>CM066992.1:55170841-60170841 GCA_033977485.1 Hydrangea macrophylla
AAACAGTAGAAGAAATTAACAAAGAAAAGGGTAGACCTATTTGCTATGCTTGCAGAAAAAACATAAAAGGTTGGATGCTTTTGAATGCTGTTGAATGCTGTTTTCGAGAGTGACGCGGAGTGTCTTCAATGGTTGGCCTGCCTGTATATTTATAGCGGCCACAGTTTAATTCCTACTAGGAAAGGACTCCTTGACTTGCGCCTTAAGCTATTCACTGATTGGTTAATTGAAGAAATCCTTCCTTATCCAAAACTTACTTGAATTGATCCCTTTAATTTAGGGATTACACGCTCCCATCCAGCTGGCAACTAACAACTCCTTTCCTAAACGGACTCCTGTTTCCAAAAAACTCTCAGAGATGACGTCATCATGCCAGCTGTGGACATCAATGCCCTGTCCTTCATCAATCGACCCTCTCCTGTTGGACGAATCGGGCTCATGACTCTTTCCATGTCCGATCATATTTCTTCAACTTCTTATGATCAATCGGACAAACTCTTCCTTTTCATAATGTCCGATCAGTTATAACGCTGCTTTACTTTTCCATCGGGCTCTCAACATGATGAGTTATGTTCTCATAGCCCGATGATGCTTACACTTGCCACACGCTCCCATCGGGCTTACCTCTTGAGTCCGATGAGTCATCACTAGTCCCAGCGTCTTCTTCGCCCAACTTCAACTCCACTCGGGCTTAAAAATCACTGACGGTTTTTGGGTGCAAACAGCCGTGTCCCAGAAGTGTCCGACAAAATGATTTAATTTAAATTAATCTAGACATTTCCATAGCCGTGTCCGTGTCCGTGTCCGCGAAGTGTCGGAAACGCAGACGGCACCCCAAATGAAGTGTCCGTGCTACATAGTCTCACTTACCTCCCTTATTTTTTAAGTTTGATATCAGATTCCCCCCTCCCTTTAACAAATCGCTAGAAAATCTAAGGCAATCTAACACTAAAATTAAAAAATAGGGGAGTTAATGAGATTCCTGAAACGTGAGGGGAGGTGTGTGTTTTAAGGCCAAACCTCATGGGAAGTAGTTGATATTTACCCTTGAAAATATATATCATATATGCATACAACATATGTAGGGTTTTGCATGTACGTTACAAATTAAGTGAGTTTTTCACTAAATTGGTGTGAAATGCAAATACTCCAGTTCAAAAGCATACACGCTTTGCATTTAGATGACTGTTTTTTTGCAATTTTGTTTTGGAGTGAGGTATTAATTTATACTACAAATACACTAAATTGAAAGCTGGATTTGTTTTTCTCAGTCCAGCAGAAAGGAACTAGCCTCTGAGATTGAAGCCTTGAAGAAGAAAATTGCTGGAAGTGAATAGATTGGTTTTTGGTTGCACTGAAACGTTAAGTTGTTCAATTTAGTTATTGATGTACTATATAACACATTGTTGTTATGTGCCAACATCCAAAATAATAGAGTAATGCTATGCTTTCCAAATTTTAATCCGAAATTTAGTTTCCAAATACTTTGCCAGTTGTATCGCATATAGTGGCATATAGTACCACCGATCACTGTCACATCATGTTGCACTACTGTTAGCGATTTGGAAATCAATTTTGCTATTCAAATTTGGAAAGCATAACATTATTCTAAATAATATGTCGTCATTATGACATTTTCTTTTTTCTCCTTTCATTGTATATAAGTGTCCGGTACAATTGTCTATACCACCACTTGTTTCACTTACTTTAACAAAAGTTAATTTTACCATTGTAATGGTGGTTTGACAATAAAGACACCAATATGAGCAAAATCAACTTGACATGGATGTCACTCAAGAGCCCATCAGGTTAGTAAGGTACGTAGTTGAACTGGGGATAAAATTCAAAAAATGAGAATTTTTATGTCTCTGTGAAAGAAAAAACACATGTTTTTTACTTCTGTCTGAATTGTAATCCTCTAACTTTATCTTAAGCACAATTGAAAAAACAAACTTATGGAGACAAAATACAGACCTCTTGAGCACCAGATTTTTTTTTTTTTTTTGAACAATAAAATAGACCCAGTTGTGTGGTCCATGCCGTCGAATCCAAAAGAGAGAGAGAGAGAGAGAGAGAGAGAGAGAGAGAGAGAGAGAGAGTAACAATTGGTCATATTAGGACACGGCAAGCATAGTCTGCTAGTTTTTTTGCTAGTGGTTGAATCTATAAATAAAATGATAAAAGGTAAAATAATTGATTAGCATTTCTGTAAGCATATTCCTACGTACAACCTATATTCTGTCAAAAATAAAGAAAGAAAGAAAAAAGTAAGCAACTTCTACGAAAAAGAAAGAATATCTAAAAGGGCAAATATTTGGGCTATGTTTGTTTCATGGATTTAGCGAGAGAACGCCAAGGAAAGCGTTTTCCTTTGTTTGACTAAAATGGAAAATAGTGAGAAAATAAGAATGAAAAAATATATCAAAAAGGATAAAGATTGTGAGTCATTTTTCTCCCTTTTTTTTTTCTTTTCTAAAATTACAATTATTTTTGTTTTTGTGTGTGTTTTTTTTTTTCCATATTATTTAAGCATGAATAATAATACTAGAAAACTTATTTTCCTTCTTTTTTCTTTTCGTTCAATGACTGCGCAAACGAAACAAAGCCTTAAACAAAATGAAATCTTTGCTACAAAATGGCCAAATGACTAATGAGAATTCAACAAGAACACACCAAATATGAAATGCTCTTAGGAATGTGGCAAGTGGTCGGCCGGCTAGGATGCCCCACTTCGTACCCAAGGGGTGCGGGGTTCGAATCACATCCCACTAACTCTAACATTATCATTATTAACCCCGAATCATAGGGGCCCTGTGACACAAGAAAAAAAAAAAAAAAAAAAGAGAGAGAGTATGAATTGCTCTTCATGTCCTAACTTGCAACTTGCAAGTGGATTTGCCATCAACGTGAGTAGACAAAGAACTTTTTCAATCTTTTCCTTGCAGACCAATTAACGTTCGACAGATAGGCTGCCACTAGGAAAAAGTAGAAAAATGAAAAAATATCTTTATCACAAGTTAAGGATTTTGAAAGAGGTTGGATTTGGCCACCTGAGAAGGAATATACCAACCTAATGCTCTTCACCACTGTATTTAATCCTTAATCCTAAAAGGCTTATATGAATCATACTTCTTTTCATTGCAAATTGAAAAGAAAAGACAAAGGGGGTGCTTTTTTGTTTGCTTTCTTCATCTTTATCACTTAAGCACATTAAGGTGTTATTAGCGGGACAAAAGTGAGAAACTTTGTTCTTATGGTTGTACAAAAATAGAAGCCAAAGAGTATTTTATCATTTTACTATTTTCTGATCTTTCACCATTATGGGTCTACATTTACTCACTTACCTTAGCCACTAACTGTTAAATAAGCTATGGAAGTGGACTATAATTCACTTGGGACCAATTTGAAGTTGTTATTGTGAAAGTTTGTTCAGAAAAGCAAAGAAATGGAGCGAGAACCCATTTTACAATTTCAAGTGTTGAGTGAGTGTGACTAATTGTCAACTTCTGGCATAGGAGTTGTGTTGAGTCTAAGGGCCTGTTTGGGAAAACTTTTTTTATCTGGAATATGTGAGAATTAAATAGAGGTTGGTTTGACAGAAAATCTGTTTTAAGAAATTTATAAGATTAGCCACAAACTCCTATGTAAGAAGTAAACACTCACCAAATAAGTCCTCACAAGAACCAAAGAAAAAAAAAAGTGGAATTTGGACTGAACCAGAGGTCCAGATGGTGTTTTGAATATTCTCAAACAGACTAATAACTCTGTTAAAACTACTAGCTCTTTATTAAATTAATATAACATTGGCTTAGTGGCACAATGGCGTAAACAAGACACATGTCATATTGGTGGTGGGTGGCGATGCAAAAATGGGATGAGAAATGTAATCAGTCTAAGTGTTCGTTTATTATTGTTTACTCATTTATTTTAAGCAGTTTTGGAAGCTCAAATTTATTTTTTTGAACAGTTTGATTCAACCAAAAAAATACATAACCAGATTTGGTAAAAAAAAAAAAAGAGTTGGACAATAAACAGGTAGAGGGTTGTTTTTCAAGATTATCTCTATTTTAATTAAAGTATCTATTGTTAAGGAGTTAAAAATAGCTAAAAATATAAATAAATGAGGTGAGACTCACGCCTACCTTTCCATCAGTGTGGGTACTCCATGCATTTTTATTTGTCATTCTAAACTCTTTAACATGTGTCCTAAGAACACATATTTACATTTCTCATTAATCAGTTACGAAACATTTCAACCAAACACTAACCACAATAAGTAATTCTACTTTTAACTAATTGTGCCGATCACGATCAAAATCGCGTAAAACAGTCTAACAGACCCGCCAGCCCACAGACAAAAATATTTCCGCCAACAAAACAAAATTAACAAATCTATCCGATGTTATTCTCACGTGGGGAGGCTCCAAAGTTAACGGCGACTAGCCGCTTCCAACATGGAAAAACCCTCACGTCATGGATGACGTGTCTGTTCTTTTGTCTCACTCACTGAGGACAAAGACTCACACAGACAAGCGGTTGGGCTCCACTCACCTACAACTACATCACAGCTTCAGACAATACAATAATCCAGCTGGAGGATGTTGACGAATCATCAGAAAAACTTAAAGACTTGAAGTTTAAGACTTGAGATATAATTAAGACTGTGATTATCAGAAGCTATTTGGCTTTGACACGTAAGGGTTGTAACGCTTGGTTATTTGTGTCGTTTTCATGTGAATACTGTCCCCACGGTCCTGCCGTAATGTGAACGTATGTTTGATTCTCGTTAAACAACTTCTAATAAAACTTACCTGCAATCGTGATATTGCCACTTATAATGTTCCTAATTTTCAGGAGTAAATTTTGTATAATTAATGTGACAATAGAACAACTTTAACGAGAAGATATTCAGTGAGTCCGTTGTCACGCTACGTTAGTATGATGACGTGATGTGACTTTTTCAATAAAAATTAGTCATTTGCCCACTAACAACACTAAGAGGTCATGACATGTGGTGGGTAATTTTTTTTAAAAAAAAAAATTGAAAACCACATGGCAAGATCCCCTAAAAGTAGGTATATGTGTGGTTAAGATTGAGAATTCAAAACACGTCATCATGCTGATGTGACGTGACGGACTCACAGAATAATTTCTCCACTTGAATATCTTTCAATGTAAATCAAGTGGCCCCCACTCCAACATCATGTGTTAGAGCATCCACAGCAGGTATAATAAATTTAAGGCTCATGTTTGGTAAGTTTAGTGTACAGATGAAATACACTCGTAATTGGTATTTGTTCAAACGGCAAAGGGAGAGCCGTGTGTGATATCAAACGGCACACATTCTGCCGTGTGAGACTAGGCGGCACAATGTGTGCCGCGTGATATCACACGGCTTCACATGTGCCGTTTGAATAGCCTGGACACAACTTTATACTCTTATTACTCTTATTTCTTTATACTCTTCATACTCTTATTTATTTTCAAATTAATTATTTTATTTTCAATAGCCTTTTTGGACACAACTTTACACGGCACACATTGTGTCGTGTGATATCACACGGCTCATATAATGTCGCTTGGACATTACACGGCACAATGTGTGCCGTTTGGCTCCTCACGGTTCTCATTGTGCCGTCAGCCTTGTACAATAGCTGAACTTAGCGGTACATTAAAATTAAGTTTCCTTAAGTTTTAACGTTGTACGCTGTTGTACTATCGACCCCATTGCAAGCGTCCCACATCCAAACTATGCTTAAGTTTGTTGTATAATCAACCCACTATGGATGCTCTTAGGAAGCATCACATTACTAAATTTAAAAGAGCACTACTACACTCACACACTTTTCTACACACTTTTCTACACTCAACTTTAAATGTATATATCATGTGCTGTGTAAGTGATGCACAGAAAAGTGTGAAAAAAATTCAAACAGCACAACGTACATGCACTTAAAATATACTCCCTCCGTCCCATAATAAGTGTCCACATTTCCTTTTTTGGATGTCCCACAATAAGTGTCCACTTTCCTAAATTTGCATATAGCATTTACTTACTTTCCAAAACTACCCTTATAATAAAGACAAAGTATCATTTATTTGTGGTCTCAAAACAAACAAAAAGTCAAACACCCATCACATCTAAGGGCAAAATTGGAAAGTGACCATTTAATGAACCAAAAAAACTAAAATAATACAACTTTCTTAAACAATGTGCAAAATAGAAGTGGACACTTATTATGGGACGGAGGGAGTAGTGTGTATAAAAGTGTGTGAGTCTAGCATTTTCTAATTTTAAATGGACAAGATTAAGAGATCATAATTTGGTTTGTCAAACAAAATTGATTGGACCGAATCAACCAATCGATTCAATCAATTTTCATCAAAATGTTATAGTGTAAAATTCGAACCAAACAAAAAAATTACCCCAAAGGCCAAAGCCGACAAAATTGACCGAACTAACACCGATTGGACGGTTTTAAAACCTCCCAAAAATCAACCGAACCGAACCGACAACACTCTTATAATTTTCCATCAAGACTCCACTAATTACCTTAATAGCACCAAAAATTACCTAGATTTGTTCATCGATTACATATATTGGGTGGATATATACCTTAGGAGATTACATTTTGGTTTGTATGTAAGTTAATTTTAGTAATAATCTATGTTGAGCATGACAATATTAAATCTGAGACTCAAAATCAAATAACAAATATGATTTCAACATTTTCACTCCTAAATTTTTTTTTCTCCAAGTATTTAAAACAACTTTAATCAAAATTTTAGGTTATTTATACCATCAACACTGGTTTTGAACACGTCTTTCAATTACATATATTCCTAGGACCATTAATTGTGTAGCTGATTTTTTTTATTCCTTCTTGAATTCAGAGCTTGATTCATTTGATTCTGTAAATTCTTTGTAATTAAAAATAAAATCTTCTTGTTTGTTTGCCCAGACAAAAAAAAAATTTCAAAATTTTAGGTGATTTTCTTTGTAGTAGAAAGAAAAGTCAATATTGCACTGCATGGTACTGTATGGTATGTCAGTAATATGATAGAGTGAATTAGTTCAATTTTGAAATGAGAATAACAATACCCTAAATCAAAATTGTATTTGTAATTATCAAATTTTATGCAGTTTGTATTTTGTAAATCAATCCACCTTGATACAAAAAGATGAAAGTTGATTCTTACGCAATACGAGCTAACAATTCTAAAGCAAAAGATGTTTTTTTATTTCTTTACGGAAATTAGTTCTTTTTTTCTTTTCCTTTCCTTTTTTTTTTTTTTTAACAGCAAAAGTGCTTTTCATAAGACCTGATTCAACTGAGTGAGTTTAGACAGACGTGGCCAAGTAAGAGTGGAAGATACACTCAAGTAGGTGTGTATACGGAAGCAGAGGATCCACCCAGCTTTAACGTGCGCGGTGCGGTGCGCCTTTGTTCTTAGTACTAGTTGTTTTATTAAGGGTAATACTTGGGGCACAACCTTCATACAACTTTCATACAACCTCCCCAAAAGATGTGTCTATCTCTTTCCTGTGTCACTGTGGGGTACAGTGACACAGGAAAGAGATAGACACATCTTTTGGGGAGGTTGTATGAAAGTTGTATGAAGGTTGTGTCCCAAATATTACTCTTTTATTAATCCTTAAAAACATTTTCTCATTTTCTCCACCAGACTCTCTCTCTCTCTCTCTCTCTCTCTCTCTTATCGGATTTGCCGGCAGTAGAAACCCTAGCACCTCTTATCGATGCGTTTGATGTTACTCAAATATTCATAACCAGAAAATTTGAAGGTACTCGATTTCGCCCAGCTTTTCGTTTCTTGTGTGTGAAATCTGAGTGCTCTGCTATTTTTTCTGCGAGAAATCGTAGAATTTGGCCTCAATTTTACTTGCTTTTGTAAATTTCCAATTTTTTTGTTCCTTTTTTCGGTTTTCGGCTGCCAAACATAGCTAATTGAAAGAAAAAAAAAAAAAGGTATTTTTTTTTAATGATGAATTATGAGAAGCTTCAGTTTAGCTGATTTTCTGGAGTGTTTCTTGGGTTTTTCTTTGTATGTCTTTCTTATTTTCTGAAAATTTTGATGTGAATTGTCTGATTAGTTTTTTTTTTTTTTTTTTTCCATCTGAATTGAATTCGTATGACTTTTGTGTTCATTAATTCGCAGTGATTGCTGCTTATGCTGGTTCTGAAAAGTTTGGTTGTTCACATAGTCTGCGTGATTGTGGATTGATTTAAGGGAATTGATAAATAAGTTTTCGAAAATCAATGTGTATTTTGTGTGAAGTGTTTGGGTTCACTTGGTTGAAATTCAGGTTTTGAAGTTTAGCCATAATAGTTCATTAGTTCTTTGAGAGTATTTTGATCCTTGTGTGAAAATTTGCAACGAATAGAGAACATTAAAGAAAAGAGGAGTATTAAAGGTGTTCGAGTTTTGGATTAAAAGTTGAAGAAAACAGAAATTATAATATATATATATATATATATATTGATGATAAAGGGCTTTAGAAGCTTAAAACATAGTACCAATTACCTAAAGAGCTTGAACTTGAAATGAATACTTTCACTTCATAACGTTTAAGCCATGGAGTTTTACTTTTGAGTTTTTCTAAACATCACTAAGGGTGTGTTTGATAAAACTGAAAATTAAGGACTGAAAATTAAGTCCTGAATTTTAAGTACTGAAAATTTCAAGCGATTGAATTTGCAAAACTGAATACAGTGTTTTAAGTACTGAAATAGACTACATTCAGTGAATATTTTCAGCAGAAATTTTTCACTTAAAAGTTTTTAGTGAATATTTGACTGATTTTTCAATTAAGTGGTACAATATCAAACGCACTGAAAAGAAATAAATTCGAAAATTTTTCATTTTCACCACTTATTTGGGTTATCAAACACACCCCAAGTTTTTTGACATATTTCATTTCAGCCTTTCATGTTTATGATTATAAATGTCTTATCATACGCCAACTTGTTATACTTCTTCTGGAGTGCATATTTGCTCACCTCAATTTTGCTCACCCATCAGTCATGTTGACAAGTGTCCTATTTCATTCCCATATTTAATAACACAATTACTGTATGGGACACATGTCAGTTTGTTTGTGGTGGGTGAGCAAGGGTGAGCAAATTTGGGGTGAGCAAAAATGCACTCCTTCTGATTATTACTTGCTTTTCCTCCCAAAATGTCTCTGTGTTGATTTTTCGTTTAATACATTTGTACTTCCATTTTTTCAGTATGTGAATTGCAATAGGCTAGACAGGTTATTGAGTTCGAAAGCTCATGGTATAGATGTAAATATGAGCCTATGTTTTACCATGTCCTTTCCTTCTTTGATTAAAGGTTCCTACTATGCTGTAGTTCTCTTTGACTTGGGACCTTATTCTTTGTAGTCCTTTTAAAAGCAATGTATTTTATTGCTGAATTGTTTACTGACTTAGGTATGCTGGTTTTTATGAAGTTCCACTGCCTATTTTATAGGGGAAAGGCCACATCATACAACTGAAAATTAATTTTCAACCAAATTGTACATGCTGCTTTCTTGATTTTGAGCGCAAAAGACTTTCATCTTATTGGTTTGTGTGTCATAATCATGTGATGGTTTATCACTAAACTTTGAGACCTTTACCTCTTAAAGTACATCTGGAATGGTTGGGACATGATACTCCCTCCGTCCCAATGTACGAGTCATGTATTCCATTTTCGAATGTCTCAAATTAAGAGGCCTCGTTCAAAAGTTAACATAATTTAACTACACACTTCCCCAAGAAGAAATCCTAAAAGGGTCCCTTAATTTGTGACAAAGGGAGTAGCTAATTTACTCATAGTTTTCTGTTGCAAGTGTAGGCTTTATCCAACTAGTTTTTTCCTGCTGCAAGTGGCTTTCACCTCGTATTTAATCTATTTGCTTTGGAACAGGATGACTGGACGAGCAACAGCCAGAATTTTGTTGGGGCAGAGATGACTTTTTGTGAACTTATGTTCTCGTGCTGCTTGTGATTTGGTCGAGTAATATACAATCTTACCGATGGATCGCCGTGACACATCGGGGTTTGTCAGTGGGGGGGCTGTATATTTGGATTATTGAATTTTTTTTTTTTATGTTATGCTATGAAAAATAAAAAATATCCCTAAACTTTGTAGTTAGTCAAGCCGTGTGTCTTTTATCCCCTTGCTGCAATTGTCAGGTTATTTGGTAGGCTTCCCGGTTTCATCAAGATTACATGGACAACGCCCCTGGGCGTTTTATTACTACCTTCGCCTCAAATGCACCCAAAAGTCTGAGTAAAATTGGTGATGCTGGGGTTGCTTATTCCGCTATAACTGCTTTTCAACTTGATTCCCCTGTTATGTCTAGCTCCTACTTCTCTAACTCAAAGGGGAGCAAGAGGAAATGGAGTGTAAATGATGGGTCTGCAAACCTGCAAGATGGTTCTCTGTTTTTTGGGTTGGGCCATTCTTCAAGTTCGTGCATTTCCACAACTGCTTTAAAAGAAGTTGAGGAGGAGTCTTCGGTTGATCTTGGTTTGCGTATGAACCTCCATCACAGAAATGAAAGGAGATATATCCCAAAGGATATTTCCTATGGAACTCCAAAGGCACTAGAACTTGAAAGGCCAAAATTAGTCCTTGAACTGAGTCTGTCAACGGGGCCCGCTGAGTCTGATGTAACTACTGTGACTCACGGGGTCACTCCTTTTTCAAGTAATGCAGAGTCACCAGTCGCGACAGGCACTATTCAACTTGTGGACGAAGGGTCAACATCATCTCGATGGAAACTAGGGTCTCTTGTGCCTCCGCTGCAAGCCTTGCAAAGTGCTCTGACTTATGCACCTTTTGACCATGTCCAAAACCATGCCAACCCAACTACAGTTATTACAAATCTCAAATCAACCACGGTAGACGTGCAAAAGGGCTCGGTCGCCTGTTCCTCTGGCGTAGTTCATCAGCAACAGCGACGCAACACTGGTGTGAAAATCTGTCAATTCAATGGATGCATAAGAGGAGCAAGAGGTGCTTCTGGCCTTTGCATTGCCCATGGCGGTGGCCGGAGGTGTCAGAAAGCTGGATGTCAGAAGGGAGCCGAAGGGAAGACAGTTTTCTGCAAGGCCCACGGGGGTGGCCGCCGGTGCCAACATCTCGGGTGCACGAGAAGTGCTGAAGGGCGTACAGAATTTTGTATAGGCCACGGCGGCGGTAGGCGGTGCAGTCATGATGATTGTTCTCGTGCTGCGAGAGGTAAGTCTGGTTTGTGTATCCGCCACGGGGGTGGTAAGAGATGTAAAATAGAAGATTGTAGTAAGAGTGCTGAGGGTGTTTCTGGCCTCTGCATCTCCCACGGAGGTGGCCGTCGTTGCCAGTATACCAACTGTACAAAAGGCGCCCAAGGGAGCACAAAGTTTTGCAAAGCGCACGGTGGGGGGAAAAGGTGCACCGAGCTAGGATGCACGAAAGGTGCCGAAGGAAGCACAACTTTCTGTAAAGGCCACGGTGGGGGGAAAAGGTGTTCTTTTGAAGGGGGGTGCACGAAGAGCGTACACGGCGGTACCTTATTTTGTGTCAATCACGGTGGGGGAAAGAGATGTGCTATGCCCGAATGCACCAAGAGTGCGAGGGGGAGGACAAATTTCTGTGTTCGTCATGGTGGGGGAAAAAGATGCAAATTCGATGGATGTGGGAAGAGTGCACAAGGAAGTACCGATTTCTGCAAAGCACACGGTGGAGGTAAACGGTGCAGTTGGGCCCAGGTGGGGTCTGAATTTGGTGCTCGTGATGATTCTCCTTGTGATAAGTTTGCTAGGGGCAAATCCGGACTTTGTGCTGCCCACAGCGCCCAAGTTCAGAACAAACAGATTCATGGGGGGGTTACATCTGGTGCTACCCTGCAAGAACCTCAAACTGGTGCATTCGAGAAGACGAAAGCGACATCGTTCGATTTTATGGGCTATGGTAGTCAGTTGACTTCAGTGCAGAATTTGCCTCGGGAGGAAATTTCCGCTGGAAATGCTTGTTTGGTTCAATTTTCACTCCCGGAAGGGAGGGTTCATGGAGGGAATCTAATGGCAATGCTAAGAGGCGGTACAAGCTTTGGAGGAAGCAACATTAATAAAGTAGTTGGTGGTCCATCGGAGCCAGAGAAATCTTATATGATACCTCACAGCTGGGTGTAAGTAAACTTTTCTACTTGTTTGATTGCCGGTCTTCGTGGTTTCGTGTTGGAGGTGGTTTGTGCTGCTGCTTTTTTTTTCATGGTCAGCTTAGAGGTGGTGATAATTACAGGTGAGAAAATTAAAGTTGTTCTCATCTCTCATTAATTGGCAGGGTTGAGACCCTTTGTGTAATATAAATGGGAAACAGGTAAGCCATGTATAAAGCCATTCATAGTTGGGTTGTTAAAGTGTCTGTCCTGTAAATATGCACATCCTTAAGTGGAGATAAGTCTGGGTGTGCCTTTTTTTTTTTTTTTTAAATCTTTGTTGAAAGACCAGTAGTTCTGTTAATAATAGTAATAATGTGTACTACAACTTTGTCTCATCTGAAAATTATTGAAAGTTTCCTTTGTTATCTAGGTGTGCTGAAAATCAGGCCAAAACTAGGGGGCCTAGTTTGGATTAGCCAAAAAAAATTAAAATAATAAAAATGGTCTATACCACTAAATTTCTAGGCTGGAACTCTTGGGGATAGAACAAATGTACATGTGTTTATACTTTATGTGCATGTAATAGAAGAGTTGGCTTGTTGCTTGATCAATGTCCACTTAGATGTCCCCTTTACACTCTCATAAGCTCTAGTGGGATCTTTGTCATCATCTTTGCTCTCTGGTAAGCTTCAGAAATTTTGTTTTTTATGTTCTAGTTTTGAGTTAGAGCCAACTTGGGTTCTAACACACTGTCACAATGAAAGACTCAAGTGCATAGATCCAGTAGGTAGCCTAAAACTCTAGTTATAGACTAATGATCGTAGCAACTTACATACTTTATCTTGGGCTGCATCTTGTGACCATTTAGGATAGATGCTCAAAAGCATTGCATCTTAGATACAAAGCTCATCCAGCAGTTAGTTTCTGGTTTCTTATTTTGCTCAACTATGGGAGATTTCTTTTCTAGCGTCACTCTTGGAGACCAATATAGTAATAAGAAACTAGTTTTCCATACTTCATGTTTGGCCCGCTAAATGTATAAATTGGATAAGATAGGATAAGAATCATGACGGTTAATATCATATGCACCCTACCTTTTGGTAAAGCACCAGATATGATGTTGTATCACAAGCCTTTGTTTGACAGTGCACCAGATTAAAGCTGAGGATGTAATTGAAAAAAAAAAGTACATATTTAAATAACCAATTTTATATATATATATATATATATATTCCATTTTTTCAATATACTTTTCTGATGGATGTTCTATATTTTCGATATTACTCCAATAAGATTTCTTATCCTCTTTGGTCATGATATTTCTATCCCCCCTACCGTGGGATAGCTTTATCCGACCAGATGACAAAGACATGATCAATTGCATATCATGTCCCCTTGTCATGACAAACATGGCCCTGTGTCTTGGTACGGACCAAGCCAACCGATGCACCTCTTACACACAATCAAATGTCGGTAATGTAAGTACATTAGTCCTCGGCCAAAAAGAAGTGCATTAGTACTCACTAACCAAATGTTATTTCAGTCCTCCCTTACAGTTGTTTTCTTAATGATGCCAAAAAGGAAAGAAAAGAAAAGGTAGGTAGCTGCAATCTACTGGATTGAACATCCCACCCAAGAATAACGAAGATGAAGAGTACTCAAAATTAGAGAGGAAATGCTTGTTATAAGACTTCAGCTGCTAATTTCATTATAAGTAAGCATCAACAAAAACATAATTATAATGTTGACATGACAAACAAAACAACAGAGCAAAAAGTATGCTCAAGATTTGAGCACTTACGAACAGCTCCAATATTTGAGTACTCTAGTGTGCGGTACAGATCCTGGTTATGGGGGCTCTATTTTCATTTCTTCTAAACTTCTCGGAACTGGATATTATGAGTGGACTGGAACCGCCAAATAGGTTGTCTCCCACTCTGAACAAGAGCTAGTTGTTCTCCTTCCTTCACCATTCCGTGGTTCTGTACATTGAAATTTAAAACCAGTCTATTAGAAGAAATGACATGTTCAGAAATAGGAAATTACAGAATTTAATCACTATGATTATTAGCCACACCGTCTATTAGAAGAAATGACATGCTAGATGTCCCTTAACCCCCGCGGCATATAAATCGCCTTCTTAGACCATCTCCAACAATGGCAGCAAACCATTGCACCAAAATTATTTGCCGTGCCATGTCAGCAAAATGAGCTCCAAAGGGAGCATCAAATAGCAGCAGCAACTTTGCTGCCCTTGTCAATTGCAGCAACTTTGCTACATTTGCCTATTGCATCAAATCTATTTTTTTAGAATAAAATATGTGGGGGAGAGAGAGAGAGGGTGGTTGGATGATTAAAAGTGATTAAAAAGTTTGAATATAAAAAGATGGAAAACTAAAAATATATTAAAATAATCAACATTTGGTGTATCCTTTGGAGAGCATGTGTGTGATTCATGAGGCAAATGTAAATTCTTGCATCAAATGAGTCATTTGATGTGTAAATTTTGCCTTCTCCTTTGGAGATGCTCTTATGTCATATCAGAATTCTTGCACACCGTCTATTAGAAGAAATGACGTGCTAGCCATTAACCCCACGCAGCATACGAATCGCATTCTTATTTCATATCAGAATTCTTAGGCTACAAATTCCACTATCTGGCGATCCCTCAACGACAATGTGATCCGACCTAAAAGATGCTCCATTGGGGCCACACCCATGTAGGGGTGGTTGATAAAATTGGAAAAGAAAAGAAAAAAAAAAGGAAAGCTCCATGTCATGGAGCAATTAGGGACTTTTTCTTTTCTCTGTCTCCTTTTGTTTCCTTTTCTCGGAGGGATTGATTGGGGGTTGACCCAATCTCTTTCTCTCTCTTGCATTATGCATATATGTATGTGTATATTATATATATGTTATGTGAGGCAGAAAATGAGTCACGGCCAGTGAGAGAAAAGAGAGAGAGCCGTGGGTGAGGAAGGGAGAAAGAGAGAGAGGCCACCTCTCGGCCATGAGAGGTGGCGCAGTGAGAGAGAAAAATACTATTGTAAGGGTATGGGTTCTTTGGGGTATTGAGTCGGGGGTGTACAAGTTTCTTTGATTTTGGGTTATGTTATTTAATCCAATGTTGTATCTTGTACCAGTTTATTCTCAATAGTGAAAGAACGAATCTATCAGGGGTGGATGTCGGCATGGGTTTTGCCGAACCACGTAGAAATCTCTCGTGTATTTTCTTGTTATATTTTCTCATTACTTTTGCATTTCTGTGTGTGTTTGGGTGTTTTCCCAACATGTGGTAATGGAGCTTCCGCACGTGGAAATGTTTTTCCCAACAAGTGGTATCAAAGTCAGGTTGTCAGATCCGTGGTGGTCGGAGTTTATTAGAGCTATGGTGGGCAGACCCATAGACGGCAAAGAGCATGGTGGCGGCGGAGAAAATATGTCTATGAAGTTTCCTCACAAATTCAGTTCAGACTTTTGGAGATAGATCATGGTGACAAAGCAGGTCGTGGTCTATGCAGAAGCTAGTTCTGGTGCTACTGTGATTGTAGCGGATTTTGTACAGTGGAGAAGTCTTCACACTCCGTTGGTACAGACGCTTCTCAAGATTGTTAGATTCCGGGTATGGTGTGTACACGCAAGGTTCATGTGGAAAATATTGTGGTGAGTTTCGGAAGGGTTGTCGATTGTCCTTAAGTGACTGGTATTGTCACGGGGTGGAACGGTGTTCAAAATATTTTATTTGGATCGGGTTCATTATTTGAGTGGTGTGACATGTCCCAAAGTTGCGAAGGAATCTACAAGTTAGAGCCGTAAAATCACACATGGCGGATATTCTAGACGGAGAGAGAAGTGTGGATGTTTTTATCGTCTGGTTGGTCCTCGATAGAATATTAATTCTTGCAAGTGAGTGAAATGTTATTTTTTCACGGTTCAGATGATGGTGAGGAGAATCCTGCTAGTGAGAAAGAGAGATCGAGGCTCTTCTTCAGAGTTAATGGGTATAATTAACTCGGGCCAACAAATGTATTGGCCGCGGTGTTCGAATCGGAGGTGTCGAGACAGTGTTGATTCGAGGGTGTGCAAGCTGGTATCAGAGTGGCCAATGGTGTCATTTGCGGTTTTGCAAATGGGGACAAAGCGGTGGGCTTTGTGGACATTCCAGTTGAGGGGGTACGGCCACTCAAGTTAGAAGTGTGGCCATGCAGGTTTTGTGTGGCGGATTGGACAATTACCCACATGGTGTGGTGGGGGTGATTGTTGGGACCACACCCATGTAGAGGTGGTTGATAAAATTGGAAAAGAAAAGAAAAAAAGGAAAGCCCCATGTCATGGAGCAATTAGTGGTGGTTCTTTTCTTTGTCTCCCTTTTGTTTCCTTCTCGGTGGGATTGATTGGGGGTTGACCCAATCTCTTTCTCTCTTGCATTATGTATATATGTATGTGTATATTATATATATGTTATGTGAGGCAGCAAATGCGTCACGGCCAGTGAGAGAAAAGAGAGAGAGTCGTGGGTGAGGAAGGGAGAAAGAAAGAGGCCACCTCTCGGCCATGAGAGGTGGCGCAGTGAGGGAGAGAGAAAAATACCATAGTAGGGGTATGGGTTCTTTGTGGTATTGAGTAGGGGGTGTACAAGAGTCTTTGATTGGGTTATGTTATTTATCCAATGCTGTATCTTGTACCAATTTATTCTCAATAGTGAAAGAATGAATCTCTCAGGGGTGGATGTTGGCATTGGTTTGGCCGAACCACGTAAAAATCTCTTATGTGTTTTCTTGTTATATTTTCTCATTACTTTTGCATTTCTGTGTGTGTTTGGGTGTTTTCCCAACATGTGGTAATGGAGCTTCCGAGCGTAGAAATGCTCAGAGCCAAGGAAGGTACATCCTAGCCATAGATGGTTATGATTATGAGCAAATGACCGCCAAAGTGAAGGCTATAATCCTATTGATGGACAAATTCATACATGTCAAGTACCACCAAAAAGGTAGTGTGTGAATTTTCCACCGAAACCTCACCTGCAACATAGCCAAAGCGTTTGCAAAGGTTTCTTCAGCATCATCTGAGAACTCCATGTATATGGGGCAAACTCCTTGGTACAAAGACAATCTCCGTTGTATTTTCTTCCTGCATGCCAATGAAGCCCATATTTGGATCAGTCAACGTCAAAATTTAACGGAAGTAACCATAACTCCTATATCTATTGTGATACATCACAACATAACAAAACCGTTTCATAAAATATTTTCACAAACCAACCAAGACATGATACAGCATACAAAAAATCCCCATAATTTCCTGATCAACTTATTCAATGAAGTTATGTTGACTATCCAAGTTTCAAGATATAAAGCTAGAAATGATGCTCAACAACAATTTGAAAAAAAAAAGGGTCACCCATGCGGCCTTATAAGGGTAGCACAGCCTCTAACCCAGAGTGTTGGCAAATGATTATGAAACTCACTCATTTGTAAAGGCAAATATAGTCCCAGAAGGTCGGTAGTGGCTGAGGAGGATGGCCATGAAACCAGTTCTAGTAAAGACAACAATGGAGGTCCCAAGAGTGTTTGACATCATTGTTGCATGGAATGCAAACATTTCACTCATGTGGTTCTGCACAAAACAATAAACTTCACCTTAGAAAAGAAAAGTGCAAAGTATAGTATAACGTTATGGCGGAGTCGGGAAATATATAGGAACCTTGAAGGCCTGCCCAAGATTAGCCGGTGTTTCACCACCACCCACGGTTGCTTCAGTCCTTAATGAGACAGTGTGCATAACCTTTACTGCTTTCAATGGAAACCTGCACAGAGATAAAATCACCTTATATCAAATTGTCAAGGTCAGTGTGTTTATTTTAATACGAAAAAAGTGAAGGTATGTACATGCAAACCATTCATCTAATTAGAAACTCGAATTAGTTTCTGGCCAACGTAGATGTTTCACGAACAATGTCACTTCAGCGACTTTAATCTGTGTTTATTCCTGTGGGTGTGATGAATCTTTGATCTCCAAACCCCTCCCAGTCTATAGAATGTATTCTATGAAAGTCAGTTTTTAGTAAGTCACCAAAAGTTTGCTGGATTGTACAAGACTGGTGACCTTTAATAATAAAATTCATTTGATAAGTTGTGTTGTTCCTTTCACCCAAACCCCTGTTCCCTATAGGTGGTGTGACGCATTGCTTTCTACTTTTGTTTCTTTCTTTTGACAAGTCCTTGACTCTGCCAGCTCCCTATCTAAGAGGGGTGCCTAAGCTCTGTTTGATTTCCGAACTTAAAGAAGGAAAACTAGTTCCCTTACATTTATGTTTAAATAACATTAAATAAAAAAAAATTAAAAACATAAGTGTAAGTTGAGGGAAGTGAGGCACAAAATTCAAAACTTTTAGGGTCTGTTTTATAACGTTGCAATTTTTCCAAATTTCGCTTTCATTTTTTGTGTGTTTTCGTCAATCGAGAGAGAGATAAGGAGGGGGTTCATTTTTTGTGTGTTTTCGTCAATCAAGAGAGAGATAAGGGAGGGGGGCGCTAATGCAACTTTACGAAACGGGCCCTTACATCACTTTATTTTCTTTTTCTTCCTATTTCCCCATGATTTTCCTTACTATCCAAACAAAGAAAAGAATTTTCCTTTATTGCATTCCTTTTATTTCCTTTGCCTCACTAAATCCCTGAACCAAACAGGCCATTAAGAACTCCAAGCAAAGTAACTTACTTTCCATGAGCAGTTTCTCCAGAAAGCATAACTGCATCAGCACCTTCTCTAACAGCAATGGCAATGTCTGATACCTCGGCCCTTGTGGGCGTCGGATGAACAATCATGCTTTCCAGCATATTTGTTGCGACAATAACAGCTTTCCCCATGCTTCGACACAACCTGATAATCTCTTCCTGCATTTTATAAGAAACAGTCCTACAATTAGATGTAAATGATTAAGAGACTGTGGGTTGGCTTTATAAAATAATGACAAGATTTTTTAAAAAGCTACAAATTGTAGATTTTTCGAAGAATTTTGTTTTGCAGCTTTAAAACTGTGAAAAAGCTAATCCAAATGGTCAAAAGCTTATTAAACAATCACTGTTAAGTTACCAACTACTCCGAAAGCTTAAGCTGTTCGAGAATGGGACAACAATGCATATCAAGCTTCAATACCCTCCCTCACGTGCAGCCCGACTTGCACATGGAGAGGAAACAAACCAAACTCCATCATAGTGGAGACATATAACAAAGTGCAAATATGCACAACAAAGTGGGGATGGAGAGTCGAACCCAGGACCTCCCACAAACAAGGCTCTGATACCATGTTAAGTTACCAACCACTCCGAAAGCTTAAGCTGTTAGAGAATGGGCCCAACAATGTATATCAATCACTAATAAACTTGACCTCGAACTATCCCGAATGGGCTCTTAAGATGTGTCCGGTAGAACTGTCAAAATCACTCTACAATCAATGACAGACATTACCTGCAACAGAGGAACCTCCTCAACTGGAAGCTCTGCACCAAGATCTCCTCTGGCAACCATTGCCTAAATCAAAGAGAGCATTTTCATTTCAACATTTAGTAAGAAATTAGTGAAGAGATAGCAGGACACTAACCTATTTGGATCCACTAAATTGATGCTCTTGTTTTTGGAATTTCAAAGCAATAGTTTTAAAAATAAAAATTTTTAAATTTTTTTTTTTAAAAAAGTGCTCAAAATGTTAGCAACAGGAAAGGCCCCAACCTAAGACTAGTTTTGCTGAGTGATCAATTCGACCTTTTATACACCAAAAGGGAAAGGGGGGGGAAAAGAAGTCAGAATAAAATAAAGATCACGGTGATTACCCCATCAGATGCTGTAATGATTGAATGCAGATTTGGAATAGAGTCGGCACTTTCAATTTTTACAATAACATGTATATCTGCACCACAGCCTGCCAAAACATTGAGAAAATGACAACTGGAGTTAGAAACTGAGCCAATAAAGAGATCAAGCATGTAATATTCTAATTCCTACTTATCAGAAAAAACACCAGAAAATTTACTTTGCAGATAATTCTTCAATTCATGGACCACTGCTGCATCTTTGACAAACGAAACAGCATAAAAGTCAACTTCATTATCCACTCCAAACTTGATGTCATCCCAGTCCTTGTCTGTTCCAAATCATCGTAAAAGGTTATGTACTCAATCAAACAACTTAATACCCTGCTGCAGGAGTAGAGAAGTAAAAAATAAGTCACAAGGTATTATGAAGGAGATGATAGATGAATCCCACCAGTGATGGATGGCAGTGTAGCACTTTTTCCTCGAACATTTAGGTGTCGTCTAGATTTAAGCTCTCCTCCGTCGACAACTTCACATTTTACCGAATCTTCTGTCTTGGACTTCACCGTGAATGACATCATACCGCCTACAGAAAAAAGGAGCCAATGGTACTTAATAACCAAGGATCAAATGCTACTATTCCAAATATCACAAGAAATGGTTCACAAACAGAATCTTCAACAAAAACTTCAACCAAAAGTGTTGGCGTAATGGTGGTCATAAAAACTCATGGACATGGATGTCTTCTGTTCTACAACAACAGACAACCAATTTAACAAGACAATGCAACGGTGTGGCAAGGGGTTTTTTTTTATATATACAAGGGTCTTCAATTTGACTATGGTAGGCAATCAACTTTCGGGTTTCATTTTGCATGTGAATTTCTCGTTATAACGTTGGTTTTTCTATTACCTAGGTGTGATCCTACTAATGTAGACTCTGGATAAAATAGAACATGCCTAAAGATGTCCCAGAGCCAGAGGTAAAGAAGGGGAGTCCAGCTCAATTTCTCATTTTTTTTGCGCGAACTAGCTGCTTTTAAAATCCCAAGTGTTCTTATGCTTTCAAACTCTAACAGGCACGCATGAGAATGCAGAGTATCTTTCCATGCTTTGGACATATAGACACCTGCAATGACACTTGCAAGCGGCTTGAAAAGAATTTTGGAACTAAGTTTAATGTAAAATGGATGCCGGGAATAAAGGTAAGATTTTGCAAGAAATATTAAAAGTTGCCCATACTAGGATTTTCTAGGCCATCCAATTGACATCTTTCCCCTCAGTAAATAGTACAAATACATTTGGCACAGAGAAGTTGAAAAAAAAAAAAGAAAAGAAACACACACACACACATACAAAGAGAGAGAGAGAGAGAGAGAGAGAGAGAGAGAGAGAGAGAGAGAGAGAGAGATGAACCATGCAGCATAAAAAGCTCTCCTCACAATCAATAGACATAAGGGTAATCATTTAAAGATCCAAGAGTGTACGAAAAAGGAATGCAGCATACCATCAACAAGAAGCATGTCACCCACTTCGACGTCATTAACAAAATCATCGTAGTTGACACTGACACGGTCTGCTGTGCCAACCCCTCTTTGAATTGTGAAAGTGAATTCCTGGCCAGTTGCTAACATGATTGGTTGAGGTAAATCACCACTCCTAACCTCAGGGCCCTGTGAATGATAAAAGTCACATAAACAAAAATAAAATAAGCACGCCACATGTAAGAGAAATAAAATAAGCACGCCACATGTAAGAATATATGTCTCAAAAAAATGTGTTTTGCTTGTAGTATATAATGGTGTTGCAAACTCTGAAGCAGGCATCCTAACTCCCAATATCCAATATCATTTGCATGGCAATAATATTAAAACCTGGTGCTTTCTGCTATATAAAATTTACAATATGGTCAACTCCAATTGGACCCCTCATTTAAGAGGGGGTCAAAAAGAGGCCAAATTTGTTCTACCATAATTGAATTACTTCTTAAGTTCTTAGGTTAGAGGAATATAGCTTCACTAAGGACAGCTCTGTACTCCGGAATACCAACGGGTGTGAAATAATCAGCCTTATGTAGCACTATAAGGTGATTTTAGAAAGGGATCTATTATAGGCGTCTGTCATTTGAATGAACCAAAATTCTGAACGTGGAAACTCAATTTAAAGACAATAAAAGGAAAAGAGGAAACTTACCTTGGTGTCAAGCATGATCGCGATGACGTTATCTTTGTTTTGGGCATTATATTCCTTAACTAAATCAATAACTTTCTGATGAGACGTGTGATCTCCATGAGACATATTCATTCGGGCAACATTCATTCCAGCCTCAGCCAGCTTCCATATCATTTCCTTAGTGTTTGTAGAAGGACCAATTGTGCACACAATCTTTGTCTTACGTCTAACTATAGGCTTAGACCACATACTCGCAGATGTGTCGCCTAGCTGCTGAAATCCCTGTAAAAGCTGGGTTTTCTCTTCCACCTGGCCAACAAAGAAAAAGAATTGGCAAAAAGATGATAAGTTATGAGTTGCAGTGCTGTTCTCACTAGCAAGGTACAACATATATAGTAAATGCTTAATTAAGTACAACACACATTCCTCAACAACCATGGCTTGGTAACTCAATTACTACTCTCATCACAACCGCCACCACCAAGTGGCCAAAGCTTGAAACATCCGTAGTCCAGTACACGGAGTGAAGTCAAAACCTAATATTGTGATCCTTTCTTTCGTTCTTTTTCCTTTAATCCCACACCTTCGTTCATTCTATAACCCGCAACTCAAGAAACAAAAAACCATGGTAGAAGCAATGGATTTCGGCATCAAAATTGCATTCCGTTGAATTTGAACAACAATTAGTGCCAAAAATAGTTTGAGAATAGACTGTACTAATGTCCTCCTCTCCATGAAAAGAAGGCCACAAGCAAAAATTTTGGGCACAAAAGCATTTGAACCAATCCTAGTAAAAGCACTGACTTTCAACATTATATAGACAATTTGACACACATACACAGAGTATATACAACAATATGAGGCAGGCCAAATGACAATACACTGTAAAGTCAATCTGTGAATTTACACCAAAGATTGCAAACATGTCACTCCAAAACTCATTTACCATAAATTAACAAACTTTTTCTAAGCACAACAAACAAATAAAGAATGAAACATTATATTGATAATGTAAACCATTACTGTGAGCAAATTTAGAACAACCAAAATGAAAATTAAATGAGGCAATCAACAAAAAGTACTAAACACAGAGTTCAACAGCATATAGAAAATTTGACCAGCCACCCACCCCCACCAGGGGGGAAAAAAAAAAAAAAAAGTATATACATGAGGCCAAACGACAATACATGGTGAATCAATCTCTGTATTTACACCAAAGATTGGAAACATGTCAACTAATTTATCATAAATTAACAAACTTTACTAAGCACAAGAAACAAATAAAGTTGATAATGTAAACCATGAAGGTGAGCAAAATTAGAACCACAAAAATGAAAATTAAATGAGGCAAATTAACAAAATGTAGTAATATATGATACAACCTTTGGTACATCTTCGGGAGTCACTGGAACGACTTGGAGCTCAGAACGCACAGATCTCCTCGCGGTGATCGGAGTACTAATGCGAAGCACTCTGGTACTCCTTCCTTCAACACGAGCTAGTAATTTGGAAGCAAAACCAGAAGGTTTGAGATTATCAACTTGGTTTTGGAGCGATCCAGAGCTAGGGCACACAAATGAACTGTGAATCGATCGAGTGGCGACTACTTGAGCCATTGTAGCTGCAGGTTTTAGAGAGAGAGAGAGAGAGACAGAGAGGGGGGGCTTCGTGTGACGCTATGAAGAAACTTGTAAGTAGTAATGTGTGAATGTTTGTGTGGGTTATGAAATTTGTTGGGTTGAAGTTGAAGAAATCGCCGCTAAAAAAAAATGGCGGAAGTAACAAAGACGACGAAAGAGGCTGTTCTCGTTTGTATCGATCGAAGAGGGTTTTTCTTTTTACAAGTAGAATTTTATTCAAAAACAGTTGGATTTTTCAGGGAAATGAAAAAAAATGTGTTTTTTCCAAGGACGAGTATTTTTATCTCCAAGGAAACAAGAAATATTTTATGACTCTACCTCGCCCCCATTTGGGACATTTTAGAGCATGTCCAATCACATTATTCAAAATTTCTCTAATATTTAGTCCAAATAGTTAAAAAAAAATTATTTTAGTTAATTATTTTTAAACCCTCAACTCCAATCATATTTTTCATTATAGGGAGGTTTGTATTATTATATTAATTTTTATACAAAAGTTAAAAAATTTAATGCGCTCCCTCTCTCTCTAAATGAATATGGTGTGTACTATTCTTTATTATTTTACTTACCCGTTAGAGCTCTAAAAATGTACTTTGGTTCTCCAAAGTAGCTAGAGAGTGACTATAGATAATGTGGTTGGAGTTGCTCTTATAAGTAAGACTGTCAATTGGGCTAGACAAGCTCGAAGCCCATTTGTTCGGCCTGCTAAATTTAGTATTGAGCTTTACTTGGGCACGGGCTAAGGCGAGATTAGCCAAACTTCAAGCCCAATTTGAATTTTGGATCGAGCTCGAGCCCTTATAAGCTAAGACCGTTATAAGCATGAGTCCGTTGAAGGCAACATATATACTTGTAATTCTATAGTATTTGTACACATATTTTCTAATAGGGTCCGTTAGATTTCAGTCCTTTAATGTGTCATTTTCTAGAAATAGATCCATTCTATAAGTCAACTTAGAAATCAGTCCCTCACCTATTTTGAGGACCAAAATACCCCCACTCCTACAATTAAGGGTTTTTAAATTTAAAACCCATGTAACTCTCTCTCTCTCTCTCTCTCTCTCTCTCTATATATATATATATATATAATAAATCTGAATTTTGAAATTCAAAATACATATAAGATATATATATATATATAAGAGTGAGATTTAACATAGAAATAATATGCAAAAGAGAAAGAAAAGTGAGGAAATTCTCACTTTAAAATATATAACAACGTGAGAAATTCCTCAATAATAACATAATACGTGAAAAATTCTCACTTCCAACAATAATGTGAAATTTCTCACTTTAAATGAATCACTGACTATAAGTGAAAAATTGTCTATTTTGGTGAGAAATTCTCGAGAATTTTGAAGGAAGTTCAATAATACAAAATTCTCACCTAAAAAAACAAAAACTAAATCATGACCTTTATAATGCATCATAGACCATTTATGGTGAGAAGTTTCACACCAAATAAATTCATCACTTCTTGAATAGATTTGATAAGAAATTTCTCACCAAATAAAAATAAATTTCTCACCTTCAAACTCAAAAGAAAACTCTAGAAATTTGAGAAGCAAATGATAGAGATGACAAAATTACTAATCTATGTGACAAATTCCAAAAGCCAAGTAAGACACAATGCACATTACCAAACAGATTCAAAAGCAATCCCCCAAAAAATAAACAATGGAAACCCCACCCCCCTTCACAAATAAAAATAAAAAAATAAAAAAAAAACAAAAGAAACATCATTATCTGCTTTAATCTATATCATTTACAATACCCTTTCACAATATGACCCATTGACCCGTGTTCCTCAGCATTCCATGTCTTTACCATCTGATGTTGAGGAGAACTCTGCGCTACTGTGTGCTCTTGGAAACGTGAGCTTTGAGGTCCAAAAGGTAGTGAACTTGAAGAAGAAACAAAGTAAGGAGGCCAGCCACGTTGGTTTGGTAGTCCTCTCTTATTGATGCTCTAGCCATTGTTGGACAAGTCGGTCATAATTCCACAACAGATTAATGTGACCATTTTTATGGATCTGTATTGTTGAGAGAGAGAGAGAGAGAGAGATACTCAAACATACCCCTGATTTATTACACTAGCCTACAATTTAGGATCAACACATGCAATTAACCAAATTCCTAATATCACGTTTGAAACCGACGGTTATGAAAATCTTGAAAGAAGCAATTAATACACATCGGAAAAAAAACCAAGGTTATATAAGTCATAAAATAATCCAAAATTTTGGGAAAGGGACTAATTTTTAAATCAACTATTAAATGAGGTATCAATTTATATCCATCCAATTACAAGAGTACTAAATCTAGAATAAATGCATATTGAAGGAGGAAAACTAATATTTCTATTTCTAATATTATTTAGAAGCTCTTCTTCAGAATTGGTAGAAGTCAGCATATTATCACAAGTATACTTTAGACTTTTTACTCTATTGTAGATCTTCCCTTTTTTTTCCAAACTAGTTTTATCTCTCTACGCGTACTACTTTATAAATGAAGCTCTAAAATTTAAATTTTTTTGTATTATTTTTATTGACTTTTCATCTTCAAGATTTGCGACTTTTCAATAAATTTTGAGGTATTGTGATGTGAGTTATACTTTATAAAGTGAGGGTTTTTTTGCTAGAAATTGATGGGGTTTTGCAATATTTGACTGAAGTGATTTCTTTGACACATTGATGACTAGAAAATATTTTGTAAAGCATGTAAAGTTTGACAAGCCCAAACTCGGATCGAAGCTCGTGATAATTGATGGGCCGAGTTTGGGAATGGGGGTTCTATTTTAGAGCGGACCAAGCTCAGGCTTGGGAAGGTGCTAATATACTTTGGGCCGAGTTTGGGCAACCTTTAGCCCGACTCACTAAGCCCGATTGACAAGTCTACCTATAACGTGCAAATTTTAGCTTATAATAACTTGAAAAAATGTTACAATGAAGTGTTTAGCGTAGCGTATAACTTTTAAACTTATAGTTTTTTTGAAAACTTATTTTATGGTATGCTTCAGACTAATGTCAAACTGTTTGCTTCCCTCAAAATTAATAAAAATTCTGAAATTGTCCGAAAGTATTAACAATCAACCCCATTTATGAGGTTAATTTTGGGGTGCACCTTGTAGGGATAATACTGCCATTTGAGCCACCTATGTGGGGTTGAATTTTAACAATTAACGCCTTATTGGGCTAATTTTGAGGTTCATTGCCTTTAGAGCAACTGCAATGGTATTGCATAATTTACAATACGAGTTTTGGGAGTCCATGGTGGTGTAGTGAGAAGACAGCGGAGGGAGTGCCGGCTCTAATTGAAACGGCAAAGACTCAATCGGTTGGTCCTCACACAAGCCCCACCAACCAGCAGTCCCTCTGTCAGCTCTTCCCAAACGGAAGCCCTCCTCCGCCGGCTCTTCCCAAGTCGGGGAACCCTCTGCCGGCTAGCTCTCCAACCGGCATTCCCTGCGCCGTCTGTTCGTATGGTAAAAAAAAATAGTGGTAGGTTAAAGTTAGTTTTCCTTACCAATTTTTACCCTAATTTGTATTTTAAGCTACACCATTGCAAGTGTTTTGTACATTATCTACCCTAATTTACCCTACAAATATACACCGTTGTAGTTGCTCTTATGAGGTTATTTTTTTAGGAAAAATTGGTATTAAAAAAAAAAACACTAGCTCAAGCTTTTTTGGTATTAAGGACAACTTAAATCAAACATTGAGGATAAGTCTATCATGACCCATCCCACTATGACCCATCACACTACGCGCGGAAATAGGATACGTGTGTCACGCCCCGACGTAGCATAAATATGGAAAGCGTTTAATTTCCTTTATGGACCCGTAGGTCGCGACAGTTTGAAGGATCGATTCCGTCCCAAAAACTTCTAACAACATAAAACCATTAATCAGAGTAGGGTAAACAGGGCTCATAAAAATTTTTCTAACTTATTACAACTTATGGTACGGGGTTAACTAAGGCACAGACCGCCTTAAAATAAAACAATAACTTAAAGTCTATTACAGTCATCCTTATTACAAAACCAAATCATATCTTAAAGCACATAAACATAAAGCATATAAAAGTAAATTCTCTTCTCAGCAGTTGATCTCAATTAGCATAGTCATATGGTTCATCCTGATTATAACCTGCAAAGCCTGAACACGAATGTCCAGGACGCATCAACGCCGTCAGCTTCAAGAAGCTGGTGAGTATTAAAAACATAACTCTGAATGTAAAACATACTCATTTACCTTTTTCCCATTTCCATTTAAATACCACAAGTTTATATTTATGATAAAAAAACTCGTTTTAGAAAACAACCACAACATTATTTAAAAGATAATTTCACACATATGTGACCGTGTATGAGAACAATGCACCATCTCATCTATCCGACTCTTTTCTCTCGACAACACCCAACAACCCTCTATCCTACTCCTGGTATCTTTGAAATACTAAGATAGCCACACTTTAGCAACGGGGCGCCAGGGAGTGTCCAGTTTGCCTCACACTTTGGTCCGGGGTACCAGGGAGTGTCCAATGCCTCACACTTTGAATACCCTAACCGCCATGCAAATACCGGGGCAACCCCCACACAGGTATCCAGACTCGAGTCATTCAGGGAGTGTCTATAGGCCACACTTTAGCACTTCCATGGGTGCCAGTGAGTGTCCAAGTTCGGCTTCACACACTTTAACGCTTCCATGGGCGTCAGGGAGTGTCCATTTTTGCCACCTTCGCATTTCAAAGACACCCTCATCCTCTTTTTCAACTCCAACCACAATCACATCCACAACCACAACCATAACCACAGCCACAATTACAACCACAACCACAAACACAACCACAACTCAAACTCATACTCTTTCCACACAATCATTACTCTTTTCCACACTATCATTACTCTTTTACACACTACCAACACTCACCATGCATGTACAACTGACTCCACATGAATGTCATCAAACTTTAAACATAAAGGAATTCACAGAATTAAAGAAATAATACGCGTACGGGGATTGAAAATTCGTAATTCATTGCCTTAATCATTTTAAACATAACTAATAGCATTCTAAAAACTGCTACTGAAATCCTCGTTTTCTGTCCAAACGGTGCAGAATCTGAGAAAATTGCATTTGACGAAAAGTGTGCAAAATCGAGTTTTGCTTGGGACAACGCGGGCAGAACCTTAAATTTCATTCGTTTTCCTAACAAAAATCTGAAAACAAAATTCTGCTACTGTTAAAATTAAAAGAGAAAATATTAGATTGAATTTCTAATATACTTTTTCTGCTACTGTAATCCTCATTTTCTGCCCAAACGGTGCAAAATCTGAGAAAATTGCATTAGACGAAAAGTGTGCAGAATCGAGTTTTACTTGGGACAACGCGGGCAGAACCTTAAATTTCATTCGTTTTCCTAACAAAAATCTGAAAACAAAATTCTGTTACTGTTAAAATTAACTACCTAAATCAGTAAATAAGGAATGAGTTACATTTTGAGTGAGTTAGTAATACTCACTGTGATATAGATTTGAAGAAATTGTTGAGAAAGAAATATAATTACGAAATTCCCAAAATCCAAGCTTTGGCTATGGAGGATTGAGCTCTTCTCTCTCTCTACGAAATTGAAGAACTTCTCTGCACTCTCTAAACTCTCTGTGTATACTGAATTATGCTGTGATGAATGTGCAGAAAGTGTAGTGTGGTTGGGTGTATAAATAACCAAATTCCTACCAAGAAAACATTGGCCTAACTTCCCACTCAATCTCCATTAACCCCCATATAATACCATGAATGTGCAGCAATGAGGTGTATGCACTGCCCTTTATTCTCCACTACTGAAAGTAAGAGGTAGGTGGAGATGAGGTGGGTCAATGTGTGTTTGGGTAATCTAGCTTATGGCATAAGGACAATACACATACAACAACATTTGCCAAACAAGACCTAAGGAAAAGCATCAGCATAATAATTTGGGTATAAATATATTTGTTCAATCATTTACTTCCAAAATTCTGTGGAAGTTTAACACTGCGCGGACAGTTTTAAACTTACACTGGTATTTTCGTGATACGGTGTTTATCACAAAAATACAGAGAATTCATTTTAACGTTAGAAATAGTTTTCTGATTTTATAAAAATACAGTTTGAGTTTAAAAGAAATAATTCCACCGTCTTGAAATACAGTTTTGAAATTTAACACAGGTATTGCAAGTTTTTATGAAAATTGCATTTTGACCCCAAAAGAAATTTCAATTATGAAATTAGTCAAGAATTAAACTTTTCACATAAGAATTAACATATAAGCAGACAATATATATTAAATTTTAAATATGATAATGCAAATGATAATGAAAATTTTAAATATAATAATGCATGAAAATGCAGGTTATTACACCCTTCCCCCCTTAAACAGGATTTCGTCCCCGAAATCAAGACTAACTAGTCATGAAACAACTCCGGGTACTTCTTCCTCATATCAGCTTCAACTTCCCACGAGGCTTCATTCTCGTCATGGTGATTCCACTGAACCTTCACCAACGGAATATCCTTATTCCTCAGCTTCTTGATACTCTGATCCAAAATCTTCACAGGTCTCTCCTTGTAAGAAACGTTATGACTCGTCTCAATGTCGTCATAACTAACCACGTGCGAGGGATCTCGTATGTATTTCCTCAACATACTCACGTGAAACACGTTGTGAACCCCAGACATCTTCGGTGGTAGCGCCAGCTGATAGGCCACTTTCCCGATACGTTCCAAAATCTCAAACGGTCCAATAAAACGCGGAGCTAACTTCCCTCTCTTGAGACCAAAGCGTACTACTCCTCGTGTTGGTGAAACCTTAAGAAGTACGTGATCTCCAACACTAAACTCCAGATCTTTCCGGCGCCGATCAGCATAACTCTTATACCTGCTCTGAGCGGTTCTCATCCTTTCCTTGACCGAGGAAATCTTCTCGTTGGTTTCTCTAACCAAATCCGGTCCCAACAACTCTGTATCACCAACTTCTGCCCAACACAATGGAGAACGACACGGTCGTCCGTACAGTGCCTCGAACGGAGCCATACTGATACTCGCGTGATAACTATTGTTATAGGCAAATTCAACCAAAGGCAAGTGTGTCTCCCAAGATTCTTCAAAATCGATCACACAAGCCCTAAGCATATCCTCCATGATCTGATTAACACGCTCAGTTTGCCCATCTGTCTGAGGGTGAAAAGCAGTACTCATCTTGAGTGAAGTTCCCATAGCTTCTTGCAGACTTTCCCAAAATCCAGAAGTAAAACGTGCGTCACGGTCTGACACAATCGATACAGGTGCACCGTGAAGTCGCACAACTTGTTGTATGTACATCCGGCTCATCTTTTCCACCGGGTATGTCATACTGTAAGCAATAAAATGAGCTGACTTCGTCAATCGATCCACAATTACCCAAATAGCATCATGATTCTGTTGCGACCGGGGCAATCCTACTACAAAATCCATCGTAATGTGCTCCCACTTCCAACCAGGAATAGGTAGCGGTTGCAACAATCCTGACGGTCTCTGATGTTCGGCCTTGACTTGCTGACACGTCAAACACTTGGATACAAACTCGGCCACATCCTTCTTCATGCCTTCCCACCAGAAATTTCTCTTCAAATCTTTATACATCTTAGTTCCTCCCGGGTGAACTGTATACCTTGATTTATGTGCTTCTTCCAGAATATCTTTTCTCAAATTCCCACAATCTGGTACACATAATCTGTCTCTGCATCGATACCCTCCGTCACTCCCCATCTTCCATTCGGTCGGGTCTTTTTCTGACATTTTTACAAACCATGTCTGAAACTTCTCATCTTCTTTCTGAGCTTCAATAACGCGGTCGATAAGAACAGGCTGTAGGATAAGACATCCAAAAAGTTGTCCTTCTCCTCTTTCAGCACTCTGTACATCGAACTCCACCAACGTCTCCAAAGCTCGCCACTCTCTAACCATTAAGGAGGCGATCGTCTCCCGAGTCTGCCTACTCAAAGCATCAGCGACCACATTAGCTTTACCAGGGTGGTATTCCAACGTGAAGTCGTAATCTTTGATCAACTCCATCCATCTGCGCTGCCTCATGTTCAACTCTTTCTGTGTGAACAAATACTTCAGACTCTTGTGATCGGAGAACAAATCAAACTTCTCACCGTAGAGATAATGTCTCCAAATCTTGAGTGCAAAAACCACTGCTGCCAACTCCAAATCATGAATAGGATAGTTCAACTCATTCGGCTTCAGCTGCCTGGATCCATAGGCTATAACTCTGTCATCTTGCATAAGTACACACCCTAGTCCTTGATATGATGCGTCACTAAAGATAGTGAACTTCTCACCAGGCTTGGGTATTGCTAGTACTGGTGCGGTAGTGAGTCTCTCTTTCAACTCTAGAAAGGCTCGCTCATGCTTCTCTGTCCATTCGAATTTCAAATTCTTCTTTGTCAACCCAGTCAATGGTGCAGCTATCTTGGAGAATCCCTCAACAAATCTCCTGTAATAGCCTGCGAGTCCAAGAAAACTCCGAACTTCTGTAGGGTTGCTTGGCCTAACCCAGTTGGATACAGCATCGGTCTTGGACGAATCCACAGAAATTCCTTGAGATGACACCTTGTGTCCCAAAAATTTCACTTCTTGCAACCAGAACTCACACTTACTGAACTTGGCATACAAGTGGTGGTCCTTAAGCGTCTGTATCATAATCCGAAGATGTTGCTCGTGTTCTTCTCTTGACTTAGAATAGATCAAAATATCATCAATAAAGATGATGACAAACTGATCTAAATAAGGCTTGAATACTCTGTTCATCAGATCCATAAACACTGCCGGGGCATTCGTTAATCCAAACGGCATCACCAGAAATTCATAATGACCATATCGGGTTCTGAAAGCAGTCTTAGGTATGTCTTCCTTCCGTACCCTCAACTGATGATACCCCGACCTTAGGTCTATCTTGGAAAATATCGTAGCTCCTTGTAGTTGATCAAATAAATCGTCGATCCGAGGCAAAGGATACTTGTTCTTGATTGTCACTCGATTCAATTCTCTGTAGTCGATACACAGCCTGAGCGTCCCGTCCTTCTTCTTCACAAATAACACCGGTGCTCCCCAACGCGATGTACTTGGACGTACAAAACCTAGGTTCTCGAGCTCTTGTACTTGTCCCTTTAATTCTAGCAGTTCTGTGGGGGCCATTCTGTAGGGAACCTTGGTAATTGGTACGGTACCCGGTATAAGCTCAATACAGAACTCTATACTTCTCTCGGGCGGTAATCCAGAAATGTCTTGAAATACTTCTTCGAAGTCCTTGACTACAGGTATAGATGATGCTGTCACCTCTGTACTGACGACTTCGATGTTGGCTAAACATCTTGTGAGGAACATATCTCCCGAAGGGTTACATTGAAAATCAAAGGGTTGATTCTCATTGTCGGAGAATGTAATTCTCTTCCTCGCGCAATCCAACTTTACTTGATTCTGAGACAGCCAATCCATTCCTAGGATTATGTCGAACTCCTTCATCGATAGGACGATCAACCTTGCAGGGATTTCTCGGTCTCCAATCCGTAGAGGACAATCCTTGCATACATGTCCTAAACTGACCGCAGCTCCTATTGGTGATGTAGCCTTCAAAGCTTTCTCTAAGCGATGAGGTAAGATACCCAATCTCCGAATTGTATTAATGGATATGAATGAAAGAGCAGCACCCGTATCAAATAATACTCTAACATGGGAGTTAAATAGAGTCAATGTACCTTCCACTGCTTGCTGATCAGGTTGAACTTCTCCAAGATCTCCATCTTCATATGCAGCTCCATCATCACCCGCGGCATCAGGAATAACAGCATTCAAGCGGGTCTGACCCTGTTGTCCATAAGTCGCTTGCTTAGGAGCAGTGCAGAACCTGCTGATGTGACCTGGTTCACCACAGTTGAAGCAGACTATTCCTGGCTGAGCAGCACGCCTTGGTGCCCTGCAGTCCCGAGCCACATGTCCAGGATTGCCACAGTTGAAGCACTTTACTCCACTACTTCCTTCTCCTACTCGGGGTTGAGTCGGATGGGTAATAGCTTGTGCCTTCTTGCTCCCATCAAAGTTCCTCTTCTGCCCTTGGGTACGATTCATTGGTGGTCTATTCCCAAAATTACCCCTCTGAGGCGGTCGGAATTCGAATTGTTTACGGTATACTCTTGCATCTTCTTCCAGGTCGGTAGCCAGGCCGACTAGTCCTTCAAACGATTTGTCTAGGTGGCCGAGAGTCAGGCGACGAATCTGCGGTGCCAACCCTTGGTTATACTTCCGGATCTTCTTCTCCTCAGTATCAACCATGTGCGGGGCAAACCGTGACAGCCTCTCGAACTGTGTGGTATACTCTTGCACCGTCTTGGTTCCTTGCGTCAGATCCATAAACTCCTTCTCTCTTCCGTGCCTCTCCGTAGCCGGAAAGTACTTCTCCAGGAATCTCCCTTTGAACGCCGTCCATGTCATCCCCATAGCAGCGGTGTTTCCGATAGTGGCTATGACCGAGTCCCACCAATCTGCAGCGGCGTCGGTTAGTTGAAAAGTAGCCAATCTCCTTTTGTCCATCTCGTTGCATTGGACAGCTTCAAACATGCGGTCCATCTGTCTTAACCATTGTTCTGCCTTCCAGGGATCCGTGGTACCCGCAAATTGCTCGGGTCTGAGCGCACGGAATCTCTCCAGCAGCTTATCTCCCGTCTGGCGGTCTCGTTGGTTTTCATTCGCATTACTAACCCTCTCGAGACGTCTGATAAAAGCTTCAAATATTCCCGTGGGGTCGGCAGCCTCGGGCGCTCCTTCAATCAGATTTCTGTTCCTCCTTGGTCTTCCAGCCATTCTATGCATGATAGGGGTAGTAGAATGAGAAACATGCATGCAACAGTACTATGACGAAAATTTTCAAAGGAGTATTTATCACTATATCACATACTCGTATTATCACATAAGCATACAATAAAATATATATTAAGTACATATAATACTCGTATTCGAACTAGGGCTGTCTAATAGCAAAGAGGTCGTATTCTTATCCTCTAGACTCTGGGTTGTGGGCCATACTGACTGTTCCGAGATTTGACTCAGGAAGTTGGTCAGTGCCTAAGCTATTAATGAGGGCTATGGTATGCTTTAACTCCTTAGAAACTCGGCTACTATATGTCTGTAGGGGCATCGTAAAATATGGCTATCTCGGCTAATCCTAAATGGATATGTCTGAAGGTATATGGAAATTGCTATCATTCTTGTCGATGTGACAAGACAAACGGGTAATCATTTCTATGATAAAACCAACTTAGAATTTTAGTTTCTGAACTAAGGGTAATCCGTACTAAACTAAAACTAGAACTTGGTTATATAGCTTAGTAAAACTTAAGGGTAACCTATGTCACTAATCTATGGCGTGAAAAACTGAGCCTGGTCAATCTAGAAAACCTATGGCTCTGATACCACCAAATCCTGTCACGCCCCGACGTAGCATAAATATGGAAAGCGTTTAATTTCCTTTATGGACCCGTAGGTCGCGACAGTTTGAAGGATCGATTCCGTCCCAAAAACTTCTAACAACATAAAACCATTAATCAGAGTAGGGTAAACAGGGCTCATAAAAATTTTTCTAACTTATTACAACTTATGGTACGGGGTTAACTAAGGCACAGACCGCCTTAAAATAAAACAATAACTTAAAGTCTATTACAGTCATCCTTATTACAAAACCAAATCATATCTTAAAGCACATAAACATAAAGCATATAAAAGTAAATTCTCTTCTCAGCAGTTGATCTCAATTAGCATAGTCATATGGTTCATCCTGATTATAACCTGCAAAGCCTGAACACGAATGTCCAGGACGCATCAACGCCGTCAGCTTCAAGAAGCTGGTGAGTATTAAAAACATAACTCTGAATGTAAAACATACTCATTTACCTTTTTCCCATTTCCATTTAAATACCACAAGTTTATATTTATGATAAAAAAACTCGTTTTAGAAAACAACCACAACATTATTTAAAAGATAATTTCACACATATGTGACCGTGTATGAGAACAATGCACCATCTCATCTATCCGACTCTTTTCTCTCGACAACACCCAACAACCCTCTATCCTACTCCTGGTATCTTTGAAATACTAAGATAGCCACACTTTAGCAACGGGGCGCCAGGGAGTGTCCAGTTTGCCTCACACTTTGGTCCGGGGTACCAGGGAGTGTCCAATGCCTCACACTTTGAATACCCTAACCGCCATGCAAATACCGGGGCAACCCCCACACAGGTATCCAGACTCGAGTCATTCAGGGAGTGTCTATAGGCCACACTTTAGCACTTCCATGGGTGCCAGTGAGTGTCCAAGTTCGGCTTCACACACTTTAACGCTTCCATGGGCGTCAGGGAGTGTCCATTTTTGCCACCTTCGCATTTCAAAGACACCCTCATCCTCTTTTTCAACTCCAACCACAATCACATCCACAACCACAACCATAACCACAGCCACAATTACAACCACAACCACAAACACAACCACAACTCAAACTCATACTCTTTCCACACAATCATTACTCTTTTCCACACTATCATTACTCTTTTACACACTACCAACACTCACCATGCATGTACAACTGACTCCACATGAATGTCATCAAACTTTAAACATAAAGGAATTCACAGAATTAAAGAAATAATACGCGTACGGGGATTGAAAATTCGTAATTCATTGCCTTAATCATTTTAAACATAACTAATAGCATTCTAAAAACTGCTACTGAAATCCTCGTTTTCTGTCCAAACGGTGCAGAATCTGAGAAAATTGCATTTGACGAAAAGTGTGCAAAATCGAGTTTTGCTTGGGACAACGCGGGCAGAACCTTAAATTTCATTCGTTTTCCTAACAAAAATCTGAAAACAAAATTCTGCTACTGTTAAAATTAAAAGAGAAAATATTAGATTGAATTTCTAATATACTTTTTCTGCTACTGTAATCCTCATTTTCTGCCCAAACGGTGCAAAATCTGAGAAAATTGCATTAGACGAAAAGTGTGCAGAATCGAGTTTTACTTGGGACAACGCGGGCAGAACCTTAAATTTCATTCGTTTTCCTAACAAAAATCTGAAAACAAAATTCTGTTACTGTTAAAATTAACTACCTAAATCAGTAAATAAGGAATGAGTTACATTTTGAGTGAGTTAGTAATACTCACTGTGATATAGATTTGAAGAAATTGTTGAGAAAGAAATATAATTACGAAATTCCCAAAATCCAAGCTTTGGCTATGGAGGATTGAGCTCTTCTCTCTCTCTACGAAATTGAAGAACTTCTCTGCACTCTCTAAACTCTCTGTGTATACTGAATTATGCTGTGATGAATGTGCAGAAAGTGTAGTGTGGTTGGGTGTATAAATAACCAAATTCCTACCAAGAAAACATTGGCCTAACTTCCCACTCAATCTCCATTAACCCCCATATAATACCATGAATGTGCAGCAATGAGGTGTATGCACTGCCCTTTATTCTCCACTACTGAAAGTAAGAGGTAGGTGGAGATGAGGTGGGTCAATGTGTGTTTGGGTAATCTAGCTTATGGCATAAGGACAATACACATACAACAACATTTGCCAAACAAGACCTAAGGAAAAGCATCAGCATAATAATTTGGGTATAAATATATTTGTTCAATCATTTACTTCCAAAATTCTGTGGAAGTTTAACACTGCGCGGACAGTTTTAAACTTACACTGGTATTTTCGTGATACGGTGTTTATCACAAAAATACAGAGAATTCATTTTAACGTTAGAAATAGTTTTCTGATTTTATAAAAATACAGTTTGAGTTTAAAAGAAATAATTCCACCGTCTTGAAATACAGTTTTGAAATTTAACACAGGTATTGCAAGTTTTTATGAAAATTGCATTTTGACCCCAAAAGAAATTTCAATTATGAAATTAGTCAAGAATTAAACTTTTCACATAAGAATTAACATATAAGCAGACAATATATATTAAATTTTAAATATGATAATGCAAATGATAATGAAAATTTTAAATATAATAATGCATGAAAATGCAGGTTATTACAACGTGGCACGCCACCAAGGCTCATCCAATTCCATTAAAGTAAATAGTAGCGAAAAACATAAGTGAAATCCATGAAATTCAGAGTCATAAAAAGTTTTGCGCAATTGAAAACACTCAAAGAAATACCCTATTTGAAAATAAATTAATCTAGTCGACTGATCGGGGGTCGGTCGACTGGAAATGCAAGATACAGATAGCCTCAAAACTCAGCAGTTTGTCCAGTCGACTGTGTCGGGGGACCCAGTCGACTGTGGTCTCAAAATTTCAGTCGACTGATACTCCTCAGTCAACTGAATCAGAAATTCCCCTTTCGAAAACTCAATCCAGTCGACTGTGGTTTTTCACCCAGTCAACTGTTTCTTTCACAGAACAAAAAATAACATTCAACCCAATAATCCAGTCGACTGTGTCGGGGACCCAGTCGACTATTTTTCAATATATCAGAGTAGTGGCTGTCTCAAAATAAACCTCCAGTCGACTGTACATAAACCAGTCGACTGGTTTACCTCAGTTTGCTAAGCATTCTACATATTCCAATCTATGTTCCAAACTCAACCAGGGATTAAAGAACATATATTAACTCATCCCAAACATAATTACTGAAGTTTTACTACAGGTTACAACACTACTAATCCAATCCAAGATTCTAAACTATACACATGATTTCAACTTCTCAAAACTTAGTACATCATTCGAAAATGGAAAACAAAAGCATATACAAGAGCGATCTTGTCATCCCCTCTGACTCATTCTTCGCGTTTCTTCTTTCCTCTCTTCTTATCACCTATAATGGAGTAAAGCTCCACTGCTCAGCTATACGCTGAGTACACAAATTCTAACATATGCATATATGATAAAACATGCTTTAATCTCATAAATCACATCAAGTAGTCTGTAGGGAGAAAAATACGCATTCATCCGGTAGCGACAAGTCCTAGTCTTACCCCGCGATGCCAATGGCTAGTCCAAGTCTACAAAGTCTACAACCATCGCATCCCAAGTGCCCTGGCAAGCCCAAGTCTTAAACCATGCACAGTAGCAGTCGCTACTAAATTCTTAAACATCGAGAAGCTTACTCCGGCATGAAATTGTATAAAACTCCCCTTTGACCCACATAATTACTTAACGTGTGCTCACGTAAAAGTAGACATGCATTTCACACTTAAGTGCGTGCATAATTAACAAGTCTACTATTAACACGTGAATTTTGCCCGGATCACAATTTCGTCGTCAAAAATCAAAACATATATTTCCGATATAACATAGGCTAGAATTTCATACCTTGTGCTAAAACTTTGTAACTCTGAGGGAAGTACTAGAGCACTGATTAAGCATCGGATCTCAGATTTCATATGATTCCTACAAGTTTTAATAGAATTTTTCCAAAATTTTAGAAATTGGATTTTATAAAAACTTAGCCAAACAAGGCCTAAGAGGTATCAAAACGTAGATCTTATCTCAAGGAGTTCAAATATGAAATATGGGGAAAAACTGAAGAACGAAAGGTCGTCGATCGGCGTCGCAAAGCTCGTGGGAATAAACCTCATCTCTCTCTCTCTCTCTCTCTCTAAGATATTTAGATTTGGACATTTATGAAAAATATCTCAAGTTTCCTATTTATAGGCACGACTCTCAAAAATTGTGTTTACCTCCCCCAAGTTCTCAAATCTTCTAATTATCTCCCGAAACGTCTAATCCCTTGATTCACAAGTGAAAATCTATAAATTATAAAACTTTTTGCTTAAGTTCCGTCTGGGTCCGAAATCACGTTCCAAAAACTATTTCTGTAGAATCTCTATAAAACCTACCTTTTATGCAACGTATCACCTACGTCCTCACTATAATATATAAAATGATCTACAACAAGATCAACATTATCAAAAATTATAAAAAAAAAATAGGTATAATTACTATTTACATACACCAGATTATGTCAAATAACATTTAATCACATAAATGTCATTTAAGTCATGATAATGCCTTAATGATTATGGAATCATCGTGTCCTCACTTGACACCTTCTATTGACTACAATCAACCATTCATCTCAATTTTCAAATAACATTAAAAATCCTTGAAATTCAATTATGCAATTTAAAACAAATAATTTTCCCGAGACGGGTGTGACAAAGTCCTTCCAATAGTCATAGACTAAAATATTATCATCTTCAACATCTAACCCTAACCAAACATTGCCTACCATTACCACTACTCTGCCACTTCCGACTACCACCTCCGGCCACGCCGTCACATCTGACCTCTGGCCACCCTGTCACATCTGACCTCTGGCCACCTCTGCCACCTCACACCATCACCTCTGCTACATTCGGCCACCACCCCCGCCACTCTGGACCTTTGGCGAGTGGTGACCACCACCTACCACTCACCTGAGCCTATCTCTGACAACCACGTACCCCATACCCTCCCCTAAAACTGTATGACTTTACCACTATAGTAAAATTTTACTTAACCTTTTTCAGTGAAATTTCACTGAGAAAGTTTAAGTGAAATTTCACTTGTTATAAATCAAAGTTAAGTGAAGTTTTACTTAACTTAACAAATAATAAGTGAAGTTTTACTTAAGATCTTAAGAGATGATTGGATATGGTTCACGCTCGTCAGAGATGGCCAGATCTGGTTCGCACTCGTCGGAGATGGTTGAATCTGGTTCAAGCTCATCGAAGATGGCCGGATCTTAAGCTCGAGGTGGGTGGTGGTGGCGGTTGTGGCTTGCAGTGGTGGTGGTAATGGCTAGTAGTGGTGCACAATGGTGGTGGTGATGGTGGTGGTGGTGGTGGTGGTGGTAGTGGTAGTGGTGGCAGTAGATACCATTGCAGGGAGGAGAGAGAAAGTTGGAGAGAGAGAAGACAGACGGTGGTGGTGGGGTTCCAAGGAGCAATTATGTCTCTTAAAATGAAATTCAAAATCTCAGGGACTTTAGAAGATAATTTTTTTTATAGTGTGTCCTTGTGAGATTTTTTGTTTATGTTATGCCATTTTGGCCTTATTGACTCAATATTAGGGACTTTAGACAAAGCCTCCCTATTTTTACACTTAAGCTTTCCTATGTGGGTGTAACACCCCGTATTTTCCTGATATAAATATTTATTTTTAAAAAATGTTAATGAAGCAACCTAAATTTTTATGTGTTATTAATTGGATGTTTGCAATTATATTTTTATGGTCATTTATTTATATGTGTGTATTTATTTTAATTATTATTAATAACTGTGTGAAATTTTGTAGAGCTAAGTGGTGGAATTAAGTTGTAAAAATTTAAGTTGAACAAGTTATTGAAGTGTTGATGTATTTATTTTTGAGTAGTGCTTAGAGGCTCGTGAATGTGTTAAATAGTGTTTTTAACATTTAAATTAAGTACCCAAGTTATGTACATCCATTGGGCTACTCATTTTAGTACTTTAGAATGTATTTCGGGCTCACATGAAGCTTTTTTTGAGCCCGTAAGACAAAAAACGAGATTTATATGTTTGTAGGTATTTTATTGACATGTGTTGTGTGTGTAATTGTCATGCCCGTTCTAGAATTTCATAGTTTTGTCATGAATGATATGAAGTTTTATGAATTATCATTTATATGTGATAAATGAGGATAAGTGGTTGACTGTGGTCAACGGTGAGGTGTCAGTAAGGATACGAGGAAATTGGTAATTGAGATTTTCATTGGCATGAGTAAATGACATTTATATGATTTAAATGTTATTTGACTTATCTGGTATTTTGGTGAATAGTGAATTATACCTGTGTAGTATAGTTCTGGTAATCTTAATATTGTTATATATCGTTTTGAGAACTGTGGTGAGAACGTGAGTGACACGTTAAATAAAAAGATAGGTGGTGTAGAGATTCCACATAATTTAGTATTCAGACGTTAATTTTGGACCCAAACGAGACTAAGTTGAAATTTTTTGTAAATTATAATTTTCACTCATAAAGGCATAAAATAGACGTGTGCGAAGTTTCATGGGTTAATTAGAAGTTTGAGAAACTTGCAGGGAGGTAAACACGATTTCTGAGAAGATTTTCTATAGATAGTGGTGGATGAGATTTCAACTCATCCAAATCCTTCTAAATATCTAGAGAGAGGAGAGAGAAAATGGAGATTGTTGCCACGAGCTTTGCGACGACGATCGGCAACCTTTCGTCCGTCTGATTTTTACAAAATTCAAGATTTGAACTCGTGTAGGTAAGACCTACGTTTTGATACTACTTAGGCCATATTTGGCCAATTTTTGTAAAAATCTTAATTCTAGACTTTTGGGAAAAACCTAGTAAAACTTGTAGGAATCGTCTCAAATTCGAAATCCGATGATTATTTGGCCTCCTAGTCGATCCTTTAAAGTTTGGGGAAAATCGCACGAGGTATGAAGTTCTAACTTGTGAAATATAGAGAAATACATGTTTTATATTTGGACGACGAATTTAAGATCCGGGCACAATATATGTATAATTTATAGGCCCGTTAATTATGCACGCGCTAAATTGTGAAAAGCATGTCTAAATTTACGCGAGCATGTTGAGTTGTCTATGTGGGTCAAAGGGGGGTCTTATATAAATTCATGTCGGAGTAAACTTCTCGTTGTTTGAGAATTTTAGTAGCGAAGGCTACTGTGCATGGTTTAAGGCGTGGACTTGCCATGGCACTTGAGGGATGTAATGGTTGTAGGTTTGAACTAGCCATTGACATCGCGGTTTAAGGCTTGGACTTGCCGCTATCGGATGAATGCGTATTTTTCTCCCTAGAGACCATTGATATGATTTATGAGATTAAAGCATGTTTTGTTATATATTGCATATGTTAAACTTGTGCACTCAGCATATAGTTGAGCAGTGGAGATTTACTCAATTGCAGGTAAGAAGAAAGACAAGAAGAAGCGTGATGAGTGAGGCCGAGGAACACCGGGAACCACAATTGTATATGTTTTTGTTGTAAATCCTAAACTTGTGTAAGGATTGGGAAATTGTAAAACGTTGTAATAGGATCATGGATTAGTTCCGTAGTATGGTAATCTTGTAATTGAACTCCTGTAGTTGTGTTTTAAAATGTTGCAATTCAGTGGTGGTTGTGGTTGTTGTTGATGTTGATGTGGAGAAGCATGAGTTGTAATATTTCACACAGGGCTGCCCAGCAGGGGAGCAGTCGACTGGATCATGGATCAGTCGACTGGATCCCGTGGGGTTTAGACACTGAAAGTGAATAGTATCAAGATCAGTCGACTGGACCATCCTTCAGTCGACTGGACCACTGTGGATTTTAGCTACTGATCCAAATAGTAGCCAATTAAGTTGACTGGGTTCCCTAATCAGTCGACTGGACATCTGATGAGAAATGTGGATTTTGGTTTCTGCTAGGTACAGTCGACTGGACCCTACATCAGTCGACTGGACCTCTGTTTTCAAAGCTGATTTCTTTGGACAGGTTTCAATTGAACAAAACTTTTTATAACTCTAATTTTAATGGATTTTAATAATGTTTTCCGCTGCTATTTGACTTTAATGGAACTGGATAAGCCTTGATGGCGTGCCACGTGTCCTATTTTCGCGCGTAGCGGGATGGGTCGTGACATTAATATACACATACATATATTAAACCCTATCCCCCATATTAACAAAAAAAAAGAGAGAACAGAGAGAGAGAGAGAGAGAGAGAGAGAGAGAGAGAAAGAAAGAGAGAGAAGAAGAAGAAGAAGAAGAAGAAGAAGAAGAAGAAGAAGAAAGAGAAGGGATCACGGGCTCGCATATGGTTCGTTCGTCGTGATCTAGTCAGTCACCAAATCTTCATGAAATTTAGTGCAAAAACTCGGTGAGTTATATATATATATATATGTGTGTGTGTGTGTGTGTATTCGGATGTATATATACGTGTGTGCGTACATGTATATCCGAATAAATCGAATCATTGCACGTAGCTGTTTGGTGTTTAATTATTTGCGTTATATGTCATGATAAGTCGAATATAAATCTTGTTTCTCGTGCGACTTCGTGATCATAATTTTGGTGCATTAATAATTGTTACGTTTATACTTTGATAAATTCCTATGTGAATTTGTTGAAATAGCTTAGGGATTGAAAAGAAAATTAATTTGGAGTTTATGGGAAATTCGGTTTTTTTTAAAAAAATTATTTCTAATAGTCGTTGCAACTTCAGAAAAATATTATAAAATCGTGGCTTAGAATTTTAACATTATGTTCGCTTGTCTTATGTAAAACGTGATTCTGCACACTTTTCGTGTTTTGAGTTTTTCCTAATTCCGCACCATTTGGACTATAAATTTAATTTACAGTAGCAGTTTTATAAGATTAAAATGTGGTGATCGTCTTAAGTCGATTTATGTGTTTGTATGAACTCGTATTCGTTATTATGATAAAACGTGGAATTACGATGAGATGTAAGCATTCTCATCTAATGTTTTGTTTCATGAATTTGTGAATATGAGACCATCTATGTGAAAATTTTTCTAATAGAAATTAATATTAGGAAATCCTTTAGTGTTCACCACTGCTCCTTATGAGTTTAGGCGGCGACCTCGTAGATGACCCATCCTTGTATGATTAGACGGCGACTATGTGGATGACACGTCATTCGTTATTTTAAGCCTTATGCCCGGCTTGTTGGTCTATTTATGTGTATTTAGACATTGTTTATTGATGTCAAGAACTTAAGGACTAGCCTTTCGGTGTATACTCAATTCCCAGTTAAACCCAATGGGAGTTGGGATTGGAGTGGGAGTTAGTATTACGTTAGGAGACACGTGGGATATATGTGTAGGCTAAACCATAGATGGGTGGCCAAGATGGTGAACATAAGGTGTAATTAAATAAAATACTTATAGTGTTTAAATTTGTGGCTATGCGTTGTATTGGAATTCATTATATCTTATTGTAGTCGAATCCTAGAAATTAATAGATGCTTAGTAATCGTCATATCAAACAACTTTTGTGTGTATAAAACATGGCATTCTATGTGTAACATACCATATTTGGGAACATAGTAATTTGATAATAAACTGAGTCAGATTAGTAAATTGAATATTTTGGATACCTAGATTCATAGTTTATGGCCGTTTCACGTAAACTGAAGTAAAACAACGATCCGAACAACTTTCGTGTTTTACACTTTTCCTAAAAACGTCATCTTGACACTGTTTTCATCGATTTTCAAAATCTGCTGAACATCGTCTATCTAAGAGCTGAAGTTTAATAATTAATTTCTGAATTATCTATTTAGAATTAATGAAAAGGAATGCAAGTCTTTCCTTGTAAATTTTATTCTGGACGTTTTTCGTGTTTTAAGTTTTTTCTAATTCCAACTCAATGTTGGAGATAAATTCATTTTAAATAATAGCACCTTGTTTTTGGTTTTCTATTATTGTGTTAATTTCTATTTGTACAAGATGGTAGACCCACTAATGGTTTGTAGGTATCGGCCTACCATAGTTAAGAAATGTAAGTGTTTAGTTGTTTTAATTCGAGTAAGAAACTACTTGCCACCACATAAATGAAAACTACACTATTGTCCGGATATATGTGCAAAACTACATGTCTTGGCCCAAAAATGTTGTAGTGTGGTTTGTAGTCTACGGGTTCAAGTTGGATCCCTAAGACTTGTGTTTTGTCTAACTTCTACCAGTCATGTGACTCACCCGAGTGAGTTATGCATTCGGGGGCGTTTTATATAAAACGTAGTCGAATGTATTTATGCAGGTTTAGTATTTGGGAATTTTCTGTGGAGCTGTTGATGTCTTGGAGTTGTAGTTGTGTAATATCGTACTTTGCATTAGTTGTATCTTATTTATATTTGTTTTTGGCATTGTGGGCCATATTTGTATTAGTGTAATAAAGATTGTATATTGGGTATTAAGAACGTTGTAGTTACTCTGACTAATAGATATATAGATTCTATTCGTATTTATTTTCTATCCGCTTAACTCTGTAAAGAGAGCTTTATTTAATGAAAATAATATTTTTTATTGTAAATCGAAATAATATAATATATGTAATGGAGCTTTATTTCTTTTATAATGAAATGAATGTTTTGGAAATGAAACAGTTTAGTAATTGATATTATGAAACAGAGAGGTCATGGGTTCAATTTAAAATTAAAATCAAATTCCATTTTTAATAATTTTCTTGGAGCATGTCTAAGAGTTTATCAGCTCGGCATTGGGGAGGCAAATATCAGCTTGGATACAAGCTTTTAACTGAAATTGGTTTTCCAAAATTCGGGGTGTGACAGTGGGGTTAATTTTAAGTGAGCATTTTTGCTTAGCTAAATTTGCTCACCTGGGTCTCCACTGGGTGACAAGTGTCCCATTCCATTCCCATTCTACCCATGTATTATCAGCATAATTACTGAAATAGCACACATATCAACCAGTGGATCGTCTAGGTGAGCAATGAGTGAGCAAAATGGTCTCTACTTTTAACACGTAACCCTTCTATTTTGAGAAAAATCTTACTCCTCTAATGCCAAATTTAGAGTCTACTATCCCATTTTGAGATGTTCTAAAGTTATGTGCACTTTGAAAAGTCAATACATACTTTACGTTTAACCCCTTTCTAATTTTACCGTCATTTAATTAAAAAAAAATTTCTCGAATAGAAAAACATGAAATAAGAGTTTAATCAGAAGAAAGAACATCAGAGCTAGGGATGTTCACGGGTCAGGTGAGTCGAGTTAGGCCCCCACTTGCTCATCCACCCGAACATGGTCGGGTTAGCCACCTGCCACATGTCATCCACCCGTTGTGTTGGGTGAAACCGACTCATTGGGTTCAAGTGGTTTCGGGATAGTTTTGGGTGAAACCCGTCTAATAAAACATGAACATTATCTCTTTCTAAAACCCAAGAAATGTGAACCCAACAAGTCAGCAAGGACCAGCTCAGTTTAGAAAAAAAAAATTCAAAACAAAAACTGATTTCAAACAAAAACTACCTCAGAAATAAAATTAGTTTGACAAATTATTTAGATCAAACCTATTTCATTGAAGTCAGATATACACATATGTATATATGATCGTATATAATCTTTTAGGGTTAGATCTACAATATGGATGAACAGATCTACAAGATTTAGAATAAAAAATAAATAAAAATTAAGCTTGGCTTTAAGTTCGGATTGGACAATAACAAGAGGATAACCTCAAAAACTTGGTGTTCGACAGTGGAACGATGACAATGACTTGGAGAAGACATTTTGTCTGCAGTTGTGTGTGGGGTTTTGGTAGATCCAAGTTTTTTTCATGGAAGAGATGAAGAAGCTCGGTATTGATGGCATTTGGTGTAATAACCCGAGATTCTAAATAGTGATTTAATATCAAATTTAAGAACTCTAGTGAAATTTTGGAATTTTTCGGACTATGTTTGGATTTTTAGTCATAGGGGTATTTTGGTAATATTTACCTGAGATGTAAGTCTTAACCAGAAAATTCAAAAATGAGATTTTTGGACTGAAATGAGCATATACTCAAATGATTCACTCTCTGGGTTTTAACTTTGATCATAGTTGGTACGGTTAGTGAGATATATCAGCTTTAGTGGGTAGTACATCGTGCTTTACAAGTTGTACCGAGCCACTTGCTATAAAAGGAAAGTTATTGGGATACTTTCATAACATCTACCTCTCTCCCTCCCTCTCTCTCTCTCTCTCTCTCTCTCTCTCTCTCCTCACTTCATCTTCCCCAATGAGGAAACCCCATTAGAAAGAAAAATCTTGGGTTTTCAAGATTTCAAATTCAAATCTACTCTCTTCCTCTCACTTCTAGCCTTGCCTCTTTGGAGTTTATCGTTCCTCTCGTCAAGGAGCACGTGGGGATGCATTTATTTTGCATTTTACCCAAATTTCTTTCTTGGGAGATTTCTTCAATGTTGAGGTAGTTCCATATAAGTCTCACCAAATGTGTATTATGTGTAAATTAGTGTAAATCTAGAACACTACGAAGTTTCAAGCATGTTAGCTATGTTTTAAATTCAAACTTAGCTCTCTTGATCTTGTGCCTATGTGTTCTTGATGTTTATATGTTTCCACTAAGTGCTTATATGCCTTATGTGTTTACTTGGTGATTGACAACATGTCTATAAGCTTTACTACAAGTTTTGATAGCATGCTTAGTTGAAATTTCATAAAGCCTTGCTTATGACTTGATATTATAAAATACTGTTAATATGCATTGATATTAACATAGATATTATTCATTTTCATTCTTGAGCATGAGCATGTGCATTAACACGAAAATGCACGAAAGGATTTATGAGAGAAAGGCCTCTTTGTGTGTGGCTTTCTATTTGAAAATGGAATGCTCTCCATGTGTGGGACTTCTAAGATTGCAAAATATAAAACCTCCTTTGGTGAGAATTTTGATTTAAAGTTAGACAATCCCGGTTGTGGGTGTGAATGTGAGGTTTGGATCCATTAGGAATACGATTTCCTGGTCTTGCAAATCACAGGAATCATAAGCTAAAGACCCGTATGAGGTGGTTAAAGGCCCCATAACGTGGTGGCCTATAGACCAAGTGTTGTGTTGAGAGTGAGTGTTTGGAAAACTCATGAAAAGGCCTAAGGGTGACTTTGCATTGCTTTGGCAACTTTTTCATTTCATTCATTGCACTCATATATTGTAATACCCTATATTTTGGGAGTGTATATTAATAAATAAGACTTGGTGTTCATTTCAATATACTTGTATGACCTTTACTTTCCCTTTGGATAACTTTGTATCCCAATCGAGTGCCTTTTTGTCCCACTCGATTGCCAATTTTTGGTATCCAATCGATTGCTAACTTTCCCAATCAATTGCCATGTTGCCGACCTGAATTCATTACGTGGCACTGTCTCAATCGATTGCCCTTCATCCCAATTGATTGCCTTGAAATATATGATACCAATCGATTGCCACTAGTCCCAATCGATTGGCACCTATAAAGATAAGTTTTCAACTTTGCTTCGTGGATTGACACATGGCACTCTGTAGACACCCCAATTTGACCTAACGTCGAATTTAGGAGAGCGTCACCTCCACATCCAATGATGATAAGGACCGAAAAGATTTGAAGTATTCCAAGCTCTTCTTTAAGTTCTCCAAACGCGATAAAATTTTACAGAAAGAAGAAAATACCAGGTATTTAGGAGAGTTCAGGTATAAAACACCATTTTTGGAAAAGATATTCGAAAATAAGTTTATTTAAAAAAAAGGAAGGAAGAAAAGGCCTAAGAAGGAAGTTCAACAAAAAACGGCACACGGCAGTATTCCACGGCATTCAGTGAGTGCCGACCCGACATTTACTGAGTGCCGCTGACATTTTCTGACTGCCGTTTGCTTTTAAAATCCGTATTTTGTGGTACAATACGTATGTGTATGCGGATAAAAACAAAAAACTGATAAAGTAAGGTTGACAAAAATCTGGCAATCAATGATTTTGCGCGGCACTCACGGAGAACCGCGCGACAGTCATGGAATGCCGCCGCGGCAGTCACGGAGTGCCGTCGCGGCATCCACTGATTGCCGCAAAAGATTTTTGACTGCCGCCCTGTGCAGCAGTCTGTCTATTTTCAGGAAGTACGTATTGTACCACCAAATGGGACATTTACACCTGTCTTTTACTCCGAAATTACTGAAATTACCTAGGTATTTTTGTCTATATAAGAAGAGGTATCTCCATTGAGAAAAACATGATGGGGGAAGGGGAGGAAGAGACCAAGAGAGAAAAAAATATTGGGGGAATTTGAGAGGAATTTAGGAGAACTTTTGAGAGAAGAACATTTGGGTAGAAGAGAGAACATTGGAGGAGAGCTTAAAGAAGAGCTTGGAAGATCTTCAAAATATAGAAGTTTGAGGATAGTTGGAGGTGAAAACTCTACTCTTGTTAGTTTTTTTTATGGATGTAGAGCACTTGCTCTCTTAGTTTTCTTGATCTCATTTCTTTTTTTGTTTATACTTTTTCTCTTGAGATTCTTGGAGATCTTCAATATCTCTCTTGAAAGCTCTTGAGTTTGATCTTTTGAATCTCATGTAAGCTTATGCTTCACATGGGAGTCAAAAAGTTTGATCATCACTTCATTTGTAAACAAATAGGTGGATCCAAGTCCATATTCATGACTTGGATTCTCTAACTTGGAATTTCATGGGGTCTTCTCTATATCCTTTTGAAGTTCATGAGCTAGTTCTTTGATTCTTCTTCTCTTTTTCTTGTTTATGTTCCTCTCTTGAGACTCTTGGGGATCTTCCATATCTCACTTGAATCTCATGAGTTTGATCTTTTAGTCTCATGTAAGCTTATGATTCACATGAAATTTAAAGTTGATCATCACTTTAGTAAGAACAAGTAGATGAATCCAAACCCCTACCATGGTTTGGGTCCTCTAAGCTTGAGTTTTCATGGAGTCTCCTTATATTCCTTGAAAACTCATGACTTGTAGTCATGTCTTGATCCCCAATGACCATCAAATGGTAGGAGAAGTGGTTTGGTTTTAAACCCAACTTCATGATTTAATAGTTGGGGTTAACAAATAAAAGTTGAACTTGACAAATGAAAACAGTGAGTTCACAAACTGTTTTTGATCAAAGATTTTTAGTTCGAAATCTAACCGTTGAAATCAAGTGAAACTAACAGAAAAATGTCAATAACATAATATTCTACCACTGCAATTTTTGTTTTAAGGTGGTTTCATGTTTAAAGTGGTTTGGTCATGAGTTTTGTGAAGTAACAATAATCTGTCCAGAATTTCAGAACAGCAAGTCCATTTTGAAATTCATAAATCAGAATTCTAATGGAGTTTTTGGGGTCTCTAATAATTTTTTCTGGGTACCTTAATGTGTTAGGAAGATCCCCTAAAAAGATTTAAGTGTTTCTCATCTTTTTGCTTTTTTAAAAAAATCAAACAATATCTCTGGACAGAGAGTTGTACATCTCTGAGTGATGTCTGGTTCTTGTCCTTTTCCCAGAGATCTAACCGTTGAAACCTTGATTTTCTTTTTGATTTGGAAACTAGACTCACAGAGGCATCTTGTGTCCAAAATTCACCGACATCAAACCATGGGAAGCATGCTTTTTCGTTTTTTAAAGTTCTGGTCTGCTCTCTGCAATTTTCAGAATTTTATAACACATTTGACCAACTTTGTAAATAATGGTCCAAATGATTATCCTATGACCTAGGGCTTAAACCATGTCTTAACAATGATTAATTAGACTTAAATCCAAAGGCTAAATGATCCAAATCAATGAATAAATTCATAGTTAATAGCCTACTCTTGTTCATATTATGAATTCATGTACATTGATGCATATAATTAGAACTAGTAATTGGATAAAGTTGGATTTCATTGCTTGCTAGATATAAGCTAGAGAATTAGGATTGATTGTTTGATATCATATTATTATGTGAAGCATGTGGACTAACCTTTTGTTTTGTAGCGCTATTAAGGTATGATTTCTAGGACTCCTCTTTAGTTTATCTTAATTTCTTGATTTTATTGATTTTTTGACTTAATGCGCGACACCTTAGAATTAGGTTTTGCCTTATGTGTATATGTGATTAGAGATTCTTTTTTAGGATTTTCTTTTGTTTGCATGCATTGCACATTTAATATCGCTGCTGGATCCCGGGTAAGTTCACTTGTTCTCTATTGCATATCATATCGCTTGCTACCTGAATTACGTGGCTTTTGAATGATATTTTGTCAATTGCAATTTTACACCCCTTTAGACATGCTTTTGTAATGTATATTTATACATACGTATTAATTGAGGGCACATTTGAATTAATAATTTGATTAAAAGGATGTTGAGTAGATGCCTATCGCAAGATAGGATGAGAGAGGGTGTTTTAGTCCGACGGGCTCCTTCCTCTCTCATTCCATAATCCCCGGACCTAGTTAATCTTTGGTTTCGCAAACGATCAGTTTCCTTTCAAAATGGTTTCTTAATTTTTCCTTTTAAAAATTAAGTGGCGACTCATTTATTTTCGAAATTGATTTTGAGAAAGTATTTTAAAAGAAAAGCTGTGGGTAAGAAAATTGCAATATCCACAATCTAGCGACTCTGCTGGGGATCGAACCCAGAATCTCTGGTTTCGTAGACCAGAATTCTGATTTTGGGTTCACTCGAGGATTAGACTTGAAAGCATCCTTTTAATCGAATTAATTAATTTTTGTGTGCCCGTTGCATTGCACTTGCATGTCTCGCCAGTCGATTGCACGGAACTATGACCTTGGAGGCTCGGGGCAACCCGGTTGGTCAAGCCATCATGGGGTCGTGTGATCACCCTTGACCTCGTACCATGTGTTGGTATATGAAGCATCCTATCGGGTGTGTGTCAAGGGTCCCTTATTCGACCAAAACCCAGCTTTTGCATAGTAGTTTCTATAGAATCTTTCAATCTTAGGAAATCAACTCTTGATTAAGATTATATGCTAGGAAGTTTTGTATGCCCGGAAGGGATTACTTGAGATGATGACGATACTTGCTTGATAAAAGATGTATAATCTTTTAATCACCTTTTAGCAATTTCTCCTCATGTTCCACGACATTTGGAGAACATGCCGAACCTTGATTATAAGATTATACTTCTTATATCATGTTAGCTAAGGATCATTGACCTTGTATGCATCCAAATTAATGAAAAGTACGGTGATAATCCGATCATGTGATCCTTCTACCCAAAGAATTTTAAATCCATCTTTGAAAGCAAATGGATTTTTGTAATCTTTATTCCAAAGTTTTCAATCGGTCTTTCCAAAAAAAATCTTTGGAGTTCACTTTTGATTAGAATGTATTTTCTTCTAAAAAATCCAAAAATTTTGGGAATTGTTTTTGGAAGAAATGCTCTTCCAATGAATTTCAGAGCAAAATTTCAATCCAATCACCTTCATTGAGAAATATTTTCAGATCCTCTTTTTTCAAAATCCTTGAGAATTGTTTTTGAAAGATCTCATCATTTAAGGAAATGTTTTTTAAATGAATTTCAAATTTTTTTTAAATACCCGACCTTTGAAGGGGTAGTAAGGATCACAATGAGAGGTGAAATTGGCGCATTTGACATGAATGAGGATTTTATGTGCTTATGTTTTTATGTGTTAGGATTAGATTTTTTCGTTTTTTGGCATATAGAATAGGCACACACACACATGCATTGCATCCGTGTGACATATGAATCATTCATGAGCATTTCACTTGGCATAAAAATTTAATAAAAATCAATAGAAGTATAAGATTCTCTTGAGAAAATCAGTCAAAGTTGATTAAAGATAAGTTTTGTTGCAAGCGAAATAGCACCCGAGTCAAGCACTGTTTGGTACAGAGATTCAAACACGAGATTAGTCAGGAAGGAACAGATAATAGGAAGAGAGATGTTTATGCACATATGTTGCTAGTAAGGTGATAGTGTTTTGAAATACGGCTGCTAAAGCAAATATGGATGCTCCTGGGGACCCAATAATTTGAAAGTCGTCTGTGACACTCCAGTTGAGACCAAGTCGAGTTCAGTCTGTAGTCGAGTTATGTTAGGTTGGAGTCAAATGTCAAGTCCAGTCGAGTCTTCTGGTCAGTCTATTATCAAGTTTGTTTGCAAGTCTTTGTCAAGTTTATCGAGTCGAGTGATGTAATCCTCCTTCCCTGAATAAAATCTCAATTTTCTTGATTCAGTGTGCTAAGTCGTGAATGTATGGATCATTAAGCCAATAAAGGTCACTTTTTCAAACGATCATGGAAAATACTTTGTTAATAAATCTTTGCATTGAAAAGGATCTCAAGCGATCAAAGCAAATTTTGTGCCAAAACCATAGAGGAGTAGAGAATTGATTAGTTTTACTTTAAGAATTTAAAGATGCTCTTGCTCAATCTTGAAAAGATGAACTTGGAACTTGAAGCTTGCTCACCATCCCCTTCTCTCAAATACCAAGCCTAAAAGATGAGTCCAACCAGTCTAAAGCCATAAACTTGGTCCTTGATGGTTGCCAGACATTTTAAATGAACTTCTTCTTCCAAAAAAAAAAAAAAGCTCGCTAGGATGAAAACCCGGAAGGGCGCTTAGGCAAAAGTTAGAGCACAAAAAAAAAGAAAAAAGAAAAAGAAAAAAGAGCTCGCTAGGATGAAAACCCGGAAGGGCGCCTAGGCAAAAGTCAGAGCACAAATAAGATGCGTGTTGATTTCAAAAATCCTAATCCTAGCCAGTCAAAATCATGGAAAGAATAGGAGATAGTAAGGTAGAAAAAAGAAAGGAAAGAGAAAAGAAAATACATAGAATAGATAAGATTAAGAATTCTTGAGCACTTCAAAGTAGATCATTGGCACATGAACTATCTCAAGGCTTTGTGTTGTTCTTAACAAAGAAAAGAGATTGGAAATGAAAAGAGGGACTTATCAGCTTCAAAATTTTTGTGAGAGGCTCAAACACTAAGTGAGCCTAAAATAATACAGAGATATCTTTGAAAAAAAGAAACAAATAAAGATTTGAAGGGCTGATATTACTTTGTAAATATGATAGAGTATGGATAAAACATGATGAGAGTTGTAAAGATTAACTGGCTAGTGAAAAGGTTAAAGAATCAGCCGTCAAATAAAAGAGAAGAAAAGAAAAGAAAAGAGGAAAGAGAATAAAATAAGGGAAAAAGTAGTTCATTATGATACACAAGGGCTACCACAAGTGACATGCACTCCCTAGACCCAAATGGCAACATGGCTCGAAAAGCCCACCAATTCTTGAAGCGCCTAATTCTTTCAAGACCTCCAGAGTTGATGAACTACGCTTTGACCTGATTCCCACTTGGGGATACGTAGGCAACCTGCTCGGTTCGGTCATCACCCCATCATCTCATGCTATCTTTCTTTCAGGCCTTGACCGAACTACTTTGGACCTGATTCCCGCTCGGGGATAAGTAGGCGAACCTCCCAAGGTTCTCGGTCCATAGCCATCCCTAAACTGTAAGCAGCCCCCTTTTGCGCCTTTGGTTTCCTTCCTTCAGATTAGGGGCAAACTTACGCCAGACCAGGGGCAAACTTCCTTTGCTGAAAATCCCTTTCATCATAGAAGCAAGCCCCTAAGTCTCTTTCAAACTAGGGGAAAACTTTGTTTGCCAAAATCCCTCGATGCCAGAGGCAAGTTCTCAAGTAATTGAGTTTGTTTTGAAATGATTGAAATAGAATGCCTTTCATTCTATAAGCTAAAGCACTAATTTGAAGCACATTCTAGATGGGCAAAGAATTCACTAAATCGAAAAGAGGAGGTTTTCAAAGTTTAGATTTATCAGCAAAGCACTACCATTTGTAAGATGATGAATAAATGAAAGGTGAGATGATACATTATTCACAATGAAAGCACATTAAATCTTGATAATATAGAGTTTGAGTCAGTCGTCTTTGTCAAGTCTGTCCTCCTTTGATGAGTCAATAATGGTCTCAATGTGTGGGTCTAAGATGACGAATAAAGATTTGAAAAGTCTCCATGAGCATCCTAAGAGCAATTCGAACAGAGGCTTCAAACACCGTCACAACGTAATGCTAAAGTGGCAATATAAGAAGAGTCCAAGACTAGGGGCAAAGTTGATTTCCCTCTTTTGACAAGATCGAAGTGTTTCTTCCGAATGTCCGCAAATGAAGAAAATCATTATCAGCTCCGTCCAAATTCTACGAGTCTCAAGACTCCCTAAATCTTGAAAAAAAATCAAGTCCTTGAGTCTGGGAACTCTCCATTTTTGTAAAATAAAATTCTTTGATCCCGAGAACTCCCTTTTTTGTAAAACCAATTCTTTGAGTCCGAGGACTCCCTATTTTTGTAAAAAAAAAAAATTTCCGAGGACTCCCCTTTTTTTTTTGTAAAATCAATTCTTTGAGTCCGGGAACTCCCTATTTTCGTAAAACTAATTCTTTGAATTTGATTGAGTCCATGTGACTCTATTTATGTAGAACGTGAATTTGTTAACTCCGTATGGCTCCATTTGTATAAAAAGTAAACTTGTTGAGTCTGTGGGACTCCGTTCTATGTAAAATGTGAATTTGTTCAGCCTGTGTGACTTTGTTTTGGAAGACATGAATTTTTGAATCCGCATAATTCCGTTGTGTGAAATATGAGCTTTGAGTTTGCGTGACTCCGATTAGACGAAAGAATGTTTTTAGTCCGCATGACTCCATTTATGTAAAATATGAACTCTTGAGTCTGCATGACTCCGTTTGCATAAAACGTGAGTTTGTTGGGTCTGTATGACTCCGTTTGTGTAAAAAGTGAATTTGTTGAGTCCGTGTGACTTTGTTCGAATAAAGGTATGAAATTTTGAGTCTGCATGACCCTGTCTTACTGAAATATGAAATTTTGAGTCCGCATGACTCTGTATATGAATTTTGAGTCCACGTGACTCCGTTTGAATTTGTGAGTCTGCTTAACTCTGAATTTTGTTGGAATTGAATTCTTTGAGTCTAACCGACTCTGAACTTTCGAAAGTTTGGGCTAAAATGGATCTAAAAATTGCCAGATTTTAATAAGTTGAATCTGATTGGTTCCTGATTGCGGAAATTAAAATCATCAAGTCTGTTTGACTCTCGATTCATGAAAGTCTAACTTAGCACCTGAGCTTAGAAATTGAATTGAATTGAGTCTGATTGACTCCTAATTCTAGAAAAATTCATTTGAGTCTGATTGACTACAGATTTTAGAGTTTTTGAATCGAATTGAGTCTGTTTTTTTTTAATTGAAATTCTTTGAGTCTGATCGACTCCCAATTTTAGATTTGAGTCTGATTAACTCTCGGTATTGTGAAATAGAATCCGATTCGAGTCCAATTGACTCCTGTTCTAGAAATTTGAAATTATTTTGAGTCTGTTTGACTCCGATTTTGAAATTAGAAATTCTTTCGAGTATGATCGACTCATGATTTGGAATTGAGAATTCTTTTGAGTTTGATTTGGCTCATGTTTTTGGAAATTAGAAATTCTTTTGAGTCTGATTGGCTCATGTTTTTGAAAATTAGAAATTCTTTTGAGTCTGGTTAACTCCCAATCTTGTGAAACAGAAATTCCTTGAGTTCGATTGACTCCCAATTTTGTAACAATTCTTTTGTGAAATAGAAATCCTTTAAAGTCCAATTTTGTAAATTTAAATGTCTTTGAGTCCGATTGACTCCTGGTTTTGTCCGATTTTGCGAAATAGGAATTGAATCAAGTGTGATTGACATCTGATTTAGGATTTGAATTTGAACTGGATTTGAGTCAAATTGACTCCGGACTTTGTGAAATTGAATTTGTTTGAGTCTGGCTAATTCCTGATTTCAGAAATGAATTAAGTCGAGTCTAGACGACTCCTAATTTAGCATTTGAATTTGAAATCAAATTGAGTCGGATCGACTCCGGACTTGGTGAAATTGAGTTTATTTGAGTCTGACTGACTCCTGATCGAAATTTGAAAATTTTTATTATTAAGCTCGATTGACTACCAATTTTGGAAAATTGAATTGAGTCTAACTGACTCTCGATTTTGGTAATTGAAGTGAGTTTGAGTCCATTGGACCCCCGACTTTAGATATTTGAAATAATTTAAGCCCATCGGGCTCCCGATTTAGAAATTTGAAGTAATTTGAGTCTGAAGTACTAGACTTCGAATTTTTGAAAGTAAAGGGAATGAAATTTGTTTGACTAAAAAGAGAATTTGTTGAGTCTAATAGACTCTCGATTTTAGAAAATCGAATAAAGCCTGAAGGACTCTGAATTTTTAGAATTGAACTGATTCGAGTCTGACTGACTCCAAATTTTGAATTAAATTGAGTCAAGTCTGGTTGACTCCCAATTTTGAAAAATAAAATAAATTGGAGTCTGATTGACTCCCGATTTTGAAAAATGAAATAAATTTGAGTCTGATTGGCCCTGAATTCAGAGCAAACATATCCGACGAGGCCGAAGGGCTGCGGATTTTTCAGAGTAAACTCACTTCGACACCGGAGTATAAGGCGCGTAGCGCATCTCAGTCGATCAGATGATTCTTGGAAGACAACGGAGTATAAGGTGCGAAGCGCATCTCAGTCTTTCAAAAAGCGTGGTTCCTGATTCGACGCCGGAGTATAAAGCGCGTAGCGCATCTCAGTCGATCAGATGATTCTTGGAAGACACCAGAGTATAAGGCGCGAAGCGCATCTCAGTCTTTCAGCGTGCTACCTGGTTCGACATCGGAGTATAAGGCGCGTAGCACATCTCAGTTGATCAGATGATTCTTGGAAGACAACGGAGTATAAGGCGCGAAGCGCATCTCAGTCTTTCAAAAAGCGTGGTTCCTGATTCGACGCCGGAGTATAAGGCACGTAGCGCATCTCAGTCGATCAGATGATTCTTGGAAGACAACGGAGTATAAGGAGCGAAGCGCATCAGTTTTTCAAAAAGCGTGGTTCCTGATTCGACGCCGGAGTATAAGGCGCGTAGCGCATCTCAGTCGATCAGATGATTCTTGGAAGACAACGGAGTATAAAGCGCGAAGCGCATCTCAGTCTTTCGGAAATCGTGGTTCCTGATTCGACGCCAGAGTATAAGGCGCGTAGCGCATCTCAGTCGATCAGATGATTCTTGGAAGACACCAGAGTGTAAGGCGCGAAGCGCATCTCAGTCTTTCAGCGTGCTACCTGGTTTGACACCGGAGTATAAGGCGCCAAGCGCATCTTAGTAAGACACTGGAGTATAAGGCGCGAAGCGCATCTCAGTCTTTCCGAAAGCGTAGTTCCTGATTTGACACCAAGTGATTCGTGCCCAATATTGCATTCTTGACTACATGTTCTTTATTGTATTGGACACGAATTATCACTTAAACCGGGAGATTTAATGGGTGAATTTGTGCGTTTGTTGTTCTTCTTGATGTTCTCTCTTTACTAATAATACCCCTTTTTCTTATAGGTAATTGAGGCATTGTTGGAGGCCTTGTTTGTGAGGAATAAAGGAAGAAGTCAAAAGCTACCCGAGCGGATCGATCCGCCCCTTTCACTTGGATCGATCCGCGCGTTTTATAGAACTCTCTGCCCAGAAATCCGAATGCGGATCGATCCGGATTTTCAACACGGATCGATCCGTGTGTTTCGCTGAAGATTCTAACGGCGAATTAAAGAAGCGGATCGATCCGAATTTTTGCCTTGGATCGATCCGCGGCCTCTGCTGATATTTTCTTCCTTTTATTACAACTTTGCCATTTTGTTTTGGGGGTATATATAGTTAAAGATGAGTTTCTTTCAGGTTATGTTTTTTTTAGCTTATTTTTAGTGGTTTTCTCTTAGGGTAGAAGCTCTCTCTCTCTCTAATCCTCTCATCTCTCTCCCTCATTACTCCCCATATACCAATATTCACTTCCATTTATTGTTAGAGAGAGAAGAGAGTGTGCATGTATTGAATGATTGAAGATTTTATTGGAGCAAGTTTTGGATTTCTTATAGCATTTATGGTGATTTCATCTAGTTGGTATAATTTCCTTTCCCCTCTCTTTAATATTGTTGTCATTGTGATTATGAGTAGCTAGACCTGCAAGGTTGGGGATCATAAACCCACCATTGGATCTATGTGTATATTATTGTAGGACTCTCACACTTTGTAGCATATCTAGAGTTCATGGGGGTATGGTTTGATGTTTTGAGGCCTCACTTCTAATGTCAAGCATTTGAAGTGATTAAATCTCTACACTCTAACCATACACCCATGTGTTGCATTGGAACATCCATCTAGCATGTTGGTTGACTACCACATGTTTGATGGTTTGCCACAATGGAATTTTCTACTCTAGAATATGCTTCAAGTGTGAAAGTCATGTGTTGTTGGTCCAAGGTGGGGGAATGCTCCCCAACCTCAATTTCTCCATTTACAAAATCCCCAAACATTTACTTACACTTAACTTTGTCCAAAGTTACTTTCCACCTTCGAAATAGTCATTATAGTTAATCTAGAAACAATTGAATCAAACCCATAGTCGAAAAGACTCATTTTTATTTCTTAGTTTGTTAATTGCCCTTCGCATTATAATTGGTTATTAAGCGCCCACCAAGTATTGTTGCACTCCAATCCCTGTGGACTCGACACCCTATTTCCACCGTACTATGTTTTTAATAGGGTTAACAAAAGAACTTGATTGTGACTTAATCAAAATGGCGCCGTTGCCGGGGATTGGCATTGGTAACAACGTTAGGTCGCTTAGTTTCTAATTATAGTGCTTTTGCTTTTAATCTTCGTTGCTTTCTTGTTGAGTGTCTTTGAAGGAGTAGCCTTTAAGTGAAAATCGACAGCTCACAATGTCAAATCCGAGCAACGCTGGTATGACTAACCCCTTTGCAGTTAATTCTAATGCTAGTTCTAGTAGTAGTAGTAGTGGGTCGTTTTGGCGGCCTCCGACCACATCCTCACCATCATTCACTCAAAATTCGCACAGTACCAGCCACCGAGAGCCGGTAGTTGATGCATTTTCGGATCATGCTACGTTTGCCACAGAGGGCAAAACTCTCATGGATCGATTCCATCGGGAGCAATGGGGTCAACATAACCCCGCTCCTCCACCCAGGTACCCGCCGCATCAACCACCTCTTTTTCAACATCATTACCCCCCTCCACCTCCGTAAATGGATCAAACCTTTGGGAGAACGATCGGGGATTACCTTCAACCCGAGACCGTGTCTTCCCCATCTTGCATAACATTCCCGTACAATGCGGGGGTGTTTTGATTTAAACCAGGAATGATCAATCTTTTACCCAATTTTCATGGGCGAGAGAACGAGGACCCCTACAAGCATATTAGGGAGTATGAGGACATATGTGGGACGTTTGAACAACAAAGATGCACACCCGAGCTCATAAGGCTCAAATTGTTCACATTTTCCCTCAAGGATAGGGCGAAAGATTGGTTAGTGACCCTACCCCCAAATTCCATAGGCTCATGGCCGGAACTCCAAAAGCAATTCTATAAGGAGTTTTTCCCCATGCACAAAACACAAGCTTTGGTCAAACAAATTCAAAATTTCTCCCAGGGAGAGCACGAGACCTTTGCTGAGTGTTGGTTGAGATTCAAGGATCTCCTTAGGAAATGCCCGCACCATGGTTTTGACAAATTCCGTCAAATTTCCATTTGTTATGGGGGGTTACAACCCAATACAAAACAATTGATCGAAACCATGTGCTCCGGGAGTTTCTTAACTCTAGAAGCCGAGCAAGCCGAAGCCCATTTAGAATATGTCTATGAAACTTCGCGTGGGTGGGGTACATCTAACCCTCATGACCGCACACCACCGGTCACTGTAGCCCCTTTGAATCATAGCCTCTGTCAAGTGTCAAATGAAGCGGGTTCCATTTCCGAACTCACTAGAAAAGTAGAGGCTTTGGAATCTCAAAAGGGCACCATTGGACCTAATCCTCTCCCGATCCTCGCACCGATCAATCCTTTGCATTGCTACTTATCCTATGATCCGGAGCACTCAACCAATGAATGCCCCGTCCTTCCTATCCTCCAAGCACAAGCTTTGGAGCAAGCATGTGCACTTGGGATGAACATTAGGCCTAGATTCAATCCTTCCCAAAATGATGCCTACAATCCTCCCGGAAGGTGGAGTGCTCTGGGGCACAATTAACACAACAATAAAGGGGCAACAGTAGTACCAAATGCTCCCCCACAACCATACTATCCTCATCAACCGCCTCCACCACCTTATACCCCTCCGAACTTTGGTCCACCAAACCCTCAATCCCAAGGGCCACATTTCACCCAAAATCAAGGGGTGCAGCAACATTCAACCCCTTATGTGCCCCCTCACAAGAAGAGTTTCGAAGATCCTAATCATGGTGGCTTATCCCAAAGAATGAGCCAACTTGAGCAATCTATCCAAGCGATGCAATCATCGCATGCTCAAAGCATGCAAGCGTTGCAAGCTCAATTGGCTCAATTACTCCAAAATCAACAAGTTGTTGACAAAGGAAAGCTTCCGGCGCAACCATTTCAAAATCCGAAAGGTCAAGGGACTAATGGAGCCTCAAATTCCAATATCGAACATCTAAAAGGAATCACAACTCTTCGAAGTGGAAACATTGTGGACAACAAGGTCCAAAAACCTCCCCAAGAACCACAAGTTAGCTATGACCCGGGTAGAGGAGAGACCGAACTCAATGAGGGGGACTCATTACCCCCTAATGTTGAAGACTTGGAGGGGGACTTGTCAAAGGCCCCCGACTTCATGGACCAAGAGTTTTTGAATCCCGCTCCCCCATTTCCTCAAAGGCTTAAGAAAAAGGCCGAGAATAACAAGAATCATGAATTTTTGGAATTGTTCAACAAAGTGGAAATCAATATCCCTCTTTTGGAAGCCATTAAACAAGTCCCGGCCTATGCAAAATTTCTTAAAGACCTTTGCACTGTCAAAAGGAAACTCAATGTTAAGAAGAGTGCTTATATGGCTGCACATGCGAGCTCCGTTATTCTTAACGAAGTTCCTCCAAAATATAAGGACCCCGGTTGTCCTACTATAGCATGTGTGATTGGACAACACCAGATCGACAGAGCACTCCTTGATTTGGGAGCTAGTGTCAATCTACTTCCTTATTCGGTGTACGTCCAATTAGGCCTCGGCGAACTTAAAGAGACTCGTGTCACTTTACAGATGGCCGACCGCTCGGTCAAGATGCCACGAGGTATAATAGAGGATGTTATTGTTCAAGTTGGTAACTTCTACTATCCGGTGGATTTTATTGTACTTGATATACAACCGGTCATGAACGAGCAATCGCAAATTCCTATCATCTTAGGTCGCCCATTCCTTGCTACCGTGAATGCATTGATTAATTGTAGGAATGGCCTTATGCGGTTGACATTCGGAAACATGACGGTGGATGTGAATATCTTCTCACTCTTTAAGCAACCCGCCCTCGAAGAGGAGGACGGTGATGGGATTTATGAAATCTCTCTCATTGATTCGTTGGTGCAAGATTTTTTCAGTTTTTCTAGTGATTCCGATGTTAATGATTCTTGCATCACTTCTTCTCTTGATCACGCTTATGTGCTTAATGATAATATAACTCGCATTGACCATGTTGAGAAATGTTTAGTTAGTGACACTACCATTATTGGGTGTTCTCATGAATTCGAAAGAGAGAATGAGTTGAGTGATGAGGAGAGAGAGAGTGAGGAAGTGGTAGGTGTTGTGGGAACCGTCGAGGAGGCCAAGTGGACCTCCAATTTCGAGAGATTACCCCTGAGGGATAGTTTCCCTCTTCCTTCTAATGTCGTTACGCCAAAGCTCGAGCTCAAAGTTTTACCAAACGAGCTCAAGTATGTTTTTTTGGGAGAAGACGAGAGCTTTCCGGTGGTGGTTTCTTCCCAACTTGACCCTTGTCAAGAAGGGAAATTGATGACGGTTTTGAAAGAGTACAAAAGTGCTATAGGGTGGTATGTAGCGGACTTGAGGGGCATCTCTCCGAAGATTTGCACCCACAAGATTTATCTAGAGGATGAAGCCAAGCCTTCGCGTCAGATGCAAAGGAGGCTCAATCCCAAAATGAAAGAGGTAGTGATGACCGAAGTCATCAAGTTGTTGGATAATGGGATCATATATCCCATTTCCGATAGCGAATGGGTGAGCCTGACCCAATTGGTTCCCAAAAAGTCGGGGATCACGGTAGTGGAAAATGAGAAAGGGGAACTAGTGCCTACGAGGACTACCACGGGATGGAGGGTTTGCATCGACTATAGGAAGTTGAATACGGTCACACGAAAGGACCATTTTCCTCTACCCTTCCTAGATCAAGTCCTTGAAAGAGTGGCCGGGCACAAATTTTATTGTTTCCTTGACGGGTATTCGGGATACAATCAAATTGAGATAGCCCCCGAGGATCAAGAAAAGACTACCTTCACATGTCCCTATGGCACGTTTGCCTATAGGAGAATGCCTTTTGGGCTATGCAATGCACCCGCGACCTTTCAACGGTGCATGCTTAGCATTTTTAGTGACATGGTGGAAAAGTTCCTTGAGGTCTTCATGGATGATTTTAGTGTTTTTTGTGATTCTTTCGACAAGTGCCTCGAGAACCTTGAGAAAGTTCTAAAAAGGTGCATTGAAAAGAATCTTGTGCTTAACTGGGAAAAGTGTCACTTCATGGTGACACACGGCATCGTCCTAGGCCACATTGTCTCAAGTGAGGGGATGCAAGTTGACAAGGCTAAGATTGATGTCATCTCCAACCTTCCACCCCCAAAAACCCTTAAGGATGTTAGGTCATTCTTAGGTCACGCAGGTTTTTACCAGCGTTTTATCAAGGATTTTAGCGCTATCTCGCGGCCCATGTGCCAACTCTTTGCGAAAGATGTCGTTTTTGAATGGTCCCCCGAGTGCCAAGAGGCATTCGATAAGCTTAAGGAGTCGCTTACCACCGCACCCATAATGCAAGCCCCCGATTGGACCCTTCCATTCGAGCTCATGTGCGATGCTAGTGACTATGCGGTAGGGGCCGTGTTGGGGCAACGTAGAGACAAGAACCCCCACGTCATTTACTACGCTAGCCGAACCTTAGATGATGCCCAAATCAACTACTCCACGATGGAGAAAGAGTTGCTAGTGATAGTTTTTGCACTCGAGAAGTTCCGGTCATATGTGGTAGGATCACCGATCACTTGTTTCACCGATCATGCCGCTCTAAAGTATCTATTCTCCAAGAAAGATGCTAAAGCGCGCCTTATTCGTTGGATCCTACTTCTCTAGGAGTTTGACCTCTCCATCAAGGACAAAAAGGGGGTGGAGAACGTTGTCGCGGATCATTTGTCACGTTTGACATTTGATCACAATCATAGAGACCCCATACCCATTCAAGAATGTTTTCCAGATGAGCAATTGCTTAAAGTCTCCACTCTCCCGTGGTATGCAGATGTGGTAAATTTCCTTGTCACGGGCCAATTGCCTCAAGAATGGTCCACTCAAGACCGTGAGAGACTTATGTTGATGGCACGATCATTCTTTTATGATGACCCTTATGTCTTCAAATATTGTGCCGATCAAATAGTCAGGCGATGTGTGCCGAACGATGAAATACCGAGCGTGTTGTCGTTTTGCCACGACCAAGCATGTGGAGGACATTTCTCTTCACAAAAGACCGCTTTCAAAGTGCTCCACAGTGGCTTGTATTGGCCTACAATATTCAAGGATGCACATGCCTATTGCAAGGCATGTCCTCGGTGCCAACTCCTCGAAAAAATCACAAAGAGGAACTCCATGCCTCTAAACCCCATTCTTACCATAGAAGTTTTTGATTGTTGGGGAATAGATTTCATGGGACCCTTCCCTAAATCCAATAATTTCGAATACATCTTGGTGGCGGTCGATTACGTCTCCAAATGGGTTGAGGCCATACCATCTCGGACCAATGACCATAAAGTGGTTTTGAAATTTCTCAAAGAGCATATTTTGTCCCGGTTTGGCACTCCAAAAGCCATAATTAGTGATCAAGGGGTACACTTTTGTAATTCCCCTTTTGCTCGCTTGATGGAGCAATATGGCGTAACCCATAAAGTCTCTACCACGTACTATCCTCAAACAAACGGTCAAGCCGAATTGGCTAATAGGGAAATTAAAGGAATCCTCGAAAAGACGGTCGACCCGTCGAAAAAGGATTGGTCCTCTAGGCTAACCGATGCGCTTTGGGCGTATAGGACGGCCTATAAGACGAATTTAGGAATGTCCCCCTATCGGTTGGTCTACGGGAAGGCTTGCCATTTGCCGGTCGAACTTGAACATCGAGCTTATTGGGCAATCAAGAAGCTCAATTTTGATTTTGATGAGAGTGGTGAGAAGAGAAAGCTTCAACTCGATGAGTTGGAAGAAATTCGAAGTGAACTCTACGAGAGTTCTAAAGTGTACAAGGCACGTGTTAAAGCGTTTCACGACAAGCGGATTGTTCGAAAACAATTCGTTGTTGATACCAAAGTGCTTTTGTACGATTCACGGCTACACATTTTTTCGGGTAAGTTGCAATCCCGTTGGATTGGCCCTTACATGGTACATAAAGTTTATCCTCATGGAGCCGTGGAAATCCTAGATCCCAAAGATGGGACCATCTCTAAGGTCAATGGGCAGCGGCTCAAACCTTTTCTCGAGGGACTTGACACCGAGTTGGTATCAATCCCGTTGGAGGACCCCACAGTTGGGGTTGAGTAAGCTCTCGTGAGTTATACTCTCTTTTTGTATGTCCAATGATTAATGCTTGTCATAATTTTTGTTCGTATCAAAGTTCTTGTCATCCACTTGTGCTTTTTATCTAGTTCTACATCCATACTTAAGGTTTCATGTCTGCTAGGAACTAGGCGGATCGATCCGCCCTTATCACATGGATCGATCTGCCCGTTTTTCCAAACTCTCTGCCAGAAATGTGAGTTGCGGATCGATCCGCCCTTATCACATGGATCGATCCGCCCGTTTTTCCAAACTCTCTGCCAGAAATGTGAGTTGCGGATCGATCCGCCCTTATCACATGGATCGATCCGCCCATTTTTGCAAAGTCTCTGCCCAGATTTCGTGGGAGCGGATCGATCCGGCTTCTTCTCGCGGATCGATCCGCGAGGCCGAAAAACTGTTTTTAATCTCTTTGACGGTTCATTTGTTTGCACCATCTCTCATTTCTCTTGAGCCCCTTTTACCCCAAAAATTCCACCCCTTCTAAAATCATCTTTTCAAGCTTTTTCTTCCAAGATCCACACAAGGTAAACTTTGCTCTTTGTTTTCCTTTCCATTAACTTGTTGTGAGAACATGTTTTTGTTCAATTGGTTGGGTGATTTCTTCATTTGTTCACTCTTTTACACATCAACCCTTAGAACTGTGATCTCTTACACTTTTGCTTGCATGGTTAGTGGTTGAAAGCACTTAGTATGTTGTCTTGTTTGTTCTTCATTTTGTGATGATTTTGGGAGAGGGTTACACTTCACATCTCATAATTTACCCACACATTTCCATAGTGCACACTAGGTGTTTGACAAAAATCTTGTTTGATTGCTTCCCTTAGTCTTGGCATTTGATCGTCATGATTTCTCGACTCGTGCATTTGGCTTATGTTTTTGCTAGACTAAGATTGCTCTTTCTTGTGCATTCAGGTAGGTTAAACACATTGATCCCTCTTTTGCTTACATTCTAGTAGAGCATTCCCCATGCGCGTATTATAGATCATTTTCTTACTTGTCGTGGGTGCTCTTCTTCTTCTGTACATGGACAATGGTGTCTGCTCTTAAGTACAACCGAACCCAACTTATCCCGGCAAATCGGGGATTTGAGGGCTTTAGGGCGCGGATCGAGAAGACTTGGTATGAAACTTATTTCTTGAAGAAAAAACCTATTTTGCCCGAGCGCCGCGTGGTTTTTGCCGACTTCTCATTTGAGGTTGAGGCCATTTTCCAGAGACGCCGCTGGCTTTCCCAACTTGAGTATTCCGGGGGGTACAATGAGACATGGGTTCGGATGTTTTATGCCAGTATTGTCACCACTGGGGCTCACTCTTTTGAGGCCTATGTGCGGGGCGTTTCCATCCCCGCAACCACCGCGTCTTTGGCTGTGTTAATAGGCGTCCCGCACGTTCAAAATCACACACAGATGATTGCTGACCCAGAACAGGGTCCCTCCGCCCATGACATGGCCACTTCCTTTGTCGGCCAGCCCACACAATGGATCTCTGACCAGTTAGCTCCCTCCTCTTTTATCAAATTATATCGTCTGGTTAACCTCATTTTGACGGGGGCAGTGACACCCACCAAGCATAAGACTGTTCGGAGGGATCATGGTGCCTTGTTGTACGCGGTGTGTGATAACTCTATACCGGTCGACTTTGCTACTATAGTGATTAATCAGATGATTGTCTCTTCTCTCGACACCACCACCTCAAGCAGCATGCCCTTCCCTACACTCATCACCCGCCTTTGCTCTCACCATGGGTGCAACGCCTTAGACTCTTACCTTTTGAAGCATGCGCCTTCACCAATCAACTCTACTACCATCTCTAAGAGTGATGCGCAGATTCTTTCGCATTCTAAGAGGGCGAGGACCGAAGAGGGTCCTAGTGGTGCGCGGGAGGAGGAGGCCGGCCCCGCTTATGACATGTCTGAGGTGTACCAGCGCCTTGACAGTTTGGGGGAGGAGCAGCAGAGGCAAGGCCGGGACTTGATGGGATTACGAGGAGAGGTTCAGAATTTCCGTGGGGAGTATCAGCGGGACATAGGCATGATGATGCGCTTCCAGAGCGATTTCTTCCAGATGCAGTTCCCTGGCGTAGACGTCCCTTACTACTTCCAGAATCCTTACGGTGGTTCAGGTGATTATGGTGGCGCTGGAGGTTCGGGTGCTTACGGTGGATCGGGTGGACAAGGCGGTGGTGGCGACGACGTGGATGATTAACCGAATTTGCCTCAAGTTCTAACTCCATAGGGTCTAATTGTAGTGCGTTAGCATTATTTCTTTTTAGTGAGTTTAGAATTTGTTGGTTTCTAGGGTTGACAATTGTGGGTGTGTTTATCGTGGTACCTGTTTCTTTTGGGAACTTGTTGGATATTTGGTGATGGTGTGGATGTTTTTAATGCTTTTCTTTATTTGTACTTTGTGGATGCTTTGAACTCTTGTGTTGTTGACTCTATGGCTTATTGCTTGCTTCTTTACTCTTGTGCCATGTCAACTTCGTTTTTCTTTTTCTTCTTTTCTTTGTGTATTCTACCATTACAGGCACAGTTTTACCGCATGCTTCCGTTGGAATCCGGTAATATTGTTCTTCCCCTTATACTTTCTTGTTTCATTGAGGACAATGTTTGGTCCTAGTTGGGGGGTGTGAGAGCTTGCTCTCCATTGCAATTGCAAGTTTTGGATTTTAAAAAAAAAAAAAATCTCGTGTTTCCAATGATTTTAGTATAGTTGCCCCGTGCTAATGCCGATCAATGACATTTTTCTTGAGAATGTTCTTCTGATTTTAGTATATGACATTTTATAATCCTATTAGCTCCATTACTATCTTGGTCATAGTAAATTGCATGAAGTTTAAAATCTTGGTTTATCAAGCACGTTGCATGACTACTTGTGTTAGGAGGGTGTTTAATGCAATTGTCATTCGGAAATTGTTCGAAACATATGTGGAGACGATGCCTTTGTGAGCTTTTGATCCTTCCTCCCATTGTTGAGTGTTACATACTTCAATTCTCTGGTTCTAAAAAAAATATTCAAAGTCGTTGATAATCTCATCTTCTTGCTTTGATTGTTCATTAGAGGAATTTTTTTGTGTGGAATGCAAAACTCTTGCTTGCCTGTCATTTTAGTGGAGAACTAAGAATCACATTGGCCGAGAAAATGATTTTAGGTCCTTCCTTTTACCATTTCTAACCTCAACCACACATACCCTTCCTTCACTTAACCATACGCTTTCCATATCCATGTTTGAATTACATTTGTGGGATGTCTTTGCATGAGATCGTGTTTGTAAGGTTGCAAAAGAGATTAAACCATGTTGTTGTGAGAGTACAAAAAAATATATATATATATATATATATAAGAAAAAAGAAAAAAAGAAAAAAGAGCTTCATAGTCAATTGTACTTCTCTTTTTGAGTGTCAAAGGAATATTTGTGGATGATTCATCTCTTGTGGTCATCTGTATCCATGCATTCCAATAAATCCCAAGTTTGTACTCAAACATCTCGCTTCATTTCCCCTTGTCCTTCACCTCATATCACTTTCCACGTTACAACCCCCTCAAGGTCCTAATTGATTCTCAAGTTTTGTGATTCGGAGTTTGAGACTGTCATGACAAGTAGTTAGAGTTATTCCACATCCTCTAGTGAATAATATCTTTCATGAGATAAATTTTTACTCGTTTTTCACGCTTACGTTTTTCATCATTGGCATGTGCGTGGTTTTGATTCCTATTTCCATTACTCTATTTACCCGCATGCCCCGAGAGTATTAACCATTTCGAGTGTTTCATTTTTAGAGCTTAATACTGGTGAGAATTGAGTTGAAGCGCGTTTTCGAACGAAATTCGGATGAGGAAAGTATTACCATCTTCTTGATAGTTGTAGTTATGCACTTTACACTACACACGCATCCAAGATTGAGCTTAATGAAGTTTATCTAATAATCTTGATAGTTTGAGAATTTTTTAGATTTGCGTGTCATGTGCTAAAATCTTTTGAAATTTCTTGAGACTATGTTGAGTGTCGACGTTAGATAGTGGGCAACTATCGTGAGGAAACACAATGTTTGTGGGTATCATTCCAAGAACCCTCCGGAGACAACACTCCGCCTCTACGGGTAACCAAGAGGTTTAACGACTTGTTGCATATGCTCAATGCAATCGTGTTCCCCACGAAAGAACGGTTTATCTTCCATTTTAAATAAATTATCGTACAAGGTTATTCTTGAATCTCTTGCTTTTTAGCTTTGTTGCTAAGAGACTAGCAACATGCTAGTTGGGGGGTGTGATTCGTGCCCAATATTGCATTCTTGACTACATGTTCTTTATTGTATTGGACACGAATTATCACTTAAACTGGGAGATTTAATGGGTGAATTTGTGAGTTTGTTGTTCTTCTTGATGTTCTCTCTTTACTAATAATACCCCTTTTTCTTATAGGTAATTGAGGCATTGTTGGAGGCCTTGTTTGTGAGGAATAAAGGAAGAAGTCAAAAGCTACCCGAGCGGATCGATCCGCCCCTTTCACTTGGATCGATCCGCGCGTTTTATAGAACTCTCTGCCCAGAAATCCGAATGCGGATCAATCCGGATTTTCAACACGGATCGATCCGCGTGTTTCGCTGAAGATTCTAACGGCGAATTAAAGAAGCGGATCGATCCGAATTTTTGCGTTGGATCGATCCGCGGCCTCTGCTGATGTTTTCTTCCTTTTATTACAACTTTGCCATTTTGTTTTGGGGGTATATATAGTTAAAGATGAGTTTCTTTTAGGTTATGTTTTTTTTAGCTTATTTTTAGTGGTTTTCTCTTAGGGTAGAAGCTCTCTCTCTCTCTAATCCTCTCATCTCTCTCCCTCATTACTCCCCATCTACCAACATTCACTTCCATTTATTGTTAGAGAGAGAAGAGAGTGTGCATGTATTGAATGATTGAAGATTTTATTGGAGCAAGTTTTGGATTTCTTATAGCATTTATGGTGATTTTATCTAGTTGGTATAATTTCCTTTCCCCTCTCTTTAATATTGTTGTCATTGTGATTATGAGTAGCTAGACCTTCAAGGTTGGGGATCATAAACCCACCATTGGATCTATGTGTATATTATTGCAGGACTCTCACACTTTGTAGCATATCTAGAGTTCATGGGGGTATGGTTTGATGTTTTGAGACCTCACTTCTAATGTTAAGCATTTGAAGTGATTCAATCTCTACACTCTAACCATACACCCATGTGTTGCATTGGAACATCCATCTAGCATGTTGGTTGACTACCACATGTTTGATGGTTTGCCACAATGGAATTTTCTACTCTAGAATGTGCTTCAAGTGTGAAAGTCATGTGTTGTTGGTCCAAGGTGGGGGAATGCTCCCCAACCTCAATTTCTCCATTTATAAAATCCCCAAACATTTAATTACACTTAATTTTGTCCAAAGTTACTTTCCACCTTCGAAATAGTCATTATAGTTAATCTAGAAACAATTGAATCAAACCCATAGTCGAAAAGACTCATTTTTATTTCTTAGTTTGTTAATTGCCCTTCGCATTATAATTGGTTATTAAGCGCCCACCAAGTATTGTTGCACTCCAATCCCTGTGGACTCGACACCCTATTTCCACCGTACTACATTTTTAATAGGGTTAACAAAAGAACTTGATTGTGACTTAATCACCAAGGTATAAGGCGCGAAGCGCATTCTAGTCGATTAGATGACTTTTGAAGAATGTCGGAGAATTAAGCATAGTAAGCGCATCTATGACGGTTGTGACTTTCCAAGAATAGAATGACATCATAAGTAGAATGGCATAGGGTGAATTTTCTAAGAAAGAACAATATGTTGCTAAGGCATTATATGGAGCACGAGATTGCTTGAGCACGTGCATCACGATAAGATAGATGCATTCATCCGTATGACTATTTGCGCTTGTGTGTGTTTGACCCTTGACCCAAACTACGTCTTGGTCTGATTCCTGAACGGATACGTAGGCAGCTCATCATCGAGCACGACCAGCGTGAACCATTGCCGCGCGCATGTTCTCTTTTTACAACACATTTTGTTTTTACCTAAATTCGACGGTCTGGTCAAAGGCTTGTCTTCACACAGGTTTCGACATTCACTTATGGCACGCGTTGCTCCACAAGCTCTGCCGAAGAGGTGCAAATTTTAGACACCCCAATTTGACCTAACGTCGAATTTAGGAGAGCGTCACCTCCACATCCAATGATGATAAGGACCGAAAAGATTTGAAGTATTCCAAGCTCTTCTTTAAGTTCTCCAAACGCGATAAAATTTCACAGAAAGAAGAAAATACCAGGTATTTAGGAGAGTTCAGGTATAAAACACCATTTTTGGAAAAGATCTTCGAAAATAAGTTTCTTTAAAAAAAAAGGAAGGAAGAAAAGACCTAAAAAGAGAAGTTCAACAAAAAATGGCACACGGCAGTATTCCGCGGCACTCAGTGAGTGCCGGCCCGGCATTTACTGAGTGCCGCCGACATTTTCTGACTGTCGTTTGCTTTTAAAATCCGTATTTTGTGGTACAATACGTATGTGTATGCGGATAAAAACAAAAAACTGATAAAGTAAGGTTGACAAAAATCCGGCAATCAATGATTTTGCGCGGCACTCACGGAGAACCGCGCGGCAGTCATGGAATGCCGCCGCGGCAGTCACGGAGTGCCGTCGCGGCATCCACTGACTGCCGCAAAAGATTTTTGAGTGCCGCCCTGTGCAGCAGTCTATCTATTTTCAGAAAGTACGTATTGTACCACCAAATGAGACATTTACACCTGTCTTTTACTCCGAATTTACTGAAATTACCTAGGTATTTTTGTCTATATAAGAATAGGTATCTCCATTGAGAAAAACATGATGGGGGAAGGGGAGGAAGAGACCAAGAGAGAAAAAAATATTGGGGGAATTTGAGAGGAATTTAGGAGAACTTTTGAGAGAAGAACATTTGGGTAGAAGAGAGAACATTGGAGGAGAGCTTAAAGAAGAGCTTGGAAGATCTTCAAAATATAGAAGTTTGAGGATAGTTGGAGGTGAAAACTCTACTCTTGTTTGTTTTTTTTATGGATGTAGAGCACTTGCTCTCTTAGTTTTCTTGATCTCATTTCTTTTTTTGTTTATACTTTTTCTCTTGAGATTCTTGAAGATCTTCAATATCTCTCTTGAAAGCTCTTGAGTTTGATCTTTTGAATCTCATGTAAGCTTATGCTTCACATGGGAGTCAAAAAGTTTGATCATCACTTCATTTGTAAACAAATAGGTGGATCCAAGTCCATATTCATGACTTGGATTCTCTAACTTGGAATTTCATGGGGTCTTCTCTATATCCTTTTGAAGTTCATGAGCTAGTTCTTTGATTCTTCTTCTCTTTTTCTTGTTTATGTTCCTCTCTTGAGACTCTTGGGGATCTTCCATATCTCACTTGAATCTCATGAGTTTGATCTTTTAGTCTCATGTAAGCTTATGATTCACATGAAATTTAAAGTTGATCATCATTTTAGTAAGAACAAGTAGATGAATCCAAACCCCTACCATGGTTTGGGTCCTCTAAGCTTGAGTTTTCATGGAATCTCCTTATATTCCTTGAAAACTCATGACTTGTAGTCATGTCTTGATCCCCAATGACCATCAAATGGTAGGAGAAGTGGTTTGGTTTTAAACCCAACTTCATGATTTAATAGTTGGGGTTAACAAATAAAAGTTGAACTTGACAAATGAAAACAGTGAGTTCACAAACTGTTTTTGATCAAAGATTTTTAGTTCGAAATCTAACCGTTGAAATCAAGTGAAACTAACAGGAAAATGTCAATAACACAATATTCTACCACTGTAATTTTTGTTTTAAGGTGGTTTCATGTTTAAAGTGGTTTGGTCATGAGTTTTGTGAAGTAACAATAATCTGTCCAGAATTTCAGAACAGCAAGTCCATTTTGAAATTCATAAATCAGAATTCTAATGGAGTTTTTGGGGTCTCTAATAATTTTTTCTGGGTACTTTAATGTGTTAGGAAGATCCCCTAAAAAGATTTAAGTGTTTCTCATCTTTTTGCTATTTTAAAAAAATCAAACAATATCTCTGGACAGAGAGTTGTACATCTCTGAGTGATGTCTGGTTCTTGTCCTTTTCCCAGAGATCTAACCGTTGAAACCTTGATTTTCTTTTTGATTTGGAAACTAGACTCACAGAGGCATCTTGTGTCCAAAATTCACCGACATCAAACCATGGGAAGCATGCTTTTTCGTTTTTTAAAGTTCTGGTCTGCTCTCTGCAATTTTCAGAATTTTATGACACATTTGACCAACTTTGTAAATAATGGTCCAAATGATTCTCCTATGACTTAGGGCTTAAACCATGTCTTAACAATGATTAATTAGACTTAAATCCAAAGGCTAAATGATCCAAATCAATGAATAAATTCATAGTTAATAGCCTACTCTTGTTCATATTATGAATTCATGTACATTGATGCTTATAATTAGAACTAGTAATTGGATAGAGTTGGATTTCATTCCTTGCTAGATATAAGCTATAGAATTAGGATTGATTGTTTGATATCATATTATTATGTGAAGCATGTGGACTAACCTTTTGTTTTGTAGCGCTATTAAGGTATGATTTCTAGGACTCCTCTTTAGTTTATCTTAATTTCTTGATTTTATTGATTTTTTGACTTAATGCGCGACACCTTAGAATTAGGTTTTGCCTTATGTGTATATGTGATTAGAGACTCTTTTTTAGGATTTTCTTTTGTTTGCATGCATTGCACATTTAATATCGCTGCTGGATCCCGGGTAAGTTCACTTGTTCTCTATTGCATATCATATCGCTTGCTACCTGAATTACGTGGCTTTTGAATGATATTTTGTCAATTGTAATTTTACACCCCTTTAGACGTGCTTTTGTAATGTATATTTATACATACGTATTAATTGAGGGCACATTTAAATTAATAATTCGATTAAAAGGATGTTGAATAGAGGCCTATCGCAAGATAGGATGAGAGAGGATGTTTTAGTCCGACGGGCTCCTTCCTCTCTCATTCCATAATCCCCGGACCTAGTTAATCTTTGGTTTCGCAAACGATCAATTTCCTTTCAAAATGGTTTCTTAATTTTTTCTTTTAAAAATTAAGTGGCAACTCATTTGTTTTCGAAATTGATTTTGAGAAAGTATTTTAAAAGAAAAGCTGTGGGTAAGAAAATTGCGATATCCACACACTCTCATTTTTTATATATATGAGTTCAATTTATGCCTTGGGTCTATTTTGATCAGTGAGATTGAGAGAAAGAGATTTCATCTATATATATATTTATGTATACATACACACACAAACATACACATATGTATACATATATATACACAACCATACACACACACTCTCTGGGCAGTAGAGGAGAATAGGAAGAAGAAAGGAAGAGAATGAAAAGAAGAGAAATAGAAAGAGAGAAGACAAAGAGGAGACAGAGAAGTAAAAATAGAAGGAAGAGGAGAGAGAAAGTTTGGATTATCAAGCCAAACACACCCCATACTTAATTAGATGAGTTGTAATTCACTTGGTCTCTTTTATATGAAGCTTATTATTTTATAGAAGGATTAGACGTACCAAAAATGTCCTTAAGACATATACATATGCTATTCTAAAATTTTGCTAGAGAAGACGAAGTGCCAATCGATTGGACTTTTCCCAATTGATTGCCATCAGACAGAACCTAACCCAATCGATTGCTAAGGTTAGCAATCAATTGACATTGTTTTGGATCCAATCGATTGACATGTTCCCTCAATCGATTGTTGCAATTTTATTCCAGTAGATTGGACCCTTGTCCCAATCGATTGGCAGTTGCTGAACATGGTTTTTTTCTTTTGGTTATTATATAAAGGGTTCGATCGTTTGATTTTCAATTCAGACTTTTATTATGTGACTATTGGAATAAGTAAGGATAATGTGATAACAAAGATAAGTGAGATTAAGTATAATGGATTAACAATATGACGTAGATGCTATGTCATTCAGATATGAGTTCTATATCCGATCATTTCAATCAAGAATAGTCAGGCCACAGGGGAATTGTCATCTGTCGGTATTAGCACTAAACTTAAGTAGGTTGGGCGGACACCTGGTCATGATATACTTTCACATACGGTGGATGGTCTACATCCTTAACGAGTAGTGTGCAGGACCATGTAGTCCTAAGATAGCTAAATGATCCACGTTATATCCTTAACGAGCAGTGGATGGGTATTATCCTTAACGAGCGGTGGATGGGGATCACTGGTATATGTCGTTGAGTCATGGCAATAGATTTGATATGTCATTGTTCGAAACATTATATCCCTGACATGCGGTGGATGGTTTATATCCTTAACGAGAGGGGGACAGACTGACGTGGTATCCATGACATGCGGTGGATGAGTTATATCCTTAACGAGCGGTGGACAGAATGATGGTATGCCTATATATGTTAAATGATTGAGTATGTTTCCTCTAGTCAGGGTATGTTGGTTATCGGTCTTAGAATAATCAGACGATAAGAGTTGGTTGCGATGCTTGAATAATGACGAAGATACTATTATAACACTATATATTATTCAGTTCATAACTTGTTGCTACGTTATATAACTGGTACCTTATTAGTTTATATTCACTGAGCTGTCAGTAAGCCGACGATCGTTATTGCTTGGACATTCTCCGTTCAGACTACCCTGTTCCTAACCTTGTAGGTAACAATCACTACCAGGATGGTTACTATATGGAGGAAGGCTATGGGGAGGACGTACCAGGGAAAAGAGGCGAGGATAGACAAGATTATTACGCTGACGAAGACATTTACGCCAGCTGAGGGACTAGATAGTTATTAGTTTTATTTCTGTTAAACTTTGTTAAACGGGTACTTAGGCATGTGTTGCTTTCAGACCTGTTATATTTCCTGTAGCACACTCTGATATTTGTAATAGCTAGAACTTTTGTAATATATTCAGTTTGATATTATTACTGTTCTTATTGCTTCTAGTTGACTAGTACCGTGTGGTGTGGACAATTAGTGACATTCATCTGTCATTCCCTATGGACCCAAAAAGAAAATTTATTTTCTCTATTTTGGCTGCTCCGGGGCATGACATATATGTAATGCATGGGGTTGTATTAGCTATATTTTTCTACTGGGCCATTGTGCTCAGGGAACTATGTGTTTTCATGGTTCCCAGGTACTCGTTGATGGGCAAGGCCTGGAGGTGATGACTCGTGGAGTCGAAGATTGATGGCCCCGTATGTGGAGTTTAGTAGAGAACATGTATTAGTTGTATCGTTTTCAATTCATTTGATTTTTATTTGATAATCATAGATGTGAGAGATTAATTCATATAATAACTATCTTGCATTTCATTTTCAATCCGTTATATAATTGGAGGATTGGAAGTTAGTTACTTGTATAACTTGTGTATTCGGAGTCAAAGTAGCATACTCGACTCGTATTGAGTGTTATCAAAATTTCAGAACTCATTCAAATTGGATTTGGGCAAGTGTTAGCCCTTGAGAAGTTTTAAACTCCAACTGTCGTGTTAAAATCAGATTTGAGTTTCAATCCTTTCAGTTATGATTTTCGAATTCAAATCTTGTTTAAACCTGTGTATTACATCATTTGATGAAAGTTTATTGTTTGTATACGTTTATGGGAGATTAGTATGGGTTTGGGGGTGTTATGGAACCCCAACCCTTTAAGGATTTTGAGACTTAAGCATTTTTCAAGTGTTTTTAAATAAGAATTCAGGTCAGGTCCCTTTCGACCGGCCGAAGGGGGGCATCTCGACCGGTATCTTGACTGGTCGAAAATCCCTCTGTCGTGAATAATGTTTTGCGAGGAAATAGTGTATAATTACACTGCATAGTGCATTCAGTGCATGTTAACTCCATCTATACCATTTAAGTAAATCATTTCTCCCTTCCATTTATTATTTTACTTAAGTCATTAATGTAATTAACGCAATACCTCCCATTTGGATTCAATAAAAATACTTTCAAAACTCAATTCCTTATAGAAAAAAGTCAACTTTCTCTCCGAAGACAAAATTACCGATTTTTGCACAGTGTATGATATTGGAGCATCATTTTTACTAGGTTTCCTTTCTTTAAAAAATTCTAAAAAAATCATATTTGATATATGGGGATCTAAATGAAATATTCGTGGGACTTTTATACTCTTGAATCGAAAGTTTTATTTTTGACCATACTTAGCCGTTTTGGCCATTCTAGGTTAACGATTGACTTTTTTGGATTTATTCATAATCCTCGTCGGATTTTTGTTTACTTCTTCCTCTATGGATTGGTCTACCTAAGATCATCAAATTTTCCATAAAAGTTTAAAGAAAGTTTGTAGTTTCAATTTATATATCCGCACTAACGTACATGTTTGGGATGCGGGGCGTTACATTTGGTAGGAGCAAGGGAAAGAGTGTGCGATGAGACTCTAGTGGCGACTTTGATAGGCAGCGGCGATAGAAAGGGTGACTCAGTTTCCTTTCTCCTTTAGGTTTTTTTTCCTCTATGATAAAATGTGACTGCAATGACTGAGTAAACGTATAAAATGATTGAATATGATTATCTTCGGGTCGGGTCGGGTGGTCTCTAGTTTAACATTGTAACATCCGACGTCACACCCATTCCAGAAATTACATGTTTTTAATACGACAATATGGAAACATGTGAATTATTAATGCTTATTAATAAGTGAGATAAGTAGTTGACTGGGGTCAACGGAAGGTGTCGAGTAAGGACACGGTAATTCGATAGTCATTGAGATATTCGTGTGATTAAATGACATTTATGTGGATTAAATGTTATTTGACTTTACCTGATTTTCACGAATAGTAAATATACCTGTGTAGTATAGTTTCTGGTAGTTTTGTTGTCGCTATAGAGCATTTGGAAAACTGTAGTGAGAACGTGAGTGTTATGTTCTATAAAAGGTAGGTGGTGTAGAGATTTCACAGAATTTAGTTTTCGGACATAATTTTGGGACCAAACAAGACTTAGACGAAAACTTTTATAAATTTTAGTTCTCACTCATGAAGTAATAAAATAGACGTGTGCGACGTTTCAGGGAATAATTAGGAGTTTTGAGAACTCGTGAGGAGGTAAACATGATTTCTGAAAGTGTTGCCTATATATAGAAACTCATGAATTGATTTCATTAGTTCAAACCTAATTTGGAAATCAAGAGAGGGGAGATTTGGGGATTTGGTTGCTACGAGCTTTCTGACACAAATCGACGACCTCGTCAATTTTATCCAAATTCTAGATTTGAACTCCTTGAGGTAAGGACTTCGTTTTGATACTAGTTATAACTCGTTTGGTTAAATTTTTATAAAAGTCTTAATGTTAAAATTTTAGGGAAAACATGTCTAAACTTGTAGGAATCCTTTGTAATTGGAGATCTGACGTTATTTGGTCTCCTAATTCATCCTTCAAAATTATAGGACGATCGCACAAGGTATGAATTCTAAGCCTATGAATTATAAGAAATTTCATGTTTTAATTATCAGACTTAATATTTTGGATCCGGGCAAAATTCATGTATTAAGTTGGCCCGTTAATTATACACATGAAAATACCATAAAAGCACGTATATGAGCATGATATGTGTCTATGTGGGTTAAAGGGGAGTTTGATACAAGTTCATGTCGGGGTACGCCTCTCGATGTTTGAGAGTTACAGTAATGACGGCTACTTGCTTGGTTTGGGAATCGGCCCTGCCAAAGCAATTGGGTGCAATGGTTGATAGGCTCTGGGCTTGCCATTAGCATCGTGGTTGATAGACTTTGGGCTTGACAATATACTGGATGAATGCGTGTCTCTATCCCTAGAGACTATTTGATGTGATTTAGATGTTTAATGCATGAATTGTCATATAAGCATATGTTTAGAATTGTGCACTCAGCATATAGCTGAGCAGTGGAGATTTACTCCATTGCAGGTGAAAGAAAGAAAGGAAAAAAGAAGCGTGAAGAGTGAGACCGGGAGAGCGACGAGGATCCTTCTTTTGTATATGTTTTTGTTTCCAATTTCCAATGATATAAAAGTGAAATTTGAGAAGTTAAAACTATTAACTTCAACTTGGAAGGTTTGGAATGACTTAGAATGTTGTAATAAGTTACAAAACTTCCTTTGGTTATGTTGGAATTTATCTGAACTCCTAAGTTCGTGTTTTGTACGCTTAACTTATAAATTCCAAGTTTTAAATGAATGAAATAGTACTTTTGGTAAATCAATTCAAACAAGCCTTAATTTGTTCTGTCATTGTTTCTTTTCGTAGATTGGTATGTCTTAATGATGTTCTTGAAAGTCTTATTATCACTTGTGAAGTTGATTGGGTGTACTCATGTTTGGAGGAATGAAAAAAGTGAGGTTAAATGGTGCCTTAGGCAAAATTCTGTAGCTTTAGGCAGGATTCTGCTAAAGGGTCATTTGACCGGTCAAAGGGGGTCGTTCGACCGGTCGAAATGACCCCTGCCAGAATTCTTTTTCTATACCTTCTGGAAATATTTTAAATGTTTTGATGGGTTCTTAGGGTACCTTTGGGATCCCTTTTAGCATATAATCATCCGATTCGAAATATACTTACGTTTTCAATTTTATACGGAATTTACAACTCGGAGGGTAATGTTTCCTAAAGTTTTATATACTCAAGGTTGTTTTGAATTTCTTTTCTGTTGCGTACAGTTGTTTCATGGTTGGTTGAGCCTTGGTGGCGTGCCATGTATCCTATTTTCGCACGTTAGCGGGATGGGTCGTGACATTTATTGGTATCAAAGCTATAGGTAACAAAACTTCGGAACGTTCGACGACGAGTGGAGTGTTGAGTGATTTTGTCACATGTCCTAGATTGCATCCATTCATTGTAGAGATGTTTGATGCACATGGATGTTGTTATACATACATGGTTATTTATTATTGTGTATGCATAGTGTTTATGCATTGAGATTAACAGGGTTGTAACCATGAGTGACGGCCGAGAATTATCGCCACATACCCGACGTATGAATGAAATGGCAGAAATGATGGGGAATATAAGAGATATGATACGGAATATCATAGAGCGATTGCCTCCAACACCTCCATTGGAGCCAGTACCGATAGCTGTAGTGCCTGCACCTGAGAATAGGGGTATGAGATCAATATCTGAACAATTTGTCAGAAAGAAACCGACAGAGTTTTATGGGACTTCTGACACGACACTGGAAGAGCATTGTGTTATGAACATGGAACGGATTTTTCGATCTATCTCGATGACCGATAGGGAGAAGATTGAGAACGCTAGTGATATACTCAGAGGTGAAGCTCAGAATTGGTGGGTGAACGTTCTAGAACAGGGAGCATCGACAACTTGGGAGGGATTCAAAGCAGAGTTCAATCACCGATTCTTTCCAAAGGCTGCTCTCAATGCAAAGAAGAGGGAATTTGATAATCTTCGACAGGGAGATATGATTGTCACTGAGTACACTTCGAGGTACAACTCCTTATTGAGATTTGGAAAGGGGTCTGTGTTGACAGAGGAAGATAGAGCAAGGAAGTACGAGGATGGGTTGAGAGAGAATATCCATTTGAGGGTTGAAACCTATGAACATTCAACGGTTGTCGCAGTACAACAAACGGTACTTGTAGCTGAAAGTGGAATGGAAGATTGAGGCAATATCAGCCAAGTCAATAAGGGAAGAGAAATTATGAGGTTAGTGATCGGAACCAAGGTGGATCTTTCAAGAGGCATTTCTCGAGGGGTCCTGTTTCTAGTTCCAGTTTCAGCGGACAAGGAAATACAATGAGCAACATACCGATTTATCCACTTTGTAATCGACCGCACACCAGCTGCTATTTCATGACTAACTTCCAAAATAAGAATCAGTGAATGGGTAGTACAAATTCTACACCGGATATGAGGAGTAAGTGCTTTGATTATGGGATGCTTGGACATCGATCTAGGGATTGCTCGAGGAAACATCCCTAACAAGGAGCTAGCTCTATGGCTTTTAGTTGCTCAAAGCCTAGACAGACTAACGACGGGAGACCAAGAACTGAGTAGCGCGAGGGAAGGTCATTTCAGATGAACCCAGGAGATATGGCTGCTTTAGAGACAGTGGTCTCAGTATGGTGCCTACATGTTCATATCTAGCACGCATACTTGTTAACTCAGGATCTACGCATTTATTTGTATCACATGATTTTGTTGGATATTTGAATATTAGATCGTCGCCCTTAGGATATGAATTATCTGTTGCAGTACCCCTTAGTAAGCCAAAAGTGACGTCTATAGTGTACAAGGATTGTGAGATCAAACTAGGGGATAAGTCAATGACTGTAGATCTTATACCGATTGGAATGAACCACTTTGATGTAATACTAGGGATGGATTGGTTAACCCTTAACCAAGCAACGATAGATTGTAAACAGAAGGAGGTTAATTTTCGATCACCGGTACATAGAAACTTTGGTTTTTAAGGGAGTGGGGTTACACAGCCACTATATTTGATTTCGGCTATCCGAGTGGGTAGATTGTCGAGGAAAGGATGTCGAGGATTCCTATGTTCGGTAATTAATACTTCGGTGACCGAATTGAAGGTAGAAGATATTCCGATAGTACGAGAGTATCCAAATGTATTCCTAGATGATTCCAGATGTTCTTATAGAGAGGGAGATTGAGTTTACCATTGAGGTTATGCCAGACTCAAGACCTGTATCAAAAGTACCATATAGAATAGCACCCGTGGAATTGAAAGAATTGAAAATTCAACTACAAGAGTTACTTGACAAAGGCTTTATTCGACTTAGTATATCGGTGTGGGGAGCTCCAATATTGTTTGTAAAGAAGAAATATGGGTCAATGCGCATGTGTGTTGACTACCGAGAGTTGCACAAGTTAACCACAAGAACAAGTATCTGTTACGCAGAATTGATGACTCATTTGATCAACTTCGTGGAGCACAAGTGTTTTCAAAGATCAACTTGAGATCGGGCTATCATCAGTTGAAGATAAAGGCTAAAGATGTTGAGAAAACAACTTTCCGAATGTGCTACGGACATTATGAGTTCCTAGTCATGCCATTTGGAGTTACAAATGCACCCACCGCATTCATAGATCTTATGAATTGAGTCTTTAAGGACTATCTAGATGACTTTGTGATCGTATTCATAGACGATATTCTTATCTATTCATCGAGTGAGATGGAACACGAGAACCACTTTAGGCTGATACTTCAGAGATTGTGGGAAAAGTAACTGTTTGGTAAATTGAAAGCATTACTTTTCTTGGTTATGTGATTGAAAAGAATGGAGTTTTAGTTGATCCTCACAAGGTAGAAACCGTATCTAATTGGCAGAGACCAACTTCAGTATTAGAAATCTGAAGTTTCTTAGGATTAGCGGAATACTACCGCCATTTCATCGAGAATTTCTCGAAGATTTCATTGCCTATGACAAAGTTGACGAGGAAGGGTATTACATTTTAATGGAGTTAATAGTGTGAAGACAATTTTCAATAGTTGAAGTCGCGGTTGACAAGAGCGCTTATCCTAACAATACCATCCGGAACCGAGGGATTTGTGATCTATAGTGATGCATCACATCAAGATTTGGGATGTATGCTTATGCAGGGTGGCAAGGTGATTGCTTATGCTTCAAGACAATTGAAAATACACGAGGTTAATTATCCAACTCACGACTTGGAATTGGCTGCAGTAATCTATGCCTTGAAGATTTGGAGACACTACTTGTATGGGGAGAAGTGTGAGATATTGACGAACCATAAGAGTTTGAAATACATTTTCACCCAACGAGATTTGAATATGAGACAAAGAAGATGGTTAGAATTAGTGAAGGAATACGATCTTTCGATAGAGTATCATCATGGAAAGGCTAATGTAGTAGCCGATGCGTTAAGCTGGAAGACGACAAGGAATCTAGCCAATGAGCTAACCCAACAAAAAGAGTTGATAAAGGAGATGGAACGTTTGGAGTTAGATGTGATCCCAAAGACCAATGGTGGCTTAATGATGGCGATCATAGCTCACCCAGACATTATTGATGAAATCAAGGCGGAACAGTTTAACGACCTTTACTTGTGCAAAATGAGAGACGAGATACATTTGGAGAAATGATCGGGTTTTATCTTGGAACAAGGAGTATTAATACTTGGGAACCGATTATGCGTACCGAATGTGAAAGACCTGAAGGAACAACTTTTGGAAGAAGCTCATAGAAATATTCAGTCCATCCAGGAAGTAACAAGGTGTGCCGGAATTTATGAGAAAACTTTTGGTGGAGAGGTATGAAGCGGGAAGTTTCCAAGTTTGTGTCTGAATGTTCGGCATGTCAGCAAGTCAAAGCAGAAAGACAAGTACCTGCAGGACTACTATAACCATTACATGTGTCAGAGTGGAAATGGGATGAGATCATGATGGATTTTGTATATGGATTTCCACGATCATCCAACAATAATGACAAGATTTGTGTTATAGTTGATAGATTGACGAAATCAGCTCATTTCCTACCAATCAAGACGACTAAACCTTCGAAGTTAGCTGAGTTGTATGCGAAAGAGATTGTAAGACTACACAGGGTTCCAGCAGTGATTGTATCAGATCGCGATAATAGTTTTACATTGAGATTTTGGGGAAGTTTACAAAGGCCATAGGTACGAAGTTGAGTTTCAGTACTGCTTTTCATCTTCAGACCGATGGGCAGTCAGAGCGAATGATTTAAATTCTGGAAGATATGCTTAGACTTTATGTTCTAGATTTTGGGAGTGATTGGGAGAAACACTTACCATTAATCGAATTTGCTTACAACAACGGGTTTCAGTCAAGTATTGGAATGGCACCGTATGAAGCTTTGTATGGGCGTAAGTGTCGATCATCAGTTTGTTGGACTGAGGTTGGAGAAAGAAAGTTGTTAGGACCCGAGCTAATACGGGTGACTACTGAGAAGGTGAAGTTAATTCAGGAGTGACTTAAGGTAGCTTAGAGTCATTATAAGAGTTACGCGAACTCGAAGCGACGACCAATGACGTTCGAAGTAGGTGACTTTGTATACTTGCGAGTATCGCCTTCGAAAGGCATTATTCGATTCGAAAAGAGGGAAAAACTTAATCCGAGATTCGTAGGACCTTTTGAGATCCTAGAAAGGGTGGGTCTAGTGGCTTACCGGTTAGCGTTGTCATCAGAGTTAGAACATGTGCACAACGTATTTCACGTGTCGATGTTAAGACGATGTATGATAGATACGAGTAAGATTGTAGTGCTAGAAACATTACAGATTCAAGAGGACTTGAGTTACATAGAGCATCCGGTAGAGATACTAGATCAGAAAGAATGAGTCTTAAGAACTAAGGCAATTCTGATGGTAAAAGTGTTGTGGCGTAGTCATTCGGTTGAGGAAGCTACGTGGGAGAACGAGGAAGAGGTGAGGAATGAGTATCCACATCTGTTTGACATATGAGGTATAAGTTTGGGGATAAACTTCCTTTTTAGAGGGGAGAGTTGTCACACCCGTTCTAGAAATTACATGTTTTTAATATGACAATGTCATGTGGTAACATGTGAATTATTATAATAAGTGAGATAAGTAGTTGACTGGGGTCAACGGAAGGTGTCGAGTAAGGACACGGTAATTCGGTAGTCATTGAGATATTCATGTGATTAAATGATATTTATGTGGATTAAATGTTATTTGACTTTACCTGATTCCATGAATAGTAACTTATACATGTGTAGTATAATTTCTGGTAGTTTTGTTGTTGCTATAGAGCATTTGGAGAACTGTAGTGAGAACGTGAGTGCTATGCTGTATAAAAGGTAGATATTTCACAGAATTTAGTTTTCGGACGTAATTTTGGGACCAAACGAGACTTAGACGAAAACTTTTATAAATTTTAGTTTTCACTCGTGAAGTAATAAAATGGACGTGTGCGACATTTCAGGGAATAATTAGGAGTTTTGAAAACTCGTGGGGAGCTATACACGATTTCCGAAAGTGTTGCCTATATATAGAAACTCATGAATTGATTTCATTAGTTCAAACCTAATTTGGAAATTAAGAGAGGGGAGATTTGGGGATTTGATTGCTACGAGCTTTCCGACACAAATCGACGACCTTCCGATCGTCAGTTTTTCTCCAAATTCTAGATTTGAACTCTTTGAGATAAGGGCTTTGTTTTGATACTAGTTAGGACTCGTTCGGTTAAATTTTTATAAAAACCTTAAAGTTGAAATTTTGGGGAAAACATGTCTAAACTTGTAAGAATCCCTTGTAATCGGAGATCCGACGATTATTTAGTCTCCTAATTCATCCTTCAAAATTATAGGACGATCGCACATGGTATGAATTCTAAGCCTATGAATTATAGGAAATTTAATGTTTTAATTATCGGACTTAATATTTTGGAGCAAAATTCATGTATTAAGTAGGCCCGTTAATTGTGCACATGAAAATACCATGAAAGCACGTATATGTGATTATATGAGCATGCTATGCGTCTATGTGGGTCAAAGGGGAGTTTGATACAAGTTTATGTCGGGGTATGCCTCTCGATATTTGAGAGTTACAGTAGCGATGGCTACTTGTTTGGTTTGGGAACCAGCCCTGCCAGAGCAGTTGGGTGCAATGGTTGATAGACTCTGGGCTTGCCATTGGCATCGCGGTTGATAAACTTTGGGCTTGCCGATATACCGGATGAATGCGTGTCTCTCTCCCTAGAGACTATTTGATGTGATTTAGATATTTAATGCATGAATTGTCATATAAGCATATATTTAGAATTGTGCACTTAGCATATAGCTGAGCAGTGGAGATTTACTCCATTGTAGGTAAAATAAAGAAAGGAAAGAAGAAGCGTGAGGAGTGAGACCGTGGGAGCGACGGGGATCCTTCTTTTGTATATATTTTTGTTTCCAATTTCCGATGATGTAAAAGTGAAATTTGAGAAGTTAAAACTATTAACTTCAACTTGGAAGGTATGGAATGACTTAGAATGTTGTAATAAGTTGTAAAACTTCCTTAGGTAATGTTGGAATTTATCCGAATTCCTAAGTTCGTGTTTTGTATGCTTAACTTGTAAATTCCAAGTTTTAAATGAATGAAATAGTACTTTTGGTAAATCAATCCAAACAAACCTTAATTTGTTCTGTTATTGTTTCTTTTCGTAGATTAGTATGTCACGCCCCGACGTAGCATAAATATGGAAAGCGTTTAATTTCCTTTATGGACCCGTAGGTCGCGACAGTTTGAAGGATCGATTCCGTCCCAAAACGTCGAACAACATAAAACCATTAATCAGAGTAGGGTAATCAGGGCTCATAAAATTTTTTCTAACTTATTACATCCTATGGTACGGGGTTTACTAAGGCACAGACCGCCTTGAAAATAAAACAATACTTAAAGTCTATTACAGTCATCCTTATTACAAAACCAAAACATATCTTAAAGCACATAAACATAAAACATATAAAAGTAACATCTCTTCTCAGCAACTGATCTCAATTAGCATAATCATACGGTTCATCCTGATTATTACCTGCAAAGCCTGGACACGAATGTCCAGGACGCATCAACGCCGTCAGCTTCAAGAAGCTGGTGAGTATTAAAAACAATACTTTGAATGTAAAACATACTTATTTACCTTTTTCCCATTTCCATTTAAAAACCACAAGTTTATATTTAAGATAAAGAGCTTGTTAGAAAAACAACCACAACAATAATTAAGAGATAAATTCACACATATGTGACCGTGTATGAGAACAATGCACCATCTCATCTAACCGACTCTTTTCTCTCGACAAAACCCAACAACCCTCTATCCTACTCCTGGTATCTTTGAAATACTAAGATAGCCACACTTTAGCAACGGGGCGCCAGGGAGTGTCCAGTTTGCCTCACACTTTGGTCCGGGGTACCAGGGAGTGTCCAATGCCTCACACTTTGAAGACCCTAACCGCCATGCAAATACCGGGGCAACCCCCTCACAAGTATCCAGACTCGAGTTATCAGTGAGTGTCCATAGGCCACACTTTAGCACTTCCATGGGTGCCAGTGAGTGTCCAAGTTCGGCTTCACACACTTTAACGCTTCCATGGGCGTCAGGGAGTGTCCATTTTTGCCACCTTCGCATTTCAAAGACACCCTCATCCTCTTTTTCAACTACAACCACAATCACAACCACAACCACAACCACAACCACAACCACAATCACAACCACAACCACAATCACAATCACAACTCAAACTCATACTCTTTCCACACTATCATTACTCTTTTCCACACTACCATTACTCTTTTCCACACATACTGACAACCATATGCATGTACCACTGACTCTACATGTATGTCATGAACTTAAACATAAAGCAAAATACTGAATTAAAGGCACAACGTACGTACGGGGTTTTATAAGTCTTAATACATCGTTCTACTCGTCCCATCACAACCAATTAAGATTCTGTTTTAATAAATTTCCCAACCAGGGCTTTAACAGTTCGTAAATACTACCCAAACAGCCCCTAAAACACGAAACAAGCAAGAATTAGAAACTGCCAGAATCATTCCCGGCGCTTTTGATTAAATGCCATTAATTCCCGGCGCTTCAGGACAAACGTCGTTAATTTCCCGGCGCTTTAGGACAAACACCGTTAATTTCCCGGCGCTTCAGGACAAACGCCGTTAATTTCCCGGCGCTTCAGGACAAACGCCGTTAATTCTCTGTGCAGTAGCTTCGTCTTCTTCACTGATTATCCCCTGTTTTCAATTTAAGGGTCTAAATTGACCCATTTCTGAATTCTGCTTCAACCAAGACATGTAATATATGGATTTCTTCATTTTTCCGCAAGGATTAAGAATACGTGATCGGTTTTAACTAATTTCAATCGTAGCTCTCGGATTTCACGTAAAACCGAGAGGTGACAAAACTTTAAATCAACGGTACGTCGCGATACGGATGAATTAAGCCGTAGTATTCGAACCACAGCTTATTGGGACTAAGATCTTTCATTCCCAATTCACAGAATTGATTTTGGTTAAGTTTGAAAAATTACCATTTTTGAGCTTCAAGCTTTCATACGAAAACTAACAATGGTGTTCTGCAAATTAGACTCAACTAACATCAAATAAATATGAAATTACATTCCAAGTGAGTTTAGAATACTCACTGTGATATAGATTGAAGAAATTGTTGAGAAAGAAATATAATTACGAAATTCCCAAAATTCCAAGCTTTGGCTATGGAGGATTGAGCTCTTCTCTCTCTCTACAAAATTGAAGAACTTCTCTGCACTCTCTAAACTCTCTGTGTATACTGAATTATGCTGTGATGGAAGTGCAGAATGTGTAGTGTGGTTGGGTGTATAAATAATCAAATTCCCACTAAGAAAACATTGGCCTAACCTCCCACTCAATCTCCATTAACTTCCATTAAATACAATGAATGTGCAGATATGATGTGTATACACTGCCCTTTATTCTCCACTGCTGAAAGTAAGAGGTAGGTGGAGATGAGGTGGGTCAAAGTGTGTTTGGGTAATCTAGCTTATGGCATAAGGACAACACACATACTACAACATTTGCCAAACAAGACCTAAGGGAAAAGCATCAGCATAATAATTTGGGTATAAATAAATTTGTTCAATCATTTACTTCCAAAATTCTGTGGAAGTTTAACACTGCGCGGACAGTTTTAAACCTACACTGGTATTTTCGTGACACGGTGTTTATCACAAAAATACAGAGAATTCATTTTAACGTTAGAAATAGTTTTCTGATTTTATAAAAATACAGTTTGAGTTTAAAAGAAATAATTCCACCGTTTTGAAATACAATTTTGAAACAGGTATAGCAAGTTTTTATGAAAATTGCATTTTGACCCCAAAAGTAATTTCAATTATGAAATTAGTCAAAAAAAATACATAAGAATTGAAATTAACATATAAACAGACAATATATATATATTAAATTTTAAATATGATAATGCAAATGATAATGAAAATAAATTTTAATTATGATCATGCAGGAAAATGCAGGTTATTACACCCTTCCCCCCTTAAACAGGATTTCGTCCCCGAAATCAAGACTAACTAGTCATGAAACAACTCCGGGTACTTCTTCCTCATATCAGCTTCAACTTCCCACGAGGCTTCATTCTCGTCATGGTGATTCCACTGAACCTTCACCAACGGAATATCCTTATTCCTCAGCTTCTTGATACTCTGATCCAAAATCTTCGCAGGTCTCTCCTTGTAAGAAACGCTATGACTCGTCTCAATGTCGTCATAACTAACCACATGCGAGGGATCTCGTATGTATTTCCTCAACATACTCACGTGAAACACGTTGTGAACCCCAGACATCTTTGGTGGTAACGCCAGTTGATAGGCCACTTTCCCGATACGTTCCAAAATCTCAAACGGTCCGATAAATCGTGGAGCTAACTTCCCTCTCTTGAGACCAAAGCGTACTACTCCTCGTGTTGGTGAAACCTTAAGAAGTACGTGATCTCCAACACTGAATTCCAAATCTTTTCGGCGTCGATCAGCATAACTCTTATACCGGCTCTGAGCGGTTCTCATCCTTTTCTTGACCGAGGAAATCTTCTCGTTGGTTTCTCTAACCAAATCTGGTCCCAACAATTCTGTGTCCCCAACCTCTGCCCAACACAATGGAGAACGACATGGTCGTCCGTACAGTGCTTCGAACGGAGCCATACCGATACTCGTATGATAACTATTGTTATAGGCAAATTCAACCAACGGCAAGTGTGTCTCCCAAGATTCTTCAAAATCGATCACACAAGCCCTAAGCATATCCTCCATGATCTAATTAACACGCTCAGTTTGCCCATCTGTCTGAGGGTGAAAAGCAGTACTCATCTTGAGTGAAGTTCCCATAGCTTCTTGCAAACTTTCCCAAAATCCAGAAGTAAAACGTGCGTCACGGTCTGACACAATCGTCACAGGTGCACCGTGAAGTCGCACAACTTGTTGTATGTACATCCGGCTCATCTTTTCCACCGGGTATGTCATACTGTAAGCAATAAAATGAGCTGACTTCGTCAATCGATCCACAATTACCCAAATAGCGTCATGATTCTGCTGTGATCGAGGCAATCCTACTACAAAATCCATCGTTATGTGTTCCCACTTCCAACCAGGAATAGGTAGCGGTTGCAACAATCCTGACGGTCTCTGATGTTCGGCCTTGACTTGCTGACACGTCAAACACTTGGATACAAACTCGGCCACATCCTTCTTCATGCTTTCCCACCAGAAATTTCTCTTTAAATCTTTATACATCTTCGTTCCTCCCGGGTGAACTGTATATCTTGACTTATGTGCTTCTTCCAGGATATCCTATCTAAGCTCTCCAACATCTGGCACACATAATCTATTCCTGCACCGATACCCTCCATCGATTCCCACCTTCCATTCTGTCGGGTCCTTCTCTGACATCTTCTTGAACCATGATTGAAACTTCTCATCTTCTTTCTGAGTTCCAATAATGCGGTCAATGAGAACAGGCTGTAGGATAAGACATCCGAAAAGTTGTCCTTCTCCTCTTTCAGCACTCTGTACTTCGAACTCCACCAACGTCTCCAATGCTCGCCATTCTCTAACCATTAAGGAGGCGATCGTCTCACGAGTCTGCCGACTCAAAGCATCAGCGACCACATTAGCTTTACCAGGGTGGTATTCCAACGTGAAGTCGTAATCTTTGATCAACTCCATCCATCTGCGCTGCCTCATGTTCAACTCTTTCTGTGTGAACAAATACTTCAGACTCTTGTGATCGGAGAACAAATCAAACTTCTCACCGTAGAGATAATGTCTCCAAATCTTGAGTGCAAAAACCACTGCTGCCAACTCCAAATCATGAATAGGGTAGTTCAACTCATTCGGCTTCAGCTGCCTGGATCCATAGGCTATAACTCTGCCATCTTGCATAAGTACACACCCTAGTCCTTGATATGATGCGTCACTAAAGATAGTGAACTTCTCACCAGGCTTGGGTATTGCTAGTACTGGTGCGGTAGTGAGTCTCTCTTTCAACTCTAGAAAGGCTCGCTCATGCTTCTCTGTCCATTCGAATTTCAAATTCTTCTTCGTCAATCCAGTCAATGGTACGGCTATTTTAGAGAATCCCTCAACAAATCTCCTGTAATAGCCTGCGAGTCCAAGAAAACTCCGAACTTCTGTAGGGTTGCTTGGCCTAACCCAGTTGGATACAGCATCGGTCTTGGACGAATCCACAGAAATTCCTTGAGATGACACCTTGTGTCCCAAAAATTTCACTTCTTGCAACCAGAACTCACACTTACTGAACTTGGCATACAAGTGGTGGTCCTTAAGCGTCTGCATCGTAATCCGTAGATGTTGCTCGTGTTCTTCTCTTGACTTAGAATAGATCAAAATATCATCAATAAAGACGATGACAAACTGATCTAAATAAGGCTTGAACACTCTGTTCATCAGATCCATAAACACTGCCGGGGCGTTCGTCAATCCAAACGGCATCACCAGAAATTCATAATGACCATATCGGGTTCTGAAAGCAGTCTTAGGTATGTCTTCCTTCCGTACCCTCAACTGATGATATCCCGACCTAAGGTCTATCTTGGAAAATATCGTAGCTCCTTGTAGTTGATCAAATAAATCGTCAATCCGAGGCAAAGGATACTTGTTCTTGATCGTCACTCGATTCAATTCTCTATAGTCGATACACAGCCTGAGCGTCCCATCCTTCTTCTTCACAAATAATACCGGTGCTCCCCAAGGCGATGTACTAGGACGTACAAAACCTAGGTTCTCGAGCTCTTGAACTTGTCCCTTCAATTCTAATAGTTCGGTGGGGGCCATTCTGTAGGGAACCTTGGTAATCGGTACGGTACCCGGTATAAGCTCAATACAGAACTCTATACTTCTCTCGGGCGGTAATCCAGAAATGTCTTGAAATACTTCTTCGAAGTCCTTGACTACAGGTATAGATGATGCTGTCACCTCTGTACTGACGACTTCAATGTTGGCTAAACATCTTGTGAGGAACATATCTCCCGAAGGGTTACATTGAAAATCAAAGGGTTGATTCTCATTGTCGGAGAATGTAATTCTCTTCCTCGCACAATCCAACTTCACTTGATTCTGAGACAGCCAATCCATTCCTAGGATTATGTCAAACTCCTTCATCGATAGGACGATCAACCTTGCAGGGATTTCTCGGTCTCCTAATCTTAAGGGACAATCCTTGCACACATGTCCTAAACTGACCGCAGCTCCTATTGGTGATGTAGCCTTCAAAGCTTTCTCTAAGCGATGAGGTAAGATACCCAATCTCCGAATTGTATTAACAGATATGAATGAAAGAGCAGCACCCGTATCAAATAATACTCTAACATGGGAGTTAAATAGAGTCAATGTACCTTCCACTGCTTGCTGATCAGGTTGAACTTCTCCAAGATCTCCTTCTTCATATACAGCTCCATCATATCCAGCGGCATCAGGAATAACAGCATTCAAGCGGGTCTGACCCTGTTGTCCATAAGTTGCTTGCTTAGGAGCAGTGCAGAACCTGCTGATGTGACCTGGTTCACCACAGTTGAAGCAGATTATTCCTGGCTGAGCAGCACGCCTTGGTGCCCTGCAGTCCCGAGCCACATGTCCAGGGTTGCCACAGTTGAAGCACTTTACACCACTACTTCCTTCTCCTACTCGGGGTTGAGTTGGATGGGTAATAGCTTGTGCCTTCTTGCTCCCATCAAAGTTCCTCTTCTGCCCTTGGGTACGGTTCATTGGTGGTCTATTTCCAAAATTACCCCTCTGAGGCGGTCGGAATTCCAATTGTTTGCGATATACTCGAGCATCTTCTTCCAGGTCGGTAGCCAGGCCGACTAGTCCTTCAAATGATTTGTCTAGGTGGCCGAGAGTCAAGCGACGAATCTGCGGTGCCAACCCTTGATTATACTTCCGGATCTTCTTCTCCTCAGTATCAACCATGTGCGGGGCAAACCGTGACAGCCTCTCAAACTGTGTGGTATACTCTTGCACCGTCTTGGTTCCTTGCGTCAGATCCATAAATTCCTTCTCTCTTCTGTGCCTTTCCGTAGCCGGAAAGTACTTCTCCAGAAATCTCCCTTTGAACGCCGTCCACGTCATCCCCATAGCAGCGGTGTTTCCGATAGTGGCTATGACCGAGTCCCACCAATCTGCAGCGGCGTCGGTCAGTTGAAAAGTAGCCAATCTCCTTTTGTCCATCTCGTTGCATTGGACAGCTTCGAACATGCGGTCCATCTGTCTTAACCATTGCTCTGCCTTCCAGGGATCCGTGGTACCCGCAAATTGCTCGGGCCTGAGCGCACAGAATCTTTCCAGCAGCTTATCTCCCGTCTGGCGGTCTCGTTGGTTTTCATTCGCATTACTAACCCTCTCGAGACGTCTAATAAAAGCTTCAAATATTCCCGTGGGGTCGGCAGCCTCGGGCGCTCCTTCAATCAGATTTCTGTTCCTCCTTGGTCTTCCAGCCATTCTATGCATGATAGGGGTAGTAGAATGAGAAACATGCATGCAACAGTACTACGACAAAAATTTTCAAAGGAGTATTTATCACTATATCACATACTTGTATTATCACATAAGCATACTATAAAATATATTTTAAGTACATATAACACGTATTCGAACTAGGGCTGTCTAATAGCAAAGAGGTTGTATTCTTATCCTATAGACTCTGGTTGTGGGCCATACTGACTATTCCGAGATTTGACTCAGGAAATTCGTCAGTGCCTAAGCTATTAATGAGGGCTATGGTATGCTTTAACTCCTTAGAAACTCGGCTACTATCTTTCTGTAGGGGTATCATAAGTTATGGTTATCTCGACTAATCCTAAATGGATATGTCTGAAGGTACATGGAAATTGCTATCATTTTTGTCAATGTGACAAGACAAACGGGTAATCATCTCTATGACAAAACCGACCTAGAATTTTAGTTTCTGAACTAAGGATAATCCGTACTAAACTAACACTAGAACTTGGTTGTATAGCTTAGTAAAACTTAAGGGTAACCTATGTCACTAATCTATGGCGTGAATAACTGAGCCTGGTCAATCTAGAAAACCTATGGCTCTGATACCACCAAATCCTGTCACGCCCCGACGTAGCATAAATATGGAAAGCGTTTAATTTCCTTTATGGACCCGTAGGTCGCGACAGTTTGAAGGATCGATTCCGTCCCAAAACGTCGAACAACATAAAACCATTAATCAGAGTAGGGTAATCAGGGCTCATAAAAATTTTTCTAACTTATTACATCCTATGGTACGGGGTTTACTAAGGCACAGACCGCCTTGAAAATAAAACAATACTTAAAGTCTATTACAGTCATCCTTATTACAAAACCAAAACATATCTTAAAGCACATAAACATAAAACATATAAAAGTAACATCTCTTCTCAGCAACTGATCTCAATTAGCATAATCATACGGTTCATCCTGATTATTACCTGCAAAGCCTGGACACGAATGTCCAGGACGCATCAACGCCGTCAGCTTCAAGAAGCTGGTGAGTATTAAAAACAATACTTTGAATGTAAAACATACTTATTTACCTTTTTCCCATTTCCATTTAAAAACCACAAGTTTATATTTAAGATAAAGAGCTTGTTAGAAAAACAACCACAACAATAATTAAGAGATAAATTCACACATATGTGACCGTGTATGAGAACAATGCACCATCTCATCTAACCGACTCTTTTCTCTCGACAAAACCCAACAACCCTCTATCCTACTCCTGGTATCTTTGAAATACTAAGATAGCCACACTTTAGCAACGGGGCGCCAGGGAGTGTCCAGTTTGCCTCACACTTTGGTCCGGGGTACCAGGGAGTGTCCAATGCCTCACACTTTGAAGACCCTAACCGCCATGCAAATACCGGGGCAACCCCCTCACAAGTATCCAGACTCGAGTTATCAGTGAGTGTCCATAGGCCACACTTTAGCACTTCCATGGGTGCCAGTGAGTGTCCAAGTTCGGCTTCACACACTTTAACGCTTCCATGGGCGTCAGGGAGTGTCCATTTTTGCCACCTTCGCATTTCAAAGACACCCTCATCCTCTTTTTCAACTACAACCACAATCACAACCACAACCACAACCACAACCACAACCACAATCACAACCACAACCACAATCACAATCACAACTCAAACTCATACTCTTTCCACACTATCATTACTCTTTTCCACACTACCATTACTCTTTTCCACACATACTGACAACCATATGCATGTACCACTGACTCTACATGTATGTCATGAACTTAAACATAAAGCAAAATACTGAATTAAAGGCACAACGTACGTACGGGGTTTTATAAGTCTTAATACATCGTTCTACTCGTCCCATCACAACCAATTAAGATTCTGTTTTAATAAATTTCCCAACCAGGGCTTTAACAGTTCGTAAATACTACCCAAACAGCCCCTAAAACACGAAACAAGCAAGAATTAGAAACTGCCAGAATCATTCCCGGCGCTTTTGATTAAATGCCATTAATTCCCGGCGCTTCAGGACAAACGCCGTTAATTTCCCGGCGCTTTAGGACAAACACCGTTAATTTCCCGGCGCTTCAGGACAAACGCCGTTAATTTCCCGGCGCTTCAGGACAAACGCCGTTAATTCTCTGTGCAGTAGCTTCGTCTTCTTCACTGATTATCCCCTGTTTTCAATTTAAGGGTCCAAATTGACCCATTTCTGAATTCTGCTTCAACCAAGACATGTAATATATGGATTTCTTCATTTTTCCGCAAGGATTAAGAATACGTGATCGGTTTTAACTAATTTCAATCGTAGCTCTCGGATTTCACGTAAAACCGAGAGGTGACAAAACTTTAAATCAACGGTACGTCGCGATACGGATGAATTAAGCCGTAGTATTCGAACCACAGCTTATTGGGACTAAGATCTTTCATTCCCAATTCACAGAATTGATTTTGGTTAAGTTTGAAAAATTACCATTTTTGAGCTTCAAGCTTTCATACGAAAACTAACAATGGTGTTCTGCAAATTAGACTCAACTAACATCAAATAAATATGAAATTACATTCCAAGTGAGTTTAGAATACTCACTGTGATATAGATTGAAGAAATTGTTGAGAAAGAAATATAATTACGAAATTCCCAAAATTCCAAGCTTTGGCTATGGAGGATTGAGCTCTTCTCTCTCTCTACAAAATTGAAGAACTTCTCTGCACTCTCTAAACTCTCTGTGTATACTGAATTATGCTGTGATGGAAGTGCAGAATGTGTAGTGTGGTTGGGTGTATAAATAATCAAATTCCCACTAAGAAAACATTGGCCTAACCTCCCACTCAATCTCCATTAACTTCCATTAAATACAATGAATGTGCAGATATGATGTGTATACACTGCCCTTTATTCTCCACTGCTGAAAGTAAGAGGTAGGTGGAGATGAGGTGGGTCAAAGTGTGTTTGGGTAATCTAGCTTATGGCATAAGGACAACACACATACTACAACATTTGCCAAACAAGACCTAAGGGAAAAGCATCAGCATAATAATTTGGGTATAAATAAATTTGTTCAATCATTTACTTCCAAAATTCTGTGGAAGTTTAACACTGCGCGGACAGTTTTAAACCTACACTGGTATTTTCGTGACACGGTGTTTATCACAAAAATACAGAGAATTCATTTTAACGTTAGAAATAGTTTTCTGATTTTATAAAAATACAGTTTGAGTTTAAAAGAAATAATTCCACCGTTTTGAAATACAATTTTGAAACAGGTATAGCAAGTTTTTATGAAAAATGCATTTTGACCCCAAAAGTAATTTCAATTATGAAATTAGTCAAAAAAATACATAAGAATTGAAATTAACATATAAACAGACAATATATATATATTAAATTTTAAATATGATAATGCAAATGATAATGAAAATAAATTTTAATTATGATCATGCAGGAAAATGCAGGTTATTACATAGTATGTCTTAATGATGTTCTTAAAAGTCTTATTATCACTTGTGAAGTTGGTTGGGTGTACTCATGTTTGGAGGAATGAAAAGAGTGAGGTTGAATGGTGCCTTAGGCAAAATTTTGCAGCTTTAGGCAATATTTTGCTAAAGGGTCATTTGACCGGTCGAAGGGGATCGTTCGACTGGTCGAAATGACCCCTGCCAGAATTCTTTTTTTATACATTCCGGAAATATTTTAAATATTTTGATGATGTGTTCTTAGGGTACCTTTGGGATCCCTTTTAACATATAATCATCCAATTCGAAATATAATTACGTTTTCAATTTTATACGGATTTTACAACTCTCAGGGTAATGTTTCCTAAAGTTTTATATACTCAAGGTTGTTTTAAAGTTCTTTTTCGCTGTATATAGTTGTTTCATGGTTGGTTGAGCCTTGGTGGCGTGCCACGTGTCCTATTTCCACACGTGAGTGGGATGAGTCGTGACATTCGACATCCGAACTGAAAGAGATCGAGTGTGGGTTATGAAACTCGTGACTTCACGCTCCACCCACCAAATCTGACTCATAGCCTTCAGGTCGGTCGAGTTGGGTCGGGTCTCACGGGTCTCGATGAAGTTGGACAGCCCTAATTAGAGCTCTCCAATTGGCGTACATATTGAGGATAGAACTCCTTCCATATCCTCAAAGATCTAGAAATGCGACTAGATTGAGCGAATTCATTAGTCATGAGCTTTTATAATGAAATTGTTGTAGTTACAAATAGGCAAATAGCCCAGCAATGAAGGCAGTGAACCATTCACAAATATTACGAGGGACAATTTTCAGATATTGCTGTCTTTTTAATACAATAAATAATTACCCCTTAAAAGATTGAGTTTGTGTAGGCTATAATTAAATATAAGACAAAGTGATTAATAATGTCACTTTAGTTCTAAAAGGGGTGTAAGAAAAAAAATCATCAGACAGAGCCAATCGACGGTTCAATCGGTTTTCAAAAAATAGCACCAAACTTAAAACCGATCGAATCGAATTGAACCGTTTGCACCCTTAGTCCAAACCAGGTTAAGTGTGTTGGATTTGTTTCAACTTATTTGGACATTGTTAGAATTAATGTACATAACTTGGTTCTGAGTTAAAATTTTAATTTCCTCTTGGATAGGCCTTAGGGTTTTTATTTTAAAAACCCAAATTAAAGCCTTTAAACTTGATGTGACTAGTATCCCACATAGCTTAGGAAGGAGAGTTCTCAACAGCTTATATATGATATCTCATTCTAAGCTTAATAAGTTTGTATAGTGGAAAGGTGGGGTGGGGTGGGGTGTGCAAATTTTGAATTTGGACCGTTCGATTTACCTTGAAAATCAATACTTGTGCGTACACAAATACCGTTCGATTTGTACCCTCACATGTACAAGTAATTGGTTACGTTTTTTACTCTCTGGAAAAAAAAATTGGTTTTCTTTTTAACAAAGTGTCAGACTATCAAACCATTAAAACTAATGTGAAATAGTTTTAAGCACATAGGTTAAAATGTAATTTTTCGTTGACACTGACAAAGGTAAATTTTGGTTAATTGAAGAGAGAAAGTCTTAGGGTATGTTTGATAACTTAATTAAGTGCTGAAAATAAAAAGATTCAGCACTTATTCTTTTCCAGTGCGTTTGATAACATACCACTTAATTGAAAAAGCAGCCAAAAAATCACTGAAAACTTTAAGTGAAAATTTTCTACTGAAAATAATGCATTCTATTTTAGTAGTTGAAGCACTGTTTTTAGTATTACAAATTCAATCACTTAAAATTTTCAGTACTTAATTTTCAGCACTTAATTTTCAGCTTTATCAAACGCACCCTTAGTTACCTCAACCCCAAACCCAAGGGAAGTTATTATAATTTTATATACCGCAATGGAAATTCCTCTAAATTGACCTTAACTCAGGGGAGATAGATGTAATTTACCCCAACCAATAGCATAGCCTCCCAAAGCCGAAAGCGCGGGAAAATTCTACTACTTTTGGCGCCAACCTCAAGGCACCAAACAGAGAAAAAAATTACTCATTGGCAGTAACAAACTGAGATCTAAAGATCAGATATGCGATTCACACCCTTTTCAATTCCAAGTTCTAATTCATCTATTTCCAGATAAAAACCCTAATTTAGTCACATTCACAGACCCCAAAACGATGGACATGGAAGGTTTATCTATCATATGTGCTGGCCTCGGAATGGTCGAGGAAGACGAGAATGGCAATAGAATCGGCTACACAAAGGGTGCATACTGTTTAGGTACCTCCAAATCTCCATAACCCTTTTGTAATTTTGTTTAATTTTGTTTTTTCGAAAAACAAAAGGTTAATGTTTTTTGTTGAGGTTTTGTTAATTTGTGGCAGACAATTTGAAAGATTTGCTGAGATTTCTGAGACGCGACGATCCGCAGAATCGAGAAGTATTCAAGCAAGTTTGTAAATGGAACACTGTGGGCAAAGATTTGATACCCATTATCGAACATTGTCCAGATGATCGTAATTTGGTGTTGAACGCTGGTAATTCTTATATTGGATCCCAAAAGAATGAGTTTTGATTGATATATTGTTATGAATATTTTGTTTAGTTTTGTTATGTTTGAATTTTGCAGTGAAAATATTGGTTTTTTTAACTATGCCTGTAGAGGCAACATCAAATGACATAGCCCAGCAAGTAGAATATCTATGGGAATTGAAGTCTTCAGTTACATACAGTGACACTGTTGCCGTGACCGTCTCACTTCTGGAAAGCCCATTGGAAAATTTGGAACGGTTAGCATAGCTATATATTTCCTGTTTGTTTTTTCCTTTTATCTCATGGCACCTTAGAAAATGTAAATTATTTCATGTAATCGTATTTGATTAGTACTCTGTGGGTCTCATTTGGTTGGAGAAATCACATTGGGTGGGTGTCACCTGTTGTGACATTCACATTGGATAACTTCTCCACCTAAAGAGGTTCAATATACACGACTGTCTCCGAATTTATGCGATCTAGGTTTCCATTATTTTGAAACTTTCGAAAATGAAATCACCACTAAATGTTCTCATTACATTTAGTTAGGGAGAGCATTCTATCTTAGACAAGACCATGATCATAAAGCATAAGCTTTGAGACTTTGTTTTCTCTTGATTACATTCAACTCTTTGTCAATCAATGCTAAAGAATAACATATAATTCTCTTGAAAGATGAAGACAGAGGCAGAGATGAAATGAGGGTAACAAAACCTTACTGATCCCACCCAAAAGGATCAATTTATAAGTATATTATAGGTCATGTCTATTTACAATATTGCCCTTACATACAATAGTAATTATACTATGCTATCTTTAGTCCTTTGTTTCACACTCTTTAAATGTACTTTGAATATAGCTCAGCAAACTAATTATGCATGTTAAGAATGACCATGCTAGTCTGATACTAAAACAATTACTCATTTCCACATTTCCATATTCATGAACTTATATTTTATTCGGTCTTGTTAGACTGATAGTAAACAATTAGACATTCCCACTCGTCCACATACATGGACATTTTATTTTAAGACACTTCTGATGCATTTTCATCCTATAATCCAGAAGTGCCGCTTGGGTTGGCAAAATATTCAAGTTGTTTGTAATTAGCTTCATGTTTTGGGGCTACCTTTATTTATTTATTTTTTATTATTATTTATTTACTTTTTATTTTTATAAGGCTGTGCAATTTGGAAGTTACTTGAACTATTGAATAATTGAGTTGCTTTCGTCACTTTAAATATGAAATTTTTTCGTTGCCATTTTATGTTAATATCTTTTTAATAACCAAATCAATGTGACTGCAAAGTATGGGGTATATGAGATATAATTTTTATGACAATGTCAAGCGAGTTGCTCCCATTGTTCTCATATTGGCTGCCAATTTTATATATCTCTACATTGCTTTGTTGTTGATTCCATTGTTGTTATTCGATATATCTATGTTATCCTCATTAGTAATTTCTATTCCAAGCAGTGAAGCATTTACGGAAGATGACTGGAAATTGGTCCAGCTGGTGCTAACTTTGTATCGTAACATTCTAGCTATCCAAGACATCTCAATGCTTCAGAAGGCTGGGGAATTTACCACTCATTACTTATCGCTCAGGGATAGGTTTTTAGAATTATTGTTCCACGAGAATGTAATGGATCTGATCTTAGTATTAACGCAGCATATTGATGGATCTTGTGGTTTTATCGATCAAGACAACTTGCTTTTATTGGAAGCTTTCCATTACACATTTCTGGGTCAAGAGCCAGAGTTGCTTGCCAAAGCCTTTCTAAAAGATTCCAAGGTTGATTTCTCTGTCACTTCCACATCACTTTAGGCTCTGTGTTTGCGGATTTCGAAAGGAAAGTAAAGGGAAGGAAAACACAAAGGAAAAGTAGTTCCCTCTTGTTTTCCTTTGTGTTTTACTCCATGCTTAAATAACATTAAAATTTGAAAATATAATTACAACTTAAGCAAAAAGGGAGGGAACTGGGAAGTGACTCACAAAATTGAAACTCTTTATTTTATTTCTCACGATGTTTTCTTTTCCTTCCTATTTTCCTTGTCAACCATACAAAGAAAAGTGTTCTTCGTTCCCTCACGAAATCGATGATCCAAACAGAGCCCTAGAGGAAATATATCCTACAAGGTTGCTTCTATGTGTGGACCAACAAATGGAGAAGTGAGAACAGTAAAAGAGAGCTTGAAAAAGAAAAGATGATACTTAGATCTAGTATGCTGACATGACTTTGAGTTGGAAATGAAAACCGTTTTTTAGTTCTTGTTTTACTTGTAAAAAAAAAAAAAAAAAAACTCAGTCCTCTTTCTGAAGCTTCCAATATGTTGAGCTTTGAGTTTGATAGCTTCCTCCTTCATGGCAAAGGCTGCAGATTTTTGCTTTTCTGTTTTCTTCAGTTCTATTAAATGTGATCTCCCCACTAAAAAGTTTAGGCTATAAAGCTCTAGGTGAGTTGCATGTTTGTGAGAATGTATTTCTGAAGAGAATCTATTTATTTAGGTGGATGCAGATAGAGCTTCTGTTAACAGTCTCAGGTCTATTATGCAAGAGGAAGAAGAAAAGAGGAAGCTTGTGAGACAACGCAATCTGGGTGTTTATTCACAGTTTAGTGGAACGTTCACCCGGATGACCATGGTATGAGATTATAGCCGTCTCGGATGCATGTAAAAGATTTTATATCTAAGTTTAGTAACTAGAGTAGTTCTTTCGCACAGGACGGTTCTAAAACTTTGCTCAAAGGAAACCCTTCTGCTTCAAGTGATACCCTGCTCAAACCTCACCAGAGTCACCGAGGTCCATTAAAAAGGATGGTCTGGGACCATGGAAAATTACCATCAACAAAGGATAACCTTCTGGAGTCGCTCCATAATTTTGTTAACCAATTTTTGTCGGGGGGTTATAATGGTAACTTCCTTTATTTCATAGTTGGAATGAAAAGTTGTATCTGCTCAACTTCTCCTTTGGTTTCCAAAATGATGCTGTTGCTGCATGTTCTCACTCCTGATTTAATGCTTGTCAGTTTTGATGCAGTCAATTCATGAGGATATTGAGAAAGAACACCATGCAATTCAGAACAGTGATGTAGTCATTTTCTTTCAGGTTGCTCAATTTGTCACGTCCTTTCAGTATCACAAGTTCTTGATTTCAAAGGTGAGATATTGAATTCTTGGAACTGAAATTTCAATCAGTATTCCACTATATATTGACTTCTAATTTGCTTTGATGCATAAATTAGATATATGTGGTCTTTTCTAGTGGTTTTTTTTTTTAAATGTTAATAAAGGTTGCCTATTTTTCAATTGACTACAAATAATCGAAACTAGCTTTTGGTTTAGACAGTTTTATTATCTACTTGTTTTATTGGTTACCGCTATATGTAGTAAACTGAAATATTTTGCTGTAAAGGTATGTGCAGGGGTATGATCAAGGTTGAACATTTCTAAATGTTGACACATGTGAATGGATGTGTGTGTGCGCATGTCCTTTAACAATTCTTTGTATAATCTTTACCAATTGAATTCTCGACTTTTTTTTGTCAACAATTTATTTGAAATCAAGCCTTTGGAAAAGTTTGATTTTATTATACCCACCTGAGAAGTTGTAGGTATTTTAAAAAACTTGGGGTCTCTAAAGCTAAAGAAGCTTTTGAAAAAGATAAAAAATAGGACATTGTCCGACTATGTTGCATTTTTCCTAAAAATTTCAGTGTATGACGACAAATTGACACCATTATACTTGCAACCCCTTCCCAAATAGAAATACAAATTATGGATGAAGAAGAATTCATGTATTATATTTATGAAAGAAATGCGATATTATCTCAGCACCATCATGGTCTTCAGCTTATTTAATATGCTAAAACTTTGTGACTAATAGAGGTTAGATTAGAACATGAAAAGATGTTTATGGTTTCCTCATGATATATTCCTAATTCATCTGTTACAATTCAACTGTTAATATGTTTTTTCATGCTTTTGCAGCCTACCATGGAAACAGACACCTTCCATGCTTCTGTAGATCATCATGCCGATGGCACGGTTTTTGAAGGCAATATTTGTGGACCAATTGCTGCATCAATGAATGAGTCAATGTTCCTACTTGTCTTCTCAAAGTGGCGTAATGCATTTGAAGGCTTGAAGGAGACGAATGATCATAAATTTCTGTCGACAGCAGGATCTCTTATGAAAATTATGGTGATTTATTGTTCCTCAATGATTAGACCTACATGCTATGCAGCATGGATACGGGCATGGGACATGCTTCCATAGAGGCATAGACCCTTATTATTCATATCCCAAATACCAAATTATTAGTTAAAGAAACCCTTGTTGTACTCCTCACAAAAAGGCCCTAGTAACAATTGATTTCTGTTTTGGTATGCCGAAATGTACGTGTAGTGTCCGGCATGTATAACTTTTGGCCAAACAAAAGTAGTTTAAAAAAAGAGAGAGGCAGGACATGGATTCAATGTGGCCGGCGTGTGTCATTTCCGAAATGGGGTCGGACATGGATACATGACCGTTCTGGAAGTGTCGGTGCTTTACGTACTCTTTCATAGGTTGTTTGAGTTGCTAGCTGCATTGGTTACGAAGGCTCACAGCTTTACAGTTCCCTTTCTAACTAGACTTCTTTTGCTTTGTGCAGATTCGAATGTTAGATTTGATGCTTAAGCTTTCACCTGAAGATTCTAGGGAGCCTCAGACTGCTCGCATAATTCTTTATAAGTTATTTTATGATCAAACTGATCAAGGGATGACTCAGTTCCTCTTGAACCTGATCAAATCATTTGATACTCACAAACAGGCCAAAGGGTATCACTTTCTTTGCTTCAACAAATTGCACGGCTCATTTTATTTTTTGGTTTTCTTAATTTTATGAGATGCAACTCTGCAATTGAATACTTATTTCTCTATAAGAGAACTATAATAAAGGCCTTAATAATGCATTAAAGAAAAGCTTATGCAAACTGTTATGAAATCATTTTGCTCATCACATGTATATATTTTCCTCTTTCAGTTTTTTCTACGTCACAGACACAAGTATTTGTAAATAAGCATTCTGGTCCCTAGATTTGATCAAGGTGCACTGTTTAATTTTCAAGCTTCAAGCAGCAAGCTTGATGTGGGGCTTTTAGTTTATTTATATTCATAACCTCTGTACAACATACGAACATTGTGGTCCATAAACTGAATGTGGTTAGATAACTATTTGATAAAAAATCAAGATAGTCTGGTCTAAAATTAGCTTCCGTTTTACTAGCTGCTGTTAACTAAGTACATCCATCCAATGGAAACTCCAAAGATTTCATTTGCAGTCTGCCTTGTTTACATTTTTTCACAAGGTATTTTAATCCTTTTTTTTTTTCCGCATGTTACTGAGAACAATGTGCGCCTGCCAGTATGAAGGAATATTCCTTGAATTGTGTCTTCATATAGATATGCTATTTTCACTTGACTATATGCACGTATACTACTAGGCCTGAACAACAAAAGATTTCACTTCACAAGCGCTGAATTTCTTTCTATTCATGCAATTTCATTGTTCTTGCCAGTGATCTTGTTGATTTGTTAGAGACAATACATGTAGTTATACGACTGATGGAGAATCTTCAAGATCGTGGCACTTTAAGGGTACGTTTGTTTTATTCATGTTTGTGCCACAGTATAGCATACCCAGATGCGTCTGTTTCCTTTTTCATTTAGCCCATTCCTATCCTACCGACTATTAATTTCTATTCTCAGTTCTGGGTTGATCTAAAGTTTGTAAGTCCTCTTGTGATTAAGGTTTCTAAAAAGAAGAGGAAGAAGAGGACGAAGAAAACAGTACATGACAAGAATGAAAATGTAGACAAACAGGTTGGGGACGATGTTACTGCTCATAATGAGACTGACATCCCTGAATGTGAGCAATCTATAAATTTGGGCATGTCAGGGAACAAGAAGTCAACACATCCAAGTTTCAATGGGAAAGGAGAGGATATAGATTCTGTTCTTGCTGATGAGCTCAAATCATCTGATTTAGAGATGGCTAATCTTGTTAGCAATCTGGCAGAAATGAAAAAGGGTCAGTCTGATCGTACCAATGATGGTACTGGTTATGGAACAGGTGATTCTTCTGCTGATGAGCTGCTAACTGTTACCGATGAAGTCGATTTTAAGGTATCTACTTTGGTTTCTGCCCTTGCAAACAACACAATTATCAAAAATGTGTGTTGGTTGCTGAAGTTCTATAAAAGCAATTCCACCGGTACAAATCACCATATCATATCTATGCTACGGAGAATCTGTGATGATCTGGAGCTTTCTCCTATGCTATATCAGGTAAAATTTGACAGTGATATCATCCAAAATTACTGGAAATTTGAAATGTAATTCACGTGTGTTTTTGCTTACAAACTCTGCAGTTATCACTGCTCACCACATTTTACAGTATCCTCGATGAGCAAAAGTCATGTCCATGCAAAGAATACGAGAATATTGTTGTATTTCTGACAAGTTTTGTGAGGAGGATGTTGAGAAAAATGAAGAATCAACCGCTTCTTTTTGTAGAAATTCTCTTCTGGAAGACACGCAGAGAATGCCATTATATCAACTGTGAATCTTGGTTGCATGAGATGGGTGATCTGAAGAAAGAAAGCAGAAAATGGGGAAGTCTTTCCAAAGATGGAGAAGCCGGTCCATCTCAGGGATGGGTTCGCAGAAATATTGCAGATGCACTTGGCGATGATGAAGCTGATTTTGTGATCTCGGATCATATGGATAAGCAGAAGTAAGACTATTTCATGAATCTTAGAGCCTGTTTGTGTTAGTTTTTAAAATAACACTTTATGGAATCAGATACTTTTGAAATGCTTCAAATTGGAGCTTTTTCAAATAGCTGTATATAGCTTTACTAAGGAAACATATGTTTTTAAAAGGTATGAAAAAGCTAATCCATGTGGTCATAACGTTCTAAACAATCACTTATACGTTATTGTTGGTTTCCAGAAAGCTATCCCTAACAGGCTCCTAGTGTTCTGCAGCTACCTGAGGCAGTCTTTCCTTTTCCCTTTTACTTATTTTCTTTCAATTTTCTCTATATTTTGGATGGAAATTTTCAACTATAGAGACTGATATAACCAAAGGCAAAAGCGATTTGTTATTATCAATTGGTACAAAAAGAATTAAATGGACTGTCATTTTTGTTTTATGATTGGATGATGAATTCATGCATAGGGAGGATCCTTCTGAAGCCAACGATGAGAGGTTAATGCAAAAGGGCAATGGAATTACTGGAGAAGTAAGTGAGCACATTACGACAGATCATTACTCGAAGGATCTGAAGGGAAGTTCTTCACTGAGACGTTCTTTGTAAGTACTATTTCACAACTTCACATCCTTTTTTCTTTGAAATGTTGCAATTCTTGTAGGTTTTCAAGACAACTATTTTAGCAACGAGACCAACGGAGAAAAAGATCAGATGGTGGTTTTTGTATCATGAAAATTTACTATGGTAATCCATCATTTCCATTTTGGAGTGAATCTGATTGTATCTTCTGTTCGTTTTCCAGGCACACTAGAAAAAGAGTCCGTGCCTTCAACGAAGATCAAGAGACGATGATTAAAGCGTTATTTGAGCAGTGAGTGCTTCAATTGTTGTTTACTACTGTCAATTTTATCTTCTTACATATCTTAGATGCGTAAGTCAAAACAGCCAAGGTAAAACTGGATACTTATCCTAAATGCAATTTGCCCTCTATTTTCTTTCTGCAGGTTTAAAGATCATAAAAGGTGTAGCTACATGATTGCCAATGCACTGGATGCTGAAGGTACATTCACCACTGCCCAAGTTTCACGCAAACTAAAGCAACTTGGTCTACGTGTTCCTCAGCAAAAAAAGCCCAAAGCAGACATTCATTTGAAGGATGACAACACTTCCACCGAAGGTGCAGATGACTCTGATGATGAAACATTATTATCAATGCGCAAAAGGTAAATTTCATTCCTTTCCAAAGTTATTGTTGTGTATTAACTGAGTTTCTAATTGTTTTAAGCTATAGATTTTCCATGTTTTAATTATGGAAGTGGGACCTGCCTTTACAAGTTTATCGAAAAGTAGTCAGTAGATGCATACTCAATTGGTCTTTGATACCCTTTGTATATACTGCCATCTACATAGTTTGCACCTCCGAGTGTTGTTTTTTATCTTTTCCGGGGACTAAGATATTTTTCCTATTCATTTTTTCATAGAGAGTTCTTTTATTGAACTGGATTGTGAACGGGGATCCATGTGGACAACCATAGTTCTATTTTATCTGAGAATTCTTGCTAACTTTGTTTGCTGTCATGGAATGTCAAACAAGCTAGACTGAAGAGCAATATCCAGGATTTATTTAACAAGGTTGATATTGTACTCCTAACCTTGTCACTATTCCACTTAGGAACAAGACGAAGCAGAATATAAAAGAAAGTGAGAAGCGATCAAACCAGAAGATTAATGGAAAACTATCACCGTATAATTCCGATGATGAAGTCCTAAGCTCTCTTTTGGGGTAAGTGCGCTCTCTCTCTCTCTCTCTCTCTCTCTCAGATAACAAATGCCACATTCTCAGTTAAACTTCCTGTTGTATATATATTCCAACATGATTTAATTCGTGAAGGTTGGGGAAAAAGAAAGTGTAATCAAATTTGCAGCGGGTAATGCTATGTGCACATAAAGATCCGGGTCATTCATTTTGGTGGATCCTGTGCCTGCATATATGGGATCCACCAAAATTAATAGCCTAGATCTTTATGTGCACGCTTTATGTGCACATTTTATGTGCACCAATCATTACTCATTTGCAGTACCCTAATTTTGTGATAATGCAAATATTTCGTTTCAGGGATCAACCCAAATCTACTGAGATGGAAGCTGCAGAAATTGGTGATTTACAGCATCAGCAATTGCATGATGAGTTGGCAGATTTTGTGGATGAAGTGGCAACTGTTGAATCCCATAAGAGTGCTGGATTAAGAAGGAAGTTTAGGATCGATCTTGAAGACGATGAATAACTGTAGTGTGGTTTAGTTATTTTCTTTTTTCTCTTTTCAGAAAAAAAATATTGGCCTGGACACAAATGATATATTCTCTGACTTTAAATGCTGTATATATCAGGAAAATGGTTTCTTATTTAATGGTCATTCTCAGACCTGTGTTACCTCACTTGGCTGTTCAACATAATCAGTCTTCTATAAGGACCTCATTTGCTTGTAATTTTATACTAAGAATTTTTCTTGGGGAGAAGAGAAGTACATTTCTACAAGGACTTGGGGATTGAGAAAAGAGCTTTAGCACTTTGACAGCAACCATCCCCAATTTACCAACAAAAGATAAATGTATGTATGGAGGTCTCCGCATGTATACAGTCAGTAACATCCACGTATGTGAGTGCGTGCTCTTATGTTTTGATTATGAATTGAGCCTCACCCCATGGACCCACCCACCCCCATGAGACTCACCCCGCAACCATTTGCAGGTGGGATAACAGATGATTATAGAGGAAGAGATATATGGGATCATCTTTTCTGATCTCCAAATTGAAGACAATCAATGCTTTCTAGAGTCCAGATAATGACCACCTCAAAAAAATAAATTCCGTAACTTAGCCATCATAAGAAAGAACTGCAGTAGAAGATTACCACCCAAATTTATAGTCCAAAAAGCATCATACGAAAAAATTTAGGAAAATCTGCAGTGAAGTTGTAATTTATTAACAGACAGCAAAAAAAAAAAAAAAAATGAAAAATGGCATCTAAACCTAGATTCCTTTCATTGTAGGTAGAATCCAAACTGGTGGCATAGGCGGTAAACTCTCAGGTGGATCTGGAATGTAAATTATGTAATATTTACCTCTACTTCCATCCTCTAAGTTGAATAAACCCATATCAGGCCCTGAAAAGTCAATGTGTGGAGCGAAATCAGTATAATCATCGGTATAGTAAATGGAATTTGATTGGCAATCGGGAACGAGAGCTGCCATAATTGACATCGAATCATTGACACCCAAAAACAATGCGTCACCACCAAGGCTTTTTGTCTCAACCCAATCTGGACATACCGAATAATTTAGCTTGAAAACATTGAGTTTTGATGTCAAAACTCCCCGACTATTTCTTTTTCTGCGGTGTACAATCCGTTGAACCAGTAATAGATCTCCACCACTCGATTCCACAAGATAAGTGTAATGGCGACGTTCTGTAACGTTTGACACAATAATCTGCGCTTGGAGATTAGAGTCCGAGTCATAATCAAACAATATAAGCCGACACTTGGTATCCACAGCATAGACCTTTCCCTTGTGATAAATAACATCACATAGTATATAAAGACTCTCTAATTTTTCTAGATTCTCGTTCACATCGGCTACGTGTATGCCATCGTTATCAACAGCTACATGTGTCCAACCTTTGTCGCCCGGTGTAATTATCGCCATTGATCTATACGGTATATCATGGAGTGCAACAATGTTGTAATCGTTCGGATTTAGATACGGGTCCGATGATAATATAACCTTCTTGATGAAGTATTCATTAGGATTATTAGTTACGTGAAAAATAGGAGGCAGAGGGATTGAGCCTCCGATAAAAGGGTTTATTAGGGTTATCGCAGAGTCCTTATCTACCATAGCCAACCAACCATAGGATGATCCGACAAGCCTTCGATCATAAGGATAGATAACCAGAGAGCCAACTATCTTCTTATGGATTGGACAATACAAACTGTGGTTTTGATTTGTTGAAGTGGGGATTAATAACAGTGGAAATCGCTTACAAGTTCGAATCAAACGCGAATTCTCAAGAACAGCGGATCGCCATGGTTTGCAGACGGAACTGAAACGAACACAGTCAGAGAGAACTAGTTTCTGTAGAATCAGTTCGAGAAAGTCCTTTGAAAGCCCTGCCCAATCTGGGCATTTTGATGGGGCCTTGTTTGGCTTATTAACAAGACTCATTGTGAAATGCAAAAAGAAGATAAATAGGGGATGATATAAAGGTGTCAGCTTTCAGTTTCAGAGTCGTTAGGGATTGGGAAAAATTGTAGAACAGGGCTTCGCAGAGTGGTATGAATGCACAGAGAGAGACACACGCACATATATATCTGGACTACTATAGAAAGGCGAAGGGAGACTTTCTTTCTTTTTTTTTTTTTTTTTTGGTAACCGTGAGTGTCCGGGCCAGTTTGTGCGCACATCTACTAATCCTACGAGGTCAAGGCGTCCGGGTGAATCACTTGTGACCACCCCCTTGAGATTCGAACTTGAGAGCTCAGGGTATAACACCAGAGGCCTTGCCATTCGGCCACAAGGGAAGTGGTTCAAAGGGAGACTTTTTGTCGTTAAGTTTTTTTTCAGATTTTATATTCGGACCCCTTGAGGTGGTATTTTATATTCACCCATTTAATCTTAATCTTACCACCCACTTGTCCCTTACTTTTAAGGAGATCATGACAAATGGTTAGTGAAATTTAAAAATTGAAAGTTGATAAATTCTACAGGATCCAAAGCACTATGATATATCCAAAACACTATGATAATTAAAATCTATATAAATGGAAATCTATGGAGCAAAGCACTAGTAAGCACTAGTTAGTGGAAGTAAATGCGAAAAAGTACTAAAGAAAGAGAAAGAAGACTTACTTAGAATACACCAGTTTATTTCAAAAGAGAGAGAGAGAGAGAGAGATAGAGAGAGAGAAAATGAGATGCCCATCAACATGTCTGAAGGTCATCTTAAATACAAAGAAAAAGTCTACAGTTTTTAGACAAGGTATTGTAGATGACTAGTACAAAGTAAAAAGACAAAAACACGTGTCCTCGGTTGTTGGAGTCGTCCAAAATGTCTTTTAACTTTAAGAATTCCCAAAACCACCGAAAGGCAAAACCATAGGCCAAAACTGTGGGTGGGAAAGACGTCATTGCATGTGTCACCAAAAAATGCGTCACTGCATGCGTCAATTATTCCAACTTGTCATTTGGCTTGTTGGACTGTGATGCCATATCAATGATGGCATCAAACAGGTTTTCCATAATAGGGACCTGACTAGAAATGGACGCTGTATCCATTTCATCATCATCTTCATATAGGTCTTGAGCTTTTCCTGCAAGGCAACCAAAGGTATTTAACAGTGTAGGCTGAGAGGTCTGACCCTTATCCTTAGTCTGGCTAGATGTGGGCTGGTTGTTACATTGAGAAACTTCGAAGGCCAGAAATTGCTCTTTAAGAGCTTCCATGATCTTGACTTATGTTTCTTCCCAAGTTAAATGATGATATTTCCCCCTAATTGAATTGAAAAGGAGGTTGAACATATTCAATTTAGAGGATTGTTGGGATGCTTCCAGGGGGAATTTGTCATCCAATTTCTTTTGTTCTTCCTAAAAAATTCTAATATTCTTTAACGGCAAGTTGGATTTTTGAAAGGGCATTGGAAATGTCAAATCCTCCACACCATTTGACCCAGAAAGTTCTCTGGAGAGCAGAAATTTTAAGATGATCAACATAATTTGAATATCCCATTTCCAAATCCAGACAAGTCTGAATTCAGCAAAGAAGAATAAAATGTTTCTTCCAAACGAAATATTTTCTAATACTTTTCCTCTAAGGATTGGATGGTGATCAAACCAAATTGTAAAATAATCCAAAATTTCTCGAGGAACAATACTAATCTCTGGTCCCATTTTTTCCCACCAATGGTAAAACCAATTAGGAAAACTTTCAAGACCATTTTTAATAATTTGATCATTTATAACAAAAAGCCAAGTGTGCTTTTTCAAAGGATTCATATAGAGGAAAGCTTTATTCCAAGCCTCTAGAAAATCCCAATAATTAAAAGTGGCTCCATTAATTTTTAAAGTCCTTGCCTGAGCTGGATTAAGGCCCCATTAGTTTGCATGAAGAACTTTATAATATAACACTTATAATGTGTTATATGAGACTTTTTATCTGTTGGGACATGATGGAAATGTTCAATTTGAACAGATCCTGTCTCAATTAACATTGCTTCATAAGCAAATCTAGGCTTAGATTCTTGGGTCATGAAGTTATGCATGTTTAGAAATCTTTCTTATAACCCCAAGCATCTAATTCTAATTTATCAGAAATTTTAACATTGTCCAAGACAATAAAAGTTTTCAAAAATTGTTTTTGATGGAAAATAGCATCTTGAACAAGAATGTCCTTAGCAGAAGGCTTCTGCTGAGGACCAGCCTATTCAGCTGGTTTGACCCTTTGTTGGGCTGAGAACCCTTAGATGGGTTTTGCTGATGGCCCTTCCCTTTGTTGGGACGCCTTTGAGGGAATTGGAACTCTCCTTTATTCGGAGGTTGCATCCTGTTTTTCCTGCAAAAATTTCCTGGTTAAAAAATGTGGTAAAGAATTTTGATCTCCTTTAATATATTCAATTTGGAAATTAAAAGCAGATAAATCAAACTGCCATCTAGCAAAAAATTTGCTTAGAAACAAGGTTCTTAACATCTTGTTTTAAGATATGTTTTGCAGCACTACAATCTATTCTAATAAGAAATGTTTGATTAAGTAAGTCATTTTGAAACTTAGTGACACACTTAACGATGGAAAACATTTCCTTTTTAATAGTAGAGTAGTTTTTTGATGGTCCTTTCCAGACACCAGAGTTAAATCTAAGAAGTTCCTCTTAATTGGTATTGGGATTCTTTTGTTTTAGAATTCCCCCATAACTAGAGGTGTCAATCGGGTCGGGTCGGGTCGGGCCGGGCTCGGTCAAAGCGGGCTCAACCAGGCTTTTGGGCTGGGCCGGGCCGGGCTTCACCTAATGCCGGATCGGGCCGGGCCGGGCTTGGGAGGGGAGGGGGGGTGTCCGCCCCGAACCGGTGGCGCGGGCCTACTAGGGCCGGGCTGGGTTTTGGGCTAGGGGACGGGCTTAGGCATATTTAGTGTAAAAATGTCAGGCTTTCGGGCCGGGCCGGGCCGGGCCGGCGGGCTAGCGGGCCGGGCTTCGGACTAGAGAGCGGGCCGGACCGTGGACATCATAAGTAGTGTCCGCCTCGGACCGGTTGAAGAGGGCCGGGCCAACCCGACCGAATTGACACCTCTACCCATAACCAATATCTGAAGCATTAGTTTCAACAATTTTATCCCATTGGAGATTAGCTAATCCGAGACATGGTAATTGTTTAACTCTAAGCTTAATTCTGTGAACTGCTTTAGTATGTTCAGATGTCCATGGTAAAGGATTCTTTTGAAGCCTTTGGTGCAGTAAATCACAATCATGAGTGAGTTTATTTATGTAATTAAGGCTTCCCAAAAATCTTTGTAATTGGGTTTTATCCTTTAATTCATCAAGAAACTTAGAAGCAAATTCAATACTTCTGTCAATGGGATTAATTTTCCCTTTATGAATATTAAACCCTAGAAATCTTATCTGAGTTTTGAAAAGATTCATTTTTTGGGCTGAAAGAACAATACCATTCTGAATAATAATATCTTGTAAGGTTTTAAGATGTTTAAAATGCTGATCAATAGATGATGAAAAAACTAAAATATCATCTATGTAAACCAAGCAGAATTCTGAGAAAGGAGTAAAAATCTCATTCATAATATTTTGGAATTCTGATGGAGTATTTTTTAATCCAAAAGGCAAGAGTCATTAGCCTCCCATGACCATCAAATGGTAGGAGAATTAGTTTAACTTAAGCCAAACTTAATAGCTTAGTAGTTAAAATTAGTAAGTGAAAGATGAACTAGACAAAGATGCCGTGAGTTTATCAACCATTTTTCATCAAAGATTTTTAGTTAAACATTGAACTGTTGGAGCTGAATGAAACCAATGGGAAAGTGTCAATAACTCAAAGTTCTACCACTGTAATTTTTGTATTAATAAGATTCCATAGTTAGAATGGTTTGGTCATGAGTTTTGTGAAACAACAACAATCTGTCTAGAGTTTCAGAACAACGACACCCTTTTGAAATGAGTAAATCAGAGCCCTAATCAAGTATTGAAAACCCCAAATAATTTTTTCTATGAAGTTTAATGTGTTAACAAGACCCCCTAAAAAGATTAGAGTCTTTTAGATTTTTTTTACTATTTTTAGAAAATTGTACAATGTCTCTGGACAGAAAGTTTGAAATTTCGGAGCAATGTCTAGTATTTGTTTAATTCCCAGAGATCTAACCGTTGGAACTTTGATTTTCTTTTTGAATTAGAAACTAGACTCATAAAGGCATCTTGTGTCTAAAATTCATTGACATCAAACCACGGGAACCATGCTTTTCCAATTCTTAAAGTTTTGGTTTGCTCTCTGTAATTCTCAATTTCATGACAGATTTGATAAACTTTGTAAATAAAAGTTCAAATGATTCCCCCATGACTTAGGGCTTAAACCATGCTCCAACAATGATTAATTAAGCTTAAATTCAGAGGCTAATGGTCCAAATCAAGGAATAATCCAATAGCTTGTTCTTGTTTCCATGTAATCATGTACACTCATCCATGTAGAATGATACTTATACTTAGAATTCTTGGTATGTCATTTATTCTATTTGATAGAATTAAGCTAGACATTTAGAGATGGTCATTTGATATTGTATATCCTTTCTAAAGCACGTGGACTAACCCTTGTTTTGTAGCGCCGATTAGGTATGATCTCTTGACTCTTCTCTAACTTAATTATTTCTTAATTTTATTGATTTTTCGACCTCATGTGCGACACCTTAGAATTAAGATTTGCCTTATGTGTATATATGTGATTAGAGACCCTTTTATTAGGATTTATTCTTTTGTATGCATTACACGTTTAAACATTCGCGGCTGGATCCCGGGTAAGTTTCCTAGTTTCCTAAATGCACATCATATTGCTTGCTAATTGAAATATGTGATTTTGAGTAATATTTTATCATTTGCAATCTTATATCATTTGGACTTGCTTTTGTAATGTATATTTATATATATGTATTAGTTGAGGGCATGCTTAGATTAATGAATTCGATTAAAAGGATGTTGAGTAGAGGTCTACCGCGAGATAGGATGAAAGGGAGTGTTTTAGTCTACTGGGCTCCTTCCCCTCTCATTCCATAATCCCCGAACCTAGTTAACCTCTGGTTCCTAAAAGATCGGTTTGCTTTTAAATGGTTTCTTAATTTTCCTTTTAAAAATTAAGTGGCGACTCGTTTTTGAATTTGAATTTGGAAAATGTTTTAAATAAAAAGATGTGGGTAAGAGAAAATTGCGATATCCACAGACGGTCATTTTCATCCAAAGGGTTAAGAGCCAAAGAGCCGTTGGAGCTTGTTTATACAGATGTATGTGGTCCCTTGAACATTAGAGCTGGAGGAGGCTATGAGTATTTTATCACCTTCATTGAAGATTACTGAAGATATGGCTATGTTTACTTAATGCATCACAAGTCTGAAGCTTTTGAGAAATTCAAGGAGTTTCAGGCAGAAGTTGAGAAACAATTAAGTAAACACATTAAGTCTCTTCGGTCTGACCGAGGAGGCGAGTACCTCTTAGGAGAGTTTAAGGACTACTTAACATGTTCTAGGATTATATCCCAGTAAGCTGCACCTAAGACTCCCCAGTAGAATGGTGTCATTGAACGGAGGAACAGAACTTTACTTGACATGGTAAGATCGATGATGAGTTACTCAACTTTACCATTATCTTTTTGGGGATATGCCCTAGAGACAGCAATGTACATTCTAAACTTAGTTCTTTCTAAGTCTATTCCCAAGACACCTAGAGAGTTGTGGGCAGGGCGAAAGCCAAGCTTACAACACTTGCACATTTGGGAGTGTCCTGCTTATGTGAGGAAAGAAAAGATGGATAAGTTGGAATCAATATCAAATGTATGTTTATTTGTTGGGTATCCAAGAGGATGTAAGACATGTTTATTTTATGATCCCAAAGACCAGAAGGTGTTTATTAGTGCAAATGCTGTATTTTTGGAAGAAGATTATATCATGAACCATATACCCAAGAGTAAAATTGTACTATAAGAATTGTCAAATGATCCAGCTGTTGCAAGCCTGTATGAGCCTACTGTACAGAGTGATATACCCAAGACTACACAAGTAGATCCACAACTTGATGTTACACCAGTACCTTGTCGTAGTGGGATAGAAGTAAGACTACCTAGTAGGTACACTCTATTATTGTCTTTTCTTTTCTATTATATTTATTCATTCAATTTTTGTGTTACGAGAAACTCTAGTTCTCTTTTCTCTTTCTCTTTGTTATTTTCTTAATTATTTGATACATTCACAAGCCACACCTATATGGCTCTATGGAGCCAGTTAGTCATAGATCTCTATTCAACCTGCCAAAAATCTATGGAGCTGCACTTTGTCTAGAAGAATAGTCTATTTCTGAGGACTTCATGGAAATTCATATTGAAGCTAAATATAGAAGTAAAGGTGGTTACAATTTCTTGTAAGAGAAATTAAAAACAATAACTGGGTTGTGTGTTTTTTTTTTCTTTTCTTTTCTTTTCTTTTCTTTTCTGCTTCATTTTGATCATCATGGGTTAAAGAGCTTTAAACTTTTGCTTATGGTGGTGCTTTTGCTATGCGCGAAAACTGTTAGAGACCTTCCTTTTAAGTCCTTAAAAAAATTGTAGGTATTGATCAATTCAAGACATAATTCTTCCATGAACAATGTTGCACTGATGAATTTTTTATTTTTATTTTTTTAAACCTTATAGTTTATGTTCTAAATGACTTGACAGTGGAGTCTCGTGATTTCTGTCAGTGCTATAGACGGGCCCAGAAATTCTGAGAGAGGTGGGCTAACATTAAATAAAAACCGACTTTAATCTCTACCCTCATAGATGGAAGACCACTTATAGTTTGATATTACTCTCTATTTTTTTTCTTCCTAATAATCATTTTATAGATATCATCAAAGAATTAAATCACCGCATTGATTAAAAAAAAGCGAAAGGATTTGCAGAGTAAGCATAGCTCGTTTGGGGGCAAAGGCGGGTCTAAGGCTCTTCCACAATTCCACTGCATACGTGGAGTTTCGATCCTCACCCCTTCCCCTTGTAATAAAAATTAAGATAAGAGGGGGATCTTCTATAATACATCCTAATGGTTTTTATTGTATCATACATCTCAATTTAGTACCAAGTATATAGGTATAAGTTATGTTCCAAAATGTGTAACTAGGCCCTAAAGTGTGATAACTTTAAGGGTTAAATGCATTTTATATTCTCAAATTATACCCTGTTTGGCACTTTGGCTCTAAACAAAATTTTTTTCGCATTTTGGTTCCTCAACTAACATTTAGTGGCGAAAAAAGCCACTTTTAGTGAATCAAAAAGTGACGCTAAAAGTGACGAAGGTGGCAAACTACCACAAAATATTAGTTGAGAGACCAAAATGTAAAATTTTTTTTAATCAAAGACCAAAATGCCAGACAGATATAGTTTGAAGGTGCAAAATGTATTTTACCGTAACTTTAAAAAAACTTTATTTCACTTTTTTTGTTTAATAGTAACGTGTTTTTAAAGTCACCAAACTATAGAACTTAGTTACATATTTTAGTATACAAGTTACATAATATCTTCACAACTAAAACCACTAGTACATATGATAAAACCAAACCCATTTGGATGTATCATAAAATTTCCTTTTAAGAGAAAAGCCTTCCTTTTAAGAGAAAAGCCTAAGCTTTACTAATAACCCCACTGATAAGACGATGCATTTTCTATAATCTCAAAAAGCTACCACATTAACGGCTCATATTCATCTAAACTACATCAAACGGACGAGATCTTCGTGACGTAAGCTCCTGCGGACGTGTCTACACGGCACAGTCAGAAGGAAGAAACAATGTAAAGAATGAATTGTGGGTCTGGGTTAAGGAATGAATTGTGGGTTGGGCTGGGCTAATGAATTGTGGGTCACCTTAGTGGAAGGGCTGAGCTAGAAGCCTAGAACATGTAAAACAAGAAAACCCAAAAATCTTGCACTGGGCTACAACCTAGCTGAGCCGAGTGCCAGATCCGCCCTTGGCCGCCCTATAATGGCTTACTAAAAGCTTGACAAGAATTTTTATCATCAAACATTGCCAATAGTTCATTTTACCATTCAAATTTGGAAAGCCAAAAAAATGTCCAAGATATCCCAATGCATGAAATGTTTCAAAATTTGACAGATGAAATGAGACTAAAATGATTGTGACACTACTCACTCCCTGACCAGCGAACTGAATGTAGCAGCCTAGCAGGATTGAAAGTCCTTTCAATGGGACCCTATGTAATTAATGGGAAGTAATTGATTGTCACAATAGTCTTTGATGACTAGTATACTGGTTTTAGTTTGAGCAAAATAAAAGACTAGTCTATCTAGTGAAATTTGGTTTGAAGACTAGTCTCTTGATGACAACTCTATCTTGTAACGTAAATTTCCCATTACATTTAGGTTCTGCATGTTTGCTCATTGACTTGGAGGGGGGAAAGCAAAAGGCAAAAGGCAAAAAAAAAAAAAATAGTTTTCTTTTGTTTTCCTTTATGCTTAAATAACATAACAAATAAAAAATAAAAGAAGAAAATGACTAACCACTCCCAAAATGTTTCATGCATTTCTCAATTTATTTTCTATTCTTTCCTATTTTTCTCTTCGTTTTGCTTCTTAACCGAACAAAGGAAAATATTTTTATTGTATTTTTTCTTTTCTTTTTCTTCACTAAATCCAAGAAGCAAACGAAGCCTTGGGAAAATTTATGGGTCTCAACCGAAGATAAATAGAGGCATTACACATGGCTTTTTCTTAAGTTGCTTTTTTATCTCAGTTTGTGAATTGTGATCATATGTAATGGTTGTAGAGATGATGATCATCAGAATAAAGTTCTATAAGCTTCTCCATATGTTTGTTTTGCTTTTACTACGCTTGCGATTTCCTAGTACTCTTGGACTCACTTCAAGAGTTGGAGATGATGGTAATATCAAGTGCATAGAGAGAGAGAGAGAAGGTCTTCTCAAGTTTAAGCAAGGCCTAGTTGATGAATATGGACGTCTCTCTTCTTGGGGGAGTGAAGAAGAGAAGAAAGACTGCTGCTCATGGAGAGGAGTCCATTGTAACAACCTCAGTGGTCATGTTATCATGCTTGATCTTCACAATTCCGATTCCTTTGATACTTACAAGCCATTGAGAGGTAAGATGATCAGTCCTTCTTTGCTTGAATTGCAACACTTGAATTATTTGGACCTCAGTTACAATGATTTTGAAAGAAGTGTCATCCCAGAGTTCATTGGTTTCCTCGGCAGCTTACAATACCTGAAACTAAGTTTTGCTAATTTTAGCGGAACAATTCCTTGTCAGCTTGGGAACCTTACCAACTTGCATTTTCTTGATCTCAGCGATAATCATGATGGTTTGAATGTGAAAAACTTGGAGTGGCTCTCTGATCTTTCCTTATTGAAACATCTTGATCTTAGTGATGTTGATCTCAGTCAAGTTATCAATTGGGTTGAAGCAATTATAACTAAGCTCCCTCTTTTAACAGAATTGAGATTAACTGGTTGTCAACTCTCTGATGTCATTCCTTCCTCTATTTCCCTAATTAATTCCACCAAGTCTCTTGCAATACTTCATCTCTCACTTAATTTCTTCGAGTCTTCTTCTTCGTTATACCGTTGGTTGTTTAACTTCAGTAGCACTCTCGTTCACATTGAACTCTCTTTTTGTGGTTTACAAGGAATGATTCCTGATGCTTTTGGGAACGTGATTGCCCTTGAATATCTAGATCTATATGGTAATCGACTTGACGGTGGAGTTCCGAACACATTTGGTAACTCAAGTGGCTTGCGGTCGTTAGATTTGTCTTTTAATTCTTTGAATGTACCATTTCCTAAGCTCCTTCAAAACTTGTCTGGGCAAACTGAGAACTCTCTACAGCTTTTGAGATTACAAAACAATCAACTTACTGGTTCATTTCCAGATATTACATCATTTTCTACCTTAAGAGAATTGGATCTCTCTTCTAATTATTTGAATGGGTCATTACCCATAAATTTTGGAACGCATCCTAGTCTTGAAATTCTAGATTTGTCTTGGAATCGGATTGGGAGATCATTGCCTGATCTTTCATTATCATCATCGCTGAAAACTTTAAATCTACACGGCAATCAGTTGGAAGGCGTAATCTCAGAAGCTCATTTCTCAAATCTCTCCAATTTGAAATCTTTGGATTTGTCTCGTAACTCATTAGTTTTGAAATTCAGTTCCGATTGGCTTCCTCCATTTCAACTTGACATTATAAGAATCGGTCATTGCAAGTTGGGCCCTCATTTTCCAAAATGGCTTCGAACTCAAAACAACTTTTCTGAGATTGATTTCTCCAATAACGAGATTACTGATACTATCCCTAAATGGTTTTGGAACCAATCTCCCTACATTAGTTATGTAAATCTCTCTCACAACCAAATTTATGGCATGCTACCCGATTTGTCGTCCAAGTCTTATACTATCCTTGGTGGTAATTTGATAATTGATTTAAGCTGTAATTCATTCAAAGGTCCAATACCACTTCTTCCTCCCAACACTTCATCGTTGAATCTGTCTAAAAATATGTTTTCGGGGTCAATTTCTTTCTTGTGCAATATTACCACCGGCTTCTTATTTCTTGTTGACCTCTCAGATAACCTGCTATCAGGAGAGCTTCCTGATTGTTGGATGAAAATGGCTTGGTTAAATATCCTGAAATTGGCAAACAACAACATTTCTGGGAAAATCCCAAACTCAATGGGTTACATTAATCTTATTCAAACATTACAGTTGCGCAACAATAGTTTCACTGGGGAACTGCCTTCCTCGTTGAGAAATTGCACAAGTCTAATATTCATTGATCTGGGTAAGAATAGATTCTCCGGTACTATACCTGAATGGATAGGAAGTATATCTGGGTTAAAGTTTCTTACAATACAATCCAATCAATTCTCTGGTACCATCCCCTTAAGCATGTGTCATCTTCAAAGCATCCAAATCTTGGACCTCTCTTTGAACAATATTTCAGGAACCTTACCAAAATGCCTCAACAATTTTACCGCCATGGCTCAAAAACGCAGTTCTACTTCAACCATCCAAAATTCGGTTTCATTGGTTGGGACAGAAGATGAATCTGAGAACACTGGGTTTTTGGTTTGGAAAGGAAGAGAAGCTGTTTATAAAAACACTCTAGGACTAGTTATAGGCATTGATATCTCAAGCAATAAATTAACTGGGAAAATTCCGGAAGAAATTGCAGATCTTGTTGGCCTGCTTTATTTAAATCTTTCAGGAAATGATCTAACCGGAGGCATTCCTAGAAAGATTGGTCAGTTAGCATCTTTAGATTTTCTTGATTTGTCGAATAACCAGCTTTCTGGCGAAATTCCTACAAGCCTTTCTCAAATAAGTCGTCTCAGTGTCTTGGACTTGTCTAATAACAAATTATCAGGCAAAATCCCACTTGGCACTCAATTACAAGGCTTCAATGCTTCCACATATATGGGGAATCCGGGGCTTTGTGGAGCCCCACTTGAAAAAACATGCCCCGCAGAAAAAACAGCTCAAGGTCAAGATCCTCCGAACGATCAAGACAAGTTAATAACTCAAGGGTTCTACATTAGTATGGGACTTGGATTCATTGTTGGGTTTTGGGGAGTTTGCTGTACTTTACTGCTCAATAGTTCATGGAGGTATGCATTTTTCAAGTGGTTGGAGAAAATAGTAGATTGGTTCTTTGTGATGTTTGCAGTGTACACAACCAGACTGAAGAGGAAGCTTCAATTGTACTGGTAACCAACTTTTTCTTGTTTTGATGTTTCTTATCTTTTTCGTCTGGTGTGTACAGTGTACCTAATTTTTCTTTGGTTATTCTGGTTTCTTATAACAATGCCTTGAATTTTAAGCTTTGATGATGTTATCACTTATGGCTGCTTTCTCAAATATGGCTCCTCAGGTTATGGCCCACCATACTACATACTATATTCTGACCTGTGACTAGCCAAAAGATTGGCGCTTTATTATTGCTTTTTTCATCTTAGAGTACATCAATGGCATAAAAAATTTCTCCTTCAAACAACAATACCGAAAACTTTCCTGGTTTACTTACAGTGGGTAATTTTCCTTTGCTTAAAACTGTTTGTAAGCTTTACTTGATGCTCTTTCACTCTTTTCAGTTTGAAGCTTGGAGCTGCTATACCAAGGTTTTGTTCCACTTGATCTCAGAATCCTTTTATGGTAATGTCATTATGGATCACTCAGCATATACATATTTCCTTATATTAAAGTAATTAATTGTCCAAGTGTCGGTTAGTGTATGATTCAATCAACATTCTTTTACAATAAAACTATTGAAGATGAGAGCTAGCAACCTCCACTCTACCGAGTTTCACTCGCTGTTACATTCTTTTAATTTTGGGTTTTATTCTTTTCCTCTTTTGCTCAATTTAAGCATTTATTCGATGGAAGTGACTGGTTCAAGTTGAAATGGTACAAAGGCAAAAAGGATGACTGACGCAGCACAAAAGCAAAAGAGAGAAACTCTTGTAAATTACCAAGAACAAGAGAAAACTCTTAGAAGCTGCCTGAAACTGTATTATTTAAACAATTGAAATGCTATTTTTTTTACAATAAATTGTCCTAATTCAACCAAGAAAGAAAACAATGAAAAATTCACAAATAGGCAAACTTGAGTTTCCTCCTAGGAATCTAGAAACAAACGACAATAATACTCCTATACAAAGTTACTAAGGAAACAGATCTTTTAAAACACAGAAAAAAAAACCTGAATGATGAAATTTGGTCATACCACGTAGTTGGCTTTTCCAGAAAAGTTGGAGTCACTCCACAATCTTCCTCAAGTTTTTATGCATCAATGACTAAAATGGAAGGACAACCGAGAGACATAGGTGATTTGTTTGGCTACTATTCTCCAAGTAAGTAATGAGAAGTAATTCCATGTGACCGTCACCCGATGTGACTGCTATTATGATTTTAGTATTATGCAGGTCCCACATGGGATCCACAGTGATGGTCACAGTAGCAGTCACATGGTGTGACGGTCTCACAAAATAATTTTTGGTAATTTAAATCCGACCACCACATTTCTAGTAGTTTTAAAAAAAAGCACACACAAGTTTCACGCAAACGAAGTAAAGCTAAGTAAAGCTAAAATTAAGATGCTTATCATGTGGTGCTCCTGTTTGCCCAATTCATCGCCAATTTGTATCAAATGATTTTAAGCATTGCAAATATGGCATACACCATTTCTTGCTGTATCATGTATGTAAGTCGAGTCAATATGATATTGAATTCTGTAATGCTTGGTCAGAGCCTCTATGAAACTGATGAAATAAATTGTTGCAGAGAGTAGCTAAAGAGTGAATGAAGCCCACCAGAGTTTGCATCTGACGGTGGAGGACGTGTGAGAGATTGAACTTAGAATAATTCCCTGGAAGATTACATCAGAGATTGTCAAGATTTGAGCTCTTCGTTATATAGAACTGAACTCTTTTCTCTAGTTTATCGTTTATGAGTCTGAGCTCTTTGTAGCTTTGTTTCAGCTCATCCAGTGATATTGTTGTTGTAATGAGTTGTCTTGTTGATCTCCTTATTTCTACCAGTCGTCTCAGCTAAACAATCATTCTTGTTATTTTCTTGAATGTATTTTGGTGTGAAATTTGCCACGAAAAACCATTGGTGCTGCATGTGATATTCCTTTTCATTTCTCTCATTCTTCCTTCTTCCTTGTTTGTTTGGTTTTACTTTCTTTAAATAAGTTCTTAAACACTGCTAGTAGTTTATATGTACACTTTCTATTCTTTTAATTAGGATGTTGGGTATATAATAGTTTGCTTAACCCATCCTTGTCAAAGTGTTTCTTGTCTTATTTTTATTTTTTATTTTTCCCTTGATTTTGCTTCTAAATCATTTCTCTTTTCATTTCCTTTATCACAAAGTTTTATTATCTTTCTAGTCTATTAGGATTTGAAGGTTAACAAAATCAAATTATTAATTTTTTTTTTTTGCAAAGCGTGTTGACGAAAATCCCCTTTGAAAATTCTACAATTATTTCGTTAATAAATAAATGATGGACCTGCCCTTGCTAATTCAAAGACAAGCTACTAATGAAAGAAAAGACAAACTGAGTGGATTACAGATTCTGTTTTCTTTTTTTGTTAAGACCATTCCTATACTGTTCATAATGTGACTGACATCCCCGAATCTGAGCAATCTGTAGAAGATATATTTCTGTTCTTGTCGATGAGATCAAAGCATCTGAGTTAGAGACGGCTAATTTTGGTAGCAATATGACAGAGATGAAAAAGGGCTGATACTGATTATGGAACAGGTGATTATAAGGTATCTACATTGGTTTCTGCCCTTGCGAACAACACAATTACAAAAAACGTGTGTGTTGGTTGCTGAAGTTCTATAAAAGCAATTCCACCGGTACAAAGCACCATATCATATCTATGCTACGGAGAATCTGTGATGATCTGGAGCTTTCTCCTATGCTATATCAGGTAAAATTTTGAGATTGTTATCATCCAAAATTACTGGAAATTTGAAATGCTAAAAGTCGGAACTTTTTGGATTAAGAGATTTTTAAAATGCTAAAAGTTGGAGCTTTTTTCAAATAGCCGTTTCTAGCTTTAAAAAGGGATCATATTTTTTTAGAAGCTGTGAAAAAGCTAATCCATGTAGTCGTAGCGTTTTAAACAATCACTATACGTGATTGTTTTCTCCCTCCCAAAAAGCTACCCCAAACGGGGTCGTAATATTCTGCAGCTACCTGCGGCAGTCTTTCCTTTTTCTTTCTGCTTCTTTTGTTTCAAAGTTCTGTATATTTTGGACGGAATTTTTCAACTATAGAGAATGGTAAGACCCAAAAGCAATTTGTTGTTATGAATTAGTACAAAAACAATTAAATGCACTGTCATTTTTATTATGATTGAATGATGAACTCGTGGAAATTGCTCTGGTTATATATATGTGTGCATTGAGTTTTTTTATCGTTTAAGCTGTAGATTTTTCATGTTTTTAATGTTGCGAAGTGGGATATGCGCAGTCAGTATGTGGATACTCAGTCAAAAACTTGGACTTTGATTGCCTTGTATACATTGCATTTACATTGTTTGCACCTCCAAGTTTTTTTTTTCTTTCATTCTTTTCTTGGGGACTATAATGATCTTGTTTCTATTAGTTTGTTTAAAATAATAGCTGATTATATCTAGAATTGTTGCTAACTTTACTCTCATGGAATGTCAAACAAGCTACACTGGAGAGCAATTTCCAAGAAGTTATTTAATAAGTTGGTTGTGTATTCCGGTAGTCCAAACTTAGCACAAAACAAATGGGAACATGGTTTTATCTTTACCAGATAACAATTGCCACATTCACTTAACTATCGTATATTCCAACATGATTTAATTCGTGAAGGTTAGGTAAGAGATAATATGATCAAATTTGCAGGAACCTAATTTTGTGATAACGCAAATGTTCCATTTCAGGGATCGACCCAAACAATCTAGTAAAAGATGGAAGCTGCAGAAATTGGTGATTCTTCTTTTGAACAGGTTGATGCAGAAGAAACTGATATTGGCAGAAGAAAACAATCAAGTGTTGCACGTATCGACGATTTACAACATTAGCAATTGCATGATGAGTTTGCTGACTTTGTGGAGGATGTGGCAACTGTTGAATCCCAGAAGAGTGCTGGATTAAGAAGGAAGTTTAGGATCGACCTTGAAGATGATGAATAACTGTCGTGTAGTGTGGTTTAGTTATTCTCTCTTTTCCTTCTAAAGAAACCAATAGATTGTGTTTTTTTTTTTGGGCTTGGACACAATGATAAATTATCTGACGTTAAAGGTTCTACAGAAAATGGTCTCGAATTTTATGGTCATTCTTCGACCTCTGTAAATTCACTTGACTGCTATCAGTCATCTTTAAAGACCTCGTTTGCTTAAATTTTTATACCATGACTATTTGGGGATTGAGAAAAGAGTTAAAAATATCACACCAATGGTTTACCCACTCCAATAAATTCCCAGAAGAATTTAATTATTTCATGAGGCTGGTGGAAAGAGAGTAATGCTATGCTTCCCAAAGTTTGATACCAAATGCTTTGTAGTTGTATCACATGTAGTGGCATGTGGTATCCCCAATCACTGCCATGGCACGTGGTAGAACTGTTAAGCCATTACGGAACCAAATTTGAGAAGCATAGCATTATTCAGCGAAAAAAGGATGGTGGTTCACTTAATAGAACTGCGCGGTACAATTGGCAAAGCATTTTGGAAGCATATTTGAGATTCAAATTTAGTAATCTTCTTAACACAATGCAAGAGCTATACAGTCCTCTGAACCAGATATTTAGCATTTTCCTACGAACAACAATCTGCACTCGATTAAAAATGACCATATACCTAGAATTCATCAATCCAAATGAATATGCACAATACAAGGAAAAGCCTATAAAATATTTGGAGGACCTGGACATCAACAATTAAGACAGAATTGAATACTATGTGTGTTCTTGGGTGAGACAGGCCATGTGCTTATACATATGCATAATTGTAGGTTCACATATACATGTGCATTTGGAGGTCTGACAAATGTATGTATGGAGGTGTCCACATGTCTGCAGTACATAACATGCACGTATCTGAGTTATGTCGTACGTGCATGAATTCTACTCTGTATCAATGAATACGACTCAAAAACTGCAGTATCTATACTACAATGGGACTTTGGTTTACCTCGTTTCTTGGTTGAGAGGTAAGATAGTCCATACTACAAGCTATTGAGAGGTAAGATCAGTCATTCTTTGCTTGAATTGTATCACTTGAATTATTTGGACCTCAGTCACAATGATTTTGAAGGAAGTGTCATCCCAGAGTTCATTGGTTTCTTCAGCAGATTACAATACCTGAAACTAACTGATGCTAATTTTAGCGGAACAATTCATTGTCAGCTTGGGAACCTTACCAACTTGCATTTTCTTGAGCTCTTGTTATATAAAGCTGAACTCTTGTCTCTTCTATATCATTTATGAGTCTGAGCTCTTTGTAGCTTTGGTTCAGCTCATCCAATGCCATTGTTTTTGCAACGAAGTTCATTGTTCATCTCCTTATTTATGCCTACAATCTCAACTAAACAATCATAAATGACAACCAAAAAAAAATATTTGGGGGTATCTTGGTCTGCAATTTCCCAAGAAACCCCTTGGATACTGCTTGTGAATTCTTCTTAATTCATTTTTTATTTAATTTTTCTTTCCACTTGTTCTTAAACAATTTGCTAGTATACATATGAAACTTTCTCTTCTTTGAATTAGTGTTATGAGTACAGAAGTTGCTTAACCAACCTTGTGAAAGTGTTTCTAAATAATTGGTGTCTAATCGTTTCTTGTATCACTAAGTTACTTTTCTTCCTGAATTATGGTTGTGACTTGTGAGACTTAAATAGAAGGTTTTCAAGCTTGAAAAAAATCAAATTATGTATTTATGCAAAGCGTGTTGACGAAACCCCCCTTAGAAAATTCTAGATGTATTAATTAGTAAATTACATACCCGCCCTTGCTAATGCAAAACAAGCTACTAAATAAGAAAAAGCCAAATGGGATGATTTGACTATGCTAAACAAAAGATAATCGAAATCTGTAGTTATGTTAGGCAAAAACATCTCGTCTCAAAGAAAAAGGGTAGTATTGGCCTATTGGGAATATATTGGAATTTGGATTTCCTACATTGTTTTGGCGGTGGAATTCAAAATATAAAGTGTAAATTACACTTTGCAGCATTACAGTCATATGTCGTTTTGGTTGGAAAAAATATATAAGGACTTATCCATATACATATTGGGGGTGACATTTGTTCATATAAAATGCTAAAAAAAAATATGTTTCTTCTCTGATCTTTTGATCAAAACACAAATGTTACACATGCATGGTAAGGATGGGAATCATGGGATTTCTACAGTCAGTGAGTTTCTATTTTTCAAAAAAAGAGAGTTTTTCATTTTAATGTTGCCGAGCAATCATATCAGAAAGGGTGTTTAGTATACCAGTTTTTCTTGGTGCAAAGAAAAATCTGAGACAGAAGAGATTCTTGGCTGTTTTATCCTTGGGACAGCGTGGCAAGTACGAACTGCTTGCACACTTTGGGCAGAGCCGCGAAACATCTTAAAGAGAGCGACATCCGCGACTCAGCTCAAGATTTATCAAGAAGCTACTGATCGGTAATTTTGTTCCTATTCTATTTACATGTTCCAACACACTCTTTGACCAGCGAACTGAATGGAGCAGCCTAGCAGGATTGAAAGTCCTTCCAATGGGACCCTATGTAATTAATGGGAAGTAATTGATAGTCACAATAGTCTTTGATGACTAGTATACTGGTTTTAGTTTGAGCAAAATAAAAGACTAGTCTATCTAGTGAAATTTGGTTTGAAGACTAGTCTCTTGATGACAACTCTATCTTGTAACGTAAATTTCCCATTACATTTAGGTTCTGTTTGTTCATTGACTTGGAGGGGGGAAAGCAAAAGGCAAAAGGCAAAAAAAGGCAAAAAAAAAAAAAAAAATAGTTTTCTTTTGTTTTCCTTTATGCTTAAATAACATTAAAAAAAAAAAAAAAAAGAAGAAAATGACTAACCACTCCCAAAATGTTTCATGCATTTCTCAACTTATTATCTATTCTTTCCTATTTTTCTCTTCGTTTTGCTTCTTAACCGAACAAAGGAAAATATTTTTATTGTATATTTTCTATTCTTTTTCTTCACTAAATCCAAGAAGCAAACGAAGCCTTGGGAAAATTTGTGGGTCTCAACCAAAGATAAATAGAGGCATTACATATTGCTTTTTCTTAAGTTGCTTTTTTTTTTTTTTATCTCAGTTTGTGATCATATATAATGGTTGTAGAGATGATGATCATCATAATAAAGTTCTTTAAGCTTCTCCGTATGTTTGTTTTGCTTTTACTATGCTTGAGATTTCCTACTCTTGGACTCACTTCAAGAGTTGGAGATGATGGTAATACTAATATCAAGTGCATAGAGAGGGAGAGAGAAGGTCTTCTCAAGTTTAAACAAGGCCTAATTGATGAATATGGGCATCTCTCTTCTTGGGGGAGTGAAGAAGAGAAGAAAGACTGCTGCTCATGGAGAGGAGTCCATTGTAACAACCTCAGTGGTCATGTTATCATGCTTGATCTTCACAATTCCGATTCCTTTGATACTTACAAGCCATTGAGAGGTAAGATGATCAGTCCTTCTTTGCTTGAATTGCAACACTTGAATTATTTGGACCTCAGTTACAATGATTTTGAAAGAAGTGTCATCCCAGAGTTCATTGGTTATCTCAGCAGTTTACAATACCTGAAACTAAGTTGGGCTAATTTTAGCGGACCAATTCCTTGTCAGCTTGGGAACATTACCAACTTGCATTTTCTTGATCTCAGCAGTAATTTTGGTATGAAAGTTGAAAACTTGGAGTGGCTCTCTGATCTTTCCTTACTGAAACATCTTGATCTTAGTGATGTTGATCTCAGTCAAGTTATCAATTGGGTTGAAGCAATTATAACTAAGCTCCCTCTTTTAACAGAATTGAGATTAAATGGTTGTCAACTCTCTGATGTCATTCCTTCCTCTATTTCCCTAATTAATTCCACCAAGTCTCTTGCGATACTTCATCTCTCAGTTAATTTCTTCGTGTCTTCTTCTTCGTTATACCGTTGGTTGTTTAACTTCAGTAGCACTCTCGTTCACATTGATCTCTCTTTATGTGGTTTACAAGGAATGATTCCTGATGCTTTTGGGAACGTGATTGCCCTTGAATATCTTGATCTATCTTTTAATCGACTTGACGGTGGAGTTCCGAACACATTTGGTAACTCAAGTGGCTTGCGGTCGTTAGATTTGTCTTTTAATTCTTTGAATGTACCATTTCCTAAGCTCCTTCAAAACTTGTCTGGGCAAACTGAGAACTCTCTACAGCTTTTGAGATTACAAAACAATCAACTTACTGGTTCATTTCCAGATATTACATCATTTTCTACCTTAACACTTCGTTTGGATTGAGAGAAATGGAGAGAAGAGAAGAGAAAGAGTACCACTTTCTCTCCGGTTATCTCGTTTGGTAATTTAAGTGGGGAGAGAAGAGAAGAGAAATGGAGAGAAAGCGGGGAGAAAGTGGAGAGAAAAGAGCCTAATTTTGTTTCTCTCCAAATCGGAGAGATTACGGAGAGAAAAGAAGAGAAACTTAATTAAATAATGTGTAAAAGACAAATACGCCCCAATATATTATTATTCCATCTAACATGTATTCCTAATAGAGGACAAAAAAGTAAATTAGTTATAAGTACTTTCTTTTCTTTTCTCTTATGAAAGTTATCCAAACGAGAAAAAGTTATGTTTCTTTTCTTTTCTCTTCTCTCCTCTATTGTCTATCCAAACATGATGGAGAAAACTCAACTTTCCCTTCTCTTCTCTTCTCTTCTATTCTCTTGATAAATTTCTTTTCTCTTCTCTCCACTTCTCTCAATCCAAACGAAGTGTAAGAGAATTGGATCTCTCTTCTAATTATTTGAATGGGCCATTCCCCATAAATTTTGGAACACCTCCTAGTCTTGAAATTCTAGATTTGTCTTGGAATCGGATTGGGAGATCATTGCCTGATCTTTCATTATCATCATCGTTGAAAACTTTAAATCTACCTGGCAATCAGTTGGAAGGCGTAATCTCAGGAGCTCATTTCTCAAATCTCTCCAATTTGAAATCTTTGGATTTGTCTCGTAACTCACTGGTTTTGAATTTCAGTTCCGATTGGCTTCCTCCATTTCAACTTGACATCATTAAAGTTGGTCATTGCAAGTTGGGGCCTCACTTTCCAGAATGGCTTCGAACCCAAAACAACATTTCTGAGATTGATATCTCCGATAATGAGATTACCGATACCGTACCTAAATGGTTTTGGAACCAATCTCCCAGGCTAAATTCTCTTAATCTCTCCCACAACCAGATTTATGGCATGCTACCAGATTTGTCATCCAAATTCAATGCTATTTTCAAAATTAATTTAAGCTATAATAAATTCAAAGGTCCAATACCACTTCTTCCTCCCAACATAACATCATTGAATCTATCTAAAAATATGTTTTCTGGGTCAATTTCTTTCTTGTGCAATACTACTGGCTTCTTAGTTATTCTTGACCTCTCAGATAACCTGCTATCGGGAGAGTTTCCTGATTGTTGGATGCTTATGGAATATTTATTTATTCTTAAATTGGCAAACAACAATTTTTTCTGGGAAAATCCCAACCTCAATGGGTTATCTAAGTCATCTTCAAACATTACAGTTGCGCAACAACAGTTTCACCGAGCAGCTGCCTTCCTCATTGAAAAATTGCTCAAGGCTAATAATCGTTGATCTGGCTGAGAATAGTTTATCCGGTACCATACCTGAGTGGGTAGGTACCTTTTCAATGTTAAGAATTCTTAACTTACAATTCAATCAATTCTCTGGTACCATCCCCTTAAGCATGTGTCACCTTGAAAGCATTCAAATCTTGGACCTCTCTTTGAACAATATTTCAGGAACCTTACCAAAATGCCTCAACAATTTTACCGCAATGGCTCAAGAATTCAGTTATCCTTCAACCCTCAGTTCTTACATTATACAGCCTATAGGAGAAGGTGACTATGATAACACTGGCTTCTTGGTTTGGAAAGGAAGAGTGGTTGCGTATAAAAACACTCTAGGACTGGTTAAAGGCATTGACATCTCAAGCAATAAATTAAGTGGGATAATTCCGGAAGAAATTGCAGATCTTGTTGGCCTGATTTATTTGAATCTTTCAGGAAATGATCTAACTGGAGGCATTCCTCGAAAGATTGGTCAGTTAACATCTTTAGATTCTCTTGATTTGTCGAATAACCAGCTTTCTGGCGAAATTCCTACAACCCTTTCTCAAATAAGTCGTCTCAGTGTCTTGGACCTGTCTAATAACAAATTATCAGGCAGAATCCCACTTGGCACGCAATTACAAAGCTTCAATGCATCCACATATATGGGGAATCCGGGGCTTTGTGGAGCCCCACTTGAAACATGCCCCGCAGAAAAAATTGCTCAAGATCCTCTGACCGATCAAGAGAGGTTAATGACTCGAGGGTTCTACATTAGTATGGGACTTGGATTCGTTGTTGGGTTTTGGGGAATTTGCAGTACTTTACTGCTCAATAGTTCATGGAGGTATGCATTTTTCAAGTTGTTGGAGAAAATAGAAGATTGGTTCTTTGTGATGTTTGTAGTGTACACAACCAGACTGAAGAGGAAGCTTCAATGTTACGGGTAACTAACTTTTTCTTGTTCTGGTGTTTCTTTCTTTTTTTTTTTTTTCTTTCAATCTAGTGTGTATAGAGTACCAAACTTTTCTTTTGGTTCTTCTGGTTTCCTATAACAATGCCTTGAGTTTTCAGCTTTGATGTTATCACACAACTGCTTTCTCAATCTGGCTCCTCAGATTTTGGCTTTTATTCCAAAATATATTCTGACTTTTGATTAGCCAAAAGATTGTACATCAATGGCATAAAATTTGCTCCTCAAGCCAGGGCCAGCCCTGAGATGCCAAAATTTGGCCGAGGCCTCAAGCGAACTTTCAAAAAGACCTAAAAAATGAGGTCCCTATGATAAGTTTCATAAAATTAGGAAGAAATTTGAAGAAAATAGGCCTAAAAATGATAAGTTTCATAAAAAATAGGAAAAAATTAGAAGAAAATAGGCCTAAAAATGAGGCCTAAAAATAAGGCCCCATGCGGCGGCTTGGCCGCTTTGCCTCAGGGCCGGCCCTGCCTCAAGCAACTATACAGAATACTTCCGCTATTTACTTAATGTGAGTATTTTTCCTTTTGCTTAAAACTGTTTGTAAGCTTTACTTATATTTCACTCTTTGTTTTTTTTCTTTCTTCAGTTTGAAGCTTGGAGCTACTAAACCTGAGGTCTGCTCCTCTTGATCTCAGAATCATTATGGTAATTCGATTATGGATCATTCAACATATACATATTGTTGAGAGCAAAGTAATTAATTGTACAGAGTGTTGGTTCGACAATGATTCAATCAACTTCCTATTATGAATCATGAAAATATAGAAAACGAGAGCTAATAACCCCCCTACTGAGTTTCACTCCCTGTTACTGCATAATTTAAGCATATATTTGAAGGAAAGAAATGACTGGTTCATATTGAAAATTGTACAAAGACAAAAATGGATGACTGAAACTGAAATTCTATTATTTGAAAATTGATTTCTATGCTAATTATAACACTTTATACAATAAACTATCATACTTCAACTAAGAAAGAAAACACTGGTATTCACAAAATAGCCAAATATGAGTTATCTCCTAGAATCTAGGAACAACGGCAATAAAATTCCTACACAAAGTTACCAAGGAAAGAAATCTTTACAAAAACAGCAAAAACACATTTTCTGGGGCCTAAACGATGAAATTTGGTCATGTCACATACTTGGCTAGTTTCCAATCATTGGGAAAAGGGAAGGACACCCAAGAGCCGGATGATGTGCTTCAGTCCTCTTCTCCAAGTAAGTATTGAGTTCCCCCATGAGATTCACAGTGATGGAGAACAATAGCAGTCACATGGTGGGACGGTTGTAAAGAATTGTTTCCATGAGTTCGATCCAACAACTACATTTCCATTAGTTTATACACACACACACACACACACACGCACACTAGTAGATACAAAGCAAGTACATTCTCAATGTTCTGATGATTGGAAGGTGGTACTTGTATCGCCAGCAACACCAATTTTCGATACTGAATCAACATCACAGAGAATAAACCGAGAAGCACATAACATAACAATTGTAAAACTAAGTAAAGCTAAAATTACGATGCTTATATAGACCTTACGTTTGATTAGCTGAAAAACATCCGGCTTCAATATTGTGTGGTGCTCCTGTTTGCCGGATTCATCTCCAATTTGTATCGAATGATTTTGAGTGTTGTGTATCTGGGCATACACCATTTCTTGCTCTATGTAAATCGAGTCAATATGATATTGAATTCTGTAGTACTTGGTCACAGTCTCAATGAAACTGTTGAAATAAATTGTTGCACAGAGTAGCGATGGAGTAAACGGAGCCCACCAGTGTTTGCATCGGATGGTGGAGGAAGAGTGAGAGATTGAATTGAAGATAATTCCCTGGAAGATTACATAAGAGATTGTCAAGACTTGAGCTCTTGTTATATAAAACTGAACTCTTTTCTCTTGTTTATCGTTTATGAGTTTAAGCTCTTTGTAGCTTTGGTTCAGCTCATCCAACGACATTTTTTTTTTTGCAATGAGTGGTCTTGTTGATCTCCGTATTTATGCCAAAAGTCTCAACTAAACAATCATTCATGTCATTTTCTTCAATGTATTTTGGTGTGAAATTTGCAGCGAAAACCATTGGATGCTGCTTGTGATATTCCTCCTCATTTCGCTCGTTCTTCCATGTTCATTGTTTATGTAGTTATTCTTTCTTTAAATAATTTCTTAAACAACTGCTAGTAGTTCATAGGTACACCTTTCGATTCTTAAATTAGTACGAGGAGTACAAAAGTTGTTTAACCAAACCGTGTCAAAGTGGTTCTTGTCTTCATTTTTTTTTTCCTTCCCTTGATTTTGCTTCTGAATAATTTATGTCTCATCATTTCCCTTATCACAAAGTTTTCTTATCTTTCTAATCTATAAGGTTTTGAAGGTTGACAAAATCAAATTATTTATTTTTTGCAAAGCGTGTTGAAGAAAACTCCCTTTGAAAATTCAAGTTGTATTCTTGACTAAATAAATGACAGACCGACCCCTGCTCATAAGGAAAGGTAAGTGGCTTACTTATCACAAACAAGAGAGAATTAGAATGTTTACTTGTTAGACTTTGGGCGTAAACATCTGTCAGAAAAAGGGCAGTATTGGAAGTTTGAACTTGAATTTCTTAGGCAGGGTGGTATTCGAAATATAATTAAGAGACGTTGATTTTCTTTTGATTAGTATAACATAGAACTAATTTGACAAGGCATTATAGAAGAGAGATTTCTAATCATAAGTTGTTTTTGTGTAATATTTTCAATGTAGATCATCCTTACCAATGTACTTGACAATGACAAATGTTGCATTATAATTGCTGATTGACTTTAGGCCCACTGAAATATAGACTAAACTACTAGTACTAGGTGGATAAAAAATGTCTTTTACCTACCAAACAAATATTATTGTTGTTTTGGAATTCTAAAGCACTTATTCTGTAGTTTTCCTACTTAGAATCTCGGCAAAATGGCTGATCTTGTGTAGTACGGAAATGGTTGTAAACTCAATACAATCAATTGCCCGTTTAACCAATTATATGAAATTATTGAAAAATGATTCATATAGCCAACCAAGGTTTTGAAACCCAGACCGTTCATCGAACCGGAAAAATGTCCGGGTCACGGGTTACTGGTTCAACCGTCGGGTGAACCGGAATTGAACCGTGACATCATAATTACGTAATTAATATATTTATTTGTAATTAATGTTATATTAATAATTTAATAGTACAATATAATTCACACAAAAAGTAAATAAAAAAGCTCTAAAAAAATTTCGAAATTTGATTTTCACACTTTCATACAATCATCATAAAAATTTGAAAACACAAAATATAGTCCTCAACGTGTTTTTATATTTCCGGTTTAACCGGCAACCGGTTTTTATTTTTCCGGTTTAACCGGGCGGGTTGAACGGTTTTTTATTTTGAGGCCGGTTTTTCTCCTAAGAACGGTTCACGGTTTGGTCCGGCCCGTTTTCTGGACCGGTTGGCGGGTTGAACGGTCGAACCGTCCGGTCCGGGCTGGGTTTTAAAACCTTGTAGCCAACCCAATTGATTTACACTCAAGATTTCAATTATAAATTCAATTTACATACTTTGTGAGTGTATATATATATATATTGAAATTTATATATTGTTAAGGATCCAAAAATTAGCGCGCATAAAAATTGTAATGAAAACTCGATTTCTTTATATCAAATGAAAGGTCTCGATCCCACGAGGTTTTGTTTCAAATTTTAGAAGCTAATTCATAGCGGTTGAGACAAACAGTCGATTTAAAGTTTTTTCGTCTCTCGGTTTTTCAATTAAACCGAGAGCTATGATTCGATTCATGAAATTCCGATTTCATATTTGGAATCTACGCGGAAAAACGAAAAGTTTCATATATTGGAAATACTATTTGATTAAGTTTAAAAAACAATGATTTATGTAACAAAGCTTCGAAGAAGACAACAATGGCTTTGGTTTGTAGTTCGCGCACGTGACTCGCGCAAACGAGGGTCTGCGCAAGCGGCCCGCGCGTGCGACCATGCATATTTTGAAAACTGTTTTAAAATGCCCACGTGGCCTTTCTGAATAGAATTCGTTCGAGCGACCTGCGTGAGCGGCCTGCGCAAACGACCTGAGGCATTTTGGTAGAAATCTCTGTTTGCTTGTACTTTGGTCAGAACTGAACTAAGGGACCTTGTACCCTAAGCTTTAAGAGTTGTACTTTACTTTAATAGTAGTTGTACTTGTGCTTAGAAGTGTCGTTCCTCACTAATACACTTGTATTACTGTGGATGATAGTCGTAGCAGATTGAGCAGTGCCGGTTCCTATTTTGAGTACTTATTCAGTCTTCGGTGAACAGTAGTTTCATATAACCCTCAGTAAGTTGTATAACATGTAAACAGTGTACTTACACTTAAAGTTGTGATGCTTTAAGTGTTTACTTGAGATGTTATGCCTTAAGTGGTTACTTGAGCTACTCTACCTTATGTGTTTCCTGGGTGATTTCAGCATGTCTATTATGTTGCTTTAAATCGATAGCATGTCTTGATATGTGACTTATGAAATATTGAATATGTCCGGATGCTTAGAGCTCACATATGTCATAACATTTTATAAGCATGAGTATGAACACTGTCGCGCCCGCCCCGAAGAATGGGGGGCGGTCCCTTCGAGGATCGCGACTGTTTACGTCGATATGGAATGTGAAAGATGGTGTGAAAACGTGTAAAAGTGGGAGTAGGGCCAAGTAAGAGTTCAGAGTCGCCACCTAACACGTTTCGGGAGTTAGGACCCTTACAAAGATAGTCGACGCGATCATCTTTGACTTTTTTTTTTTTAAAAAAATTTGAAAAAAAGTAAGGCCCTTTAAAAGTGTGACTCCTGATAGTCATGCGAAAACCAGAGTTCTTGAGATGGGTTCGGGGACTCGATTATGTCGAGGGAAGGTATTAGGCACCCTCGAACATCCGTGACATACGGTTGCCGATTGTACTAATTTTTATGGAGGCATTTTATTTTTAAAGGAAATGAGTTTTCTTTCTTTCTTTCTTTCTTTTTTTTAACAAGAGAAAGGAAAAAATTACGGTCGTACCCTAATAAGGGTTGTATAAGTATCTTCACACGAGATATGAGAAAATAAAATGTCTTAAATATGCGTACCTCGACACGATATAGGTGAAAAAGATAAGTTATGGCCGCACCCAAGTGTGGGTTGCATACGTATCTCGACTCGAGAATCAGGCCGTACGTAGTTCTGTACTTGTATGTGTGTGGGTGTTTTGGTCGATCTAGACCTTGAAAGTGTGAAATAGTGTTTTAAGTAAAGTCGGTGTAGCTAGGAACTTTAACCTGTACGGTATAATCCTAGACTTTAACCTTTAAAGAGTAGCAAGTTTTGAAAATTTTTTAATAGATCGACCGTGCGAGCAATGAGTGCCAGCCGAACATCCTGTCATCAAGCTATTGATTAACTTGACCGAATAGGCCCGTTCGGGGTAAATAAAAAAAAAAGTGTTTTTTTTTTTTTTTTTTTTGTTTTGTTTTATGTTTTATAATTTTTTGTTTTTTTTTGTTTTATTTGCCGGAAGTAAGGGTCGGTGCCCAGTGCTTTAAAAAATGTGCCGGAAGTACGGGTCGGTGCCCAGTGAAAAAAAAGTGTACCGGAAGTATGGGTCGGTGCCCGATGCAAATGGAGAGAAGTATTATTTTTGTGTTTCTTGATTTTATCAAAACGAATATCTATAACAGGAGAAAAAGTGCAGCCGGGTGGGTCATTAGATCTCCTTCCGGCTGACGCAGGATATAAAGTCCAATCGGGTAGAGTTCAAAGCCTCCTTCCGACTGGTGCAAGATATAACAGTTTGATAAAGTTCAGCCGGGTGGGTCATAAGATCTCCTTCCGGCTGACGCAGGATATAAAGTCCAATCGGGTGGAGTTCAAAGCCTCCTTCCGACTGGCGCAAGATATAACAGTTTGATAAAGTTCAGCCGGGTGGGTCATAAGATCTCCTTCCGGCTGACGCAGGATATAAAGTCCAATCGGGTGGAGTTCAAAGCCTCCTTCCGACTGGTGCAAGATATAACAATTTGATAAAGTTCAGCCGGGTGGGTCATAAGATCTCCTTCCGGCTGACGCAGGATATAAAGTCCAATCGGGTGGAGTTCAAAGCCTCCTTCCGACTGGAGAGAAAAAAAAAAATAATAATAATAGTAAACAATAAAAAATAAAAAAAAAATAAATAAAAAGAAAAATAAAAAATAAAATAAAAATAAAAATAAAAATAATAATAATAAAAAAAATAATAAATATTTCTGAACCCACCAGTGTATCCAGAACAGCCAAATTAGCAAGGAAACAAGTGCCTGTTGTCGAAAAGAAAAACTGGCAAAGCAACGAAATCGGGCTGTTTGGGCTTTGAAACCAGTATTTTCTGGGTTTGTTTAAAGCTGTGGTTGAACTTGGTTAATGAGTTTTTGATTTACAAATATGAAAGTGGTCTTGCTTTAGAGTTTGAGAAAAAGGACAAAGGGTTTTTTTTTTGGGAGGTTTCTAGGGATTTTCCAAACAAAGCCTAAGGTAGATAGTGAATTAGTAATTTTTTTTGGAAGAAATGGACATCCTATTTATAGGAAAAAAATGTGATTAAAAAAATAAAAAATAAAATAATAAAATAATAAAATATCTAGATATTGTGGGTGTGCGCCGCGTTCTCTGGAATTTTTCGGAAAGCTACGCGGTTGAAAACTGGACCACCGCGATCCTCTCGACTAACATAGAATTTTGAAGTCGAAATCGGATTTTTAAAACGTTGTGTGACCCACATTCGGCACCAGTTATGGCAGAACGCAACAATCGAGGTGAACTGTCCAGAATCCGGTGTCGGAATGAGACGAAATTACATGGATCCCTTTATTTTAATGCGAGGAGTATTTTTCTCCAATCAGAAAGTGACTCCTATGGCGCGATTGGCTCAAATCTGGATTACTTAGTGGCTAAGTAAAGAAAATATCTAGATATCTGTACAAGCGCCGCGCTTTCGAATTTTCTGGAAGGCAGTGCGACGAAAACTTGGACATCCGCGATCCTCTCGACTAACATAGAATTTTGAAGTCGGAATCGGATTTTTAAAACATTGTGTGACCCACATTCGGCACCAGTTATGGCAGAACGCGACAATCGAGGTGAACTGTCCAGAATCCGGTGTCGGAATGAGACGAAATTACATGGATCCCTTTATTTTAATGCGAGGAGTATTTTTCTCCAATCAGAAAGTGACTCCTATGGCGCGATTGGCTCAAATCCGGATTACTTAGTGGCTAAGTAAAGAAAATATCTAGATATCTGTACAAGCGCCGCGCTTTTGAATTTTCTGGAAGGCAGTGCGACAAAAACTTGGACATCCGCGATCCTCTCGACTAACATAGAATTTTGAAGCCGGAATCGGATTTTTAAAACATTGTGTGACCCACATTCGGCACCAGTTATGGCAGAACGCGACAATCGAGGTGAACTGTCCAGAATCCGGTGTTGGAATGAGACGAAATTACATGGATCCCTTTATTTTAATGCAAGGAGTATTTTTCTCCAATCAGAAAGTGACTCCTATGGCGCGATTGGCTCAAATCCGGATTACTTAGTGGCTAAGTAAAGAAAATATCTAGATATCTGTACAAGCGCCGCGCTCTCGAATTTTCCGGAAGGCAGTGCGACGAAAACCTGGACTTCCGTGGTCCTCTCGACAAACGCGAAATATTAGTGCAAAAATGAAATTCTTGAAACACTATATGACTCGTATTAAGCATCTGTCTTGACAAATCCGTTAATTAAACTGCACTTTTTTCGGAATCCGGTATCGAACTAATATGAAATTTTAGGGATTTCTTCGTAATGTCACGCACTTCCATTTGGTCATAAAAAATGCTTGTTCTGACACCCAAAAAGCTAAAAAAGTAATCCCGGCCCCACTTTGGCAAAATAGCAGATTCGTACGAACTTTAAACAATGATCATTTCTTCGCCCGTGGTCCGATTTTGACGATTCGAAGTCTAGGGGCCTTGTATTTATGAGCTCTTCACACCCGTCGAACTTGATGTTCATTATCTGTCCGCCTCTTTGTAGGTGGACAAAAATCGGGTGTTTACAACTGATCTGACATGCTTTTGAAACCATGCTTGTGGGTATTCAAATTGACGACAACTTGACTTGACATTTGATTTGACCTCCGGATATTCTGATTATGACTCTACCTTTTTTCCCTCGATTTGCGTGACCAGTGGGCCCCCCTTGTAACAGTTATTTCTTTTTTTGGTAGGTCAAAATGGGGTGTCTACAAACACGAAAATCATGAAAATGGTTTTGGGATGAAAGACCTTAGAGGCTTTCGATTTTTGAAAAGGGAAGACCTTAGAGGCTTCCAGGTTTTGAAAAAGGGAAGACCTTGGAGGCTTCAGTGCATAAAACCCTCTTCGAGGGATTTTGTTTTGAAAAGATAGAAATCCCAGATTTGTGGACAGACGTGTGAGATGGGTACCACTAGGAACACGAATTGCGGGATGTGCTGCAAGAAACCCCCGTAACGTTGAAGGATAGGCCTCCGTGTAATTCGTAAGGCCCAAAATCCAGCAGGTTGACGGCTAGGCCTCCGTGGATGGGAAGCCCATGGTCCGGGTGATGATATTGACGATTGAGGGTGAGTGTTTGAAAAGGCATGAAAATGGTTTTCATGCATGACATTGACATTCATTGCACTCACGTATGTTATATAACAAATGTTATTGTGTAGTTATATGACTATATGAGCCTCCATGGCTTATGGACTTTTTATGGACTTTTTTTAGGTGATCGAGATTTGATGAGCTTCCACTTTGTTTGAAGGCCGAGTTTATTGGATTTTAATTTAAATGATGGTTTCAAAGAACATGTTATGATTTAATTGGACAAGTGTTAGTCCACCCGCATTTAAATAGCTGGACTCTGATTTTCCGCTGCTTATCTTGAAAACTTTTTGTTTTAAGAAAGGATATTTTCTAAAGGAAAACCAGATTTCTACTTTATAAATGTTTTCCAAATAATGAACATATATTTTAGGTAACCCTCGGAGTCTAGGACTTAGGGAGTTACCGATTGGTGTCAAAACCTACTGTTATTGTTTAATGTTATACTTCCGCTAGCTGGAGTAGAGTTTACTCGTGAAGTAGAGGACGAAAGAGGAGAGCAAGTGTTTAATGTGCATATTGTATATGGCGTAGTTGTTGTAGTTTGGAACTAAAGGATTTGTAAATTATGTTGTTAAGTGAGCATGTGTAGAACTTGATGTATACGACTCCTATGTTCATGTATGAAAGGTTTTGGCAAGTGCTTTTGCTATTCAAGCATGTTTGATTGCTTAGATGCTCATGGCTAGAATTGTGGATAGAAGCTATTTCGATCGATCGAAATACACAATGTTTTAACTGGTTCAAAACGATGACTTTTACGAAAACAGACACAACTTTTTTTTTTTCTGAAATTTTGAAATCGTGCACCGTTTTCAACGTTGGAACTTAGACTCAAACGGCTATCTTTTGGTATAAAATCTAACTCAAATTTTCAAATTCCTATTATACCTTTGGGGTTAATCACTTGCAAATGTGATTTAAATGGGAGCTTAAAAACCCATTTTGTACGTTATTAACATAGAGTCAAGCCTCGGTAGCATGTCACGTACCCTCGTGCCATACTTAGTGGATTTGGGTCATGACTACCGATGCTATTGGTCGGTTTTTTTTTTTTAATGTGAAAAACCGAAAAAAAAACCGACTGAAACCGACCGTGAACACCCGTATCACTGAGCAACTATATATTGTTTTTGTGTGCTCTTTTCGGTCTGTGATCCTGTTGACTGTACTCTACACGAGATCTGGGCCTGGCCCAACTGTGCTTTTATCAGGCTTTTGGGTTTTGGTATATCGGATTTGAATTAGACCATGCACAATAGCATGAAAATTTGGATTATAGTATATAGTTTCGGACCGGGTTTTAAGCGCTTAAAATTACATATTTTAGCACTTAATATTTCAGCAAACTTCAAACGGACTCTTAAAATTTCATATTTTAGCTAACTTCAAATGGACTCTTAGTGAAGAAAGAAAGGAAAAAAAAAAAAAAATTCTCAACCCAATTAAGAAAGAAATTATTAGTATTCTACTTCCGTCCTATTTTATGCGTACTTCTTTCTTTTTGGGCCGTCCCAAAACTATTGTCCACTTATAATATTCCATGATAATTTTTTAGTTATTTTTCAATATTACCCTTGTTCATTTTGAAAATGACAACAAAAAGTTGAAGCAATACATTTTCAAAAAATAATTTCTTCTCGGAGGTAAAATTCAATTTCACTTTCCAAGTACCAAAACTTTGGTATTGTATGAATCAACAAGCAACATTTCCATTCTCCATTGGAGAGTATCTCTTGTGACAGCTGAGATTATTACACACATACCTAGAGGCACACATTTTTTTTTTTTTAAAAAGAGGCGCACATATCAATATACCATACTTCAAATTTTGTCATGGAATATAATTCCGTAAATATAGCCACAAACACACCCTTCGGTCACATTAGCTTGTGCAACAGATTGACTGATGCATCTGGATTCTCTGAGCAAAATACCCAATCTTTCCACAAACAAAAGTTTGATGGAGTTTTCTATTCGTATACTGTAAACTGGCTAATACCAATTTTCTATTGAAAATATTTTCCAATATTATAATAAAATTGATCAATAAATGCTAACAATATCTCTTGTAATTTTAATTCATAAAATTATATTGGCTTCACCCAAATCCTTCATTTCAAAATTAAGTGACAAGATATTTTTTGGTTTCTTTTGCAATCTCTATATATAACCAAAAATTAATAATTCACATACATATAAACATATCATAATACATACTCCATTATAGTGTTAATGATAGATAAATTTGTCACTTTCATTGATTTAAAACTATTTTAAATTAGTAGTTTGATAAAAAAAAAAATTCATGCCACTGGTTGGGTGTCAGTTTACAACCATATCAAGAGTATATAGGTATACACATTTTAATTTTATTTGGATCTACAAACCCTTCAAAAATTTCATCACCTAATTCTCCATTAAAATGGTTTTAACAGGCATTTGATAAATAACTAAGCCATAACTCAACGGATGTAAAGCAGGAGAATAGGTATCAAAAAAGGCAACAAACCTCCTTTGGTTAAAAAAAAGAAAACCTTAGCTACTAAAAGTAGCTTCATATATTATTAATAGAACCACCGGGTTAAAGTTCTTTCTATGGCTCCATATAATTTTATCATTTTACATTCAGGTGGTAAATCTGCAATATGTTAGTACTGTTGGACATAATAATGTCCATCTCACCCTGAATAGTCTCTCTTAAAAAAAAATTAATATTTGAAAAGATAAGAGTATGATAATTACTTTTCAAACTATTCTGAGTGCTTAGGTCTATAATTCCTTCACATTTCAATTAATATGTCATGAGGTCGAGAACCCCCACTATTCTTTAATTTAAAAAATACATGCTTATAAAAACAAAAGTTATAATTGAATTAACTTGGGCTTTCTAATATTCAATGCTCAAAAGATGTAAATTTTTTTTATAGTGGGGAACTCCATTAATAACAAAAATAATTTACTAAAATTTTGTCCCCTAATATTTGAATCATCCCACTTGGACAAGAATAAGATATCAATCGTTAAATTATTGGGTCAATAAAAGAGTAGATAAGTTCACACGAACCAACCACACCCAATAATTTTCCCATATCGTATGCAAGTCTACGAACTCACCCGACTAGGCGCGGTCCCTCTAGGTTCTTAGTGTTATATATATATATATATATATATATATAACAGCCCCTTTTATTCAATTCAAGACAAATTAATGTCCTGTATGCATCATTAATGCTGTAAAGAGTCATTTAACTAAGGAGTCATGTATATATAATATATGCATACCGCACATGCTGTTTCTCCCATATCATAAATATTATTGTATTAATTTATAACAGCAACATTTCAATTTTCTCTCTTTCAAAGCATGAAATTAGCAACAATCGGAAGTGTGAGGTTGAATAACCATCAAGATTTTCTTAAATGCAAATGTATGTTCATGTTTCAAAAACAAATTCATAATTTTCATTAACTATGTATTTAGGAGGCAATGAAGAGATTAATGGTACTAATCAACCTAGTGTTCTCCATAATAAATCTCAAGGAAAAAGACTTTACTACAATATGCCCATGAAGTATGTAAATCACACTGGAATACAAACCAGCATGAAGCAATACTCAAAACTTCTCAATTTCATGCACATGTAATTGTGTTCATTCCAGCACAACCCCATGGCACTGCTTGGCTGGAGTCATTAGTCCATGAGGCTAAACTCAATCGTTTAAGAATATATTTTCCTACTCATGTCTCTGTGATTTTGTAATGACCCATATAAAATTTTGGTTTCAAACAAATATTTGTTTTCCACAAGAATATCAATATCTTTGTAGTTCAAGAAAATAACATTTTCTGTCTTCAATTTTTAAAGTGAAGATCCTCAAATTTAAAAAGGCTTGATGAGGTCTAGGAACTAAGAGAGGATGACCCAAAAATCACGGCAGAAGAAAAACGTCTTAAAAATGTTGGAACATAAAAATAAAATTGGAATTGAATTACCAGATCAAAAGCCTCTTTAACAAAACAAGGGCCGAGTCGCGGATCTCGCTCTCTTTAAGACGTTTTGTGGCTCTGCCCATAGTGTGCAAGCAGTTCGTACTTGTCACACCGTCCCGAGGATAAAACAACCCAGGATCAACTCTGTCTCAGTCTCTCTTGCACATCGAGAAAACTGGTATGCTAAACACCCTTTCTGATATAGTTGCTCGGTAACAAAATTTTAAAGCCTTTTTCTATCACTTTTGGAAATTAAATAAAAATTACAAAGTGATACACTCAGATTATAAAAGGAACTACTCTTTGTATAACTCATGAAAAAACTCAGAATTGATCACTGGAAGACTTACTTTCTCTCAATAATTTTTGAAACTTTTTTTCCAGAAACTTAAAAAAATCACTCCCTCAAAAAACTGGCATAGAACATGTTATATGTATAGGAAGGAAATCTTCCCGTTGGGCCTTAAACCTTGGCTTTAAAAGAGTTAGGGCTTTAAATGTATTAGGGTGTTATACAAAACTTATAAGAGTCCATAACTTGAATGTCTAATCAGACAAAAAAAAAAAACGTGTAGAAATTTTAGAATGTTCCCTTTTTGTTCCGTTAAGAAAAACTCTCAATTTTATGAAAATATTTCAACAAATATTGTGGTCCATAAACTGAATGTGGTTAGAAAAATATTTGATAAAAAAATCAAGAGAGCCTGATATCAGATTAGCTCCCGTTTTACTAGCTGCTGTTAACTAAGTACATCCATACAATGTGTTGGATCGAGACAATCACACGCAAACAATATATGAAAAACAGAAAGATTAAAGAGACACAAAGAATTATCATGTGGTTCGGCAATGTGCCTACGTCCACACCGGAGAGCCTGAAATTTCCACTATCAAAAACGATTTAGGACTACATCATATATATCTCCTATAGGTACATGACAAAATCCCCAAAATACTCATACCGTACCACGGGGGGCGTAGCCCCCCGCACATCCCACCCGACTAATCCATACCGCACAGAACTCTTGTCGCTCCGCCATGGGCCACAGGGCCCTCCCCTTGCCTCTTGGGCCTAATGTTACGGACCCATTACAATATGAGCCACACCCAACACAATGGAAAACTCCAAGGTTTTCATTTGTAGTCTGCCTTGTTTCAGGGGTAGACCGTAAGAGGGGGCCGGGGGGCCGTGGCCTCCGCTACATTTTTAAAATTTATGATTTAGCCTACAAAAATTTTAAAAATTATAAATATTATGCATATTGGCCCCTGCAAAAATTTGAAAGTATTAGTTATGTATATGTATATGTAATTGTACAAATTTAAAATGAATTTACATATTGGCTCCTCTAAATTTATCTCTTTCTTATACATATGCAACACTAAATGTAATCAAACACACCCTAAACTATCAGTGGAGTCATGATATCTAAAGAAAGATAAGTTGAAACTGTATGTAATCAATCACACCTTAAATATTTGGCTAAACACATTTTCTTTTCAACTCTAAGTTTAGCCCAACCCAAATTGTTTTATTATCAACACAACCTTTACAAATTAAAATTAATGATCGTCACTTATTATTGAATAAAAAAATGATAATATGTAACCTGGGGCGTAATGATAAAAAAGAGTCGGGAGACAGGAAGATCAAAACCACTTGCACAATATAGGAATTGCTATCACAAAGTCTCTTAACTCTCAAAACGGCAAAAAAAAACCTCAGAGCAAAAAGTAATTTTTTTATATAAAATTTTTTACATAAAAGTATGTATAAATAAACCCCAAATTTTTTTTTCTCGGAGGCGCTGCTTCGAACCTCCGAAAACCTATTTCTTGATGGACCCAAGCCAATGAACCTGGCTCCCCCAAATGCACAATCCTGGGTCCGCCACTGCCTTGTTTACATTTTTTTCAGATGGTTTTTTTACTCTTTTTTTTTTTTTTTGCATGTTATTGAGAACAATGTGCACATGCCAGTATGAATGAATATTCCCTGAATTATGCCTTTTCATGTAGATATGCTATTTTCACTCGACTTTATGCACATATACTACTTGGCCTGAACAACAAAAGATTTCACTTCATATGCACTGAATTTCTTTCTATTCATTCAATTTCATTGTTCTTGCCAGTGATCTTGTTGATTTGTTAGAGACAATACATGTGTAGTTATACGACTGATGGAGTATCTTCAAGAGCGTGGCACTTTAAGTTCAAGGGCACGTTCTGTTATTCATGTTTGTGGCCACAGTATAGCAGCATACCCAGATGTGTCTGTTTCCTTTTTCATTTAGCCCATTCCTATCCTACTGACTATTAATTTCTATTCTCAGTTCTTCAGGGTTGATCTAAAGTTTGTCAGTCCTCTTGTGATTAAGGTTTCTAAAAAGAAGAGGAAGAAGAGGACGAAGAAAACAGTACACATTACAAGAATGAAAATGTAGACAAACAGGTTGGGGACGATGTTACTGCTCCTAATGAGACTGACATCCCTGAATGTGAGCAATCTAGAGATTTGAGCATGTCAGGTAACGGGAAGGCAACACATCCAAGTTTCAATGGGAAAGGAGAAGTTATAGATTCTGCTCTTGCTGATGAGCTCAAAGCATCTGAGTTAGAGACAGCTACTATTGGTAATTTGGTAGCAATCTGACAGAGATGAAAAAGGGTCAGTCTGACGTACCAACGATGGTACTGATTATGGAACAGGCGATTCTTCTGCTCATGAGCTGCTAAATGTTACCGATGAAGTCGATTTTAAGGTATCTACTTTGGCTTTTGCCCTTGCAAACAACACAATTATCAAAAATGTGTGTTGGTTGCTGAAGTTCTATAAAAGCAATTCCACCGGTACAAATCACCATATCATATCTATGTTACAGAGAATCTGTGATGATCTGGAGCTTTCTCCGATGCTATATCAGGTAAAATTTGACTGTGATACCATCCAAAATTACTGGAAATTTGAAATGTAATTCACGTGTGTTTTTGCTTACAAACTCTGCAGTTATCACTGCTCACCACGTTTTACAGTACCCTTGATGAGCAGAAGTCATGTCCATGCAAAGAATACGAGAATAATGTCGTATTTCTGACAAGTTTTGTGAGGAGGATGTTGAGAAAAATGAAGAATCAACCGCTTCTTTTGTGGAAATTCTCTTCTGGAAGACACGCAGTGAATGCCATTATATCAACTGTGAATCTTAATTGCATGAGATGGGTGATCTGAAGAAAGAAAGCAGAAAATGGGGAAGTCTTTCCAAAGATGGAGAAGCCGGTCCATCTTAAGGATGGGTTCGCAGAAATATTGCAAATGCACTTGGTGATGATGAAGCTGATTTTGTGATCTCGGATGAGATGGATAAGCAGAACTAAGACCCTCTCATGAATCTTAGAGCCCGTTTGTGTCACACCCCGATTTTTGGACAACCAAATATTTAATCCAGAGCATGTATCCAGACTAATATTTAATTTCCAAAACACCGAGAGTGACACCCTCACACAGGCTAATAAATAATTTATTTGAAAATATAATTTAATACTCATTAAATAGGGACACGTGATCCTGTGTTAATATAAAAACTATGTATTATTAAACTTATATTCCCAATCCTCCATTTCATTATAAAAGAAATAATTTTCCATTACAAATATAATATCATTTTAATTTACAAAAGGAATACAAGGTTCGTTAAATAAAATTTCTTACAAAGTTCAGAAAAAAAGAAAGAAATAAAGTCTATACATCCGATGGTCAGAGCAACTACAACGTTCCAATGCCCAAAGACTCCACAGCCAAGCACAATGGTCACATCATCAAAAACAATATCCTGCACATGTCATTGAACTACGTTTCAAACAGAAACGCACCCGAATGCATAACACACTCGGGTCAGTCACATGACTGCTATGTGTTAAACAAAAATAATAAAATCTGAGGGCTCCAACCTGAACCCGTAGACTACAAACCACATTACAATACTATTGGGCCAAGACAGGTAGTTCCACACACATATTTGGACAAAAGAGTAGTTTCCATTTATGTGGTGGCAAGTAGTTTCTTGCCCAAAATCCAAAGCTATTATAAATTTCATATTTACCCATTTACTTATGGTGAGCCAAAATATTAGTGAGCCCACCATCCTGCAAATTGAAAGATCACAAACCAAGCAAACAATTCCGTATACAAATCGTGCACATTCTAACTCAAACGTCGCATTCATTATTCCACGCTGATCAGTCTTATGAAATAATCCATATTCATTACTTATTAGCCTTAATTTATCTTTGCATTCCCTAGCTTCACCACTTGGCCACCCTCCATGGTACAACCCACACATATATCCCATGTGTGCCCAGACATACTACCAACATCCACTCTGATGCCAGTTTGGTTGGGGTATCAACCAAACCAGGTATACACAACGGAAGGTCGGTCAATATGCCTAGACGTCTATACAATATAAGTCGAGCATAAGGCTTAGGCCAGCTTGACCACGAAGCCACAGGTAAAAGTACACTCAACAAGTCTTAAGTCAGCTTGATCACGAAGCCACTGGCAAAAGAGTACACTCAGCAAGTCTTAAGCCAGCTTGATCACGAAGCCACTGGCAAAAGAGTGCGAGCTACCAAAAACACATATCACACAACGGGGAGTAGTGAACACTAAGGAATTATGTTGCGATTATCACTTATCGTTTGTATTATCCCAATAATTGTGAATTTCACGTTTATCACAAAGTTCCGTCTCATCATAGTCCAATCACATCTCTAACTTTTAGATGCATTCCAATTTCTTGCAATAAAGGGCTTTATCAATTAACCCATAACAATCTTTCCTCAATAATTTCCAATCAAATTACAAGATCTCCAATATATTATTCACGTATCTAATTTACTCCTGTTTATCAAATGACTACACAATAAGGTCAGTTATTCAGGTACAATAACATCAACCCAACATTCAATATTAGCCTACATGAAACCCATAATAAAATTTCAAATTCTCATATCGTAAAGTATTATAGCAATCGTTCCACAATATTTTCATCGGACTCAACGTTAATGACTATCACCCATTTTTTTTATAGCTCAACATTATATGAGAATTCAGGTATCTCTAAGTAACTTTCGTTAAGTCATACGAACGAATAAAAAAAACACAACGAATCATGTTTCTCCAATTTCGTACATTTTAATATACTAAAAACTGCTACTGAAATATTCAATTTCTGCCCAAACGGTGCAGAATTTGAAAAAACTCCATTAGACGAAAAGTGTGCAGAATTGCGTTTTACGTAAGACAAGAGGACAGAATGTTCAAATTCAAAGCCACGATTTTCTAATAATTTTCTAAAGTTTCTGCAACTGTGTAAATTTCAAAAAAACGAATTTAAGATATATTTCTTAATGACCATGAATATTTCACATATGGTTTTATCAAACTAACTATTCACCTAGCCCTTTCGAATGCCCTAATGTCATAATCACAAAGTCACACGAAGGGGAAAGAAAATATCTAGATTACTTCAACAATAACAATGTGCATCCATTACAAAGATTTAACCTTAACAATTAAATTAAACATATACTAATTTAATTTACTCCCGTGTACATGTATATATACATACGTGTATATATATATATACTCGGATACACAAAATTTAACTCACCTCGTTGATAAAAAATCGACACCCACGAATGCTCCGCGATTCCCCACGTGCCCACGAACCCGAGACCATTCTCCTTTCTTCTTCTTCTTCTTCTTCTTCTCTCTCTCTCTCTCTCTCTCTCTCTCTCTCTCTCTCCCACACACACACACGTCTGTTCTCTCTTCTTCTCTCTTTTCTCCTCTTCCCCTTTTTTTTTTTTTTTTAATATGGGGGCTAGGGTTTTTAACATAAGTATATATGTACACTATACACACAACACATGTTAATAAAACACACACAAAATATATAAATTCCGTTTTTTGTCTAATGGGCTCACAAAAGAGCCTCACGTGGGCCTAAAATGCAGTACAAAGTGTTAAAATGAGTAGCCCAATGGGTACCTAACCCCGGTACTAAGTTTTAATGTTAATTACATTATTTAACACATTCGCGGGCCTGTAAACACTATATAACAAAAATACATATCAACCATTCACTTTTTTTTTTAACAAATATAAATTAATAAAATATAACTCCCAAACTAAACGCGCTCACTCATGATTTAATTTATATGTCCACCAAACACTAAAAATTTTCCAAACACATGTCTTACATAGGCACACTCATATAATATTGCTAGCTGAAAATAATAATGAAAATAATTATTTACATAGAAATTTTAGGGTTGTTACAGTTTGTGTTAGCTTTTAAAATAACTCTTTTTGGAATCAGATATTTTGAAATGCTACAAATTGGAGCTTTTTTCAAATAGCTGTTTTTAGCTTTAAAAAGGGAACAAATATTTTTAAAAGCTGTAAAAAAGCTAATCCATGCTGTCATAACATTCTAATCTGGAGTCGCTACATAATTTTGTTTACTACTGTCAATTTTATATTCTTACTTATCGTAGATGATGAAGTTAAAACACCTAAGGTAAAACTGGATATTTCTCTCATATCTCTCTCTCTCTCTCTCTCTCTCTCTCTCTCTCTCTCTTTAATAACAAATCTGGATGGTTAAAACTCAAGAAGGGATCCATGTAATACAACCATAATTCTATTTTACATACAATTCTTGCTAACTTTGCTCTCATTGAATGTCAAACAAGCTATACTGGAGAGCAATTTCTAGGAGTTATTTAATAAATTTGTATTGTATTCCCAATTTATCAAGACAGTAACCTTGGCCACTATTCAATTTAGGAGCAAGGCGAGGCAGAACATAAAAGAAAGTGAGAAGGTATCGAACCAGAAGATTAATGGAAATCTATCACCCTATACCTCCGATGATAAAGTCCTAAGCTCTCTTTTGGGGTAAGTGCTATCTCTCTCCCATTCTTGCATGCAAATTTATCGAATGTTGTTCTCGTTAGAGTGATTTTGTCATGCAGGATGTTCTTTGCAGTTATCCTACTACCATCTCTTTGCTGTCAGAAATTGTCAATATGTTACCAAAAGAGATTCATTCTCTTACATTGCATTTGCAAACACAAATTGGTGATTCTCCAATTATATCATGGTCTATAATTAGCAAGAATAAATGGGAACAAGGTTTTATCACTAGCAGATAACAAGTGGCACATTCACTGGATTGTTGTATATTCCAACATGATTTCACTTGTGAAGGTTTGGAAAAGATGAGTGTAATCAAATTTGCAGCACCCTAATTTTGTGATAATGTAAAAATTTCGTTTCAGGGATTGACCCAAAAAATCTAGTGAGATGGAAGCTGCAGAAATTGGCGATACTTCTTTTGAACAGGTTGATGCAGAAGAAAATGACATTGGCAGAAGAAAACAATCAAGTGTTGCACGTATCGACGATTTACAGCATCAGCAATTGCATGACGAGTTGGCAGATTTTGTGGATGATGTGGCAACTGTTGAATCCCAGAGAGTTCTGGATTAAGAAGGAAGTTTAGGATCGATCTTGAAGATGATGAATAACTGTAGTGTGGTTTAGTTATTTTATATTTTCTTTTCAGAAAACAAAGACCGTTTTTTTGGCTTGGAAACACATGATGTTAAATGCTGTATATATCAGGAAGATGGTCTCAAATTTAATGGTCATTCTCAGACCTGTGTAAACTCACTCGGCCGTTCAACATATTCAGTCATCTTTAAAGTCTCATTTGATTGAATTTTAATACTAGTAATATTTCTTGGGAAGAAGAGAAGTACAGTTATACAAGGATTTGAGGACTAAGAAAAGAGCTTTTATGCTTCCACTTTGACAGCAATGGCTTTCCCATCCCCAATTTTACCAACAAAAGAATTTGCTTTCTTCACGAGGTTGGTTGAAAAAAACTGGTAGTTGATGACTCAGTTGAACTTTGCTTGTTTATTAACACAATGCAAGAGCTACACAGTCCTCTAAACCAGTAATTTAGTATCTTCCCTACGCATAACGATCTGTGCTTAACCCCAAAAGACCATACCCAAAAATCATCAATCCAAATCAAAATGCACAACACAAGCACAAGCCTATATAATATTTGGTGGATTTTTTTTTTTTTAAGTAAGACAGAATAGAATACCGTATGTGTATATGCCGAAACATACTCATATTTGTTGGTGCACATGTACGTATGCACTTGAGGTCTCATGTATACAGTGAGTAACATGCATGTATGTGAGTGCGGTCGTGCAAGTAATAATTCAACTGTGTCTATGAGTATGACTCAAAAACTGCATTATCTATTCTAGAGTGGGACTTTTGTGTATCTCATTTCTTGCTACATGAAAAGAATAAGAAAATTTTGATGAAGTGGGATTTCCTCGGTTCGGCCAAACCTCACAAGGAACTGATTTTAAGAGAGAACTCTTACCTTAAACTTGTTTTGCTATTCCTACGGACATTACTTCAAATTCAAGATATTTTCCTATAGCGGACATAATGCTATTATGACGTCAATGGTAAAAACAAAAAGGCAATGCTATCAACAAGGCTACTCTGTTTGTATCAATACTTTCAAAGATAACGACTTTTTGAGCTAGATGAACGAGATTCAGTATCTAACAAACAAGTTTAGTTAATGGTTCACATATTCATCTTTTCCGATCTTCGAATTGAAGACAATCAAATGGTTACTAGAGTGTAGACAATGTTAAATACCATATGCTTTCCCTTGTCAAAAAAATTAAACTTCGAACTTAAGCCATAATAAGAAAGAACTGCAATAGGAGAAGACCATCGAAATTTACGTCCAAAAAGCAACATAGGAAAAAAGTTATTAACAGACACACACAAAAAAAAAAACAAAATGAAAAATAGCATCTAAACCTAGATTCCTCTCATTGTAGGTAGAATCCATACTGGTGGCATAGGGGGTAAACTCTCAGGTGGATCTGGAATGTAATATTTACCTCTACTTCCATCCTCTAAGTTGAATAAACCCATATCATGCCCCGAAAAGTCAATGCGTGTAGCGAAATCAGTATAATCATGGGTGTAGTAAATGGAATTTGATTGACACTCGGGAACGAGAGCTGCCATAATTGACATCGAATCATTGACACCCAAGAACAATGCGTCACCACCAAGGCTGTTCGTCTCAACCCAATCTGGACATACCGAATAATTTAGCTTGAAAACATTGAGTTTTGATGTCAAAACTCCCCGACTATTGCTTTTTCTGCGGTATACAATCCGTTGAATCAGTAATAGATCTCCACCACTTGATTCCACAAGATAAGTGTAATGGCGACGTTCTGTAACATTGGATACAATAATCTTCTCTTGGAGATTAGAGTCCGAGTCATAATCAAACAATATAAGCCGACACTTGTTATCCACAGCATAAATCTTTCCCTTGTGATAAATAACATCAGATAGTATATAAAGAGACTCTAATTTTTCTAGCTGCTCGTTCACATCGGCTACGTGCATGCCATCGCTATCAATGACTACATGTGTCCAACCTTTGTCACCCGGTCTAATTATTGCCATTGATCTATACGGTATATCATGGAGTGCAACAACCTTGTAATCGTTTGGATTTAGATACGGGTCCGATGACAATATAACCTTCTTGATGAAGTATTCATTAGGATTATTAGTTACGTGAAAAATAGGAGGCAGAGGGATTGAGCCTCCGATAAAAGGGTTTATTAGGGTTATCGCAGAGTCCTTATCTACCATAGCCAACCAACCATGGGATGATCCGACAAGCCTTCGATCATAAGGATACATAACCACAGAGCCAACTAGCTTTTTATGGATTGGACAATACAAAGTGTGATTTTGATTTGTTGAAGTGGGGATTAATAACAGTGGAAATCGCTTACAAGTTCGAATCAAACGCAAATTCTCAAGAACAGCGGATCGCCATGGTTTGCAGACGGAACTGAAACGAACACAGTCAGAGAGAACTAATTTCTGTAGAATCTGTTCGAGAAAGTCCTTTGACAGCCCTGCCCAATCTGGGTATTTTGATGGGGCCTTTTTTGGCTTATTAACAACACTCATTGTGAAATTCGAAAAGAAGATAAATAGGGTTTTCCCTAGGGGATGATATAAAGCTGTCAGCTTTCAGATTCAGATTCAGATTCAGATTTGGGAAAATTTGTAGAACAGGCTTGGCAGAGTCGTATGAATGCACAGAGATAGACACAAATATAAATATATAGGGAATTGATTTTGGCGCATCAAAAATTACCATTAACACTCCATGCAGTGCATTAACTACATGGTACTATATGTACTGAATGTGGTATTATAGAGTACTAATGATAATTTTTAGAGTGCCAAAATCAATTCCCTATATATAGGGGGTAAATCCCTCTTATTAGGCCATCTCCAAGGGAGGAGCCATCACCCTAGCCAAAACCTTCAACTACCAAAATGCCTAGCCAAAACCTCAAATTTGGTCTCCAATGCAAAGAGCCATCACATGAGCCAAAATGGCTCTTTCCCAATTGGAGAGCCAAAATGCCTAGGATGATGGAGGTGAGCTAAAAAAATGGCGCCAATGATCATGGTGGTTGGCCTATGTGCTTCAATTTGATTGGGTTTGGGATGTGGGCCAAGCCATTGATTGAATGAAAAAATGGCAAAATAAATAAATGGCTAGTCATTTGGCTATTGTGGTTGGAGTGACTTCCATATATTGGCTAGGCATTTTCCTATTCAACTAGCAAAAATTGATATTTTGCCTAGCCCATTTGCCTAATCCCATTGGAGTTGCTCTTAGCTTGTTTGTCCTTTTTTTTTCCCCATTTTTAATCTTTATAGGAAAATGCTAGACCCACCCACTTTTTCATACACTATGTTTTAAATGCATATGTATCTTGAGCTGTTTGAATTTTTTTTTTACACTTTTCTGTGCACCACTTACACAACACAAGGTACATGCATTTAAAACTGGGTGTTCAAAAGTGTGTGAGTGTAGAAGTGCTCTTCCTTACATCAATGGTATAAAAATTTAATAAACTAATGAAAGGCATTATATTCTTTCGAATTATCTTCATTACCTTTTAAAATGTGAGTACTTTTATATTATTGGTAATTTTTTTTATCTTCTGTCGATTTATCTTCTTTCAAGTTTACAGTGTGATTACTTCTATATTATTGGTATTTTCTCCACTTTGGATTGTGTTATGGTATTTCAAGTGTTGCAACTAATAATACAAGTTCAGGAAAATGAAACATAAGTAAGCCATTCTTCCGAAATATGCTTCCACAATACCTTGTGTTGCCCTATTTCATGTGTCTATCTTTGCGTTTTGTAAGCATTTTTTGTTTTCTTTTAAAGAAACTACTAGATTCTTTTCATGGCATGTTTTTGTCTCCATACATTCAAAGTTTCTTAATAGACAATATTTCTTAAAAACTCCCTCCGTCCCATTTTGTGAGTCCATATTTGGGAACTCAACTTATTAAGGGGACAAGAAGAATATACACATAGTTTCACAATTGCCCCTAATCATTACAACTACTTTTTTAGTTTTGTCTTGGTATAGATTTCAATGAAGGGTAGTTTTGGAAAGTAAGTAAAAATTGTATACCAAATTAGGAAAATGGACACTGATAGGCCCAGAAATACCCAATCATAGTCAAACCTCCATGTCATCACGGGGATGCTGAGTCATCCGGCAGAGACGCCTGCGTTTCAGCAATCCCGAGCTCATCAGCTACAGCCGCCCGGTCTGAGCCAACGGGTCGGGCCCATGAAGCAACAGTATTCTGAAGGTACAGCTTGGCCAGCACACCTCTGAGCAGTTCCCTAATCCGGTCAGAAGACTGAAGGGGAGAATTAGCAGTTTCTTAAACCACTTAGGAAGCTCCCCTAAATTAATGTAAATCATTTGTGATAAGATTAGACTTCCTAATCTAATTAACTTACCATGTAAGGGTGGACTCTTGCATCTATAAAAGAGCCCACCTACCCTACTTACGGGGATAGGACTTGCATTCTTAACTGAGAGAATAGCCTACTACCTTCACCCCACGCATACACCCGGCCGGTATTACTGGTAGTGCCACCCATCTTTGTTGGCTCACCAGGCCCGCCGGTGATCTGCTAGTGAAAGCGCACTAACGCAACCGTGGACGTAGGTCACCTTGTTAACGGGGCCGAACCACATACAATTCTTCGGTGTTCACCTTTCCTTTTCTCTCAAAATCCTTCTTAACCAAAATTTGGCATCATCAGTTTGGCGCCGTCTGTGGGAAACGACTATTTTCTCCAAAAACAAATCTTGACTGATCAACTTGCCGCCTAAGAAGGGTAAGAAGACAACTGCTCAGGCCGGTCAGGAGGACTCGCAGACCGGGTGACCGGCTGCCTCCATAACTTCCGAGCAAGTAACGGCCGCATTAGCGCAACTCCTGGAAGGTCAACGGCTAACCCAGGAACAGATTGAGGCGTTGTTGGCTCGGCAGGATAATCGTCCTGAATCGGAAAAATCAGCTCGATAAAAGCGCCCCTCATCAGGAGCCTGTCGCGCCCCAAAAATTGGCCCGGGCGGGACGAAATGTGGGATGTGGGTTTTGAAAGTGATGTTTTTCTTTAAAAAGTGGAGGGGCCTTTGTTCAATTTTGCAGAGTCGCCACCTAACTGGTTTAAAGACGTGTAGGCCGTCTAAAATATTTTAAAGTAAAGTAAAAGGCCCATTTTAAAATGTGTGTCTCTATAAAGATGATCTGCTTTACCAAAGAAAAGGATTTGAAGGCACGATTATGTTAGAGGAGGTGTTAGGCACCCCTAAACTGTCACGCCCCGACGTAGCATAAATAAGGAAAGCGTTTAATTTCCTTTATGGACCCGTAGGTCGCGACAGTTTGAAGGATCGATTCCGTCCCAAACGTCGAACAACAATAAACAATAATCAGAGCAGAGCAATCAAGGCTTACAAAAAATTTTCTATCTTAAACAATATTACAGCACGGGTTATCTAAAGGCACAGACCGCCTTGAAACAAAACAATAGCTTAATGTCTATTACAGTCATCCTTATTACAAAATGGTCCATAACTTAAAACAGGTAAACTTAAAGCATATAATTAAGTAAACAGTTTCTCATCCGAGGGAAGCCGTTCTCAATTAGCATAGTCATAAGATTCCTCCTGATTGTAACCTGAAAAGCCTGAACACGAATGTCCAGGACGCATCAACGTCGTCAGCTTCGAGAAGCTGGTGAGTATTAAAAACATAACTTTGAATGTAACACATACCCATTTACCTTTTTCCATTTTTCAATTTGTATAAATCAATAGTTAAACCGCAGAAAGAATTCATTTAATAAACACAAGGAATATATTACAAGCCGTTCATTCATAAAAGCAGATACTCGTGTATGAGACAATGCACCACACTCATCTTGCCGACTCTTTTCTCTCGACAGCCACAACAACCCACTATCTTACTCCTGGTATCTTTGAAACACTAAGATAGCCACACTTTAGCAACGGGGCGCCAGGGAATGTCCAGTTTGCCTCACACTTTGGTCCGGGGTACCAGGGAGTGTCCATTGCCTCACACTTTGAATACCTAAACCGCCATGCAAATACCGGAGCAACCTCACGCAGTATCCAGACTCGGGTATCAGGGAGTGTCCGTAGGCCACACTTTAGCACTACCATGGGTGCCAGGGAATGTCCAAGTTCGGCGTCACACACTTTAACGCTTCCATGGGCATCAGGGAGTGTCCATATTTGCCACCGTCGCATTTCAAAGATACCCTCACCGTAATCTCAACCACAACCACAATCTCAACCACAATCACAACCACCGTCTCAACCACAATCTCGTACTCTTTCCACACTGACCATTACTCTTTTCCACACTGACTGACACCCATATGCATGTACCACTGACCCCACATGAATGTCATGAACTTAAACATAAGCAAAAATGCTGAATTAAAGGAACACGCGCATACGGAGATTGATAAGTCATAATACAATGTTTTAATCATTCAAACATAGCTAATAGAGTTCTGATTCAATAAATTTCCCAAACAGAGCCTTAACAGTATATAAATTTTCATGCCAAACAGTCCCTTATCACAAAACAAGCAAAACTGGAAACTGCGAGAGGTCGCGCGACCTGCCTAAATTTTATTATATATATATATATATATAAACTTTTCTGTCTGCCTGGGGAAACAAGGATCGCGCGCGCGAGTCGCTCGCGCGAAAGATCGCTCGCGCGATCTTCGCGCGTGCGATCGTGGCGCGAGTTAATGCTGAGGCTTCATCTTCTTCGTCAGATTGCTCTGTTTCAGTAAAACAGGGTCTAAATTGACCCATTTCAATTCTGGAATTATATAGGACATGTAATATATGATTCTCTTTAGTTTTTCACAAGGATTAAGAACATGTAATCAATTTACCATAAATCAAACTATAGCTCTCCAATTTTATGAAAAACTAAAACATGTCAAAACTTATTTTCTAATATACTTTCTCATGTGAATGAATTAGGCTATAAAACTTCAAACATAGCATATATGATGTAAGATCTTTCATAATCATCTCTAAAAACGGATTTAGATTAAGGTTTGAAAATCTTGATTTTGAAGTCCAAGCTTCCATGGACGAAATTAGAAATGGTGTTTCAACTGTACATACACAAAATCAATAACTAAGCATAGAATTACATTTAGAGTGAGTTTAAAATACTCAATGTGATTAAGAGCAAAGATGTTGTTGAGAAAGAAATAAGAGATAAGCAATCCCAATTCAAGCTTGGTTATGGAGGATTGAGCTTTCTCTCTCTATATAATTTCTGCAACTAAACTCTCAAGTTCTCTCTGTTTATCTCTTCCCTCACTCTCTCGATTCAGTTGAAAGAATACAGAATGGGAGTTGTGTGTGAGTGTATGCAAGTATATAAACAAAACTTCCAACTTGGAGCCCAAGTTCTCCCTCCTACACTCTACAAATTCTTGATTTGTTCTCTAATTCAATTAGAACTAATAATTCAGAGTATACATACGTATATACACTGATGTATATAACTACACAGTTAATCCAAGAGCCACATAGGTGTGTAGGGGTCAAAGCAATGTTGTTTGGCAAAACAAGCTTATGGCATAACAATTACACATACAATGAGGCATCATCCAAACAAGGCACAAGGGAATCATGACTTGCCTTAAATGGAAAGTAGAGCATAGTCACATCTCACTTTACGTCTAAATCACAAACTGTGTAAGTTTAACGCAGCACGGACAGTTTTGGAAGTAAACTGGTATTTTCGTGGCGCGGTGTTCACCACAAAAAATACAGAAAATTCATTTTAACGTAGGAAGTGATTTCCTGGTTTCATAAAAATACTGATTGAGTCAAAAGAAAATATTTTCACCATTTTGAAATACAGATTTTGAAATCCACACAGGTATTACTAACTTTTGTAAAAATTACAATTTGATCCCAAAAGAATTTTAATTATGAAATAAAACAAGAAATCAGATTTAACATATAAGAATTGTAGATAAAAATGAGATTAACAATACAGATTAATCATGGAAATTCAAATTGAATTTAAATATGTCAAATGTGATAACAAGAAATTAAATGAAAATGCAGGTTATTACATAAACATCCCTCGAAAGGGTTACCACGCTACTTTGGTGTCATATCGGCTCTTAAGTTAAGTGAAAGTGAAATTGTATCAGAAGTGGAAGGTGGATTTTTGTTTGGTGTGACCGAACCCTTCGTGGGCTGCCTACGTATCTCGAGTTTGATCGAGAATCAGGTCGTGCGTAGTTCTCCCAATTAAGGGAGGAATTTAAAAAAGTGAAGTGGGTTTGGTTTTCTTGTTTTCCTCGACGTGAGGTAACAAAACCAGAAATAAGGCACGGTTTTCCTGTCTAGATTGACAAAACCGAAAGTGCAGTGTGGTTCTCCTGTCTATGTTGACAAAACCAGAAGTGAAGTGTGGTTTAGTCGAGAACTTTAGCCTAGGACGGCGTAGCCCCGAACTTTAACCAAAAGTGTTTGTTTTGAAAGTACAGGACTTAGTCCAAGAGTTTTAAAAATGTGGGAAATGATCCCAAGTATTTTGAAGTAAGGCAAAGTGTTTTAAAAGTGTGGGAAATATTTTCAAGTGATTTAAAAATGGGGGAATTTAAAAGTGTGAGATTCAAACCCAGGATTGATTTTGAAAAGTGATTTGAAAGTGTGAGATTTAATCCCATCATTTATTTTAAAAGTGATTTTGAAATGTGAAAAAATAGTCCAAAGTGATTTAAAAGTGTGGGTTTTAAAAATGAGATTTAATCTCGTGAGTGATTTTTGTGGTTTTAAAATTTCAACATTACAACAGCTTAAAATAGGACAAAGGGAGGTGCGCGATTTGATCCCGATTCATTTTATTTTAGAAGAAGCAAGTGATTTAAAAATTTAGATTTTGAAGTAGTTTTAAATTTCTTGAAATTTGGGCATTATGACAACGTAAAAAAATAAAGTGGGAAGTGCGGGATTTGATCCCGATTCATTTTAGAAGAAGCAGGGAGTTAGAAAAAGAAGATTTAAGTGGGAAGTGCGGGATTTAATCCCGATTCATTTTAGAAGCAGTATTGGTTTAGAAAAATAAATTTAAAGTTATTTTAAATTTGTTTAAATTTCGGTATTAGGATGGCGTAAAAAACTCGAAAGTGATAAATGCGGGATTTGATCCCGATTCATTTTGTATGGTGCTTTTCAAATCAACATGGTTCTTATGAAGTAATTTATTTTGAATTTCAATAAGGAAAGGGAAAGGCATGTTCTGCCTATCTCCCTTAGAGATAAGTTGTTTGGGAGAGAGAATTGTTAAATTTTTAATTTCTCAACAAGGATCTCCAAGTTCAAAAGTGATGTTTCCATTTATGCTTTGCTTACAGTTTCTATTGGTCCAAACATGTTCGTGGTCGATACACCTGTTTTAGTATCACTCTAAGGCGCGGAAAGTAGATACTCCGGCATTGAAAAGCTTGCCTTCGCACTCATCACCTCTGCCCAGAGGATCCGTCCGTACTTTCAGGCCCACGTCATTGTGGTCCTCATGGACCAACCCCTCCGTAGGATCTTTAGCAAGCCAGAGATGTCCGGGAGGCTTGTCAAGTAGGCCTTGGAGTTGGAAGAATTTGAAGTGGTCTACCGGTCCCGTATAGCGATTAAAGGGCAGACGGTGGTGGACTTTCTTGTTGAGTTCACGTACCCGAAGGATCTAGAAGAAGACCTCGACCCACCAGTCCTGCCGCCCGGGCTACAATCGGATGTTCCGACCTGGATACTTTATGTGGATGGGTCTTCCAACAAGCAAGGCAGTGGGGCAGGGATCATCCTAACCACGCCTGATGGGATCCAGCTCGAGTATGCTCTTAGGTTTGGATTCAAGGCCTCCAATAACGAAGCAGAGTATGAAGCCCTGTTGATTGGATTACAATTGGCTACTTCAATGGGAGCAGAGCAGGTCCAAGGATACAACGACTCCCAGCTTGTAGTGAACCAAGTTAATCAAGAGTACGAAGCTCGGGAGAACAACATGGTAGCTTATCTGGCCCTCACCCGAGAGGTCTTAAAGAAGCTTCAAGGGCTTTCCATCACGCAGATACCCAGGGAGGAGAACATTAGGGCCGACTGGTTAGCCCGCCTTGCTTCATCTTCTAAGTCAGACTTGCCCGGGATAAGGATATAATACCTACCCGAACCAAGTGTGATCAACTTAGAGTGCATGGAGGTAGAACCGGTCACCTTAGGACCCAGCTGGATGGACCCAATCATGGCATTTCTGACAACAGGTGCATTACCAGACGAGAAGGAAAAAGCTCACCGGGTCAAGTACCGAGCGGCCAGATATCACCTTGTTGATGGCATCCTCTACAAAAGAGAATTTTCTATACCGTACCTCCGCTGTGTCCACCCTGTATAGGTCCAAGCAGTATTGTGCGAAATCTATAAAGGGGTGTGCGGGAATCACGTCGGGGGCCGGGCACTCTCTAGAAAGGCCTTGTTGTAGGGGTATTACTGGCGGACAATGGCCCGGGATTCTTAGGAGTACGTCAAGAGATGCGATAAGTGCTAAAGATATTCCCCCATGATCAACCGACCGGGAGAGCTCCAGACACCAATCCTAAGCCTTTGACCATTCGCCCAGTGGGGGATCGACATTGTCGGTCCCCTACCAACGGGAAAAGGACAAGTCAAGTTCGCAATCATTGTCGTCGATTACTTTACCAAGTGGGCGGAGGCCGAGCCCTTGGCAATAATCACTGAGCGGAAGATGGAGAGTTTTATTGATAAAAATATCCTCAGCAGGTTCGGCACTCCCCGGGTTCTGGTTAGTGACAATGGCAGGCAATTCGATACCCCAGTATTCAGGCAGTTCTGCTCGGGCTACGGGATATCCAATCACTACTCCTCCCCCGAGCACCCTCAAGGCTACGGCCAAGCCAAAGTGACAAACCATACTATTTTGTAGTCGAACAAAACGAGGCTTGAAAATGCCAAAGGACTATGGGCGGAGGAACTACCGACCCTCTTGTGGGCCTACCGCACAACACCCCGAGCGGCAATAGGCGAGACGCCATTCTCTTTAACCTACGGCTTTGAGGCGGTGGTCCCCATAGAGCTCGGGTTACCCACTTATCGGGTGGCAAATTTCAGCGGGCCAGACAATGAAGACGCCCTCAGAACAGAACTGGACTTGGTAGAAGAAAAAAGAGACCGGGCATACCTAAAAGTGGCAGCCTACAAGCAGTGAGTCTCGCGTTACTATAACAATAAGGTGAAGCATTGTAGTTTCTAGGTAGGGGATCTGGTCCTGAAGGCCATCAATCAGTCCACAAGAGTCCCGAGCCATGGAAAGTTGGGGCCAAACTGGGAAGGTCCATATCTAGTTACCCGGATAAACCGCCTGGGAACCTATTGGTTACAAACTCTGGACGAGCGTGATCTTTCTCACCCTTGGAATGTGCAACACCTCCGCAAATACTATCAGTAACACTTAGATATGGGCGGGCTAGCACTGGTTAGGATTCTTGTAGCTCTACTTGAGCAATCATCATGATTTTTCAAAAGCAATAAAACATTTTCTATTTTACATCAAGAAACAACCCTTGTCAGTGTTCCGTGCAAAAAGACCTCAGGAGCACACCCGAGGCACAAAAGACCTCGGCTCAAAACCAAGGCACAAAAAGCCCTCAGGATAATCCCCGAGGAACAAAAGACCTTGGCTAAAAACCAAGGCAGAAAAGACCTCGGGCCAGAACCCGAGGCACCAGCTTCGCTTAGGCCAACCGACAATGGGGGGCAAGCCCCCCTAGGTGGCTGACGATGGCAAGCCTAACAAGACCTCGGGTCAACCCCCGAGGCACCGGCTTCGCTTAGGTCCAATCGACGATGGGGTTAAACCCCCTAGGTGGCTGATGATAGCAAGCCTCAAAAGACCCTACAACCACCATGTTCCAGGTCGGTTTCCTACGGTCGCCCTCTTCCTAGACACCTGCCTTAGCAAAATGCTTGGGGGGCAGGGGGGTATCAGAGGGTTATTAGACTAAAATAGGAAATCACACTAGTCACTAACAGGGCTTGGAATCCTAACATTCCTAAGTACCTACAGTGGCCAAAGAAAAACTGTCCGGACAGTAAAACAGGACGAATTCCTATAATACACCGGACGGGACCTCAAACATAGGTCAAGAAGACCAGTTATTCTGCCAGGTACGGCCCTAAACCATTTGCTAAGGCAGGGAGGCAGGGATTTAGATTGGTCAAAAAATTGGTCGAATATTGGTGATCACAAACAGGCAGTACAAGTAATTGTAAACGGTTAATGAAAAGAAAGGTGGCCTCAAGGACCTTTTCATTAATTAAAACAAACTTTTTACATGGCCTAGAGGGGCAGTTGTAGTAGCCTCATCCCCCCCCCCCCCCCCCCCCCCCCCCCCAAAAAAAAAAAAAAAAAAAAAAAAAAGACAACAAAAGAAATAAACAGACAGAGAAACATGCCAGGGACTAGGGGTCGCCCACCACGACCACCTCTTCAGTCTCCCCGACCTCCCCTTCTGGAGCAGCTCTGTCTCCTGCGGCAGAACCACCACTCGGGGTAGCCTCTTCAATAGGCCCGGCATTAGCGGTGGGGCCCTCAACAACAGCGGACGCCAGGTCCCAGTAGTCAGAATCTATCCCCTCATAAGGGGAAGTATCCCACTCTGGGTGGTCCCGGGCCAACCGGCTCTTCAGGTCCTCATAGCCGAGGAAGAACCCATCATCAAAGGTCTCCTCCGGGGCCTCGGAGGCTGTTGCTGCCTCCAGTAGAACCCTCTCCTTGGCCTTTGCCGCCGCACGACCAGCTCGGGCAGTCTCCAGCTCCGCCAGGGCAACCGCCAACTCCCCCTGGGCTGCTCCCAGGGTCTGGACCAAGCCTTGACCCTATTTTTCTCCACGGTCAAGATCCTCTCTTTCTCCTCCAAGGCCACCTGCCCTTCAGCAAGGGCAGTTTCAGCAATAGTCACCCTCCCGGCCAAGGCGGGCAAGAAAGACTCCGCCCCAGCAGCCATGCAGCCAACCTGCAAAGTCAAAAATAAGGAAAATCAGTCAGTCACTAAAACAGGCAGAGTAAATGATAGACAAGATGGTATGGCCGGAGCACTTACGAGGTGGGAGAGGCTGTATAGCCACCCCTGGAAGGCCTGTGGAGACAGGTTGGCGCATCTCTCCACCTGGCTGGGGAAAAGACATGGTCTGTTCCTCTCCCAGACCTCCATCGATTCCTCCATCAGGGTCCCGGATGGTATGTCCGCCCGGGGAGCAGATGTCTCCCCGACCACAACCACCCAGGGAGTTGACGTTTCCCTGGGACCCCGTGGAGTCGTTGGCCCACGCCTGAGCCGCCTGAGTGGGCGGTCACTACCGGCGGCCTCGGTAGCTGACCTCTTTCCAACTGCCGCCATCCGAGTAGCAGCGGCAGCCTGCAGGGCTCTTAGCTGCTCAGGATCTCTCTTGGGGCCCATTTTTGCGAAAGAAAAAGCTGTGAAGTTCATAGTTGGGAAAATAGTGGAAGGAACAACAAAAAAAATCCGAAGCCATGGTTGACCGAACGCTTACTTGGGATGATGGGAGGAAAAATGGGAGCTCGGCGGGTTGGTCCGATCGGCGGTTACCCTTCTGATCTCCCGACCGGGTCAGGACGTCCCAACCATTGACGAGATGATCAGCTAAATCCCTGATTCTTTCTTGGCACTCTTCTGGAATGCTCGTCAATTCAGTTGATCCCGCTGTACAAGAAAACACAAAAGCAGTTAGCTCCATGATTGTAACGAGAAGTACAAAGAGACAAGAGAGGAAAGTGTTAGGCGGCCTTACCCCTCAGCTCCCCCGCCCAGGAGGTCCTTAGTTGAGTCCCTGGGGCCCGATCGCAGAGCCCAGGGGTGGAAACCTGGAAGAACTTGTTATTCCACCCCTTGTTATTGCTCGGGCAATTGACGATAATTTTTCTCCCCTGCCGAGCCCCGAAAGAAAAGAACCCGACCTCTCCGTGAACCGGGAATGGCCGGTGAGCCTAGAAGAACTCTTGGAGGGTGAGCTCGTACCTAAAGACTTGGGGCCACAAGAGATGCACCCCATCAGGAACCTCCACGCGTTGGGGGCTAACTGCCCGGGAGTAATCCCGAAGTAGATCAGGGCGTCTCGAGCATTCGAGTGAAGTGGAATACGGAACCCAGCCGTAAACGAGTCTTCATATAAAGTGACGAAGCCCCGATGATAAAGCTAAGCCCCGCCAGCCTGCACGGCCAAGGAACAACCGTTGGGATTGGTGTACCTATCCCTGATTCGCCCAAGGTCTTGGGCACGTAGAATCGAGGGGATAAATTCGCAAGCAAACGCTGTATCGGGGTCGGGCTCCACAGGCGTCTCATCACCAGAATCCCGCAAGACAGAGGCCACCGGCGTCTCCTGGTCGAACTCACCTTCAGACACCCAGATAGGAATCCTACCCTCGCTATGATGGTCTGATGGGGAAGTGGAATGCAGACTTAGACTTGTGTCAGGGGTTCCCGACCGGGACTCTTTGCTCTCTAATCGAGAGGCTGAATTGAAGTCAGAATGCTCCATCTCTAACGCTCCTACTATAGGACGAGGAAGCAGATGACGACGTAGATACGGGTCAGGGACTCCAAGTCTGAGATACAAGGGGGCAGATCTAACAGCTTAAAAGGTGTAACACCCGTACCCAGAGAATGGGTAAATTATTATTTTTATATGCATTAATTAATATAATTAGTGTATAAAATGGATTAAGGGGAGGCTTGGACTCGCCATGTAAAAAAATGTTCAGAGAGGGACACTAGTTGGAAAAGTCCCTAGTAAGGTGGGACAGGTATTGAAATGAAACCCAGCGAAGGGTAAATTGGTAATTTGCATTTTTAATGATTAAATGCATTTATATGAATACATGAGTATTTGTTTAAAATGCTTCCATATTATATGTAGATATATGTGTTAGCAATTAGTTTTATGTTGGATACTCATAGAAGGGTATAAATGAAAAAGATTTAAAACTAGTAGGTGCGATAGCAATTTCACAAAATATGTGGGACCCACGTTGGGACCCATATGGAACTTAGACAGACACTCATTAGATAATTGGGTAGTTAATGGAATGTTTGGGGGGGATTTCATAATAGGAACTTAAGAAAATTGGGGGATGCAAATGAAGATTTGGCAAAAAGGCATGGCAATGACACCACACACTTGCATGTGTGTGTATGTGTCAAGAGGGAATGAGAGACTCTCAAAATTTGTAGAAATCAAAAGAAAACAAAAGAGAAATCACCGAGAGAGAAGACGGACCGTCACCGACGTCGAAATCTTGCCGTTCCGTCGCAGTCGTTCGTCGGATTCATGAATCGAAGCCATTTTCGGACTCGTGGAGGTGAGACAAACGTTTCTATACCCTTAATTTACGTTTAAATTGCTGTATTTTGGTAGCTCATACTTAATGGTGAGACACCGTCTACCGAAATTCTTGTAGGATTTACTTGGTGAGGAAATTGAGCTTTAATTGGTGAGATTCAGCACATCTCTAGCTTGAAATTTGGTATAATCTTGCTTAAGTTGAGTTTTCTAATTAATCAATGATTGGGGTTTAAAGTGTTCAATGATACATGTATGTTGTGTTGATGAAATTATGCTTAGAAGCTATAATATTGTTAAGTTGTGATTTTTATGTAATTATGTGAAGAATTGCCAAGCTTATGTGTTTATATGCTTAGATGTTTATATGTCTATGTGGTAGTCAATGAGCACCGGGGAATTGGTTCATTGTTGGGAGTAATAAAGGTGGTGTAGAGGAAGAATCCGATAAATACGGAAGTCCAAGGAATAGAAGTGGCCACGGGACCAAGGGAGGTCTTCGGGTCTGAATGAACCATATAGCCGATGTCTCGGCGACTACGTTTATGTTTTGTGTGTTAATTATAGCACTGAACGTGTTAAACATTCAATCATGTTAGACTACTCACTAAGCGTAATTGCTTAACAAAACCGTTTTCCTATTTCTGTTGTGGTATATAACAACCACCGCAGGTTCGGAGCCGTATTCGGAGAGGAAATGACGCGTGATGGGAGAGATGGGAAAGATGGGGAAGATTTGGGGCTAAAGCAAGTGAACTTTAAACTTGTAAAATGATGTAAATTATGGGTTGTTTTATGTTAATGATAACACTTGAGTGGTAGGAAAAGAGTTTGGATTCAAAACTTGTATTTTGATGGTTGGAAGTAACTTTGAGAACCAATGTGTTATCTCTCTTGTTTTGCTCAAGTGGTGTAAGTTGGTAGTTAAGACCATCTCAGCAAGTTCGGATGTGTCGCAACTGTTATGGACAAGATTTGGTTGTGTAAATGATGTTGGTTGTAGCTTGAGTTCATATCTAATGAGTTTCATGTATGTTTGGGTGAGAATTGAGTTTCAAAGTTTAAAAGTTTGTTTTAGTTCAAATGAAATGAGTTCTTGGTAGATTTGATCAAATGGTGAATGTGTTTGTGTAATCCATGCTTGATTTAAGTTTAAAAGTGTTTGGAAGTGTGTTGGATATGTTTTCCCAAAGTTTCATAAAGTTTCCATGTGATTTCGTTATGTTTTGGCATGTTTTAAAACTTGTAGCAGCAAGAATTTTGCAGCAGAAACTGTTTTGCAGGAACCCGGATCGATCCGGGTACAAAGGGTGGATCGATCCGGGGTTCTGGAGGGACATTCTACTAGAAAACAAGAAATTGGATCGATCCGGATTTTGTGGGGCGGATCTGTTTCCAGCAGCCATCCACTTTTACGGAAACGTGCATATCTCTCTCTAGAAAACTCGGATTTGCGCACTTTTTTTTTTGTTGGAACTGGGACTCAAAGATCTATCTATTGGTATAAAAATTTAATATACTTATTAATGACTATTTTGCCCTTGGGTTGGTTTTTGTCACAATAAAGTTCTTAAAGGTGGTTTAATTTATACTTTTTATTCCTAATTAGTGTATTTTGGGTGTGTATTGCCTTGTTACACGTGTCCTAATCCGCTAGGGTGGGTTGTGGTGTGAAAATTTTTGGTATCAAACCTATAGGTTAGATCCTTGGGAACGAGAGACGTATACGACGCGTAGTGTGCACACAACAACACGTAGTTGCATAAACATGCATACACGTTTACTTAGCATGCTTTAATCATTGATTAGCATGCCATGTGTTTATTTAAAAGTAACGTGTGTGTGTGATATAATGTGGGTGCTAGGTATTATGTCTGGAGGTGACACCTCAAATCGAATGGAACGAGTTGAACGGGCAATCGAAGGATTGGTTCTAGTTGCCGAAACTCATGTGGTCGAGGAAAGGCCGGTATAACCGAATCCAAATCCAAGGGAGGAAGTTGTCACTATTTCTAAATTTCATAAGCAAAAGCCAACAACATTCTGTGGGAAAGCCGATCCAATGAAGGCAAACTTTTGGGTTTCTGATATGGAGAAGATCTTCAGGGTATTACCATGTACAGAAGAACAGAAAGTTATATTTGCCGCTGACACATTAAAAGATGAGGCACAATATTGGTGGCGAACTAAGCTAGGCCGGAGTCAACCAACAACGTGGGATCAATTTCTTGAGGTGTTTAATGAACAATATTTCCCAGAATCGTTTGGAGATCAAAAATCTCAGGAGTTTATGGAATTGGTGCAAGGGGGAAAGTCGGTCTGAGAGTACTCAACACAATTTACGAGTTTGGAAAGGTTTGCGGGAGATGTGATAATAACTGAGAAAGTGAAATCCAGGAAGTTTGTGGCGGGGCTCCGAGGTGACATTCGAGGGCGAGTGACCGTATTCCGTCCGAGACCTATGCCAAGGCATTGGATATTGCTTCTATCGCTGAAAGAGATCTTGGGTATACTTCAAACATGCCACCACCACCGAGTCAACAAACCAAACGGGCTGGGTCGAGTCAGTTTAGTAGTCAAGGGAGTGCAAAAAGGCAGAGTTCAGGAGGATCATCAGTTAGTATCGGTAGTGGTTCTGGTGGGAACAAGCCGAGATGCCAGACATGTCAGAAATTCCATTGAGGACGATGCAATCAACTTCCAAATCCGATTACTTGTGACATATGCCGACAACTAGGCCACATCGATAGGAACTGTCCAAATCAGGTTATGGATATTAGGGGTCGATGCTTCACTTGTAAGCAGTTGGGACATCAAGCTAAGGATTGTCCAACCAAGCGTCAGGGAGCTTCTGGTTCTAGTTCATATGCGGCAACTACTATTACTCCAAGATCTACTCAACAACCTCCAAGGAGGGAGCAGCGAGAGGCAAGATCATTTCAACTCAGGCCGGGGGATACTGCTTCTGCCGAAACTGTTGTCTCAGGTATGGTTCCCATTTGCTCACACCTAGCAAATGTACTTATAGATTTAGGATCCACACACTCATTCGTATCACATCATTTTGCCAAGCAACTAGACAGACCATTAGAGTTTTTAAACTATAACTTATCTGTTGCAATATCATTAGGGATTCCGATGATTAGTTCAGGAGTGTTTAGAAAATGCGACATAAATATAGGTGGTAAAAGCTTAACAGTTGATTTAGTACCATTGTTTGTTCAGCATTTTGATGTTATATTGGGTATAGATTGGTTAGCGGCTAATCATGCTAACATTGATTGTAACAATAAAAGGGTAGTATTCCGTATTCCAAATCAAGATGAGTTTTATTTTCAAGGTAAGGGTGTTGTATCACCGCCGTATATCATGTCAGCTATTAAAGCTTGTCGTTTAGTAAAGAAGGGCTACCGGGGGTTTCTGTGTAGTATTCTTGATACTAGAGGTTCTGATTTAAAACTTGAAGATATTTCAGTTGTTAGAGAATTTCTGGATGTATTTCCAGAGGAGTTACCAAGTGTATTGATTGATCGAGAGACTGAGTTCGGTATTGATGTTATGCTGGGGACACTACCTATCTCATGAGCACCATATCGAATGGTTCTAGTTGAGCTGAAAGAGTTAAAAATTCAGTTGCAAGAGTTGTTAGACAAGGGTTTTATTCAGCCTAGTGTGTCTTCGTGGGCTGCACCAGTATTATTTGTAAAGAAGAAGGATGGTACAATGCGGATGTGCATTGATTACCAGGAAATCAATAAAGTAACAATCAAGAACAAGTACCCGTTGCCACGTATCGACGATCTATTTGATCAGCTTCAAGGGGCTCAAGTATTCTCAAAGATTGACTTGAGGTCAGGGTATCATCAACTGAAAGTTAAAACCGAGGATGTGGAGAAGACAGCCTTTAGGACCCGATACAGACACTATGAATTTCTAGTGATGCCGTTTGGGGTTACTAATGAGCCAGTTGCTTTTGTGGATCTGATTAACAGAGTTTTCAAATACTATTTGGATGAATTCGTGATAGTCTTTATTGACGATATTTTAATTTATTCGAAGAGTCCGAAAGAGCATGAACAACACCTGAGGTTGGTTTTACAACGACTTCGGAAAAAGCAATTATTTGGAAAGTTAAAGAAAAGCGAGTTTTGGTTAACTAGTGTCACCTTTCTGGGGCATGTGATCTCTAAGGAAGGTATTTCTGTAGACCCATAGAAGATTGAAGCTGTAATTAATTGGTCAAAGCCGACTAATGTGTCAGAGATTCAAAATTTCTTGGGGTTAGCTGGATACTATAGAAGGTTTGTTAAAGACTTTTCTATAATCGCGACTCCGATGACAAGGCTAATGAGAAAAGACGTACCATTTGAGTGGAATAAGGAGTGTGAAGATTACTTCTTAGCATTGAAGAATAAGCTAACTACGACACCGATACTTGTAATTCCTACAAGTACTGGTAATTTCAGAATTTATAGTGATGCTTCTCACCAAGGCTTGGGATGTGTGATAACACAAGATGACAAGGTAATAGCCTATGCTTCAAGACAGTTAAGATCTCACGAGAAGACTTACCCGACCCATGACTTGGAATTCGCGGCGGTAATTTTTGTGTTAAAAATTTGGAGACATTACCTATACGGAGAGATATGTGAGATCTTCACCGACCACAAGAGTCTAAAATACCTATTCACTCAGAGGGATCTTAATATGAGACAAAGAAGATGGTTGGAACTTATGAAAGACTATGACTTAAAAATTCAGTATCACCCAGGAAAAGCCAATGTAGTTGCTGATGCCTTGAGTCAGAAGTCGTCAGCAAACTTAGCTTATGCCTTAATAGCACAGGAGGAACTAGTAAAAGAATTTGAACAATTGGAACTTGAAGTAATTCCTAGAGTCAAAGGTGGTTTAATGGCTGCGATTGTTGCACAACCAAGTTTAATTGGTGAATAAAGTCAAATCAACTTCTAGACCCAGAATTCAAGAGGATTGTGGATGAGTTACATGAGGGTAGAAGGCCAGAGTTCAGCTTTCAAGATGGTGTTTTGAGATACATCAACCGTTTATGTGTTCCTATTGTTGGAGGTTTGAGAGGTAAGGTTATGGAAGAAGCTCATAATACAAGATATTCAGTACATCCGGGTAGTACTAAAATGTACCGAGATTTGAGAGAAATTTATTGGTGGAGTGGTATGAAGAGAGAAGTAGCGGAATTTGTATCTAAATGTATGACATGCCAAAAAGTGAAAATGGAACATGAACGGCCTGGAGGAGAACTACATCCTTTAGAAATACCAGAATGGAAGTGGGAGCATATCACGATGGATTTTGTTTCAGGATTTCCAAAATCTCAGAAGTCAAATGATAGTATCTGGGTTATTCTCGATCGCTTGACTAAGTCAGCTCATTTCCTACCTATCAAGACAAAAGATCCATCGAAGCTTGCAGAAATTTACATTCGGGAAATTATTCGACTTCATGGAGCACCGGTTTCGATAGTGTCAGACCGTGACACTCGATTTGTGTCTAGATTTTGGGAGAGCTTACAGAGAGCTAGGGGACGACTTTACATTTTAGTACTGCATTTCATCCCCAGACCGATGGTCAGTCCGAAAAGGTGATTAAGATTTTAGAAGATATGTTGAGGGTATGTGTTATGGATTTCAAGGCCAATTGGGAGACCCATTTGCCTTTAATCGAATTCTCTTACAATAACAGTTTTCAAACTAGCATTGGAATGGCTCCTTACGAGGCATTGTACGGATGAAAGTGTAGATCGCCGGTTTGTTAGACAGAAGTTGGTGAAAAATAGCTTTTAGGACCAAAGATAGTACAAATTACTACCGACAAGAGTAGATTGATTAAACAGCGGTTGCAAACCGCTCAGAGTCGTTATAAAAGTTATGCAGATACCGGTAGAAGACCGTTGGAGTTTGAGATTGGTGACTATGTGTTTTTGAAGGTATCGTCTTCAAAAGGTATAGCATGGTTTGGTAAGCGAGGTAAGCTTAGTCTGAGACATGTTGGACCGTATTTGATTCTTAACCGAGTTGGGCCGTTAGCTTATCGGTTAGAGCTGCCACAAGAGTTGGAAAATGTGCATAACGTGTTTCATGTGTCGATGCTTAGACGTTATGTGCCGGATTCGAAACATGTTATCATTCTAGAACCGTTAGAGATTCGAGAAGATTTGACTTAGGTGGAGCATCCAGTACAAATCCTTGATAGAAAGGACCAAGTGTTGAGAACCAAGGTAATTCCATTTGTAATGGTTCAATGGCAAAGCTATTCAGTTGAAGAGGCAACCTGGGAGCGGGAGGATGAAATCCGAGCCAAGTACCCGCACTTATTCAATTCGTGAGGTAAGAGTAAGTTTAGGGACCAAACTCCCTTTTAGGGAGGGACAAATGTAACACCCGTACCCGGAGAACGGGTAAATTATTATTTTTATATGCATTAATAAATATAATTAGTGTATAAAATGGATTAAGGGGAGGCTTGGACTCGCCCATGTAAAAAATTGTTCAGAGAGGGACACTAGTTGGAAAAGTCCCCAGTGAGGTGGGACAGGTATTGAAATGAAATCCAACGAAGGGTAAATTGGTAATTTGCATTTTTAATGATTAAATGCATTTATATGATTACATGAGTATTTGTTTAAAATACTTCCATATTATATGTAGATATACGTGTTAGCAATTAGTTTTATGTTGGATACTCATAGAAGGGTATAAATGAAAAAGATTTAAAACTAGTAGGTGCGATAGCAATTTCACAAAATATGTGGGACCCACGTTGGGACCCATATGGAACTTAAACAAACACTTATTAGATAATTGGATAGTTAATGGAATGTTTGGGGGGATTTCATAATAGGAACTTAAGAAAATTGGGGGATGCAAATGAAAATTTGGCAAGAAGGCATGGCAATGACACCACACACTTGCATGTGTGTGTATGTGTCAAGAGGGAATGAGAGACTCTCAAAATTTGCAGAAAATCAAAAGAAAACAAAAGAGAAATCACCGAGAGAGAAGATGGACCGTCACCAACGTCGAAATCTTGCCGTTCCGTCGCTGTCGTTCGTCGGATTCACGAATCGAAGCCATTTTCGGACTCGTGGAGGTGAGACGAACGTTTCTATACCCTTAATTTACGTTTAAATTGCTAGATTTTGGTAGCTCATACTTAACGGTGAGACACCGTCTACCGAAATTCTTGTAGGATTTACTTGGTGAAGAAATTGAGCTTGAATTGGTGAAATTCAGCACATCTCTAGCTTGAAATTTGGTATAATCTTGCTTAAGTTGAGTTTTCTAATTAATAAGTGATTGGGGTTTAAAGTGTTCAATGTTACATGTATGTTGTGTTGATGAAATTATGCTTAGAAGCTGTAATATTGTTGAAGTTGTGATTTTTATGGTAATTATGTGAAGAATTGCCAAGCTTATGTGTTTATATGCTTAGATGTTTATATGTCTATGTGGTAGTCAATGAGCACCGGGGAATTGGTTCATTGTTGGGAGTAATAAAGGTGGTGTAGAGGAAGAATCTGATAAATACGGAAGTCCAAGGAATAGAAGTGGCCACGGGACCAAGGGAGGTCTTTGGGTCTGAATGAACCATATAACCGATGTCTCGGCGACTACGTTTATGTTTTGTGTGTTAATTATAGCATTCCACGTGTTAAATATTCAATCATGTTAGACTACTCACTAAGCATAATTGCTTAACAAAACTGTTTTCCTATTTCTGTTGTGGTACATAACAACCACCGCAGGTTCGGAGCCGTATCCGGAGAAGAAATGACGCATGTTGGGAGAGAGGGGAGAGATGGGGGAGATTTGGGGCTAAAGCATGTGAACTTCTTTGAACTTGTAAAATGATGTAAATTATGGGTTGTTTTATGTTAATGATAACACTTGAGTGGTAGGAAAAGAGTTTGGATTCAAAACTTGTATTTTGATGGTTGGAAGTAACTTTGAGAACCAATGTGTTATCTCTCTTGCTTTGCTCAAGTGGTGTAAGTTGGTAGTTAAGACCATCTCGGCAAGTTCGGACGTGTCGCAACTGTTATCGACAAGATTTGGTTGTATAAATGATGTTGGTTGTAGCTTGAGTTCATATCTAATGAGTTTCATGTATGTTTGGGTGAGAATTGAGTTTCAAAGTTTAAAAGTTTGTTTTAGTTCAAATGAAATGAGTTATTTGTAGATTTGATCAAATGGTGAATGTGTTTGTGTAATCCATGCTTGATTTAAGTTTAAAAGTGTTTGGAAATGTGTTGGATATGTTTTCCCAAAGTTTCATAAAGTTTCCATGTGATTTGGTTATGTTTTGGCATGTTTTAAAACTTATAGCAGCAAGAATTTTGCAGCAGAAACTGTTCTACAGGAACCCGGACTGATCCGGGTACAAAGGGTGGATCAATCCGGGGTTCTAGAGGGACATTCTACTAGAAAACAAGAAATTGGATCGATCCGGATTTTGTGGGCAGATCGATCCGCCCTTGTTTCCAACAGTCGTCCACTTTTACGGAAACGTGCATATCTCTCTCTAAAAAACTCGGATTTGCGCACCATTTTTTTTGTTGGAACCGAGACTCAAAGACCTATCTTTTGGTATAAAAATTTAATATACTTATTAATGACTATTTTTCCCTTGGGTTGGTTTTTGTCACAATAAAGCTCTTAAAGGTGGTTTAATTCATACTTTTTATTCCTAATTAGTGTATTTTGGGTGTGTATCGCCTTGTTACATGTGTCCTAATTCGCTGGGGCGGGTTGGGGTGTAACAAAAGGCAAGTAGTACAAGACTCTAAACAAGAGGAAATACTCTGCTAGCACTATCCCGGAGCAACCCACTCGGTTCAATTGTCCTAAGGTGCCTCCTGACCTAAGGAGGAAGATAAACCTAATGAAGAAGAAGTCCCACTCCCGTACAAGCCCAAGTGGGTTCGTCCTCTCCAGTGTTACTCGATAAAGTAAAAGATAAATGGAAGAGAACGATGAATTGAGACCAGAGGAGAAGGACTTACAGAAATTAAAGTAGGGAAGAAGCTCGGGAAGCCTGGCCGGGAAATTTTTTCTCTCAAACTGCTCGGTGTCTCTATCTCTTGGCAGCAGAAATCCCAGGAATGGACAAGTATCCTTTATATAGGAACCACGAACGGTTCGGATCAAACAGATCCAACGGCCCAGACACTTTCCCGCCCAAAGTTGCTGACAACTTTCACCTCGGGCATGTGAAGGGTCGCCTCAAAAGGCACGCGCATTTAATGCGTGATGTGATGGTCCGGTTACCACACGACTGTTCGGTTACTTTCAAGTTGATCTCATTGGATCCTGACCAAGCCAATCACTTTGTGACACCTGGCAACACTACCCCTGGGTTCCTAATGATACCGTTCAGTCCAGCCCTCGGCAACCACGGGGGTGGGTCCCTTCCCGAGCAACAACCCCAGAGGATTCCCGGGCGGTAAATCGGGCAATGCAGATTTTCAAATCTCCTCTGATCGAGCATCACATCAGCTTTGAAAATGGGGGGCAGCTGATAGGCCCAGAAATACCCAGTCATAGTCAAACCTCTATGTCATCATGGGGATGCTGAGTCATCCGGCAGGAACGCCTGGGTTTCAGCAATCCCAAGCTCATCAGCTACAGTCGCCTGGTCTGAGCCAACGAACCGGGCCCACGAAGCAACAGTATTTCAAAGGTACAGCTTGGCCAGCGCACCTCTGAGTAGTTCCCTAATCCAGTCAGAAGACTAAAGGGGAGAATAAGCAGTTTCCTAAACCACTTAGGAAGCTCCCTTAAATTCATGTAAATCAATTGTGATAAGATTAGACTTCCTAATCTAATTAACTTACCATGTAAGGGTGGACTCTTGCATCTATAAAAGAGCCCACCTACCCTAATTACGGGGATCGAACTTGCATTCTTAACTGAGAGAATAGCTTACTACCTTCACCCCAGGAATATACCCGACCGGTATTACTGGTAGTGCCGCCCATCTTTGTTGGCTCACCAGGCCCGCTGGTGATCTGCTAGTGAAACTGCACTGACGCAACCGTGACGTAGGTCACCTTGTTAACGGGGCTGAACCACATACAATTCTTCGGTGTTCACCTTTCCTTTTCTCTCAAAATCCTTCTTAACCAAAATTTGGCATCATCAGACACTAATTTTGGGACATCCCAAAATAAAGTACAGGACTCACAAATTGGGGCGGAGGGAGTAGTTCATATGTGTGTGTAATAAAATTAAATTTAGAAGCATGTGTGTAAAATAAATTTATTTCCATCGGTTAAAATAAGTAAACCTTTATTTAGTATGTACATCTGCAATTGTCATACTAATATCAACTATTCTTTTTTGAAGAGTATACGTTCACTATTTCTATACATTTGAGTATACGATTTGAATAGTGTTATTTCAATATGGTATGCGATTTGAGTAAAAGTGAATTTGGCATGGATTTGGTTCTAGGAATACAAAGTAAAAATGTATTCATAATTTTATGAGTTAATTTAATTAATCTCCATATATTCAAAGTTCCATAATGGACTTCAGTTTTGAAATGGTAAATGACACATATTAGGTATGTGTGTCTAATAAAAGGAAATTTGTAAGCATGTGTATAAATTAAATTTATGGCCATGTGCGTTAATTAAATTTATAGGCATGTGTGTACTATAAAATTCAGTTTTTAAATAAACGGAAAAAGGGAAAGGGTATTAATCCTAAATTTCAAGACAAAAGTTGACCAAAATTTAAATATTACAGACCATTACGCAATTAGCCATTGTTAATGACTTTTTTTGTTGAAGTGAATGAGAAAATAACCACTTTTTTTGGACCATTTTTAAGTGAATAATAAATTTTTCAAATTTTATTGACCTAATTAATGCAAAAACTAGTTGACCCAAATGTAATTAGACCTAATATTATTGAGTGAATCCTCATTTTTATATTAAATAAAATTTTAAAAGTTGACCTGAATGTAATAATTCATTTAAAATGACAGAATTACCCTTACACAAATCAATATATCATTATGATGAGTATCGAGATGTATGAGTCATTATGGTATAATAAAAGAGTACACTTGTAAACAAGCCTGCTTGAAGGTAATTGGTCGGTTGAAATGACAAAATTGTCCTCACCCAAATCAGTATATCCTTATGGTGAGTGTAGATATGAGTTTGGGAGAGGGACAAGATCGTATTTCATTAACTCATTAACTCATTAAGCCTCTTTTATAAGGTAGTAGGCATATATATATATATATATATATAAATCTTCTACTATACAATAAGAACAGATAAGCAGGCACGTCAAAAAATATGAACTTCCTATTTTTCCCTTACTTACCTGAAAAATTACTCATCTGCCAAAAAAAAACTGCACCCTTGCTTTCCAAATGAACGCAGCAAGTGAAAGAGGCTACTCCAGTTATTATAGCTTCTGCTGTTAAATGGACACTAAGAAAGCTTTCATTCCTCCACGCATTGCTGTGGTTCTGTCTCTTTCTCTCTCTCTCTCTCTCTCTCTCTCTCTCTCTCTCTCTCTCTCTCTCTCTCTCTCTTTCTTGTTGTCCTCATCTTCGTCTTCTGTTTCCTTTCAACTGGGTGTTCGGTCTCTCTCTTTGTACCGCTTCAAACACTGTTGCGTCGAAGTGCACGATGTCTGCTATTCCTCTTGCATTTGGTGCTTCAACCAGGTGGTGGAGGCAAGACAACAGAGGGCAGAGTGTATACCAGTGACGGAGGCGGGGGCCATTTACAACCAGCCATTTCTTTTTCTTTTTCCTTTTTTCCCCCCAATTTGTTTTTCTACTCCTTCTTCCTTTGGATTCTTCTTTTTTACTTCTCCAATGCGTCATTTGCTCTCGCCATCCACCATCGAAAAGGTACTACTCTCTCTCCCTATAATTCTTTTGTTTACTCTTCTACTTCAAATTCGCACATTGGTTCAAGAAGATGCATTTGAGGGTTTACTGTTTTGTGATTGGGGGTTTATACATATCTGTCAACTTGGAGAAAATTTCAATTCAAGGCTAGATTTTCTTCTTCTCTCTCTTTCTCTCTCTCTTTGTTACGAAGCTCTCTGGTTTGGACGTTTGCAAATCGTTCTTGAATGAAGGAATGAAAGATCTCTCTATCATCGTTTACCTCTCTGGATTTTTCTCCTGGCTCTCTCCCTTTATTAATCCATGTTTCTTTCTCTCTCTCTCTCTCCACTTATTTTTTATTTCTCTCTCTCATAGAACAGAACTCTCTCTCTATATATATATGTGTGTGTATATACATGTATATCTTTCTCCCTCATTAGAAATCAATTATTGGTTGGTTCATTAATTGAAGCTTCTGATCTATTTGTCAGTAGAGAGATGGTGCAGACTTGAAAATCAAAACTGTCAAAGAAGGTATGGTCTCTGTAACAACCTGCATTTCATTTAAATTTTAAATATGCATTCCCATATTTATTCTGTATTCCCGGTGTTATTTTAATTTACAATTTCTCATGTTCTAAAATTTACTACTTGTTTTATTTCATGTCAAAATTCTTTTTGGGGTCAAATTACAATTTTATGAATTTAGTAATACCGGTGTTGGATTTCAAAACTGTATTTCAAAACGGTGGAAATACCTTCTTTTAACTCAAACTGTATTTTTATAAAACCAGAAAACCATTTCTTACATTAAAATGAATTTTCTGTATTTTTGTGGCAAACACCGCACCACAGAAATACCAGTTTATGTTCAAATTGTCCGCGCCGCGCTGAGATTCCACAGATTATGGAATTGACATAAAGCATGAAATAACTTGTACTTTATTTCCATTTATGGCAACTAATGATTGATTAGGCTTTCTTTGGGAATGCATTTTGTGTGTGTGTGTTAACGTAGTGCTTTAAGTTGTGTTCCCCAAACACTTATATAATTTCCTAGACAATTAGTATGTGCCATGTTTGGCAATGTACTTTCTGCATGTGTTAAGCTATGCCTAGAAACTAGACTTCCCAAATGACTCAAGCTTGACCCCTACATAGCTATACTTGTCCCTTGACTCCAATGTTGAGTCTTATAATCTGTATATGTAAATCATATACGTATTTACATATCCTCTAATTAGCAGATTGATAATCATAATCCATTTGTTGAGTGAGGGAGAATTTAGTGGCCTCCAAGTTCATCACTTAGTTCCCTTTATAAGCATAGCTCATCTCTCACAATCTGGGGATTCTTACAAAATTGAATTGAGAGAGAGAGAGAGAGAGAGAGATACATAGAGAGTATTCACAGAAAAATTTCAGAGAGAGGGGAAGCTTGAAGAACTCCATAGCTTGGGTTAATTCTTATTTTGCTATTCTTTCTCAGCAAATTTCAAACACTTATCATCAGTGAGTATTTTAAACTCACTAGAATGTAATTCATGTCTCAATTACTATTTGTATTGTTAGGGTTATAAGTCACCATTGTTGATCTTATTCATGAACTTCATAGCTTGGAAATCAAGATATTTCATCCTTAATCAAAATTCATTTTTAGAGAATTTTCTTTTTTAAATTCTTTATATGATTTTGAAAGATTATAGTTCATAGAAGCTACGGTTAAAATATTAGAGCCTAAATCATTCGTATCGCGACGTATATTGAAAACGAAGTTTTGACGTCTCTCGGTTTTTCGTAAAATTCAAGAGCTATGTTTCGATTCATGTTAAATTGATTTTATATTCGTAATCCTTGCGGAAAAATGAAGAGTTTTGTATATTACAAGTCATGTTTGCTTCTGAATTGCAAAATGCGTCAAAAAGACCCCTTAAACTGAAAACAGGGGAAGTTCAGAGAAGAAGACGAAGTCACTGCTTGAACTCGCGCGCACAATCGCGCGAGCGGCCCGTGCGCATGATCTTTGTATTTTCTTGACAGTTTGAAATTTTTAAAAGAAAGCAAAAACTGAACACATCGCGCGAGCGGCCCGAGCGAGCGACCCCTCACGCTAGCAGCCCGCGTGCACGACTTGACAGTTTTTGGTTTTTGTCTGTATTTTTATAAGGACAGTTTGGACTAAGTTTTTAACACTTTTAAAGTTCTGTTTGGAAATTATGTTAACACAAAATCTATTTTGTAATGTTTTGGTTGTTAAGGGATGTTTAAGGATGCGATTCTTCTCTTATATACTTGGTTATCGTCTCAGTACTTTATTGTTTTTATATAAAGCTGTCATGACATACATGTGGAGTCAGTTGTACATGCATGGTGAGTGTTGATCAGTGTTGAAAAGAGTTTGTGGTTGAGATTGTGTGTGGACACTCCTTGGTAGTGGTGTACCAAAGTGTGATATTACGGCTAGAGTATCTTTGAAATGCTATGGTGATAAAACTGGACACTCCCTGGCGCCCATGGTAGCGGTAAAGTGTGTGACGCTAACTTGGACATTCCCTAGCACCCACGGTAGTGCTAAAGTGTGGCCTACTAGACACTCCCTGACATGTGTGGTATGGTCAAAGTGTGAGGCATTGGACACTCCCTGGTACCCCGTACTAAAGTGTGAGGCAAACTGGATACTCCCTGGTATCCCTGTACTAAAGTGCATGTGGTCATCTTAGTGTTTCAAAGATACTGGAGTGAAAGAGTTGGGTGTTGTGTTTGTCGAGAGAAAAGAGTTGGTGAGATGAGAATGGTTGTATTGGTCTCATGCACGGTCACATGTTTTATGAACTGATGATTATGATATCACCCTTACTATTTCATAAGTGGATTAATTTCTACTCCCTCCGTCTCATATTGAGAGTCTCTTTTGGGAATTCCAACTTATTAAGGGGACAACCTTGATTTTGGTGAGATTTTCAACTTTCCAATATTACCCTTTTTAAAATTCAAAATTATAGTGTTACATAAAAAAAAAAAAGAGGGAAGAGTTGGATATAATAAATGACAAATTTAGAAAGTGTGCATTAAAGTACTTTGACTTTTCAAAGAGGACTCTTAAAATGGGACATAAAAAAATGGCATCAAGGATTCTTAATATGGGACAGAGGGAGTATAATATTTAACTTGTTGAGTATTGGGACGGTGAATGGAAGAAAATAGTAAATGAGTATATTTTACATTCAAGTTATGTTTATAATATTCACCAGCTTCAATAAGCTGACGGCGTTGATGCGCCCTGGACATTCGTGTCTAGGCTTTTCAGGTTACGATCAGGCTGGACCATATGACTATGCAAACTGAGAACAACCACCAGAGAAGAATTTATTATTATATGTTTTTAAGTTATGAACTGAAATTGTAATAAGGATGACTGTAATAGATGATAGATATTATTTTGTTCCAAGGCGGAGTGTGCCTTAGTTGATCCCGTGTTGTAACATTTATTAAGTTAGAAAAATTTTATAAGTCTTAATTGCTCTACTCTGATTATAATTTATTGTGGTTTGACGTTTGAACGGAATCTATCCATCAAACTGTCCCGACCTATTGGTCTATAAAAGAAATTAAATGCTTTCCATATTTATGCTAAGTGGTCGGGGTGTGACAGTCTCCTTCTCTCTACTTGTGATTAGAATTTTTCGAAATAGTCAAGTTTTGGGTTTGATTTCAAAGTTCGTTGGAAATTAGTTCAGAATATTTAGGAAAAGACATTAAATAAGTGTTTCAAACGATGGGCTTTCTTCAGTCTTCAACCTCTTGGTTAATCAAGAACTTGGGTTTAGGGTTTACAATTTAATAGATGAATTCAGAAGTTGGGTTAATTGATGGTGGCTTTCTCTCTGCCTTCTGATTTTGGTGTTTTTAAATCTTCATCTTTTGGGTTTTATTTCAGAGTTTGCTAGGGTTTTTTTTTTTTGGAAACTTTGTTTTCTTTGTTAATTTCAGCTTCTTGGTGACGCCCGGCCAGAAATTGAAGAACATAATTTAAATTCTTTACTTTTTGATTTGTGGCATTTGGTAGGTTTTTTTTATTCAACAATGAATTGGAAAATCAGATTTATTTTATGTTCCCATGAATTTGCAATTTAGGTGCAGCGTTGGTGTATTTTCCACCAATTTCTCTTAGTTAAATATGGAACTTCCATTGTCATTCTTCATTTGACTTGAATTCGTTTCTTCGGTGCCGTTTCTTAAAACAAAGGAGGAGAATTTAAAACTTTGTAAGACCAAATGTTTTTTTTAAAACTAAACATTAGGGATAAGGGGACAAACAGAAAGAACAACTAAAATTCGGGATAAGACCAAAAAAGAAAAAAAAAAAAAAAAAAAAAAACAAACGACGACAACAAAGAAAATTCATGAATCAATTTATCAACTACCTTTCTTTTTCTTCATTTTCTTGGGAAAAAAAACCATAAACAGAGAAAGCTAAACAGTAATGTAATTGGGGAAAGAAAAAAAATTCAATGAAGAAAATCAAAAACCAAATTAAACCTTATCAGTGCGATCAAGTTCTGTATTTCGTTTTTATTTATATTTATTTAACAGATTTGCTCATTATAGTTTTATTTTGATGAACTAATTTTTTTTTACAGATTTATTCTACGTAGGTTAGGTATACAAGCTCTTATTTTCTTTAGTTTTATTTCGATGAACTAATTGGTTTTTTTACAGATTTATTCTTCTTAGGTTAGGTATACAAGATCTTATTTTCTTTAGTTTTATTTTCATGAACTAAATGTTTTTTTTTTTTTTACAGATTTATTCTTCTTAGGTTAGGTATACAAGATCGTTTTCTCTTTATATTTAAATCTGAACTTCACTTCTTTACAGGGAATGGACTGTCTCAAGTTTTGAAGAACCAAAAGTTACTGAAGTTATTCAAGCTTCTCCTAACCAAGACCAAGATGGCAATAACAGGGAGCAACCTTTAGAAGGCCACTTATTTCATTATTTCGAAATTCATTACTTTTTGGAAGTTGAAGAAAGTTTTAACTAAGAACCTCGTAAAACTAAAAGCAAGGTTTCTATCGGATTAAAAAATTGAAACTTTCCTATCAAGTTGATTTTGTTTCAAGATAAACAAATACTTACTTCAGCCAGACAGTTGACTACTTGTGCAGGGCAGAGAGGAAAGGAGGTTTTAACCCAAAAAAAAAAGAGATGAAAAGAGGTTTTTTGTTTAGTTCCATCTCTAAATTCTGAAATATCCCAAAATTTAATCTTCCTTTTAGATTTTCTGAGCAATCAACAGTACTCTTATGAAAATTCATGAATTATTCAATTTCAATAAATGTGATGAATTTACTGAAACCAAGTTCTGCATATTTTGTAGCGACGGGTGGTACTAATGAGTTTTTTGCATTGTCCAATTTTGGCTTGTTTCCAAGGAGTATGAAGGTTTTTGAATCTCTAAGTGTACATATTGTGCAGATATATATTTTGATAGTTCTAACTATTTGATACTGTCTTAAATGCTATATTTAGATACAATTAGGATACTAGGTTGGTAAAGACAAGAAATGATAGAATTAGGAACAAATCCGTACATCAGATGGTAGAAGTACCTCCCCTGTGAGGGATAAACAAAAGAATGTGTGTTAAAACTTATGAATGTCAATGACTTAGTAGGGATTGTATTGTGTATTGCTATGGACAGGGGAAGGTTCTTATTGTCTTGGAATGAGTTAAATACAGCAGCGTGTGCTCAAAAAGGTACTACTCTCCCTCCTTATAATTCTTTTGTTTACTCTTCTCCTTCAAATTCGTACATTGGTTCAAGAAGATGCATTTTAGGGTTTACTCTTGCTTCTTGTGATTGGGGGTTTATACATATCTATCAATTTGGGGAAAGTTTCAATTCAAGGTTAGATAATATTCTGTGTATGGTGCTAATCTCTTAGAGGCAGACCAAATCCATTGCTTATGTTACAATTTCTTCAATTCTCCCAGCTACGAAATTGCTTCCAGCCTTTGGCAGATTAGTGTATGCTTTGTGTATATTTTCTTCAAATTTCCTTATCCACAAATTCCCTCACATGCTGCAATTACCTTTTGTTAACTTCTACAATTCAAAATATTGCCACTTTTGTTACAACTTACATCTTACTGATTTGGTTACAACAGCCAAAAATATTTTGTCCACCTTATGATATGAGTTGATAGATCACCTAACCCCCATTTAAAAACTTGATGTGGCCTGATGTGCTTAAATGGAAGTCAAAACCACATAATTGTGAATTTTACCTACGATTCTACATTGGCGTAAATCATTTTGTAGGGGTTCCCTAAATTTTGGATCAGCTACTCTGAGTATTCACTGCAAGGGGAAAGATGCAACCCATAAAAATAGTAACTATATATTTTGAGAGTTTTCAATTAATCAATGTTAGTGTTGAAATCCTTATTCATCTTTTGCTTTGCAGATGAGTGAAATCTGTCACCTGTGCCGCCTTCTTGGGCATACTGCACGAACATGCTCATCGTTGCATACTAGATGTGATATTCCGAACTGTGATGGTGTTATGATTCTTCACAACTGTGACGACCGCTTGTTCTACAAATGTTACCGTGAGACATGTCTGGGCTACTTACCTTGCGTAGAAGTCGATGATTCCCAACTTCTACACATTACTGTTAGTATTTATATGCTCTTTACAGCCGCCTACTTCGACACAAATATTGTCACCAATGACTACGCAAAATATGATTACGTTATTAAAAACATAATATGTTTTCTTACTACAGTTATTGTGTGACGTATGTGGCTTGAATGACCACAGGCCTAACCAATGCCCATCTTCTCCGCCTTTCCATGGACCAATTGTTGAAGTTGAATTCAACGAATAGCCTACTCGATATATATTAGACGAAGGTGAGTGATCCTATGGAATATTCACTTTTGACTTCCACTTGGGCTGTGCATTTTGCGATCTCTGTGGAGCAGAATTATAGGATGCATAGATGTTCAGTAATAAAGAGATAGGTAGATCTTCCAACAAAGCACACAAGTTGTGCGTGTGCGCCTGCGTGTATAGCATGCATGTGCAGTTTCTCTTTGCTGCACAACAGTCTCTATGTGTTTGTACCCAAAAGAAAATTAATACAGCTATATACTAAAAAAGACTCTACATACTATTAACTGACCCCAATGTTCTCAAAATTCTGTTGGAAACCCTGATTGATTTATTTACATTCTTCCGCCTCCAACAAGAATCCATGCCACTGCAAAAGAAGCTGCGGATTATGCACACACTTCCTACCAACTCTACGACTCCATCATGCTCTAATCCAACACAATCTAAGCTATAATATGTGCAATTGTGTATGCTACTACACAAACACATACAACAAGTTGATGTCTGTAATTGAATATGCTTACTACACAAACACACATAATCAGGGGAGGGACACTAAGCTTATTCTCATACACAATTGTCTGATGAAGACAGAGACATTTTACTATACGGTCTTAGGTTATAAACAAGCTTTTTTACATTTCCCCTGCTGCATATTACTACAGACAAAGTCATATATATTCTATAAACTAGGATTTTATTCTCTCATTAGATACACATATCAGACAGGTGTGCCAAATTTGTTATGATCATGGCCATAACGCACCAACATGTACGTGGCTCCAACTAAGCTGAATGACTCCTAACTGTGATGGACCTTGGATTTTCTATGACATTTGCACTGATCAATCTCTACAAGCTTACAACCATGAGTGTACGGGATATAAACATATAGGTATGGTCACCCACGAACAAATCCACTATCCCATCACATTGGTAAGCGACGAGTAAACTAAAATACATCTGTAGCTGCGATTGTACAAGTTCCAACTTAAGCTAACCTAAAATCATCTCCTTACATTTCTTTTGCAAGTTATCTTGTTAGCTATGCGGTGTATATGGCCATGCAATATACCAATGCTCAGATCTACTGTCATTGTACCAGCTAAGCGACCAATGTGATGGGCTGTTCTATGGACTTTTTGGGGTACATGACCATGAATTACAAGCATGTCCAAATGTATTAACATTCGATTATGAACATCAACAAGAGGCTGCCATGTCAACATCTACAAACCCAAACAACAATATGGTGAATGTTTTACCCACAGCAAAAAAGATAGTATGCAGATGTAAATATACAAAGGGACAAACATGCACTGGAAAGTTGATGTATGAATACTGTTTTTTGTAACTAAAGAGAGAATGCTCAAACTGACACTATTATAATAACATAGATGTTTGTGTTGGTTTCTTGTGTTTTTGTGTATGCACTGTTACGTAAGAAGTAAAATAAATAAATTACACAGGTTATTTGCCACAAGATTTTAGAGCAGCTCTAATATGGGCAACATGAAGTTTGGTACTGCTACATCCTAACATTACCCTTTGAAAAAGGCTTCTACTGAGAGGTTAAAGGTAGGTCTATTTTAACTATTAACTTCAATGACTAAGCAAAGGAAGTGCTATGATTTACCAATGTGATGAATATTATATTTGTGGAATTATTTGCCTTTGCTTAATGATTTAAACACTTAATTGCCACGTGGGACTATTTAAAAATAAATGTTAGTAGTTTTAATTTAATCTAAAACCATAAAAGGTTAATTAGGTGTTTATACTTCATTATGTTTAGGCGATATTATGGACAATTCACATTAAAGAGTAACTTCAAAAATTAGATCTATCAAAACTCGAAGAATTTGTAAATATTCAAAAGTGGGGGGAAAAAAACCATGCCCTAATATTCATCCATACGTAACTAGGAAAAGGCCTATAAATATATAATTTTTTACGCATGCTTTCCCCATTTTTCCAAAATGAGAAGAGTTCATTATTGTGACACCCTTTAACTAAATCATTATAATTCCTAAGTGCTAAGTGGACTTACATCCAACCATAATTATTCACACAGTTAGGCAAAAAAAATTAATAACAACAATAACAATAATAATAATATTAGTAATAATAATAATAGTAATAATAAAAAAAAATGCGTGAGCCAAAAAAAACCAAAATCTAAAAGATTGACCTGTAGATTTATGATGCATAATGGCACTGCACTCAGTTAGTATCAACACATAGTTATCCATATAGTTAAGGATAACCCAAAAAAAAACCCACTTATGATACATTCAAGTTAGTATCAACTTATGGTTATTCACATGGTTAGTGATAATATATCATAAGTGTCATTGGAATACATTTTTTAAATTCATATTTTTTTTGTTATCTCTAACCATATAGATAACTATGGATTGATACTAACTGAGTGTATCATAAGTGTCATTTGGGCAATATACATTTTTACTTATTATTTTTTTTTTTCATTATCCCTAACCATATGGACAACCATGAATTGATAGTATCTGAGTGCATTATAATTGTCATTGGGTATCAATAAGTCTACATGTAAATCTTTTACACTTACGATTTTCCCTCTCTTTCTATGATTGTGTTCGTAGGGATACATTTTCTTCCCTTAACTACATGAATAACCATGGTTTAGTATAGGTCTAATCTTCAGGTTAAATGCCAATGTGAGACTATTTAGAGATAAAGGTTAATAGTTTTATTTTAGTCCAAAACCATTAAATGTTAGGTATCCATGTTTCATTTGAAAATAAAAAATGCTAAGGCAATATTACAGATAATTCATGTCAAAGTTATCAACTTCTTCTGTTGGAGGAGTTGTAGATAAAATAGTTGTATTTACAATTTTCTATCTAAGCCTTCTAACATCTTATTGTATACTTTTAACAACCACTAAATGCTCACTTTTTCAGTTGCATAATAGTAAGAGATTGAAGAAAATCACTTTTCTCAGTCCAATTTGAAGACGATGAAGGGTTTTATTTAGAGCCCAGATGATAGCATTAAACCCATAATACTTTCGAATTTTCACAAGGAATCTCTCATAGAAGACATGCAGCGGCAGGGAATTTATAGACGAAGGCACTGTAGAGAGGGATATGAGCCATATGGCCGTTACATGAGTGACATGTATCATAAGCCATTATGTATCCATTTGTCCTCCTATTTTTAGGAAAAAACTTCTCCACATAAGCACAATTTCTCATTTTATTAAAAGTTTTATAAATAGTGAGGTTTACAACAAATATTTACTCGGGATGTGGATACCACTTTAACGAGAAAAAAAATTCTTTTAGCAAAAATAAAATAAAAATGTATATAAATATATAAAATAATTTTAATGAAAAAAAAATTAAGCAGCTACGAATGCTTTGTTTGGTTCGTGGAGTTTATGAGAGAAGAAAGAGGAGAAAGAAAAACGTGATGGAAAACTAGTTTCTTTTTACCATAGAGCACCCAGAGTGGGTAAGATGTAAAAACTTAGATTAAATTGTGATATAGGTTCGGTGTGACTTGTAATGGTGTAATAACCAAACGGCACACACAAAATCGTTTGGGACGAAATGACACTCCCAAAGCCGTCCAAAGCTTTGGATCCAATGAACATTAAAACAAAAAAATTTGCAAAAGGAAGCAAATGGCACACGGTGTGCCGTTGGGTAAGGAAACATCTCAAGTGTGTGTCGTGTTGTCTCCAACTGCACACCGTGTACATGACTTTTGGCTCACACACGATTTAGGCTTAGTTTTGCTTTCACGTGGCGTTTTTAAAGGAGCTTATGAAATTTATTACTAAGTTGTTTGATAATTTTATACAAGTGACACACTACTATTTAAAAAGACATCATGAAACCATAAAACAACCTTGAGCTTTTAAAAGCTCCATTCTAGAGCTTTTAAAAGCTATCCCAAAAAAGCCCTAAGTTCAATTTTTGCAAAGCTCATAAACTAGTTACCAAATGAATTAACTTGAAATTGTACTTTAAAAAAGGAGAAGCACAAAAAGGGAGCCAAACTAAGCCTTAGTTTGTGCCTTTTCACCGTACATTAGTGGTACTTAAGTGTACAACACTTGAGTTTTCTTAACTTTTGTAATACTACACTATTGTATAAGCTACACCACAGTAAGAAGCAATTCTCTTATCTGTCCTAAGTTATCCTACGCAAGCACACCAATGTGGCTGCTCTTACCGATGTGACTAGTAATCTATATTGTTTTCCTTTCGCCTCTCTTATCCTCCATTAATTCATGAACCAAGCAAAGAGCATCCACGGTGTAGTAGTTTTTTTTTTCTTGGAGGGTTCAAAGTGGTGTAAAATAATAGGCACACACTTAGCTGTTTGGTAACCAAACAATCAAGGTTTAGTCATTTGGTAGCCAAAAAGGTTAAGTCTTGGCCATTTGGTTACCAAATAACTAAGTGTTTTTCGTTTGGTGGCCAAACAGTTAAGTCTTTATTGTTTGCTCGTACCACAACTATGTTATAATATCCTATGAAACTTAAGTTTATGGGACAAGATTTCACAATCTCCCCCACTCAAAGACGCGGTGTCCTCATCACGTAGGCCCAGTTTTCCCCCTTGGCTAGTCAATGTGGAATTAGATCATGTTCTCCCCTTTGGCTGATCGATGTGGAATCAGATCATTGGTGACCACAAAGCATCCCATTAGCGTGCACAAGGTATACTACATCAGGGACTCTACTCCTCTGCCACACCACCCACGGTGTCCTTATAGGATCCGGGTTGGCTTCGATACCATTTGTAATGCCCCAAGTGATCCACTTGACTAACAACTTGACGGACCTACCATATTTGCCCTTAAAATGCTTAAGCCCAAGTTGTTAGTAGTAGCCTATATTGTTATACATATATTAGACTAACATTTTGTATTTATCCAATGTAGAATGTGTAGACACACAGATTTTGACCAAACGTCGAATTAAGGGGAGTGTTACCTCTAGATCCGATGATGTAATAACCTGCATTTTCATTTAATTTCTTGTAATTGCATTTGACATATTTAAATTTAATTTGAATTTTCATGATTAATCTGTATTGTTAATCTCATTGTCATTTACAATTCTTACATGTTAAAACTGATTTCTTGTTCTATTTCATCATTAAAATACTTTTGGGGTCAAATTGTAATTTTTACAAAAGTTAGTAATACCTGTGTGGATTTCAAAATCTGTATTTCAAAATGGTGGAAGCATTTTCTTTTAACCCAATCAGTATTTTTATGAAACCAGAAAATCGCTTCCTACGTTAAAATGAATTTTCTGTATTTTTGTGGTGGACACCGCACCCCGAAAATATCAGTTCATGTTTAAAACTGTCCACGTCGCGATTAACTTGCACAACTTTTGGACATAACGTAAAGTATGACATGACTTGTACTTTATTTCTATTAATGGAAACTCATCATTAGCTTAGGCCTTGTTTGGCAATGCCTTGTGTGAGTGTGTTAACTTAAGGCCACAAGCTTCTTTTCCCAAACACCTCATCTTGCCCCCTATTAGTCTACTTGGCTCTTCAACATCTGAGAATGTATATACGTATATACATATTTGTGAGTAAGTTGCATTTTAGTTAATTTGGAAATCAAATTGAAATTGTTGAGTGTATGTGGTGGTTCTTGGTGGCCAAGTTAAGGAATCTCTATATATACTCATACACACTCTCTTCACAATACACACATTCTTAGAGACTGAAAACATAGAGAGTTTAGAGTGAGCTTGAAAGTTTAACCACTGAGAATTTTAGAGAGAGAAACTCAATTCTCCATAGCCAAGCTTGGATTGGATTATCATATTTCTATATCTTTCTCAACACACTTCATCTTCTATCACAGTGAGTATTTCAAACTCACTCTTAATGTAAAAGTCATGTCTATTTACTGTTTATATGTGTGTATTTGTAACTGCTATTGCTAATTTCGTCCATGGAAGCTTGAGCTTCAAAATCATGATTTTTCAAACCTTAACCAAAACTGGTTTTTAGAGTTGATTATGAAAGATTATACCTCATTGATGATATGTCTGAAGTTTTGGAACACAATTCATTCATATGAAAAAGTATATTGAGATTTAAGTTTTGACACTTTTTAGTTTTTCATAAAATTGGTAAGCTATGTGTAGAATCATGTAAAATTGACTTCATATTCGAAATCCTTGTGAAAAACTAAAGAGAATCATATATTACATGACCTATGAAGTGTTGGATCTGAAAATGGGTCAAAATAGACCCTGTTTTACTGAACAGAGCAGTTTTCTGCGGAGAAGATGAAGTCTCTGCTTCATCTCGCGCCACGATCGCGCGTGCGAGAATCGCGTGAGCGGCCCGCGCGAGCGACTCTTCGCGCGAGCGGCCCGCGCGCGCGAGGCATGCGTCTCCAGGCAGACAGAAAAGTTTATATATATAAAATGAAATTTAGGCAGGTCGCGCGAGCAAGGGTCGCGCGAGAAACCTTTCGCGCGAGCGATCCGCGCGTGCGACCTTGGCTGTTTCAGACAGACAGAAAAGTTTATATATGAAAAGGAAAATGGGCATATCGCGCGAGCGGCCCGCGCGAGCGACTGTTCGCGCGAGCGGCCCGCGCGCGCGAATTCTGGCAGTTTCTGTTTTTGTCTGTTTTCTGTTAAGGGACTGTTTGGTTTAACTTTTAAGTACCGTTAAGGTTCTGTTTGGGAAATTTAGTTAATCAGAACTCTATTTGGTTATGTTTGAATGATTAAAACATTGTATTATGACTTATCAATCCCCGTACGCGTGTGGTTCCTTTAATTCAGCATTTTGCTTAGGTTCAAGTGCATATCATTCATGTGGGGTCAGTGGTACATGCATGGGGGTGTCAGTCAGTGTGGAAAAGAGTTATGGTCAGTGTGGAAAGAGTACGAGTTTTGAGTTTGAGATTGCGGTTGTGGTTGTGGTTGTAGTTGTGGTTGTGGTTATAGTTGTGGTTGTGGTTGTGGTTGCGACGAGGGTATCTTTGAAATGCGACGGTGGCAAATATGGACACTCCCTGACGCCCATGGAAGCGTTAAAGTGTGTGAAGCCGAACTTGGACATTCCCTGGCACCCATGGTAGTGCTAAAGTGTGGCCTACGGACACTCCCTGATACCCGAGTCTGGATACTGCGTGAGGTTGCTCCGGTATTTGCATGGCGGTTTAGGTATTCAAAGTGTGAGGCAATGGACACTCCTTGGTACCCCGGACTAAAGTGTGAGGCAAACTGGACACTCCCTGGCGCCCCGTTGCTAAAGTGTGGCTATCTTAGTGTTTCAAAGATACCAGGAGTAAGATAGTGGGTTGTTGTGGTTGTCGAGAGAAAAGAGTCGGCAAGATGAGTGTGGTGCATTGTCTCATACACGAGGAACTGTTTTTATGAATGAACGACCTTTAATATATTCCTTGTTGTTTTATAAAATGAATTCTTTCTGCGGTTTAACGACTGTTTTTTTTTAAATTGAAAAATGGAAAAGGGTAAATGGGTATGTTTTACATTCAAAGTTATGTTTTTAATACTCACCAGCTTCTTGAAGCTGACGACGTTGATGCGTCCTGGACATTCGTGTTCAGGCTTTTCAGGTTATAATCAGGAGGAATCATACGACTATGCTAATTGAGAATGGCTGCCCTCGGATGAGAAAACTGTTTATTTATTTTACGTGTTAAGTTCGAACTGTTTGTTTTATAAGGATGACTGTAATAGACATTAAGCTATTGTTTTGTTTCAAGGCGGTCTGTGCCTTTAGATGAACCGTGCTGTAATATTGTTTAAGTTAGAATAATATTTGTCAGCTTTGATTGCTCTGCTCTGATTATTATGTTTTGTTGTTCGACGTTTGGGACGGTATCGATCCTTCAAACTATCGCGACCTACGGGTCCATAAAGGAAATTAAACGCTTTCCTTATTTATGCTACGTTGGGGCGTGACAGATGATGACAATGTCCGACTAATTTAGGACTTCTAAAGGTAATTCAAGCTCTTCAAAAGACTCTTTCAATTCAAACAAAAGAAAGAAAGAGAAAAGAGAGGGAAAAGGGAAGGATAGAAGAAAACGGCACATGGCATAGGCTGCGATAGTCACTGGGTGCCGTAGCGGCACTCTCTGATCGCTGGACCGACAGTCAGTAACTGCCGCACCGGCATTCACTGATCGCCGTAAAAATCCACAAAATGCTGCGATAATCAGAATTCCAGAAAAGACGGCAGTCCGCAGCATACATTGAGTGCCGCATTGGCATTCACTGAATGCTGCACCGACAATTAGTGAGTGACGTTCCGGCACTTACTGAGTGCCGCTTCCAACTTCCCTGTATGCCGCACCGGTAATCAGTGAGTGACGTTCCGGCATTTCAAAGTGTGCCTAGTTGAAATTCACACTGAATTTTACACCCAGTTTTAAATGCATGTACCATGTGCTATGTAACTACTACACAGAAAAGTGTGAAAAATTCACACAGCACAAGGTTGGCTTGGTTTGGTTAAGTTGGTGCACAATTTATGTGGACCCCACCCGCCACATCAGTTTGTGAGCATACTGACCAAATGTTTCCTAAAAACATGTACAGTGAAATCACTTTCAAAATTGGTGATACACATCAACATGATTCTTCGATCTAAATCCTTCTTAGGTTTGAATGAACCGGTTAGGATTTAGATTAATTTATCTCTACATTTTGTTGAGCCAAAGCTATCAATTGTGTTCTTTCCTAATTTTGAAGCTCGTTTTTCATTTGATGTAACATAAACAAGTTTCAGTATTATCAAATCACCAGAATGAATATCATTAGGATATTTTGAAGCCAATTTCATTAGGATATATGTAGGATTATCATTGGATATATTAGGAGCTAGATTTCTACAAGGGATTTGGGATTTATAGGCTTATTCGGACTTATTCGTGAGGTGAGTGCTCTAATCCTAAATTAGGTGTTAAATGACGTTTATGTGATATTGGTTATGATAGAATGCTTAATTCTTGAATTAATAGAAAAGCATGTGTTAATTAGAGCTTAACATGTCAAAGTTATTGAAATTGCCATGGTGATATGATGATTTGCTTATGTGCTTAAATGGGTCAATGGATATCAAGTGATGATCACCATTATTTAGTCCGTATTAATGGGACGATGATATTCCTCAGAGAAAATTGGACAGTGGTAAGGACCACAACGAATTTACTTCGGTCACGTGAGAGTGAGTGATATCGCTTTAAGCGACGGCAAAGTAAGAAAGCCCGGAATCAAGGGTCCAAAACGATGGTGAATAGGTACTTGGCATTCACTAGTTTTATCGTGAGATGTTTAAATATTACATCATAGGTACAAAAATATCAGGTCAAAGTCAAACTGCCACCTTAGTAAGGAAATGCCAAGTCATCCGAGATGGGCACCTGATGCCTAACCATCCCGGGTTCCTCAGCTTGTGACCGCCTGGTTTGGGCTCACAGCTCGGGCTTGCGATGCAGATTCGTCCCACAGTAGGCGCGACCCGGGCCCGTACCGTGATTTGCTTTTCCAAATCCCAGACAGTTTCCTATCTCAGCTAGAAGACTAAGAGAAAGTGCAAGTAGTTTCCTAATCAACTTAGGAAACCCCATGACTTGTGTAAATCAGTTGTAATTAGATCAGGCTTCCTAATCTGTTTTACTTACCTTGTACGAGTGGTCTCTTGCGTCTATAAAAGGGACCGCTCACCCTCATTGAAAGGGATCGCATTCTTATCATACAGAATAGCAATACATGTCACTCATATGCATACACCGGGCGGTTTCTGGTAGTACCGCCCTCCTTGTTGGTTCACCAAAGGCCGTCGGTGATTTGTTAGTGGACGCGCTCCGACGCACACGTGGACGTCTACTAGTTAACGGGACTGAACCACATACAAACTCTTTTCGTCTTCATCTTCTTGCTCTTGCTTTCATACTAATTTTTGGCATTATCAGTTTGGCACCGTCTGCGGGAATACGACAGCTTTCTCCAAAAACAAATATGTGACTGATCAATATGCCGGCGAAGAAGGGTAAGAAGACCACTGCTCTAGCAGGTTAGGCGGACTCACAGGCCAGGCAACCGGCCGCCTCCATGACCTCTGAGCAGATAACCGCGGCTCTTGAAACTCCTGGAGGGCCAGCGGCAAACTCAGCAGCAGATTGAAGCACTACTGGCCCGACAGGGTAAGCTCCCTCAAATCGAGGATCAGTCCGGGAATGGTGCACGTGAATGGGCCCGTGCTGGTCCGACAGCGTGCCCGCATTGTACCTGTATCCCCACCGGCTTTGGGGTGGTCCGAAAACGATGAGCGTAGCCAGGTCCCCGAGCGGACCCGGCAACGTGCCCAGGCTAACCCGCGCCGAGCAGGGGATGCCAGAGAGATTATCAATAGCAGACGCGCTGCTATAAGGGAGGGGCACAAGCCAACGGCCCAGGAGTTGGCCAAAGAACCCCCGGTCAGGAGCCGTGGGGATCTTAGGCACACGACTACTCGGAGTCGGAGTCGAGCCCTATCCCTGAGAACAACGCACTTCGAGGGAGAGGCCTCGTCCGACCCATTATATCACTCAGATTCAGAGCGAGACCGATCGGGAGGACGTCAAGGCCCAAATTGAAAACTTGCAGAAACAAATCGAGAAATTAAGCCGCAAGCCGGGCCATGACCACACCAATACTGAAATCGAGTCACCCTTTACCATCCGGATCACAGGATTCCCCATCCCGCGGAAATTCAAACCACCGCATCTTGATTCTTATGAAGGTTCGGGAAGCCCAGTGGATCATGTCCGGATTTACAAGGCCCAAGTGACGCTGGTCACCACCGCCGACAAACTGCTGTGCCTAGCCTTTCCCAGCACCCTCAAAGGGCCAGCCGCACAGTGGTTCCACGCTCTCAAACCCCGAACGATCGATGATTTCAAGGCATTAAGCAAGCTCTTCATCGCCCAGTTTGTGGGGACGCTCGACCGATCACAGCCAGACACCCAATTGATGGCCGTCAAGCAGTGCAAGGGAGAATCCCTGAAAGACTACGTCAACCGTTTCAATCAGCAAATGCTCCAGATTCTCCACTTGAACTAAACAGTCGCTATCACTGCCTTCTGCTCGGGAGTCCAGCACACCAAAGTCACTACGTCGTTTTATCACGACCGACTGGCAATCCTGGTTGTGCTCTCCAAGAGGGTTGGGAAGTACATTGACACAGAAGAATTCCTGAAGTTTAAGCGTGCAAGCCTTGCGGGAGATGAGTCCCCAAAGTCCAAACACAAAGGAGAGAATTTTGAAAAGGGTTCGGGAAAGAAACCGAGACAAGAGCAGCAGAGAAGCGGTCGGGATCAGGCCCCAATTACCTTCACACCTCTTTCCCGACCCATTAATGAAGTCATGGCCGCCGCCGAGGCTCAAAGGTTGCTCAAATAACCGGCAAAACTGAAGAGCCTGCCCGAGAAGAGAAACCGGGACATGTTTTGCCAGTATCACAAAGATCATGGTCACGACATGGGTGAATGCTTTAAGCTAAAGATCGCCATTGAGAAGCTCATTGAGTAGGGTCACCTAGCTGAGTTCGTCGCCGTAGATAGACGACCTTAGCCGAACGCCCGAGCTCTTGAACAACCGCAGCCCCTTAGAGAAGCCCTTACCTGCGATAATGGCTGGCTGGTTTGTATGGTTCCTAATCTTAATAAAGTATGTTGTTCAAACTAATACCTGTTTGTTTGTTTTTTGTTGTTGTTTTTTTTTTTTTTTTTGTGTGTGTGTGTGTGTATGTGTATGTGTGTGTGTGTGAATGATGGTGGATTCTAGGATTTCGGGTATAAATAGTAATGTAGGTGCCATGTGACACTCCATGTAGTTGGGATACCACATGTAGTTGGGGATGTCAGCTATGTTAACTTTGACGTAAATCATTACGGTGAAACTTTACATCAAAGCATAGGGGTATTAGTGTTACGTTTTGAACTATAGGGGTCTCGATGAAATTAACCGTAAATACATGGGGTGTATGTGTAATTTATCCAAAGAATATGAAGCCTCATTGAGACACCCAAACAGGTCAGAATAAACAAGCACACCCTATGAAAACACCCAACCATAACCCAAAAAGTAATGTTATGCTTCCCAAATCCTAATCTCAAATCTCAATCCCAAATGATGTGGCAGTGGACCCTTGGATTTTGATTTGATGATATTAAAGTGGTGGTCCCATCATTATTGCTAGCATCCAATCAAAACTAGAGTTTCCACTCTTATAACAGTTGGGATTGATTTTTGGGATTATGATTTGAGAAGCATAGCATTGCTAGATTTGCAACCCACACTATATGACGATGCTTCTCCATGCCAAGCCCAACCCTCTTTCCCAAACACAGCAAAACAATCCCAATAAACTAACATGAGAATAAGTATAAACAACAAAAATTTTAGTTTAAATAAAAAATTTAATCTAAAATGTGAAAACATATTTTGTTGCATGAATCTAATAAATTACTTTTGTAAAATTGACATCCATGACTGCGAAGATCTCGAAAAAATAAATGAAACACACACACACACACAAACATGCAAAAAATGATAAAGTTATTGTCGTTTAATTGAAGAATATAATATTGCCTATTTGTAAACAAATAATATTATCTGTATAGATAGATTAAAACTGGACTGCACTTCAGTGCAGTTAAAACTGTCCAGTTGTGCTGTTCCCCTCACAGGTGAACAGTAAAACTGGACAGTTTTTTAAAAATTGCTTTTGCAAAAGCAGTTTTACTGTTTAACTGTGAGAAAAACAGCACCAACTGGACTGTTATTACTGCACTGAAGTGCAGTCCATTAAAACTTACAAAGGATTTATGTTTTGTACAATTTTCAAATCCAATGCATAGATCTCGAAAAAATACAAGAAATAAAAATAAATAAATAATCAATAAATAAAACCAATCCAAAAGACAAAAAAAATGAGAAAGTTTTGACCATTAGAAGTTGACATTAAATAGATAATTATCTATTCTCTGTTTGTCAACGAGTAAGATCATTGACCAACTAACTAAAAAAAATTATTATTTTTCCTTCATAATCTCATATCACATATTGATCTTGTTTTAGGGATCTGATTTCACGATTCCAATAATATAAAATTTATAAATAATGAGTTTGAAAATTGGAAGTTATGGAGAAGTTAAAAAAAATAAAATAAATAAATAATCATGACATAGCATAACCAACTTTAACAGGGTAAAAATAACTCAAAGTAAGAGGGAAAAAAAAAAGAGAGTAGCGAATGACCTTAGCTAAAAATGAAAAAAAAAAACTTTAGGTTCTTCCTTATACCACATCATTTTGAGGGATTGTCGCAAAAATTTCCAAAAAAACAAATCATGTGAAGTCGTGTTATCAAATGGTGATTGCTGTAAAAATAAAAAATAAAAAATCCATGCAACTTCTCTTTCTGTACTAGAGTAAACAAGGCCCCCTTGAGTAACATTAGGATGCCACAAAGGCTCATGAAATGATGAAAAGCAAATAATTAATTAAAAAAACGAAAACTGAGACATACATCCACTTAATTAAAGGGAAGTAAACACAAAATTACTATTTAACGAACTAAGACTGAGAAGACCATGACCTGTGGTTTCTTTGTCCTTGTACGTAGTTGGTGGAGATATGTATATATTAATTATTACCAGAAAAAGGAAAACAATGGAAGTTGATTTCTTTGTCTTTTACTATTTGGGAAGATTTAAGCATTTTCATAGTGACTGTAATGTAGACCTTGTCGAAGTTGATTTCATTATCTCTTAGTATTTTTAAAAGATTAACATTCATGAAATTTATCTGTCTAGTGAAATTAGGATTGCTGACAAGTCTATCTTGTAAAGAAAAATTGAACATTTTTCCCAGTACTTTAAGGAAAAATTGTGGGTCTCAACCAAAGATAAATAGAGGCATTACATATGGCTTTTTCTTAAGTTGCTTTTATCTCAGTTTGTGATCATACATAATGGTTGTAGAGATGATGATCATCAGAATAAAGTTCTTTAAGCTTCTCCAAATGTTTGTTTTGCTTTTACTATACTTGAGATTTCCTACTCTTGTACTCACTTCAAGAGTTGGAGATGATGGTAATACTAATATCAAGTGCATAGAGAGGGAGAGAGAAGGTCTTCTCAAGTTTAAACAAGGCCTAACCGATAAATATGGTAGTCTCTCTTCTTGGGGGAGTGAAGAAGAGAAGAAAGACTGCTGCTCTTGGAGTGGAGTCCATTGTAGCAACCTCACCGGTCATGTTATCATGCTTGATCTTCAGACTTCCTATGTGAGAGGTAAGATCAGTCCTTCTTTGCTTGAATTGCAACACTTGGATTATTTGGACCTCAGCCACAATGATTTTGAAGGAAGTGTCATTCCAGAGTTCATTGGTTTCTTCAGCAGATTACAATATCTGAAACTAAATGATGCTAATTTTGAAGGAACAATTCCTTGTCAGCTTGGGAACCTTACCAATTGCATTTTCTAGATCTCAGTGCTAATGATGGTTTGAATGCGAAAAACTTGGAGTGGCTCTCTGATCTTTCCTTATTGAAACATCTTGATCTTAGTTATGTTGATCTCAGTGAAGTTATCAATTGGGTTGAAGCAATTATAACTAAGCTCCCTCTTTTAACAGAATTGAGATTAGCTGAATGTGAACTCTCTGATGTCATTCCTTCCTCTATTTCCTTAATTAATTCCACCAAGTCTCTTGTTACGCTTGATCTCTCTAGTAATTCGTTCGAGTCTTCTTTATTGTACCATTGGTTGTTTAACTTCAGTAGCACTCTCGTTGACATTAATCTCGTTGCTTGTAGTTTACAAGGAATGATTCCTGATGCTTTTGGGACCATGACTGCGCTTGAATATCTCGATCTATCTTTTAATCAACTTGAAGGTTCATTTCCAGATATTACATTATTTTCTTCCTTGAGAGAATTGTATCTCTCTTCCAATAATTTGAATGGGTCATTCTCCAAAAGATGTACAATACCTCCTAGTCTTGAAATTCTAGATTTGTCTTGGAATCGAATTGGGGGATCATTGCCTGATCTTTCATTATCATCATCGCTGAAAACTTTAAATCTAAACGACAATCAGTTGGAAGGCGTAATCTCAGAAGCTCATTTCACAAATCTCTCCAGTTTGAAATCTTTAGATTTGTCTCATAACTCATTGGTTTTGAAATTCAGTTCCGATTGGCTTCCTCCTTTTCAACTTGACATCATTAAACTTGGTCGTTGCAAGTTGGGCCCTCATTTTCCAAAATGGCTTCGAACTCAAAACAACTTTTCTGAGATTGATTTCTCCGATAATGAGATTACTGATACTATCCCTGAATGGTTTTGGAACCAAACTCCCTGGCTTAATTATGTAAATCTCTCTCACAATCAAATTTATGGCATGCTACCCGATTTGTTGTCCAAGTCTAATACGTTTTTCAGAATTGATTTAGGATGTAATAAATTCAAAGGTCCAATACCACTTCTTCCTCCCAACATAACATTGTTGAATCTGTCTAAAAATATGTTTTCGGGGTCAATTTCATTCTTGTGCAATACTACTGGCAGGTTCATTATTCTTGACCTCTCAGATAACCTGCTATCGGGAGAGCTTCCTGATTGTTGGATGAATATGAAACAATTAATGATTCTTAAATTGGCAAACAACAACATTTCTGGGAAAATCCCGAACTCAATTGGTTATCTAAGTTACATTGAAACACTACAGTTTCGAAACAACAGTTTCACTGGGGAACTGCCTTCCTCGTTGAGAAATTGCAGAGCTCTAATATTCATTGATCTGAATAAGAATAGATTCTCCGGTACTATACCTGAATGGATAGGCAGTTTATCATGGTTACAGTTTCTTACAATACAATCCAATCAATTCTCTGGTACCATCCCCTTAAGCGTGTGTCATCTTCAAAGCATTCAAATCTTGGACCTTTCTTTGAACAATATTTCAGGAACCTTACCAAAATGCCTCAACAATTTTACCACCATGGCTCAAAAAAGAAGTTCTACTTCAACCATCCGAAATTCGATTATATTTGGTGGGGCAGAAGATGTCTCTGAGAACACTGGGTTTTTGGTTTGGAAAGGAAGAGAAGCTGTTTATAAAAACACTCTAGGACTAGTTATAGGCATTGATATCTCAAGCAATAAATTAACTGGGAAAATTCCGAAAGAAATTGCAGATCTTGTTGGCCTGCTTTATTTAAATCTTTCAGGAAATGATCTTACCGGAGGCATTCCTAGAAAGATTGGTCAGTTAACATCTTTAGATTTTCTTGATTTGTCGAATAACCAGCTTTCTGGCGAAATTCCTACAAGCCTTTCTCAAATAAGTCGTCTCAGTGTCTTGGACTTGTCTAATAACAAATTATCAGGTAAAATCCCACTTGGAACTCAATTACAAGGCTTCAATGCTTCCACATATATGGGGAATCCAGGGCTTTGTGGAGCCCCACTTGAAAAAACATGCCCCGCAGAAAAAACAGCTCAAGGTCAAGATCCTCCGAACGATCAAGACAAGTTAATAACTCAAGGGTTCTACATTAGTATGGGACTTGGATTCATTGTTGGGTTTTGGGGAGTTTGTTGTACTTTACTGCTCAATAGTTCATGGAGGTATGCATTTTTCAAGTGGTTGGAGAAAATAGAAGATTGGTTCTTTGTGATGTTTGCAGTGTACACAGCCAGACTGAAGGGGAAGCTTCAATTGTACTGGTAACTAACTTTTTCCTTGTTTTGGTGTTTCTTATCTTTTCCGTCTGGTGTGTACAGTGTACTTAACTTTTCTTTGGTTATTCTTGTTTCTTATAACAATGCCTTGAATTTTAACCTTTGAAGATGTTATCACTTATGGCTGCTTTCTCAAATATGGCTCCTCAGATTTTGGCCCACCATACTACATAATATATTCTGACCTCTGATTAGCCAAAAGATTGGCACTTTGTTGTTGCTTTTTTCATCTTGTAGCACATCAATGGTATAAAAATTTTCTCCTTCAAACAACAATACCAAAAACTTTCCTAGTTTACTTACAGTGGGTAATTTTCCTTTGCTTAAACTGTTTGTAAGCTTTACATGATGTTCTTTCACTCTGTTTTTTCAGTTTGAAGCTTGGAGCTGCTATACCAAGGTTTTGTTCCGCTTGATCTCAGAATCTTTTTATGGTAATTTCATTATGGATCACTCAGCATATACATATTTCCTTATATTAAAGAAATTAAATGTCCAAGTGTCGGTTAGAGTGCGATTCAATCAACGTTCTTTTACAAAAAAAGTATTGAAGATGACAGCTAGTAACCAGTAACCACTCTACCGATCGAGTTTCACTCACTGCTACATTCTTTTAATTTCGGGTTTTATTCTTTTCCTTTTTTTTTTGCTCAATTTAAGCATTTATTCGATGGAAGGAAGTGACTGGTTCAAGTTGAAATGGTACAAAGGCAAAAAGGATGACTGACGCAGCACAAAAGCAAAAGAGAGAAACTCTTGTAAATTACCAAGAACAAGAGAAAACTCTTAGAAGCTGCCTGAAACTGTATTATTTAAACAATTGAAATGCTATGCTAATTATATCTTTTTTTACAATAAAAAAATGTACTAATTCAACTAAGAAAGAAAACAACAAAAATTCACAAATAGGAAAACTTGAGTTTTCTCCTAGGAATCTAGTAACAAATGAGAATAATGCTCCTATACAAAGTTACCAAGGAAACAGATCTTTACAAAAACAGCAAAAAAATAACGTGAACGATGAAATTTGGTCATATCACATAATTGGCTTTTCCAGAGAAGTTGGAGTCACTCCACAATATTCCTCAAGTTATTTTTGCATCAACGACTAAAATGGGACAACCCAGTGACATAGGTGACGTGTTTGACTCCTCTTCTCCAAGTAAGTAACGAGAAGTAATTCCACGTGACCTATCATCTGGTGTGACTGTTATTATGATTTTTGTATTATGTAGGTCCCACATGGGATCCATAGTGATGGAGAGATCCAATAGCGGTCACATGGTGTGACACTGTGACGGTCTCACAAAATAATTTTTGGTAAGTTAGATCCGACAGCCACATTTCACACAAACTAAGTAAAGCTAAAATTAAGATGCTGATATAGACCTTGCATAACATCCGGCTTATCGTGTGGTGCTCCTGCTTGCCCAATTCATCGCCAATTTGTATCAAATGATTTTGAGCATTGTATATATGGGCATATACCATTTCTTGCAGTATGTAAGTTGAGTCAATATGATGTTGAATTCTGTAATACTTGGTCACGGTCTCTATTAAACTGATGAAATAAATTGTTGCAGAGAGTAGCAAAAGAGTGCATGGAGCCCACCAGTGTTTGCATCTGATGGTGGATGAAGTGTGAAAGATTGAACTGAGAATAATTCCCTGAAAGATTACATCAGAGATTGTCAAGATTTGAGCTCTTGTTATATAGAACTGTACTCTTTTCTCTAGTTTATCGTTTATGAGTCTGAGCTCTTTGTAGCTTTGTTTCAGCTCATCCAGTGATATTGTTGTTGAAATGCATTGTCTTGTTGATCTCCTTATTTCTACTAGTCGTCTCAGCTAAACAATCATTCATGTTATTTTCTTGAATGTATTTTGGTGTGAAATTTGCCGCAAAAACCATTGGATGCTGCTTGTGATACTCCTCTTCATTTCGCTCATTCTTCCTTCTTCCTTGTTTGTTTAGTTTTTCTTTCTTTAAATAAGTTCTTAAACAACTGCTAGTAGTTCACATGTACACTTTTCTATTCGTTTAATTAGGATGTTGGGTATAATAGTTTGCTTAACCCATCCGTGTCCAAGTGTTTCTCGTCTTTTTTTTATTTTTTTATTTTTCCCTTGATTTTGCTTCTAAATAATTTCTCTTATCATTTCCTTTGTCACAAAATTTTATTATCTTTCTAGTCTATAAGGTTTTGAAGGTTAACAATATCAAATTATTATTATTTTTTTTGCAAAGCGTGTTGGTGAAAACTCCCTTTGAAAATTCTACAAGTATTTTGTTAATAAATAAATGACGGACCCGCCCTTGCTAATTCAAAGACAAGCTACTAATGAAAGAAAAGACAAACTGAGTGGATTACTTGGGATAAACAAGAGAGAATTAAAATATTTAGTCATTAGACATAGTGCATCTGTATGGAAAAGGGAAGTACTTGAAGTTTGAACTTGGATTTCTTTGGTGGTGGTATTCAAAACCTGAACGAAAAAAAAAAAAAAAAAAGAAAAGAATTTCACTTCATATGTGCTGAATTTCTTTCTATTCATGCAATTTCAGTGTTCTAGCCAGTGATCTTGTCAATTTGTTAGAGACAATACATGTAGTTACACGACTGATGGAGAATCTTCAAGAGTGTGGTACTTTAATTTGTGTCCACAGTATAGCATACCCAGATGCGTCTGTTTTCTTTTTTGTTAAGACCATTCCTATACTGTTCATAATGTGACTGACATCCCCGAATCTGAGCAATCTATAGAGTTGAGCATGTCGGGGAACGAGAAGTCAACACATCCAAGTTTCAATGGGAAAGGAGAAGATATAGATTCTGTTCTTGCCGATGAGCTCAAAGCGTCTGATCGTGCTGATTATGGAACAGGTGATTATAAGGTATCTACATTGGTTTCTGCCCTTGCGAACAACACAATTACAAAAAAATGTGTTGGTTGCTGAAGTTCTACAGAAGCAATTCCTCCAGTACAAAGCACCATATCATATCTATGCTACGGAGAATCTGTGATGATCTGGAGCTTTCTCCTATGCTATATCAGGTAAACGTTTGAGATTGTTATCATCTAAAATTACTGGAAATTTAAAATGCTAAAAGTCGGAGCTTTTTGGATTAAGAGATTTTTAAAATGCTATAAGTTGTAGCGTTTTTCAAATAGCTGTTTTTAGCTTTAAAAAGGAATCATATTTTTTAAAAAACTGTGAAAAAGCTAATCCGTGCTGTCATAGAGTTTTAAACAATCACCATACATGATTGCTGGCTCCCAAAAAGCTACCCAAATGGGCTCTTAGTATTCTACAGCTACCTGAGGCAGCCTTTCCTTTTTCTTTCTGCTTCTTTGGTTTCAATGCTCACTATATTTGGACGGAGTTTTTCAACTCTAGAGAATGGTATGACCCAAAAGCAATTTGTTATTATCAATTAGTACAAAAACAATTAAATGGACTGTCATTTTTATTATGATTGGATGATGAACTCGTACATAGGGAGGAGGATCCTTCTGAAGCCAATGATGGGAGGTTAATGCAAAAGGGCTGTGGAATTACTGGAGAAGCAAGCGAGCACATTACAACAGATCCTTCTTCAAAGGATCTGAAGGGAAGTTCCTCACTGAGACGTTCTTTGTAAGTACTAATCCACAACTCTTCGTCCTTTTTTCTTTTAAATGTTGCAACTGACAACTAGTTTAGCAACGAGTTGGGTTTTGGTCACTTGCATTGGAAATCCAAAAACTAAAAAGAATGAACAACAGAGAAAAAAATCAGATGGTTGTTTTTGGCACATGAAATTTACAATGATGATATATCTTTTTCATTTTGAAGTGAAGCTGCTTGTATCTTCTGTTTGTTTTCATTCTGCAGGTTTAAAGATCATAAGAGGTGCAGCTACAGGATTGCCAATGCAATGGATGCTGAAGGTAGTACATTCACCACTGCACAAGTTTCATGCAAACTAAAGCAACTTGGTCTATGTGTTCCTTGACCAAAGAAGCCCAAAGCGGACATTCATTTGAGGGATGATGATATTTCCACAGAAGGTGCAGATGACTCTGACGACGAAATATTATTGTCAATGCAGAAAGGTAAATTTCATTCCTTCCAAAATTCTGGTTATATATATGTGTGCATTGAGTTTTTTTATTGTTGAAGCTGTAGATTTTTCATGTTTTTAATGTTGCGAAGTGGGATATGTGCAGTCAGTATGTGGATAATCAGAGAAAAACTTGGCCTTTGATTGCCTTGTATACATTGCATTTACATTGTTTGCACCTCCAAGTTTTTTTTTTTTTTTTTCTTTCATTCTTTTCTTGGGGACTATAGTGATCTTGTTCCTATTAGTTTGTTTAAAATAATAGCTGATTATATCTAGAATTGTTGCTAACTTTACTCTCATGGAATGTCAAACAAGCTACACTGGAGAGCAATTTCCAAGAAGTTATTTAATAAGTTGGTTATGTATTCCGGTAGTCCAAACTTAGCACAAAACAAATGGGAACATGGTTTTATCTTTACCAGATAACAAGTGCCACATTCACTTAACTATCGTATATTCCAACATGATTTAATTCGTGAATGTTAGGAAAAAGACAATATGATCAAATTTGCAGGAACCTAATTTTATGATAACGCAAATGTTCCATTTCAGGGATCGACCCAAACAATCTAGTAAAAGATGGGAACTGCAGAAATTGGTGATTCTTCATTTGAACAGGTTGAAGCAGAAGAAACTGATATAGGCAGAAGAAAACAATCAAGTGTTGCACGTATCGACGATTTACAACATCAGCAATTGCATGATGAGTTTGCTGATTTTGTGGAGGATGTGGCAACTGTTGAATCCCAGAAAAGTGCTGGATTAAGAAGGAAGTACTTTAGGATCGATCTTGAAGATGATGAATAACTGTCGTGTAGTGTGGTTTAGCTATTCTCTCTTTTCCTTCTAAAGAAACCAATAGATAGTGTTTTTTTTTTTTTTTTTTACCTTGGACACAATGATAAATTATCTGATGTTAATGGTTCGACAGAAAATGGTCTCGAATTTTATGGTCATTATGAGACCTCTGTAAATTCACTTGGCTGCTATCAGTCATCTTTAAAGACCTCGTTTGCTTGAATTTTTGTACCATGACTATTTCTTTGGAAGAAGAGGAAGAAGTATAATTCTTAGACATCTGCATTTGATTAAAAAAGACCATATAACTGAAATTCATCAATCCAAATGAACATGCACAATACAAGGAAAAGCGTAGAAAATTTTTGGAGGACCGTGACATCAACAATTAAGACAGAATTGAATATTGTGTGCGTTCTTGGGTGAGACCATGTGCAGGGCCGGCCTGACTATTTGGGGGCCCTAGGCGAGCTCTTCAACAAGGCTCTTTTGTAACGGACCAATACGGCAGTTCACGGTAGTGACCTCGAGGTTTTTTTTTTTATAAATTATTTACCTATTTTTTTTAGGTAAGATTTTCTGTATTAAAAATATTACAGTTTTTTTTTGTGATGCTTTACAATCGTTTTAAAAGTTGTGAGATTTGGTGTTGGTAAGAAAAGCACTTTTTTGTTATTTAATAAGGAAACTTATAAAAAATAGGAAGGAAAGAGTAATGCTATGCTTCCCAAATTTTGTGTCTCAAATGGTTCCCAAATACATGTGGCGGCTAGACCACCTTCAATAATGGTGGGAGAACTTCATCCTCCTCCAATCAAAATCAGGTGGGCCTACTACCACGTGTTTGAGAACCACTTAGGATACAAAATTTGATAAGCATAGCATTACTCATATTTTAAATATTATTAGCTTTCGATATTATTAATCATGGATGAAACACAAGAGGAAATACCAGAGAATTAATTTACTTTTTCGATTTCCTTTCTTCTTTTCTCTCCCTCACTTAATTCATGAACCAAATAAAGCCTAATAGTAATAAGGGTTGATTGTTGATTGAAATTTGTAAAGTTTGGTATGATAGTAAAACAATTTGGGTGGGCTAAACTAAGAGGTGAGATGAAAATGAGTTGGGACAAATGTTTAGGGTATGTTGGATTACAGTTGGGCCAATATTTTATATGTAATTATTTTTTCTATATTGTGGGGTTGGTCTTTTAGACAAACATATTACACATAATTTTTTTTTTCAAAATTGATTATAATTTTTTTTTTATCAAATTGGGACCCTAAGTAAACACCAAAAATTGGGAGCCCTAGGCGACCGCCTACGTCGCCTATGCCCAAGGCCGGCCCTGACCATGTGCTTATACATATGCATAATTGTAGGTTCACATATCATTAAATAATCGAACTGATTTTTTTAAAAAAAAAATTTGTAAATTTGGCACCATAGGTGCATAAACCTTAAAAAAAAAATACATGAAATAATCGAGCTGATTTTTAAAAATTATCGATTTTGTGTAAAAATCATATAATCTATCTCCTTGTACTTATTTAAAAATTAGGTAATTTATAAATGAGGCTATAAATTTATAAATTAAATAATTTATAAATTTATAGTGTCATTTATAAGTTAGTGTTAAATGCATTTTGCACCCTCAAACTATACAATGTTAGGCATTTTGGTCCCTAAACAATTTTTTTTTTGCATTTTGGTCCCTCAACTAATATTTTGTGGCAGTTTGCCCCCTTCGTCACTGTCACGCCCCGGAACCGCCCAAAGGATTCTAGGACGCGTGGCACACCACTAAGACCTTACACAAATGATTAAAGTTCCAGAATAAGCTTAAACCAAAGAAGCTCAACCAATAAAGGGCAAAATCCTGTCTTTATAATCAGCTTAAACCCTGTTTTAGCAAATAGTAAATTCTCAAATAATATTACCAAATCACAAGTTGAAATCAATACTAATGCTTTAAACCATTTAGAATAAAATCAAAATCATAAACATGAGTTTCCAAGTTCAAGCAAGAGTTTTTAAATACTCTAATAAAAGTACTAAATATAACCATTAACTGATCAAACCAAAGAGTAAAACTCCAAGATTAACGTACCAAAGTAACCCAAGCTCTATACAAAAACATTTAACCAAAGTAACCCAAGCTCTATACATAAACATTTAACCACCAAAACCATATATTACAAGCATCAAAGCTACCAACTCCTATTATATAAGTTTTACACCAACTATGTTACAACATAGACTATCATCGGGATTTGAAACTAATTACAAACATAATACAAGTTTAACACTAAAAAGCAAGTAACTATTAACAAAATTACAACAATTTCCCAAACCCATAAACTAGCCAAGCCACTTTCCAGCTCACTTCCCCGATTCCTCGCCGCGATCACCTATGATGGTTATTCAATAACCACTACAATATATAAGCTATATGCTTGTGAGCAATGCCAATCATGAACATGGATATTAAACACACTCAATTCAACATATTATAAAGAACTATAGTGTCACACCCCAACCCGCCCTAGGCGGATTAGGACACGTGTAACAAAGCTCACACACCAAACCATACACTAATCATGAAGAAAAACATGTTTTAGACTCCATAAAAGAGCTTTCTTGGCACAAATCAGACCCAAGGGCAAAATGGTCATTAATAAGGTATAGCAAATTTTATACCAAAATATAGGTCTTTGAGTCTCGGTTCCAAAGCAAAAAACGGCGCGCAAATCCAAGTTTTGTAGAAAGAGTTATGCTTGTTTCCGTAAAAGCTGACAGTCTGTTTTCATAGGGGCGGATCGATCCACGAAAAGGGCGGATCGATCCATCTCACTAATTTTCAAGCAGAATGTCCCCGAAAAAGGGTGGATCGATCCGCGGAAAGGCCGGATCGATCCGGCTTCTGCAGAACAACTCCCTACTGCTTAAAAACATCATTTTTTAAGTTCAAACTTCCCAAAACTTTGTGAAACCATTAAAACTCATTCTCAAAGCATTTCCAAATGTTCCTAAACATTAACACAACATCTTCCAAGCATGGATTGACAATCAAATACACAAATTCTTCTCATGAATCATAATTCTACATCAAAATCCACATTTTAACCCAATGCTTGCATAATTTCTCAACCAAAGAAAACTAAGTTCAATCTACAACCAAAGTTACTTACTACTCCAAGTTTCCTTTCCAATATACATAAGGTGTGACTTGCAAGTGCAATTTATACCAAAAGACCCTTACTACCAAACTTGAATTAACATATAATAAGAACTTTCAAAAACACAAGTTGTTTACAACACTTGAAGTGTAAGGATTACAACCAAACGAAAACATCTATACATATAAACATGAAACACATCTCACAACCCCACGCCCAACCCGTCGTGTGGATCATTTCCTCCCCTCTTCCTGTGCCGTACCTGCGATGGTAATTCAATAACCACAACAGAAAATACATTTTCGTTTAAGTTTTCGCTTAGTGAGGGAACTAATCATGCTATTGGAATGTTTAATATGCAAATGCAACAATTAATATAAACATCAACCAATTGATCTCCGGAAAGTCAAGTAACTCAAGCCATCACCCCCGGGTCCTTCTCACTCCGGAATTTCTCACTCTTTTATTGCATATAGTATATCACACACACTCTTGTGATCCCGAAGGCATCACCGTTTCATCATCGTGGTTGTCACCACGCCCCGCTCATTAAGGGCTTACCGTCCCTTATATATGGGACCTATAAATGGAGACCACTACTTGACTTTCCTTTGATCCATATAGGCATATAAGCAACTAATCACATGAACATGACAATCCTTCATATAATTGATATGTAAACTTCATTCTAATCACAAACTTGGCACACTAGTCATGGATTAAGCATTCTAGAGCATCAATTATCACATTAACATAAGTAAACACCCAATTTTGAGATTAGAACACTCACCTCTTTGATTTATATGCAACTAAGCTAAGAATTTCCCCAATTTCTTCCCAAGTTTAGCTCAATTTCTAGTTAGTGATAAGCCTACACAAGTTTGGTACCAAGAACATCGTTTATCAAATCGGTTGCCGTAAAAACGTTGCCAAAACTGAAATTAAAAGACATGCATGTGATCCTCTTACCTCCACGAGTCCAAATCCGGTCTCGGTTCGTGAATCCGACGCCGGACGGCGAAGGAACGGCAAGAAACGTGGTCAAGAATTTTCCGTCGCCGACTCGAGAGCTCTTCGTTCTCTCCAATGCTGTGAATTCCAGCTTATGCCACATTTGTGAGACACATATGCAAGTCATGCATATGTGTTGTCACCTTTTTCCCTTATTCCCATTTACCTCCCCCAACTTTCTTTAAGCTTTATTATGAAACCCCCATGTTAATCACATTAATTACCCATCTATTCTAAAAGGATTTAATCTAAGTGATGCATGGGTCCCAAACGTGGTCCCACATAAATTATGAGGTTGCTATAAAACCTACCAGTTATCAATTTTATTCACATATGCCCTCACATGGGTACCCAAATTGGTCCCCTTACCTATCATAAGACATAATGATATCTTTAAACTTTTAAACAAGTAATCATATAAACATATAATGACATATAAAATACAAATTATTTAATTAGACCCTCATTGGGCCCCACTTCTATACCAGCCCCGCCTTTCACAGGACTATCATCTATGCTCGCATTTGAGCACCTTTTTACATGTAGGTTCATAACCCCACCTTTAAACATCTCATGCATTAATTATCTTTAATTAACACACATTTATATCACATTAATATTATTTTTCGGATACGGGTGTTACATTTCTCCCTCCCTTTTAAAAAGTTTGTCCCCAAACTTATTCTTACCTCATCAGTCGAACAAGTGTGGGTATTTCTCCCTGATCTCATCTTCTCGCTCCCAAGTTGCCTCTTCAACGCTATGATTACGCTAGAGGACCATGACCAACGGAATTGTCTTTGTTCTCAACACTTGATCTTTCCTATCCAGAATCCGTACCGGATGTTCAACATACGTCATATCTTCTCGGACTTCCAACGGTTCTGGTTCAAGGATATGACTTGAATCCGACACATAACATCTGAGCATTGACACGTGGAACACATTATGAACATGTGATAACTCTTGTGGTAACTCCAACTTATAAGCTACCGGTCCTACTTTATGCAAAATCAGAAAAGGTCCAACATATCTCGGACTCAACTTACCTTTCTTACCAAACCGCGTAATGCCCTTCGAAGGTGAAACTTTCAAGAACATATAATCACCAACCTCGAACTCCAACGGTCTTCTACCCGTATCAGCATAACTTTTGTAGCGACTTTGTGCCACTTGCAATCGTTGCTTAATTAATTTAACTTTGTTGGTGGTAATTTGAACAATTTTCGGCCCTAGTAGTTGCTTCTCCCCAACCTCTGTCCAACACACGGGCGATCTACACTTCAGACCATACAATGCCTCAAAAGGCGCCATACCAATGCTTGTCTGGAAACTATTGTTATAAGAAAACTCAATTAACGGCAAGTGAGTTTCCCAATCAGCCTTGAAATCCATAACACAGACTCTAAGCATAATCTCTAGAATCTGAATAACTCGTTCTGACTGCCCGTTGGTTTGCGTGTGAAAAGCTGTGCTAAAATGCAAAGCTGTCCCCATTGCTCTTTGTAGCCCTTCCCAAAATCTTGACACAAAACGTGTATCCCGATCCGAAACAATTGATACCGGTGCTCCGTGCAATCTCACAATCTCTTTAACATAGAGTTCTGCTAACTTCATCGGGTCAGTAGTCTTAATCGGCAAAAAGTGGGCTGACTTAGTCAACCGGTCAACGATCACCCAAATACTATCATTTGATCTAGGAGACCTCGGTAATCCTGACACAAAATCCATCGTATGTGCTTCTATTTCCATTCCGGTATTTCCAATGGTTGTATTTTTCCAGCGGGTCGTTGATGCTCAAGCTTTACCAATTGACACGTCATGCACTGGGCTATATATTCAGCAACATCACGCTTCATACCACTCCACCAATAGACCTCCCTCAAATCTCTATACATTTTCGTACTACCCGGGTGCATGGAATACCGAGTACTATGAACTTCTTCCAAAATTCTTTCTTTTAAGTTGCCCACATTAGGCACACATAACCGATTGATGTACCATAGTACCCCATCATGCAGACTGAACTCTGGTCGCTTACCCTTAGGTAATTCATCCACAACTTTCTTCAAGTTTAAATCCAATAGTTGATTATTTTAATCTCTCCAACCAAGTCAAGTTGTGCTACAATTGTTGCCAACAATCCACCTTTAACTCTAGGAATAACTTCCAATTCCAGCCATTCAAACTCTTTCACTAACCCTTCTTGTGCCGTCAAAACACATGCTAAACTTTTTGATGATTTGCGACTCAGCATCGGCCACCACATTTGCTTTACCCGGATGATATTGAATTTTCAGGTCGTAGTCCTTCATTAACTCCAACCATCTTCGTTGTCGCATATTCAAATCCCTCTGAGTAAACAAATACTTTAAGCTCTTGTGGTCAGTGAAGATTTCCCAAGTTTCCCCATACAAGTAATGTCGCCAAATCTTTAAGGCAAAAATTACCGCGGCAAGTTCCAAATCGTGGGTTGGATAATTCTTCTCATGATTCCTCAATTGCCTTGAAGAATATGCTATCACTTTGTCCCCTTTCATAAGAACACATCCCAAGCCTTGATGGGAAGCGTCATTGTAAATACTAAATCCCCCGGTACTTGTCGGAATCGCAAGTATTGGAGCAGAAGTTAACTTACTCTTCAATGTTTCAAAACATTCCTCACATTCTTTTCCCCATTCAAACGGAATATCCTTTCTCATTAATGTTGTCATCGGAGTAGCAATCTTGGAGAAATCCCGAACAAACCTTCTATAATACCCAGCCAAACCCAGAAAGCTACGAATTTCTGACACATTGGTTGGTCTCGCCCAATTAATAACAGCTTCTATTTTCTGTGGATCAACTGACACACCATCCTTGGAAATCACATGGCCAAGGAAGGTAACACTTGTTAACCAAAACTCACTTTTCTTCAGTTTTTCGAATAATTGCTTTTCTCGAAGTCGTTGTAATACCAATCTCAAATGCCTATCATGCTCTTCTGGACTCTTTGAGTAAATAAGAATATCATCAATAAAAACTATAACAAATTCATCCAAATACGTTTTAAAGACTCGATTCATTAGATCCATGAACGCAGCCGGTGCATTGGTTACTCCAAATGGCATTACAAGAAACTCATAATGACCGTACTGTGTTCTAAAGGCCGTCTTTTCAACATCCTAAGCTTTTATCTTTAGTTGATGATACCCTGACCTCAAATCGATTTTTGAAAACACTTGAGCCCCTTGTAATTGATCGAATAAATCGTCGATCCGTGGCAATGGGTACTTGTTTTTTATAGTTACTTTGTAGATCTCACGATAATCTATACACATCCGCATCATTCCATCTTTCTTTTTCACAAAAAGAACCGGTGCACCCCAGGGTGATACACTTGGCCAAATGAACCCCTTATCCAACAACTCCTGTAACTGAGTCTTCAACTCTTTCAACTCTACTGGATCCATTCTATATGGTGCACGCGAAATGGGTTGTGTTCCTGGTATTACATCTATACCAAATTCAACATCTCTTTCAATTAACACACTCGGCAAATCTTCTGGAAATACATCTGGAAATTCTTTAACTACGGGTATATCTTCTAACTTTAGTTTCGTACTTCTGGTATCCAATACACTACAAAGGAAACCTTTACACCCTTTTCTCAATAAATGACAAGCCTTGATGGCGGATACAAGATATGGTGGTGACACAACACCTACCCCTTAGAAAGAGAAGATTCTATGAGTCGGTGCCTGAAATTCTACCATTTTATTCTCACAATCGATAACCGCATGATTTACTGATAACCAATCCATCCCCAATATGACATCAAAATGTTGAATTACTAATGGTACAAGATTAGCAGGTAACACTTCATCATTGATTTTAATTTCACAGTTTCTATAAACTCCCGAACTCACCAATGATCTTCCCAGTGGAACATCAACAGATAGATCATATTCTAGAAGTTCTAAGGGTACATTCATATTCCTAGCGAATTGATGTGATACAAACGAGTGTGTAGAACCAGAATACATTAACAGGTGTTGAGCAAATAAGAACTTTACCTGACACGACCGTGTTAGTAACGGTGGTCTCCCCTGGATTAAGTTGGAAATAACGGCCTTGACGTTGTTCCCTTCCTTGTGGTTGTTGTTGTTGAGGTGGTCGAGGTGTTGGTACACTACATGCGGTTGCACTAAAACCTCCTTGCCTCGGCTTAGGACAATTGCGCATTCGGTGTCCAAGCTCCCTACAATTATGACAAACCATTCCACTATCGTCGGTACGTCTCATCGGAGCATATGTATTTGGCCTCACCCCCGGACAATTCTTCGCCACATGGCCCATTTAGCGGCAATTGTTACACACCGTTGTCGATAGATTGCATACACCCCAATGAAATTTCCCGCATGTGTTACATCGTGGCTTGTTACCTCCACTACCCGAAGAACCCCCAAAACTTTGTCGTTTTGAACTCCCTTGACCGCTATATTGACTTGAGCTCGGCCTTTTGTATTGTTGAGTTGTTGGTGTTTGCGAACTTTGTTTATACCCCATGTCTTTTTCGGCGATTGAAGCCACATCTAATGCCTCTGCAACTTTGTCCAACTGTTGCACTGATACTTGATGTCGAATCTCATCCCTAAGCCCCATCACAAACTTTCTAGTTCGATCCCCTTCATTCGGTACTATATTTTCAGCAAATCGTGCCAAACTTGTGAATTTGGCAGAGTTCCCGAACTGTCATTCCCCCTTATTTCAATTCCATGAACTCTTGAGCTTTCAAATCTTCAAAAGATTTCAGAAAGTACTGCTTCTTGAAGAGTATTATGAACTCCCCCCAAGTGTTCGGCCTTTTGGGTCCCAATTTTGTACGCCACCAGTACTATGCTTCTTCTTTTAAAGTATCAGCGGCAAATAGAACCTGTTGAGCCTCGGAACACGAAAGAACCCGGAATATCCTTTCCATATCGGGCAACCAAAAATCAGCTCTCATTGGATCGGTCTCCCCTCGGAATAGTGTCGGTTTCTGCTTGTAAAATTATGAAATAGTAGTCACCTCCTCCCTCGGATTAGGATTCGGTTGTTCACGTCTTCCCTCTATTGCATGAGTTTCAACTACTTGTACCAAACCACCTACAACCCTTTCCATTCTTTCCATTTACGTAGGCGGTGTTGAACCAGACCATTTCTCTCTGGCATTCACAATATATTTTCATACACACGTTATATTGAACTTTTCAAAGCATGCTCAACATCATTCAGCATGCTAAGTAAACGTGTATGCATGATTTCTACATTCATTAATCATTTATGCTTATTACACGTCATAATCGTCACTCGTCCCCAAAGGCTCTAACCTATAGCTTTGATACCAAAAATTGTCACACCACAACCCGCCCCAGGTGGATTAGGACGCGTGTAACAAAGCCCACACACCAAACCATACACTAATCATGAAGAAAAACATGTTTTAGACTCCATAAAATAGCTTTCTTGGCACAAATCAGACCCAAGGCAAAATGGTCATTAATAAGGTATAGAAAAATTTATACCAAAAGATAGGTCTTTGAGTCCCGGTTCCAATGCAAAAAATGGCGCACGAATCCGAGTTTTGCAGAGAGAGTTATGCTTGTTTCCGTAAAAGCTGACAGTCTGTTTTCATAGGGGCGGATCGATCCACGAAAAGGGCGGATCGATCCATCTCACTAATTTTCAAGCAGAATGTCCCCGAAAAAGGGTGGATCGATCCGCGGAAAGGCCAGATCGATCCGGCTTCTGCAGAACAGCTCCCTACTGCTTAAAAACATCATTTTTCAAGTCCAAACTTCCTAAAACTTTGTGAAACCATTAAAATTCATTCTCAAAACATTTCTAAATGTTCCTAAACATTAACACAGCATCTTCCAAGCATGGATTGACAATCAAATACACAAATTCTTCTCATGAATCATAATTCTACATCAAAATCCACATTTTAACCCAATGCTTGCATAATTTCTCAACCAAAGAAAACTAAGTTCAATTTACAACCAAAGTTACTTACTACTCCAAGTTTCCTTTCCAATATACATAAGGTGTGACTTGTAAGTGCAATTTATACCAAAAGACCCTTACTACCAAACTTGAATTAACATATAACAATAACTTTCAAAAACACAAGTTATTTACAACACTTGAAGTGTAAGGATTACAACCAAACCAAAACATCTATACATATAAATATGAAACACATCTCACAACCCCACGCCCAACCCGTCGTGCGGATCATTTCCTCTCCTCTTCCCGTGTCGTACCTACGATGGTTATTCAATAACCACAACAGAAAAAATATTTTCGTTTAAGTTTTCGCTTAGTGAGGGAACTAATCATGCTATTGTAATGTTTAATATGCAAATGCAACAATCAATATAAAGTAGCGGATTATGTATCCAAATGTATGACCTGCAAGCAAGTCAAGGCTGAACACCAGAAACCCGGAGGACTGTTACAACCTCTACCGGTTCCCGGATGGAAATGGGAGCACATAACGATGGATTTTGTTATCGGAATGCCAAGGTCACGGCAAAGTCATGACGCCGTTTGGGTAATCGTGGACCGACTCACCAAATCGGCTCACTTTATTGCTTATAGTATGACCTACCCTGTCGAGAAGTTGAGCAAAATGTACATACAATAAGTGGTTCGACTACATGGAGTGCCCGTGTCAATTGTGTCACATCGTGATTCACGTTTCACATCAGGATTTTGGGAAAGCTTACAGACAGCACTGGGAACTTCATTGAAGTTAAGTTCAGCATTTTACCCCCAAATCGACGGACAGACTGAAAGAGTCAATCAAGTCATGGAAGATATGCTTCGAGCTTGTGCGATAGATTTTGAAAGTTCATGGGAAGAGAACCTACCGTTGATAGAGTTCGCATATAACAACAGCTATCATACGAGTATAGGGATGGCACCATTTGAAGCTCTATATGGAAGACCGTGCCGATCACCCTTGTGCTGGGCAGAAGTTGGAGATGCCAAACTTCTAGGACCGGAGATGGTTCGAGAAACGAATGAAAAGATCAACATCGTCAGAGAAAAGATGAAGGCAGCTCGGAGCAGACAGAAAAGCTATGCGGATAAACATCGAAAGGACTTGGAGTTCAGTGTTGGAGATCACGTATTCCTAAAAGTATCACCCGTACGAGGAATTGTCAAATTTGGACAAAGAGAGAAAAGCTTTCGCCACGTTACATTGGACCGTTTGAAATTCTAGAACGAGTGGGAAAAGTTTCTTACAGACTTGCACTGCCGCCCATGATGTCAGGAGTACATAATGTGTTCCACATTAGTATGTTGAGAAAGGTCGTGCACGATCCGTCTCATGAGATCAACTTCACGGATATCGAAGTAAACAACAATGTGACTTTTAATGAAGGACCAGTGAAGATCATGGAACGAGGAACTAAGAAGTTGAGGACTAAAGAGATTCCACTAGTGAAAGTTCAGTGGAAACACCATGATGAGCGTGAAGCTTCTTGGGAGTTAGAATCGGAGATGCGTGAGAAGTTTCTTTACCTGTTCAATGTATAGCTAACTCCGATTCCGGGGACGGAATCTTTAATAGGAGGTGGATGATGTAATACCCGTAAAATTTTGTATTTATAAATTGGGCCCCGTACTTTTAAATTAGTTAATTATAAATGTCTACATGAATAATACGCATTATTTCATTGCGACTTAGACTGTAAAATTACGAACTCGGACTGACATACCACACTGACCCGTAAAATCTGCAATTATCTGGACTGGCTTGCACATTAGCGTTCCTACCCGATCCAGTTAAACCCATTACCCAAACATCTCCCACCATCCAAAACCACGTAGCCCACAGGATTTACAAGTTGTCTTGACACCTCGTGGGGATTTCGTGCATGGGTGAGTTTGTGTATGTGTTGGACCATTGAGAGTAGAGAGAGAAATGGCCGGACTGAGCAAGCTCCCACGCCGGCTCCTTTCCTCCCAGGCACCAGTCACCTCAATCAGTCCCTTAGTGGATTGGAGCAGATAATGAGTTGGTTATGTATGTGTACACGTCTCTTGTGTATATAGAGAGCACCGAGAGTTGATAAGGGAGCGACCAAACCCAGCACACTCACTGCTTTTCCTCTGTCTCACCACACACACACACACACACACACACACAGAGACTTGAAGAGAAGGAGAAGAGAAGACGCAGAGAGAGAGAGAGAGAGAGAGAGAGAGAGAGAGAGAGAGAGAGAGAGATCACCGGAAAGATAGAGAGAGAGAACCCGAGAAACCCCCCACAGGAACCGCTACGCTTGTTTCTACGCAACCGCTTCGAGGTTAGTCGTCCTAACTCACTTGGTATATTATAGAATTATTCTATGTGTACTATGTAAATACCCAGTGTGCCCTGTGTGGACATAGCTGTTAAAATATTAATTATGTGAATGTTGAGATTCTTACTTATATGATGAACGCATGTGAGTTAGCTATATTTTACGCTTAATTAATATCCGTTGATATTTCTACTTATCATGTTTTCACATCTATACAATCATATGAACATTCATTTGAACATAATCGAGTCATGATGTCAATATTGACGTCTACATGGTTAGGCACGGGGACTAACCTAGTCATATGGTTATACATGTTCGAATGGACCGCGGTGGTCCGAGTGGTACAGTCAAGTAAATGGGAACAACAATGAAACTGCTATATGGCTCTGTTAGGCGACGATAGCCAGAGTTTTCATTGAAATCATTGAAGTTATGCATAAATTTATGGTTGATACGCTATAGGGCCCTGCTAGGCGACGATAGCAATGTATCCAACAGAATACAATAGTTACCTTTCAAATGCTATAGGGCCCTGTTAGGCGACGACAGCGATGTAACTATTCTATTCTCCCGGCAAGGTCACGAGGACCTAAGGGTCCAATGATTACTCTTTTTAAAACCAAAACTGCTATAGGGCCCTGCTAGGCGACGATAGCAACGTAATCATTCTACTCTGAGCTAACGGCGTTACACTGGTAATGTAACAAGTCACATGAGTCGGTTGTGGTGTTCATGGTCGAGTTGAAGTCGAATATATCGATAATGCATTATGTCATCATTCTACATGTCATATACTCATTGATGTTGTTTCAAGATATGTTGTACTTGTATATCCTTACCTGTATTAGGAGTGATTGGTTAAGACGTTCTCACTTAGCTTCAAAAGCTAACGGCTCCTTCCCTGCCCTGGACTTTTTATGTCTAGGTTATGATGAGGAGAACTATCAAGGTAACGATGAAGATGAATATCACTATCCTCAGGATGGGAATTATCAGGAAGGTGATCCTGAGACAGATTATCAGGAAGAGCCTGATAACGAAGGTTATGGGTTTGCCAGTTAGAAAGAGGACCCTGGCCTATTTCCGTATTAAGACTTCTATTACGCTTTAATTATCTTCTGGTTGTTGTAATATTTAAGTGGCGTAGATCGCCCAGTCTTATCTTTTGTGGTTTTCATTTGGAACTGCTGTAATAGCTTAAGTAGCAAACACTCTAAGTTCCCCCATGAATACCATTAGACGCTTTTGCAAATTTCTTACTCTGATCTATATATATTTTGTTAGTATGTTGTACGGACAGGTCAGTTTTATGTAACTCGTCATTCCCTACGGGTCCAGAAAGGAAATTTTAAATTTTCCCTATTTTTGGCTACTCCGGGGCGTGACAGGATTTTTGGTATCAGAGCCAGGTTTAGTTGTGCTCGCTGACTGTCCGACACCCTTAAGTCAAGAACCTTAAGGTACTTTAGAAACGACAACCAATACTAAAATAGTCTTTTTGTCAAACAGGTAGTATGGAGAATTACAAAAGAGCCTTTCCCCAAGGTTTAGTTTGCTTTGGTGCTGCTTTCCGCCATCAGACTTGCAAAAAGATAGGAAAATTGATGAGATGCCTCTTCCTTATGAAAAAGGTCCCGCAGACCGTGCGCCATATAGTTGTAGCACCCCGCCTAGCACCAATAGAGGTGGATGAAGCCCCCGACACTCTTAATAACCCTGCAGTAATTGATCTGGAAGAAACACAGAATGAGATCATGCCTTTAGAGATTTCTGTCAAACCACATGACAGTTCAGATGATGAAGAAGTAGAGATCTACCTGGCTGACGAAGATCTCATCGAAAAAGGAACATTGTACACCTACGACCCTGACTGGCCAATAGGGTGGGATAACGAGAGATGGATGGCATTTACCCCGCCAGAAGAGAGGGATATCTCTGAAGAACTCCCATAACTAGAAGATTAAGAACCCCCTCCTAGTTAGTTTATGTAGTAATAAAGTTGTATTGGGATTATAATCCCACATTTTGGCGGATATGTATGAAAAAGTTGTAGTACCAAAAAAAAAAAAAAAAAAAAAAAAAAAAAAAAAAATCTCATGTAAATACTTTTGTTATTAATGAAAGTCTACCTGTTTGTTTCCTGCTTTTCTGTGTTCATACTACTTGTGGTCTAATAAGTTAAATTTCAAGTAATAAACTCTAAAGATACCTCAAACTAGCACCTTAATAAGATAGTCCTTTTGAAACAGGAAATGGAGCCCCACTACGTTCAGGACCCCTTCGGAGGACGTTTGATCTTCTCCGACCGCGTAGTGCCAGCAAACCCAGATACTTATCATCACCAAATCCGGGAATTAGCTAGGGACGAAGGAAAAAGAAATTTATGGGTTAAAATAAACAAGAGCAACGTTTATAACTATGACACTCTACGCTTGGAGGCGATCTACGAGGCTGAAATCGTCAAGAAAGTCCAGGACGAGATGGTCAGACTACTTAAGAACCCTGAAGACTTCGAAAGGATACACAATAGTGCCTATCAAATGCCCCCACCGCCCCCCGTACTTACCAGACAACCCTCCTCTTCATATCAAGGAATACCCACGAACCGAGTGCCATTTCAACAAACGGGATACCACGTGAACGATGAATTCGGAGGACACACAATTTATTCGGATGGAATCGCACCAACTAACCCGGAAGAATTTATGGAAAGGATAAGACAGGAAGCCCAGCGACGCCTCCAAAGCAGACTAAGAATTCAGCGCCAAGTATTCCATATCATCGACCCTCACCGACTACAAACCGAAACCATACATGCTGCATATGCAAAGGGACTAATGCATGGAGAGATAAGGAGGCTGGCCATGAATGACACTGTCTTCCAACCACTAGTAAATCAGATACTGCAAGAGCCCTCCATTTACCCAGGAAACAATCTTGTCTGGCCACCAAATGAGAATGCCCCTGCAGGTGTGGCACCCCCGGTAGTAGCACCTGCCGTTAACCCTGCTAATGCAGAAATGTCTGACGATGAACTAGGTGCATATCCAGAAGAAGAGGATGATGGGGAGGATGATCCAGAAGAAGAGAACCCTGAGGAAGAACCTGAACAGGAAGCACCCCAACAACCTATGGAGGTCCACCCTATAATCGAAGAGCCTATGGACAATAATGAAGAGGGCGAAGGCAATGTTGAAATTGAAGATTGGGATTTGGGTGAACCCATTGTGGACGAAGATGGGCCTAACGACTCTGATATGGGAGAGATCACATCTGAGTCAGACATGGATGATTAACTTGGGACAACCTGTTATTATATGCTAGTAGATTAGTGGTATCTAAGTTATCTTGGGCTGATGACCCATCTTATTATATGAATGCATGCGATAGGGTAATACCCCCATTTTGTAACCATGTATTCACGGCTAGTTAATCTTGTAATCACTGTTTTTAATATTAAATGAAAGTGGATGTTTTAGCACTACACTTATACTTATGCTTGCCTTGATTGTTTGATGAATTTATGAGTATGTTAGTAGATATCTAGATGTATCCTGCATCCGAGTCTTAAGTAGAATACTTCTGTAGGTGAACCAGGTACGCCATGGCAGACCGACCAAGGAGGAATCGACGCTTAGGACTTCCGAACCCAGCCGAAGGAGCACCTGAACCCATTCCTGCTGGAATGGATCCCACTGGAGTCTTTGGAGCATTTTTACAACGCTTGGAGCACATCGGGAATAACCATGGCCCAAACAACAATGCTAACGTCAATCCCATGGTTCCACCCCGACCACAAGAGGATCGTACGGTAGAGCGATTCCGGGCAATGCGGCCAGACAAGTTTAACGGGATGACTGAGCCATGGGAAGCAGAACAATGGCTTCGTGGATTGGATATCATCTTCGATACACTGGGATGTTCTGAAATTGAGAAACGCCGACTGGCTACATATTAATTGACGTATGCTGCAGCAGACTGGTGGGAATCCGAGAAGGCAACTCTGGGAGGAGCCGTACAAAGGATGTCATGGACGACATTTAAAGAATTGTTCCTAGAGAATTACTTCCCCCAGACAGAAAGGAACAAGAAGGAAAAGGAATTCATTGATTTGGCGCAAGGTAACTGAACTGTACGAGAGTACACAGTACAATTCGAGCGTCTCTCCAGATTCTCACACCACATGATCGACACCCCAGAAAAGAAGAACCGAAAGTATCATCAGGGACTCTCCCTACCTCTACAGAAGCTGACCTATGGCCACCTAAATCAGACTTTCAAAGCTTTAGTAGGAATGGCCCATGGTTTCGAGGAAATCACCGGTCGTGAACAGAAGCGCTTTGTAAGTCGACCACCCCATCCGAGATTTAATCAGGGACTGAGACAAGCCCCGGCTCGCAAGCAAGGATTCAAGAGAAGCTGGAATGGTGAGAAGAAGCCGCAGACAGCTCTATTCTGCAACAAACCAGCTGTGCCATTTAAGCCGACTCTGCCCCAAGGACAATCAGGGTCCACAAGTAATAACCCTGGGGTCTGTTTCAACTGTGGATTTCCCGAACACATGTCTAAGGATTGTCGTGCCCCGAGAAGGAACAGTCGCTCTGAAGTGGTCTGTTTCAACTGCAACAAGAAGGGGCATCTGTCCAAGGATTGCAAAGCACCCTGAGGAGGTTACTATGGAGCGTCGACTCAAGGACAGGCTCGCCTCAATGCTATTATTCCAGAGGAAGCAGGATTTGACGAGGAAGAGCAGGAGAATCTGGAAGGTACTCTAACCCTCTTTAACAGTCAAGTGAAAGCTTTGTTCGATACTGGCGCATCCAATTCTTTTATTGCAATTAGAATCGTGCAACGCTTAGGCTTAGTGCCTCAAACGATGGATATGGCTTTGAATGCTACGTCACCTCTAGGAAAGTGCATTAAGTTGGATAAGGTATGCAAGGACTGCCCTCTAAACTTGAAAGATCAGAATCTCCCCGCTGATTTGATAGTTTTGTCGATGAAGGAATTCGACATGATCCTAGGAATCGATTGGCTTGCGAAGTACCACGCCAAGTTAGATTGTGCTAGCAAATCTATACTCTTTTCTTTACCAAATGGTGAACCATTTGATTTCAAGTGCAATCCCTCGTGTAACGTTTTCCTCACCAACTGCCTAGCTACACTCGGAACCACAAGTGATGGGATTCCTGTTAACCAAATTCCAGTAGTACGGGATTTTGAAGATGTCTTTCAAGAAGTTAAAGGATTGCCACCCAAGAGAGATATCGATTTCTGTATCGAATTAATGCCTGGAACTTCCACGATATCGAAGACACCCTACCGAATGGCCCCAATGGAGATGCAAGAACTAAAGACGCAAGTGCAAGAACTTCAGGACCTCGGATTTGTTCGTCCAAGCACTTCACCGTGGGGAGCACCGGTATTATTCGTCAAGAAGAAGGATGGAACACTTCGACTCTGTATCGACTACAGAGAGTTGAACAAGGTCACAATCAAGAATCGGTATCCACTACCGAGGATTGACGATCTATTCGATCAGCTACAAGGAGCTACCACATTTTCGAAGATAGATCTGCGATCTGGGTACCACCAATTGCTCGTTCGATCTGAGGATGTACCCAAGACGGCTTTCAGAACCAGGTATGGACATTATGAATTTCTGGTTATGTCGTTCGGATTAACCAATGCCCCAGCCGTATTCATGGATTTAATGAATCGAGTTTTCAGACCTTACCTGGATCAGTTCATCATTGTGTTCATAGATGATATATTCATCTACTCTAAGACAGAAGCAGAACACGAAGGACATGTGAGGATAGCACTTCAGACTCTACGAGATAACCACTTGTATGCGAAGTACAGCAAGTGCGAGTTCTGGCTAAAGGAAGTCAAATTTTTAGGACATGTCGTCTCAAAGGAAGGAATAGCGGTGGATTCATCGAAGATTGAAGCTGTCTTAGATTGGAATCGACCAACCACAGCAACAGAAGTCAGAAGTTTTCTCGGTTTAGCTGGATATTACCGGAGATTCGTGGAAGGATTCTCGAAGATCGCAGCCCCTCTTACTGGATTAACTAGAAAGGACTTGAAGTATGAATGGAGCGACAAGCACGAATGCGCATTCGAAGAGTTGAAGAAAAGACTAACTACGGCACCAGTGCTTGCAATACCAAAGAGCGGTGAGCAGTTCACCATTTACAGCGATGCATCACATCCAGGACTTGGATGTGTACTTATGCAGGACAGAAGAGTGATAGCGTATGGATCACGACAATTGAAACCTCATGAGCTTAACTATCCTACGCACGATCTGGAACTAGCTGCAATCGTTTTTGCACTCAAAGTTTGGAGACACTACCTCTACGGAGAGAAGTTCGATCTATTTTCAGATCACAAGAGCCTGAAATACCTGTTCTCTCAAAAGGAGTTGAACATGAGACAGCGAAGATGGATGGAATTGTTAAAAGATTATGATTTCACGCTACAGTACCACCCCGGCAAAGCAAATATTGTTGCTGACGCATTGAGCCGGAAACCCCGAAAACTCGTCGTATCTTCTCTCATGACCAGAGAATGGAAAGTATTGGAGGTATTAACGGAGTTTGATTTTCAGACTTCCGAGTCAAGTGAAGGACGACTCTTTGGATGTCTCGTGGTACAACCAACCCTCATAAGCCGTATCCTCGAAGCTCAAGGAAAGGACGAAGGACTTCGTCAATGGTTTGAGAAAGCGACGGCAAAGGACCCCGCCGAGTGGAATATAGGAGCAGATGGAGGATTTAGATGTCGCAATCGACTTTGTGTACCCGATGAGGACAACCTAAGGAAGAATATACTGGATGAGGCACACAAGTCAAGGATGACTGTTCATCCCGGAGGGACGAAAATGTACAAGGATCTAAAGAGAAACTTCTGGTGGGACGGAATGAAGAGAGAAGTAGCGCATTATGTATCCAAATGTATGACCTGCAAGCAAGTCAAGGCTGAACACCAGAAACCCGGAGGACTGTTACAACCTCTACCGGTTCCCGGATGGAAATGGGAGCACATAACGATGGATTTTGTTGTCGGAATGCCAAGGTCACGGCAAAGTCATGACGCCGTTTGGGTAATCGTGGACCGACTCACCAAATCGGCTCACTTTATTGCTTATAGTATGACCTACCCTGTCGAGAAGTTGAGCAAAATGTACATACAATAAGTGGTTCGACTACATGGAGTGCCCGTGTCAATTGTGTCAGATCGTGATTCACGTTTCACATCAGGATTTTGGGAAAGCTTACAGACAGCACTGGGAACTTCATTGAAGTTAAGTTCAGCATTTCACCCCCAAACCGACGGACAGACTGAAAGAGTCAATCAAGTCATGGAAGATATGCTTCGAGCTTGTGCGATAGATTTTGAAAGTTCATGGGAAGAGAACCTACCGTTGATAGAGTTCGCATATAACAACAGCTATCATACGAGTATAGGGATGGCACCATTTGAAGCTCTATATGGAAGACTGTGCCGATCACCCTTGTGTTGGGCAGAAGTTGGAGATGCCAAACTTCTAGGACCGGAGATGGTTCGAGAAACGAATGAAAAGATCAACATCGTCAGAGAAAAGATGAAGGCAGCTCGGAGTAGACAGAAAAGCTATGCGGATAAACATCGAAAGGACTTGGAGTTCAGTGTTGGAGATCACGTATTCCTAAAAGTATCACCCGTACGAGGAATTGTCAGATTTGGACAGAAGAGAGGAAAGCTTTCGCCACGTTACATTGGACCGTTTGAAATTCTAGAACGAGTGGGAAAAGTTGCTTACAGACTTGCACTGCCGCCCAAGATGTCAGGAGTACATAATGTGTTCCACATTAGTATGTTGAGAAAGGTCATGCACGATCCGTCTCATGAGATCAACTTCACGGATATCGAAGTAAACAACAATGTGACTTTTAATGAAGGACCGGTGAAGATCATGGAACGAGGAACTAAGAAGTTGAGGACTAAAGAGATTCCACTAGTGAAAGTTCAGTGGAAACACCATGATGAGCGTGAAGCTTCTTGGGAGTTAGAATCGGAGATGCGTGAGAAGTTTCTTTACCTGTTCAATGTATAGCTAACTCCGATTCCGGGGACGGAATCTTTAATAGGAGGTGGATGATGTAATACCCGTAAAATTTTGTATTTATAAATTGGGCCCCGTACTTTTAAATTAGTTAATTATAAATGTCTACATGAATAATACGCATTATTTCATTGCGACTTAGACTGTAAAATTACGAACTCGGACTGACATACCACACTGACCCGTAAAATCTGCAATTATCTGGACTGGCTTGCACATTAGCGTTCCTACCCGATCCAGTTAAACCCATTACCCAAACATCTCCCACCATCCAAAACCACGTAGCCCAGAGGATTTACAAGCTGTCTTGACACCTCGTGGGGATTTCGTGCATGGGTGAGTTTGTGTATGTGTTGGACCATTGAGAGTAGAGAGAGAAATGGCCGGACTGAGCAAGCTCCCACGCCGGCTCCTTTCCTCCCAGGCACCAGTCACCTCAATCAGTCCCTTAGTGGATTGGAGCAGATAATGAGTTGGTTATGTATGTGTACACGTCTCTTGTGTATATAGAGAGCACCGAGAGTTGATAAGGGAGCGACCAAACCCAGCACACTCACTGCTTTCCCTCTGTCTCACCACACACACACACACACACACACACAGAGACTTGAAGAGAAGGAGAAGAGAAGACGCAGAGAGAGAGAGAGAGAGAGAGAGAGAGAGAGAGAGAGAGAGCTCACCGGAAAGATAGAGAGAGAGAACCCGAGAAACCCCCCACAGGAACCGCTACGCTTGTTTCTACGCAACCGCTTCGAGGTTAGTCGTCCTAACTCACTTGGTATATTATAGAATTATTCTATGTGTACTATGTAAATACCCAGTGTGCCCTGTGTGGACATAGCTGTTAAAATATTAACTATGTGAATGTTGAGATTCTTACTTATATGATGAACGCATGTGAGTTAGCTATATTTTACGCTTAATTAATATCCGTTGATATTTATGCTTATCATGTTTTCACATCTATACAATCATATGAACATTCATTTGAACATAATCGAGTCATGATGTCAATATTGACGTCTACATGGTTAGGCACGGGGACTAACCTAGTCATATGGTTATACATGTTCGAATGGACCGCGGTGGTCCGAGTGGTACAGTCAAGTAAATGGGAACAACAATGAAACTGCTATAGGGCCCTGTTAGGCGACGATAGCCAGAGTTTCCATTGAAATCATTGAAGTTATGCATAAATTTATGGTTGATATGCTATAGGGCCCTGCTAGGCGACGATAGCAATGTATCCAACAGAATACAATAGTTACCTTTCAAATGCTATAGGGCCCTGTTAGGCGACGATAGCGATGTAACTATTCTATTCTCCCGGCAAGGTCACGAGGACCTAAGGGTCCAATGATTACTCTTTTTAAAACCAAAATTGCTATAGGGCTCTGCTAGGCGACGATAGCAACGTAATCATTCTACTATGAGCTAACGGCGTTACACTGGTAATGTAACAAGTCACATGAGTCGGTTGTGGTGTTCATGGTCGAGTTGAAGTCAAATATATCGATAATGCATTATGTCATCATTCTACATGTCATATACTCATTGATGTTGTTTCAAGATATGTTGTACTTGTATATCCTTACCTGTATTAGGAGTGATTGGTTAAGACGTTCTCACTTAGCTTCAAAAGCTAATGGCTCCTTCCCTGCCCTGGACTTTTTACGTCTAGGTTATGATGAGGAGAACTATCAAGGTAACGATGAAGATGAATATCACTATCCTCAGGATGGGAATTATCAGGAAGGTGATCCTGAGACAGACTATCAGGAAGAGCCTGATAACGAAGGTTATGGGTTTGCCAGTTAGAAAGAGGACCCTGGCCTATTTCCGTATTAAGACTTCTATTACGCTTTAATTATCTTCTGGTTGTTGTAATATTTAAGTGGCGTAGATCGCCCAGACTTATCTTTTGTGGTTTTCATTTGGAACTGCTGTAATAGCTTAAGTAGCAAACACTCTAAGTTCCCCCATGAATACCATTAGACGCTTTTACAAATTTCTTACTCTGATCTATATATATTTTGTTAGTATGTTGTACGGACAGGTCAGTTTTATGTAACTCGTCATTCCCTACGGGTCCAGAAAGGAAATTTTAAATTTTCCCTATTTTTGGCTACTCTGGGGCGTGACACCGTCCCTTACATATGGGACCTATAAATGGAGACCACTACTTGACTTTCCTTTGATCCATATAGGCATATATGCAACTAATCACATGAACATGGCAATCCTTCATATAATTGATATGTAAACTTCATTCTAATCACAAATTTAGCACACTAGTCATGGATTAAGCATTCTAGAGCATCAATTATCTCATTAACACCTAAACACCCAATTTTGAGATTAGAACACTCATCTCTTTGATTTATACGCAACTAAGCTTAGAATTTTCCCAATTTCTTCCCAAGTTTAGCTCAATTTCCAGTTAGTGATAAGTCTACACAAGTTTGGTACCAAGAACATCGTTTATCAAATCGGTTGTCGTAAAAACGTTGCCGAAACTGAAATTAAAAGACGTGCATGTGATCCTCTTACCTCCACGAGTCCAAATCTGGTCTCGGTTCGTGAATCCGACGCCGGACGGCGAACGACAAGAAACGTCGTCGAGAATTTTCCGTCGCCGACTCGAGAGCTCTTCGTTCTCTCCAATGCTGTGAATTCCAGCTTATGCCACATTTGTTAGACACATATGCAAGTCATGCATATGTATTGTCACCTTTTTCCCTTATTCCCATTTACCTCCCCCAACTTTCTTTAAGCTTTATTATGAAACCCCCATGTTAATCACATTAATTACCCATCTTTTCTAAAAGGATTTAATCTAAGTCCCGCATGGGTCCCAAACGTGGTCCCACATAAATTATGAGGTTGCTATAAAACCTACCAGTTATCAATTTTATTCACATGAGCCCTCACATGGGTACCCAAATTGGTCCCCTTACCTATCATAAGACATAATAATATCTTTAAAATTTTAAACAAGTAATCATATAAACATATAATGACATATAAAATACAAATTATTTAATTAGAACCTCATTGGGCCCCACTTCTATACCAGCCCCGCCTTTCATAGGACTTTCATCTATGCTCTCATTTGAGCACCTTTTCACATGTGGGTTCATAACCCCACCTTTAAACATCTCATGCATTAATTATCTTTAATTAACACACATTGATATCACATTTGTCACGCCCTGACGTAGCATAAATATAGAAAGCGTTTAATTTCCTTTATGGACCCGTAGGTCGCGACAGTTTGAAGGATCGATTCCGTCCCAAACGTCGAACAACAAAAACATAATAATTAGAGCAGAGCAATCAAGGCTTATAAAATCTTTCTAACTTAATAATTATTACAGCACGGGTCGTCTAAAGGCACAGACCGCCTTGAAACAAAACAATAACTTAATGTCTATTACAGTTATCCTGATTACAGAATTCAATTCATAACTTAAAACATATAACTTAAATATGCAATGACGATAACAGTTTCTCTTCCAAAAGCAGCCGTTCTCAATTAGCATAGTCACAAGGCTCAGCATAGTCATAACCTGAAAAGCCTGAACCCGAATGTCCAGGACGCATCAACGTCGTCAGCTTCAAGAAGCTGGTGAGTATTAAAAACATAACTTTGAATGTAAATCATACTCATTTACCTTTTCCATTTTCAATTTTGTAAAATCAATAGTTTGACCATAGAGAGAATTCAATTTATAAACCAACGAGGAAATATATATATTCAAAGTCGTTCATTCATTAAAACATATGATCGTGTATGAGACAATGCACCACACTCATCTTACCGACTCTTTTCTCTCGACAAACACAACAACCCACTATCTCACTCCAGTATCTTTGAAACACTAAGGTAGCCACACTTTAGCAACAGGGTGCCAGGGAATGTCCAGTTTGCCTCACACTTTGGTCTGGGGTACCAGGGAGTGTCCAATGCCTCACACTTTGAATGCCTAAACCGCCATGCAAATACCGGAGGAACCCTCACGCAGTATCCAGACTCGGGTATTAGGGAGTGTCCGTAGGCCACACTTTAGCACTACCATGGGTGCCAGGGAATGTCCAAGTTCGGCGTCACACACTTTAACGCTACCATGGGAGTCAGGGAGTGTCCAATTTTGCCACCGTAGCACTTCAAAGACACTCTCACCGCAATCTCAACACGTCACACTTTGGTACACAATAACCAGGGAGTGTCCACAACACAATCTCAATCTCATACTCTTTTCCACAGTGACCATTACTCTTTTCCACACTGACTGACAACCCACATGCATGTACAACTGACTCCACATGTATGTCATGAACCTTAAACATAAAGGAATTCGCTGAATTAAAGGAACAACGTACGCACGAGGATTGATAAGTCGCCATTCATCGTTTAAATCATCCAAACATAACCAAATAGGATTCTGTTTTCTTAAATTTCCCAAATAGAACCTTAACAGTCCTTAAAAGTTGAACCAAATAGTCCCTTAACAGAAAACAGACAAAAGCCAAAAACTGTCTAACGTCGCACGCGAGGGGTCGCTCGCACGGGCCGCTCGCGCGATATGCCCGTTTTTCGTTTTCTTTTATAAAACTTTTCTGTATGCCTGAGTTCACGGAGATCGCGCGCGCGGGCCGCTCGCGCGATCTGCCTAAATTTCATTTTCCCTATCAAACCCTTTCCAACGGCCAGAAAATACGAGGCTCGCGCGCGCGGGCCGCTGGCGCGAGGGGTCACTCGTGCGAGGGGTCGCTCGAGCGATCGCGCGCGCGAGCTGATGCTGAGGCTTCGTCTTCTTCCCCAGAAATGCCCTGTTTCAGATTTTCATGGGTCGTTTGACCCATTTTCGAAACTGAATTTAACTAAGCCTTATAATATATGTCTCTCTCTTCAGTTTTTCGCAAGGAATTCAAATTTTCAATCAATTAACACCATTTGATCCGTAGCTCTCCAATTTTATTAAAAACTAAAACATGTCAAAACTAATTTTCTTATATACTTTCTCATGGGGTTAAATTAAGCTCTAAAACTTCAACCATAGACTATATGTACTATAAACTTTCATTATTATCTAAGAAAGCAGATTATGCTTAAGTTTGAAAAATTATGATTTTAATGCTATGAAACTTCAAACGTAAATACATCAATGGTGACTCTTAACTCAACTACACAAATCACTAAATCAATAGTGAATTACATTCTGAGTGAGTTAGAAAAACTCACTGGTAATACAGATAGAAGAAATTGGTTGAGAAAGAATCCAATAAGAAATCCAAATGAACTCCAAGCTTCCAAGCTTTTGGCTATGGAGATAAGAGTTCTTCTTTCTAAAAATTTTCAGTGGTTAAACTCTCAAGCTCACTTTTTAAACTCTCTGTGTGTGTTTGTAAACAATGAGCAGAAAAATGAGAGCCTAAGTGAGTGAGTGTTGTTTATATAGAAAATGTGATTGATGAACTTGGAGGCCAAGCAAATTGTTGTTTACTCAACAAATTGTATTTGTCTCTCAATTAACTAAGGAGCCACATATACACAGATATATACATACGTACAAGGCTCCAATAAAATCTGAAGAGGCAAGTGTAGGTGTGTAGGGATCAATTGCAAGATGTTTGGCAAAATTAGCTTTAGGCATAAACTAATACACACACTAAATGCATACCCAAACAAACCCTTACCAAATGATTGCTTGCCTTAAATTGATAGACGGGGAGTGCTAATCTGTAGGAGTTTATGTGGCGCGGCCATTTTTAAACATAAACTGGTATTTTCGGGGTGCGGTGGTCATCACAAAAATACAGAAAATTTATTGTAACGTAGGATATGGTTTTCTGGTTTTATAATAATACGGTTTGAATTAAAAGAAAACATTTCCACCGTTTTGAAATACAGTTTTAAAATCCAACTCAGGTATTTCTTAATTTTATAAAAATTATAGTTTGACCCCAAAAGAATTTTAATTATGAAATAAAACAAGAAATCAGATTTAACATATAAGAATTGTAAATAAAAATGAGATCAACAATACAGATTAATCATGGAAATTCAAATTGAATTTAAATATGTCAAATGCAATTACAAGAAATTAAACGAAAATGCAGGTTGTGTAGACACCCCATTTTGTCGGCTATCAGATTTAGGAGACCCATAGCTTGGTGGTTCACAATGATCGAAAAAAACTCAAAAGGACTCTTGGAAGTTAGTTCTATTTCTCAAAATGCTCAGAATGACCAAAACGCCCCTGAAAGCCCAAAAACTCCCAAATTTGGACCAAAAGTTCAGGAAACATGCTACTTCATAAGAAAAATGATAAAAAGAGTTTTTATGTAAAATCAGATGAAATCGTCAGCTCACAAAAACCCCCGGAAGACCCGGAAGTTCCCAGAAAGTCCCCGTTGACCGGTTTGACCAAGGTTTGACCAGATTTGACCAAGGTTTGACCAAGTTTGACCAAAATTGTCCAAATTTTCCAGAATCATTCTAGATCATGTGGAAAGTGTTAAAATGAGTTTTAAAAGAAAATCGAGCGAAAACGTCAGCTCTTGGGAGCTCCCAGAAGTTTCCAGAACTTCCCGGGAATCCCAGGTTTGACCAGTTTGACCAAAATTTGACTTTAGAACCGGAAAATTGTAACATTTTTCAAACATTTTTCATGGATACTAGAGGTCAATAGCTTTCCAACGGTATATCACACATAATTTCTGGATTTAAAACGAATTTATTATGAATTTCCAAAGGCAAAAAAGACGATGAAATCGGCTTTTATCGCGAATACCGCAAAACTTTTCAAAGTGACCTATCCCCGAACTATTTTTTTTATGTAAAGTAGACTCCATTACCTTTTCAACGGTATATCACAACCTCAATTGGGAGTTCGTATGCATTTTTTGTGAATTTCAGACAAAATAGGGCCTTTTCGCGAATACCAGAACCTCTGGGGGCCTAAACATCATTATCTGGACAAAGGAAGAGCAGTGCCGCCGCGGCACTGGCCCACTGCCGCCGCGACACTGGACCAGTGCTACCGCGGCACTCTTCTCCAGAACAGTATATTTTTGTAATTTCTTTTGGGGGTCCATTTTGATTAATTAAAAACCAAAACGACATAGTTTTATGTTTTCAGATGTTTGGGACCAATGTGAACACTTCTAAAACCCCAAAATCACCCCAAGTTGGCCTATTTAAACCCCCCATTACTCTCCATTTGAGGGGGGACCAAGTGAAAAAGCTTGAAAAGTTGTAGAGAAGAAGAGAGATAGAGATAGGTTTAGAAGAGAGAAAAGGAGCTTCCTCCTACTATTTTGCTATAGAAAGTGAGTTTTAATCTTGTTTTCTTCCATTATCTCTCTTATACTTCACATTCCAAACACCCCCAATCACCATTCTTGAGCATTCTTGAGTTAGGAAGCTATTTCCATGTCCAAATGTCAAAATCTATGAGTGAAACACCAAGCTACAAGTCCAAAATCACATTGATTATCATCTATTGATTGTTATTTACTTGCTTGTTCATATTATGTTCATCTCTTCTTAATCTCATTTCTTTTTTATTTTCTTTATTTGCTTACTAGTTCATCATCATCTAAGTGATGACATTAAGTTTGAGGTGAGTGAATCCTTATGGATAGTAGCTCTTGACCTCAAAAACATGTTTGATAGATGATGATTATAACTTCAATACCTCCAAGGTATTTTTGAAGTTATGTTCAAATAAAAATAAATCTCTCCAACAATCTTGGAGGTTCTTGATGATGAGTTTGATGTTGACATTTCAAGTGGTTATAATCTTTATTAAGTATTGAAAATATGCTTTCAAAATATCTACTTCAAAACCCCTCTTAAAACCCCTCATTTTAATCTCAAGAAAGAAAAGTCTAGTTTTTCCCAAAACTTTCAAAACAGTGAGTCAAAACAGTGAGTAATCTGAGTTCAAAGATTTTTCTAGAACTCAATATTCAACATATGGATGCAAGGACACTTGGAAAGTCTTCCTAACCCATTTGAGAACACCCACGATTTTTGGTTTGACTTGGAAATACTTGAAAATGGTCCATTTGGACCCAAACATTCCTTCCAGACATTCTGCCTCTGCTGTCACAGCAGCTTGGTTGACTTCCAACTTCTTTTTCAGAAAACCTTTCCAAAAGGGGTGGTCCCAAATTATTTTTCCCTTAAACTTCAATGTTTTAGGGAACGTACTGTATAAAATGGACCTCCAGATCATTTGTTTTCATTTTCTAAGATTTTTCAACATTTCAGTCGACAGTACGGACTCTGTTTCTGAGTGACCTTCATTGTTTACATGATTTCTCTCAATCTGTGATAGTTATTAAAGATTGGCTTTTTGGGTAGTATTCTAGACATAATAAGGAAGGTCTCCATAAGAAATCATGCATTGAAAACCTTCCTAACCCCTCTTTTCAATTTTCACAAGATCATGCTACTGTTCTGTCCACTATTCACAGCAAGCACATTTTAACTTTCATTCTTTGATTTGATACTTATATGCACTCCAAATTAGCTCATGTCTTAGGAAGTAGTTCATACTACATTTGTACATATCCCATGATGATTTCATTCATTCATTCATACACATTATAGACTTCTAAGTCATTCTAGAAATCCATGAACACAAAGCACACTACAACCTTGGCACACTCTAGATACATACATTGCATCCATGCAAGATTTGGGGCCTTCATGGCTCCTAATCTAAGAAGATTATAAGGAGTGAACTTGATCACACGTTCATGCTTCCCCCGATCTAATCATCCTTTCTCATCCGTCCCAGGGATTGAGAGATCTTCTTTTCCCAAAGATTAACATGCATCATTCTAGTTTGCTAAGCATATTTTGATTTATTTGATTACTTGTTTCAAGAACAATTCATGTCTCTTTTAGATTAGGGAAACTTAATTACTTGATACGTGATTAGAAGATTTTTCCTAGGTTTATTTGTGTGATCTTTTACTTTGCATTGTATGATATTTGGCCTAGATCTTATGAATGATATCTTATCTTTAGATCTTCCATTTCAAGTTTCTTATGTAATGTAGTATACTATCATAGTATTATTTGTCGAACCAAACATAGTATAAGATGATTATTTGGATGCTAACTGAGGTCCGTCGAAAGACGGGGCGAGTTGAGGGTGTTTTAGTTGCGATAAAGGCTCCTTCCTCTCTCGTACCAAAACCCTGAGCCAAGTTCTTTGGTTATGAAGGGCCGGTGCCCTTTATCCGTTTGGGTGAGTCAAAATTAGGTTCCTTGGTTCCTTAAAGACTAAGTGGCGACTCTGTATCTATTTTCAACAGACCATTTTCTCTCTCTTTTCAAAACAATCTCAAACAAAACAAAAGTGGTGGAACGTCGCGTGTCCACAGGTTGTTACATCCTTCCTCCCTTAAACAGGATTTAGTCCCCGAAATCAAGACTAACTAGTCCTGAAACAACTCCGGGTGCTTCTTCCTCATCTCAGCTTCAACTTCCCACGAGGCTTCATTCTTGTCATGGTGATTCCACTGAACCTTCACCAACGGGATATCCTTATTCCTCAACTTCTTGATACTTTGATCGAGAATCTTCACAGGTCTCTCCTTGTAAGAAATGTTATGACTCGTCTCAATATCGTCATAACTAACCACGTGCGAGGGGTCTCGTATGTACTTTCTCAACATACTCACATGGAATACATTGTGAACCCCAGACATCTTCGGTGGTAGCGCTAGTCGACAGGCCACTTTCCCAACACGTTCCAAAATCTCGAACGGTCCAATGAATCTCGAAGCTAGTTTCCCTCTCTTGAGACCAAAACGTACCACTCCTCGAGTCGGGGAAACCTTAAGAAGTACGTGATCTCCAACACTGAATTCCAAATCTTTCCAGCGTCGATCAGCATAACTCTTATACCGGCTCTGAGCGGTTCTCATCCTTTCCTTGACCAAGGAAATTTTCTCGTTGGTTTTTCTAACCAAATCTGGTCCCAATAATTCTGTGTCTCTAACCTCCGTCCAACACAATGGAGAAAGACATGGTCGTCCGTACAATGTTTCGAATAGAGCCATACCGATACTCGTGTGGTAACTGTTGTTATAGGCAAATTCGACCAAAGGCAAGTGTGTCTCCCAAGATTCTTTGAAATCAATAACACAAGCCCTAAGCATATCTTCCATAATCTGATTAACACGCTCAGTTTGTGCATCTGTCTGAGGGTGAAAGGCAGTACTCATCTTGAGCGAGGTTCCCATAGCTTCTTGCAAACTTCCCCAAAATCCAGAAGTAAAATGCGCGTCACGGTCTGACAAAATCGACACAGGTGCACCGTGAAGTCGCACAACTTGTTGTATGTATATCCGACTCATCTTTTCCACCGGGTATGTCATACTATAAGCAATGAAATGAGCAGACTTCGTCAATCGATCCATGATTACCCAAATGGCGTCATGATTTTGCTGCGATCGAGGCAATCCCACCATGAAATCCATGGTTATGTGCTCCCACTTCCAACCAGGAACAGGTAGCGGTTGCAATAGTCCCGAGGGTCTCTGATGTTCGACCTTGACTTGTTGACACGTCAAACACTTGGATACAAATTCAGCCACATCCTTCTTCATACTTTCCTACCAGAAATTCCTCTTCAAATCCTTGTACATTTTCGTTCCTCCCAGTGAACTGTATACCTTGATTTATGTGCTTCTTCCAGGATATCCTTTCTAAGCTCTCCAACACCTGGCACACATAATTTATTCCTGCACCGATATCCTCCATCGACTCCCACCTTCCATTCTGTCGGGTTTTTCTCTGACATCTTCACGAACCATGTCTGAAACTTCTCATCTTCTTTTTGAGCTCCAATAATATGGTCGATAAGAACAGGCTGTAGGATAAAACATCCAAAAAGTTGTCCTTCTCCTTCTTCAGCACTCTGTACATCGAACTCCACCAAGGTCTCCAATGCTCGCTATTCTCTAACCATTAAGGAGGCGATCGTCTCACGAGTCTGCCGACTCAAGGCGTCAGCAACCACATTGGCTTTACCCGGGTGATATTCTAACGTGAAGTCGTAATCTTTGATCAGCTCCATCCATCTGCGTTGTCTCATGTTCAACTCTTTCTGTGTGAACAAATACTTCAGGCTCTTGTGATCAGAGAATAGATCAAACTTCTCACCGTAGAGATAGTGTCTCCAAATCTTGAGTGCAAATACTACTGCCGCCAACTCCAAATCATGAATGGGATAGTTTAACTCATTCGGCTTCAATTGTCTAGATCCATAGGCGATAACTCTACCATCTTGCATAAGTACACATCCCAGTCCTTGATATGACGCGTCACTAAAGATAGTGAACTTCTCATCAGGCTTGGGTATAGCTAGTACCAGTGCGGTAGTGTGTCTCTCTTTCAACTCTATAAAGGCACGCTCATGCTTCTCTGTCCACTCAAACTTTAAATTCTTCTTTGTCAATCCAGTTAAAGGTGCTGCTATCTTTGAGAATCCCTCAACAAATCTCCGGTAATAGCCGGCGAGTCCAAGAAAACTCCAAACTTCTGTAGGGTTGCTCGGCTTAACCCAGTTTGACACAACATCGGTCTTGGACAAATCCACAAAAATTCCTTGGGATGAAACCTTGTATCCCAAAAACTTTACTTCTTGTAGCCAGAACTCACACTTACTGAATTTGGCATATAGCTGGTGATCCTTGAGCGTCTGCATCGCAATCCGTAGATGTTGTTCGTGTTCTTCTCCTGACTTAGAATAGATCAAAATATCATCTATGAAGACGATGACAAACTAATTCAAATAAGGCTTGAACACTCTGTTCATCAGATCCATAAACACTGCCAGGGCGTTCCTCATTCCAAACGGCATCACCAGAAATTCATAGTGACCATATCGGGTCCTGAAAGCAGTCTTAGGTATGTCTTCCTTCCGTACCCTCAACTGATGATATCCCGACCTTAGGTCTATCTTGGAAAATGTCGTAGCTCCTTATAGTTGATCAAACAGATCGTCAATCCGAGGCAAGGGATACTTGTTCTTGATAGTCACACGGTTCAATTCTCTGTAATAATACACAACCGAAGCGTTCCGTCCTTCTTCTTCACGAATAACACTGGTGCTCCCCAAGGCGATGTACTTGGACGTACAAAACATAGGTTCTCGAGCTCTTGAACTTGTTCCTTTAATTCCAATAGTTCGGTGGGGGACCATTCTGTAGGGAACCTTGGTGATCGGTATGGTACCCGGTATAAGCTCAATACATAACTCTATACTTCTCTCGGGCGGCAAACCAGAAATGTCTTGAAATACTTCTTCGAAATCCTTGACTACAGGTATACACAACACTGTTGCTTCTGTACTGACGACTTCGATGTTCGCCAAACATCTTGTGAGGAACATATCTCCCGAAGGGTTACATTGAAAATCAAAGGGCTGATTCTCATTATCGGGGAATATAATTCTCTTCCTCCCACAATCCAACTTCACTTGATTCTGAGAGAGCCAATCCATTCTGAGAATTATGTCAAACTCTTTCATCGATAGGACAATCAACCTTGCAGGGATTTCACAGTCTCCTAGCCGTAAAGGACAATCCTTGCACACGTGTCCTAATCTGACTGCAGCTCCTAATGGTGATGTAGCCCTCAAAGCTTTCTCTAAACGATGAGGTAAGATACCCAATCTTCGAATTGTATTAACAGATATGAATGAAAGAGCAGCACCCGTATCAAATAACACTTTAACATGAGAGTTAAACAGAGTCAATGTACCTTCCACTACTTGCTGATCAGGTTGAGCTTCTCCATAATCTCTTTCTTCATACACAGTTCCGTCATACCTAGCGGCATGAGGAATAACAGCATTCAAGAGAGTCTGATTCTGTTGACTATACATCACCTACTTAGGAGCAGTGTAGAACCTGCTGATGTGACCTGGTTCACCACAATTGAAGCAGACTATCCCTTGCTGAGCAGCACGCCTTGGTGCCTTACAATCTCGAGCCAGATGACCAGGGTTGCCACAGTTGAAACATTTTCCACCACTACTACCTTCTCCTACTCGAGGTTGAGTCGGATAGGTGATAGCTTGGGTCTTCTTGCTTCCGTCAAAATTTCTCTTCTGCCCTTGGATACGATTTATTGGTGGTCTATTCCCAAAATTACCCCTTTGAGGCGGTCGAAATTCAAATTGCTTACGGTTTACTCGAGCGTCTTCTTCTAGATCAGTAGCCAAGCCAACCAATCCCTCAAACGACTTATCTAGGTGACCGAGAATCAGGCGGCGAATCTGTGGTGTCAGCCCTTGGTTATACTTTCGTATCTTCTTCTCCTTAGTATCAACCAGGTGCGGAGAGAACCGAGATAGTCTTTCAAACTGTGTGGTGTACTCTTGCACCGACTTGGTTCCCTGCGTCAGGTCCATGAATTCCTTCTCTCTTCTGTGCCTCTCCGTAGCCGGGAAATACTTTTCGAGGAATCTTCCTTTGAATGCAGTCCAAGTCATTCCCGTAGCAGCTGTGTTCCCAATAGTCGCTATCACCGAGTCCCACCAATCTACGGCGGCGTCGGTCAATTGAAATGTAGCCAACATCCTCCTGTCCATCTCGTTACACTGGACAGCTTCGAACATGCGGTACATCTGTCTTAACCATTGTTCCTCTTTTCAGGGTTCCGCGATACCCGCAAACTGCTCGGGCCTTAGTGCACGGAATCTCTCCAGCAGCTTATCTCCAGTTTGACGGTCTCGTCGGTTGTCATTCGTATTACTGATTCTTTCCAAACGTCTGACAAAAGCTTCAAACATCCCCGTAGGATCGGCAGCCTCAGGTGCTCCCTCAATCAAATTCTGATTCCTCCTTGGTCTCCCAACCATTCTATGCATGATAAAGATAGTAGAATGAGGGAAAATGTATGCAACAGAAGTATGAAGCAGTTTAAATGACAACAACTTTCAAAAGAGTATTTATATATACTTCTTGTCAAGTTGATACAAAAAGCATGTATGATCAGGTCAATGCCTACCCTATCTATATGGGTTAGGACGCATGCAAGAGTTAATGTTACAAAAATGGGGTCATTGCCCTACACTCTAATGCATGTAATTACCATTTGCAAAAAGAGATAGAGTTAATAGTCAAAAGTAGTCAATATACACAAGGCGACATCTAAACGGTCAGTCATCGCCATAGGTAGCCATCAACAGGTCAAGCGAGTCGGCCTGATGAAGTCACTGAACATGAGAGGGGCCTGCCCTAAAATTACAGCTATGCGAGGTCATCAATGAAGCAGGTCCAGGGGCATCTGCCTCAGGCAAAACTAGCTCGAGGGCTAGTGCCTCCTCAAGGTCAACTACGAAGTCGTCCCAACCTAAGCCATCCTCCTCAGCGTCCTCGATAATAGGAGCAAGTACAACGTCGTCGTCACCATCATCCTCAACAGCGGGGACGATCGGTGGAGGCATCTCTAGCTGGGCAAGGTGAGCCTGCATAACCTGAGCCTCAAGAGGTAAATAGAAGGCATCGCTGTTAACCAAGCGAACCATCTCTACAAGCACTAAGCGCTGAATCTCTATAAAGTACAGGATCTCGAGGCGAGCACGGGACAAGTCGACCAGTCTTAACATATGAATCTGGTGCCAGAGATCTAACTCGACGGTAGCAGCTGCACGTTGCCCAACAGCGGTGAAATAAAGCATCGCCGAAGCCGGCACTATCGCTCCCACAGTAACCCAATGCCCTCCAAAAGCATCAGGTACAAAAAGAGGCTGAGCTGGATCCATACCTGAAAAAGGTACTAACTTAAATCAGGACAGAGATAATCTTAGGCGTCTGGGTTCTGAGTCTATCCTCCTGTCGTATCATCGGGTGTGTAATACTTAATGGAATGTGGAATCGGGTCTAAACTGGTAAACCCTAACCTGGCTAACTATCTTGAGATAAATAATAACTTGGCTCTGATACCACTAAATCCTGTCACGCCCCGACGTAGCATAAATATGGAAAGCGTTTAATTTACTTTATGGACCCGTAGGTCGCGACAGTTTGAAGGATCGATTCCGTCCCAAACGTCGAACAACAAAAACATAATAATCATAGCAGAGCAATCAAGGCTTATAAAATCTTTCTAACTTAATAATTATTACAGCACGGGTCATCTAAAGGCACAGATCGCCTTGAAACAAAACAATAACTTAATGTCTATTACAGTTATCCTGATTACATAATTCAGTTCATAACTTAAAACATATAACTTAAATATGCAATGACGATAACAGTTTCTCTTTCAAAAGCAGCCGTTCTCAATTAGCATAGTCACAAGGCTCAGCATAGTCATAACCTGAAAATCCGGAACACGAATGTCCAGGACGCATCAACGTCGTCAGCTTCAAGAAGCTGGTGAGTATTAAAAACATAACTTTGAATGTAAATCATACTCATTTACCTTTTTCCATTTTCAATTTTGTAAAATCAATAGTTTGACCATAGAAAGAATTCAATTTATAAACCAACGAGGAAATATATATATTCAAAGTCGTTCATTCATTAAAATATATGATCGTGTATGAGACAATGCACCACACTCATCTTACCGACTCTTTTCTCTCGACAAACACAACAACCCACTATCTCACTCCAGTATCTTTGAAACACTAAGGTAGCCACACTTTAGCAACGGGGTGCCAGGGAATGTCCAGTTTGCCTCACACTTTGGTCCGGGGTACCAGGGAGTGTCCAATGCCTCACACTTTGAATACCTAAACCGCCATGCAAATACCGGAGGAACCCTCACGCAGTATCCAGACTCGGGTATTAGGGAGTGTCCGTAGGCCACACTTTAGCACTACCATGGGTGCCAGGGAATGTCCAAGTTCGGCGTCACACACTTTAACGCTACCATGGGCATCAGGGAGTGTCCAATTTTGCCACCGTCACATTTCAAAGACACTCTCACCGCAATCTCAACACGTCACACTTTGGTACACAATAACTAGGGAGTGTCCACAACACAATCTCAATCTCATACTCTTTTCCACACTGACCATTACTCTTTTCCACACTGACTGATACCCACATGCATGTACAACTGACTCCACATGTATGTCATGAACCTTAAACATAAAGGAATTCGCTGAATTAAAGGAACAACATACGTACGAGGATTGATAAGTCGCAATTCATCGTTTAAATCATCCAAACATAACCAAATAGGATTCTGTTTTCTTAAATTTCCCAAACAGAACCTTAACAGTCCTTAAAAGTTGAACCAAACAGTCCCTTAACAGAAAACAGACAAAAACCAAAAACTGTCCAACGTCGCGCGCACGGGCCGCTCGCGCGAGGGGTCGCTCGTGCGATATGCCCGTTTTTCGTTTTCTGTTATAAAACTTTTCTGTTTGCCTGAGTTCACGGAGATCGCGCGCGCGGGCCGCTCGCGCTACTCGCTCACGCACGATCTGCTTAAATTTCATTTTCCCTATCAAAACCTTTCCAATGGCCAGAAAATACGAGGCTCGCGCGCGCAGGCCGCTCGCGCGATCGTGCATGCGAGCTGATGCTGAGTCTTCGTATTCTTCCCCAGAAATGCCCTGTTTCAGATTTTCATGGGTCTTTTGACCCATTTTCGAAACTGAATTTAACTAAGCCTTATAATATATGTCTCTCTCTTCAGTTTTTCGCAAGGAATTCAAATTTTCAATCAATTAAACACCATTTGATCCGTAGCTCTCCAATTTTATTAAAAACTAAAACATGTCAAAACTAATTTTCTTATATACTTTCTCATGGGGTTAAATTAAGCTCTAAAACTTCAACCATAGACTATATGTACTATAAACTTTCATTATTATCTAAGAAAGCAGATTATGCTTAAGTTTGAAAAATTATGATTCTAATGCTATGAAACTTCAAACGTAAATACATCAATGGTGACTCTTAACTCAACTACACAAATCAGTAAATCAATAGTGAATTACATTCTGAGTGAGTTAGAAAAACTCACTGGTAATATAGATAGAAGAAATTGGTTGAGAAAGAATCCAATAAGAAATCCAAATGAACTCCAAGCTTCCAAGCTTTTGGCTATGGAGATAAGAGTTCTTCTTTCTAAAAATTTTCAGTGGTTAAACTCTCAAGGTCACTTTTTAAACTCTCTGTGTGTGTTTGTAGACAATGAGCAGAAAAATGAGAACCTAAGTGAGTGAGTGTTGTTTATATAGAAAATGTGATTGATGAACTTGGAGGCCAAGCAAATTGTTGTTTACTCAACAAATTGTATTTGTCTCTCAATTAACTAAGGAGCCACATATACACAGATATATACATACGTACAAGGCTCCAATAAAATCTGAAGAGGCAAGTGTAGGTGTGTAGGGATCAATTGCAAGATGTTTGGCAAAATTAGTTTTAGGCATAAACTAATACACACACTAAATGCATACCCAAACAAACCCTTACCAAATGATTGCTTGCCTTAAATTGATATAAAGCACAAGTCTAGTCTGATTGACGGGGAGTCTTAATCTGTAGGAGTTTATGAGGCGCGGCCAGTTTTAAACATAAACTAGTATTTTCGGGGTGCGGTGGTCACCACAAAAATACAGAAAATTTATTTTAACGTAAGATATGGTTTTCTGGATTTATAAAAATACAGTTTGAATTAAAAGAAATCATTTCCACCGTTTTGAAATACAGTTTTAAAATCCAACTCAGGTATTTCTTAATTTTATAAAAATTACAGTTTGACCCCAAAAGAATTTTAATTATGAAATAAAACAAGAAATCAGATTTAACATATAAGAATTGTAAATAAAAATGAGATCAACAATACAGATTAATCATGGAAATTCAAATTGAATTTAAATATGTCAAATGCAATTACAAGAAATTAAATGAAAATGCAGGTTGTTACAACATTAATCTTATTTTTCGGGTACGGGTGTTACATATAGTCTCTAGCAATTACTAGTTCACTCCCACCACTATCGGCTAGCCCGCGGCTCCACTTTCCAAGCCCACGTGACTAGTCATGACCCACGCCCTCACATGTGCGGTCCCATAGGCCTCTGGCGGCCGTGGTCGTCACCACAAAGATTACCTCATGGTGGTATAGAACTAGCAATTTCCATTGACCCAAATATGCAACTCAACATGCTCATTTAATCATTACACCGTACTTTCACAAATAAATTTGCCCTAATTTAGCCACATGAATTTTGCCCAATAATAAGCTAAATAAATTAAATTACGCTAATTAGACATGATTTGACATTACAATTGAACCCAATATGAAAATCATCCAAATATCAAAATTAATATCACTCACCTCTAGGATTTCGCTCCTAATCTTGAAATTAAAGTCCTACTAGGAACTAGGTACAAATTCTATATAAGACCTACAAGTTATGAGCTAAAACCCCAAAATAGGTCACGAAAAAACTATCACAGAACTCAATAAAATTGGTACCAACGCGTTAGACTCACCTCCAAGAGTTCGAATATATATACTGTTTTGATAACCGACGTCGTTCGGCGCGTCAATCGGCGTCGTGAAGTCACCGTCAAAACTTGTCGTAAGCTCTCCTATATCTCTTTTGTTATAATCCAAATGAAAATGATGAGATTGACTCATCTTAATCTTAGATGTGGCTTGTTATAAGGAATTTTTTCCAATTTTAGTATTGCTTTCACACAATTTTACTAGTTTTGCGATTACGCCCCCACTAATTATGAAACTGTATTAATACTATCCCAAACCTAAATGGGTGTTTTTCTATATCTCATATGGGTCCCATAAGTGGTCCCATATAATTATATGAAGTTGCTAATTAGCCTAATAATTATGTAACGTGTTCAATTCGTGCTCATAAAGGTACCCCTAATTGACCCTAAAAGTGGTCACCACCTAATAACATGATATTAACAACAATAAAATAATATATCATTTAAGCCTTAATAAACATTTAGGCACATATGGTGTTCCACATATTACTGTCCCATCTCAACTGGGACCCATCAACACATATCCCAACTTGGTACTACCATACTGGACACAATTGGGTTCCCAACTGGACACCCAAAAACAACTTGGTGGGTAAATCCCACCTCCAATAAGTGTCATATAACACATTAATTAACATTAACTTATGATTATGCATGCTAAAGCAATATTAAATATAAACCACAAGAGCGGGTGTCACATCTCTCCCCTCCTTAAAAAAGAGTTTGTCCCCAAACTCGTAGTACCTGAAGTCTCGAACAAGAACGGGTACTTCTCTTTCATCTCATCCTCTCTTTCCCATGTGGCTTCCTCAACAGAGTGATTTCGCCATAGCACCATAACTAAAGAAATAGTCTTTGTATGTAAAACTTGCTCTTTTTTGTCTAGAATCTTGACCGGATGTTCGGTATATGTCAAGTCTTCCCTGACTTCCAACTGCTCTAGAATAATCACTTTCTTCGGATCTGATACACATCTTCTTAATATTGATATATGAAATACATCGTGTACATTAGCCAACTCCAGTGGCAACTCTAACCGATAGGCTACTGGTTCAATTCTCCCAATGATCTCAAATGGTCCAACATACCTTGGATTCAACTTTCCACGTTTCCCAAATCTCGTAATACCCTTTGAAGGTGATACTTTCAAGAATACAAAATTCCCAACTTCAAACTCCATCGGTCTTCTTTTCAAGTCCGCATAGCTTTTATATCTACTTTGGGCTGTTTGAAGCCGTTGTTGTATTATCTTTATCTTTTTCGTGGTCTGTTGAACAATTTCAGGCCCTATCAAATAGTTTGGGTGAAGTTTCACTTTGGGCCTTGGAGTTTAGGCGAAGTTTCACTTTGGGCCCTAGAGTTTCAGAGAAGTTTCACTTTGGGACCTAGAGTTTTCAAGGCATATGAGTGCGCCATCAAGTTACACTAACAGGTTAGAGACAAGGGTTACATTGAATCCAATTCAAAACTACAGGGACCAAAGTGTTACAATTGAGATAAGAAGGCCCAAAGTGAAATTTCACCCAAACTTTATGATACCAAAATGTAATTTAGCCATAGAGGTATATCGCCATTGAATAATGTTTTGCTTCCCAAATTTTGAATTCCAAATTGGTTCTCAAATGCTTTGTCATTTGTACAACATGTTGTGATATTGATCGATGGTCCTTCAAAACATTTAAGAACCAAATTGAGATTTAAAATTTGAGTACATCATTACTCATCTCCATTATTGTCATATGGAGTAAAAATCAACACTCGCATGCGTGTCTTGATAATATCTTGTCTGGACCAAGATTAAAAAAGGCTTAACTACATTTTACACCCTCTTAGTTTGCCAATTGTGTCAATTTCGCCCCTGTAGTTTAGAAAGTGTCATTTTAGTCCCTGCAATTTCATAAGTGTGCCATTTTAGTCCCTCAAACACTTTTTGTGCCAATATTTTTTACTTTCAGTGACAAAATTATTCGTCAGTAAAGGATTTATTAGACTTTTTTGACACACTTATGAAATTATAGGGACTAGAGTGACAATTTCTAAATTACAGGGACCAAACCGACACAGGTAACAAACTATAAGGATGTAAAATGTATTTAACCCATTAAAAAACCTTTTTGCATGTCTTAGGCTTAGGTTAGCCCCCATTTTGGTGCTTCTCCTTTTTTAAAGCATAATTTCATGTTAATTCATTTGGTATCTAGCTTATGAGCTTTGCAAAAATTGAACTTAGGGCTTTTTTCGGAAGAGTTTTTAAAAGCTCTAGAATGGAGCTTTTAAAAGCTCAAGGTTGTTTTTTAGTTTCATGATGTCTTTTTGAAGAGTAGTGTGTCACTTATATAAAATTATCAAATAACTTACTAATAAATTTCATAAACTTCTTTTAAAAAGCCACATGAACGCTAAACAAAGCCTTAATCTGCTAGTTGCTTTTTGAAACCCAATGAGATTCAAGCATCTAGTCAAATTAAGTAACATCCACTTGCTCTCCCTTCTATTAATTGAGTTAAATCAAATAAAGTCATTTGTCCCTAGTGTTTTTGGGATTATGCCAACCATACATCAAGTTGATGCACTGGTCTCAGGACATAACGTGTTAGTTATAATCATGGATCTCTATTCAACCTGTCAAAAATCTATAGAGCAGCACTTGGGTTTATGTCCAGTAGAATAGTCTATTTGTGAGGACTTCATGGAAATTCATATTGAAGCTAAATATATAAGTAAAGGTGGTTGCAATTTCTTGTAAGAGAAATTAAAAACAATAACTGGGTTGTTTTTTTCTTTTCTTTTCTTTTCTGCTTCATTTTGATCATCATGGGTGAGAGAGTCTTTAAACTTTTGCTTACGGTGGTGTTTTTACTATTCGTAAAAACTGTTAGAGACCTTCCTTTTAAGGCCTTCAAAAACTTGTAGTTATTGATCAATTCAAGACATAATTCTTCGATGAGCAATGCTGCACTGATGATTTTTTGTTTTTCTTTTTACCTAAAAGTGTATACTCAAATTCTTGACAGTGGAGCCTCGTGATTTCTGTCAGTGCTATATTGGCTGACTAAAAGCTTGACAAGGATTTTTATCAACTAACTCTTATAGTCAAACATTACCAATAGTTCATTTTACCATTCAAATTTGGCAAGCAAAAAACAGTATCCGAGGTATCCCAATGCATGAAGTATTTCGAAATTTGACACATGAAATGAGAATAAAATGATGGTAATTACTCCCTCTTTGACCAGCGAACTGATTGTAATTTGTAGCAGCCTAGCAGGATTGAAAGTTCTTTCAATGGGACTGTAACGCCTCGAAAACCAAGCCACATGGGCGAGGTCAACGAGTCAAACCATATAAAGGAAAGCAAGGGATAGTCCTTCATAGACCAATCCAACAAGGCGGAAGCATAGGGGAATCTTTACGTGGATTCCAAAGAAAAGTCAATAAGTCAAGAGTTTACCCACAAGGACCAAACGGGTCAAATAGGGTCAACCAACATAGTTTGGTTTTGAAAGGAGTTTGTAAAGAAGTATATAAAAAAAACTCCAAAGGTTTAAAAGTAATAAGTAATGAAGTTTGCTTTGAAAGTTTATCACTAAAGCAGTTTTTGAGGAATACGACCAAACGGTCCTTAGGAAATTGAAAGTGGTAATTTTTCCATAATAGGGTAACCATGGGCTAAGAAATGTTAACTAGTATTAAAAACATAATTTAACAAGGATCCTAGAGGATTCAACTGTTCAGATTAAGATTAAGAGGGGGGATAACTAAGATCCCCAACATAATACGAGATCAACTAAGTCCAAAAGAACGATTTTAAAGCAATGGCTAAACATGTGCCCGATTACAACTTCCATGAAAAATAACAATGATAAATCCTTGCAATTCAAAACTATAATTAAGAGAAATGAATTACAACTTGAGCAATGCTCCTACCATAAGTCGTGTCAAAGAAATATTTTCTTTCAAAATATAAGACTTCCTCGTAAGGAATCTTCCAATGGGACGCCACGCGTCGAATACTTTTGGGCCTTGGCCTAATCAATAATTCCTGAAAAAAAAGATTTTATAGATTCATTAAGCACGACGGCTCAGTAGAAAACATTGTAGAAATGTACTACTACTTCTAAAATCATGCTATGACATGCGGTGCAATGCTTTGCCGACGTGGCGATGCAACTAGCCGAATGGCCAAACCGTGAGACATTCCCAACTCAATATCCCAATCACACACTCTCACACCGGATAGCGAGCCACTCAAACGTGAGTGTAGCATACAAGATCTTCGGTAGCTAGCCGAATATGATCTTGCGTTTTCCAATGTTTTAAGGATCACAAACAACCTTCCTCACTTCACACCCGCTTCCGAATTTCATCAATTTACAACCCCAAACGGGGATTCCAAAGACATTCCCCAATCGTGGGAATTTTAACAATTTCATATGCCCCAAGCCAATGCCATGAAAGCTATGCCGACTTGGCGACTATGATATGCTACTAGATGCGGTTATGTTTTAACAATGTCATTTCTAAGAATACAATGACAAGAAGTAAACATGGTAGTTCATATAAAATGTAATCATCACATTAGGCAAATAAGAGATTTTTAACATCAATTAGTATTTGAAACCATAGAAACTCAAATAGCATTTAGGTTTAGACATGGATTCAAGTAAGCATATAAGGGAAAGTAATCATTCAATTAATCACATAGGAAGAATTCCAAAACAAGATTAATGTCTATTAACACTAACTTACACATGACAAACCATGAAGTTAGAAATAATAGTGCACTTAAACAATGAAATCTACCTCTTGAATATTTGAGCAAATACCCTCACCAAAGAAATCCAAAGGAGAAATCATCACCACCAACAAAACCCATAAGCTATCAGCACCTAGTTAAATAAAATCACATTTAGGAATGAAAACTAAGGTGTAACAAAAATAACATAAATCACCTCTTGAGCCCTTGGGCAAGAAATACCAAACCGCAAACCTTACGGACGATCCGAGAGCAACAGTGGATAGGCCTTAATGAGATGATTGATTTTGTCTCTAATAGCCAAGCTCCAAATATTCCTTAAAGGTCTTCAAAATTGAGCTTGAAGCTCTAAGCTTCCATGGAGATTTTGAAATCTCCAAACAAGAGAGAGAAATGAGAGATATAGAGAGAGTTGTATACCAAAAAATGGAAAAGAAGAAGAGATAAGGAGGGACAGAGAGAGGAAAGCTTCTTAAAAGAAGCTTTGGTGGTTGGGAGTGGTTGGAGTGGTTGGGAGTGGTTGAGAGTTGTTTGGAGTGGTTGGGAGATGACTTGTGGGTCTCACTCTTGTCCCCTCACACACACACACACACACACACACACACACAAATATGTAACATACATCTATACACATGTGCCAAAATAAAACACACTCTCTCAAACCAAGACCTACATTGGCCAAAATTACCAAAATGCCTTTTTAAAATTCTGAGTCTACAGGGACCCTATGTAATTAATGGGAAGTAGTACTTGATAGTCACAATAGTTTTTGATGACTTTAGTTTGAGCAAAATAAAAGACTAGTCTAATATTTAGTGAAATTTGGTTTGAAGACTAGTCTTTTGATGACAAGTTTATCTTGTAACGTAAATTTCCCATTACATTTAGGATCTGATTGTTCATTGATTTGGTGGGAGGAAAGCAAAAGGCAAAAAAGAAACTACTAGTATTTTTCTTTTATTTTCTTTCATGCTTAAAAAAATTAAAAATTAATATACAAAAGGAAAATGACTAACCACTCCCAAAATGTTTGATGTATTTCTCAACTTATTTCTAAATCCAAGAGGCAAAGGAAGCCTTGGGAAAATTTGTGGGTCTCAACCCAAGATAAATAGAGGCATTACATATGGCTTTTTCTTAAGTTGCTTTTTTATCTCAGTTTGTGATCACATATAATGGTTCTAGAGATGATCATCAGAATAAAGTTCCTTAAGCTTCTCCTCCATATGTTTGTTTTGCTTTTAGTATGCTTGAGATATCCTACTCTTGGACTCACTTCAAGAGTTGGAGATGATGGTAATACTAATATCAAGTGCATAGAGAGGGAGAGAGAAGGTCTTCTCAAGTTTAAACAAGGCCTAATTGATGAATATGGCATTCTCTCTTCTTGGGGGAGTGAAGAAGAGAAGAAAGAGTGCTGTTCATGGGGAGGAGTCCATTGTAGCAACCTCACTGGCCATGTAGTCATGCTTGATCTTCACACTAGGATTTCTCCTTACAAGACTTTGAGAGGTAAGATCAGTCCTTCTTTGCTTGAATTACAACACTTGAATTATTTGGACCTCAGTTACAATAATTTTGAAGGAAGTGTCATCCCAGAGTTCATTGGTTTTCTCAGCAGTTTACAATACCTGAAACTAACTTCAGCTAATTTTAGCGGAACAATTCCTTGTCAGCTTGGGAACCTTACCAACTTGCATTTTCTTGATCTCAGCGATAATTGGAGAGGTTTGAATGTGAAAAACTTGGAGTGGCTCTCTGCTCTTTCCTTATTGAAACATCTTGATCTTAGTCGTGTTGATCTCAGCCAAGTTATGAATTGGGTGGAAGCAATTATAACTAAACTCCCTCTTTTAACAGAATTGAGATTAAATGGTTGTGAACTCTCTGATGTCATTCCTTCCTCTATTTCCCTAATTAATTCCACCAAGTCTCTTGTGACGCTTTCTCTCGCTGTTAATTCGTTTGAGTCTTCTTCGTTATACCATTGGTTGTTCAACTTCAGTAGCACTCTCGTTGACATTGATCTCTCTACTTGTAGTTTACAAGGAATGATTCCTGATGCTTTTGGGAACATGATTGCCCTTGAAGATCTCCAACTATCTTTTAATCATTTTGAAGGTGGAGTTCCGAAAACATTTGGTAACTCAAGTGTCTTGCAATCGTTAGATTTGTCTCGGAATTCTTTAAATGTACCATTTCCTAAGCTCCTTCAAAACTTGTCGGGGCAGACAGAGAACTCTCTGCAGTATTTGATTTTAGATTCCAACCAACTTACTGGTTCGTTTCCAGATATTGCATTATTTTCTTCCTTGAGAGAATTGAATCTCTCTTCTAATTATTTGAATGGGTCATTCCCCAGAATTTTTGGAACACCTCCTAGTCTTGAAATTCTAGATTTGTCTTGGAATCGGATTGGGGGATCATTGCCTGATCTTTCATCATCATCATCATCGCTGAAAACTTTAAATCTACACGGCAATCGGTTGGAAGGCGTAATCTCAGAAGCTCATTTCTCAAATCTCTCCAGTTTGAAATCTATAGATTTGTCTCGTAACTCATTAGTTTTGAAATTCAGTTCCGATTGGCTTCCTCCTTTTCAACTTGACATTATAAGACTCGGTCATTGCAAGTTGGGCCCTCATTTTCCAAAATGGCTTCGAACTCAAAACAACTTTTCTGAGATTGATTTCTCCGATAACGAGATTACTGATACTATCCCTAAATGGTTTTGGAATCAATCTCCCTACATTAGTTATGTAAATCTCTCTCACAACCAAATTTATGGCATGCTACCCGATTTGTCGGCCAAGTCTTATACTATCCTTGGTGGTCATTTGATAATTGATTTAAGCTTTAATTCATTCAAAGGTCCAATACCACTTCTTCCTCCCAACACTTCATCGTTGAATCTGTCTAAAAATATGTTTTCGGGGTCAATTTCTTTCTTGTGCAATATTACCACACGCTTCTTATTTATTGTTGACCTCTCAGATAACCTTCTATCAGGAGAGCTTCCTGATTGTTGGATGAATATGGCTTGGTTAAATATCCTGAAATTGGCAAACAACAACATTTCTGGGAAAATCCCAAACTCAATGGGTTACATTAATGGTATTCAAACATTACAGTTGCGCAACAATAGTTTCACTGGGGAACTGCCTTCCTCGTTGAGAAATTGCACAAGTCTAATATTCATTGATCTGGGTAAGAATAGATTCTCCGGTACTATACCTGAATGGATAGGCAGTTTATCTGGGTTAAAGTTTCTTACAATACAATCCAATCAATTCTCTGGTACCATCCCCTTAAGCATGTGTCATCTTGAAAGCATTCAAATCTTGGACCTCTCTTTGAACAATATTTCAGGAACCTTACCAAAATGCCTCAACAATTTTACCGCCATGGCTCAAAAACGCAGGTCTACTTCAACCATCCAAAATTCAGTTTTACTTGGTAGGGCAGAAGATGAATCTGAGAACACTGGGTGTTTGGTTTGGAAAGGAAGAGAAGCTATTTATAAAAACATTCTAGGACTAGTTATAGGCATTGATATCTCAAGCAATAAATTAACTGGGAAAATTCCGGAAGAAATTGCGGATCTTGTTGGCCTGCTTTATTTAAATCTTTCAGGAAATGATCTAACCGGAGGCATTCCTAGAAAGATTGGTCAGTTAACATCTTTAGATTTTCTTGATTTGTCGAATAACCAGCTTTCTGGCGAAATTCCTACCAGCCTTTCTCAAATAAGTCGTCTCAGTGTCTTGGACTTGTCTCATAACAAATTATCAGGAAAAATCCCACTTGGCACTCAATTACAAGGCTTCAATGCTTCCACATATATGGGGAATCCGGGGCTTTGTGGAGCCCCACTTGAAGAAACATGCCCCGCAGAAAAAACAACTCAAGATCCTCCAACCGATCAAGACAGGCTAATAACTCGAGGGTTCTATGTTAGTCTGGGACTTGGATTCATTGTTGGGTTCTGGGGAGTTTGTAGTACTTTACTGCTCAATAGTTCATGGAGGTATGCATTTTTCAAGTTGTTGGAGAAAATAGAAGATTGGTTCTTTGTGATGTTGGTAGTGTACACAGCCAGACTGAAGAGGAAGCTTCAATTGTACTGGTAACTAACTTTTTCTAGTTTGGTTATTCTGGTTTCTTATAACAATGCCTTGAATTTTAAGCTTTTGAAGATGTTATCACTTATGGCTGCTTTCTTTGGTTATTGATGTTTTTTGTCATTTTATAGTACATCAATGGCATAAAAAATTTCTCCTTCAAACAACAATACCGAAAATTTTCCTGGTTTACTTACAGTGGGTAATTTTCCTTTGCTTAAACTGTTTGTAAGTCTTGTAAGGCCCAGCCCATTCAACTCCTTAAAACCCAGGTGTTAAGGAGAGGGGAACTAAAGCCTTATAAACCGCACAGAGAGGCTATAAATGGGCGATGTGGGACATTCCAACACACCCCCTGAACCACAGGAGCCGGACACTCGGCATACCCTGAACCACAGCAGCCGGACACTCGGCACGCCGGAAGACAAGACCAACCAAGCTCTGATACCACTTGTAAGGCCCAGCCCATTCAACTCCTTAAAACCCAGGTGTTAAGGAGAGGGGAACTAAAGCCTTATAAACCGCACAGAGGGGCTATAAATGGGCGATGTGGGAAATTCCAACACACCCCCTGAACCACAGGAGCCGGACACTCGGCATACCCTGGACCACAGCAGCCGGACACTCGGCACGCCGGAAGATAAGACCAACCAAGCTTTGATACCACTTGTAAGGCCCAGCCCATTCAACTCCTTAAAACCCAGGTGTTAAGGAGAGGGGAACTAAAGCCTTATAAACCGCACAGAGAGGCTATAAATGGGCGATGTGGGACATTCCAACAGTAAGCTTTACTTGATGTCCTTTCACTCTGTTTTTTCAGTTTGAAGCTTGGAGCTGCTATACCAAGGTTTTGTTCCGCTTGATCTCAGAATCCTTTTATGGTAATGCCATTATGGATCACTTAGCATATACATATTTCCTTATATTAAAGTAATTAATTGTTCAAGTGGCGGTTAGAGTATTGAAAATGAGAGCTAGTAACCACCACTCTACCGAGTTTCACTCGCTGTTACATTCTTTTACTTTTGGGTTTTAATCTTTTCCTTTTTTTGCTCAATTAAATCATTTATTCGACGGAAGGAAGTGACTGGTTCAAGTTGAAATGGTACAAAGGCATAAAGGATGACGGACGCAGCACAAAAGCAAAAGAGAGAAACTCTTGTAAATTACAAAGAACAAGAGAAAAATCTCAGAAGCTACCTGAAACTGTATTATTTAAACAATTGAAATGCTATATATTCTACAATAAATTGTCCTAATTCAACCAAGAAAGAAAACAACGAAAATTCACAAATAGGCAAACTTGAGTTTTCTCCTAGGAATCTAGAAACAAACGACAGTAATACTCCTATACAAAGTTACTAAGGTAACAGATCTTTAAAAAAAATAGCAAAAAAACCTGAATGATGAAATTTGGTCATATCAAGTTTTTATGCAACAATGACTAAAATGGAAGGACAACTGAGAGACATAGGTGATTTGTTTGGCTACTATTCTCCAAGTAATGAGAAGTAATTCCATGTGACCGTCACCCGATGTGACTGTTATTATGATTTTAGTATTCTGTAGGTCCCACATGGGATCAACAGTGATGGAGAGATCACAGTAGCAGTCACATGGTGTGACGGTATCACAAAATAATTTTTGGTAAGTTAGATCCGACAACCACATTTCTAGTAGTTTTAAAAAAAAACAGCACACACAAGTTTCATGCAAACTAAGTAAAGCCAAAATTAAGATGCTTTTATAGACCTTGCATTTGATTAGCTGAAAACATCCGGCTTATCGTGTGGTGCTCCTGTTTGCCCAATTCATCGCCAATTTGTATCAAATGATTTTGAGCATTGTGTATATGGGCATACACCATTTCTTGCTGTATGTAAGTCGAGTCAATATGATATTGAATTCTGTAATACTTGGTCACAGTCTCTATGAAACTGATGAAATAATTTGTTGCAGGGAGTAGCGAAAGAGTGAATGGAGCCCACCAGTGTTTGCATCTGACGGTGGAGGAAGTGTGAGAGATTGAACTTGGAATAATTCCCTGGAAGATTGCATCAGAGATTGTCAAGATTTGAGCTCTTGTTATATAGAACTGAACTCTTTTCTGTAGTTTATCGTTTATGAGTTTGAGCACTTTGTAGCTTTGTTTCAGCTCATCCAGTGATATTGTTGTTGTAGTGAGTTGTCTTGTTGGTCTCCTTATTTATACCAGTCGTCTCAGCTAAACAATCATTCTTGTTATTTTCTTGAATGTATTTTGGTGTAAATTTGCCGCGAAAACCATTGGATGCTGCTTGTGATATTCCTATTCATCTCGCTCAGTCTTCCTTCTTCCTTGTTTGTTTAGTTTTTCTTTCTTTAAATATGTTCTTAAACAACTGCTAGTAGTTCATATGTACACTTTTCTGTTCTTTTAATTAGGATGTTGGGTATAATTGTTTGCTTAACCCATCCTTGTCAAAGTGTTTCTTGTCTTATTATTATTTTTTATATTTCCCTTGATTTTGCTTCTAAATAATTTGTCTTATCATTTTCTTTATCACAAAGTTTTATTATCTTTCTAGTCTATAAGGTTTTGAAGGTTGACAAAATCAAATTATTATTATTATTATTTTTTTTGGCAAAGCGTGTTGACGAAAACTCCCTTTTGAAAATTCTACAAGTATTTTGTTAATAAATAAATGACGGACCCGCCCTTGCTAATTCAATGACAAGCTACTAATGAAAGAAAGACGAACTTTGTGGATAACTTATGATAAACAGGAGAGAATTAAAATGTTTAGTCATTAGACATAAACATCTGTATGGAAAAGGGCAGTACTGGAAGTTTGAACTCGGATTTCTTAGGCAGTGGTATTCAAACAATACTTCCAAACCTGAACGGAAAAAAAAAAATTCACTTCATATGTGCTGAGTTTCTTTCTATTCATGCAATTTCAGTGTTCTAGCCAGTGATCTTGTTGATTTGTTAGAGACAATACATGTAGTTATACGACTGATGGAGAATCTTCACGAGCGTGGCACTTTAATTTGCGTCTGTTTTCTTTTCGTTAAGACCATTCCTACACTGTTCATAATGTGATTGACATCCCCGAATCTGAGCAATCTGTAGATTTGAGCATGTCAGGGAACGAAGAAGATATAGATTCTGTTCTTGCCGATGAGCTCAAAGCATCTGAGTTAGAGACGGCTGATTTTGGTAGCAAACTGACGGAGATGAAAAAGGGTCAGCCTGATTGTACTAATGATGGTAATGATTATGGAACAGGTGATTGTAAGGTATCTACATTGATTTCTGCCCTTGCGAACAACTCAATTACAAAAAAAAGTGTGTGTTGGTGCTTAAGTTCTATAAAAGCAATTCCTCCAGTACAAATCACCATATCATATATATGCTACGGGGAATATGTGATGATCTGGAGCTTTCTCCTACGCTATATCAGGTAAAATTTTGAGACTGTTATCATCCAAAATTACTGGAAATTCTAAATTTTATAAGTCGGAGCTTTTTGGATTACGAGATTTTTAAAATGCTAAAAGTTGGAGCTTTTTTCACATAGCCGTTTCTATCTTTAAAAAGGAATCATATTTTTTTTAGAAGCTGTGAAAAAGCTAATCCATGTAGTCATAGCGTTTTAAACAATCACTATATTGTTGGCTCTCAAAAAGCTACCCCAAACAGGCTCTTAGTATTCTGCAGCTACCTGAGGCAGTCTTTCCTTATTTTTTCTGCTTCTTTTGTAATGTTCTCTATATTTGTGACGGAATTTTTCGACTATAGAGAATGGTATGACCCAAAAGCAATTTGTTATTATCAATTAGTACAAAAACAATTAAGTGGACAGTCATTTTTATTATGATTGGATGATGAACTCGTGCATAGGGAGGAGGATCCTTCTGAAGCCAATGATGGGAGGTTAATGCAAAGGGCTGTGGAATTACTGGAGAAGCAAGCGAGCACATTACAACAGATCCTTACTCAAAGGACCTGAAGGGAAGTTCTTCACTGAGACGTTATTTGTAAGTACTAATCCACGACTCCCCATCCTTTTTTCTTTGAAATGTTGCAATTGACAGCTATTTTAGCAATGAGTTGGGTTTTGGTCACTTGCATTGGAAATCCGAAAACTACAAAGATGATATATCTTTTCCATTTTGAATGTATCTTGTGTTTGTTTTCCAGGAACACTAGAAAAAGAGTACGTGCCTTCAGCGAAGATCAAGAGACGATGATTAAAGCATTATTTGAGCAGTGAGTGCTTCAATTGTGTTATACTAGTTTCTCTTTTATCTTCTTACTTACTGATGGCAGTATCGATGATTTACAGCATCAGCAATTGCATGATGAGTTGGCAGATTTTTTGGATGATGTAGCAACTGTTGAATCCCAGAAGAGTGCTGGATTAAGAAGGAAGTTTAGGATCGATCTTGAAGATGATGAATAACTATCGAGTAGTGTGGTTCAGTTATTCTCTCTTTTCCATCTAATGATAAATTATCTGATGTTATATGTTGTATATAACAGGAAAATGGTCTCGAATTTTATGGTCATTCTTAGACCTCTGTAAATTCACTTGGCTGTTATCAGTCATCTTTAAAGACCTCGTTTGCTTGAATTTTTATACCATGACTATTTCTTTGGAAGAAGAGAAGTATAATTCTACAGGGATTTGGGGATTGAGAAAATAGTTAAAAATATCATACCAATGGTTTACCCACTCCAATTTATTTCCAGAAGAATTTATTTCATGAGGCTGGTGGAAAGAGAGTAATGCTATGCTTCCCAAAGTTTGATACCAAATGCTTTGTAGTTGCATCACATGTAGTGGCATGTGGTATCTCCAATCACCGTCACAGCACGTGGTAGAAATGTTAAGCCATTTGGGAACCAAATCTGATAAGCATAGCATTGTTCAGCGGAAAAAGGATGGGTGGTTCACTCAATAGAACTGCTTGTGGTACAATTGTCAAAGCATTTTGGAAGCATATTTGAGATTCAAATTTAGCAATCTTCTGAACACAATGCAAGAGCTATACGGTACCTTGGTCTGTAATTTCCCAAGAAATCTCTTGGATGCTGCTTGTGAAATTCTTCTTAATTCATTTTTTATTTAATTTTTCTTTCCACTTATTCTTAAACAATTTGCTAGTATATATATAAAACTTTCTCTTCTTTAAATTAGTGTTATGAGTACAGAAGTTTCTTAACTAACCTTGTGAAAGTGTTTCTAAATAATTGGTGTCTAATCATTTCTTGTATCACTAAGTTACTTTTCTTCCTGAATTATGGTTGTGACACTTGAATAGAAAGTTTTCAAGCTTGAAAAAATCAAATTATGTATTTATGCAAAGCGTGTTGACAAAACCCCCCTTTGAAAATTCTAGATGTATTAATTAAAGAGTAATATTTGGGACACAACCTTCATACAACTTTCATACAACCTCCCCAAAAGATGTGTCTATCTCTCCTGTGATGTCACTGGACCCCACAGTGACACAGGAAAGAGATAGACACATCTTTTGGGGAGGTTGTATGAAAGTTGTATGAAGGTTGTGCCCCAAGTAAAAAGAGTAATTCTTTGGAGACAACTTTCTTACAACTTTCATACAACCTCCTAAAAAGATGTGTCTATCTCTCTCCTGTGATGTCACTGGACCCCACAGTGACACAGGAGAGAGATAGACACATCTTTTGGAATGTTGTATGAAAGTTGTCACCAAAAAATTACACTTAAAAAAATTACATACCGGCCCTTGCTAATGCAAAACAAGCTACTAATTAAGAAAAAGCCAAATGGGGTTATTTTCCATTATGTCCCTTATAATATCTCACACATGTATCATGTGTCCTATTTTTTTGTTGAAAAAATTATAAAAGATGTTGACAAATGGACTAGACTAGGACCAAAGTATTAAAGTTGAAACTATGCGGATTAAAGTGACCTCACATCCAAAGTACATAGATGCAAAGTGTAATTTATCAAAAAAATAAATAATGTAGATACTAGTGTTCTTTAGATTGGTATGGCACATAAGTTGATGATGCCAAAAATTGGTAAGAGTAAAGTAAAGCAATTTAAGGAGAGAGAGAGTGAGAGACTATTTTTTGTATGTGATTCGGCCCTGTTAATGAAGGTATCTACGTCCACGTGTGTGTCTGAGCACGTTCACTAGCAGATCACCGGCGGGCCTGGTGAGCCAACAAAGAGGGGCGACACTACCAGTAATACAGGCCGGGTGTATGCGTATAATGGTGAATTTTATAGAGGTGCTGTATAGATTAAAGAGTTGGCGGCCCCCTCAATGGAGGGTGTCTTTTATAGATGTAAGAGACCTACCCATACATGAATAAGGAAATATAATCATATTGATATAGATTGGCATTAATTATGGGGATTTCCTAATTGGGTTAGGAAATAGTGTGCACTTTCCATTAGTCTTCTAGCTTGAGTACAAAACTGCCCGTAATGCTCGGGATCATGCCTGTTGGCCCGGATGAGCTGTTCCCGCGGCGGGATGTGCATGTGCGATTTTCCCGACCTACTGGCTGGGTCAATGAACCGCTCGGGACGATGAGTAGACAAAACCGCTCGGGCTAATGCTTCTGAGGAGTTGTGCATGATTTGCCCGGGGCGTGGACTAGTTGCTGATTTGAACCGCTCGGTCATAAGATAGAGCCAATTTTGGGTGTATCATAAGTTATTTGTCAAGGAATTATGTTAGAGAGATTTCTAATTATATATTGTAGATCATCTATCCTTGCCAAATGTAGATCATCTATCCTTACCAATTCAAATACAAATATTTTGACAATGACAAATAGTGCATTATAACTGTTGAGAGTGGTGTCGGTAGAATTAATGTGAATGAATTAACGATAGGAAGTGGTAAATCTCACTTGCTCACCCAATAACTTGAATGAGCAAATTTTGGGTGGCAAATTTGTTCGGACTTTTTACACCTTTTTCAAAAATCAAAATTTTCAAAAGTGGAAGAAAAGCTACAAAAAAGAACAATCTAAAATCAACAAATTGAAGATCCTTTGAAAAAGGTTGAAAAATCTCTAAACCCAGGACAAAACCAAATGCTATAACATGTTTTTCAACATTTCTATATCAAAGTATCTTTCAATAAATCTCTTATTCCCATCCTATAGCTATTCCAAACGGGCTGTAGTCTAATTTTTTTATTTTTTATTTTTCCTTCCCTCAGTTTGGACATTATAAAACAATTACTTGATTATCTAGGTGACATTGTGGAATAACTACAGGTAGCTTGAGATGATGATTTAGTATTGATGGTAAATGAGCTGAACTGATTAAACTCTCTCCTCATGGCTTTGTACACTTGATCTGCGCCTTCCTCAATTAACTCCACAACTGTCAGCGGCATTGGTGGTAAATTGATGTCCATTGATCCTTCCAACATCCTCACAACTTCACCCATTGAAGGCCTAAATGAAACCTCATCTTGTATGCACCAAAATGCAACTTTCAAAGCTCTCATTAGCTCTTCTTCTTCCACTGCTCCTTCTAGTCTTCTATCTGCAACTCTTCTGGGTGTCCCATTTGTCATCTCCTGCAACAATGATCACCATTCTTGTGTTTGATTTTGCCAAAACTTCATAATTCCATTTTTAAAAGGGTTAAGAATGTCGTGACAGAGTTTGAAAGCGGACAGACATGGTAGGAAAACATACGGAGAAATTGAACAAGAACACAAGAAATTTATGTGGTTCGTCAAAACCCTGATCCACAACAGGAGATGACCAAGTTTTGCCATAAATCAAGAGAAAATGATTATAGGAGCAGTGTGTGTAGCTCTCTCTCACAATTCTGAACATTTTATGGCAACAATAGCCCTAAAACACGTGTAAATATATATACGCTAAACTCAGAATATGAACCGAATGGTTTAGATGCATTTAATGAATTGGGTCAAACGACATTCTTGGCCCATTTTGTGGGTTGAATTCGAGCCGCCACACAACCTAGACAAAAATGAGGATCAAGTTATAGGATACAACAATCTAATCAAATGTAGCTACTACAAAAATGAGGATCAAGTTATAGGATACCTTAAAAGTCCATCCGGGAAAGAAGAAGTCCTCTTCATCAAATGTCATGTCAAGGTTTCCCCGGCCACCAATAATCTCTAACTAAAGCATTCAATAACTGTAAACATCGGCCTTTACAGTTATAGGGTGATTACTAACCCACTCTGGAGCCAAATAGCCTCTGGTTCCTCTGACCATGGTTAAAACATGTGAGTGTTCTCTCCCCATTAGCTTCGCTAGTCCAAAATCCGATACTTTTGCACAGAAGTTGTCATCCAAAAGAATATTTTCGGGCTTGATATAACAGTGAATAATCCGGTTCCTGCATTGCTCGTGAAAATATGCAATTCATTGTGCCGTACCAACGGCTATGTGGAAGCGTGTTGACCAATCCAGAAGTTTGTCTCTGCATTTGTATAAAGGAAATATCCACTTGTCCAATGACCCATTTATCATGAATTCATAAACTAGCAGCCTGTATATGATCATATATAGATATTTATTATTTCAATAAGATTCAAATCTTACTGTGACAAGATTCAAATCCTAACAGGCATGTAATTGCACAAGGAATATTTAAGATGTCAATGGGAAGAACATTCTTTTCTGGAAATATTGCAGACCTGCGAGACCCTTCAGAGCAATACCCACATAGACAAACCAAGTTCATGTGGTGCATTGAGCCGATAGTGTTAACTTCGGTTATAAACACCTTCTCCCTATGAAGCAAAAACTCTCTCGAGCTTTTTTACCGCTACTAAAGCCCCATCTCCTAAGCTTCCCTTGTATACACTCCCAAAGCAAAAGAACACAACTGGCTATTTTCTTTTTCTTTTTTCCACTGGAATAGTACTATATATTCTTGCAAAAACATATTCCTATTTTTTTGACACTCCCCACCTTACAAAAATAAAATAAAAAATAAAAAAGAGCGGGAGAAATTGCTAGTCCTGGAGTGCATATCACGGTAACTGAATTTCATTGGAGCACCAGACACAATCAAGGAATTTTCAAGAGATCTCTTTAAATCTATCCTTCTATGAACACTGATATACAGTAAGGAACCGAGAAGCCCTATAAGAACAGTCATGCTTAAAACAATTGGAATAACCAAAACCTTCTTTGGGCCATTCTTCGATTTTGTTGTATTCCCTTCGGGTGTTGATGAGCCATTGGACTGTGAACCTTTACAAACAGGGTTGAACCAGTGTCTTCAAACCCACCAAACTCTAAGCACTGGGTTTGAAACTGCGATGTTAAGTTCTCATGATTGGGCCCACATTTTCCGGTGAGTGATGAATTTCCCAAGCAGTGGCCAGCTGATCGAGCACTTGGTAGGCATGTACAAGAAGCATTTGTTTTGCTCCTATCCAAATTACATACACCATTCCCACAAATACCAGCAATCACACATGGGTTCGAAACATTGACACGAACCATTAACACCGTTGTCCCATCTATACAATCTTAAATTCCCATTTGTTTCAAGCGTTAATCGCCGAAGAACTGAAGGTTAGGCTTAGTTGGCCCCTGCGTCTCCTTTTTTAAAGCACAATTTTATGTTAATTCATTTGATAATTAATTTATAAATTTTACAAAAATTAAACTTAAGACTTTTTTAAAGGGAGGCTAGTGTGTAGCTTGTATAAAATTATCAAAGAACTTAATAATAAATTACATAAGCTCCTTTTAAAAAGTCATGGATGTCAAACTAAGCCTAAGAATCCTTTTTGATGGTAACGATGTTGATAGATTAACAGCAGAAGACAACCCACCAGAATCACCATCATTCTTGTATACATACACTGCCCCATCTGATGACTCGCCATATACAATCCCAAAGCTTCCTGCTTCGTCCATCACCGCGATCACATCGCCGGTCACATTCGAAATATCAGGTCCCGCCCAGTACGAATAATTGGTGTACAATTCCGGCGAAGGGTTGTAAGATTCTGGCAAGGCTTAAGGAAGTGGGTTGTTGTGGCATTTTCAGAGTGTAATACCCACCATGTGAGGGTGATATTGAGGATGTGAGTTCTAAGGAGTCCGTTAATGGCTGACCAGGTAGGAGAGTGTCAGATGGGTGTGAGAAGCTTTGAGCAAGCGATGTTTTGGGAGGATGAGATTGCCGTTTTCCAGCATGACCGCCGCCTCGACGCCGCCGCGCGAGGTGTTGGAGGTCTAGACGGTTGTGGGTCCGTCAATGAGGAGGACGCTTCGGGAGGTGGCGACCTCCAAGATTGCGTCTTTGGTGACCGGAGAGTTTCTATTATATTGAGGTGATTGAATAAAAACCTGTAGGGATGTAAAAAAAAAGGATAAAAATATATCCTTGTTAATTAAAAATTTAATAAAAAGTACTTTTAATATTTGTATTTAATTAAAAATTTTATATTTTTGATAAAAGGACAAAAGTGGCATGAACTTAAATATTTCTCACATTTTTCACACTCACCCAACTCTCACGCGTCAATGCTACATGTACCTGTTCGTACGGTGAGAACACTATACCGTAATCTCAAATTCCAAAAATATTTATAACTTTAAACTTCCATAACTTTTGACCTACAACTTCATTTTTCTAAACTTTTATACCGTTGGAATCGTGTCGACGAGAGCTACAAAACTAGTATCATTGTTGATATATTTTGAGCAAAATTTTTTTTTTTAAATTTTACATGCCTTGTATGAAAATTTCACAAAATTATTTTCTAACAATTTTGACAAAGTTATTTTGTCAAATTGTCAAATTTCAAAAACTTTTTTTTTTTTTCAAAATTTCTTCAAATTTCACAAAACTTTTTTTTGTGAATTTTAACAAATTTGTGAAATTATCAAATTTCAAAAAACCTTTTTTTTTTTTCTAAATTTCTACAAATTTCACATAACTTTGTTTGTGAAAATGATTTTGTGAAATTTCACAAAACTACACAACTCATTTTTTTTCAAAATTTCTTCAAATTAAAAAAAAAAAAAAAATTTGCTCAAAACATATAAACAATGGTTCTAGCTTTATATCTCTCGTCGACACGATTCCAGCGGTATAAAATTGGTAAAAAATGGAGTTATAGATCAAAAGTTATGGAGGGTTAAAAGTTTTGAATTATTTTTTGAAATTAGGAATGCTATTGTACAGCCACTCACACGGTGTGAGTGGCTAGAATGTTTGGAGCTAAGCTTGGTCACGCGCGTGCTGGGCTTGATCAACGAAAATGGTAAAAATGGTAAGAGGGACTTTTAACTAATGCACAGAAAAAACGGCTCCTTTAAACTTTTTTATGCTTTAACTAAGGATTTGGGCCTAATTTACTGGAAGAAGAAAAAAAAAAAAAAAAAACCGACGGGCAGCCCAGTCCGAAAAAATGGGTCTTAAGCCCGGCTCAGCCTGAGGTAGGGCCAGTCCGGCCCTAGGCCTTTAGGGCATGGGCTTATCTCTTGAAGCCCGACCCAGTTAAGCCCGACCCGATCAAGACCGACTTGAAGCCCAGCCCGATGCTCGGCCCGATCAAGCCCAAAAGCTTTCCAACAATTAATTTTTTTTTGCCATTTCCAATAGATTATAATAATCAAAATTGCAAGTGACAAAATTTATAATATTGTCAGCTTACGAGTAAATTGAGTAATGCTATGCCTCCAAAATTTTGTGTCTCAAATAATTCCCAAAAATATGTGACAATGAGCGTCCTTTGATTGGATGATGTTGAAGTGATTCTACCATTATTGAAGGTGGGCCCACTACCACGCATTTGGGAGTCATTTAGGAAAAGAAGCATTGTAGTACTCGAATAATTTAAGGATGTAATACAATTATACATGCGTAATCATTTTTATTTCTATTTTCTTTTACTAAAAGGTAATATTTTTATTTTATTTATGTAGTTAGACTCTAAGGGTGTGTTTGATAAAACTGAAAATTAAGTGCTGAATTTTAAATACTAAAAATTTTAAGTGATTGAATTTGTAATATTGAAAGCTGTGCTTCAGCCATTGAAATAGAATCCATTCAGTGACTTTGTTCAGTAGAAAATTTTCACTTAAAGTGTTCAGTGGTTTTTTTGGCTGCTTTTTCAATTAAGTGATATGTTATCAAACACACTGAAAAAGAATAAGTGCTGAATCTTTTTATTTTCAACACTTAATTGGGTTATCAAACATACCCTAACTCCTTATATCTTCCGTTACTTTTTCATTTGTTTACATATTTATAATATTTTTTTTATATGTCTTATAATAATTAAAAAAAAGAAAAACAACTTTGGCCTGGCCCTGCACGACTGAGGCCCTAAGCCCAGCCCGAGGGCCTAGGCCCTAAGCCCAGCCCGTGGCTCTAGGCCCTAGGGTAGGGCCCAAACTATGAACCCTCTAGCCCGGTCCAAAGGAGAGAAGGAACCCGTGGGCCAAAGCCCAAGCCCGCCCAAACCTGATCAATGTCGGGCCGAGTTGGGCCTGACGGGCCATTTTGACATCCTCAGTAACCTAGAAAAAGAGTAGAGATGGAGAATAGTATGAATATGCTAAAAGAAAGGGTAAGGATTGGTTCACATAAAGTTCTGGGTTATTAATTTCGGTGGGTCTCATGTATGCATGCACGGGCTCTACCGAACTGAATGACATGTGCATTGGGTTATTAATTTCGGTGGATCCCATGTATACAGGCACGGGCTCCACCGAAATGAATGACATGTGCACACTTTATGTGCATATAGCATTACCCTAAAAGAAATCAAATAAACTTCAACTGCTCGTGTTATGGGATTAAAATATTAAATTAGAATAAATCTTTTATGAGAGCATTTTTGCTCACTTATTTTTGGTTCATCATTGCTCACCGAGATATTTACTAGGTGACATATGTCTCATTTTAGTAATTATGTTGATAGTACATGGTACAATGGTAATAGAATGAGACACATGTCACCCAGTGAGGGCTTGAGTGAGCTATGGTGAACCAACATGGGTAAGCAAAAATGCTCTATTCTCTTATACCTCTCCTGTCTTCCTTCTAGTCTTGGGTACGAGTTTCCATTGGGAGAAATTGAACTAACTAGGACACCCTCGTTTGGGGCTTAACTGTCAGAGGATTGGATAGGCATAAACTTCACTAGTCTTAACTCATGAAAGAGGGAAATATGCATTGCGTCAACAAAGTTAGGATAGATGTTTGTTTGAGACTACCATCCAAACTAAATATGCATAGAAGTGAAGGGAACCAGAAAAAACTCATATTTAAGACTGCCCGAACTAAAACTCCACTATCAATCTCACCTGATCAAAACTCAAATTCTCTCGTATTCATACTACTTTCCAACAAAAATAAAAAATATATGTGTTGGTGGTTGTATCGGTTGTGGAGGGCCTGGTTGGTGGGGGCTAATTTTTGTTGTTATGTACCAAGACATTCATTAAAAAAAAACACATAACAAAAAAGTAAATTCATTTCGTTGCCACAAACGTGAAATTTTTTTAGATCGAAAGTGCATATTGCAACTCAGTAGATAGTTCAGGGTCCAAATTGCAACTTGATAGATAGTTCAGGGTTGACATTGTAACATTTTGAACTTCAGGGTCCAAATTGCAACTCTGTTGATAGCTCATGGTTGAAATTGCACAGTTTTGAAGTTCATGGTCCAATTGCAAAAACGTGTATAGTTCGAGGGAGCAAAATATTTCTTACCCATTTAGTTAACAAACCGAACCTTAATCTCTTCTTTTTGCTGGGATTATATATTTCAACTTTTTAGCCCAACATTCTTGCTGCTTTTGTTTATTTTGGTGGACTTCAACAGATAAGCATTACTTGCTAATCTAATTTCTTTTTATTTTGGAGGGGACTTTTGTTTATTTTGGGACGTTGGTAATTGTTATAGTCTTGTTCTCTTTTTTTTTTCCTCTAAAAATTACAGTTAATGGTGTGAGTAATCAATGAGCATGATTTCTTATTCCATAAACACCACTATGAATATTGATATTACAACCTACTATCATCTATCATTTTATTGAATTATGGAGTCATAAAAATAAAACACAATTTATTACATAGATAAGAAACTCAAACTTTGAGAGACTAGGAAGACGACCATAAAATTAATCCCTTAATGTATCTTTTGAAAAAAGCCAAATATGAAGTTAGACTTATTGTATATTTGAAAATGCAATACTTATAAAATTCATGATCAATACTTTATTTGAAACAATAAATTTAAAACAAAGATTAATAAACTATATAAAACCACTTTACTATACGAGTGGCGATATATGAACCATTTATTTGTGTATGTACACGCAACCAAAACAAGGGTTATGATTATGATGATATGATTGTACATTACGTGTTTGCAAAAAAATTATAAAATAAAAAAATTGTATGAAGAATTACATTGTATATAGGTTTCATATTTTTTTTTCTTCATTACTTTAATCCATGAAGTCTAACAATTATTAATTAGTTGTACAAAACCATAGTAAAAAGAACATTTTTATCACTAAAGTTGTTGACATATTTACATAATTGGTTTGTATAAACTATGAAAGAGCACATGCCTGCATGTGCTACTATCCTTAATTGGAATTTATAATTTTTGGAACAGTGAATTATACACAAACTTTTGGGAAAAAATGGTATCACAGAGAAATAGAAGAAACTGGTGCACATCGTTCAGTGATGAGGAAAGAGAACTTCACATTCAGAATACTAGAGATGCAAGAAAGAAGAGAAGGGTAGCTGCTAACAAATCAATAGCAGAAGGCGTAAATAATTATCAACAAATGATAGGGGGTGTCCATACAATTTAGCTACTTTTTATTGTATGGTTTCCTTGGCTCATTATTCTATCGTATACCATTTTTTTCTAAAAAAACATTATGCCTAAGTGTTACTTTTTTTTTAGACGATCCATTGAAGTCTTATTAATCATGATCACTATATACTACATCTAGTTGCTTTAGTATAATCACGCAGGAATTCTACTCAATCAAGTACTTTTGTGGACACAATTATTATTTTATATTTTGTTAAGCATGATTATGATTATCTAATTGAGTCCTAATGTTGTTAACTTAAATCCATCCAATTAAAGGTGTTATATTAACAACATGATTCAATAAATTCTATTTAAGAATAAGAGTTTTTTTTTTGTTTTGTTTTTTTTTTAAAATTAATATACTTACCTGGATTATAGCAAGACATGCACACACCACACACACACCCATCCTACCCCAACCCAGCCCCAAAGTCCCACAATGGTCCACAACAAAGCTCAACAATGACTACTCATTCCGACTGACGAACAACAGCGGGGCAAACAAAGAATTTCCCTAAGGGGAGTCGAACCCTCAATCTCCCCGGTAGGAGAGAGAGGTCATACCAATTGGGTTATGCCCGCTTGGTATTTAAGTATAAGAGTTGTCTCTTACTTTATTAGGACTCTTTATAACTTTAAAGCTTTTATTCCTCCTTTAGGAATAATAGGACTTTAAATCAAACATTATGAGATGATATATACACACGAATATTGAAAACATTATACATAGTCAACGTGTTGGAAAAAACCAGTTCCAGTGCGCAGCGGAAGGATAGATACAGTTCAAAATTTAGATCCACTTGTTTATATTACATGCAATACACACACACACACACATACACACTTATATATATAAACGGTTAGATATACCTTTGTGATTTGTTGAATCGTTTCGAGAACTCTAGCTTCTACGATTCCTATGATGATTCAATCTCGATAACCTTCATCTAACAAAAATGCTCTCGTCAGGAGAACTAAATGATCTCCGATAGACTTGAATTTTTGACAGCAGCTTCGTCTCGACATCAGCTTCGTCATGTCCAAAATTCAGCAACTTTCGAGGCGTGATCTTCACTCCTATGTCTCTTGAATGATCATGGAGGCTAAGGTTTGGTGGAAACCCTTCTAGGAGAAAGCTAGGAGGTCTAGGGAAGCTTAAAAATAGATCTAGGGCATTTAGGATGTGAGAATACGCAGCTCTTTAATTCTGCCCGCAACCCCTCTATTTATAAGCTTCTTAAACCGACCTACCAGAATCCGGTTTCTCCAACTAACCAATTAGTGGGTTCCCAGTAACCGGTTAGTCCAACAAACCGGTTACTCACTAACCGATTAGTCCCACAAACCGGTTAGTGGTTGTCATTTTTCTTTTCTCCTTTGCATCCAAACATTCCTTCGAGCTAAGAGTGGGACCCCTAGATTCTTAATTACTAGCTCCGATTAACTATTAATTCCATCTAGTTAAACTCTTAACTAAGGAATAATAATTAATCAATTATCATTAACTCCACTAAATAATGATAATTGCATGCTCCAGTGCATAAGAATAAAACCACACTAATATTAGCGATTCTTAACCTTGTATAACATGATACTAATGTCCCTCTACCTTTCCAGTATTCATATTTATCATTGGGATGTATGAATAATAATACTGTCTATCCAGCAAATAAATACATCTTATATTCCTCGAGTATCAGTCACCACTCATAAATTACCAAACATGTTCACAACAACTTATTGACATGTCTGCGCAGCTCTCAGTAATCAATCAGTGACATTCTCAAGGGAATACTTACTCTGTTGTAAAGAACTACTCTTTACAAGAGGGTAGATTCCATCTTAATAATATATGTTCCCAATACTATAAACTTGATCACCCAAGATACCTATGTGTTGATCTTGAAGACCTCACTGATTGGTAACCCAAAGCAACCAAGCATACAGCTTGTGTCCATTACTATCTGAGGATTACGGGCATGTATCTTATACAAGTTTGAGTTCCTATTAACTGTGACAGATTTTCTTGTCAATAGGTTTAACTCACAGTCCGTTAATGCAACTCATGCACTAGCATATTAATTAACTTAGAGTCAACTTCTCTTGTGAATGAGATTCATCACTCTATCATATAGAAGTTAATCATGCTACAGTGTATACCTGATAAGTTATCTGGTGTTATCATCCATTGTGACTTATTTGAAACAAGTAATAGTAATTCATATCTCCCATGTGTAATCCTATACACATATGAATTACTTACAATGATGGTTAAGGATAACAGCCTAACCATTCATCACATGAATTGACATACATAAATGTATTATAATTTCCATAGGCAAACTAACTAGTTTGAGGGCACAATCCCAACAATCTCCCACTTGCACTCACAACCATTTATTTTTGTATGATTTATATAGAGAGATAAAGCTTGAATCAATGTAAAATCTATTTGAAATTTAAAGAGGAAAGGTGTTATTTATTTCAAATTTGAAAAGTATCATCCATATTTTAATGGGTTTTATTAACAACCACATAAATTACACCCCCAATATTCATAAGTCACAAACAAAAGTTTATTATGGCATTCTTATAAATAATGTTGTGACTGATCTTATCTATACATCCAATATATATTTATACATATATACATACATAAATCAAAGTATTATACTTTTTAAAAATTGAACTAAATTTGAGGAATCAAACAAACGTATAAAAAAAAACCTAAAAACTACTTATATGTATCCAACACATCCAAAAATTTTAAATTGTAATATAGGGGATATTTAGTAACTTGGTTTGCATAATTTAAATGTGTTATATATACCTAAATGTAATGAAAAAAGGGAGAGAAGTTAGGGATGAGAAGTTTCTCCTCAATAAATGAGAAGCATGATTGGCCAAGAGAGAATATGATAATTAATTAGTAAGAATTAGAATTCATTAATATTAATTATTATTCATTCAAATTCAAATATTGGGTGAAATTTAAAAAAAAAATGGTCATTTAGAGAAAATTACATATAAGCGCTTAGGTGGCAAAAGCAAAAGCTTTTGTTTTCATATATATATATATATATATATATTAGATATATAAACACATATGGGAATGTGCTAGCTAAATATATGGGTATAAAGTGAGTATTTATGGCTTGGTGTAATTTGGGAGTTACAAGAAATGGACCAATTAATTCAACCATTCAAATTTGAAACAGTTTTCTACTAATTATTGTACAGTATATAAAACTTTTGAACTTGAAACTGAAATTTTGTCATGAGTTTTTATGCTTTGGCCCCAATGGACTCAAAAATTGTACAATTACCTCACATTAAAAAGTTGGGTTCTCACACAACTCCAAGGCAATAGGCGTTTGGGCTTTGACAAATTGTTGATTTGTTTAGCTGAATAATGAAATAGTAAAAACTGATGTCCTATTTGAGTTTGTGGATACCAAGTTTTTTCATATTTTATGTGCAGTTTCAAATCCCTTCTCGCAATATAATAAAAAGTATAAGAGAATTGTAATCAAAATTTTTTAGAAAATAGACTTTTTTGGTTGTAGGTCCAACTTTTTTTTTTTTTTTGATATGTACCACATGCAATAATATAGATCATTGGTACTACAAAGCATTTGAGAACCAATTTGAGATTCAAAATTTGAGAAGCATAGCATTACTCATTTCCATTATTGTCATATGGAGTAAAAATCAGTACTTGCTCATTTTCCAAAAAAAAATCCAGGGGTGAGTCACTACAAATTACAATTGATAATATATTGTCCGGATAGGATTAAGAAACCTTTTTCAAATTGCACGTCTTCTGTTTGCTATAGTTTTGCACGAGCATATCAAAGTCAAACGGGGTCGGTGTGTGTGTGCAAATTAATTTCCTATTACGCTTGAGTAAGTGATACCCAAGGCTTTCTATATATGACTTCTAAACAGAGTAATTGTGTATGATGAGCAGGAAAGTACTCTCATCAAAATCCCTTGACAGTATACTTAAGACAATAGCCTTATCTTTTTGAATCACGTGATATTTATCTCTCGAGCCCGATGTGCCTTTGCAACCCCTAGGCCAGCTACTCCTAAACTCATTCAACATTTCATTCGAACTCGAAAACCTTTCCATTTTTGGGTGCAAACATCTCTTAGTCCTTCAATCTTCTAGTTGCTTTTTGAAACCCAATAAGTTCAAGTTTCTAGTCAAATTAAGCCACATCCTCTTCATCTCCTTTCTATTTAGTCAAAGTCAAATTGTCCCTATGCCAATCTTACGTCACAATAATGGAGAGTGATACACTTATATATATATATATATTATCCTCATGGCCACACCTATATGTCTCTATCGAGCCTGTTAGACGTGGATCTCTACTCAACCTATCAAAAATCTGAAGAGCAATACTTAGGGTTTTTGTCCAGTAGAATAGTCTATTTCGGAAAACTTCATCAAAATTCATATTGCGACTAAAGATATAAATAAGGGTGGTCACAGTTTATTGTACAAGAGAGAGAAATTAAAAACAATAACTGTGTTGTTTTTTTTTTTTTTCTTTTCTCTTCTGCTTCATTTTGATCAATCATCATGGGCGAAAGAGTCTTTAAAATTTTGCTTGTGGTGGTGTTTTTACCATGCTCGAAAATTGTTCTTGGATCCACTTTCGGAGCTGGAGATGCTAAAGAAGTCACAAGGTGCATGCCAAGAGAGAGACAAGCTCTCCTCGAGTTCAAACATGGCCTCATCGATGACAGTGGCATTCTCTCTTCTTGGGGGAGCGAAGAAGACAAAAAGGACTGCTGCAATTGGAAAGGAGTCAAGTGTAGCAACCAAACTGGTTATGTTATAATGCTTGATCTTGGCCCTGATTTTTCCCTGGAGACTCCTTTCACGTTTCTGAGAGGTAAAATCAGTCCTTCATTGTCTGAGCTAAAGCATTTGAAGTATTTGGACCTCAGTTTCAATCATTTTGAAGGGGAAAACATCCCCGAGTTCATCGGTTCCCTCGACAGATTGCAGTACCTTAATCTCGGACTTGCTGGCTTTCAGGGTTCAATTCCTCAGCAGTTGGGGAACCTTTCAGAATTGCGATCTCTTAATGTCGGTGGTAATTATGGTTTGAATGCAACAAACCTTGAGTGGCTTTCTCATCTTCATTTACTCAAGTACATTGATCTTAGTGGTGTTGACCTTAGTGGTACTAATGCTATCAATTTGTTTCAAGCAATCAACAACAACCTCCCTCTCCTGACAGAGTTGCACTTCCAAGGGTGTGGTCTCAGTACCCTTTCCGTTACAGCCCCCTTTCTTCCTTTGATTAATGCTTCCGTCTCTCTTGCTGTCCTTGATCTCTCTGCCAATTATCTCAATTCTTCAATTTACAGTTGGTTGCTCACCTTTAATAGCAGTCTTGTTCAAATAGACCTTAGAAATAACCACTTACAGGGTCTGATACCTGGGGCATTTGGGAACTTTTATTCCCTTTCTCATCTTTATCTCTCTTGGAATCAACTTGAAGGCAGGATTCCAGAATCCTTTGGCAATTTGAGCAATTTGCATTCGTTAGATCTGTCCTCCAACACTCTTACTGAACAGCTTCCTGAGTTTCTGCATGGCTTGTCGTCTGGGGGTGCAAAGAACTCACTAGAGTCTCTGTTATTAAGTAGCAATCAACTTACTGGTTCGTTGCCTGATATTACAATATTTTCGTCATTGAGGGAGCTGTCTCTTGATTATAATCAACTGAATGGGTCTTTCCCAGAAAAATTCAATAAACGTTCCACTCTTCGTATTCTACGTGTTGGAAAAATTGGACTTGAAATATCAAGTTTTTGTAAACTTTGGCTCCAATTTAAGGTGGGTCCCACAGGTCTTTAGGGGCGGGACCACATTGGAATGCGTTCTCCTCCGTGAGGAGATGAACGTCGTATATTTACATGATCAAATCCAATAAGGGATGAATGAGAAATTGTCATCCAAAGTGGCCCATGTGAAACATTGGTGAAGGAGGAAAAATGTGGGAAACTTTGGTTGTCCCACATAGGAAAAACATCAAAGAGCTAAAGGGTATATTTAAGAGGGAAGCCAACTAAGGGGCATGCCCCTTTGGGGTACCCACTTTTGTTAAGGGGGAAGGACCTAGGCATTTGTGGTAATTATCCCACGCGCGCCGCCGCCGCCGACCGACCGGCTCGGCTGGGCTTGGGCGCGGGTCGTGGGTCCATGGTCCTGGGCCTGTTGACTATTCTTTTTGGAGAAAATTTATTTGAATTTCCCTCCAGTTTTTTTTTAACAGTCATGTCCCTCCAGTAATAAGGCTCCGTTTGGTTGTGCTGTTTCGTACAGTCACCACTCCAACAGACGCTCTGTTTGGATGTGTTGATTCGTAGAGTCACCACTCCAACAGACGCAATGCTCTGTTTGGACGTGGTGATTCTAACAGTCACTATAATTGTTTATATATACTCCTCTGATTACATTTTCAAAGCACGAAATAAATCTCTCTCTCACTGCATATCATTTCATAGTGTTCGAGTATTATACAGTATTGTGTTCGCTGTGTTCTGAAGATTGAAGTGCAGCTTCTTCAGAATTGAAAATCCGTTCTATCTTGGGAGACGATTGCTTATTAACCTTGTGCACCGAGAGGGAGCAAATTCGTCTTAAGGAAACAGTTCTCTGGGCTCGGATTCTGTCTCAAATAATTATTTCTGTATTCTGTAACAGTGAGTTTAATTCTGTTTTCTATGCAATTACTGTTTCCTTTTGTTACCAGTTTATTTTTCCTATACAGATTACCACATACGAATAACAATCTTAAGACGAATTTCTGTTATTTTATTTTTGGTAATCTGAACAAAACTTAAATAGTAATTCTGTTTCTGTTCTTTTTAAAAAACTGTTATAATCTGTTTTGTTTAAACTGTTAGTGTTTATTAAAACTGAAATAGTAATAAACTGTTAGTGTTTATTAAAACTGGTATATGTTTATTGTTTATTTAATCTGCTGTATTATTAAAACTGCTTTTTATAGATTATAAACTATTTAATAGAACTATCTTATAAACTGAAAATTGTTTTTCGTTTCCTAATTAGTTATTAAATCAGTGTTTATTACTTTTGTGATAATAAAGAAATAAATCGTGTTAAAATTTTCAGAATGGCAACTACTTCATCTATTCCTGTTCCTACCGTGAATCTGTCTCATGGGGAAAAACCAGAAAAGTTCAATGGCACCGATTTTAAACGTTGGCAACAAAAGATGCTCTTTTATTTAACCACATTGCATTTGGCTAAGTTTCTTCGCGAGGATCCTCTGGAACTCGTAGAAGGAGGAACCAATAGTGCCGCTGTTGATTCATGGAAAAATTCCGATTTCTTATGTCGAAATTATATTTTAAATGGATTAGACAACACTCTTTACAATGTATATTGTAAAATGGAATCAGCAAAAGCACTATGGGACTCTTTAGACAAGAAATACAAAACTGAGGATGCCGGCATGAAGAAATTCATAGTTGGTAAATTTCTTGACTATAAGATGATAGATGCAAAATCTGTTATTAGCCAAATTCAAGATCTTCAAGTACTTCTACATGATATTCATGCCGAAGGGATGTCTCTAAGTGATTCTTTCCAAGTGGCTGCGATTATTGAAAAATTGCCGCCTACTTGGAAAGACTTCAAGAATTATCTCAAGCACAAACGCAAAGAGATGAATCTTGAAGAGTTAATTGTGAGACTAAGGATTGAAGAAGATAATCGTGGTTCTGAAAAGAAGAATGTAAATTCCTCTCTTGGAGCAAAGGCCAATGTTGTGGAACATGGTCCAAAGAAAAGGAAGCATGATGGCGGAGGTCCAAGTCAAGGAACTCATGGTCCTAAGAAGTTTAAAGGCAAGTGCTATAACTGTGGCAAAAATGGACATCGTGCAAAGGACTGTCGTAAGCCAAAGAAGTCAAGTCAACAAGCTAATGTGGCCGAGGTGGAGACACTTTCTAATAATGTTTCTGACATCAACCTCTCCGCGGTTGTTTCCGAATGCAATCTAGTTGGTAATACCAAAGAATGGTGGGTGGATACTGGGGCTACGCGCCATATTTGTTCAAATAAATGGATGTTCTCTACTTACAAGCCTGTGACTCACGAAGAACAACTCTATATGGGTAATGCTTCAAGCTCTAAGGTGGAAGGACATGGGAAAGTGATTCTGAAAATGACCTCGGGCAAAGAACTAACTCTCAATGATGTGCTTCATGTGCCCGATATTCGCAAGAATTTGGTTTCAGGGTCATTGCTTAGCAAGAATGGTTTTAAATTGGTGTTTGTTTCCGACAAGTTTGTACTCACTAAGAATGAGATGTATGTAGGAAAGGGCTACCTTAGTGATGGGCTCTTTAAGATGAATGTAATGACTGTTGTACCTAATGCTATTAATAATAATAATGCTTCTTCTTACTTGCTTGAGTCTTCTAATATTTGGCATGCTAGATTAGGCCATATTAATTATGATACTTTGCGTAGATTAAGTAATCAAGATTTTTTGCCAAAATTTGATATTGATAATAAGAATAAATGTGAAATATGTGTTGAATCTAAAATGACAAGACCTCCTTTTAAATCTATTGATCGTGATACTGAACCTTTAGATTTAATACATAGTGACATTTGTGATTTAAAATTTGTACAAACTAGAGGGGGTAAAAAGTATTTTATAACTTTTGTGGATGATTGCACTAGATATAGTTATGTGTATTTGTTAAGAAGAAAAGATGAAGCAATAGAAATGTTTAAACTTTATAAAAATGAAGTTGAGAATCAACTTAGCAAAAAGATTAAGGCAATAAGAAGCGATAGAGGTGGTGAATATGAATCACCATTTGAGGAGTTCTGTGGAGAACATGGAATCATTCATCAAACTACCGCTCCTTATTCACCTCAATCTAATGGTATTGCTGAACGCAAAAACCGAACATTGAAAGAAATGATGAATGCTATGTTGTTAAGTTCTGGACTACCCCAGAATTTGTGGGGGGGGGGGGGGGGGGGGGGGCGATACTCTCCGCAAATTATATTCTCAATAAAGTGCTTCACAAGAAAACCCGAAAAACACCTTATGAATTATGGAAAGGTCACAGACCATGTTACAAATTCTTAAAAGTGTGGGGTTGCTTAGCAAAAGTGGCGGTCCCTAAACCTAAAAGGGTGAAAATAGGACCCAAAACCATTGACTGTGTATTCATTGGTTATGCCAATAACAGTAGTGCATATCGTTTTTTGGTACACAAATCTGACATTCCCGATATTCATGTCAATACATTTATAGAATCAAGGGATGCCACATTCTTTGAGGACATATTTCCTTATAAGAATGCTTCAGAGTCAAGAGTGTCCAAAAGACCTCTAGATAGTACGAATGATACTCCAATAGATCAAGACCCTACGGACTTGGAACCTAGACGGAGTAAGAGGGCAAGAGTGGCAACATCTTTTGGCCCTGATTTTCTAACAAATCTGGTAGAAGATGAACCTCGAACGTTCAAGGAAGCAATGTCCTCTCCAGAAGCTTCATATTGGAAAGAAGCTATCAATAGTGAAATTGAGTCTATTTTGCAAAACCATACTTGGGAATTGGTGGATCTTCCATCTGGTTCAAAACCTTTGGGTTATAAATGGATCTTCAAAAAGAAGATGAAAGCAGATGGATCAATAGATAAGTATAAAGCTAGACTTGTAGTCAAGGGCTATAGGCAAAAGGAAGGACTGGATTATTTTGATACTTATTCTCCCGTTACAAGAATAACGTCTATTCGGATGCTCATTGCTATAGCATCACTGAGTAATCTTGAAATCCATCAAATGGATGTAAAGACAGCATTCTTGAACGGCGAATTAGAAGAAGAAATATATATGGAACAACCCGAAGGGTTTGTAGCTCCTGGACAAGAGAATAAAGTATGCAAGCTTGTTAAGTCCTTGTACGGCCTAAAACAAGCACCGAAACAATGGCATGAGAAATTTGATAGTGCAATATTATCAAATGGATTCAAAATCAATGAGTGTGACAAATGTGTGTACGTGAAGAACACTCCCAAAGGATATGTCATTGTATGTCTCTACGTTGATGACATGCTTATTATAGGTAGCAATTCTGAGATGATAAGAATTACAAAACAATTCGTATCTAATAGGTTTGATATGAAAGACATGGGTATCGCAGATGTTATATTAGGAATTAAAATTTCTAAAACATCTGAAGGACTAATATTGTCTCAATCTCATTACATAGAGAAAGTACTTGAAAAATTTAAGAAGTATGAGATCAAACCTAAGAAGACTCCAATCGATATGAGTCTTCACTTAGCTAAGAATAAAGGAATGAGCATTTCTCAACTAGAATATTCACGTATCATAGGCAGTCTAATGTACATTATGAACTGCACTCGACCAGACATAGCATACTCAGTGAGTAAATTAAGTCGATTTACAAGTAATCCAGGAGAAACTCACTGGAAGGCTATACTAAGAGTTTTGGGATATTTAAAGGATACTCAAAACTATGGATTGCACTTTACCAGATATCCACACGTACTCGAAGGTTACTGTGACGCAAATTGGATATCTGATTCTAAAGACTCAAAATCCACAAGTGGATATGTCTTTACAATTGGAGGTGCAGCCGTATCTTGGAAATCCTCAAAACAAACGTGTATTGCAAGATCTACAATGGAATCTGAATTCATTGCCTTAGATAAAGCTGGAGAAGAGGCCGAATGGCTTCGTAACTTCCTAGAGGATATTCCAAATTGGTCACGACCTGTGCCTGCTATATGTATACATTGTGATAGCCAATCTGCGATTGGTAGAGCACAGAGTCACATGTATAACGGTAAGTCTCGTCATATTCGTCGACGACATAATACCGTTCGACAGTTGCTCTCAAATGGGATCATATCCATTGACTATGTAAAGTCAAAGGAAAACATAGCGGATCCACTTACAAAAGGCCTAACGAGAGAGCAAGTAGAAAGTTCATCGAGGGGAATGGGTTTAAAGCCTATGCATTAAACAAGAGTCGTCATGGTGGCAACCCAACCTAGTTGACTGGAGATCCCAAGATCTAGGTTCAATGGGCAAACCGAACTATGTAGTACTCGGAATACACTGAGAAGAATGTATATTCCTTCTCCCATTTCAAAGATGAGTCAGTGTTTATCTGCCGCGAGAAACAGGATAAGATATGCTTTTAATGGTCTCTATACTTTGGATAACGTCCAAGTGGGGTATTGCAGGATACTCTTCATAGATACCACCTACGTGAGTAAGAAGGGGCCGCTTCTATGAGAATTTAAAGGCTGAATTCTCTAAAACACTCACGGAACCAAGAGGTGTTCAAGGCCAAAACGAACACAAACGTGAGAACCAAATCTGTAAGAAGAATTGCTGTGTGAATTCTATTGTCTTGGTTTACACAAACGACTAGGAGTTCAAAGATAATCTCATCTACTCACTGGTTAGTAAATCCGATAGTTTTACACTAGGGCAAGTTCAAAGCCACTAGGCTACTTAGTCTGAAGCAGTAATTCTTCGTCGATACTCGAATTGTGTCAGCATTTTCATTTACATTGTTAGGTCGCCAATTTCATTCATGTGGGGGATTGTTGGAAAAATTGGACTTGAAATATCAAGTTTTTGTAAACTTTGGCTCCAATTTAAGGTGGGTCCCACAGGTCTTTAGGGGCGGGACCACATTGGAATGCGTTCTCCTCCGTGAGGAGATGAACGTCGTATATTTACATGATCAAATCCAATAAGGGATGAATGAGAAATTGTCATCCAAAGTGGCCCATGTGAAACATTGGTGAAGGAGGAAAAATGTGGGAAACTTTGGTTGTCCCACATAGGAAAAACATCAAAGAGCTAAAGGGTATATTTAAGAGGGAAGCCAACTAAGGGGCATGCCCCTTTGGGGTACCCACTTTTGTTAAGGGGGAAGGACCTAGGCATTTGTGGTAATTATCCCACGCGCGCCGCCGCCGCCGACCGACCGGCTCGGCTGGGCTTGGGCGCGGGTCGTGGGTCCATGGTCCTGGGCCTGTTGACTATTCTTTTTGGAGAAAATTTATTTGAATTTCCCTCCAGTTTTTTTTTAACAGTCATGTCCCTCCAGTAATAAGGCTCCGTTTGGTTGTGCTGTTTCGTACAGTCACCACTCCAACAGACGCTCTGTTTGGATGTGTTGATTCGTAGAGTCACCACTCCAACAGACGCAATGCTCTGTTTGGACGTGGTGATTCTAACAGTCACTATAATTGTTTATATATACTCCTCTGATTACATTTTCAAAGCACGAAATAAATCTCTCTCTCACTGCATATCATTTCATAGTGTTCGAGTATTATACAGTATTGTGTTCGCTGTGTTCTGAAGATTGAAGTGCAGCTTCTTCAGAATTGAAAATCCGTTCTATCTTGGGAGACGATTGCTTATTAACCTTGTGCACCGAGAGGGAGCAAATTCGTCTTAAGGAAACAGTTCTCTGGGCTCGGATTCTGTCTCAAATAATTATTTCTGTATTCTGTAACAGTGAGTTTAATTCTGTTTTCTATGCAATTACTGTTTCCTTTTGTTACCAGTTTATTTTTCCTATACAGATTACCACATACGAATAACACTACGTTTGTCTCGGAATCAAATTCCAGTATCATTCCTAGATCTAACAGTATTTCCGTCATTGACAGAGTTGATTCTTTCCGGAAATCGATTAAATGGGACAATACCCAAGAGTATTGGACAACTTACCAACCTCCAAGTGTTGGATGCCTCTTCAAACTCTTTGGAAGGAACAATCTCTGATGCCCACTTTTCAAATCTCTCTGACCTACAACTTTTAGACTTATCTTATAACTCACTTGTTTTAAGCTTCTCCTCTGACTGGACTCCTCCTTTTCGACTAGATAGTATAAGGTTGTCATCTTGCCAATTGGGGCCTCGTTTCCAAAACTGGCTTCGATCCCAGAACAATTACTCTGAACTTGATATCTCCGGTGCTGGAATTTCGGATACTACCCCAATGTGGTTTTGGGATTTGCCCCCCAAATTAGATCACCTAAATCTCTCTTACAACCAAATCAGTGGCATTGTACCAGATATATCATCAAAGGCTGTTTCTTATCCTACAATAGATTTGAGCTCCAATCATTTTAGCGGTCCAATATTCCCTCCAAATTTCACCTCATTGCATCTGTCCAAAAATATGTTTTCCGGATCAATTTTATTTTTGTGTGCACATGCCGATGAGCTGTTAAGCTCTATAGACCTCTCAGATAACCTATTTTCAGGAGAGATTCCTGACTGTTGGATGCACACGGAAGAATTAATCATTCTTAATCTGGCAAACAACAATTTGTCTGGGAAAATCCCCAGCTCTATGGGCTACCTATATCAGGTGCAAAGTTTGAATTTGCGCAACAATAGTCTCACTGGGGAATTGCCTTCGTCTGTGAAGAGCTGCAGAGAGTTGAGAATTATTGATCTGGGAGAGAATCGGTTATTCGGAAATATACCAACGTGGATAGGGACACACCTAACAAGGTTGATTGTTCTTAGTCTGCGACATAATGAGTTTTATGGAAGCATACCTCTAGATATATGCAATCTTACCCATATCCAAATATTGGACCTCTCTCAGAACAATATATCAGGAAATATACCACCATGCTTCAACAATTTTTCTGCTTTGTTACAAAGGAACAATTCAGAAGAAATCATTGCTTTCGAGTACACGGCTTATGATGGTTCTTATTATCCTGGTGGCAACTATGTGGCCGATGCATTGGTGCAATGGAAAGGGCAAGAATCTGAGTACAAAAACAAGTTGGGATTAGTAAGAATCATTGATCTTTCTAGCAATATATTAGTTGGAAAAATTCCTCAAGAAGTTGCAAGTCTTGTAGGATTGATTTCCTTGAACCTATCAAGAAACAATTTGACCGGAAGTATCGTTCAAAAGATTGGGGAGATGAGCATGTTAGAGGTCGTTGACCTGTCCAAAAACCATCTTTCTGGTGAGATTCCCACTGGCCTTGCTCGCTTAGATTTTCTTAGCGTCTTGGACTTGTCAGATAACAACTTATCGGGAAAAATTCCATCAAGCACACAACTGCAGAGCTTTAATGCCTCTGTTTATTCTGGGAATTCTAAACTGTGTGGGCTTCCACTTCCAATAAGGTGCCCAGGAGATGAAACAACTTTAGGTCCTCCCGTTACTGGTAGTAGTAGAGACGACAATGTTGATGAAGATGAAGATAGCTTTATCACCCCAGGATTCTATATCAGCATGGGGGTTGGTTTTGCACTTGCATTCTGGGGAGTTTTTGGCACTTTACTGCTCAAACGGTCATGGGCACGTGCTTATTTCAAGTATTTGAGCAACTTAAAAGATTGGCTTTACGTGGCAATAGCAGTGAATGTAGCAAGATTGCAGAGGGGCCCTCGTAGATAATTGGTAAGTATATTTTCATTTCCGTGTTTCTATTATAGATGGTGTATATTGTGATTATGTCAAACGAAACTTCTTCAGATTTCATATTTGGGGATCTAAAATTGTATCATGTTGTCAAGTATGTACTTTCCTTCGGTTCATTTGGATGAGCTAACCATTCACTTCTAGAACTAATTGCTAACATCTTATTGCTTGTTCTTTTGATTTGCCTTTCTTGTTAGTTGTTGGTTAGCTGCTAGATCCAAGATTTAGCTCATCTTCCTCTTGACGAACTGCATTTCAGACAAAGTGGAGTTTGAAGTACTTGCCGTGGCTAGTTTTTCTCTATGTTTCTACTTATAATTTATATCACAACTTTTAGAATGTCTTTTGTAATCTATTGTGGGATTGATGAGTGGTTGCAGTGAAAGACCAAAACCCAAATGTTGTACGTACGTGGTTGTGGCACATGCTGGAGTTTAGAATAAACATTCAACATTGTCCGTCTGCTCAAACTTGTTTTCTTATGCATGGGTTCTAAATATAGATTATAGTTTTATGTCTTTAGCAAATGGTTGTTAGGACTTATTGCCTAATAGAACTTAGGACTACAGATTGGCGTGATTTATCATTACTGAAGTATATATCCACTTAATAAACGCTGGGTTCAACCTCTTTTAAATTCTTGATCAAAACTTCAATGTTTTAGCACTAAACTGGGAACTAAACACAATATATATTTTTAATGATTTTGATCTCCATGCAACTTTTCTTTCTGTACCACAGTAAACAAGGCTACCTTGAGCAACACAAACATGCCACAAAGGCTCATGAAAGCAAATAAGTGAATAAACATGAAAACTAAAACATACATCCACTAAATTAAAGGGCAGTAAGTACAAAATTACTATCAACACAAATGAAGGCCCAGTGTGTTAAAACTGAAAATTAAGTACTGAATTCTAAGTGTTGAAAATTTTAAGCTACTAGATTTGCAGACAAACAGTAGGATTTCAGTCAGTTTTGGCTACTTTTTCGATTAAGTGGGATATTATCAAACGCACTGGAATTAAATAAGTACGAAAATTTTTCATTTTCAGCACTTAATTGCATAATCAAACACACCCTAAGGTGAGAAGACCATGACATGAGGTTTCTTTGCCCTTTTATTGATATATCATATATTGTTTGCTAGTAAAATGAAAAATGATAGAAGAGAAAAGACGTGCAGAAGTTATTTTATTGAATGCACACGGTATTTGTTGTGATTGAATGAACCCTAGACAAAGAAGGTCTTGAAGAGTTCAAAAATCGTCTTTATGTGCATATCAATCTTTGCCTCAATATGTGGCTTCAGCAGTGGCTTCAAAGTTACTAATGAAACCTCCCTAAACTTACTGATGAAGAAATAGGTTTTTTTTTTTTTTGGTCTTATTAGGCAAATGTTAGACCTTGACTTGTGATTTCATTGTCTTTTAATATTCGAAAAGATTAAGAATTTTCCATAGATGGCTTTAAAGTAGACCTTGACATATAATTTCATTATCTTTTAATAGTTGTAAATGATAAACATTTATGAAATTTGTCTTCAGAAAGTACCATGGGGGCAAGACCACATAATTAGATAGAGCAACTAGGGAAGCACATTGGCCTAGTTGCATTAGAGACCTTCCTCTTAAGGCCTTCAAAAAATTGTACTCCAGTTATTTGATCATTTCAGGACATAATTCTTCCATGAGCAATGTTGCACTGATGATTTTATTTATTTATTTTGGGTTAAATACACTTTACACCCTTGTAGTTTGTCATCTGTGTCAGCTTGGTCCTTGTAATTTAGAAAGTGTCACTTTAGTCCTTGTAGTTTCATATGTGCGTCAAATAAGTCCAACAAGTCTTTTAGTGACGAATAATTTTGTCACTGAAAGTAAAAAATTTGTCACAAAAAGTGTTTGATGGATTAAAATGGCACACTTATGAAACTACAGGGACTAAAATGACATTTTCTAAACTACAAGGATCAAATTGACACAAAAGACAAACTATAAGAGTGAAAAATATAGTTAAGCCTTTTTTTTTTAACCTAAAAGTTTTTAAGTATAAATGACTCGGCAGTGGAGCCTCGTGATTTCTGTCAGTTCTATAATGGCTTACTAAAAGCTTGACAAGAATTTTTATCAACTAACTCTTTTAGTCAAATATTAGCAATAGTTCATTTAGCCATTCAAATTTGGAAAGCAAAAAACCAATGCAAGAAAGTATTTCAAAATTTGATATATGAAATGAGGCCAAAATTATTGCAACACTACTCACTCTTTGACCCGCGAACTGAATGTAGCAGGATTGAAATCCTTTCAATGGGACGCAATGTAATTAATGGGAAGTAATTGACAGTCACAATAAAAACCAAAATAAAAGGGAAATAACTAATTAACCACTTCCAAAATGTTTAATGTAGTTTCTTATTTTTCTTGTCATTTTCTTTATTAACCGAACAAAGGAAAATACTTTTACTGTATGTTTTTTTTTTTTTCCCTCACTAAATCCAAGAAGCAAAGGAAGAGAAGAAACAAAAGATATGCAGAGAATGGAATAAACTTTATTAATCTGAGGTACACAATTTATAGCTATGTGTTTGCTATATTTGTTGTTCGGGCATACCAGAGCCTTGTTAGGTAGACCCAAACTAATAAACACAAAATTTCCTAAATCACTTGTGTGAGTGATACACAATGTTTTGAAAATCTGACTTCTAACGGGCGATTGTGATAAGTGAGTAGGAAAGTACCATCACTTAAGGTCCTATGGCAGTATTGAAGCATACAAGCCATACAAGTGATGAACAAAAGAAACTAAATAAAATGGACTTTTATTTAATTAAAAAGAAGAGAAATTACATGAATGTAATTGAAAGCTAAGAAAGCCTAAGAAAAATAAAAAGAATGCTTAGAGTGCTAAGAATGCTTTTTTGGATGCATTTGTCGAAGTGACGCGGGGTGCCTTTGCAGCTTGGCCTGCCTGCTAATTTATAGCGGCCTGGAGGTCTTCTAGATAAGGTAGGAAATCTGATGAATATTAATCTGGTAAAATTTACCAGATTTATCTTCATAATCTGATAAAGTCTACCATAATTATCTGGTATAAAATACCAGATTTTACTCCCAATCTGATAATAGCCTTCCATATCTTGAATAATATATATATATATATATATGTGCGTATATATATATATTGAATGTGGTTCACATGTTGGCCTTGTACGTCTTGCTTTGCCACCAAGTAAAAGATTACTTCCATAAGATCTGGTATTATCTTCCCAAAAGTTGATAATATTACCTTATCACAACACTGAAATTTTATCACTTTAAGAGAATTTGTAGGGATTGACAACTTTCCATAAAGTGGCCAAATCGTATCAACTTCTTCACATCGGACTGAATCTTTGCCCAAGCCAACTAAAGTCATAGTGGTCACATGTAGGTCCTAAGGTGATCAGAATTAATGTGACAATTGAATGGCGACGTGGCCTAATTGACATACCAAGCCAGGCAACTGACAAATATAGAAGCAAAAATATGTATTGTGCATGATCAAAATAATGAAAGCCAACTTGGCTTTTGTCAACATTAGAATCACTGGTGGGCCCGAATATATTAATGTCTTCCATCACACCAACCAAAGCCAATTAAATTTTGACATGGCCTTTGGCCCACCATAGTTTGACCTCATCAACAAGTAGCACAAAATGAGACCCAAATTCCTCATGCCCGATTGAGTAGAGTCACAGTCCGATATTATCACATGTGCAGTCCGATGGAACTGAACTGCCAAATAAGGCCTAGCCAGACTGAATTAATAAATACCCACAAAGTTGGTCAATCCAATTAAATGGTGTCCGAATGGATTGGTGAAACAACAAACCCAACAGCCAAATTAATGTCCAATCAAGGATGGCCCACCAATGTTGAAAAACTAAACCATCTCGTGGCCTACCAAGAAGACCTATGATGATATAATATCATATTTACAAACCGGTCAATCAAAGTGGTCAAAATTAGAACTCAAACAGCACCTTAAGTCATGACGTGGCTTAATAATCAAATGGCCAAAACCATGAGTCATTATTAGGGATGGCCCACCATATCATTTAATGCCCAAACTGATGTACCAACCAATCAGTCCGAATTAATGGTGAAGGTAGCCCGAATGAATGTTGACTGCAGTCCGAATTACATGTAATGTCCATCACCAAAATTACAAAAAGGTCAACAAAGTGCCCGTACCACTAAATTCAGATGACCCACTAAAGTGCTACCAATAATTCAATCGGGCTGATGAAGATCGGCCTGGTGAGTCAGTCCGATTATGAAACTCATTTGGCCCTATCAATTTTGAACCAATCACTTGGCCCCTAATTTATTCAATCGGTCTCTATGTCCGATTAAAATATTCCAATCGGCCTTAAGTAACTTTGACTTAAAAAAAATGCATTTTTTAGGTGCAAACACTATGTTACAAGGCTAAAAAGAGGAAAGAAAATATTGGAAAATAAATGAAAAGATACTATCAACATGACCAAAAATAAAAGCACCAATAATGGCTAAAAATCTGGTAAAATGATCCCTAAAGTGGCTCATACTGTGCTAGCTCGTCCCACCGAGTCTGCAGGTAACCAAAATAATCTGATACAGAAAGTTCTAAAGTGGCTTGTGAAACATGACCGATATCCTGGTAGAGTTTAAAAATACGCGAATTAGAATGGGCATGAGCATACATCTTACACAATGCAGTCCACAGGCCATGGACTAGTGTGATACGTAAACAGATGATAAATCCATTATTCCATTGAGTTGAACATCCACCCAAGAATAATGCAATTATGAGTATACCATTCATCATATTTAGGGTCAGTTGCAGCAGGTTGTTCTTTGTTACCAATTTCCATTTGCCCCGAGAAAGAGGCGAAAGGAATTAGACCAAGCATGAAAGTTTTTGCCATTGAGTAGGACACTCGTGACACGTTGAGCGTGTTGCGGATGAGACAATGATAAATCCGAACGAGTAACAGCGGGAGTAGGAGTAACGGGATAAGTCATGATGTAAGCAAGTCAAACAGAGAGAGTAATACTCAACTGGTTGGAACAACCGCAAGAACCATAGCCGGACACTCGGCAATTAATGACGGGGGCAACCGGACTCTCGGTTACCCAGACAGAAGACAGAAATTACGGGGCTGCTCTAGTACATCATAGAGGTGCCTGAGAGGGGCAGACGAAGCAACCGAAAGGCTGTTGAACCAAGCAGAAGGGGCCTGATGGTGCGCCGCAAGGAAGGAGGGCTGCAGCTATTGGGACTGGGGTTTTAGGTTGCTGCGGCTGGGATTAATTTTGGGGTGTGACGCAGGTGGGCTGGGATTAATTTTGGGGTGTGACGCAGGTGGTAGAGGTGTCAATCGGGTCGGGTTGGCCCGGCCCGGCCCGAGCCCGGCCCGATTTTTCCGGGCTAAAAGCCCGGCCCGCTAGGCCCGAGCACTTTTGTCCGGTCCGGGGTGGACACCCTTGGTCCCGTCCACGGCCCGGCCCGCTCCTTTGCCCGAAACCCGGCCCGGCCCGGTAGGCCCGCCCGTGGCCATAACGGCTAGTTTGGCCCCTTTTCAATTTTTTTTCCATTTTTTACCCCTCTAACGGCTATAAAACGGCTAGTTTTGGGGGTAAAAATGTAAATGTGCTTTTTGACTTCCCAAAATACCCCTTAGCCCATTTTCTATAAATACTAAACCTCCCACAACATATTTTCTCATACAAAAATCAATTATCTCTCTCTATTCTCTACTTTCTCTATACTACTCCATAAACTACAAGTCTACAAGCACTTCTACTCTACAAGTTGGTGATTCAATTATCAAAGCTCTAATTTGTAAAGGCACTTCTAGTCTTCTACAACTTGAACTTACAAGCTCTCAAGTCTCAAGTTGAACTTACAAGCTCTCAAGTCTCAAGTCTTATTATAATTTATAGTTGTTCACTTCTTCTTTTACTACTATAAGTTGAGGTAAATTTATTTATTGTTTCACTTCTTGCTTTATTAGTTGCTTATTTAATTGTTAGTATTTTTAATCTTTCATATTTCTTTCCCCTCTTTTTTTTTATTTAAAAAAAATGGCATCTCACTCAAGATCTTCAAAAACTAGGGAAGGCCCAACTTATGACTTTGAAAATTTAGATTATGGGGAAAGAAATAAGATTAATGATTTGGAATTGGAGGATGATGACGACGTTGAAATTATGGGGTCTAATCCATCTGAACCATCTCCTTCAAATCCTAATGATCCAAGTCCCACCACTGAAAGAAAATTAAAATCACCTGTTTGGTTATTTTTTAAATTAAATGACGAAAAAAATGGAGCTATTTGCAAAATATGCGGACTCAAATTTTCTTACAAAGGTGGAGGAAATAATACACTTAAAAGGCACATCATGAGCAAACATAAAGGTGCATGGGAAGCAGGTACCGCTCAAGCGGACGGCCTAGTACAATCCCAAATTTCTGCTTCTACTGGCACAAGTGTTGGAACTTTTCTTTATAATAAAAAAAAAATGAGGGAAGGCTTGGCAAAATTTGTTTGTGCATCCGATATGCCTTTTACTTTAGTTGAAGAAGAGTGCTTTACACGTTTTATTCAAACTTTTTTACAACCAGCCTACCAACCTATTACTAGAAATACTCTTAGAAGTGATATACAATCTGTTTTTCAACAAACCAAAAAAAAATTAATTGAGGATTTTTCTACTTTTAATTGTACAATTGCATGCACTTCCGATTTGTGGAGTGGTTGTAATAAAACGGGATATATATGTATAACGGCGCATTTTGTAGATGAAAATTGGAATATGAATAAAAATATCATTTGCTTTTCGTGCATTAGACTATCCTCATACTAGTGAAAATATATATAACTATATAATCAATGTTTTTAATGAGTATGATATTATGAAAAAAATTATAAGCATTACTTTTGACAATGCTAGTGCTAATACAAATGCTATTAATATGTTTAAAGATCTTATGCGCCCAATGTTGAATGGAAAATTATTTCATGGTCGTTGTGTATGTCATATCATTAATTTGATTATCCAAGATGGATTAACAAAAATTGATGATCACATACTTAAAATTAGAGAGGCAGTGGTCTTTTGTTGTTCAACGCCTAAGCGTCTACAAGCATTTTATGGTGTTTGTAAACAAAATCGTCTTAATCCAAAGAAATTACAAACTGATATTAAAACTCGTTGGAATTCTACTTATCTTATGATAGATTCTTGTAAAAAGTATAGTAATATTATTACTCAATTTGTTAATTTTAATTATCCATCACTAAACTTGACTTCAAACGATTGGGATATGGCATTTGACTTTCATGGATTTTTAGAAGTATTTTACAATGCTACAAATAAACTTTCCGGTGTTTACTATTCTACTTCTTGTTTAGTTCTTATGGAATTATATAATATGGCTCATACATTTCATAGTTATAAACAAAAAAATGACATTTTTATTGATATTTGCGAGAAAATGGAAAAAAAGTTTAAAAAATATTGGTCTTACATTCCACCTGTATTTTACTTATCTGCAATCTTGGATCCTAGAATCAATTTTGATGGTGTTTGTGAAATGGTTAAACAAATATCTGAATTGATGCAAGGACCAGATGGTGAGCCTGGTCTAGAAATAACTACTTCTGAAATGGAAACTACTTTGGAATCTTTATTTCGTATTTACTATGAAAAATATACAAATAAAGAAAGTGCCACTTCTTATTCTACTTCTAATATTGAGTTAAGTTCGGGAGCGTCAGGTGGTTCTTGGGCGAGCCAGTTTCTCAGTCGAAAGAAACAAAAGGGTGTTAGTCAATCATTTGTAAGTAGCTCTAACATTCTTGGTGAATTAAATAAGTATCGAGAAACAGAGTGGGAAAGTCGATTAACCAACGAGGAAATGGTCGATTTAAATCTTTTGACATGGTGGAAAGAACATGTAAGAACTTTCCCTGTTCTTTCCATCATGGCTCGTGATCTACTAACTCCTCCGGCTTCCACAGTTGCATCGGAGTCTGCTTTTAGTGTAGGTGGAAGGGTGCTAGAGGAAAGGAGGAGCAGATTATCTCCTGATATGCTTGACTGCTTGATGTGCTTGAAGGATTGGGACCGTGCACAATATCGAACTCAAAACCGCCAAGATCCTATTCTTGAAGACTTCGCAAATTTGGAAGTTACGGAAGAAAATTGAAGAATCAAGAATTGAAGAATGAATATGAGAGTTGAAGATCATTTAGTTCCAAACAAATCAATTGTAATACTCCTGGCCCACATGAGTATAAACTGTGAACGGCTTTTTAAAAAAAAAAATCCAATTCTGTAAAATGTAATCTTTACTTTTTATTATACAAATTAATGATAAGTAATCTTTATTTTTTATTAGACTATAATTTTAAATATCAAATACTAGTAATCTCTTTAATTTTTATTGAATAATAAAAATTCTTTACTATTTTTTTTGAATGAACTTTTTTTAAACTTTTAGTAATCACTAATCATTAATGAATAAATATTTACTTTTTATTATACAAATTATTGAAATTAATGATAATAATCTTTATTTTTTATTAGACTACAATTTTTAAATATCAAATACTAGTAATCTCTTTAATTTTTATTGAATAATAAATATTCTTTACTTTTTTTTTTTTGAATGAACTTTTTTTAGTAATCACTAATCAATGTAATCATTAGTGAATAAATCTTTACTTTTTATTGTACAATTTATGATAAGTAATCTTTAAATTTTATTAGACTATAATTTTTAAATATCAAATGATAGTAATCTCATTAATTTTTATTGAATAATAAATATTATTTACTTTTTTTTTTTTGTTAAACAAATTTTTTTTAGTAATCACTAATCATTAGTGCATAAACTAAACATATATAAAAAAAAGAGTAAAAGTCAAAACTCCCCCCAATTCCCAAACATTAAACTTTAAAAGTTAAAACTTTTCCCCCCAAAACTCCGGCCCGGCCCGTTTATGGGCCCGTCCACGAACCCGTCCACGAGCCCGTCCATAAGCCCGTCCATGAGCCCGTCCACTAGCCCGGCCCGGCCCGGCCCTAAGCCCGGCCCTAGTGAGCCCGGGCCACCGGTCCGGGGCGGACATCCCCCCTCCCTTCCCAAGCCCGGCCCGGCCCGACTCGATTTTAGGTGAAGCCCGGCCCGGCCCGGCCCGAAGCCCGGTCAAGCCCGCTTTGACCGAGCCCGGCCCGGCCCGGCCCGGCCCGTTTGACACCACTAGCAGGTGGGCTGGGGTTGGGGTGAAGTCGGAGCAGATGTAGGTGAGGGGCCGAGATACTGGTAGTGTGGGTTGGTGAAAGGCAACAATGGTGGTGGGTAATGGTTTGCTCTTATACCAAAAAGATATACAGAGAATGGAATAATCTTTATTAATCTGAGGTACACAATTTATAGCTATGTTACAAGGCTAAAAAGAGGAAAGAAAATAATGGAAAATAATGGAAAAGATACGGTCAACATGACCAAAAATAAAAGTACCAATAATGGCTAAAAATCTGGTAAAATGATCCCTAATTCCAGCAGAAACTGTATTTTCTTATTCCACAATGTTAAAGTACGAGGTACATATATACATCCATGATAAACTAATAAAAGGAAACAAAAGAAAAGAAAGGAAAATACAGATAAGATCAAATCAATCTATTCCTAAAACATCGTGATCCATAAATCACGGGAATAATAATATTCTGAATATTCCAACACTCCCCCTCAAGCTGAAGCGAAGGTATTCACTAATCCCAGCTTGACAATCGACAACTTCAATAGTGAGGGCCCAACAGACTTTGTAAACACATCAGCAGTCTGGTCTAAAGAGGGAACAAAGGACGGAGAAATAATACCAGAATGAACTTTCTCTCGGATAAAATGGATATCAATCTAAACATGCTTGGTACGCTCATGCAGAACGGAGTCAGACGCAAGCATTATAGCAGACTTATTGTCGCAAAACAATGTAGAGGTCTCAGACACTGGAAACCCCAATTCTTGTAAAATAAATTGAAGCCACAGAAGCTCACAGGTACCTTGTGCCATAGCACGATATTCAGCTTCAGCTGATGATCTTGAAATGACTGCTTGTTTCTTGCTTTTCCAAGAGATAAGATGTTTACCAAAAAATGTGCAAAAACCTGAAGTTGAACGCCTATCACTCTTGGACCCAGCATAGTCAGCATCTGTATAACATGTGTTCCTGCAGCAAAGAAGAGACCCAGTTCTGGGCAAGTTTTCAGGTAACGAAAAATATGATGAACAGCATCCATATGAGATGTTCGCGGAGCATGCATAAACTAGCTAACTACACTTATAGCAAAAGCAAGGTCAGGTCTAGTATTGGTAAGATAAATTAAACGTCCAACAAGGCGCTGATACGAAGCTGGATCAGATAACAATTCTCCTAACTCAGATGATATTTTGATATTTGGATCCATAGGTATGGAAGCAGGACGACAACCCATCATACATGTATCACTAAGAAGATCCAAGATATATTTCCTTTGGTTTATTGAAATCCCATTACGAGATCGGGCAATTTCAATACCAAGGAAATACCGGAGAGGACCCAAGTCTTTGATATCAAATATCGTTCCAAGCTTCTCTTTTACCTTTGTAATCCCTACAGTATCATTACCAGTAATAATGATATCATCAACATAAACAGATAGGATAATACATCGACCATCAGAACGTTGTCAAATAAGCAGGTGTGATCAGAATGACACCTAGTGAACCCAATAGATAGAATAACATCACTAAAGCGACTGAACCATGCCCATGGGGATTGTTTCAATCCATAAAGTGATTTACGTAGCCGACAGACTTTTCCAGAATACTCCCCCTTAGCCCGAAAACACAGAGGGGGGATCCATATAAATGATTTCTTGTAGATCCCCATTCAAAAAAGCATTCTTGACGTCAAGTTGGTGAAGAGGCCAAGACTAAGATGTAGCTAGAGAAACAAGAAGGTAAACAGTATTAAGCTTGGCCATAGGAGCAAAGGTTGCACTAAAGTCTTTGCCTAGAATATGAGTAAAGCCTTTAGCAATCAGGAGAGCCTTATCACGATCAATAGAACCATCTGGAAGGTACTTAATTGTAAAGACCCATTTGCAACAGACTGTCTTTTCACCAGGGGAAGAGAAACAAGATCCCAAGTATGGTTATTGATCTCGTCAAAATCAAGATATAAAAGTATGCTTACTTATGCTTTACTTTCAAAAGATTTGCAGTGTGGAAGTAAAGGTCGAACCCACAGAGATTGAATACTACGCACTTTAATTTTTAAAACCTAAATTTACTTAATTAAGAAAAACGGATTTTGGATTTAATTTGAATTAAACTAATAACAATTAAAGTAAATCTAAATTATGAAAGCAATTAAATATTTATTTTTATAATAAATTTAAGGAACCTAGGATTGCAAATCCACCACTAGCTTCATAATAAAGGTATTTACAAATTACTTTAGCTTATTAAGTTGGATGATAATGGGGAATTGTAGCTACAAGCCCAATTCCTCCATCAAGAAAATAACTATGGTTCAAGCACAAACATAATCTATCTTCGGTTAGCACGAATTATCCCACACTAAACTAGGGTTGTGGTATAATCTGTCTAATCTAGGCATGGACTATTCGGATACTTGATAGCACAATTCAATTTCAGCACTTGATGTTGTCAGAATCAAGATATAAAAAGTATACTTTACTTTTCTAAAGATTTGTAGCAGTGAAATTAAGTAAAGGTCGAACCCACAGAGATTGAATACTACGCACTTTAATTTTTAAAACCTAAATTTAGTTAATTATGAAAATGGATTTTGCTTTTGAATTTAATTAAACTAAGAACAATAAAATAAATCTAAACTATGAAAGTAATTAAAGTTGTTTTAAAGATATTTAAAAGGAACTTAGGATTACAAATCCACCACTAGCTTCATAATAAGGGTATTTATGAATTACTTTAGCTTATTAAGTTGGATGATAATGGGGAATTGTAGCTACAAGCCCAATTCCTCCGTCAAGAAAATAACTATGGTTCAAAGCACCAACATAATCCATCTTCGGTTAGCATGAATTATCCCACACTAACCTAGGGTTGTGGTATAATCCGTCTAATCTAGGCATGGACTATTCGGATACTTGATAGCACAATTCAATAAAGCACCATTACATGTAAATAATCTAAACAAGTACAGCAAGCATAGATCATTGAGCACACTACCATCAAAATAAATCTAAGACAAGAATAAACTTTGAAAGTAATGATTTAATCAATAGAAGCACGATTTATTTATAAAAATGCTCGAAACATGTAACTGTCATCCATACATAATAAAACAAAAAGAAATACATAAATAAAACCCTATTACTTGGCTAGGATTTCATTGAAACCCTAGATCTTGAGTTTAGTTGGCCATAGAATTGATGAATAGCAAGAGGTTGATGGAGGAGGCCATGGAAATCCTTGGTCTTCTTCTTCTTCTCCTTGCTTTTCTCTCTTCAATGGCTGAAATTTTTAGTTGTATATTGATGTATCTCATGTTGTGTAATGATATGTCCCCTTAAATTTGAGTTAGAATAGGATTTATATAGAGTTTGGAAGGATTTAGGAAGCTTTCCTAAGCCAAATTGCACTAAAACTGCTGTTTTTATGTTTTTGGACGTATTCAACCAATTCGGATAGCACAGGGGCCTTTAGGACCTCGAAATACGCGTTTTTTACTTTTTCAACAGGTCGCTCCAGCGACCTGGGCATTTTCCAGATTTTTCTCAGATTTCCGCTGCTCTGCGCGACTTTCGTAGAATTGCGATAACTTTTGACTCGGACCTCGTATTGACTCACCGTTTATGGCCACGTGTCCGTAACTCGAAGATCTACATTTTATATCTTTGGAGAAATTTCTCAAATCGGAAGTATTCTTTGTCAAAAATGCAATTTTCCGAGGCTGCTACTGCATTCATCTTTCACCGGAATCATCTTTTGAGCCCAGAATGACTTCCAAAGCCACTAATCATTGGTTTTTTGTGCATTTTCATATTAAAGCTCCAAAATCTACAAAATATAGAATACTTATTAAAAATCACTAAATAACTACATGAAATGGGCTAACAAAGCGTATTTTTAGGACTATAAACTACAACTATTCGTCGCCGATCACACCCCCAAACCTACTCTTTGCTAGTCCTCGAGCAAAGAAAAACATAAAACTAAATACTACTATACTTAAAAATCCTAACTCACTGTCGCAGGCAACGCGATTGCATTTAGCATATGCAACAAGCCTTTTAAACCCCTAGGTGTCCCTAGTCGGACGAGTGAAGTCTCGTGAGGGTTCTCGTCAACAAGTCACCCACAACTATCTTTATTTCATTTATATTTAAAAAGTTTTATTTAAAAAATGAAAAATTAATAGTCAATACTCCTTATCATAAAACAATAATTCGAAATAGAATGCTGAATAAGAAGAAACATAATAAAACATCCACCTAAATCATGAAAAATAATCTCAAGCACATGCATCGTATAAATCAATAGAGTTCCTGATACAATTGCACGTGTGTGATATGGTAGTCAAATGAACATGTGCATGTCATGAACTTACAATATAACTCGGATAACCATCTAACTATGCTTCGACTACGAATCTCACAATGTTAATTACATTCTAAAATGAAACACTCAAAAACAGGTGTAATTTTTCTAATATATGTGAGTAAAGAAAATATGTTTTCAAAACGAGAAATGCTCACATATGACTCGAAAAGGACGCATGACACGAAAGAACAGTAGTCTCATTGATAGGACGCCAACAATCAAGAGAAATTAATCATTACCATGTTTTAATCCCCTTCCCATCGTATTCATATCCAAACCATGTTTCCTAGGATCAAATAGGACTTTTCAACGGTTGTAATGTAGCTCGGGTAATGAAAAAGGATAGCAAGGATTCATTAGGTAGTTTTAGAATGACATTGTAAGGCATGTTCGATTTCTTTCATTCTCTCTTCCACCAACTTTCATCTTTTCATTCTCTTCTTTTTTTCTTTTTTTTTTCAAGCATATTCTTTTTTCTTCATTGCTTTTTTTTTTTCCTTCTCTATTCTTTTCCTTCTTGTTGCTTTTGAAACGAATATTCAATGAATACCAAGGTAACTCCCCCAAACACCATCTTATTTTCTTCTTCTTCTCAATCAACACATCGCCTTAATACCACTAAAAGTTGACGAATCTCTCAGTGGTAACTCCAAGTTGGTCAAGTTGGAGCAAAAACAGGATAATGGTAATTAAAGAAAAAGGGCATTTTAACAGTTTAAAGGGTGAACTAAGGAAATTATCATTTATCGGTGAGTAGCAAACAAAGAAGGCCTAAAATCATGTCCTATGGTTATATGGTTCTTCAACATTTACGACGGAAGATTATTTAGCATGGTAACAAATATTTTAACTTGACTATCAACCAAAACAAGAATACTGAGACTAAACATCGAGTTTATGCGCTATTTCAATGAAATTCGACAAACACAAAATGTATTTATAACCCTCTAAAAAGAAAAGATAGGCTCAAAAGCTCACCGAGTCTAGTCTCCACCATGTGTTATCTAGAAATCCAAATCATATTATAGTTCACATCAAACATGTATTCAATCAACTACGTGCAGTGCATAGGTTTGTGTGCAAAACTGTGATATAAAACTACGATTCAAACGATACATAACTTAAAACATTACATCATGACTTTAGCAAATATTTAATCACATTTTCTCATTGTTTATCATTCTATAACAATCATAGTACTATAACAAGAAGTATCAAATTTATATTGTAAAAATGTCGGTAATCATCGTTTATTTAAGCACAAGTATCGAAAAATTTTGAAAAATTTTGAAAAATTGCAGGCGTATAAGAATAATGTGCATGCGTGTGCATACCCCCAAACCTTAACCTTTCATTGTCCCCAATGAAACAATAAAACAAAATAAAGGAGAGTAGGTAAGAAAGGAACGATAATACCTCGATCTCGGCAATCACAAACAGGTGAACACAAAGGAATATGTCAATAAAGTTCAATGTTACCGGTTACTTCTTGATAAAAGAAAATTAAACAAAAGAATAGCTAATAGAAATATCTAATATAGAAAACTAAAGTACTCTAAACTAAACAAAATCAACTATAAGACTTAACAAAACTACGAAAATCAACAATAAAATCAATTATAAAAGAAAACAATCAAAGACTCGATCAAAAAGTACCTAAGAAAAAAAAACAAAAAAGTAAAAACTACTAGAACAGGTGTGGGGGAAGGATATAGAAAACAAAAGAAAAAAAAATTAGGAAAATGGGGAAATCGCGTGAGCGGTCCGCGCGAGCGGCCGTCGCGTGCGCGAATCCATTTTTTTTTTTTTTTATGATACCTCGCGCCCGCGACCTGAGGCGCGACAAGAACCTGAGAGGTCATACAAAAAGAAAACGAAAATCTCACTAAGGCACACTCTCGCGCGAGCGGGCCGCGCGAGCGAGAATGATATTTTCTCTCGGTTCGCTTATTTTATGTATATAAATTAAAAATAATTTTACTCCAACCCCCAAACCTGTCCAGAAAACTCAAAAACTGACCAAAACGACCCAAAAACACAAAAAAAAAAAAAAAAAAGAAACAGACGAATTAAAGCTTGGGTTGTCTCCCAAGAAGCGCTAACTTTTACGTCTTTAGCTAGCCATTCTAGCTCAAGACTCAAGGAGGCCGTAAATCGGAGTTTGTACCCTTCAGGGCATTAGGGAGGTGTCGATGGAAAGCAGAAACCATATCGCTATGAATTAATCCAATTGACGGTTCATCCTGATTATGTTCCAAACGATTCTTCACCTTTCGAGTACATTCATCATTTGGGTCTTGGTTGTCAGGATTCATCCACTCACTATTCACCATATTATTTTCATTACTCATAGGTGTTACGTAGTTGGGTTCACTAGTTTGTCTTACCTCACTCTCCGCCTCACATAGGTAATCGTCGTCTTTAGGAGGTTGATCAATAGCGTTAAAGACGTTTAGTTTTAGGTTCATGTTCCCAAATGACACTTTCATTACTCCCGTCCGACAGTTAACACGTGCATTAGCGGTTGCTAAAAATGGACGACCTAGAATGACAGGAGTGTGCTTCCTAGCATCTAGTACCGGTTCAGTGTCAAGGGCCATGAAGTCAACAGGGTATTTTTAGGACTATAAACGGCAACTATTCGTCGCCGATCAGCACCATTACATGTAAATAATCTAAACAAGCACAGCAATCATAGATCATTGAGCACACTACCATCAAAATAGATCTAAGACAAGAGTAAACTTTGAAAGTAACGATTATATCAATAAAAGCACGATTTATTTATAAAAGTCCTCGGAACATATAACTCTCATCCATACATAATAAAACTAAAATAAAAACATAAAATATACCTTGTGACTTGTCTAGGGTTTCATTGAAACCCTAGATCTTGAGTTTAGTTGGCTATACAATTGATGAACGGCAAAAGGTTGATGGATGAGGCCATGGGAATCCTTGGTCTTCTTCTTCTTCTCCTTGCTTTTCTCCCTTCAATGACTAAAGTTTTTGTTGTATATGGATGTATCTAATGTTGTGTAATGATGTGTAACCACAAAATTGATTTAGAATAGGATTTATATAGAGTTTGGATGGATTTAGGAAGCTTTCCTAAGCCAAATCGCACTAAAACAGCTGTTTTTACGTTTCTGGACGTATTCAGCCAATTCGGATCGCATAGGGCTCTTCAGGACCTTGAAATACGCGACTTTGACTTTTTCAACAGGTCACTCGCGTAGGTCAATCTAGCGACCTGGCCATTTTCCAACTTTTCTCAGATTTTCGCTACTCTGCGTACCGATTGTAGAATTGTGATAACTTTTGACTCGGACCTTTTATTGACTCACCGTTTATGGCCACGCGTCCATAACTCAAAGATCTATATTTTATATCTCTGGAGAAATTTCTCAAATGTGAAGTATTTCTTGTCAAAAATGATATTTTTTGAGGCTACTACTGCATTAAGCTTTCACCGAAATCACCGTTTGAGCCCAGAATGACTTCCAAAGCCACTAATCATTGGATTTTGTGCATTTTCATGTTAAAGCTCCAAAACCTACAAAATTTAGAATACTTATTAAAAAATAACTAATAACTACATGAAATGGGCTAATAAAGCATATTCTTAGGACTATAAACGGCAACGATTCAACGCCGATCAGTTATGTTGAAGGGCATCCATCTCTGCTTGCATAGCTTGAACCCAATGCAGATTTTGGAGAGCTTCAGACACAGACTAGGAAATGGAAACTGAATCAACCTGACCAAGGAAAGCTTGATAGGGTTGTGAAAGGGCTGAATTAGAGATATACTGTGAAATAGGATGATGAGTAGAGCAAGCATGACCATACCGATTTATCGGGCTAGAAATCCAGGTAGAATGCCTTACGAGTACAAAAGAAGCTGGACCTGGATCCGGAGAAGGATTTGGTGGCAAAGGATGAGCGTGAGTCTGTGGAGACCGTGAGTAACGAAATTTAGGCAAAGATGTAATTATAGGTGGTAGGGTCACCTCAGAAGGATAGGAATCAAAGACAGCAACTGGACGAGGTAACTCTTCGGGTACAATGAGAGGCTCCTGAGGAACAGAAGCGGAGGATGTATTTGAACCTGCAAAGTAAGGAACATCTTCTAAAAAAGTAACATCCATAGAATTATAGAAACGATGACTAACGGGATCATAGCACCTATATCCTTTAGAGAGAGAAGTGTAACCAAGAAAAACACAATGTATAGCTTTATCATCAAGCTTAGTACGAAGAGGGCTACGATTATGAGCAAAACAAGTGCAACCAAATGCACGAGTTAAAATATGAAAGAGTGTACAATTGGGCTGAAGGACATGTAGAGGGGCTTTTCCATTTAAGACACGACTTGGGTACGATTAATAGCTAAGTGCCAAAAATATTTAGGTACCTCCATACCGCGAAGAAGGCACCGGACAACAGACATAATGTGGCGATTTTTTTGTTCTGCCACACCATTCTGTTTCGAGGTACAAGCACAAGTGAGTTGTTGGAGGATACCCTTTTTATTAAGTTCAGAACAGAAGTCATTAGAAAGATATTCACGTCCATTATCGGATCGGAGAGCGCGAACAACAGTTTGATACTGAGTTTTAACCATTTGTAAAGATTGAATAAATAAAGGAAAAACTTCAGATTTCTTTTTAAGTAGATAAACCCATGTGCACCATGAATAATCATCAATAAATGTAACATAATACCGATACCCATATAAAGCAATAACAAGGGAAGGTCCCCATACATCCGAATGTATAACATCAAAAGCACAAGGTGCTCGAGACATGCGAGGAATATAAGACGAACGAGTATGCTTAGAAAGTTCACACACCACACATTCAAATTTATGAGTCTTACAGGTTTTTATTAATTCTGGAAAAAGTAAACAAACATTTTTAAAATTATCGACGCCTGTAAACTAGAGGATACAAGTGGTGGTGGAGGTTCCCCAAAGAAGTAGAGTCTGTCATGCTCATGGCCCGTACCAAAAATCCTCTTCGAAGTCAGGTCCTGCAAGAGACAACGGTCAGGTAAGAAAATGACAGCAGAATTATAACTCTTTGCAAGGCGACTCACTAATAAAGATTAAATGATAACTGAGGGACATGAAGGACAGAAGACAGAGTAAGCTAGGGGGACATACAAACACGACCCTTACTCTGGACACGAGTGGTAGAACCATCAGCAATACTCACAGTTTGATGAACAGGTGTAAGAGGAGATGAAAAAAGGGATAACTCATTAGTCATGTGATCATTGGCTCCTGAGTCCAAAACCTACCTTGGAATTTCAGTCTTAACATGTACAGTAGTGAAAGTACCTATAGCAATGGTCGCTGTGGAAGAAGTGCCGAACTGATGTTGCTGAAGGAGGGAGCTAAGCTGACTCTGAATCTATCCAATCTAAGATTGAAGCATACTCTAGTTCTGATGAAGCTGGCCAAGATCAGGAGTAATAGGTTCAGGGCTGGTCTCAACAATAGCAGCAAAGCGGGTTAGACTTGGATTGCAAATTTGGGCGGCATCTATTTCTTCAACTCGGAATGGAGTTGGAAACATCGATCTTTGGTATGACCAACAACATTGCAATGCTTACAGACTAGAGGTTTTCAACCCCTAGGGCGAGAGCCAGTATGAGCTGCAAAGGCCATCTGATCAGGAACAGCAGGAGAATCTAAGACCGGAGCAATAGAAGTCTGAATTAATAGGCGATGACGTTCATCACCATCAACAATAGCAAAGGTGTCACACCCCAACCCGCCTCGTGCGGATTAGGACACGTGTAACAAGGCTACAAGCTCCCAATTACATTACTTTGTAAAGAAATATACGAATTATAGAGAAACACATGTATTTAACCACATTAAACAACTCTGTTGTTACAAAATAGGCTCCAAGGTCAAAATGGTCATTAATAAAGTATGTAAAATTTTTATACCAAAAGTTAGATTTTTGAGTCCCGGTTCCAACGCAACAAACGGCGCGTGAATCCGAGTTTTATAGAAAAAGTTATGCATGTTTCCGTAAAAAATGGACGTCCAGGGAAAAAATACAAAGCGGATCGATCCCTTCATAATGGGCGGATCGATCCATTTATATTAGTCTCCCGCAGAATGCTGCCTTGAAAGGGCGGATCGATCCCTTCACAAATCGCGGATCGATCCCCTTCACAATTCTGCTGCTAAATTTTGTTTGCTGTCAAAACAAGTTTTAGCTTACCAAAACTCAATCAAATCACATGGAAACATTATGAAACTTTGGGAAATCAATTCCAACACATTTCTAAACATGTTTAAACTCAAATTAAGCATGGATCATAAAATCATATTCACAATTTGGTCAAATCCACTAAGAACTCATTTCATTTGAAATACAATGATCTTTTCAACTTTGAAACTCAATTCTCATTCAAAACTCATGAAACTTGTTGGGAATTAACTCAAGGTCATAACTAACATTGTGAACACTAAGGAAACATGTTTAAGACACTAGCGACACATCCGGACTTGCCGAAAATGGTCAAATTCATTACTTGCACCACACTTGAGCAAAACAAGAGATATTACACATTAGTTTCCAAATTCACTTTCACTTTCCAAAATACAAGTTTTAGGATTCAAACTCTTTTTCTACAACCCAAATATGAACATTAACATAAAAGAAACCATAATTTACATCATTTTACAAGTTCAAAAGAAGTTCACAAGCATGAGGCTCAAATCTCCCCCATCTCTCCCATCTCTCCCGTCTCTCCTCATCTCTCCCGTCCACAAGTCAATACTTCAAGCCTCAAGTCGAGAACCTCAAGCCACTAGTTACATTATAACATAAGTTTAAAACGTATCTACAAGTTCGCCCAAGACATGAGTTAACTATACATCTCCAAACCATAAGTTGCATTAGGAAACTTAAATATCTAGATTTATAAACATATCAACACACATCTCATAACCCCCATGCCCAACTTGTCGTTTTGATCATTTTCCTTCCTCCTCCCGTGCCGTACCTGCGGTGGTTATTCAATAACCACAACAGAAAATAGCATTTGTTTAAGCTTTCGCTTAGTGAGTAAACTAATCACATGTATGAATATAATGTCATATTCAATGCACAAATCAACAATTAACATATCATTTAGTCTCCAAAGACCAAATATCAATTCACCGTGTCGTCGCTCTTGCCTTTTGCCCTTATGTGCATATAGCACCTCTAATTCACACAATCTCACACACCCTTCCACAGCTGGGTCGCAACTCACACACCTTTACACAGTTAGTGTGGTGAGTACCCTTACACCGTTGGGTTTTTCCACTTCTCCTTATTATGGAGTAAATCCACGGTGAATTAACATAAGGCTTTCTTCAACCCACATAAGCACATAATCACATCATCATCTCAGCATGGTAATTCACACACCATTTAACACATATTAACTTCCAATTTTAAGTAAACTAGCCAAACCCACATAAATTAACATGTTCATTGTCACGCCCCGACGTAGCATAATTCAGGAAAGCATTTAATTTCCTATATGGACTCGTAGGTCGTGACAAGTGAGTATGACCAATTGTCCCTGCAAACAGATAACTTAAACAACATTCTATTAAGAGGTTACTAACAAACATAAACTCCAAAATTTAAAACTTACTAAACTATTACATAAGTCAAAGTCTTAGGCACAAACCGCCCTTATACAAAACTATCATAAAGTCTATTACAACCCCAAAATAAACGACAATAGAAATATAAAGCAGCTTCCTGGGAAGACTCCTGCCTCTAACTAGCATAGTCAACGAACTCTGGCTGCTCCTGACCCTGAAAATCTGGACATACAGTCCAGGACGCATCGACGCCGTCAGCTTTTGCAAGCTGGTGAGCAAAATAAACATGTGCTCGCAATGTATATATAAGCATATAAAACAAAAGTCCAATTTAACATTAACAATAATATATTCAAGGTTCCAATTCCAACATAAGTCACGGGGGAAGATAGTAAACAATAAATATGTAATTGCACCTGATTCTTGTAACATCTTACCTTACCAATTCTGCTCTTTAAAACAAACTCAATTCAACCAACGCATCAACTCAGATACCAGGGGTAATAACTACTCATTCATCCAATTCACACGCTATACTATCGCCTCCAATACCAGGAATACTATCCAATCGGTATTGAAGTCACACACCACGCTACCGCCTCAGATACCAGGAATACTATCCGATCGATATCTAGGCCGATCACAACCAACCGTCGCTCCGGATATCAGGAATACTATCCGATCAATATCCGAAACGCGCGCCTTAGATACCAGGAATACTATCCGATCGATATCTAAGTCGTATACCACACTATCGCCTCAGATACCAGGAATACTATCCGATCAGTATCTAAACCGAACACAACATCGTCACCTCCAATACCAGGAATACTATCCGATCGATATTGAGGTCGTACGCCATACAACAACCCTTTTAGTCTTTCCACACTTTAGCACACGCCATGTATGTTAACATCATAAATCATAACCTCATACATTAATCTCAAAGCCGAAATAATCGTTCAATGCAAATTTCACTCTTATTTGATCAAATTAATTCTTATTTCATCCAATTCTTAACCATAGACCTTTATAATAATACATTTGTCAAACAGTTTCTTAAAATGTCCACAAAATGTTTTCCAAACAGTCCCTTACCAAAAATTACACAAACTGTCAAAACTGCCACCTCGCGCGAGCGGGTCGCGCGAGCGAGGGGGAGGGCAGATCGCGCGAGCGGATCGCGCGCGCGAGGGGGCTGGACAGGTCGCGCGAGCGGATCGCGCGCGCGAGGGGGGGGAAAGGTCCGCGCGAGCGGGCCGCGCGAGCGAGCCTCGCGCGAGCGGGTCGCGCGCGCGAGATGTTGCAGAACCTCATCTTCTTCGTTTTTCCTCTGTTTTCAGTTTCAAACTGTATTTTTACCCATTTCCAGTTTCTGTTTCCAACATGTCATATGATATACGGTTTTCTTTGGTTTTCCGCGTAGATTACGAATACGCGATCAATTTTAATTAATACGGATTGTATCTCTTGATTTTCGTGATTAAAGTTAGAGTGACAAAACTTAAAATCATCAATACGTCGCCATACGGATGAATTACTCCGTAGGATTCGAACCGTAGCCTATTGGGATCAATATCTTTCAATTACAATTCACGGATTCGATTTTGATTAACTTTTTCAAAGCTCCATTTTTAAGCTCTAATGGTGTATCATATATATATACATATATATACACATATACATACAGAAATACACATATATAAACATGGCGAGTGAGTTTATAATACTCATAGAGGCTAATTATACAGAGAATTTTGAGAACGAGAATCCCGCCGAATAATCCGTCGTCTATGAAATTCACTCCCCCGTTCTTGAGTTCTTGTGATATATGTATATATCTATGTATGTGACTAAGTATGTATATATATAATCTGGATGTGTGTGTAATCTTGAAAGAGCAAGAGAGTGATTGAGAGAATTGAGGGAGATTGAGAGTGAATGAGAGTCTGAGAGAGTTTGAAAGATGAGAGACTGCCGAGAGATTGAGAGATAAATGAGAGATGGATCCAATGGGGGGAATTAGTGGGTGTATAAATGATATGTAAAGTGCTTAGCACTATGCATATAAAACACACATGACACTCCACACACACTCACAAAGCACTACACACACATTCCACTAAACACAGCACACACTGCACTAATTTCTTGGATGCTTTCCATGTGTACACAAGATACCCTTGTGTGTGTTGAGCTCACGCAATGATACACACACACAGGTAAAATTATACTGCCCATTTCCAAAACTGGTATTTTACGGTTGAAATAAAAATACAAAAAATTATATTAATGTAGGAATTCAATTCCCGGTTATACAAAAAATATAGATATCGATTTTGAAACCACAGAGAATATTTTAGAAATTACAGTTTGACCCCAGATAAAAGTATTAAAAAGAAATTAAAACAAATGCTCCTGGAAATGAAATGCCGTATTTATTTATTAATGATAATAAAATACAGGGCGTTACATTCATATATACCCAATTCTCATGTCCATGCTCTAATTTACAAGAATTCAACAAACTAACATGTAAATTAACACATTTAACATGATTTACATTCAGCCCATGGATTAGAGTCACTCACCTCACAAATTGCTCCAATTAAAAGCCTAGAACCCCAAATTCCTTGCAAATTTTAGCTCTAATTAACTCCAATGATATTCCTACATACAAATATCATGTATATATATCGTCACCTCAAAGAGGGTCGCGGAAAAACGTTAACGAAACTGAAAATGAAAGGTATAGAGACGATCCTCTCACCTCCACGAGTCCGAAAATGGCTTCGGATCGTAAATCCGATGAACGACGGCGACGGAACGGCGGAATTACGGCGTCGGTGACGGTCCGTCTTCTCTCTCGGAGCTCACCTCTTCTCTTCTTCTTTTAATTTCAGTGATACATGAGACATGTCTCATGCTTTGACACACACACTCATGCACAAGCATGAGGTGTCAAAGCCACACTTTAGCCATTTTTCGTTTACACCCCCGGATTTTCTTAAGTTCTTATTATAAAATCCCCTAAGCAATTGTATTAACTACCCAATTATTTAATGAGTGTTTGTCTAAGTTCCGTATGGGTCCCAACGTGGATCCCACATATTTTGTGAAATTGCTATCGCACCTACTAATTTAGATCGTTTTCACTTATACCCTTATTTGGGTGTCTAAATCAATACCAAATGCTACACATATATCAACATATAATATAAAAGCATTTAAGCAAATATTCATGTAATCACATAAAATGCATTTAATCATGTAACATGCAAATTACCAATTTACCCTTTGCTGGGTTCCATTTTCAAACCTGTCCCTCTTCACTGGGACTTTTCCATGGGCGAGTCCAAGCCTCCCCTTAATCCATTTTATACACTAATTATATCAATTAATGCATGTTAAGTTAATAATTAACCCTTTCTCCGGGTACGGGTGTTACATTTCTCCCCCTCTAAAAAGAAGTTTGGTCCCCAAACTTTGTGTACTCAAGTTTCAACCACTCATAGATGTTCTTCCCACACTCCAATTTCTCATCTTCTAATTATCGTCTCAACTACATACTCTAGTAACTATACCTGTCGCCTCTTTATCTGTGGTGGCTATCCCTGCGGTTGTGAGTTGAAAATATCTAGCTCCTCTTTGTTCTCTTCCCGTCGACTGTTGCACAGATCCTTGGGTTGTTGCACTTGACACAAAAGTACCCGAACCTCCTTGTTGTTTATTAGGACATTCCCGCGCTCGATGACCCGGTTGATCACATATATAACAATTACCCTTAATTACCATACTCCGATTTGGACAGTTCCTCGCGATATGTCCGAGTTCTTGACAAGCATTACAAGTTATCGTTTGATAGCATTTTCCCCAATGTTGTTTATTACACGTGGAACACCACGGTCTCTCCTCACTTGAACCACTACTTACCGATTGATTTCCAGAGTTTTGTCTTTTGAAACTTTCATGTTCACTATACTGGCTTGGCCCCAACCTCTTGTTTTGTTGGCTCGGTGGTGGTAGCAGGCTTGGATTGAACCCAAGGTCTCTTTCCGCAATGGAAGCAATGTCTAGTGCCCCGGCGTAAGTCTGAGGTCGAAATACTGTTACTCGCCCCCGGATATCACTTTTAAGTCCTGCCACAAACTTTCTCGCTTTCACCTTTTCATTTGTTATCATGTCTCCAGCAAACCTTCCCAAACTTGTATATTGTGCCGAGTACTCTCTAACCGACATCCCACCTTGTGTTAACTCCATGAACTCTTGAGCTTTTTGGTCCTTGAAGGACTCCGGGAAGTATTGCTCGTTGAATACCTCTAGGAACTGTTCCCAAGTGGTTGGTTGACCTGGGCCCAGCTTGGTACGCCACCAATACTGCGCCTCATCCTTCAACGTGTCAGCTGCAAATAAAACTTGTTGCTCTTCTGTACATGGTAGCACTCTAAAAATCTTCTCCATGTCCGAAATCCAAAAGTTTGCCCTCATCGGATCGGCTTCCCCACGGAATATTGTTGGCTTTTGCTTGTGAAATTTTGAAATAGTTACAACTTCCTCCCTCGGGTTTGGATTTGGTTGTACCGGCCTTTCCTCAACTACACGTGTTTCTGCCACTCAGACTAATCCTTCAATTGCCCTTTCAACTCTTTCCATACGGTTTGAGTTCTCACCTCCAGACATTTTGCTTGACACCCACACATATTATACACTCACGTTACTTTAAATAACTCCATGGCATGCTAATCAACATTAAAAACATGCTAAGTAAACGTGAATGCATGATCATGTAACTACGTGTCGTTGTGTGCACACTACACATCGTACGTCTCTCGTCCCCAAAGGCTCTAGCCTAATGCTCTGATACCAAAAATTGTCACACCCCAACCCGCCTCGTGCGGATTAGGACACGTGTAACAAGGCTACAAGCTCCCAATTACATTACTTTGTAAAGAAATATACGAATTATAGAGAAACACATGTATTTAACCACATTAAACAACTCTGTTGTTACAAAATAGGCTCCAAGGGCAAAATGGTCATTAATAAAGTATGTAAAATTTTTATACCAAAAGTTAGATTTTTGAGTCCCGGTTCCAACGCAACAAACGGCGCGTGAATCCGAGTTTTATAGAAAAAGTTATGCATGTTTCCGTAAAAAATGGACGTCCAGGGAAAAAATACAAAGCGGATCGATCCCTTCATAATGGGCGGATCGATCCATTTATATTAGTCTCCCGCAGAATGCTGCCTTGAAAGGGCGGATCGATCCCTTCACAAATCGCGGATCGATCCCCTTCACAATTCTGCTGCTAAATTTTGTTTGCTGTCAAAACAAGTTTTAGCTTACCAAAACTCAATCAAATCACATGGAAACATTATGAAACTTTGGGAAATCAATTCCAACACATTTCTAAACATGTTTAAACTCAAATTAAGCATGGATCATAAAATCATATTCACAATTTGGTCAAATCCACTAAGAACTCATTTCATTTGAAATACAATGATCTTTTCAACTTTGAAACTCAATTCTCATTCAAAACTCATGAAACTTGTTGGGAATTAACTCAAGGTCATAACTAACATTGTGAACACTAAGGAAACATGTTTAAGACACTAGCGACACATCCGGACTTGCCGAAATGGTCAAATTCATTACTTGCACCACACTTGAGCAAAACAAGAGATATTACACATTAGTTTCCAAATTCACTTTCACTTTCCAAAATACAAGTTTTAGGATTCAAACTCTTTTTCTACAACCCAAATATGAACATTAACATAAAAGAAACCATAATTTACATCATTTTACAAGTTCAAAAGAAGTTCACAAGCATGAGGCTCAAATCTCCCCCATCTCTCCCATCTCTCCCGTCTCTCCTCATCTCTCCCGTCCACAAGTCAAGACTTCAAGCCTCAAGTCGAGAACCTCAAGCCACTAGTTACATTATAACATAAGTTTAAAACGTATCTACAAGTTCGCCCAAGACATGAGTTAACTATACATCTCCAAACCATAAGTTGCATTAGGAAACTTAAATATCTAGATTTATAAACATATCAACACACATCTCATAACCCCCATGCCCAACTTGTCGTTTTGATCATTTTCCTTCCTCCTCCCGTGCCGTACCTGCGGTGGTTATTCAATAACCACAACAGAAAATAGCATTTGTTTAAGCTTTCGCTTAGTGAGTAAACTAATCACATGTATGAATATAATGTCATATTCAATGCACAAATCAACAATTAACATATCATTTAGTCTCCAAAGACCAAATATCAATTCACCGTGTCGTCGCTCTTGCCTTTTGCCCTTATGTGCATATAGCACCTCTAATTCACACAATCTCACACACCCTTCCACAGCTGGGTCGCAACTCACACACCTTTACACAGTTAGTGTGGTGAGTACCCTTACACCGTTGGGTTTTTCCACTTCTCCTTATTATGGAGTAAATCCACGGTGAATTAACATAAGGCTTTCTTCAACCCACATAAGCACATAATCACATCATCATCTCAGCATGGTAATTCACACACCATTTAACACATATTAACTTCCAATTTTAAGTAAACTAGCCAAACCCACATAAATCAACATGTTCATATATACCCAATTCTCATGTCCATGCTCTAATTTACAAGAATTCAACAAACTAACATGTAAATTAACACATTTAACATGATTTACATTCAGCCCATGGATTAGAGTCACTCACCTCACAAATTGCTCCAATTAAAAGCCTAGAACCCCAAATTCCTTGCAAATTTTAGCTCTAATTAACTCCAATGATATTCCTACATACAAATATCATGTATATATATCGTCACCTCAAAGAGGGTCGCGGAAAAACGTTAACGAAACTGAAAATGAAAGGTATAGAGACGATCCTCTCACCTCCACGAGTCCGAAAATGGCTTCGGATCGTAAATCCGATGAACGACGGCGACGGAACGGCGGAATTACGGCGTCGGTGACGGTCCGTCTTCTCTCTCGGAGCTCACCTCTTCTCTTCTTCTTTTAATTTCAGTGATACATGAGACATGTCTCATGCTTTGACACACACACTCATGCACAAGCATGAGGTGTCAAAGCCACACTTTAGCCATTTTTCGTTTACACCCCCGGATTTTCTTAAGTTCTTATTATGAAATCCCCTAAGCAATTGTATTAACTACCCAATTATTTAATGAGTGTTTGTCTAAGTTCCGTATGGGTCCCAACGTGGATCCCACATATTTTGTGAAATTGCTATCGCACCTACTAATTTAGATCGTTTTCACTTATACCCTTATTTGGGTGTCTAAATCAATACCAAATGCTACACATATATCAACATATAATATAAAAGCATTTAAGCAAATATTCATGTAATCACATAAAATGCATTTAATCATGTAACATGCAAATTACCAATTTACCCTTTGCTGGGTTCCATTTTCAAACCTGTCCCTCTTCACTGAGACTTTTCCATGGGCGAGTCCAAGCCTCCCCTTAATCCATTTTATACACTAATTATATCAATTAATGCATGTTAAGTTAATAATTAACCCTTTCTCCGGGTACGGGTGTTACAAAAGGCCTCATAGAGAGAGGGCATAGGAGACGTGTTCAAAATATGAGTACGAAGAGATTCGAACTCAAATTCCAAACCCATCAAGAACTGGTAAGTGTGCAGACGATCCAGGCTTTGGACAATAATAGTAGCAGCTTCAGCAGGAATATCACCAAGGGGCTCGTACTAAGCCAACTCCTCCCAATGGGACTGTAAATAACCAAAGTAATCAGAGACCCTCATCCAGAGAGAATCCTGAGACGACTGAGAAACTTCGCAAAGAAGTTGAAAAATCCGTGACTCATTGCGCTTATGCGCATACATCTGGGTCAAAGCATTCCATAAGCCATGAACAGAAGTGTGATACATGAACATATGATAAATACGAGGCTCCATTGAATTGAACAACCAACCCAAGATAGTACAGTTGTCCATATTCCACTGATTAAAGGTGGAATCGGTTAGAACAGGCTTAGGTGTAGTGCCAAGAAGCCAACTAGACTTGCCTCTGGCACCAAGAAAAAGGCGAATGGAATGAGACCATGTAGCAAAATTTTGCCCATCCATGAGAACAGTAGTCACCCTCTATGCAGGAGAATGCAGAGTCAGAGACAGAGAGAGATTCGGACGCAAATGTGGACCAGTGGAAGACTGATTAGTACCCTTATCCTTATCTTTTATAGTGTTGGTCATTGTAGCAGAATCAAGAAACCCAATAAATAATCAATCAAGCGTAGAGGAGAAACTGATGATAAAAAGGCTGCTGGACAGAGACAATAGAAGCAATCAGAGGCTACCAGAATACCCAAGGTAGGCCAAGAGAAGAGAAAGAGAGCACAAAAGGGCTCTAAACCATCACAAGACCCACGAACAGGGCAAGACGCAGCCTAGTGGCTGCGCAAAGGTCAGCCGAGGCTAACCAATAAAAGAGGGCTGAGAGCCTGTGGAGGTTCGACCGAGAGTGGGGAGGTGACTGGGGTTCTGGCGCAGGTGGGTGAGGTGGCTAGTGGTCGGCGCAGGATGCTGGTGGCGGTAGAGGTAGTACGGCGCAGGTGAAGGTAGTGCGGTTGGAAGAAAAAGAGGCTAGGGTTTTAGTCTCTTTGGCTCTGATACCAAGAAGAAACTGTATTTTCTTATTCCACAATGTTAAAGTACAAGGTACATATATACATCCATGAAAAACTAATAAAAGGAAATAAAAGAAAAGAAAGGAAAATACAAATAAGATCAAATCAATCTATTCCTAAAACATCGTGATCCATAAATCAAGGGAATAAAATATTCCAACAGGAAGCCTTAAGAAAATTTGTGGGTCTCAACCAAAGATACGTTGAGGCATTACATGGTTGTTTCTTAAGTTGCTTTATCTCAGTTTGTGATCATAATGGTTCTAGAGATGATCATCAGTATAAAGTTCCTTAAGCTTCTTCACATGTTTGTTTTGCTTTTACTATGCTTGAGATTTCCTACTCTTAGACTCACTTCAAGAGTTGGAGATGATGGTAATATCAAGTGCGTAGAGAGTGAGAGAGAAGGTCTTCTTAAGTTTAAATAAGGTCTAATTGATGAATATGGGCATCTCTCTTATTAGGGGAGTGAAGAAGAGAAGAAAGACTGCTGCTCATGGAAAGGAGTCGATTACAACAACCTCACTAGTCATGTTATCATGCTTGATCTTCACACTTCCTATGAAATTCCAAGCCTTTGAGAGGTAAGATCAGTCCTTTGTTTGAATTGTGGTACTTAAATTATTTGGACCTCAGTTACAATGATTTTGAAAGAAGTGCCATCCCAGAGTTCATTGGTTTCCTCGGCAGCTTACAATACATGAAACTAATTGATGCTAATTTTAGCAGAACAATTCCTTGTTAGCTTGGGAACCTTACCAACTTGCATTTTCTTGATCTCAGCTATAATCTTGGTTTGAATGTGAAAACATGGAGTGGCTCTCTGACCTTTTCTTATTGAAACATCTTGATCTTGGTGATGTTGATCTCAGTGAAGTTATCAATTGGGTTGAAGCAATTACTAAGCTCCCTCTTTTAACAGAATTGAGATTAAGTTTTTGTCAACTCTCTGATGTCATTCCTCCTCTATTTTTCTAATTAATTCCACCAAGTCTCTTGTGACACTTGATCCCTCTGGCAATTCCTTTGAGTCTTCTTCATTATACCATTGGTTGTTTAACTTCAGTATCACTCTCGTTGACATTGATCTCTCTTGGTGTTATTTACAAGGAATGATTCCTGATGCTTTTGGGAACTTGATTGTCCTTGAAAATCTTGAGTTATTTTGTAATCAACTTGAAGGTGGAGTTCCTAAAATATTTGGTAAATCAAGTGGCTTGTTGTCGTTAGATTTGTTTTTTAATTCTTTGAATGTACCATTTTCTAAGATCCTTCAAAACTTGTCTGGGCAGACGGAGAACTCACTTCAGCTTTTGAGATTACAAAACAATCAACTTACTAGTTCATTTCCAGATATTACATCATTTTCTTCCTTGAGAGAATTGGATCTCTCTTTTAATCATTTGATTAGGTCATACACCAAAAGTTTTGGAACACCACCTAGTCTTGAAATTCTAGATTTGTCTTGGAATTGGATTGGGGGGTCATTTCCTGATATTTCATTATCAGCATCACTGAAAACTCTACTTCTACCCAGCAATCATTTAGAAGGCGTACTCGCAGCAGCTCATTTCTCAAATCTCTCCAATTTGAAATCTTTAGATTTGTCTCGTAACTCGTTGGTTTTGAAATTCAGTTCCGATTAGCTTCCTCCTTTTCAACTTGACATGATAAGACTCTGTCATTGCAAGTTGGGGCCTCATTTTCCAAAATGCCTTTGAAGTCAAAACAACTTTTCTGAGATTGAAGATGTTGTCACTCAATTATTTGGACGAATCCCATTTAGCACTCAATTACAAAGCTTCAATGAATCCACATAGATGGGGAATCCAGGGCTTTATGGAGCCCCACTTGAAGAAACATGCCCCACAGAAAAACCAGCTCTAGATCCTCCGAGCTATCAAGGCAAGTTAATAACTCAAGGGTTCTACATTAGTATCAGACTTGGATTCATTGTTGGGTTTTGGGGAGTTTGCAGTACTTTACTTCTCAATAGTTCATGGAGGTATGCATTTTTCAAGTGGTTGGAGAAAATAGAAGATTAGTTCTTTGTTATGTTTGCAGTGTACACAGCCAGATTGGTTTTTTTTTTTTTTTTTTTTTTCTTGTTTTGGTGTTTCTTATCTTTTCCATCTGGTGTGTACAGTGTACCTAATTTTTCTTTGGTTATTCTAGTTTCTTATAAAAATGCCTTGAATTTTAAGCTTTGAAGATGTTGTCACTTATTGCTGCTTTCTCAAATATAGCTCCTCGGATTTTGGCCCACCATACTACATAATATATTCTGACCTCTGATCAGTCAAAAAGATTGGTGCTTTATTGATGCTTTTTTCATCTTATAGTACATCAATGGCATAAAAAAAATTTCCTTCAAACAACAATACCGAAAACTTTCCTGGTTTACTTATAGTGGGTACTTTCCTTTGCTTAAATTGTCTATAAGTATTACTTGATATTCTTTCACTCTATTTTTTCAATTTGGAGCTGCTATACTAAGGTTTTGTTCCGCTTGATCTTAGAATCCTTTTATCCTAATGTCATTATGGATCACTCAGCATATGCATATTTCCTTTTATTAAAGTAATTAATTGTCCAAGTGTCGGTTAGAGTACGATTCAATCAACGCTCTTTTACAATAAAAGTATTGAAGATGAGAGCTAGTAACCACTCTACCGAGTTTCACTCGTTGTTACATTCTTTTAAATTTTGGGTTTCATTATTTTTCTTTTTCTTTTTCTTTTTTTTTTTGCTCAATTTAAGCATTTATTCGATAAGGAAGTGACTAGTTCAAGTTGAAATGGTACAAAGTCAAAAAGGATGACTGACACAGCACAAAAGCGAAAGAGAGAAACTCTTGTAAATTACCAAGAACAAGAGAAAACTCTAAGAATTATACGCAAGAGACGATGAAATTTGGAACCAAAGGGATTTGTTTATACGCAAGCCCTATGTGGGTTATGTGGGTGAGTGGGAGATGTTAGAATTATTTGTGGGCTTTTGGGTCACCCATATATAATCATGGACCCGGGGTCCAATGGGCTTTTCTTAACCTCCAAGTAATCCCATAGGGATTAGAATTGGAAACTAAGTAAAACCCTAAGCCTTGGGGATTAGTATATGCAAGGGCGTATGCATGAGATAACCAGTGGGTACTTTGGTACCCACTGAACTTTTGGCTTTAGATTTTTTTTATATACTACTTCTAAGCTTTAGCCCCCTTGTACTCTTCAAATTGCACTTGCATTCACTACTTGTACACTGACCACACCTATGTCGGACTGTCCCATAATTAACTCACTTAACTTTTGACTTTATATATATATATATATACATATATAGCTTTAGCCCCCTTGTACACTTGCAATTGGAGGAAGCATTAACCACTTGTACCCAATTAAAAATCCAATTAAACAATGAAGTCTCCGTCAGATTTGGAAAGGACCAAAAGCCAAAAGGTCATAACTTTTGACTTTTCATATATATATATAGCTTTAGCCCCCTTGTACACTTGCAATTGGAGGAAGCATTAACCACTTGTACCCAATTAAACAAAGAAGTCTCCATAGATTTGGAAAGGACCAAAAGCCAAAAGGTCATCTCTGTCATTATCAAGAAAGAAAGAAAAAAAAAAGGTCACTTTGTCCCTCTCTCTGCTCACACGTCCAGAAGAGCTCCCAAGGTAACACTGAGACCCATTTTTTTTTCTTCTTGTTTCTACTTTATATTTTTCTCATCTCCTTGTGTTTATTCATGGATTTCCCTTCTCCTCTCCAAGGTCTACTCATCAATTGGTGGTATACATTTGTTGTTCCTTATTTTGGGCATCTATACAAAGCTAGGGCTTGCCTACAAATTTGGGATTTTTCTTCTACAATCAAAGGTAACTGCTCAACTCTACTAGTATTGAGTAAATTTAGGGATTTTTTTTCTACTACTTGAGGAACATTGATTGAGTATTGAATATTGATTGGTACAGGTTTGAATCAAGAAACAACATTGAAACGGGCAGGAGACCCCCGTTGGGGTTCTCATTATGGTACACTTATAAGTTTGGTTGCCTTGTTCTCTTCTGTGGTTGATGTTCTTTTGGTTATCGGAGAAGATGGCACGCTTGCAAAGCAAAGAGCTCAAACAGATAATCTACTGGTACTTATTCAATGTTTTGAATTTGCATTTACCTTACACTTAATGAAACTATCTTGGGAATTACAAATGATTTGTCACAAGCGTTACAAAGAAAAGACCAGGACATTGTAAATGCCATGGCTCTTGTGAAAGTAACCAAGCAACAACTCCAAAACATGAGAGATGATGGATGGAAATCATTGTTGAACGTAGTGTCTTTGTTTTGTATTAAGCATAAGATCAACATTCCAAAGATGGAAGACTTATTTGTATTTCAAGGGAGATCACGTCGCAATGTTCAAGAAAGCACAAATCTTCATTATTATCGTGTTGAAATGTTCTATGCCGTGATAGATTCACAAATTATAGAGTTGAAGAACCGTTTTAATGAGGTGACTACGGAGTTGTTGTTGTGTATGGTTTGTCTTGATCCAACCAATTCATTCTCTACATATGATAAGACAAAGTTGTTTCGATTTGCCGAGTTTTACCCTAACGAGTTTTCAGCAATAGAGTCAATTGCACTTGAGCATCAACTTGATAACTATATTTTGGATGTACGCTCCAACAACGAATTTTTTGAAGTTATGGGAGTTAGTGGACTTGCTAAAAAATTGGTTCAATTGAAAAAGCATCGTGCTTATCCACTAGTATATATGCTCGTGAAACTGGCACTACTCTTACCCGTTGCAACTGCAACTGTAGAAAGAGTATTTTCTGCAATGAAAATCATCAAGACTCAACTACGCAATCGCTTGGGAGATGATTTGATGAATGATTGCTTGGTGACATATATTGAAAAAGACATAGTCGAGACCATTGATAATGAAGATATCATTCAACGATTTCAAAATATGAAGTCTCGATGAGGATTATTGTAAACAATATCATGTTGTTTGGATATTATGTTATGTAAGAGATGTTATATCTTTATGTGGTAATTTTTATTTTGTCGTGTTTTTAGTATTCGCAAAAAAATATTTTCATGTGTCTTCAGCTCTCAATTTGGTACCCACTGGATGCAATTCCTGGCTACGCCCCTGAGTATATGTATATATATGTATATATATATGTGTGATGTACATAAGAGATACACATACATAATCTCTCTCTCTCTCTCTCTCTTTTTCCCACCTGCGACTCTCTCTCCCTCTCTCCTTTTTGGGTTCGTTTCTTTTTCTAGCTTCAATCACACAAGAAGCTTGAGACTTAGCGCGTGAATACAAAGGGGGTGTCTCTAGTAGGCATTTTTATGACCAGTTCGAAGCCCAAGAACGTACACAGAGGTAGTCCAGTCACAACAGTTCGTGAGGTACTTGCCGAGTTTGTAACAACACTGTCAAATTGATCCGTCGGGTTGATTCCGCTATGTACGTCCTATTCTCGACCCGTATGCATGTGTGTTTGCATTATTTACATTGGTATCAAAGTCTTAGGTCATTGATTCGCCCGTGAATAGCACCCAAAATAGATCTGCCATTGATGAGTTTTGAAGGTTTTTAGAAATGATCAAAACTAGTTTTCAAAGTGGGTCCACGTAAAAACTTTGATATTTTTCGAATTTTTGTGGTGGATATGTTCTAATACATCATAAGAGTCCTCCCATGAAGTATCATACGTTAGCTATCTCCGTGGTGCAAGGAATTGAAAAACCTAATTTTTGGAACTTAAAAATCAAGTTTTCTCGAAACTTTAAGCCAAATTTCCAAAGAATCCAGACGTCTTGTGCTGTTTTATAGCATAGTCTTAATCTATGCCGCGAGGGCTTTCCAATGATATAAAATTCATCATTCTTGGATATGTAACGAAGCAGGAATGAGTCTGTGGTGCAAGGAATTGAAAAACCTAATTTTTGGAACTTAAAAATCAAGTTTTCTCGAAACTTTAAGCCAATTTTCCAAAGAATCCAGACATCTTGTGCTGTTTTATAGCATAGTCTTAATCTATGTCGTGAGGGCTTTCCAATGATATAAAATTCATCATTCTTGGATAAGTAACGAAGCAGGAATGAGTCAGCGAAGTAGTGCCCCCCCACCCCCCCCGAACCTCAACATATTTTTTAATATATTTTCTGGAAATTTTACTATTTTATTAAATAATTAAAACAGTTTCCGCTATTTAAATAATAGAAATGTACCCGAAAATCCTCCCCTACCAATGTTTTTTACTTAAGGCCCATCTTATATAAGTATCTACTAATAGACCCTAATGGTTATAAACTAGTATATTAATAGCCCAAAACCCCCAATAATTAATTTTTAGGTGACGAATTTACCCTTTCATATATGAAATGTTAGTTTGCAGTTCAAATTTGAAATCAATTTTGAATTGATTTTGATGATTCCAGATATTATGCATGTTGTGGATATTATCCCATAATTTTAGGCATTCATATAGGAGTTACAAATCTCACCAATATCATGTTAATCTATCTTAATTACATGAGGATAATATTTTAGGCATTCACAGAATATCGACCATTGATTTATTGATATCACACACAAACTCACGAAAATGTTCATTTTTTCATGATTTTTACAATGTTGTTGGTGACGTGGCAGATCAATAAACTTCATTTTAATTATAAACCGGTTTTTGCAAGATTTGTTCTTTATTACTCAGTTTTTTTGTGCGGAATTTATTACTCAAAACAATATTCTATTGATCAGAATTTATCACTTAATAGTATTTCATAGTGCGAAATTTATCAATCCATGAACAGTTATATTGATCAATGTTTGTCTCAAAACTGTTTTATTTAGTGCAAAATTTATCACTACAAAGTATACCACTTTGTACATATATGCATGTGTTTGTCACAAGCAGATATTTTTATAGTGCAAAATGTATCACAAAAAAAGGGTATTGGTGACAATGGCAGATCAATAAACTTCATTTTAATTGTAAACCAGTTTTTGCAAGATTTGCTCTTCAATGCTCAGTTTTTTTTGTGCGGAGTGTATCACTCAAAATAGTGTTCCATTGATCAGAATATATCACTTAACAATTTTTCTTAGTGCAAGATTTATCACTCAAAACAGTTATATTGACCACGGGATGCAAAATCATGGACCATTGTTGTGGCACTAATGTCATTGAAATTAAGATTTGTATGTTGTGCTTGATCTTCCTCGGCAGCCCCACCCCATTCTTGTGTATATTGTGTAGAATAGCATGGACTGCATTGATAGATACACCAGTTAGTATACTTGGTGGAATGAAAGACTTCTAATATGTGAGTGATAAATTCACTCAATTATAGTGCATTTGCCAAGCTAGAGATTGCAAGACCTTGTAATATCTGTGGGATGTTGACAAATTTATTACTTAAACGTGAGTGATAAATTTGAAATTTATCACTACCTTTTTTAATAACCAATACAACTCTTTTTAGAAGTAATGGTGAGTGCAAAATTTGTCACCAATGTCGTTTGAATGTGACAAAATCAAACTATGTACAACTTTTTATCACAAATTTTGGATTTTTATAGTCCTAAATTTTACAACTCATGAGAATTTGGTATGCCACACCTGCAATAATGTATATAAAAAAAAGTGTTAAAAATTGTCACCAAGATGTATCGAAAACATATGAATCATCTGCAATTCGTTTTTTCGAGAAAATATGTGAATCAAAACCCCTATCTCCCATATTTTATTTTTTTGTGAATTATCATAACCTATAAACCACGAAACTCAAATGCTAAAAAGAAGTAGATGTATTGGGAAAAAAAAATAATACAGATGATCAACTGAACCAAAAACCTTATATTTCCCTAATTTTTAACAGCAAAAATACCTTTACGTAATGTTTGAATGTACGATCAAACAATTTCGAAGAACGAAAGCGAGAAAACCCATTTTTATGACCAAACATATATGATCCAAAATCTCATTTTTATACTACCCTTTTTTGAACCATATCGTTGTCACAAACCAAAAATTATGAACAAAACAAACACTGGGGTGAAAATTTTTGGTTTCTAGATGATGGTTTTGTAACTTTTGTTGTTACCTTTGGGACCTATTCTTCGATTTCGCCAGAAATCTCAGTCGGTGTGGGCATCAAATGAGTAGTTCAATTTCTTAAAAGCAAAAGCTTGGTGCTGATTTTGGAAACCCTCAAGAATGATTTGAAAACACACGAATTGAAGACCCAAATCAAATGTCTTCTGTGATTTGAATTGAAATTGAAATTGATATAAATGATGGAATGATTTGAGCCAATTTTGTGCGAAATCTTAGCTACAATAATGAGTTTTATATTTTCGACTTGAAGCTTCTCTTTAAATGCAGGATAAAGTGTGGGGGTAATTTGGTCTTATATGTATTTGTGGACCTTTCAATGAAAACATTTTGGGGTTGGGTCTATTCCAAATAAAATGGATCTAATAGGATTTAATAGTACTTAACCCTTTAAATAAATAGTTATTATTGATTTAATCTATTTTAATTGCTTTAAATTTTAGGAAAATTAAGAAAAAATAATTTTATTATTTTTCCTATATCACTATGAGGGACGAGAAATAATTTATAAGCATTCTGGAGGACAAATATATTGACAAATAATTTGTAAAAATTATTTTTTATTTTTTCCTGTATTGAGGACAAATATATTGATAATGACAAATAGTGCATTATAACTGCTGAGAGTTGTGTCGGTAGAATATGAATGACTTAACAAGAAGAAGTGGTAAATCTCACTTGCTCACCCAATAAAATACTTGAATGAGCAATGAGCGAGCAAATTTTGGTGCACCTTTTTCAAAACTCAAAGTTTTCAAAAGGCCAAGAAAAGACAAAAAAAGAACAATCTAAAAACAACCAAAAGTTGAAAAATCTCTAAACCCAGGGCAAAACCAAATGCTATAACATGTTTTTCAATATATCTATATCAAAGTATCTTTCAATAAATCTCTTATTCGAATCCCATAGCTATTCCAAACCGGCTGTAGTCTAACTTCTTATTTCCCCCCTCTCAGTTTGGACATTATAAAACAATTTCTTGATTATCTAGGTGACATTGTGGAATAACTACAGGTAGCACGAGATGATGATTTAGTGTTGATGGTAAATGAGCTGTACTGATTAAACTCTCTCTTCATGGCTTTGTACACTTGATCTACGCCTTCCTCAATTAACTCCACAACTGTCTGTGGCATTGGTGGTAAATTGATGTCCATTGATCCTTCCAACATCCTCACAACTTCACCCATTGAAGGCCTAACTGAAACCTCATCTTGTATGCACCAAAATGCAACTTTCAAAGCTCTCATCAGCTCTTCTTCTTCCACTGCTCCTTCTAGTCTTCTATCTGCAACTCTTCTGGGTGTCCCATTTGTCATCTCCTGCAAGAATGATCACCATTCTCGTGTTTAATTTTGCCAAAACTTCATAACTCCATTTAAAAAAGGTTTAAGAATGTTGTGAGAGAGTTTGAAAACGGACAGACATGGTAGGAAAACACACGGAGAAATTGAACAAGAACACAAAAAAATTTATGTGGTTCGTCTTAAACCCTGATCCACGACAGGAGATGACCAAGTTTTGCCATAAATCAAGAGAAAAATGATTATAGGTGCAATGTGCATAGCTCTCTCTCACAATTCTGAACATTTTAGGGCAATAATAGCCCTAAAACACGTGTAAACTTATATACGCTAAACTAAGAATATGAACTGAATGGTTTAGACGCATTTAACGAACGGTCAAACCACATTCTTGGCCCATTTTGTGGGTTGAATTCAAGCCGCCACACAACCTAGACAAAATGAGGATCAAGCTATAGGATACAGCAATCTAATCAAATGTAGCTACTACAAAATATTGAGGATACCTTAAAAGCCCATCCAGGAAAGAAGAAGTCCTCTTCATCAAATGTCATGTCAAGGTTTCTCCGGCCACCAATAATCTCTAACAAAAGCATTCCATAACTAAAAACATCGGCCTTTACAGTTATAGGGCGATTACTAACCCACTCTGGAGCCAAATAGCCTCTGGTTCCTCTGACCATGGTTACAACATGTGAGTGTTCTCTCCCCATTAGCTTCGCTAGTCCAAAATCCGATACTTTTGGACAGAAGTTCTCATCCAAAAGAATATTTCCAGGCTTGATATCACAGTGAATAATCCGGTTCCTGCATTGCTCATGAAAATATGCAATTCCTTGTGCCGTACCAACGGCTATGTGGAAGCGTGTTGACCAATCCAGAAGTTTGTCTATGCATTTGTATGAAGGAAATATCCACTTGTCCAATGACCCATTTATCATGAATTCATAAACTAGCAGCCTGTAAATGATCATATGTAGATATTTATTATTTCAATAAGATTCAAATCTTACTGTGACAAGATTCAAATCCTAATAGGCATGTAATTGCATAAGGAATATTTAAGATGTCAATGGGAAGAACATTCTTTTCTGGAAATATTGCAGACCTGTGAGACCCTTCAGAGCAATACCCACATAGACGAACCAAGTTCATGTGGTGCATTGAGCCGATAGTGTTAACTTCGGTTATAAATTCCTTCTCCCCATGAGGCAAAACTCTCTCGAGCTTCTTTACCGCTACTAAAGTCCCATCTCCTAAGCTTCCCTTGTATACACTCCCAAATCCACCTGCAAAAGAAAACAACTTCACTAATTTCTTATTCTTTTTTCCGTTGGAATAGTACTATATATTCTCGCAAAAACATAATCGTATTTTTTTGACTCTCCCCATCTTACAAAAAACAAAAAATTACTAAATAAATAAAATAAAGTCTTGATATACCTGTTCCAAGCAAGTGGGAGAAATTGCTAGTCCTGGAGTGCATTTCACGGTAACTGAATTTCATTGGAGCACCAGACACAATCAAAGAATTTTCAAGAGATCTCTTTAAAGCTCTCCTTCTATGAACACTGATATACAGTAAGGAACAGAGAAGCCCTATAAGAACAGTCATGCTTAAAACAATTGGAATAACCAAAACCTTCTTCGGGCCACTCCCCGATTTTGTTGTATTCCCTTCGGATGTTGATGAGCCATTGTACTGAACCTTTACAAACAGGGTTGAACCAGTGTCTTCAAACCCACCAAACTCTAAGCTCCTAAGAACCCAACAATAAGGATTTTCCTCACTAAGCCCATAAACTGAAGCAACACACTCACAATCCGATAAACAAGCATCACCACACTTTGATACCGTGTCTATATCACTATAATTCGCTATAACAGATGATCCAGAGTAATAATAATTGGTTTGCTGCATCACTGCAATCTTGAACTGGGATGTTAAGTTCTCATGATCGGGGCCACATTTTCCGGTGAGTGATGAATTTCCCGAGCACTGGCCATTCTGCTGGACAGCTGATCGAGCACCTGGTATGCATGTACAAGAAGCATTTGTTTTGCTTTTATCCAAATTACATACACCATTCCCACAAATACCAGCAATCACACATGGGTTTGAAACTGCGGCCCATTCGGGTACCCATTGACGCGAACCATTAACATCGTTGTCCCATCTATACAATTTTAAATTCCCATTTGTTTCAAGCGTTAATCGCCGAAGAACTGAAGGGCTAGTTGATAGATTAACAGCAGAAGACAACCCACCAGAATCACCATCATTCTTGTACACATACACTGCCCCATCTGATGACTCGCCATATACAATCCCAAAGCTTCCTCTTTCGTCCATCACCGCAATCACATCGCCGGTCACATTCGATATATCGGGTCCCGCCCAGTAAGAGTAATTGGTGTACAATTCTGGCAAAGGGTTGTTAGATTCTGGCAAATTATAGGTTAGACCAAGGCTTAAGGAAGTGGGTTGTTGTAGCATTTTGAGTGTGTAATACCCACCATGAGAGGGTGATATTGAGGTTGTGAGTTCTAAGGAGACCGTCAATGGCTGACCAGGTAGGAGAGTGTCAGATGGGTGTGAGAAGCTTTGCCAAGCGATGTTTTGGTTGGTGGTGTAGAGGATGAGATTGCCGTTTTCCGCCATGACCGCTGCCTCGACGCCGGCGTGCGAGGTGTTGGAGGTCCAAACGGTGGTGGGTCCTTCGCTGAGGAGGAGGCTTCCGGCGGTGTCGAGCTCCAAGATTGCATCTTTGGTGACCGGAGAGTTTCTATATTGAGATGATTGAGAGAAAATCAAAGGGTTGGTTGGTTACCTGCAAAAGCTCTAGTAAAGACTAGAGATGGAGAAATGGCTATGTGCTTCCTTTCATGTCAAAAAACAATTCACATGTGCTTTATGAAAATTCTGCAATACAACTATGTAATTTTGGTGTTGGGCAAGTAACAATACATCACTTTCATCTTATTAACCAACTTGACTTGTCCAATTTTGCTTGAACTCTTGGCTTTCTTAAAAGAGTTCAAGGGCTTAAAATCCTAAGGGTCGATGTAATTGGATTAGAAGAACGAACCTCAACTAGCTGAATGAACCGTATTCAGAGTTTGGGGTGGGTTTAAATGATGCCGGTTATTTGCCTCCTTAACTTACATAGTAGGTGTGTGGTGGATTCGGTGCACGTGAATGGGATTTGCTCTGTCCTACTTTGTTAAAACAAAGCAGTAATTTCGTCGATGAATCTGGGCTGCGGAGGAGGGGTGATTTATCCTCGCCTCTCAAAAAAGAATGTCATATTATTGTGGAAAAAGATTTAAGTAGTTTCTTCACATATTTTCTTACTGTTTTGAAGTTTGATGCGTCACTTTCACATGCATACCTATGTGGCACACAAGTGTAGCTATACCATCTAAGACTAACTCCAAGGGAAGGCAGCAAATCTCCATTTGCTGCGCCAACTGGACCGAATCTGCTCCAAGGGACGCAGCAAATAAAGGGTTGAACTTTGCTGCTTTCTCCGAATGCAAAAAATTGAAAGAGCTTTCAACAAATCAAACAAAGCAACAAAAATATATATATATTTCATGTATTAGTCAAACAACCCACAGAATTTTGAAACCAAAATTCTCAACAATACAGTGGTATAGTGAAACCGAAATGTGTCCAAAATTTTTTTTTTTTTTAATTCAACAAAAATAACAAAACAATATTTACACTCAAATTGTCCAAAAAATAAAACGACTAACCGCCATCACCAGTCATGACCGCCATAACTACCAGGCCACAAAACCCTCATATCAATAACCCTCAACCATGGAAAGTCTCATAATCGACCCTCGAAACCCTTGAATTGCAAACCCCAATTTCTGAAACCATAAAATTCGAACCCTCAAATTGGAGAGATGGATGTTCGCACGAGAGAGAGAGAGAGAGAGAGAGAGAGAGAGAGAGAGATTAGGGGGTCTACTGAATTGAGAGAGAAGTGGGAGGATTGAGCGAGAAAGGGTCTAGAAAAAGGAGAAGTTTTTGTATAACTTGAACGCAGCGCCTATTTGGTGTCCCACAGTCAAAGATATAGCGCTACACAAGATTGTTGGGTTATTTAAATTTTTTTGTGGTAGATTTTATTATTCGTGTGATACACATTTATGCGGTATGGAGTACCAAATGATATGCCACGTGATACCTTAGAGGCACCCAAAAATTTTGACAGAAAAGACATTAAAAAATAGGTTAAAAGTGTGAGAGGTATCTACAATTTGACAAAAGAAATTTTTTTGTTTTTTTGGGACAAGGATAATTTGACATCAAAAGGTTAACTATTCTGGGATAAATCAATCAACACTTTGTATATAAAAGAGCAATAATGATAGGCACATACTAACAAAAATTACAATTATGTTTTAAATATATGTATTTGTACTTTTCAAAAAAGTGTAGAAAAATTCACACAGCACAAGATACATACATTTAAAACATGTGTTATGATTTGTGTTGTGGTTAGTGTTGTATGCCTAGCATTATTGCAATTAAAATTGTTCAAGTTGGGTATTTTGGATTTGTTTGAAATGACGATTTGACCTCTTCTTTTTTCTTTTTTTTTGGTTCCATTTTTTTATCGTTCTGTGAGGGTAGGTTGGTCATTTCACCCACAAAACAACCATTTTTATTATAGAAATATTAGAATTGGTCCCTTAATAGGCGTGTATAGTAAGTTTGGTCCTACTGATATTGTGTATATGAAAATAGATACCCAAGTTAATAGTTGAATTAAAAATTAGTCCTTTTCTCCAAATATTTGTATTTTTTATGGACAAAATTGACCTTCAGTAGATATATACATATGTGTTTACATACACCACCACCTTAAAATTAGGGATTTCAAATGGAAACCCAAATAAATACAATATCCTTTCTATCTCTTCATTATCTCACCCTCTCTCTCTCTCTCCTCATGATCTGTCTTCACAATTCCTCTCTCTACTCCTATCCATTTTCCATGACCTTGGTTGCAAACACATAGGAATGATCTCTCTCGCAATCTCTCTCATTATCTCATTCTCTGTCTATCTCACGATCTCTCTCTCTATCTTTCTCACAATTGGAGGTATTGTTGATGTTGCTTTTATCTCTTGTAAATTTGAATGCTTCCATGACATCTATTGGAATTTATGTTTTCAATTGCTTAATGCTTGCTAGTGCTGATCAAGTTCAATGGGCGCAATTTCTATGCTTTCTTATGATGTTCTTATGCTCGGATCATTAAGGGGCCTCTTAGCCTTTTTTCGTCAATATCCCCGGTGCCACATACGCCGATGTGCCGTAGAGGGTGTGTAACAGTCCATCGTGCCGGATCTGATCGGTGACGGTGCTGAGTCCGAAATCTGAGGATTTGAGATTGACATGATGGTTTGACAAAACTGAAATCCCCAATTGTGTTGTAAGAGTTTGTGAATCACAGGTCATCTTCAAAGTCTTCACTATTTGGGTCATCTTCAAGAGTTTTTTTTTTTTTTTTTGTGAGAAATTTTCTCTTTAAATCCATTCAAAAGTGTGAGAAATTTGTATTACTAAACCTCCATCAAAATTCTAAAACTGATAATTTCTCACCAAAAAGTGAATTTCTTACCATTATAGATAAAATTTCTCACTGTTTTTTATCTTACTGTATTTTAAAGTGAGGAATTTCTCACTCTTTAAAGTGGGGAATTTCTCACTGTTATAAACTCTCCTTTTCCTGTATTTATCTATGTTAATTTCTCACTGTTTTTTTTATCTCACTAATTACTCTCTCTTTTATGATAATTGCGAGATTTTTGGGGTATGTTTAATGTTTTAAATTTGAATCCCTAATTACTTGTGATATCATGGGGACTAATTTTAGCAGATTTATGACAAATTTAAAAAATATTCTCTAACTGAAATTTCACTGTAAGCACATTAATTGAGTACAGAGGGTATTTTGGTCCATGAAATTGTAGAAGGACTAATTTCTAATCGGACATATTTGTTGGGCCTATTTCTAGATTAGGTGTATCTAAAGGACTGAAATCTAAAGAACCCTTTTTATTATTAGGTTAACTTTTAAAAATTTATTAATCTAGAAATGATGATTCAATCAACTTCTCAAATAATAATTACAAATAATTACAATTTAATTCAACTTTAAAATTAAATTAATCTATAAATGATGTTCCAACCAACTTTTCAATAAATTATTACAAATATTTACAATTTGGTTCAAAAAACCCAAAAGTTAACAATTGTAGGTTGTGCCCTGTTTGGCACAACCGCTTTTCGATTTTGTGGTTTGCGTGTTTTTTCGTTCTTCCCAAACAAGTCACTAACTTGTTTGGTTTTGTTTTGTTTGTTGTTTTGTTTGGTTTTGTCTTTATTTTTTTGGGTTTTCCCAAACTAATCACTAACACAAATAATACACAACACAACCTGAATTGGGCTATGCCTTATTTGGTTTGTTTTGTTTTGTTTTGTTTTGTTTTCCCAATCAAAGCACTAACATTTGTTTGTGTTTTTTGTATTATTTTTTTCAAAAAATTTCCCCAATTTAATTTTATATACATACGGTCGCGCCCGCCCTGAAGGCGGGGGGCGGTCCCCTCGTGGGATCGCGACCCATACCTTATAAATTTAATTTTATTACACACATACATAAATTTCATTTTCATACACATACAAATTTAATTTCCATCTTTTTTTCCCTTCTCCCCCCACACATTAACACCTTTTATATTTTCATATTACACAAACACAAGCGAATAAATTTAATTTACACACATCCCCATATACACACACTTTTAAATTAATTTAATAAATTTAATCTAAACACATCTTTAAATTAATTTTAATATATTCATATATTACACACATACCTATAAAATTTAACTTCACATATGCCTTTAAATTACACATACACATAAATTTATTTTTGTATACCCGATAAACTTAATTTTATACTTTCATTGTACCTTATTAATTATATTGTACAATTCGTCGCCTCGGGCCTTACGCTACCCCCATCCTTATATTATATGAAAAATGCTTAAATGGAATATTCTAAGATGTCAAATTAATTTGGCTTTATTGGTCATTTTTTTATTTCGAATTTGATTTATTGGTAATTTCACATCAACCTACATCAAGTTAGTATCCAATAGTAACTTGAGGCTTGTTTGGCAAGGCTTCTTTGAGCCTTAAGACATCTTTTTAGGGAATCTTTAACTTACCAAACAAGCCTTAGATTACTTTTGTAAATTAATGCTTGTTTGAGCCTTAAGGTAACTTTTAAGGAATCTTTGAATTAACAAACAACCCTTAAGTCACTTTTCTAATAAGCCTTAGGTTTTGAAATTTAAGGCTTGTTTGAGCCTTAAGATGTATTGTAATTTATTATTATTATTTATGTATTTAAAGTGTTTACAATTACAAGTCAAATCACCAAATTACCCAGGATTATCAAATTACAATTATAAATTCCCGTTTGTTAAATTGAATTACCAAAAACTCTTTTATTATATTACGATATATGTATATATATATATATATATATTAAATAATCTAATTACCCTTATACCTTTTATAAATTACCATGTTGTTAAATCAAATTACCAAATTATCCTTTTGTCTTTCATAAATTACCCTTTTGTATATACGAGTGTGCGTGTGTGTGTGTGTGTGTGTGTGTGTGTGTGTGTGTGTGTGTGTGTGTGTGTGTGTCTCTCTCTCTCTAGCTCTCTCTCTCTCTCTATATATATATATAGTTATCTATACGTTAAAGAAAAGAGCCTAAAAGTTTAAAGTATGTACAATTACAAATTGAATAATCAAATTACCCTTAAGTCTTTTGCAAATTACTCTTTTGTTAAATTCAATTACCAAATTACCTTTTTGCCTTTTTCATATTACCCTTTTTGTATATATGTATGTATGCATACATATATATATATATATATATTTATTATCTATACGTTAAAAAAAAGAGTCTTAAATTGTAGGTTAACATCAATTAATATAGTTGCTGTTAAACTATACTTTTCTAACACTATCTTAAAAATTAATAAACTTATTTTTCTTTCTTGTCCACGTTAAAAAAAATTAGGTTTAATTACACTTTACCTCCCTGTGTTTGGCCCAATGTCATTTTACCCCCTTGTGGTTTAAAATTGACCACTTAACTCCCTTGTACTTTCGGGTAAAGTGTTACTAATTTTAGCGGTGACACCTTACCCGAAAGCACAGGGGAGTTTAGTGGTCAATTTTAAACCACAGGGGATAAAGTGACATCGGGCCAAACCACAAAGGGGTAAAGTGTAATTAACCCAAAAAAGTATACATTGTTTTTTTTGTATGAAATTCGACCATCTTCCTAATTATTCTAAAAAATAGGAAAAAAAAATTAAAGTAAAATATTTTACATCTGATGTATCATTTGGAGTGCAAAGTTTAATTAATGTAACAAAATCATTGATGTGTGAGATTTGGTGCTTCCCTTGGAGATATTCTAATTGTATCTTAAAATATGACGAAAAGTACACAAGAAAAAGTACGAAAGTGTTGTCATTTAGTCTAACTTGAGTGTTATTTAATAACACCTTTTTGAAGGTGTCATTTGATAATAATAAAGTAGCTGATGACTAAGACTCAAAATTAAATTTTGATAAAGTATCGGATTGAATTAATAAAATTTAAAATTTGTTTAAAAAAAAAACCTATTTCATTTTCAAAAGTGAATCCGGTGTGGTTTTTTTTTTTTTTTTGGGTGTGTGTAAGTAGAAAGATTCATTGAGAGGCTACCAACTAGTAACTACCAAGCCATGGTTACAATCTCTAAACAAAATAAACTCGAATATTTAGATTGAAAAGCCATGCTTTGACTGTACGACTACCAAAACCAAGATTCATGACATTACGATTACTACAAATATAACTTTTTTTTTTGGCAGGACTGTCAAAAGTTTGTAACCTTTAAAAAATCACAGTAAAGACATGTTGCTCGATTTTGATTGAAGAGTAATGTTAGGCGCATTTTGAAATTCATATTGAATTTGACATCTTATGTTTTAAATGTATATATTTTGTGGTGTGTGAAATTTTCACACTTTTCTGTGCACCAATTACATATCACAGGGTACATGCATTTAAAGCTAGGTGTCAAATTCAGTGTAGATTTCAAAGTGTGCCTAGCATTACTCTTGTTTGAATAAGGGGATTCATGCTGTCATTAATTGCTTTTCTTTTAGAAATATGGGCGATCGAAAGTCCCTAGAAGTAAATGTCTAGAAGTTCAATTTATTTCTTAGTTTGTTAAAGAGTTCCTCAAATGTTTAGTTAAGTGAAATTTCATTTAATATTTGTGTACGAGTTTAGTGAAATTTCACTTAATATACATGTATGAAAGACTTTTCTATAATCAAGAATCTTAATTGTCCTTAATCTTAAAAAAATTTGTCATAATGTCTTTTCCACTAATTTTCCCAATTTTTTACATGAACTATGTTCAAGTTTGTAACTTTTTGAAAGCTCCATAGGCTAAAATGTTACAATGTTTTGTGCCCACATTTTCTTTTTGGATAAATAGACATTGGTTAAAAACTTTGGAAGTCATTATATTGGTTGTCAAAGATAATAAACTTTGGCACCAAGTTAACATTTTTGATATGCCAAGTGCCTAAAAGTATTAACTTTTGTTCAGTAGTATGAGACCGTAAGTGTCAGGATCCAGGGGAAGGGGTGATGTTCGAACCTTAGTATGAGTGTAGTATGAATAGTATTTTTATCAACTAGTCTAAGCCGTTGCTCTTGTTGTCAACTAATTGATTTGGTCAGACGATATCTTCCCTATGTAAATTAGTATTAACTAGGTAACTATATCATAAATGCCATATTTTTTTCTCTATCACAACGAGAGAGATTGGATTCAAAACTGCGCCAAAGGCATGGAGAAGTTGGTGCCAACTAATTCAAATAGAACCTCGGTCTTTTTCACTTTAAAATGATATTCTCAAGAACCATAGTATTACATTTTGGACAGTAAAATTCAAAAAAAAAAATATAATATTAAAATTAGAAATGTTATAAAAAATTAGAAAAATTCAAGTATACTAGATTTAAACATGTACCTTAATTATTTACCTGCTTTGTATCAATGACAATTTTAAAATAAATCTAATTTAAGTTCTTTTGTTTTGCAAATAGAAGAGCTTAAGTTATTCACATCAATTGGAGTCTGTTTTTTTAAAAAATAAAATTTAGTGTCTATTTTAGGTGTATCTAAATATTTCTTATTTCCCCTTTGAAAGTTGTGTATATATATATATGTGGTTAAAAGTCAGACGGTCCATTAAAATAAGAGGAACTATAGGTAAGCTAGTTAACGAACATATAACTGATCCATGCACAAATCATATTTCCATCTTCACACATCGGAATTAAAAATTCAAAACACTATATATATATATATATATAATTCAAAGTTCATATAAACTTACATATAAGCTGACCATACTATTATTCGATCTCCAGGAAGCTCTGCAAACCAAATAGCTAATTGGTATAGTTGGTCACGTGAGTCTACTGGGGTGAACCCAAATGCAAATGTTCCATTGTCCGAGACCCATGTTTGGTTCTTGCTAGCCAACAATCTCGAACCCAACCCGACCCGACTGTAGCTGAAACTGGCTAGCTCAGCTGCAACCAAGAACATTAACAATGGCCAAAAAGAAGAACCCATAATAGAGCTCAAGTAGTGGACGGTAAGCGCGTGAACTATTGTTTAAAGATTTGGTGTGTTATATTTATGAGAGAGAGAGAGAGTAGAAGGGTGTGTGTGTGTGGGGAGAAGAAAATTGAAGATCATGACACGTGGACAGTGGTGGGTGAGCTACAACGTTGAAAAGGTTTAACAATTCAGATCAATGGTCGGCTGTGAGCAATCATTGGATTGGTGGCACGTGTTAAAATTTTTTCTGTGGCCTATCGAAAACCAAAAAGCTTTAGAACACGTCTGTATGAAAACTGTCCTCAGTCCTCACTTTCACACCTGGACTTATTTCGGATTTGGGTATTCAAAGCAGCAGAATTTTTTTCCCAACCCATCCAAAATAATCAACTTTTAAACTTATGTTTTAAATTCTATCCATTTTTAGAAGGAAGTGTTTTGAAATGACTCCTTTCATGACAAAAATACTTTTGTTAAGATATGCATTTCGCGATGATTAAAGATTCGCTGTAAAATTTTGTCGTTAATTCACAGTTTTGTTGTAGTGAGAGATAAATCTTGTGAAATCTTGTTTTTAAAACACGATTTCACCCAAAATAAAAATGTCATGAAATCGTATTTTCAAAATTTCAAAAGACGTCTTTTAAAAAATGGATATAAATTTGAGAAATAAGTTAAAAAGTTAATATCTCTAATCAATAATTCCACTTAATATGCCCCAAGGGACAATTGTTCAACTCAGTGTGTGCATGCATATATATACATATATCTCTTTCACATGTCACAACTGAGAAGCATCATGATGTAGGGCCTACAGATTGAAAAATATATATATGGTTGGTTGTCTTTAATTTGACAATCTACACTAAATATGCTATTACTCCGAAGTCCGAAGTAGAAAAGTAGCTCATTATTGACATTAGCTGATTTTTAATGAACTTGCCATTAGAAGCAAATGTTGTGGGATGATTTGAAATCTGAATCTGAATGATACCAAAACTAGCAAAGAAAACAATAAAAAATTAATCATATATAACAAAGACAAAAGATTTAGCGGTTCGACAAAATTGGCCCATGTCCATTCCAAGTTAGGAGATTACAATGCACTCAACTTTCTCCCTTTTAACACATTTAATTTGCTCCCAACAAAGTTATATTGGACATATACAATCCAACTCTTTTATAAATAGCTAAACATGTTGAAACATGCCTGATCACCATTTGAACGGCATATATTCCGAAAAAAATTATATACCATTCGAACGCCTTTTGCACTATTATTCCAATGGTGATCATCCAATCGTCTAGCGCGATTCGATGATGGATAGACCATCGTACGTGTGGTTAATGAACGATACACTAGAGTCCACTGCAGAAATCCATTATCAACAAGCATTGTTCAATCGCGAATGCCACCCGAGCGAGGCAGATTGAACTCCATTGAGCCATAATGTATGCCTTGCGTAAAGATCTTTTTTTTTTTTGGCTGGGTACAGTGAACATTTTACTAAACCATCAAGTGGCCATATGGGTTGCAAATTAATTTGCAAAAATCTAGAAATGATAAAGAAGCAGAAGGAAATTTCGTGCCTCATAAAATCTAGCTAACTTAAAATTAAAGGTCAGTAATCTAATAATTTGACCATCAATATTCATAAAAAAAAAATGTATATATTGCATCACTCATCTAATAATTGTCGTGAAGGTTTAATTATGATAGCATTTGAAATTTTTTTTTTTCCAATCTTCTTATCCAGAGGAGGGAGGGTCAATGAAGTTAGATTTAATAAAATTGGAGTTACAAAAAAGACATCTTCGCCTTTTATGCCTCAAGCGTCACACTCCATTGGACTTTTATACCAAATCCTCCATTTTGACAGTTAAACAGCTCCATTGCAATTGAGATAAATGAAACAAAGTCAGAGCTCATCTTCAATTTTTCTCAACATCTTATTTAAAGCTTCCTGTATTAATTTGTTTGTTTGTGGTGATAATGAGATGGCCCAAACAAGTAAATCACCTGTTGAAACTTGGCTACTTGAATTATGATTTTGGGGGACCCTGAATTTATGAAGCATTTAATTATTCTAGCTTTGCGTCCAGGTCCATGTTTCTACAGCAAATGTCTATGTTTTGACATCACCATTTGGAAATAATGGTATTGAGGTGCTAATGGTAACACCTTTTCAACTTCAGGGGATGTAAGTCAAGTTTTATATAACTTGTTATGGGGCTCACAGTTACAAACAAAACCTTAAGGTTGGGAGTACCAGTCTGTTTGGGTTTGGGTCATGTCTGAACTTTGAGATGTTAACGCTCGAGCCCAATTTGTGGGCTTAATTGGGCTTTTTTCGAAGGCAAATTATAGATCTAATAATTTATATGTGAAAAAAAATGAACAAATGTTAGTTGGAAACATAACTATTTATATATTACTGAAAAATTTGGGTAAAAATTCTTCCAAGCAACTATCAAGAGTTTATGTATCTAATTTGATTTTCAATTTATTAAAAAAATATTTGAAAGATGAAATTTTACTTATTATCCATGTACAGTCCAATGAAAATTATTGTGACTTAATATTGGTATTAGAAATCTTAATTATCCATAATTTTAAAGTAAAAATATAGGATGGACTTATAACTATATTACCCTTTTATGATTAAGTAATAAGGGTTGATTAGTTCTAAGTTCAATTGAGTGGATTTATGTAGTAATAGGTCCATCAGGAAAAAAAAAAGTTGTTTAAATTTAGTCTTCCACCATTTTGTATAACAATGCCCTTAATTATAAATTAGCATGATAGTTTTTATTTATATATATATTTATTTATTTTTTTCAAAAAATCATTATTGACTATCAAATCCCTTAATTCTAGTGGTGCATTTATGGTTTGGATTCAAAAATAGGAACCGATAATTTGTCATTAAATTTATTGCCATACATCAAAAGAAATAGAGTAATACTTAGTACATACTCAAAAATACGATTTTTGGGACACAACTCAAAAGATGTGTCTATCTCTCCTATATCACTAGGAGATCCAGTGACATCGCATGAGAGATATAGACACATATTTTAGGTTGTATCCCAAAAGTTATTTCTTTGGGTATGTCCCAAACTCTACTCAAAGGAATAATAGTAAAAAATAAATTTAAAATATTTGTAGAGCTTAAAACATAAAAAATAATATGAAACAAAAATAAAAATGAAGTAATGCTAAATCCATATTAAAATTTACACAAAATAATTCCGATCCTTGATTTTAGTGGGTGTTTCTCACATGGGGCCACTAAAATTAATGGTCGGAGTTATTTTGTGTAAAATTGTGTACTCCCTCCATCCCATTATAAGTGTCCACTTCTAGTATGCACATTGTTTAAGAAAGTTGTATTAAATTATTTTTTTTGGTTCATTAAAGGGTCACTTTCCAATTTTATCCTTAGATGTGATAGGTGTTTGACTTTTTGTTTGTTTTGGGACCACAAATAAATGCTACTTTATTTTTATTATAAGGATAACTTTGAAAAGTAAATAAAAACTATATGCCAAACTAAAAAATAGACACTTAATATGTGATTAAAAAAACAGAAAATGTGGAAACTTATTAACGGAAGGAGTATCAGTGTGACGCTAGAGGTGGGCAAATAGTTCAGTTAACCAAAATTCGAACCGAACCGAACTAAAATTTTCATTTCAGTTCAGTTAATTCAGTTAAAAATTTCAGTTCAGTTTCAAACCGAATAATATTTTTTTTTTCAGTTCGGTTTTCAGTTCCACACTCCCAAATCGAACCGAACCAAAAAATCGAATTATTTTTTTTGTTTATATATTATTAATATATTTTTATACACAACTATATATTACAAAAATATAAATATAATGTATATAAGTAAATATAAATATATGTTTTCTTTGTAATATGAAAGAAAATGGGACAAGAAACATATAAAAAAGTTGTGAAAATAAAAAAAAAAAAAAAAAAAAAAAAAAGAAAGTATAGTTTTTTCAAAATTCGGTTAATCGAATTTCCAAACCGAACCGAATTGACCAAAATCGAATCGAACCGAAATATAATTCAGTTCAATTTCAATTCTCATTTTTCTAAATCGAATCGAACAAAATCGAACCGAACCGACCGAATGCCCACCCAGTATGTATCTTAGTAAAAAAATTAGGCGGGGCCTCGTAAACCCACTTTTGCGAGCCTCTGGTGAGTCGTGACATGGTTGCTTCTGTCAGCAACACGTCTCGGTCTCTCTCTCTGTCTCTCAGCATTGGCAAAGTTTTCCATTCCATGTTTGTTGAATTAGACCATTTCAGCAATTAGGTTTCTGAAAATTGCGAAAAGCTCATGGCAACCGCGTATCATCAGCTACTCTCTCTCTCTCTCTCTCTCTGGGTTCTCCAAATACTAGGTAAGTTCTTCAAAAGCTGCTCTGTCTAGGTGAGTTTATGGTGCAAAATTGAATCTTTGTTTCTTTTCGTTTTGGTTCCGTTAATAAATTGACTGAAACGGAATTCTAAATTTGAATCAAATTGCACCTGATTCAAACTATGAAATGCCAAAATTTGCTGTTGATGAGTTCTATTTTGTTTTGGACCTTTTTGGTCTAGCTGCTCAAGGTTTTAAATAACGTCCGTTACATAACGGAATCGGTAGGTGCCTTGTCCGTTACACCCCATGCGGTACCTCAACCCACGTTCACACAACCTATTTTTCGATTCACGTATGTCCCTTACATGACGGAATGCCATGTCCGCCGCCTAGTCTTCGATTCACATATGAAACATCCGTTACACATAATGGAATGCCCGTTGCACCCCATGACACGAGAAATTATTCAGTGAGCCAATGCCGTTGTGTCCGTTACACCCCATTACACAGAGAAATTATTCAGTGAGTGTGACGGGCACATTGAGTAATTTCGCCCATTACACAAACATAGTCTTCATTTCACGTATGAAAGTCTGTTACCCAAGTAGAGACCTGGGGGAGTAACTAGACTAACCGATCCGATCGCTTCGGTCACTTTTCAAAATATTTCTGCACTGTAAAAACCGATCCGAAGTGTTTACATCCCTACCTGGACCTTTGCTTAAACCTTGAAGAGAGGGAAAATCAAATTGAACTTTGAATTGGTTATAACACTCCGGTTGATTTGAGAGAATTGGAGGAGAAGATATTTAAGTCTATTGGTCTTGATTGGACTCTGGCCTTGATGAATGTTTTTCACTTTTGTGTCAAACGAAAACAGCTCAAGGCTCCACACACACACACACACACACACACACACACACACCCCCCCCCCCCCCCCCCCCCCCACCACCCGCGCCAAATTATGGTAAGCAGTTTCTCCCCTATCAAGAATCCATATAATTATTGAAGGCTCCACGGTGCCCATTAAGGGGACATGGTCCCCTAGAGCATAAGCGTAAGGACCAGTATAAGGTGCAAGCCTGTGTGTCAAATGATGGGTTGTGATAAAAATATATAATAAATTTACATCGAAATTGTTCAAATGTGCAACAAAATTGGCCAAAAATCTAAAGAGGCGTGGTGACACAGTAAAAGCTTAGGCTCACAAAGGACAGGTAACGGGATTGGACTATGAGGGTAGCCGCTTTGTGAGAAAATATCAAAAGCTTGGTTGGTCTCCAATCTTCCCCTTTCAAGATCCTACATTAGTGGGACCAACACATGCTAATAGAAGAAATTAGAAATTGGGTAAAATTGTTTATTGTTATTTCCATTGTAATCAACCACTATATATACGCACCCTATGCTAGGGAAACATAAATAACCAAACCAAGGAAATATCCTAAATAAAAGATTACAGAATCAAAGGAAATAAAAAATTCATAATCTTGGGAGATCATATTAAATACAGGATAAAGCCGTATCAAATATTATCTCCAACACTCCCCCGTAAGTTGAGTCACGAAAACTTGATGAAGTGACCAACTTGGACTTGGACTTCAATGATCATACCAAATGTCTAACACAATCATAAGCAAGAGGCGTGGAAATTCCAGTAGAAGCGAAACAATCCCTTGAAAAATTGCCCGGACATCATGGTGCAATAAACTGAACAAGACCGCCGAAAATCACAGCAAAGCTAATAAACTAGAACTAACCAACAAGAAAAAATTGCCGGGACACTCGTTGCAACAGAAAAGGGTCATGGCCTGTCGGAAATCACTGCAGAACAATCAACCAGTGAGTGCATACATATTCAAGCCCATCAAGAGAGCCCACAAAGGGGCTGCACACTTCAACTCCCATGCAAATGGCTGGCCAAGGGCTAGACAAGGCTTGAAAGGGCCGGCCGATGGCTTGACAATGCCCATAGGGGGCTAGCCGAAGTTTGTCGGGGGTTGGATATGAAAAGTAGCAGAAGCAGCGGGTTTAATTTGAAAGCACGGGAACAAAAAAAGATGAACATTACCAATGAATCGGTACAAAACGAAAACAAGAAGATGATAGGGGGTCCGGCCGGCGGCGAGACGCCACCGGCCGGTGTAGCTTGAGGAGTTCTGCTCTGATACCAAGAAGAAACTAGAAATTAGATAATATTGTTTCTTGTTATTTCCACTGTAATCAACCACTATATATACACAACCTATGCTAGAGAAACAGAATAACCAAATCAAGAAAATATCCAAAATAAAAGATTACAGAATCAAAGGAAATAAAAAATTTATAATCTTGGGAGATCATATTAAATACGGGATAAGACCGTAGCAAACATTATCTCCAACACTAATGAATTGAATAACCCGTGTCCTACAAGAAGGTGTTGCTAATCTATAGATTCAATTAACTAAATGGACAATTGGAAAAATTCGAATTATGAAACAAAAAAAGTCAAATGACTATAAGCACAAGGTGAATGTTTTTAGCATATCAGCTAAAAGGATGGCTAAAGTGTTGATATATCCTTTTAACTTGAGTTGCATGATTGACTCAATAATGTAGAAACTAGATTGCATTGATTGGAATCAAGTATTACTGTATTAGATTTTGAGTTGAGGAGCTTTTAGAATTAAGAATACTGTATTATCACACATGCTTTGATCTAAGCAGTAGACAATTTGATTCAAGTAGTCAACCATAAGCTCATGAATCCCGTAATCCAACATCTATAGTACCCATGATACATTGGATAAGACCGTGATATGATTTAAAGCATGTCAATTATCAAGCATTCAAATGATATAAAAAGAAAGAAAGGAAAAGATATAATCGAATTGTTAAAAATAATCCGGCTTTGTCAAAAGTTCATGCCTGAGAGCTTTAGCTTGTTGGAAAGAAAGAAAGAAAAAGATGCAGCAAATGCGCGTATCGAAGAATAAGGCACTTTGCTTGAACCTGCACGAGCTTGGGGCTTTCTTTGGCCTTAGGTGCCTAATGTGAGGATCTAATTATCTTGATCTCTCACAATTAAGTGTGTGTGTATATATATATTATGTATATGACTTATTGATTTCTCCTCGTTCCTTGGATCCAATCCTCCATTCAAGCTGTAGAAACAGTTCATCTTCGTTATTCAAGACAGGTGGGATTGGGGATGGGTATGCTAAGGTGTCTTAGCGCTAGGGATGGGGTTGTATGGGGAAACTTGTCAAAGGTTTGAGACATAGTCTGGGTGAGCCTTCTTTCTAGTGGCTCGGGATCAGGATAGTGAGCCCCATCTATACACAGGGGACAAGTTGGTAGTAAAGTGACAGTACTGACTTTGGTTGGATCATGAGGGTTGATGGTGGAGCTCGGTGATGGGTTTAAGTAGTGAGGCGGAGTTAATGCTGACCATGGTTAAACTGTGTATAGGCAGTGGAAGGGATGATATGGGGATATTAATGGCTGTTGTGTTGTGTTAATGGAGGTGCGAAGACAGTGACTGCTAGTGTTAATGGATGGTATTGGGTTTCACTACTGTCATATTGAAAGCATGGTGCCTCAAGCAAATGTAGTTTCGTGGTCTCTTTTTGTCATATTTGATTGGAAGTTTTTGTGTAACCTTAAATGGTTTATTCACCAGTGACTACAGTGGTGGTGAACTAGTGATCTCAATCAATGACATGTTTTTCTGGATAGTAGTCCTTATAAAAAAAATATGAAAACTTTTAGAAATTTGGTTAATGTACTATTACTCAAAACTAATTTTATACCGACTCTCATCAAGAAATGGAGGCCTTGAGAGGGTATCTTTGTGGATAATAGAGATAAAGATAGGTTTTGGTACCATGCTTGGATTATTCTTTCTTATCACAATATTACACATGCATTGACATCTTATGATTACACATACACATGCGCATGAATACTATCACTAGTTCAAGTAAACTAGTCCATTTAATGGATGAACTTGTTTTTGTTGTTGAAGTTTGTGATACAATATACAGTTGCATGGTAGGCAACAAATAGGAAGAACTTGAACTAAACAAATTTGCTGCTGCAGGCAATTGTCCTCTGGATTGCTTGTTATGGTTACTAAAATCTTTGATAATTCCATTCATGGCCACACAACGGGTTTTAGGAAAGAAGCCCCGACATACAGTGGTCAACCCTTGTATAGTCTTTTACCAATGTGGCCAAAGGTCTCGCTAGGATTGCAATCCTCCATCGCTGCCTTGCAAACTTCTGAGCTCTTTCATGTGACTGGTTCATATTTACCCTTAGAGGAGAGTGACAGTTTAATGGTGGCTTGGGCTGCTTCATCATCTTTTCCTTGGGCTCTGTTTGGTTCATTGATGTAGACAAAACTATTTTCCTTATGTTTCGCCTAATGTTTTCCGCCATGTCTACACAACATGTTGGAATTAAGAGATTATTTTGGGATTTGATTTGTTTTATTTTAGGTTATGTTGACCAAAGTTATTCTATATTTATTGTCTTTTAATTATTTCGTTTTCTTTTATGATCTTTGTAACCTATATATACATTGGGAGTGTAAATAATAGATTTAACCTTTTCCCAATTCTTCTTGGTATCAAAGCCTTGTTTGGGGGAGGTCCTGGGTTTGCATATTTGCACTTTGTTATTTGTCTTCACTATGATAGAATTTGGTTTGTTTGCTCTCCACGTGCAAGTCGGGGTTGCACGTGAGGGAGGGTGTTGAAGCTTAATGTACATTGTTGTGCACATTCTCTGAAAACTTAAGCTTTCGGAGTAGTTGGTAAGTTAACATTGGGTGTTTACCCTGAAATATTTGGCAGATGGGACTATTGATCGATATAAGGCTTGATTGGTTGTCAAGGGATTTACTCAGGTCCCTGGTAAGGATTTTGGTGCCACTTTTGCTCCTGTGGCTAAGTTAACTATTGTTCGTCTTCTTAATTCGTTGGTTGCTTTGTATTCTTGGTCTCTTCATCAACTTGATGTCAAAAATGCTTTTTTGAATGGTGATTTGTTTGAGACAATTTATATGGACCCTCCATTGGGATTTCGGGCTCAGGGGGAGTGTTATGGGAAAGTTTGTCATCTCCGAAAATCTGTCTATGGCTTGAAGCAGTCTCCACTTGCATGGTTTAGTGACGTGGTTCTTAGTATGGGATTTATTCGGTGTCATTAAGATCACATGTGTTTTATTCGTCGTCAGTCTCAAAGGAGGTGTATTATTATCTCAGTTATGTTGAGGGTACGTCGTTTGATGTTAAGGATTTGAGCCCTCTTCATTACTTTCTTGGTATTGAGGTTGCTAGGTCTCACCAAGGTATTTCGTTATACTAGTGAAAGTATTCTCTTGATCTTCTTTAGGACATATGTATGCTTGGGTGTAAAACCTGCCTCTTCTCTGATGGACCCAAACCTTGAGTTAACTGCTGAGTTGGGAGAGTTATTTCCAAACCCTTCAGTGTATCAGCGTCTTGTGGGTCGTCTCATCTATCTGACGAACACAAGACCGGATCTTACTTTTGCTGTCAGTGTTGTGAGCCAATTTATACATTCACCGCGTACGTCTCATTTGGATGCTGTGTACCATATCCTGCGATACCTCAAGCCTTGTCCTGTACTTGGGCTTTTCATTACAGTAGGAGCACAATCTGATCTCTCCTGCATTACTGATATGGATCATGCAAGTTTTAGGAATGACATGCGTTCTACCTTTGGTTTTTGTACCTTCCGTGGCAGTCATCTTATATCTTGAAAGAGTAAGAAGCAAGCTGTTGTTTCGCGTACTTCTGCCGAAGATGAGTATCGTGCCATGACTCAGGGCACGTGTGAGCTTCTCTGGCTCCAATCTCTTCTAAATTAGTTGGGCTTTCCAGTAGCGGCCTCATCTACCTTATTTTGTGATAATAAGTCCGCTATCATGTTATCTTCTTCATGAAAGGACTAAGCATGTGGAGGTTGATATTCACTTTATTCGGGAGAAAGTTCGATCTGGTGTTATTGTTCCGAGCTTCCCTCGTCTGATCAAACCGCTGATATGTTTACCAAGTCAATTGATCCTACGCTTCTATCATCTCTCTGCAAGCTGGGTCTCGTCAATGTCTTCGCCCCAGCTTAAGGGTAGTGTTGGAATTAAGAGATTATTTCGAGGTTTGATTTATTTTATTTTAGGTCATGTTGACCAAAGTTATTCTATATTTATTGTCTTTTATTTCTTTCCATTTCTTTTATGATCTTTGTAACCTATATATACATTGCGAGTGTAAATAATAGATTTAACCTTTTCCCAATTTATCTCAACATTATAAATTGAAAGTTTTCAAAATATTATAGTAACTTCAGAAAAGTTGTGAAGTTACTCACAAAATTCATAAATCATTTTTTTTTTTTCCTGTTTTATTTTCCTTGCCTTGTAACCAATCAGAGAAATGCCTTTTCCTCAATGTTTTCTTTTCTTTTCTTTTACCTCACTAATCCATGAAACAACAGAGCCTTAGTCAACAGCCTCTCACGGGTCAACCCAAATTTGTTGCCCATTCTACCCTCCAAGCCTATGAATGTCTGAAGTGTTGGCCAATCAATCGTCGCACAAAATCTAGTGTCAATGGTCCTTTATGCCTTAGTCATTTCCATTTGTGCCCTGTGTGGGAGGAGACATTCTTTCCCCTGTTTCTTCTTGCTTCATTGACCACGTACATGCTTGTATGGTGCTCGATTCTGGTCACTTGCCTTGGGTCATTTCAAGGAACCTATTGGCATCTATGCTCCTGCTGTCCTGCATGTGATAACTCTATTGTGTTTTTGTAGTTTATTAATCAGATATAACTTATAAGTCATCATTCTTTTCATGCAATCACATGAAATAACTCTATTTCTACGTGTTTTGTAGTTTATTAATCAGATATAAGTCATCATTCTTTCCGTACGATTTAATACTATAGTGTTAGTTTTGAAACTCTTACCAAAGATTGGTCCAGATAGATATCTTCTGTGCAGTTTATGCTGTTTGAAACAATTTTTACCACTTATTTTTCAAACTTTCAAAATCCTTCCTCTTGACCCTAACATCAATGTTTTGGTTGTTGCCAGTAACAATTCACAATATAATGTGGAGGTTACTGCTTTCATTTCATAAAAAAGAGGAGGGTTGGTGCTCTAGTGAATCTCTTGTTTGCCCTTTCACAACTCTCCATTTCATTTTGTGGTGCGCCTCAGATCGTTACGTTGGAGCGATAGAGATCCCCTCACATGGGTTTTACGTTTTCGTGGGTAAACTCTCCAGACCCCACAAGCCTTTCTTGATATTAATTTGTCTCACTGTGGATAGCTCCCGAGAATTTAACCCGGCGACCTTACGAGACCATCAAGTCTCTCTAATAACACGATATACTTTTAGTTCATCTTGTGAAAGGGAAAAAATATTATTTAGTTTCATGTGGACAAAAGTTTTGATGATTGCTTGGTAGTAGGTTTGTGATAAAAATACAATGGATGGTCACGTTTTTCTGCAATTTTAATAAAACCTTTCACCATAGAAAAACATTCTGTTTGGAATACGATTGTGTTAATGAATGTTTAGATACTTTTGCTATTGCCTTTTGTCTTGGACGGGGACAGCAGAGGGGGACCAGTTGGTTTCAAGTCGCTTTCTACATCTGGTTTTTGCCCCTGAAATGTAGGCTAATGTCCTCTCCTTTCTCCGACAAATTTGGGGACCCTTGTCTCTTTATTTTTGTTTCCTTACATTTCATTGCAAATAATAGCTAGTTCAAGTTTGAAATGAAAGGGACTTAACTTTCTGTAGCGTTTAACCCTGACAGAAGTTGAACTCACCACCACTCAGACAGTTAGTGGATGTAAAAGCCTGAAATTTCCTTGCCAAGAGAACCTTTGTGATTTTTTCTTGTATTTCAGATTTCTGATATATTTGTTTTACTGATTCAATGTCAACACTGTAACTACGTATGATGATGGCTGTCATCTTTTTTTTTTTAATTGGTTACCAAGAGAACCCATGTACTGATTTTGTTGTTTACGTAGGTAAACTCTCTGGTCCCACTAGCTTTTAACGCGACTAATTTGTCTACCCGCCTCCCTTGGTTTACTTGGGGGGTTCCTGTATTTGTTTTGTTCTTTTGTGTAGAAAACTAGGAATTGCCTGTGCCATGAACACTACCAAAAAAAAAAAAAAACAATTGTGTAAACTTACATTAATCATATTTTTATAATACTAATATTTAGGTACATATTCAATTTAGCGAGAAGAGAGTGTTGAGAGAAGGGGAATGATGTATAGAGAGGTGAGGGAACTGCAAAAGGTGTAAAAAGTGTGGGGAGTTTCAAAATTTAAATTTAACAAAGTAGTGAAGAGTGGGAACAATTTTGGACCCTTAGATGATGACATATATTAAGGGTCCAAATGTCCAATTAAAGTGTCCTAGACAGCAAAACTATTCCTCCTGTATTATAGAGATGAAAAAAATTTGTCATGCATGCCTTGTAATCTCCTTTGAATTTGCAGCTAAAAATAGTAAAACCATGAACTGATCATTGTTATTGTTGAGGGCATAAAAGTATTTGAAAATCTGGTATTCTGATTTAGCACTAGAATTTTAGAATATATAGAAGCTTGATATATTTTGCCTTGGTAAACGATCTGAAGCTTGCCATGTAAGTATTTTTCCCTCCTATGCATTTACATCCTTACTAGTTTGGTAGTCGTGCATATATTATAACTGGTGATACTTTTTTCTGAGTTCTGCCCAATGGTCTTACCTGTTTTATTTTTTATTTTTCAAAATTGCTGGCTTGACTTGGCCCATTTTGAACAGATTAAGGCCACCTGAGTTTCTTAACTATCATTGTTTATGATAATATTATAGAAATCTGAAGCATGGTATGTCAATCCTGAATACTTCCTTAGCATGCGAAATGTACTTCATTTTTCTATCTTTAAATCATTATTAACTGTTTGTTGACCACTTGCATATATTATATTGTGCTATGCTGATGTATCTTTTAAGTTTTGCTGTGTGTTGAAGAAGTTAGAATATAAACATCATAATGATGAAATTATGCTTTCAAACCTAGTTTTACCTACCTGAAAATTACTTGGTGAAAAATCAAAAGGAAGAAGCAAAATCAACTTTTATGTCCAGAGTGTATAGATTCCTGGTATAGGTATACAAGTATGAAAACCTAGACCCAATTCTTTTTATTCACCAATTGGATTATTTTATGGAGTATGCTTGAAATTGTTTCCTGTGAATACTAAGCTTCTTTTAATGGCTTGTTAATTATTGTTAGGAGTGTAATAAAGTTATAAAAGACATCATCTTTGGGAAGTACATTATATATGTCTGTGGGCCTGACAGTTCTGTTTCTTTTCCCCCTTTCCTTTTTCAATCATTAAATATAATTGTATATAATCATATGACCACATATACAATACTTGTAGAGGATAGGAAGGTAATATCACAAACAGGCACATATATATTTTGGACATGTTCCATGATAGGAGGTCCATTGTTATTTGTTACTACCAAGCTTGTGTACATACTCTCCTCTATTCTCTAATTCCAATGGAAAATTCCCAACCTCTCTCCATTGAAAGCTTCTCATACAGTTGGTTAGTAAACCTAAAGCCATCTTTTGAAGACTCTCTCGGAGCCTCCATTGATGCGTCCGATGAAGCTTCCTTCATCGAGATGGACCCAAAATTAACACCCTCAAAGAGATTCTTTAGAGGCTCCCAAGATTTCAACTTTGATTTTCCTACTTCACAGTCTCCTCTAACTCTTGTTCATGCTGATGAACTCATCTCCAACGGCTTCGTTTTGCCTCTTTTTCTCAAACAATTGAAGATGGAAGCTTATAGTGCTTCAAATTCAATTCCCACGACACCCGTCTCTTCAAACTCCCAAAAAAATGTACATTCAGCTAGTAAGCTTCGGTGTTCATCGTTAAGAAGGTGTCGAAGATTGTCGAAAAGACTCTTTCATAAGTACTTGGAATTTCTTTGGCCGCCTTGTCGAAAATTTCGCGGTAGAAGATCTGGCTCTAGAGTTGAAACTGTTGATTCAACAATGGAAGAAGAGAAGCCATGGACATATTCACCAGCAATATCTCCAAGAACAAGTGTAGCTTACTCTGCTGATAACTGGCGAAGGTCGTGCGATTCGGAAAGCTCGATTTACGAGGCAGTTCTCCATTGCAAAAGATCCATTGGTATGTTAGTTTTACTATTTTTTATTCACATTCACATTAACATGATTTTTTTTTTTTTTTTTTTTTTTTTTTTTTTTTTGGTTTCTGATTTTGTACTGTATTCTGTTATTTTCAGGTAAATAAATTTGAGGATGTTGTGGGCAGAAGAGAACAAAAGAAGAGGAAAGGAGGTTCACAAGCCAAGGAAAGAAATGAGAGGTCTCAAGAAGATCATCAGTCAATTGTTCTTTGTCCGTTTCTTTACCTTTCTTCTTCTACGGTGATAATGTAAACTTGTCTTCATTAGGGAATAGAAGCTGTATAGATGATATATAGGCCATGGAAATTCTGGGATTTGGGCAGAGGGTGAAAGAATATATATCTAATTTGTCTTTCCATGAGGAAATTTTCCAACCATGAATGAATATCTCAATCTTATTCCTGGGTAGTTTTCAGTTTATTCATTTAAGTTTCCATTTCTTTGTGGACTGAATATTTAGTTGAATTGTGGAAAATAGGGTTCTATGATGATATACCATTCTAAGGCATGGATTGAAATAACAGAATATAACCATTCTAAGGCATTCTTCTTGTGTGATTATTTCAAGTTTCAGATTGTACTGTTTGTGCTTAAAACCAGGAGATTTTAGGGGGGTTCAAGTTTATCCCAAATTGTACAAATTTTGAAGTCCCTCTTACTTTTACAAGTGGGAAAATTAAATTTCAGTCACCTTTATGTGGGATAATTAAGAATCAGTCAATTACTTTAATTTTATTTTATTTTAAGTGAAAAAACTAAAAACACATCAAAACTTGATCAAATGGTGTCGGGAGCAACTCACCAAACGATGTCGGGTTTTTCCTGACACCGTACCCGACATCGTTAGGTGAGTTGCTCCTGACACCTTTTGGTGAGTGCTCTTCACGTTTGTACAGTTGCTCTTGACACCATTTGATGAGTTGCTTCTGACAAATTTTGATGTGTTTTTTTTATTTTTTTCACTTAAAATATATATCAGTCTAAAATAAAAAAAGTAATTGATTGACTCTTAGTTATCTCACAAAAAAGTGATTGAAATTTAATTATCCCTTTAAAAGTTCTCATTACTACATGAGCAGCTCTATGGCACACCTTTTTGTGCCATTACAACCATCATTCATAAGTCGAATGACATTTTTGAAAATTTTTTCTACCAAATTTTGAAAATTATTTCTGCCAATTTTTATTACTACGAGACATTCTAAATACACCCATCAGTTTTCTTTTTGTACACCCACATATTTGATTGATGAGATGCACATAAAGCATTTCCTATTGTACATTTGTTATAGAGAGGAAGTGGTGAGTGTATTCAGAACTTTTATTTTATGCTCTTGATTTTTTAAGTTATTTTGAAGATGTATTTTGATACAATTTTACTTTTTTTGAAAGGCAAGCTCTACTTATTTTCACTTTTAAATTAATGATGAGAATCTACCGGTAAGAAGGTATCAACCATGGCCTCCACCCTTATTTTAAATATACTTTAGATATATAGAGAGAAAAGAAAGACAAACTAAGGATAGAGATGAAGATGAGAAGCATGATAGAGTCAGAGTTGCTTTTTTGGTGAAGCAAAAGTTGTATTATAATGCATCTTGTAAATAAATTGAAAATAAAAATGATAATGTAATTATAAGTGGAGCGAGAATGCATTTTGCAAACGTTATTCCAAACACAAACGGATGGATCAAGGGGGCATGTAGTCTTCAATTTTTTGGTCCCAAAATGCTGAGTTTATATTGGTTTCGTTAGTTCTCATATAAATCAAAATGCACACGAAAGTAAAGTTTGCTCTTCCTTGTTTGGACCGACGATGAATCTGTCAGTCAATAGAAACTCTCTAGGAGTTCGAAAAAGAATTGAAGGCCTTTCTAATTTTTAACTACAATAGTAACATGTTTTTTTTTTAAGCCAATGCTTTTAATCAATGTTTTGATAAAGACCTTTTAAAAGACTTATACCAGTAAAGTCGTCACCAAATAGTATTACCCAAAATGAAGTAAACTACTAAATGCCAAGAAATTCTTAAAACATTATTCGTTTCATGCTCTCTCTCTCTCTCTCTCTCTCTCTCTCTCTCTCTCTCTCTCTCTCTCTCTCTCTCTGTATATACGCACACGCGCACACACATATTTTTCTAATAATTTACATGAAGGGAGACATAAAATTCATGAGGAGACAATGCCATTTATTAAAATAAATAATGATTAGAGTAAGTTCATAGGTCGTAAAGACTCAAAAGGCGCACATCTTTGCTGTTACAAATTTAAAACCAATGGCCTTCGACTATAATATTTGCCATTTGGCATATAATTACTATGTTATTACAATAAAGGTCTCGCGCATGCGATCTCTATTTTCTTATTTTTACTTTTATTATTGTAAAATTAGTGTATTGAAAGACAATTTTAGATATAAGCCAAACAGTTTTCAAAACATTGAGACATGGGAAGGATGGGTTTGTTATTCTGTTTCTTTTAACACTAATAGTGTGATTGGTTTTATTTTGAAATAAAATAGAATTGAATTGGATTGAATTGATTTGCAATTCTAATTATCTTGTTTTAGTTTGAAATAGAAATGAATACTAATTCAAATTTTATTTCTTATATAAGTCAAACTAAAATAGAGGGGTAATTTAATAAAAAAATCATGTAATTGAAATCAATTCTAACCAAATCCCATAACTTTAGGTCGGATTTATAAACCCATAAAAACAAGAACTGGGTGGAATTAAAAATGAAACCAATAATAGTTTTATAATAAATCAAACACAAGAAATACTACAAACAAGTATTACAAATAAAATCATTTCTTGTCTACGGTAAACCAAACAGATTGTTAACAGTAAAAATAAGCCAAAATAAAATAAAAAGTAAAACAAACCTAATCCAAAACCAAGAAAGTTATTTCACGGCACTTGGGGAAACACAACCTATCAGTCGTCTTAGTTTGGGTGGTTTTCAAGTTTGGGTATTTCACACAATGACGATTCATATAACTACAATTTTCCATTGGGAGGTTTGGTCCACCACGAGGATAGCACGTGATCGATGGCATTAGGGGAATCTTATCCTTTATCTGGGTGTAGGACTAGTTCTGGCCATTCAAGATCTAAAGATGATTTTGCAAAATTTAATAAGAGCCTTTTTTTTTTTTTGGCTAGGCCTCTGGGTGTTATACCCAGAGGTCTCAAGTTCGAATCTTAAGGGGTGGTCACAGATGATTCACCCGGACGCCATAGCCTCGTGGGATTAGTCGAGGTGCGCGCAAGCTCGCCCGGACATCCACAGTTACCAAAAAAAAATAAAAATAAGAGCCTTTTTGCTCAGTTATTTTTGGTCTATTATGGTTCATTTAGGTCTTGATTGTGAAACACATGTCCCATTTTAGTAATTATTTTGATAGTACAAGGGTAAAATGGGAATAAAATAGGACACTTGTCACCCAGTGAAGTCTGAGTGAGCAATGGTGGACCAAAAATGGGTGAGCAAAAATGTGCTCAAATTTAATTAACATATCACAACAAATTTTGCATTATATGTATGGATTCCAATCCAATGCTGCAAAGTATATAATTTAAAAATTAGGGATGAGTACTTTAAAAGAATTAGGTCCAATAACGAAAAAAATTTTAGTGAAAGGTCACTCAATATAAAGCAGGGCAAAGAGAATCCGATGATTTTGTGAAATTTTACTAAACTTTGAAATTTCACAACAAAATTTAGTAAAATTCTGCAAAATGATCAGAATTTTTTGCCCAATTTTAGATGTGAGGACTTCACTAAAACAAAGTTGGGTCATGCCCTTCCAAACATATCCCAACTGTGGACTCACTTAAATGAAATTTTGATTTGAAATACAAAAACTAAAGACCACCCAAAAACTATGAAAAATTTTGAGTTCTACACTTTGAGCTGCTAACTACGAGAATAATGGAAGGTCTAATCCTTATTCCAAAGGTGGCTAAAATTGTATAGTTTACAGGGTTCTATATCATTGGTATTCGATCCAAAAAGATAATTATTTGTCGAATAATGTTATATATGCTTCTCAAATTTGGTTCCCAAATTACTTAACAGTTGTATCACATGCCGTGACAGTAATCGATGATACTACATGTCACTATACGTGATACAACTAACAAAGTATTTGAAAATAAAACTTGGGATTCAAAGTAACCTATTTGGTTCGCGGGAAAGGAAACAATAAAATGGAAATCATTTCTAAGGAATTAGAATCCACATTACATTATATTGTTTGGACAACAATAGGAATGTAATCCTAAAAAATGTTTTATCTTCTTAAAATATTAGATTCTATCTTATATATAAAAGGATACTTAATGTATAGTCCATTATACCCACCCTTTTTAGAAATTGGTCCTTAGTATCACGTCATTTAAGAATTAGTCACTCACCTACTTTAGGGACCAAAATACCCTCATATTATAAATATATATAGTTACTGTCATCCAAATGTCTCTCTACCATCACCTTGAAATTAGGGGATTGAAATTGAAACCCCAAAAATGCTCAGAATAAACATATATGTATATATGTATATACTGCTCACAATTAAACTGCTCTCTCTCTCTCTCTCTCTCTCTCTCTCTCTCCACTCTATTCCACTCCGGCCATGGCAGTATATCTCTCTCTCTCTCTCTCCACTCTATTCCACTCCGGCCATGGCAGTATATCTCTGATAAGGTTCCGATTTACTACCGAGTCTTCTTCTTATACTATTTGACATAATATAAGTTGGTTCATGTGGGTTTGGGCTTGTTAAAAAAAAAAAAAAAGACAAAGAAGAAGCAAGAGAAAGTCGAAATCGAAAATGAAGAAAAGAAGAAGGAAAGTGCATACTTGCACGAGGTAGCAGAGAACGGAAGTGGCGTCACTTCTCTAATGAAGCTGAGAGCAACGAGAGAAAAAGAAGACGAAGAAGGTGGAGATATTTGGGTCTCAATTGGGGATATGACATCACCTTTTTTTTTTCCACTTTTTTTTATCACTTTTTTTTCCTTCTTCCCATCATTGTAAATTTTTTCTTAATATTTTAAAAAAAGGTGAGAAATTTCTCACCAAATATTCTATGATTGTATGCATGTGCTTGGGTTAACAATGGATACTTTTCATTTTTAGTATTTCTGTGAAAGGCGTGAAATTTTTGTTGTAGGTATGAATTGCTCACATTCTATTATTTGAATTTCTCATTTTTTGATCGTTAGTGAGAATTTCTCACACTTTATTATATAAAATATCTCACACTTTGCTTTATAATTGTTAAGATCTGTCAAAAGTGAGAAATTTCTCACTGTTTGACTGAGAAATTTTCAAATATAAAATTAACGAAGTGAGAAATTTCTCACATTTTTTTATTGACATGTACACGATTCCTTTCTTTTTTAAGAATTTTAATTAAATTAGGAGACCACAAATTTAGGCAACTCCATGATTTTAGCAACCATAACTCTACAAATCTATAACTCCTAAATTTAGATTACAGTTACCATATCTAAATTTCTCACACTTTGCTTTATAATTGTTAAGATCTGTCAAAAGTGAGAAATTTCTCACTGTTTGACTGAGAAATTTTCAAATATAAAACTGACAAAATGAGAAATTTCTCACCTTGTTTTATTAACATGTACACGATTCCTTCATTTTAAAGAATTTTAATTAAATTAGGAGACCACAAATTTAGGCAACTCCATGATTTTAGCAACCATAACTCCACAAATTCATAACTCCTACATTTAGAATGCAGACCATATCTAAATATAACAAAATATATCTATTAAAAATCAACTTAAAATATGCATCAAGGGTATATATGTCCAAAAACTACTTGCAGATTTGGAGAAAATGACTAAATCCTAAAATTTGGTGATATAAAGGATTAATTTTGGTTTCTATATATAAAATGGGTACTTTCAATTATAAAATTTCAAATGTGTAATATGAAATTTGAGTTGGTTAGGATAGGTTAAATAATTTGAAAATGAAGTGTCAAGCAAAACAAAAATTGAAAATGAAGTCAGATAATGGTTTTAAGGTTGTGTGTGTGTGTGTATATATATATATATATAGGCCATATTCTTTCCCAATGAATTGAATCTGACAACATCTTCTTAATCGGGACTATGTTTCCTTAATTTCGTGGGAATCTAATTCTTTTTGGAAATACATTCCTGTAACATTTAAACACACCATGACACCAACCACAAAAAAGCTTTTTCATGGAATGAGGTTCATTTCCTTTTATACTTTCCAAGCCAACCAAACGGGGCCTTAAAGAAATCAAACTTAAGATTCAAATTTAGAAAGCATAACACTACTCTTAGAGCATTTCCACCCAATACTTCAACCTAAATGGCTTTCTCAATTCAGTAATTTGTCATATGTCTCTTCTCAACCAATATTTTAAATGCCTACGCGGCATTTGTCAAATATGATATATCAAAAGTGAGGTGCCAAATTACTTTGATTACTTTGATATGCCAATAGGTTTCTTTGATTATTTTAATGCCATGGATCCCACCTGTCAAATGATATAATATGTCATAAGAGAGTTTAAGAATTTTAGAAGACAAAATATGAATAAATTAATAAATTTGACATATCGGGTGGAGTTTTTATATGTAGATATGTTAAATTTTGATGTCAATTTGCCACACTCCAACCAAAGTGCCAAGTTTTATTATGTCAAATAAATTGGAAGGCTTCTGTGGCAATTTGGCATATCAGAATTTGGCATTTCAGTTGGAGATAAATGATACCCAATATGTCAAATTTATGATTTTATTTATTTATTTTTATTATTTTTACTCATTTAACAGAAGGGGAGCCTTGGCGCAACGGTTTGAGTTGCCGCCGTGTGACCAAAAGGTCACGGGTTCGAGTCGTGAAAACAGCCTCTTGCAAATAAGCAGGGTAAGGCTGCGTACATTTGACCCAATGTGGTCCGACCCTTCCCCGGACCCCGCACTGCGGGAGCTTGGGCTGCCCTTTTATTTTTACTCATTTAACACATTAAGTGTGGCTTAACATATCAATGTAATAATTTTTTAATGGAAAAAATGCAAATGGCATGACAACTTTTGGTATGTCATTTTTTGACATACGAGTAAGGATGCCATTTGCTACATAGGATTTTGGCATATCGGTTGGAGTGGTGAAACAGTCAAATATTGTCATTTGGCATGTCACATTGGAAATTGCATATCGGTTGGAGATGCTCTAACATTTCAAATGGATTTGGCAAATGAGATTTTGAAGTACCGGCTAGAGATGCTCTTATTTGTCAGATATGCACCAATATTGCCATTTGGTATGCCACATGGAAATTGCTTATCGGTTGGAGATGCTCTAAATACTTCAAATGGATTTGACAAATGAGATTTTGACGTACTGGCTGAAAATGCTCTTATTTGTCGGATATACATCAGAGTGTATATATGCAATTGACTTAGATGAAGAGTTAATTTAATTCAACCGCTGATTCTACAAATGCAAACCCATTAGTAACTCATTGACAAATGACAAGTCTAAAACTTGGCCTTGGTGTAATTGGATCCTCATCACCCTTCATGTAAAATTAAAAAGTTTAGGCAGCACAAAGTATAAGAATGAGTTGCTGTCGCTTCTTTTGAAATGATGTCAAAAATTTAGGGTGATGCTAATGCCAAAGCACAATGTGCTAATGCCAAAGCACAAAGTGTCACTAAAAGCTTTAGTGACACTTAGATATGTGTCACTAAAGCTTTTAGTGACACTTTGTGCTTTGGCATTAGCACATTGTGCTTTGGCATTAGCACTAGCCAAAATTTATTGTGTACCTTTTCTACCTTCCTAAATACTCTTGAATAACAAGACACAAAATTGATAAATTTTTTTGGCTGAAAGTTTTCTTTTTCCAGGACAAGTCACATGTGAATAGCTACAACAATATGCTAAACTTTGGTTATAAGAACTATGGTCCCCATCTCCTCGGTCCAGTACTAAACTAAAGCCAAATGAGTCCTATAGAACATAGCCCAAATTTTCTGGCCCAATACTTAGCTGATAAAACAAGAGAGCAGTATGGACAGAGAGAGAGAGAGAGAGAGAGAGAGAGAGAGAGAGAGAGAGGGAGGAGGGAGGGAGATGTGTGTCACATGTCAATAAGGAGGAAAAGGGAACATGGACAAAATGTGCTAGGAGATATGCCAAAGTTGGAAAACTCAACTTTTTTATGTTTTGTGTACACTTCTTCTTGTCTTCAATGTTGGATCTTCCTTTTTTCCTACAGAAAATGGACAAGAAAATTGTACATTATTTAGTTTTTCTCTTGTTGCTATATCAACTTTAGGAAGGGGGACCAAAAATACATACATGCTACTTGTTGATGATATTGATCCTTCAGTCACTGTTGCTGCAAAAGAGACACTGGCTGAGTCACTGCAATATGCTCACCAAAAACATTGAATATGATCGCGCGTATGTTGAAGAATGAGAATTTGAAATTTTACACTTATGCCTTCAAATCATTGAGGAGAAAAGTTACATGTCCGAAACAGTGAAAATGAGAGAAAGCATCGATGAAATCATAAGAATTTACAACATTAATCCCCATTAGCAAAACTACATGTAACTTATCAATTAAAAAAAAAAGTACATCTACTGATCTACGATTCTACATGCATGATGAGTACCAGAGAGAGCCTGAAACCATGTAATCCAGAACTATACAAACAAGTGAAAAAAAAAAAACCCATTTTATGGAAAATTTAAATAGTAAAACCCATAAGCAAGTTAAAGATGCCAAGGATAGAATATAAGGGATAACCACCACCGGTTTGTAGCCCCAGATAGAACCCTTTATCCATTTTAAGTTTTTAATCCATAGTCGAGGGATTCAAAACTCACCTACAACTATTCCCGTTTATTGAAGTTGTAAATGATGGACTGATTTTCAATTTTTTTTAATGTATTAGAACCAGTGGTCCGACATACACAAGGTGCAAGGAAGTATAGGCTTGAAACATACCAAACCTTTAGATACAAGAACAAAATTCAAAGGCACAATAACCGAATCCAACTCAACTCAACTCAGCTACTCTAAAAACTTATCAAGGGTTCCACCCAGAAAATAACCATCACCTTACCACACATAAAGAGAATAAAGAAAGAGGAAAATAAAATCTTGGGAAGCAATGACACAGAAAGCGGCACGTGTAATGTTCCGTTTTGAGAGGCAATTTTCTGGCAAAGAGAGCGACTTACAAAGGTTTCTCCGGAAAGACATGTAAATACATTGAAACAGACAAGTCAGTAGAAAAAAACCTTGTAGAATTGCGTGTGTCGGAAGAATTAATCCCAAGGTCATTGTTACACGTTAAAGGACACCGAATAATGCAAAACAATTCTCATTGTTCAGACATTAATGTTGAAGTGAACATCCAATGTGCTAGACAGGGTCCATATCAATGACTTGTTTGCAGCTACATTTGATAAGGCGAAACTGCATGTAAATACAAAGTCATCACAGCCTTTCATACAAGAAATTTACCAATTAAGAATGAAAGAACAGTAATTTTTACCAGATTGAAATGCTGGCATACTTGTTGACAGACCATGAAGAAATTAGAATTCGTGTCATTGTCTCAACCACTATTGACGTGGGATAATCTATTCGGTTCTGAGGTTGTTCATGAACCTAAAGTTTGGAGGTGTGTATAAGATATACGTCACATGCGCTAGGCCTTGGGATTTGTTCGACAAAAAAAAAAAATCTAAGGGTCAACATATGATGTGAACAGAAGAAGAAAAGCTTTCATAGAATCACAAATTAACGAGAAAACACACACACACACACACACACACACACACCCAAGAATTTACAAGTTATTATGTTATACTGGTTCATAGGTGAAGATGATTTAGTTTCATACTTCCAAAGAACTACCATCTAGAATACTTTCACAAATTTACGTCACAGTGAGTGGTAAAGCACAATTTGACCCAATTATTGAGTCAAAACTTATAAACAATAGTAACAGAAGAGGTAAAAACGATGAAGGTTTGAACTTTGAATAGGCTCAACAAAATCTTAATTCTCAATTTGTGTTAGCCAATTTAGCTCTACCTCAAGCCATACATTCCGCTGTTTCACGATACTTCCATCATTGCACAGCCCAGGTTCCTTTTGGCGTTTCTCTTTTCATTTACCACCTTAAACTTGAATAGTTGAATCTTCTTTTCTTTTTGACTTGTCTAATACACAGAGAATCGAAAGATAGACACACAAAAATGATAACAGATAAAGGAGACTAAAGAAGAGGAAAACATTATAAAATAAGCAGTAACAAAACAGAGGAAAATAAAACGGTTGGAGGTGCCAGACTCTCAGGTTCTTCCTCACATGACAGGCTCAGCACCTAGTCCATTGGGAAGATAGGTACTGGTTTTGAAATTGGGTAATGCTATGCTTCGCAAATTGGAATCCCAAATTTTTGTTTCCCAAATGCTTTGTCAGTTGTACCACGTCATATGGTACATCTGATAAAGCCTTTGGGAACCAAATTTGGGAAGCATAGCATTTTGAAATTAGTTGCCAAAATAATTTTGCAGCACCTATGAACTTCAAATTTCCAGATTCTATTCGAGTCAGAGTTGTCAGAGGCCTCTGGATATGCCAAAAGCTTCCCCTTTTGAACTAATAATATGAGGATGAGCAATAAAGCATCCATACTTGTTTGGAATCCATCCTGATTTATTAGCTCGACCAAAAGACTCTTAAGGCTTTGTTTGCTTTATGGATTTGGTGAAAAAAGAAAAGAAAAGAAAAGAAAACACTTTACTTTTTGGTTTATAAGGAAAATAGTGAGGGAAGTAGAAAGGAAACTAGCCCCGAGGATTTGATCCAACTTGAATCAGTCACTCCTTATAGGTGCCACTTATTGGTCTAACCCAGACTCTATCAAACCATGCGAAATGGCTTTCCCTATCGTGTTCCCAACTGGTGTCACCTCTTACACGTTAAAAATGCATTATTTTCCCATATTCCCTCATCTTAACATCTTTATTTGGGGGTGAGCTTGCTTTTACTACATGCTGCAACTTCACAACTCAAATCTGCACCACAATGCATAACTGACCTAACAACTGGTAATGCAAGATCTCCCTTTTAACTTCGGAAGTAGACTTTTTTAGATGTAAATATAAACCAAAGAAACAAGCTAAGAGATAGGAGTTTTCTACAAGCATAAAACCCTACAAGAGCACCAGTTATCAACCAATTCCAATGTTTCACCTCCCCTCCATGAAATAAAAGGAAAATTATCTCACCTTCTGGGTAATCAATTGTATATAATGCCAATCAATTTTCAGTAGTATCTCATTAGTTTTTAAAAAAGGGCAGCCCAGTGCACGAGGCTCCACCCATTGTGGGGTCTAGGGAGAGTGAGCTATACGCAGCCTTACCCCTGCAAGCAGACAGGCTGTTTCCAGATTTATACCTTTAACCTCCAGGTCACAATTGAGGAACCTGACCGTTGCGCCAAGGTTCCCCTCTTATCTCATTAAGTTCTACTGTATTTTATTCCACTTACGTTAGACCGCTCAGAACTCAAGATATTTATCCATGTTTTTACTCTGAGAATTAAGAAATAACACCTAAAGGCTGCAATATGCTTTTTTCACAAATTAAAAGGCTCATTAGATAGGGGGGCCTCTTTTCAAGTAACCATCGTTCCAATCGCCTTCTAAAGGAAGTGGGTTGATAATCTTCTTCTTCCAGAAGACTGTACAAACTCAAATGCATTAAACTGCATTTGGAAGGTTGCCAATACAGTTCTATTACATCTCAATTGCTGGTAATGGTCTAAATTCCTTTCGAATTATTGTATATATGAGCATATTTTCACTTTGGACATCCGATGACAAACACTGTGAAGGTAAACTACCCAAAAAAAAATGCAGAGCACAACTTTCTTTAGGGACGAAGTTTCCAGCATCACCCCGAGAGCCACGTTGGATTTGTTCAAAACAATCGATACCAGTGTTTTAAACTGCTAGCCTTTTTACTCCTTGAGGCTCTCCTCATGGCGAGGCGAGGCAAAAACGCCTCAAGGCTTTAAAATTTTACTGGCAGTCCTGAGAGTCTATTACATTTTTCCATGAGGCAGGACATAGTGGAAAAGGCTCGCCTTTTACGCCTTTTGTAGTGGGGCTTGTGCTTTCGCCTTTTTTGCATCTAAATCTCAGACTATGGCAAAGACAAAGCATCAAAATTAGTCATCATCATCATGAGGACGATGATCTAAAGGAACTAGGAGGAGATGATTGGGGAGCATCTCCAATAATCGATACATCGGATGAAGATGATCTAGAGGAAGTGGGAGAAGATAATTGTGGAGCAAAGCCTTAGTTTATTGATATTTTAACTTACCTTGGGGATGGCCGGGAACTAACTTTTATTAACTTTGCTAGTTAATTTGTGACTTTTTTATGGTGTTAAATATTTTTTTCTTTTGTTTTTAAGTTGTTAATCCTATCTTTTCTCTATTTTTATTGATTTATTTTGACTATACTAAATCATATCATAAAAAAAAAAAAGAAGTAAAAAAGCTTACACCTCACGCCTCAAGGCTTACGCCTCTCCTCGGGTGGTGAAACGCCTCGCCTAGCGCTTTCACCTTTTAAAACATTAATCGATACTAGAAACCATTCAAGTGAAAAATGCATATGGCTAGAGTAAAGCGATGCAAACACATGAATTACCTCCCCATGCGCATATCAAACTTTAAGTTGTCAATCTTCTGATGGTTTTTGTTATGCAGGCAGATGGGGTGTATAGTCACTCCACTGAAACTGAAAGACAGGTAAATTAGGTAATTAAGTTCTTTCCAATCTTGCCAATAAGCACCAAATGAATAGAATGGTATGCTGCTCCAATTCCTCACCTTGGGGGTGATACTATAGAGATTTATTTTCAGATGGAGACAAGAATTTCCATCCAGGAAAAAACAATATTATGAACACACATCTCTCTTATAATACGAAACTAGAAAATGTTGACACACATTACCCTCCCTTGTACTACATAAAACTTTACTTTCACTCAATAATCCATAAACAAGTTCATCGGAACTGCCAAAACCTTGAAAACATGTTCCTCCCTTGTTTTGAGTGGTGTATATTCGTACATATTGACAATAATGTTCTAAGAGTTTTCTAGCTCATTGCTTGGGACATATGTGGACTTCTGTCGCACCAGAGGTCTGGGACTGTTTAGTAGTGGAGCTTGCTTGTGTCAGAGAAGCGTCAATATCTTTGGCATCTGAGTTGCCAGATCTCCGATGGTACCATTTCCGGCTTGTTTTAGGTTTGCCCTTGCTGATTGCGATGGCAATGTCATTTGGGAAGAGGTCCCGAAGCACACAGGCATGGACAAAAGTCGTTACCAACAGGGCTGCTACTGTGAGTGTGGCTATAGCACAGAGTATGAGAGAGAGTGATTTAGTTACTATGTTAGTGACCTCACTTGAGTACTTGATGGTTGCGATGGAAGCTCCGGTCATCGGAAAAGTGTAGGCCCACCATGCCAATGAGAACCTATGGACAACAATGAAAAATAAATAAATACGAAATACTAAAGTTGAACTACAAGAGTGCTGGGGTGAAAATTTCAAAGGACATAATATAAGTCTTATTGTACCTGAACCCTCGAAAGAAATTAACCCGAACAGCCTGTGAAAACACAAGAAAGTAGAAACAATAGTAAGTTTTATAAACAAAAAGAACAACCACTAAAGTTATTAAATAACATTTTTGTAACATCAAAAGGTAACCTTGTTCAATTTTACATCAAAAAGGGAACTAGGTTTTTTCAAGTTCACTTGTTTTGGTTCTAGATAAAGTACCATTGCTTTCTCTGGCATTTATATGATCTTCTTTTATTTCATTAGAAGTTAGGCTTTCTCACATCCTTGTTCCGAAAATATGCTACATAGGTGCTTGTTGAGGTTTAAGATAGTAATGCATGTAAATACTCATATTGTGTGGCAAAAAGACTAACCAGGGAGAAAAAAAGGAACAAAGCAATGAAGTAAGCAATCCGTGAGCCGTAATCAAAGGAGCCTTGAATCCTCGCCCATGCCACAGAAGCAACACTCGGTGCTGCAACAAACAGAAAGAACACCGGATGGAGCTCCTTTGGGAGTGTTTCATTTGTTGGTAGTCTCTGGTAAAGAGTTACAAATAGTACTGTGTAATGAGCCAATCCGACAGCAAAGAAGAATATAGGTCCTTCTTTTAGCCCCATAGAGGCACCCAATAATGCCCCTACAAAATTCCCAACAACGGAGAGATGGTTTGAAGGATTTGCCACCTTTGAAAGCCTCCTCTGTCCTCCAGACATCCATTGTCCATAGATCTTAAGCTCTAGACAGAAGATCGGTGTCATGAGAATGTACCAGAGAGCTTCATGCAGGTTTTGAGTAACCAATGGTGGAACTCCAATAGCTAAGAACAATAATGTTATCCATGGGGCAAAGAAGAAATTCACACGGACCGGGTGATAGTATTCACGGCGAACCGCTTCAAAGTAGAAGATCACTTTCAAAGCGTAGATGAAAAAGACAATGGCTGTGAGGACAACAGAAATGCACCACAGGATGAGATTTACATTCAGGCTTACATGGAGGAATTTCATGGAAGCAGTAGTGGCCAGGGTTTTCCACATAATGGCTTGGCTGCTAATGCCTAGGCAGATACCAAAAGAATTGATGGGATAACGAAGAAGGAACGGCCACTTCTTGTCTTCTGGAAGTAGTAATTCCTCGGAATCCTGTACAAGGTAAAATTAAATAAAGTACCATATCATTCAATATCATTCAAATTTCTATGGGAGAAAACAATGTTGTACACACTGAACAAATAGGTGCTACTGAGGTATTTCGGAACTATACAAAAATGGTAAAATTGATTGAATTTATGTTTTAGTTATTTGGATGAACGTTAAAGAATAGGCAATAACAGATAAATAAGCATAAAAACAACTGGATAGCATAACAAAGTAGATTTCTAACTTTCTAAGTTTCATTTGCTATGTTCATTGTGCCGCATGGTCCATGGGGAAACTAAAATTATATGCTATACAACCAACACAGCTACAGTTACATTTAGTACAAAACAGGACCTTAATGTTTTTGGGCAGGCAGGTAATGCTGGAAAAGAACAAAAACCAACAAAGCACTAAAAACTCTGATAAAGTTATCTGCAAGAAAAGTACAATTTATGAATTTTAAAAATTTTGCTGGGCAAAAAACACATACCCTGAGGGTATCCAACTCTGGCCCTTCCAAGGCATCAAAGAACCGGTGCACCGGTAAGTGCTCCAACTCTGCATTACGCAAAGTATTTTCCTCCAGCTCATTTTCCAATGGTTTTCCACGCAAATTTGAGAATTGCCTCTCAAGTTTTCCGGACCATGTTTTGAATGAATCAAACCTTTTATCCTTCAGCCTATCGATCCTTGGATTCCTTGGTGGAAGCCCTGGATGGTTGGGAAATTTTCCACTTGCAACTGCCTCATCAAATGCATGACCGGTTGGCATTGGCTGAGAATGAAATTTTGCCCGTTTTGGGTCAGCAACGCATGGTTTAGCAGCAGAATTTGCAATCTCGTTGTTGAAAATTGTTTCATCATTTTTGGTGCTCTGTAAGTAAAATTCCATAGGAGAAGATGGCATGCTGATAGAAACAGAATGTGTGTGTTGGAACTGGGAAAGACTAATCTGGCTTTGTAGAGCAGCTGTTTCGGTTCCCTGGTTCAAGAGATTAAAAATTATTAAGTCAAAATTCAGTGACTTCTTAGAAAATGGAACAAAGTTCTATACCTCCCTATCATTTCAATTTATGCCGATAACAAATAAAGCTGAACAATTTGCAAATATAGGGATGTACCATGAAATAGAGACAGATATTCGTTTTGGAGAACGGACTTGGATACTTTTTGGCTAATCGATTTTCCCAGAGAGGAAAAAGGAAAAAATCAATCAAGCCTAAACCAAGTTGTGATGCACAACTCAGCCCATATTTAGTGCAGCTAATTGAGCTTCATATCTTTATATCGTACTTTCTTCCTAGGAAGCACAGACACTTTTATGAAGGTAACGTATCACGTGCTAGGAAGCACCGACACTTCTAAGAAGGTAACATGTTGCGTGTCGTATCGTGTCTGATGCATAGACACGACACTTCGTGTACACTTTTCCTGCAGTGTTGATGTGCAACTTTTTAGGATTTTGTCGTGTCAACGTGCCTGTGCCGTCTCGTGTTCGTGCTTCATAGGTCACGTGTCGTATCGTGTCCGTCACACGGACACAACACTACATGGATATGCAAATTTTATAGGATGTTGTGGTGTCGACGTGCCCGTGTCCGTGCTTCATAGCTTTCTTCCACGTGGCACAACCATGCATTGGCATCCTTTGTCTAAAAATAGATGATTTATATTTTCTAAAAGCAACGATATTATTTACAGAATTAAATGCAATTATTCAGATGTGTAAATGACATAATTAATAGTACCTTTTATATTCCTCTACGTTCCATCTTCTTTTTCAAGTGTATTAATGAAAATTAGTAGTACATTATATGCTCCTGTCATTTCATCTTCTTTGGGTTTTTAAAGTTAACAACCATTATTATTTTGGCATTTTTCTTTTTTCCTCTTTGGGGTGTGTTTGCTGTTTTTGGGGTGCTGTTTGAATGTTGGTGTCTTGAGATGACTGTCTTGTAGTCTATATATTTGTTTTGTGTGGCATGCTTGCCACTGTCCTTATGTTGTGCTTCTCTGTAACATCCTGTGGTATGCTCCTTGTACATTTGTACATCCTTTTTTAGAATATATTTACCTTTTGCCGAAAAAAAAGAAGTTATTATATTGTTTTCAACTGATTCATTTTTTTGAGGTTGTGTCAATTTTCTTTTGGGATTTAACTAATATCATCTCCACCATTTTCTTGCAAATTCCTGTGCATTTGCATGAATTTAAGACTAGTTAGTAGAAAGAGGCCCACTCGCTCTGAGGTTTGTCTAACGACATGCCATATACATGAGAAAAGCTCAGTTGCCTTGGCTCCTATACTACCCCACCAAAAAAATAATAATCAGCATACGGTTAGTCAGGAAGGTTATTAAGATGTGATAGACATGTCAAGGCCATCCGTGATGCGAATAATAGTTGTGCTTCAGAGGAATGTATTGCATACTCATTTCGGTTAAAAATAAAAAATAAAAATGCAAGTTACGACTTACTGATTGTTCAATAGAATGAAGAGCAGTTGGTTGATACTGATTCTTCAAATCATTGTGCCCTTTAACGATGTCAAAGCCAGCCAATTCATTCGCACTTATACATTGAATTAGTGACGGAAGTACTTCGGGGGAGTCTTGCATCGCCATGCCCGGATGTTCAGTGCTTTCCATGATAAAGCACACTGATCTACAGGTGCAAACAGGCTGTTATCAATATAATCAGGGAAAAGTCTAAATCGAATACTTAGAATTCAAAGACACATAAAAAAAATGAACATTAGGCGTATCGATATTGTCTATGACTAAGTAGTAGTACACTAGGACTCTCCTCCTTTATGATTTTCCACAGAAGCACTAGCTTATTTCAATCAACATTATATACTGATTCTGTTATCCAATATTTCAATCTTTTACAGGTTGGAAGATTGATTTTTCCTAAAATCTATTCTATTGATCTCCCGGCTGAGAGGTTGTGACAGGCCTGTGACTTTGGTGTCTAAGTGCTTCACTCCTATTTTGGTTAAGAAAAAAAAAAGAAAGCGAAAACCTTCAGAAAAAGGCATACAGACATATTTTGGTGAACGCCTAGAAAAAGAAAATAAATCATTCATTCAGATCACATGGAGTGTGTTTTCCAGAAAAAAAAAAAAAAAAAGCAATATTTTCAATTCAACGTAATCAAAGTAGAACCAATATATCTCAAAAAGACCCACTTCTCATTCAATTGATTCTGGAAATTGAGGTAGATGTCACTTTACCAACTTGCAAACAGCCAGCCAACAAACAAGATTTTTGGTCTTCTTTCGCAAAATTATACAAAAATGATCAATGGAACAAGGGATGCATGCAACCCAACAGACCACATATAAATCCCCTTTGCGGCATAGACGAAAAAACAGAAGCATTACTACACAGTAACACAGGGCACTATAATACAAAATATGGCAGTATTTCCAATTTGTCATATGCTAACTTATATATGATTCTCTATCTGAGTCTTCAAGAAGAAAAATTAAAATATGGTATGAAGCTATCAGAGATCCTGAATTATAAAGTTTATTCACATTAAAAATTAAAAAAAAAAAAAAAAAAAAAAAAACATGCAATAAATGCATTACATGCCAATATAAAGAAACATAAGTCTAAACCTCTAATCTTAGAACCCATGCCACTAGTGTCAGAAACAATTCATACCTTCACCAATAGCAACAATCAAACAAGCAGCTCTGTATAGTTGGGTTGATGGAAGATCCAAGTTCAGCCAAAGCACCTATAAAAGAAAAGTCTAACTTGACTAACCACTACCATAGATTTGGGAGAACCACACAGGAGAGGGAGAGAGAGAGAGAGAAAACAAACTGTGATATATAGTAGATATAACACATGTCCTCCAGCAATACACAGCAGTTGTATAAATATTCTTGCAAAGCATTAAGACAGTTGTACTTTTATGTGGCATAACTAAACGTGATTATGAGGTTAGCAAACAACTACATATTTGAAATTTGTTTATCACTACTATATATTCCCTTCCTCCTATTTTATGTGTTCCGTCCTATTTTATGTGTTCTTTTTTAGGAATTTAACTATTTAAATGGATAAAAAAAATTTACACTTACTTTCCACATTTATTCATAATCATTATGCTTTCTTTTTTTGTTTTATTTTGATATTAATTGCAAAAAAAAATAGCTTGAAAAATTAAGTAAAATTTGCATATTAATTTTAAAAAGTGAACAATAATTTTGGGACATCTCGAAAAGAAAAGGAGATGCATAAAATGAGACGGAGGGTCCCGAGGGAGTATTCTTTATGTTCAATATTTATCAACAAATTAGATTTTGACACGACAATTATGAGCTCATTGAGATGTATTATATACATAAAAACAACAGCAGACAAGTTTATTTGTGTTGAGCTGTTTTTAACTAGATCTGAAGATAGCATTAAGTTATCCTTTAGTGATAGATTTTGGTGAACAAGTTGATTCAATGCCCTTTATGCTTTGTGCTGAAAAGAATGGACTGTGAAGCTACATGACAAATGAAATTAAAAATTGAATTTTCCAACACAAAAAGACACAAGAACAAAAGAAGGTGCTATACTCAAAAGCATGCCAACAAACACATGGCTGGACCCAATTTAAATCTATAGATTGTTACAGGCAAAAAATAAATGGATTTCTGTTTACATGTGCCTTTAGAGTAGATATTAAGATTTTAAAAGTAGAAAAAAAAAATTAATAATAAGGGGTACAGTGCGAGTTTCAGTATCCGATATGGTATTCAGTGTTTGTCTCTTTTATTTATTTTCACTTTTAGAACCTTAACATATGTCTTAAGGGCACATGTTAACAACACCCAAAATAAATAAATAGGAATACTGATCAATACTTAAATGCAATATATATTCAGAAACACCTATCTGTCAAACCAACTTGAAAACTACAACCATCCATGAATCATTTGAAATTCAAATTCAACTATTCCTTCTGTCCCATATTAAGAGTCTTTGATGTCATTTTTTTATGTTCCATTTTAGGAGTTCTCTTTGAAAAGTCAAAGTACTTTAACACAAACTTTCCAAATTTGTCCTTTATTATATCCAATTCTTCCCTCTCTTTTTTTTGATGTGATACTATAATTTTAAATTTCAAAAAGGGCAATATTGGAAAGTTGAAATTTTTACCAAAATCAAAGTTATCCCATCCCCTTAATAAATTAGAATTCTTAAAAGAAATTCTTAATATGAAACGAAAAGAGTAATATATATATATAAATATGCATAAAACCATATCATATTATCACTTAACCAGTTTGCTTTGTCAACGGTGGCTGCCTAAAAACAATTGGATATATACACAACTTTTTGGCTAAATACACTCCTTTTTAACTCACAAATTTGTCATCTTTTTGTACTAGGGTGGTGTATTTTACAATTCCCAGTTTATAATACTTGTCTAAAATACAGGGGAATGAAGGCACATTCGCACTGTCAATTTTGTGGACCACCTAGAACTCAAACACGGAACCAACTGCCAACACATCAACGAGTTAAACATTGCAGAAAGTATATACAAGTAGACCAGTAGGCGACTGGCGAGCAGTGTTATACACACACTTATTTGACACATTTTTTGACACACAATTTTTAATGTATGTACCTTGTGCTATATAATTGGTGCACAAAAAAGTGTGAAAAATTTAATCAGCACAAAGTACATATATTTAAAACATAATGTATCAAAAAGTGTGTACCAAACATTTTCTCCAGCAGTACTCCACACAGCTACCAAATAGAAAATGATATATATATATATATGCATATATAATATTATTATAATTGATCTTATGACATACCCGTACGAAGGTCCACAACAGCACTTTCTCTTTTGATGAGCACTCACAATGTCTGGTCCCCAAACCCTGGATTTCTGGTCATATTCTTCAGATTCATATGAAGTGCCATTGGCGTTACTAAGCTAATTTTCAATATTAATTTAATATAACAGAGAGAGAGAGAGAGTAATTAAGAGCGATTATAAAGTTTCAATCCAAGTGGATCCGAGCTGGACATCATACAGGAGGAACTTCATTACCGCGAAATTACTATACAGAAACGTTGTATTGACGTATCTGTATATGTGATTACAGAGAGAGAGAGAGAGGGGTCAAATCATGGTGCAAAACTGACTAGATTGTAGCTTCTTCAAGGACCGAAAAGGTCACCACAATTGACCTAATAATCTCTGGAGAACACTTCGGTAGGTTGGGGTGGTTTTGGTGTGTATACACCAAATCACTTGGACACTTGTTAAGGTTGGAGTGGAGGAAAAAGGGAAAGTTGGGAGATGAAGTGATGGCAGGCTGACGCGCAATAAATTTAAGGGAAACATGTTATGGCCAGTTTTCAAATGATGTTTATTCTTTGATCAAGAACCATCCACCGACGTCAATCCATTCTTATATCAACATACTATCATTCTGTCCATTGCTCGTTAAGGATATAAATCATCCACCGATGTCAATCGATCTCCTGCTCGTTAACGATATAAACCATCCACCGCATATCAGGGATATGACACTTTGAATAACAGCATATTAAATCTATTGCCACGACTCATTGTTGTATACCAGTGATTCCCATCCACCGCTCGTTAAGGATATAATATGGATCATCTGGCTATATTAGGAATACATAGTTCTGCTCGTCGCTCGATAAGGATATACCCCATCCACCACATGTGAAAGCATATCATGACCAGGCGTCCGCCCGCGTACTATTCTCAAAACTTATCAAACCTACTTTTGTTACGCACTAACATCGATACATGACTTCCCACTGTGACCTGACTACTCTAATTGAAAAGAACGGATATCGAACTCATACATGAATTGCATAACATCTAACGTCGTCACGTTAATCCATTATTATTAATTGTACTTATCTTTGTTGTCACATTATCCCTGATTAACCCATAATCGCATAAATAAATCCGAATCGAGAATCGAATGATTGAACCCTTTATAAAATAAACAACAGAAACAATCCATACTCTGCCTATACCAATCGATTGAGACAAGGGTTAATCAAAGGGGATAAAATATGTAACAATCGATTAAGAATCGATTGGATCCAAACAATGGCAATCGATTGATAACTTTGGCAATCGATTGCTAACTTTGGCAATCAATTGTGTTACAAATAATGGCAATCGGTTGGGAATCTATCCAATCGATTAGGACTCAATTGATGTCAATCTTTTGGAAAAGTCCAATCGATTGGGAAAAGTCCAATCGATTGGGACTCCATCTTCTCCAGTAGATTCGTAAAACTGACTATATAAACGTCTTAAAGATGTGTTTATTACATTTAAACATCCCATGAGCTTGTAAGAACATAACTTATTGAGACCAAGTTAGTAAAAACTCACCTAGGGTATGTTTGGGTATGCATGAGCTTAGAACCTCTAAGCTTTCTCTCTCCTCCATCTCTTTCTCTCCTCTGTCTCAGTTCTCTATCTCTGTCTCTCCTTCTCTTCTCTTCCTTCTTCTTTTTTTCTTCTCTTCTCTGGTCCAAAGAGTGTGTGTTTGTGTGGGTGTATATATATTTGTATATATATATATGGATATAAGGGTGTGTATATATATCTCACAAGGGGGAGGGGGGTGTGTGTGTGTGTGTGTGTCTCTCTCTCTCTCTCTCTCTCTCTCTCTCTCAAGACTATGTAAAACTACCCCAAGGCCATAAATGAGTATATATATATAGAGAAATGAAGTGCCACAAGTTCAAAGCTTAAGTAAAGAAGAAAACTTGTATTAGCAGATGCTAATCGATTGGGACATATGGCAATCGATTGGTTACAGATATTGAAGGCAATTGATTAGTATATTGCCATGTAATGAATTCAAGTTGGCAAAATAGCAATCGATTGGATAGATGGCAATCGATTGGTATACAAAAAGTAGCAATCGATTGGGATACAAAGGCAATCGATTGCCTTAACCAAAATTACCAAATGAAAGGTAAGGGTTATACAAGGATATAGAAACAAATACCAGGTCTTATTTATATATCAAAATACGATGTATTACATACATGCACTTCTTGTGTTTGATAATATGCCACAACGAGATGTTACCTTAGAGTGTGCTTGAAATATTAGTCCATTTCATCTTGTTGTGAACTAAGATGGAGGAAATGATCCCAACCTATTGCTTTTTAGATTAGTTTTTCCTTTTATCCTCAAAAAACCCCCCAAAAGACGCAAAGTCATTTTATTCCATTTTATCAGCTTTTCTTATTTCTTTCTTTTTAGCATTGTAATTAGTTTCTAAACTTCCCAAACGTTGTTCTTGTAGCAATCCCTGTAGATTTGACACCCTACTTCCAACATACTACGTTTTTAATAGAGTTAATAAAAATACTTGATTTTGACATAATCAAAATGGTGCCATTACCAGGTATGGATACTAAATTAGAAGTATGTTGCTTTGCAGTCTTTGGCTTGGAATGTCATGATTTTTCTCATTCTTCTTTTTAATTGTTTCCTTTTGCGCGTTTGGTCTTTTTGGTTTCTCTAATAAAATCCAGGGTAAATTCATGCATTTTGCACCCTCAAACTATACCATGTTTTGTACTTTGGTCCCTAAACTATCATTTTTCGCATTTTAGTCCTTCAACTATCATTTTGTGGCAGTTTGCCCCCTACTTCACTTTCAGTGACGAAAAAAGTCACTTTTTAGTGACACCAAAAGTGACGCTAAAAGTGAGGGAGGGGGCAAACTGCCACAAAATGATAGTTGAGGGACACCAAAATGCGAAAAATGATAGTTTAGGGACCAAAGTGCAAAATATGGTATAGTTTGAGGGTGTAAAATGCAATTTACCCTAAAATCCATGATCTGCATACCGATGACGTAGTGATAATAATATCCATCAATAGTATCTTATGATTTATAAATTAAAAATAAAATCACAACCATGAATCATTATACCCGTAATTACTTTATCATGATTCTGAATCCTTGTAGAGTGTTTGGTTCACCAGTGGAATCCTAGCATGAATTTAGAATCCAATTTTCGGTTGGGACACAGAAAATAAAATATAAACATTACTAAATACCTAGACTACACTTTGAGGCTAAAACAAATGATGAGCTAAAATTCAAATTATCATATCTCTAAAGTTCAAGGGTGATTAAGAAATGGCCAAATTACACTTTAATCCATTAAATTATACACTTGCTTTCAATTGGGTCCTTGAACTTCAAAAATTCATTCAATCAGATCCAAATTCTGACACTGTTAGCTTAAATTATTTGAATTTGTCACGTACATTGCGTGTAATGCTTACCTGTCACATGTTAGGTTAAGACAAACACGGGAAACTGTGAATGGCTAAAAAATAATGTAATTTTGGGTACGATTGAATGCAATTTTGGATCTAGTAGAATGTGTTTTCGAATTTGATTGAATGCAATTTTGGATTTGATTGAATGTGTCATACCTGCTCCCGCGGTATTTATTTATATCATGTTAGCATGCATGACATGCTTACTGTTGTGTTAATTAACACATGTGATGTGAGTGATGACTCACTAGTTGTTGGAGGGTGTCTTTTGAGAACCCAGTATTTGGCCTTGAAGGCAGTCCAGAAGGTGGGCAAGTGAGAATTCCCTACGGTTGGGAAAACGAGTAATAACTCATGGTTATGTGCTTAAATATTTATTTAGGCATATGTAAATATAATTGGTTATTATATTGTTAATAGCGACTCATCGGAGTCATTAGATGCCTGGTGAGGACAGAATTGAACACGTTACGTAATTTGGTAAACTAATTAGCAATTTCGTAAAATTTGTAGAAACTTGCGTTTTAGCAACCAAACGGAACTTAGTCGGAAAGCTTTTTAATTTTGAGGTTTCACCTAGAGCTATGCATTAGCTGTGTAGAAAGTTTAAGAGACTGATTAGAAGTTTTGAAAACTCGTGGGGAGGTAAACACAATTTTCGGAAGTGTTGCCTATATATAGATAGTGATGACTTTCATAAATTTTATAAAGTTTAACCTAAATTCAAGAAGAGGCCAAATGGAGGATTTCTTGGCTTAGAGCTTCAAGACTCGAATCGACGGAGTTCTACCCGTTTTTTTTTCATCAAATTCCGTATTTGAACTCTACGAGGTAAGGCCGTCGTTTTGATACCTATTAGGCCTTATTTGGTTAAGTTTTTTGAAAACTCATTTTCTAGAATTTTCATATAAAGTTGATAATTGGACTTTTGATTAATAGGAAGTTCTTTGTGCTTGAGTTTTCCTTGGATCGGCGTTTAAGAGTGTAAATCGGAGGTGAGTGATAAATCTTGAGTTTTGGATGATTCTATGGTTTAATGCATTTGATATGCTAGGAATGTATATAGATACCATGTGTAGTTCATATTGGGCAAAACTCATGTATAAAGTAGGCCCAAAGTATGTTGAAATGAAAAGCATGGTGATATGCGTTAAATGAGCATGTTTATGTGCTTATGTGGGTTAAAGGGGGATTTGTGCTAATTCACTGTGAGACGTCCTCTCGAAGGGGGAGGATTAGTAGTGACGACGGTCACTTGCCGAGAAAGGCATTTACGCGACATGTCGAAGGGGCATGGGTCGTGGTTGAGTCTTAAGACTTTGGATCGGTGAAGGTGCACTTATTCCCTAGAGACCAATAGTTATGTGTTATGATGGATTGGAACATATTTGTCATCCGTATGCTTGATTCATATTATTCACTAAGCGTTAGCTTAAACAAATCCATATATCTGTGGTTATATAAATAACCATTCAGATGCAAGGACTGGAGGGGAGAATCGTGGGTAATGAGGCGAGGAAGGACCGAAAGCTCCTAATATTTATATAACTTGTAGCACTTTTGTAATATGTGTTTAACTCTTGCCGGTTGTTTAACCGTGCAACTTGTATTAAGACTTGTTATATATGCGAGTACGGCGCTTGGTTCACTTTAGGACCTAGCTTGCCGAGACGTGGGAATCTTGTACCTTTAGTACGTGTAATCCGAGAAGGGTTTATGGTTGTATAAACGGTGTATATGTTTTTGCAAGCCCTTAGAATGTTTAACAAAGCTTTGAAATAGTTTTGGTTTGAAATGCATTAGTTGAAATGGTTTGGTTTTGAAAGGAGTTGGTTTGAAATGGTTTGTTTGGTTTGGTTTCTTTTGGGTAATATGTGTATTATTTTATTAGCGGCGTTTGTGCGGAAGCGCCGGGAATTAACGACGTTTATTAGAGAAGCGCCGGTAATTAATGGCGTTTGCGAAAAAGCGCCGGCATTTGTGAAACGGTCTTTTGGAGGTTTGAATTCTGCCCAGGCCCCATTCGACCGGTCGAGCGGGGCAATTCGACCGGTCGAAATGCCCCCTGCTAGAAATTTCAAACTCCTACTTCCAATGTTCGGAACAACTTCTAATTAGGCATGGAGGTACCTTTGGGGACCCTTTGACCTATGAAACTGTTACTTTTGAAAACGAAACTTGTTAAGGAGTGTTTGGACATGCGTTTAGTATAACCTTTCAAAAACTACTTGGAAGTTGGTTGTTTTGGAGCAAAACTTTTATTAAGGTCATTTTTGGGAACTTTAATCTTTGTTGGTAAGCCTTGATGGCGTGCCACGTGACCTAGATTCATATGTATGGATCCGGGGCGTGACATGTAGTGGTATCAGAGCAAAAAGGTTATAGACCTTGAGCTATGAGTTTAGGTTTAGAGCCTTGGGGACGAAAGACGACGTCATGAGTTTGAATATTGATTAATGTGTGCGAAATTTGGATTAGTGCATTACATATGCATATGAATAATGGTTGTGTGCATCGTATTTTGCATGCATACTATGAGATATATGTCATGACATGCATGATATCATTATGCCAGTGGTTATCAGGGATAAGTGGTGGAAAGTATGGATATCAATAATGACAATGCAACGAATGCGCGAATAGATCGAATAGAGGCCGCTACTGAGGGGTTTATTAGAGCAGTGGATGATAGAGTGCCACCAAGGGGAATGGAGCTGGAAAATCCAAATTTGGTACCAAGGGCTGGGCAATCAATTACCAAAAAGTTTACAAAGAAGAATCCGACAATATTCACTGGGGGATCGGATCCTGATGTGGTAGACTTTTGGAAAATGGATATGGAATGTATATTCCATAACCTGGCATGCACCGATAGAGAGAAAATAGACAATGCCACTGATACATTGAAAGAGGGAGCTCATAATTGGTGGGTTGGTATCCTCGCAAGTAGAGCACCGACTACTTGGGTAGGTTTCATAGAGGAATTTGATAAGCGGTACTTTCCAAATTCAGTGAAGACCCAAAAGAAGCGAGAGTTCATGAACTTGAAACAAGGGGATATGATGGTAAACGAGTACGGGACTGCATTTAATGGGTTGGCTCGATTTGCACCTGGTATAGTTTTGGAAGAAGTGGATAGAGCCAGGCAGTTCGAAGAAGGTCTGAGGGAGAATATCCATAGTCGCGTGGATACATTTCGTCTTCCAACATTTGCTGAAGTTCTAGATGTGGCTCTAATAGCCGAAAGAGATATTGGGAACTACAAGCTTAGCCAACAAGGGAAGAGGAAAAATGAGAATCAAGGGAGGAACCAGGGTAACTTTAAGAAATCTTATTCAAGGGCACCTGGTGCTAGTTTAGGAACTCAAGGGGGAAGTTCATTCTCCGGAGGAGATAAACCGGTGTGTACTATTTGCAGCCGCAGACATTGGGGTGTTTGTTATATGGCAAATACGATTTGTCATATTTGTAATCAACCGGGGCATGTTGCCAAGAATTGTACGCAGACAAGAACTCAAAGTGAGAATGTAGATATGAAGGGTAAATGTTATGAATGTGGGATGCCGAGTCATCGGGAGAGGGATTGCCCGAACAAGCGACAACGTGGGGCCGGTTCTGTGGCTTCTAGTGGAACGAGAACAGTGCAACAACCAGACAAAGGAAAGAAGGAACAAAGGGAGGCGCGGGCATTTAACCTTTTGCCAGGAGAGACGGCTAACACAGACTCTGTGGTGTCAGGTACACTACTTATTTGCTCACGCCCTGCACGTATACTTATGGATTCAGGATCTACACACTCATTTGTGTCACATGAATTTGCTAAATGCTTGGATGTGGTGTCAGAACCATTGTGATTTGATTTGTCCGTTTCAATTCCGTTAGGAAATCCTATAATAAGTTCATTGGTATATAAAGCATGTGACATCAACGTAAATGAAAAGACCTTAGTTGTTGATTTGATACCATTAACCATTCATCACTTTGATGTAATTTTGGGAATGGACTGGCTATCAGCGAATTGTGCTTCAATTGATTGCGTAAGGAAAAGAGTTGTATTTCAAATGTCAGATCATGAAGAGTTTTATTTCCATGGGGTGGGGATCACGTCACCACCGTATATTGTATCGGCTGCACAAGCTTGTCGATTAGTGAGGAAGGGTTGTCAAGGATTCTTATGTAGTATTCTTGATACAAGAGTCACCGGATCGGGGATTGAAAAAATTTCAATAGTGAGAGAATTTCCTGATGTGTTTCCTGAGGAGTTACCTGATACTCTAGTTGAAAGGGAGATTGAATTTACCATTGATACGATACCTGAAGCACAACCGATATCGAAGGCACCATACCGAATGGCACTAGTGGAATTGAAGGAACTGAAAATCCAACTACAGGAGCTACTTGATAAAGGGTTTATACAACCAAGTGTCTCACCATGGGGAGCACTGGTATTGTTTGTTAAGAAGAAAGACGGGATAATGCGAATGTGCATAGATTATAGAGAGTTGAACAAGTTGACGATCAAGAACAAATATCCACTACCACGTATTGATGACTTGTTTGATCAACTACAAGGGGCCGTATATTTTCAAAGATTGATTTGAGATCGGGTTATCACCAATTGAAAGTCAAGGTGGAGGATGTTGAGAAGCAGCGTTTCGGACTCGATACGGCCATTATGAGTTTTTGGTAATGCCATTTGGGGTAACAAATGCACCAGCGGCATTTATGGATTTGATGAACAGGGTATTCAAGGAATATCTGGATGAGTTTGTGATTGTGTTCATAGATGATATCCTGGTGTATTCCAAAAATGTTGAAGAACATGAAAGGCACTTACGATTGGTCTTACAACGACTGCGAGAGAGAAAATTATATGGGAAATTGAAAAAGTGTGAGTTTTGGTTGACTGAGATAGCTTTCTTGGGGCATGTAATTTCTGAAGATGGAGTTTCAGTGGACCCGCAGAAGATTGAGGCTATAACTAATTGGTCAAAACCAACAAATGTGTCAGAAATTCGAAGTTTCTTGGGATTGGCAGGTTATTATAGAAGGTTTGTGGAAAATTTCTCCAGGATAGCGATGCCAATGACTCAACTGATGAGAAAGAACGCAGTATTTAATTGGGACTCGGAATGTGACAAGAGTTTTAAAGAGCTGAAGACTCGACTTATGTCAGCACCGATCTTGACGATTCTGTCTGGTACAGGGGGGTTTGTAATCTATAGTGATGGTTCACATAGAGGATTGGGATGTGTTCTGATGCAGAATGGTAAAGTGATTGCTTATGGCTCACATCAGTTAAAGGTACATGAAGTGAATTATCCGACTCATGATCTTGAGTTAGCAGCGGTGATCTTTGTATTGAAGATCTGGCGGCACTATCTTTACGGGGAAAAGTGTGATATCTACACAGATCACAAGAGCCTGAAGTACTGGTTTACACAGAAAGAACTGAATATGAGGCAAAGGCGATGATTGGAATTGATGAAAGACTACGACTTGTCGATTCACTACCATCTTGGGAAAGCAAATGTAGTTGCTGACGCATTAAGCAGGAAGTCTACGAATAATTTGGCCTACGATTTGACTTCACAGAAACAACTTGGTGAAATGGAAAGGTTGGAACTTGAGGTGATTTCAACAACCGAGGGAGGTTTGCTAGCAGCTATTGTCGCACAACCGACATTGATAGATGAGATAAAGATGAAGCAACTTCAAGACCCAGTTTTAAAGAAGATCTATGATGAAATACCGCTAAAAAAACAGCCAGAGTTTACCTTTGTGGACAATATTCTGAAATTCAAGAATCGGGTCTGTGTACCTAATGTGGATGGGATTAAGGAGTTAATACTTGAAGAATCTCATAATACCAAATATACAGTTCATCCAGGTAGTACCAAGATGTATCGAGATTTGCGAGAGGTGTACTGGTGGTCTGGAATGAAAAGAGAGGTAGCTGAGCACGTGGCCAAATGCTTGGTTTGTCAGCAAGGCAAGGCAGAACATCAAAGGCCTGCAGGGTTATTGCAACCTTTGGATGTACCGGAATGGAAATGGGAAAAGATAACCATGGATTTTGTATCGGGTTTTTCAAGGTCTACAAGATCGAACGACAACGTTTGGGTAATTGTAGATCGATTGACTAAGTCTGCACATTTCTTGCCGATTAAGACAAAGGAACCGATGAAACTCGCGGAGTTGTATGTTAAAGAGATTGTGAGACTACATGGAGCGCCTGTCACGACCCAAATCTCGCTCAGTAAGATATTGTCCGCTTTGAGCCCAAGCCCGCACGGATTTGTTCTTGGGCCACTACCCAAAAGGCCTCTTGCTAGGGAGACTTGGAACCACACATATATAGCACATTACTTTTCCACACCCAGGCGATGTGGGATGAACTTCCCATAATGTGTAGCCTGTCAGCACTTACTGCAGCCACAAAGGCACTTACAGCAGCCCGCCCACTATATTTTTTTTAAAAATTGAAAAGTGATATAATCTTTATAATGGAACTTTAGTTCTTTTATAATGAAATGGATGTTTGGGAATACATGTTTATTAATAAAGAGTTTTTTTTTAAAACACAAGATCACATGTCTTTATTTAAGGAGTATTAAATACTGTTTTCAATAAATTATCATTTAGCTTGTGTGAGGGTGTCACTCTCGTGATTTTTGGTAATTGAATATTAGTCTGGATACAGGCTCTGGATTGAATATTTGGTTGTCCAAAAATCGGGGTGTGACAGCGCCAGTGTCTATAGTTTCAGACAGGGATATTAGCTTCTTATCTAGATTCTGGAGAGGACTACAAGCAGCTATGGGTACAAAGTTAAACTTTAGTACAGCTTTTCACCCACAGACAGATGGGCAGTCCGAGAGTGTAATTCAAATACTGGAGGACATGCTTCGACTATGTGTTCTTGATTTTAAGGGTGACTGGGAAAAATATATACCTTTGATTGAATTTGCCTACAATAACAGTTTTCAAGCTAGTATTGGGATGGCACCATATGAAGCACTATATGGGCGTAAGTGTCGATCACCGATTTGTTGGACCGAGGTAGGGGAACGAAGGCTAGAAGGACCTGAGATGGTTCAGTTGGCAGCGGATAAGGTAAAGGTAATACAACAACGGTTGAAAATGGCTCAGAGTCGTTACAAAAGCTATGTGGATACGGGGCGAAGGCCACTAGAATTCGAAGTAGGTGACCGTTTGTTCTTGAAGGTTTCACCTTCTAAGGGGATTACGAGGTTTGGAAGCGAGGGAAGTTGAATCTTAGATACGTTGGACCGTTTGAGATTGTTGGAAAAGTGGGGCCAGTAGCTTATCGGCTAGAGTTACCACAAGAGTTAGCTAATGTACATGATGTATTTCATGTGTCGATGTTGAGAAGAGTTATATCTGATTCAAGTCATGTGATTACTCCAGAGCCATTGGAAGTCAGAGAAGACTTAACGTATGTTGAACGTCCAGTGAGAATCCTAGATAGAAAGGATAAAGTATTACGAAACAAGACGGTTCCATTGGTAATGGTCTTGTGGTGAAATCACTCAGTGGAAGAAGCCACATGGGAAAGAGAGGATGAGATGCAGGCAAAGTATCCATTTCTATTTGAAGCATGAGGTATTGAAAGTTTGGGGACAAACTTCTTTTAAGGGGGAGAGGATGTCATACCCGCTCCCGCGGTATTTATTTATATCATTTTACCATGCATGGCATGCTTACTGTTGTGTTAATTAACACGTGTGATGTGAGTGATGACTCACTAGTTGTTGGAGGGTGTCTTTTGAGAACCCAACATTTGGCCTTGAAGGCAGTCCAGAAGGTGGGCAAGTGAGAATTCCCTACGATTGGGAAAACGAGTAATAACTCATGGTTATGTGCTTAAATGTTTATTTAGGCATATGTAAATATAATTGATTATTATATTGTTAATAGCGACTCATCGGAGTCATTAGATGCCTGGTAAGGACAGAATTGAACACGTTACGTAATTTGGTAAGCTAATTAGCAATTTCGTAAAATTTGTAGAAACTTGTGTTTTAGCAACCAAACGGAACTTAGTCGAAAACCTTTTTAATTTTGAGGTTTCACCTGTAGAGCTATGCATTAGCTGTGTAGAAAGTTTAAGAGACTGATTAGAAGTTTTGAAAACTAGTGGGGAGGTAAACACAATTTTTGAAAGTGTTGCCTATATATAGATAGTGATGACTTTCATAAATTTTATAAAGTTTAACCTAAATTCAAGAAGAGGCCAAATCGAGGATTTCTTGGCTTAGAGCTTCAAGACTCGAATCGACGGAGTTCTACCCGTTTGTTTTTCATCAAATTCCGTATTTCAACTCTACGAGGTAAGGCCGTCGTTTTGATACCTATTAAGCCTTGTTTGGTTAAGTTTTTCGAAAACTCATTTTCTAGAATTTTCATATAAAGTTGATAATTAGACTTTTGATTAATAGGAATTGTATTAGAAGAATTACTGCACGTTCTTTGTGATTGAGTTTCCTTGGATCGGCGTTTAAGAGCGTAAATCGGAGGTGAGTGATATAAATCTTGAGTTTTGGATGATTCTATGGTTTAATGCATTTGAAATGCTAGGAATGTATATAGATACCATGTGCAGTTCATATTGGGCAAAACTCATGTATAAAGTAGGCCCAAAGTATGTTGAAATGAAAAGCATTGTGATATGCGTTAAATGAGCATGTTTATGTGCCTATGTGGGTTAAAGAGGGATTTTTGCTAATTCACTGTGAGACGTCCTCTCGAAGGGAGAGGATTAGTAGTGACGACGGTCACTTGCCGAGAAAGGCATTTACGGGACATGTCGAAGGGGCATGGGTCGTGGTTGAGTCTTAAGACTTTGGATCGGTGAAGGTGCACTTATTCCCTAGAGACCAATAGTTATGTGTTATGATGGATTGGAACATATTTGTCATCCGTATGCTTGATTCATATTATTCACTAAGCGTTAGCTTAAACAAATCCATATATCTGTGGTTATATAAATAACCATTCAGATGCAAGGACTGGAGGGGAGAATCGCGGGTAATGAGGCGAGGAAGGACCGAAAGCTCCTAATGTTTATAGAACTTGTAGCACTTTTGTAATATGTGTTTAACTCTTGCCGGTTGTTTAACCGTGCAACTTGTATTAAGACTTGTTATATATGCGAGTACGGCGCTTGGTTCACTTTAGGACCTAGCTTGCCGAGACGTGGGAAGCTTGTACCTTTAGTACGTGTAATCCGAGAAGGGTTTATGGTTGTTGTATAAACGGTGTATATGTTTTTGCTAGCCCTTAGAATGTTTAACAAAACTTTGAAATAGTTTTGGTTTGAAATGCATTAGTTGAAATGGTTTGGTTTTGAAAGAAGTTGGTTTGAAATGGTTTGTTTGGTTTGGTTTCTTTTGGGTAATATGTGTATTGTTTTATTAGCGGCGTGTGTGCGGAAGCGCCGGGAATTAACGACGTTTATTAGAGAAGCGCCGGTAATTAACGGCGTTTGCGAAAAAGCGCCGGCATTTGTGAAACGGTCTTTTGGAGGTTTGAATTCTGCCCAGGCCCCATTTGACCGGTCGAGCGGGGCAATTCGACCGCTCGAAATGCCCCCTGCCAAAAAGTTCAAACTCCTACTTCCAATGTTCGGAACAACTTCTAATTAGGCATGGAGGTACCTTTGGGGACCCTTTGACCTATGAAACTGTTACTTTTGAAAACGAAACTCGTTAAGGAGTGTTTGGACACGCGTTTAATATAACCTTTGAAAAACTACTTGGTAGTTGGTTGTTTCGGAGCAAAACTTTTATTAAGGTCATTTTTGGGTACTTTAATCTTTGTTGGTAAGCCTTGATGGCTTGCCACGTGACCTAGATTCATATGTATGGATCCAGGGCGTGACAAAATGCAATTTTTTGCACTATACACAATCTCCCGTATTTGTCTTAACCTAACCTGTGACAGGTAAGCATTACGCGCAACGTACGTGATAATTTCTAATAGTTTAAGCTAATAGTGTCAGAATTTGGGTCTGATTGAATGAATTTTTGAAATTCAAGGACCCAATTACAAAAAAACAAAATTTATGGACCCAATTGATAACATGTTATAATTTAATGGACTAAAATGTAATTTTTCCTTAAGAAAATAATTGCTGAAGATTAAAAGTTGATTAGACATTATTGAGAAAGAGATAAATATGCTAATTTTGACATAAATATGAGTCAAGCGTTTTACATGCACATAAATATTCTTGAATAATAATACAAGCTTAATTATCTTTCGAAACGTAAAACTTTACGTGTCAATCTCCCACATCCAATCTCCCACATCCAAATTACAACTATAAAAGCTAGTTTAAGTATTATAAGACTGCATTCCAATTTTCACGTTAAAACTGTTTCATAACCTATCATACACCGTTCATAAATACAGGGATAGTTTAGGTATTAAGAAAGTATTAATTCAAAGCTCCAATAATATTTTAGAATACCACCTCCAATCTAGGATTTAAAATCCACCATATTTTTCATATTTGGGTGAATTCTAAATCAAGTAGGACCCACAATTTTATAAATAATCCATGAAACAAAACAAGGTAAATATTAAGATTACTAGTAATTTTAGGGTGAAATCAAAATCCACCCTCATAATCCATGAACCAAACGGACTCTAAGGGAAAATTTGGGAATGATAATATAGGATAAGTCCCACTCACATTTTCAATCTGGTTTTTAGGAAAACCAACATTAATTATGTTGGTTTGACACAAATTTTGTTTTAAGAGTGATTTTAGTCATGTACAATAAAAAGACATTTACTGAACACTTGAATATACAAACATGCACGGTTTATTTTAATTTGAATAACAAAACTGGTTCTTATCTTTTCCAAACAACCTTTAAGAATTGCAAACACGCCAATGGAGACAAAGCAGATCGACCACCAGAAGTAACCACCAGACAGCAAAAGGAACAAACTAAGGATAAATTTGCACCACATGCTAACACCACAGTATGAGTTTACAGAACATTGCAGTGCATGTAACTAGAGGATTTAGAGAGAAAGTAGACATTGCTATTATTGAAAATTCACTTTACAGTTTCGTATGATTGTTGATACCAACCTCCTAACATAGAAGACTATACTCTTTCTTCCCTTTTTTTTGGTACTAATTCCTTGCCCCACAGGTTTTATAATAATTTCATGAGCTTGTAATCCTTAAAGGCTCACCACTAATCTATATATTCTATTGTATAAAGGGAATATCATGTTAGTCTGCTTGATGTATTTGGTCGATTATTTTTCATATGTCGTTAAGTTACATAATTTAAAGTGATAAAAAAAGGATAACAAATGCATAAAAATGAACACAATAACGTGGGAAATGTGTTGTAGCAATAGGCATTTAAATGGATCGGGTTCGGTCCTAATCCAAATCCAATTGGTTAAAAAATCGGATCTCTTATCAGATTCAAATTCGAATTCGGATTGAGATTGTAAATTTGTAATCCAAATCTGTTTTATTTGTACCGGATTCGGATTAGATCACGATCTGATCCATTGACAGCCCTAATTAGCTTCTCCTCACTACAGTTATTATATAACATATAGGCACTTTTCTGGTATTGCTAGTTTTTGATGCTAACTAAATAAATCCTTTTGGTATGAAATAATTTGGAGGGTAAAATAAAAATTTGAGACTTCTGAAAGTATTAAACTTGTTAACAATTATAATTTGATTATCTTCTATTTTAGTAAGCTTAACAGAGTTGAACAAATGAGAGAGAGAGAAGAGGAGAGAGAGAGAGAGAGCATCCTTGAGTTTCCTGTTTTTGAAAGTGTGATTTCGTACATGATGTGCATGTGGGCCATCTTCTAAATAAAGCGTGGGCCATCTGCTAGTTTACTTTGTGTGTCAATCAGGCAATTCTTTTCTTTTCTTCTATTTATTAAATTTTTTTTTTTTTTTGGTGCGATTCATTGTCTTCTTTTACAATTAGTGGTTAAAGCATTGCAGTCATGTACTAATACACAGAAATAAAAAATAAAAAATTTATGGAGAAAGATAACATTATCTATATCTATACTATTAACACACTGGTTGGTAATTGATTGTGAAATGGAATAGAATTGGACATAATAGAAAATAACATAATTGTTTTGTAATTCTAATTCCCTTATTTGGTTTGAAACAAAAATGAATTGAATTAGTGTCATTTTCAATAATGACCTTATTAGTTTGCAATTCCAACAGGTACATATATGTATATATGCATATATATATATGGGGCTGCTAACCTATAACATGATGGTTGTAGGTTAGCATCGTACAACAACTTCTTTAGTGACGAAAAGTAGGTTTTTAGCGACAAAAATTTTGTGGCTAAAGGTTCCAACTTTTAGCGACGAAAAATTTCGTCACTAAAAGCCTGTTTTTTTGTCGCTAAAAGCCTCTTGTGCTGTAAGTTAGCAAATCCCTATATATATATAGTTATAGTGAGGATCAGGTGCGGGTGTTAAGGGGCGAATTTTGGGGCGGACCACTTTTAGCGACGAAAATGTCGCAAATTTCGTCGCTAAAAATCAATGTTTTAGCGACGAAATTTTTCGTCGCTAAAATTGGTCCGTCCTAAAGTCCGTCTTTTGACATCCGCTTAAGATCCGGACTGTATATATTTATTATATATGTATATATATATTGGTGTACCTACTGGCACTCAATGCAGTGTATTAACTATATGATATTGCATGCACTGGATGTGATACTATGGAGTGCTAATAACAATTCCCTATATATAAACGTATATGAGATATACATCTACATATACATATATATATATACATATTTATAGGGAAAGCTGACCCTATATATATTTATATATATAGTAATGTTTGGGGCACTAACAAATTCCACTAACATTCATACTCACACTCTATCTCTCTCATAGTGGCACTGTGGAGTCCGTAGTAGACCCAAAGTGCCACTAGGAGAGAGATAGAGTGTGAGTGTTAGTGAAATTTGTTTGTGCCCGTAGCATTGTTGATATATCTATATGAATAGTAGATATGCATATATATATATATACACGGTGAGATCTTAATTAAGCGGATTCAAACGGGTTTGGGACGGACTCGCTTTTAGCGATGAAATTTTTTATCACTAAAAATCATTGTTTTAGTGACGAAAAATTTGTCGCTAATAGCGATTTTTTTTATGGTTAAAAGCGAGTCCGGCCCAAACCCGTTGTTTGTGGTCTGCTTAAGTTCGGGACTGCATATATCAGTATATCAATATATATAGATATACATATATAGTATATATATATAGGCTCTCCAGTGCACTGGGCGAGTTCACTAAGCTTTTAAGCCTAAAAAACCGTGCCCCATCCTACTGTTCCGCGGGTTTTTTAGGCTTAAAAGTCCAGTGCAGTGGAGAGTCTGACCTTATATATAGATTAGTATATACACATATATATCACTATATCAATATATATACATCTATAGTATATTTATTTATATCAGTATATATATACACATATAGTATATACTATAACTAGGTATAACCCGTGCCTAAAGGCACTACCGACAAATTCTAATATGCCGTGCGTTTTATCAGCAGTTAATACAATTTCTCGTGTATTTTAACAACAAAGAGAGAAAAACATGATACACTATAATCTTAAAGTACCAAAATCGGAAAAATCAATTGAAACAAAACGTCTTAGGCTCACAGGTACCAGAATCACTGCCACAACATGTGGTACAACTGTCATACAAATTTGACAATACTTTAGCCTGTAAAGTTCTTAAAATTATGACGATCGTAGACTTAGAGACAACTGCCTGCTAATTTTTGCAATTGCAATCGCAACTATTGTTTTCTTAAACTCCCCTACAATTCAAAATTCCGTTCGGGGCCTCCCTAGTGAGGCCAAATGGGCTCATAGTGGAAAGTAAAGACATAATGTAGGTAGAAAAAACACATTTCCAAAAATTGAGGTTTTGGAAAGAAAATAAATGACCTGAAAGGAGGACCACAATTTGCTAAAAGAAAAAATTAAAAAGATAAAAAGAAAGTGCTATAGCAAATCCTTGTAATCCAATCACACTCCATAGCCTTGAGCTCATCACTATACTTCAGTGGTTTAGTGTACCGTTTTACATAATGAATGACAACACATTCAAGAACAAACTCATTCTCAAGTATTCATTGAAGAACAAACTAATTCTCAAGCATCCTTAGATAATAGTCTCATAATAGTCTCATAGATCGAATTATTCATTGATAACAATTGACGTACAATAATCTTTAGATGAAAAAAAAAGAACACATTATAAATTTAGAGGAAAACAGTCAATTAAAAAAACATGAACTAAATTAACTAAGATCCAAATAGGAAAAAAAAATGAAAAGAAAAAAAGATGGGAATAGTGTGGTAGTGGAGATGAACAAATGAAGAAATGAGCAACTACTGTTTTTTTCCAAATGTTCCATCAGTACCTCCGAGGCTCCGACAATTAGCTGGAAATATATTAAACTTCTCTTCGCACATGTGATCCATCGGAAAAGCCGACCATCTTAGTGGAAATGTAGACTCTTGCCATATATCCATCTCTGATTACTCCTTCCCCAATCAAACTTATTGTCTGAACCAACACATGTATGAATTCGAATACAATCACTTACCCACCCTACATGAGAAAGTTATTTTTCAAAGGGCAGAGACAATGGGCTGAAAATACCCAAACATTGATGTCTCTCCTTCACGGGTAATGCTAGTTCTGGTATAGTTGAAGCTTCTCTTTGCGTCTGAAAAGTGAGAAAACTACCAAACATTCAAGCTAGAGATGTTTCGCATGTAGGGTCCAGTATTCCTCAACTTTAAATCAAAAACTTAATTCATCATGTACTTATCTCCATTTTTGCCTCGCTTTAGTTTAATTTTTTTTTCTCCTTTAATGAAGATGGTGCGTTTCAAAAAATGGCATAACATGAAAGAAAAGGTTATTTTCGTTCCAAACATGGCATAATACTTACAACAGCTACAAAAGAATAATGGCAGCTAAGGTGGATGTGATCTTTTCCACCAAGTGTCCAAGTGGGACCTAGAGCCCTTACCTCCATGCCATTTTCTCAGGATTGGCATTCCACTTCACCTACTACCCATTAATAGAGACACCTGCTGCACCTGCTACCCATTAATAGAGACACCTGCTGCAATCCTACGACAATGCTCAACCAAAGGACCAGCTTTGCTTACTTCTGTGGTAGAGTAAATGAAATGAAACAAACATAAATGAGAATTTTATTATGGGCTGTTAAATTAATAAATAGAAAGCAATACAAATATATATATATATATATATAGAGAGAGAGAGAGAGAGAGAGAGAGAGAGAGAGAGAGAGAGAGAGAGAGAGAGAGAGAGGAGATCTTACAGATTAAATGCACCATCTAAATGCATGTCTACATTCTAAAAACAGCTTGGGCACTTCCAACACAAAATTGGTTGCATCACGATTAGAATCAATCAATATGGTTAAAAGGAAAAAAGAAAACAAAGAATTATAACTACGCGTGCCTTCGGAAAATAGGTAACTTCATGTTTATTAGAATAAAATGCATACACCCTATTATAGGAACCATAGTAATCAACCGGGCAGCTTAAAAAAGCGACACACAAATTCAAGAAAAATGTAGAAAAAATCTACACATCAAAGAAATCAAGAGAAAAAGAAAACATAGAAGATATTTCATTTTTCACCTTTGTCCACATCAGCATTATAGAACATATGAAAAAATTCAATTCAAAGGCGTTTAATACCTGAGACTGATATTGAGCACAATAATACATGAGGCTACAAAAAAACAACAAACCCATTAACTCAAAACTCAATGGATCAACAAAAAAAAAAGAAAAAAAGAAAACAGGGTATGTGTATGTGTTTCCGTGTGTGCAAAGAGGGATACAGGGAGACCCATTAACCCATGTACTTTTGGCTAGTAATTACCGAGCGCAAAAAAGGGGATCATTGAATCGAACGAAGACACACTCCCTTCTAAAATAGAAAAGAAATAAATAAATTTGACAAACTTAGCTCACTTGTTTGAGAAGAAAAAATCTCACTTGGATAAAATAATATCAATAGGGGTTGGCTGTAACATTTGCCAACCGGGACAACGCATGAAAAAAAAAATATCAATCCAAAAGCATATAATTTCAGCAGTCAATATATTACCTTTCAAATTCCTCATTCCCCTTACAAACTCCTCATTCAACAAATGACATTTCCACCCAAATAGGACCAACTGTGGATGAGCAATAAACAATCTGCAAGCAGTAAGCAAGTGTTAAGTGCACAATTGACCCTCAAACAATGGTCTCTACTGGATAATTGAAGGGAAAAAATTAAGAGAGTACAATTCTAACAATGTGTACGTTTAACCAATAACTAAGCTACCTGGCCAAGAAATTTATTTTTAGGTACAATTCATTCAAGTAGTTTATGGTTTAACGAATAGGGTTTTAACTAATGGTGTGGTCCACAGATATTTGTATATTCAACCTGTTTTTTTTCTTCAGAGTGCAAGCCTCTCTCTCTCTCTCTCTCTCTCTCTCTCTCTGAGAAGTTGTTGCTCCATTCTTCATCACCACCTGAAAAGAAAAAAAAACATGCAAAGTTGTTAAAGCTATGTTCTTTTCACTTGAACAACGAATAGTTTTTAAGCTGCAAATTCAAAGAGCCGACTGGTGATTCAATCACCAACCCAAATGAGTGCTATTCAAATCAACTTGATTGAATCAATGATTCATACTTTAATAACTATAGAGAGGTAGAGAGATATATTTAGGCAATTTATTTGGTACCAAAGAATGAAGACATTAAAAAGCGGAACCGTGGAAGTGAATTAGACAATGCGTGATAGATTAGCTAGACAAAGGAATTGATTAAATGGAAATTTTACCCATACCATAGATGAGAATAAGCATCGTATACCTTGCAGCAATTGAAAGTCTGAAACCCTTGGATGTAGTGTTTTGTGTTAAAACTTCTAAAATTGATACTGTTGCAGCATCGTATACCTCTGAAATTGATCAATTTTATGTTATCAATTTGTGTTATGAGAGGGCCGGAGCCAAAGAGAGAGAGAGAGAGGGAGGGAGAGAGGTGTGGTTACGTTAGATAGTGAGAGAGAGAGAGGGGTTTAGGTCTAGAGTATATATGTAGAGTTGGGGGTTTGAACCAAGCCAACATAGAGGGGGGGGGGGATTTCTCTAATCCAGGAGCCGGTGGTCCGTGGTGGTTGGTGCCGGCAGAGGTCCCCGATTGTGGTGGTGGTGGTGAGATAGGGTTGTAGCCCGACGGAGGGGGAGAGAGAGAAAAGGGGTTTCAAAATTAGAGAGAGAGAGATTTCTCCAAACTGTTTGATTCAAAAACATAAAAAGTGTTAATAGTGTGAGGGGACGGGTCACGTGAGGGAGATGAGAAGGGGAAATTTTTTTGAAACCAAGCCCATTTCATCCATTAGATCACTTTTGACAATCAATCCTAGCCCTCCAATGTTTGTCTCTCACTGCGAATTCAAAAGTGAAAGACAAACATTAAATAAAAAAAATAAAAAAAGGCCAAGCATTCCAAACTCAATCTCAGCCCTTCACTGTCTTTGGTAAGATTCAATCCCAGCCCTTCTTTGTCTTTGTCTTGGGGGGAGACAAACCCCTTCATCCCTTATTATATAGGGGTATGGCTGTGATACGTAGAGCAGTTTCGTTCGCATGGGTGTGGACACTTCTTGACCATTGGATTGATGGTTCTTTTAATCTAGGATCTTTATTCAAAAAAGATCAAAACCAGTGGTTTCTCTCTCTCCCTCGCTCTCTCATACCCACCCAACCGGTAACAAGTTACCACAACATCCCGCCCAAATCTCTCTCTCTCTCTCTCTCTCTCTCTCTCTCTCTCTCTCTCTCTCTCTCTCTTTCTCTCTCTCTCTCTAAACAAAGGAAGAAGAGCTCTCTTTCTTCTCTAACCAAGCAGTGGGCACGGCTATGGGGACCGTCCGACCACCATCCCACCGCCATGCAACCACTGTCAACCCAAACCCACCATCACTAGCGCCACATCACCACCCACCATTACCACCGAAGACCACCACCCATCATCACTAGCACCACCTGTGAGAAGGTATTTTTTCTCTAATTTCTCTCTCTCTCTCTCTCTCTCTCTCTCTCTCTCTCACACACACACACACACACACACTAATTTTCTGCAAGTCCCCTGAAGAAGCAGAGCTCTCTATCACTAATTTTTTTGAGAGAAAATTGCTATTAATTTGTAGTTGTTGGAACCGTGTTCCTCAGTATTTTTTTGGGGTTTCTCCCAACCGTGTTCCTCTGTACTTTTTGGGGTTTCTCCCAACCGTTTTCCTCTACGAAAAGTGTTCGGATTTTGGGTTTCTGACCACATTTTTTTTCCTTCTCTTCATATGTGTGTTCAATTTGTAGTGGTTCAGGCTACGTTTTTGTTTGCTGCAATTCAACATAAGAATTTGTTTGTTGAGGTGGGTGCTTTGACACACATGCCCAAATACTTGTGTGTGTGTGTGGTAATAGAGAGTAGATTGCAATTAAGAAAGTTAAAGTTAAGTACTTTGTGATTGAAATTCTGTACCCTTTATTGTGCCACTGATAAAAAATTCTGCACTTTTGTTGTTCCATGATTAACATGAAATTCTTGTTCCATGGTTAAGAAATATTATACCCTTCATTTCTGTGATTAGTAAATGTTGTACCCATCTTGTTCCATGATTAACAAACGTTGTTCCCTTTATAAGAATTTATGCACTCTTATTGTTCCATGATTAACATGAAATTCTTGTTCCATGGTTAAGAAATATTGTACCCTTCATTTCTAGTGATTCAGAAATGTTGTACCCATGTTGTTCCATGATTAACAAATATTGTTCCCTTGATAAGAATTTATGCACACTTTCTATTCTAGTGATAAGAAATTATGTTCCCTTTTTTTTCCAGTGATAATAAATTTTATACCCATATTGTTCTGTATTTTAGGATAATCTGTTGGCTGGAGGCTTTGATTCGTTTCAAGTAGTTGTCGTTGAAACCTACTGAAATATGATGGTTGGAGGCTTGTGTATTTTTTTTCTTTGTTTGGCCATATAATATATTAAAACTTTTTGTTGCTCTACTTTAGATAATCTTTTGCGTAGAGGCTTTTCTTGAATATGAGGTATTCACTACATAACACTATTGAATATTTGAAATTGTTAACACCATATTTTCTTTGAGTTTGATAAATTGAGAGTAATTTTTGCAAATGTAGGAAGCAAAGGGCAAAAAATAAAAAAGGCAGGACAAGTGTTGATATAAAAATATGTTGCAACGTCGTTGTTAAAGTATCTAATCTTGGGTTTCTCACTGTGAGATAGAAATTTGCCAACTTCAAAGTTAAACTCAACCTTTATTTTATTGAGTTATCTTAAGCAAGACAATGGGTGTGTTCAATAACAAATTAAGTGCAGAAAATAAAAAATTTCAGTATTTATTTTATTTTAGTGTGATTGATAATATAGCACTTAATTGAAAAAATAGTCAAATGCCACTAAAAACTGTAAATAAAAATTTCTACTGATTTTCACTAAACGCATTCTTTTGAAACATACTCATAATTTTTAACTGCATATTCAGTAGCTTAAAATTCAGTACTAATTTTTGTCTTTATCAAATGAGACCTAGGATATTCACTTAAAATTGGTTTGACAATTATTTGGTCAGCAATGACTTCATGCACATGAAACTTTAATAAAAGAATTCAAAGTTAGTTTTGATTCGAAGTCATTAATGAAATTTAATTGGTTTTACAATTATTTTGGTCTGCATGAGTTTTGATTTGAAGTCATTAATGAAATTACTAACCAATAAGCATTTTCCCAGGAAGCATTTATCCAAAACATTTCTTTTACATGCTGGTCTTAGAAACTTGAAATTTCTTCAAATAGTACTTTCACATCCTTCCAATATCTTTCGGTAATATCTTACTCCGTATAAAATTGTACCTATTTCAGTGCATATATATCCGATAGGCACAAATCACTTGCAACGCACGTACCCACAAACTAGTTGCTGTATACAACAATGATGTTGATTTTGTAAGCTTTTGAGAAAGAGAGAAAAATACTCTGTTTAACTCTACAACAACAACTCATTCATATGTCCTCTGTTTTTCAATTCTCAACCCAGTGCATTTGTTATCTTTCATTTTCAAACACTATCTATTCATCTACAATGCTTTAGTATTATTAGTACACAAAAAAATGGCCCATGACTCCTAAACCAGGGGCATTGCTTAAGTTCAGTGATCATAGTCATGGTTTGACCTTTGAGCAGGAACTAATGGCACTGTGGCTCGCTTCTACAGTTGTGTAGATCAAGAGGGTGGGGTTTTGCCTCTGGCTGAGCACCTTATGACCCATCAAAGATTAGGTAAGTTTATAAGTCTCTCTCTATGTTGGCACATTAGTTACTGCTTAATTCGATTTCACAGTTTACTGTGTGGCAACTATCTTAACAGATACATATCAGCATATTATGTGACTGTTTATCATAAACTTCTCTCTCTGGCATGTGGGGAGAATGTGTATCCACATACATAAGCTATATTTATACGCGTACATATATATATATATATATGGCAAATCTTCAATACATCCTCATGTATGATACAACCATTTGATAGGTGCCAATTTATGGTAACAAAGTGCTATTTTGTTCTAGTTTTAGTGCCACTTAGTAGCAACTTTTGGAGTGTTATTTATGCTAACAAGTGATCAGCAGATAAGTCACTTACAGGCACACTTATGGTAGAGTTAACTACTGTTAAATATGGTGGTAATAGAGGAGTTCAGGAAGTTAACTACTGTAGAAATGAACTTTTTATCCAAAAGCAAACAAAAAGTTCCCTCGATTTCCTTTCTTCTTCTTCATTTCTTCCAACGGTCCCACAGCTTTTTCGTTATTCTCACGCATGTCTGTGTGATTACCAACCATCATATCAGAGATGAGAAAATTGTAAATTTAATAAAAATAAGAAAGTTTTGTACCCTTGTTGTTCTTAGTAACAATAAATTTTGTACCCTAATTGTTGTAAGTGATAATAAATTTTGTACCCTTATTGTTCCAGTGATTAAGAAAAATGTTGCACCTATCTTGTTCCATGAGTAACAAATATTGTTCCCTTGATAAGAATTCTGCACTCTTTTTGTTCCAGTTATAAGAAATTATGTTCCCTTTTTGTTCCAATGATAATAAATTGTGTACCTTATTGTTTTGAACCTTAGGATAATCTGTTTCTTGGAGGCTTTGATTCGTTTAAAGTTGTGGTTGAAACCTACTTGAATATGAGGTATTCACCAAATTTAAAAAATAATAACACCATTGTTGAATGAAATTGGGTCATGTATTGCTTTCCTATAAATATGAGTATAATTATTATCTATAAATATAGGATAAAGCATAGGGCAAAAAAGGGAAAGGGTACACAAGTGGTTGAAAAACCAAAGAAGCCTTTATCAGCGTACATGCTCTTTTAGTAAGTAAAATTCATTGTGTATCCTTATGTGTTGTTTTATTCCATAGCATGTGACAATGTTAATTATGGTGTAATGCAGTCAAGTAAGATGCAAACAAGTGAAGATTGATGGTCGAGACAAAAAGAAACAAAATGAGATGCAACAAGAATGCAGTCGAATGTGGAATGAAATGAATGAGGTTGACAAGCAGCCATTTGAGGAACAGGTTAAGGAGGCGTCCAAAGTTTATCAAGACTGGACGTCTACTCAAAAGGTATATAATTCTGTTATCAACGTCTATTTAAATGGCGTTGTAGACATTTATGTCAAACTAATAACAGGAACTATTTATGTTTGCTTAACAGAAAAAATCTACGATAGATACATGAATTTTGTTGCCTGTAATTGTCAACACTGTGTCAAAGTTTACACGTCAACAATTGGAGGCAATTCAGGCCATTGGATTTGGTTCTCTCATACACCTTCGGTGTACAAGAGTAAACCACCATTTTTGTGAGTGGTTGGTGAATAATTTTGATCCTGCAGAATGTGCATTGACTGCACATGGCAGAAAACTTATGGTGTCCCCTCTCAATGTTGAGCACATCATGGATGTCAGTGCTAAAGGGTCTAAAGTAATTATAGAAGGGCTGTCATCAAATGCCATCACCGAAATGAGTGTAAAGTATGGCTTCAAAAGTGGGTTGTTGAGTCTAAAAGACTTGAGGGAGGATTTACAGTCAACTGAAGAACATGGCGATGAGTTCAAGGTTAAGGTCGCTTTGCTTTCCTTGGTAGGCTTTTTATGCCCGAGCATGAAGCCGGGCATTAATCAAAACTTTTTACACGCACTACTGGATGTATCGAGTTTGTCGAAGAAGAATTGGGCGAAGTTAGTGTTGGACTTCCTTGTGAGGGGCATCCACAATTACAAGGAAAATAAGCAAGTCAGAGTGAGTGGTTACGTGCTCTTCTTGATGGTAACATTCTTTCGATGTCCTATTATAATTTATTGATGTATCCATTCAAAGTAAATTAACCTAAATCTAACTAACTTCCGAATTTTTCTAATATTTGTAGTTGTTCTACCTTGAAAATTTTATTCCTATTGGGCTGCCTTCATCTTTTACCAAAACTGCTTCGTATTCATTGGTGGGGATGTGGGGGAATCAAGAAGTAAATGCCCGAGTGAGATTTCTTCAAAACAAGGGATTATTTACCAATAAAAAGGTATAATAATGTACCATTCATTGAACTATTTGTTAGTAATACTTAAATGTTTAGATGCATTATCTGAAGTATACATCATTTAATATTCAGAATTGAATAACAGATTTTGTTGGTGATGCCCAATGAACAACCACCAAAGGATACCCCGCCAATCGTAACTGAACCATTGAAGGAAACCCCTCGAAAGGATGGGCTGCACACTTGGATGGACAAGGTTGACAATGAACTTGTCCAAATGAAAAGGGACATTCGATCTCATTTAGAAAACTTCAATTCTGTAAAAGAGGAACTGGGTGACACTATCAGGGTGGTGAATAATTTGGTGGCCCGTGGACACCAACAACAACGTGAAAGAGAGAAATCACCATCATTTCTGGAATCACCAAAAACTGAAGAATATGAAAGAAATCAGTCACGTTCATTTCCTAATGAATGATTCTATTCTCCAGTCCCCTAGTTGCTAAAAAAAGCAAGTACTCCACCCCGCGCCGTTCTTTTAATAATTCGACCAAAGTTGCAACAAAGAGGTATGAGATTGACCTCGATTCATTGAGGCCAGTAGAAAAGGTGACTAAAGCTCCTACTCTTGTAGATGAATTGTCAAGCATTCCCCTAGTTGCTAAGAAACGCAAGCACCCCCCACCCAAGGGTTTAGAAAACACCATTCAACTTCGACGATCCCCCCGGAAAAAAGCCACGCGAAAAATGGAGGGTGAACATGAAGTAACCTCAAAACTCCCCCCTCGCATGCGTGTACAAGACAAGCATTTACCTAGAAGATATACACGCTCTCCGTACACGGCCAGTACATCAAAGCCAAGGAATAGGGGAGTGCTGGTGGCTGTTTTTGAGGGACAGGTTAAGAAGAAGGCCAGTCACTTTTATGCGAATATAAGGAATTGTTTCATGTTTCCTTTTATTTTCTTCTCATAGAACTTTGTCATTCAACCAAAAGGGGGCTGCATTCCAGCAAAGAAGGGGGCTGAATTTTACCAATTTATCAGATCATAATCCTTACCAAACAGACTCTATCAACAAGTTGAAATTGGTACTAAAAAATGGCAAGCAAACTGAACACAATTTGAACAGTTCAGCTTGATTTACTCTTACGCAACGCTACCCTCAGCAAATATGAAGCACCGATACCGCGTTGGAAGTACCATGACACGGACACAAGAAGGCGATATAAATGGGACGGGGAACAATGACAACATAGCAAAAAAATGAATCATTAATTTTTTTTAACCATGTAAACTGAAAATAACATTACTTTTTTTAAAACTAAGACCAATGATGTAAAATAAATTAACTCCAAACAACAATACAACATGAAAATATCATAACACTACAAACTCTACCATTTAAGCATCATTACAAAAGCAACTACAGTTATAGCATCCATAAAGCAACCTGAAGCATATCATATATATACGGTAAAGCACTTCAATGTCTACATAAAAAACATACAAGTTCGGAATTCCATTTTGTAATGGTGTACTCAGACAGGGAAGTGAAAACAATTATAAATTTCAACAAGACAGAATATAGCCACTAACTTTTTCAATACTAGATTGGATGAGTTACCTCCCCTTCATCAAAATCATCACCACTATAATCTTCCACATCAAAATCATCATTGTCGGAATCATCAAACTCATCATCTCTGCTTGGATCAACAAGTGTCACCTTTGGTTTTTGTCATACCTGTTCCAAAATTTCATAGTTTTATCATACATAAATAGAAAGTTGTGAGTATATCAATGTTAATTGATATTTGGATTGAGAAGGAGTTGATTGTGAGTCAACAATGGGGTGTCAGTGAGGACACGGGAACATGGTGGTTCATTTTGCATTAGCATGAGTAAATGTCATTTATATGATTTAAATGTTATTTGACTTTATCTGGTATTTTATGAATAGTGAAATTATACCTGTGTAGTGTAATTTCTGGTAATTTCGATATCGTTGAATATTATTTTGAGAACTGTGGTGAGAACGTGAGTGACACGTTAAATAAAAGGTAGGTTGTGTAGAGATTCCATAGAATTTAGTTTTCGGATGTGATTTTGGAGCCAAACGAGACTTAGTCGGAAACTTTTGTAAATTATAATTTTCACTCGTAAAGGCATAAAATGGACGTGTGCGAAGTTTCAGGAGTTAATTAGATGTTTGAGAAACTCGCGGGGAAGTAAACGAAATTTTCAAAGAGTTGTCTATAAATAGAGGAGGGGTGAAATTCATTATTTCACAAAACTTTATAAATATCGTTAGAGAGGAGAGAAAAAAGGAGATTTGATCCCTTGAGCTTTGCGACGACGATCGGCGACATTTCGTCCGTCAGATTTTTACCAAATTCAAGATTTGAACTCGTGAAGGTAAGGCCTACGTTTTGATACTACTTAGACCACGTTTGGCAAATTTTTATAAAAATCTAATTTCTAGACTTTTGGGGAAAACCCAGTAAAACTTGTAGGAATCACTTGAAATTCGAGATCCAACGATTAATTGGGCCTCTAGTTGATCCTTCAAAGTTTGAAGGGAATCGCACGAGGTATAAAGTTCGAACTTGTGAAATATAGGAAGTTACATGTTTTATATTTCGACGACGAAATTGAGATCTAGGCAAAATCCATGTGTTAATCTTAGGCCCGTTAATTATGCACACGCTAAATTGTGAAAAGCATGTCTAAATTTACGCGAGCATATTGAGTTGTCTTTGTGGGTCAAAGGGGGGTCTTATACAAATTCATGCCGGAGTAAGCTTCTCGATGTTTGAGAATTTTAGTAGCGACGGTTACTGTGTATTGTTTAAGGCTTGGACTTGCCAGGGCACTTGGGGATGTAATAGTTGTCGGCTTGGACTAGCCATTGACATCGCGGTTTAAGGCTTGGACTTGCCGCTACCGGATGAAGGCGTATTTTTCTCCCTAGCGACTATTTATGTGATTTATGAGATTAAAGCATGTTCATCATATATTGCATATGTTTGAACTTGTACACTCAGCATATAGATGAGTAGTGGAGATTTACTCCATTGCAGGTAAGAAGAAAGACAAGAAGAAGCGTGAGGAGTGAGGCCGTTGAGGAATGCCGGGGGAAGCACCTTGTTTATATTTTTGTTCTCTTGTCCAAAAACTTATATAACGATTTGGGAATTCGTATTATGTTGTAATAGAAGTTTGGGCTAGTTCTTTAAGTATTGTAATCACTGGTAAACTTTTGTAGTTATCTTTTAAATCATGGGTGTACTACTGTGTTTGCGTTGGTTTGGAATCGGAAGGCCTAAGCTCGTAATTCTGCAGAATGCTTGGTGTGCTGATGCAGATCAGTCGACAGGTTTCTTATTCAGTCGACTGGATCACTATTTTAAACTGAACACTGCCTTGTATGTTTGGGGATCAGTCGACTGGGTTGAGAAAACAGTCGACTGGATGGTGCCCCAGAGCAGATGATTCTGCTTGAATAGAGTCTCAGTCGATCGGACAAACTCAGTCGACTGATAAATTTAGGCATCAGTTGACTGTGTTGAGAAAACAGTCGACTGGACTGAGATGTTGATCTTTTTAAACTTACTGCTTTTGATGGTTAGTCGACTGGGTTCCCGATCAGTCGACTGGATCTCTATTATTCACAAATGAATTCTTTTGGACGCTTTTCAATTGACCAAAACTTTTTATAATTCTGATTTTAATTGATTTCACTTATACTTTCCGCTGCTATTTACTTTAAAGGAACTGGATAAGCCTTGATGGCATGCCATGTGTCCTATTTCCACGCGTAGTGGGATGGGTCGTGACAGTTTTGCAGCAGGTTTAGGCTTCGCTTTCTCAACCTTAGGGTCAAGTTTCCCTAAGAAAGTTGACGAGAGTAGATAAAACTTTAGATTCTAAAGTTTCCTGTAAATAATATACAATTAAAATAAATTACAGAATTTACCATTCTCAGGGGTGTCTATGGGGTGACCCTCATCTTCATCTGAAGAAAAGTCAGTACCTAAAAAAGGAAAAGGCAATCAGAGCCAAGAATCCAAAAGATGATAAAGTAAGAACCTTTTCCCGAGCAATTTATATCAAGACTCACCAGAATCATTACCTCCTTCCATGGAGACAAGAAGACAAAATACAGTCAAGGAAAAACAATATAAAGCTCAAACCCAAAACCAATATAAGAACCCAAAAGGCCAAAATAGTTTTCAGAAAGATTTAATATCCAAAAGGCAAGTGACTCCATGTTCTTATGTAACCACAAGAGATGCGATCCAATTCAAAGGAAGATGAGACCCAACCATCTCAAAGTTAGCATATTAACCGTGAATTTAATTATTAAAATGGTTTCAAATCATTGAAATTATTAAAAAAAACCAAGCACAGCTTTTCAAATCATTCGTAGCTATAAACTTCACTAACAAGGGAAAAAACTGTTACACTACACAAAATATATTGAACTGGGCAACAACAGAAGTAAAGGATATCCATATGGATCATCAGCTGTATATCCAAGGTCAAATGTTAGTTGAGGGGTATCCCCCACTGAAAGTGTTCCCACAACATACTTGTTATCATCAATGTCCCACAACATACTTGTTATCTATCATTGTCTCTCAATGAATGTAATTTCCATTTTATGCTTATTCTCTCTCCTATATAAACTTGTACTGGGTTGGTTGTCATTCACGGAAAAACACTATGAATAGAATTGAAGGCTATCACAAGTACACTCTATTGACGGACTGCAAATGAATGCTATTAATTCAAAGAAAAACTGATGAAACTCGAAGATAATTGAAAACGTAGAGAAACCAAATACATTGTTGTAAGAAGAATACACATGCTCCAATAATGCATAATTTTGCGAGAAAAATTACCTGAGGCATGAACGAATAAAATCTTGGATTTAATATTTAATAATTTCCATTTATTCAGGTTGAGGAACCATTGTCCAATCCCCCAACTATTGAACGTGTTCAGCAGTTGGTGCCCGATCCCCCAACTTTTGAGCTTACGCTTCCAGCAATCACTCAAGAAGAGAGGAACATTGTCGACTACATTCTCGACAAGAGTCAGCCTCTAAAGTATATCATAAGTAACCATTCTAACCAATACACATTATTTTTCATTTCACTAATTTGTTCTTTAAAAAAATGCAGGGATATCATTGTAAGATATGAGTTGGAGCAGGGGGACCATGAGACGCTATTGTGGCTACGGGCAGGAGAGTGGGTCACTGACCTTGTAAGGATTCAAGAAAATTCATTAGCATTTTGTAATACCCTTCCAATGCCCTACAGTTAGAATTTCACCGAATATAAATATTAAGATGCTACGAATTGTGTAGATAATCAACCTTGCGGTTGTCAGGCTAACATATGAAGAGAGATGTCGGCATGATGATGGGAAATGCACAAAATAGTATTTTCCGACATACTTTTTGGTAAGACAATTGAAACTTTGAACCTAATTTAAAAAGACCAAGATAATAAAAATGTTTCCTTTACAGACACAAATTACTGCTCGCACCCCGCCCTCTTGTAGTGAAATGTCAAGGAATTACTTTGGAACTGGTCGTTATACTTCCGCATTCAGAAGTGTTGAGAGGGTATGGTCTTAATCTTGTTATGAAAATTATTTGTTTATCGTTGGTAGCATTGCTGTTAAATGATATTGCTTGTAATGCAGATTTTTATACCCATGAATGACAACAATGACCATTGGTTTCTATGTGTCATTGACTTTCCCTTGCAAAAGATCTTTATTTTAGACTCATTGCCTGATAAGCAAAAGCTCAGAGCTCGTGATAAGCTGGTTGTAAGGATTGTAAGCTTTGTGGATATGATGTTGATTCAGTACTATGGGAATGAATATAGTAGCTCAATAAGCTTATTTGAACACCATAGGGTAGGCTGGATCCCTCAACAGAAGAATGGGTATGACTGTGGGGTATTTGTGATAATGTACATGCAACTTCTTGACCTGAACCCGAGAACGAAGTTCACGGTAAATATTCATCCTAAAAACTTTGTGATAATGGTAGTGCAACTTAATTAACATATTAATTGACTACGTTAATTATAACAACTTTGTAGTTTGGATCTCAAGAAGCCCGATAAAGGATTCTTGTGGATCTAGTGACAAGTGAATACAACACAATTAAGGAAGAGGTACTACAGAAAGTTGCAACCTACACATCCCAGCAGCAAAGATAGAGGTAATAAAGTAAGGACTCACTTGTCTTCTTTCCTCAAAATTTGTTTTCATCGAACTCATATCCCCATGTGTAATTCCTGTTGGCCTACAAGGGTACAAGACATGGTTTATAATTACAATTTATAGGCCTAACAACTTAAGCCAAAAGATTAAAAATAGGTGGAAAATAAAAAGAAAAGAGAAAAACAAATGCTTCAACAAACATGAATTCACTTACTCAAGTGTGAGTGGTAGGGAAGCATGATATATATTTACCATGATACCCATTGTAAATATATTGAAATTAAGGACCCATAACTATATAGTTGTAAGGACAATTACAAATAATATGAGCTAACGGTAATGCCTACCTCATCGACATTGTTTAAGTCGACTCTTGTAATCGATGAATTGTTCACTGTAGTTGCTCCGCCATTGAACTCAAAATCCCATGTGTAATTCCTGTTGGGCTGCACGGGTACAAGACGTGGTTTAAAATTACTAAACTAAGTGGGCAGCGTACAATTTAGAGGCCTGACAATTACAACCAAAAGCACAATTTTGGTAACAAAAAAATAAAGCTATTTTACTTTGGTATTGTATGTGAGCAAACAATATCAGCAAGAGGGGATTCCTACCTCATCGATATTGTTTAAGTCGACTCTTGTAGTCGATGGATTGTTCATTGTAGTTGCTCTGCCATTGAACTCAAAATCCCATGTATAATTCATGTTGTGCTGATAGGTGGAAAGACATGGTTGTTTAAGACTAAACTAAGATTGCAGTGTACAATTCCAAATAACATGAGCAATCGATAATGCCTACCTCATCAATATTGTTAAAGTCGATTCTTGAACTCGACGGAGTGTTCAATGTAGTTGTTCCATCATCGAAATCGCTGTAGTTGTTCATATTTGGTGTGCGGGTATCCTTTTTATATGGAGTATGCATCCCAAATTCAGGAGTTGTAGTTCGTTTTTTATTTGGGCTACAAAATAAGCTCTTTCTTCGGCTAGCAGTAACCCGTCCACCACCTTCAACTTCAGCATCATCTTGTTGAGTGGACCATTTAGGTTGATTTTTTGGGCATGTTGTTGTTGTGTGTTCGACGCATCTGTATATATCAATGTTAATTTCTATACCACATAGAAGATGTAAATGCTAATCTATTTAGTGTTTCATTTTACTACTTATAAATTGTAATGTTGTTTTTTTGGTTTTTTTTTTTGTTGTTGCAGGTTTTCATTTATTTTGGAACGGGTCATCAATGAATGAATTGGTTGTGGTTGTAAGGGTTGAATGAAATTTTTGGTAAGGGTTGTGGTTGTAAGGCTTGTGGTTGGGTAGATATACCTTTTTTTGTTCTAGTGATTAGAAACTGTGTTCCCTTCTTGTTTCTGTTATAAGAAACACATGTAAATTTTTGGTAAATATAAGTTTATGAATACTTCTATTTAGTATGGAGGAATACATCTATTTAGTTTTTTGGTACCCTTTTTGTATCTGTGATAAGTTTTTTTGTATCCTTTTTGTTTCTATGATAAGATGTTTTGTACCATTTTTGTTCCTGTGATATGATTTTTTTGTACCCTTTTTCTTTCTGTGATAAGAAATATTGTACCTCTGATGTACATGTAAATTTTAGGCCAATAGAAGTTGTGTATAATTTATTACCTGCAATAACCATAGCGCTTTAAATTTTGTTTGTTGCTGCCTGCCCCTTTACTTCCCTTTGTTTCAACAGGGGCTGGGTCTTTTACACCAAAACCAGTAGTACACTTTGCTGTCCCAATCTTCTTCTTCCATAGGTCCTTCAAATGAAATGTTAGTTCTGTGACTGTATCATTTGCATCGGTCCATCCTTCCTCTGTTAGGACAGCATAGTGTCCCATGTCTTCGCACCTGTTATTGAACAATTTGAGACGTGCAATTTGACTTTGAGTGTGCTGAAATTATTGCCTTTCAGGGATGTGCAGTTTGCCGTTTTCGCCCATTCCGGGCCACTTTTCAACCATCTTGGTGTGATACAACTAAGAGGGATTTCCTGCATGTATTCATTTTTCATTACACATATGCAAGAACACTTTATTGCCCCTCATGGTGATTGGAAATAACATTCCATCGCGAAGTGGGCTGTGGATATTTGGATAAGTAAAAATTAACGTACGTCAGCCCATTCACCCTTTCTAAGACAAAGTATTTAGTCTCACGGTTAATTTCACCACGAAACATGATAAAAATCGATCTAGTGAATATATTGGCAGCATGCGTCTCAATGGGCCTCAAGTTTGTGAACATAACTAGATATGTTTGTTCCGTATCATTGTGCGCCTTAGCTTCATTGTGGCAAAGACGTCGAAGTGCTTTATCATAATTTTTAACAAACTCGTAAAGCCGCATTCGGATTTTAAGAAAGCCTTTTAAAAATGAATTAATCCTTTCGCACCTTTGTGTGGTCTTCATACCGAAAAAGAATTGGCCCCTCAAGTATGCCTCAGCCCAAATCGAACGCTTTTCATACATCTCTTTCATCCATTTGTTACAGTGTAGCCCATACTTGTCAACTAACTCTTGCCATGTTGCTTCAAACTCTTCGACCGTGCAATTTCTCTTCATGTATTTGTCAAAATCATTACCAAACCCTGCTACACGGATGTTTGTAACGGCATTCCGTTGTATGTGCCATTGGCATAATCGATGTGATAAGTTAGGAAGAATGCTAGCAATTGCCTGCCGCATCGCCTTATCTCCATCAGTTTGTACGAAAGTCGGAGCCTTACCCTTCATTGCTTCAAGTAAGGTCTCCAAAACCCAAATGTAGGTATCTACAATTACATCGGCCAATAATGCACAACCAAAAATTGTAGTTTGGAAATGATTATTGACGCCTGCAAGTATGACAAATGGTTTCCTGTAGGCATTTGTTTGGTAAGTTGTATCAAATGCTAGGACATCTCCAAATCTGTCATAGTCGATACGGGATCTTGCATCTGTCCAAAATAACCTGGACAATCGATGTTCCTCAACTACCTCGAACTTGTAATAAAACTGTTCATCGGTCTCACCTTTTGAACACAAATATGCCAGTGCTCCCTCGGCATCACCATCTACAAGCTCCGATGTACGTTCAACATCAACATAATTAGACAAGTCTTTTTGAATGAACCCAACCTTCTCATATGAACCTTCTTGATGTACTATGTAGTCCATAATCTTACTAGGTCTGATATCGACACTGCGCATTGGACTAATCTGAGCTTTATCTGAATTCTGGACTTGCTAGTGTGACCAAAGGAAAGGCACACATTGAGGAGGACATAGCGGATGGCTATGGTGTTTAACGAAATTTGTCACAACATAATATTGCTTAGCTCTATCCAATCGGATATAGAGGCATGCACCACATTTAACTCTAGTAAGGGCCTTGGGCTCCCTCGACCTGTCTTCACGGTCTAAATATTTTTGGCATCTTTCCCCTTCTCTAGAACACACCCAACGTCTCGATACGACTATTTGGTCCCTTCCGTATTTTAATTCATCCTTTCGTACACTAAAACCCACCACCTTTGCATAACTATTGTAAAATTTGGCCCCTTCACCCTCGGATTCGAATGTCATGAGAAGGACTTCATCTTCGGTCATTTCATGTAGTGCTTGATCTGAACCACATTCGAAGGTTTGATGGACGACATTTCTATGTACAGCTTCTGGGTCATTACTGTCAACCCCCGTGTGAACATTATATGTGTATTACAATCCGCTTTCATCATATAAATCATTCCCCAAACAAGTTTCTTCATCCAAATCTGTGCATACCGACTTTTCCTTGGATCTCCGCATACCATCCATTGGAATTTACACTGTTAGAAAACAATCAAAATTAATAAATGACAAGTATGCGTGTAATATGGACTATATTTAATGAAATTCCATTATTAAAAAATTCTATTCCCTTATTGTTCCATAATTAATAAATTATGTACCCTTATTGTTCCAAGATTAAGAAATTATGTACCCTTATTGTTCCAAGATTTAGAAATTATGTACCCTTCTTGTTCCAAGATTTAGAAATTAGGTACCCTTATTGTTCCATGATTAAGAAATTATGTACCCTTGTTGTTCCAAAATTAAGAAATTATTTACCCTTATTGTTCCATGATTAAGAAATTATGTACCCTTATTGTTCCATGATTAAGAAATTATGTACCCTTATTGTACCAGTGATAATAAATTTTGTACCCTTCTTGTTCCATGCTTAAGAAATTCTACACCCTTCTTGTTGCTTACTCACCAAAACACTTATTGTTGCCTACTTCTGAATAGTTCCTTAGCAATATACTATTTTTTAATTAATTAAAGATTAATTTTACAAAAAGTTTACAAAAAGTTTGAAAGCTGAGTGATGTGACTAACTTTCACTAGAAATGTCCGTAGTGATGTGACTAAACTGTCTGATTAATGATGTCCAAAACCTACTGTAGCTTTCAATAAAGTGAAAAGGCTCCGATTTTTCAGTGATGTGACTAACCTTTCTGAGTGAGTGATTGAAGTCGACAATTCATTGTATCCTATTCATAGTACTGTCCCTCCTACGAAACCCTCATTCATAGTGTAGTCATTTCAAAGTTAAAATTTATTGACAGTGCACAATTCCTACTATACAAAAAGCAAGAGGGATTGCAAGTAACATATTGTGTACTCAAATCTCCTAAGGATGAAAAGAGGTAGAGGTGGAGGGAGAAGTGGAGGAAGGGAAAGAAGAGCTAGTAATGCTCCTTCAATTAGCGATATATGGCATATATATTGCTCTTACACAGATCCTAAAGGTCAAACTTGGTATGGAAAAAGACGTTCTTTTGTCAACACCCCAACACCTTATAATTTCTCTTTTTCAAATGTTGGACACATAATCATTGGTGACGCTCACACTCAACTACCAAACAATGCAGTTCTTATTGGAGATGATCTGCGATGGACAAAATTGTTTAGCATAAGGTGTGAGTGCGAAGTATATTGTTGTTGGCACGGGTTACCAGTACCGATTTCTCGCGCTCCTGATTTCATGCAAAATCCTAATAGGGATGATGATCGGGTCATACATTTGTTGAAGCAAAAGATTCGATAGATGAAACGACGATTGATTTCACACAATCGAAGATGTAACAAAATATTACGACCCCCCAATCTTTGTTATACAAGATATTGAAGATGATCCATCTTATGCTGATGTATATCCCAATCTACTGGATTATACTGAAGATGATGTTGATCGAGATTTTCAACGTTTTCTTCCTGGGTGTCTAATCAGAGATGATGGACAACCTTTCTGTTGTTATGAATATTATGGCGATTTATCTGGTTTGGATCTCCTTTCTGATTAGTTCCGTTACGCTATACTTTTTTTAGCTTTAAGTATATTTTTCAAGACAAGGTTGTGTAGTGAACTATTTAAGTATACATGTAATACATTATGTACCCTTTTAGTTCCATGATTAGTAAATTATGTACCATTGTTGTTTCATGGTTAATATATTTTGTACCCTTGTTGTTCTGTGATGAAGAAATTTTGTATCCTTATTGTTTCATGATTAATATATTCTGTACCCTTATTGTTCTATAACAAAGATATTATGTACCCGTATTGTTACATAATTAAGATAAATTGTACCCATATTGTTCCATAAATAAGAAATATTGTACTCTTATTATTCCATGTATACTATTCACTATACATGCAAAAACACTCATATTACTACAAATGTTTCTACTAGGGGGGGGGGGGGGGGGTATCACATTTATTTTCACATCATGTTTGTAAGAGAATGCATAAAAAAATGTTGTAGGTATCACATTTTTTATTTCACTTCACTAAAGTAACTTCAAAAATGTTGAAACAAATACCTACAATAAAGGATGAACACTTCAAAAAAAATAAATTAATATGATAAATTCTTCATCAAATACAAATATTACCTACTTCACAAAACACTATTGTCTTCTCTTGTAGGGAGAGTTTCAAATGGCTTCAACTGTAATCCAAATGGCTTCAATTATAATCCAAATGTCTATACTTGGATAAATGAAAGGAATAATCTGTTTATGCTTGAAATGATAAGCAACAAATGAAGAAAAAATATATGAAAGGAATAATCTGTGTGTTTTGTTTTAGGTTGTTTATAACATTTGTGTTGTTATTCAATAAATGATGTGGTTGGTATGTGTTATTTAATAAACAGCCTGCTTCTATTTAATAAACAGCCATCTTCAACAACCTTAAATTCTACATGGTTGATTTGGTACAACAAAATGTTACAGTACATTATAAGTACAACAAATGAAGTTGAGGAACAATTCTTATTAGAGAGGAACACAATTTCTTACACAAGGAACGAAATATATTACAACCTGTTACAACAATCGGCTGCACCAGTTTAGTGGTCAATAAAGGCACATTTAATGCGCCAGCTGTAAAGTACATACTGTCAATGACCATGTGTTTGATTAATCTTCACCCTTAGATGATATAGCCGAATCAATCTTGTCCTTTCATTATTTATCCGCACCAAATCCTACCATACGGAAATACCACCATTCCGTTTCACAGCCAACACCATTATATAGATATACTGTAGTTTGGGAAATGATTGCTTCCCAAATCAATCTGGATTCTCTACAGGATTAGTTTGTACAAAAAATTGCCTTTTCAGGTACAAATATATACAAACAATGTATTCACAATGTACAAAACATTCTTGTCAAAAAGTACAAATGCTTTAGCTCAATCACTTTTTGGATGGTTCATTGTAGAGTGCTCTCCAAGTAGTTCATCTTGTAATGCACATATTCTTTTCTTGTCGTGCGTTAACAAACAAAGAATATGTATATGAATATATAGAAGAAGAACATCAATCATAATGATATACTATATAAATATTAGACCCCCTTGATGGTTGATGTTTCAAGAGGGAATGATATTGAATTAAAACCCATCTCGATTCTCTCTTTTCCACGCACAATACATATAGACTCGATCGATCGCATGTTTTGTTTTGTTTTGTCTTTTCAATTAATTCTTATTACCATCGCGACACGCTATCTGTTCCTGGTGGTGAAAGTGAACAGCCTCTGCTCCCATCTCATCGCATATCCATCTGTTCGTGGTAAGTCTTACATCTCCATATATTCCTGTACTTCTCTTCCTATCATACACATTGTTCATCCTTTTTCGTCTTCAATTTCAATATAGTTTTGGCATTTCAATTTCTTGCAATTTGGTCACGAAGAAGTCCAATTGTCGCCCACCAATTTTTGTTCTCTATTGCAATCTTCTGGTAGATATTTTTCTTTCATCTCGAGTTGAATTTAGAACTATTACCGTATATCCCTATCTTGGTACAATTTTATTCCACATGGTAGGAATAGCGGTGCTATGTGTCTCATGCAGCACAAGTTGCATGTTCCAACTCCACTGAGGAGTGTAAACTCCTTAGGGCCACCGGTCTTAGATTTACCCGATTCGTGGGAAAACCAGCTCTGCACGAGTTTGGAGATTATCCTGCAGTAGGGGTCAACAAAAAAATCGAAAAACCAAAAATTGACCGAAATTGACCGACCGTTTGGTCGGTTTATAAAATGCATATACAAGTTAAAATCGACCAAAAAACTGACCAAAATCGACCGAAACCGACCCTATTGGTCGGTTTTAAAATACACCAAAAATCGACCGCGTACACCCCTACCCTGCAGGGTTGGGTTTTGGCCCGACCTTGGAGAGGTTCTCTCGTCACAAAAAAAAAAAAAAAAACAAAAGAGCCTATAATTATGAGTGTTATCTAATTATTAAGAAGAAGAGTAAGCAGATCACTTTTGTTAATTGAAATATAAAAAAATAAGAATTGGAGGAGAAAAGACGAATTGAGAGGAAAAAAGAGGTGGTGCTCGTGCATAGCAAAATAAAAAATAGTCCAATAAGTTCAATAAGTTTTAAATAATTTGTGCATGTATACTCTAAGGGGTCTCACTACTAATCTATATCTATTATATATATTACACAAAAGTCAGTTTCGTCTGCTTAGTGCATTGTGTGGATTATTTTTTAGATGTTTATTTGACTTAATTTTCAAATGATAAAACTATCTTACAAGATAAGGGAGAATATTATACAGAGGTGAAGAAAATTTTGGAAAGTAACTGAATAAAAAAATTGAATACAATAAGGTGAGGAAGTCCTTTTTTCAATTATTATATAAAACAAAATAAAAAAGCTATGATTCTTAAATTTGTATTTCAAATTTTGTTCCTAATATTTGTGACATGTAGTAGTGGTACCACATTCAATTATAATAAGACTATCTGAATTTTTCTTGGAAGTTGAGACATATAAGTGATCTCATTGCCACTTGTTGAGAGTCAAAATTGGAATGCAAATTTGAAAACCATAGCTTTACTCAAAACAAAAACACCTTTTTGGTGTTCACAGTTTTTAAAATAACCCGTTGTTTATAATTTATGCAATAGCTTAAAATAGAAATTTTAGTCTCCTAAAAACTCTTAAACTTATCAACAATTATAATTTGAATATCCTCAAAGTAAAGTAAAGTATTGTTAAGCCTAAAGATTGAGAGGAGAATTAACATCGTATGCCTTTAAATGAATTAACATCGCATGCCTTTTAAATATTTGTAAAAAAGTAAAGTAAAATAATAGAGAGGAGAAAGTTTGTAGTACTCTTTTTTGGAAAAAAATTAGATGGGGATTCCTAGTTAAGAAAATGTAATAATTTAAGGATAACTAATTCATTTCACTTCTTTCCAAATAAATATCGTAGACAAAATGACAAAATAAAATTAAAAATCCAGATTTCCCCCTTTGGTTTCACGCGCAACCAATGGAAAATGACAAAAAAGAAAAAAATGAAAAAAGAAAGATGGTTGGCACTAATGGTTGGTTTTACACGTGTTAGAGCATCTCTAATGCAAAAAGTTACTTTTTTTTATCTCAAAGTTATAATTTGACATTGCTAAGGACCAAAAAGCTATATTTTGACAATACTGCTCTAATGGTAGATTTCATCAAAACTACCAAATTTTGGGTCAACTACCATTCTCCTAGTCAACTTTCACCTACAATACTGCTAAATGCTAGTATGCATGTTTGTAATAAAATGTTAATCTCTACGGCTTAATGAATTCAACAAGAACTTAGCATTTTCATTAATCATAAAAAATAATAATTATTAAATTTTTTTTTTTACATAATCATGGAGATGGAGACACTTAATTATTTTGTGACTGCAAGTTACCAACAATTGAATCTTGGGTGACACTCAACCAACCATTGTAAGGAAAAAAAAAATAATAAAATTGGACAAGAGAGCACAATCTAAAAATTGGGTTCAAGTTTTTTATAGACATTTGGAAGGGTATAAAAGTAAAAGTACAAAATATATCCATTGGTATTGCAAATATTCGTGGGGCCCACTCATTTGACGAAAGTCATTTGAGCTCTCAAATTTGACAATGTAAATGACTTTGTCATTTTTTGGTAGAGCATTTGACCTTGCATTGGAGTGGGTTAAATTTGATGAGCTATCATTTTATGACTTTGATTGTGGATTTGGTAGCCCCATTGGAGATGCTCTTAGAGATGAAGTTGAGAGAGAAGAATTGCATACACAAAAGGATTTTCAGCCCACTCGCACGGTATAAGTGCATACACAATAGCAGATTCTATTTTAAAATTGTTTTCCAAACTTTAAACATTTATAACTTTTGAATCCAACTCTAATTTTTACAAATTCTATACCGTTGGAACTGTGTCGATGAGAACTGCAAAACTAGTACCATTGTTGATTGTTTTGAGCAAAAAAAAAAAAGCAAAATTTTACATGCCTGGTTTCTCAAAACACTGGTGAAATTTCTCCACTTTGAACCGTTGGAACTATGTCGATGAGAACTGCAAAACTAGTACCATTGTTGATTGTTTTGAGCGAACAATAAAAAAATAAAAAAAATAAAAAAAACGCAAAATTTTACATGTCTGGTTCCTCAAAACACTAGTGAAATTTTTCCACTTTGAATGTGGAGAAATTTTTGTTTATCAAAGTGGGTAAAATTATGACTGTGGTAAATATTTTATCAACTTCACATGTTTTGACATCCGGAATCAGATTTGGTAAATTTTCACCACTATGTTTAAAAGTGATAAAATTATGATTGTGGTGAATACCTTCATAAACTTCACATGTTTTGAAATCCAGGATTAAAAGTGGTGAAAATTCACCACCATTTTATATAAAATATGCTAAAAACAGTGGTGAAATTGAAATGTGGTGAAACAGTGGTGAAATTGAAATCACTGTTTTAAAATATGCTCAAAACAGTGGTGAAATTTCGTCACTTTTGAAATGTGACGAAACTGTAGTGAAATTTCATCACTTTTCAAGAACAAGGATGTCAAGGCATATAAAAAATTTATTTAATTTTTTTGCTCAAAACATATCAACAATGATACTAGTTTTGTCGATATCGTCGACATGATTGCAACGGTACAAATATTGCGAAAAATAGAGTTGTAGATAAAAAGTTATAAAGGTTTAAAGTTTAAAAAATATTTTTAAAATGAGATTTTATCTGGTACAATCACTTACACGGTGTAAGTGGCTGGGAAAACTATAGCGCGTGTAGCAGTGGATTCTTACCGTTGAATTTAAAAAATGCTAGTGTGTGGCGAGCTGGGCAACTAGGGAGGGTTTTTCTGTCCAAAAAAAATTGAGGGACTTAAACCAACATATATTTTTAAGTTGTCCTTAAACCAACATATTTACAGTAAACTCTCCTTGTATCTTATTGACCCTATTTGTTTAGGAGGTATTTATTTATTTCTTTCTTTCTTTCTTTCTTTTTTCGAAATCCGAAGAAGCTCCCATTTACCAGTAGAGCTTCATTTGGAAAAAAATACGTTAGTATGTGACATGAAATACACATGCATGTAAAAAATCTATTATCCTGACTAGGGGTGTTCACGGATTGGGCAGGTCGATTTTGGCGCTCACCCGATCACCCAACCCGAACGTGGTTGGGTTTGGTTAGAGTCACCCGTTACCAAACCACTAGTAGTAGAAACAGACAGTGTTCGAGTTAGTTCGAGTTGGTCGGGTCTCGAGTTTAACCCGTGAAAGTGGGCTGACAATGATTCAAAATCTACACATTTTTGGATTTGGAATCTATTTACCTGGATCAATCTTGAAAAGGGACATAAGAGTACAATCACAAATACATAGAGTAAAAGAAGACTATGGAGTTCTAATCACCAAACAAGCCCCTGATTGCCTAGCCATCTTCTCTCTCTACTCTTTCCCTTTTGGCTTTCTGGGTAGTGGGTAGAGTAGTATATGAGATCTAATCAAGAGAAATACACAGTTTTGAGAAAACTCATAACACATAAAAGTGATGATCAATATGTATGTGTAACAAAATGTATATATTTTAAACCAATATGTATAAAATCTACACATACGTACTCAGTTTTGGTTTAAACTTACAACTTGATGCTGATCTCGTCGATAGATTTGGAGTTCCACTAGCTTTGAGGCCTCAAGATCAACGAGATGAGAGAGAGAGGGAGAGTTAGAGCTCGGCGCGGGCCAGTGTGGGAGTTAGGAGAGATAGAGAGTGAGAACAACAAAAAGGGGTTGCGTGAGGGTTAGGTTTAGGTTTTAATCCTTTTAAATATGTGTGTATATATATATATAATATACTGGTTCGGGTTCGGTGACCTGTGAATTTTAGAGTGGGATCCGTGACTCGAACAGAACCCACGAAATTTGTATAATTAAAATCGTAACTCGATCCCACAACCCACCAAACTGACTCATATGCTTCGGGTCTACTCGGGTCGGTCGGGTTATCGGTAAATTTGAAAAAGCCCTAATCCTGACCACTCATATATGCGTAAATTAGAAATTGACATTTCTTTTGGCTTTAGAAAAAGGCAAAAGAATTACCACACCATTGGTAAAATGAACCAAAAGTATCGATCACATGCTCTAAATGCAAATTTTGCAAAGTTTTATACGAAACGAAAATCTTGTATTTGCCTCTCATTTCTTAAACAAAGCTACAAGCAAATCTAAAAATACCACCAATCGTTGTTCCCAATCCACAGAATTGAGAGTTTAAACTCCATCCAACTCAGAATTCACGCATTAAAAAAAAAATGCATTGCTATAGACAGTCTGATAGAATTTGAAATATTACTACAATATTCCAATGTGGGACAAACCCCATGTTCTTTAAGATTCCCCTCAAACTGAAGGTCGAAATGTAAATGAATATTGAATTTTATAACCAAAGAACCATGGTGTTGACCGGGTGAAGATGATAGTGTCAAGTAAATCGGGCATAACCGTCGATTAGGGCACGGGACCAATGTAACTTGCATGTGCGTTGAATCGAGTGTACATGACAATGAGGGCAAGAGGTCACATCGATAGAGGTCCGGTGCACCATTTGCTGATGATGGTGGTGGCAGTGGAGAAGCTACCATAGGAGATGGAACAATGACTCTGATAGCATGTTAGAAGAATAAAAAACATAGAGTGCATGGTACTACATGTTGTGGGACTAATATGGAGTGCATTGGTTGAATTTTGGAGTGTGAATGTCATTTTCCATTTTATTTAATAAAAAACTTCAACTGGCCTTATTCACATTCAATACTCATTAATTCTTTTTCCTCCACTTTATCTTTGTTTTAATGAAATCATTCTATTCTTGATGGAATTACATCACTAAGAACTGTTGGGAGTCTCTTTAAACCAATGATATTAAGTTGTACACAATTTTCATGCAAAACCCTCTAAGCAAGTGTATAGAGGTCAACTTTAAAGACACACTCCATAAAATGGGAATACAAATAGAAGTTGAGCCTAACACATTTGGAAAGCTCTATTAATCTAGGAAGGTTTGTGAGAGTTTGCCTTGGTGTACAAGACTTACCATGTAAGGTAAATCCTAATACAACTAGGGTTTGGGAGCTCTACAACCTATATAAATATAGGGCTTACTCCAGGGATTGAGTAGAGAAGATTGGTTGGAGATCTTCTACATACACAAGAGAGGGCGGCAAACTACTAGCATAGGGATTAGTTTCTAGTAATTGTGTGTGTCATATAACTTGGTTGGATTGTAATCTTCATATTAATCGAAGTGATCTCTTTTGCACAGAGACATAGGCATAGTTGAACCAAACCACACACGCATATATATATCTTGTTGTCGTGTTGGTTGCTTGATTTTCTTTCATGGCTGCTTTGTTCATGTTCTATTTATCTCCATCTTTGTGGGTATATTTTTTGTTGTGATTGTGTGATAATTCCCAACAATTTTCTCCTGTGACAAACCAATTTTCACCATTGGCAAAAAATACTCTAATTAATCTTTCCCACATTGGTCTTTTGATACCTAACTGACACAAATTTATCAATTTCACTTCCAATTGAACCCCAATTGCATTCTAATCATCTAAACATATTAAAACATGATTAAACTACTCTCAATGATGCTCTAAACTTTCAAAAACATGAACTACATTCACCACCTTGGTCTCATTTAAACTCACATTGAATGAAATTAACCTTTTTACATCATACAAGTACTTGTGATTATTTTAACTTTTATGTTCCTTCAAGTACACAACACATTGCATTTATTATAAAATTACAATTAATCTCAAACGATGTTATGTAATATTTTGCATCCATTCCTCAAATTAAGTGAATAAATTATACATAATGCATTTAAACTCCATTCTTTCCCTAGCTTCTCTTCTTTTCTGCATAACCTGAAATGGTTTTAGAATAGCCAATGATCTATAAAGCCCAATAAATGACAAAATCCTAGAACTTGAAATCATGATAAGCATTTAACCAAAACTATAAATATAACATTATTCTTGGTCATCTACAGAATTAATACAACATTTTCCTTATTCATCTCAAGCATGTAACACATCATTCATTCTCTTCCCATTCAATTGCTCTCTTTCACAATAGAACTGCTTCATAACTTTTCATAGTAAACCACTATAGCACCACTATAGAACCACTGCTTATCCATTGCCTTCTCCCCAAAGAAAGTCATTCACATTGATATAATAAGCACATCTTTTACATTAGCATATAATCCATAGTCATCATGTCATTAACATCACAACTCAATCAATAATCATAATCAATCAAGACAGCACATTTAACAACTCAATTAATCATTCTCAACACATAGGAATATACATCATTCAACCACTAACATATTTCAAGTAATTTACACATGAAACAATGTATATTAATTGAAATACACAACCATTCATTCACATATCTCTTCTCATTCTCCTACATCAATTATTCACTAACAACAATAACATGCTTCTACATCTCTTCTCATTCTCCTACATCAATTATTCATACATAGAAACATAGGAATGTTACATTTTCCCATTAATCTCAATTTACACCAACCATAAAAGAGAATTAAATCATGGATCTCACCATTAGCTAGTGATTTCTAGCTTTGAACACTTTCTTAGATTTCCTTTCCCTTCTCTCCTTTGAATTCCATTTCTTTCTCCTTGATCTTCTTTTTCCGCTACACACACATACTTACACCTTCAAAATGGTGTAGACAAAAGCTAACACCTCTCTTTTATTGGATCATTACATTCACCTACTAGATACAGGCAAACACCTTAATTAACTTAACTAATTAGATTACTAATTAAACTATTAACTTAGTCACACACACACACACACATACACACACATTGTTTACGAATGATTCACCTATTCCACATTATTCTAAAATATTCTATACAATTCTCACATTCCTACGCAGTTCCACAACATTCCAAAATTTGTCTACCAATTTATTTCCACAAAATTCTCACTTATTCCACAAATCTCTAGAATTTTCAAGCATATGGAAATTATACTTTTACCTACTAAAATCTTGAATATTACAACATAGCTCCTCATACTTTTAATAATTACTAATAGACCTACTACATATGAAAATGTTTACATTCTTCTCTTTCATTCATAGCCTTACCACTTACAACACACTCTAAATCATTAAGCAAATATCAACCATGGATAATAATAAACTTTCATGTTATTCAACATGGACAACTTTGTATAAAACCAAATATATATAGAGTGCCGCACATTTCATTTTACATCATTTCACCTTTAATTATTTCACTTTCACATTGTAATCTTCCATATGTTTATTCAATGAAAAACCATTTCACTTATTTAACATGAATTACCAACACTTTATTCATGTTATGCAATATAAACAAATTAAGATTTTGGGGTGTTACAACACCGATCATATTAGGTTTAACTTGTCTCCTCTCTATCTAGATCTCCACGTCTCTCTCAAACACATTTTTATTTCTCTTATCTCTATACTAGATCTTTATATGTATCTATCCATGTCTATCACTCACTAACATGGCCCGCCCTAATTATCAGAGCATATCTATCAGTGTCAGAACAAGAGCACTAGGACTTTAGGATACTGCAGTTTGTCACCTTGTGTTCGAACTGTTGTAAGGGAGGTAACAAAAACTCTACATCAAACTGATCTCTCTCTATCTCTTTATTAGTCTCTATCTCAATTTCTTTCTCTATCTGTCTTTCTCACTAATCGAATCTTAATCTATAAGAACATTTTAACTTGCGAATCAACTTGGTTTTAGATTTAAAAAACAAAGTAAATTTAGTTCCATAATATTTTTCTTTAGTTTTTAGTGAATCAGCCATATCTAATATGTGGTGCTCGACATTCAGCAATTTACTTGACTAAAAGGCGATGGAATAGAAGAATCAAAGCTACTAGATACGTTTGTTTAAAAAAGAAAAGAAAAAATAATCTCTTAATCTCATAACTTTTCACAAAGATGCATTGCACTGCTAGAACTTAATGGAGCCACCAAACAAAGTTAGGAATTACCCCCAGTTCGTACCAGAGGAATAAATATTTATGAGAAGGCCTCACTTCCTTGATTTGTGCAACTCAGCAACCGTTGGAATATTAGGTTTCGAAAAACTTAAATTTACGTGCAGCGGAAGATAAAGTTCAAAACATTATATGGTATTTGAGATCTACTTCTTATTGTTGCCTATTGATGAATAGAAGAGAGAATGTACCTTTATGATCTTGAACCTAATTTTGATTTTGGCTTCTCTCTTTGATGTTCAATGATGTCCAACAACTTGGTATAGCAAGTCTTCACTCTTATGTCTTCTCGAACGTGAACTAGGAAAACTCGGGCTTCTAGGAACCCTAGAAGAGATAAAAGCAAGGTCTAGAGCACTTATAGACAAGCGTGGACTTTTTGGGAGATAAGAAATTCATGCAAAATGTTCTATCTTGTATGTCCTCCTATTTCTAAGTTTTCTAACTGACCTAAGACCTAATCAATTGGCCAAAAGTCCAATCTATTTCCATACTAATCAATTGCTAAAAGATGCAATCGATTGGACTTCTAATCGATTGGAAGCAACCCCAATCGGTTGGATCCCTCTTTAGTTGTCTTCCTTTCATTCTTTATGAAGCTAAGAACGAGACCTATTAGGTTCTTAATTGTTGACTTAGATCAGTTATTAATCCCTCCTATATTAAACTCTTTAATCAGAGGATTAACTAATTGATCAGTTAACGTTAGTACCACTAAATAATGATAACTGCACTCTGATGCATAAGAATATATCCGAAGCTATAACTAGACTTGTAAGGTGACACTAATGTCCCTCTACATTAGTATTTGCATTTTTATTTAGGTCGTCAAATAAACAATATTGTCGACCTGAACTGTGAATACATCTTCCAGTCCTTGAGTTTCTTTCACCTCTAATGATTACCTTACATGTCGATAACTACTTATCAACAAGACTGCAGTTCTCAGTAATCAACTTGGTGACATTCTCAAGGGAATACTTATTCTATTACAGAGGTTAGATTCTATCTTGACAATGTACGTTCACTACATCATGCAATACGATTACCCAAGATACCCATGTGTTGATCCTTAAGATGTCATTGATTGGTAAGTCAAAGTAACCATATGACGACTTGTGTTCATAATAGTCTCAAGATTAAGAAAACGTATCGTATACACGTTATGAGTTCCTAATAACTATTGACAGTGATTAATGTTAATAGGAAACCTCATGGTTCTTCGATGAACTCAAAGCATCAGCATATTAATTACGAGTCACACACTCTAGTGAATGAGATACATCACTCCTTCCTATGGTAGTTAATTATGCTATAGTGTAAACCTTATGAGATATGTAATCTTATTATCCACTAAGACAATTCTAAACATTGAGGAATGGTAATTTGTATCTCCCCTGTATGAATCTCATACATACAAACAAATTACTTGCAACAATGTTTAAGGATAACAATCAATAAAACATTCATCTTATGAAACATATGTATCAAAATGTAAACTAATATCCATAAATATAAAGGTCATAATGTCTCACGCCTAAAGTAATTGGTTTGAGAGCACAATCCCAGCAAACTCCTACTTGCACTCATAACCAACAAGAATTATATCTGAGACCTAAACTATCTAGATAACGATCAAAGACCTTCTGTAGCAAGGCCTTTGTGAATGGATGTGCAAGATTGTCTGTAGAGGCAATCTTGGTGACAGCTACATCTCCATGCTGAACTATATCTTTGATGCGATGATACTTCGTCTCTACATGCTTTCCTTTTTCGTGGTTCCTTGGCTCTTTAGACTGAGCCACTACCCCACTATTATCATAATATATTGTAATAGGTGATAATGACTCTGGTACCACTCCGAGTTCCATAAAAAACTTCTTGAACCAAACAGCTTCTTTTGCAGCTTCATGAGCCGGCTACATACTTAGCTTCTGTAGTTATGTCTGTAATGTATTTCTGCTTAATGCTCCTTCAACTAACAACACCACCTCCCAAGGTAAAGAGATGTCCGGATATCGACTTCCTCGAATCCTTATCCGACATGAAGTAAGAATTAGTGTAACCAATTGAAACTAACTCATCCGCACCATACATAAGCATGTAATCTTTAGTCATTCGCAAGTACTTAAGAATATACTTAGTGGCTATCTAGTGTTCTGGACCAGGATGGAATTGATAACTGCTTACCATGCCAATGGCAAAACAAATATTTGGTCTAGTGCACAACATTGCATACATGAGACTGCCTACTATCGAAGCGTAGGGCACTCCTACCATGCGATCCCTCTTTTCTTATGTCTTAGGACACTAATCCTGGGAGAAATGTAGACCATACCTAAAAGGTAATAAACCTTTCTTTGAATTGTCCATGGAAAATCTAGTCAATACCTTATCGATATAAGAAGCTTGAGATAATCCCACTATCATTTGCTTCCGATCTCGAAAGAGCTTTGTCCCAAGAATATAACTCGCCTCTCCTAGATCCTTAATATCAAAAGTACTAACTAGCCAAATCTTGATTGTTGATAACATTCATACATCATTCCCAATGAGTAGTATATCATCAACATACAGTACAAGAAAAGCCATTGCTTTCTCTTCACACTTCTTGTATATGCAAGGTTCATCCAGATTCTAGGTGAAACTAAACGACTTAACTGTGTGGTCAAAATGTATGTTTCAACTTCTGGACATCTGCTTAGGTCCATTAATGGACCTTTGTAGCTTATATACCAATTTATCTTTACCGTCAGCTATGAAGCCCTCTGGTTGCTGCATATAGATATTCTCATCAAGATTTCCATCCATCTGTTAGATCTCGTAATCGAGACATGCAGCAATGGATAAGAGAATCCTTATGGATTTAAGCATGGCTATAGGAGAAAAAGGTTTCCTCATAGTCGATGCCCTCGTTATGAGAATAACCCTTCGCTATAAGCCTAGCTTTAAAGGTCTCTACCTTTCCATCTAATCCTCTTTTCCTCTTGTAGACCCACTTACAGCCAAATAGGTTTAATATTGGCAGGTGCATCTACAAGTTTCCAGACCTGATTAGAGTCTATAGACTCAATCTCAACTTTTATTGCTTTAACCCAATGACCCGAATCAACATCAGCCATTCCATCCTCATATGTGGTAGGATCAAATTCAGAGTCCACGGAGATAGCTTCAAAAACTTCTCCTAAGAACATGTATCTGTCAGGCTGACTAACTATCCTCCCACTATGGCGAGGTACCAGTGCAGAAACATGTGAAGATGTAGTGTTTTCTTGTTCTCGATTGTCATTAATTATTGGAAAAATTGAGGGCTTTCTCGTTACTTCCTTGAAAACTATTCTCCTCTGGGTTTATGGTTCATGATATCATCATCTTCCAAGAAAACTGCGTTCGTGCTAACGAATACCTTCTGTTCTCTAAGATCATAAAAATGCCATCCATAGGTGCCCTTTGGATAACCCATAAAGTAACATACTTTCGATTGTATCACCAACTTGCTCATCTTTTCTTTTAACACATGTGTTGGACACCCCCAAATCTGAATATATTGTAAAGAAGGCTTACGCCCACTCCACAATTCCCGAGGTGTCTGATCTCGTCAGAATAAAGATATAAAAATATACTCTACTTTGAAAGATTTATAGTGTGGAAGTAGAGGTCGAACCCACAGAGATTGAAATACTAAAGCACTCTAATTTTAAAACCTAAACCTAGTTAATTAAGAAAACATAATTTTGATTTTGATTTTAATTAAACTAAGAAACTAGGAAAATAAATCTAACTATGAATGCAATTAAATGTTGTTTTGATAAATATGTGTATTGAATCTAGGATTACAAATCCACCACTAACTTCATAATAAGGGTATTCATGCATACAACTAGCTTATTACGTTGGATGATAATGGAAAATTGTAGCTACAAGCCCAATTCCTCTGTCAAGAAGATAACTACGATTCAAGCATCAACATAATTCATCTTCAGTTGGCACGAAGTGTCTCACACTAAACTAGGGTTGTGGCATACTTCGTCTTCCCTAGGCATGAACTATTCGACTACTTGATATCACAATTTAAATAAGCACCATTACATGTAAACAATATATACAGGCACATCAAATATAGATCATTGAGCATATCACATTCAAAATAGATCTAAGACATGAATAAACTTTGAAAGCAATGATTTAATCAATAGAAATACGATTTTATTATTCAAAATTCTCGAAACATGTAATCATCATCCATACATAATAAATCTAAAAGAAAAACATAAAATATACCATGTTACTTGGCTAGGGTTTAATTGAAACCCTAGATATCGGTCTAGGCGGCCATAGAATCGAGGATTGGCAAGAGGTTGATGGAGGAGGCCATGGGAATCTTTGGTCTTCTTCTTCTTCTCCTTGTTTCTCCCTCTTCAATGGCTGAAGTTTTTGTTGTAAATGGATATGTATAATGTTGTGTAACCCCTAATTTTACTTAAAAGAGGATATGTATAGATTTGGAACAAGTTTTGGAAGCTTTCCTAAACCTAATCGCACTAAAACTGCTTTATTTACGTTTCTAGACGTATTCAGCCAATTCTGTTGGCATAGGGCTCTTTAGTGCATCGAAATATGCATTTTTGGTTTTTTCAATGGGTCGCTCGCGCGGGCCATTCGCGCGCAATCCCAAAATCGCGAGAACATGCCGCTCCAGGGAGATGCCTATTTTTTAGCTTTTCTCATATTTTCTCAACATTGCGCACCGATCGTAGAATTGCAATAACTTTTGACTCAGACCTCATCTTGACTCGTTGTTTATGGCCACACGTCTGTAACTCGAAGATATATATTTTATATCTCTAGAGAAAATTTTCAAATCTAGAGTATTCCTTATCAAAAATACCATTTACCAAGGCTGCTACTGTCTCCAGCTTTCTCCGGAATCACCTTTTGAGCACAGAATGTCTTCCAAAGCCACTAATCAATGAATTTTAGTGCATTTTCAAGTTAAAGCTCCGAAACCTACAAAATATAGAATACTTATTAAAAATACTTAATAACTAAATGAAGTGGGCTAACAAAGCGTATATTCAGGACTATAAACGGGAACTATTCGTCGCCGATCACATGACCCCCAAACCTATACTTTGCTAGTCCCCGAGCAAAGAAAAACATAAAAATAAAACTAAAGGATAATTAGATATCCTAACTCACTATCGCAGGCAATGCGATTGCATTTAACACATACAATAGGTGTCCCTAGTAGTACGAGTGAAGTCTCGTGAGGGTTCTCGTCGAATAAGGCACCCATAACCATCTTTATTTCATTATACATTTAAAAACGAAAGTCATAACATTCAACACTCCCTATTATAAACAACGATTTGAAATAGAATAATGAACAAGAAGAAACGGAATCAAATGTTCATCTACGTCATGAAAAGCAATCCTTAGCACATGCATCGTATAAATCAATAGAGCTTCTCATAAATTGGCACGTGTGTGATGTGGTAGTCAAATGAACACGCGCATGTCATGAACTTGGAATACAGCTCGGATAACCATCCAACTATACTTCTACTACGAATCTCACAATGTTAATTACACTCTCAAATGAAATGTTCAGAACATGTGTAATCTCTAATATATGGGAGCAAAGGAAATATGATTTCAAAATAAGAAATGCTCACATATGACTCGAAAAAGACGCATGACATGAAAGAACAATAGTCTCATGGATAGGACGCCAACAGTCAAGAAAAATTAATCGTTACCATATTTTAATCCCCCTCCCATCGTTTACATATCCATACCATGTTTTCTAGGATCAAATAGGACTTTTCAAAGGTTGTAACGTGGCACAGGCAATAAGAAAGGATAGAAAGGATTCATTAATCAGTTTTAGAGTGGCGCTGTAAGGCATGTTCGATTTCTTTCATCATCTCTTCTACTAACTTTCATCTTTTTATTCTATTCTCTTCATACTTTTTTAAATTTACTTCCTCTTCTTTTTTTTCTTTTCTTCTTTCAACCTTTTTCTTTTCCTTTTTGTTACTTTTAAATGACTATTCATTGAATACCAAGGCAATTACCCCAACATCATCTTGTTTTCTTCTTCTTCTCAATCGACACACCGCCTTATCACCACTAAAAGTTGACGAATCTCTTAGTAGTGAGCTCCAAGTTGGTCAAGTTGGTGCAAAAAAAAAGGGATAGTGGTGATTAAAGAAAAAAGGGCATTTTAACGGCTCAAAGGGGCAAACTAAGGGAATTTTATCATTTATCTGGATAGGTTAAAGGTCAAAAGGGTGAAAAACAAAGAAGGCCTAAAATCATGTCCTAGGGTGATATGGTTCTTCAACGTTTATAATGGAAAATTATTTCGCATGGTAACAAATATTTTAACTTGACTATCAACCAAAACAAGAATAATGAGACTAAACAACAAGTTAATGTGCTATTTCAATGCAATTCGACAAACACTAAATGTATTTATAATCCTCTAAAAAGAAAAGAAAAGCTCAAAAGCTTACCGGGTCTAGTCTCCACACTATGTGTTATCTAGAAATCTGAATCATATTATAGTTCACATCAAACATGTATTCAAGCGACTACGTGCAGTGCACAGGTTCATGTGCAAATCTATTATATAAAACTACGATTCAAATAATGCATAACCTAAAACGTTGCATCATGACTTTAGCAAATTTTTAACCACATGTTCTCACGTTTACCATTCTACAACAATCCAAGTTATGTAACAAGAAGTATCGACTCGAGATTGCAAAAACGTTGGTAACATCGTTTATTTAAGTACAAGTATTGAAATTTTTAAAAATAATTGGTGCATAATAATGTGGATGTGAGTGCATACCCCCAAATCTAAACATTTCATTGTCCATAATGAAACAATAAAATGAAAGAAAGGAGAGCACGTAAGAAAGGAATAATATTACCTCGATCTCGACAATCACAAACCAGGTAAACGTATATGAATATGGTGATAAAGTTCAATTGCTCCAAATGGAGCCACTAATTCACCTGTCAATACTTGACAAAAGAAAATAAACAAACAAAAGAACAACAATAGCTAATAGAAATTTAAATATATAATTCAGACCATGGCGTACTTGTTGAAAAACAAAACTAAAACCAAAAGACTCAATGAAAATAAAAAAGAACAAGCCCAAACGGAACTATCAAAACAAAGAAGCACTCGATCTAAAAGGGGCCTAAGAGAGCAAACAAAAAATAACAAACACATAAACAAGGTCTGCGAGAAAGAAGAAGAGAACAAAGCGAAAAACACAAAAATCCCTCCTTCGCGTGAGCGGGTCGCGCGATCGATTCCTCGCACGAGGAAATACTGAGGCTGTTTTAAAAAAAACTTAAAAATTTTCTAAGTCCAAAACTGGCGCGCGAGCGAGTTACCTCTTTTTGTCTTTAATTTCCTTAACGTGATCAAGTTCAAAATAAATTGACCCCACCTCCAAACCTGTCCAGAAAAGAAAAAGCTGTCTCAAAATGACCCAAAAAGTGTACAAAAATGGAAAAAAATTAGAATGATAAAAGCTTGGGTTGCCTCCCAAGAAGCACTGTCTTTTACGTCTTTAGCTAGACCGTTCTAACTTAAGACTTATGGAGGTCGAAACTTAGTCTTTGTACCCTTGAAGACATTATGGATGCTCTGGTTGAAAACAGAAATAATGTCGTAATTTGTTAACTCATTCGACGACTCCTCTTTTTCGATTTTGAATCGATCCTTGACCTTCTGAGTAAATCTTTCATTAGGATCCGATTTGCTAGGGTCTGTTTCATTAAGGTTCATCTATGAACTACACACTATATAGTTTCCCTTCCTAAAGTCTCCTTGTCTATTAAGTTCTTTAGCATGCCATACCTCACTTTCCGCCACACATGGGTAATCGTCATCCTTGGGAGGTTGATCAACAGTGTTAAAAACGTTTAATTTTAGGTTCATGTTCCCAAACAACACTTTCATTACCCCCGTTCGACAATTGACATGCGTATTAGTGGTGGCTAAGAATAGACGACCAAGAATGACAAGAGTGTGTTCCTAGCAGATATCATCGGTTCGGTATCAAGGACCATAAAATCGACAGGATAATAGCATTTGTTGACTTTAACTAGGACATCTTCAAAAATTCCTCTAGGGATCTTGATAGAACGATCCGCTAATTGTTAGGTACTGGCCATGGGTTTAAATTCACCTAGACCTAGTTATTTAAAAATCGAGTATGGTAGGAGATTCATACTCGCTCCTATGTCAATGAGAGTCCGATGGATTAAAGTGTCACCTATATGACAAGAAATGGTAAGCGTTCCAGGATCCTTGTACTTCGGAGGAGTGTGTTGAAAAACCGAACTTACTTTTTCAATGAGGAAGACCTTTTTCGGAGTATGACTGCGCAACTTACGCTTTTGTGTGTACATGTCTTTAAGAAATTTAGCATAAGCGGGAATTTGTTTAATAGCGTCGAGGAATGGAATATTTATTTTCACTTGTTTAAACACCTCGAATATATCTTTAGTTTTCGACCTTTTCTTTGAAAAATGTGACGGTTCCTCAATATTTAGTAGGAAAGGCATTTTTGGAACATAATCTATTGGGGTCGTTACGGCTCTTTCTTAATTTGACTCATGTCCTCACTCCTCTATTGATTTGAGTTCATGTTCATGTCTTTCTCACTCTCATTCAGGTTTTCAACAACTTCCTCTTCTCGAGTAGTCATCCTAGTCCAAGCGACATTTATATGCTCACTAGTACAACTGACCTCGTATTGTCCCTTAGGGTTCTGAATAGTTTGACTTGGTAACTTACCCTCATTTCTACGATTCAACGTGTCAGTTAATTTCCCTATTTGGGACTCAAGCTTCGTGATGGACTACATGTGAGAGTGTACTAAGGATCATAGAACCAAAACTTTCAAGTGAGACCAACATTTTTTTCTCAAATGCATTATTACGTGGAGGTAGAGGAGGAGAAGAGTTGGGTTGTGTATATTGATATTGTTGAGATCGATATTGCCATGCATTGGGAAAGTTAGTTTCAACTTGAGGACTTTGGGAGGAATATGGACCCTCATTATTTTGAGATCGCCACCCAAAATTTGGGTGACTTCTCCATAGCGCATCGTAATTATTTTTCGAAGGGTTGTGAGCATTTCATGGGAATTGTTGAATAGTTAATGTGCTGCTCGATAAACTCCAGGAATTAAGAAGCAGAAGGACATGTGAAGATATTATGAGAAGGTTCAGAACATAATGTACATACTTCGGAAGGAGGTGGACTGGACATATGGCCCATCCTCATGAGTTGGTTAAGTTTTCTAGATAGTTCTTGTTTTTCGATTGAGTGACTTGACTTGAAACGCTACTCTCGCTTGGGTTTAGGTGGAAGACACCCCTCAAGACAGACGAACACGGCTTGGTGCATGGAGTTTTCACTTAACGTTTTAAAAAATTTCCAAGCCTCGTCGGCGCTTTTGTGAAGAAATGTTCTAGCACAAACAGCATCAGCTGTGTTACGGACAGAGGGAACAAGTCCTTCATAGAAGATTTGAACCAATTGCCACTTAGGGATTTGATGATGGGGGCAAGTGTGTAAAATTTCCTTAAATTGTTCCCATGTATCATATAGTGTTTCCCCATCTTGCATCACAAAGTTCATAATAGATTTTTTAATTTTATTTGTACGCGTAATAGGGAAAACTTTTGTAAGAACGCAGTATGCAATGCTTCCCATGTTCTAATAGTGTTTGGCTCAAGAGATTGGAGCCAATACTTAGCTTTATCTTTTAAGCAGAATGGGAGAGACACAATTTAATTCATCATCAGTTAGATTTTGAATTTTCAATGTAGAGCATATGTCTAGGAACTTTCCTAAGTGATGATAAGGATCTTCTTTAATACGGCCATGGAATGAAGGGAGTAACGCGATGGTAGATGACTTTATCTCAAAGTGAGATACCGTCACCTCCAGTAATTCGATACATGCTTGTGGCGTGTAGGCTGTAGGAATGAAATAATCTTTTAAGGGAGGAGGTTAAGGTATATTAGGGATATTTCTATTGTTTTTTCTATCCCCATTGTTTCCAAAGTTGGCCATTGGAATAGGTTCGATGTTAATGACTCGAGTTTTTCTTAAGCGTTTAAGAATGCTTTGGATTTCAAACTCAAACAAAGATGACGGTTTAGGCATTGATTCGTTGTCTAACATCAACCGAGCTCTAGAAGCTTGAGTTGAGGACCTACTGACTTTAAGGGTTCGCTCGAGTTCAAGATTCAAAGGATGCAAAGCGGGTTACTCGAATGCATACCAAAATACACTAAAAAAGGAAACTAAAACAACGACTGACTTAAACAAATACGAAAAGCAACCACGCAAATAAGACAACAAGAACACAACTACTATGATGCATAAACGTTATCCTGTAATGCAATGCTTTGCATCAAAGCCCAGCTTCCGGGCTTTCCTAGCTAATGCACAAGCAAATCACCCCTAAACTAATGCAAATAGTGTGTCTCAGAGCCTTGACTAACAGTGGTTTGAAGCGAATTTTAAAGGAAGCGATTTACTTGAAATTTTGTTGTTTTATAATTTTTTTAATTGATTCACGTAAGCTCCTTTGATATGCTAAGTTCTTCCACTCTGAAATACTAGAAATTGATGACTCGAGAAACTACAAAGTAAAAGGAAAAGTTAGTGACTCAAAACAAAAAAAAAACGGAAAATAAGAAAAAGAAAACCTAATCTAATATTTACGAATTAATTAAACTAAGATTCTAAAACTAAAGGTAGTAATTTGCAATCCCCGGCAACGACGCCAAAAATTGATCTCGTCAGAATAAAGATATAAAAGTATACTCTACTTTAAAAGATTTGTAATGTGGAAGTAGAGGTCGAACCCATAGAGATTGAAATACTAAAGCACTCTAATTTTAAAACCTAAACCTAGTTAATTAAGAAAGCATAATTTTAATTTTGATTTTAATTAAACTAAGAAACTAAGAAAATAAATCTAATTATGAATTCGATTAAAAGTTATTTTGATAAATATGTGTATTGAACCTTGGATTGCAAATCCACCACTCGCTTCATAATAAGGGTATTTATGCATTCAACTAGCTTATTACGTTGGATGATAATGGGGAATTGTAGCTACAAGCCCGATTCATCCATCAAGAAGATAACTACGATTCAAGCATCAATATAATTCATCTTTGGTTGGCACGTAGTGTCTTACACTAAACTAGGATTGCGACACACTTCATCTTCCCTAGGCATGAACTATTTGACTACTTTAGATCACAATTCAAATAAGCACCATTACATGTAAATAATCCATATAGGCATAGTAAATATAGATCATTGAGCACATCACATTCAAAATAGATCTAAGACATGAATAAACTTTGAAAGCAATGATTTAATTAATAGAAGTACGATTTTATTATTCAAAATCCTCGAAACATGTAATCATCATCCATACATAATAAATCTAAAAGAAAAACATTAAATACACCTTATTACTTGGCTAGGGTTTCATTGAAACCCTAGATATCAGTCTAGGCGGCCATAGAATCGCAGATTGGCAAGAGGTTGATGGAGGAGGCCATGAGAATCCTTGGTCTTCTTGTTCTTCTCCTTGCTTCTCCCTTTTCAATGACTGAAGTTTTTGTTGTATATGAATGTGTATAATGTTGTGTAACCCCCAATTTTACTTAAAAGATGATGTATATATATTTGGAGCAAGTTTTGGAAGTTTTCCTAAACCTAATCGCACTAAAACTGCTTTATTTACGTTTCTGGACGTATTCAGCCAATTATGTTCTTATAGGGCTCTTCAGTATATCGAAATACGCTTTTTTGGTTCAAGAACCAAAGTATCTAAGATCCCATCTTTAGCCAGTCTATTAATCCTATTTAAATTCATATGACCTAACCTCATATGCCAAAGTCTTGTTGGATTAGAAGAAGGTTCCTTTCATTTAGATGCTAAAGTAACCATTGAATTATTATGTTCCATTTTAGATTCTTTAGAAATAATGGAAATGATCACGTACAAGTCATTTAATTTAATACAAGAATATCTAAAAGAACTATTTCTTTTAATAACCACTTCAGCTCCAAATAAAACAGAATAACCATTATTTGATAATTTTGAAACCGAAATTAAATTGCGTCTCATACTTGGAACATAAAGTACATATGGTAAAACTAAAGACATCTTATTCTAGAATTCTAAAACTACTACTACTACAACCGCTGAAATTGTTGCACTAGAACCTAAAGTCAGCTTGATCTCTCCATCACTGCACCTCTTGGCTGATCTGAACCCCTGCAACAAATTATAGACATGGTTAGTCGCACTCAATGTTATTAAACCCGAACCGAACCGAACCGAACCGAACCGAACTGACCGGTCAGACCGGCGACCGGTCTTAAAATTGGCCTTGTCTGAGCCGAAAACCATCACTAAACTAGAATCCGTCCTAGATTGCAAAAACCATCCAAACCGGACGGTTGAACCGGATTTTTTAAAAACCGTTCCCGGTTTGAGTGAACCGGGCAGGTCTTGAACAGTATAAAAGAAATGCTCAGCTCCTCCCTTGCCTTGCCACTGTTGTCTCCATCTTCTTACCGTAGCCGTCTTCATCTGAAAGAGGCATCACATCTTTCACCCCTCTTTCTCTCTTCTTCTTGTTTAGTGTATTTTTGTGTTCTCCATCACTACGTATTGAAACAAAGAGAAGAAAGGAGAACAAATTCTAGCGGAGATTCAGCTAGATCTGAAGAAGAAAAGTTGAGTGTAAACTAGAGAGAGAGCGATAAGAAGAAGATATGGAAGGAGGGAAATTAAGTTTAATGACTTTAGTCATTCCCAATTAAATACAACATTTTTTAGTCTACTCTTTTCAGTTTCCAATGCTGCATTCTTTATAATTATTATCTTTTTGCTTTATCTATACTTCTAGAATGCCTCTTCCAGAAATATGTCAAGCCCATTAATTAATTCTAGAATTCCTTTTGTGTGTATAGCAATTCAAGACCCATTCAATTTAATTTTTTTTTAATATACTTTCAAGACCCATTAATTATTTTTTTTTTAAAATCAGTCAGCAATTCAAGTCTATAAGTAAATTTCAGAAAAGAAAGTCCATGAATTTTAAGGGTGAGATAACGTGGTGAACTTTAGAATTCTTATTTACTATTTTTGTTAAATTTTATTATTAGTATTTATAAACAAGTTTATAAAATGTGTACTAATGACATCACGGTTTGATTCCGGTTCACCCCACGGTTGAACCACCAACCCGTAACCCGGTCATTTTTCCAGTTCAATGAACGGTCCGATTTTTAAAACATTGGTCGCACTAGAATCAATGCACCAAATATTTGAAGTATCCATTATAAAACTTACTTCAATAACTTGTGATTCAATCATACCAATGACTTTAGTAGCCAAGTACTCCAGACAATTTCTCTTCCAATGGCCCAGTTCCCCGCATTGGAAACAATTTTCTTTGCCTTTTCCACATGCCTTACCCTTTCCTTTAGCCTTTGATTTCTGAATCTTTGGGACAGGTCCAACCTTTAGACCCTTGGCGCCAGACTTCTTCTTTTTTCCTTTCTTACCCTTTTGGGCAGATTCGAAAGAAGAAGCCCTCTCAACGTCCAGAATGTTAACCCTAGGTTTGATCACCCCTTCAGCTGCCTATAGAGAGCTCATCAGTTTACTCATGGAAAAGTCCATTTGTTTCATGTTATAATTAAGTTCAGTTGAGCAAACGATCCAGGCAAGGATTTGAGAATCATATCAACATGAGTTTGTGCATCAATGTTGGCACGCAGAGTCTCCAGTTCATTTAAAAGTGCTATCATTTTTAGAACATGCTCTCGAACTGGAGTTCCTTCCAACATTTTAGTACTCATGATCTATTATATAGCGATCTGTTTAGCATGTCGCCCATGCTCCCCAAACATTTCTTTGAGGTTGGTCATGATAGTGCCAGCGGAATCGTTCGTCTAGAATTGATGTTGTCACACACTAACCATAGAGGCAAGCATGTAGCAACAAGCCATTCTATTTGACTTCTTCCACTTATCATAGGCCTGTCTAGCAGCTATCGTAGCTTTTGCAGGCAGTTCCTCGGAACAGGGTTCGGTAAGAACATCTATGTGATCTTCCACAGTTAAGATAATATTCAGGTTCCTTTTCCATTCAGTGAAATTGTTTCCCGTTAGTTTGTTCTGAGTGAGAATGGTGGCAAGTGAATCAAATGCAAACATATTTAATTTGAAAAATGAATAAAAGACAATTATAAATATGAATATCAAGGATTTGACAGTATATAAAATAGAAGAATCCTTTAAAACTTTTATTTTATAAATTAAGTCGTTAGAATATCAAAACAATAAAATAAAACCTTCTTGTGAAGGCCATCATTTTATCTTCTGGTTAGGAATCCCATCATGACTTATCTGCTACGCATCTCTTGCAAAAAAAAAGTTATGACTCCTGACTATTTTGGTCTCCAAGTTTCTAGATAATGCTCCTTGTGAAGTCCCTTATCGATAGCTTAGCTAGTGTTCGCCAGTAAATAAAATCCAATGACAGTCGCCTCAAGTAGTGCCTCCGTGTGTCGGTCACCCTCTAACACGTCTCATTGATTCTACCCGAAAGAAGTTCATATCTAGTAACGAATTAATGGTCTACCCTTCATGTGGATTGATCATTCATAAATGAATGACACAGAGTATTCCACTCATCTTACAATGAAATTGTTAATGGAAGACCATGGGAATTATATATATATATATATATATATAAATATAAGCCCCTCTCTCACAAGATTTTTGAAAACATGGATTTTGAGATTTTTGAAAACATGGATTTTGATTTTTGAAAAAATTGTTTTTCCACATTACCTATAAATTTCTAATATTTACTAATATTTCAAAATGGGTTTTTCCTTTTATTTTGAAAATGTTTTTTGTTGATAAAATGCACGCAAGCATACGAATCGGGTATAGGTTCGTTATCTAGCGGAATAGCCCGATGAATCGCTGAATGGTGTTGTTACGAGCCCGGCGTCTTCACCCACGAACTGCTGCTCCATGTTGCCTCCGTGTACTCTCTTATGCATCGCCTAGGTTGTAGAGGACACTTCTTGAGCCATCCCCATGACAGTCACGCGCTAGATCCCAAGCCCTTGTGGTGATAGGCTAGAGAGAGAAACCATGAATGTGAGAGAGAGAGAGGCTGCGTGAGGGAGAGAGAGAGAGAGAGAGGCTGAGATTTTATGTCTCCTTAGGTCTTCAATGTGTAATACACACACATATATATAAGCACAATGAAAACCTAACAGGCTTGGGACTCTAATGCTCGTTACTTGCTGTCCAAAGCCAGGTCTTATTGGACCCAGTCCAATAACATGTGGGTGCCTGTATGGCCCGACCACATTATGTGTTACATTTTTCATACCCATGCAAACATTAGATCAATAATATAAGCAAGCACCATGAAAACATAAACAAAATAATTCATGACCCATAATTGTGCCTTTATCTCTCATGGTTCTATCTTCTATAGATCCAACTTCTTGGTTTTGCTCCAAGCTCCATCTTCATGGTGATTGGATAGCAGAATTTATAACAGACAAACGTATCCACTGGTTGTACTCTAGATCGAGTACTACAAGAGCCTAAAATAGTATATATTGAGAAGATACGTGTATTGTCTTAACAGGTGGCTCCATCCTATCAGCAAAACATCCCCTAAATAGCTCTTATGGCACGAGTATCATCATGGGCATGGAGAGAGAAATAGAGATTTAGTAAAGACATTAGAGAGACAAAACTGTTTGAAAGAGAGACAGAGACAAAGAAAAAATCTAATATGATCAGTGGTGTTTGAAAAGGAGATTTTTATGAAACATATTATAATTCAACTCGAACATAAATTACACTAAGTTAATAATTCTAGGGTCAAACTTGACATTTTAAAAAAAATTTGTTGATGTCATCATCAAATTTTGTTATTTTTAACATAGTTTAGGGAATGAGGCCAAGTGGTGACAAACTCACCCCTACCTGATCTCATAATTTTGATTTTGGTAATGAATTGGTTTTCAACCAAGGCTTTAAATTGGGCAAGGTAGCAAAGCCTTCTGATTTGTGATGAAGAGGATAAAGCCAGGTAAACCGAGAGCAGTCATCAATAAAGATGAGATAAAATTTGAAACTTGAGACAGAGGGGTTTTGAGAGGGCCCCAGACAACAGTGTGGATCAATTGAAGTGGAGAAGTAGATGTAGAGTATGATTTAGAGAAGGGAAGTTTATGACTTTTGGACTTGAGACATGGATGACAAGGTGGTAAAGATGATGAAGATAAGGATAGATCATGCTTTGAGGAGAGAAAACTAAGAATTTTTTAAGAAGGGTGACCCACCCTAAGATGCTACTATTAAGAAGAAATTGAAACATGAGTAGTGGGAGAAGAAGAAAGAGAAGATGAGGGAAAGGATGAAGGAAAGGGGTAAAGTCCTTGTTTGGATGGAATAAGGATTTTATTGGTGAGTTTTTCCTGAATAATTAACAAAACCATCAGAATAAAAAAATGAAACTGCAGTTGTTATCCTTTGCAAGTTGATACATGGATAGTAGATTGTACTAATGTCTAGAACATATAGAATCTGAGAAATGGACAAAGAGCCTTTGGGTGTAGGTAGAAGACCATCTCCAGTGTTATGAATTGGTATGGATTGTCCATTACCTACTAAAACTAAGTTAGAACCAGTGTAAGGATGACAAATTTTAAGAATATTTTGACTTTTAGTAAGATGGCTGGTAGCACCAGTATCAAAGTACCATTGCATAGCGTCAGAAGATTTGGAAGAATGTGTAGCCAAGAATGCTTGATGTTATACATTAGAAGTACCTGGGTAGGATGAATTAGAATTGATTGAAGAGTCTACATACCAATTTTCTTAAGAATATGGATAAGATGAAATGTAAGGAAAGGGAAAAGAAGTGAAGAGAATGATGTAGAGTTATCAAATTGATTTTGTGGAGATGAAATTGGAAGATTAGCTGTGGGAAGAAGAAGAAGAGACTGAGCATTTTCTCTAGAAGACTGAAAATTAGGAAAGTTAGGAACAACAATATGAGCTTGAGGTGGATTAGAAGAATTGTTGGGTTGATATGAATGATTATAATGATGGTAACACTCAGAAGCACTATGGTTGCTTTGGCCACAGATTTGGCAAAAAATCTTATGATTTGAAGATCTTCCATAGCTATTGTTTCTTCTTCTACCTCTAAAACCTCCCCTGTTTTTTCCTCCTCTTTGGGAAAAGTGACTAGGGTTCTGACCTTCAGGTTTAATGAATTGACTATTACTTTGATTGTGAAAGGGCTTGAAAGAATTATTGCCAATCGACATAGCTGAGAAAGCTGTGTTGATCTGGTTTGTGGGTTTCATTTCCCTGTTCATGTGAGATTCCTCAGACCTAAGCATTGCATGTAAATCACCAAGAGACAGCGATTGGGTGTTAGTTCTCAAAGAGGTTTTTAAGGAAGCATAATCACTCGAGATTTTGGAAAAAAAAAACTTAATTATACTAGCATTATTTGAAAATACAGGTTAAGTATATACACTGGTGTGTATATGTAATTTTTTTAAAAGAGTGGTGTGTATTTATAAATATAATTTCTGAATTTAGTTTACAAGTTAGTTCATACTTTGTTGATTCAAATAGTTTATATTTATTTCTCCTTTTATATTTATCTCATTATAAAAAATGAATATATAAACGCCATTTTTTTTTTCGGGTATGTCTCTTCGCCCTCTAAATTAGATTCCTGGATCCGTCCCTGCATTTAATTTTTTTTGGATCCAATTTGATGTGTACTAAAGAATTGAGATTCGAAACGAAGAAGATTAGGGTTGGTGGAAGATTTGAATTAGGAAGAACCGCCATTGATGCTATGAAATTTGTTCGTTCAGCGGAAAAAAAAAAAAAACAATAGGTAGGAGCTTGAGGCTCTGGTTCCATGTAGAATCTTATGCACAGAATGAAGTGATTCTCATTGATCATAAAAATGAATATACAGAGAGTGATTTATACAGAGGAAGAGAGTGCTGGAGAGAAAAATAGTTAGAAACTAATCAGAAAGCACTAAACAGAATTACTGCCTAACTGAATTTATAACAGACAAACGTATCCACTGGTTGTACTCTAGATAGAGTACAAGAGCCTAAAATAGTATATATTGAAAAGATGGGTGTATTGTCTTAACAGGTGGCTCCATCCTACCAACAAAAGATCCCCTAAACAGCTCCTATAGCATGAGGAACATCATGGGCATTGATGTTGTCAATATCAAGATATAAAAGTATGCTTATTTTATGCTTTACTTTCAAAAGATTTGTAGTGTGGAAGTAAAGGTCGAACCCACAGAGATTGAATTACTACGACTGTTAATTTTAAAACCTGAATCTAATTAATTATAAAAACGAGATTTTGATTTTGAATTTAATTAAACTAAGAACAATAAAATAGATCTAAATTATGAAAGTGATTTAAAAGTGTTTTTGTAAATATATTTAAAGGAACCTAGGATTGCAAATCCACCACTAGCTTCATAATAGGAATATTTAGGCATTCAATTAGATTATTAAGTTGGATGATAATGGGGAATTGTAGCTACAAGCCCAATTCCTCCGACAAGAAGATAATCATGGTTAAAGCACCAACATAATCCATCTTCGGTTAGCACGAATTATCCCACACTAGACTAGGGTTGTGGTATAATCCGTCTAATCTAGGCATGGACTATTCGGATACTTGATAGCACAAATCAATAAAGCACCATCACATGTAAATAATCTAAACAAGCACAGCAAGCATAGATCATTGAGCACATTACAGTCAAAATAGATCTAAGACAAGAATAAACTTTGAAAGCAATGATTTAATCAATAGAAGTACGATTTATTTATAAAAATCCTCGGAACATGTGACTGTCATCCATACATAATAAAACTAAAATAAAAATACTTGTCTAGGGCTTCATTGAAACCCTAGATCTATGATCTAGCCGTCCATGGAAGTGATGGATGGCAAGTAGTTGATGGAGGAGGCCATGGAAACCCTTGGTCTTCTTCTTCTTCTTCTCCTTGCTTCCCTCCCTTCAATGGCTGGAAGTATGGTTGTAGAATGTGTATATCTTAATTGCCAACCCCATAATTGAATTAAAATAGGGTATATATAGATTTACAACAAGTTTTGGAAGCCTTCCTAACCTGAAACGAACTGAAACTGATATATTTTACAATCTGGACGCAATTAGGCAGTCTCGTTTGCACAGGAGTCTTCAGAATACTGAAATACGCAACTTTGGTTTTTACACATATCGCGCGAGCGGGTCGCGCGAGCGCGACATTTGGCACCTCGCGCGAGCGATTTATTGGGGTTTCGCGCCCGCGGATCGCCCGAGCGATTCTCGGATTTTCACGCCCGCGGATCGCGCGCGCGACTTGACTTTTTCAGCTTCTTTTCTTTGTCTTTTTCACCCTGTTTAGCCTGATATACTTGATTTCTTCCAAAACCTGTCAGAAAATAGAAAACGAAGTAAAAATATACAAAAACAGGATAAAAAGGTACTAACAAATGCTCGTTAAGGCGTATAAATAGGATTTGTTCTCTCCCGATCAGGCATGGAGAGAGAAATAGAGATTTATTAGAGACATTAGAGAGACAAAACCTGTTTGAGAGACAAAGAGAATCTAATATGATCGGTGGTGTTTGAAAAGGAGATTTTTATGAAACTTAATTTTAAGTAATATGTATTTGCAATACTGAAAATAGTGTTCTAAGAATTAAAGCAGATTGCATCCAGTGATTATTTTTAGTAGAAAATTTTCACTTAACGTTTTCAATGGGTTTTTGGCTGTTCTTCAATTAAGTGGTATATTATCAAACGCACTAAAAAAAATTAAGTGCTAAAAATTTTCATTTTCATAATTTAATTAGTTATCAAACACACCCTAATTTACTAATTCTAGGGTCAAACTTCACATTTAAAAAAAAATGTTGATGTCATCAAACATCATCAAATTCTGTTATTTTTAACAGAGTTTAGGGAATGAGGTCAAGTGTTACAAAAAAAAAAAAAACTACAAGGGAGGTCTGTGACATTTTCTCAAACTAATGGAAATAGTTGATATTAGGGCTAACCTCAAGGGAGGTCAGTGTAATTTACTCTAATAAATTGGTTAAGTAGACCTAAACTAACTTGGGAGTTAGTAGTGAACAACAATATGACTCTACTTAATTTAACGGAGCATATTGCTCTAAATCGCTCGGAATGGAGACGAAGGATTCATATAGCCGATCCCAAATGATTTGGGACACAAGACTTAGTTTAGTTTAGTTTGGTTTGGTAAACCCATCACTGTTTTCCACATTGATTCGCATGTGTGTTAATTTTGTCTTCTCAATTCTCATTGCCAACACAACAGGCAATTTGCTACTCGCCGGTGGTGTGGTGAACATCCTCTGCTTCCATCTGATTTCATATCCAGGTATGTTCAATAAACTAAGTGTTAGATCCCCCCTTTGTACACTTCTCTTCCTATTAAACCTAAAAATAATAATAATAAAAAAAATCTTCCCTTTTCATCTTCACTTTGACTCCTCCAAGCAATTGTTAATTTAATTTTTTTTGCAGTTGTTCTATCATATCATTTATTTAAAAAAAAAAAAAAGAAGGTAAATTACCTTTTACCCCCCTGTTGTTTGCCTCTATGACACTTTACCCCCCTGTAGTTTGAAATGTAGCACATAACCCCCTTGTGGTTTGCCTCTGTGGCACTTTATCCCCCTGTAGTTTGGAATGTAATACATAACCCCCCTGTGATTTTTCTTTGTGGCACTTTACCCCCTGTAATTGTTGATCATTTAAGCAATTTGTTTTGGCTATAAGGGGGTAAAGTGCCACAAAGGAAAACCACAAGGGGGTTATTTGTTACATTCCAAACTATAAGGGGGCAAAGTGCCACAGAAGCAAACCACAGGGGTGTTATGTGCTACATTTCAAACTACAGGGGGGCAAAGTGCCATAGAGGCAAACCACAGGGGGGCAAAAGATAATTTACCCAAAAAAAAAAAAGTGAAACGAAACCATTTCTGTTATATATTATTTTGATTTTACAGTCAGGCTCTAAAGAGGGCGCCCTTTTTTTTCTTAAAGAGAGGGCCTCTGTTTTGGTCGTCAGATCGTGTTTCCATTAATGGCAGTTTTGTCATTTCACAGTTTTTAAACATGATCCAACGGTCAAAACAGAGGCCTTCTCTTTAATAAAGAGAGGGCGCCCTCTTTAGAGAATCTTTGCTGATTTTATATTGTATGTTTCTTTTATATTCGTAAAACAGGCAAAAAAAGCAACCCCCACCCCAAAAAAATATAGAAAAGAAAAGAGAAAAAAACAATGGAGGTTGTTGTTGCTGTCGTTGGAAAAATTGGAGAATACATGGTTGCACCAATCGGGCGTCAACTCAGTTATTTCACTCAGTACAACAACAACATCAACGGTTTGAGAGCTCAACTTCAGAGTCTGCAGCATGTTCGACATGGAGTCCAAGGATTGGTTGATGCAGCTGAAAGGAATGGAGAGATTATCAAACAAAATGTTCAAACATGGCTTACAGACGTGGACAAAATTACCACAGAATCAAGCAACTTTTTGAATGTTGAAGTCAACCAACACCAGAGGTGCTCTCCTAACTTGATTTTGCGATACAAAGTGAGTAGGAAAGCCAAAAAGAAGACGCTGGCTGTTGATGAGCTCCAACATGACAGCAAGTTTGAAGGAGTTTCTTTTCCTGCACCACCACCAACAATAGGGTCCATATATGCCGGTGATGTTGAGGTTGTTGAGTCCAGAGCATCAACTTTTAAACACATTATAGAAGCATTGAAAGATGATAAAACTAACATGATTGGGGTGTACGGTATGGGTGGCATCGGAAAGACCAAGCTCGTGACAGATGTTGCCAAGCAAGCTGAGGAATATAAACTCTTTGATGTGATAGCAATGGCAGTGGTGTCTCAAACTCCAAGCATCACAAAAATTCAAGATGAAATTGCAGCAATGCTGGGGCTAACTTTGCTTGAGAAGGGACGTGCAAGGGCAGGTAAGTTATTAAACAGAATAAAGCAGGTGGAAAGGATCCTAGTAATTTTGGATGATTTGTGGACCAGACTTGATTTAAAGGAAATCGGACTTCCACATGCTGATGATCATAAAGGGTGCAAAATTTTGTTGACTACTCGACAAAAACACGTGTGCGTTGAGATGAAAAGTCAAAAAGATTTCCCAATCAATGAATTACCTGATCGAGAGGCGTGGCAATTATTCAGAAATATTGCGGGAGATACCGTTGATTCACCGTATCTTTATCCTACAGCGATTAAGGTAGCTAAAGAGTGTGCAGGATTACCCCTTGCAATTGTAACAGTTGCAGGATCTTTGATGAAAATTAAGGAGCTTAGTGAGTGGAAAAAAGCGCTTTGACAGTTGCAAAATCCTACGACTAAAAACATCCAAGGAGTGAATCCACAAGTGTATTCATCACTCAAGTTAAGTTATGACTTTTTAAATGACGAGGAAGTGAAGTATTGTTTCTTGCTCTGTTCTCTAGCTAATGAAGATTCAGATATTCTGATCAATGATTTGGTGATATTCGGGATGGGATTAAGTTTATATGACAAAGGTTGTACATTAGAAGAAGCAAGAGACACGGTACGTGCATCAGTCAATAAACTCAAAGCCTGTTGTTTGTTGTTAGATGATCTATCAAAGAGTGAAGAGTGTGTCCGAATGCATGACGTGGTTCGGGATTTCGCCATATCAGTTGCATCTGAAAATCAACTTGAGATTTGGGCAAGAATTAATGTAGGAAGAACAGAGTGGTCTAAAAAGCTCCCTTCATTGAACGACGATGATAGTGTAATCCTTTCCATTCATAATAACTTTCATCAACTTCCTGATCGATTAGATTGTCTGAAGCTTAAGCTTTTATTGTTGGAGTGTTTTACTGGTTACTATGAAAGTTCAGTCGTAGTCCCTGACAATTTTTTTGAAGGGATGAGGAAGCTCAGAGTTATAAGGATGGTTAGAATGCATATTCCAACACTACCATCATCAGTCCAACAGTTAACGAGCCTTCGGACATTGTGCGTTGAGGATTGCAAAGTACAAGACTTATCCCTCATTGGAGAGTTGAAAGGCCTTGAAATTATTAGATTTACCAGACTCAGTGAGTTACCAAGGGAGGTTGGACAGCTAACACGACTGAGGGTCTTAGATTTGAGTTTATGTAGTTGGCTACGAGTAATTCCAGCGGGTGTCCTATCAAGCTTGTCCCAATTGGAAGGTTTGTACTTGCCCCAAAACTTCAATGACTGGGGAAAAAATAATAATGCAAGCCCTGATGAGTTGAAAGGTTTGTCTAATTTAAGCACCTTAGAGATTCGTATATCAAGTAATAAGCTTTTCCCCCAAGATCTACACTTGCCAAAGTTGTCAGAATTTAAAATTTGTTTGAGCTATGAGTTTGATAAAATTGAACTCGTAAAGTATGTAAAGCCAACAACCTTGAAACTCTCAATTCGTCAAGGTAATGCTTCACTTGGTGAACTTAAAATGTGGGTGAATAAAACTGAATCATTAATAATAGAGCATACAGAGAAAGATCTAGAGTTTCTTCTCTCCAACATAAGAAGAGATGGCTTTTCAAGGTTGAAGTGCTTCAAAGTCCGTTACAATGATAAGGTTGAATATCTTGTTAACACAATGTTAGACAAGGTCTTTCCTGTCTTGGAGAGATTAGAACTCGAGAGTATGCGGAACTTGAAAGAGATATGTCATGGTGGCCATCTTCCAGCTGGATCTTTTTGTCAAGTGCATGAGTTGATGCTTTCCCGCTTATCTAATTTAGAAAATTTGTGGGTGGGAAATGCAAGCCTTCCCAACCTAACGGTTGTAAAGATAGAGCATTGTGATCGACTAAAAAAACTTTTCCCACAAAACATTGTTAGTGGTTTTGGGCAGCTCCATACACTACATGTAAAAGAGTGTCCAAATCTGGAAGAGATATTTACATACGATGGAGAAGAAGAAGCAGTGGCTGAGATTGTGCTACCCGAGTTCAAAATTTTGAGACTATTATATCTACCCAACCTCACCACTTTTTGCAGCAAAAGGAGCAGTGTCATTTCAAATACAAGGGTTGGTACCCCCATACAACAGACTCTCTTTAGTGAAAAGGTATTTCTCAAAACTAATTTATTTATGTCATGATATTATTTAAATTGGTTTCACATTATATATGTATATGCAGAAACAACTTTTCAGCACGCGAGGGTAAGGTTGCGTATATTTGACCCTGCAAGGAGCCTCGTGCACTGAGCTGACCTATTTATAGTGCTGCCCTATATATATGTGTGTGTGTGTGTGTGTGTGTGTGTGTGTGTGTGTGTTTAATACATGCATAAACACAAACAATTGTTTTACTTTTCTTTAATAAAATCTATTTATTAATCAAAGTATGTAAAGTTTGCCATTATTAAGAAGAATATACCATAAAGTTGATAATCTCTAAATCCTAATGAAAGGATATAATATTTTTTTAAAAAATGAGAGATAAGACTTCTATCATTACTCCCACTAAGAAAAAGAAAAGATAATAGTGTAGATTAAAAAAAATTAAAAATATCAGTAAGGTCTAATTTTCACAACCCAGAATTTAATTGACTAGCCTATTGTGATCCTTAGATATTATATTTGAACCCATTTTCAATCTGTTAGAGGTAATTTAAGTATGCAGTCTAATGTTTATTAAACTTTTTTAATTAATTCAAAAAAATGTCAATGTATATACTCATTAACTCCAAGGGATTGATGAAATATATGGTTAGACCCTGTTACATAATGTTGGTAGTTCTGAGTTTTACTCACCTCACCTCCCTTTAGATTGTTGGGATAATAAGAGAACTTTACTCTGGAATTGATTTTACTGATTGTTAGTTTTTTTTCCCTTAACTATAAGTGAACAAGACATTGGAGGACTGCTTTGTTGGGCCAAGACGCTTGCCCTCCAAGAGTTGTGTGAGGGTCGCGGTGATTGCTCAGAAGTCATGACTGTCGCAGCCGGTGCCGGGGCCGGTGGAACATCCCGGTTGGCCTGCTGTGCAGTCTTCTCACTCTTCTTCGGAGGCATGGCTATCAGCCAAGAGATTTGTTGACGAAGAACTTGTCGTTCCCACAGACTGCGCCAAGCTGATGATGCCAAAATTTGATAAAGTAAATTAAAGCAATTTAAGGAGAGAGTGAGTGAGAGACTGGTTTTTTGTATGTGGTTCGGCCCTATTAATGAAGGAACTTACGTCCACGTGTGTGTCTGAGCACGTTAACTATACTGTAAAAAGTCGGGGACCTGTGGTGAACCAACAATATTTTGGAGCTACCGTTGGTCGGCCAGGCGTGTTGGTGACCGCTATAGAGGTGCTGTATAGACTGAAAAGTCCGCCCCTTTGAAGGGGGTGAGTGGTCTCTTTTATAGATGCAAGAGACCTACTCATACAAGGAAAGTAGATAGATAAGGAAAGACAACCCAATTAGGATTGATTGGCATTAATTGTTGGGGTTTCCTAATTGGATTAGGAAACAATATGCTCTTTCCATAAGTCTTCTATCTTGAGTAGGAAACTGCCTGGAATATTCTGGGGCATATGTTGTGGGCCCAGTTGGCCTGCGCCTGTACGGACCGTACCAATGCGGTCTTCCCGACCTGTTGGTCTGGTCGTGAATAAACCGCTCGGGATGGTGAGTCTAAGGTAGACTAAACCACCCGAGCTGATGTCCGAGGAGTTGTGCATGATTTGACCGGGACATGGACTGGCTGTTGATTTGAACCGCTTGGTCATAAGATAGAGCCAATTTCGGGTGTATCAGTTGCCCCCTATTTCCAAGGTTGGCCGGATGCTATATCGGGGCAAGTTTGGAAATTTGTTTGATGCCACCTGCCACTGTCTGAGTGTTCGGGGAAGCTACCTTGGAGCTTATGAGTCTCGTGAGTCCTTGGGAACTGGCTAAGAGTTGAGACCTAGCCTAGGTCGGAGTCTTTAAGTGCTCGGGAATTGGTCGGGAGTTGAGACTCGGCCTAATTCGGAGTCTTTTGCTTAATTTAAGCTCCCAGGATGGTTATCTTCTACCCGTCAACCTTCATCAAGGTTGTGGGTAAAAGAATTTGACCATGTTGGAAAAGCCGACCTAAAGTGTGTTACTTTAGGGTCCTTTAATTAACTCCCCAGGATGGTTAGCTTCCGCCCAGCCAGCCTTTGTCAAGACTGTTGGGAGAAGAGTTTGACCATGTTAGTGGAGCCGACCTAAATCACGTTGCTTTAGGGTCTTTTTGCTCCTCTATCTTCGGCCAACCTAACAGATTTTAGTCACCTGTAGACACCCCATTTTGTCGGCTATCAGATTTAGGAGACCCATAGCTTGGTGGTTCACAATGATCGAAAAAGACTTAAAAGGACTCTCGGAAGTCAGCTCTATCTCTCAGAATGCTCAGAATGACCAAAATACCCCTGAAAGCTCGAAAGCTCCCAAATTTGGTCCCGAAGTTCTGGAAACATGCTACGTCATAAGAAAAGTGAGAAAATGAGTCTTTAAGAAAAATCGAATGAAATCGTCAGCTCCCAGAGACCCCCGGAAGTCCCGCAAGTTCCCAAAAAGTTCCTGTTGACCGGTTTGACCAGGTTTGACCAAGGTTTGACCAGGTTTGACCAAGTTTGACCGAAATCGTCCGAATTCATCGGAATCATTTTAAATCATGAAAAAGGTGTTAAAACAAGTTCCAAAAGAAAATCGAGCGAAAACATCAGCTCCCGGGAACTCCCGGAGGTTTCCGGAACTTCCCGGGAATCCCAGGTTTGACCAGTTTGACCAGAATTTGACTTTGGAACTGGGGCACCAAAACAATTTTCAAACATTTTTCATGGATACTAGAGGTCAATAGCTTTCCAACGGTATATCGCACATAATTTCTGAATTTAAAACGAATTTATTATGAATTTCCAAAGACAAAAAAGGCGATCAAATCGGCTTTTATCGCGAATACCGCAAAACTTTTCAAAGTGACCTATCCCCGAACTATTTTTTTTATGTAAAGTAGACTCCAATACCTTTCTAACGGTATATCACAACCTCAGTTTGGAGTTCATATGCATTTTCTGTGAATTTCGGACGAAATAGGGCCTTTTCGCGAATACCGGAACCTCTGGGGGCCTAAACAGCATTATCTGGATGAAGGAAGAGCAGTGCCGCCGCGGCACTGGCCCACTGCCGCCGCGGCACTCTCCTCCAGAACAGTGTGTTTTTGTAATTATTTTTGGGGGTCCATTTTGATTAATTAAAAACCAAAACGACATAGTTTTATGTTTTCAGATGTTTGGGACCAATGGGAACACTTTTAAAACCCCCAAACCACCCCCAAATTGGCCTATTTAAACCCTCCATTGCTCTTCATTTTAGAAGGGGGCCAAGTGCAAAAGCTTGAAAAGTTGTAGAGAAGAAGAGAGATAGAGATAGGTTTAGAAGAGAGAAAAGGAGCTTCCTCCTACTTATTTGATATAGAAAGTGAGTTTTAACTTTATTTTCTTCCATTACCTCTCTTATACTTCACATTCCAAACACCCCCAATCACCATTCTTGAGCATTCTTGAGTTAGGAAGCTACTTCCATCTCCAAATGTCAAAATCTATGAGTGAAACACCATGCTACAAGTCCAAAATCATGAATATCATCTATTGATTGCTATCTATTTACTTGTTTGTTTATATTATGTTCATCTCTTCTTAATCTCATTTCTTTTTTATTTTTTTCTTTATTTATTTACTAGTTCATCATCATCTAAGTGATGACATGAAGTTTGGGGTGAGTGAATCCTTATGGATAGTAGCTCTTGACCTCAAAAACATGTTTGATAGATGATGATCATAACCTCAATACTTCCAAGGTATTCTTGAAAAGTATTGAAGTTATGTTCAAAATAAAATGAATCTCTCCAATAATATTGGGAGTTCTTTGATGATTCAAGGTTGGATGAGGTTCTAAGTGGTCACATGGTCATCTCAAGAGTTTAAGTTCATGCTTTGAACATCTATTTCAAAACCCCCAATCAAGAACTCAAACTCTATTTCAAACCCAAATCCATTTTCTTCAAGAATGATCCAAAACAGTGAGTTGTTCAGATTCAAAGATTTGTTTTGAATTAAATACTTGAGTTATGATGATGAAACCACTTGGAAAATCTTCCTAAGACATCATAGTTTGTCTCTGATTGTTCCCATCAATTATAGAGATATGAAAGTAATTGTTTTGGGTGTGAGAAGTTCATACTCATAATCTGCCCCTGTTCTCACAGAATGTTCACCCAACTTCTTGCACTTATTCTGAATGTTTTCGTCACTGTACATATATCTTTTCTATTTTTTTTTTATGAAACTTGGGTGTCTTAGGAAACTTTTGGTACATAATGGGTCATCATAAACCTTTTCTTTGATTTATTAAAAATCATACAAAATCAGTCAACAGTGCAGCTTTTGTTTCTGAGTCATGTGTACATTCTGATTTATTTCTTTCAATTTGTGATAGCTATTGATGTTTGGCTTTTTGGGTTATTTTCTAGACACAATAAGGATGATCTCTGATTTTTCTCATATTTTCCTAGGCACGTTTGACCTCCCATTATAATGTTATAAAGTAATGCATATAGTCTGTCCACTATTCACAGCAAGCACATTTTAACTTTCATTCTTTGATTTGATGCTTGTATGCATTCCAAATTAGTTCATATCTTAGGAAGTAGTTCATACTACATTTGTACATATCCCATGATTATTTCATTCATTCATTCATACACATTTTAGACTTCTAAGTCATTCTAGGAATCCATGAACACAAAGCACACTACAATCTTGGCACATTCTAGATACATACATTGCATTCATGCAAGATTTGGGGTTTTTGTAACTCTTAATCTAAGAAGATTATAAGGAATGAACTCGATCACACGTTCATGTTTCCCCTTGATCTAATCATCCTTTCTTATCCGTCCCGGGGATTGAGAGGTCTTCTTTTCTCAAAGAATAACATGCATCATACTAGCTTGCTAAGCATATTTTCATTTCTTTTTATTTGTTTCAAGAACAAATTCATGTCCCCTTTAGATTAGGAAGTCTTGATTATTTGATATATGATTAGACGATTTTTCCTAGGTTTATTTGTGTGATCTTTCACTTTACATTGTATGATATTTGACTTAGATCTTATGAATGATATCTTATCTTTTGATCTTCCATTTTTAAGTTTCTTATGTAATGTAATATACTATCATAGTATTAATTATCGAACCATACATAGTATAAGATGATTATTTGGATGCTAATTGAGGCCTGTCGAAAGACGGGGCGAGTTGAGGGTGTTTTAGTCGCGACAAAGGCTCCTTCCTCTCTCGTACCAAAACCCCGAACCAAGTTCTTTGGTTATGAAGGGCCGGTGCCCTTATCCGCTTGGGTGAGTCAAATTAGGTTTCTTGGTTCCTTAAAGACCAAGTGGCGACTCTGTATCTGTTTTCAACAGACCACCATTTTTCTTTCTTTGATCAAAATCAAACCAATTTCAAAACAATCTCAAACAAGAGAAGTGGTCCGATTCCGGCATCCACATCACCTCCATCGTCGGTTTGGACCTAAGCGGGGTTATTCTCGGAGTACTGTAGGCGTCTGGGCTGTCTAAGAGTTTGACTTCGTTACCGCAAGGCCTGTAAGTACCCGGTGTGATTGCCTATTTAGTCCATCGTGCCTTTCTGCCCCCCAAGCTTTCACTAAGATGAGGATCTTATAGAGGCTAGGACTGTAGGTAACCGACTTGGAATATCGTGGTTGCAGGGTCTTTTGAAGCTTGCCATCATTAGCCACCTAAGGGGATTCATACCCATCGTCGGTTGGACCTAAGCAAAGCAGATGCCTCGGGCATGATCCCGAGGTTTTTTGCCTCGGGTGTGATCCTGAGGTCTTTGGTACCTGGGTTCGGAGCCCGAGGTCTTTTGTGCCAGGGTTCAAAGCCCGAGGTCTTTTGATGTGCCTCGGGTGTGGCCTAAGGTCTTTTCAAGAGCTCTCTGACAGTCAGCGGAGCCTCATGCGATGATTGCGCAAGTGCCACTGTAGTTGGATTGTTCGAGATTGTTAGAGACAGGAGGTGCGGTCGGGATCACCGGACTCCTGATTACTCTGAGCTGATTCAAGGTCAGGATCACTGGATCCTAACTATTGCGAACTAGAGGTTGGGTCGGGGCTGCCGGACTCAGACCGCTGTGAACTGGAGGTCGGGTCGGGACTGTAGGACCCTGCCTGTTGTGAGCTGGAGGAACTGCCAGAACTCTCGGGCTGATCTCGCTTTCGCTTACTTCTGGAAAACTCGTTGCTTATGCGCCCGAGGTCTTTGGTCCTTAAAAATTCTTCAGTGCCAATGTATTTTTCAACCATCTTAGTGAGTTCAACTAAGGTTTCAGGTCGGTTTCTGTGAAACGATGCAGCGCACTTGGTGTGTTGAACTCCCGAGCAGAAGGCTATAATAGCGACAGTTTCATCAAGATCATAGATTCCGAGCTTCTCTTGATTAAACCGATCGGTGAATTCCTTGAGCGTCTCATCATTCCTTTATATGACTATCAGTAGCTTCATGTCAGGCTTTGGCTGTTCATGCATATCGATAAACTAGTTGATGAACTACTTGCTGAGTTGCTTGAAACTGCGGACTGATCGTGGCTCCAAGGAGTAGAACCATTGCGCGGATGGGCCTTTCAAAGTGCTGGGGAAGGCCAGGCAATATAGTTCGTCGGAGTTGGTGGCCAGAGCCATCTGAACCTTGTAGGTCCGGACGTGGCCGGCCGGGCTTCCCATGCTGTTATATGGATCTAAGCGAGGCTACTTAAATTTGCGTGGGATGGAAAACCTCGTGATCTGGCTAGAGAATGGTGACTCTGTCTCGGTACTGGCATGATTCTGAGTAGGGATCTGGCCCAGCCTCTTGGCCACTCCATCAATCTGGTTCTGCAAGTCCTTGATACGTGCCACCACACCTTTCCGACCGGTATCCAGGCCGCAGGTCGGGTTAGTAGAGGAGGCTTTCTTCTCATGGCGGTGTGCTGTCCCCTGGGATCAGGCTTGGCTATGACTCCGGTTCATTGTGTGCCTAGGGACACCTTGGCTCTTGACCGAGTGACCCTGGACTGATTCCCAGGCCATATGCTCCTGCCTTTCCTCTCGGGCAGTACACCTATTGTTGATGTCTCTGGCATTCTGAAAGCGGGACGGGTTGGCTTGGGCACATTGTTTGGTCAAGATCGGTTCCCGACCGTACGCAACGTTCCCGGGTCGTTTCCCGGCCACTAGAGGACTGCTTTGTTGGGCCAACAGGGCTTCGATTTGTTGCTGAATTTGACGATGGCCCTCCAAGAGTTGTGTGAGGGTCTCGGTGATTGGTCAGAAGTCATGACTGTCGCAGCCGATGCCGGGGCCGGCGGAACATCCCGGTTGGCCTGCTGTGCAGTCTTCTCACTCTTCTTCGGAGGTATGGCTATCAGCCAAGAGATTTGTTGACGAAGAACTTGTCGTTCCCACAGACAGCGCCAAGCTGATGATGCCAAAATTTGGTTAAAGTAAATTAAAGCAATTTAAGGAGAGAGTGAGTGAGAGACTGGTTTTTTGTATGTGGTTCGGCCCTTTTAATGAAGGAACCTACGTCCACGTGTGTGTCTGAGCACGTTCATTATACTGTAAAAAGTTGGGGACCTATGGTGAACCAACAATATTTTGGAGCTACCGTAGGTCGGCCGGGCGTGTTGGTGACCGCTATAGATGTGCTGTATAGACTGAAAAGTCCGCCCCTTTGAAGGGGGTGAGTGGTGTCTTTTATAGATACTAGAGACCTACTCATACAAGGAAAGTAGATAGATAAGAAAATACAACCCAATTAGAATTGATTGTCATTAATTGTTGGGTTTTCCTAATTGGATTAGGAAACAATATGCTCTTTCCATAAATTTTCTATCTAGAGTTGGAAACTGCCTGGAATATTCTGGGGCATATGTTGTGGGCCCAGCTGGCCTGCGCCTGTACGGACTGTGCCAATGTTGTCTTCCTAACCTATTGGTCTGGTTGTGAATAAACCGCTCGGGATGGTGAGTCTCGGGTAGACAAACCACCCGGGCTGATGCTTGTCCGAGGAGTTGTGCATGATTTGACCGAGACATGAATTGGCTGTTGATTTGAACCGCTCGGCCATAGGATAGAGCCAATTTCGGGTGTATCAGGAAATAATTTAAAAAAAAAAATTAGAGATAAGACTTCTATCATTACTCCCACTAAGAAAAAGAAAAGATAATAGTGTAGAATTAAAAAAATTAAAAATATCAGTAAGTTCTAATTTTCACAACCCATAACTTAATTGACTAGCCTATTGTGATCCTTAGATATTATATTTGAATCCATTTTCAATCTGTTAGAGGTAATTTAAGTATGCAGTCTAATGTTTATTAAATTTTTTTAATTAATTCAAAAATATGTCAATATATATACTCATTAACTCCAAGGGATTGATGAAATATATGGTTAGCCACTGTTACATAATGTTGATAGTTCTGAGTTTTACTCACCTCACCTCCCTTTGGATTGTTGGGATAATAAGAGAACTTTGCTCTGGAATTGATCTTACTGATTGTTTGTTTTTTTTCCCTTAACTATAAGTGAACAAGACATTGGCTTTATATAGCCATTCAATGAGAGTTCTAGAAAAAAAAAACTTTCCTAGATACATGTATGACTTTTGATGTTCTGTACCTAGTGAATTAGAAAAGATAGGCTTCCTAGATTCCAAGATATTGAAAAATCCAAATTATATTTTAACACCCTCTCTTAATTTGCAATTTTCATAAAACTCCTAAAAAATTGAACTTCTTGTGATGATTGCCTTAGTGAAAATATCGGCGCATTGTTCATCAACCTTGCAAAATTCCAACTTGATCTCTTTGTCTTCAACCAATTTATGGATATAATGATGACGTAGCTCAATGTGATTTGACCATCCATAAAAAAAAAAAAATAAAAAAAAAAACTGGATTTTTTTGTCTTGGCAATTGGGGACATATTGTCACAGAAAATTGTAGTCGGCATAATTTCTTCTTGTTGTAAATTGGACAAAATTTGTCATAACCACACAGCTTCGCATGTCGGACCTGTTGTTGAGATATAATCCGCTTCAACTGATGAAAGTGCCACAGTATTTTTCTTTTTTGAGCTCAGCAAAATTACCTTTGATCCAAGACAAGAAACATATCCAAACGTGCTTTTCCTATCATCAATTGATCCGGCCCAATCACTGTCTTACAACCCAACATATTGAATTTCTTCAACAAATCTTTCGCGAACTTTTCTTGAGAAATAAAACTGCCTTCTTGAGATTGCTTAACTTGAATGCCGAGAAAGTATCTCATAAGACCCAAATCTATCATCTCAAATTCTTCCATCATCCATTTCTTGAAATCTTCCACCATTTCTTGCTTGGTGCTAGCATAGATCAAATCATCCACATATAAGCACACAATAAGAAAATCTTTTTTGCCTTTTTTTCTTGACATATGGATGATTCATTTGCACTTCGAAGGAGTCCAATTTGTCGAAAGTAATGATCTATCTTGCTATTCCATGCTTTGGTGCTTGTTTAAGTCCATATAATGCCTTTTGAAGATGGTAAACTTTTTCTTCACTTCCTTTCATCACATAAACTTGTGGTTGTTCCACATAAACCTCTTCTTCAAGTTCACCATTTAAAAAAGATGCTTTGACATCCAATTGATATACCTTCATTTGCAATGGTGCCGCCACTGCCAATATGGTTCAGATTTTCTCCATTCTAGCCACCGGTGCAAATGTTTCATTAAAGTCTATGCCAGTTTGTTAAGAATAGCCTTTAGCTACTAACCGTGCTTTGTGTTTTTGAATCGAACCATCCTTAACATGGTCTTGAAGATCCATGTAAAACCAATAACTTCTTTTCCTTTGGGCTTGTTGTATGTATCATTTTTCTTGATACCTTTGATTTCTTCATCCATTGCTTTTCTCCATTTTTCATCCTTCACCACCTCCTCAAATCTTTGAGGTTCAATGGCAATAAATGCCACATCTAATACTTCATATATGTCTTAAAGAGATCTCATTTTCCTTGGTAGTGATGGACTTGATGAACTTGACGGGCCTGGCGAAGGAGACTGAACTTCTTCAATGTGAGATGGGGCTTCTTCCTCTTCAATGATCATAGGCTGCTCTGTGTTTTCACTTTCCTAATTCCATAATTTTAATTCATCAAATAGCACATCTCTTGAAATCACGATGATGATGCCAAAAATTGGTATAAGGTGAGCAGTATTAGGAGAGAGAGAATGGGGCACAAGGAGTTGTATGTGGTTCGGCCCCGTTAATGAGGTGACCTACTTCCACGGATGCGTCAGAGCGCATTCACTAACAGATCACCGGTGGCGTTTGGTGAGCCTCTACCTTGTTAACCTGGCCCTTCATGCTGAGGTGGTAAAACTTGACCTTCACCTGATATTTTTGTACCTATCACACGGTAATTGGATTGAGAAGCCGGTATGCCTTTGAATCTTTACTATAGCCAATGAATATAAATTTCTTGCCTTTTTCATCAAATTTTTCCCTATGTTGAGAAGAAGTATGAGCACAAGGGATACAACCAAAAATTGTAAATGAATTTACCTCTGGCTTTCTTTTATGTCATGCTTCAAAAGGAGTCGTTCAAGACAGCTTTTGTTGGTTCTCAATTAGAATGTAAACAGTGGCATTTACTGCTTCAACCCAAAATTTATTTGGTACTTTCTTTGCTGTCAACATGCTTTGAGCCATCTCAACGATTATACGATTCTTCCGTTCTTCTACACCATTTTGTTGAGATGTATAACTTACCGTCAATTCACAGTTTGTTCCATTTTCCTTACAATAATTCATAAATTTGTTTGATGTGAATTCTCCACCACGATCGATTCTCAATATTTTCAAATGATAGCCACTTCGTTTCCCCACAAATGCCTTTGATTTATGCTCCAAGATGTACACCCACATGTACCTACTAAAATCATCAACAAATTAACAACAAGAAGAATCTTTTCCTTTTAAAAGATGGAGTTGGAGTTGGTCAACACATGTTAGCATACACTAATTCGAGAGGGGCTTTGGCTCTCTAGGATGTTTTGGTAAAATGTAGCCTGTGAAACTTACCATAGATGCATCCTTCACACACTTTATTTTCACATCGAACATTAAGAAGCTCAATCACCAGATTTTTATCTTTCAACACTTTGAGTGATCTATAATTCATATGTCCATAGCTCATATGCCATGAGATTCATCAACATCATCCACTTTGAATGCATAATTTGGGATCGAAAATAAATTAAAGAAATGGAAAGACTTTATTTGGTGCCATTTTGACTTTAGTCACCAATTCTCTTCTTTTTTTAAAATTTTATTTTTATCGAAAATATGACATTCATCTTCATAAAAAAAATATTAAAAATAAAAAAAAATTCATCTATAGACTTTTTGCAATAATTGATCAATACTTAACAAATTTTGAGTAAGGCCAGGAATATAAAAGGCATCATGCATAAGGTTTGATTTACCTCCCTTTGTTTGAAGAGAAATTACTCGATCCCTTGCCTTTCACTTCTTGTAGCTTTCCATCTCCTAGCTTGACTTGTGAAGCCATATTTTCATCGAAGCTCACAAAACAACATCGATGTTCTGTCATATGATTGCTACATCCACTATCCAAATGCCAAATATCATGTGACTCATAGTGAGAACTTAGGTAAGTGAGAAATAGTTGATTGGCATCATCTTCCTCACAAAAGTTTGCTTCCTTTTTCTTTTTAAACCAATAATCTTTGTCCATGTGGTTTGGAGTTTTACATATAGACACTTATATCAGCAATCTTCACTTTGATGTCCATAATTTTTGCAAACGAAACAATGAGAATTTGACCTTTCGATGCCAAATGATCGGCCTCTTCCTCATCCTTGTCCACGGCCTCGATCAAAATTTCTATGACTTTGAACTGAACTCGAACCACATTTGTATCGGAACTTTTGTTGTTGTGCACTGCCTCTTGAACTTTCTCTTCCAACCTCCTTGTCTTTTGTTTCTTTGAAATTCACATTTGCTTGAAAAGCTTGCTCGAATGATGCATCAAAAGATCTGTTAAATAAATCATGCAAAGACAATGTAGATAAGTCCTTCGATTCTTCAATGACCACAACATCAAATTTTTATAGCAAACTTCTTAGAATTTTTTCAACAATCCTTTTATTTTCAATTGTGTCACCATAGCTTCGAATCTGGTTTATTATACCGGATACTCTTGAAAAGAAAACTTGAACTGTTTCACTCTCTTTCATCATCAAATTATCAAATTCTCTCCATAATGATTAAAGCTTGATAGAATAACCTTTTGTGATCCTTGAAATTCTTCCTTCAAAATGTCTCATGCTTCTTTGGAATTTTTGGCACCCATTATTATTCTTGGAAAAATGGTCTTGCTTATTCCTTGTTGAATGTTGAGCAACGCCTTGGCATCCTTCTTCTTGTTTTCTGTATACTCCTTTTTCTTGGCTTGAGTCCAAGTTGCAAGAACCGTCAGAGATTCTGGTTGATCATATCCGTCTTTTATACACTCCCATAACTCTTAAGAGATGAAGAGTGTTTCATTTGAAGACTCCAAAAATCATAACTTTCACCATAAAAAAATGGAATTAAATTATGGCCATAAGTAAGCCCATTTGTATTCGAGGTGTATGCCATTGAGAGAACTCAAGAACTCACTGGCTCTAATACCAAATTTGTTGGGATAATAAGAGAACTTTGCTCTGGAATTGATCTTACTGACTGTTTATATTTTCTCCCATATCTATAAATGAGCAAGACATTATCTTTATATAGCCATTCAAGGAGAGTTCTGAAAGAAAAAAAGAAGAAGAAGAAGAAGAAGAAGACTTTCCTAGGTACATGTATGACCTTTGATGTTCTGTACCTAGGGCTTAGAAAATACAGACTTCCTAGATCCAAGATATGATAAATACAAATTGTATCTTCAGGAATACAAATTGTATCCTAGATCCAAGATATTATAAATACAAATTGTATCTTTGAGGCGCGGAGTCGATCTCTTGAGACAATACGCGCCCCTACAGATTATACCAGTGTAGTAGAACTCTGGCCGTCCTCACGATACAACAGCCCGGCCACCCTTACCGTGTGCTTGTCAAGACTACACAACTTGATGAGCCAAGAAGCTCAATCTCTAGTGACTTTCTTTACCCAAGCACAACTTATGTAGAAGAAGTAAAACATAAAATATAGTTTTTAGATGAAAGGTTACTGGACAAAGTCATTATATTAGAAAACAATAGTCATTTGTTTTTCTTATATACGTAAATATGCTTTACATGTATGTAAATCATATACGTAGTTAGAGCATCCACAGTGGGTTGATTATACAACAAACTTAAGCATAGTTTGGATGTGGGACGCTTGCAATGGGTCGATGGTACAACAGCGTACAACACTGAAACTTAAGTTTAATGTACCGCTAAGTTCAGCTATTGTACAAGGCTGTTGAATCCGATTTTTCCCATGATTTTCACACGGCACAATGAGAACCGTGAGGAGCCAAATGGCACACATTGTGCCGTGTCATGTCCAAGCGGCATTATATGAGCCGTGTGATATTACATGGCACAATGTGTGCCGTGTAAAGTTGTGTCCAAAAAGGCTATTGAAAATAAAATAATTAATTTGAAAATAAATAAGAGTATGAAGAGTATAAAGAAATAAGAGTATAAATTTGTGTCCAGGCTATTCAAACGGCACATGTGAAGCCGTGTGATATCACGCGGCACACATTGTGCCGCCTAGTGATATCACGTGGCACATTGTGCCGCCTAGTCCCACACGGCACAATGTGTGCCGTTTGATATCACACACGGCTCTCCCTTTGCCGTTTGAAAAAATACCCATTGCGAGTGTATTTCATCTGTACACTAAACTTACCAAACATGAGCCTTAAGTTTACTATACCTGCTGTGGATGCTCTTACTACATATATTAAAGTAGTATATATGCTTTACACGTATATATGTTGAGGGTGCCAATGGCTTGAACTCTCACTTAGGCTTAGTTTGGCCCCCATGTAGTGCTTCTCCTTTTTTAAAGCACAATTTCATGTTAATTCATTTGGTAATTAGTTTTTGACCTTTGCAAAAATTGAGCTTAGGGCTTTTTTGGAGTGAGCTTTTGAAATCTCTAGAATTGAGCTTTTAAAAGCTCATGATTGCCTTTTGGTTTCATGATGTCTTTTTGAAGAGTAATGTGTCACTTGTATAAAATTATCAAAGAACTTAGTAGTAAATTTCATGTCACACCCAACCCGCCCCGGTGGATTAGGACACGTGTAACAATGCCACAATTGATCATTTATACTAATTAGTAAAGAAAACAAGCGAATTACTAAGAAACACATGTTTTAAATGACATAAAAGAACCTTACTGTGACAAAAATAGACCCAAGGGTAAAATGGTAATTAATAAGATATATCAAATTTTATACCAAAAGATAGGTCTTTGAGTCCCGGTTCCAACGAAAAAAACGGCGCGCGAATCCGAATTTTCTAGAGAGAGTTATGCCCGTTTCCGTAAATACCGACGGGTTGAAAACAGAAAAGCAAATCGATCCGCCCCAAAACCGGATCGATCCGGATTTAGCAGAAAGTCATTTTCTGCACCTCTGGATGCCCCGGATCGATCCGCACGAGACCCGGATCGATCCAGATTCTGCAGAAGTGAAATTCCTGCTGCTAAAACCCTGTTTTATTAGTTCAAACATTTCCCAAGTTCCATTTTTCATTCCAAACATCCCAAAAACTTTTGGAAACATCTACCAAACACTCATAAACACGTTCATGACATATTTAAACTTTCACAAACACTTTAAACATAATCCGAACCTCAAACCATTGAAGAACTAGACACCACTTCACAAAGTAGTAAAGTATAGAAATTCCTTTGCCAAGATAAGTTCAAAATCCCCACAACAACTTGATTCAATCAAAACTCATCCAAACATTAGTTGAAGGTTCACAATTCACTTCTAAAATGATTGCAAGTTCATTTAAACAACAAAATCCATAAAAACCATTTAAAAACAAACAACCTTCCATTCTCTTATCAAGACTATACTCAACATGAGACCAAAGGCTCAAACACAATCTCATTTCTTAAAACATGAGTTCAAGAGTTCAACAACTCCACTCAAGGAATGAAACACCCAACATATTACAAGTTTCAACCCACATCTTTAAGCATTAGAAAGTGATGTTTAACATTTTACAACTACAAAAGAAGTTTGTAACTCAAAACAACTTGTTCTTCCAACAAGATCATTTACAACTACAAACTACAACATGAGTCCATTACCACCAAGACTAACATATTCACATGCCTATAAACATATAAACAAGATGATGCTCCGCCCGGATCCCCGATCACTTCCTTTCCTCGCCACGATCCGTACCTGCGGTGGTTATTCAATAACCACACAGAAAACAGTTTTGGTTTTTAAGCTTACGCTTAGTGAATACTATAATCGTGCCATGGATATGAAATGTGCATATGCAATATATAAGCAACACAACGATAAAATGGTCGCCGGTATGTCAAGTATCTAACCACCATCGCATCGAACCCAATATTCCGGGCCTTTTCTCACTTCAACGTCGCATATAGCGAAACACACCTCTCACGTGACCGTAGTCAAATCGTTGTGGTCGTCACCACCGTCCCCTTTTTCTTGAGGAAAACATCGTCCCGTTACTACGGGCTAAATAATGGTGATTAACACTTGACATCCATTGACCCAATTAATCACATAAGCACATAAAACATATCACATTACAATTTCTACAAAATTTGACATGTTAAGCTCTAATTAACCCATGCTTGAACTACAACTTCAAGAACTAAGCATTTTAGTCATACCCAATATCACATAAGCACCATTTAACACCCAAGTTAGGATTAGAGTACTCACCTCACAAATTGCTCCAATTAAAGCCTAAAATCCCCAAATTCCTTGCTAATTTTAGCTCTAATTAACTCCAATGATATTCCTACATATCAATTTCACATATATATCGGCACGTCAAAGACGGTCGCGGAAAAATGTTAACGAAACTGAAAATAAAAGGTATAGAGACGATCCTCTCACCTCCACGAGTCCGAATATGGTCTCGGTTCGCGAAACGGTGTACCGACGGCGACGAAACGGCGAAGAAACGACGGAGACGACGGAGTTTCCGTCAATGGCCGAGATTCACTTCTCCTGCAACTCTTTTCTCTATATTGATATATGGAGAAGATGATGAGTCACTCAAGAGGTGTCAACCTCTTGAGCCTCCTAACCAAGTTTTAGTTTATTTCCGTTTGCACCCCCAATATTTCTTTAAGGTTTATTATAACATCCCCTAACAATTGTATTAACTACCCAATATCTAAGTGGATATTTGTCTATGTCACGCATGGGTCCCAAATGTGGTCCCACATATTTTGTGAAGTTGCTAATTTACCTACTGGTTATGAATCCAATTCCTATTTTCTCTCACACGGGTACCCAAACTGGCACAATAAGAATTACAGATTACAATAAGATATTAAAGCAATTAAACAAATATTCATATAATCATATAGATGCAACTAAATGCAATTTATTTAATCCGGACCTCCCGTGGGTCCTACTTCATATTCGTCCAACTATGCCCTTTTATCAAGCACTTAACACGTTGGGGTAATCGGAACTTACCCAAATTATCATACGCTATTAATTCTACTAATTAATACATATAATGCAGATATTATATTATTTCTCCGGGTACGGTTATTACATTTCTCCCTCCCTTTTGGAAGTTTGTCCTCAAACCTTTCTTACCTTAAAAGTCGAACAAGTGAGGATACTTTTCTCGGATCTCGTCTTCACGTTCCCAAGTCGCCTCCTCTACTGAGTGATTACGCCATAGCACCATAACAATAGGAATGACTTTGGTTCTCAACACCTGATCTTTCCTGTCTAGGATTCGAACTGGATGTTCAACATAAGTCAAGTCTTCTTGAATCATCAACGGTTCTGGAGTAATACAGTGACTCGAATCTGATAAGCAACGTCGTAACATAGAAACGTGAAATACATTATGAACGTTAGCCAACTCTTGTGGCAATTCCAATCGATATGCAACAGGACCAACCCTATCCAAAATCAAATAAGGTCCTACGAACCTCGGATTCAACTTGCCTCGCTTTCCGAACCGTGTTGTGCCCTTCGAAGGCGATACTTTCAAGAAAACATAATCACCTACCTCGAATTCCAACGGTCTTCTTCTAGTATCCGCGTAACTTTTATATCGACTCTGAGCTACTTGTAGCCGTTGTTTAACTAACTTGATTTTGTCGGTAGTGATTTGCACGATTTCGGGTCCTAAAAGTAGTTTTTCCCCAACTTCTGTCCAACACACCGGTGATCTACATTTTCGACCATACAATGCCTCATAAGGCGCCATCCCAATACTCGTTTGAAAGCTATTATTATAAGAGAATTCCACCAATGGTAGATGGGTTTCCCAATCTAACTTGAAATCCATAACACATCCTCGAAGCATATCTTCTAAAATCTGAATAACTCGTTCGGATTGACCGTCTGTCTGAGGATGAAAAGCTGTGCTAAAGTGCAAGGCTGTCCCCATTGCCTTTTGCAAACTCTCCCAAAACCTAGACACAAAACGTGTGTCCCGATCCGACACAATGGATACCGGTGCCCCGTGTAATCTGATAACTTCTCTGACATAAAGCTCTGCTACTTTGTTGGATCAGGGTCTTAATTGGCAAAAAATGGGCTGACTTCGTCAACCGGTCAACGATCACCCAAATACTATCATTAGACTTAGGAGATCGCGGCAAACCTGTTATAAAATCCATAGTGATATGCTCCCATTTCCATTCCGGTATCTCTAATGGTTGTACTTCTCCGGCAGGTCGTTGATGTTCTATTTTCACTCGTTGACAAGTTATACACTTAGACACAAATTCGGCAACTTCCCGTTTCATACCACTCCACCAATACACTTCTCGCAAATCTCTATACATCTTGGTACTACCCGGATGCACAGAATACCTCGTGTTGTGAGCTTCTTCCATAATCTTATCTTTTAACTCTTGAATATTAGGAACACATAAACGATTAATATACCTCAACACATTATTTTGAAAACTGAACTCTGGCCGTCTACCTTCAGGTAACTCGTCAACTATTTTCTTGAAATTTGGATCCGAAAGCTGATTTGCCTTGATTTCATCAATCAAACTCGGTTGTGCCATGATAGCTGCCATTAAACCATCTTGAATTCTGGAAATCACTTCAAGTTCAAATTCTTGTACTAACTTTGCTTGAGCTGTTAAAGAATAAATCAAATTTTCTGAAGACTTCCGACTCAACGCATCGGCAACCACGTTAGCTTTACCCGAATGGTACTGAATCTTTAAGTCATAGTCTTTCATTAGTTCGAGCCATCTTCTCTGTCTCATGTTCAATTCCCTCTGAGTAAACAAGTATTTTAAACTCTTGTGATCAGTAAATATTTCACACGTTTCCCCGTACAAGTAGTGACGCCAAATTTTTAATGCAAAGATCACCGCCGCCAATTCCAAATCGTGGGTTGGATAATTCTTCTCGTGTGTCCTCAACTGCCTTGAAGCATATGCTATCACTTTACCTTCCTGCATTAGTACACATCCTAAGCCCTGATGAGAAGCATCACTGTATATACTAAAACCTCCAGTACTTGACGGAATAGCCAATATCGGTGCTGAAGTCAACTTGTCTTTCAACTTTTGAAAACATTCTTCACATTCTTTATTCCACACAAAGGCTATATCCTTTTTCATCAACTGGGTCATTGGAGTCGCGGTTCTAGAAAAATCTTGAACGAACTTTCTATAGTAACCGGCTAACCCCAAGAAGCTTCGAACTTCGGAAACGTTTGTCGGTCTTGTCCAATTCTTAACGGCTTCTATCTTTTGTGGGTCTACGGAAACACCATCCTTAGAAATCACGTGTCCAAGAAACGTAACACTTGTTAACCAGAATTCACTTTTCTTTAACTTTCCAAATAATTGTTTTTCTCTAAGTCGTTGCAAAACCAACCTTAAGTGTCGCTCATGATCTTCCCGACTTCTAGAATATATCAAAATATCATCAATAAATACAATCACAAATTCATCTAGATATGTCTTGAACACTCAATTCATCAAATCCATAAAAGCGGCTGGTGCATTTGTGACCCCAAACGGCATGACAAGAAATTCATAGTGCCCGTACCGAGTTCTAAAAGCAGTCTTCTCAACATCTTCAGCTTTAACCTTTAACTGGTGATATCCGGATCTCAAGTCAATCTTAGAAAAGACTTGTGCCCCTTTTAACTGATCAAACAAATCATCAATACGCGGCAATGGTTACCTTATTGATCTCCCGGTAATCGATGCACATTCACATTGTTCCGTCTTTCTTCTTCACAAATAAAACCGGTGCACCCCACGACGATACACTTGGCCGAATAAACCCCTTATCAAGTAACTCTTGCAACTGAGTTTTCAACTCCTTTAACTCTATCGGAGCCATTCTATACGGTGCCCGTGAAATCGGTTGAGTCCCTGGCATAACATCTATCCCAAACTCAATTTCCCTCTCAATCAACACACTCGACAACTCTTCTGGAAAAACATCTGGAAATTCCTTGACCACAGGTATATCTTCTAACTTTAATTCAGTACTTCTAACATCAAGTATGCTACACAAAAACCCTTGACATCCCTTTTTCAATAAACGACAAGCTTTGACAGCTGACACCAAATAAGGCAGTGATACTACACCTGTCCCTTGGAAACAAAATTCATCTTGATTTGGCAATCGAAATGTTACTCTCTTGTTCTCACAATCAATAATAGCATGATTTTCCGATAACCAGTCCATCCCCAATATAACGTCGAAGTATTGAATGCCCAACGGTACTAAATCAACAAATAACCTTCTATCACTCACGTCAATCCCACAAGCTTTAAAGACACTCGAACTCACTAGTGGCGCTCCCGATGGAAGTGCAATAGATAAGTCAAAATCTAGTAATTCTAAGGGTTTGTCTAAATTTTTAGCAAATTGATGTGATACGAAAGAGTGAGTTGACCCCGAATCTAACAACACATTGGTAGGTTGCAAGCAAATAGAAAGTATACCTGAAACAACCGTGTCAGCCGTAGTGATCTCCTCAGGCTTGAGCTGAAAATACCTTCCTTGTCGTTGCTCTCTCCCTTGGGATTGCTGTTGAGATGGTCTCTGTCTTGGTGCGCTACCGACGGATGAGCTGGAACCTCCTTGTCTTCTCTTGGTACAATTATGTTCTCGATGCCCCAGGTCACCACATGAATAACACCTTATTCCACTGTCATCTGTACTTTGCCTCGGAGTAATACTTTGTCTTGGAGGATTTGGACAATCCCTTGCCATGTGCCCCGGTCGTCGACAGATGTTGCAAATGATAGGAGACATATTACATACTCCCCAGTAATATTTACCACAAGTTTGACACTTGGGTTTGTTACCCCCACTTCCCAATGAACTGCCAGAACTTTGTCTTTTAAAATTGCCTTGTCCCTGGAATTGACTACCTCCCGGCCTCTTGAATGTTTGACCTTGCCCCGTTGGCAACACACCTCGTTCAGCAATCAAGGCTACATCTAGCACTTCTGAATATGTTGCTAGTCGATGTGTATCCACTTTTCCCCTGATTTCATCACGGAGCCCTTCCTCAAATCTTCTTGCCCGAGTGAACTCGTTCGAAAGCAAATCCATTGCAAATCTGGCCAAACTTGTGAATTTAGCGGCATAGTCTCTAACAGTCATATTACCTTGACTGAGATGAGAAAATTCTCGGGACTTTGATTCACTGAAAGACCGAGGAATGTATTGTTTTGAGAACTCTTCGATAAATCCATTCCAGGTAGTCGGTGCTCCCTGCCTTAATATTGACGTCCACCAATTCTGTGCTTCCTCTTTCAAGGTATCGGAGGCAAACAAGACTTTCTGTTCCTCTGAACATGGCAAAACACGAAAAATTCTCTTCATATCAGTCAACCAATGGTCAGCCTTCATTGAATCAGATTCCCCTTTAAACTGCCCTGGCTTTTGCTTGTAGAACGTGACAATGGTTATCGGTTCCACTCTCGGTCCTGGATTTGACGAACCCGGTCCTTCCTCAACAACTTGAGTTTCGGCCACTCTTACCAATTTTTCCATAACTACCTCTATTCTATCCATACGAGCTGCAGACGGGGTTTCACCTCCAGACATCCTTGCCTGGCACCCACCACAGGATATATACATGCACGTTAATTTTAAATAAATCACGGTGCATGCTAAATAACATTTAAAGCAGGCTAAGTAAACGTGTATGCATGATCGTGTCACTATGTGTCATTTTATTTAATTTGCACGTCGTATTCGTCATCTCTCGTCCCCAAAGGCTCTAACCTATTGCTCTGATACCAAAAATTGTCACACCCCAACCCGCCCCCGGAGGATTAGGACACGTGTAAAAATGCCACAATTGATCATTTATACTAATTAGTAAAGAAAACAAGCGAATTACTAAGAAACACATGTTTTAAATGACATAAAAGAACCTTACTGTGACAAAAATAGACCCAAGGGTAAAATGGTAATTAATAAGATATATCAAATTTTAAACCAAAAGATAGGTCTTTGAGTCCCGGTTCCAACGAAAAAAACGGCGCGCGAATCCGAATTTTCTAGAGAGAGTTATGCCCGTTTCCGTAAAAGCCGACGGGCTGAAAACAGAAAAGCGGATCGATCCGCCCCAAAACCGGATCGATCCGGATTTAGCAGAAAGTCATTTTCTGCACCTCTGGATGCCCCGGATCGATCCACACGAGACCCGGATCGATCCGAATTCTGCAGAAGTGAAATTCCTGCTGCTAAAACCCTGTTTTATCAGTTCAAACATTTTCCAAGTTCCATTTTTCATTCCAAATATCCCAAAAATTTTGGAAACATTTACCAAACACTCATAAACACGTTCATGACATATTTAAACTTTCACAAACACTTTAAACATAATCCAAACCTCAAACCATTGAAGAACTAGACACCACTTCACAAAGTAGTAAAGTATAGAAATTCCTTTGCCAAGATAAGTTCAAAATCCCCACAACAACTTGATTCAATCAAAACTCATCCAAACATTAGTTGAAGGTTCACAATTCACTTCCAAAATGATTGCAAGTTCATTTAAACAACAAAATCCATAAAAGCCATTTGAAACCAAACAACCTTCCATTCTCTTATCAAGACTATACTCAACATGAGACCAAAGGCTCAAACACAATCTCATTTCTTAAAACATGAGTTCAAGAGTTCAACAACTCCACTCAAGGAAAGAAACACCCAACATATTACAAGTTTCAACCCACATCTTTAAGCATTAGAAAGTGATGTTTAACATTTTACAACTACAAAAGAAGTTTGTAACTCAAAACAACTTGTTCTTCCAACAAGATCATTTACAACTACAAACTACAACATGAGTCCATTACCACCAAGACTAACATATTCACATGCCTATAAACATATCTACAAGATGATGCTTCGCCCGGATCCCCGATCACTTCCTTTCCTCGCCACGATCCGTACCTGCGGTGGTTATTCAATAACCACACAAAAAACAGTTTTGGTTTTTAAGCTTACGCTTAGTGAATACTATAACCGCGCCATGGATATGAAATGTGCATATGCAATATATAAGCAACACAACGATAAAATGGTCGCCGGCATGTCAAGTATCTAACCACCATCGCATCAGACCCAATATTCCGGGCCTTTTCTCACTTCAACGTCGCATATAGCGAAACACACCTCTCACGTGACCGTAGTCAAATCGTTGTGGTCGTCACCACCGTCCCCTTTTTCTTGAGGAAAACATCGTCCCGTTACTACGGGCTAAATAATGGTGATTAACACTTGACATCCATTGACCCAATTAATCACATAAGCACATAAAACATATCACATAACAATTTCTACAAAATTTGACATGTTAAGCTCTAATTAACCCATGCTTGAACTACAACTTCAAGAACTAAGCATTTTAGTCATACCCAATATCACATAAGCACCATTTAACACCCAAGTTAGGATTAGAGTACTCACCTCACAAATTGCTCCAATTAAAGCCTAAAATCCCCAAATTCCTTGCTAATTTTAGCTCTAATTAACTCCAATGATATTCCTACATATCAATTTCACATATATATCGACACGTCAAAGACGGTCACGGAAAAATGTTAACGAAACTGAAAATAAAATGTATAAAGACGATCCTCTCACCTCCACGAGTCCGAATATGGTCTCGGTTCGCGAAACGGTGTACCGACGGCGACGAAACGGCGAAGAAACGACGGAGACGACGGAGTTTCCGTCAATGGCCGAGATTCACTTCTCCTGCAACTCTTTTCTCTATATTGATATATGGAGAAGATGATGAGTCACTCAAGAGGTGTCAACCTCTTGAGCCTCCTAACCAAGTTTTAGTTTATTTTCGTTTACACCCCCAATATTTCTTTAAGGTTTATTATAACATCCCCTAACAATTGTATTAACTACCCAATATCTAAGTGGATATTTGTCTATGTCACGCGTGGGTCCCAAATGTGGTCCCACATATTTTGTGAAGTTGCTAATTTACCTACTGGTTATGAATCCAGTTCCTATTTTCTCTCACACGGGTACCCAAACTGGCACAATAAGAATTACAGATTACAATAAGATATTAAAGAAATTAAACAAATATTCATATAATCATACAGATGCAACTAAATGCAATTTATTTAATCCGGACCTCCCGTGGGTCCTACTTCATATTCGTCCAACTGTGCCCTTTTATCAAACACTTAACACGTCGGGGTAACCGGAACTTACCCAAATTATCATACGCTATTAATTCTACTAATTAATACATATAATGCAGATATTATATTATTTCTCCGGGTACGGTTATTACATTTCATAAGCTCCTTTTAAAAAGCAACGTGGGGGCCAAACTAAGCCTTAGTGTTTAACAAATTCTGCTCTATAGTCAATGGTGACAAGGTCTTGAACTATGACTGCTTTGGGGATACAAGACTTTGCATCACAAACATAAATTTTTTCAGCACTCTATTCCAAACTTCTAAGCTAACACGTTAACGGTCATATGCTAGATCCTGACTTCTTGACTGATCTAGAGAATCAGCTCAATTCTCATAGGAAGTGGGCCCACTTCCACACTTAAATAGGTCAGTCTATCAAGAATGCTCTCATGACTCTGACATCACACCAATGGCTAAAGAACTCATTAAGAGGTGCAAACAACTCAACCTCATATACATCATGAGATTCATGCACATGCACCATAAAGATAGATAATGAGTGAAAAACTCAATTTTGTACACGTCTATCAAACCACTATATGATTCGTTCTTCCATTTGAACCTAGTTTAAAAGATCTCTGGGCCCTAGGTAGGGTATTCTCATAGGTGATTTATTATTCCGTAGGCTTTAGGCTCATCCCCCTTGATGCTATTCAAATCTTTTCTCTAGCTCGAGATTTTGTCAATGGATCTGCGAGATTGTCTCCAGTTTTTACATAATCCATACTTATTGTCCCGTTACTGATATAGGACCTTAAAGTATTGTGTTTTCTCCTTACAGATCTAGATTTTCCATAATAATATTTATTTTACACTCTACTAATTGTTGTAGTGCTATCACAATGAACTGGACGGGAGGAATTGGTTTTTCCCACATTGAAATTTTAGATAACAAATCACGTAACTAACTCGCTTCTTCACTGACTAAGGCAAGAGCAATAAGCTCAGCCTCCATTGTGGATTTAGCTATTATTTGTAGTTTTTTCCATTTCCAACAAATAGTTTCACCACCCAATGTATATACATAACTAGTGGTAGACAATGAATCACCTGCTAAGGTGCTCCAATCTGCATCACTATACCCCCTCAAGTAAAGTTGGAAACCTTTGATAGAATAAACCATAGTTGATGGTTCTTTTCAAGTACCTCATTACACGAGTAATGACATGAGTAAGGTATACAAGTAAACCTAATATTGACCATTGGATACCCAATGGTCAATATTAGGTTTACTTGTATACCTTACTCATACTCCCACTGCTTAGGCAATATCTGGCCTAGTATAGTCAATGACATAAATGCATTATTCTGTTTGATAACAAGCATTGTTTTCATTCTTAGTACGAAATAAATGCATACTAGCAAAAAAAAAAAAAAAGGAGTATTCATGGTTTTCTATCTAAATTTTTATATTTTGTCCAAATCATTTCAACATAGTGAGATAGATCAAGAAAAATGCCAGTAGAAATTCTAGTAATTCGCATACCAAGAATTACATTAGCTTCTCCAAGATCTTTCAAATCAAAATTACTTCTTAGTAGCATTTTTTGTAGTTATAATAATATTTAAACTTGTACCAAAAATTAAAAGATCATCCACGTACAAGCATATGACCACATGATTATTATCCAAAGATCGATAATATATACATTCATCACTTTCATTTGTTTTAAAACCATTTGAAAGTAAACAAATATCAAATTCGTGCCACTGCTTAGAAGCTTGTTTCAAGCCATATAAAGACTTTAACCATTTAAAAACCATTTTTTCACTACCAAGCATTACAAAACCTTTCGGTTAATGGATGGTAACTAACGTGCCAATGAATGATAACGAAGGGGTGCCAATGAGAGTAACCATGAAAAACTACTATGGTGTCAATAGGGAGTCACATGGGTGGCAATGGGGAGTAACCACAAAAAAAAATGATTTTACAGTTACTACCCATTGTCCCGTTGTTATTACCCATTGGTACTTGTGTGGTAACGACTGTACGATATAACCAGAACCACAAGAATGTATCAAAGAAAGTCCCATTGTGCGGATGCTAAAAGTGGTCGGAATACTTCATTATCATTATTATAAAATTTAAAAAAAAAAAAAAAAAACTCTCGTATGTATTAGGTTAATCGATTGACTCATTCTTCCTTCTAATTACATATCATTTTTTTTAAAAATATTTGAAAAACATACCCATTTTTTAATCTTGAACCCTCAATAGAAAGATAAATTATATCAACATCCCCTAATTAATGCTTCTGACAATTGCAGCAGAGATAATTCTCCTCTTATCTAAAAAATTACACTAATAAAATTGAATCTAGGGACACCCTTACTCTTCCAAACCAAATGTGCCCAGTCCACTCTAGGAGCTTTTCGTCTGATGGCCGAGTCAAGAGTATAAGCTGTACGATTTACCCTCAGGCGAAATACAGTAAAGATTGGGACACAACTAAAGACACATCTTTTGGGACACAACACAACTTTTGGAACACAACCCAAAAGATGTGTATATCTTCCTTGTGATGTCACTGGACCCCCACAGTGACACAAGAGAGAGATAGGCACATCTCTTAGATTGTGTCCCTAAAATAATGTCTTTAGGTGTGTCCCAAGTCTCAAGTATTACCCGGCGAAATATTCCAAGAAATTATAACATCATCAGCTGCCGAGGGGGAATTCGAGCTCACCTTGGCAAATCTAGTGATAGCGGAATCATTGATGATTCTAACCATATGAAGAGAATCCAATAACATTAAATAAAAACTTCTCCTGTACGTCTCCATGTTTGGTGATCCAATTAATTCCACCATGGCATGGCACGGTCTTCCACATTGGCTGTGCTGGGTTACGTTGGGTTCAGTTGGGTGGGTTCTGAACTTAATAATTTATCTGAGTTTCATTGATTTGTCATGGATTTTTTTTATTTTTTTATTTTTTTTTTCGGAAATTGCTATGTACACCGCTAGTTTTGCTATGTAAACCGCTCAACTTTACAAAAGTACATGAGAATTTTTAAAAGAAACATGATTAGAATAAATAAATTAGGTGTACATAGCAAATTCCTTTTTTTTTTTTTTTCCTTGAATTGTTGTTAAAACTTGATGTGATATAATCAATATCTATTTACCACGGTGAGTCGGTGACATATTACTCTGCACAGATTGCATTTCCCAACTTGGAGGAGTTGGAGATTAGCGGAGGATGCTTTGGAGAGATATGGGCATGGCCCCCACAAATTCCATCCAATTTGGTACAGAATTTTAAAAAACTTTCCATACAGAACTGTAAGATGATGAAAGAGATAGTTGGCACAGAATTAGGAAGAGAAGGAGAAGAAGAGGTAGCTGACATGAAGAAGATTATTGTGTTCCCTCAGTTACATACTATTGACCTTGGGGGCCTACAGGAACTCATATTTAGAGTTTCCATCCTTGGAGAAATTGTATATTATTAACTGTCCTAAAATAGAGACAATCGCTGCAAATAGTTGTGGATGTAAAGGCACACAAATGAAAAAAGCATCTGACCAAGCATCCAGTAATGCAAAAATGGCAGAAGGCAACCCTGATGATGATGGTGTTATGATACAATCGCTTTTCAATGAAAAGGTAATTAATGCTCTATCTATGTTTTCCGGTTCTAAATCATAAATTTTTTTTTTCTTAAAAAAAAAAATTTAATTTTACATTTGTATCACAAAAAATAAATAAATAAAATAATAAAATAAAATAAAATTTATGGTTTACATTATTCGGTTGATTAATCAAATATTTTATTAACTAATCATAACGTATTGGGTAATGCTATACTTCCCAAATTGGTTCTCAAATGGCTTCCCCACAAATGTGGCAGTGAGACCACCCAAGTGGGCCCACTGCCACATGTGTTGAGAAGCTATTTGGACCCAACATTTTGGAAGCATGGAATTACTCTAATGTATTTAACAGGTTATACTACCAACCTTGAAGAGTTTGATTGTGAGGGGTTGTGATTGTTTGAGAAGCATACTAACGCCTTCAATAGTCAAAGGTCTTTCGTGTCTTGACTTTATATCGATAAGTGAATGCTTGATTATGGAAGAAGTAATTGCATTGAAGGATGACCAAAGCAAACAAGTTTATGAAGACAAAGACGTTGTACTAGTGTTCCCCAAAGTACATATTGTGCGACTAGAATCTCTACCAAATCTCAGGTGTTTCTACCCAGGGAATCTTACTCTTGAATGGTCATCCCTGTATACTTTCTCTTTGGTTGATTGTCCCAACATGAAAACTTTCACTTCAGAGCTCGTAATCACACCGAACCTAGCGCAAGTGGAAGGGCACTATTGCCACTACTGGGAAGGCGACCTTAACAACACCATACAACAAATGTTAAAAGCAAAGGTGCGTATGCTAAATAAATGTCTGTATATATATATAATACTAAATTTCACTAGTGACTGCCTTGGTATATATGCATACATAGAAATATATATACATATATAGTGTTTTTATCTAATTGATAGACCCAAAACGGTTTTGCTACAAGCTAGCATCAAGTTAAATTAGGTACTTCTACGACTAGCAATCAACAAGAGAACCCATTACCGAGCATAAATTAACATAGATTGCTTTTTCTTTTCTTTTCTTTCTTTTTTTTTTAAGGCCAAAATTTTTGTACTTGCAATCCATTCACTATGGATTTTAGTATAATTTTCCTAGTTTTATATATCTTGTACAATCACTTAAAAATCAAAATAAAAAATTTATGTAGGAAATGCATTTTTGTTAAGTACAATAATACTAGGCACACACCTTCAACCACACCCCAAACCACAACACAGGCTTTAAATACATGTACCTTGTGCTGTGTGAATTTTCACACAGGACCCACACTTTTTTGTAAACGTACATTTAAAACAGGGCTGTGGATTGGGGTGTGGTTGAAAGTGTGCGCCTAACATTGTTATTGTTAAGTAATGACTGGCTCCAAAGGAAATGTAACAATTATAGGAACTATTATGAGTAAAGGAAAAAAATTGGATTCTTTTTAACATCTAAGTTTATCAAAACTTTTAACTTCCGTGTAAGTCTGTCTATTTTTGCCTTATTTATTCAGGGATTATAAATTAGTTTGTAGAAAGGAAACTGTGTTTTTTTCCCAACTTCTTCTACAAAGATTAAATTACATAATTTTTCTTCTTTTAAAATACCCAATATGTCTTCCAATAAGTTTGGGTGTTTTTCCTCTAATCCTTATTGCTTCTCAAATTCTTCCCTCTCTGAATTAACCACAGCCACCCCAATCAGCAATGGCCTCTCAAAGGTCGTTTGGGCAGTGTACTCGGCAAAAGTTTCCAGCATTACTTGCAATAAATCATACCCAAACCAAACAAATTAAAACAATCACCAAAAACACAACTTCCAACACCCAAAGGCCTGGCAAATTGTATTTTATTTTATTTCATTTTTTTAAAACCAGAATCACGTTTTTATGCATACAAAGAAAAGGCCACTCTAAACACGAAGTAAATTATCATTATAGCATTGTTTTTCGCGTTCAAATATCAACGCTGTTAAGGATGATAAGCCAAAATTATCATTATAGCATTGTTTTTCGCGTTCAAATATCAACCCTGTTAAGGATGATAAGCCAAATGCCTCAAGCCACGTCAGCGACTCATGAGCTTTCAACAGATGATCACAACTAACTCAGACCATCTAGAAGCATTGTCAGCTTGCTTTGATTTTGTAACGACTTAGGTGTTGTGGGCGGGCTGCTGTAAGTGTTTTTGTGGCTGCAATAAGTGTTGGCAGACTACACACAATGAGAAGTTCATCCCACATCGCCTAGGTATGGAAAAATAATGTGCTATATATGTGTGGTTCCAAGTCTTCTTAATAAGAGGCCTTTTGGGCAGTAGTCCAAGAACAAAACTGTGAGGGTGTTGGGTATGGCTCATATTGTAATGGGTCCGTTACAGTAGGTCCAAGAGTCAAGGGGAGGGCCCTAGGGCCCTGGGGTGCGGGGGGCGCAGCCCCCCGCGGTACGGTATGGGTATTTTGGGAATTTTGCCATGTACCTATAGGAGATATATATGATGTAACCCTAAATCGTTATTGATAGTGGAAATTTCAGGCTCTCCGGTGTGGACGTAGGCACATTGCCGAACCACGTGATAATTCTCTGTGTCTCTTTAATCTTTCTGTTTTTCACATATTGTTTGCATGTGATTGTTTCGATCCAACAATTGGTATCAGAGCCAGGTTAATCGTCGCAACAATGGTGAATACTTCGATCTCAAAGTTTGATGTGGAGAAGTTTGATGGAACTTCAAACTTCGGTTTTTGGCAACGAAGGGTGAAAGATCTATTGGTACAGCAGGGTCTGGTTAGGGCGTTGTACGGTAAGTCGAAGAAGCCTGCAAGTATGTCTGACGAGGATTGGGAAGATCTGGAATTAAAGGCGGTCAGTACCATTCATCTTTGTCTTGCAGATTCAGTTATGTATCACGTTCTGGATGAAGATTCTCCTGCTGGAATATGGACGAAACTGGAGAGCAGGTATATGTCAAAATCCCTCACAAATAAACTATTTCTTAAGCAAAAGTTGTATGGGCTTAAGATGGCAGAGAGTTCAGATTTGGCGCAGCATATCAATGTTTTTAACCAAATTATCAGTGATCTCTTGAGAATTGAGGTTAAGTTTGATGACGAAGATAAAGCGTTAATTCTTCTTAGTTCTCTTCTTATTTCTTATGAACACCTGGTTACAACCCTGTTATGGGGAAAGGAGACTCTGGAGTTAGAGGATGTTACATCAGCTTTGTTGGCTTTCAACCAACGGAAACAGAATACTGAAGGGTTTCAGGGAAAAGGGCTGGTAGCAAAGGGTAATCAGGCTCGTGGAAGAAGTAAGGATAGAGGGAATCGATCTAGTAGGAATAAGTCTAGATCGAAATCAAGGGAAAAGTGGTTGAAGAATATTGAATGTTACAAGTGTCATGATAAGGGGTATATGAAGAGAGATTGTCCAGAGTTGAAGAATAATGAGAAGAAGAAGGACAACGGAAAAGGGAAAGCCACTACTTCAGCGAATGTGGTGGAGGATGGTTCAGACTGTAGTGATGGAGACATGCTTTCTGTGTTATCGGCAACTGATCGCTTCAAGGATGATTGGATTCTGGATTCTGGATGTTCGTATCATATGTGTCCACATGAGGACTGGTTTGATACCTACATGTCAGTAAATTGTGGTAATGTTGTCATGGGTAATGATGCATCTTGTAAAGTCATTGGTATTGGCACCATTAAAATTAAATGTTTGATGGTGTTGTGAGGACTTTGGGTGATGTGAGACACATTCCAGATTTAAGGAAGAATCTAATTTCTTTGGGTACCTTGGACTCCAATGGCTGTGTGTTTAAATCAGAAGGGGGTGTCTTGAAGGTTGTCAAAGGGGCTATGGTTTTGATTAAGGGTCAGAAAGTTGCAGAAAATATCTACAAGTTGACAGGAAGCACGATTATAGGTGGAGCTGCAGCAACAACTTCAGCAGAATCTAGTACTAATGATGCTTTATTGTGGCATATGAGACTTGGTCACATGAGTGAGCGAGGTATGCTGGAGCTTCATAAGAGAAATCTGTTGAAGGGAGTAAAATCATGTAAACTGGATATCTGTAAAATATTGTGTACTTGGGAAACAGTGCAAGGTGCAGTTCAAGACAGCTACTCACAGCAGTAAGGGTATTCTTGACTATGTTCATTCGGATGTTTGGGGGCCAGTAAGAGTTCAATCAAAGGGTGAATCTTATTACTTTATAATTTTCATAGATGATTACTCGAGGAAGGTCTGGGTCTACTTCATGAAGCACAAATCTGAAACTTTTTCTAAGTTCAGACTATGGAAGACAGAGGTAGAGAAACAAACAGGAAAACAGATTAAGTGCCTCAGAACGGATAATGGTACAGAGTACAAGGATTCACAATTTTTGAAGTTTTGTGAGGAGCATGGGATCAAGAGACATTTTACAGTTCGGAGAACACCACAACAGAATGGTGTTGCGGAGAGGATGAACAGAACTATAGCAGAGAAAGCAAGGTGTTTAAGACTGAATGCTAGTCTACCCAAGAGTTTTTGGGCTGAAGCAGTGAGTATGGCATGCTACATCATTAATAGATCACCTAGAGCAGTGCTTGATGGCAAGGTAGCAGAAGAGGTATGGACAGAGAAGGAGGTTGATTACTCTATGATGTGGGTATTCAGGTGTCCTAGTTATGTTCGTATCCCGAGTAAGAAGAGGTCAAAGTTAGACCCAAAATCAAAGAAGTGCATCTTTCTTGGATACGAGAAAGGGGTGAAAGGGTATAAGCTTTGGGATCCTGAAACTCAGAAGGTGGTCATCAGCAGAGATGTAGTGTTTGATGAAAACTCAATGTTGAGAACTTCTTTAGAAGATCAGAAGCATCAGTCAGAAGAGAATAGCAACAACAAACAGGTCATAGAGGTGGAGCTTGATGCAGACAAAGAAAATAGTATCCAGCTAATAGAGGAGCATCATAGCATAGCCACAGACAGGCCCAGACGCACGACGAAACCACCAGCTAGGTATGAAGATTTTACTTCTTTTGCACTTATCACTAGTGAAGGAGAACCTTCAACTTATCAGGAGGCAATTACTTGTCAAGAGAGGGATAAGTGGGTGGAGGCCATGGTAGAAGAAACTCAGTCACTACACAAGAATAAGACTTGGGATTTGGTGGAACTTCCTGAGGGAAAGAGGGCAATCGGGTGCAAGTGGATCTACAAGAAAAAGGAAGCAGTATCAGAAAAGGAAGGGCAGAGGTTCAAGGCAAGGCTGGTAGCAAAAGGGTACTCACAAAGGAAAGGGGTTGATTACAATGAGGTTTTCTCTCCAGTGGTTAAGCACACTTCTATCCGGTCGGTGCTTGCGTTAGTAGCTAATTATGATATGGAGTTGGAGCAGCTAGATGTGAAGACTGCTTTCCTTCATGGTGATTTGGAGGAGCACATCTTCATGGAGCAGCCAGAGGGGCTCAAGCAACCAGAATCAGAACATCTTGTTTGTAAACTGAAGAAGTCTCTGTACGGGCTGAAGCAGTCTCCAAGGCAGTGGTACAAGAAGTTTGTTTCCTACATGATTCAGATTGGCTACAGACGTTGTGAGTATGATTGTTGTGTTTACTTTAGGGTTCTTGATGATGGTTCTTTCATTTTCTTGATGTTGTATGTTGATGATATGTTAATTGCTGCTAAGTGTGTGAAAGAGATTGTTAGACTAAAATCATTGCTTGGTAGAGAGTTCGAAATGAAAGACTTGGGTGCAGCTAAGAAAATTCTTGGCATGGAAATTCGGAGAGACAGAAGGATTGGAAAGTTATGGGTTTCTCAAGAAAAGTATGTGAAGAAGGTACTGGAGATGTTTAGTATGAGTAATACTAAACCAGTTGGTACACCATTGGGAAATCATTTCAGGTTGTCTGCTAGTCAATACTCGAAGACAGAAGCAGAAATTGAAGATATGTCCAAGGTACCGTATGCCAATGCTATAGGTTGTTTGATGTATGCAATGGTTTGCACTAGACCTGATTTGGCACATGCAGTCAGCACAGTTAGCAAATATATGGCAAATCCAGGGAGAGACCATTGGAAGGCTGTGAAGTGAATTTTCAGATATTTGCAAGGGACTGCAAATTATGGCATTATATTTCAGAGACAGCAGGGTTCTATTTTAGTTGTGGGGTTTGTAGATGCAGATTACGCAAGTGATCTGGATGACAGGAGGTCTATGACAGGTTATGTGTTTACACTAGCGGGAGGACCTATATGTTGGAAGTCTACTTTACAGTCTACTGTGGCACTATCTACAACTGAATCAGAATATATGGCAGCAGCTGAGGCTGCAAAAGAAGCTTTGTGGTTAAAGGGTTTAGTCAAGGAACTTGGTGTTGATCAAGGTGGAGTTCAGTTGCATTGTGATAGTCAGAGTGCCATTTATTTGGCGAAGAACCAGGTGTATCATGCAAGATCTAAGCATATAGATGTGAGGTTCCACAAGATAAGGGAATTGGTTTCTACTGGTGATATTCTTTTGGAAAAGATTCATACGACGAAAAATACTGCTGATATGTTGACAAAGCCCGTTACAACAGAAAAGTTCAAGCATTGCTTGGACTTGATCAATGTCTCTTCTTGTTGAAGAGGAGGAGTACCCCCTACCCTTTATTAGTTCAAGGTGGAGCATGTAATAGTGATCTTCAAGGTGGCTTGGTATTCGCCGAGGTGGAGATTGTTGGGTATGGCTCATATTGTAATGGGTCCGTTACAGTAGGCCTAAGAGTCAAAGGGAGGGCCCTGGAGCCCATGGAGAGTTATGTGCGGTATAGACTAGTCGGTTTAGGACTACGCCCCCCGCGGTACGGTATGGGTATTTTGGGGATTTTGCCATGTACCTATAGGAGATATATATGATGTAACCCTAAATCGTTATTGATAGTGGAAATTTCAGGCTCTCCGGTGTGGACGTAGGCACATTGCCTAACCACGTGATAATTCTCTGTGTCTCTTTAATCTTTCTGTTTTTCATATATTGTTTGCGTGTGATTGTTTCAATCCAACAGAGGGCTTGGACCCAAAGCAGACAATATCTTACTGAGCGAGGCTTGGGTTGTAACAGAATGGTATCAGAGCTAGACTCAGCCGGAAGTGTGCCAACACGGACGTTGGGCCCTAAGGTGGTGGAATGTAACGACCCTGGAATGGTGGGCGGGTTGCTGTCGATGCCTTTGTGGCTGCAGTAAGTGTTAGCAGGCTACACACTATGGGAAGTTCGTCCCACATCCCCTGGATGTGGAAAAGTAATGTACTACATACGTGTGGTTCTAAGTCTCCTTAGTAAGAGGCATTTTGGGTAGTGGCCCAAGAATAAAATTATGAGGGCTTGGACCCAAAGCAGATAATATATAACTGAGCGAGACTTGGGTCGTGACAAATTCTTTCAGGATTCCGTTTATATATCTAGCATTGAATTCTATTTTAGAGAGAGAGTGAGAGACCTGTTTTTCATAAATCGTCTTCTAAATTGTTATATCTGTAATAGACAATATTAGAATGAATAATAGTAGAGAAAGCAATTCTTTCTCCTTCATTTACTTCATATCTTGATGTTCAACATGTTATAAGAGCCTGAGCAAAGAGATTAACACCTCAAGCTTCTATGGCAACCACTTCTTCATCTGCAAATTCTAAAAACTCGGGTTGAGCAATGGCCAATTCATCATCTCAATCATCATATTCTCCAATTTATCTCTTGTCCAACATTTTCAATCTTGTTACAGTTCAATTGGATTCTTCCAATTATGTTTTGTGGAAGTTTCAGATCACTTCAATCCTGAAAGCTCATTCTCTTTTTGGTTTTGTTGATGTTACAAAACTATGTCTACAATTTCTTGAAGGATCTAATCAAGAAAATTCTGAATACTTAAACTGGTGCACTTTGGATCAAGCAATCTTATGACCTTAATCAGTGCAACACTATTGATAACTACTCTATCATATGTAGTTGGTTACCAAAATTCAAGAGATATCTAGAAAGCCTTGGAAAGGCGATATTCATCAAGTTCCAGATCTATTATCCTTCAACTGAAAATGAATCTTCAAACGATTCTCAAAGGATCTGACTCCATTGACACTTATGTTCAGAAGATAAAGGAAGCTCGTAATAGCTTAGCTGCTATTTCAGTGATTGTGGAAGATGAAGATTTATTGATCTGCACACTTAAAAGTCTACCTACTGCATTCAATGCCTTTAAAACATCAATTCGTACTCAATCTAAACATGCTTTCCTTAGAAGAGCTTCATTCTCTACTAAAATCTGAAGAAGTAGCTCTTTCACATAATACTGAATCACCTCAGCATGTTGCTTTTGCGATGATGGCCAATAATCAATCTCGAGGTTCATTTCAAAATAATATTCCATCAAATCGATAAAATAAGTTTTACGAACAAGGTCGTGGTCAATCTTACCACAGAGGAGGACAATGTTTCAACAATAGAAGGAACAATTTTCAAATTACTTTTCATCCTTCTCCCAACAACTATCAGTTTAATAAGCATGTCTTCTAATTTTCAATTCTTCAGGCCTAATTTTTCTTCTCCTCAGCAATGTCAGATCTGCGGAAGGACTAATCACACTGCCATATATTGTTTTCATCGTATGAACTTCAGTTATCAAGGCAAAATCCCCCTTCACTGTTTGCTGCAGTGGCCACTTTGGCTAATCCTCAACAATCTGGCTCTAACACTTGGTTTACTGATTCTAGAGCTACTTTACGTATGACTAGTGATTTCAACAATCTCTCTGTTTCTATTGAATATCAAGGCTCATAGGAAATCTCAATTGCCAATGGTCAAAATCTTAACATCTCTCACTCTGGTAATGGTTCTCTTCAAACTCCAACACACTCTTTTGATTTACAAAACATTCTTTATATACCTTATCTTTCCTCTAATCTGTTGTCGGTTCACAAGCTTTGTAAAGATAATGCTTGTAGATGTATTTTTTTATACTGATATGCTACAAATTCTGGATTTATATTCAGGGAAGATTCTCTTCCAAGGCCATAGCAGCAATTGTCTCTATCCTATCCACTCTACTTCCATTCTCAAGTCTTCATCCCATTCTGCTCCACCCGATAAAGGTTTCTCAGCAAACTTGGGACGACAAGTTTCCAATTTCTTGTGGCACAACAGGCTAGGGCACCCTTCCAACCCCATTCTGTAGCAAATACTTACATAAATTGTTGAACCTTTTCATGTAAATACTTCAAATAATACATTATATGAGCGCTGTTTGTTTGGGAAAAAATGCCCCCAAAATCACTCTATCGCGCTATACCCCCCCCCCCCCCCCCCCTCTCAATCCACAACTCTATTTTCAACAAAACTTTTATATCCGGAATCTACAAAACAAGATATCTGTGAATATATCAAATAATCAAGAAAACAACAAAGGGAAAAGAGAAAAGAGAGTTAGAGTTTCTCATAACATGAAAACTAAATAAATGAATACAATACAAAAGAAGAGACAATAATATATCAAAGTATACAATATTACCGTAATATAAAGTAAAAGACTAAATTACCCTAAAGATAATAAAACTAATAGCTAACTCTAATACCCTCCCCCCCTCCCCTCAAACTCACGATGCTACAACTAGAAGCAAAGAGAGTTTGCCAACTAAAAAACGAAAATGCTGAATTGGATGTGACTTTGTAAACAAATCAGCAATCTACACGGAAGAAGAAACAAAAGGCAAAAGTGATTGCTCCATGCTTAAGGTAATGACGAGTAATGTGACAATCAATCTCTATATGCTTGGTCCTCTCATGGAAAACTGAATTGTGAGCAATCTGAATAGCACTTTTATTATCACAATACATAGGTGAAGGGCGAGGAAGGGAGACACCCATATCTGTAAGTAGCCAGTGTAACCAAATAACCTCACGGGTAGTCGAAGCCATAGCACGATACTCAGCTTCTGTGAAAGACACAGCAACAACATCTTGCTTCTTGCTCTTCCAAGAAATGAGATAATCACCCAAAAATATACAAAATCTAGTAACAGACTTGCGATCTGTAGGATCACCTGCCCAATCAGCATCAGAGTATGCACGTAGCTCCAAGAAAGAAGATGATGAAAGTAAAAGACTTTGAAACTGAGTGCCCCTCAAGTACCTCGAAATACGATGACCAGCAGCCCAATGAACTATAGTAGGGGAAGTAACAAACTGACTAATAACATGAACAGCATGAGCAATATTCGGATGAGTAATAGTAAGATAAACCAAGCTACCAACAATAGTGCGATAAAAGGTAGGGTCAGGCAAAGGAACACCATCAGAAGGGGAAAGACGAACATTAAGCTCCAAAGGGGTATCAACAATCTTATTATCAGTGAGGCGAGCACACTTATGAATGTCACCTGTTTACTTAGACTGAGAAAGAAGATAACCTTTTAGATAAAAGACTACTTCAATCCCCAAAAAATAACGTAGTGGACCTAAGTCATTCATGTCAAAATAACGAGCTAATTCAGACTTCAACACTGCAATCCCATCAACATCATCACCAATAATAACATGTCATCAACATACAAAGAAAGCATAATACGACCAGTAGTGATACATCTGATAAAGAGAGCTGAATCATACTCACTTAGGGAAAACCCAAATGAGGTAATCACAGTGGAAAACTTCTCAAACCAAGCTCGAGGGGCTTGTTTAAGACCATATAAGGCTTTCTTAAGCCTGCAAACTTCACTAGGACCATGACGAACACCCAGAGGAGGAACCTCCTCTTGGAGGTCTCCATTCAAGAAAACATTTTTAACATCCACCTGAGTTATATGACATTGACGAACAAAAGCAACTGCAATAAGAGTACGAACAGTTGTCATTTTAGCAACAGGAGTAAAAGTCTCCTCGTAATCCATACCATACTGCTGGGAAAAACCCTTAGCAACTAATCTTGCTTTGTACCACTCAACAAACCCATCTGACTTGGTTTTGATTTTATAAACCCAACGAGAACCAATAGCGCTCTTACCAGAAGGTAAGGGACCAAACTCCAAGTGTCTGTCTTATACAATGCAGAGAGTTCCTCTGCCATAGCCTGCAGCCAAAGAGGATCAAGAGCTGCCTCTTTATAGGATAGAGGCTCAGAGAGATCATGAACTGAAACTAAAAAGGAAGCAAAAGAATTTGAATAACAAGAATAAATAAAATCAGGTGATTTAGTGGACTTACGAGTGCGAGCAAGATAGTGATGAGGTTCCATAGCTTCAGTAGGTGCTTGGGTGGCCTCTGTAAAGGAGGTAGCATCAGGCAACAAGGTACCAGTATCAGCAGAAGTAGAACCATGAGGTGAGACAATATCAGTGGTGCATGGGGCACAAAAGGGCACACTATCGGTATCATCAAAGAATGGGTCAAAATGGATGAGATCAGATTTAGTCAACTCATGATGATTATCAGGAATAGAAAAGAAGGGTAAACACAACATGGCGAGAGACATATAGTTTCTTTGTAACTGGGTCAAAGCAACAATGTCCATTCTGACCCTCACCATCATCTAGAAAAACACAAATAGTAGACTTTGACGACAATTTAGTACGCTCTACACGAGGTCTAAGGATAAACCAAGTACAACCAAACACCTTTAAGGAAGAATAATCAGGAGTATGCCCATACAATTTTTCAAAAGGTGACAGACTTGAGTAGTAAGAAGACATAATTTTATTAATTAGGTTGACAGCAGTAAGGACAACCTCTCCCCAAAAAACACTAGGGACATATGCAAATAATAAAAGAGAGCGAGCAGTTTCAACAATATGTCGAAGTTTCCTTTCAGCAACACCATTTTGCTCAGGAGTGTCTGTACAAGAGGATTGGTGAATAGTTCCATCTAAAGCAAGCAACTCACGAAATTTATGATGGGTATACTCTCCACCTAAATCACATCTAAAACATTTTATGACAACAGAATATTGAGTTTTGACAAAAGCACAAAATGTATTGTAAATATCAAAGAAGTCTGAACAACATTTCATAAGATAAACCCAACAGTAATGAGTGCAATCATCAATAAATGATACATAATATCGAGATCCCCCTCTTGTAGTAATAGGAGAGGGTCCCCACACATCAGAATGAACTAAATCAAATGGTGCAAGAGAATAAGAAATGCTTATATTAAAAGGTAAAGCTAAAAATTTTGCTAGTTTACAACCACTACAATCAGGAATGTCATGAGTTTGTAAATCTCCTAATTTTCCTGTAGAAGTTAAAAAATTTTAACGAGAGGCTGAAACATGACCAAGGCGAGAATGCCATAAATAAAAACTAAACAAAGATGAACTCAAACGAAAGGATGACAAGTCAACTCTAGGAGCTGCAACCACTCATACATTAAGCTTGTCCTTTGTATAATCCCCCTTATATACGGCCTGTCCCAATCAGCGTCTAAGACTGCGGATCCTGTACATGACAAAAAGTAGAAGAAAAAGAGACTAAGTAACCTGCATTACAAAACTAACCAACAGAAACAAAATTCATAGTAAGTTTGGGAATATGGTAAACACTAGAGAGAGATACATGAGGTGTGATAATAGATCCAACACCTGTTAATGGCATGGGAGTACCATCGGCAGTCATAACAGACAAAGAGGAACAGGACATAAGGATTCAAAAGACGACAAGTTAGGTGACATATGATTAGAAGCTCCAGAATCTAAGACCCAAATACCTGAGGACATACCTGAAGACATACCTAGTGAAGAGGTGGCCATAGCATGTGGCTGTGTGGCAAGGAACTTCTGAAATTGCTCAGCAAGGGAGGTTATGGACGGAGTGGATGGGGAAGGGGAACCGGGTCCAAATGAGTATAATTATGGTATAACTGATGTAGTGTTAGGCAGTGGAGGCCTATACGAATGCTACTGAGATTGGTTGTCAAATTTCCAACGAGAAGGTTGAGGTTGCTGTTGTTGTGGTGGTCGATGATGTGAGGGCTGGTTGTTGCTATTGGGCTGGGTGCTGCTATTGAGCTGGTTTGCTCGACCCAACCTAGGACACTGAGCCTTCCAATGACGCTTCTCCTTACAGTAGCTGCATACATCACTACCAACTCTCAAGTAAGGCTTATTCTGATTGTTGGACGGTGGTCCACAATAGAATCAACTGACAGAAGTGGACTACGATGAAGAATGGACCCACGAAGGCCCTCAAAATCATCACGTAGAGCCATCAAAAACTGAACTAGGTGTTGTACTTTCCTACTAGCGATATATGGTACAAACGCCTGAAATTCGGGTGACTCCATGAGAGCCAACTAATCCCACAGATCTGTCATTGTAGAATAGAACTCTTGAATGCTCATATTCTTTTGTTCAATTGCATGAATATCACACTCTAATTGGCACATTTTCGCAAAATTGGACTGTGTAAACAATTTAGCCAAATAATCCCACACCTCCTTAGCACATTCAAACTTTGCCAATTACAGACCTATCGAGGGAGCAACGGAGTTGTTGATCCAAGTAATGATTTTTGAATTATTTGTTTCCCAAACATCTAGCAATTCTGCAAATTTATCAGCCTGTTCATTCGTAGGTTTACTAAAATCTCCATTAATATAACCCCACTTCTTCTTCCCCTTCAAAAAATTTTTCATCACATAATTCCAATATGCAAAATTCTTTCCATCGAGTTTAACACTAATCGCTTGAAGTGAATCATCACGTTCAGCTGCCATTACGAAAACGAATCAATTAAATGACACAAAACAAGCGAACCAAAATCAAAGACAGGTCCAAAAACACAAAACAATCGAACCAGAATCAGTGACAGATCCAAAAACGAACGCGAATCAGTGCGAGATCCAAATACAAATTCACATCAGCGAGAAATCCAAAACAAAGCAGGATCCAGTTGGATCTGCGAAGGACGTGAATGAGATTCGAACCTGCTTTGATACTATGTGAATATATCAAATAATCAAGAAAACAACGAAGGGAAAAGAGAAAGGAGAGCTAGAGTTTCTCATAACATGAAAACTGAATGAATGAATACAATACAAAAGAAGAGACGATAATAATATATCTAGGTATACAGTATTACCCTAATATAAAGTAAAAGACTAAATTACCCTAAAGCTAATAAAACTAATAGCTAACTCTAATAAATCAAACAAGATCCCCATTGACTAAAAAAACAAACAAACAAACAAACAAACAAACAAAAAATTTCAAAATTTTTAAGCTCAAATTGTACTTTTTTTTTACTGTGTCTAAAACAATTTAACTATCGTTACCCTAAACAGAAGGTGAAAATAAACCCTTTTTTAAGGTAAAGACAGTTAAATTTTACTATTTTTTAAAGGTAAAGTTAGTTAAATTTAATTCTTTTAAGGTAAAGGCAGTTAAATTTAACTGTCTTTTAAGGCATGTAAAAATTTTGCTTTTCTTTTTTTTGCTCAAAACATATCAATAATGGTACTAGTTTTGTAACTCTCGTCAACACGATTCCAACGGTATAAATTTTATATATATATATAAAAAAAAAAAAACGGAGTTGTTTATCAAAAGTTATAGAGATTTAAAGTTTGAAAAACGTTATCGAAACGGGTGCTGCTATTGTGCGCCCAGTCATACCATGTGAGTGGTCTAGGCAGCTAGCGCACGCGTATGACGCGTTGATTAGCGGTAGATACGAGTTTTTGATTTTATTTTGACCTTTGTCTAAAAAAGTTTAGTGCCTGTGTCTTTCTTTTGTTAAAAACTTATGGACTAGACTTATGGTTGGAAAGTGTTAATTTGAGAGACTTTTAATTAATTTTCCTAGTTTTTATTAGTGGTGCAACTCAGGTGGGCCTGGCTCAAAAATTTCTGGGGTTGGGCTCGTGGTTGTTTCACCATGGGCGGACTTTGGCAGAAAAATGCAAGCCCGAATTCAATTCGGGCCGAGCTTGGACAGAATTTTGCTAACCCGAGCCAAAGTTCGATCTATTTATGCATTATTTTTTTGTCATTAGATTATAGTATTTTTCAGTAACAAGAATACACTATTAAATATTATTCAAGCACTAAATTAATAGATGAATATTTTTTCCCAAATCTAAACAAAACAAAAATGGATTTAATACCCTACATGTTTAAATACTAAAAATCGGTTTGCACCCAGAAAAAAAAATAAAAAAAATAAAATAAATTTCAATTCGAGCTTGGGTTTTAATACTAATCACAAACAGGACTGGGATTGGAAATTTCGGATTTATGTCGGGCTCAAGCTTGAATAGACTGCCTGACATCGGACTCGGATCTAGATAGAGCCAAAATCCTTTGAATCACCATAGTTGTACGCCTATTTTTTATGAGAAACTATGAACTCGTATATGACTTAAGATATCATAGACGTAACATCAAGTGAATAGATAGCAAGATAAATAAAATAAAAATAGAAGTCCGACAAAATCTCTCTATACTATAAAATGGGTCTTCGTATTCAAAGTCATAAAACAAAATCCTAAATTGCGAAGATCCACTTGGGACTATAGTTATTCAAAAAAGAAAAAGATGAATAAATTTTTTTATTTAAAAAAACTATTCTCTAGTTATTTAATAATACTCCTTTTAAAAAACCATACAACATCCCCTAAAAGAGTGATACTTAATTGTCTTTTCAACCATCTCCAAGGGTTGGTCTGATGTAGGACAGCCCCTAAGAAATAGCTCGCAACTTCGCAAGCAACCTCGTGCACCCGACACCTCGTTCGAGCAATCTGTTATCTAAAATATATTGGTATGTATAAATCTAAAATCTAAACACACAAACAAATACTGTAAATAAAAACAGAACCTAGTTTCGATGCATTACGAATATTAGACCGAGTCTAGTGTTTGACACTATGTCCTTAAGACAATTTATGCCCCGCATTGGTGCTCACGGATTTGCAGCATTTGTCTCCCAGGATACAACGATCTCCCCCTTACTATAAAAGTACTGCAAATAATAAGGTTCTAGCTAGTAAACTATACTTGTGATTATACTCTCTCAAACACTTGACATACTCTATATGCAATTTATGAACTGTTAATTACTCTATTAATTTCTTCCTCTAAATGAATGAATAAGACTCATGTATAGATTGTAGGAGACTATTCGTCAACAGTTACAACCTTTCGAAAGGAGACTGTTCGTCAACAGTCACATCCATTAGATTAAGGATCTATTTGGCATTACCAAATAATCCATTCACCTAAAAGCTAATTTTTCATTCAAATTTTCCAACAATCCCCCACATGAATGACAAATTGACTATATAACATGCAAATACAAATGCAGACACAGTAGAGAGAGTACAGTGGAAAGACACTGTATCGGGATAGGTAGCTTTTGGCCTTGAACCTTCCGTAGTGAAGAACTATCGGATTTACTCGGCTAAACAGTGAACACGATGTCTTGAACTGTTCAGGCTTTGGTGTAAACCTAGACAATAGAACTCACACAGTATCTGTCCGAACACTTTCGATTCTCACGATTGTGTTCATTTTGGCCCTGAACAACTCCTGGTATTGATCATGAGTGTTTTAGAGAATCTAAGCCTTTACAATTCTCATAGAAGCGGCCACATTTCACACTCATATAGGTGATTTCCTATTAAGAGTATCCTGCTATACTCCACGTGGATTTTCAAGATATAGGAATCATTAAAAGCAAAGCTTATCCTAAGACTTGCTACAGGTATCACTTTCTATTTATCATAGGAATGGGTAGAGAAATATCTCTCCAGTGATTCAGTTTAAGTCACGTACAATTCGGTTGTCTCGTTGAACCTAGATCTTGGGATCTCCAGTCAGCTAGGTTGGGTTGCCATTATGATGACTTTTAAGATATAGGCTTTAGTCCCATTCCCCTCCATAAGCAGTTTATTTGATCTCTCATTAAACCTTAGATAGTGGATCCACTTTATTATCTTTTGACCTTATATAGTCTATGGAGATAATTCCATTCGAGATCAACTGCTTACATTGTGTCTTCAACGAATGTGTCGAGACATATCGCATTACTTTGTGCCTTTCCAATTGCCCATTGGCAACCACAATGCATACAAATTATAGGCACAAGTTTTGTCTAACTTGGAATATCCTCTAAGAAATCACAAAGCTACTCTGCTTCCTCACTTCCTCTTTTGCTTTATTTAAAGCGTTTAATTTATATTACATACATTGGTGATCAAGCAATGCAAATCTATTTAGAGATTTCCAAATGACCAAATGCCTTCAAATGTAAAGACCTATCCACTTGTGGATTTTGAGTCTTTTGAATCAAATATCCAGTTAACATTAATATAACTACGTATATCCTTTGTAGTATAGTCCATAGTTCAGAGTGTGTCTCAAATATCTGAAAACCCTAACTATCGCCTTCCAGATGTGTACACCTGGATTGCTTGCATATTTACTTAGTTTTCTTACTGAATAAGTCTACGTACACAATCAAGTGAATTCACAACATATATTAAACTACCAATTTAACATGAATATTCAAATATAAATGCCGACAATCGCAACGAAAAGCAACTAAATCTCGTGCCAATGCAATGAACTTGAAGAATATGTAGTCATATTAGAACCATTAAACAAGATGCTCTGTATCCTAGAATTTATGTCAATTAAAATATTCGTAAAAGAACTTACCATAGCTCACGAATGACATATATCCAAAGCTAGTTCAGCAATTTGTGTTAGATATTAGCCTTTTATTATGTTTTTTATATTTCATATAAGTGTCAAGGACACTATTGTAATTTGATGTTTTGATACTCTCTAAATAATATAAAAGGGCTAATCTGTTATGATTAACCCTAAGCTTTACAAAACATAGATGTTAACATGGTATCAAAGCCAAAACTATCCCCGGAACCCTAACCCTTACCTGCGCCGGCAGTTCCATCACCACCACTGCTTGCGCCAGCCACCTCATCATCACCATAACCTACGCCGAAGCTCCCTCCACCAGAATCAGATCAGTCGCAGCCCCTTCCACCAGATCTAGCCCAGCCGCAGCCTTACCCAACACCTCTCCAGGCCTCGCCAACCTACCACAGCCACACACAACTTCAGCCTAGCCCCTCTACTTTTTTTCCGAAGCATATACAGTATATTCCAGCCATCGACTTGTCCTATTATTTCTTAGATCTCCTACACCACATATATATTCCTACCTTCTTCTAGTCTTCTTCATTTGTCCTCACACCAATATGAGGCCCTCGTTTTGATTGCCGTTTCGTTTCAACCTAATTTTTTGGGTTCCTTTATGGACCCCAGATCAGCCTTGTGCTGATCCGTATGCCTTAAAGTCCCTTGTTATCTCCCTCTCTTCGTGTTTTTTGTTGTGAGTATTGTGGGTATCCCATTTGCTTGTTGGAACCATGGTTGACGATAAGACAACGTCGTCTGGAGACCTTCAACAGCCTCAGATGAGCCAGTTAGTTGCTCCACAGGATAACCCAACTCTTAAAATCACAACTTCTTTGTTCAATGGCCAAAATTATGTACCTTGGTCACAGTCTGTTCTTCTCTACTTGGAAGGGAAAGCGAAGGAGGGCTATATTGATGGGACTATCCAAGCACCGAGTGTTGCCGATGCTAGTTATGCTAAGTGGAAAGTTGAGAATGCTCTCGTTAGGGCATGGCTAATTCATTCTATGGTACCCGAAATTGGTGAAGGCTTTCTGGGTATGACCACAGCCCGCGATATTTGGGATACAGTTGCTCATATCTACTCCCGTAAAGGAAACTATGCTCAAGAGTTTGAGTTGTCTAGGGTGATTGATAGCTCAGAGTAGGGGACTATGACGGCAATTCAGTACTACACTTTTTTCACTACCCAGTGGAAACGTGTTGATCATCTCCAAGACTATCATCCAGCTTGTCCTCAGGACGTTATTGGGTATCAGAAACTTCTAGAAAAGCAACAGGTATTCAAGTTTCTTCAAGGGCTTAATTCTGAATATGATTCTGTTTGTAGTAGGGTACTTGGGATGGATACTCTTCCCACACTTCGGGAAGCATTTTCTTTTGTCCAAAACGAGGAGAGTCGCCGTTCAGCTATGCCTTCAGTTACCACTACTGAACGCTCTACCCTTGTTTCTGCTCCCAAGGGCTCTCAGCAGTCTCGTGGTACACCTTCTTTGAGTGGTTCTGATTCTTCCGAGAAGTCTCAGAAATTATGTGATTTGCAATCGTCGGGGATATGTTCGGGCCACTTGTTGGAGCCTTCATGGACGTCCACCTGGGACACGTGGAGGTCGTTCTGGCAGTCGTGGGGGACGTGGCGGCCGTGGAGGACCATCTCGTGCTCATCATACTGAAGTCATTGATGTTACAGACTCCGGGTCCACAGCTCAGCCAGCGATTTCTTCATCAGTCTCTTTATCTACCACGGAGTATGAGGATGCTTTGCGGGGTTTAGATGCCCTTCGTAACCTGATGACTCGTCGCTCTCCATCTACTTCCACAGGTGCCTCTACTTCATTTGCTCAGACAGGTAACTTAGTCACCTCTGCCATCGCATATTTATCTCACTCATCGCTCCCTTGGATTATTGATTCGGGTGCTTCAGATCATTCATCTAGTTCACCCGATTTTTTTTCAGTATATACTCCTTCTTCTGGTCAAGAGAAAATACGTATCGCCGATGGTACTTTCTCTTCTGTTTCAGGAAAGGGTGTTGTTTATGCTACTCCATCTCTTTTCCTGTCCTCTGTTTTACATGTTCCGAGTTTTACTTCTAACCTTTTATCAATTAGCCGTATCACTCGCGATCTTAATTGCTGTGTAACCTTTTTTCCGTCCTACTGTGTTTTTCAGGACCTTATCACTCGGAGGACAAGTGGCAGTGGTGGAGAAGAGCATGGTCTTTACCGGCTGGATGTAGGAACCAAAGGAGCGCACCACACTATAGTTTCTGAGAATAAGTCTACAGATATTTGGCTTTGGTATAAGAGATTAGGCCACCCCTCTTTTTATTTACTTAAGCATTTATTTCCGTCTTTACATGTTAATAAAGATGTTTCAGAATATTTATGTGAGTCTTGTGAACTAGGGAAACATCACCGAGCATCTTTTGCACCGAGTATTAATAAAAGTTTAACTCCTTTTACTTTGGTTCATTCTGATGTATGGGGTCCCTCTCGTATTTTGTCTTTAAAGGGTTATCGATGGTTTGTTAGCTTTGTTGATGATTATTCATGCACCACATGGATTTACCTGATGAAAAACTAAAATGAAGTTTTCTCCATTTTCCAAAACTTCTATCAAATGGTGTTGACACAATTTGGAAAGGGCATTCAGATACTTTGTTCTGATGAAGGGGGAGAATACATAGATTTGGGTCTAGGACAATTTTTTTCTTCCAAAGGGATTATTCATCAGACATCTTGCACTAACACCCCGCAACAAAATGTGGTAGCAGAACGCAAGAATCGTCATTTACTTAATGTTGCCCGTTCTATGCTCTTCACAGCTAGTGCTCCAAAATCTTATTGGGGTGATGCGGTTCTTACGGCGGCATACCTCATTAATAGACTGCCCACTCAGGTCCTCCAAAAACGGGCACCCATTGAATTCTTGTCTGAATCTTCTTCTCTTTTCTCTATTCCTCCTTGGGTATTTGGGTGTGTATGTTTTGTCCACAATCACTCCCCTACTCGTGGGAAGTTAGACCCTCGCGCTCTTAAGTGTGTCTTCATGGGATACTCTCCTACCCAAAAAGGTTACAAGTGTTACCATCCTGAGTCTAGGAAGTGGTATGTATCTATGGATGTCACCTTTCATGAGTCTGTTCCTTTTTTTAGGGATTCTACGACACCTCTTCAGGGGGAGAATCAGAGTGAAGATATTCTTGGTACTTTACCTGTTATCCCCGATTCCGTGTCATCTAACAAAGAGAAGGAAACTGAAAATGTAGAGGTAGAAGAGGTGATGGAAGTAGAACCAAAGGATAAAGAACCAAAGGAAAACGAATTGTTGGTGTATTCTAAGGGTACGTGGAGTACGAGAAAAAACAAAGAGGTTGAGACCAACCCTCCTTTTCTTCCACTGCCATCTAATCCAACTGGTGAGGCTCTAACTGACCTTGATTGTGATTCAGGTAATTTAAATAACTCCTTACCAGTCGATTCTAGTGATCTTGATGTCCCTATTGCTGTTCGCAAGGGTGTTAGATCTTGTACCCAACACCCTATTTCAAATTTTATGTCCTACTCTCATTTATCTCCTACTTACTGTGCCTTTCTTTCAAGTATTGCCTCTATTGTTGTACCTAACCATGTTCAGGATGCTCTCAATGATCCAAAGTGGAAACATGCCATGGATGAGGAGATGAATGCTCTCCACAAGAATGGCACTTGGGAGTTGACTAAGTTACCTATGGGCAAAAGAATTGTGGGGTGCAAGTGGGTATATACAGTGAAGCATCGAGCGGATGGTTATGTTGAGAGGTTTAAAGTTCGCCTTGTGGCCAAAGGATTCACCCAAACTTATGGGGTGGATTATCAGGAGACATTTGCACCTGTGGCTAAGATGAACTCAGTCAGGATTCTTTTGTCCCTAGCAGCTAATCGGGAATGGCCACTTCACCAGTTTGATGTTAAAAATGCCTTTTTACATGGTGGCTTGGAAGAAGAAGTGTATATGGACATCCCTCCTGGATTTGAGAACCACAAAACTGAAGGAAAGGTGTGCAGGTTAAAGGAGGCCTTGTATGGTCTTAAACAGTCTCCAAGGGCATGGTTTTAGAGATTCACACATGCCATGTGTAGATATGGCTTTAGACAAAGCCAGGCGGACCATACCTTATTCATCAAACACTCCTTGCAAGGTAAGACTATAGCTCTCATTGTGTATGTGGATGACATTGTCCTCACAGGTGATGACTTAGAGGAAATGCAGCGCCTCAAGGGATATATGGCAAGAGAATTTGAAATTAAGGATCTAGGAGAATTGAAATACTTTCTTGGGATTGAAGTTACGAGGTCGAAACATGGGATCTTCATTTCTCAAAGGAAGTATGTTCTTGATCTCTTAGGTGAGACGGGAATGCTTGGAAGTAGAGTATGTGATACCCCTATTGAGTTCAACCAAAAACTAAGTGATGACAGTAGTGGAGAAATGGTTAACAAGGGGACATATCAGAGACTTGTTGGGAAGCTCATTTATCTCTCCCATACACGTCTCGATATTGCCTTTGTTGTAAGTATGGTAAGTCAGTTCATGCATGCACCTCGGGAATCACATATGGATGCAGTTTACAGGATTTTGAGGTATCTTAAGTCTGCTCCTCGTAAAGGCCTATACTTCGGGAAACACGATCATCTCAGGGTTGAAGCATACACAGATGCCGACCGGGCAGGTTCTGTGACATACAGACGGTCTACCTCAAGATACTGTACATTTGTGGGAGGCAACCTTGTTAGTTGGAGGAGTAAGAAACAAAATGTGGTAGCTAGGTCGAGTGCTGAAGCTGAATTCAGAGCCATGGCGCAAGGTGTATGTTAGCTCCTATGGGTCAAGTTGTTATTAAAAGACTTGAAACTAGAGATTGGTGATTCAATGAAGTTGTACTGTGATAGTAAGGCTGCTATTAGTATCGCACACAATCTAGTACAACATGACAGGACTAAGCACGTTGAAATTGACAGGCATTTCATCAAAGAGAATCTGAATAACAAAACTATATGTACTCCATTTGTGAAAAGTTGTGATCAACTAGCGGATGTGTTGGTTCGAGACAGTTTCATGATGTATTAAGCAAGTTGGGATTGAGAGATATCTTTGTACCAGCTTGAGGGGGGTGTTAGATATTAGCCTTTTAATATGTTTTTTATATTTCATATAAGTGTCAAGGACACTATTGTAATTTGATGTTTTGATACTCTCTAAATAATATAAAGGGGCTAACCTGTTATGATTAACCCTAAGCTTTACAAAATATAGATGTTAACAATTTGAACGTAATATAATTTCAGATTATAAAAGAAACAGAGATTCATAATGCAGCTTCATACAAAAGCAAAACGCCTAAATTGTCTTAAGATTGTTATCTAAAATACATTAGTGTGTATAAATCTGAAATCTAAACACACAAACAAATACTGTAAATAAAAATAGAACCTGGATTAGATGCACTACGAATATTAGACCGAGTCTAGTGTTTGACACCATGTCCTTAAGACAATTATGCCCCACATTGGTGCTCACGGATTTGCGGCATTTGTCTCCTAGGATACAATGATCTCCCCCTTACTATAAAAGCACTTCAAATAATAAGGTTCCAACGAACCATACTTGTGTTTATACTCTCTCAGACACTTGACATACTCTATATGTAATTTATGAACTAATGTTAATTACTCCATAAATTTCTTCCTCTAAATGAATGAATAAGACTCATATATATATAGATTGTAGGAGACTGTTCGTCAACAGTTACAACCTTTCGAAGGAGACTGTTCGTCAACAGTCACATCCATTCGACTAAAGGTCTGTTTGGCATTTCCAAATAATCCATTCAACTAAAAGCTAATTTTTCATTCAAATTTTCCAACACAATCCGCCCATGCGAAATAGTGTTTTTGAAGATCCTTTTAGCCACTGAAATCTTGCACGCACACAAAGAAGACAAGTTCAAAGCATAGGAAATCCCTTCAACTGATTCGGCGTTGCCGTTGCGGATCCATCCAGTTCTGATCGAGGACATAGGAAATGCTACTGGGAAAGTTCTGATCGAGGACATAGGAAATGCTACTGGGAAAATTGGATCGATCCACAGGAAAGTTCAGAAACCCCACAAAAAATGAGCAACCACATATAAGTTGAAAAAACCAATAGGTTATACTCAAAACTTCACTTAAATTCGTAGTCTTATATTGTTACATAAAAGTCATCAACTAAAATAGGAGGCTACTATATACTTTTCATTATGTCCTTGTTTTTTTGGTTGATGTTAAATGAAAATAAATGCAAATGTTTGAGAATATATGATTTCTAAGATGGCAGAACTTTTTCCTAATGGCTCCACTCTAGATGATTTCCCCCCCCCCCCCTTATTAGAATGCTATGCAAAATATGACAAATTCAAAGCATTAATGTGAAACTCCCCCTAGCTGAATTTATAGGTTTACACAACTTCAACGCATGTATTATATATACTTCCATAAATTTAATTAGAAACACTGAAGATTTTTATCCTGAATTATTAAAACTTGATGCAATTAAATCAATTTACCCACGCGGAGCATATATATATGTTAATTTGTACAGATTGTACTTCCCAACATGGAGGAGTTGAAGGTTAGCGGAAACTTTGAAGAGATATGGCCACCACAAATTTCCAGGGAAGATTGCAAATTAAGTGTTTTAGTGATTAACGGTTCTCGAAAGCTTAAGACCTCACTGTTACAAAATTTAGAAGAACTCACTATTACAAAATGTAAATTGGCGGAAAAGGTAGTTCAAGTACCTGAAGGGCATGGAACATCATTTTTATTTCCCCACTTGCGAAAACTTGAAATATCTGACTGTTACAAATTGAAAGAGATAGTTGGCACAGAATTAGGAGGAGGAGGAGGAGGAGGAGGAGAAGAGGCATATGCTAAAAAGAAGAAGAAGAAGAAGAAGAAGAAGATTATTGCGTTCCCTCAGTTACACACTCTTAAACTTTCGGATCTGCAGGAACTCACATGCTTCTACCAGGGGAATTGTACTTTAGAGTTTCCATCCCTGGAGACAGTGATAATTGAAAAATGTCCAAAAATGGAAACAATGGTTTCTGGTTCTGGTCCTCGATATCAAGTCATCACACAAAGGCAAATAGCATTTGAGGAAGGGTCATCCAATAATGCAAAAATGGCAGAGGGTATTAACCCTCAAGCAGAAGAAGAACAAGAAGATGTTGCTATGATACAAGCGCTTTTCAATGAAAACGTACGTAATTAATTACTAATTTTCATTGTTGATTTTTATTTCTCTGATCATTAATTAATTTATTTTACATGAGTTAGAATTGACTCCTAACCCTATCATGTTTAAAGTAGAGGGTGGCCTTTTCTTTTAATTAGTACATCAGAAGAACATCATAAATTTTACACCACCTTGTAATACCCAATACCTCACTACTGCATGCCTCGATCTGTAGCTTGGCCACCCGAGCTATTACAGCTTATGTGGTCAAAAAAACCAAGTAAAAAACTGAATATTATTTAATTGTTTTTTTTTGTAGTTTACAGAATTTGATTGATTAATCGAATATTTTAATATTAACGTATTTGACAGGTTCTACTGCCTATGTTGAGGAATTTGTCTATTTCAGGTCTAAAATGCTTAAAAGGGATATGGTACAAACAAACTCCAGCTGATCAGTCCTTTTGTCAACTAAGAACTCTATATGTGAATGGTTGTGGTTGTTTAAGAAACTTGCTGACCCCTTCAATAGTCAAAGGTCTTCCGTGTCTTGAAGAGATTGAAATACGTGAATGCTCGATTTTGGAGGAAGTGGTAGCAAAGGAATTAGAACAAAGACAAGAAATTATAAGTACTAGTATACGAGAAGAAGAGGCATCACCTGACAAGAAGAAGAAGATCATTGTGTTCCCTCAGTTACACACGCTTAAACTTTTGTATCTGCCGGAACTCACATGCTTCTACCATGGGAATTCTACTTTAGAGTTTCCATCCCTCAATGAATTGGTAATTTCCTGTGAAAAAATGGAAAGAATGGTCTCTGGCTCTTCTGGACATAAAGGCACAGAAATGAAGAAAACATTTGTGGAAGGATCATCGAATAATGCAAACATGGCAGAGGGCATTGACCCTGAAGAAGAAGAAGTAGATGATGATGATGATATTGTTATGACAGTAGCGCTTTTCAACGAAAAGGTAATTAACGCTTCTCTAAATGTCTTCCGTTTCTAAACCTCCACATAAACAAGCAGTTATTCTAAACCTACCTACCAACAATGCCAGTTAAAATTCTACCATCCTTTTTTATTCCACTACTACTAAGTTCTAAGGCCGATAACTTATCTCAATATAATTAATGTTACTTCACTTAATTAGTTTATTAAAAATCACTAATTGATTGATTGTTTTTAATTCCAATAAAAAGACAAATAATATACTATACAATATTACTTTAAACCAAATTAACTCTCTTTTTAATTTAAACAAAATCGTGAATTGATTGATAATTTTGACAACTTGGAAAGAAAGTTTTTATACTAGCCATGTCTCATTTTATTGATTTAACTTGTTGATCTACCATTCCCTATCCCTGAATCCACTCGATTGATATGGAAAACTTTCATTGTTACATCTCGATCTTAATAAGCCTTGAATAATAGTCTTCATGTTTGGTGTGTATATCACTTAATAGAGTCGTATAATTACATATATGCACACACACGTATTCACTTGTGTGTGTGTGTATATATATATATATATATACACACACGCGTCAAGATGATATGCCCTGTACAAAGTGCATTGTTTTAGTATTTGTAAATTATTTTTAAGGTTCCATCCAAACACTGAAAAACGAGAAGAAAATTAATTATAATTATTTTTATATAAAATCTTAAAACGAAAAATGAATTTTTTCAAGTAAATAATCTAGAAATAGATAGGGAGATGTGAATACATAAACAAAAGGGTAAATATCATCCAGACCCCCTGAGCTTTGCTCTAATCACACTTAGATCCTTTCATGTTTCAGTAATATCACCTGATTTCAAGCGTACATCACTTAGACCACCTCTATCAATTCACAGTTAAAAAAGTGACGGATTGACATAAATAAATACAAAACATACTCATGAAAGTTTGGTCCTTGTGTTATTTTAGTCCCCATAGTTTTAATTTGGTCAATTTGGTCCCTACAGTTTTAAATTGAATCAATTTGATCCAAATGCCCCATTCTATGAGAAAACTTGACAAAATTTACCCAATGTTATGCACAATTACGCTAATAAGCAGGTTGAGAGATTGGTGGTATTCCATTTTTGCCATTAAAAAGTGTGACAATGCATAGTATGTGTAGGGCTGTTCAAAATCCACCCGATCACCCGACTCAGCTGACCACCCGACTCCCCCGTAGATTTATTTTTGGTTTTTAAACAATGTAGGTGGAGTCACGGGTCTTGGGGGTGGAAACCCGACAATTTCGAGTGGAGTCACGGGTCTAGGGGGATAAACTCAATTCACCAGACCCGACTCGAAACACACTTAATTCTTTTAAAAAAATAGTATATATGTAATATGCTTATATCAGTAGATACATTATGTATTATATAGTCTTTAATATATATATATATATGTAATGTACTTATATCAGTATATGTATTATGTATTATATAGTCTTTAAATTATATGTATATATATGTTATATTCTTATATCAATAAAATATATATGCATATCTCACTAGTAGAGATATAAAAACATTAAAACTATCAAACTAGCACATGACTATATACACAAAGGCATTCAAAGCAAACATAAATAAATAAAATACAGACAAAGTCATGCGTAAACCAAATACTTGATTGAGACAAATGAGACAGTCGGGTTTCACCCGACTCGACCCAACTCACCCGACCACCCGATGAGTCGGGTGCACCCGACAAAATGAGTGGATAACGGGTGGAAGGAGGGAAACCCCGACTATGTTCGGATGGATGAGCGGATAAGGGCCAAACCCGACTCGTGAACACCCCTAAGTATGTGAGTAAATTTTGTCAATTTTTCTCACAAAATTAAACATTTGGATTAATTTGCTTCAATTAAAACTTCAGGCCCAAATTGACCCAATTTAAACTACAGGGAACAAAATGACACAAGGACCAAACTTTGAGGGGTATTTTTTGTATGTATTAATGACAATTTGTCACTTTTTGACGGTGAATTGACGGAGGGGGTCTAGGTGATACACACTTCAAACCTGAGGGGATCTAGATGATATTATCAAAATGTGTCAGGGTCTAAATGTGATTAGAGCAAACCTCAGAATAACTAAGTGATATTAACCCTAAATAAAAAGAAAACTTGGGAGAGATGACAGAAGTGACAGATGTCAGAAGTGAAGGGTGTATATATAGGGAGACAATAAATATAAAAAAAAAATACTAAAAGTTGGGTCCCCCTTCGATTCTTATATATTATCCTTACACATCACAACACATTATTACATTCCTATTCTTATCTTTTCTCCATTTCTACCCAGTGTTATCCAATTCCATCAAATTAATCTTATCTACTTCTATTCAATCTTTTCTAACTCTTATCTAAACTTATATTCTAATTGTTTTCGTTAACTGCAAACACCTACACATATACTTATTCATTTAAATTTATTACCCATGAAAAATTTAGTCGCTAAAAATTAATATTTCATCGAGAAAAGTAATTACCAACGAAAATAAATTCGTCACAATTTTGTCACTAAATCCTCGCCGGAAAATGTCTTTCATGATGAACTTTCGTTTCGTTGGGAAAATTGCGCCATTACCGACGAAATTTTCGTCGAGAAAAGGACCTTATTAACGACAAACATATTTCGCAGGGAAAGAATATACCTCATTGGTGGTGAAATTTCGTCAGGAAAAGTCACCATTGGCGACAACGTATTCGTTGGAAAAAGATTATCCTTTTCTTACGAACTATTTTCGTCGTTAAAAGAAAACTATTGCCAACAAAATGTTTCCTACGAAATACTTCGTTGTTGAATTGAAATAATTCATGTGGCCTATTTTGAAGAACTTTAGTTTTCAAAATATATCCTATATTGCGTCAATCTCACAAACCGAGGGTCAGTTTTCGATCTCGTATGTTACTACAAATTTCTTTTGGCACAACCGAAATGCTCGACTCGGTCCCAGTCCATTTGGGCCGTTATTGGACGATTTTGCCCCCAAAAACCTCATGTGGCCTATATTGAAGAACTGAAGTTTTCAAATCCTATTTTACCTCAATCTCATAAACCAAGAGTCTATTGTGTTCCTACATGTTTCTTTTGGCACAAGCGAGGTAGAACACTTGTTCCTACATGTAAAAGAAATAAAAAAATGACTTTGTAAATTTAAAATTAAGTAACCATGTAGAAGAAGAGGGGAAATGGTGGCGGGTTCTACTTCGATGATATCAGTTGCTCTAGCATCTGCTTCATAGCCGCTTGTTCTGAAGCCATCCGACTAATGATATCTTGTTGGCTCTCAACAATATATGCCCCGCGGGGAAATGACCTCTAGATCGGGTCTGCTAGATACCATTTGAGATGTTTATGATGACGCCGGCTTGGGCCCATAACCGACACCCTTAACATAACTTGGCCTCTTGCCCAACACACAATCTGCAACTTCATCCTCTGTCAGGGGGATTCCTCCTTCAGATACAAGCTGGCTCATCCTCTCCTCCATCGCTTCCTACAAAGCATGTGACCAATTATAAGCACTCATTACTAGGGGTGTTCACGGTCGATTTCGGTCGATTTTTCTCGGTTTTTTCACATAAAAAACTGACCAATAGCCTCGGTTCGGTCGGGGTTTTGGGGTGTTTCGGTCGGTCGGTTCGATTTTCTTCTTGAACTACAAGTTTGAAAACCAACCGAATGCCCTCAATTTGGTTAGTTTGGCCGGTCGGTTTCGGTCTCGGTTTTTCTTGTGCACCCCTACTCATAACAATCAATTCTCAAGTATAATAACATATGAAGTAGTAAGTTACATGTGTCAATCGTGCCTAGTCAATTTACAGGACTTGTCTAAATAATATTTACCTTCTTTGTTTTACCCGACACAAATGCTCGTGACCCCATACAAGTCTGGCAGGCTCTGTTCTTCTTATTTATCTCAGATCGTTTCTTTGAGAGCAATAAATTTAAAGAAAGTGTACAAAATTAAATGTGGTAATGAAATCTTAAGATTAAACTTGCAATTATACCTTAAGGGAATCCGACAAGAAATAGTCGCATTTTTTTTATCGCAGTCGGACTGACTCATGCCCATGGGGCAATGGACACGTGCCTCCCCCACTGAGCTGTATTTTGAAATAACTTATGGAACTGGTGGTTGCTGCCCCTCCTACGTGCCATTGTGATCTCAATTTTGTCTCCAATTCCCAGTCTTGTTGTAGTGGGTCTACGACACTCATATATAAAAACATAAAATCATTACACCTTGCACACTCATATCCAATAAATTATTTCCACACAACACACGTTATTCCCAGAATACACACACACACAAGTTAGCACACATTTGATTTATGTGCATACATTATCTAAAATAAACAACTACTCTCTTAGTCTCATTTTATGTGTCTTCCTTTCTTTTTTGGGATGTCCCAAAATTGTTATCCACTTTCTTAAATTAGTATGCAAACTTTACTTAGTTTCTCAAATTATCCTTCCTTGAAATCAACACCAAAACAAAACAAAGCAAAAAAAGGAAGTGCAATGGTTATGGGTAATTGGGGAAAGTAGGTGTAGATTCTTTTTGTCCCCTTAAATAGTTGGATTCCTCAAAAGGGATACATAAAATAGGACAGAGGGAGTATTAGATAAAAAAAAAATATGCGTGTGATAGTCTAAAATAAACAACCATTAGACAAAAAATAAAAATTCACCCAAATTATTACACCATGTTTAGGGTTAATTGCACTTTGCACCCTTGAAGTTTGGGTAGTTTTGCACTTTGCACCTTAAAGTTTCAATTTTGGCACTTTGGTCCCTAAAGTTTTGAATGAGTTGCACTTTAGTCCATCCAAGCCTTTTTGCGACGAAATTTTCAGTTTTAGGGACGAAATCATTCGTCACTGAAAGGCTGTTTGGACTTGTTTGCCACATTTGTGAAACTTTAGGGACCAAAGTGCCAACTTTGAAACTTTAGGGTGCAAAGTGCAATTAATCCTTTAATCTATGCCGTTGAAATGTCTTCTACATTGGTTGCGTAGTGTTAGATTGAACTTAATAATTTATTGAAGTTTGATAGATTTACATTAAAGATTGAGTTTTATTAACTCTTACCTCGAATTATTGTTAAAACTTGATGTGAGAATCAATTTAAAAAGCAGAGAAATATTAATCTGTACAGATTGTATTTCCCAACTTGGAGGTGTTGAAGGTTACCGGAAACTTTGAAGAGATATGGTCCCCACAAATTCAAATGCCAGCCAATAGCCTTTTGAGATTAAGAGTTTTGGTGATTGATCATTGTGACAAGCTTCAGACAGCAATTCCATCCAATTTGGTAAAAAGGTTACAGAATGTACCTGAGGCTGAAGAGCATGGACCAACAATTTTATTTCCCCACTTGCAAAAACTTGACGTATCTTCATGTAAGAAGATGAAAAAGATAGTTGGGACAAAATTGCAAGGAGATGATGATGAGGCAGCTGACAAGAAGATTGTGTTTCCTCAATTACAAGATATTACACTTTGGGGTCTGAATGAACTCACATGTTTCTACCATGGGATTTATACTATAGAGTTTCCATCCTTGGAGATTTTAACTATTAAATTCTGTCCCAAAATGGAGACAATTGCTGCAAAAAGTTCGGGAAACAAAAGCATACAAAGGCAAAAAGCATACAAGGAAGTATCCAATAATGCAAAAATGACAGAGGGCAACCTTGTTGATGATGCTATGATACAAGAGTAATGCTAGGCACACTTTGAAATCCACACTGAATTTGACATCTTATGCTTTGAATACATGTACCTTGTGCTATGTAAATTTTTCATAGTTTTCTGTGCACCACTTCCATAACACATGGTACATGCATTTAAAGCTGGATGTCAAATTCAGTGTGGATTTCAAAGTGTGCCTAGCATTACTCATGATACAATCACTTTTCAATGAAAAGGTAACTACACTTGGGCTACCTTTTCATTCATATTAAAAGATTGTCAAAGAAGGAATAAATATTGAATGACGCTTACACTTGGGCTTGTCTTTAGTATCCCTAGCTTGATCTACATCAAATTGTACATCTCTCTCTCTCTCTCTCTCTCTCTCTCTCTCTCTCTCTCTCTCTCTTTTAAAGAAAGGTATGCAGAGAGATTTTGAAGGTTTTTTTTTTTTCCTTTTCTTTGTACATAAGAAGAACATCATACATACACACTACTCGAATTTGACAGGTTCTACTGCCTAACCCTACCCTGAAGAGATTGCGTATTTATGGCCTAAAATGCTTGAAGGAGATATGGTACAAACAACCTCCAGCTGAGTCCTTTTGTCAACTAAGAATTCTATCTGTGGAAGCTTGTGATTGTTTACGAAATGTACTGACACCTTCAATAGTCAAAGGTCTTCCGTGTCTTGAAAAAATTAAAATAAGTCGATGCTTGATTTTGGAGGAAGTGGTTGCAAAGGAATTAGAACAAAGACCACAAGTTTCTGAAGACAAAGTTGTGTTCCCTCAAGTAGAGGAAGTGCAACTAGATTCTCTACCAAACCTCAGGAGTTTCTATGCAGGGGATCTTACTCTTGTATGGCCATTCCTCAAAAGAGTCGATTTGAAAGACTGTCCCCATATCCAAAATTTCTCTTCAGGGCTCGTATTCACAGAAAATCTAAATGCAGTGACAGTAATAACAGGAAATTCTAGGCGAAATAAGGTGCAGAAGCAGTATTGGGAAGGTGACCTTAACAGCACCATACAACATATATTCAAAGAAAAGGTGCGTAATAAATACATTATTTTTATATGATGATACTAAATTTCACTTTACTAAATTATAGGCTTCCTCTTACTATATCTATATATATATATATATATGGGGAATGCTAACTTATAACATGGCACACTTTAAGTGACCAAAAAAACTCTTTTAGCGACGAAATTTTTCACCTTTAGCGACAAATTTTTTTTTTCACCTTTAGTGACAAAATATTTTAAAAATATTTGAAGCTAAAAGGTTTTTTTTTTGTCGCTAAAAATCTTTCTGTTGGTCGGTAAAAGCTAATGTACAATGATATCCTATAACCTTCATGTTGTAGGATAGCAGCCCCTATATATATATGCACAGTCAGACTTTAAAGCGCACTGGGTTTGCGCACTAGGATTTTAAGCCTATAAAAAAACCACAGGTCAGTGGGGCAGCGGGATGGGGCGTGGGTCACCGAGGCGGCTAGCGGTTTTTTTAGGCTTAAAATTCTAATGCGCATACCCAGTGCACTTTAGAGCCTAACTATATATATGCATATATTGTGTTTTATCTAATTGATAGATTCAAAATGGTTCTGCTAGAAGCATCAAGGTAAATTAGGTACTTCTAAGTAGAGGTGTCAATCGGGCCGGGCCAGGCTCAGTCAAAGCGGGCCCAACCGGACTTTTGGGCCGGGCTTCACGTAATACCGGGCCGGGCTTGGGAGGGGAGGGGGGTTGTCCGCCCCGGACCGGTGGCCCGGGCCTACTAGGGCCGGGCTAGGCCGGGCTTCGGGCTAGGGGCGGGTTAGGGACCGGGCTTGAATATTTTAGACATTTTAATGTAAAAAAAAACACTAGTTTTGTGGGTTTAGGATCGGGCCTCGGGTCGGGTCGAGCGGGCCACCGGGCCGGGCCGGCCCGGGCTTTAGGCTAGGTAGCGGGCCGGGCCGGGCCGTGGACACCATTGGGGGTGTCCGCCCCGGATCGGATGTAATGAAAAGGGCCTAGCGGGCCGGGCCAACCCGACCCGTTTGACACCTCTACTTTTAAGCCTGACAATCAACAAGAGAACCCATTACTTAGCCAAAATAAATTAACATAGATTCGTAGAATTTACAAGTAAATAGGCAGATTGGTTTTTGATAAACAAAATGACTTTTGTTTAATATTAAGGCACTTCAATTATAGAGAGAAAAAATGTAGAGAAATACGAAATAAGAAAAAAAAAAAAAAAAAAAAGAAAAGAAAAGAAAATAGAACATCTTTTGAGAAAAACGCAAATCATGAGTGAGAAGCATCACTACAAGAAAATGGGCCTTTTGTGACCAATGTTTTTATGACGGATTAAAATCCGTCACAAAAAATGTTTTTGTGACGAATTCTGTGACAGAAATATATGCGACACAAATAATGTTTTATTCGTGACAGAAATGTACCTATTCGACACAAATAATTATTATTTGTGATGGAAACGTACTTGTCCGACACAATAATTTATTTGTAACGGATTAATTGACCTATCTGACACAAGTAGATTTACACCAAATTTTTTCGCAAAAGTTTTGTGCGTGGCTAGATTGAAAAGCTGAAAACACAAAAAAAAAAAAAAAAAAAAAAAAAAAAAAAGGAGTGGCGATACGGAAAACCCCAAAATGTAGGATACAGGTACGGCTAGGATGCTTCGAAAAAAAAAATTTATTTTTATTATATTCTAAGTAAAAAAGAAAGAGGATTGAATATCAATATTACACATTCATCCATAGCAACTGACAACTTAGCAAGATTGTTTTAGCACTGGGAAAAAAAAAACAATTTGAAAATCCTCAACATCTAAACCACAATCAAACACCTAGGGCACATTTAGTAGACATGAATGGACCTTGGAATGGAATCGCCATTTCTGGGTTCATTCAAACTTGTGTTTGGTGTGACCAGATACTGTGGAATGGGCATTCCTTTTGGAATGGCTAATCCTGCTTGAGTAGAAATGGGCATTACTTGCCAAAATCTAAGTTCCATTCCCTCAGCAATAGCAACAGGAATGACTACCATTGTATAATACAAAAACTTTTTCCTTAAACCAAAAGTGGAATGTACTTGGCATTTCATTCCTAGAAATTTAGCCTAATAAAGGAATGGAATGACTAATGAGATAAGAAATTTGTGTTAAAATCTAGCATACTAAATTTAGCATCTAGTACTTTGAGATAAGAAATTTGTGCTAAAATTAGTATGCTAGATCATAAGAGTGCCAAAGAGTTGTATGTTGATTTGGTTTGTGATAAATTTATTTACATAGGTTTATGAAAATTTTCGGATGTTATAGAAACAGAAGAAACTATGCCGATTTTTTTTTTAGGAATCTTTGCCCTTTTTTTTGTTCTTATGTTGCTTGTTTGGATAGTTTTTTATTTGTATTTTTGGTCTTGTTTTGTTTTTTGGGTTGTTAGGTGGCTGCTTTATTATATTTTTAAATAAACTTTCTTTTTCTGTTTCAGGTTGTGGCGAGAGATTAGAGAATTGGGAAGGTGACCTTAACAGCACCATACAACATATATTCAAAGAAAAGGTGCATAATAAATTCATATTTTTATATGATAATACTAAATTTCACTTTACTAAATTATAGGTTTCCTTTTAGTATATATATAGAGTAATGCTAGGCACACTTTGAAATTCACACTGAATTTGACATCTTATGCTCTAATTACATGTACATTGTGCTGTGTGAAATTTTCACACTTTTCTGTGCACCATTTATATAGCACAGAGTACATGCATTTAAAGTTGAGTGTCAAATTCAGTGTGGATTTCAAAGTGTGCCTAGCATTACTCATATATATATATGGGGAATGCTAACTTACAACATGGCGCCCTTTTAGTGACCAAAAAACTCTTTTAGCGACGAACTTTTTCACCTTTAGCGACAAAATATTTTAAAAATAATTGTCGCTAAAAGGTTTTTTCGGTCGCTAAAAATATTTCTGTTGGTTGGTAAAAGCTAGTGTACAATGATATCCTACAACCTTCATGTTGTAGGATAGCAGCCCCCTATATATATACATATGCACAGTTAGGCTTTAAAGCGCACTGGGTATGCGCACCGGGTTAGCGGGGCAGTGGGATGGGGACTGATTCAGTGGGGCAGCCAACGTTTTTTTTAGGCTTATATTTCCAATGCACAAACCCGCCAATGCGCATACCTAGTGCGCTTTAGACCTGACTGTATATACGCATATATTGTGTTTTATCTAATTGAGAGGCGTGCCCCGGCATGAAATTATACCAAACTCCCCTTTGAGCCACATAATCATTTAGCATACTAACATAGTCATACAACCAAGCTTCATGCGTACTCGTTGAATTTAACGGGCCTAAATTAACACATGAATTTTGCTCGGATCACAATTTCACACATAATATTCAATACATCCAAAATTGTCTATATAACACAAGTTCGGAACTCATACCTCAAGCTATAACTCTATAACTACAGGGGAAGTACTAGGACACCAATTAATCGTCGAATATCCAATTACAAGCGATTCCTACAAGTATACACGTGTTTTTCCCAAATTCTTAAAAATAGCTTTTCAAAAATAACTTGCCAAATGTGGCCTAATAGACATCAAAATGTAGCTAATACCTCGAGGAGTCCGAATATGAAATCTGGAGAAAAGTTGAAGATCGAAAATTCGTCGATTTGCATCTTGAAGCTCGTAGCCACCAAAACCCCCAAATCCTCTCTAGGTTTTCCAATTTAGGTTTTGAACTGAAGAAAATATCTCCACCTCATTCTACATATAGACTCTACTCTCGAAAATTACATTTAGCTTCTCACAAGTTCTCAAAAATTCTAATTAACTCTTGAAACATCGCACATCTCCATTTTATTACTTCACAAGTGAAAACTATAATTTGTAAAAGTTTTCATCTAAGTCTCATTTGGGTCCGTAATTGTGAGGACTCGTCCGGTCGACTGGGCGTTGGACCGGTCGACTGGGTTGGGAAATTGCGTCCCACATCGCCTGGGGACGGTGGGGTGAAGAGCCATATATGTGTGAGCTGGCCCTTACATAGCATGACGCATTTTGGGCCGGGGGTGTACCCTACCCAGGAACAAAGCCGTGAGTGGGCTGGGCCGGGGGTGTAACCCTACCCAGTGCTGCGAAGCGGACAATATCGTGCTGTGTGGGATGGGCCGTGACAGTTTGGTAACAAAGCCAAGCCCAGCCGGAAGTGTGTCATGTCCATGCGTGGGAAAAGCCCACGGGGCTGTGGGCCCTCTTTAAGGGGGATGGATGTGAGGACCCGTCCGGTCGACTGGGCGTTGGACCGGTCGACTGGGTTGGGAAATTGCGTCCCACATCGCCTGGGGAAGGTGGGGTGAAGAGCCATATATGTGTGAGCCGGCCCTTACATTGCATGACGGGTTTTGGGCCGGGGGTGTACCCTACCCAGGAACAAAGCCGTGAGTGGGTTGGGCCGGGGGTGTAACCGGGGGTGTAACCCTACCTAGTGCTGCAAAGCGGACAATATAGTGCTGTGTGGGACGGGCTGTGACAGTAATTTACGTTCTGAACTAACTTCGTGGAATCTCTAGATAACCTACCTTTTATGCAACATATTACCTACATTGTCACTATGTTACTCACAATAATCTCTAACAAGATCAAAACTACCAGAAATTATACTATACAGGTATAATTACTATTTATAAAAATCAGGTAAAGTCAAATAGCATTTAAAATCATATAAATGTCATTTACTCATGTCAATTCATTATGATTCACCGATTGCCGTGTCCTCAACTGACATCTCACCGTTGACCCATGTCAGCCTCATTATAATTATTAATAAACATTAATAATCCACATGAATTCAATTATGTTATATTAGCATGAATGCCTTTCCAAAACGGGTGTGACAACTCTCTCCTCCAAAAAGAAAGCTTATCCCCAAACTTATACCTCATACGTCGAAAAGGTACGAATACTCATTCCTCATCTCTTCCTCAATCTCCCACATAGCTTCCTCGACTATATGACTACGCCATAGTACTTTCACCATCGGAATCGTCTTGGTTCTCAACACTTGCTCTTTCTGATCCAAAATTTCTACAGAATGTTTGACATAAGTCAAGTCCTCCTTGAGTTGCAATGGTTCCGGTACGATGATCATTCTCGCATCCGTCATACACCGTCTCAACTTAGACACGTGAAATACGTTGTGTGAAAATGCCAACTCCGATGACAAGGCTAGTCAGTTAGCCATTGGTCCTATTCTCTCTAGGATCTCAAAAGGTCCTACAAATCTCGGATTGAGCTTTTCCCTCTTTCCAAATTGTACTATGCCTTTCGAAGGCGATACTCGCAAGTATATAAAGTCTCCTATTCAAATGTCATTAACATGGTTCAAAACTCGTAGTCATACAGTAGAACATATAGAAAACACATATATGTCAAACTTGAGATTCTAGGAAAAATTTTGTAACAAAAAAAATTTAGATTTCCTTCATTCTTTTTTAAGATTAAGAAGATAGACATGTTTGCGAAGTAAAAGAGAGTTATTTTGAAACTAACTCACGTCTTGAAAATCTTCAACTGAGAAAGTTGTTGAAAGAACGTTTGATCCAGTCAAAATCAAATTCTTTTGTTAACCCTATTAAAAACGTAGCATGGTGGAAATAGGGTGTCGAGTCCACAGGGATTGGAGTGCAACAATACTTGGTGGGCGCTTAATAACCAATTATAATGTGAGGAGAAATTACCAAGCTAAGAAATGAAAATGAGTCTTTTCGACTATGGGTTTCTAGATTAACTACAACGACTATTTCGAAGGTGGAAAGCAATTTTGAATAAAGTTAAGTGTAAGTAAATGTTTGGGGGTTTTGTAAATGGAGAAATTGAGGTTGGGGAGCATTCCCCCACCTTGGACCAACAACACATGACTTTCACACTTGAAGCACATTCTAGAGTCGAAAATCCCATTGTGGCAAACCATCAAACATGTGGTAGTCAACCAACATGCTAGATGGATGTTCCAATGCAACACATGGGTGTATGGTTAGAGTGTAGGGATTTAATCACTTCAAATGCTTGAAATTAGAAGTGAGGTCTCAAAACATCAAACCATACTCCCATGAACTCTAGATATGCTACAAAGTGTGAGAATCCTACAATAAAATACACATAGATCCAATGGTGGGTTTATGATCCCCAACCTTGAAGGTCTAGCTACTCATAATAACAATGCTAACAATCTTAAAGAGAGGGGAAAAGAAATTATATCAACTAGATGAAATCACCATAAATGCTATAGGAAATCCAAAGCTTGCTCCAATAAAGTCTTTAATCATCCAATCCATACACACTCTCTTCTCTCTTTAACAATAAATGGAAGTGAATATTGGTTGATGGGGAGTAATGAGGGAGAGAGATGAGAGGATTAGAGAGAGAGAGAGAGCTTCTACCTTAAGAGAAACTCACCAAAGATAAGCTAAAAACAACATACACTACAACAAAAAACCCTTATTATGACTTTAAAAAAGAGTCATAAATGTATATTTATGACTCTTTTTTAAGCTTTTAAAATAAGTCATAACATTGCAGTCATAAATAAGTTCGTGTTTGTTAAAAAAGTCATAAATGATTATTACTTTTACAACAGTTCTAAAAAAATAGTCATAAAAATGAGTGCTTTCAAATTGTTTGTGACTATTTTTTAATTGATAGTCATAAATAATCTTCAAAAAAATCATAAATAGCCTTTTTAAAAAGTCATAAATAATCTTTCAAAAAGTCATAAATAGCCTTTTAAAAAAGTCATAAATAATCTTCAAAAAAGTCATAAATAACCTTTTAAAAAGTCGTAAATAATCTTCAAATTAGTCATAAATAACCATTTAAAAAGTCATAAACAATCTTCAAAAAAGTCATAAGTAACCTTTAAATAGTCATAAATAATATTTAAAATAGTCATAAATTACCTTCAAAAAGTCATAAATAATCTTTTTATAGTCATAAATAATCTTCAAAACAGTCATAAATAACATTTTAAAAGTCATAAATAATGACACTATTTATGACTTTAGTAGAACTATTGCTAATTTATGATTGTTTTTTATGAAACAGTCATATATAATATAAAACACATTTAAAGAAAAAAAAATATTTTGTTGATAATCCAACAATCAAGATTACACAATTCAAATACATCATCAAAACACGCATGTTACAAATCAACTCAAGAACCATATTCAGATATTATCTTCCTTCCAACCAAAATTTTTCAATAATCAATCTAATAATTAGTTATGTACAAGAAAAATGTAACAGTAACCACTAAGTATGTATTAAACCAACAAACCAATAATGTATATGTAACATTATTAAAAAAAAATAAAAATAAATAAATAAATGAAAACAAGATTAGTGTCTATTTAAACTCTTCAATCTCCGCTAGTACATCAACTTATTTGCAATATTTGTTCCATGTAGTCTAACTGTGTAACACTGAAACAAAAATGAAATCAATGTATTAGATTCTATATAACGAGTATATAATTTTCTTAAATTGTAAAAATATAGATTACCTGGAAAAAGGAAAAAATGTTGAAATTTTCAATACTTAAATGTATTCTTGAATGAACTCAATGAACTCAAGTAGAAGTACATTTAGCTCGTGGCTTTCATATTTCACTTTTTGAGACAACTCTTTCATCTGAAAAAGTTCAGGAAAGAATGAGATGTTATGGATGTATTCCCTCCCCACAACAACACCACCACCACCTCCAACACATATGAAAAAAAAAATTCCACAATTTATGAATCAAAGTAAAACAAGAAGAAGAGAAAATTTGGCGACACATTTACAAAGAATACTATGATAATACCTTTATCTTGATAGATTTGGATGGATTCTCCATTATCACTTTCATGAAAAGTAACATATAGTATCCACATTCATAATTTCCTGGTTGCTTTGGTCCCTATGAATAAATGTATAACAAATATTAGACAAACAATAAATTACTGCAATCACAAGTCGTGGTAAAACTAACTTATCTTGGAATGAATGTTGACCTAGAATTTCTAAAACTTTCGACAGAGTCTCCTCTATAAATAGAACCTCCCAAAAATTTCAAACAATGAAAACATACCCAGCAACAATTGAATAACCGCAACATACATTATATCAATACATTAACCATAACATACTAAGTATAATTTAAACAGCTACCATTATATCTACCATGTTTTTATTTAGATTTAATTACCTTTACGAATTGCCAAATTGGTTTTGACCTTCTTTTCCATTTGAAATTTAAAGCCTTGAGTCCACTTCAAGACAATATTAAAAGTTAAAATTAGATAATAAAACGTCACTTCAAGACAATATTCTCACACACAACGATTACAACACGAAAAATTATTAGAAAATTCGATGACTAAGCGTCCACAACTTTCTACGATGCAACCACAATAAGAGGTAATTAATTATAATTCAACTTCTAAACGCAAGAATAAAACACCACAAAGTATTTTACTTTATTACACCTTATGTTCACCACCTCGGCCACCCATCCATGGTCCAGCCTACACATATATCCCATGTGTCTCCTAACGTAATACTAACTCCCACTCCGGTCCCAACTCCTATGGGGTATCACTGGGATTTGAGTATACACCGAAAGGCTAGTCCTTACGTTCTTGACGTCAATAAAACAATATCTAGATACACATGAAAGAGACCAACAAGCCGGGCATAAGTCGCCGTCTAATCACACAAGGACGGGTCATCCACGAAGTCGCCGCCTAAAATCATAAGGAGCAGTGGTGAACTCTAAGGATTTTCTATCGTTCATACATCCACGTTTTTCACAAAACTCTACTTCATAAGTGTTTGCTAGTAGTGCAAACAATAAGAGATTCATATATCTCAACTCAAATTTCTGTTAAAATTATATTAACAGCTACATGTTCACACAGATTCATAACCCACACAAAATCACACAGTCATAATTTCACAAAGCTCAACTATGCATGAGAACTCATATCTTTCTATGTACAAATAAATTAATTTATATTAACGAACACGAAATCACACAAAAATATGATATAGCAAATACGCTTATTTTAACATTCATAAAACTGCTACTGTAATATGAATTTTCTGCCCAAACGGTGCAGAATTGGGAAAAATACCATTAGACGAAAGTTGTCCAGAATTGCGTTTTCTACAGGCTTACGCGGACAGAATCACGAAAACTATAACGTATGATTTATTAGGAATTTTCTACTAAAATCTGATCCGTGAAAATCCCAAATCCGAAAATTGAATAATTGCTCAAATGTATATCCAAGGCTCATCTATAAATCTCAAATCATAACTTCAATCATTGTAAATAAAAACCTAAATCTCATAACCCATAACCATACTAATTTAATAATCTATCCAATTAATTTCAATCAAACGAGATTGAAAGAAAATAACAAGTTAACTCACCGATTTAGGACTTCAATGTTGATGAAGATTTGCAAAACAATATTTGGGGTTCCTCTTTTCTTCTCTTATTAGCTTCTTCTTCTTCTTCTTCTTCTTCTTCTTCTTCTCTCTCTCTCTCTCTCTCTCTCTCTCTCTCTCTCTTGACTGCTCTATTTTTCTCATGTCTCTCTTTTCTTTTCTTTTTGTTATCAAAACCCTAGGAGGTATATTATGTATGTATATATGATACACCTACATATATTATAACACAAATACACAAAAGGCTAAAAATCCCATTTTTTTTTCTAGGGGCCTCACAAAAAGGCTTTATATGGGCCCGAAATACATTCTAAAGTTCTAAAATGAGTGACCTAATGGGTGTACATAACCCGGGTACTTAATTTAAATGTTAAAAACACAAATTAACACATTCACGGGCCTATAATCACTACAAAAAAATAAACACATCAATTCTTCAATGACTTGTTCAACTTAAGTTTTTACAACTTAACTCCACCACTTAGCTCTATAAAATTTCACACTATAATTAATGAATAAAATAAATACACACATATAAATAAATAACCATGGCTGTATACACAAAAATTTAGGTTGTCTCATTATTTTGTTTTTTTAAATGAATATTTATATAAAGAAAATACGGGGTGTTACATGTATACCAAGTGAAATTTCATTTAAATTTTTTATACAGCGCACATTTCCCTAATCAAGAATCTTAACTTTAAAAATCTTAACATATTGTCTTTTTCACTATTTTTCCCAAAAAACAGTACTTTGATTCTAGAATTCAAAGAAAAAGAGTCATAAAAATAAAGAATATTTATGACTACCCAAAAATGAAGTCATAAAAGTCTTGTTATTTATGACACTTTTCTAAATACTTATTATATATGACACTTTTCACAAACATGTCATAAAAAATCTTATTTTTTATGATAATTTTCAAAAAACTGTCATAAAAAATCTAATATGATTCTTAATAAAATCTAAATTTGTGACACTAAAAGTAACTATCAAGTGTTAATAGTCCAATTTCAAAAAGTAATTTCTTAAAAACTAGTCTCTCAAAGGTCGATTAAAGTGAAATTTCACTTAATATTCATGTAAAGATTTAGTGAAATTTCACATAATATTCGTGTATGCCAAATAAAATTTCACAAAATATTTTGGTACAGAAGACTTTTCCCTAATCAAGAATCTTAACTTTAAAAATCTTAGCATATTGTCTTTTTTTCACTATTTTTCCCAAAACAGTACTTACGTTTGATTCTAGAATTCAAAGAAAAAGAGTCATAAAAATAAAGAATATTTATGACTACCAAAAAATGAAGTCATAAAAGTCTTATTATTTATGACCATGTTCAAAAAACTGTCATAAAAACTCTTATTATTTATGACCATTTTAAAAAAACTATCATAAAAACTCTTATTATTTATGACCATCTTATTATTTATGACCATTTAAAAAAAAACTGTCATAAACAATCTTATTATTTATGACTAATAAAAAAATGGTCGTAAATAAAACACCACTTACCAATCTTATGACTATATTTGCAAAAAGAGTCATATATGTTAGAAAAAAGTATTTGTTATGACTCTTTTTTTAAAATAGTCATTAGCCCAAAATAAAAAAAAGTCATAAAAAGGGTTTTTTCTTGTAGTGATAACCTAAAAGAAACTCATCTTTAACTATATATAATCTCCCTCCCAAATGGCAAAATTGTAAAAAGAAGAGGGGCATCAGCAGAGGCGCGGATCGATCCGCTTGTTAAGGCCGGATCGATCCGCCTTTCATCAGGGACGTTACTGGCTTCTCGAGAAGACGCGGATCGATCCGCCCCAAATGGCCGGATCGATCCATTTAGAAGAATTTCTTGCAGAATGTCCCAACTAAAACGCGGATCGATCCTTTCACAACTTGCGGATCGTCCGTCCTTTCCGAGACTGATAGAGAATTCCTATAAAACACGCGGATCGATCCCCTTTATATGGCGGATCGATCCGCCTTTACTGAAATCTTTTTCTTATTCTTTTATACTTCAAGAGTGCCAAGAGAGTTGAGTTCCACAATAACCAAACAAACAAAACCTACAAAAAGAGGCCTTTATTAGCTAGAAGAGAGTAACAATAAGAACAATAGAAAGCTCAATTTATCCATCAAATCTCCGATTTGGGTACTAATTTGTGTTCAATACGGACAATAATATGAGGTTCAAAAGCCAGTATTGGGCACGAATCACACCCCCCAACTAGCATGTTGCTAGTCTCTTAGCAACAAGGCTAAATACCGAGAGAAGCGAGAATAACCTTGGACGACAATTTATTTAATAAAGAAGGATAAACCGTTTTCGTGGGGAACACGATTGCATTGAGAAAATGCAACAAGCTGTTAAACCTCTAGATTAATCATAGAGGCGGAGTGTTGTCTCCGGAGGGTTCTCAGAATGATACCCACAACATTTTGCTTCTTCATAATATTTGTCCATACTGTAATGCCAACACTCACAAAGTCCCAAGTGTTTTCGCAAGATTTTAGTACATGACACACAAATCCCACCAGCTATAAAACTATCAAGGTTATGAGATAAATTTCATTGAGCTCAATCTTGAATGTGTGTGTTGTGTGAAGTGCACGACTACAACTATCAAGGAGATCGTGATGCTTTCATCCTCCGAATTTCGTTCGAGAGCGCGCTTCAACTCAATTATCACCGGTATTACACTCTAAAAAGAAAGACACTCGAAGTGGGTAATACTCTCAGGGCATGCGGGTAAAATAGAGTAATGGAAATAGGAATCAAAACCACGCACATGCCAATGATGAAAAACGTAAGCGTGTAAAATGGGTAAAATTAATCTCATGAAAGATAACATTCACTAGAGGGTGTAGGATAACTCAGACTACTTGTCATGAATGCTTCAAGCTTCGAATCACAAATCTTTAGAATCCACACGGGCCGCAAGGGTGTTGTAAAGTGGGAAAAGTGTTATGGGCAAGAGGACAAGCGAAAAGGAGGGGAATGTCTGTGCACAACCTGGGATTTATTGGGATGCATGATTACAAACGAGCACAAGGGATGGATCAACAAGAATATTTCTTTGAATTTCAAACGGAGAGTATACTTGCTCATGAAGGTTTTTTTTTTTTTTTAAATGAGCTTCTTTCCTTTTCTTTGTACTCTCACCATTACATGATTCAATCTCCTTTACCACTTTATACACATGATCTTATGTAAAGATATCCCAAGACTGAAAGTCAAACACGGACATGGAAAGTAAAAGGGTCAGTGAAGGGTGGGAAAACACGAATGCGGCTAAAGATGGTCAAGCCAAGGCCCTAAGATAAATTCTTTGGATAATGCGATTCTTTGTTCTCCACAACTATGACAAGTAATCAAGAGTTTCATTCCACACAATGACTTCTCCAATGAATGATCAAAATAAGCAGATGAGATTATCAACGACTTTGTATGTTTTTCAGAAATAGAGAATTGACGTATATAGCACTCAACAACGAGAATAGGGATCGAAAGCTCACAAAGGTACTGTCTCCACAAATGTCTCGAACGATTTCCGGATAACACATGCATTAACCATCCATCCTAATACAAGTAGTCATGCCACGTGTTTGATAATCCAAGATTTAAACTTCGTGCAATTCACTATAATCAAGATAGTTAAAGAGCTAGTGGGGTTACAACGTGTTACATACTAAGATCAAAAGAAAATTCTCAAGACATGCGTCATTGCTCGGCATTAGAACGGGGTAACATCAAAAGAAAATTTTTAATTAATTTTTTTTTTTAAGGGAAACCAAAACCGCGATGAGATAAGCTTAGAAGCTCTCACACCCCCCAACTAGGACTGAACATTGTCCTCAATGAAACAAGAAAGTGCAGGGGAAGAGCAATATTACCGGTGGCAAGCAAAAGGAGCGGCCGGTAATAAACTGTGCCTGCAAGGTTAGAATCCGCAAAGAAAGAGAAAGAAGAGAATTGGGATATGGCATACAAGTTAGAGAAATAAGCATAAGCCAAACAAATATCCATTAGCATCCAAACATCCATAAGCATCCAACATCCATACCCTCAAGTAGTTCAAACCAAAACAAAAAGAAAAAGACAAACAAACTAGAAAGATAGAAGACACAATATCCACAAAAGAGAGCTGATAACTCCCCCCAACTACTCATCACCATCTCCGTCTCCATCTCCACCCGCATAAGGGTCCGAACCACCGGTGCCACCATACACACCAGAACCTCCAGCACCGCTATAATACCCTGGACCACCATCATAAGGATCGGAACCACCCATACCAGGATACGCACCAGAACCACCTGCGCTAGGATATGGGTCGCGGAAGTAATCGGGGACATCGGCACCCGGGTACTGCATGCGAAAAGAGTCGGCTTGGAAGCGCATCATCATGCTCATGTCCCGCCGATAGCTCATACTGAACCCATCAAATTCCCCTCTCAGTCCATGAATGTCACTCCGAATCCCTGCAATCTCCTGGCTCTGCTGTCGCTGCTCAGTACTCAGAGTCTCGAATCGGCGATGTAACCCAACCATACCCTGTGTCGGCTCCTCCTCCTCCACTTCAGCCTGTGCTCGAGACGGTCCCTCCTCTACCCTGGCTCGCTTGGACACGGATCTTACCTGTGCGTCGCTACGAGCGAGCGTCGTCCCATCGATTGGGGACGGCGCAGGCTTGAGTATATCGGATGCTAGGGCTTCGCACCCATGTGAGGTGCAAAGCCGGGTGACGAGGGTAGGAAATGGGAGGCTAGCAGTGGCAGCGGTGTCGTTGGATGCCGCTATCATGAGGGTAATGATAGTGCTCGCGAGGTCGACTCGGGCGGTGGGATCGGTAATAGCATACAGGAGGGTACCGTGATCCCCCCTGACAGTCTTGTGGCGAGTTGGCCACACTGCCGCAGTGACTATGATATTACAGTACCTGTAAAGCTTGGTGAAGGTGGAGGGGGCAATCTGGTCCCCGATCCACTCAGTCGATCGGCCTGTGAAGCGGGTAGCAAAGGTATCATAGTGAGGTCGCTGCTCAACATCAACAATGTAGGGCTCGGGGTTCTCCACGTGGGGAACCCCCATGAACACGGCCAAGGATGCCGGGGTGACCGGGATGCGGACACCTCGCACGTATGCTTCGAACGCGCGGTCACCAGTGGTGACGAGACTCGCGAAGAAAATGCGAACCCAAGTCTCGTTGTAATCTCCCGAATGCTCCAATTGAGGGAGCCACCGACGGTCCCGAAAGATGCGGACCACATTGTCCGGGAAGTCAAAAATAGCAATTGGACACTCCAGGATGATGGATTTTTTCTTTTGAAAGAAATTCTCGTACCACTTCTTTTCCGTTTTTGAACGGAAACGATCATAACCGCGAGCCGGGGAACACTCGGTTTTGTTATTCTTTAAAGGATTCACCATTGTACCTGAAAAACAACAAGAGCAAGTGCACAAATAAGGACATTAAGCACAGGGCACGGGTAAAGTGCACGGGAGATAGATGCGAACGCACGTGCACGATCGACGTACACGTGAACGGAAGTGCATGGGGCGAGCGTTACGGGCCACGGGTCATGAAATCAACAGTGAAATTCACACACGAGAATGAAAACATGCACCTAAAATGAGAAAATATGAACAATGCACGCGACGGTTTGAAAAATGCATGGTGGAATTTCAATGCGGCGTTCTACCGAACACCTTGGGGGCAGAAAGAATACTCTCAACAATTAACAAGATGTGAAACATGGATCCAACCCAAACAAGCCACAATGTGGCTTGAGCATGAATTATGGCCAAAATGCATGAGAAACCAACTTAAAAAAGTAGAGCAAAGGATGAGAAATGGAGCCCTAAGGTTGAAGGTTTCAAAATAGTGAGCAATGAGGGACAAAAACACAACCTAGGGTGCAATCATCCTTTAAATGTGAAGATTAATCGATGAGAGTTGATAAACACATACCTTGGGTGAATGGTAGGGAGGATCTGGTGAACGGAAGAGCAGGGGGGTGAGATGGAGAAGATTTGGGCAAAAGAGACTTGAGAGAGTTTGAGAGAGTTCTTGAAAATTTTTAGAAAGAAATGAGAAGTTATAAACATTTGAACTGCCGCTGCCTCCCCGCGGATCGATCCGAATTCAGGCCGGATCGATCTGACATTTTAAAATGTTATTATTGCGCCTTTGCAAATTCGCGGATCGATCCGCTCAAAAAAGCCGGATCGATCCATTTCGTCATTTGGTCTCGCAGTTTGTGATTTAAAAAACGCGGATCGATCCGCTTGTTAATGCCGGATCGATCCATTTCCTTATTTTTCAAGCAGTGTCTCTCCGTAAATTCTCGGATCGATCCGCTCGTTAAGGCCGGATCGATCCGCTTCATCCTGAATTCCCAGTAACTTCTCTTGAAAAATGCGGATCGATCCTCCAATTTCCTGGATCGATCTGCCCCTTCTCTTCTCCACTCCTAAACTTTGAAGACTTTTATGAAGTGAGGGAAGAACGACATGGATGCAAAAGACATCAGTGAGGACAAAAATTATGCCAAGAATGGAACATGGGGCATACAAAAAAAAAAGGGAGTACAACTCACGAGAGCCTACTCAACCCCAACATTGGGGTCTTCCAACGGAATTGATACCAACTCGGTGTCAAATCCCTCGAGAAAAGGTTTGAGCCGTTGCCCATTGACCTTGGAGACGGTCCCATCGTTGGGATCTTGGATTTCCACGGCTCCATAAGGATAAACTTTATGCACCATGTAAGGGCCAATCCAACGGGATTGCAACTTACCTGGAAAAATGTGGAGCCGTGAATCATACAAAAGCACCTTGTTACCGATAATGAATTGTTTTCGAACGATTCGTTTGTCATGAAACGCTTTGACGCGTGCCTTGTACACCTTAGAACTCTCGTAGAGTTCACTTCGAAGTTCTTCTAACTCATTGAGTTGAAGCTTTCTTTTCTCACCACTCTTGGTAGTCTCAAAATTGAGCTTCTTTATTGCCCAATACGCTCGATGTTCAAGTTCGACCGGCAAATGGCACGCCTTTCTATAGACTAACCGGTAGGGGGACATTCCTAAATTAGTCTTGTAAGCTGTCCTATATGCCCACAGTGCATCGGTTAGCCTAGAGGACTAGTCCTTTTTCGACGGGTCAACCGTCTTTTCAAGAATTCCTTTGATTTCCCTATTGGCCAATTCGGCTTGGCCGTTGGTTTGAGGATGGTAAGTGGTGGAGACTTTATGGGTTACGCCATATTGTTCCATCAAACGAGCAAACGGGGAATTACAAAAGTGCACCCCTTGATCACTAATTATGGCTTTCGGAGTGCCAAACCAGGATAAAATATGTTCTTTGAGAAATTTCAAGACCACTTTATGGTCATTGGTCTGTGATGGTATGACCTCAACCCATTTGGAGACGTAATCAACCGCCACCAAAATGTATTCGAAATTATTGGATTTAGGGAAGGGCCCCATGAAATCTATCCCCCAACAATCAAAAACCTCTATGATAAGAATGGGATTTAGGGGCATGAAGTTCATCTTGGTGATTTTTCCCAGGAGTTGGCATCGAGGGCATGCCTTGCAATAGGCATATGCATCCTTGAAGATCGTGGGCCAATACAAACCACTGTGGAGCACTTTGAAAGCGGTCTTTTGTGAAGAGAAATGCCCTCCACATGCTTGGTCATGGCAAAATGACAAAACGCTCGATATTTCATCGTTAGGCACACATCGCCTGACTATTTGGTCGGCACAATATTTGAAGACATACGGGTCATCATAAAAGAACGATCGTGCCATCACTATAAGTCTCTCACGGTCTTGAGTGGACCATTCATGAGGCAATTGGCCCGTGACCAGGAAATTCACCACATCGGCATACCACGGGAGTGTGGAGACCTTGAGCAATTGGTCGTCCAGAAAACATTCTTGGATGGGTATAGGATCTATATGATTGTGATCAAATGTCAAACGTGACAAATGATCGGCGACAACATTTTCCACGCCTTTTTTATCCTTGATGGATAGATCAAACTCTTACAGAAGTAGGATCCAACGAATGAGGCGTGCTTTGGCATCTTTCTTGGAGAAAAGATACTTAAGAGCGGCATGATCGGTGAAACAAGTGATCGGTGATCCTACCACATATGACCGGAACTTCTCGAGTGCAAAAACTATCGCCGGAAACTCTTTCTCCGTCGTGGAGTAGTTGATTTGGACATCATCTAAAGTCCGGCTAGCGTAGTGAATGACGTGGGGCTTCTTGTCTCTACGTTGTCCCAACATGGCCCCGACCGCATAGTCACTAGCATCGCACATGAGCTCGAATGGAAGGTTCCAATCGGGGGCTTGCATTATTGGTGCGGTGGTAAGCGACTCCTTAAGCTTATCGCATGCCTCTTGGCACTCGGGAGACCATTCAAAAGCGACATCTTTCGCAAGGAGTTGGCACATGGGCCGCGAGATAGCGCTAAAATCCTTAATAAAACGCCGGTAAAAACCCGCGTGACCTAAGAATGACCTAACATCCTTAAGGGTTTTTGGGGGTGGAAGGTTAGAGATGACATCAATCTTAGCCTTGTCAACTTGCATCCCCTCACTTGAGACAATGTGGCCTAGGACGATTCCTTGTGTCACCATGAAGTGACACTTTTCCCAGTTAAGCACAAGATTCTTTTCAATGCACCATTTGAGAACTTTCTCAAGGTTCTCGAGGCATTTTTCGAAAGAGTCACCAAACACACTAAAATCATCCATGAAGACTTCAAGGAACTGCTCCACCATGTCACTAAATATGCTAAGCATGCACCGTTGAAACGTCGCGAGTGCATTGCATAGCCCAAAAGGCATTCTCCTATAGGCAAACGTGCCATAGGGGCATGTGAAGGTAGTCTTTTCTTGATCCTTGGGAGCGATCTCAATTTGGTTGTACCCCGAATACCTGTCAAGGAAGCAATAAAATTTATGCCCGGCCACTCTTTCTAAGACTTGATCAAGGAAGGGAAGGGGAAAATGGTCCTTTCGAGTGACCGTGTTCAACTTCCTATAATCGATGCAAACCCTCCATCCCGTGGTAGTCCTAGTAGGCACTAGCTCACCTTTCTCATTCTCGACCACCGTGATTCCCGACTTTTTGGGGACCAATTGGGTCGGGCTTACCCATTTGCTATCAGAAATGGGATATATTATCCCATTATCTAACAACTTGATGACTTCGGTCATCACAACCTCTTTTATTTTGGGGTTGAGCCTTCTTTGCATTTGACGTGAAGGCTTGGCTTCATCCTCTATATAAATCTTGTGGGTGCAAATCTTCGGAGGGATGCCCCTCAAGTCCGCTACATACCACCCTAGAGCACTTTTGTGCTCTTTCAAAACCGTCATCAATTTCCCTTCTTGACAAGGGTCAAGTTGGGAAGATACCACTACCAGAAAACTTTTGTTCTCTCCCAAAAAGGCATACTTGAGCTCACTTGGCAAGGTTTTGAGCTCAAGTTTTGGTGTGACTATATTGGAAGGAAGAGGAAAATTATCCCTCGGAGGTAATCTTTCAAAATTAGAGGTCCACATGGCCTCTCCTAAGACTCCTTTAACGTCTACACTTTTCTCCACCACAACTTCTCCCTTACTCTCCTCTATTTCCTTTTCAAACTCATGGTTGCACTCACCAATAGTGGTATCACTAGATACGCACTTCTCAACATGTTCAAGAAAAGTTATGTTTTCATTAAGCGCACGAGTATGATCAGAAGAAGAAGTGTTACAAGAATCATTAACATTGAAAAAATCTTGCACCAACAAATCAATGAGGGAAACTTCATAAATGCCATCACCGTCCTCCCCATCGAGATCCGGTTGCTTAAAGAGAGAGAAAATATTAACATCCATAGTCATATTTCCAAAAGTTAAGCGCATGAGACCATTCCTACAATTGATTAATGCATTAACAGTAGCAAGGAACGACCGCCCTAAAATGATAGGAATTTGTGATTGTTCATTAACCACGGGTTGCGTGTCAAGCACGATAAAATCCACCGGATAGTAGAAGTTACCAACTTGAACAATAACATCCTCTATTATACCCCGTGGCATCTTGACCGAGCGGTCGGCCATTTGTAAAGTGACACGGGTCTCTTTAAGTTCGCCGAGGCCTAATTGGACATACACCGAGTAAGGAAGTAGATTCACACTAGCACCCAAATCAAGGAGTGCTCTATCGATATGGTGTTGTCCAATCACACAAGCAATGGTAGGACAGCCGGGGTCCTTGTATTTTGGAGGAACTTCGTTAAGGATAACGGAGCTCGCATGTGCGGCCATGTAGGCACTCTTCTTAACATTGAGTTTTCTTTTAACAGTGCAAAGATCTTTGAGAAATTTTGCGTAGGCCGGGACTTGTTTGATGGCCTCTAAAAGAGGAATATTGATCTCCACTTTGTTAAACAATTCCAAAAACTCATGATTCTTGTTATTCTCGGGTTTTTTCTTTAACCTTTGGGGAAATGGGGGAGCGGAATTCAAAAACTCTTGGTCCATGAAGTCGGGGACCTTTGACAAGTCCCCCTCCAAGTCTTTAACATTTGGTGGCATTGAGTTCCCCTCATCGAGTCCGGCCTCTTCGCTAACCGGGTCATAGCTAATTTGTGGTTCTTGGGGAGGTTTCGGGACCTTGTTGTCCACAATTTTACCACTTCAAAGAGTGGTGATTCCTTTTAGATGTTCAATCTTGGAATTTGAGGCTCCATTGGTCCCTTAACCTTTCGGATTTTGAAATGGTTGCGCAGGAAGCTTTCCTTTGTCAACAACTTGTTGATTTTGGAGTAATTGAGCCAATTGAGCTTGCAACGCTTGCATGCTTTGAGCGTGCGATGATTGCATCACTTGGATAGATTGCTCAAGCTTGCTCATTCTTTGGGACAAGCTATGGTTTTGATCTTCAAAGCTTTTCTTGTGAGGAGGCGCATAAGGGGTTGAGTGGTGGTGTGCCCCTTGATTTTGGGGAAAATGTGGCCCTTGAGATTGAGGACTGGGTGGACCAAAGTTCGGAGAAGCATACGGTGATGGCGGTGGTTGATGAGGGTAGTATGGTTGTGGAGGGGCATTGGGTGCCACAGTTGCCCCTTTATTGTTATGGTAATTGTGTCCCGGGACACTCCACCTTCCGGGAGGGTTGTAGGCATCATTTTGGGAAGGATTGAATCTAGGCCGGATGTTCATCCCAAGCGCACATGCTTGTTCTAAAGCTTGGGTTTGGAGGATAAGAAGAACGGGGCATTCATTGGTTGAGTGTTCTGGATCATAGCACAAGTAGCAATGCAATGGATTGATTGGTACGAGGATCGAGAGAGGGGTGGCGCCAATGGTTACCTTTTGAGATTCCAAAGCCTCCACTTTCCTAGTGAGTTCCGAAATGGATTCGACCTCGCTTGATACTGGGTAAAGAATATGGTTTAATGGGGCTACGGTAACCGGTAAGGTGCGGTCATGAGGATTGGACGCACCCCACCCTCGCAAAGTCTCATAAACATACTCCAAATGGGCTTCAGCTTGCTCGGCTTCGAGAGTTAAGAAACTCCCGGAGCACATGGTCTCGATTAATTGTTTGGTATTGGGTTGTAACCCCCCATAACAAATGGAGATTTGACGGAATTTGTCAAAACCATGGTGCGGGCATTTCCTAAGGAGATCCTTGAATCTCAACCAACACTCAGCAAAAGTCTCGTGCTCCCCTCGGGAGAAATTTTGAATTTGTTTGACCAAAGCTTGTGTTTTGTGCATGGGGAAAAACTCCTTATAGAATTGCTTTTGGAGTTCTGGCCATGAGCCTATGGAATTTGGGGGTAGGGTTACTAACCAATCCTTAGCCCTATCCTTGAGTGAGAACGTGAACAATTTGAGCCTTATAAGCTCAGGTGTGCATCTTTGTTGTTCAAACGTTCCACATATGTCCTCATACTCCCTAATATGCTTGTAGGGGTCCTCGTTCTCTCGCCCATGAAAATTGGGTAAGAGATTGATCATTCCTGGTTTAAATCGAAACACCCCCGCATTGTACGGGAATGTTATGCAAGATGGGGAAGACACGGTCTCGGGTTGAAGGTAATCCCCGATCGTTCTCCCAAAGGCTTGATCCATTTGCGGAGGTGGAGGGGGATAGTGATGTTGAAAAGGCGGTATTTGATGCGGCGGGTACCGAGGTGGATGAGCGGGGTTATGTTGATCCCATTGCTCCTGATGGAATCGATCCATGGGAGTTTCGCCCTCTATGGTAAACGTAGCATGATCCGAAAACGCGTCAACTACCGGTTCTCTATGGCCGGTGCTGTGCGAATTTTGGGTGAATGATGGTGATGAGGTGGTCGGAGGCCGCCAAAACGACCCACTACTACTACTGCTAGAACTAGCATTGGTATTAACTGCAAAGGGATTAGTCATACCTGCGTTGCTCGGATTTGACATTGTAAGAAGCTGTCGATTTTCACATAAAGGCTACTCCTTCAAAGACAATCAACAAAAATGCAACGAAGATTAAGAGCAAAAGCACTATAATTAGAAGCTAAGCGACCTAAGGTTGTTGCCAATTTCAATCCCCGGCAACGGCGCCATTTTGATCCAGTCAAAATCAAATTCTTTTGTTAACCCTATTAAAAACGTAGCATGGTGGAAATAGGGTGTTGAGTCCACAGGGATTGGAGTGCAACAATACTTGGTGGGCGCTTAATAACCAATTATAATGTGAGGAGAAATTACCAAGCTAAGAAATGAAAATGAGTATTTTCGACTATAGGTTTGCTTCAATTGTTTCTAGATTAACTACAACGACTATTTCGAAGGTGGAAAGCAATTTTGAATAAAGTTAAGTGCAACTAAATGTTTGGGGGTTTTATAAATGGAGAAATTGAGGTTGGGGAGCATTCCCCCACCTTGGACCAACAACACATGACTTCCACACTTGAAGCACATTCTAGAGTCGAAAATCCCATTGTGGCAAACCATCAAACATGTGGTAGTCAACCAACATGCTAGATGGATGTTCCAATGCAACACATGGGTGTATGGTTAGAGTGTAGGGATTTAATCACTTCAAATGCTTGACATTAGAAGTGAGGTCTCAAAACATCAAACCATACTCCCATGAACTCTAGATATGCTACAAAGTGTGAGAATCCTACAATAAAATACACATAGATCCAATGGTGGATTTATGATCCCCAACCTTGAAGGTCTAGCTACTCATAATAACAATGCTAACAATCTTAAAGAGAGGGGAAAAGAAATTATACCAACTAGATGAAATCACCATAAATGCTATAGGAAATCCAAAGCTTGCTCCAATAAAGTCTTTAATCATTCAATACATACACACTCTCTTCTCTCTTTAACAATAAATGGAAGTGAATATTGGTTGATGGGGAGTAATGAGGGAGAGAGATGAGAGGATTAGAGAGTGAGAGAGAGCTTCTACCCTAAGAGAAACTCACCAAAGATAAGCTAAAAACAACATAACCTAAAAGAAACTCATCTTTAACTATATATAAAAGAAGAGGGGCATCAGCAGAGGCGCGGATCGATCCGCTTGTTAAGGCTGGATCGATCCGCCTTTCATCAGGGGTGTTACTGGCTTCTCGAGAAGACGCGGATCGATCCGCCCCAAATGGCCGGATCGATCCATTTAGAAGAATTTCTTGCAGAATGTCCCAACTAAAACGCGGATCGATCCCTTCACAACTTGTGGATCGATCCGCCCTTTCCGAGACTGATAGAGAATTCCTATAAAACATGCGGATCGATCCCCTCTATATGGCGGATCAATCCGCCTTTACTGAAATCTTTTTCTTGTTCTTTTATACTTCAAGAGTGCCAAGAGAGTTGAGTTCCACAATAACCAAACAAACAAAACCTACAAAAAGAGGCCTTTATTAGCTAGAAGAGAGTAACAATAAGAACAATAGAAAGCACAATTTATCCATCAAATCTCCAATTTGGGTACTAATTTGTGTTCAATACGGATAATAATATGAGGTTCAAAAGCCAGTATTGGGCACGAATCAACGTTCCGAAGGGGCTCCTCATTGAATGGAACACTTTTCCATCTCGATTTTGAGTGAAATATGAGCGGAGCTAGATGATATCTAGGGTTAAAGTGCAGAAAACCCTAGATGAAGATTTCTATCGATGGAGATTGGGGTTTTGGTTGAAGAAGATTAAGTGTAGAGAGAGTGTGTGAGCTTGTAAGTAATGAAATATTATAATAGCAATTTATTTATAGTACGTGGATATGTACAACCCCTAAAGCACGATGTACACCTCATTGAAACTGATATATCTCCTAAACGATAATTGATCTAGAAATATTTTCAACACAAAAAGTAAATTACTCGTCCATACACTCCTTAAGAGCCAAAAATCCAGAAATTAAAATTTCTGATCAGGATGAGCAAAACATGTAAAATTGACCAAATACCCCTGTGACTAAATTTTCATAAAAGTTTTAATTTAGTCCCAAATTTCACCCAAGGCATTCCAATGCTAAAAAGAATGATCCATTAAAATACTATGAGTTTATAAGAAATTTACGGGATAGTACAAGTACCCTTATCCAGGTTGTTGAGGGTCAGACACAGGTACTCTAGGCTATATGAAGAGTTCGAGTAACATAGATTGGAGGCACTTAGCCACTACAGTAAGCACTACACCATTATGGCCTCGGTTAACCACACCAATACCTCCATGATGAAATTTAACATTAAAAGCACTATCATTGTTAACTTTCAGATAGCCTGCCCTAGGATCTTGCCATCCCCCATGACCGAGATGAAAACTAGCGAGGAAATTTGATTGAGCCTAATACCAAAGCTGAAGATTTATAAACTGCCTCCATAGGATTAGAGTTTTGTTGACAAAAAACTTGTGCATTACTTGATTTCCAAATATGCCAACAGGTCACTGCTAAAAGGTGTTGGAAAACCACCTACGCATATTTCTTAAATGTTGTTAGTTGTAGAATACTACTACCAACTCACATGCGAAAAAATCACACAGTATAAACATCGAGCCTAAATCAATCAAAGATTGCCATGTTAAAGACATATCTCTGAGCTCAATCAAAACTCCAATCTGCATGCTCAAATTGAGTAAGGTATTCATGTTTCTTGTGTATGAAGGTCCTTGTGACACTTCCAAGTGTCCTTTTGACACTTGAACATTAAACTATGAAAAAAATAATAATAAGGAGAGAGAGAGAGAGAGAGAGAGAGAGAGAGAGAGAGAGAGAGTGTGTGTGTGTGTGTGTGTGTGTGTGTGTGTGTGTGTGTGTTTCATGAAAATTTGATATGAAGATCATGGACTTCAATTTAAGATAAATGATTGAAAACACCTGTTAACCGCTTTCACACAAGTGTCTCAAAAGTTTTTAGAAATGTTTGACTTAAATTCCCATATCTTGGATTTTATATCTCTCATTTGATAAACATCTAAACCATTTTATATAAGAAAATAACTGGCTAAATGTATTGAAATAATTTGAACAAGTCCATGGCCAGCACACAGAGGTGGTGTCCATGTACTTGCTAATATGAAGTATATGATTTCTTAACCAATATATGTATAAGTATATATTATTGAGACCCTCTAACATAATGGCATTCAATATATGCATCCAAAAAGAAAAGTTTGACAAGGTGAATTGAAAAACGTACCACAAATCGAAATATCTATTTTGGCCTAGTTGTGCATAAATATTTTTAACTCATTTGTCAAGAGGGACAAGTGCATTAAGCTACAAGTGGAAGTGTAGATTTTTGGGCTTTGATAGCACGTCACAAGCGTTCACTAGATAAAAAGAGGAAGATTAGATGAATGAGAGATATCTAGTGTAGGTTGACTCCTCTAATACATAAATCACAACATAATGTCACACAACCACCTCTCTGCCACTTTTATCCTACTAAACTAGACTATCTTAATAATTTTGCACTTAATTATCTCCTATTCACTTGCATTGTTTCTTCATTTGAAATTTTCTTTCTTGCATATTTGCTTAGCTCATTATTTAAGATTTGAATCATACATAATCAACCAATCTATTATCGACCTTTGTCATTTTGCAGATTCAGTGTTGAAGAGATGTTCTTGGAGAAGGAGTGTTCATGCAAATGATGGACTCTTTCTATTCTTCATATGATTCATAGAACAACTACTTGATGTACAACTATATGCATAATGCTTATCAGATCCAATTATCTTATTTAACAGTTTGTTTTTGTGCAAGTAGTTTGCTTGTATGTGCTTGCATTAGGATGATTGATGATTGATACCACAATTGACAATACCTACGTATGATAGAAATATAGTTTGCTTGTATGCCACTACAAGAAAATGTCTTTTGTGACGGAAAAAATTCATCACAAAAAGGTGAAATTCCATCACAAATACTATTTGTGACGGAATTGTACCTCTTTTTGACAGATTTGTGCCTGACACAATTTCGAGCATCACAAAAAGTTTGTGTCGGACCAAATTCCGTCACAAATACTATTTGTGATGGATGTGACAGAATTTGGTCCGACACAAATAATAGCGTCATATACACTTATTATTTGTGACAGTTTATTTGTGTCGACTCGAAACCGTCACAAATTATATTTGTGACGAAATTTGGTCCAACACAAATATTAGTGTCATGTATAGTTATTATTTGTGTCGACCTGAAACTGTCACAAATACTTCGTCACAAATAGTATTTGTGACGGATTTGTTTGAAGAATCCGTCACAATTAGTATTTGTGTCGGATTTTGTTTGAAGATTCTGCCACAAATAGTATTTGTGTCCGATTTTATTTGAAGATTCCGCCACAAATAGTATTTGTGTTGGATTTTGTTTGAAGATTCCGTCACAAATAGCATAACAAATGAGTGACAAAAATCATTATTTTTCCATCACAAGAAATTATGAAATGCTAATTATTAATGACAAGAATGACAAAATTGAAAAGCATATTAATTCGATGAAACGAGATACAATAAAGTATATGTTCCTACATGATTGTTTCATAATTGACATTACTGAAAATTAAAAAAGACAATAAAGTAGATGTTCCTAAATTGATGCACATGTGATCCAAAACAGAAAATCGGCAGAGTCGATGTTTCTAGTCTCTCTCCATATCCTGAAATAGAAAACCAAAATTCAATAAAAAAAAATATAATAATATAGCCACCTAGTAACCCAAAGAGCGAAAGAAGACAAAAAAAAAAGAAAAAAAAAAAAAGAAAAAAAGCAAGCAAAACAAAAAAAATCAATCAAGCTTCCTAAAAAAAACGTCAAAGTTTACTCTGTTTCTAAGATATCCAAAAAATTTCATAAACCTGTAAATTGATAAACACATTCATTATTAAAGACTTTCAAATGCATGTTAATATCATGAATCTTCTAAATGTTAAAATCATAGTCAACAACCATCAGCCATGATAGTATTCCATGTGACCAACCTTACAATTGTATATCATGATATATGATTCGTACTCTCTCTCTCTCTCTCTCTCTCTCTCTCTCTCTCTCTCTCTCGTGTGTGTGTATGTGTGTGTGTGTTGTGTATATCTCAAATAGGACAATCAAATTGTGTTTAGCAAAGAGCATACATAGATTCTACTTAGTAGTATAAGAAGCAAAAGTAAAGGCGTGACTTGAACCTTACACTATAAGCAGCCATGTTCATCTAATGTGAAAACATTTTCCTTTTCCCACAGAACAACCAAATCGGTCATCTCCATCAAAGTTTTTGATTGGTCGACCAGACTTGGTTTCTACATCATCCAAGTACCTCACACAAAATGTCGTACATTCATCCATGATGTATCTATTGGCAACTGAGGCCTAGGGATGAGTGCAGTTGCGCACACAAAGCTTTAGTATGAGTAGATACCTATAATTAAAACAATGATTAAAATAAGCCAACAGACATCTATAAATTAGCTGAAAATACATTGATACCTCTCTATGGGATACATCCATCGAAATTGAGTGCCCCAGCAATTAATACCTCGTCTGCTAAATGTATAGGCAAGTGCTCCATCATGTCAAAAAAAAGCTGGTGGGAAGATCTTCTCAAGACTACAAAGCGTAGTGGCTATATGATCTTGAATTTTCTCTAAATCAGATACCGTCTTGACTTTGGAGCATAACTGTCTAAAGAAATTTGTTAACTCAATTAAGGCGTCAACCACATTCTTAGACAATGCCCTCTGTACAGGTAGAGGAAGAAGTTGTTGCATTAGAATATGACTGTCATGACTTTTTAGACCACATATACTATCTCTTTTAAATGCACACACATTGAAATATTAGAAGAATAACCATCAGGAACCTTGACACCTTTCAGTGCACTACAAAAGATATCTTTATCGTTCTTATCCATCGTAAAGCAAGCAAGAGGCAAGTACACCTTACATGACCCTCGTGGCTGAGGGTGCAAGGCTTTCCGAAATCTAATTTCTTGAAGATCCTTCCGAGCCTTCAAGCTATCCTTGAATTTTCCTAGAATGCCTAGCAATGTGAAAAGTACATTATTGCACATGTTCTTCTCAATACGCATCGCATCAAGATTATGCCGAATGAGGTTGTACTCCTAATATGGAAGTTCAAAATATACTCTTTTTCCTCCAATTGTCTTTCCCTCAGTTGAATGCCCTTCAGCCCCTGCCCTTTTTCCATTTTTCTGAGCCTCCTCCCTTTTCCTTTTTTTTATAATACCAACCTTCTTATAGTCGGTTTCCATTTCAATGTCACTCAACTGTTGCAATAAATCTAATCTCAATAATCTTTTGGGCTTGCTTCCATATTCCCGACAACCATCGAAAGACACTCTATCTTTTCAAAATTTATGACTTTGTTTTAAGAAGCGGTGATGACATGTGCAGCCATATTTACCACCATGTTTTAATCAGGTAGAACGAGTGTCTTTGTTATAGTAGGGACAAGCAAATTCACCTTTTGTGCTCCATCCAAATAATAGGGACATCCAAATTCACCTTTTAAATCGGGTTTAAAAGAAAGTTGGGTAAAGCCCATTGAGAACGGAAACAAAGGTTTGAGTTTCACTTTGAAAGTTTACAATAATATAAGCTTCTGGAAATTTACGACCAAACGGCCCTTAAGAATTTGAATTAGTAATTTTTCCCTTAATGTTATATCCATAGGCTAAGTATAAACCAATTTAGTTTTCAAAAAAATATTTTCTGAGTCAAAAACAATAAATAGAGTCATTTGACAATACACACTAGGAATGTGCTCAATCCAACTTCTGCAGAGGAAGGTTTGCCAGGTTTTTGCTCAATCGAACTTTCTACAGAAGCAAATTTTACTACTGTCAAAAATAAAAACTCTAGTTTGCAAGTTTAAAACTATCCCAAGTCTAAATCAAATCTCATTGGACTTATGGGAAACACTTCCAATTAGACTCAAAAAACTTTCAACAAGGAATCAAATGATTATATATAGCTACAAGTTCAAGTTACATTGCCCAAACTAAATAAGTCACTAAAGCAAGGCTAAACACGTGCCCAACTCCAACAACTATAAATTCAACTTTACAAAGCTCGAATGCTAAACAATAAGAGTTATCATGAGAAATCTAGTAATTCAAATCTACGATTAAGATAATGAATTACATGAACTAGAACAATGGTCCTACCAGACGCTGTGACAAAGAAAAATTTTCTATTTAAAACATAAGATTTCCTCGTATGGAATCTTCAAACGGAACGCCAAGCGTCAAATAACTCTTGGGCCTTGCCCTAATCAACATTTCCTGAAAAATGGGTTTTATAGATTCATTAAGCACAACGGTTCAGTAGAAAACATTGAAGAAATGTACGAATACTTCTAAGATCATCCTAGGATATGCGGTGCAATGTTTTGCCGCCGTGGCAATGCAATTAGCTGTAAGGCCAAACCATGCAACTTCCCAAAACCCAATTTCATAACCACTCACTCTCAACACCAGATGCGAGCCATTCCAACGTGAGTGTAGCATACAAGATCTCCGGTAGCTAGCCGAATATGACCTTGTGTTTTTTAATGTTTTAAGGATCACAAACAACCTTCCTCAACTCACACCCGCTTCTGGAATTTCATCAAATTCCAATCCCAAACGGGGATTCCAAAGTCATTTCCCAATTATGGAAATTCTATCAAATTCATACTCCCAGGACAATGCTATGTATGTTATGCTGACTTGGCGATTATGAAATGTGACCACATTGGATTACGCTACTACAATATCATTTCTAAGATTTTCAATGTTAAGAAATTATACATAGTAGTTCATGATACCAAGGCTAAATAATTAGGAGGAAATCATATAAAGCATAACCAACAACTTGGGCAAATAAAAGATTTATAGCATCTACAATTAAATTGAAACATTGCAACTAAATAGCTTTTAGGCTTAACATAATTTCAACTAGTCACATATAAGAGCATATAAGCACATAGATGAAAATGTAGGAAAACTCTAAATCATGATTAACAAGAATTAGGTCTAATCCTACACATAGCAAACCATGAAATTAAATCTAGGAGTGCACTTAATCAATAAAATCTACCTCTTGAGTATTTGAGCAAATACTCTCACCAAAGAAATCCAAAGGGGAAATCATTAACATAAGCATATCCTACAAGATATCAACACGTAGTTACATAAACAAAACTTAGGAATGAAACTATGGTGTTAATAAGATAACATAAATTACCTCTTGAGTTCTAGGGCAAGGAGTACAAAATCACAAATCCCACAAAGAAACCGAGAACACCGGTGTGAAGGTCTAGGTGAGATGATCAAAATGCTCTCTAGTAACCTTGTCTAAACTTGAGTCCTTGACCTCCAAATAGAGCTGGAAAGCTTAAGCATCCATGGAGGATTTTATCTCCAAAACATGGAGAGAAAAAAGAGAGATAAGAGAGAGAAAAGAAAAAGAAAAGTCAAGAGATAGAGAGAGAAAAATGGCCACCTAAAGAGGGAGGGGGAGGAGAGAGAAAGAGTTGTGTTGGGGAAGGTTTCAAACAAGTTGGATTTGATAGGTGTGGGCCCTACAAGCTATACACACACAAGCATAAATATACATATATGTACACCCACATGTGCCAACAAAATGCAAATGTGATACCAGTTGGACAGAAAATAAATTTACTGTCCCAAATCGAGATCCACATTGGTCCAAAATTACCAAAATACCCTTATAAAAATTCTGGGTTTCTACAATCTACCTCCCTTAAAAGAATTTCATCCCAGAATTCAGAACAAGAATGAAAGGAACTCAATCAAAGAACGATCCACGACCACACCAAAATGCTGTAGTGCCACAAACAACGTGAACACTAGCACAATACAAGAAAATGAAACATCTCATACATTGATTCCATAAAGGAAAGGAAAGGAAAGCTCAATAAAACAGTCAGTAAGCACACCAAGGATGCTGAGGAACAAACACAAGGGACATACGAGGTTCAACATTTAAAGGATTGAGTCAACTCCAATAATCGACAATAATAATGGACAGGAACATCTAAAACATTGAATTAACCAAAACGTACTTGAATGAAAACAAAGTACAATCGGATGTCTCAAATTCATCGAATCAAAACAAAAGTAATCCCTTCAAAAGGAACACGTGATCAGAAGAACACAATGACTGTGGTGTACCCAAAATTTATCTCAAAAACGAATAAGCAACAAGTATGCAAAGGATATGTATACCAACAAAAGATATGATTTAATGATCAACGAGAAACCCAATCCAAAGAACATAGGGTAACCCATAGAATGGAAATAATTTTCTACAACCACTACTCATGGTGAAAGCATTCGCATGACATACGAGTCACAAAGACTTACTCGTAATACATCGCTCCTCACAAGAAGACAATGATCAACATGGACATAGAAGTCTACAATAATGGCAACGGGAAGTCGATAGAAGAAATGATTATCACATCCCAAAACATAAACGTCGCTATAGTCAAGTATAAAGATTTCACTAATAGATGGATCTATTGAGAGATCCCATCTCAAAATAATACGTCAAAATGCCAAAAGTCAAAGGGTCTCACAAGGAAAAGTGTCTAAGAATACACAATGATGCCATCAACAAGATAATAATAAATCAAACAAGTGAACGAACGGATATAGACCAACAAGTTCACCAACGTTTACTGTTGTACGCGACAACCAAAAATATATTAAACATTTATGCCTTGACTAAAACAAGAAAACATATGGTCATAACTATATCCCGAACTTTCAACTCATGAAAGCCTGTTTCCCATCAAAACAAACTAAAAGCTTCCGAATTGGGTGATCTTGAAGTGTCACAATAAAGATGGAAACAAACTAGGCGACACACCTAAAACAAGAGTTATAACAAACTCACGTCACAAACGGACCATAATTAACAAAAGTGTTCAAGGAAACACGGTCTAAGTTTTTCAACAGAATGAAGATAACTCTACAGAAGGTGTCACACTAGCCAAATTTGATCTCAAAATAAATGATCACCAAGAATCATTCTCTACTCAAAGCAAGGATGAAATTAAAAGATCGTAACGATCTCAAACAAAGCACATCATAATAGTCTCACAATAGGGTGAGGAAAAAGGACTTACTGATCACAATAAATAAGGAATGCACCAAGTGCATGAATCAAACTTGTCAACAATGGCATCAACAACAATATATCAAGATGATATGAAAGTAAACAATAGGGGTCCGTCCAGCTATTGAAAGCCTATAACCCAATGTGGGGAAAAAGAGGTTTAAAAAAATATATTTAAACTTACAGCGGAAAGATAAAGTTAAAAACTTTATATTTGTAGCCCGGATCTACTACTTATCAATTCTATAGATGTGTATACAAAAGAGGGAGAAGAGTTATACCTCAGGTCTTGAACACAATTCTGATATTCTTCTTCCTTGATGGTGCAGCAGCCTTCACTAGGTTATCTTCACCCTTATGACTCCTATGAGTGCTTTCCGGACAGGCTAGAGATGGTGGGATCTCTAATGGAGAGGATAAGAAGGCTAAGGAAACCCTAAATAGTTTCTGCAGCTCTAGTATAGAAAAAATGACGATTATTAAACCCTGTACGCAGCTGCCCTATTTATAGATTTCCAAAATCGACTTTAAGCCTTCGACCGATTAAAGTGGCTTCGATCGATAGAACCTTCGATCGGTTGAACCACTTTGATCGATCAAACTTGCCTTGACTTCAATCGATTGAAAAGCTTTCAATCGATTGAACCTGTCTTGACAAGATCCTCTTGTGCCTTTCCAAGCATCCGGTGGAGCTAAGAGTGGGACCTAGGCTCTTTATTGTTGGCTCAGACCAGTTGTTAATTCCCATGCTCTTTGATCAGCAAACCAACCAGCTGGTCAATTAACATTTACTCCACTTTGAACTCGAACGCAAAAGAACATATCCGAAGCGATAACTAGACTTGTATGGTGTACTAATGTCCCTCTATCACTAGCAATTGTAATCATATTCAGGTAGTCGGATAATTGTTACTGTTATCCTGAATCATGATTATTTCTCGTATTCCTTAATTGAGTCTCCTTCATCACTCATGATTACCAAACATGTTGATAACTACTTATCAACAAGACTGCAGTTCTCAATAATCAACTTGGTGACATTCTTAAGGGAATGCTTACTCTTTAACAGAGGGTAGATTCTATCTTGACAATATATGTTCAAAACCCTATGAACATGACATACCCAAGATACATAGGTGTTGATCTTTAAGACCTCACTGATTAGTAAGTCAAAGCAGTGATATCCATAGTCTAAGTTCATAATCGTCTCAAGATTGAGAACACATACCTTATACAAGTTATGAGTTCCTATCGATTGTTGACAGTCTTAATTGTCAATAGGAAAGCTCAGGTCCGTCAATGCGCTATAAGCACTAGCTTATTTAACCAAGAGCCATACTCTAGTGATTGAGATTCATCACTCTATATAATGGTAGTTAATCATGCTACAGCAAATCGTATCTCACTTGTATGTATCTTATACACACACGAATTACTTACTATGATACTTAAGGATCAAACAATAATCTCATGAAAGAGATACTTAACAAAATGTAAAGCTGATATCCATATATTAAGATGTCAATGTCTCATACATATAGTAATGGTTTAAGGGCACAAACCCAACAAACTCCTACTTGTACTCATAACCATTTAGGACTACATCTGAGACCTAAACTATCTAGACAACGATCAAAGACCTACTGTGGCAAGGCCTTTGTAAAAGGATCCACAAGATTGTCATAGGTGGCAATCTTGCTGACAGTCACATCTCCATATTGAATTATATCTCGAATTAGATGAAATTTTCGATCTATGTGCTTTCCCTTTTCGCGGTTCCTTAGCTCCTTGGCTGATCCACTACCCCCACTATTATTGCAGTATAGTGTAATAGGTGATAGCGACGCTGGTACCACCCTGAGTTCCATAAGGAACTTCTTGAGTCAAATAGCTTCCTTTGTCGATTCCTCATTCAATGTTAATTGTTTTAACTATGCCGCCGTTTACTTTACAAAGTGAGGTGCTGCGTGAACATTTTTTTTATTGAGTGAAAGTCTTCCAGACTTTTGTACTTACGTGCCCAGTTTACATGTTTCATATCTCACATGTTATGTAAATTCATGTGAAGCCTACGTGCTCTATGTATTGTGTTGTGCATTTCTATTGGCTATGATATGAAGGGTAAGTATTTCATGCAAGGCGAGTGTAATGATAGCATGCTTAATGTTGAATACCTTCGAGGCTAGGTATGTATATGTTAAGTGCTTACTTGTCAAAGATTACATGTTCCATACCCGATGTGCTAAGTGTTTATATAATTTTCAATCATTCTAATATGTATTGATGCATATTGAGTAAGGTGATTCCTTATTGTTGATGAGCATGCTTTTATGTAAATTTGATGTTTTATGAATGTTTACATGTGATATAAGTACATATTCTACGTGCTATAAGCTTATTGGTTCCAACATTTATATGTATTTAGGGTACATGCCAAGTGTATTCATGTTTGACGTGTCCTACAGTTGTGTTATAACCATGCATATTCTCAGTGCTATGTGTTCCCATGGGTCATGATAGGCATTGATTAGTATGAATCATGATACAAGTTGCTTAAAGTTGCTAGTAATCCATATTGATGTTGATTGCCTTTCCTATACTATCCTTGCTATTTATGTTAAGTATCGAGTTGATTTACAAAGCAAATTGGTATCATCATTCGCAAATGTAAATGGAATTATGAAGGGAAACGTTATAGGTTATATGTGAACATGATTAATGTTGTGAGCTATGTGATCTCATGCTAAGTACGCATATCCCCCAAGTGAGGTGTGAATTTATGTCACGCCCCGACGTAGCATACTTCAGGAAAGCATTTAATTTCCTATATGGACTCGTAGGTCGTGACAAGTGAGTATGACCAATTGTCCCTGCAACAAATAACTTAACAACATTTCTAGAGCAAAGGATACTAACAAAACATAAGCTCCAAAATTAAAACTTACTAAACTATTACAGCAGTCATAATCTTAGGCACAAAACGCCTTATTCAAAAGTCTAAACTAGTTTATTACAAACCCAAATTAAAAGACATAGGAAAATATAAAGCAGCCTCTTGGAAAGTCTCCTGACTCTAAGTAGCATAGTCGAAATACCCTGGCTGCTCCTGACCCTGAAAATCTGGACATACAGTCCAGGATGCATCAACGCCGTCAGCTTATGAAAGCTGGTGAGCAGAATAAACAAGTGCTCGCAATGTATATATAAGCATATAAACAACGGTGCAATTTAACTTTAAAAGCAATAGATTCAAGGTTCCAATTCCAACATAAGCCACGGGGGATTAAAGTAAGAAATAAATATGCGACCGTGCATGAACAATGTATCATCTCATCTTTCTGACTCTTTTCTCTCAACAAAACCCGACACACAACAAACCATTATCTCAGATAACAGGAATACTATCCGATCGATATCCAAAACAGCACACTATACCATTGCTTCAGATACCAGGAATAATATCTGATCAATAACTAAGCCGAACTCAATACCATCGCTTCGGATACCATGAATACTATCCGATCGATATCCGAGACAAGCGCCCTAGATACCAGGAATAATATCCGATCGATATCTAAGCCGTAACTCAACACTGTCGCCTCCAATACCAGGAATAATATCCGATCGATATTGAGGTCGCACACCAAACCGCCACGCTTTACTCTTTTCACACTTTCTCACACACATGCATGTTAACACAACCTCGACCCTAATATGTATGTCAATGTTTCATAAATAACACCATTAATTAATCACAAAGCCGGTTAATCGTACGAGCATAAGTTTCGGCCTTAGTTGTTCTTGTTCGTACAATTCTTAAAACATAGACCTTTAAAATAATATATTTGCCAAACAATTCTTTAAAAACTTTCAAAATCTTTTCCAAACAGTCCCTTATAAGAAAATACAAAAACTGCTCAAACTGCCAAGTCGCGCGAGCGGGTCGCGCGCGCGAAGGGGCAGAACAGGTCGCGCGAGTGGTCCGCGCGAGCGAAGGGGCAGAACAGGTCGCGCGAGCGAGCCTCGCGCGAGCGAGTCGCGCGCGCGAGTTCTTGCAGTTTCATCATCTTCCTCGTTTTCCCCTGTTTTCAATTCCTGGACTGAAATTTACCCATTTTCGTATTCTGATTCAAACAAGTCGTGCAATATATGGATCTCTTCGGTTTTCCGCTTAGATTACAAATATGCAATTAATTTAAACAATTACGGATTATATCTCTAAATAATCGCGATTAAAGTGAGGGTGTCAAAACTTTAAATCAACGGTACGTCGCGATACGGGTAAATTACTGCGTAGGATTCGAACCACAGTTTATTGGGATCAATATCTTTCATTCCCAATTTACAAAATTGATTTTGGTTACGATTTCTAAAACCTCAATTTCCAAGCTCTCATGGTGTTTTCATATATATACAAATATACACACTTATATACACTGAAATATACATATATAAACATGGCGAGTGAGTTTATAATACTCACTGAGGGTGCTAGTACAAAAATTTGAGACCGAGAATATCCGCCGAGAATTCCGTCGTTGTGAGAATTTACCTCCGTTCTTGATATATATATATGTATCCATGTATCTATATGACTGTGTGTATGAATATAATGTATAAACTGTATATGTGTATTAGTGTCTTGAGAGATTTAAGAGAAATGAGAGGATTTAGAGGGAGATTGAGAGAGACAGTGAGTGATATGAGAGAAAATGAGAGTCTGAGAGTTTAAACACACATATATATAGATAAAAAATGTGTAGGCTCCAAGTAACTCCCAACAATCGCACGGTGTGGTTGAGCTCACATGCTCCCACACCCAGGACGCGATAAAAACGCAGATTGAAATAAAAACTGGTATTCTTCGGTTGAAAATAAAAAAATACAGAAAATCATATCAGCGTAGGAATAAATTTCTGGGTTACACAAAAATATAGATATTGTTTTCAAAACCATAGAAAGTATTTTGGAAATTACAGGGTGTTACACTCTACCCACCTTAACAGAGATTTCGCCCCAAAATCTGAGCTAACTAATCCTGAAACAACTCGGGGTATCTAGTCCTCATGTCTGACTCTAACTCCCACGACGCTTCTCCCTCGTCATGATGCCTCCACTGAACCTTAACCAAAGGAACGTCTCTTCTTCTCAGCCTCTTGATACTCTGGTCAAGAATCCTCACAGGTCTATCCTTGTAGACAACATTTTGACTCGTCTCAATATCGTCAAAATTAACCACGTGCGAAGGATCCCTTATGTATTTCCTTAACATACTGACATGGAATACATTATGAACACCAGACATCTTCGGTGGCAACGCGAGTCGATAAGCCACTTTTCCAACTCGCTCCAAAACCTCGAACGGTCCGATAAAACGAGGTGCCAACTTTCCTCTTTTCTGACCGAAACGTACTACTCCCCGAATAGGTGAAACCTTAAGGAGTACGTGATCTCCGACACTGAACTCTAAATCCTTTCGACGCCGATCCGCATAACTCTTATGTCTACTCTGTGCAGTTTTCATTCTTTCCCTGACCAGTGAAATCTTCTCATTGGTCTCTCTCACCAAGTCCGGTCCCAAAAGTTCTGTGTCTCCCACTTCAGCCCAACACAACAGAGATCGACATGGCCGTCCGTACAAAGCTTCAAACGGCGCCATCCCAATGCTCGAGTGATAACTGTTGTTATACGCAAATTCGACCAACGGCAAGTGCATCTCCCAAGACTCTTCAAAGTCGATTGCACAAGCTCTCAGCATATCTTCCATAATCTGATTAACACGCTCGGTCTGTCCATCGGTCTGAGGATGGAATGTAGTACTCATCTTGAGCGAAGTTCCCATAGCCTTCTGCAAACTTTCCCAAAATCCCGAGGTAAAACGTGCATCGCGGTCTGATACAATAGACACAGGCGCACCATGCAGTCGCACCACTTGCTGTAGATACATTCGACTCATCCGTTCTACTGGGTAAGTCATATTGTACGCGATGAAGTGTGCAGACTTCGTCAAACGATCCACAATTACCCAAATCGCGTCATGATTCTGTTGTGACCGGGGTAATCCAACCACAAAATCCATAGTTATGTGTTCCCACTTCCATCCTGGAACAGGTAAGGGTTGCAACAATCCTGAGGGTCTCTGATGTTCGGCCTTCACTTGTTGACAAGTCAAACATTTAGACACAAACTCGGCTACTTCTCGCTTCATCCCTTCCCACCAGAAATTTCTCTTCAAATCCTTATACATCTTTGTTCCTCCTGGGTGTACTGTCAGTCTCAATTTATGTGCTTCTTCGAGAATATCTTTTCTCAAATCTCCTGAATCTGGCACACACAATTTATCTCGACATCGGTATCCTCTATCGGCCCCAACCTTCCATTCTGTAGGGTCCTTTTCTGACATCTTGGCGAACCATGCTTGAAATCTCTCGTCTTCCTTTTGGGCCTCGATGATTCGACTCACAAGTGTTGGTTGTACTACGAGGCATCCAAAGTGTTGCCCGACACTTTCCTCAGAAGTCTGCATATCAAATTCTGCGATTGTCTCTAAAGCTTTCCATTCCCTTACCATCAATGAAGCAATCTTTCCTCGAGGTTTCCGACTTAGGGCGTCAGCGACTACATTAGCCTTACCAGGGTGGTATTCTAATGTAAAGTCGTAGTCCTTAATCAGCTCCATCCACCTACGTTGCCTCATGTTTAACTCCTTCTGAGTAAACAAGTACTTAAGGCTCTTGTGGTCTGAGAACAAATCAAACTTCTCCCCATAGAGGTAGTGTCTCCAGATCTTGAGTGCAAACACAACGGCGGCCAGCTCCAAATCATGAGTTGGGTAATTCAATTCATTCGGCTTCAACTGTCGTGAGCCATAGGCTATGACCTTACCATCTTGCATAAGGACACAACCCAATCCTTGATACGAGGCGTCACTAAAAATAGTGAACTTCTCACCGTCCTTTGGTATCGCAAGCACTGGCGCTGTTGTCAATCTCTCTTTCAATTCCAGAAAAGCGCGTTCATGCTTATCAGCCCATTCGAACTTTAAATCTTTCTTAGTCAAACCAGTTAACGGGGCTGCTATCTTCGAGAAACCTTCTACAAATCTCCGATAGTAACCGGCGAGTCCCAGAAAACTCCTGACTTCTGTAGCATTGGTCGGCCGATTCCAATTCGCCACTGCATCGGTCTTTGATGAGTCAACCGCGATTCCTTGTTGTGAGATCACATGTCCGAGGAACTTAACTTCTTGGAGCCAGAATTCACACTTGCTGAATTTAGCATACAGGCGGTGATCCTTGAGAGTCTGCATTGCAATCCGTAGGTGTTGCTCATGCTCTTCCTCTGACTTGGAATAGATCAAAATATCATCAATAAAGACAATAACGAATTGATCCAAATAGGGCTTGAATACTCTGTTCATCAAGTCCATAAACACAGCCGGAGCATTCGTCATCCCAAACGGCATCACTAAGAATTCATAGTGTCCGTACCTCATCCTGAAAGCAGTCTTAGGTATGTCATCCTTCCGCACCCTCAACTGGTGATACCCTGACCGTAGATCAATCTTAGAAAAGGTCGTGGCTCCTTGGAACTGATCAAACAGATCGTCTATCCGAGGTAAAGGATACTTATTCTTGATAGTAACCTTATTCAGTTCTCGGTAGTCAATACACAATCGCATCGTCCCATCCTTCTTCTTCACGAATAACACTGGTGCTCCCCAGGGTGAAGTACTTGGACGAACAAAACCCAACTTCTCAAGTTCTTGAACTTGTTCCTTCAGCTCCAGTAGCTCTGTAGGGGCCATCCTGTAGGGAACCTTGGTTATAGGTCGAGTGCCTGGCACCAATTCCACACAGAATTCTATGTCCCTTTCTGGCGGTAATCCAGAAATATCTCAGAATACTTCCTCAAATTCCTTGATCACCGGGATTGATGATACCGTCACCTCTGCACTGACAACCTCAATGTTTGCTAGGCATCTGGTGAGGAACATATCACCTGAAGGGTTACATTGAAAATCAAAGGGTTGGTTCCCATTGTCCGCAAATGTGATCCTTTTCCTTGCACAATCCAACTTCGCATGATTCTTCTCTAGCCAATCCATCCCCAGGATTATATCGAACTCCTTCATTGACAAAACCACCAAACTCGCCAAGAGTTCACAGTCTCCTAACCGTAGAGGACAATCCTTACATACATGTAATAACTTGACGGTGGTCCCTAAGGGTGAGACAGCATTCAAAGCTTCATCTAAACGCTGCGGTACTATTCCCAACTTCCGAACAATCTTAACAGATATAAAGGAATGTGTAGCACCCGTGTCAAATAAAACTTTAACATGAGAGTTAAACAAGGTTAGAGTACCTTCCACTGCTCGTTGCTCAGGCGGTTCTTCCTCATGAGCACCTTCTTCATATCCTGTTTCTTCATAACCAGCAGCCTCGGGGATAATAGCATTCAGGCGGGCCTGTCCTTGCTAACCAAAATTTCCTCTCCTAGGAGCCTTGCATTCTGGACTTATGTGACCTGGCATGCCACAATTATAGCACACAACTCCCGGACGATCAGCACGCCTAGGTGCCCTGCAATCTTTAGCTCGATGACCGGGATTACCACAATTGAAGCAGTTATTACTGTTGTTCCCTCCTGTTGCACGAGGCGGATACTGTTGTACTGCTTGTGTCTGTTGCGGTTTCTTCCCTCCATCCCAGGTCCTTTTCTGTCCTTGAGGGTACCCAGGTTTTTGTCCGGGATAACCCTTCTGCTGAGGTCGATTTCCAAATGGCTTCGAATTCTGACAACCATCATTCTCTAACCCCGTAGCCAATCTTACTAGAGCTTCAAATGACTGGCCCAGATGCCCCATAGTCAGATGTCGGAGAGACAGGTTGAGACCCCGGTGATACTTCTTGATTTTCCTCTGGGGTGTGTCCACCATATGTGGAGCAAAGTGAGACAGACGCTCAAACCGAGTGGTGTACTCACGGACAGTCAGATTCCCTTGAGTCAACTCCATAAACTCTTTCTCTCTCTTATCCTTCTCTTCTTCAGGGAAATACTTCTCAAGAAACCTTTCCTTGAACACCAACCACGGCATTCTCCTTGCAGCTTCTTCCCCTATGGTCGCCTTTTCAGCATCCCACCAATCAGCCGCTGCGTAAGACAGCTGAAAGATAGCCAGACGCTTCTTCTCTAGATCAGTGCACTCTATGGTCTCAAAGATACGCTCCATCTGGCGTAGCCACTGTTCCGCTTGCCAGGGTTCATCAGTCCCCGCAAAATACTCGGGTCGCAAAGCGCGAAACTCCTTGAGAAGCTTGTCTCCAATCTGGTGAGTTTGCCTCCCATTCCCGTTATGATTTCCATTCTGATTATTGTTCCTTGCATTCTGATCACTAACCCTCTCCAATCTTCTTACAAAAGCCTCAAACATTCCGGTTGGATCTATTACCGGGGGTGCATCTTCAATAGCGGGACGATTCCTGAGATTTCTTCCAGCCATATAGTCGAGGGAACGGTACCTATCCATCAATCAACAGAGTTCGGTCAAACTCCAGATAAGAAAGAAAGTTCTCGACGATAGAAAGCGACCTAAACACGGAATGAAGTCACACTATCTTATCTTAATTCTATCTTAACGGGAGATCCTACGTGTTCTGGACAATTGGTCGAGCCATAACCTGGCTCTGATACCAAAATGCCTGTCACGCCCCGACGTAGCATAATTCAGGAAAGCATTTAATTTCCTATATGGACTCGTAGGTCGTGACAAGTGAGTATGACCAATTGTCCCTGCAACAAATAACTTAACAACATTTCTAGAGCAAAGGATACTAACAAAACATAAGCTCCAAAATTAAAACTTACTAAACTATTACAGCAGTCATAATCTTAGGCACAAAACGCCTTATTCAAAAGTCTAAACTAGTTTATTACAAACCCAAATTAAAAGACATAGGAAAATATAAAGCAGCCTCTTGGAAAGTCTCCTGACTCTAAGTAGCATAGTCGAAATACCCTGGCTGCTCCTGACCCTGAAAATCTGGACATACAGTCCAGGATGCATCAACGCCGTCAGCTTATGAAAGCTGGTGAGCAGAATAAACAAGTGCTCGCAATGTATATATAAGCATATAAACAACGGTGCAATTTAACTTTAAAAGCAATAGATTCAAGGTTCCAATTCCAACATAAGCCACGGGGGATTAAAGTAAGAAATAAATATGCGACCGTGCATGAACAATGTATCATCTCATCTTTCTGACTCTTTTCTCTCAACAAAACCCGACACACAACAAACCATTATCTCAGATACCAGGAATACTATCTGATCGATATCCAAAACAGCACACTATACCATTGCTTCAGATACCAGGAATAATATCCGATCAATATCTAAGCCGAACTCAATACCATCGCTTCGGATACCAGGAATACTATCCGATCGATATCCGAGACAAGCGCCCTAGATACCAGGAATAATATCCGATCGATATCTAAGCCGTAACTCAACACTGTCGCCTCCAATACCAGGAATAATATCCGATCGATATTGAGGTCGCACACCAAACCGCCACGCTTTACTCTTTTCACACTTTCTCACACACATGCATGTTAACACAACCTCGACCCTAATATGTATGTCAATGTTTCATAAATAACACCATTAATTAATCACAAAGCCGGTTAATCGTACGAGCATAAGTTTCGGCCTTAGTTGTTCTTGTTCGTACAATTCTTAAAACATAGACCTTTAAAATAATATATTTGCCAAACAATTCCTTAAAAACTTTCAAAATCTTTTTCAAACAGTCCCTTATAAGAAAATACAAAAACTGCTCAAACTGCCAGGTCGCGCGCGCGAAGGGGCAGAACAGGTCGCGCGAGCGGTCCGCGCGAGCGAAGGGGCAGAACAGGTCGCGCGAGCGTTCCGCGCGAGTTCTTGCAGTTTCATCATCTTCCTCGTTTTCCCCTGTTTTCAATTCCTGGACTGAAATTTACCCATTTTTGTATTCTGATTCAAACAAGTCGTGCAATATATGGATCTCTTCGGTTTTCCGCGTAGATTACAAATATGCAATTAATTTAAACAATTACGGATTATATCTCTAAATAATCGCGATTAAAGTGAGGGTGTCAAAACTTTAAATCAACGGTACGTCGCGATATGGGTAAATTACTGCGTAGGATTCGAACCACAGTTTATTGGGATCAATATCTTTCATTCCCAATTTACAAAATTGATTTTGGTTACGATTTCTAAAACCTCAATTTCCAAGCTCTCATGGTGTTTTCATATATATATACAAATATACACACTTATATACACTGAAATATACATATATAAACATGGCGAGTGAGTTTATAATACTCACTGAGGGTGCTAGTACAAAAATTTGAGACCGAGAATATCCGCCGAGAATTCCGTCGTTGTGAGAATTTACCTCCGTTCTTGATTTATATATATGTATCCATGTATCTATATGACTGTGTGTATGAATATAATGTATAAACTATATGTGTATTAGTGTCTTGAGAGATTTAAGAGAAATGAGAGGATTTAGAGGGAGATTGAGAGAGACAGTGAGTGATATGAGAGAAAATGAGAGTCTGAGAGTTTAAACACACATATATATAGATAAAAAATGTGTAGGCTCCAAGTAACTCCTAACAATCGCACGGTGTGGTTGAGCTCACATGCTCCCACACCCAGGACGCGATAAAAACGCAGATTGAAATAAAAAGTGGTATTATTCGGTTGAAAATAAAAAAATACAGAAAATCATATCAGCGTAGGAATAAATTTCTGGGTTATACAAAAATATAGATATTGTTTTCAAAACCATAGAAAGTATTTTGGAAATTACAGGGTGTTACAATTTATGTTTAACTTATAGAGATTCATGCCCGGTTCACGTGGAACTGTGGCTTGAGCGCGTATTCATAATTTGGAGTACCTTGGTACTGTTTGAGGAGGATCTTCGAGTAGGCACTGCAACTTTTTAGTCGGATTTAAGTGGGGGTTAGTGTTGACTACACCGACTTTGGAGAGTATGTTATGGGACACCCTCAGCCGATTGTTTCATGAGTAGTATTTTATGTTTGTAGTTCGTCGAGCTAAGAGGATTGAATTTTTGAATCTTTGTTAGGAAGCCGTGACAGTTTCTGAGTATGTGGCTAGTCTCATTTTTGATAAAAAATTGGACAATAGAATGAAGGAAAAAACTTTTGAGAATGGACTTCGTCCAGGCCTAGGCACCAACGTGGTTGGATTCGAGTTAAATGTACGTTGTGAAGTGGTTCAGAAAATATTAGTGTTTGGATATTTGAGTTCAAATAAAATGGTTAGAGAACTTTGTGCACCGACTAAGAGTAGTCAGTTGGACCACCCCCAGTTCGTCCACCTTTTCAGCAAGCTTGTAGGCTACCTTTGTTACCATCACAACCAACTCCTTCAACTCAGAATTTTTTTTAGCCGAGCATTCCTAGGGGGACAATAAGGAAGATTAACATTTTTTCCGCCACACCTTCCGTGGTAATACCTATGCTTCTGTAATCCGAGGAAAGTTGTTCGTGTTTAGTCCTAGCGCCACTATGCTTATAGATATCGGCGCATCGTATCCCTTCTGATACCACCTTGTGCATCATCATTGAGTTGAGGAATGAGTCATTTGGTTCCTACATTATTAATTGTTAATTGATACTTCCATTGGAGGCTTGATTCCCTTGGATTAAGTATGTCATGGCTGCAAGTTGTGATAGTTGAACAACACAACATCTTTATTTTGTGATTGTGAGTATGGACTAGTGAGTACTTACCGAGAACTTGTGACTTGTTCGAGAAGAAGGTAGTATTTGCATTACCATCCGGGAATCTTAATTATTTTGTGGATGATCGTATAGAGACTCCGATATATCCGCTTCACAGTTGGTACAACAGTAAAAATCGTATTGACTCCTTAAATAGCTTGTTTTGTTTTCCAATGAGAATGAACCAAATTTGATCGAGTTCTCTTCCATTGTGGGTTAGTACACCGATGTGTTCCCGGAGGATTTGCATGGCTTGTCACCTATCCGTGAGAATTGAGTTGTGACAGATTAATACCCAGTACTTCATCTATTTTGATGCCGTTGTATTATAGGACATCCGCAGGGTTGAAAGAGTTAAAGACTCAGTTAGAGAACTTACAGGTTAGCGATTTCATTCACCTTAATCCGTCTCCTTGGAGAGTACCCTTTTCCCAGTGCTAAGAAGATAGATGGTTCGTTCAAGTTGAGTATTGCTGATGACATCGAATCTTGTGACTATAAGAATCAGTAGATCCTTTTGACCAACTTCGTGGTTCAACGGGTTTAGTTTCAAAGATTGATTTAAAATAGAGTTACCACCAGTTGCGCACTAGGAAACGTGAGATTCCTAAGACTACTTTCCGCCCGCGTTACGGACATTGTGAATCCCTTGTTATACAATTCAGTTTGACCAATGCACTTGCTGCTTTAGTAGATTTGATAAGTCGTGTGTTTAATCCTTGCTAGGACAAGTTTGTGATTGTGCACCGATGACTATGTATGCCAAATTATCTAAGTGTGGGTATTGATTATCCGGGGTAAAAAGTTTCTTGAACATGTCATTTCTGGTAATGGAGTATCCGTAGATCCTTTTAACATTGGGACCGTTATAGAGTTGCTTTGTATCTGAGATTCATGGTTTCTAGGGGCTAATAGGTTACTACCGTTGCTTTGTTGGACACGTTCCTCATTTGTCAATTAACTTAGTTGACAAAAAATAGAGGTGAACTTTGTTTGAGATGCTTTGGGTGAGAAGGTGTTATACCAAAGTTGCAAAACTTGTTTGATTTCAGCACCTGTTCTTATGAGCATTGAGCGTGAGTTGATTGAACTATATCGTATGCTTCCTGAATGTGGATTGAGCTACCATGACTTAGGACTAGGAGACACCACATATGAGACATTTTTGACTCAGAGAGACATTAATTTGGGATAACGCCATTGGGTAATTATAACTGTGACTATAAATGTAACTTTGGGTGACCTTGATACATGAGCGGACTATGACTTGAATTGCATTGCTACCCGAGCTAGGCCAATGTCGTGACCGAGAAGTATGACTATGACTTAGCTTACTTACATATGGAAGAGTGGAAAATGTTGAGACTTGCGTGTACCCTAGTGTATTTACTGGTGCAAGAGTGGAGAATACTGAGACGTTGTGATGACTTTGAGACTTTTGGTTCAGAGACTTTTGCCCAAATTTCCTCGTTTGACTTGAATGTGTAATCGAAAGTTTTGACTTGAAGTTGTTAGCAGTACAGAAACTCGATGATAAGACCATTGCCTTGACATTTTGTATGCTTATTGGAGACTTAGGACAGGGTTGGACTTTTGGTAACGTTAGAGTTTGAGATCTCGAGACCGAGTGTTAGCTTTCGTTGCTTGCCGTGGAGATGCGTTGAAAGAATTCCGCCATTCCCGTTTTGCCGCACATCCAGGAGGCACAAAGATGTACCATGATTTACGTCGCCAGTATTGGTGGAAAGGGTTAAAGAGATCCATTGTTGAATTTGTTTGATTTGCCAGTAGGTAAAGTCCGACACTAGAGAATCACAGGTTTGTTACAACCGTTTTTAACTGCCTATTGTAGCATCTCTAAGAACTTTGCATGAGGACAACACTCTTTTGGATTCTTGTAGATCGTTTGGACCATATCTACACATTCCTTGTCGTTCAGAGTGACCGACATCATAGTTTTCCTTAGTGTGATTCACGTCCGTACGATCATAAGATGTCGTAGTGTATCAGTGTCGATGCGTTTAACCGTGATACGAAGTTTGTGTTTCCTTCCTGGCAAAGTTTGTAGTAAGTATGGGGTATTCAGCTTCTTTAATTTCAATTGATTTTGGAAAACATGTTGAGAGTAGTGTTATGACGCTTAGTAGTAATTGGAAAGAATAGTTTCTGTTAGCCGAGTTGCATCCAACATTAGTTATCAGATGGCACCGCCTAAGGCATTATATGACCGTCCGTGTGGATCTTCCTTGTGTTGGGGTGAGGTAGGTAAGACTATCCTTCATGGTCCTGATATGGTTAGAGAGACTTCAGAAAAGATTAAAGTAATTCGTGAGAAGTTGATTTCAGCTCAGAGTCGTCAGAAATCGTATGTCGACCGTCATCGTCGACCACTTGAGTTTGAGGTTGGTGATCATGTGTTTCTGAAGGTTTCACCCCGTCATGGGTTGCAGCGATTTGGTCAGAGTAGGAAATCAGCACCGCGGTTTGTGGGACCGTCTGAGATTCCTGAAAGGGTTGGTGAAGTCGCGTATCGTTTAGCTCTTCCGCCTCAACTCTCGAGTGTTCATAATGTATTTCATGTCTCAATGCTTCATAGGTGTAACTCCGATCCACTCCATCATTATTACCCCGATCCATCGCATATCATAGATTGGACCGAGTTGCCTCTTGGAGAAGACGCATCGTATGAAGAGCTACCCATCCGTATCATTGAGAAGAAAGACCGTGTGTTATGAGGAAGGGTTATTCCAATGGTAAAAATTCAGTGGAATCATCATGGCATTTCCGAGTCGACCTGGGAGGACGAGGGTAAAGTGAGGAAGAGTTATCCTCATCTTTTTCCCGAGTAGTGTAAGCTTCTTTACATGCTATGTGTTTTGTTGTGCTTCTTCCCTTGTTGTTGTTAAGGTTTGAGCAAGTCGTTGCTCCCTTTTCGCTTAATTACTCCGAATTCCGGGACGGAATTCTTTTAAGGGGGTAGATTGTCATAACTCAAAAAAAAAAATTAATTAAGGGTAAAATTGTATTTAAAAGCTTATGTGCGAGCCTGTTAAATTTTTGGTGTAGCATTTAAAATTTTATCTTAACTTGTGCCACCATATTTAATTATTCATTTATTTATTTTTCTTTTCTTATCTTATCTTGTTTTATTATATTTTATTATTATTATTATTTTTTTATTAGCTTAATGTTAAAGTGGATACATGTTTTAATTTTGGGTGTGTAACATTAGACCACACACATACACACACATATGCTGTACACCATTTTAGAGCATTTAAAATGCAAGACCAAAAAAAAAAAAAGTTTGTGGGCACCACCCCCCCTTACTATAGCCGGCCATTACTCTCTCTCTCTCTCCCCTCACTTTCATTTTTTTTTCTTTTCTTTCTCTCTCTCTTCTACCCCTTCTTCCCTCTATATTCATTTGGGTATACATCAAACCTCCATGGATCTTCTTCTAAAAGCTTCCAATAGACCCCCAAAGAGTGATTTTTGTGATTTTTGCTATTTCACATTATAGTCTTAGAATTTCATAAGCTTTCTAGTGGTACCAATGAAATTCATTTTGGTGGCCATTAGCATGGTTTACCCAAATTACATGGAGCTTCCAAACTTCTCATCTTCAACCATGGAGGTCTAATGATGCAGTAGTACATGCAGTGGGTTCTTGGGCTTCCTAGGACCTCTCTTTTCATATTCTTGGAGTCCTTTGATTCTTTCTCAAATTTTGGGTGATTTCCATTTATTTTGGAAAACCTACATTGAGGTAGATTTACATTGTTGTCTTTCTATATGTTATGCTTGTCTAAAATGCCTTGAGTTTATTTATATGTTAGGTTGTCTCCAAAGTTGTAATGTTAGGGGTATTTTGCCTAAATATAATTTATATGCTTTGATTGTGTAAGTTGTAAATTTGGGGTGTTAAATGTAATTAGAATGATGATAGGAGAACAAATTGGATACATGCACCAAGTTTTTTTCAAAGTTGTAACTTTAGGATCTCTTGACTAATTGTGATTTGCATGTTTAAGTTGTGCTATCTATAAATTGTGCTTATAAAGAAAGAAAAAAAATGTTAGGAGGATAACTTAGACACAAGCACTAGGTTTTCCCCAAAATTGTAAACTTTAGGATAAATTGCCCAAATGTGATTCACAAGCTTTGATGGTGTAGAAATATATTATGTGGTGCTAGAGGTGCCTAGAATGCCCCTTTGTATGTAAGAACATACTAGCACATTAGTTTGGAAATTCTTGTTAGGAATATTAAATTATGAAATTTAATACATTCTTTGAAGCTCTTGATATCATGTTTAATAGAATAGAATCATTGCCTAATGTATTATGGAAATCATCCTTAATGTCATTATTAGCATCACGTTCATTAAAGCCTAATCAGCAAGCATTCATGTATCACGACATAAAGGTTTTGTTTGAAAAAGAGAGAAAAACCCCATGTGAGGGAATTTGATTTAAGAAAATCCGGACGTGGGTTGTGTGAGACAGGGAGAATGACCCTTAGAAACATTCAAACTCCAACTATATTCAGGTAGCTCCCGGAAGTTGGTATGCTACACTCCATGCGTGGGTGGCTCATAGTTCGGTAACGAGAGAGAGATGTGCATATATCACGCATAGCTTTACGGCTTTAATAATTTCATTGTAGCCGTGGTGGCGATTCATTTCACCTCATTTCATTTTAGACATGGATCACATATAGACTTGTTACGATGTTATCTACGAGCCGTCGTTCTCATAAAAATGACAAAACATTTTTCAGGCGAGCTTAATAAGGGCAAAGGGCACATGTGACCCGACGCGTAGACGTTGATGCATTTTGTTCTATTTTGAAGACTCATGCTTAGATATGTACATGGATAGTTCCCATGTTAATTTAGCCTTTTGGCAAGAATGTAACAGTTTAGTGCACTAAAGAAAATTGTTGTATTATTCTTGTTCAAAACTTCTTGGGCATAGACTTCCATATTTTGTTATTGGGAAGCCGTGCTATAATTTTGATGGACAAGTGTTAGTCCTCGCTTTTTATACTTGTTCAACTTATTTATGTTATGTAATTGTGTTTCCGAGATCGTAGCATCTCTTTTAAAGTTTTATGTATGGGTGTTGATTTGAATCCTTGCTGGATTCGGTTGTGTTTGGTTTGTTCTTACCGGACTTATGGTTTTTATTTTGGGAATCCTTGCCGGATTCGGTTATGTTTGTTTTGTCCTTACCGGACTTATCGCATTTAAATTAAATCCTTTCCGGATTTGTTCACCTTGCTTCCAAAAGAAATGTTCTTTTTTTTAAAAAAATCTCTCTCCCAATCTCTCCCTCTCCCATTCTTCCTCTCTTTATCTCTCTCACTCCTCGTTTTTAATTTATTTCGAGTACATGAAGTTCCATTTGGTTTAGATTCATGTTATATGTCATTTAGGACTTGTTTAGTCATATATTGATGTCTAAATTTGAGAATTTAGCACATTTGGGAATGTTTCGAAATGTATCAAAAAGCTGTCAAAGAAAAACTGCTACTGTAATTTCAGTTTTCTGCCCAAACGGTGAGGAATTGGAAAAAATGCTATTTTACAAAAGTTGTGCAGAATCGAATTTTACATGGACCAAGGTAGACAAAATGTGAAAATTTTAAAGGCACAGTTACTTATAGATGTTTAAAAATTCAGCAACTATAAAAAATGACCCTTTTATCAAATTGATTGTATTTTTTCTTCTCTCCTTGAACTAGTGATTGTCCGGAAAACCTTTTAATTAAATTATCAAATGTTTTCATCTTTGTTGGACTCGTTAAGCTAAATTTTCAAAAGTTTTCCCCTTTGTCTGGCTCCTTGACAAGTAAGCCCATCTTGGCTTATATGTTAGTGAGTCATCACTATAGGAATCCCCGTGGGATCCCGATGTCGCTTCCGCATTTGTGGTTGGATTTTATTTCTTTTCTCTCTATCTTTCCTCTTCCGCGTGCTTCGGTTTTCTGGGCGTGATAAGGCTACAGCTTTAATTTTCTGCAGATCTATTGATACACCCTCCTTTGAAATCACGTGCCCCAAAAATGCTATCTCAGTTAACCAGAATTCACATTTCTTCAACTTTCCGAACAGCTTCTTTTCACGAAGTCGCTGTAGAACCAACCATAGATGCCTCTCGTGATCTTCTACACTCTTGGAATATATTAAGATATCATCTATGAAGACAATGAAAAACTTGTCCAGAAAGTCTTTGAACACTCGATTCATCAAATCCATAAATGATGCCGGTGCGTTCGTAACTCCAAAAGGCATAACAAGAAATTCATAATGACCATAACGGGTCCTAAATGCTGTTTTCTCCACATCTTCTTCTTTGACTTTTAATTGATGGTAACTCGATCGCAGATCAATATTAGAAAAGACCTGGGCTCCTTGAAGTTGATCAAACAAGTCATCAATTCTGGGCAACAGATATTTGTTCTTGATAGTTAACTTGTTGAGTTCTCGATAATCGATACACATTCTCATCGTCCCATCTTTCTTTTTAACAAATAAAACTGGTGCACCCCACGGCGATACACTAGGTCGAATGAATCCTTTATCTAGAAGGTCTTGCAACTGAATCTTCAGTTCTTTCAACTCTACCGGTGCCATTCTGTACGGTGTTTTCGATATTGGTTGAGACCCCGAGGCTACTTCAATAGTAAATTCAATTTCTCGCTCAACTAGTACATCAGGTAGATCTTCCGGAAAGACATCTGGAAACTCTCGTACAATTGAAATATCTTCTACTCTAGTCCCTGTGACCCGTGTGTCAATTATTGAACATAAGAACCCTCGATAACCTTGTTTTAACAACTTGCATGCCCGAATTGCTGAAACAAAATATGGTGGTACTACAACACCAGTTCCCTAAAAACTAAACTTCTTTTTCCCATTGGTCAAAAAGTAACTCTTATATGTTCACAATCGATAGTAGCTTGGTTTACGGATAACCAGTCCATACCCAAAATTACGTCAAAATAATTAACGGCCAACGGAATTAAATTCACTGTCAAAACCCTATCATTTACCCTGATTTCACATGCTTTATTTATTGATGAAGTCACCATAGGTTTACTTAAGGGTAACGATATCGACAAATCAAACCCAAAAGGTTCTGACATTCTATCTAAGTGTTTAAAAAATTCATGTGCAACAAAAGAATGTGTTGACCCTGAATCTATTAAAATATACGCCGAATGTGAACAAATGAGTAATGTACCTGATACCACAGAATCGGTAGCTACAGCATCCCCCGGCATTAGTCGAAAACACCTTCCTTGTCTTTGCTTTGGCCCTTTTCCCTTATCCACACTTGTTCCTGGTTTTTCCCCAGTTGAAGCTACAGAACCTATCCCTAGTTGTTGTCTTGTTGGGCAATCTTTAACTTAATATCCAGGCTATTCACATTTGAAGCACTTTCCTCTTATGTCTGGATTTATGCTCCCCTTACTCTGAGTTCAAGATTGTGGGCAATTTCTTGCTATACGTCCCTTCTACCTATAGATATTACACACAAGTGTCAAATGGCATACACCCCCATGTTGACGATTACAAATTGAACATAGTGGATAACTCTCCCAAAAAAAGAACTCCCCCTTTGAACTCCCAAGCTAGAACCAGAACCTCGCGAGAACGGCTTCTTAAAGAAACCCTGTCCTTTACCTTTTCCCTCAGCTGGCCGCTTATTCTATTGGATCTATTTGTACTTGTCAATGTCTCTTTCTGCTATCAGGGCAACATCGTACATCGGCAACTTTTCAAAGTTGATGTGTATCCACTCGGCCTCTAATATTATCCCGTAGGCCTTCTTCAAATTTCTACGCCCTATCCACTTCCCTTGGTACTGTTCGATGTACAAACCGAAGCAGGCTATTATATTTTGCTGCATACTCGTTTACTGTCATGTCCCCTTGTTGCAGATTTGCAAACTCATGGCCCATCTGAGTCTTGACGGATACGGGAAAGTACCGCTTATAGAAAACTTTCACAAATCTGTTCCAGGTCTCTGGTGCCCCTTGTTCAATCACATTTACCCACCAGTTCTGGGCTTCACCTTTCAAAGTATCAGTAGCACACATTATCTTTTCCCCATCTGTACACTCTACAGCCCTAAAGATATGTTCCATATCTATTACCCAATGATCAGCTTGTGATGCATCTGGGCCTCCATCAAATTGACTCGATTTTCTTTTATAAAATTGTTTAATGACTCCCCGTTTGGCCCGTGGTTGTGGATTTGCAGGTCTATCACCACCCATCTAATCACTTACTGCCCTCACGAAATCACTTACTACATCTTCTAGATGGTCCAACCTCGAATGAGGTGAATGTTCCCGATTTGGATCCATTTTACCTGTCAATTGTGGATATCGCAGGTTTTCCTTACCCACAGCATTTCTTTTAAATTCTTTTCCATGTCAAGGAGTCGCCACTTAATTTTTTAAAAGAAAAATTAAGAAACCATTTTAAAGCAAACTGATCTTTTGCGAAACCAAAGATAAACTGGGTCCGGGGATTATGGAATGAAAGGGGAAGGAGCCCGGCGGACTAAAACACCCCCTTTCATCCTATCTCATGATAGGCCTCTACTCAACATCCTTTTTAATCAAGTTATTAATCTAAGCATGCCCTCAATTAATACATATATACATATACATCACACAAGCATGTTGGAAATAGTGTAAAATTGCTAACGAAAAATATCATTCATAAGCCACGTAATACAAGTAGCAAACAACATGATATGCAATAGAGAACTAGAAAACATACCCGGGATCCAGCCGCGAATATCAAACGTGCAATGCATGCAAGAACAAAATAAACCTAAGAAAGGTCTCTAACACATATATACACATAAGGCAAAACCTAGGCTAAGGTGTCGCACATGGAGTCGAAAAATCAATTTAAATCAAAGAATGGAATTAAACTAGAGAAGAGTTGAGAAATTGTACCTCAAATGCGCTACAAAAACAAAGGTTAGTACACATGCCTTAGACAAGATATAATATCAAAACAATCAATCATGATCCTCTAGCTTAGATCTATTAAGCATGAAATTCAACTTTATTCAATGGCTAGTCCTAATCATAAGCATTAATGTACACGAATGAATGAATGTGAACAAGAATAAAACATGGTTCTATTCACTAATTTGGATCACTAAGCCTCTGGGTTTAATCTAAATTATCATTATTCAAAACATGGTTTGAGTCCTAAGCCATTAGGAGACTATTTGAGTTGGAATAAATAAGATTAGACAAAAATAGTAGCAGTTTTTATGAATTACAGAGAGCAGACCAGATGTTCAAAAATAGGAATAAATAACTTTCAACTATTGGATCTTAATGAGTTTTGGATATGTTATGCCTCTGTGAGTCTAGTTTCTAACCCGAAAAGAAAATCGAGGTTTCAACGGTTAGATCTCCGGGAATACTGAAAATACTAGACCTCACTCAGGATTTTGCAACTCTCTATCCAGAGATCTTGTATGATTTTTTAAAATTAGCAAACAAATCCGACTTGCTTCATTCTTTTTAGGGTATCCTCCTAACACATTAAGGTTCTTATAAAAAATTATTGGAGGTCATGGAAACTTGGTTAGAGCTCTGATCTATCAATTTTAAAATCATGTTGCTGTTCTGGAACTATTCTGAAATTCCGGACAGATTATGATTAACTCGCCAAAACCCATGATCAAACCCCTCTAAGCATAAAATGTTGCTAAAACAAAAATTCCAGTGGTAAAACAATGTGTTATTGACACTTTCCCGTTGGTTTCATTTAATTCCAACGGTCTGATTTTGAACTAAAAATCTTTGATCGAAAACAGTTTGTGAACCCACTGTTTTTATTTTTGCTAGTTCAACTTTGTTGGTTGACCTCAACTATTAAATCATAATGTTGGGCTTAAACCGAACCACTTCTTCTACCATTTAATGGTCATTGAAGACTAAGGACATCTTTAGACTTATGGACTTTTGATGAAGTATGAAAAGAACCTCACAAAATCTCAAACAATGAACTCAAGCTCATGGATCAAAACTTGAGTTCAAATCATTACTCCTACCACTTGGTGGTCATGGGAGGCTAAAGACACACATACATGTAAGTTTTGGATGAAGTATGAAAAGAACCTCACAAAATCTCAAACAATGAACTCAAGCTCATGGATCAAAACTTGAGTTCAAATCATTACTCCTACCACTTGGTGGTCATGGGAGGCTGAAGACACACATACATGTAAGTTTTGGATGAAGTATGAAGAACTTTCCAAAACCCAAGGGAGAGATTAGTCTAACCCATAGAGATAGACTCAAACTAAAATATTTCTCCTACCATTTGAGGGTCATTGGAGACTAAATGAAGTTAAAATCTACTCAAACCTCATTGGAATATAATAAGGATTCCATAAGATTCTTAATAAGGAGGTTCAAGTCATGGATTAAGACTTGGATCTCACTAATTATGTGTAGATTAGGACTATGATTCATTTCAATCTCCATATGGATCATAAGATCATAGGAAACTAAGGAATCAAAACTCAAAGACGCTCACTAGGACATGTAAAATCTCATGATCCTTATGAGAAGTAAAAGAAATAAGAAATCAAAGTTTATTTAGAGAAACTAGGAACACAAATTCTTCAAAATTGAATTTATTGTAAACCCAAGGCATCAATTAGATCCAAATCAATGAAAGCAAATAGGAACTCAATCACAATTCTATGTGGTGTGTGATGAAATGAGGTGGGAAGAGAGGTTTTGAAAATGTGTAAAAGTCCTAGATCTATGAATTGTGATTGAATTATATATAATAAGTATAGGGATAAGGATTTAACCTCTAGATCTTCTCAGGATTTGATTGATTTGGAGAGATCCAAGCCTTACAAGCAATGCTCTTCTTCTTCTTCCTTGAAGCTTCAAGGTTCTTCAATGGAGATTTGAGGAATTTGGATGAATTGGGTAAGATTTCTATGGGGTCTTGGGGTTTCTCTCTCTATATTTCTCTAAGAACAAACTCTATCTTCAAAAATCAGCCTCTCTCTTTTAGATTCAAGTGTCTCTCTCAAGATTCAAGTCTCCCCCCCTCAAAATGAGAGAAAATGAGGCTTTTATAGACTTTCGTTATCTTAGGGGCTAAGATAAGGGTAGATAGGTCAATTAGGGATGGTGGGAGCATGGTTTGCATGACCTAGGAGTAGTAAACACGTACACAAAAAACGGCATCGTTTGGTGCATTCATTTGATCAAAGATTGAAAAAGAATTTTGACTTAAAAATGCAAATTAGCCCAGGCCGGCACTCGATGAGATGAAACGGCACTCTCTGAGTGCCGCGCGGCATTCATTGACTGTCGTTCGGGCACTTTGAGTGCCGCTGCACAGCAATCCAGCACTATTCACAGCAATTCAGCACCTTAATTTCATTTCATGTCATTTAATTAAATGTCGTTTAATTTATAATTAAATGTCGTTTAATTTATGTATTTACTTAAGACATTAAATGTAATTAAGGAAATACCCCCCATTTGGATTCAATAAAAATATCTAGGAAATCAAAATCCTTAAGGAAAAAAAGTCAACTCTCCCTCCGAAGGCAAAATTTCGATTTTCTGCACGATTCTTCTTAAAAGCCTTTCAATTTCACCATGATTCCTTTCATTTAAAAATTCTAAAAAATCATTTCTAGCATAAGGGAGACCCAATGAACAATTACCGGGACTTTCCATCTTGAAATTCAAAAATTTTACGATTGACTCCCTTTTGACCTGTTGACTTTTCACTGGGTCAACTGTTGACTTTTTCTTTCGGGGTTCATGCTGAATTACTCTCTTTTTGAAAAATGATTTTGAGATGCTCCGAGGACATTGCCGTATTCCCATACGTGTTCAAAACTCATGGTCTACAAGGTGACGAGTAGATGAGAATTTTTGGTCTTTTGGCTGAAAATGGTGATTTTGAACCGAGATTCTTCTAGGAAGAGAGTCAGATTTCTTGTAAGAGTCTTGATTTCGTCGAGACATATTCATCATTGATCTCCAGAGGTAAATCCCCCTAAGTTTAATAGTTTGGTCAAATTGGGGTGTCTACATCAGTCCATTCAAATAAATATATTGCATGCTATGCCAACATATTATAATACAACACTGCAGTAATTCCTCATATGTATTAATGAAATGCATCTACATGCTCAACATCAACACGTACTCTCAATCGTCGTCTCTCGTACCCAAGGTTCTAAAACTTGTTGCTCTGATACCACTAAATGTCATACCTCGGATCCACACATGTAAATCTAGGATACGTGGCACGCCACTAAGGCCTTACACAAGTGATTAAAGTTCCAAAATAAGTTTAAAATAAACTTAAACCAAATAAGCTTAACCAATAAAAAAAACAAAACCTGTCTTTGCAATTAGCCAAAAACCCTTATTTGAGAATATTTTAACAATTAGTAAATTCTCAAATAATATTACCAAATCACGTTGAAATCAACACCAATACGTTAAACTATTTAGAATCAAACCAAAGTCACAAACATGAGCTTCTAAGTTCAAGCAAGAGTTTCTAAATACTTTAAGAAAAGTACTAAATATAACCATTTACAACCAACCCAAAAAATAAATCCCTAGTTCAACCGTCCCCGTCTAATAACATTAGTCATAGCAACACTACGATAAAACACAATCTCAACTAACACAGTCTAACCATATATTACAGGAGTTAAGTTACAACCCGACTAAAGTTTAAAGCTTAACTAGAAATATTACATAAGTCTTAAACCAACAAAGTATGACTCGTACTATAAATTAGATTAAAACTAATTACAACTATATTGCAAGTTTAGGACTAAAAAGGCAAGTAGCTATTAAAAATGTTACAACTCTCCCAAAACCCATAAGCCAGCCAAGCCACTTACTAGCTCACTTTCCCGATTCCTCGCCGCGTTCACCTACGATGGTTATTCAATAACCACTACAATATATAAGCTATATGCTTAGTGAGCAATGCCAATCATGAACATAGATAATAAACACACTCAATTCAACATATTACAAAGAACTGCAGTCTCTGGCAATTACTAGTTCACTCCCACCACTACATGCTAGCCCGCGGCTCCACTTCCCAAGCCCACGTGACTAGTCATGACCTACACCCTCACACGTGCGGTCCCATAGGCCTCTGGCGGCCATGGTCGTCACCACAAAGATTACCTCATGGTGATATAGAACTAGCAATTTCCATTGACCCAAATAGGCAACTCAACATGCTCATTTAATCATTACACCGTACAATCACAATCAAATTGGGCCTAATTTAACCACATAGATTTTGTCCAATAATAAACTAAGTGAACTAGGTTAAGCTCATTAGGCATGCTTTGGCATTACAATTGAACCGAACATGAAAATCATCCAAATATCATAATTAACATCACTCACCTCTTGGGTTTCGCTCCTAATTGTGAGATTAAATCCCTACTATGAACCAAGTACCAATCCTATACATACATTACAAGTTATGAGCTTAAACACCAAAATGGATTGCAAAAAAACTGTCACAAAACTCAATAAAATTGGTACCATCGCGTTAGACTCACCTCCAGGAGTCCGAATATACAGCCTATTTTGAAAATCGACGTCGTTAAGCGCGTCAATCGGCGTCGAAATCGTAGTCGTCAACCTTTTAATTCTCGTGTCCAACTCTCTGCATTATCATCTCTTAACTGATATAGAGATGCTGGGAATGATGAGTCACCTCATTTAGGTGGCTTGTTATAAAACTTCCCAATTTTATTATGACAACCTCACAAGTTTACTAGTTTTGCAATTACACCCCTACTATTTGTTAACTGTATTAAAACTATCCCAAACTTAAATGGGTATTTGTCTATGTCTCACATGGATCCCATAAGTGGTCCCATATAATTAAATGAAGTTGCTAATTAGCCTACTAATTATATAACGTGTTCAATTCGTGCTCACAAAGGTACCCCTAATTGACCCCAGAAGTGGTCACCACCTAATAACATGATATTATTAACAATAAAAAAATAAATCATTTAAGCTGTAATAAACATTTAGGCACATAAGGGTATTTCACATATAATGTCCCATCTCAATTGGGACCCATCAACACACATCCCAACTTGGGATTGTCATACTGGCCACAACTGGGTTCCCAACTGGACACCCATAATCAACTTAGTGGGTTAATCCCACCTCCAATAAGTGTCACATAACACATTAATTAACATTAACTCATGATTATGCATGCTAAAGCAATATTAAATATAAACCGCGGGAGCAGGTGTCACAGATATGGAAGAAATTTGGTATTTTTTACTAGATTATTATTGAAGATATTTTCATGCCTTATCTCATATCAGTCTGGGCCGCTATAAATTAAGCAAGCTGGCCAGGCATCCAACTCACTCCGCATCATTTCGACAAACCACATTCAAACCGAATCCCAATGCATTCTTAGCATTCTTAGGTTTAGATTTTAGGCAAATAAAACAGTCTTTTTATTTTTCTACCATTCAATTACTTCTTGCAATTTTTTCTTTTCCATCAATTAAATAAATATGCTTTTTATTTAATTTCTCTTTGCTTCTTTCATCACTTGTTAGACTTGTGCGCATCAGTACTGTCTATGGACCTTTAGGTGAGGGTCAGGGGCGGACATACAGAGGGTAAAAGGGGGGCTAAAGCCCCATCCAAACTTTTCAAAAATTGCACACTGACCGTAAAAGAAAATTTACAATTAAGCCCTCCCTCTAATATTCTACAAGCCCCCTGTTTATATAAATAACAAAGAATGCCCTCCCTATAAAAGGATTGTCTAGGGCTTTGTTTTTTTTTAACGCCTCATTCAATCATTCTCAAATAGAGCCTTTTCTCTCATCGATCGGCCTGTGGTGCTCTCGCCTCTCTCATCTCTCTCAATCTCTCACTGAAGGGACGCGGGACGCCGGCAAGTGAAGAGAACGATCACTGCGAGTCTGCGACCATGGGATAGCCGACGGTGAGGTGAGGACAATCTTGGCAAGCATAAATGGTTCGATTCTTTGCTTATACATCTATTGTCCCATCTTTACTTCCTCTCTCTCTCTCTCTCTCTCTCTCTCTCTCTCTCTCTCTCTCTCGCTCGCTCTATCATTGTTCATGTATTGTTTTCCATTTGGACCATTTCCAATTGCTATCCTTCTCTCTGACTCTCTCATCTCCATTTCTCCATTTGCTCAGATTCTCAACTCTCAACCAACCACACAGTCCACACAAAAACTGAGAAACAGAATTTCATCACAATCTTCAATCTTGGTGCTAACAGTAACAGTGTCTCTGGGCATTCAAAATGAGGTTGGTATATTTTTTGGACTATTCCTCATTTCCTCTTAATTTTCAGTTGTTGATTGATGGAATTGTTGACGACTTGTTGTTGATGTTGAAGTATGAATTGTCAAATTGTGGTTTTTTTGACTAGTTGAATGTTAAGTTGCTTATTGACTTATTGTTGATGTTGAAAATTAGGGGATTATTTTTTTATTTGATTGTTGAGTTGGGAATCGATTGAAATTAGGGGCTGTTATATTTTATTTTTATTAAGATTAGGTAGTTAGGGGCTGATTGTTGAAATTAAAATAGATGAAATTAGGGACTGATTATTTGATTTACATGAGGAACTAAACTTATGATTGTTGAAATAAGGGATTGATTTTTTAAAGAAAAATTCTTTTATGGAATTTAAAGAAATAGAAGATTTCATGGATATTTAATTATTTTTGTTTTTTAAACAGTCAAACACTTATGGATAGATTCGTTAAAAGAGGACCACCTCCAAGAAAGGACGATGGACCTTCTTCTTCTCCAAAGCAAAGTTGCATGAAGATCAACTTGGAGAATCTTCCTTCGGATCCCGGGTTCAGAAGTCCCATTATAAGTTATCATCCTACAGAGCGGGACAAAATTAGGAGATATTACCTACAAAGGGGTCCAAGACAGCCATATGATCACGAGTTTCCTCTTACTAAAACTGGAAAACAAAAATGGCATTTTAATTCGGTTTGGTTTGGTAATTTTTCTAGTTGGTTGGAGTATAGTGTATCTAAGGATGCTGCATTTTGTCTACCTTGTTATCTTTTCACACAAAGTCATTCAGGTCTTGATGCTTTTAGTAGCGTGGGTTTTACTAATTGTAAGAAGTTCAAAAAATTAGCGTAGCACGTTGGAAAAGGCCCCTTAAGTGTTTATTATATTGCAGAAGGAAAATGTACTGGCTTGATGAATCTGAAGCAACATATTGAGTATGCTTTTAATAAGCAATCAGGCCAAGCTCGATCTCAGTACAGAATTCGATTGAATGCTTTAGTTGAGTGTGTTCGACTACTTTTGGAGCAAGGACTTGCATTTCGTGGGCATACTGAAACTAAAGATTCAAGAAACCCGGGAAATTTCCTTAGAGTATTGAGGATGCTTTCTAGAAATCGTCCAGATATCAAAGGGGTTGTTTTAGAAAATGCTCTGCAAAATAATCAATTGACAGCTCCTAGGATTCAGAGAGATATTGTTAGTGCAGCTACAATGGAAACTATTAATGAGATTATTTGTGATCTTGGTGATGCATTTTTCTCTATTTAATTGATGAATCACGTGGCATATCAGTAAAGGAACAAATGGCAATTGTGATACGTTATGTGGACGATAGTGGTTATGTGATTGAATAGTTTTTGGGTGTTGAGCATGTTACTGATACATGTGCTCTCACATTGAAGAATGCACTTGACAATTTTCTTTGTAGATATGGACTGAGTATTTTTAGATTACGGGGGCAAAGGTTATGATGGAGCTAGTAATATGCAGGGGGAATATAATGGCCTTAAAGCACTTATATTGAATTAGAATCCAAGTGCCTTTTATGTTCATTGCTTTGTTCATCAATTATAGCTAGCTCTAGTAGTTGTATCAAAGGATCACGATGGTGTTGCCTATCTTTTTCAAACTATTTTAAGAGTGTTGAATGTTGTTAGAGGTTTATGTAAATGTCAAGACTTGCTTAGGGCAAAACAAGCGGTACAAATAGCCGAGGCACTTGAAGTGGGAGATCTTTCTAGTGGACAAGGCTTAAATCAAGAAAAAAGTCACAGACTTGCTGGTGATACACATTGGGGTTCCCATTATCATACTTTGGTGAGCTTGTCTACTATGTTTGAAGCTGTGATTGATGTGCTTGAAAAATTTGGAAGAGATTTTTCCCATTCAGAGCAACGGGTTGAAGCACAGTATTTGTTAGGTACCATGGAGTTATTTAACTTTGTGTTCTTCCTTCTCCTAATGAGGAGTCTATTAGCAATAACAAATGAGCTATCACAGCCACTACAAAGAAAAGATCAAGACATAGTAAATGCCATGAATTTGGTTTTAATATCCAAATCAAGGCTTCAAGACATGGAGGATACTGGATGGACTACTTTACTTAGTGATGTTTCCTCATTTTGTGAGAAATTTGATATTGTTGTTGTGGATATGGATGATATGTTTGTGGTTCCAGGGCGGAGAAGGCGTAACACAATGGAAATCAAGAAACTACATCATTATCAAGTCGATGTGTTTTATGCAGTACTAGATTTGCAATTGCAAGAAATGAATGCTCGCTTTAGTGTAGAGAATACAGAGTTGCTTCGTTGCATGGAATGCTGGAGTCCATGTAACTTGTTCAACAATTTTGATAAGGATAAATTATTGCACTTTGCTGAATTGTATCCTAATGATTTTTCATCATTTCGGCTTCAACTCCTAGCTGGTCAGCTTGATACTTATATCGCTGACATGGGTTCACATTGTGAATTTTCAAGACTTGAGGAACTTGGTGCTCTTGCTAGATCATTGGTGGAGACTGGAAGGCACAAAGTATATCTTTTAGTTTACTTGCTCATAACTTTGGCATTGATCTTAGTAGTTGCAACTGCTACGGTTGAGAGAGCCTTTTCAGCTATGAATATTATAAAGAATCAATTACGAAATCGAATGGGTGATGAGTGGTTGAGTGATAGCTTGGTTATATATATATATAAAGAATGAGATTTTTGAAGGGGTGGCAAATGATGCAATTATGGAAAACTTCCAAAAGATGAAGACTCGTAGGGGTTAATTGTAAATGTAACTTTATGAATTGCGCAAGACATGCTAGTAATTCCTTCCTTTGGCTAATTGTGACTTTGTGCTTTTTGCTGTTTTGTTTAGCATAGGGCCTTTCTTTCTTTTGCTTTGATGATAGGTTGCTAGTTTTAGATGGGTTTGAATCTAGGTTTGTCCGATTGGTTTCCGTCTGTCTTTGTGAAGCTTATTAATGAAAATGTGATTTTGTGGTAAATTCTATCATTTATATGGTTTTGTGTATTTAAATTTACGTTTGTAAACTCAAGTCCCCCCCTCCTTCCCCCTTACATGGAATTTCTAAATTCTCCCCTGGTGAGGGTGCTTTCTTACTCACCTTTCATAATCGCCTATTAGAAGTTAGATTTATGAAACCTTGGGTATCACTCAAACAAGTAGTTTTAGGAAATTTTGTATTTTATAAGTTTGGGTCTACCTCACAAGGCTTAGGCACGCCTGAGCCAAAAATATAGCAAACAATTTGGCACACCCGGTGGGACATCCAAGTGATGAGCCATGAAGCATACCGTGAAACATTGCTGCAATTCTACAACGATCAACTTCGTTGGAGGGACGAAAAAATAAGTCTTCTTAAAGATTTAATCGTCTCAACTTCAATAAGGTGATATTCTATGGCGATTTAATCCGACAAAAGATTGAATCTCCATGGGATTCGCAACTGCATCATTGGCTTAATCATGAAATAAGCCGATGTGAGGATGAAATTGGTCAACTAAAAATTGAGATTGACCGATATATAGTTTTTCAACAAATAAATCGGTCTCCTTCTTGCCTTAAGTGAAGCAAAAGAGCCAGCGCCTTATGGAAAGAATTTCATATCCATAGAGGATTTTTTAAACAGTAGCTGGAGGGAAAAAAACCTAGCAGTTTTTCAGTTTTACCCTCAGGGGGCAAGAAGACAAAAAAAATATTCCCTCCGTCCCATATTAGGAGTCCTTGATTCCATTTTTTCAAGTCCCATTTTAAGAGTACTCTTTGAAAAGTCAATATACTTTAATGCACATTTTTCAAGTTTGCCCTTAATTATATACAATTATTCCCTCTTTTTCTTTGACATGACACTAGAATTTTGAAATTCAAAAAGGGACAATATTGGAAAGTTGAAAATTTCACCATAACCAATAATATCCCCTTAAATAGTTGGAATTCCCAAAAGAGACTCTAAATATGGGACAGAGGGAGTAATTGCTAGTGACGGGCCAAAATTTTTTACTTCGGCTAAAGAGCCTCTCGCTAGTGATGATGTAGAAGAAGAAACGCTCGGGGGCCAAAATCTAAATGAGCCTCACAATTCTGTTGAGGTCGAAAGGAAGAGCATGATAGGTCGGATGATCTTATTTTGGCAACAGACCCTCTCGCCACTTTTGAAGATGATGAAGTGCTTGGGGGGCAAGCTCCACCAAGACCAATTGATTCTAATTCAGTCCATGAATTTTTTGAACATATTCTTTTAAGGAAGCTATAACCCTTAAGGAGTTGTTTAATTTTTTTCGTCTCGTAATAGTGACCGATTATTTTTTTTTTTAACCAATTAATTATTTGACTTGGGTTGATTTACATCCACGATGGTTGTGTGGATGTCACCAAAAACTGGCTATTATTTGGTGGTTATTTTTGCACCAATATTATTATTATAAAAAAAACTGAAAAAAAAGTGCTGAACCGGAATGGAATTAATTCAATCAATATGCTATTCGCGTTGTTACTAGACCAAAAGCAAAAGAGGAAAAATAATAATAAAAAAATTCGATCATTATCTTGTTTAGACTGAATGCTTTTAAATGGATGTTTGACCGTTTGTTCAATGAGAGGAGTCAGTGCTTACATCATGTAGCAGTCTTCATGATGGCTGGTGGTAGGTGGCAGAGAAGTGGGCCCAAGCTTTATGAAGGATGGTCGCATACATATATATGTATCTGTTTGTGTCAGCGCTGAAGATCAAATTTGTTGGCCAAAATCGGAATAAGCGCAATTGGTCTGGCAATAATTTGGCTCTTCAAATATTCTTCTTTATCAATTTTAAAGAGTCAGGGGGTATTATTTACACTCAAAAAATATATTTTTTAAAACAAAATTAGAATAAGACCGATTAAAATTTTTAATTGAACTCATGAGACCGATTGCAATTCGGGCAATATAAAGGCCCCTTTTGGACATACACGGTGGGCTACCTCCCTTTAAATACAATTCGGAATTGTAAGTGTGCCTAGATGGCTGATTGTCATATGTTGGGCCTAAGCTTAGATGTTAGGTCATGTTGATCAATTGGGCCTAGGGGTGTCATTCGGACGGAACAGAACGGAATAGGCTATTTCGGAAAAAATTCCAAAATTTTCAGAATCTACTTATGCTTTCCGAATTCCATTCCAAAATTTCGGAATTCTAAAAAGCATTTTCGATTTCGAATTTTTGGAATTTTCGGAAATTTTCGGAATCGGAAATTTTCGGATATTTTCAAAATTTTTCGGAATATTTCGGAATTTTCCTACCACTGCCTACACAATAAAAATAAATCCACACAGCTATTACAAATTTCCAACAAAAAATACAACACATTTTTTTTAAAACAACAACTAACACTTAAAACACATTAAGTCCATAATATCAACACCTAAAAAAATATCAAACATGGTTACATAGTATATATGTATTACATATTTACATTGTATAATATAAGAACTCAGAATATTATCAGAATATTTTTGGAAATTCTATTCGGAATATTTTCGGAACTTTCGGATCAGAAATTCGGAATTTTCGGAATTCTAAAAACAATTCCAATTCCGTTCTAATTTTTTTCGGAATTTTCGGAATTCTGAATTTCGGAATTCGGAATACAAATTTTGCTTCCAAAATCGGAATTTTTCGGCTCGGAATCGGTCAGAATCGGAAATTCCGTTCCAAATGACACCCCTAATTGGGCCCATAGCCATTTAAGATTAGACATTGCAACCACACTCATGTATCCTTTACCCAAAGCTTTAGCCATTTCCACTACCACATGCGAATCGGTCTGCTCCATGTGGCTGATGAACTTTCATTCGGCCTGATCATGAATGACATATTTAGACTAAGCATTACATGGCCAGTCATTCAATTTCGGCCACATAGTGTTTGCATGTGGTATGTCCAATATTATCCAGCCATGAAGTCGGTCTGCCAAGTAACCGAGAGGTGCTGGTTACTTCGGTAACGGCGCCAATAGCCAAGCGATCCTGAGGTGTTCATCAGGACCGCGCGGTTCGTGCCAACAGGCCGGGCATGAAAGGTTGCGGCATCCCGTGGACCTGGCCTAAGCAGCAGTTTCCTAAACCAGCTGCAAGACTGCAAGAGGGAATGTGGCAGTTTCCTAAACCGCTTAGGAAACTCTCCCCAAATCATGCAAATCAAATGTAATCAGATTAGGCTTCCTAATCTGACTAGCTTACCATGTATGGGTGGACTCTTGCACCTATAAAAGAGCCCACCTACCCTCTCTACAGGGGCCCGAATAACTCTCTAGCTAATAAGCATAGAACAGAGAATTCACCATTGTACACATATACCCGGTCGATATTACTGGTAGTGCCGTCCCTATTTGTTGGCTCACCAGGCCAGCCGGTGATCTGCTAGTGAACGCGCACAGACGCAACCGTGGATGTAGGTCACCTTGTTAATGGGACTGAACCACATACAACTTGTTCTTGTCTTTTTCTCTCTCTAAATCCTTCTTACTAATTTTCGGCATCATCAGTTTGGCGCCGTCTGTGGGAAACGACAGAGTTTTTCACCAACAAATTCTTGAGTAATCATCATGTCGCCTAGAAGGAGTAAGAAGGCCGTTACCCAGCCCGGTCAGGAGGATTCACAACCCGGGAGATCGGCTGCCTCCATGACCATAGAACAGATAACGGAAGCGCTGGCGCAACTCTTGGAGGGCCAGCGGCGAACGCATGAACAAATGGAAGCGCTTTTGGCCCGCCAGGAAAAGCGTCCCGCATCAGAAAATCAGCCCGAGAAAAGTGCCCCCGTTCAGAAAACCAGACTGGGAACACCTCGGTGATGGTGAGCGCAGCCAGGCAACCAGGCGTTTGCAGAGGCGAGCTCGGCCAATCCTCGCCGGGTGGAGGATGCCAGAGCCATCATCAACCGGCGGCGCGCGGGCCAGAGGGGAGGAGCCAGGACGGAAGGCCCGGGAGTCAGCCAAAGACCCTCCGACCCGGAGCCAGGAGGACCTTAGGCACACGATTACTCAGACCTGGAGCCGGGCTCTATCCCCAAGGTCGATGCGCTTTGAGGAAGAGGCCTCGTCATCCGATCTGACCTACCGCTTGGATATAGAGAAGAAAATCGGGCGGGATGACGTTAAGGCCCAGTTCGAGGAACTGCAATAGCAGATTGAGAGGTTGAGCTGCAAGTCTGGCCACGACCTCACCAACACGGAGACGGAATCACCATACACTGCTCGGGTGACGCAGTTCCCTATCCCACGGAAGTTCAAACCCCCTCACCTCAGCTCCTACGATGGCACAGGGAGTCCGGTGGACCACATCCGTACCTACAAAGCTCAGATGGCACTGGTTACCACGGTGGACGAGCTACTATGCCTGGCCATTTTTAGTACCCTCAAAGGGCCAGCAGCACGGTGGTTCCATGCTCTAAAGCCCCAGACGATCAATGACTTCAAAGCCCTCAGCAAGCTGTTCATTAGCCAATTTGTCGGGATGCTCGATCAGTTACAACCGGACACTCAGCTGCTGACCATCAAGCAGTGCAAGGAGGAGTCCCTGAGGGAGTATGTGAACCGTTTCAACCAACAAAGGCTCTAGATTTGCAATCTCAATGAAATGGCCGCAATTATGGCCTTCTGTTCGGGAGTTGAACACACCAAGATTGCATGTCGTTTCATCATGACCGACCAGCAACCCTGGTGGAGCTCTCGGAGAGGGTCGGAAAGTACATAGACATTAAGGAGTTCCTGAAAGTGAAGCGCGCTGGCCAGGCGGGAGACGAATCCCCAAAGACCAAGCGCAAGCGTGAAGGATTTGAAAAGGGCTCGAGAAAGAAGCCGAAGCAGGATCAGAAGGATGTCCGGGGTCAGCCCCCGATTGCTTTTATACCCCTTTCCCGGCCCATACAAAAAGTCATGGCCGCGGCCGAGGCGTAGAGGTTGCTTCAGCAGCCAGCAAAGCTTAAAGCCCAGCCCGGGAAGAGGAATCGGGACAAGTTTTGCCGCTTCCACAGAGACCACGGCCACACACACAGAGGACTGCTTCAAGTTAAAGATAGCAATTGAAAAGTTGATCGAGCAAGGTCATCTTGCAGAGTATGTCTGTAGACACCCCATTTTGTCAGCTAACAGATTTAGGAGGCCACAAGCATGTCAAACCTTGATGATTAGAAAGATCGAATTTTTAGAGATTGCCTCTAACTCTCAAGAAATCAAAGAAATGACCAAAATGCCTCTAAAAGCTCAAAACTCTCCGGATTGGCCCAGAATCTCAAAAATCATTCGATGTTGTTCCAAACAAAAAAATTGCATTTTAAAAGGTAAATATTTGAAATCGTAAGCTCCTAGAGACCCCCGGAAGTCCAGGAAGTTCCCGGAAAGTCTCCATTGACCGGTTTGACCAAGATTTGACCAAGTTTGACCAAAGTTTGACCAATATCATTCGAATTCGCCCAAAAGTTCCGAGATCATCCTAGATCATGTGAAAAGTCTTAAAATATGTTTTAAAAGAAAAATCGGACGGAAACGTTAGTCTTTGGAGGCTCCTAGAACTTCCCGGAATTCCCTGGAAGTGCACTGCTTGACTGATTTGACTGCAAGTTTGACCAAAAATTAAAGTCTCCGTTTCGATGTTGAAATATTTTTATCAAATACTAGAGGTCAATTGCTTTCCAACAGTATATCGCACATAATTTGTGGATCTAAAACGAATTTGTTATGAATTTCTGAAGGTGAAAAATGCGATCAATTCGGCTTTATCGCGAATACCGCAAGACTTTCCAAAGTGACCCAATTCCAAACTACTTTTTATGGAAATTAGACCTCAATACCTTTCTAACGCTATATCATAATCTCAATTTGGATTTTGCATGAATTTTCTGTGAATTTTGGACAAAATAGGGCCGTTTCGCAAATTTCGGGAGTTCCGGGGGACAAAATGTAATTTCTGGTCAACAGGGGAGTTGATTGCCGCGGCAGCACTCTGAGTGATTTTTCATTTTTTTTGTAATTTTTGGTTAATTTTTGAGTTTTAATTCAAAATTTCAACAAATAAAACGACATAGTTTTGATTATTCCAAGATTTTGGACAAATTAGAGGCTTTTTAAAACCCAAAATACCTCCCCAAGTTGGCCTATAAATGAGACCCATTTGCTTCCATTTGGAGGAGAGCTTGGAAGCCATTAGAGAGAGATATAGAGAGTTAGGAAGAAATAGAGAGAAAAATAAAGATTTTCTTCTTCAAATCCAAGCCAAATGTGAGTTTTATTTAGTTTTCTCAAAACTAAACTAGTATTTACAAGATTTCAATTCATTTTCTTCATCTTCTTTGAGTTTCCAATGAGTTAGAGAGCAATCTACACCCACATACACACATATATGAGAGGTTGAATGCTTGTGGTTCCATCATTGATTATCATCAATTGATTGTTTATTTTCTTGCTTATATACAATGTTCATCTCCTCTAACCTCATTTCTTTTTTGTTTTCTTTGTTTTACTTATAGTTCATCATGATCTAAATGATGACATGAAGTTTGAGGTGAGTGAATCCTTATGGATAGTAGCTCTTGACCTCAAAAACATGTTTAATAGATGATGATTATAACTTCAATACCTCCAAGGTATCCATGAAGTTATATTCAAAATAAAAATGAATCTCTCCAATAATATTGGGGGTTCTTGATGATGAATTTGATGTTGATATTCCAAGAGGTCATAATCTCTATTTGATGTTGAAAATATACTTTCAAAACCTCTATTTCAAAACCCCTCTTTAACCCCCTCATTTTGATCTCAAGAAAGAAAAACTCTAGTTTTTTCCCAAAATCTTCAAAATAGTGAGTCAAAACAGTGAGTGATCCGAGTTCAAAGATTTCTCTAGAACTCAATACTCAATGTATGGATGTAAAACCACTTGAAAAGTCTTCCTAACTCATTAGAGAGCACCCATGATTTTTTGTTTGACTCGGAAATACTTCGAAGGGTTCCATTTTGGCCCAAACATTCACTCCAGATATTCTGCCTTTACTACCATAGCAGCTTGGTTGACTTTCAACTTGTTTTACCGAAACCTTTTCCAAATGGGGTGGTGTAGACACCCCAATTTTGACCGACCGTCGAATTTAGGAGAGCGTCACCTCCACGTCCAATGATGACAAGGACCGGAAAATTCGAAGTATTCCAAGCTCTTCAGAAAGTTCTCCAAAACGCGATAAAATTTCACAGAAAAAAAGAAAATACCAAGTATTTAGGAGAATTCAGGTATAAGACATGATTTTTGGAAAGGATCTTCAAAAATAATTTGTTTCAAAAAAGGGAAAGACCTAAAAAGGGAACCTCAGCTAAAAACGGCACACGGAAGACTGTCGCGGCATTCACTGAGTGCCGCACGGCAGTCAGGGAGTGCCGGTCCGGCTTTCACCAAGTGCCGCTACAAATTTCTGACTGCCGTTCACTTTTAAAGTCTGTATTTTGCAGTGCAATACGTATGCGTATGCGAATAAGAACAAAAAATTGATAAAGTAAGACTGACAAAAACGCGGCAATCCATTAATTGCCGCGGCATTTGATGAATGCCGCACGGCAGTCATGAAGTGCCGCGACGGCAGTCATGGACTGCCACCGCGGCATTCACGGACTGCCGCTACAGTTTCTTGACTGCCGCCCTGGGCAGCAGTCTGTCTAATTTCAGAAAGTACCCATTGTACCACCAAATGAGATATTTACACATGTCTTTTACTCCGAATTTATTGAAAATACTTGGTAGTTTTTGTCTATAAAAGGAGGGGACCAACCAAGAGAAAAATATTGGGGGGGAATTGGAAAAGGGGAAAACAACACATACAAAAAAAATACTTCTAGTGCACCAACATTTTAGAGAGAAAAGAGAGAGTTTAGAGAAAACTAGGAAGAAGAGCTTGGAAGATCTTCAAAGTAGATAAACTTTGAGGATAGTTGGAGGTGATCCTCTAACCATAAGTTGTTTTATTTGCATTCTTTCCTTTGGACCCTCAAACTATTTTGTTTTCTTTGCTTCATTTCTTCTATTGTTCATACTTCCTTCTTGAGACTATTGGAGATCCTTAATATCTCTCTTGAAATCTCTTGAATGTGATCTTTTGAATCCTATGTAAGCTTATGCTTCACATGGAAGTCAAAGTTTGATCATCATTTTATTTTATAAACAAATAGATGGATCCAAGTCCATAATCATGACTTGGGCCCTCTAAGCTTGAGTTTTCATGGAGTCTCATTATATTCCTTGAAAACTCATGAGTTTTAGTCATGTCTTCATCTCCAATGGCCATCAAATGGTAGGAGGAAATGACTTTGAGTCCAAGCCCATCTCAATGGTTTATATTCTTTATCTTGTAGATTCCATGAAGTTCATCCATACTTCACTTGAAATCTATGAAAAATAAAAGTTTTAGTCTCAAATGACCATCAAATGGTAAGAGGAAATAGCTTGGTTAAGCCCAACTTCATGGTTTAATAGTTGGGGTTAGCAAATAAATGTTGAACTTAAAAATGAAAACAGTGAGTTCACAAACTGTTTTTGATCAAAGATTTTTAGTTCGAAATCTAACCGTTGAAATCAAGTGAAACCAACGGAAAAGTGTCAATAACACAATGTTCTACCACTGTAATTTTTGTTTTTAGATGGTTTCACGTTTAGAATGGTTTGATCATGGGTTTTGTGAGGTAACAACAATCTGCCCAGAGTTTCAGAATAGTTTCAGAACAGCAACACTCTTTTGAAATAATTAAATCAGAGTTCTAATGAAGTGCTTATGACTCCAAATAATTTTTTCTATGAGGTTTAATGTATTAGGAAGTCACCCTAAAAAGAACGGAGCATTTCTAATTTTTTTGCTAGTTTTAAAAAATCAAACAATATCTCTGGACAGAGAGTTGTACATCTCTGAGTGATGTCTGATGTTTGTCCTTTTCCCAGAGATCCGACCGTTGAAACTTTGATTTTCTTTTTGATTTGGAAACTAGACTCACAGAGGAATCTTGTGTCCAAAAATCACCGACATCAAACCATAAGAGACGTGCTTTTTATTTTCTTAAAGGTATGGTCTGCTCTCTGCAATTTTCAGAGTTTTTATGACACACTTGACCAACTTTGTTAATAATGGGTCAAATGATTTTTCTATAACTTAGGGCTTAAACCATGCTTCAATAATGATTAGTTGAGCTTGAATTTAAAGCTTAAGAGTATTTCATAGTTTATTCTTGTCCATGTACATATTCATCCATATGGTTTGACACTTGTAATTAGGACTTATCAGCTTTGGATTTAATTACATTAGATAAATTTAAGCTAGAAGTTTAGGATTGTTACCTATAACACCATATTTTGTATATCATGTGAACTAACCCTCTGTTTTGCAGCGCTATTAAGGTACGGTTTCTCAATCCCTCTCTAGTTTATTAAATTCATTGATTTTATTTGATTATTCGACTTAATGCGCGACACCTTAGAATTAAGGTCTGTCTTATGTGTATATATGGATTAGAGGCTCTTTTCCTAGGTTTTATTTAATCGCATGCATTGCACGTTTAATATTCGCAGCTGGATCCCGGGTAAGCTCTCTTGTTCCCTATTTGCATATCATATTGCTTGCTATTTGACATATGTGGCTTATGAATGATATTTTTGTCATTAACAATTTTACACCCTTTGGACATGCTTTTGTGATGTATATATATATATATATATCTATTAGTTGAGGGCATGCTTAAATTAGTAATTCGATTAAAAGGATGTTGAGTAGAGGCCTATCGCAAGATAGGATGAAATGGGGTGTTTTAGTCCGCCGGGCTCCTTCCCCTTTCATTCCATAATCCCCGGACCCAGTTTTATCTTTGGTTTCGCAAAAGATCAGTTTGCTTTTAAAAATGGTTTCTTAATTTTTCCTTTTAAAAATTAAGTGGCGACTCATTCATTTGTTTTCTTGAATTTGAAATTAGAAAAGAATTTTAAAAGAAAAGCTGTGGGTAAGAAAATTGCGATATCCACAGGTGGTCCCAACTCATTTTTAAATTGAACTTCAATGTCTTAGGGAACTTTATGTATAAAATAGGCCCCTAGATCATTTGTTTTCATTTTCTAAATTGTACATGCAACTCCTTGACCTCAACCCGGGAACGAAGTTCACGGTAAATATTCATCCTAAAAACTTTGTGATAATGGTAGTGTAACTTAATTAACATACTAATTCACTACGTTAATTATAACAACTTTGTAGTTTGGATCTCAAGAAGCCTGACAAAGGATTCTTGTGGAACTAGTGACAAGTGAATACAACACAATTAAGGAAGAGGTACTACAGAAAGTTGCAACCTACACATACCAGCAGCAAGGATAGAGGTAATAAAGTTAGGACTCACTTGTCTTCTTTCCTCAAAATTTGTTTTCATCGAACTCATATCCCCATGTGTAATTCCTGTTGGCCTACAAGGGTACAAGACATGGTTTATAATTACAATTTATAGGCCTAACAACTTAAGCCAAAAGACTAAAAATAGGTGGAAAATAAAAAGAAAAGAGAAAAACAAATGCTTCAACAAACATGAATTCACTTACTAAAGTGTGAGTGGTAGGGAAGCATGATATATATTTACCATGATACCCACTGTAAATATATTGAAATTAAGGACCCATTACTATATAGTTGTAAGGAAAATTACAAATAATATGAGCTAACGGTAATGCCTACCTCATCGATATTGTTTAAGTTGACTCTTGTAATCGATGAATTGTTCATTGTAGTTGCTCCGCCATTGAACTCAAAATCCCATGTGTAATTCCTATTGGGCTGCACGGGTACAAGACGTGGTTTAAAATTACTAAACTAAGTGGGCAGCGTACAATTTAGAGGCTTGACAATTACAACCAAAAGCACAATTTTGGTAACAAATAAATACAGCTATTTTACCGTGGTATTGTATGTGAGCAAACAATATCAGTAAGAAGGGATTCCTACCTCATCGATATTGTTTAAGTCGACTCTTGTAGTCGATGGATTGTTTATTATAGTTGCTCCGCCATTGAACTCAAAATCCCATGTATAATTAATGTTGTGCTAATAAGTGGAAAGACATGGTTGTTTAAGACTAAACTAAGACAGCAGTGTACAATTCCAATAACATGAGCAATCGATAATGCCTACCTCATCAATATTGTTAAAGTCGATTCTTGAACTCGCTGTAGTTGTTCATATTTGATGTGCGGGTATCCTTTTTATATGAAGTATGCATCCCAAATTCAGGAGTTGTAGTTTGTTTTTTATTTGGGCTACAAAATAAGCTCTTTCTTCGGCTAGTAGTAACCCGTCCACCACCTTCAACTTCAGCATCATCTTGTTGAATGGACCGGTTAGGTTGATTTTTTGGGCATATTGTTCTTGTGTGTCCAACGCATCTGTATATATCAATGTTAATTTCTATACCACATAGAAGATGTAAATGCTAATCTATTAATTATTTCATTTTACTACTTCTAAATTGTAATGTTGTTTTTTTGGTTTTTTTTGTTGTTGCAGGTTTTCATTTATTTTGGAACGGGTCATCAATGAATGAATTGGTTGTGGTTGTAAGGGTTGAATGAAATTTTTGGTAAGGGTTGTGGTTGTAAGGCTTGTGGTTGGGTAGATATACCTTTTTTTGTTCCAGTGATAAGAAACTGTGTTCCCTTCTTGTTTCTGTTATAAGAAACACATGTAAATTTTTGGTAAATATAAGTTTATGGATACTTCTATTTAGTATGGAGGAATACATCTATTTAGATTTTTTGTACCCTTTTTGTTTCTGTGATTTTTTTTGTACCCTTTTTGTTTCTATGATAAGATGTTTTGTACCATTTTTGTTCATGTGATATGATTTTTTGTACCCTTTTTCTTTCTGTGATAAGAAATATTGTGCCTCTGATGCACATGTAAATTTTAGATAAATATAAGTTGTGTATAATTTACTACCTGCAATAACCATAGCGCTTTAAATTTTGTTTGTTGCTGCCTTCCCTTTGTTTCAACTGGGGCTGGGTCTTTTACACCAAAACCAGTAGTACACTTTGTCTCAGAAAGGGTGATATAGAACTAGCATAGATTACCTCATGGTGATATAGAACTAGCAATTTCCATTGACCCAAATAGGCAACTCAACATGCTCATTTAATCATTACACCGTACAATCACAATCAAATTGGGCCTAATTTAACCACATAGATTTTGTCCAATAATAAACTAAGTGAACTAGGTTAAGCTCATTAGGCATGCTTTGGCATTACAATTGAACCGAACATGAAAATCATCCAAATATCATAATTAACATCACTCACCTCTTGGGTTTCGCTCCTAATTGTGAGATTAAATCCCTACTATGAACCAAGTACCAATCCTATACATACATTACAAGTTATGAGCTTAAACACCAAAATGGATTGCAAAAAAACTGTCACAAAACTCAATAAAATTGGTACCATCGCGTTAGACTCACCTCCAGGAGTCCGAATATACAGCCTATTTTGAAAATCGACGTCGTTAAGCGCGTCAATCGGCGTCGAAATCGTAGTCGTCAACCTTTTAATTCTCGTGTCCAACTCTCTGCATTATCATCTCTTAACTGATATAGAGATGCTGGGAATGATGAGTCACCTCATTTAGGTGGCTTGTTATAAAACTTCCCAATTTTATTATGACAACCTCACAAGTTTACTAGTTTTGCAATTACACCCCTACTATTTGTTAACTGTATTAAAACTATCCCAAACTTAAATGGGTATTTGTCTATGTCTCACATGGATCCCATAAGTGGTCCCATATAATTAAATGAAGTTGCTAATTAGCCTACTAATTATATAACGTGTTCAATTCGTGCTCACAAAGGTACCCCTAATTGACCCCAGAAGTGGTCACCACCTAATAACATGATATTATTAACAATAAAAAAATAAATCATTTAAGCTGTAATAAACATTTAGGCACATAAGGGTATTTCACATATAATGTCCCATCTCAATTGGGACCCATCAACACACATCCCAACTTGGGATTGTCATACTGGCCACAACTGGGTTCCCAACTGGACACCCATAATCAACTTAGTGGGTTAATCCCACCTCCAATAAGTGTCACATAACACATTAATTAACATTAACTCATGATTATGCATGCTAAAGCAATATTAAATATAAACCGCGGGAGCAGGTGTCACAGATATGGAAGAAATTTGGTATTTTTTACTAGATTATTATTGAAGATATTTTCATGCCTTATCTCATATCAGTCTGGGCCGCTATAAATTAAGCAAGCTGGCCAGGCATCCAACTCACTCCGCATCATTTCGACAAACCACATTCAAACCGAATCCCAATGCATTCTTAGCATTCTTAGGTTTAGATTTTAGGCAAATAAAACAGTCTTTTTATTTTTCTACCATTCAATTACTTCTTGCAATTTTTTCTTTTCCATCAATTAAATAAATATGCTTTTTATTTAATTTCTCTTTGCTTCTTTCATCACTTGTTAGACTTGTGCGCATCAGTACTGTCTATGGACCTTTAGGTGAGGGTCAGGGGCGGACATACAGAGGGTAAAAGGGGGGCTAAAGCCCCATCCAAACTTTTCAAAAATTGCACACTGACCGTAAAAGAAAATTTACAATTAAGCCCTCCCTCTAATATTCTACAAGCCCCCTGTTTATATAAATAACAAAGAATGCCCTCCCTATAAAAGGATTGTCTAGGGCTTTGTTTTTTTTTAACGCCTCATTCAATCATTCTCAAATAGAGCCTTTTCTCTCATCGATCGGCCTGTGGTGCTCTCGCCTCTCTCATCTCTCTCAATCTCTCACTGAAGGGACGCGGGACGCCGGCAAGTGAAGAGAACGATCACTGCGAGTCTGCGACCATGGGATAGCCGACGGTGAGGTGAGGACAATCTTGGCAAGCATAAATGGTTCGATTCTTTGCTTATACATCTATTGTCCCATCTTTACTTCCTCTCTCTCTCTCTCTCTCTCTCTCTCTCTCTCTCTCTCTCTCTCTCTCTCTCGCTCGCTCTATCATTGTTCATGTATTGTTTTCCATTTGGACCATTTCCAATTGCTATCCTTCTCTCTGACTCTCTCATCTCCATTTCTCCATTTGCTCAGATTCTCAACTCTCAACCAACCACACAGTCCACACAAAAACTGAGAAACAGAATTTCATCACAATCTTCAATCTTGGTGCTAACAGTAACAGTGTCTCTGGGCATTCAAAATGAGGTTGGTATATTTTTTGGACTATTCCTCATTTCCTCTTAATTTTCAGTTGTTGATTGATGGAATTGTTGACGACTTGTTGTTGATGTTGAAGTATGAATTGTCAAATTGTGGTTTTTTTGACTAGTTGAATGTTAAGTTGCTTATTGACTTATTGTTGATGTTGAAAATTAGGGGATTATTTTTTTATTTGATTGTTGAGTTGGGAATCGATTGAAATTAGGGGCTGTTATATTTTATTTTTATTAAGATTAGGTAGTTAGGGGCTGATTGTTGAAATTAAAATAGATGAAATTAGGGACTGATTATTTGATTTACATGAGGAACTAAACTTATGATTGTTGAAATAAGGGATTGATTTTTTAAAGAAAAATTCTTTTATGGAATTTAAAGAAATAGAAGATTTCATGGATATTTAATTATTTTTGTTTTTTAAACAGTCAAACACTTATGGATAGATTCGTTAAAAGAGGACCACCTCCAAGAAAGGACGATGGACCTTCTTCTTCTCCAAAGCAAAGTTGCATGAAGATCAACTTGGAGAATCTTCCTTCGGATCCCGGGTTCAGAAGTCCCATTATAAGTTATCATCCTACAGAGCGGGACAAAATTAGGAGATATTACCTACAAAGGGGTCCAAGACAGCCATATGATCACGAGTTTCCTCTTACTAAAACTGGAAAACAAAAATGGCATTTTAATTCGGTTTGGTTTGGTAATTTTTCTAGTTGGTTGGAGTATAGTGTATCTAAGGATGCTGCATTTTGTCTACCTTGTTATCTTTTCACACAAAGTCATTCAGGTCTTGATGCTTTTAGTAGCGTGGGTTTTACTAATTGTAAGAAGTTCAAAAAATTAGCGTAGCACGTTGGAAAAGGCCCCTTAAGTGTTTATTATATTGCAGAAGGAAAATGTACTGGCTTGATGAATCTGAAGCAACATATTGAGTATGCTTTTAATAAGCAATCAGGCCAAGCTCGATCTCAGTACAGAATTCGATTGAATGCTTTAGTTGAGTGTGTTCGACTACTTTTGGAGCAAGGACTTGCATTTCGTGGGCATACTGAAACTAAAGATTCAAGAAACCCGGGAAATTTCCTTAGAGTATTGAGGATGCTTTCTAGAAATCGTCCAGATATCAAAGGGGTTGTTTTAGAAAATGCTCTGCAAAATAATCAATTGACAGCTCCTAGGATTCAGAGAGATATTGTTAGTGCAGCTGCAATGGAAACTATTAATGAGATTATTTGTGATCTTGGTGATGCATTTTTCTCTATTTAATTGATGAATCACGTGGCATATCAGTAAAGGAACAAATGGCAATTGTGATACGTTATGTGGACGATAGTGGTTATGTGATTGAATAGTTTTTGGGTGTTGAGCATGTTACTGATACATGTGCTCTCACATTGAAGAATGCACTTGACAATTTTCTTTGTAGATATGGACTGAGTATTTTTAGATTACGGGGGCAAAGGTTATGATGGAGCTAGTAATATGCAGGGGGAATATAATGGCCTTAAAGCACTTATATTGAATTAGAATCCAAGTGCCTTTTATGTTCATTGCTTTGTTCATCAATTATAGCTAGCTCTAGTAGTTGTATCAAAGGATCACGATGGTGTTGCCTATCTTTTTCAAACTATTTTAAGAGTGTTGAATGTTGTTAGAGGTTTATGTAAATGTCAAGACTTGCTTAGGGCAAAACAAGCGGTACAAATAGCCGAGGCACTTGAAGTGGGAGATCTTTCTAGTGGACAAGGCTTAAATCAAGAAAAAAGTCACAGACTTGCTGGTGATACACATTGGGGTTCCCATTATCATACTTTGGTGAGCTTGTCTACTATGTTTGAAGCTGTGATTGATGTGCTTGAAAAATTTGGAAGAGATTTTTCCCATTCAGAGCAACGGGTTGAAGCACAGTATTTGTTAGGTACCATGGAGTTATTTAACTTTGTGTTCTTCCTTCTCCTAATGAGGAGTCTATTAGCAATAACAAATGAGCTATCACAGCCACTACAAAGAAAAGATCAAGACATAGTAAATGCCATGAATTTGGTTTTAATATCCAAATCAAGGCTTCAAGACATGGAGGATACTGGATGGACTACTTTACTTAGTGATGTTTCCTCATTTTGTGAGAAATTTGATATTGTTGTTGTGGATATGGATGATATGTTTGTGGTTCCAGGGCGGAGAAGGCGTAACACAATGGAAATCAAGAAACTACATCATTATCAAGTCGATGTGTTTTATGCAGTACTAGATTTGCAATTGCAAGAAATGAATGCTCGCTTTAGTGTAGAGAATACAGAGTTGCTTCGTTGCATGGAATGCTGGAGTCCATGTAACTTGTTCAACAATTTTGATAAGGATAAATTATTGCACTTTGCTGAATTGTATCCTAATGATTTTTCATCATTTCGGCTTCAACTCCTAGCTGGTCAGCTTGATACTTATATCGCTGACATGGGTTCACATTGTGAATTTTCAAGACTTGAGGAACTTGGTGCTCTTGCTAGATCATTGGTGGAGACTGGAAGGCACAAAGTATATCTTTTAGTTTACTTGCTCATAACTTTGGCATTGATCTTAGTAGTTGCAACTGCTACGGTTGAGAGAGCCTTTTCAGCTATGAATATTATAAAGAATCAATTACGAAATCGAATGGGTGATGAGTGGTTGAGTGATAGCTTGGTTATATATATATATAAAGAATGAGATTTTTGAAGGGGTGGCAAATGATGCAATTATGGAAAACTTCCAAAAGATGAAGACTCGTAGGGGTTAATTGTAAATGTAACTTTATGAATTGCGCAAGACATGCTAGTAATTCCTTCCTTTGGCTAATTGTGACTTTGTGCTTTTTGCTGTTTTGTTTAGCATAGGGCCTTTCTTTCTTTTGCTTTGATGATAGGTTGCTAGTTTTAGATGGGTTTGAATCTAGGTTTGTCCGATTGGTTTCCGTCTGTCTTTGTGAAGCTTATTAATGAAAATGTGATTTTGTGGTAAATTCTATCATTTATATGGTTTTGTGTATTTAAATTTACGTTTGTAAACTCAAGTCCCCCCCTCCTTCCCCCTTACATGGAATTTCTAAATTCTCCCCTGGTGAGGGTGCTTTCTTACTCACCTTTCATAATCGCCTATTAGAAGTTAGATTTATGAAACCTTGGGTATCACTCAAACAAGTAGTTTTAGGAAATTTTGTATTTTATAAGTTTGGGTCTACCTCACAAGGCTTAGGCACGCCTGAGCCAAAAATATAGCAAACAATTTGGCACACCCGGTGGGACATCCAAGTGATGAGCCATGAAGCATACCGTGAAACATGGCTGCAATTCTACAACGATCAACTTCGTTGGAGGGACGAAAAAATAAGTCTTCTTAAAGATTTAATCGTCTCAACTTCAATAAGGTGATATTCTATGGCGATTTAATCCGACAAAAGATTGAATCTCCATGGGATTCGCAACTGCATCATTGGCTTAATCATGAAATAAGCCGATGTGAGGATGAAATTGGTCAACTAAAAATTGAGATTGACCGATATATAGTTTTTCAACAAATAAATCGGTCTCCTTCTTGCCTTAAGTGAAGCAAAAGAGCCAGCGCCTTATGGAAAGAATTTCATATCCATAGAGGATTTTTTAAACAGTAGCTGGAGGGAAAAAAACCTAGCAGTTTTTCAGTTTTACCCTCAGGGGGCAAGAAGACAAAAAAAATATTCCCTCCGTCCCATATTAGGAGTCCTTGATTCCATTTTTTCAAGTCCCATTTTAAGAGTACTCTTTGAAAAGTCAATATACTTTAATGCACATTTTTCAAGTTTGCCCTTAATTATATACAATTATTCCCTCTTTTTCTTTGACATGACACTAGAATTTTGAAATTCAAAAAGGGACAATATTGGAAAGTTGAAAATTTCACCATAACCAATAATATCCCCTTAAATAGTTGGAATTCCCAAAAGAGACTCTAAATATGGGACAGAGGGAGTAATTGCTAGTGACGGGCCAAAATTTTTTACTTCGGCTAAAGAGCCTCTCGCTAGTGATGATGTAGAAGAAGAAACGCTCGGGGGCCAAAATCTAAATGAGCCTCACAATTCTGTTGAGGTCGAAAGGAAGAGCATGATAGGTCGGATGATCTTATTTTGGCAACAGACCCTCTCGCCACTTTTGAAGATGATGAAGTGCTTGGGGGGCAAGCTCCACCAAGACCAATTGATTCTAATTCAGTCCATGAATTTTTTGAACATATTCTTTTAAGGAAGCTATAACCCTTAAGGAGTTGTTTAATTTTTTTCGTCTCGTAATAGTGACCGATTATTTTTTTTTTTAACCAATTAATTATTTGACTTGGGTTGATTTACATCCACGATGGTTGTGTGGATGTCACCAAAAACTGGCTATTATTTGGTGGTTATTTTTGCACCAATATTATTATTATAAAAAAAACTGAAAAAAAAGTGCTGAACCGGAATGGAATTAATTCAATCAATATGCTATTCGCGTTGTTACTAGACCAAAAGCAAAAGAGGAAAAATAATAATAAAAAAATTCGATCATTATCTTGTTTAGACTGAATGCTTTTAAATGGATGTTTGACCGTTTGTTCAATGAGAGGAGTCAGTGCTTACATCATGTAGCAGTCTTCATGATGGCTGGTGGTAGGTGGCAGAGAAGTGGGCCCAAGCTTTATGAAGGATGGTCGCATACATATATATGTATCTGTTTGTGTCAGCGCTGAAGATCAAATTTGTTGGCCAAAATCGGAATAAGCGCAATTGGTCTGGCAATAATTTGGCTCTTCAAATATTCTTCTTTATCAATTTTAAAGAGTCAGGGGGTATTATTTACACTCAAAAAATATATTTTTTAAAACAAAATTAGAATAAGACCGATTAAAATTTTTAATTGAACTCATGAGACCGATTGCAATTCGGGCAATATAAAGGCCCCTTTTGGACATACACGGTGGGCTACCTCCCTTTAAATACAATTCGGAATTGTAAGTGTGCCTAGATGGCTGATTGTCATATGTTGGGCCTAAGCTTAGATGTTAGGTCATGTTGATCAATTGGGCCTAGGGGTGTCATTCGGACGGAACAGAACGGAATAGGCTATTTCGGAAAAAATTCCAAAATTTTCAGAATCTACTTATGCTTTCCGAATTCCATTCCAAAATTTCGGAATTCTAAAAAGCATTTTCGATTTCGAATTTTTGGAATTTTCGGAAATTTTCGGAATCGGAAATTTTCGGATATTTTCAAAATTTTTCGGAATATTTCGGAATTTTCCTACCACTGCCTACACAATAAAAATAAATCCACACAGCTATTACAAATTTCCAACAAAAAATACAACACATTTTTTTTAAAACAACAACTAACACTTAAAACACATTAAGTCCATAATATCAACACCTAAAAAAATATCAAACATGGTTACATAGTATATATGTATTACATATTTACATTGTATAATATAAGAACTCAGAATATTATCAGAATATTTTTGGAAATTCTATTCGGAATATTTTCGGAACTTTCGGATCAGAAATTCGGAATTTTCGGAATTCTAAAAACAATTCCAATTCCGTTCTAATTTTTTTCGGAATTTTCGGAATTCTGAATTTCGGAATTCGGAATACAAATTTTGCTTCCAAAATCGGAATTTTTCGGCTCGGAATCGGTCAGAATCGGAAATTCCGTTCCAAATGACACCCCTAATTGGGCCCATAGCCATTTAAGATTAGACATTGCAACCACACTCATGTATCCTTTACCCAAAGCTTTAGCCATTTCCACTACCACATGCGAATCGGTCTGCTCCATGTGGCTGATGAACTTTCATTCGGCCTGATCATGAATGACATATTTAGACTAAGCATTACATGGCCAGTCATTCAATTTCGGCCACATAGTGTTTGCATGTGGTATGTCCAATATTATCCAGCCATGAAGTCGGTCTGCCAAGTAACCGAGAGGTGCTGGTTACTTCGGTAACGGCGCCAATAGCCAAGCGATCCTGAGGTGTTCATCAGGACCGCGCGGTTCGTGCCAACAGGCCGGGCATGAAAGGTTGCGGCATCCCGTGGACCTGGCCTAAGCAGCAGTTTCCTAAACCAGCTGCAAGACTGCAAGAGGGAATGTGGCAGTTTCCTAAACCGCTTAGGAAACTCTCCCCAAATCATGCAAATCAAATGTAATCAGATTAGGCTTCCTAATCTGACTAGCTTACCATGTATGGGTGGACTCTTGCACCTATAAAAGAGCCCACCTACCCTCTCTACAGGGGCCCGAATAACTCTCTAGCTAATAAGCATAGAACAGAGAATTCACCATTGTACACATATACCCGGTCGATATTACTGGTAGTGCCGTCCCTATTTGTTGGCTCACCAGGCCAGCCGGTGATCTGCTAGTGAACGCGCACAGACGCAACCGTGGATGTAGGTCACCTTGTTAATGGGACTGAACCACATACAACTTGTTCTTGTCTTTTTCTCTCTCTAAATCCTTCTTACTAATTTTCGGCATCATCAGTTTGGCGCCGTCTGTGGGAAACGACAGAGTTTTTCACCAACAAATTCTTGAGTAATCATCATGTCGCCTAGAAGGAGTAAGAAGGCCGTTACCCAGCCCGGTCAGGAGGATTCACAACCCGGGAGATCGGCTGCCTCCATGACCATAGAACAGATAACGGAAGCGCTGGCGCAACTCTTGGAGGGCCAGCGGCGAACGCATGAACAAATGGAAGCGCTTTTGGCCCGCCAGGAAAAGCGTCCCGCATCAGAAAATCAGCCCGAGAAAAGTGCCCCCGTTCAGAAAACCAGACTGGGAACACCTCGGTGATGGTGAGCGCAGCCAGGCAACCAGGCGTTTGCAGAGGCGAGCTCGGCCAATCCTCGCCGGGTGGAGGATGCCAGAGCCATCATCAACCGGCGGCGCGCGGGCCAGAGGGGAGGAGCCAGGACGGAAGGCCCGGGAGTCAGCCAAAGACCCTCCGACCCGGAGCCAGGAGGACCTTAGGCACACGATTACTCAGACCTGGAGCCGGGCTCTATCCCCAAGGTCGATGCGCTTTGAGGAAGAGGCCTCGTCATCCGATCTGACCTACCGCTTGGATATAGAGAAGAAAATCGGGCGGGATGACGTTAAGGCCCAGTTCGAGGAACTGCAATAGCAGATTGAGAGGTTGAGCTGCAAGTCTGGCCACGACCTCACCAACACGGAGACGGAATCACCATACACTGCTCGGGTGACGCAGTTCCCTATCCCACGGAAGTTCAAACCCCCTCACCTCAGCTCCTACGATGGCACAGGGAGTCCGGTGGACCACATCCGTACCTACAAAGCTCAGATGGCACTGGTTACCACGGTGGACGAGCTACTATGCCTGGCCATTTTTAGTACCCTCAAAGGGCCAGCAGCACGGTGGTTCCATGCTCTAAAGCCCCAGACGATCAATGACTTCAAAGCCCTCAGCAAGCTGTTCATTAGCCAATTTGTCGGGATGCTCGATCAGTTACAACCGGACACTCAGCTGCTGACCATCAAGCAGTGCAAGGAGGAGTCCCTGAGGGAGTATGTGAACCGTTTCAACCAACAAAGGCTCTAGATTTGCAATCTCAATGAAATGGCCGCAATTATGGCCTTCTGTTCGGGAGTTGAACACACCAAGATTGCATGTCGTTTCATCATGACCGACCAGCAACCCTGGTGGAGCTCTCGGAGAGGGTCGGAAAGTACATAGACATTAAGGAGTTCCTGAAAGTGAAGCGCGCTGGCCAGGCGGGAGACGAATCCCCAAAGACCAAGCGCAAGCGTGAAGGATTTGAAAAGGGCTCGAGAAAGAAGCCGAAGCAGGATCAGAAGGATGTCCGGGGTCAGCCCCCGATTGCTTTTATACCCCTTTCCCGGCCCATACAAAAAGTCATGGCCGCGGCCGAGGCGTAGAGGTTGCTTCAGCAGCCAGCAAAGCTTAAAGCCCAGCCCGGGAAGAGGAATCGGGACAAGTTTTGCCGCTTCCACAGAGACCACGGCCACACACACAGAGGACTGCTTCAAGTTAAAGATAGCAATTGAAAAGTTGATCGAGCAAGGTCATCTTGCAGAGTATGTCTGTAGACACCCCATTTTGTCAGCTAACAGATTTAGGAGGCCACAAGCATGTCAAACCTTGATGATTAGAAAGATCGAATTTTTAGAGATTGCCTCTAACTCTCAAGAAATCAAAGAAATGACCAAAATGCCTCTAAAAGCTCAAAACTCTCCGGATTGGCCCAGAATCTCAAAAATCATTCGATGTTGTTCCAAACAAAAAAATTGCATTTTAAAAGGTAAATATTTGAAATCGTAAGCTCCTAGAGACCCCCGGAAGTCCAGGAAGTTCCCGGAAAGTCTCCATTGACCGGTTTGACCAAGATTTGACCAAGTTTGACCAAAGTTTGACCAATATCATTCGAATTCGCCCAAAAGTTCCGAGATCATCCTAGATCATGTGAAAAGTCTTAAAATATGTTTTAAAAGAAAAATCGGACGGAAACGTTAGTCTTTGGAGGCTCCTAGAACTTCCCGGAATTCCCTGGAAGTGCACTGCTTGACTGATTTGACTGCAAGTTTGACCAAAAATTAAAGTCTCCGTTTCGATGTTGAAATATTTTTATCAAATACTAGAGGTCAATTGCTTTCCAACAGTATATCGCACATAATTTGTGGATCTAAAACGAATTTGTTATGAATTTCTGAAGGTGAAAAATGCGATCAATTCGGCTTTATCGCGAATACCGCAAGACTTTCCAAAGTGACCCAATTCCAAACTACTTTTTATGGAAATTAGACCTCAATACCTTTCTAACGCTATATCATAATCTCAATTTGGATTTTGCATGAATTTTCTGTGAATTTTGGACAAAATAGGGCCGTTTCGCAAATTTCGGGAGTTCCGGGGGACAAAATGTAATTTCTGGTCAACAGGGGAGTTGATTGCCGCGGCAGCACTCTGAGTGATTTTTCATTTTTTTGTAATTTTTGGTTAATTTTTGAGTTTTAATTCAAAATTTCAACAAATAAAACGACATAGTTTTGATTATTCCAAGATTTTGGACAAATTAGAGGCTTTTTAAAACCCAAAATACCTCCCCAAGTTGGCCTATAAATGAGACCCATTTGCTTCCATTTGGAGGAGAGCTTGGAAGCCATTAGAGAGAGATATAGAGAGTTAGGAAGAAATAGAGAGAAAAATAAAGATTTTCTTCTTCAAATCCAAGCCAAATGTGAGTTTTATTTAGTTTTCTCAAAACTAAACTAGTATTTACAAGATTTCAATTCATTTTCTTCATCTTCTTTGAGTTTCCAATGAGTTAGAGAGCAATCTACACCCACATACACACATATATGAGAGGTTGAATGCTTGTGGTTCCATCATTGATTATCATCAATTGATTGTTTATTTTCTTGCTTATATACAATGTTCATCTCCTCTAACCTCATTTCTTTTTTGTTTTCTTTGTTTTACTTATAGTTCATCATGATCTAAATGATGACATGAAGTTTGAGGTGAGTGAATCCTTATGGATAGTAGCTCTTGACCTCAAAAACATGTTTAATAGATGATGATTATAACTTCAATACCTCCAAGGTATCCATGAAGTTATATTCAAAATAAAAATGAATCTCTCCAATAATATTGGGGGTTCTTGATGATGAATTTGATGTTGATATTCCAAGAGGTCATAATCTCTATTTGATGTTGAAAATATACTTTCAAAACCTCTATTTCAAAACCCCTCTTTAACCCCCTCATTTTGATCTCAAGAAAGAAAAACTCTAGTTTTTTCCCAAAATCTTCAAAATAGTGAGTCAAAACAGTGAGTGATCCGAGTTCAAAGATTTCTCTAGAACTCAATACTCAATGTATGGATGTAAAACCACTTGAAAAGTCTTCCTAACTCATTAGAGAGCACCCATGATTTTTTGTTTGACTCGGAAATACTTCGAAGGGTTCCATTTTGGCCCAAACATTCACTCCAGATATTCTGCCTTTACTACCATAGCAGCTTGGTTGACTTTCAACTTGTTTTACCGAAACCTTTTCCAAATGGGGTGGTGTAGACACCCCAATTTTGACCGACCGTCGAATTTAGGAGAGCGTCACCTCCACGTCCAATGATGACAAGGACCGGAAAATTCGAAGTATTCCAAGCTCTTCAGAAAGTTCTCCAAAACGCGATAAAATTTCACAGAAAAAAAGAAAATACCAGGTATTTAGGAGAATTCAGGTATAAGACATGATTTTTGGAAAGGATCTTCAAAAATAATTTGTTTCAAAAAAGGGAAAGACCTAAAAAGGGAACCTCAGCTAAAAACGGCACACGGAAGACTGTCGCGGCATTCACTGAGTGCCGCACGGCAGTCAGGGAGTGCCGGTCCGGCTTTCACCAAGTGCCGCTACAAATTTCTGACTGCCGTTCACTTTTAAAGTCTGTATTTTGCAGTGCAATACGTATGCGTATGCGAATAAGAACAAAAAATTGATAAAGTAAGACTGACAAAAACGCGGCAATCCATTAATTGCCGCGGCATTTGATGAATGCCGCACGGCAGTCATGAAGTGCCGCGACGGCAGTCATGGACTGCCACCGCGGCATTCACGGACTGCCGCTACAGTTTCTTGACTGCCGCCCTGGGCAGCAGTCTGTCTAATTTCAGAAAGTACCCATTGTACCACCAAATGAGATATTTACACATGTCTTTTACTCCGAATTTATTGAAAATACTTGGTAGTTTTTGTCTATAAAAGGAGGGGACCAACCAAGAGAAAAATATTGGGGGGGAATTGGAAAAGGGGAAAACAACACATACAAAAAAAATACTTCTAGTGCACCAACATTTTAGAGAGAAAAGAGAGAGTTTAGAGAAAACTAGGAAGAAGAGCTTGGAAGATCTTCAAAGTAGATAAACTTTGAGGATAGTTGGAGGTGATCCTCTAACCATAAGTTGTTTTATTTGCATTCTTTCCTTTGGACCCTCAAACTATTTTGTTTTCTTTGCTTCATTTCTTCTATTGTTCATACTTCCTTCTTGAGACTATTGGAGATCCTTAATATCTCTCTTGAAATCTCTTGAATGTGATCTTTTGAATCCTATGTAAGCTTATGCTTCACATGGAAGTCAAAGTTTGATCATCATTTTATTTTATAAACAAATAGATGGATCCAAGTCCATAATCATGACTTGGGCCCTCTAAGCTTGAGTTTTCATGGAGTCTCATTATATTCCTTGAAAACTCATGAGTTTTAGTCATGTCTTCATCTCCAATGGCCATCAAATGGTAGGAGGAAATGACTTTGAGTCCAAGCCCATCTCAATGGTTTATATTCTTTATCTTGTAGATTCCATGAAGTTCATCCATACTTCACTTGAAATCTATGAAAAATAAAAGTTTTAGTCTCAAATGACCATCAAATGGTAAGAGGAAATAGCTTGGTTAAGCCCAACTTCATGGTTTAATAGTTGGGGTTAGCAAATAAATGTTGAACTTAAAAATGAAAACAGTGAGTTCACAAACTGTTTTTGATCAAAGATTTTTAGTTCGAAATCTAACCGTTGAAATCAAGTGAAACCAACGGAAAAGTGTCAATAACACAATGTTCTACCACTGTAATTTTTGTTTTTAGATGGTTTCACGTTTAGAATGGTTTGATCATGGGTTTTGTGAGGTAACAACAATCTGCCCAGAGTTTCAGAATAGTTTCAGAACAGCAACACTCTTTTGAAATAATTAAATCAGAGTTCTAATGAAGTGCTTATGACTCCAAATAATTTTTTCTATGAGGTTTAATGTGTTAGGAAGTCACCCTAAAAAGAACGGAGCATTTCTAATTTTTTTGCTAGTTTTAAAAAATCAAACAATATCTCTGGACAGAGAGTTGTACATCTCTGAGTGATGTCTGATGTTTGTCCTTTTCCCAGAGATCCGACCGTTGAAACTTTGATTTTCTTTTTGATTTGGAAACTAGACTCACAGAGGAATCTTGTGTCCAAAAATCACCGACATCAAACCATAAGAGACGTGCTTTTTATTTTCTTAAAGGTCTGGTCTGCTCTCTGCAATTTTCAGAGTTTTTATGACACACTTGACCAACTTTGTTAATAATGGGTCAAATGATTTTTCTATAACTTAGGGCTTAAACCATGCTTCAATAATGATTAGTTGAGCTTGAATTTAAAGCTTAAGAGTATTTCATAGTTTATTCTTGTCCATGTACATATTCATCCATATGGTTTGACACTTGTAATTAGGACTTATCAGCTTTGGATTTAATTACATTAGATAAATTTAAGCTAGAAGTTTAGGATTGTTACCTATAACACCATATTTTGTATATCATGTGAACTAACCCTCTGTTTTGTAGCGCTATTAAGGTACGGTTTCTCAATCCCTCTCTAGTTTATTAAATTCATTGATTTTATTTGATTATTCGACTTAATGCGCGACACCTTAGAATTAAGGTCTGTCTTATGTGTATATATGGATTAGAGGCTCTTTTCCTAGGTTTTATTTAATCGCATGCATTGCACGTTTAATATTCGCAGCTGGATCCCGGGTAAGCTCTCTTGTTCCCTATTTGCATATCATATTGCTTGCTATTTGACATATGTGGCTTATGAATGATATTTTTGTCATTAACAATTTTACACCCTTTGGACATGCTTTTGTGATGTATATATATATATATATCTATTAGTTGAGGGCATGCTTAAATTAGTAATTCGATTAAAAGGATGTTGAGTAGAGGCCTATCGCAAGATAGGATGAAAGGGGGTGTTTTAGTCCGCCGGGCTCCTTCCCCTTTCATTCCATAATCCCCGGACCCAGTTTTATCTTTGGTTTCGCAAAAGATCAGTTTGCTTTTAAAAATGGTTTCTTAATTTTTCCTTTTAAAAATTAAGTGGCGACTCATTCATTTGTTTTCTTGAATTTGAAATTAGAAAAGAATTTTAAAAGAAAAGCTGTGGGTAAGAAAATTGCGATATCCACAGGTGGTCCCAACTCATTTTTAAATTGAACTTCAATGTCTTAGGGAACTTTATGTATAAAATAGGCCCCTAGATCATTTGTTTTCATTTTCTAAATTGTACATGCAACTCCTTGACCTCAACCCGGGAACGAAGTTCACGGTAAATATTCATCCTAAAAACTTTGTGATAATGGTAGTGTAACTTAATTAACATACTAATTCACTACGTTAATTATAACAACTTTGTAGTTTGGATCTCAAGAAGCCTGACAAAGGATTCTTGTGGAACTAGTGACAAGTGAATACAACACAATTAAGGAAGAGGTACTACAGAAAGTTGCAACCTACACATACCAGCAGCAAGGATAGAGGTAATAAAGTTAGGACTCACTTGTCTTCTTTCCTCAAAATTTGTTTTCATCGAACTCATATCCCCATGTGTAATTCCTGTTGGCCTACAAGGGTACAAGACATGGTTTATAATTACAATTTATAGGCCTAACAACTTAAGCCAAAAGACTAAAAATAGGTGGAAAATAAAAAGAAAAGAGAAAAACAAATGCTTCAACAAACATGAATTCACTTACTAAAGTGTGAGTGGTAGGGAAGCATGATATATATTTACCATGATACCCACTGTAAATATATTGAAATTAAGGACCCATTACTATATAGTTGTAAGGAAAATTACAAATAATATGAGCTAACGGTAATGCCTACCTCATCGATATTGTTTAAGTTGACTCTTGTAATCGATGAATTGTTCATTGTAGTTGCTCCGCCATTGAACTCAAAATCCCATGTGTAATTCCTATTGGGCTGCACGGGTACAAGACGTGGTTTAAAATTACTAAACTAAGTGGGCAGCGTACAATTTAGAGGCTTGACAATTACAACCAAAAGCACAATTTTGGTAACAAATAAATACAGCTATTTTACCGTGGTATTGTATGTGAGCAAACAATATCAGCAAGAAGGGATTCCTACCTCATCGATATTGTTTAAGTCGACTCTTGTAGTCGATGGATTGTTTATTATAGTTGCTCCGCCATTGAACTCAAAATCCCATGTATAATTAATGTTGTGCTAATAAGTGGAAAGACATGGTTGTTTAAGACTAAACTAAGACAGCAGTGTACAATTCCAATAACATGAGCAATCGATAATGCCTACCTCATCAATATTGTTAAAGTCGATTCTTGAACTCGCTGTAGTTGTTCATATTTGATGTGCGGGTATCCTTTTTATATGAAGTATGCATCCCAAATTCAGGAGTTGTAGTTTGTTTTTTATTTGGGCTACAAAATAAGCTCTTTCTTCGGCTAGTAGTAACCCGTCCACCACCTTCAACTTCAGCATCATCTTGTTGAATGGACCGGTTAGGTTGATTTTTTGGGCATATTGTTCTTGTGTGTCCAACGCATCTGTATATATCAATGTTAATTTCTATACCACATAGAAGATGTAAATGCTAATCTATTAATTATTTCATTTTACTACTTCTAAATTGTAATGTTGTTTTTTTGGTTTTTTTTGTTGTTGCAGGTTTTCATTTATTTTGGAACGGGTCATCAATGAATGAATTGGTTGTGGTTGTAAGGGTTGAATGAAATTTTTGGTAAGGGTTGTGGTTGTAAGGCTTGTGGTTGGGTAGATATACCTTTTTTTGTTCCAGTGATAAGAAACTGTGTTCCCTTCTTGTTTCTGTTATAAGAAACACATGTAAATTTTTGGTAAATATAAGTTTATGGATACTTCTATTTAGTATGGAGGAATACATCTATTTAGATTTTTTGTACCCTTTTTGTTTCTGTGATTTTTTTTGTACCCTTTTTGTTTCTATGATAAGATGTTTTGTACCATTTTTGTTCATGTGATATGATTTTTTGTACCCTTTTTCTTTCTGTGATAAGAAATATTGTGCCTCTGATGCACATGTAAATTTTAGATAAATATAAGTTGTGTATAATTTACTACCTGCAATAACCATAGCGCTTTAAATTTTGTTTGTTGCTGCCTTCCCTTTGTTTCAACTGGGGCTGGGTCTTTTACACCAAAACCAGTAGTACACTTTGTTGTCCCAATCTTCTTCTTCCATAGGTCCTTCAAATGACATGTTAGTTCTGTGACTGTATCATTTGCATCGGTCCATCCTTCCTCCGTTAAGACAGCATAGTGTCCCATGTCTTCGCACCTGTTATTGAACAATTTGAGATGTGTAATTTGACTTTGAGTGTGCTGAAAATTATTGCCTTTCAAGGATGTGTAGTTTTCCGTTTCCGCCCATTTCGGGCCACTTTTCAACCATCTTGGTGTGATACAACTAAGAGGGATTTCCTGCATGTATTCATTTTTCATTACACATATCATATGGCAACAGGGTATTCCAACAGACTCAAATCGCATGCAAGAACACTTAATTGTCCCCTCATGGTGATTGGAAATGACATTCCATCGCGAAGTGGGCTGTGGATATTTGGATAAGTAAAAATTAACGTACGTCGGCCCACTCACCCTTTCTGAGACAAAGTATTTAGTCTCACGGTTAATTTCACCACGAAACATGATAAAAATCGATCTAGTGAATATGTTGGCAGTATGCGTCTCAATGGGCCTCAAGTTTGTGAATATAACTGGATATATTTGTTCCGTATCATTGTGCGCCTTAGCTTCATTATGGCGAAGATGTCGAAGTGCTCTATCATAATTTTTAACAAACTTGTAAAGCCGCGTTTGGATTTTAAGAAAGCCTTTTAAAAATGAATTAATCCCTTCGCACCTTTGCGTGGTCTTCATACCGGAAAAGAATTGGCCCCTCAAGTATGCCTCAGCCCAAATCGAACGCTTTTTATACATCTCTTTCATCCATTTGTTAAAGTGTAGCCCATACTTGTCAACTAACTCTTGCCATGATGCTTCAAACTCTTCGACCTTGCAATTTCTCTTCATGCATTTGTCAAAATCATTACCAAACCCTGTAACACGGATATTTGTAACGGCATTCCGTTGTATGTGCCATTGGCACTACCGATGTGATGAGTTAGGAAGAATGCTAGCAATTGCCTGCCGCATCGCCTTATCTCCATCAGTTAGTACGGAAGTCGGAGCCTTACCCTTCATTGCTTTAAGTAAGGTCTCCAAAACCTAAATGTAGGTATCTACGATTTCATCGACCAATAATGCGCAACCAAAAATTGTAGTTTGGAAATGATTATTGACGCCTGCAAGTATGACAAATGGTTTCCTGTAGGCATTTGTTTGGTAAGTTGTATCAAATGCTAGGACATCTCGAAATCTGTCATAGTCGATACGAGATCTTGCATCTGTCCAAAACAACCTGGACAATCGAGTTTCCTCGTCTACCTCAAACTTGTAATAAAATTATTCATCAGTCTCACCTTTTGAACACAAATATGCCAGTGCTCCCTCGGCATCACCATCTACAAGCTCCGATGTACGTTCAACATCAACATAATTGTACAAGTCTTTTTGAATGAACCCAACCTTCTCATATGAACCCGCTTGATGTACCATGTAGTCCATAATCTTACTAGGTCTGATACCGACACTGCGTATTGAACTAATCTGAGCTTTATCTGAATTCTGGACTTGCCGGTGTGACCAAAGAAAAGGCACACATTGAGGAGGACATAGCGGATGGCTATGGTGTTTAACGAAATTTGTCACAACATAATATTGCTTAGCTCTATCCAATCAGATATAGAGGCATGCACCACATTGAACTCTAGTAAGGGCCTTGGGCTCCCTCGACCTGTCTTCATGGTCTAAATATTTTTGGCATCTTTCCCCTTCTCTAGAACACACCCAACATCTCGATACGACTATTTGGTCCCTTCCGTATTTTAATTCATCCTTTCGTACACTAAAACCCACCACCTTTGCATAACTATTGTAAAATTTGGCCCCTTTACCCTCGGATTTGAATGTCATGCGAAGGACTTCATCTTCGGTCATTTCATGTAGTGCTTGATCTAAACCACATTCGAAGGTTTGTTGGACGACATTACTATGTACAGCTTCTGGGTCATTACTGTCAACCCCCGTGTGAACGTTATATGTGTATTCCAATCCGCTTTCATCATATAAATCATTCCCCAAAGTAGTTTCTTCATCCAAATCTGTGCATACCGACTTTCCCTTGGATCTCCGCATACCATCCATTGGAATTTACACTGTTAGAAAACAAACAAAATTAATAAATGAGAAGTATGCGTGTAATATGGACTATGTTTAATGAAATTCCATTATTAAGAAATTCTGTTCCCTTATTGTTCCATAATTAATAAATTATGTACCCTTGTTGTTCCAAGATTAAGAAATTATGTATCCTTATTGTTCCAAGATTTAGAAATTGTGTACCCTTCTTGTTCCAAGATTTAGAAATTATGTATCCTTATTGTTCCATGATTAAGAAATTATGTACCCTTGTTGTTCCAAAATTAAGAAATTATTTACCCTTATTGTTCCATGATTAAGAAATTATGTACCCTTATTGTTCCAAGATTTAGAAATTATGTACCCTTATTGTTCCATGATTAAGAAATTATGTACCCTTATTGTTCCATGATTAAGAAATTATGTACCCTTATAGTTCCAGTGACAATAAATTTTGTACCCTTCTTGTTCCATGCTTAAGAAATTCTATACCCTTCTTGTTGCTTACTCATCAAAACACTTATTGTTGCCTACTTCTGAATAGTTCCTTAGCAATATTTTAATTAATTAAAGATTAATTTTACAAAAAGTTTGAAAGCTGAATGATGTGACTAACTTTCCCTGCAAATGTCCGTAGTGATGTGATTAAACTGTCTGATTAATGATGTCCAAAACCTACTGTATCTTTCAATAAAGTGAAAAGGCTCCGATTTTTCAGTGATGTGACTAACCTTTCTGAGTGAGTGATTGAAGTTGACAAATCATTGTATCCTATTCATAGTACTGTCCCTCCTACGAAACCCTCATTCATAGTGTAGTCATTTCAAAGTTGACATTTATTGACAGTGCGCAATTCCTACTATACAAAGCAAGAAGGGTTGCAGGTAACATATTTTGTACTCAATCTCCTAAGGATGTGAAGAGGTAGAGGTGGAGGGAGAAGTGGAAGAAGGGAAAAAAGAGCTAGTAATACTCCTTCAATTAGCGATATATGGCATATATGCTCTTACACAGATCCTAAAGGTCAAACTTGGTATGGAAAAAGACGTTCTTTTGTCAACACCCCAACACCTTATAATTTCTCTTTCTCAAATGTTGGACACATAATCATTGGTGACACTCACACTCAACTACCAAACAATGCAGTTCTTATTGGAGATGATCTGCGATGGACAAAATTGTTTAGCATAAGGTGTGAGTGCGAAGTATATTGTCGTTGGCACGGGTTACCATTACCGATTTCTCGCGCTTCTGATTTCATGCAAAATCCTAATAAGGATGACGATCGGGTCATAAAGTTGCTGAAGCAAGAGATTCGACAGATGAAACGACGATTGATGCGTTTTCACGCAATCGAAGATGTAAAAATATATTGTTACCCCCCAATCTTTGCTATACAAGATATTGAAGATGATCCATCTTATGCTGATGTATATCCCAATCTACCGGATTATACTGAAGATGATGTTGATCGGGATTTTCAATGTTTTCTTCCAGGGTGTCTAATCAGAGATGATGGACAACATTTCTGTTGTTATGAATACTATGGTGATTTATCTAGTTTGGACCTCCTTTCTTATTAGTTCCGTTACGGTATGCTTTTTTTTTTTTAGCTTTAAGAAAGTTTTTTCAAGACAAGGTTGTGTAGTGAACTATTTAAGTATGCATGTAATATTTTCTGTACCCTTTTAGTTCCATGATTAGTAAATTATGTACCATTGTTGTTTCATGGTTAATATATTTTGTACCCTTGTTGTTATGTGATGAAGAAATTTTGTATCCTTTCATGATTAATATATTATGTACCCTTATTGTTCTATGATAAAGATATTTTGTACCCGTATTGTTCCATAATTAAGATAAATTGTACCCATATTGTTCCATAAATAAGAAATATTGTACCCTTATTGTTCCATATATACTATATACATGTAAAAACACTCATATTACCACAAATGTTTCTAAGGGGGGGGGGGGGGGCATAAAAAAAATGTTGTAGGTATCACATTTTTTATTTCACTACACTAAAGTAACTTCAAAAATGTTGAAACAAATACCTACAATAAAGGATGAACACTTCAAAAAAAATAAATTAATATGATAAATTCTTCATCAAATACAAATATTACCTACTTCACAAGACATTATTGTCTTCTGTTGTAGGGAGAGCTTCAAATGGCTTCAACTGTAATCCAAATGGCTTCAACTATAATCCAAATGTCTATACTTGGATAAACGAAAGGAATAATTTGTTTATGCTTGAAATGATAAGCAACAAATGAAGAAAAAAAATATGAAAGGAATAATCTGTGTTTTGTTTTAGGTTGTTTATAACATTTGTGTTGTTATTCAATAAATGATGTGGTTGGTATGTGTTATTTAATAAACAGCCTGCTCCTATTTATTAAACAGCCATCTTCAACAACCTTAAATTCTACATGGTTGGTATGGTACAACAAAATGTTATAGTACATTATAAGTACAACAAATGAAGCTAAGGAACAATTCTTATTAGAGAGGAACACAATTTCTTACAAAAGGAACGAAATATATTACATCCTGTTACAACAACCGGTTGCACCACTTTAGTGGTCAATAAAGGCACATTTAATGCGCGTACATGCTGTCAATGGCCATGTGTTTGATTAATCTTCACCCGTAGATGATATAGCCGAATCAATCTTGTCCCTTCATTATTTGTCCGCACCAAATCCTACCATACGGAAATACCACCATTCCGCATCACAGCCAACACCATTATAATATAATAAAGTGTAGTTTGGGAAATGATTGCTTCACAAATCAATCTGGATTCTCTACAGGATTAGTTTGTACAAAAAAATGCCTTTGAGGTACACATGCAAACAATGTATTCACAATGTACAAGACATTCTTGTCAAAAAGTGCAAATGCTTCAGCTCAATCACTTTTTGGATGGTTCATTGTAGAGTGCTCTCCAAGTAGTTCATCTTTTAATGCACATATTCTTTTCTTGTCGTGCGTTAACAAACAAAGAATATGTATATGAATATATAGAAGAAGAACATCAATCATAATGATATACTATATAAATATTAGACCCCCTTGATGGTTGATGTTTCAAGAGGGAATGATATTGAATTAAAACCCATCTCGATTCTCTCTTTTAATTCCACGCACAATACATATAGACTCGATCGATCGATCCTGGTGGTGAAAGTGCACAGCCTCTGCTCCCATCTCATCGCATATCCATCTGTTCGTGGTACTTCTCTTCCTATCATACACATTGTTCTTCCTTTTTCGTCGGGTCTCGAGTTTAACCCGTGAAAGTGGGCTGACAATGATTCAAAATCTACACATTTTTGGATTTTAAATTTACTTACCTGGATCAATCTTGAAAAGGGACATAAGAGTACAATCACAAATACATAGAATAAAAGAAGGCTATGGAGTTCTAATCACCAAACAAACCCCTGATTGCCTCGCCATCTTCTCTCTCTACTTTTTCCCTTCTGGCTTTCTGGGTAGTGGGTAGAGTAGGATATGAGATCTAATCAAGAGAAATACACAGTTTCGAGAAAACTCATAACACATAAAAGTGATGATCAATATATATGTGTAACAAAATGTATACTCCCTCCGTCCCATAATAAGTGTCTATTTCCTTTTTGCACAATGTTTAAGAAAGTTGTATATTATTAATTTATTTGGTTCATTAAAGAGTTACTTTCTAATTTTACCCTTAGATGTGATGGGTGTTTGACTTTTTACTTATTTTGGGACCACAAATTAATGCTTCTTTGCCTTTATTATAAGGGTAGTTTTGGAAAGTAAGTAAAAGATATATGCCAATTTAGGAAAATGGACACTTATTGTGGAACATCCAAAAAAGAAAATGTGGACACTTATTATGAAACGGAGGGAGTATATTTTAAACCAATATGTATAAAATCTACACATACGTACTCAGTTTTGGTTCAAACTTACAACTTGATGCCGATCTCGTCGATAGATCTGGAGTTCCACTAGCTTTGAGGCCTCAAGATCGACGAGATGAGAGAGAGAGGGAGAGTTAGAGCTCGGCACGGGGCAGTGTGGGAGTGAGGAGAGATAGAGAGTGAGAACAAGAGAAAGGGGCTGCGTGAGGGTTAGGTTTAGGTTTCAATCCTTTTAAATATGTGTATATATATATAATATACTGGTTCGGGTTCGGTAACCTGTGAATTTTAGAATGGGGACCCGTGACTTGAACCGAACCCGCAAAATTTGTATAATTAAAATCGTAACTCGATCCGACAACCCACCAAACTGACTCATATGCTTCGGGTCTGCTCAAGTCGGTCGGGTTGGCGCGTTGTCGGTAAATTTGAATAGCGCTAATCCTGACCACTCATATATGCGTAAATTAGAAATTGACATTTCTTTTGGCTTTAGAAAAAGGCAAAAAAATGACCATTGGTAAAATGAACCAAAAGTATCGATCACATACTCTAAATGCAAATTTTGCAATATTTTATACGAAAAGAAAATCTTGTATTTGCCTCTCATTTCTTAAACAAAGCTACAAGCAAAACTAAAAATACCACCAATCGTTGTTCCCAATCCACAGAATTGAGAGTTTAAACTCCATCCAACTCAGAATTCACGCATTCAAAAAAAAAAAAAAAAATACATTGCTATGGATAGTCTGATAGAATTTGAAATATCAACGACATGCTAGTCCACGTTCTGCCAACATCCTCCAGCTCTAACCTACAATCAAGCAAAAGATCAAGAAGTTCACATGTATAAATACATATACATACATATATACATACGTTTATATATACATACATATAAACGAATATATACACATTTATGTGATAAATGAGAGAGAAAAAAGATAAAAAGAAAGAGATACAATATATCATATAACACAATAGATCAGTTCCCGTATGGATATATGTATATATAGCCGTCAAGTTTATACAAAATTTCTAAGCCAAAACAAAAAGAAATGCATACAGAAGTTGAATGTTTGAGACTCTTTCAGTTTCGCACTACCCCAATTAATTGAGGGTAAAGGCTCTTTAAGTTTTTCACATACCCCTAATTATTCTCTTGACACATGGAAAATGCTTGTGGTAATGCTTCATACCAAAATTCACTGAATGAAGACGAATAATTGGGAAGTGCAAACTTAATTTCAAATTCTTTAAAATTATATAATCCAATACTTATCTGAAAAGAAATTAGTGCATTTTTGCTCACTCAAAAAATAGTTGGTGAATGCTCACTCAAGTATCCCATTGGCCAATGTAGTGGGATCCAGAATTAAACATCATTGGCCAATGCGGTGGGACCCAGGATTAAACAATGATGTTTCCTGGGTCCCACCGCATTGGTCAATAGAATGCTTGGAGGTGATTGTTTAATCCTGAGTCCCACTGCATAATGCATTGGCCAATGATATGCTTGGGTGAGCATTCACCAGGGAGAGGGCTGTCAAAAGAAATGGGAAAAATACAAAATGAATTTGCCAATGCCATGTGTACAAAAAAAAGTCATAAAAATGCCAAGTGGCGACATGAGAGGAAGACAAATAGTTCTCCTTTTAAATATAGTAATAGAAGTACGGGCCAACTACAAGTTCATCTTGTTTTAAGTAGGCATTAATTTTGTTCTTTTATTTTTTATTTTTATTTTAAATAAATCTTTTCTTTAGAAGGGTTAGAAGACTACAAGAAGAGAGAATTTGTGTATTGAAGTTGTGAATAAATGAATTCATCACGAGCTTTTATAGGCTTGACTTTAAACAAAATATTACTACAATATTCCAATGTGGGACAAACCCTATGTTCTTTAAGATTCCCCTCAAAGGTCGAAATGTAAATGAATATTGAATTTTATAACCAAAGAACCAAGGTGTTGACCGGGTGAAGATGATAGTGTCAAGTAAATCGGGCATAACCGTCGATTAGGGCACGGGACCAATGTAACTTGCATGCGCGTTGAATCGAGTGTACATGACAATGAGGGCAAGAGGTCACATCGACAGAGATCCGGTGCACCATTTGCTGATGATGGTGGTCAGGGCCGGCTCTGAGCTTTAGGGGGTCCAAAGCGAACTTTTAAAATGGGGCCGGGGCTATACGAACGTTCAGAGGCAGCGCGTTCGACGATTTTTTTTGGAGTCTACGTATGCATAATTATGCGTATATATTGGTTTTCAATGTCACATTGCAAAATGTTCTAACAACTTGCAGCATAATTAAATACTTATTTGAACAACCAATAATTTGAAACCAAACTATAAATTGAAAGCAACTTACAACTGGAGGGTTTGTTTGGGCTATAACTAAAAGAATTGGGGGAATTGAGAAAAACCTAATTTTCTTACATTTTTTTGGAACACTGATTTTATTTTTTTATTTTTTTTATAAGTGTATCAAACTATGAGTTGATCAATTAGTCTTTTTTTTTTTAATAGTAAAATAAATTATAATCTTATTCTCTCTAGCAAAAAAATATAGTCTTATTCTAGAGGGTTTGCTTAGCTTTGTAGTTTTATATGTGAAAATTTTGGGTTATTTCAGTTTGGGTTGGGGCCTTTATTAGGCTAGGTTATAGTAAGTTTTTTATAAGGGCCTAATATAGAAATGCAAAGTTAGTACCAAAAATGGGGCCCTTAAATTAGTTAAATATCTGGGGGCCCAAAGCGGCCGCTTTGCCAGCTTTCCCCCAAGGCCGGCCCTGATGGTGGTGGCAGTGGAGAAGCTACCATAGGAGATGGAACAATGGCTCTGATAGCATGTTAGAAGAATAAAAAACATAGAGTGCATGGTACTACATGTTGTGGGACTAATATGGAGTGCATTGGTTGAATTTTGGAGTGTGAATGTCATTTTCCATTTTATTTAATAAAAAACTTCAACTGGCCTTATTCACATTCAATACTCATTAATTCTTTTTCCTCCACTTTATCTTTGTTTTAATGAAATCATTCTATTCTTGATGGAATTACATCACTAAGAACTGTTAGGAGTCTCTTTAAACCAATGATATTAAGTTGAACACAATTTTCATGCAAAACCCTCTAGGCAAGTGTATAGAGGTCAACTTTAAAGACACTCCATAAAATGGGAATACAAATAGAAGTTGAGCCTAACACATTTGGAAAGCTCTATTAATCTAGGAAGGTTTGTGAGAGTTTGCCTTGGTGTACAAGACTTACCATGTAAGGTAAATCCTAATACAACTAGGGTTTGGGAGCTCTACAATCTATATAAATATAGGACTTACTCAAGGGATTGAGTAGAGAAGATTGGTTGGAGATCTTCTACCTACACAAGAGAGGGCGGCAAACTAGTAGCATAGGGATTAGTTTCTAGTAATTGTGTGTGTCATATAACTTGGTTGGATTGTAATCTTCATATTAATCAAAGTGATCTGTTTTGCACAGAGACATAGGCATAGTTGAGCCAAACCACACACGCATATATATATATACATATCTTGTTGTCGTGTCGGTTGCTTGATTTTCTTTCATGGTTGCTTTGTTCTTGTTCTATTTATCTCCATCTTTGTGGGTATATTTTTTGTTGTGATTGTGTGATAATTCCCAACAATTTTCTCCTGTGACAAACCAATTTTCGCCTTTGGCAAAAAATTACTCTAATTAATCTTTCCCACATTGGTCTTTTGATACCTAACTGACACAAATTTATCAATTTCACTTCCAACTGAACCCCAATTGCATTCTAATCATCTAAACATATTAAAACATGATTAAACTACTCTCAATGATGCTCTAAACTTCCAAAAACATGAACTACATTCACCACCTTGGTCTCATTTAAACTCACATTGAATGAAATTAACCTTTTTACATCATACAAGTACTTGTGATTATTTTAACTTTTATGTTCCTTCAAGTACACAACACATTGCATTTATTATAAAATTACAATTAATCTCAAATGATGTTATGTAATATTTTGCATCCATTACTCAAATTAAGTGAATAAATTATACATAATGCATTTAACCTCCAATCTTCCCCTAGCTTCTCTTCTTTTCTGCATAACCTGAAATGGTTTTAGAATAGCCAATGATCTATAAAGCCCAATAAATAACAAAATCCTAGAACATGAAATCATGATAAGCATTTAACCAAAACTATAAATATAACATTATTCTCGGTCATCTACAGAATTAATACAACATTTTCCTTATTCATCTCAAGCATGTAACACATCATTCATTCTCAACACATAACTTTTCATTCTCAATTGCTCTCTTTCACAATAGAACTACTTCATAACTTTTCATAGTAAACCACTATAGCACCACTATAGAACCATTGCTTATCCATTGCCTTCTCCCCAAAGAAAGTCATTCACATTGATATAATAACACATTTTTTACATTAGCATATAATCCACAGTCATCATGTCATTAACATCACAACTCAATCAATAATCATAATCAATCAAGACAGCACATTTAACAACTCAATTAATCATTCTCAACACATAGGAATATACATCATTCAACCACTAACATATTTCAAGTAATTTACACATGAAACAATGTATATTAATTGAAATACACAACCATTCATTCACATATCATAAACCAATTACTTTATCTCATTTCATAAGATTAAAATCATTTCTTTAAAAAGAATGTTACTCACCCTGATAGAACAACAATAACATGCTTCTACATCTCTTCTCATTCTCCTACATCAATTATTCATACATAGAAACATAGGAATGTTATATTTTCCCATTAATCTCAATTTACACCAACCATAAAAGAGAATTAAATCATGGATCTCACCATTAGCTAGTGATTTCTAGCTTTGAACACTTTCTTAGATTTCCTTTCCCTTCTCTCCTTTGAATTCCATTTCTTTCTCCTTGATCTTCTTTTTCCGCTACACACACATACTTACACCTTCAAAATGGTGTAGACAAAAGCTAACACCTCTCTTTTATTGGATCATTACATTCACCTACTAGATACAAGCAAACACCTTAATTAACTTAACTAATTAGATTACTAATTAAACTATTAACTTAGTCACACACACACACACATACACACACATTGTTTGCGCATGATTCACCTATTCCATATTATTCTAAAATATTCTACACAATTCTCACATTTCCTACGCAGTTCCACAACAATCCAAAATTTGTCTACCAATTTATTTCCACAAAATTCTCACTTATTCCACAAATCTATAGAATTTTCAAGCATATGGAAATTATACTTTCACCTACTAAACTCTTGAATATTACAACATAGCTCCTCATACTTTTAATAATTACTAATAGACCTACTACATATGAAAATGTTTACATTCTTCTCTTTCATTCATAGCCTTACCACTTACAACACACTCTAAATCATTAAGCAAATATCAACCATGGATAATAATAAACTTTCATGTTATTCAACATGGACAACTTTGTATAAAACCAAATATATATATAGAGTGCCACACATTTCATTTTACATCATTTCACCTTCAATTATTTCACTTTCACATTGAATCTTCCATATGTTTATTCAATGAAAAACCATTTCACTTATTTAACATGAATTACCAACACTTTATTCATGTTATGCAATATAAACAAATTAAGATTTGGGGGTGTTACAACACCGATCATATTAGGTTTAGCTTGTCTCCTCTCTATCTAGATCTCCACGTCTCTCTCAAACACATTTTTTATTTCTCTTATCTCTATACTAGATCTTTATATGTATCTATCCATGTCTATCACTCACTAACATGGCCCGCCCTAATTATCAGAGCATATCTATCAGTGTCAGAACAAGAGCACTAGGACTTTAGGATACTGCGGTTTGTCACCTTGTGTTCGAACTGTTCTAAGGGAGGTAACAAAAACTCTATATCAAACTGATCTCTCTCTATCTCTTTATTAGTCTCTATCTCAATTTCTTTCTCTATCTATCTTTCTCACTAATCGAATCTTAATCTATCATAACATTTTAACCTGCGAATCAACTTGGTTTTAGATTTAAAAAATAAGGTAAATTTAGTTCCATAATATTTTTCTTTAGTTTTTAGTGAATCAGCCATATCTAATATGTGGTGCTCGACAGTCAGCAATTTACTTGACTAAAAGGCGATGGAATAGAAGAATCAAAGCTACTAGATACGTTTGTTTAAAAAAGAAAAGAAAAATTAATCTCTTAATCTCATAACTTTTCACAAAGTTGCATTGCACTACTAGAGCTTAATAGAGCCACCAAACAAAGTTAGGAATTACCCCCACTTCGTACCAGAGGAACAAATATTTATGAGAAGGCCTCACTTCCTTGATTTGTGCAACTCAGCAACTGTTGGAATATTAGGTTTCGAAAAACTTAAATTTACATGCAGCGGAAGATAAAGTTCAAAACATTATATGGTATTTGAGATCTACTTCTTATTGTTGCCTATTGATGCATAGAAGAGAGAATATACCTTTATGATCTTGAACCCAATTCTGATTTTGGCTTCTCTCTTTGATGTTCAATGATGTCCAGCAACTTGGTATAGCAAGTCTTCACTCTTATGTCTTCTCGAACGTGAACTAGGAAAACTCGGGCTTCTAGGAACCCTAGAAGAGAGAAAAGCAAGGTCTAGAGCACTTATAGACAAGCGTGGACTTTTTGGGAGATAAGAACTACATGCAAAATGTTCTATCTTGTATGTCCTCCTATTTCTAAGTTTTCTAACTGACCTAAGACCTAATCAATTGGCCAAAAGTCCAATCTATTTCCATACTAATCAATTGCTAAAAGATGCAATCGATTGGACTTCTAATCGATTGGAAGCAACCCCAATCGGTTGGATCCCTCTTTAGTTGTCTTCCTTACATTCTTTATGAAGCTAAGAATGGGACCTTCTAGGTTCTTAATTGTCAACTTAGATCAGTTATTAATCCCTCCTAGATTAAACTCTTTAATCAGAGGATTAACTAATTGATCAGTTAACGTTAGTACCACTAAATAATGATAACTGCACTCTGATGCATAAGAATATATCCGAAGCTATAACTAGACTTGTAAGGTGACACTAATGTCCCTCTACATTAGTATTTGCATTTTTATTTAGGTCGTCAGATAAACAATATTGTCGACCTAAACTGTGAATATATCTTCCAGTCCTTGAGTCTCTTTCACCTCTAATGATTACCTTACATGTCGATAACTACTTATCAACAAGACTGTAGTTCTCAGTAATCAACTTGGTGACATTCTCAAGGGAATACTTACTCTATTACAGAGATTAGATTCTATCTTGACAATGTACGTTCACTACAGCATGCAATACGATTACCCAAGATATCCATGTGTTGATCCTTAAGATGTCATTGATTGGTAAGTCAAAGTAACCATACGACGACTTGTGTTCATAATAGTCTCAAGATTAAGAACACGTATCGTATACACGTTATGAGTTCCTAATAACTATTGACAGTGATTAATGTTAATAGGAAACCTCATGGTTCTTCAATGAACTCAAAGCATCAGCATATTAATTACGAGTCACACACTCTAGTGAATGAGATACATCACTCCTTCCTATGGTAGTTAATTATGCTGTAGTGTAAACCTTATGAGATATGCAATCTTATTATCCACTAAGACAATTCTAAACATTGAGGAATGGTAATTTGTATCTCCCTTGTATGCATCTCATACATACAAACAAATTACTTGCAACAATGTTTAAGGATAACAATCAATAAAACATTCATCTTATGAAACATATATATCAAAATGTAAACTAATATCCATAAATATAAAAGTCATAATGTCTCACGCCTAAAGTAATTGGTTTGAGAGCACAATCCCAACAAACTCCCACTTGCACTCATAACCAACAAGAATTACATCTGAGAGTTAAGCAGTCTAGATAACGATCAAAGACCTTCTGTAGCAAGGCCTTTGTGAATGGATGTGCAAGATTGTCCGTAGAGGCAATCCTGGTGACAGCTACATCTCCATGCTGAACTATATCTTTGATGCGATGATACTTCGTCTCTACATGCTTTCCTTTTTCGTGGTTCCTTGGCTCTTTAGACTGAGCCACAACCCCACTATTATCACAATATATTGTAATAGGTGATAATGACTTTGGTACCACTCCGAGTTCCATAAAAAACTTCTTGAACAAACAGCTTCTTTTGCAGCTTCATAAGCCGCTACATACTTAGCTTCTGTAGTTATGTCTGTAATGTATTTCTGCTTAATGCTCCTTCAACTAACACCACCACCTCCCAAGGTAAAGAGATGTCCGGATATCGACTTCCTCGAATCTTTATCCGACATGAAGTAAGAATTAGTGTAACCAACTGAAACTAACTCATCCGCACCATACATAAGCATGTAATCTTTAGTCATTCGCAAGTACTTAAGAATATACTTAGTGGCTATCTAGTGTTCTAGACCAGGATGGAATTGATATCTGCTTACCATGCCAATGGCAAAACAAATATTTGGTCTAGTGCACAATATTGCATACATGAGACTGCCTACTATCGAAGCGTAGGGCACTCCTACCATGCGATCCCTCTTTTCTTGTGTCTTAGGACACTACTCCTGGGAGAAATGTAGACCATACCTAAAAGGTAATAAACCTTTCTTTGAATTGTCCATGGAAAACCTAGTCAATACCTTATCGATATAAGAAGCTTGAGATAATCCCATTATCCTTTGCTTCCGATCTCGAAAGAGCTTTGTCCCAAGAATATAACTCGCCTCTCCTAGATCCTTCATATCAAAAGTACTAACTAACCAAATCTTGATTGTCGATAACATTCATACATCATTCCCAATGAGTAGTATATCATCAACATACAGTAAAAGAAAAGCCATTGCTTTCTCTTCACACTTCTTGTATACGCAAGGTTCATCCAGATTCTAGGTGAAACTAAACGACTTAACTGTGTGGTCAAAATGTATGTTTCAACTTCTGGACACTTGCTTAAGTCCATTAATGGACCTTTGTAGCTTGCATACCAATTTATCTTTACCGTCAGCTATGAAGCCCTCTTGTTGCTGCATATAGATATTCTCATCAAGATTTCCATCCATCTGCTAGATCTCGTAATCGAGACATGCAGCAATGGATAAGAGAATCCTTATGGATTTAAGCATGGCTACATGAGAAAAGGTTTCCTCATAGTCGATGCCCTTGTTATGAGTATAACCCTTCGCTACAAGCCTAGCTTTAAAGGTCTCTACCTTTCCATCTAATCCTCTTTTCTTCTTGTAGATCCACTTACAGCCAAATAGGTTTAATATTGGCAGGTGAATCTACAAGTTTCCAGACCAGATTAGAGTCTATAGACTCAATCTCAACTTTCATTGCTTTAACCCAATGACCCGAATCAACATCATCCATTCCCTCCTCATATGTGGTAGGATCAAATTCAGAGTCCACGAAGATACCTTTAAAAACTTCTCCTAAGAACATGTATCTGTCAGGATGACTAACTATCCTCCCACTATGGCGAGGTACCAGTGCAGAAACATGTGAAGATGTATTGTTTTCTTGTTCTCGATTGTCATTAACTGTTGGAAAAATTGAGGGCTTTCTCGTTACTTCCTTGAAAACTATCCTCCTCTGGGTTTATGGTTCATGATATCATCATCTTCCAAGAAAACTGCGTTCGTGCTAACGAATACCTTCTGTTTTCTAAGATCATAAAAATACCATCCATAGGTGCCCTTTGGATAACCCATAAAGTAGCATACTTCCGATTGTATCACCAACTTGTTCATCTTTTCTTTCAGCACATGTGTTGGACACCCCCAAATCTGAATATATTGTAAAGAAGGCTTACGCCCACTCCACAATTCCCGAGGTGTCTGATCTCGTCAGAATAAAGATATAAAAGTATACTCTACTTTAAAAGATTTGTAGCGTGGAAGTAGAGGTCGAATCCACAGAGATTGAAATACTAAAGCACTCTAATTTTAAAACCTAAACCTAGTTAATTAAGAAAACATAATTTTTATTTTGATTTTAATTAAACTAAGAAACTAGGGAAATAAATCTAACTATGAATGCGATTAAAAGATGTTTTGATAAATATGTGTATCGAATCTAGGATTATAAATCCACCACTAACTTCATAATAAGGGTATTCATGCATACAACTAGCTTATTACGTTGGATGATAATGGGAAATTGTAGCTACAAGCCCAATTCCTCTGCCAAGACGATAACTACGGTTCAAGCATCAACATAATTCATCTTCAGTTGGCACGGAGTGTCTCACACTAAACTAGGGTTGTGGCATACTTCGTCTTCCCTAGGCATGAACTATTCGACTACATGATATCACAATTCAAATAAGCACCATTACATGTAAACAATCTATACAGGCACATCAAATATAAATCATTGAGCATATGACATTCAAAATAGATCTAAGACATGAATAAACTTTGAAAGCAATGATTTAATCAATAGAAATACGATTTTATTATTCAAAATTCTCGAAACATGTAATCATCATCCATACATAATAAATCTAAAAGAAAAACATAAAATACACCATGCTACTTGGCTAGGGTTTCATTGAAACCCTAGATACCGGTCTAGGCGGCCATAGAATCGAGGATTGGCAAGAGGTTGATGGAGGAGGCCATGAGAATCTTTGGTCTTCTTCTTCTTCTCCTTGTTTCTCCCTCTTCAATGGCTGAAGTTTTTGTTGTATATGGATATGTATAATGTTGTACAACCCCTAATTTTACTTAAAAGAGGATATGCATAGATTTGGAACAAGTTTTGGAAGCTTTCCTAAACCTAATCGCACTAAAACTGCTTTATTTACGTTTCTAGACGTATTCAACCAATTTTGTTGGCATAGGGCTCTTCAGTGCATCGAAATATGCATTTTTGGTTTTTTTTTCAATGGGTCTCGCTCGCGCGAGCCGCTCGCGCGAGCCACTCGCGCGCCATCCCAAAATCGCGAGAACGGGCCGTTCCAGCGAGATGCCTATTTTTTAGCTTTTCTCATATTTTCTCAACTTTGCGCACCGATCGTAGAATTGCGATAACTTTTGACTCAATCCTCATATTGACTCGCTGTTTATGGCCACACGTCTGTAACTCGAAGATACACATTTTATATCTTTCGAGAAAATTTTCAAATCTAGAGTATTCCTTATCAAAAATGCCATTTACCAAGGCTGCTACTGTCTCCAGCTTTCTCCGGAATCGCCTTTTGAGCACAGAATGTCTTCCAAAGCCACTAATCATTGAATTTTAGTGCATTTTCAAGTTAAAGCTCCGAAACCTACAAAATATAGAATACTTATTAAAAACACTTAATAACTAAATGAAGTGGGCTAACAAAGCGTATATTCAGGACTATAAACGGGAACTATTCATCACCGATCACATGACCCCCAAACCTATACTTTGCTAGTCCCCGAGCAAAGAAAAGCATAAAAATAAAACTGAAGTACAATTAGATATCCTAACTCACTGTCGCAGGCAATACGATTGCATTTAACACATGCAATAAGCCTTTTAAACTCCTAGGTGTCCCTAGTAGTACGAGTGAAGTCTCGTGAGGGTTCTCGTCGAATAAGACACCCACAACCATCTTTATTTCATTATACATTTAAAAACAAAAAATCATAACATTCAACACTCCCTATTATAAACAACGATTTGAAATAGAATAATGAACATGAAGAAACGGAATCAAATGTTCATCTATGCCATGAAAAGCAATCCTTAGCACATGCATCGTATAAATCAATAGAGCTTCTCATAAAATTGCACGTGTGTGATGTGGTAGTCAAATGAACACACGCATGTCATGAACTTGGAATACAGCTCGGATAACCATCCAACTATACTTCGACTACGAATCTCACAATGTTAATTACACTCTCAAATGAAATGTTCAGAACATGTATAATCTCTAATATACGGGAGCAAAGGAAATATGATTTCAAAACAAGAAAAAATCACATATGATTCGAAAAAGACGCATGAGATGAAAGAACAATAGTCTCATGGACAGGACGCCAACAGTCAAGAAAAATTAATCGTTACCATATTTTAATCCCCCTCCCATCGTTTACATATCCATACCATGTTTTCTAGGATCAAATAGGACTTTTCAAAGGTTGTAACGTGGCTCAGGCAATAAGAAAGGATAGAAAGGATTCATTAAGCAGTTTTAGAGTGGCGCTGTAAGGCATGTTCAATTTCTTTCATCATCTCTTCTGCTAACTTTCATCTTTTTATTCTATTCTCTTCATACTTTTTTAAATTTACTTCCTCTTCTTTTTTTTCTTTTCTTCTTTTAACCTTTTTCTTTTCCTTTTTGTTACTTTTAAATGACTATTCATTGAATACCAAGGCAATTACCCCAACATCATCTTGTTTTCTTCTTCTTCTCAATCGACACACCGCCTTATCACCACTAAAAGTTGATGAATCTCTTAGTGGTGAGCTCCAAGTTGGTCAAGTTGGTGCAAAAAAAAAAGGGATAGTGATGATTAAAGAAAAAAAGGGCATTTTAACGGCTCAAAGGGGCAAACTAAGGGAATTTTATCATTTATCTGGATAGGTTAAAGGTCAAAAGGGTGAAAAACAAAGAAGGCCTAAAATCATGTCCTAGGGTGATACGGTTCTTCAACGTTTATAATGGAAAATTATTTCGCATGGTAACAAATATTTTAACTTGACTATCAACCAAAACAAGAATAATGAGACTAAACAACAAGTTAATGTGCTATTCCAATGCAATTCGACAAACACTAAAAGTATTTGTAATCCTCTAAGAAGAAAAGAAAAGCTCAAAAGCTTACCGGGTCTAGTCTCCACTCTATGTGTTATCTAGAAATCTGAATCATATTATAGTTCACATCAAACATGTATTCAAGCGACTACGTGCAGTGCATAGGTTCATGTACAAATCTATTATATAAAACTACGATTCAAACAATGCATAACCTAAAACGTTGCATCATGACTTTAGCAAATTTTTAACCACATGTTCTCATGTTTACCATTCTACAACAATCCAAGTTACGTAACAAGAAGTATCGACTCGAGATTGCAAAAACGTTGGTAACATCGTTTATTTAAGCACAAGTATTGAAATTTTTAAAAAAATTGGTGCATTATAATGTGGATGTGAGTGCATACCCCCAAATCTAAACATTTCATTGTCCATAATGAAACAATAAAATGAAAGAAAGGAGAGTACGTAAGAAAGGAATGATATTACCTCGATCTCGGCAATCACAAACCAGGTAAACGTATATGAATATGGTGATAAAGTTCAATTGCTCCAAATGGAGCTACTAATTCACCTGTCAATACTTGACAAAAGAAAATAAACAAACAAAAGAACAACGATAGCTAATAGAAATTTAAATATATAATTCAGACCATGGCGTACTTGTTGAAAAACAAAACTAAAACCAAAAGACTCAATGAAAATAAAAAAGAACAAGCCCAAACGGAACTATCAAAACAAAGAAGCACTCGATCTAAAAGGGGCCTAAGAGAGCAAACAGAAAATAACAAACACATAAACAAGGTCTGGGAGAAAAGAAGAAGAGAACAAAGCGAAAAACACAAAAATCCCTCCTTCGCGTGAGCGGGTCGCGCGATCGATTCCTCGCACGAGGAAATACTGAGGCTGTTTTAAAAAAAACTAAAAAATTTTCTAAGTCCAAAATTGGCGCGCGAGCGAGTTACCTCTTTTTGTCTTTTATTTCCTTTTAACGTGATCAAGTTCAAAATAAATTGACCCCACCTCCAAACCTGTCCAAAAAAGAAAAAGCTGTCTCAAAATGACCCAAAAAGTGTACAAAAATGGAAAAAAAAAAATAGAATGATAAAAGCTTGGGTTGCCTCCCAAGAAGCACTGTCTTTTACGTCTTTAGCTAGACCGTTCTAACTTAAGACTTATGGAGGTCGAAACTTAGTCTTTGTACCCTTGAAGACATTATGGATGCTCTGGTTGAAAACAGAAGTAATGTCGTAATTTGTTAACTCATTCGACGACTCCTCTTTTTCGATTTTGAATTGATCCTTGACCTTCTGAGTAAATCTTTCATTAGGATCCGATTTGCTAGGGTCTGTTTCATTAAGGTTCATCTATGTACTACACACTATATAGTTTCCCTTCCTAAAGTCTCCTTGTCTATTAAGTTCTTTAGCATGCCTTACCTCACTTTCCGCCACACATGGGTAATCGTCATCCTTGGGAGGTTGATCAACAGTGTTAAAAACGTTTAATTTTAGGTTCATGTTTCCAAACAACACTTTCATTACCCCCGTTCGACAGTTGACATGCGTATTAGTGGTGGCTAAGAATAGACGACCAAGAATGACAGGAGTGTGTTTCTAGCAGATATCATCGGTTCGGTATCAAGGACCATAAAATCGACAGGATAATAGCATTTATTGACTTTAACTAGGACATCTTCAAAAATTCCTCTAGGGATCTTGATAGAACGATCCGCTAATTATTAGGTACTGGCCATGGGTTTAAGTTCACCTAGACCTAGTTGTTTAAAAAGCGAGTATGGTAGGAGATTCATACTCGCTCCTAAGTCAATGAGAGTCCGATGGATTAAAGTGTCACCTCTATGACAAGAAATGATAAGCGTTCTAGGATCCTTATACTTCGGAGGAGTGTGTTGAAAAATCAAACTTACTTTTTCAGTGAGGAAGACCTTATTCGGAGTATGACTGCGCAACTTACGCTTTTGTGTGTACATGTCTTTAAGAAATTTAGCATAAGAGGGAATTTGTTGAATAGCGTCGAGGAATGGAATATTTATTTTAACTTGTTTAAACACCTCAAATATATCTTTAGTTTTTGAGCCTTTCTTTGAAAAATGTGACGGTTCCTCAATATTTGGTAGGAAAGGCATTTTTGGAACATAATCTATTGGGGTCGTTACGACTCTTTCTTAATTTGACTCATGTCCTAACTCTTCTATTGATTTGAGTTCATGTTCATGTCTTTCTCACTCTCATTCAGGTTTTCAGCAACTTCCTCTTCTCGAGTAGTCATCCTAGTCAAAATGACATTTACATGCCCACTAGTACAACTGACCTCGTATTGTCCCTTAGGGTTCTGAATAGTTTGACTTGGTAACTTACCCTCATTCCTACGATTCAACGTGTCAGTTAATTTCCCTATTTGGGACTCAAGCTTTGTGATGGACTGCATGTGAGAGTGTACTAATTGGATCATAGAACCAAAACTTTCAAGTGAGACCAACACTTTTTCCTCAAATGCATTATTACGTGGAGGTAGAGGAGGAGAAGAGTTGGGTTGTGTATATTGATATTGTTGAGATCGATATTGCCATGCATTGGGAAAGTTAGTTTCAACTTGAGGACTTTGGGAGGAATATGGACCCTCATTATTTTGAGATCGCCACCCAAAATTTGGGTGACTTCTCCATAGCGCATCGTAATTATTTTTTGAAGGGTTGTGAGCATTTCATGGGAATTGTTGAATAGTTAATGTGCTGTTCGATAAACTCCAGGAATTAAGAAGCAGAAGGACATGTGAAGATATTATGAGAAGGTTCAGAACATATTGTACATACTTCGGAAGGAGGTGGACTGGACATATGGCCCATCCTCATGAGTTGGTTAAGTTTTCTAGATAGTTCTTGTTTTTTGATTGAGTGACTTGACTCGAAACGCTACTCTCGATTGGGTTTAGGTGGAAGACACCCCTCAGGACAGACGAACACGGCTTGGTGCATGGAGTTTTCACTTAATGTTTTAAAAAATTTCCAAGCCTCGTCGGCGCTTTTGTGAAGAAATGTTCTAGCACAAACAGCATCAGCTGTATTACGGATAGAGGGAACAAGTCCTTCATAGAAGATTTGAACCAATTGCCACTTAGGGATTTGATGATGAGGGCAAGTGCGTAAAATTTCCTTAAATTGTTCCCATGTATCATATAGTGTTTCCCCATCTTGCATCACAAAGTTCATTATAGATTTTTTAATTTGATTTGTACGCGTAATAGGGAAAACTTTTGTAAGAACGCAGTATGCAATGCTTCCCATGTTCTAATAGTGTTTGGCTCAAGAGATTGGAGCCAATACTTAGCTTTATCTTTTAAGGAGAATGGGAGAGACACAATTTAATTCATCATCAGTTAGATTTTGAATTTTCAATGTAGAGCATATGTCTTGGAACTCTCCTAAGTGATGATAAGGATCTTCTTTAATACGGCCATGGAATGAAGGGAGTAACGCGATGGTAGATGACTTTATCTCAAAGTGAGATACTGTCACCTCCAGTAATTCGATACATGCTTGTGGCGTGTAGGCTGTAGGAATGAAATAATCTTTTAAGGGAGGAGGTTGAGGTATATTAGGGATATTTCTATTATTTTTTTTTATTCCCGTTGTTTCCAAAGTCGGCCATTGGAATAGGTTCGATGTTAATGGCTCAAGTTTTTCTTAAGCATTTAAGAATGCTTTGGATTTCAAACTCAAACAAAGATGACGGTTTAGGCATTGATTCGTTGTCTAACATCAACCGAGATCTAGAAGCTTGAGTTGAGGACCTACTAACTTTAAGGGTTCGTTCGAGTTCAAGATTCAATGGATTACTCGAATGCGTACCAAAATACACTAAAAAAAGGAAACTAAAACAACGACTGACTTAAACAAATACGAAAAGCAACCACGCAAATAAGACAACAAGAACACAACTACTATGATGCATAAACGTTATCCTGTAATGCAATGCTTCGCATCAAAGCCCAGCTTCCAGGGTTTCCTAGCTAATGCACATGCAAATCACCCCTAAACTAATGCAAATAGTGTGTCTCAGAGCCCTGACTGACAGTGGTTTGAAGCAAATTGTAAAGGAGGCGATTTACTTGAATATTTGTTTTTTTACAATTTTTTTAATTGATTCACGTAAGCTCCTTTGATGTGCTAAGCTCTTCCACTCTGAAATACTAGAAATTGATGACTCGAGAAACTACAAAGCAAAAGGAAAAGTTAGTGACTCAAAACAAAAACGGAAAATAAGAAAAAGAAAACCTAATCTAATATTTACGAATTAACTAAACTAAGATTCTAAAACTAAAGGTAGTAATTTGCAATCCCCGGCAACGACGCCAAAAATTGATCTCGTCAGAATAAAGATATAAAAGTATACTCTACTTTAAAAGATTTGTAGTGTGGAAGTAGAGGTCGAACCCATAGAGATTGAAATACTAAAGCACTCTAATTTTAAAACCTAAACCTAGTTAATTAAGAAAACAGAATTTTAATTTTGATTTTAATTAAACTAAGAAACTAAGAAAATAAATCTAATTATGAATTCGATTAAAAGTTATTTTGATAAATATGTGTATTGAACCTTGGATTGCAAATCCACCACTAGCTTCATAATAAGGGTATTTATGCATTCAACTAGCTTATTACGTTGGATGATAATGGGGAATTGTAGCTACAAGGCCGATTCCTCCATCAAGAAGATAACTACGATTCAAGCATCAATATAATTCATCTTCGGTTGGCATGTAGTGTCTCACACTAAACTAGGATTGCGACACACTTCGTCTTCCCTAGGCATGAACTATTCGACTACTTGATATAACAATTCAAATAAGCACCATTACATGTAAATAATCCATATAGGCATAGTAAATATAGATCATTGAGCACATCACATTCAAAATAGATCTAAGACATGAATAAACTTTGAAAGCAATGATTTAATTAATAGAAGTACGATTTTATATTCAAAATCCTCGAAACATGTAATCATCATCCATACATAATAAATCTAAAAGAAAAACATTAAATACACCCTATTACTTGGCTAGGGTTTCATTGAAACCCTAGATATCAGTCTAGGCGGCCAGATTGGCAAGAGGTTGATGGAGGAGGCCATGAAAATCCTTGGTCTTCTTCTTCTTCTCCTTGCTTATCCCTTTTCAATGACTGAAGTTTTTGTTGTATATGAATGTGTATAATGTTGTGTAACCCCCAATTTTACTTAAAAGATGATATATATATATATTTGGAGCAAGTTTTGGAAGCTTTCCTAAACCTAATCGCACTAAAACTGCTTTATTTACGTTTCTGGACGTATTCAGCCAATTATGTTCTTATAGGGCTCTTCAGTATATCGAAATACGCTTTTTTGGTTCAAGAACCAAAGTATCTAAGATCCCATCAAGAACCAAAGTATTTAAATTCATATGACCTAACCTCATATACCAAAGTCTTGTTGGATTAGAAGAAGGTTCCTTTTATTTAGATGCTAAAGTAACCATTGAATTATTATGTTCCATTTTAGATTCTTTAGAAATAATGGAAATGATCACATACAAGTCATTTAATTTAATACAAGAATGTATAAAAGAATTATTTCTTTTAATAACCACTTCAGCTCCAAATAAAACAGAATAACCATTATTTGATAATTTTGAAACCGAAATTAAATTGCGTCTTATACTTGGAACATAAAGTACATATGGTAAAACTAAAGACATCTTATTCTGGAATTCTAAAACTACTACTACTGCAACCGCTGAAATTGTTGCACTAGAACCTAAAGTCAGCTTGATCTCTCCATCACTGCACCTCTTGGCTGATCTGAACCCTACAACAAATTACAGACATGGTTAGTCGCACTCAATGTTAATAAACCTGAACCGAACTGAACCGAACCGAACTGGCCGGTCGGACCAGTCAGACTAGCGACCGGTCTTAAAATTGGCCCGGTCTAAGCCGAAAACCATCACTAAACTAGAAACCGTCCTAGATTGCAAAAACCATCCAAACCGGACGGTTGAACCGGATTTTTTAAAAACCGTTCCCGGTTTGAGTGAACTGGGCCAATCTTGAACAGTATAAAAGAAATGCTCAGCTCCTCCCTTGCCTTGCCGCTGTTGTCTCCATCTTCTTACCGTAGCCGTCTTCATTTGAAAGAGGCATCACATCATTCCCCCCTCTTTCTCTCTTCTTCTTGTTTGGTGTATTTTGTGTTCTCCATCACTGCTTATTGAAACAAAGAGAAGAAAGGAGAACAAATTGCAGCCGAGATTCAGCTAGATCTGAAGAAGAAAAGTTGAGTGTAGACTAGAGAGAGAGATAAGAAGAAGATATGGAAGGAGGGAAATTAAGTTTAATGACTTTAGTCATTCCCAATTAAATACAACAACTTTTTTCAGTCTACTCTTTTTAGTTTCCAATGTTGCACTCTTTATAATTATTATCTTTTTGCTTTATCTATACTTCTAGAATGCCTCTTCCAGAAATATGTCAAGCCCATTAATTAATTCTAGAATTCCTTTTGTGTGTATAGCAATTCAAGACCCATTCAATTTAATTTTTTTTATTTACTTTCAAGACCCATTAATTAATTTTTTTTTAAAATCAGTCAGCAATTCAAGTCTATAAGTAAATTTCAGAAAAGAAAGTCCATGAATTTTAAGGGTGAGATAACGTGGTGAACCTTAGAATTCTTATTTACTATTTTTGTTTAATTTTATTATTAATATTTATAAATAAATATATGAAATGTGTACAAATGACATCACGGTTTGATTCCGGTTCACCGCACGGTTGAACCACCAACCCGTAACCCGGTCATTTTTCCAGTTCAATGAACGGTCCAATTTTTAAAACACTGGTCGCACTAGAATCAATGCACCAAGTATTTGAAGTATCCATTATAAAACTTACTTCAATAACTTGTGATTCAATCATACCAGCGACTTTAGTAGCCAAGTACTCCAGACAATTTCTCTTCCAATGGCCCAATTCCCCGCATTGGAAACAATTTTCTTTGCCTTTTCCACATGCCTTACCCTTTCCTTTAGCCTTTGATTTCCGAATCTTTGGGACAGGTCCAACCTTTAGACCCTTGGCGCCAGACTTCTTCTTTTTTCCTTTCTTACCCTTTTGGGCAGATTCGAAAGAAGAAGCCCTCTCAACGTCCAGAATGTTAACCCTTGGTTTGATCACCCCTTCAGCTGCCTATAGAGAGCTCATCAGTTTACTCATGGAAAAGTCCATTTGATTCATGTTTTAATTAAGTTCAGTTGAGCAAACGATGCAGGTAAGGATTTGAGAATCATATCAACATGAGTTTGTGCATCAATGTTGGCACGCAGAGTCTCCTGTTCATTTAAAAGTGCTATCATTTTTTAAAACATGCTCTCGAACTGGAGTTCCTTCCAACATTTTAGTACTCATGATCTACTATATGGCGATCTGTTTAGCAGGTCGCCCATGCTCCCCAAACATTTCTTTGAGGTTGGTCATGATAGTGCCAGCGGAATCGTTCGTCTAGAATTGATGTTATAACACACTAGCCATAGAGGCAAGCATGTAGCAACAAGCCATTCTATTCGACTTCTTCCACTTATCATAGGCCCGTCTCGCAGCTATCGTAGCTTTTGCAGGCAGTTCCTCGGAACAGGGTTCGGTAAGAACATATATGTGATCTTCCACAGTTAATATAATATTCAGGTTCCTTTTCCATTCAGTGAAATTGTTTCCCGTTAGTTTGTTCTGAGTGAGAATGGTGGCAAGTGAACTAAATGCAAACATATTTAATTTGAAAAATGAATAAAAGACAATTATAAATATGGATATAAAGGATTTGACAGTATATAAAATAGAAGAATCCTTTAAAACTTTTATTTTATAAATTTAGTCGTCAGAATATCAAAACAATAAAATAAAACCTTCTTGTGAAGGCCATCATTTTATCTTCTGGTTAGGAATCCCATCATGACTTATCTGCTACGCATCTCTTGCAAAAAAAAGTTATGACTCCTGACTATTTTGGTCTCTAAGTTTCTAGATAATGCTCCTTGTGAAGTCCCTTATCGATAGCTTAGCTAGTGTTCGCCATTAAATAAAATCCAATGACAGTCGCCTCAAGTAGTGCCTCCGTGTATCGGTCACCCTCTAACACGTCTCATTGATTCTACCCGAAAGAAGTTCATATCTAGTAACGAATTAATGGTCTACCCTTCATGTGGATTGATCATTCATAAATGAATGACACAGAGTATTCCACTCATCTTACAATGAAATTGTCAATGGAAGACCATGGGAATTATATATATATATATATAAATATAAGCCCCTCTCCCACAAGATTTTTGAAAACATGGATTTTGAGATTTTTGAAAACATGGATTTTGATTTTTGAAAAAAATTGTTTTTCCACATTACCCATAAATATCTAATATTTACTATATTTCAAAACGGGTTTTTCCTTTTATTTTGAAAATGTTTTTTGTTGATAAAATGCACGCAAGCATACGAGTCGGGTATAGGTTCGTTACCTAGCGGAATAGCCCGATGAATCGCTGAATGGTGTTGTTACAAGCCCGACGTCTTCACCCACGAACTGCTGCTCCATGTTGCCTCTGTGTACTCTATTATGCATCGCCTAGGTCATAGAGGACGCTTCTTGAGCCACCCCCATGACAGTCACGGGCTAGATCCCAAGCCCTTGTTGTGATAGGCTAGAGAGAGAAACCGTGAATGAGAGAGAGAGAGAGAGGCTGCGTGAGGGAGAGAGAGAGAGAGGCTGAGATTTTATGTCTCCTTAGGTCTTCAATGTGTAATACACATACATATATATGCGCACAATGAAAACCTAACAGGCTTGGGACTCCAAAGCCCGTTACTTGGTGTCCAAGCCAGGTCCAATAACATGTGGGTGCCCGTATGGCCCGACCATATTATGTGTTACATTTTTCATACCCATGCAAGCATTAGATCAATAATATAAACAAGCAGCATGAAAACATAAACAAAATAATTCATGACCCATAATTGTGCGTTTATCTCTCATGGTTCTATCTTCTATAGATCCATCTTCTTGGTTTTGCTCCAAGCTCCATCATGAGGATAGCAGAATTTATAACAGACAAACGTATCCACTGGTTGTACTCTAGATCGAGTACTACAAGAGCCTAAAATAGTATATATTGAGAAGATGCGTGTATTGTCTTAACAGGTGGCTCCATTCTATCAGCAAAACATCCCCTAAATAGCTCTTATGGCACGGGTATCATCATGGGCATGGAGAGAGAAATAGAGATTTAGTAAAGACATTAGAGAGACAAAACTGTATGAAAGAGAGACAGAGACAAAGAAAAAATCTAATATGATCAGTGGTGTTTGAAAAGGAGATTTTTATGAAACTTATTATAATTCAACTCGAACATAAATTACACTAAGTTAATAATTCTAGGGTCAAACTTGACATTTTAAAAAAAATTTGTTGATGTCATCATCAATTTTTGTTATTTTTAACATAGTTTAGGGAATGAGGCCAAGTGGTGACAAACTCACCCCTATTTCCTGATCTTATAATTTTGATTTTGGTAATGAATTGGTTTTCAACCAAGGCTTTAAATTGGGCAAGGTAGCAAAGCCTTCTGATTTGTGATGAAGAGGATAAAGCCAGGTAAACCGAGAGCAGTCATCAATAAAGATGAGATAAAATTTGAAACCTGAGACAGAGGGGTTTTGAGAGGGCCCCAGACAACAGTGTGGATCAATTGAAGTGGAGAAGTAGATGTAGAGTATGATTTAGAGAAGGGAAGTTTATGAATTTTGGACTTGAGACATGGATGACAAGGTGGTAAAGATGATGGGGATAAGGATAGATCATGCTTTGAGGAGAGAAAACTGAGAATTTTTTAAGAAGGGTGACCCAGCCTAAGATGCTACTATTAAGAAGAAATTGAAACATGAGTAGTGGGAGAAGAAGAAAGAGAAGATGAGGGAAAGGATGAAGGAAAGGGGTAAAGTCCCTGTTTGGATGGAATAAGGATTTTATTGGTGAGTTTTTCCTGAATAATTAACAAAACCATCAGAATAAAAAATGAACCTGCAGTTGTTATCCTTTGCAAGTTGATATAGATAGTAGATTGTAACTAATGTCTGGAACATATAGAATCTGAGAAATGGACAAAGAACCTTTGGGTGTAGGTAGTGTTATGAATTGGTATGGATTATCCATTACCTACTGAAACTAAGTTAGAACCAGTGTAAGGATTACGAATTTTAAGAATATTTTGACTTTTAGTAAGATGGCTGGTAGCACCAGTATCAAAGTACCATTGCATAGAGTCAGAAGATTTGGAAGAATGTGTAGCCAAGAATGCTTGATGTTACACATTAGAAGTACCTGGGTAGGATGAATTAGAATTGACCGAAGAGTCTACATACCAATTTTCTTAAGAATATGGATAAGATGAAATGTGAGGAAAGGGAAAAGAAGATGAAGAGAATGATGTAGAGTTATCAAATTGATTTTGTGGAGATGAAATTGGAAGATTAGCTGTGGGAAGAAGAGGAAGAGATTGAGTATTTTCTCTAGAAGACTGAAAATTAGGAAAGTTCGGAACAACAATATGAGCTTGAGGTGGATTAGAAGAATTGTTGGGTTGATATGAATGATTAAACTGATGGTAACACTCAGAAGCACTATGGTTGCTTTGGCCGCAGATTTGGCAAAAAATCTTATGATTTGAAGATCTTCCATAGCTATTGTTTCTTCTTCTACCTCTAAAACCTCCCCTGTTTTTTCCTCCTCTTTGGGAAAAGTGACTAGGGTTCTGACCATTGGGTTTAATGAATTGACTATTACTTTGATTGTGAAAGGGCTTGAAAGAATTATTGCTAATCGACATAGCTAAGAAAGCTGTGTTGATCTGGTTTGTGGGTTTCATTTCCCTGTTCATGTGAGATTCCTCAGACCTAAGCATTGCATGTAAATCACCAAGAGACAGCGATTGGGTGTTAGTTCTCAAAGAGGTTTTTAAGGAAGCATAATCACTCGAGATTTTGGAAAAAAAAATACTTAATTATACTAGCATTATTTGAAAATACAGGTTAGTATATACACTGGTGTGTATATGTAATTTTTTAAAAAGAGTGGTGTGTATTTATAAATATAAATTCTGAATTTAGTTTACAAATTAGTCATACTTTGTTGATTTAAATAATTTATATTTATCTCTCCTTTTATATTTATCTCATTATAAAAAAGGGGAAAATGCCCCCCTGTGGTTACACCCATGTTCTCATAACCCCCTGTGGTTCATTTTGTAACACTTAACCCCCCTGTACTACGGACTAAAGTGAGACTGTTAACTTTTCTAACGGCAGTCCCACTTCAGTCATTAGTACAGGGGGGTTAAGTGTTACAAAAAAGAACCACAGGGGGTTATGAGAACATGAGTGTAACCATAGGGGGGTAAAAGGTATTTTTCCCTAAAGAGTATGTATAGGGGCTTGGGGGTATTAACGTCATTTCTTTTTTTTTTTTTCTTCCGTTAGAAAAGTTAACGGTCTCACTTTAGTCCGTAGTACAGGGGGTTAAGTGTTACAAAATGAACCACAGAGGGTTATGAGAAAATAGGTATAACCACAGGGGATAAAAGGTATTTTCCCCTATAAAAAATGAATATATAAAAGCCAATTTTTTTTTTCGGGTGTCTCTTCGCACCCTAAATTAGATTCCTGGATCCGTCCCTTCATGTAATTTTTTTTTTATCCAATTTGATGTTTACTAAAGACTTGAGATTCGAAACGAAGAAGATTAGGGTTGGTGGAAGATTGGGATTAGGAAGAACCGCCATTGATGCTAAGAAATTTGTTCGTTCAGCGGAAAAAAAAAATCAGGAGGTAGGAGCTTGAGGCTCTGGTTCCATGTAGAATCTTATGCACAGAATGAAGTGATTCTCATTGATCATAAAAATGAATATACAGAGAGTGTTTTATACAGAGGAAGAGAGTGCTGGCGAGAAAAATAGTTAGTAACTAATCAGAAAGCACTAAACAGAATTACTGCCTAACAGAATTTATAACAGACAAACGTATCCACTAGTTGTACTCTAGATCGAGTACAAGAGCCTAAAACAGTATATATTGAAAAGATGGGTGTATTGTCTTAACAGGTGGCTCCATCCTACCAACAAAAGATCCCCTAAACAGCTCCTATAGCACGAGGAACATCATGGGCATGGAGAGAGAAATAGAGATTTATTAGAGACATTAGAGAGACAAAACCTGTTTGAGAGAGAGAGAATCTAATATGATCGGTGGTGTTTGAAAATGAGATTTTTATGAAACTTATTGTAATTCAACTCAAAACATAAATTATACTAAGGTGTGTTTAATAAAACTGAAAATTAAGTATTGAAAATTAAGTACTGAATTTCAGTACTGATAATTTTCAGTGATATGTATTTGTAATGCTGAAAATAGTGTTTCAAGAACTAAAGCAGATTGTATCCAGTGATTATTTTTACTAGAAAATTTTCACTTAACGTTTTCAATGAGTTTTTGGCTGGTTCTTCAATTAAGTGGTATATTATCAAACGTACTAAAAAAAATTAAGTGCTAAAAATTTTCATTTTCATAATTTAATTGGTTATCAAACACACCCTAATTTAATAAATCTAGGGTCAAACTTGACATTTTAAAAAAAATGTCGATGTCATCAAACATCATCAAATTCTGTTATTTTTAACAGAGTTTAGGGAATGAGGTCAAGTGTTAAAAAAAAAAAAAACCTACAAGGGAGGTTTGTGACATTTTCTCAAACTAATGGAATTAGTTGATATTAGGGCTAAACTCAAGGGAGGTCAGTGTAATTTACTCTAATAAATTGGTTAAGTAGACCTAAACTAACTTGGGAGTTAGTAGTGAACAACAATATGAATCTACTCAATTTAATGGAGCATATTGCTCTTAATTGCTCGGAATGGAGACGAATGATTCATATGGTCGACCCCAAATGATTTGGGATACAAGATTTAGTTTAGTTTGATTTGATTTGATTTGGTAAACCCATCACTGTTTTCGATATTGACTCGCATGTGTGTTAATTTTGTCTTCTCAATTCTCATTGCCAACAGGCAATCTGCTACTCGCCGGTGGTGTGGTGAACATCCTCTGCTTCCATCTGATTTCATATCCAGGTATGTTCAATAAACTAAGTGTTAGATCCCCCCTTTGTACACTTCTCTTCCTATTATACATAAAAATAAAATAAAATAATAATACTCCTCTGTCCCATCTTTGATGCTATTTTTTGATGTCCCATTTTAAGAGTCTTCTTTAAAAAGTCAAAGTACTTTAATACACACTTTCCAAATTTGTCATTTATTATATCCAACTCTTCCCTCTTTTTTTTTTTTGATGTGACACTATAATTTTGAATTTCAAAAAGGGTAATATTGGAAAGTAGAAAATCTCACCAAAATCAAGATTGTCCCTTTAATAAGTTGGAATTCCCAAAAGAGACTCTTAATATGGGACGGATGGAGTAATAAAAAATCTACCCTTTTCATCTTCACTTTGATTCCTCCAAGCGATTGTTAATTTTTATTTTTTTTATTTTTTTTGCAGTTGTTCTATCATATCATTTATTTTTTTTTATAAAAAAAAAAGTGAAACGAAATCATTTCTGTTATATATAATGTTGATTTTATATTGTATGTTTTCTTTTACATTCGTAAAACAGGCAAAAAAGCAACCCCCAACCAAAAAAAAAAAAAAAAAACAAAAAGAAAGAAAGAAAAAAAAGAAAATACAATGGAGGTGGTTGTTGCTGTCGTTGGAAAAATTGGAGAATACATGGTTGCACCAATCGGGCGTCAACTCAGTTATTTCACTCAGTACAACAACTACATCAACGGTTTGAGAGCTCAACTTCAGAGTCTGCAGCATGTTCGACATGGAGTCCAAGGATTGGTTGATGCAGCTGAAAGGAATGGAGAGATTATCAAACAAAATGTTGAAACATGGCTTACAGACGTGGACAAAATTACAACAGAATCAAGCAACTTTTTGAATGTTGAAGTCAACCAACACCAGAGGTGCTCTCCTAACTTGATTTTGCGATACAAAGTAAGTAGGAAAGCCAAAAAGAAGACGTTGGCTGTTGATGAGCTCCAACATGACAGCAAGTTTGAAGGAGTTTCTTTTCCTGCACCACCACCAACAATAGGGTCCATATATGCCGGTGATGTTGAGGTTGTTGAGTCCAGAGCATCAACTTTTAAAGACATTATAGAAGCATTGAAAGATGATAAAACTAACATGATTGGGGTGTACGGTATGGGTGGCATCGGAAAGACCAAGCTCGTGACAGATGTTGCCAAGCAAGCTGAGGAATATAAACTCTTTGATGTGATAGCAATGGCGGTGGTGTCTCAAACTCCAAGCATCACAAAAATTCAAGATGAAATTGCAGCAATGCTGGGGCTAACTTTGCTTGAGAAGGGGCTTGCAAGGGCGGGTAAGTTATTAGACAGAATAAAGCAGGTGGAGAGGATCCTAGTAATTTTGGATGATTTGTGGACCAGACTTGATTTAAAGGAAATCGGACTTCCACATGCTGATGATCATAAAGGGTGCAAAATTTTGTTGACTACTCGACAAAAACACGTGTGCGTTGAGATGAGAAGTCAAAAAGATTTCCCAATCAATGAATTACCTGACCGAGAGGCGTGGCAATTATTCAGAAATATTGCGGGAGATACCGTTGATTCACCGTATCTTTATCCTACAGCGATTAAGGTAGCTAAAGAGTGTGCGGGATTACCCCTTGCAATTGTAACAGTTGCAGGATCTTTGATGAAAATTAAGGAGCTTAGTGAGTGGAAAAAAGCGCTTCGACAGTTGCAGAATCCTACGACTAAAAACATCCAAGGAGTGAATCCACAAGTGTATTCATCACTCAAGTTAAGTTATGACTTTTTAAACGACGAGGAAGTGAAGTATTGTTTCTTGCTCTGTTCTCTAGCTAATGAAGATTCAGATATTCTGATCAATGATTTGGTGATATTCGGGATGGGATTAAGTTTATATGACAAAGGTTGTACATTAGAAGAAGCAAGAGACACGGTACGTGCATCAGTCAATAAACTCAAAGCCTGTTGTTTGTTGTTAGATGATCTATCAAAGAGTGAAGAGTGTGTCCGAATGCATGACGTGGTTCGGGATTTCGCCATATCAGTTGCATCTGAAAATCAACTTGAGATTTGGGCAAGAATTAATGTAGGAAGAACAGAGTGGTCTAAAAACCTCCCTTCATTGAACGACGATGATAGTGTAATCCTTTCCATGCATAATAACTTTCATCAACTTCCTGATCGATTAGATTGTCTGAAGCTTAAGCTTTTATTGTTGGAGTGTTTTACTGGTTACTATGAAAGTTCAGTCGTAGTCCCTGACAATTTTTTTGAAGGGATGAGGAAGCTCAGAGTTATAAGGATGGTTAGAATGCATATTCCAACACTACCATCATTAGTCCAACATTTAACGAGCCTTCGGACATTGTGCATTGAGGATTGCAAGGTACAAGACTTATCCCTCATTGGAGAGTTGAAAGGCCTTGAAATTATTAGATTTACCGGCTACTCTATCAGCACGTTACCAAGGGAGGTTGGACAGCTAACACGACTGAGGGTCTTAGATTTGAGATTATGTCGTTGGCTAGGAGTAATTCCAGCAGGTGTCCTATCAAGCTTGTCCCAATTGGAAGGTTTGTACTTGCCCCAAAACTTCAATGACTGGGGAAAAAATAATAATGCTAGCCCTGATGAGTTGAAAGGTTTGTCTAATTTAAGTACCTTAGAGATTCGTATATCAAGTGATAAGCTTTTCCCCAAAGATCTACACTTGCCAAAGTTGTCAGAATTTAAAATTTGTTTGAGCTATGAGTTTGATAAAATAGAACTCGTAAAGTATTTAAAGCCAGCAACCTTGAAACTCGGAATTCGTCAAGGTAATGCTTCACTTGGTGAACTTAAAATGTGGGTGAATAAAACTGAATCATTAATAATAGAGTATACAGAGGAAGATCTGGAGTTTCTTCTCTCCAACATAAAAAGAGAGGGCTTTTCAAGGTTGAAGTGCTTCAAAGTCCGTTGCAATGATAAGGTTGAATATCTTGTTGACACAACGTCGACAGACAAGGTCTTTCCTGTCTTGGAGATATTAGAACTCCACAGTTTGAACAACTTGAAAGAGATATGTCATGGTGGCCATCTTCCAGCTGGATCTTTTTGTCAAGTGCATGAGTTGATGCTTTCCTGCTTATCTAATTTAGAAAATTTGTGGGTGGGAAATGCAAGCCTTCCAAACCTAACGGTTGTAAGGATAGAGAATTGTCATAGACTTAAAAAACTTTTCCCACAAAACATTGCTAGTGGTTTTGGGAAGCTCCATACTCTACAAGTAGAAAAGTGTGCAAATCTGGAAGAGATATTTACATACGATGGAGATGGAGAAGAAGAAGCAGTGGCTCAGATTGTGCTTCCCGAGTTCAAAATCTTGAGACTATTATATCTACCCAACCTCACCACTTTTTGCAGCAAAAGGAGCAGTGTCATTTCAGATACAAGGGTTGGTAAACCCATACAAAAGACTCTCTTTAGTGAAAAGGTATTTCTCAAAACTAATTTATTTATGTTATGATATTATTTAAATTGGTTTCACATTATACATATATATATGTAAGGAAACAGCTTTTCAACATGTGAGGGTAAGGTTGCGTACATCTGACCCCGCAATGGCGGGAGCCTTGTGCGCGCACTGGCTGCCCTATATATATTGCTGCCCTATATATATGTGTGTGTGTGTGTGTGTGTTTAATACATGCATAAACACAAACAATTGTTTTACTTTTCTTTAATAAAATCAATTTATTAATCAAAGTATATAAAGTTTGCCATTATTAAGAAGAATATACCATAAAGTTGATAATCTCTAAATCTTAAAAGAAAAGATAATAGTGTGGAATTAAAAAAATTAAAAATATCAGTAAGGTTTAATTTTCTCAACCCAGAATTTAATTGACTAGCCTATTGTGATCCTTAGATATTATATTTGAACCCATTTTCCATCTGTTAGAGATAATTTAAGTATGCAGTCTAATATTTAGTAAAATATTTAATTAATTAAAAAATCTGTCAATACATATACTCACAACTCTAAGGGATTGATGAAATATATGGTTAGACACTGTTACATAATGTTGGTAGTTCTGAGTTTTACTCACCTCACCTCCCTTAGGATTGTTGGGATAATAAGAGAACTTTGCTCTGGAATTGATCTTACTGATTGTTAAATTTTTTTTCCCTTAACTATAAATGAATAAGACATTGGCTTTATAAAGCCATTCAATGAGAGTTCTAGGAACAAAAAAAAAATTTCCTAGATTCTAGTGAATTAGAAAAGACAAACTTCCTAGATTCCAAGATATTGAAAAATACAAATTATATTTTAACACTCTCTCTTAATTTGTAATTTTCATAAAACTCCTGAAAAAATTGAACTTCTTGTGGTGATTGACTTAGTGAAAATATCAGGGCATTGTTCAACAGCCTTGTAAAATTCCAACTTGATCTCTTTGTCTTCAACCAATTTATGGATATAATGACGGCGTAGCTCAATGTGCTTTGACCATCCATAAAAAAAATAAAAAATTAAAAAAAATTAAAAATTAAAAAATTTTAAATTTTTTTTTATTTTTTTGTCTTGGCAATTGCGGACATATTGTCACAGAAAATTGTAGTCAACATAATTTCTTCTTGTTGTAAATTGGACAAAATTTATCCTAACCACACAGCTTCTCATGTCGCACCTATTGTTGAGATCCATTCCTCTTCGACTGATGAAAGTGCCATAGTGTTTTGCTTTTTTGAACTCCGCAAAATTACCTTTGATCCAAGACAAGAAACATATGCAGACGTGCTTTTCCTATCATCAATTGATCCGGCCCAATCACTATCTAAGTAGCCAACCAGGCTATTGTCTTCTTCGATTTTGTACTTGATTCCATAATCCTTCATTCCTTTGACATATCGGAGAATCAGTTTCACAACTGTGAAAGTGAAGCTTGCTTGGTTCACTCATGAATCAAGAAACTACGCCGATGGAATGAACAATGTCGGGCCTTGTATTAGTGAAATAAATTAATGAACCAACAAGACTTCGAAAAAGAGTAGAATAAGCCTTTTGTGCTCCATCATTTTTAGAAAGTTTTTCATTCAGTGCCATAAGAGTTACCACTGTCTTACAACCCAACCTATTGAATTTCTTCAACAAATCTTCTACGTACTTTTCTTGAGAAATAAAAATGCCTTCTTGAGATTGCTTTACTTGAATGTCGAGAAAGTATCTCATAAGACCCAAATCTATCATCTCAAATTCTTCCATCATCCTTTTCTTGAAATCTTCCACCATTTCTTGATTGGTGCTAGCATAGATCAAATCATCCACATATAAGCACACAATAAGAAAATCATTTTTGCCTTTTTTTCTTGACATAGGGATGGTTCATTTGCACTTCGAAGGAGTCCAATTTGTCGAAAGTAATGATCGATTGTGCTATTCCATGCTCTCGGTGCTTGTTTAAGTCCATATAATGCCTTTTGAAGGCGGTAAACTTTGTCTTCACTTCTTTCATCACATAAACTTGTGGTTGTTCCACATAAACCTCTTCTTCAAGTTCACCATTTAAAAAAGCTGCTTTGACATCCAATTGATATACCTTCATTTGCAATGGTGCCACCAGTGCTAATATGGATCAGATTGTCTCCATTCTAGCCACCGGTGCAAATGTTTCATTAAAGTCTATGCCCGTTTGTTAAGAATAGCCTTTAGCTACTAACCATGCTTTGTGCTTTTGAATTGAACCATCCTTATATAACATGGTCTTGAAGATCCATGTACGACCAATAACTTCTTTTCCTTTGGGCTTGTCGTATGTATCATTTTTCTTGATACCTTTGATTTCTTCATCCATCGCTTTTCTCCATTTTTCATCCTTCAATACCTCCTCAAATCTTTGAGGTTCAATGGCAATAAATGCCACATCTAATGCTTCCTATATGTCTTGAAGAGATCTCATTTCCTTGGTGGTGATGGACTTGATGAACTTGACGAGCTTGGCTAAGGAGACTGAACTTCTTCAATGTGAGATGGGGCTTCTTCCTCTTCAATGATCATAGGCTGCTCTGTGTTTTCACTTTCCTAATTCCATAATTTTAATTCATCAAATATCACATCTCTTGAGATCACCAATTCCTCGGTAATTGGATTGAGAAGCCGGTATGCTTTTGAATCTTTACTATAGCCAATAAATATAAATTTCTTGCCTTTTTCATCAAATTTTTCCGTGTTGAGAAGGAGTATGAGCATAAGTGATACAACCAAAAACTTTAAATGAATTTACTTCTGGATTTTTTTTATACCATGCTTCAAAAGGAGTCTTGTTCAAGACTGCTTTTGTTGGTTCTCAATTTAGAATGTAAACAGCGGCATTTACTGCTTCAACCCAAAATTTATTTGGTAGTTTCTTTGCTGTCAACATGCTTCGAGCCATCTCAATGATTGTACGATTCTCCCGTTCTGCTATACCATTTTGTTGAGGTGTCTATCTTACCGTCAATTCACGATTTATTCCATTTTCCTTACAATAATTCATAAACTCGTTTGATGTGAATTCTCCACCACAATCGGTTCTCAATATTTTCAAATGATAGCCACTTCGTTTCTCCACAAATACCTCCGATTTGTGCTCCAAGATATGCACCCACATGTACCTGCTAAAATCATCAACAAACAACAAGAAGAATCTTTTCCTTTTAAAAGATGGAGTTCGAGTTGGTCAACATATGTTAGCATGAACTAATTTGTGAGGGGCTTTGGCTCTCCAGGATGTTTTGGTAAAAGGTAGCCTGTGAAACTTCCCATAGATACATCCTTCACACACTTAATTTTCACATCGAACATTAAGAAGCTGAATCACCATATTTTTATCTTTCAACACGGTGATCTATAATTCAAATGGCCATATCTCATATGCCATGAGAGTCATCAACATCATCCACTTTGAACGCATAATTTGGGCTCGAAGGTAAATTAAAGAAATGGAAAGACTTTATTTGGTGCCATTTTGACTTTAGTCACCAATTCCCTTCTTCTTTTTATCAAAAATATGGCATCCATCTTCATAAAAAAAATCATGGATCTTATAGCCTTTTTGCAACAATTGACCAACACTTAACAAATTTTGAGTAAGGCCAAGAACATAAAAGGCATCATGCATAAGTTTTGATTTACCTCCCTTTGTTTGAATAGAAATCAGTTTCTTGTAGCTTTCCGTCTCCTAACTTGTCTTGTGAAGCCATACTTTCATCCAAGCTCATAAAACAATTTCGATGTCCTGTCATATGACTGCTACATCCACTATCCAAATGCCACATATCATTTGACTCATAGTGGGAACTTAGGTAGGTGAGAAATAGTTGATTGGCATCATCTTCCTCACAAAAGTTTGCTTCATTTTTCTTTTTAAACCAATAATCTTTGTCCATGTGGTTTGGAGTTTTACATCTAGTACACTTATATAAGCAATCTTCACTTTGATGTCCATAATTTTTGCAAATGAAACAATGAGAATTTGACCTTTCGATACCTCTTGAATTGTAAAACGATCGGCCTCTTCCTCATCCTTGTCCACGGCCTCGATCGAAATTTCTACGACTTTGATCTGAACTCGAACCACGTTCGTATTGGAACATTTGCTGTTGTGCACTGCCTCTTGAACTTTCTCTTCCAACATCCTTGTCTTTTGTTTCTTTGAAATTCACCTTTGCTTGAAAAAGCTTGCTCGAATGATGCATCAGAAGACCTGCTAAAATAATTCATGTAAAGACAATGTAGATAAGTCCTTCGATTCTTCAATGGCCACAACAACAACAAATCTTTATGGCAAACTTCTTAGAATTTTTTCAACAATCCTTTTATTTTCAATTGTGTCACCATAGCTTCAAATCTGATTTGTTATACTGGATACTCTTGAAAAGAAAACTTGAACTGCTTCACTCTCTTGTGATGATTATCAAATTCTCTCCATAATGATTAAAGCTTGATAGAATTACCTTTTGTGATCCTTGAAATTCTTCCTTCAAAATGTCCCATGCTTCTTTGGAATTTTTGGCACCCATCATTTTTGAAAAAATGGTCTTGCTTATTCCTTGTTGAATGTTGAGCAATGCCTTGGCATCCTTCTTCTTGTTTTCTTTGTACTCCTTTTTCTTGGCTTGAGTCCAAGTTGCAAGAACCGTCAGAGATTGCGGTTGATCATGTCCGTCTTCTACACACTCCCATAACTCTTGAGAGATGAAGAGTGTCTTCATTTGAATACTTCAAAAATTATAACTTTCACTAACAAAAAATGGAATTAAATAATGGCCATAAGTAAGCCCATTTGTATTCGAGGTGTATACCATTGAGAGAACTCAAGAACTCTCTGGCTCTGATACCAAATTTGTTGGGATAATAAGAGAACTTTGCTCTGAAATTGATCTTACTAACTATTTAAATTTTCTCCCTGATCTACAAATGAGCAAGACTCTCTCAAAAAAAAAAAAAAAACAAATGAGCAAGACATTGGCTTTATATAGCCATTCAAGGAGAGTTCTGAAAAAAAAAAAAAAAAAAAAGACTTTCCTAGATACATGTATGACCTTTGATATTCTGTACCTAGGGATTAGAAAATACAGACTTCCTAGATCCAAGATATTAAAAATACAAATTATATTTTCACATGAATGACCTTTAGGAATTGTTAGAGAATACAATATGTAAATATTCAATTCCACCAAAAAATAAATGATGAGAGGGTGACCAAGATGAGGCGCGGAGTCGCTCTCTAGAGACGATACGCGCCCTCTACGAATTATACCCGTGCAGTAGAACTCTGGCCTGCCATCCTCGGGATACAACAGCCCGGCCACCCTTGTCATGTGCCCGTCAAGACTACACAACCTGAGGAGCCAAGAAGCTCAATCTCTAGTGCCTTTCTTTACCCAAATACAACTTATGTAGAAGAAGTAAAACATAAAATATAGTTTTTAGATGCAAGGTTACTGGACAAAGTCAGTATATTTAAAAACAAAAGACAGTAATTTTTCTTATATACGTATATATACTTTACATGTATGTAAAATATATACATAGTTACTACATATATTAAAGCAGTATATATGCTTTACACGTATAAATGTTGAGGATGCCAATGGCTTGAACCCCTACTTAGTGTTTAACAAATCTTACTCCAGAGTCAATAGTGACAAGGTCTTGAACTATGACTGCTTTGGGGATACAGGACTTAATTTGCATCACACGCATAATTTTTTCAACCCTCTATTCCAAGCTTCTAAGCTAGCACGTTATCGGCATGTGCTAGATCCTGACTTCTTGAGCGATCTAGAGAATTAGCTCAATTCTCATAGGAAGCGGACCCACTTCCACACTTAAATAAGTGAGTCTATCAAGAATGCTCTCATGACTCTGACATCACACCAATGGCCATAGAACTCATTACGAGTTGCAAACAACTGCCTCATATACATCATCAGATTCATGCACATGCACCATAGGGATAGATAATGAGTGAAAAACTCAATTTTGTACACGTCTATCAAACCACTCTATGATTCGTTCTTCCATTTGAACCTAGTTCAAAAGATCTCTGGGTCCTAGATAGGGTGTCCTAATAGGTGATTTATTATTCCTTAGGCTTTAGGCTCATCCCCCTTGATGTTATTCAAATCTTTTCTCTAGCTAGAGCTTTTGTTAATGGATCCGCAAGATTGTCTCCAGTTTTTACATAATCCATACTTATTGTCTCATTACTAATATAGGACCTTACAGTACTGTGTTTTCTCCTTATAGATATGGATTTTTCATTATAATATTTATATTGCACTCTACTAATTGTTGTAGTGCTATCACAATGAATTGTACGAGTGGAATTGGTTTTTCCCACATTGAAATTTTAGATAACAAATCACATAACTAACTCGCTTCTTCACTGGCTGAGGCAAGAGCAATGAGCTCGGCCTCCATTGTGGATTTAGCTATTATTTGTTGTTTTTCGATTTCCAACAAATAGCTCCACCACCCAATGTAAATACATAACCAGTGGTAGACAATGAATCACCTGCAAAGGTGCTCCCAATCTGCATCACTATACACCCTCAAGTACAACGGGAAGCCTTTGATAGAATAAACCATAGTTGATGGTTCCTTTCAAGTACCTCATTACACGAGTAATGACATCCCAATGGTCAATATTAGGTTTACTTGTATACCTTACTAATACTCCCACTGCTTAGGCAATATCAGGCCTAGGACAGTCAGTGACATAAATGCATTATTCCTTTTGATTACAGGCATTGTTTTCATTCCTAGTACGAAATAAATGCATACTAGCACAAAATTTTTTATTTTTTTTTAATTTAAATAAATAAAGAGGAGTATTCATGGTTTTTCCATCAAAAAATTTACATTTTTTCCAAATCTTTTCAACATAGTGAGACTGAGCAAGAAAAATGCCATTAGAAATTCTAGTAATTCGCATACCAAGAATTACATTAGCTTCTCCAAGATCTTTCAAATCAAAATTACTTCTAAGTAGTATTTTTGTATTTTTAATAATATTTAAGCTTGTACCAAAAATTAAAAGATCATCCACATACAAGCATATGACCACCTGATCATTATCCAAAGATCGATAATATATACATTCATCATGACTCTCATTTGTTTTAAAACCATTTGAAAGTAAACAAATATCAAACTTTTCGTGGCACTGTTTAGGAGCCTATTTCAAGCCATATAAAGACTTTAACCATTTACAAACCATTTTTTCACTACCGGGCATTGCAAAACCTTTCGGTTAATGGATGGTAACTAACGTGCCAATGAATGATAACAAAGGGGCCAATTAATGAGAGTAACCATGAAAAACTACTATGGTGCCAATAGGGAGTCACACGGGTGGCAACGGGGAGTAACCACAAAAAATAATTTTTACAGTTACTACCCATTGTCCCATTGTTATTACCCATTGGTACCTGTGTGGTAACGGCTGTATGATATAACCAGAACCACTAGAATGTATCAAAGAAATTAAGTACCATTGTGTGGATGCTCAAAGTGGTCGGAATACTTCATTATCATTATTAAAAAAAAAAAAAAACTCGTGTACGTATTAGGTTAATCGATTGACTCATTCTTCCTTCTAATTACATATCAATTATTTTTAAATTTTTTTTTAAAAAACACACCAATTTTTTAATCTTGATAAATTATATTAACATCCCCTAATTAATGCTTCTGACAATTGCAGCAGATAATACTCCTCTTATCTTAAAAATTACACTAATGAAATTGAATCTAGGGACACCCTTACTCTTCCAAACCAAATGTGCCGCCCAGTCCACTCTAGGAGCTTTTCGTCTGATGGCCGAGTCAAGAGCAAGGGCGTATCCAGATCTCTCTGAGGGGTGGGCTAGAGAGGGGGTGAGATATAGTGGCGAAGCTATGCGGGGTTCGGAGCAGTGCCCCGAGGCGATATTTTTTTAGTCTATTTATGAGTATAATTGATTTTTTATCACCTCTTTTTCGAGCTTATTAGTACAAAGTAACAATTAGTCTAAAAATTAATAGTTTCCAAACTTAGGGAAACCTATTAAAAGCAAAAAAAATATACTCTCTCCGTCTCAAAATTAGTGTTCACATTTTATTTTTTGGATGTCCCACAATAAGTGTTCACTTTTCTAAATTGACATCTAATTTTTATTTGCTTTCCAAACTACCCTTACAATAAAGACTCATGTGTGGTCCCAAAAAAAGTAAAAAGTCAAATATCCATCACATCCAAGGGTAAAATTGGAAATGACCCTTTAATGAACCAAAAAAATTAATAGAATATAACTTTCTTAAACAATGTGCTGAACGAAAGTAGACTTTTATAACCACTTCCCTTGTGGCCGGATGGCAAGGTCTCTGGGTGTTATACCCAGAGGTCTCAAGTTCGAATCTCAAGGGAGTGGCCACGGGTGATTCACGGACGCCCTGGCCTCGTGGGATTAGTCGATGAGCGCAAGCTGGCCCGAACACCCACGGTTACCAAATAAAAAAAAAAAAGTATACTTATTTTAAGACGGAATGAGTGTATAAAAAATTAACCAGTTGCCTTAGATTTTAACCAGTTGCCTTAGTTATTAGTACTCTTACATATGTATATTAGATAGTATCTCATAAAGTTAAAAGTCTTGACTCGTATATTCTTTTTTTGCTCAAAAATTTGACTCGTATATTCAAAAGTCTTGAATCAAGACCTTTTAAGCAAACAAATCAAGACTTCAAGTTCAAAATTGACCGCGCGAGTCGGTGAGATTTGAAAGATGAACAGGGCTAAGAACACTGACCAATATCAGTTTTAATGCGTCTTTGGACTGGGCTAAAAGCCATTAGTACAAAAAAACTAGACTGGGCTAAAGGAGTATCCGTAGGCTGGGCTGGGCTAGAAGACAAGCTAAAAAAGAATTCTGGTAACTTAGATAAGCCCTACTCAAGAGTATAAGCAGTCGAGAATTTACCATCCGGCGAAATATTCCAAAAAATTATATCTTCATCAGGGGGGGGGGGGGGGGGGGGGGGGGGGTGGTTTCAGCTCCAGCAAATTAAGTTGTAGAATTAGCCATATATAGGCCATTTCCGTGTATTGTTACTGATATAATAGAGCTCACCTTGGCCACTAGTGATAGCCAAATCATAGACGATTCTCTCACCATATATATGAAGAGAATCCAATAACATTAAATAAAAACTTCTCCTGTCAGGCTGTCACCATGTTTGGTGATCTAATTCCAGCATGGCATGGCATGGCACGGTCTTCCACATTGGCTGTGCTGGGTTACGTTGGGGTTCAGTTGGGTGGGTTCTGAACTTAAGAATTTATCTGAGTTTCATCGATTTACCATGGATTTTTTTTTTTAGGGAATTGCTATGTACACTGCTAGTTTTGCTATGTACACCGCTCAACTTTACAAAAATGAGAATTTTTAAAAGAAAAATGATTAGAATAAAAGAATTTGGGTGTAAATAGCAATTCCCCCTTCTTTTTTTTTTTTTAAGCTTGAATTGTTGTTAAAACTTGATGTGATATAGTAATCAATATCTATTTACCACGGTGAGTCGGTGACATATTACTCTGCACAGATTGCATTTCCTAACTTGGAGGAGTTGAAGGTTACCGAAGGATGCTTTGAAGGGATATGGGCATGGCCCCCACAAATTCCATCCAATTTGGTACAAAATTTAAAAATACTTGACGTATACAACTGTAAGATGATGAAAGAGATAGTTGGCACAGAATTAGGAAGAGAAGAAGAAGAAGAGGCAGCTGACATGAAGAAGATTATTTTGTTCCCTCAGTTACATACTATTGACCTTGGGGGTCTACAGGAACTCACATGTTTCTACCGTGGCAATTATACTATAGAGTTTCCATCCTTGGAGGTATTGAAGATTTCTAAGTGTCCTAAAATAGAGACAATTGCTGCAAATAATTGTGGACATAAAGGCACAGAAATGAAAAAAGCATATGACCAAGGATCCAATAATGCAAATATGGCAGAAGGCAACCCTGATGATGATGATGTTATGATTCAATCGCTTTTCAATGAAAAGGTACGTAATTAATGCTGTATCTATGTCTTCCGGTTCTAAATCGTAATTTTTTTTTTTCCTCTTATTATTAATTTATTCTACATGAGAATATTCTTCCCACCTTATACCCCTTTTCTTTTCTTTTGTTTTCTTTTTTTAAAAAATTATTTTTACATTTGTATCACCAAAAAAAAAAAAAAAAAATTTGTGGTTAACATTATTCGGTTGATTAATCAAATAATTTATTAACTGATCATAACATATTGAGTAATGCTATACTTCTCAAATTTTGGTTCTCAAATGACTTTCCAACACATGTGGCACTAGAACCACCCAAGTGGATCCACTGTCACATTTGACCGTTGTTGGGAAGCCATTTGGACCCATCATTTTGGAAGTATGGCATTACTCTAAATGTATTTGACAGGTTCTACTACCTACCTTGAAGAAACTGTATGTGTGGGGTTGTGATTGTTTGAGAAGCATACTAATACCTTCAATAGTCAAAGGTCTTTCGTGTCTTGACCTTATATGGATAAGTGAATGCTCAGTTATGGAAGAAGTAGTTGCATTAAAGGATGAACAAAGCAAACAAGCTTATGAAGACAAAGACGTTGTACTAGTGTTCCCCAAAGTACGTACTGTGCGACTAAAATCTCTACCAAATCTCAGGTGTTTCTACCCAGGGAATCTTACTCTTGAATGGCCAACCCTGTATCGTTTCTCTTTGATTGATTGTCCCAACATGAAAACTTTCTCTTCAGAGCTCGTAATCACACCGAAACTAAGCCAATTGGACGGGTACAGTCGCAACTATTGGGAAGGCGACCTTAACAACACCATACAACAAATGTTAAAAGCAAAGGTGCGTATGCTAAATAAATATTTGTATATATATATATATGTAATACTAAATTTCACTGACTTCCTTGGTATATATGCATATATATATATATATCAGTCAGGCTATAAAGAGGGCGCCCTTTCTTTATTCAAGAGAAGACCTCTGTTTTGATCGTCAGATCGTGTTTTCATTAATGACAATTTTGTCATTTCACAATTTTTAAACACAATCTAACGGCTAAAACAGAGGTCCTCTCTTTAATAAAGAGAGGTGGTCCTCTTTAGAGAATCTTTGTATATATATATATAGTGTTTTATCTAATTGATAGACCCAAAACGGTTTTGCTACAAGCTAGCATCAAGTAAAATTAGGTACTACGACGACTAGCAATCAACAAGAGAACCCATTACCGAGCATAAATTAACATAGATTGCTTTCAATTTCTTTTTCTTTTTCTTTTTCTTTTTTAAGCCAAAATCGTTGTACTTTGCAATCCATTCACTATGGATTTTAGTATAATTTTCCTAGTTTTATATATCTTGTACAATCACTTAAAAATTAAAATAAAAAATAATGTAGAAAAGATATTTTTGTTAAATACAATAATGCTAGTCACACACCTTCAACCACACCCCAAACCACAACACAGGCTTTAATTGTATGTACCTTGTGCTGTGTGGATTTTTCACACAAGACCCACACTTTTTTGGAAAATACAATGTACATACATTTAAAGCATGGTTGTGGTTTGGGGTATGGTTAAAGGTGTGTGCCTAGCATTGTTCTGATGTAGGACAGCCCCTGAAAAATAGCTTGCAAACTTCGCAAGCAACCTCGTGCACGCAACACTTCACTCGAGCAACCCGCCCATGCGAAATAGTATTTTTGAAGATCCTTTTAGCCACTGAAATCTCGCATGCACACAAAGAAAAATTCAAAGCATAGGAAATCCCTTCGGCTGATCGATCCAGCGTTGCCCTAGCGGATCCATCCGGTTCTGATCGAGGACATAGGAAAGGCTACTGGGAAAATGGGATTGATCCACAGGACAATTCAGAGACCCCACAAAAAATGAGCAACCACATATAAGTTGAAAAAAGCCAATAGGTTATACTCAAACCTTCACTTAAATTCGTAGTCTTATATTGTTACATAAAAGTCATCAACTAAAATAGGAGCCTACTATATAATTTTCATTATGTGTCCTTGTTTTTTGGTTGATGTTAAATGAAAATAAATGCAAATGTTTGAGAATATATGATTTCTAAGATGGCAGTACTTTTTCCTAATGGCTCCACTCTAGATGATAGTTTTTTTTTTTTTTTTTTTATAATTAGAATGATATGTAAAATATGACAAATTCAAAGTATTATTGTGAAACTACCCCTAGCAGAATTTATAGGTTTACACAACTTCAACGCATGTACTGTATATATATATATATATATACTTCCATAAATTTAATTAGAAACACTGAAGATTTTTATCCTGAATTATTAAAACTTGATGTAATTAAATCAATTTACCCACGCGGAGCATATATATTAATTTGTACAGATTGTACTTCCCAACTTCGAGGAGTTGAAGGTTAGCGGAAACTTTGAAGAGATATGGCCACCACAAATTTCCAGGGAAGATTGCAAATTAAGTGTTTTGGTGATTGACGGTTCTGGAAAGCTTAAGACCTCACTGTTACAAAATTTAGAAGAACTCACTATTACAAAATGTTATTTGGCGGAAAAGGTAGTTCAAGTACCTGAAGGGCATGGAACATCATTTTTATTTCCCCACTTGCGAAAACTTGAAATATCTGACTGTGGCAAATTGAAAGAGATAGTTGGCACAGAATTAGGAGGAGGAGGAGGAGAAGAGGCATTTGCTGAAAAGAAGAAGAAGAAGAAGAAGATTATTGCGTTCCCTCAGTTACACACTCTTAAACTTTCGAAACTGTGGGAACTCACATGCTTCTACCAGGGGAATTGTACTTTAGAGTTTCCATCCCTGGAGGCAGTGATAATTGAAAAATGTCCAAAAATGGAAACAATGGTTTCTGGTTCTGGTCCTCGATATCAAGTCACACAATTAAGGCAAATAGCATTTGAGGAAGGGTCATCCAATAATGCAAAAATGGCAGAGGGTATTAACCCTGAAGTAGAAGAAGAACAAGAAGATGTTGCTATGACACAAGCGCTTTTCAATGAAAACGTACGTAATTAATTACTACTTTTCATTGTTGATTTTGATCATTAATTAATTTATTTTACATGAGATAGAATTGACTCCTAACCCTATCATGTTTAAAGTCGAGGGTGGGTGGCCTTTTCTTTTAATTAGTACATCAGAAGAACATGCATCATACATTTTACACCACCTTCTAATACCCAATACCTCACTACTGCATGCCTCGATCTGTAGCTTGGCCACCCGAGCTATTGCAGCTTATGTGGTCAAAAAAACCAAGTAAAAAACTGAATTTTATTTATTTTTTGTAGTTTACAGAATTTGATTGATTAATCGAATATTTTAATATTAACGTAAGTATTTGACAGGTTCTACTGCCTATGTTGAGGAATTTGTCTATTTCCGGTCTAAACTGCTTAAAAGGGATATGGTACTACAAACAAACTCCAGCTGATCAGTCCTTTTGTCAACTAAGAACTCTATCTGTGAATGGTTGTGGTTGTTTAAGAAACTTACTGACCCCTTCAATAGTCAAAGCTGGTCTTCCGTGTCTTGAAAAGATTGAAATAAGTGGATGCTCGATTTTGGAGGAAGTGGTAGCAAAGGAATTAGAACAAAGACAAGAAATAAGTGCTAGTATACGAGAAGAAGAGGCATCAGCTGACAAGAAGAAGAAGAAGATTTATATTGTGTTCCCTCAGTTACACACTCTTAAACTTTTATATCTGCGGGAACTCACATGCTTCTACCATGGGAATTGTACTTTAGAGTTTCCATCCCTCAAGGAATTGGTAATTGACTGTGAAAAAATGGAAAGAATGGTCTCTGGCTCGTCTGGACATAAAGGCACAGAAATGAAGAAAACATTTGTGGAAGGATCATCAAATAATGCAAAAATGGCAGAGGGCATTAACCCTGAAGAAGAAGAAGAAGAAGAAGAAGAAGTGGATGATGATGATGATAATGTTATGACAGTAGCGCTTTTCGACGAAAAGGTAATTAAATTAATGCTTTCTCTAAATGTCTTCCGTTTCTAAACCTCCAAATAAACAAGCAGTTATTCTTAATCTTACTTCACTTAATTAGTTTATTAAAAATCATTAATAGGTTGGTTGTTTTTAATTCCAATAAAAGACACATAATATACATTATTTTAAACGAAATTAACTCTAATTTTAATTTAAACAAAATATATCGTGAATTGAATGATTGTTTTGACAACTTGGAAAGAAATTATAGAAATATATGTTTTGGTCCCTCAAATTTTAGTCAACATACACTTAATCACTTTGACTTTATAAACCCTTAAATTCATCCTTAATTATTAACAAAATATAGAAATTAGTCCTTTACCCCAAATATCTGTATTTTTTATGGCCAAAATTACCCTTCATTATATATATATATATACATATCTGTGTATATATACAATCACCCTAAAATCAGGGATTTTAATTTGACCCAATTAAATTATTATGATCTCTTTCTCTCTCTCTCATTATCTCAAATTATATCTCTCATGATCTCTCTCTCTCTATCTTTCTATCTGATAACCCCAACAACTCTCTCTCTCTCTAAACTTTCTTTCTCCTAACACATTCACGAGTCCACCATAAAAATCCCAAGGAAAGCTTCTGAATAACAAGTTCCAAATCCTTCATATCCAACCTCCGACCAAACCGACCAGATAATCACGGTCGCTTTTAACTAGTACGACGCCTTCAAGACTAGGCTCAAGGCGCGAATCTCAGCAGATGCAGCAGCGGTGGCGGTGAACAGAGCTCAGGCGACGGCGACGGCCATGGTGGTAGTGGTGGTGATCGGTGGTTGTGGACGACGATGGGGATGGCAGGCGAACCACAACGGCCATGGTTCCGGCTAGATCTGGTTTTTTTTTTTTTAGTCATTTTTTTGTGAAATTAACATTTTTTTTACAAAATTTTTACATTGATCAACAATGGTAGATCTAGTTGAGTAGGTATAGATATCAAAAGTTGTGAAATTTTACTACTTTTTTTTGTGCAATTTCACAACCTTGTTTACATTTTGTGTTTTGAAGGTGTGAAATTTTGTTTTTTTAGGTGAGAAATTTGTATTATCAAACTTCGGAAATTTGTTTTAACAGAGAATTTCTCACCAAAAAAGTGAGAAATTTGCAGCAAAATTCTAGAATTGAGAATTTCTCACCAAAAATTGAGGAATTTCTCACTTTTTTTCCCATCTTTCTCTCTCTCTCTCTCTCACCAGATTCTCTCACCAAAACTGGATTATTTGCCCTGTTTTTTTTTTTTTTTTTTTGGTAAATAATGATGTGTAGATTAGCATAAAGGGGGCGCTTGCAGAAGAGTTATTTGGCTTAAGTGGCTCATTACTGTTATTTTGTAAATTTATCACCTAAATATGTTGAGTAATTTGATTAGCCAAGAGTTATCTTATAGACTTTGGATTATTTTCTTGATAAAGTTAATAGGCTTATTATTGTTATTTGTATCTTTATCATTCTAAAAATGTGTAGTCAAATTTACCACTTTATAATGGCAGTAATATCATTGTCATTGTTCTCGGGTTGATCAGCATGATTAGAGTTTTTCCTTGTATTTATACCCTTAAAATGTATTTTATGGGATTTGAATTTCAAAATCCTAATTTGTATATATATATATATGGGTTTTGAATTTAAAACCCTGATTTTTGGGAGTGGGGGTATTTTAGTCATCAAAATAGGCGAGGGACTAATATCTAAGTTGCATTATATAATGGATCAATTTTTAGAAAATGCTACAATAAAGGTCCGAAATCTAAAGGACCCAAGAAATTAAGTTTTTATACTAGCTAGCTAGCCGTGTCTCATTTTACTGATTTAACTTGTTGATCTACCATTCCCTATCACCGAATCCACTCGATTGATATGGAAAACTTTCATTGTTACATCTCTTAATAAGCCTTGAATAGTAGTCTTCATGTTTGGTGTGTATATAACTTAATAGAGTCGTATAATTACATATATGCAAACACACGTATTCACTTGTATACTAGTGATGGTGCACGTGCATGGGCACGTGCACGTCGGATAGTTGTATTCCTAGATATATTGTATATTAATCTTGACATTAGAGATCTTTGGAGAGGTATAATTACTCATTCCGTTCTAAAATAAGTGCCAACGTTTCATTTTTTTTTTGGATTTTTTTAAAATAAGTGTCACGTTTCCTTTTTTTTTTTTTTTTTTTTTGATATTTCAAAATAAGGTCCACTTTTAAAAATCAACATAAGATGTTAAAACAGTTAAATATGAAATTATAAATGTAACTATTTAATCTAAAACTCTTCTTACGGAAGAAGTTGATAATTCTGACTATCTTATAAATGAGTACGTAGTAAAGGTACCTAATAAAGCGTCATTAAAAATACATGACACAAGTAGGGTATTTCCTCTAAAAAAGGGCATGAATGTGTTTGTAGGCCTTAATTGATATTCAAATACAATCTATAAATCCTGAATTTGAGGGAAGAAGTTGACCAAAACGTAAATATTAGTGACCAATTAATAATAGCTACTAAAATAGCCACATAAATATACCAGAGCTTAAATTTGAGAGAAGAAGTTGACCAAAATGTGAAATTAGTGACCAGTTCCTAAATAGCCACTTTTTAAAACTTGTTTAAAGTGAATAATAAATATCCCAAAACTTGCTGACCTAATGCAATTACACATATTACAATATATGAATCCTAACTTTGAGAGAAGAAGTTGAGCAAATTGTAAATATTAGTGACCAATTCCTAAATAACCACTAAAATAGCCACTTTTTTTGACTTTTTATGAAGTGAATAATAAATGTCCCAAAAATTATTGATCCAAATGTAATTAGACACAAATTGTTGATTGAAACCTCATTTGAGAGAAGAAGTTGACCAAATTGTAAATATTAGTGACCAATTCCTAAATAGCCACCAAAATAGCCACTTTTGTTGACTTTTTTTTAAGTCAATAATAAATATCCAAAAAATTGTTGACCCAAATGTAATTAGACACAAGATTGTTGATTAAAACCTCGTTATTATATTAAATAAAATTATAAAAGCTGACTTGAATGTAATTATTTGTCCAAAATAACAGATTTACCCTCACACAAAGCAATATATCCTTACGATGTATAGATAGATATATGAGTAATTATGGTGTAGTGAAGGGCAAAAGAGGAAGTTCATATTTTTTGACGTGTTTGTTTCTTCGTTTTTATACGATAGTAGATGGATAGATATATTTATATGCAGGCGTCAAGATGATATGCCCTGTACAAAGTGCATTGTTTTAGTATTTGTAAATTATTTTTAAGGTTCCATCCAAACACGGAAAAATGAGAAAAAAATTTAATTATAATTATTTTTATATAAAATCTTAAAAAGAAAAATGAATTTTTGAAATAGATAGGGAGATATGAATACATAAACAAAAGGGTAAATATCACCTAGGCCTCCTGATGTTTGCTCTAATCACACTTAGATCTTTTCATGTTTCAGTAATATTACCTACATCCTATGAGATTTCAAGCGTACATCACCTAGACCCCTTCTGTCAATACATAGTTAAAAGGTGACGGATTGACATAAATAAATACAAAACATACCCCTGAAAGTTTGGTCTTTGTGTCATTTTAGTCCTTATAGTTTCAATTTGGTCAATTTGGTCCCTACAGTTTTAAATTGAATCAATTTGATCCAAATGCCCCATTCTATGAGAAAACTTGACAGAATTTACCCAATGTTATGCACGATTACGCTAATAAGTAGATTGAGAGATTGGTGGTATTACATTTATGCCATTAAAAAGTGTGACAATGCATAGTATGTGAGTAAATTATGTCAATTTTTCTCACAAAATTAAACATTTGTATTAATATGCTTCAATTTAAAACTTCAGGGCCCAAATTGACCCAATTTAAACTACAGGGAGTAAAATGACACAAGGACCAAACTTTCAGGGATATTTTTTGTATGTATTTATGACTATCTGTCACTTTTTAACGGTGAATTGACGGAGGGGTCTAGGTGATACGCACTTCAAACTTGAGGAGATCTAGATGATATTATCGAAATGTGACAGAGTCTAAGTATGATTAGAGCAAACCTCAGAGTATCTAAATGATATTTACCCTAAATAAAATAAAAACTTGGGAGAGATGATATAAGTGAGAGATATCATACGCGTGAAGGGAGCATATAAAGGTAGACAATAAATGTAAAAAAAAAAAAATTAAAAGTTGGGTCCCCCTTCTATTCTTATGTATTATCCTTACACATCACGACACATTATGACATTCCTATTCTTATCTTTTATCCATTTCTACCCAATGTTATCCAATTTCATCAAATCTTATCTTTTTTTTTTTTTGCTAAAACAACAATACATATCATTAAAACAAACACAAGTACATGAAATAAAAAGGGACTATCCTACAACACATGGATAACCTTTGGCCAAACAACAACAAAAAAGCAAGTGAGGGACAAGATCCCCTCCTCATGCAGAAAATAAAAAAGGAAAACACAGGAACACATCCCCGTGCACCTAAGAGAGGCAACCAAGGAGAGTTTATACCCACATGCTTGTAAGCTATGGAAACCCTATCCACCGGAATACCAGAGTACCACCCTGGACGGGTAAGAGGTCGCGGTTGCCGCTTTCCTTGAGGAGAGAACTTAGATGTGTCAGAACTGGCTTGAGGACCCCAGCTCCGAATAGGATAACACCGGATCTGCAAGAAAACATCTTCAAATCTGGGGAAAGCACACGAGAAACAACCTTTACAAAGGAAGGGGAAGATCTTCACAAAGGAAGAGGAGAAAACCAAACAAGGCCTTATTTAAACTGAGGACAAAAAGAGAAAAGGAGAAGGGGGAAGGAGGGCGCCGGCCAAGGAGGGGGAGGGTGGACTGTAGAGGGAGGGAAGGGGGTTTGCGGCTGTTGCAAGGGTTGGGGGAGAAAAGCAATCGCTTCTCTCTCTCTAGGAATCGCCTAGAGAGCTTATCTACTTCTATTCAATCTTTTCTAACTCTTATCTAAACTTACATTCTAATTGTTTTCGTTAACTGCAAACACTTACACATTCTTATTCATTTAAATTTACAATAATGATATACCCACACCATCATCCACACTCCCAATCACATTCAGCACGTCTTGACCCTTGATTCTAATGGGTTCCATGTGGGACCTATATGGGACCCACCAAAATTAAAGACATTCAAGGGTCATGATGTGTTGAATGTGGTTGGAAGTGTGGATGAGGGTGTGGGTGTATCATTACTCTTAAATTTATTACCCGTGAAAAATTTACTTGCTAAAAATTAATATTTTATAGAGAAAAGTAATTACCAATGAAAATAAATTCGTCACAATTTTGTCACTAAATCCTTGCCAGGAAGTGTCTTTCATGACGAACTTTCGTTTCGTTGGGAAAATTGCGCCATTACCGACGAAATTTTCGTCGAGAAAAGGACCTTATTAACGACAAACATATTTCGCAGGGAAAGAATATACCTCATTGCGTCAGGAAAAGTCAACATTGGCGACAACATATTCGTTGCAAAAAGATTATCCTTTTCTTACGAACTATTTTCTTCGTTAAAAGAAAACTATTGCCAACAAAATGTTTCCTACAAAATATTTCGTAGTTGAATTGAAATAATTCATGTGTCCTATTTTGAAGAACTTTAGTTTTCAAAATATATCCTATATTGCGTCAATCTCACAAACCGAGGATCAGTTTTCGATCTCGTTTGTTACTTCAAATTTCTTTTGGCACAACCGAGGTGCTCGAGTCCCAGTCCATTTGGGCCGTTATTGGACAATTTTGCCCACCAAAACCCCATGTGGCCTATATTGAAGAACTGAAGTTTTCAAAATCCTATTTTACCTCAATCTCATAAACCAAGCGTCGATTGTGTTCCTACATGTTTCTTTTGGCACAACCGAGGTAGAACGATTGTTCCTACATCTAAAAGAAATAAAGAATGACTTTGTAAACTTAAAATTAAGTAACCATGTAGAAGGAAAGGGGAAATGGTGGCGGGTTCTACCTCGATGATATCAGTTGCTCTAGCATCTGCTTCATAGCCGCTTGTTCTGAAGCCATCCGACTAATGATATCTTGTTGGCTCTCAACAATATATGCCCCGCGGGGAAATTACCTCTGGATCGGGTCTGCTAGATACCATTTGAGATGTTGATGATGACGCCGGCTTGGGCCCATAACCGACACCCTTAGCATAACCTGGCCTCTTCCCCAACACACAATCTACGACTTCATCCTCTGTCAGGGGGATCCCTCCTTCAGATACAAGTTGGCTCATTCTCTCCTCCTTCGCTTCCTACAAAGCATGTGACCAATTATAAGCACTCATTACAATCAATTCTCAAGTATAATAACATATGAAGTAGTAAGTTACATGTGTCAATCGTGCCTAGTCAGAACACCAACCCTTGGCGGTTGTGTGGCGTGAGCACTTCCACCATTGACACCGACTGAGGGACCTCCCAAGCTTATTTTCCTACGATTGAAAAAACTAAATAAAATTGCAAAGAAAATATTCTTAAGTTACAGGACTTGTCTAAATAATATTTACCTTCTTTGTTTTACTCGTCACAAATGCTCGTGACCCCATACAAGTCTGGCAGGCTCTGTTCTTCGTATTTATCCCAGATCGTTTCTTTGAGAGCAATTAATTTAAAGAAAGTGTACAAAATTAAATGTGGTAGTGAAATCTTAAGATTAAACTTGCAATTGCACCTTAAAGGAATTCGACGAGAAATAGTCGCATTTCTTTTATCGCAATCAGACTGACTCACGCCCACGGGGCAATGGGCACGTGCCTCCTCCACTGAGTTGTACTTTTGAAATAACTTATGGAACTGGTGGTTGCTGCCCCTCCTAAGTGCCATTGTGATCTCAATTTCGTCGCCAATTCCCAGTCTTGTTGTAGTGGATCTACGACACTCATATATAAAAACATAAAATCATTACACCTTACACACTCATATCCAATATATTATTTCCACACAACACACGTTATTCCCAGAATACACGCACACAAGTTAGCACACATTTGATTTATGTGTATACATTATCTAAAATAAACAACTACTCTCTTCGTCCCATTTTATGTGTCCCTCTTTCCTTTTTGGGATGTCCCAAAATTGTTGTCCACTTTCCTAAATTAGTATGCAAACTTTACTTAGTTTCCCAAATTACCCTTCATTGAAATCAACACTAAAACAAAACAAAACAAAACAAAAAAAGGAAGTGCAATGATTATGGGTAATTGGAGAAAATAGGTGTAGATTCTTTTTGTCCCCTTAAATAGTTGAATTCCCTAAAAGGGACACATAAAATAGGACAGAGGGAGTATTAGATAAAAAATAAATAAAAAAATGTGTGATTGTCTAAAATAAACAATCATTAGTAAAAAAAAATTAAAAATTAATTTCACCCAAATTATTACACCATGTTTAATCTATGCCGTTGAAATGTCTTCTACATTGGTTGCGTAGTGTTAGGTTGAACTTAATAATTTATTGAAGTTTGATAGATTTAGATTAAAGATTGAGTTTTATTAACTCTTACCTTGAATTATTGTTAAAACTTGATGTGAGAATCAATTTAAAAAAGCGGAGAAATTATATTCTGTACAGATTGTATTTCCCAACTTGGAGGTGTTGAAGGTTACCGGAAACTTTGAAGAGATATGGTCCCCACAAATTCAAATGCCAGCCAATAGCCTTTTGAGATTAAGAGTTTTGAAGATTGATTATTGTGACAAGCTTCAGACAGCAATTCCATCCAATTTGGTAAAAAGGTTACAGAATGTACCTGAGGCTGAAGAGCATGGAACAACAATTTTATTTCCCCACTTGCAAGAACTTGGCGTATCTTCATGTAAGAAGATGAAAAAGATAGTTGGGACAAAATTGCAAGGAGATGATGAGGCAGCTGACAAGAAGATTGTGTTTCCTCAATTACAAGATATTACACTTTGGGGTCTGAATGAACTCACATGTTTCTACCATGGGATTTATACTCTAGAGTTTCCATCCTTGGAGATTTTAAGTATTACATATTGTCCCAAAATGGAAACAATTGCTGCAAAAAGTTCGGGAAACAAAAGCATAGAAAGGCAAAAAGCATACAAGGAAGTATCCAATAATGCAAAAATGGCAGAGGGCAACCTTGTTGATGATGCTATGATACAATCGCTTTTCAATGAAAAGGTAATTAACTACTAGTCCCATTCATATTACTAAAAGGTTGTCAAAGGAGGAATAAATATTGAATGACGCTTACACTTGGGCTTGTCTTTAGTATCCCTTGTTCTACATCAAATTTTACATCTCTCTCTCTCTCTCTCTCTCTCTCTCTCTCTCTCATTCTTGTTTAAAGAAAGGTATGCAGAGAGATTTTGAAGGTTTTGTTTTTTCCTTTTCTTTGTACATAAGAAGAACATCATACATACACACTACTCGAATTTTGACAGGTTCTACTGCCTAACCCTACCCTGAAGAGATTGCGTATTTATGGCCTAAAATGCTTGAAGGAGATATGGTACAAACAACCTCCAGCTGAGTCCTTTTGTCAACTAAGAATTCTATCTGTGGAAGCTTGTGATTGTTTACGAAATGTACTGACACCTTCAATAGTCAAAGGTCTTCCGTGTCTTGAAAAAATTAAAATAAGTCGATGCTTGATTTTGGAGGAAGTGGTTGCAAAGGAATTAGAACAAAGACCACAAGTTTCTGAAGACAAAGTTGTGTTCCCTCAAGTAGAGGAAGTGCAACTAGATTCTCTACCAAACCTCAGGAGTTTCTATGCAGGGGAACTTACTCTTGTATGGCCATTCCTCAAAAGAGTCGATTTGAAAGACTGTCCCCATATCCAAAATTTCTCTTCAGGGCTCGTATTCACAGAAAATCTAAATGCAGTGACAGTAATAACAGGAAATTCTAGGCGAAATAAGCTGCAGAAGCAGTATTGGGAAGGTGACCTTAACAGCACCATACAACATATATTCAAAGAAAAGGTCCGTAATAAATACATTTTTTTTATATGATGATACTAAATTTCACTTTACTAAATTATAGGCTTCCTCTTACTATATCTATATATATATATATATGGGGAATGCTAACTTATAACATGGCACACTTTAAGTGACCAAAAAAAATCTTTTAGCGACGAAAATTTTCACCTTTAGCGACAAATTTTTTTTTTCACCTTTAGTGACAAAATATTTTAAAAATATTTGAAGCTAAAAGGTTTTTTTTTTGTCGCTAAAAATCTTTCTGTTGGTCGGTAAAAGCTAATGTACAATGATATCCTATAACCTTCATGTTGTAGGATAGCAGCCCCTATATATATATATGCACAGTCAGACTTTAAAGCGCACTGGGTTTGCGCACTAGGATTTTAAGCCTATAAAAAAACCACAGGTCAGTGGGGCAGCGGGATGGGGCGTGGGTCACCGAGGTGGCTAGCGGTTTTTTTAGGCTTAAAATTCTAATGCGCATACCCAGTGCACTTTAGAGCCTAACTATATATATGCATATATTGTGTTTTATCTAATTGATAGATTCAAAATGGTTCTGCTAGAAGCATCAAGGTAAATTAGGTACTTCTAAGTAGAGGTGTCAATCGGGCCGGGCCAGGCTCAGTCAAAACGGGCCCAACCGGGCTTTTGGGCCGGGCTTCACGTAATACCGGGCCGGGCTTGGGAGGGGAGGGGGGTTGTCCGCCCCGGACCGGTGGCCCGGGCCTACTAGGGCCGGGCCAGGCCGGGCTTCGGGCTAGGGGCGGGTTAGGGACCGGGCTTGAATATTTTAGGCATTTTAATGTAAAAAAAAACACAAGTTTTGTGGGTTTAGGATCGGGCCTCGGGCCGGGTCGAGCGGGCCACCGGGCCGGGCTTTAGGCTAGGTAGCGGGCCGGGCCGGGCCGTGGACACCATTGGGGGTGTCCGCCCCGGATCGGATGTAATGGAAAGAGCCTAGCGGGCCGGGCCGTGAACCGGGCCGGGCCAACCCGACCCGTTTGACACCTCTACTTTTAAGCCTGACAATCAACAAGAGAACCCATTACTTAGCCAAAATAAATTAACATAGATTCGTAGAATTTACAAGTAAATAGGCAGATTGGTTTTTGATAAACAAAATGACTTTTGTTTAATATTAAGGCACTTCAATTATAGAGAGAAAAAATGTAGAGAAATACGAAATAAGAAAAAAAAAAAAAAAAAAAAGAAAAGAAAAGAAAATAGAACATCTTTTGAGAAAAACGCAAATCATGAGTGAGAAGCATCACTACAAGAAAATGGGCCTTTTGTGACCAATGTTTTTATGACGGATTAAAATCCGTCACAAAAAATGTTTTTGTGACGAATTCTGTGACAGAAATATATGCGACACAAATAATGTTTTATTCGTGACAGAAATGTACCTATTCGACACAAATAATTATTATTTGTGATGGAAACGTACTTGTCCGACACAATAATTTATTTGTAACGGATTAATTGACCTATCCGACACAAGTAGATTTACACCAAATTTTTTCGCAAAAGTTTTGTGCGTGGCTAGATTGAAAAGCTGAAAACAAAAAAAAAAAAAAAAAAAAAAAAAAAAAGGAGTGGCGATACGGAAAACCCCAAAATGTTGGATACAGGTACGGCTAGGATGCTTCGAAAAAAAAAATTTATTTTTATTATATTCTAAGTAAAAAAGAAAGAGGATTGAATATCAATATTACACATTCATCCATAGCAACTGACAACTTAGCAAGATTGTTTTAGCACTGGGAAAAAAAAAACAATTTGAAAATCCCCAACATCTAAACCACAATCAAACACCTAGGGCACATTTAGTAGACATGAATGGACCTTGGAATGGAATCGCCATTTCTGGGATTCAAACTTGTGTTTGGTGTGACCAGATACTGTGGAATGGGCATTCCTTATGGGCATTCCTTTTGGAATGGCTAATCCTGCTTGAGTAGAAATGGGCATTACTTGCCAAAACCTAAGTTCCATTCCCTCAGCAATAGCAACAGGAATGACTACCATTGTATAATACAAAAACTTTTTCCTTAAACCAAAAGTGGAATGTACTTGGCATTTCATTCCTAGAAATTTAGCCTAATAAAGGAATGGAATGACTAATGAGATAAGAAATTTGTGTTAAAATCTAGCATACTAAATTTAGCATCTAGTACTTTGAGATAAGAAATTTGTGCTAAAATTAGTATGCTAGATCATAAGAGTGCCAAAGAGTTGTATGTTGATTTGGTTTGTGATAAATTTATTTACATAGGTTTATGAAAATTTTCGGATGTTATAGAAACAGAAGAAACTATGCCGATTTTTTTTTTAGGAATCTTTGCCCTTTTTTTTGTTCTTATGTTGCTTGTTTGGATAGTTTTTTATTTGTATTTTTGGTCTTGTTTTGTTTTTTGGGTTGTTAGGTGGCTGCTTTATTATATTTTTAAATAAACTTTCTTTTTCTGTTTCAGGTTGTGGCGAGAGATTAGAGAATTGGGAAGGTGACCTTAACAGCACCATACAACATATATTCAAAGAAAAGGTGCATAATAAATTCATATTTTTATATGATGATACTAAATTTCACTTTACTAAATTATAGGTTTCCTTTTAGTATATATATAGAGTAATGCTAGGCACACTTTGAAATTCACACTGAATTTGACATCTTATGCTCTAATTACATGTACATTGTGCTGTGTGAAATTTTCACACTTTTCTGTGCACCATTTATATAGCACAGAGTACATGCATTTAAAGTTGAGTGTCAAATTCAGTGTGGATTTCAAAGTGTGCATAGCATTACTCATATATATATATATATATATGGGGAATGCTAACTTACAACATGGCGCCCTTTTAGTGACCAAAAAACTCTTTTAGCGACGAACTTTTTCACCTTTAGCGACAAAATATTTTAAAAATAATTGTCGCTAAAAGGTTTTTTCGGTCGCTAAAAATATTTCTGTTGGTTGGTAAAAGCTAGTGTACAATGATATCCTACAACCTTCATGTTGTAGGATAGCAGCCCCCTATATATATACATATGCACAGTTAGGCTTTAAAGTGCACTGGGTATGCGCACCGGGTTAGCGGGGCAGTGGGATGGGGACTGATTCAGTGGGGCAGCCAACAATTTTTTTAGGCTTATATTTCCAATGCACAAACCCGCCAGTGCGCATACCTAGTGCGCTTTAGAGCCTGACTGTATATACGCATATATTGTGTTTTATCTAATTGAGAGGCGTGCCCCGGCATGAAATTATACCAAACTCCCCTTTGAGCCACATAATCATTTAGCATACTAACATAGTCATACAACCAAGCTTCATGCGTACTCGTTGAATTTAACGGGCCTAAATTAACACATGAATTTTGCTCGGATCACAATTTCACACGTAATATTCAATACATCCAAAATTGTCTATATAACACAAGTTCGGAACTCATACCTCAAGCTATAACTATATAACTTCAGGGGAAGTACTAGGACACCAATTAATCGTCGAATATCCAATTACAAGCAATTCCTACAAGTATACACGTGGTTTTCCCAAATTCTTAAAAATAGCTTTTCAAAAATAACTTGCCAAATGTGGCCTAATAGACATCAAAATGTTGCTAATACCTCGAGGAGTCCGAATATGAAATCTGGAGAAAAGTTGAAGATCGAAAATTCGTCGATTTGCATCTTGAAGCTCGTAGCCACCAAAACCCCCAAATCCTCTCTAGGTTTTCCAATTTAGGTTTTGAACTGAAGAAAATATCTCCACCTCATTCTACAAATAGACTCTACTCTCGAAAATTACATTTAGCTTCTCACAAGTTCTCAAAAATTCTAATTAACTCTTGAAACATCGCACATCTCCATTTTATTACTTCACAAGTGAAAACTATAATTTGTAAAAGTTTTCATCTAAGTCTCATTTGGGTCCGTAATTGTGAGGACTCGTCCGGTCGACTGGGCGTTGGACCGGTCGACTGGGTTGGGAAATTGCGTCCCACATCGCCTGGGGACGGTGGGGTGAAGAGCCATATATGTGTGAGTTGGCCCTTACATAGCATGACGCATTTTGGGCCGGGGGTGTACCCTACCCAGGAACAAAGCCGTGAGTGGGCTGGGCTGGGGGTGTAACCCTACCCAGTGCTGCGAAGCGGACAATATCGTGCTGTGTGGGATGGGCCGTGACAGTTTGGTATCAAAGCCAAGCCCAGCCGGAAGTGTGTCATGTCCATGCGTGGGAAAAGCCCACGGGGACGTGGGCCCTCTTTAAGGGGGGTGGATGTGAGGACCCGTCCGGTCGACTGGGCGTTGGACCGGTCGACTGGGTTGGGAAATTGCATCCCACATCGCCTGGGGAAGGTGGGGTGAAGAGCCATATATGTGTGAGCCGGCCCTTACATTGCATGACGGGTTTTGGGCCGGGGGTGTACCCTACCCAGGAACAAAGCCGTGAGTGGGTTGGGCCGGGGGTGTAACCGGGGGTGTAACCCTACCCAGTGCTGCAAAGCGGACAATATCGTGCTGTGTGGGACGGGCTGTGACAGTAATTTACGTTCTGAACTAACTTCGTGGAATCTCTAGATAACCTACCTTTTATGCAACATATTACCTACATTGTCACTATGTTACTCACAATAATCTCTAACAAGATCAAAACTACCAGAAATTATACTATACAGGTATAATTACTATTTATAAAAATCAGGTAAAGTCAAATAGCATTTAAAATCATATAAATGTCATTTACTCATGTCAATTCATTATGATTCACCGATTGCCGTGTCCTCAACTGACATCTCACCGTTGACCCATGTCAGCCTCATTATAATTATTAATAAACATTAATAATCCACATGAATTCAATTATGTTATATTAGCATGAATGCCTTTCCAAAACGGGTGTGACAACTCTCTCCTCCAAAAAGAAAGCTTATCCCCAAACTTATACCTCATACGTCGAAAAGGTACGAATACTCATTCCTCATCTCTTCCTCAATCTCCCACATAGCTTCCTCGACTATATGACTACGCCATAGTACTTTCACCATCGGAATCGTCTTGGTTCTCAACACTTGCTCTTTCTGATCCAAAATTTCTACAGAATGTTTGACATAAGTCAAGTCCTCCTTGAGTTGCAATGGTTCAGGTACGATGATCATTCTCGCATCCGTCATACACCGTCTCAACTTAGACACGTGAAATACGTTGTGCGAAAATGCCAACTCCGATGACAAGGCTAGTCGGTTAGCCATTGGTCCTATTCTCTCTAGGATCTCAAAAGGTCCTACAAATCTCGGATTGAGCTTTTCCCTCTTTCCAAATCGTACTATGCCTTTCAAAGGCGATACTCGCAAGTATATAAAGTCTCCTATTCAAATGTCGTTAACATGGTTCAAAACTCGTAGTCATACAGTAGAACATATAGAAAACACATATATGTCAAACTTGAGATTCTAGGAAAAATTTTGTAACAAAAAAAATTTAGATTTCCTTCATTCTTTTTTAAGATTAAGAAGATAGACATGTTTGCGAAGTAAAAGAGAGTTATTTTGAAACTAACTCGCGTCTTGAAAATCTTCAACTGAGAAAAGTTGTTGAAAGAACGTTTGATCCAGTCAAAATCAAATTCTTTTGTTAACCCTATTAAAAACGTAGCATGGTGGAAATAGGGTGTCGAGTCCACAGGGATTGGAGTGCAACAATACTTGGTGGGCGCTTAATAACCAATTATAATGTGAGGAGAAATTACCAAGCTAAGAAATGAAAATGAGTCTTTTCGACTATGGGTTTGCTTCAATTGTTTCTAGATTAACTACAACGACTATTTCGAAGGTGGAAAGCAATTTTGAATAAAGTTAAGTGTAAGTAAATGTTTGGGGGTTTTGTAAATGGAGAAATTGAGGTTGGGGAGCATTCCCCCACCTTGGACCAACAACACATGACTTTCACACTTGAAGCACATTCTAGAGTCGAAAATCCCATTGTGGCAAACCATCAAACATGTGGTAGTCAACCAACATGCTAGATGGATGTTCCAATGCAACACATGGGTGTATGGTTAGAGTGTAGGGATTTAATCACTTCAAATGCTTGACATTAGAAGTGAGGTCTCAAAACATCAAACCATACTCCCATGAACTCTAGATATGCTACAAAGTGTGAGAATCCTACAATAAAATACACATAGATCCAATGGTGGGTTTATGATCCCCAACCTTGAAGGTCTAGCTACTCATAATAACAATGCTAACAATCTTAAAGAGAGGGGAAAATAAATTATACCAACTAGATGAAATCACCATAAATGCTATAGGAAATCCAAAGCTTGCTCCAATAAAGTCTTTAATCATTCAATACATACACACTCTCTTCTCTCTTTAACAATAAATGGAAGTGAATATTGGTTGATGGGGAGTAATGAGGGAGAGAGATGAGAGGATTAGAGAGAGAGTGTGAGCTTCTACCTTAAGAGAAACTCACCAAAGATAAGCTAAAAACAACATAACCTAAAAGAAACTCATCTTTAACTATATATAATCTCCCTCCCAAATGGCAAAATTGTAAAAAGAAGAGGGGCATCAGCAGAGGCGCGGATCGATCCGATTGTTAAGGCCGGATCGATCCGCCTTTCATCAGGGGCGTTACTGGCTTCTCGAGAAGACGTGGATCGATCCGCCCCAAATGGCCGGATCGATCCATTTAGAAGAATTTCTTGCAGAACTAAAACGTGGATCGATCCTTTCACAACTTGCGGATCGATCCGCCCTTTCCGAGACTGATAGAGAATTCCTATAAAACACGCGGATCGATCCCCATTATATGGCGGATCGATCCGCCTTTACTAAAATCTTTTTCTTATTCTTTTATACTTCAAGAGTGCCAAGAGAGTTGAGTTCCACAATAACCAAACAAACAAAACCTACAAAAAGAGGCCTTTATTAACTTGAAGAGAGTAACAATAAGAACAATAGAAAGCTCAATTTATCCATCAAATCTCCGATTTGGGTACTAATTTGTGTTCAATACGGACAATAATATGAGGTTCAAAAGCCAGTATTGGGCACGAATCACACCCCCCAACTAGCATGTTGCTAGTCTCTTAGCAACAAGGCTAAATACCGAGAGAAGCGAGAATAACCTTGCACGACAATTTATTTAATAAAGAAGAATAAACCGTTTTCGTGGGGAACACGATTGCATTGAGAAAATGCAACAAGCCGTTAAACCTCTAGATTAATCATAGAGGCGGAGTGTTGTCTCCGGAGGGTTCTCAGAATGATACCCACAACATTTTGCTTCTTCATAATATTTGTCCATACCGTAATGCCAACACTCACAAAGTCCCAAGTGTTTTCGCAAGATTTTAGTACATGACACACAAATCCCACCAGCTATAAAACTATCAAGGTTATGAGATAAATTTCATTGAGCTCAATCTTGAATGCGTGTGTTGTGTGAAGTGCACGACTACAACTATCAAGGAGATCGTGATGCTTTCATCCTCCGAATTTTGTTCGAGAGCGCGCTTCAACTCAATTCTCACCGGTATTACACTCTAAAAAGAAAGACACTCAAAGTGGGTAATACTCTCGGGGCATGCGGGTAAAATAGAGTAATGGAAATAGGAATCAAAACCACGCACATGCCAATGATGAAAAACGTAAGCGTGTAAAACGGGTAAAATTAATCTCATGAAAGATAACATTCACTAGAGGGTGTAGGATAACTCAGACTACTTGTCATGAATGCTTCAAGCTTCGAATCACAAATCTTTAGAATCCACACGGGCCGCAAGGGTGTTGTAAAGTGGGAAAAGTGTTATGGGCAAGAGGACAAGGGAAAAGGAGGGGAATGTCTGTGCACAACCTGGGATTTATTGGGATGCATGATTACAAACGAGCACAAGGGATGGATCAACAAGAATATTTCTTTGAATTTCAAACGGAGAGTATACTTGCTCATGAAGGTTTTTTTTTTTTTTTAAATGAGCTTCTTTCCTTTTCTTTGTACTCTCACCATTACATGATTCAATCTCCTTTACCACTTTATACACATGATCTTATGTAAAGATATCCCAAGACTGAAAGTCAAACACGGACATGGAAAGTAAAAGGGACAGTGAAGGGTGGGAAAACACGAATGCGGCTAAAGATGGTTAAGCCAAGGCCCTAAGATAAATTCTTTGGATAATGCGATTCTTTGTTCTCCACAACTATGACAAGTAATCAAGAGTTTCATTCCACACAAATGACTTCTCTAATGAATGATCAAAATAAGCAGATGAGATTATCAACGACTTTGTATGTTTTTCAGAAATAGAGAATTGACGTATATAGCACTCAACAACGAGAATAGGGATCGAAAGCTCACAAAGGTACTGTCTCCACAAATGTCTCGAACGATTTCCGGATAACACATGCATTAACCATCCATCCTAATACAAGTAGTCATGCCACGTGTTTGATAATCCAAGATTTAAACTTCGTGCAATTCACTATAATATAGTTAAAGAGCTAGTGGGGTTACAACGTGTCACATACTAAGATCAAAAGAAAAATCTCAAGACATGCGTCATTGCTTGGCATTAGAACGGGGTAACATCAAAAGAAAATTTTTAATTAATTTTATTTATTTTTTTTTTTTTAAGGGAAACCAAAACCGCAATGAGATAAGCTTAGAAGCTCTCACACCCCCCAACTAGGACTGAACATTGTCCTCAATGAAACAAGAAAGTGCAGGGGAAGAGCAATATTACCGGTGGCAAGCAAAAGGAGCGGCCGGTAATAAACTGTGCCTGCAAGGTTAGAATCCGCAAAGAAAGAGAAAGAAGAGAATTGGGATATGGCATACAAGTTAGAGAAATAAGCATAAACCAAACAAATATCCATTAGCATCCAAACATCCATAAGCATCCAACATCCATACCCTCAAGTAGTTCAAACCAAAACAAAAAGAAAAAGACAAACAAACTAGAAAGATAGAAGACACAATATCCACAAAAGAGAGCTGATAACTCCCCCCAACTACTCATCACCATCTCCGTCTCCATCTCCACCCGTATAAGGGTCCGAACCACCGGTGCCACCATACACACCAGAACCTCCAGCACCGCTATAATACCCTGGACCACCATCATAAGGATCGGAACCACCCATGCCAGGATACGCACCAGAACCACCTGCGCTAGGATACGGGTCGCGGAAGTAATCGGGGACATCGGCACCCGGGTACTGCATGCGGAAAGAGTTGGCTTGGAAGCGCATCATCATGCTCATGTCCCGCCGATAGCTCATACTGAACCCATCAAATTCCCCTCTCAGTCCACGAATGTCACTCCGAATCCCTGCAATCTCCTGGCTCTACTGTCGCTGCTCGGTACTCAGAGTCTCGAATCGGCGATGTAACCCAACCATACCCTGTGTCGGCTCCTCCTCCTCCACTTCAGCCTGTGCTCGAGACGGTCCCTCCTCTACCCTGGCTCGCTTGGACGCGGATCTTACCTGTGCGTCGGTACGAGCGAGCGTCGTCCCATCGATTGGGGACGGCGCAGGCTTGAGTATATCGGATGCTAGGGCTTCGTACCCATGTGAGGTGCAAAGCCGGGTGACGAGGGTAGGAAATGGGAGGCTAGCAGTGGCAGCGGTGTCGTTGGACGCCACTATCATGAGGGTAATGATAGTGCTCGCGAGGTTGACTCGGGCGGTGGGATCGGTAATAGCATATAGGAGGGTACCGTGGTCCCCCCTGACAGTCTTGTGGCGAGTTGGCCACACCGCCGCAGTGACTATGATATTACAGTACCTGTAAAGCTTGGTGAAGGTGGAGGGGGCAATCTGGTCCCCGATCCACTCAGTCGATCGGCCTGTGAAGCGGGTAGCAAAGGTATCATAGTGAGGTCGCTGCTCAACATCAACAATGTAGGGCTCGGGGTTCTCCACGTGGGGAACCCCCATGAACACGGCCAAGGATGCCGGGGTGACCGGGATGCGGACACCTCGCACGTATGCTTCGAACGCGCGGTCACCAGTGGTGACGAGACTCGTGAAGAAAATGCGAACCCAAGTCTCATTGTAATCTCCCGAATGCTCCAATTGAGGGAGCCACCGACGGTCCCGAAAGATGCGGACCACATTGTCCGGGAAGTTAAAAATAGCAATTGGACACTCCGGGATGATGGATTTTTTCTTTTGAAAGAAATTCTCGTACCACTTCTTTTCCATTTTTGAACGGAAACGATCATAACCGCGTGCCGGGGAGCACTCGGTTTTGTTATTCTTTAAAGGATTCACCATTGTACCTGAAAAACAACAAGAGCAAGTGCACAAATAAGGACATTAAGCACGGGGCACGGGTAAAGTGCACGGGAGATAGATGCCAACGCACGTGCACGATCGACGTATACGTGAACGGAAGTGCATGGGGCGAGCGTTACGGGCCACGGGTCATGAAATCAATAGTGAAATTTGCACACGAGAATGAAAACATGCACCTAAAATGAGAAAATATGAACAATGCACGCGACGGTTTGACAAATGCATGGTGGAATTTCAATGCGGCGTTCTACCGAACACCTTGGGGGCAGAAAGAATACTCTCAACAATTAACAAGATGTGAAACATGGATCTAACCCAAACAAGCCACAATGTGGCTTGAGCATGAATCATGGCCAAAATGCATGAGAAACCAACTTAAAAAAGAAGAGCAAAGGATGAGAAATGGAGCCCTAAGGTTGAAGGTTTCAAAATAGTGAGCAATGAGGGACAAAAACACAACCTAGGGTGCAATCATCCTTTAAATGTGAAGATTAATCGATGAGAGTTGATAAACACATACCTTGGGTGAATGGTAGGGAGGATCTGGTGAACGGAAGAGCAGGGGGGTGAGATGGAGAAGATTTGGGCAAAAGAGACTTGAGAGAGTTTGAGAGAGTTCTTGAAGATTTTTAGAAAAAAATGAGAAGTTATAAACATTTGAACTGCCGCTGCCTCCCCGCGGATCGATCCGAATTCAGGCCGGATCGATCCGACATTTTAAAATGTTATTATTGCGCCTTTGCAAATTCGCGGATCGATCCGCTCAAAAAAGCCGGATCGATCCATTTCGTCATTTGGTCTCGCAGTTTGTGATTTAAAAAACGCAGATCGATCCGCTTGTTAATGCCGGATCGATCCATTTCCTTATTTTTCAAGCAGTGTCTCTCCGTAAATTCTCGGATCGATCCGCTCGTTAAGGCCGGATCGATCCGCTTCATCCTGAATTCCCAGTAACTTCTCTTGAAAAATGCGGATCGATCCTCCAATTTCCTGGATCGATCTGCCCCTTCTCTTCTCCACTCCTAAACTTTGAAGACTTTTATGAAGTGAGGGAAGAACGACATGGATGCAAAAGACATTAGTGAGGACAAAAATTATGCCAAGAATGGAACATGGGGCATACAAAAAAAAAAAAGGGAGTACAACTCACGAGAGCCTACTCAACCCCAACATTGGGGTCTTCCAACGGAATTGATACCAACTCGGTGTCAAATCCCTCGAGAAAATGTTTGAGCCGTTGCCCATTGACCTTGGAGACGGTCCCATCGTTGGGATCTTGGATTTCCACGGCTCCATGAGGATAAACTTTATGCACCATGTAAGGGCCAATCAAACGGGATTGCAACTTACCCGGAAAAATGTGGAGCCGTGAATCATACAAAAGCACCTTGTTATCGATAATGAATTGTTTTCGAACGATTCGTTTGTCATGAAACGCTTTGACGCGTGCCTTGTACACCTTAGAACTCTCGTAGAGTTCACTTCGAAGTTCTTCTAACTCATCGAGTTGAAGCTTTCTTTTCTCACCACACTTGGTAGTCTCAAAATTGAGCTTCTTTATTGCCCAATACGCTCGATGTTCAAGTTTGACCGGCAAATGGCACGCCTTTCTGTAGACTAACCGGTAGGGGGACATTCCTAAATTAGTCTTGTAAGCTGTCCTATATGCCCACAGTGCATCGGTTAGCCTAGAGGACCAGTCCTTTTTCGACGGGTCAACCGTCTTTTCAAGAATTCCTTTGATTTCCCTATTGGCCAATTCGGCTTGGCCGTTGGTTTGAGGATGGTAAGTGGTGGAGACTTTATGGGTTACGCCATATTGTTCCATCAAACGAGCAAACGGGGAATTACAAAAGTGCACCCCTTGATCACTAATTATGGCTTTCGGAGTGCCAAACCGGGATAAAATATGTTCTTTGAGAAATTTCAAGACCACTTTATGGTCATTGGTCTGTGATGGTATGGCCTCAACCCATTTGGAGACGTAATCAACCGCCACCAAAATGTATTCGAAATTATTGGATTTAGGGAAGGGCCCCATGAAATCTATCCCCCAACAATCAAAAACCTCTATGATAAGAATGGGATTTAGGGGCATGAAGTTCATCTTGGTGATTTTTCCCAGGAGTTGGCATCGAGGGCATGCCTTGCAATAGGCATATGCATCCTTGAAGATCGTGGGCCAATACAAACCACTGTGGAGCACTTTGAAAGCGGTCTTTTGTGAAGAGAAATGCCCTCCACATGCTTGGTCATGGCAAAATGACAAAATGCTCGATATTTCATCGTTAGGCACACACCGCCTGACTATTTGATCGGCACAATATTTGAAGACATACGGGTCATCATAAAATAACGATCGTGCCATCACTATAAGTCTCTCACGGTCTTGAGTGGACCATTCATGAGGCAATTGGCCCGTGACCAGGAAATTCACCACATCGGCATACCACGGGAGTGTGGAGACCTTGAGCAATTGCTCGTCCGAAAAACATTCTTGGATGGGTATAGGATCTATATGATTGTGATCAAATGTCAAACGTGACAAATGATCGGCGACAACATTTTCCACGCCTTTTTTATCCTTGATGGATAGATCAAACTCTTGCAGAAGTAGGATCCAACGAATGAGGCGTGCTTTGGCATCTTTCTTGGAGAAAAGATACTTAAGAGCGGCATGATCGGTGAAACAAGTGATCGATGATCCTACCACATATGACCGGAACTTCTTGAGTGCAAAAACTATCGCCGGCAACTCTTTCTCCGTCGTGGAGTAGTTGATTTGGACATCATCTAAAGTCCGGCTAGCGTAGTGAATGACGTGGGGCTTCTTGTCTCTACGTTGTCCCAACACGGCCCCGACCGCATAGTCACTAGCATCGCACATGAGCTCGAATGGAAGGTTCCAATCGGGGGCTTGCATTATTGGTGCGGTGGTAAGCGACTCCTTAAGCTTATCGCATGCCTCTTGGCACTCGGGAGACCATTCAAAAGCGACATCTTTCGCAAGGAGTTGGCACATGGGCCGCGAGATAGCGCTAAAATCCTTAATAAAACGCCGGTAAAAACCCGCGTGACCTAAGAATGACCTAACATCCTTAAGGGTTTTAGGGGGTGGAAGGTTAGAGATGACATCAATCTTAGCCTTGTTAACTTGCATCCCCTCACTTGAGACAATGTGGCCTAGGACGATTCCTTGTGTTACCATGAAGTGACACTTTTCCCAGTCAAGCACAAGATTCTTTTCAATGCACTGTTTGAGAACTTTCTCAAGGTTCTCGAGGCATTTTTCGAAAGAGTCACCAAACACACTAAAATCATCCATGAAGACTTCAAGGAACTGCTCCACCATGTCACTAAATATGCTAAGCATGCACCGTTGAAACGTCGCGGGTGCATTGCATAGCCCAAAAGGCATTCTCCTATAGGCAAACGTGCCATAGGGACATGTGAAGGTAGTCTTTTCTTGATCCTTGGGAGCGATCTCAATTTGGTTGTACCCCGAATACCCGTCAAGGAAACAATAAAATTTATGCCCGGCCACTCTTTCTAAGACTTGATCAAGGAAGGGAAGGGGAAAATGGTCCTTTCGAGTGACCGTGTTCAACTTCCTATAATCGATGCAAACCCTCCATCCCGTGGTAGTCCTAGTAGGCACTAGCTCACCTTTCTCATTCTCGACCACCGTGATTCCCGACTTTTTAGGGACCAATTGGGTAGGCTTACCCATTTGCTATCGGAAATGGGATATATTATCCCATTATCCAACAACTTGATGACTTCGGTCATCACAACCTCTTTTATTTTGGGGTTGAGCCTTCTTTGCATTTGACGTGAAGGCTTGGCTTCATCCTCTATATAAATCTTGTGGGTGCAAATCTTCGGAGGGATGCCCCTCAAGTCCGCTACATACCACCCTAGAGCACTTTTGTGCTCTTTCAAAACCGTCATCAATTTCCCTTCTTGACAAGGGTCAAGTTGGGAAGATACCACTACCAGAAAACTTTCGTTCTCTCCCAAAAAGGCATACTTGAGTTCACTTGGCAAGGTTTTGAGCTCAAGTTTTGGTGTGACTATATTGGAAGGAAGAGGGAAATTATCCCTCGGAGGTAATCTTTCAAAATTAGAGGTCCACATGGCCTCTCCTAAGACTCCTTTAACGTCTACACTTTTCTCCACCACAACTTCTCCCTCACTCTCCTCTATTTCCTTTTCAAACTCATGGTTGCACTCACCAATAGTGGTATCACTAGCTACGCACTTCTCAACATGTTCAAGAAAAGTTATGTTTTCATTAAGCGCACGAGTATGATCAGAAGAAGAAGTGTTACAAGAATCATTAACATTGAAAAAATCTTGCACCAACAAATCAATGAGGGAAACTTCATAAATGCCATCACCGTCCTCCCCATCGAGATCCGGTTGCTTAAAGCGAGAGAAAATATTAACATCCACAGTCATATTTCCAAAAGTTAAGCGCATGAGACCATTCCTACAATTGATTAATGCATTAACAGTAGAAAGGAACGGCCGCCCTAAAATGATAGGAATTTGTGATTGTTCATTAACCACGGGTTGCGTGTCAAGCACGATAAAATCCACCGGATAGTAGAAGTTACCAACTTGAACAATAACATCCTCTATTATACCCCGTGGCATCTTGACCAAGCGGTCGGCCATTTGTAAATTGACACGGGTCTCTTTAAGTTCGCCGAGGCCTAATTGGACATACACCGAGTAAGGAAGTAGATTCACACTAGCACCCAAATCAAGGAGTGCTCTATCGATATGGTGTTGTCCAATCACACAAGCAATGGTAGGACAGCCGGGGTCCTTGTATTTTGGAGGAACTTCGTTAAGGATAACGGAGCTCGCATGTGCGGCCATGTAGGCACTCTTCTTAACATTGAGTTTTCTTTTAACAGTGCAAAGATCTTTGAGAAATTTTGCGTAGGCCGGGACTTGTTTGATGGCCTCTAAAAGAGGAATATTGATCTCCACTTTGTTAAACAATTCCAAAAACTCATGATTCTTGTTATTCTCGGGTTTTTTCTTTAACCTTTGGGGAAATGGGGGGGCGGAATTCAAAAACTCTTGGTCCATGAAGTCGGGGACCTTTGACAAGTCCCCCTCCAAGTCTTTAACATTTGGTGGCATTGAGTTCCCCTCATCGAGTCCGGCCTCTTCGCTAACCGGGTCATAGCTAATTTGTGGTTCTTGGGGAGGTTTCGGGACCTTGTTGTCCACAATTTTACCACTTCAAAGAGTGGTGATTCCTTTTAGATGTTCAATATTGGAATTTGAGGCTCCATTGGTCCCTTGACCTTTCGGATTTTGAAATGGTTGCGCAGGAAGCTTTCCTTTATCAACAACTTGTTGATTTTGGAGTAATTGAGCCAATTGAGCTTGCAACACTTGCATGCTTTGAGCGTGCGATGATTGCATCGCTTGGATAGATTGCTCAAGCTGGCTCATTCTTTGGGACAAGCTATGGTTTTGATCTTCAAAGCTTTTCTTGTGAGGAGGCACATAAGGGGTTGAGTGGTGGTGTGCCCCTTGATTTTGGGGAAAATGTGGCCCTTGAGATTGAGGACTGGGTGGACCAAAGTTCGGAGAAGCATACGGTGATGGCGGTGGTTGATGAGGGTAGTATGGTTGTGGAGGGGCATTGGGTGCCACAGTTGCCCCTTTATTGTTATGGTAATTGTGTCCCGGGACACTCCACCTTCCGGGAGGGTTGTAGGCATCATTTTGGGAAGGATTGAATCTAGGCCGGATGTTCATCCCAAGCGCACATGCTTGTTCTAAAGCTTGGGTTTGGAGGATAAGAAGAACGGGGCATTCATTGGTTGAGTGTTCCGGATCATAGCACAAGTAGCAATGCAATGGATTGATTGGTGCGAGGATCGGGAGAGGGGTGGGGCCAATGGTTACCTTTTGAGATTCCAAAGCCTCCACTTTCCTAGTGAGTTCCGAAATGGATTCGACCTCGCTTGATACTGGGTAAAGAATATGGTTTAATGGGGCTACGGTAACCGGTAAGGTGCGGTCATGAGGATTGGACGCACCCCACCCTCGCGAAGTCTCATAAACATACTCCAAATGGGCTTCGGCTTGCTCGGCTTCGAGAGTTAAGAAACTCCCGGAGCACATGGTCTCGATTAATTGTTTGGTATTGGGTTGTAACCCCCCATAACAAATGGAGATTTGACAGAATTTGTCAAAACCATGGTGCGGGCATTTCCTAAGGAGATCCTTGAATCTCAACCAACACTCAGCAAAAGTCTCGTGCTCCCCTTGGGAGAAATTTTGAATTTGTTTGACCAAAGCTTGTGTTTTGTGCATGGGGAAAAACTCCTTATAGAATTGCTTTTGGAGTTCTGGCCATGAGCGTATGGAATTTGGGGGTAGGGTTACTAACCAATCCTTAGCCCTATCCTTGAGTGAGAACGTGAACAATTTGAGCCTTATAAGCTCAGGTGTGCATCTTTGTTGTTCAAACGTTCCACATATGTCCTCATACTCCCTAATATGCATGTAGGGGTCCTCGTTCTCTCGCCCATGAAAATTGGGTAAGAGATTGATCATTCCCGGTTTAAATCGAAACACCCCCGCATTGTACGGGAATGTTATGCAAGATGGGGAAGACACGGTCTCGGGTTGAAGGTAATCCCCGATCGTTCTCCCAAAGGTTTGATCCATTTGCGGAGGTGGAGGAGGATAGTGATGTTGAAAAGGCGGTATTTGATGCGGTGGGTACCGAGGTGGAGGAGCAGGGTTATGTTGATCCCATTGCTCCCGATGGAATCGATCCATGGGAGTTTCGCCCTCTATGGTAAACGTAGCATGATCCGAAAACACGTCAACTACCGGTTCTCTATGGCCGGTGCTGTGCGAATTTTGGGTGAATGATGGTGATGAGGTGGTCGGAGGTCGCCAAAACGACCCACTACTACTACTGCTAGAACTAGCATTGGTATTAACTGCAAAGGGATTAGTCATACCTGCGTTGCTCGGATTTGACATTGTAAGAAGCTGTCGATTTTCACATAAAGGCTACTCCTTCAAAGACAATCAACAAAAATGCAACGAAGATTAAGAGCAAAAGCACTATAATTAGAAGCTAAGCGACCTAAGGTTGTTGCCAATTTCAATCCCCGGCAACGGCGCCATTTTGATCCAGTCAAAATCAAATTCTTTTGTTAACCCTATTAAAAACGTAGCATGGTGGAAATAGGGTGTCGAGTCCACAGGGATTGGAGTGCAACAATACTTGGTGGGCGCTTAATAACCAATTATAATGTGAGGAGAAATTACCAAGCTAAGAAATGAAAATGAGTCTTTTCGACTATGGGTTTGCTTCAATTGTTTCTAGATTAACTACAACGACTATTTCGAAGGTGGAAAGCAATTTTGAATAAAGTTAAGTGTAAGTAAATGTTTGGGGGTTTTGTAAATGGAGAAATTGAGGTTGGGGAGCATTCCCCCACCTTGGACCAACAACACATGACTTCCACACTTGAAGCACATTCTAGAGTCGAAAATCCCATTGTGGCAAACCATCAAACATGTGGTAGTCAACCAACATGCTAGATGGATGTTCCAATGCAACACATGGGTGTATGGTTAGAGTGTAGGGATTTAATCACTTCAAATGCTTGACATTAGAAGTGAGGTCTCAAAACATCAAACCATACTCCCATGAACTCTAGATATGCTACAAAGTGTGAGAATCCTACAATAAAATACACATAGATCCAATGGTGGATTTATGATCCCCAACCTTGAAGGTCTAGCTACTCATAATAACAATGCTAACAATCTTAAAGAGAGGGGAAAAGAAATTATACCAACTAGATGAAATCACCATAAATGCTATAGGAAATCCAAAGCTTGCTCCAATAAAGTCTTTAATCATTCAATACATACACACTCTCTTCTCTCTTTAACAATAAATGGAAGTGAATATTGGTTGATGGGGAGTAATGAGGGAGAGAGATGAGAGGATTAGAGAGTGAGAGAGAGCTTCTACCCTAAGAGAAACTCACCAAAGATAAGCTAAAAACAACATAACCTAAAAGAAACTCATCTTTAACTATATATAATCTCCCTCCCAAATGGCAAAATTGTAAAAAGAAGAGGGGCATCAGCAGAGGCGCGGATCGATCCGCTTGTTAAGGCTGGATCAATCCGCCTTTCATCAGGGGTGTTACTGGCTTCTCGAGAAGACGCGGATCGATCCGCCCCAAATGGCCGGATCGACCCATTTAGAAGAATTTCTTGCAGAATGTCCCAACTAAAATGCGGATCGATCCCTTCACAACTTGCGGATCGATCCGCCCTTTCCGAGACTGATAGAGAATTCCTATAAAACATGCGGATCGATCCCCTCTATATGGCGGATCAATCCGCCTTTATTGAAATCTTTTTCTTGTTCTTTTATACTTCAAGAGTGCTAAGAGAGTTGAGTTCTACAATAACCAAACAAACAAAACCTACAAAAAGAGGCCTTTATTAGCTAGAAGAGAGTAACAATAAGAACAATAGAAAGCACAATTTATCCATCAAATCTCCGATTTGGGTACTAATTTGTGTTCAATACGGATAATAATATGAGGTTCAAAAGCCAGTATTGGGCACGAATCAACGTTCCGAAGGGGCTCCTCATTGAATGGAACACTTTTCCATCTCGATTTTGAGTGAAATATGAGCGGAGCTAGATGATATCTAGGGTTAAAGTGCAGAAAACCCTAGATGAAGATTTCTATCGATGGAGATTGGGGTTTTGGTTGAAGAAGATTAAGTGTAGAGAGAGTGTGTGAGCTTGTAAGTAATGAAATATCATAATAGCAATTTATTTATAGTACGTGGATATGTACAACCCCTAAAGCACGATGTACACCTCATTAAAACTGATATATCTCCTAAACGATAATTGATCTAGAAATATTTTCAACACAAAAAGTAAATTACTCGTCCATACACTCCTTAAGAGCCAAAAATCCAGAAATTAAAATTTCTGATCAGGATGAGCAAAACATGTAAAATTGACCAAATACCCCTGTGACTAAATTTTCATAAAAGTTTTAATTTAGTCCCAAATTTCACCCAAGGCATTCCAATGCTAAAAAGAATGATCCATTAAAATACTATGAGTTTATAAGAAATTTACGGGATAGTACAAGTACCCTTATCCAGGTTGTTGAGGGTCAGACACAGGTACTCTAGGCTATATGAAGAGTTCGAGTAACATAGATTGGAGGCACTTAGCCACTACAGTAAGCACTACACCATTATGACCTCGGTTAACCACACCAATACCTCCATGATGAAATTTAACATTAAAAGCACTATCATTGTTAACTTTCAGATAGCCTGCCCTAGGATCTTGCCATCCCCCATGACCGAGATGAAAACTAGCGAGGAAATTTGATTGAGCCTAATACCAAAGCTGAAGATTTATAAACTGCCTCCATAGGATTAGAGTTTTGTTGACAAAAAACTTGTGCATTACTTGATTTCCAAATATGCCAACAGGTCACTGCTAAAAGGTGTTGGAAAACCACCTACGCATATTTCTTAAATGTTGTTAGTTGTAGAATACTACTACCAACTCACATGCGAAAAAATCACACAGTATAAACATCAAGCCTAAATCAATCAAAGATTGCCATGTTAAAGACATATCTCTGAGCTCAATCAAAACTCCAATCTGCATGCTCAAATTGAGTAAGGTATTCATGTTTCTTGTGTATGAAGGTCCTTGTGACACTTCCAAGTGTCCTTTTGACACTTGAACATTAAACTATGAAAAAAATAATAATAAGGAGAGAGAGAGAGAGAGAGAGAGAGAGAGAGAGAGAGAGCGTGTGTGTGTGTGTGTGTGTGTGTTTCATGAAAATTTGATATGAAGATCATGGACTTCAATTTAAGATAAATGATTGAAAACACCTGTTAATCGCTTTCACACAAGTGTCTCAAAAGTTTTTAGAAATGTTTGACTTAAATTCCCATATCTTGGATTTTATATCTCTCATTTGATAAACATCTAAACTATTTTATATAAGAAAATAACTGGCTAAATGTATTGAAATAATTTGAACAAGTCCATGGCCAGCACACAGAGGTGGTGTCCATGTACTTGCTAATATGAAGTATATGATTTCTTAACCAATATATGTATAAGTATATATTATTGAGACCCTCTAACATAATGGCATTCAATATATGCATCCAAAAAGAAAAGTTTGACAAGGTGAATTGAAAAACCACAAATCGAAATATCTATTTTTGCCTAGTTGTGCATAAATATTTTTAACTCATTTGTCAAGAGGGACAAGTGCATTAAGCTACAAGTGGAAGTGTAGATTTTTGGGCTTTGATAGCACGTCACAAGCGTTCACTAGATAAAAAGAGGAAGATTGGATGAATGAGAGATATCTAGTGTAGGTTGACTCCTCTAATACATAAATCACAACATAATGTCACACAACCACCTCTCTGCCACTTTTATCCTACTAAACTAGACTATCTTAATAATTTTGCACTTAATTATCTCCTATTCACTTGCATTGTTTCTTCATTTGAAATTCTCTTTCTTGCATATTTGCTTAGCTCATTATTTAAGATTTGAATCATACATAATCAACCAATCTATTATCGACCTTTGTCATTTTGCAGATTCAGAGTTGAAGAGATGTTCTTGGAGAAGGAGTGTTCATGCAAATGATGGACTCTTTCTATTCTTCATATGATTCATAGAACAACTACTTGATGTACAAATATATGCATAATGCTTATCAGATCCAATTATCTTATTTAACAGTTTGTTTTTGTGCAAGTAGTTTGCTTGTATGTGCTTGCATTAGGATGATTGATGATTGATACCACAATTGACAATACCTACGTATGATAGAAATATAGTTTGCTTGTATGCCACTACAAGAAAATGTCTTTTGTGACGGAAAAAATTCATCACGAAAAGGTGAAATTCCATCACAAATACTATTTGTGACGGAATTGTACCTCTTTTTGACGGATTTGTGCCTGACACAATTTCGAGCATCACAAAAAGTTTGTGTCGGACCAAATTCCGTCACAAATACTATTTGTGATGGATGTGACAGAATTTGGTCCGACACAAATAATAGCGTCATATACACTTATTATTTGTGACAGTTTATTTGTGTCGACTCGAAACCGTCACAAATTATATTTGTGACGAAATTTGGTCCAACACAAATATTAGTGTCATGTATAGTTATTATTTGTGTCGACCTGAAACTGTCACAAATACTCTTGTCACAAATAGTATTTGTGACGGATTTGTTTGAAGAATCCGTCACAATTAGTATTTGTGTCGGATTTTGTTTGAAGATTCTGCCACAAATAATATTTGTGTCCGATTTTATTTGAAGATTCCGCCACAAATAGTATTTGTGTTGGATTTTGTTTGAAGATTCCGTCACAAATAGCATAACAAATGAGTGACAAAAATCACTATTTTTCCATCACAAGAAATTATGAAATGCTAATTATTAATGACAAGAATGACAAAATTGAAAAGCATATTAATTCGATGAAACGAGATCCAATAAAGTATATGTTCCTACATGATTGTTTCATAATTGACATTACTGAAAATTAAAAAAGACAATAAAGTTGATGTTCCTAAATTGATGCACATGTGATCCAAAACAGAAAATCGGCAGAGTCGATGTTTCTAGTCTCTCTCCATATCTTGAAATAGAAAACCAAAATTCAATAAAAAAAAATATAATAATATAGCCACCTAGTAACCCAAAGAGCGAAAGAAGACAAAAAAAAAAAAAAAGAAAAAAGAAAAAAAGCAAGCAAAACAAAAAAAATCAATCAAGCTTCCTAAAAAAAACGTCAAAGTTTACTCTGTTTCTAAGATATCCAAAAAATTTCATAAACCTGTAAATTGATAAACACATTCATTATTAAAGACTTTCAAATGCATGTTAATATCATGAATCTTCTAAATGTTAAAATCATAGTCAACAACCATCAGCCATGATAGTATTCCATGTGACCAACCTTACAATTGTATATCATGATATATGATTCATACTCTCTCTCTCTCTCTCTCTCTCTCTCTCTCTCTCTCTCTCTCTCTCGTGTGTGTGTATGTGTGTGTGTGTTGTGTATATCTCAAATAGGACAATCAAATTGTGTTTAGCAAAGAGCATACATAGATTCTACTTAGTAGTATAAGAAGCAAAAGTAAAGGCGTGACCTGAACCTTACACTATAAGCAGCCATGTTCATCTAATGTGAAAACATTTTCCTTTTCCCACAGAACAACCAAATCGGTCATCTCCATCAAAGTTTTTGATTGGTCGACCAGACTTGGTTTCTACATCATCCAAGTACCTCGCACAAAATGTCGTACATTCATCCATGATGTATCCATTGGCAACTGAGGCCTAGGGATCAGTGCAGTTGCGCACACAAAGCTTTAGTATGAGTAGATACCTATAATTAAAACAATGATTAAAATAAGCCAACTGACATCTATAAATTAGTTGAAAATACATTGATACCTCTCTATGGGATACATCCATCGAAATTGAGTGCCCCAGCAATTAATACCTCATCTGCTAAATGTATAGGCAAGTGCTCCGTCATGTCAAAAAAAAGCTGGTGGGAAGATCTTCTCAAGACTACAAAGCGTAGTGGCTATATGATCTTGAATTTTCTCTAAATCGGATACCGTCTTGACTTTGGAGCATAACTGTCTAAAGAAATTTGTTAACTCAATTAAGGCGTCAACCACATTCTTAGACAATCCCCTCTGTACAGGTAGAGGAAGAAGTTGTTGCATTAGAATATGACTGTCATGACTTCTTAGACCACATATACTATCTCTTTTAAATGCACACACATTGAAATATTAGAAGAATAACCATCCGGAACCTTGACACCTTTCAGTGCACTACAAAAGATATCTTTATCGTTCTTATCCATCGTAAAGCAAGCAAGAGGCAAGTACACCTTACATGACCCTCGTGGCTGAGGGTGCAAGGCTTTCTGAAATCTAATTTCTTGAAGATCCTTCCGAGCCTTCAAGCTATCCTTGAATTTTCCTAGAATGCCTAGCAATGTGAAAAGTACATTATTGCACATGTTCTTCTCAATATGCATCGCATCAAGATTATGCCGAATGAGGTTGTACTCCTAATATGGAAGTTCAAAATATACTCTTTTTCCTCCAATTGTCTTTCCCTCAGTTGAATGCCCTTCAGCCCCTGCCCTTTTTCCATTTTTCTGAGCCTCCTCCCTTTTCCTTTTTTTTATAATACCAACCTTCTTATAGTCGGTTTCCATTTCAATGTCACTCAACTGTTGCAATAAATCTGATCTCAATAATCTTTTGGGCTTGCTTCCATATTCCCGACAACCATCGAAAGACACTCTATCTTTTCAAAATTTATGACTTTGTTTTAAGAAGCGATGATGACATGTGCAGCGATATTTACCACCATGTTTTAATCAGGTAGAACGAGTGTCTTTGTTATAGTAGGGACAAGCAAATTCACCTTTTGTGCTCCATCCAAATAATAGGGACATCCAAATTCACCTTTTAAATCGGGTTTAAAAGAAAGTTGGGTAAAGCCCATTGAGAATGGAAACAAAGGTTTGAGTTTCACTTTGAAAGTTTACAATAATATAAGCTTCTGGAAATTTACGACCAAACGGCCCTTAAGAATTTGAATTAGTAATTTTTCCCTTAATGTTATACCCATAGGCTAAGTATAAACCAATTTAGTTTTCAAAAAAATATTTTCTGAGTCAAAAACAATAAATAGAGTCATTTGACAATACACACTAGGAATGTGCTCAATCCAACTTCTGCAGAGGAAGGTTTGCCAGGTTTTTGCTCAATCGAACTTTCTACAGAAGCAAATTTTACTACTGTCAAAAATAAAAACTCTAGTTTGCAAGTTTAAAACCATCCCAAGTCCAAATCAAATCTCATTGGACTTATGGGAAACACTTCCAATTAGACTCAAAAAAACTTTCAACAAGGAATCAAATGATTATATATAGCTACAAGTTCAAGTTACATTGCCCAAACTAAATAAGTCACTAAAGCAAGGCTAAACACGTGCCCAACTCCAACAACTATAAATTCAACTTTACAAAGCTCGAATGCTAAACAATAAGAGTTATCATGAGAAATCTAGTAATTCAAATCTACGATTAAGATAATGAATTACATGAACTAGAACAATGGTCCTACCAGACGCTGTGACAAAGAAAAATTTTCTTTTTAAAACATAAGATTTCCTCGTATGGAATCTTCAAACGGAACGCCAAGCGTCAAATAACTCTTGGGCCTTGCCCTAATCAACATTTCCTGAAAAATGGGTTTTATAGATTCATTAAGCACAACGGTTCAGTAGAAAACATTGAAGAAATGTACTAATACTTCTAAGATCATCCTAGGATATGCGGTGCAATGTTTTGCCGCCGTGGCAATGCAATTAGCTGTAAGGCCAAACCATGCAACTTCCCAAAACCCAATTTCATAACCACTCACTCTCAACACCAGATGCGAGCCATTCCAACGTGAGTGTAGCATACAAGATCTCCGGTAGCTAGCCGAATATGACCTTGTGTTTTTGAATGTTCTAAGGATCACAAACAACCTTCCTCAACTCACACCCGCTTCTGGAATTTCATCAAATTCCAATCCCAAACGGGGATTCCAAAGTCATTTCCCAATTATGGAAATTCTATCAAATTCATACTCCCAAGACAATGCTATGTATGTTATGCTGACTTGGCGATTATGAAATGTGACCACATTGGATTACGCTACTACAATATCATTTCTAAGATTTTCAATGTTAAGAAATTATACATAGTAGTTCATGATACCAAGGCTAAATAATTAGGAGGAAATCATATAAAGCATAACCAACAACTTGGGCAAATAAAAGATTTATAGCATCTACAATTAAATTGAAACATTGCAACTAAATAGCTTTTAGGCTTAACATAATTTCAACTAGTCACATATAAGAGCATATAAGCACATAGATGAAAATGTAGGAAAACTCTAAATCATGATTAACAAGAATTAGGTCTAATCCTACACATAGCAAACCATGAAATTAAATCTAGGAGTGCACTTAATCAATAAAATCTACCTCTTGAGTATTTGAGCAAATACTCTCACCAAAGAAATCCAAAGGGGAAATCATTAACATAAGCATATCCTACAAGATATCAACACGTAGTTACATAAACAAAACTTAGGAATGAAACTACGGTGTTAATAAGATAACATAAATTACCTCTTGAGTTCTAGGGCAAGGAGTACCAAATCACAAATCCCACAAAGAAACCGAGAACACCGGTGTGAAGGTCTAGGTGAGATGATCAAAATGCTCTCTAGTAGCCTTGTCTAAACTTGAGTCCTTGACCTCCAAATAGAGCTGGAAAGCTTAAGCATCCATGGAGGATTTTATCTCCAAAACATGGAGAGAAAAAAGAGAGATAAGAGAGAGAAAAGAAAAAGAAAAGTCAAGAGATAGAGAGAGAGAAATTGTCACCTAAAGAGGGAGGGGGAGGAGAGAGAAAGAGTTGTGTTGGGGAAGTTTTCAAACAAGTTGGATTTGATAGGTGTGGGCCCTACAAGCTATACACACACAAGCATAAATATACATATATGTACACCCACATGTGCCAACAAAATGCAAATGTGATACCAGTTGGACAGAAAATAAATTTACTGTCCCAAATCGAGATCCACATTGGTCCAAAATTACCAAAATACCCTTATAAAAATTCTGGGTTTCTACAATCTACCTCCCTTAAAAGAATTTCATCCCAGAATTCAGAACAAGAATGAAAGGAACTCAATCAAAGAACGATCCACGACCACACCAAAATGCTGTAGTGCCACAAACAACGTGAACACTAGCACAATACAAGAAAATGAAACATCTCATACATTGATTCCATAAAGGAAAGGAAAGGAAAGCTCAATAAAACAGTCAGTAAGCACACCAAGGATGCTGAGGAACAAACACAAGGGACATACGAGGTTCAACATTTAAAGGATTGAGTCAACTCCAATAATCGACAATAATAATGGACAGGAACCTCTAAAACATTGAATTAACCAAAACGTACTTGAATGAAAACAAAGTACAATCGGATGTCTCAAATTCATCGAATCAAAACAAAAGTAATCCCTTCAAAAGGAACACGTGATCAAAAGAACACAATGACTGTGGTGTACCCAAAATTTATCTCAAAAATGAATAAGCAACAAGTATGCAAAGGATATGTATACCAACAAAAGATATGATTTAATGATCAACGAGAAACCCAATCCAAAGAACATAGGGTAACCCATAGAATGGAAATAATTTTCTACTACCACTACTTATGGTGAAAGCATTCGCAGGACATACGAGTCACAAAGACTTACTCGTAATACATCGCTCCTCACAAGAAGACAATGATCAACATGGACATAGAAGTCTACAATAATGGAAACGGGAAGTCGATAGAAGAAATGATTATCACATCCCAAAACATAAACGTCGCTATAGTCAAGTATAAAGATTTCACTAATAGATGGATCTATTGAGAGATCCCATCTCAAAATAATACGTCAAAATGCCAAAAGTCAAAGGGTCTCACAAGGAAAAGTGTCTAAGAATACACAATGATGCCATCAACAAGATAATAATAAATCAAACAAGTGAACGAACGGATATAGACCAACAAGTTCACCAACGTTTGCTATTGTACGCGACATCCAAAAATATATTAAACATTTATGCCTTGACTAAAACAAGAAAACATATGGTCATAACTATATCCCGAACTTTCAACTCATGAAAGCCCGTTTCCCATCAAAACAAACTAAAAGCTTCCGAATTGGGTGATCTTGAAGTGTCACAATAAAGATGGAAACAAACTAGGCGACACACCTAAAACAAGAGTTATAACAAACTCACGTCACAAACGGACCGTAATTAACAAAAGTGTTCAAGGAAACACGGTCTAAGTTTTTCAACAGAATGAATATAACTCTACAGAAGGTGTCACACTAGCCAAATTTGATCTCAAAATAAATGATCACCAAGAATCATTCTCTACTCAAAGCAAGGATGAAATTAAAAGATCGTAACGATCTCGAACAAAGCACATCATAATAGTCTCACAATAGGGTGAGGAAAAAGGACTTACTGATCACAATAAATAAGGAATGCACCAAGTGCATGAATCAAACTTGTCAACAATGGCATCAACAACAATATATCAAGATGATATGAAAGTAAACAATAGGGGTCCGTCCAGCTATTGAAAGCCTGTAACCCAATGTGGGGAAAAAGAGGTTTAAAAAAATATATTTAAACTTACAGCGGAAAGATTAAGTTAAAAACTTTATATTTGTAGCCCGGATCTACTACTTATCAATTCTATAGATGTGTATACAAAAGAGGGAGAAGAGTTATACCTCAGGTCTTGAACACAATTCTGATATTCTTCTTCCTTGATGGTGCAGCAGCCTTCACTAGGTTATCTTCACCCTTATGACTCCTATGAGTGCTTTCCGGACAGGCTAGAGATGGTGGGATCTCTAATGGAGAGGATAAGAAGGCTAAGGAAACCCTAAATAGTTTCTGCAGCTCTAGTATAGAAAAAATGACGATTATTAAACCCTGTACGCAGCTGCCCTATTTATAGATTTCCAAAATCGACTTTAAGCCTTTGACCGATTAAAGTGGCTTCGATCGATAGAACCTTCGATCGGTTGAACCACTTTGATCGATCAAACTTGCCTTGACTTCAATCGATTGAAAAGCTTTCAATCGATTGAACCTGTCTTGACAAGATCCTCTTGTGCCTTTCCAAGCATCCGGTGGAGCTAAGAGTGGGACCTAGGCTCTTTATTGTTGGCTCAGACCAGTTGTTAATTCCCATGCTCTTTGATCAGCAAACTAACCAGCTGGTCAATTAACATATACTCCACTTTGAACTCGAACGCAAAAGAACATATCTGAAGCGATAACTAGACTTGTATGGTGTACTAATGTCCCTCTATCACTAGCAATTGTAATCATATTCAGGTAGTCGGATAATTGTTACTGTTATCCTGAATCATGATTATTTCTCGTATTCCTTAATTGAGTCTCCTTCATCACTCATGATTACCAAACATGTTGATAACTACTTATCAACAAGACTGCAGTTCTCAATAATCAACTTGGTGACATTCTTAAGGGAATGCTTACTCTTTAACAGAGGGTAGATTCTATCTTGACAATATATGTTCAAAACCCTATGAACATGACATACCCAAGATACATAGGTGTTGATCTTTAAGACCTCACTGATTAGTAAGTCAAAGCAGTGATATCCATAGTCTAAGTTCATAATCGTCTCAAGATTGAGAACACATACCTTATACAAGTTATGAGTTCCTATCGATTGTTGACAGTCTTAAGTGTCAATAGGAAAGCTCAGGTCCGTCAATGCGCTATAAGCACTAGCTTATTTAACCAAGAGCCATACTCTAGTGATTGAGATTCATCACTCTATTTAATGGTAGTTAATCATGCTACAGCAAATCGTATCTCACTTGTATGTATCTTATACACACACGAATTATTTAATATGATACTTAAGGATCAAACAATAATCTCATGAAAGACATACATAACAAAATGTAAAGCTGATATCCATATATTAAGATGTCAATGTCTCATACATATAGTAATGGTTTGAGGGCACAAACCCAACAAACTCCTACTTGTACTCATAACCATTTAGGACTACATCTGAGACCTAAACTATCTAGACAATGATCAAAGACCTACTGTGGCAAGGCCTTTGTAAAAGGATCCACAAGATTGTCATAGGTGGCAATCTTGCTGACAGTCACATCTCCATATTGAATTATATCTCGAATTAGATGAAATTTTCGATCTATGTGCTTTCCCTTTTCGCGGTTCCTTAGCTCCTTGGTTGATCCACTACCCCCACTATTATTGCAGTATAGTGTAATAGGTGATAGCGACGCTGGTACCACCCTGATTTCCATAAGGAACTTCTTGAGTCAAATAGCTTCCTTTGTCGATTCCTCATTCAATGTTAATTGTTTTAACTATGCCGCAGTTTACTTTACAAAGTGAGGTGCTGCGTGAACATTTTTTTTATTGAGTGAAAGTCTTTTGGACTTTTGTACTTACGTGCCCAGTTTACATGTTTCATATCTCATATGTTATGTAAATTCATGTGAAGCCTACGTGCTCTATGTATTGTGTTGTGCATTTCTATTGGCTATGATATAAAGGGTAAGCATTTCATGCAAGGCGAGTGTAATGATAGAATGCTTAATGTTGAATACCTTCGAGGTTAGGTATGTATATGTTAAGTGCTTACTTGTCAAAGATTACATGTTCCATACCCGATGTGCTAAGTGTTTATATAATTTTCAATCATTCTAATATGTATTGATGCATATTGAGTAAGGTGATTCCTTATTGTTGATGAGCATGCTTTTACGTAAATTTGATGTTTTATGAATGTTTACATGTGATATGAGTACATATTCTACGTGCTATAAGCTTATTGGTTCCAACATTTATATGTATTTAGGGTACATGCCAAGTGTATTCATGTTTGACGTGTCCTACAGTTGTGTTATAACCATGCATATTCTCAGTGCTATGTGTTCCCATGGGTCATGATAGGCATTGATTAGTATGAATCATGATACAAGTTGCTTAAAGTTGCTAGTAATCCATATTGATGTTGATTGCCTTTCCTATACTATCCTTGCTATTTATGTTAAGTATCGAGTTGATTTACAAAGAAAATTGGTATCATCATTCGCAAATGTAAATGAAATTATGAAGGGAAACGTTATAGGTTATATGTGAACATGATTAATGTTGTGAGCTATGTGATCTCATGCTAAGTACGCGTATCCCCCAAGTGAGGTGTGAATTTATGTTTAACTTATAGAGATTCATGCCCGGTTCACGTGGAACTGTGGCTTGAGCGCGTATTCATAATTTGGAGTACCTTGGTACTGTTTAAGGAGGATCTTCGAGTAGGCACTGCAACTTTTTAGTCAGATTTAAGTGGGGGTTAGTGTTGACTACACCGACTTTGGAGAGTATGTTATGGGACACCCTCAGCCGATTGTTTCATGAGTAGTATTTTATGTTTGTAGTTCGTCGAGCTAAGAGGATTGAATTTTTGAATCTTTGTTAGGGAGCCGTGACAGTTTCTGAGTATGTGGCTAGTCTCATTTTTGATATAAAATTGGACAATAGAATGAAGGAAAAAACTTTTGAGAATGGACTTCGTCCAGGCCTAGGCACCAACGTGGTTGGATTCGAGTTAAATGTACGTTGTGAAGTGGTTCAGAAAATATTAGTGTTTGGATATTTGAGTTCAAATAAAATGGTTAGAGAACTTTGTGCACTGACTAAGAGTAGTCAGTTGGACCACCCCCAGTTCGTCCACCTTTTCAGCAAGCTTGTAGGCTACCTTTGTTACCATCACAACCAACTCCTTCAACTCAGAATTTTTTTTAGCCGAGCATTCCTAGGGGGACAATAAGGAAGATTAACATTTTTGCCGCCACACCTTCCATGGTAATACCGATGCTTCTGTGATCCGAGGAAAGTTGTTCGTGTTTAGTCCTAGCGCCACTATGCTTGTAGATATCGGCGCATCGTATCCCTTCTGATACCACCTTGTGCATCATCATTGAGTTGAGGAATGAGTCATTTGGTTCCTACATTATTAATTGTTAATTGATACTTCCATTGGAGGCTTGATTCCCTTGGATTAAGTATGTCATGGCTGCAAGTTGTGATAGTTGAACAACACACCATCTTTAATTTGTGATTGTGAGTATGGACTAATGAGTACTTACCGAGCACTTGTGACTTGTTCGAGAAGAAGGTAGTATTTGCATTACCATCCGGGAATCTTAATTATTTTGTGGATGATCGTATAGAGACTCCGATATATCCGCTTCACAGTTGGTACAACAGTAAAAATCGTATTGACTCCTTAAATAGCTTGTTTTGTTTTCCAATGAGAATGAACCAAATTTGATCGAGTTCTCTTCCATTGTGGTTTAGTACACCGATGTGTTCCCTGAGGATTTGCATGGCTTGTCACCTATCCGTGAGAATTGAGTTGTGACAGATTAATACCCAGTACTTCATCTATTTTGATGCCGCTGTATTATAGGACATCCGCAGGGTTGAAAGAGTTAAAGACTCAGTTAGAGAACTTACAGGTTAGCGATTTCATTCACCTTAATCCATCTCCTTGGAGAGTACCCTTTTCCCAGTGCTAAGAAGATAGATGGTTCGTTCAAGTTGAGTATTGCTGATGACATCGAATCTTGTGACTATAAGAATCAGTAGATCCTTTTGACCAACTTCGTGGTTCAACGGGTTTAGTTTCAAAGATTGATTTAAAATAGAGTTACCACCAGTTGCGCACTAGGAAACGTGAGATTCCTAAGACTACTTTTCGCCTGCGTTACGGACATTGTGAATCCCTTGTTATACAATTCAGTTTGACCAATGCACTTGCTGCTTTAGTAGATTTGATAAGTCGTGTGTTTAATCCTTGCTAGGACAAGTTTGTGATTGTGCACCGATGACTATGTATGCCAAATTATCTAAGTGTGGGTATTGATTATCCGGGGTAAAAAGTTTCTTGAACATGTCATTTCTGGTAATGGAGTATCCGTAGATCCTTTTAACATTGGGACCGTTATAGAGTTGCTTTGTATCTGAGATTCATGGTTTCTAGGGGCTAATAGGTTACTACCGTTGCTTTGTTGGACATGTTCCTCGTTTGTCAATTAACTTAGTTGACAAAAAATAGAGGTGAACTTTGTTTGAGATGCTTTGGGTGAGAAGGTGTTATACCAAAGTTGCAAAACTTGTTTGATTTCAGCACCTGTTCTTATGAGCATTGAGCGTGAGTTGATTGAACTATATCGTATGCTTCCTGAATGTGGATTGAGCTACCCATGACTTAGGACTAGGAGACACCACATATGAGACATTTTTGACTCAGAGAGACATTAATTTGGGATAACGCCATTGGGTAATTATAACTGTGACTATAAATGTAACTTTGGGTGACCTTGATACATGAGCGGACTATGACTTGAATTGCATTGCTACCCGAGCTAGGCCAATGTCGTGACCGAGAAGTATGACTATGACTTACTTACTTACATATGGAAGAGTGGAAAATGTTGAGACTTGCGTGTACCCTAGTGTATTTACCGGTGCAAGAGTGGAGAATACTGAGACGTTGTGATGACTTTGAGACTTTTGGTTCAGAGACTTTTGCCCAAATTTCGTCGTTTGACTTGAATGTGTAATCGAAAGTTTTGACTTGAAGTTGTTAGCAGTACAGAAACTCGATGATAAGACCATTGCCTTGACATTTTGTATGCTTATTGGAGACTTAGGACAGGGTTGGACTTTTGGTAACGTTAGAGTTTGAGATCTCGAGACCGAGTGTTAGCTTTCGTTGCTTGCCGTGGAGATGCGTTGAAAGAATTCCGCCATTCCCGTTTTGCCGCACATCCAGGAGGCACAAAGATGTACCATGATTTACGTCGCCAGTATTGGTGGAAAGGGTTAAAGAGATCCATTGTTGAATTTGTTTGATTTGCCAGTAGGTAAAGTTCGACACTAGAGAATCACAGGTTTGTTACAACCGTTTTTAACTGCCTATTGTAGCATCTCTAAGAACTTTGCATGAGGACAACACTCTTTTGGATTCTTGTAGATCGTTTGGACCATATCTACACATTCCTTGTCGTTTAGAGTGACCGACATCATAGTTTTCCTTAGTGTGATTCACGTCCGTACGATCATAAGATGTCGTAGTGTATCAGTGTCGATGCGTTTAACCGTGATACGAAGTTTGTGTTTCCTTTCTGGCAGAGTTTGTAGTAAGTATGGGGTATTCAGCTTCTTTAATTTCGATTGATTTTGGAAAACATGTTGAGAGTAGTGTTATGACGCTTAGTAGTAATTGGAAAGAATAGTTTCTGTTAGCTGAGTTGCATCCAACATTAGTTATCAGATGGCACCGCCTAAGGCATTATATGACCGTCCGTGTGGATCTTCCTTGTGTTGGGGTGAGGTAGGTAAGACTATCCTTCATGGTCCTGATATGGTTAGAGAGACTTCAGAAAAGATTAAAGTAATTCGTGAGAAGTTGATTTCAGCTCAGAGTCGTCAGAAATCGTATGTCGACCGTCATCGTCGACCACTTGAGTTTGAGGTTGGTGATCATGTGTTTCTGAAGGTTTCACCCCGTCATGGGTTGCAGCGATTTGGTCAGAGTAGGAAATCAGCACCGCCGTTTGTGGGACCGTCTGAGATTCCTGAAAGGGTTGGTGAAGTCGCGTATCGTTTAGCTCTTCCGCCTCAACTCTCGAGTGTTCATAATGTATTTCATGTCTCAATGCTTCATAGCTGTAACTCTGATCCACTCCATCATTATTACCCCGATCCATCGCATATCATAGATTGGACCGAGTTGCCTCTTGGAGAAGACGCATCGTATGAAGAGCTACCCATCCGTATCATTGAGAAGAAAGACCGTGTGTTATGAGGAAGGGTTATTCCAATGGTAAAAATTCAGTGGAATCATCATGGCATTTCCGAGTCGACCTGGGAGGACGAGGGTAAAGTGAGGAAGAGTTATCCTCATCTTTTTCCCGAGTAGTGTAAGCTTCTTTACATGCTATGTGTTTTGTTGTGCTTCTTCCCTTGTTGTTGTTAAGGTTTGAGGAAGTCGTTGCTCCCTTTTCGCTTAATTACTCCGAATTCCGGGACAGAATTCTTTTAAGGGGGTAGATTGTCATAACTCAAAAAAAAAAATTAATTAAGGGTAAAATTGTATTTAAAAGCTTATGTGCGAGCCTGTTAAATTTTTGGTGTAGCATTTAAAATTTTATCTTAACTTGTGCCACCATATTTAATTATTCATTTATTTATTTTTCTTTTCTTATCTTGTTTTATTATATTTTATTATTATTATTATTTTTTTATTAGCTTAATGTTAAAGTGGATACATGTTTTAATTTTGGGTGTGTAACATTAGACCACACACATACACACATATGATGTACACCATTTTAGAGCATTTAAAATGCAAGACCAAAAAAAAAAAAGTTTGTGGGCACCACCCCCCCTTACTATAGCCGGCCATTACTCTCTCTCTCTCCCCTCACTTTCATTTTTTTTTTCTTTTCTTTCTCTCTCTCTTCTACCCCTTCTTCCCTCTATATTCATTTGGGTATACATCAAACCTCCATGGATCTTCTTCTAAAAGCTTCCAATAGACCCCCAAAGAGTGATTTTTGTGATTTTTGCTATTTCACATTATAGTCTTAGAATTTCATAAGCTTTCTAGTGGTACCAATGAAATTCATTTTGGTGGCCATTAGCATGGTTTACCCAAATTACATGGAGCTTCCAAACTTCTCATCTTCAACCATGGAGGTCTAATGATGCAGTAGTACATGCAGTGGGTTCTTGGGCTTCCTAGGACCTCTCTTTTCATATTCTTGGAGTCCTTTGATTCTTTCTCAAATTTTGGGTGATTTCCATTTATTTTGGAAAACCTACATTGAGGTAGATTTACATTGCTGTCTTTCTATATGTTATGCTTGTCTAAAATGCCTTGAGTTTATTTATATGTTAGGTTGTCTCCAAAGTTGTAATGTTAGGGGTATTTTGCCTAAATATAATTTATATGCTTTGATTGTGTAAGTTGTAAATTTGGGGTGTTAAATGTAATTAGAATGATGATAGGAGAACAAATTGGATACATGCACCAAGTTTTTTTTCAAAGTTGTAACTTTAGGATCTCTTGACTAATTGTGATTTGCATGTTTAAGTTGTGGTATCTATAAATTGTGCTTATAAAGAAAGAAAAAAAATGTTAGGAGGATAACTTAGACACAAGCACTAGGTTTTCCCCAAAATTGTAAACTTTAGGATAAATTGCCCAAATGTGATTCACAAGCTTTGATGGTGTAGAAATATATTATGTGGTGCTAGAGGTGCCTAGAATGCCCCTTTGTATGTAAGAACATACTAGCACATTGGTTTGGAAATTCTTGTTAGGAATGTTAAATTATGAAATTTAATACATTCTTTGAAGCTCTTGATATCATGTTTAATAGAATAGAATCATTGCCTAATGTATTATGGAAATCATCCTTAATGTCATTATTAGCATCACGTTCATTAAAGCCTAATCAGCAAGCATTCATGTATCACGACATAAAGGTTTTGTTTGAAAAAGAGAGAAAAACCCCATGTGAGGGAATTTGATTTAAGAAAATCCGGACGTGGGTTGTGTGAGACAGGGAGAATGACCCTTAGAAACATTCAAACTCCAACTATATTCAGGTAGCTCCCGGAAGTTGGTATGCTACACTCCATGCGTGGGTGGCTCATAGTTCGGTAACGAGAGAGAGATGTGCATATATCACGCATAGCTTTACGGCTTTAATAATTTCATTGTAGCCGTGGTGGCGATTCATTGCACCTCATTTCATTTTAGACATGGATCGCATATAGACTTGTTACGATGTTATCTACGAGCCGTCGTTCTCATAAAAATGACAAAACATTTTTCAGGCGAGCTTAATAAGGGCAAAGGGCACATGTGACCCGACGCGTAGACGTTGATGCATTTTGTTCTATTTTGAAGACTCATGCTTAGATATGTACATGGATAGTTCCCATGTTAATTTAGCCTTTTGGCAAGAATGTAACAGTTTAGTGCACTAAAGAAAATTGTTGTATTATTCTTGTTCAAAACTTCTTGGGCATAGACTTCCATATTTTGTTATTGGGAAGCCGTGCTATAATTTTGATGGACAAGTGTTAGTCCTAGCTTTTTATACTTGTTCAACTTATTTATGTTATGTAATTGTGTTTCCGAGATCGTAGCATCTCTTTTAAAGTTTTATGTATGGGTGTTGATTTGAATCCTTGCTGGATTCGGTTGTGTTTGGTTTGTTCTTACCGGACTTATGGTTTTTATTTTGGGAATCCTTGCCGGATTCGGTTATGTTTGTTTTGTCCTTACCGGACTTATCGCATTTAAATTAAATCCTTTCCAGATTTGTTCACCTTGCTTCCAAAAGAAATGTTCTTTTTTTAAAAAAAATCTCTCTCCCAATCTCTCCCTCTCCCATTCTTCCTCTCTTTATCTCTCTCACTCCTCGTTTTTAATTTATTTCGAGTACATGAAGTTCCATTTGGTTTAGATTCATGTTATATGTCATTTAGGACTTGTTTAGTCATATATTGATGTCTAAATTTGAGAATTTAGCACATTTGGGAATGTTTCGAAATGTATCAAAAAGCTGTCAAAGTTGCTGTCAAAGAAAAACTGCTACTGTAATTTCAGTTTTCTGCCCAAACGGTGAGGAATTGGAAAAAATGCTATTTTACAAAAGTTGTGCAGAATCGAATTTTACATGGACCAATGTAGACAAAATGTGAAAATTTTAAAGGCACAGTTACTTATAGATGTTTAAAAATTCAGTAACTATAAAAAATGACCCTTTTATCAAATTGATTGTATTTTTTCTTCTCTCCTTGAACTAGTGATTGTCCGGAAAACCTTTTAATTAAATTATCAAATGTTTTCATCTTTGTTGGACTTGTTAAGCTAAATTTTCAAAATTTTTCCCCTTTGTCTGGCTCCTTGACAAGTAAGCCCATCTTGGCTTATATGTTAGTGAGTCATCACTATAGGAATCCCCGTGGGATCCCGATGTCGCTTCCGCATTTGTGGTTGGATTTTATTTCTTTTCTCTCTATCTTTCCTCTTCCGCGTGCTTCGGTTTTCTGGGCGTGATATGGCTACAGCTTTAATTTTCTGCAGATCTATTGATACACCCTCCTTTGAAATCACGTGCCCCAAAAATGCTATCTCAGTTAACCAGAATTCACATTTCTTCAACTTTCCGAACAGCTTCTTTTCACGAAGTCGCTGTAGAATCAACCATAGATGCCTCTCGTGATCTTCTACACTCTTGGAATATATTAAGATATCATCTATGAAGACAATGAAAAACTTGTCCAGAAAGTCTTTGAACACTCGATTCATCAAATCCATAAATGATGCCGGTGCGTTCGTAACTCCAAAAGGCATAACAAGAAATTCATAATGACCATAACGGGTCCTAAATGCTGTTTTCTCCACATCTTCTTCTTTGACTTTTAATTGATGGTAACTCGATCGCAGATCAATATTAGAAAAGACCTGGGCTCCTTGAAGTTGATCAAACAAGTCATCAATTCTGGGCAACAGATATTTCTTCTTGATAGTTAACTTGTTGAGTTCTCGATAATCGATATACATTCTCATCGTCCCATCTTTCTTTTTAACAAATAAAACTGGTGCACCCCACGGCGATACACTAGGTCGAATGAATCCTTTATCTAGAAGGTCTTGCAACTGAATCTTCAGTTCTTTCAACTCTACCGGTGCCATTCTGTACGGTGTTTTCGATATTAGTTGAGACCCCGAGGCTACTTCAATAGTAAATTCAATTTCTCGCTCAACTAGTACATCAGGTAGATCTTCCGGAAAGACATCTGGAAACTCTCGTACAACTGAAATATCTTCTACTCTAGTCCCTGTGACCCGTGTGTTAATTATTGAACATAAGAACCCTCGATAACCTTGTTTTAACAACTTGCATGCCCGAATTGCTGAAACAAATATGGTGGTACTACAACACCAGTTCCCTAAAAACTAAACTTCTTTTTCCCATTGGTCAAAAAGTAACTCTTTTATGTTCACAATCGATAGTAGCTTGGTTTACGGATAACCAGTCCATACCCAAAATTACGTCAAAATAATTAACGGCCAACGGAATTAAATTCACTGTCAAAACCCTATCATTTACCCTGATTTCACATGCTTTAAATATTGATGAAGTCACCATAGGTTTACTTAAGGGTAACGATATCGACAAATCAAACCCAAAAGGTTCTGACATTCTATCTAAGTGTTTAACAAATTCATGTGCAACAAAAGAATGTGTTGACCCTGAATCTATTAAAACATACGCCGAATGTGAACAAATGAGTAATGTACCTGATACCACAGAATCGGTAGCTACAGCATCCCCCGGCATTAGTCGAAAACACCTTCCTTGTCTTTGCTTTGGCCCTTTTCCCTTATCCACACGTGTTCCTGGTTTTTCCCCAGTTGAAGCTACAGAACCTATCCCTAGTTGTTGTCTTGTTGGGCAATCTTTAGCTTAATATCCAGGCTATTCACATTTGAAGCACTTTCCTCTTATGTCTGGATTTATGCTCCCCTTACTCTGAGTTCAAGATTGTGGGCAATTTCTTGCTATATGTCCCTTCTACCTATAGATATTACACACAAGTGTCAAATGGCATACACCCCCATGTTGACGATTACAAATTGAACATAGTGGATAACTCTCCCAAAAAAAGAACTCCCCCTTTGAACTCCCAAGCTAGAACCAGAACCTCGCGAGAACGGCTTCTTAAAGAAACCCTATCCTTTACCTTTTCCCTCAGCTGGCTGCTTATTCTATTGGATCTATTTGTACTTGTCAATGTCTCTTTCTGCTATCAAGGCAACATCGTACATCGGCAACTTTTCAAAGTTGATGTGTATCCACTCGGCTTCTAATATTATCCCGTAGGCCTTCTTCAAATTTCTACGCCCTATCCACTTCCCTTGGTACTGTTCGATGTACAAACCGAAGCAGGCTATTATATTTTGCTGCATACTCGTTTACTGTCATGTCCCCTTGTTGCAGATTTGCAAACTCATGGCCCATCTGAGTCTTGACGGATACGGGAAAGTACCGCTTATAGAAAACTTTCACAAATCTGTTCCAGGTCTCTGGTGCCCCTTGTTCAATCACATTTACCCACCAGTTCTGGGCTTCACCTTTCAAAGTATCAGTAGCACACATTATCTTCTCCCCATCTGTACACTCTACAGCCCTAAAGATATGTTCCATATCTATTACCCAATGATCAGCTTGTGATGCATCTGGGCCTCCATCAAATTGACTCGATTTTCTTTTATAAAATTGTTTAATGACTCCCCGTTTGGCCCGTGGTTGTGGATTTGCAGGTCTATCACCACCCATCTAATCACTTACTGCCCTCACGAAATCACTTACTACATCTTCTAGATGGTCCAACCTCGAATGAGGTGAATGTTCCCGATTTGGATCCATTTTACCTGTCAATTGTGGATATCGCAGGTTTTCCTTACCCACAGCATTTCTTTTAAATTCTTTTCCATGTCAAGGAGTCGCCACTTAATTTTTAAAAAGAAAAATTAAGAAACCATTTTAAAGCAAACTGATCTTTTGCGAAACCAAAGATAAACTGGGTCCGGGGATTATGGAATGAAAGGGGAAGGAGCCCAGCGGACTAAAACACCCCCTTTCATCCTATCTCATGATAGGCCTCTACTCAACATCCTTTTTAATCAAGTTATTAATCTAAGCATGCCCTCAATTAATACATATATACATATACATCACACAAGCATGTTGGAAATAGTGTAAAATTGCTAACGACAAAATATCATTCATAAGCCACGTAATACAAGTAGCAAACAACATGATATGCAATAGAGAACTAGAAAACATACCCGGGATCCAGCCGCGAATATCAAACGTGCAATGCATGCAAGAACAAAATAAACCTAAGAAAGGTCTCTAACACATATATACACATAAGGCAAAACCTAGGCTAAGGTGTCGCACATGGAGTCGAAAAATCAATTTAAATCAAAGAATGGAATTAAACTAGAGAAGAGTTGAGAAATTGTACCTCAAATGCGCTACAAAAACAAAGGTTAGTACACATGCCTTAGACAAGATATAATATCAAAACAATCAATCATGATCCTCTAGCTTAGATCTATTAAGCATGAAATTCAACTTTATTTAATGGCTAGTCCTAATCATAAGCATTAATGTACACGAATGAATGAATGTGAACAAGAATAAAACATGGTTCTATTCACTAATTTGGATAACTGAGCCTCTGGGTTTAATCTAAATTATCATTATTCAAAACATGGTTTGAGTCCTAAGCCATTAGGAGACTATTTGAGTTGGAATAAATAAGATTAGACAAAAATAGTAGCAGTTTTTATGAATTACAGAGAGCAGACCAGACGTTCAAAAATAGGAATAAATAACTTTCAACTGTTGGATCTTAATGAGTTTTGGATATGTTATGCCTCTGTGAGTCTAGTTTCTAACCCAAAAAGAAAATCGAGGTTTCAACGGTTAGATCTCCGGGAATACTGAAAATACTAGACCTCACTCAGGATTTTGCAACTCTCTATCCAGAGATCTTGTATGATTTTTTAAAATTAGCAAACAAATCCGAATTGCTTCATTCTTTTTAGGGTATCCTCCTAACTCATTAAAGTTCTTATAAAAAATTATTGGAGGTCATGGAAACTTGGTTAGAGCTCTGATCTATCAATTTTAAAATCATGTTGCTGTTCTGGAACTATTCTGAAATTCCGGACAGATTATGATTAACTCGCCAAAACCCATGATCAAACCCCTCTAAGCATAAAATGTTGCTAAAACAAAAATTCCAGTGGTAAAACAATGTGTTATTGACACTTTCCCGTTGGTTTCATTTAATTCCAACGGTCTGATTTTGAACTAAAAATCTTTGATCGAAAACAGTTTGTGAACCCACTGTTTTTATTTTTGCTAGTTCAACTTTGTTGGTTGACCTCAACTATTAAATCATAATGTTGGGCTTAAACCGAACCACTTCTTCTACCATTTAATGGTCATTGAAGACTAAGGATATCTTTAGACTTATGGACTTTTGATGAAGTATGAAAAGAACCTCACAAAATCTCAAACAATGAACTCAAGCTCATGGATCAAAACTTGAGTTCAAATCATTACTCCTACCACTTGGTGGTCATGGGATGCTGAAGACACACATACATGTAAATTTTGGATGAAGTATGAAGAACTTCCCAAAACCCAAGGGAGAGATTAGTCTAACCCATAGAGATAGACTCAAACTAAAATATTTCTCCTACCATTTGAGGGTCATTGGAGACTAAATGAAGTTAAAATCTACTCAAACCTCATTGGAATATAATAAGGATTCCATAAGATTCTTAATGAGGAGGTTCAAGTCATGGATTAAGACTTGGATCTCACTAATTATGTGTAGATTAGGACTATGATTCATTTTAATCTCCATATGGATCATAAGATCATAGGAAACTAAGGAATCAAAACTCAAAGAGGCTCACTAGGACATGTAAAATCTCATGATCCTTATGAGAAGTAAAAGAAATAAGAAATCAAAGTTTATTTAGAGAAACTAGGAACACAAATTCTTCAAAATTGAATTTATTGTAAACCCAAGGCATCAATTAGATCCAAATCAATGAAAGCAAATAGGAACTCAATCACAATTCTATGTGGTGTGTGATGAAATGAGGTGGGAAGAGAGGTTTTGAAAATGTGTAAAAGTCCTAGATCTATGAATTGTGATTGAATTATATATAATAAGTATAGGGATAAGGATTTAACCTCTAGATCTTCTCAGGATTTGATTGATTTGGAGAGATCCAAGCCTTACAAGCAATGCTCTTCTTCTTCTTCCTTGAAGCTTCAAGGTTCTTCAATGGAGATTTGAGGAATTTGGATGAATTGGGTAAGATTTCTATGGGGTCTTGGGGTTTCTCTCTCTATATTTCTCTAAGAACAAACTCTATCTTCAAAAATCAGCCTCTCTCTTTTAGATTCAAGTGTCTCTCTCAAGATTCAAGTCTCCCCCCCTCAAAATGAGAGAAAATGGGGCTTTTATAGACTTTCGTTATCTTAGGGGCTAAGATAAGGGTAGATAGGTCAATTAGGGATGGTGGGAGCATGGTTTGCATGACCTAGGAGTAGTAAACACGTACACAAAAAACGGCATCGTTTGGTGCATTCATTTGATCAAAGATTGAAAAAGAATTTTGACTTAAAAATGCAAATTAGCCCAGGCCGGCACTCGATGAGATGAAACGGCACTCTCTGAGTGCCGCGCGGCATTCATTGACTGTCGTTCGGGCACTTTGAGTGCCGCTGCACAGCAATCCAGCACTATTCACAGCAATTCAGCACCTTAATTTCATTTCATGTCATTTAATTAAATGTCGTTTAATTTATGTCGTTTAATTTATGTATTTACTTAAGACATTAAATGTAATTAAGGAAATACCCCCCATTTGGATTCAATAAAAATATCTAGAAAATTAAAATCCTTAAGGAAAAAAAGTCAACTCTCCCTCCGAAGGCAAAATTTCGATTTTCTGCACGATTCTTCTTAAAAGCCTTTCAATTTCACCATGATTCCTTTCATTTAAAAATTCTAAAAAATCATTTCTAGCATAAGGGAGACCCAATGAACAATTACCGGGACTTTTCATCTTGAAATTCAAAAATTTTACGATTGACTCCCTTTTGACCTGTTGACTTTTCACTGGGTCAACTGTTGACTTTTTCTTTCGGGGTTCATGCTGAATTACTCTCTTTTTGAAAAATGATTTTGAGATGCTCCGAGGACATTGCCGTATTCCTATACGTATTCAAAACTCATGGTCTACAAGGTGACGAGTAGATGAGAATTTTTGGTCTTTTGGCTGAAAATGGTGATTTTGAACCGAGATTCTTCTAGGAAGAGAGTCAGATTGCTTGTAAGAGTCTTGATTTCGTCGAGACATATTCATCATTGATCTCCAGAGGTAATTCCCCCTAAGTTTAATAGTTTGGTCAAATTGGGGTGTCTACATCAGTCCATTCAAATAAATATATTGCATGCTATGCCAACATATTATAATACAACACTGCAGTAATTCCTCATATGTATTAATGAAATGCATCTACATGCTCAACATCAACACGTACTCTCAATCGTCGTCTCTCGTACCCAAGGTTCTAAAACTTGTTGCTCTGATACCACTAAATGTCATACCTCGGATCCACACATGTAAATCTAGGATACGTGGCACGCCACTAAGGCCTTACACAAGTGATTAAAGTTCCAAAATAAGTTTAAAATAAACTTAAACCAAATAAGCTTAACCAATAAAAAAAACAAAACCTGTCTTTGCAATTAGCCAAAAACCCTTATTTAAGAATATTTTAACAATTAGTAAATTCTCAAATAATATTACCAAATCACGTTGAAATCAACACCAATACGTTAAACTATTTAGAATCAAACCAAAGTCACAAACATGAGCTTCTAAGTTCAAGCAAGAGTTTCTAAATACTTTAAGAAAAGTACTAAATATAACCATTTACAACCAACCCAAAAAATAAATCCCTAGTTCAACCGTCCCCATCTAATAACATTAGTCATAGCAACACTACGATAAAACACAATCTCAACTAACACAGTCTAACCATATATTACAGGAGTTAAGTTACAACCCGACTAAAGTTTAAAGCTTAACTAGAAATATTACATAAGTCTTAAACCAACAAAGTATGACTCGTACTGTAAATTAGATTAAAACTAATTACAACTATATTGCAAGTTTAGGACTAAAAAGGCAAGTAGCTATTAAAAATGTTACAACTCTCCCAAAACCCATAAGCCAGCCAAGCCACTTACTAGCTCACTTTCCCGATTCCTCACCGCGTTCACCTACGATGGTTATTCAATAACCACTACAATATATAAGCTATATGCTTAGTGAGCAATGCCAATCATGAACATGGATAATAAACACACTCAATTCAACATATTACAAAGAACTACAGTCTCTGGCAATTACTAGTTCACTCCCACCACTACATGCTAGCCCGCGGCTCCACTTCCCAAGCCCACGTGACTAGTCATGACCCACACCCTCACACGTGCGGTCCCATAGGCCTTTGGCGGCCATGGTCGTCACCACAAAGATTACCTCATGGTGGTATAGAACTAGCAATTTCCATTGACCCAAATAGGCAACTCAACATGCTCATTTAATCATTACACCGTACAATCACAATCAAATTGGGCCTAATTTAACCACATGGATTTTGTCCAATAATAAACTAAGTGAACTAGGTTAAGCTCATTAGGCATGCTTTGGCATTACAATTGAACCGAACATGAAAATCATCCAAATATCATAATTAACATCACTCACCTCTTGGGTTTCGCTCCTAATTGTGAGATTAAATCCCTACTATGAACCAAGTACCAATCCTATACATACATTACAAGTTATGAGCTTAAACCCCAAAATGGATTGCAAAAAAACTGTCACAAAACTCAATAAAATTGGTACCACCGCGTTAGACTCACCTCCAAGAGTCCGAATATACAGCCTATTTTGAAAATCGACGACGTTAAGCGCGTCAATCGGCGTCGAAATCGTAGTCGTCAACCTTTTAATTCTCGTGTCCAACTCTCTGCATTATCATCTCTTAACTGATATAGAGATGCTGGGAATGATGAGTCACCTTATTTAGGTGGCTTGTTATAAAACTTCCCAATTTTATTATGACAACCTCACAAGTTTACTAGTTTTGCAATTACACCCCTACTATTTGTTAACTGTATTAAAACTATCCTAAACTTAAATGGGTATTTGTCTATGTCTCACATGGATCCCATAAGTGGTCCCATATAATTAAATGAAGTTGCTAATTAGCCTACTAATTATATAACGTGTTCAATTCGTGCTCACAAAGGTACCCCTAATTGACCCCAGAAGTGGTCACCACCTAATAACATGATATTATTAACAATAAAAAAATAAATCATTTAAGCTGTAATAAACATTTAGGCACATAAGTGTATTTCACATATAATGTCCCATCTCAATTGGGACCCATCAACACACATCCCAACTTGGGATTGTCATACTGGCCACAATTGGGTTCCCAACTGGACACCCATAATCAACTTAGTGGGTTAATCCCACCTCCAATAAGTGTCACATAACACATTAATTAACATTAACTCATGATTATGCATGCTAAAGCAATATTAAATATAAACCGCGGGAGCAGGTGTCACAGATATGGAAGAAATTTGGTATTTTTTACCAGATTATTATTGAAGATATTTTCATGCCTTATCTCATATCAGTCTGGGCCGCTATAAATTAAGCAAGCTGGCCAGGCATCCAACTCACTCCGCATCATTTCGACAAACCACATTCAAACCGAATCCCAATGCATTCTTAGCATTCTTAGGTTTAGATTTTAGGAAAATAAAACAGTCTTTTTATTTTTCTACCATTCAATTACTTCTTGCAATTTTTTCTTTTCCATCAATTAAATAAATATGCTTTTTGTTTAATTTCTCTTTGCTTCTTTCATCACTTGTTAGACTTGTGCGCATCAGTACTATCTATGGACCTTTAGGTGAGGGTCAGGGGCGGACATACAGAGGGTAAAAGGGGGGCTAAAGCCCCATCCAAACTTTTCAAAAATTGCACACTGACCGTAAAAGAAAATTTACAATTAAGCCCTCCCTCTAATATTCTACAAGCCCCCTGTTTATAAAAATAACAAAGAATGCCCTCCCTATAAAAGGATTGTCTAGGGCTTTGTTTTTTTTTAACGCCTCATTCAATCATTCTCAAATAGAGCCTTTTATCTCATCGATCGGCCTGTGGTGCTCTCGCCTCTCTCATCTCTCTCAATCTCTCACTGAAGGGACGCGGGACGCCGGCAACTGAAGAGAACGATCACTGCGAGTCTGCGACCATGGGATAGCCGACGGTGAGGTGAGGACAATCTTGGCCAGCGCAAATGGTTCAATTCTTTGCTTATACATCTATTGTCCCATCTTTACTTCCTCTCTCTCTCTCTCTCTCTCTCTCTCTCTCTCTCTCTCTATCTCTCTCTCTCTCTCGCTCTATCATTGTTCATGTATTGTTTCCATTTGGACCATTTCCAATTGCTATCCTTCTCTCTGACTCTCTCATCTCCATTTCTCCATTTGCTCAGATTCTCAACTCTCAACCAACCACACAGTCCACACAGAAACTGAGAAACAGAATTTCATCACAATCTTCAATCTTGGTGCTAACAGTAACAGTGTCTCTGGGCATTCAAAATGAGGTTGGTATATTTTTTGGACTATTCCTCATTTCCTCTTAATTTTCAGTTGTTGGTTGATGGAATTGTTGACGACTTGTTGTTGATGTTGAAGTATGAATTGTCAAATTGTGGTTTTTTTGACTAGTTGAATGTTAAGTTGCTTATTGACTTATTGTTGATGTTGAAAATTAGGGGATTATTTTTTTATTTGATTGTTGAGTTGGGAATCGATTGAAATTAGGGGCTGTTATTTTTTATTTTTATTAAGATTAGGTAGTTAGGGGCTGATTGTTGAAATTAAAATAGATGAAATTAGGGACTGATTATTTGATTTACATGAGGAACTAAACTTATGATTGTTGAAATAAGGGATTGATTTTTTAAAGAAAAATTCTTTTATGGAATTTAAAGAAATAGAAGATTTCATGGATATTTAATTATTTTTGTTTTTTAAACAGTCAAACACTTATGGATAGATTCGTTAAAAGAGGACCACCTCCAAGAAAGGACGATGGACCTTCTTCTTCTCCAAAGCAAAGTTGCATGAAGATCAACTTGGAGAATCTTCCTTCGGATCCCGGGTTCAGAAGTCCCATTATAAGTTATCATCCTACAGAGCGGGACAAAATTAGGAGATATTACCTACAAAGGGGTCCAAGACAGCCATATGATCACGAGTTTCCTCTTACTAAAATTGGAAAACAAAAATGGCATTTTAATTCGGTTTGGTTTGGTAATTTTTCTAGTTGGTTGGAGTATAGTGTATCTAAGGATGCTGCATTTTGTCTACCTTGTTATCTTTTCACACAAAGTCATTCAGGTCTTGATGCTTTTAGTAGCGTGGGTTTTACTAATTGTAAGAAGTTCAAAAAATTAGCGTAGCACGTTGGAAAAGGCCCCTTAAGTGTTTATTATATTGCAGAAGGAAAATGTACTGGCTTGATGAATCTGAAGCAACATATTGAGTATGCTTTTAATAAGCAATCAGACCAAGCTCGATCTCAATACAGAATTCGATTGAATGCTTTAGTTGAGTGTGTTCGACTACTTTTGGAGCAAGGACTTGCATTTCGTGGGCATACTGAAACTGACGATTCAAGAAACCCGGGAAATTTCCTTAGAGTATTGAGGATGCTTTCTAGAAATCGTCCAGATATCAAAGGGGTTGTTTTAGAAAATGCTCTGCAAAATAATCAATTGACAGCTCCTAGGATTCAGAGAGATATTGTTAGTGCAGCTGCAATGGAAACTATTAATAAGATTATTTGTGATCTTGGTGATGCATTTTTCTCTATTTAATTGATGAATCACGTGGCATATCAGTAAAGGAACAAATGGCAATTGTGATACGTTATGTGGACGATAGTGGTTATGTGATTGAATAGTTTTTGGGTGTTGAGCATGTTACTGATACTTGTGCTCTCACATTGAAGAATGCACTTGACAATTTTCTTTGTAGATATGGACTGAGTATTTTTAGATTACGGGGGCAAAGGTTATGATGGAGCTAGTAATATGCAGGGGGAATATAATGGCCTTAAAGCACTTATATTGAATTAGAATCCAAGTGCCTTTTATGTTCATTGCTTTGCTCATCAATTACAACTAGCTCTAGTAGTTGTATCAAAGGATCACGATGGTGTTGCCTATCTTTTTCAAACTATTTTAAGAGTGTTGAATGTTGTTAGAGGTTTATGTAAATGTCAAGACTTGCTTAGGGCAAAACAAGCGGTACAAATAGCCGAGGCACTTGAAGTGGGAGATCTTTCTAGTGGACAAGGCTTAAATCAAGAAAAAAGTCACAGACTTGCTGGTGATACACATTGGGGTTCCTATTATCATACTTTGGTGAGCTTGTCTACTATGTTTGAAGCTGTGATTGATGTGCTTGAAAAATTTGGAAGAGATTTTTCCCATTCAGAGCAACGGGTTGAAGCACAGTATTTGTTAGGTACCATGGAGTTATTTAACTTTGTGTTCTTCCTTCTCCTAATGAGGAGTCTATTAGCAATAACAAATGAGCTATCACAGCCACTACAAAGAAAAGATCAAGACATAGTAAATGCCATGAATTTGGTTTTAATATCCAAATCAAGGCTTCAAGACAATGAGGATACTGGATGGACTACTTTACTTAGTGATGTTTCCTCATTTTGTGAGAAATTTGATATTGTTGTTGTGGATATGGATGATATGTTTGTGGTTCCAGGGCGGAGAAGGCGTAACACAATGGAAATCAAGAAACTACATCATTATCAAGTCGATGTGTTTTATGCAGTACTAGATTTGCAATTGCAAGAAATGAATGCTCGCTTTAGTGTAGAGAATACAGAGTTGCTTCGTTGCATGGAATGCTGGAGTCCATGTAACTTGTTCAACAATTTTGATAAGGATAAATTATTGCACTTTGCTGAATTGTATCCTAATGATTTTTCATCATTTCGGCTTCAACTCCTAGCTGGTCAGCTTGATACTTATATCGCTGACATGGGTTCACATTGTGAATTTTCAAGACTTGAGGAACTTGGTGCTCTTGCTAGATCATTGGTGGAGACTGGAAGGCACAAAGTATATCTTTTAGTTTACTTGCTCATAACTTTGGCATTGATCTTAGTAGTTGCAACTGCTACGGTTGAGAGAGCCTTTTCAGCTATGAATATTATAAAGAATCAATTACGAAATCGAATGGGTGATGAGTGGTTGAGTGATAGCTTGGTTATATATATATATAAAGAATGAGATTTTTGAAGGGGTGGCAAATGATGCAATTATGGAAAACTTCCAAAAGATGAAGACTCGTAGGGGTTAATTGTAAATGTAACTTTATGAATTGCGCAAGACATGCTAGTAATTCCTTCCTTTGGCTAATTGTGACTTTGTGCTTTTTGCTGTTTTGTTTAGCATAGGGCCTTTCTTTCTTTTGCTTTGATGATAGGTTGCTAGTTTTAGATGGGTTTGAATCTAGGTTTGTCCGATTGGTTTCCGTCTGTCTTTGTGAAGCTTATTAATGAAAATGTGATTTTGTGGTAAATTCTATCATTTATATGGTTTTGTGTATTTAAATTTACGTTTGTAAACTCAAGTCCCCCCCTCCTTCCCCCTTACATGGAATTTCTAAATTCTCCCCTGGTGAGGGTGCTTTCTTACTCACCTTTCATAATCGCCTATTAGAAGTTAGATTTATGAAACCTTGGGTATCACTCAAACAAGTAGTTTTAGGAAATTTTGTATTTTATAAGTTTGGGTCTACCTCACAAGGCTTAGGCACGCCTGAGCCAAAAATATAGCAAACAATATGGCACACCCGGTGGGACATCCAAGTGATGAGCCATGAAGCATACCGTGAAACATGGCTGCAATTCTACAACGATCAACTTCGTTGGAGGGACGAAAATATAAGTCTTCTTAAAGATTTAATCGTCTCAACTTCAATAAGGTGATATTCTATGGCGATTTAATCCGACAAAAGATTGAATCTCCATGGGATTCGCAGCTGCATCATTGGCTTAATCATGAAATAAGCCGATGTGAGGATGAAATTGGTCAACTAAAAATTGAGATTGACCGATATATAGTTTTTCAACAAATAAATCGGTCTCCTTCTTGCCTTAAGTGAAGCAAAAGAGCCAGCGCCTTATGGAAAGAATTTCATATCCATAGAGGATTTTTTAAACAGTAGCTGGAGGGAAAAAAACCTAGCAGTTTTTCAGCTTTACCCTCAGGGGGCAAGAAGACAAAAAAAATATTCCCTCCGTCCCATATTAGGAGTCCTTGATTCCATTTTTTCAAGTCCCATTTTAAGAGTACTCTTTGAAAAGTCAATATACTTTAATGCACATTTTTCAAGTTTGCCCTTAATTATATACAATTATTCCCTCTTTTTCTTTGACATGACACTAGAATTTTGAAATTCAAAAAGGGACAATATTGGAAAGTTGAAAATTTCACCATAACCAATAATATCCCCTTAAATAGTTGGAATTCCCAAAAGAGACTCTAAATATGGGACAGAGGGAGTAATTGCTAGTGATGGGCCAAAATTTTTTACTTCGGCTGAAGAGCCTCTCGCTAGTGATGATGTAGAAGAAGAAACGCTCGGGGGCCAAAATCTAAATGAGCCTCACAATTCTGTTGAGGTCGAAAGGAAGAGCATGATAGGTCGGATGATCTTATTTTGGCAACAGACCCTCTCGCCACTTTTGAAGATGATGAAGTGCTTGGGGGGCAAGCTCCACCAAGACCAATTGATTCTAATTCAGTCCATGAATTTTTTGAACATATTCTTTTAAGGAAGCTATAACCCTTAAGGAGTTGTTTAATTTTTTTTCGTCTCGTAATAGTGACCGATTATTTTTTTTTTAACCAATTAATTATTTGACTTGGGTTGATTTACATCCACGATGGCTATGTGGATGTCCCCAAAAACTGGCTATTATTTGGTGGTTATTTTTGCACCAATATTATTATTATAAAAAAACTGAAAAAAAAGTGCTGAACCGGAATGGAATTAATTCAATCAATATGCTATTCGTGTTGTTACTAGACCAAAAGCAAAAGAGGAAAAATAATAATAAAAAAATTCGATCATTATCTTGTTTAGACTGAATGCTTTTAAATGGATGTTTGACCGTTTGTTCAATGAGAGGAGTCAGTGCTTACATCATGTAGTAGTCTTCATGATGGCTCGTGGTAGGTGGCAGAGAAGTGGGCCCAAGCTTTATGAAGGATGGTCGCATACATATATATGTATCTGTTTGTGTCAGCGCTGAAGATCAAATTTGTTGGCCAAAATCGGACTAAGCGCAATTGGTCTGGCAATAATTTGGCTCTTCAAATATTCTTCTTTATCATTTTTAAAGAGTCAGGGGGTATTATTTACACTCAAAAAATATATTTTTTAAAACAAAATTAGAATAAGACCGATTAAAATTTTTAATTGAACTCGTGAGACCGATTGCAATTCGGACAATACAAAGGCCCCTTTTGGACATACAAGGTGGGCTACCTCCCTTTAAATACAATTCGGAGTTGTAAGTGTGCCTAGATGGCTGATTGTCATATGTTGGGCCTAAGCTTAGATGTTAGGTCATGTTGATCAATTGGGCCTAGGGGTGTCATTCGGACGGAACAGAACGGAATAGGCTATTTCGGAAAAAATTCCAAAATTTTCGGAATCTACTTATGCTTTCCGAATTCCATTCCAAAATTTCGGAATTCTAAAAAGCATTTCCGATTTCGAATTTTTGGAATTTTCGGAAATTTTCGGAATCGGAAATTTTCGGATATTTTCAAAATTTTTCAGAATATTTCGGAATTTTCCAACCACTGCCTACACAATAAAAATAAATCCACACAGCTATTACAAATTTCCAACAAAAAATACAACACATTTTTTTTTAAAACAACAACTAACACTTAAAACACATTAAGTCCATAATATCAACACCTAAAAAAATATCAAACATGGTTACATAGTATATATGTATTACATATTTACATTGTATAATATAAGAACTCAGAATATTATCAGAATATTTTTGGAAATTATATTCGGAATATTTTCGGAACTTTCGGATCAGAAATTCGGAATTTTCGGAATTCTAAAAACAATTCCAATTCCGTTCTAATTTTTTTTCGGAATTTTCGGAATTCTGAATTTCGGAATTCGGAATACAAATTTTGCTTCCAAAATCGGAATTTTTCGGCTCGGAATCGGTCAGAATCGGAAATTCCGTTCCAAATGACACCCCTAATTGGGCCCATAGCCATTTAAGATTAGACATTGCAACCACACTCATGTATCCTTTACCCAAAGCTTTAGCCATTTCCACTACCACATGCGAATCGGTCTGCTCCACGTGGCTGATGAACTTTCATTCGGCCTGATCATGAATGACATATTTAGACTAAGCATTACATGGCCAGTCATTCAATTTCGGCCACATAGTGTTTGCATGTGGTATGTCCAATATTATCCAGCCATGAAGTCGGTCTGCCAAGTAACCGGGAGGTGGTGGTTACTTCGGTAACGGCGCCAATAGCCAAGCGATCCTGAGGTGTTCATCAGGACCGCGCGGTTCGTGTCAACAGGCCGGGCATGAAAGGTTGCGGCATCCCGTGGACCTGGCCTAACTAGCAGTTTCCTAAACCAGCTGCAAGACTGCAAGAGAGAATGTGGCAGTTTCCTAAACCGCTTAGGAAACTCTCCCCAAATCATGCAAATCAAATGTAATCAGATTAGGTTTTCTAATCTGACTAGCTTACCATGTATGGGTGGACTCTTGCACCTATAAAAGAGCCCACCTACCCTCTCTACAGGGGCCCGAATAACTCTCTAGCTAATAAGCATAGAATAGAGAATTCACCATTGTACGCATATACCCGGCCGATATTACTGGTAGTGCCGTCCCTCTTTGTTGGCTCACCAGGCCAGCCGGTGATCTGCTAGTGAACGCGCACAGACGCAACCGTGGATGTAGGTCACCTTGTTAATGGGACTGAACCACATACAACTTGTTCTTGTCTTTTTCTCTCTCTAAATCCTTCTTACTAATTTTCGGCATCATCAGTTTGGCGCCGTCTGTGGGAAACGACAGAGTTTTTTACCAACAAATTCTTGAGTAATCATCATGTCGCCTAGAAGGAGTAAGAAGGCCGTTACCCAGCCCGGTCAGGAGGATTCACAACCCGGGAGATCGGCTGCCTCCATGACCATAGAACAGATAACGGAAGCGCTGGCGCAACTCTTGGAGGGCCAGCGGCGAACGCATGAACAAATGGAAGCGCTTTTGGCCCGCCAGGAAAAGCGTCCCGCATCAGAAAATCAGCCCGAGAAAAGTGCCCCCGTTCAGAAAACCAGACTGGGAACACCTCGGTGATGGTGAGCGCAGCCAGGCAACCAGGCGTTTGCAGAGGCGAGCTCGGCCAATCCTCGCCGGGTGGAGGATGCCAGAGCCATCATCAACCGGCAGCGCGCGGGCCAGAGGGGAGGAGCCAGGACGGAAGGCCCGGGAGTCAGCCAAAGACCCTCCGACCCGGAGCCAGGAGGACCTTAGGCACACGATTACTCAGACCTGGAGCCGGGCTCTATCCCCAAGGTCGATGCGCTTTGAGGAAGAGGCCTCGTCATCCGATCTGACCTACCGCTTGGATATAGAGAAGAAAACCGGGCGGGATGACGTTAAGGCCCAGTTCGAGGAACTGCAACAGCAGATTGAGAGGTTGAGCCGCAAGTCTGGCCACGACCTCACCAACACGGAGACGGAATCACCATACACTGCTCGGGTGACGCAGTTCCCTATCCCGCGAAAGTTCAAACCCCCTCACCTCAGCTCCTACGATGGCACAGGGAGTCCGGTGGACCACATCCGTACCTACAAAGCTCAGATGGCACTGGTCACCACAGTGGACGAGCTACTATGCCTGGCCATTTTCAGTACCCTCAAAGGGCCAGCAGCACGGTGGTTCCATGCTCTAAAGCCCCAGACGGTCAATGACTTCAAAGCCCTCAGCAAGCTGTTCATTAGCCAATTTGTCGGGATGCTCGATCAGTTACAACCGGACACTCAGCTGCTGACCATCAAGCAGTGCAAGGAGGAGTCCCTGAGGGAGTATGTGGACCGTTTCAACCAACAAAGGCTCTAGATTTGCAATCTCAATGAAATGGCCGCAATTATGGCCTTCTGTTCGGGAGTTCAACACACCAAGATTGCATGTCGTTTCATCATGACCGACCAGCAACCCTGCTGGAGCTCTCGGAGAGGGTCGGAAAGTACATAGACATTGAGGAGTTCCTGAAAGTGAAGCGCGCTGGCCAGGCGGGAGATGAATCCCCAAAGACCAAGCGCAAGCGTGAAGGATTTGAAAAGGGCTCGAGAAAGAAGCCGAAGCAGGATCAGAAGGATGTCCGGGGTCAGCCCCCGATTGCTTTTATACCCCTTTCCCGGCCCATACAAAAAGTCATGGCCGCGGCCGAGGCGTAGAGGTTGCTTCAGCAGCCAGCAAAGCTTAAAGCCCAGCCCGGGAAGAGGAATCGGGACAAGTTTTGCCGCTTCCACAGAGACCACGGCCACACACACAGAGGACTGCTTCAAGTTAAAGATAGCAATTGAAAAGTTGATCGAGCAAGGTCAACTTGCAGAGTATGTCTGTAGACACCCCATTTTGTCAGCTAACAGATTTAGGAGGCCACAAGCATGTCAAACCTTGATGATTAGAAAGATCGAATTTTTAGAGATTGCCTCTAACTCTCAAGAAATCAAAGAAATGACCAAAATGCCTCTAAAAGCTCAAAACTCTCCGGATTGGCCCAGAATCTCAAAAATCATTCGATATTGTTCCAAACAAAAAAATTGCATTTTAAAAGGTAAATATTTGAAATCGTAAGCTCCTAGAGACCCCCGGAAGTCCCGGAAGTTTCCGGAAAGTCTCCATTGACCGGTTTGACCAAGGTTTGACCAAGTTTGACCAAAGTTTGACCAATATCATTCAAATTCGCCCAAAAGTTCCGAGATCATCCTAGATCATGTGAAAAGTCTTAAAATATGTTTTAAAAGAAAAATCGGACGGAAACGTTAGTCTTTGGAGGCTCCTAGAACTTCCCGGAATTCCCTGGAAGTGCACTGCTTGACTGATTTGACTGCAAGTTTGACCAAAAATTAAAGTCTCCGTTTCGATGTTGAAATATTTTTATCAAATACTAGAGGTCAATTGCTTTCTAACAGTATATCGCACATAATTTGTGGATCTAAAACGAATTTGTTATGAATTTCTGAAGGTGAAAAATGCGATCAATTCGGCTTTTATCGCGAATACCGCAAGACTTTCCAAAGTGACCCAATTCCAAACTACTTTTTATGGAAATTAGACCTCAATACCTTTCTAACGCTATATCATAATCTCAATTTGGATTTCGCATGAATTTTCTGTGAATTTTGGACAAAATAGGGCCGTTTCGCAAATTTCGGGAGTTCCGGGGGACAAAATGTAATTTCTGGTCAACAGGGGAATTGATTGCCGTGGCGGCACTGGCCCACTGCCACGGTGGCAGTGGCCAAGTGCCGCGGCAGCACTCTGAGTGATTTTTCATTTTTTTTGTAATTTTTGGTTAATTTTTGAGTTTTAATTCAAATTTTCAACAAATAAAACGACGTAGTTTTGATTATTCCAGGATTTTGGACAAATTAGAGGCTTTTTAAAACCCAAAATACCTCCCCAAGTTGGCCTATAAATGAGACCCATTTGCTTCCATTTGGAGGAGAGCTTGGAAGCCATTAGAGAGAGATATAGAGAGTTAGGAAGAAATAGAGAGAAAAATAAAGATTTTCTTCTTCAAATCCAAGCCAAATGTGAGTTTTATTTAGTTTTCTCAAAACTAAACTAGTATTTACAAGATTTCAATTCATTTTCTTCATCTTCTTTGAGTTTCCAATGAGTTAGAGAGCAATCTACACCCACATACACACATATATGAGAGGTTGAATGCTTGTGGTTCCATCATTGATTATCATCAATTGATTGTTTATTTTCTTGCTTATATACAATGTTCATCTCCTCTAACCTCATTTCTTTTTTGTTTTCTTTGTTTTACTTATAGTTCATCATGATCTAAATGATGACATGAAGTTTGAGGTGAGTGAATCCTTATGGATAGTAGCTCTTCACCTCAAAAACATGTTTAATAGATGATGATTATAACTTCAATACCTCCAAGGTATCCATGAAGTTATATTCAAAATAAAAATGAATCTCTCCAATAATATTGGGGGTTCTTGATGATGAATTTGATGTTGATATTCCAAGAGGTCATAATCTCTATTTGATGTTGAAAATATACTTTCAAAACCTCTATTTCAAAACCCCTCTTTAACCCCCTCATTTTGATCTCAAGAAAGAAAAACTCTAGTTTTTTCCAAAATCTTCAAAATAGTGAGTCAAAACAGTGAGTGATTCGAGTTCAAAGATTTCTCTAGAACTCAATACTCAATGTATGGATGTAAAACCACTTGAAAAGTCTTCCTAACTCATTAGAGAGCACCCATGATTTTTTGTTTGACTCGGAAATACTTCGAAGGGTTCCATTTTGGCCCAAACATTCACTCCAGATATTCTGCCTTTACTAACATAGCAGCTTGGTTGACTTTCAACTTGTTTTACCGAAACCTTTTCCAAATGGGGTGGTCCCAACTCATTTTTAAATTGAACTTCAATGTCTTAGGGAACTTTATGTATAAAATAGGCCCCTAGATCATTTGTTTTCATTTTCTAAATTGTACATGCAACTCCTTGACCTCAACCCGGGAACGAAGTTCACGGTAAATATTCATCCTAAAAACTTTGTGATAATGGTAGTGTAACTTAATTAACATACTAATTCACTACGTTAATTATAACAACTTTGTAGTTTGGATCTCAAGAAGCCTGACAAAGGATTCTTGTGGAACTAGTGACAAGTGAATACAACACAATTAAGGAAGAGGTACTACAGAAAGTTGCAACCTACACATACCAGCAGCAAGGATAGAGGTAATAAAGTTAGGACTCACTTGTCTTCTTTCCTCAAAATTTGTTTTCATCGAACTCATATCCCCATGTGTAATTCTTGTTGGCCTACAAGGGTACAAGACATGGTTTATAATTACAATTTATAGGCCTAACAACTTAAGCCAAAAGACTAAAAATAGGTGGAAAATAAAAAGAAAAGAGAAAAACAAATGCTTCAACAAACATGAATTCACTTACTAAAGTGTGAGTGGTAGGGAAGCATGATATATATTTACCATGATACCCACTGTAAATATATTGAAATTAAAGACCCATTGCTATATAGTTGTAAGGAAAATTACAAATAATATGAGCTAACGGTAATGCCTACCTCATCGATATTGTTTAAGTTGACTCTTGTATTCGATGAATTGTTCATTGTAGTTGCTCCGCCATTGAACTCAAAATCCCATGTGTAATTCCTATTGGGCTGCACGGGTACAAGACGTGGTTTAAAATTACTAAACTAAGTGGGCAGCGTACAATTTAGAGGCTTGACAATTACAACCAAAAGCACAATTTTGGTAACAAATAAATACAGCTATTTTACCGTGGTATTGTATGTGAGCAAACAATATCAGCAAGAAGGGATTCCTACCTCATCGATATTGTTTAAGTCGACTCTTGTAGTCGATGAATTGTTTATTGTAGTTGCTCCGCCATTGAACTCAAAATCCCATGTATAATTCATGTTGTGCTAATAAGTGGAAAGACATGGTTGTTTAAGACTAAACTAAGACAGCAGTGTACAATTCCAATAACATGAGCAATCGATAATGCCTACCTCATCAATATTGTTAAAGTCGATTCTTGAACTCGCTGTAGTTGTTCATATTTGATGTGCGGGTATCCTTTTTATATGAAGTATGCATCCCAAATTCAGGAGTTGTAGTTCGTTTTTTATTTGGGCTACAAAATAAGCTCTTTCTTCGGCTAGTAGTAACCCGTCCACCACCTTCAACTTCAGCATCATCTTGTTGAATGGACCGGTTAGGTTGATTTTTTGGGCATGTTGTTCTTGTGTGTCCAACGCATCTGTATATATCAATGTTAATTTCTATACCACATAGAAGATGTAAATGCTAATCTATTTATTATTTCATTTTACTACTTCTAAATTGTAATGTTGTTTTTTTGGTTTTTTTTGTTGTTGCAGGTTTTCATTTATTTTGGAACGGGTCATCAATGAATGAATTGGTTGTGGTTGTAAGGGTTGAATGAAATTTTTGGTAAGGGTTGTGGTTGTAAGGCTTGTGGTTGGGTAGATATACCTTTTTTTGTTCCAGTGATAAGAAACTGTGTTCCCTTCTTGTTTCTGTTATAAGAAACACATGTAAATTTTTGGTAAATATAAGTTTATGGATACTTCTATTTAGTATGGAGGAATACATCTATTTAGATTTTTTGTACCCTTTTTGTTTCTGTGATTTTTTTTGTACCCTTTTTGTTTCTATGATAAGATGTTTTGTACCATTTTTGTTCATGTGATATGATTTTTTATACCCTTTTTCTTTCTGTGATAAGAAATATTGTGCCTCTAATGCACATGTAAATTTTAGATAAATATAAGTTGTGTATAATTTACTACCTGCAATAACCATAGCGCTTTAAATTTTGTTTGTTGCTGCCTTCCCTTTGTTTCAACTGGGGCTGGGTCTTTTACACCAAAACCAGTAGTACACTTTGTTGTCCCAATCTTCTTCTTCCATAGGTCCTTCAAATGACATGTTAGTTCTGTGACTGTATCATTTGCATCGGTCCATCCTTCCTCCGTTAAGACAGCATAGTGTCTCATGTCTTCGCACCTGTTATTGAACAATTTGAGATGTGCAATTTGACTTTGAGTGTGCTCAAAATTATTGCCTTTCAAGGACGTGTAGTTTGCCGTTTCTGCCCATTCCGGGCCACTTTTCAACCATCTTGGTGTGATACAACTAAGAGGGATTTCCTGCATGTATTCATTTTTCATTACACATATCATATGGCAACAAGGTATTCCAACAGACTCAAATCACATGCAAGAACACTTAATTGTCCCCTCATGGTGATTGGAAATGACATTCCATCGCGAAGTGGGCTGTGGATGTTTGGATAAGTAAAAATTAACGTACGTCGGCCCATTCACCCTTTCTGAGACAAAGTATTTAGTCTCACGGTTAATTTCACCACGAAACATGATAAAAATCGATCTAGTGAATATGTTGGCAGTATGCGTCTCAATGGGCCTCAAGTTTGTGAATATAACTGGATATATTTGTTCCGTATCATTGTGCGCCTTAGCTTCATTATGGCGAAGATGTCGAAGTGCTCTATCATAATTTTTAACAAACTTGTAAAGCCGCATTTGGATTTTAAGAAAGCCTTTTAAAAATGAATTAATCCCTTCGCACCTTTGCGTGGTCTTCATACCGGAAAAGAATTGGCCCCTCAAGTATGCCTCAGCCCAAATCGAACGCTTTTTATACATCTCTTTCATCCATTTGTTAAAGTGTAGCCCATACTTGTCAACTAACTCTTGCCATGATGCTTCAAACTCTTCGACCTTGCAATTTCTCTTCATGCATTTGTCAAAATCATTACCAAACCCTGTAACACGGATATTTGTAACGGCATTCCGTTGTATGTGCCATTGGCACTACCGATGTGATGAGTTAGGAAGAATGCTAGCAATTGCCTGCCGCATCGCCTTATCTCCATCAGTTAGTACGGAAGTCGGAGCCTTACCCTTCATTGCTTTAAGTAAGGTCTCCAAAACCTAAATGTAGGTATCTACGATTTCATCGACCAATAATGCGCAACCAAAAATTGTAGTTTGGAAATGATTATTGACGCCTGCAAGTATGACAAATGGTTTCCTGTAGGCATTTGTTTGGTAAGTTGTATCAAATGCTAGGACATCTCGAAATCTGTCATAGTCGATACGAGATCTTGCATCTGTCCAAAACAACCTGGACAATCGAGTTTCCTCGTCTACCTCAAACTTGTAATAAAATTATTCATCAGTCTCACCTTTTGAACACAAATATGCCAGTGCTCCCTCGGCATCACCATCTACAAGCTCCGATGTACGTTCAACATCAACATAATTGTACAAGTCTTTTTGAATGAACCCAACCTTCTCATATGAACCCGCTTGATGTACCATGTAGTCCATAATCTTACTAGGTCTGATACCGACACTGCGTATTGAACTAATCTGAGCTTTATCTGAATTCTGGACTTGCCGGTGTGACCAAAGGAAAGGCACACATTGAGGAGGACATAGCGGATGGCTATGGTGTTTAACGAAATTTGTCACAACATAATATTGCTTAGCTCTATCCAATCAGATATAGAGGCATGCACCACATTGAACTCTAGTAAGGGCCTTGGGCTCCCTCGACCTGTCTTCATGGTCTAAATATTTTTGGCATCTTTCCCCTTCTCTAGAACACACCCAACATCTCGATACGACTATTTGGTCCCTTCCGTATTTTAATTCATCCTTTCGTACACTAAAACCCACCACCTTTGCATAACTATTGTAAAATTTGGCCCCTTTACCCTCGGATTTGAATGTCATGCGAAGGACTTCATCTTCGGTCATTTCATGTAGTGCTTGATCTAAACCACATTCGAAGGTTTGTTGGACGACATTACTATGTACAGCTTCTGGGTCATTACTGTCAACCCCCGTGTGAATGTTATATGTGTATTCCAATCCGCTTTCATCATATAAATCATTCCCCAAAGTAGTTTCTTCATCCAAATCTGTGCATACCGACTTTCCCTTGGATCTCCGCATACCATCCATTGGAATTTACACTGTTAGAAAACAAACAAAATTAATAAATGAGAAGTATGCGTGTAATATGGACTATGTTTAATGAAATTCCATTATTAAGAAATTCTGTTCCCTTATTGTTCCATAATTAATAAATTATGTACCCTTGTTGTTCCAAGATTAAGAAATTATGTATCCTTATTGTTCCAAGATTTAGAAATTGTGTACCCTTCTTGTTCCAAGATTTAGAAATTATGTACCCTTATTGTTCCATGATTAAGAAATTATGTACCCTTGTTGTTCCAAAATTAAGAAATTATTTACCCTTATTGTTCCATGATTAAGAAATTATGTACCCTTATTGTTCCAAGATTTAGAAATTATGTACCCTTATTGTTCCATGATTAAGAAATTATGTACCCTTATTGTTCCATGATTAAGAAATTATGTACCCTTATAGTTCCAGTGACAATAAATTTTGTACCCTTCTTGTTCCATGCTTAAGAAATTCTACACCCTTCTTATTGCTTACTCATCAAAACACTTATTGTTGCCTACTTCTGAATAGTTCCTTAGCAATATTTTAATTAATTAAAGATTTATTTTACAAAAAGTTTGAAAGCTGAGTGATGTGACTAACTTTCCCTGGAAATGTCCGTAGTGATGTGACTAAACTGTCTGATTAATGATGTCCAAAACCTACTGTAGCTTTCAATAAAGTGAAAAGGCTCCGATTTTTCAGTGATGTGACTAACCTTTCTGAGTGAGTGATTGAAGTTGACAAATCATTGTATCCTATTCATAGTACTGTCCCTCCTATGAAACCCTCATTCATAGTGTAGTCATTTCAAAGTTAACATTTATTGACAGTGCGCAATTCCTACTATACAAAGTAAGAAGGGTTGCAGGTAACATATTTTGTACTCAAATCTCCTAAGGATGAGAAGAGGTAGAGGTGGAGGGAGAAGTGGAAGAAGGGAAAAAAGAGCTAGTAATACTCCTTCAATTAGCGATATATGGCATATATGCTCTTACACAGATCCTAAAGGTCAAACTTGGTATGGAAAAAGACGTTCTTTTGTCAACACCCCAACACCTTATAATTTCTCTTTCTCAAATGTTGGACACATAATCATTGGTGACACTCACACTCAACTACCAAACAATGCAGTTCTTATTGGAGATGATCTGCGATGGACAAAATTGTTTAGCATAAGGTGTGAGTGCGAAGTATATTGTCGTTGGCACGGGTTACCATTACCGATTTCTCGCACTTCTGATTTCATGCAAAATCCTAATAAGGATGACGATCGGGTCATAAAGTTGCTGAAGCAAGAGATTCGACAGATGAAACGACGATTGATGCGTTTTCACGCAATCGAAGATGTAAAAATATATTGTTACCCCCCAATCTTTGCTATACAAGATATTGAAGATGATCCATCTTATGCTGATGTATATCCCAATCTACCGGATTATACTGAAGATGATGTTGATCGGGATTTTCAATGTTTTCTTCCTGGGTGTCTAATCAGAGATGATGGACAACATTTCTGTTGTTATGAATACTATGGCGATTTATCTAGTTTGGACCTCCTTTCTTATTAGTTCCGTTACGGTATGCTTTTTTTTTTTTTTTTAGCTTTAAGAAAGTTTTTTCAAGACAAGGTTGTGTAGTGAACTATTTAAGTATGCATGTAATATTTTCTGTACCCTTTTAGTTCCATGATTAGTAAATTATGTACCATTGTTGTTTCATGGTTAATATATTTTGTACCCTTGTTGTTATGTGATGAAGAAATTTTGTATCCTTTCATGATTAATATATTATGTACCCTTATTGTTCTATGATAAAGATATTTTGTACCCGTATTGTTCCATAATTAAGATAAATTGTACCCATATTGTTCCATAAATAAGAAATATTGTACCCTTATTGTTCTATATATACTATTCACTATACATGTAAAAACACTCATATTACCACAAATGTTTCTAAGGGGGGGGGGGGGGGGGGGGGGGGGCATAAAAAAAATGTTGTAGGTATCACATTTTTTATTTCACTACACTAAAGTAACTTCAAAAATGTTGAAACAAATACCTACAATAAAGGATGAACACTTCAAAAAAAATAAATTAATATGATAAATTCTTCATCAAATACAAATATTACCTACTTCACTAGACATTATTGTCTTCTGTTGTAGGGAGAGCTTCAAATGGCTTCAACTGTAATCCAAATGGCTTCAACTATAATCCAAATGTCTATACTTGGATAAAGAAAGGAATAATTTGTTTATGCTTGAAATGATAAGCAACAAATGAAGAAAAAAAATATGAAAGGAATAATCTGTGTGTTTTGTTTTAGGTTGTTTATAACATTTGTGTTGTTATTCAATCAATGATGTGATTGGTATGTGTTCTTTAATAAACAGCCTGCTCCTATTTATTAAACAGCCATCTTCAACAACCTTAAATTCTACATGGTTGGTATGGTACAACAAAATGTTATAGTACATTATAAGTACAACAAATGAAGCTAAGGAACAATTCTTATTAGAGAGGAACACAATTTCTTACAAAAGGAACAACCGGTTGCACCACTTTAGTGGTCAATAAAGGCACATTTAATGCGCGTACATGCTGTCAATGGCCATGTGTTTGATTAATCTTCACCCGTAGATAATATAGTCGAATCAATCTTGTCCCTTCATTATTTGTCCGCACCAAATCCTACCATACGGAAATACCACCATTCCGCATCACAGCCAACACCATTATAATATAACAAAGTGTAGTTTGGGAAATGATTGCTTCACAAATCAATCTGGATTCTCTACAGGATTAGTTTGTACAAAAAAATGCCTTTGAGGTACACATGCAAACAATGTATTCACAATGTACAAGACATTCTTGTCAAAAAGTGCAAATGCTTCAGCTCAATCACTTTTTGGATGGTTCATTGTAGAGTGCTCTCCAAGTAGTTCATCTTTTAATGCACATATTCTTTTCTTGTCGTGCGTTAACAAACAAAGAATATGTATATGAATATATAGAAGAAGAACATCAATCATAATGATATACTATATAAATATTAGACCCCCTTGATGGTTGATGTTTCAAGAGGGAATGATATTGAATTAAAACCCATCTCGATTCTCTCTTTTCCACGCACAATACATATAGACTCGATCGATTGCATGTTTTGTTTTGTTTTGTTTTGTCTTCTCAATTAATTCTTATTACCATCGCGACACGCAATCTGTTCCTGGTGGTGAAAGTGAACAGCCTCTGCTCCCATCTCATCGCATATCCATCTGTTCGTGGTAAGTCTTACATCTCCATATATTCCTGTACTTCTCTTCCTATCATACACATTGTTCTTCCTTTTTCGTCTTCAATTTCAATATAGTTTTGGCATTTCAATTTCTTGCAATTTGGTCACGAAGAAGTCCAATTGTCGCCCACCAATTTTTGTTCTCTATTGCAATCTTCTGGTAGATATTTTTCTTTCATCTCGAGTTGAAAATAGAACTATAACCATATATCCCTATCTTGGTACAATTTTATTCCACATGGTAGGAATAGCAGTGCTATGTGTCTCATGCAGCACAAGTTGCAAGTTCCAACTCCACTGAGGAGTGTAAACTCCTTAGGGCCACCGGTCTTAGATTTACCCGATTCGTGGGAAAACCAGCTCTGCACGAGTTTGGAGATTACCCTGCACTAGGGGTCAACAAAAAAACCCGAAAAATCGAAAATTGACCGAAATCGACCGACCGTTTGGTCAGTTTATAAAATGCATGTATAAGTTAAAATCGACCAAAAAACTGACCAAAATCGACCGAAACCGAACCTATTGGTCGGTTTTAAAATACATCAAAAATCGACCGAAACCGACCGCGTACACCCTTACCCTGCAGGGTTGGGTTTTGGTCCGACCTTGGAGAGGTTCTCTAAAAAAAAAAAAAAAAAAAAGAGCCTATAATTATGAGTTGGGTCTGTTAGAGTCACCCGTTACCAAACACTAGTAGGTAGAAACAGACAGTGTTCGAGTCAGTTCGAGTTCGTCGGGTCTCGAGTTTAACCCGTGAAAGTGGGCTGACAATGATTCAAAATCTACACATTTTTGGATTTTAAATTTACTTACCTGGATCAATCTTGAAAAGGGACATAAGAGTACAATCACAAATACATAGAGTAAAAGAAGGCTATGGAGTTCTAATCACCAAACAAGCCCCTGATTGCCTCGCCATCTTCTCTCTCTACTTTTTCCCTTCTGGCTTTCTGGGTAGTGGGTAGAGTAGTATATGAGATCTAATCAAGAGAAATACACAGTTTCGAGAAAACTCATAACACATAAAAGTGATGATCAATATATATGTGTAACAAAATGTATACTCCCTCCATCCCATAATAAGTGTCTACTTCCTTTTTGCACAATGTTTAAGAAAGTTGTATATTATTAATTTATTTGGTTCATTAAAGAGTCACTTTCTAATTTTACCCTTAGATGTGATGGGTGTTTGACTTTTTACTTATTTTGGGACCACAAATTAATGCTTCTTTGCCTTTATTATAAGGGTAGTTTTGGAAAGTAAGTAAAAGATATATGCCAATTTAGGAAAATGGACACTTATTGTGAGACATCCAAAAAAGGAAATGTGGACACTTATTATGAGACGGAGGGAGTATATTTTAAACCAATATGTATAAAATCTACACATACGTACTCAGTTTTGGTTTAAACTTACAACTTGATGCCGATCTCGTCGATAGATCTGGAGTTCCACTAGCTTTGAGGCCTCAAGATCGACGAGATGAGAGAGAAAGAGGGAGAGTTAGAGCTCGGCGCGGGGCAGTGTGGGAGTGAGGAGAGATAGAGAGTGAGAACAAGAGAGAGGGGCTGCGTGAGGGTTAGGTTTAGGTTTCAATCCTTTTAAATATGTGTATATATATAATATACTGGTTCGGGTTCGGTAACCTGTGAATTTTAGAGTGGGGACCCGTGACTTGAACCGAACCCGCAAAATTTGTATAATTAAAATCGTAACTCGATCCGACAACCCACCAAACTGACTCATATGCTTCGGGTCTGCTCAAGTCGGTCGGATTTGGCGCGTTGTCGGTAAATTTGAACAGCCCTAATCCTGACCACTCATATATGCGTAAATTAGAAATTGACATTTCTTTTGGCTTTAGAAAAAGGCAAAAGAATGACCACACCATTGGTAAAATGAACCAAAAGTATCGATCACATACTCTAAATGCAAATTTTGCAATATTTTATACGAAAAGAAAATCTTGTATTTGCCTCTCATTTCTTAAACAAAGCTACAAGCAAAACTAAAAATACCACCAATCGTTGTTCCCAATCCACAGAATTGAGTGTTTAAACTCCATCCAACTCAGAATTCACGCATTCAAAAAAAAAAAAAAATACATTGCTATGGACAGTCTGATAGAATTTGAAATATCAACGACATGCTAGTCCACGTTCTGCCAACATCCTCCAGCTCTAACCTACAATCAAGCAAAAGATCAAGAAGTTCACATGTATAAATACATATACATACGTTTATATATACATACATATAAACGAATATATACACATTTATGTGATAAATGAGAGAGAAAAAAGATAAAAAAGAAAGAGATACAATATATCATATAACACTACCCCAATTAAGCAGTCAAGTGTATACAAAATTTCTAAGCCAAAACAAAAAGAAATGTATACAGAAGTTGCATGTTTGAGACTCTTTCAGTTTCGCACTACCCCAATTAATTGAGGGTTAAAGGCTCTTTAAGTTTTTCACATACCCCTAATTATTCTCTTGACACATGGCAAATGCTTGTGGTAATGCTTCATACCAAAATTCACTGAATGAAGACGAATAATTGGGAAGTGCAACCTTAATTTCAAATTCTTTAAAATTATATAATCCAATACTTATCTGAAAAGAAATTAGTGCATTTTTGCTTACTCAAAAAATAGTTGGTGAATGCTCATCCAAGTATCCCATTGGCCAATGTAGTGGGATCCAGAATTAAACATCATTGGCCAATGCGGTGGGACCCAGGATTAAACATCATTGTTTAATCCTGAGTCCCACCACATTGGTCAATAGAATGCTTGGAGGTGATTGTTTAATCCTGAGTCCCACTACATAATGCATTGGCCAATGGAATGCTTGGGTGAGCATTCACCAGGGAGAGGGTTGTCGAAAGAAATGGGAAAAATACAAAATGAATTTGCCAATGCCATGTGTACAAAAAAAAGTCATAAAAATGCCAAGTGGCGACATGAGAGGAAGACAAATAGTTCTCCTTTTAAATATAGTAATAGAAGTACGGGCCAACTACAAGTTTATCTTGTTTCAAGTAGGCAATAATTTTGTCCTTTTATTTTTTAATTTTTATTTTAAATAAATCTTTTCTTTAGAAGGGTTAGAAGACTACAAGAAGAGAGAATTTGTGTATTGAAGTTGTGAATAAATGAATTCATCACGAGCTTTTATAGGCTTGACTTTAAATAAAATATTACTACAATATTCCAATGTGGGACAAACCCCATGTTCTTTAAGATTCCCCTCAAACTGAAGGTCGAAATGTAAATGAATATTGAATTTTATAACCAAAGAACCATGGTGTTGACCGGGTGAAGATGATTGTGTCAAGTAAATCGGGCATAACCGTCGATTAGGGCACGGGACCAAGGTAACTTGCATGCGCGTTGAATTGAGTGTACATGACAATGAGGTCAAGAGGTCACATCGACAGAGAGGTCCGGTGCACCATTTGCTGATGATGGTGGTTGCAGTGGAGTAGCTACCATAGAAAATGGAACAATGACTCTGATAGCATGTTAGAAGAATAAAAAACATAGAGTGCATGGTACTACATGTTGTGGGACTAATATGGAGTGCATTGGTTGAATTTTGGAGTGTGAATGTCATTTTCCATTTTATTTAATAAAAAACTTCAACTGGCCTTATTCACATTCAATACTCATTAATTCTTTTTTCTCCACTTTATCTTTGTTTTAATGAAATCATTCTATTCTTGATGGAATTACATCACTAAGAACTGTTAGGAGTCTCTTTAAACCAATGATATTAAGTTGTACACAATTTTCATGCAAAACCCTCTAGGCAAGTGTATAGAGGTCAACTTTAAAGACACACTCCATAAAATGGGAATACAAATAGAAGTTGAGCCTAACACATTTGGAAAGCTCTATTAATCTAGGAAGGTTTGTGAGAGTGTGCCTTGGTGTACAAGACTTACCATTTAAGGTAAATCCTAATACAACTAGGGTTTGGGAGCTCTACAACCTATATAAATATAGGGCTTACTTAAGGAATTGAGTAGAGAAGATTGGTTGGAGATCTTCTACATACACAAGAGAGGGCGGCAAACTAGTAGCATAGGGATTAGTTTCTAGTAATTGTGTGTGTCATATAACTTGGTTGGATTGTAATCTTCATATTAATCGAAGTGATCTCTTTTGCACAGAGACATAGGCATAGTTGAGCCAAACCACACACGCATATATATATATATATATATATCTTGTTATCGTGTTGGTTGCTTGATTTTCTTTCATGGTTGCTTTGTTCTTGTTCTATTTATCTCCATCTTTGTAGGTATAATTTTTGTTGTGATTGTGTGATAATTCCCAACAATTTTCTCCTGTGACAAACCAATTTTCGCCATTGGCAAAAAATTACTCTAATTAATCTTTCCCACATTGGTCTTTTGATACCTAACTGACACAAGTTTATCAATTTCACTTCCAACTGAACCCCAATTGCATTCTAATCATCTAAACATATTAAAACATGATTAAACTACTCTCAATGATGCTCTAAACTTCCAAAAACATGAACTACATTCACCACCTTGGTCTCATTTAAACTCACATTGAATGAAATTAACCTTTTTACATCATACAAGTACTTGTGATTATTTTAACTTTTATGTTCCTTCAAGTACACAACACATTGCATTTATTATAAAATTACAATTAATCTCAAACAATGTTATGTAATATTTTGCATCCATTACTCAAATTAAGTGAATAAATTATACATAATGCATTTAAACTCCATTCTTTCCCTAGCTTCTTTTCTTTTCTGTATAACCTGAAATGGTTTTAGAATAGCCAATGATCTATAAAGCCCAATAAATAACAAAATCCTAGAACATGAAATCATGATAAGCATTTAACCAAAACTATAAATATAGCATTTTTCTTGGTCATCTACAGAATTAATGCAACATTTTCCTTATTCATCTCAAGCATGTAACACATCATTCATTCTCTTCCCATTCAATTGCTCTCTTTCACAATAGAACTGCTTCATAACTTTTCATAGTAAACCACTATAGCACCACTATAGAACCATTGCTTATCCATTGCCTTCTCCCCAAAGAAAGTCATTCACATTGATATAATAAGCACATCTTTTACATTAGCATATAATCCATAGTCATCATGTCATTAACATCACAACTCAATCAATAATCATAATCAATCAAGACAGCACATTTAACAACTCAATTAATCATTCTCAACACATAGGAATATACATCATTCAATCACTAACATATTTCAAGTAATTTACATATGAAACAATGTATATTAATTGAAATACACAACCATTCATTCACATGTCATAAACCAATTACTTTATCTCATTTCATAAGATTAAAATCATTTCTTTAAAAAGAATGTTACTCACCCTGATAGAACAACAATAACATGCTTCTACATCTCTTCTCATTCTCCTACATCAATTATTCATACATAGAAACATAGGAATGTTATATTTTCCCATTAATCTCAATTTACACCAACCATAAAAGAGAATTAAATCATGGATCTCACCATTAGCTAGTGATTTCTAGCTTTGAACACTTTCTTAGATTTCCTTTCCCTTCTTTCCTTTGAATTCCATTTCTTTCTCCTTGATCTTCTTTTTCCGCTACACACACTTACTTACACCTTCAAAATGGTGTAGACAAAAGCTAACACCTCTCTTTTATTGGATCATTACATTCACCTACTAGATACAAGCAAACACCTTAATTAACTTAACTAATTAGATTACTAATTAAACTATTAACTTAGTCACACACACACACACATACACACACATTGTTTACGCATGATTCACCTATTCCACATTATTCTAAAATATTCTACACAATTCTCACATTTCCTACACAGTTCCACAACATTCCAAAATTTGTCTACCAATTTATTTCCACAAAATTCTCACTTATTCCACAAATCTCTAGAATTTTCAAGCATATGGAAATTATACTTTCACCTACTAAACTCTTGAATATTACAACATAGCTCCTCATACTTTTAATAATTACTAATAGACCTACTACATATGAAAATGTTTACATTCTTCTCTTTCATTCATAGCCTTACCACTTACAACACACTCTAAATCATTAAGCAAATATCAACCATGGATAATAATAAACTTTCATGTTATTCAACATAGACAACTTTGTATAAAACCAAATATATATAGAGTGCCGCACATTTCATTTTACATCATTTCACCTTCAATTATTTCACTTTCACATTGTAATCTTCCATATGTTTATTCAATGAAAAACCATTTCACTTATTTAACATGAATTACCAACACTTTATTCATGTAATGCAATATAAACAAATTAAGATTTTGGGGGTGTTACAACACCGATCATATTAGGTTTAACTTGTCTCCTCTCTATCTAGATCTCCACGTCTCTCTCAAACACATTTTTATTTCTCTTATCTCTATACTAGATCTTTATATGTATTTATCCATGTCTATCAGTCACTAACATGGCCCGCCCTAATTATCAGAGCATATCTATCAGTGTCAGAACAAGAGCACTAGGACTTTAGGATACTGCGGTTTGTCACCTTGTGTCGAACTGTTCTAAGGGAGGTAACAAAAACTCTATATCAAACTGATCTCTCTCTATCTCTTTATTAGTCTCTATCTCAAATACTTTCTCTATCTATCTTTCTCACTAATTGAATCTTAATCTATCAGAACATTTTAACTTGCGAATCAACTTGGTTTTAGATTTAAAAAATGAAGTAAATTTAGTTCCATAATTTTTTTCTTTAGTTTTTAGTGAATCAGCCATATCTAATATGTGGTGCTCGACAGTCAGCAATTTACTTGACTAAATGGCGATGGAATAGAAGAATCAAAGCTACTAGATACATTTGTTTAAAAAAGAAAAGAAAAATTAATCTCTTAATCTCATAACTTTTCACAAAGTTGCATTGCACTGCTAGAACTTAATGGAGCCACCAAACAAAGTTAGGAATTACCCCCAGTTCGTACCAGAGGAATAAACATTTATGAGAAGGCCTCACTTTCTTGATTTGTGCAACTCAGCAACTGTTGGAATATTAGGTTTCGAAAAAAATAAATTTACGTGCATCGGAAGATAAAGTTCAAAACATCATATGGTATTTGAGATCTACTTCTTATTGTTGCCTATTGATGCATAGAAGAGAGAATATACCTTTATGATCTTGAACCCAATTCTGATTTTGGCTTCTCTCTTTGATGTTCAATGATGTCCAGCAACTTGGTATAGCAAGTCTTCACTCTTATGTCTTCTCGAACGTGAACTAGGAAAACTTGGGCTTCTCGGAACCCTAGAAGAGAGAAAAGCAAGGTCTAGAGCACTTATAGACAAGCGTGGACTTTTTGGGAGATAAGAACTACATGCAAAATGTTCTATCTTGTATGTCCTCCTATTTCTAAGTTTTCTAACTGACCTAAGACCTAATCAATTGGCCGAAAGTCCAATCTATTTCCATACTAATCAATTGCTAAAAGAGGCAATCGATTGGACTTCTAATCGATTGGAAGCAACCCCAATCGGTTGGATCCCTCTTTAGTTGTCTTCCTTACATTCTTTATGAAGCTAAGAATGGGACCTCCTAGGTTCTTAATTGTCAACTTAGATCAGTTATTAATCCCTCCTAGATTAAACTATTTAATCAGAGGATTAACTAATTGATCAGTTAACATTAGTACCACTAAATAATGATAACTGCACTTTGATGCATAAGAATATATCCGAAGCTATAACTAGACTTGTAAGGTGACACTAATGTCCCTCTACATTAGTATTTGCATTTTTATTTAGGTCGTCAGATACACAATATTGTCGACCTGAACTGTGAATACATCTTCCAGTCCTTGAGTCTCTTTCACCTCTAATGATTACCTTACATGTCGATAACTACTTATCAACAAGACTGCAGTTCTCAGTAATCAACTTGGTGACATTCTCAAGGGAATACTTACTCTATTACAGAGGTTAGATTCTATCTTGACAATGTACGTTCACTACATCATGCAATACGATTACCCAAGATACCCATGTGTTGATCCTTAAGATGTCATTGATTTGTAAGTCAAAGTAACCATACGATGACTTGTGTTCATAATAGTCTCAAGATTAAGAACACATATCGTATACACGTGATGAGTTCCTAATAACTATTGACAGTGATTAATGTTAATAGGAAACCTCATGGTTCTTCAATGAACTCAAAGCATCAGCATATTAATTACGAGTCACACACTCTAGTGAATGAGATACATCACTCCTTCCTATGGTAGTTAATTACGCTATAGTGTAAACCTTATGAGATATGCAATCTTATTATCCACTAAGACAATTCTAAACATTGAGGAATGGTAATTTGTATCTCCCTTGTATGCATCTCATACATATAAACAAATTACTCGCAACAATGTTTAAGGATAACAATCAATAAAACATTCATCTTATGAAACATATATATCAAAATGTAAACTAATATCCATAAATATAAAAGTCATAATGTCTCGCGCATAAAGTAATTGGTTTGAGAGCACAATCCCAACAAACTCCCACTTGCACTCATAACCAACAAGAATTACATCTGAGACCTAAACTATCTAGATAACGATCAAAGACCTTCTGTAGCAAGGCCTTTGTGAATGGATGTGCAAGATTGTCCGTAGAGGCAATCTTGGTGACAGCTGCATCTCCATGCTGAACTATATCTTTGATGCGATGATACTTCGTCTCTACATGCTTTCCTTTTTCGTGGTTCCTTGGCTCTTTAGACTGAGCCACTACCCCACTATTATCACAATATATTGTAATAGGTGATAATGACTCTGGTACCACTCCGAGTTCCATAAAAAACTTCTTGAACCAAACAGCTTCTTTTGCAGCTTCATAAGCCGCTACATACTTAGCTTCTGTAGTTATGTCTGTAATGTATTTCTGCTTAATACTCCTTCAACTAACAACACCACCTCCCAAGGTAAAGAGATGTCCGGATATCGACTTCCTCGAATCATTATCTGACATGAAGTAAGAATTAGTGTAACCAACTGAAACTAACTCATCCGCACCATACATAAGCATGTAATCTTTAGTCATTCGCAAGTACTTAAGAATATACTTAGTGGCTATCTAGTGTTCTGGACCAGGATGGAATTGATAACTGCTTACCATGCCAATGGCAAAACAAATATTTGGTCTAGTGCACAACATTGCATACATGAGACTGCCTACTATCGAAGCGTAGGGCACTCCTACCATGCGATCCCTCTTTTCTTGTGTCTTAGGACACTAATCCTGGGAGAAATGTAGAGCATACCTAAAAGGTAATAAACCTTTCTTTGGAATTATCCATGGAAAACCTAGTCAATACCTTATCGATATAAGAAGCTTGAGATAATCCCATTATCCTTTGCTTCCGATCTCGAAAGAGCTTTGTCCCAAGAATATAACTCGCCTCTCCTAGATCCTTCATATCAAAAGTACTAACTAACCAAATCTTGATTGTTGATAACATTCATACATCATTCCCAATGAGTAGTATATCATCAACATACAGTACAAGAAAAGCCATTGCTTTCTCTTCACACTTCTTGTATACGCAAGGTTCATCCAGATTCTAGGTGAAATAAACGACTTAACTGTGTGGTCAAAATGTATGTTTCAACTTCTGGACACCTTCTTAAGTCCATTAATGGACCTTTGTAGCTTGCATACCAATTTATCTTTACCGTCAGCTATGAAGCCCCCTGGTTGCTGCATATAGATATTCTCATCAAGATTTCCATCCATTTGCTAGATCTCGTAATTGAGATATGCAGCAATGGATAAGAGAATCCTTATGGATTTAAGCATGGCTATAGGAGAAAAGGTTTCCTCATAGTCGATGCCCTCGTTATGAGTATAACCCTTCGCTACAAGCCTAGCTTTAAAGGTCTCTACCTTTCCATCTGATCCTCTTTTCCTCTTATAGACCCACTTACAGCCAAATAGGTTTAATATTGGCAGGTGCATCTACAAGTTTCCAGACCTGATTAGAGTCTATAGACTCAATCTTAACTTTCATTGCTTTAACCTAATGACCTGAATCAACATCAGCCATTCCCTCCTCATATGTGGTAGGATCAAATTCAGAGTCCACGGAGATAGCTTCAAAAACTTCTCCTAAGAGCATGTATCTGTCAGGCTGACTAACTATCCTCCCACTATGGCGAGGTACCAGTGCAGAAACATGTGAAGATGTAGTGTTTTCTTGTTCTCGATTGTCATTAACTGTTGGAAAAATGGAGGGCTTTCTCGTTACTTCCTTGAAAACTATCCTCCTCTGGGTTTATGGTTCATGATATCATCATCTTCCAAGAAAACTGCGTTCGTGCTAACGAATACCTTCTGTTCTCTAAGATCATAAAAATTCCATCCATAGGTGCCCTTTGGATAACCCATAAAGTAGCATACTTCCGATTGTATCACCAACTTGCTCATATTTTCTTTCAGCACATGTGTTGGACACCCCCAAATCTAAATATATTGTAAAGAAGGCTTACGCCCACTCCACAATTTCGGAGGTGTCTGATCTCGTCAGAATAAAGATATAAAAGTATACTCTACTTTAAAAGATTTGTAGTGTGGAAGTAGAGGTTGAACCCACAGAGATTGAAATACTAAAGCACTCTAATTTTAAAACCTAAACCTAGTTAATTAAGAAAACATAATTTTGATTTTGATTTTAATTAAACTAAGAAACTAGGGTAATAAATCTAACTATGAATGCGATTAAAAGTTGTTTTGATAAATATGTGTATTGAATCTAGGATTACAAATCCACCACTAACTTCATAATAAGGGTATTCATGCATACAACTAGCTTATTACGTTGGATGATAAAGGGGAATTCTAGCTACAAGCCCAATTCCTCTGTCAAGAAGATAACTATGATTCAAGCATCAACATAATTCATCTTCAGTTGGCACGGAGTGTCTCACACTAAACTAGGGTTGTGGCATACTTCGTCTTCCCTAGGCATGAACTATTCGACTACTTGATATCACAATTCAAATAAGAACCATTACATGTAAACAATCTATACAGGCACATCAAATATAGATCATTGAGCATATCACATTCAAAATAGATCTAAGACAAGAATAAACTTTGAAACCAATGATTTAATCAATAGAAATACGATTTTATTATTCAAAATTCTCGAAATATGTAATCATCATCCATACATAATAAATCTAAAAGAAAAACAAAAAATACACCATGTTACTTGGCTAGGGTTTCATTGAAATCCTAGATATCGGTCTAGGCGGCCATAGAATCGAGGATTGGCAAGAGGTTGATGGAGGAGGCCATGGGAATCTTTGGTCTTCTTCTTCTTCTCCTTGTTTCTCCCTCTTCAATGGCTGAAGTTTTGTTGTATGTGGATATGTATAATGTTGTGTAACCCCTAATTTTACTTAAAAGAGGATATGTATAGATTTGGAACAAGTTTTGGAAGCTTTCCTAAACCTAATCGCACTAAAACTGCTTTATTTACGTTTCTAGACGTATTCAGCCAATTCTGTTGGCATAGGGCTCTTCAGTGCATCGAAATATGCATTTTTGGTTTTTTTGTCAATGGGTCGGTTGTGCGGGCCACTCGCGCGCTATCCTAAAATTACGAGAACGGGCCGCTCCAGCGAGATGCCTATTTTTTAGCTTTTATCATATTTGCTCAACTTTGCGCACCGATCGTAGAATTGCGATAACTTTTGACTCAGACCTCATATTGACTCGCTGTTTATGGCCACGCATCTGTAACTCGAAGATATACATTTTATATCTCTAGAGAAAATTTTCAAATCTAGAGTATTCATTATCAAAAATGCCATTTACCAAGGCTGCTACTGTCTCCAGCTTTCTCCGGAATCACCTTTTGAGCACAGAATATCTTCCAAAGCCACTAATCATTGAATTTTAGTGCATTTTCAAGTTAAAGCTCCGAAACCTACAAAATATAGAATACTTATTAAAAACACTTAATGACTAAATGAAGTGGGCTAACAAAGCGTATATTCAGGACTATAAACAGGAACTATTCGTCATCGATCACATGACCCCCAAACCTATACTTTGCTAGTCCCCGAGCAAAGAAAAACATAAAAATAAAACTGAAGTACAATTAGATATCCTAACTCACTGTCGCAGGCAATGCGATTGCATTTAACACATGCAATAAGCCTTTTAAACTCCTAGGTGTCCCTAGTAGTACGAGTGAAGTCTCGTGATGGTTCTCGTTGAATAAGACACCCACAACCATCTTTATTTCATTATACATTTAAAAACGAAAATCATAACATTCAACACTCCCTATTATAAACAACAATTTGAAATAGAATAATGAACAAGAAGAAACAGAATCAAATGTTCATCTAAGTCATGAAAAGCAATCCTTAGCACATACATCGTATAAATCAATAGAGCTTCTCATAAAATTGCACGTGTGTGATGTGGTAGTCAAATGAACACGTGCATGTCATGAACTTGGAATACAGCTCGGATAACCATCCAACTATACTTTGACTACGAATCTCACAATGTTAATTACACTCTCAAATGAAATGTTCAGAACATGTGTAATCTCTAATATATGGGAGCAAAGGAAATATGATTTCAAAACAAGAAACGCTCACATATGACTCGAAAAAGACGCATGACATGAAAGAACAATAGTCTCATGGATAGGACGCCAACAGTCAAGAAAAATTAATCGTTACCATATTTTAATCCCCCTCCCATCGTTTACATATCTATACCATGTTTTCTAGGATCAAATAGGACTTTTCAAAGGTTGTAACGTGGCTCAGGCAATAAGAAAGGATAGAAAGGATTTATTAAGCAGTTTTAGAGTGGCGCTGTAAGGCATGTTCGATTTCTTTCATCATCTCTTCTACCAACTTTCATCTTTTTATTCTATTCTCTTCATACTTTTTAAAATTTGCTTCCTCTTCTTTTTTTTCTTTTCTTCTTTCAACATTTTTCTTTTCTTTTTTGTTACTTTTAAATGACTATTCATTGAATACCAAGGCAATTACCCCAACATCATCTTGTTTTCTTCTTCTTCTCAATCGACACACCGCCTTATCACCACTAAAAGTTGACGAATCTCTTAGTGGTGAGCTCCAAGTTGGTCAAGTTGGTGCAAAAAAAAAAAGGGATAATGGTGATTAAAGAAAAAAGGGCATTTTAAAGGCTCAAAGGGGCAAACTAAGGGAATTTTATCATTTTTCTGGATAGGTTAAAGGTCAAAAGGGTGAAAAACAAAGAAGACCTAAAATCATGTCCTAGGGTGATATGGTTCTTCAACGTTTATAATGGAAAATTATTTCGCATGGTAACAAATATTTTAACTTGACTATCAACCAAAACAATAATAATGAGACTAAACAACAAGCTAATGTGCTATTTCAATACAATTCGACAAGCACTAAATGTATTTATAATCCTCTAAAAAGAAAAGAAAAGCTCAAAAGCTTACCGGGTCTAGTCTCCACACTGTGTGTTATCTAGAAATCTGAATCATATTATAGTTCACATCAAACATGTATTAAAGCGACTACGTGCAGTGCATAGGTTCATGTGCAAATCTATTATATAAAACTACGATTCAAACAATGCATAACCTAAAACGTTGCATCATGACTTTAGCAAATTTTTAACCACATGTTCTCATGTTTACCATTCTACAACAATCCAAGTTACGTAACAAGAAGTATTGACTCGAGATTGCAAAAACGTTGGTAACATCGTTTATTTAAGCACAAGTATTGAAATTTTTTAAAAAAATGGTGCATAATAATGTGGATGTGAGTGCATACCCCCAAATCTAAACATTTCATAGTCCATAATGAAACAATAAAATGAAAGAAAGGAGAGTACGTAAGAAAGGAATGATATTACCTCGATCTCGGCAATCACAAACCAGGTAAACGTTTATGAATATGGCGATAAAGTTCAATTGATCCAAATAGAGGCACTAATTCACCTGTCAATACTTGACAAAAGAAAATAAACAAACAAAAGAACAACGATAGCTAATAGAAATTTAAATATATAATTCAGACCATGGCGTACTTGTTGAAAAACAAAACTAAAACCAAAAGACTCAATGAAAATAAAAAAGAACAAGCCCAAACGGAACTATCAAAACAAAGAAGCACTCGATCTAAAAGGGGCCTAAGAGAGCAAACAGAAAATAACAAACACATAAACAAGGTCTGGGAGAAAGAAGAAGAGAACAAAGCGAAAAACACAAAAATCCCTCCTTCGCGCGAGCGGGTTGCGTGATCGATTCCTTGCACGAGGAATTACTGAGGCTGTTTTAAAAAAAAACTTAAAAATTTTCTAAGTCCAAAACTGGCGCGCGAGCAAGTTACCTCTTTCTGTCTTTTATTTCCGTTTAACATGATCAAGTTCAAAATAAATTGACCCCACCTCCAAACCTGTCCAGAAAAGAAAAAGCTGTCTCAAAATGACCCAAAAAGTGTACAAAAATGGAAAAAAAAATAGAATGATAAAAGCTTGGGTTGCCCCCAAGAAGCACTGTCTTTTGCGTCTTCAACTAGACCGTTCTAACTTAAGACTTATGGAGGTCGAAACTTAGTCTTTGTACCCTTGAAGACATTATGGATGCTCTGGTTGAAAATAGAAATAATGTTGTAATTTGTTAACTCATTCGACGACTCCTCTTTTTCGATTTTGAAACGATCCTTGACCTTCTGAGTAAATCTTTGATTAGGATCTGATTTGCTAGGGTCTGTTTCATTAAGGTTCATCTATGCACTACACACTATATAGTTTCCCTTCCTAAAGTCTCATTGTCTATTAAGTTCTTTAGCATGCCTTACCTCACTTTCCACCACACATGGGTAATCGTCATCCTTGGGAGGTTGATCAACAGTGTTAAAAATGTTTAATTTTAGGTTCATGTTTCCAAACAACACTTTCATTACCCCCGTTCGACAGTTGACATGCGTATTAGTGGTGGCAAAGAATAGACGACCAAGAATGACAGGAGTGTGTTCCTAGCAGATATCATCAGTTTGGTATCAAGGACCATAAAATCGACAGGATAATAGCATTTGTTGACTTTAACTAGGACATCTTCAAAAATTCCTCTAGGGATCTTGATAGAATGATCCGCTAATTGTAAGGTATTGGCCATGGGTTTAAGTTCACCTAGACCTAGGTGTTTAAAAATCGAGTATGGTAGGAGATTCATACTCGCTCCTAAGTCAATGAGAGTCTGATGGATTAAAGTGTCACCTATATGACAAGAAATGGTAAGCGTTCCAGGATCCTTATACTTCGGAGGAGTGTGTTGAAAAATCGAACTTACTTTTTCAGTGAGGAAGACCTTTGTCGGAGTATGACTGCGCAACTTACGCTTTTGTGTGTACATGTCTTTAAAAAATTTAGCATAAGCGGGAATTTGTTTAATAGCGTCGAGGAATGGAATGTTTATTTTCACATATTTAAACACCTCGAGTATATCTTTAGTTTTCGACCCTTTCTTTGAAAAATGTGACGGTTCCTCAATATTTGGTAGGAAAGGCATTTTTGGAACATAATCTATTGGGGTCATTACGACTCTTTCTTAATTTGACTCATGTCCTCACTCCTCTGTTGATTTGAGTTCATGTTCATGTCTTTCTCACTCTCATTCAGGTTTTCAACAACTTTTTCTTCTCGAGTAGTCATCCTAGTCAAAACGACATTTACATGCTCACTAGTACAACTGACCTCGTATTATCCCTTAGGGTTCTGAATAGTTTGACTTGGTAACTTACCCTCATTCCTACGATTCAACGTGTCAGTTAATTTCCCTATTTGGGACTCAAGCTTCGTGATGGACTGCATGTGAGAGTGTACTAATTGGATCATAGAACCAAAACTTTCAAGTGAGACCAACACTTTTTCCTCAAATGCATTATTACGTGGAGGTAGAGGAGGAGAAGAGTTGAGTTGTGTATATTGATATTGTTGAGATTGATATTGCCATGCATTGGGAAAGTTAGTTTCAACTTGAGGACTTTGGGAGGAATATGGACCCTCATTATTTTGAGATCGCCACCCATAATTTGGGTGACTTCTCCATAGCGCATCGTAATTATTTTTTGAAGGGTTGTGAGCATTTCATGGGAATTGTTGAATAGTTAATGTGCTGCTCGATAAAATCCAGGAATTAAGAAGCAGAAGGACATGTGAAGATATTATGAGAAGGTTCAGAACATAATGTACATACTTCGGAAGGAGGTGGACTGGACATATGGCCCATCCTCATGAGTTGGTTAAGTTTTCTAGATAGTTCTTGTTTTTCAATTGAGTGACTTGACTCGAAACGCTACTCTCGCTTGGGTTTAGGTGGAAGACACCCCTCAGGATAGACGAACACGGCTTGGTGCATGGAGTTTTCACTTAACGTTTTAAAAAATTTCCAAGCCTCGTCGGCGCTTTTGTGAAGAAATGTTCTAGCACAAACAGCATCAGCTGTGTTACGGACAGAAGGAACAAGTCCTTCATAGAAGATTTGAACCAATTGCCACTTAGGGATTTGATGATGGGGGCAAGTGCGTAAAATTTCTTTAAATTGTTCCCATGTATCATATAGTGTTTCCCCATCTTGCATCACAAAGTTCATTATAGATTTTTTAATTTGATTTGTACGCGTAATAGGGAAAACTTTTGTAAGAACGCAGTATGCAATGCTTCCCATGTTCTAATAGTGTTTGGCTCAAGAGATTGGAGCCAATACTTAGCTTTATCTTTTAAGGAGAATGGGAGAGACACAATTTAATTCATCATCAGTTAGATTTGAATTTTCAATGTAGAGCATATGTCTTGGAACTCTCCTAAGTGATGATAATGATCTTCTTTAATACGGCCATGGAATGAAGGGAGTAACGCGATGATAGATTACTTTATCTCAAAGTGAGATATCGTCACCTCCAATAATTCGATACATGCTTGTGGTGTGTAGGCCGTATGAATGAAATAATCTTTTAAGGGAGGAGGTTGAGGTGTATTAGGGATTTTTCTATTTTTTTTATTCCCGTTGTTTCCAAAGTCGGCCATTGGAATAGGTTCGATGTTAATGGCTCGAGTTTTTCTTAAGCGTTTAAGAATGCTTTGGATTTCAAACTCAAACAAAGATGACGGTTTAAGCATTGATTCGTTGTCTAACATCAACCGAGCTCTAGAAGCTTGAGTTGAGGACCTACTGACTTAAAGGGTTCGCTCGAGTTCAAGATTCAAAGGATGCAAAGCGGGTTACTCGAATGCGTACCAAAATACACTAAAAAAAGGAAACTAAAACAACGACTGACTTAAACAAATACGAAAAGCAACCACGCAAATAAGACAACAAGAACACAACTACTATGATGCATAAACGTTATCCTGTAATGCAATGCTTCGCATCAAAGCCCAGCTTCCAGGGTTTCCTAGCTAATACACATGCAAATCACCCCTAAACTAATGCAAATAGTGTGTCTCAGAGCCCTGACTAACAGTGGTTTGAAGCAAATTTTAAAGGAAGCGATTTACTTGAATTTTTGTTTTCTTTCAATTTTTTTAATTGATTCGCGTAAGCTCCTTTGATGTGCTAAGCTCTTCCACTCTGAAATACTAGAAATTGATGACTCGAGAAACTACAAAGCAAAAGGAAAAGTTAGTGACTCAAAACAAAAACGGAAAATAAGAAAAAGAAAACCTAATCTAATATTTACGAATTAACTAAACTAAGATTCTAAAACTAAAGGTAGTAATTTGCAATCCCCGGCAACGACGCCAAAAATTGATCTCGTCAGAATAAAGATATAAAAGTATACTCTACTTTAAAAGATTTGTAGTGTGGAAGTAGAGGTCGAACCCACAGAGATTGAAATACTAAAGCACTCTAATTTTAAAACCTAAACCTAGTTAATTAAGAAAACAGAATTTTAATTTTGATTTTAATTAAAGTAAGAAACTAAGAAAATAAATCTAATTATGAATTCGATTAAAAGTTATTTTGATAAATATGTGTATTGAACCTTGGATTGCAAATCCACCACTAGCTTCATAATAAGGGTATTTATGCATTCAACTAGCTTATTACGTTGGATGATAATGGGGAATTGTAGCTACAAGCCTGATTCCTCCATCAAGAAGATAACTACGATTCAAGCATCAATATAATTCATCTTTGGTTGGCATGTAGTGTCTCACACTAAACTAGGATTGCGACACACTTCGTCTTCCCTAGGCATGAACTATTCAACTACTTGATATCACAATTCAAATAAGTACCATTACATGTAAATAATCCATATAGGCATAGTAAATATAGATCATTGAGCACATCATATTCAAAATAGATCTAAGACATGAATAAACTTTGAAAGCAATGATTTAATTAATAGAAGTACGATTTTATTATTCAAAATCCTCGAAACATGTAATCATCATCCATACATAATAAATCTAAAAGAAAAACATTAAATACATCCTATTACTTGGCTAGGGTTTCATTGAAACCCTAGATATCAGTCTAGGCGGCCATAGAATCGCAGATTGGCAAGAGGTTGATGGAGGAGGCCATGAGAATCCTTGGTCTTCTTCTTCTTCTCCTTGCTTCTCCCTTTTCAATGACTGAAGTTTTTGTTGTATATGAATGTGTATAATGTTGTGTAACCCCCAATTTTACTTAAAAGATAATATATATACATATATTTGGAGCAAGTTTTGGAAGCTTTCCTAAACCTAATTGCACTAAAACTGCTTTATTTACGTTTCTGGACGTATTAAGCCAATTATGTTCTTATAGGGCTCTTCAGTATATCGAAATACGCTTTTTTGGTTCAAGAACCAAAGTATCTAAGATCTCATCTTTAGCCAGTCTATTAATCCTATTTAAATTTATATGACCTAACCTCATATGCCAAAGTCTTGTTGGATTAGAAGAAGGTTCCTTTCATTTAGATGCTAAAGTAACCATTGAATTATTATGTTCCATTTTAGATTCTTTAGAAATAATGGAAATGATCACGTACAAGTCATTTAATTTAATACAAGAATATATAAAAGAACTATTTCTTTTAATAACAACTTCAGCTCCAAATAAAACAGAATAACCATTATTTGATAATTTTGAAACCAAAATTAAATTGCGTCTCATACTTGGAACATAAAGTACATATGGTAAAACTAAAGACATCTTATTTTGGAATTCTAAAACTACTACTACTGCAACCGCTGAAATTGTTGCACTAGAACCTAAAGTCAGCTTGATCTCTCCATCACTGCACCTCTTGGCTGATTTGAACCCCTGCAACAAATTACAGACATGGTTAATCGCACTCAATGTTATTAAACCCGAACCGAACAAAACCGAACTAGCTGGTCGGACCGGTCAGACCGGCGACTGGTCTTAAAATTGGCCCGGTTTGAGCCGAAAACCATCACTAAACTAGAAAGCGTCCTAGATTGCAAAAACCATCCAAACCGGACGGTTGAACCGGATTTTTTAAAAACCGTTCCCGGTTTGAGTGAACCGGGCCAGTCTTGAACAGTATAAAAGAAATGCTTAGCTCTTCCCTTGCCTTGCCGCTGTTGTCTCTATCTTCTTACCGTAGCCGTCTTCATCTGAAAGAGGCATCACATCTTTCCCCCCTCTTTCTCTCTTATTCTTGTTTGGTGTATTTTTGTGTTCTCCATCACTGCTTATTGAAACAAAGAGAAGAAAGGAGAACAAATTCCAGCCGAGATTCAGCTAGATCTGAAGAAGAAAAGTTGAGTGCAGACTAGAGAGAGAGATAAGAAGAAGATATGGAAGGAGGGAAATTAAGTTTAATGACTTTAGTCATTCCCAATTAAATACAGTAACTTTTTTCAGTCTACTCTTTTCAGTTTCTAATGTTGCATTCTTTATAATTATTATCTTTTTGCTTTATCTATACTTCTAGAATGCCTCTTCCAGAAATATGTCAAGCCCATTGATTAATTCTAGAATTCCTTTTGTGTGTATAGCAATTCAAGATCCATTCAATTTAATTTTTTTTATATACTTTCAAGACCCATTAATTAATTTTTTTTTTAAAATCAGTCAGCAATTCAAGTCTATAAGTAAATTTCAGAAAAGAAAGTCCATGAATTTTAAGGGTGAGATAACGTGGTGAACTTTTGAATTCTTATTTACTATTTTTGTTTAATTTTATTATTAATATTTACAAATAAATATATAAAATGTGTACTAATGACATCACGGTTGGATTCCGGTTCACCCATGGTTGAACCACCAACCCGTAACCCGATCATTTTTCCAGTTCAATGAACGGTCCGATTTTTAAAACATTGGTCGCACTAGAATCAATGCACCAAGTATTTGAAGTATCCATTATAAAACTTACTTCAATAACTTGTGATTCAATCATACCAGCGACTTTAGTAGCCAAGTACTCCAGACAATTTCTCTTCCAATGGCCTAGTTCCCCGCATTGGAAACAATTTTCTTTGCCTTTTCCACATGCCTTACCCTTTCCTTTAGCCTTTGATTTCCGAATCTTTGGGAAAGGTCCAACCTTTAGACCCTTGGCGCCAGACTTCTTCTTTTTTCCTTTCTTACCCTTTTGGGCAGATTCGAAAGAAGAAGCCCTCTCAACGTCCAGAATGTTAACCCTAGGTTTGATCACCCCTTCAGCTGCCTATAGAGAGCTCATCAGTTTACTCCTGGAAAAGTCCATTTGATTCATGTTATAATTAAGTTCACTTGAGCAAATGATACAGGCAAGGATTTGAGAATCATATCAACATAAGTTTGTGCATCAATGTTGGCACGCAGAGTCTCCAGTTCATTTAAAAGTGCTATCATTTTTAGAACATGCTCTTGAACTGGAGTTCCTTCCAACATTTTAGTACTCATGATCTATTATATGGCGATCTGTTTAGCAGGTCCCTTATGCTCCCCAAACATTTCTTTGAGGTTGGTCATGATAGTGCCAGCGGAATCGTTCATCTAGAATTGATGTTGTAACACACTAGCCATAGAGGCAAGCATGTAGCAACAAGCCATTCTATTCGACTTCTTCTACTTATCATAGGCCCGTCTAGCAGCTATCGTAGCTTTTGTAGGCACTTCCTCAGAATAGGGTTTGGTAAGAACATATATGTGATCTTCCACAGTTAAGATAATATTCAGGTTCCTTTTCCATTCAGTGAAATTGTTTCCCGTTAGTTTGTTCTGAGTGAGAATGGTGGCAAGTGAACTAAATGCAAACATATTTAATTTGAAAAATGAATAAAAGACAATTATAAATATGGATATCAAGGATTTGACAGTGTATAAAATAGAAGAATCCTTTTAAACTTTTATTTTATAAATTAAGTCGTCAGAATATCAAAACAATAAAATAAAACCTTCTTGTGAAGGCCATCATTTTATCTTCTGGTTAGGAATCCCATCATGACTTATCTGCTACGCATCTCTTGCAAAAAAAAGTTATGACTCCTGACTATTTTGGTCTCTAAGTTTCTAGATAATGCTCCTTGTGAAGTCCCTTATCGATAGCTTAGCTAGTGTTCGCCATTAAATAAAATCCAATGACAGCCGCCTCAAGTAGTGCCTCCGTGTGTCGGTCACCCTCTAACACGTCTCATTGATTCTACCTGAAAGAAGTTCATATCTAGTAACGAATTAATGGTCTACCCTTCATGTGGATTGATCATTCATAAATGAATGACACAGAGTATTCCACTCATCTTACAATGAAATTGTCAATGGAAGACCATGGGAATTATATATATAAATATAAGCCCCTCCCCCACAAGATTTTTGAAAACATGGACTTTGATTTTTGAAAAAATTGTTTTTCCACATTACCCATAAATATCTAATATTTACTAATATTTCAAAACGGGTTTTTCCTTTTATTTTGAAAATGTTTTTTGTTGATAAAATGCACGCAAGCATACGAGTCGGGTATAGGTTCGTTACCTAGCGGAATAGCCCGATGAATTGCTGAACGGTGTTGTTACGAGCCCGGCGTCTTCACCCACGAACTGCTACTCCATGTTGCCTCTGTGTACCCTCTTATGCATCGCCTAGGTCGTAGAGGACGCTTCTTGAGCCATCCCCATGATAGTCACGCGCTAGATCCCAAGCCCTTGTGGTGATAGGCTAGAGAGAGAAACCGCGAATGAGAGAGAGAGAGAGAGGCTGCGTGAGAGAGAGAGAGAGAGAGAGAGAGAGAGAGAGGCTGAGATTTTATATCTCCTTAGGTCTTCAATGTGTAATACACACACATATATATAAGCACAATGAAAACCTAACAGGCTTGGGACTCCAAAGCCCGTTACTTGGTATCCAAGCCAGGTCTTATTGGACCCAGTCCAATAACATGTGGGTGCCCGTATGGCCCGACCACATTATGTGTTACATTTTTCATACCCATGCAAACATTAGATCAATAATATAAACAAGCACCATGAAAACATAAACAAAATAATTCATGCCCCATAATTGTGCCTTTATCTCTCATGGTTCTATCTTCTATAGATCCATCTTCTTGGTTTTGCTCCAAGCTCCATCTTCATGGTGATTGGATAGCAGAATTTATAACAGACAAACGTATCCACTGATTGTACTCTAGATCGAGTACTACAAGAGCCTAAAATAGTATATATTGAGAAGATGCGTGTATTGTCTTAACAGGTGGCTTCATCCTATCAGCAAAATATCCCCTAAATAGCTCTTATGGCACGAGTATCATCATGGACATGGAGAGAGAAATAGAGATTTAGTAAAGACATTAGAGAGACAAAATAGTTTGAAAGAGAGACAGAGACAAAGAAAAAATCTAATATGATCAGTGGTGTTTGAAAAGGAGATTTTTATGAAACTTATTATAATTCAACTCGAACATAAATTACACTAAGTTAATAATTCTAGGGTCGAACTTGACATTTTAAAAAAAATTTGTTGATGTCATCATCAATTTTTGTTATTTTTAACATAGTTTAGGGAATGAGGCCAAGTGGTGACAAACTCACCCCTATTTCCTGATCTCATAATTTTGATTTTGGTAATGAATTGGTTTTCAACCAAGGCTTTAAATTGGGCAAGGTAGCAAAGCCTTCTGATTTGTGATGAAGAGGATAAAGCCAGGTAAACCGAGAGCAGTCATTAATAAAGATGAGATAAAATTTGAAACCTGAGACAGAGGGGTTTTGAGAGGGCCCCAGACAACAGTGTGGATCAATTGAAGTGGAGAAGTAAATGTAGAGTATGATTTAGAGAAGGGAAGTTTATGACTTTTGGACTTGAGACATGAATGACAAGGTGGTAAAGATGCTATAGATAAGGATAGATCATGCTTTGAGGAGAGAAAACTGAGAATTTTTTAAGAAGGGTGACCCAGCCTAAGATGCTACTATTAAGAAGAAATTGAAACATGAGTAGTGAGAGAAGAAGAAATAGAAGATGAGGGAAAGGATGAAGGAAAGGGGTAAAGTCCCTGTTTGGATGGAATAAGGATTTTATTGGTGAGTTTTTCCTAAATAATTAACAAAACCATCAGAATAAAAAATGAACCTGCAGTTGTTATCCTTTGCAAGTTGATACATAGATAGTAGATTGTAACTAATGTCTGGAACATATAGAATTTGAGAAATGGACAAAGAACCTTTGGGTGTAGGTAGTGTTATGAATTGGTATGGATTTTCCATTACCTACTGAAACTAAGTTAGAACCAGTGTAAGGATGACGAATTTTAAGAATATTCTGACTTTTAGTAAGATGGCTGGTAGCACCGGTATCAAAGTACCATTGCATAGAGTCAGAAGATTTGGAAGAATGTGTAGCCAAGAATGCTTGATGTTACACATTAGAAGTACCTAGGTAGGATGAGTTAGAATTGACTGAAGAGTCTACATACCAATTTTCTTAAGAATATGGATAATATGAAATGTGAGTAAAGGGAAAAGCAGATGAAGAGAATGATGTAGAGTTATCAAATTGATTTTGTGGAGATGAAATTGGAAGATTAGCTGTGGGAAGAAGAGGAAGATACTGAGTATTTTCTCTAGAAGACTGAAAATTAGGAAAGTTAGGAACAACAATATGAGCTTAAGGTGGATTAGAAGAATTGTTGGGTTGATATGAATGATTAAAATGATGGTAACACTCAGAAGCACTATGGTTGCTTTGGCCACAGATTTGGCAAAAAATCTTATGATTTGAAGATCTTCCATAACTATTGTTTCTTCTTCTACCTCTAAAACCTCCCCTGTTTTTTTCTCCTCTTTGGGAAAAGTGACTAGGGTTCTGACCTTCAGGTTTAATGAATTGACTATTACTTTGATTGTGAAAGGGCTTGAAAGAATTATTGCTAATCGACATAGCTGAGAAAGCTGTGTTGATCTGGTTTGTGGGTTTCATTTCCCTGTTCATGTGAGATTCTTCAGACCTAAGCATCGCATGTAAATCACCAAGAGACAACGATTGGGTGTTAGTTCTCAAAGAGGTCTTTAAGGAAGCATAATAACTCGAGATTTTGGAAAAAAAAAATACTTAATTATACTAGCATTATTTGAAAATACAGGTTAAGTATATACACTGGTGCGTATATGCAATTTTTTAAAAAGAGTGGTGTGTATTTATAAATATAAATTCTGAATTTAGTTTACAAATTAGTTCATAATTTGTTGATTCAAATAGTTTATATTCATCTCTCATTTTATATTTATCTCATTATAAAAAATGAATATATAAACGCCATTTTTTTTTCGGCTATGTCTCTTCACCTCTAACCTAGATTCCTGGATCCGTCGCTGCATGTAAATATTTTTTTTTTCCAATTTGATGTTTACTAAAGAATTGAGATTCGAAACGAAGAAGATTAGGGTTGGTGGAAGATTGGGATTAGGAAGAACCGCCATTGATGCTAAGAAATTTGTTCGTTCAGCGGAAAAAAAAAATCAGGAAGTAGGAGCTTGAGGCTCTGGTTCCATGTAGAATCTTATGCACAGAATGAAGTGATTCTCATTGATCATAAAAATGAATATACAGAGAGTGTTTTATACAGAGGAAGAGAGTGCTGGCGAGAAAAATAGTTAGTAACTAATCAGAAAGCACTAAACAGAATTACTGCCTAACAAAATTTATAACAAACATATCCACTGTTTGTACTCTAGGTCGAGTACAAGAGCCTAAAACAGTATATATTGAAAAGATGGGTTGGGTGTATTGTCTTAACAGGTGGCTCCATCCTACCAACAAAAGATCCCCTAAACAGCTCCTATAGCACGAGGAACATCATGGGCATGGAGAGAGAAATAGAGATTTATTAGAGACATTAGAGAGACAAAACCTGTTTGAGAGAGAGAGAGAGAGAATCTAATATGATCGGTGGTGTTTGAAAAGGAGATTTTTATGAAACTTATTGTAATTCAACTCAAAACATAAATTATACTAAGGTGTGTTTAATAAAACTGAAAATTAAGTATTGAAAATTAAGTACTGAATTTCAGTACTGATAATTTTCAGTGATATGTATTTGTAATGCTGAAAATAGTGTTTCAAGAACTAAAGCAGATTGTATCCAGTGATTATTTTTAGTAGAAAATTTTCACTTAACGTTTTCAATGAGTTTTTGGCTGGTTCTTCAATTAAGTGGTATATTATCAAACGTACTAAAAAAAATTAAGTGCTAAAAATTTTCATTTTCATAATTTAATTGGTTATCAAACACACCCTAATTTAATAATTCTAGGGTCAAACTTGACATTTAAAAAAAAATGTTGATGTCATCAAACATCATCAAATTCTGTTATTTTTAACAGAGTTTAGGGAATGAGGTCAAGTGTTAAAAAAAAAAAAAACCTACAAGGGAGGTCTGTGACATTTTCTCAAACTAATGGAATTAGTTGATATTAGGGCTAACCTCAAGGGAGGTCAGTGTAATTTACTCTAATAAATTGGTTAAGTAGACCTAAACTAACTTGGGAGTTAGTAGTGAACAACAATATGAATCTACTCAATTTAACGGAGCATATTGCTCTTAATCGCTCGGAATGGAGACAAATGATTCATATGGTCGACCCCAAATGATTTGGGACACAAGACTTAGTTTAGTTTGATTTGATTTAATTTGGTAAACCCATCACTGTTTTCGATATTGACTCGCATGTGTGTTAATTTTGTCTTCTCAATTCTCATTGCCAACAGGCAATCTGCTACTCGCCGGTGGTGTGGTGAACATCCTCTGCTTCCATCTGATTTCATATCCAGGTATGTTCAATAAACTAAGTGTTAGATCCCCCCTTTGTACACTTCTCTTCCTATTTTACATAAAAATAAAATAAAATAAATAATACTCCCTCTGTCCCATATTAAGAGTCTTTGATGCCATTTTTGATGTCCCATTTTAAGAGTCTTCTTTAAAAAGTCAAAGTACTTTAATACACACTTTCCAAATTTGCCATTTATTATATACAACTCTTCCCTCTTTTTTTTTTGATGTGACACTATAATTTTGAATTTCAAAAAGGGTAATATTGGAAAGTTGAAAATCTCACCAAAATCAAGATTGTCCCTTTAATAAGTTGGAATTCCCAAAAGAGACTCTTAATATGGGACGGATGGAGTAATAAAAAATCTACCCTTTTCATCTTCACTTTGATTCCTCCAAGCGATTGTTAATTTTTATTTTTTTTATTTTTTTTGCAGTTGTTCTATCATATCATTTATTTTTTTTATAAAAAAAAAAAGTGAAACGAAATCATTTCTGTTATATATAATGTTGATTTTATATTGTATGTTTTCTTTTACATTCGTAAAACAGGCAAAAAAGCAACCCCCAACCAAAAAAAAAAAAAAAAAAAAAAGAAAGAAAGAAAAAAAAGAAAATACAATGGAGGTGGTTGTTGCTGTCGTTGGAAAAATTGGAGAATACATGGTTGCACCAATCGGGCGTCAACTCAGTTATTTCACTCAGTACAACAACTACATCAACGGTTTGAGAGCTCAACTTCAGAGTCTGCAGCATGTTCGACATGGAGTCCAAGGATTGGTTGATGCAGCTGAAAGGAATGGAGAGATTATCAAACAAAATGTTGAAACATGGCTTACAGACGTGGACAAAATTACCACAGAATCAAGCAACTTTTTGAATGTTGAAGTCAACCAACACCAGAGGTGCTCTCCTAACTTGATTTTGCGATACAAAGTGAGTAGGAAAGCCAAAAAGAAGACGTTGGCTGTTGATGAGCTCCAACATGACAGCAAGTTTGAAGGAGTTTCTTTTCCTGCACCACCACCAACAATAGGGCCGGTGATGTTGAGGTTGTTGAGTCCAGAGCATCAACTTTTAGAGACATTATAGAAGCATTGAAAGATGATAAAACTAACATGATTGGGGTGTACGGTATGGGTGGCATCGGAAAGACCAAGCTCGTGACAGATGTTGCCAAGCAAGCTGAGGAATATAAACTCTTTGATGTGATAGCAATGGCGGTGGTGTCTCAAACTCCAAGCATCACAAAAATTCAAGATGAAATTGCAGCAATGCTGGGGCTAACTTTGCTTGAGAAGGGGCGTGCAAGGGCGGGTAAGTTATTAAACAGAATAAAGCAGGTGGAAAGGATCCTAGTTATTTTGGATGATTTGTGGACCAGACTTGATTTAAAGGAAATCGGACTTCCACATGTTGAAGATCATAAAGGGTGCAAAATTTTGTTGACTACTCGACAAAAACACGTGTGCGTTGAGATGAGAAGTCAAAAAGACTTCCCAATCAATGAATTACCTGATCGAGAGGCGTGGCAATTATTCAGAAATATTGCGGGAGATACCGTTGATTCACCGTATCTTTATCCTACAGCGATTAAGGTAGCTAAAGAGTGTGCGGGATTACCCCTAGCAATTGTAACAGTTGCAGGATCTTTGATGAAAATTAAGGAGCTTAGTGAGTGGAAAAAAGCACTTCGACAGTTACAGAATCCTACGACTAAAAACATCCAAGGAGTGAATCCACAAGTGTATTCATCACTCAAGTTAAGTTATGACTTTTTAAATGACGAGGAAGTGAAGTATTGTTTCTTGCTCTGTTCTCTAGCTAATGAAGATTCAGATATTCTAATCAATGATTTGGTGATATTCGGGATGGGGTTAAGTTTATATGACAAAGGTTGTACATTAGAAGAAGCAAGAGACACGGTACGTGCATCAGTCAATAAACTCAAAGCCTGTTGTTTGTTGTTAGATGATCTATCAAAGAGTGAAGAGTGTGTCCGAATGCATGACGTGGTTCGGGATTTTGCCATATCAGTTGCATCTGAAAATCAACTTGAGATTTGGGCAAGAATTAATGTAGGACGAACAGAGTGGTCTAAAAAGCTCCCTTCATTGAACGACGATGATAGTGTAATCCTTTCCATTCATAATAACTTTCATCAACTTCCTGATCGATTAGATTGTTTGAAGCTTAAGCTTTTATTGTTGGAGTGTTTTACTGGTTACTATGAAAGTTCAGTCGTAGTCCCTGACAATTTTTTTGAAGGGATGAGGAAGCTCAGAGTTATAAGGATGGTTAGAATGCATATTCCAACACTACCATCATCAGTCCAACAGTTAACGAGCCTTCGGACATTATGCTTTGAGGATTGCAAAGTACAAGACTTATCCCTCATTGGAGAGTTGAAAGGCCTTGAAATTATTAGATTTACCAGAATCAGTGAGTTACCAAGGGAGGTTGGACAGCTAACACGACTGAGGGTCTTAGATTTGAGTTTATGTAGTTGGCTACGAGTAATTCCAGCGGGTGTCCTATCAAGCTTGTCCCAATTGGAAGGTTTGTACTTGCCCCAAAACTTCAATGATTGGGGAAAAAATAATAATGCAAGCCCTGATGAGTTGAAAGGTTTGTCTAATTTAAGCACCTTAGAGATTCGTATATCAAGTGATAAGCTTTTCCCCCAAGATCTACACTTGCCAAAGTTGTCAGAATTTAAAATTTGTTTGAGCTATGAGTTTGATAAAATTGAACTCGTAAAGTATGTAAAGCCAACAACCTTGAAACTCTCAATTCGTCAAGGTAATGCTTCACTTGGTGAACTTAAAATGTGGGTGAATAAAACTGAATCATTAATAATACAGCATACAGAGGAAGATCTAGAGTTTCTTCTCTCCAACATAAAAAGAGATGGCTTTTCAAGGTTGAAGTGCTTCAAAGTCCGTTACAATGATAAGGTTGAATATCTTGTTAACACAATGTCGACAGACAAGGTCTTTCCTGTCTTGGAGAGATTAGAACTCGAGAGTATGCGGAACTTGAAAGAGATATGTCATGGTGGCCATCTTCCAGCTGGATCTTTTTGTCAAGTGCATGAGTTGATGCTTTCCCGCTTATCTAATTTAAAAAATTTGTGGGTGGGAAATGCAAATCTTCCCAACCTAACGGTTGTAAAGATAGAGCATTGTGATCGACTAAAAAAACTTTTCCCACAAAACATTGCTAGTGGTTTTGGACAGCTCCATACACTACATGTAAAAGAGTGTCCAAATCTGGAAGAGATATTTACATACGATGGAGAAGAAGAAGCAGTTGCTGAGATTGTGCTACCCGAGTTCAAAATTTTGAGACTATTATATCTACCCAACCTCACCACTTTTTGCAGCAAAAGGAGCAGTGTCATTTCAGATACAAGGGTTGGTACCCCCATACAACAGACTCTCTTTAGTGAAAAGGTATTTCTCAAAACTAATTTATTTATGTCATGATATTATTTAAATTGGTTTCACATTATATATGTATATGCAGAAACAACTTTTCAGCACGCGAGGGTAAGGTTGCGTATATTTGACCCCACAAGGAGACTTGTGCACTGAGCTGACCTATTTATAGTGCTGCCCTATATATATGTGTGTGTGTGTGTGTTTAATACATGCATAAACACAAACAATTGTTTTACTTTTCTTTAATAAAATCTATTTATTAATCAAAGTATGTAAAATTTGCCATTATTAAGAAGAATATACCATAAAGTTGATAATCTCTAAATCCTAATGAAAGGAAATAAATTTTTTTTAAAAAAATGAGAGATAAGACTTCTATCATTACTCCCACTAAGAAAAAGAAAAGATAATAGTGAAGATTAAAAAAATTAAAAATATCAGTAAGGTCTAATTTTCACAACCCAGAATTTAATTGACTAGCCTATTGTGATCCTTAGATATTATATTTGAACCCATTTTCAATCTGTTAGAGGTAATTTAAGTATGCAGTCTAATGTTTATTAAAATTGTTTAATTAATTCAAAAATATGTCAATGTATATACTCATTAACTCCAAGGGATTGATGAAATATATGGTTAGACACTGTTACATAATGTTGGTAGTTTTGAGTTTTACTCACCTCACCTCCCTTTGGATTGTTGGGATAATAAGAGAACTTTACTTTGGAATTGATTTTACTGATTGTTAGTTTTTTTCCCTTAACTATAAGTGAACAAGACATTGGAGGATTGCTTTGTTGGGCCAACATGGCTTCAATCTGTTGCTGAATTTGACGCTTGCCCTCCAAGAGTTGTGTGAGGGTCGCGGTGATTGCTCAGAAGTCATGACTGTCGCAGCCGATGCCGGGGCCGGCGGAACATCCCGGTTGGCCTGCTGTGCAGTCTTCTCACTCTTCTTCGGAGGCATGGCTATTAGCCAAGAGATCTGTTGACGAAGAACTTGTCGTTCCCACAGACGGCGCCAAGCTGAGGATGCCAAAATTTGGTTAAAGTAAATTAAAGCAATTTAAGGAGAGAGTGAGTGAGAGACTGGTTTTTTGTATGTGGTTCGGCCCTGTTAATGAAGGAACCTACGTCCACGTGTGTGTCTGAGCACGTTCACTATACTGTAAAAAGTCAGGGACCTGTGGTGAACCAACAATATTTTGGAGCTACCGTTGGTCGGCCAGGTGTGTTGGTGACCGCTATAGAGGTGCTGTATAGACTGAAAAGTTCGCCCCTTTGAAGGGGGTGAGTGGTCTCTTTTATAGATGCAAGAGACCTACTCATACAAGGAAAGTTGATAGATAATGAAATACAACCCAATTAGGATTGATTGTCATTAATTGTTGGGGTTTCCTAATTGGATTAGGAAACAATATGCTCTTTCCATAAGTCTTCTATCTTGAGTAGGAAACTGCCTGGAATATTCTGGGACATATGTTGTGGGCCCAGCTGGCCTGCGCCTGTACGGACCGTGCCAATGCCGTCTTCCCGACCTGTTGGTCTGGTCGTGAATAAACCGCTCGGGATGGTGAGTCTCAGGTAGACTAAACCACCCGAGCTGATGTCCGAGGAGTTGTGCATGATTTGACTGGGACATGGACTGGCTGTTGATTTGAACCGCTCGGTCATAGGATAGAGCAAATTTCGGGTGTATCAGTTGCCCCCCATTTCCAAGGATGGCCGGATGCTATATCGGGGCAAGTTTGGAAATTTGTTTGATGCCACCTGCCACTGTCTGAGTGCTCGGGGAAGCTACCTTGGAGCTTATGAGTCTCGTGAGTCCTCGGGAACTAGCTAAGAGTTGAGACCTAGCCTAGCTCGGAGTCTTTAAGTGCTCGGGAATTGGCCGGGAGTTGAGACTCGGCCTAATTCGGAGTCTTTTGCTTAATTTAAGCTCCCAGGATGGTTACCTTCTACCCGTTAACCTTCATCAAGGTTGTGGGTAAAAGAATTTGACCATGTTGGAAAAGCCGACCTAAAGTGTGTTACTTTAGGGTCCTTTAATTAACTCCCTAGGATGGTTAGCTTCCGCCCAGCCAGCCTTTGTCAAGACTGTTGGGAGAAGCGTTTGACCATGTTAGTGGAGCCGACCTAAATCACGTTGCTTTAGGGTCTTTTTGCTCCTCTATCTTCGGCCAACCTAAAAGATTTTAGTCACCTCCATCGTCGGTTTGGACCTAAGCGGGTTTATTCTCGGAGTACTGTAGGCGTCTGGGCTGTCTAAGAGTTTGACTTCGTTACCGCAAGGCCTGTAAGTACCCGGTGTGATTGCCTGTTTAGTCCATCATGCCTTTCTGCCCCCCAAGCTTTTGCTAAGATGAGGGTATTTTGGAGGCTAGGACTGTAGGTAACCGACTTGGAATATCGTGGTTGCAGGGTCTTTTGAAGCTTGCCATCATTAGCCACCTAAGGGGATTCATACCCATCGTCGGTTGGACCAAAGCAAAGTCGATGCCTCGGGCATGACCCCGAGGTCTTTTGCCTGGGGTGTGATCCCGAGGTCTTTAGTACCTGGGTTCGGAGCCCGAGGTCTATTGTGCCAGGGTTCGAAGCCCGAGGTCTTTTGATGTGCCTCGGGTGTGGCCTAAGGTCTTTTCAAGAGCTCTCTGACAGTCGGCGGAGCCTCATGTGATGATTGCGCAAGTGCCACTGTAGTTGGATTGTTCGAGATTGTTAGAGACAGGAGGTGGGGTCGGGATCACCAGACTGCTGATTACTTTGAGCTGACTTAAGGTCAGGATCATTGGATCCTAACTATTGTGAACTAGAGGTTGGGTCGGGGCTGCCGGACTCAGACCGCTGTGAACTGGAGGTCGGGTCAGGACTGTCGGACCCTGCCTGTTGTGAGCTGGAGGAACTGCCAGAACTCCCGGGCTGATCTCGCTTTCGCTTACTTCTGGAAAACTCGTTGCTTACGTGCCCGGGGTCTTTGGTCCTTAAAAATTCTTCAGTGCCAATGTATTTTTCAACCCTCTCAGTGAGTTCAACTAAGGTTTCCGGTCGCTTTCTATGTAACGACGCGGCGCACTTGGTGTGTTGAACTCCCGAGCAGAAGGCTATAATAGCGACAGTTTCATCAAGATCATAGATTCTGAGCTTCTCTTGATTAAACTGATCGGTGAATTCTTTGAGGGTGTCATCATTCCTTTATATGACTATCAGTAGCTTCATGTCAAGCTTTGGCCGTTCATGCATATCGATAAAGTAGTTGATGAACTACTTCCTGAGTTGCTTAAAACTGCAGACTGATCGGGGCTCCAAGAAGTAGAACCATTGCGCGGCTGGGCCTTTCAAAGTGCTGGGGAAGGCCAGGCAATGTAGTTCGTAGGAGTTGGTGGCCAGAGCCATCTGAGCCTTGTAGGTCCGGACGTGGCCGGCCGGGCTTCCCAAGCCGTTATATGGATCTAAGCGAGGCTACTTAAATTTGCGTGGATTGGAAAACCTCGTGATATGGCTAGAGAATGGTGACTCTGTCTCGGTACAAGCATGATTCTGAGTAGGGATCTGGCCCAGCCTCTTGGCCACTCCATCAATCTGGTTCTGCAAGTCCTTGATACGTGCCACCACACCTTCCCGACCGGTATCCAGGCCGCAGGTCGGGTTAGTAGAGGAGGCTTTTTTCTCATGGCGGTGCTGTCCCCTGGGATCAGGCTTGGCTATGACTTCGGTTCATTGTGTGCCTAGGGACACCTTGGCTCTTGACCGAGTGACCCTGGAGTGATTCCCGGGCCATATGCTCCTGCCTTTCCTCTCGGGCAGTACATCTACTGTTGATGTCTCTGGCATTCTAAAAGCGGGACGGGTTGGCTTGGGCACATTGTCTGGTCAAGATCGGTTCCCGACCGTACGCAACGTTCTCGGGTCATTTCCCGGCTACTAGAGGACTGCTTTGTTGGGCCAACAGGGCTTCGATCTGTTGCTGAATTTGATGATGGCCCTCCAAGAGTTGTGTGAGGGTCACGGTGATTTTCTAAGAAGTCATGATTGTCGCAGCCGGTGCCGATGCCGGGGCCGGCGGAACATCCCGGTTGGCCTGCTGTGCAGTCTTCTGACTCTTCTTCGGAGGCATGGCTATCAGCCAAGAGATTTGTTGACGAAGAACTTGTCGTTCCCACAGACGGCGCCAAGCTGATGATGCCAAAATTTGGTTAAAGTAAATTAAAACAATTTAAGGAGAGAGTGAGTGAGAGACTGGTTTTTTGTATGTGGTTCGGCCCTGTTAATGAAGGAACCTACGTCCACGTGTGTGTCTGAGCACGTTCATTATACTGTAAAAAGCCGGGGACCTGTGGTGAACCAACAATATTTTGGATCTACCGTAGGTCAGCCGGGCGTGTTGGTGACCGCTATAGAGGTGCTGTATAGACTGAAAAGTCCGCCCATTTGAAGAGGGTGAGTGGTGTCTTTTATAGATACAAGAGACCTACTCATACAAGGAAAGTAGATAGATAAGGAAATCAACCCTATTAGAATTGATTGTCATTAATTGTTGGGTTTTCCTAATTGGATTAGGAAACAATATGCTCTTTCCATAAGTTTTCTATCTTGAGTAGGAAACTGCCTGGAATATTCTAGGGCATATGCTGTGGGCCCAGCTGGCCTGCGCCTGTACGGACTGTGCCAATGTTGTCTTCCCGACCTGTTGGTCTGGTTGTGAATAAACTGCTCGGGATGGTGAGTCTCGGGTAGACAAACCACCCGGGCTGATGCTTGTTCGAGGAGTTGTGCATGATTTGACCGGGACATGGACTGGCTGTTAATTTGAACCGCTCGGTCATAGCCGATTTCGGGTGTATCAGGGAATAATTTTTTTAAAAAATGAGAGATAGGACTTCTATCATTACTCCCACTAAGAAAAAGAAAAGATAATAGTGTAGAATTAAAAAAATTAAAAATATTAGTAAGTTCTAATTTTCACAACCCAGAACTTAATTAACTAGCCTATTGTGATCCTTAGATATTATATTTGAATCCATTTTCAATCTGTTAGAGGTAATTTAAGTATGCAGTCTAATGTTTATTAAATTTTTTTAATTAATTCAAAAATATGTCAATACATATTGATACGCCCAAAATTATGGGCAGTTTCCTACTCAAGCTAGAAGACTAATGGAAAGTGCATCTATTTCCTAATCCAATTAGGAAACCCCCACAATTAATGTCAATCAATCCTAATACAATTAGGAAACTTACTTGATTGGTGTCAATCTATATCAATAGGATTATATTTCCTTATCCATGTATGAGTAGGTCTCTTACATCTATAAAAGAGACCTCTCACCCCTCATGAGGGGGACGGCCGATAATTCTGTAGTCCATACAGCACCTCTACAAAATTCACCATTATATGCATACACCCGGCCGGTATTACTGGTAGTGCCGCCCCTCTTTGTTGGCTCACCAGGCCCGCCGGTGATCTGCTAGTGAACGTGCTCAGACACACCCGTGGACGTAGGTACCTTCATTAACAGGGCCGAACCACATACAAAAAATAGTCTCTCACTCTCTTTCCCTCTCTCCTAAATTGCTTTACTTTACTGTTACCAATTTTTGGCATCATCAGTTTGGCGCCGTCTGTGGGAAACGACAATTCTTCTCATCAACAAATTCTTGACTGATCAATATGCCACCAAGGAAGGGTAAAAAGGCTGCGCAGCAGTCCGACCGGGATGTTCCTTCGGCCCCGGCGTCGACTGCAGCAGTCCTGACATCTGAGCAAATCACCACAACCCTCACACAACTCTTAGAGGGCCAGCGCCAAATCCAGCAACAGATCGAAGCACTGCTAGCCCAGCAAAGCAATCCTCCAACGGCCGGGAAGCGACCCGGGAACGTTGCGTACGGTCGGGAACCGTTCTTGACCAGACAACGTGCCCGAGCCAACCCGTCCCGTGTTGAGGATGCCAGAGACATCAACAGTGGCGTGCTGCCCGAGAGGAAAGGCAGGGGCATATGGCCCGGGAATCAGTCTTGGGTCACTCGGTTAAGAGCCGAGTCGTCACTAAGCGAACGGTTACCCGGGGTTATGGCCGAGCCCGATCCCAGAGGACAGCACCTTGCCATGAAGAAGCCTCTTCCACCAACCCGACCAGTTCCTCAGATACCGGACGGGAAGGAGTGGAAGTCCGAATCAAGTACTTACAAAAGCAGATCGACGGAGTGGCCAAAAAGCTTGGTCAAAACCGTGTTCCGAATCAAGCCAATACCGAGATAGAGTCACCATTCTCCATCCAGATCATGAAGTTCTCTATCCCGCGCGAATTCAAGCAACCTCGGCTAGATTCATACAACGGCTCGGGAAGCCCGGTTGACCACGTTCGGACCTATAAGGCTCAGATGGCCCTAGCCACCAACTCCGATGAGCTACATTGCCTAGCCTTCCCCATCACTTTGAGAGGCCCGACCATGCAGTGGTTCTACTCCTTGGAGCCCCGATCGGTCTGCAGTTTCAAACAACTCAGCGAGCAGCTCATCAACCAGTTCGCCAGTATGCATGAGCGGCCAAAGTCAGACATGCAGCTACTAACAGTCAGGCAACGGAATAATGAGTCCCTCAAGGAGTTCACCGACCGGTTCAACCAACAGAAGCTTCAAATCCGCAGTCTGAACGAGACAATTGCCATCCTAGCCTTCTGCTCGGGAGTTCAACACACCAAGTGCGCCGCGTTGTTCCACAAAAATCGACCGGAAACTTTGGTTGAGCTCTCTGAGAGGGCTGGAAAATACATCGACACTGAAGAGTTTCTGAAGACCAAATGCACCGGGCAAGAAAGCAACGAGTCTTCCAGAAGTAAGCGAAAGCGAGATCAGCCCGGGAGTTCTTACAGTTCTTCCAGTTCACAGGGATCTGAGTCCGGCAATCCCGACCCGACCATCGGTTCACAGCAGTCCGGGTCAGGCAGCCCCGACCGGATCTCCAGCTCACAACAGGCATGGTTCGACAGTCCCGACCCGACCTCCAGTTCACATCGGTCAGGATCAACCAGTTCCGGCTTTGCCTCCAGCACAGAGAGATCTGGAGCCTGACGATCCTGATCCGACCTCCTGTCTCCATCGGTCTAGATGAGCCCGACTACAGTGGTACTTGCCTGATCACCGTGTAAGGCTCCACCGATTGTCAGAGTTCATACAAAGTCCTCGGGCCTAACCCCGAGGCATCTACAAAGTCCTCGGACCTAACCCCGAGGCATCTACAAAGACCTCGGGCCTAACCCCGAGGCATCTCAAAAGACCTCGGGCTCCGAACCCAGGCACTCAAAAGACCTCGAGCTCCGAACTCAGGCACAAAAAAGACCTCGAGCTCCGAACTCAGGCACAAAAAAGACCTCGGGCTCCGAACCCAGGCACCAAAGACCTTGGGGTCACGCCCAAGGCACCGGCTTCGCTTAGGTCCAACCGAAGATGGAGGCAAACCTCCTAGGTGACTGATGATGGCAAGCTTCAAAAGACCCTGCAACCACCATGTTCCAGGTCGGTTACCTACAGATCATAGCCTCTTTAAGACCCTTGTCTTAGCGAAAGCTTGGGGGGCAAGATGGCGTAGTGAACTAAACAGGTAATCACATCGGGTATTTACAGGCCTCGCGGATAACTAAGTCAAAATCTTGGACAACCCGAGCACCTACAATACTCAGAGGCATTCACTCCACTTAGGTCCAGACCGACGATAGAGGTGACTAAAATCTCTTAGGTTGGCCGACGATAGAGGAGCAAAAGGACCCTAAAGCAACATGATTTAGGTCGGCTCCGCCAACATGGTCAAGCTCTTCTCCCAACAGTCTTGACGAAGGCTAACTGGGCGGAAGACAACTATCCTGGGGAGCTAACAGTAAAAAGGACCCTAGAGCAATACGCTTTAGGTCGGCTTGTCCAACATGGTAAAATCCTTCTACCCATAGCCTTGACGAAGGTTTACGGGCAGAAGATAACCATCCTGGGAGCTAACTCAAGCAAAAAAGACTCCGAAGTAGGCCGAGTCTCAACTCTCGGTCACTTCCCGAGCATTCAAAGACTCCGAATTAGGCCGGGTCTCAACTCCCGGTCAGTTCCCGAGCACCTAAAAGTCCCGAGCTAGGCAGGGTCTCAACTCTCAGCCAGTTCCCGAGGACTCACCAGGCTCGGAAGCCCCGAGGCAGCTTCCACAAGCACTCAGATAGTGGCAAGTAACATCAACTTATTTCCAAACTTGCCCCGATATAGCATCTGGCCAATCTTGGAAATGGGGGGCAGCTGATACGCCCAAAATTATGGGCAGTTTCCTACTCAAGCTAGAAGACTAATGGAAAGTGCATCTATTTCCTAATCCAATTAGGAAACCCCCACAATTAATGTCAATCAATCCTAATACAATTAGGAAACTTACTTGATTGGTGTCAATCTTTATCAATAGGATTATATTTCCTTATCCATGTATGAGTAGGTCTCTTACATCTATAAAAGAGACCTCTCACCCCTCATGAGGGGGACGGCCGATAATTCTGTAGTCCACACAGCACCTCTACAAAATTCACCATTATATGCATACACCCGGCCGGTATTACTGGTAGTGCCGCCCCTCTTTGTTGGCTCACCAGGCCCGCCGGTGATCTGCTAGTGAACGTGCTCAGACACACCCGTGGACGTAGGTACCTTCATTAACAGGGCCGAACCACATACAAAAAATAGTCTCTCACTCTCTTTCCCTCTCTCCTAAATTGCTTTACTTTACTGTTACCAATTTTTGGCATCATCACATATACTCATTGACTCCAAGGGATTGATGAAATATATGGTTAGACACTGTTACATAATGTTGATAGTTCTGAGTTTTACTCACCTCACCTCCCTTCGGATTGTTGGGATAATAAGAGAACTTTGCTCTGGAATTGATCTTACTGATTGTTTGTTTTTTTTCCCTTAACTATAAGTGAACAAGACATTGGCTTTATATAGCCATTCAATGAGAGTTCTAGAAAAAAAAAACTTTCCTAGATACATGTATGACCTTTGATGTTCTGTACCTAGTGAATTAGAAAAGATAGGCTTCCTAGATTCCAAGATATTGAAAAATACAAATTATATTTTAACACCCTCTCTTAATTAGCAATTTTTATAAAACTCCTGAAAAATTGAACTTCTTGTGATGATTGCCTTAGTGAAAATATCGACGCATTGTTCATTAGCCTTGCAAAATTCCAACTTGATCTCTTTGTCTTCAACCAATTTATGGATATAATGATGACGTAGCTCAATGTGATTTGACCATCCATAAAAAAAAAATAAATAAAAAACTTGATTTTTTTTGTCTTGGCAATTGCGGACATATTGTCACAGAAAATTGTAGTCGGCATAATTTCTTCTTATTGTAAATTGGACAAAATTTGTCATAACCACACAGCTTCGCATGTCGGACCTGTTGTTGAGATATACTCCGCTTCAACTGATGAAAGTGCCACAGTATTTTTCTTTTTTGAGCTCAGCAAAATTACCTTTGATCCAAGACAAAAAACATATCCAAACGTGCTTTTCCTATCATCAATTGATCCGACCCAATCACTGTCTTACAACCCAACATATTGAATTTCTTCAACAAATCTTTCGCGAACTTTTCTTGAGAAATAAAACTGCCTTCTTGAGATTGCTTTACATGAATGCCGAGAAAGTATCTCATAAGACCCAAATCTATCATCTCAAATTCTTCCATCATCCTTTTCTTGAAATCTTCCACCATTTCTTGCTTGGTGCTAGCATAGATCAAATCATCCACATATAAGCACACAATAAGAAAATCTTTTTTGCCTTTTTTCTTGACATCGGGATGATTCATTTGCACTTCGAAGGAGTCCAATTTGTCGAAAGTAATGATCTATCTTGCTATTCCATGCTCTGGTGCTTGTTTAAGTCCATATAATGCCTTTTGAAGATGGTAAACTTTTTCTTCACTTCCTTTCATCACATAAACTTGTGGTTGTTCCACATAAACCTCTTCTTCAAGTTCACCATTTAAAAAAGATGCTTTGGCATCCAATTGATATACCTTCATTTGCAGTGGTGCCGCCACTGCCAATATGGTTCAGATTTTCTCCATTCTAGCCACCAGTGCAAATGTTTCATTAAAGTCTATGCCAGTTTGTTAAGAATAGCCTTTAGCTACTAACCGTGCTTTGTATTTTTGAATTGAACCATCCTTAACATGGTCTTGAAGATCCATGTAAAACCAATAACTTCTTTTCCTTTGGGCTTGTTGCATGTATCATTTTTCTTGATACCTTTGATTTCTTCATCCATTGCTTTTCTCCATTTTTCATCCTTCACTGCCTCCTCAAATCTTTGAGGTTCAATGGCAATAAATGCCACATCTAATACTTCATATATGTCTTAAAGAGATCTCATTTTCCTTGGTAGTGATGGACTTGATGAACTTGACGGGCCTGGCGAAGGAGACTGAACTTCTTCAATGTGAGATGGGGCTTCTTCCTCTTCAATGATCAAAGGCTGCTCTGTGTTTTCACTTTCCTAATTCCATAATTTTAATTCATCAAATATCACATCTCTTGAAATCACGATTGATGATGCCGAAAATTGGTGAGAGCAACTTAGGAAGAAAACAAGATCACAGAAGATTTGTATGTGGTTCGGCCCCGTTAATGAGGTGACCTACGTCCACGGTTGTGTCTGTGCGCGTTCACTAGCAGATCACCGGCGGGCCTGGTGAGCCAACAAAGTGGGGCGGCACTACCAGTAATACCGGCCGGGTGTATGCGTGTATATTGGTGATTTCTCTAATATATGCTGGTATACTTAGAGAGTTGATATCCGGATCCCTTTCGAGAGGGTAGGTGGGCTCTTTTATAGATGCAAGAGTCCACCCTTACATGGTAAGTTGATTCGATGAGGAAGCCCAATCTAATCACAATAGATTTGCACAATGCTTGGTGAGTTTCCTAAGTAGTTAAGGAAACCACTGATTCTTCCTTAACGGAGTTGCAGTCGTACAAGGAAACTGCAGGAAGCATGATTGATGCCGTGATCCTCGGGGCCTCGCCACGACCACCCGAGTATCCCAGTCGGCAATAGCTGGACACCTCGGGAGGGTGGGTCCCATGCATCAAATCCGGCTTCCCCGGGTCATTAGCTGAACACGTGGAGGTTGAACAATCACAAAATATTTCTGGACATATCAACGATGATGATGCCAAAAATTGGTATAAGGTAAGTTAGAGCAGTATTAGGAGAGAGAGAATGGGGCACAAGGAGTTGTATGTGGTTTGGCCCCGTTAATGAGGTGACCTACTTCCACGAATGCGTCAGAGCGCATTCACTAACATATCACCGGCGGCGTTCGGTGAGCCTCTACCTTGTTAACCTGGCCCTTCATGCTGAGGTGGTAAAACTTGACCTTCACCTGAAATTTTTGTACCTATCACACGGTAATTGGATTGAGAAGCCGGTATGCCTTTGAATCTTTACTATAGCCAATGAATATAAATTTCTTGCCTTTTTCATCAAATTTTTCCCTATGTTGATAAGAAGTATGAGCACAAGGGATACAACCAAAAATTGTAAATGAATTTACCTCTGGCTTTCTTTTATGTCATGCTTTAAAAGGAGTCGTTCAAGATAGCTTTTGTTGGTTCTCAATTTAGAATGTAAACAGTGGCATTTACTGCTTCAACCCAAAATTTATTTGGTACTTTCTTTGCTGTCAACATGCTTTGAGCCATCTCAACGATTATACGATTCTTCCGTTCTACACCATTTTGTTGAGATGTATAACTTACCGTCAATTCATAGTTTGTTCCATTTTCCTTACAATAATTCATAAATTTGTTTGATGTGAATTCTCCACCACGATCGATTCTCAATATTTTCAAATGATAGCCACTTCGTTTCTCCACAAATGCCTCTGATTTGTGCTCCAAGATGTACACCCACATGTACCTGCTAAAATCATCAACAAATTAACAACAAGAATAATCTTTTCCTTTTAAAAGATGGAGTTTGAGTTGGTCAACACATGTTAGCATACACTAATTCGAGAGGGGCTTTGGCTCTCTAGGATGTTTTAGTAAAAGGTAGCCTGTGAAACTTACCATAGATACATCCTTCACACACTTTATTTTCACATCGAACATTAAGAAGCTCAATCACCAGATTTTTATTTTTCAACACTTTGAGTGATCTATAATTCATATGGTCATAGCTCATATGCCATGAGATTCATCAACATCATCCACTTTGAATGCATAATTTGGGCTCGAAAATAAATTAAAGAAATGGAAGGACTTTATTTGGTGCCATTTTGACTTTAGTCACCAGTTCCCTTCTTTTTTTAAAAATTTTATTTTTATCGAAAATATGACATTCATCTTCATAAAAAAAATATTAAAAATAAAAAAAATTCATCTATAGACTTTTTGCAATAATTGATCAATACTTAACAAATTTTGAGTAAGGCCAAGAATATAAAAGGCATCATGCATAAGGTTTGATTTACCTCCCTTTGTTTGAACAGAAATTACTCGATCCCTTGCCTTTCACTTCTTGTAGCTTTCCATCTCCTAGCTTGACTTGTGAAGCCATATTTTCATCGAAGCTCACAAAACAACATCGATGTTCTGTCATATGATTGCTACATCCACTATCCAAATGCCAAATATCATGTGACTCATAGTGAGAACTTAGGTAAGTGAGAAATAGTTGATTGGCATCATCTTCCTCACAAAAGTTTGCTTCATTTTTCTTTTTAAACCAACAATCTTTGTCAATGTGGTTTGGATTTTTACATATAGACACTTATATCAGCAATCTTCACTTTGATGTCCATAATTTTTGCAAACGAAACAATGAGAATATGACCTTTCGATGCCAAATGATCGGCCTCTTCCTCATCCTTGTCCACGGCCTCGATCAAAATTTCTATGACTTTGAACTGAACTCGAACCACGTTTGTATCGGAACTTTTGTTGTTGTGCACTGCCTCTTGAACTTTCTCTTCCAACCTCCTTGTCTTTTGTTTCTTTGAAATTCACATTTGCATGAAAAGCTTGCTCGAATGATGCATCAAAAGACCTGTTAAAATAAATCATGCAAAGACAATGTAGATAAGTCCTTCGATTCTTCAGTGACCACAACATCAAATTTTTATAGCAAACTTCTTAGAATTTTTTCAACAATCCTTTTATTTTCAATTGTGTCACCATAGCTTCGAATCTGGTTTATTATACCGGATACTCTTGAAAAGAAAACTTGAACTGTTTCACTCTCTTTCGTCATCAAATTATCAAATTCTCTCCATAATGATTAAAGCTTGATAGAATTACCTTTTGTGATCCTTGAAATTCTTCCTTCAAAATGTCTCATGCTTCTTTGGAATTTTTGGCACCCATTTTTATTCTTGGAAAAATGGTCTTGCTTATTCCTTGTTGAATGTTGAGCAACGTCTTGGCATCCTTCTTGTTTTCTTTATACTCCTTTTTCTTGGCTTGAGTCCAAGTTGCAAGAACCGTCAGAGATTCTGGTTGATCATATCCGTCTTCTATACACTCCCATAACTCTTGAGAGATGAAGAGTGTTTCATTTGAAGACTCCAAAAATCATAACTTTCACCATCAAAAAATGGAATTAAATTATGGCCATAAGTAAACCCATTTGTATTCGAGGTGTATGCCATTGAGAGAACTCAAGAACTCACTGGCTCTGATACCAAATTTGTTGGGATAATAAGAGAACTTTGCTCTAGAATGGATCTTACTGACTGTTTATATTTTCTCCCATATCTATAAATGAGCAAGACATTATCTTTATATAGCCATTCAAGGAGAGTTCTGAAAGAAAAAAAGAAGAAGAAGAAGAAGAAGACTTTCCTAGGTACCTGTATGACCTTTGATGTTCTGTACCTAGGGCTTAGAAAATACAGACTTCCTAGATCCAAGATATTATAAATACAAATTGTATCTTCAGGAATTGTTAGTGAATACAATAAGTAAATAATCAATTCCACCAAAAAATAAATGATAAGAGAGTGACCAAGATGAGGCGCGGAATCGATCTCTTGAGACGATACGTGCCCCTACAGATTATACCAGTGTAGTAGAACTCTGGCCGTCCTTGCGATACAACAGCCCGGCCACCCTTACCGTGTGCTTGTCAAGACTACACAACTTGATGAGCCAAGAAGCTCAATCTCTAGTGACTTTCTTTACCCAAGAACAACTTATGTAGAAGAAGCAAAACATAAAATATAGTTTTTAGATGAAAGGTTACTGGACAAAGTCATTATATTAGAAAACAATAGTCATTTGTTTTTCTTATATACGTAAATATGCTTTACATGTATGTAAATCATATACCTAGTTAGAGCATCCACAGTGGGTTGATTATACAACAAACTTAAGCATAGTTTGGATGTGGGACGCTTGCAATGGGTCGATGGTACAACAGCGTACAACACTGAAACTTAAGGAAACTTAAGTTTAATGTACCGCTAAGTTCAGCTATTGTACAAGGCTGATGGCACAATGAGAACCGTGAGGAGCCAAACGGCGCACATTGTGCCGTGTAATGTCCAAGCGGCATTATATGAGCCGTGTGATATCACATGGCACAATGTGTGCCGTGTAAAGTTGTGTCCAAAAAGGCTATTGAAAATAAAATAATTAATTTGAAAATAAATAAGAGTATGAAGAGTATAAAGAAATAAGAGTAATAAGAGTATAAAGTTGTGTCCAGGCTATTCAAACGGCACATGTCAAGCTGTGTGATATCACGCGGCACACATTGTGCCGCCTAGTCCCACACGGCACAATGTGTGCCGTTTGATATCACACACGGCTCTCCCTTTGCCGTTTGAACAAATACCCATTGCGAGTGTATTTCATCTGTACACTAAACTTACCAAACATGAGCCTTAAGTTTACTATACCTGCTGTGGATGCTCTTACTACATATATTAAAGTAGTATATATGCTTTACACGTATATATGTTGAGGGTGCCAATGGCTTGAACTCTCACTTAGGCTTAGTTTGGCCCCCATGTAGTGCTTCTCCTTTTTTAAAGCACAATTTCATGTTAATTCATTTGGTAATTAGTTTTTAACCTTTGCAAAAATTGAACTTAGGGCTTTTTTGGAGGGAGCTTTTAAAAGCTTTAGAATTGAGCTTTTAAAAGCTCAAGATTGCCTTTTGGTTTCATGATGTCTTTTTGAAGAGTAATGTGTCACTTGTATAAAATTATCAAAGAACTTAGTAGTAAATTTCATAAGCTCCTTTTAAAAAGCCACGTGGGGGCCAAACTAAGCCTTAGTGTTTAACAAATTCTGCTCTATAGTCAATGGTGACAATGTCTTGAACTATGACTGCTTTGGGGATACAAGACTTTGCATCACACACATAAATTTTTTCAGCACTCTATTCCAAGCTTCTAAGCTAACACGTTAACGGTCATATGCTAGATCTTGACTTCTTGACTAATCTAGAGAATTAGCTCAATTCTCAAAGGAAGTGGGCCCACTTCCACACTTAAATAGGTCAATCTATCAAGAATGCTCTCATGACTCTGGCATCACACCAATGGCTAAAGAACTCATTAAGAGGTGCAAACAACTCAACCTCATATACATCATGAGATTCATGCACATGCACCATAGAGATAGATAATGAGTGAAAAACTCAATTTTGTACACGTCTATCAAACCACTATATGATTCGTTCTTCCATTTGAACCTAGTTCAAAAGATCTCTGGGCCCTAGGTAGGGTATCCTCATAGGTGATTTATTATTCCTTAGGCTTTAGGCTCATCCCCCTTGATGCTATTCAAATCTTTTCTCTAGCTAGAGATTTTGTTAATGGATCCGCGAGATTGTCTCCAGTTTTTACATAATCCATACTTATTGTCCCGTTACTGATATAGGACCTTAAAGTATTGTGTTTTCTCCTTACAGATCTATATTATCCATAGTAATATTTATTTTACACTCTACTAATTGTTGTAGTGCTATCACAATGAACTGTACGGGAGGAATTGGTTTTTCCCACATTGAAATTTTAGATAACAAATCACGTAACTAACTCGCTTCTTCACTGACTAAGGCAAGAGCAATAAGCTCGGCCTCCATTGTGGATTTAGCTATTATTTGTAGTTTTTTCGATTTCCAACAAATAATTTCACCACCCAATGTATATACATAACTAGTGGTAGACAATGAATCACCTGCTAAGGTGCTCCAATCTGCATCGCTATACCCCCTTAAGTAAAGTTGGAAACCTTTGATAGAATAAACCATAGTTGATGGTTCTTTTCAAGTACCTCATTACACGAGTAATGACATCCCAATGGTCAATATTAGGTTTACTTGTATACCTTACTCATACTCCCACTGCTTAGGCAATATCAGGCCTAGTATAGTCAATGACATAAATGCATTATTCTGTTTGATAACAAGCATTGTTTTCATTCTTAGTACGAAATAAATGCATACTAGCAAAAAAAAAGGAGTATTCATGGTTTTCTATCTAAATTTTTATATTTTTTCCAAATCTTTTCAACATAGTGAGATAGATCAAGAAAAATGCCATTAGAAATTCTAGTAATTCGCATACCAAGAATTACATTAGATTCTCCAAGATCTTTCAAATCAAAATTACTTCTCAGTAGCATTTTTTTGTAATTTTAATAATATTTAAACTTGTACCAAAAATTAAAAGATCATCCACGTACAAGCATATGACCACATGATTATTATCCAAAGATCGATAATATATACATTCATCACTTTCATTTGTTTTAAAACCATTTGAAAGTAAACAAATACCAAATGCGTGCCACTGCTTAGAAGCTTTTTTCAAGCCATATAAAGACTTTAACCATTTACAAACCATTTTTTCACTACCAAGGATTACAAAACCTTTCGGTTAATGGATGGTAACTAACGTGCCAATGAATGATAACGAAGGGGTGCCAATGAGAGTAACCATGAAAAACTACTATGATGCCAATAGGGAGTCACATGGGTGGCAATGGGGAGTAACCACAAAAAAAATGATTTTACAGTTACTACCCATTGTCCCGTTGTTATTACCCATTGGTACTTGTGTGGTAACGACTGTACGATATAACCAGTACCACAAGAATGTATCAAAGAAAGTCCCATTGTGCGGATGCTCAAAGTGGTCGGAATACTTCATTATCATTATTAAAAAAAAAAAAAAAACTCGCGTATGTTTTAGGTTAATCGATTGACTCATTCTTCCTTCTAATTACATATCATTTATTTTTAAAAAATATTTGAAAAACATACCCATTTTTTAATCTTGAACCCTCAATAGAAAGATAAATTATATCAACATCCCCTAAATAATGCTTCTGACAATTGCAGCAGAGATAATTCTCCTCTTATCTTAAAAATTACACTAATAAAATTGAATCTAGGGACACCCTTACTCTTCCAAACCAAATGTGCCCAGTCCACTCTAGGAGCTTTTCGTCTGATGGCCGAGTCAAGAGTATAAGCTGTAGGATTTACCGTCAGGCGAAATAGAGTAAAGATTGGGACACAACTAAAGACACATCTTTTGGGACACAACCCAAAACATGTGTATATCTCCCTTGTGATGTCATTGGACCCCACAGTGACACAAGAGAGAGATAGACACATCTCTTAGATTGCGTCCCTAAAATTATGTCTTTAAATGTGCCCCAAGTATTACCCGGCGAAATATTCCAAGAAATTATAACATCATCAGCTGCCGAGGGGGAATTCGAGCTCACCTTGGCAAATCTAGTGATAGCGGAATCATTGATGATTCTCACCATATGAAGAGAATCCAATAACATTAAATAAAAACTTCTCCTGTATGTCTCCATGTTTGGTGATCTAATTAATTCCACCATGGCATGGCACGGTCTTCCACATTGGCTGTGCTGGGTTACGTTGGGTTCAGTTGGGTGGGTTCTGAACTTAATAATTTATCTGAGTTTCATTGATTTGTCATGGATTTTTTTTATTTTTTTATTTTTTTTTCAAAAATTGCTATGTACACCACTAGTTTTGCTATGTAAACCGTTCAACTTTACAAAAGTACATGAGAATTTTTAAAAGAAACATGATTAGAATAAATAAATTAGGTGTACATAGCAAATTCCTTTTTTTTTTTTTTCCTTGAATTGTTGTTAAAACTTGATGTGATATAATCAATATCTATTTACCACGGTGAGTCGGTGACATATTACTCTGCACAGATTGCATTTCCCAACTTGGAGGAGTTGGAGATTAGCGGAGGATGCTTTGGAGAGATATGGGCATGGCCCCCACAAATTCCATCCAATTTGGTACAGAATTTTAAAAAACTTTCCATACAGAACTGTAAGATGATGAAAGAGATAGTTGGCACAGAATTAGGAAGAGAAGGAGACGAAGAGGTAGCTGACATGAAGAAGATTATTGTGTTCCCTCAGTTACATACTATTGACCTTGGGGGTCTACAGGAACTCACATGTTTCTACCATGGGAATTATAATTTAGAGTTTCCATCCTTGGAGAAATTGTATATTATTAACTGTCCTAAAATAGAGACAATCGCTGCAAATAGTTGTGGATGTAAAGGCACACAAATGAAAAAAGCATCTGACCAAGAATCCAATAATGCAAAAATGGCAGAAGGCAACCCTGATGATGATGGTGTTATGATACAATCGCTTTTCAATGAAAAGGTAATTAATGCTCTATCTATGTTTTCCGGTTCTAAATCATAAATATTTTTTTTCTTAAAAAATAAAATTTATTTTTACATTTGTATCACAAAAAATAAATAAATAAAATCATAAAATAAAATAAAATTTGTGGTTTACATTATTCGGTTGATTAATCAAATATTTTATTAACTAATCATAACGTATTGGGTAATGCTATACTTCCCAAATTGGTTCTCAAATGGCTTTCCCACAAATGTGGCAGTGAGACCACCCAAGTGGGTCCACTGCCACATGTGTTGAGAAGCTATTTGGACCCAACATTTTGGAAGCATGGAATTACTCTAATGTATTTAACAGGTTATACTACCAACCTTGAAGAGTTTGATTGTGAGGGGTTGTGATTGTTTGAGAAGCATACTAACGCCTTCAATAGTCAAAGGTCTTTCGTGTCTTGACTTTATATCGATAAGTGAATGCTTGATTATGGAAGAAGTAATTGCATTAAAGGATGACCAAAGCAAACAAGTTTATGAAGACAAAGTTGTACTAGTGTTCCCCAAAGTACGTATTGTGCGACTAGAATCTCTACCAAATCTCAGGTGTTTCTACCCAGGGAATCTTACTCTTGAATGGCCATCCCTTTATACTTTCTCTTTGATTGATTGTCCCAACATGAAAACTTTCTCTTCAGAGCTCGTAATCACACCGAAACTAGCGCAAGTGGGAGGGCACTATTGCCACTACTGGGAAGGCGACCTTAACACCACCATACAACAAATGTTAAAAGCAAAGGTGCGTATGCTAAATAAATGTCTATGTATATATACATATATAATACTAAATTTCACTAGTGACTGCCTTGGTATATATGCATACATATATATATATATACATATATAGTGTTTTATCTAATTGATAGACCCAAAACGGTTTTGCTACAAGCTAGCATCAAGTTAAATTAGGTACTTCTACGACTAGCAATCAACAAGAGAACCCATTACCGAGCATAAATTAACATAGATTGCTTTTTTTTGTTTTTTTTTTAAAGCCAAAATCGGTGTACTTGCAATCCATTCACTATGGATTTTGGTATAATTTTCCTAGTTTTATATTTCTTGTACAATCACTTAAAAATCAAAATAAAAAATTTATGTAGGAAAGATATTTTTGTTAAGTACAATAATGCTAGGCACACAACTTCAACCACACCCCAAACCACAACACAGGCTTTAAATACATATACCTTGTGCTGTGTGAATTTTTCACACAGGGCCCACACTTTTTTTGGAAAGCTCAAGGCATGGGGTGTGGTTGAAAGTGTGCGCCTAGCATTGTTATTGTTAAGTAATGACTGGCTCCAAAGGAAATGTAATAACTATAGGAACTATTATGAGTAAGGGAAAAAAATTGGATTCTTTTTAACATCTAAGTTTATTAAAACTTTTTAACTTCTGTGTAAGTCTGTCTATTTTTGCCTTATATATTCAGGGATTATAAATTAGTTTGTAGAAAGGAAACTGTGTATTTTTCCCAACTTCTTCTACAAAGATTAAATTACATATTTTTTCTTATTTTAAAATACCCAATATGTCTTCCAATAAGTTTGGGTGTTTTCCCTCTAATCCTTATTGCTTCTCAAATTCTTCCCTCTCTGAATTAACCACAGCCACCCCACTCAGCAATGGCCTCTCAAAGGTCGTTTGGGCAGTGTACTCGGCAAAAGTTTCCAGCATTACTTGCAATAAATCATACCCAAACCAAACAAATTAAAACAATCACCAAAAACACAACCTCCAATACCCAAAGGCTTGGATCAAGCTCTTATGACCTTAATCAATGCAACACTATTCATAACTACTCTATCATATGTAGTTGGTTACCAAAATTCAAGAGATATCGGGAAAGCCTTGGAAAGGCGATATTCATCAAGTTCCAGATCTATTATCCTTCAACTGAAAATGAATCTTCAAACGATTCTCAAAGGATCTGACTCCATTGACACTTGTGTTCAGAAGATAAAGGAAGCTCGTAATAGCTTAGCTGCTATTTCAGTGATTGTGGAAGATGAAGATCTATTGATATACACACTTAAAAGTCTACCTGCTGCACTCAATGCCTTTAAAACATCAATTCGTACTCGATCTAAACCTGCTTCCTTAGAAGAGCTTCATTCTCTACTAAAATCTGACGAAGTAGCTCTTTCACATAATATTGAATCACCTCAGCATGTTGCTTTTGCGATGATGGCCAATAATCAATCTCGAGGGTCATTTCAGAATAATATTCCATCAAATCGATAAAATAAGTTTTGCGAACAACGTCGTGGTCAATCTTACCACAGAGGAGGACGATGTTTCAACAATAGAATGAAAAATTTTCAAAATACTTTTCATCCTTCTCCCAACAACTATCAGTTCAATAAGTCTCCTAATTTTCAATCCTTCATGCCTAATTTTTCTTCTCCTCAGCAATGTCAGATCTGCGGAAGGACTAATCACACTGCCATATGTTGTTTTCATCGTATGAACTTCAGTTATCAAGGCAAAATCCCCCTTCACTGTTGGCTGCAGTGGCCACTTTGGCTAATCCTCAACAATCTGGCTCTAACACTTCGTTTACTGATTCTAGAGCTACTTCACGTATGACTAGTGATTTCAACAATCTCTCTATTTCTAATGAATATCAAGGCTCATAGGAAATCTCATTTGCCAATGGTCAAAATCTTGACATCTCTCACTCTGGTAATGGTTCTCTTCAAACTCCAACACACTCTTTTGATTTACAAAACATTCTTTGTATACCTTCTCTTTCCTCTAATCTGTTGTCGGTTCACGAGCTTTGTAAAGATAATGCTTGTAGATGTATTTTTTATACTGATATGCTACAAATTCTGGATTTATATTCAGGGAAGATTCTCTTCCAAGGCCATAGCAGCAATGGTCTCTATCTTATCCACTCTACTTCCACTCTCAAGTCTTCATCCCATTCTGCTCCATCTGATAAAGCTTTCTCAGCAAACTTGGGACGATAAGTTTCCAATTTCTTGTGGCACAACAGGCTAGGGCACCCTTCCAACCCCATTCTATAGCAAATACTTACATAAATTGTTAAACCTTTTCATGTAAATACTTCAAATAATACATTATGTGAGCACTGTTTGTTTGGGAAAAAATGCCCCCAAAATCACTCTATCGCGCTATAGTGCACGTACACGTACTGTAGCACCCCCCCCCTCTTTCAATCCACAACTCTATTTTCAACAAAATTTTTATATCTGGAATCTACAAAACAAGATATCTGTGAATATATCAAATAATCAAGAAAACAACAAAGGGAAAAGGGAAAAGAGAAAAGAGAGCTAGAGTTTCTCATAACATGAAAACTGAATGAATGAATACAATACAAAAGAAGAGACAATAATATATCTAAGTATACAGTATTACCCTAATACAAAGTAAAAGACTAAATTACCCTAAAGCTAATAAAACTAAAAGCTAACTCTAATAACCCCCCCTCCCCTCAAACTCACGATGCTACAGCTAGAAGCATAGAGAGTTTGCCAACTAAAAAACAAAAATGCTGAATTGGATGTGACTTTGTAAACAAATCAGCAATCTGCGAAGAAGAAGAAATAAAAGGCAAAAGTGATTGCTCCATGCTTAAGGTAATGACGAGTAATGTGACAATCAATCTCTATATGCTTGGTCCTCTCATGGAAAACTGAATTGTGAGCAATCTGAATAGCACTCTTATTATCACAATACATAGGTGAAGGGCGAGGAAGGGAGACACCCATATCTGTAAGTAGCCAGCGTAATCAAATAACCTCATGGGCAGTCGAAGCCATAGCACGATACTCAGCTTCTATGAAAGACACAGCAACAACATCTTGCTTCTTGCTCTTCCAAGAAATGAGATAATCACCCAAAAATATACAAAATCCAGTAACAGACTTGCGATCTGTAGGATCACCGACCCAATCAGCATCAGAGTATGCACGTAGCTCCAAGGAAGAAGATGATGAAAGTAAAAGACTTTGAAACCGAGTGCCCCTCAAGTACCTCAAAATACGATGAACAGCAGCCCAATGAACTGTAGTAGGGGAAGCAACAAACTGACTAATAACATGAACAGCATGAGCAATATCCGGACAAGTAATAGTAAGATAAACCAAGCTACCAACAATAGTGCGATATAAGGTAGGGTCGGGCAAAGGAACACCATCAGAAGGGGAAAGACGAACATCAAGCTCCAAAGGGGTATCAACAATCTTATTATCAGTGAGGCGAGCACGCTTAAGAATGTCACCTGTTTACTTAGACTGAGAAAGAAGATAACCTTTTGGAGAAAAGGCTACTTCAATCCCCAAAAAATAACGTAGTGGACCTAAGTCATTCATGTCAAAACAACGAGCTAATTCAGACTTCAACACTGCAATCCCATCAACATCATCACCAGTAATAACATGTCATCAACATACAAAGAAAGCATAATACGACCAGCAGTGGTACACTTGATTAAGAGAGCTGAATCATACTCACTCGAGGAAAACCCAAATGAGGTAATCATAGTGGAAAACTTCTCAAACCAAGCTCGAGGGTCATGTTTAAGACCATATAAGGCTTTCTTAAGCCTGCAAACTTCACCAGGATCATGAGGAACACCCAGAGGAGGAATCTCCTCTTGGAGGTCTCCATTCAAGAAAACATTTTTAACATCCATCTGAGTTATATGCCATTGATGAACAAAAGCAACTGCAATAAGAGTACGAACAGTAGTCATTTAGCAACAGGAGTAAAAATCTCCTCGTAATCCATACCATACTACTGGGAAAAACCCTTAGCACCAATCTTGCTTTGTACCGCTCAACAGACCCATCTGACTTGGTTTTGATTTTATAAACCCAACGAGAACCAATAGCGCTCTTACTAGAAGGTAAGGGACCAAACTTCAAGTGTCTGTCTTATATAATGCAGAGAGTTCTTCTGCCATAGCCTGCAGCCAAAGAGGATCAAGAGCTGCCTCTTTATAGGATAGAGGCTCAGAAAGATCATGAACTGAAACTAAAAAGGAAGCAAAAGAATCCGAATAACAAGAATAAACAAAATCAGGTGATTAGTGGACTTACGAGTGCGAGCAGGATAGCGATGAGGTTCCATAGCCTCAGTAGGTGCTTGGGTAGCCTCTGTAAAGGAGGTAGCATCAGGCGACAAGGTACAAGTATCAGCAGAAGTAGAACCATGAGGTGAGAGAATATCAGTGGTGCATGGGGCTCAAGAGGGAACACTATCGGTATCATCAAAGAATGGGTCAAAATGGATGAGATCAGATTTAGTCAACTCATGATGATTATCAGGAATAGAAAAGAAGGGTATGTGCTCGAGAAACACAACATGGTGAGAGACATATAGTTTCTTAGTAACTGGGTCAAAGCAACGATATCCCTTCTGACCCTCACCATCACCTAGAAAAACACAAATAGCAGACTTTGATGACAATTTAGTACGCTCTACACGAGGTCTAAGGACAAACCAAGTACAACCAAACACCTTTAAGGAAGAATAATCAGGAGCATGCCCATACAATTTTTGAAAAGGTAACAGACCTGAGCAGTAAGAGGACGAAATTTTATTAATTACGTTGACAGTAGTAAGGGCAGCCTCTCCCTAAAAAACACTAGGGACATATGCAAATAATAAAAGAAAGCGAGCAGTTTCAACAATATGTCGAAGTTTCCTTTCAGCAACACCATTTTGATCAGGAGTGTCTGTACAAGAGGACTGGTGAATAGTTCCATCTAAAGCAAGCAACTCATGAAATTTATGATGGGTATACTCTCCACCTAAATCACATCTAAAATAATTTATGACAACAGAATGTTGAGTTTTGACAAAAGCACGAAAGGTATTGTAAATATCAAAGAAGTCTGAACAACATTTCATAAAATAAACCCAACAGTAATGAGTGCAATCATCAATAAATGATACATAATATTGAGACCCCCCTCTTGTAGTAATAGGAGAGGGTCCCCCCACATCAGAATGAACTAAATTAAATGGTGCAAGAGAATAAGAAATACTTATATTAAAAGTTAAAGCTGAAAATTTTGCCAGTTTACAACCACTATAATCAGAAATGTCATGAGTTTGTAAATCTCCTAATTTTCCTGTAGAAGCTAAAAATTTTTAACGAGAGGCTGAAACATGACCAAGGCGAGAATGCCATAAATAAAAACTAGACAAAGATGAACTCAAACGAAAGGATAACAAGTCAACTTTAGAAGCTGCAACCACTCGTACATTGAGCTTGTCCTTTGTATAATCCCCCTTACCTACGGCCTGTCCCAATCAGCGTCTAAGACTGCGGATCCTGCACATGACAAAAAGTAGAAGAAAAAGAGACTAAGTAACCTGCATTACAAAACTAACCAATAGAAACAAAATCCATAGTAAGTTTGGGAATATGGTAAACACTAGAGAGAGATACATGAGGTGTGATAACAGATCGAACACCTGTTAATGGCATGGGAGTACCATCAGCAGTCATAACAGACAAAGAGGAAGCAGGACATATGGATTCAAAAGACGATAAGTCAGGTGACATATGATTAGAAGCTCCAGAATCGAAGACCCAAATACCTAAGGACATACCTGAAGACATACCTAGTGAAGAGGTGGCCATAGTATGTGGCTGTGTCGCAAGGAACTTCTAAAATTGCTCAGCAATGGAGGTCATGGACGGAGTGGATGGGGAAGGGGAACCGAGTCCAAATGAGTCTGATTGTGGTACAACTGCTGCAGTGTTAGGCTGTGGAAGCCTATACGAATGCTGCTGAGATTGGTTGTCAAATTTCCAATGAGAAGGTTGGGGTTGCTGTTGTTGTGGTGGTCGATGATGTGAGGGCTGGTTGCTGTTATTGGGCTGGTTGCTGCTATTGAGATGGTTTGCTCGACCCAACCTAGGACACTGAGCCTTCCAGTGACCCTTGTCCTTACAGTAGCTGCATACATCGCTACCAACTCTCAAGTAAGGCTTATTCTGATTGTTGGATGGTGGTCCACAGCAGAATCAACTGACGGAAGTGGACTACGATGAAGAATGGACCCACAAAGGCCTTCAAAATCATCACGTAGAGCCATGAAAAACTGAACCAGACGTTGTTCTTTCCTACTAGCGATATATGGTACAAATGCCCGAAATTCGGGTGAATCCATGAGAGCCAACTAATCCCAAAGATCTGTCATTGTAGAATAGAACTCTTGAATACTCATATTTTTTTGTTCAAGGGCATGGATATCACACTCTAATTGGTACATTTTCGCAAATTTGGACTGTGTAAACAATTTAGCCAAATAATCCCACACCTCCTTTACATATTCAAACTTTGCCAATTACATACCTATCGAGGGAGCAACGGAGTTGTTGATCCAAGTAATGATTTATGAATTATTTGTTTCCCAAACATCTAGAAATTATGCAAATTTATCAGCCTGTTCATTCGTAGGTTTACTAAAATCTCCATTGATATAACCTCACATCTTCTTCCCCTTCAAAAAAATTTTCATCACATAATTCCAATATGCAAAATTCTTTCCATTCAGTTTAACACTAATCGCTTGAATTGAATCATCACGTTCAACTATCATTACGAAAACGAAGCAATTAAATGACACAAAACAAACGAACCAAAATCAAAGACAGATCCAAAAACACAAAACAATCAAACCAGAATCAGTGACAGATCCAAAAATGAACGCGAATTAGTGCGAGATCCAAATACAAATCCGTATCAGCGAGAAATCCAAAACAAACCAGAATCCAGTTGGATCTACGAAGGACGTGAATGAGATTCGAACATGTTTTGATACCATGTGAATGTATCAAATAATCAAGAAAACAACAAAGAGAAAAGAGAAAAGAGAGCTAGAGTTTCTCATAACATGAAAACTGAATGAATGAATACAATACAAAAGAAGAGACGATAATAATATATATAGGTATACAGTATTACCCTAATATAAAGTAAAAGACTAAATTACCCTAAAGCTAATAAAACTAATAGCTAGCTCTAATAAATCAAACAAGATCCCCATTGACTAAAAAAAACAAACAAACAAAAAATGTCAAAATTTTTAAGCTCAAATTGTACTTTTTTTACTGTGTCTAAAACAATTTAACTATTGTTACCCTAAACTGAAGGTGAAAATTAACCCTTTTTTAAGGTAAAGACAGTTTAATTTTACTGTCTTTTAAGGTAAAGGCAGTTAAATTTAACTGTCTTTTAAGGCATGTAAAAATTTTGCTTTTCTTTTTTTTGCTCAAAACATATCAATAATGGTACTAGTTTTGTAACTCTCGTCGACACGATTCCAACGGTATAAAATTTATTAAAAAAAAATGGAATTGTTTATCAAAAGTTATAGAGATTTAAAGTTTGAAAAACATTATCGAAACGGGTGCTGCTATTGTGCGCCCAGTAATACCATGCGAGTCGTCTAGGCAGCTAGCGCACGCGTATGACGTGTTGATTAGGGGTAGATACGAGTTTTTGATTTTATTTTGACCTTTGTCTAAAAATGTTTAGTGCCTGTGTCTTTCTTTTGTTAAAAACTTATGGACTAGACTTATGGTTGGAAAGTGTTAATTTGAGAGACTTTTAATTAATTTTCCTAGTTTTTATTATAGGTGCAACTCAGGTGGGCCTGCCTCAAAAATTTCCAGGGTTGGGCCCGTGGTTGTTTCACCATGGGCGGACTTGGGCAGAAAAATGCAAGCTCGAATTCAATTCGGGCCGAGCTTGGACAGAATTTTGCTAACCCGAGTCAAAGTTTGATCTATTTATGTATTATTTTTTTGTCATTAGATTATAGTATTTTTCAGTGACAAGAATACACTATTAAATATTATTCAAGCACTAAATTAATAGATGAATATTTTTTCCCAAATCTAAACAAGACAAAATGGATTTAATACCCTACATATTGTTTAAATACTAAAAATCGGTTTGCACCCAGAAAAACAAATAAAAAATAAATAAATAAAATCAAATAAAATAAATTTCAATTCGAGCTCGGGTTTTAATACTAATCACAAACAGGACTGGGATTGAAAATTTCGGATTTATGTCAGGCTCAAGCTTGAATAGACTGCTTGACTTCGGACTCGGATCTAGATAGAGCCAAAATCCTTTGAATCACCGTAGTTGCATGCCTAATTGTTATGAGAAACTATGAACTCGTATATGACTAAAGATATCATAAATGTAACATCAAGTGAATAGATTGCAAGATAAATAAAATAAAAATAGAAGTCCGACAAAATCTCTCTATACTATAAAATGGGTCTTCGTATTCAAAGTCATAAAACAAAATCCTAAATTGCGAAGATCAACTTGGGACTATAGTTATTCAAAAAAGAAAAAGATGAATAAATTTTCTTTTAAAAAAACTATTCTCTAGTTATCTAATAATACTCCTTTTAAAAAATCACACAACATCCCCTAAAAGAGTGATACTTAATTGTCTTTTCAACCATCTCCAAGGGTTGGTCTGATGTAGGACATCCCCTAAGAAATAGCTCGCAACTTCGCAAGCAACCACGTGCACGCGACACCTCGTTCGAGCAATCTGTTATATAAAATATATTGGTATGTATAAATCTGAAATCTAAACACACAAACAAATACTGTAAATAAAAACAGAACCTGGTTTAGATGCATTACGAATATTAGACCGAGTCTAATGTTTGACACTATGTCCTTAAGACAATTTATGCCCCGCATTGGTGCTCATGGATTTGCGGCATTTGTTTTCCAGGATACAATGATCTCCCCCTTACGATAAAAGCACTTCAAATAGTAAGGTTCTAGCGAACCATACTTGTGATTATACTCTCTCAAACACTTGACATACTCTATATGCAATTTATGAACTAATGTTAATTACTCCATTAATTTCTTCCTCTAAATGAATGAATAAGACTCATATATAGATTGTAGGACACTGTTCGTCAACAGTCACAACCTTTCGAAAGGAGACTGTTCGTCAACAGTCACATCCATTCGATTAAGGATCTGTTTGGCATTACCAAATAATCCATTCAACTAAAATCTAGTTTTTCATTCAAATTTTCCAACAATCCCCCACATGAATGACAAATTGACTATATAACATGCAAATACAAATGCAGACACAGTAGAGAGAGACAGTGGAAAGACACTGTATCGGGATAGGTAGCTTTTGGCGTTGAACCTTCCGTAGTGAAGAACTATCAGATTTACTCGGCTAAACAGTGAATGCGATGTCTTGAACTGTTCAGGCTTTGGTGTAAATCTAGACAATAGAACTCACACAGTATCTGTCCGAACACTTTCGATTCTCACGGTTGTGTTCATTTTGGCCCTGAACAACGCCTGGTATGCATGAGTGTTTAAGAGAATCTAAGCCTTTACAATTCTCATAGAAGCGGCCACATTTCACACTCATATAGGTGATTTCCTATTAAGAGTATCCTGCTATACTCCACTTGGATTTTCAAGATATAGGAATCATTAAAAGCAAAGCTTATCCTAAGACTTGCTACAGGTATCGCTTTCTATTTATCATAGGAATGGGTAGAGAAATATCTCTCTAGTGATTCAGTTTAAGTCACGCACAATTCGGTTGTCCCGTTGAACCTAGATCTTGGGATCTCCAGTCAGCTAGGTTGGGTTGCCATTATGATGACTTTTAAGATATAGGCTTTAGTCCCATTCTCCTCGATAAGCAGTTTATTTGATCTCTCATTAAACCTTAGATAGTGGATCCACTTTATTATCTTTTGACCTTATACAGTCTATGGAGATAATACCATTCGAGATCAACTGCTTGCATTGTGTCTTCGACGAATGTGTCGAGACTTATCGCATTAGTTTGTGCCTTTCCAATTGCCCATTGGCTACCACAGTGCATACAAATTGTAGGCACAAGTTTTGTCTAACTTGGAATATCCTTTAAGAAATCACGAAGCTACTCTGCTTCCTCACTTCCTCTTTTGCTTTATTTAAAGCGTTTAATTTATATTACATACATTGGTGATCAAGCAATGCAAATCTATTTAGAGATTTCCAAATGACCAATGCCTTCAAATGTAAAGACCTATACACTTGTGGATTTTGAGTCTTTTGAATCAAATATCCAGTTAATATTAATATAACTATGGATATCCTTTGTAGTATACTCCATAGTTCAGAGTGTCTCAAATATTTGAAAACCCTAACTATCGTCTTCCAGATGTGTACACCTGGATTGCTTGCATATTTACTCAGTTTTCTTACTGAATAAGCTCTACGTCCATAATCAAGTGCAATTCACAACATATATTAAACTACCAATTTAACATGAATATTATTCAAATATAAATGCCGACAATCACAACGGAAAGCAACTAAATCTCGTACCAATGCAATAAATTTGAAGAATATGTAGTCATATTAGAACCATTAAACAAGATGCTCTGTATCCTAGAATTTATGTCAATTAAAATATTCGTAAAAGAACTTACTATAGATCACGAATGACATCTATCCAAAGCGAGTTCAGCAATTTGAACGTAATATAATTCCAGATTATAAAAGAAACAGAGATTCATAATGCAGATTCATACAAAAGCAAAACGCCTAAATTGTCTTAAGATTGTTATCTAAAATATATTGGTATGTATAAATCTGAAATCTAAACACACAAACAAATACTGTAAATAAAAATAGTACCTGGATTAGATGCACTACGAATATTAGACCGAGTCTAGTGTTTGACACTATGTCCTTAAGACAATTTATGCCCTACATTGGTGCTCACGGATTTGCGGCATTTGTCTCCCAGTATATAACGATCTCCCCCTTACTATAAAAGCACTTCAAATAATAAGGTTCCAACGAACCATACTTGTGTTTATACTCTCTTAGACACTTGACATACTCTATATGTAATTTATGAACTAATGTTAATTACTCCATTAATTTCTTCCTCTAAATGAATGAATAAGACTCATATATATAGATTGTAGGAGACTGTTCGTCAACAGTCACAACCTTTCGAAAGGAGACTGTTCGTCAACAGTCACATCTATTCGACTAAAGGTCTGTTTGGCATTACCAAATAATCCATTGAACTAAAAGCTAATTTTTTCATTCAAATTTTCCAACACAATCCGCCCATGCGAAATAGTGTTTTTGAAGATCCTTTTAGCCACTGAAATCTTGCACGCACACGAAGAAGACAAGTTCAAAGCATAGGAAATCCCTTCAACTGATCCGGCGTTGCCATTGCGGATCCATCCAGTTCTGATTGAGGACATAGGAAATGATACTGGGAAAATTGGATCGATCCACAAGAAAATTCAGAAACCCCACAAAAAATGAGCAACCACATATAAGTTCAAAAAACCAATAGGTTATACTCAAAACTTCACTTAAATTCGTAGTCTTATATTGTTACATAAAAGTCATCAACTAAAATAGGAGGCTACTATATACTTTTCATTATGTGTCCTTGTTTTTTTTGGTTGATGTTAAATGAAAATAATGCAAATGTTTGAGAATATATGATTTCTAAGATGGCAGAACTTTTTCCTAATGGCTCCACTCTAGATGATATTTTTTTTTTCCCCTTATTAGAATGCTATGCAAAATATGACAAATTCAAAGCATTAATGTGAAACTCCCCCTAGCTGATTTATAGGTTTACACAACTTCAACGCATGTATTATATATACTTCCATAAATTTAATTAGAAACACTGAAGACTTTGATCCTGAATTATTAAAACTTGATGTAATTAAATCAATTTACCCACGCGGAGCATATATATTACTTTGTACAGATTGTACTTCCCAACTTGGAGGAGTTGAAGGTTAGCGGAAACTTTGAAGAGATATGGCCACCACAAATTTCCAGTGAAGAATGCAAATTAAGTGTTTTGGTGATTGACGGTTCTCGAAAGCTTAAGACCTCACTGTTACAAAATTTAGAAGAACTCACTATTAGAAAATGTAATTTGGCGGAAAAGGTAGTTCAAGTACCTGAAGGGCATGGAACATCATTTTTATTTCCCCACTTGCGAAAACTTGAAATATCTGACTGTTACAAATTGAAAGAGATAGTTGGCACAGAATTAGGAGGAGGAGGAGGAGGAGGAGGAGGAGGAGAAGAGGCATTTGCTGAAAAGAAGAAGAAGAAGAAGAAGAAGAAGAAGAAGAAGATTATTGCGTTCCCTCAGTTACACACTCTTAAACTTTCGGATCTGCAGGAACTCACATGCTTCTACCAGGGGAATTGTACTTTAGAGTTTCCATCCCTGGAGGCAGTGATAATTGAAAAATGTCCAAAAATGGAAACAATGGTTTCTGGTTCTGGTCCTCGATATCAAGTCACACAATTAAGGCAAATATCATTTGAGGAAGGGTCATCCAATAATGCAAAAATGGCAGAGGGTATTAAACCTGAAGCAGAAGAAGAACAAGAAGATGTTGCTATGATACAAGCGCTTTTCAATGAAAACGTACGTAATTAATTACTAGTTTTCATTGTTGATTTTTATTTCTCTGGTCATTAATTAATTTATTTTACATGAGAATTGATTCCTAACCCTATCATGTTTAAAGTAGAGGGTGGCCTTTTCTCTTTAGTACATCAGAAGAACATCATACATTTTACACCACCTTCTAATACCCAATACCTCACTACTGCCTGCCTCGATCTGTAGCTTGGCCACCCGAGCTATTACAGCTTATGTGGTAAAAAAAAACCAAGTAAAAAACTGAATTTTATTGATTTTTTGTAGTTTACAGAATTTGATTGATTAATCGAATATTTTAAATATTAACATATTTGACAGGTTCTGCTGCCTATGTTGAGGAATTTGTCTATTTCCGGTCTAAAATGCTTAAAAGGGATATGGTACTACAAACAAACTCCAGCTGATCAGTCCTTTTGTCAACTAAGAACTCTATCTGTGAATGGTTGTGGTTGTTTAAGAAACTTACTGACCCCTTCAATAGTCAAAGGTCTTCCGTGTCTTGAAGAGATTGAAATACGTGGATGCTCGATTTTGGAGGAAGTGGTAGCAAAGGAATTAGAACAAAGACAAGAAATTATAAGTACTAGTATACGAGAAGAAGAGGCATCACCTGACAAGAAGAAGAAGATCATTGTGTTCCCTCAGTTACACACTCTTAAACTTTTGTATCTGCCGGAACTCACATGCTTCTACCATGGGAATTCTACTTTAGAGTTTCCATCCCTCAAGGAATTGGTAATTTACTGTGAAAAAATGGAAAGAATGGTCTCTGGCTCTTCTGGACATAAAGGCACAGAAATGAAGAAAACATTTGTGGAAGGATCATCGAATAATGCAAACATGGCAGAGGGCATTGACCCTGAAGAAGAAGTGGATGATGATGATGATATTGTTATGACAGTAGCGCTTTTCAACGAAAAGGTAATTAATGCTTCTCGATCTAAATGTCTTCCGTTTCTAATTAAACCTCCACATAAACAAACAGTTATTCTAAACCTACCTACCTACCTCCAATGCCAGTTAATATTCTTACCATCCTTTTATTCCACTACTACTAAGTTCTAAGGCCGATAACTTAAGTCAATATAATTAATGTTACTTCACTTAATTAGTTTATTAAAAATCACTAATTGGTTGATTGTTTTTAATTCCAATAAAAAGACAAATAATATACATTACTTTAAACCAAATTAACTCTCTTTTTAATTTAAACAAAATCGTGAATTGATTGATAATTTTGACAATAGCCATGTCTCATTTTATTGATTTAACTTGTTGATCTACCATTCCCTATCCCTGAATCCACTCGATTGATATGGAAAACTTCCATTGTTACATCTCTTAATAAGCCTTGAATAATAGTCTTCATGTTTGGTGTGTATATAACTTAATAGAGTCGTATAATTAGATATATGCACACACACGTATTCACTTGTGTGTGTGTGTGTATATATATATACACGCGTCAAGATGATATGCCCTGTACAAAGTGCATTGTTTTAGTATTTGTAAATTATTTTTAAGGTTCCATCCAAACACCAAAAAATGAGAAGAAATTTAATTATAATTATTTTTATATAAAATCTTAAAAAGAAAAATGAATTTTTTTCAAGTAAATAATCTGGAAATAGATAGGGAGATATGAATACATAAACAAAAGGGTAAATATCACCCAGACCTCCTGAGCTTTGCTCGAATCACACTTAAATCTTTTCATGTTTCAGTAATATCACCTACATCCCCCGAGATTTCAAGCGTACATCACCTAGACCTCCTCTATCAATTCACAATTAAAAAAGTGACGGATTGACATAAATAAATACAAAACATACCCCTAAAAGTTTGGACTTTGTGTTATTTTAGTCCATATAGTTTCAATTTGGTCAATTTGGTCCCTACAGTTTTAAATTGAATCAATTTGATCCAAATGCCCCATTCTATGATAAAACTTGACAGAATTTACCCAATGTTAAGCGCAATTACGCTAATAAGCAGGTTCGGAGATTGGTGGTACTCCATTTTTACCATTAAAAAGTGTGACAGTGCATAGTATGTGAGTAAACTCTGTCAATTTTTCTCACAAAATTAAAACATTTGGATTAATATGCTTCAATTTAAAACTTCAAGGCCCAAATTGACCCAATTTAAACTACAGGGAGTAAAATGACACAAAGACCAAACTTTCAGGGGTATTTTTTTGTATGTATTTATGACAATCTGTCACTTTTTGACGGTGAATTGACGAAGGGGGTCTAGGTGATACACGCTTCAAACCTGAGGGAATCTAGATGATATTACCGAAATGTGACAGGGTCTAAATGCGATTAGAGCAAACCTCAGAGTATCTAAGTGATATTTACCCTATATATAAAAAAACTTGGAAGAGATGACATAAGTGACAGATGTCAGAAGCGAAGGGTGTATATATAGGGAGACAATAAATATAAAAAAAATACAAAATACAAAAAGTTGGTCCCCCTTCTATTCTTATATATTATCCTTACACATCACAACACATTATTACATTCCTATTCTTATCTTTTCTCCATTTCTACCCAGTGTTATCCAATTCCATCAAATCTTATCTACTTCTATTCCATCTTTTCTAACTTTATCTAAACTTATATTCTAATTGTTTTACACATATACTTATTCATTTAAATCTATTACCCGTGAAAAATTTAGTTGCTAAAAATTAATATTTCATCGATAAAAGTAATTACCAACGACAATAAATTCGTCACAATTTTGCTAAAATGTCTTTCATGATGGACTTTCGTTTCGTTGGGAAAATTGCGCCATTACCGATGAAATTTTCGTCGAGCAAAGGACCTTATTAATGACAAACATATTTTGCAGGGAAAGAATATACCTCATTGGTGGCGAAATTTCGTCAGGAAAAGTCACCATTGGCGACAACGTATTCGTTGGAAAAAGATTATCCTTTTCTTACGAACTATTTTCGTCGTTAAAAGAAAACTATTGCCAACAAAATGTTTCCTACGAAATACTTCGTTGTTGAATTGAAATAATTCATGTGGCCTATTTTGAAGAACTTTAGTTTTCAAAAAATATCCTATATTGCGTCAATCTCACAAACCGATGGTCAATTTTCGATCTCGTATGTTACTACAAATTTCTTTTGGCACAACCGAGATGCTCAAGCCGGTCCTAGTCCATTTGGGCCGTTATTGGACGATTTTGCCCCCCAAAACCCCATGTGGCCTATTTTAAAGAACTGAAGTTTTCAAAATCCTATTTTACCTCAATCTCATAAACCAAGAGTCTATTGTGTTCCTACATGTTTCTTTTGGCACAATCGAGGTAGAACGCTTATTCCTACATGTAAAAGAAATAAAAAATGACTTTGTAAACTTAAAATTAAGTAACCATGTAGAAGAAGAGGGGAAATGGTGGCGGGTTCTACCTCGATGATATCAGTTGCTCTAGCATCTGCTTCATAGCCGCTTGTTCTGAAGCCATCCGACTAATGATATCTTGTTGGCACTCAACAATATATGCCCTACGGCGAAATGACCTCTGGATCGGGTCTGCTAGATACCATTTGAGATGTTTATGATGACGCCGGCTTGGGCCCATAACCGACACCCTTAACATAACCTGGCCTCTTCCCCAGCACACAATCTGCGACTTCATCCTCTGTCAGGGGTATCCCTCCTTCAGATACAAGCTGGCTCATCCTCTCCTCCATCGCTTCCTACAAAGCATGTGACCAATTCTAAGCACTCATTACAATCAATTCTCAAGTATAATAACATATGAAGTAGTAAGTTACATGTGTCAATCGTGCCTAATCAGAACACCAACCCTTGGTGGTTGTGTGGCGTGAGCACTTCCACCATTGACACCGACTGAGAGACCTCCCAAGCTTATTTTCCTACGATTGAAAAAACTAAATAAAATTGCAAAGAAAATATTCTTAATTTACAGGACTTGTCTAAATAATATTTACCTTATTTGTTTTACCCGCCACAAATGCTCGTGACCATAACAAGTCTGGCAGGCTCTGTTCTTCTTATTTATCTCAGATCGTTTCTTTGAGAGCAATAAATTTAAAGAAAGTGTACAAAATTAAATGTGGTAATGAAATTTTAAGATTAAACTTGCAATTGTACCTTAAGGGAATCCGACAAGAAATAGTCGCATTTTTTTTTTATCGCAGTCGGACTGACTCATGCCCATGGGGCAATGGGCACGCGCCTCCTCCACTGAGCTGTACTTTTGAAATAACTTATGGAACTGGTGGTTGCTGCCCCTCCTACGTGCCATTGTGATCTCAATTTTGTCGCCAATTCCCAGTCTTGTTGTAGTGGGTCTACGACACTCATATATAAAAACATAAAATCATTACACCTTACACACTCATATCCAATAAATTATTTCCACACAACACACGTTATTCCCAGAATACACGCACACACGTTAGCACACATTTGATTTATGTGTATACATTATCTAAAATAAACAACTACTCTCTTCGTCCCATTTTATGTGTCTCCCTTTACTTTTTGGGATGTCGCAAAATTGTTGTCCACTTTCTTAAATTAGTATGCAAACTTTACTTAGTTTCCCAAATTACCCTTCCTTGAAATCAACACCAAAACAAAACAAAGCAAAAAAAGGAAGTGCAATGATTATGGGTAATTGAGGAAAGCAGATGTAGATTCTTTTTGTCCCCTTAAATAGTTGGATTCCCCAAAAGGATACATAAAATAGGACAGAGGGAGTATTAGATTAAAAAATAAAAAAATAAATATGCGTGTGATAGTCTAAAATAAACAACCATTAGACAAAAAAAATTAAAATAAAATTACCCAAATTATTACACCATGTTTAGGGTTAATTGCACTTTGCACCTTAAAGATTCAATTTGGGCACTTTGGTCCCTAAAGTTTTGAATGAGTTGCACTTTAGTCCATCCAAGACTTTTTGCGACGAAATTTTCAGTTTTAGGGACAAAATCATTCGTCACTAAAAGGCTGTTTGGACTTGTTTGCCACATTTGTGAAACTTTAGGGACCAAAGTGCCAACTTTGAAACTTTAGGGTGCAAAGTGCAATTAATCCTTTAATCTATGCCGTTGAAATGTCTTCTACATTGGTTGCGTAGTGTTAGATTGAACTTAATAATTTATTGAAGTTTGATAGATTTACATTAAAGATTGAGTTTTATTAACTCTTACCTCGAATTATTGTTAAAACTTGATGTGAGAATCGATTTAAAAAGCAGAGAAATATTAATCTGTACAGATTGTATTTCCCAACTTGGAGGTGTTGAAGGTTACCGGAAACTTTGAAGAGATATGGTCCCCACAAATTCAAATGCCAGCCAATAGCCTTTTGAGATTAAGAGTTTTGGTGATTGATCATTGTGACAAGCTTCAGACAGCAATTCCATCCAATTTGGTAAAAAGGTTACAGAATGTACCTGAGGCTGAAGAGCATGGACCAACAATTTTATTTCCCCACTTGCAAAAACTTGACGTATCTTCATGTAAGAAGATGAAAAAGATAGTTGGGACAAAATTGCAAGGAGATGATGATGAGGCAGATGACAAGAAGATTGTGTTTCCTCAATTACAAGATATTACACTTTGGGGTCTGAATGAACTCACATGTTTCTACCATGGGATTTATACTATAGAGTTTCCATCCTTGGAGATTTTAACTATTAAATTCTGTCCCAAAATGGAGACAATTGCTGCAAAAAGTTCGGGAAACAAAAGCATACAAAGGCAAAAAGCATACAAGGAAGTATCCAATAATGCAAAAATGACAGAGGGCAACCTTGTTGATGATGCTATGATACAATCACTTTTCAATGAAAAGGTAACTACACTTGGGCTACCTTTTCATTCATATTAAAAGATTGTCAAAGAAGGAATAAATATTGAATGACGCTTACACTTGGGCTTGTCTTTAGTATCCCTAGCTTGATCTACATCAAATTGTACATCTCTCTCTCTCTCTCTATCTCTCTCTCTCTCTCTCTCTCTCTCTCTCTCTCTCTCTCTCTCTCTCTCTCTTTTAAAGAAAGGTATGCAGAGAGATTTTGAAGGTTTTTTTTTTTTTCCTTTTCTTTGTACATAAGAAGAACATCATACATACACACTACTCGAATTTGACAGGTTCTACTGCCTAACCCTACCCTGAAGAGATTGCGTATTTATGGCCTAAAATGCTTGAAGGAGATATGGTACAAACAACCTCCAGCTGAGTCCTTTTGTCAACTAAGAATTCTATCTGTGGAAGCTTGTGATTGTTTACGAAATGTACTGACACCTTCAATAGTCAAAGGTCTTCCGTGTCTTGAAAAAATTAAAATAAGTCGATGCTTGATTTTGGAGGAAGTGGTTGCAAAGGAATTAGAACAAAGACCACAAGTTTCTGAAGACAAAGTTGTGTTCCCTCAAGTAGAGGAAGTGCAACTAGATTCTCTACCAAACCTCAGGAGTTTCTATGCAGGGGAACTTACTCTTGTATGGCCATTCCTCAAAAGAGTCGATTTGAAAGACTGTCCCCATATCCAAAATTTCTCTTCAGGGCTCGTATTCACAGAAAATCTAAATGCAGTGACAGTAATAACAGGAAATTCTAGGCGAAATAAGGTGCAGAAGCAGTATTGGGAAGGTGACCTTAACAGCACCATACAACATATATTCAAAGAAAAGGTGCGTATATAATAAATACATTTTTTTTATATGATGATACTAAATTTCACTTTACTAAATTATAGGCTTCCTCTTACTATATCTATATATATATATGGGGAATGCTAACTTATAACATGGCACACTTTAAGTGACCAAAAAAACTCTTTTAGCGACGAAATTTTTCACCTTTAGCGACAAATTTTTTTTTTCACCTTTAGTGACAAAATATTTTAAAAATATTTGAAGCTAAAAGGTTTTTTTTTTGTCGCTAAAAATCTTTCTGTTGGTCGGTAAAAGCTAATGTACAATGATATCCTATAACCTTCATGTTGTAGGATAGCAGCCCCTATATATATATATGCACAGTCAGACTTTAAAGCGCACTGGGTTTGCGCACTAGGATTTTAAGCCTATAAAAAAACCACAGGTCAGTGGGGCAGCGGGATGGGGCGTGGGTCACCGAGGCGGCTAGCGGTTTTTTTAGGCTTAAAATTCTAATGCGCATACCCAGTGCACTTTAGAGCCTAACTATATATATGCATATATTGTGTTTTATCTAATTGATAGATTCAAAATGGTTCTGCTAGAAGCATCAAGGTAAATTAGGTACTTCTAAGTAGAGGTGTCAATCGGGCCGGGCCGGGCCAGGCTCAGTCAAAGCGGGCCCAACCGGGCTTTTGGGCCGGGCTTCACGTAATACCGGGCCGGGCTTGGGAGGGGAGGGGGGTTGTCCGCCCCGGACCGGTGGCCCGGGCCTACTAGGGCCGGGCTAGGCCGGGCTTCGGGCTAGGGGCGGGTTAGGGACCGGGCTTGAATATTTTAGACATTTTAATGTAAAAAAAAACACTAGTTTTGTGGGTTTAGGATCGGGCCTCGGGTCGGGTCGAGCGGGCCACCGGGCCGGGCTTTAGGCTAGGTAGCGGGCCGGGCCGGGCCGTGGACACCATTGGGGGTGTCCGCCCCGGATCGGATGTAATGAAAAGGGCCTAGCGGGCCGGGCCAACCCGACCCGTTTGACACCTCTACTTTTAAGCCTGACAATCAACAAGAGAACCCATTACTTAGCCAAAATAAATTAACATAGATTCGTAGAATTTACAAGTAAATAGGCAGATTGGTTTTTGATAAACAAAATGACTTTTGTTTAATATTAAGGCACTTCAATTATAGAGAGAAAAAAATGTAGAGATATACGAAATAAGAAAAAAAAAAAAAAAAAGAAAAGAAAAGAAAATAGAACATCTTTTGAGAAAAACGCAAATCATGAGTGAGAAGCATCACTACAAGAAAATGGGCCTTTTGTGACCAAAGTTTTTATGACGGATTAAAATCCGTCACAAAAAATGTTTTTGTGACGAATTCTGTGACAGAAATATATGCGACACAAATAATGTTTTATTCGTGACAGAAATGTACCTATTCGACACAAATAATTATTATTTGTGATGGAAACGTACTTGTCCGACACAATAATTTATTTGTAACGGATTAATTGACCTATCCGACACAAGTAGATTTACACCAAATTTTTTCGCAAAAGTTTTGTGCGTGGCTAGATTGAAAAGCTGAAAACACAAAAAAAAAAAAAAAAAAAAAAAAAAAAAAAAGGAGTGGCGATACGGAAAACCCCAAAATGTAGGATACAGGTACGGCTAGGATGCTTCGAAAAAAAAAATTTATTTTTATTATATTCTAAGTAAAAAAGAAAGAGGATTGAATATCAATATTACACATTCATCCATAGCAACTGACAACTTAGCAATATTGTTTTAGCACTGGGAAAAAAAAAACAATTTGAAAATCCCCAACATCTAAACCACAATCAAACACCTAGGGCACATTTAGTAGACATGAATGGACCTTGGAATGGAATCGCCATTTCTGGGTTCATTCAAACTTGTGTTTGGTGTGACCAGATACTGTGGAATGGGCATTCCTTATGGGCATTCCTTTTGGAATGGCTAATCCTGCTTGAGTAGAAATGGGCATTACTTGCCAAAACCTAAGTTCCATTCCCTCAGCAATAGCAACAGGAATGACTACCATTGTATAATACAAAAACTTTTTCCTTAAACCAAAAGTGGAATGTACTTGGCATTTCATTCCTAGAAATTTAGCCTAATAAAGGAATGGAATGACTAATGAGATAAGAAATTTGTGTTAAAATCTAGCATACTAAATTTAGCATCTAGTACTTTGAGATAAGAAATTTGTGCTAAAATTAGTATGCTAGATCATAAGAGTGCCAAAGAGTTGTATGTTGATTTGGTTTGTGATAAATTTATTTACATAGGTTTATGAAAATTTTCGGATGTTATAGAAACAGAAGAAACTATGCCGATTTTTTTTTTAGGAATCTTTGCCCTTTTTTTTGTTCTTATGTTGCTTGTTTGGATAGTTTTTTATTTGTATTTTTGGTCTTGTTTTGTTTTTTGGGTTGTTAGGTGGCTGCTTTATTATATTTTTAAATAAACTTTCTTTTTCTGTTTCAGGTTGTGGCGAGAGATTAGAGAATTGGGAAGGTGACCTTAACAGCACCATACAACATATATTCAAAGAAAAGGTGCATAATAAATTCATATTTTTATATGATAATACTAAATTTCACTTTACTAAATTATAGGTTTCCTTTTAGTATATATATAGAGTAATGCTAGGCACACTTTGAAATTCACACTGAATTTGACATCTTATGCTCTAATTACATGTACATTGTGCTGTGTGAAATTTTCACACTTTTCTGTGCACCATTTATATAGCACAGAGTACATGCATTTAAAGTTGAGTGTCAAATTCAGTGTGGATTTCAAAGTGTGCCTAGCATTACTCATATATATATATATGGGGAATGCTAACTTACAACATGGCGCCCTTTTAGTGACCAAAAAACTCTTTTAGCGACGAACTTTTTCACCTTTAGCGACAAAATATTTTAAAAATAATTGTCGCTAAAAGGTTTTTTCGGTCGCTAAAAATATTTCTGTTGGTTGGTAAAAGCTAGTGTACAATGATATCCTACAACCTTCATGTTGTAGGATAGCAGCCCCCTATATATATACATATGCACAGTTAGGCTTTAAAGCGCACTGGGTATGCGCACCGGGTTAGCGGGGCAGTGGGATGGGGACTGATTCAGTGGGGCAGCCAACGTTTTTTTTAGGCTTATATTTCCAATGCACAAACCCGCCAGTGCGCATACCTAGTGCGCTTTAGACTTGACTGTATATACGCATATACTGTGTTTTATCTAATTGAGAGGCGTGCCCCGGCATGAAATTATACCAAACTCCTCTTTGAGCCACATAATCATTTAGCATACTAACATAGTCATACAACCAAGCTTCATGCGTACTCGTTGAATTTAACGGGCCTAAATTAACACATGAATTTTGCTCGGATCACAATTTCACACATAATATTCAATACATCCAAAATTGTCTATATAACACAAGTTCGGAACTCATACCTCAAGCTATAACTCTATAACTTCAGGGGAAGTACTAGGACACCAATTAATCGTCGAATATCCAATTACAAGCGATTCCTACAAGTATACACGTGTTTTTCCCAAATTCTTAAAAATAGCTTTTCAAAAATAACTTGCCAAATGTGGCCTAATAGACATCAAAATGTAGCTAATACCTCGAGGAGTCCGAATATGAAATCTAGAGAAAAGTTGAAGATCGAAAATTCGTCGATTTGCATCTTGAAGCTCGTAGCCACCAAAACCCCCAAATCCTCTCTAGGTTTTCCAATTTAGGTTTTGAACTGAAGAAAATATCTCCACCTCATTCTACATATAGACTCTACTCTCGAAAATTACATTTAGCTTCTCACAAGTTCTCAAAAATTCTAATTAACTCTTGAAACATCGCACATCTCCATTTTATTACTTCACAAGTGAAAACTATAATTTGTAAAAGTTTTCATCTAAGTCTCATTTGGGTCCGTAATTGTGAGGACTCGTCCGGTCGACTGGGCGTTGGACCGGTCGACTGGGTTGGGAAATTGCGTCCCACATCGCCTGGGGACGGTGGGGTGAAGAGCCATATATGTGTGAGCTGGCCCTTACATAGCATGACGCATTTTGGGCCGGGGGTGTACCCTACCCAGGAACAAAGCCGTGAGTGGGCTGGGCCGGGGGTGTAACCCTACCCAGTGCTGCGAAGCAGACAATATCGTGCTGTGTGGGATGGGCCGTGACAGTTTGGTAACAAAGCCAAGCCCAGCCGGAAGTGTGTCATGTCCATGCGTGGGAAAAGCCCACGGGGATGTGGGCCCTCTTTAAGGGGGATGGATGTGAGGACCCGTCCGGTCGACTGGGCGTTGGACCGGTCGACTGGGTTGGGAAATTGCGTCCCACATCGCCTGGGGAAGGTGGGGTGAAGAGCCATATATGTGTGAGCCGGCCCTTACATTGCATGACGGGTTTTGGGCCGGGGGTGTACCCTACCCAGGAACAAAGCCGTGAGTGGGTTGGGCCGGGGGTGTAACCGGGGGTGTAACCCTACCCAGTGCTGCAAAGCGGACAATATAGTGCTGTGTGGGACGGGCTGTGACAGTAATTTACGTTCTGAACTAACTTCGTGGAATCTCTAGATAACCTACCTTTTATGCAACATATTACCTACATTGTCACTATGTTACTCACAATAATCTCTAACAAGATCAAAACTACCAGAAATTATACTATACAGGTATAATTACTATTTATAAAAATCAGGTAAAGTCAAATAGCATTTAAAATCATATAAATGTCATTTACTCATGTCAATTCATTATGATTCACCGATTGCCGTGTCCTCAACTGACATCTCACCGTTGACCCATGTCAGCCTCATTATAATTATTAATAAACATTAATAATCCACATGAATTCAATTATGTTATATTAGCATGAATGCCTTTCCAAAACGGGTGTGACAGCTCTCTCCTCCAAAAAGAAAGCTTATCCCCAAACTTATACCTCATACGTCGAAAAGGTACGAATACTCATTCCTCATCTCTTCCTCAATCTCCCACATAGCTTCCTCGACTATATGACTACGCCATAGTACTTTCACCATCGGAATCGTCTTGGTTCTCAACACTTGCTCTTTCTGATCCAAAATTTCTACAGAATGTTTGACATAAGTCAAGTCCTCCTTGAGTTGCAATGGTTCCGGTACGATGATCATTCTCGCATCCGTCATACACCGTCTCAACTTAGACACGTGAAATACTTTGTGTGAAAATGCCAACTCCGATGACAAGGCTAGTCGGTTAGCCATTGGTCCTATTCTCTCTAGGATCTCAAAAGGTCCTACAAATCTCGGATTGAGCTTTTCCCTCTTTCCAAATTGTACTATGCCTTTCGAAGGCGATACTCGCAAGTATATAAAGTCTCCTATTCAAATGTCGTTAACATGGTTCAAAACTCGTAGTCATATAGTAGAACATATAGAAAACACATATATGTCAAACTTGAGATTCTAGGAAAAATTTTGTAACAAAAAAAATTTAGATTTCCTTCATTCTTTTTTAAGATTAAGAAGATAGACATGTTTGCGAAGTAAAAGAGAGTTATTTTGAAACTAACTCACGTCTTGAAAATCTTCAACTGAGAAAAGTTGTTGAAAGAACGTTTGATCCAGTCAAAATCAAATTCTTTTGTTAACCCTATTAAAAACGTAGCATGGTGGAAATAGGGTGTCGAGTCCACAGGGATTGGAGTGCAACAATACTTGGTGGGCGCTTAATAACCAATTATAATGTGAGGAGAAATTACCAAGCTAAGAAATGAAAATGAGTCTTTTCGACTATGGGTTTGCTTCAATTGTTTCTAGATTAACTACAACGACTATTTCGAAGGTGGAAAGCAATTTTGAATAAAGTTAAGTGTAAGTAAATGTTTGGGGGTTTTGTAAATGGAGAAATTGAGGTTGGGGAGCATTCCCCCACCTTGGACCAACAACACATGACTTTCACACTTGAAGCACATTCTAGAGTCGAAAATCCCATTGTGGCAAACCATCAAACATGTGGTAGTCAACCAACATGCTAGATGGATGTTCCAATGCAACACATGGGTGTATGGTTAGAGTGTAGGGATTTAATCACTTCAAATGCTTGAAATTAGAAGTGAGGTCTCAAAACATCAAACCATACTCCCATGAACTCTAGATATGCTACAAAGTGTGAGAATCCTACAATAAAATACACATAGATCCAATGGTGGGTTTATGATCCCCAACCTTGAAGGTCTAGCTACTCATAATAACAATGCTAACAATCTTAAAGAGAGGGGAAAAGAAATTATATCAACTAGATGAAATCACCATAAATGCTATAGGAAATCCAAAGCTTGCTCCAATAAAGTCTTTAATCATTCAACCCATACACACTCTCTTCTCTCTTTAACAATAAATGGAAGTGAATATTGGTTGATGGGGAGTAATGAGGGAGAGAGATGAGAGGATTAGAGAGAGAGAGAGAGCTTCTACCTTAAGAGAAACTCACCAAAGATAAGCTAAAAACAACATAACCTAAAAGAAACTCATCTTTAACTATATATAATCTCCCTCCCAAATGGCAAAATTGTAAAAAGAAGAGGGGCATCAGCAGAGGCGCGGATCGATCCGCTTGTTAAGGCCGGATCGATCCGCCTTTCATCAGGGACGTTACTGGCTTCTCGAGAAGACGCGGATCGATCCGCCCCAAATGGCCGGATCGATCCATTTAGAAGAATTTCTTGCAGAATGTCCCAACTAAAACGCGGATCGATCCTTTCACAACTTGCGGATCGATCCGTCCTTTTCGAGACTGATAGAGAATTCCTATAAAACACGCGGATCGATCCCCTTTATATGGCGGATCGATCCGCCTTTACTGAAATCTTTTTCTTATTCTTTTATACTTCAAGAGTGCCAAGAGAGTTGAGTTCCACAATAACCAAACAAACAAAACCTACAAAAAGAGGCCTTTATTAGCTAGAAGAGAGTAACAATAAGAACAATAGAAAGCTCAATTTATCCATCAAATCTCCGATTTGGGTACTAATTTGTGTTCAATACGGACAATAATATGAGGTTCAAAAGCCAGTATTGGGCACGAATCACACCCCCCAACTAGCATGTTGCTAGTCTCTTAGCAACAAGGCTAAATACCGAGAGAAGCGAGAATAACCTTGCACGACAATTTATTTAATAAAGAAGGATAAACCGTTTTCGTGGGGAACACGATTGCATTGAGAAAATGCAACAAGCTGTTAAACCTCTAGATTAATCATAGAGGCGGAGTGTTGTCTCCGGAGGGTTCTCAGAATGATACCCACAACATTTTGCTTCTTCATAATATTTGTCCATACTGTAATGCCAACACTCACAAAGTCCCAAGTGTTTTCGCAAGATTTTAGTACATGACACACAAATCCCACCAGCTATAAAACTATCAAGGTTATGAGATAAATTTCATTGAGCTCAATCTTGAATGTGTGTGTTGTGTGAAGTGCACGACTACAACTATCAAGGAGATCGTGATGCTTTCATCCTCTGAATTTCGTTCGAGAGCGCGCTTCAACTCAATTCTCACCGGTATTACACTCTAAAAAGAAAGACACTCGAAGTGGGTAATACTCTCAGGGCATGCGGGTAAAATAGAGTAATGGAAATAGGAATCAAAACCACGCACATGCCAATGATGAAAAACGTAAGCGTGTAAAACGGGTAAAATTAATCTCATGAAAGATAACATTCACTAGAGGGTGTAGGATAACTCAGACTACTTGTCATGAATGCTTCAAGCTTCGAATCACAAATCTTTAGAATCCACACGGGCCGCAAGGGTGTTGTAAAGTGGGAAAAGTGTTATGGGCAAGAGGACAAGGGAAAAGGAGGGGAATGTCTGTGCACAACCTGGGATTTATTGGGATGCATGATTACAAACGAGCACAAGGGATGGATCAACAAGAATATTTCTTTGAATTTCAAACGGAGAGTATACTTGCTCATGAAGGTTTTTTTTTTTTTTAAATGAGCTTCTTTCCTTTTCTTTGTACTCTCACCATTACATGATTCAATCTCCTTTACCACTTTATACACATGATCTTATGTAAAGATATCCCAAGACTGAAAGTCAAACACGGACATGGAAAGTAAAAGGGTCAGTGAAGGGTGGGAAAACACGAATGCGGCTAAAGATGGTCAAGCCAAGGCCCTAAGATAAATTCTTTGGATAATGCGATTCTTTGTTCTCCACAACTATGACAAGTAATCAAGAGTTTCATTCCACACAATGACTTCTCCAATGAATGATCAAAATAAGCAGATGAGATTATCAACGACTTTGTATGTTTTTCAGAAATAGAGAATTGACGTATATAGCACTCAACAACGAGAATAGGGATCGAAAGCTCACAAAGGTACTGTCTCCACAAATGTCTCGAACGATTTCCGGATAACACATGCATTAACCATCCATCCTAATACAAGTAGTCATGCCACGTGTTTGATAATCCAAGATTTAAACTTCGTGCAATTCACTATAATCAAGATAGTTAAAGAGCTAGTGGGGTTACAACGTGTCACATACTAAGATCAAAAGAAAAATCTCAAGACATGCGTCATTGCTCGGCATTAGAACGGGGTAACATCAAAAGAAAATTTTTAATTAATTTTTTTTTTTAAGGGAAACCAAAACCGCGATGAGATAAGCTTAGAAGCTCTCACACCCCCCAACTAGGACTGAACATTGTCCTCAATGAAACAAGAAAGTGCAGGGGAAGAGCAATATTACCGGTGGCAAGCAAAAGGAGCGGCCGGTAATAAACTGTGCCTGCAAGGTTAGAATCCGCAAAGAAAGAGAAAGAAGAGAATTGGGATATGGCATACAAGTTAGAGAAATAAGCATAAGCCAAACAAATATCCATTAGCATCCAAACATCCATAAGCATCCAACATCCATACCCTCAAGTAGTTCAAACCAAAACAAAAAGAAAAAGACAAACAAACTAGAAAGATAGAAGACACAATATCCACAAAAGAGAGCTGATAACTCCTCCCAACTACTCATCACCATCTCCGTCTCCATCTCCACCCACATAAGGGTCCGAACCACCGGTGCCACCATACACACCAGAACCTCCAGCACCGCTATAATACCCTGGACCACCATCATAAGGATCGGAACCACCCATGCCAGGATACGCACCAGAACCACCTGCGCTAGGATACGGGTCGCGGAAGTAATCGGGGACATCGGCACCCGGGTACTGCATGCGGAAAGAGTCGGCTTGGAAGCGCATCATCATGCTCATGTCCCGCCAATAGCTCATACTGAACCCATCAAATTCCCCTCTCAGTCCATGAATGTCACTCCGAATCCCTGCAATCTCCTGGCTCTGCTGTCGCTGCTCGGTACTCAGAGTCTCGAATCGGCGATGTAACCCAACCATACCCTGTGTCGGCTCCTCCTCCTCCACTTCAGCCTGTGCTCGAGACGGTCCCTCCTCTACCCTGGCTCGCTTGGATGCGGATCTTACCTGTGCGTCGCTACCAGCGAGCGTCGTCCCATCGATTGGGGACGGCGCAGGCTTGAGTATATCGGATGCTAGGGCTTCGCACCCATATGAGGTGCAAAGCCGGGTGACGAGGGTAGGAAATGGGAGGCTAGCAGTGGCAGCGGTGTCGTTGGATGCCGCTATCATGAGGGTAATGATAGTGCTCGCGAGGTCGACTCGGGCGGTGGGATCGGTAATAGCATACAGGAGGGTACCGTGGTCCCCCCTGACAGTCTTGTGGCGAGTTGGCCACACCGCCGCAGTGACTATGATATTACAGTACCTGTAAAGCTTGGTGAAGGTGGAGGGGGCAATCTGGTCCCCGATCCACTCAGTCGATCGGCCTGTGAAGCGGGTAGCAAAGGTATCATAGTGAGGTCGCTGCTCAACATCAACAATGTAGGGCTCGGGGTTCTCCACGTGGGGAACCCCCATGAACACGTCCAAGGATGCCGGGGTGACCGGGATGCGGACACCTCGCACGTATGCTTCGAACGCGCGGTCACCAGTGGTGACGAGACTCGCGAAGAAAATGCGAACCCAAGTCTCATTGTAATCTCCCGAATGCTCCAATTGAGGGAGCCACCGACGGTCCCGAAAGATGCGGACCACATTGTCCGGGAAGTCAAAAATAGCAATTGGACACTCCAGGATGATGGATTTTTTCTTTTGAAAGAAATTCTCGTACCACTTCTTTTCCGTTTTTGAACGGAAACGATCATAACCGCGAGCCGGGGAGCACTCGGTTTTGTTATTCTTTAAAGGATTCACCATTGTACCTGAAAAAAACAAGAGCAAGTGCACAAATAAGGACATTAAGCACAGGGTACGGGTAAAGTGCACGGGAGATAGATGCGAACGCACGTGCACGATCGACGTACACGTGAACGGAAGTGCATGGGGCGAGCGTTACGGGCCACGGGTCATGAAATCAACAGTGAAATTCGCACACGAGAATGAAAACATGCACCTAAAATGAGAAAATATGAACAATGCACGCGACGGTTTGAAAAATGCATGGTGGAATTTCAATGCGGCGTTCTACCGAACACCTTGGGGGCAGAAAGAATACTCTCAACAATTAACAAGATGTGAAACATGGATCTAACCCAAACAAGCCACAATGTGGCTTGAGCATGAATCATGGCCAAAATGCATGAGAAACCAACTTAAAAAAGTAGAGCAAAGGATGAGAAATGGAGCCCTAAGGTTGAAGGTTTCAAAATAGTGAGCAATGAGGGACAAAAACACAACCTAGGGTGCAATCATCCTTTAAATGTGAAGATTAATCGATGAGAGTTGATAAAGACATACCTTGGGTGAATGGTAGGGAGGATCTGGTGAACGGAAGAGCAGGGGGGTGAGATGGAGAAGATTTGGGCAAAAGAGACTTGAGAGAGTTTGAGAGAGTTCTTGAAAATTTTTAGAAAGAAATGAGAAGTTATAAACATTTGAACTGCCGCTGCCTCCCCGCGGATCGATCCAAATTCAGGCCGGATCGATCTGACATTTTAAAATGTTATTATTGCGCCTTTGCAAATTCGCGGATCGATCCGCTCAAAAAAGCCGGATCGATCCATTTCGTCATTTGGTCTCGCAGTTTGTGATTTAAAAAACGCGGATCGATCCGCTTGTTAATGCCGGATCGATCCATTTCCTTATTTTTCAAGCAGTGTCTCTCCGTAAATTCTCGGATCGATCCGCTCGTTAAGGCCGGATCGATCCGCTTCATCCTGAATTCCCAGTAACTTCTCTTGAAAAATGCGGATCGATCCTCCAATTTCCTGGATCGATCTGCCCCTTCTCTTCTCCACTCCTAAACTTTGAAGACTTTTATGAAGTGAGGGAAGAACGACATGGATGCAAAAGACATCAGTGAGGACAAAAATTATGCCAAGAATGGAACATGGGGCATACAAAAAAAAAAGGGAGTACAACTCAGGAGAGCCTACTCAACCCCAACATTGGGGTCTTCCAACGGAATTGATACCAACTCGGTGTCAAATCCCTCGAGAAAAGGTTTGAGCCGTTGCCCATTGACCTTGGAGACGGTCCCATCGTTGGGATACTTGATTTCCACGGCTCCATAAGGATAAACTTTATGCACCATGTAAGGGCCAATCCAACGGGATTGCAACTTACCTGGAAAAATGTGGAGCCGTGAATCATACAAAAGCACCTTGTTACCGATAATGAATTGTTTTCGAACGATTCGTTTGTCATGAAACGCTTTGACGCGTGCCTTGTACACCTTAGAACTCTCGTAGAGTTCACTTCGAAGTTCTTCTAACTCATCGAGTTGAAGTTTTCTTTTCTCACCACTCTTGGTAGTCTCAAAATTGAGCTTCTTTATTGCCCAATACGCTCGATGTTCAAGTTCGACCGGCAAATGGCACGCCTTTCTATAGACTAACCGGTAGGGGGACATTCCTAAATTAGTCTTGTAAGCTGTCCTATATGCCCACAGTGCATCGGTTAGCCTAGAGGACCAGTCCTTTTTCGACGGGTCAACCGTCTTTTCAAGAATTCCTTTGATTTCCCTATTGGCCAATTCGGCTTGGCCGTTGGTTTGAGGATGGTAAGTGGTGGAGACTTTATGGGTTACGCCATATTGTTCCATCAAACGAGCAAACGGGGAATTACAAAAGTGCACCCCTTGATCACTAATTATGGCTTTCGGAGTGCCAAATCGGGATAAAATATGTTCTTTGAGAAATTTCAAGACCACTTTATGGTCATTGGTCTGTGATGGTATGGCCTCAACCCATTTGGAGACGTAATCAACCGCCACCAAAATGTATTCGAAATTATTGGATTTAGGGAAGGGCCCCATGAAATCTATCCCCCAACAATCAAAAACCTCTATGATAAGAATGGGATTTAGGGGCATGAAGTTCATCTTGGTGATTTTTCCCAGGAGTTGGCATCGAGGGCATGCCTTGCAATAGGCATATGCATCCTTGAAGATCGTGGGCCAATACAAACCACTGTGGAGCACTTTGAAAGCGGTCTTTTGTGAAGAGAAATGCCCTCCACATGCTTGGTCATGGCAAAATGACAAAACGCTCGATATTTCATCGTTAGGCACACATCGCCTGACTATTTGATCGGCACAATATTTGAAGACATACGGGTCATCATAAAAGAACGATCGTGCCATCACTATAAGTCTCTCACGGTCTTGAGTGGACCATTCATGAGGCAATTGGCCCGTGACCAGGAAATTCACCACATCGGCATACCACGGGAGTGTGGAGACCTTGAGCAATTGCTCGTCCGGAAAACATTCTTGGATGGGTATAGGATCTATATGATTGTGATCAAATGTCAAACGTGACAAATGATCGGCGACAACATTTTCCACGCCTTTTTTATCCTTGATGGATAGATCAAACTCTTGCAGAAGTAGGATCCAACGAATGAGGCGTGCTTTGGCATCTTTCTTGGAGAAAAGATACTTAAGAGCGGCATGATCGGTGAAACAAGTGATCGGTGATCCTACCACATATGACCGGAACTTCTCGAGTGCAAAAACTATCGCCGGAAACTCTTTCTCCGTCGTGGAGTAGTTGATTTGGACATCATCTAAAGTCCGGCTAGCGTAGTGAATGACGTGGGGCTTCTTGTCTCTACGTTGTCCCAACACGGCCCCGACCGCATAGTCACTAGCATCGCACATGAGCTCGAATGGAAGGTTCCAATCGGGGGCTTGCATTATTGGTGCGGTGGTAAGCGACTCCTTAAGCTTATCGCATGCCTCTTGGCACTCGGGAGACCATTCAAAAGCGACATCTTTCGCAAGGAGTTGGCACATGGGCCGCGAGATAGCGCTAAAATCCTTAATAAAACGCCGGTAAAAACCCGCGTGACCTAAGAATGACCTAACATCCTTAAGGGTTTTTGGGGGTGGAAGGTTAGAGATGACATCAATCTTAGCCTTGTCAACTTGCATCCCCTCACTTGAGACAATGTGGCCTAGGACGATTCCTTGTGTCACCATGAAGTGACACTTTTCCCAGTTAAGCACAAGATTCTTTTCAATGCACCGTTTGAGAACTTTCTCAAGGTTCTCGAGGCATTTTTCGAAAGAGTCACCAAACACACTAAAATCATCCATGAAGACTTCAAGGAACTGCTCCACCATGTAACTAAATATGCTAAGCATGCACCGTTGAAACGTCGCGAGTGCATTGCATAGCCCAAAAGGCATTCTCCTATAGGCAAACGTGCCATAGGGGCATGTGAAGGTAGTCTTTTCTTGATCCTTGGGAGCGATCTCAATTTGGTTGTACCCCGAATACCCGTCAAGGAAGCAATAAAATTTATGCCCGGCCACTCTTTCTAAGACTTGATCAAGGAAGGGAAGGGGAAAATGGTCCTTTCGAGTGACCGTGTTCAACTTCCTATAATCGATGCAAACCCTCCATCCCGTGGTAGTCCTAGTAGGCACTAGCTCACCTTTCTCATTCTCGACCACCGTGATTCCCGACTTTTTGGGGACCAATTGGGTCGGGCTTACCCATTTGCTATCGGAAATGGGATATATTATCCCATTATCTAACAACTTGATGACTTCGGTCATCACAACCTCTTTTATTTTGGGGTTGAGCCTTCTTTGCATTTGACGTGAAGGCTTGGCTTCATCCTCTATATAAATCTTGTGGGTGCAAATCTTCGGAGGGATGCCCCTCAAGTCCGCTACATACCACCCTAGAGCACTTTTGTGCTCTTTCAAAACCGTCATCAATTTCCCTTCTTGACAAGGGTCAAGTTGGGAAGATACCACTACCAGAAAACTTTTGTTCTCTCCCAAAAAGGCATACTTGAGCTCACTTGGCAAGGTTTTGAGCTCAAGTTTTGGTGTGACTATATTGGAAGGAAGAGGAAAATTATCCCTCGGAGGTAATCTTTCAAAATTAGAGGTCCACATGGCCTCTCCTAAGACTCCTTTAACGTCTACACTTTTCTCCACCACAACTTCTCCCTCACTCTCCTCTATTTCCTTTTCAAACTCATGGTTGCACTCACCAATAGTGGTATCACTAGCTACGCACTTCTCAACATGTTCAAGAAAAGTTATGTTTTCATTAAGCGCACGAGTATGATCAGAAGAAGAAGTGTTACAAGAATCATTAACATTGAAAAAATCTTGCACCAACAAATCAATGAGGGAAACTTCATAAATGCCATCACCGTCCTCCCCATCGAGATCCGGTTGCTTAAAGAGAGAGAAAATATTAACATCCATAGTCATATTTCCAAAAGTTAAGCGCATGAGACCATTCCTACAATTGATTAATGCATTAACAGTAGCAAGGAACGGCCGCCCTAAAATGATAGGAATTTGTGATTGTTCATTAACCACGGGTTGCGTGTCAAGCACGATAAAATCCATCGGATAATAGAAGTTACCAACTTGAACAATAACATCCTCTATTATACCCCGTGGCATCTTGACCGAGCGGTCGGCCATTTGTAAAGTGACACGGGTCTCTTTAAGTTCGCCGAGGCCTAATTGGACATACACCGAGTAAGGAAGTAGATTCACACTAGCACCCAAATCAAGGAGTGCTCTATCGATATGGTGTTGTCCAATCACACAAGCAATGGTAGGACAGCCGGGGTCCTTGTATTTTGGAGGAACTTCGTTAAGGATAACGGAGCTCGCATGTGCGGCCATGTAGGCACTCTTCTTAACATTGAGTTTTCTTTTAACAGTGCAAAGATCTTTGAGAAATTTTGCGTAGGCCGGGACTTGTTTGATGGCCTCTAAAAGAGGAATATTGATCTCCACTTTGTTAAACAATTCCAAAAACTCATGATTCTTGTTATTCTCGGGTTTTTTCTTTAACCTTTGGGGAAATGGGGGAGCGGAATTCAAAAACTCTTGGTCCATGAAGTCGGGGACCTTTGACAAGTCCCCCTCCAAGTCTTTAACATTTGGTGGCATTGAGTTCCCCTCATCGAGTCCGGCCTCTTCGCTAACCGGGTCATAGCTAATTTGTGGTTCTTGGGGAGGTTTCGGGACCTTGTTGTCCACAATTTTACCACTTCAAAGAGTGGTGATTCCTTTTAGATGTTCAATCTTGGAATTTGAGGCTCCATTGGTCCCTTAACCTTTCGGATTTTGAAATGGTTGCGCAGGAAGCTTTCCTTTGTCAACAACTTGTTGATTTTGGAGTAATTGAGCCAATTGAGCTTGCAACGCTTGCATGCTTTGAGCGTGCGATGATTGCATCACTTGGATAGATTGCTCAAGCTGGCTCATTCTTTGGGACAAGCTATGGTTTTGATCTTCAAAGCTTTTCTTGTGAGGAGGCACATAAGGGGTTGAGTGGTGGTGTGCCCCTTGATTTTGGGGAAAATGTGGCCTTTGAGATTGAGGACTGGGTGGACCAAAGTTCGGAGAAGCATACGGTGATGGCGGTGGTTGATGAGGGTAGTATGGTTGTGGAGGGGCATTGGGTGCCACAGTTGCCCCTTTATTGTTATGGTAATTGTGTCCCGGGACACTCCACCTTCCGGGAGGGTTGTAGGCATCATTTTGGGAAGGATTGAATCTAGGCCGGATGTTCATCCCAAGCGCACATGCTTGTTCTAAAGCTTGGGTTTGGAGGATAAGAAGAACGGGGCATTCATTGGTTGAGTGTTCCGGATCATAGCACAAGTAGCAATGCAATGGATTGATTGGTACGAGGATCGAGAGAGGGGTGGCGCCAATGGTTACCTTTTGAGATTCTAAAGCCTCCACTTTCCTAGTGAGTTCCGAAATGGATTCGACCTCGCTTGATACTGGGTAAAGAATATGGTTTAATGGGGCTACGGTAACCGGTAAGGTGCGGTCATGAGGATTGGACGCACCCCACCCTCGCGAAGTCTCATAAACATACTCCAAATGGGCTTCAGCTTGCTCGGCTTCGAGAGTTAAGAAACTCCAGGAGCACATGGTCTCGATTAATTGTTTGGTATTGGGTTGTAACCCCCCATAACAAATGGAGATTTGACGGAATTTGTCAAAACCATGGTGCGGGCATTTCCTAAGGAGATCCTTGAATCTCAACCAACACTCAGCAAAAGTCTCGTGCTCCCCTTGGGAGAAATTTTGAATTTGTTTGACCAAAGCTTGTGTTTTGTGCATGGGGAAAAACTCCTTATAGAATTGCTTTTGGAGTTCTGGCCATGAGCCTATGGAATTTGGGGGTAGGGTTACTAACCAATCCTTAGCCCTATCCTTGAGTGAGAACGTGAACAATTTGAGCCTTATAAGCTCAGGTGTGCATCTTTGTTGTTCAAACGTTCCACATATGTCCTCATACTCCCTAATATGCTTGTAGGGGTCCTCGTTCTCTCGCCCATGAAAATTGGGTAAGAGATTGATCATTCCTGGTTTAAATCGAAACACCCCCGCATTGTACGGGAATGTTATGCAAGATGGGGAAGACACGGTCTTGGGTTGAAGGTAATCCCCGATCGTTCTCCCAAAGGTTTGATCCATTTGCGGAGGTGGAGGGGGATAGTGATGTTGAAAAGGCGGTATTTGATGCGGCGGGTACCGAGGTGGATGAGCGGGGTTATGTTGATCCCATTGCTCCTGATGGAATCGATCCATGGGAGTTTCGCCCTCTATGGTAAACGTAGCATGATCTGAAAACGCGTCAACTACCGGTTCTCTATGGCCGGTGCTGTGCGAATTTTGGGTGAATGATGGTGATGAGGTGGTCGGAGGCCGCCAAAACGACCCACTACTACTACTGCTAGAACTAGCATTGGTATTAACTGCAAAGGGATTAGTCATACCTGCGTTGCTCGGATTTGACATTGTAAGAAGCTGTCGATTTTCACATAAAGGCTACTCCTTCAAAGACAATCAACAAAAATGCAACGAAGATTAAGAGCAAAAGCACTATAATTAGAAGCTAAGCGACCTAAGGTTGTTGCCAATTTCAATCCCCGGCAACGGCGCCATTTTGATCCAGTCAAAATCAAATTCTTTTGTTAACCCTATTAAAAACGTAGCATGGTGGAAATAGGGTGTTGAGTCCACAGGGATTGGAGTGCAACAATACTTGGTGGGCGCTTAATAACCAATTATAATGTGAGGAGAAATTACCAAGCTAAGAAATGAAAATGAGTATTTTCGACTATAGGTTTGCTTCAATTGTTTCTAGATTAACTACAACGACTATTTCGAAGGTGGAAAGCAATTTTGAATAAAGTTAAGTGCAACTAAATGTTTGGGGGTTTTGTAAATGGAGAAATTGAGGTTGGGGAGCATTCCCCCACCTTGGACCAACAACACATGACTTCCACACTTGAAGCACATTCTAGAGTCGAAAATCCCATTGTGGCAAACCATCAAACATGTGGTAGTCAACCAACATGCTAGATGGATGTTCCAATGCAACACATGGGTGTATGGTTAGAGTGTAGGGATTTAATCACTTCAAATGCTTGACATTAGAAGTGAGGTCTCAAAACATCAAACCATACTCCCATGAACTCTAGATATGCTACAAAGTGTGAGAATCCTACAATAAAATACACATAGATCCAATGGTGGATTTATGATCCCCAACCTTGAAGGTCTAGCTACTCATAATAACAATGCTAACAATCTTAAAGAGAGGGGAAAAGAAATTATACCAACTAGATGAAATCACCATAAATGCTATAGGAAATCCAAAGCTTGCTCCAATAAAGTCTTTAATCATTCAATACATACACACTCTCTTCTCTCTTTAACAATAAATGGAAGTGAATATTGGTTGATGGGGAGTAATGAGGGAGAGAGATGAGAGGATTAGAGAGTGAGAGAGAGCTTCTACCCTAAGAGAAACTCACCAAAGATAAGCTAAAAACAACATAACCTAAAAGAAACTCATCTTTAACTATATATAAAAGAAGAGGGGCATCAGCAGAGGCGCGGATCGATCCGCTTGTTAAGGCTGGATCGATCCGCCTTTCATCAGGGGTGTTACTGGCTTCTCGAGAAGACGCGGATCGATCCGCCCCAAATGGACGGATCGATCCATTTAGAAGAATTTCTTGCAGAATGTCCCAACTAAAACGCGGATCGATCCCTTCACAACTTGTGGATCGATCCGCCCTTTCCGAGACTGATAGAGAATTCCTATAAAACATGCGGATCGATCCCCTCTATATGGCGGATCAATCCGCCTTTACTGAAATCTTTTTCTTGTTCTTTTATACTTCAAGAGTGCCAAGAGAGTTGAGTTCCACAATAACCAAACAAACAAAACCTACAAAAAGAGGCCTTTATTAGCTAGAAGAGAGTAACAATAAGAACAATAGAAAGCACAATTTATCCATCAAATCTCCAATTTGGGTACTAATTTGTGTTCAATACGGATAATAATATGAGGTTCAAAAGCCAGTATTGGGCACGAATCAACGTTCCGAAGGGGCTCCTCATTGAATGGAACACTTTTCCATCTCGATTTTGAGTGAAATATGAGCGGAGCTAGATGATATCTAGGGTTAAAGTGCAGAAAACCCTAGATGAAGATTTCTATCGATGGAGATTGGGGTTTTGGTTGAAGAAGATTAAGTGTAGAGAGAGTGTGTGAGCTTGTAAGTAATGAAATATTATAATAGCAATTTATTTATAGTACGTGGATATGTACAACCCCTAAAGCACGATGTACACCTCATTAAAACTGATATATCTCCTAAACGATAATTGATCTAGAAATATTTTCAACACAAAAAGTAAATTACTCGTCCATACACTCCTTAAGAGCCAAAAATCCAGAAATTAAAATTTCTGATCAGGATGAGCAAAACATGTAAAATTGACCAAATACCCCTGTGACTAAATTTTCATAAAAGTTTTAATTTAGTCCCAAATTTCACCCAAGGCATTCCAATGCTAAAAAGAATGATCCATTAAAATACTATGAGTTTATAAGAAATTTACGGGATAGTACAAGTACCCTTATCCAGGTTGTTGAGGGTCAGACATAGGTACTCTAGGCTATATGAAGAGTTCGAGTAACATAGATTGGAGGCACTTAGCCACTACAGTAAGCACTACACCATTATGGCCTCGGTTAACCACACCAATACCTCCATGATGAAATTTAACATTAAAAGCACTATCATTGTTAACTTTCAGATAGCCTGCCCTAGGATCTTGCCATCCCCCATGAACGAGATGAAAACTAGCGAGGAAATTTGATTGAGCCTAATACCAAAGCTGAAGATTTATAAACTGCCTCCATAGGATTAGAGTTTTGTTGACAAAAAACTTGTGCATTACTTGATTTCCAAATATGCCAACAGGTCACTGCTAAAAGGTGTTGGAAAACCACCTACGCATATTTCTTAAATGTTGTTAGTTGTAGAATACTACTACCAACTCACATGCGAAAAAATCACACAGTATAAACATCGAGCCTAAATCAATCAAAGATTGCCATGTTAAAGACATATCTCTGAGCTCAATCAAAACTCCAATCTGCATGCTCAAATTGAGTAAGGTATTCATGTTTCTTGTGTATGAAGGTCCTTGTGACACTTCCAAGTGTCCTTTTGACACTTGAACATTAAACTATGAAAAAAATAATAATAAGGAGAGAGAGAGAGAGAGAGAGAGAGAGAGAGAGAGAGAGTGTGTGTGTGTGTGTGTGTGTGTTTCATGAAAATTTGATATGAAGATCATGGACTTCAATTTAAGATAAATGATTGAAAACACCTGTTAACCGCTTTCACACAAGTGTCTCAAAAGTTTTTAGAAATGTTTGACTTAAATTCCCATATCTTGGATTTTATATCTCTCATTTGATAAACATCTAAACCATTTTATATAAGAAAATAACTGGCTAAATGTATTGAAATAATTTGAACAAGTCCATGGCCAGCACACAGAGGTGGTGTCCATGTACTTGCTAATATGAAGTATATGATTTCTTAACCAATATATGTATAAGTATATATTATTGAGACCCTCTAACATAATGGCATTCAATATATGCATCCAAAAAGAAAAGTTTGACAAGGTGAATTGAAAAACGTACCACAAATCGAAATATCTATTTTGGCCTAGTTGTGTATAAATATTTTTAACTCATTTGTCAAGAGGGACAAGTGCATTAAGCTACAAGTGGAAGTGTAGATTTTTGGGCTTTGATAGCACGTCACAAGCGTTCACTAGATAAAAAGAGGAAGATTAGATGAATGAGAGATATCTAGTGTAGGTTGACTCCTCTAATACATAAATCACAACATAATGTCACACAACCACCTCTCTGCCACTTTTATCCTACTAAACTAGACTATCTTAATAATTTTGCACTTAATTATCTCCTATTCACTTGCATTGTTTCTTCATTTGAAATTTTCTTTCTTGCATATTTGCTTAGCTCATTATTTAAGATTTGAATCATGCATAATCAACCAATCTATTATCGACCTTTGTCATTTTGCAGATTCAGTGTTGAAGAGATGTTCTTGGAGAAGGAGTGTTCATGCAAATGATGGACTCTTTCTATTCTTCATATGATTCATAGAACAACTACTTGATGTACAACTATATGCATAATGCTTATCAGATCCAATTATCTTATTTAACAGTTTGTTTTTGTGCAAGTAGTTTGCTTGTATGTGCTTGCATTAGGATGATTGATGATTGATACCACAATTGACAATACCTACGTATGATAGAAATATAGTTTGCTTGTATGCCACTACAAGAAAATGTCTTTTGTGACGGAAAAAATTCATCACAAAAAGGTGAAATTCCATCACAAATACTATTTGTGACGGAATTGTACCTCTTTTTGACAGATTTGTGCCTGACACAATTTCGAGCATCACAAAAAGTTTGTGTCGGACCAAATTCCGTCACAAATACTATTTGTGATGGATGTGACAGAATTTGGTCCGACACAAATAATAGCGTCATATACACTTATTATTTGTGACAGTTTATTTGTGTCGACTCGAAACCGTCACAAATTATATTTGTGACGAAATTTGGTCCAACACAAATATTAGTGTCATGTATAGTTATTATTTGTGTCGACCTGAAACTGTCACAAATACTTCGTCACAAATAGTATTTGTGACGGATTTGTTTGAAGAATCCGTCACAATTAGTATTTGTGTCGGATTTTGTTTGAAGATTCTGCCACAAATAGTATTTGTGTCCGATTTTATTTGAAGATTCCGCCACAAATAGTATTTGTGTTGGATTTTGTTTGAAGATTCCGTCACAAATAGCATAACAAATGAGTGACAAAAATCATTATTTTTCCATCACAAGAAATTATGAAATGCTAATTATTAATGACAAGAATGACAAAATTGAAAAGCATATTAATTCGATGAAACGAGATACAATAAAGTATATGTTCCTACATGATTGTTTCATAATTGACATTACTGAAAATTAAAAAAGACAATAAAGTAGATGTTCCTAAATTGATGCACATGTGATCCAAAACAGAAAATCGGCAGAGTCGATGTTTCTAGTCTCTCTCCATATCCTGAAATAGAAAACCAAAATTCAATAAAAAAAAATATAATAACATAGCCACCTAGTAACCCAAAGAGCGAAAGAAGACAAAAAAAAAAAAAAAAAAAAAAAGAAAAAAAGCAAGCAAAACAAAAAAAATCAATCAAGCTTCCTAAAAAAAACGTCAAAGTTTACTCTGTTTCTAAGATATCCAAAAAATTTCATAAACCTGTAAATTGATAAACACATTCATTATTAAAGACTTTCAAATGCATGTTAATATCATGAATCTTCTAAATGTTAAAATCATAGTCAACAACCATCAGCCATGATAGTATTCCATGTGACCAACCTTACAATTGTATATCATGATATATGATTCGTACTCTCTCTCTCTCTCTCTCTCTCTCTCTCTCGTGTGTGTGTATGTGTGTGTGTGTTGTGTATATCTCAAATAGGACAATCAAATTGTGTTTAGCAAAGAGCATACATAGATTCTACTTAGTAGTATAAGAAGCAAAAGTAAAGGCGTGACCTGAACCTTACACTATAAGCAGCCATGTTCATCTAATGTGAAAACATTTTCCTTTTCCCACAGAACAACCAAATCGGTCATCTCCATCAAAGTTTTTGATTGGTCGACCAGACTTGGTTTCTACATCATCCAAGTACCTCGCACAAAATGTCGTACATTCATCCATGATGTATCTATTGGCAACTGAGGCCTAGGGATGAGTGCAGTTGCGCACACAAAGCTTTAGTATGAGTAGATACCTATAATTAAAACAATGATTAAAATAAGCCAACAGACATCTATAAATTAGCTGAAAATACATTGATACCTCTCTATGGGATACATCCATCGAAATTGAGTGCCCCAGCAATTAATAACTCGTCTGCTAAATGTATAGGCAAGTGCTCCATCATGTCAAAAAAAAGCTGGTGGGAAGATCTTCTCAAGACTACAAAGCGTAGTGGCTATATGATCTTGAATTTTCTCTAAATCGGATACCGTCTTGACTTTGGAGCATAACTGTCTAAAGAAATTTGTTAACTCAATTAAGGCGTCAACCACATTCTTAGACAATGCCCTCTGTACAGGTAGAGGAAGAAGTTGTTGCATTAGAATATGACTGTCATGACTTTTTAGACCACATATACTATCTCTTTTAAATGCACACACATTGAAATATTAGAAGAATAACCATCCGGAACCTTGACACCTTTCAGTGCACTACAAAAGATATCTTTATCGTTCTTATCCATCGTAAAGCAAGCAAGAGGCAAGTACACCTTACATGACCCTCGTGGCTGAGGGTGCAAGGCTTTCCGAAATCTAATTTCTTGAAGATCCTTCCGAGCCTTCAAGCTATCCTTGAATTTTCCTAGAATGCCTAGCAATGTGAAAAGTACATTATTGCACATGTTCTTCTCAATACGCATCGCATCAAGATTATGCCGAATGAGGTTGTACTCCTAATATGGAAGTTCAAAATATACTCTTTTTCCTCCAATTGTCTTTCCCTCAGTTGAATGCCCTTCAGCCCCTGCCCTTTTTCCATTTTTCTGAGCCTCCTCCCTTTTCCTTTTTTTTATAATACCAACCTTCTTATAGTCGGTTTCCATTTCAATGTCACTCAACTGTTGCAATAAATCTAATCTCAATAATCTTTTGGGCTTGCTTCCATATTCCCGACAACCATCGAAAGACACTCTATCTTTTCAAAATTTATGACTTTGTTTTAAGAAGCGGTGATGACATGTGCAGCCATATTTACCACCATGTTTTAATCAGGTAGAACGAGTGTCTTTGTTATAGTAGGGACAAGCAAATTCACCTTTTGTGCTCCATCCAAATAATAGGGACATCCAAATTCACCTTTTAAATCGGGTTTAAAAGAAAGTTGGGTAAAGCCCATTGAGAACGGAAACAAAGGTTTGAGTTTCACTTTGAAAGTTTACAATAATATAAGCTTCTGGAAATTTACGACCAAACGGCCCTTAAGAATTTGAATTAGTAATTTTTCCCTTAATGTTATATCCATAGGCTAAGTATAAACCAATTTAGTTTTCAAAAAAATATTTTCTGAGTCAAAAACAATAAATAGAGTCATTTGACAATACACACTAGGAATGTGCTCAATCCAACTTCTGCAGAGGAAGGTTTGCCAGGTTTTTGCTCAATCGAACTTTCTACAGAAGCAAATTTTACTACTGTCAAAAATAAAAACTCTAGTTTGCAAGTTTAAAACTATCCCAAGTCCAAATCAAATCTCATTGGACTTATGGGAAACACTTCCAATTAGACTCAAAAAACTTTCAACAAGGAATCAAATGATTATATATAGCTACAAGTTCAAGTTACATTGCCCAAACTAAATAAGTCACTAAAGCAAGGCTAAACACGTGCCCAACTCCAACAACTATAAATTCAACTTTACAAAGCTCGAATGCTAAACAATAAGAGTTATCATGAGAAATCTAGTAATTCAAATCTACGATTAAGATAATGAATTACATGAACTAGAACAATGGTCCTACCAGACGCTGTGACAAAGAAAAATTTTCTATTTAAAACATAAGATTTCCTCGTATGGAATCTTCAAACGGAACGCCAAGCGTCAAATAACTCTTGGGCCTTGCCCTAATCAACATTTCCTGAAAAATGGGTTTTATAGATTCATTAAGCACAACGGTTCAGTAGAAAACATTGAAGAAATGTACTAATACTTCTAAGATCATCCTAGGATATGCGGTGCAATGTTTTGCCGCCGTGGCAATGCAATTAGCTATAAGGCCAAACCATGCAACTTCCCAAAACCCAATTTCATAACCACTCACTCTCAACACCAGATGCGAGCCATTCCAACGTGAGTGTAGCATACAAGATCTCCGGTAGCTAGCCGAATATGACCTTGTGTTTTTGAATGTTTTAAGGATCACAAACAACCTTCCTCAACTCACACCTGCTTCTGGAATTTCATCAAATTCCAATCCCAAACGGGGATTCCAAAGTCATTTCCCAATTATGGAAATTCTATCAAATTCATACTCCCAGGACAATGCTATGTATGTTATGCTGACTTGGCGATTATGAAATGTGACCACATTGGATTACGCTACTACAATATCATTTCTAAGATTTTCAATGTTAAGAAATTATACATAGTAGTTCATGATACCAAGGCTAAATAATTAGGAGGAAATCATATAAAGCATAACCAACAACTTGGGCAAATAAAAGATTTATAGCATCTACAATTAAATTGAAACATTGCAACTAAATAGCTTTTAGGCTTAACATAATTTCAACTAGTCACATATAAGAGCATATAAGCACATAGATGAAAATGTAGGAAAACTCTAAATCATGATTAACAAGAATTAGGTCTAATCCTACACATAGCAAACCATGAAATTAAATCTAGGAGTGCACTTAATCAATAAAATCTACCTCTTGAGTATTTGAGCAAATACTCTCACCAAAGAAATCCAAAGGGGAAATCATTAACATAAGCATATCCTACAAGATATCAACACGTAGTTACATAAACAAAACTTAGGAATGAAACTATGGTGTTAATAAGATAACATAAATTACCTCTTGAGTTCTAGGGCAAGGAGTACAAAATCACAAATCCCACAAAGAAACCGAGCACACCGGTGTGAAGGTCTAGGTGAGATGATCAAAATGCTCTCTAGTAACCTTGTCTAAACTTGAGTCCTTGACCTCCAAATAGAGCTGGAAAGCTTAAGCATCCATGGAGGATTTTATCTCCAAAACATGGAGAGAAAAAAGAGAGATAAGAGAGAGAAAAGAAAAAGAAAAGTCAAGAGATAGAGAGAGAAAAATGGCCACCTAAAGAGGGAGGGGGAGGAGAGAGAAAGAGTTGTGTTGGGGAAGGTTTCAAACAAGTTGGATTTGATAGGTGTGGGCCCTACAAGCTATACACACAAGCATAAATATACATATATGTACACCCACATGTGCCAACAAAATGCAAATGTGATACCAGTTGGACAGAAAATAAATTTACTGTCCCAAATCGAGATCCACATTGGTCCAAAATTACCAAAATACCCTTATAAAAATTCTGGGTTTCTACAATCTACCTCCCTTAAAAGAATTTCATCCCAGAATTCAGAACAAGAATGAAAGGAACTCAATCAAAGAACGATCCACGACCACACCAAAATGCTGTAGTGCCACAAACAACGTGAACACTAGCACAATACAAGAAAATGAAACATCTCATACATTGATTCCATAAAGGAAAGGAAAGGAAAGCTCAATAAAACAGTCAGTAAGCACACCAAGGATGCTGAGGAACAAACACAAGGGACATACGAGGTTCAACATTTAAAGGATTGAGTCAACTCCAATAATCGACAATAATAATGGACAGGAACATCTAAAACATTGAATTAACCAAAACATACTTGAATGAAAACAAAGTACAATCGGATGTCTCAAATTCATCGAATCAAAACAAAAGTAATCCCTTCAATAGGAACACGTGATCAGAAGAACACAATGACTGTGGTGTACCCAAAATTTATCTCAAAAACGAATAAGCAACAAGTATGCAAAGGATATGTATACCAACAAAAGATATGATTTAATGATCAACGAGAAACCCAATCCAAAGAACATAGGGTAACCCATAGAATGGAAATAATTTTCTACAACCACTACTCATGGTGAAAGCATTCGCATGACATACGAGTCACAAAGACTTACTCGTAATACATCGCTCCTCACAAGAAGACAATGATCAACATGGACATAGAAGTCTACAATAATGGCAACGGGAAGTCGATAGAAGAAATGATTATCACATCCCAAAACATAAACGTCGCTATAGTCAAGTATAAAGATTTCACTAATAGATGGATCTATTGAGAGATCCCATCTCAAAATAATACGTCAAAATGCCAAAAGTCAAAGGGTCTCACAAGGAAAAGTGTCTAAGAATACACAATGATGCCATCAACAAGATAATAATAAATCAAACAAGTGAACGAACGGATATAGACCAACAAGTTCACCAACGTTTGCTGTTGTACACGACAACCAAAAATATATTAAACATTTATGCCTTGACTAAAACAAGAAAACATATGGTCATAACTATATCCCGAACTTTCAACTCATGAAAGCCTGTTTCCCATCAAAACAAACTAAAAGCTTCCGAATTGGGTGATCTTGAAGTGTCACAATAAAGATGGAAACAAACTAGGCGACACACCTAAAACAAGAGTTATAACAAACTCACGTCACAAACGGACCATAATTAACAAAAGTGTTCAAGGAAACACGGTCTAAGTTTTTCAACAGAATGAAGATAACTCTACAGAAGGTGTCACACTAGCCAAATTTGATCTCAAAATAAATGATCACCAAGAATCATTCTCTACTCAAATCAAGGATGAAATTAAAAGATCGTAACGATCTCAAACAAAGCACATCATAATAGTCTCACAATAGGGTGAGGAAAAAGGACTTACTGATCACAATAAATAAGGAATGCACTAAGTGCATGAATCAAACTTGTCAACAATGGCATCAACAACAATATATCAAGATGATATGAAAGTAAACAATAGGGGTCCGTCCAGCTATTGAAAGCCTATAACCCAATGTGGGGAAAAAGAGGTTTAAAAAAATATATTTAAACTTACAGCGGAAAGATTAAGTTAAAAACTTTATATTTGTAGCCCGGATCTACTACTTATCAATTCTATAGATGTGTATACAAAAGAGGGAGAAGAGTTATACCTCAGGTCTTGAACACAATTCTGATATTCTTCTTCCTTGATGGTGCAGCAGCCTTCACTAGGTTATCTTCACCCTTATGACTCCTATGAGTGCTTTCCGGACAGGCTAGAGATGGTGGGATCTCTAATGGAGAGGATAAGAAGGCTAAGGAAACCCTAAATAGTTTCTGCAGCTCTAGTATAGAAAAAATGATGATTATTAAACCCTGTACGCAGCTGCCCTATTTATAGATTTCCAAAATCGACTTTAAGCCTTCGACCGATTAAAGTGGCTTCGATCGATAGAACCTTCGATCGGTTGAACCACTTTGATCGATCAAACTTGCCTTGACTTCAATCGATTGAAAAGCTTTCAATCGATTGAACCTGTCTTGACAAGATCCTCTTGTGCCTTTCCAAGCATCCTGTGGAGCTAAGAGTGGGACCTAGGCTCTTTATTGTTGGCTCAGACCAGTTGTTAATTCCCATGCTCTTTGATCAGCAAACTAACCAGCTGGTCAATTAACATTTACTCCACTTTGAACTCGAACGCAAAAGAACATATCCGAAGCGATAACTAGACTTGTATGGTGTACTAATGTCCCTCTATCACTAGCAATTGTAATCATATTCAGGTAGTCGGATAATTGTTACTGTTATCCTGAATCATGATTATTTCTCGTATTCCTTAATTGAGTCTCCTTCATCACTCATGATTACCAAACATGTTGATAACTACTTATCAACAAGACTGCAGTTCTCAATAATCAACTTGGTGACATTCTTAAGGGAATGCTTACTCTTTAACAGAGGGTAGATTCTATCTTGACAATATATGTTCAAAACCCTATGAACATGACATACCCAAGATACATAGGTGTTGATCTTTAAGACCTCACTGATTAGTAAGTCAAAGCAGTGATATCCATAGTCTAAGTTCATAATCGTCTCAAGATTGAGAACACATACCTTATACAAGTTATGAGTTCCTATCGATTGTTGACAGTCTTAATTGTCAATAGGAAAGCTCAGGTCCGTCAATGCGCTATAAGCACTAGCTTATTTAACCAAGAGCCATACTCTAGTGATTGAGATTCATCACTCTATTTAATGGTAGTTAATCATGCTACAGCAAATCGTATCTCACTTGTATGTATCTTATACACACACGAATTACTTACTATGATACTTAAGGATCAAACAATAATCTCATGAAAGACATACTTAACAAAATGTAAAGCTGATATCCATATATTAAGATGTCAATGTCTCATACATATAGTAATGGTTTGAGGGCACAAACCCAACAAACTCCTACTTGTACTCATAACCATTTAGGACTACATCTGAGACCTAAACTATCTAGACAACGATCAAAGACCTACTGTGGCAAGGCCTTTGTAAAAGGATCCACAAGATTGTCATAGGTGGCAATCTTGCTGACAGTCACATCTCCATATTGAATTATATCTCGAATTAGATGAAATTTTCGATCTATGTGCTTTCCCTTTTCGCGGTTCCTTAGCTCCTTGGCTGATCCACTACCCCCACTATTATTGCAGTATAGTGTAATAGGTGATAGCGACGCTGGTACCACCCTGAGTTCCATAAGGAACTTCTTGAGTCAAATAGCTTCCTTTGTCGATTCCTCATTCAATGATAATTGTTTTAACTATGCCGCCGTTTACTTTACAAAGTGAGGTGCTGCGTGAACATTTTTTTTATTGAGTGAAAGTCTTCCGGACTTTTGTACTTACGTGCCCAGTTTACATGTTTCATATCTCACATGTTATGTAAATTCATGTGAAGCCTACGTGCTCTATGTATTGTGTTGTGCATTTCTATTGGCTATGATATGAAGGGTAAGTATTTCATGCAAGGCGAGTGTAATGATAGCATGCTTAATGTTGAATACATTCGAGGCTAGGTATGTATATGTTAAGTGCTTACTTGTCAAAGATTACATGTTCCATACCCGATGTGCTAAGTGTTTATATAATTTTCAATCATTCTAATATGTATTGATGCATATTGAGTAAGGTGATTCCTTATTGTTGATGAGCATGCTTTTATGTAAATTTGATGTTTTATGAATGTTTACATGTGATATAAGTACATATTCTACGTGCTATAAGCTTATTGGTTCCAACATTTATATGTATTTAGGGTACATGCCAAGTGTATTCATGTTTGACGTGTCCTGCAGTTGTGTTATAACCATGCATATTCTCAGTGCTATGTGTTCCCATGGGTCATGATAGGCATTGATTAGTATGAATCATGATACAAGTTGCTTAAAGTTTCTAGTAATCCATATTGATGTTGATTGCCTTTCCTATACTATCCTTGCCATTTATGTTAAGTATCGAGTTGATTTACAAAGCAAATTGGTATCATCATTCGCAAATGTAAATGGAATTATGAAGGGAAACGTTATAGGTTATATGTGAACATGATTAATGTTGTGAGCTATGTGATCTCATGCTAAGTACGCATATCCCCCAAGTGAGGTGTGAATTTATGTCACGCCCCGACGTAGCATAATTCAGGAAAGCATTTAATTTCCTATATGGACTCGTAGGTCGTGACAAGTGAGTATGACCAATTGTCCCTGCAACAAATAACTTAACAACATTTCTAGAGCAAAGGATACTAACAAAACATAAGCTCCAAAATTAAAACTTACTAAACTATTACAGCAGTCATAATCTTAGGCACAAAACGCCTTATTCAAAAGTCTAAACTAGTTTATTACAAACCCAAATTAAAAGACATAGGAAAATATAAAGCAGCCTCTTGGAAAGTCTCCTGACTCTAAGTAGCATAGTCGAAATACCCTGGCTGCTCCTGACCCTGAAAATCTGGACATACAGTCCAGGACGCATCAACGCCGTCAGCTTATGAAAGCTGGTGAGCAGAATAAACAAGTGCTCGCAATGTATATATAAGCATATAAACAACGGTGCAATTTAACTTTAAAAGCAATAGATTCAAGGTTCCAATTCCAACATAAGCCACGGGGGATTAAAGTAAGAAATAAATATGCGACCGTGCATGAACAATGTATCATCTCATCTTTCTGACTCTTTTCTCTCAACAAAACCCGACACACAACAAACCATTATCTCAGATAACAGGAATACTATCCGATCGATATCCAAAACAGCACACTATACCATTGCTTCAGATACCAGGAATAATATCTGATCAATAACTAAGCCGAACTCAATACCATCGCTTCGGATACCATGAATACTATCTGATCGATATCCGAGACAAGCGCCCTAGATACCAGGAATAATATCCGATCGATATCTAAGCCGTAACTCAACACTGTCGCCTCCAATACCAGGAATAATATCCGATCGATATTGAGGTCGCACACCAAACCGCCACGCTTTACTCTTTTCACACTTTCTCACACACATGCATGTTAACACAACCTCGACCCTAATATGTATGTCAATGTTTCATAAATAACACCATTAATTAATAACAAAGCCGGTTAATCGTACGAGCATAAGTTTCGGCCTTAGTTGTTCTTGTTCGTACAATTCTTAAAACATAGACCTTTAAAATAATATATTTGCCAAACAATTCTTTAAAAACTTTCAAAATCTTTTCCAAACAGTCCCTTATAAGAAAATACAAAAACTGCTCAAACTGCCAGGTCGCGCGCGCGAAGGGGCAGAACAGGTCGCGCGAGCGGTCCGCGCGAGCGAAGGGGCAGAACAGGTCGCGCGAGCGAGCCTCGCGCGAGCGAGTCGCGCGCGCGAGTTCTTGCAGTTTCATCATCTTCCTCGTTTTCCCCTGTTTTCAATTCCTGGACTGAAATTTACCCATTTTCGTATTCTGATTCAAACAAGTCGTGCAATATATGGATCTCTTCGGTTTTCCGCGGAGATTACAAATATGCAATTAATTTAAACAATTACGGATTATATCTCTAAATAATCGCGATTAAAGTGAGGGTGTCAAAACTTTAAATCAACGGTACGTCGTGATACGGGTAAATTACTGCGTAGGATTCGAACCACAGTTTATTGGGATCAATATCTTTCATTCCCAATTTACAAAATTGATTTTGGTTACGATTTCTAAAACCTCAATTTCCAAGCTCTCATGGTGTTTTCATATATATACAAATATACACACTTATATACACTGAAATATACATATATAAACATGGCGAGTGAGTTTATAATACTCACTGAGGGTGCTAGTACAAAAATTTGAGACCGAGAATATCCGCCGAGAATTCCGTCGTTGTGAGAATTTACCTCCGTTCTTGATATATATATATGTATCCATGTATCTATATGACTGTGTGTATGAATATAATGTATAAACTGTATATGTGTATTAGTGTCTTGAGAGATTTAAGAGAAATGAGAGGATTTAGAGGGAGATTGAGAGAGACAGTGAGTGATATGAGAGAAAATGAGAGTCTGAGAGTTTAAACACACATATATATAGATAAAAAATGTGTAGGCTCCAAGTAACTCCCAACAATCGCACGGTGTGGTTGAGCTCACATGCTCCCACACCCAGGACGCGATAAAAACGCAGATTGAAATAAAAACTGGTATTCTTCGGTTGAAAATAAAAAAATACAGAAAATCATATCAGCGTAGGAATAAATTTCTGGGTTATACAAAAATATAGATATTGTTTTCAAAACCATAGAAAGTATTTTGGAAATTACAGGGTGTTACACTCTACCCACCTTAACAGAGATTTCGCCCCAAAATCTGAGCTAACTAATCCTGAAACAACTCGGGGTATCTAGTCCTCATGTCTGACTCTAACTCCCACGACGCTTCTCCCTCGTCATGATGCCTCCACTGAACCTTAACCAAAGGAACGTCTCTTCTTCTCAGCCTCTTGATACTCTGGTCAAGAATCCTCACAGGTCTATCCTTGTAGACAACATTTTGACTCGTCTCAATATCGTCAAAATTAACCACGTGCGAAGGATCCCTTATGTATTTCCTTAACATACTGACATGGAATACATTATGAACACCAGACATCTTCGGTGGCAACGCGAGTCGATAAGCCACTTTTCCAACTCGCTCCAAAACCTCGAACGGTCCGATAAAACGAGGTGCCAACTTTCCTCTTTTCTGACCGAAACGTACTACTCCCCGAATAGGTGAAACATTAAGGAGTACGTGATCTCCGACACTGAACTCCAAATCCTTTCGACGCCGATCCGCATAACTCTTATGTCTACTCTGTGCAGTTTTCATTCTTTCCCTGACCAGTGAAATCTTCTCATTGGTCTCTCTCACCAAGTCCGGTCCCAAAAGTTCTGTGTCTCCCACTTCAGCCCAACACAACGGAGATCGACATGGCCGTCCGTACAAAGCTTCAAACGGCGCCATCCCAATGCTCGAGTGATAACTGTTGTTATACGCAAATTCGACCAACGGCAAGTGCATCTCCCAAGACTCTTCAAAGTCGATTGCACAAGCTCTCAGCATATCTTCCATAATCTAATTAACACGCTCGGTCTGTCCATCGGTCTGAGGATGGAATGCAGTACTCATCTTGAGCGAAGTTCCCATAGCCTTCTGCAAACTTTCCCAAAATCCCGAGGTAAAACGTGCATCGCGGTCTGATACAATAGACACAGGCGCACCATGCAGTCGCACCACTTGCTGTAGATACATTCGACTCATCCGTTCTACTGGGTAAGTCATATTGTACGCGATGAAGTGTGCAGACTTCGTCAAACGATCCACAATTACCCAAATCGCGTCATGATTCTGTTGTGACCGGGGTAATCCAACCACGAAATCCATAGTTATGTGTTCCCACTTCCATCCTGGAACAGGTAAGGGTTGCAACAATCCTGAGGGTCTCTGATGTTCGGCCTTCACTTGTTGACAAGTCAAACATTTAGACACAAACTCGGCTACTTCTCGCTTCATCCCTTCCCACCAGAAATTTCTCTTCAAATCCTTATACATCTTTGTTCCTCCTGGGTGTACTGTCAGTCTCGATTTATGTGCTTCTTCGAGAATATCTTTTCTCAAATCTCCTGAATCTGGCACACACAATTTATCTCGACATCGGTATCCTCTATCGGCCCCAACCTTCCATTCTGTAGGGTCCTTTTCTGACATCTTGGCGAACCATGCTTGAAATCTCTCGTCTTCCTTTTGGGCCTCGATGATTCGACTCACAAGTGTTGGTTGTACTACGAGGCATCCAAAGTGTTGCCCGACACTTTCCTCAGAAGTCTGCATATCAAATTCTGCGATTGTCTCTAAAGCTTTCCATTCCCTTACCATCAATGAAGCAATCTTTCCTCGAGGTTTCTGACTTAGGGCGTCAGCGACTACATTAGCCTTACCAGGGTGGTATTCTAATGTAAAGTCGTAGTCCTTAATCAGCTCCATCCACCTACCTTGCCTCATGTTTAACTTCTTCTGAGTAAACAAGTACTTAAGGCTCTTGTGGTCTGAGAACAAATCAAACTTCTCCCCATAGAGGTAGTGTCTCCAGATCTTGAGTGCAAACACAACGGCGGCCAGCTCCAAATCATGAGTTGGGTAATTCAATTCATTCGGCTTCAACTGTCGTGAGCCATAGGCTATGACCTTACCATCTTGCATAAGGACACAACCCAATCCTTGATACGAGGCGTCACTAAAAATAGTGAACTTCTCACCGTCCTTTGGTATCGCAAGCACTGGCGCTGTTGTCAATCTCTCTTTCAATTCCAGAAAAGCGCGTTCATGCTTATCAGCCCATTCGAACTTTAAATCTTTCTTAGTCAAACCAGTTAACGGGGCTGCTATCTTCGAGAAACCTTCTACAAATCTCCGATAGTAACCGGTGAGTCCCAGAAAACTCCTGACTTCTGTAGCATTGGTCGGCCGAGTCCAATTCGCCACTGCATCGGTCTTTGATGAGTCAACCGCGATTCCTTGTTGTGAGATCACATGTCCGAGGAACTTAACTTCTTGGAGCCAGAATTCACACTTGCTGAATTTAGCATACAGGCGGTGATCCTTGAGAGTCTGCATTGCAATCCGTAGGTGTTGCTCATGATCTTCCTCTGACTTGGAATAGATCAAAATATCATCAATAAAGACAATAACGAATTGATCCAAATAGGGCTTGAATACTCTGTTCATCAAGTCCATAAACACAGCCGGAGCATTCGTCATCCCAAACGGCATCACTAAGAATTCATAGTGTCCGTACCTCGTCCTGAAAGCAGTCTTAGGTATGTCATCCTTCCGCACCCTCAACTGGTGATACCCTGACCGTAGATCAATCTTAGAAAAGGTTGTGGCTCCTTGGAACTGATCAAACAGATCGTCTATCCGAGGTAAAGGATACTTATTCTTGATAGTAACCTTATTCAGTTCTCGGTAGTCAATACACAATCGCATCGTCCCATCCTTCTTCTTCACGAATAACACTGGTGCTCCCCAGGGTGAAGTACTTGGACGAACAAAACCCAACTTCTCAAGTTCTTGAACTTGTTCCTTCAGCTCCAGTAGCTCTGTAGGGGCCATCCTGTAGGGAACCTTGGTTATAGGTCGAGTGCCTGGCACCAATTCCACACAGAATTCTATGTCCCTTTCTGGCGGTAATCCAGAAATATCTCAGAATACTTCCTCAAATTCCTTGATCACCGGGATTGATGATACTGTCACCTCTGCACTGACAACCTCAATGTTTGCTAGGCATCTGGTGAGGAACATATCACCTGAAGGGTTACATTGAAAATCAAAGGGTTGGTTCCCATTGTCCGCAAATGTGATCCTTTTCCTTGCACAATCCAACTTCGCATGATTCTTCTCTAGCCAATCCATCCCCAGGATTATATCGAACTCCTTCATTGACAAAACCACCAAACTCGCCAAGAGTTCACGGTCTCCTAACCGTAGAGGACAATCCTTACATACATGTAATAACTTGACGGTGGTCCCTAAGGGTGAGACAACATTCAAAGCTTCATCTAAACGCTGCGGTACTATTCCCAACTTCCGAACAATCTTAACAGATATAAAGGAATGTGTAGCACCCGTGTCAAATAAAACTTTAACATGAGAGTTAAACAAGGTTAGAGTACCTTCCACTGCTCGTTGCTCAGGCGGTTCTTCCTCATGAGCACCTTCTTCATATCCTGTTTCTTCATAACCAGCAGCCTCGGGGATAATAGCATTCAGGCGGGCCTGTCCTTGCTAACCAAAATTTCCTCTCCTAGGAGCCTTGCATTCTGGACTTATGTGACCTGGCATGCCACAATTATAGCACACAACTCCCGGACGATCAGCACGCCTAGGTGCCCTGCAATCTTTAGCTCGATGACCGGGATTACCACAATTGAAGCAGTTATTACTGTTGTTCCCTCCTGTTGCACGAGGCGGATACTGTTGTACTGCTTGTGTCTGTTGCGGTTTCTTCCCTCCATCCCAGGTCCTTTTCTGTCCTTGAGGGTACCCAGGTTTTTGTCCGGGATAACCCTTCTGCTGAGGTCGATTTCCAAATGGCTTCGAATTCTGACAACCATCATTCTCTAACCCCGTAGCCAATCTTACTAGAGCTTCAAATGACTGGCCCAGATGCCCCATAGTCAGATGTCGGAGAGACAGGTTGAGACCCCGGTGATACTTCTTGATTGGAGCAAAGCGAGACAGACGCTCAAACCGAGTGGTGTACTCACGGACAGTCAGATTCCCTTGAGTCAACTCCATAAACTCTTTCTCTCTCTTGTCCTTCTCTTCTTCAGGGAAATACTTCTCAAGAAACCTTTCCTTGAACACCAACCACGGCATTCTCCTTGCAGCTTCTTCCCCTATGGTCGCCTTTTTAGCATCCCACCAATCAGCCGCTGCGTAAGACAGCTGAAAGATAGCCAGACGCTTCTTCTCTAGATCAGTGCACTCTATGGTCTCAAAGATACGCTCCATCTGGCATAGCCACTGTTCCGCTTGCCAGGGTTCATCAGTCCCCGCAAAATACTCGGGTCGCAAAGCGCGAAACTCCTTGAGAAGCTTGTCTCCAGTCTGGTGAGTTTGCCTCCCATTCCCGTTATGATTTCCATTCTGATTATTGTTCCTTGCATTCTGATCACTAACCCTCTCCAATCTTCTTACAAAAGCCTCAAACATTCCGGTTGGATCTATTACCGGGGGTGCATCTTCAATAGCGGGACAATTCCTGAGATTTCTTCCAGCCATATAGTCGAGGGAACGGTACCTATCCATCAATCAACAGAATTCGGTCAAACTCCAGATAAGAAAGAAAGTTCTCGACGATAGAAAGCGATCTAAACACGGAATGAAGTCACACTATCTTATCTTAATTCTATCTTAACGGGAGATCCTATGTGTTCTGGACAATTGGTCGAGCCATAACCTGGCTCTGATACCAAAATGCCTGTCACGCCCCGACGTAGCATAATTCAGGAAAGCATTTAATTTCCTATATGGACTCGTAGGTCGTGACAAGTGAGTATGACCAATTGTCCCTGCAACAAATAACTTAACAACATTTCTAGAGCAAAGGATACTAACAAAACATAAGCTCCAAAATTAAAACTTACTAAACTATTACAGCAGTCATAATCTTAGGCACAAAACGCCTTATTCAAAAGTCTAAACTAGTTTATTACAAACCCAAATTAAAAGACATAGGAAAATATAAAGCAGCCTCTTGGAAAGTCTCCTGACTCTAAGTAGCATAGTCAAAATACCCTGGCTGCTCCTGACCCTGAAAATCTGGACATACAGTCCAGGACGCATCAACGCCGTCAGCTTATGAAAGCTGGTGAGCAGAATAAACAAGTGCTCGCAATGTATATATAAGCATATAAACAACGGTGCAATTTAACTTTAAAAGCAATAGATTCAAGGTTCCAATTCCAACATAAGCCACGGGGGATTAAAGTAAGAAATAAATATGCGACCGTGCATGAACAATGTATCATCTCATCTTTCTGACTCTTTTCTCTCAACAAAACCCGACACACAACAAACCATTATCTCAGATTCCAGGAATACTATCTGATCGATATCCAAAACAGCACACTATACCATTGCTTCAGATACCAGGAATAATATCCGATCAATATCTAAGCCGAACTCAATACCATCGCTTCGGATACCAGGAATACTATCCGATCGATATCCGAGACAAGCGCCCTAGATACCAGGAATAATATCCGATCGATATCTAAGCCGTAACTCAACACTGTCGCCTCCAATACCAGGAATAATATCCGATCGATATTGAGGTCGCACACCAAACCGCCACGCTTTACTCTTTTCACACTTTCTCACACACATGCATGTTAACACAACCTCGACCCTAATATGTATGTCAATGTTTCATAAATAACACCATTAATTAATCACAAAGCCGGTTAATCGTACGAGCATAAGTTTCGGCCTTAGTTGTTCTTGTTCGTACAATTCTTAAAACATAGACCTTTAAAATAATATATTTGCCAAATAATTCTTTAAAAACTTTCAAAATCTTTTTCAAACAGTCCCTTATAAGAAAATGCAAAAACTGCTCAAACTGCCAGGTCGCGCGAGCGGGTCGCGCGCGCGAAGGGGCAGAACAGGTCGCGCGAGCGGTCCGCGCGAGTTCTTGCAGTTTCATCATCTTCCTCGTTTTCCCCTGTTTTCAATTCCTGGACTGAAATTTACCCATTTTTGTATTCTGATTCAAACAAGTCGTGCAATATATGGATCTCTTCGGTTTTCCGCGTATATTACAAATATGCAATTAATTTAAACAATTACGGATTATATCTCTAAATAATCGCGATTAAAGTGAGGGTGTCAAAACTTTAAATCAACGGTACGTCGCGATATGGGTAAATTACTGCGTAGGATTCGAACCACAGTTTATTGGGATCAATATCTTTCATTCCCAATTTACAAAATTGATTTTGGTTACAATTTCTAAAACCTCAATTTCCAAGCTCTCATGGTGTTTTCATATATATATACAAATATACACACTTATATACACTGAAATATACATATATAAACATGGCGAGTGAGTTTATAATACTCACTGAGGGTGCTAGTACAAAAATTTGAGACCGAGAATATCCGCCGAGAATTCCGTCGTTGTGAGAATTTACCTCCGTTCTTGATTTATATATATGTATCCATGTATCTATATGACTGTGTGTATGAATATAATGTATAAACTATATATGTGTATTAGTGTCTTGAGAGATTTAAGAGAAATGAGAGGATTTAGAGGGAGATTGAGAGAGACAGTGAGTGATATGAGAGAAAATGAGAGTCTGAGAGTTTAAACACACATATATATAGATAAAAAATGTGTAGGCTCCAAGTAACTCCTAACAATCGCACGGTGTGGTTGAGCTCACATGCTCCCACACCCAGGACGCGATAAAAACGCAGATTGAAATAAAAAGTGGTATTATTCGGTTGAAAATAAAAAAATACAGAAAATCATATCAGCGTAGGAATAAATTTCTGGGTTATACAAAAATATAGATATTGTTTTCAAAACCATAGAAAGTATTTTGGAAATTACAGGGTGTTACAATTTATGTTTAACTTATAGAGATTCATGCCCGGTTCACGTGGAACTGTGGCTTGAGCGCGTATTCATAATTTGGAGTACCTTGGTACTGTTTGAGGAGGATCTTCGAGTAGGCACTGCAACTTTTTAGTCAGATTTAAGTGGGGGTTAGTGTTGACTACACCGACTTTGGAGAGTATGTTATGGGACACCCTCAGCCGATTGTTTCATGAGTAGTATTTTATGTTTGTAGTTCGTCGAGCTAAGAGGATTGAATTTTTGAATCTTTGTTAGGGAGCCGTGACAGTTTCTGAGTATGTGGCTAGTCTCATTTTTGATAAAAAATTGGACAATAGAATGAAGGAAAAAACTTTTGAGAATGGACTTCGTCCAGGCCTAGGCACCAACGTGGTTGGATTCGAGTTAAATGTACGTTGTGAAGTGGTTCAGAAAATATTAGTGTTTGGATATTTGAGTTCAAATAAAATGGTTAGAGAACTTTGTGCACCGACTAAGAGTAGTCAGTTGGACCACCCCCAGTTCGTCCACCTTTTCAGCAAGCTTGTAGGCTACCTTTGTTACCATCACAACCAACTCCTTCAACTCAGAATTTTTTTTAGCCGAGCATTCCTAGGGGGACAATAAGGAAGATTAACATTTTTTCCGCCACACCTTCCGTGGTAATACCTATGCTTCTGTGATCCGAGGAAAGTTGTTCGTGTTTAGTCCTAGCGCCACTATGCTTATAGATATCGGCGCATCGTATCCCTTCTGATACCACCTTGTGCATCATCATTGAGTTGAAGAATGAGTCATTTGGTTCCTACATTATTAATTGTTAATTGATACTTCCATTGGAGGCTTGATTCCCTTGGATTAAGTATGTCATGGCTGCAAGTTGTGATAGTTGAACAACACACCATCTTTAATTTGTGATTGTGAGTATGGACTAGTGAGTACTTACCGAGCACTTGTGACTTGTTCGAGAAGAAGGTAGTATTTGCATTACCATCCGGGAATCTTAATTATTTTGTGGATGATCGTATAGAGACTCCGATATATCCGCTTCACAGTTGGTACAACAGTAAAAATCGTATTGACTCCTTAAATAGCTTGTTTTGTTTTCCAATGAGAATGAACCAAATTTGATCGAGTTCTCTTCCATTGTGGGTTAGTACACCGATGTGTTCCCGGAGGATTTGCATGGCTTGTCACCTATCCGTGAGAATTGAGTTGTGACAGATTAATACCCAGTACTTCATCTATTTTGATGCCGCTGTATTATAGGACATCCGCAGGGTTGAAAGAGTTAAAGACTCAGTTAGAGAACTTACAGGTTAGCGATTTCATTCACCTTAATCCGTCTCCTTGGAGAGTACCCTTTTCCCAGTGCTAAGAAGATAGATGGTTCGTTCAAGTTGAGTATTGCTGATGACATCGAATCTTGTGACTATAAGAATCAGTAGATCCTTTTGACCAACTTCGTGGTTCAACGGGTTTAGTTTCAAAGATTGATTTAAAATAGAGTTACCACCAGTTGCGCACTAGGAAACGTGAGATTCCTAAGACTACTTTCCGCCCGCGTTACGGACATTGTGAATCCCTTGTTATACAATTCAGTTTGACCAATGCACTTGCTGCTTTAGTAGATTTGATAAGTCGTGTGTTTAATCCTTGCTAGGACAAGTTTGTGATTGTGCACCGATGACTATGTATGCCAAATTATCTAAGTGTGGGTATTGATTATCCGGGGTAAAAAGTTTCTTGAACATGTCATTTCTGGTAATGGAGTATCCGTAGATCCTTTTAACATTGGGACCGTTATAGAGTTGCTTTGTATCTGAGATTCATGGTTTCTAGGGGCTAATAGGTTACTACCGTTGCTTTGTTGGACACGTTCCTCATTTGTCAATTAACTTAGTTGACAAAAAATAGAGGTGAACTTTGTTTGAGATGCTTTGGGTGAGAAGGTGTTATACCAAAGTTGCAAAACTTGTTTGATTTCAGCACCTGTTCTTATGAGCATTGAGCGTGAGTTGATTGAACTATATCGTATGCTTCCTGAATGTGGATTGAGCTACCATGACTTAGGACTAGGAGACACCACATATGAGACATTTTTGACTCAGAGAGACATTAATTTGGGATAACGCCATTGGGTAATTATAACTGTGACTATAAATGTAACTTTGGGTGACCTTGATACATGAGCGGACTATGACTTGAATTGCATTGCTACCCGAGCTAGGCCAATGTCGTGACCGAGAAGTATGACTATGACTTAGCTTACTTACATATGGAAGAGTGGAAAATGTTGAGACTTGCGTGTACCCTAGTGTATTTACTGGTGCAAGAGTGGAGAATACTGAGACGTTGTGATGACTTTGAGACTTTTGGTTCAGAGACATTTGCCCAAATTTCCTCGTTTGACTTGAATGTGTAATCGAAAGTTTTGACTTGAAGTTGTTAGCAGTACAGAAACTCGATGATAAGACCATTGCCTTGACATTTTGTATGCTTATTGGAGACTTAGGACAGGGTTGGACTTTTGGTAACGTTAGAGTTTGAGATCTCGAGACCGAGTGTTAGCTTTCGTTGCTTGCCGTGGAGATGCGTTGAAAGAATTCCGCCATTCCCGTTTTGCCGCACATCCAGGAGGCACAAAGATGTACCATGATTTACGTCGCCAGTATTGGTGGAAAGGGTTAAAGAGATCCATTGTTGAATTTGTTTGATTTGCCAGTAGGTAAAGTCCGACACTAGAGAATCACAGGTTTGTTACAACAGTTTTTAACTGCCTATTGTAGCATCTCTAAGAACTTTGCATGAGGACAACACTCTTTTGGATTCTTGTAGATCGTTTGGACCATATCTACACATTCCTTGTCGTTCAGAGTGACCGACATCATAGTTTTCCTTAGTGTGATTCACGTCCGTACGATCATAAGATGTCGTAGTGTATCAGTGTCGATGCGTTTAACCGTGATACGAAGTTTGTGTTTCCTTCCTGGCAGAGTTTGTAGTAAGTATGGGGTATTCAGCTTCTTTAATTTCGATTGATTTTGGAAAACATGTTGAGAGTAGTGTTATGACGCTTAGTAGTAATTGGAAAGAATAGTTTCTGTTAGCCGAGTTGCATCCAACATTAGTTATCAGATGGCACCGCCTAAGGCATTATATGACCGTCCGTGTGGATCTTCCTTGTGTTGGGGTGAGGTAGGTAAGACTATCCTTCATGGTCCTGATATGGTTAGAGAGACTTCAGAAAAGATTAAAGTAATTCGTGAGAAGTTGATTTCAGCTCAGAGTCGTCAGAAATCGTATGTCGACCGTCATCGTCGACCACTTGAGTTTGAGGTTGGTGATCATGTGTTTCTGAAGGTTTCACCCCGTCATGGGTTGCAGCGATTTGGTCAGAGTAGGAAATCAGCACCGCGGTTTGTGGGACCGTTTGAGATTCCTGAAAGGGTTGGTGAAGTCGCGTATCGTTTAGCTCTTCCGCCTCAACTCTCGAGTGTTCATAATGTATTTCATGTCTCAATGCTTCATAGGTGTAACTCCGATCCACTCCATCATTATTACCCCGATCCATCGCATATCATAGATTGGACCGAGTTGCCTCTTGGAGAAGACGCATCGTATGAAGAGCTACCCATCCGTATCATTGAGAAGAAAGACCGTATGTTATGAGGAAGGGTTATTCCAATGGTAAAAATTCAGTGGAATCATCATGGCATTTCCGAGTCGACCTGGGAGGACGAGGGTAAAGTGAGGAAGAGTTATCCTCATCTTTTTCCCGAGTAGTGTAAGCTTCTTTACATGCTATGTGTTTTGTTGTGCTTCTTCCCTTGTTGTTGTTAAGGTTTGAGCAAGTCGTTGCTCCCTTTTCGCTTAATTACTCCGAATTCCGGGACGGAATTCTTTTAAGGGGGTAGATTGTCATAACTCAAAAAAAAAAATTAATTAAGGGTAAAATTGTATTTAAAAGCTTATGTGCGAGCCTGTTAAATTTTTGGTGTAGCATTTAAAATTTTATCTTAACTTGTGCCACCATATTTAATTATTCATTTATTTATTTTTCTTTTCTTATCTTATCTTGTTTTATTATATTTTATTATTATTATTATTTTTTTATTAGCTTAATGTTAAAGTGGATACATGTTTTAATTTTGGGTGTGTAACATTAGACCACACACATACACACACATATGCTGTACACCATTTTAGAGCATTTAAAATGCAAGACCAAAAAAAAAAAAAAGTTTGTGGGCACCACCCCCCCTTACTATAGCCGGCCATTACTCTCTCTCTCTCTCCCCTCACTTTCATTTTTTTTTCTTTTCTTTCTCTCTCTCTTCTACCCCTTCTTCCCTCTATATTCATTTGGGTATACATCAAACCTCCATGGATCTTCTTCTAAAAGCTTCCAATAGACCCCCAAAGAGTGATTTTTGTGATTTTTGCTATTTCACATTATAGTCTTAGAATTTCATAAGCTTTCTAGTGGTACCAATGAAATTCATTTTGGTGGCCATTAGCATGGTTTACCCAAATTACATGGAGCTTCCAAACTTCTCATCTTCAACCATGGAGGTCTAATGATGCAGTAGTACATGCAGTGGGTTCTTGGGCTTCCTAGGACCTCTCTTTTCATATTCTTGGAGTCCTTTGATTCTTTCTCAAATTTTGGGTGATTTCCATTTATTTTGGAAAACCTACATTGAGGTAGATTTACATTGTTGTCTTTCTATATGTTATGCTTGTCTAAAATGCCTTGAGTTTATTTATATGTTAGGTTGTCTCCAAAGTTGTAATGTTAGGGGTATTTTGCCTAAATATAATTTATATGCTTTGATTGTGTAAGTTGTAAATTTGGGGTGTTAAATGTAATTAGAATGATGATAGGAGAACAAATTGGATACATGCACCAAGTTTTTTTCAAAGTTGTAACTTTAGGATCTCTTGACTAATTGTGATTTGCATGTTTAAGTTGTGCTATCTATAAATTGTGCTTATGAAGAAAGAAAAAAAATGTTAGGAGGATTACTTAGACACAAGCACTAGGTTTTCCCCAAAATTGTAAACTTTAGGATAAATTGCCCAAATGTGATTCACAAGCTTTGATGGTGTAGAAATATATTATGTGGTGCTAGAGGTGCCTAGAATGCCCCTTTGTATGTAAGAACATACTAGCACATTAGTTTGGAAATTCTTGTTAGGAATATTAAATTATGAAATTTAATACATTCTTTGAAGCTCTTGATATCATGTTTAATAGAATAGAATCATTGCCTAATGTATTATGGAAATCATCCTTAATGTCATTATTAGCATCACGTTCATTAAAGCCTAATCAGCAAGCATTCATGTATCACGACATAAAGGTTTTGTTTGAAAAAGAGAGAAAAACCCCATGTGAGGGAATTTGATTTAAGAAAATCCGGACGTGGGTTGTGTGAGACAGGGAGAATGACCCTTAGAAACATTCAAACTCCAACTATATTCAGGTAGCTCCCGGAAGTTGGTATGCTACACTCCATGCGTGGGTGGCTCATAGTTCGGTAACGAGAGAGAGATGTGCATATATCACGCATAGCTTTACGGCTTTAATAATTTCATTGTAGCCGTGGTGGCGATTCATTTCACCTCATTTCATTTTAGACATGGATCACATATAGACTTGTTACGATGTTATCTACGAGCCGTCGTTCTCATAAAAATGACAAAACATTTTTCAGGCGAGCTTAATAAGGGCAAAGGGCACATGTGACCCGACGCGTAGACGTTGATGCATTTTGTTCTATTTTGAAGACTCATGCTTAGATATGTACATGGATAGTTCCCATGTTAATTTAGCCTTTTGGCAAGAATGTAACAGTTTAGTGCACTAAAGAAAATTGTTGTATTATTCTTGTTCAAAACTTCTTGGGCATAGACTTCCATATTTTGTTATTGGGAAGCCGTGCTATAATTTTGATGGACAAGTGTTAGTCCTCGCTTTTTATACTTGTTCAACTTATTTATGTTATGTAATTGTGTTTCCGAGATCGTAGCATCTCTTTTAAAGTTTTATGTATGGGTGTTGATTTGAATCCTTGCTGGATTCGGTTGTGTTTGGTTTGTTCTTACCGGACTTATGGTTTTTATTTTGGGAATCCTTGCCGGATTCGGTTATGTTTGTTTTGTCCTTACCGGACTTATCGCATTTAAATTAAATCCTTTCCGGATTTGTTCACCTTGCTTCCAAAAGAAATGTTCTTTTTTTAAAAAAAATCTCTCCCAATCTCTCCCTCTCCCATTCTTCCTCTCTTTATCTCTCTCACTCCTCGTTTTTAATTTATTTCGAGTACATGAAGTTCCATTTGGTTTAGATTCATGTTGTATGTCATTTAGGACTTGTTTAGTCATATATTGATGTCTAAATTTGAGAATTTAGCACATTTGGGAATGTTTCGAAATGTATCAAAAAGCTATCAAAGTTGCTGTCAAAGAAAAACTGCTACTGTAATTTCAGTTTTCTGCCCAAACGGTGAGGAATTGGAAAAAATGCTATTTTACAAAAGTTGTGCAGAATCGAATTTTACATGGACCAAGGTAGACAAAATGTGAAAATTTTAAAGGCACAGTTACTTATAGATGTTTAAAAATTCAGCAACTATAAAAAATGACCCTTTTATCAAATTGATTGTATTTTTTCTTCTCTCCTTGAACTAGTGATTGTCCGGAAAACCTTTTAATTAAATTATCAAATGTTTTCATCTTTGTTGGACTCGTTAAGCTAAATTTTCAAAAGTTTTCCCCTTTGTCTGGCTCCTTGACAAGTAAGCCCATCTTGGCTTATATGTTAGTGAGTCATCACTATAGGAATCCCCGTGGGATCCCGATGTCGCTTCCGCATTTGTGGTTGGATTTTATTTCTTTTCTCTCTATCTTTCCTCTTCCGCGTGCTTCGGTTTTCTGGGCGTGATATGGCTACAGCTTTAATTTTCTGCAGATCTATTGATACACCCTCCTTTGAAATCACGTGCCCCAAAAATGCTATCTCAGTTAACCAGAATTCACATTTCTTCAACTTTCCGAACAGCTTCTTTTCACGAAGTCGCTGTAGAACCAACCATAGATGCCTCTCGTGATCTTCTACACTCTTGGAATATATTAAGATATCATCTATGAAGACAATGAAAAACTTGTCCAGAAAGTCTTTGAACACTCGATTCATCAAATCCATAAATGATGCCGGTGCGTTCGTAACTCCAAAAGGCATAACAAGAAATTCATAATGACCATAACGGGTCCTAAATGCTGTTTTCTCCACATCTTCTTCTTTGACTTTTAATTGATGGTAACTCGATCGCAGATCAATATTAGAAAAGACCTGGGCTCCTTGAAGTTGATCAAACAAGTCATCAATTCTGGGCAACAGATATTTGTTCTTGATAGTTAACTTGTTGAGTTCTCGATAATCGATACACATTCTCATCGTCCCATCTTTCTTTTTAACAAATAAAACTGATGCACCCCACGGCGATACACTAGGTCGAATGAATCCTTTATCTAGAAGGTCTTGCAACTGAATCTTCAGTTCTTTCAACTCTACCGGTGCCATTTTGTACGGTGTTTTCGATATTGGTTGAGACCCCGAGGCTACTTCAATAGTAAATTCAATTTCTCGCTCAACTAGTACATCAGGTAGATCTTCCGGAAAGACATCTGGAAACTCTCGTACAACTGAAATATCTTCTACTCTAGTCCCTGTGACCCGTGTGTCAATTATTGAACATAAGAACCCTCGATAACCTTGTTTTAACAACTTGCATGCCCGAATCGCTGAAACAAAATATGGTGGTACTACAACACCAGTTCCCTAAAAACTAAACTTCTTTTTCCCATTGGTCAAAAAGTAACTCTTATATGTTCACAATCGATAGTAGCTTGGTTTACGGATAACCAGTCCATACCCAAAATTACGTCAAAATAATTAACGGCCAACGGAATTAAATTCACTGTCAAAACCCTATCATTTACCCTGATTTCACATGCTTTAAATATTGATGAAGTCACCATAGGTTTACTTAAGGGTAACGATATCGACAAATCAAACCCAAAAGGTTCTGACATTCTATCTAAGTGTTTAACAAATTCATGTGCAACAAAAGAATGTGTTGACCCTGAATCTATTAAAATATACGCCGAATGTGAACAAATGAGTAATGTACCTTATACCACAGAATCAGTAGCTACAGCATCCCCCGGCATTAGTCGAAAACACCTTCCTTGTCTTTGCTTTGGCCCTTTTCCCTTATCCACACTTGTTCCTGGTTTTTCCCCAGTTGAAGCTACAGAACCTATCCCTAGTTGTTGTCTTGTTGGGCAATCTTTAACTTAATATCCAGGCTATTCACATTTGAAGCACTTTCCTCTTATGTCTGGATTTATGCTCCCCTTACTCTGAGTTCAAGATTGTGGGCAATTTCTTGCTATACGTCCCTTCTACCTATAGATATTACACACAAGTGTCAAATGGCATACACCCCCATGTTGACGATTACAAATTGAACATAGTGGATAACTCTCCCAAAAAAGAACTCCCCCTTTGAACTCCCAAGCTAGAACCAGAACCTCGCGAGAACGGCTTCTTAAAGAAACCCTGTCCTTTACCTTTTTCCTCAGCTGGCCGCTTATTCTATTGGATCTATTTGTACTTGTCAATGTCTCTTTCTGCTATCAGGGCAACATCGTACATCGGCAACTTTTCAAAGTTGATGTGTATCCACTCGGCTTCTAATATTATCCCATAGGCCTTCTTCAAATTTCTACGCCCTATCCACTTCCCTTGGTACTGTTCGATGTACAAACCGAAGCAGGCTATTATATTTTGCTGCATACTCGTTTACTGTCATGTCCCCTTGTTGCAGATTTGCAAACTCATGGCCCATCTGAGTCTTGACGGATACGGGAAAGTACCGCTTATAGAAAACTTTCACAAATCTGTTCCAGGTCTCTGGTGCCCCTTGTTCAATCACATTTACCCACCAGTTCTGGGCTTCACCTTTCAAAGTATCAATAGCACACATTATCTTCTCCCCATCTGTACACTCTACAGCCCTAAAGATATGTTCCATATCTATTACCCAATGATCAGCTTGTGATGCATCTGGGCCTCCATCAAATTGACTCGATTTTCTTTTATAAAATTGTTTAATGACTCCCCGTTTGGCCCGTGGTTGTGGATTTGCAGGTCTATCACCACCCATCTAATCACTTACTGCCCTCACGAAATCACTTACTACATCTTCTAGATGGTCCAACCTCGAATGAGGTGAATGTTCCCGATTTGGATCCATTTTACCTGTCAATTGTGGATATCGCAGGTTTTCCTTACCCACAGCATTTCTTTTAAATTCTTTTCCATGTCAAGGAGTCGCCACTTAATTTTTAAAAAGAAAAATTAAGAAACCATTTTAAAGCAAACTGATCTTTTGCGAAACCAAAGATAAACTGGGTCCGGGGATTATGGAATGAAAGGGGAAGGAGCCCGACGGACTAAAACACCCCCTTTCATCCTATCTCATGATAGGCCTCTACTCAACATCCTTTTTAATCAAATTATTAATCTAAGCATGCCCTCAATTAATACATATATACATATACATCACACAAGCATGTTGGAAATAGTGTAAAATTGCTAACGACAAAATATCATTCATAAGCCACGTAATACAAGTAGCAAACAACATGATATGCAATAGAGAACTAGAAAACATACCCGGGATCCAGCTGCGAATATCAAACGTGCAATGCATGAAAGAACAAAATAAACCTAAGAAAGGTCTCTAACACATATATACACATAAGGCAAAACCTAGGCTAAGGTGTCGCACATGGAGTCGAAAAATCAATTTAAATCAAAGAATGGAATTAAACTAGAGAAGAGTTGAGAAATTGTACCTCAAATGCGCTACAAAAACAAAGGTTAGTACACATGCCTTAGACAAGATATAATATCAAAACAATCAATCATGATCCTCTAGCTTAGATCTATTAAGCATGAAATTCAACTTTATTCAATGGCTAGTCCTAATCATAAGCATTAATGTACACGAATGAATGAATGTGAACAAGAATAAAACATGGTTCTATTCACTAATTTGGATCACTAAGCCTCTGGGTTTAATCTAAATTATCATTATTCAAAACATGGTTTGAGTCCTAAGCCATTAGGAGACTATTTGAGTTGGAATAAATAAGATTAGACAAAAATAGTAGCAGTTTTTATGAATTACAGAGAGCAGACCAGATGTTCAAAAATAGGAATAAATAACTTTCAACTGTTGGATCTTAATGAGTTTTGGATATGTTATGCCTCTGTGAGTCTAGTTTCTAACCCAAAAATAAAATCGAGGTTTCAACGGTTAGATCTACGGGAATACGGAAAATACTAGACCTCACTCAGGATTTTGCAACTCTCTGTCCAGAGATCTTGTATGATTTTTTAAAATTAGCAAACAAATCCGACTTGCTTCATTCTTTTTAGGGTATCCTCCTAACACATTAAGGTTCTTATAAAAAATTATTGGAGGTCATGGAAACTTGGTTAGAGCTCTGATCTATCAATTTTAAAATCATGTTGCTGTTCTGGAACTATTCTGAAATTCCGGACAGATTATGATTAACTCGCCAAAACCCATGATCAAACCCCTCTAAGCATAAAATGTTGCTAAAAAAAAAAATTCCAGTGGTAAAACAATGTGTTATTGACACTTTCACGTTGGTTTCATTTAATTCCAACGGTCTGATTTTGAACTAAAAATCTTTGATCGAAAACAGTTTGTGAACCCACTGTTTTTATTTTTGCTAGTTCAACTTTGTTGGTTGACCTCAACTATTAAATCATAATGTTGGGCTTAAACCGAACCACTTCTTCTACCATTTAATGGTCATTGAAGACTAAGGACATCTTTAGACTTATGGACTTTTGATGAAGTATGAAAAGAACCTCACAAAATCTCAAACAATGAACTCAAGCTCATGGATCAAAACTTGAGTTCAAATCATTACTCCTACCACTTGGTGGTCATGGGAGGCTAAAGACACACATACATGTAAGTTTTGGATGAAGTATGAAAAGAACCTCACAAAATCTCAAACAATGAACTCAAGCTCATGGATCAAAACTTGAGTTCAAATCATTACTCCTACCACTTGGTGGTCATGGGAGGCTGAAGACACACATACATGTAAGTTTTGGATGAAGTATGAAGAACTTTCCAAAACCCAAGGGAGAGATTAGTCTAACCCATAGAGATAGACTCAAACTAAAATATTTCTCCTACCATTTGAGGGTCATTGGAGACTAAATGAAGTTAAAATCTACTCAAACCTCATTGGAATATAATAAGGATTCCATAAGATTCTTAATAAGGAGGTTCAAGTCATGGATTAAGACTTGGATCTCACTAATTATGTGTAGATTAGGACTATGATTCATTTCAATCTCCATATGGATCATAAGATCATAGGAAACTAAGGAATCAAAACTCAAAGACGCTCACTAGGACATGTAAAATCTCATGATCCTTATGAGAAGTAAAAGAAATAAGAAATCAAAGTTTATTTAGAGAAACTAGGAACACAAATTCTTCAAAATTGAATTTATTGTAAACCCAAGGCATCAATTAGATCCAAATCAATGAAAGCAAATAGGAACTCAATCACAATTCTATGTGGTGTGTGATGAAATGAGGTGGGAAGAGAGGTTTTGAAAATGTGTAAAAGTCCTAGATCTATGAATTGTGATTGAATTATATATAATAAGTATAGGGATAAGGATTTAACCTCTAGATCTTCTCAGGATTTGATTGATTTGGAGAGATCCAAGCCTTACAAGCAATGCTCTTCTTCTTCTTCCTTGAAGCTTCAAGGTTCTTCAATGGAGATTTGAGGAATTTGGATGAATTGGGTAAGATTTCTATGGGGTCTTGGGGTTTCTCTCTCTATATTTCTCTAAGAACAAACTCTATCTTCAAAAATCAGCCTCTCTCTTTTAGATTCAAGTGTCTCTCTCAAGATTCAAGTCTCCCCCCCTCAAAATGAGAGAAAATGGGGCTTTTATAGACTTTCGTTATCTTAGGGGCTAAGATAAGGGTAGATAGGTCAATTAGGGATGGTGGGAGCATGGTTTGCATGACCTAGGAGTAGTAAACACGTACACAAAAAACGGCATCGTTTGGTGCATTCATTTGATCAAAGATTGAAAAAGAATTTTGACTTAAAAATGCAAATTAGCCCAGGCCGGCACTCGATGAGATGAAACGGCACTCTCTGAGTGCCGCGCGGCATTCATTGACTGTCGTTCGGGCACTTTGAGTGCCGCTGCACAGCAATCCAGCACTATTCATAGCAATTCAGCACCTTAATTTCATTTCATGTCATTTAATTAAATGTCGTTTAATTTATGTATTTACTTAAGACATTAAATGTAATTAAGGAAATACCCCCCATTTGGATTCAATAAAAATATCTAGGAAATCAAAATCCTTAAGGAAAAAAAGTCAACTCTCCCTCCGAAGGCAAAATTTCGATTTTCTGCACGATTCTTCTTAAAAGCCTTTCAATTTCACCATGATTCCTTTCATTTAAAAATTCTAAAAAATCATTTCTAGCATAAGGGAGACCCAATGAACAATTACCGGGACTTTCCATCTTGAAATTCAAAAATTTTACGATTGACTCCCTTTTGACCTGTTGACTTTTCACTGGGTCAACTGTTGACTTTTTCTTTCGGGATTCATGCTGAATTACTCTCTTTTTGAAAAATGATTTTGAGATGCTCCGAGGACATTGCCGTATTCCTATACGTGTTCAAAACTCATGGTCTACAAGGTGACGAGTAGATGAGAATTTTTGGTCTTTTGGCTGAAAATGGTGATTTTGAACCGAGATTCTTCTAGGAAGAGAGTCAGATTGCTTGTAAGAGTCTTGATTTCGTCGAGACATATTCATCATTGATCTCCAGAGGTAAATCCCCCTAAGTTTAATAGTTTGGTCAAATTGGGGTGTCTACATCAGTCCATTCAAATAAATATATTGCATGCTATGCCAACATATTATAATACAACACTGCAGTAATTCCTCATATGTATTAATGAAATGCATCTACATGCTCAACATCAACACGTACTCTCAATCGTCGTCTCTCGTACCCAAGGTTCTAAAACTTGTTGCTCTGATACCACTAAATGTCATACCTCGGATCCACACATGTAAATCTAGGATACGTGGCACGCCACTAAGGCCTTACACAAGTGATTAAAGTTCCAAAATAAGTTTAAAATAAACTTAAACCAAATAAGCTTAACCAATAAAAAAAACAAAACCTGTCTTTGCAATTAGCCAAAAACCCTTATTTGAGAATATTTTAACAATTAGTAAATTCTCAAATAATATTACCAAATCACGTTGAAATCAACACCAATACGTTAAACTATTTAGAATCAAACCAAAGTCACAAACATGAGCTTCTAAGTTCAAGCAAGAGTTTCTAAATACTTTAAGAAAAGTACTAAATATAACCATTTACAACCAACCCAAAAAATAAATCCCTAGTTCAACCGTTCCCATCTAATAACATTAGTCATAGCAACACTACGATAAAACACAATCTCAACTAACACAGTCTAACCATATATTACAGGAGTTAAGTTACAACCCGACTAAAGTTTAAAGCTTAACTAGAAATATTACATAAGTCTTAAACCAACAAAGTATGACTCGTACTGTAAATTAGATTAAAACTAATTACAACTATATTGCAAGTTTAGGACTAAAAAGGCAAGTAGCTATTAAAAATGTTACAACTCTCCCAAAACCCATAAGCCAGCCAAGCCACTTACTAGCTCACTTTCCCGATTCCTCGCCGCGTTCACCTACGATGGTTATTCAATAACCACTACAATATATAAGCTATATGCTTAGTGAGCAATGCCAATCATGAACATAGATAATAAACACACTCAATTCAACATATTACAAAGAACTACAGTCTCTGGCAATTACTAGTTCACTCCCACCACTACATGCTAGCCCGCGGCTCCACTTCCCAAGCCCACGTGACTAGTCATGACCCACACCCTCACACGTGCGGTCCCATAGGCCTCTGGCGGCCATGGTCGTCACCACAAAGATTACCTCATGGTGGTATAGAACTAGCAATTTCCATTGACCCAAATAGGCAACTCAACATGCTCATTTAATCATTACACCGTACAATCACAATCAAATTGGGCCTAATTTAACCACATAGATTTTGTCCAATAATAAACTAAGTGAACTAGGTTAAGCTCATTAGGCATGCTTTGGCATTACAATTGAACCGAACATGAAAATCATCCAAATATCATAATTAACATCACTCACCTCTTGGGTTTCGCTCCTAATTGTGAGATTAAATCCCTACTATGAACCAAGTACCAATCCTATACATACATTACAAGTTATGAGCTTAAACACCAAAATGGATTGCAAAAAAACTGTCACAAAACTCAATAAAATTGGTACCATCGCGTTAGACTCACCTCCAGGAGTCCGAATATACAGCCTATTTTGAAAATCGACGTCGTTAAGCGCGTCAATCGGCGTCGAAATCGTAGTCGTCAACCTTTTAATTCTCGTGTCCAACTCTCTGCATTATCATCTCTTAACTGATATAGAGATGCTGGGAATGATGAGTCACCTCATTTAGGTGGCTTGTTATAAAACTTCCCAATTTTATTATGACAACCTCACAAGTTTACTAGTTTTGCAATTACACCCCTACTATTTGTTAACTGTATTAAAACTATCCCAAACTTAAATGGGTATTTGTCTATGTCTCACATGGATCCCATAAGTGGTCCCATATAATTAAATGAAGTTGCTAATTAGCCTACTAATTATATAACGTGTTCAATTCGTGCTCACAAAGGTACCCCTAATTGACCCCAGAAGTGGTCACCACCTAATAACATGATATTATTAACAATAAAAAAATAAATCATTTAAGCTGTAATAAACATTTAGGCACATAAGGGTATTTCACATATAATGTCCCATCTCAATTGGGACCCATCAACACACATCCCAACTTGGGATTGTCATACTGGCCACAACTGGGTTCCCAACTGGACACCCATAATCAACTTAGTGGGTTAATCCCACCTCCAATAAGTGTCACATAACACATTAATTAACATTAACTCATGATTATGCATGCTAAAGCAATATTAAATATAAACCGCGGGAGCAGGTGTCACAGATATGGAAGAAATTTGGTATTTTTTACTAGATTATTATTGAAGATATTTTCATGCCTTATCTCATATCAGTCTGGGCCGCTATAAATTAAGCAAGCTGGCCAGGCATCCAACTCACTCCGCATCATTTCGACAAACCACATTCAAACCGAATCCCAATGCATTCTTAGCATTCTTAGGTTTAGATTTTAGGCAAATAAAACAGTCTTTTTATTTTTCTACCATTCAATTACTTCTTGCAATTTTTTCTTTTCCATCAATTAAATAAATATGCTTTTTATTTAATTTCTCTTTGCTTCTTTCATCACTTGTTAGACTTGTGCGCATCAGTACTGTCTATGGACCTTTAGGTGAGGGTCAGGGGCGGACATACAGAGGGTAAAAGGGGGGCTAAAGCCCCATCCAAACTTTTCAAAAATTGCACACTGACCGTAAAAGAAAATTTACAATTAAGCCCTCCCTCTAATATTCTACAAGCCCCCTGTTTATAAAAATAACAAAGAATGCCCTCCCTATAAAAGGATTGTCTAGGGCTTTGTTTTTTTTTAACGCCTCATTCAATCATTCTCAAATAGAGCCTTTTCTCTCATCGATCGGCCTGTGGTGCTCTCGCCTCTCTCATCTCTCTCAATCTCTCACTGAAGGGACGCGGGACGCCGGCAAGTGAAGAGAACGATCACTGCGAGTCTGCGACCATGGGATAGCCGACGGTGAGGTGAGGACAATCTTGGCAAGCATAAATGGTTCGATTCTTTGCTTATACATCTATTGTCCCATCTTTACTTCCTCTCTCTCTCTCTCTCTCTCTCTCTCTCTCTCTCGCTCTATCATTGTTCATGTATTGTTTTCCATTTGGACCATTTCCAATTGCTATCCTTCTCTCTGACTCTCTCATCTCCATTTCTCCATTTGCTCAGATTCTCAACTCTCAACCAACCACACAGTCCACACAAAAACTGAGAAACAGAATTTCATCACAATCTTCAATCTTGGTGCTAACAGTAACAGTGTCTCTGGGCATTCAAAATGAGGTTGGTATATTTTTTGGACTATTCCTCATTTCCTCTTAATTTTCAGTTGTTGATTGATGGAATTGTTGACGACTTGTTGTTGATGTTGAAGTATGAATTGTCAAATTGTGGTTTTTTTGACTAGTTGAATGTTAAGTTGCTTATTGACTTATTGTTGATGTTGAAAATTAGGGGATTATTTTTTTATTTGATTGTTGAGTTGGGAATCGATTGAAATTAGGGGCTGTTATATTTTATTTTTATTAAGATTAGGTAGTTAGGGGCTGATTGTTGAAATTAAAATAGATGAAATTAGGGACTGATTATTTGATTTACATGAGGAACTAAACTTATGATTGTTGAAATAAGGGATTGATTTTTTAAAGAAAAATTCTTTTATGGAATTTAAAGAAATAGAAGATTTCATGGATATTTAATTATTTTTGTTTTTTAAACAGTCAAACACTTATGGATAGATTCGTTAAAAGAGGACCACCTCCAAGAAAGGACGATGGACCTTCTTCTTCTCCAAAGCAAAGTTGCATGAAGATCAACTTGGAGAATCTTCCTTCGGATCCCGGGTTCAGAAGTCCCATTATAAGTTATCATCCTACAGAGCGGGACAAAATTAGGAGATATTACCTACAAAGGGGTCCAAGACAGCCATATGATCACGAGTTTCCTCTTACTAAAACTGGAAAACAAAAATGGCATTTTAATTCGGTTTGGTTTGGTAATTTTTCTAGTTGGTTGGAGTATAGTGTATCTAAGGATGCTGCATTTTGTCTACCTTGTTATCTTTTCACACAAAGTCATTCAGGTCTTGATGCTTTTAGTAGCGTGGGTTTTACTAATTGTAAGAAGTTCAAAAAATTAGCGTAGCACGTTGGAAAAGGCCCCTTAAGTGTTTATTATATTGCAGAAGGAAAATGTACTGGCTTGATGAATCTGAAGCAACATATTGAGTATGCTTTTAATAAGCAATCAGGCCAAGCTCGATCTCAGTACAGAATTCGATTGAATGCTTTAGTTGAGTGTGTTCGACTACTTTTGGAGCAAGGACTTGCATTTCGTGGGCATACTGAAACTGAAGATTCAAGAAACCCGGGAAATTTCCTTAGAGTATTGAGGATGCTTTCTAGAAATCGTCCAGATATCAAAGGGGTTGTTTTAGAAAATGCTCTGCAAAATAATCAATTGACAGCTCCTAGGATTCAGAGAGATATTGTTAGTGCAGCTGCAATGGAAACTATTAATGAGATTATTTGTGATCTTGGTGATGCATTTTTCTCTATTTAATTGATGAATCACGTGGCATATCAGTAAAGGAACAAATGGCAATTGTGATACGTTATGTGGACGATAGTGGTTATGTGATTGAATAGTTTTTGGGTGTTGAGCATGTTACTGATACATGTGCTCTCACATTGAAGAATGCACTTGACAATTTTCTTTGTAGATATGGACTGAGTATTTTTAGATTACGGGGGCAAAGGTTATGATGGAGCTAGTAATATGCAGGGGGAATATAATGGCCTTAAAGCACTTATATTGAATTAGAATCCAAGTGCCTTTTATGTTCATTGCTTTGTTCATCAATTATAGCTAGCTCTAGTAGTTGTATCAAAGGATCACGATGGTGTTGCTTATCTTTTTCAAACTATTTTAAGAGTGTTGAATGTTGTTAGAGGTTTATGTAAATGTCAAGACTTGCTTAGGGCAAAACAAGCGGTACAAATAGCCGAGGCACTTGAAGTGGGAGATCTTTCTAGTGGACAAGGCTTAAATCAAGAAAAAAGTCACAGACTTGCTGGTGATACACATTGGGGTTCCCATTATCATACTTTGGTGAGCTTGTCTACTATGTTTGAAGCTGTGATTGATGTGCTTGAAAAATTTGGAAGAGATTTTTCCCATTCAGAGCAACGGGTTGAAGCACAGTATTTGTTAGGTACCATGGAGTTATTTAACTTTGTGTTCTTCCTTCTCCTAATGAGGAGTCTATTAGCAATAACAAATGAGCTATCACAGCCACTACAAAGAAAAGATCAAGACATAGTAAATGCCATGAATTTGGTTTTAATATCCAAATCAAGGCTTCAAGACATGGAGGATACTGGATGGACTACTTTACTTAGTGATGTTTCCTCATTTTGTGAGAAATTTGATATTGTTGTTGTGGATATGGATGATATGTTTGTGGTTCCAGGGCGGAGAAGGCGTAACACAATGGAAATCAAGAAACTACATCATTATCAAGTCGATGTGTTTTATGCAGTACTAGATTTGCAATTGCAAGAAATGAATGCTCGCTTTAGTGTAGAGAATACAGAGTTGCTTCGTTGCATGGAATGCTGGAGTCCATGTAACTTGTTCAACAATTTTGATAAGGATAAATTATTGCACTTTGCTGAATTGTATCCTAATGATTTTTCATCATTTCGGCTTCAACTCCTAGCTGGTCAGCTTGATACTTATATCGCTGACATGGGTTCACATTGTGAATTTTCAAGACTTGAGGAACTTGGTGCTCTTGCTAGATCATTGGCGGAGACTGGAAGGCACAAAGTATATCTTTTAGTTTACTTGCTCATAACTTTGGCATTGATCTTAGTAGTTGCAACTGCTACGGTTGAGAGAGCCTTTTCAGCTATGAATATTATAAAGAATCAATTACGAAATCGAATGGGTGATGAGTGGTTAAGTGATAGCTTGGTTATATATATATATATAAAGAATGAGATTTTTGAAGGGGTGGCAAATGATGCAATTATGGAAAACTTCCAAAAGATGAAGACTCGTAGGGGTTAATTGTAAATGTAACTTTATGAATTGCGCAAGACATGCTAGTAATTCCTTCCTTTGGCTAATTGTGACTTTGTGCTTTTTGCTGTTTTGTTTAGCATAGGGCCTTTCTTTCTTTTGCTTTGATGATAGGTTGCTAGTTTTAGATGGGTTTGAATCTAGGTTTGTCCGATTGGTTTCCGTCTGTCTTTGTGAAGCTTATTAATGAAAATGTGATTTTGTGGTAAATTCTATCATTTATATGGTTTTGTGTATTTAAATTTACGTTTGTAAACTCAAGTCCCCCCCTCCTTCCCCCTTACATGGAATTTCTAAATTCTCCCCTGGTGAGGGTGCTTTCTTACTCACCTTTCATAATCGCCTATTAGAAGTTAGATTTATGAAACCTTGGGTATCACTCAAACAAGTAGTTTTAGGAAATTTTCTATTTTATAAGTTTGGGTCTACCTCACAAGGCTTAGGCACGCCTGAGCCAAAAATATAGCAAACAATTTGGCACACCCGGTGGGACATCCAAGTGATGACCCATGAAGCATACCGTGAAACATGGCTGCAATTCTACAACGATCAACTTCGTTGGAGGGACGAAAAAATAAGTCTTCTTAAAGATTTAATCGTCTCAACTTCAATAAGGTGATATTCTATGGCGATTTAATCCGACAAAAGATTGAATCTCCATGGGATTCGCAACTGCATCATTGGCTTAATCATGAAATAAGCCGATGTGAGGATGAAATTGGTCAACTAAAAATTGAGATTGACCGATATATAGTTTTTCAACAAATAAATCGGTCTCCTTCTTGCCTTAAGTGAAGCAAAAGAGCCAGCGCCTTATGGAAAGAATTTCATATCCATAGAGGATTTTTTAAACAGTAGCTGGAGGGAAAAAAACCTAGCAGTTTTTCAGTTTTACCCTCAGGGGGCAAGAAGACAAAAAAAATATTCCCTCCGTCCCATATTAGGAGTCCTTGATTCCATTTTTTCAAGTCCCATTTTAAGAGTACTCTTTGAAAAGTCAATATACTTTAATGCACATTTTTCAAGTTTGCCCTTAATTATATACAATTATTCCCTCTTTTTCTTTGACATGACACTAGAATTTTGAAATTCAAAAAGGGACAATATTGGAAAGTTGAAAATTTCACCATAACCAATAATATCCCCTTAAATAGTTGGAATTCCCAAAAGAGACTCTAAATATGGGACAGAGGGAGTAATTGCTAGTGACGGGCCAAAATTTTTTACTTCGGCTAAAGAGCCTCTCGCTAGTGATGATGTAGAAGAAGAAACGCTCGGGGGCCAAAATCTAAATGAGCCTCACAATTCTGTTGAGGTCGAAAGGAAGAGCATGATAGGTCGGATGATCTTATTTTGGCAACAGACCCTCTCGCCACTTTTGAAGATGATGAAGTGCTTGGGGGGCAAGCTCCACCAAGACCAATTGATTCTAATTCAGTCCATGAATTTTTTGAACATATTCTTTTAAGGAAGCTATAACCCTTAAGGAGTTGTTTAATTTTTTTCGTCTCGTAATAGTGACCGATTATTTTTTTTTTTAACCAATTAATTATTTGACTTGGGTTGATTTACATCCACGATGGCTGTGTGGATGTCACCAAAAACTGGCTATTATTTGGTGGTTATTTTTGCACCAATATTATTATTATAAAAAAAACTGAAAAAAAAGTGCTGAACCGGAATGGAATTAATTCAATCAATATGCTATTCGCGTTGTTACTAGACCAAAAGCAAAAGAGGAAAAATAATAATAAAAAAATTCGATCATTATCTTGTTTAGACTGAATGCTTTTAAATGGATGTTTGACCGTTTGTTCAATGAGAGGAGTCAGTGCTTACATCATGTAGCAGTCTTCATGATGGCTGGTGGTAGGTGGCAGAGAAGTGGGCCCAAGCTTTATGAAGGATGGTCGCATACATATATATGTATCTGTTTGTGTCAGCGCTGAAGATCAAATTTGTTGGCAAAAATCGGACTAAGCGCAATTGGTCTGGCAATAATTTGGCTCTTCAAATATTCTTCTTTATCAATTTTAAAGAGTCAGGGGGTATTATTTACACTCAAAAAATATATTTTTTAAAACAAAATTAGAATAAGACCGATTAAAATTTTTAATTGAACTCATGAGACCGATTGCAATTCGGGCAATATAAAGGCCCCTTTTGGACATACACGGTGGGCTACCTCCCTTTAAATACAATTCGGAATTGTAAGTGTGCCTAGATGGCTGATTGTCATATGTTGGGCCTAAGCTTAGATGTTAGGTCATGTTGATCAATTGGGCCTAGGGGTGTCATTCGGACGGAACAGAACGGAATAGGCTATTTCGGAAAAAATTCCAAAATTTTCAGAATCTACTTATGCTTTCCGAATTCCATTCCAAAATTTCGGAATTCTAAAAAGCATTTTCGATTTCGAATTTTTGGAATTTTCGGAAATTTTCGGAATCGGAAATTTTCGGATATTTTCAAAATTTTTCGGAATATTTCGGAATTTTCCAACCACTGCCTACACAATAAAAATAAATCCACACAGCTATTACAAATTTCCAACAAAAAATACAACACATTTTTTTTTAAAACAACAACTAACACTTAAAACACATTAAGTCCATAATATCAACACCTAAAAAAATATCAAACATGGTTACATAGTATATATGTATTACATATTTACATTGTATAATATAAGAACTCAGAATATTATCAGAATATTTTTGGAAATTCTATTCGGAATATTTTCGGAACTTTCGGATCAGAAATTCGGAATTTTCGGAATTCTAAAAACAATTCCAATTCCGTTCTAATTTTTTTCGGAATTTTCGGAATTCTGAATTTCGGAATTCGGAATACAAATTTTGCTTCCAAAATCGGAATTTTTCGGCTCGGAATCGGTCAGAATCGGAAATTCCGTTCCAAATGACACCCCTAATTGGGCCCATAGCCATTTAAGATTAGACATTGCAACCACACTCATGTATCCTTTACCCAAAGCTTTAGCCATTTCCACTACCACATGCGAATCGGTCTGCTCCATGTGGCTGATGAACTTTCATTCGGCCTGATCATGAATGACATATTTAGACTAAGCATTACATGGCCAGTCATTCAATTTCGGCCACATAGTGTTTGCATGTGGTATGTCCAATATTATCCAGCCATGAAGTCGGCCTGCCAAGTAACCGAGAGGTGCTGGTTACTTCGGTAACGGCGCCAATAGCCAAGTGATCCTGAGGTGTTCATCAGGACCGCGCGGTTCGTGCCAACAGGCCTGGCATGAAAGGTTGCGGCATCCCGTGGACCTGGCCTAAGCAGCAGTTTCCTAAACCAGCTGCAAGACTGCAAGGGGGAATGTGGCAGTTTCCTAAACCGCTTAGGAAACTCTCCCCAAATCATGCAAATCAAATGTAATCAGATTAGGCTTTCCTAATCTGACTAGCTTACCATGTATGGGTGGACTCTTGCACCTATAAAAGAGCCCATCTACCCTCTCTACAAGGGCCCGAATAACTCTCTAGCTAATAAGCATAGAACAGAGAATTCACCATTGTACGCATATACCCGGCCGATATTACTGGTAGTGCCGTCCCTATTTGTTGGCTCACCAGGCCAGCCGGTGATCTGCTAGTGAACGCGCACAGACGCAACCGTGGATGTAGGTCACCTTGTTAATGGGACTGAACCACATACAACTTGTTCTTGTCTTTTTCTCTCTCTAAATCCTTCTTACTAATTTTCGGCATCATCAGTTTGGCGCCGTCTGTGGGAAACGACAGAGTTTTTCACCAACAAATTCTTGAGTAATCATCATGTCGCCTAGAAGGAGTAAGAAGGCCGTTACCCAGCCCGGTCAGGAGGATTCACAACCCGGGAGATCGGCTGCCTCCATGACCATAGAACAGATAACGGAAGCGCTGGCGCAACTCTTGGAGGGCCAGCGGCGAACGCATGAACAAATGGAAGCGCTTTTGGCCCGCCAGGAAAAGCGTCCCGCATCAGAAAATCAGCCCGAGAAAAGTGCCCCCGTTCAGAAAACCAGACTGGGAACACCTCGGTGATGGTGAGCGCAGCCAGGCAACCAGGCGTTTGCAGAGGCAGCCAGACTCAAATCGCATGCAAGAACACTTAATTGTCCCCTCATGGTGATTGGAAATGACATTCCATCGCGAAGTGGGCTGTGGATATTTGGATAAGTAAAAATTAACGTACGTCGGCCCACTCACCCTTTCTGAGACAAAGTATTTAGTCTCACGGTTAATTTCACCACGAAACATGATAAAAATCGATCTAGTGAATATGTTGGCAGTATGCGTCTCAATGGGCCTCAAGTTTGTGAATATAACTGGATATATTTGTTCCGTATCATTGTGCGCCTTAGCTTCATTATGGCGAAGATGTCGAAGTGCTCTATCATAATTTTTAACAAACTTGTAAAGCCGCGTTTGGATTTTAAGAAAGCCTTTTAAAAATGAATTAATCCCTTCGCACCTTTGCGTGGTCTTCATACCGGAAAAGAATTGGCCCCTCAAGTATGCCTCAGCCCAAATCGAACGCTTTTTATACATCTCTTTCATCCATTTGTTAAAGTGTAGCCCATACTTGTCAACTAACTCTTGCCATGATGCTTCAAACTCTTCGACCTTGCAATTTCTCTTCATGCATTTGTCAAAATCATTACCAAACCCTGTAACACGGATATTTGTAACGGCATTCCGTTGTATGTACCATTGGCACTACCGATGTGATGAGTTAGGAAGAATGCTAGCAATTGCCTGCCGCATTGCCTTATCTCCATCAGTTAGTACGGAAGTCGGAGCCTTACCCTTCATTGCTTTAAGTAAGGTCTCCAAAACCTAAATGTAGGTATCTACGATTTCATCGACCAATAATGCGCAACCAAAAATTGTAGTTTGGAAATGATTATTGACGCCTGCAAGTATGACAAATGGTTTCCTGTAGGCATTTGTTTGGTAAGTTGTATCAAATGCTAGGACATCTCGAAATCTGTCATAGTCGATACGAGATCTTGCATCTGTCCAAAACAACCTGGACAATCGAGTTTCCTCGTCTACCTCAAACTTGTAATAAAATTATTCATCAGTCTCACCTTTTGAACACAAATATGCCAGTGCTCCCTCGGCATCACCATCTACAAGCTCCGATGTACGTTCAACATCAACATAATTGTACAAGTCTTTTTGAATGAACCCAACCTTCTCATATGAACCCGCTTGATGTACCATGTAGTCCATAATCTTACTAGGTCTGATACCGACACTGCGTATTGAACTAATCTGAGCTTTATCTGAATTCTGGACTTGCCGGTGTGACCAAAGGAAAGGCACACATTGAGGAGGACATAGCGGATGGCTATGGTGTTTAACGAAATTTGTCACAACATAATATTGCTTAGCTCTATCCAATCAGATATAGAGGCATGCACCACATTGAACTCTAGTAAGGGCCTTGGGCTCCCTCGACCTGTCTTCATGGTCTAAATATTTTTGGCATCTTTCCCCTTCTCTAGAACACACCCAACATCTCGATACGACTATTTGGTCCCTTCCGTATTTTAATTCATCCTTTCGTACACTAAAACCCACCACCTTTGCATAACTATTGTAAAATTTGGCCCCTTTACCCTCGGATTTGAATGTCATGCGAAGGACTTCATCTTCGGTCATTTCATGTAGTGCTTGATCTAAACCACATTCGAAGGTTTGTTGGACGACATTACTATGTACAGCTTCTGGGTCATTACTGTCAACCCCCGTGTGAACGTTATATGTGTATTCCAATCCGCTTTCATCATATAAATCATTCCCCAAAGTAGTTTCTTCATCCAAATCTGTGCATACCGACTTTCCCTTTGGATCTCCGCATACCATCCATTGGAATTTACACTGTTAGAAAACAAACAAAATTAATAAATGAGAAGTATGCGTGTAATATGGACTATGTTTAATGAAATTCCATTATTAAGAAATTCTGTTCCCTTATTGTTCCATAATTAATAAATTATGTACCCTTGTTGTTCCAAGATTAAGAAATTATGTATCCTTATTGTTCCAAGATTTAGAAATTGTGTACCCTTCTTGTTCCAAGATTTAGAAATTATGTATCCTTATTGTTCCATGATTAAGAAATTATGTACCCTTGTTGTTCCAAAATTAAGAAATTATTTACCCTTATTGTTCCATGATTAAGAAATTATGTACCCTTATTGTTCCAAGATTTAGAAATTATGTACCCTTATTGTTCCATGATTAAGAAATTATGTACCCTTATAGTTCCAGTGACAATAAATTTTGTACCCTTCTTGTTCCATGCTTAAGAAATTCTATACCCTTCTTGTTGCTTACTCATCAAAACACTTATTGTTGCCTACTTCTGAATAGTTCCTTAGCAATATTTTAATTAATTAAAGATTAATTTTACAAAAAGTTTGAAAGCTGAGTGATGTGACTAACTTTCCCTGCAAATGTCCGTAGTGATGTGATTAAACTGTCTGATTAATGATGTCCAAAACCTACTGTATCTTTCAATAAAGTGAAAAGGCTCCGATTTTTCAGTGATGTGACTAACCTTTCTGAGTGAGTGATTGAAGTTGACAAATCATTGTATCCTATTCATAGTACTGTCCCTCCTACGAAACCCTCATTCATAGTGTAGTCATTTCAAAGTTGACATTTATTGACAGTGCGCAATTCCTACTATACAAAGCAAGAAGGGTTGCAGGTAACATATTTTGTACTCAAATCTCCTAAGGATGTGAAGAGGTAGAGGTGGAGGGAGAAGTGGAAGAAGGGAAAAAAGAGCTAGTAATACTCCTTCAATTAGCGATATATGGCATATATGCTCTTACACAGATCCTAAAGGTCAAACTTGGTATGGAAAAAGACGTTCTTTTGTCAACACCCCAACACCTTATAATTTCTCTTTCTCAAATGTTGGACACATAATCATTGGTGACACTCACACTCAACTACCAAACAATGCAGTTCTTATTGGAGATGATCTGCGATGGACAAAATTGTTTAGCATAAGGTGTGAGTGCGAAGTATATTGTCGTTGGCACGGGTTACCATTACCGATTTCTCGCGCTTCTGATTTCATGCAAAATCCTAATAAGGATGACGATCGGGTCATAAAGTTGCTGAAGCAAGAGATTCGACAGATGAAACGACGATTGATGCGTTTTCACGCAATCGAAGATGTAAAAATATATTGTTACCCCCCAATCTTTGCTATACAAGATATTGAAGATGATCCATCTTATGCTGATGTATATCCCAATCTACCGGATTATACTGAAGATGATGTTGATCGGGATTTTCAATGTTTTCTTCCAGGGTGTCTAATCAGAGATGATGGACAACATTTCTGTTGTTATGAATACTATGGCGATTTATCTAGTTTGGACCTCCTTTCTTATTAGTTCCGTTACGGTATGCTTTTTTTTTTTTAGCTTTAAGAAAGTTTTTTCAAGACAAGGTTGTGTAGTGAACTATTTAAGTATGCATGTAATATTTTCTGTACCCTTTTAGTTCCATGATTAGTAAATTATGTACCATTGTTGTTTCATGGTTAATATATTTTGTACCCTTGTTGTTATGTGATGAAGAAATTTTGTATCCTTTCATGATTAATATATTATGTACCCTTATTGTTCTATGATAAAGATATTTTGTACCCGTATTGTTCCATAATTAAGATAAATTGTACCCATATTGTTCCATAAATAAGAAATATTGTACCCTTATTGTTCCATATATACTATATACATGTAAAAACACTCATATTACCACAAATGTTTCTAAGGGGGGGGGGGGGCATAAAAAAAATGTTGTAGGTATCACATTTTTTATTTCACTACACTAAAGTAACTTCAAAAATGTTGAAACAAATACCTACAATAAAGGATGAACACTTCAAAAAAAATAAATTAATATGATAAATTCTTCATCAAATACAAATATTACCTACTTCACAAGACATTATTGTCTTCTGTTGTAGGGAGAGCTTCAAATGGCTTCAACTGTAATCCAAATGGCTTCAACTATAATCCAAATGTCTATACTTGGATAAACGAAAGGAATAATTTGTTTATGCTTGAAATGATAAGCAACAAATGAAGAAAAAAAATATGAAAGGAATAATATGTGTTTTGTTTTAGGTTGTTTATAACATTTGTGTTGTTATTCAATAAATGATGTGGTTGGTATGTGTTATTTAATAAACAGCCTGCTCCTATTTATTAAACAGCCATCTTCAACAACCTTAAATTCTACATGGTTGGTATGGTACAACAAAATGTTATAGTACATTATAAGTACAACAAATGAAGCTAAGGAACAATTCTTATTAGAGAGGAACACAATTTCTTACAAAAGAACGAAATATATTACAGCCTGTTACAACAACCGGTTGCACCACTTTAGTGGTCAATAAAGGCACATTTAATGCGCGTACATGCTGTCAATGGCCATGTGTTTGATTAATCTTCACCCGTAGATGATATAGCCGAATCAATCTTGTCCCTTCATTATTTATCCGCACCAAATCCTACCATACGGAAATACCACCATTCCTTATCACAGCCAACACCATTATATAGATATAGTGTAGTTTGGGAAATGATTGCTTCCCAAATCAATCTGGATTCTCTACAGGATTAGTTTGTACAAAAAAATGCCTTTGAGGTACAAATACAAACAATGTATTCACAATGTACAAGACATTCTTGTCAAAAAGTACAAATGCTTCAGCTCAATCACTTTTTGGATGGTTCATTGTAGAGTGCTCTCCAAGTAGTTCATCTTTTAATGCACATATTCTTTTCTTGTCGTGCGTTAACAAACAAAGAATATGTATATGAATATATAGAAGAAGAAGAACATCAATCATAATGATATACTATATAAATATTAGACCCCCTTGATGGTTGATGTTTCAAGAGGGAATGATATTGAATTAAAACCCATCTCGATTCTCTCTTTTCCACGCACAATACATATAGACTCGATCGATCGATCCTGGTGGTGAAAGTGCACAGCCTCTGCTCCCATCTCATCGCATATCCATCTGTTCGTGGTAAGTCTTATATCTCCATATATTCCTGTACTTCTCTTCCTATCATACACATTGTTCTTCCTTTTTCGTCTTCAATTTCATATAGTTTTGGCATTTCAATTTCTTGCAATTTGGTCACGAAGAAGTCCAATAGTCGCCCACCAATTTTTGTTCTCTATTGCAATCTTCTGGTAGATATTTTTCTTTCATCTCGAGTTGAAAATAGAACTATAACCATATATCCCTATCGTGGTACAATTTTATTCCACATGGTAGGCATAGCGGTGCTATGTGTCTCATGCAGCACAAGTTGCAAGTTCCAACTCCACTGAGGAGTGTAAACTCTTTAGGGCCACCGGTCTTAGATTTACCCGATTCGTGGGAAAACCAGCTCTGTACGGGTTTGGAGATTACCCTGCAGTAGGGGTCAACAAAAGAACCGAAAAATCGAAAGTTAAAATCGTTTGGTCAGTTTATAAAATGCATGTATAAGTTAAAATCGACCAAAAAACTGACCAAAATCGACCGAAACCGAATCGATTGGTCGGTTTTAAAATACATCAAAAATCGACCGAAACCGACTGCGTACACCCTTACCCTGCAGCGTTGGGTTTTGGCCCGACCTTGGAGAGGTTCTCTAAAACAAAAAAAAAAAAAAGAAGAGCCTATAATTATGAGTTGGGTCTGGTTAGAGTCACCCGTTACCAAACCACTAATAGGTAGAAACAGACAGTGTTCGAGTCAGTTCGAGTTCGTCGGGTCTCAAGTTTAACCCGTGAAAGTGGGCGGACAATGATTCAAAATCTACACATTTTTGGATTTTAAATTTACTTACCTGGATCAATCTTGAAAAGGGACATAAGAGTACAATCACAAATACATAAGAGTAAAAGAAGGCTATGGAGTTCTAATCACCAAACAAGCCCCTGATTGCCTCGCCATCTTCTCTCTTTACTTTTTCCCTTCTGGCTTTCTGGGTAGTGGGTAGAGTAGTATATGAGATCTAATCAAGAGAAATACACAATTTCGAGAAAACTCATAACACATAAAAGTGATGATCAATATATATGTGTAACAAAATGTATACTCCCTCCGTCTCATAATAAGTGTCCACTTCTTTTTTGCACAATGTTTAAGAAAGTTGTATATTATTAATTTATTTGGTTCATTAAAGAGTCACTTTCTAATTTTACCCTTAGATGTGATGGGTGTTTGACTTTTTACTTATTTTGGGACCACAAATTAATGCTTCTTTGCCTTTATTATAAGGGTAGTTTTGGAGAGTGAGTAAAAGATATATGCCAATTTAGAAAAATGGACACTTATTGTGGGACATCCAAAAAAGGAAATGTGGACACTTATTATGAGACGGAGGGAGTATATTTTAAACCAATATGTATAAAATCTACACATACGTACTCAGTTTTGGTTTAAACTTACAACTTGATGCCGATCTCGTCGATAGATCTGGAGTTCCACTAGCTTTGAGGCCTCAAGATCGACGAGATGAGAGAGAGAGGGAGAGTTAGAGCTCGGCGCGGGGCAGTGTGGGAGTGAGGAGAGATAGAGAGTGAGAACAAGAGAGAGGGGCTGCGTGAGGGTTAGGTTTAGGTTTCAATCCTTTTAAATATGTGTATATATATAATATACTGGTTCGGGTTCGGTAACCTGTGAATTTTAGAATGGGGACCCGTGACTTGAACTGAACCCGCAAAATTTGTATAATTAAAATCGTAACTCGATCCGACAACCCACTAAACTGACTCATATGCTTCGGATCTGCTCAAGTCGGTCGGGTTTGGCGCGTTGTCGGTCTGACCACTCATATATGCGTAAATTAGAAATTGACATTTCTTTTGGCTTTAGAAAAAGGCAAAAGAATGACCACACCATTGGTAAAATGAACCAAAAGTGTCGATCACATACTCTAAATGCAAATTTTGCAATATTTTATACGAAAAGAAAATCTTGTATTTGCCTCTCATTTCTTAAACAAAGCTACAAGCAAAACTAAAAATACCACCAATCGTTGTTCCCAATCCACAGAATTGAGAGTTTAAACTCCATCCAACTCAGAATTCACGCATTCAAAAAAAAAAAAAAAATACATTGCTATGGACAGTCTGATAGAATTTGAAATATCAACGACATGCTAGTCCACGTTCTGCCAACATCCTCCAGCTCTAACCTACAATCAAGCAAAAGATCAAGAAGTTCACATGTATAAATACATATACATACATATATACATACGTTTATATATACATACATATAAACGAATATATACACATTTATGTGATAAATGAGAGAGAAAAAAGATAAAAAGAAAGAGATACAATATATCATATAACACAATAGATCAGTTCCCGTATGGATATATGTATATATAGCCGTCAAGTTTATACAAAATTTCTAAGCCAAAACAAAAAGAAATGCATACAGAAGTTGAATGTTTGAGACTCTTTCAGTTTCGCACTACCCCAATTAATTGAGGGTAAAGGTTCTTTATGTTTTTCACATACCCCTAATTATTCTCTTGACACATGGCAAATGCTTGTGGTAATGCTTCATACCAAAATTCACTGAATGAAGACGAATAATTGGGAAGTGCAACCTTAATTTCAAATTCTTTAAAATTATATAATCCAATACTTATCTGAAAAGAAATTAATGCATTTTTGCTCACTCAAAAAATAGTTGGTGAATGCTCACCCAAGTATCCTATTGGCCAATGTAGTGGGATCCAAAATTAAACATCATTGGCCAATGCGGTGGGACCCAGGATTAAACAATGATGTTTTCTGGGTCCCACCGCATTGGTCAATAGAATGCTTGGAGGTGATTGTTTAATCCTGAATCCCACTGCATAATGCATTGGCCAATGAGATGCTTGGGTGAGCATTCACCAGGGAGAGGGTTGTCAAAAGAAATGGGAAAAATACAAAATGAATTTGCCAATGCCATGTGTACAAAAAAAAGTCATAAAAATGCCAAGTGGCGACATGAGAGGAAGACAAATAGTTCTCCTTTTAAATATAGTAATAGAAGTACGGGCCAACTACAAGTTTATCTTGTTTCAAGTAGGCATTAATTTTGTTATTTTATTTTTTATTTTTATTTTAAATAAATCTTTTCTTTAGAAGGGTTAGAAGACTACAAAAAGAGAGAATTTGTGTATTGAAGTTGTGAATAAATGAATTCATCACGAGCTTTTATAGGCTTGACTTTAAACAAAATATTACTACAATATTCCAATGTGGGACAAACCCTATGTTCTTTAAGATTCCCCTCAAACTGAAGGTCGAAATGTAAATGAATATCGAATTTTATAACCAAAGAACCATGGTGTTGACCGGATGAAGATGATAGTGTCAAGTAAATCGGGCATAACCGTTGATTAGGGCACGGGACCAATGTAACTTGCATGAGCGTTGAATCGAGTGTACATGACAATGAGGGCAAGAGGTCACATCGACAGAGGTCCGGTGCACCATTTGCTGATGATGGTGGTCAGGGCCGGCCCTGAGCTTTAGGGGGTCCAAAGCGAACTTTTAAAATGGGGTCGGGGCTATACGAACATTCAGAGGCAGCGCGTTCGACGATTTTTTTTGGAGTCTACGTATGCATAATTATGCGTATATATTGGTTTTCAATGTCACATTGCAAAATGTTCTAACAACTTGCAGCATAATTAAATACTTATTTGAACAACCAATAATTTGAAACCAAGCTATAAATTGAAAACAACTTACAACTGGGGGTTTGTTTGGGCTAAAACTAAAAGAATTGGGGGAATTGAGAAAAACCTAATTTTCTTACATTTTTTTGGAACACTGATTTATTTTTTATTTTTTTTATAAGTGTATCAAACTATGAGTTGATCAATTAGTCTTTTTTTTAATAGTAAAATAAATTATAGTCTTATTCTCTCTAGCAAAAAAATATAGTCTTATTCTAGAGGGTTTGCTTAGCTTTGTAGTTTTATATGTGAAAATTTTGGGTTATTTCAGTTTGGGTTGGGGCCTTTATTAGGCTAGGTTATAGTAAGTTTTTTATAAGGGCCTAATATAGAAATGCAAAGTTAGTACCAAAAATGGGGCCCTTAAATTAGCTAAATATCTGGGGGCCCAAAGCGGCCGCTTTGCCAGCTTTCCCCCAAGGCCGGCCCTGATGGTGGTGGCAGTGGAGAAGCTACCATAGGAGATGGAACAATGGCTCTGATAGCATGTTAGAAGAATAAAAAACATAGAGTGCATGGTACTACATGTTGTGGGACTAATATGGAGTGCATTGGTTGAATTTTGGAGTGTGAATGTCATTTTCCATATTATTTAATAAAAAACTTCAACTGGCCTTATTCACATTCAATACTCATTAATTCTTTTTCCTCCACTTTATCTTTGTTTTAATGAAATCATTCTATTCTTGATGGAATTACATCACTAAGAACTGTTAGGAGTCTCTTTAAACCAATGATATTAAGTTGAACACAATTTTCATGCAAAACCCTCTAGGCAAGTGTATAGAGGTCAACTTTAAAGACACACTCCATAAAATGGGAATACAAATAGAAGTTGAGCCTAACACATTTGGAAAGCTCTATTAATCTAGGAAGGTTTGTGAGAGTTTGCCTTGGTGTACAAGACTTACCATGTAAGGTAAATCCTAATACAACTAGGGTTTGGGAGCTCTACAATCTATATAAATATAGGACTTACTCAAGGGATTGAGTAGAGAAGATTGGTTGGAGATATTCTACATACACAAGAGAGGGCGGCAAACTAGTAGCATAGGGATTAGTTTCTAGTAATTGTGTGTCATATAACTTGGTTGGATTGTAATCTTCATATTAATCGAAGTGATCTGTTTTGCACAGAGACATAGGCATAGTTGAGCCAAACCACACACGCATATATATATATATATCTTGTTGTCGTGTTGGTTGCTTGATTTTCTTTCATGGTTGCTTTGTTCTTGTTCTATTTATCTCCATCTTTGTGGGTATATTTTTTGTTGTGATTGTGTGATAATCCCAACAATTTTCTCCTGTGACAAACCAATTTTCGCCATTGGCAAAAAATTACTCTAATTAATCTTTCCCACATTGGTCTTTTGATACCTAACGGACACAAATTTATCAATTTCACTTCCAACTGAACCCCAATTGCATTCTAATCATCTAAACATGATTAAACTACTCTCAATGATGCTCTAAACTTCCAAAAACATGAACTACATTCACCACCTTGGTCTCATTTAAACTCACATTGAATGAAATTAACCTTTTTACATCATACAAGTACTTGTGATTATTTTAACTTTTATGTTCCTTCAAGTACACAACACATTGCATTTATTATAAAATTACAATTAATCTCAAACGATGTTATGTAATATTTTGCATCCATTACTCAAATTAAGTGAATAAATTATACATAATGCATTTAACCTCCATTCTTCCCCTAGCTTCTCTTCTTTTCTGCATAACCTGAAATGGTTTTAGAATAGCCAATGATCTATAAAGCCCAATAAATAACAAAATCCTAGAACATGAAATCATGATAAGCATTTAACCAAAACTATAAATATAGCATTATTCTCGGTCATCTACAGAATTAATACAACATTTTCCTCATTCATCTCAAGCATGTAACACATCATTCATTCTCTTCCCATTCAATTGCTCTCTTTCACAATAGAACTACTTCATAACTTTTCATAGTAAACCACTATAGCACCACTATAGAACCATTGCTTATCCATTGCCTTCTCCCCAAAGAAAGTCATTCACATTGATATAATAACACATCTTTTACATTAGCATATAATCCACAGTCATCATGTCATTAACATCACAACTCAATCAATAATCATAATCAATCAAGACAGCACATTTAACAACTCAATTAATCATTCTCAACACATAGGAATATACATCATTCAACCACTAACATATTTCAAGTAATTTACACATGAAACAATGTATATTAATTGAAATACACAACCATTCATTCACATATCATAAACCAACTACTTTATCTCATTTCATAAGATTAAAATCATTTCTTCAAAAAGAATGTTACTCACCCTGATAGAACAACAATAACATGCTTCTACATCTCTTCTCATTCTCCTACATCAATTATTCATACATAGAAACATAGGAATGTTATATTTTCCCATTAATCTCAATTTACTCCAACCATAAAAGAGAATTAAATCATGGATCTCACCATTTGCTAGTGATTTCTAGCTTTGAACACTTTCTTAGATTTCCTTTCCCTTCTCTCCTTTGAATTCCATTTCTTTCTCTTTGATCTTCTTTTTCCGCTACACACACATACTTACACCTTCAAAATGGTGTAGACAAAAGCTAACACCTCTCTTTTATTGGATCATTACATTCACCTACTAGATACAAGCAAACACCTTAATTAACTTAACTAATTAGATTACTAATTAAACTATTAACTTAGTCACACACATACACACACACATACACACACATTGTTTACGCATGATTCACCTATTCCATATTATTCTAAAATATTCTACACAATTCTCACATTTCCTACGCAGTTCCACAACAATCCAAAATTTGTCTACCAATTTATTTCCACAAAATTCTCACTTATTCCACAAATCTCTAGAATTTTCAAGCATATGGAAATTATACTTTCACCTACTAAACTCTTGAATATTACAACATAGCTCCTCATACTTTTAATAATTACTAATAGACCTACTACATATGAAAATGTTTACATTCTTCTCTTTCATTCATAGCCTTACCACTTACAACACACTCTAAATCATTAAGCAAATATCAACCATGGATAATAATAAACTTTCATGTTATTCAACATGGACAACTTTGTATAAAACCAAATATATATAGAGTGCCGCACATTTCATTTTACATCATTTCACCTTCAATTATTTCACTTTCACATTGTAATCTTCCATATGTTTATTCAATGAAAAACCATTTCACTTATTTAACATGAATTACCAACACTTTATTCATGTTATGCAATATAAACAAATTAAGATTTTGGGGTGTTACAACACCGATCATATTAGGTTTAGCTTGTCTCCTCTCTATCTAGATCTCCACGTCTCTCTCAAACACATTTTTATTTCTCTTATCTCTATACTAGATCTTTATATGTATCTATCCATGTCTATCACTCACTAACATGGCCCGCCCTAATTATCAGAGCATATCTATCAGTGTCAGAACAAGAGCACTAGGACTTTAGGATACTGCGGTTTGTCACCTTGTGTTCGAACTGTTCTAAGGGAGGTAACAAAAACTCTATATCAAACTGATCTCTCTCTATCTCTTTATTAGTCTCTATCTCAATTTCTTTCTCTATCTATCTTTCTCACTAATCGAATCTTAATCTATCAGAACATTTTAACCTGCGAATCAACTTGGTTTTAGATTTAAAAAACAAAGTAAATTTAGTTCCATAATATTTTTCTTTAGTTTTTAGTGAATCAGCCATATCTAATATGTGGTGCTCGACAGTCAGCAATTTACTTGACTAAAAGGCGATGGAATAGAAGAATCAAAGCTACTAGATACGTTTGTTTAAAAAAGAAAAGAAAAATTAATCTCTTAATCTCATAACTTTTCACAAAGTTGCATTGCACTACTAGAGCTTAATAGAGCCACCAAACAAAGTTAGGAATTACCCCCACTTCGTACCAGAGGAACAAATATTTATGAGAAGGCCTCACTTCCTTGATTTGTGCAACTCAGCAACTGTTGGAATATTAGGTTTCAAAAAACTTAAATTTACATGCAGCGGAAGATAAAGTTCAAAACATTATATGGTATTTGAGATCTACTTCTTATTGTTGCCTATTGATGCATAGCAGAGAGAATATACCTTTATGATCTTGAACCCAATTCTGATTTTGGCTTCTCTCTTTGATGTTCAGTGATGTCCAGCAACTTGGTATAGCAAGTCTTCACTCTTATGTCTTCTCGAACGTGAACTAGGAAAACTCGGGCTTCTAGGAACCCTAGAAGAGAGAAAAGCAAGGTCTAGAGCACTTATAGACAAGCGTGGACTTTTTGGGAGATAAGAACTACATGCAAAATGTTCTATCTTGTATGTCCTCCTATTTCTAAGTTTTCTAACTGACCTAAGACCTAATCAATTGGCCAAAAGTCCAATCTATTTCCATACTAATCAATTGCTAAAAGATGCAATCGATTGGACTTCTAATCGATTGGAAGCAACCCCAATCGGTTGGATCCCTCTTTAGTTGTCTTCCTTACATTCTTTATGAAGCTAAGAATGGGACCTGCTAGGTTCTTAATTGTCAACTTAGATCAGTTATTAATCCCTCCTAGATTAAACTCTTTAATCAGAGGATTAACTAATTGATCAGTTAACGTTAGTACCACTAAATAATGATAATTGCACTCTGATGCATAAGAATATATCCGAAGCTATAGCTAGACTTGTAAGGTGACACTAATGTCCCTCTACATTAGTATTTGCATTTTTATTTAGGTCGTCAGATAAACAATATTGTCGACCTAAACTGTGAATATATCTTCCAGTCCTTGAGTCTCTTTCACCTCTAATGATTACCTTACATGTCGATAACTACTTATCAACAAGACTGTAGTTCTCAGTAATCAACTTGGTGACATTCTCAAGGGAATACTTACTCTATTATAGAGATTAGATTCTATCTTGACAATGTACGTTCACTACAGCATGCAATACGATTACCCAAGATATCCATGTGTTGATCCTTAAGATGTCATTGATTGGTAAGTCAAAGTAACCATACGACGACTTGTGTTCATAATAGTCTCAAGATTAAGAACACGTATCGTATACACGTTATGAGTTCCTAACAACTATTGACAGTGATTAATGTTAATAGGAAACCTCATGGTTCTTCAATGAACTCAAAGCATCAGCATATTAATTACGAGTCACACACTCTAGTGAATGAGATGCATCACTCCTTCCTATGGTAGTTAATTATGCTGTAGTGTAAACCTTATGAGATATGCAATCTTATTATCCACTAAGACAATTCTAAACATTGAGGAATGGTAATTTGTATCTCCCTTGTATGCATCTCATACATACAAACAAATTACTTGCAACAATGTTTAAGGATAACAATCAATAAAACATTCATCTTATGAAACATATATATCAAAATGTAAACTAATATCCATAAATATAAAAGTCATAATGTCTCACGCCTAAATTAATTGGTTTGAGAGCACAATCTCAACAAACTCCCACTTGCACTCATAACCAACAAGAATTACATCTGAGACTTAAGCTATCTAGATAACGATCAAAGACCTTCTGTAGCAAGGCCTTTGTGAATGGATGTGCAAGATTGTCCGTAGAGGCAATCTTGGTGACAGCTACATCTCCATGCTGAACTATATCTTTGATGCGATGATACTTCGTCTCTACATGCTTTCCTTTTTCGTGGTTCCTTGGCTCTTTAGACTGAGCCACTACCCCACTATTATCACAATATATTGTAATAGGTGATAATGACTTTGGTACCACTCCGAGTTCCATAAAAAACTTCTTGAACAAACAGCTTCTTTTGCAGCTTCATAAGCCGCTACATACTTAGCTTCTGTAGTTATGTCTGTAATGTATTTCTGCTTAATGCTCCTTCAACTAACACCACCACCTCCCAAGGTAAAGAGATGTCCGGATATCGACTTCCTCGAATCCTTATCCGACATGAAGTAAGAATTAGTGTAACCAACTGAAACTAACTCATCCGCACCATACATAAGCATGTAATCTTTAGTCATTCGCAAGTACTTAAGAATATCTGCTTACCATGCCAATGGCAAAACAAATATTTGGTCTAGTGCACAATATTGCATACATGAGACTGCCTACAATCGAAGCGTAGGGCACTCCTACCATGCGATCCCTCTTTTCTTGTGTCTTAGGACACTACTCCTAGGAGAAATGTAGACCATACCTAAAAGGTAATAAACCTTTCTTTGAATTGTCCATGGAAAACCTAGTCAATACCTTATCGATATAAGAAGCTTGAGATAATCCCATTATCCTTTGCTTCCGATCTCGAAAGAGCTTTGTCCCAAGAATATAACTCGCCTCACCTAGATCCTTCATATCAAAAGTACTAACTAACCAAATCTTGATTGTCGATAACATTCATACATCATTCCCAATGAGTAGTATATCATCAACATACAGTAAAAGAAAAGCCATTGCTTTCTCTTCACACTTCTTGTATACGCAAGGTTCATCCAGATTCTAGGTGAAACTAAACGACTTAACTGTGTGGTCAAAATGTATGTTTCAACTTCTGGACACTTGCTTAAGTCCATTAATGGACCTTTGTAGCTTGCATACCAATTTATCTTTACCGTCAGCTATGAAGCCCTCTTGTTGCTGCATATAGATATTCTCATCAAGATTTCCATCCATCTGCTAGATCTCGTAATCGAGACATGCAGCAATGGATAAGAGAATCCTTATGGATTTAAGCATGGCTACATGAGAAAAGGTTTCCTCATAGTCGATGCCCTTGTTATGAGTATAACCCTTCGCTACAAGCCTAGCTTTAAAGGTCTCTACCTTTCCATCTAATCCTCTTTTCTTCTTGTAGACCCACTTACAACCAAATAGGTTTAATATTGGCAGGTGCATCTACAAGTTTCCAGACCTGATTAGAGTCTATAGACTCAATCTCAACTTTCATTGCTTTAACCCAATGACCCGAATCAACATCATCCATTTCCTCCTCATATGTGGTAGGATCAAATTCAGAGTCCACGGAGATAGCTTCAAAAACTTCTCCTAAGAACATGTATCTGTCAGGATGACTAACTATCCTCCCACTATGGCGAGGTACCAGTGCAGAAACATGTGAAGATGTATTGTTTTCTTGTTCTCGATTGTCATTAACTGTTGGAAAAATTGAGGGCTTTCTCGTTACTTCCTTGAAAACTATCCTCCTCTGGGTTTATGGTTCATGATATCATCATCTTCCAAGAAAACTGCGTTCGTGCTAACGAATACCTTCTGTTATCTAAGATCATAAAAATGCCATCCATAGGTGCCCTTTGGATAACCCATAAAGTAGCATACTTCCGATTGTATCACCAACTTGTTCATCTTTTCTTTCAGCACATGTGTTGGACACCCCCAAATCTGAATATATTGTAAAGAAGGCTTACGCCCACTCCACAATTCCCGAGGTGTCTGATCTCGTCAGAATAAAGATATAAAAGTATACTTTACTTTAAAAGATTTGTAGTGTGGAAGTAGAGGTCGAATCCACAGAGATTGAAATACTAAAGCACTCTAATTTTAAAACCTAAACCTAGTTAATTAAGAAAACATAATTTTTATTTTGATTTTAATTAAACTAAGAAACTAGGGAAATAAATCTAACTATGAATGCGATTAAAAGATGTTTTGATAAATATGTGTATTGAATCTAGGATTACAAATCCACCACTAACTTCATAATAAGGGTATTCATGCATACAACTAGCTTATTACGTTGGATGATAATGGGAAATTGTAGCTACAAGCCCAATTCCTCTGTCAAGAAGATAACTACGGTTCAAGCATCAACATAATTCATCTTCAGTTGGTACGGAGTGTCTCACACTAAACTAGGGTTGTGGTATACTTCGTCTTCCCTAGGCATGAACTATTCGACTACTTGATATCACAATTCAAATAAGCACCATTACATGTAAACAATCTATATAGGCACATCAAATATAGATCATTGAGCATATCACATTCAAAATAGATCTAAGACATGAATAAACTTTGAAAGCAATGATTTAATCAATAGAAATACGATTTTATTATTCAAAATTCTCGAAACATGTAATCATCATCCATACATAATAAATCTAAAAAAAAAACATAAAATACACCATGCTACTTGGCTAGGGTTTCATTGAAACCCTAGATACCGGTCTAGGCGGCCATAGAATCGAGGATTGGCAAGAGGTTGATGGAGGAGGCCATGAGAACCTTTGGTCTTCTTCTTCTTCTCCTTGTTTCTCCCTCTTCAATGGCTGAAGTTTTTGTTGTATATGGATATGTATAATGTTGTGCAACCCCTAATTTTACTTAAAAGAGGATATGTATAGATTTGGAACAAGTTTTGGAAGCTTTCCTAAACCTAATTGCACTAAAATTGCTTTATTTACGTTTCTAGACGTATTCAACCAATTCTGTTGGCATAGGGCTCTTCAGTGCATCGAAATATGCATTTTTGGTTTTTTTTCAATGGGTCGCTCGCGCGAGCCACTCGCGCGCCATCCCAAAATCGCGAGAACGGGCCGCTCCAGCGAGATGCCTATTTTTTAGCTTTTCTCATATTTTCTCAACTTTGCGCACCGATCGTAGAATTGCGATAACTTTTGACTCAATCCTCATATTGACTCGCTGTTTATGGCCACAGGTCTGTAACTCGAAGATATACGTTTTATATCTTTAGAGAAAATTTTCAAATCTAGAGTATTCCTTATCAAAAATGCCATTTACCAAGGCTGCTACTGTCTCCAGCTTTCTCCGGAATCACCTTTTGAGCACAGAATGTCTTCCAAAGCCACTAATCATTGAATTTTAGTGCATTTTCAAGTTAAAGCTCCGAAACCTACAAAATATAGAATACTTATTAAAAACACTTAATAACTAAATGAAGTGGGCTAACAAAGCGTATATTCAGGACTATAAACGGGAACTATTCATCACCGATCACATGACCCCCAAACCTATACTTTGCTAGTCCCCGAGCAAAGAAAAGCATAAAAATAAAACTGAAGTACAATTAGATATCCTAACTCACTGTCGCAGGCAATACGATTGCATTTAACACATGCAATAAGCCTTTTAAACTCCTAGGTGTCCCTAGTAGTACGAGTGAAGTCTCGTGAGGGTTCTCGTCGAATAAGACACCCATAACCATCTTTATTTCATTATACATTTAAAAACAAAAATCATAACATTCAACACTCCCTATTATAAACAACGATTTGAAATAGAATAATGAACAAGAAGAAACGGAATCAAATGTTCATCTACGCCATGAAAAGCAATCCTTAGCACATGCATCGTATAAATCAATAGAGCTTCTCATAAAATTGCACGTGTGTGATGTGGTAGTCAAATGAACACACGCATGTCATGAACTTGGAATACAGCTCGGATAACCATCCAACTATACTTCGACTACGAATCTCACAATGTTAATTACACTCTCAAATGAAATGTTCAGAACATGTATAATCTCTAATATACGGGAGCAAAGGAAATATGATTTCAAAACAAGAAACGCTCACATATGACTCGAAAAAAACGCATGAGATGAAAGAACAATAGTCTCATGGATAGGACACCAACATTCAAGAAAAATTAATCGATACCATATTTTAATCCCCCTCCCATCGTTTACATATCCATACCATGTTTTCTAGGATCAAATAGGACTTTTCAAAGGTTGTAACGTGGCTCAGGCAATAAGAAAGGATAGAAATGATTCATTAAGCAGTTTTAGAGTGGCACTGTAAGGCATGTTCGATTTCTTTCATCATCTCTTCTACTAACTTTCATCTTTTTATTCTATTCTCTTCATACTTTTTTAAATTTACTTCCTCTTCTTTTTTTTCTTTTCTTCTTTTAACCTTTTTCTTTTCCTTTTTGTTACTTTTAAATGACTATTCATTGAATACCAAGGCAATTACCCCAACATCATCTTGTTTTCTTCTTCTTCTCAATCGACACACCGCCTTATCACCACTAAAAGTTGATGAATCTCTTAGTGGTGAGCTCCAAGTTGGTCAAGTTGGTGCAAAAAAAAAAAGGGATATTGATGATTAAAGAAAAAAGGGCATTTTAACGGCTCAAAGGGGCAAACTAAGGGAATTTTATCATTTATCTGGATAGGTTAAAGGTCAAAAGGGTGAAAAACAAAGAAGGCCTAAAATCATGTCCTAGGGTGATACGGTTCTTCAACGTTTATAATGGAAAATTATTTCGCATGGTAACAAATATTTTAACTTGACTATCAACCAAAACAAGAATAATGAGACTAAACAACAAGTTAATGTGCTATTTCAATGCAATTCGACAAACACTAAAAGTATTTATAATCCTCTGAGAAGAAAAGAAAAGCTCAAAAGCTTACCGGGTCTAGTCTCCACACTATGTGTTATCTAGAAATCTGAATCATATTATAGTTCACATCAAACATGTATTCAAGCGACTACGTGCAGTGCATAGGTTCATGTACAAATCTATTATATAAAACTACGATTCAAACAATGCATAACCTAAAACGTTGCATCATGACTTTAGCAAATTTTTAACCACATGTTCTCATGTTTACCATTCTACAACAATCCAAGTTACGTAACAAGAAGTATCGACTCGAGATTGCAAAAACGTTGGTAACATCGTTTATTTAAGCACAAGTATTAAAATTTTTAAAAAAATTGGTGCATAATAATGTGGATGTGAGTGCATACCCCTAAATCTAAACATTTCATTGTCCATAATGAAACAATAAAATGAAAGAAAGGAGAGTACGTAAGAAAGGAATGATATTACCTCGATCTCGGCAATCACAAACCAGGTAAACGTATATGAATATGGTGATAAAGTTCAATTGCTCCAAATGGAGCCACTAATTCACCTGTCAATACTTGACAAAAGAAAATAAACAAAAGAACAACGATAGCTAATAGAAATTTAAATATATAATTCAGACCATGGCGTACTTGTTGAAAAACAAAACTAAAACCAAAAGACTCAATGAAAATAAAAAAGAACAAGTCCAAACGGAACTATCAAAACAAAGAAGCACTCGATCTAAAAGGGGCCTAAGAGAGCAAACAGAAAATAACAAACACATAAACAAGGTCTGGGAGAAAAGAAGAAGAGAACAAAGCGAAAAACACAAAAATCCCTCCTTCGCGTGAGCGGGTCGCGCGATCGATTCCTCGCACGAGGAAATACTGAGGCTGTTTTAAAAAAAAACTTAAAAATTTTCTAAGTCCAAAATTGGCGCGCGAGCGAGTTACCTCTTTTTGTCTTTTATTTCCTTTTAACGTGAACAAGTTCAAAATAAATTGACCCCACCTCCAAACCTGTCCAGAAAAGAAAAAGTTGTCTCAAAATGACCCAAAAAGTGTACAAAAATGGAAAAAAAAAATAGAATGATAAAAGCTTGGGTTGCCTCCCAAGAAGCACTGTCTTTTACGTCTTTAGCTAGACCGTTCTAACTTAAGACTTATGGAGGTCGAAACTTAGTCTTTGTACCCTTGAAGACATTATGGATGCTCTGGTTGAAAACATAAGTAATGTCGTAATTTGTTAACTCATTCGACGACTCCTCTTTTTCGATTTTGAATCGATCCTTGACCTTCTGAGTAAATCTTTCATTAGGATCCGATTTGCTAGGGTCTGTTTCATTAAGGTTCATCTATGCACTACACACTATATAGTTTCCCTTCCTAAAGTCTCCTTGTCTATTAAGTTCTTTAGCATGCCTTACCTCACTTTCCGCCACACATGGGTAATCGTCATCCTTGGGAGGTTGATCAATAGTGTTAAAAACGTTTAATTTTAGGTTCATGTTTCCAAACAACACTTTCATTACCCCCGTTCGACAGTTGACATGCGTATTAGTGGTGGCTAAGAATAGACGACCAAGAATGACATGAGTGTGTTTCTAGCAGATATCATCGGTTCAGTATCAAGGACCATAAATCGACAGGATAATAGCATTTGTTGACTTTAACTAGGACATCTTCAAAAATTCCTCTAGGGATCTTGATAGAACGATCCGCTAATTGTTAGGTACTGGCCATGGGTTTAAGTTCACCTAGACCTAGTTGTTTAAAAATCGAGTATGGTAGGAGATTCATACTCGCTCCTAAGTCAATGAGAGTCCGATGGATTAAAGTGTCGCCTATATAACAAGAAATGGTAAGCGTTCTAGGATCCTTATACTTCGGAGGAGTATGTTGAAAAATCAAACTTACTTTTTCAGTGAGGAAGACCTTTTTCAGAGTATGACTGCGCAACTTACGCTTTTGTGTGTACATATCTTTAAGAAATTTAGCATAAGAGGGAATTTGTTTAATAGCGTCGAGGAATGGAATATTTATTTTAACTTGTTTAAACACCTCGAATATATCTTTAGTTTGAGCCTTTCTTTGAAAAATGTGACAGTTCCTCAATATTTGGTAGGAAAGGCATTTTTGGAACATAATCTATTGGGGTCGTTATGACTCTTTCTTAATTTGACTCATGTCCTCACTCCTCTATTGATTTGAGTTCATGTTCATGTCTTTCTCACTCTCATTCAGGTTTTCAACAACTTCCTCTTCTCGAGTAGTCATCCTAGTCAAAATGACATTTACATGCCCACTAGTACAACTGACCTCGTATTATCCCTTAGGTTCTGAATAGTTTGACTTGGTAACTTACCCTCATTCATACGATTCAACGTGTCAGTTAATTTCCCTATTTGGGACTCAAGCTTCGTGATGGACTGCATGTGAGAGTGTACTAATTGGATCATAGAACCAAAACTTTCAAGTGAGACCAACACTTTTTCCTCAAATGCATTATTACGTGGAGGTAGAGGAGGAGAAGAGTTGGGTTGTGTATATTGATATTGTTGAGATCGATATTGCCATGCATTGGGAAAGTTAGTTTCAACTTGAGGACTTTGGGAGGAATATGGACCCTCATTATTTTGAGATCGCCACCCAAAATTTGGGTGACTTCTCCATAGCGCATCGTAATTATTTTTCGAAGGGTTGTGAGCATTTTATGGGAATTGTTGAATTGTTAATGTGCTGCTCGATAAACTCCAGGAATTAAGAAGCAGAAGGACATGTGAAGATATTATGAGAAGGTTCAGAACATATTGTACATACTTTGGAAGGAGGTGGACTGGACATATGGCCCATCCTCATGAGTTGGTTAAGTTTTCTAGATAGTTCTTGTTTTTTGATTGAGTGACTTGACTCGAAACGCTACTCTCGATTGGGTTTAGGTGGAAGACACCCCTCAGGACAGACGAACACGGCTTGGTGCATGGAGTTTTCACTTAACGCTTTAAAAAATTTCCAAGCCTCGTCGGCGCTTTTGTGAAGAAATGTTCTAGCACAAACAGCATCAGCTGTGTTACGGATAGAGGGAACAAGTCCTTCATAGAAGATTTGAACCAATTGCCACTTAGGAATTTGATGATGAGGGCAAGTGCGTAAAATTTCCTTAAATTGTTCCCATGTATCATATAGTGTTTCCCCATCTTGCATCACAAAGTTCATTATAGATTTTTTAATTTCATTTGTACGCGTAATAGGGAAAACTTTTGTAAGAACGCAGTATGCAATGCTTCCCATGTTCTAATAGTGTTTGGCTCAAGAGATAGGAGCCAATACTTAGCTTTATCTTTTAAGGAGAATGGGAGACACAATTTAATTCATCATCAGTTAGATTTTGAATTTTCAATGTAAATCATATGTCTTGGAACTCTCCTAAGTGATGATAAGGATCTTCTTTAATACGGCCATGGAATGAAGGGAGTAACGTGATGGTAGATGACTTTATCTCAAAGTGAGATACTGTCACCTCCAGTAATTCGATACATGCTTGTGGCGTGTAGGCTGTAGGAATGAAATAATCTTTTAAGGGAGAAGGTTGAGGTATATTAGGGATATTTCTATTATTTTTTTTTATTCCCGTTGTTTCCAAAGTCGGCCATTGGAATAGGTTCGATGTTAATGGCTCAAGTTTTTCTTAAGCATTTAAGAATGCTTTGGATTTCAAACTCAAACAAAGATGACAGTTTAGGCATTGATTCGTTGTCTAACATCAACCGAGCTCTAGAAGCTTGAGTTGAGGACCTACTGACTTTAAGGGTTCGCTCGAGTTCAAGATTCAATGGATGCAAAGCGGGTTACTCGAATGCGTACCAAAATACACTAAAAAAAGGAAACTAAAACAACGACTGACTTAAACAAATACGAAAAGCAACCACGCAAATAAGACAACAAGAACATAACTACTATGATGCATAAACGTTATCCTGTAATGCAATGCTTCGCATCAAAGCCCAGCTTCCAGGGTTTCCTAGCTAATGCACATGCAAATCACCCCTAAACTAATGCAAATAGTGTGTCTCAGAGCCCTGACTAACAGTGGTTTGAAGCAAATTGTAAAGGAGGCGATTTACTTGAATATTTGTTTTTTTACAATTTTTTTAATTGATTCACGTAAGCTCCTTTGCTGTGCTAAGCTCTTCCACTCTGAAATACTAGAAATTGATGACTCGAGAAACTACAAAGCAAAAGGAAAAGTTAGTGACTCAAAACAAAAACGGAAAATAAGAAAAAGAAAACCTAATCTAATATTTACGAATTAACTAAACTAAGATTCTAAAACTAAAGGTAGCAATTTGCAATCCCCGGCAACGACGCCAAAAATTGATCTCGTCAGAATAAAGATATAAAAGTATACTCTATTTTAAAAGATTTGTAGTGTGGAAGTAGAGGTCGAACCCATAGAGATTGAAATACTAAAGCACTCTAATTTTTAAACCTAAACCTAGTTAATTAAGAAAACAGAATTTTAATTTTGATTTTAATTAAACTAAGAAACTAAGAAAATAAATCTAATTATGAATTCGATTAAAAGTTATTTTGATAAATATGTGTATTGAACCTTGGATTGCAAATCCACCACTAGCTTCATAATAAGGGTATTTATGCATTCAACTAGCTTATTACGTTGGATGATAATGGGGAATTGTAGCTACAAGCCCGATTCCTCCATCAAGAAGATAACTACGATTCAAGCATCAATATAATTCATCTTCGGTTGGCACGTAGTGTCTCACACTAAACTAGGATTGCGACACACTTCGTCTTCCCTAGGCATGAACTATTCGACTACTTGATATCACAATTCAAATAAGCACCATTACATGTAAATAATCATATAGGCATAGTAAATATAGATCATTGAGCACATCACATTCAAAATAGATCTAAGACATGAATAAACTTTGAAAGCAATGATTTAATTAATAGAAGTACGATTTTATTATTCAAAATCCTCGAAACATGTAATCATCATACATACATAATAAATCTAAAAGAAAAACATTAAATACACCTTATTACTTGGTTAGGGTTTCATATCAGTCTAGGCGGCCAGATTGGCAAGAGGTTGATGGAGGAGGCCATGAAAATCCTTGGTCTTCTTCTTCTTCTCCTTGCTTATCCCTTTTCAATGACTGAAGTTTTTGTTGTATATGAATGTGTATAATGTTGTGTAACCCCCAATTTTACTTAAAAGATGGTATATATATATATATATATATATTTGGAGCAAGTTTTGGAAGCTTTCCTAAACCTAATCGCACTAAAACTGCTTTATTTACGTTTCTGGACGTATTCAGCCAATTATGTTCTTATAGGGCTCTTCAGTATATCAAAATACGCTTTTTTGGTTCAAGAACCAAAGTATCTAAGATCCCATCAGGAACCAAAGTATTTAAATTCATATGACCTAACCTCATATGCCAAAGTCTTGTTGGATTAGAAGAAGGTTCCTTTTATTTAGATGCTAAAGTAACCATTGAATTATTATGTTCCATTTTAGATTCTTTAGAAATAATGGAAATGATCACGTACAAGTCATTTAATTTAATACAAGAATGTATAAAAGAACTATTTCTTTTAATAACCACTTCAGCTCCAAATAAAACAGAATAACCATTATTTGATAATTTTGAAACCGAAATTAAATTGCGTCTTATACTTGGAACATAAAGTACATATGGTAAAACTAAAGACATCGTATTCTGGAATTCTAAAACTACTACTACTGCAACTGCTGAAATTGTTGCACTAGAACCTAAAGTCAGCTTGATCTCTCCATCACTGCACCTCTTGGCTGATCTGAACCCTGCAACAAATTACAGACATGGTTTGTCGCACTCAATGTTATTAAACCTGAACTGAACCGAACTGGCCGGTCGGACCAGTCAGACTAGCGACCGGTCTTAAAATTGGCCCGGTCTGAGCCGAAAACCATCACTAAACTAGAAACCGTCCTAGATTGCAAAAACCATCCAAACCGGACGGTTGAACCGGACTTTTTAAAAACCGTTCCCGGTTTGAGTGAACCGGGCCAGTCTTGAACAGTATAAAAGAAATGCTCAGCTCCTCCTTTGCCTTGCCGCTGTTGTCTCCATCTTCTTACCGTAGCCGTCTTCATCTGAAAGAGGCATCACATCTTTCCCCCCTCTTTCTCTCTTCTTCTTGTTTGGTGTATTTTGTGTTCTCCATCACTGCTTATTGAAACAAAGAGAAGAAAGGAGAACAAATTCCAGCCGAGATTCAGCTAGATCTGAAGAAGAAAAGTTGAGTGTAGACTAGAGAGAGAGATAAGAAGAAGATATGGAAGGAGGGAAATTAAGTTTAATGACTTTAGTCATTCCCAATTAAATACAACAACTTTTTTCAGTCTACTCTTTTTAGTTTCCAATGTTGCACTCTTTATAATTATTATCTTTTTGCTTTATCTATACTTCTAGAATGCCTCTTCCAGAAATATGTCAAGCCCAATAATTAATTCTAGAATTCCTTTTGTGTGTATAGCAATTCAAGACCCATTCAATTTAATTTTTTTTATATACTTTCAAGACCCATTAATTATTTTTTTTTTTAAATCAGTCAGCAATTCAAGTCTATAAGTAAATTTCAGAAAAGAAAGTCCATGAATTTTAAGGGTGAGATAACGTGGTGAACCTTAGAATTCTTATTTACTATTTTTGTTTAATTTTATTATTAATATTTATAAATAAATATATGAAATTTCTACTAATGACATCACGGTTTGATTCCGGTTCACCGCACGGTTGAACCACCAACCCGTAACCCGGTCATTTTTCCAGTTCAATGAACGGTCCGATTTTTAAAACATTGGTCGCACTAGATCAATGCACCAAGTATTTGAAGTATCCATTATAAAACTTACTTCCATAACTTGTGATTCAATCATACCAGCAACTTTAGTAGCCAAGTACTCCAGACAATTTCTCTTCCAATGGCCCAATTCCCCGCATTGGAAACAATTTTCTTTGCCTTTTCCACATGCCTTACCCTTTCCTTTAGCCTTTGATTTCCGAATCTTTGGGACAGGTTCCAACCTTTAGACCCTTGGCGCCAGACTTCTTCTTTTTTCCTTTCTTACCCTTTTGGGCAGATTCGAAAGAAGAAGCCCTCTCAACGTCCAGAATGTTAACCCTCGGTTTGATCACCCCTTCAGCTGCCTATAGAGAGCTCATCAGTTTACTCATGAAAAAGTCCATTTGATTCATGTTTTAATTAAGTTCAGTTGAGCAAACGATGCAGGTAAGGATTTGAGAATCATATCAACATGAGTTTGTGCATCAATGTTGGCACGCAGAGTCTCCAGTTCATTTAAAAGTGCTATCATTTTTAAAACATGCTCTCGAACTGGAGTTCCTTCCAACATTTTAGTACTCATGATCTATTATATGGCAATCTGTTTAGCAGGTCGCCCATGCTCCCCAAACATTTTTTTGAGGTTGGTCATGATAGTGCCAGCGGAATCGTTCGTCTAGAATTGATGTTGTAACACACTAGCCATAGAGGCAAGCATGTAGCAACAAGCCATTCTATTCGACTTCTTCCACTTATCATAGGCCTGTCTAGTAGCTATCGTAGCTTTTGCAGGCAGTTCCTCGGAACAGGGTTCGGTAAGAACATATATGTGATCTTCCACAGTTAAGATAATATTCAGGTTCCTTTTCCATTCAGTGAAATTGTTTCCCATTAGTTTGTTCTGAGTGAGAATGGTGGCAAGTGAACTAAATGCAAACATATTTAATTTGAAAAATGAATAAAAGACAATTATAAATATGGATATAAAGGATTTGACAGTATATAAAATAGAAGAATCCTTTAAAACTTTCATTTTATAAATTTAGTCGTCAGAATATCAAAACAATAAAATAAAACCTTCTTGTGAAGGCCATCATTTTATCTTCTGGTTAGGAATCCCATCATGACTTATCTGCTACACATCTCTTGCAAAAAAAAGTTATGACTCCTGACTATTTTGGTCTCTAAGTTTCTAGATAATGCTCCTTGTGAAGTCCCTTATCGATAGCTTAGCTAGTGTTCGCCATTAAATAAAATCCAATGACAGTCGCCTCAAGTAGTGCCTCCGTGTGTCGGTCACCCTCTAACATGTCTCATTGATTCTACCCGAAAGAAGTTCATATCTAGTAACGAATTAATGGTCTACCCTTCATGTGGATTGATCATTCATAAATGAATGACATAGAGTATTCCACTCATCTTACAATGAAATTGTCAATGGAAGACCATGGGAATTATATATATATATATAAATATAAGCCCCTCTCCCACAAGATTTTTGAAAACATGGATTTTGAGATTTTTGAAAACATGGATTTTGATTTTTGAAAAAAAATTGTTTTTCCACATTACCCATAAATATCTAATATTTACTATATTTCAAAACGGGTTTTTCCTTTTATTTTGAAAATGTTTTTTGTTGATAAAATGCACGCAAGCATACGAGTCGGGTATAGGTTCGTTACCTAGCGGAATAGCCCGATGAATCGCTGAATGGTGTTGTTACAAGCCCGGCGTCTTCACCCACGAACTGCTGCTCCATGTTGCCTCCGTGTACTCTATTATGCATCGCCTAGGTCGTAGAGGACGCTTCTTGAGCCACCCCCATGACAGTCACGCGCTAGATTCCAAGCCCTTGTGGTGATAGGCTAGAGAGAGAAACCGTGAATGAGAGAGAGAGAGAGGCTACGTGAGGGAGAGAGAGAGAGAGGCTGAGATTTTATGTCTCCTTAGGTCTTCAATGTGTAATACATACATATATATGCGCACAATGAAAACCTAACAGGCTTGGGACTCCAAAGCCCGTTACTTGGTGTCCAAGCCAGGTCCAATAACATGTGGGTGCCCGTATGGCCCGACCATATTATGTGTTACATTTTTCATACCCATGCAAGCATTAGATCAATAATATAAACAAACACCATGAAAACATAAACAAAATAATTCATGACCCATAATTGTGCCTTTATCTCTCATGGTTCTATCTTCTATAGATCCATCTTCTTGGTTTTGCTCCAAGCTCCATCATGAGGATAGCAGAATTTATAACAGACAAACGTATCCACTGGTTGTACTCTAGATCGAGTACTACAAGAGCCTAAAATAGTATATATTGAGAAGATGCGTGTATTGTCTTAACAGGTGGCTCCATCCTATCAGCAAAACATCCCCTAAATAGCTCTTATGGCACGGGTATCATCATGGGCATGGAGAGAGAAATAGAGATTTAGTAAAGACATTAGAGAGACAAAACTGTATGAAAGAGAGACAGAGACAAAGAAAAAATCTAATATGATCAGTGGTGTTTGAAAACGAGATTTTTATGAAACTTATTATAATTCAACTCGAACATAAATTACACTAAGTTAATAATTCTAGGGTCAAACTTGACATTTTAAAAAAATTTGTTGATGTCATCATCAATTTTTGTTATTTTTAACATAGTTTAGGGAATGAGGCCAAGTGGTGACAAACTCACCCCTATTTCCTGATCTCATAATTTTGATTTTGGTAATGAATTGGTTTTCAACCAAGGCTTTAAATTGGGCAAGGTAGCAAAGCCTTCTGATTTGTGCTGAAGAGGATAAAGCCAGGTAAACCGAGAGCAGTCATCAATAAAGATGAGATAAAATTTGAAACCTGAGACAGAGGGGTTTTGAGAGGGCCCCAGACAACAGTATGGATCAATTGAAGTGGAGAAGTAGATGTAGAGTATGATTTAGAGAAGGGAAGTTTATGACTTTTGGACTTGAGACATGGATGACAAGGTGGTAAAGATGATGGGGATAAGGATAGATCATGCTTTGAGGAGAGGAAACTGAGGATTTTTTAAGAAGGGTGACCCAGCCTAAGATGCTACTATTAAGAATAAATTGAAACATGAGTAGTGGGAGAAGAAGAAAGAGAAGATGAGGGAAAGGATGAAGGAAAGGGGTAAAGTCCCTATTTGGATGGAATAAGGATTTTATTGGTGAGTTTTTCCTAAATAATTAACAAAACCATCAGAATAAAAAAATGAACCTGCACTTGTTATCCTTTGCAAGTTGATACATAGATAGTAGATTGTAACTAATGTCTGGAACATATAGAATCTGAGAAATGGACAAAGAACCTTTGGGTGTAGGTAGTGTTATGAATTGGTATGGATTTTCCATTACCTACTGAAACTAAGTTAGAACCAGTGTAAGGATGACGAATTTTAAGAATATTTTGACTTTTAGTAAGATGGCTGGTAGCACCAGTATCAAAGTACCATTGCATAGAGTCAGAAGATTTGGAAGAATGTGTAGCCAAGAATGCTTGATGTTACACATTAGAAGTACCTAGGTAGGATGAATTAGAATTGACTGAAGAGTCTACATACCAATTTTCTTAAGAATATGGATAATATGAAATGTGAGGAAAGGGAAAAGAAGATGAAGAGAATGATGTAGAGTTATCAAATTGATTTTGTGGAGATGAAATTGGAAGATTAGCTGTGGGAAGAAGAGGAAGAGACTGAGTATTTTCTCTAGAAGACTGAAAATTAGGAAAGTTAGGAACAACAATATGAGCTTGAGGTGGATTAGAAGAATTGTTGGGTTGATATGAATGATTGAAATGATGGTAGCACTCAGAAGCACTATGGTTGCTTTGGCCACAGATTTGGCAAAAGATCTTATGATTTGAAGATCTTCCATAACTATTGTTTCTTCTTCCTCCTCTAAAACCTCCCCTGTTTTTTCCTCCTCTTTGGGAAAAGTGACTAGGGTTCTGACCTTCAGGTTTAATGAATTGACTATTACTTTGATTGTGAAAGGGCTTGAAAGAATTATTGCTAATCGACATAGCTGAGAAAGCTGTGTTGATCTGGTTTGTGGGTTTCATTTCCCTGTTCATGTGAGATCCTCAAACCTAAGCATCGCATGTAAATCACCAAGAGACAACGATTGGGTGTTAGTTATCAAAGAGGTTTTTAAGGAAGCATAATCACTCGAGATTTTGAAAAAAAAAATACTTAATTATACTAGCATTATTTGAAAATACAGGTTAAGTATATACACTGGTGTGTATATGTAATTTTTTAAAAAGAGTGGTGTGTATTTATAAATATAATTTCTGAATTTAGTTTACAAATTAGTCCATACTTTGTTGATTCAAATAATTTATATTTATCTCTCTTTTTATATTTATCTCATTATAAAAAAATGAATATATAAACGCCATTTTTTTTTCGGATGTCTCTTCGCCCTTTAAACTAGATTCCTGGATCCGTCCCTACATGTAATTTTTTTTTATCCAATTGATGTTTACTAAAGAATTGAGATTCGAAACGAAGAAGATTAGGGTTGGTGGAAGATTGGGATTAGGAAGAACCGCCATTGATGCTAAGAAATTTGTTCGTTCAGCGGAAAAAAAAAATCAGGAGGTAGGAGCTTGAGGCTCTGGTTCCATGTAGAATCTTATGCACAGAATGAAGTGATTCTCATTGATCATAAAAATGAATATACAGAGAGTGATTTATACAGAGGAAGAGAGTGCTGGAGAGAAAAATAGTTAGAAACTAATCAGAAAGCACTAAACAGAATTACTGCCTAACAGAATTTATAACAGACAAACATATCCACTGGTTGTACTCTAGATCGAGTACAAGAGCCTAAAACAGTATATATTGAAAAGATGGGTGTATTGTCTTAACAGGTGGCTCCATCCTACCAACAAAAGATCCCCTAAACAGCTCCTATAGCACGAGGAACATCATGGGCATGGAGAGAGAAATAGAGATTTATTAGAGACATTAGAGAGACAAAACCTGTTTGAGAGAGAGAGATAGAGAGAATCTAATATGATCGGTGGTGTTTGAAAAGGAGATTTTTATGAAACTTATTGTAATTCAACTCAAAACATAAATTATACTAAGGTGTGTTTAATAAAACTGAAAATTAAGTATTGAAAATTAAGTACTGAATTTCAGTACTGAAAATTTTCAGTGATATGTATTTGCAATGCTGAAAATAGTGTTTCAAGAACTAAAGCAGATTGCATTCAGTGATTATTTTTAGTAGAAAATTTTCACTTAACGTTTTCAATGAGTTTTTGGCTGGTTCTTCAATTAAGTGGTATATTATCAAACGTACTAAAAAAAATTAAGTGCTAAAAATTTTCATTTTCATAATTTAATTGGTTATCAAACACACCCTAATTTAATAATTCTAGGGTCAAACTTGACATTTTAAAAAAAATGTCGATGTCATCAAACATCATCAAATTCTGTTATTTTTAACAGAGTTTAGGGAATGAGGTCAAGTGTTAAAAAAAAAAAAAACCTACAAGGGAGGTCTGTGACATTTTCTCAAACTAATGGAATTAGTTGATATTAGGGCTAAACTCAAGGGAGGTCAGTGTAATTTACTCTAATAAATTGGTTAAGTAGACCTAAACTAACTTGGGAGTTAGTAGTGAACAACAATATGAATCTACTCAATTTAATGGAGCATATTGCTCTTAATTGCTCGGAATGGAGACGAATGATTCATATGGTCGACCCCAAATGATTTGGGATACAAGATTTAGTTTAGTTTGATTTGATTTGATTTGGTAAACCCATCACTGTTTTCGATATTGACTCGCATGTGTGTTAATTTTGTCTTCTCAATTCTCATTGCCAACAGGCAATCTGCTACTCGCCGGTGGTGTGGTGAACATCCTCTGCTTCCATCTGATTTCATATCCAGGTATGTTCAATAAACTAAGTGTTAGATCCCCCCTTTGTACACTTCTCTTCCTATTATACATAAAAATAAAATAAAATAATAATACTCCTCTGTCCCATCTTTGATGCTATTTTTTGATGTCCCATTTTAAGAGTCTTCTTTAAAAAGTCAAAGTACTTTAATACACACTTTCCAAATTTGTCATTTATTATATCCAACTCTTCCCTCTTTTTTTTTTTGATGTGACACTATAATTTTGAATTTCAAAAAGGGTAATATTGGAAAGTAGAAAATCTCACCAAAATCAAGATTGTCCCTTTAATAAGTTGGAATTCCCAAAAGAGACTCTTAATATGGGACGGATGGAGTAATAAAAAATCTACCCTTTTCATCTTCACTTTGATTCCTCCAAGCGATTGTTAATTTTTATTTTTTTTATTTTTTTTGCAGTTGTTCTATCATATCATTTATTTTTTTTTATAAAAAAAAAAGTGAAACGAAATCATTTCTGTTATATATAATGTTGATTTTATATTGTATGTTTTCTTTTACATTCGTAAAACAGGCAAAAAAGCAACCCCCAACCAAAAAAAAAAAAAAAAACAAAAAGAAAGAAAGAAAAAAAAGAAAATACAATGGAGGTGGTTGTTGCTGTCGTTGGAAAAATTGGAGAATACATGGTTGCACCAATCGGGCGTCAACTCAGTTATTTCACTCAGTACAACAACTACATCAACGGTTTGAGAGCTCAACTTCAGAGTCTGCAGCATGTTCGACATGGAGTCCAAGGATTGGTTGATGCAGCTGAAAGGAATGGAGAGATTATCAAACAAAATGTTGAAACATGGCTTACAGACGTGGACAAAATTACAACAGAATCAAGCAACTTTTTGAATGTTGAAGTCAACCAACACCAGAGGTGCTCTCCTAACTTGATTTTGCGATACAAAGTAAGTAGGAAAGCCAAAAAGAAGACGTTGGCTGTTGATGAGCTCCAACATGACAGCAAGTTTGAAGGAGTTTCTTTTCCTGCACCACCACCAACAATAGGGTCCATATATGCCGGTGATGTTGAGGTTGTTGAGTCCAGAGCATCAGCTTTTAAAGACATTATAGAAGCATTGAAAGATGATAAAACTAACATGATTGGGGTGTACGGTATGGGTGGCATCGGAAAGACCAAGCTCGTGACAGATGTTGCCAAGCAAGCTGAGGAATATAAACTCTTTGATGTGATAGCAATGGCGGTGGTGTCTCAAACTCCAAGCATCACAAAAATTCAAGATGAAATTGCAGCAATGCTGGGGCTAACTTTGCTTGAGAAGGGGCGTGCAAGGGCGGGTAAGTTATTAAACAGAATAAAGCAGGTGGAGAGGATCCTAGTTATTTTGGATGATTTGTGGACCAGACTTGATTTAAAGGAAATCGGACTTCCACATGCTGATGATCATAAAGGGTGCAAAATTTTGTTGACTACTCGACAAAAACACGTGTGCGTTGAGATGAGAAGTCAAAAAGATTTCCCAATCAATGAATTACCTGATCGAGAGGCGTGGCAATTATTCAGAAATATTGCGGGAGATACCGTTGATTCACCGTATCTTTATCCTACAGCGATTAAGGTAGCTAAAGAGTGTGCGGGATTACCCCTTGCAATTGTAACAGTTGCAGGATCTTTGATGAAAATTAAGGAGCTTAGTGAGTGGAAAAAAGCGCTTCGACAGTTGCAGAATCCTACGACTAAAAACATCCAAGGAGTGAATCCACAAGTGTATTCATCACTCAAGTTAAGTTATGACTTTTTAAATGACGAGGAAGTGAAGTATTGTTTCTTGCTCTGTTCTCTAGCTAATGAAGATTCAGATATTCTGATCAATGATTTGGTGATATTCGGGATGGGATTAAGTTTATTTGACAAAGGTTGTACATTAGAAGAAGCAAGAGACACGGTACGTGCATCAGTCAATAAACTCAAAGCCTGTTGTTTGTTGTTAGATGATCTATCTAAGAGTGAAGAGTGTGTCCGAATGCATGACGTGGTTCGGGATTTCGCCATATCAGTTGCATCTGAAAATCAACTTGAGATTTGGGCAAGAATTAATGTAGGAAGAACAGAGTGGTCTAAAAACCTCCCTTCATTGAACGACGATGATAGTGTAATCCTTTCCATGCATAATAACTTTCATCAACTTCCTGATCGATTAGATTGTCTGAAGCTTAAGCTTTTATTGTTGGAGTGTTTTACTGGTTACTATGAAAGTTCGGTCGTAGTCCCTGACAATTTTTTTGAAGGGATGAGGGAGCTCAGAGTTATAAGGATGGTTAGAATGCGTATTCCAACACTACCATCATCAGTCCAATATTTAACAAGACTTCGGACATTGTGCATTGAGGATTGCAATGTACAAGACTTGTCCCTCATTGGAGAGTTGAAAAGCCTTGAAATTATTAGATTTACCAGAATCAGTGAGTTACCAAGGGAGGTTGGACAGCTAACACGACTGAGGGTCTTAGATTTGAGTTTATGTCGTTGGCTACGAGTAATTCCAGCAGGTGTCCTATCAAGCTTGTCCCAATTGGAAGGTTTGTACTTGCCCCAAAACTTCAATGACTGGGCAAAATATAATAATGCAAGCCCTGATGAGTTGAAAGGTTTGTCTAATTTAAGCACCTTAGAGATTCGTATATCAAGTGGTAAGCTTTTCCCCCAAGATCTACACTTGCCAAAGTTGTCAGAATTTAAAATTTCTTTGAGCTATGAGTTTGATAAAATAGAACTCGTAAAGTATTTAAAGCCAGCAACCTTGAAACTCGGAACTCGTCAAGGTAATGCTTCACTTGGTGAACTTAAAATGTGGGTGAATAAAACTGAATCATTAATAATAGCGTATACAGAGGAAGATCTAGAGTTTCTTCTCTCCAACATAAAAAGAGATGGCTTTTCAAGGTTGAAGTGCTTCAAAGTGAGTTGCAATGATAAGGTTGAATATCTTGTTAACACAATGTCGACAGACAAGGTCTTTCCTGTCTTGGAGATATTAGAACTCAACAGTTTGAAGAACTTGAAAGAGATATGTCATGGTGGCCATCTTCCAGCTGGATCTTTTTGTCAAATACATGAGTTGATGCTTTCCGGCTTACCTAATTTAGAAAATTTGTGGGTGGGAAATGCAAGCCTTCCAAACCTAACGGTTGTAAGGATAGAGGATTGTCGTAGACTTAAAAAACTTTTCCCACAAAACATTGCTAGTGGTTTTGGGAAGCTCCATACACTACAAGTAAAAAAGTGTGCAAATCTGGAAGAGATATTTACATACGATGGAGATGGAGAAGAAGAAGCAGTGGCTCAGATTGTGCTTCCCGAGTTCAAAATCTTGAGACTATTATATCTACCCAACCTCACCACTTTTTGCAGCAAAAGGAGCAGTGTCATTTCAGATACAAGGGTTGGTAACCCCAAACAAAAGACTCTCTTTAGTGAAAAGGTATTTCTCAAAACTTTTTTTATTTATGTTATGATATTATTTAAATTGGTTTCACATTATATATATCTATATATATATGTGTGAGGAAACAGCTTTTCAACACGCGAGGGTAAGGTTGCGTACATCTGACCCCGCAATGGCGGGAGCCTTGTGCGCGCACTGGCTGCCCTATATATATTGCTGCCCTATATGTGTGTGTGTGTGTGTGTGTTTAATACATGCATAAACACAAACAATTGTTTTACTTTTCTTTAATAAAATCAATTTATTAATCAAAGTATATAAAGTTTGCCATTATTAAGAAGAATATACCATAAAGTTGATAATCTCTAAATCTTAAAAGAAAAGATAATAGTGTGGAATTAAAAAAATTAAAAATATCAGTAAGGTTTAATTTTCTCAACCCAGAATTTAATTGACTAGCCTATTGTGATCCTTAGATATTATATTTGAACCCATTTTCCATCTGTTAGAGATAATTTAAGTGTGCAGTCTAATATTTAGTAAAATATTTAATTAATTAAAAAATCTGTCAATACATATACTCACAACTCTAAGGGATTGATGAAATATATGGTTAGACACTGTTACATAATGTTGGTAGTTCTGAATTTTACTCACCTCACCTCCCTTAGGATTGTTGGGATAATAAGAGAACTTTGCTCTGGAATTGATCTTACTGATTGTTAAATTTTTTTTCCCTTAACTATAAATGAATAAGACATTGGCTTTATATAGCCATTCAATGAGAGTTCTAGGAACAAAAAAAAAATTTCCTAGATTCTAGTGAATTAGAAAAGACAAACTTCCTAGATTCCAAGATATTGAAAAATACAAATTATATTTTAGGGTAAATTGCATTTTGCACCCTCAAACTATAGCATGTTTTGTTCTTTGGTCCCTAAACTATCATTTTTTGCATTTTGGTCCCTCAACTATCATTTTGTGGCAGTTTGCCCCCTCCGTCACTTTTAGTGACGAAAAAAGTCACTTTTTAGTGACACCAAAAGTGACGCTGAAAGTGAGGGAGGGGGTAAACTGCCACAAAATGATAGTTGAGGGACCAAAATGCGAAAAATGATAGTTTAGGGACCAAAGTGCAAAACATGGTATAGTTTGAGGGTGTAAAATGCAATTTACCCTATATTTTAACACTCTCTCTTAATTTGTAATTTTCATAAAACTCCTGAAAAAATTGAACTTCTTGTGGTGATTGACTTAGTAAAAATATCAGCGCATTGTTTATCAGCCTTGTAAAATTCCAACTTGATCTCTTTGTCTTCAACCAATTTATGGATATAATGATGGCGTAGCTCAATGTGCTTTGACCATCCATAAAAAAAATAAAAAATTAAAAAAAATTAAAAATTAAAAAATTTTAAAATTTTTTTGATTTTTTTGTCTTGGCAATTGCGGACATATTGTCACAGAAAATTGTAGTCAACATAATTTCTTCTTGTTGTAAATTGGACAAAATTTATCCTAACCACACAGCTTCTCATGTCGCACCTATTGTTGAGATCCATTCTTCTTCGACTGATGAAAGTGCCATAGTGTTTTGCTTTTTTGAACTCCGCAAAATTACCTTTGATCCAAGACAAGAAACATATCCAGACGTGCTTTTCCTATCATCAATTGATCCGGCCCAATCACTATCTAAGTAGCCAACCAGGCTATTGTCTTCTTCAATTTTGTACTTGATTCCATAATCCTTCATTCCTTTGACATATCGGAGAATCAGTTTCACAACTGTGAAAGTGAAGCTTGCTTGGTTCACTCATGAATCAAGAAACTACGCCGATGGAATGAACATTAATGTCGGGCCTTGTATTAGTGAAATAAATTAATGAACCAACAAGACTTCGAAAAAGAGTAGAATAAGCCTTTTGTGCTCCATCATTTTTAGAAAGTTTTTCATTCAGTGCCATAAGAGTTACCACTGTCTTACAACCCAACCTATTGAATTTCTTCAACAAATCTTCTACGTACTTTTCTTGAGAAATAAAAATGCCTTCTTGAGATTGCTTTACTTGAATGTCGAGAAAGTATCTCATAAGACCCAAATCTATCATCTCAAATTCTTCCATCATCCTTTTCTTGAAATCTTCCACCATTTCTTGATTGGTGCTAGCATAGATCAAATCATCCACATATAAGCACACAATAAGAAAATCATTTTTGCCTTTTTTTCTTGACATAGGGATGGTTCATTTGCACTTCGAAGGAGTCCAATTTGTCGAAAGTAATGATCGATTGTGCTATTCCATGCTCTCGGTGCTTGTTTAAGTCCATATAATGCCTTTTGAAGGCGGTAAACTTTGTCTTCACTTCTTTCATCACATAAACTTGTGGTTGTTCCACATAAACCTCTTCTTCAAGTTCACCATTTAAAAAAGCTGCTTTGACATCCAATTGATATACCTTCATTTGCAATGGTGCCACCAGTGCTAATATGGATCAGATTGTCTCCATTCTAGCCACCGGTGCAAATGTTTCATTAAAGTCTATGCCCGTTTGTTAAGAATAGCCTTTAGCTACTAACCATGCTTTGTGCTTTTGAATTGAACCATCCTTATATAACATGGTCTAGCTTGAAGATCCATGTACGACCAATAACTTCTTTTCCTTTGGGTTTGTCGTATGTATCATTTTTCTTGATACCTTTGATTTCTTCATCCATCGCTTTTCTCCATTTTTCATCCTTCAATACCTCCTCAAATCTTTGAGGTTCAATGGCAATAAATGCCACATCTAATGCTTCCTATATGTCTTGAAGAGATCTCATTTCCTTGGTGGTGACGGACTTGATGAACTTGACGAGCTTGGCTAAGGAGACTGAACTTCTTCAATGTGAGATGGGGCTTCTTCCTCTTCAATGATCATAGGCTGCTCTGTGTTTTCACTTTCCTAATTCCATAATTTTAATTCATCAAATATCACATCTCTTGAAATCACCAATTCCTCGGTAATTGGATTGAGAAGCCGGTATGCTTTTGAATCTTTACTATAGCCAATAAATATAAATTTCTTGCCTTTTTCATCAAATTTTTCTGTGTTGAGAAGGAGTATGAGCATAAGTGATACAACCAAAAACTTTAAATGAATTTACTTCTGGATTTTTTTTATACCATGCTTCAAAAGGAGTCTTGTTCAAGACTGCTTTTGTTGGTTCTCAATTTAGAATGTAAACAGCGGCATTTACTGCTTCAACCCAAAATTTATTTGGTAGTTTCTTTGCTGTCAACATGCTTCGAGCCATCTCAATGATTGTACGATTCTCCCGTTCTGCTATACCATTTTGTTGAGGTGTATATCTTACCGTCAATTCACGATTTATTCCATTTTCCTTACAATAATTCATAAACTCGTTTGATGTGAATTCTCCAGCACAATCGGTTCTCAATATTTTCAAATGATAGCCACTTCGTTTCTCCACAAATACCTCTGATTTATGCTCCAAGATATGCACCCACATGTACGTGCTAAAATCATCAACAAACAACAAGAAGAATCTTTTCCTTTTAAAAGATGGAGTTCGAGTTGGTCAACATATGTTAGCATGAACTAATTTGTGAGGGGCTTTGGCTCTCCAGGATGTTTTGGTAAAAGGTAGCCTGTGAAACTTCCCATAGATACATCCTTCACACACTTAATTTTCACATCGAACATTAAGAAGCTGAATCACCATATTTTTATCTTTCAACACGGTGATCTATAATTCAAATGGCCATATCTCATATGCCATGAGAGTCATCAACATCATCCACTTTGAACGCATAATTTGGGCTCGAAGGTAAATTAAAGAAATGGAAAGACTTTATTTGGTGCCATTTTGACTTTAGTCACCAATTCCCTTCTTCTTTTTATCAAAAATATGGCATCCATCTTCATAAAAAAATCATGGATCTTATAGCCTTTTTGCAACAATTGACCAACACTTAACAAATTTTGAGTAAGGCCAAGAACATAAAAGGCATCATGCATAAGTTTTGATTTACCTCCCTTTGTTTGAATAGAAATCAGTCCCTTGCCTTTCACTTCTTGTAGCTTTCCGTCTCCTAACTTGTCTTGTGAAGCCATACTTTCATCCAAGCTCATAAAACAATTTCGATGTCCTGTCATATGATTGCTACATCCACTATCCAAATGCCACATATCATTTGACTCATAGTGGGAACTTAGGTAGGTGAGAAATAGTTGATTGGCATCATCTTCCTCACAAAAGTTTGCTTCATTTTTCTTTTTAAACCAATAATCTTTGTCCATGTGGTTTGGAGTTTTACATCTAGTACACTTATATAAGCAATCTTCACTTTGATGTCCATAATTTTTGCAAATGAAACAATGAGAATTTGACCTTTCGATACCTCTTGAATTGTAAAACGATCGGCCTCTTCCTCATCCTTGTCCACGGCCTCGATCGAAATTTCTACGACTTTGATCTGAACTCGAACCACGTTCGTATTGGAACATTTGCTGTTGTGCACTGCCTCTTGAACTTTCTCTTCCAACATCCTTGTCTTTTGTTTCTTTGAAATTCACCTTTGCTTGAAAAAGCTTGCTCGAATGATGCATCAGAAGACCTGTTAAAATAATTCATGTAAAGACAATGTAGATAAGTCCTTCGATTCTTCAATGGCCACAACAACAACAAATCTTTATGGCAAACTTCTTAGAATTTTTTCAACAATCCTTTTATTTTCAATTGTGTCACCATAGCTTCAAATCTGATTTGTTATACTGGATACTCTTGAAAAGAAAACTTGAACTGCTTCACTCTCTTGTGATGATTATCAAATTCTCTCCATAATGATTAAAGCTTGATAGAATTACCTTTTGTGATCCTTGAAATTCTTCCTTCAAAATGTCCCATGCTTCTTTGGAATTTTTGGCACCCATCATTTTTGAAAAAATGGTCTTGCTTATTCCTTGTTGAATGTTGAGCAACGCCTTGGCATCCTTCTTCTTGTTTTCTTTGTACTCCTTTTTCTTGGCTTGAGTCCAAGTTGCAAGAACCGTCAGAGATTGCGGTTGATCATGTCCGTCTTCTACACACTCCCATAACTCTTGAGAGATGAAGAGTGTCTTCATTTGAATACTTCAAAAATTATAACTTTCACTAACAAAAAATGGAATTAAATTATGGCCATAAGTAAGCCCATTTGTATTCGAGGTGTATACCATTGAGAGAACTCAAGAACTCTCTGGCTCTGATACCAAATTTGTTGGGATAATAAGAGAACTTTGCTCTGAAATTGATCTTACTAACTATTTATATTTTCTCCCTGATCTACAAATGAGCAAGACTCTCTCAAAAAAAAAAAAAAAAAACAAATGAGCAAGACATTGGCTTTATATAGCCATTCAAGGAGAGTTCTGAAAAAAAAAAAAAAAAGACTTTCCTAGATACATGTATGACCTTTGATATTCTGTACCTAGGGATTAGAAAATACAGACTTCCTAGATCCAAGATATTAAAAATACAAATTATATTTTCACACGAATGACCTTTAGGAATTGTTAGAGAATACAATATGTAAATATTCAATTCCACCAAAAAATAAATGATGAGAGGGTGACCAATATGAGGCGCGGAGTCGCTCTCTAGAGACGATACGCGCCCTATACGAATTATACCCGTGCAGTAGAACTCTGGCCTGCCATCCTCGGGATACAACAGCCCGGCCACCCTTGTCATGTGCCCGTCAAGACTACACAACCTGAGGAGCCAAGAAGCTCAATCTCTAGTGCCTTTCTTTACCCAAATACAACTTATGTAGAAGAAGTAAAACATAAAATATAGTTTTTAGATGCAAGGTTACTGGACAAAGTCAGTATATTTAAAAACAAAAGACAGTAGTTTTTCTTATATACGTATATATACTTTACATGTATGTAAAATATATACATAGTTACTACATATATTAAAGCAGTATATATGCTTTACACGTATAAATGTTGAGGATGCCAATGGCTTGAACCCCTACTTAGTGTTTAACAAATCTTACTCCAGAGTCAATAGTGACAAGGTCTTGAACTATGACTGCTTTGGGGATACAAGACTTAATTTGCATCACACGCATAATTTTTTCAACCCTCTATTCCAAGCTTCTAAGCTAGCACATTATCGGCATGTGCTAGATCCTGACTTCTTGAGCGATCTAGAGAATTAGCTCAATTCTCATAGGAAGCGGACCCACTTCCACACTTAAATAAGTGAGTCTATCAAGAATGCTCTCATGACTCTGACATCACACCAATGGCCATAGAACTCATTACGAGTTGCAAACAACTGCCTCATATACATCATCAGATTCATGCACATGCACCATAGGGATAGATAATGAGTGAAAAACTCAATTTTGTACACGTCTATCAAACCACTCTATGGTTCGTTCTTCCATTTGAACCTAGTTCAAAAGATCTCTGGGTCCTAGATAGGGTGTCCTAATAGGTGATTTATTATTCCTTAAGCTTTAGGCTCATCCCCCTTGATGTTATTCAAATCTTTTCTCTAGCTAGAGCTTTTGTTAATGGATCCGCAAGATTGTCTCCAGTTTTTACATAATCCATACTTATTGTCTCATTACTAATATAGGACCTTACAGTACTGTGTTTTCTCCTTATAGATATGGATTTTTCATTATAATATTTATATTGCACTCTACTAATTGTTGTAGTGCTATCACAATGAATTGTACGGGTGGAATTGGTTTTTCCCACATTGAAATTTTAGATAACAAATCACATAACTAACTCGCTTCTTCACTGGCTGAGGCAAGAGCAATGAGCTCGGCCTCCATTGTGGATTTAGCTATTATTTGTTGTTTTTCGATTTCCAACAAATAGCTCCACCACCCAATGTAAATACATAACCAGTGGTAGACAATGAATCACCTGCAAAGGTGCTCCCAATCTGCATCACTATACACCCTCAAGTACAACGGGAAGCCTTTGATAGAATAAACCATAGTTGATGGTTCCTTTCAAGTACCTCATTACACGAGTAATGACATCCCAATGGTCAATATTAGGTTTACTTGTATACCTTACTAATACTCCCACTGCTTAGGCAATATCAGGCCTAGGACAGTCAGTGACATAAATGCATTATTCCTTTTGATTACAGGCATTGTTTTCATTCCTAGTACGAAATAAATGCATACTAGCATAACAAAATTTTTTTTTTTTTTTTTAAATTTAAATAAATAAAGAGGAGTATTCATGGTTTTTCCATCAAAAATTTTATATTTTTTCCAAATCTTTTCAACATAGTGAGACTGATCAAGAAAAATGCCATTAGAAATTCTAGTAATTCGCATACCAAGAATTACATTAGCTTCTCCAAGATCTTTCAAATCAAAATTACTTCTAAGTAGTATTGTTGTATTTTTAATAATATTTAAGCTTGTACCAAAAATTAAAAGATCATCCACATACAGGCATATGACCACCTGATCATTATCCAAAGATCGATAATATATACATTCATCACTCTCATTTGTTTTAAAACCATTTGAAAGTAAACAAATATCAAACTTTTCGTGGCACTGTTTAGGAGCCTGTTTCAAGCCATATAAAGACTTTAACCATTTACAAACCATTTTTTCACTACCGGGCATTGCAAAACCTTTCGGTTAATGGATGGTAACTAACGTGCCAATGAATGATAACAAAGGGGCCAATTAATGAGAGTAACCATGAAAAACTACTATGGTGCCAATAGGGAGTCACACGGGTGGCAACGGGGAGTAACCACAAAAAATGATTTTACAGTTACTACCCATTGTCCCATTGTTATTACCCATTGGTACCTGTGTGGTAACGACTGTATGATATAACCAGAACCACTAGAATGTATCAAAGAAATTAAGTCCCATTGTGTGGATGCTCAAAGTGGTCGGAATACTTCATTATCATTATTAAAAAAAAAAACTCGTGTACGTATTAGGTTAATCGATTGACTCATTCTTCCTTCTAATTACATATCATTTATTTTTAAATTTTTTTTTAAAAAACACACCAATTTTTTAATCTTGATAAATTATATTAACATCCCCTAATTAATGCTTCTGACAATTGCAGCAGATAATACTCCTCTTATCTTAAAAATTACACTAATGAAATTGAATCTAGGGACACCCTTACTCTTCCAAACCAAATGTGCCGCCCAGTCCACTCTAGGAGCTTTTCGTCTGATGGCCGAGTCAAGAGCAAGGGCGTATCCAGATCTCTCCGAGGGGTGGGCTAGAGAGGGGATGAGATATAGTGGCGAAGCTATGCGGGGTTCGGAGCAGTGCCCCGAGGCGATATTTTTTTAGTCTATTTATGAGTATAATTGATTTTTTATCACCTCTTTTTCGAGCTTATTAGTACAAAGTAACAATTAGTCTAAAAATTAATAGTTTCCAAACTTAGGGAAACCTATTAAAAGCAAAAAAAATATACTCTCTCCGTCTCAAAATAAGTGTCCACATTTTATTTTTTGGATGTCACACAATAAGTGTTCACTTTTCTAAATTGGCATCTAATTTTTATTTGCTTTCCAAACTACCCTTACAATAAAGACAAATTAACATTCATGTGTGGTCCCAAAAAAAGTAAAAAGTCAAATATCCATCACATCCAAGGGTAAAATTGGAAGTGACCCTTCAATAAACCAAAAAAATTAATAGAATATAACTTTCTTAAACAATGTGCTGAACGAAAGTAGACTCTTATAACCACTTCCCTTGTGGCCGGATGGCAAGGTCTTTGGGTGTTATACCCAGAGGTCTCAAGTTCGAATCTCAAGGGAGTGGCCACGGGTGATTCACGGACGCCCTGGCCTCGTGGGATTAGTCGATGAGCGCAAGCTGGCCCGAACACCCACGGTTACCAAAAAAAAAAAAAAGAGTACTTATTTTAAAACGGAATGAGTGTATAAAAAATTAACCAGTTGCCTTAGATTTTAACCAGTTGCCTTAGTTGTTAGTACTCTTACATATGTATATTAGATAGTATCTCATAAAGTTAAAAGTCTTGACTCGTATATTCAAAAGTCTTGAATCAAGACCTTTTAAGCAAACAAATCAAGACTTCAAGTTCAAAATTGACCGCGAGAGTCGGTGAGATTTGAAAGATGAACAGGGCTAAGAACATTGACCAATATCTGTTTTAATGCGTCTTTGGACTGGGCTAAAAGCCATTAGTACAAAAAAACTAGACTGGGCTAAAGGAGTATCCGTAGGCTGGGCTGGGCTAGAAGACAAGCTAAAAAAGAAGGGAAATGCTATTGTGAGAAGCTTCTCACATGAGAAGGCGGGTTTTCACCGTTGGATGAGCATCTAGCCTTAAGATTCTGTCCAGATTCCTAGGAATCTTAAGGCTAGATGCTCATCCAACGGTGAAAACCCGCCTTCTCATGTGAGAAGCTTCTCACAATAGCATTGCCCAAAAAAGAATTCTTGAAACTCTGCCCTGGGCTACAGCCCAGGGCTAGATAAGCCCTACTCAAGAGTATAAGCAGTCGAGAATTTACCATCCGGCGAAATATTCCAAGAAATTATAGCTTCATCAGGTGCTGGGGGGGGGGGGGGGGTGGGTGGTTGGGTGGGTGGTTTCAGCTCCAGCAAATTAAGTTGTAGAATTAGCCATATATAGGCCATTTCCATGTATTGTTACTGATATAACAGAGCTCACCTTGGCCACTAGTGATAGCCAAATCATAGATGATTCTCTCACTATATATATGAAGAGAATCCAATAACATTAAATAAAAACTTCTCCTGTCAGGCTGTCACCATGTTTGGTGATCTAATTCCACCATGGCATGGCATGGCATGGCACGGTCTTCCACATTGGCTGTGCTGGGTTACATTGGGTTCAGTTGGGTGGGTTCTGAACTTAAGAATTTATCTGAGTTTCATCGATTTACCCTGGATTTTTTTTTTTAGGGAATTGCTATCTACACTGCTAGTTTTGCTACGTACACCGCTCAACTTTACAAAAATGAGAATTTTTAAAAGAAAAATGATTAGAATAAAAGAATTTGGGTGTAAATAGCAATTCCTCCTTCTTTTTTTAGCTTGAATTGTTGTTAAAACTTGATGTGATATAATCAATATCTATTTACCACGGTGAGTCGGTGACATATTACTCTGCACAGATTGCATTTCCCAACTTGGAGGTGTTGGAGATTAGCGGAGGATGCTTTGAAGGGATATGGGCATGGCCCCCACAAATTCCATCCAATTTGGTACAAAATTTAAAAATACTTGACGTATACAACTGTAAGATGATGAAAGAGATAGTTGGCACAGAATTAGGAAGAGAAGGAGAAGAAGAGGTAGCTGACATGAAGAAGATTATTGTGTTCCCTCAGTTACATACTATTGACCTTGGGGGTCTACAGGAACTCACATGTTTCTACCATGGGAATTATAATTTAGAGTTTCCATCCTTGGAGGAATTGTATATTATTAACTGTCCTAAAATAGAGACAATCGCTGCAAATAGTTGTGGATGTAAAGGCACACAAATGAAAAAAGCATCTGACCAAGCATCCAAAAATGCAAAAATGGCAGAAGGCAACCCTGATGATGATTGTGTTATGATACAATCGCTTTTCAATGAAAAGGTAATTAATGCTCTATCTATGTTTTCCAGTACTTCTAAATCATAATTTTTTCCCCCCCTTAATTATTATTAATTTATTTTACATGAGAATATTCTCCCCACCTAATAGTACCCCTTTCTTTTCATTTTTTTTTTTTCTAAAAAAAAATTTTATTTTTACATTTGTATAACAAAAAATAAATAAATAAAATAATAAAATAAAATAAAATTTATGGTTTACATTATTCGGTTGATTAATCAAATATTTTATTAACTAATCATAACGTATTGGGTAATGCTATACTTCCCAAATTGGTTCTCAAATGGCTTCCCCACAAATGTGACAGTGAGACCACCCAAGTGGGCCCACTGCCACATGTGTTGAGAAGCTATTTGGACCCAACATTTTGGAAGCATGGAATTACTCTAATGTATTTAACAGGTTATACTACCAACCTTGAAGAGTTTGATTGTGAGGGGTTGTGATTGTTTGAGAAGCATACTAACGCCTTCAATAGTCAAAGGTCTTTCGTGTCTTGACTTTATATCGATAAGAGAATGCTCAGTTATGGAAGAAGTAGTTGCATTAAAGGATGACCAAAGCAAACAAGTTTATGAAGACAAAGACGTTGTACTAGTGTTCCCCAAAGTACGTATTGTGCGACTAGAATCTCTACCAAATCTCAGGTGTTTCTACCCAGGGAATCTTACTCTTGAATGGCCATCCCTTTGTACTTTCTCTTTGATTGATTGTCCCAACATGAAAACTTTCTCTTCAGAGCTCGTAATCACACCCAACCTAACACAAGTGGGAGTGCACTATTGCAACTACTGGGAAGGCGACCTTAACAACACCATACAACAAATGTTAAAAGCAAAGGTGCGTATGCTAAATAAATATATATTTGTAAATATATAATACTAAATTTCACTGACTTCCTTGGTATATATGCATATATATATATATATATATAGATAGTGTTTTATCTAATTGATAGACCCAAAACGGTTTTGGTACAAGCTAGCATCAAGTAAAATTAGGTACTTCTACGACTAGCAATCAACAAGAGAACCCATTACCGAGCATAAATTAACATAGATTGCTTTCAATTTCTTTTTCTTTTTCTTTTTCTTTTTTAAGCCAAAATCGTTGTACTTTGCAATCCACTCACTATGGATTTTAGTATAATTTTCCTAGCTTTATATATCATGTGCAATCACTTAAAAATTAAAATAAAAAATAATGTAGAAAAGATATTTTTGTTAAGTACAATAATGCTTGTCACACACCTTCAACCACACCCCAAACCACAACACAGGCTTTAATTGTATGTACCTTGTGCTGTGTGGATTTTTCACACATGACCCACACTTTTTTGGAAAACACAAGGTACATACATTTAAAGCATGGTTGTGGTTTGGGGTATGGTTAAAGGTGTGTGCCTAGCATTGTTCTGATGTAGGATAGCCCCTGAGAAATAGTTTGCAAACTTTGTAAGCAACCTCGTGCACGCAACACTTCGCTCGAGCAACCCGCCCATGCGAAATAGTGTTTTTGAAGATACTTTTAGCCACTGATCGATCCAGCGTTGCCCTAACGGATCCATCCGGTTCTGATCGAGGACATAGGAAAGGCTACTGGGAAAATGGGATTGATCCACAGGACAATTCAGAGACCCCACAAAAAATGAGCAACCACATATAAGTTGACAAAAAGCCAATAGGTTATACTCAAACCTTCACTTAAATTCGTAGTCTTATATTGTTACATAAAAGTCATCAACTAAAATAGGAGCCTACTATATAATTTTCATTATGTGTCCTTGTTTTTTTGGTTGATGTTAAATGAAAATAAATGCAAATGTTTGAGAATATATGATTTCTAAGATGGCAGTACATTTTCCTAATGGCTCCACTCTAGATGGTAGTTTTTTTTTTTTTTTTTAAATTAGAATGATATGTAAAATATGACAAATTCAAAGTATTATTGTGAAACTACCCCTAGCAGAATTTATAGGTTTACACAACTTCAACGCATGTACTGTATATATATATATATATACTTCCATAAATTTAATTAGAAACACTGAAGATTTTTATCCTGAATTATTAAAACTTGATGTAATTAAATCAATTTACCCACGCGGAGCATATATCTTAATTTGTACAGATTGTACTTCCCAACATGGAGGAGTTGAAGGTTAGCGGAAACTTTGAAGAGATATGGCCACCACAAATTTCCAGGGAAGATTGCAAATTAAGTGTTTTGGTGATTGACGGTTCTGGAAAGCTTAAGACCTCACTGTTACAAAATTTAGAAGAACTCACTATTACAAAATGTTATTTGGCGGAAAAGGTAGTTCAAGTACCTGAAGGGCATGGAACATCATTTTTATTTCCCCACTTGCGAAAACTTGAAATATCTGACTGTGGCAAATTGAAAGAGATAGTTGGCACAGAATTAGGAGGAGGAGGAGGAGAAGAGGCATTTGCTGAAAAGAAGAAGAAGAAGAAGAAGATTATTGCGTTCCCTCAGTTACACACTCTTAAACTTTCGAAACTGTGGGAACTCACATGCTTCTACCAGGGGAATTGTACTTTAGAGTTTCCATCCCTGGAGGCAGTGATAATTGAAAAATGTCCAAAAATGGAAACAATGGTTTCTGGTTCTGGTCCTCGATATCAAGTCACACAATTAAGGCAAATATCATTTGAGGAAGGGTCATCCAATAATGCAAAAATGGCAGAGGGTATTAAACCTGAAGCAGAAGAAGAACAAGAAGATGTTGCTATGATACAAGCGCTTTTCAATGAAAACGTACGTAATTAATTACTACTTTTCATTGTTGATTTTTATTTCTCTGATCATTAATTAATTTATTTCACATGAGATAGAATTGACTCCTAACCCTATCATGTTTAAAGTAGAGGGTGGCCTTTTCTTTTAATTAGTACATCAGAAGAACATCATACATTTTACACCACCTTCTAATACCCAATACCTCACTACTGCCTCGATCTGTAACTTTTTGCCACCCGAGCTATTACAGCTTATGTGGTAAAAAAAAAAAAAACCAAGTAAAAAACTGAATTTTATTTATTTATTTTTGGTAGTTTACAGAATTTGATTGATTAATCGAATATTTTAATATTAACGTATTTGACAGGTTCTACTGCCTATGTTGAGGAATTTGTCTATTTCCGGTCTAAATTGCTTAAAAGGGATATGGTACAAACAAACTCCAGCTGATCAGTCCTTTTGTCAACTAAGAACTCTATATGTGAATGGTTGTGATTGTTTAAGAAACTTGCTGACCCCTTCAATAGTCAAAGGTCTTCCGTGTCTTGAAAAGATTGAAATACGTGGATGCTCGATTTTGGAGGAAGTGGTAGCAAAGGAATTAGAACAAAGACAAGAAATAAGTACTAGTATAGTACGAGAAGAAGAGGCATCAGCTGACAAGAAGAAGAAGAAGAAGAAGAAGATTATTGTGTTCCCTCAGTTACACACTCTTAAACTTTTGTATCTGCCGAAACTCACATGCTTCTACCATGGGAATTCTACTTTAGAGTTTCCATCCCTCAATGAATTGCTAATTTACTGTGAAAAAATGGAAAGAATGGTCTCTGGCTCTTCTGGACATAAAGGCACAGAAATGAAGAAAACATTTGTGGAAGGATCATCGAATAATGCAAACATGGCAGAGGGCATTGACCCTGAAGAAGAAGTAGATGATGATGATGATGATGATGATGATATTGTTATGACAGTAGCGCTTTTCAACGAAAAGGTAATTAATGCTTCTCGATCTAAATGTCTTCCGTTTCTAAACCTCCACATAAACAAACAGTTATTCTAAACCTACCTACCAATAATGCCAGTTAAAATTCTACCATCCTTTTTTATTCCACTACTACTAAGTTCGAAGGCCGATAACATCAAATTTGGTGCTTTTTGATCCCAGTCAATATAATTAATGTTACTTCACTTAATTAGTTTATTAAAAATCACTAATTGGTTGATTGTTTTTAATTCCAATAAAAAGACAAATAATATACATTACTTTAAACCAAATTAACTCTCTTTTTAATTTAAACAAAATCGTGAATTGATTGATAATTTTGACAATAGCCATGTCTCATTTTATTGATTTAACTTGTTGATCTACCATTCCCTATCCCTGAATCCACTCTATTGATATGGAAAACTTCCATTGTTACATCTCTTAATAAGCCTTGAATAATAGTCTTCATGTTTGGTGTGTATATAACTTAATAGAGTCGTATAATTAGATATATGCACACACACGTATTCACTTGTGTGTGTGTGTGTATATATATATACACGCGTCAAGATGATATGCCCTGTACAAAGTGCATTGTTTTAGTATTTGTAAATTATTTTTAAGGTTCCATCCAAACACCGAAAAATGAGAAGAAATTTAATTATAATTATTTTAAAATAAAATCTTAAAAAGAAAAATGAATTTTTTTCAAGTAAATAATCTGGAAATAGATAGGGAGATATGAATACATAAACAAAGGGATAAATATCACCCAGACCTCCTGAGCTTTGCTCTAATCACACTTAAATCTTTTCTTGTTTCAGTAATATCACCTACATCCCCCGAGATTTCAAGCGTACATCACCTAGACCTCCTCTATCAATTCACAGTTAAAAAAGTGACGGATTGACATAAATAAATACAAAACATACCCCTGAGAGTTTGGACTTTGTGTTATTTTAGTCCCTATAGTTTCAATTTGGTCAATTTGGTCCCTACAGTTTTAAATTGAATCAATTTGATCCAAATGCCCCATTCTATGATAAAACTTGACAGAATTTACCCAATGTTATGCACAATTACGCTAATAAGCAGGTTCGGAGATTGGTGGTACTCCATTTTTACCATTAAAAAGTGTGACAGTGCATAGTATGTGAGTAAACTCTGTCAAGTTTTCTCACAAAATTAAACATTTGGATTAATTTGCTTCAATTTAAAACTTCAAGGCCCAAATTGACCCAATTTAAACTACAGGGAGTAAAATGACACAAAGACCAAACTTTCAGGGGTATTTTTTTGTATGTATTTATGACAATCTGTCACTTTTTGACGGTGAATTGACGAATGGGGTCTAGGTGATACACGCTTCAAACCTGAGGGGATCTAGATGATATTACCGAAATGTGACAGGGTCTAAATGTGATTAGAGCAAACCTCAAAATATCTAAGTGATATTTACCCTAAATATTAAAAAACTTGGAAGAGATGACATAAGTGGCAGATGTCAGAAGCGAAGGGTGTATATATAGGGAGACAATAAATATAAAAAAAAATAAAAAATACAAAAAGTTGGGTCCCCCTTCTATTCTTATATATTATCCTTACACATCACAACACATTATTACATTCCTATTCTTATCTTTTCTCCATTTCTACCCAGTGTTATCCAATTCCATCAAATCTTATCTACTTCTATTCAATCTTTTCTAACTCTTATCTAAACTTATATTCTAATTGTTTTCGTTAACTGCAAACACTTACACATATACTTATTCATTTAAATCTATTACCCGTGAAAAATTTAGTTGCTAAAAATTAATATTTCATCGATAAAAGTAATTACCAACGACAATAAATTCGTCACAATTTTGTCACTAAATCCTCGCCGGGAAATGTCTTTCATGATGAACTTTCGTTTCGTTGGGAAAATTGCGCCATTACCGATGAAATTTTCGTCGAGCAAAGGACCTTATTAATGACAAACATATTTTGCAGGGAAAGAATATACCTCATTGGTGGTGAAATTTCGTCAGGAAAAGTCACCATTGGCGACAACGTATTCGTTGGAAAAAGATTATCCTTTTCTTACGAACTATTTTCGTCGTTAAAAGAAAACTATTGCCAACAAAATGTTTCCTACGAAATACTTCGTTGTTGAATTGAAATAATTAATGTGGCCTATTTTGAAGAACTTTAGTTTTCAAAAAATATCCTATATTGCGTCAATCTCACAAACCGAGGGTCAGTTTTCGATCTCGTATGTTACTACAAATTTCTTTTGGCACAACCGAGATGCTCAAGCCGGTCCCAGTCCATTTGGGCCGTTATTGGACGATTTTGCCCCCCAAAACCCCATGTGGCCTATTTTAAAGAACTGAAGTTTTCAAAATCCTATTTTACCTCAATCTCATAAACCAAGAGTCTATTGTGTTCCTACATGTTTCTTTTGGCACAACCGAGGTAGAACGCTTATTCCTACATGTAAAAGAAATAAAAAATGACTTTGTAAACTTAAAATTAAGTAACCATGTAGAAGAAGAGGGGAAATGGTGGCGGGTTCTACCTCGATGATATCAGTTGCTCTAGCATCTGCTTCATAGCCGCTTGTTCTGAAGCCATCCGACTAATGATATCTTGTTGGCTCTCAACAATATATGCCCTGCGGCGAAATGACCTCTGGATCGGGTCTGCTAGATACCATTTGAGATGTTTATGATGACACCGGCTTGGGCCCATAACCGACACCCTTAACATAACCTGGCCTCTTCCCCAGCACACAATCTGCGACTTCATCCTCTGTCAGGGGGATCCCTCCTTCAGATACAAGCTGGCTCATCCTCTCCTCCATCGCTTCCTACAAAGCATGTGACCAATTCTAAGCACTCATTACAATCAATTCTCAAGTATAATAACATATGAAGTAGTAAGTTACATGTGTCAATCGTGCCTAATCAGAACACCAACCCTTGGCGGTTGTGTGGCGTGAGCACTTCCACCATTGACACCGACTGAGAGACCTCCCAAGCTTATTTTCCTACGATTGAAAAAACTAAATAAAATTGCAAAGAAAATATTCTTAATTTACAGGACTTGTCTAAATAATATTTATCTTCTTTGTTTTACCCGCCACAAATGCTCGTGACCCCATACAAGTCTGGCAGGCTCTGTTCTTCTTACTTATCTCAGATCGTTTCTTTGAGAGCAATAAATTTAAAGAAAGTGTACAAAATTAAATGTGGTAATGAAATCTTAAGATTAAACTTGCAATTGTACCTTAAGGGAATCCGACAAGAAATAGTCGCATTTTTTTTTATCGCAGTCGGACTGACTCATGCCCATGGGGCAATGGGCACGTGCCTCCTCCACTGAGCTGTACTTTTGAAATAACTTATGGAACTGGTGGTTGCTGCCCCTCCTACGTGCCATTGTGATTTCAATTTTGTCGCCAATTCCCAGTCTTGTTGTAGTGGGTCTACGACACTCATATATAAAAACATAAAATCATTACACCTTACACACTCATATCCAATAAATTATTTCCACACAACACACGTTATTCCCAGAATACACGCACACACGTTAGCACACATTTGATTTATGTGTATACATTATCTAAAATAAACAACTACTCTCTTCGTCCCATTTTATGTGTCTCCCTTTCCTTTTTGGGATGTCGCAAAATTGTTGTTCACTTTCTTAAATTAGTATGCAAACTTTACTTAGTTTTCCAAATTACCCTTCCTTGAAATCAACACCAAAACAAAACAAAGCAAAAAAAGGAAGTGCAATGATTATGGGTAATTGGGGAAAGTAGGTGTAGATTCTTTTTGTCCCCTTAAATAGTTGGATTCTCCAAAAGGATACATAAAATAGGACAGAGGGAGTATTAGATTAAAAAAAAAAAAAATTAATATGCGTGTGATAGTCTAAAATAAACAACCATTAGACAAAAAAAAAAATAAAATAAAATCACCCAAATTATTACACCATGTTTAGGGTTAATTGCACTTTGCACCCTTGAAGTTTGGGTAGTTTGCACCTTAAAGATTCAATTTGGGCACTTTGGTCCCTAAAGTTTTGAATGAGTTGAACTTTAGTCCATCCAAGACTTTTTGCGACGAAATTTTCAGTTTTAGGGACAAAATAATTCGTCACTAAAAGGCTGTTTGGACTTTTTTGCCACATTTGTGAAACTTTAGGGACCAAAGTGCCAACTTTGAAACTTTAGGGTGCAAAGTGCAAAACCACCCAAACTTCAAGGGTGCAAAGTGCAATTAATCCTTTAATCTATGCGGTTGAAATGTCCTCTACATTGGTTGCGTAGTGTTAGATTGAACTTAAAAATTTATTCAAGTTTGATAGATTTACATTAAAGATTGAGTTTTATTAACTCTTACCTTGAATTAATGTTAAAACTTGATGTGAGAATCAATTTAAAAAGCGGAGAAATATTATTCTGTACAGATTGTATTTCCCAACTTGGAGGTGTTGAAGGTTACCGGAAACTTTGAAGAGATATGGTCCCCACGAATTCAAATGCCAGCCAACAGCCTTTTGAGATTAAGAGTTTTGGAGATTAAACATTGTGACAATCTTCAGACAGCAGTTCCATCCAATTTGGTAAAAAGGTTACAGAATGTACCTGAGGCTGAAGGGCATAATAGAACAACAATTTTATTTCCCCACTTGCAAAAACTTGACGTATTTTCATGTAAGAAGATGAAAAAGATAGTTGGGACAAAATTGCAAGGAGATGATGATGAGGCAGCTGGCAAGAAGATTGTGTTTCCTCAATTACAAGATATTAAACTTTGGAGTCTGCATGAACTCACATGTTTCTACCGTGGGATTTATACTCTAGAGTTTCCATCCTTGGAGATTTTAATTATTTCATGGTGTCCCAAAATGGAAACAATTGCTGCAAAAAGTAGGGGAAACAAAGCCACAGAAAGGCAAAAGGCATACCAGGAAGTATCCAATAATGCAAAAATGGCAGAGGGCAACCTTGTTGATGATGCTATGATACAATCGCTTTTCAATGAAAAGGTAATTAACTACTAGTCCCATTCATATTAAAAGATTGTCAAAGAAGGAATTAATATTGAATGACGCTTGTCTTTTAGTATCCCTTGTTCTACATCAAATTTTACATCTCTCTCTCTCACACATTTAAAGAAAGGTGTGCCGAGAGATTTTGAAGTTTTTATTTTCCTTTTCTTTGTACATAAGAAGAACATCATGCATATACACTACTCGAATTTGACAGGTTCTACTGCCTAACCGTACATTGAAGATATTGGATATTGATGGCCTAAAATGCTTGAAGGAGATATGGTACAAACAACCTCCAGCTGAGTCCTTTTGTCAACTAAGAATTCTATCTGTGGAAGCTTGTGATTGTTTACGAAATGTACTGACACCTTCAATAGTCAAAGGTCTTCCGTGTCTTGAAAAAATTAAAATAAGTCGATGCTTGATTTTGGAGGAAGTGGTTGCAAAGGAATTAGAACAAAGACCACAAGTTTCTGAAGACAAAGTTGTGTTCCCTCAAGTAGAGGAAGTGCAACTAGATTCTCTACCAAACCTCAGGAGTTTCTATGCAGGGGATCTTACTCTTGTATGGCCATTCCTCAAAAGAGTCGATTTGAAAGACTGTCCCCATATCCAAAATTTCTCTTCAGGGCTCGTATTCACAGAAAATCTAAATGCAGTGACAGTAATAACAGGAAATTCTAGGCGAAATAAGGTGCAGAAGCAGTATTGGGAAGGTGACCTTAACAGCACCATACAACATATATTCAAAGAAAAGGTGCGTATATAATAAATACATTTTTTTATATGATGATACTAAATTTCACTTTACTAAATTATAGGCTTCCTCTTAGTGTGTATATATATATAAATATATATATGGAGAATGCTAACTTATAACATGGCGCCCTTTAAGTGACCAAAAAACTCTTTTAGCGACGAAAGTTTTCACCTTTAGTGACAAAATATTTTTAAAATATTTGTCGCTTAAAGGTTTTTTTTTGTTGCTAAAAATCTTTCTGTTGGTCGGTAAAAGCTAGTGTACAATGATATCCTATAACCTTCATGTTGTAGGATAGCAGCCCCTATATATATATACATATGCACAGTCAGGCTTTAAAGCGCACTGTTGCGCACTAGGATTTTAAGCCTAAAAAAACCGCAGGTCAGTGGGGCAGCGGGATGGGGCTTGGGTCACCGAGGCGGCTAGCGGTTTTTTTAGGCTTAAAATTCTAGTGCGCATACCCAGTGCACTTTAGAGCCTGACTGTATATATATATATATGCATATATTGTGTTTTATCTAATTGATAGATTCAAAATGGTTCTGCCAGAAGCATCAAGGTAAATTAGGTACTTCTAAGCCTGACAATCAACAAGAGAACCCATTACTTACCCAAAATAAATTAACATAGATTCGTAGAATTTACAAGTAAATAGGCAGATTGGTTTTTGATAAACAAAATGACTTTTGTTTAATATTAAGGCACTTCTATTATAGAGAGAAAAAATGTAGAGAAATGCGAAATAAGAAAAGAAAAAAAAAAAGAAAAGAAAAGAAAATAGAACATCTTTTGGGAAAAAGGAAAATCATGAGTGAGAAGCATCACTACAAGAAAATGGGCCTTTTGTGACGAATATTTTTATGAAGGATTAAAATCCGTCACAAAAAATGCTTTTGTGACAAATTCTGTGACGGAAATATATGCGACACAAATAATGTTTTATTCGTGACGGAAATGTACTTATTCGACTCAAATAATTATTATTTGTGATGGAAACGTACCTGTCCGACACAATAATTTATTTGTAACGGATTAATTGACCTATCCGACACAAGTAGATTTACACCAAATTTTTTCGCAAAAGTTTCGTGCGCGGCTAGATTGAAAAGCTGGAAAAAAAAAAAAAAAAAAGGAGTGGCGATACGGAAAACCTCAAAATGTAGGATACAGGTACGACTAGGATGCGTCGAAATTTTTTTTTTTTAGTATATTCTTAGTAAAAAAGAAAGAGGATTGAATATCAATATTACACATTCATCCATAGCAACTGACAACTTAGCAAGATTGTTTTAGCACTGCGAAAAAAAAAAAAAAACAATTTGAAAATCCCCAACATCTAAACCACAATCAAACACCTAGGGCACATTTAGTAGACATGAATGGACCTTGGAATGGAGTCGCCATTTCTGGGTTCATTCAAACTTGTGTTTGGTGTGACCAGATACTGTGGAATGGGCATTCCTTTTAGAATGGCTAATCCTGCTTGAGTAGAAATGGGCATTACTTGCCAAAACCTAAGTTCCATTCCCTCAGCAATAGCAACAGGAATGACTACCATTGTATAATACAAAAACTTTTTCCTTAAACCAAAAGTGGAATGTACTTGGCATTTCATTCCTAGACATTTAGCCAAATAAAGGAATGGAATGACTATTGAGATAAGAAATTTGTGTTAAAATCTAGCATACTAAATTTAGCATCTAGTACTTTGAGATAAGAAATTTGTGCTAAAATTAGTATGCTAGATCATAAGAGTGCCAAAGAGTTGCATGTTGATTTTGGTTTGTGATAAATTTATTTACATAGGTTTATGAAAATTTTCGGATGTTATAGAAACAGAGGAAACTATGCCGATTTGTTTTAGGAATCTTTGCCCTTTTTTTTGTTCTTATGTTGCTTGTTTGGATAGTTTTTTATTTGTATTTTTGGTCTTGTTTTGTTTTTTGGGTTGTTAGGTGGCTACTTTATTATATTTTTAAATAAAATTTCTTTTTCTGTTTCAGGTTATGGCGAGAGATTAGAGAATTGGGAAGGTGACCCTAACAGCACCATACAACATATATTCAAAGAAAAGGTGCGTAATAAATTCATATTTTTATAAGATGATACTAAATTTCACTTTACTAAATTATAGGTTTCCTTTTAGTATATATATAGAGTAATGCTAGGCACACTTTGAAATTCACACTGAATTTGACATCTTATGCTCTAATTACTTGTACATTGTGGTGTGTGAAATTTTCACACTTTTCTGTGCACCATTTATATAGCACAGAGTATATGTATTTAAAGTTGAGTGTCAAATTCAGTGTGGATTTCAAAGTGTGCCTAACATTATATGGGGAATGCTAACTTACAACATGACGCCCTTTTAGTGACCAAAAAACTCTTTTAGCGACGAACTTTTTCACCTTTAGCGACAAAATATTTTTAAAATAATTGTCGCTAAAAGGTTTTTTCGGTCGCTAAAAATATTTCTGTTGGTTGGTAAAAGCTAGTGTACAATGATATCCTACAATCTTCATGTTGTAGGATAGTAGCCCCCTATATATATATACATATATGCACAGTTAGGCTTTAAAGCGCACTGGGTATGCGCACCGGGTCAGCGGGGCAGTGGGACGGGGACTGATTCAGTGGGGCAGCCAACGATTTTTTTAGGCTTATATTTCCAATGCACAAACCCGCCAGTGCGCATACCCAGTGCGCTTTAGAGCCTGAATGTATCTATGCATATATTGTGTTTTATCTAATTGAGAGGCGTGCCCCGGCATGAAATTATACCAAACTCCCCTTTGAGCCACATTATCATTTAGCATACTGACATAGTCATACAACCAAGGTTCATGCGTACTCGCTGAATTTAACGGGCCTAAATTAACACATGAATTTTGCTCGGATCACAATTTCACACATAATATTCAATACATCCAAAATTGTCTATATAACACAAGTTCGGAACTCATACCTCAACCTATAACTCTATAACTTCAGGGGAAGTACTAGGACACCAATTAATCGTCGAATATCCAATTACAAGCGATTCCTACAAGTATACGCGTGTTTTTCCCAAATTCTTAAAAATAGCTTTTCAAAAATAACTTGCCAAACGTGGCCTAATAGACATCAAAATGTAGCTAATACCTCGAGGAGTCCGAGTATGAAATCTGGAGAAAAGTTGACGATCGAAAATTCGTCGATTTGCACCTTGAAGCTCGTAGCCACCAAAACCCCCAAATCCTCTCCAGGTTTTCCAATTTAGGTTTTGAACTGATGAAAATATCTCCACCTCATTCTATATATAGACTCTACTCTCGAAAATTACATTTAGCTTCTCACAAGTTCTCAAAAATTCTAATTAACTCTTGAAACATCGCACATGTCCATTTTATTACTTCACTAGTGAAAACTATAATTTTGTAAATGTTTTCATCTAAGTCTCATTTGGGTCCGTAATTGTGAGGACCCGTCCGGTTGATTGGGCGTTGGATCGGTCGACTGGGTTGGGAAATTGCGTCCCACATCGCCTGGGGACGGTGGGGTGAAGAGCCATATATGTGTGAGCTGGCCCTTACATAGCATGACGCGTTTTGTGCCGGGGGTGTACCCTACCCAGGAACAAAGCCGTGAGTGGGCTGGGTTGGGCCGGGGGTGTAACCCTACCCAGTGCTGCAAAGCGGACAATATCGTGCTGTGTGGGACGGGCTGTGACAGTAATTTACGTTTTGAACTAACTTCGTGGAATCTCTAGATAACCTACCTTTTATTCAACGTATTACCTACGTTGTCACTATGTTACTCACAATAATCTCTAACAAGATCAAAACTACCAGAAATTATACTATACAGGTATAATTACTATTTATAAAAATTAGGTAAAGTCAAATAGCATTTAAAATCATATAAATGTCATTTACTCATGTCAATTCATTATGATTCACCGATTACCATGTCCTCAACTGACATCTCACCGTTGACCCATGTTAACCTCATCACAATAAATTAATAAACATTAATAATCCACATGAATTCAATTATGTTATATTAGCATGAATGCCTTTCCAAGACGGGTGTGACAACTCTCTCCTCCAAAAAGAAAGTTTGTCCCCAAACTTATACCTCATACGCCGAAAAGGTACGAATACTCATTCCTCATCTCTTCCTCATTCTCCCACATAGCTTCCTCGACTATATGACTACGCCATAGTACTTTCACCATCGGAATCGTCTTGGTTCTCAACACTTGCTCTTTCTGATCCAAAATTTCTACAAGATGTTTGACATAAGTCAAGTCCTCCTTGAGTTGCAATGGTTCCGGTACGATGATCATTCTCGCATCCGTCATACACCGTCTCAACTTAGACACGTGAAATACGTTGTACGAAAATGCCAACTCCGATGACAAGGCTAGTCGGTTAGCCACTGGTCCTATTCTCTAGGATCTCAAAAGGTCCTACAAATCTCGAATTGAGCTTTCCCCTCTTTCCAAATCGTACTATGCCTTTCGAAGGCGATACTCGCAAGTATATAAAGTCTCCTATTCAAATGTCGTTAACATGGTTCAAAAGTCGTAGTCATACAGTAGAACATATAGAAAACACATATATGTCAAACTTGAGATTCTAGGAAAAATTTTGTAACAAAAGAAAATTTAGATTTCCTTCATTCTTTTTGAAGATTTAAGAAGATAGACATGTTTGCGAAGTAAAAGAGAGTTATTTTGAAACTAACTCACTTCTTGAAAACCTTTAACTGAGAAAAGTTGTTGAAAGAACGTTCCGAAGGGGCTCCTCATTGAATGGAACACTTTTCCATCTCGATTTTGAGTCAAATATGAGCGGATCTAGATGATATCTAGGGTTAAAGTGCAGAAAACCCTAGATGAAGATTTCTATATCAATGGAGATTGGGGTTTTGGTTGAAGAAGATTAAGTGTAGAGAGAGTGTGTGAGCTTGTAAGTAATGAAATATTATAATAGCAATTTATTTATAGTACGTGGATATGTACAACCCCTAAAGCACGATGTACACCTCTTTAAACCTAACATATCTCCTAAACGATAACTAATCTAGAAATATTTTCAACACGAAAAGTAAATTACTCGTCCATACACTCCTTAAGAGCCAAAAATCCAGAAATTAAAATTTCTGATCAGGATGAGCAAAACATGTAAAATTGACCAAATACCCTTGTGACTAAATTTTCATAAAAGTTTCAATTTAGTCCCAAATTTCACCCAAGGCATTCCAATGCTAAAAAGAATGATCCATTAAAATACTATGAGTTTATAAGAAATTTACGGAATAGTACAAGTACCCTTATCCAGGTTGTTGAGGGTCATACACAGGTACTCTAGGCTATATGAAGAGTTCGGGTAACATAGATTGGAGGCACTTAGCCACTACAGTAAGCACTACACCATTATGGTCTCGGTTAACCACACCAATACCTCCACGATGAAATTTAACATTAAAAGCACCATCATTGTTAACTTTCAGATAGCCTTCCCTAGGATCTTGCCATCCTCCATGACCGAGATGAAAACTAGCGAGGAAATTTGATTGAGCCTGATACCAAAGCTGAAGATTTGTAAACCGCCTCCATAGGATTAGAGTTTTGTTGACGAAAAACTTGTGCATTACTTGATTTCCAAATATGCCAACAGGTCACTGCTAAAAGGTGTTGGAAAACCACCTACGCATATTTCTTAAATGTTGTTAGTTGTAGAATACTACTACCAACTCACATGCGAAAAAATCACACAGTATAAACATAGAGCCTAAATCAATCAAAGATTGCCATGTTAAAGACATATCTCTGAGCTCAATCAAAACTCCAATCTGCATGCTCAAATTTAGTAAGGTATTCATGTTTCTTGTGTATGAAGGTCCTTGTGACACTTCCAAGTGTCCTTTTGACACTTGAACATTAAACTATTAAAAAAAAATAATAAGGAGAGAGAGAGAGAGAGAGAGAGAGAGAGAGAGAGAGAGTGTGTGTGTGTGTGTGTGTGTGTGTGTGTGTTTCATGAAAATTTGATATGAAGATCATGGACTTCAATTTAAGATAAATGATTGAAAATGCCTGTTAATCGCTTTCACACAAGTGTCTCAAAAGTTTTTAGAAATGTTTGACGTAAATTCCCACATCTTGGATTTTGTATCTCTCATTTGATAAATATCTAAACCATTTTATATAAGAAAATAACTGGCTCAATGTATTGAAATTATTTGAACAAGTCCATGGCCAGGACACAGAGGTGGTGTCCATGTACTTGCTAATATGAAGTATATGATTTCTTAACCAATATATGTATAAGTATATATTATTGAGACCCTCTAACATAATGGCATTCAATATATGCATCCAAAAAGAAAAGTTTGACAAGGTGAATTGAAAAACCACAAATCGAAATATCTATTTTGGCCTAGTTGTGCATAAATATTTTTAACTCATTTTGTCAAGAGGGACAAGTGCATTAAGCTACAAGTGGAAGCGTAGATTTTTGGGCTTTGATAGCACATCACAAGCGTTCACCAGATAAAAAGAGGAAGATTAGATGAATGAGAGATATCTAGTGTAGGTTGACTCCTCTAATACATAAATCACAACATAATGTCACACAACCACCTCTCTGCCACTTTTATCCTACTAAACTAGACTATCTTAATAATTTTGCACTTAATTATCTCCTATTCACTTGCATTGTTTCTTGCATATTTGCTTAGCTCATTATTTAAGATTTGAATCATACATAATCAACCAATCTATTATCGTCCTTTGTCATTTTGCAGATTCAGAGTTGAAGAGATGTTCTTGGAGAAGGAGTGTTCATGCAAATGATGGACTCTTTCTATTCTTCATATGCTTCATAGAACAACTACTTGATGTACAAATATATGCATAATGCTTATCAGATCCAATTATCTTATTTAACAGTTTGTTTTTGTGCAAGTAGTTTGCTTGTATGTGCTTGCATTAGGATGATTGATGATTGATACCACAATTGACAATACCTACGTATGATAGAAATATAGTTTTCTTGTATGCCACTAGTAGAAAATGTCTTTTGTGACGGAAAAAATTCATCACAAAAAGGTGAAATTCCATCACAAATACTATTTGTGACGGAATTGTACCTCCTTTTGTCGGATTTGTGCCCGACACAATTTCGAGCATCACAAAAAGTTTGTGTCGGACCAAATTCCGTCACAAATACTATTTGTGATGGATGTGACAGAATTTGGTCCGACACAAATAATAGCGTCATATACACTTATTATTTGTGACAGTTTATTTGTGACAGTTTATTTGTGTCGACTCGAAACCGTCACAAATTATATTTGTGACGAAATTTGGTCCAACACAAATATTAGTGTCATGTATAGTTATTATTTTTGTCGACCTGAAACCGTCACAAATACTCCGTCACAAATAGTATTTGTGACGGATTTGTTTGAAGATTCTGTCACAATTAGTATTTGTGTCAAATTTTGTTTGAAGATTCTGCCACAAACAGTATTTGTGTCGGATTTTATTTGAAGATTCCGCCACAAATAGTATTTGTGTTGGATTTTGTTTGAAGATTCCGTCACAAATAGCATAACAAATGAGTGACAAAAATCATTATTTTTCCATCGCAAGAAATTATGAAATGCTAATTATTAATAACAAGAATGACAAAATTGAAAAGCATATTAATTCGATGAAACGAGATACAATAAAGTATATGTTCCTACATGATTGTTTCAGAAATAACATTACTGAAAATTAAAAAAGACAATAAAGTAGATGTTCTTAAATTGATGCACATGTGATCCAAAACAGAAAATCGGCAGAGTCGATGTTTCTAGTCACTCTCCATATCCTGAAATAGAAAACCAAAATTTAATTAAAAATATAATAATATAGCCACCTAGTAACCCAAAGAGCGAAAGAAGACAAAAAAAAAAAGAAAAAAAGCAAGCAAAACAAAAAAAATCAATCAAGCTTCTTAAAAAAAAAGGGCAGAGTTTACTCTGTTTCTAAGATTTCCAAAAAATTTCATAAATGTGTAAATTGATAAACACATTCATTATTAAAAACTTTCAAATGCATGTCAATATCATGAATCTTCTAACTATTAAAATCATAGTCAACAACCATCAGCCATGATAGTATTCCATGTGACCAACAGTACAATAGTATATCATGATATATGATTCGTACTCTCTCTTTCTCTCTCTCTCTCGTGTGTGTGTATGTGTGTGTGTGTGTTGTGTATATCTCAAATAGGACAATCAAAATGTGTTTAGCAAAGAGCATACATAGATTCTACTTAGTAGTATAAGAAGCAAAAGTAAAGGCGTGACCTGAATCTTACACTATAAGCAACCATGTTCATCTAATGTGAAAACATTTTCCTTTTCCCACAGAACAACCAAATCGGTCATCTCCATCAAAGTTTTTGATTAGTCGACTAGACTTGGCTTCTACATCATCCAAGTACCTCGCACAAAATGTCATACATTCATCCATGATGTATCCATTGGCAACTAAGGCCTAGGGATGAGTGTAGTTGCGCACACAAAGCTTTAGTATGAGTAGATACCTATAATTAAAGCAATGATTAAAATAAGCCAACAGACATCTATATATTAGCTAAAAATACATTGATACCTCTCTATGGGATACATCCATCGAAATTGAGTACCCCAGCAATTAATACCTCGTCTTCTAAATGTATAGGCAAGTGCTCCATCATGTCAAAAAAAAGCTGGTGGGAAGATCTTCTCAAGACTACAAAGCGTAGTGGCAATATGATCTTGAATTTTCTCTAAATCGGATACCGTGTTGACTTTGGAGCATAACTATCTAAAGAAATTTGTTAACTCAATTAAGGTGTCAACCAAATTCTTAGACAATGCCCTCTGTACAGGTAGAGGAAGAAGTTGTTGCATTAGAATATGACTGTCATGACTTTTTAGACCCCATATACTCTCTCTTTTAAATGCACACACATTGAAATATTAGAAGAATAACCATCCGGAACCTGACACCTTTCAGTGCACTACAAAAGATATCTTTATCATTCTTATCCATCGTAAAGCAAGAAAGATCGAGGCAAGTACACCTTACATGACCCTCGTGGCTGAGGGTGTAAGGCTTTCCGAAGTCTCATTTCTTGAAGATCCTTCTGAGCCTTCAAGCTATCCTTGAATTTTTCTGGAATGCCTAGCAATGTGAAAAGTACATTATCGCACATGTTCTTCTCAATATGCATCGCGTCAAGATTATGCCGAATGAGGTTGTACTCCTAATATGGAAGTTCAAAATATACTCTTTTTCCTCCAATTGTCTTTCCTCTCAGTTGAATGCCCTTCAGCCCCTGCCCTTTTTCCATTTTTCTGAGCCTCCTCCCTTTTCCTTTTTTTGATAATACCAACCTTCTTATAGTCGGTTTCCATTTCAATGTCACTCAACTGTTGCAATAAATCTGATCTCAATAATCTTTTGGGCTTGCCTCCATATTCCCGACAACCATCGAAAGACGCTCTATCTTTTCAAAATTTATGAGTTTGTTTTAAGAAGCGGTGATGACCTGTGCAACCATATTTACCATCATGTTTTAATCAGGTAGAACGAGTGTCTTTGTTATAATAGGGACAAGCAAATTCACCTTTTGTGCTCCATCCAAATAATAGGGACATCCAAATTCACCTTTTAAATCGGGTTTAAAAGAAAGTTGGGTAAAGCCCCATTGAGAACGGAAACAAAGGTTTGAGTTTCACTTTGAAAGTTTACAATAATATAAGCTTCTGGAAATTTGCGACCAAACGGCCCTTAAGAATTTGAATTAGTAATTTTTCCCTTAATGTAATATCCATTGAGAACGGAAACAAAGGTTTGAGTTTCACTTTGAAAGTTTACAATAATATAAGCTTCTGGAAATTTGCGACCAAACGGCCCTTAAGAATTTGAATTAGTAATTTTTCCCTTAATGTAATATCCATAGGCTAAGTATAAACCAATTTAGTTTTCAAAAAAATATTTTCTGAGTCAAAAACAATAAATAGAGTCATTTGACAATACACACTAGGACTGTGCTCAATCCAACTTCTGCAGAGGAAGGTTGTGCCAGGTTTTTGCTCAATCGAACTATCTACAGAAGCAAATTTTACTACTGTCAAAAATAAAAACTCTAGTTTGCAAGTTTAAAACCATCCCAAGTCCAAATCTCATTGGACTTATGGGAAACACTTCCAATTAGACTCAAAAAACATTCAACAAGGAATCAAATGATTATATATAGCTACAAGTTCAAGTTACATTGCCCAAACTAAATAAGTCACTAAAGCAAGGCTAAACACGTGCCCAACTCCAACAACTATAAATTCAACTTTACAAAGCTCGAATGCTAAACAATAAGAGTTATCATGAGAAATCTAGTAATTCAAATCTACGATTAAGATAATGAATTACATGAACTAGAACAATGGTCCTACCAGGCGCTGTGACAAAGAAAAATTTTCTTTTTAAAACATAAGATTTCCTCGTATGGAATCTTCAAACGGAACGCCAAGCGTCAAATAACTCTTGGGCCTTGCCCTAATCAACATTTCTTGAAAAATGGGTTTTATAGATTCATTAAGCACAGCGGTTCAGTAAAAAACATTGAAGAAATGTACTAATACTTCTAAGATCATCCTAGGATATACGGTGTAATGTTTTGCCGCCGTGGCAATGCAATTAGCTGGAAGGCCAAACCATGCAACTTCCCAAAACTCAATTTCATAACCACTCACTCTCAACACCAGATGCGAGCCATTCCAACGTGAGTGTAGCATACAAGATCTCCGGTAGCTAGTCGAATATGACCTTGTGTTTTTTAATGTTTTAAGGATCACAAACAACCTTCCTTAATTCACACCCGCTTCTGGAATTTCATCAAATTACAACCCCAAATGGGGATTACAAAGTCATTTCCCAATTGTGGGAATTCTATCAAATCCCAAGACAATGCTATGTATGTTATGCTGACTTGGCGATTATGAAATGTGACCACATTGGATTACGCTACTACAATATCATTTCTAAGATTTTCAATGTTAAGAAATTATACATAGTAGTTCATGATACTAAGGCTAAATAATTAGGAGGAAATCATATAAAGCATAACCAACAACTTGGGCAAATAAGAGATTTATAGCATCTACAATTAAATTGAAACGTTGCAACTAAATAGCTTTTAGGCTTAATATAATTTAAACTAGTCACATATAAGAGCATATAAGCACATAGATGAAAATGTAGGAAAACTCTAAATCATGATTAACAAGAATTAGGTCTAATCCTACACATAGCAAACCATGAAATTAAATCTAGGAGTGCACTTAATCAATGAAATCTACCTCTTGAGTATTTGAGCAAATACTCTCACCAAAGAAATCCAAAGGGGAAATCATTAACATAAGCATATCCCACAAGATATGAACACGTAGTTACATAAACAAAACTTAGGAATGAAACTATGGTGTTAATAAGATAACATAAATTACCTCTTGAGTTCTAGGGCAAGGAGTACCAAATCGCAAATCCCACAAAGAAATCGAGAACACCGGTGTGAAGGTCTAGGTAAGATGATCAAAATGCTCTCTAGTAGCCTTGTCTAAACTTGAGTCCTTGACCTCCAAATGGAGCTAGAAAGCTTGAGCATCCATGGAGGATTTTATCTCCAAAACATGGAGAGAGAAAAGAGAGATAAGAGAGAGAAAAGAAAAAGAAAAGTCAAGAGATAGAGAGAGAGAGAGAGAGAGAAGTGGCCACCTAAAGAGGGAGGGGGAGGAGAGAGAAAGAGTTGTGTTGGGGAAGTTTTCAAATAAGTTGGATTTGATAGGTGTGGGCCCTACAAGCTATACACACACAAGCATAAATATACATGTATGTACACCCACATGTGCCAACAAAATGCAAATGTGATACCTGTTGGACAGAAAATAAATTTACTGTCCCAAATCGAGATCCACATTGGTCCAAAATTACCAAAATACCCTTATAAAAATTCTGGGTTTCTACAATCTACCATCCTTAAAAGAATTTCATCCAAGAATTCAGAACAAGAATGAAAGGAACTCAATCAAAGAACGGTCCACGACCGCACCAAAATGCTGTAGTGCCACAAACAACGTGAACACTAGCACAATGCAAGAAAATGAAACATCTCATACATTGATTCCATAAAGGAAAGGAAAGCTCAATAAAACAGTCAGTAAGCACACCAAGGATGCTGAGGAACAAACACAAGGGACATACGAGGTTCAACATTTAAAGGATTGAGTCAACTCCAATAATCGACAATAATAATGGACAGGAACCTTTAAACCATTGAATCAACCAAAACGTACTTGAATGAAAACAAAGTATAACCGGATGTCTCAAATTCATCGAATCAAAACAAAAGTAATCCCTTCAAAAGGAACACATGATCAGAAGAACACAATGACTGTGGTATACCCAAAATTTATCTCAAAAACGAATAAGCAACAAGTATACAAAGGATATGTATACCAACAAAAGATATGATTTAATGATCAATGAGAAACCCAATCCAAAGAGCATAGGGTAACGCATAGAATGGAAATAATCTTCTACAACCACTACTCATGGTGAAAGCATTCGCAGGACATAAGAGTCACAAAGACTTACTCGTAATACATCGCTCCTCACAAGAAGACAATGATCAACATGGACATAGAAGTCTACAACAATGGCAACGGGAAGTCGATAGAAGAAATGATTATCACATCCCAAAACATAAATGTCGCTATAGTCAAGTATAAAGATTTCACTAATAGATGGATCTATTGAGAGATCCCATCTTAAAATAATACGTCAAAATGCCAAAAGTCAAAGGGTCTCACAAGGAAAAGTGTCTAAGAATACACAATGATGCCATCAACAAGATAATAATAAATCAAACAAGTGAACGAACGGATATAAACCAACAAGTTCACCAACGTTCGCTGTCGTACGCGACAACCAAAAATATATCAAACATTTATGCCTTGACCAAAACAAGAAAATATATGGTCATAACTATATCCTAAACTTTCAACTAATGAAAGCCCGTTTTCCATCAAAACGAACTAAAAGTTCCCGAATTGGGTGATCTTGAAGTGTCACAATAAAGATGGAAACAAACTAGGCAACACACCTAAAACAAGAGTTATAACAAACTCACGTCACAAACGGACCATAATTAACAAAAGTGTTCAAGGAAACACGGTCTAAGTTTTTCAACAGAATGAAGACAACTCTACAGAAGGTGCCACACTAGCCAAATTTGATCTCAAAACAAATGATCACCAAGAATCATTCTCTACTCAAAGCAAGGATGAAATTGAAAGATCGTAACGATCTCGAACAAAGAACATCATAATAGTCTCACAATAGGGTGAGGAAAAAGGACTTACTGATCACAATAAATAAGGAATGCACCAAGTGCATGAATCAAACTTGTCAACAATGGCATCAACAACAATATATCAAGATGATATGAAAGTAAACAATAAGGGTCCGTCCAGCTATTGAAAGCCTGTAACCCAATGTGGGGAAAAAGACGTTTAAAAAAAATATTTAAACTTGCAGCAGAAAGATTAAGTTAAAAACTTTATATTTGTAGCCCGGATCTACTACTTATCAATTCTACAGATGTGTATACAAAAGAGGGAGAAGAGTTATACCTCAGGTCTTGAACACAATTCTGATATTCTTCTTCCTTGATGGTGCAGCAGCCTCCACTAGGTTATCTTCACCCTTATGACTCCTATGAGTGCTTTCCGGACAGGCTAGAGATGGTGGGATCTCTAATGGAGAGGATAAAGGCTAAGGAAACCCTAAACAGTTTCTGCAGCTCTAGTATAGAAAAAAAATGACGATTATTAAACCCTGTACGCAGCTGCCCTATTTATGGATTTCCAAAATCGACTTTAAGCCTTCGACCGATTAAAGTGGCCTCGATCGATAGAACCTTCGATCGGTTGAACCACTTTGATCGATCGAACTTGCCTTGACTTCAATCGATTGAAAAGCTTTCAATCGATTGAACCTGTCTTGACAAGATCCTCTTGTGCCTTTCCAAGCATCCTGTGGAGCTAAGAGTGGGACCTAGTCTCTTTATTGTTGGTTCAGACCAGTTGTTAATTCCCATGCTCTTTGATCAGCAAACTAACCAGCTGGTCAATTAACATTTACTCCACTTTGAACTCGAACGCAAAAGAACATATCCAAAGCGATAACTAGACTTGTATGGTGTACTAATGTCCCTCTACCATCAGCAATTGTAATCATATTCAGGTAGTCGGATAACTGTTACTGTTATCCTGAATCATGATTATTTCTTGTATCCTTGAGTCCCCTTCATCACTCATGATTACCAAACATGTTGATAACTACTTATCAACAAGACTGCAGTTCTCAATAATCAACTTGGTGACACTCTTAAGGGAATGCTTACTCTTTAACAGAGGGTTGATTCTATCTTGACAATATATGTTCAAAACCCTATGAACATGACATACCCAAGATACATAGGTGTTGATCTTTAAGACCTCACTGATTAGTAAGTCAAAGCAGTCATATCCATAGTCTATGTTCATAATCGTCTCAAGATTGAGAACACGTACCTTATACAAGTTATGAGTTCCTATCGACTGTTGATAGTCTTAAGTGTCAATAGGAAAGCTCAGGTCCGTCAATGCACTATAAGCACTAGCTTATTTAACTAAGAGCCATACTCTAGTGATTGAGATTCATCACTCCATTTAATGGTAGTTAATCATGCTACAGCAAATCGTATCTCACTTGTATGTATCTTATACACACACGAATTACTTACTATGATACTTAAGGATCAAACAATAATCTCATGAAAGACATACATAACAAAATGTAAAGCTGATATCCATATATTAAGATGTCAATGTCTCATACATATAGTAATGGTTTGAGGGCACAAACCCAACAAACTCCTACTTGTACTCATAACCATTAAGGACTACATCTGAGACCTAAACTATCTAGACAATGATCAAAGACCTTCTGTGGCAAGGCCTTTATAAAAGGATCCGTAAGATTTTCATAGGTGGCAATCTTGCTGACAGTCACATCTCCATATTGAATTATATCTCAGATTAGATGAAATTTCCGATCTACGTACTTTCCCTTTTCGCGGTTCCTTGGCTCCTTGGCTGAGCCACTACCCCACTATTATCGCAGTATAGTGTAATAGGTGATAGCGACGCTAGTACCACCCCGAGTTCCATAAGGAACTTCTTGAGCCAAACAGCTTCCTTTGTCGATTCCTCATTGAATGTTAATTGTTTTAACTATGCCGCCATTTACTTTACATAGTGAGGTGCTGCGTGAAATTTTTTTTGATTGAGTGAAAGTCTTCCGGACTTTTGTACTTACATGCCCAGTTTACATGTTTCATATCTCACATGTTATGTAAATTCATGTGAAGCCTACGTGCTCTATGTATTGTGTTGTGCATTTCCATTGACTATGATATGAAGGGTACGTATTTCATGCAAAGCGAGTGTAATGCTAGCATGCTTAATGTTGAATACCTTCGAGGCTAGGTATGTATATGTTAAGTGCTTACTTGTCAAAGATTACATGTTCCATACCCGATGTGCTAAGTGTTTATATAATTTTCAATCATGCTAATATGTATTGATGCATATTGAGTAAGGTGATTCCTTATTGTTGATGAGCATGCTTTTATGTAAATTTGATGTTTTATTAATGTTTGCATGTGATATGAGTACATATTCTACGTGCTATAAGCTTATTGGTTCCAACATTTATATATATTCAGGGTACATGCCAAGTGTATTCATGTTTGACGTGTCCTACAGTTGTGTTATAACCGTGCATATTCTCAGTGCTATGTGTTCACATGGGTCATGATAGGCATTGATTAGTATGAATCATGATACAAGTTGCTTAAAGTTGCTAGTAATCCATATTGATGTTGATTGCCTTTCCTATACTATCCTTGCTGTTTATGTTAAGTATCGAGTTGATTTACAAAGCAAATTGGTATCATGATTCGCAAATGTAAATGGAATTATGAAGGGAAACGTTATAGGTTATATGTGAACATGATTAATGTTGTGAGCTATGTGATCTCATGCTAAGTACGCGTATCCCCCAAGTGAGGTGTGAATTTATGTTTAACTTATAGAGATTCATGCCCTGTTCACGTGGAACTGTGGCTTGAGCGCGTATTCATAATTTGGAGTACCTGGGTACTGTTTGAGGAGGATCTTCGAGTAGGCACTGTAACTTTTTAGTCAGATTTAAGTGGGGATTAGTGTTGACTACACCGACTTTGGAGAGTATGTTATGGGACACCCTTAGCCGATTGTTTCGTGAGTAGTATTTTATGTTCGTAGTTCGTCGAGCTAAGAGGATTGAATTTCTAAAATCTTCATTAGGGAGCCGTGATAGTTTCTGAGTATGTGGCTAGTCTCATTTTTGATATAAAATTGGACAATAGAATGAAGGTAAAACTTTTGAGAATGGACTTCGTCCAGGCCTAGGCACCAACGTGGTTGGATTCGAGTTAAATGTACGTTGTGAAGTGGTTCAGAAAATATTAGTGTTTAGATATTTGAGTTCGAATAAAAAGGTTAGAGAACTTCGTGCACCGACTAAGAGTAGTCAGTTGGACCACCCCCAGTTCGTCCACCTTTTCAGCAAGCTTGTAGGCTACCTTTGTTACCACCACAACCAACTCCTTCAACTCAGAATTTTTTTTAGCTGAGCATTCCTAGGGGGACAATAAGGACAGATTAACATTTTTGCCGCCACACCTTCTATGGGTAATATCGATGCTTCTGTGATCCGAGGTAAGTTGTTCGTATTTAGTCCTAGTGCCACTATGCTTGTAGATATCGGCGCATCGTATCCCTTCTGATACCACCTTGTGCATCATCATTGAGTTGAGGAATGAGTCATTTGGTTCCTACATTATTAATTGTTAATTGATACTTCCGTTGGAGGCTTGATTCCCTTGGATTGAGTGTGTCATGGCTGCAAGCTGTGATAGTTGACCAGCACACCATCTTCGCTTTGTGATTGTGAGTATGGACTAGTGAGTACTTACCAAGCACTTGTGACTTGTTCGAGAAGAAGGTAGCATTTGTATTACCATCCGGGAATCTTAATTGTTTTGTGGATGATCGTATAGAGACTTCGATATATTCGCTTCACAGTTGGTACAACAGTAAAAATCGTATTGACTCCTTAAATAGCTTGTTTTATTTTCCAATGACAATGAACCAAATTTGATCGAGTTCTCTTCCATTGTGGGTTAGTACACCGATGTGTTCCCTGAGGATTTGCATGGCTTGTCACCTATCCGTGAGAATTGAGTTATGACAGATTAATACCCAGTACTTTATCTATTTTGATGTCGCTGTATTATAGGACATCCGCAGGGTTGAAAGAGTTAAAGACTCAGCTGGAGAACTTACAGGTTAGCGATTTCATTCACCTTAATCCGTCTCCTTGGAGAGTACCCTTTTCCCAGTGCCAAGAAGATAGATGGTTCGTTCAAGTTGAGTACTGCTGATGACATCGAATCTTGTGACTATAAGAATCAGTAGATCCTTTTGACCAACTTCGTGGTTCAACGGGTTTAGTTTCAAAGATTGATTTAAAATAGAGTTACCACCAGTTGTGCACTAGGAAACGTGAGATTCCTAAGACTACTTTCCGCTCGCGTTACGGACATTGTGAATCCTTTGTTATACCATTCAGTTTGACCAATGCACTTGCTACTTTAGTAGATTTGATAAGTCGTGTGTTAAATCCTTGCTAGGACAAGTTTGTGATTGTGCACCGATGACTATGTATGCCAAATTATCTAAGTGTGGGTATTGATTATCCGGGGTAAAAAGTTTATTGAACATTTCTGGTAATGGAGTATCCGTAGATCCTTTTAACATTGGGACCGTTATAGAGTTGCTTTGTATCTGAGATTCATGGTTTCTAGGGGCTAATAGGTTACTACCGTTGCTTTGTTGGACACGTTCCCCGTTTGGCAATTAACTTAGTTGACAAAAAATAGAGGTGAACTTTGTTTGAGATGCTTTGGGTGAGAAGGTGTTATACCAAAGTTGCAAAACTTGTTTGACTTCGGCACCTGTTCTTAGGAGCATTGAGCGTGAGTTGATTGATTTATACCGTATGCTTCCTGAATGTGGATTGAGCTACCCATGACTTAGGACTAGGAGACACCACATATGAGACATTTCTGACTCAGAGAGACATTAATTTGGGATAACGCCATTGGGTAATAATAACAGTGACTATAAATGTAACTTTAGGTGACCTTGATACATGAGCGGACTATGACTTGAATTGCATTGCCACCCGAGCTAGGCCAATGTCGTGACCGAGAAGTATGACTATGACTTAGCTTACTTACATATGCAAGAGTGGAAAATGTTGAGACTTGCGTGTACCCTAGTGTATTTACTGGTGCAAGAGTGGAGAATACTGAGACGTTGTGATGACTTTGAGAATTTTGGTTCGGAGACTTTTGCCCAAATTTTCTCGTTTGACTTGAATGTGTAATCGAAAGTTTTGACTTGAAGTTGTTAGCAGTACAGAAACTCGATGATAAGACCATTGCCTTGACATTTTGTATGCTTATTGGAGACTTAGGACAGGGTTGGACTTTTGGTAATGTTAGAGTTTGAGATCTCGAGACGGAGTGTTCGCTCCCGTTGCTTGCCGTGGAGATGCGTTGAAAGAATTCCGCCATTCTCGTTTTGCCGCACATCCAGGAGGCACAAAGATGTACCATGATTTACGTCGCCAGTATTGGTGGAAAGGGTTAAAGAGATCCATTGTTGAATTTGTTTCATTTGCCAGTAGGTAAAGTCCGACACTAGAGAATCACAGGTTTGTTACAACCGTTTTTAACTGCCCGTTGTAGCATCTCTAAGAACTTTGCATGAGGACAACACTCTTTTGGATTCTTGTAGATCGTTTGGACCATATCTACACATTCCTTGTCGTTCAAAGTGACCGACATCATAGTTTTCCTTAGTGTGATTCAGGTCCGTACGATCATGAGAAGCCGTAGTGTATCAGTGTCGATGCGTTTAATCGTGATACGAAGTTTGTGTTTCCTTCCTGGCAGAGTTTGCAGTAAGTATGGGGTATTCAGCTTCTTTAATTTCGATTGATTTTGGAAAACATGTTGAGAGTAGTGTTATGACGCTTAGTAGTAATTGGGAAGAATAGTTTCTGTTAGCCGAGTTGCATCCAACATCAGTTATCAGATGGCACTGCCTAAGGCATTATATGATCGTCCGTGTCGATCTTCCTTGTGTTGGGGTGAGGTAGGTAAGACTATCCTTCATGGTCCTGATATGGTTAGAGAGACTTCAGAAAAGAATAAAGTAATTCGTGAGAAGTTGATTTCAGCTCAGAGTCGTCAGAAATCGTTGTCGACCGTCATCGTCGACCACTTGAGTTTGAGGTTGGTGATCATGTGTTTTTGAAGGTTTCACCCCGTCGTGGGTTGCAGCGATTTGGTCAGAGTGGGAAATTAGCACCGTGGTTTGTGGGACCGTTTGAGATTCCTGAAAGGGTTGGTGAAGTCGCGTATCGTTTAGCTCTTCCGCCTCAACTCTCGAGTGTTCATAATGTATTTCATGTTTCAATGCTTCATAGGTGTAACTCCGATCCACTCCATCATTATTACCCCGATCCATCGCATATCATAGATTGGACTGAGTTGCCTCTTGGAGAAGACGCGTTGTATGAAGAGCAACCCATCCGTATCATTGAGAAGAAAGACCGTGTGTTATGAGAAAGGGTTATTCCAATGGTAAGAATTCAGTGGAATCATCATGGCATTTCTGAGTCGATCTGGGAGGACGAGGGTGAAGTGAGGAAGAGTTATCCTCATCTTTTTTCGAGTAGTGTAAGCTTCTTTACATGCTATGTGTTTTGTTGTGCTTCTTCCCTTGTTGTTGTTAAGGTTTGAGCAAGTCGTTGCTCCATTTTCGCTTAATTACTCCGAATTCCGGGACGGAATTCTTTTAAGGGGGGTAAATTGTCATAATTCAAAAAAAAAATTTAATTAAGGGTAAAATTGTATTAAAAGCTTATGTGCGAGCCTGTTAAATTTTTGGTGTAGCATTTAAAATTTTATCTTAACTTGTGCCACCATATTTAATTATTCATTTATTTATTTTTCTTTTCTTATCTTGTTTTATTATATTTTATTAGTATTATTATTATTTTATTAGCTTAATGTTAAAGTGGGTACATTTAATTTTGGGTGTGTAACATTAGACCACACACATACACACACATATGCTATACACCATTTTAGAGCATTTAAAATGCAAGACCAAAAAAAAAAAAATTGTAGCCCCCCCCCCCCCCCCTCCTTACTATAGCCGGCCATTACTCTCTCTCTCTCCCCTCACTTTCACTTTTTTTTCTTTTCTTTCTCTCTCTCTTCTACCCCTTCTTCCCTCTATATTCATTTGGGTATACATCAAACCTCCATGGATCTTCTTCTAAAAGCTTCCAATAGACCCCCAAAGAGTGATTTTTGTGATTTTTGCTATTTCACATTATAGTCTTAGAATTTCATAAGCTTTTTAGTGGTACCAACGAAATTTATTTTGGTGGCCATTAGCATGGTTTACCCAAATTACATGGAGCTTCCAAACTTCTCATCTTCAACCATGGAGGTCTAATGATGCAGTAGTACATGCAGTGGGTTCTTGGGCTTCCTAGGACCTCTCTTTTCATATTCTTGGAGCCATTTGGAGTCCTTTGATTCTTTCTCAAATTTTGGGTGATTTCCATTTATTTTGGAAAACCTACATTGAGGTAGATTTACATTGTTGTTTTTCTATATGTTATGCTTGTCTAAAATGCCTTGAGTTGATTTATATGTTAGGTTGTCTCCAAAGTTGTAATGTTAGGGGTATTTTGCCTAAATATAATTTGTATGGTTTGATTGTGTAAGTTGTAAATTTGGGGTGTTAAATGTAATTAGAATGATGATAGGAGAACAAATTGGATACATGCACCAAGTTTTTTCCAAAGTTGTAAATTTAGGATCTCTTGACTAATTGTGATTTGCATGTTTAAGTTGTGCTATCTATAAATTGTGCTTATAAAGAAAGAAAAAAATTGTTGGGAGGATAACTTAGACACAAGAACTAGGTTTTCCCCAAAATTGTAAACTTTAGGATAAATTGCCTAAATGTGATTCATAAGCTTTGATGGTGTAGAAATATATTATGTGGTGCTAGAGGTGCCTAGAATTCCCCTTTGTATGTAAGAACATACTAGCACATTGGTTTGGAAATTCTTATTAGGAATGTTAAATTATGAAATTTAATACATTCTTTGAAGCTCTTGATATCATGTTTAATACAATAGAATTATTGCCTAATGTATTATGGTGAATCATCCTTAATGTCATTGTTAGCATCACGTTCATTGAAGCCTAATCGGCAAGCATTCATGTATCACGACATAAAGGTTTTGTTTGAAAAAGAGAGAAAAACCCCATGTGAGGGAATTTGATTTAAGAAAATCCGGACGTGGGTTGTGATGTGAGACAGGGAGAATGACCCTTAGAAACATTCAAACTCTAACTATATTTGGTTAGCTCCCGGAAGTTGGTATGCTACACTCCATGCGTGGGTGGCTCATAGTTCGGTAACGAGAGAGAGAGATGTGCATATATCACGCATAGCTTTACGGCTTTAATCATTTCATTGTAGCCGTGGTGGCGATTCATTGCACCTCATTTCATTGTAGTCATGGATGGCATATAGACTTGTTACAATGTTATCTACGAGCCGTCGTTCTCATAAAAATGACAAAACACTTTTCAGGTGAGCTTGATAAGGGCAAAGGGCACATGTGACCCGACGCGTAGACGTTGATGCATTTTGTTCTATTTTGAAGACTCATGCTTAGATATGTACATGGATAGTTCCCATGTTAATTTAGCCTTTTGGCAAGAATGAAACAGTTTAGTGCACTAAAGAAAATTGTTGTATTATTCTTGTTCAAAACTTCTTGGGCATAGACTTCCATATTTTGTTATTGGGAAGCCGTGCTGTAATTTTGATGGACAAGTGTTAGTCCTCGCTTTTTATACTTGTTCAACTTATTTATGTTATGTAATTGTGTTTCCGAGATCGTAGCATCTCTTTTAAAGTTTTATGTATGGGTGTTGATTTGAATCCTTGCCGGATTCGGTTGTGTTTGGTTTGTTCTTACCGGACTTATGGCTTTTATTTTGGGAATCCTTGCCGGATTCGGTTATGTTTGTTTTGTCCTTACCGGACTTATCGCATTTAAATTAAATCCTTGCCGGATTTGTTCACCTTGCTTCCAAAAGAAATGTACTTTTTTAAAAAAAAATCTCTCTCTCACAATCTCTCCCTCTCCCTTTATTCCTCTCTTTATCTCTCTCACTCCTCGTTTTTAATTTATTTCGAATACATGAAGTTCCATTTAGTTTAGATTCGTGTTATATGTCATTTAGGACTTGTTTAGTCATATATTGATGTCTAAATTTGAGAATTTAGCACAGTTGGGAATGTTTCGAAATGTTTCAAAAAGCTGTCAAAGTTGCTGTCAAAGAAAAACTGCTACTGTAATTTCAGTTTTCTGCCCAAACGGTGAGGAATTGGAAAAAATGCTATTTTACAAAAGTTGTGCAGAATCGAATTTTACATGGACCAATGTAGACAAAATGTGAAAATTTTAAAGCCACAGTTACTTACAAATGTTTAAAAATTCAGCAACTATAAAAAATAACCCTTTTATCAAATTGATTGTATTTTTTCTTCTCTCCTTGAACTAGTGATTGTCCGGAAAACCTTTTAATTAAATTATCAAATGTTTTCATCTTTTTTGGACTCGTTAAGCTAAATTTTCAAAAGTTTTCCCCTCTGTCTGGCTCGTTGACAAGTAAGCCCATCTTGGCTTATATGTTAGTGAGTCATCACTATAGGGATCCCCGTGGGATCCCGATGTCGCTTCCGCATTTGTGATTGGATTTTATTTCTTTTCTCTCTATCTTTCCTCTTCCTCGTGCTTCGGTTTTTTGGGCGTGATATGGCTACAACTTTAATTTTCTGCGGATCTATTGATACACCCTCCTTTGAAATCACATGCCCCAAAAATGCTATCTCAGTTAACCAGAATTCACATTTCTTCAACTTTCCGAACAACTTCTTTTCACGAAGTCGCCGTAGAACCAACCATAGATGCCTCTCGTGATCTTCTACACTCTTGGAATATATTAAGATATCATCTATGAAGACAATGAAAAACTTGTCCAGAAAGTCTTTGAACACTCGATTCATCAAATCCATAAATCGTAGTCGTCAACCTTTAAATTCTCGTGTCCAACTCTCTGCGTTATCATCTCTTAACTGATATAGAGATGATGGGAATGATGAGTCACCTCATTTAGGTGGCTTGTTATAAAACTTCCCAATTTTATTATAACAACCTCACAAGTTTACTAGTTTTGCAATTACACCCCTACTATTTGTTAAACTGTATTAAAACTATCCCAAACTTAAATGGGTATTTGTCTATGTCTCACATGGATCCCATAAGTGGTCCCATCTAATTAAATAAAGTTGCTAATTAGCCTACTAATTATATAACGTGTTCAATTCGTGCTCACAAAGGTACCCCTAATTGACCCCAGAAGTGGTCACCACCTAATAACTTGATATTATTAACAATAAAATAATAAATCATTTAAGTTGTTATAAACATTTAGGCACATAAGGGTATTTCACATATAATGTCCCATCTCAATTGGGACCCATCAACACACATCCCAACTTGGGATTGTCATACTGGCCACAACTGGGTTCCCAACTGGACACCCATAATCAACTTAGTGGGTTAATCCCACCTCCAATAAGTGTCACATAACACATCAATTAACATTAACTCATGATTATGCATGCTAAAGCAATATTAAATATAAACCGCGAGAGCGGGTGTCATAGATATGGAAGAAATTTGGTATTTTTTACCATATTATTATTGAAGATATTTTCATGCCTTATCTCATATCAGTCCGGGCCGCTATAAATTAAGCAGGTTGGCCAGGCATCCAACTCACTCCGCGTCATTTCGCCAAACCGCATTCAAACCGAATCCCAATGCATTCTTAGCATTCTTAGGATTAGATTTTAGGCAAATAAAACAGTCTTTTAATTTTTCTACCATTCAATTACTTCTTGCAATTTTTTCTTTCCATCAATTAAATAAATATGCTTTTTATTTAATTTCTCTTTGCTTCTTTCATCACTTTTTAGACTTGTGTGCTTCAGTACTGTCTATGGACCTTTAGGTGAGGGTCAGGGGCGGACATACAGAGGGTAAAAGGGGGGATAAAGCCCCATCCAAACTTTTCAAAAATTGCACACTGACCTTAAAAGAAAATTTACAACTAAGCCCCTCCTCTAATACTCTACAAGCCCCCCTGTTCATAAAAATAACAAAGAATGCCCTCCCTATAAAAGGATTGTCTAGGGCTTTGTTTATTTTTTTTAACGCCTCATTCAATCATTCTCAAATAGAGCCTTTTCTCTCATCGATCGGCCTGTGGTGCTCTCGCCTCTCTCATCTCTCTCAATCTCTTACTAAAGGGACGCGGGACGCCGGCAACTGAAGAGAACGATCATTGCGAGTCTGCGACCATGGGATAGCCGACGGTGGGGTGAGGACAATCTTGGCCAGCGCAAATGGTTCAATTCTTTGCTTATACATCTATTGTCCCATCTTTGCTTCCTCTCTCTCTCTCTCTCTCTCTCTCTCTCTCTCTCTCTCTCTCTCTCTCTCATTGTTCATGTATTGTTTTCCATTTGGACCATTTCCAATTGCTATCCTTCTCTCTGACTCTCTCATCTCTATTTCTCCATTTGCTCAGATTCTCAACTCTCAACCAACCACACAGTCCACACAGAAACTGAGAAACAGAATTTCATCACAATCTTCAATCTTGGTGCTAACAGTAACAGTGTCTCTGGGCATTCAAAATGAGGTTGGTATACTTTTTTGGACTATTACTCATTTCCTCTTAATTCTCAGTTGTTGATTGATGGAATTGTTGACGACTTCTTGTTGATGTTGAAGTATGAATTGTCAAATTGTGGTTTTTTTGACTAGTTGAATGTTAAGTTGCTTATTGACTTATTGTTGATGTTGAAAATTAGGGGATTATTTTTTTATTTGATTGTTGAGTTGGGAATCGATTGAAATTAGGGGCTGTTATTTTTTATTTTTATTAAGATTAGGTAGTTAGGGGTTGATTGTTGAAATTAAAATAGATGAAATTAGGGACTGATTATTTGATTTACATGAGGAACTAAACTTATGATTGTTGAAATTAGGGATTGATTTTTTAAAGAAAAATTCTTTTATGGAATTTAAAGAAATAGAAGATTTCATGGATGTTTAATTATTTTTATTTTTTAAACAGTCAAACACTTATGGATAGATTCGTTAAAAGAGGACCACCTCCAAGTAAGGACGATGGACCTTCTTCTTCTCCAAAGCAAAGTTGCATGAAGATCAACTTGGAGAATCTTCCTTCGGATCCCGGGTTCAGAAGTCCCATTATAAGTTATCATCCTACAGAGCGGGACAAAATTAGGTGATATTACCTACAAAGGGGTCCAAGACAGCCATATGATCACGAGTTTCCTCTTACTAAAACTGGAAAACAAAACTGGCATTTTAATTCGGTTTGGTTTGGTAATTTTTCTAGTTGGTTGGAGTATAGTGTATCTAAGGATGCTGCATTCTGTCTACCTTGTTATCTTTTCACACAAAGTCATTTAGGTCTTGATGCTTTTAGTAGCGTGGGTTTTACTAATTGTAAGAAGTTCAAAAAATTAGCGTAGCACGTTGGAAAAGGCCCCTTAAGTGCTTATAATATTGCAGAAGGCAAATGTACTGACTTGATGAATCTAAAGCAACATATTGAGTATGCTTTTAATAAGCAATCAGACCAAGTTCGATCTCAGTACAGAATTCGATTGAATGCTTTAGTTGAGTGTGTTCGACTACTTTTGGAGCAAGGACTTGCATTTCGTGGGCATACTGAAACTAAAAGATTCAAGAAACCCGGGAAATTTCCTTAGAGCATTGAGGATGCTTTCTAGAAATTGTCCAGATATCATAGGGGTTGTTTTAGAAAATGCTCTGCAAAATAATCAACTGACAGCTCCTAGGATTCAGAGAGATATTGTTAGTGCAGCTGCAATGGGAACTATTAATGTGATTATTTGTGATCTTGGTGATGCATTTTTCTCTATTTAATTGATGAATCATGTGGCATATCATTAAAGGAACAAATGGAAATTGTGATACGTTATGTGGACGATAGTGGTTATGTGATTGAATAGTTTTTGGGTGTTGAGCATGTTACTGATACTTGTGCTCTCACATTGAAGAATGCACTTGACAATTTTCTTTGTAGATATGGACTGAGTATTTTTAGATTACGGGGGCAAAGGTTATGATGGAGCTAGTAATATGCAGGGGGAATATAATGGCCTTAAAGAACTTATATTGAATTAGAATCCAACTGCCTTTTATGTTCATTGCTTTGCTCATCAATTACAGCTAGCTCTAGTAGTTGTATCAAAGGATCACGATGGTGTTGCCTATCTTTTTCAAACTATTTTAAGAGTGTTGAATGTTGTTAGAGGTTCATGTAAACGTCAAGACATGCTTAGGGCAAAACAAGCGGTACAAATAGCCGAGGCACTTGAAGTGGGAGATCTTTCTAGTGGACAAGGCTTAAATCAAGAAACAAGTCTCAGACGTGCTAGTGATACATGTTGGGGTTCCCATTATCATACTTTGGTGAGCTTGTCTACTATGTTTGAAGCTGTGATTGATGTGCTTGAAAAAATTGGAAGAGATTCTCCCCATTCAGAGCAACGGGTTGAAGCACAGTATTTGTTAGGTACCATGGAGTTATTTAGCTTAGTGTTCTTCCTTCTCCTAATGAGGAGTCTATTAGCTATAACAAATGAGCTATCACAGCCACTACAAAGAAAAGATCAAGACATAGTAAATGCCATGAATTTGGTTTTAATATCCAAATCAAGGCTTCAAGACATTGGGGATACTGGATGGACTACTTTACTTAGTGATGCTTTCTCATTTTGTGAGAAATTTGATATTGTTGTTGTGGATATGGATGATATGTTTGTGGTTCCGGGGCAGAGAAGGCGTAACACAATGGAAATCAAGAAACTACATCATTATCAAGTCGATGTGTTTTATGCAGTACTAGATTTGCAATTGCAAGAACTGAATGCTCGCTTTAGTGTAGCGAATGCAGAGTTGCTTCATTGCATGGCAAGCTGGAGTCCATGTAACTTGTTCAACAATTTTGATAAGGATAAATTATTGCACTTAGCTGAATTGTATCCTAATGATTTTTCATCATTTCGGCTTCAGCTCCTAGCTGGTCAGCTTGATACTTATATCGCTGACATGGGCTCACATTATGAATTTTCAAGACTTGAAGAACTTGGTGCTCTTGCTAGATCATTGGTGGAGACTGGAAGGCACAAAGTATATCTTTTAGTTTACTTGCTCATAACTTTGGCATTGATCTTAGTAGTTGCAACTGCTACGGTTGAGAGAGCCTTTTCAGCTATGAATATTATAAAGAATCAATTATGAAATCGAATGGGTGATGAGTGGTTGAGTGGTAGCTTGGTTATATATATAAAGATTGAGATTTTTGAAGGGGTGGCAAATGATGCAATTATGGAAAACTTCCGAAAGATGAAGACTCGTAGGGTTAATTGTAAATGTAACTTTATGAATTGCGCAAGACATGCTAGTAATTCCTTCCTTTGGCTAATTGTGACTTTGTGCTTTTTGCTATTTTGTTTAGCATAGGGCCTTTCTTTCTTTTGCTTTGATGATAGGTTGCTAGTTTTAGATGGGTTTGAATCTGGGTTTGTCCGATTGGTTTCCGTCTGTCTTTGTGAAGCTTATTAATGAAAATGTGATTTTGTGTTAAATTCTATCATTTATATGGTTTTGTGTATTTAAATTTACGTTTGTAAACTCAAGTCCCCCCCCCCCCCTTCCCCCTACATGGAATTTCTAAATTCGCCCCTGGTGAGGGTGCTTTCTTACTCACCTTTCATAATTGCCTATTAGAAGTTAGATTTATGAAACCTTGGGTATCACTCAAACAAGTAGTTTTAGGAAATTTTGTATTTTATAAGTTTGGGTCTACCTCACAAGGCTCAGGCACGCCTGAACCAAAAATATAGCAAACAATTTGGCACGCCCGGTGGGACAGCCAAGTGATGATCCATGAAGCATACCGTGAAACATGGCTGCAATTCTACAACGATCAAATTCGTTGGAGGGACGAAAAAATAAGTCTTTTTAAAGATTTAATCGTCTCAACTTCAATAAGATGATATTCTATGGCGATTTAATCTGACAAAAGATTGAATCTCCATGGGATTCACAACTGCGTCATTGGCTTAATCATGAAATAAGCCGATGTGAGGATGAAATTGGTCAACTAAAAATTGAGATTGACCGATATATAGTTTTTAACAAATAAATCGGTCTCCTTCTTGCTTTAAGTGAAGCAGAAGAGCCAGCGCCTTCTGGAAAAAATTTCATATCCATAGAGGATTTTTTAAACAGTAGCTGGAGGGAAAAAAAACCTAGCAGTTTTTCAGCTTTACCGCTCAGGGGGCAAGAAGACGAAAAAATACTCCCTCCGTCCCATATTAGGAGTCCTTGATTCCATTTTTTCAAGTCCCATTTTAAGAGTACTCTTTGAAAAGTCAATATACTTTAATGCACATTTTTCAAGTTTGCCCTTAATTATATACAATTATTCCCTCTTTTTCTTTGACATGACACTAGAATTTTGAAATTCAAAAAGGGACAATATTGGAAAGTTGAAAATTTCACCATAACCAATAATGTCCCCTTCAATAGTTGGAATTCCCAAAAGAGACTCTAAATATGGGACAGAGGGAGTAATTGCTAGTGATGGGCCAAAAATTTTTACTTCGGCTAAAGAGCCTCTCACTAGCGATGATGAAGAAGAAGAAACGCTCCGGGCCCAAAATCTAAACGAGCCTCACAATTCTGTTGAGGTCGAAAAGGAAGAGCATGATAGGTCAGATGATCTCATTTTGGCAACAGACCCTCTCGCCACTGTTGAAGATGATGAAGTGCTTGGGGGGCATGCTCCGCCAAGACCATTTGATTCTAATTCAGTCCATGAATTTTTTGAACATATTCTTTTAAGGAAGCTATAACCCTTAAGGAGTTGTTTAATTTTTTTGGTCTCGTAATAGTGACCGATTATTATTATTATTTTTTTTTAACCAATTAATTATTTGACTTGGGTTGATTTACATCCACGATAGTCGCATACATATATATGTATTTTTAACCAATTAATTATTTGACTCGTGGTAGGTGGCAGAGAAGTGGGCCCAAGCTTTATGAAGGATGGTCGCATACATATATATGTATCTGTTTGTGTCAGCACTGAAGATCAAATTTGTTGGCCAAAATCGGACTAAGCGCAATTGGTCTGGCAATAATTTCGCTCTTCAAATATTCTTCTTTATCATTTTTAAAGAGTCAGGGGGCATTATTTGCACTCAAAAAATATATTTTTTAAATCAAACTTAGAATAAGACCGATTAAAATTTTTAATTGAACTCATGAGACCGATTGCAATTCGGGCAATACAAAGGCCCCTTTTGGACATACACGGTGGGCCACCTCCCTTTAAATACAATTCGGACTTGTAAGTGTGCCTAGATGGCTGATTGTCATATGTTGGGCCTAAGCTTAGATGTTAGGTCATGTTGATCAATTGGGCCCATAGCCATTTAAGATTAGACATTGCAACCACACTCATGTAGCCTTTACCCAAAGCTTTGGCCATTTCCACTACCACATGCGAATCGGTCTGCTCCACGTGGCTGATGAACTTTCATTCGGCCTGATCATGAATGACATATTTAGACTAAGCATTACATGGCCAGTCATTCAATTTCGGCCACATAGTGTTTGCATGTGGTATGTCCAAGATTATCCAGCCATGAAGTCAGTCTGCCAAGTAAACGGGAGGTGCTGGTTACTTCGGTAACGGTGCCAATAGCCAAGCAATCCGGAGGTGTTCGTCAGGACTGCGCGGTTCGTGCCAACAGGCCGGGCATGAAAGGCCGCGGCATCCCTTGGACCTGGTCTAACCAGCAGTTTCCTAAACCAGCTGCAAGACTACAAGAGGGAATGTGGCAGTTTTCTAAACCGCTTAGGAAACTCTCCCCAAATCATGTAAATCAATTGTAATCAGATTAGGCTTCCTAATCTGACTAGCTTACCATGCATGGGTGGACTCTTGCACCTATAAAAGAGCCCACCTACCCTGTCTACAAGGGCTTGAATAACTCTCTAGCAAATAAGCATAGAACAGAGAATTCACCATTGTACGCATATACCCGGCCGGTATTACTGGTAGTGTCGTCCCTCTTTGTTGGCTCACCAGGCCAGCCGGTGATCTACTAGTGAACACGCATAAATGCAACCATGGATGTAGGTCACCTTGTTAACGGGACCGAACCACATACAACTTGTTCCGCTCGAGTACGAAGGCAAGCCCGTTCCGCCCCGATGTCCCCACCAGACTGGGAACACCTCAGTGATGGTGAGCGCAGCCAGGAAACCAGGCGTTCGCAGTGGCGAGCTTGACCCAATCCTCGCCTGGTGGAGGATGCCAGAGCCATCATCAACCGGCGACGCGGGGGCCAGAGGGGAGGAGCCAGGACAGAAGGCCCATGAGTCAGCCAAAGACCCTCCGACCCGGAGCCAGGAGGACCTTAGGCATACGATTACTTAGACCCAGAGCCGGGCTCTATCCCCAAGGTCGACGCACTTTGAGTAAGAGGCCTCGTCATCCGATCTGACCTACCGCTTGGATATAGAGAAGAAAACCGGGAGGGATGACGTTAAGGCCTAGTTTGAGGAACTGCAACAGCAGATTGAGAGGTTGAGCCGCAAGTCCGGCCACGACCTCACCAACACGGAGATGGAATCACCCTACACCGCTCAGGTGATGCAGTTTCCTATCCCGCGGAAGTTCAAACCCCCTCACCTCAGCTCCTACAATGGCACAGGGAGTTCGGTGGACCACATCTGTACCTACAAAGCTCAGATGGCACTGGTCACCACGGTGGACGAGCTACTGTGCATGGCCTTTCCCAGTACCCTCAAAGGGCCAACAGCACAGTGGTTCCCTGCTCTAAAGCCCCGGACGGTCAATGACTTCAAAGCCCTTAGCAAGCTGTTCATTAGCCAGTTTGTCGAGATGCTCGATCGGTCACAACCGGACACTCAGCTGCTGACCGTCAAGCAGTGCAAGGGGGAGTCCCTTAGGGAGTATGTGGACCGTTTCAACCAGCAAAGGCTCCAGATTTGCAATCTTAATGAAACGGCCGCAATTATGGCCTTCTGTTCGGGAGTTCAACACACCAAGATTGCCATGTCGTTTCATCGTGACCGACCAGCAACCCTGGTGGAGCTCTCGGAGAGGGTCGGAAAGTACATAGACACTGAGGAGTTCCTGAAAGTGAAGCACACTGGCCAGGCGGGAGGCGAATCCCCGAAGACCAAGCACAAGCGTGAAGGATTTGAGAAGGGCTAGAGAAAGAAGCCGAAGCAAGATCAGAAGGATGTCCGGGGTCAGCCCCCGATTGCTTTTATACCCCTTTCCCGGCCCATACAAGAAGTCATGTCCGCGGTCGAGGAGCAGAGGTTGCTTCAGCAGTCAGCAAAGCTTAAAGCCCAACCCGGGAAGAGGAATTGGGACAAGTTTTGCCGCTTCCACAGAGACCACGGCCACACACACAGAGGACTGCTTCAAGTTAAAGATAGTAATTGAAAAGTTGATCGAGCAAGGTCATCTTGCAGAGTACGTCTGTAGACACCCCATTTTGTTGGCTAAGAGATTTAGGAGGCCACAAGCATGTCAAACCTCGATGATTAGAAAGATCGGATTTTTAAAGATTGCCTCTAACTCTCAAGAAATCAAAGAAATGACCAAAATGCCTCTAAAAGCTCAAAACTCCCCGGATTGGCCCAGAATCTCAAAAATCATTCGATGTTGTTCCAAACAAAAAAAATGTATTTTAAAAGGTAAAGATTTGAAATCGTAAGCTCCCAGAGACCCCCGGAAGACCCGGAAGTTCCCGGAAAGTCTCTATTGGCCGGCTTGACCAAGGTTTGACCAAGTTTGACCAAAATCATCCAAATTAGTCCAAAAGTTCTGAGATCATCCTAGATCATGTGAAAATTCTTAAAATATGTTTTAAAAGAAAATCGGACGAAAACGTCAGTCTTTGGAGGCTCCTAGAACTTCCTGGAATTCCCTGGAAGTGCACTATTTGACTGATTTGACTGTAAGTTTGACCAAAAATCAAAGTCTCCTTTCCGACATTAAAATTTTTTTATCAAATACTAGAGGTCAATAGCTTTCCAATGGTATATCGCACATAATTTCTAGATCTAAAACGAATTTGTTATGAATTTCTGAAGGTGAAAAATACGATCGATACGGCTTTTATCGCGAATACTGCGAAACTTTCCAAAGTGACCCAATTCCAAACTATTTTTTATGGAAATTAGACCTCAATACCTCTCCAAAGGTATATGACAATCTCAATTTGGATTTTGTATGAATTTTCTGTGAATTTTGGACGAAATAGGATCGTTTCGCAAATTCTGAGAGTTCCGGGGGCCAAAATGCAATTTTTGGTCAACGGGGGAGTTGACTGCTGCGGCGGCACTGGCCCACTACCGCGACGGCAGTGGTCAAGTGCCGCGGTGGCACTCTACGTGATTTTTCAAATTTTTTATAATTTTTGGTTAATTTTTGGGTTTTAATTCAAATTTTCAACAAATAAAACGACATAGTTTTGATTATTCCGGGATTTTGGACCAATTAAAGACTTTTTATAACTCAAAATACCTCCCCAAGTTGGCCTATAAAGGAGACCCATTTTCTTCCATTTGGAGGAGAGCTTGGAAGCCATTAGAGAGAGATATAGAGAGTTAGGAAGAAATAGAGAGAGAAATAAAGATTTTCTTCTTCAAATCCAAGCCAAATGTGAGTTTTTATTTAGTTTTCTCAAAACTAAACTAGTATTTACAAGATTTCAATTCATTTTCTTCATCTTCTTTGACTTTCCAATGAGTTAGAGAGCAATCTACACCCACATACACACATATATGAGAGGTTGAATGCTTGTGGTTCCACCATTGAATATCATCTATTGATTGTTTATTTTCTTGCTTATATACAATGTTCATCTCCTCTTACCTCATTTCTTTTTTATTTTCTTTGTTTTAATTACTTATAGTTCGTCATCATCTAAATGATGACATGAAGTTTGAGGTGAGTGAATCCTTATGGATAGTAGCTCTTGACCTCAAAAACATGTTTAATAGATGATGATTATAACTTCAATACCTCCAAGGTATCCTTGAAGTTATATTCAAAATAAAAATGAATCTCTCCAATAATATTGGGGGTTCTTGATGATGAGTTTGATGTTGATATTCCAAGAGGTCATAATCTCTATTTGATGTAGAAAATATACTTTCAAAACCTCTATTTCAAAACCCCTCTTTAACCCCCTCATTTTAATCTCAAGAAAGAAAAACTATAGTTTTTCCCAAAATCTTCAAAACAGTGAGTCAAAACAGTGATTGACACGAGTTCAAAGATTTCTCTAGAACTCAATACTCAATGTATGGATTCAAAACCACTTGAAAAGTCTTCCTAACTCATTAGAGAACACCCATGATTTTTTGTTTGACTCGGAAATACTTGGAAGGGTTCCATTTTGGCCCAAACATTCACTCCAGATATTCTGCCTTTACTGTCACAGCAGCTTGGTTGACTTTCAACTTGTTTTACAGAAAACTTTTCCAAAAGGGGTGGTCCCAACTCATTTTTAACTTGAACTTCAATGTCTTAGGGAACTTTATCATTTGTTTTCATTTTCTAAGATTTTTTAACATTTCAGTCGACTGTACGAACTCTGTTTTTGAGTAACCTCTATTGTTCATATGATTTCTCTTAATGTGTAATAGTTATTAAAGATTGGTTTTTTAGGTTATGTTTTGGACACAACAAGGAAGATCTCCATAAAAAATCATGCATTGAAAACATTCCTAATCCCTCTTTTCAATTTCCAAAAGATCATGCTACTGTTCTGTCCACTATTCACAGCAAGCATACTTTTACTTCCATACTTTGATTTGATGTTTACATGTACTCCAAATTTGTTCATGTCATAGGAAATAGTTCATACTGTTAGGGATATATACTAAAATCCATGCTTTATGTAGTTGATTTATTATTCATTTAAAAAAATCAGTTAATCTATTTTTTATGAGAATCTGTGTGGGCAATGTTTGTATTATATTATTTATTTAATATTATGCATGTGTGTCTCTCATTCTATATAGTATGTGGTTTGGTGTGTAGAGTTCGGCTTACACACGAAAGATCAGACCATCAGATATTATAGAATGTAAGATTTTGGTTTACAGTCTTAGATGGGATTGGACACACCATCGGTAGGACTGCAGCATGGTGTTGTAGTAGGTTTGTCTTGACTACGGAAAACGGTATAGTTTCAACTCACTATGCTGGTACACTTTGTGTATTAAATGGGACTGACTTGGGGTAATTATCTTTATCCTGACTTATAAGATAATTAATACCTCATGGCTATTATGAGTGCTTATGCTCTAAATCCTAAGTTAATTTGTAGACACATACATTTGATATTTACACTTTGATCCCTAAAAGGGTGAGAACCTTAAATGGATCAATATCTCATTGGATTGGGTGGCAATATTAATTATGTGGTGAATATTAATTAATGAATCCATGTCTCAATTTTGGGATTGATGATATCCCCTTGAGAAAGCTTATAAGTTTTGATTATGTCAAACCCTGCAGGTGGATTTTGTATCCGACATATCAGATAAGTTAAGCAGAGGATCTCAAGGAATTTTAAGAAATTAATTAAATATAATTGTCAGTAATTATATTTAATTAATGGATATCTGTAATCTTAACATGGGGAGATAATAAGCATTTAATAACATGGAGCTCGAAATATATTTTTGAGATAAGGGTAGGAGTGCAATTATAATTCTTTAGTGGTATGAATTATAATTTATGGAAATAGGAATATGATTCAGTTCGAATTAGGGTTTTCTAATTCCATAAGGAAGCCTATTCCTTATTGACTTCTTATGGTCCCTATCGTAGCCTATATATATGCTGCTTTGGCTCTCTCCTCGGTTAGCATTTTTCTATATAGAGAATTATAACTCGGAATAGAAAAGAGAACATAAAAGAGGGGGAGCAGAAAACAGAAAGGATTTCGAAAGAGCCCACACTCAGTTCGATATTCTGGCAGCAAAGGAATACTGTAGAAGATCGTGAGCTGTTATTGAGCCCGTGTTCTCGATTCATCTACTACAGCAATCCGTTTTAGCAGTTTAAGGTAACCCTAGTTCCACCCTTGTAGGGTTATTGTAGTTTTCACGTAATTTGTTTTATAGTACCAACTTATACGCGCTGTCAATGAATTCTAGGAACACAGTTTCCTAACAGTGGTATCAGAGCAATGTTGATTCTGCGTATGGGTTGGACGCAACCATGTTGTTCAATAAAACAAATCTTATGCGTGTTTTGATGGATGGATAGAACGTAGAACTGTGCTAACCCTTGTTTTGCAGCGTTCTTATTCCACTATTATGGTCACTGATTTTGTGTGATTGGATCCCACGATGGTTTTATCCGTGGTTAATTTTGCTGCTTTAATATAGCATGTGAACTTTATGGAGGCATGGGATTTGTGTGTATTGGATCCCACGCTTGATTGATGTGTGGTTAATTTACTGCAAAGAAATAGCATGTGAACTCCTTTATGGAGGCATAGGGTTTGTGTAATATATCTCAAGTAAATCCGTGTAGACAATTCGTGAAGACAGTTTACAAGCAGTTCAGAAACAATCTGGAGGCAATATCTGAAGGCTGTTTCAGAAAACAGTTCTGGCAGGCAGTTGTTGATGGTAAATCGGATTTAGCTTCCGGGGCGCTGCCCCGGAAACCCCGCGGGGGGCGCTGCCCCCTCGACCCCCGCAAGCTGACTGGGCAGCTCGACCCCCGTTGCATAGTGGTGACATAGAGCTAATTGGGTTCAATGAAGATTTCTTCACAAGAGTTGCAGCTTGACCATAATAGTGGTATTCCTATTTTATTGTGGTTTTCTTATTTATGTGTGATTGAATGATTATTATTGTTTCATGTTTCATGAATAGGGCAACATGGATAATTGTTCCTAGACCTATTTCAGATGTCTAGCTGCATGTTTAATTTATATTAATTTAAAATGATGGACAACTACATGTGTATTTAGAAATAAAACTAATTCCATAATTTGAAAACATAAGTACTTATTTTCTAAAATCATGAGAATAGAATAATTTTATTATCTACACATGTGGGTTTCACAAGTAAGGATGAATTAATCCTTGTCAAGTATTCCATTATTTTTTATTAATTAAATTAAAAGTTTTTCTAAAATATTATAACCCTCAAATTTTTTTTAAATTTCTAAGTGGGAGAGGGAATTTATCAAGTATAAATCCCATGGTCTCCATCACTAGTTTGTAGATGATATGATTAATTTTGATTGATGGCTCTAGTGTCATCCTCCCTATCGGATGTAGTTGATCATGGAATCATCAGTACAAACTTGTTTAAAAGAATGTTTTGGGTGATTGTTGGTGTGGGTCACCTCTCCATCAGAGGTATTCCTCATGGAACTCTTGACCTAGAATTAAGTGATGGTATACACTTAGCTATAAATAATAATATCCTCTCCATCTGAGTCACTGTTATTATTTATAGGACCAAAGCAAGTCAGCAGTTTAATTTTATTAGGCAAAGTACATTGCCTGGATAGTAAAATTAAAAGGCAATTGTCTATCTGAACAAATGATGGATAGTATATGGCTTCCCATCGAGTCATACTATTCGCGGAATATCAGGTTGCTAGCGGATTCCTTTCAAATATAGTAGAGGGAACCAATATTTTCAACTCGAATCCATAGTAATTTTTGCCCAAACGTAATTATTTATGTTATGTGATTCTCAGGCTTTTAAATGGGTACTTTCAATCCACTTGCTTTATACTTAAAGAAAACAAACTTACTGGACCAAACTATATAGATTGGAAAAGGAATTTGGATATTGTGTTAACTACTGAAGAGTACAAGTTTGTGCTTACTCAAGAATGTCTTGAGCAACCTGGTGAGGGGGCGACCGCTGAGGAAACCCAGGCTCACAAGAAATGGGTCAAGGCTGATGAGATGGCACGGTGTTACATTTTGGCATCCATGTCAAATGTGCTGCAACATCAGCATCAGTCAATGGCCAGCGCCTATGACATGATGGAGAGCCTCCGAGAGATGTTCGGGGATCAAAGTCGTGCTGCTAGGCAGGTTTCCATGAAAGACTTGATGAACACAACCATGGCTGAGGGGACGCCTGTAAGGGATCATGTTCTTAAGATGATATCTCTTCGTAATGAACTAGAGATCCTTGGAGCTACAATCGACGGGGAAACCCAGGTCGATATCGTACTCCAGTCACTGTCAGAGTCTTTAAAGCAATTCTGCCTCAATTACAACATGAATAAATTTAAATATACTTTGGCAGAGCTGCTTAAAGAACTCCAGGCAGCTGAGGGTCTCAACAGAAAGTTGGGGAGTGCTCTTGTGTTTGAGAAAGGTTCTGCTTCAAAGCCGAAAGGCAAGAAGAAAATGAAACAGGCTCAAAAGAAGGCCGCGGCTCCTCCACCAATCCAAAGGCCACGAGGACAACCGGGAAAGCCTAAAGGCAAATATTTTGTTTGCAATCAGCCAGGATACTGGAAGAAGCAATGTCCAGTTTATCTCGCCAGACAGAACAATCAAGGTAAATCTCATTTACTAGTTGTTGAATCGTGATTAGCGGTCCGATCTACCGGTACCTGGTGTGTAGATACGGGAGCCACTGATCATGTATGCAATTCTTTGAGGGGTTCCAGGGAACCAGACAGCTCAGTGATGGAGAGATTTATCTATATATAGAAAATGCTACGAGAGTAGCAGCAATTGCAGTAGGAGATCTACATCTTAGTTTTGGTAGAGATAGGATTTTAATATTAAGAAATTGCTTTTATGTACCTTCTATTATAAGGAATTTAGTTTCAGTTTCTAGTTTTGTAAAGAATAGATATTCAGTTCATTTTAATAAAGTAGTAGTTATTAAGGAAAATAAACGTTTTATTTGTTCTGGTAAATTGGTGGATGATCTTTATATTATAAATCCTATCTCTCCTATACTGCAACTTAATGAATTGAATAACACAAATAGTTTGCCATTTAAGAGAAAAGAACCTTCGAGGATGAACCAAACTCATCTTTGGCACTGCAAAGCGGGGGTATTTGTAAAATACAACCGCGCTAAAAGGAAGAATTGTATTAGTTTTTATCATAACTTCCCGTTTTATCTGCAATTTGCATGGCAAGGCTAATTTTCGTACAATATGATTAATCTATGATAAGTTGTATTGTTTTAGCTGCTGTTTGTGCAGATCACTGCTGTGTGGACTAAACAGATGAACATCAGGATAAATGGAATGCTGGAATGAAAACAAGAGAAGTCAAAGCTGAAATTTGGAGTTCGATCAATCTAACCCAGTTCGATCGATCGAGCGTTCGATCGCTTAAAGAAGTGTTGAAGCGCTTGAGGCTTAAGGGTTCGATCGATCGAGAGCAGTTCGATCGATCGAACGTGGTATTTCCAGTAACATTCGTGTGCGCAGCAGATGCGGGTTTTTAACCCTAGGTTTTTAGGTTTCTTATATATATGTGTATTGTTTACGTCCAGAGGACGCCCACATTTTTATTTTTTACAGTTTTAGAGAGAGAGAGATAGAGAGTTTGCTTGTGTTTTTGTAGGTTTTCATTGAGCCTTTACATTGTGAACCGGATTTCTTTAAGTTAATACAAGTATTCTACGTTCCAGGTTATTTATATACTGTCTATTTACATTCTGCACTCTGTAGTCGTAGCTTAATCGTTCATATTGTAGTATTGCATGCTAGATATTCTCAAAGCCATAGTTTTTATATTTTCCATGAAAAACTCGCAACCAAACAAGGTTTTAATGTTTTCTTACGTTAAATATCAATCTGTGACACTCCAGACGATGTCTGAGTAGTCCCAGGTTGGGAGAACACGATGAAACAGTGATCTCCAGCTTCTGCCATGCAGCAGAATAATCGCTGTGTTCGATCGATCGGAGTTAGTTCGATCGATCGAACCAGAGACAGTCAAGCGATCAAAGTCAGTTCGATCGATTGAGAGATGAAGGTCTTCGATCGATCGAAAGCGCATCGATCGATCGAACTCCCTGATTCTTGAGGATGTTACCTGCAGTATTCCAGGACCTTTTGTTTTAAGATTTGTTATCATTCTGTCCCAAAAAATGCTCAGTTTGTCAAAACAGTTTTTAAAACTAAGGCCCTAAGGCATTTTCTTTCAATACATTTTGCAAACCACCTTCAATGCTAACACCATTGAGGGTGCGAGTCTTAACTATTGGATTAAACCGCTTTCACGTATGTTAACTTAACTGTGATGATATGGTCCCGGTCATGAAAGGGCCATGGATTCTCCATCTTTAGAGGAATACGGAAAACTGTGGGTAATGTACTCCTTTGTGCTTCAAGGCAAATGCATGGTAGATAGCTAGATTATTGTGGATTCGTGTAATCCCAACACTTTCTTCTTAAAAGTTAAACATCCTAATTTAGAGTACTATTTTTAATTAGCTAGTTAGATCGTTAATTTAATCTTAATTATCTTCATTAGTAATCTTAGTTTGTGGAACTTCGTGTTCCGCACCATCGTTTAATCTTATTCATTTTATTTTGCTTTCTTTTTGAGGATAGTCTAATTCAATAGGTCAACACCTTCCCTGTGGGATCGACCTGGTCTTACCAGTTACTACTTGCACGTCTACCTACACTTGGGTATTGCACAAGAGCGCACAAGATTTTTCACGTGTCAAGTTTTTGGCGCCGCTACCGGGGAAGGCGACGATCAATTCCTTAGATTACCTCAGTCACTCTTCATCTCTTTCTATTTTTATTTTCTCTTCTTTTCAGTTCTTTTGGGTAAGTTCTCACCCTAGGGACTCTCTTAGTTCATGTCCAAGAATTCTATTGAAGGAATTTTTGGAAATCCATTCTACCGCTCTGACTCTGATAGTTCCATCAACCCAATAGCCACTCCAACTGAATCAATGGATGATCATCAGAGTGAAAATGGTGACAATAATATGGTGCCAATTGATGAGGCGCTACGTCCTCTTTGCGCTCTCATGCAACCAGAACATGCACCTACGCCCTCTTGCATTCAAATCCCACCGCATAATGGCGAATTTCAGTTTCGCAATGGGATGATTCAACTGCTTCCCACTTTCCATGGGATGGAAAGTGAGAAGGCGTATTTACATGTCACCGATTTTGAGGATGTTTGCAAAACATTCTCGCAAAATTGTCCTAGGGAGGTGACGCATCTAATGCTATTCCCCTTCACTTTGAAAGATAAAGCGAAGGCGTGGCTCCACTCCCTAAAACCGAATTCAATTTTCACCTGGCATGCGATGAGCACCGCGTTTCTGAAGAAATTCTATCCTACTCGCATGACCACAGACCTTCAGCGTCAAATCAATTCCTATAAACAAAAGAGCAATGAAACCTTCACACAAGCATGGGAGCGTTTCAAAGATTTGCTTCTCTCATGCCCACACCATGGGTTTGAGAAATGGCGAACTATCAGCTTCTTTTATCAAGGGTTGAATGGTGAAACAAAGAAGTTGGTGGAAACGATGAGCTCTGGACCATTTCTGCGTAAAAACACTGAAGAGGCTGAAGCCCATTTCGAATGGTTAGCTGAATACGCTCATGAATGGTCAAATTCTGACAATGTCTCACGCTCACAGATATCCTGTGTAGAGGAGAAAAGCCTATACCAGCTAACCAGTGAAGATCACCTCATGACTAAGTATGCAGAGCTAGCAAAAAAGGTAGAGGAGTTAAGCATGAAAGGAGAGAGCTCTAGGCAAGTCATGCCTGAGGAACCATGTGGCACATGCAACATGTTGGGACATACAACTCAATATTGTCCTAATGTGCCATATTTTCAAGAGCAAGCCCCTATAGAGATGAATGCCATGCAAGGTTTTCGAGGGGCGGGGAATTCCAACAATAACTTTCAAAGTAACAATAGATGGAATCACCCCAGTTTTGATTGGAGAAATAATGCTGGGACCCAAAATCAATATCAACAGCAGCCCTACAACAATAATCAATATCAAGGGCAAAACAATAGGTCGTCCCAGCAATACAATCAAAACAGAACCAATAATTACAACCAAGCTCAACCCTCCAATGCACCACAAACCAATACCTATGTGCCACCGCACAAGAAGGTACAAGAAGAAGAGCCACTTGCTAATGCCAATCTAACGCAGCAACGCATCCAAATGATGAGTAGAATGTCTGCCACGTTAGAGAGGATAGATGCACGGCAAGAAGGCTCAGGAGGAACATTCCCTGCCCAACCACTTCCGAACCCCAAGGGACATAACAATGGTCCTAACAATCAAGAACATGCTAAAGCTGTGACTACACTGAGAAGTGGAAAAATCATAGAGAAAAGCATGCCTCTGTCCACTCCCGAAGTGTACAAAGAGGAGGAAGTGGTGGATGAAGAAGTTGAACTACCATCTACTCGAGAGGAGGAGCCGTCTACTAATGATGAACCAATGAAGGCAAACATTGAAGCTCCTAGAGTAGAGGAAGAAGTTGAGCGAAGGCCTGGAAAGGAATCTGTTAAGGAGGAACCACCAAAATGCCCCTTTCCTGCACCTTATCCTCAACGGTTGAAGAAACCTAAGAATGAGACAAAGAATCAGGAGTTTCTGGAATTGTTTAAGCAAGTTAAAATTAACCTTCCACTCCTAGATGCTATCAAGCAAGTGCCGGCCTATGCTAAGTATCTCAAAGATCTATGCACGGTCAAAAGGAGGCAAAGCGTGAAGAAACATGCGTATGTCGCGTGCCAAGCCAGTGCGATCATTCAAAATGAGTTGCCTCCAAAACTCAAAGATCCCGGTACACCTACTGTCTCATGCAGAATTGGGAATCAAAAGATAGATAACGCACTCCTCGATTTAGGAGCAAGCGTGAACCTGCTGCCATATTCAGTCTATAAACAGCTAGGGTTGGGTGAACTCAAACCCACCCGAGTCGCTTTGCAATTGGCAGACAGATCTGTGAAGTACCCTAGAGGAGTGTTAGAAGACCTCCTTGTCCAAATAGACTCTTTTGTCTTTCCGGTTGATTTCGTAATATTGGACACAGAACCTGTGTCTAATCCTGGTGCACATATCCCGGTTATCTTTGGACGTCCATTCCTCAACACCATTGATGCCACAATCAAGATTAGAAGTGGTATCATGACTATCGTATTCGGGAACATGACATTGAATGTCAAGATCTTTTCCAATCCCCGACCGGAAGAATACGATGATGAGGAAGAAATTCATTATATAGACACGGTCATTGAAGATGAAGTTGACTTGGTCGACTACAAAGATCCTTTGGAAGTTGTGATGACTTAATTTGGTGATATCTATCAGCCTGCTGAGTCAACTCCATTGGATGCTGACCTGAACCAGACGTGTCTTATGATGGATACGATAGAGGAGGATAGAGCCGATTGCATGTGGGTAATGCCATATGAACAACTGCCTCCTAAAACCAAGTTGGTAATGCCCTCTAGTTTCCAGTTTCCGGAGTTAGAATTGAAGGAGCTTCCCAAAGAGCTAAAATACGCGTTCTTAGGGACTGGAAAAACCTATCCTGTGATCATTTCATCTGCTTTAACTCATGAACAGGAAGGTAGGCTAGTGCAAATGCTGACGAAGCATAAAGATGCTATGGGATGGACAATTGCTGACCTCAAAGGCATAAGCCCATCCATATGCACGCATAAGATATATCTGGAGGAAGACGCTAAACCTTCAAGGCAAATGCAAAGGCGTCTGAATCCCAACATGCAAGAAGTAGTTAAAAAGGAAATGCTTAAACTACTTGATGTTGGGATGATTTACCCGATATCTGACAGTCCTTGGGTTAGTCCTACCCAAGTAGTTCCAAAGAAAGCAGGCATAACGGTCATCCCGAACAAAGATGGTGAATTGGTACCAACACGTATCCCCACTGGATGGAGGATGTGTATTGACTACAGGAAGTTAAATACTGTGACCCGAAAGGACCATTTTCCTTTGCCATTCATGGATCAAATGCTAGAACGTGTGGCGGGTCACAAGTATTACTGCTTTTTGGATGGATACAGTGGATATAATCAAATTGAAATTGCTCCTGAAGATCAGGAGAAAACCACGTTCACTTGTCCATTTGGTACATTTGCATACCGACGAATGCCGTTTGGTTTATGTAATGCACCGGCTACCTTTCAGCGGTGCATGCTAAGCATATTCAGTGACATGGTCGAAAACATCCTTGAAGTATTCATGGATGATTTTTCAGTGTTTGGCCATAGCTTTGAAGATTGTCTCAGCAATCTCGAGCAGGTTTTAATGCGGTGTGAGGACAAACACCTAGTCTTGAATTGGAAAAAGTGTCACTTTATGGTGACCAAGGGAATAGTCCTCGGCCATATAATATCCGATGAAGGAATCCAAGTGGATAAGGCAAAAATCGACATAATCTCAAATCTACCTGTCCCCCGTACAGTAAGAGACATCCGTTCATTCTTGGGGCATGCAGGTTTTTATCGTCAATTTATCCAGAACTTCAGTACAATCTCTCGACCCCTTTGTCAACTTCTTGTCAAGGATGCACCATTCGAGTGGTCAGAGAGTTGCCAAAAGTCCTTTGAGGATCTAAAAGAGCTCCTCACCTCCGCACCTATAATACAGGCACCCGACTGGAGTTTGCCTTTTGAATTAATGTGCGATGCTAGTGATTACGCCATTGGCGCGGTCCTAGGCCAGAGAAAGGACATTAAGCCACATGTGATAGACTATGCCAGCCGAACTTTGAATGAAGCTCAAATGAATTACACTACTACTGAAAAGGAGCTGCTAGCAGTAGTATTCGCCCTGGATAAGTTTAGGTCTTATTTGATAGGGTCACCAATCGTCTGTTTTACAGATCATTCGGCCCTCAAGTATCTGCTGTCAAAGAAAGACGCTAAACAACGGCTTATTCGCTGGATACTCTTACTCCAAGAGTTTGATTTAACAATCAAAGATAAGAAAGGAGTAGAGAATGTGGTTGCGGATCATCTTTCCCGGTTGACTTTTATCGACAACACTGAATCCCAATCCATTAAGGATGAGTTCCCAGACGAACAGCTACTGGCAGTAAGTAGTCTGCCTTGGTATGCTGATATTGTAAACTACCTTGTCACGGGTGAAACACCGACTCATTGGTCGAACCAAGACAGAAAACGGTTCCTCTCGTTCGCACGTCATTTCTTCTTTGATGACCCATACCTTTTCAAGTACTGTGCTGACCAGGTCATCAAGCGCTGTGTCCCCAATGAGGATATAACCGTAATATTAGCGTCATGCCATTCTGAGGCATGCGGTGGCCACTTCGCGTCACACAAGACCGCACAAAAAGTCCTACAAAGCGGTTTTTACTGGCCCACTATTTTCAAAGATGCATATTCCTTTTGCAAGACATGCCAACGCTGTCAAAAGCTTGGAACTATTTCTAAAAGGAATTCTATGCCTTTAACCCCTATCATCACAATTGAGATATTTGATTGTTGGGGCATAGATTTTATGGGTCCATTTCCCAAGTCTAATAACTGTGAATACATACTCCTTGCTATAGAGTATGTATCGAAATGGGTAGAAGCGATACCAACGAGACGAAATGACCACAGAACGGTCATGTCATTTCTAAGAGAGCATATCTTGTCTCGTTTTGGTACTCCGAAAGCTTTACTAAGTGACCAAGGCAAGCATTTCTGCAATAGGCCCTTGGAGTCACTTCTCAAGAAATACGGAGTCCATCATAAAATCGCTCTTGCCTATCATCCACAGTCAAATGGGCAAGCAGAATTGGCTAACCGAGAAATCAAGCATATTCTCAAAAAGACGGTTAGTTCCAATCGAAAAGACTGGGCATACAAATTGACTGACGCGTTATGGGCATACCGTACTGCTTATAAGACGAATCTTGGTATGTCCCCGTATAGATTGGTTTACGGGAAAGCTTGCCACCTTCCTGTTGAAATTGAACATAAAGCTTATTGGGCGACACGCTCATTGAACTTTGACATTCAAGAGGGAGGTCAGCTACGCAAGCTCCAACTTGCAGAGCTAGAGGAAATACGACGAGATGCGTATGACTCTGCGAAGTTGCATAAGGAAAAGTTGAAGGCTCGCCACGATCGTACGATTTTTCGTAAATCATTTGAGCCGGGGCAGAAAGTTTTACTGTATGACTCTCGCCTCCACCTTTTCCCAGGAAAGCTCCGTTCCCGTTGGACAGGCCCGTTCATCGTAAAAACTATTTTTCCACATGGGGCGGTTGAGATTGTCAATCCAAAGAACGATGATTGTTTCAAGGTCAATGGCCAAAGATTGAAACCGTTCTTGGAGAACTTCCACACTGAAGTTGAGCACATCCAGCTGGATGAGCCCAGCTATTCTCACACTTAAAAATCCAAAGTGGAGTTCCAAATTGTTGTTGTATTTCTTTTCTTTCCTTGCATTTTTAGTTTCTCTCTTTTGTTTTTAAGTTTTTGTTCGTTCTTTCGTGTTTGTGATCTAGTTCTAATCCATTATACTTTAAACCACTCTGTTGCAGGTGCATAGATGCGAGGTGATGATGTTCATTCTGTCGGTTCTTAGGCTGATTCAAAATGTCGTTGTGGCACCTGGACTGAGGGTGAACTCACACCCTGCCCTTTGCTTCATCAAGATCCTGAAGCTCATTCTCTCATTGATGCTGCTCAAGGGTACATTCCATATCCACCAGCCCTCCTGGACATCAATCCATACGAAAATATGGGATTTCAGGATGACGAGGATGTGGATGAGGAAGAAGACCTATACATGGGACGAATGGTGGATGATGCACTCATGGCACAATGGAAAAATGATGATATGTGGGAGCCATGGAAAGATCATGACCTCCAGGATGTCGTCCCAGACCGCCACAATGCCGTCTTTGTTTTCGTGGATGTGAGCTTCCTGCTATTCAGGCTCCAATGCCCCTTACCAGCCAGTGCATTTTGGGAACCTATGCCAATAGTGAGGTTGGAACTTGTCACATTTCTTTGTATTTTTGTTTCTGTTCATTGTTTTTCTTTTCGTGTTAATCCGTGTTGCTTGTGTTCTGTTATTTTAATTTCGGTTTGTTGTCTTTTGTCCAGGATTGTCACTATGTTTCTAAATGGTATTCCGATATTCCTTCCACATCAACTGATTCATGGTCTTGGGCCCTACATAAGGCCCCCACACACTCCGCCGCGAGAGGACAGTCCGTTGCGAAATTATACTCCTTTATCCTTGTCTCCATCTGGATCACCTCTTGCATGGGCTTTCAATTCTTTGGAGACGCCAGACTTGTTTGATGATGTCCTTGCTGCTTTTCGATTGTTCTGGGAAAGGGAATCATCGAGTTTGGACTTCACTTCTGAAAATTCGGCGGGTTATGCAGAAATTGTGGAAGAGGAAATCTTTATACTCGAAGATTAGTGCTGCATTTCAGTTGTTTCTGTTCATTTCATCTTTTGTTTATCAACTGGAGTGTAATCCTTGACAGATTGTTATTGGTTTTAGTTTTATTTTTTTGGTTTTCTTTAGTTAAATAAGGTCTTAAACACAGTTAGGGGTAATAATGTTGCAATTTGGATGCAATTATAAAGTTTTATTTCTATATAAATTGCAATTTTCTATTCTGAGGATGAATTTCTGTCCTACATGCCTGTACTTCAACTGCTTTTCAGTCTCTCTGCATGTCCAGATTTGTTTCTGATAGTTGGGGGTGAAGTTGTTTATGTTTCCTATTGAATTCTGAAATTTTTATGTTCGATCGATCGAACTCATTCCGATCGATCGAAACCTGAATGTTCAAGCGCTTATATTTTCTGTTCAATCGATTGAGGGATTTGCTTTCGATCGATCGACCATAGTTCGATCAATCGAACACGGCTTTTAAACGAGGCGTCATCAGCACACCTCTTCATTTCCCTCACTTACACACACTCAAGCGCTCGAGCACAGAAGGGGGGGGTGACTCGGCAATTTTCGTGTCCTTGCACTCAATAAGACGCCCAGATCACCCCTCTAATCATCCTCATCGTCATCTCATCATCCCCTCCACCTCCACTGCGGGTTTCTAAACCGAGGTAGGCTCCACATGTTTTTATCTTTCATTTCCTTAATGATTGTGTTAGAAAATCCCAAGGGGGTGTCCCCTTGGTCTTAGGATTTCCTTTTGATAGTTCATTGTTTGTGCATTTTTTGTTTCCTTTGCGTTTCTGCGATCGCTGCACATCGCTGTGTTCGATCGCTTGAACTGGTTTCGAGCGATCGAAGGGGAAATGTTCGATCGATCGAACAATGTTAAAGCGATCGAAGCCTACTCCAGTTCAATCGATCGAATTCACTTAGATCGATCGAACTCAAGCAGTGGCAGTTTTATTTCTTTTTCTCCCTGTTCTTATATGTGCCATGTTGTGTCTTATTTTCAGGGCTACCGCGATGAATCCAGTGACGGGCTACCATAAGTCCAAACCCCTCAGCCTTATTATACCAGATCCGGTACCCGCACATGGGTTCCGAAATGACGAGGACAGGCTATGGTACGAGCGGCATTTTCAGACGAGGATGGTGATGATCGAGCGCCCTATTGAGTACGTCTGGACAGAGAGCCCATGGTTCCTGACACGGATCCGCTCTATGCCTCACTGGTTCCATCTCCTTTCATTGGCCAAGAGTGTCAATCTATCCTGGATTCGAGGTGCGTGTGCGACTATGATCCGCGACCCGGTTGCCCCATTCACATACCATGCCTTCTTCCGGAGTCGCCCGTTCATCATCAGTCCCGCTACCGTTTCGGCCGCATTGGGGGTACCAGAGGTACCAGATTATGTTTGCCCCCACCGGTCTAATGCACCTGCGACCCCACCATCCACCATTATCTGTGAGCTCACTGGAGGAGCCGTCCCGTCTTGGGATGGCGATGCTTTGATTGAGGACCACTTTCTCACTGATGGCTACCACATGATCCACCTGGTCCTCAGCAACTGCCTCCTAGTGACTTCCTATAGTGAGAAGATCGCGGCTTGGTATGCGCGAGTCTTATATGCAGTGGGGACGGGACAGCCAGTTTGCATACCACGCCTCTATATTGACTTTATGGTCCACCCCACCCGTTTTATCTCATCTAAGAAGCACCTGAAAGGTGCTTGGGCTATTCAGAGGGTTATGGCTGATGCCGGTTTCCCCGAGCTTGCTGGAGATGATGTTCGCCCTTCCCCCCGCCGTTTTAGCGAGGCGGCGGCTCGCCGCTCCGACGGTCAGAAGAGAAAGCGAAAGGGAAAAGGGAAGTCGCGGGTGAGGGGGAGGAAGAAGAGGCGTGGTGGGACGGACACGGAGGCGGGAGCTTCAGGGACACCCACCGAGGTGGAGGAGCTTGATTCCGATGATGATGAGGATGATCCGGTTGCTGCGGTTCGGCAGTTTGAACTGCGACAACGGTCGCAGACTCAGGCCCAGGGAGAGTCTTCTTCCTCTGTGCCTCTCCCGACGGTTCACGAGCTACTATTGGAGGAGAGAGAGGCCAGGATTAGACTTGAGGGCCGGATGGATCATCTACAGACCTTGCTGGAGTCCATATTAGTTCAGATTGGGGTCGATTCGGCTGTTCACTCTACTCCGCATCCATCAATGGCCCCGTCTGCACCACCTACTAATGATCCATCATCTACTACTGCCCCGGATTCTGCTACTACCGATCCTTTTTCTTCTGCTGCTGCCGATCCATCTGCTGCTGCCCCTGCTACTACACTGTTGCCATCAGCTCCCATCGACATCCCTTCTGATATAGCTGATGATGCGCCGTCCGGTGTCGATTAGTTTTAGTTGGGGAGGTGGTGTTTATGTGTTTTTGGTTACTTATTGTACTGATTTTTGGTTATGGTTTTGGTTGGTTGGATATATTGGTTGTTTTGGTTGGCCTATTTGGTTGGTTGGTTCTGTATGGACATTATGTATCACTGCTTTTATTTTATTCTGTTCATATTACAGTGGTTTAGATTGTTTGGATCATGATTTTTATCGTATTACTCTTATCTATTGATCCTGTTTGTTTTGGAGATTGTGTTCTACTTTTCTATGCTAGGTTGCTATGCTTGCGATCATCAATTTGCTCCATACAGGTGATACCCATCTATTTTATTTATTGAAAATCAACTTCTGGGGACTTTGTTGTTTTCAGTTGGGGGTAGGAGATAATAGATAGGTATACACCCGTAATGATCAGGTTTTGCACTTGGATATGTTTTAAATTTAATGAGAACACAGTCTATTAAAATTTTGAAAATTTTTATTATTGAATCGTATTGATAGAATAACTCTGAATAATCTCTCCTGCCTGTTAATTAGACAAGGACACATTTGTAGTATTCTCATCTTTTATGGATTAAATCCACGCGTTTTCTGTATCACTGAAATGAATTGCATTTGTGAAGCTATTATGTACCCAACACTTTTGCACACTAATTGGCAGCTATGTAGAAAACCTAAAAATTGAGTTAATATGAATATTGTGCGAAAAGAACAAGTAGTGGAAGCTAATAACCCTTTGTGAGCTATTGAGCCAATCGTCATTTCTGAGGGGATTCTCATATATTGTCGAATGGTCATTCTTGCATATACTTGGTGAATTCGTTGTTAAGTCTCAGTTTTCTTTAAAAGTTTTGACTGCTTGTTAGAGGAGAACGTTCAGGATTTACCAATTACACTCAATGAACACTTAAGTGCTAAAAATTGAAAGTTGAGAAAATGATTCAAGCCATCGTTTACCCATTCTTTTACCTGATATAGCTTTCACCTACATTCATTGAATTATTTCATCCCTGATCCCACACCAATTAAATATTTCCAATGTAATCACAAGAATCCAAATCCTTGATCTATACCTTGACCTCATTGAGCCGTTTGATATATTTGTTGAGAATGAGTCATCAAAGTATGTGAAATGGAAGGAAGTAGTTGTGGGACGTGCTATTATTTAAAAAAAAAAGTGATGAATGAAGGAGAAGAGAAAAAGAGCATATGAAATGAATGGGAGATTGGGTGGAGAAAAGAATAAAGAATAAAAAGAGAAGTTGAAATTCCATCACATACTAAAAAGCACACTCTTCTCTACAACACTCCCACCTACTAAATAAAAGCCGCAATTCAAAGTCTTGAAGATTCTCAACAATTGATTTGAACATGGAAGTGTGAGTTGAGTTATCCACAGTATTTCGCTCCTTTAGTAAGTAGTGTTCCATTCATGAGACTATACACTCTTAAATTGTTAGGGATATAGACTAAAAGCCATGCTTTATGTAGTTGATTTATTATTCGTTTAATAAAATCAGTTATTCCATTTTTATGAGAATCTGTGTGGGCAATGTTTGTATTATATTATTTATTTAATATTATGCATGTGTGTCTCTCATTCTATATAGTAGGTGGTTTGGTGTGTAGAGTTCGGCTTACACACGGAAGATCAGGCCATCAGATATTATAGAATGTAAGATTTTGGTTTACAGTCTTAGATGGGATTGGACACACCATCGGTAGGACTGCAGCATGGTGTTGTAGTAGATTTGTCTTGACTGCGGGAAACGGTATAGTTTCAACTCACCATGCTGGTACGTTTTGTGTATTAAACAGGACCAACTTGGGGTAATTATCTTTATACTGACTTATAAGATAATTAATACCTCATGGCTATTATGAGTGCTTATGCTCTAAATCCTAAGTTAATTTGTAGACACGTACATTTGATATTTACACTTTGATCCCTAAAAGGGTGAGATCCTTAAATGGGTCAATATCTCATTGGATTGGGTGGCAATATTAATTGTGTGGTGGATATTAATTAATGATGGAATCCATGTCTCAATTTTGGGATTGATGATATCCCCTTGAGAAAGCTTATAAGTTTTGATTATGTCAAACCCTGCAGGTGGATTTTGTATCCGACATATCAGATAAGTTAAGCAGAGGATCTCAAGGAATTTTAAGAAATTAATTAAATATGATTGTCAGTAATTATATTTAATTAATGGATATCTGTAATCTTAACATGGGGAGATAATAAGCATTTAATAACATGGAGCTCGAAATATAATTTTGAGATAAGGGTAGGAGTGCAATTATAATTCTTTAGTGGTATGAATTATAATTTATGGAAATAGGAATCTGATTCAGTTCGAATTAGGGTTTCCTAATTCCATTAGGAAGCCTATTCCTTATTGACTTCTTATGGTCCCTATCGTAGCCTATATATATGCTGCCTTGGCTCTTCTCTCAGGTTGCATAATTTTATATTCTAAGCTTCCCTTGACCTCCTAGCTTTCTTCTAGAAGGGTTTCCACCAAACCCTAGTCTCTGTGAGCATTCAAGAGACATAGGAGTGTAGATCGCTAGCGTCGGACAACGCTCACTAAAAGAGCTTCGGACTGCTCGATACTGATCGAAAGTTGCTGAATTTTTTACACAACGTTCCTGACGTCGAGACGGAGCTGCTGTTAAAAATTCAAGTAAATCGGAGATCGTTTGATCCTCCTGACGAACACATCTTTGTCGGATCAATGTGATCAGGATTGAATCGTCATAGCAATCAAAGAGAGTGTTATAACTGGGAATAGAAAATAGAACGTAAAGAGGGAAGAGCAGAAAACTAAAAGGATTTCGAAAGAGCCCACACTCAGTTCGATATTCTGGCAGCAAAGGAATACGGTAGAAGATCGTGAGCTGTTATCGAGCCCGTGTTCTCGATTCATCTACTACAACAATCCAATTTTGCAGTTCAAGGTAACCCTAGTTCCGCCCTTGTAGGGTTATTATAGTTTTCACGTAAAATTTTTGCAGTACCAACTTATATGCACTGTCAACGGATTCTGGGAACGCAATTTCCTAATAGTGGTATCAGAGCAACGTTGATTCTGCGTATGGGTTGGATGCAACCATGTTGTCCAATAAAACAGATCTTATGCGTGTTTTGATGGATGGATAGAACGTAGAACTGTGCTAACCCTTGTTTTGCAGCGTTCTTATTCCACTATTATGGTCACTGATTTTGTGTGATTGGATCCCACGATGGGTTTATTCGTGGTTAATATTGTTGTTTTGATATAGCATGTGAACTCCTTTATGGAGGCATAGGATTTGTATGTATTGGATCCCACGCTTGATTGATGCGTGGTTAATTTACTGCAAAGAAATAGCATGTGAACTCCTTTATGGAGGCATAGGGCTCGTGTAATATATCTCAAGTAAATCCGTGAAGACAGTTCGTGAAGACAGTTTACAAGCAGTTTCAGAAAGCAATCTGGAGGCAATTTTTGGAGGCTATTTCAGAAAAGAGTTCTGGAAGGCAGTTGCGTAGTGGAGACATAGAGTTAATTGGGTTCCATGAAGATTTCTTCACAAGAGTTGCAGCTTGACCATAATAGTGGGATTCCTATTTTATTGTGGTTTCCTTATTTATGTGTGATTGAATGATTATTATTGTTTCATGTTTAATGAATAGGACAACATGGATAATTGTTCCTAGACCTATTTCAGATGTCTAGCTGCATGTTTAATTTAATTAATTTAAAATGATGGACAACTACATGTGTATTTAGAAATAAAACTAATTCCATAATTTGAAAACATAAGTACTTATTTTCTAAAATCATGAGAATAGAATGATTTTATTATCTACACATGTGGGTTTCACAAGTAAGGATGAATTAATCCTTGTGAAGTATTCCATTATTTTTTATTAATTAAATTAAAAGTTTTTCTAAAAAATTATAACCCTCAATTTTTTTTAAAAAATTCTAAGTGGGAGAGGGAATTTATCAAGTATAAATCCCATGGTCCCCATCACTGGTTTGTAGATGATATGATTAATTTTGTGTGATGGCTCTAGTGTCATCCTCCCTATCGGACATAGTTGATCATGGAATCATCAGTACAAACTTCTTTAAAAGAATGTTTTGGGTGATTGTTGGTGTGGATCACCTCTCCATCAGAGGTGTTCCTCACAGAACTCTTGACCTAGAATTAAGTGATGGTATACACTTAGCTATAAATAATAATATCCTCTCCATCTGAGTCACTGTTATTATTTATAGGACCAAAGCAAGTCAGCAGTTTAATTTTATTAGGCAAAGTACATTGCCTGGATAGTAAAATTAAAAGGCAATTGTCTATCTGAACAAATGATGGATAGTATATGGCTTCCCATCGAGTCATACTATTCACGGTGTATCAGGTTGCTGGCGGATTCCTTTCAAATATGGTAGAGGGAACCAATATTTTCAAATCGAATCCATAGTAATTTTTGCCCAAACGTAATTATTTATGTTGTGTGATTCTCAGGCTTTTAAATGGGTACTTTCAATCCACTTGCTGTTATACTTAAAGAAAACAAACTTACTGGACCAAACTATATAGACTGGAAAAGGAATTTGGATATTGTGTTAACTGCTGAAGAGTACAAGTTTGTGCTTACTCAAGTATGTCCTGAGCAACCTGGTGAGGGGGCAACCGCTGAGGAAACCCAGGCTCACAAGAAATGGGTCAAGGCTGATGAGATGGCGCGGTGTTACATTTTGGCATCCATGTCAAATGTTCTGCAACATCAGCATCAGTCAATGACCAGTGCCTATGACATGATGGAGAGCCTCCGAGAGATGTTCGGGGATCAAAGTCGTGCTGCTAGGCAGGTTGCTATGAAAGACTTGATGAACACAACCATGGCTGAGGGGACGCCTGTAAGGGATCATGTTCTTAAGATGATATCTCTTCTTAATGAACTAGAGATCCTTGGAGCTGAAATCGACGGGGAAACCCAGGTCGATATCGTACTCCAGTCACTGCCAGAGTCTTTTAAGCAATTCCGCCTCAATTACAACATGAATAAATTTAAATATACCTTGGCGGAGCTGCTTAAAGAACTTCAGGCAGCTGAGGGTCTCAACAGAAAGTCAGGGAGTGCTCTTGTGTTTGAGAAAGGTTCTACTTCAAAGCCGAAAGGCAAGAAGAAAATGAAAAAGGCTCAAAAGAAGGCCGCGGGTCCTCCGCCAATCCAAAGGCCACGAGGACAACCGGGAAAGCCTAAAGGCAAATGTTTTGTTTGCAAGCAGCCAGGACACTGGAAGAAGCAATGTCCAGTTTATCTCGCCAGAAAGAACAATCAAGGTAAATCTCATTTACTAGTTGTTGAATCGTGTTTAGCGGTCCGATCTACCGGTACCTGGTGTGTAGATACGGGAGCCACTGATCATGTATGCAATTCTTTGCAGGGGTTCCAGGGAACCAGGCAGCTCAGTGATGGAGAGATTTATCTATATATGGGAAATGCTACGAGAGTAGCAGCAGTTGCAGTAGGAGATCTACATCTTAGTTTTGGTAGAGATAGAATTTTAATATTAAGAAATTGCTTTTATGTACCTTCTATTAGAAGGAATTTAGTTTCAGTTTCTAGTTTAGTAAAGAATGGATATTCAGTTCATTTTAATAAAGTAGTAGTTATTAAAGAAAATAAACGTTTTATTTGTTCTGGTCAATTGGTAGATGATCTTTATATTATAAATCCTATCTCTCCTATACTGCAACTTAATGAATTGAATAACACAAATAGTTTGCCATTTAAGAGAAAAGAACCTTCGAGGATGAACCAAACGCATCTTTGGCACTTACGCCTTGGTCATATTAATTTGAAAAGGATTCAAAGACTGGTTCAAAATGGGCCATTAGGCTCATTGGAAGTGGAGGCACTTCCAGTTTGTGAATCCTGCTTGGAAGGTAAAATGACCAAGAGGCCATTCTCGGCCAAGGGCTATAGAGCAAGAGAGCCGTTGGAACTGGTTCACTCTGATTTGTGTGGTCCTATGACTGTCCAAGCAAGAGGGGGATTTGAGTACTTTGTCACTTTCATCGATGATTACTCAAGGTATGGGTACATTTATTTGATGCGGCGTAAGTCTGAATGCTTTGAGAAATTCAAAGACTTCAAGGCTGAAACGGAGAAGCGTCTAGGTAAATGTATCAAGACACTACGATCTGATCGTGGTGGAGAGTACCTCTTGGGAGAGTTTAGGGAATACTTATTGGAGCAAGGGATTACATCCCAATTGTCTGCACCCCGTATGCCTCAGCAGAACGGTGTGGCAGAAAGAAGGAACAGGACTCTTATGGACATGGTAAGATCTATGATGAGTTATTCGGATTTACCAATTTCCTTTTGGGGACACGCATTAGAGACAGCCGCATACATTCTAAACTTGGTACCATCTAAGTCAGTACCTACTACTCCCACGGAATTGTGGACTGGGCGAAAGCCTAGTCTGCGGCATGTTCGGATCTGGGGTAGTCCAGCACATGTGCTGAAAGGGAACGCAGAAAAGTTGGAATCAAGAACAGAAGTATGTTTCTTTGTTGGGTATCCAAGAGGAACTAAAGGTGGTCTGTTTTATAGTCCTAAGGATCAGAAGGTTATTGTTAGCACCAATGCCACATTCTTAGAAGAGGACTATGTTATGGACCACAAGCCCAGAAGCCGTATTGTTCTAGAGGAAATGAGAGGAAAGACACCGACATATACTTCTTCGATACCAACGGTACGAGAAGAAACACCACAAGAAAGAGTTATCGATATTCCATTACCACGTCGTAGTGGGAGGATTATCGAAACTCGTGTAGATCCCGAACCAACCATTAACACGCAGGTTCCTGAACCAGTACAACGTGTAGATAATGGTGTATTAGGTTTAGAATCTTCACAACAAAATATCAGTGATACACAGACACGGGTTGTGCCTCGTCGTAGTGGGAGGGTTATTATTCAACCTGACCGGTATATGTTCTTGGGAGAGTCTTATGACCGGGTCCCTGACGAACAAGGTACCGACCCCTGTAACTACAATGAAGCACTCCAAGATAAAGATGCAGATCTTTGGCAAAAGGCTATGAAGTCTGAAATGGAGTCCATGTACTCCAATCAAGTCTGGGATCTTGTAGAACCACCTAATGAAATAAAACCCATTGGATGTAAGTGGATCTATAAGAAGAAGAGAGGAGCAGACGGTAAGGTGGAAACCTTTAAAGCAAGGCTTGTTGCGAAAGGGTTCACTCAAAAAGAAGGAATCGATTATGAGGAAACTTTTTCGCCGGTGGCAATGCTGAAGTCTATCCGGATTCTCTTATCCATTGCTGCACATTTCGATTATGAAATTTGGCAAATGGATGTCAAGACAGCATTTCTAAATGGGAATCTTGATGAGTGCATCTATATGATGCAACCAGACGGGTTCATTGCGAAGGGCCAAGAACATATGTTGTACAAGCTTAAGAAGTCCATTTATGGACTTAAGCAGGCATCTAGGTCTTGGAATATCCGCTTTGATCTAGCAATCAAGTCTTTTGGTTTTGATCAATGTGCGGATGAATCTTGTGTGTACAAGAAACATGATGGAAGAGTGGTGGTGTTCTTAGTACTATATGTGGATGATATCTTGCTAATCGGAAACGATGTGGGGGTATTATCTTCTGCAAGGGTATGGTTATCCAATCAATTCGATATGAAGGACTTGGGAGAAGCCAGTCACATCCTAGGGATCAAGCTTATACGAGATCGCAAGAATAGGATGTTGGGCTTGTCACAAGGCACTTATATTGACAATATTCTTGCAAGGTTTAGCATGCAAGATTCCAAGAAGGGATTCCTTCCCTTCAGACATGGAATTACTCTATCTAAGGATCAGTGTCCTAAGACACCTGATGAGATAGAGAAGATGAAGGCAGTTCCTTATGCCTCGGCAATAGGAAGCCTAATGTATGCTATGTTATGTACTAGACCTAACATCTGCTTTGCTGTTGGCATGGTTAGTAGATATCAGTCTAATCCAGGGCAAGAACATTGGACTGCGGTGAAAAATATTCTCAAGTACTTGAAAAGGACTCGAGACTATATGTTAGTTTACCAAGCAGACAGTCTTGTACCCATTGGGTACACAGATTCTGATTTTATGTCAGACAGGGATTCCAGAAAGTCTACCTCAGGATATGTGTTTACCCTAGGAGGTAGAGCCATTAGTTGGAGTGAGGAGTGTCGCATCATGGCTTTGAGTCTAAGTGGGAGATTGTTAGGGATATAGACTAAAAGCCATGCTTTATGTAGTTGATTTATTATTCGTTTAATAAAATCAGTTATTCCATTTTTATGAGAATCTGTGTGGGCAATGTTTGTATTATATTATTTATTTAATATTATGCATGTGTGTCTCTCATTCTATATAGTAGGTGGTTTGGTGTGTAGAGTTCGGCTTACACACGGAAGATCAGGCCATCAGATATTATAGAATGTAAGATTTTGGTTTACAGTCTTAGATGGGATTGGACACACCATCGGTAGGACTGCAGCATGGTGTTGTAGTAGATTTGTCTTGACTGCGGGAAACGGTATAGTTTCAACTCACCATGCTGGTACGTTTTGTGTATTAAACAGGACCAACTTGGGGTAATTATCTTTATACTGACTTATAAGATAATTAATACCTCATGGCTATTATGAGTGCTTATGCTCTAAATCCTAAGTTAATTTGTAGACACGTACATTTGATATTTACACTTTGATCCCTAAAAGGGTGAGATCCTTAAATGGGTCAATATCTCATTGGATTGGGTGGCAATATTAATTGTGTGGTGGATATTAATTAATGATGGAATCCATGTCTCAATTTTGGGATTGATGATATCCCCTTGAGAAAGCTTATAAGTTTTGATTATGTCAAACCCTGCAGGTGGATTTTGTATCCGACATATCAGATAAGTTAAGCAGAGGATCTCAAGGAATTTTAAGAAATTAATTAAATATGATTGTCAGTAATTATATTTAATTAATGGATATCTGTAATCTTAATATGGGGAGATAATAAGCATTTAATAACATGGAGCTCGAAATATAATTTTGAGATAAGGGTAGGAGTGCAATTATAATTCTTTAGTGGTATGAATTATAATTTATGGAAATAGGAATCTGATTCAGTTCGAATTAGGGTTTCCTAATTCCATTAGGAAGCCTATTCCTTATTGACTTCTTATGGTCCCTATCGTAGCCTATATATATGCTGCCTTGGCTCTTCTCTCAGGTTGCATAATTTTATATTCTAAGCTTCCCTTGACCTCCTAGCTTTCTTCTAGAAGGGTTTCCACCAAACCCTAGTGTCTGTGAGCATTCAAGAGACATAGGAGTGTAGATCGCTAGCGTCGGACAACGCTCACTAAAAGAGCTTCGGACTGCTCGATACTGATCGAAAGTTGCTGAATTTTTTACACAACGTTCCTGACGTCGAGACGGAGCTGCTGTTAAAAATTCAAGTAAATCGGAGATCGTTTGATCCTCCTGACGAACACATATTTGTCGGATCAATGTGATCAGGATTGAATCGTCATAGCAATCAAAGAGAGTGTTATAACTGGGAATAGAAAATAGAACGTAAAGAGGGAAGAGCAGAAAACTAAAAGGATTTCGAAAGAGCCCACACTCAGTTCGATATTCTGGCAGCAAAGGAATACGGTAGAAGATCGTGAGCTGTTATCGAGCCCGTGTTCTCGATTCATCTACTACAACAATCCAATTTTGCAGTTCAAGGTAACCCTAGTTCCGCCCTTGTAGGGTTATTATAGTTTTCACGTAAAATTTTTGCAGTACCAACTTATATGCACTGTCAACGGATTCTGGGAACGCAATTTCCTAACATAAATGTCCGTTTTTCATAGAGTCAAGTATGAAAGCATTAGCACTTAGAATATCATCCTTATCAAAGCTTTCATACGATGTGCGATCATTGTAAAGCAAGTTTCTGAGAGACGTTCTTTTTGAGTGTGACCAATGTGAGAATTGAGCTAAAACTGCAAGTTTTTCAAGGTACAATAGTCTAGATAACTCTTAATAAGGGTTGGACGCATGGTTGTTAACTTCACACACACACGGGTGCATGATGGTAATACATTTGTTATATTTTACTTGGTGATATAGGGGAGCATGTGGATCTCTTTCATGGGTTGATAGAGGATAGTATATTATTGTAGAGCCGAATTAACAGTTTAATGGAAGGGGGAATTCTACAAGTTATTCTAAATCTTTTTGAGCTTAAAATTGGAGAATTTTGTGGGTATATTCACTGCAAACCCTCACGAGACAGCACTCGTCCACTAGGGGGAACCTAGGGGTTTAACGGCTTGTTGCATTCGCTAAATGCAACCGCGATTCCTGCGAAAGTGAGTTAGGATCTTTCTTTCTATCTTAGTTTAGGTTGTTTTTAGTTTTCCTTTGTTTTCTTAGTCGTGGTAGTATTAGCTTAGGAGTTTTTATTTTATTTTATTTTTGCTTTATCGCTAGGGACTAGCAATAAGCTAGTTGGGGGTTGTGCAAAGCGGGGGTATTTGTAAAATACAACCGCGCTAAAAGGAAGAATTGTATTAGTTTTTATCATAACTTCCCGTTTTATCTGCAATTTGCATGGCAAGTCTAATTTTCGTACAATATGATTAATCTATGATAAGTTGTATTGTTTTAGCTGCTGTTTGTGCAGATCACTGCTGTGTGGACTAAACAGATGAACATCAGGATAAATGGAATGCTGGAATGAAAACAAGAGAAGTCAAAGCTGAAATTTGGAGTTCGATCGATCTAACCCAGTTCGATCGATCGAGCGTTCGATCGCTTAAAGAAGTGTTGAAGCGCTTGAGGCTTAAGGGTTCGATCGATCGAGAGCAGTTCGATCGATCGAACGTGGTATTTCCAGTAACATTCGTGTGCGCAGCAGATGCGGGTTTTTAACCCTAGGTTTTTAGGTTTCTTATATATATGTGTATTGTTTACGTCCAGAGGACGCCCACATTTTTATTTTTTACAGTTTTAGAGAGAGAGAGATAGAGAGTTTGCTTGTGTTTTTGTAGGTTTTCATTGAGCCTTTACATTGTGAACCGGATTTCTTTAAGTTAATACAAGTATTCTACATTCCAGGTTATTTATATACTGTCTATTTACATTCTGTACTCTGTAGTCGTAGCTTAATCGTTCATATTGTAGTATTGCATGCTAGATATTCTCAAAGCCATAGTTTTTATATTTTCCATGAAAAACTCGCAACCAAACAAGGTTTTAATGTTTTCTTACGTTAAATATCAATCTGTGACACTCCAGACGATGTCTGAGTAGTCCCAGGTTGGGAGAACACGATGAAACAGTGATCTCCAGCTTCTGCCATGCAGCAGAATAATCGCTGTGTTCGATCGATCGGAGTTAGTTCGATCGATCGAACCAGAGACAGTCAAGCGATCGAAGTCAGTTCGATCGATTGAGAGATGAAGGTCTTCGATCGATCGAAAGCGCATCGATCGATCGAACTCCCTGATTCTTGAGGATGTTCCCTGCAGTATTCCAGGACCTTTTGTTTTAAGATTTGTTATCATTCTGTCCCAAAAAATGCTCAGTTTGTCAAAACAGTTTTTAAAACTAAGGCCCTAAGGCATTTTCTTTCAATACATTTTGCAAACCACCTTCAATGCTAACACCATTGAGGGTGCGAGTCTTAACTATTGGATTAAACCGCTTTCACGTATGTTAACTTAACTGTGATGATATGGTCCCGGTCATGAAAGGGCCATGGATTCTCCATCTTTAGAGGAATACGGAAAACTGTGGGTAATGTACTCCTTTGTGCTTCAAGGCAAATGCATGGTAGATAGCTAGATTCTCGGCCATGGGTTATAGAACAAAAGAGCCGTTGGAACTGGTTCACTTTGATTTGTGTGGTCCTATGACTGTCCAAGCAAGAGGGGGATTTGAGTACTTTGTCACTTTCATCGATGATTACTCAAGGCATGGGTACATTTATTTGATGCGGCGTAAGTCTGAATGCTTTGAGAAATTCAAAGACTTCAAGGCTGAAACGAAGAAACGTCTAGGTAAATGTATCAAGACACTACGATCTGATCGTGGTGGAGAGTACCTCTTGGGAGAGTCTAGGGAATACTTATTGGAGCAAGGGATTACATCACAATTATCTGCACCCCGTATGCCTCAGCAGAATGGTGTAGCAGAAAGAAGGAACATGACTCTCATGGATATGGTAAGATCTATGATGAGTTACTCGGATTTACCAATTTCTTTTTGGGGACACGCATTAGAGACAGCTGCATACATTCTAAACTTGGTACCATCTAAGTCAGTACCTACTACTCCCACGGAATTGTGGACTGGGCGAAAGCCTAGTCTGCGGCATGTTCGGATCTAGGGTAGTCCAGCACATGTGCTGAAAGGGAAGGCAGAAAAGTTGGAATCAAGAACAGAAGTATGTTTCTTTGTTGGGTATCCAAGAGGAACTAAAGGTGGTCTGTTTTATAGTCCTAAGGATCAGAAGGTTATTGTTAGCACCAATGCCACATTCTTAGAAGAGGACTATGTTATGGACCACAAGCCCAGAAGCCGTATTGTTCTAGAGGAAATGAGAGGAGAGACACCGAGACATACTTCTTCGATACCAACGGTACGAGAAGAAACACCACAAGAAAGAGTTATCGATATTCCATTACCACGTCGTAGTGGGAGGATTATCGAAACTCATGTAGATCCCGAACCAACCATTAACACGCAGGTTCCTGAACTAGTACAATGTGTAGATAATGGTGTATTTAGTTCAGAATCTTCACAACAAAATATCAGTGATACACAGACACAGGTTGTGCCTCGTTGTAGTGGGAGGTTTATTATTCAACCTGACCGATATATGTTCTTGGGAGAGTCTTATGACTGGGTCCATGATGAACAAGGTACCGACCCCTGTAACTACAATGAAGCACTCCAAGATAAAGATGCAAATCTTTGGCAAAAGGCTATGAAATCTGAAATGGAGCCTATGTACTCTAATCAAGTCTGGGATCTTGTAGAACCACCCAATGAAATAAAACCCATTGGATGTACGTGGATCTATAAGAAGAAGAGAGGAGCAGACGGTAAGGTGGAAATCTTTAAAGCAAGGCTTGTTGCAAAAGGGTTCACTCAAAAAGAGGGAATCAATTATGAGGAAACCTTTTCGCCGGTGGCCATGCTAAAGTCTATCCGGATTCTCTTATCCATTACTGCACATTTCGATTATGAAATTTGGCAAATGGATGTCAAGACATCATTTCTAAATGGGAATCTTGACGAGTGCATCTATATAATGCAACCAGACAGGTTCATTGCGAAGGACCAAGAACACATGTTGTGCAAGCTTAAGAAGTCCATTTATGGACTTAAGCAGGCATCTAGGTCTTGGAATATCCGCTTTGATCAAGTAATCAAGTCCTTTGGTTTTGATCAATGTGCGGATGAATCTTGTGTGTACAAGAAACATGATGGAAGAGTGGTGGTGTTCATAGTACTATATGTGGATGATATTTTGCTAATCGGAAATGATGTGGAGGCATTATCTTCTATAAGGGTATGGTTGTCCAGTCAATTCGATATGAAGGACTTGGGAGAAGCCTTTCACATCCTAGGGATCAAGCTTATGCGAGATCGCAAGAATAGGATGTTGGGCTTGTCACAAGGCACTTATATTGACAATATTCTTGTAAGGTTTAGCATGCAAGATTCCAAGAAGGGATTCTTTCCCTTCAGACACGGAATTACTCTATCTAAGGATCAGTGTCCTAAGACACCTGATGAGATAGAGAAGATGAAGGCAGTTCCTTATGTCTCGGCAGTAGGAAGCCTAATGTATGCTATGCTATGTACTAGACCTGACATCTGCTTTGCTGTTGGCATGGTTAGTAGATATCAGTCTAATCCAGGGCAAGAACATTGGACTGCGGTGAAAAATATTCTCAAGTACCTGAAAAGGACTCGAGACTATATGTTAGTTTACCAAGAAGACAGTCTTGTACCCATTGGGTACAAAGATTCTGATTTCATGTTAGATACGGATTCCAGAAAGTCTACCTCAGGATATGTGTTAACCTTGGAGGTGGAGCCATTACTTAGAGGAGTATCAAGCAGTCATGTATTGCTGATTCCACCATCAAAGCCGAGTATGTGGCTTCTGCCATTTGGCTCAGAAACTTCCTTATGGATCTAAGAGTAGTACCTGCGGTACAATCGACTATTACCCTTAATTGCGATAATAGTGGAGCAGTTGCTAACTCAAAGGAACCAAGGGCCCATAAGAAGGGAAAACACATTGAGCATAAGTATCCCCTGATACGAGAGTTCGTGCATAGAGGTGATGTTGAAGAGACCAAGAGAGCATCAGCAAATAACCTGGCAGATCCTTTCACCAAGAGCTTACCGGCCAAGACTTTTGACAGTCATGTAGATGGGATAGGAGTGAGGTGTGTCGCATCATGGCTTTGAGTCTAAGTGGGAGATTGTTAGGGATCTATACTAAAAGTCATGCTTTATGTAGTTGATTTATTATTCATTTAATAAAATCAGTTAATCCATTTTTTATGAGAATCTGTGTGGGCAATGTTTGCATTATATTATTTATTTAATATTATGCATGTGTGTCTCTCATTCTATATAGTAGGTGGTTTGGTGTGTAGAGTTTAGCTTACACATGGAAGATCAGACCATCAGATATTATAGAATGTAAGATTTTGGTTTACAGTCTTAGATGGGATTGGACACACCATCGGTAGGACTGCAGCATGGTGTTGTTGTAGGTTTGTCTTGACTACGGAAACGGTATAGTTTCAACTCACTATGCTGGTACACTTTGTGTACTAAACAGGACTGACTTGGGATAATTATCTTTATACTGACTTATAAGATAATTAATACCTCATGGCTATTATGAGTGCTTATGCTCTAAATCCTAAGTTAATTTGTAGACACGTACATTTGATATTTACACTTTGATCCCTAAAAGGGTGAGATCCTTAAATGGGTCAATATCTCATTAGATTGGGTGGCAATATTAATTGTGTGGTGAATATTAATTAATGATGGAACCCATGTCTCAATTTTGGGATTGATGATATCCCCTTGAGAAAGCTTATAAGTTTTGATTATGTCAAACCTTGCAGGTGGATTTTGTATCCGACATATTAGATAAGTTAAGCAGACGATCTCAAGGAATTTTAAGAAATTAATTAAATATGATTGTCAGTAATTATATTTAATTAATGGATATCTGTAATCTTAACATGGGGAGATAATAAGCATTTAATAACATGAAGCTCGAAATATATTTTTCAGATAAGGGTAGGAGTGCAATTATAATTCTTTAGTGGTATGAATTATAATTTATGGAAATAGGAATATGATTCAGTTCGAATTAGGGTTTTCTAATTCCATAAGGAAGCCTATTCCTTATTGACTTCTTATGGTCCCTATCGTAGCCTATATATATGCTGCTTTGGCTCTCCTCAGTTAGCGTTTTTCTATATAGAGAATTATAACTCGGAATAGAAAAGAGAGCATAAAAGAGGGAGAGCAGAAAACAGAAAGGATTTCGAAAGAGCCCACACTCAGTTCGATATTCTGGCAGCGAAGGAATACGGTAGAAGATCGTGAGCTGTTATCGAGCCCGTGTTCTCGATTCATCTACTACAGCAATCCGTTTTAGCAGTTTAAGGTAACCCTAGTTCCGCCCTTGTAGGGTTATTGTAGTTTTCACGTAATTTTTTTTGCAGTACCAACTTATACGCGCTGTCAATGGATTCTGGAAACACAGTTTCCTAACACATACTACAATTGTACATATCCCATGAAGATCTCCTTCATTCATTCATACACATTCTAGACTTCTAAGTCATTCTAGGAATCCATGAACACAAAACACACTACAACCTTGGCACATTCTAGATACATACATTGCATCCATGCAAAGATTTTGGGGCTTTTGTGACTCCTAATCTAAGAAGATTATAAGGAATGAATTTGATCACACGTTCATGCTTCTCCCTCGATCTAATCCCTCGATCTAATCTTCCTTTCTCATCCGTCCTGGGAATTGAGAGGTCTTCTTTTCTCAAAGATTAACATGTATCATACTAGCTTGCTAAGCATATTTTGATTTCTTTATTTATTTGTTTCAAGAACAATCCATGTCCCCTCTAGATTAGGGAAACTTAAATTACTTTATATGTGATTAGACTATTTTTCCTAGGTTTGTTCGTGTGATCTTTCACTTTGCATTGTGTGATACTTGGCTTAGATCTTATGAATGATATTTTATCTTTAGATCTTCCATTTCAAGTTTCTTATGTGATGTAATATACCTATCATAAATATTGACTGTCGAACCAAACATAGTATAATATGATTATTTGGATGCTAATTGAGGCCCGTCGAGAGACGGGGCGAGTTGAGGGTGTTTTAGTCACGACGAAGGCTTCTTCCTCTCTCGTACCAAAACCCCAAACCAAGTTCTTTGGTGATGAAGGGTCAGTGTCCTTTATCCATTTGGATGAGTCAAAATTAGGTTTCTTGGTTCCTTAAAGACCAAGTGGCGACTCTGTATCTGTTTTCAACAGACCTTTTCTCTCTTGATCTAAATCAATCTCAAAACAAAAACAAACAAAAAGAGGTGGAACGCCGCGTGTCCACAATCTGGCGACACTGCTGGGGATTTTTATTTTCAAAACAAAATAATACAGAGGTTTGACTCATAAGATGCATCCTTAAAATTATCTTTTTACTGTGTCTGGTTCGCCGCATTGCACTTCTGCATTTTGCCTCCGACTGTGTCTGAAACGCGACGCTAACATTGTTCAGGTCTTGCTGTGCCAGGGCATAAGTCACCGTTGATACTGTACCTTCCAAGGTATATCCAAAAGAGTAGACACTTCCGTACTGTCTCTCTGACGGTATATTAGAACTCTCATCAACGGACCTTCTTTGACTAAACCCAGCCTTTGCATATAGATTCCCGTAGAACCTTTGATAGGACTGTTCATTTATCTTTTCAGATAGGACAATGTGATATAACTGCTCTATGCCCTAACGGGATTACCTGCGCGGTATAGACGCTTATGTGGCATGAGGCAGAACCTCTTTCTTATGATCCCCAAGGCAATCACTCACATGTGATCACATTGAGTTGACCTGCCTAGGCACCATGACAAGGATGTTTGCTCCATGCTCACAAAGATATACACCACAAACCTTGTTTGTAGGTCCTAAGACATAGGAGTATGAAAACCTGCTAGACAGTATGATCACCATCACCACATATTAACTTGTTTCTCCTAAAAACTCTGTTCAGATATCCCAAATATAACCATATTAACCAGTTTCTCTCCGAAACCCTGTCTAAACCAACCAGAAATACCCTGATATGCCAGTTTCTCCCAGAAACTGTCCAAACCAACCAAAAATGCCCTGATATGCCAGTTTCTCTCCGAAACCCTGTCCAAACCAACCAGAAATGCCAGTTTCTGTCCGAAACCCTGTCTAAACCAACCAGAAATGCCTAGTCTCTCCTAAAAGCCTTCATAAAACCCTGGAAACCCCTGTTATCCCCTGGTGATCATACTGGAAAGCAAAGTTGGCACACTATTTATGGTTAGGACCTTATTCGTTTAACTGCTATCTGTTATAAATAGGAGCATCATATAGATTAGGGCTTATATCCGCATGCTTGTCTCATTTGCATACACCATCCCTATCGGTCTGCACGCATTATTTCAATCAGGTTGTACACGAGTCAGTCCACGTTTGTTAACATCACTATAGTTATCATCTCAATCATCACTGTGAAAAGTCTGACACAATCTTTTCACACGTATATGTCAGTACAAGTTTTAAGCACCCAGGATCTGCATTTGTGAGTCAGAGGATTAGGGAGTCACCTTGTCAGAATCACTCAGCCAAAAGCCAACTTTATGGATCCAGAAGGTTTGGAAGCAAGAATGACAGAAATGATCAACCAACAGTCTGACCAGTTGGCCCAAGTTTTAGCCTTTATGGAAGAACTGAAATAGCAACAAACACAATACCCGCCTGGGTTCCTACCACCATCGGGGTTTATACCACCACCACCGCCTGGGTTTGCATCACCTCCCGAGAATAATGTAGATGATGAATGGTTCAATGGGGCCCCACCACCTGTACTTAATAAGAAAATTCAAGAAAAACTGGATAAGGTCGACAAGCTTGAGAACATACTAAGAAAAAGTCAGGGGGTCGACGATTACATGTTAGATCTAGAAGGATTGTTTGAGCCCAACAAATTAAAGCTACCTGAGAACTTCAAGATGCCTAAAATTGATCGTTTTGATGGAACTGGGAATCCGAAGAGCCACGTAAATTTCTGCATGAGTGTTTTCCAATCAATGGGCTGCACCCATGAGCACGTTGCAATAAGGCTGCTCTATCCTGGTTTCAGACTTTGGAGGTTTCTAAGACGCAGACTTGGGAAGATATAGTCCAGGTCTTTGTTGATCATTACTCTTACAACTAAGAGCTCGATGTCACCATCCGGGATCTGGAGACTACCCGACAGAACTTCAATGAGTCCTTCGCTGCGTTCTTGAGCAGATGGAGGAACAAAGTGGCCCAGATGACCCACCGACCAGTCGAAAAGGAACAAGTCCGAATGTTGATCAAGAATCTACTGCCGCTGTACCATGAAAAACTATTCTAGCAGTCCATCTCAACATTTGAAAGAACTATTTGAGATTGGGACTAGAATTGAGGATGCAATCAGGGAAAAAATATCAAGAATGAAGAATCACAAAGCCAGTCCAAGAGGCCCGACTACTCCCGAAACCCTTTGGATGTCAATGCCCTTAGTAACCAACCCATGGCATATTCTCCCCAACCATACCAGATCACAAACCAAACCAGCTCGCCTAGCCGCCCTTACCAAAATAGGGTACCCCGTGAATTTTCCAAGCTAGATATCTCCCCCTCCGTAGCCTTAGGCCGCCTGCTAAAAAAGGGACACTTCCAACTCCTTCAACCTCGTGCCGATCCCCCACCACCTAACTGTGACCTGTCCAAACGATGTGCCTACCACCAAGGCCCAGGCCATGACACCAACCGGTGCATACGTCTCCGCCATGTTATCCAAGACCTCATTGATCGAGGAATCATCGAGCCACCACCCATTCAACCCCATGCCACCTAAGCCCATGGCCTATCCTTTCAAATGATCCCTTTCATTGACACCCATGAATGTTGAATCCGTGCAGTGGAGCGATAGTGTTTGGAACTTTTGCTAAAAAAAAAAACAATAACAATAAATGGGTCACCAAGACACTCCATTTGAGACCAAGTCGAGTCTGTCCTATGTTTTGAGTATATTTCAAGTTTAGTCTTGTGGTTAAGTGTGTCTGTCATCAAGTTGTTGTGTCGAGTAATGTAATCCTTCTCTTCTGATGGAATGAAATCTTATTTTGCTTAACCTAATGTGTCTAGTCTTAAATGCATGAATCGCTGAACTGAAGTGTCACTTTGCAAATTACCATGGATATTACTGTGCTAAATTTTTTTTATTGCATAAAACAAAAAAAGAATCCTGAAAAGGTCAAAGTCAATTTTGCTCTGACACCGATGAAGAGCCGAGAATTGAATAGTCTTACTTTAAGAATTTAAAGATTCTCTTGCCTCAATCTTGAAAAGACATGCTTGGAACTGACTTGGGGCTTGCCCAACACCCTTTTCCCACCATTTTAAAGCCTTGGGCCCAACCCAATTGATAGCCATGCGAATCTGTGCAGACTTGGTCCTTGACGGTAGTCAAATATTTCAGTGAGTTTCATCTCCACCTTAAAAAAAATTAAAAAAAAAAAAAAAAAAAAAAGCTCATTAGGTTGAAAACCCGAAAGGGCACCTAGGCAAAAGTTAGAGCTGAAAAGGTATTGATTTCCAAGATCTGACCCTAGCCAGTCAAAATTATTTTACAAATGAGAGAATTGTACGCTTCGAGGTACATCATAAAAACGTGCCTAGATCACATTTCAAAAGGCTCAAAATGACAACAAATAAATCCCGAGAGCTGACGTGCACATTCTGGAATTTCGAGATTATGATCGGAAGATCTCACATGAATCAACTATGTGAAAAGGAAAATTTACTGGCTAAGCAAAAGTGAAAAGGATCAATCCTCAAAACAAAAGAAAAAAAAGAAAAAGAATAAGAAAAGAAAAGAAAAGAAAGGGAGATGGAAACTGAATCCTCCTCTTCAAGGCTACCATAAGTAACCCAAGTTTGAACTTCTCTGACGATTGGTTTGAAAAACTCTCATACCTCAAACCCCTTCTTTCAAGCCTTGCCTTGAACTACGTTCAACCTGATTCCCACTTAGGGATACGTAGGCAACCGCATCGGTTCGGTCGACACCATCATAATCAAACTAGTTTTCTTCAAGTCTTGCCTTGAACTACGCTCGACCTAATTCCCACTCGGGGATACGTAGAAAACCGCATCGGTTCGGTCGACACCATTAATATTAACCCCTCTTCTTTAAAGGTCTCATCCCGAACTACGTTGGACCTGATCCCCGCTCGGGGGTACGTAGGCAGACTTTCAAAAAGAAAAGAAGGATGGCTCGCTAGGTCACAAATCCGATAAGACGCCTAGGCAAAAATTAGAGCTGAATCCAAGGTGAGCAATAACAAAAGAGATAAAAGAGCTCACTAGGTCACCTCACTAGTGCCTAGGCAAAAGTTATGAGCATTTGAGAGATTAAAGTCATGGTCCTTGCCTCAAGCCAGAAAACCACCTTCCACACTAGGGGCAAACTTCGGCTACTCGCCTCGTTTGCCTGAATTCTAATATCTACCCTTCATACAAGGGGCAAACTTCGGTCACCTATCTCGTTTTCCCACAAAAAACCTCCAATAAACCATCATTCCAAACTAGGGGCAAACTTCGGTTAACCCACCTCGTTTGCCTATGAATTACACTTCGTACAACTCAAACTAGGGGCAAACTCCGTTTGCCTAACACGATCCCTTCACACCAAGGACGAGTTTTCAAGTCACCAAGTTGTTTTGAAATTTTTTGAAATGGAGCATCTTTTATTCTAAAAGCTAAGGCACTAGTTCAAAGCACTTCATGGAAAAAGTAGAAAATTGATTAGATCAATAGGGAGGAATTTTCAAAAACCAGATTTATCATCAAAGTGCTATCATATTAAGATGAGGAGTGAACATAAAGGATGAACGGTACATCATTCATGATGAAGGCACATTGGATCATGGCAATTTGAGAATTTCATGTCCAAGTCAATCCTTCTTTATTTGAGTCAGTAGTAATCTGATCAAAAGTGTGTCAAAGATCGAGGTTTCATACAAACTAACCCAACTTTTCTTGTCGTTCCTGTTAAGTCCATTTGTCCTGATGGTCTCAAATGTGTGGGTTAAAGGTGATTCCTAATTATAAAAACTTTGGATACAAGCAGAAGTACAAACATTATTACTACACCAGTCAAGGTCGCAATATGAGAAGTTTCCCAGGTACGAGTGGCATAAACTCGTAAGTGGTTGCAAACTACAAACTGATGGTTGTTTCTCAAGGCGGTTGATCGGAGGAAATATCGCCAACACCAAGAAACTATTTCTGATGTATTGATGAGGTATGTCAATAAGATGTATTGTTTAGGTGTTTTAGGGCCCAAAGTACAGATGTGTTGATGACGAGTATTGATAAGATGTGTTTTGGGGCTCAGAGTCTAGATGTTTTGATAAGATATGTTGTTAGGGGTATTTTTGGGCTCAGAGTCCAGGTTTCCTAATGTTATATTTTGTGAGGATGTTTTAGGGCCCATAGATTGGAGGAGCATCGAGTAACATCAAGAGAGTTGAGAAGCATTGTTGGAGCATCGAGGAACATCAGAAGAGTTGAGAAGCATTGTTGGAGCATTGAGGAACATCAGAAGAGTTGAGAAGCATTGTTGGAGCATCGAAAAACATCAGAACAGTTGAGAAGTATCATTAAAGAGTCGAGTAACATCAGATTTGTTGAGAAGCATCGTTGAAGAGTTGAGGAACATCAGATGTGTTAAGGAGCATTAGATTTGTTTAGGAGCATCAGATTTGTTGAGGAGCATCGTTGAAGAGTTGAGGAACATCGGATGTGTTGAGGAGCATCAGATTTGTTGAGGAGCATCAGAAGAGTTGAAAAGCATCATTGAAAAGTTGAGAAGCATCGCTTAGATTTGAAGAACACCGTTGAGAATCAAGAAGCATTGAGAAGCACCGTTAAAGATTTGAGGAACAACATAAGCGCCGTTGATAATTGAGGATCATCATTGAAATTTGAGAAGCACCGTTGAGACTCTGAGAGTCACCGAGTCCATAGTATCACGATTAAGGGGAGCACGAGTCAAGTCTAGAGAGTCACTTCACCCAACACAACAAATTGGCCATAACATGACACATAGCCCATCGGTCGTGGCACAATCTCAATTTGGATTTTTTATGGAAATTAGACCTCAATACCTTTCCAACGGTATATCACAATCTCAATTTGGATTTTATATGAATTTTCTGTGAATTTTGGACGAAATAGGGCCGTTTCGCAAATTTTGGGAGTTTCGGGGGCCAAAATGTAATTTCTAGTCAACAGGGGAGTTGACTGCCGTGGCGGCACTGGCCCACTGCCGCGATGGCAGTGGCCAAGTGCCGCGGCAGCACTCTGAGTGATTTTTCATTTTTTTTGTAATTTTTGGTTAATTTTTGGGTTTCAATTCAAATTTTCAACAAATAAAACGACATAGTTTTAATTATTCCGGGATTTTGAACCAATTAGAGACTTTTTAAAATCCAAAATACCTCCCCAAGTTGGCCTATAAAGGAGACCCATTTGTTCCATTTGGAGGAGAGCTTGGAAGCCATTAGAGAGAGATATAGAGAGTTAGGAAGAAATAGAGAGAGAAATAAAGATTTTCTTCTTCAAATCCAAGCCAAATGTGAGTTTTTATTTAGTTTTCTCAAAACTAAACTAGTATTTACAAGATTTCAATTCATTTTCTTCATCTTCTTTGACTTTCCAATGAGTTAGAGAGCAATCTACACCCACATACACACATATATGAGAGGTTGAATGCTTGTGGTTCCACTATTGAATATCATCTATTGATTGTTTATTTTCTTGCTTATATACAATGTTCATCTCCTCTTACCTCATTTCTTTTTATTTTCTTTGTTTTACTTATAGTTCATCATCATCTAAATGATGACATGAAGTTTGAGGTGACTGAATCCTTATGGATATTAGCTCTTGACCTCAAAAACATGTTTAATAGATGATGATTATAACTTCAATACCTCCAAGGTATCCTTGAAGTTATATTCAAAATAAAAATGAATCTCTCCAATAATATTAGGGGTTCTTGATGATGAGTTTGATGTTAATATTCCAAGAGGTCATAATCTCTATTTGATGTTGAAAATATACTTTCAAAACCTCTATTTCAAAACCCCTCTTTAACCCCCTCATTTTGATCTCAAGAAAGAAAAACTCTAGTTTTTCCCAAAATCTTCAAAACATTGAGTCAAAACAGTGAGTGATCCGAGTTCAAAGATTTCTCTAGAACTCAATACTCAATGTATGGATTCAAAACCACTTGAAAAGTCTTCCTAACGCATTAGAGAACACCCATGATTTTTTGTTTGACTCGGAAATACTTGGAAGGGTTCCATTTTGGCCCAAACATTCACTCCAGATATTCTGCCTTTACTGTCACAGCAGCTTGGTTGACTTTCAACTTGTTTTACAGAAACCTTTTCCAAAAGGGTGGTCCCAACTCATTTTTAACTTGAACTTAAATGTATTATGGAACTTTATGTATAAAATGGGCCCCTAGATCATTTGTTTGCATTTTCTAAGATTTTTTAACATTTGAGTCGACAGTACGAACTCTGTTTCTGAGTAACCTCTATTGTTCATATGATTTCTCTCAATCTGTAATAGTTATTAAAGATTGGCTTTTTGGGTTATGTTCTAGACACAATAAGAAAGATCTCCATAAAAAATCATGCATTGAAAACATTCCTAACCCTTATTTTCAATTTCCAAAAGATCATGCTACTATTCTGTCCACTATTCACAGCAAGCATACTTTTACTTCCATACTTTGATTTGATGCTTACATATACTCCAAATTTGTTCATATCTTAGGAGGTAGTTCATACTACATTTTTACATATCCCATGATGATCTCCTTCATTCATTCATATACATTCTAGACTTCTAAGTCATTCTAGGAATCCATGAACACAAAACACACTACAACCTTGGCACATTCTAGATACATACATTGCATCCATGCAAAGATTTGGGGCTTTTGTGACTCCTAATCTAAGAAGATTATAAGGAATGAATTTGATCACACGTTCATGCTTCCCCCTTGATCTAATCTTCTTTCTCATCCGTCCCGATGATTGAGAGGTCTTCTTTTCTCAAAGATTAACATGCATCATACTAGCTTGCTAAGCATATTTTGATTTCTTTATTTATTTGTTTCAAGAACAATTCATGTCCCCTCTAGATTAGGGAAACTTAAATTACTTGATATGTGATTAGACGATTTGTCCTAGGTTTGTTCGTGTGATCTTTCACTTTGCATTGTGTGATACTTGGCTTAGATCTTATGAATGATATTTTATCTTTAGATCTTCCATTTCAAGTTTCTTATGTGATGTAATATACCTATCATAAATATTGACTGTCGAACCAAACATAGTACAAGATGATAATTTGGATGCTAATTGAGGCCCGTCGAGAGACGGGGCGAGTTGAGGGTGTTTTAGTCGCGACGAAGGCTCCTTCCTCTCTCGTACCAAAATCCCGAACCAAGTTCTTTGGTTATGAAGGGCCGGTGCCCTTTATCCATTTGGGTGAGTCAAAATTCGGTTTCTTGGTTCCTTAAAGACCAAGTGGCGACTCTGTATCTGTTTTCAACAGACCTTTTCTCTCTTGATCTACATCAATCTCAAAACAAAAACAAGCAAAAAGAGGTGGAACGCCGCGTGTCCACAGCGTCACAACAGATGGACGGCCTGCGCAAGGAGCCCGAGATCCCGGTCAAATACAACCTCTCGATTAAATTAATGTGATCTTCAGAGGAACATCAGGTGGAGGGGATTCACAGTCGGCACAGAAGAGGCATGCTTGGGCTTCCCGAGCGGATGTCTGGCATGTCCAATCCACCGACTCCCCGCTGACCGGCATATTGACGTTTTTCTCCGACGACATGAAAGATATCCACTGCCCCCACGATGACCCGCTAGTTGTGATGCTTTCTATAGCCAACTACATGGTCAAGAGGGTGCTGGTGGACACAGGTAGCTCATCCGACATCATGTTCACATCGGTATTTGATCAGCTCGAGATATCCAGGGATCGGCTCCGGCCGGTTGCTACCCCCTGGTAGGATTTAATGGCTCCAGCACACAACCGCTCGGAACAATCGAGCTTCCAGTTTTCGTGGGGACCTACCCTCATCAGGCTTCCATGCTGACCATTTTTGTGATCGTGGAAGCCCATCGGCCTATAATGTCATTCTTGGGAGGCCGACCCTCAACAAGGCCAGGGCGGTCATCTCCAGTTACAGTTTAACGGTAAACTTCCCAACTCCTCAAGGACCCGAATGTTTGCGTGGAGATCAGACTACCGGCCGGAGTTGCTATGTCAGCTCGTTGTGCCAGGGGGCTTATCACCGAAACATTAAACGTCCAGGAGATGGATCCCCAGGACCAGAGTGACACGATAGGTCTGGTGGAAGAATTGGAAAGAGTGATGTTGAATCCCGAGTACCCAGACAGCACGGTCAGCATTGGTACCCTACTGAAGCCCGGCCTGAAGGAAAAACTGACTTAGTTCCTGAGACAAAATCAGGATGTTTTTGCTTGGAGTCATGAGGATATGCCCGGGATTGACCCCCGGATAATGTCCCATCGACTCAATGTCAGCCCAGATTGCTGGCCGGTGAAGCAGAAAAGGAGGGGCATGGCCCCGAGAGACAGAAAGCAGTGAGTGAGGAGGTCGAGAAGCTCCTCAAAGCCCACTCCATAAGAGAAGTCCACTACCTCGACTGGCTAGCCAATGTGGTACTTGTCAAGAAAAGCAGTGGGAAGTGGAGGATGTGCGTGGACTTCACCGACTTGAATAAAGCCTGCCCCAAGGACTACTATCCGTTGCCCAGGATAGACCTCCTTGTGGATTCTACGGCGGGTCATTTACTCTTCTCATTCATGGATGCCTACTCGGGGTACAACCAGATCAGCATGTACCCCAGAGACGAAGAGAAGACTGCATTCATCACTGACCAGGGTACGTATTGTTACAAGGTTATGCCATTCGGTCTCAAGAATGTCAGGGCCACCTACCAACGCCTGGTCAACTACATGTTCAAGGACCTGATTGGGAAGTCTATGGAAGTGTATGTGGATGATCTGCTGGTCAAGAGCCGGGACGAATCCGACCACCACCTTGAGCATCTGGCCGGGGCCTTCAATATTTTGAGAAAATTCAGGATGAGGTTGAACCCGGCCAAATGCACATTCGGCGTCTCGTCCGAGAAATTTCTGGGCCATCTAGTCAGCAGACGGGAGATTGAGGCAAACCCCGAAAAGATCCAAGCCATCATCAACATGCGGTCGCCTAAATCGACGAAGGAGGTACAGAGCTTAGCCAACCAGGTGGCCGCATTGAACAGGTTTGTCTCCCGAGCTACCGACCGGTGCCTGCCATTCTTTAAAATCCTCCGCAAGATGTTTCAGTGGTCAGAAGAGTGCGAAGATGCATTCCAGGAACTCAAGAAGTACCTGGTGTCCCCTCCTCTACTCTCAACAGCCGTGCCGGGGGAAGAATTGTTCTTATACTTGGCAGTGTCACCCTTAGCGGTTAGCTCGACACTCATTCGGGAAGAGCACGGGATACAGTTCCCAGTGTACTATACCAGCAGGGCGCTCTAAGTGGCAGAGAGCAGATACTCTCGTATCGAAAAACTGGCGTTCGCCCTCATCACATCAGCCAAAAGGCTCCATCCGTACTTTCAGGCCCATGTCATTATGGTCCTCATAGAACAACCCCTTTGCAAAATCCTCAGCTGGCCCGACACATCCGAGAGGCTCGTTAAGTGGGCCTTGGAGTTGTAAGAATTTGAAGTGGTCTACCGACCCCGGACGGCCATCAAGGGACAAGCCGTAGCAGACTTTCTGGTTAAGTTTACGTATCCAAAAGACCCGGTTAAAGAGTCTGAGCCGCCGGCCCTACCGCCTGGGTTACACTCAGATATCCCTACCTGGGTACTGTACGTGGAAGGTTCATCCAATCAGCAAGGTAGTGGGGAAGGAATCATCCTAACTACCCCCGACGGCATCCAGCTCGAGTACGCGCTAAGGTTTGGGTTCCGTGCCTCTAACAACAAGGATGAATACTAATCCCTATTGCTTGGATTGCAATTGGCCATTTCTATGAGTGCACAACAGGTCCAGGGATACAGCGATTCCTAGCTCTTGGTCAATCAGGTTAACCAAGAGTACGAAGCGCGGGAAGACAACATGGTAGCCTACTTGGCCCTTGTCCGAGCGGTTTCCAAGAAGCTTCGGGGATTTTCCATCACGCAAATACCCAAAGAAGAAAACACCAGGGCCGACCGGTTGGCCCGCCTTGCCTCATCTTCTGAGTCAGACTTGCTCGAGATACGGATAGAATATCTACCCGAGTCAAGTGTGGTGAACTCAGAAGGCACGGAAGTAGATCCGATGACCCTGGGACCCAGCTGGATGGACCCGATCGTGACATTCTTGACGACAGGTGTGCTACCAGACGAGAAAGAAGAGGCCCGTCAGGTCAAGTACCGGGCGGCCCGATACCACCTTGTTGACGGCATCCTCTACAAGAGGGGATTCTCTATCCCGTACCTCCGCTGTGTCCACCCCGCACAGGTCCAAGCGATATTGTTTGAAATCCACGAAGGAGTATGTGGGAATCACATCGGAGGTCGGGCACTCTCCAGGAAGGCCCTACTGCAAGGTTACTACTGGCCAACCAAGGCCCGGGATTCTCAAAAGTACGTCAGAAGGTGCGATAAGTGTTAAAGATACTCCCCCATGATCAACCGACCGGGAGAGCTTCAGACACCAATCCATAGCCCCTGGACGTTCACCCAGTAGGGTATTGACATTGTCGATCCCATGCCGGTGGGAAAGGGACAGGTTAAGTTCACCATCATCGCTGTTGATTACTTCACCAAATGGGCAGAGGCCGAGCCCTTGGCAACAATAATCGAACGGAAAATGGAGAGCTTCGTGAAAAGGAATATTCTCAGTAGGTTCGGCATTCCCCGGGTCCTGGTCAGCGATAACGGCAGACAATTCGACACCCCTATCTTTAGGTAGTTCTGCTCAGGCTACGGGATACTAAATCATTATTCCTCCCCCGAGCACCCTCAAGCCAATGGCCAAGCCGAGGTGATAAACCGGACAATCTTGCAGTCCATCAAAACAAGGCTTGAGAGCGCCAAGGGCTGTGGGTTGAAGAACTGCCAACCCTCCTGTGGGCCTACCGCAACACACTCCAAACGACAACAGGCAAGACGTCGTTCTCTTTAACCTACGGATTCGAGGCGGTGGTCCCCATAGAGCTCGGGTTGCATACGTATCAGGTGGCAAATTTCAGTGCGCCGGACAACGAAGACGCTCTTAGATCAGAACAGGAAAAAAGAGACCGAGCTTATCTAAAAGTGGCAGCCTATAAGCAACGAGTCTCGCGATATTACAACAGCAAGGTGAAACATCACAGTTTTTAAGTGGGAGACCTTGTCCTTAAGGAAGTAAACCAGTCCACCCGAATCCCGAGCCATGGAAAATTGGGGCCAAATTGGGAAGGACCATATAGAGTAACCCGGGTCAACTGACCGGGAGCTTACTGGCTGCAGAGCCTGGATGGGCACGATCTCTCTCATCCCTGGAATGTGCAACACCTCCGCAAGTACTATCAATAATGCCACGGGCAGCTTAGCATTGGTAGAAAAGTTTTCTTTATTTTTTGTAGCTCTAATTGAGCAACCGTTATAAATTTTTTGTTTTTTAATAAAATTGAATAATTTACTTTGTAAGTTTACTCTTGTCAGTATTCTGTCCATTCCAGAAAAGTCCTCGGGCCTAACCCCGAGGCAGAAAAGACCTCGGGCTCCGAACCCAGGCACAAAAGACCTCGGGGTCATCCCTGCGGAACCGGCTTCGCCTAGGTCCAACCAACGATGGGGGCAAACCCCTAGGTGACTGATGATGGCAAGCCTAAAAGGACCCTGCAACCACCCATGTTCCAGGTCGATTTCCTACGGTCACTCCTCACCACGCCCCCGCCTTCGCAGGACGCTCGGGGGGCAAGGGGATACCAGACCCAAACAGGAAATTACATAAAGCTTTACTTAGGTCCAGTCGACGACGGGAAAAACCCCTAGGTGGTCGACGATGGCAAGCTTCAAAGGATTCCAGGTCGGTTTCCTACGGCCACTCACTCCTGCACTCCCGCCTTAGCAAAATGCTTGGGGGGCAGGGGAATATTAGGTCAAAACAGGAAATCACACCGGTCACTAAAAGAACTTGGAAGACATTCCTAAGTACTTACAGTGATCAGAGATAGATACCCTGGACGGTAAAACAGGATACTCCTATCATACACCGGGACATCCTGAACGGTAAAGCAGGGTATTCCTATAATACACCGGGATATTCCGAACGCTAAAAAGGACAAGTTCCTATGGCACACTGGGCAGTTACCTTTAAAACAGGTCAAGAAGACTAGGTGTTCTACTGGTTACGGTCCTAAACCATTTGCTAAGGCAGGGGGTTAGGTCAGCTAAAAATCGGGTGGATACTAGCAATCGCAAACAGGCAAAGTGCAGACAAAAGTGAGCAGTTAATGGAAAGAAAAGTGGCCTCGAGGGCCTTTTCATTAATAAAAAACTGTACAAAGCCTGGAGGGGGGGCAGTTATAGTAGCTCCCCCCCCCCCCCCAAAAAAAAGGGTTATGGGTTGTCCACGAAGACACCTCTTCCTCCTCAGCGACCTGCTCTTCCACAACAGGGTCCCCGATCGGTGTAGCTTCAGCAACGACATCGGCGTCAGCTTGGCCCTCCTTCCAGTAACTGGACTCTGCCCAAGAGTAGCCAGACAGGTCCCAGTCAGGGTGGTCGGCAGCAACCCGCTTAGCCAGATCAGCGTAGCCAATAAGGAATCCTGCCTCGAACTCCTCCTCGGCATCCTTGGCTTCAGCGTCCCGAGCGGCAGTTAGCTCAAAAAGCATAGCCGTCATGGCCGCTAGGTCTTTCTCGGCAGTGATCCTCCAGGCTTTCGCGGCTGCAGCTTTCATCTCTGCAACCTTCCGGGCAGCCCGCTCGGTTGAGAGAGATTCACGGGTCTCCCCCAGCTCCAGGGCCGCTGCCCGGGATTTTTCCTCCTCCACGGAGAGAGCAAACTCCGCGGACTCCTGGGCAGCCTTCTCCACAGACAAGTCGGCCTCCGCAGTGCCCAACCTCTCAGCAACACTGGGAAGGGTAGCTTCAGCCCCTGCCGCAATGCAGCCAATCTGCAAGATCAAAACAACGTCAGTATACATATGGAAGAATGGCTAATGTTCATGTTACAGAATGTCTTACCTTGTGGCTGATGCTGTAGAGCCAACCGATTATGACCTCGGGACTTAGTAGAGTGCATTTGTCGATCTGACTCTGCAGCAGCACGGGCCGGACCCTTCCGCGGATGTCGTCCGCCGTCTCGACTGTCGGCCTCGAGGAGGGGCCCGCACGAGCTGTCTCCTCCATGCTGGGGAAGGAGGCCCCGGACGGCTTGGTGGCGAGAGGAAGAGGTGATGGCGCGGCGATAGTAACACCGGGCGTCGAGGTCGCAGTAGCCTCCCTCTCCGCCCGAATCGAGATCCCCCGGGAGATCCTTTTGAGGGGCTGGCCCTCGACGGGGTCTTGCTTCTTCCTCTTCTGGCCGCCTCTTTTTCCTTCAAAGCCGCCGCACTCTTGGGAGCCATTTCTGTAAAACCGGAGAAGAGCGCATGAGAACTCAGCAAAGTACCAAATAAAAAAAGTAACCGGAAGGTCAAGTAATGGAATTTACCAGGAATGATTGATGGGAATATGGGAGCTACGAAGTGATGATTGATGGGAATATGGGAGCTACGAAGTGATGCTTGGGCTCGTAAGAAACCTTCTGGCTTCCCGACCGGGTCAGCACCTTATTGATGTCGGTCGGGTCCTCCATAAAGACAAGATCCTTGCTTGGAACTCGTTGGGAAGACTGGGCGAGTCAACTGACCCCACTGCAAAGCAAACATACAAATAGGTTAGTCATGGTAAAACAAAGAGACTAATCATGAAAGGAAAGTGATTCAGCTTACTCCTCAACTTCCCCGCCCAGTAGGTCCTCAACTGCACACCCGGTGCCTTTCACATAGCCCCAGGGTGGATACTTGGAAGAATTTCTTCTTCCATCCCTTATTGTTACTTGGGCAGTTGACTATTATCTTCCGCCCCTGCCTGGCCCCAAGTGAGAAGAAGCCGGACTCCCCGTGAACTTGGAACGGCCGGTGGGTCCAAAAGAACTCTTGCAGGGTGAGCTCGTATTCGAGGACTTGGGGCCACAAGGAGATGGACCCCATCAGATAACTCCAACCGGTCGGGGCGAGCTGCCGTGGAGAGATCCCGAGGTAAATGAGTGCGTCCCGGGCGACAGGATGGAGCGGTAGGCGAAGGCCTGCCAAAAAGGCGTCTTCGTATAAGGTAACGAAGTCCGATTCGTGGAAGTGAGCCCAGCCGTTGTGGACCAACAGAGAGAAAGGGCCGGTAATATCATATCTCTCCCTGATCCGACCCAAATCAGGGACGCGCAGGGTGCTGATGATCGACTCGCATGCGAAGACGACGCCGAGACTGTTTGGTACAAACCCTTCATTGCCCGACCCCCGAGACGTCAAGGCCACAGGAGAGTCCCGGTGCATTTCCTCGTGGGACGCCCAGGCAGGGATCCTTCCCTCACTGTGCTGATCAAAGGGGGCTAAGGAGGGAGGGTCTAGGCTTGTGCTCAGTGTTCCCGATCGTGACTGCTCGTCTTCCAATCGGGATGACGAGTTGAAGTCGGAGTGGCACATATCTAAGTCTACGGTGGACCTAGGAGGCCAACGACGACCTAAAAATGGGTCAAGGACTCCAAGCCTGAGATACAAGGGAGGCAGATTTAATAACCTGAAGGGCAGGTCATACAAGACTCTAGATGAAAAGTAACACTCTCTTAAGACTCTCCCGGGAACACCCGTTTGGTCCAACTGCTCTAAAGTACCTCCTGATTGGAAGAAATAACAGAACCTAAGAAAGAAAAAATCTCACGCCCGTTCTGACCTAAGTGGGTTCGCTCCCTCCAGCTTCGTTCAGAAAAGAAGAAGAGAGTGAAGAACTGAAGACAGAAAGGAGAGACTTACAAAGTTTAGCACAAAAAAGGGATCGGGAATCTTACTCGAGATCTTGTTTGCTCTCAAACCGCTCGGTAATCTCTATCACTTGGCAGCAGGAATTGAAGAAATGAGCAAGTGTTCCTTATATAGGAATAACGGGCAGTCCAGATCAATTAGATTTAATGGCTCAAGAGTTTTCCTACCAAGAACCATCAAACAGCTGTCGCCTCGGGCTCGTGAAAGGTCGCCTCAAAAGGCGTCCGCATTAAATGCGTGACGTGATGTGACTGTTCGGTTACCACGCAGCTGTTCGGTTACATCCGAACCGACTTCGATGGATCCTGGCCAGGCTAATTACTCCCTGACACGTGGCAACACCAATGCTCGGGCTCCTCCCTGTACCGGTCGGTTATTCCACCGGGTGATCTGGAAGGAGGGTCCCCTCCCGGGCAGCATTCCCGGAGGATATCCGGACGGTTTTCAAGGCGATACTGATTTTCGATCCTCACCCGATGAAGCATCTAGTCAGTTCCAAAAATGGGGGGCAGCTGGTATGACCAAGATTATCCAGCCATGAAGTCGGTCTGCCAAGTCACCAGGAGGTGTTGGTTACTTCGGTAACAGCGCTAATAGCCAAGCAATCCCGAGGTGTTCGTCAGGACCGTGCGGTTCATGCCAACAGGCCGGGCATGAAAGGCCGCGGCATCCCTTGGCCCTGGCCTAACCAGCAGTTTCCTAAACCAGCGGCAAGACTGTAAGAAGGAATGTGGCAGTTTCCTAAACCGCTTAGGAAACTCTCCCCAAATCATGCAAATCAATTGTAATCAGATTAGGCTTCCTAATCTGACTAGCTTACCATGTATGGGTGGACTCTTGCACCTATAAAAGAGCCCACCTATCCTGTCTACAGGGGCCGGAATAACTCTCTAGCTAACAAGCATAGAACAGAGAATTCACCATTGTACGCATATACCTGGCCGGTATTACTGGTAGTGTTGTCCCTCTTTGTTGGCTCACCAGGCCCGCCGGTGATCTGCTAGTGAACGCGCATAGACGCAACTGTGGACGTAGGTCACCTTGTTAATGGGACCGAACCACATACAACTTGTTCTTGTCTTTTTCTCTCTCTAAATCCTTCTTACTAATTTTTGGCATCATCAGCATGTATTATTTTGACACTTTGGAAATTGAAGTAGATTTGGTCACTTATGAGAAGTTGTCATCCCTACAAATTCTCAATGTGATAATGTTTATATTATCATATTATGGAAACATTGTCATAACAAAGAAGGTAATATTTTAAGATATTATCTTAATTGGAAAGTAAACATTGTTGCTTTTTGGGAAGATAATACAGAATATATGGAGTACATATCTTTATATATATTACGTGCAAGCAAAGATAGCCGAATGGGGACCCAATTCGAACCAGATACTAGATATGTATATATATATACACGTATATATGTATATATCATCGAAGATAGAAGTTTTTATCAGACTGATATGGAAGAATTTTGGTATTTTTTACCAAATTATTATTGAAGATATTTTCTTGCCTTATCTCATATCAGTCCGGGCCACTATAAATTAAGCAGGCTGGCCAGGTATCCAACTCACTCCACGTCACTTCGATAAACAGCATTCAAACTGAATCCCAATGCATTCTTAGCATTATTAGGATTAGTTTTTAGGCAAATAAAACAGTCTTTTTATTTTTCTAGCATTCAATTAATTCTTGCAAGTTTTTCTTTTCCATCAATTAAATAAAATATATACGCTTTTTATTTAATTTCACTTTGCTTCTTTCATCACTTGCCAGACTTGTGCGCTTCAGTTCTGTCTAGGAACCTTTAGGTGAGGGTACACTTTCCTACTCATCTTTCACAATCGGCTATTAGAAGTTAGATTCATGAAACCTTGTGTATCACTCACACAAATAGTTTTAGGAAATTTTGTGTTTTATAAATTTGTGTCTACCTCACAATGCTCTGGCACGCCCGACCCGAAAATATAGCAAACAGAAATTAAGTTCTCTTCAATCCAGCCAATAATTAAGCACCAAATGAATTGAATGGTAAGCTGCTCCAATTCCTTGCATCGCGAGTCACGAGTGCCGAGTAATAACATAGAGGAGAATTCCATTCGGAAAAAACAATATTATGAACACACATCTCTTATAATATGAGACTAGGAAAATGTTGATACATTAACCTCCCTTTTACTACACAAACCTTTACTTTCACTCTAAAATCCGTAAACAAGTACATCGGAACTGCCAAAACCTTGAAAACATGTTCCTCCATTGTTTGAGTTGTGAAAATTCATGTACATATTGATCAGAATGTTCTGAGAGGTTCCTACCTTTTTGCCGGGGGCTCTTCTAGACTTTTGTCACGCCAGAAGTCTGAGACTGTTTAGTAGTGGAGGTTGCATGTGTCAGCGAAGCTTCAATATATTTGCCATCCGAGCTGCCAGATCTCCGATGGTACCATTTCCGGGTTGTTTTAGGTCTTCCCAGGCTAATTGCGATGGGAATATCATTTGGGAAGAGGTCCTGAAGCACACAGGCGTGGACAAAAGTCGTTACCAGCAGGGCTGCTACTGTGAGTGTGGCAATAGCACAGAGTATGATAGACAGAGATTTAGTTACTATGTTAGTAACCTCATTTGAGTACTTGACAGTCGCAATGGTAACTCCAGTCATCGGGAAAGTGTAGGCCCACCATGACAATGAGAACCTATGGACAACAATGAAAAAAAAATTTACTTATGATATATGAAAGTTGAACTACAAGGGTGATGGGGTGAAAATTTCAAAGGACATAATATAAGGTTTATTGTACCTGAACCCTCGAAAGAAATTAACTCGAACAGCCTGTGAAAACACAAGAAAGTACAAACAATATTAAGTTGAATAAACAAAAAGAATAACCACTTATGTTATTTAATGACATTTTTGTAACCTTATAAAAGGGAACTGGGTTAAATTTAACATCAAAAGGGAACTGGGTTTTTTTTCAAGTTCGCTTGTTTCGGTTCTAGATAAAGTATTATTGCTTTCTGTGGTACATATTTATACGATTCTCTTTTATTTCTTTAAAAGTGAGGCTTTCCGAAAATAGGTTTCATAGGTGCTTGTTGAGGTTTAAGATGGTAATGGATGTAAATACTCATGTTGTGTGGCAAAAGGGCTAACCAGGGAGAAAAAAAGGAACAAAGCAACGAAGTAAGCAATCCGCGAGCCGTAATCAAAGGAGCCTTGAATCCTCGCCCATGCCACAGAAGCGACACTCGGTGCTGCAATAAACAGAAAAAACACCGGATGGAGCTCCTTTGGGACAGTTTCATTTGTTGGAAGTCTCTGGTAGAGAGTTACGAATAGTACCATGTAATGAGCTAATCCTACAGCAAAGAAGAGTATAGGTCCTTCTTTTAGCCCCATAGAGGCACCCAATAATGCCCCTACAAAATTCCCAACAACAGAGAGATGGTTTGAAGGATTTGCCACCTTTGAAAGCATTCTCTGTCCTCCAGACATCCATTGTCCATAGATCTTAAGCTCTAGACAGATGATCGGTGACATGAGAATGTACCAGAGAGCTTTATGCAGGTTTTGAGTAACCGATGGTGGAACTCCAATAGCCAAGAACAATAATGTTATCCATGGGGCAAAGAAGAAGTTCACACGGACCGGGTGATAGTATTCACGACGAACGGCTTCAAAGTAGAAAACCACTTTCAAAGAGTAGATGAAAAAGACAATGGCTGTGACGACAACAGATACGCACCACATGATGAGGTTTATATTCAGGCTTACATGAAGGAATTTCATGGAAGCAGCAGTGGCAAGTGTTTTCCACATAATGGCTTGGCTGCTAATGCCCAGGCAGACACCAAAAGAATTGACGGGGTATCGAAGAAGGAACGGCCACTTCTTGTCTGCTGGAAGTAGTAATTCCTCAGAATCCTGTACAAGATAAAATTAAATAAATAATTACCGCATATCATTCAAATTTCTAACGGAGAAAACCAAGCATGGAAATGTGCAGAAAGGGGTGGGCAAAAAAACACATACCCTGAGGGTATCCAACTCTGGCCCTTCCAAGGCATCAAAGAACCGGTGCACCGGTAAGGGCACCAACGCTGGCCCTTCCAAGGCATTGTGCAAAGTATTTTCCTCCGGCCCATTTTCCAATATTGGCTTTCCACGCAAATTTGATAATTTCCTGTCAAGTTTTCCAGACCATGTTTTGAATGAATCGAACATTTTATCCTTCTGCCTATCGATCCTTGGTGGAAGCCCTGGATGGCTGGGAAATATTCCGGTTGCAACCGCCTCATCATATGCACGACTGGTTGGCATTGGCTGAGAATGAAATTTTTCCAGTTTTGGTTCAGCAGTTCTTGGTTTAGCAGAAGAATTTGCAATCTTCTTGTTGTAAATTGTTTCATCATTGTCTCTGGAAAAAGAAAGACTTTTGGTGCTCTCCAAGTGGAATTCCATAGGAGAAGATGGCATGCTGATAGAAACAGAATGCGCTCGTTGGGACTGGAAAAGACTAATCTGGCTTTGTTCAGCAGCTGTTTCGGTTCCCTAGTTTAAGAGATTAAATATTGCAGTAAGTTTTAAGACCATAACGGAATTTCGGTCTATGAGCTTCACATATTTATATCGTACTTTCAAGGAATTTCATGCCACGTGGCTCAACCATATGTTGGCATCCTTTGTCTAAAAATAGATGATTTATATTTCCTAAAGGCAACAATATTGTTACAGAATTAACTAGTCATTCAGTTGTGTTGATGACACAATTATGGGTACCTTTTACATTCTTCTACTTTCCATCTTCTTTTCCAAGTGTATGAATGAAAACTAGTAGTACATTATATGTTCCTCTCCATTTTCATCTTAATTGGTTTTTAAAATTTAACCACCATTATTATTTTAGTAATTTTCTTCTTCTTTTCCTCTATGGTGGTGTTATATTGTTTTCATCTGATTCATTTTTTTGAGGTTGTGTCAATTTTCTTTTGGGATCTAACTTATTTCATCTCTATCATTTTTTTTAACAAATTCCCGTGCATTGCATGGGTTTAGGACTAGTTAGTAAATACTGGACAACTCGTTCTCGCAGGCTCGTCTAACGACATGCCATATATATATATATATATAAAGCTCAGTTACCTTGGCTCCTATACTACCCCACCAAAAAAAAGGGGAAAAAAAAAATCAGAGTATGCTTAGTGAGGGACTCAGGAACCATCATCCAACTGAGTAGGCATGCAGAGATGGAAGTTTATTAAGATATGATTGACTTGTCAAGGGCCCATGGCCATTCATGGTGTGAATAATAGTGTTGCTTCAGAGCAAGGGAGCTGGGAACGGGAAGGGCGTGCATACAGTGGTGAAGCTATACAGGCGCTTCCCCTGAAACGATTTTATTGGATATATTTATACATAGGTAATATTGGTTTTATACTACCTTTTTTTATCATAAGAATTGATAACTTATTATAAATTGTTAAGCTTGACCGATGGACGTGCAATTCAGGTTGTGCTAAATTGAAGAGTGATAAGAAAAGTTAATGGGACCAACCTAGCCTTGCCATTGCTTCAGAGGAATATATTGCATACTCATTTCATTAAAAAAAATAAAAATTAATGCAAGTTACGACATACCGTAGCAGAGGGGCTGATTGAATTAAGAGCAGTTGGTTGATACTGATTATTCGGATCACTGTGCCCTTTAACGATGTCAAAGCCTGCAGCCAATTCATTTGCACTTAGACATTTCGTTGCCATGCCTGGATGTTCAGTGCTCTCCATGATAAAGTTCACTGATATGTAGTTATAAACAGTGTGTTATCAATATACTCAGGGAAAAGACTAAACCGAATACTTAGAATTCAAAGACACAATAAAAATGTACGTTTAGGCATATTACTATTGTCCACGATCGACTAAGGCTTAGTTTGGCCCCCATTTTGGTGCTTCTTCTTTTTTAAAACACATTTTTAAATTATTTTATTTGGTGACTAGTTTGTGATTTTCCCACAGAAGTCATATAGCTCAGGATTTCACCTACTTATTGCTGTATGTTACATGAATGCTGATGCAAATGCTTCCTCCAAAGTTGAAAACAACTAAGAAGTACGTACTTAGCTTATTTCAATCACATTTTATACTAAGTTACCAACTTTGTTATCAAATATTTCAATCTTTTTTACAGGTCCGTGTTGGTTGGAAGATTGATTAATTTTTCTTAAAATCTATTCTATTAATCTCCTGGCTCACAATGGCAGATCTAGGAATCTTGGCTAGGGGGTTGTGTATAAGAGCTTAAAGTCACAAGGGGCCCCAAGGCAAATTTTTTTGGGTCTCTTTGTAATTAGGCCAATATATTACATATGATAAGGTTTTTTTTTTTTTTTTTTTTCAATTTTTGGGAGAATGAAAGCATAATTCGGCCAACATATTACATATAAAATCCTTTTTTTTAGCCTAACTAATATTTTTTGGGGACTATAAAATTAGTTTAATTACTTATTTTGAGGGGGACAAAGCTTAATCAAATTTAAAATTTTCCAAAAATCCATGTATATATAAAAGTGTAATTTTCTAAAAATTAAGGGTGACCGCAGCCCCTGTATTCGTCATCGGCACTCAGAGGTTGTCACCCTTAAGTGTCTATGTGCTTCACTCGTATTTTGGTTAAGAACATATTACGCCAAAAAAAAAAAGGCGAAAACCTTCAAAAAAATGCGTACTGACATATTTAGGTGATCGAACCCCTAGAAAAAGTAGATAAATCATTCACTCAGAAGAAAAAATAAAAATAAATAAAAAATAAATTAAATGAACGATGTTTTCAATTCAACTTAATCAAAGTAGAACCTCATATATCTTGAAACAACAATGATACGGGTACAACTATTTTTTACAAATTATTTACAACTATCTTTATCTCTCCTAAGTGGCACTGTGAGATTCAGTTAAATTTCAATGGAATCTAGTGCCACTTAACTTTGGAGAAAAATAAAGATGATTATAAATAAGTTGTAAAAAATAATTGTACCCCTAACATTACACATTTCGAAAAGACCACCTGCTCAGTCAATTGATTCTGGAAGTTGAGCTAGCTGCAGCCAACAAACAAACAAACAAAATTTTGGGTCTTCTTTTGCAATTATGCAAAAAAAAAAAAAAAAAAAAAAAAAAAAAAGTCTCTTTTAAACTGAAAACAAGATCAATGGAACGCCAGAGACCACATATAAAAACACCTTTGCTGTATAGACGAAAAGAGGTAATCGTAACTACACCAAATAAGATAGTATTTCCAAATTTTCATACGCAAACTTATATTTCAATCTCTACCTGATAATCCTTAAGTAGAAAATTTAGAATATGGTATGAAGCTATCTGAGATTCTGAATTATAAACTCTCTTCACATAAAAAAAAAATTAAAAAAAAAAAAAGAAAAAGAAACCCAAGCATTCAACACATGCATTAGATGCCAAGATAAAGAGCCATAAGTCTAAACCTCTAAAATTAGAATCCATGGCACTTGTGTCAAAAACAAATCATACCTTCACCAAGTGCAACAATCAAGCAAGCAGCTCTGGATAGTTGAGCTGATGGAAGATCCCAGTTCAGCAAAAGCACCCAAAAGAAGCCTTTTCTTCACTGGTGAAAATGTTTTACTCTACCAACCTCGTCCAACCAGAACAATAGATTTGGAAGTGTTAAAAGCATTAATTAGAGAGAGTTGAGAGAATAATACCAAAATGTATTATTGAGTTGGGTATCAAACCTTACAACTTATTATTCTATTTATAGGCTATCAAAGGAGAAGTGCACTAATACAATGTTGGGTGTAGCTCATATTGTTATGGGTCCTTTACACTAGGCCCAAGAGTCAAGCGGAGGGCCCTGTGGCCTATGACGGAGTGAAGCGTAGCCCTAATGATAATTCTGCCATGTACCTATAGGAGATATATATGTTGTAATCCTAAATCGTTTTTGATAGTGGAAAACTTCTGACTCTCCGGTGTGGACGTAGGCACATTGTCAAACCACGTGATAATTCTCTGTGTCTCTTTAATCTTTTGGTTTTTCATATATTGTTTGCGTGTGATTGTTTCGATCCAACAATTGGTATCAAAGCGAGGTTGATCGTCACAACAATGGTGAATACTTCGATTTCAAAGTTTTATGTGGAGAAGTTTGATGGAACTTCAAACTTCGGTCTTTGGCAGCGAAGGGTGAAAGATCTTTTGGTGCAGCAGGGTCTGGTTAGGACGTTGTATGGTATATCGAAGAAGCCTGCAAATATCTCTGACGAGGATTGGGAAGATCTGGAATTGAAGGCGGTTAATACCATTCATCTTTGTGTTGCAGATTCGGTTATGTATCATGTTCTGGATGAAGATTTTCCTGCTGGAATATGGACGAAATTGGAGAGCAGGTATATGACGAAATCCTTCATTAATAAACTGTTTCTTAAGAAAAAGTTGTACGGGCTTAAGATGGCTGAGGGTTCAGATTGGCGCAACATATCAATGTTTTCAACCAGGTTATCAGTGATCTCTTGAGAATTGAGGTCAAGTTTGATGACGAAGATAAAGCTTTAATCTTCTTAGTTCTCTTCATATTTCTTATGAACATCTAGTTACAACCCTTTTGTGGGAAAATGAGACTCTAGAGTTAAAGGATGTTACATCGGCCTTGTTGGCTTATAACCAACGAAAATAGAATACTGAAGGGTTTCAGGGAGAAGGGCTGATAGCAAAGGGTAATCAGGCTCGTGGAAGAAGTAAGGATAGAGGGAATCGATCTAGTAGAAATAAGTCTAGATCGAAATCAAGAGAAAAGTGGTTGAAGAATATTGAATGTTACAAGTGTCACGATAAGGGGCATATGAAGAGAGATTGTCTAGAGTTGATGAATAATGAGAAGAAGAAGGACAATGGAAAAGGGAAAGGATCTACTTCAGCAAATGTGGTGGAGGATGGTTCGGACTGTAGCGATGGAGATATGCTTTCTGTGTTATCGGAAACTGACGATCGCTTCATGGATGATTGGATTTTGGATTCTAGATGTTCGTATCATATATGTCCACATGAGGACTGGTTTGATACCAATAGGTTAGTAAATTATGGTAATGTTGTCATGGGTAATGATGCATCTTGTAAAGTCATTGGTATTGGCACCATTAAAATTAAAATGTTTGATAGTGTTGTGAGGACTTTGGGTGATGTGAGACACATTCCAGACTTAAGGAATAATCTAATTTCTTTGGGTACCTTGGACTCTAGTGCCTGTGTGTTTAAATCAGAAGGGGGTGTCTGAAAGGTGATCAAAGGGGCTAAGGTTTTGATGAAGGGTCAGAAGGTTACAGGAAATATTTACAAGTTGACGGGAAGCACGATTGTAGGTGGAGTTGCAGCAACAACTTCAGCAGAATCTAGTACTTATGATACTTTATTATGGCATATAAGACTTGGTCACATGAGTGAGCGAGGTATGTTGGAGCTTTATAAGAGAAGTGTTGAAGGGGGTAAAATCATGCAAATTGGATTTCTGCAAATATTGTGTACTTGGGAAACAGTGCAAGGTGCAGTTCAAGACATCTACTCACAACAATAAGGGTATTCTTGACTATGTTCATTCGAATGTTTGGGGGCTAGTGGATCTTATTACTTTGTAATTTTCATAGATGATTATTCGAGGAAGGTCTGGGTCTACTTCATGAAGCACAAATCTGAAACTTTTTCTAAGTTCAGACTATGGAAGACAGAGGTAGAAAAACAAACAGGAAGACAGATTAGGTGCCTGAGAACGAATAATGGTACAGAGTACAAGGATTCACAATTTTTGAAGTTTTGTGAGGAGCATGGGATCAAGAGACATTTTATAGTTTGGAGAACACCACAACAGAATGGTGTTGCAGAGAGGACGAACAGAATTATAGAAGAGAAAACAAGGTGTTTAAGGCTGAATGCTGGCCTACCCAAGAGTTTTTGGGCTGAAGCAGTGAGTATGGCATGCTACATCATTAATAGATTACCTAGAGCAGTGCTTGATGGTAAGGTAGTAGAAGAGGTATGGATAGAGAAGGAGGTGGATTACTCTATGATGAGGGTATTTGGGTGTCCTGGTTATGTTCATATCCCGAGTGAGGAGAGGTCAAAGTTAGACCTAAAATCAAAGAAGTGCATCTTTCTTGGATATGAGAAAGGGGTGAAAGGGTATAAGCTTTGGGATCCTGAAACTCAGAAGGTGGTCATCAGCAGAGATGTAGTGTTTGATGAAAACTCAATGTTGAGAACTTCTTTAGAAGATCAGAAGCATCAGTCAGAGGAGAATAGCAATAACAAACAGGTCATAGAGGTGGAGCTTGATGTAAACAAAGAAAATACTATCCAGCCAATAGAGGAGCATCATAGCATAGCCACAGACAGGCCCAGACGCATGACGAAACCACTAGCTAGGTATGATGATTTTGTTTCTTTTATACTTATTACTAGTGGAGGAGAACCTTCAACTTATCAGGAGGCAATTATTTATCAAGAGAGGGATAAGTAAGTGGAGGCCATAGTAGAAGAAACTCAGTCACTATACAAGAATAAGACTTGGGATTTGGTGGAACTTCCTGAGGGAAAGAGGGCAATTGAGTACAAGTGGGTCTACAAGAAAAAGGAAGCAATATCATAAAAGGAAGGGCAGAGGTTCAATGCAAGATTAGTAGCAAAAGGGTACTCACAAAGGAAAGGGGTTGATTATAATGAGATTTTCTCTGTGGTTAAGCACACTTCCATCCAAACAGTGCATATTTAGTAGCCAATTATGATATGGAGTTGGAGCAGCTAGATGTGAAGATTGTTTTCCTTCATGGTGATTTGGAGGAGCAAATCTTCATGGAGCAGCCAGATAGGTTCAGGCAACCAGAATCATAACATCTTATTTGTAGACTGAAGAAGTCTCTGTACAGGCTAAAGCAGTCTCCAAGGCAGTGGTACAAGAAATTTGATTCCTGCATGATTCAGATTAGCTACAGTCGTTGTGAGTATGATTGTTGTGTTTACTTAAGGGTTCATGATGATGGTTCTTTCATTTTCTTGATGTTCTATGTTGATGATATGTTAATTACTGCTAAGTGTGTGAAAGAGATTGTTAGACTAAAATCATTGCTTGGTAGAGAGTTTGAAATGAAAGACTTGGGTGCAGCCAAGAAAATTCTTAGCATGAAAATTCAGAGAGACAGAAGAGCTGGAAGGTTAAGGGTTTCTGAGGAAAAGTATGTAAAGAAGGTACTGGCGATGTTTAGTATGAGTGATACTAAACCAGCTGGTACACCATTGGCTAATCTCTTCAGGTTGTCTGCTAGTCAATGCCCGAAGACAATTAGAAATTGAAGATATGTCCAAGGTACCGTATGCCAATGCCGTAGGTTGTTTGATGTATGCGATGGTTTACACTAGACCTGATTTGGCACATGCAGATAGCACAATTAGCAAATATATGGAAAATCGAGGAAGAGAGCATTGGAAGGCAGTGAAGTGGATTTTCAAATATTTGCAAGGTATAACATATTATGGCATTATGTTTCAGAGACAACAGGGTTCTATTTTAGTTGTGGGGTATTAGATGCAGATTACGCAGGTGATCTGGATGACAGGAGGTCTATGACAGGTTATGTGTTTACACTAGCAGGTGGGCTTATATTTTGGAAGTCTACTTTACAGTCTACTGTGGCTCTATCTACAACTGAATCAGAATATATGGCACCAGCTGAGGCTATAAAGGAAGCTCTGTGGTTAAGGGTTTAGTCAAGGAACTTGGTGTTGATCAAGGTGGAGTTCAGTTGCATTGCGTTAGTCAGAGTGCCATTTATTTGGCAAAGAACTAGGTGTATCATGCAAGAACTAAGCATATAGATGTGAGGTTCCACAAGATAAGGGAATTGGTTTCTACTGGTGACATTCTTTTGGAAAAGATTCATACGACAGAAAATGCTGCTGATATGTTTACAAAGCCCGTTACTATAGAAAAGTTGAAGCATTGCTTGGACTTGATCAATGTCTCTTCTTGTTGAAGAGGAGGAGTACCCCTACCCTCTATTAGTTCAAGATGGAGCATGTTATAGCGATCTTCAAGGTGTCTTGATATTCGCCAATGTGGAGATTGTTGGGTGTGGCTCATATTGTAATGAGTCCGTTATACTAGGCCCAAGAGTCAAGGGGAGGGCCCTATGGACCATGGCGGAGATATACATGTTGTAACACTAAATCATTTTTGATAGTGGAAAACTTCTGGCTCTCCGGTGTGGACGTAGGCACATTGCCGAACCACATGATAATTCTCTGTGTCTCTTTAATCTTTCTGTTTTTTATATATTGTTTGTGTGTGATTGTTTCGATCCAACATACTAGTACACAAAATCTAATTGTATAATGTATCAAGACTAATAAGATAATGAGATGCATAAGTATAATATATGTACATATATACTCCAACATCTCCTCAAATTCAATGTGGGAAGATAAAGACTAACTTGAGTTTGTAATGAAATCCTGAAACAGTTGGCAGCTTGATTGAGTTGCAATGAGGGATAGTGGCAGCGGAAGACAAGCCTGAAAATTCATTAAAGAGGGCGTTGACTAGAACCAGACCGTAAAACACCGGTATGATAACGTCGAGTTGGGCTAGAAAAACCAATGATGGAAATGCTGACTGGATCTAGACTGGGAAACACCGGCATGATAGCGTCTGGTTGGACTAAACAGAGGCAGAGGAGGATACCAAATGGAGAAGGTGGTGGCGGCAGTCAGTGGTCCAGCTGCGGAGGGAGCCAGACAGAGGTGGCAGGTGGTCCGACGGAAGAGGGAGCCAGATGGAGTGAGTGGTGGCAACGATCAGTGGTTCGACAATAGTATTTAGTCGAATAGAAGGAGTAGTGGTAGCGGTCTCTGGTCTGAACGAAGGTGAGGTGATCTAGACAGAGACAGTGGTGGTACTGATCAGTAGTCCACTGGCGAAGGGAGTCAGACTACAGAAGTGGCAGTGCAGTTGGAGGTTCGGTGGCATAGGGAGTCCGAACAAGGATGTGGCATCCGGGCGATGGAAACGACTGGGTGGTGGTTCGGTGGGCAGCAGTGTGCCGCCCGCCTAGGTGGCCACTATGAAGAGGCTACCTCTAGAAGTCTAGAACTATTTTTTAGTGGCAACTATAGAGTATACTTCATTCTAGAAAGACTTAGGGTGTAAACCACTAAAATAGTGGCTCTGGTACCATGTTAAAGTATTAGACAAAGAGTTGAGAGAATAATACCAAAACGTATTACAACAATGCTAGGGGCACTAACAAATCTCACTAACACTCACACCCACACTTTATCTCTCTCTTAGTGGCACTGTGGGGTCCACTACAGGCCCCACAGTGCCACTAAGAGAGAGATAGAGTGTGGGTGTGAATGTTAGTGAAATTTGTTAGTGCCCCAAATATTACTCAATATATTATTGAGTTGTGTATCAACCTTATAACCTATGATCCTATTTGTAGGATATCAAAAGAGAAGTACACTAGTACAACTAGTACATCAAATCTAATTGTATAGAGTATCGAGACTAATAAGACAATGAGATGCATAAGCACAGTGTATCTAAGACATATTCTAACAGGAAGAACCAAAATGGAGAGAAATTACAATGTGATCTATAAAAGATGTAATACTTGTCCTCCATCTATAGGGAGCAATATATATATATATATATATATGCAATCAGGCTCTAAAGCACATTGGGTATGTGCATTGGGTTTGCGCACTAGGATTTTAAGCCTTAATCGCAGGTTAGCGGGACGGCGAGATGAGGCAGGGGTCAGTGGGGCAGCCCGCAGTTTTTTTAGGCTTAAAATCCCAGTGCCCATACCCAGTGCGCTTTAGAGCCTAACTGTATATATATACATATGTAGTCTAAGCATGTAATGTTCTTGCAAGCATAACGACAGGTGTACTTTAGCCTAGGAAGCACTGATACTTCAAATGGAGTACCGTATTTGTGTCTGACACACCTCTGAAACGTGTCGGACACACCAAATATATGTTTGGAATTTGTTAATATATTTTTGAAATTTGACACATTATCGATACGTCACCGACACGGCTCTGACACTATCCCAACACGATTTTATATATATATATATATATATATCTATATCTATATTATATTGTAAGACTTTGTCCAACTAGGATACATTAAAAATTTGACTAGGCTTATACTTATATGACTAGGATGAAAATGCTGACTAGGATTCTATACATATCTAAGTATACACTTCCACCCCTCCTCCCTTTACTCTGAAGTCTCATCCCCTTTCTTCTCTCACCTAGATACCCCCACCACCAACCCCTCTGTCTCGGCCAAAACACACACCCCCATCCACATCTCTCTCTCTCTCTCTCTCTCTCTCTCTCTCTCTCTCTCTCTCTCTCTCTCTCTCCAGTTCTCCACCACCACTAAACCACCATCCCCTCACCACCGCCTCCTCACAAATCGTTTCTCTCTCCTCCAGTTCTCACCGAGCAAAATCGATCGACACCCACCTCACTTACACCCATTCCCCTCTCTTTCTCAGCACCCACCCACAGAATCGGTGGTCTAGATCTGCCTCTCTCCCTCTCTATCTATCTCTCTCTCCTCCAGTTCTCCACCTCCTCACAATTCGGTGGTCCAGATCTTCGCTGCCCTCTACAAACATTGTGTTGTCCGAGTGGAGCACAAAAAATTGAACCATTATGAAGTGGAGAAGAAAAAATTGCTGTCCGAGAATGAAAAAATTGCTTTCCGAGAAATCGAACCATTATGAAGTGGAGAAGAAAAAATTGCTGTCCGAAAAGAAAAAATTGCTTTCTGAGATATTTGGTAAGCGATAATTTTTTGGGTGGTCTTTCATCAGGTTGATATTTTTTCATCTATTTTTGGGTGGCCTTTCATGTGGATTTGGTCAACCATTTATGTGTATAACAATTTGAGTGTTCAACCTATGTTTTTGGGTTTGATCAACATTATTTTGGTTTTTTTCCATCAGGGTGATTTTTTTCCTCTGTTTTTTGGTGGTCTTTCATGTGGATTTGATCAACCATTTATGTCTATAACAATTTGAGTGTTCAACCTCTGTTTTTGGGTTTGATCAACATTATTTTGGGTTTTTTTTTCCTTTTTCTTATGGAACTGTTTTAAAAAATTATTTGGTTTTTGTCTTCGGAATATTTATTATTATTATTATTAGAATAATGATTGGGGCACAAAAGGATACAAAAAACTTCCACAAAATGAGTGGAAAGTCTATGTGGCACAGGGGGACCCGCCAGCAATTAATGGAAACAATGCTTAATTGCTGGCGGGTCCCAGCGTGCCACATAGACTTTCCACTCATTTTGTGGAAGTTCTTTGTATCTTTTGGTGCCCCTAGCATTGTTGTTATTATTATTTTGATCAAAAGAAGTCTTGCTAAAATCTTTCTCCTATTTTGCTATATTTCTATTGTATTGATTTTTTTTTCCTTTTCTTATGGAACAGTTTTCATCAAAAAAAATTCAAAATTATTATTGTTTATACCATCAAATTTGATTTCCTTTCGGTCTCCTATTTTAATGTCTGTGATCAATCTTATCTTATTGTCACTTCCATTCTTATTTTACAGAAACAAAATTTCCATATTATTCTCTCTCATAATTATTGTCTTCCATGTTAATTGGGATTTGGGGGTTTCTTATCTTATTGAGAATATTTTTATTTATTTCCCATTTTTTGCTTTCCATTTTAATGCACACTTTCTCTTCTGAACAATTTCTTGCTAAAATAACGTTTGAGTATCACAATCAACCACACCATCAATTAGCCAAATGATCACTCATCAATTTCCTTTATATCAGTCACACCATCAATTAGCCAAATGATCACTCCTCAATTTCCAAAATTATCTCTCCTCAATTTCCTTTATATCAGCCACACCATCAATTAGTCAAATGATCACTCTTCAATCACAATCAACGATCACAAATTCTCTCCCTAAAATCTTTATTATATATACACTTCAAACACTCCATTTTCTTACGCAGTCAACACGTTATATATCTCTCTCTCTCTCTCACGTTATCTCTCAAGTATTTCTACTGCATTAGTATTTAACAGGTATGTCCAAGTTCTATTATTTTGTGAAGTAACTTCCTACTTTCCCAACTATCTTCTTCCTCCTACTTTTCCATGTGTTCTCTTCTCTTATGTAACATTCTTTGTATTAGTAATTTTATGCGTATTTGTATTAGTAATTTTATCCGTGTTCTACTTTTCCATTTGTATTGAGTGTTTTTTTAAGCATACTTCGAGTCAATTTTTTAAGCTTACTTCGTATTAGTAAGTTTTTACTCAAATTTTGAGTAATTCCATTTCTTGATATGCTTGAAATTTTAAACAGGTCTCATCTGCATTTCTTGAAGTTCTTGATATGCCTGACACTCTTTGTACACAGAAAGAGGGGTTTTTCTTCTTCTTTTTTCACCCCATAATGCATGTATATAATGTTTGACACCACTTCTAGACAGAAAGAGGTACCACCCGCATAACCTTATGATTTGGGTTCTAAATGCTCTATATATATGCATATTTTTGTAAAATCTGTTCAAAAACATCTATGTCTATATCTCCCTTTGTTATTAAGGTTTATATTAAATATAATATTAGGTGAATTTTGATACTAAATATACCAAATTAACTATGGGCTTTTCTAATTCCTAAATCAGTTTTTAGATTTAAGAGTAGTCAAAAACTGTGTTTGTTTTCAATCCCAAACAATTTACTTTTAACCAAAGGCTATGGTAACTTATTGCCCAATGCAAATTTTTGCAATTTTGAATTTCTAAAATTGTTACCAAACATCCTCTTATTTTTTCCTCATAATTTTTGCAATCGATGCTTTTTGCACACACCGAATAGGGGTTTGATTTCAGTTAGTGTTACACTCATGCTTGATTTTTTTCTTTGGTCTGATATGTAACTTGGTGTCTCGGACACTTGGATGGCCAATTTAGATTGAGACTTTAATTACTTGGCATTTTTTGGCACGATTTTGTGTTTATTTTCACAAAATAGAGAGTTTGTTGTTTCAATTGGGTGTTTCAATTTGATTCTTTTGAAAGTTGAAAGTTGGGTGTTTCAATTTCAATTAGGTGTTTTAATTTGAATTCCAAGTTGTTTATAGACTAACGTTAAAGTTGGGTGTTTCAATTGGGGTGTTTAACTCAGATTCATATCACTTCAGCAAGAAAATCTGAATAAAAATATTGTTGTTTATAGACTTACGGTCTATGATTTTGTGTTTCAAATGGGTGTTTCCCAAAACATATAGTTGTTTCATTTCCAATTGCTAAAGTGATCTGAAATCCAAATGAGCATGATTTTAACGACTGCTGTTGGCTTATAAATCTATCCAAATTTCATGGGACTATATTTGGAAAGAAACTATCTCGTGTAGTCACTTTGGCAGTTTCTCTTCAATTTCAAACTCTTTTAATTTAGAAACTCTCCCATACTTTTCCCACTATCTTAGCCTTCAAAATAATCAATTGTTGTTTTATTGTTTTAGGGTCAATCAATTATTGAAATTATCTCTCCTTATTATTTATGTATCTATAAAGGCTATGATTTGACTCAACACTTCGTATATGTGCCATAATTTTACTTCAATCATGGAGTCTTATATTTATACTTCAATCTCTCTCTTTTCGTTTCACTTGCATAATCTCTCTCTCTCTCTCTCTCTCTCTCTCTCTCTCTTTGTGGAGATGCCGATCCTATCATCGAAATTATCGATTTAGAAATTGAATAAGTATTTTTTTGCCTAAGAGCTGATTTCCTTTTCTGTTTATCATATCAGAAGAGATTTAAACATTTATGGTACGAGTCTTATTATGATTAGTTAGTGGAGAACACATGCATAGTTAGAACTGTTCGGTAGTGTCGTTAGGCACAGGTTAATACCAATGCTTCATCATAGAAGTGTCGAAGACACGCAAAGTTATAAAGTGCCAAAGGCACTTGAAGTTAGTTGTTGGCCGACGACACACAATTGGAATTGTTTGGTAGTGCCTTTACACACTGGTTCATACTTACATGCTTTTAATAAAATGTCAAGTAATTCATACCACAGACTGAATGCATATTAAGAATGGCATTTCAAAGGCTTAGTGGGAATTGGGGAGAAATAAGGGTGGGGATGGGAAGGTTGAAGTTAGAACCGTTGCAGTGAAATGTGTCTTCAATATGTTATTATCATCTATGATTATGATGTAGAAATGCAATTAATTGCAGCATAAACACCAAGTCTTACTGCACTATCTCTGTCACACCCCAACCCGCCTCAAGTGGATTAGGACACGTGTAACAATGCTACAAGTGCCCCAAAACAATAATTAGCAAAGAAAACATGTAAATCCTTAAGGAAAACATGAATTTAACAACATAAAATGACATTATTTTGATAAAATAGCCCCAAGGGAAAAATTGTTATTAATAAAGTATAGCCAAATTTTACACCAAAATATAAATTTTTGAGTCCCGGTTCCAATGCAAAAAACGGCGCGCGAATCTGAATTTTCTAGAAAGAGTTATGTCCGTTTCCGTAAAAATTGTCAGAAAATGATTTCGAAATCACTGTTTTGGGCAGAGGGGCATTCGACCGGTCGAGAGGGTCAATTCGATCGGTCCAAGTACCCTCTGGACCATATTTTCTCCCATTTAACACCCTTAAAAGTCCCCAAACTCACAAGGCATTTGGGGCTACTTCCCAACCATTTTAGAACCCCCAAAAAGTCCTCGAAAGTATCGCAAACTCATTGAATCACACAACCGTTGAAAGGTTTCACTCCTAATCACTTCAAGAACCATTCAAAGCATTGTAACTAGTTTTGAACTCAAGTACAACATAATTGAAAGTGAAGGTGAAAGCGACTCCACGAGTCGAGGTCAACATTACTAAGCTATTACATACAACTTAGTTACAACCAAAACCCATTCAAAACATACACACAACTTCCTTTGAGTCAAAAGAACCCATAACACCCATTCCTTGCTCAAAACCACATAGCAATGAAGATTTTTACCCAAATTATTTCCAAAAGTATTTCAAAAGTACTCCCAAGTGTTTCCAAACAACAACCAAACATCATAGGAGTTTCCAAAACATTCCAAACCATTTGAAAAGTAGTTTTAACACTCTTAGCACATTGATTCTTCACTAGAAACATAAACTTGCATCAAATCCCTCATTTTCCCCAACATGAGTATAACTTGTCAAACAAAAGACCCCAAATCTAGTTTTCCTTTTAAAGTTACATAATCTATAAAGTTCTCCCCATATACACACAACTTATGGACACCATATTTGTAACACCTGTAATTTTCTTTTCATTTACAATATCAGTTTTTCGAATTTCTATATTGGACCGACTATATTATTATATTATTATTTGAATTATGTGACGGTATGGACGTATTGTAGTATTATCATATTAGACTGTAGTAACTGTACCGACTCGACCGTAATAAAAATTAACGTAGTCCCGTACCCGGACCCAGACAATAGAAACAATATCCGTTTGCACGTAAATCGAGACCGACATGTATATCGAGAAACTTATGCACGTAAATTGAAAAAGTGGCACACAATCTAAGGTGGGCCCACATGGCCGGCCATGTGGCAGCCACATGCAACCCTCTTGGACAAATGTCCACTAGTAGGACACATGTCATGGCATATGGCATATACACATGCCACATGACACCTAGCTCCTAGGATTTCTATAAAAGCATGCATATAGCATGCATTATACATACTTTGTCTCTATGACCAGCACTTAAAATCTATGAGAGAGAGCTGGAGTTTTAATTCTTGAGAGAAAGAACAGAAGAAGTCACCATTGAAGTTGAAGTTCAAGCTCCATCAAGCTCAAGAACAACATCAAGCTTTGGTGAGTAAATTGTGAGTAATTGTGAGTAATCTAACTCAATTTAGAACACATATAATATGTACTAATGTTTAGTAGAAGTTTGATGTTGTTGTGTTGAAGTTTTCATGACATGCAAGACAAATCCATAAATCTGAGAAACTGAAACTCTCAGCAGAACATAGTTTAGTAAAATTAATGTTTTGTGCAGCTCAAAAATCCGAATTAAGCTAGGTTTTTTTTTTGTGGTAAAAGCTAACTCATATATCTACAAATAACTCTTCTATAGCTTAGTCTAGAAATCATTCCTTCATGGGTGAAATGCATGTACAACGCAGAGTTATAAATCTGAGAAACTGAAACTCTCAGCAGAACATAGTTTAGCAAAATGAATGTTTTGTGCAGCTCAAAAATGAGAATTAAGCTAGGTTTTTTTGTGAAGAAATCTATCTCATTTATCTACAAATAACCCTTCTATAGACCAGTCTAAAAACCCCTCCTTTATAGGTATAATTCACGAACAATGCAGTACTATAAATCTGGGACAGAACAGTCCAAGATATAAGAAATGTCTTGTAAAATAAATATTTTGAGTAGCTCAAAAATGTAATTGAAGCTAGATTTTTTTGTACATGAAGATATTCCTATTATATACAATGTTTTAGTTTTGAGTTTGATCTACAAAGCAATTTATCATGCCCAAATAAATCATGTTAATTCAGTCAACACAGTGAAAATGTTTCTTGGCAGATTTACAGCTTTTTGTATAATATTTTGTTTATGCATGGTGTTGATTGTTGATGCTAGTTTTTCGGTACATGTGTTGTTATGAAAATCTTGTGTTATGGTAGTGCTATCGCGTAGATGAGTATGTTAAGGGTTTCGTCTATGTGTTTATTGGTATTAAATTCACGTTATAAATCCATGAGCTACGTGCTATGTTTTCTATTGTTATGAATATAGTCTAATGACCATTGAAAGTTCATATCCAAACTATAAGTATATTGTATGGCACGATTATTGCATTGATAAATGATCGGGAAAGTTTCCATCGTAAGTATATTGAGAGAAAAACGGAATGTTGGACGTATAGCGAAGTATTAACGGTTATAAATGGATGATATTAATGAACTAAACTACGAAACGTGCGAATGCGTAAAATAATGATAAAACCTTCGATAACAAATTTAATGCGAATAAGGGACATTGGGCCTCGTTTCTAGTCGTGTGACTACCGGTCAAAGTTGATTCGTGAACTTTCGTGTCGTGTTTGGATATTTCTTGCAAAATTGGTCTTTCGGTAAATTTCATGGTGTCGATTGGTGAGTTATGTTTTGTTCCTTGATCTGAGGATCGGCATGACGTGTTCGGTCAAGTGCGGATGACCTGAGGATCGTCGTGATGTGTTCGATCAAGTGGTTGATTATTTTTCCGCACCCTTGGACTAAGGATTGGCATGACGTGTTCGGTTATGTACGGGTGACCTGAGGATCGGCATGACGTGTTCGTCCAAGTGATTATTAATTTCCCGTACCCTTGGTCTGAGGATCGGCATGACGTGTTCGGTAACGTGCGGGCGACCTGAGGATCGGCATGACGTGTTCGACCAAGAGATTGTTAATGTCCCGCACACTTATGGCATTTGGGCGATAGTTTGAATGCCATTTGGGCGACAATTTGAGTGCCAGTTGGGCGACAGTTAACTATTCATTGTTGAGTGTTGTACTTTCTTGACCAGTAAATGCTCTTGGAGTTAAGTCTTCTTTCAGTCAATGTCATTGGTCAGTTCAGTTCTGGGTTAAGTTTCAAAAGGAATGATTGGGTTTAAATATGACATGATTTTGAGAATAAGAAAAGACGAACAAGACATAGTATCGAGAATAAGAAATGAAGAACGAGATATGGTTTCGAGAAATAAGAAGAGATGAAGAATAACTTACCTTAAGTGGTGGTAACCTTAAGGGGACCCTCACTTAGCTTAACCGCTAACGGCTTTTCATGCCGCTGGACCTTCCACGTCCAGCCTTTGTAGGTCCAGACGGAGCCGACTGCTATCAAGATGCTGACTTTACTACTGAAGACTATGCTAGTGAAGATTACTACGAGGAAGGCTACGGTTTCGCTAGCTGAAGACTTTGGAGCTTTTCTTTTGTTATAGTTCTGTTATTATTATTATGTTAGTGATGTAATAGTTTAGCTGGTCTTGTAATATGTATCTTTTGGATATCTTTTTGGCCTGTAATACTGATGTAAGACTTGGATGTTTTAAATTTCTGCTTCCGCTGAACTTAGTCACTTTCCCATATCACATTATTGTTATAAGCATGTTTGGACAATCAGGTGACACTCACAACCAGTCACGTGTCTACGAACCCATAAAGGAAATTTATTTTTCCCTATTTTTGGTACTTCGGGGCGTGACAATATTACAACTCATGACACAAGATACAACCAATACTAAATTGAACCTTACATATTATAAGTTTTCCAAAATGAGTTAGCTATACATCTCTAAATCATAAGTTTCATTAGGAAACTTTAACATCTAGATTTATGAAAATATCAACACACATCTCATAACCACCACGCTCACCCCGTCGTATGATCATTTCCTTTCTTCCTCTTGTGCCGTACCTGTGGTGGTTATTCAATAACCACAACAGAAAATAACATTTTCTTAAGCTTTCGCTTATTGAGTAAAGCTAATCACATGTATGAGTGTATGTCATATTCAATGCACAAATCAACAATCAATATATCACTGAGTCTCCAAAAGACCAAATATCAATTCACCGTGTCATCGGTCTTGCATTTTTTTCTTATGCGCATATAGCACCTGTAGACACCCCGATTTTGACCAAACATCGAATTAAGGAGAGTGTCACCTCCATATCCAATGATGATAAGGACCGAAAGATTTGAAGTATTCCAAGCTCTTCAGAAAGTTCTCCAAATGCGATAAAATTTTCACAGAAAAAGAAATACCGGGTATTCAGGAGAATTCAGGAGTGAAAACATCACGTTTGGCAAAGATCCTCGAAAATAAGTTTTTTAGAAGAAAAAGGAAAAGAAAAGACCTAAAAAGGGGAAGTTTAACAGAAGCCGGCACACGACACTTTTTGCGGCACTCAATGAGTGCCGTACAACAGTCACAGAATGCCGGACCGGCACTTACTGAGTGCCGCCGACAATTTCTGACTGCCGTTTACTTTAACAGTCTGTATTTTGTGGTACAATACGTACATGTATGCGGATAAACAAAAAAAAAACAAAAAAGCAATTTTGACTAAGACGCGGCAATTAGTATTTTTAAACGGCTCTCACTGGATGCCACGCGGCAGTCATTGACTGTCGTTGCGGTTGTTATGGAGTGCCGCAGCGGCATCCACTAACTGCCGCAAATGCTTTTAACTGCCGCCTTCTGCAACAGTCTGTTTGTTTTCAGGAAGTATGTATTGTACCACCAAATGAGGTAATTACACCTGTCTTTTACTCCGAATTCACTGAGAATACTTGATAATTTTGTCTATAAAAGAAGGAGGATCTTCCTTGGGAGCACACACAAGAAGTAACTACCACTACACTAACACATATTTGAGAAAGAAAAGAGAGAGTTTTGGAAAACTAGAGAGAAAAGCTTGGAAGATCTTCAAAGGAGAGAAGCTTTGAGGATAGTTTGGAGGTGATCCTCTCACCACAAGTTTTTTTTTTTCTCTTCATTCTTTTGAACTTCTAATCTTAAAACTACTTGGTCTTTTGATTAACCCTTTTTAGAAGTTTTATTAGGGAACTTGCAAACTTTAATTGCCTTTTCTTTTAGTTCCTTCTTTTTCTTCCTCTTTGTTTATACTTCTCTCTTGAGATTCTTGGAAGTCTTCCATACTTCACTTGAATCTCATGAGTTGGATCCCTTGATTCTATGTGAGCTTATGCTTCACATGAGAGTCAAAGTTTGATCATCACTTCATTTTATAAGCAAATGGATGGATCCAAGTCCATACTTATGACTTGGGTCCTCTAGTTTGATGTTGCATGGAATCCTCTTTATATTCCTTGAAGACTCATGAGTATTAGTCATATTCCCATCTCCAATGACCATCAAATGGTAGGAGAAGGTAGTTTGAGTCTAAGCCTATCTCCATGGTGAAGATTCATCATCTTGGGATTTTTGAGAAGTCTATTCGTAATTCATTTGAAATCTACAAGTATAAGGGTCTTTAGTCTCCAATGACCGTCAAATGGTAGGAGAAAATGGTTTAGTTTAAGTCCAATTTCATGGTTTAATAGTTGGGGTTAACAAATAAAAGTTGAACTTGACAATGAAACAGTGGATTCATAAACCGGTTTTGATCAAAGATTTTTGGTTTGAAATCTAACCGTTGGAATTAAGTGAAACCAACGGGAAAGTGTCAATAACTCAAAGTTCTACCACTGTAATTTTTGTTTTAAGGAGATTTCATGTTTAAAGTGGTTTGGTCATGAGTTTTGTGAAGTCACTACAATCTGTCCTGAGTTTCAGAACAGTAACACTCTTTTGATATAAGTAAATCAAAACCTTAATAAAGTATTTGTGATCCAAAATAATTTTTTATAAGTAGATTAATGTGTTAGGAAGTCACCCTAAAAAGAACAAAGCATTTCTGATCTTTTTGCTATTTTTAAAAAATCGTGCAAGAACTCTGGACAGAAGGTTGTAGAATGCTGAGTGATGTCTGGTTTTTGTCCAATTCCCAAAAATCCAACCGTTGAAACTTTGATTTCTTTTTTGGATTATAAACTAGACACACAGAGGCATCTTGTGTCCAAAATTCATCAAGATCAAACCACGGAAACCATGCTTTTTATTTCTTTAAAGTTATGATCTGCTCTCAACAATTTCCATAATTCTGCAAGTTTTAATCAATCTTATGAGTAGTGGCTTAGATGATATTTTCATGAGTTAATGTCCAAACCATGTTTCAATAATGATTAGTTGAGCTTGAATTCAAAGTTTAAGTGATCTAAATCACCGAGTATTTCATAATTTATTCTTGTTCATGTACATATTCATCCATGTGGCTTGATGCTTGTAATTAGGACTTGTTTGCGTTAGATTTAATTATATTTTATAGATTTAAGCTAGAAGTCTAGGATTGTTATTTAAGATCCAACTTTATATTTTGTATATCATGTGGACTAACCCTTTGTTTTGTAGCGCTATTAAGGTATGATTTCTTGAACTCCTCTTTAGTTTATTTTAATTTCTTGATTTTATTGATTTTTTGACTTAATGCGCGACACCTTAGAATTAGGTTTTGCCTTATGTGTATATGTGATTAGAGACCTTTCCTTAGGATCTTCATTTTTGTATGCATTGCATGTTTAATACCGCGGCTGGATCCCGGGTAAGTTCTTTTGTCCTTTATTGCATATCATCTTGCTTGATAATTGAACTACTTGATTTTGAATGATATTTTATCGTTAGCAATCTTGCACCCTTTTAGACATGCTTTTGTGACGTATATCTATATATATGTATTAGTTGAGGGAATGCTTAGATAATTAATTCGATTAAAAGGATGTTGAGTAGAGGCCTATCACGAGATAGGATGAGAAGGGGTGTTTTAGTCCGATGGGCTCCTTCCCTTCTCATTCCATAATCCCCGGACCTAGTTTAATCTTTGGTTTCGCAAAAGATCAGTTGCTTTAAAATGGTTTCTTAATTTTCCTTTTAAAAATTAAGTGGCGACTCATTTGTTTTGAATTTGAAATTTTAAAAGATCTTAAAAGAAAAGCTGTGGGTAAAAGAAAGAAAATTGCGATATCCACAATCTGGCGACTCTGCTGGGGATCGAACCCAGAATCTCTGATTTCGCAGACCAGAATTCTGATTTTGGGTTCACTTGAGGATTAGACTTGAAAAAATCCTTCTAATTGAATTAATTAATCTTTGTGTGCCTGTTGCATTTCACTTGCATGTCTCGCCAGTCGATCACATGGAACTATGACCTTGGAGACTCGGGGCAACCCGGTCGGTTAAGTTATCATGGGACTGTGTGATCACTCTTGATCTCGTACCATGATTTGCTATATGAAGCACCCTATCGGATGTGTGTCAAGGGTCCCTTATTTGACCAAAACCCAGCTTTTGCATAGTAGTTTCCATAGAACCTTTCAAAGTTAGGAAATCAATTCTTGATTAGGGTTATGTGCTAGTATGTTTTGTGTGCCCGGAAGGGGTTATTTGAGATGATGACGATGCTTGCTTGATCTGGGACGTACAATCTCTTAATCACTTTTAGCAATTCCTTATCATGTCCCATGACATTTGGGGAACATGTTGAACCTTGATTATAAGATTACATCTCTTATATCCTGTTAGCTAAGCACCATTGACCTTGTATGTATCTAAATTCATGAAAAGTACGGTAATGATCTGATCATGTGATCCAGCTACCCCAGGGAATTTTAAATACATCTTTGAAAATAAATAGTTTTGATTCTAAAGTATTTAAACGCTCTTTCAAAAATCTTTAGAGTTCGCTTTTGACTAAAATTCCAAGTCAATCTTTGTTGAGGTATATTTGCACATCCTCATCCTTGAAGAACCCAAAAAATCAAGGGAATTGTTTTTAAAAGAAATGCTTTTCAAATGAATTTCAAAGCAGAATTTCAATCTAATCATCTTTATTGAGAAATGTGTTTACATCCTCATTCTTAACTAAAAGATTCAAAATTCTTGAGAATTGTTTTTGAAAGATCTCATCGTTCTAAAGAAATGTTTTTCAAATGAATTTTGAAATTTTCTTTGAATATCCAACCTTTGATAGGGTAGTGAGATCACAATGAAAAGAGAAGTTGGCGCACTTAACATGGGCGAGGATTTTATGTGCTTATATGTTTATGTGTTAGGATTAGAATTTTCCTTCCTTTTGGCATATAGAGTAGGCACACACACACTTGCATTTCATTCGTGTGCCATGTGTGCAGTACATGCATCAAATCATAAGAGCATGTACATTTTGCACTCTCACCAATCGATATCATTACATACGTGTAGCGTACAAACTCACATCTTCTTCCCAATTAAAATCAAAGTCCCTAAAAAATCCCTTACTATTCAATTCTGCATGTGGACCTTTTTCCTATCTGTTTTTTTAGAAAGAGTGGAACAACCAGAGCCCCTAGTAAGGACACTTCTAATCTTCTTGGGTTTATCTCTCTTAATTAGAGGAGATCATGGACCATCATGTCGAGACAGACCCACCAATGGCCTACAGAGCTTTGGAGGAGAAAGTGAGCAAACTGCAAGTCGTTGTTGAGCAACAAGATTCTAGGATGAAGTAATTGGAGGAGGACATGCTTGAATTCATTCAATTATTGAAAGATCAAATGGGCCCTGATGAGGAAAAGACAGATCAGAGAATAATGGATTGCTTAAAGAAGCACCAACAGACATGTCTGAACCCATCTGTGCACCGAAGCCCATGTCCAAACCCAACCTATCACCAAAGTCCATACCCAAGCTTAACCATTCACCAAAGCCCATATCCAGGCCCAATCCCAACTAACCAAAGAGTTATTCCAAGCCCACATCTCAACCTAAAAACCAACTCTAGCTCAAAATCGAATTCAAAAACAAACCAAGCCCGCAAGTCGAGAATCTTCACCAACCTTGGCATGCCATATCCATGGCCCTTGGTCATCTTGTCAAGAATGGTCACCTCAACCCCCTGGACCCAAAGCCACTACCAAATCCCTTACCCCGCAAATGTGACCTGTCTTTGTACTGTGCCAATTACCAGACCCCTGGCCATACAACTAACTATTGTATGAAACTCTGCCATGATATCCAAGATCTCATTGAGCATAAAATCATCAGTACTCCTTTACTGAACCCACCAAGTGACATCTGGCATGACATACAATCTTTTCAATCACAGCCATTACTGAATACTCTCAAGGGATTTGTTGCCTCCATGAGTGCGCAACAACCAACTGGCCCCGACCCAATCAACAGAATCGAAAAAGGCATTGACAATACTTGGTATGAGTCAAAGAAGGGCCATTCGACTAAAAAATGGGCCATAAGGGCAGATGATGTTCCTACAAAGATACAGAAGGGGAATGATGAACTTGAAGAAGATGCTAGTGAGGTAATAGTGTTTGGAAATGCTACTGCTGAATCAAATATGGATGCTCTTGGGGACCCAATAAATTGAAAATTATCTGTGACACTCCAATTGAGACCAAGTCAAGTCTGGTAGTCGAGTTATGTTAGGTTGGAGTCAAATGTCAAGTCCAGTCGAGTCTTCTGGTCAGTCTGTTATCAAGTCTATTTGCAAGTCTTTGTCGAGTTTATCAAGTCGAGTGATGTAATCCTCCTTCCCTACTAGTTGAATAAAACCTCATTTTTCTTGATTCAGTGTGCTAAGTCGTGAATGTATGGATCATTAAGACCAAAAAAAAAAAAAGGAGAAGAAAAAGTCACTTTTTCAAACGATCATGGAAAATACTTTGTTAATAAATCTTTACATTGAAAAGGATCCCCAAGTGATCAAAGCAAATTTTGTGCCAAAACCACGGAGAAGTAGAGAATTGATTAGCTTTACTTTAAGAATTCAAAGATGTTGTTGCTCAATCTTGAAAAGATGAACTTGAAACTTGAAGCTTGCTCACCATCCCCTTTTCTCAAATACCAAGCCTAAAAGATGAGCCCAACCAGTCTAAAGTCATAAACTTGGTCCTTGATGGTAGCCAGACATTTTAAATGAACTTCTTCTTCCAAAAAAATAATAAAAGGAAATGAAAAAAGAAAAAGAAAAAGAAAAGAAGAAAGAGCTCTCTAGGATGAAAACCCGAAAGGGCGCCTAGGCAAAAGATTAGAGCACAAAAAAAGAAGAAGAAAAAGAAAAAAAAAAAAAAAAAAAAAAGAAGAAAGAGCTCGCTAGGATGAAAACCCGGAAGGGCGCCTAGGCAAAAGTTAGAGCACAAATAAGATGCGTGTTGATCTCAAAAATCCTAATCCTAGCCAGTCAAAATCATGGAAAGAATAAGAGATAGTAAGGTAGAAAAAAGAAAGGAAAGAGAAAAGAAAAGGCAAAGAATAGATAAGATTGAGAATTCTTGAGCACTTCAAAGTAGATCATTGGCATATGAACTATCTCAAGGCTTTGTATTGTTCTAAACAAGAAAAGATTGGAAATGAAAAGAGGGACTTATCAGCTTCAAAATTTTCGTGAGAGGCTCAAACACTAAGTGAGCCTAAAACAATACAGAGATATTTTAAAAAAAACAAATAAAGATTTGAAGGGCTGATATTACTTTGTGAATATGATAGAGTATGAATAAAACATGATGAGAGTTGTAAAGATTAACTGGCTAGTGGAAAGGTTAAAGAATCAACCGTCAAATAAAAGAGAAGAAAAGAAAAGAAAAGAGGAAAGAGAATAAAATAAAGGAAAAAGTAGTTCATCATGCTACACAAGGGCTACCACAAATGACATGCACTCCCTAGACCCAAATGGCAACATGGCTCGAAAAGCCCACCAATTCTTGAAGCCTAAGTCTTTCAAGACCTCCAGAGTACTTGAACTACGTTCGACCTGATTCCCACTCGGGGATACGTAGGCAACCTATCTGGTTCGATCACCACCATCGTCATAATATGGTGTGTGCAAAGTGGGGGTATTTGTAAAATACAACCGCGCTAAAAGGAAGAATTGTAGTAGTTTTGATCACAACTTCCCGTATTATCTGCAATTTGCATTGCAAGGCTAATTTTTATACAGTATGATTAATCTATGATAAGTTGTATTGTTTTAGCTGTTGTTTATGCAGATCACTGCTGTGCGGACTGAATAGAGGAACATCAGAATAAATGGAATGCTGGAATGCAAACAAAAGAAGTCAAAGCTGAAAAGTGAAGTTCGATCGATCGTAGAAGGTTCGATCGATCGAGAGTTCGATCGCTCGAACAGAGTAGAAGCGCTTGAAGATCAAGGGTTCGATCGATCGAAAGCAGTTCGATCGATCGAACGGGGTATTTCCAGAAACATTTGCGTGCGCAGCAGAATGCGGGTTTTAACCCTAGTGCTTTAGGTTTTTCTTTATATATGTGTTTTGTTCACGTCCTTTGGGACGCCACTTTTTGTTTTCAACAGTTTAGAAGGAGAGATAGAGAGTTTGTTTGGTTTTTGTAGGTTTTTCATTGATTTCTCACATTGTGGATTGGATTCTTCTAAGTTTACACAAGTATCTTCTATTCCAGGTTATCTATATACTGTTTATTCATACTCTGCACGTATTAGAAGTAGTTTAATCAATCATCTCGTGATATTGTATGCTAAACATTGGTAAAACCATAGATTTCATAGTTTTAATGAATAACTCACAACCAAACATGGTATTAAAGTTTTCTTACGTTAAAAATCAATCCTCGACACTCCAGACGATGTCTGAGTAGTCCCAGGTTGGGAGATCACGATGAAACAGTGATCTCCAGCCTCTGCCATGCAGCAGAATAATCGCTGTGTTCGATCGATCGAAGTCAGTTCGATCGATCGAACCAGAGACAGTCAAGCGATCGAAGTTAGTTCGATCGATTGAGGGATGAAGGTCTTCGATCGATCGAAGGCGCGTCGATCGATCGAAGTCTCGGATTCTTGAGGATGTTACTTGCAGTATTCCAGGACTTTTTGTTTTAGGACTTGTTATCATTCTGTCCCAAATAAATGCTCAGTCTGTCAAAACAGTTTTAAAACTAAGGGCCTAAGGCATTTTCTTTCAATACATTTTGCAAACCATCTTCAATGCTAACACCATTGAGGATGCGAGTCTTAACTATTGAATTAAACCGCTTTTGTGTATTTTAATTTAACTGTGATGATATGGTCCCGGTCATGAAAGGGCCATAGAATCTTTATTTCTTTTGAGGAATACGGAAAACTGTAGGTAATATACTCCATTGTGCTTTAAGGTAAATGCATGGTAGATGGCTAGGTTACTGTGGATTCGTGTAATCCCAACACTTTCTTTTTAAAGTTAAACTCCTTAATTCTAAATACTGTTTTAATTAGCTAGTTAGATTGTTTAGTTAATTTTAATCACTTTCATTAGTAATCTTAGTTTGTGGAACTTCGTGTTCTACACCTTCATTCAAACTTAGTTATTTTATTTTGTTTTCTTTAGAGGTTAGTCTAATTCATTAGGTCAACACCTTCCCTGTGGGATCGACCTGGTCTTACCAGATATTACTTGCACGTCTACCTACACTTGGGTACTGCACAAGAGCGCACAAGAAAATTCTCGTGTCAGTGTGCTCTTTCAGGCCTTGGCCATATTACCTTGGACCTGATTCCTATTCAGGGATAAGTTGAAACTAGGGGCAAACTTGCATTTGCCTAGGACCACATATGTATTGCCAAACTAGGGGCAAACAAAGTTTGTCGATCAGCATTGGGACATCACCCTTCAGCACCATCACATTCATGGTGATTACCTCTAGATTGGGAGTAAATGCATTGCAAGCATCTTGTACCAACATGTTCTCAAGGCCCTTGGGATGAGCCTATTTGCCCTTAAGACAAGGGGGAACTTCATTCGCTGAAAGCCCCATTTTACCCTAGAAGTAAGCCCCCAAGTCTCTTTCAAACTAGGGGCAAACTCTGTTTGCCAAAATGCAAGTTCTCAAGTCACCAAGTCTGTTTTGAAACGCTTTGAAATGGAGTGTCTTTTATTCTATAAGCTAAATCACTAATTTAAAGCATACTCTAGATAGGCAAAGAATTCAATAAAGGGGAAGTTTTCAAAGTTTTGATTTATCAGCAAAGTACTACCACCTGTAAGATGATGAGTAAACGAAAGGTGAGATGATACATTATTCACGATAAAAGCACATTGATTCATAAATGTAGAATTTTTGCCAGTCATCTTGAATAACTGGCTATGTCAGGTCTGTCCTCCCTTGATAAGTCAGTAATGATCTCAAATATGTAGGTTTAAGATGATGAATAAAGATTTGAAAAGTCTCCATAAGCATCCCACGAGCAATGCAAGCAGGAGTTTAAAACACTATCACGACACAATGCTAAAAGTGGAAATATGAGAATAGTCCAAGACTAGGGGCAAAGGTGACTTCCCTCTTTTAACACAACCATTACGTTTCTTCCAAATGGTCTGCAAGTGCAGAAATCATGCGTTTAAGAGACTACTAGGGTAGCACAAACCCCGTCAGCTCCGTTCAAATTCTTTGAGTCCAAGGACTCCCCGTTTTTGTAAAATCAATTCTTTGAGTCCGTGGACTCCCCATTTTTGTAAAATCGATTCTTTGAGTCTGAGGGCTTCCCATCTTTGTAAAACTAATTCTTTGAGTCTGTGTAACTCCATTTGTATAAAGTAAAGTTTGTTGGGTCTGTATGACTCTATTTGTGTAAAAAGTGAATTGGTTGAGTCTGTGTGACTTTGTTCGAATAAAGAAATGAAATTTCAAGTCCGCGTGACCCCGTCTTTGTGAACTATGAAATTTTGAGTCTGCATATGAATTTTTGAGTCTGCGTGAAATATGAATTCTTGAATCCACTTGGCTCCGTTAGTATGAAATATAAGCTTTGAGTTCGCATGACTCCGATTATATGAAATAATGTTTTTAGTCCGCATGACTCCATTTATGTAAAATATGAACTCTTGAGTCTGCATAACTCCATTTGCGTAAAATGTGAATTTGTTGAGTCAGTGTGATTCCGTTTGTGGAAAATGTGAATTTGTTGGGTCCATGGGACTCCATTTATGTAAAATACTGAGTTCTTGAGTCCGCGTGACTCTGTCTTTGTAAAATATGAATTTTTTTTTTAGTCCATGTGACTTCGGGATTATAGAATGTGAATTTTCGAGTCCGTATAAATCCGTGTTTAAGAGATGTGAAATTTTAAGATCATATGACTCTCCTTTTGTAAAATGTGAATTATTTGAGTCAGTGCGACTCCCCTTTGGAAATAGGAACTGCTTCAAGTCGAATCGACTCCCAACTTGGAAATGGGAATTGAGTTGAGTTCAACCAACTCCAGACTCCGGATTTTGAGAATTTGAATTTGTTTGATTAACTCCAGATTCATGAGTTTGAAATAAATTGAGTCTGATTGACTCCTAGTTTTGTGAAGAAGAAATTATTTAGGTCCGATCAACTCCCAATTTTTGTGAAAGAGAAATTCTTTGAGTCTGATTGACTCCTGATTTTGAAAATTGGAATTTTTGTTGAGGCGATTTGACTCCAATTTCAAGATTTGAGATTCTTGTTAAGTCAAAATTGATTCTGATTAAGAAAATTTGAAATGTTAACCCCCGATTTTGAAATAAGAAATTCTTTGAGTCCGTATGACTCCATTTGTATGAAAAGTGAATTTTTGTTGAGTCCGCGTGACTCCGTGAATTTCATTGAGTCCAAGTGACTCTGTTGTCGAAAAACGCAAATTTTGAGTCCGAATGACTCCGTGGTTGTAAAATGCAAGTTTTTGAGTCCTAGTGACTCCGTTATTATGGAAATGTGGGTCTATGGATTCGAATGACTCTTTTGTTTTAAAATGTGAATCTATTGACTCCTTGTATAAGAAAATTGAATTTTTGGGTCCGCGTGACTCCCTTTGAATTTCTGAGTCTGCTTAACTCCGAATTTTGTTGGAATTGAATTCTTTGAGTCTAATCGACTCCGAACTTTTGAAAGTTTGGGCTAAAATGGATCTAACTACCGCTAGATTTTAATGTTAAATTAAGTTGAAACTGATTGGTTCCCGATTGCGGAAATTAAAATCATTAAGTCCGCCTGACTCCCAATTCATGAAAGTCTAACTTAGCACCCGAGTTTAGAAATTGAATTGAATTGAGTTTGATTGACTCCTAATTCTAGAAAAATTCATTCGAGTCTGATTGACTCCATATTTTAGAGTTTTTGAATAGAATTGAGTCTAATTAACTCTGTATTTTTTTTTTAAGTCTTTGAGTCTGATTGACTCCCAATTGTAGATTTGAGTCTGATTGACTCTCGTTGTGAAATAGAATCCGATTCGAGTCCAATTGACTCCTGTTCTAGAAAATTGAAATGATTTTGAGTCTGTTTGACTCGGACTTTGAAATTAGAAATTCTTTTGAGCATGATTGACTCATGGTTTGAAATTGGGAATTCTTTTGAGTCTGATAGGCTCATGTTTTTGGAAATTAGAAACTCTTTTGAGTCTGGTTGACTCCCAATCTTGTGAAATAGAAATTCTTTGAGTTCGATTGACTCCCAATTTTGTAAAAATTCTTTTGTGAAATGGAAATTCTTGAAGTCCAATTTTGTGAATTTAAATTTCTTTGAGTCCGATTGACTCCTGGTTTTGTCCGATTTTGCGAAATAGGTATTGAATCAAGTCTGATTGACTCCTGATTTAGGATTTGAATTTGGATTTGTTTTGAGTCAAATTGACTCCGAACTTGGTGAAATTGAATTTATTTGAGTCTGTCTGACTCCTGATTGAAATTTGAAAAAAAATTAATTAAGCTCGATTGACTACCAATTTTGGAAAATTGAATTAAATTGAGTCTAACTGATTCTCGATTTTGAAAATTGAAGTGGACTTAGTCCATTGGACCCCCCGGCTTTAGATATTTGAAATAATTTAAGTCCATCGAACTCCCGATTTAGAAATTTGAAATAATTTGAGTCTGATGTACTAGACTCTGAATTTTTGAAAGTAAATGGAATGAAATTTGTTTGACTAAGAAGGGAATTTATTGGGTCAAATGGACTCTCGATTTTAGAAAATCGAATTAAGTCTGAAGGACTCCAGATTTTTGGGATTGAACTGATTCGAGTCTGATTGACTCCAAATTTTGAATTAAATTGAGTTAAGTCTGATTGACTCCCGATTTTGAAAAATGAAATGAATTTGAGTCTAATTGACCCCGAATTCAGAGCAAACATATCCGACGAGGCCGAAGGGCTGCGGATCATTGTGAGAAAACATATCCGACGAGGCCGAAGGGCTGCAGATTATTTTTATATCCGACGGGGCCAAAGGGCTACAGATTTTTCATTGTAAACTCACTTCGACACTGGAGTATAAGGCGCGAAGCGCATCTTAGTCTTTCAGCGTGCTTCCTGATTCGACACCGGAGTATAAGGCGCGAGGCGCATCTCAGTCTTTCAGCGCGCTTCCTGATTCGACACCGGAGTATAAGGCGCGAAGCGCATCTCAGTTGATCAGATGATCTTTAAAAGACACTGGAGTATAAGGCACGAAGCGCATCTCAGTCTTTCAGCGTGCTTCCTGATTCGACACCGGAGTATAAGGCGCGAAGCGCATCTCAGTCGATCAGATGATCTTTGAAAGACACTGGAGTATAAGGCGTGAAGCGCATCTCAGTCTTTCAGCGTGCAACCTGATTCGACACCGGAGTATAAGGCGCGAAGCGCATCTCAGTCGATCAGATGATCTTTGAAAGACACCGGAGTATAAGGCGCGAAGCGCATCTCAGTCTTTCAGCGTGCTACCTGATTCAACACCAGAGTATAAGGCGCGAACCGCATCTCAGTTGATCAGATGATCTTTGAAAGACACTGGAGTATAAGGCGCGAAGCGCATCTCAGTCTTTCAGCGTGCTTCCTGATTCGACACCGAAGTATAAGGCGCGAAGCGCATCTCAGTTGATCAGATGATCTTTGAAAGATACTGGAGTATAAGGTGTGAAGCGCATCTCAGTCTTTCAGCGTGCTTCCTGATTCGACACCGGAGTATAAGGAGCGAAGTGCATCTTAGTCGATCAGATGATCTTTGAAAGACAATGGAGTATAAGGCGCGAAGCGCATCTCAGTCTTTCAGCGTGCTTCCTGATTCGACACTAGAGTATAAGGTGCGAAGCGCATCTCAGTCGATCAGATGATTCTTGGAAGACACCAGAGTATAAGGCGCGAAGCGCATCTCAGTCTTTCAGCGTGCTTCCTGATTCGTCATTGGAGTATAAGGCGCGAAGCGCATCTCAGTTAATCAGATGATTCTTGGAAGACACCAGAGTAAAAGGCGCGAAGCGCATCTCAGTCTTTCAGCGTGCTACCTGGTTTGACACCAGAGTATAAGGCGCGAAGAGTATCTCAGTCGATCAGATGATTCTTGGAAGACACCGGAGTATAAGGCGCGAAGCGCATCTCAGTCTTTCAGCGTGCTACCTGGTTTAACACCGGAGTATAAGGCGCGAAGCGCATCTCAGTCGATTAGATGACTCTTAAAGAATGTCGGGAGATTAAGCATAGGAAGCGCTTCTATGACGGTTGTGACTTTTCCAGAATAAAATGACATCATAAGTAGAATGGCATAAGGTGCATTTTTTATACTAAGAAAGAACAATATATTGCTGAGACAGTATATGGAGCACGAGATTGCTTGAGCACGAGATTGCTTGAGCACGTGCATCCCGATAAGATAGGTGCATTCATCTGTATGACTATTTGCGCTTGTGTGTGTTTAACCCTTGCCCAAACTACGTCTTGGTCTGATTCCTGAATAGATACATAGACAGCTCATTATCGAGCACGACCAGCGTGAACCATTGTTGAGCGCATGTTCTCTTTTTGCAACGCATTTTGTTTTTACCTAAATTCAACAGTTTGGTCAAAGGCTTGTCTTCATGCAGGCTTTGGCATTCGCTTGTGAAACGCGTTGTGCCACAAGCTCTGTCGAAGAGGGACAAACTGTAGACACCCCGATTTTGACCAAACATCGAATTAAGGAGAGTGTCACCTCCATATCCGATGATGATAAGGACCGAAAGATTTGAAGTATTCCAAGCTCTTCAGAAAGTTTTCCAAATGCGATAAAATTTTCACAGAAAAAGAAATACCGGGTATTCAGGAGAGTTCATGAATGAAAACATCACGTTTGGCAAAGATCCCCGAAAATAAGTTTTTTAGAAGAAAAGACCTGAAAACGGGAAGTTTAACAGAAGCCGGCACACGGCACTTTTTGCGGCACTCAATGAGTGTCGTACGGCAGTCACAGAATGCCAGACCGGCACTTACTGAGTGCCGCCGACAAATTCTGACTGCTGTTTGCTTTAACAGTCTGTATTTTGTGGTACAATACGTACATGTATGCGGATAAAACAAAAAAAAAACAGAAAAACAATTTTGACTAAGACGCGGCAATCAGTATTTTTAAATGGCTCTCACTAGATGCCACACGGCAGTCATTGACTGCCGTTGCGGTTGTTACGGAGTGCCGCAGCAGCATCCACTGACTGCCGTAAATGCTTTTAACTGCCGCCTTCTGCAGCAGTCTGTTTATTTTCAGGAAGTACGTATTGTACCACCAAATGAGGTATTTACACCTATCTTTTACTCCGAATTCACTAAGAATACTTGGTAATTTTGTCTATAAAAGAAGGAAGATCTTCCTTGGGAGCACACACAAGAAGTAACTACCACTACACTAACACATATTTGAGAAAGAAAAGAGAGAGTTTTGGAAAACTAGAGAGAAAAGCTTGGAAGATCTTCAAAGGAGAGAAGCTTTGAGGATAGTTTGGAGGTGATCCTCTAACCACAAGTTGTTTTTTTTCTCTTCATTCTTTTGAACTTCTAATCTTAAAACTACTTGGTCTTTTGATTAACCCTTTTTAGAAGTTTTATTAGGGAACTTGTAAACTTTAATTGCCTTTTCTTTTAGTTCCTTCTTTTTCTTTCTCTTTGTTTATACTTCTCTCTTGAGATTCTTGGAAGTCTTCCATACTTCACTTGAATCTCATGAGTTGGACCCCTTGATTCCATGTGAGATTATGCCTCACATGAGAGTCAAAGTTTGATCATCACTTCATTTTATAAGCAAATGGATGGATCCAAGTCCATACTTATGACTTGGGTCCTCTAGTTTGATGTTGCATGGAATCCTCTTTATATTCCTTGAAGACTCATGAGTATTAGTCATAATTTCAACTCCAATGACCATCAAATGGTAGGAGAAGGTAGTTTGAGTCTAAGCCTATCTCCATGGTGAAGATTCATCATCTTGGGATTTTTGAGAAGTCTATTCGTACTTCATTTGAAATCTACAAGTATAAGGGTCTTTAGTCTCCAATGACCGTCAAATGGTAGGAGAAAATGGTTTAGTTTAAGTCCAACTTCATGGTTTAATAGTTGGGGTTAACAAATAAAAGTTGAAATTGACAATGAAACAGTGGATTCATAAACCGGTTTTGATCAAAGATTTTTGGTTCGAAATCTAAACGTTGGAATCAAGTGAAACCAACGGGAAAGTGTCAATAACTCAAAGTTCTACCACTGTAATTTTTGTTTTAAGGAGATTTCATGTTTAAAGTGGTTTGGTCATGAGTTTTGTAAAGTCACTACAATCTGTCCAGAGTTTCAGAACAGTAACACTCTTTTGAAATAAGTAAATTAAATTTTTTTTTTCTTTTTTGTAATTTAATATGTTACAATTCATGCTAATGAATGGAGAAATTGTGGAAGGTTTATTCACATCTTGGAACTTGATTTCCCTAAGTTGTTAAATGAGTAATGATGGTGGGTTTTTAGTAATTAATTAAGGGTTTGTTTCTGACTTTTTCGTAATTAATTAATACTTTGATTCTTCTTCTTTTTTCCTTGGTAATAATTTGTTCAATTTTGTTACAGCTAATCAATGGCAAAATACACAATTTTTAAGGCTCTAGAATCTGTAGTACGTTTGCTTTATTTTTTTTTAACAATTTGTTAGCATATAACATAAGAGAAACTTATAATTACATAATTTATTGATTTTTTTATTACACCTATTACAATTGGAAAAAGAATTGGAGGAAACTATAAGTTAAAATTTTTTTTATTAAAATTGTTATGCTCAATTAGTTATGATTCTATTTACATTTAATGAACTTCTTTATCTATACAATAAAATATAAAATATTAGGTTGAGTTTCTGCGGACTAAAAACATGGGCATCACTTTTCATGATGAGAGGGATGGTTATGCTGAGCTCATTCTTTCGGTTAGCCTACCATATATTGTACTTCATTTTCATTTTTTTGGGGTCATTGTTTATACTTATTGTCCTTTATTTTGTCAATCTCACTTTATTTATACGCTAATTTTTAAAAGAAAAACGCAAAAGAAAAAGAAAAGGCAAGCTCTTCTGCAAAAGGAAAAGAGAAGGAAAATCATGTAAACATTGTATGCTTTTTTTAGAGTTGCTTTATAGTGTACACTATTACTATGTATGCTGATAGTATATTATATACAGATTTTAAGCTGAACATATATGGTTACTGTCATTTCATTTTTTAAATTGTTTACTGTATAAGCTGAACATATAGATGTAAACAGCAAAGAATGACAATACTTCAAAAGAATGAGAATACTTCAAAAGAAAACCAAAATAAACTGAACATTAGTTTTTAAAATTATTTCTAACATACAATACTTCAAAGGTTTTGATTGGAGATTCTTGGCACATTGTTTTTGTAGAAAGTTAAACTAAATAGCATCATGGCTTCTTTCTTCACTCATTTGAATTGAATTTAAGTTTCTTAATTTTCTGCATAAAAAAGTCAATATTATTCCTGGTACTTCAAGAGTAGCAAAAGTTCATATTCACTACAAATTGCCAATAATTTTTCTGGTACTTAAAGATTATAGGTGAAATGATCTCTAAGAGTTATATTTTTTAGGCACCCAATGATAATTATCTATCAAAAGCTTTGTTAGCCCAACGCGCTCGACGCGAACGAGAACGAGAACGGAATGAATCATGCTCTACACGTCAATTAACCCGACCAATTGATTCTCCTTCTTTGACTCTGAGCCATCTTCAACACGAAGAATCTATTTTACAAGAACTACCTCCAATGAAACCCAATGATAATTCTCTATAAAAATCTTTGTTAGCCCAACGCGCTCGATGAGAACGAGAACAAAATGAAGGGTGCGCTACACGTCCATTGCCCAGACTGAGGTGTCGACGACGCGAAGAGTCTATTTTGCAAGAACTACCAGAACCCAATTATACTTCTGTATCAAAAGTTTCATTAGCCCAACACGCTCGACGAGAACGAGAACGAGAACGAGAACGGAATGAAAGGTGCTCTACACATCAGATAGCCCAACCAATCGATTTTCCCTCTACGACACTGAGTCGTCGTCGACGACGCAAACAGTGATTCCATCAGAGTCTGTTTTGCATGAAATACCTCCAAATCCTTCTAAACGGCCAATTGTTGTAAATTTTATTATGCCATCATCTACATGTACAACACTTTCAGAAATAACTAATCAGGTTTACAGTTCTATTTGTGGAAGAACTCCACTACCTATGGAAGATAGCGTGGTAAATTGTCATATACCACCTACGCAAGTGCACTTACACTCCATGCTTCCTCCGCGTAACCTTGGTGAAGAATTTTCTATTGTTGAGCTAAATGAAGCCATTACAACGCCTGCTGAACATTCCTTATCTCCACAAAATATTCAGTAAGCATGTTGCTCATCTATTTGTAATATTTGTTCTATTGATCACGCAATTTTAATTCATTCATGTAATTAAATAAATGTGTAGCACAACTACGACAAATTAGTACATGGACGAAGATTATGATAGTGACGATGAATTAGAAAGCACCACAAGAGTTATTGCTTCAGTGTAGATAAGTCCAGGCCAGCATTTTTTGGGTGAAATGGATGTAGAATGCCCTTAATGCTCTGCATTACATTGGATGGATGAAAAATTAGTCAAGTCGTCTACGAGAAATCCTCTTTTTGGAACATGTTGTTTGCAAGGAAAAATCAAGTTTCCTCTCCTTTAAACACCCCTCAACAACTTCAATAGTTGTATGATGGAGTAAGCCTGCAAGCGACTTCATTTCGCTGTTATACTAGAGGGTACAATGCAGCTAATGCTTTTACAAGTTTGGGTGTTAAAATGGATGCAAGACTCATTCGTGGAAGGGGTCCTATGGCATTCACTATTTATGGAGGGTCGCATCATCGAACAAGATCAATACTACCACAATCAGGGCAGGATCTAGCTTATGCTCAATTGTACATTTATGATCCTGATTCTGCTTTTGATGTTCATAGTCGTCGAAATTCACACTTAAGAGTAAACGTGTTAAAAGCTATTCAAGACTGTTTGTTGTAATATAATATTTTTCCAAATTAATTTCGTCAAGCTTCAGCAGTTCTTAAACAATCGAATACGAGAGACCAAAATATACGAGCTCATCTTCACTATAATACAGAAACAGATCGACGAAGGTATAGACTACCCGCAACATATGAGATTGCGGTGATATTACTAGCAGATGGATCTAAGAGTAGCGCAATGAGAGATATTGTCTTACATCTTAGAGGAGATAACCAGTTTATGCGAATTAATGAATGTCACATAGCCTATTTTCCATTGCATTATGTCTTACTATTCCCGTATGGTGAGCTTGGATGGGAGCTTGAAATGAGACAATGGGACATTGTACATAGTAGACATACAACTGTGCGATTAACACAGATGCAGTTTTACAGCTATCGTGTGTTTGAATGTCCTACTGAGTACTTAACAATTTTGAGAGCTGGTAAACTATTCCAAGAGTTTTTGGTAGATGCTTGAGCCGCAACTGAGCAAAACCGATTGATATATTACAAGCTTAATCAAAGAAAACTCCGTGTTGAACTTTACCAAGGTCTTACAGATGTAGCTGCAGACGGGTTAGGTCCTGATCAAGTTGGTAAATTGATGATTTTGCCATCGTCATTCATTGGTAGCCCAAGACATATGTTTGAAATTTATCAAGATTCCATGGCAATCACACGATATAACCAACACCCAGATATTTTCCTTACTATGACAGCAAATCCCGGATGGCCTGAGATTACCTTAGCTTTGTTACCACATCAAAATTCCACAGATCGTCCAGATTTAGTAGCCCGTGTTTTTGAGTTGAAGTGAGACAAATTGATGAAAGAGATTGAAAGAAAGAAAGTGTTCGGTAACAAAGTTGCACATATTTTTACAATTGAATTTCAAAAGCGCGGGTTACCACATATAATGTTCTACTATTTTTTCAGGGTCCTGACAAGATTAAAACATGTGCTCAAGTAGACAAAGCAGTATGCGTTAAATTTCCCAATCCATCCGATGATCCTATACTTTTTTATGTTGTCAAGCATTGTATGGTACACGGACCATGTGGTTTACGAAGACCCCAATCACCATGTATGGAAAATGGTAGATGCACTAAGAAATACCCTCGAGCTTTTTTGAAAGAAACAACTATGGACCAAGATGGATATCCTATTTATCGTCGTTGCAATGATGGCCGGACATATAATGTGAATGGACATGATATCGATAATCGAGATGTCGTACCATACAATGCATATTTCTCTAAAATCTTTAACTGTCATATTAATGTGGAATTTTGTGCGGGAATGAGATGTGTGAAATATATCCACAAGTACATTTACAAAGGACATGATCGTACAACAATGGTATTGGGTGGTGTAGATGAGATTCAACAATATTTAGATACGAGGTGTATTGGACCGCCGGAAGTTGCCCGGTGCATATTTGGTAGTTCTTTGCATGAAGAGGTTCCGACAGTTGTACATTTGGATGTCCATTTACCTGGAAATAATCGTGTTGTTTTTAATCCTACCGAGTCAATGGATTCGATCATTTCCCGAGCTAAGCATCAGTCATCAAAATTAACTGCCCTTTTTTGCGTATTGTGCTGCGAATGTAAGTGCACGCGTCTACACTTACCAAGAATTTTTGCAGTACTTTGCTTAGCATGAGAAAGAACGTATATGGACGGCAAGATAAAGAGGCTATGTGAATGGTCGAATGCACTTTGCCAGCCCTAATTCTGGAGAGAGATTTTATCTGTGGTTGTTACTAACTGTTGTCAGAGGACCAACTTCATTTGAGTGCTTACGTACGGTCGATTGTGTTTTGTATGACACATTCAAGTTATCATGTGTTGCAAGAGGACTTTTAGAAGATAATGAGGAATGGATACAATGTCTTCAGGATGCCGCAGTTATGAATACTAGGTACCAGTTGAAAAGGTTATTCTGTGTTATTCTAATGCAATGCCATCCATTACAACCACATGAGTGGTGGAATGAATTCTCAATGTCTATTTGCGATTATCTTGGACACAAGCTTCGTACATTATTTTGCATTACGGATCCCACCAATGCTCAAATTGAAGATTATGGTTTGTACCTTCTCAATCAGTTGTTACAAGAATCAGGTCAAAGTTTAATTGACTTCTCGCCCATGCCACATCCAGTGACAAATTGGAATTCTGTAGTTGGAAACCGATTGATATGGGAACATCGACAACTCTAGAGTGATGCACTACAAACGGATACAGAAGTTAATGTGGCTCGCCTTAATACTGCACAATGTAGCGCTTACAATGTAATCACTTCTTCAGTATTCAAAAATAAAGGAACTACTTTCTTTTTAAATGGGGGTGCTGGAACAGGGAAGACATTTTTGTACAACATAGTAGTAGCTAAATGTCGTAGCATTGGCTATATTGTTGTTACGGTGCTTCACTGGGTATTGCTTCTTTACTATTGGTGGGAGGTCGCACTGCACATTCTACGTTTAGCATTCCATTGGATGTGCTAGAAAACTCAATTTGTGGGTTTTCAAAGCAATCAACTCAGGCAGATTTGTTTAGAGAAACAAAGCTAATAATCTAGGATGAAGTTCCAATGCAGCATAGATATTGCGTTAAAGCAGTTGATCGGACACTGCAAGATATTTGTGAGAATGAGATGTCATTTAGGGGAATCACCTTTGTGCTTGGTGGAGACTTCCAAAAAATCTTACTAGTTATACCAAGAGGGCTTCATGAGCAGATTGTGGCTGCATAACTAAGACGGTCTAATCCCTGGCAGAATACACACATATTGACCTTGAACGTGAACATGCATCTCAATAGCACAAACCATGCAAATATTTATTTTGCAAAGTTCTTGATCGAGGTAATATTTCAACCTCCAACTTTTTTTATGATATTCATTTATGACACTTTAATTTATCATTTGAATGATTTAAACAACATTGTAATTTTCATTAGATTGGGTCCAATCCAGAAGAAGTCATACAACTTCTATCAACAATACGCAAGTGCCAGAACCTAAATGAACTATTATCCATTGTTTATCCCGAGTTGAATGTCGTGAGTACGGTGACCCCGACATTTCTAACTGAACACACAATTATTTTTGCGCAGAATGACGATGTTAGTGCTATCAATACTGCCGCACTGAATCTTTTTCCTGGTGAGGTAGTTTCATATCTTGCTACTGATAAATTGTCTGAAGATGATGAAGTTGATCGTAGCATTACAACCAGATATCCAAAAGAGTACTTAAATTCGTTGTATCCTACTGGACTACCACCCTTTAATTTGGACTTAAAGGTAGGATGCCCAATAATGTTGCTGAGAAACATTGCTCCAAAGGATGTACTTTGTAATGGAACATGACCGATGGTTGTCGGGTGTAAATCGCGTGTAATTCAAGCACGAATTCTAACCGGAGATAAATCTGGAGATTTGGTCTTCATTCCGAGAATATCATTAACTCCGTCATCTTCAGAACTTCTTTTTACAATGACGAGACGGTAGTTCCCAATCCGGTTGTCATATGCCATGACGATAAATAAATCTCAAGGACAATCTGTGAAGTATGTTGGGATAGATTTGCGTACACCGGTATTTAGCCATGGACAACTATATTTTGCACTATCCCGATGTACAAATTCTAATCATGTAAGTGTTCTTATACTAGAAGATGGAGTAGATACTACGACAAACATCGTTTACTCAGAGGTTTTGTTATCGTGTTATTCTTTAGTATAAAGGTAAATTATTCTAATTTTAATAAATTACTAACTCTTGAAAAAATATTTTCAATTCAGTTTACTTACATTTAAATATTTGTAGGTCTGGAACAAGATGTGTACGGACCCCAAATGGATAAACAAACTGAGGCTTTTCAGATGGAAAGGAAATAGTGAGGTAAGTTAAAACTATCTATATAAATTAATTTTAATAATAGCGGTACTCATTTTTAGTACTAATTTCTTTATTGAATACATAATCAGCTTGTTGCATATATTCCTCACATGGGAAGGTGTATTGTATTGGATACAAATTCGTTCTGTAGGATGATGAGGAAAATGTATGGTTGGAAGCCCGAAGATCTTAAAGGATCGTCCAGGAAATGAAAATCATAATGAGCAAATTTATGTTCTTTATATTGGTACCGGTGATGAATCTTATTGTCATATATCAAAATTTTAGCATGTAAGACTTTTCTATTTGTAATATTTCAAAATTTTAATTATGGATTATGTTATTCTTTCATTGTTGATAAAACACTAAATTACAACAATAAAAAGTATGTTTGGTTTTATTACATAGAGATAGGTATTAAATTTTGTATACAATATAAGACCATCTATATTACATGAATGATGTATTAAGTGATAACGAAATATGAATAGCTAATAGCCAAACACATGTATTAAAATCAATGAATAGTGCCTTTAGGCATGGGCAATATCTAATTGACGATGACAGTTGTACCAAATGTGAGCCTATGATGCATTTCTATTGAATTTTTCAGTTGTAGTATTACCAGATAAGTGTATCGTATCCTTCACTCTTTGTTGTTAAAATACACGTGAAATTTTATTAAGTGTCGATGGCACATGGAGTTAAATACTGAATAAATGCACGCGTGCTAGAAGTTTTTGGTAATGTATGTTCACAGGATGTGACATCGAAATAACAAAGTTGACTTTGTTGAATTTTTATGACGAATTTTTTTAAAGTTATAATTTTAGAGTTATAAAAAGTTTATACTCCTCATTTTATAAATCCTTTTTAATTTTTTTCGGTAGTTAGGGTGTAACAAAACCGATCGAGACGATTGAACTGATCGGTTCGGTTTGGTTCGGTCAATTTCAAAAATTTCATGTAGTGGAAAAATCGTTCCGAACCGAACCTTTACACTAAATCGAACCGAATCGAGCTAAACCGAATCGATCGGTTTGACTATAAATCGCACCGAATCAAACCGAACCAAACCATTTTCAACCCTACCGGTAGTGCCTTCGGGCATGGGCAATATCTAGTATATGTATAAGATAAGTCTAGCTCGAATTTGGAGGAAAGCCCTAATTTGTAAATTAAGGTTACAAATTGAAAAGTTAAAATATTTTATGAGAAGTAGAAGGAATACTATAAAGTTAAAGGACTTATAATAAGTCATGGTAGTATTCTTATGATATTTTCATGGTGTATTGTTGTTTGGAGATAATTTACTTCACATCTTATTTCTTAGAATTTAAGAATTAATATCGTTATTTTTATGTTACATGGTTACACGCGCACACATACACACATATATAAAATTACTCTCTCTGTTCCATATTAAGAGTCTTTGATGCCATTTTTTGATGTCCAATTTTAAGAATCTTCTTTGAAAAGTCAAAGTACTTTAATACACACTTTCTAAATTTGCCCTTTATTATATCCAACTCTTCATTCTCTCTCTTTTTTTTTATGTGACACTACAATTTTGAATTTCAAAAAAGGTTGGAAAGTTAAAAATCTCACCAAAATCAAAGTTGTTCCCTTAATAAGTTGAAATTCTCAAAAAAGACTCTTAATATGGGACGAAGGGAGTAGTATTTTCCGCACCGCCGCCTTATCATGTTGCATTTTTTTAAGATTTGATGAGTCACCGTTTCATGTTGTGTCGTGTCATCGTATTCGGGTCAGTGCTTCTTAGAATTTAAGAATTAATATCATTATTTTTATGTTACATGGTTACACGTGCACACATACACACATATATAACATTAGCATTTTCCCTATTGCCATCTTATCATGTTGCATTTTTTTTAAGATTTGATGAGTCACCGTTTCATGTTATGTCGTATCAATCGTATTTGAGTCAGTGCTTCTTACACTTTAGCTAGACAAGTACAGATTTGAAATTTGTTTGTCACTACTGTATATTTTTTATGTGTAACATTTATGTGCAAATTAGGTTTTGTTGACTAGACAATTATGAGCTCACTGAGATGTATAACATAGTACTCAATAAATACATAAACTCCTTTACTATTTATATAATTAATTGTAACTTCTCCTTTAGTGAAAGATTTTGGTGAACAAGTTGATTCAATACCATATATTTTGTACTGAAAAGAATGGACTGTGATTGTGACACATTCTAAATATAAAAGGGTTAAATATACTTATATTCTGTGTAGTTTGCTCGATTTGCACTTAATTTCTGTGTTTTATATTTGACGCTAATGTCCTTTGTGATTTAGACTAAAGTGCAACCGTGAGTTTTTCCATCCAAATTAACGGTTTCAAACTTGGGAGCCCTATTTGAAGGGTAAAATGACTCTTTTACCCATAATAGTCATATTAAAAGAAAAATAAATCATAAATTATTTTCTTTGGTCCAAGCACATAACCTATACCATGAAAATCCAAACAAATTTGAAAGATTCTTTCTCACCCAATTCAAAATCATATGTTTCTTCTTAATCGAATTGAAGAAAACAAATTATGTTCTTAAAATAGTCATGAAGACTGGGGGTTAATTTGGCCGTTTAACTTGCTCCATTTGCATTTTTCAATGATTGCACTTTAGTTCAAAGCACAAGGGGTATTAGTGCCAACATTTAAAGCATAGAAGGGTAAGTGCAAATCGGCCAAACTATAAGGGATTTAAGTGCATTTAACCCAAAATAAAAATATCCCAGATGTTTCCAACATTTGGCCTAAAAGAAAGTGTTATATTGAAAGCATATGCAAATATATCATGGACCACAAAAACGCCAACAAACACATGGCTCCCAATTTAAATCTATAGATAATTACAGGCAAGAAATTAAATATGAAGATAGGTGCCACTGATCAATATTTAAATGCAATATATTCAGAAATACATCTGTGGTACGGATATCAAACTATCAATGATCAATCATTTGAAATTCAAATACAACTAGTATAAAAATGGCTAATTTGCTAATATTACCTAAATAATCCTTGTCTATTATACAGTGGAATGAAGATATATTCACACTAGGAGTGTTCAAGAAAATCGAAAAATTGAAAATCGATCAAAACCAAATTGACCAAATACAGATTGGTCGGTTTTTCAAAGTAGTCCACAAGCTAAAACCGACCAAAACCGCCTAAAATCGACCTACTGAAACTGATTGATTGGTTTTAAAATCACTAAAAAAAAACGACCGCGAACACCCTAATTCACACTATCAATTTGTGGACCACCTAGGACTCAAACACGGAACCAACAATCACATCAATGAGCCAACCAGTGCAGGAATTTATACAGATCAGTAGCAGCATAGTCCACAAAACTGGCTCAGGAAAAGCGACAAAATTAAGATCTAGCTACCAAAAAGTAGTTCGCAGGTGTTTGATTGCCGAAATTGCGATGACGAGGGGCTAAATCTGTGTTCGCGTTACTAAAATTGCGATAACGAACTCCGTTTGGGAGGGTTAAATCTCTGTTCGCGTAAGCAGGGCAGGGGTGCTTGATCTTGTCAGAATCAAGATATAAAAGTATACTTTACTTTTCTAAAGATTTGCAGTGTGGAAGTAAAGGTCGAACCCACAGAGATTGATTAACTACAGCGACTTAATTTTAAAACCTAACTTTAGTTAATTATGAAAACGGATTTTAATTTGATTTTAATTAAACTAATAACAATAAAACTAAATCTAAACTATGAAAGCAATTAAAAGTGTTTTAAATAATGTTTAAGGGAACCTAGGATTGCAAAATCCACCACTAGCTTCATAATAGGAATATTTATGAATTACTTTAGCTTATTACATTGGATGATAATGGGGAATTGTAGCTACAAGCCCAATTCCTCCGACAAGAAGATATTCATGGTTCAAGCACCAACATAATCCATCTTCGGTTAGCACGAATTATCCCACACTAAACTAGGGTTGTGATCTAATCCGTCTAACCTAGGCATGGACTATTCGGATACTTGATAGCACAAATCAATAAAGCACCATCACATGTAAACAATCTAAACAAGCACAGCAAGAATAGATCGTTGAGCACATCACGGTCAAAATAGATCTAAGACAAGAATAAATTCTGAAAGCAATGATTTAATCAATAGAAGTACGATTTATTTATAAAAATCCTCTAAACATGTGACTGTCATCCATACATACTAAAACTAAAATAAAAACATAAATAAAACCCTATTACTCGTCTAGGGCTTCATTGAAACCCTAGATCTATGATCTAGCCATCCATGGAAGTGATGGATGGCAAGTAGTTGATGGAGGAGGCCATGGGAATCCTTGGTCTTCTTCTTCTTCTCCTTGCTTCCCTCCCTTCAATGGCTAGAAGTATGGTTGTAGAATGTGTGTATAATAATTGTCAATAATGTCTAACAATGTCTAACCCTTTAATTGTAATAAAATAGGGTATATATAGATTTACAACAAGTTTTGGAAGCCTTCCTAACCCGAAACGAACTGAAACTGATGTAATTTACAGTCTAGACGTCGTTCAGCAGTTTCGTTTGCACAGGAGTCTTCAGTATACTGAAATACGCAACTTTGGTTTTTACACATATCGCGCGAGCGGGTCGCGCGAGTGCGACATTTGGTACCCCGCGCGCACGGATCGCGCGAGCGATTCTGGGATTCTCGCGCGAGCGGATCGCGCGAGCAATTCTCGGTTTCTCGCGCGTGCGACTTGGCTTTTTCAGCTTCTTTCTTTATGCTTTTTCATCCTGTTTAGTCTGGTTTAGGTGATTTCTTCCAAATCCTGTCAGAAAATGGAAAACAAAGTAAAAATACACAAAAACAAGATAAAAAGTACTAACAAATGTGAATTAAGGCGTATAATTCGGATTAGTTCTCTCTCGATCACACCCCCAAACCTACATTTTGCTAGTCCTCGAGCAAAACTAAAATAAAAACTAACTACTAATAAAATACTACTCCATTTTCGCGTGGATCACGATTGCATTTAGCATATGCAACAAGCCTTTTAAACCCCTAGGTGTCCCTAGTCGGACGAGTTGTAACGCCCTGTATTTTATTATCATTAATAAATAAATATTGCATTTTATTTCCATGAGTATTTTAATTTAATTTCTCTTTGTAATAATTATCTGGGGTCAAACTGTAATTTTCAAAACATTTTCTATGGTTTCAAAATCGATATCTATATTTTTGTATAACCGGGAATTGAATTCCTACATTAATATAATTTTCTGTATTTTTTTTTTCAACCGTAAAATACCAGTTTTGGGAATGGGCAGTATAATTTTACCTGTGTGTGTGTATCATTGCGTGAGCTCAACACACACAAGGGTATCTTGTGTACACATGGATAGCACCCAAGAATTTAGTGCAGTGTGTGCTGTGTTTAGTGGAATGTGTGTGTAGTGTTTTGTGAGTGGAGTCTAATTGAGTTCATATCATTTATACACCCACTCATCCCCTATTTGATCTATCTCTCTGCAGCTCTCTCTCTCATTTTCACTCTCACTGTTACTCTCAATCTCCCTCTAAACTCTCTCTAATTCTCTCTATCACTCTCTTGCTCTCAAGATCATACACACACACACTTTCAGATTATATATATATAATCAGTCACATACTTAGAGACACATATATATATACACATATTGGGTTACCAAAATCAAGAACGGAGGAGGAAATTCTCAAACTACGGATTATTACGGCGGAAGTTCTCGGCCTTAAATTTCTGTATAATCGTCTCTGTGAGTAATTTAAACTCACTCTCAATGTCTATATATGTAAATTTCAGTATATATATGTGTGTATATGTGTATATATATCAAAACACCATTAAAGCTTGAGAATTGGAGTTTTAGAAATCGTAACCAAAATCGATTCTGTAAATTGTAATTGAAAGATATTGATCCCAATAGGCTACGGTTCGAATCCTACGGAGTAATTCATCCGTATGGCGACGTATTGATGATTTTAAGTTTTGTCACTTTAACTTTAATCACGAAAATCAAGAGATACAATCCGTATTAGTTAAAATTGATCGCGTATTCGTAATCTACGCGGAAAACCGAAGAGAACCATATATCACATGTCCTAGTACGAACAGATTCTGAAAATGGGTAAAATCTGCTTGAAAAACCAGAAACAGGGGAGAAGACGAAGAAGATGGCATTCTGCAAGAATTCGCTCGCGCGGACCTTTTTTCCCCCTCGCGCGCGCGATCCGCTCGCGCGATCTGCTTTCCCCTTCGCGCGCGCGATCCGCTCGCGCGATCTGCTTTCCCCTCCGCTCGCGCGACCCGCTCGCGCGACCCGCTCGCGCGACCCGTTCCCCCATCCGCTCGCGCGATATGTCCTCTTCCTCGCTCGCGCGACCTGGCAGTTTGAGCAGTTTCTGTATTTTCTTGTTAGGGACTGTTTGGAAAATGTTTTAAAAGTTTTTTTTTTAAGAACTGTTTGACAAAATACACTATTTTAAAGGCTCACTTCAGAAATTGGACTTGTAAGAATGTTTAAGGTCAAAATTTATGCTCATACGATTATCCGGCTTTGTGATTTATTAATGGTGTTATTTATGAAACATTTACATACATATTCGGGTTGAGGTTGTGTCAACATGCATGTGTGTGAGAAAGCGTGAAAAGAGTAAAGGGGTGGCGGTCTAGTGTACGACTTAGATATCGATCGGATAGTTTTCCTGGTATCTAAGGCGCTCGTTTCGGATATCGATGGATATTATTCCTGGTATCCGAAGCGATGGTATTGAGTACGACTTAGATATCGATCGGATAGTTTTCCTGGTATCTAAGGCGCTCGTTTCGGATATCGATGGATATTATTCCTGGTATCCGAAGCGATGGTATTGAGTACGACTTAGATATCGATCGGATAGTTTTCCTGGTATCTAAGGCGCTCGTGTCGGATATCGATGGATATTATTCCTGGTATCCGAAGGGATGGTATTGAGTACGATTTAGATATCGATCGGATAGTTTTCCTGGTATCTAAGGCGCTGTTTTCGGATATCGATGGATATTATTCCTGGTATTGGAGGCGATAGTGTTGTGTTCGACTTAGATATCGATCGGATAGTATTCCTGGTATCTGAGGTAATGGTTTGGTTGAGTCGAGTCTTGTTGAGAGAAAAGAGTCAGAAAGATGAGATGTTACATTGTTCATACACGGTCGCATAATTTCTTGCTTACTATGTTTCCCCCATGGCTTATGTTGGAATTGGAACCTTGAATATGTTACTGTTAATGTTTAATTGGACTTTTGTTTTATATGCTTATATACACATTGCGAGCACTTGTTTATTTTGCTCACCAGCTTGCAAAAGCTGACGGCGTCGATGCGTCCTGGACTGTATGTCCAGATTTTCAGGGTCAGGAGCAGCCAGAGTTCGTTGACTATGCTAGTTAGAGGCAGGAGTCTTTCCAGGAAGCTGCTTTATATTTCTATTGTCTTTTATTTGGGGTTGTAATAGACTTTATGATAGTTTTGAATAAGGGCGGTTTGTGCCTAAGACCTCGACTTATGTAATAGTTTAGTAAGTTTTAAATTTTGGAGTTTATGTTTTGTTAGTAACCTCTTATTAGAATGTTTGTTAAGTTATCTGTTGCAGGGACAATTGGTCATACTCACTTGTCACGACCTACGAGTCCATAAAGGAAATTAAATGCTTTCCTGAATTATGCTACGTCGGGGCGTGACAGGCTTTTTGGTATCAGAGCCAGGTTATGGCTCGACCAATTATCCAAGACACATAGGATCTCCCGTTAAGATAGAATTAAGATAAGATAGTTCGACTCCTTTACGTGTTTCGTCGCTTTCGATTGTTGCGAACTTTCTGTTCGGTTGAGACGGTTCTGATAGATGATTGTTTCCGTTATCAGGTGATAGCATGGAAGCCCAGATGATCCAAGCTCATCTTACAGCTAGTGTTGCTCAGGATGGGTCACAACAACTACCCGTTATAACCCTACCTATAGATGTACCAGTCGTGCCAGTCATTTTCCTTAAGAAGGACATGGCTAATGATGCGACGCCGAGCGATGTTGAGGGATTTGATGGGGACAAAGAGCTACTGGTGACAGGATTGGGAAATGACGGTTGTCAGAATTCGAAACCAGTTGGGAATCGACTCCCGCAGAAAGGCTATCCCGGACAGAAACCGGTGTACCCTCAGGGACAGAAAAGGACTTGGGATGGAGGGAAGAAGCCTCAACAGTCAATGCAGCAGAAATCCCAACAACCAATGGAAGGGGACACCAACGGATGTTTTAATTGCGGCGTTCCCGGCCATCGAGCTCGAAGTTGCAGAGCACCCAGGAAGGATGGTCGCCCTGATATTGTGTGCTTCAATTGTGATGTACTGGGTCACATAAGTAGGGATTGCAAGGCTCCTAGAGGAAAGAAACCTCAGCAGACACAAGCAGTGCAGCAGTATCCACCTCGAGCGATAAGAGGGAAGAACAACAATGATATCTGCTACAATTGTGGTAATCCCGGTCACCGAGCTCGAGAGTGCAAAGCCCCTAGGCGTGCTGATCGACCAGGAGTTGTGTGCTATAATTGTGGCATACCAGGCCACATCAGTAAGGACTGCAGGGCTCCCAGGAAAGGTAACTATGGTCAGCAAGGACAAGCCCGTCTGAATGCTGTCATTCCCGAGGCTGCTGGCTATGAGGAGACAGGGTATGAAGAAGGTACCAATGAGGAGGGACCGCCCGAACAACAGACAGTGGAAGGTACTCTAACCTTGTTTAACTCTTATGTTAAAGTTTTATTTGGCACAGGTGCTACACATTCCTTTATATCTGTTAAGATTGTTCGGAAGTTGGGTTTAGTACCGCAACGTCTAGATGAAGCTTTAAGTGCTGTCTCACCCTTAGGGGCCACAGTCAAGTTATTACATGTATGTAAAGATTGTCCTCTACGGTTAGGAGACCGAGAACTTTTGGCAAGATTGGTGGTTCTGTCGATGAAGGAGTTCGATATAATCCTGGGAATGGATTGGCTAAGAGAAGAATCATGCGAAGCTGGATTGTGCAAAGAAAAGGATCACATTTGCGGACAATGGGAATCGACCCTTCGATTTCCAGTGTAACCCTTCGGGTGACATGTTCCTCACCAGATGCCTAGCAAACATCGAGGTTGTCAGTGCAGAGGTGACGGTGTCATCAATACCGGTAATCAAAGAGTTTGAGGAAGTATTCCGAGGTATCTCTGGATTACCACCTGAGAGGGACATAGAATTCTGTGTGGAATTGGTGCCAGGTACTCGACCTATAACCAAGGTTCCCTACAGGATGGCCCCTACTGAGTTGTTGGAGCTGAAGGAACAAGTTCAAGAACTTGAGAAGTTGGGCTTTGTTCGTCCAAGTACTTCACCCTGGGGAGCACCAGTGTTGTTTGTAAAGAAGAAGGATGGGTCAATGCGGCTGTGTATTGACTACCGAGAACTGAATAAGGTTACTACCAAGAATAAGTATCCCTTACCTCGGATAGACGATCTGTTTGATCAGTTGCAAGGAGCCACGACCTTTTCTAAGATTGATCTACGGTCGGGGTATCACCAGTTGAGGGTGCGGAAGGAAGACATACCTAAGACTGCTTTCAAGACGAGATACGGACACTATGAGTTCTTAGTGATGCCGTTTGGGATGACAAATGCTCCAGCTGTGTTTATGGACTTGATGAACAGAGTATTCAAGCCCTACTTGGATCAATCCGTTATTGTCTTTATTGATGATATTTTGATCTATTCCAAGTCAGAGGAAGAGCATGAACAACACCTGAGGATCGTGTTGCAGACTCTCAAGGATCACCGCCTGTATGCTAAATTCAGCAAGTGTGAATTCTGGCTTCAGGAAGTTAAGTTTCTCGGGTATGTGATCTCTCAACAAGGAATCGCGGTTGACTCATCAAAGACCGATGCAGTGGCGAATTGGACTCGGCCGACCAATGCTACAGAAGTCAGAAGTTTTCTGGGTCTAGCTGGTTACTATCGGAGATTTGTAGAAGGTTTCTCAAAGATAGCAGCTCCGTTAACTGGTTTAACTAAGAAAGATTTGAAGTTTGAATGGACTGATAAGCATGAACGCGCTTTTCTGAAATTAAAAGAGAAATTGACAACAGCGCCAGTGCTTGCGATACCAAGGGATGGTGAGAAGTTCACTATTTTTAGTGACGCCTCGTATCAAGGATTGGGATGTGTCCTTATGCAAGACGGAAAGGTTATCGCCTATGGTTCAAGACAGTTGAAGCCGAATGAATTGAACTACCCAACTCATGATTTAGAGCTGGCAGCAGTAGTGTTCGCGCTTAAGATCTGGAGACACTACCTCTATGGGGAGAAATTTGATTTGTTCTCAGACCACAAAAGCCTTAAGTATTTGTTTACTCAGAAGGAGTTGAACATGAGGCAACGTCGGTGGATGGAACTGATCAAGGACTACGACTTCACATTAGAGTACCACCCCGGTAAGGCTAACGTAGTCGCTGACGCCCTAAGCCGGAAACCTCAAGGAATGATTGCTTCATTGATGTTGAGGGAATGGAAAGCCTTGGAGACAATCGCAGAATTTGATGTGCAGATTTCTGAGAGAAGTATCGGGCAACACTTTGGATGCTTGGTAGTACAACCAACACTTGTGAGTCGAGTCATCGAAGCCCAGAAGGAAAATGAGAAGTTTCAAGCATGGTTCGCCAAGATGTTAGAGAAGGACCCGACAGAATGGAAGGTTGGGGCCGATGGAGGACACCGATGTCGAGATAGATTGTGTGTGCCAGATTCAGGAGGTTTGAGAAAAGAAATTCTCGAAGAAGCACATAAATCGAGACTGACAGTACACCCAGGAGGAACAAAGATGTATAAAGACCTGAAGAGAAACTTCTGGTGGGAAGGGATGAAACGAGAAGTAGCCGAGTTTGTGTCTAAATGTTTGACTTGTCCACAAGTGAAGGCCGAACATCAGAGACCCTCGGGATTGTTACAACCCTTACCTGTCCCAGGATGGAAGTGGGAGCACATAACTATGGATTTCGTGGTTGGATTACCCCGGTCACAACAGAATCATGACGCGATTTGGGTAATTGTGGATCGTTTGACGAAGTCTGCACACTTTATCGCGTACAATATGACTTACCCAGTAGAAAGGATGAGTCGAATGTATCTTCAGCAAGTGGTGCGACTGCACGGTGCGCCTGTGTCAATTGTATCAGACCGCGATGCACGTTTTACCTCGGGATTTTGGGAAAGTTTGTAGAAGGCTATGGGAACTTCGCTCAAAATGAGTACTGCATTCCATCCTCAGACCGATGGGCAGACCGAGCGTGTTAATCAGATTATGGAAGATATGCTCAGAGCTTGTGCAATTGACTTTGAAGAATCTTGGGAGACGCACTTACCTTTGGTTGAATTTGCGTATAACAACAGTTATCACTCGAGTATTGGGATGGCGCCGTTCGAAGCTTTGTACGGACGGCCATGTCGATCTCCGTTGTGCTGGGCTGAAGTGGGAGACACAGAACTGTTAGGACCAGATTTGGTGAGAGAGACCAATGAGAAGATTCCACTGGTCAAGGAAAGGATGAAAACTGCACAGAGTGGACACAAGAGTTATGCGGATCGACGTCGAAAGGACTTAGAGTTCAGTATTGGAGATCACGTACTCCTTAAGGTTTCACCTGTTCGGGGAGTAGTGCGTTTTGGTCAGAAGAGAGGGAAGCTGGCACCTCGTTTCATCGGACCGTTCGAGGTTTTGGAGCGTGTTGGGAAAGTGGCTTATCGGCTCGCGTTGCCACCAAAGATGTCTGGTGTTCATAGTGTGTTTCATGTCAGTATGTTAAGGAAATACATACGGGATCCTTCACATGTGGTTAATTTTGATGATATTGAGACGAGTCAGAATGTTGTCTACAAGGATAGACCTGTGAGGATTCTTGACCAGAGTATCAAGAGGCTGCGAAGAAGAGACGTTCCTTTGGTTAAGGTTCAGTGGAGGCATCATGACGAAGGAGAGGCGTCGTGGGAGTTAGAGTCAGACATGAGGACTAGATACCCCGAGTTGTTTCAGGATTAGTTAGCTCAGATTTCGGGGCGAAATCTCTGTTAAGGTGGGTAGGGTGTAACGCCCTGTATTTTATTATCATTAATAAATAAATATTGCATTTTATTTCCATGAGTATTTTAATTTAATTTCTCTTTGTAATAATTATCTGGGGTCAAACTGTAATTTTCAAAACATTTTCTATGGTTTCAAAATCGATATCTATATTTTTGTATAACCGGGAATTGAATTCCTACATTAATATAATTTTCTGTATTTTTTTTTTCAACCGTAAAATACCAGTTTTGGGAATGGGCAGTATAATTTTACCTGTGTGTGTGTATCATTGCGTGAGCTCAACACACACAAGGGTATCTTGTGTACACATGGATAGCACCCAAGAATTTAGTGCAGTGTGTGCTGTGTTTAGTGGAATGTGTGTGTAGTGTTTTGTGAGTGGAGTCTAATTGAGTTCATATCATTTATACACCCACTCATCCCCCATTTGATCTATCTCTCTGCAGCTCTCTCTCTCATTTTCACTCTCACTGTTACTCTCAATCTCCCTCTAAACTCTCTCTAATTCTCTCTATCACTCTCTTGCTCTCAAGATCATACACACACACACTTTCAGATTATATATATATAATCAGTCACATACTTAGAGACACATATATATATACACATATTGGGTTACCAAAATCAAGAACGGAGGAGGAAATTCTCAAACTACGGATTATTACGGCGGAAGTTCTCGGCCTTAAATTTCTGTATAATCGTCTCTGTGAGTAATTTAAACTCACTCTCAATGTCTATATATGTAAATTTCAGTATATATATGTGTGTATATGTGTATATATATCAAAACACCATTAAAGCTTGAGAATTGGAGTTTTAGAAATCGTAACCAAAATCGATTCTGTAAATTGTAATTGAAAGATATTGATCCCAATAGGCTACGGTTCGAATCCTACGGAGTAATTCATCCGTATGGCGACGTATTGATGATTTTAAGTTTTGTCACTTTAACTTTAATCACGAAAATCAAGAGATACAATCCGTATTAGTTAAAATTGATCGCGTATTCGTAATCTACGCGGAAAACCGAAGAGAACCATATATCACATGTCCTAGTACGAACAGATTCTGAAAATGGGTAAAATCTGCTTGAAAAACCAGAAACAGGGGAGAAGACGAAGAAGATGGCATTCTGCAAGAATTCGCTCGCGCGGCCCGCTCGCGCGGACCTTTTTTCCCCCTCGCGCGCGCGATCCGCTCGCGCGATCTGCTTTCCCCTTCGCGCGCGCGATCCGCTCGCGCGATCTGCTTTCCCCTCCGCTCGCGCGACCCGCTCGCGCGACCCGTTCCCCCATCCGCTCGCGCGATATGTCCTCTTCCTCGCTCGCGCGACCCGCTCGCGCGACCTGGCAGTTTGAGCAGTTTCTGTATTTTCTTGTTAGGGACTGTTTGGAAAATGTTTTAAAAGTTTTTTTTTAAGAACTGTTTGACAAAATACACTATTTTAAAGGCTCACTTCAGAAATTGGACTTGTAAGAATGTTTAAGGTCAAAATTTATGCTCATACGATTATCCGGCTTTGTGATTTATTAATGGTGTTATTTATGAAACATTTACATACATATTCGGGTTGAGGTTGTGTCAACATGCATGTGTGTGAGAAAGCGTGAAAAGAGTAAAGGGGTGGCGGTCTAGTGTACGACTTAGATATCGATCGGATAGTTTTCCTGGTATCTAAGGCGCTCGTTTCGGATATCGATGGATATTATTCCTGGTATCCGAAGCGATGGTATTGAGTACGACTTAGATATCGATCGGATAGTTTTCCTGGTATCTAAGGCGCTCGTTTCGGATATCGATGGATATTATTCCTGGTATCCGAAGCGATGGTATTGAGTACGACTTAGATATCGATCGGATAGTTTTCCTGGTATCGAAGGCGCTCGTTTCGGATATCGATGGATATTATTCCTGGTATCCGAAGGGATGGTATTGAGTACGATTTAGATATCGATCGGATAGTTTTCCTGGTATCTAAGGCGCTGTTTTCGGATATCGATGGATATTATTCCTGGTATTGGAGGCGATAGTGTTGTGTTCGACTTAGATATCGATCGGATAGTATTCCTGGTATCTGAGGTAATGGTTTGGTTGAGTCGAGTCTTGTTGAGAGAAAAGAGTCAGAAAGATGAGATGTTACATTGTTCATACACGGTCGCATAATTTCTTGCTTACTATGTTTCCCCCATGGCTTATGTTGGAATTGGAACCTTGAATATATTACTGTTAATGTTTAATTGGACTTTTGTTTTATATGCTTATATACACATTGTGAGCACTTGTTTATTTTGCTCACCAGCTTGCAAAAGCTGACGGCGTCGATGCGTCCTGGACTGTATGTCCAGATTTTCAGGGTCAGGAGCAGCCAGAGTTCGTTGACTATGCTAGTTAGAGGCAGGAGTCTTTCCAGGAAGCTGCTTTATATTTCTATTGTCTTTTATTTGGGGTTGTAATAGACTTTATGATAGTTTTGAATAAGGGCGGTTTGTGCCTAAGACCTCGACTTATGTAATAGTTTAGTAAGTTTTAAATTTTGGAGTTTATGTTTTGTTAGTAACCTCTTATTAGAATGTTTGTTAAGTTATCTGTTGCAGGGACAATTGGTCATACTCACTTGTCACGACCTACGAGTCCATAAAGGAAATTAAATGCTTTCCTGAATTATGCTACGTCGGGGCGTGACACGAGTGAAGTCTCGTGAGAGTTCTCGTCAACAAGTCTCCCACAACCATCTTTATTAACTTAAAAACTTAAAAAGTTTTACTAAAAAGAAAAACATAACATTCAATTCTCCTTATTATAAAACAATGATTCGAAATAGAATAACGAACAAGAAGAAACAGAATCAAACGTTCACCTACATCATGAAAAACAATCCCAAGTACATGAATCGTATAAATCAATAGAATTTCTCATAAAATTGCACGTGTGTGATGTGGTAGTCAAATGAACACGCGTTTGTCATGAACTTGGAATATAACTCGGATAACCATCCAACTATGCTTCGACTACGAATCTCACAATTAATTACACTTTCAAATGAAACACTCAGAAATAGGTGTAATTTATCTAGTATATGTGAGTAAAGGAAATATGTTTTCAAAACGAGAAATGCTCACATATGACTCGAAAAAGACGCATAACACGAAAGAATAGTAGTCTCATGGATAGGATGCCAATAATCAAGAAAAATTACTCATTACCATGTTTTAATCCCCTCCCATCGTTTTCATATCCGAACCATGTTTCCTAGGATCAAATAGGACTTTTCAAAGGTTGTATTGTGGCTCAGGTAATGAAAAAGGATTGACAGAAATTCATTAGGTAGGTAATCTCAGAATGGCATTGTAAGGCATGTTCGATTTCTTTCATTCTTCTTCTCTACCAACTTTCTCTTCTTTCATTCTCTTTTCTCATTCAATTCTTTTTTCAACCTTCTTCTCCTTTATTTTGTTTCTTTTTCTTTTTCTTTTCTTGCTTCGCAAATGATTATTCATTGAATACTACGCAACTACCCCAATAGCATCTTATTTTCTTCTTCTTCTCAATCAACACATCGCCTTAATACTACTAAAAGTTGATCACTCTTCCAGTGGTATATTCCAAGTTGATCAAGTTGGAGCTTTTAAAGAGGATAATGGTGAACAAAGAAAAAGAGGCATTGTAACGGCTCAAAGGGGCGAACTAAGGAAATTTTATCTTTTATCGGTCGGCAATAAACAAAGAGGGCCTAAAATCATTTCCTAGGGTAATACGGTTCTTCAATATTTACGACGAAAGATTATTTAGCATGGTAACAAATATTTTAACTTGACTATCAACCAAAACAAGAATAATGAGATTAAACAACGAGTTAATGCGCTATTTCAATGAAATTCGACAAACACAATGTATTTATAACCCTCTAAAAAGAAAAGATAGGCTCAAAAGCTCACTGGGCTTAGTCTCCACCATGTGTTATCTAGAAATCCGAATCATATTATAGTTCACATCAAACATGTATTCAAGCGACTACGTGCAGTGCATAAGTTTATGTGCAAATCTATGATATAAAACTACGATTCAAACAATACATAACTTAAACATTACATCATATCATGACTTCAGCAAATGCTTAATCACATCTTCCCTTGTTTACCATTCTATAACAATCATAATTCTCTAACAAAGAGTATCAAATTGATATTGCAAAAACGTCAGTAACATCGTTTATTTAAACACACTTATTGAAAAATTTTAAAAATTTTGCATAAAATAATGTGCATGTGTGAGTGCATACCCCCAAACCTAAACCTTTCATTGTCTCCAATGAAACAATAAAATCAAAGAAAGGAGAGTACATAAGGAAGGAACGATAGTACCTCGATCTCAGCAATGAAAACAGGTGAAGGTAAAGGAATATGGCTATAAAGTTCAATGTTACTTGTTACTTCTTAACAAAAGAAAATTAAGCAAAAAAAATAATAAAAACAGCTAAAAGAATTATAACTAAGCTAAACGAAACTAAATAAACTATAAGAAGAAACAAAACTATGAAGACAACACAAAAAGAAGCTATAAAAGGAAATAAAACATAACCAGAATTATGAACACAATCAAAGACTCGATCTAAAAGTACCTAAGAAACAAAAACAGAAAAGTAAAAATTGTGTGACAGGTGTGGAAGGAAGATATAAGAAAACAAAAGAAGAAAATGCAGAAATGGGGGGTCGCGCGAGCGGCCGTCGCGCGCGCGAATCCCAAGTTTTTTTTTTTTTAATCGCTCTCTCGTGCCCGCGAAACCAGGCGCGAGATGAACCTGAGGCATCAAATAAGAAAAGCAAAGAAAAACGTCCAAGGGGCAAACTCGCGCCAGCGGGCCGCGCACGCGAATTGGGTTATTTCCATTTTTTAAGCTAAAATTATGTATATAATATTAAAATAAATTAATTCCAACCCCCAAACCTACCCAGAATGTCCAAAACAGACTCAAAAACGACCAAAAATAAGAAAAACGAACAAAATAAAGCTTGGGTTGCCTCCCAAGAAGCGCTAACTTTTACGTCTTCAGCTAGACCGTTCTAGCTCAAGATTTACGGAGGTTGAAAATCAGACTTCGTACCCCTAAGAATGTCAGGTAGAGCTCGATGGTAAGCAGAAATTACGTCGCTTCGAATTAATTCAATCGACGGTTTGTCAGTATGTTCAAATCGATTTCTTACCTTTCGAGTAGATTCAGCATTAGGGTCTGAAGTATTAGGGTTCATCCACTCATCATCCGCTATATCTTTGTCGTTACTCACATTTATTGCTTTGTTGGGCTCAATATTCCGTCTTACCTCACCTTCCGCCTCACATAGGTAATCGTCGTCTTTAGGAGGTTGATCAATAGCGTTAAAAACGTTTAATTTGAGATTCATGTTCCCAAATGACACCTTCATTACCCCCGTCCGGCAGTTAACACGTGCGTTAGCGGTTGCTAAGAATGGACGGCCTAGAATGACAGGAGTGTGTTTCCTAGCATCTAGCACGGGTTCAGTGTCAAGGACCATGAAGTCGACAGGATAATAGCATTTATCAACTTTAACCAAGACGTCCTCGACGATTCCTCTAGGTACTTTGACAGAATGATCCGCTAATTGAATAGTAGCGGCCGTAGGTTTAAGTTCACCTAGTCCTAATTGTTCATAGACGTGATAGGGTAAAAGATTAACACTAGCTCCTAAGTCAAGGAGAGCCCGATGAATGATAGTGTCACCTATGACACATGAAATCGTAGGTGTACCAGGATCCTTATACTTTGGAGGTGAGTGTTGAAAAATAGAACTTACTTTTTCCGTGAGGAAGACCTTTTTAGGAGTATGACTGCGTATTTTGCGCTTTTGTGTGCATAGGTCTTTAAGACATTTAGCGTAAGCGGGAATTTGTTTAATAGCATCGAGGAATGGAATATTGATTTTAACTTGTTTAAACACCTCGAGTATATCTTCCATTTTTGACCCTTTCTTGGGCAAATGTGACGGCCCCTCAATATTAGGTGGGTATGGCATTCTCGGAATATAATTCGTTGGGACCGATTCTTTTTCTTTCTTATTTTGGCTCGCGTCCTCACCCTTCTTCGTATTAGAGTTGATATTCATATCTTTCACATTCTCATTCAGAATTTCTATTACCTCTTCCTCTCGTGTAGTCAACCTAGTTGAGACGGCGTTTACTTGCTCATTCGACCCCTTAACCTCATATTGTCCCTTAGGGTTTTGAATTGTTTGACTAGGCAACGTCCCCTCATTTCTACGACTCACTACAGTAGCTAGTTGTCCCATTTGGAATTCAACCTTCGCAATGGATTGTGTGTGTGAGTGCACTATTTGTGCTTGTGCCTGTACTTGTGTTTCAATTTTATTAAGGGATGCCAACACCTTTTCCTCAAAAATGTTACTCCTTGAAGGATTCGAATTAGGAGGCGGGTGTTGGTATTGATTAGGTTGAAACTGAGGTCGATATGCATTAGGAAAATTAGTCGCCTCATTAGGATTATTATTATTATTTTTCCACGAGAAGTTAGGATGGTTTCTCCATGGCGCATCCGGATTATTAGTAGTCGAATTATAATTATTTCGTGGGTATTGTTGAATAGAGTTAATGTGTTGCTCCACGAATTCCGGAAATTGACTCGCCGACGGACATACAAGTATCGAATGTGAAGGATCAGAACATAATGCACAAATTTCGTGAGCGGGTGGGGCTGTCGTTTGGTTCATTGTTAAAAGTCGGTCAAGTTTGTTAGATAGTTCTTTTATTTCAATTGATTGACTTGACTCGAACTTTACCTCCCTCTTAGGTTGTGGGTATCCCTCAGAACGTACTGACACAGTCTGATGCATCGAGTTCTCGCTTAACGTTTCAAAAATTTTCCAGGCCTCATCGGCGCTTTTGTGTAGGAAGGTACCCGCACAAACAGCATCGACGATGTTACGGACCGAAGGAATAAGTCCCTTGTAAAAGACCTGGACCAACTGCCACTTAGGAACCTGATGATGTGGACACGAACGTAATAATTCTTTAAATTTTTCCCACGTGTCGTAGAGTGATTCCCTATCTTGCATCACAAAGTTTGTTATAGATTTTCTTATCTGATTCGTACGCATAATCGGGAAAAACTTTTGTAAAAATGCGGTGTGTAAGTCTTCCCATGTTCTAATTGTGTTTGGCTCCAAAGATTGAAGCCAATATTTAGCTTTGTCTTTTAAAGAGAATGGAAAGAGTCGCAATTTTAATTCATCATCAGTTAAGTTTTGGATTTTCAAAGTAGAACATATATCTTGAAAATCTCCTAAGTGTTTATATGGATCTTCATTTAAACGACCATGGAAAGATGGAAGTAGCGAGATGGTAGACGACTTTATCTCAAAGTGAGATGCCGTCGCCTCCGGTAAGTTGATACAAGTTTGTGGCGTGTGAGTCGTCGGAATAAAATAATCTTTAAGTGGAGGAGGTGGTGGTATATTAGGATTATTCATATTATCTCCGTTATTATTTTGGTTGTTTTCGTTATTATTTCCAATGTCTGCCATTTTAATTGGTTCTATGTTATGAAAGCGTGGTTTTTTAGTCTTGTAAGAGTACTATGTATTTCGGATTCAAATAAAGACGTTGGTTTCGGTGTCAAATCGTCGTTTATTAAAAATTGTGTTCTAGAAGTTAAGTTGGAAGACTTGTTAAGTCTTAATGTACGTTCAAGTTCAGAGTCAACAGGTTTTAATTCCGGTTTATTTGAACGTGTACCTAACATAAACTAAAATAAAGTAAACTAAAAACAAAAACTGACTCAACTAACAAAAACAAATAGCAATCACGCAACTAAGATAACAAGCACTCAACTACTGTGATGCATGAATATTATCCTGTAATGGAATGACCGTGTCAAGCCCAGCGCCCCGGGTTTCCTAGCTAATGCAGTGCAATTAACCCTAAACTAATGCAAATAGTGTGTCACAGCGCCCTGACTTACAGTGGTTTAAAGCGAGTTTCACAAGAAGCAATTTATTTTATTTTATTTATATTTTTATTTGCGTAAGCTCCTTTGATGTAATTAGCTGCTCCACTCGGAAACGTTGACTACAAAATAAAAGAACAAGTTAGTGACTAAAAACAAAACGGAAAATAAGAAAAATAATAAAAACTAACCTAATATTTACAAATTAACTAAACTAAGATTATAAAACTAAAGGTAGTAATGCAATCCCCGGCAACGGCGCCAAAAATTGATCTTGTCAGAATCAAGATATAAAAGTATACTTTACTTTTCTAAAGATTTGCAGTGTGGAAGTAAAGGTCGAACCCACAGAGATTGATTAACTACAGCGACTTAATTTTAAAACCTAACTTTAGTTAATTATGAAAACGGATTTTAATTTGATTTTAATTAAAACTAATAACAATAAAACTAAATCTAAACTATGAAAGCAATTAAAAGTGTTTTAAATAATGTTTAAGGGAACCTAGGATTGCAAATCCACCACTAGCTTCATAATAGGAATATTTATGAATTACTTTAGCTTATTACATTGGATGATAATGGGGAATTGTAGCTACAAGCCCAATTCCTCCAATAAGAAGATATTCATGGTTCAAGCACCAACATAATCCATCTTCGGTTAGCACGAATTATCCCACACTAAACTAGGGTTGTGATCTAATCCGTCTAACCTAGGCATGGACTATTCGGATACTTGATAGCACAAATCAATAAAGCACCATCACATGTAAACAATCTAAACAAGCACAGCAAGAATAGATCGTTGAGCACATCACAGTCAAAATAGATCTAAGACAAGAATAAATTCTGAAAGCAATGATTTAATCAATAGAAGTACGATTTATTTATAAAAATCCTCTAAACATGTGACTGTCATCCATACATACTAAAACTAAAATAAAAACATAAATAAAATCTTATTACTCGTCTAGGACTTCATTGAAACCCTAGATCTATGATCTAGCCGTCCATGGAAGTGATGAATGGCAAGTAGTTGATGGAGGAGGCCATGGGAATCCTTGGTCTTCTTCTTCTTCTCCTTGCTTCCCTCCCTTCAATGGCTGGAAGTATGGTTGTAGAATGTGTGTATAATAATTGTCAATAATATCTAACAATGTCTAACCCTTTAATTGTAATAAAATAGGGTATATATAGATTTACAACAAGTTTTGGAAGCCTTCCTAACCCGAAACGAACTGAAACTGATGTAATTTACAGTCTAGACGTTGTTCAGCAGTTTCGTTTGCACAGGAGTCTTCAGTATACTGAAATACGCAACTTTGGTTTTTACACATATCGCGTGAGCGGGTCGGGCGAGCGCGACATTTGGTACCTCGCGCGCGCAGATCGCGCGAGCGATTCTGGGATTCTCGCGCGAGCGGATCGCGCGAGCGATTCTCGGTTTCTCGCGCGCGCGACTTGGCTTTTTCAGCTTCTTTCTTTATGCTTTTTCATCCTGTTTAGCCTGCTTTAGGTGATTTCTTCCAAATCCTGTCAGAAAATAGAAAACGAAGTAAAAATACACAAAAACAGGATAAAAAGTACTAACAAATGTGAATTAAGGCGTATAATTCAAATTAGTTCTCTCCCGATCAGTGCTTTTTGTGATTGTCTCTATGTATGATCAACTGCACAATATATCAACATAACACTCAATCTATAATAATAAGCGATTCTACTTTTAAGCTGGTCTATCAATTACAATCAAAATCGCATAAACATAAACATAGACAAATAGGCACTACATATAATATTCATATATGTAAGTACATGGTACTAATATATGGTGGGGTATGCCCCTTGTACTCTGTGCCTCCTTTTTCCTTTTCTTTTATATGCATACCCTTTTTTGAAGAAAAAAAAAAGGAATTATTATTGCTAATGGACTGCCACATGCTATGCCTTGGTTCAACGATAGAGTGGCAATAACATCACCCAAAAAAAAATTATATGTTTATGGTTATATATATATATATATATTAATGGACACAGGACATAGCTCATCTTATCATTTTGCCGGTACGAAAGTCCACAATGGCACTTTCTTTTTGGATGAGCACTGGGAATGTCTCTGTCCCCAAACACTGGATTTCTGGTCATATTCCATAAACTTTCACAAAGAATTGCCGTTGGCGTTACTAAGCTAAATTATGATAATAATTTAGTGTAAGAGAGATTAATGAAGAGAGATTATGGAGTTTCAATTACAAAAAGTGGAGAATAAAGCAAAGTTGTGCTAAACCCAGTGGATCCGATCGAGCTGGACCCCATATATACGAATAAATATTGGGTGTCACATTGATACAACTAGGATTTTATCCCTTCTCGTATATTTTTAAATTTTGCTAAGTTGGCAGAATTTTTTGGTGAGTTGGACAAGAATTCCCTGAAAATAAGGGTCAAATGAATTCATACAGGATTTTTATTGGGTTGTGATACAACGTAGGATTCTACTCCCATTGTATTGAATTTTTTTTTCCATATATACTAGCAACTTCACTTCCGCGAAATTACTACAACATTATATTCATGTGTGTGTCGCAAAATTATCCCGTGTAACAGATTTTGGTGTGATGGATCAACCGTTAATATAATCATATCATCATAATCTGTCGAATGAAAATTTTAAAAACCTTGTATGATTGTATTAGTAGATCACAGTATTGAATTAATTCTTATTTTGGTTGCATGTGTATAAACATTAAGGAGTGGTTCATATTTTGCCACTTGTAAAGTAAAGTGATTTTAAATAGTTTCTTCTTTGTTTTTTAATTTATTATTTCAACTAAACTATTAATCGATCAATGTTGTTAATCTGACATTTTAAATTTATGTACAATATTATTGGAGTTATGAAGTCAAATTGAATCGATGTAATTTAAAAATCAATTGTTTGTATTTATTACATTTCTTTCTGGACTCCTATAGATCCCATTTTGCAGTCTCTCACTTGGCCTAAAAAATTTAAGCCCAAAGTAATTTTTGTGTGTGTGTGTGTGTTTTTTTTTGTCCCTTCTTAGTTCATTCCTAATTTGATGTCTCCTATGGCTATTTTCAAAAGATTATGGTCTGTTTGATAAAACTGAAACTTAAGTGCTGAATTTTAAGTACTGAAAATTTTAAGCAGTCAAATTTGTAATACTGAAAACAGTTTTACAAATACTGAAAGATACTGCATCCAGTGATTATTTTCAGTAGAAATTTTTTACTTAAAGTTTTCAGTAGTTTGTTAAGCTGCTTTTCAATTATTGGTATGTTATTAAATACACTGGGAAAAAAATATTAAGTGCTAAAAGTTTTCATTTTTACCACTTAATTGGGTTGTCAAGCACGCCCTTAGTTTTTTAAGTTATCTGTGTATTTATTTTAAAAGATTTGAGTCCTAGTTTCACATTCCTCCTCCAATTTCTCATTTTCTTATTCTAACAAATATTTACAAAAATAGTTTAATACCATGTATCTCTTGTACCTCAATTGAAATCGTTTTGTTTATTATTTCTTTGTTGACGATTTATTCTTGAGAAACACATTTAGTGTATATTTCATGTATTTTCTAAATTCCATTAAGTCACAATTTCTAAAAGCCCTACAACTATGTAGTTATTCATGAATTATTATTCAAGACCTTTTCAATAATTTTGAATATTGTAGTTTTAGATTTTTTTTAAAGTAAGTATGTTAATATATATTGATTTTCATATAATTGCATGAAATTTTATACAATAACACTTCTAATTTGTTTACAATATATGCAATTTTCTTAGACTAATTATGTACTATATTCACTGCAAGATCGAATTTCGTCCATAATTAATAGATTGTCACAAAATTTATTCTAAAATGAAATTTGTACTATCAAAGTGATGTATTAGCTATAAGTGAACTAACTTAATTGTGTCATACTTTTGATGTTTTTAAAGTTACTGTAATTAACTCTGAAATCATTACACCCCACATTTTAGTCATAGGGCGTGTTTTCAAAAGTCACTTTTCCTCTCATGTTTCTCTTATAACTTTCCTTTAAGATTCACTTTTTCAATCTCTTATTTTCTTTGTGTTAATTATATTTTATACCCTTACGGTTAACCCATATTCACTTTAGTCCCATAGTAGTTCAAAAGTGGACACTTAACCTTATATGACAGTACTTTTTTAGAACTCCTCATTTAAGATATATTTTTAATTTAGTTAATTAGTATTAAATCCAATCTATTGTAAGGTTGTTGCAATAGACCCAACCCATAAATTATTTTAGTGATAGGTCCATATTTTTGTTTAGTGACCCAACTACCCCTAAACCCATAAGAAGAATATTCCCTTTCAAACTCACACACGCCTATTTATAGAATAGATAGAGATATATTGAACCTTAAATAAATCAGTTACTATATCCCATGATTGTTGCATATCTTATATATGGAAATAAAATCACATCATTCTAGGTATATAGCTTACATCATCTAACGTATATTAATCTCCCTTCTATACCATTTTCTTCTGTACGTTTGATCACAATTTTCTTCTTTTCTTTTGATGGCCATAGTTGGTCATTCTAGCATTCGTGAGAGTTTCTGGATTGAAGAAGATAACAGATGATCGAAGATATATAAGGAAGTTTTTTGGATCGATAGTGACTACATGCAATGCCATTCGTTATACATGTTTTAGTCCTTCTCAAATTTTTTGCATTCGTTTTGATCTAATCACTTGTCTAAATATTTAATATTTTATAAACCTTCATACTTTTCTGAAAAACATGCAATTATTCATAAGTTATCTATTTTCACAGTGTGTAAAATTTCACACTGATAATAATTAAGCACTTTTTGAAATTTAACACTAACACAATTGATACGATTAATTTGTTCAGTGGATTGTTGGGTACGTTGACTTGGGTCACATGTTTTACCAGGTAGGGGTTAGCATTTTGGTTTTTATTTTTTAGTTTTTTTGTGCAAAATTTCACACTCATTTTGTAACGCCCCAAGAGATCCACTAGCCCAACAACTTGACGAGCCTACCACATTGGCCCTTATAATGCTTAAGCCCAAGTTGTTAGTAGTAACCCTCTTGGTTCTACATATACCAGATTAACTTTTTATATTTATTTGATGTGAGACGGGATGTCACAATCTCCCCCACTCAGAGACGCGACGTCCTCGTCGCGTTGGCCCAGTTTTTCCCCTGGCTGGTCGATGTGGAAGCAGATCATTGGTGACCACAGAGCAGCCCATAAGCGTGCACAAGGTATACTACCTCGGGGCCTCTACCCCTCTCCGGAGCCTCTACTCCTCTGCCACACCGCCCACGGCGCCCTTACGGGACCAAGGTTGGCTCTGATACCATTTGTAACGCCCCAAGAGATCCACTAGCCCAACAACTTGACGAGCCTACCACATTGGCCCTTATAATGCCTAAGCCCAAGTTGTTAGTAGTAGCCCTCTTGGTTCTACATATACCAGATTAACTTTTTATATTTAATCGATGTGAGACGCGATGTCACACATTTGCATGTGTTAATTCTCAATCTGTCTTCTTCTTCTTCTTCTTCTTCTTCTTCTTCTTTTTCTTTTTCTCTTTTTTTTTTCTAGTGCGAAAGTTCTCACTGAAAAGAAATCTGGTATTCCACATTTGCATGTGGGTTTTCTAAATGACAGTGCGAAATTTCACACTCATTTGTATATGTTAGATCCCAATCGCAAGTTTTTATTGGTTGTCTTTTTTAAGTTTCTAGTGCAAAATTTCTCACTAAAAACAGATCTGATTATTGCACATTTGCATGTTGAATTTCTCAATCGCAAGAGGGGATAATTTTTTTTTATTACTTGTAGTTTTTATTGTTCAAGATTGAACCACTGAAGAATCAAGTTGTTATTATACGCTTGTAAGATAGAGACACTGTTGTCGATAGGGTGATAGATGGTATTGGGAGATGGCTTCATAGGAAAGAAGAAGATTTGTCGCTAACATACAGACTGACCAGGCCATTTTAGTAGCCTTTTTTTTTTTTTTTAATAAATGTTAAGACGTTTCATTGTTTTGATAATTTGAAAGTTCACAATGTTGAATAAACTTATGGATTATCTAACTATTATAATGTGAATAATGTGAAATGGGCATCATTAAGTATGAAATGTTGAATAAATGGGCATTATTGAGTGCCAAATTTATCATATATGTTCATATGGGTAGTGTGAAATTTAACACTTAAATTTCTTAATAATGACATTTAGAGCTTGTACAATAGTAATCAAAGTTGCATATTAATATATTTATTACAATTAAATTGAATCCAATACATTTGCCTCAATTGTGTCTGCACCAACGGCAGTTTCAGAATTGAATGACTGATAAGGGAAACGTTCTAATACATTCAAATAGTTGGGTGTGAAATTTTACACTGTAAAATGCAGTACGAAATTCTACTGTAAGTATTATTAGAACGTTTCCCTTCTCAATTATTCAATTCTGAAACTACTGTTGGCGCGGACATAAATGAGACAAATGTATTGGATTTGATTTAATTGTAATAAATATATTAATATATTACTTTTGGTTTGTAGGGATAAAGTTTTAGATCTTTAACTGTTATGGTAGAGTGCAACTAGTTCATTATAAATGTATAGATTGTCTATTTATTATAATGTGAATAATGCACGTGAAATGGGAATCATTGAGTGTGAAATGTTGAATAAATGGGCATCGTTGAGTGCCAAATCTATCATGTGTATTCATATGAGTAGTGTGAAATTTAACACTAAAATTTCTTAATAATGATAGTGTCAGAAAAGAAAATTGAAAAATCTATACAGAGAGAGAGAGAGAGAGAGAGAGAGAATGGTGGAAACTGACTAGATTGTAGCTTCAAGGATCGAAAACTCACGAAATTTGACCTAAGACCTTGCAACGCCCCAAGTGGTCCACTAGCCCAACAACTTGACAAACTTGCCACATTAGCCCTTGAAATGCTTAAGCCCAAATTGTTAGTAGTAGCCCACTTGGTTCTACATATATCAGACTAACTTTTTGTATTTATCCGATGTGGGATGGGATCTCACAATCTCTCCTACTCAGAGATGCAACGTCCTCGTCGCGTTGGCCCAGTTCTCCCCCTAGCTGGTCGATGTGGAAGTAAATCATTGGTGACCACAGAGTAGCCCATAAGCGTTCACAAGGTATATTACCTCGAGGCCTCTACCCCTCTCCGGAGCCTCTACTCCTCAACCACACCGCCCACAGCACCCTTACGGGACCAGGGTTGGCACTGATATCATTTGCAACACCCCAAGAGGTCCACTAGCCCAACAACTTAAAGAGCTTGCCACATTAGCCCTTAAAATGCTTAAGCTCAAGTTGTTAGTAGTATCCCACTTGGTTTTACATATATCAGACTAACTTTTTATATTTATCCGATGTGGGATGGGATCTCACAGACCTAATCTCTAATACCTATATTTTTGGGTTAAGCGTAAATCGGGCGTGCCAAGACTTTGTATGGTAGGCCCAAACATGTAACCAAACTAATCCCTATGATTTCAAACCCGCGAATCAAACATTTATTTGGATGTAGGGATGCCCCTTCCCTTGAGGTCCAATTTACTCTGCTACGAGTAGTTTGATCCAAGTGATAAAAAGGGAAGATGGAAGGAAATTGGATTGAAATTGATGGCTTTGAACAATAATATAAGGATGAGACATAACAACAAATATTAATCAAACCAGAACAAACGAAATGGGTATATGCTACTGCTTATGAAATAGAAAGCAAATCTATGTAATTGAGAAATAGTAGTACATGGAAGGCTTTAACGGACAATTGTATTAAACTAGAAGAAAGAACAATAGTGGCTTAGGAAGGAAATACAAGCTAAGGAAACAAAGGACAGGACATGAAAATACAATGCATAAAAAAAAAAAATTGCGCTGATGTTGAGTTTGATGAAGTGTGGAGGCGTCTTCTGTTTGGCTTGGCTTGTCTTGTCTCTTTATAGAGATGTAGAGCATAGTAACTACTTCAAACCACCCACTTCCATTTTCATTTTTTTGGCTGGTGTCATAGGTCCTGTGATTGGGTCGTTAGTAGTTAGTAACACACATAAAGGGGCACAAAGGTACAGGAGCAGTCAAAGACCCATATTAAAGGAAAGCTCCCTAGTGACAGCCCCCAAGTATCGAACCCACAACCTCACAATTGAAAAGTGTGGAACCTAAACCCATTCTAGAAGTCACAAATAACCACCCCACTTGGCATCAGACCATGATTTTGAAATAACCGCTCAAAAAGTGGCGGTAACTATCCCATTATTTACCAAGTGGGCTTTAGCCCATGTGGTATCACTCCACCTCTCCCAAGTGGGAGTTGGAGGGTTCGAATCTCCCCAGGGGAAGTGGGAAGGGGATTTTCTCCTCTTCTAGCATTGTAGAACTGGCCCTGTTCCCTAGTCAGTAGAGATTTGTTGGGCTATGTCTTGATTGGGTTGTGTGTGTGGGTGTGTGTGTGCGTGCGTCCCCCAGGTAAGTAAATCCAAAAAAAAACTATCCCATTATTTTCAGCACAAAGTCACATACCCAAATAATCCTTGAACCAATATATGGAAATATACACACACATATATGTATATATATAAATATATGATTTAGTCCCTAATATTCAATTTTATATGGGTTAAGTTCAACTGTATTAGGTGGTTTTGAAATTGGTTCATTATGCAATTGTCTTATTAGGATTTAATCATTTTCCCCCAATTTTTAGGTAATTTTCGAACTAATATGCCCTGACACATATTTTAAGGTTGCTTTTAATGGATATTTTTTTTTTAAATATTCAGATGAGGTAACTGCAATAGAATTTTAGGAGTTATGGATTTGTGGTGAAATAAATCGTGGGATGCCTTGAATTTCAGTTTGTTAGAAATTCCTTTCTTTTTTTTTTCTTTTCTTTTTTCTTTTTTCTTTTTTTGCTTTCTTTTTGTTCTAAAATACTTACAGTGTTCTTTTCGTATGTATATAATTCTGGAAATTTGTTCGATTCTTGATATAACAGAAGCAATTTAAGGCATTTGATTTTTTCTTTTAGTTCCATCAAGAGGTGAGTAATTTCTGAACAATTGATGAACTTACCAATATCTGTGAGAAATTTCTCACGTAGTTGTGTGATAAAATTTAAATTTGTTTGTGTGAATTGTGTTAAGATATTAGAGAAAGAGTTGAGAGAATAATACCAAGATATATTATTGATTTGTGTGACAAACATTACAATGGCTAGCATTTTATATACGCTATGAGAAAGCCCTAAGTATGGAAAGGAGAAGTATAAAAGAGGAGTACAAGAGCAGTACACAACAAATCTACACAGAATGCACTATAGGACACAATTCATAATGAACTTGGACTATAAATTCTAATAGCCCCCCTCAAACTCAAGGTGGTGGAGACTAACTTGAGTTTGGAAATAAAAATTCTAAATAGTTGGCGGCTTAACTGAGCAGAGCTGGAAATGAGGGATAGTGGAAGCGGCAATGGCTGTAGAAGCAAAGAGGACACTGGCCAGGACCAAACCGGAAAACGCCGGTATGATAGTGTCGAGTTGGGCTGAGAGAACCAACGATGAAAATGCTGACTGGATTCGGATCGGGAAACACCGGCATGTTAGAGTCGGGTTGGACTAATCAGAGGCGATGGTAACAACCACACAGAGAAGGCGGTGCACCGGCAGCGGTGGGTGGTCTAGTGATAGAGTGAGTGGTGGCAGCAGTTGGTAGTCCGAGGTTTCGTCGGTTAGTGGACTAACGGAGGAGGCCAAACGGAGGAGGTGGTGGCTAGAGGTCTGAAAGAGGAGGCATGGCTAAAGAGGTGGTGGACGGAGGTCCAGACGGTCGGAGTTCTGACGGAGGAGGCCGAACGGAGAGGTGGTCGCCGGGTGATGGAAGCAATCAGGTGGTGGTCTAGCGGGCAACCATTTGCCACCCGCGGGGGATGGCCACTATGAAAAGGCTACCGCTAGAAGTATTTCTAATGTGGAGGGTCCACTAATAGTGGAAACTACATAGCATACTGTATACTCCAGAGAGGCCTAGGATTCATAACCACTAAAATAGTGGCTTTGATACCATGTTAAGATATTAGAGAAAGAGTTGAGAGAATAATACCAAGATGTATTATTGATTTGTGTGACAAACACTATAATGGGTAGCCTTTATATAGACTAAGAGAAATCCCTAAGTATGAAAAGGAGAAGTTAAAAAGAGGAGTACAAGATTAGCACACAATGAATCTAGACAGAATACACTATAGGATACAATCTATAATGAACTTGAACTAGAATATTCTAACAAATTGAGTTGTGTATGTGATAACGATTCAAATTGTTTGTGTTGTTTAACTAGTATGAGGTTAAGAAACACATAGATTAAGCCACACACTGTCCCATAATGATGTTGTATGGGCATCAAAGTCGTTGTATTCTGGTTGTTTAGGCATCCACAGTTTGTTCAGACTTTTAAAGTGTGAGAAATTTCTCGCTTTAGTAGATCTAAGAATCAGAAAACAACGTGTGAGAAATTTCCCACTTTGACGATATGTTAAGAAGCACGGACACTCCGACATGGACATGGACACGGACACGGCACAACACGACACTGCCACGCTGACATGGTAAATCCTAAAAAAAACAACGACACGACGCGTCTGAGATACTTTTATTTATTTTTAATTATTTTATTAATTTTAATGTTATATAAATTATTATGTATTCTAAAAAGCATACAATTACACAAAAACTTTATGATAACATAATCCACAGCAAAATATGTAAGACAAAAACACATTAAGTAGCATACAATTAAACAAAAACTATAAGGTTACATAATCCATAGAAATATAAGTCAAAATATCTACAACAAAAACACATTAATATTAGTCTTGCACTCTTGAAAATTAAACCACATATGTGCAAAACAAAGACACATTGAGTCATTGACATTAGTCTTTCAAATTAAACAACTTTCTCATCTTCATCTCCATCCACAAACAATCCGGCCTCTAAGTTCGATTCATCAAGTAAGAGGTCCACAATTTCAAGTATTCTGACACCATCAAGGGAGTCAAAGGCATCACCACCTACATCTCACATCTTATTCACTCCTTCATGGCAGTTTGAACTTCTCCTAGATAGAAGTTCTTATGCACAAATACCAAATCTTTAGCACATTATGGAGTCATTTTGTTCCATTTCACCGAATTTATAAAAGGAATAAGTGCTCCAATTCCTTTCAGAACAAGAAGATGAGCAAAATTGTCCAAGTAACTTCAAAGCTATACGTTTAAGGGTACGTGCTTCATCTCCATGCACAACCTACCATAACTTAATTTGGCTCGATGATCCATCTCTCTCATCGAATAATGGACAGCAAACCCATCCATTTCATTTGCAAATTTACCGAATTCAACATTCACCAACCAACGCTCCTTCGCATTTGGAAAGAATATTTGCATGCATTACTTTCTCTCTTTTAAAATTTCTGGGTCATTTTATGGAGCAACACGATTTGGAGCACCTTCAAGCCATTCACGACTATAGTACCTATTAAATTAGAGTGCCGGTAAGGGCACATTCATTTTTTAATTAGGACACCTAATTTTAAGTTAAAAATTTAATTTTTTACCTTTTACTTTAATTAGTAAAGGCACCTCACTTTTTGTAATACATATTGTATTTTACAAAGAAGTCTTTAATTATATTTTACACCCTCCTAGTTTGCCCTTTGTGTTAATTTGGCCCTTGTAGCTTAGAAATTTTCATTTAGTCTCTGCAGTTTCATAAGTGTGTCATTTTAGTCATTCAAAACACTTTTTGTGACAATTTTTTTTACTTTCAGTGACAAAATTATCTGTCATAAAGGACTTACTGGTCTTATTTGTCACACTTATTAAACTATAGGGACTAAAGTAACACTTTCTAAATTACAGGGACTAAACTGACACAGGTAACAAACTACAAGGGTGTAAAATGTATTTAACCCTTACAAATAAACTTAAAACATCTCAATTGACAAAAATCAGTGCAAAATAAACTTGGACCACCCCAGTTGAAACTACTTCTAACTTGGGCTTCTTTAACATAAGCCCCTGCATCAGAGTTTGTAATTACAACAACCATATTTAATATAATACCAACATCTTGAGCCCAATAGATAAACTCTGATCGCGAGTCAAATACCTACATATTTATAAAAAAAGACAATGTAAGAATAATTAAAATTTAATTATTAATGTATTAAAAATGGTAAAATATTCACCTTATCAATGAAAAAATATGGTGTTACATCGATATCTGCATGTTGGTCTTCCATTATATTTGATAAAGGTACCAAAATAATTTTCAACATCTTCTACTCTTAATTTTTTTTTTCGGCATGTGCTGAATACAAAAATATTCGGACATCATCTACTAAGGAATTCACTGTATTGAGTCAAAAAGAATAATGAAAACATGGTAGATAATACTTAACTAGAAAAACCGAGTAAAATAGTTGGAAAAAAAATATAAAACAATAAAAGCAAAACGTGGCTGAATTGATTTTTTTGTTTTATCAATCTCAACTGCTCATAGATGCAATTGGAAGTCAAACGAAACCAAGTATGAAAGATTACATACCGAGAACCAAAACGAGAAGAGACAAACTCTGATTTCAACATAAACAAAAGGAGATCAGATGCTAGCAGACTCCATATTCATGAATTCATTGAAACTATGACAATAAAAAAAAAACTACAAAACAATAAAAAACAAAACGTGGCTGCAATGATTCTTTCACAGTATCACGTTAACACATATTCAAGCAGTTGGGTTAGTCTACTTCTCGTGTAGCAATTTATTCTCAGTTATATGTACAACCTAAATTAATCACAAATCAAAATTTCAGGGAGTCTACAAATAAGCGATGGTTTCAAGACATAGGTTTTCTCTTGTTTATAATAAACCCTAGAATAGTGAATGGTTAGAGATTCACATCAAATGAAAAAATCAGAAGAAGAAGATCAAAAGTTAGGGAGGAATAAAAAAAGAGAGATTTAGACTTATTGGATATCAGTTAAATAACAAACACAACCCTTGCTCAGAAAGCAAAAAAATAAAATAAAACATAACTTCATAAATATATAATTTGTAGGAGGTGCCCTTAAAAGTAGTAAGTTTATTTATTTTTACCTAAAAAGGTGCCCAAATTAAAAAATGAACTTGCCCTTACTAGCACCCATTAAATTAATATAATTCCATGATTCTTATAAATCTAAAAGAGTAAGTAAAAAATCTTAAAACATAAAATTTAGTTTCTTACTTAGGATTCAAAGAATGTGCCATGCAATGAAGTGGTGTATTGCTCTTGGTCCACCTAACAATCAAAATGTTGTACACCACATCAAAGAAGATTGACACTTCATGTGCACCTTCTTCTCTTCTGATATCATACGCAAGTTGAAGGCAAGCTTTAGTGGTGTTTGCAACTCTCAACATCTCATAAATAGGATCAGTGAATGATATGATGTAGTTAATCTTATCCCACCACACATCATTAAGGATTTTTCTTTCACAAATTGTGCCTTCCCCACATCATCCTCTCTATACAATGACCACTGCTCACTAATGACCATTTTTTGGAGGCCTTTTTTAATAAGCTTAAATATTTTAAGCATTACAATTATAGAGACAAATCGAGTATCCGCAATTGCAAGCATCTTCAACTTCACATGCTTGTTAAAAATTGAAAGGCTCATTGAATGGTTCATGATGAAATGTTTTTTACTCTCACAAAAAGTACACTCGAATGTGATATTTTCCCCACCCCCAATGGCCTTAGCAAGTTTGACTGAATATTTCCAAAGAGGTTTATTTAGATCATCATCACCTTGGTTATCACCATGATTGACCATAGTTGAACCAGTTATAGACCCTGAATTGAACGAATGATAACTTATAGCGGCACAATATCAATTATCTAGTTTAAAAAATACCCACTAGCCACTAGGCCACTATTACTTGGCACTGTAATTTTTTTTAAAAAGAACTATACCTACAACTTAATCAAATAAACAATGTGTCTAGTCACCAATATAAAATTATGATGTACCAATCCACTATTACTTCTTGGCACTACCATATTTTAAAAAAATGTATCTAAAATTTGATCAATTAAACAATGAGTCTATTCCCCCAATATAAAATTAAAAAAATGTAACAATTAACACTTTTCACCATGTGATTCACTTTTTCGGTTTTCATATACACCAATTAACAAGGGAAAAGCTACACCTTTCAAGCAAAAAAAAAAAAGCAACACCAGCTAACAAAGGAAAGCCAAAAAGTCCATAGGACTACAATTCAAGTCATTATCATACCAAAAAGAAGCAATATTTATTCATCAACAACTAGTCAACATCACATTTAAAAGTGAAAAAAGTCAAGATGAAGAGACCATTATCATTCAAGAAAGTTGCGACCGTGACAAAAAAAAAAACTAGATTGCGACTATGACATGTTGCGTTGGGGTTGGCAAATAGTTTGGTTAACTGAATAAATCGAACTGAACTTTCAATTTCAGTTCGATTGTTTCAGTTAAAAATTTCTGTTGTGTTAAAAATCGAACCGAATTAAAAATTCCAGTTGCCTATAGGCAAACCGAACCAAAAACCAAAATGATTTTTTTTTTAAATTTTATTTTCTATATTATTAATATACTTTTATATACCTATATACAATAAAATATATGTATTTTTACAATTAAAACAAAGAAAAGTATGTCTTCTTTGCAATATGAAAGAGAAAGGAAAAAAGTAAACATGAAAAAGTTGTGAAAATGAAAAAATAAAAATAAAATCTGATTTTTTTATAATTTGACTAACCGAATAGCCAAACAGAACCAAATTTCCAATTCGGTTAATGAACCGGACCAACCGAATTAACGTTTAGTCAGTTAATAGTTGATAATTCTCCAAACCGAACCGAACCCAAACCTAAACGAATTATGCCAAACTGATTCAGACCGAAACGAACCGAACCGAATCGAAACAACCGACCGAATGCCCACTCCTAATGTTAAGTGAGAGAGGGCCAGGGGTGGCTTTGTCGAAGATGGGGCTTTGCCGGGGGGAGATGAACCAGTGGAGTCGCTTCGCAGGGCTACGATTGTTGAGTCGCTTTGCAGGGCTGCTCCAGTGAGTCACTTCGTTGTATGAGATTTCCTTTTTATGAAATGTGAAAAGGGGTTTTATTTACTACGTTAATTTCTTTTTTATAAAAAAAAAAATCAAGTTTTCCATGTCCCGTGCATGTCTCAACGTGTCCACTAAGTGTCTACCACGTGTTGGGGGGTCAAAATGTAATTATAAGGAGTAGGATACATTTTTCGCATGTTGGGCGTGTGTTCATGTCTGACACGTGTCTAACACCAGTGCGTTTCAATTTTTGAAGTATTGGCGCTTCATTGATTGTATATATATAAAAAAATTAGTGATTAGATTGACGGTCAGCAGTTGGGTGTCGGGCTGTGACCGATCAAGCATCTCCACGAACTGAATGCCTTGAAATTGTTGATCGTTCGGGGCTTGAGAGGATGGAACCATTGTGTGGCCGGCCCTTAAAGAGTGCTGGGAAAGGCGAGACACAGTAGTTCGTTAGCGGTGGTGACCAGCGCCATCTGGGCCTTATAAGTCCGGACATGATGATCCACCAGGCTTCCTGAACCATCATAAGAATGAGATACGGTGGTTTGAACTTCTGCGAGATGGGGAATCCCGTGACCCGGATGGTAAAGGGTGACTCGATTTCTGTGTTGGTGTGATCATGGCAGGGCTTACGACTCAGCTTCTCAATTTATTTCTGTAGGTCCTCAATCTGGACCTTGACATCTTTCTGACCAGTCTTCCGCTCTATATCTGAATGGTACATTGGGTCGGACGATGAGGCCTCTTCCTCAAAGTGCGTTGTCCTCGGGGATAGGACCCGACTTTGACTCTGGGTGATTTGTGTGCCTAAGATCTCCAAGGTTCTTGGCCGGGGGTCTTTGGCCAAATCACGGGATGTCTGCCCTTGCTCCTCCCCTCTGGCAGTGCGTCTGCTGTTGATGATTTCTCTGGCATCCCCCGCCCTGTGTGGATTGGTCTGGGGACGTTACCATGTCTGCTCGGGAGCCTGGCTACGCTCATCGTTCTCGAACCGACCTAAAGTAGGCGGGGATACAGGCTCAATGTGAGCACACCTTCGGACCCGTACGGGCTCCCGGTCACGCGCGCCCTTCCCAAGCTGATCCTCAATTTGAGGGAGCTTTTCTTGACGGGCCAGCAGTGCTTCGATCTACTGCTTAGTTTGTCGCTGGCCCTCCAAGAGTTGCGCAAGAGCCGCGGTAATCTGCTCAGAGGTCATGGAAGCAGCCAGTTACCCGGCTTGTGAATCTGTCTGACCTGCTAGAGCAGCGGTCATTTTATCCTTCTTCGGCGACATGTTGATTAGTTAAAGATTTGTTTTTCTGATGGAGTTTATCGTTCCCACAGACGACACCAAACTGATGATGCCAAAATTTGGGTAAGAACTAGGAGAATAATTTAAAGAGAGGGAGGCAATGAATTTGTGTGTGGTTCGGCCCCGTTAACTAGGTGGCCTACATCCATGGGTGCGTCGGAGCACATTCACTAACAGATTACCGGTGACCTTTGGTGAACCAACAAAGAGGGTGGCACTACCAGAGAACCGACCGGGTATATGCGTATGAGTGATTTGTACTATTCTAGTGAGATATGAATGCGATGCTCTTAATGGGGCTGAGTGACCTATTTTATAAATCCAAGAGACCACCCGTACAAGGTAGTTCACAGATAAAAAAAACCTAATCTGATTACAAGTAATCAGCATAACTCATGGAAGTTTCCTAAGTGGTTTAGGAAACTGCTCGTATTAGCCGTCTGACTGAGTTAGGGAACTGCTAGCAATCCTTGTAGAGCAAGTCACGGGGCAGGCCTGGGTCGTACCCACTGGGGGACGATTCTGCCTCATGATCCCGAGATGTAGGCCCAGACCATGCGGTATCGATCGATCTGCCCGAGATAACTGAATTCCAATCACCTTTTCTGAACGACTCGGTGTCTCCGTGTTGATGTGGCGATTTGACTTTGACCAGATATTTTCTGACCTATCACATACTATGTTGTGAACATCATAAGCATGCTAAACAATATTTTAAGCATGCGAAATTAAACGTGTATGCATGATCATGTATATACGTGTTATTGTGTGCACACTCACACATCGTCACTCGTCCCCAAGGCTCTAGCCTATTGCTCTGATACCAAAATTTGTCACACCTCAACCTGCTACACACAAATTAGGACAGTGTAACACAGAGTTACCCAAAACAAAACACCCCTTAATAGCAATAAAAATAATAGTCAAACATAGTAAAAAGAATTAGTTAACTTAAACCAGCTCAAGGGTAAAATGGTCATTAAGAAAATATGCCCAAATTTTATATCAAAAGATAGCCGTGTGAATCTCAGTTCCAACGCAAAAAATGGCGCGCGAATCCGAATTTTTAGAAAGAGTTATGTATGTTTCCGTAACAGTCGACGGGTCAAAAACAGACCTGCGGATTCTGCAGATCAAATTTCTACACCAGTTCCCTATTTTAAGAGTTTAAAACATAACCAAAACCAAATTACACATACAAACTCATTCTCATTCATTACCAACTGATTCACTAACGTGTCCATGACACCTTGAAACTAAGAAGAGATTAAACTAGTCTATTACAAAATCTTTACACTAACTAGTTTCAATTTCTAAAACATACAACATGAGTTTCTAAAATGGTTTAGAAAACCGGACCCGACTGGCCGGTTTGACCGGTTGAATCGTCGACCGATCGGAGTTCCGGTTCGATTGACACCGGTAATCGTTAGTGAGATAATAACCGCTCAAAATCGGTGGGTGAACCGATTAAACCGAAAAATCAGTAACGATTTTTTAACCCAACCGGTAGAGGTGTCAATCGGGCCGGGCCGGGCTCGGTCAAAGCGGGCCTAACCGGGCTTTTGGGCCGGGCTTCTCCTAATACCGAGCCGGGCTTGGGAGGGAAGAGGGGTTGTCCGCCCCGGACCGGTGGCCTGGGCCTACTAGGGCCGGGCCGGGCTTCGGGCTAGGAGCGGGCTAGGGACCGGGCTTGAATATTTTAGGCATTTTAATGTAAAAAAAATACTAGTTTTGTGGGTTTAGGATCGGGCCGGGCCGAGCAGGCCACCGGGCCGGGCCGGGCTTTGGGCTAGGTAGCGGGCCGGGCCGGGCCGTGGACACCATTGGGGGTGTCCGCCCCGGACCGGATGTAATGGACAGGGCCTAGCGGGCCGGGCCGGGGCCAACCCGACCCGACCCGTTCCGTTTGACACCTCTACCAACCGGTTCGTATTGCATCTTTTATTGGGAAGGAAACCAACCCTTCTAACTTCTGAGTGCTTTGATAAAGGATTTGTGGTAGTCAAGAACTCAAGGCACAGATGACGAGACATCTATGACGTGACTGGTCACTGAGATCAATTTGAATAAATGAGTTTATGAATTAAAAAAACTAAATATCTATGACGAGACATCTATGCTTCGCGTTACCATTCTTGAAAAAAATAATAGAATTTTCAAATTTGTATTTGAAATGTAGTTTTTAACAAAGGTGGTAGGATGTTAAAGTGGTCCCACTATTATAAAAGGGTAATACTTGGGGCACAACCTTCATACAACTTTCTTACAACCTCCCCAAAAGATGTGTCTATCTCTTTCCTGTGTCACTGTGGGGTCCAGTGACATCACAGGAGAGAGATAGACACATCTTTTGGGGAAGTTGTATAAAAGTTGTATGAAGGTTGTGTCCCAAATATTACTCATTATAAAATGTGATCTCATTCACATTTGGGATACAAAACTTGGGAAGAATAGCATTACTTTTCTTTTAAATGCTTATAAAAAAAATAAATAGTTTTTGTGCAATTTTTTGATACTTTATTTGTTTATATTAGTATTTATATTTAAAAATAAATATATTTTTTACGAAATTATGACATCACGGGTTGATTCCGTTTCACCGGACGGTTGAACCTCTAACCCGTGACCTGGTCATATTTTCGATTTGATGAACGGTCCGATTTTCAAAACATTGGTTTCTAATTATAAATTTTACAACCAACTCCCAACCCAACTGAGTACGCCCACAAACAACTTATTAACATATACAACAAAAACATACTCTCAAGTTGTTCAGAACCCCGTGGTTCATCGCTTCTCACTGTGATGTTCATCCGATCATGCGTGGTCATTAGCCACAAAATCAACTAAGCTCTCGCTTAGTGGGTGTAATACTAATCATGCAATTGGAATATTTAATGAATCATAAACATAAAATATACATTCACAATAAAACATGGTCGCCGGTGTGTCAAGTAATCAATCACCATCATTTTAGACCCTTGATTCTAGGCCTTTCTCACTTTTACCATCGCATATAGCGAATTCACTCTCATTTTCTCGTGACCGTAGTCAATTCGTTGTGGTCGTCACCAATATCCCCTTTTCTCTGATAATTTCACCATCTCTCTGTGCCTTATTTACAGGCTAAATAATGGTAATTATCACTTGAGATCCCCTTTAGCCCAAAAAAGCACATAAGCAACTCAACATGTCATTATGGCAATTCAACATTTCAAACATGTTAATTGCTAATTAACCGCATACTTTTCTACTTAATCACAATTAAGCATTTTAAAACATTTTAAATCATTTAATAGCAATAAATCACATTAAACATCCAATTTTGGGATTAGGACACTCACTACACTAATAAGTCTGAATAAGTCTAGGAAACCCAAATTCTTTGTAGAAATCTAGCTCCTAATGATTCCAATGATATCCCTACACACACACACACACACACACATAAGTATCACCCCTCAAAATGAGTCACAGAAAAACGTTATCAAAAACTGAAAGAGAAAGACATATAAATAACCCTCTCACCTCCATAAGTCCGAATATGACTTCGATTCGCAAATAAAGGTCAGACAGCAAAGCTACGGCAAGGAAACGACGACCAACCAACTTTGCTCTTTTCCTTCTTACTGAAGCTGTCGACTGATACTCTATTTTTGTTTGTTATTTTTTTTTCTTTCTTCATTTTGGTTTGATGACCCCGGCGCAACAAACATGTATATATATATATATATATATATTTATTTATTTATAAAAAGTTCAAAGCTTTTAAAGGAAGCTTGGTCCTATTCATGATTAACTCTCCTCAAGTTTAGTTATTTTATTATGAGACCCCCAACTAATTATATTAACTATCCAAGAATCTAAATGGTATGTGCCTATGTCACATATGGGTCCCAATGTGGTCCCAAATATTTTATGAAGTTGCTAATTAACCTACTAGTTATGAATCATATCCTTATTCGCTCTCACATGGATACCCAAACTGGTACCATAAAGAATCACAATTAACAATAAAATATTAAAAACACTTTAACAAATATTCATTTAATCATATAAATGCAACTATATGCAATTTATTTAATCTAGACCTCCAATGGATCCCACTTTCATATCTGTCACATCTCTAGTGGAACTTTCAACAGTGTCCTTTTCTGAACACTTATCATACCCGGGTGACTGAAACTCACCCAAATCATCACATATAATGAATTACACTAATTAATGCATGAGAAATAAATTTTACTACCTTTTTCCGAGTACGGGTATTACAGCTATGCTTCCCAAATCCTTATAATCTCAAAAATCAATCTCAAATGATGTGACAGTTGGCCTCCTGAATTTTGATTGGATATAGCAATAATGATGGGACCACTACTTCAACATCATCCAATCAAAATTTAGGGACCCACTGCCACATTGTTTGAGAATGGAATTTGGAATTTGAATTTGGAAAGCATGGCATTACTCTGCGAGAAAATTAGGGATGGAAACGGGGCGGGGATGAGACGGGGTACCCCTCTCCCGCCCCCGCCCTGCCTATACTTGTGCTCACCTTACCCCCAAGGGCTAGAAACCCCAACCCTGACCCCGCCCATCATCTGCCACCCCACCCCCACCCCCACCCCGTTATACCTGATAAGAAAAAAAAATCCAGAAAAATCAGCCAAAAAAATCTATGAAAATTTCAAGACAAAAATTCTGGCAAGACAATTGCAAACAAGTGGGGTCAAAATCCACATTTGCACCAAAATTCCAAAAAGAAAATCCAGACAAATCCACCATTAGATATTTAAGATAGAATACATATCTGATCCACCATTAGATGTTTGAGATAGAATAGAAATCCACCATCATTTAGGCCTTTTGTTGAACATTGAAGTTGAGAATAATAGAACAGAGTTGTTTGTCTCGTCGAAGGCGATGGTGGAGGCACTTCCTCCATCGCAACTGACCATGGTGGTCCTTCTTCCTCAGCTTCATGACTAAGAAGTTAATTAGAAATTTCTTGACTTCTTGAATGGGGATGGAGAGAGAGAGGATGGAGATCGAGAATTAGAGAATCGAGAGAGATAGACTGTCGAGAAGAATGAGGAACAATAGTAAAGGAGCTGACTAACTCTAAGAAAATATATATTAGTAATATATACCAGGGAGGGGTAGTTATATGCTACCTAATACCGAACCCGACCTGATTCTGACTCGGGTTTCTAAACACTTTTCCATACCCACCCCTAACCATATTATCTATTCCCCAAACCCGTCCCATTAGGGTAGGGATGGGATGGGGCCGAGCTAATCGAGCAAATTGCCATCCCTACAGAAAATGGAGGAAAGAGAAAAGGCAACGCTTTGAATTATAGTGGGGTTAGGTCTATAGTGGATGGTCAGATGAAGAATGGCACATTCCTACCTTTGTGGGAATTTTTGGCGCCATTCATTATGGGGTCTCGTGAACAAATCACTGAGTCGTACACGTCAAAGAAATGAGTATCTTTGTCCACGAGTAATATTGAATGTAATGTAGATACGTCCCATTAGGGTAGGGATGGGATGGGGCCGAGCTAATCGAGCAAATTGCCATCCCTACAGAAAATGGAGGAAAGAGAAAAGGCAACGCTTTGAATTATAGTGGGGTTAGGTCTATAGTGGATGGTCAGATGAAGAATGGCACATTCCTACCTTTGTGGGAATTTTTGGCGCCATTCATTATGGGGTCTCGTGAACAAATCACTGAGTCGTACACGTCAAAGAAATGAGTATCTTTGTCCACGAGTAATATTGAATGTAATGTAGATACGAAGTCAGCATCTATCCCCTCTCACATATCATTTGGAAACTCTGCTTATGTGAGGATGATTCCCCTAGAAATAGGAGGCCAGATGGATAAATGAAGGGATTTCATTAGTTTGTGATACCACGTCATAGATACAACTGTTGCATCCAATATTTAGCCTTGTCCATAGGTCACCCTTTCTCTTTTCTTCATTGCCTCTATTTTCTTTCATGAAATTCATAAACCAAACAAAGCTTAAAGCTAAGAGATTGCAGGGGTCGGGTGGGTTAGGTTTGACCACAATTGGTTCACTCACCCAAATTTCGTCAGGTTCAATGTCTTTTACCCACCATTCATCAGCCTTGATGAGTGGGGTCGGTCTTAAGTGGAACCGACAAAAGAAATAAAATAAAGACTATTTTGCCCTTTGCTTTGATCTATTTTACATCCCATTTTTTGAGGTTTTTCTCAACTTCTTTGTAAAAACACACAATTAGTACATTAATAACTAATAACTTTCATAAAACCAAACAAACAAAAAAATCTAAAGCAGGGATCAAAGTACACATACAATTATAATATCAAGTTCATTTATAAAAAATAAAAAATAAAAAATAAAAAATAAAAAAAACCCTTCAAAACATGTTTTTCAATGCCTTTGGATCGGGTTGGTCGGGTTCCATGAATAGTGAACTGACAATCGAATCAAACTAAAAAAATTTAGGCTTTCGTAACTCAGACTCAACCAACCATTTGCCTAAATCGAGAAATTTTCTTTGGGTTGGTCAGTTTGATTTTTTGGTTGGACAACCCTAGTGGGACTATCTTGATTCCATGACTGCGAATTGCGATGGAAAAAATTATAGGTCTTTCTATCTCAATTTGGTTACGGGCGGGTCCCTATTTGGTGTGGCTTAACCAAACTGTTGAGAAAAACTTCAAGCACTAAATCCATAAGTCACACCAACTACTTCATTTCAGTGTTTTCTAAATAACAAGTTATAATTTATAGCTTATAAACGGGCTCATGTATAATACATATAGCAAAAATTGTAACATATTAGCTTACTCCGCATGTGTTTACGTTCCACACAGGTGTGTCCATAGTATCCTGAAGGTAAGGGAATAGAGAAGGTTATGAAGTTATGTTTTAGAGAATTTGTTAGGACGTAGGGGGATAGAGTTGGTTATGAAGTTACGTTTTAAGAGGAAATTATAAATACATCCAAAATTTTTGCCCTACAAAACAACATCCATGTTTTAGTTAGGACTACCATTATGGCCAAAGCAATAATGCTATTGTCAAAGCAAACATGCTATGTGATAGGTGCATAAGTCTCAATTTATCACATATCACATAGCCAATTTGCTTTGACAATAGTGACAACCTTTAGTTATTGGACTTTCTAAAAGACCTCAGGCTAACAGAAGTCAAGCCCAAGCCCAAGCTCAGTTTTGTTCTTTTGTGTGCAGCACATGGATATAGCCCAGTTAGCCTTGAGCTGGACATAAGTTGAAAATGTGACAACCCGGCTAGCGCCATTGTATGCCGTGTAGAGGTCCCATCCATGCACCATTTAGACCCAATAGAACTTGAACTTGTTTTTGTTGGACTGATTCATTTAGAGCCCAATCAACCCAAATTAGCATCATCATTCATCAATCCAAAACATCTATTCCCTAGACCTATCCCAACATCGTGGTAATTCACTGGGACTGGGGGTAGGTTTCAACTCTCGAGTTAGCTAACTTGATCTGTGTTTAAAGCGTGGGCCTGTTTGAGGGTGTTTGGCACAGCGATAGCTTTGCGATTGCTTTTGTGATAATAGATTATGGTCATAATAGATTATGGTTGTTGTGGTGTTTGGGTAAAGTATTGTAAAAATGGTTATGGTGGTATAATAGATTATGTAAGTGTTTGGTTATATAAATGTAAAAGTGATTTTAATGTCTAAAAGACAATTGTGTCCTTATATTATAAGACTATTATATTATTATTATGTACATAATAAAGTTTAGTCATGGATACGCATTAATAATTGTTATTAAATAATTATTTAGTTACTTAATCAAATAAGTAAATATATTAATTTGTTAAAAAATTATCAAAATAAGTTATATTTTAGCACTGAAGTTTGTTCCATATAAAAACATGTTGTACTTTGTGTTATGCAATGTGTCGTGTCTGTAGCATTACTCTTCTTTAATGGGTCAGTGTGTTGTCAAACTGTATTCAGAAATTAAAGCATTGGAAAAGTCTTTTATGTGGTAGGTGGTGTAATTCATTGGAAAAACCATGGGCATGCAAGTCATTTCACAAGGATTGACTTTCTGCTTTGACTACATTTGGAATTAAAGCTGGGTTACTGGAGCTTGGCCAGATTGCTATTAAATCGGGCCCAAATCGTCACAGGCCCGCGATTGTGATACAACAAAAACTCCCAAACGGCCCGTGTTTGGCTTTTGGCCCCAAAAGCTATTGAAAAGCAAACAAAACGCTGGGCCAAACAGGCTCTTTGAGAATATTTCAAATAAGATCTAGTTCAATTCATATCCAACTTTTTATCCGGTTCTTGTGAAAATCAAAGCTAAGTTAGTTTGATATAGAACCAATTTAGGAGATTTATTAGACTAGGCATGGACTACTATGTAAAATATAGACACTCACCAAACTTGGTTCTCTCTCCCAAGAACCAAATAAAAGTTGGGCTTGAACTGAACCTGATTCTATTTTAGACTTTCTCAAACATGCCTTTGATGTACAGTTTTAGGCATATTCTCCAAAAGTTTAAACTGTTAGATTAACTTATAACTTTGACTTAACATTCATGGTGTCAAAGCACAGATACTGGCAGGCCTGATCCTGAGGCTAAGCAGTCCAAGCAATGGCTTTGGGCCCCCTTTTTCTAAGGGCCCCCACAAACAATTAACCCTCCTTTTTTTGTACAAGCCCATGTATGTTTAAACAGAAATGTTAGGCAGACTCTGGTTTTCACATTGAACAGGTAAATGCTCGTGCAAATGTACGGGATGTGCATTTACCAAAATTTTATTACATTGTATATAGTTAAAAAAAAAAAAAAAAAGTGATATAGGACAATGGAAACATAGAAAAATACGAAGTTACATATCTTTTTTTTTTTTTTTTTTTCGAGAGGAAGTTACATATCAATTAACATATGTAAATAATTATCTAATTGGTTTGAACATATTAACATTTTTTCATAGTATAACTCAATATAAAATATTCAAAAGAATGAGTTACATATAATAATTTGCACCAACTTAAAATCATGAGTTACAACTATTGGCCATAAATCATAAGCTACATTGAACCCGTTTGTTACAGCTTATAAGCTACAAATTATAGCTTATAGCTTAGAAAAAGCTGAAATGGAGTGTTTAGTGTGGCTTGTAGCTTCAGAACTTATAGTTTTTTTAAAACTTATTTAAGGCCCAAAAGCCAACTTCCTAGAAGTTGGGTTGGAGGTGCTTTTCTAGCTTATAGCTTATTTGCCATTTAATGAACATTTTATTGGATAACCTTGTCCTTTATTCTTCTTTCTACGGACAAAAATTACCCCCAACTAAATTAAACCCTTCACTTATCCAAAAATTCTATCATTTTTTATCTTCTCTTTCACATATAAAAATATTATATAAAAAAATAATTAGTTGAGGTGTGTAACTTAATATTCATACATTTTCAATAAATAGTTCTTAAATAGTACTTAGACAGCTTTTAAGGGCGTTTTGGACCATTACACAACAAATAAGCTATTTGACAGCCAATAACATAATCACTGCTTTTGAAAAGCTGCACCAAACAGGTTCACAACTTATTTGAGCTCTAAAAGCTATAATCTGATAAGCTAAAAGCTAAAATCTATCCAGTTAAGCTGCAACAAACGGAGCCATTATTGTGTTGTCAGACTTAAAGTTATAGCACAACCTCAACTTTTAAAATAAAAAAAATGAATAAATCACTCTTGTACAATGAATGATGCATGCTTATGATAAAAATAAATTACAACTCTATTTGTCAAACTTTGATTGCAAAAATAAATTGTAGCTGACTTATTCCCGGTGCTTGTTTAAACAAAATCTAAAAACCAAGAACACTAAAAATTCATGAGTCTATAAACAATTTCCCATAAAACATAAAGGTAAATGGTATAAATTTTTTATGTTAGGATTGTTATTTTCATATAGATTTGGATTCAGCAAACCTTTAGCTTTTTCAGACTGAATATTTGTGCACGAAGTAAAGGCTGCAGATCCGAAATTGCAAAAAAATGTGGAATCACATATAGTTATACGAAACATTCAAATTGAATCAATTTTCTAATCTTACAAAAAAAAAAAAGACACTTAAACTAATAATACTGGATCCTATAACTATCATTAATTATATTTGTAGAACAAATACTTATATTGTGCAGCATCCTCCATTGGCCAAAAATAGTAGAGTGAGAATATAGGGGGGGAAAAAGTAGAAGAGAAAATAGTAGACGATATTTACTCAGAATTAGGGACAAAAAGAAGAGTAATGGTACATTGTTCTCTTTGGTTTATGAAGCAACTATAAATTGGAAGAGAAGGTAATGATTTTTCAATTAACGTAGAGTTTATTTTTTGTAGCTAACAAACATAGTAATGAGACTTCTCTTTCACATTCACATCTAATATCGACTTAATTCCGTGAGTTCAATATTATTAGATGAGTGGAATCTTATCTATAAAAAATTTTATAAATCTCTTAGAGAAAAGCTCTTTACAACCAAATTGGTTTGATTCGAATTTAGAATAATGCATTCCCTTTTTCTCCATAAAATTCTAATGCTAAATTCAACTCAATTCAGTGAGTTCAATATTATTAGATGAGTGGAATCTTATCTATAAAAAATTTTGTAAATCTCTTAGAGAAAAGTTCCTTATCAACCAAATTGGTTTGATTCAAGTTTAGAATAATGTATTCTCCTTTTCTCCATAAAATTCTAATGCTAAATTCAACTCTTCAGGTAGAAAAGACACATTTAATTTAGATTAAATTTTACAAATCCATGCAACAACAGAATAATAATAATAATAATAATAATAATAAAAACAACAACAACAACAACTAACCATTCTTCACTTGCTCTTCTAATCTTCTTCAAATTGATCTTCATAACTCCTCCTTCAAAGAAAGCTAAAAACTAAAGTCAAGTTTCAATGCCAAAAAGAAAGATAGTTATACTTGTGTAGAAAATAATTTATTTTATATAATTTATATAGAGAGATAAAGCTTGAATCAATGTAAACTCTATTTGAAATTTGAAAAGAAGAAATATGTTATTTATTTCAAATTTGAAAAGTATCATCCATATTTTAATGGGTTTTATTAACAACCTCATAAATTGCACCCCCAATATTTTATACATATAAGCATACATAAATCAAAGCATTATACCTTTTAAAAATTGAACTGAATTTGAGGAATCAAACAAACGTATAAAAAAAAAACTACTTTTAAGTATCCAAAATATCCAAAACTTTTAAACTTTAATATAGGGGATTTTTAGTAACTTGGTTTGCATATTTTAAATGTGTTATATATATCTAAATATAATAAAATTAAAAATTAAAAAAAAAAAAAAAGGGAGAGAAGTTAGGGATGAGAAGTTTCTCCTCAATAAATGAGAAGCATGATTGATCAAGAGAGAATATGATAATTAATTAATAAGAATTAGAATTCATTAATATTAATTATTATTCATTCAGATTCAAATATTGGGTGAATTTAAAAAAAAAAAAAAAAAAAAGGTCAATCAGAGAAAATGACACATAGGCGCTTAGGTGGCAAAAGCAAAAGCTTTTGTTTCATATATATATATATATATACTCCCTCCGTCCCATAATAAGTGTCACTTCTATTTTGCACATTGTTTAAGAAAGTTGTATTATTTTAGTTTTTTTGGTTCATTAAATGGTCACTTTCTAATTTTGCCCTTAGATGTGATGGGTGTTTTGACTTTTTGCTTGTTTTGAGGCCACAAATAAATGATACTTTGTCTTTATTATAAGGGTAAGTAAAAGCTATATGCCAATTTAGAAAAGTGGACACTTATTGTGGGACATCCAAAAAAGGAAATGTGGACACTTTTTATGGGACGGAGGGAGTATTAGATTTGATACTAGGGACCAACTAGAAAATATTAAAAAAATAAATGGACAAACACAAAACCCAGTCTCTCAAATCAAAGTGTTGGAACAAAATTTCCAAAAATCCCCAAATCCCCAAATCAAGTCGTAGCCCTAGAAATCGAGCCTCCCCCTCCTCTCCTACGACCACTGGAGACCTCCATAACCGACGGCGGCTTTGTTCTCTCTCTCTCTCTCTCTCTCTCTCTCTCTCTCTCTCTCTCTCTCTCTCTCTCTCTCTCTCGCTGGCGATTCGTGCTCAGGTACTCTCTCTCTCTCTCTCTCCACCAAAAGTTGCCTGGGTAATTGAGTCACCCACCCAAAAGAAAACCAACCTCATCATAGCTTTCATGTGTAGTTGGGCTAAGGCCTTGCTTGAAAAATTCAAGGCCAAGACCATGGATATCATAAGGAAAACAAAGAAGATTGGAAAAGAGGACCCAAGAAGAATAATTCACTCTTTAAAAGTGGCATTAGCACTCACATTTGGTGTCCATGCTCTACTATTTAAGGCCTTTATATAATGGTTTTGGAGCAGCTGGAATGTGGGTTGTCTTAACCATGGTGGTGTTGTTGGAATTTCGTGTATTATGATAGATTTTAAACTCTCTTTGCCTATCCTAATTGTTAGATTATTGCAAAATATCTATCATTGTACTTGTTACAGTTTTTGTTGGTGTATTTGTGATAGATGTGGATACTGATTAAGCTAAAATGGAGATTTCTGGGCATTTGATATATGCATAATGCGGAGCAAGTCACTGTCATAACAAAGTTCTTGCATGTATTCGATAATTCCATGGAAGTCTAAGATGGCTGCTAATTCTTTTCATGTAATAATTGAATATGTTATGAGTCTTATGACATTTTTAACTATTCTGGAACAATGTGTTTCTTATCATGTAAGTCATAACTTCTTACTCTTTTTTGTGCTCCTTCAATGAGAAATTGCTTCAATAGTTACATTGCATTCTTGCATGTATTCGTTGTATTTAATTCATGTGTAAAGTAAGCTAAGTACCATGGGTAATTCAACTGCTTTTATTGAAATGGCAATTATGAATTACTTTATTCATATAGATATATTACGAACATAAAGATGGCCAAATGCAAGTTAATCGTTATCACTTATCACCTTAAATTACCACATGATAGTGTTATTTTGCTAATTTGGCAGAAATGTAAATTATGAATTGTTATTAATTAAATACTCTGTATTTATTTTTCAGGCAAAATTTATGGAGAGTGCAGGATCAAGTCACTACTCATTCAATACAAGTCAACAAGTCTTCTGCTTTTGCGGCGATATAGCTTCACTAAGGACTGCACAAACATAAGATAATCCGGGTCGATAAAGAGTCATTTGGCAAGAAAAAAGAGATGGAAATAACAGTGTCAACTACACATAATAGTGTCAACTATAATTGCACCATAAACAACATCTCACTTGCACTAAGAATAATAGTGTCAACTACACATAAACCATAAACAACATCTCAATTGCACCAAAAATAACAGCATCAGCTACACATAATAGTGTCAACTACACTTGCACCATAAACAACATCTCACTTGCACCAAAAATAATAGTGTCAACTAAACAACATCTCAATTGCACCAAAAATAACAGTGTCAAAAATAATTTGATATTCTTAGCCGATAAGAAAGAATTTGATATTCTTCGCGAAAACTTGAAACAAAAATAAAGTTAGGAACTATATCAAATATGGGAGTTGGAGGAAACTTTGCATTTCAACCAAATATAGGAGTTGGAGGAAACTTTGCATTTCAAGTAGAAACTTTGCTTATTTTCATGTTATTTTCCTACTTTCTTTCTCAATTTGTTTAATTTGTTGTTTGTGTAGGGTTATTAAAATCCATTTTGGACATTGGCTTGTCAAATTTATTTGACATTGTTGTTTATGGTGCAAGTGTAATTGACGGTTTTTTTAAGAATTTCATTGACATCTCAATTGCACCAAAAATAACAGTGTCAACTACACATAATAGTGTCAACTACACTTGCACCATAAACAACATCTCACTTGCATGGATCAATGAAATTCTAAAAAAACCGTCAACTACACTTGCACCATAAACAACAATGTCAAATAAATTTGACAACCCAATGTCCAAAATGGATTTTGATAACCCTACACAAACAGCAAATTGAGGAAGAAAGTAGGAAAATAACATGGAAATAAGCAAAGTTTCTACTTGAAATGCAAAGTTTCCACCAACTCCTATATTTGGTTGAAATGCAAAGTTTCCTCCAACTCCCATATTTGATATAGTTCCTAACTTTAATTTTGTTTCAAGTTTCCGTGAAGAATATCAAATTCTTTCTTATCGGCTAAGAATATCAAATTATTTTTCATCAAGAAGTTTAGGGTAGAATCATAAATTTAAAGGCTTCATTTAGACTAGGGTAGAAAATGGTGACTGAGATCTATCCCAACAATTTTTTTTTAAAAAAAAAAAAAAGAAGAAGAAAATTTTTACAACAATGTTAAAGCTACAACTTAGGTCAAATGATGAATTCATTCTTAAACAACTAGTCTAATCTAACTAAGTTCGGAAGAAATGAATAGAGGGTAAAAAATAAAAAAAAATAAAAATTTTGGTGAATGCAAGTAACTTGCTGTACCCGTCAACTAAAAATCAAAATCTTAGATTTTACTATAGTCATCCCTACAAAAAGTAAGTTAGAATGGAGCCTAAAATCACAATTCACAAACCTATCAATACTTATCTTCATTACCAAAATATGTAAAGGGTATGCTTAATCACTATGTGCATATGCATATGCATATACATATACATATATATATATATATACACTGTGATACATAGAAAAAGAGAAAAGAGAAAAACTTGATGCATATACATATACATATAATCACTATTTGCATATACATATACATATATACACTATGATACATATATACACTGTTATTTGTTCCATAAACTTGGTAATTGATGTAAGGATTTATCAAATATGCATATACATATATACACTGTGATATATACAGTGAGAGAGAGAGAGAACCTGAAAAAGCTACACCGGCGAGAGAGAGACAGAAAGTCGCCGCTGGTTATGGAGGGAGTCGGTGGACACAGGGGAAGAGGGGGAGGATGAGAGGGTCGGTTTCTACGGCTAGGTCTTGCTGATTTTCTAATTTAGGGTTTTTTGCAATTTTTCCTCCATAACTCAGATTTGAGAGAGTTGTGTTTTGTGTTGGTGGGTCCATTTATTTTTTAATATTTGCTAGTTGGTCCCTATGGTCAAATTCAATGTGATAACCAGAGTCTGCTTAGCATTTCTGATTTTTAAAATCTAAAAGATCCCATTAGATAATGACCCAATAAGACTTAAAAAGCCCAACTATTATTCTATAGGAAAAGAAAAGCCCAATTAGCCAAAAGCCCAACAAACCAATATATGTCATCTCAATGATCTCATCAATAATAATATAGAAATCTCCCCAAAAATCCCTATTTACTAAACTTTTTTTGATTAGGTCCACTCTTATTATCATGTTACTATAGGTCCAAATCAATTCAAAATCCCCAATTCCTTTCAAATTTTCTCAAATTTGGTTATTTTTATGACATTTTTAACCTTTACACACACACATATATAGGATGATATACATCTATATAATCCAGCATAACAATATGTAGTATAGTCAAAGTTATCCCTATAATTAAGGAATTCACACTCTATAAATCAGTTACCTATTATCATGGTATTTAATCACCAATCAGAACATTTATACCATAAGCGCCTAAACCAGACCATTTTCAGATATACTAACCCGTTCAAATTTCAAACATCATTTTATAATGTGTTAAGCAGTGTAAATTTTTACATTACACATCCAGTGTACAATTTTACACTGAAAATATTATACTGAGAATATGCACTGCCAGTTTAAACCCATGTTTACAATCATAGCATCATTGTTTAAGAAAGGGTGGATTCAAAATGGATTCAATAGTGCAAATATAATGACAAAAGCAGATATTGTAGAACCTGTTCAGATTTTAAACATCATATTTTTTACTCTGATAAGCAGTGTAAATTTTACATTGCACATCCAGTGTACCATTTTACACTGGATGTATTTTACAGAGAATACGCACTGCCACTTTAATACCATGCTCACAATCATAGCATCATGTTCATAAAAGGGTGGATTCAAATGGATTTAACACTGCAAATATAATTACAAAAGCGGGATTTCAATATGATTGGTTACACAATACTAATATCCCAAAACAAAACTAGAGCAAAGTTATATTTATTTGTTTTTTCAAATCAGACAGTGTGCTAATATAAACGACACGCGCTCCTGCTGCTGGGCTCTGTACCAGAGTGTGGAGTGCGACGAACGTGCTCCTGCTGCTGGGCTTGTACCAAAATGTGGAGTGTGACGAACGTGCTCTGATCCATCCTGTCTACCACATCGGTGTTTTTTCGTCGATGGTGGCTTTGATCAATGAGCTGCAATTTCCAAAATGAAAAACTTATCACTAGAATTTTCATCACCAATGAATCTCGTGGTGAAATGAAACAAAATCAAAACTTAGTGAAAAATTTATCACAATTGTTCATATGTTCGTTCAGAAATTTGGCAAAAAAAAACCTTTAACTCCCATGTAATGTAGAATTTATCACTACAGAAAACCCACAATCTTACTACTAGTGTGTAGAATTTTACAAAATAAAAAAAGAAAAAACTAGAACCGAAAATACATTCTCAGATTCAAAATGCAGATTTTATTGTAAAATTTATCAGAAACAAATCATATACCTATTGTTCACCCCGATGTTTGAGTTCCACCAAAAACAAAACCCACCCCCATGCTTGGTAGCCTAGAAAAGTATTCCTTACACCAAACAGAAACTATTCAATAGCACAAACACGAATACCAGTGAAGAATTTAACACTCCATAGCAGTCCTAGCACAATGAGCTAGAAATACAAAAAAAAATACAGGAATCAACAACGAACACCATGGAACAAAAAAAAACAGGAATCTAAACAATTTAGTGTTAAATTTTTCAATACATTTGTGAATCGTTGGAATCTTCTGTTGAATTTGTCAAGCTGCTATTTCCTATGCACTCTCTGTTATTGAACTTATTAAATTTCTCACTACATAACTCCAATACACTCCTGGAAAATTTCTCACTGATGAGCTGGTGTTAAATTTTTCACTGCATCTGAACATTTGGGCGTTTCATGTAAACTTTTTGTTTTTTTGCAGAAGTTTTAACACCTTTTTTTTTCTTTGTTTCTCAAACTTACTAGTATTCACAAATCACGATCAAAGGAGCTGAAAACAACATCTACTGGGATGAAGAATTTTTTTTTTCGAACAACAAATGGATGCATATTTATTAAAAAGGCCAAGAAAGTACATACTCCCCCAAAACAAGAGCTTAAGCCAGAAATCCAGCAAATTAGAAACAGCAAAGCTAAAAACAAGAAATGAACCCCCAAAAATACTCTACTTCTTTTCTTGAGCAAAGTATCAAACATGTTGTAGGCATAAAAGACCCCAACTTAAATAACACGTTGGATCCCATGTCAAGCCAAACCTCAAATACATCACTCAGAAAACCAATAGTTGTATTACCTTTTCTTCATACATCACTCAAACCTCAAATCCCACGAGGAATGATTCTTACCTTTTCTTCCCATTCTTCTTTGATTCCAGAAGATCACCGTCGACGGAGCTAGATGAGTGCAAAATTTCTCCAGAGCGAAACTTGAGTAAATCAATCAAAACCATAAATCAAATGAATGTGCTGTTTGAATTTGAAAATCCTATAATTTTGCAGTGATTGTGGCTCGTCTGGTACGCAAAATCCGTGTGAGTGAGTTTGGAATAAAAATTGTGTTCTTGGCATGTGATGAGATAAGGGTAGTATGGTCTTAAATGATTTGGTGGACCTTTTAATAAATACTTTTTTGGGTTGGGCCTATTCCAAATAGGGTAGGCCTAATAGGACTTATTATTAGTTATCTCATAATAATATAGTACTCCCTCCGTCCCTTTTTTTGAGTCCATCTTTGGAAACTCAACTTATTAAGGGGACAAAAAGAATCTACACCTACTTTCCACAATTACCCCTAATCATTACAATAACTTTTTAGTTTTGTCTTGGTGTAGATTTCAAGTAAGGGTAGTTTTGGAAAGTAAGTAAAAATTGTATACCAATTTAGGAAAGTGAACACTAATTTTGGGACATCCCAAAATGGAATACATGACTCAAAAAAAGGGACGGAGGGAGTAATAAAAAACATTCAAAGTGGAGTCTCTGGAGAATTGAACGGTCTCCATTCTTGATTCCTCTGCGTCTGTTCTTGATTCCTCTCACGCAGACGCAGCTCAGGGTGAGGGACTTTGCCACTCAAAATGCACCCCCCCCCCCCCCCCCCCCCCCCCCCCCCCTCTTAGCCCTTATTTTTCTGTCAAAATGAAGTGTCAAAAACTAACCCTAGGTAACCAAACCATTATCCATTCTTTAAAATAGCTACTGATTTTAATTTGTTGTTTATTTGAGTTTTGATTAATTTTAATGTAAGTTTAATTTTGATTTTTTATTAGTTTGATTTGATTTGGTTATAGTGAAAACCTTGAAGTCCAAAAGTTCTTAGAATGCAAACTTTTTGCAAATAAGTTTTATTTCAGTAATGTCATTTTTTTTAAATAAAAATTCATGGAGAGCTCCCATTTTCGAAGTTTGCTTAGGGTCCCCTAAAAGTCAGACCGCCTCGGATTCAAGTTGGTCTCGAATTCAAGCATTCACCTTTATTCTATCTCGCATTTCGTTGCACTGCCACGTTAATGTGCAAACTCTATACATGTTAGAGATCCTTTGTCAGGTTACAAACAAGGGATTACAACTTCGCAAATACTCCCAATAATATTGTGTTTAGTACATGTATTTTGCGAAAGACATTGAATAATTAAAATAAATAGTTTTTCCTACGTGTTGTCATTTTTTGTTAGATGATCAAAATTGTGAAATTAAAAATCTATTGAGTGGAATTGAAAATCATGAAATTAAGAAAGAAATTCTCTTATGTTCATCACATTTTCAAAAAAAAAAATTCCCACAGTAATCAATCAAAGACATTATTTCCTTAATTATGAAAACTTCACCACTTTCCTTGTGGCCGGATGGTAAGGCCTCTGGGTGTCATACCCAGAGGTCTCAAGTTCGAATCTTAAGGGGGTGGTCACAGGTGATTCACCCGGACGCCTTGGCCTCGTGGGATTAGTCGATGTGCGCGCAAGCTGGCCCGGACACCCACGATTAATAAAAAAAATATATTATGAAAATCATTGAATATAATAATGAGAAGAAAGAGGGATAATTTATTCTACAAATGGAAGAGAATTATAGCTTCCATTTCATCACATGCCTTTACAACTTTTTAGGAGTTGATGTGAAATCTCTTTAGACTTATTTGCTCAAAAGTGTGATATATAGTTGTCTGTCTATAGTGTTGATGCCTTGCTTTTGACCTACTCGAATGAAATTTCACTTTTTGTTGCTCCACTAACAACAGAAGTGCCATAGGCAATTCCTTGCTGGACCAAACTACCCAACATGCATGGTCCTATGGCTATTAGTAAGATACTATTGTGACTTTTTAAAAATGTGACAAGTCCTTGAAGCTTTAGTTGGTAGATTCATGGTGGATTCTAACTTCCAGCTGAAGTGAACTTGAAGACACTCCATAACCAAATGGGTTCATCCAAAAGCATTTTTGTTTCTACTCTTTCTGTTTCCTACTTTAAACCAATCATGTGACCAGATGCCACTGATCAAGACTTTACATGGCCTTAAGAGCATTTCTAATGTTACATGTTATTTTTTCATGTCAAATTTATATTTTAGCATTATAGTGTTAAAATGCTATATTTTAGTATATGTGCTCTAATAGTACATGCTAAATGAAATGTTATTCCTTTACTTGTATTAAAAAAAATTAAGATATTGCTTTATTGGCATGCCAAATTATAGCATGATCTTTCAAAAACACATCTCCAATGATGTGGCAAATATCATGTCAAATTATAGTAATACTAAAGGTCATGCCAAATTTGGCATAGGATATAGCATTGCTATAATTTGACATGAGTTTTGGCATATCATTGGAGAGAAAATTTTCAAGGTCATGCTATAATTTGACAATAACATGAAGTATAGCATGCCCATTGAAAATGGTTTTAGAGCATCTTCAAGGAGCTAGGCATTTGAACCAAGTAAAATGGTGTTTTGCCTAGTTGAATAGTGGCTAGCCAGTTTGTTTAATCCTCCCCAGCCACACTAGCCAAAACGACAAGCCATTTTGTTTATTTTATATTTTATAATTTTTCATTCAAATAATTAGCACTTAATTTTTTTTTCTTTACAAATACATAAATTAATCAACGTAAGCTGAATAACAACAATTTCAATCAAACCCAAAATCTAGTATTTTTATTTGGGGGGCTCAGAAAAATCTAGTAATTAGTAAAAAATAAATATGAAATAATTAGTTTCATTATATAGAAACTAAATAATTAAGGGAAAAAAACTTTTTTTTTAACACAAACTAACCACTTCAAGCCCAAAGTCCAAACCCACAAATTAAGCCCAAATATTACCAATATAGATAAACAAAAAGAAACAAGAAAAGCCCAACTCAAACCTAAGTTAAACCGTACCAATCTTCATCTTCTTCACTTCTGTGATTGTGAGAGGCAACACACACACACAGAGTGATCAAGACACAAAAATGGAGGAGAAGTGAGAAAGGTATGTTTCTATCCACTATTTAGAGCAAAAATCTAGTTTTGATTTCAAAAATCACTGTTCATAGCCATTGGAATCCATCCGTTGGAGACCAACGGTAATAAACAGTGCTCCCCCCCCCCCCCCCCCCCCTCTTTGCCTCGTCTCCCATGCTCTGTAGTTTGGCTCGCAAATGGGGTTGAGGCATTTTGGCTCGTGGGATGGCTCAGTCGTTGGAGCTTGTTTTTTAGTTTTCAACTAGGCATTTTGACGATTGGGGGTTTGGCTGAGCGTGAAAGCTCATACGTTGGAGATGGCTTTACCAATTAAGGAACAACCATCAATGAGGCAAGCTTGGGGTTTAAGCAAAAAAGTTGTCTCTAAGGATGTATTTGTGATGACATTAACTGCTGATTGCATTCTCGTCAATTATAATTAATTATTTTTTAATTTTCAATACTCTCAAAAAATAAGGGTGTGTTTGATTACTAAATTAATTGCTTAAAATAAAAATTTTCAGCACTTATTTTATTTCAATGCGTTTGATAATGTACCAATTAATTGAAAAAACAACCAAAACCCATTGAAAACTTTAAGTGAAAAAATTATACTGAAAATAATCACTAAATGCATTCTATTTCACTACTTGAAACACTGTTTTCAGTATTGCAAGCTTAATCACTTAAACTTTTTAGTACTTAAAATTCAGCACTTAATTTTCAGCACCTGATTGTCCATTTTATCAAACGGACCCTAAGTCTTATTTGTTTTCTCTTTGAAGTTGGAGATATGTGATCTTTGATGGACCTCGTACTCCTGAGAAATTATTCAATGAGTCCGTCACGTCACGTCATCATGTTGATATGGTACGACGCCTTAATAGTATAACAACATGTGGAATTTGAAAGAATGTGAACATGACATGTGTCCTTATAGATTTTTCAAATAATCATGTCCCCCTATTTCAACGGGCACAACTTTCATAAATGTCATTTCCACATTTTTAAAAAGTCACATGTCACCATACAATTAAAATATCACCACATCAGTATATATAATGACGTGGTGTGATGAGCTCACTAAATAACTTCTCTGTACTCCTAAACTTTTACATATATTTCCATCTCTATCTTTACATATCTTTAATTTTGTTTTTTTCTCGCTACATATCAGAAGTAGATCAACACAGATACATGTATCACAGAAAATAGTCAGTCCTCTTCCTACTTTCATAACATGCATGATAAAATATTGCTACATTTTCTTAGCAAACAAATATATATATATATATATATATATTGCTACATTTTGGTAGGGTACCTATGCTAAACCTATGAGCGTAGCTATTCCTTTTTAACTTTCTTTGCAAAGGAGTGATGGCTATGGAAATGCAGGAATTACAGGGTTTGACAAATTGACGAGTTGTATTACAACTTTATTATGTTGGCTTTTGGTGGGGGCTCTAGATTATTTCTAAAGATTCAGATCCCATACAAATTAGAAAGTAAATATACATTTAGTCAAAACTCAAAAAGAAATTTTTATACTCTTTCCCAAAGTTATTGCTTTATTCTTTTCTTTAGGTTGTCTGGCAAAGTTGTTAGTTCATGTTCAGATGTTCTTATGAATATATATGTAATGCTTTTGTAGGTGAATGCATGTAATGTTTATATTTCTTATGTCAATTATTGGCATCTTTAAACGTAGTACATGTAGCCACTTAGATTTCACCTTTTAGGACTACATTTTTAATTTAATTTCGACATTTTTTGCTCGATATTTTATGGAAAGTTATGCACTAAGAAATTAAGTAAAGAAAAAAAAGGAAGTAACCTAAATAATCATGGGATAGTTAAATTTTAGTCTATTTTTTTGTGTAGAATTTAAAAGTCAGTATATTGCTCTTTCTAAATTAAAAAATATATATATTAACTTTTTTTGTACAATAAAAAAAAATCATCAAATTTTACATGACATTATGGAGTAGCTATTTCAAACGTTGGGAGCAACTCTGTGAAACGTTTGGAAGCAACTCTTCAAAACGTAGGGAATAACTCGTTTCAAAATTGGGTGAAACTTTTCACAAAATTTGGAGCGGTGCAACTCTTCACTACATCGGGAGCAACTCGTTCAAACGTTAATCATCTAAACGTTTTGATGTAAGTTCACAACGTTGAAAATATAAAATAGACTAAAACATAAAATAATATTTCAAAAGCTGATTTTTTTTATTTTAATTTTGTTAATGACTTTTTAATTTTTTTAACGATGGATTGTTGATATTTTTTTAATTTAAAAAAATTAATAGATTGACTTTTAATTTTATACGAAAAATTGACTAAAATTTAATTATCCCAATTATGTACTCCATTGTCCCACTTTAGAAGTCCTTAATTGGACCGATGATAATATGGCAATGGATATGCAATTATTAGTAATTAGTTGCAAGTTAGGTTTTTGAAAAGTTATGTATTTATATGGGTAATACTAGAGACACAAAAGGGTCATAAAGAGATAATCACAAAAGAATGTGGCATCCTTTGTGAGGTGGGTCGTACTGCCACATGTGATGTCACATCTTTTTATGAGCATCTCTTTGTGTCCCTTTTGTGTTTTAAACATTGCCCGTATTTATATTGAGTAATGCTTGGTACAACTAAATAGGACACCTAAATAATACTCCCTCCGTCCCATTTTATGTGTCTCTTTTTGGGAATCTAACTATTTAAGGGGACAAAAAGAATCTACACCTACTTTCCACAATTGCCCATAATCATTGCACTTTCTTTTTTTGTTTTGTTTTGGTGTTAATTGCAAGGAAGGGTAGTTTGGGAAACTATGTAAAATTTGCATACTAATTTAAGAAAGTGGACAACAATTTTGGGACAAACCAAAATAGAAAGGGGGACACATAAAATGGGACGGAGGGAGTATACATGTTGATGTGGATGTTTAAAATTATTCATCAGTTACTAAACAAAGTTCGAATTAATTTTAAAATTGTCACGACACATCAGTAGATGGATAATTTAGGTGCGCAAAATTGATGTACTTAACATTTCTATTTATATTAATGTTATTTGAGTATTGTTAGTAATTGGGTCTACTAAATATGTCACTATTCCTTTATAATACTTGACCCAAGTGCTAAAGTGGAATAAATATCTACACATTTAGGAAATAAAATCAGGCTATACCACTATTGTCAAAGTAGTTTATCATATAGCCGCACTGCTTTTACAATAGTCGCTAATATTGCTTTGCAAATAGTGGTTGCCATAAAATCATATCTAATATTACATTATTACCTTTTTCATGATACCTAATCCATAGGGGAATTAAATATTACTATGGATCATAAGAATGAAATGTATTTATAGGAATGTAATACCTAAATATCACAACTCCCACTAAAATAATATCCCAAATATAGGAATGGTCTAAGTAGGAATGAAATACCCATTCTAGAACATGGTTACAACCATTCAAATGTGGCCTATTTCAATTTTTATATTCCAAATTTAACAACATAGTTTAAGTGCATGCTTTTCAAATTTATCCGTTATTATATTAACTTTCTTAGTTTTTGTTCGATGAGATAGTAGAATTTTAAATTTTAAAAAAAAATTATATATTATAAATTTTATACTAATAAAATAAGCTTTCTTAAATAGTTCAAATTCCAAAAAGTATCCCTTAATTTGAAGTGTTTTTGTGTATGTAGTTGTATATAGATATGTATATACTTCTTTGACATGACAATATTAGACCTCATTTTTCATCCAATATCTTCCATCTAGGAACCTTCATTACAGCTTAATGCATGGTTATAGATATAGGATTATTGATAACATATTCAATGTAACGATGATGACACGTTATTCCCATACATAAGTTTAGTGCTTATTTATAGATATATTTTTCTTAAAGTTATGCCAAAAAAAATTATTAAATAGTAATATCTTATTGACTTATTATACCACATTAACAAATTATTTGGAAAGTGTACCTCAAACTCAATGTTAGTGATATATTATTTTTTGGTTAGTGATACACTGATGCGTATATTACTAGGAATCTTGCTTTAGGTACGGTTTAAATGACAGGCATTGACAAGGACTCGATTGGATTTACATTTCTTGGAGGACAATTAGCAAAAAGTATAAGGTCAAAAAGTCATAAATACAATATAACATTAGAGATATTGGATTCTATACTGCCTCATTAATAGGGACAAGCACAGCAAGCCTAAGATGTGAGTGGTGCATTTTTATTTCAATCACTTGATTATTTTCTGGTTTACAATTCACTAGATTTAGGTATATGATGACTTGGCAGACATTTTGAAAGCTATGTTACCTAAATTAGGACAACCATGTGTCTATTATGCAAGTGGTGAAGTATGATTGCAATTACATACACAAATTATATTTTAGCTTTTTTTCTTGTAAAAGTGGTGACTGAACAGGTTGGTTTTCACTTTTCATGAATGATAAAAATAATAAAGTTAGGTACACAACACCAATCACAATATAAATTATAACTCTATTTTAAATATATGTATTTTATGCTTTTTAACAAAGTGTGGGTCCTATATCATGACCCATCCCACTACGCGCAAAAATAGGACATGTGACACGCCACCAAAGCTCATCCAAACCAATTACAACATAACATCGGAATAAATCTAAATACAACGGTGATAAAACCACTCCCAAAGATTTAATGGATTATAAAAATTAGAGTTATAAAGAGTTTTTTTCTCATTTGAAAATACTTAAGGAAGAAATTCAGTTTTGAAAACAGTAATCCAGTCAACTGTGTCGGGGACTCAATCGACTGTGAGATCAATTACAGAGAGTATACGGCTCAACAACCCAATCCAGTCGACTATGTGGGGGACTCAATCGACTGGGGTCTCAATTTCTTAGTCGACTAGTACCTGTTCGGTTGACTGGAAAGATTCAGCAGAATGACATGTTTTGGGACACAATCCAGTCAACTGAACAAATAAACTAGTCGACTGGTTTTTCTAAATTTGGAAAGAAATTTCATTTAACAAGTGGGTCGAGTCAACTTTGGTCCCAGTCTAGTCGACTGTTTTCCCCTGCTACTACACATTCTACACAATTTTAAGTCTAAGGTTATCCAAACTCAATCAAAGATTAATGCATCTACTAAACGCATTCTGAAATAGCCTTAACTGTATTACAACTCCACCAACATAAATACCAGAGTTTTACTACGGATTACAATTACTACAAATCCATTCCAAGATTTCCAAGTTAAAATAAAACATAGTTCTAATTTCTTAGAGCAATTATTACAATGTTGGAATGGAATAGACACAAAAACATGTACAAGGACACTCCCGTCGTCCCATCAACCTCACTCTTCTTGCTTCTTTTTCCGTTTTTTCTTTTCACCTCCAATGGAGTAAAGCTTTACTGCTCAGCTGTATGCTGAGTGCACAATTCTAAACGTATGCTTATACGACAATTCATGCATTAAGACATCATAACACATCAAATTAGTCTCTAGGGAGAGTGGTACATTTCCATCTGGTAAATGAGATTGATGTCGGGAAGGCCTTCCTCTTCCACGCACCCAGTGCCCTGGCTGGGCCTTCTCCCAAACCATGCACCGTGCCCTGGCTGAGCCTTCCTCTAAACCATGCACAACAACTATTGATACCACAATCCTCAAACATCGAGGAGCTTACCCCCGGATGGAATTGTACCAAACCCTCCTTTGACTCACATAGACACTTAGCATGCTCATATAATCACATATACGTACTTTTATCACAGTTTCATGTGCATATTTAATGGACCTACTTAACACATGAATTTCGCCCGGATCCAAAATATGAAGTCGAATATCTAAAACATATAATTTCTTATAATTCATAGGCTTAGAATTCATACCTCGTGCAAACATCCTATAACTTTGAGGAAAGTACTAGGGGACCGATTAAACGTCGAATCTCCAATCTCAAGAGATTGCTGCGAGTTTACACATGTTTTCCCCAAAATTTCAACATTAGGATTTTATAAAAACTTATCCAAACGTGTCCTAACAACTATCAAAATGAAACTCTTACCTCAAGGAGTTCAAATATGAAAATTGGTTAAAATTAAATGGGCAGAAGTCCGTCAATTTGTCTCTTGAAGTTCTAAGTCACCAAAAACTCCTAATCCCCAATTTGATTTTGAAGATATTATAAAAATATCTTGGAGTCAACTGTATATAGGCATACCTTTTAGAAATTACGTTTGCCTCCCCACGAGTTTTTGAAACTTCTAATTATCCTCCGAAATGCGCACACGTCCATTTTATTACTTCTCGAGTGAAAACTATAAATTATAAAAGTTTTTGTCTAAGTTCCGTTTATCGCCGTAATTACGTTCTAAAAATTAATTTCGTAGAATTTTTAGATAACCTACCTTTTATGCAACGCATCCTATCTGTTCTCGTTAAAACAATCAAAATGATCTTAATCAAGATCCAAACTTCCAGGAAATACCTAAAATAGGTCAACTTGCTATTCATATATACCAGATATATCAAATAACATTTAGTCACATAGATGTCATTTAACTCATATCAATGCCTCATTGATTTACCAGTCTCTGTGTCCTCAATTGACACTCATCGTTGACCCACGTCAACCTCGTTCCAATTATTAAACAACGTTAATAATTCTCAAAAATTCACTTATGCATTAAAACAATTGAAATTCTGGGACGGGTACGACAACTCTCCCCTCCAAAAATGAAGTTTGTCCCCAAACTTATACCATTTCATCAAGTCACAAGGACTTCACATACTTACTTCCAACATTTGTCTCATCACAATCCACACATCTCTATTGAGATGTCACAATATCATAAGGAAAATAAATCCTTAAGCTCTGAAGGAAAATAAATACTCGAGTCCCGGACTCAATCTGATTAAAGATTCAACCCGCATTCTAGGAATACAGCGAAGCACCTCGATAAGTAAGGACATCAACTCTGAGCAGATCATACTCAATAGTCAACCAGACATTAAATCCTATCGCGACGTCACAACATCAACTCATACATCGTTTCATCGTACTTGGTACATATATTTGCCAAAATCCAAGGGTTTTATCGCGATACCCAAAACAAAGGAAATGACTCATCTCCCATTCACTCCTCTTTCTTTTGACTAAAAATCGTTGACAAAACGTCTCAACTAATTAACAACTGTACACAACTCTTTTTCTTAAAGTGATCCAAAACTGAGTATTATCATACATGCATACCCCGTCGATAAGCCAATGCTTCAACCATCTATTTCATATACCGTGGATTCAATCCCTTATCCTGCTAATCATGAAATACTTATAGAATGATTACACGTTTGAACTACTCTCATTTCTTATTAAATTCCAATCCTTCTTTCCTAAGGATCCGTATAACAGCAACCTCAGTCGAAATGACTATCTTATAGTCAGTAGTGCATCGCACTAGCACTCTCTCTCTCTCTCTCTCTGTCTCTAAAAATTCTCATTCCATTTCAGTTTAACCAATCTCATGCTACACTTCAAATCATACATGCTTTGTAACACACCATTTAGATTCTCAATTGAAAGTTTCTGTAGCGCCCCAAAATCCAAGACACGTGGATTGGTCAAAGAGTCAAAGAAAGAGGTTAAAGAGGAGAAGAAATCCTACATGGACCAACCAAACTGTGCGGAAGCTACAAAAGAATCCTACGTGGATTCCAAAGAAAAGTCAAAGAGTCAACGGTCAACCCACTGAGACCAAACAGGTCAAGTAGGGTTGACCCACAATACTCTAGTTTTTGAAATAGTTTTAAAGATGGAAATAAGAAGTATCAAGAGGGAAAGAAAAAAAAAAGAAGAGGTTGATTTTGAAAGTTTTCATGAAATTAAGGTTTGAGAATTTACAACCAAACGGCCCCTTAAGAATCAAAAATAATATTTTTCTTATAACATACAAGCCAGGGGCTTAGTACAAACCAAATTAGATTTTAGAAATATTTGAGTTTGATCAAAATTCATAAGTCGGGCAGCAGGTCTTTCGAAGATCCCAGATACATAACCATGGATATTAACAATGAGAATATGACAAGTTGAAAGTGAGTCCCAATACATGAACTCTAACAACATTACCAAAAGTGTAATGGGCTAACACGTGCCCAAGCTAGGTCATAGCTTACAAATGATATAGATGAAAGACTTAAGATCAAAGTGCTTATAAGTTCCATAATTCGAATCTAACGGTTACGATTTCAAATTTACAATTATTGCAAGTCTAACAAATGAAATATGTTATGTAAGTTCAAAAGAATAAGATTTGTCGCGAGGAGATTTCAAAAATATGAGGTTAAGGCATCGGGCTATTCGTGGGCCTTGCCCCTATCAAGATCACATGAAAAAGAGTTTTTATAGATTCATTAAGCACGACGACGTAGTAGAAGACATTATAGATATACAAGATGGATCCCATAACTAAAAATGAGATGTGGTGCCATTTATGTTGCCTAAGAAATGCAACTAATGAGCCCTAGGGCTACGCATACATGTTCACTCGCCTCGTTACCGGACTGTGAGCCACCCTCCATTGGGAATGTAGCATACCAACTTTATGATAGCTAGTCGAATACGTTCTTAGGTACGTCCACCCTGTCCTCACACACAACCCACATCCGAATTTCACATCTTTTTATCCCCATTTTTGGGATTTCTCGTATGCAAATCATGCTATGCTGTGAGATATGCCCACTTGGAAACAAGGCACATGAATTCTATGATTCGAATTCAAGGATCATATATCAAGAATGAAATCATTAATTCCATTAGACATTTGAAATATTTGAACTTTTACGATAATCAAGGTAAGCATAAGTTCTACCATTTAAAGAACTAATACTAACACATACTCATGCTTTCAATTTAACAATAAGGCTTAATCCATATGAACAACTTAGTCATCAATTAGCAACTAAGCAAGTAAGCACATAATCTCATTTAAGCATTTAATCAACTAATTAACAATTAGACATGTAAATCACATAATCATGTGTATTAGGGGAGAATCATAGTTAACCCACATATTCACTAATCCTAGCAATTAATCACAAATCAATTAAAGAGATAGGATAACATATGTATATAGATAATGTAACCTACCTTTCTCCTTGAGAATATAAGTGCAAGAGAGGAGAATCCAAGAAGAAATAAGAAGACCCAAGTTTGTAGAGCTCCAAAGGGAAAGAACCAAGAAATCCCTTTTCTTCCCCTAGCCCATAATTGGAGTTACAGGACACCAATGGAGAAGATGAAGACACCAATAGAAAGCTCTAGATGAGGTGATGATTTTTTCCTCTAATAGCCTTGCCTAAAAAACAAACATTTAAGACCCAATGGAAGCTTCACTACACCAAAATGGCCGAATTATCACAATTTAAAACAATGACAAAGCCCCTTTGTCACTGTTATTATCTGTGACAATTCAGGGTGAGACAATTTTGTTTGTCACTGTCGAAAACAGTGACAAAACTCTTTGTCACGGTTTGTTTTGGTACCACTTAAAAGTGAGATTTCCCTTCAAATTGCCACATTCGTGTCACTGTTCTCGACAGTGACAATTAGTTATGTTAGTCACTGTTCTAAATAGTAACCAACATTTATCACATATTTGTCACTGTTATGAACAGTGACAATATTTTATGACAATCACTATTTTAACAATGGTAAATAATTGTCATATTTGTTTTATCACGGTTTATAACAGTGACGATTTGGAAAAAAAAATTGAAAAAAAATTGCTTGTTTTTGCAACAATCCACTCTATTAATTTTGGTACCTAACACAATGTAAACACAAATAACAAAAATTACAATCCAACTATTATAAACACAAATTGTAAGATCACCACAAAGCACAAATGTGCAATCCAGTACGATAACATATATAAATGCAAACCGAACATGAAGTTCACGAAGTTCATGAAATCGAACTGCGCTAAATATCTCCCAAGTTCTCGATGACGCATTTGGTCAACACAATAAAGTTTTCAGCAACAAACAATCAAAGTTCACACAATAATAACCAATCATCAAAAACAATTATCATCAAATATCATCTACAAATCCATTGTGTAACAACAAAATTAAGAGAATTGGGCCTTGCTTGTGTATGAATGTGAACAGCAAGAGACTAAAAATTCATGTGAAGACCCAATTCATCCAACTATAACAAAATCAAGAGAATTAGGCCTTGCTTGTGTATGAATGTGAACAACAAGAGACTAAAAATTAATGTGAAGACCCAATTCATACAACTACGGTAAATAAACGAGAAGATAGATTGGTTGTACCTTAGATTGTTGAAGACAAATCTCCCGAGTCCAGAGCCGAATAGGAGAGAGAGAGAGAGAGAGAGACGAAGAATCAAATACTTGATTTGCGTTTGCTTTTGCTTTTGCTTTTGCTTTTGCTTTTGCTTTTGCCTGCATTCATAAAAATTAACACAAATTAATGAGAAATAAAATAGACTTGTATGTGTTTACTCAGATGGATACGCGAATTCACTTTTAAATGGAACTAATAATCAAGATGAGACTTTAAAGAGAGAGAGAGAGAGAGAGAGAGAGAGAGAGAGAGAGAGAGAGATGCATATAGCTTTGAATATAGAGAGCAAATGGGGAAACAAAGAGGATTCAATTTCTAAAAGAAACCTGTATATATAGAGAGAGGTGCATACGACTGTAATAAAGAACAAAAATTTTCAATTGTTCTTACATTTTTCATTTCTATTGACAAGTTCACAAAACTAGTTGAGTTCTCTAGGATTATGGTGCATGTAAAATTGTTTTTGCACTTACTAGAGTGAAGGAACCAAATGAAAGAAAGAGAAATTCAAAACTTTCTCAAAGGCCTAGAAGTAGAAATGTTGAATTACATGGGGAACTTTCTAGGATGTTGATAAGTGATTCCAGGAAATATGATAAAGGAAAGGTGATGTATTCCAATCTTCCAATGTAAAATATCCTCAAGGGAAATATCCATGTCTAGTCTATCTCTCTCTCTCTCTCTCTCTCTCTCTCTCTCTCTCTCTCTCTCTTCTCAAGGGAAATATCCATAGGATTCATTACCTGCTAACTTATCTTTTTTTTCCTTAAAATTCACCATGTTAACTTGGCTATACTAAATTGATTTGTGGTAAATCTTCTCAAGCATATATTAGGTCTATGTCATTAAGGCTAGTTATCAATTAGGTAGCTAATAAATTAAGGAAAAAAGAAAAGAAACAACTACGAATCACAGGAAAAACTAAGCAATGCTTGCAAAATAATCTGATTGAAAAATAGCCCAAAAAAAGAGAAATCTCATAGATAGAAACATGCTTCCTTCTGCTTCCTTGCCTTATCACCACTTTGAATTAGATGTGAAAGTTTTGCTTCTGGTCATCCTGAAACACCCATGAGAAATTAGATCTGGAAAAGGAAAAAATAAACAAAGGAATTGGAATTATTTCCTTGAAACTCTCTGGAAAGTAAAAAAAACTCCCAATATGACTCTAGAAATTAAGCGAAGATAAGTCCAATTTGGGTAATTTGTACCTAGCACTCCAAATCCATCACATTCCACATCTCACAGTTTATAATCAACTTATATAGATTATAAAGTTCTTTAGCTCCAGAGCCAAGATTTTTGAAGCAATATTTACAACAAACTTATATACAAAATCTTATTTACAATCAACTACTTTAGCTCCAGAGCCAGTGATGTTAGAGGCCACAAAATTGTAGGGGCTAGCAGTGATCGGCATTGGGAAACTCAACCCTCGAAGTTGAAGGATAAAAGGCATTTAGTGTTTGAAATTGAGCCAAAGTTTATATTTGAGCACTTAACTATGGCTTTTTTATCATGCACATTCATGCGGTATGCTTCCCAAATTCATATCCCAAATCTACATGTCAAATGATGTGAGAGAGGGACCACTATAGGGTCACTTCAACATCCTCCAATCAAAATTCAGTGGCCCACTATTTTTGGGATATGGATTTGGAAAGCATAGCATTACTCTTAAGTAATTGCCTAGAAAAGTCTAATTAAGATTCAATATTCAAATGTAAGGGTCAAGTGTCAAATAAGCTAGAATTATGTGGAAACCATGCCACACACTAATTTTGGTCACTTGAGTAATGACCATGAACCAACATACATACATCTATATATAGGGAGATGGGTATATCCTCATAATGTATAAGAATTTTACTTGGCTTGGGAAGAGACTGAGAGTTCAGAATAAGCAAAGCACTAAAAATTACTCTAACAAACATAAAAACGAATTATTGAATGGACTAAAATTAGTCTACCGAACACTAATATTGAATATATTGGAGGAGGTCATTTTCACCCTTTTGGGTGACTACATTATAAATGGACTAAAAAAACCAATGCTTTTTTTTTGGGTGAATAAAGCTTCAATACATGATTCTTGAATAAAATCATGACCTCCATGTTTCTAGTTTATTTACATACAGCTTTCTTAAATAATTATAAGGAAAAGGAAAATAGAGAAAAAAGAAGAAGCAAACATGAGGAGAAAACTATGAAATCTGAGAAGAGAGGATTACAAAATGGAGACACACATATACCATAAAGAAGAATATTAGGAAAAAGAATCTAAAACTAAAATCCTAGCCATGCTTGCTACGAAAATCAAAGCTTTAAAAACTAAAATCCTTCCTTCACTTAACCATACACCTTCCAAATACGCATTTGAATTACATTTTTGGGATGTCTTTGCATGAGATCGTGTTTATAAAGTTGTAAAAGAGATTGAATCGTCTTGTTGTGAGAGTACAAAGAAAAAGAAAAGGAAAAAAGTTCTAAAAAAAAAAGAAAAAAAGAAAGATAAAAAAGAAAAAAAAAAAAAGAAGAGCTTCATAGTCAATTGTACTTCTCTTTTTGAGCTTCAAAGAAATATTTGTGGATTATTCATCTCTTGTGGTCATTTGTATCCATGCATTCAAATAAATCCCAAGCTTGTGCCCAACACTTCACTTCTATCCCTCTTATCCTTCACCTCATGACACTTTCCCACTTTACAACCTCTTCAAGGTCCTAATTGATTCTCAAGTTTTGTGATTCGGAGTTTGAGACGATCATGACAAGTAGTTTGAGTTATTTCAAATCCTCTAGTGAATGGTATCTTTCATGAGATTAATTTTTACTTATTTTTCACGCTTACGTTTCTCATCATTTCCATTACTCTGTTTGTCCACATGCTCCGAGTGTATTACCCATTTTGAGTGATTCATTTTTAGAGTGTAATACCGGTGATAATTGAGTTGAAGCGCCTTTTGAACAAAATTCGGGTTATGAAAGCATTGTCATCTTCTTGATAGTTGTAGTTATGCACTTTACATCACACAAGCATCCAAGATTGAGCTTAATGAAGTTTATCTAATAACCTTGATAGTTTGAGAACTTTTTAGATCTGCATGTCATGTGCTAAAATCTTTTGAAAATTATTGGGACTATGTTGAGTATCGATGTTAGATAGTGGGCAACTATCATGAGGAAGCAAAATGTTTGCGGATATCATTATGAGAACCCTCTGGAGACAAAACTCCGCCTCTACGGGTAACCTAGAGGTTTAACGGCTTGTTCCTGTTTGCACCTAAAAAATACATTTTTTAAATCAAAGTTGGTAGTGGCCGGTTGAAATATTTTAATCGGACTCATGAGACCGATTGCAAAAAATTAACGGCTAAGTGACTGGTTTCTTGCCATCGGGCTGATCATTATTTGATCGGGCTCAATCTATCGGGCTCATCACCATTTCATCGGGCTGTTGCACAAAGTGGGCCCTGCTTCAATATGGCTGTATTGCATCGCCATCGGGCTAGCACCATTGTTCATTCGGACTAACCACTGGTTGATCGGGCTGGTACCAGTACTTAATCAGGCTGATCATCATTATATCGGGCATCACTGTGATCGGACTGACCAACTTTGGGTATTTATTAATTCAGTCTGGCTAGGCCTTATTTGGCAGTTCAGTGCCATCAGACTGTGTATGTGATAATATAGGGCTTCCATTATGCTTGCACCATCGGGCTGCCACCTAATTTTACGACACATATCAAAGTGAGCCGGCCACTACATAATTGTTCCAAATTGGCAACTTATTCTGTGCAGTCAGTGTTCTAATCAATTTGGGAAGTATATCATCCTACAAACTCTCAATGGAATAATGGGAAACATTATCATAATAAGGGAAGATAATATTAAAGTATTATCAGATTTGGTAGGATAATATTTATGGATATTGCAAGATCTTATCACTTATGGTAAGATATATCTTTTACTTGGAGAGGAAGCAAGCTGAATCTATACTATATTCGGACCCGATACAAAATATATATATATATATATATGCATATGTATATATGTATATATTTGAAGATATGGAAGGCTTTATCAGTTTATGGAAATAAACTGGTATTTTTTACCAGATTATTATTCAGCAGATTTACTTGCCTTATCTAGAAGACCTCCATAGCCGCTATAAATTAACAGGCAGGCCAAGCTGCAAATTCACCCCGCGTCTCTTCGACAAACCGCATCCAATGCATTCTTAGCATTCTTTTTCTTTTCTTAGGCTTTCTTAGCTTTTAATTACTTCTTGTAATTTCTTTTCTTTTTAATTAAATGAAAGTCCATTTTATTTAATTTCTTTTGTTCATCACTTGTATGGCTTGTGTGCTTCAATACTGCCATAGGATTTTAGGTGAGGGTACTTTCCTACTCGCCTCACACAGTCGTTTTGTTAGAAGTCAGATTCATTAAGCCTTGTGTATCACTCACACAAGCAGATAGGAAATTAGTTTGCACTAGCGAACCATCATTGGTTCTAGCACGCCCGCGCAAATTACAAGCAAACATATTTGGCACGCCCGGTGGGACCGCCGAGTGATGAATCATGTTCACTGAAGCATGGTTGCAATTCTAATACAACCAAATTGGTTGGTGTAATGAATCAATCAGCCAATTTCAACAAGAGATTAATCGTCTCAAAAATGATAAATCTGCTACTTACAAGGCTCTATGGGACAAGCCGTGGGATCCGCAGTACCCAAATCGGCACGCCATTGTAGCCCCATATGATTTTGCCATCCATGATCTTTACAAAAAGATCTGGTGTTTTGAGGCCGATGTTAAGTACTTTACCCAAGGTATGGGCCACCTTCAAGCGAGTGGAGCTGACTGTCCACCCCCCAATGGAAGCTCTTTCATGTCTCGGGATGAGTTGCTAGATGGTGGTTGGAAGCAAAACCCAATCGGTTTATCAGATCTGCGGGTTGAAGAACAAAACGAATCGGCTGCTCGAGAAAGCCGTAATAGTGTCCTTGATGACATCGCTCTTCAACTTAAACTCCTAAAATTTCAACGGCCCGAGGAGGCCGATATTACCATTCCAAATCAAGAGACCGGTGTCTCTGGTCATCTTGATTCCACGTTGTCCAAGCCACTCGGGGGGCAAGACGGCGAAAAAATAAATAAAGAGCCGAAAAAATTTATTTCGGCCATAGACCCTCCTGATGTTGAAGATGATGAAGCGCTCGGGGGGCAAATTCAAGACAAGCCTCAAAATTCTGTTGAGGCCGAAGAAGAAGAGTGTGATAGGCCGAGTGATCCTGTATCAGCCACAGAGCCTCCTAGTGATGAGGAGGACGATGATGAAGACCCTCTAGTTGATGAAGAAATCAGTGATTTGGCGCTTGGGGGGCAAGTTTTACCAAGACCGATTGAAATTAAATCGGTCCATGAAGTTTTTGAAAATATTTCTTTGAGGAAACTTAGCCTTAAGGAATTGTTTAATTTTTTCGGTCTCTTTGTTGTGACCGATTACTATTTTTATTTTAAGCCAATTAATTATTTGGCTTGGATTGATCTACATCCACGGTGGCTGAGTGGATGTCACCAAAAACTTACGATTATTTGGTGGCTATTTCTGTGACAGTGGTATTATCAAGAAAGACTGAAAAGGTATTAAAGACCGGACTGAATTAATTCAGTCAGTAGGCTATTCGGACTCATGAGACCGAAAGCAAGAATAATAATAATAAATAAAATAATGCTAGAAGGATGCTTAGGATGCTAAATCGGACATAGAGGCCGATGGTGGAATTTATTTCAGAAGTGCTTGTGTAACAGTCAAGTAGTAAAGCCCGATTACATGGAGGTGGTGGGTTCAAAGGTATTACATGGTTGGCACCTGACAATTATAATTCGGTCTCTTTGCCAAGCTCGGTGTTAGTCCAAAGATCATCGGTTTACATGATGAGCCCGATCGCAGTCTAAAGGTAATCGGTCTCTAGAAAAACATGGCCATTCAAAATTTCACTTGCTTTTATTTTAAACGGTCAGGGGGGCAATTGTTTGCACCTAAAAAATACATTTTTTAAATCAAAGTTGGTATAGGGCGGTTGAAATATTTTAATCGGACTCATGAGACCGATTGCAAAAAAATTAACGGCTAAGTGACTGGTTTCTTGCCATCGGGCTGATCATTATTTGATCGGGCTCATTCTATCGGGCTCATCACCATTTCATCGGGCTGTTGCACAAAGTGGGCCCTGCTTCAATATGGCTGTATTGCATCGCCATCGGGCTAGCACCATTGTTCATTCGGACTAACCACTGGTTGATCGGGCTGGTACCAGTACTTAATCGGGCTGATCATCATTATATCGGGCATCACTGTGATCGGACTGACCAACTTTGGGTATTTATTAATTCAGTCTGGCTAGGCCTTATTTGGCAGTTCAGTGCCATCGGACTGTGTATGTGATAATATCGGGCTTCCATTATGCTTGCACCATCGGGCTACCACCTCATTTTACTGCACATATCAAAGTGAGCCGGCCACTACATAATTGTTCCAAATTGGCAACTTATTCTGTGCAGTCAGTGTTCTAATCAATTTGGGAAGTATATCATCCTACAAACTCGATCTCAATGGAATAATGGGAAACATTATCATAATAAGGGAAGATAATATTAAAGTATTATCAGATTTGGTAGGATAATATTTATGGATATTGCAAGATCTTATCACTTATGGTAAGATATATCTTTTACTTGGAGAGGAAGCAAGCTGAATCTATACTATATTCGGACTAGATACAAAATATATATATGCATATGTATATATGTATATATTTGAAGATATGGAAGGCTTTATCAGTTTATGGAAATAAACTGGTATTTTTTACCAGATTATTATTCAGCAGATTTACTTGCCTTATCTAGAAGACCTCCATGGCCGCTATAAATTAACAGGCAGGCCAAGCTGCAAATTCACCCCGCGTCTCTTCGACAAACCGCATCCAATGCATTCTTAGCATTCTTTTTCTTTTCTTAGGCTTTCTTAGCTTTTAATTACTTCTTGTAATTTCTTTTCTTTTTAATAAATGAAAGTCCATTTTATTTAATTTCTTTTGTTCATCACTTGTATGGCTTGTGTGCTTCAATACTGCCATAGGATTTTAGGTGAGGGTACTTTCCTACTCGCCTCACACAGTCGTTTTGTTAGAAGTCAGATTCATTAAGCCTTGTGTATCACTCACACAAGCAGATAGGAAATTAGTTTGCACTAGCGAACCATCATTGGTTCTGGCACGCCCGCACAAATTACAAGCAAACAGTTGCATGTGCTCAATGCAATCGTGTTCCCCATAAAAATGGTTTATCTCTCATTTTAAATAAATTGTTGTGCAAGGTTATTCTTGAATCTCTTGGTATTTAGCTTTGTTGCTAAGAGACTAGCAACATGCTAGTTGGGGGGTGTGATTCGTGTCCAATATTGCATTATTAACTTCATGATGATACCCTTATTGGACACGAATTATCACTTATACTGAGAGATTTAATAGATAAATTGTACTTTTGTTCACTTTTTGTTAATAAAAATCTCTTTTTTGTAGATGTTTTGGAACATGGGTAGAAGTTTGACCCAATCTTTTTAAAGCTTCACTAAAAGAAAGGGACAAAAAGAGTATTTCTGGGGGGCTGGATCGATCCGGGTTCTTAAGGCGGATTGATCTGCTGATGCCTAGGAACCTGGAGACGTCTTCTTATAAAGTTGGATCGATGCGGCTTTTACACGCGGATCGATCCGTGATTTTGGACGAAGATTTTGCTAGAGTTTTTGAATAGCGGATCGATCCGGCGTTTTGCCTGGGATCGATTTGCCCCTGCGGTTTTTCCCCTTTTTTTATTTACACGTTTTCCATTTTGTGGTATTAGTATAAATAGATAGAGATAGTTTTTTTTTAGGAATCCTATCTTTTGTTGGGAGGATTTTAGTTGTAGTTTTTCTCTCTTCCTTCTTCTTCTTTTTCTCTTCCATTTTGCTCTCCATTTGTGTAAAGTTGAAGATTCTATTGAAGATTTAATAGCTTGGTATATTTTCTATCTCTCTTCCTTTGATGATATTGCTATGTTTTCCATTATTAGTTAGATTTACTTAGGTTGTGGATCATGAGCTCTTGGATTTAATGTTGTAGCATTTCTAGGGTTCATTTGTGTAGGATTCAAAACTAGGGGCTATATCTTATTTGTCTTGCATCTTTGATTGTCAAAACTTAGACTTTGGATCCTACCCTATGAATTTCATATGGAATATTATGTAACCTTGTGTTTTGCACTCCATGTGTTTGATGAATATTGTGTATGGGATTTAAGACTTGGAGTCTTCATCTTTAATGTCAAGTATCTTTGATTGTTCAAACTCTTGGGTTTTAAATACTTCCTTTTGAAGGCTTCATAGGTGATTTGTCCACCAAGTAGATTAGTTAGTATAGGGTGGACAAATCATTCGGATTAGAAGCCATGGAGGCTTCATCTTGCATGTCATGCATCCTTGAGAGTCAAACGTTAGCTTCAAATCCGTTTCTGTGGAAATCTCAAAGCTCATTTCATCTATCACATAGATGCATTCCTTGTATTTGATAATATGCCACAATGAAATGCCACCTTAGGATGTGCTTGAAACAATAGTCCATTTCATCTTGTTGTGACCCAAGATGGGGGGAATGATCCCAACCTATTACTTTTAGATTGGTTTTACCTTTTATCCTCAAAAAAACCAAACAAATAACCCAAAAGATGCAAAGTCTTTTTTTTTCCTTTTTTTATCATCTTTTCTTATTTCTCTCTTTTAAGCATTGTAATTAGTTTCTAAACTTCCCAAACGTTGTTCTTGTATCAATCCTTGTGGACTCGACACCCTACTTCCAAATGCTACATTTTTAATAGGGTAACAAAGAACTTGATTCTGACAACATCAATGGCCACACACAAGATTTCTGTCACAAATTACATGGAAATAACGTTTCTGGCAGCATAGTAAGCCGTGAAAGCCACAAATCAGGACGTGGGTCCAGCTAATTAGACCGTGACAACCGCAAAGGTCAGTGCAACCACTTTAGCCCATCAAGCCGTGATAGCACCCCGCCTGCCGCACATGCAGCCCATTCCAGTCAAGGAGTGTCCCAATCAACTTTCCAGACCAACAAGCCCACTCCAATTTTTCAAACCCGAATATACTAAATGGGCTTACACCTAATCAATTCCAGCAGCTAGCAGCAACCATATCTATGGTAAAATCACAATCATCTTCCCATGCATTTGTAAATGCAGCAGGTCGGTCTTCTCTCGAAATCCATTCGATTAATTCTGTCTTTTCTAAACCGTAGATATTGGATAGTGGAGCAACCGATCAGATCACTCTGACTCCACCCTTTTTACAAAATCTCAATCTTCATCCATGCCCATTATCAATTTACCCACTGGTTCCTCTACATTATTACTTCCACTGGCACCATACCTTTCAATCGACACATCACATTAGAAAATGTTTTATGTGTTCCTTCATTTCGTTTGAATTTGATGTCTGCCAGTAAAATTACTAAATCATTAAACTGTTGTGCCATTTTGTTTCCCACCTTCTGTGTCCTGTAGAACTTGGCTACGGGGAAGATGATTGGCTCGGGTAAACAATGTGGAGGTCTCTATTACATGGCACCATTACAAAGGGGGTCTGTTGCTTGTCATGCCTCCATTACACCTAACTTATGGCATATTTGTCTTGGACATCCCTCACCTTCTCATTTTCAATTAATTTCTCGTTTACTTTCTTCCAATAAAGTTTCATTCGATAATAATTATAGCATTTGTCCAATGGCCAAATAGACAAGACTTCTTTTTTTTTATTAAATTCAATTTCTTCTGTTATACCTTTTGAATTATTGCATTGTGATATTTGGTGACCACATAAGATCACATCACATTCAAGCGCAAGTTTCTTTTTAACCATTGTGGATGATTTTACCCGCTGTACTTGGGTTTTTCTCATGAACCATAAATCTGAAACACAGTCTCTCCTCAAATCCTTCTTTGTCTTTACTTGCACCCAATTTAATACCACCATTAAGAAAAATCGCATCGACAATGGATCGAAAATTTATTCCATGAGGGATTTTTTATTGCTAATGGAGTCGAATATCAATGATCATGTGTGAATAATCCACAACAAAATGGAGTTGTCGAACGCAAGCACCGCTACATTCTCACCGTAGCTCGTGCTTTACGTTTTCAAGCAAATGTTCCTTTGAGTTTTTGGGAAGAGTGTGTCTTAACTACAGTTTACCTCATTAATTGGCTACCCAGTCCCTTGTTGTCAAATAAGTCACCATATGAGTTGTTACATAACAAACCTCCAAAATTCGATCACATTAAAGTTTTTTGATGTCTCTGCTATAGTCGCTCACCATTTACACAAATTCGACCTTCATGCCCATTGCCCGCCGTTGTATTTTTGTTGGCTATCCTATTGGCCACAAAGGATACAAACTTTATGATTTGCAAACACATTAATTTTTTGTTAGTTGTGATGTCCATTTTCACGAGAATATTTTTCCATACTCTACTACCCAACCATCTTTATTCATCGACAACAATGTTCTACCTACACCACCTTTAGATCTACCCAAACCCGTGGGCTCCACTCTGGGGCCAAGTCCTAAACCATCTCCTGCTAACCTTATGGACACCACTTTCACCCAGCCGATATCTCCTACGCGCATGTTCTTCTAAACCACTGTTGATGCCTCCTCGCCCCACGTGTATCTCCCTGACACAACAACTCCTGAACCCACACAAACCATGCTTCTACACCCCTAGATCAACCCCCACCTGAGCCCCTACCCATTGGCCAGTCCAACAGATCCAACCAGGCTCCTACATGGCACAAGGATTATCATATGCCTAACACCACATTTACTCAAGTTGATTCATCGACTTCAGCACCATCTCTATCTCGAGGTACTAGATATCCTTTATCCCATTATCTTTCTTTCTCTCGATTGTTCCCATCCCATTGTGTTTTTTTAGCCAATGTTTCAGGACAAACAGAGCCTACTTCTTATGCTCAGGCTATTCATAACCCGCATTGGCAACATGCCATGCATGCCGAGTTGGATGCTCTACAACAAAACAATACATGGATCCTTGTACCTTTACCTATTGGTCACAATCCATTGGCTGCAAATGGGTCTACAAAATCATGTATCAGGCTCGCCTTTGTTGCCAAAGGATATACCCAAGTAGAAGGCATCAATTATCTTGAGACATTATCTCCTACGGCTAAGCTTACCACACTCCGGTGTCGTCTCACTGTTGTTGCTGCCTGCAATTGGTTCATTCATCAACTTGATGTCCAAAATGTCTTCCTCCACGGCGATTTACATGAAGAAGTCTACATGGAACCCCACCTGGCCTTCGCTGACAGGGGGAGCACATAGTATGTCGGCTCAATAAGTCTCTTTATGGGCTCAAACATGCTTCCAAAAATTGGTTTTCTAAATTCTCTAATGCTATTCAGAGGCTAGGTTTTCAACAATCAAAGGCCGATTATTCTCTTTTCACCAAAGTCTCGAGCAAGTCCTTTACTGCGGTTTTTATTTAGGTTGATGATATTCTTCTCACTATGAATGAACTACAAGAGATGGGACGTCTCATGTCATTTCTCCTCAGACATTTTTGCATTAAGGATCTTGGAATTTAAAATATTTCTTGGGTATCGAGTTCTCCCGTTCCAAGAAAGGCATCTTTATGCCTCAGAGGAAATATGCATTGGATATATGACAGGATATAGGTCTTTTAGGTGCTCGCCCAGACAAGTTCCCAATGGAACAACATCTAAAGCTCACCCCTACAAACGAAGCTCTACTTTATAATCCTACTAGGTACAAGAGACTAGTGGGTCGGTTAATTTATCTTACTGTGACAAGGCCAAACATAGTATACTCAGTTCAAACTTTGAGCCAGTTTATGCACAGTCCCAGGAAACCACACTTAGAGGTAGCTCTACGAGTACTGAGATTTATCAAGGGGACTCCTGGTCAAGGTTTATTATTTCCAGCCACCAACAATCTTGCTTTAAAGGCTTTTTGTGGTTCAGATTGGGTAGGTTGCCCACCCACAAAAAGATCAATCACGGGTTATTGTGTTTTCCTAGGTAATTCCCTCATCTCTTGGAAATCTAAGAAACAACCTAATGTAGCTCGTTCATTAGCAGAGGCTGAATATCGAGCCATGGCTGTCACATGCCTAGAGCTCACATGGCTACGATACATTTTACATGACTTGAGAGTCACTCAAGATGGTCCAGCACCATTGCATTATGATAATCAATCAGCTTTACATATAGTTGCAAACCTAGTTTTTCATGAGCGCACTAAACATATTGAGATAGATTGTCACATTGTTTGACAAAAACTGTAAGCTGGATTGATCAATCCTTCCTACGTTCCTTCACGTATTCAGCTAGCAGATATTTTTACCAGAGCATTGGGAAAAGACAGCTTCAACACATTAAGTGGCAAGTTGGGACCTCACAACATTCACTCTCCAACTTGAGGGGGAGTGTTAGAAAGAATATACTGTAAATATAAAATATCCCATTAATATTGCTTACCCTTTTCTTTTCTTCCTAATTTAGGATTCCAATCCCACTAATTGTGGATGTTTTCCTTGTAAACCTAGGATTAGCCATGTATATATTTGTACTGTCTATTGTAGATCAATACAACAAATTATTATTCAGCATATACAATTTTATTACTTAGCATTGTGCATTTGCAATGGTGTAGGGGGCCTAGTAGGGTATACAACAAATTTAAGGATTGAAACTTAGTGGAACTTAAAGTTAGCGTTCGACTAGTTAATTTTAGCTATTGTATAGGGGTACGGCATAGACTGTGCCACTCGCGGCACAAATAAAGTCGCCTCTCATTGAAAAGTATTCCACACGGCACACATTGTGTCGTGCCACACCCAAATTGTTAGGAAATTATATTTCCTAATAAGAGTGGGCAACATATTAATATCAATTATATTATAAGGGCTATTAATTTAAATGGGCTTATATTATGTGGTCTAATTGTAGGAAGCCCATGGATTTCTACTGGGTATGTGTTTAATGATTGGATACCAAATATTAACCTTGTTAGGAATAATGGAAACCCTAACATATCAGTATAAAAAGGCATATAGGTTATGGTTTCCAATATGTCAAATCAATATATACAGTCTTCCTCTTCTATCCCATCTAAAGAAGGAGCCCATTAAAGAAATCAAAAGATTTGATTGAGGAAGACATAACTGATCATCGTCGTTCTCCTAAGGTTTGCTAATTGCTACAATGGATACAGGTATATATTCTACTATATTATATCCTTGATAATCTAACATGCCAGAAAAGCTTCTGTCCTCTTCAATGTACAAACATGAGAATTATATGTTTCTATATTACCAAAAAGGTAAGGCCAATCAAAGCTTTCCTTGTGGGGATTAATTGCAGGAATAAGACCCTTTTTTTTAGAATCACGTTTGTGGTCCCAAGCTTGGTTTGAATCCTCGAAAGTTAAAAGATGACATATTTGGCTAACTTGGAAACAATTTTTGTGTGTTAGAATATTGGCCTATTTAAAAAAAAAGAAAAAAAAAAAAAAAAAGAAGATTTATTTGGGATCTATTTTTAGGCCCCAAAATATATGTCTGATATTTCAAATAAATAAATTGAAATAATATGTTGCCAAAGTAATCTCTGCTGTATAAATTTATTTATTTTGAAATATTAAGATGGTATAGCTATTATTCATGCGATTAATAATAGGCCCAATGGAAGATTCTTAATTGGCCGAACAATAGGTTTATATGTGGTGGTAAATATGTGACAATTATCAAGTTACTTATCCATGTGGGCAGTAAGTCGACCCAAAGGAAGTCTACTGTCTGACAAAACTTATTGCCAGTATTTGATCACTACACGGGGAGTACCACTTACAGTTGATATTTCTGTCCAAAGACTAAATGTCAATGTTGTTCTAGGTATCCTGTGATGGGCCCACCATTAAGTAAATTATTTAATGTGTCATGCATGCATATATATAAAGTATTTATGATATGTTTATGTTATGATATGCTATTAATTGTGAGCATGTTATTTTACTTTATTTTGTTCTCTATTCAGTTTCTGCTACTACTATAAATGTTTCTGCTCAAATTAGTGCTATCCCAATCCTGAATGGGGAAAATTTTAAGGTTTGGAAAGAGAACGAGGAAATCGTTCTTGGATGTATAGATTTGGACCTTGCGCTAAGGACAGAACAACCCACTTCGACTACGGAAAACCCGAATGAGGTTAAAATTGAGAAGTGGGATCGCTCGAATTGCATGAGTCTGATGATTATGAAACGTTCCATTCCAGAAGCGTTTCGGGGCTCGATCACTGAGAGCACAAATGCTAAGAAGTTCCTCTCTGAATTACAACAATATTTTGCTAAAAATGAAAAATCAAAAACGAGTACCGTTTTGACTACTCTTATTCCCATGAGGTATAAAGGAAAGGGGAACATAAGGGAGTACATTATAGAAATGTCTCATCTCAGTGGGAAACTCAAGGCACTAAAGTGAAAGCTGTCTGAGGGCATGCTCGTGCACTTGGTTCTCATATCTCTTCCTGCACAATTCAGTTAATTTAAAGTGAGTTATAACACCCAAAAGGACAAATGGACTCTTAATGAGCTCATATATCACTGTGTGCAAGAAGAGGAAAGAATTCAGCGAGACAAGATAGAAAGTGCTCACTTAGAATCAACCTCTCAGAATAATAAAATGAAGAGAGTTAAGGATGCTGCAGATGTGACACCTTAGCAGAAGAATCTAGAGAAGCAAAATAAGGAATTCATTTACTACTTCTGCAAGAAGAGAGGTCACATGAAGAGAGACTATCCTAAATACGCCGCTTGGCGTGCAAAGAAGGGTAAGCTTCTCGCTTTGGTTTGTTCTGAAGTTAATTTAGCTTCTCTACCTAAAGATACTTAGTGGGTAGATTCTGGTGCTACTACTCACATAAGTATGTCTATGCAGGCTTGCCTGTGGAGCCGGCCGCCAACTGATGCTGAAATATTCATCTTTGTGGGCGATTGCAAGAAAGTTCCAATGGAAGCTATAGGAAATTTTAGATTATTATTAAAGACTGGTGTTTATTTGGATTTGATTAAGACTTTTGTTGCACCGTCTTTTAGACGGAATTTAGTTTCTATTTCTAATTTGGAAAAATCTGGTTATTCTTGTTCTTTTGGAAATAATAAAGTTAGTCTATTTCAAGATTCAAAGCTTATTGGTACCGATTCTTTGATTGATAATCTTTATATGCTTGACACTGTTACTTCCTGTAATGAAATTCTGCATACTAATTCACGTGGTACAAAGCGAAAATTAAGTGAGAATTTCGCCACCTTATGGCACAAGCGATTAGGCCATATCTCTAAACAGAGAATTGAGAGACTTGTGCGTGACGAAATTCTTGGTCCCTTGGATTTGGTAGACTTTCAAGTCTGCATTCAGTGCATCAAGGGGAAATAGACAAACATAAGGAAATTAGGTGCCAACAGACGTACAGACGTCTTAAAACTCATTCACACTGATATATGTGGTCCATTCCCTACAGCCTCTTGGAATGGACACCAATATTTCATTACGTTCATAGACGACTACTCAAGATATGGGTACCTATATTTAATGCATGAGAAGTCACAGTCCCTGGATGTTTTCAAGTCATTTAAAGCCAAAGTTGAACTTCGACTTAGAAAGAAAATTAAGGATGTCAAATCTGACCATGGTGGTGAGTACTATGGTAGATATGACAGATCAGGTGACGAACGTCCAGGACCCTTTTCTAAATTCCTAGAGGAATGCGGTATCGTCCCTCAATACAATATGCCAGGCAAACCTAGCATGAATGGTATAGCTGAGAGACAAAATAGAATGCTTAAGGACATGGTAAGAAGTATGATTAGTCATTCCTTTTTACCATAATCACTCTGGGGAGAAGCTCTAAAGACTGCAGCATATATCCTCAATAGGGCCTAGCATTAGGCATTTACATATTTGGGGTTGTCCAGCTAAGGCACGGCCTTATAGGCCACATGAAAAGAAATTGGACTCAAGAACAATTAGTTGCTGCTTTATTGGATACGCTGAACGCTCTCGGGACTTTAAGTTTTATGATCCCACTACTAGAACATTTATTGAGATGGGAAATGCGAGATTTCTTGAGAAGTTGAGTTTGTGGGGAGAGATAAGGTTAGAGACATTGTTTTTGAAGAGGAATTTATTCCCAGTCATATTGTTATTGACAGTATTCAGATTCCTATTCCTGACATTGTTCAAGATGCAAATGCAGATATTCAAGACAATGTAAAAGAGCTCCTCGTGCAAAATGAAGAAATTATACCTGAAGTGCAAACTCAACAACCTCAAGAGGAGATGCCATTAAGAAGATTCACTAGGGAAAGAAGAAATGCAATTCCGGATGATTACATTGTATTCTTCCAAGAACATGAGTTTGACATAGGGATAGTGGAAGATGATACAATCAACTTTCACCAAGCCAAACAAAGTTCTAACTCTCAAAAGTGGATTAATGCCATGAATGATGAGTTGAAATCTATGAAAGACAATGACATTTGGGATCTTGTCGAATTGCCTGAAGGAACGCAACCCATTGGTTGTAAATGGATATTTAAAACCAAAAGGGATTCAAAGAGCAATGTCGAGAGATATAAGGCTCGTCTAGTCGCCATGGGTTTCACTCAAAAGGAAGGAAGAGATTATAAAGAGACTTTCTCTCCGGTTTCATCGAAAGACTCTTTCAGGACAATAATGGCACTCGTGACTCATTTTGATTTAAAGCTACATCAGATGGATGTTAAGATAGCGTTTCTCATTGGAAACATTGGTGAGACGATTTATATAGTTCAGCCAGAAAACTTTGTATGCGGAGATCCAAAGTCTATGGTCTGCAAATTAAAGAAACCCATCTATGGTCTCAAGTAGGCTTCCCACCAATAGTATCACAAGTTTCATCAAGTAATCACCTCGTATGGTTTTGAGGCGAATGTGGTTGATGACTGTGTATATCACAAGTTCAGTGGGAGTATTGGGCAGATATTTAGGTAACCCACGAGTGGATCATTGGAAAGCAGCCAAACGGGTTATGCGGCATTTACAGAGAATAAAGGACTATATGCTCACGTATCGGAGATCAGATCTTTTGGAGATCATCGGGTATTCTGATTCTGATTTTGCTGAATTCCAAGACAGTAAGTGATCCATGTCAGGCTATGTTTATATGATGGTTGGAGGAGCTATATCTTGGAAGAGTGCTAAGCAGACACTCATAGCTTCTTCAACCATGGCTGCAGAGTTCATAGCCTATTATGAGGCATCTAATCATGGGATATGGTTGCGAAACTTTGTCACTGACTGCGTGTGGTAGATGGCATTGAAAGGTCATTAAAGATATACTGTGACAATAAAAGTTTCTGGTTGTTAAGGAAAGAGTTCAGAATGGTCAAATTTTGATAGAACATATAGGGACAAACTCCATGATTGCAGATCCGTTGACCAAAGGATTACCTCCTGAGGTCTTTCACGAGCACACTGCTCATATGGGTGTTAGGTTGTCTAACGATATTTTGGTTTAGTGGGAGTTAACTTTTGATGTTCTAGTTTTGACATTTATGAGGTTTTACTTTCTGCAGAATAAAGTTGATAGTTTATGATTTATCTCTGAATCTAATTATGCGGTTTTGCATTATTTTGGATTGATCTCACTAAAGACTAAAGTAGGACCAGTTGGAAATAAGCATATTTGAGATCACATTGTATGTAATTTCCATGTTACTCATCCATACTTGATCTACGTCATTGAATATGTTGGCATGGTGACCATTGAAGGTTTAGTTATGATTATGTGTGACGAAAGCCGCCTTGATCCCATATTAATATAGGAAATGGACCATATTGAAACTAAAGTGAAGTCCAAAGATAAATAGCATAGTTGCGCATCTAAAGAACATATAATATAATTGTTTCAAGAATCATATGTAGCCCAAGTGGGAAATTGTTAGGAAACTCTATTTCCTAATAAGAGTGGGCAACATATTAATATCAATTATATTATAAGGGCTATTAATTTAAATGAGCTTATATTATGGTCTAATTGTAGGAAGTCCATGGACTTCTACTGGATATGGGTTTAATGAGTGGATACCAAATACTGACCCTGTTAGGAATAATGGAAACCCTAACATATCAGTATAAAAAGACATATAGGTTATGATCCCCCCAATATGTCAAATCACTATATGCAGTCTTCCTCTTCTATCCCATCTAGAGAAGGAACCCATTAAAGAACTCAAGAGATTTGACTGAGGAAGACATAACTGATCATCATCGTTCTCCTAAGGTTTGCTAATTGCTACAATGGATACATATATGTATTCTACTATATTATATCCTTCATAAGCTAACATGATATGATCCTAGGGCTATGGTTTTACTACTCTAGGGTTCCACAGTTTTATATATTACAGATCTAACACAAATGGCACATTGTGTGCCGTGAGGGTTCACTTTTTTTTTTTTGGGTGCAAGGCTTCTACACGACATCGTTCGTGGTAAACAGCTTTGTGAGTACCGTTTAGTTACTATACTATTACAAGTGTTCCCTCTCTATACATTAAACTTAAACTAATTTTCTCTTAAATTTATACTTCCCACTATGGGTGCTCTAACCAAATTTTAGGCATCCCAATCAACTAAATCTCTGCAAAGATCCCAATATTATGGGTTCTTTCAATACTCTGCCTTTCTCGTTCCCCAATTTCCTTGCATGAGATGAGACCACTACTTCAAATGATTAAAAAAATAACAAAAAGCTCTTAAATGTGGTGTGAAATGCTTGGAAAATAAAGTAATGAAAAGTATGATGGCATTGGGTGTAACCCACAAATCATAATGTTGCACAAGCATTAAATTAATATAACAGTGCATGTGATGCTGATGTGGAAAAGGCCATCATGAACTAGGAGGATGCATAGATGCCCAAGAGTATGTCGTTTCAAATCAATAATACCATGTTTTCTATATTTGAGATTCAAATTTGATTTTTAAATATTTTTATAGTTACACTATATATTGTAATAGTAATTGATTGTATCATATATCAGTGTAAGTGGTACAATGGATAAATCTTTTAGAAATAAAATTTGAAACGTGCAACATCACTCATTTTGAAATTCCACTAAAAAAAAAAAAAAAAACAAACAAACAAACAAAAAAAAACCAAGACCTTTCTCAATTAGTTTTTCTTTTGGTGAGGAGAGGAGTGAGGACCCTTTCTGATAACTACATACGTGCTCTCGATGCTCATAAACTTTCCAATTGCTCCCTCTCTCTAAATAGGAATGAGTAAGTTTTTGGCACAATAAATCTTACAAACACATCCACAAACACCAGGGACGGATCCACAGTGGGGGTGGCTGCGGGGGCGAGCTGGGGCAGCTACCCCCATTGTTCGGAAAAAAACAAGTTATACATGATAGCTTTAAAAAATATATAGATTTTTATTAAGATTTTCTATTAATTCGGGGGCTGTTTGTAAAGAATAATGATATGCTTCCTAAATTTCTATCTCTAAAATGTTTCACAAAATAATTTGGCAATGGGGCCTAGTCAAATACAATGGGACTAGTTGAATTTTGATCGGAAGTTGTGTTTATCTTGCCCCACTGCTAGGTCATTTGGGAAGCTCTATTGGTGTAGAAATTTAGGAAGCATGTTATTACTTTTTTGTAAATTTAGAACTTTGCAGAACGTTGACACTGCTTTAATTGACAACTTGTTCGCACTCTTAATTTTATAGCATTATATATTGTGTGTATATATGTATATGTTATATATTGAAAGACCAAAAAGCAAAACAAAAGCCACTAGAGTCCCCTAGTTTGTCCCACAAAGCATTTTTTTTTTAAATGTTCTCACGACGCAAATGAAGTTTGAAATTTCGCAGAAGCCCTCGAAAGACTCAAAGACCACATAACCTCATCTTGCTCCTGCTTAGCGCGGAAAAAAAAAACACACACACAACACCTTCCGTGAAATAGAAAGAAAAAAAACACAGAATTTCCAACCTCCTATATATATACGAAACTTATGGAAAAAATGACATAAAATTATACTATTTCTATAATAAAAAAAAATTTAAAAAAAATCGGTTAGGGATGCTGCCCCTGAACCCCTGTAAAAATTTCACCCCCACTGAATTAAAGTTTTGGATCCGCAACTGACAAACAGAGAGATAAACATATTGTGAAATTTATGAATCGTGTTTGTGAGATTTATTTGTACCTAAAGACTTGCTCACTAAGAATAGTGTGTGTATTTGTTTGGTGAACTGGTGAGTGAAAGGCTTGAAAGGTTTTAAAGGCACTGCTTTACTGGTATTGCCTTTTGACATGGACCCAATGAAATCTTCCAATTGGTAACATGACATGAAGTTGCATAGACCCCCACCAAAGAGAACTGACACGGAGAACAGACAAATTAATGGTCCCAATAAAAGGGCGACTTTTTTGTAGGTAGCCAACAAAAAAAAGGAAACAACTGTTATATTTTCTTGTATTTTGCAGAGCACTTTGTGAATGGTAGCCTATTTTTTCCATGTCCATTTATTAGTAGGTCACTGTTGTCCTAAAAGATATCTACCATTGGCCTTCCTTCTTTCAACTAATTGTCTCCATGAAAATTTAAAAATAATAACAATAATAGTAGTAGTTTTCGTAACAATATATGGAGAATTCAATGATATTTCTTAGCGGATTTTGATTGTATTGTATATTTTAGTAATTTTGGTCCCAAATTATTATCATTTAGTCTTAAGATATTGTAAATTTGAAAAGCAGACCTATTTGTAATATTTGGGACCAAATTACTATATTTTGGTACTCATCTTATTTCTAAAATTAGCTTCTAAGTTAAAAGATGCACGAATGAATATCGTTCCTTTGTTGTCACAGTTAGTCGTTAATTTTTTAATTAAAATTTTTAAATGGCTACTATTAAACCAAGAAAATATAAAATTTCCTCAATAGTGCGAATTTGAATCCAAGGGTCGGCATTGTTTTGCCAAAGATATTGGATATATTCTACAACAATTAGGGGTAAGTAGTTTTTAAAAGTATCAATTTTTTTTATTCTTGAATTTTTTTGTAAAGTAATCATTGAGAAGGGAATAGACATTTCAGAAATTGCTATGCCATTGACAGGGCCTTCACTAGCACATGGTGGGGTTCGATCAGGTTATAACTCAATTGTCTTGAGAGAGCATTTGCAATCCCTGCTTTAAGTTGTCTGAGCCTTTCTTCTTGTGACGATTACGAGTCAAAACTCCTGAGGCAAAAAGACTAAGATCGATTATGTGAGATGAGGTACATAATTATAAAACAAACCTGAAGGTTGTATCTTAAATTGACAAAGCAGGAAAAAAAAAAATGAAGAATAGGTAAGAGTAGTGCTAGTTCAAGGGGGGCGAGACTTCCGGGCTAGTTCAATGCGCTTTAAAGTATTTGCTTGCAATATTCAAGTTTTTTTCATTATTCAGAGAAGACATGAATTACAAAAGATAAACCACTAGCTAATTATTCTCTAAAAAAAACCTCCCCAAACAAAAACCCACTAAACACAACTTTCTACAATAACTCACCACTTTGGCACTTTGAATAGGAAAAAACTTTAATAAAGTTGCTCCAGTACATGAGTAAGTTGCTTCAGTACATTTTGTTGGGTTCCTGTCACAGTTTTTAAAACTGTTTTTTTAAGATTATTATTTTTTTTAAGTTGTGCAACTATGTGAGAGAAATCTAACGTAATGTACTGAAGCAACTTTAGTGAAGTCTTGTCCCTTTGCATAACCCCTAAGGCCACGTTTGGATGACAGGGAGGGGATTGGACAATTAGTCCCTTTTAATTAATAGTCTCGGGACTAATAATACCACCTCCCCCATGGTATAACTTAGTCCCCCATATGGGGGACTATTATTTTAAAATGGACAATTAGTCCCGAGCAGGATGGCTACGCCAAACGCCGGACTATTCAATTAAAATAGACTATTAGTCCAATCCCCCTCTATCCCACCCTTAGTCTTGCGAAACAAACGAGGCCTAAGAGCATCTGTAGTGGTGTTTCAAAAACTTAGGTAAACTTAAGCTAAGTTATTGTATATGTTTGGTGCGCATTGTAGTGGTATAAATTGGGGGACAACACTCACAAAGCCGTGAGAATGGTAGACTGCACAGTGTGTGCTGTGAGGATGGTGGCCGGCACACACTATGCCGTGAAGTTTTCTCATACAAATGTAGAAGGCACAGTGTGTGCCGTGAGAATGGTACATAAAGAGATAGAAGACATAGTGTGTGCCGTGAGAAAGATAAAAGGCACACTGTGTGCGGTGAGATAGCGGGCGGCACGCACTATGACATGAAGTTTTCTCATAAAATAGTAGACGGCATTAGTTTAAGTTAACTTAGTGTAATTTAAGCGTACCACAAAGTTAGGTTTCTTTAAGTTTAACTAATGAATACTGTATATTAGTTTTATTTACACCACTGTAGAACAAAATGAACCAAAACCCTTAAATTTACTTAAATTGGGTGGTGTTTTTAACACCAATATGGATGCTCTAAAGACTTGGTCAACAAAATAACAAATAAGGAGTACTTGCAAGTGACAACGTTAAATATCAATCTGATAACAAGACTCCTAGTATCCTACTACTAACAAAACAACTATACTCCATGCATAAGATTTATTTGGCATAATTAAACTAAGGATGAAAATTGGGCACATAACAGGTAATGTATCAACTCTATGGGATTTTTTCATGGGTCCTTTGGTTATCATAAGTCTAAAATTTGAAACTTGTTAGGTCAGAAATCTCTGTCCAAAACAATTCTATTAATAGGTCCTCTTTCTGTTTCTTTAGGGTCCAAAATACCTCTCAATTAAAAAGGGAAATCAATAAACATATCCCTTAAATATCTCCTTCTTAAATTCAAAACGTTAAGACTTGTAACTCAATCTTCTTCTTCATTTTTCAAATTCATAACCATCCATTCCCATTTCACCTTCATCGCGCCAAAAAAAAAAAAAAAAAAGAAGAAGAAGAAGAAGTAACAGAGCATCTGAGTAAACATCGTTGATGGAACACAAAGTATTCAAAATGGTAATATTTTTTACAAAATTGTTGGAGAAATTTCACAATGTGTTTAAAATTGCTTTGTTTTCCATTCAACTATTTGTGAAAATTCATAAAGTGCTCAAATTGCTAATTTTTTTTCCCAAAAAAGTGATTGAGAAATTCCACGTGGTATTCAAAATGTTGATTTTTATGGAAAACTGTGAGAGAAATTTCATTATGTGTTTAAAAGTGTTGTGTTTTCCAGAAGGTTGTTTGAGAAAATTCACAAAGTGTTCAAAATACTAAATTTTTGTTTTCAGAAAAGTGGTTGAGAAATTATACAAAGTGTTCAAAAGGTTGATTGTTTTTTTTTTTTTAGAAAACTGTTTTAGAAATTTCATAAGGTGTTTAAAAATGTTGTATTTTCAAAAAAACTATTTGAGAAATTTTACAAAATGTTCAAAATACTAATTTTTTCAAAATTTTGTCTGAGAAATTAATTTCAGAAAATATTACATTTTGAGATTTTCATAAATAAAGTTTTGAGAAAATTAACAAACTATTACTTTGATAAATTTGAAAAGTCGACCAAACATGGACAAAAAAAAAAAAAAAAACACGCACATGACTATATGTGTGAGGGTGTAGAACGCACATGTGTATATGTGTATGGCTGTATATACGCATATATGCATATTTTCTGAGAAAAGATAGAAGGTTTCTAAGTCTTGAATCTACCTACATTTCTATATATATGTATTATATATCTATATATAGACGCATGTGTGTGTGTGTGTGTGTGAGAGAGAGAGAGAGAGATTGTATAAATAAGAGTATTCTGGAAAAAAAAGTGATTATATATACGATCGGGCTTTTAAAGGAATAGGGTCGAGTGAACATACCTAGTGTACATTATTTTTTGTCTAAAAGAACCCACGGGCCGCCCCGCTGACCCGCGCACCCCGCTAACCCGCGGGTTCTTTTAAGGCAAAAAACAACGTTCATTGGATATGTTCACTCGACCCTGTTCACTTAAGAGCCTAACCGCATATATATAAGAGTCTTTTAAATTGATAATTAAATCAAATTTGATTTACCAAATAAAAAGAATGATTTAAGGGAATGATATAATATATTCCCTTGTATCATAAAAAGGGTAATCAGTCTAAGAAATCTCATAAGGGACTTTTTGACCGAGAAAGAAATGTAGATGGGCTTTTACCACTATTGATTGATGATTATGGCCTTTCTGATTAAAAAAAAAACACTTTTTCATACCGCCTGGAGTAAAAACTCCCAGACTAGTTCATAAGGTTTTAATGGTCCATCTACTTTCAACAAAGCCTTTTAAATCCGTGAGCTATGTAAATCAAAAGCAACTCTGTAGTTAAACACGCTGCTGGTGCAGTAGCAACCACAATGACACTAGGATGAGTAACCCTCCTTAGAAATTTTTTTGTTAAGGAGTAAGGCAGACACAATTGTTGGTAGATGAAGAAATGTATCGTTACACATAGGGGTGTAAGTCGGAACGGAAATTCCGATTCCGTCCGATTCCGTTCCGATAAATTACAATTTTGGAAACATAAAAATAATTCCGAATTCCGAAATTTCCGATTTCCGAAATTTCGGAAAAAAAATCGGAACGGAATTGGAACACTTCTGAGATTTCCGAAAATTCCGAATTTCCGTTCCGAAAATATTCCGAATATATTCCGAACTTAAATTTCCGAATATATTCCGAATATATTCTGAACTATAGTTTTATATAGGGTTAATTACAGAAACACCCCCTGTGGTTAGGTCTTTTATCAGTTACGCCCCTATACTTTAAATTTTATCACTAATACCCCCTGTGGTCTGGACTAAAGTGAAATAGTCACTTTTTCCGTTAAAGTTAACGGAAAATGGGTAAAAATACGAAATTACCCCTATTACATGCTAATAAGAACACCCTTATATGCTTAAATGTTTATTTAGGCATATGTGGTATACTATTATATTATTTTGATATTATATTTGTTGTTAGAGACCATTCTGTAGTCGCTTTGAGATACATTCATGAGAGCAAATTTAATTTAAATTTTTTTTTTATCTACCCTTGGACACACACACACACACCACACACAGTCTTGGCGATATATTATTATTATTATTATTATTTTTTATCTACTCTTAGACACACACAATCTTGGTGATATGTTAGTTTTTTTTTTTTTTTTTTTTTTTAATCTACTCTTGACCACACACATAGTGAAATCTAGTGTAGTGATGTACTAAGATCTAAAAAAAAATTTATCTCCAAAATTTTTTGTGTGTGTCAAATTCGCTCTCACAAAGGTACCCCTAAGTAACCATAATGATCTTTAACAATAAATGTAATATTAAAATAATATAATAATGTACCACTTATGCCTAAATAGACATTTAAGCATATAATGATGTTATTATTAGCATGTAATAGGAGTAATTTTGTACTTTTATCAATTTTCCGTTAACTTTAACGGAAAAAGTGACTGTTTCACTTTAGTCCAAACCACAGGGGGTATTAGTAATAAAATTTAAAGTATAGGGGGGTATTTGATAAAAGGTCTAACCACAGGGGGTGTTTCTGTAATTAACCCTTTTATATATACACTTATGACTAATGAGTTATGACTCATATAATATAAATTGGGGGTTTGAGTATAATTCTAAAAACATTTTGTACTAAAATCAAATTTATGAAAAAAAAACTAGGTTTTAGTTTAACAGGTATATATATATATATATATATATTGCTTTATAGTTTATTCTCATTTCTCACATCTCAGATCTCATTTATTGCTGCGGCTAGGGTTCCCAAAGATAGCGCAACTCATCGCCGTCCCCTGTTGCCACTGTCGTCGCCTCCGTCCCCTGTCGCCACCATCGCCTCTTTTGCTCTAGGTATATATCTCTAAATCTAGATCTTCCTCTTACTCTTACTCTTCCTCTTTATCCACTAATTTAATCCTTGATCTTTGTTTGGATATCTAAATCATTAACTTTCGAGTCCTTCCACATCCTCACAATGGTGAGGCGATTGCAAAGGTCGTGGAGTGTTGTTTGTTGGAGTGGGGTATAGACAATGTCATGACTATCACTCTTGACAATGCTAAGAATAATGACACTTGTGTAGTAGACTTAAAGAGGAGATTGAACAAAAGAAATATGATGTTGCTTGGTGGTGAGTTCTTTCATGTACGATGTTTTGCACACATCATAAATCTTGTTGTGAGGGATGGGATTGAAGAGGTTAAAACAACTATCAAGCGTCTACGTCGAAGTGTTAAATACGTGAGAAGTAGTCCATCTCATTTGCAATTGTTTAAAAAATGTGCCTTGGAGGAGGGTATAATCACTAAACGGGTTGTGTGCTTAGATGTAAAAACTAGATGGAATTCAACCTACCTCATGATAGATTCCACGATGGAGTTTGAAAAGGCGTTTGATAGGTTAGAGGAGCAAGATCCGTGCTATAAAAAAGCATGTGAAAGGGTGGGTACAATGGAAGATATTGATTGGAAGAAGTTAAAGAATTTGCATTCATTTTTAGAAGACTTTTATCTTCTAACAAAACGCATATCGGGTTCCCATTATGTCACTTCCAACACTTACTTTGATGAAGTAGCACAAGTCAAAGAATTTATCTTGCGTGATTTGAATAGTGATGATATTCATCGTTGTGCCATGGCCACCAAAATGAATACAAAATTTGATAAGTATTGTAACATAGAATCTCTTAACCCAATTTTGCTTATTTCAATAGTACTAGATCCGCGTTATAAAGTTGATTATGTGACCTTTTGGTATAACGAAATTTTGGGTTATGATCCATTTCTTTCCGAAGAGACAAAAAAAAAAAGAAAGTTGAAAGTTTCATTGGTAGTCTAAAAACATCGATGTCACGCCTTTATCTCAAGTACAAGGATGAAGCTACATCTTTTGTGGATGTTGCTTCATCCAATAGGTTGGATGGTGATAATGGTGATGCAAGTGACAAAGCCGCTAAACGTTCTTCAAAGAAGGATAAGTTTAGGGCTGATTTAAAAAAGAAGGACCATGTCGATGCCATGAATGATTTAGATAGGTACTTGGGGGAAGGGATAGAGGAGGAAAATCCAAACTTTGATGTCTTAGCATGGTGGAAAGGGAAGCTTGCAACATACCGTGCACTTGCAATCATGGCACGAGACATATTATTAATTCCTATTACATCGGTTGCTTTCGAGTGTGCTTTTAGTACTACGGGTTGAGTACTTGATCCATTCCGAAGTTCCTTGACACCTAATATTGTGGAGTGTTTGGTGTGTACTCAAGATTGGTTAAGAAGTCCAACACCATCGATTAGCATTGAAGAAAGACTCGAGGAACTTGAGGAAATCGAAAGGAGTAAGTTGTATATATATAATATAAATTTTGTTTAATTGTCTCATTTCATTTGTTTTTAATGGAAAGTTTTAATGCATATATAAATGTGTGTGTGTGTGTGTGTATGTGTGTGTGTGTTTGTTTGTTCATTGTAGCTATAACCCAAGAGTTGGGAGCTTTATCAGTTGGGAGTGAAGTGCAGATTTGAGGCTTTCTTGATGCTGCAATGGAGTCAGCAGTTTCTTATCACCATCCAGCTTTTTTGTTCTACTTTTTAGTTGTGTCTTGACACTTAAAAACTTTTTAAGCTTTTTTGAATTTAGTATGGATTTTTGTTTGATTCTGTATCTCCTTTTGGTGGAAGACTGAATTGTTACATTTGATGGTTTTAAATTGTGTGGATATGACTATGTAATAGGTACTGACAGTACTATGGTTCTTGTAAGTGGTGGTTTCAATTTATTAATTTTTTTTTTATGTATCTTTTGATTTTAATATACCCTAATACTTAATATCATTCACTATTGATATTCCGAAATTTTCCAAAAATGGTCGATATTTTCCAAAAAATGGCCAAAATTGCAGGAATTCCGAATATTCCGAAAATTCCGAAAATACGGAATCGGAAATGAATATGATATTTCCAAAAAAATTGGAACGGAAATCGGAACACCTATTTAATTTTCGAAAATTTTAGAATTTTTTCCGATAGGGTGATTTCCGTTCCATTCCGTCCGACTTACACCCATAGTTACACACATTCTATTGATTCCCAAAGTGTAGGTCTACTTGGTCATTCTCGATAGGGATCGTCCCTTCCAATTGCCCCTCCTACCCTTTTTGTCAAAAAAGAAAAAAGAAAGAAAAAATCAAGCGTAGCCTCTCGTATAAGAAAGGAAAATTTTGTGATAAACCCCTTAAAATTAGTGTATAGTTTGTAAAACCCAACAAAAGTTATTTTTTAATATAAACCCAAAGTGCTGATTTGTTTTAAAGCTAAACCCCTTCTTTTTAATTTTTTTTGTTTTTATAACAAATCTACCCCCACCACTACCACAATCGTCATCTTCATCACCAGCACGATCGCCACCGTCGCCGCCACCACGCCATTCCATCGTCACCGCGCCACCACCACTGCCATCATAGCACCATTATCACCACCATCGCAGCACCACCATCACCACCATCGAAGCACTACCACCCTCGCCATAGTGTCCACTATTGCAGCACCACCACCATCGCCACCATCATAGCACCACCACCCCACCGTGTCCACCAGTGCAGCACCAGCACCATCATAACAGCACCACTACCATCGTCGTCACCATCACCATCATCATCACCATCACCAGCATTGTCACTGCCATCACCACCACCATTCTCACTGCATCACCACCACCACCACCACCACCACTACCATCCCCACCTCCCCCTTAACAGCACAGTTCATAGCCACCACCATCACAGCACTACCATGACCACCACAATATTATCTGTTTTTGCAAACAGATAATATTATCTGTTTTCAAAAACTGAGAATTTTTCACCACAACCTCCACCATCGGAGTACCTCCACCACTGCACCACCACCACCACCACTACCACCACCTACCCCTTAACAGCACAGTTCATAACCACATCCATCGTAGCACCACCATGACCACCACTAGAGCACCACAATATTATCAGTTTTTGCAAATAGATAATATTATCTGTTTGCAAACAGATAATATTATCTGTTTTCAAAAACTGAAAATTTTTCACAACCTCCACCACTGCACCACCACCACAACCACTGCACCACCACCACTTCCCCCTTAACAGTACGATTCATAACCACATCCATCACAGCACCACCATGACCACCATTAGAGCACCACAATATTAACAGTTTTTGCAAACAGATAATATTATCTGTTTGTAAACAGATAATATTATCTGTTTTCAAAAACTGAGAATTTTTCACAACCTACACCACTGCACCACCATCACCACCACTGCACCACCACCACCACCACCTCCTTCCCCTTAACAGCACAGTTCATAACCACAGCCATCACAGCACCACCATGACCACCACCAAAGCACCACAATATTCTCAATTTTTGCAAACAGATAATATTATCTGTTTTCAAAAACTGAGAATTTTTCACCACAACCTCCACCATCGGAGCACCACCACCACTGCACCACCACCACCACCACCACCACCTCCCCCTTAACAACACAGTTCATAACCACCATCATCACAACACTACCATGACTACCAACAGAGCACCAAACAGATAATATTATTTGTTTTCAAAAACTGAGAATTTTTCACCACAACCTCCACCATCAGAGCACCACCACCACTGCACCACCATCACCACCCCCATAACAGAACAGTTCACAACTACCACCATCACAGCACCACCACAACCACTACCAGCAGCACCACAAAACAGATAATATTATATGTTTTGACAATATTATCTGTTTTCAAAAACAGATAATTTTGCACCACCACCACCATCAGAGCACCACCACCACCGCACCACCATCATCACTCCCATAACAGAACAGTTCACAACCACTACTAGCAGCACCACAAAACAGATAATATTATCTGTTTTGACAATATTATCTATTTTTGAAAACACATAATTTTGCACCACCACCACCACCACCGCACCACCACCACCATACCCCTATAACAACACAGTTCATAACCATTGCGATCACAGCACCACCACAACCACTACCAGCAGCACCACAATATTATCTATTTTTGTAAACAGATAATATTATCTGTTTTCTACAACAGAATTTTGCAGCACCACCACCACCACCACCATCAGAGCACCAACACCACCAGCACCACACCACCACCACCACCACCACTACCGCACTGCGCCACCATCACCATTTGTATCATCGTTGTCATTGTCGTTGTCATCGTCGTCGCCGTCGACATCACCCCATCCTCACCTCCATTACCATCGTCATCACCACCACCATCACAGCACCACTACTACCACCATTGAAGCACCACCATCGCACCACCACCACCACCACCACCACCACCACCACCATCGTCACCTCCATCTACAATCGGAGCTTCAGTACCACCATCATAGCACCACCATCGCACCACCACTATTGAAGCACCAACAAAATCACAACACCACCATCGCACCACCACCACCACAATCCTCACCACCACTATCATCATCGTAGTCGTCACTTTTGCTGTGTAGGAAGAGATGACATTTTTGGTTTCTTAGCAAATTAGGTCATTTTGGTCATTTTGGTTGGAGAAGGGGTTATTGAGTTAAATATTTGGGTCTTGGGTTTTATGTAGCCTTGTATTAATTATAGGGTGCTATGGCTGAGTGCCCCTATAATAAAAGGCATTTACTATGTGAGATCCAAATTCAACATATTCTGGAATACAAAATTGTACTCCAAAAGGCTTGAGGAACTATTTGGGAATAGAGAAAACTAAGTCCAAGTATCATTTTTATTGTGTTGGTCTTATAAAGAACTAATTCTTAGATCACTTTGTTATCCAAAATATATATTGGGATGTATAAATCTAAAATCTGAAATACTTTACTGATTGGAGATGAAAATAAATACAGAATAAATTTGAGAAAGAATCCGAGTCCAGTGACAACACTAATTCCTTAAGACGAATTTGATCTCTCTTGGTGCACAAGGTTGATGAACAATCGTCTCCCAAGATATAACGGATTTACAATTCTATAAAGGCTGCACTTCAATCTATAGAATCCGGAGAACGCAAATATATGTATAATACTCGAACTGACTAGAACTCTTATATGCAGAGAGAGAGAGAGAGAGAGAGAGAGAGAGAAAGATATTCTATATTAAAATGAATGAACAAGACCCATATATATAAGTTGTAGGAAACTGTTCATCCACAGTCACAACCTTTCAAAAGGAAACTGCTCGTCAATAGTCATATCCATTCGGCTAAGGGTCTATTTGGCATGACCAAAAATTCATTCAATTAAAAAACCAATTTCTCATTCAAATTTTTCCAACAGTCCCCTACATGAATGATAAATTGTCTATACAACATGCAAATGAAAATGAAGAAACTAGTTCGAGTATCGATGAAGAGGTCTGCTTCAGACTAAGTAGCCTAGTGGCCTTGAACTTGCCCTAGTGATAAACTATCGGATTTACTAGCCGGTGAGTAGACTAGATTGTCATTAAACTCCCAACTATTTGTGTAAACCTAGACAATAGAATACACACAACCCTTCTTCTTACATATTTGGTTCTCACGTTTGTGTTCATTTTGGCCTTGAACACCTCTTGGTTCCGTGAGTGTTTTAGAGAATTCAGCCTTCAAAATCTCATAGAAGCGGTCCTTTCTTACTCACGTAGGTGGTTTTTATGAATAGTATCCTGTAATACCCCACTTGTTCATTTTCCAAGGTATACACACCATTAAAAGTGTATCTTATCCTATTACTCGTGGCAGATTGACACTGACTCATCTTTGAAATGGGAGGAAGAAGATATAATTCTTCTCATTGTGTACCAAGTACTAAGGAGTATATAATTTAGTTTTCCCGTTGAACCTAGATCTTAGGATCTCCGGTCAGTTAGGTTGGGTTTCCACTATGATGACTCTTATTTAGTGCATAGGCTTTAATCTCATTGCCCCCAATAAACTTTCCACTTGCTCTCACGTTAGGCCTTTTGTAAGTGGATTCGCAACACATTTCTTTGACTTTTCCTGGTCAATAGAAATAATTTCATTTGAGAGCAGTTGCTTTACGGTATTATGTCTATGACATATATATATATATATGTATCGAGATTTATCGTCATACTATTGTGTGCCCTTTCTAATTTTCGATTGGCTACCACAATATAGGCACAAGTTTTGTCCAACTTGGAATATCCTCTAAGAAAAAGCGAAGCTAATTTGCTTCCTCTCTTGGTTTATCTAAAATAATATATTTAGATTCCATTGTTGATCAGGCAATGCAAACCATTTAGAGGATTTGCAAGGCACAACTGCACCTTTAAGTGTAAAGACATGTCTACTTGTGGATTTTTAGTCTTTTCAAACAGATATCCAATTCGGACCTTTACCCTTCAAGTAGATGCTTCAAGTACAGTTGGATATCTCCTGTAATGCAGTTCATAGATCAAGGTGTATCTCAGGTGTCCAAGTACCCTAGTGATCAGCGACGAATAGTTGCCGTTTATAGTCCTAAAAATACGGTTGTTAGCCCATTTTATGTAGTTATTAGTAGTTTTTTAATAAGTATTCTAAATTTTGTAGGATTTGGAGCTTTAACTTGAAAATGCACAAAAATCCAATGATTAGTGGATTTGGAAGTTATTCTGGGCTCAAACAGTGATTCCGGTGAAAGCTGAATGCAGTAGCAGTCTCGGAAAATTGTATTTTTGACAAGGAATACTTTGAATTTGAGAAATTTCTCCAGAGATATAAAATGTAGATCTTCGAGTTATGGACGTGTGGCTTTAAACAGTGAGTCAATCCGAGTTCCAAGCAAAAAGTTATCGCAATTCTACGAAAGTCGCGTAGTGCAGCGAAAACTACCTCGCGCGAGCGACCTGTGAAAAAACCAAAAACGTGTATTTTGTTAAATTAAAGTGTCCAGCGAAGGTGGTTTGTGCATATGACGTCGAAAAACGTAAATATAGAAGTTTTAGTACGATTTGGCTTAGGAAAGCTTCCTAAATCCTTCCAAACTCTATATAAATCATATTCTAAATCAATTTTGTGATTACACATCATTACACAACATTAGATACATCAATATACAACTAAAATTTCAGCCATTGAAGGGAGGAAAGCAAGGAAAAGAAGAAGAAGAAGTCCAAGGATTCCCATGGCCTCCTCCATCAACCTCTTGCCGTTCATCAATTCTATGGCCACTTAAACCTAGATCTAGGGTTTCAATGAAACCCTAGCCAAGTAATAGGGTGTATTTAATGTTTTTATTTTAGTTTTATTATGTATGGATGACAGTTACATGTTCCGAGGATTTTTATAAATAAATCGTGCTTTTATTGATTAAATCGTTACTTTCAAAGTTTACTCTTGTCTTAGATCTATTTTGATGGTAGTGTGCTTAATGATCTATGCTTGCTGTGCTTGTTTAGATTATTTACATGTAATGGTGCTTAAATTGAATTGTGCTATCAAGTATCCGAATAGTCCATGCCTAGATTAGACGGATTATGCCACAACCCTAGTTTAGTGTGGGATAATTCGTGCTAACCGAAGATGGATTATGTTGGTGCTTGAACCATAGTTATTTTCTTGACAGAGGAATTGGGCTTGTAGCTACAATTCCCCATTATCATCCAACTTAATAAGCTAAAGTAATTCATAAATACCCTTATTATGAAGCTAGTGGTGGATTTGCAATCCTAGGTTCCTTAAACTTATTATAAAAACAAATATTTAATTACTTTCATAATTTAGATTTACTTTTATTATAATTAGTTTAATTAAAATCAAATTAAAATCTGCTTTTCTTAAATTAGCTAAATTTAGGTTTTAAAATTAAAGCGCGGTAGTTAATCAATCTCTGTGGGTTCGACCTTTACTTCTACACTGCAAATCTTTAGAACAGTAAATTATACTTTTATATCTTGATTTTGACAAGATCAATTTTTGGCGCCGTTGCCGGGGATTGCAAATTACTACCTTTACTTTTAGAATCTTAGTTTAGTTAATTCGTAAATATTAGATTAGGTTTTCTTTTTCTTATTTTTCGTTTTATTTTGAGTCACTAACTTTCCTTTTTATTTTGTAGTTTCTCGAGTCGTCAAAATTCTAACGTTTTCGAGTGGATTAGCTAATCACATCAAAGGAGCTTACGCGAAAAAATATAAATAAAATAAAATAAATTGCTTCTTGTGAAACTCGCTTTAAACCACTGTAAGTCAGGGCACTGTGACGCACTATTTGCATTAGTTTAGGGTTAATTGCACTGCATTAGCTAGGAAACCCGGGGCGCTGGACTTGACGCGGTCATTGCATTACAGGATAATATTCATGCATCACAGTAGTTGAGTGCTTGTTATCTTAGTTGCGTGATTGCTATTTGTTTTTTTTTTATTTGAGTCAGTATTTGTTTTTAGTTTATTTTCTTTTTAGTTTATGTTTGGTACACGTTCTAGTAAACCTGAATTACAAACTTTTGATCCTGAACTTGAACGTACCCTTAGAATTAGTAAGTCTTCAACCTAAGCTCCGAGAGCTCAGTGGAAAATAGACGACGAATCGACTCCAGAACCATCGTCTCTATTTCAGGTCTAAATTCAAAGTACCCTTAAAAGTTTAAGAAAAACTCGAACTTTGAACATAGAATCTATTCCAATGGCCGACATTGGAAACAACGCAAATAATGGAAATAACCTTAATATACCTCCACCTCCTCCGCTTAAAGACTATTTCATTCCTACGACATATACACCCTAGGCAAGTATAGAGTTACCGGAGGTGACGACATCTCACTTTGAGATAAAGTCATCTACCATCGCACTATTACCATCTTTCCATGGCCGTATTAAAGAAGACCCTTATCAGCACTTAGGTGATTTCCAAGATATATGCTATACTTTGAAAATACAAAACCTAACTGATGATGAGTTAAAATTGCGGCTCTTTCCATTCTCTTTAAAGGACAAAGCTAAATATTGGCTTCAATCTCTTGAGCCAAATACCATTAAAACATGGAAAGCCTTACACACCGCATTTTTACAAAAGTTTTTCCCAATCACAAGAACTAATCAGATAAGGAAATCAATAACGAACTTTGTGATGCAAGATGGGAAAACACTTTATGACACTTGGGAACAGTTTAAAGAATTGTTACGCTCATGTCCACATCATCAGGTTCCCAAGTGGCAATTAGTTCAGGTCTTCTACGAGGGACTTATTTCCTCAATACGTAACACCGTCGATGCCGTTTGTATGGGTACCTTCTTACACAAAAGTGCCGATGAGGCATGGAAGATATTTGAAACGTTAAGCGAGAATTCGATGCACCAAACTGTGTCGATACGGCCTGAGGGGTGTCTTCCACCTAAACTTAAGCGTGAGGAGCGTTTCGAGTCGAGTCAGTCAAATGACATACAAGAATTGAATAGGAAACTTGACCGACTTATGACAATGAACCAAATGTCGAATGCACCCTCTTACGAAGTATGTGCATTATGTTCTGAACCTTTTCATAATATCTTTGCATGTCCTTCCGCTTCTCAATTTCCTGAATTCGTGGAGCAACACATAAACTCTATTCAAGAATACCCACGAAATAATTATAATCCTATGTCGAATAATTTTTCTAACACTTATCGACCCCAATATCCACAAAATCAATACCAACACCCTCCTCCTAATCCTAACCCTCCAAGGGTGAACGCTTTTGAGGAGGCGGTGTTGAAATCCCTTAAGACTATTGAGGCACAAGTACAGGCACAAGCACAAATAGTGCACTCTCATATACAATCCATTGCGAAGCTTGAATCCCAAATGGTACAAATAGCTAATACAATGAGTCGTAGAAACGAGGGTCAGTTGCCTAGTCAAACTATTCAGAATCCTAAGGGACAATATGAAAATGGGGGTTCGAGTGAGCACGTTAATGCCGTTTCAACTAGGACGACTATTCGGGAAGAGGAAGTAACTGAAATTCCGGATGAGGGTGAGAAAGATATGAATAATAACTCGACTGAAGAAAAGGGGGAGGAGACGAGTAAAATTCGAAAAGAAAAAGAACCGGTCCCAACTAACTATGTTCCAAAGTTACCTTTTCCACCTAACGTTGAGGGACCGTCACATTTGTCTAAGAAAGGGTCAAAGGTTGAGGATATACTTGAGGTATTTAAACAAGTTAAAATCAATATTCCATTCCTCGATGCTATTAAACAAATTCCCGCTTATGGTAAATGTCTTAAAGACCTATGCACTCAAAAACGTAAATTGCGTAGTCATACTCCGAAAAAGGTCATTCTCACAGAAAAAGTAAGTTCTATTTTTCAACATTCACCTCCAAAGTATAAAGATCCGGGTACGCCTACGATATCATGTGTCATAGGTGACACTGTCATCCATAGGGCTCTCCTTGACTTAGGTGCGAGTGTTAATCTCTTACCTTATCACGTCTATAAACAACTAGGACTAGGTGAACTGAAGCCTACGGCCGCTACCATACAATTAGCGGATCCTTCCGTCAAAGTACCTAGAGGAATCATCGAGGACGTCTTAGTTAAAGTTTATCAGTATTTTTATCCTATCAATTTTATGGTCCTTGACACCGAACCTGTCCTAGATGCTAGGAAGCACACCCCTATTATTCTGGGTCGTCCATTCTTAGCGACCGCTAATGCGCGTGTTAATTGTCGAACAGGGGTGATGAAAGTGTCATTCGGGAATTTGAACTTAAAATTAAATGTGTTTAATGCTGTCGATCAACATTCCAAAGACGATGATTATCTATGTATGGAGGGTAGTGAGGTAAGACGAACAATTGAACCCAATTATGTGATACCTGTGAGTAATGAAAATAATATGGTGATTAGTGAGTGGACAAAGTTGAATAATCAGGACCCCAAAGATGAATTTCCTCGGAAGATACGAAATCATTTTGAACATAATCAGGATGAACCATCAATTGAATTAATTCAAAGCGACGTTATTTCTGCTTATCACCGGGCTTTTCCTGAAATCCTTAGGGGTATAAAGTCCGATTTTCAGCCTCCATAAAATCCTGAGCTAGAACGGTCTAGCTAAAGATGTAAAAGACAGCGCTTCTTGGGAGGCAACCCAAGCTTTATTTTGTCTGTTTATCTTATTTTTGCATGTTTTTGGATCGTTTTGGTCAGTTTTTGAGTTTTCTGGACAGGTTTGGGGATTGGAGTAAAGTTATGTTTAATTTAGATACATAAAATAAGTGAACCGAGAGAAAATATCCTTCTCGCGCGCGCGGCCCGCTCGCGCGAGACATCGCTCGCGCTAGAATGTGCCTTAGTGAAATTTTCGTTTACTTTTTGTTTATGAGCTCTCAGGTTCTCCTCACGCCTCGATTCGCGGGCGCGAGGCTATCTCGCTCGCGCGAGATTTTCACAATCAATTAAAAAAAAAAACAAAAAAAAATTTGGGATTCGCGCGAGCGACGGCCGCTCGCGTGATCCCCCATTTTTCTGATTTTTTTTATTTTGCTTTCTATATCATTTCCCCCCACCTGTTTGAGTAGTTTTTACTTTTCTGTTTCTGTTCTTAGGTATTTTTTTTAGATCGAGTCTTTTGTTGTTTTCTTGTTTATAGTTATGTTTTATTTTCTTTTATAGTTATTATCTTTTTGTTTTCATAATTTTGTTCATTCCTATAGTTTATTTTCGTTTCGTTTAGGTTAGTTAAAATTCTTTTAGCTGCTTTTATTATTTTATTTGTTTGTTTTCTTTTATTAAGAAGTAACAGGTAACATTGAACTTTATTGACATATTCCTTTGTGTTCACCTATTTGTGATTGCCGAGATCGAGGTATTATCGTTCCTTCTTTACGTACTCTCCTTTCTTTCGTTTTATTGTTTCATTGGGGGCAATGAAAGGTTTAGGTTTGGGGGTATGTACTCGCATGCACATTAGACTGCAATTTTACACCGATTTTTCAAAAAAAAATTTCAATACTTGTGCTTAAATAAACGATGATTACCGACGTTTTTGCAATCTTAATTCGATACTTCTTGTTATGTAACTTAGATTGTTATAAAATGGTAAACAAGGAAAAAATGTGGTTAAACATTTACTGAAGTTATGATATGACGTTTTAGGTCATGTATCATTTGAATCGTAGTTTTATATCATAGATTTGCACACAAACCTATGCACTGCACATAGTCACGTGAATACATGTTTGATGTGAACTATAATATAATTCGGATTTCTAGATACCACAAGGTGGAGACTAGACCCGGTGAGGTTTTGAGCCTATCCTTTCTTTTTAGAGAGTTATAAATACATTTTGTGTTTATCGAATTTCATTTGGAATAGCGCATCTACTTGTTGTTTAGTCTCATTATTCTTGTTTTGGTTGATAGTCAAGTTAAAATATTTGTTACCATGCTAAATAATCTTCCATTGTAACATTAAAGAACTATATTACCATAGGAAATGATGGTAGGCCCTCGTTGTTTACTGTCGACCGATAAATGATAATTTTCCTTAGTTCGCCCTTTGAGCCATTAAAATGCCATTTTTCTTTAATTACCATTATCCTGTTTTTGCTCCAATTTGGCCAACTTGGAGTTCACCCCTGAAAGATTGATCAACTTTTAGTGGTGTTAAGGCGATGTGTGACTGAGAAAAAGAAGAAAATAAGATGATGTTTGGGGTGGTTGCCTTGTTATTTACTGAATATTCGTTTCAAAAGCAACAAGGAAGAAAATAATAGAGAAAAAGAAAAGAAAACAAAAGAAAAAAAAGAATAAGGTTGAAAAAAAAAAAAAAAAGAAACAGAAGGAGAAAAAATTGAAAGGAATGAAAAGAAGAGAATGAGAAGATGAAAGTTGGTAGAAGAGATGAATGAAAGAAATCGAACATGCCTTACAATGCCATTCTAAAACTACCTAACAAATCCTTTCTATCATTTTCCATTGTCTGAGCCACATTACAACCTTTGAAAAGTCCTATTTGATCCTAGAAAACATGGTTTGGATATGTAAACGATGGGAGGGGGATTAAAACATGGTAATGACTAATTTTTCTTGATTGTTGGCATCCTATCCATGAGACTCCTATTCTTTCATGTCATGCGTCTTTTTCCAGTTATATGTGAGTATTTCTCATTTTGAAAACATATTTCCTTTACTCACATATTTTAGAAAAATTACACCTGTTTCTGAGTGTTTCATTTTAGAGTGTAATTAACATTGTGAGATTCGTAGTCGAGACACAGTTAATTGGTTATCCGAGTTATATTCCAAGTTCATGACATGCGTGTGTTCATTTGACTACTACATCACACACGTGCAATTTTATGAGAAACTCTATGGATTTATACGATGCATGTGTTTATGATTGTTTTTCATGATGTAGGTGGACGTCTGATTTCGTTTCTTCTTGTTCATTATTCTATTTCAAATCATCGTTCTATGATAAGGAGTATTGATTGTTTTGTTTTTCGTTTGAATAAAACTTTTTAAATTTACAAGTTAATAAAGATGGTTGTGGGTGACTTGTTGATGAGAACCCTCACGAGACTTTACTCGTCCGACTAGGGACACCTAGGGATTTAAAAGGCTTGTTGCATATGCTAAATGCAATCGTGATCCATGCAAAAATAGAGTAGTATTTGGATAGTAGTATTTATTTTTATATTTTTCTTTGCTCGAGGACTAGCAAAGTGTAGGTTTGGGGGTGTGATCAGCGACGAATAGTTGTCGTTTATAGTCCTAAAAATACACTTTGTTAGCCCATTTTATGTAGTTATTAGTTATTTTTTAATAAGTATTCTAAATTTTGTAGGATTTGGAGCTTTAACTTGAAAATGCACAAAAATCCAATGATTAGTGGCTTTGGAAGTCATTCTGGGCACAAACGGTGATTCCGGTGAAAGCTGAATGCAGTAGCAGTCTCGGAAAATTGTATTTTTGACAAGGAATACTTTGGATTTGAGAAATTTCTCCAGAGATATAAAATGTAGTTCTTCGAGTTACGGACGTGTGGCTTCAACGACGAGTCAATCCGAGTTCCGAACAAAAAGTTATCGCAATTCTACGAAAGTCGCGCAGTGCAGCGAAAACTACCTCGCGCGAGCGAGCCGTGCGAGCGACCTGTGAAAAAACCAAAAATGCGTATTTTGTTAATTTAAAGTGCCCAGCGAAGGTGGTTTGTGCATATGACGTCCAAAAATGTAAATCTAGCAGTTTTAGTACGATTTGGCTTAGGAAAGCTTCCTAAATCCTTCCAAACTCTATATAAATCCTATTCTAAATCAATTTTGTGATTACAAATCATTACACAACATTAGATACATCAATATACAACTAAAATTTCAGCCATTGAAGGGAGGAAAGCAAGGAAAAGAAGAAGAAGACCAAGGATTCCCATGGCCTCCTCCATCAACCTCTTGCCGTTCATCAATTCTATGGCCGCTTAAACCTAGATCTAGGGTTTCAATGAAACCCTAGCCAAGTAATAGGGTGTATTTTATGTTTTTATTTTAGTTTTATTATGTATGGATGACAGTTACATGTTCCGAGGATTTTTATAAATAAATCGTGCTTTTATTGATTAAATCGTTACTTTCAAAGTTTACTCTTGTCTTAGATCTATTTTGATGGTAGTGTGCTCAATGATCTATGCTTGCTGTGCTTGTTTAGATTATTTACATGTAATGGTGCTTAAATTGAATTGTGCTATCAAGTATCCGAATAGTCCATGCCTAGATTAGACGGATTATGCCACAACCCTAGTTTAGTGTGGGATAATTCGTGCTAACCGAAGATGGATTATGTTGGTGCTTGAACCATAGTTATTTTCTTGACGGAGGAATTGGGCTTGTAGCTACAATTGCCCATTATCATCCAACTTAATAAGCAAAAGTAATTCGTAAATACCCTTATTATGAAGCTAGTGGTGGATTTGTAATCCTAGGTTCCTTAAACTTATTATAAAAATAAATTTTTAATTACTTTCATAATTTAGATTTACTTTTATTATAATTAGTTTAATTAAAATCAAATCAAAATCTGTTTTTCTTAAATTAGCTAAATTTAGGTTTTAAAATTAAAGCGCGGTAGTTAATCAATCTCTGTGGGTTCGACCTTTACTTCCACACTGCAAATCTTTAGAAAAGTAAAGTATACTTTTATATCTTGATTCTGACAAGATCACCTGGTTACCAGCTTTCAGTAATCTATACTTGGATTACTTGCATATCTACTAAGTTTGTTGATTGAGTACGCCATATTAGGCGAGTGCAATTCACAACATGTATTAGATTACCAATTCAGCGAGAATATTCCAATAGACATATTCTGCTATGATATTTTTGGTTATAGGTAAGTTAACATCTATAGGTGTTCTCGTTGGACTACAATCATACTTGTCCATCAGACTAACTAGTATTGCATCTGCAGTTAATAACAGATAAAAACCATCATGCCTTTTGAACTGATCTATCCATACAAACATCTCTATCTCCACGAATTCCCAAATCAATTTGAATTTCATACAACACTAAAAAATGATTAGCCTTTTTCTTAGTCAATAGTTATAATACTTCTTGCATGTTAGGACCCTTCTTTCCTTTTGATTTTGAAATGAGACATAAAATAAAACACCCAACCAACCAAGTGCATCTAATCACAACCGAGATGACGAATTATTAATCCAACAGTATAGCAGGTCATTGGTTTTGCAAGAAAAGCTATGGCAGTAGTGCATCTACTCACAATCAGAATGCATGGTACAATTCATAAATACTTTAATCTAATAGCATATAATCCATGGAGATTCATATGAGCAGTTTAATTTTGTAGTGAATTGTAAATAAGATTCTGGTTTACACTAAGTTGCCAAAACCAGAAACAATATTTAAAAGCAGAACATGTATTATTTTTGGTATAGCAGTTGAAGAAAGCAGATTTAAGAAACATATTGTAGTCCAAAATTTTAGATTTAAAACACACGTAATATGCCACAAAAGCAAAATTCGTCTTAAGATTGTTATCCAAAATATATATTGGGATGTATAGATCTAAAATCTAAAATACTTACTAATTGGAGATGAAAATAAATACACAATAAATTTGATAAAGAATTCGGGACCAGTGACAACATTGATTACTTAAGACGAATTTGCTCGTGCACAAGGTTGTTGAACAATCGTCTCCTAAGATAGAATGGATTTTCAATTCTATAGAGGTTACACTTCAATCTACATAATCTGGAGAACACAAATATATGTATAATACTTGAACTGACTATAACTTACATGCACAGAGAGAGAGAGAGAGAGAGAGAGAGAGAGAGAGAGAGAGAGAGAGAGAGACGGAGAGAGAAAGATACTCTTTATTTTAAATTAAAATGAATGAACAAGACCCATATATATAAGTGTCATGCCCGGGAGAAGCAAAAATAGAGAAAATAAATTCCATTTTGGTCCCGTAGACTCGTGACTGGTGAATAAACGCATTGCCATCTACTCAAACTAACAACCACAACAGTAGGGAGGATGCTATTTTTAGAATATATCTTATTAACATAACCAGAGGCTACAACGGAAATATAAAAGGTTTGGAAGTAACATATGTCCAAGTACCAATTATAGAAGTCTACTAAATCTATTACATTAGATGACTTAGAGTTTGAGGCCTAGAACAAATATTAACAGAAGTTTAACAGATATATAAACTAACTATTACAAAGCGGCACGTCTTCGTCTTTAACCCTTTAGCTCCAAGTCTGGCGAAACATCAGTCTTACGTCCTCAAGACCTGCAAAGCTCTAGACATTGGAATGTCCAGGGCACAAACGCCATCAACTTTGAATACTAAGCTAAGTGAGTACATCAAACACACTCCTCATCTGTTACTGTTCAGCATCTTAAAATGCGGTTAATCTCATATCAATGACGTCTCTCACGAACATAGTAGAGGTTTCATTAAACTATACCTTTAATCAAAGGTAACAGGAATCATATCAAGTGAAGGCAAAGATAAAGATCATAGTATAATATCTCATCATGCTTCACAATGTCTAGCATTTTCACATTCATTCATGTAACCTATGCAACCATCTCATACATCTATTTTTATGTCGGGACGATGAATCCACAGCTGAACCATCATCTATTCTATCCATGCCCATATCCATATTCATACTCGTGTCCATATACTTATTCTCATCTGTATCCATACATCGATATAATAATACCAATCTGATATCACATAACTGAGCTAACAGGCCACACCGGTCGCTTACCGGGTGGTATCTTACTTCGCACAATCCCTTGATAGGTTATCAGTCGTCTACATGGTACATCCTACCTGTAAATGATGTAAGCGGCACATCAGACATCTTCTACAATGTGTATACCCTCACTGGTCGTCTACATGGTAAGAATACATTAGGGCATTAACCGGACATTATCGTCAACGGTACACTGAATGTCTTCAACAGTGCATACACATCACTGGACGTCTTCAACAGTGAAAGGCACACTAGAAACTCTAACCATCCCACGTCCACTCAACTCATCAGTCGTTGATCTCATGGATCCAAAGTACACATATCTCAAATTCCACATAGACACATATCCCATTTCTCATCATATTATCTTATATCTTCATGCTACTATCCCATACATGCTGACCACATGTAGTGAAGTGCATTACTCTAGATAACAGGACTATCACATGCTCTGTATTTATCATATCTATTCTTTAACTGGTTAATAACATGCAGTCATGTTCTGTCGACTATATCATTCAACAATAACTACATATGGCAGTTAGCAGCAATAACAGTTCATCTTGAACTAGCAGTCAACATAAAATAGTTCATATCGTAGCATTAATATTATCATATAAGTCAAAGCCTGATATAACAACGTATTGATAAATCATGTATTCCAATACCACAATATTACACATGGTACAACTACTAACAAGTCAGATACATCTTAACTAACTTATAACATGTAACCATGTATAAACAACATATAAACAATATTATGTTCTTACCCAATCGATTGGCCAAACAAGGCAATCGATTGGATTAGAAAGGCAATCGATTGGACAAAATGCCAATCAGTTGTCAAATCAATCAATTGGAAACCATGGCAATTGATTGGGAAATTATCCAATCAATTGGTAACAATGTAATACCCACTCCCATGGTTTATCTTTAATATTGCTTTAGCATGCATAATCATGAGTTAATGATAATTATAGTGTTATGCGGCGCATATTAGAAGTGGGTTTAACTCACTAAGTTGTAGACGATCATGAGAGGCATCTACGGTTAGTCCTACAATGACTCTGTGAAAAGAAGCTATTTGGAAAGTTAAAGAAATGTGAATTTTGGTTAACTGAGATGGCATTTTTGGGTCACGTGATCTCAAAAGAGGGTGTATCAGTGGATCCACAAAAGATTGAAGCAGTGGCTAATTGGAAGTCACCAACAAGTGTACCAGAAGTACGAAACTTCTTGGGATTAGCTGGGTATTACCGAAGGTTCGTGGGAAATTTTCCAAGAATTGCGATGCCAATGACACATCTTATGCGGAAAGATGTTCCTTTTATTTGGAGTCCAGAGTATGAGGAAAGCTTTATTGAATTGAAGCCTTGTTTGATGATGGCACCTATATTGACTATTCCTTCGGGGACTGAGGGGTTTGTGATATACAGTGATGCTTCCTATCGAGGTTTAGGTTGTGTTTTAATGCAAAATAACAAAGTGATTGCATATGCTTCACGACAATTAAGGTCATATGAGGTAAATTACCCAACATATGATCTTGAGTTAACGGCGATGATCTTTGCCTTGAAGATTTGGAGGCACTATCTTTACGGGGAAAAGTGTGAAATTTACATAGTTCATAAGAGTCTAAAATATTTGTTTACATAGTGGGATTTGAATATGAGGCAGATGAGATGGTTAGAGCTAATGAAGGATTATGACTTGAAAATCCAGTATCATCCAGGGAAAGCTAATGTGGTGGCCGATGCACTGAGTCAAAAGTCTATAACCAATTTGGCTTATACTTTGACTTCACAAGAACAGTTAATTCAAGAAATGGAACAACTAAAGTTAGAAGTTATTCCAGAAACCAGAGGTGCTTTAATGTCAGCTATTATTGCACAGCCGGCCCTTATTGATGAAATTCGAGCTAAACAGCTTCAAGATCCAACATTGAAGAAGATTCATGATGAAATACCTAAAGGTAAGCAACCAGAATTTACTTTTGAGAATGATATGTTGAAATTCAAGAATCGGATTTGTGTACCTAATATAGATGGTATCAAGGAAGTAATTTTAGAAGAGGCACACAATACGAGGTACTTAATCCATCCGAGTAGTACTAAGATGTATTGTAATTTGCGAGAAACCCATTGGTGGTCAGGGATGAAACATGAAGTAGCAGAGTATGTGGCAAAGTGTGTAGCTTGTCAAAGGGTAAAAGTGGAACACCAAAAACCAGCGAAAAAATTAGAACCATTACCTATACCAGAGTGGAAATGGGAAAATATCACATTGGACTTCGTGGGAGGTTTACCAAAATCTAGAAAGTCAAATGGCAGTGTATGGGTAATCGTTGATCGATTGACTAAGTCTGCACATTTTCTACCACTTAAGACCAATGATCCAAAGAAGTTAGTTGAATTGTATGTCCAAGAAATTGTAAGACTTCATGGAGTTCCAGTATCTATAATCTCTGATCGAGATAGTGCATTTACATCAAGATTTTGGCAAGGAATACAGAGAGCGATGGGTACAAGATTGAGTTTTAGTACAGCTTTTCATCCTCAAACCAATGGACAATCAGAGCGTGTGATTCAAATACTAGAAGATATGCTTCGACTTTGTGTTTTGGATTTTGGATTTTAAAGGTGATTGGGAAGAGCATTTGCCATTAGCTGAATTTGCTTATAATAATAGTTATCAATCCAGTATTGGGATGGCACCTTTTGAGGCTTTATATAACGTAAGTGTCGTTTTCCATTTTGTTGGACTAAGGTTGGTGAGAGAAGATTGATAGGGCCTAAAATTATTCAGCAGACTGCGAAAAAGATAAAGACAATACAACAACAACTTCAAACAGCACAAAGTAGATATAAAAACTATGTGGACTTGAAAAGAAGACCGATGGAGTTTGAAGTTTGGGAGTTTGTATTCTTAAAGGTATCGCCGATAAAGGGGATTACAAGATTTGGAAAACGAGAAAAGTTAAACCCAAGGTATGTTGGGTCATTTGAGATCATTGGCAGAGTTGGACCAGTAGCTTATCGGTTGGAGTTACCATCAGAATTGGCTAATGTACACGATGTATTCTATATATCAATGTTAAGAAGATGTGTGTTGGATTCGAAGAAAGTGATTATTCCAGAGTCGTTAGAAGTTAGGGAAGACTTGACTTATATCGAGCAGCCAGTCAAGATTCTTGACAAAAAAGAGCAGGTTTTGCGAACGAAGACTATTTCTTTAGTCATGGTGCTGTGGCGAATTCATTCTATTGAGGAAGCCATGTGGGAAAGAGAAGATGAAATGAAACAGAAGTATACATTCTTGTTCGAAACTTGAGGTACTACGAATTTGGGGACAAACTCCTTTTTAAGGAGGGGGGAGATGTAATACCCACTCCCGCGGTTTATCTTTAATATTGCTTTAGCATGTATAATCATGAGTTAATGATAATTATAGTGTTATGTGGTGCATATTGGAAGTGGGATTAACTCACTAAGTTGTTTTGGGGTGTCCAATTGGGAACCCAAATTTGGCTAATATGGCAATCCAAAGTTGGGATATGTGTTGATGGGTCCCACTTGAGATGGGATAGTAATATGTGGAACACCCTATGTGCCTAAATGTTTACTAAGGCTTAAATGATTTATTATTTGATTGTTAATAATATCATGTTATTAGGTAGAGACCACTTCTGGGGTCAATTAGGGATACCTTTGTGAGCACGAATTGAACACGTTACATAATTAGTAGGCTAATTAGCAACTTCATATAATTATATGGGACCACTTATGGGACCCATGCGAGATATAGACAAATACTCATTTAGGTTTGGGATAGTTTTAATAAGTTTTATAATTGATAGGGCGTAATTGCAAAACCTAGCAAACTTGGGGGGTGGTTATAATAAAAATAGGAAATTTTATATATAATACACCTAGGGAGATGACTTAGCATCTCCATCTACTTTTAGTCAATACATACAGAGAAGTTACGAGAATTACAACGTTGACGGGGACGTTCTCGACGACGGTTGACGAGCCGAATGACGTTGGTTTTTAAAATAGGCTACATATTCGAACTCCTGGGAGTGAGTCTAATCTATTGGTACTAATTTTATTGAGTTCTGTGATAGTTTTTCCGCGACCCTTTTTGGGGTTTAAGCTCATAACTTGTAATTTATGTATAGGATTTGTACCTGGTTCATAGTAAGGCTTTAATTTCACAATTAGGAGCGAAACCCAAGAGGTGGGCGATGCCAATTTTGATATTTGGATAATTTTCATGTTGGGTTCAATTGTAATGCCAAAGCATATCTAATTAGCGTAATTTAATTTATTTAGCTTATTATTGGGCAAAATTCATGTGGCTAAATTAGGCCCAATTTATTTGTGAAAGCACGGTGTAATGATTAAATGAGCATGTTGAGTTGCCTATTTGGGTCAATGGAAATTGCTAGTTTTATACCACCATGAGGTAATCTTTGTGGTGACGACCACGGCCGCCATAGGCCTATAGGACTGCACGTGTGAAGGCGTGGGTCATGACTAGTCACGTGGGCTTGGGGAGTGGAGCCGCGGGCTAGCCGGTAGTGGTGGGAGTGAACTAGTAATTGCCACAGACTATAGTTCTTTGTAATATGTTGAATTGAGCGTGTTTATTATCCATGTTCATTATTGGCGTTGCTCACAAGCATATAGCTTATATATTGTAGTGGTTATTGAATAACCATCGTAGGTGATCGTGGCGAGGAATCGGGGAAGTGAGCTGGGAAGTGGCTTAGCTAGTTTATGGATTTTGGGAAAGTTGTAACATTGTTAATATTTACTTGCCTTTTTAGTCCTAAACTTGCAATATAGTTGTAATCGGTTTTAATCTGGTTTATAGTACGAGTCATACTTTGGTTGGTTTAAAACTTATGTAATACTTCTAATTAAGCTTTAAACTTTACTGGGGTTGTAACTTAACTCGTGGAATATATGGCTGGACTGTGTTAGTTGGGATTGTGTTTTATTGTAGTGTTGCTATGACGGATGTTATTAGATTGGGACATTTGAACTTGGAGATTTATTTATTGGGTTGGATGTAAATGGTTATATTTAGTATTTTTCTTAAAGTATTTAAAAACTCTTGCTTGAACTTGGAAGCTCATATTTGTAACTTTTGTATGACTCTAAATGGCTTAAAGCATTAGTGTTGATTTCAACTTGTGATTTGGTAAGATTATATGAGAATTTACTAATTGTTAAAATAGGGTTTTTGGCTAATTTCAAAGACAGGGTTTTGTTTTTTATTATTTTTTCTTATTGTTTGAGCTTCTTGGGTTTAAGTTTATTTTAAATTTATTTTGGAACTTTAATTACTTGAGTTAAGCCTTGGTGGCGTGCCACGGGTCCTAGGATCATTTGGGTGGTTCCGGGGCATGACAAACAATGACAATCGATTGGGCTTCGTCTTCTTCTTCAAAACAGTCTGGTTTTATTATAAAAACGTTGGGGGTTCGACTTCTTCTCATGCACGTTATTAATCACACATAAACATCCCAAAACACCCATGTTGAGTGAGTTAATGAACTCACCTTGTCCCAACATTCCGGTGACGGCATCCCGAGCTCAGTGGCAATGGTTACGGTGGGTTATCTTTCTCATCTCCTTCCTTTTTGGCTCTCTCCTTCTCTCTGCTCTTTGTTCTCCTCTCCTTCTTCTTCTTCTCTTCTCTCCACCTGAGAAGGTATATACATATATACATATATATCACACACACACACACACGATTATATATGTAGATATATAGAACACACACACACAAGCTCTCTCTCTCTCTCTCTCTCTTACCTCTCTGAATTGCCCAAACATCCATACACATGAAATAATATATATGTATAGAGGGAGGGAAAGGGCAGGTTGCAATTCTACCACATAAGGATCAGACCATTAGCAATCGATTGGGACCAGGTGGTAATCGATTGAGGTCAGATATTTGATGAAAATCGATTAGGATGGGAACACGTCATGAATTCAGGTCGGCAGGATGGCAATCGATTGTGAAAGATGGCAATCGATACAGATCAAAAGTGGCAATCGATTGGGAATATGACAATCGATTAGGAACCAAACTCACCCAAAGGGTAGAAAAGGTACTAGGGGTATATATATATATATATATATATATGAAAATACAAGGTATTACAATAATTTGTAGGAAACTATTCGTCAACAGTCACAACCTTTTAAAAGAAAATTGTTCGTAAACAGTCATATCCATTCGGCTAAGGGTCTATTTGACATGACCAAAAATCCATTCAATTAAAAAACCAATTTCTCATTCAAATTTTTCCAACACATTTTTAACTCTGACATCGACTCCTATGTATTTTTAAAATAATTACATAAACTCATAACAATTTGAAAATGATTCTTTTATGAAGCATTGAACCGCTTCTTGTGTTACCCAAACTAGCTCTAATTTTTTTTTTAAGAGACGAAAATTATCTTTTGGACACACCCACTCTTTTTTTTCTAAGATGGACAAACCCACTCTAACGCAAAATAGAAATGAGCAAAAAAAATTAACTTAGTTGGCATCTAATTTCCAGTGAAATGGAAACATAAAATGTAGTAATCCGTATTTTTATGTTTAAATTAACGATTTAGACTTCGTGTGCGATTTTAGCGAAAATTTGTCATAGGGGTATTTTGGTCATTTTTCCAATTTTATAAGTCATAAACTAAAAATATAATTTTTGGGAAAAGTTGCATATGGTTAAATGATTTGCTATTCGTATTGGATGTTAAGAGTTTTCAATCTCTATTTAGAAGATATCTCGATTTAGTCATTTTGAGAAAATATTCGCTTTTGCATTTATACGACTTTTTAATTATATTATTTAATAATATAATTACAAGAATAATAATTATAATGAAAGATAATATTTTCCTAACTAGATTTCTTAAACTATACTACCCAACCCATATGCATTTGTGAGGTGTTATGTGAGGTTTCCATGTGAGGTGTACATATGAGGTGTTATGTGCTTGAGTGTTTTGTGAGGTGTCCATATGAGGTGTTATGTGCTTGAGTGTTTTGTGAGGTGTCCATATGAGGTGTTATGTGCTTGAGTGTTTTGTGTATGTATATATAATATATATACATATTGGTGGCCTTCCCCCTTTCCCTATAAAAAGCCCCTCCCATTAGTTGTTGAAAAAGGAAAAAATATAGAAAGAGAGAGTTAGGCCGAGAGAGAAAAGAAAGAAGAAGAGAAGTGTTTAGGCGTTGCTCAACGTCATCTATAGGTACCGGGTTGTGTACAATATACTTTCTAATTCTCTGAAGTATTTCTTGTTACCTCTATTTGTACTCTTTTGCAGTTTTGTTGTGCTTTCATTTGGAATCCATGAATGTGTTGTTATTGGTCTAAAGGGTCCAAAAGTAATGAGCACCCACCAACATGCCAAAAGGCCTTTGGGACCGACGTACTGGAGACGGGTGAGGTGAGGTGAGGTGAGGTGGCTCTTTGCTGTGTGACTTATTTGGTGAGAGCGATTGAGTAAGCGGTTGAGTAAGTGCTATGGAACTGAATGGTTCATGAGCAGGGGGCACCTACTAACAGGCTAACAGGCCTTAGGGACTGACGTAATGGAGACAGGTGAGGTGAGGTTGGTGGCCTTTGCTGTGTGACCAAGAGGAACCTGGTATGATGCTCTTAGTATGAGCGTTTGGGTAGTGTGAGCAGTTGGGTTGTGAGACTGGTCAACTAATTTGATGTCGTTCTATTTATTTGTTTGTCATTATCGTTTTGAGCCTTTATTATTCCTGTCATATTATATACTTCCTGGTATGGTTTTTAGATGCAGGTAGTGCCGGTAATCGAAACCTGGAAGAGAGATAAGACTAAGGATGATATAGGAGATCCGTGGAGAATATGGATCTGTTAGGAGTTTTAAAGAATGTTGTACTTTTATTTAAAGAATTAAAGTGTAATTCATTTTATTTTTCAATGGAAATACGCTTTATTTTTGCGGGGTGTCACATAAAATTTGCTTACGACATTAATGATACTACAACACACCTAAACTCATTTTAAATAGAAACCTGTGATTTAGTCCCCAGCCATCCATTTAATATAGATTAAGTCCAACCGATTTTAGTAGGTTTGAAATTGATCCCTTATCTAATGAATTCTTAAGATTTAGTCCTTTTCCCCAAATTTTTTTTAATATATTTCCTGGACTAAATATACCCTTGATATACAATTTAAGTTGGTTTTTAATTGATGTGTCTTGTTATATTCAAAAAAGGTAACTGTAACTGAATTCTAGGGGTGATAGATTTGTGGAGGCTTAAATTGTGGATTTTTTGAAATTTCATTTTTTTTTTATGCTATTTGAAATTCCTTCCTTTTTGCTTTCTTTTTGTTCTAAAATATTATACAATGTTTATTTTCGTATGTTTATGTTTATGGAAATTTGTTTGATCAATAATAAACAGAATTTTTTCTAGCAATTTGATTTTGTTTTTCGAGTTAATCAAGAGGTGAGTAATTTATGAACTTTCGATGAACTTGCCAGTTTATATGAGAAAATTTTCACTTAGATGTGTCATGTTTTTGTTATTTTGTTTATTTCTCATTATTAAGTGAGAAATTTTCACTGTCACAGTGAGAAGTCATCATTTTGTGACTAAATGATGAATAAAAAAATGAGTAATTTCTATTTGTTTTTTAGAATAGTATAGTGAGAAGTCATCATTTGTGACTGAATGATGTATTGTTCTGACAATTAGTTTATTCACGGTGATTTTGGTGAGGAATTTCTCACCCTTTTTTGTGCATTTTCACAAAAAGTTTTTTGAGAAATTTCACAGATAGTTGTAAGAAGTTTACAAATAGAGATTTTTGGAATATCAACAAAAAAATTACAATGGACGGAAAGAAGGAAAAAAAAAAAAGGGCAAACACTTAAAGTTCTAAACTACATGCCATCATCCACTAAGAATCCAAAAGGCAAAGTAGGTCTACCCTAAGTAATTACATCACATGGAGTATGAAACAAGTCAGATACAAATGAGCGAGTTTGATGATGATGTTGGAGGTCTTTGTTTGGGAAACATTCGTCAGAGCATGTCACGGTGGTTGTGCTTCGTCGAAACATGTCTTGTCGGGAAATGTGTAAAATTTTCCTCGGTCTGTGATGGAGGTCGTCGATCGGGGAAAAACGGCCATCGATGGTGGGGAGACAATGATTGGTAGTGTGATGGCGGTGCTTGGGGGAGACGATGGTGCATGGTTAGTCGGTGGCCCGATGGATCTGTGCGTTGGTAGCATGGCAGTGTCGACGCTGGCGATGGGTGAGAGACAATCTGTAACTGGAGAGAGAGAGAGAGATAGAGAGATAGAGAGATTTGGATGGAAGACGTGATTTGTGATATACCATATATATATATATATATTCCTATAATAGGGGGTATTTTGGTCCTCAAAATAGGTGAGTGACTAATTTCTAAGTTGACTTATAGAACGGATCTATTTCTAATAAAAGTATCCATATTGGACTAAATATTAAATTACCCCATTTTAAATTACTTTAATTTTTTTCAATAAATTTTAAAATAAAAGGGCGGTATTTAAATAAATAACAATAAAATTTTAAAAAGAGTGGATCCCCCACCGTAGACCTATAGCGTAGTCGCCTATCTTTATTCATAGTGGCAGTGGGGTTCTATGGTGTGCTCTGGTGATTTGACCGTATCATGCGTTCAGGTGAGAGAAAGAGACAGATGAGGGGGGTGCAAAACCATGGCGGTTTTGGTGTTGCGCGCCCGGTAGTTTGACCGCACCATGCGTGCAAGAGAGAGAAAGTGATAGATGTGAGAATTTGACGAGGGGGATTGTAACGTGATGAGAGAAATTGTAACTTGATGAGAAAAAATTATAACTTGATGAAGAAATATTGTAACTTTGATGACAAAAATGATAGTTTGTAACCACCAAGAGGAAAAATTGTAACCACTCTAAGGAAAGATTATAACATAATCAGGAAAGATTGTAAGTACGGTGAGAAAAGATTGTAACACGATGAAAAAAAAATGTAACTACCAATACCACATCCAAAACCGACGTAGTTTTGCAACTCTTCATCAATCTCTTTCTCTCATGCATGCTCGCATGGTGCGGTTAAATCACCATGCGCGCACCATAGATTTTCCCAGTGGCAGCTGTTGCTTTAGCGTGTAAAGCATAAAACTATAAACAATAAGGCCACGTTTCGATGACGGAGTTGGGATTGGACAATTAGTCATTTTAAAAAAAATAGTCCTAGAACAACTAATACTACCTCCCCCATGGTATAACTTAGTCCCCCATATGGGGGACTATTCTTTTAAAATGGACAATTAGTCCCGCACTCCATAGCCATGCCAAACACCGGACTATTCGATTAAAACGGACTACTAGTCCAATCCCCCTCTGTCCCCCTTTTAGTCCTGCGAAACAAACAAGGCCTAAGAAGACACGTGTTGAGCAAGTTTTTGGGACCATCCACTAAATTACTATATTAACTAAAAAGTATGGCTCTATCCTAATCACCCATTTTATCTTATTCATATTTGTGATTAGTATTGGAGTTCACATTTGTTCACCCTTGGGTGAGCATAATCCAAGTATCTCATTGGCCAATGCACTGGGATCCATGATTAAATTAATCATGGGTCTCAGTGCATTGGCCAATGGGATACTTGAATTATTTAATCATGGATCTCAGTGCATTGGCTAATGGGATACTTGGATTATGCTCACCCAACCCTTAAATGGGTGAGCAAAAATGCTTAGTATTGTTGCTATGAACCTGCAAAAGTATTAACCGTTGGATAGTTTGGAAATTTGATCATTGGTTTCATTTTATTGACGGTGTTGATTTTTGGTGGACGTACTCCGTTTCCTAATCACTTGTTTGTAAAAATATGTGACTGAAATTGCCAAAATATTTATAAAAAAGAAAAAAAAAAAAAAGGAAAAAAAAAGAAAGAAAAGAAACCCTCCTCCAGGTTTTAATATTGTCACTGATACCCTCTTAAATGGATTCATATTGCATTACACGCTTCCTCTATAAAAAAAAAAAAAAAAAAAAAAAAAGTAGTAGAAATTAAACATATTGACAACTTTTTAAGACGTACTTATGGAGAAATTCTGTGTTTGAATAATCATATTTTTACCCTCAAATCATTATATGTAAAAACCGTGATTGACCACCTAAGTTTTAAAATGGGCAACCAAATAGTATTTTTTACAAAAAAAATATTGACACCTTGAACATGCACTCATAGAAGTATGCGTCCCTATCCTATGATCAAAATCTAGCTGTCCAGGCGTTGAATACATTGTACCTAAAATTCGATAGGGTGTGAATATAAATAAAAAGTAACTTTAAAGAGCATGACCAGTTAATAGTTATAAAGTGAAAAAACTTCTATACACCAAGGAAGTTATGGGGTATATATACACTCAATATTTGTCCCCAGTGGAAAATATTTATTCCATTATCGAGAATATTTATTCTATTAAAATCACTCAGATTATTTTAAAAGAAATATTTTTTATCACAAAATAAATATTACCTATCTAAAAAATATTGATGTAACAAAGTGGGACTCGTTATAAAGTAGGATGAAAAATCTCATATTTGATACTTCAAAAAAGTGAGCCCATAAAGTGAAATACCATCTTATATAAGTTATAACTCTCTCTTTTCACATTAAAATAAAGGGAATTGTTATTACCACTCCATCGTTGAACTAAGACACTTCATGGTATTATTCTTAGAATATGTGGTACCATGTATGCAATGCATGGTACCACATACTCTAAGAGTGGTACCATAGAGTGCCTTAATTCAATGATGGAGTGAAAATAACGTCACCCTAAAATAAATTCTCAATAAAAACAAATGATTAACCAAATACAGCATTACAAAACACAAATATTAAATTTAAAAAAAAAATGAGCTGTCAATGACATCATTATTATGAGAGAAAAAAGAGTAATATTTGGGACACAACCTTCATACAACTTTCATACAACCTCCCAAAAGATGTGTCTATCTCTCTCCTGTGATGTCACTGGACCCCACAGTGACACAGGAAAGAGATAGACACATCTTTTGGGGAGGTTGTATGAAAGTTGTATGAAGGTTGTGCCCCAAGTATTACCCGAGAAAAAAAGAAAACAAAGTCACTGAGATACAGTGAGCACAAAGGATGTCAATGACATTAATACAAAATACATAGATATTCTGGTAATTTAGTGAAAATAGGAAACAAAACTAACATTCACTATATATACCAAACAAAAATGAAAAAGCATAGAGATTAAGGACCAAGTTGAAAAAGCAGACTTTATATTAGTGGCGGCCTGGCGGGTAAAGTTAAAATTAGTCAACAGAGTATTTTTTGTTTGCGTCCACCAGTGTATGTACACACACATTCCCCTATGTATATATATATATAATATAATATATATATATAGGTGGGGGAAACAAACGTGAAAGGGGAGCAGAGCAGGAGTGTGATTGTGTGTGTGTGTGTATATATATATATATATTCTTATTCGCAGATACGCATTTCTCGTGTTTGAAAATCGAAGAAACCACTCTGTTCCACTCTCGATTTCTTCAACTTTTCCTCCGTACGAATCAGTGCTTCTTATCAATCGCATTTGAATTCCTATATATATTTACACACACACACACGCACTTATATATATATATATGTCTTCACCTATGATATATGCATAATCACATATATATATATATATATATAGATACAGGAGTAGATCATATAGGAATGCTTATGTTGTGTAGATTGAAGATCTCCCCTATGAATAATATACTTGTATGATTGTTTTGAAGCTGATATTGAAAAAAAAAAAAATAATAAATAAAAAAAAATGTAGATTGGGGCAAAAAGTGACTAAGATTGGGCATTTTTTGATTTGTATGTTAAGGAATTAGGTACATAGTGATGGAGCAAAAGCACATTCTGTTGTCGGCATTGAGCGTAGGGGTTGGGGTTGGCGTGGGGCTCGGATTGGTCTCTGGACAGACTGTGAGCAAATGGACTGGCTACAATTCTTCGATTGATGGCGTTACGGCTGAGCAGATTGAGAAGGAGCTTCTGAGACTCGTCGTTGATGGGAAAGAGAGCAAAGTCACGTTTGATGAGTTTCCTTATTACCTCAGGTAACAGGGGAGGGCTCCTTTTGAACGACCCGTTTTGTAATGTTGCGGTTTTGTTTTTATTTTATTATTATTATTATTATTTTTTTTTATACTCAAGATTGATGAGAACTCACTCGAAAGAAAAATGAAAATGAAAATCGGAAGGTATTGGTTTGTTTTCCATGTTAAGTACTGATGATTTTAGAACTATATATTTAGATTATCAGTGATGTATTACATATTTGTTTACTTCTGTTTATGAGTAAATTCCTCTCATGGCTTAATGGCTTTGTTAAATTAAAAGACTGTTTAATTCTAATTCTTTGATTTCTAATTTTTTTTATTTTTAAAATATATATGTCATAAAAACCATTTGTTTTCTGAAATCTCAAGTTTTCAATTTTAATTTGTTTTTCATATTTTTTAGATTTCTTCTCGTGGCTTTTTTCTGGTATTCTTTTTGTTGTGAACGAGCATAAGGGAGAGCTGCTTCTTAGAACCTTTTGTTCTGTGACTGTGAGCAGGTCAACAAATGTTGTTGGCAGTTGAGTTAGGACCACCTGTTATCAATATATTCTTATTCTTCTCAGTCAAGTTCTTTGAGATGATATACAGGAAGGGAAGTTGTCATCATGATCAGAAGTTAATAAGTGAGAATTTTTGGGAATTTAATCTCTTGGGTTTATTTTATTTCTACTGTTAAACATATGTTATGTTTCAGAGAAACTTTTCTGATCAAAGGGTTATAAGTATTATGGACCAAAATTCTTTTATTGGACCAATGCAGCGAGAAATTAGTTCACCAATGCCAATCTAACTTTGCAGCCTTGATGTCGAAGTCGAACCTTGTTTTGTGCAGGGCAGTCCTATAATGACCCTTTAAATACATTAAGACTTTGTTTGGTTCATGGATTTCGTGAGGGAAAAGCAAGGGAAAAGGAAAGCACGATGGAAAACTAAGTCCCATCCGTAAGGTAAAAGGAACTAGTTTTGCATCTTGTTTTCCTTTCCCCTCATGAAATCCATTGAATCACATACAACTCACATTTTCTAAACCTGTTTAATTATTTGTATATGAAGTTTGAGATTTATAGAATCTTTGCATTTAGAATCAACAAATTGATGAGCATTTATTTAGCATTCACAGTTTTGGTGCAGATTATTCTTTGACAATTGGATCCTGAATTTTATGAAACCTGCAGATCCTGCTCTCAAATCAACTTCTTCTCTTAGACATGGCTAATTCAATGATATTTTGGTCTTTGATATTTGTGAGTAGATACTTACGTAGTAGTTACAGTTTATTCAATCACGACATTCATATTTTCTAGGTTTTCCATTTTCTTTTGCGTATTGCACTTATCGACCTCTACTATTCACAAACAATTTTTACTATAGTTTTTCACTTTCCACAGACTGTTGAACTTTTAGGTCAGGAATACAGTATAAAACTCTTAGCATGGATGATAAGTTACATATATTTTGATAGAAAAAGTACTGAGATTCAGTGATATCTTTTAAGTCCATGAGTATGGGTTGTCTGAAGTAGCTACATGACATATTAGAGTCTTTAATCTGTAATTTATAGAGAATGAGCCTTTTTTTTTCTTTCTTTTTCCATGACAGTCAGCGGATACAGGTGTTATTGACAAGTACTGCATATGTCCATTTAAAGCATCTTGATGTTTCCAAGTACACCCGAAATCTATCACCCGCAAGTAGGACCATATTGCTCTCAGGGCCTGCTGGTATGTTACCTGGCCTTGTATTAAGTAATTATGTTTTTGACTCATCGTCAAGGCCTAATTTGCTTTGATCTTTGTTCAATTCATCTTTTGAAGAATTTTACCAGCAAATGCTCGCAAAGGCCCTTGCACATCACTTTGAAGCAAAGTTGTTATTGTTAGATGTATCTGACTTTTCTCTAAAGGTGCATACATATAATGTCAACCTTGCTTGAGCCCAAACCTTGTTTTTTTCTCACACTAAAATTTGTTGGGGTTTATTTTCCTCAGATGCAGAGCAAGTATGGTAATGCCAGAAAAGAATCTGTAAGTTTTCATTCATTTTCCCTGAGGGTTTAGCGTCCTACTTGTTTTCTAATTTGTCTATCAGTCCTGAATAGGGGTGTTATTTGGAACGGAAATTCCGATTCTGATTCCGATCCGAAAAATTCCGATTTTGCCACCAAAAATTGAATTCCGAATTCCAAAAATTCCGAAAAAAATCGGATCGGAATCGGAATTGTTTTGAGAATTCCAAAAATTCTGAAAATATGTTTTCCAAAAATATTTCCGAAAAAATCCGAATATTTTCCGAAAATTTGGAAGAATGTGGAATAAGAAGAGAAAGGAGAGAGTAGGGGACTCTCTATAAAAGCATGACTTACCCTATTAACATTATTTGTATTCCGAAAATTCCAAAAATTATGAAAATTTTCGATTCCAATTCCAAAAATTGCAAAAGAAATTCCTAAAAATTCTAATTCCGAACATTTCCAAAAATTCCGAAATCGGTAAGGAAAATGAATTTCCGAAAAAATTGGAACGGAAATCGAAACACGTATTTAATTTCCGAAATTTTTGAAATTTTTTCCAAAAGAGAAAATTCCGATCCGTTCCGGCCGAAACACACCCCTAGTACTCCTGAATGTATTGTAATTTGTAGATCGGATGAAGTGGAAAAAATAACCATGTACACATTGTAAAGGAGTGGCTGCTGTGTAGACTCAATCTTAATCATCTTTTCACTTCAAAAGACATTTTCCATTTTATGATTTGCATCTATGAGGGGAAAAAAAGTGTCTTTTGGCATCAAGTAAAAAATTACCTGATTTAGCAGCTTCTCTTTGTAGTCTTTCAAGAGATCCACATCTGAGGTGACTTTGGGTCGGATGTCCAGTTTGCTTGGTTCCTTGTCAATTCTCCCCACGAGAGAGGACAGTAGAGGTATAAACATCAGTTTGCCTATAATCTTTATGTATACCTTAACTTTCATGAAGGTGATATTCTTTGCTTTTTGAATGAAAACTGAAGGCTTAATGACTTGTTTTCACTTAGACACATTCATATTTATTTCAGATACACGTGTAGGAAGGAATCGAAGGGTCAATTATGGTTGATGATTCTAAAATAGGAAGGGTCAATTATGGTTTAAGATTATTTTCATTCTTCAGTTTTCCTATCCGAGATAGATGTTAGTGATGTAAAGTGGTGTATACTCCCTGTACGAATGGTGCAGCCTCTTTTGGGATGATAAAAATTGACACTTTGACATCCTTTCTACGCTTGCCTTGTGCGAGTGACATAACGGGGAGGGAGTATGTTCATTTGTTTCTGCGTACCAGATTCTCTTCTGAAACCTTCCAAGGTATACCCAGTGTATCCAGACTTATAAGAAGTTTCCAATGTACCACCCCTGCTTCCAAGTATTTGTTTGCTTTTGTTTTTATCTTCTTGTTTGCTGCTTAGTAAAGCAAACTAAAACATCAGCATGTATGAAGCGTGGGAATCAATCTGCAAGATCAGAGGATCAACCCTAGGCGAATACCTCTTAATAAGATGAGGCCAACTAAAAGCATTAAGCAACCTCAAACTAGCCTGAACACACACACACACACACACACATACACACACAAAGTAAAGAAAAGTAAAACAACACTATTTAGCTACAGATACAGAGCATGTGTTAGTTGGAACTGGCCACAGAACACCCCTCTGCTCAAACGTGAGGAGAGCACAATACCAAAGCATTAGCTTCATGTGCATGCTCAAAGCATTAGGTAAAACTGAGTTTCCTTCTTGAAGTATGTATTGTCACACATTATGTCAAATGCATATGCTTAAAGCACAAATTTTTTTTTCCACAGTATTGTTTTGGTAATTGTTAGTTTTATCTACATTTAATCTCATCTTGATTCTTTTTAAGGCAATTGTAGGGTCTCAATAGTTCAAAATTTATTTGTGAGAAAATTTCGCTTTGCATTGTGTTTCGTTGAATAAAAAGTGGACATATAAATTATCTGGTATATTAACCTTTGGATTTGTGGTCCTCTCGTAGAACTTGTAGTAATGCAATTTAATCCTCTCGAATCTCCAGCCTTGGAAAATGAATCCTTCCAGCTTGCAATTATTGTAGTTTCCCATACGTTCGAGATGAGTGCTGTACTAGTTTCACAGCTAGGTTTCATCATTCCGGATGTCATAATTTGTCCTGTCAGACTTTCATGTTACATAGTATTTGAAATTGTTTGCCCTATCATTTTCTTATTTGTTTGAACATCGTCTATTATAAATTTGATATGTAAATTGTTTCTCTCACAGTTACTATTGAACAAAGACTAAATCAGTGAGACTGATCCTTGGGACTTTTCATTTTCAGCTCCTTGCAAGCGCACGAGTAGTTGGTCTTTCGATGAGAACGTTCTCTTGCAGTCACTTTACAAGGTAATGTTTCCCTTGGTGAATTGCTTGCTTGAAATCTCGGATCTTGTCAGGGACGAGGTTCTTACTTAAAAACTATAATTCCTCTTATTTATGGACTTGTTTGGACGATTGTTTCTTAAGTATGATACTTCTTAATTCTAGCTCCTATATATGTCATAATGTACTGACAAGAGGTTAATTATGTGAATTGCAGGTCTTGGTTTCAATTTCTGAAACCAGTTCCATCATTCTCTACGTCAGGGATGTCCAAGGGCTGCTTCTTCAATCCGAGAGGGTGTACAAATTGTTCGAGAGAATGTTGAAGAAATTATCAGGCGCAGTGTTGGTACTTGGTTCTCGAATGCTACTTCCTGGTAACGATTGTGGGGAAATGGATGAGAGACTTGCTGTTTTATTTCCTTGTAATATTGAGATCAAGCCACCAGAAGATGAAACTCATCTAGTAAGCTGGAAATCCCAATTGGAAGAGGACATGAAGAAGATCCAATTTCAGGATAACAAAAATCACATCAACCAGGTACTTGGGGCAAATGATCTTGAATGTGATGATTTGGGTTCAATCTGCCTTGCTGACACAGTGGTTGTCAGTAATTACATAGAAGAGATTGTGGTATCTGCAATATCTTATCATTTGATGAACAACAAGGATCCTGAGTACCGAAATGGGAAGCTTGTTATATCATCTACGAGGTAAAAGCCAAAATTTTCAAAGCTCTTATATTTCTGATTCTTTCTCTTTTCTTGTTTTCTCTCTGATATTTTCTTCAAACAAGCTTTAGGTAATTAATGTGTGTCCCTGGAACAGTTTATCCCATGGATTTAATATCTTCCAAGAGGGAAAAAAAGGTGGAAAAGATACTCTCAAACTGGAGACAAATGCTGAATCTTCCAAGGTTTGTAAAATTTGTTTTAAATTTGAAGATAGATTAGTTTATGTTTGTTTTGTTATTGACGTCCTCTCGATATGTTTTGTTATCAATTTCAGGATGGTGAGACACTGACATCCGCAAACAAAACTGAGGCAGAGAAATCAGTTCCGTCAGCTAAGAAGGATGGTGAGAATCCACCCAAAGCACTGGTGAGCTCACTTCTGATACCATTTGATTGAAAAGTGAGAATGATGGGATGAAAGAAAGATGAAACCCACAGAGAGCATACATAGCATATCCGACATGGCAGTAGCTCCAAGCATGAAATTCGATCGTATTAAATTTCAGTTAAATGTAGATTCCATAGAATTATCTGGTGCATAAAGTTAGTAATTTAACCCACAATGTGTATATATCATATATGTACCAATTTTTCAGCAGTACAAATATGAGATAAATATTTTGACACAGTAATTTATGAGTTTATTATAGTGGTATCAGATAGAGCAAAATGGGAAACAATGCTCATGTACAAACCTCAAATAATATGGGACAATGCTTTGTTGAGTTGAATATATAGCATGGTTCATAAATCTCTATTTGATGGCAATCTACTACAGTTTTTTGATTGGGTTTTACTGACGTTTATGCCTAATGTATTTCCTAAAGGAGGTTCCTCCTGACAATGAGTTCGAGAAGAGCATAAGGCGAGAAGTAATTCCTGCAAATGAGATTGGAGTCACCTTTACAGATATTGGTGCCATGGATGAGATTAAAGAATCACTTCAAGAGCTTGTAATGCTCCCTCTTCGAAGACCAGACCTCTTTAATGGTGGGCTTCTTAAGCCATGTAGAGGTATTTTGCTATTTGGGCCTCCCGGAACTGGAAAAACAATGTTGGCCAAGGCAATTGCCAATGAAGCCGGAGCAAGCTTCATCAATGTCTCAATGTCGACCATTACTTCGAAATGGTTTGGGGAAGATGAAAAGAATGTCCGTGCTCTGTTCAGTCTTGCTGCAAAGGTTTCTCCGACTATTATCTTTGTGGATGAGGTTGATAGCATGCTTGGGCAGCGGACAAGAGTTGGGGAGCATGAGGCTATGCGGAAGATTAAGAACGAGTTCATGGCCCATTGGGATGGGCTGTTAACAAAACCTGGTGAGCCCATTCTAGTCCTTGCTGCAACCAATAGGCCATTTGACCTTGATGAAGCAATTATTAGACGGTTTGAGCGCAGGTATGTCATATTTATGATAATTAGCATGACCTCTATACTCCTGAGCACGCTAAACTATGAAAAACCATATTTCCAGGAATAGAATAAAACTCTAATGTTTTGTGGATTTAGTTTAGGAGAAGAAAATGGAAGGACAAAGGAAAGGAAACCTGATTTTCCTATCGTACACTCAATTAGTGTTAGAAACTAAAAATAAAAAATAAAAAAATTGTTCTTAAAACTATTTGAAAATCATGGAGAAGAAAAGGATTTGAATGTGAAATTTTCCTAAATGTTCGATTTTATTTTATTTTCCTTGGTATTTTCCTTTGTAAGCAGACAAGTATAAGTGTTTTCCCTTGTGGTTTTTTTTTTTCTCTTACTTCCCAAAATCCATGAAGCCTAATTTCCTTCTTTTTTTTTTTTTTTAAATAAAAGATTGTGGCCGTCTGTACTTTTTTTTTTCATCTACTTTCAGTTTTACCTCTGGCCTTCTATTTCCACGTCATGTTAGAAACTCATGACATTTCTTTTATGAGTTTCTCTCCAGTTTTTTGAATAGCATCTCCTTTTGAGAACCGAGTTATGATATTAAATTTACTCTCTGGAATGATTGATAGTCTTGTTACGTTTTGCAAGAGATAGGTGCCTCATGGTAATATCCCTTCTTGTTCTTGTTTTTGGTTGAACAGAATTATGGTTGGTCTACCATCAGTGGAGAGCAGGGAAATGATTTTGAGAACTCTTTTAGCGAAAGAAAAAGTAGAAGATCTAGACTTTAAGGATCTTGCAACCATGACTGAAGGGTATAGTGGAAGTGATCTCAAGGTCTGTATTTTTATTAATGGCATTGTTTAATTGACTTTACAAAGCTGGAAGTGACTCCTGACATTAATTATTTGAAAGCAGAATATCTGTGTGACTGCCGCTTATCGACCTGTTAGGGAGCTACTACAACAAGAGAAACTGAAGGACACGGTATATAGGATTACATTGCAAGATATTTTCCTGTTTAAAATGTGTTTCTCCATCCAACTTTGTGATCGTATTGCTTTGTGATGGGTGTCCTGAATTTCTCTTTTCTGCCAATTCTGTGCACACAGGAAAGGAAACGGAGAGCTGCAGAAGGGCAGAGCTCAGAAGATGCTTCGGATGCAAAAGAGGAAGGGAAAGAGGAAAGAATAATTAACCTGAGGCCCTTAAACATGGAAGACATGAGGCAGGCAAAGAATCAGGTAGGACTTGACATAACTTGAACAAAATTTTTCTTCTTTTCATTTTCGAATGTATTGTGGCAGATATTTAATAACACTTCTACTTCGTGAATCACAAAAGGCTCTCTGTTTCCAGCAAACATTGTTCAAAATTCACATGCCCTTCTAGGAAAGTTAGGATTTCAAAATGTCTTTCCCAATGGATAGTTGATGCAGAGATGAAACATAAGATTGACCTTGGGCATGTTGTATTGAAGGTTCAAGTTCTTTAAAAAAATGGCTTGGTTGAATTTGAACTGTTCTGGGACCCTTGCGCCAAAAATAAAAAGGGGGGGTTGACCTTGGGCATGTTGTATTGAAGGTTCAAGTTCTTTAAAAAAATGGCTTGCTTGAATTTGAACTGTTCTGGGACCCTTGCGCCAAAAATAAATAAAGGGGAGGGGGGGGGGGGGGGGGGGGGGGTTCTTTAAAGCTTGGAAATGTACACTTCTCATCTGGGCTTTCAGTCCTGACCTTGTATAATGCGAACGATATAGCTTTAGGTTATAATTACATGGTAAATAAATCTTCAGCTAGTTTTCAGTTCTTTAAACCTTGGAATTGGACTTCTCATCTGAGCTTGAGCCTGAGCCTGACCTTGTACTATGCCAAAGATCTGCTTAGTCTTATTTATTTGTTTTTTTTCCTTCGTACTTTTTAAATATTTTTGGGTTAAAATTTTGGCATTTCCCCCCTACCGTTTTGATATTACAGTAAATGATATAACCTGGAACCAAGGTGATATGTTACATATATTATGATATATATATATATATATATATGTTTAATATGAAATGGTCGAAATTTTATGCTTTGAACTGCAGGTTGCTGCCAGTTTTGCTGCCGAGGGATCGATAATGGGTGAACTGAAGCAGTGGAATGATTTGTATGGAGAAGGGGGTTCAAGGAAGAAGGAGCAGCTTACATATTTCCTTTAGATTGTATAATGTAGGCAATATGTACACTCATCAGCACTTATTCTTTGTGAGGAAAGGGTGAAGGTTTGGAGACCAAAAAGCTTCTCGCTTGAAGACCAATTATTCCAGTACAGCACGGTGAAGCACTGTGTAATGAAAGCTCGATCACTAAGTCCCCAGCATCAAGATACACCCCTGAAAAGCTTGAGTGGGCTTGTAATGCATCTCAAATGATTTGTTTGGTATGTAAGTATATACATCATATGATTGAGGAAGACAGTTGTCCGTATTATTAGGTCTTCCTAGAAACCATATGCCACGAGTGTCTGTTATATTAATTATGTTCTGGTTGTGGTATTTTGGTAATGTAAATGGGATTCAGAAATATGGAGAAACTTATGTGGGATTGGTTTAGTTTTCTGTAGGTCATGGACAGTTCATTCAGATAGTTTATTGTACACTGGTCTTGTCTAATGTTGATGAATTGGAGTTGATGTTGCTTTGAAATCAAACATATATCTATGCTTGAGTCTCTCTTTCTTTCGTAGTTTGATAGTGTCCCGTCCCATGTTAGATTTGATATCTATGCTTTTTGAGCTTATTGTAAATCCTGGGGTATGCCCCTTGTTTTCTTTTGTTGGTGCCGGATGGCTTTTTTTTAAATTTGATTAACCCTTTTTCCGAAAAAAAGAAGAAGAAAGAAATCAAACATATATAAAGATAAACACACACACACACACACACACACATACTTAGAAAGTTTTTGTGTGTGATTTTTCCCCATGGAGTAAGTAAGTTTAGACATTCTGCAACTTAACTCAGTAGAAAGAGCAAGATGTAGTTGGAGAAGCCATAGTTATGAAGAACTCTTTAGCTGGCATTGGTTTGAGATGAGAAACATATCACACTTTGCAGGGTCTTCATTTCTTAAAAACTGAATATACAAGATAGATATGCCGAGTTGAATCAAAACAAAGGGAAATTACAAAACAAATGGTAAAGTAATTCCTTTTCACTGATGAGGAAAAGTGGATATTTCCTAAACTTAATTTTCTTTTGAACTAAAGAGTTCAGCTAAGATCTATGAACTTAGGAAAGTCCCAGAGCCACAGTGCCTCTTTAGGAGCTACATTAGAGAATTATTGAACATGTTAAGCGATCACCAGTTAGTTTGTCGAGTGATATCTCTTGCATAAACTATAAAAAAGTACAAATATAGCGAATAAAAAGGTAAAATGGAAAGATTATGGAATGAACTTTTATGTGAGAAGCTGTGCCAAACACTACGTATGTATTCAGTATTCTCCACTATTAAACATATGTTTACTATGAAGTAGCTAAAGATTTATTGTTGAAAATGCAAGAGAGGTTTTCAAAATTGTAGTATGTGATAAAGTTATCCTTTTTTTGATTATTTATATTTTGCCAATACCACACTTCATGGACAATAAATTTTTAGGTAGACAAAGATAATTAAAATGACCCCACATCTAATGTACGACATTAACGCATAAACTACCGTAACATATTTATGGAAAAGACTTCAGGTACACCAAAGTAGTTTTGAGTAACAAATATTTATTCTCATCAAAATCACTCAGATTAAATTTTCTTATTATTTTTTGCCCAAGGTGTCCATCAAAATCACTCAAAACAAATATTTTTTACCGTGAACAAACATTTTATTTTTTATTTTTTATTTTATCCAACCACTTTGGTGTATGTGTACCCAAATCTTTTTCATTATAACCGACATAACGTTACCAAATTTCTATTAATATAGTAATGGTAGGCACACTTTAAAATCTACACTGAATTTAACATCTTATGTTTTTACTACATGTACCTTGTGTTATGTGAATTTTTCACACTTTTCTGTGAATCACTTATATAGCACATAGTATATGCATTTAAAACTGAGTGTCAAATTAAGTGTGGATTTCAAAGTGTGGATTTCAAAGTGTGCTAACATTACTCATAATAATAAAAGAAAATTTAAGTGAATACGATAGAGACATGAAGGCGTCTTCGGCTACAAGAAAGGGAGACGACGTCGTCTTTACGTGAAAGAACCTCAACCTTCTTCGTTTGCCGTCTGCTTCCCTGAAATCAAGATTCCGTAAAGTCTCTCTCTCTTTCTCTCTCTCTAAAAATTCTCTCTCTGAATTCATTAGCATAAGTGGGGAGGACTGTGGCCCTAATTCAAATCATATTTTCCAATTCATCAATAATCCCTGAAAATGAAAGGGGAGGCATTAGAATTACTAGAGAGATACAAAAAGTTAGGACTAACAGAGTCTCTGCCTAGAATGTATCTATATCCAATAGCTTGCAAAGAGCTCAGCTTCATTCTCAAACGGGCTTATTCCAAACTCCCCAAAAATCTCCAAACCCTACTCTTCCACGACACCCTCTCCGCCTTCCGCCTCCTTCCCGGGTAATTTCAGACTCAGACCATATCAATACTAAATGCTTTTCCTTTTTATTATAATTTTATTTTTAATTGTTCTTTCCATTAATTTTATGCCCACCTATTTGATTTTTTTTTTTTTATTTTGATAAGCCTAGATTTATTGCTTCTGCAAAGATTACTTCTTTTTTTTCCCCCATCTTTAATTTTTCCCATGTCAATGTAGAGCATTCCTTCTATAATTTTATTTTTGTTGTTCTTTCCATGAATTTTATGCCCACCCGTTTAATTGTTTTGAATTTGATTACCCTATAGTTATAGCTTGTGCAAAAAAAAAAAAAAAAAAAATTTGGTGGTGAGGTGTATTCCTTTAAATTCTCACATAGCTGGCAGTGTTGATCTACTTATTTACATATGTAAATATATATATATATATATATATATACAGTGGTATCTGCAAAGCTTCGTGTCAAAAGAAATAGCAAATCTATATCAATATGCTCCTTTTGGTGAATTGCATTTTGGGGGGACTTTTATAGTAAAACATGAGATGCTGTAAAAAGGCTTTATTTAGTTGACAGATTACATGAGGGAAAAGAGGGGAAAGGAAAATAAGGTGGAAAACTAGTCCCATCCATAAGGTAAAAGAAACTAGTTTTCCATCTTGTTTTCCTTTCCCCCTCTTTTCAGTTTCATGTCAAAAGAAGATTTTACCAAATCTATATCAATATGCTCCTTTTGGTGAATTGCATTTTGGGGGGGCTTTTATAGTAAAACATGAGATACTGTAAAAGGCTTTATTTGGTTGACAGATTACATGAGGGAAAAGAGAGGGGAAAGGAAAACAAGGTGGAAAACTAGTCCCATCCGTAAGGTAAAAGAAACTAATTTTCCATCTTGTTTTCCTTTCCCCTCTCTTTTCAGTTTTCGCTCATGAAATCCTGGACCAAACAAAGCCTAAAGGAATGGCTTGGAATTGTTTCTCAGATATCCGGTGAAATAAAACCATGAAAAAGGTAGTGGTGTCAAACGGGCCGGGCCGGGCTCGGTCAAAGCGGGCTTGACCGGGCTTCGGGCCGGGCTTCACTTAAAATCGGGCCGGGCCGGGCTTGGGAAGGGAGGGGGGATGTCCGCCCCGGACCGGTGGCCCGGGCCTAGCGGGCCGGACATCGGGCCGGGCCGGACGGGCTAGCGGGCTTCCTTCGACTTTTGGCCTTAAAAGTGGTGGGCTTCGGGCCGGGCCGGGCCATGGACGGGAGAATGTGTGTCCACCCCGGCCCGGGGTATGTGAACCGGGCCTTGTGGCGGGCCGGGCCGGGCTTTTAGCCCGAAAAAAGCGGGCCGGGCTCGGGCCGAGCCGGGCCAACCCGGCCCGTTTGACACCTCTAGAAAAAGGCATGGTTAATGCCTTAATGGTGATGGCAATTCCAAAGGAATGTTTAAAAAAGTTGTGTGCGTGTGTGTTGGCTTTTAGATACTCATACATGGAGTCCCTTGACTTGATGTTCACAGACACGCTTTGCAGAGAAATGGGGTTTTCCATTTCAGAACATTCTATGCTCTGGAATCACCCACCCACCCAACTTCTCTTGATGGTATGGTGGATAAACAAATATCAAATATGTTTACGGCTAACTAAGGAGGCAAAAATTTAAAGACTCCTAATAGCCTTGCCCGTAGGACAAATGTACTTATTTTTTTCGTCAAATTCCAGAATCCAAATATTTTATTTGCACTTCATCTTATTGTTTTTCTTATCATACATGGAAAAGTATTCTGATTGGATTATGATTGATTTAACAATAGAATGCAGACGCAAACTGCCGTTTCAGCGGCTATTCTACTCCTTCAGAGTGCAGAGGCTGCATTGCCAAAGCAAAAGAGAGTTTTGGCTGTCACAGAGTTTAGGCAAGCCAAGGTTGCTCATAAGAGACGGTGTAAATCCGGACAGGAAGAAGAAGGTATTCACTTGTTCCTAATTTGGAAAATTTTGTTGAAATAAAAATGTCACAATTTACGTAAAACCATTGCTGGAATAGGCAAAGGAAGCCATCGTTATAATATATGAAAGAATATTCCATAATCGGATTAGAATATGGATGAGAAAGATAAAGTCAGTTGTTGGTGCCTAGAAATGCTCTTTGCGCGGCTGTAGACACAAATGGTTTTGCATTTTGACAAAATACTTATTTTTCTACTATAGGCTTTAAGATAATTCTACATTATATTCAGTTTCTGCCTGTATCAATCCTTTACTGAGACTCTACATGTTTACAGGTTTGATCCATCTTCCGGAGGATGTTCTTGTTCACATCTTCAGTTTCTTAGATTTGCGGTCTCTAGCTTCTGCTGCGCTAGTCTGCTGGTAATTTGCTTCCCTCAACCTCTTCTGCTAATATTTGTTCTTGCTCCTTTCAGTTCACAAATTTTATTTGTATAATTGATGGTTACTGCTGACTAGCACCAAAAGAGGGTTCTAGGATCAGTAACTGCCTTGTTTTAATGTTCTATATATGTTCATTTTCTTCTCAATTTTGCAACACTGTTGCATGTTTCATTGGAAGGTTGTGGAATTCGGCAGCAAGCGACAACTATTTATGGCATTCACAGCATGATATTTTCTTTGGTAAATCCAATGATTGCTCAAGGGGACCGCAGAGTCGTAGACTGCTTGAAAATAAAGAGAATACACATTTAGAAGACGACGTTATTGCTACTGCTAGTATTGATTGGAGAGAAACATTTAAGAAAGCATTTATAGGTAATATGATCTGTTTTTACATTATATACTCCTTTTCTCGGTTTTTTAGAAAAAAAAATTCTATTCGATTATTATGTGATGCAACTATATCACATATTTGACCATATGGAATGATTGGTTACTTCTTATTATACAATTCGATAGTTCGAATTTGTAGCACTACCATGAAGCTCTAAGATCATACTTCATATCTTTTCCCTATATACCTTCTAGTTCAATATTGTTTATCCTTGTTCTTACAACCAGGTACTTTTTTATTCAGGAAATTCATCAAAAAGATTTACATCTTATAGGGGATATTGTGGGCAGTGCAATTCGATTGTTTGGCTTAGTAACATGAAATGTTCCAATGGAGATTGCAAATTCAAGGCTAACAATCAGCAAATTCAGCCTGTATCACCAGAGCAGGTAGTTTTTGCATCAGTGGTTTTATTTTATTTTCTTGTTTGTAATTTAGTTGCATGTGCTGTTACACAAGTTAGTTATAAGCACTTGATTATTTATCCCATTTGATTGGAGTAACGTAGTAAAAAAGATTATCTTCCCTTTTGTCTCACTTTAAGACTCCTTTTGTCTCAGATTAAGAGTCTTCTTTGAAAAGTCAAACATAATTCAACTACACTTTCCTAGTTTCCTCTTGATTATCTAAAATTCTCGCACTTATCATTAGGTGTGACACTAGAATTTTGAACTTGAAAGTTGAAAGAAGGGCAATAATGGCACTTTGCACATTTTCACAAGAATAAAATAAGTTTTCTTAAATAATTAGAATTCCAAAAAGGATCCCTTAATTGGGGACATGTGGGACTTGGTATATGAAAAATTCTAAGAATACAGTTTTGAGCTTGTAAAATAGTGGTAAAGTTTACTAGTTGAGTGAAAGTATGTAACAGCATGGATCATCATTAATAGGATTCCCTTCATTTAGGACACACTAAGGGTGTGTTTGATAACCTAATTAAGTGGTGAAAATGAAAACGTTTAACACTTAATTTATTTCAGTGCGTTTGATAATGTATCATTTAATTGAAAAAGCAGCCAAAAATTCACTGAAAACTTTTAAGTGAAAAATTTCTGCTGAAAATAATCACTGAATGCAGTCTGTTTCAGTACTTGGAACATTGTTTTCAGTATTGTAAAACCAATCGCTTAAAATTTTCAGTACTTAAAATTCAGCACTTATTTTTCAGTTTTATCAAGCAGACCCCCAAGTCTGAACTGATTCCACTGTCAATATGCATTTCCAAACCTTTATGCAGTTTTTGCATGAATTAATATGTAATAACGTGCGCTGTTTGCTATTTCCAGATTGTTGAGTATTTATTGGATGCAACCATATCTACGTTATCTTCTTCGGACAGTGATAGTGATTCAGATGAGGGGTCTATTTCCACCCTGTGGGCATATCGAAGATAATACTACTCGATGGGTAAGAACGCGTGTAGGGGAAATGCTAAATGGGTAAGTTTGGATCAGTTTTTAGTTAATGTGCAAAATGGAGATTATAGTGGATATTATGTTAAGAGACATGTTAAGCGGGGGGGTCCCATGAGTCCGAAGTTATAGCACTAATGTAACTTGTGACCAGCCATCTAGAGTGTTGATTGTGCAAAAAAAATTATTTAAATAATAAAAAGTGACAATGTCATTAACATATCCGTTGTGAGGCATTTTTGTTTGGGAAATGCTATTGTGAGAAGCTTCTCACATAAGAAGACGGGTTTTAACCGTTGGATGAGTATCTAGCCTTAAGATTCTCTCCAGATTCCTGGGAATCTTAAGGCTAGATGATCATTCAACAGTTAAAACCCGCCTTCTCATGTGAGAAGCTTCTCACAATAGCATTGCCCTTTTTGTATTTGAACATGTTAAGGCCCGACTCTCTCTAAGGTGTGTACACGTGGAGAAAAGTGGCAGTTAGTGGGTGTTACTTAACATATCCAATACAGGTGCTCTAATGGAGCTGAGGCCCTAAGGGGCTTGGGTGGGCCAGGCCATAGCTGGACTTTTGAAAACCAAACTTTAAAGGTATGTTTTGTATTTAAGCCTAAAATAACGTGAAGGAAAGGTAGTAAAAGAGACTTAGCCAACTCATAATTTGCTTGTGTATAATCAAATCAAACCAAACCAAGCCTTGCGTCCCAATCAATAATTTGCTTGTGTATATCGAGAAAAATAGATTTAACGAGGTTACAAAGGATGTAATAATGAAACCCTGGCATGGGTATTTGTAAAAATATTACAGCTTAATTAGAAATATTATTTTTTGCGAATGTTTTATTTATGCTTACACTAGGCTTCCCCTGACCAGATCCTGGCTCCGCTCCTGAATTGGTGGCTATCATGCCACAACTATCTCCGTTAGCAAATTGTCAGAATTTTCCTGGTGGGAGGAGTTCACTTGTGTTAGAGATGGTCTGATGGAAAGTAGAAAGATAACTCTTTTTTTTTTTTGCTAATGAGTAGATAGAGAACTCTTTAGATACCTAGAAACGAGAGAAATTATTCTATGGTCCTGGATCATATGCCACTTGGTGGTCTTGGTCAGTAGTGAACTGTCATGTGGTCAAGTGTAAGCTTTTTATTTGCTAAAGGTAGTCGACTTTGCCATATTCAATTTCGTACTGATCGGGATCACCACGTGGCAATAGTCCCGGACCATTGAGCACTTCTCCAGAAACGACGAGGTTAGCTGATAGCGAACTCTAGTCCATACTTTTGGATTTTATTTTGATTCGAACTCCAGTCCATACTTTTGGATTTTATTTTGATTCTTTGTAGCAAAACATTGTAAACTATCAAGCCTAAAAGATTGGAGGTAATGGCTATGCTTTTTTTATTTATTTTTATTTTTTATGAACCTAACTTCATTCGTAAAAGTTGATCCCAAAAAAGAACCAATACAAGTATATAGAAGGAAAAAATTACATAAAAATGCTCAACACAAACTTTTAAGCTATATTGGAAATCTCTCAAATCTCTGATCTGGCTGAGAGAGGAGTTGCCAAAATGCCCCACAACATAAGACAAGTGATACATTCAAATGCCATAGCTCAAGAAATTGAATGTAATTTCTTACTCTCAGTTTGCATTAACAAAGTGACATTATATTGTACCTTTGGTAAGAATCAGTATTAACTTTTCTAATGTCATTGGTAGTAACTTTTAAGTGCCATTTTTTAGTTAAAATTTTATTTAGGTAGTAAAATGCCCCAAAGTGCTGTAACTTCGACACATGTATCATACAACGGGTTAAGGTTTATTTAGTTTTTCATATATTTTTTTTATATCATTAGCTTAATTATTTCATCTACACAAAAATATGAATAAATAGACCCCCAAAAAAAATCGCTTCCAACTTCTTGGTTTTGCCTCTACTAAACTTCCCAAACTTTGAATTTCGGCATCCACCCCTTTTTATTGCGGATATCGTGTGTTGGTTAGTTCAGCAAAATTAACACCTAGGCCGGGCGGGTTACAAACTTGCAAATGAACTGGAAACTTGTTTTCAGTGCTACCGTGATTACATTTTGGAACTACTCTCTCTGCCTGTTCGAGTTCAATAATCCTGAATTTCAGATTCTGGAGAGGTACTCATCAGTCATTAAAAAGGAAAAAGAAACCAGCAACAACCAAAAAAAATAAAAACCACCAATCCATGCTTCAATTCTAAGGGGTGCAAAAAATACTTAAGTGTCTCCTTGTTCAATTAAAGATGTGCTGGAGATAATTCGGAGCAGTGCTAGAGACAACACTTAAATGGGTCACCTAAAAAGGCGCCAAATGACATGGACAAAACCAAAATAACACAACTTTAGATTTAATTTCAAAATGGCCACGGAGAAGAACAAATCTTGTGTTACAATCATCTCCTATCTAACTCATGCAATTTAGCACCACTATGGCACAAAATTATGTTCCACCCAGTTAGTTGCCAATTTAAGGCAATAATTTGTAAAAACTTGATACCACAGTAAAAAATTACCATATTCATATAATTGTGAACCCATTCACATAATAAGTAAAAACAAGGGGACCACAACAACGGCAACCGGGGGCTTCCCTCTAGGCCAGCTTCTTGCCTTTCAATGGCCCTTTGGGGATCTGACTTAAAACCTTGGCATTGAAAACCACATACTGCTTCTTGAACTCAGCCTTTGCTTTCTCAGCAAATGAGTCAACCTGGTCCTCGTATTTTTCGTAAAGCACAGGCACCGTGTGGAGCAAAACAAATGCTGAAAACACACACACAAAAATTAAGCAAATTTTGAAGATAAGATAACTGAAAAAGGCTTTGAACATATAGGAAACTGGAATTGAATAAGCATCTTACATATGTAGAACAAAGTCAGGAAGTTACAGCAACTGCCCACAATAGAGAAAACCCACAAGCCAGCAATTACCTGGTAACCAAAATATCACCATCTTATACGTGGAGTATGATGAATCCCTAGTATTTGTCAGAAATTTTTAGGGTATATGGAATCAGCTATAGATCCCATAGAGCCCTATACTCTCATTCCAAACCAAGTGGGAACTAATCTGCCACTAGTCACTCCTGGTTCAAAAACACCGGGGACCATTTGGAATATTAAAAGAACAAAGTCGAGTTCTTCAATAATAGAAGTAAGAATGAGAGAAGACAGCATACAGTAAGAAATGCCTTCAGATCTCGCCCAGATGCAATATCTCGGAGGATTGCAAGAGCTCTGTTGATTTCATTGGTGAAGGCAGAGGCTATGCACAGAATGATATCCTCGGGGAGTCCAACTTCTGGGAATTGAGGCGGAGGCCTTATGGCGTAAAAAAGCAGTCAAGATATGGACAAAAATCAGATTAAACAAGCAGTGGGTATGGACAATATCCAATAGCTTACTTGTTAAGAAAGATTGCTGCATTGGACCACAAGAAAAGAATTGACAGACCAAATATTATAATATGGCATACTAAAGTCAGCAAGTGGTACTCAATCAGCTCAAAAAGCACCCAGATCGTGGTGGCAACGCCAAGCACACCACCAGAAATTTTCTTGTCCCTCCACAGGAAAACATCAGCAGCTGCGACAAGATTAGTGTGAGAAGAAAATATATCGATAAATGTTTTGTGGGGGGAGAAAGAGAGAGTGCTTTCCCCTAGTAAATTCAGAAATAGAACTGCAAACGTAAAAGTGAATTGATACCCTATCTGGTTCCATGAAAAAGGAGAAAACGAAAGAAAGAAAGAACTTAAAGATCAGCGAATTGTCAGTTTTAACTTAATACTACTGAACAACCTTCCATTTCTTTGTTCCAACAAACCAAAGCATACACAAAAGCACCATCTCTCGATATGCCAAAATATCATAATAGATCCAGAATGACAAAAAAATTTCCAAGCAAGTAACTAACACTTGCGATATTTTGAATTCCACATTGTACAAATTGAATCAGCCATTCAACTAGGTATGATGGGTTCAGCTGGATGATTTTTAGTTTCAAGTCTCGATCAATGACAAACGTAAGATGCCAAGTATTTAAGTTTCCTTTTCTTACATTTTATCGACACCAAGAATTGCAGTAAATGTGACTACTAGAGAAATACATAACAATTATGAGATCGATACAGCATAAATTTTAAAATAAAATAAAAAAAAATGTTTGAAACGAACCATTGCAGACATACAAACTCAATATTCATATAAAAGCATGGAAACCATGGAAAAACAGAAGCACACTAAGAAATCAATAAGCGTGGTTCAATGTGTTGGAGTTAAACATCCATGGCTTTCACTTGAAAATGGAATAGGACACATATTGATCCATTCACATAGAGTCACTTTGGCTAAACAAAAATATTGAAAATCAAATCAGCATAAACAGTGAATTGAATGTGCTTATCCACAAATTTGGGAAACAAAAAGGAGCCTCCACCAATTTTAATACACATTCAACACCTAGAGAAATTCAAACCATCTTATCACAGGCCAAATAAAGAGATCTATGGAGGATTCAGACATTTAAGAGCCAGAGTAATCCTAAAATCATAACCCATCAAAGTGCTAATGCTTATAACGATTCACTGAATCCTAATATCACAAATCAATAAACGACGTCCAAGGATTAGCCTCAGTAAGCACCAAAATTAGGCCTAAAATTAATCCTAAAACAACGAATTAAGGACAAACTCTAATGTTCGCGATGAACAGCAAAACCTAATTGCATAATGCGTCTGGCCGTCTGCATTGTATTCATCAGGAAATTTAAAACTCTCAATATTGGTTCACATATGTGAGTATATCTCGAGACTCTAATATAATATAATATATATATATACACACACACATGTATAGAAAGAGAAGAGAGAGGCTTTTGGATTATTTTCGTACGTGGTCCGCCTCCAAGGACCTTGTGCACAGGCTTCTCTCTCCCGAAGATGCGGTAGTTCTTCTCTTTCATGGAAGATTCCGGCGACGACGTTGACTTGTCGTTGTCGGAATCAGAGGACGACTCGTGGAACTTCTCGGTGATCTTCTCCATAATCGATTCAACGGCTGAGTGTGGTTCATCTACGTGGTGATCGGCCATCGGAATCTCCGATCAGTCTCCGCCTCGCAGCCTGCAATCAATCTCAGGCGATCAGAGAGCTTTTAGGGAATGTAGAGAGAGAGAGAGAGAGAGAGAGAGGGGGGGGGGGAAGTTTGATGGGAATTTGAGGTTCGGAGTGTCCTAACCTGAGATGCGGTTCCGAACCTTGTGGTTCGTAAAAATAGCGGAAACCAATGAAGAGCAGTGTTGGCGAAAAAGAGAAAAATATTCTCTCTGTTTTCGAGGATAAACGGGGACGTTTTGTTGTGACGGCGCTCAGATACTGATTTCGAGGAATTTTCGTTAACGCCGTTTAGTTGCCGTTTATTTAGTGGCGGTTTTTGGAGAATTGGTGAACATGTGGTAACGGTACGAGTGGCGGAGCGTTAAAGATGGGGCCAACTACTTTTGGAGGACGGGCAGAATAACAGGATCCCACTGTCGGCCTGTTTGGTTATGGATTTTCATTTCCACCTTAAGATTATTAGGAATCTTGTGATAAAAAAAAAATACTACGTAACTAAATAAAAGATTACTAAAAATCTTAAAAGTTATTATTATTTGGTTCATAGATTATTTATTAGATTGTGGGTTCTACTGGATATAAAATCTACTCAAAAGTAAAAATCCTAACTTGGAGTTGGATGTGGTATTCTTAAATACTATTGGGCTTTTGATTTTACAATTTCATAATACCTAAACTAACCCTTATATTTGTGAAAGGTTTATATGATAGGTCATTAAATAATTTATTTTTATGAATTAATATTTTTTACTATTGAAAGATATTCATTAATTTATAGTTTTTTTACTCGTGTTCATATCTTAATTATCATATAAATATAGATCTCTTTCTACATAATGTCTAAATAATTTTTTATTTTAGCCTTTGTTTTCTTCATCATCCTCCAATTTTACAAGTGAAATTTTTTATTTTAGCTCACATTTTATTTTATCCTTCAAGGTTATCCTAGGTATTTATCCGTATTCTTATTTCATTTTCCTTGTCCCAACCAAGCATTGGATTCTAAAAATCTAGCTAGGATTGTACGAGTGAACCAAACACTTAGCATGGATTTAGATTTCTGGTAAAGTAATTACTGGTATAATGATTCCCGGTAATCAGAATATACCTAAAATAATCCATGAACCAAACGGTCCGTATGTGGAACTGTTTGGACACCTCTCCATTTTTATTTTTATTTTTAAAAAAGGCCATGTGATAAAACTAAAATTAAGTAGTGAATTTAAGTAATGAATACACTAAGCGATTGCATTTATAATATTGAAATCAGTGTTTCAAGTACTGAAACAGACTACATTCAGTGATTATTTTCAGTAGAAAATTTTCACTTAAAGTTTTCAATGAATTTTAGGCTGTTTTTTCAATTAAGTGGTACATTATCAAACGTACTGAAAAGAAATAAGTGTTGATTTTTTTTTTTCAGCACTTAATTGATTTATCAAACACACCATAAATGAATATTCTCATGGATACACATTGAATCTGTCACGCCCCGACGTAGCATAAATATGAAAAGCGTTTAATTTCTTTTATGGACCCGTAGGTCGCGACAGTTTGAAGGATCGATTCCGTCCCAAACGTCGAACAACATAAAACCATAAATTAGAGTAGAGCAATCAAGGCTTATAAAATTTTTCTAACTTAATAAATATTACAGCACGGGTCATCTAAAGGCACAGACCGCCTTAAATCAAAACAATAACTTAGTGTCTATTACAGTCATCCTTATTACAAAAAAAAAAAAAAATCAATTCAACTTAAAGCATATGAAAGAAAATTCTGTTTCCAGCAGTTGTTCTCAATTCGCATAGTCATATCGTTCAGCCTGATCATAACCTGAAAAACCTGAACAAGAATGTTCAGGACGCATCAACGTCGTCAGCTTCAAGAAGCTGATGAGTATTAAAAACATAACTCTGAATGTAAAACATACTCATTTACCATTTTTCAATTCTCATTTAAATCCACAAGTTTATATTTAAGATAAAGAGTTCGTTTTAGAAAACAGCCACAATATTATTTAAAAGATAAATTCACATATATGTGACCGTGTATGAGGACGATGCACCATCTCATCTGACCGACTCTTTTCTCTCGACAAAACCCAACAACCCACCATCACACACCGGTATCTTTGAAACGCTAAGATAGCCACACTTTAGCACAGGGGTGCCAGGGAATGTCCAGTTTGCCTCACACTTTGGTCCGGGGTACCAGGGAGTGTCCATTGCCTCACACTTTGACTACCTAATCCGCCATGCAAATACCGGAGGAACCCTCACGCAGTATCCAGACTCGGGTATCAGGGAGTGTCCATAGGCCACACTTCAGCGCTTCCATGGGTGTCAGAGAATGTCCAAGTTCAGTTTCACACACTTTGACGCTACCATGGTCGTCAGGGAGTGTCCAGTTTTGCCACCGTCGCATTTCAAAGACACCCTCGCCGCAATCTCAATCACAACACACTTTGGTACTCACTTACCAGGGAGTGTCCACATCACATCTCAACCGCACTCACTATACCACACTGACCATTACTCTTTTCCACACTGACCAACATTCACACTCACCATGCATGTACAAATGACACCACATGTATGTCATGAAACTTTAAAACATGAGGCAATTAACTGAATTATATAATCGACGTGCGTACGGGGATTGATAAGTCACAATTCATTGTTTTAATCGTCCACACATAATCAAATAGGATTCTGCTTTAATAAATTTCCCAAACAAAGCTTTAACAGTTCATAAAATACCACCCAAACAGTTCCTTAACACAAAACAAGCAAGAACTAGAAACTGCCAGAAGTCGCGCGCGCGGGCCGCTCGCGCGAAAGGTCGCTTGCGCGGGCCGTCGCGCGATGTGCCCAATTTTTGTTTTATTATAAAAACCTTTCTTTCTGTATGAAATCAGCCACCTCGCGCGCGCGGGTCGCTCGCGCGAAAGGTCTCTCGCGCGACCCTCGCTCGCGCGACCTGCTTATTTTTTATTTTCTTTATAAAAACTTTTCTGTCTACCTGGGAACGCAAACCTCGCGCGCGCGGGCCACTCGCGCGGGCCCGTGCGAGTGACCCCTCGCGCGAGATGAAGCGGAGGCTTTGTCTTCCTCGCAGAGACTGCTCTGTTTCAATTTAAGGGTCCATTTTGACCCATTTTGCAAACCCGAAGCATATATGACATATAATATATGGACCTCTTCGGTTTTTCACAAGGATTATGAATTCATGATCAATTTCACAAGATTTCAATCGTAGCTCACGAATTTTATGAAAATTCAAAACATGCTAAAATTTCAAATCTAATATACTTTCTCCTATGAACGAATTAAGCTCTAATTTTACAACCATATACTCTACATACTATAATCTTTCATATTTCATTCTAAAAACGAATTTTGGTTAAGTTTTGGAAATTCATGTGTTTTCAAGCTATGAACTTCAAACGTGAACTCATCAATGGTGTTCCTAATTCAAATACACAAATCAGTAAATCTCTAGTGAATTACATTCTGAGTGAGTTAGAAATACTCACTGCGATTGATTAAGAGTGGGGAATTGTTGAGAAGGAATCCAAGAAATAAGAAATCAAATAACAAGCTTGGCTATGGTGGGAAGCTTTCTCTCACTACAATTCTGAAATTATGAACTCCCAAGTCTCTCTAAAACTCTCTGTGTATCTCTCCCAATCACCCTCTCAATAAAGTGTGTGCAGAAATGTGAGATGTGTGTGGTATATATAGAACTTCACAATTTGGGCTCCAAGTTGTGAGTTGTGATCTTTACTCCACAACTAAGTTGATTACACTAATTAATCAAAGGAAAACACAGCAGGATTAGGAGTTATATATACGTATATATACACTGATATAAACTCTCCTGATTAACCAAGAGTCAAAAATAGACTCCTAGGGGGCAATTGCTAGGTGTTTGGGTAATTTGCTTTTAGGCACAAAAATAACACACACACTACAAGCATTCACAAACAAGGCCTTAGTCAATGATTAGTTTCCATAAATGACAATAAAGCAAATGTCATGTCTTTGCTTTACATCACTTCCAAAATCTGTAGAAGTTTAGCACAGCGCGGACAGTTTTGGACATAAACTGGTATTTTCGTGGCTTGGTGTCCGTCACAAAAATACAGAAAATTCATTTTAACGTAAGAAATGATTTTTCGATTTTATAAAAATACTGATTGAGTTAAAAGCAAACAATTCCACCGTTTTGAAATACAGTTTTGAAATTCAACACAGGTGTCACTAAAGTATACATAATTGCAGTTTGGCCCCAATAATAATTTCGATAATAATTAAGTCAAGAATTAACATGTGAGAATTGAAATTAAAATGAAAGCACTAATATAAATTGAATTTAAATATGACATTGCAATTAAATGTTTATGAATTTTCAGGTTGTTACAGAATCCTTGGATCTCAAAACTCTATCACTCATAAATCAAAGTTGATAGTTCAATTGATTTTATTTTCTTTCTTTTTTTTCTTCTTTTTTTGGGGGTTTTCTTTTCGTTGTATGGATATACAAACACTCCAAGAGAAGTCTCCAGTGTAGCAAACACAAATCCCAAATTAGAGCCCATGGCCAAAGCCGATATTGAATACATTCTCTCTGCGGCCATAACAAGAATTATTTGTCTGATCAAATATGTTGGCAAGTGTTTCCAATATTAGGTCTCCACCTGGAAGTTGATCACAAAGATTGAACATGAGAAGAGCCTCACAGCAAAGAGGGGTTGTGGAACTTATTTCTTTAAGGGCTTGGAGTCGCAAAATTCCAAGTATAGCCTTCAAAAGTGCTTCTTCTGCCTCAACAAAGGAAGAGTCGACAGCGAGGGGAAGGTATTTACAACCTAATTTGGGATTTCCCAAGGCACATGACAATCACGTGGCCTGATGATGTCATATCAGGAGCAGACAAGCAGATGAACAAAGAAATAGACCAATCGCGGAGGAAAAGACCGATATCAGAGCTACCTGCTGGTAAGAATGATACATCCAACATGTAAATATCGGTATTAAGACCGAGGATAGGGTGATACTGGGCTCTCTAAGAGGTACATCGGCCTTAACAAGGAAGGACAAGGTTACACAGAGGGTGCAATGATAGTCGTCACATCGGTCAATAAGATCGATGACCAACCATAAAGGTTCTAAAGTAGACAGATAAAGAGATGTAATATCGGGCTTAGAAAATAATTAGAATAAGCTATAGTCCATGTAAGAAAACATCGGTCAAACGAGACCGATGGACACTAGTAGACTTCCTACGAAGTGTTAGACCCAGATTCGTCAACCAACGAGGGTCAAGCTGCTCAGAGAAGGATGCAATCGGTCAACTAGGATCTGACCACAAGGCTTTTAGGCAGTTAAGCATGGATAAGAACATGTGCTTTAGGTGATGCTGAGTTGAAAGGAAAGCAGTTATATGGAAGAGGAACGTGGCAGAAGTGGGATCACCAAACAGATCATGGAAGTTGATCTTGGGACAAAGTGGGAGCAGTAACTTCTTCGTTCCTAGAAATCAGGGGCCATTAACCCCACTAACCCCATTAACATGAATGGCTATTCGCTCAAAGTCTATAAATAGGGCAGGTGGTGCAACATTTGAAGGGGCTAACACACACTCCATCTTTGCCTAGGCAGACTTTATTTTTTTTCCTCAAAGCATTACTACCTTTGTTCTTGAGTGATTGTGAGTTTTCATTGTTCTTAAGAGTGTTTGTAATTGCTACTAGCATTTAATCAATGAAGATGATGTTCATGGAGGTATTATTGAGTTTCAGTGTTTGATTTGTTTCTTTTTTTCAATTTCCATTTGTAATTACTTGCTTGCATCAGAGTAGAGTAAAAACCCACTTCGTTGTTTTAAGAACGATTTTAATAACGAGTCGCCCAAATTGGAAGTTAGATTAGGTTATCACAACCTTTCTTGAGTTCACGTGGAGTCTGGCACACCCAATACACCACAGCAATTTTATTTGCAAACAATTTTTGGCACTCCCGGTGGGACTAGTGTCAAATGGCTACAAAAGGGACCAGATCTAAGGGGCTTTCCCAAGAGGGAGGCTCACGAGAACCTATCTTAGAACCTGTCATAGAATCCCCAGACAGCATAGTAGCCAGTCAGGAGGACTTGTATAATATGAGTAATAACTTACTAGGACTTTTCAACCAACGCTTTGCTGGGATGTCCATTAGGCAAGACCAAACTTTTACCCAAGTGAGCGAAATGTTCCAGGAAATGAGGGAGTGGAAGGAACACCAAACGGGTGATCCTTCATCTATTCCACCAACCATCCTGTCTCAGGGTGGGTTGTGGGCAAGTCAAAATGCCCCTTCTTCTTCCCAGACCGAAAAATACAATACCCCACCAAAGAGGAATGGCAAGGAAATATTAGGTGAGACCGGAAACCCATCCCGGGTTGTAGTCCGACCATGCATCACCATCAAAGAGCCAGAGATCGATCTAACCGAGCAAGATTTAAACCATCAGTGGAGAAGAATTAACCCGTTGTTTGGCGACAACTTAGTCACCGAGGACGAAACCACTGGGAGCGATAGACCGATTCTAGGACACGAGACCGGCATGAGAATGGGAATCCCACCCCAAACGATGAGGGTTGATCGAGAGCAGATCGCCGAGGTCATCTACTAGGACTTCGGCGGCCTTCTCCGAAGAATTCAGTGGCCCATGTATAGGAGGCCGCATATTGACACCATTGAGAGAGTATCTCTTCCCCGGGGATATAAGGTACCCAGCTTTACAATGTTTTCTGGTGAAAGTGATCAATCGACCATGGAGCATATCGGTCGCTTCCTGCTTCAGAGTGGAGAGGTGAATCACCAAGGAGATATGCTACTAAAGTTATTCCCCAATTCTCTAATTGGTGTAGCTTTCATTGGAATATTAATTTACCTCCAAACTCTTTCCATACTTGGAATTAAATGGAAGAATCTTTTCACGCCTAATTCTATCGGATTGAGCCTGAAGTTTCTACGGCCGATTTGACAAGGTTATATCAGCTTCCAAGCGAATCTGCTGAGGCATACATCGTCAGGTTCAAACGGGCTAAACATCACTGCAAGGTCATGTTGCCCGAAGAAGAATTTGTCAATATAGCGTTAGGAGGTCTTACCTTTGAGCTTAGGAAAAAGTTTGAAGGTATGGGTTTCCACACTCTGTTCGAACTGGCAACTCGAGCTGCCCGATATGAGCGTATGCTTGAGGAAGAACAAGAGAGGAAAAATTCATCCAAAGGAACCTACTACAGAGATCCCAACTATGATATTCACACTACAGAGTGTGAGATCAACATCGAAGTGGATGTGGCCGAGATCGTGTCAAAACGGCCATATCTATGTTAGCCGTTGCCAAAGCCGACTGATGCACAGTTATCAACGATCAAGAAACAGCCTTTTGAGGCCGACAAGTAGTACTCGTTTAACATTGCGATGGCTGATTAAATTTTTGACTTTATGATGGTCGATAGACAAATTCGATTACCACACGATGTAAAATTACCTTCGGCTAACGAGCTGAAAGGAAAAGAGTATTGCAAGTGGCATAACTCTTGGCGTCACGCCACTAACAGTTGCCTAGTATTCCAGAATGTTTTGCAGGATATGAGACAAGGAAATTTGAAGTTTGCCGAGAAAGAAAAAAAGGTCATGGGAGTTAATAGTAATCCATTCCCGGAGATAGCGGGAGAAAACATGGTAGCGCCCAATTTCACAATCCTGCGTAGACCAAGAGAAAAGGTCGACCTGAGAGAAGCTGAAGCTGATGAAGCGAGCTCGAAGGGAAACAAACAAAAATCAAAGGCAAGATTAGCTTCTAAAGTGATAACGGATAATGCTGAAGGGAACGCCGATAAGATCCTGACATTACAATGGATGGTCGATTTGATCGAATAAGGGCTATGTCCGAAGTGTAAGACCGAGGTAATCACTCCTCCCGTACCAAAAAAAGGAGAAGGTGTATCGGCCACTCAGCCCAAGAAGGCCAATTCATAGTCATTTCACGTATCCAAACTAGGAGTACCGTAGAAAGCCCGAGTTCCAGAGACGAGAGCATGACCAAGATGAGCCAAGGCGGGAGAAAATGGATGTAAGAAGGCAAGCTTACCAACGCCAAGACCGACCTCCACGAATGGTTGTTCCACCATGGGCAGAAGTGAACCATTGGAAGAAGGTGGAGCATCCCAAATTCCCAGTGCATGCCTACTTCACTAAGACACAGAAGAGGAAAGTGCAAAGATTGAGGCAGTCAGCTCGGGAGTGGGAAGCTAAGTACCATTTGGAGAAAAAGAGGACAGATCAGCAAAACCATAAGGACATGGTGCCGAGGGCGATCCTAAGCCGCAAAGGAAAGGAGAAGATCAAGGCCGAGGACCAGGATAAAAAACTTCAAAAGCTTGAAACACCATCTATTCCAGAGGTGAACAAATCAGACTTGGAAATGGCCGATATCGATACAGATTATGAAGAATCATTGGATAAATACATCCAGTTCGGAAGCATGCCAAGGGACTTCTTGGTCAATATGGTCTACACGTTGCCGATGCCTTTCGGGGCGAGACCTAATCAGGGAAATCAAATGGCGGGTGAAGTATATGAGGACCAGAAGCGCCCATCTACACCCATAATTGTCAATAGTGAAGGGAAAAAAGCCAAAGGTATTGGTGATAAGGCCAAAGACTGAAGACAAAATAAGGAAAAAACCTGCTAAAGTCGTCTTCAAAAAACCAGCAGAAGGAATGTCACAGCATCTGAAGCCATTATACATCAACACGATTATTGATGGAATGCTATACTCAAGGGTGTTGATCGATAATGGAGTTGCGGTGAACATCCTACCATCGATCATGTTGCTAAAATTGCAACGTGATGAAAGCGAGTTGATCCCTACTAAGCTCACTATTTGTGGGTTCATAGGGACACCAGCGAAAACAAAAGGAATCCTCCCAATAGAGCTTACTGTGGGGAAGAAGACCACCATGATAACTTTCTTTGTGGTGGATTCCGGAGCCTTATACAATGCCTTGCTCGGTCGTGACTGGATCATACCAGTTGGTGTATCCCTTCAACCTTGCAACAGCTCTTGATTTTTTTGGAATGGTGACGAGGTGGAAGTGGTTTGGGCTGATCACAAGCCTTTCATTGCCAGAGTACATTGCTATGAGGCCGTTTTATATGAAGACGATATCAGCCCTGTCAAATTCATTAGAACGGATAAGAACTGCAGGACGAGAGCGGCCACCATGGTGAATGATCAAAAGAACCAGTTGATTCAAGTATACAAACAACTCGATCGGCCATCCATCGTGATTATGCCGATTAACATTGATGCAGAACTCAACGTCCCCAATGGACCAGAACCCATCATCAGTGAAGCATATAAGGACATTGGTCGTACATGCCAGTGTATCCAGAATACAGGCTTTTCTGGCAAACAGACGAGGACAAGCATCGTCTGCCAACTTGGCCGATGTCATAGACGATTGTCAGGATGAAATGACAAAGGACTGCATAAAGCTAGAAGAGCTGGCATTGGCTCCCGCAAAGCTTGACGAATTAAAGGTGGATGTACAAGATCCTCTCCTTGAGGTTGATTTGGGGGCAAGCGGAGAATACCTGCCCACTTTCATAAATTAGCTACTTGAGCCCAATTTTCAAGCATCATTGATTTCTCTCCTTAGAGAATTCAAAGATTATTTTGCCTGGAATTATCATGAAATGCCAGGGTTGTCACGGGAGCTTGTGGAACACCGATTACCTATCAAGGAAGGGTGCAGGCCATTCAAACAATTACCCAGAAGAATGTCCCCTGAAGTCGTTCTGAAAGTCAAAGAAGAAGTCGAACGACTATTGAAGGCCGGCTTTATAAGAACAACCAGGTACGTTGATTGGATTTCCAATATAGTACCAGTAGTCAAGAAAAACGGTAAGATAAGGGTATGTATAGACTTTAGAAAATCTGAGCGTAGCAACTCCAAAGGATGAGTACCCAATGCCTATGGCCGATCAATTGATTGACGCTGCGGCCAAACATAAAATTTTATCCTTTATGGATGGGCATTCAGGCTATAATCAAATCTACATAGCCAAAGAATATGTTCCAAAAACCGTATTCAGATGCCCAGACGCAATTGGAACATTTGAGTGGTTGGTAATGTCATTCGGGTTGAAAAATGTTGGGGCAACATATCAGCGGGCCATGAATGTAATCTTCCATGATATGATAAGGAAGATCATGGAAGTTTACATCGATAACGTAGTGGTTAAATCGGCCACGCAAGAGAAGCATTTGGCCGATTTAAGAAGATCCATTGAAAGAATGAGGACCCATGGGCTGAAAATGATTCCCTTGAAGTGTGCGTTTGGAGTATCGGCAGAAAACTTCCTTGGTTTCTTAGTACATCAAAGAAGGATTGAAATCGATAAAAACAAAGTCCGATCTATTTTGTCAACTGAGCCCCCAAGGAACAAGAAGGAACTATAAAGGCTTCTCGGACAGATCAACTTTTTACAGAGGTTCATCTCAGATTGTGCAGGACGAACACACGTATGGTCTCCGTTGCTCAAGCTCAAGGCAGAAGAAGAATTTAGGTGGGAGAGTCAGCACCAACAAGCCTTCGAAGCTATCAAGCAGTATTTATCCAAACCACTAGTAATCATGCCTCCCAGAAAGAAGAGGCCATTGAAGCTATACTTATCGGCCTCAGATGAATCTGTCGCATGCATGCTAGCACAGGATAATGAGTAGGGAAAGGAGCAAGCAGTGTATTACCTGAGTAGAGTTTTAACTTCTATCAAGCGTAAATATACGCCGATAGAAAAATTATGTTTAGCATGGTACTTTGCTTCACAAAAATTAAGAGTGGATATGCTTCATGTGTTGGTTTATTTGATTTGTCAAACTGACGTCATTAAATACATGTTATCAAGACTAATAATGCGTGGGCGTATCGAAAATGGACTCTAGCCATGACGGAGTTCACATTTCAATTCGTCCCACAGAGGGCGGTGAAGGGACAGGCCTTTGCCGATTTCTTGGTTGATCATCCTTGTGTGGATATCGGCCCTAAGTTAAATGAAGCAATCAATGCCACCCTGCTATCCACAATTTATCTATCCCCTTGGACGTTGATATTTGATGGATCAAGGAATGTTGACGGGGCAGGGGTAGGGATAATTGTAGTTTTGTCAAGAAAGAAAAAAACGGTTTTTTCATTCAAGCTAGAATTTGAGTGTTCTAGTAACCAAGCCAAATATGAAGCACTAATTATCGGCCTTGAAATCATGGCCGAGATGAATATATCAGCGATTCATATCATCGGTGACTGAAACCTTGTTATTAACCAGCTCAGTGGTGAGTTTAGATGCAAGAGCTGTGAGTTTTTGCCCTTCAGCTTGATTGCTCTTCAACTACTACGGGAATTCGATGACGTTATGGTCCAACATATTGCTCGAGCCTATAATGCCGAGGCCGACAACTTAGCGCAGGTAGTATTGGGGACCAAGTTAGAAGTAACTGATAATGAAAAGCTGATAAGAGTGCAAAGAAGGATCTTGCCATCAGTAAAACAATGAGAGATGACAACAAAAGCTTTCTCGGTGATCATGGATAAGCAGGACTGGAGAATCCCTATCATCAGGTGCCTCCTGTGTCCAAGCAGACAGACTGAAAGAAAGGTGAAGTTGTCTTCGGTCAACTATGTCTTATTAGATGGGGAATTATACAAGAAAAGCCTAAAGGTCGAGGTGTTACTGAGATGTCTGGACAAGCTCGAGGCCATGAAGGTAAAGGCCGAAGCACATGGAGGTATTTGCGGAGCACACCAGGCAGGTACAAAAATGAAATGGCTCCTTAGGATACAATTACTACTGGCCGAGCATGCTAAAAGATTGCATTGATTACGCAAAAAGATGCCAGGCATGCCACAGGCATGGGCCAATACAGCGAGTACCAGCTACCGATCGCGAGATGCAGGTGATCGTAAGATCGTGGCCGTTTCGAGGCTAGGCCATGTACCTGATTGGGAAAATATACCCACCGTCATTGGGCCAACACTGTTTCACTGTGGTGGCAATTGATTACTTCACAAAATGGGCGAAGGCAGTACCAGCCAAGTTGGTGAATCAAGCATATGTAATCAAGTTCATTAACGAGCATATAATTCATCGATTCGGTCTTCCAGAAATGATTACAACAGATCAAGGATCGGTCTTCACGGGAGATGAAGTTAGGGCACTTGTTGAAAGCCGTGGTATCAAGATACTTAATTCAACTCCATATTTTGCCCAAGAAAATGGACAGGCCGAGTCATCAAACAAAACAATCAAAGGGATAATAGAAAAAATGGTAGAAGGAAATCCTAGGGTATGGCATGACTTGTTGTCTGAGGCGCTATGGGCATATCGGACATCAAAAAGGTCGGCCACGAACATTACTCCATTCATGTTAACTTATGGTCATGATGCTATGTTGCCTATGGAAGTTACAGTCCGGTCAGCACGACGAGCATTTCAACTCGGTCTTAAATCATCCGAGTACACCCAAGCAATGTTGACCAAGTTGGAAGAGCTTGACGACATTCATCTGAAAGCTTTGGACTGCATTAAGGCACAGAAGAACAGAGTAACTCGGGCGTATAACAAAAGGGTCAAGCACAAGTCTTTTGGAGAAGGAGACCTAGTTTGGAAAGCTATATTACCATTGGGAGAAAAAGATGGTCAATATAGAAATGGTTAGCTAAGTGGGAAGGGCCATACCAAGTCATGTCAGTCATTACGGGTGGAGCATATCGGTAAATGGATTTAGATGGTGAAATGCATGCAAGACCGATAAATGGAAAATATTTAAAGCAATATGTACTTGCATCGGGGGCGAGGCCGATGTCTCGGCAGATGGAGGCACCTCGATGACATCCTTCTCGACTAAGATCTCCTCATCAGGAGTCCTAGAGTCACCGAGGCCTATGGGATCATGGTGATTTGATCCCATGGGCCTATCGTCCCTAGTGGTTCCCAATGTATCACCAGCGCCCATACTATCAGTGTTTTGTGACAATACCTCGCCTGCGCCCTTCAAGATGGCCTGCCTAGCCTCGTCAAGACTCCTTAGACGATGGAACTCGGCCATCAGTTGTTCATAGGTCACTTGAGGGGCGGCCTCGGTAGGAGTAGCTTGAGAAGAACCAGGGGCAGGAGGACGGAGAGGTGATGATAAAGGAGTTGCCACCTTAGCCCGATATACAGGGGGCTTCATATGAACTTGCTCTGCTTTCTTGGAAGCAAGGCTGCCCACCCCCTATAATTACATAAAAGACAGGTTAGCCCCATGTCTGGATAAGGAGAAACAAAATACATAAGTGCGGATTTATACCTTGGCCGATTTGAGGGTGGCCGTGGTCACGTTTCGGCGTTGATGAGTGGATAGGGGGACATCTTCATCTAACTCCACGTCTGTTATGCCGACAGGGTTTTCTCTGGGAAGGGCCTCTGAACAAAAGGTGAAATGAAAATCAGTTAGCAAAATGGAAAAGCAGAGAGAAATATAAGAGGGAAATACCTAAAGCTGGTGCTCCAGTTTCTATAACCCAGATGGTCGATGAGTGATCGACCATCCCCAAATCATGCAGCCCGGTATATGTAACTCTTTCCTACGGTTCCATTGTTGACGATGTCTGCTTATTCACCACTGGATAGGCTATAGCAAAATTGGCCTCAGGGAGTGGTGGACCTCGACATTCAAAGGGTTTAAGGAACTGCTCGTAAGAGATTACAGATGAATAATCAACCGTTTGTAAATATTTTTTGTACACCCTTGTTGTCTTTTCTTTGTGATCTTGATCGAGCATTCTCAGATGCCACTTCATATCAGACTGCATGATCTCGGGCACTCTGGGATTGAATTTGAATTTAAAAAACTTTTCAAAGGCAAGAACTGCTTGATAAGCGGTTTTACCTTTGGGTGTCTGGGCTTTCCTCTTCTTACCTGCAGCCTGAACCAGAAAGGGGTTAGTGGAACGAAAAGGTTTCTCAGAGATAAGAGGAGAAACACGTTTAAGTACAGAAAAAACGAACTCAGAACACAAGCCCGATAATATTTTGGACCACCAAGTTTCAAACTCGGTGGATGTTGAAGGAAGCTCTTCAAAAGGTAAAAACTCCAGCCCCGGGCAGGCAGCTCTGTTGAAAGCTTGGCACTTCTCGACCTTGGCCAGGTCAGAAAGAAGAGACCGCCCTGCCATGGAGTGGTTGAAAGTCTGGAAAGGGGGTATAGGAATTAGTTGCTTTAGCCCGAATTGTCGTGCTAAAGTTGGAGCATTGTAATACTCCACCCCACACTTGTTATTGTGTTGAGGCAAAACAGGGCGGACAAAAGATCTCGGCGAACTAAGAAGCTAGCCCAGATGGCTTCGTGTTCTTCTTGATCGACATCAAGAGCTTGGCCAGGACCATGAAGAAGCCTGCTCGGACATCGAGTCTGAGAATGAAAGGGAAGAAATTGTTGGGGCAATCAGTTGCCCATCTGTTCGTAGAAGAAAGAAAAGAGATGATCAAAAGAAAGGCCGTTTGGACTGAAGCCCGCAAAGTGAAAAGCAAAAGCAGAAGAGTGCTCCGATAAAGTGGTAGGGTCAAAATTATCGACCAGGGTTTTCTCTGGGAAACAGGATTGGAGCCAACACTGGAGAAGCCAGAGGGGTCCCCCTGAAGTTTTAAAGTTGGAAAAAATGAGTTCAAGGATACCGCGGCAAAGATGGGAGAGGACGAGAGGAGCGAGAGCAAGTTTCCTACCCGAGGCCAAGGCCAGGGCGATGTGATGATACTCTTTTGTAACACCATAGGAGGTCGAGCAGAAAACAAAATGATTCAGCCAGTAGACCAAGAAAGCAACATGCTCTTGGTCAGTAACATCTCCTTGCCCCACGCTGGCCGATGTGAAATGCTCAAAGGCAGTAACAACCCTAGACCTCTTGCCTTTATCGGTCTTGGGGTGTTCAAATGTTAAAGAAGAAGATAGGTGGGGTATAATTTCTTCACCATGAGTGGGCAGACCGGTGAGAAAACAAACATCCTGGATGGTTGGGCTCATAAGGCCACAACGGAAGAAAAAAGCATTGGCCGAGGTTGACCAGAAGAAGAGAGAAGAGAATAAGAGAGGCTTATCAAGGAAGAATCTCTCTCGGCTAAGCATTATAGCATCATAGATATCGAGGGCTATCCATAGGTCCTTCTTCACCTCCACTAATCGGTCTACCCAAGAGATCCAGGCAGGAGATGGGATAGGCCAATTCCTCAAAAGGTTTGAAGGGGCATACTGTGAGCCCCAATCAAAATTAGGAGATTGGCAGAGTAACAGTTGGGTTTGTGCCCTCAAACCATTACTTTATGTATGAGACATTGACATTATAATATATGGATATCCGCTTTACATTTTACTATGTATGTTTCTTTCATAAGATGATTGTTAATCCTTAAGTATCATAGTAGGTAATTCGTATGTGTATGAGATACATACAAGTGAGATACGAATTACTATTCTTTGATACTTAGAACTTGTCACAGTGGATGATGAGACTGGATATCTCATCAGGTTTACACTGTAGCATGATTAACTACCATTGGATGGAGTGATTAATCTCAATCACTAGAGTGTAACTCTTAGTTAATTTGCTAGTGCTTATAGTGCATTGACGGACCCGAGTTTTCCTGTTGACACTTAAGGCTTTGAAACAGTCGATAGGAACTCCTAACTTATGTAAGGTACGTGTTCTCAATCTTGAGACGATTATGAACACAGACTGTGGATATGGCTGCTTTGACTTACCAATCAGTGAGGTCTATTGAAGATCAACACTTGGGTATCTTGGGTATGTCATGTTCATAGGGTTGTGAACATATATTGTCAAGATAGAATCTACCCTCTGATTCAGAGTAAGCATTCCCTTGAGAATGTCACCAAGTTGATTACTGAGAACTGCAGTCTTGTTGATAAGTAGTTATCAACATGTTTGGTAATCATGATTGGTGAATGGGACTTAAGGAATATAAGAAGTAATCATGATTCAGGTTGACAGTAACAGTTATCCGACTACCTGAATATGATTATGAATACTGACAGTAGAGGGACATTAGTACACCATACAAGTCTAGTTATCGCTTCGGGTATGTTCTTTTGCGTTGGAGTTCAGTTATCGTTTTATAGTGGAGTAAATGTTAACTGATCAGTTGGTTAATTTGCTGATCAAAAAGTTTGGTCATGGGAATTAACAAACTGATTTGAGCCAACAATTAAGAACCTATGAGGTCCCACTCTTAGCTCCGCTAGGATGCTTGGAAAGGCAAATGAGGATGTTGTCAAGACATGTTCGATCGATCGAAGTTGTCTCGATCGATTGAAGTCTAGACAGGTTCGATCGATTGAAGATGGTTCGATCGATCGAAGCTCTTCGATCGCTCGAACGTTAGGTCAGTTCTGGGAATCTATAAATAGGGCAGTTGCGTTCTGGAAAAGGAGTTCGTCATTTTTATAAACCAGAAGCTGCAGAAACTATTTTAGTTTTCCTAAACCTTCCTATCCTCTATATTAGAGATCCCAGCATCTCTAGTCTTTCCGGCAGGCATCCGTAGGAGACCTAAGGGTAAAGACAACCTAGTAGAGGTTGCTGGAAGTTGAAGATTTCATAATTGGGTTCAAGACCATAAGGTATAACTCTTGTTTCCCCTTGTACGCATCTATGGAATTGACAAGTAGTAGATCCTGGGCTACCAATAAGTTTTGAAACTCAACCTTTTTCTGCTGCGCGTTTAAATATAATTTTAAACCTGTTTTTCCATCAAATTGTATCAGAGCCACGCTTGTTTGGATCTATAGATGCGTTTTGGAACACTAGTTTTGATTTGCATGTTGATTTTAGAACTGTTTTCGAAACTGCATCGTCACAGATTTATTTCTGCAGTGTTATCGCAGAAGAATACAAATTTGTGATTGAATAGGATGCAAGGTGGGTTCGATCGATTGAAGTAGTCTTGATCGATCAAACATCCTCTGTGCTCAAGCGATCGAACAGGGTTCGATCGATCGAATGTTGTTCGATCGATCGACTGAAGTTCGATCGATCGAGACAGATTCTTTGTCAGGTCCTCTTTTTCACAGTTTTAAATGGTTTTGAAATTAAATACTTTAATTTTAACATATTATGTAAAAATTTTCAATCATTCTGTGAAACAGAATGTTCAAGCGATTGAACAATGTTCAATCGATCGAAGGTTCGAGCAATCGAACGGTCTTCGATCGATCGAACTATGATAGAGAAGAAAGATGTTGTTTTAAGTTCTAATTTAGTGTGTTAAGAGTTTAAATACTATGTGAATCAATTAGGGGTTCCAATAGTTACGTATATTTGTTATATATGCGTGGATGTGCGTACGACTAACCCTTTTGCAGCAAGCTTAGTCACTATCTCCAATGGCACCAAGACCTTTAAATTTTGTATTTAATTGTTTGAGATTGGTGTGTATTATGTTTTATTATTGGTTTGGTTTTAAGGCATATGTAAAGGGCGCTGCAACTTCAATCCTATGAAAAGGAAAGTCGCACTGGTTTTCCTAGCCTTTTATTTTATTGTTGCTATTTCTTTTTCTAGATAAATTGTAAGCTTCGAAAGAAGCATAGGACCAATGTATTAGAATTAGAAATTCCATGAAGATGGAGGAGCAAGCCGTTATCCATGAAAATGGAGGTGGAGGCAACCAAACCAAGAGTGGTTCTATGGAGTTAGCCATGGGAGATAGAGGCATCATTTTGATGTCTTTATTTCATTTTAGTTTTTCGTTTTATGTGCTTGGTTTGTGATTGGCATTTAACTATATTGTTACTACTTACATTCACGTAAAACAAGTTTTCTAAAATAAAATTCAAAAACCGTTTCAACGCATTAGTAAACATTGGATGTTTATGGGTAATATGTATAAACAAATTTTTCAAAAGCAAAATACTTATTTAATTAAATCTAGTAGGAGAGGGTCTTATTAATAACACCCACGATCTTCCATTAACGGTTCATTGTAAGATGAGTAGTGTATTCTGTGTCACCTCACCAGGGGTGATCATTCCATACAGAGGGTACACTACTCATTGGCTACTAGATATGAACTTCCTATGGATAGAATCAATCAGACGTGCTAGAGGATGACCACCACACGAAGGCGCTACTTGAGCCGGTTGTGATTGGATCCTAGTTAATGGTATACACTAGCTAAGCTATGGATAAGGGATCCCACACGGGGCATTATTTAAAAACTTAGAGATCAAATAGGTTCGGGAGTCATAACTTGTTTTGCAAGAGTTGCATAGCGGACAAGTCATGATTAATCGACAGATCGAACATTGACCACCACACGGAGGCTTTGTTCTTTCGTTTCGATAATCCGGCGACTTTGTTTTAAAATAAGAGTTTGAAGGATTCTTTTATTTCAAACTGTCAAAATCTGATATCTATATTTATTTTGTCTTTTGATTTTTTTTTTCAGTAAATCATCATGTCAGGATTAGCATTTAGTCCACTTGCCACCATACTTACACAAAACAAGTTAACTAGAAATAACTACACTGAATGGAAATGAAACCTTGACATCATGTTAACTGCGGAGGATCACATATATGTCCTCACCACCCCATGCCCCGAAGAACCAGCGGCAAATGCTTCGACAACTGCCAGACGCGAGTTCGATAAATGAAAAAAGTCAAATAGGATGGCTCGTTGTTACATATTGGCTTCTATGACTAATGTGTTACAATACCAATGCCAGTCGAATAATTCTGCCAGTGGCATTATCGAATCCCTGAAAAAGATGTTTGGGGAGCATGGCAGGTAGCTATGTAGAAGATAATGAGTGCTAAGATGTCGGAAGGGACTCCAGTTAAAGAATGTTTTGAAAATGATTGGTTATTTGAACGAGTTGGAGACCCTAGGTGCCAAGATCGATGCACAGAACCAAGTTGATATGATCCTCAATACACTGTCGCCGTCATTCGCTCAATTTAAACTAAATTATAATATGAATAAAATGGATTTCTCAATGAGCGAACTAATGAGTTCTTTACTGGCAGCGAAAGGGGTGATCAAACCTGGGGGAAACATTCTGAATGTTGAGAAAAGTTCTTCCTCTTCCCGATCTGTACCGAAAGGTAAGAAATAAAAGAAGAAAGTTGGCATTGATGGTCCAAGTATTGGACCAGTCCCTAAGATTGCAAAATCTAAGGGTAAAGGTAAGGGCAAAGGGAAGGTGGGTGGCCAAGGCAAAGGAAGGTGTTTCCAATACGGCGTCAAGGGCCACTGGAAGAGGAACTGTCCCGAATTCTTAGCTACAAGAGTTCAAGGTATGATTGAAGTAAGTTTTATAATGGATACTTCAAACACTTGGTGCATTGATTCTGGTGTGACTAACCATATCTATAATTCATTGCAGGGGTTCAGATCAACCAGGAAGGGCAGTGATGGGGAAATCGTATTTACTCTAGGTTCTAGCGCAACCGTATCTGCGGTCGCTATAAGAGTCGTAGTTTTAGAATTTCTAGACAATAAAGTTTTGATTTTATCAAATGTACTTTACGTCCCTTTAATGAGACGTAATTTAATTTCAGTTTCTAATTTATCGAATAATGGTTATTCTTTTCATTTTGGAACTGAAGTTGTTATTAAAAGAAATAGTTCTTTTATATGTTCTGGTGTTAAATCAAATGGTTTGTATGTGATTACTCCCAATATTTCTAAAGACTCTAGTATGGAACTTAATAACTCAGTGGTAACTGTACCATCTAAAAGAAAGGAACCTTCCACTATTCAACAAGGATTTGGCATATGAGGCTTGGCTATATCAATCTAAATAGGATTGGGAGACTAGTCAAAGAAGGGGTCTTAAGCAATTTGTTTCTCGAACCAATGGAAGTCTGTGAGTCTTGTTTAGAGGGTAAGATGACCAAAAGGCCCTTTCCAGCAAAGGGCAATAGGACCAATGCATTGTTGGAATTAGTTCATACTGATGTGTGTGGACCAATAAATATTAGAGCAAAAGGTGGTTATGAGTATTTCATAACATTTACTGATGACCACTCAAGGTATGGATATGTGTACCTAATGCAACACAAGTTTGAAGCCTTTGAAAAGTTCAAAGAGTTTAGGGCTGAAGTGGAGAAGTAATTGGGAACATATATCAAGGCCATTCGATCTGATCGAGGTGGCGAGTACCTCTCTAATGAGTTTATTGATCACCTCGTACAGAATGGGATTCTGTCACAGTTGACTGCACCTGGTACACCTCAGCAAAATGGTGTAGCGGAGAAAAGGAATCGAACTCTTTTAGACATGACTAGGTCAATGATGAGTTATTCAGAGTTGCCATTATTCCTTTGGGGTTATGCTTTGGAAACCGCTGCATATATACTAAATCTAGTACCAAGCAAATCTGTTCCCAAGACACCACGGGAGATGTGGATTGGGCGCAAACCTTTTTTGCAACATCTCCGGCTATGGGGGTGTCCGGAACATATGCTAAAAGGAAAGATGAGCAAGTTGGATTCTAGATCGGAAGTATGCTATTTTGTAGGGTATCCAAAGGGTACTTATGGATGGTATTTTTATTATCCAAGAGAACATAAAGTGTTTGTTAGTACAAATGTTGTTTTCTTGGAGGATGATTATATCATGAACCATAAGCCTAAGGGAAGGATAGATCTTAGAGAGATAGAAGGAGAGCCCTCAGTCCTACCCGTAGTTGATAATAATGTAAATCAAGAAAATACCACTTCTTCACCCATTTCCGCACCGGTACCTCGTCGTAGTGGGAGGATTATCAGCCAGCCTGATAGATACATGTTCTTATGAGAAGTTTTTGAAGCTGTCTCCATAGAAGAATCTGATCCTACCACGCACGAAGAGGCAATGACTGATATAGACTCAGCTCATTGGTTTAAAGCTATGAGGCTGAATTGGAATCGATAGATTCCAATCAGGTCTGGAATCTTATAGAACTTCCAGTCAATATTAAACACATTAGTTGTAAGTAGGTCTACAAGAGGAAAAGAAGATCTGATGGAAAGGTTGAGACCTTTAAGGCAAGGCTTGTAGTGAAAGGTTATACTCAAAGGGAGGGCATTGACTATGAGGAAACCGTCTTGCCGGTAGCCATGCTCAAATCCATCAGAATACTCTTATCCATTGCCTAGATTATGAGATCTGGCAGATGGACGTCAAGACTGCATTCTTGAATGGCAATCTTGAGGAGGACATCTATATGCAACAACCAGAAGGGTTCATAGCTGATCGAAAAGGTAACTTGGTATGCAAGTTGCAAAAGTCCATTTATGGACTTAAGCAGGCATCCAGGAGTTGGAATATTTGTTTTGACTAAGCGGTCAAGTCGTTTTGTTTCATACGAAATCTGGATGAGCCTTGTGTATACAAGAAGTGTGAAGGAAAAGTGGTGGTTTTTCTTGTGCTTTACGTTGACGGCATTCTACTCATTGGGAATGATGTAGCGGCGTTGTCAACGGTTAAGGTTTGGCTAGCTAGTACTTTCGATATGAAGGATCTAGGAGAGGCGAGCTATGTCCTTGGGATAAAGCTCTTTCGGGATCGCAAGCGAAAGATAATGGGATTATCTCGAGCTGGTTATATTGATAAGGTGCTAACTAGATTTTTAATGGATAATTCGAAGAAAGGTTTATTACCTTTCACGCATGATTTAGCGTTCTCTAAGGACCAGTGTCCTAAGACACAAGAGGAGAGGAATTGCATGGCAGGAGTTCCCTATGCTTCGGCAGTGGGAAGTCTCATGTATGCGATGTTATGCACTAGACCAGATATCTGCTTTGCCGTTGGCATGGTTAGCAGGTATCAATCGAATCCAGGTCCAGAGCACTGGACAGCTATTAAGCACATTCTTAAGTACTTGAGAAGGACTAAAGATTACATGCTTATGTACGGCGATAGTGAGTTAATTCCAGTGGGATACACTGACTCGGACTTTATGTCAGATAAAGATTTGAGGAAGTTGACGTCCGGTCATCTCTTTACTTTGGGAGGTGGTGCTATTAGTTGGAAGAGCATTAAGCAGAAATGTATTGCAGACTCAACTACAGAAGCTATGTATGTGGCTGCTTGTGAAGCCACAAAGGAAGCTGTTTGGCTCAAGAAGTTCCTTATGGAGCTCGAGGTGGTACCAGCGTCGCTGTCACCTATTATACTTTATTGTGATAATAGTGGGGCAGTGACTCAGTCCAAGGAGCCAAGGAACCACAGAGAGGGAAAGCACGTAGAGCGAAAATATCATCTTATCCGAGATATTGTTCAACGTGGAGATGTGACTGTCACCAAGATTGCCACTGTTGACAATCTTGCAGATCCGTTTACAAGGGCCTTACCACACAAAGTCTTTGATCGTCATCTAGATAGTCTAGGTTTCAGATGTAATCCTGTATAGTTGTGAGTGCAAGTGGGAGTTTGTTGGGTTTGTGCCCTCAAACCATTACTTTATGTATGAGACATTGACATTATAATATATGGATATCAGCTTTACATTTTACTATGTATGTTTCTTTCATGATATGATTGTTAATCCTTAAGTATCATAGTAGGTAATTCGTGTGTGTATGAGATACATACAAGTGAGATACGAATTACTATTCTTTGATACTTAGAACTTGTCACAGTGGATGATGAGACTGGATATCTCATCAGGTTTACACTTTAGCATGATTAACTACCATTGGATGGAGTGATTAATCTCAATCACTAGAGTGTAACTCTTACTTAATATGCTAGTGCTTATAGTGCATTGACGGACCTGGGTTTTCCTATTGACACTTAAGGCTGTCAAACAGTCGATAGGAACTCATAACTTGTGTAAGGTACTTGTTCTCAATCTTAAGACGATTATGAACACAAACTGTGGATATGGCTGCTTTGACTTACCAATCAGTGAGGTCTATTGAAGATCAACACCTAGGTATCTTGGGTATGTCATGTTCATAGGATTGTGAACATATATTGTCAAGATAGAATCTACCCTCTGATTCAGAGTAAGCATTCCCTTGAGAATGTCACCAAGTTTATTACTGAGAACTGCAGTCTTATTGATAAGTAGTTATCAACATGTTTGGTAATTATGAGTGGTGAATGGGACTCAAGGAATATAAGAAGTAATCATGATTCAGGTTGACAGTAACAGTTATATGACTACCTAAATATGATTATGAATGCTGACGGTAGAGGGACATTAGTACACCATACAAGTCTAGTTATCGCTTCGGATATGTTCTTTTGCGTTGGAGTTCAGTTATCGTTTTATAGTGGAGTAAACGTTAACTGATCAGTTAGTTAATTTGCTAATCAAAAAGTTTGGTCATGGGAATTAACAAACTGATCTGAGCCAACAATTAAGAACCTAGGATGTCCCACTCTTAGCTCTGCTAGGATGCTTGGAAAGGCAAATGAGGATGTTGTCAAGACAGGTTCGATTGATCAAAGTTGTCTCGATCGATTGAAGTCTAGACAGGTTCGATAGTTTGAAGATGGTTCGATCGATCGAAGGTTCGATCGATCCAAACTCTTCGATCGCTCGAACGTTAGGTCGATTTTGGGAATCTATAAATAGGGCACTGCGTTCTGGAAAAGGAGTTCGTCGTTTTTACAAACCAGAAGCTGCAGAAACTGTTTTAGTCTTTCAAACCTTCCTATCCTCTATATTAGAGATCCCACCATCTCTAGTCTTTCCGGCAGGCATCCGCGGGAGACATAAGGGTGAAGACAACCTGGTAGAGGCTGCTGGAAGTTGAAGATTTCGGAATTGGGTTCAAGACCATAAGGTATAACTCTTGTTTCCCCTTGTACGCATCTATGGAATTAACAAGTAGTAGATACTGGGTTACCAATAAGTTTTGAAACTCAACCTTTTTCCGCTGCGCATTTAAATATAATTTTAAACCTATCTTTCCCTCAGTAACTCGTTGTCTTCTACAACCAGAGGGAAGTAGGGATCTAGGGATGACAAAGGAAAAGAATCAAAAGCAGGACCAAGTCCTGTTGAAGAACCTGAAGAGAGAGGAATCAATACTTGAGGATTTATTAGCCCAGGAATGGTTTCAAGGGCTTGTTTAACGGCGGTAGCATTGGTGGGTTTGGCCGCCGGCGCCGTACCAGTGGCAGCGGGGGAAGATGAAGTGGCACCGGTAGTTTGAGAAGCACTGGTAGCAAAGGAAAAAGCCATGGAAGATGGAAGCTTTGGTGCAGAGGAGGAAAAAGGAGAATTTTCCAAGAAAGTTTAAGGCAAAAGAAAGTGACAAGTTACAAGGAGTGGAGGTTTATATAGGAAAAGGAGAAGGGGGCCATCATGACTTAGGAACGGGTTCTCAAGAGGCACGCCTCGATTCTGGAAACGAGGCAAGATGAGCTATTAGGGTGAGGACACGTGGAGCTCTATGCCGTCAGTTGTAGAGTTGGCATTAAATTTGAATTTCAAACGTCTCATCAAACTGATTGTATGACGTTTGACAAGACGTTTGGGATTTCCCAAGGCACATGACAATCATGTGGCCTGATGACATCATCACAAGAGCAGACAGGCAGATGAACAAAGAATGAGACCGATCATAGAGGAAAAGACCGATATTAGAGCTACTTGCTGGTAAGAATGATACATCCAACATGTAAATATCGGTATTAGGAGCGAGGATAGGGTGATACTGGGCTCTCTAAGAGGTACCTCGGCCTTAACAAGCAAGGACAAGGTTATACATAGGGTACAATGATAGTTGTCACATCGGTCAAATAAGACCGATGACCAACCATGAAGGTTCTAAAGTAGACAGGTAAGGAGATGTAATATCGGGATTAGAAAATAATTGGCAAATAAGCTATAGTCTAAGTAAGAAAACATCGGTCAAACGAGACCGATGGACACTAGTAGGCTTCCTACGAAGTGTTAGACCGAGATCCGTCAACCAACGAGGAACGTGGCAGAAGTGGGATCACCAAACAGATCGTGGAAGTTGATCATGGAACAAAGTGGGAGCAGTAACTTCTTCGTTTCTAGAAATTAGGGCCCACTAGCCCCACTAACCCCATTAACATGAGTGGTTATTCGCTCAAAGTCTATAAAATAGGGCAGGTGGTGCAACATTTGAAGGGGCTAACACACACGCCATCCTTGCCCAGGCAGAGTTTATTTTATTTTTCCTCAAAGCATTACTACCTTTGTTCTTGAGTGATTGTGAGTTTTCATTGTTCTTAAGAGTGTTTGTAATTGCTACTAGCATTTAATCAATGAAGATGATGTTCATGGAGGTATTCTTGAGTTTCAGTGTTTGATTTGTTTCTTTTTTTCAATTTCCATTTGTAATTACTTGCTTGCATCAGAGTAGAGTAAAAATCCACTTCGTTGTTTTAAGAACGATTTTAATAACGAGTCGCCCAAATTAGAAGTTAGATTAGGTTATCACAACCTTTCTTGAGTCCACGTGGACTCTGGCACGCCCAATACACCACACCAATTTTATTTGTAAACAGAAGGGGATTCCGGCAATGGTGAGAGGAGGAAGGGGAGAGGGACGTAGAGAGAGAGTTGTTCGTGTGTGTGTGTGTGTGTATGTGTGTGTGTGTGTGTATGCTTTTGAAACTTATTTGTGCCTCTAGCATTGTTTCTGTGGAATCTGTTAGCAAGTGTTTGTGCCCAATTAATGATGAATTTTTTTCTTTTTCTTTTTCCACTTAATTAAAATGAAGTTCACTTCACTGACGAAGCCTGGTCTCATCATTCTCGGACCAATGTCTTTGGGTCTATGTTCTAAGTTCGGCCCAAAGTCATGGATTTGTAACCTAATTTATTGGGCTCAAATGGAATTCATCATGTTACTCAAATGGCAGTAGTCAATTTTCAGGTCAGTCCCAGACTGAAAACAGCATGACACCAGCCCAGGTGAAAGAGATCTGTCTGGTCCACGCTGATAATTACAAGACATACTGCAACTAAGCCAACTATAGGGCTGTTTGGCAAATTCTATTGTTGCGATTGCATTCGCAAAAAAGTATGAGCGACCAAAAGTTTCTATCAGACATCCATTTGTTAGCCCAAATTACATTTGGGTCTTTCATTAGCTGAGCCAAACAGGTTCAAAGGCTTTTTTATACGTGTTTGCGCGACGAGAATTCTTCCAATCACATATCATTTGGACCGTGGTAACGTAACTCTAGACATACAAACTTTTCACAACAATTAATGTTTAAAACTTTAAAGAGAGTGCTCTAACTTGTAAGCCCTAAGGTATTAACCTCCAGAGCCTTTCTTGATTAATTAATCCGACTAATTACAAGAGAATAAAATTCTTGATCTTCAATGGCACGGGCCAATGCTGAAAAACGGATGTTTGGAAGTTATCTTGTGAAAAAAAAAAAAACAATAAAACATCAAACAAGCATCAATGGATTACTCTATCAATAATACAACTTAAAACACGAGTCACAACCATACTTAATTACAAAGGATTTGAAAAATGAAAGATTAAGCTAAACTCAACTTGAAACCATACAAAATCTCAAAATTTATGATACTCATGAATTGGAACATTGGTCATGTATCAATGACTACCCACGGGTTGCTATGCTGGTTGTCACTTCCTACACTTTTATGCAGCAAAAAAAAAAAAAAGGAAGTTTAATTGAGAAGGATAGAGCTACTACTAACCAGGGACAAGCTGGGGGTGGATTCACAAGCTTAAAGTTGGATGGGGGTGGGGAAGAGCAAAATCAAGAATTTTTAACTTAGAGGGGGGGAACGATAGAGTTTTTTGTTTAATCCATTATTGAGGATATATAAGAAAAATCTCCATACTTTGGAGGCCAAAATATAAATATTTCAAAAATTAGGAAGTAACTACCCTCTTTGGTTCTCCATAGATCTGTCCATGGGTTAAGGCCAGAAAGAAAATTGAAGATTCACATGCAAAGCAGGTAAAATTTTCTTCATGTATGTCACTATTCCAATGTCATACATGAGAAGTTTCTGCTAACCACAAAAAGGGTGGAGTATTTGATAATTTAAAAGTGTTGAAAATGAAAAATTATAGCACCTTTTTTTTTTTTTTTTTTTTTTGCATTTGATAGTACACTAGTTTAATAATAAAAAAAGTAGTCAAAAACTTACTGAAAGCTTAAGTAACAAAATTCTGCTGAATAAAACTATTGAATGCAATCTTTTTTAGTGAGTGAAACACAGTTTTAGAACTACAAATTCAATAACTTAAAATTTCAATACTTAATTTTCAAGTATATCAACATCTAAATCAATTGAAAGAATTTACGACAACAACTCCCCTTAAGGGACCCAACAAAGAAAGTTGGTCATTGGGCACTAGGGTATATACAAGTCGAGTCGAGTTCATGTATTTATGAGTTTTTCCACGAGTTTAAGTGAGTTGAGCTTTGAAGTGATCGCGAGCTTTCTTGCGAGCTTTTTTGCACGCCTTTTAAAATTATATAGTTTAATTATAAACCAATCATCTATCACGCTTAGTTATGAAGTTGGTCATATTTTCTCTAAAATTATATAATTTTATAATAAAAATATATATATAAATTATTCGTAGTATACAAGCTCTTTATGAAGATTATTAACAAACTTACTCATGAGCGTTAATCAAACTTTTTCACGAACTTTGTCAAACTGAATCCGAACTAAACCGAAAACCCTTGTTGAACGAGCTATTGGGCACTGTCCAAACTCCATACTATCACACCATTTTAAACTTTCAAATTAGTCATCACCAATTTTATAATGTCAAACACAAAGACCCCACCATTTACAAAAGTATCAAAGCCATTACCAACTATTCACACACACATATAGACCCAACAACTACAACCAAGAGAAAGTACAAATTAGTGCTAGCTCTCGAGTGTAAAAGGAATGTAGATGGGGACTCCAATGATATCTATACCTGAGATGACAACAAGAACAAAAAGAACTCACTCCATAAATAGTCCATCCCCCTTTAAGAAAATCTAATTTTGCTAATTTTCGTCATGATTTGTGGTGCAGAATTTTATATATATACAATCATGGAATTGTCATCTGCAGGCTAAAATAAAAAAATATATATATATACATATATATATATATATGCTCACATACATAATATGCATTTGAAAAATATGTTCAACGTCTGCGACATTTTGGTGTGGTAGGGTCTAATTAAGTGGGACATGTCTCATAGTTTGTTTATACTTGCATGACTTAAACAAGAACAACAAGGTACCATTAATTTTATTAGCTTTGAATTTTGTTGTGAACACGAGATCTTGTCGGAAGAAGTGGGTAAAATTACGTCTTCTATTTGTAGCTCTCGTACTTTCAATTATTTATTTGCTGAAGTCCTTAATGTGTGGGAAATTGAATACAAGTTTAATTTTTTATAAGTTATTTACCTATTGATGTATTAATAATAATTTTAAAATTGAATACAAGTTTAATTATATTATTTTATTTTGTAACTAATTAATAGTAAGAGTTTTAGTTATTCACGTCATTTGATTTCTTTGTTAGGTAATTTTTTAAAGTGTCCCACATATTACTCATCATTCGAGGCTATTGGGATCTTGTACATACTAGGCCTATAAATAGGTCGGATCCGGACCAGATCTAGTGCATCCAGATCCAGATTCGCTAAACTATATATGGATTTGGATTCGGATCTGACGGATCTGTTATAAGTCAGTCCATATCCGGATCTGCCAAAATATTCCGAATCCGGATCTAGATCCGGATTCGATCCGAAATAATATATAATGTGTATATCTATACTATTTTTGTATATATATAATATGTATATATATAAATATATTTGTATATACATGACTAATATATTAAATATAATATAGTATGTATATGCATTATGGGCAATGCTAGGGGCACTAACAACTTCCACTAACATTTATTAACACACTCTATCTCTCTCCTAGTGGTACTGCGGGGTCCACTGCGGACCCCGCAGTACCACTAGGAGAGAGATAGAGTGTGTTAGTAAGCGGACCCCGCAATACCACTAGGAGAGAGATAGAGTGTGTTAGTAAGTGTTAGTGGAAGTTGTTAGTGTCCCAAATATTACTCATGCATTATATATATACATAATTATATTATAGTATGTATATACAGTATGTATACACATTATTATATTATATATATAATATGTAGATATATAAATATATTTATATATATATATATATAAGTATTATTCGGATCCGGTCTTAGGCGGAACGGATATTACAAAATCATATCCGGTCTATTTTTTTAGCATAAAATACGTATTCAGATCCGGATCTAGATATGGATCTTAAAAAATGTTCAAATCCGTTTAACAGAACCGGATCTGGACCGGATCCGAGCCTAGACCCGATCCATTGACAGACCTTGGACTACATACCCTTTGTAAGAATTTACAAATGCACATATGGCTTTACTTTTTTATATGGAGAAAAATGTACCCCCAAACAAGTTGAAAAACAAAAACCTTCGTCTGAGCTGTACTTGAACTCCAAAAAAAAAAAAAGAGAGAGAGAGAGAAAAAAAGAAAAGGAAAACATAAAACAAAAAAAGCTTTACTTTTTGAAGAAAACAGCATAAGACGAAGCTACCAAGTTCTTCTTCACATGATTCCAAATTTGAGATCTGTTTTACTCTGCTGCCATGGCAAGAAGTGAATTCTAACTGCTTGACTTGAAAGGAAAAAGGAGAATGAAAAATAGAGAGGTTGGGCTTACTCTGCCTAAAGTTGACAGGGTTTTTTTTTTTTTTTTTGGGTATTATTTGGGATAAAAGAACTTAGAGCATCTAATACTAACAGTACTCACTAAATTTTAGCTAAAGTTCAATCTTTTTTATTGTAGATAGTCATATTTCACAATCAGCTCTAAGTTGCAATCCGTTTTATCCATTGGAAATTTGGATAGTCAATTGCGATCTCCAAAGCTAACAAGCTAGATATATATATATATATATATATTTTTGGTAAACGTGGGTGTCTGGGCCAATTTGCGCGCACCTCGACTAATTCCACGAGGCCAGGGCGTCCGGGTGAATCACTCGTGGCCACCCCCTTGAGATTCGAACTTGAGACATCTGGATAAAACACCCAGAGGCCTTGCCATCCGGCCACAAAAAAAGTGGTTAACAAGCTAGATATATACTCTCTTCGTTTCCAATTTAAACTTCTTCATACCATTTTGAGTTGTCTCACTTTAAGCATTCTCTTTCAAATGTCAATACACTTTAACTACACAGTTTTTGAAATCACCCTTTATTATGGGCTCGCATGGTAACGTTTCCTGCTTTGAGTTTTCAGTTTTTTAAAAACGAAAACCAGTCTTGGTTTTTTTTTTTTGAAAAAAAAACAAAAACTTGCTTGGTTACATTGTTGATTAAAAAAAAAAAAACTGAAAACGACTTTTTGGTGTTTTCATTTTTTACCCAAAATTTGAAAACGTTTTTCAAAAACAAAAAACAAAAACGTTACCAAACGTGTTTTCAATTTTCGTTTTCTAAAAAACGAAAACAAAAACATAAAACAGAAAACGACAACGTTACCAAACGAGCCCTATATAAAACTCTCTCACACTTTACTTAATATAATACTGGTGGGCCAGTCCTAAGATTGTGAAATTCACATGAAGCCCTAAGCGAATGTGAGAAGAAAAAAATTTTAGGCCCTTTTTTGGTCCTATTTTTATATGTAATACATGTATATATAAGGTCCTATTTTTATATATAATACATGTATTTTGGCCAAACAAGGCCAAGAATTTTTTTTTTGGCCCTTCTTTGGTCTTATTTTTATGTATAATACATGTATATATAAGGTCCTATTTTGGCCCTATTTTTATATATAATACATGCATTTTGGTCAAACAATGCCTTATTCCAAAGCCAAACAAACCATTATTTTTTGAGGCCCCAAGCAGCCTCTTGGGCCACTTGACCCAAGGACCGGCCCTGAACACTAGAATTCTAAACTTAAAAAGAGAATAATTATGAAGAGTTTAAAATTTTGCAATTCTCAAAAAGACCCTTAAATTGAGAACAGGGGAGTATATAGTTTTTAGAATAACTAATATAGCTAGCTAGTTAGTTTTAGATGATCTTTTTTTTTTTTTCGAACAAACATTTTAGATGATACTTTTGATATACTTTAATTATCTACTTTGACTGAATTGGGTTTCCCATTCTCATAAAGGTGATCTTTGCTCAACATGAACAAAAAAAAAAAGAAAAAAAAGAACAAATGTAATGTAGCTTTAGGCACTTTCTTTACATTGAATAATACATTTTTCTCATCTTTTGTGTATAAACTTTTGCTTTTTTTATTTTCTAGTCATCCAGGAGGAGCCGAGGAGGGTTGATTGAAAGTCAAACCTTTAATGTGATGAGTCAGAAATCTTTAAATGGGTAGGTCTTTAAACACTACAAGCGTGCCCCATTTGGACCTAGAACTTTGGCCTTTGTAGAGAACCCAATGTCTCTCATGCATTTGATTTTCAATAAAGACTTGTAAAGAAGAAGAAAAATAAAAACAATATGTAAAGTTAACCCACAACAAACTGTAAAATTAACAAAAACGGTTTCACTCTTTCTCTCTCATCTCTTTTCAGTCTTTTCTTTTTGGTCTTTTTTTTTTTCTTTTTCTTTTTCACATCTTTTGGGAAGTTTCTTGGCACTCACCTAACGTTTACTTTAACAAAACACCCTCGTTTACCCAACTGATTAATCAGAAGTGTAGTAGACCAAACTTTACTATTATGTCAAGATATCAACTATCAAATTTTAGTTTTTTTAAAAAAAAAAAAAAAAAAAAAAACTATCAAATTTTATACAAGGAAATGGAATCGTTTGTTCTTTTTGGATTCTGCTATTAAAAAAATATTTTAAAAAAATCATTATGTGTCACTATCAGTTGTTGGGGAAAAATATTGAGTTCACCAAATCAAGTCATTATTAGTTCTTGTGAGCAAAAATAAAAAATAAAATCATTATTAGTTCATAAAAACACAGAGAGAGAGAAGAAGAAGAAAAAAAAAAATTTAATTGCTATCAAAAAAGCCAAGTGGTGAAAATTTGTTCTAGATATTGCAATTGTTTTGGACTGACAAACAAACAATTAGTGTGTGGTATGGACTTAAAACTGCTGTTAGGAACTTAAGATGTTACTTGGAAAGATCGGAAATCATTTGTTCAAAATTTTGAAGAGATTTATTGAGTGGAGGTCTAAGGTTCATCATTCAGTCAAAAGACTCAAAAATGTATCTTAAACTCAGTTATTTATATAATTTCTATTAAATTGGTTGTAATTAAAGTACTAATAAAATCTCATCTTATTATTTTAAGTTACAATTACATTATACAGGTGTTCAAGTGAAAATGTTCTATTTATTTATTATTTTTTTTTTTTGAAGAAAAGATGTCCTATTTATTAACCGTATTTAAAGTGGTCTAAATGGTAACACAACCTTTCTTTTTTTTTTTTTTTTGTCCGAGTCTAAATGGTAACACAATTTAGGATAAAGTAAACAACGTTGGGTAAACTATATCATAAACTTAAATTTCCTAGGATAGTAAAATTTAAATTTGTGTATGGCTAAGTTTAGTTGTGATACGAGTAAACGGTGTCACAACTCATCCCGCTGCGGACGGAAATAGGACACGTGGCATGCTATTAAGGTTCATTCAATTCATTTAATAACTATACGCAGTGGAAAAGAATTTTAAAACAACATTGAATATTTAAAATTTTAGAAAACAATATCTTTCGAGTTGTAAAATCCGTATAAAATTGAAAACGTAATTATATTTTGAACTGAATGAATTCATATTAAAAGGGTCCCAAAGGTACCCTAAGAACCAACCAAAACATTTAAATAATTCCTGGAAGAGGTAGAAAAATGTTTCATGCAGGGGTTATTTCGACTGGTCGAACAACCCCCTTCGACCGGTCGAATAACTCTTTAATAGAATTTCTTGATGCAGCAGAATTTTGCTAAACATTGAAAAGAATACAGAATTGAGCAAGTTAAGGTCTGTTTGGCTCATATCATAAAAATATCAACAACATATCTTTCAACCTCCAAATTTGACAACTTAAGTGCACAAAACACGAATCTATGATTTCGGATTCATTATAACATAACCAGAAAGAGTTTTATTACATATTGCATCCTTACTAAACCCTTCAAAAGCTTCCGAATTAAAAACATAGTTCTCGCTACTCGAAAAGCTCACTATTACAACGATTCGAAATGGAAAGCAAAAACATATACAAGAGGATCTCCGGTATTCCTATCGGCCTCACTCTTCTTGTTTCTTCTTTCCTTTTCTCTTATCACCTGCAATGGAGAAAGTCTCCACTGCTCAGCTATATGCTGAGTGTACAATTCTAAACATATGCATATGAGGCATGTTGTATTTTAAACATCTAAATCACATAATTTAGTCTCTGGGGAGAGAGATACGCATTCATCCGGTATATCGGCAAGTTTTAAATCTTAAACCGCGACGCCAATGGTTAGCCAAAGATCACTCAACCATTGCATCCATCTGCTCTGGTTGGCCACTTCTCACACCAAGCAAGTAGTCGTCACTACTATAAACTCTCAAACATCGAGAAGTATGCAACAACATAAAATTATATCAAACTCCCCTTTGACCCACATAGACATTTAGTATACTCACATAATCATATCACCATACTTTTCTATACCTACTTGCTAAACTTAACGGGCCTACTTTAACACATAAATTTTGCCTGGATCACAATTTCATACACAATATCTAAAACATCCAAAATTCCCTATATAACATAGGTTGAGAATCCATACCTCGAGCTATCATCGTATAATTTTGAGGGAACGACTTAAACATCAAATCTTCGATCTTAAGTGATTCCTACAAATATATATATATGTATTTTCCCTAAATTCTTAAAATTACCTTTTCGGAAATAATTTGTCAAACATGGCCTAATAGGTATCAAAACGTAGCTAATACCTCGAGGAGTCCGAATATGAAATTTGGAGAAAAGCTGACAATTGGAAGTTCGTCGATTTGTGCCGTGAAGTCCGAAGCAATAAAATCCCCCAAATCCTCTCTAGATTTTCCAAATTAGATTTTTGAACTTATGAAAATATCTCTTGAGTTTCTATATATAGGCACGACTCTCGGGAATTACGTTTACCTCCCTATGAGTTCTCAACACTTTTAGTTAACTCTTGAAACGTTGCACACGTCCACTTTATCACTTCACGAGTGAAAGAAATGAATTATAAAAGTTTTTGTCTAAGTCTCGTTTGGGTCCATAATTTACGTTCCGAGACTTATTTCGTAGAATCTCTAGATAACCTACCTTTTATACAACGTATCATCTATGTTATCACTATGTTACTCCAAATGATCTGTATGAAGATCAAATCTACCAGATATTATACTACAAAGATATAATTACTATTCATGAAATTCAGGTAAAGTCAAAAAACATTTAAAGTCAGATAAATGTCATTTTTTCATGTCAATGCATTATGACTTTACTGATTACCGTGTCCTCAACTGACACACCACCGTTGACCACGTCAACTCCATTCACAATTATCAAATAACATTGATAATTTACGAAATTCAAATATGCATTTAAAACAATGATTTTCTGGGACCGGGCTGACAAAATGGTCAAGACATAAGCTTTTGTCCATATCAAAAGATAAACACTTAGCCATTTTGGTAATTAAAAGGTCAAGGCTTAATCGTTTGACTACCAAACGGTTAAGACTTGGCCGTTTGTGAGTGTCGTGTAGTTAGGAAAGACAAAATTGCGAACAATCAACTATTTGATAACCAAACGAACAAGTGTTAACAATTTGGGCTAATTGAGTGTCGTTTAATGAGCTACAGCACTGCGAAGCCCTCAAAACTAGTACAACAACTCAACCTAAATTTATTTAAAGTTTTGCTACACCACCGTAAATGTTCTAAGTACCCTTACTCCAAGCCCATCAGCGGGTCTAAAATTATTATATATTGTTTTTTTTATCAACTCAAATTTCAATAAAAGTCATTCATCTGTTGTACGAGATAGAGTAACATGATATTCTAACTCAATAAAAGTCATTCAGCTTTTTAAAGAAATGACCAAATTGTGTGGATTTTTTTTTTTTTACTAATACACTTAATTTTAAGGAATTTAATATTCCTATAAATATAAGTTGTACGAGATAGAGTAACATGATATTCTAACTCAACAATATCAGTTTATCAATTCATCTAGTTATTTCAAGAAGAATCTTTTTCCGCAAAAGTTCAAAAAAAATTTCACATAAACCAATAATCTTTATCATATTAGAGACATTAGAGCATCCATAACGCACACGTATAGTAAATTTAAGGAGGGTGTTTGTTATGTTTAGTGTATAGATGAAAAACGGTAACAATGGGTAGTTGTTCAAACTGTAAGGAGAGTGTTGTGTGTGATATCAAATGGCACACAATATGCCGCGTGGGAGTAGGCGGCATAGTGTGTGCCATGTGATATCAAACTGGGCAAATTTACACGACACATGCAATACAGTCTAGATATCACACGACAGAGTGTGTATCGTTTGAAGCCTCACGGCTCTTCCACTACTATACCCTTTCTACACTAGCTGAATTTAACTGTACACTAAACTTAAATTTCATAAAATTCAGTATTACTCCGTATAAACGCTGTTGTACGAATTATCTCATTGCAAGTATTCCACAACAAACAATTTTTAAGTATGCTGTACAGATAGTGACGATGACAATCACTATTACTCCATTATTAACTCCTAAATATAGGAGGGAGAGGGAGAATTTTCCAAGTCTTTAAATATTTTAGGTGGGACCGTCAACGGTCTATCGTCCTTCGTTTCAAAGTTTGAAAGTTCTGAAGCAATTACCAGTCTGAACTCTGAAGTCTGTACACTGTACTCATAGACTGTATATATAGCAGAGTTTTGTATGATTTTTTTCCTCTTTCTCTCTCTCTCTCTCTCTCTCGAGTCTTGCTACATTTTTTACAGTCTATACTGATCTCTGTAATCTGCGAAAAAAGACTAGCTTCCATATGAGCAGTCCCTATAACCACGACGACGACGCTACCTACTACTTCCTTTATATTTCTTATTTTTCTAAACCGGTAATTCCTTTAATCTCTCTCTCTCTCTCTCTCTCCCTCTCTCTCTCTCTCTCTCTCACACACACACAGTCACACAGTAAAAAAGGCTTAATTCCCTCTGCTTCCTCCATTTTCCAGTACTCTGCCAGCTTCGTAATTTCTTACTCTATTTAACTCTTCAAGTTTTCACTCTTTCTCTCACTTTTCCTCTCTCTCTCTCCCTCTCCCTCAAGTTATACTAATACCAATACATTTTGAGTAACACTGGCCCTACCAACCATGGAAGCTTTCAGTTTGCTCAACTTCTGGCGAAACGCCGGCGGCGAGGACGCCGTCGGCTTCCCCGACGCCGATATCACCAATAGCTCCAAGGAGACCACCACCGCCGCCGCCGCCGCAGCCAACAACCTCAGCAATCAGGCGGCGGAAACGGTGGACGATACCGATGAGGAAGACTCGTTCTTCGATTTGGAGTTCACAGTGCCTGTTTGCGACGAGAAAGAACTAAATAAGGCTAAAAATGTCAATATCAAAAGTTCAATTGAAGAAGGCGAAGATCTGAACAAGTGCAATTTCGTTGAATGTCCAAACGATGCGAATCCTCAGACTGCGATTTCATTGATCAGATCTCCATCAAAGTCTGGGGTCTTAAAGTTAGGGTTTCAGAAGTCAAAATTAGAGAAAACAGAGACGAGCAGAGTTTCAATGGCGACCACCGGCACCGGCAAACATCACAAAAAATGCGAAGTTGAGGAGGTTTCGATTCGTGCTCTGTTCAACAGAGAGAACAGTTTACGAAGCAAAATGGCGAAACAGAGCTCAGACGATGCGTCTTCGGACGTTTCATCGAAGAGGTTTCCAAAACACGTCGTGCAGAAGTATCTGAAACTGATCAAGCCGCTCTACGTTAGGGTTTCAAAGAGGTACGGTGAGAAGATGAAATTTCCAAATCACTCGTCGACGACGCCGTTTTCGTCTCCGGCGACGGCACCAATCAGTTCGCCGCGAAAGCAAGTCGACGAGAAACAGAGCAGCCGAGCGGCAGCGCTACGAGTCGTCTGTAAACATTTGGGGAAGAGCCGGTCGGCATCGTCCGCCGTCGGTATTACTCCGTCGACGGCGAGCAGGAGAGATGATTCGCTGCTGCAGCAGCATGATGGAATTCAAAGCGCCATCCAACATTGCAAGAGATCATTCAACTCTTCCAGAGGTATCTTAAATTAAACCTCTCAATTAAGATCTGATTTCCAATTAATTCACAATTTAATTAATTAATTATTTTTTAATAAATTTTTTTTTTATTTTTTATCAGAATCATCACTTTTGTCACGATCGGCAAGCGAGGCTTGTCACGAGAAATCAATGAGTCCTTCCAGAAAATCCTCAGAGGAGCAAAAACGATGCAGCATCTAAAGATTTTATTCTAAATCTTAGAGAGAGAGAGAGAGAGAGGAAAAATAAAAAAATGGGCGGGAAAATCCTTTGTGATGTGGAATTAATGTGTAAATTTATATTTATACGACATTTGTTTGATGTTTTCAGACAATTTTTTTTTTTTTTTTTTGGTTATGTTTTTGTGAAGATTGAAGAAAGTAGTGGAGTACTTAATTGGAGAGGAGAGAATAGGGATTTGAAATATATAGTACTCCGTATGTATTAGCAATGAGTAGTGAGTATCAGGAGGTTCACTTGTAGTTTTCTGTAAAGCGACTGATCATATATATCATGTGATATCATCATATCATTTACTAGTAGTAAGTATCAATGAGGATTTGGAAAATGATTTAAGATCTTTCAAGTGTGTGTGACTGTTGATTACTAGTATAGTGCGCCCCCCAAATCTAATAGACTCTCATATAATTGGTTGTCCGTGAAGTTGGCATTACCTTTAGTTCCTTAGTTCATAATACAAAAACTAAGTAAAAAGTAAGACCGAACTCATTCACATGTAGACTTTTCAAACCTGACCCTTAAGGGACATTCATATGTATGATACCACAATATCACAATATGGTATTAGGTGTCAATTGTGGTAACAACTAACAAGGTGGCGTTTTCGATTTTCCTGTAATTTGACGATACAAACTAAAGTATCTTAGAGCATTTTTTAAATAGGTTAATTATAGAGACATTCTTTGTATTTAGTCTGTTTTTTGACTTCTTTGTTTTTTATATTTCAAACCATATTACTAATACTATTCATACTTTGGATCAAAGTGAACCAATTAGTAATTTCATTAAAATTAACGGAACTGAACCTTATTTGCCACTTTGATCCCATATAGTAAGCACATTTTTCAATTTATCCCTTTATAGTTCCAAACGGATCACTAATGCACTTTGTGAACCATTTGGTAGCTTCTTTTTCTTATACGATAAAATAACAAAAAACAATTCGATGGGTATAAGTTATCAAATGTAACTTTTGGACCATTGCAATAATAAAGCTTGTATAGTTGAATAATTTATTTTAGCATTTTGAGTTCATAATTATTGATAAACTCCAAAAGTTGTCAAATATGGCTTATGCTTGTTACGTCTAACGGAATATCTAACTATTTCACTTTAGTCCAAACAACATGACGTATTAGTAACATGATTTGAATTCCAATAGGTAAAGTGAAAAATGACCTTAGTAAATTAATCCTTAATTTTTAAATTGTGGTTTGGTAGTGACCAAATCCTACTATGTAGCGATAACTCTTAGTAAAGGAATAAGACAACCAATTACCCGGTTCTCATTGTGTTATAGAAAGACCTAATACAGTTAGAAAGTGGTTTAGCCCAACCCAATCCCATTTAAAGTATTGTCGTCTTTTTTTTTTTTTTCAAAAATTAAAATTTCATTAATAAAAGTCAAACCATACAAAGAAAATCAAACTAATAACAGAAATAAAGAAAAACTGAGTAAGCAAAAGCAAAACAACCAAAGATACAATAGATAAGAAAGTATAAGCGATCACAGAAAATATTCCGTCAGCTGCACAAGGAATCCACTGCACCTCAAAGACCGCCGCGTAGAGAGATCTGGAACTCAGGACAATTTCAAACTTGTAGTTGGTAGGAACCACCCAAAGAAAGATGATAACACAAAGTCAAACCCAAAACAAGTGAAGAAGTTTCACTAAAGGGGGCAACCAAAGTTGCTTGAAAAGATTCTATTATAACAAAAGTTGCTTTAAAGTATTGTCAATATAGTTGTGGATCTGCTTGTAGAGCCCAAAGCCTGAACCCAACAGCAAGCCCATGTGATTTTGTTTTTCTGGGTTTTAACCCAAAAGGCGCCTCTATGGTTTGAAGAAGACCAACACTATATACAAGACCTCTACTACGTGATGCACTGACATATTCCAACATCTCCATCTCGCGCGCAGGTACGGTCTTGCCTTTGATGCCACCGTTAAAAAGTGGGTCAACCCAGCCCCAAAATCCATTTTATGGTATTATCCATATGGCTGCTAGCCTTCTTGAAGAGCCAAAAGTCTCAACCCAACAGCAAGCCGACGTGGTTTTGTCCTGCGCTCTAACCCAAAAGGTGCCTATGTGGTTTGAGGAAGGTCCACACTTATATGCAGGACATTGACTTCTTTTGCTTTTAATGTGGGATGTAATGCGTTGACACATTCCAACAAATACAATGCCAAATTGTCTTATTTTATTTTATTTTATTTTGGAAGTAATTATTGTCAAAGCAAACTAGCTATGTGGTAAACTAAGACTTATACACAGCTAGTTTGCTTTCGCAATAATGGGGCAATAGTGGTAGCCTTTATTTTTTTTTTAAATGCTACACCCACATCTAAATTCACTCCTAATTTCATACCTAACAATCCTGGCCTTTGATTTCAGTGTGTCCCATGTGGATCCCATATATGTCCCACACGTGACCCACCAGAGTCAATGGCCAGGATGTGTTGGGTGTGAAATTGGATATGAATTTAGATGTAGGTGTAGCATTACTCTTATTTTTTGCTTGTGTCCTTGGGCAATGTTTTGCCTCTAACTTGGGAAAATTTTTTGGTACACCCAAGTGATATGGGTATGCCTACAATATAGTGGTTTTTGGATAAAAATGATTATTCCCGATAAGGATCATTTGTTTCATGATAAGAAACATTTCTCTCCCTCAAAACCACCAATAACAAATCCGTTTGATCGCGGAACAATGTTTTTTATTGGGAACAATCATTTTTCACCTAAAACCACTATGTTATAGGACATAGATACATCCAAACCACTTGGGTGTACTGAAGAGTTTTCCCTAATTGGGATGATAGGAGAGTAGTATTGAATGGTCCTGAATCATAGACCACATAATGGTGTTAGTATAGGGGGTTTCCCTTTGTTAATTGTAGATTTTTTTATACCCCATTGTTCCGATAATTTGATTGCTTATATTGGCCAGAAATATCTCGTGGTCATGATCCCAGACCATACGAATGATTTTCTAAGAGCATCTCCACTGATGTCGAGGAAGATAGGGTAAATTTAGATCAAGTTCGTGTATAAAAATGGAGAGGACCACATCGATGTAGTGTGCCCAAACGACATTCATTTTGCCGGCTCCCTTCTGGCCGACATTATCTTTGCTGGCCACTTCTATTCACCTTATTTATTTATACTAGGAAGATGGCCCGTGCTATGCACGGGCGTTGGACTTCGTTCAAAAAATACAATGTATATATTTTTTAACATGGATAGGAAAGAGAAATAAGTTTTATTAATTCTTAAGATGGTGTTAGAAAAATATGATTTAACAACAATGATATATATTAATTGATGTTAACCTACAATTTAAGGCGTTTTTTTTTAACAAATAGATAATAAATATATATCTATATATATATATGTATATACATACATATATACTAAAAGGATAATATAAAAGAGGCAAAATGGTAATTTGGTAATTCGATTTAACAAAAGAGTAATTTGCAAAAGGCTTAAGGGTAATTTGATTATTCAATTTGTAATTGTACATATTTTAAACTTTTAGGTTCTTTTCTTTAATAGATCGGTATAGATAAATATATATATATATATACATACACACGGAGAGGCTTTAAAGTGAACATGGTCGAGTGAACTTACCCAGTGAATTAGACTTCTAAGCCTAAAAGAACTCGCGGATCAGCGGGGCGCGCAGCAGCCCACGGGTTCTTTAAGGCTTAAAATGAGGTTCACTGGATAAGGTCACTCGACCCTGTTCACTTAAGAGTCTGGCCATATATATACACGCATGCGCGCACACTCGTATATACAAAGGGGTAATTTATGAAAGATTAAAGGATAATTTGATAATTTTATCTAACAAATTGGTAATTTATAAAAGGTATAAGGGTAATTAGATTATTATATATATATATATACATATGTATATATCGTAATATAATAAAAGGGTTTTTGGTAATTCAATTTAACAACCGTGAATTTATAATTGTAAATGATGATGCCAGAATTTGGTAAGAGTAAAGTAGAGCAGTTTAAGGAGAGAGAGAGAGAGAGAGAGTGAGAGACTGGTTTTTTGTATGTGGTTCGGCCCTGTTAATGAAGGTGCCTACGTCCACGGGTGTGTCTGAGCACGTTCACTATACTGTAAAAGAGCCGGGGGCCTGTGTTGAACCAACAAGTCTGGAGCTACCGTAGGCCGGCCGGGCATATAGATGAATGCTATAGAGGTGCTGTGTAGACTGAAAAGTCGGCCCCTTCAATGGGGGGTGAGAGGTTTCTTTTATAGATGCAAGAGACCTACTCATACATGGATAAGGAAATATAATCCAATTGATATAGATTTGCATTAATTGTGGGGGTTTCCTAATTGGATTAGGAAATAGTTTGCACTTTCCATTAGTCTTCTAGCTTGAGTAGGAAACTGCCCGTAATGCTCGGGAGCATGCCTGTGGGCTCGGATGATCTGTTCCCACGGTGGGATGTGTTAGGAAACTGCGTTCCCAGAATCCATTGACAGCGCGTATAAGTTGGTACTGCAAAAATTTTACGTGAAAACTACAATAACCCTACAAGGGCGGAACTAGGGTTACCTTAAACTGCTAAAACGGATTGCTGTAGTAGACGAATCGAGAACACAGGCTCGATGACAGCTCACGATCTTCTACCATATTCCTTTGCTGCCAGAATATCGAACTGAGTGTGGGCTCTTTCGAAATCCTTTCTGTTTTCTGCTCTCCCTCTTTTATGCTCTCTTTTCTATTCCGAGTTATAATTCTCTATATAGAAAAACGCTAGCTGATGAGAGAGCCAAAGCAGCATATATATAGGCTACGATAGGGACCATAAGAAGTCAATAAGGAATAGGCTTCCTTATGGAGTTAGGAAACCCTAATTCAAACTGAATCAGATTCCTATTTCCATAAATTATAATTCATACCACTAAAGAATTATAATTGCACTCCTACCCTTATCTCAAAAATATATTTCGAGCTCCATGTTATTAAATGCTTATTATCTCCCCATGTTAAGATTACAGATATCCATTAATTAAATATAATTACTGACAATCATATTTAATTAATTTCTTAAAATTCCTTGAGATCCTCTACTTAACTTATCTGATATGTCGGATACAAAATCCACCTGCAGGGTTTGACATAATCAAAACTTATAAGCTTTCTCAAGGGGATATCATCAATCCCAAAATTGAGACATGGATTCCATCATTAATTAATATCCATCACACAATTAATATTGCCACCCAATCCAATGAGATATTGACCCATTTAAGGATCTCACCCTTTTAGGGATCAAAGTGTAAATATCAAATGTACGTGTCTACAAATTAACTTAGGATTTAGAGCATAAGCACTCATAATAGCCATGAGGTATTAATTATCTTATAAGTAAGTATAAAGATAATTACCCCAAGTCAGTCCCGTTTAATACACAAAGTGTACCAGCATAGTGAGTTGAAACTATACCGTTTTCCGTAGTCAAGACAAACCTACTACAACACCATGCTGCAGTCCTACCGATGGTGTGTCCAATCCCATCTAAGACTGTAAACCAAAATCTTACATTCTATAATATCTGATGGCCTGATCTTCTGTGTGTAAGCCGAACTCTACACACCAAACCACCTACTATATAGAATGAGAGACACACATGCATAATATTAAATAAATAATATAATACAAACATTGCCCACACAGATTCTCATAAAAATGGATCAACTGATTTTATTAAATGAATAATAAATCAACTACATAAAGCATGGCTTTTAGTATATATCCCTAACAGGATGTGCTCGTGCGGTTTTCCCGACCTGTTAGCCGGGTCATGGATGAACCGCCCGGGATGATGAGTTTCGGGTAGACTAGATCGCTCGGGTTGATGCTTGTCCGAGGAGTTGTGCATGATTTGACCGGGACATGGACTGGCTGCTGATTTAAACCGCTCGGTCATAGGATAGAACCAATTTTGGGTGTATCAGCTGCCCCCCATTTCCAAGGTTGGCCAGATGCTATATCGGGGCAAGTTTGGAAATTAGTTTGATGTTACTTGCCACTGTCTGAGTGATTGGAAAAGCTGCTTCGGGGCTTTTGAGCCTGGTGAGTCCTCAAGAACTGGCTGAGAGTTGAGACCCAGCCTAGCTCGGGACCTTTAGGTGCTCGGGAACTAACCGGGAGTTGAGACCCGACTTAATTCAAAGTCTTTGAATGCTCGGGAAGTGACCGAGAGTTAAGACTCGGCCTACTTCGGAGTCTTTTTGCTTGAGTTAGCCTCCAGGATGGTTATCTTCTACCCGTGAACCTTCGTCAAGGTTGTGGAAAGAAGGATTTTACCATGTTGGAAAAGCCGACCTAAAGCGTATTGCTTTAGGGTCCTTTTATGTTAACTCCCCAGGATGGTTGTCTTCCACCCAGCCAGCCTTCGTCAAGACTATTGGGAGAAGAACTTGACCATGTTGGTGGAGCCGACCTAAATCACGTTACTTTAGGGTCTTTTTGCTCCTCTATCGTCTGCCAACCTAAGAGATTTTAGTCACCTCTATCGTCGGTTTGGACCTAAGTGGAGTCAATGCCTCTGAATACTGTAAGTGTTCGGGTTGTCCAAGATTTTGACTTGGTTATCCGCGAGGCCTGTAGATACCCGGTGTGATTACCTGTTTAGTTCACTAAGCCGTCTTGCCCCCCAAGCTTTCGCTAAGACGAGGGTCTTACAAAGGCAATGACTGTAGGTAACCGACCTGGAACATGGTGGTTGTAGGGTCTTTTGAAGCTTGCCATCATCAGCCACCTAGGGGGTTTGCCCCCATTGTCGGTTGGACCTAAGCGAAGCTTGTGCCTCGGGCGTGACCCCGAGGTCTTTTGCCTCGGGTGTGATCCCAAGGTCTTTAGTGCCCGGGTTCGGAGCCCGAGGTCTTTTTAGTGCCTGGGTTCGGAGCCCGAGGTCTTTATATGCCTCGGGGTTAGGCCCGAGGTCTTTATATGCCTTGGGGTTAGGCCCGAGGTCTTTATATGCCTCTGGGTTAGGCCCGAGGTCTTTGGAAGGGCTCTCTGACAATCGGTGGAGCCTCATGTGGTCAGATCAGGATTGTCGGGCCCATAACTTCTCTGTGCTGGAGACAAAGTTGGAACTGCTTGATCCTGACCGATGTGAACTGGAGGTCGGGTCGGGAATGCCGAACCTTGCCTGCTGTGAGCTGGAGATCTGGCCGGGGCTGCCTGACCCGGACTGCTGTGAACTGGTGGTCGGGGTCGGGATTGCCGGACTCAGACCACTGTGAACTGGAAGAACTGTCAGAACTCCCGGGCTGATTTCACTTTCGCTTGCTTCCGGAAGACTTGTCGCTTTCTTGCCCGGGGTCTTTGGTCTTCAGAAACTCTTCAGTGTCAATGTATTTTCCAACCCTCTTAGAGAGCTCAACCAAAGTTTTCGGTCGGTTTCTGTGGAACGACGCGGCGCGCTTGGTGTGTTGAACTCCCGAGCAGAAGGCTATGATAGCGGCGGTTTCATCAAGATCATAGATGTCGAGCTTATCTTGATTAAACCGGCTGGTGAACTCCTTGAGGGTCTCATTATCCCTTTGTATGAATGTCAGTAGATGTATGTTAGGCTTTGGTCGTTCGTGCATACCGATGAACTGGTTGATGAACTGCTTGCTGAGTTGCTTGAAACTGCGGACCGATCGGGGCTCCAAGGAGTAGAACCACTGCACGGCCGGGTCTTTCAAAGTGCTAGGGAAGGCTAGGCAGTGTAGTTCATAGGAGTTGGTGGCTAGGCCCATCTGAGCCTTATAGGTCCGGACGTGGTCGATCGGGCTTCCTTAGCCGTTATAGGGATCTAGGCGAGGCTGCTTAAATTTGCGCGGGATGGCAAACCTCGTTATCTGGCTGGAGAATGGTGACTCTGTCTCGGTATTGGCCTGATTCTGATCGCGGTTTTGACTAAGCTTTTTGGCCACTCCGTCGATCTGCTTCTGCAAGTCCTTGATTCGGGTTTCCACTCCTTCCCAACCGGTATCTGAGGAGTTGGTCGGGTCGGTGGAAGAGGCTTCTTTTTCATGGTGGTGTGCTGTCCTCTGGGATTGGGCTCGACTATGCCTCCGGGTAACCGTTCGACTAGGGACAACTCGGCTCTTGACCGAGTGACCCTGGACTGATTCCCGGGCCATATGCTCCTGCCTCTCCTCTCGGGCAGCACGCCTATCACTGATGTCTCTGGCATCCTCAACGGGGGACGGGTTGGCTCGGGCACGTTGTCTGGTCAAGATCGGTTCCCGACCGTACGCAACGTTCCCAGGTCGTTTCCCAGCCACTAGAGAACTGCTTTGCTGGGCCAGCAGGGCTTTGATCTGTTACTGGATTTGACACTGGCCCTCCAGGAGTTGTGTGAGGGTCGCGGTGATCTGCTCAGATGTCATGGCTGCCGCAGCCGGTGCCGGGTCATGATGATCAGTCAAGAGATTTGTTGATGAGAAGACTTGTCGTTTCCCACAGACGGCGCCAAACTGACGATGCCAGAATTTGGTAAGAGTAAAGTAGAGCAGTTTAAGGAGAGAGAGAGTGAGAGACTGGTTTTTTGTATGTGGTTCGGCCCTGTTAATGAAGGTACCTACGTCCACGGGTGTGTCTGAGCACGTTCACTATACTGTAAAAGAGCCGGGGTCTTGTGTTGACCCAATAAGTCTGGAGCTACCGTAGGCCGGCCAGGCATGTAGATGAATGCTATAGAGGTGTTGTGTAGACTGAAAAGTCGGCCCCTTTAATGGGGGGTGAGAGGTTTCTTTTATAGATGCAAGAGACCTACTCATACATGGATAAGGAAATATAATCCAATTGATATAGATTTGCATTAATTGTGGGGGTTTCCTAATTGGATTAGGAAATAGTTTACACTTTCCATTAGTCTTCTAGCTTGAGTAGGAAACTGCCCGTAATGCTCGGGATCATGCCTGTGGGCACGGATGATCTGTTCCCGCGGTGGGATGTGCCCGTGCGGTTTTCCTGACCTGTTGGCCGGGTCATGGATGAACCGCTCGGGATGATGAGTTTCGAGTAGACTAGAACGCTCGGGCTGATGCTTGTCCAAGGAATTGTGCATGATTTGACCGGGACATGGACTAGCTGTTGATTTGAACTGCTTGGTCATAGGATAGAGCTAATTTTGGGTGTATCAGTAAACACTTTAAACTTTAAACTATTTTCTTTAAGGTATAGAAACAAAAGGGTAATTTGTGTAAGGCATAAGAGTAATTTGGGTATTCAATTTATAATTGTACACACTTTTATTTAATTTTGGTATATAATATATTCAATATATATATAAATATAATTAAACAATATATGTGTATATATATATATGCATACAAGGGTAATTTACAGAAGGAAAAAAGATAATTTGATAATTCAATTTATAATTGTACACACTTAAATTGCATAAATAATAATAATGATAATAATAATAATAATAAATTATAATATGTATATATATATACATATATACAAAAAGGTAATTTATAAAAAACAAAATGGTAATTTGGTAATTCAATTTAACAAATGGGTAATTTGGTTATTCAATTTATAATTATACACACTTTAAATTTAACAAAAGGGTAATTTAGAAAAGCCAAAATGGTAATGTTAATAATATAATAAAATGATATGATGATGCCAAAATTTGGTTAAAGTAAATTAAAGCAATTTAAGGAGAGAGAAAGTGAGAGACTGGTTTTTTGTATGTGGTTCGGCCCTGTTAATGAAGGTACCTACGTCCACGTATGTGTCTGAGCACGTTCAATATATTGTAAAAAGCCGAGGACCTGTGGTGAACTAACTATAGTTTGGAGCTATCGTAAGTCGGCCAGGCGTATTGGTGACTGCTATAGAGGTACTATAGAGACTTAAAAGTCAGCCCCTTTTGAAGGGGGGTGAGTGGTCTCTTTTATAGATGCAAGAGACCTACTCATACATGGATAAGGAAATATAATCCAATTGAGCTTGATTGGCATTAATTGTGGGGGTTTCCTAATTGGATTAGGAAACAATGTCCACTTTCCATAAGTCTTCTATCTTGAGTAGGAAATTGCCTGGAATATTCTGGAATATGTGTTGTGGGCCCAGCTGGCCTGCGCCTGTACGGACCGTGCTAGTGCGGTCGTCCCGACCAGTTGTCCTGGTCGTGAATAAACCGCTCGAGATGGTGAGTCTCGGGTAGATTATACCGCTCGGGCTGATGCTTGTCCGAGGAGTTGTGCACGATTTGACCGGGACATGGGCTGGCTGTTGATTTGAACCGTTCGGTCATAGGATAAAGCCAATTTTGGGTGTATCAGCTGCCCCCCATTTCCAAGGTTGGCTTGATGCTATATCGGGGCAAGTTTGGAAATCTGTTTGATGCCACCTGCCATTGTCTGAGTGCTCGGGGAAGCTACCTTGGAGGTTCTGAGTTTTTTGAGTGCTCGGGAACTGGCTAAGAGTTGAGACTTAGCCTAGCTCAGAGTCTTTAAGTGCTCGGGAATTGGCCGAGAGTTGAGACTCGGCCTAATTCGGAGTCTTTTGCTTAAGTTAAGCTCCCAGTATGGTTATCTTCTACCCGTAAACCTGCGTTAAGGTCGTGGGTAAAAGAATTTGACCATGTTGGAAAAGCCGACCTAAAGTGTGTTACTTTAGGGTCCTTTTATGTTAACTCCTCAGGATGATTACCTTTTGCCCGATCAGCCTTTGTCAAGACTGTTGGGAGAAGAGTTTGACCATATTGGTGGAGCCGACCTAAGTCACGTTGCTTTAGGGTTTTTTTGCTCCTTTATCGTCGGCCAACCTAAGAGATTTTAGTCACCTCTATCGTTGGTTTGCACCTAAGTGGAGTTATTGCCTCTGAGTACTGTAGGCGCCCGGGTTGTCTAAGAGTTTGCCTTAGTTACCGCAAGGCCTGTAAGTACCCGGTGTGATTGTCTGTTTAGTCCATTGTGCCTTTTTGCTCCCTAAGCTTTCGCTAAGACGAGGGTCTTATGGAGGCTAGGACTTTAGGTAACCGACCTGGAACATGGGTGGTTGCAGGGTATTTTGAAGCTTTCCATCATCAGCCACCTAGGGAGATTCGTCCCCATCATCGGTTGGACCTAAGCGAAGCCGATGCCTCTGGCGTGACCCCGAGGTCTTTTGCCTTGGGTGTGATTCCGAGGTCTTTGGTGCCTAGGTTCGGAGCCCGAGCTCTTTTGTTGTCACGCCCTAACGTAGCATAAATATGGAAAGCGTTTAATTTCCTTTAGGGACCCGTAGGTCGCGACAGTTTGAAGGATCGATTCCGTCCTAAACGTCGATCAACAAAAATATAATAATCAGAGCAGAGCAATCAAGGTTTACAACATTTTTCTAACTTAATAGTTATTACAGCACGGGGTCTCTAAAGGCGCATGCCGCCTTGAGACAAAACAATAACTTAACATCCATTACAGTCATCCTTATTACAGAATTCAGTTAATAACTTAAAACATATAAAAGTAAATTCTTTTTCCAGCAGTGTTTCTCAATTTGCGTAGTCGTAATGTTCCGCTCGATCAAAACCTGAAAAGCCTGAACACGAATGTCCAGGGCGCATCAACGCCGTCAGATTCAAGAAGCTGGTGAGTATTAAAAACATAACTTTGAATGGAACACATACTCATTTACCATTTTCCAATTCTCATTTAATTCAACAAGTTTATATTAAAGTAAGGAGTTCATTTTAGAGAACAATCACAATATCATATGAAAGATATAATTCATATATGTGAGCGTGTATGAAAACAATGCACCATCTCATCTTACCGATTCTTTTCCCTCGACAAACACAACAAACCACTATCTCACACCAGTTTTCTTGTAATACTCCGATAGCCACACTTTAGCACAGGGGCGCCAGGGAATGTCCAGTTTGCCTCACACTTTGGTCCGGGGGTACCAGGGAGTGTCCAATGCCTCACACTTTAGTACCTAATCTGCCTCGCAAATGTCGGAGGTAACCTCACGCAGTATCCAGACTCGGGTACCAGGGAGTGTCCGTAGGCCACACTTTAGCACTACCATGGGTGCCAGGGAATGTCCAAGTTCGGCGTCACACACTTTAACGCTTCCATGGGCGTCAAGAAGTGTCCAGTTTTGCCATCATCGCACTACAAAGATACTCTCACCGTAATCTCAACACGTCACACTTTGGTACACAATTACCAGGGAGTGTCCACAATACAATCTCAACCATACACTCTTTACCACACTGAGCAACACCCATACTCACCATGCATGTACAACTGACACCATATGTATATCATGATACCACCCACAGAACATATACAGTGCTAAGAATAATAACAATGTATGCTTTGAAAAGAATTGGATTCATAATTGTTCTTAAAATGACCAATCATACCCAAAATATAATCTGTTTTAACATTTTTCGCAAACAGAGCCTTCAAGACCTACAAGGTAACAACCACACAGTTCCTTAACATGAAATAAGCAAAAACTAGAAACTGTCAGAAGTCGCTCGCGCGACATGCCCAATTTTTTTTTCTTTTATAAAACTTTTCCATCTGCCAGAATTCAGGAAGATCGCGCGCGCAGGTCGCTCGCGCGATCTGCCTAAATTTTATTTTTCTTATTAAGATATTTTCTGTCTGCCTGAAACTACACAACTCGCGTGTGCGGGCCGCTCGCGCGATGGGTCGCTTGCGCGATCGCGCGCGCGAGTTTATGCAGAAGCTTCGTCTTCTTCCCCATAATTCCTTTGTTTCAGTTTTAAGGGGTCTTTTGACCCATTTTTGATTCCTTAAGTTACCAAGCCTTATAATATATGAATCTCTTCAGTTTTTGGAAAGGATTATGAATCTACAATCAATTTTACTTGAATCCAAACGTAGTTCACAAATTTTACGAAAAACTAAAAGATGACAAAACTTCAATCTTAATATACTTTCTCAATTGAGTAAATTAAGCCTTAATACTTTAAACATATCATCTATGATGTACAATATTTTATAATCATCTCTAAAAACGGATTTTGTTTAAGTTTGTAAAATCTTGATTTCAAAGCTATGGAGGTCCAAACGTAAAATCAACAATGGAGATTTTTAAACCAAGCCATACAAACAGTAAACAAGGTATGAATTACATTAGAAGTGAGTTAATAATACTCACAGAGATTGAGATAGAAGAAAGTTGTTGAGAAAGGAAAATCAAATATGCAAGACCCACTTGAGCTCTAGCTATGGAGGTTCTTCTCTCTCTTAAAACTTCAGCAAGATAGCTCTCAAGGTCTTTTTTTTTTTTTTTTTTTTTTTTTCTCTTTGTGTTGTGTGTGTAGAATGTGAGATGTGTGTGATGTATAAATAGCAAACAAGAACTTGGTGCCCAAGTATTTTTAAGATTACTCCCCATTTAAGATTTGTTTGTCAATTAACCATGTTTACAGTAGATTATACATACGTATACACACTGATATAAACTCCATAGATTAACCAAGAGTCAAGTATAGACTCCTAGGGGGCAAATTGTGTTGTTTGGGAATTTGGTTTGTAGATCACAATTTCACACACACTGCTAGAGTGTTGACAAACAAGGCAAAAACAACTAGCCTGAGAAGCACTTATTAAGTTTGGGAAAAATAACTTATGATACTAAGAATGTACATAACCAAATGTAATATCCAAACAAGGCCTTACTCAATGATTAGTTTCCATAAATGGAAAGTAAAGTGTATGTCATATCTATCTTTACATTACTTCCAAAATCTGTGGAAGTTTAACACGACGCAGACAGTTTTGGAAGTAAACTGGTATTTTCGCGGCGCGGTGTTCACCACAAAATACATAAAATTCATTTTAATGTAAGAAATGTTTCTCGATTTTATAAAAATACTGCTTGAGTTAAAAGAAAATATTTCCACCGTTTTGAGATACAGACTTTGAAATTCACATAGGTATTGCTAAATTTTATAAAATCGCAGTTTGACCCCAACAAGAATTTTAACTTGAAACAAATCGAGGAATAAAATTTAGAACATGAGAATTGCAATTAAATAAAAGCAGATATTACAAATTGAATTTAAATATGGAAATGAAATTAAAATTAATTAATGAAATGCAGGTTGTTACATTGTGCCTGGGTTCGGAGCTCGAGGTCTTTTGATGTGCCTCAGGTGTGGCGCGAGGTCTTTTGATGTGCCTCGGGTGTGGCCCGAGGTCTTTTCAAGAGCTCTCTGACAATCTACGGAGCCTCATGCGTTGATTGGGCAAGTACCATTGTAGTTGGATTGGTCGAGATTGTTAGAGACAGGAGGTCGGGTCGGGATCACCGGACTCCTGATTACTATGAGCTGGATTCAAGGTCGGGATCATTGGATCCTGACTGCTGCGAACTAGAAGTCGGGTCGGGGATGCCGGGCTCAGACCGTTGTGAACTGGCGGACGGGTCGGGACTGCCGGATCCTGCCTGCTATGAACTTGCTTCTTCAATTCTAACATCTCAGTTGGTGCCATTCTGTATGGAGTCTTAGAAATAGGCAAAGTATCAGGTACTAATTCCACACAGAAGTCTATTTCTCTTTTCGGTGGAAGTCCTTTAATATCCTGAAATACATCCTGAAAGTCTCGTACAATAGGAATTTGATCCATCTTAAGCTCCGTACTCGTACTAATGATCGTAGCCAAATTACTCGTAAGGAACAGGTCGCTTGTCGGTTGACACTGAAATCTGATCGTCGGCCTTCCTTGTATTGGAAATACAATCGTCCTAGTAGGGCAATCCAAATTGGCACCATATTTAGTTAACCAATCCATCCCTAGGATAACATCGAATTCTGACATTGACAGAACTACCAAGTCTGCTGGAAGATTCCTATCTCCCAAAGTCAAAGGGCAATCTCTACACACCTTACTCAACTTAACTGTCACTCCCAACGGTGACACAGCATTCAGTGTTGACTCAAGTGTCTGGGGTTCTAAACCCAACTGACGCACAATCTTAACAGCAATAAAAGAACGTGCGGCTCCAGTATCAAATAAAGCTTTAACTGAACTATGAAAGAGTACAAGTGTACCTTCCAAATGTCGCTGCTCATCAGCATTAAAGCCTGCTTCTTCTGGAATAATAGCATTCATCCTCGTCTGATCAGGAGGTCCTTGAATTCCTTGCACTGGTGCCCCGTAGTATCCTCCTCGTGGTGCACGACAATCCTTGCTCAAGTGTCCGGGTTTGTTGCAGTTGCGGCAGACAATATCTGGCCTGCGATTAGGTCTGAAGACGGTGCAGTTCCTTGCAATATGTCCGGGTTTTCCACAGTTAAAACATCCTCCACTATTACTTGGCGGGGCTGTTAGTAATGCATGTGGCTGTAGTCCTCGCTGTTGATTTTGCTGGGGCCGATCATAACTCTGCTGTGGTTTCCTGGTTCCTTCCCAGATTCTCTTATTTCCTTGAAAATTTTCCTGAGGTCTCCATCCTTGGGTATTTCTCGGTGGTCGATTATGGAAATTCCTCGGTTGAAACCCTCGTGACGACTGAGGTCGATTCATCTGTGATTGCTGTACTGGATTAGCATCCTTTTCTAATCCTGTAGCAAATCTAACAATTTCCTCATACGTCTGGTTTAGATGACCAACCATCATATGTCTAAGGTGGGGGTTCAGTCCTTGGTGAAATCTCTTCACCTTCTTCTGCGGCGTGTCTATCATATGTTGAGCAAATCTGGATAAACGCTCGAACTGTGTTGTGTATTCCCGTACATTCCATCCTCCTTGGATCAAATTTAGAAAGTTCCTTTCCTGTTGATCTCTCTCATCTTCTGGAAAATACTTATCCAAAAATCTGCCTTTGAATGTCTCCCATGGCATAGCTCTAGCGGCATCGATCCCAACAGTGGCTTGCTCAGCTTCCCACCAATCTGCGGCGGCATAGGTGAGCTGAAACGTAGCAAGGCGACGTTTCTCTTGTTCATTGCATTCCAATGCTCCAAATATCAACTCCATCTCTCTTATCCATTGCTCTGCTTTCCATGGTTCTGCTAGTCCATCAAACTTTTCGGGACGTAACCCACGAAAATTTGCTAATAGCTTATCTCCAGTCTGTCTTGGTGGCGGGGGTACAAGAGGTCTCTGGTGGGTGGAGTGATTATATGTATCCCCCACATGCTCCATCCTCTGCATAAATGCTTCAAAAATTCCCGTTGGATCCATCCCTTCCGGTATAGGTGCTCCATTACGTGCTTGGTGATTTCTCAAGGGTCCTACCATGATGATAACGAGTATCGCCTACAAACGACATATTGATCAGCTGAAAGTCTTCTCGTAGAAACGAACTCAAGATAGAACAGAAACAGCAAAACTAACCATTCTACTAAACAACACTGCACAACGCAACAACCAAACAATAATAAAAGTACTGCTCGTATATATATATATCAAAAGATGTACCGTATAGTACACACTAATCAAACTGTGTACCATATGGGACAAGAGTTACAACAACTAAAGTCAGCTAATACTATACAAAGGCTATGGTCAATAGCTATCTCTCAAGCTCCCAAAAATCTAGTGGACAACATGTCCTAATATAAACTAACAAAATCTACACCCTGCCGATCCTGACTCAAAAGTCGTCAGCATCTGATCCTGCTGGTGGTGCCTCATCCTCTGGGTCTATATCCATCTCCTCGAGTGGATCATCCTCAACTGGTGCGACAAGATCTCCAACTACTACCCCTATATCCCAATCCTCTATCATCTCTGCATCATCGTCCTCCATCACGTCTGCTATCGCCTGGTTAGCGACATCAACAGCTACTGCGGCAAAACCGTCAGCTATGTCAAGAGCTCCTGCTATAGCCACCTCTCCCATAACAAAATCTGCTGGCTGTGCTACCATCTGGGCTATCCATCCTACTGCCATATCGGCCATGGCTGCCATATGCATAATCGGTCCAGCTGGTATCTGAAGCACAACGGGTATCTCTGGCACAACTATCTCCTCGTCTACTACGTCTGCCTCAATAGCCTCTGGGTCTGGTACTGGATCCTCTGGCTCAAACTCTGGCTCCTCGGGGTCATCCTCAGCTTCATCATCATCTGCATCGTCTGCATGCTCATCCTCTACTGGGTCCTCATCATCTATCGGATCCTCCTCTCCATCTCCATCCATGTCCTCATCGGGATGCTCATCCTCAGGCTCTAGATCCTCCTCATCCTCAATCGGCTCAGGCTCTGGCTCTGGGACGGGTACGTCGGGCACTGGTGATGGTGGGGCTGCTGGAGCTGCTGCTGGTGCAACTACGGGCTCTGGTGGACCGGCTACAATGGCTCTCAACTCAATCTCATCCATCTCTGGTTTACTCAAAACTAGTCGCAACATCTCCTGGCAAATGTCTCTGCCAACTCTCGCTAAGTGGTAAGCATCCATGCGCATCTGGGTCGGGTGAGTACTCCTGGTCACATAAAGTGCTCTCCACATGTCTTCCTCTAAATGTCGACTAGCTATCTGGCACACACGCTCACGATAAAACTCTGGGTCAGCTGGTTCCACGGTATCTCCATGGATAATATGTCCTCCATAAGCATCAGTCACAAACTGGTGAAACTCCGGATCCATGCTATCCTGCAAAGGAAACTATCTATCGTCAGGAAGACGAACTTATCTTATACTCATATCTCATCTCAAAGAATCTTAACACACTAGGACCAGATGGTGTGGAAATACTTAATGAACAAAAGTATCACAACCTAGAGTACCGAACCTAGGCTCTGATACCAAAAATCCTGTCACGCCCCGGAGCAGCATAAATAGAGAAAAATAAATTTCCTTTATGGGTCCATAAGGAATGACAGGTGAAAGTCACTAATAATCCACACCACACAGTACTAGTCCAAAAGAAAAGCAACAGTAACCAACTGAGAATAACACACAGTGTTAACTATTACAAAATATCAGAGTATGGTCCACAGGATCACAACAGGTCTGAAGACAACAAATGCCCAAGTACCCATTAACAAAAGTTTAACAGAACAACTGAAATTAAATCTAATTATAATATCTTCAGTCTTCAACTGGCATAAGGATAATCCTTCCTGGTGTAATCGTCATCGGTGGGGCCTTCCTCTAAATAACACTCATCAGTGTACTGGTCATTACCTGTAAAACAAGGGGCAGGATATTCTGGACGGGGAATGTCCAGGCAATAAAAGGCCGTCAGCTTACTGAGAGCTGAGTGAGCATAAACTAACGAGGTACCAGTTATCTGAAGTATACACAAGCTTATAAAAACAAGAGTTAACACCTTATTATAAAATAACATTATCTTGTTCTTCTATTCATTCTTATAAACCGACCCTTATCGTCTTATTACTCAAATACCGAACTCAACGTATTCAGATGTCATGAACAGACTCAATCGTTTAACTCTAGGGATACACCCTTATTCTGTCCATCGCTTTTAAGAACAATGGTCCTGTTCACCGCATGTCATGGACTCCACGTCAGTCTGTCCCCAGCTTTTAAGAACAATGGTCCTGTTCACCGCATTTCAGGGATATAACGTTTCGAACAAGGCATATCAATCTATTGCCACGACTTAACGTCATCTACTAGTGATCCCAGCTCACCGCTTTTAAGAACCATGGTCCGGTTCACCGCTTTTAAGAGCATATCACAGATCATCCAGTCTATCTTAAGACTTCTTGGTCCAGCTCACCGCTTTTAAGAACCATGGTCCGGTTCACCGCTTTTAAGAGCATATCATGACCAATCATCCATCCACGTACCATTCCCGGAACTTACCAAACCTACTTACGTTCCATTCTACATCGACACATGACAATTCCCAATGTGGCCTGACTACTCGGATTAAAAGAAACGGATATCGAACTTTATATCAGAAACAACACGTCAACCCACGTCTTCATATTACTTTTTATTCATTATCCATAAATCTTTGGTGTCACATTTCTCCTGTCTACCCCATAATCGCATAATGGAATTCCGAATTAGAAATCGAACAACTAAACTTCTTATATAATAAACAGGCAAAGGAAACCATGTACTGATCATGTCAATCGATTGGAACAAAAGTTCAATCGATTGGAACAAAAGTTATGTCAATCGATTGATAAACATGTCAATCGATTGGAACAATGTCAATCGATTGAAAACCTATTCAATCGATTGGGATGCAACTGATGTCAATCGATTGAGATCATGTCAATCGATTGGAACTACGTCTTCTCCAGCAGATTGTAAAAACAGCATATATAAACGTGCACTACATGCATTTAACCCATCTAAACATCATAATAACTTGCATAAACTTCATATAAAGGGACCAAGTGAGTTAGAACTCACCTAGGGTGCGTTTGGGGTGTGTTTAAGCTTGAAACCTCCAAGCTTTCTCTCTTTCTCCTCTTCTCTGTCCAGCCTTCTCTCTCTCTGTCTCTTCCTTCCTTCTTTCTTCTTCTTTCTGTTTCTCCTTCTTCTTCCCAGCTGCCACGGCAGTGAGTGTGTGTGAGGGTGTGTATATATGTGTAGATATATGTATATGTGTATATATAACTCAAGAGGTATATATCTCTCTCTCTCAAGCTGCCAAAGTGACCCAAGGCCACAAATGGACGAGTATATATAGGGGTATGGGAGTGCCACGCGTTTAAAGCTGAAGGAAAGAAGAAAACATTTCTCAGGTTATGTCAATCGATTGAGACACCAGTCAATCGATTGGTAACAGATATTTGTAGTCAATCGATTGGAACAATGTCAATCGATTGAGATGAATAGCAATCGATTTGGAAAGTTTGACACGTCATCACTTTTAGTCGGTTGAATGTAAATCGATTGGGATAACTTATCAATCGATTGGTATCAGAAAAGTGTCAATCGATTGGGAATATGTCAATCGATTGGTATCAAAATTTACCAAAAGGAAGAGAAAGTTTATACGAGTATAGAAATGAAATACCGGGTCTTATTAAAATACCAAAATACAGGGTATTACATCATCCACCACTCAACAAAAGATTTCGTCCTCGAAATCCAAAAGCAACAAGGTCTAAAACAAAAATGAAAACTTCTCGCGCATCTCTGACTCTAGTTCCCACGAAGCTTCTCCTTCATCGTGATGCTTCCACTGAATCTTGACTAACGGAATCTCTTTGTTCCTGAGTTTCTTGGTTCCTCGATCTAGAATACAAACAGGTCCTTCATTGAACGTAACGTCGCTGTTGACTTCGATATCCTCAAAGTTGATCTCGTGCGCTGGGTTGTGAACACACTTCCTCAACATACTGATGTGAAAAACGTTGTGCACTCCTGACATCTTTGGTGGCAACGCAAGGCGATAAGCAACTTTTCCAACACGCTCCAGAATCTCGAATGGTCCGATGAAACGTGGCGATAACTTGCCCCTTTTCTGACCAAATCTGATGATTCCTCGAACAGGTGAAACCTTGAGTAATACGTGATCTCCAATGGCAAACTCCAAGTCTTTGCGTCGCTTGTCAGCATAACTCTTGTATCTGGCCTGGGCTGTCTTCATCTTCTCACGTACGACTTGAATCTTCTCACTGGTTTCCCGTACCATCTCTGGCCCAAGAAGTTGACTATCTCCGACTTCGGTCCAACATAGCGGCGATCGGCAAGGTCTTCCGTACAAGGCTTCGAATGGTGCCATATCTATGCTCGAATGATAACTATTATTATAGGCGAACTCAATCAGAGGTAAGTGTATCTCCCAAGAACTCTCAAAATCAATGACACAAGCTCGTAACATATCTTCCATCACTTGATTAACTCGTTCCGTCTGTCCATCTGTCTGTGGATGAAAAGCTGAACTCAAGTTCAATGTCGTTCCCATCGCTGTCTGGAGACTCTTCCAAAATTCTGCAGTAAAGCGCGAATCTCGGTCTGACACAATAGATACAGGCACTCCATGTAATCGTACAACATGTTGTAGATACATTCGACTCAAACGTTCTACTGAGTACGTCATGCTATAGGCAATAAAATGTGCCGTCTTAGTAAGTCGATCCACGATTACCCATATAGCATCGTGATTCTGTTGTGACTTCGGCAATCCTACCACGAAATCCATGGTTATGTGTTCCCATTTCCATTGAGGAATAGGTAACGGCTGTAGAAGTCCAGGTGGTTTCTGATGTTCTGCCTTGACTTGTTTACAAGTAAGACACTGAGCTACATACTCTGCCACATTTCTCTTCATTCCTTCCCACCAGAAATTTCTCTTCAAGTCCTTGTACATCTTTGTACCTCCAGGATGAATAGTCATCCGTGACTTATGAGCTTCATCCAATATTTCCTTCCGGAGATTTTCTTCGTCAGGTACACAGAGTCTACCTTTACATCGTAAGGCTCCGTCTGTACTTATACTCCAGACTTCTGGTTCCTTGGCTGACATCTTGGCGAACCATAACTTCAAATCCTCTACTGTCTGTTGAGCCTCTATGATACGACTGATTAAAGTCGGTTGTACCATAAGACATCCAAAATGTTGTCCTTCCATTGGCTCTACTGGCTGAAGATCAAATTCGGCTAAAACTTCTAATGCTCTCCATTCTCTAATTAGTAATGCAGCGATCACTAATCGAGGTTTACGGCTCAAAGCGTCTGCTACTACATTTGCTTTACCTGGATGGTATTGCAAAGAAAAGTCATAGTCTTTGAGTAACTCCATCCATCTCCGCTGTCGCATGTTCAACTCCTTTTGAGAGAACAAATACTTCAAGCTCTTATGATCGGAAAATAGATCAAACTTTTCTCCGTAGAGATAGTGTCTCCAAATTTTCAATGCAAACACTATTGCTGCTAATTCCAGATCATGCGTAGGATAATTCTTCTCATGTACCTTCAATTGTCTTGATCCATATGCGATAACATTTCCATCTTGCATCAGCACACACCCGAGTCCTTGGTACGATGCATCACTGTAGATCACATACTTTTCTCCACTCTTAGGTAATGCGAGTACTGGTGCAGAAGTCAATCTTTCTTTTAACTCCTGAAATGCACCCTCATGCTTGTCTGTCCATTCATACTTCGTCTCCTTTCTTGTTAAATTCGTCAATGGTCCTGCTAACTTGGAGAATCCTTCGACAAATCTTCGGTAATATCCTGCTAAGCCCAGAAAACTTCTGACTTCGGTCGCATTCGTCGGTCTGTTCCAGCTTAAGACTGCATCAATCTTAGATGAGTCTACCGAAATACCTTCCTGAGATATAACGTGTCCCAAGAATTTGACTTCCTGTAGCCAAAACTCACACTTGCTGAACTTTGCATACAACTTGCTATCTCGAAGTGTTTGCAAGGCAACTTGTAAATGCTCCTTGTGATCCTCTTCTGTCTTTGAGTAGATCAGTATATCATCAATGAACACAATAATGAACTTATCCAGATATAGTCTGAATACTCTATTCATCAAGTCCATAAATACTGCTGGCGCATTCGTCAATCCAAAAGGCATAACTAGAAACTCGTAATGCCCGTATCTTGTCCTGAATGCAGTCTTTGATACATCCTCTGATCGAACTAACAGCTGGTGGTATCCTGAACGCAGATCGATCTTAGAAAAGATCCTAGATCCTTGTAACTGGTCGAATAGATCATCTATCCGAGGTAACGGATATCTATTCTTAATCGTAACCTTGTTCAACTCCCTGTAGTCTATACAGAGTCGAAGTGTTCCGTCCTTCTTCTTTACAAACAGAACTGGTGCTCCCCAAGGCGACGTACTTGGTCGAACAAATCCTAGATCTTCGAGTTCTTGAACTTGCTTCTTCAATTCTAACATCTCAGTTGGTGCCATTCTGTATGGAGTCTTAGAAATAGGCAAAGTATCAGGTACTAATTCCACACAGAAGTCTATTTCTCTTTTCGGTGGAAGTCCTTTAATATCCTGAAATACATCCTGAAAGTCTCGTACAATAGGAATTTGATCCATCTTAAGCTCCGTACTCGTACTAATGATCGTAGCCAAATTACTCGTAAGGAACAGGTCGCTTGTCGGTTGACACTGAAATCTGATCGTCGGCCTTCCTTGTATTGGAAATACAATCGTCCTAGTAGGGCAATCCAAATTGGCACCATATTTAGTTAACCAATCCATCCCTAGGATAACATCGAATTCTGACATTGACAGAACTACCAAGTCTGCTGGAAGATTCCTATCTCCCAAAGTCAAAGGGCAATCTCTACACACCTTACTCAACTTAACTGTCACTCCCAACGGTGACACAGCATTCAGTGTTGACTCAAGTGTCTGGGGTTCTAAACCCAACTGACGCACAATCTTAACAGCAATAAAAGAACGTGCGGCTCCAGTATCAAATAAAGCTTTAACTGAACTATGAAAGAGTACAAGTGTACCTTCCAAATGTCGCTGCTCATCAGCATTAAAGCCTGCTTCTTCTGGAATAATAGCATTCATCCTCGTCTGATCAGGAGGTCCTTGAATTCCTTGCACTGGTGCCCCGTAGTATCCTCCTCGTGGTGCACGACAATCCTTGCTCAAGTGTCCGGGTTTGTTGCAGTTGCGGCAGACAATATCTGGCCTGCGATTAGGTCTGAAGACGGTGCAGTTCCTTGCAATATGTCCGGGTTTTCCACAGTTAAAACATCCTCCACTATTACTTGGCGGGGCTGTTAGTAATGCATGTGGCTGTAGTCCTCGCTGTTGATTTTGCTGGGGCCGATCATAACTCTGCTGTGGTTTCCTGGTTCCTTCCCAGATTCTCTTATTTCCTTGAAAATTTTCCTGAGGTCTCCATCCTTGGGTATTTCTCGGTGGTCGATTATGGAAATTCCTCGGTTGAAACCCTCGTGACGACTGAGGTCGATTCATCTGTGATTGCTGTACTGGATTAGCATCCTTTTCTAATCCTGTAGCAAATCTAACAATTTCCTCATACGTCTGGTTTAGATGACCAACCATCATATGTCTAAGGTGGGGGTTCAGTCCTTGGTGAAATCTCTTCACCTTCTTCTGCGGCGTGTCTATCATATGTTGAGCAAATCTGGATAAACGCTCGAACTGTGTTGTGTATTCCCGTACATTCCATCCTCCTTGGATCAAATTTAGAAAGTTCCTTTCCTGTTGATCTCTCTCATCTTCTGGAAAATACTTATCCAAAAATCTGCCTTTGAATGTCTCCCATGGCATAGCTCTAGCGGCATCGATCCCAACAGTGGCTTGCTCAGCTTCCCACCAATCTGCGGCGGCATAGGTGAGCTGAAACGTAGCAAGGCGACGTTTCTCTTGTTCATTGCATTCCAATGCTCCAAATATCAACTCCATCTCTCTTATCCATTGCTCTGCTTTCCATGGTTCTGCTAGTCCATCAAACTTTTCGGGACGTAACCCACGAAAATTTGCTAATAGCTTATCTCCAGTCTGTCTTGGTGGCGGGGGTACAAGAGGTCTCTGGTGGGTGGAGTGATTATATGTATCCCCCACATGCTCCATCCTCTGCATAAATGCTTCAAAAATTCCCGTTGGATCCATCCCTTCCGGTATAGGTGCTCCATTACGTGCTTGGTGATTTCTCAAGGGTCCTACCATGATGATAACGAGTATCGCCTACAAACGACATATTGATCAGCTGAAAGTCTTCTCGTAGAAACGAACTCAAGATAGAACAGAAACAGCAAAACTAACCATTCTACTAAACAACACTGCACAACGCAACAACCAAACAATAATAAAAGTACTGCTCGTATATATATATATCAAAAGATGTACCGTATAGTACACACTAATCAAACTGTGTACCATATGGGACAAGAGTTACAACAACTAAAGTCAGCTAATACTATACAAAGGCTATGGTCAATAGCTATCTCTCAAGCTCCCAAAAATCTAGTGGACAACATGTCCTAATATAAACTAACAAAATCTACACCCTGCCGATCCTGACTCAAAAGTCGTCAGCATCTGATCCTGCTGGTGGTGCCTCATCCTCTGGGTCTATATCCATCTCCTCGAGTGGATCATCCTCAACTGGTGCGACAAGATCTCCAACTACTACCCCTATATCCCAATCCTCTATCATCTCTGCATCATCGTCCTCCATCACGTCTGCTATCGCCTGGTTAGCGACATCAACAGCTACTGCGGCAAAACCGTCAGCTATGTCAAGAGCTCCTGCTATAGCCACCTCTCCCATAACAAAATCTGCTGGCTGTGCTACCATCTGGGCTATCCATCCTACTGCCATATCGGCCATGGCTGCCATATGCATAATCGGTCCAGCTGGTATCTGAAGCACAACGGGTATCTCTGGCACAACTATCTCCTCGTCTACTACGTCTGCCTCAATAGCCTCTGGGTCTGGTACTGGATCCTCTGGCTCAAACTCTGGCTCCTCGGGGTCATCCTCAGCTTCATCATCATCTGCATCGTCTGCATGCTCATCCTCTACTGGGTCCTCATCATCTATCGGATCCTCCTCTCCATCTCCATCCATGTCCTCATCGGGATGCTCATCCTCAGGCTCTAGATCCTCCTCATCCTCAATCGGCTCAGGCTCTGGCTCTGGGACGGGTACGTCGGGCACTGGTGATGGTGGGGCTGCTGGAGCTGCTGCTGGTGCAACTACGGGCTCTGGTGGACCGGCTACAATGGCTCTCAACTCAATCTCATCCATCTCTGGTTTACTCAAAACTAGTCGCAACATCTCCTGGCAAATGTCTCTGCCAACTCTCGCTAAGTGGTAAGCATCCATGCGCATCTGGGTCGGGTGAGTACTCCTGGTCACATAAAGTGCTCTCCACATGTCTTCCTCTAAATGTCGACTAGCTATCTGGCACACACGCTCACGATAAAACTCTGGGTCAGCTGGTTCCACGGTATCTCCATGGATAATATGTCCTCCATAAGCATCAGTCACAAACTGGTGAAACTCCGGATCCATGCTATCCTGCAAAGGAAACTATCTATCGTCAGGAAGACGAACTTATCTTATACTCATATCTCATCTCAAAGAATCTTAACACACTAGGACCAGATGGTGTGGAAATACTTAATGAACAAAAGTATCACAACCTAGAGTACCGAACCTAGGCTCTGATACCAAAAATCCTGTCACGCCCCGGAGCAGCATAAATAGAGAAAAATAAATTTCCTTTATGGGTCCATAAGGAATGACAGGTGAAAGTCACTAATAATCCACACCACACAGTACTAGTCCAAAAGAAAAGCAACAGTAACCAACTGAGAATAACACACAGTGTTAACTATTACAAAATATCAGAGTATGGTCCACAGGATCACAACAGGTCTGAAGACAACAAATGCCCAAGTACCCATTAACAAAAGTTTAACAGAACAACTGAAATTAAATCTAATTATAACATCTTCAGTCTTCAACTGGCATAAGGATAATCCTTCCTGGTGTAATCGTCATCGGTGGGGCCTTCCTCTAAATAACACTCATCAGTGTACTGGTCATTACCTGTAAAACAAGGGGCAGGATATTCTGGACGGGGAATGTCCAGGCAATAAAAGGCCGTCAGCTTACTGAGAGCTGAGTGAGCATAAACTAACGAGGTACCAGTTATCTGAAGTATACACAAGCTTATAAAAACAAGAGTTAACACCTTATTATAAAATAACATTATCTTGTTCTTCTATTCATTCTTATAAACCGACCCTTATCGTCTTATTACTCAAATACCGAACTCAACGTATTCAGATGTCATGAACAGACTCAATCGTTTAACTCTAGGGATACACCCTTATTCTGTCCATCGCTTTTAAGAACAATGGTCCTGTTCACCGCATGTCATGGACTCCACGTCAGTCTGTCCCCAGCTTTTAAGAACAATGGTCCTGTTCACCGCATTTCAGGGATATAACGTTTCGAACAAGGCATATCAATCTATTGCCACGACTTAACGTCATCTACTAGTGATCCCAGCTCACCGCTTTTAAGAACCATGGTCCGGTTCACCGCTTTTAAGAGCATATCACAGATCATCCAGTCTATCTTAAGACTTCTTGGTCCAGCTCACCGCTTTTAAGAACCATGGTCCGGTTCACCGCTTTTAAGAGCATATCATGACCAATCATCCATCCACGTACCATTCCCGGAACTTACCAAACCTACTTACGTTCCATTCTACATCGACACATGACAATTCCCAATGTGGCCTGACTACTCGGATTAAAAGAAACGGATATCGAACTTTATATCAGAAACAACACGTCAACCCACGTCTTCATATTACTTTTTATTCATTATCCATAAATCTTTGGTGTCACATTTCTCCTGTCTACCCCATAATCGCATAATGGAATTCCGAATTAGAAATCGAACAACTAAACTTCTTATATAATAAACAGGCAAAGGAAACCATGTACTGATCATGTCAATCGATTGGAACAAAAGTTCAATCGATTGGAACAAAAGTTATGTCAATCGATTGATAAACATGTCAATCGATTGGAACAATGTCAATCGATTGAAAACCTATTCAATCGATTGGGATGCAACTGATGTCAATCGATTGAGATCATGTCAATCGATTGGAACTACGTCTTCTCCAGCAGATTGTAAAAACAGCATATATAAACGTGCACTACATGCATTTAACCCATCTAAACATCATAATAACTTGCATAAACTTCATATAAAGGGACCAAGTGAGTTAGAACTCACCTAGGGTGCGTTTGGGGTGTGTTTAAGCTTGAAACCTCCAAGCTTTCTCTCTTTCTCCTCTTCTCTGTCCAGCCTTCTCTCTCTCTGTCTCTTCCTTCCTTCTTTCTTCTTCTTTCTGTTTCTCCTTCTTCTTCCCAGCTGCCACGGCAGTGAGTGTGTGTGAGGGTGTGTATATATGTGTAGATATATGTATATGTGTATATATAACTCAAGAGGTATATATCTCTCTCTCTCAAGCTGCCAAAGTGACCCAAGGCCACAAATGGACGAGTATATATAGGGGTATGGGAGTGCCACGCGTTTAAAGCTGAAGGAAAGAAGAAAACATTTCTCAGGTTATGTCAATCGATTGAGACACCAGTCAATCGATTGGTAACAGATATTTGTAGTCAATCGATTGGAACAATGTCAATCGATTGAGATGAATAGCAATCGATTTGGAAAGTTTGACACGTCATCACTTTTAGTCGGTTGAATGTAAATCGATTGGGATAACTTATCAATCGATTGGTATCAGAAAAGTGTCAATCGATTGGGAATATGTCAATCGATTGGTATCAAAATTTACCAAAAGGAAGAGAAAGTTTATACGAGTATAGAAATGAAATACCGGGTCTTATTAAAATACCAAAATACAGGGTATTACAAAGGAGTAGAACCATTGCACGACCGGACATTTCAAAGTGCTGGGGAAGGCCATGCAATGTAGTTCATCGGAGTTGGTGGCTAGGGCCATCTGAGCCTTGTAGGTTCGGACGTGGTTGATCGGGCTTCCCGAGCCATTATAGGGATCTAGGCGAGGCTGCTTAAATTTGTGCGGGATAGCAAACCTCGTGATCTGGCTAGAAAATGGTGACTCTGTCTCTGTATTGGCGTGATTCTGAGTAGAGTTTTGGCCCAGCCTTTTGGTCACTCCATCAATCTGTTTCTGCAAGTCCTTGATACGTGCCACCACACCTTCCCGACTAATATCTGTGCTGTAGGTCGGGTTAGTGGAGGAGGCTTTCTTCTCATGGCGGTGTGTTGTCCCCTGGGATCGGGCTCGGCTATGACTCCGGTTCATCATGTGCCTAGGGACATCTTGGCTCTTGACCGAGTGACCCTGGACTGATTCCCAGGTCATATGCTCCTGCCTTTCCTCTCGGGCAGCACACCTACTATTGATGTCTATGGCGTCCTCAACACGGGACGGGTTGGCTCGGGCACGTTGTCTGGTCAAGATCGGTTCCCGACCGTACGCAACGTTCCGGGTCGTTTCCTTGCCACTGGATGACTACTTTGCTGGGGGAGCAGGGCTTCGATCTGTTGCTGGATTTGACGCTGGCTCTCCAAGAGTTGTGCCAGGGTCGCGGTGATCTGCTCAGATGTCATGACTGTTGAGCCGGCGCCGGGGCCGGCGGAACACCCCGGTTGGCCTTCTGTACAGTCTTCTCACCCTTCTTCGGAGGCATGGCTATTAGCCAAGAGATTTGTTGATGAGGAACTTGTCGTTCCCACAGACGGCGCCAAGCTGATGATGCCAAACTTTGGTTAAAGTAAATTAAAGCAATTTAAGGAGAGAGAGAGTGAGAGATTGGTTTTTTGTATGTGGTTCGGCCCTATTAGGTACCGACGTCCATGTGTGTGTCTGAGCACGTTCACTATACTGTAAAAAGTCGGGGACCTGTGGTGAACCAACTATAGTTTGGAGCTACCGTAGGTCGGCTGGGCGTGTTAGTGACTGCTATAGAGGTGTTGTAGAGACTGAAAAGTCAGTCACTTTGAAGGGGGTGAATGGTATCTTTTATAGATGTAAGAGACCTACTCATACATGGATAAGGAAATATAATCCAATTGAGTTTGATTGACATTAATTGTGGGGGTTTCCTAATTGGATTAGGAAATAATGTCCACTTTCCATAAGTCTTCTATCTTGAGTAGGAAACTGCTTGGAATATTCTGGAACATATGTTGTGGGTCCAGCAGGCCTGCGCCTGTACGGACTGTGCCAGTGCGGTCTTCCCGACCAATTGGTCTGGTCGTGAATAAACTGCTCGGGATGGTGAGTCTCGGGTAGATTACACCGCTCGGGCTGATGCTTGTCCGAGGAGTTGTGCACGATTTGACTGGGACATGGACTGACTGTTGATTTGAACCGCTCGGTCATATGATAGAGGCAATTTTGGGTGTATCATGATACATGTATATATACACACAAAAGGATAATTTGGTAATGTGTAATATATGAATATATTAAAATTAATTTAAAAGTGTGTGTGTATAAATTAAATTTATAGGTTTGTGTTTGTGTAAAATGAAAATATAAAATGTGTTAATGTATGGGGGGAGAAGGGAAAAAGAAAAAGGAAAAAAAAGGAAAGATGAAATTAAATTTGTATGTGTGTGCAAATGAAATTTATGTATGTGTGTAATAATATTAAATTCCTAAGGTAAGTATATAAAATTAAATTGAAGAATTTTTTTGAAAAAAACAACAGAAAAAACACAAAAAAATGTTAGTGCTTTGTTTGGGAAAACCAAAAATAGAAAAACAAAACCAAACAAAACCAAACAAGGCATATCCCAATTCGGGTTGTGTTGTGCCTTGTTTGTGTTAGTGGTCTGTTTGGGAAAACCCAAAAAAATGAAAACAAAACAAAACAAAACAAAACCAAACCAAACTAGTTAGTGACTTATTTGGGAAGAACGAAAAAACACACAAACCACCAAGCCAAAAAGCGTTTGTGCCAAACAAGGCACAACCAGTTGTTGACTTTTGGGTTTTTTTGAACCAAATTGTAAATATTTATAATTATTGATTGAAAAGTTAATTGAATCATCATTTCTAGATTAATTTAATTTTTAAGTTGAACGAAATTATAAATATTTGTAACTATTATTTGAAAAGTTGATTCAATCATCATTTCTAGATTTATTAAAATTTACAAGTTGACCTAATGGTAATAAGGGTTGTTTTGTTGATGAAATGACCAACCTACCCTCACAAAATGACAAACTCAAAATAATCATTAAGGAAAATGAAACAAAAAAGAAGGCTAGTGCTAATGCCAAAGCATGAAGTGCTAATGTCAAAACAATCCGTTAGAAATTTCTAACGCTTAAAGTCTAACCGTTATAAATTTTTAACGGATTGCTTTGGCGTTAGCATATGTAGCTTTGGCATTAACATTAGCCAAAAAAAATAGTAAAAGATAAAATTGTCATTTTAAACAAATCCAAAATACTCAAATAGAAAAATTTCAATTCAGGATAGCCTCTTTTATATAAGAGTAATATTTGGGACACAACCTTCATACAACTTTCATACAACTTTCATACAACCTACCCAAAAGTTGTGTCTATCTCTCTCCTGTGATGTCACTGGACCCCACAGTGACACAGGAAAGAGATAGACACATCTTTTGGGGAGGTTGTATGAAAGTTGTATGAAGGTTGTGTCCCAAGTATTACCCTTTATATAAAGGAGTTGAAATCTTTATCACTTGTGTACTTTATTTTAAAAACAAAAAAAAAAAACAAAAGGAGAAGAGACCAAATGGCAATGAAAATGTCGATTGGTAAAGAAAACGACATACTATTTCCCAGTTCTTCGGAGAACGGCAGACACTTTGCTTGTTGGTCGTAGAGTATGGAAAATTAGTGCTATGGCAAATTCTAAGTTTCCCTATCCTATATTATTCTAATTTTTCCTATCAACTACACCATTGCAAGTACTTTCTACGGTAACTACTCTAATTTTTCTTACACACTCATATAATTGGAAATGCTATAAGGCCATAGATTGAAACTTTCAATGGGAGCCGTCCTTCCAATTGTAAACTATTAATAATTTAGATAAAACTTCACACACAATTTTTACACCATTTTTTCAGCACAATCCATAAAAGTATGTCTATTTCTTTCCTGTATCAACCTGTGATATCAGTAAACCCCACAGTGACACAGGAGAGAAATAGACATACTTTTATAAATTGTGCATAAAAAATTGTGTGAGTGTGTGAAGTATGGAGAGCACTTCGGTGCTGTTATTTCAGTGCTGTTCAAACTGTGCAAGACACAGTTTGAACAGTAAAACTGCTTATGTAAAAGCAGCTTTTCAAAACTGCCAAGTTTTACTGTTCAAACTGTGTCTTGCACAGTTTGAACAGCACTGAAATAACAGCACCTAAGTGCTCTCCGTGAAGTATTACCCTTACAATTTTGCACTACTTTGGCTAAAAAAAAAAAAATAAATAAATAAAATAAGGGATTGTATTTCAACGTCAAAGTCTTAAAAATTTTGGGACAAAACCATGTGAACCAACGAATTAGTGGAGAGTACCTTCTTTTTTTTTTTTTGGGTCAAACAGGATAACCTTGTTATACATCCTTAGTTTCTAGGAGTAAGTGGTTAGAAGGCATTCGAATTTTGAATTTGAAATACAGAGGAGACGGAACAGAAAATTCAAACTTTTGAGCCATTTAGTCATCAAAATACACTGAGAAAGGACAGAACTTAGGGAAGCCAGAAAAACCATAAATTTCAAAGGCATCATCACCATGACGACAACATGCCAGACGATCAAGTTATAGCCTGTTTTAGGCGTAGGTCTCGTCCAAAGAATAGGACATGATGCCCACCCATATCCTTTCGCAGCCATGTCAGTTGCAAAACCCAAAAGTAAACTTGATGATGGCACCATAGGTGTGCAAAGAGATCATTTTGCCTACGGATCTTCGGCTGCGTGCTGCCCGCGCCCGGGTAGTATCTTAGTAGTGCGTGTATGGCGTTGGCAAGATCATATAATATTTTTTTTTGGTCGCATTTTTAAGCAGGCACTGTCGAGGCATCTTGTGATCGTAGATCCGAACTCAACCATTTTTCTTGGTAGCTAATTGGGTGTTATTGGGTGGGCAGAACTCATGTGGCACTAGCTGGACAAAACAAATTTTTTTTGTTTTTTTTTTTTTCTTCTCTTTTTAAAAAAATTACAAAAAAATAAAATAAAATTTGTGGTCTTGAAAATGCCACGTGAATACTGCCCACTCAACAACACCCTTCATGCGACCGATGATCCTTAGGCATTTTTTTTCATACCCAAAACACCTTCTTTGGGTAAGCATGGGAGACACATAATTTTTTTTTTTTTTTAAATCATATTTTATCTTTCTATATTCATTAGAAGTGGCAAATTCCACATACTCACTGAACGAGGTGTTTGGATGAGAAAAATGCTCTAGTTGCAAAATGCTGCTTTGGTTATGGGGAGGCTTGATCTAAGGCCCCTAAGGTTGCTCCTACTTGGTTTAAAGGACAACCCATTAACAATAACCCCCACAAGGACAAAAGCTCAAGCCTATTGTTTCACTCTAGTCCACACTACTAGCAATTCACTCCTCAAGTCCAATTAGAGACAAAAATACCCCTGCTTTACAAATTATTTTCATTCTCTCTCTCTAAGATCTCTCTCTACCACCACCATAGTCCACCTCCACCATCGACACTGCCACCTCCACCACCACCACCACCAGTCTCTACCGCCACCACCAGTCCACCACCGCCACCACCACCACCACCATCGCCACCGTCTCTATTGACCACCACCACCGCCTCTTCCATAGCCACCAAGCATCCCACTGCTATGGCCTCCACCACCAGCGCCGTCATCATCATCACCACCAAGCACCACCATCGTCAACTTCGCCGGCACCGATCTAGATCCATATCTAGATCTAGATCTATATCGTTCACCGGTCAAGATCTAGATCTAGATTTAGATTGAGATCGAGATTCGAATGTTGCCGCCATGGCCATCACAATGAACTCCGATGACCATTTCAGTTTAAAGTGATTTTTCTGTGAGTTCTTACCATTTACAACTATGAGGTATGTCAGTTGCAGGTTTTTGCAGATTTCACATTCGTAAGAGAAATTTGACTTATGATTTTTAAAGTAGATTTTTCAGATTGTTAAATGAAGTTTCAGCTATTTTGTTTAATGTAAAGGTAGTCTTTACTGCAAATTGAAGTGAACAATTGTAACATCCAATAAGATAAGCAAATTTCACTTGAAATGGTAATTTGATAAAATTTTGGATTTCACTTGGTGGTGTTATGCCTCAATGGTTTTTTCTTGTTGATTGTGATATCTTGAATGCTGCCTTTATTGTGGCTGGACTGATTGCATTGGTGTGTTTGTTTGGACAATCCACCAAAGAGAAATTTTTAAGACAAATTTCACTTAGGATATATCCTAAGTCAAATTTCACTTAGGATATATCCTAAGTCAAATTTGACTTAGGATTTTTGATTTCTTACTTCAGTTGGGATTTTTTGCTACGAATCAAAAGAGGGTGGTGGTGGGATTTCTGACTTCACAGAGGAGGGGGTCAATGGTGGTCAGAAGTGGGGGAATGGTGGTAGAATGTTTAAAATAAAGTGGTTAGGAGGTGGCACAAGTAGTGGTCGTCGGAGATTGAGTGGATGGTGGTCGCCGGAGAAGGCAGTGGTCGCCGGAGATGGCGAGGGTAGTGGCTGGAGGTCAATCGAGTCGTAGGGAGTGGTCACTGGTGGTTAGGAGTGGTGTTGTGGTGGTCAAAAAGTGCAATGGTGGTGGTGGTCGCCGGAGATGGCTAGGTGGTGGTCGCCGGAGATGGTGGTGGTCGCCGGAGATGGCCAGGGTGCTGGCCGGAGGTGGCAGGGGTGGTGGTCGGAGGTGGTGTGGAGTAGTGGTAATGGTGGCTAGGGTTTGGTTAGGGTTAGAGGTTGAAGATGAGGGTGTTTTGGTCTATGAACATTGGGAGGACTCATACCCAATGTGTATTTTAAGTTGTCCTTGATTCCAATAAAGCTCTTCTTGATGACCTTTTAGCCAATTTTCCCTTGGTTTATGAGTAAGGCAATGTTGCGGATTGGACCAGTGAGCCTAACGGGCGTGCTTGGCTATCCTACAAGAGCAATATGTATGACTCGATGCACTTCACTAGTTTGTGGGTTTACAGGGTTAGGTGGGCAGGCCAGTGGGTTGATCCAGTTTAATTAATAGAATAAGAGAAATACTATGCTTTACATTTTTTGAATTTTGAATGTTTTTAAATACATATAGCAGCAGACCTACTATATTTTAGTTGAAAAATGTTAAAATAGTCTCATTATCATTAAAGATGACGTACTATCACATGTGTTAAAAATAATTTAAGATTTAAAAATTGAAAAGCATAACGTTACTCTATTCATAGAATAGTTTATTACTTTTTTTTGGAAAATGTTAGACCCACACAGTGAATCACACACTTTTTTCACACATAACTTTAAATGCATGTACCCTATGCTGTATAAGTGGGGCACAAAAAAGTGTAAAAATTTCAAACAGCACAAAGTACAGGCATTTAAAGCTGTGTGTGAAAAAAATGTGTGATTCACTATGTGAGTCTAATAGTGCTCCTTTTTTTTTGCAGGTTGGCTCACGCATCCCGGATTGCTAGGAGGAGAGTTGGTGGGTTGGCGGCTGCGCTGGGCTGCAGGCTGATAGAGGGGAGGAGTGGAGGACCCACACTGTGGGTAGTTTAGTGAGTTGGGCCGATTTATGGGCCAGAATGGGGTGCAAGAAACCAAGTGACAAGCTGGATCAAGTTGGGCCGGAGCAATTCGACCCGTTTTACAATGCTCAATGGCTTTCTCAGATCCATAGCGACGTATTTTGTACTTCAATCAAACTTCTAAATTCAAATTAGCGTTTTGTTTTGTTTTTTATTTTTATTTTTTATTTCTTTCTATCACAAAAAAGTTTTTTCAAATTTGGAATATTAATTTAGGGGTTATTTAATTAAAAAAAATAGCATTTTTGTGTTCTTAGGTCTAAGCTGATTTTTATTTTAGTAAAATACATGGTTGGGTCAATTTCTTTATGTTTTTACAATGAAAAAGTTTATCATGAGGAGCCAAATGGAATGTGGCAACCAGATGGAGTTAGTACAAAGACTCCCTTTATCAACTCCTTTAATAACTGTTACTCTGACTTCACCATGACCCACCCCGTTACAAAGGGAAAAAAAATTCAATCTTATAATATACAATACAATAAGGGTGATGCTAATGCCAAAGCACAATGTGCTAATGCCAAAGCACAAAGTGTCACTAAAAGCTTTAGTGACACATAGATAAGTGTCACTAAAGCTTTTAGTGACACTTTGTGCTTTGGCATTAGCACATTGTGCTTTGGCATTAACACTAGCCTACAATAATACGTTGAAGGGTATTTTAGTAAATTTATAGTATAAGTGGGGTGGGGCGAGTTTTTGGAGAAGTGCTTGTAAATAATACCATCTTCGCCCCTATTTCTATAAGGTTTTAATTTTTAGGGTAAATTACCTTTTACCCCCCTGTGGTTTGCCTCTGTGGCACTTTGCCCCCCTGTAGTTTGAAATATAATACATAACCCTCTGTGGTTTGCCTCTGTAGCACTTACCCCCTGTAATTTGGAATGTAACACATAACCCCCCTATGGTTTTCATTTGTGACACTTTACCCCCCTATAGCTAAAACAAATTGCTTAAATGACCAAAATGCATGACATCTTCTTCTTCATCACTCTAATATACATGTTACACATACAGATGATTGAAAAATCCAGAGCAGTGACGTCAATTAAAAAAACTAGAGCAGTGATTGTACTAAAACTTTTAAACTATTGAATTTGCAATTATTGAAACAATATTTCAAAGAATACATCGTTTTTTCCTTTTTAATTTGACTTTTGAATAGATTTTTGGCTACTTTTCCGATAAAAAATTGTATGGCAGGAAATATTCTCATGCGCGAGCGTGTCAAGAAAACGTATTGTTTGTCAACAAGCATCCTCTAAGTATGGATAAATTAATTATGCGATTTGAAAAGTAGAGGAACAACACTTTTCTTTGGATTCCCAGCGCTTTGACAGAATCAAAGACTTAAACATGTAACAGAAATCTCACCAAACAAGTAAATGCCCAAAAAACAATATTTTTCATTAAGTACAAGAACGGTTACAAGAGATTGGAGTGGTAATCGCGCCTCCAATTATAGAAACAAGAAGGGGAACACACGCTTTCCTACAGTTTGGAGTAGCAAAGCTCGCCTCCAAATTACAACACGAAGAAGAAGGGGATAATGCGCCTTCTCTTACGGATATGGAAGAACTACAATAAAATCTACTCCTAAAATAGGAAAATGAAATAAAAGATAAAAGATAAAATGCTTAGAGCATGTAGTTTGTTTGATCGTTGATGATGGCCCACTTCTTCATTTCCTCTTGTATTTATAGGCAATTTGGTGAATTTAATTAACTGCATAACCGCCACTGCATTTCATACTGATCACTGCATTCCAGGTTGATCACAGCATGGCTGCCATTGCATTTCAGACTGATCACGCTACTTCAGGCTGATGACGTGGTTGATGAACATGATATGGTTATTTAGAGATAATAACCTCTTATATAACTACCTTATGATGTGGTAGTTCATGGGTAGTTATTTCCCACTAAGCCATTTAAATAATGGCCATGTGTTAATATAACTCCACTACCTTGTAACCTCCATTCTCAACTACTTTGTAACCGCCATTCTACACTAAATAGTAGTTTTTCTATTTCTTTATAATTATTTTAAGACATGTGATAGAGATTTTGTATGCACGCGTGGCAAACATGGGCTCTTGGAGGTTATTTACCAATATCCCGACTTATTCCAGTGAATAACCGCCATCATCCTGTGTTCAAACTCATCATCCTGGCTAACTACAAAAATAACCACATGACATGTTTTTCTCTTGTGACCATAACCTCTGTGGGCCCATACCATAGAATTTATTTTGTGGTGCAAACAGTAATATATTATACATGGGTGAGACTCTTATTTCTCTCTCTAGAACTATTTGGTTTTTTCATTGACCTTACTGCTCTGATTTTTTCAATCATTTGTGTGTCATGTATATTAGAGTGATAAAGAAGAAGATGTCATTTTGGTCATTTAAGCAATTTGTTTTTGACTATAGGAGGGTAAAGTGTTACAAAGGAAAATCACAGGGGAGTTATGTGTTACATTCCAAATTACGGGAGGTAAAGTGCCACAGAGACAAACCACAAAAGGATTATGTGTTACATTTCTAATTACAGGGGGATAAAGTGCCACAGAGGCAAACTACATAGGAGTAAAAGGTAATTTACCCTAATTTTTATATACCAAACCCACTCCAACTCCTATTACACATCCTTCAAAATGATCCATTAGAAACATAGCAGAGCAGGATTATTTTGGCCATCCCCAGGGGGGAATGTAGTGGATATCATGAATTCCTATATTTGGACAGCCCCAAAACTTTATAGTGATGGATTGGTTATAGTGGCGAACATATACCGAATAACGGTTATATGTAATAATTTCAAGGGATTATAGGCCTATATTAGAGTCTTTATGTGTAAAAGCAACCAAATAGGGCCCACTTTTATAATAGTTTAAGTGGTCATGGGCATTGAGCATCATGGAAAAGAATTTCAAAATTTATTTTTATTCTTCTACGAGTACATACAGTTCGCTACACTCAAAGAGCATATGTAACTTCATCATATGAATCAATGTACGTACGTATATACATTCTTAGCTAAAAAAAAAACAAAATACGTATATACATATATCTTTATCAACAATATTAGGGCCACAAACAAATCTCATAAACGTTTACGACCATAGTCTATCTCTCTCCTGGGTGACACTATGGGGTCTACTGAAATTATTCGGATCCCACAATACCACCTAGAGGAGAGATAGACTGTGAGTGTAAGTATTTATGTGATTTGTTTGTACTCCAAATATTACCCCATATTTAAAGACGCAACTCTATTTTGGAATTAAAGTGCTCTCAATTAGAGCCTGTTTGGCACAATGATAGCTTTGCGATTACGATAGCTTAGCGATTGCTTTTGTGATAATAGATTATGGTCATAATAGATTCTGGTAGTTGTGGTGTTTGGGTAAAGTATTGTAAAAGTGGTTATGGTGGTATAATGGATTATGTAAAAGTTTGGTTACATAAATGTAAAAGTGATTTTAATGTCCAAAAGACAATTGTGTCATTATATTGTAAGACTAATTATATTATTACTATGTACATAGTAAAGTATAGTTTCATTGAATAATACACAATTCTATATGAATTTATTTAATTTTCATAGTTTTTGAATAATACACAATGAAAAACAAAAATAAATTTAGCATGACACATGCTCACACTTCAACATGCTTTACAAACATACAAAAACAAAAAAAAAAACTCACATGTTAGAGATCTCTCGGGTCTCCACATCACAAACAGTTGGCGGCAAAAATTTGTCGCATAGTGAGGATGTTAGAGTAAATTGCTAAACCAAGTGGGACAAACATGTCATTTAACTCTTCTGCAAACCCAACAGTTTGATTGCTTTGATTTTAAGCTGGGGTATCCCAACTTTTACAAAACATTGCCATATTGCATTTTAATCGGGAAAAATCAGTAAGTGCGTTTGACCAAGTCACCCCCAAATAGGCAACAATTGCGATTTCTCCCTGTAATCAGTTTGAACGCTGAAATTAAGCCCCCCCAAACAGCCTCTTAGTTCTTGTTGAAAATGGTTAACTTATGATACGCGCGCCATTGAAATAAATATTGGTGTGAAGTTGTCAACGACACTGTCAACCGACTCCACCCTTAAGAGCGTGGTGTGGTCCTAAAAGATTTAACCTCCCCAAACAAAAAATGAATACTCTCCAAAGTATGATTGTGCTTTTCTAAATTACTTTTTGGAGTACCAAACATTAGATTTGAGTGACAAATTATGTAATGAAATTCCACATAGGAGACAACCATGGCACTATATTTTTGTGCAAGAGTCCAAGCAATGATAGATCCAAAAATTTAGTTTAGGAGTGACTTTAATATCCAAAAAAAAAAATTTAGGAGGTGAGTCTATATACTTCAAATAATATATATATATTTATAAATAAATTAAACTAATATAAACATACGTATCTTTTCAAATCTAAGAGGGGTGATCGCCTCTGTTTGCCCCCTTCGATACATCCTTGAGTCCGAGGATGAATCCACCGGCTAACAGGGCGACCGCCCCTAGATTGAAAACTTTAAGTATATATATATAGGGCAATGCTAGGGGCACTAACAAATTCCACTAACACTTACTAACACACTCTATCTCTCTCCTAGTGGTACTGCGGGGTCTACTGCGGGCCCCACAGTGCCACTAGGAGTGAGATAGAGTGTGTTAGTAAGTGTTAGTGGAAATTGTTAGTGCCCCAAATATTATTCATATATATATATATATAAACTTACCCTCCCTATTTTTTTTTTCCTTAAAAAACTGTACATACAAAAACAACACCTTGGTAAGGCATCTTCACTCTTAGACTCTTAGTACTCCGTTTTAGATTTTAGAGAGAGAGAGAAAGCTCTAGGGCTTGAATTGATTAAACTTCCTATGAATTTACAATTAAGAGTATGAATTTAAAGCTTCTAATCTAATAACAAACTCTTAACCAATTACTTAACAAATTAGCTTATGTAAAGTAACTACTTGTTAACCAAGTCTCTTGTGGCCGAGTGGTTAGCTTCTTGGGTGTACTAACCAAGATGTTTAGTGTTCGAGTCATGGGGGGCGTGGCCACTGGAGTATTCACCCGGCGCCTCCAGGCCTCGGGGGATTAGTCGAGGTGCGCGCAAGCTGGCCCGAACACCCCCGATTACCAAAAAAAAAAAAAATAAATAAAAAAATAAAATAAAAATAAAGTAACTACTTGTTGACTGAAGGATGCTGAGGTGGAGTTGCTGCCAATGTGGAATAATCTAATGTGGAGCTGTGGAAGAATCTGATGTAATTGTAATAGGCCCCTCAAGATGGAGCATATATGTCTTGGATGCCCATCTTGCCAATGAGAAATTTGAACTGCTGCTGGCCTAGTGGTTTTGTGAGTGTATCAACTAACTGGTGAGTGGAAGACACATGCATGAAGAGTTTTGAGAATACCCTCCTGAATCTTGTCTCTGACTAAATGGCAATCTATCTATATATATATATATATATATATCTCTATATGCTTGGTTCCTTCATGGATTACAGGATTGGCTAGCAATGTGAAGGGCAGCCTGACTGTCACAAAATAGAAGAGCTGGTTGGGGATGTTCAACTGTGAAATCTTTAAGCACACTGAGAAGCCAAATTATTTCACAAACAGAGGCTGCCATAGCCCTATATTCAGCTTTAGCAGAGGATCGAGAAACAGTTTGTTGCGTCTTAGATCTCCATGATATTAATGAATGAATCTCCTAAGAAAAAACAAAAACCAGTGATTGCATGCCCTCCTACAATCTGGGCACCCTGCCCAATCTGCATCAGTAAAAACCCAGTAAGCTGAAGAGAGGATTTTACAAATACATCAGATTCTTTCACAGGTACAACTACCATAGTTGGACAGTTCATCCCACAATGCCTTTTAAGTTTTTTATTTATTTATATATAATAGACATAACAGACATTTGGTCTTGAGCAAGGGATGAAATAGCCTTCTTCAATTGGTAAATGCGAGGGCCATTTCGTCGAGAGAATCTTTCCTTTAAATCAAGCCACATAGCTAGAGAGGTGTTGCAGTAGATGATGCTTCCAGCAATGACGTCCTTTGAAACAGAATTCAATAACCAAGAAAGAACCATGTTATTGCATCTAATCCATGGAAAGAAAGAGAGAATAATTCACAGATGGCTGAGGAACCATCAACAAGGCCAATTTTATTTGGGTAAATTACACAAATCTCCCCTGAGGTTTGCCTTAATTATACGGACCTCCCCTCTTGTTTCAAAAATTACACAGACCTCCCTCGAAGTTTGTAATTAGGTAACAAAATGCCCCCTCCCCTAATGGTCCGTTAATTTTTTTACATTAGCCTCCTCTAAAAATTACAATTAGCCCCCCTAATATTATAAAATTGTCATACTAAAGTCTCATTTCTCTTATATTTTTGTGCTAATTATAAAATCCTCCCTCCCTCCTATGTTTTTGGGTTAATTTTTTTAGCATTAATTTATATCATCTACACAAAATATACACAAAACATATATAAATAGGTCCAAATTTTTTTTTTCCCCGAACAAACTTCTATCAAGCGCCCCCCCTGTATTAATTTTCTAGATCCGCCCCTGTCCCTATGCTTCAAAAGTGGACACTTAACCCCCTGTGATTGTGGACTAAAATAGAACTGTTATGATTTCACTCAAAGAGCGTTAACCCTAAAATTAACATCACAAAATGGGTTAAGTGTTTATATTTTTAACCAATTTTAGAATTTTTGTCAGTTTTGAGTGAAATCATAACAATTCCATTTTAGTCCACAATCACAGGTGGTTAAGTGTCCACTTTTGAAGCATAGGGATAGGGGCATATCTAGAAAATTAATACATGGGGGGCTTGATAGAGGTTTGTTTGGGAAAAAATTTTTTTTGGACCTATTTATATGTATTTTGTGTAGATATAAATTAATGCTAAAAAAAATAACCCAAAAACATAGGAGGGAGGAGGGATTTTATAATTAGAACAAAAATATAAGAGAAATGGGGCTTAGTACGACAATTTTATAATATTAGAGGGGCTAATTGTAATTTTCAAGGGAGGCTAATGTAAAAAAAATTAACGGGCCGTTAGGGGAGGGAGCGTTTTGTTACTTAATTATAAACCTCGATGGAGGTCTGTGTAATTTTTAAAACAAGAGGGGAGGTCCGTGTAATTAAGGCAAACCTCAGGGGAGGTTTGTGTAATTTACCCATTTTATTTTTAGCCAATTTTATGTATAAGTAACTACTTGTTGACGTGAAGGTTGCTGAGGTGTAGCTGCTGCCAATGTGGAATAATCTGATATGGAGCTGTGGAAGAAGCTGATGTATTTGTAATACTCGTATGTGTAATTGGTTTTAAAGAAGTTGTAGCAAAGTGACAAGTATTGACATGACTTTCGAAAGGTAGAGACGGTTTTACAGTGTAAGAATTCATATAGCTCATAGAGTCATAATCCAAACAACAAGAAGAAAGAAAGAACCACCAGCCAAAGTAAAAATCCCACCGCCTCAGCTCTCTCTCTCTCTCTAGGCGATTCCTGGAGAGAGAGGGCAGAGCTTGCTTTCCTCCGCCCTTGCCACAGCCGCCGTCCCTCCCCTCCCTCCACCGTTCCCCCTTCCCCTCCTTCGCCGGCGCCCTCCATCCCCCTTCTCCTTTCCTCTTTTTGTCCTCAGTCTAAATAAGGCCTTGTGTGGTTTTCTCCTCTTCCTTTGTGAAGATCTTCCCCTTCTTTTGTGAAGGTTGTTTCTCGTGTGCTTTCCCCAGATTTGAAGATGTTTTCTTGCAGATCTGGTGTTGTCTTGTTCAGAGCTGGGGTCCTCAAGCCAGTTCTGACACATCTAAGTTCTCTCCTCAAGGAAAGCGGCAACCGCGACCTCTTACCCGTCCAGGGTGGTACTCTGGTATTCCGGTGGATAGGGGTTCCCATAGCTTACACGCATGTGGGTATAAACTCTCCTTGGTTGCCTCTCTTAGGTGCACGGGGATGTGTTCCTGTGTTTTCCTTTTTTATTTTCTGCATGAGGCGGGAATCTTGTCCCTCCCTTGCTTTTCTGTTGTTGTTTGGCCAAAGGTTATCCGTGTGTTGTAGGATAGTCCTTTTTTATTTCATGTACTTGTGTTTGTTTTGATGATATATATTGGTGTTTTAGCAAAAAAAAAAGAAGAAAGAAAGAAAAAAAAAAAAAACAAAAACTGAAAAGAAAAGAAAGGAAAAGATTGGTTTCATATGTATGAAAGTCCTAAACTCAGATATCAATTGAACAAACTAAAACACTCAATTATACTCACAAGGGTACAAAATCACAATATGTAAAGCAAAAAATTAATTAAGAATGAAAAGGAATATCAGAGGAATATATATATATATATATATATGCATCACTACATTCATGCTTACATAAATATATATATATATGTAAATAAATATATGTATGTATCACTTGCAAATGATATTCCTTAGCTCCCTGGCCATGATAGCAATATCCATGGTGCAACTCATTTCAGTGATTCATTCTTCTTCATCACCTTCATTATCTCCACTTTTCTTCTCAAACTCGATTGGCAACTAAGAATTCAAATCACTTGCCAATTGATCATAATTGCTTGTTAAACTAGTAGAACTCAAATCCACTATAACATTGATTTTTTTGGTTGCTCTAGCTTTAGCCCTAGCCTTGTTTACAAGGGCACTCCCAACTAGAGGTGTCAAATGGGCCGAGTTGGCCGACCCGGTTATAGGCGCGAACCACTATGTCTGGTTCGGGCGGACACCCCCACTCCCGTCCATGGCCCAGCCCGCTCTCTAGCCCGAAGCTCGGCCCGACCCGGCCTGAAAGCCCGACATTTTTACACTAAAAATGCCTAAGCCTGCCTCCTAGCCCGAAGCCCGGCCCGGCCCTAGTAGGCCCGGGCCACCGGTCTGGGGCGGATAACCTCCCTCCCCTCCCAAGCCTAGCCCGGTTTTAGGTGAAGCCCAACCTGGCTCAAAAACCCAGTTGGACCTGCTTTGACCGAACCCGGCCAAGCCCGACTCGATTGACACCACTACTCCCAACTAGGATGCCCCTATAGAAAAATGTAATGGTAGTATTTTCGTACCTATAGTATTTTCGTACCGAAGTGAGTGGTTCGGATCACTTCGGTTCACAAATTCTGTGTAGTTTTTCGGTACATGTAGCATTACTCATCTAGCTAATAATGGAAATGTTAGGAAAATTGCGTTCCCAGAATCCGTTGATAGAGCGTATAAGTTGGTACTGCAAAAATTTACGTGAAAGCTACAATAACCCTACAAGGGCGGAACTAGGGTTACCTTGAACTGCAAAACGGATTGTTGTAATAGACGAATCGAGAACACGGGCTCGATAACAGCTCACGATCTTCTACCGTATTCCTCGGCTGCCAGAATATCGAACTGAGTGTGGGCTTTTTCGAAATCCTTTCTGTTTTTTGCTCTCCCTCTTTTACGTTCTCTTTTCTATTCCAAGTTATAATTCTCTTGATGGAAAAATGCAAATTGAGAGGAGAGCCCAAGCAGCATATATATAGGCTATGATAGGGACCATAAGAAGTCAATAAGGAATAGACTTCCTTATGGAATTAGGAAACTCTAATTCTAACTGAATCAGATTCCTATTTCCATAAATTATAATTCATACCACCAAAGAATTATAATTGCTCTCCTACCCTTATCTCAAAAACATATTTCGAGCTCCATGTTATTAAATGCTTATTATCTCCTCACGTTAAGATTACAGATATCCATTAATTAAATATAATTAATGACAATCTTCCCACCAAATTTGCAATATCCAGACGTGTACAATTCATAATGTACATCAGACTCTCGATTACTTGCGAATACTCAAGTTGAGATATGCTTTCACCCATATTCTTCCTCAATTTACAATTGGAATCAAACGGAGCTACGACCGATTTGCTATCCAATTGTCTAAACTTCTTTAATATTTTATCAACATAATGTGATTGTATGAGAAGATATCCTTAGGAAGTTTGTCTCATATATATACCAAGAATAACATTGGCTTTACCCATGTCCTTCATGTTAAAGCTTGAACTTAACATTTTCTTGGTTTCGTTGACTACTTTTTTATTCGTTCTCGTAATAAGTAAGTCGTCGTCATACAAACAAACAATAACACACGAATCTTTAAATTCCTTGACATGCACACAATTATCGCATTCATTGATTTTAAAACCATTTGTGATCATGGTGTGGTCAAATTTCTCGTGCCATTGTTCTGGAGCTTGTTTCAAACCATAAAGAGACTTAACAAGTTGACACATTTTATGTTCTTGTCCCTTTACAATAAACCCTTTCGGTTGTTCCATACAGATCTCCTCATCTAGATCTCTATTAAGGAATGTTGTTTTCACATCCATTTGATGTAATTCTAGGTTATGGACGACGACTATAGCGATTACCATCCTAATGGAAGTAATCCTAGTAACCGGGGAGTAAGTATCACAGAAATCTATTCCCTTTTTTTTTGTCTATAGCCTTTTGCGACTAGCCTAGCTTTATACTTATCTATGGTACCATCAACTTTGAGCTTCTTCTTAAAGATACATTTGCAACGAATTAGTTTACTACCAGGAGGTAAGTCAACCAACTCCCATGTATGGTTATGCATAATGGAGTCCACCTCACTATTTACCGCTTCTTGTCAATAAGGCACTTCAGGTGTACTCATAGCCTCGTTAAAGGTTTAAGGTTCACCTATGGTAACTAGAGTCACAAAATCCAGTAAAAAAGAAGTAGCTTTCCTAGCTCTTTTGTTCTTTCTAGGAGTAACTTTGATTTCTTCATCGTTCTTGGAACTTGAAGAATCTCTTCAATACTTCTATTAGGTGCTGAGTTTTGTCTTCCTTCCCTATAAGGAAGGATGTTTTCGAAGAACTCAACATCTACCGATTCCACAAGGAATTGATATGCAACACTATTATTAGCATAGCCGATAAATACACAATCTACTGTCTTAGGTCCTAGTTTCATTCATTTAGGAAGAGGAACTTGTACCTTAGCTAGACACCTCCACACTTTGAGCTTTTTATACAAGGGTACTCTATAGTTCCAAACTTCATAAGGATACTTGTTAGTCTTTTTATGTGGAATTCTATTAAGAATGACAGTCGCCGTAAGAATGGCATCCCCCCACAAGTTGTGTGGCACTTTCGAGCTATTTAACATAACATTTGCCATTTTCTTGAGGGTTCGGTTTTTTCTCTCGATTATACCATTTTGTTGTGGTATATATGGCACAGTGGTTTCATGAATAATCCCATTATTAGCACAATACTCGGTTAGTGGAGTTGAATCATATTCACTTCCTCTATCCGATCTAACTTATTTTATTATTCTATATAATTGAGTTTCAATTTAAGCTCTATATGTCCTAAACATGTCCATTGTTTCATCCTTAGAACTAAGTAAGTAAGTATAACAATATATACTACTATCATCTATAAATGTAACAAAGTATTTCTTTCCACCTCTTGTTGGAGTTAGTTTTAAATCACATAAGTCAGTATGAAATAAATCTAGTAATCCACTTGTTCTATCTATGGATTTAAATGCTTCTAGCAAATTTTGATTCTACATATGTTTCACATTTATATGACTTGTCAATTTTAAAATTAGGCAATAATCCAAGATTAATCATTTTATGCATGTATTTGAAATTCACATGTCCTAATCTAGAATGTCACAATGAACATAACTCAACAATATAAGAAGAAACTATAGTATTCTCATTAATAATAATTTTAGGAGTACAATTGATCTTGAAGAGCCCTTCATTGAGGTAACCCTTTCCTACATGCATTCCACCCTTAGTCAAAACAAATTTATCAGACTCGAAGACTAGCTTGAATCCTTTCTTGCTTAGCATAGGTCCGAAAACCAAATTCATGCGAATTTTCGGAACATGTAGCACATCTAGGAGGGTCATCTAGTTTCCGAAAGTGAACTTAATCATCACATTCCCTTTGCCTTCAACAGTTGAGGCCACGACATTGCCCATAAAAAGCTATTCACCACTATCCGCCTTTGCAACGGTAGAAAACATGTTTCTATCTCCACAAATGTGTTTAGTGGTCCCGTTGTCTATCCACCAACCCTTAGAGTTGGTCACCACACAAGTTTCCATGACCACCGCTGCAAGATCGTCGGTCTCCATCATGTTAGGTTGATTGAACTTCTTGTTTCCTGCATTAGATCCTTTCTTGTTTCGACACTTACTTTCACAATGTCCGGGTATTTCATATACCCAACAAATTCCCTTTAATCATCTTGGAATCGTGGTCCTTAAACCCGTTGTATGTAGACTTCTTCTTGCCTTCTTTAGAACTTGGTTTAGGCTTTTATTTTGAAGACTCACCTTTAATGAGATTGGCTTTCAACTCCATAGATCCTTGCTGCCCATTCTTATCTCCTTTTCAGTTATCTTACTCAATCCTCAAACGAACCACAAGATCTTCCATTGATAATTCCTTGTGCTTGTGCTTGAGATAACTCTTGAATTCCTTCCACAAAGGTAGTAATTTTTCATTTATGGATGCCACTTGGAACGGTTCACTAATCGCCATCTCTTCTAATATAATTTGGTTAATGATCACTTGAATCTCTTCCAATCGCTTCACTATGAGAATAGAATCCACCATCTTGAAATCTAGAAATCTCCCAACAATGAATTTTTTAGTCCTTGCATCCTCGATTTTATACTTTTTCTCGAAGGACACCCATAGTGCTTTGGCGGTACTAAAAGTCAAATAAAAGTTATAGAGAACATCTTTTAGCCCATTTAGAATATAATCATGACATAGAAAATCAGAATGATTTCATGCTTCCAATGTAGCCTCTTGTTCTTTTGAAGGATTTTCTGTAGGAACCACTGACTTCTCTTGTCGTAGGATGTGTGCTAGATTGAGCATTCTGAGATCAATTGTCATCCTCATTTCCCATCTCTTAAAGTCTTCTCATGTCGTAGGATGTGTGTACTTAATACTCACATTCCCCTTGCCTTCAATGGTTGAGGCCGTGACATTGCCCATAAAAAGCTTGTCACCTCTATTCACCTTTGTATCGGTAGAAAACATGTTTCTATCTCCACAAATGTGTTTAGTGGCCCCGGTGTGTATCCACCAATCCTTAGAGTCAGCCACCACACAAGTTTCCATGACCACTGCTACAAGATTGTTACTCTCCGTCATGTTAGCGTGATTAAACTTCTTGCTTCCTACATTAGATCCTTTCTTGTTTCATTCTCGCTCGTACGATGTCCAAGTATACCGCATACCCAACAATTCCCTTTAATCTTCTTAGAATCGCGGTCCTTAGACCAGTTGTATGTAGACTTCCTCTTGCCTCCTTTAGAACTTGACTTAGGATTTGATTTTGAAGACTCACCTTCAACGAGATTGACTTTCACCTTCGTAGATCCTTGTTGCGCATTCTTATCTCCTTTCTGGTTATCTTCCTCAATCCTCAAACGAACCACAAGATCTTCCATTGATAATTCCTTGCGCTTGTGCTTGAGATAACTCTTAAATTCCTTCTACAAAGGTAGCAACTTTTCATTTATGGATGCCACTTGGAATTGTTCACTAATCGCCACTCCTTCTAATATAATTTGGATAATGATCACTTGAATCTCTTCCAATTGCTTCACTACGGGAATAGAATCCACCATCTTGAAATCTAAAAATCTCCCAGCAATGAATTTTTTAGTCCCTACATCCTCGATTTTGTACTTTTTCTCAAAGGACTCCCATAACTCTTTGGTAGTAGTAAAAGTCGAATAGACGTTATAGAGAACATCTTTTAGCCCATTTAGAATATAATTACCATATAGAAAATCAAAATGATTCCACGCTTCTAATGCAACCTCTTGTTCTTTTGAAGGATTTTCTGTAGGAACCACCGACTTCTCTTGTCGTAGGATGTGTGCAAGATTGAGCGTTGTGAGATTGAATATCATCTTCATTTTCCATCTCTTGAAGTCTTCTCACTTGAACTTTTTGGGCTTCTCGGTATGTGAGTTCTTGAAGTCTTCTCCTTGAACTTTTCGGGCTTCTCGGTATGTGAGTTCTTGATAACAATTGTTGTTTCAGTGGCCATACTTCCAACAAATGATAAATTCGTTTTTTGATTGTTGGAAACTATGTATATGAAACAAAACAAAATAGTGACTAGATCGAGCACACAAAGCATTGTCCAAAAAACAAATTTACATACCACACTTAATTGTGGACTAAGACGTATCGTTCTTGAGGATACTACGATCGAGTATAATAGAGATAACAAAGTCTATTATACTCTACCGAATATATGTATATAAATTGCCCTCAATTGACTCTAGAATAGATGAAGAAGAAAAGATAAAATCTGAAATCAAGTACCTCAAAATAGATAACTACAATGTATATATTGGGTAAGAGATATCTCTCTACACAAATTGTTGTGTCCCAACACCTATACACTAAGTATATAACAGTATATACACGTTTATTAGACATTAGAACAGATGAAGTTCAGACAAGTTTGAAGTTTTAACATGAAAAGTTACACCTTTTCACAAACTGGGTCCAGTCGACCGGTTGAATGGGTCTGATCGATCGGTCGAATGCCCCTCTGCCAGAACTTGTTTAAAACTTCATACAGTCGTTGACCCAGTCGATCGATCAAAAACCCCTCTGCTAGAATCTTGAAACTTAATGTTCCAAGTATTTTCCTGAGCATTGAGCCGGTCTATAGCAATCCCAACGATCCCTTTGAGCTTACATAAGCTCCCATTCATACCCCGAATCTAACAGTACATATGTAGTGTTATGTAGTCCATTGTTCACTACAACAATATATGATACAATCTGGGAATTGAATTTGAGAAACATAGAACTATTCTTTGTGAAATTAAAAGACTTTCATCCTATAAGTTGAAACCTGCATATATAATTCATTGTTTAGAGGTAGAAAACTCACTTTTTCGAGTCTTGTAGAAGTCTAATTAGAAAAAAGTTATTTTTTCCCCGCTGCTCAAAAGAGTATAACAGAAAAAAGGTTGTTTGAGAAGTTTAAAATTTTGATCATTTGTGAATTTTTTTTTTCATATTTAAGAATTTGATAGATATATTTTTATTACATAAAATATGAATTTTTAGTTCAAAAACACATTAAAGATAGTTTTTTAGAACTAATATGATGATCGTCAATAGAAAATTGAGAGCAGAGTTAAAATTAGGGTAAAAAATAGTTTGCCCCCCTGTGGTTAGGACCGTTTGCACATAACCCCCCTATAGTTCATTTTGTAACACTTAACCACCTGTACTTCATACCAAAGTGAAACCGTTAGTTTAATTAATGGAGACTGAGAAAAGACTATTGTGCTCTCACCCCATCTTTTATATCCTTTAGAACTCTCACTTCTCTCATCAGCATACTGTGCCCTAATACATACAGAGCTTGGTGATTTGGGTTTTGGCCCTGTACTTGGTCACACCACTTCAACACTCCAAGTCAATATATATATATTTGTATGATTATACATTTAGTTATATTTGGTGTATATCTTTGTGTATTCCTTTACTACACCAACCTTTCCTTTGAAAGTCTTGCATTTTTCAGCTTCTTCTATTCCTTGTGATTTTGACCATTTGAAACTCCATGACCTTTGGGTTTGTTGTCCTTCATTTCTTTAGTATACCCTCCAGAAGGTTAGGAAATTGGGAATAAATGAGGCAGATTTGTATTTTATAATTCTGGACTTGTGATTATTCTTACATCATATCAAAACAATTTGACCCTAACAGAACTATTGTCCCCTGTTAAGAGAATTCACTCCAAATTGGTAACTAATTAGGTCTTTAATATTCAGGATTTTCTAATCTTTCCATTGATTAGAATTATTTTAGCTTCAATTTAGGTGGGTAATTTTCATTTTGTTTTTTTTTTTTTTTTTCACCTTCTGCCTTTTGGAGTTATTTTGGTGATTCTTTGTGTGGTTTGTCAGATTGTTGTGTGCAATGGGTGATTGTAAATATGTAACTCCAATATTGGAAGAAGAAAAAGAAGCAGTAAATTTGATTGCGGCACAGCACATTGCAAAGGCATTGGAGACCAAACAAAATTTGACAGACGACGAAGGAAAAATTTTGGCGAGTCTAGGCACTCAATTGTCCTCCTTCACTAGAATCGGTGAGAGCAAAAATGAGGAGGGGTCAAGTGAGATTTCAGAAAAGCTAAATTTGATTCAAAATAAGATTATGAATTGGGAGTTTGATCGGTCTTTGATATGGACTCCGACCCCAACCAAGCTTGCGAGTATGTAAAGGCCGTGGAAGAAGTCTGAAAGCTAACAGTAAGCCTTGAAAGTTCGGTTTTGAGCAAGGATAGTGATGAGAGTGAGATTCTGAGAAGGGCTCATGATGTTCATTGGACGGAAATGATGTTCTTTGTTAATTTGGATGATAAAACTAACGATTTCACTTTGGTACGAAGTGTAGGGGGTTTAAGTGTTATGAAATGAACCATAGGGGGGTTACGTGCAAACGGTCTAAACCATAAGGGGGTAAACTATATTTTACCCTTAAAATTATATACTCGTGCAATTCCAAATAGGCCATGAGCCTTCAACACATTTAATATGCATATATAATAAACAAAAAATAGGATAAGTTGTTACACTTTATGTACATACTAGGCATAACCCGTGTCTTAAAGGCACTACAAAACAATACTTACCATGCCTTTGTTCGGCTAATAACTAACTCTACGTTACTTCGACAATTAATAATAAGTTGTGACAACATTTTCGTAACACAACTCCTAAGCTAAGCCCTTCAACCAAAAGCCATTAAACCTCACAGTCTTCAAACCAATAGAAAAAAGCCTAAAGTTAGACAACCGTTAAGTCAATTGACATTTCCCTCACTCTTTCCCTATTTAACACTTCCTCAACAACCAAAATGACTGCTCAAATGCCAAACACAATTCTAATCCTCAATTTTCAATAGAATCAATACTCAGTTTACATAAGTTGTAATCCCATAACACTTGCTAAAATACTCAAATCAAATTGATTGATTAACCACATAAAACAACATCATCGATTAAGTAATCAAAGATTAATAAGCAACATTGCAAGGCAGCCACTCTCTATAGCAAATGAAATTGACCATATCTTACTTGTATACATAGACTTAGCAAAACGTCGATTTTTAGCACCGTGTGAGCAATTCCCAATCACCTTCCACTTGTTACATGGCCTGATCTTCCATAATATTGGCTTCTAAGACATTTGATTAGCAACCAAACTTGAATCTACTTGATAATGCAAATTGAAGCTGCATTCAGATTAGCTAAAAGAGCACATTATTCAATCCCTTCATGATCTAAAATTTTCCACAACTACAGAGCAATTGAAATAGACACATAAAGACAACTTTTTGGCTCTAAACAATGCTTAAAAAAATTAGTGGCTCATATCAATGGTAATTGATAGCTACATGAGGAAAAAAATAGTCGGAGGAAAAATATTTCGCATCATTACACGGACATGTTTGTAGCAAATTGCTTTGTCTCATCACCTTGGATTTTGCTTGAAACAATCTAAACAGAAGTCTGAACTAAGATAGAGTAAACAAAACCAACTTGGTTCACAAACTCAAGGCTGCCTCTCATGTTTTCAGGTGCTATCTCAGCTACATAAACCGGCACCTAAGAAGGATCATCAAAAACAATGCCATTGAACATTTCTAACCATGTGTGCCGCTGCGGCACTAGCACTGGCCTTCGACAAAAACAATACGAAACATATCTAACCATGCGTGCATGGGACAATAATTAAAAAACATAATGACTTTTTTTTCTTTCTAAAACATAGGGACTATTTTTTCTTCCTAAAAAATGTTACCATAACTGAGTAAGACACAAAAGAAATACCAAACTGAGAAAAAAACACACACACACACAGATGGATAAGGAAATCTGCTTTTGTCGTTTCACTTTCTTTTCACAGATCAAACTATAAATAATAGAAGGAGAAGGAAAAAGCTTTTGTCTAGGCCCTTCCCCTTGGTGGCTGAAAATTTAGGAAACATTGACTTGAATTTAAGCAAATATAGGGGCTGAAAAATTTAGTAAAACATTTCAAACAAAGCATGGGTTGTTTGGGGCTGTTTTAAGCTCTATTTTGGGGCTGAAAAGATCAGCAAAATAGAGGCTCTTTGGGGCTATTTTCAACTAGAGGTGTCAATCGGGTCGGGTTGGCCCGGCTCGGCCTGATTTTTCCAGGCTAAAAGCTCAACCCGGTCCGGTATAGGCCCGACCCGCTAGGCCCGAGCACTTTTGTCCGGTCCAGGGTGGACACCCTTAGTCCCGTCCACGGCCCGGCCCGGCTCGGCCCGCTCATTTGCCCGAAACCCGGCCCGGCCTGCTAGCCCGGCCCAATAGCCCGGATAAACTAGCCGTTGTGGCCCAGCCCGGTAGGCCCGCCCGAGCCCATAACGGTTAGTTTGGCCCTTTTTCAAATATTTTCTCACTTTTTACCCCTCTATCGGCTATAAAACGGCTAGTTTTGGGGGTAAAAATGTAAATGTGATTTTTGACTTCCCAAAATGCCCCTTAGCCCATTTTTCTATAAATACCAAACCTCCCACAACATATTTTCTCACACAAAAATCAATTATCTCTCTCTATTCTCAACTTTCTCTATACTACTCCATAAACTACAAGTATACAAGCACTTCTACTCTACAAGTTGGTGATTCAATTATCAAAGTTCTAATTTGTAAAGGCACTTCTAGTCTTCTACAACTTGAACTTACAAGCTCTCAAATCTCAAGTCTCAAGTCTTATTATAATTTATAGTTGTTCACTTCTTCTTCTACTACTATAAGTTGAGCCGTTGAGGTAAATTTATTTATTATTTCACTTCTTGGTTTATTAGTTGCTTATTTAATTGTTAGTATTTTTAATCTTTTAAATTTCTTTCCCCTCTTTTTTTTATTTAAAAAAAATGGCATCTCATTCAAGATCTTCAAAAACTAGAGAAGGCCCAACTAATGACTTTGAAAATTTAGATTATGGGGAAAGAAATGAGATTAATGATTTGGAATTGGAGGATGATGATGACGTTGAAATTATGGGGTCTAATCCACCTGAACCATCTCCTTCAAATCCTAATGATCCCAGTCCCACCACTGAAAGAAAATTAAAATCACCCGTTTGATTATTTTTTAAATTAAATGACGAAAAAATAGAGCTATTTGCAAAATATGCGGACTCAAATTTTCTTACAAAGGTGGAGGAAATAATACACTTAAAAGGCACATCATAAACACGCATAAAGGTGCATGGGAAGCAGGTACCGCTCAAGCGGGCGGCGTAGCACAATCCCAAAATTTTGCTTCTACTGGCACAAGTGTTGGAACTTTTCTTTATAATAAAAAAAAAATGAGGGAAGGCTTGACAAAATTTGTTTGTGCATCCGATATGCCTTTTACTTTAGTTGAAGAAGAGTGCTTTACACGTTTTATTCAAACTTTTTTACAACCCGCCTACCAACCTATTACTAGAAATACTCTTAGAAGTGATATACAATCTGTTTTTCAACAAACCAAAAAAAAATTAATTGAGGATTTTTCTACTTTTAATTATACAATTGCATGCACTTCTGATTTGTGGACTGGTTGTAATAAAACGAGATATATATATATATATATATAACGACGCATTTTGTAGATGAAAATTGGAATATGAATAAAAATATCATTACTTTTCGTGCATTAGCCTATCCTCATACTAGTGAAAATATATATAACTATATAATCAATGTTTTTAATGAGTATGATATTATGAAAAAAAATTATACGCATTACTTTTGACAATACTAGTGCTAATACAAATGCTATTAATATGTTTAAAGATCATATGCGCCCAATGTTGAATGGAAAATTATTTCATGGTCGTGTATGTCATATCATTAATTTGATGATCCAAGATGGATTAACGAAAATTAATGATCACATAGTTAAAATTAGAGAGGCAGTGGTCTTTTGTTGTTCAACGCCTAGCCGTCTACAAGCATTTTATGGTGTTTGTAAACAAAATTGTCTTCCACAGTTGCATTGGAGTCTGCTTTTAGTCTAGGTAGAAGGGTCCTAGAGGAAAGGAGGAGCAGATTATCTCCGGATATGCTTGACTGCTTGATGTGCTTGAAGGATTAGGACCGTGCACAATATCGAACTCAAAACCGCCAAGATCCTATTCTTGAAGACTTCGCAAATTTGGAAGTTACGAAAGAAAATTGAAGAATGAAGAATTGAAAAATGAAGAATCAAAGAATGAATATGAGAGTTGAAGATCATTCAGTTCCAAACAAATCAATTGTAATACTCCTGGCCCGCATGAGTATACACTGTGAACTTCTTTTAAAAAAAAAATTCAATTCTGTAAAATGTAATCTTTACTTTTTATTATACAAATTAATGATAAGTAATCTTTATTTTTTTATTAGACTATAATTTTTAAATATCAAATACTAGTAATCTCTTTAATTTTTATTGAATAATAAATATTATTTACTTTTTTTTTAATGAACTTTTTTTAGTAATCACTAATCATTAATGAATAAATCTTTACTTTTTATCATACAAATTAATGATAAGTAATATTTATTTTTTATTAGACTACAATTTTTAAATATCAAATGCTAGTAATCTCTTTAATTTTTATTGAATAATAAATATTCTTTACTTTTTTTTTGTTAAACAAACTTTTTTTTAGTAATCACTAATCATTAATGCATAAACTAAACATATAAAAAAAGAGTAAAAGTAAAAATTTCCCCAAATTCCCAAACATTAAACTTTAAAAGTTAAAACTTTCCCTCCCAAAACTCCGGCCCGGCTCGGCTATGCACCCGGCCACGAACCCGTCCATGAGCCCGTCCACTAGCCCAGCCCGGCCCGGCCCTAGTGAGCCCGGGCCACCGGTCCGGGGCGGACACCCCCCCTCACTTTCCAAGCCCGGCCCGGTTTTAGGTGAGGCCCGGCCCAGCCCGATCCTCTAGCCCGGTTAGGCCAACTTTGACCGAGCCCGGCCCGGCCCGGCCCAGCCCGTTTGACACCACTATTTTCAGCTCTATTTAGGGGCTAACATGTAAATTCTAGCAAAAAATCTAAGAACCCACTAAATAAATAAGAAGAGTAATGCTAAAATTGACTAAAAGAGTTGTTTTTTTTTTTTGAAGAAGACTAAAAAGAGTTTTTGAGTATATCATAGCCTACAAAAAAAACAAAAAAACAAAAAAACAAAAAAGAACTTACTTCCTCAAAAGCAGCAGCGATCAATTCCAAGCACTATCCTCCTCTCAAATGCAAAAAAAGGAGTCACGAATCATGAACCAACTGCACAAAAATAGAAAAAATCACAGATTGTAGATCATGAACCAATTGCACAATTAAAAAAAAAATAGATGCTGATGAAACTTATCAATTAAACTAACACACTGAAAAAAGGTCCAATCAAACTGAAAAATTAAGCAGCCTCCAATTCATTATATACAATGTTGACATTAATAAAGCAATCAATCAATAAACTTAAAGAGCACAATAAAACACAGAGATATGAATAAGAGTTTAATGGAAGAGAGACATACCAGAAATCGAGTTTCTATACTTGAAATAGTTAGAAAATGAAAGAAATGAAAAATCCAACTGAAATGAAATACTTGCATCCGAGAAAATCCAACTGAAATGAAAAATCAAACATCATCTATTAACAGTTTGAAAAGGAAAAAAATAAAATAAAATAAAGCAATAAAAGAAGCAAATTACTCATTACCTGAGCTCTCAAACTCCAATTGATGCTTTTTCTTGAAAGAGTCCATTGGGTCTATTCTTGGTTGCCATGGAACAATGCAATTCTATATCTCTGATGATACCAAATTTATGCTCCAAATTCTTTTCCTGCATTGTTTATTGAGGCTGGGTGACTAACGTTGTGGAGAGAGAGAGAGAGAGAGAGAGAGAGAGAGAGAGAGTAAATAGTGGGTTAGGAAAGTGGTGAGATACGTGGGATGGATAGTGTGAAAGTGGTTGCCACATTGATTGTTAATCACCAAATCTCGATACAATGTGTGTATCGACATTGTTTATAGTATATACAGTGTGTATATCTGACAATGTTTGCTTGTCATGTGGATTGAAAGAATGAGAGATTGCCATGTCATACCACATTGGTATTTTTACATATAGATTATGCTTCTACGTGTAAGAGGAGACAATTTGTGAGTGATGGTTTTTTATACTGAGGTAAGGTAGTGGGTTAGTGGACAATGAATCCAATGGTTCAAAATATCTAACTCTCTCTAAAGGGTTGAGATTAAAAGTTGTTAAAATAGAAGGGACCCACACCGCCCTCCCTTATTATATAGATATATTGATCAAGAGCAGGGACGAAACTAGGAATTTGGAATTTGGGGGGGGGGGGGGGGGGGGGGGGCTGGGCTTGGTAGGGTGAAAGGGTTAATGAGTTTATGGGGGTTCAGGGCAGCGCCCCCGAGGCAATTTTTTTTGGGTCTATTCATACATAATTTTTTTGAACAGATGAAGGAATTAGAAAAGTTAATTCTAATTGGCACCAAATGTATAATAAAATGACACCTTAGTACTACAAATTGACCAAGAAGTTGAATGTTTCATACTCGAGAGGGGGGCTTAAGTGTAAATTAGAGATTTTTTTAGTTTGGAAGGGGGTCGTAAGTGTAAAAATATACTTTTTTTAGAGTACATGGTATTTTTCAAAAAATCAAAGGAGGGGTTGAGTCCTCCCTTGCCCCTACATATGTCCGTCCCTGAAATAGATAGATACAAAAATTGGTGTCATTATTGGCAAAAGATTCGGTTCGGTTTAGTTCGATTTTTTGGCACTAAAAAAATCAACCGACTATGCTTGAATTGGACTATAGTCAAAATGCCGCTTTGCAATAAGAGCTGCCTAATAGTAGTTCCAATCCAACTCTCATTTTGCCTGCCAAAGTTAAAAAAAATGGCAGATTTTCTAAAATTGCATGCTATAATGTATAGTTATTTGGCCACTTAAATTATAGCATTGTCAAATATTCTCTCAAATACGAGAGTAGTGGTGTCAATCGGGTCGGGTTGGCCCGGCCCGAGTCCGGCCCGCTTTTTTTGGGTTAAAAGCCCAGCCCGGCCCGCCACAAGGCCTGGCTCGGTTCACATACCCCGGGCCGGGGTGGACACCTGTCCTTCCGTCCATGGCCCGGCCCGGCCCGAAGCCCGCCACGGCCCACGTCAAAAATAGAAGAAAGCCCGCTAGCCTGTCCGGCCCGGCCCGATGTCTGGCCCGGGCCACCGGTCCGGGGCGGACACTCCCCCTCCACTCCCAAGCCCGGCCTGGCCCGGCCCGATGTTTGGTGAAGCCCGGTTCGGCCCGGCCCGAAGCCGGCTCGGGGCCCGCTTTGATCGGGCCCGGCCCGTTTGACACCTCTATACGAGAAAGATTTGGCATCACAACAGATTTTTGTTGGTACTTGTGCCCAACAACCATTTTCGCCCATTTTCAATGCTAGTGTACAAACCACACTGCCCAATGTGCTAGATTAATAGCCTTTGTGCCAAAAATGACATTTTGGATGAATTTTTGCATTAGAGCATAATTTTCAAAATATAGATTTTTGACACTGTAACATTGCTAAAATTGAAAGATGCAAAATAGTTTTTTGCATTGGAGATGCTCTAAGAGAGTAAATTGAAGTGCCTCCAACACTCTCACATGATGCATATACATGAGGAGAAATATCTCCTACGACCATAACGTCCGTGTGACTTTTAGTGTGATTTGAGTACTCAGTGGGTCTCACACGAATTCTACACTTCTAAAGTCACATGAAATAATATCTCGGAAAGCCATCATAAGAATAAGAGTACTCCACTCAAATTTTGGAGATGCATTTGTTTGACAATAATGTAAAAACTAGGGGGTGAAAATCGGTCGGTTTCGATCGATTTTGACGCCAAATCTTCACCGAACCGAATGTTTCGGTTTCCCAATACTAGAAATTGATTTCGACCGACTCATTGGTGTGTCAGTGTATCACTGATTGTGTTGGCGATGGTCGGTTTGAGTGCAGTTTCAGTTTTTTCGACAGTCACCATGTAACAAAAGCAACCCCCACTCCCAAATCTGGAAAAATCAAATGAAATCTTCAAACAATACCAAATCAATAGATCTTCTATATTATCCATACAAATCAACAAATTTAGATAACCAAAAACAAAATAAAAATCAACAGATCTACCTACCTATGAATTGTCATCCTTGCTTTGACAAAATCTATGGCTAACTTCGACCATGGCTTTTTTGTAATGCCCATCAATCGTCTCGTAGTGGTAACTGGCAACGGAATCGTAGCGCCGACCAAGTGACCATGCCGGATTGTCCTTTCTTTGGATACTTGATTGTTGATGTCTTCATGGAGCCACAAAGAGGGAGGGAGAGTATATAGAGAGAAAGCTACAAGTTTTGCCCTCATTTCTATCCTTCTTTTTCATTCTTTCTTTCTTCTATTTCTGGTAGTTGTAGACGAGAGAGAAAGTAGAGATGAAGAGCTATGAGCTGTACAAGTCTTTGGGGAGGATGTACTGCGACTACTAGGATTTGTGTGTGTGTGTATGTGTGTGTGTGTGTGGTGACTAGTGAGAGAGAGAGAGTGTGTGTGCAGAGAGAAAAAGAGATGGAAAGAAAAGTAGGGGCGACTAGGGTCTTAACTAACGAGTTGTTTCCATAAAAATTGCATAAAAAAGACTTAATTATTAAACTAGGGTGTTTTGAAACTTAAAGACAGAAACAGAGTAAATCGTTGTTACTAAGAACGACTCTATAGAGCCGTCGTTACTAAAAATGACTTTTTATTTTAAAATCATTATTACTACAACCGAGTTTAAGTAAATGATTTTTTTTTTATTTTCTACGAAAATACCTATTCCTGAAAAAAGAAAAATGGTTATAAGTCATTTTTACAAATAACGACTTTAAAAAAGTCAATTTTTGTAAAAACGACTATATAGAGTCATCATTACCATAGACGACTTAAAGTAAAAATCGGTGTTACTAATACCGACTTTTAGTGGTCTCTGTTTGATTGGACATTTCTGACCAGTGATTGGACACTGTTAGAGAATTAGTCGGTATTACCAATAACGATTTTATAAGTCGTTTTTAGTAATGACGACTTTTCTTAAGTCGTTTTTAACAATCACGACTGTAATTTAAAGTCGGTTTTACCAATAATGACTTTAAATAAAGTCGATTTTTACCAAAAACGACTTTAAGTAAAGTCGTCTTTAGTAATCACGACTTAAAAGTCGGTACATTCCTTCCATTCTCGTTTTCAGGTTTACTCACCCCATTAGTCTCTCTCTCTTCTTCGGCGATTCTCTCTCTCTCCTGCGATTTTCTCTCTCTGACGATATCTCCCTATCTCTCTCGCTGGCGATTCTCTCTCTCTCTCTCTCTAGCGATTCTCTCTCTCCGACGAGGTTTATATATATGTATGTATATTTTGATATGTATATGTATATGTGTATGTATGAATTAATTATATGTACATTACCCATTTATGCAACCAGTTGTTAATATTTTAGTAGTTTGTTAATTAATTCAATTTATCGCTTGTATATTTTTTTTCATATGAATTTATTATGATTGATTGTTATTTTATTTAGGATTACCCTCAGTTAATTGAACTCTGTTTAGTTTATTAATATCATGTACCCATTTTTTAATGGAGTAATGTTAGGCACACGTTGAAATTCAAGCTAAATTTGACATCTAGCTTTAAATGTATGTACCCCGTGCTGTGTAAGTGGCACACAGAAAAGTATGAAAAATTCAAACATAGACCCAAAAAAAAAAAAATAGAAACGAATTGTCCATTAAACTTAATTAGTCTAAAACGAGGGACTTTTGTACCAAAATTAAAAGATAAAAGACCTTGGGGTTAGCATATAGATCGGTCTCTTCTTCTTGGAATAAAATGTTGATGTGTTTCAAAGGATTTGTCAAAATGCTGAAAATAGATTTCACAATAGTGAAAAATCTTGAAAATTTAAAAGAATTATAGAATTAGAAAATCTTGATATCAAAAAATCAGTAACTCGATAACTCGAAAACCATTTGAATATGAACCTTCGTTTTGATTATCCACGAACACGAACAAACACGTGATATAAAAATAAAATATAAAACTTTTTTAATAAGTGTTTTGTTAGATAATCATAAAATTAATATTTTTTATAAAAATTATATAGAAAATATTATATTAAAAAAAGGAACAAATTTGAGAGATGAGGATTTTTCAAACTACCTGTCCTCCGCGGTCCTGAATTTTATAGCATTTTTCATAACGCGTTATTGACACCAAGTTTTATTGGAGTCGGACAAAGGGACAAATTCTGGATACGTGCACCGCCCCACAACATACACATTAGATAATTTATTATTTTTTACTTTGTTAATTAATTCAATTTACCCCTTGTGTATATTTTTTTTTCATATGAATTTATTATGATTGATAGTTATTTTATTTCTGGTTAATATCATCTACCACCCTTCAGTTAATTGAACTGTGAATGCCTCTGTTGGTTAATTTGTTGAAAAAATTCAAAATACCAAATTAATTTGTAATTGTATAATTAATGCAGTTTAGATGACGCGTCCGTGGCGGGGTCCTATAGACCCATCTGTCCTGACTTTACAGTCGACCCACATATCGCAGGATATATGGGAGCATCCGAGGATATGTAAAAATTATATCTATATCTATATATATGTATGTTATTTTGTACCAATATACGAAAGATCAGAAATCTAACATAATTTATGCGATTGTAGGATTACGATGCGTTCGTTACAATGCGGAGGGCTGATTACAGGCTATAGCAGTGGGGCGGCGTTTCACGTTTGATGCCTTATTTGATGCGAGCTGGATTCTATGAAGTTTTCGGGTCGGTTAGATCCAGTGCGACCATGCCCTCATTAGTGCATTACTTGAAAGGTGGCGTCAGGAGACCCACACCTTTCACTTACCGATAGGTGAGGCGACCGTCACACTTGAGGACGTCGCTGTGTTGTGGGGTCTGCTTGTGGACGGTGAGCTAGTCACATGCATGGTTGAGTCACGTAGTATCGCAAACTGGCAGGCTCTCTGCTTGGAGTTACTGGGGGCAGCACCACCCCCTTAGAGGTTTGACCACGGTAGGATATATGTCTCCTGGATAGCCGAGCATTTGGAGGCTATGCCAGCAGGTGACTTGCCAGTCCATACACTTGAGCAGTATGCTCGTGCTGCCATATTGTGGCTACTTGGAGGTCTCTTGTTATCCGATACATCGGATAACAAGAGTAAGTGGATGTACCTTCCGTTGCTACGTGATTTGGATGCATGTGGTCGAATAAGCTGGGGATCAGCCATATTGGCATGGTTGTATCGATGCTTATGTCAGTCATCCTGTATGCATGTATGCGACGTTTGTGGCCGAGTTACGTTATTGCAGTTATGTTTTAATATTTCATTAAGTAAACCCTATTTATATAAATAAGAAAAAGGTACATATTAATTATGATGCATGTTGTTGTTGCAGATGTGAGCATGGGAGCATACACCGGCGATTAGGCCGGGCTTCTCCAACATTCCTCCCATTGGTTTTCAGCCGCTCTAGGCCCATCTGGATCTTCCCATTGGACCGCGTGGGTGCAGGTATTAGTTGGTGTTTCATTCAATTATGTTAACATATATGATTGTAGAGTACTATAATAATTTATTTTTGTTTATTTGTTTAGGTGGACGGTTCCTTTGGAGCTGCTTACCATCAGCACTCAGGTACGTCGTGTACACAGAGATCAACTGGACCTGTTGGATGAGGCCCATTTTAAGTGGCGACCATACTTAGTGGAGCCGCATGGTTACGTGCTCCCTGATGTGTACCTAGTGGGACACGAGTTATGGAGAGCTCGCACTCCTTTGATCTGTGTAGACACTATTGAGTGGCAAGTGCCTGATAGGGTCATTCGACAGTTCGGATTCCGACAGACAGTCCCAGAGCCGGTCGACACATCATGGCGCCTACACGGTATAGATCGACGTGGACGGGCATCGCAGGATTGGACTGTGTTCCACCAGGAGTATATTCAGATGTGGGCGGCCCGAAGGACCTCTATTGTCGGGGGTGATATAGTAGACATGCCCATGGAATCCACTGATCCTTATATGCAGTGGTATCATCGGATTACAGTTTTACAGGTCGGACGCATTCATCGAGCGTAAACCGGTTACCACGGAGGAGGATCTACCGTAGAGGTGCTGGTACGTATGTAAATTAACTAATTTGTTTATATTTTACTAGTTTTTTGGACCAACCATAGGTGCTTGACTTATATTTGTATTCTTTCAAGTTCGCACTGTTAGCACGGTGTACTAGAGTGCGCAGACCAGCTTACAGCAGTATAGTGGTCATGACTGTGGTCACCATAGTACGCTTCAGTAGATTGTGACATCATGTGCTGAGGTACTGCAGCAGATACATTCGTCGATATCTCCTTCAGTCGGCAAATCATCTGACGCCCCTAGCACTAGCAGGACAGCCCTAGACCCCGACACCCCTAGCACTAGCGGGACAGCCCTAGTCCCCGACCATTTATTTGATGACCTGTCCTAGTTTCAGGGATCAGACCTTTCACATATTTTTGATGACATTCCGATGGATGAGATTTATGATATTATAGGTACGATACCACCCCCTTCACCTACCACCGCTACCACCACCCCCATCATACGACCCGTGGCCCCATAGCCACCACCCCGGCAGCTATAGACGATACCGATATGGACGAGGCATTGACCCAGATTCATGTTGACCCGCCTACCATCACTGCCACCAACACCATACCACCGACCATGCCGACCCATTTACCACATGATGCAGATATGGGAGAGGTGGCATAGATTGCTGTTGGTGGCGTAGTGGGTCATGGGAGAGGACGTGGGAGAGGAGGGCGTGGTAGAGGTCCCTCGATGAGACGTCGTGGTAGACATGTTGCTTTTGATATACCAGCGGCAGTTGAGGCGGGTCCCTCGCAGCCATCCCAGGTTGCTCCAGATATTGGGACGGCGGTAGCAGACGACAATTCTTCGATTCCTACCCAGGTTGATTTAGATACATAGTCAACACCAGTTGTGGGTCAGGAGCCAGAGCCAAAGCCAGAGCCAGAGATTATTGTAGATACACAGTTAGCACCAGTTGTGGGCCCTGAGCAGCCGTCCTTGCTTGCTACAGATACACTGGCAGCATTAGAGCCAGCTTCCTCGCAGTCAGCCCAGGTTGCACCAGATACACAGGTGCCACCGGATGAGGCCCCAGTTGTTGATGAGGATGCAGATGGGGATGAGGATGAGGATGAGGATGAGGATGAGGGAGAGAAGAGAGGTAGGCCTAGAAGGATTATTATTTGACCACCGTGTGGAACATAGATATGTTCCTTTGAAAAGTGGTATTTTGTATATTTGTACTTATATTTTGGTATGGGTATGTTGTTTTGTACATTTGTTTGTACTTATATTTTGAGTAAATCACGTTAACGTTAAAGTTTATGTGATATGATATTATTGTTATATTTTTAGTGCTATGTTACTGTGATTTTATTGTAATATATTGCTTCAATAAAATTGCACTAACATGTTGGGACAAGTATAGAATTGGCAATTGGGGTTCGTCTTCTTACATCATAATAATTACGAAAAAGCCACTCTATTGCAGAAATAAAATAGGCCACCATAGATTGAATTCAAATAAGGAAAAAAAACAAAAACAGACACGTTGACAACATCAGCACGAAGGACATCTCCGGAAAACAAAGGCCACTGAAAATTCATTCCTCATCCAATCCTATGACATTCTGAACATTACTGAGTTTTATATCCAATTCTCCATCGCAAGGAGGTAAACGCCATACGGCTACACTAGTTAGGATCAATGCGACACCTGGAATGATCTTCCCTTCCCATTTTTCATCCTCAAATATATGGCGATCCACCTTATCACAGATCTTTCCCGTGTGATCCTTAATAACACAGAGGTAAGTGTCGTTAATAAAATCATTATGATCTATCTTGGTCAAGCTTTCCAAAACCCTCACGACACAATTTGCCAGCCAAGGGCCATTAAGGGGTACTAACGTCTTGATGGGACACCAGTCTCCCATGTCTAAATACCCACTGTTGATGACTTTCAACCAAGGGTTCTTTCGGAATGTATTGTCCTCCGTGTGCTATTGTTGTAATGCCCTTCGGAGAAAATTGGTCGGGCCGGGGATGTGCCTCATGGGAAATCTTGATGAATTACCTCGGGATGAACCACCTCTTTTCATGTCTCTGCTAGGTAGGGAGTTTGCAATGATATCTTAGATTGGTTAGATATGTCCTTAGAGATCCATTATATATAGGGCATACACTGCATGTCTGAATGTATGTATGGCGTTAGACGTTGCGAGTTGTCAATTCATGTGTCAGAATTCAGTGAGTTGTCAAATCATCTGTGCGACGTCAGACGCACTAAGTGTTCTGAAGTCATATGGCTTACGCCAACGAGTTGTCAAGTCAGGCGTAATTAGTCAGTGAGTTGTCAAGTCAGAGGTACAAAGTCGCTTGAGTTGTCAACTCAAGCGTCATAATTTAGAATTGCGTCCTACAGTCTTTAAAAAAAAAGCAAAGTTCTTATTCTGCCATTCACTCTTCGTTAGACTATTTAGGACTCCCAAAAAATGGTGAAGACAAAATGAACATTCTTCAGACTTACCATTACTTTTCTAGTTTGTATAGAAAATTCTCAGCATGAACTTAATAATAAATGGATGGGCACACAATATTTTCCAACTAAATGAAGACAATATCTCACAATATATATGCAATTTAAAGAGGTTGGCTTGATTTACATTCCCTCACATAATTTAAGAGAACAAAACGATCATTATGATTATAAATCCATACATGTATACATGATTTTAAGGGAAAAGAAATCATAAAATCACAAAACTGAAGTTACATTTGAATGTTAGAATCAGCAACAACCCGTGGTCATGCTGGACACCGGCGTCGATCATGACCAGTTACCCTAAATACTACATTGTTTGGGCACACGAGCCCTGGGTACATCCATGTCACTGTGGATATGTGCAGATTGGGGACGACTCGGCCTTATCACACACCGAGTGTTTTCATTCGGTAGCAAGACGGATACGTTAATTTGTGGCCAATAGTCCTTGTGCTCCAGGGGGTGGAAATTGTTCTCCCATGTATGAATAAAAGATTCCATGCTATACTCTTTTGCTACAAACTAGAAAGGATCTAGTCCTTGATTCGTTGTAACAGCCAATATGTATGAGCATGGATATTTATATATATCTCTCCTCCCACAAGAGCAATAACCCAAATTAAGTCGCACCACCTGCCGGTTACCCCCACTTGTTTGACTCATCTGTGTGATAACTTGGAACTTCCCTGTGAACCTATTAAATGAAAATTTGCAAAAGTTAACTTATTAACAGTCATTAGATTGTTTGCAAAAGCTAAATAAGTATGGTAAGTGAAAATTTAGTAATGAAAAATACCTGTCATATGCCTGTAACTCGTGGATATTAGCTTTCTTTTGTTCTTTATTAAGTTCATCTACCACATGTTTCGTGAAGGTATGCCCATCTCTTAACCATTTCTGCACGAGTAACCTTCCTTCGTCAAAATATTTCACAACCTGGTAGAATATGAGTTGGATGCATGTAGTTATTGGGAGAGCACGGGCCCCCTTCAGTACTGAATTAAATCCTTCGACACAGTTAGTGGTTATGATACCCCAACGGTGACCACCATCATACGCTAGAGACCACTGCTCTGAGGGTACACGTTCTAACCAATGCCGTGCATTGGTATCTATTTTTCCAATATTCTCCATATCACGGTTGAACTTCCTAATCTGATGCTTGATCTCAACTAATCAAAGTAGGTCCTTCAACAGGATATTCTTGAATTTCTTGTGGAAGTTGCACTGGAAGTGTCTTAAACAAAATTGATGATACGCATTGGGCTCACGCCACTCTGTTCATCTCTGAACTGCATTGATTATAGCAGAATGTCGGTCAGATATTAGGCATATGCCTTGCCTACCACAGACAACATACATATTTAGGTTCCTTAGGAACCATGACCAACTAGAAAGGGTCTCTTCATCAATAATTGCAAATGCAAGAGGAAATATCTTGTTATCAGCGTTTATCCCCATGGCTACAAGGATCTTGCCTTTGTATTTTCCATTAATATGGGTGCCATCCACACAAATTACTGGACGACAATGAGTAAACCCGTCAATTGAAGATTTGAAGGCCCAAAACAACTATTGGAACTTGACCACATCATGGGTGGCCGTAGGATTCGTTTTCCATTGCACCACTGTCCCAGGGTTGAACTTCTGAAGAGCTGACATAAATTTAGGTAATTTTCTATAAGACTCGTCCCAGTCTCCAAAAACCATCTCTATAGCTTTTTTCCTCGTACGCCATGCCTTTTTGTACGAGATTGTGAATTTCTGACTTTCCTTCACCCTTTCAATAATCAAAGTGATTTTCATACATGGATCATGTTGTACATAACCCATGATTAATTTTTCTATAAGATTCATATCTAGGTTAGCGTGGTCTTGGCTATTGTGCGGGTACACACAGTGGAGGTCGCCGTTATACTGTGTAATTTGAAAACCACCAGTCATTAATTTTTTTGTTGCCCGCAAGCGCCATGTGTACCCATTTTTGCACTGAACCACCCAAAGTTTTGGATTTGTTTCAACTACCTGGTATTTTTGATCATTCTTTGTATGATAAAACTTTACGCATTTCTGGAGATGCTGCTTATCTCTGAATGCCATTTTCTTCTTTAACTCAACTTTGTCAGAGTCCCATATTGGACAAGTACGATTGCTATCACGAGTAGTAATTTCACAACCCACATATCCCACCTCGTCAAGGTCAGTGAAGAAAGGGACTGGACTCTGAAGCTCTTGCACATGAGGGGGAGATGGCATTATGGCACCCTGCCCACCCACTGTTTCGCCTTCTTCATCAAAATCTGAACCACCCATCATCGCCTCTTCCTATTCTTCTTCCTCCTCTAAGGGATATTCTGTGTGCGCACCGCCGTTGTCTGCAGTAATATCTTGAGCATTGTCCTCAAGTCTTACCAGCTGCTCAATGGGATTCATATACCCTTCATCGGTTGACATCGTTTCACGTAGATTCTGGCTACTAAAGTCATAACCACTCTCAAAGTTTCGAGCCCTAAAGCTAGGAACTGCACTTTCAAAGTTCGGATTGCTACAACTAGGACCTTTATTTACATGAACTTCTTACATATTGTTGTACCTTCCGTAGGACTCCGAGTAATGTGAGCTTCTTCGATACCCATCAAAGTTGTGGGCGTAGTCTTCATTTTAAATTCAAAGGCGACAAACAGGGGGACTCAACATTAAAGTTTTCGGGCCATTGTGTCAGCAGTCGAGTAAACGGTCTAGATTGTATCCTTTGCGGCAAGGGTCTTATAACATGATGGACCTTCTCAACATACACCTCAACACATCTTACTACAAAAAATAATGAAGGAATATGAAGTACCTTATCTAGTATTGAATCATCCACTGTGGAAAGAGCCATTCAATTCATGACAGCTTCGTATTGGTTGACTGGAAAGTGAATTTCAAATCGACAATTTCACCATCACATATTACTTTATGATATACCAACTGAACTAACTCAGAGAGGGTTGTTCCGTGATTCACTTCTTGAATATTCTTGGCTGGAATATTGTAATCAACACCTCCTTCGTTGTGATCCATTATCATACTACCCCGCCAATAACATGCAATAAATGTCGACATTGTCTAACGAAGAAAATTTTAGAGAAAAACCACAATAAGGTTTACAAACAACCATGAAGGAAGAAAAAGAAATAAGAATAAGGAAAATATCGAACAAGGGGAAGAAGAGAAGGTTAGAAAAGAATGGTATATACACCTAAAGTCATTTTTACTAAAACTGACTTTAGGGTGGAGGAACTTTTCCAGTCTGGCATTTGATTGACAACACTCTGATCACACAGAGTAATTAGCCTTAAAATCGATTTTACTAAAACCGACTTTAAATTCGTTTTTGGTAAAATCGATTTTAAGATGGTAAAAGCTGCATTGACTGAACAACACACTGGAAATGTCATTTCTTAAATAAGTCGTTTTTACCAAGAACAACTTTAAAGTCGCTTTTAGTAATACCGATATTAGAGTCGTTTTTCATAATGACGACTTTTTAGTCGTTTTTAATAAAACTGACAGTTTTAAAGTTGTTGTTTGTAAAAACGACTTAAAAGCTTTTCCTTTTTTTAGGAATAGGTATTTTCGTAGAAAATAAAAAAAAATCATTTACTTAAACTTGATTTTAGTAATAACGATTTTAAAATAAAAAGTCGCTTATAGTAATGACGACTAGAGTCGTTCTTAGTAACGATGATTTACTATGTTTCTGTCTTTAAGTTTCAAAACACCCTAGTTTAATAATTAAGTCTTTTTTATACATTTTTTTTTATGGAAACAACTCCTTAACATACTCTATATATATTGTATATAATATATCTATATATCTAAGATGGTAGATAAGCGGTCGGTCGGTCAGTTTCAAATATTTTTATATCTAGAACTGTAGACCGAACCGAAAATTTGAGTTTTAAGAGAGTAGAAAATGTGGATTGACCACAGCTTATTCTAACCGACCAAAAACAGTGAAATCGGTTGTCTTCGGTCGGCCGGTTCGGTTTTCTCAGTTATACTTACAGCCCTAGTAAAAATAGTGGAAATGTAATCAGAAATGAACTTATGCGACTGTCGCGGCTATATGACTTCTTCTGTGAGTCCCACATAGGTCCATTTCTTTCTTTATTTATCATCCTCTCTCTATCTGTCACATGTGTGTGTATATATGTATATATTTATGTATGTATATTTCAAAATTGTAGCAGTCCAAAATTAGCTATAACATACTTTTTAAACTATATCTTATATGTTTTAATATATATATATACACATATATTTCCGCAGTGAGTCATAGTCCAAGTGGCAAATGACTGGCATATAAGTGTACCTCCAGGCCTCGTTTGTTTCGCAGGACTAAAAGGGGGACAGAGGGGGATTGGACTAATAGTCCATTTTAATCGAATAGTCCGGTGTTTGGCATGGCTATGGAGCGCGGGACTAATTGTCCATTTTAAAAGAATAGTCCCCCATAGTCCCCCATATGGGGGACTAAGTTATACCATGGAGGAGGTGGTATTAGTAGTCCCATGACTATTTTTTAAAAAGGACTAATTGTCCAATCCCGGCTCCGTCATCCAAACGTGGCCCCAATGCACAGATTCGGAGTTCGAACATCACCCCCTCTCCCATGTAATAATAAAAAATAATTAAACAAATCATTATATTTCCAAATATATACACACATACATGATACAAACTAAACTAATTAACGAAAATAATATAACTACATTATGTACAAGAAACAATACCGCTAACAAATTTACGTACATAAAATTTGTTTAATATATAAAAACATACGTACATAAAATTTACTTAGCAAACAAATACATATATAAAATTTAGAACATTTTCCGTTCTTCATATTGATTCTAGTTGTCATAATTTCTACAACTCTTTAAAGTCAACTAAAATTCTGATCTGTAATTGGTAACGCCGTGGGCTTGGGACAACTATTGAAATTTTGGTCCCAGGAAATGTATACGTTATTGGCAACGAGGCTAGCTTTCATTTGACTTTCGTGTTTTTTTTTTTATTTTTTATTTTTAAAAGGGCCCTGTCTTTATATTCGATATTCATCATTTAATATATGAGTGAATATGATTGGAACGTAGTAGATATTTTGTATTTAATTTAAAAGTTTAAATTACTATGTGGAGAGACTTAGTATGTATATTTAGTCAAAGACAATTACATTTATTCCATGTGAAATATTTTTTCACGAACATGCACCTTCTTCACGTGTATGTTGCCTCTTCTTTGGTATATCACGTGCGTGGACTCTACTAAAAGGGATATAGACACATTATAATTTGTTTATCATATTTATGTAAGTTCTTATGTATCCCAAGAGTTATCCAAGAATATATGCACTACATAATTAAAAGTCAAGAGATAAGCAAGTAATTCGTGCAAAAATCACAAGTAATAAGTCTTGTTTAGTTGGTGAGTCAAAATTTGAGGTACTAATTATGATTAAACAAATGTCCATGGTTTTTTTTTTATATGATTAAATTTTACCCTATATGAGTTGTTGTTTGCTCTATGACTTCAAATGTCTCTCACCCTTCAAAAATTAGGCATTGTTTTTGGGTTTTGTCTCCGAGGTTGCTTAGCAATAGTTCTTACAACTTGCGGATTTCAAAATATAAACTGTAAATGTTTGGTATTCCGGATTCTGCAATTTAATAATAAAAAATTATGAGTTAGTCATAAAATTTTGCAAGTGGCCAAAAGCTGCCAGCTCTGCCTATGTTGGATAAACTACTTAGAATAATGCTAGATGCATAAATAAAATGCACAACTAAATGCACAATTTGCTTAAAATTATTGAACCTCATGCTGAAAAAATTGTACACCTCTTTTTTATTTATTTTTTATTTTTTATTTTTTTATTTTTTGTCTTTTTGAGTGTACACACTTTTCAGCACGAGATCTAACAATTTTAAGCAGATTGTGTATTTAGTTGTGCATTTTGTTTGTACATCTAGCATTATTCATAAATATACAACTAAATACACAACCTGCTTAAAATTGTTGAACCTCGTGCTGAAAAAGTTGTACACCTCTTTTTTTTTCAGCACGAGGTCCAACAATTTTAAACAAGTTGTGCATTTTATTTGTGCATCTAGCATTATTCAACTAGTTATGTCAGGACCTGGTCCTCCGTAGGGGGGAGGGTGCTTGGCGTCCCACATCGCCTGGGGACGGAGGGGTGATGTGCTGTATATGTAGAGTCTGGAACCTACATGGTACGAGGCCTTTTGGGCTGGGGAGTACCCAGTGACCAAGCAAAACCGTGAGTGGGCTGGGCTGTGTGTGATCGGCCCAGTGCTGCAAAGCGGACAATATCGGACCATGTGGGACGGGCTGTGACAGTTGGTATCAGAGCCCAGCCCAGCCGGAAGTGTGCCACGGGGACGTGGGCTCCTCTAAAGGGGGGGTGGATGTCAGGACCTGGTCCTCCGTAGGGGGGAGGGTGCTTGGCGTCCCACATCGCCTGGGGACGGAGGGGTGATGTGCTGTATATGTAGAGTCTGGAACCTACATGGTACGAGGCCTTTTGGGCTGGGGAGTACCCAGTGACCAAGCAAAACCGTGAGTGGGCTGGGCTGTGTGTGATCGGCCCAGTGCTGCAAAGCGGACAATATCGGACCATGTGGGACGGGCTGTGACAAGTTATGAATAATGCTAGATGCACAAACAAAATGCACAACTTGCTTAAAATTATTGGACCTCGTGCTAAAAAAATTGTACACCTGTTTTTTTTTTTGTCTTTTGTGTGTACAAACTTTTCAGCACGAGATCCAACAATTTTAAGCAAGTTGTGCATTTTATTTGTGCATCTAGCATTATTCAACTAGTTATGAATAATGCTAGATGCACAAACAAAATGCACAACTAAATGCACAACCCGCTTAAAATTGTTGGACCTCGTGTTGAAAAAACTGTACACCTCTTTCTTTTTTTTCGTCTTTTTGTGTGTACAGACTTTGCAGCACGAGGTCTAACAATTTTAAGCAAGTTGTGCATTTAGTTGTGTATTTTATTTGTGCATCTAGCATTATTCAACTAGTTATGAATAATGCTAGATGCACAAACAAAATGCACAACTAAATGCACAATCTGCTTAAAATTGTTGGATCTCGTGCTTAAAATTGTTTGTCTTTTGGACCCCTAGGATATGCTTGCTAGGCGTGTTACACAGGTACAATATATATCTGTAATCCCATCTGAACTACTTTATGGGATATCTATATAATAAAGGAGGAATGTTTTTATGCAAAATATTTTCAGTCCTTGGATCATATTTCGAGGGTTGACAATCTGTAAAATGGCCCAAACAAATCTAGCCCAAGCAAACTCAACCAATTCAAATAAATTCACCCTAAGTCTTTAACATAATGATTCTAATTGATTTAATTGTTGGACTTATCTACATATCCTCTTTGAAGAATTAAGTTTTGATCTTTTGGCTGATAGGCTATTTGGATATTAGAGTCGAAGGCACGCAAAGTTTCCAAGTGCTGAAGGCACGCGGAGTGAGTGTCAAAGGCACTCAAATTACTCAACATCATTTTTGTTTAGGCATCGTGCCCGGGGCACGGGCAATTGCTAGTTATATGAATACATTCTAGTGATTTTGGTTCCATCAGTACATATCTGTAATCCTACTTGAATTAATTTATGGGATATTTTATGATACATTTTAATGATTTTGGTTTCATCATACATTCCAATTGGTGCTAATATGTTATAATTTTGATCTAATTTATAAATAGATCTCAACATGTGATAACTTTGAAAAACCTTAAACCAAAGTGGTTAATAAACACGATGAAAACCAAATCGCAATTTTTTAAAATCAAAATCACTTACTATGATGAATCATAGTCAATTTGAAATTTCTGGTGATTGAGTTGTCAATGATTTCACACTGTTTAAATCCAAAAAAATAAGATTCAACCAAAGTTTTGTCATTTGTGACTGTAACCTGAGGCTACTGAGCCATAAGATTATGAAGTTGCCCTTGTGGTCATGTAAGTTTTTAACCACGTACGCCAGATTATACAGTTTTCCATTCGTCATTGAGTGCATTTTCTGACCCATTTCTCACCCCAACATCAATCTTTTAACACATATTCAAGTCCTATATATTTAGTAATTCGTTAACAGTGTAGGGGCATAATGGAGATGAAATTAAACACTTGTCAGAGTGCTTTTGGTGAGTGAAAAATGGATGATCAAAAATTGTACTCTTCGAATGCTACCTCCAAATGCTACTGTAGAAGCTCTTGTTAATCAAGAAGCAAATTGGTGGAACTCGAGTCTGGTCAAACAGATTTTCCTTCCTCATGAAGCCGAACAAATCCTCAAATTGCCGATTGATACAAAGCATGAGGACCTCTTATCTTGGCAAGGAAATGAACAGGGCAGGTACACGATGAAAAGTGCGTACCAAATGCTTAATGTTTGGTTGGAAGAGGAACACGGAGGTATTGGACCATCAACGGCTGCTGCGAATGCAGACCCATGGAAATCCATCTGGAAAGCTAAAACTGTCCCAAAGGTCTGTCACTTTGTTTGGCGAGCTTATAAGAACATTATCCCGGCTTTTGGAAATCTTCACAAACGGGGTATTCCAGTTGATATTTGGTGCCCGGGTTGCAAAATGAAAAAAGAATCGACCTTCCATGTACTGGTGGAATGTAAATGGGCCCGGAAAGTGTGGAAAAGGGTCCCAACTAATGATATTTTACTTGGCTTGCCTTGCTTTGATTTTTGCACGTGGTGGGATGCCTTGTGCCTGGTGATTGGAAATGATAAATTTAATAGCATTTGTTATACTATTTGGGTCATTTGGTTACAAAGGAATAGGCTAGTTTTGATGGTAGAAGATGCTCACCAGATGAGGCAGTGTCTCATGTCAACGAACTGGTTGAAGAGTACGAAGCCATTATTGATACAGGGGATGGGATCCAGAGGTTTGAAAAAGATCATAAGTGGCAAGCCCCCCCTATAAACTGGTTGAAAATTAACTGTGATGGTGCCTTTAAGCATGAAGGAACTCAGTCTGGGCTTGGTGTGGTTGTCAGAGATCATGAAGGAAAGGTGATTGGTGCTATTGCCAAGAAAGAAAATCCGTGCTTGACAGTTGATCTGATTGAAGCTCTGGCTCTGAAACAGGCTGTGATGTTGGCACGGGAGTTGGAAGTTACACGTGCCATCTTCGAAACTGATTCCCTGAATTTAGTTAGACTTGTTAATGCTGAAGAACAGTGTACTGCCACACATGGCTTTGTGGTTGAGGATGTTAAAACTATGCTGGGAGACTTTCATGAAGTAATTGTGCAACTTGCCTTTAAAAAGAGGGGCAATGCTATTGTGAGAAGCTTCTCACATGAGAAGGCGGGTTTTAACCGTAGGATGAGCATCTAGCCTTAAGATTCTCTCCAGATTCTGAGAATCTTAAGGCTAGATGCTCATCTAACGGTTAAAACCCGCCTTCTCACATGAGAAGCTGCTCATAATAGCATTTCCCTAAAAAGAGTAATCAAGCTGCCCATGGTTTAGCAAAGTTTAGCTTATCTATTGAGGATAAAGTTGTTTGGTTGAACAATTGTCCTCCTTGTATCTCTCAGATTGTCCCTCTGGACATTGCCCAATAAATACCTCCTTTTCTCTCAAAAAAAAAAAAAAATTGTACTCTTCGTCCTTCCTTGCACTGACTATAGGTTTTCTTTCTTTTCTTTGCTTGCCTTTTTATTTTTTTATTTTTATAATATTTATCTCAATTGCTAGTCCTTGGAATTATCTCCAGATAAATGTCATTTCCATATTAACTAATTCAAGATAGTATGTCCAAAGAGCAACAGTGCCTTACTCTCCAAGCCACCCTCATATCAGGGTTCGAACTTGTCTGGGCATTTCCCTAAGTCTTGACTCTTAAATTGTCGTACTAGACCAATACACCAAATAATCGAAAATAGAAGATAGTGTGACCAAATGCTAATTATTGTCAATTACAACGGAAATTGGACATATTCTAATATAATGACTTGAAGCCGGAGCGAATAGTTATAAGTTCATTTATGTCATTTTACTTAGAATTAAGGATTATTAAAGATTTCTATTAAAGACTAGGAAGACGGCCGTGCAATGCACGGACGTTAAATTTTGTAAAAAAAAATACAATATACATTTTTTTCTAATATGGACAAGAAAGAAAAATACGTTTTATTAATTCTTAAGATGGTGTTAGAAAAAATATGATTTAACAACAACTATATTAATTGATGTTAACCTACAATTTAAGGCACTTTTCTTTAACGTATAGCTAATAAATATATATGAATATGAATATGTGTATGTATATATATACATACATATATACAAAAAGGATAATATAAAAAAGGCAAAAGGGTAATTTGGTAATTTGATTAACGAAAGAGTAATTTGCAAAAGGCTTAACGGTAATTGATTATTCAATTTGTGATTGTACATACTTTAAACTTTTAGGCTCTTTTCTTTAATGTATAGATAATAATATATATATGTAGGCACGCACACTCGTATATACAAGAGTGTAATTTGGTAATTTGATTTAACAAAATGGTAATTTGTAAAAGGTAAAAGGGTAATTAGATTATTCAATATATATCGTACTCCGTAATATAATAAAAGGGTTTTTGGTAATTCAATTTAACAAACGAGAATTTATAATTGTAAATAATTTAAACTTTAAGCTCTTTTCTTTAAGGCATAGAAATAAAGGGTAATTTGCATAATGCATAATAGTAATTTGGCTATGCAATTTATAATTGTACACAATTTTATTCAATTTTGGTATATAATATATTCAATATATATAATATATTAAAAAAATATATGAATATATATATATATATATATAAAGATATATACATACAAGGGTAGTTTACAAAAGGAAAAAAGGGAAATTTGATAATTCAATTTATAATTGTACACACTTTAAATACATAAATAATAATAGTAATAAATTATAATATGTATATATACATATACACATATATACAAAATGGTAATTTACAAAAAAAAAAAATAAAAGGGTAATTTGTAATTCAATTTAACAAATGGGTAATTTATTTATTCAATTTATAATTATACACAATTTAAACTTTGAAAAAGGGTACTTTACAAAAGGCAAAATGGAAATTTTAATAATATAATAATGTAATGTATGTATATATACACACAAGGGTAATTACAAAGGGCAAAAGGGTAATTTGATAATTCTATTTCACAAAAGGATAATTTGGTAATTCGATTTCTAATTGTACACACTTTAAACACATAAATAATAATAAATTATAATATGTATACATATATATACACACACACATATACGAAAAGATAATTTACAAAAGTAACTTAAGGCTTGTTTGGTAATTATAGGATTCCTTAAAAGTTGTCTTAAGGCTCAAACAAGCCTTGCCAAACAAGCATTAAATTTCAAAAGTAATCTAAGAGTTGTTTTAGAAAAGTGATTGAAGGCTTGTTTGGTAATTCAAAGATTCCTTAAAAGGTTGCCTTAAGGCTCAAACAAGCCTTACCAAACAAGCATTAATTTATAAAAGTTGATACACCCAAAGTTGGCTCTATCCTATGACCGAGCGGTTCAAATCAGCAGCCGACTATCATGCACAACTCCTCGGACAAGCATCAACCCGAGCGGTCTAGTCTACTCATCATCCCGAGCGGTTCATCTATGATCCGGCCAACAGGTCGGGAAGATCACACATGCACATCCCACCACGGGAACAGTTCATCCGGGCCCACAGGCATGACCCCTAGCATTACGGGCAGTTTCCTACTCAAGCTAGAAAACTAATGGAAAGTGCACACTATTTCCTAATCCAATTAGGAAACCCCCACAATCAAAGTCAATCAATCCTAATACAATTAGGAAACTTACTTGATTGGTGTCAATCACATCCTAATGGGATTATATTTCCTTATCCATGTACGAGTAGGTCTCTTGCATCTATAAAAGAGACCTCTCACCCCCATTGAGGGGGCCAATTCTGTAGTCTACACAGCACCTCTATAAAATTCACCATTATACGCATACACCCCGCCAGTATTACTGGTAGTGCTGCCCATCTTTGTTGGCTCACCAGGCCCGCCGGTGATCTGCTAGTGAACGTGCTCAGACACACCCGTGGACGTAGGTACCTTCATTAACAGGGCCGAACCACATACAAAAAAAATAGTCTCTCACTCTCTCTCTCCTTAAACTACTCTATTTACTCTTACCAATTTTTGGCATCATCAGTTTGGCGCCGTCTGTGGGAAACGACAAGTCTTCTCATCAAAAAATCTCTTGACTGATGGTCATGCCGCCAAAAAAGGGTAAGAAGGCTGCGCAACAGTCCGACCCGGATGTTCCTTCGGCCCCGGCGTCGACTGCAGCAGTCCTGACATCTGAACAGATCACAGCAACCCTCACACAACTCTTGGAGGGTCAACGTCAAATCCAGCAACAGATCGAAGCCTTGCTAGCCCAGAAAAGTAGTCCTCCCGTGGCCGGGAAACGACCCGGGAACGTTGCGTACGGTCGGGAACTGATCTTGACCAGACAACGTGCCTGAGCCAACCCGTCCCACGTTGAGGATGTCAAAGACACCAACAGTGGGCGTGCTGCCCGAGAGGAAAGGCAGGAGCATATGGCCCGGGAATCAGTCCAGGGTCACTCGGTCAAGAGCCGAGTCGTCCCTGGGCACACGATTACCCAGAGTCATAGCCGAGCCCGATCCCAGAGGACAGCACCCCGCCATGAAGAAGCCTCTTCCACCGACCCGACCAACCCCTCAGATACCGATCTAGAAGGAGTGGAAGCCCGAATCAAGGACCTGCAGAAGCAGATTGACAGAGTGGCCAAAAAGCTTGGTCAAAACCACGCTCAGAATCAGGCCAATACCAAGACAGAGTCACCGTTCTCCAGCCAAATCACGAGGTTTTCCATCCCACGCAAACTTAAGGAGCCTCGCCTAGATCCCTACAACGGCTCGGGAAGCCCGGTCGACCACGTCCGGACCTACAAGGCTCAGATGGCCCTAGCCACCAACTCCGATGAACTACACTGCCTAGCCTTTCCCAGCACTCTGAAAGGCCCGGCCGTACAATGGTTCTACTCCTTGGAGCCCCGATCGGTCCACAGTTTCAAGCAACTCAGCAAGCAGTTCATCAACCAGTTTGCCGGTATGCACGAACGGCCAAAACCTGACATACATCTACTGACGGTCATACAAAGGAATAATGAGACCCTCAAGGAATTCACCGAGCGGTTTAATCAAAAGAAGCTCAGCGTCTACGATCTTGATGAAACCGCCGCTATCATAGCCTTCTGCTCGGGAGTTCAACACATCAAGTGCGCCGCGTCATTCCACAGAAACCGGCCGGAAACTTTGGTTGAACTCTCTGAGAGGGTTGGGAAATACATTGACACTGAAGAATTTCTACAGATCAAAGACCCCGGGCAAGAAAGTAACAAGTCTTCCAGAAGTAAGCGAAAGCGAGATCAGCCCGGGAGTCCTGACAGTTCTTCCAGTTCACAGCAGTCTGGATCAGGCAGCCCCGACCCGACCTCCAGTTCACAGTGATCTGAGTCTAGCAGCCCTGACCCGACCTTTAGTTCACATCGGCCAGGATCAAGCAGTTCCGCCTTTTCCCGATGATCCTGATCCGACCTCCTGTCTCCATCAGCCTAGATGAGCCGACAACAGTGGTACCCGCCTGATCTCCACATGAGGCTACACCGATTGTCAGAGAGCTCTCTCAAAGACCTCAGGCCTAACCCTGAGGCATACAGAGACCTCGGGCCTAACCCCGAGGCATAAGAAGACCTCGAGCTCCGAACTCAGGCACTAAGAAGACCTCGGGCTCCGAACCCAGGCACTAAAGACCTCGGGGTCACGCCCGAGGCACCGGCTTCGCTTAGGTCCAACCAACGATGGGGGCAAATCCCCTAGGTGGCTAATGATGGCAAGCTTCAAAAGACCCTGCAACCACCATGTTCCAGGTCGGTTACCTACAGATCATAGCCTCTGTAAGACCCTCGTCTTAGTGAAAGCTTGGGGGGCAAGACGGCGCAGTGAACTAAACAGGTAATCACACCGGGTATCTACAGGCCTCGCGGATAACCAAGTCAAAATCTTGGACAACCTGAGCATCTACAGTACTTAGAGGCATTAACTCCACTTAGGCCCAGACCGACGATAGAGGTGACTAAAATCTCTTAGGTTTGCCGACGATAGAGGAGCAAAAGGACCCTAAAGCAACGTGATTTAGGTCGGCTCCACTAACATGGTCAAGCTCTTCTCCCAACAGTCTTGACGAAGGCTGGCCGGGCGGAAGACAACCATCTTGGGGAGTTAACAGTAAAAAGGACCCTAGAGCAATACGCTTTAGGTCGGTTTATCCAACATGGTAAAACCCTTCTACCCACAACCTTGACGAAGGTTCACGGACAGAAGATAACCATCCTAGAGGCTAACTCAAGCAAAAAGACTCCGAAGTAGGCCGAGTCTCAACTCTCAGTCACTTCCCGAGCACTCAAAGACTCCGAATTAGGTCGGGTCTCAACTCCCGGTCAGTTCCCGAGCATCTAAAAGTCCCGAGCTAGGCTGGGTCTCAACTCTCAGCTAGTTCCCGAGGACTCACCAGGCTCAGAAGCCCCGAGGCAGCTTTTTCAAGCACTCAGACAGTGGCAAGTGACATCAAACTGATTTCCAAACTTGCCCCGATATAGCATCTGGCCAACCTTGAAAATGGGGGGCAGCTGATACACCCAAAGTTGGCTCTATCCTATGACCGAGCGGTTCAAATCAGCAGCCAGTCCATCATGCACAACTCCTCGGACAAGCATCAGCCCGAGCGGTCTAGTCTACTCATCATCCCGAGTGGTTCATCTATGACCCGGCCAACAGGTCGGGAAGATTGCGCAGGCACATCCCACCGCGAGAACAGTTCATCCGGGCCCACAGGCATGACCCCTAGCATTATGGGCAGTTTCCTACTCAAGCTAGAAGACTAATGGAAAGTGCACACTATTTCCTAATCCAATTAGGAAACCCCCACAATCAAAGTCAATCAATCCTAATACAATTAGGAAACTTACTTGATTGGTGTCAATCACATCCTAATGGGATTATATTTCCTTATCCATGTACGAGTAGGTCTCTTGCATCTATAAAAGAGACCTCTCACCCCCCATTGAGGGGGCCAATTCTGTAGTTTACACAACACCTCTATAAAATTCACCATTATACGCATACACCCCGCCGGTATTACTGGTAGTGCCGCCCATCTTTGTTCGCTCACCAGGCCCGCCGGTGATCTGCTAGTGAACGTGCTCAGATACACCCGTGGACGTAGGTACCTTCATTAACACGGCCGAACCATATACAAAAAATAGTTACTCTTACCAATTTTTGGCATCATCAAAAGATATCTATAACTTATTTGGTAATTCAAAGAAATAGTACAAAAAACACAAACAAATGCTTGTGTTTTGTTTGGGAAAACCAAAAAAAGAAAAACAAAACAAAACAAAACAAAACGAAACAAGGTATAGCCCAATTCGGTTTGTGTTGTGCCTTGTTTGTGTTAGTGGTTTATTTGGGAAAACCCAAAAGAATAAAAACAAAACAAAACAAAACAAAACCAAACAAGTTAGTGACTTGTTTGGGAAGAACGAAAAACCATACAAACCACAAAGCCAAAAAGCGGTTGTGCCAAACAAGGCACAACCTACAATTTGTTGACTTTGGGGTGTTTTGAATCAAATTGTAAATATTTGCAATTATTGCTTGAAAAGTTGATTGATTGTAGATTAAATAATTTTAAAAGTTGAATCAAATTGTAAATGTTTGTAATTATTGGTTGAAAAGTTGATTGAATCATCATTTCTAAAATAATTTAATTTTAAAAGTTGACCTAATAATAATAAGGGTTATTTTGTGGGTGAAATGACCAACCTACCCTCACAAAAGGACAAAAACTCAAAATAATCATTAAAGAAAAATGGAACAAAATATAAAAGTAGGGGTAAAACCGTCATTTCAAACAAATCAAGAAATGCCAAAATTGGAAAAAATTGAAATTGAAGCAACCCCTAAGCCTCTTTTATAGTATAGTGTAGAAATATGTCAAGGTCTTCTATACATCAAAATTATGAATGTCAAGTATAATTTTTTCCTTTCAGGCTTTCCACCTAAATTTCTACATTCTCAACCTGTGACTGAAAAACATTATATTAAATCAAAGAACTCACATAAAGAATTAGGGAAAAAAATAAAGTAAAATAAATTGGCAGCCTTTATTAATGGGAAGCAAATGTAACTCCTATGTACAAATCCAAATATGTAACTTAAAAAACAAAGAATAGCTAACTGAGGAGAGTACGATAGTGTCTACATATATACTCTCTGGCCACCTTCAAAACCAGTATACTTATAGGTATCTAGAAATCAATCTCAAAACCCATTATTGCATATCCAAAAAGTGTAATAAAAATTCTGTATATATGCATATGTGTGTGTGTAATAGTATGTGTCACTTGCAATTGACATTTCGGAGCTCCCTAGCCATGGTATCAATTACCAAGGTGCATCTCATTTCTGTGGATTTATTCTTCTTCATCATCTTCATTATCTCCACTTTTCCTCTCAATCTCGACCGGCTAGTGAGTGGCAAAAACCCAGAACTTAAAAAAATTCCCAATCCAGAATTACCGGGTAAATTTGATGAATTCAAGTCCACCACAATATTGAATTTCTTGGTTGATCTAGCTTTAGCTCTTGACTTAACAACAATTGCATTCCCAACTGGTATGTCCCTATAGAAAAATGTAATATTACTATTTTCGTATTTATAGTGACCAAAATTTGTGTTCTTGACCCCAATCTCAACATTCATTCTAATGTTAAATGATGGGTTTGTAATCGGAGCATCCAAGGTCTCGATTATGGCTGTCCGGACACGGAATTTCGGGGTCCGGACTTTCATGATTGTAAGTGCAAAGAGCAATATAATAGCCGTTTGGAAAACGGCGAAAATAGCTATGTATGTGAAGCATTTGGTGCGTTTCTTACGTCTAATCTCTTTGGCCTGGTCCTCCTCGTCGATTCGAGAATAAGTGTTTGGTGGGGCCACGCCGAACTGTTCCTTCTGATTCTCTGCCATTTGAGTGACAGAGAGACAGAGAGAGATTGTTAGTTGGCAATAGGGGATTGAAGGTATTGTTGGTGGGTGTTTGTTACTTAGGAGGCGGCTACATATATACATATATATATATATATATATATATGCATATGTGTATGTATGGGGCATATGGTATGTGTATGAAACCAGTGGAACATGAATATTCAAACTATGCTAAAAAAAAAGGTGGACGTATGCAACATCAGACTTCCAAAACGCGTCCAAACCCATTTAAATGACTTTTGGGGACGGTTGTGATTTTCTTGGTAACATCGTTACATGAGATATTTATTTTCAATTATTAGATGCTTCTATGGAGGAAAAAAAAAACCTTGACTGCCATTTTTTTCTCCAAGTCATCCATACAGAATACATTAATAGTACTCTGTGATAGTCATCGTAATTTCATAAATTAATCAATAAAGTTAGGCATATATACTTTTTGGTACACTATGTTTTAAATATATGTAGCCTGTTCTGTTTGAAATTTTCACACTTTTCTATACACCACTTATGCAACACAGGGTACATGTATTTAAAGCTGAATGTCAAAAAGTACGTAGAAATGTGTAGTAATGCTCTTAATTAATTTGTGATTGTCCAAAAGGAGTCTTGGAAAGAATAGTAATTGCAAATAGCCAACACAACCTAAGCAACATTTAGGGATGCAACATAGATAGCCATAGACTAAGTGTGCGACGGTCCGGGAACGCCGGAATATTGACTACGACCACTAGGGGCAGTCGGATGAAATTTTTTTGGCGACAAGCTTAAAATAAGACTTAGAAATCCCCCAATTCAAAATGTTTTCAACGAGACGAGGAATATCAATGCATAACCAGTCATTTTAGGCCAAAGAAACATGTTGGCCTTCTCTCATCACCTTTGTGATTTAGAGCAGTTTGGGCGTATTTGGATTTTTTTTTTTTTTTTAATTTTTTAATTTTTATATTTTCAGAATTAGGTTTCTCAACAATTTTGTATTTACTTATATGGGTTAATTACACTTATCTCCTCTGTGTTTTGCCTTAATTACACGGACCACCCTTTTGCCTAATTTTTTTTTACACTTTAAGGGGGAAAATTATTACAAAATATTAATTTTAAGGGGTGAAGTGTTATAAAATACTAATTTTAAGTGAGGTTTGTGTAATTTCCTAAAATGTAAGGAATGTCCGTGTAATTAAAGTAAAACATAAGGGATGTGAGTGTAATTAACCCTACTTATATTAGAAACATGGGCGCTACCCTTATCTCGACAATTTTTTTTAGGGATACTTAATATATAGTCTATTATACCCACCCTTTTTAGAAATTGATCCTTAGTATCACACCACTTAAGAATTAGTCTCTCACCTACTTTAGGGACCAAAATACCCTTATATTATATATATATATATATGTATATGATAGTTGTCATCCAAATATCTCTCTACCATCATCTTGAAATTAGGGGATTGAAATTGAAACCCAAAAAATGCTCAGAATAAACATATATGTATATATGTACATACAACTCACAATTAAACTGCTCTCTCTCTCTCTCTCTCTCTCTCTCTCTCTCCGGCCATGACGGGATATCTCTGATAAGGCTCTGATTTACTACTGAGTCTTCTTCTTATAGTATTGACATAATATAAGTTGGGTCATGTGGGTTTGGGCTTGTTAAAAAAAAAAGACAAAGAAGAAGCAAGAGAAAGTCGAACAGAAAATGAAGAAAAGAAGAAGGAAAGTGCATACTTGCACTCTAATGAAGCTGATGAAGAAGGTGGTGATATTTGGGTCTCAATTAGGGATATGGCATCACCTTTTTTTTTTCCCCACTTTTTATTTTTTCACTTTTTTTCCTTCTTCCCATTAATTGTAATATTTTTCTTTATATTCCAAAAAAAAGTGAGAAATTTCTCACCAAATATTCTATGATTGTATGCATGTACTTGGGTTAACAATGGGTACTTTTCACTTTTAGTATTTCTGTGAATAAGGCGTGAAATTTTTGTTCTATGTATGAACTGATCACATTCTATTATATGAATTTCTCATTTTTTTTTTATCTTTAGTGAGAATTTTTCACACTCTGATATATAAATTTCTCACTTTCTGTAAGTGCGAATTTCTCACTTTATCATAATATTTCCACATTAAAAAAAAATGAGAAATACTCATCTTTACTAAGAACTCAACAAATCGATAGAATACGTAAAAATCCAATGATTTGATGATGTACACGATTCCTTGCACTCAGGCTATGAATATAAAAATCATAAAATTGAGAAGCTTCTTTTATAGTCAAAGTGAGAAATTTCTCATACTTTGCTTTATAATTGTTCAGATCTGTTAAAAGTGAGAAATTTCTCACTGCTTCTCACTGTTTAACTGAGAAATTTTCAAATACAAAACTGACGAAGTGAGAAATTTCTCACATTTTTTTTATTGACATGTACACGATTCCTTGCTTTTAAAGAATTTTAATTACATTCGGAGACCACAAATTTAGGCAACTCCATGATTTAGCAACCATAACTCCACAAATTCATAACTCCTAAATTTAGAATGCAGTTACCATATCTAAATATAACAAAATATATCTATTAAAAATCAACTTAAAATATACATAAATGGTATATATGTCCAAAAATTACTTGCAGATTTGGGGACAAGGACTAAATCCTAAGATTTGGTGATATAAAGGATTAATTTCAGTTCCTACCCAATCGAATGAACCAAATCTATATTAAATCCATATCTAGGGACCAAATCGTACGTTTCTATTTTTTTTATTCTAATTAGCGTAAAGTTTGGTAAAATTAAAGGGTTTAAATTCTAGGGAGACTTGGTGTAAGGCCCCTAAGGTTGGGCTAAGTTGGACTAAAGGACAAGTCATAATCAAACACCCATACAAGGACACACTCTAAAAATTTTTTTCCTCCTAAAGTCTTCTAAAATTTAAACTATCCCTCTTAGTCCTATAAAATTTTAAATTTCATTCTAAATAGCAAAAATGCCCATGGAATCCTAAGAGACCACCACCACCATCTCTCTTCTCTCTCTAACTTTCTCTCTCCTCCATAGCCACCACCACCAACATCTCTCTCTCCTCCCTCTCCATAGCCACCACCATCACAACCACCACCACCACCACCATAGCCACCATCTTCTCTCCTCCTCCCTCCACCATCTTCTCTCTCCTCCCCCACCATAGCCACCACCACCACCACCTTCTTTCCTTCTCCCTCCATAGCCACCACCATCACAACCACCACCACCGAAGCTGTCGCCGGAGCTGTCGCCGTCACCGTCGCCGTCGCCACTACCACCATCTCTCTTCTCTCTCTAACTTTCTCTCTCCTCACCCTCCATAACCACCACCACCACCATATCTCTTCTCTCTCTAAATTTCTCTCCTCCTCCCTCCATAGCCACCACCAACACAGCCACCACCACCAGAGCCACTACCGGAGCAGTCCTCGTCGTCGCCGGAGTCGTCACCGGAGCCATCGCCGGAGCCTTCACCACTACCCCAACTCTCTTCTCTTTCTAACTTTCTCTCTCCTCCCCCTCCATAGCCACCACCACCACCATCTCTCTGTCTTCCCCCTCCATTGCCACCACCACTGCCGGCCACCACCACCGCCGGCCACACAAAAATCATGGCCAAACTGATCTCAGTCATCCTAAGAGAAATTTCTCTTACGATGACTGATCTCAGTCCACCTCCACCACCGACACTTCCACCTCCACCACCACCACTACTAGTCTCTACCGCCATCGTCCCTAATACACCACCACCACCAGTCTCCACCGCCACCACCACCACCACCATCACCACCGTCCCATTTGAATAGAGAAATTTGTAAGACAAATTTCACTTAGGATATATCCTAAGTCAAATTTGACTTACTGAGTGGTCGTCGGAGATTGAGAGGGTGGTGGTCGCCGGAGATGGCGAGGGTGGTGGCTGGAGGTCAATCGAGTGGTAGGGAGTGGTCACTAGTGGTTAGGAGTGGCGTTGTGGTGGTCAAAAAGTACAATGGAGGTGGTCGCCGGAGATGGCCATGTGGTGGTCGCCAGAGATGAGGGTGGCGGTCGCCGGAGATGGCGAGGGTGGTGGCCGGAGGTGGCAGGGGTGGTGGTCGGAGGTGGTGTGGAGTAGTGGTAATGGTGGCTAGGGTTTGTTTAGGGTTAGAGGTTGAAGGTGAGGGTATTTTTGTCTATGGACATTGGGAGGACTCATACCCAATGTGTATTTTAAGTTGTCCTTGATCCCAATAAAACCCTTCTTAATGACCTTTTAGCCAATTTTCCCTAAATTCTATACGGTTCATCCGCAAACCCCTTGGTTTACAGCATCCAGTGAGGTAATGCCAAATCAGCAATTTGCCTTTAATTGTTAAAAGATTGGATATAGGCTAAAGCAGTGAATATAATTCTTTATCTATTTTGGGATTTCCTTTTAGGAACACACTTAGTACAGTTCTTTGGGTGTGGTTCGTTAAGTTCATCTCACGATAGTGGGAACCTAATTACGAAAAAGAATTTTTAAAATAAATTTTTTTTTTTAATTCTGGGTCCCACTGTTGTAACTTGTGAGAGATAACCTAAAGAATCACACCTAATGAATTTTACCCAAGTATGTTCCTTCCTTTTATATGAAAAAGTGCTATTAACAAGTGTTTGTGATGAATTTATCCAGCCAATAAGGAGGCACCACGAAGGATTTGACATGACAAGATAGTTAACTGATTGAGAAGTGACATAGAAGCAGTTACAAGCAGTTTGCCATTCACTCTATTTAAAATGTAAACCGCTAAGGGACACGTGTTGATCATCGAAGAATAACTAAAGACAGATGTCAATCCAAGACAGTACCACGTGAATAAGCAGTTATCAGTTTGAAAGAAGGAGGATCATTCAACAGAGATTACTTGGAGGTCTCGATAATTATAAATAGAGCAAGTCTGTGATCAATGAGGGGATCTCTTGATCAGCATAAATCAATTCACTTCAATACTTTTTCAATATTGTATTCTTATCGATACACTTAAAGTTTGAATTAGAACACCTTCGAAGTTATCTTCAAGGTTAGATTGTAGTTTATTTTGCTTAATAAAATAGTCTGTTATTTTACTATTTTCATTTACTGTTCTTAAATAGAAGTAGTTATACGTTACTTAGTTCGAAGTTCTTTAACTAGTTATATCTTTACATGTTTGAACACTAGTGTTAAGGCATCAAACATCACCACAATTCCCCTGGTGAGGCACAGTTTGGATATTTATTACATCACACACATTGGCAATAACTTGCCTGGCACGCTCGCACTTACATAATTCCACATATATCCTTAGAGGAATTTTCCAATCAAACATTTTTGGCACGCCAGGTGGGACACTAGTGTCAAAAGATGATAAATAGAAACCTTCGAAGCAATAGGTCTGTGGATGACGCCAATATCGGTGTTAATAATGCTGAAATTGATGGTTGTTCACTCCAAGATCCACAAAGCAGCAATACTGGGAATCATGTGAACAATGAAAACCCAAAAATAGGAGTCGATAATTTGAGTCCAATTCCAAACAATGGAATTGTTGGTTCAGGAGTTCAACACGATTTGGTGAATCGGTTGATACCAATGTTTTATCATTTGGGAAACATGATTCAGAACGTTAATACTCTGATTACTTCCCTTAACAACAACATACCACACTTTGCACCAGTAATGGTGCCAAGTGGAAATCCTTCTGTGGTTCAACAGAATGGAAGAGATTATACTCATGCCTTATTTCATCCAAATCCTTTGATTTATGCAAATGGGCCTCCTTTTAGTCCTAATTCACAAGAAAGCTTCTATATGCCTGTCCCTAATCCTACTACTCCAATGTTCGAAAGAAAACAAGGATGTCATAATATAGGACATGGTCAAGATCATGTGTATAGATCAATGAATGTCGAAGAACCTAAGCCAAGGGAAAATACAATAGGCCAAAATAGGAGAATAAATAACAATCCTGTATTCGAACCAGACTCTACTGGAATAGGTGTTGGTCGAAGAAACGAAAATCCTAGGAGGATGGATAATGTTCCTCAACCACCTCCAATACCAGCAATGAACTCTCCTATGGTTCAACCAGGTCATCCATAACCACCCAACATAGTTGAGAGAAATAACATAATTAATTTAATTCATGAAGTTTGTGGACCAATGGCTCGGGGATACAAACTCCAGTATATAGGAAGCCTTATCCTAACTGGATTGACAGGGTCGAATTCCCTAGGGCATTCAAGTTCCCTACCTTTACTATGTTTGCTGGGGATGGGAGTCAATATATAGTTGAACATATAGAAAAATTTATCAGTTAGTGTGCTGATGCAGGAAATAATGAATATCTTAGACTTCGTCTATTTTCTAATTCATTAACAGATACATCATTCACATGGTTTATCAATTTGGCTCCTAATTCGATCCATAAGTGGACACAAATGGAAGAATCTTTCCATACTCAGTTTTTTCAAACAGGACTGGAAGTTTCTATGGCTGATTTAGCTAGGCTTTGTCAAAAACCTGATGAAAAGGCTACTTAGTTCATAAATAGGTTCAAGAGGGCTAGAACAAAGTGTAAATCCATTTTTCCAGAGCCCGAATTTGTTAAACTGACCCAACATGGCCTCAAATTTAGACTTCGAAAGAAGTTTGATCGATACATTAGAATTTAGAGATCTTGTTGAATTAACTGCTCAAGTATCTAGATATGAAGCCCTGTTTGAAGAAGAAAATGAAAGGAATGTTTCTTCATAAAAAACGTATTGTAAGATCCTAATTATGAAATAGATGCTACAGAAATAATAGGAAAAGAACCTTTCACATGTAAAAATCTTGTGAAGAAAATTATTTCTGCTGAGTTATATAAATCTAAAGGATCATTCAAAAAATATTTATTCGATGTTTATAAACTTGATGAAATTTTTGATCATTTGCTGGAAGGAAAAATAATCAAGTTGTCTAATGAGAGAAAATTACCTTCTAATGATGAATAAAAGGTAAAAAATATTGCAAGTGGCATAATTCCTGGACTCACTCAACTAATAAATGTACTATTTTTTTAGACAGGATCCAAGACCTGATCAAGAAAGGGAAGTTGAAGTTCCCTGAAAAACAAATGGGGGTTGACGAAGATCCATTCCCAGCAGTGCAAAAAGTGTCCATCAATGATCATAACATTTTCCTTGAAACTCTTATCAAAGATAGGGAAAACACAAAGGAAGAGGACTGATGTTGTCAATATCAAGATATAAAAGTATTCTTTACTTTTCAAAGGATTTGCAGTGTGGAAGTAAAGGTCGAACCCACAGAGATTGATTACTACAACGACTTAATTTTAAAACCTAAGTCTAATTAATTAAGAAAACGGATTTGATTTGGTTTGAATTTAAACTAATAACAATAAAAGTAGATCTAAACTATGAAAGCAATTAAAGTTGTTTTTAATTAATGTTTAAGGGAACCTAGGATTGCAAATCCACCACTAGATTCATAATAGGAATATCTATGAATTACTTTAGCTTATTACGTTGGATGAATATGGGGAATTGTAGCTACAAGCCCAATTCCTCCTACAAGAAGATAATCATGGTTCAAGCACCAACATAATCCATCTGCGGATAGCACGAATTATCTCACACTAAACTAGGGTTGTGATCTAATCCGTCTAACCTAGGCATGGACTATTCGGATACTTGATAGCACGAATCACTAAAGCACCATCACATGTAAACAATCTAAACAAGCACAGCAAGAATAGATCGTTGAGCACATCACAATCAAAATAGATCTAAGACAAGAATAAATTCCGAAAGCAATGATTTAATCAATGTAAGTACGATTTATTTATAAAAATCCTCTAAACATGTGACTGTCATCCATACACAATAAAACTAAAATAAAAGCATAAATAAAACCCTATTACTCATCTAGGGCTTCATTGAAACCCTAGATCAATGATCTAAGCTGCCATAGGAGTAGAGATCGGCAAGTAGTTGATGGAGGAGGCCATGGAAATCCTTGGTCTTCTTCTTCTTCTCCTTGCTTCTCCCTCTTCAAGGGCTGGAAGTGTGGTTGTAGAATGTGTGTATATTAATTGCCAACCCTCTAATTGAAGTAAAATAGGGTTTATATAGATTTACAACATGTTTTGGAAGCCTTTACAACTCGAAACGGACTGAAACGCATGTAATTTACAGTCTGGACGTCGTTTAGCAGTCTCGTTTGCACAGGAGTCTTCAGTATACTGAAATACGCAACTTTGATTTTTGGGCATATCGCGCGAGCGGGTCGCGCGAGCGCGACATTGGGTACCTCGCGCGCGCGGGTCGCGCGAGCGAGTTCTTGGGGGTCACGCGCGAGCGGATCGCGCGAGCGGTTTCTGGATTCTCGCGCGAGCGGATCGCGCGCGCGATTCTTGGATTTCCGCGCCCGCGGGTCGCGCGCGCGAAGTGGTTTTTTCAGCTTCTTTCTTCCTGCTTTTTCACCTTGTTTAGCCTGGTTCAGTTGATTTCTTCCAAAACCTGTCAGAAACTAGAAAACAGAGTAAAAATATACAAAAACAGGATAAAAAGGTACTAACAGATGCTCGTTAAAGCGTATAATTAGGATTAGTTCTCTCCCGATCACACCCCCAAACCTACATTTTGCTAGTCCTCGAGCAAAACTAAAAATAAAAACTACAAATAAAAATCTATTCCATTTTCGTATGGATCACGATTGCATTTAGCGTATGCAACAAGCCTTTTAAACCCCTAGGTGTCCCTAGTCGGACGAGTGAAGTCTCGTGAGGGTTCTCTTCAACAAGTTACCCTCAACCATATTTATTAACTTGTAACCTTAAAGAGTTTTATTAAAAATGAAAAACAAAACATTCAATACTCCTTATTATAACACAATGATTCGAAATAGAATAATGAACATAAAGAAATAGAATCAAACACCTACATACATCATGAAAAACAATCTCAAGCACATGCATCGTATAAATCAATAGAGTTTCTCATAAAATTGCACGTGTGTGATATGGTAGTCAGATGAACACGCGCATGTCATGAACTTGGAATATACTTCAGATAACCATCTAACTATGTCTTGACTACGAATCTCACAATGTCAATTACACTCTAAAATGAAACACTCAGACACATGTGTAATTTTTCTAATATATGTGAGCAAAGGAAATATATTTTCAAAACGATAAACGCTCACATACGACATGAAAAAGACGCATGACACGAAAGAACAGTAGTCTCATGGATAGGATGCCAATAATCAAAAGAAATTAATCATTACCATGTTTTAATCCCCTCCCATCATTTACATATCCGAACCATGTTTTCCTAGGATCAAATAGGACTTTTTCAAAGGTTGTAATGTGGCTCAGGTACTGGAAAAGGATAGAATGGATATAACAAGTAGTTTCAGAATGGCATTGTAAGGCATGTTCGATCTCTTTCATTCTTCTTCTACAAATTTTTCATCTTTTCTTTCTTTTCCTTCCTTTTCATTCATTTTCTTTCATTTTTTTTTTCCTTCTTTTTTTATTCTGTTTTCTTTTTCCTTTTTCCTTTCTCGCTTCTCAAATGAATATGCATTGAATAACAAAGCACCCACCCCAAACATCATCTTATTTTCTTCTCCTCAATCAACACATCGCCTTAATACTACTAAAAGTTGATCACTCTTCCAGTGGTATACTCCAAGTTGATCAGGTTGGAGCTTTTAAAGAGGATAATGGTGAACAAAGAAAAAGAGGCATTTTAACGGCTCAAGGGGCAAACTAAGGAAATTTTATCTTTTATCGGCCGGCAGTAAACAAAGAAGGCCTAAAGTCATTTCCTAGGGTTATATGGTTCTTCAATGTTTACAACGGAAGATATTTTGCATGGTAACAAATATTTTACTTCGACTATTAACCAAAACAAGAATAATGAGACTAAACAACAAGTTAATGCGCTATTTCAATGAAATTCGACAAACACAATGTGTATTTATAACCCTCAATAAAGAAAAGATAGGCTCAAAAGCTCACCGGGCTTAGTCTCCACCATGTGTTATCTAGAAATCCGAATCATATTATAGTTCACAACCAATATGTATTCAAGTGACTACGTGCAGTGCATAGGTTTATGTGCAAATTGATGATATAAAACTACGATTCAACAATACATAACTTAAAATATTTCAACATGACTTCAGTAAATATTTAATCACATATTTCATTGTTTATCATTCTATAACAATTCAAAGTTATTGAACAAGAAGTATCAAATTGATATTGCAAAAACGTCAGTAATATCGTTTATTTAAACACACTTATTGAAAATTTTAAAATTTTAGTGCATAATAACGTGCATGTGTGTGCATACCCCAAACCTAAACCTTTCATTGTCCCCAATGAAACAATAAAACGAAAGAAAGGAGAGTACAGAAGGAAGGAACGATAGTACCTTAATCTTGACAAGCATATCACAGGTTAACACCAAGGAATATGGTTATAAATTTCAATGTTACCTGTTACTTCTAGATACACAAAAAGAACTAACAAAAGAATATTAAAAGGAAAAGAAACAGAAATATAAAATAGAAATTGAAAAACTAAACTAAATTACACTAAACTAGCAAAAGGAAAATAAATAAAACGAAAAAGTATAAATATAATAAGGAAAACAATAACTAACTCGATCTAAAATTGACGTAATCAACAAAAACAGAAACGTAAACATTCCCAGAACAAGTATGGGGGAAGATACAAGAAAACAAAAGAAAAGATGCAGAAAGTAGGGACTCGCGCGCGCGGTCCGCGCGAGCGGCCGTCGCGCGCGCGAAATCCCAGAATTTTTTTTTTTTTTTTTTTTTTTTTTTTTTTTTTTTTTTAAATGTTTCGCGCGAGCGAGGTGTCTCGCGCCCGCGATTCCAGGCGCGAGGAGATCCTGAGGCTTCATAAAAAGAAAAGCAAAAGAAAAACGCTAAGGGGCCATCTCGCGCCAGCGGGCCGCGCGAGCGACGTCTCGCGCGAGCGGGCCGCGCGCGCGAGATTGGAGTTTTCCACTTTTTAACTAAAAATATGTATATACTATTAAAATAAATTAATTTCAACCCCCAGACCTATCCAGAATGTCCAAAACAGACACAAACAGACCCAAAAACAACCAAAAACAAGAAAAACGGATGAAATAAAGCTTGGGTTGCCTCCCAAGAAGCGCTAACTTTTACGTCTTTAGCTAGACCTTTCTAGCATAAGACTCATGGAGGCCGTATATCGGACTGTGTACCCCTAAGGATGTCAGGTAGAGCTCGATGGTAAGCAGAAATAACATCGCTTTGAATTAAATCGATTAACGGTTTGTCATTATGTTCGAATCGATTTCTTACCTTCCGAGTAGATTCCGCATTAGGGTTCACGGGATTAGGATTCATCCACTCATCATCGTCCACATTATTTCCCGCACTCACATTTATTTCTTTAGTAGGCTCACTATTCCGTGTTATCTCACCTTCTACCTCACATAGGAAATCGTCGTTTTTAGAAGGTTGATCCATAGCATTAAAAACGTTTAATTTTAAATTCATGTTCCCAAATGACACTTTCATTACCCCCGTCCGACAGTTAACACGTGCGTTAGCGGTTGCTAAGAATGGACGGCCTAAGATGACAGGAGTATGTTTCCTAACATCTAGCACGGGTTCAGTGTCAAGGACCATGAAGTCGACAGGATAATAGCATTTGTCAACCTTAACCAAAACGTCCTCGACGATTCCTCTAGGAATTTTAATAGAACGATCCGCTAATTGTATTGTAGCGGTCGTAGGTTTCAGTTCACCTAATCCTAGTTGTTGATAGACGTGATAAGGTATGAGATTAACACTAGCTCCTAAGTCAAGGAGAGCCCTATGAATGATAGTGTCACCTATGACACATGAAATCGTAGGCGTACCTGGATCTTTATACTTTGGAGGAGCGTGTTGGAATATAGAGCTTACTTTTTCCGTAAGAAAGACCTTTTTAGGAGTATGACTCCGTATTTTGCGCTTTTGAGTACATAGGTCTTTTAAACATTTAGCATAAGCGGGAATTTGCTTTATAGCATCGAGGAAAGGAATATTTATTTTAACTTGTTTGAACACCTCGAGTATATCCTCAACCTTAGACCCTTTCTTAGGCGAATGTGACGGTCCCTCAACGTTTGGTGGATATGGCATTCTTGGAATATAGTTTGTTGGGGCCGATCCTTTATCTTTTTGAATTCTACTCGTTCCCTCACCCTCCTTATTCAAATTTAAGTTTTTATCTTTCTCACCCCCATCCGGAATTACAACAACTTCCTCATCTCGAGTAGTCGTCCTAGTCGAAACAGCGTTCACGCTCTCACTCGTACTACCCACTGCGTATTGCCCCTTAGGTTGCTGAGTAGGTTGACTGGGCAACTTACTCTCAGTTAAGCGGTTTAGCGTATTAACAATTTGCCCTACTTGGGACTCCAGTTTTGCGATGGATTGTGTGTGAGAGTGTACTAACTGAACCACCGAACCAAAGTTTTCAAGTGAGGCCAACACCTTCTCCTCAAAGGCATTATTGCGTGGAGGTGGAGGAGGTGGTTGGTATTGACCTTGTTGGTATTGGGGTCGGTACGTATTTGGAAAATTAGTCGACCTAGGATTATAATTATTCTGTGGAAATTGTTGCATAGAATTAACGTGTTGTTCAACAAATTCCGGATATTGAGATGCAGAAGGACATGCAAATATATTATGGGACGGTTCAGAACATAATGCACAAACTTCTAAAGAGGATAGATTAGACGGTTTGTTCATTTGCATAAGTCGATCAAGTTTTCTATTTAATTCTTGAATTTGAATTGCTTGACTTGACTCAACTGTCACCTCTCGCTTAGGTTGAAGGTACCCCTCAGAACGTACCGACACAGCCTGATGCATCGAATTCTCGCTTAACGTTTCAAATATTTTCCAGGCCTCGTCGGCGCTTTTGTGTAGGAAAGTTCCCGCACAAACGGCATCGACGGTATTACGGACCGAGGGAATAAGTCCTTCGTAGAAGACTTGAACCAATTGCCACTTGGGAACCTGATGATGTGGACACGAACGTAATAATTCTTTAAATTTCTCCCACGTGTCATAAAGAGTCTCCCCATCTTGCATAACAAAATTAGTTATATCTTTTCTTATCTTATTTGTACGCATAATAGGGAAAAACTTTTGTAAAAAGGCGGTGTGTAAGGCTTCCCATGTTTTTATTGTGTTTGGCTCCAAAGATTGAAGCCAATACTTCGCTTTGTCTCTTAAGGAGAATGGGAAGAGCCGCAATTTTAATTCATCATTATCTAGGTTTTGTAATTTCAAAGTAGAACAGATACCCTGAAAATCTCCTAAGTGTTGGTAAGGGTCTTCATTTAGACGGCCATGGAAGGAAGGTAGTAGCGAGATCGTAGACGACTTTATCTCAAAGTGAGATGCCGTCGCCTCCGGTAATTCGATACCGGCTTGTGGCGTGTAAGTAGTGGGAATAAAATAATTTATAAGTGGAGGTGGTGGCGGTATATTAAGATCGTTCATATTCGCACCGTCGTTTTGATTGTTATTGTTATTTCCACCGTCAGCCATTTTAATTGGTTTGATTTTAAAAGTTCGAGTTTTCCTTATCCGTTCACGGGTACTCTGAATTTCGGCCTCAAACAACGACGACGGAATCGGAGTTGATTCGTCGTCTTGCAACCTAGCTCTAGAAGCTTGGGTTGTGGACTTACTAGTTTTTAAGGTACGTTCAAGTTCAAGATCGAAAGATTTTAAATCTGGTTTATTTGAACGTGTACCCAACATAAACTGAAATAAAGAAAAAGAAACTAAAAACAACGACTGACTCAAATAAAAAAAAACAAATAGCAAGCAATCACGCAAATAAGACGACAATCAAGCACACAGTACTACTATGATGCATGAATATTATCCTGTAATGCAATGACCGCGTCAAGCCCAGCGCCCCGGGTTTCCTAGCTAATGCAGTGCAATTAACCTTAAACTAATGCAAATAGTGCGTCACAGCGCCCTGACTTACAGCGGTTTAAAGCGAATTTCCAAAGGAAGCAATTGATTTAATTTTATTAATTTTATTTTTGCGTAAGCTCCTTTGATGTAATTAGCCGATCCACCCGGAAACGTTGACTACAAAATAAAAGAAAAAGTTAGTAACTAAAAACAAAAACAGAAAATAAGAAAAATAAACACTAATCTAATATTTACGAATTAACTAAACTACGATTATAAAACTAAGAGTAGTAATACAATCCCCGGCAACGGCGCCAAAAATTGATGTTGTCAATATCAAGATATAAAAGTATTCTTTACTTTTCAAAGGATTTGCAGTGTGGAAGTAAAGGTCGAACCCACAGAGATTGATTACTACAACGACTTAATTTTAAAACCTAAGTCTAATTAATTAAGAAAACGGATTTGATTTGGTTTGAATTTAAACTAATAACAATAAAAGTAGATCTAAACTATGAAAGCAATTAAAGTTGTTTTTAATTAATGTTTAAGGGAACCTAGGATTGCAAATCCACCACTAGATTCATAATAGGAATATCTATGAATTACTTTAGCTTATTACGTTGGATGAATATGGGGAATTGTAGCTACAAGCCCAATTCCTCCTACAAGAAGATAATCATGGTTCAAGCACCAACATAATCCATCTGCGGATAGCACGAATTATCTCACACTAAACTAGGGTTGTGATCTAATCCGTCTAACCTAGGCATGGACTATTCGGATACTTGATAGCACGAATCACTAAAGCACCATCACATGTAAACAATCTAAACAAGCACAGCAAGAATAGATCGTTGAGCACATCACAATCAAAATAGATCTAAGACAAGAATAAATTCCGAAAGCAATGATTTAATCAATGTAAGTACGATTTATTTATAAAAATCCTCTAAACATGTGACTGTCATCCATACACAATAAAACTAAAATAAAAGCATAAATAAAACCCTATTACTCATCTAGGGCTTCATTGAAACCCTAGATCAATGATCTAAGCTGCCATAGGAGTAGAGATCGGCAAGTAGTTGATGGAGGAGGCCATGGAAATCCTTGGTCTTCTTCTTCTTCTCCTTGCTTCTCCCTCTTCAAGGGCTGGAAGTGTGGTTGTAGAATGTGTGTATATTAATTGCCAACCCTCTAATTGAAGTAAAATAGGGTTTATATAGATTTACAACATGTTTTGGAAGCCTTTACAACTCGAAACGGACTGAAACGCATGTAATTTACAGTCTGGACGTCGTTTAGCAGTCTCGTTTGCACAGGAGTCTTCAGTATACTGAAATACGCAACTTTGATTTTTGGGCATATCGCGCGAGCGGGTCGCGCGAGCGCGACATTGGGTACCTCGCGCGCGCGGGTCGCGCGAGCGAGTTCTTGGGGGTCACGCGCGAGCGGATCGCGCGAGCGGTTTCTGGATTCTCGCGCGAGCGGATCGCGCGCGCGATTCTTGGATTTCCGCGCCCGCGGGTCGCGCGCGCGAAGTGGTTTTTTCAGCTTCTTTCTTCCTGCTTTTTCACCTTGTTTAGCCTGGTTCAGTTGATTTCTTCCAAAACCTGTCAGAAACTAGAAAACAGAGTAAAAATATACAAAAACAGGATAAAAAGGTACTAACAGATGCTCGTTAAAGCGTATAATTAGGATTAGTTCTCTCCCGATCAAGGACTAAAAGAAAAGGCTCGAAGAAATAGCAAAAAAGAGTCTTGAATTTCCCACTTTCAACCAAGAGTATGCAAAAAACTCATGCATCGGTTGTGGAAAAAGGCATGCTGAGATCTATGACTAAAGATTTTAGCCTAAAACAGGTAGAAAGAATAAACAACCTTCATTCGAGCAAAATAGAATGAATACTTCGGATGAATCTCCACTTCAGCCAATTATGAACGTTGGGAAAGGATAGTTCAAAGGACCAATTTATCAAGCTTCGATGTACACTGAACCAATGTTAGCAAGGTATTCTCCAAGACCAACGGCTCATTTCAAAACCATTTTTTTCGAGAAATTTCCATGTTGGTAATCCTGTTCGATCATCAAGGAACATGCAGTATGTGTGGCCAGTTATATCTCATGTACCAAAGAAACATCATGAGGTGCAAAGAGAAAGACAAGCTCAATTTATACCATCAAAATTAGTACCAGCCAATGTGGTACAAGTTGAGATGGATATGTCAACATCAAATTTATCATCAAAAGTTGGTGAAACATCACAACCAGATATGCCAGCATTGGTACCAGGAGTACCAAATTGGTTTGTCATGCAAGATGATAGAATCAAGAATATGAAAGATCAACAAGGATTTCAGCACAAAAATAGGATGATCAAACCTCCACTGGTTGAGACGAATACATAGCGTGTTCTTCAGCACCCTAAAGAAAAGAACCAAAAGATGGTTCCTATGATAAATAGGACTCAATAAAGAAGGCTCCAGAGGAAATATACCATGTGTAAAGAATTTTCCAACATGAAAATTCAAGGCCAAGAAGTGGATAGTAAGATTGAGAAATATTTTGATAGTTTTTCAAAGCCTAATCCTAGATTTGATCATAATATTAAGACAGACAATGATATTATGTCTGAGGAGAGTATCATTAAAGCTAAATTTAAAGAATTGGAAAAATTCATGAGTATTGATGAAGGAGATGAAGAAATGACGGTGGAATCCCAAATTTTGGGAAATAGTGAGATTAAACATGATGATGAAATTGTCAAGAATGAAAATATACACATCTAGTTTGGCACATTTCCAGAACAGATGGAAGTTAACATTGCCACTTTTACATTACCAAAGGTCTTCGAAGCAAACAAAGATCAACAAATGAATGAAGAAATGGAAATGGAAGCATCTACTGAAGATGTTTCTGAGGTAAATCTTCCTAAATTCATTTTCAGTGATTGTAATCTCATATATTCATTCGAAGAACCATCACCAGAAATGACTAAACACCTTAAACCATTATATATAAGAGCTTATTTAAATGGGGTTCTTTTAAGCAAAATATTGGTTGATAATGGTGTTGTTGTCAATATTATTCCTCAAAGCATCGTGAAGAAAATTAATAAACAAGGCTCAAAATTAATACTGACTCCCATTATGATAGCAGGCTTTACTGGTGATAAAAAGATAACAAGGGAGTAATACCTATTGAAACTATAGTAGGTTCGAATAAATTCAAAAATGCTTTCTTTGTGGTGGATGCTAGTCCTAGTTATAACACCTTACTAAGAAGAGATTGGATTCATGCTAATCGATGTATTCCTTCTTCAATGCATTAGAAATTGTTGCTTGTGAAGGAAGACCGTGAGATCGAAACAGTGAAGGCTGATACTCAGCCTTTCCATGCTAGCTCTAACTGCATTGAAGCTCAATTGTATCAAAAGAATGTTAAACCAATTGACATTAAAGAGTCAGAAGATGAATCTCTAGAGGAGAATTGGGACATTTTGGCTTATATGCCATTTGGTTCTTTAGAACCATTGGATGATGACAAGGTAGTTTAATGACTCAGCATCTATAGAAATAGAAAATGTGGAAGAGATACTATTCGAGTGGTCTTACAAAAATTAATGATTGAAAATTTGGAATCAAAAATTGAAAAGGATTCGACCATAAATTGGTCAGATTATGTCTTCAAAAAAGATCCACAAGATTTAAAAGATACTGGCAGGGAAGAATTATCTGTGATGCCAGAAAGTTCTATACAAGAAGAGTCGCAAGATCCTTTATTAGAGATTAATTTAGGATCAAAATAACAAAAAGAATTACTTATTTAAGTTCTAAACTTGGAAAATGTGACCAATATAAACTGGTCGAATTATTAAAAGAATTTTGAGATTATTTTGCTTGGGATTATGATGAATTACCAGGACTCGAAAGAAGTTTAGTGGAACATAATTTGCCTATCAAGACTGGGTATAAACTAGTGAAACAACAACCTCGAAGAATGACACCAGAAGTCACAACGAAGATTAAAGAAGAAATTAAAAGGTTGCTCAAGGCAGTTTTCATTAGAACTACCAGGTATGTTGAATGGCTTTCAAATGCTGTTCCAGTTATGAGAAAAAGTGGGAAATTAAGAGTCTGTATTGATTATAGAAATCATAATTTAGCCACACTTAAGGACGAATATTCTATGCCAATAATTGATTTGTTAATTGATAGATCTGCTGGCAATACTATAATGTCTATGATGGATGGTCATTCAGGATATAATCAAATATGCATTGCTGAGAAAGACATTCATAAAACCGCATTTAGGTGTCCAGGGAATATAGATACCTTCGAATGAGTACAAATGCCTTTTGGTCTAAAAAATGCTGGAGCCACTTATCAAAGGGCTATGAATACTATTTTTCATGATATGATTGGGACATTTTTAGAATGTTATATAGATGAATTGTTAAATCTGAATCATTTGATGATCACCTAATGCACATGAGATTAGCATTTGAAAGAATGAGGTTTTTTAAACTTAAATTGAAAATCCATTGAAATGTGCTTTTGGAGTTAGTACTGGAAATTTTCTGGGATACTTGGTGTATAAAAAAGGAATTCAAGTGGATAAGAATAAAGCTTAAGCAATTATTCAAAGTAAACCCCCTTCGACCAAAAAGGAATTACAAAGATTCCTAGGATAGGTTAATTATATTCAAAGATCTATTTCCAATACTACTGGAGAAACTCTGATATTCTCTCCTTTATTGAAATTGAAGGATCATGAAGAATTAAAGTGGGAAGACAAACATCAAGCTGCATTTCACGCCTTGAAGGATTATTTGGTGAAGACACCAGTGTTAATGCCTCCAAGAGAAGACAGGCCTATGAAGTTGTATATCTCAGCAGCACAAGCATCAATTAGGGTCTTATTAGCCCATGATAGTAATGATAAAAAAGAACAGGTTGTTTATTACCTTAGTAGGTTTTTAAACCCTGCTGAATGCAAATATTCCTTTATGAAAAAACTATGTTTATCTTTATATTTTGCAGTAATGAAAGTGAGATATTATCTTCTTCTTACTAAAGTCTATGTTATTGCTAAGTTTGATTTAATTAAGTATATGTTGACTCAACCTATTTTAAGGAATCAAATTGGTAAGTGGATTTTGATGTTATCAGAATTCTGTTTATTTTATGTACCACAAAAGGCAGTGAAAGGGCAGGCTTTAGCAGATTTTTTGGCTGATCACCCAAATTGCCTCAAAACAGAGGAAACTTATGAAATTGGACATATAACTATTAGCCCATGAAAATTATGGTTCGACGGATCAAAAACAGAATTTGCAGTAGGTATTGGGTTCATTATTGAATCACCTGAGAAAATTAAAACCAAATATGATTTTAAACTTGATTAAACTCAATGTACTAATAATCAAGATGAATACGAAGCTCTGATTATGGGTCTTGAAACCCTTTTAGATCTTAAAGCTACATTTGTAGAGATTTTTGGAGATTCCCAATTAGTTATAAACCATATGAATGGGGAATATAAATGTATGAGTGTTACTTTAAAGATATATTATGACACTACAATGGATTTATTATCCAAATTTGATAGTGTAAACCTCTTACATATTCCTAGAAGTTTAATGAAGAAGCCAATGATATGGGTCAAAATACATCTGGATTTAGAACAAGTGTCGAAGATTTTGAATTGGAACAAGTTACGTACTGGAAGTTGTTGCCTACATTGGTAGATAGATTACCTTTTGTTAACATCTCAAATGTTGAGATTCATGATGATTGGAGAAAACCAATCATAGATTATCTCTCAAGGTTGGATGAAAGGCCCATTCGAAGTATAAGATTGAAATCTGTCAATTTTATCATGTATGGTGGAAGATTGTTCAAAAGAAGAAGTGACAAATTACTTCTTGAATGTTTAAGTAATCTTAAAGGAATTGAGGCTATAACTCAAATCCATGAAGGACTTTATGGTGCTCATCAATCTGGAATTAAAACGAGATGGTTACTTCGAAGGCATTGCATTTATTGGCAAACAATCTTAAAAGATTGTATTGAATTTGCCAAGGGATGTCAAAAATGTCAAAAATATGGTCCTTTGAAACATTTACCAACTATTGATCTTCAATATGTGGTGAAACCTTGGCCTTTTTGAGATTGGGCCATTGATGCGATAGGGAAAATTAGTCCTCCTTCTTCGAAAGGTCATGGATTCATTATTGTAGCCACAGATTATTTCACTAAATGGGTAGAAGCAGAACCCATGCAAACTGTGACTCAAATGGAAGCTATCAAATTTTTAGAAAACATAGTTTATAGGTTCGGTATCCCTCAAACCATTTTATCTAACAATGCTTCCATATTCAAAGGGGATGTAGTTGCTTTTGCATGTAAATTGGGGATTACAATGTCAAAATCAAGCCCATATTATGCCCAATTTAATGGTATGGCTAAAGCAACTAATAAAATCATTAAGGAAAATATGGCTAAAGTCATAAAAAATAATCCAAGGATGTGGCATGAGGTTTTACCAGAAGAATTATGGGCATACAGAACTTCGAAGCCAACAAGTACATGGGTATCCCCTTATGCTTCAACTTTTGATCATGAGGCAGTTTTACCAATTGAGAAAAGTTAATTCTCTTTGAATTATGAAGCAGAATCAATTATATTTGGATGATTATCAAACATCAATGACTATGGAATTGAAAGACATTGATGAAGAAAGAGTCAAGGCTCTTAAGAATATCCTGATACAAAAGAAGATAATAGCAAGAGGATATAATAAAAAAGTTCAACCTAGAACTTTTGATGAAGGAGATTTGGTTTGGAAAATAATATTGCCTATAGGATCTAAAGATCCAAAGTATGGAAAATGGTCCCCTAAGTGGGAAGGTCCATTCCAAATCCACAAAGTTTTTAAAGGTGGATTTTACCATTTGAAAAATCTAAATGATTATATACATGTAAGAAAAATCAATGGTAGATGATCGGGAGAGAACAGATCCTATTTATACGCCTTAACATACGTTTGCTAGTATCTTTTTATCCTATTTTTGTATATTTTTACTTCGTTTTCTATTTTCTGACAGGTTTTGGAAGAAATCAAGTAAACCAGGCTAAACAGGGTGAAAAAGCAAGCAGAAAGAAGCTGAAAAAAGCCAATCGCGCGCGCGGCCCGCTCGCGCGGAAGTCCAGAAATCGCTCGCGCGATCCGCTCGCGCGAGGTCCCTATATCGCGCTCGCGCGGCCCACACGCGTGACCTGTGTAAAAATGAAACTTGCGTATTTCAGTATACTAATGATTCCTACGCAAACGAAACTGCCTAATTGCGTCCAGATTGTAAAATATAGCAGTTTTAGTGCGTTTCGGGTTAGGAAAGCTTCCAAAAACTTGTTGTAAATCTATATATACCCTATTTTACTTCAATTTAGGGGTTGGAAAATATTATACAGACAATATACAACCATACTTTCAGCCATTGAAGAGAGAAAAGCAAGGAGAAGAAGAAGAAGACCAAGGATTTCCATGGCCTCCTCCATCAACCTCTTGCCATCTACCGCTCCCATGGCAGCTTAAACCTAGATCTAGGGTTTCAATGAAACCCTAGCCAAGTAATAGGGTGTATTTTATGTTTTTATTTTAGTTTTATTATGTATGGATGACAGTTACATGTTCTGAGGATTTTTTATAAACAAATCGTGCTTCTATTGATTAAATCATTACTTTCAAAGTTTATTCTTGTCTTAGATCTATTTTGACTGTGATGTGCTCAATGTTCTATGCTTGCTATGCTTGTTTAGATTATTTACATGTAATGGTGCTTAAATTGAATTGTGCTATCAAGTATCCGAATAGTCCATGCCTAGATTAGACAGATTATACCACAACCCTAGTTTAGTGTGGGACAATTCGTGCTAACCGAAGATGGATTATGTTGGTGCTTGAACCATAGTTATTTTCTTGACGGAGGAATTGGGCTTGTAGCTACAATTCCCCATTATCATCCAACTTAGTACGCTAAAGTAATTCATAAATACCCTTATTATGAAGCTAGTGGTGGATTTGCAATCCTAGGTTCCTTAAATATATTTATAAAAATAATTTTTAATTGCTTTCATAATTTAGATTTACTTTTATTGTTATTAGTTTAATTCAAATTAAATCCAAAATCTATTTTTCTTAATTAACTAAATTTAGGTTTTAAAAATTAAAGTGCGTAGTATTCAATCTCTGTGGGTTCGACCTTTACTTCCACACTGCAAATCTTTAGAAAAATAAAGTACACTTTTTATATCTTGATACTGACAACATCAGTAGATTCCTCAAACAATATTACCCAACTGTTTGGGAAGCAAGAAATTTAGAATGGAGATGTTTCATTCAAATAAGACCATATATTCACAATCAAAATAATACAAACCAGACTTTTGGTAAGTTACAAAATTCTATGGTATAATCCTTTATACGAATCTCCCTATAAATTGAGCCCTTAGTCTAAAATTATCCCAAGATCTGGTATATAATTTTGATTGACTTAGAATGAACTTTTGCCCTGAGATTGATTCTTGGTTCTTCAGAGGCTTGGATTCAAACTCTCTCTTCAAAACCAGAAGCTTTGCTCGAACATCTTCTCGATTGGTCTTCAGAATATTCAATTTAGTTTCTACAAGTTCAAGCTCTTTTAAAAGTCTATCTCTTTTTTTAGAAAGATTATCAATAGCAGTGGTGCTCACATTAAATTCTTCTAACATTTGGTTCATTTCAAGAATTTTCTCTATTGTGTATCCCATGTCAATGTCCAATCTTTTTTTTTTCAACAACTTTTTCAAGAAGAAAACAATTGAAATCAAAGGTTGACGTGAATTCTAAAATTGCTTCTTTGTCTGTGATAGAAATTTCGGAGCTTTCCAACATAAATTGTCATAAAATTTTTAAAGCCTTTGTACTTTTTTATCTTCAAAAATTTCAAATGGAGTTTTACTAAAAAGCCTCAATGTAGCAACTACTACTATTAGATCAATTGAAGGCACCTTTGGCTTACTTTGACCCATCATCTGTTGGAAAAATTCTTGAAAATCAGTCGAAGCAGTGTCTTCCATTTTCAAAACATATTTTAAACCATCTTTGAAATCTTTTACTTCTTCAGGAGTAAGATTGGGAGGGAGAGACATTTGAAACACCCTAGAACGTGAGGTAACTGAAGTAGCAAGAGATGCAAATGGATCTTGTTTTGTAGCAGCTTCAGGATCAGAACTTGTGCTGGTCTTCGAAGGACCAGTTTCAACTCCAATAACAGGTTCAGTCTAGTTAGGAAAGAGATAAACACTTATTTAGAACCTGCTAACGAGGAAAGACAAACATAAAGAATGCTAGGAGAGTTTGAATAACTTACCACTGGTTGATATTCGAGCAACAAAAGCTGAATATTCTGTGGAAGGAACTTTTGAATCTCTGAAATTTTGGGACTATGAGATTCTGATTGTGGAATTGATTGAGTAGAGTCAGGTTCAGGTTCCACCTTTGAGATGGGAATTGCTTGAATGGGAGTTTCCCCAATGTCCTTCGAACTAGTAGATGGTTCAGCAGTTGTCTTGGAGCTCTTCCTTGGTATGAGTTTTATGGTAGGGCTTGAATATTCCTCTTCATCAGATTCTATGATTCCAGTTGCTGGAGAAGAACTCTCTTCTGGAAGAATAAGCTTTGTTTTAGGTTTGGAAGGTGAATGAGTAGGAGTTGAGATCCGAGAAGAAATTGGGATAGGAGTTGCGATGTTTGAAGTTTTGAGTATTGGTTGAGAAAAAGAGCTTTTACCAGATGGAAAGATTCTTTTCACTTTTCAGAAGGAAAGAGATTGAATTGGTAAATTATTTACCTTTTGTCTTCAGATTAAGATGTCTCAAGAGATGGCATTTATCCATTGATATCGACATCAAATTCTCCCACCAGCTCAAGAAGGTAGGTGTGCAGGTTGTATACACTGGTAGAGAAGTGAACTCAAGGGTTTGAACCTTATTCTGATAAGTTACTAATGTAGCAGTTATCACTGACTCCGGTATCCCTGAAGTTGTCTTGTATGCCATGAAGGTATTGGCTTGACTTCTCATTGGAAAAGGAATTGACTAAGTAAGACCAGATCGTCTCAAAAATTGGTTTGGGAGATAAAGCTCACCATAAGATTTGATGCTAAGACTAGTCCCAAAAAATAAGTCTCTATTGATCAAAAAACTTCCCCATGCAGCTTTCAATTCAATTGCATTTGCTGTTCTATCTAAGATTCGACACAGCCATACAGGGAAAAGAGGGGTGTTGTCATTAGGATGGTACAGGACAGAGAATGGTTGAAATAAGTCATTCGACCTTACTGAGGAGAGATCGAAAAAGAAGGAAAGTGATTCCTTGAAAGTAATTTCAACAGTTAGTAATAAAGCATATTAAATCCCATGAGGAAGAGGGTTTTCTCTAAGACCTAAATTGTGGATCTCTGGAAAGTAAGCATAAAGCCATAACTGAAGAATCCATAAGGGACCTCCTTGGTTTGGAAGAAAGGGATCATAACACAAGTCAAAAAAGGATCTGTACAGAGATCCTAACACAAAAGGAGCCAAAGCTAATCTTCGACCAGCAGCTATAGCTTTAGCTATATTAGAAAATTCTAGAACAACCCCTTGAGAAGAAGTACATAATAGATGCTTTGAAATCCAATAAAGAATAAAACAATAATATTCTGTATTTGATACCTCTCTCGATGACTTTTTGTGAGAAGTTATAAAATTGGTGTATCCTAAAGATTTAGGATCAGATCGAATTGGGGGATAATCAAATTCTACCATATATGGGTGAGCATTTTCCCTATGAGATAAAAACCCTAACAAATGACAAATGTCAAGGACAGTTGGACCTATTGGACCAAAATGAAATTGGAAATGATTAAAGATAGGGTTCCAAAAACATAAAGCCCAGGCGAGCAAGTTAGGGTTAGCTTCTATGGGATATTTTGAGAGGTTAACAGCGTGGTAGATTCCTGTTATAATTAGGGCTTCTATCTTTTTGTCCAAAATTCTTTCTACCCAATCTGGCCAATCTTTCCCAGGTTTAGGTCAATGTCGAAACCTTAATTCGTTCCTAGGAATAGGAATTTCTTGCTGGTATACTAAATGTTGTTGTCCTTGTCTAGGATAATATACATGAAGTTTAAGATTGGGGGTACTCAAGCACGGACCTACTGCAATTGAAGATTCTTAAGTGGAAAAGGTAACAGGGACGAGGATTTCAATAATCAATGAAGTCTCTTTTCCATTCGAATACTTGGTTTGTTCGTCTTGAATGATTCTCTCGAAATCATCGCAAACCTTTTGGAGTTGGGTGTTGTCGGTTGCTGTTGTCTTTTTTGAGAAGAAAGATGAGAGTGATTGCAACAAGATTAGCGTGTAAAAGAGGTAGAATAGAGAAGATGAGTTTGTGGAAGTTAGAAGATATTTCTATCATTTATCTATTTATAACCTTTGGTGTCATTTGGGAAGAGATGCATTTATGAAAAGAAAGTAGCTGTTGGAAGTGGATACTTAAATAGCCATTATTTTAAATAAGAATGCATGCTAGTTTAGAATGAATCATTTCAGTTTGATTAATACATACATGAATTCTTATAATTCATTGGATTTAAAAGGAAGTACAAATACAAATTACAAACATAATTGATAAAAGTGTGGAAACCCATAAGTCACAAGATTGTGAAACATATCCCAATAATAAGCAAAATACTACGCTTCTAGTTCTATCTCAAGGCTTAAGTTCCTGGCTTGCAATGCCAATTTGTCTTCATTTCGAAGGGTAAAATAAGCGTCCTTGAGTTATTCTTCATACTAATTTAATCGAGTGTTGATCTTGGCCAAGGCTTTTCGAAGACTTCGCAGTTCTTTGGCTAATGGACTTTTACCTCGAAGAGATATGCCAGTAGTTTTGGCTTTATCTTTGAGATGTGCAATTTGACCTTCGATGTCAGGTTTCGAGAAATAGGAAACATCACTCTCTTCGTCAGAGCTTCCACACCTATAGATGTATTTGTCTTTAAATCCTAATACTTCATCAAGAAGTGCAATTGGACCTTCCTTGAGACTTTCATAAAGACCCATCAAGTAATTTAAGTGATTAACACTTTCTTGATGATGGGAATACCACCTTACATGAGTGGGTAAGGTTCGAAGGGTGAAATTGATTTGGGTTCGAACAGGTGTTGAAATGCTTCATTCATGGCATAAGATATGGCAACACCATTCAAAATTGATTTGAGCCTTTAGTTCTTGTAATATAGAGAATGGGAGATGTGAGAAGGCTACTAGAAGCCTTTGTGCTTAAGTAATTAAGCATGGAGAAGGTGATAAAATAGGAGGAGTATGTTCAAATATAGGACCACCCTTGCACAATTGGTCTAATTTTAAGAAAGGATCACTCATATCCTAAAATGGGTCAACCACTTGTACCTTTGTTTCAAGAAAACCCAATAATGAGTAATAAAAAAGAAGCACTCTTTTCTTGTAATCTTTTTCGAAAAGTTTACATTTGGAAAGGAAAGTTGAAGAGTAGTGCTCAGTGGAGTTTTTTTTCATATGATGCCTTCACAAATGTGTGAATAAGAGGTCTACCTTGGAGAGTTAAGACATTACCTCTTTGAAGTCTTTCACCAGGAGGACTGGTAGAAGAGATTAGCCAGACATTCAACAAGTTTTGTTCTCGAGAGAGGTGATTCGAAAATGGATAATATGGTTTTATTATTCTACTCGAATAATTCCTTCAGTTTTAGGATATTCAAAGTCTGGATGAATAACTAAAAGAGCTATGGTTGATGTTTCGAGATTCATACCTTTGTAGTATCCTAGGCCTTCACCATGGGAAATAGGTTGTTCCCAAGCAGGAAGGAATGTTTAAGTATTATAAATTGATGTCGAAGGGCTCGAAGATGAAATTTGTTCTAATGAAGATGCACTCGGTCGGTTTAACATTTTCTGCTATTTTTCCCACTTCGAGTATGTGAATGGTTTAGGAAGAATCTTAGGAAGATCCCAATTGGTTCGATGAAGAATTTCAGGTCATTTTATTGCCAACATTATTTCTTCAGGAAGATCTGAAGGAAAGTAATCACTAGTAACATACGAAGAGTGAGAAGAAGACATGTTTAATGGAGTAGATTCGAAGTGACAAGTGAAGTTATAGATGCAAAGACTGAGCAAAGATGGTATGATAATAGCATCCAATATGAAGATAGATGCTAGTTTGAGCTCTCAATTTAACCATGTTCAGAAGGTTGCATGAAAATCTTAACTGCCCAGCATGATCTCGACATGATCGCCATTATCTTTTTCGAATCAAAAGGAAAATGGCGCGGGGGAAAATGTTTGTGATGAATTTATCCAGCCAATAAGGAGGCGCCACGAAAGATTTGATATGGCAAGATATTGGGAAGTGACGCAGAAGCAGTTACAAGCAGTTTGCCATTTACTCTATTTAAAATGTAAACCGCTAAGGGAGATGTGTTGATCATCGAAGAATAACTTAAGACAGATGTCAATCCAAGATAGTACCATTTGAATAAGCAGTTATCAGGTTGAAAGAAGGAGGATCATTCAACAGAGATTACTTGGAGGCCTCGACAATTACAAATAGAGCAAGTCTGTGATCAATGAGGGGATATCTCGATCAACATCAATCAATACACATCAATACTTTTACAATATTATATTCTTATCGATACACTTAAAGTATGAATTTGAACACCTTCGAAGTTATCTTCAAGGTTAGATTGTAGTTTATTTTGCTTAATAAAATAGTATGTTACTTTACTATTTTCATTTACTGTTCTTAAATAGAAGTAGTTATAGATTACTTAGTTCGAAGTTCTTTAACTAGTTATATCTTTACACGTTTGAAGTCCTTGTTAAGGCATCAAACATCACCACAATCTCCCTAGTGAGGCGCAGTTTGGATATTTATTACATCACGCACATTGGCAATAACTTGCCTGGCTCGCTCACACGTATATAATTCCACATATATCCTTAGAGGAATTATCCAACCAAACAACAAGACACATAAGAAATTGAAAGAATTTCTGGAAAACAATCTTTGACAATTTGTTGTTTGAAAACTTCATGGAGTTCGAAGGAGTGATACTGTGAAATGAAGGAAAAGTTAGGCTTAAAATTATTTTTAAATGCGCAGCGGAAAGATTTAGTTTCAAAAAACTTAATTGGTATGCCCAGGATCTACTGCTCGTCAATTCCATAAATGCGTATATTAAAGAGGGAGAAGAAATAAACCTCAGGTCTTGAACCCAATTATGAAATCTTCAACTTTGATGATGCAACAGCCTCCACTAGGTTGTCTTCACCCTTATGACTCCTGCGGATGCCTGTCGGAAAGACTAGAGATGGTGGGATCTCTAATATAGAGGATAGAGAAGGTTTTGGGAAGTCTAAAAAAGGTTCTGCAGCTTCAGGCACAGTAAAATGATGAACTCTTATTTCTGGACGCAGCTGATGAGAGCTGATATTTGCTTAATATTAGCTCGATAAGGAGTAAAAACTGGCTGGATTTAACCCCATTTCTCTAGTATTACCTGCACTTGTGTTTTAATTCGTCTCTTTACACAATGATATATTTTTCGTGGTATGTTGTTGTGTTTAGCTCTTTGAATGCAGGTTCTGAAGTCAAAATGGATTGCAAAGTTGAAGGGAACAACTCAAGAAGCAAATAGATGGAGTCCTGTTATCAATCGATTGACATAATACCAATCGATTGACATACTTTTATGATCAATCGATTGATGTTTTTGTCAATCGATTGAATAGTTTATCAATCGATTGACTATTTTATCAATCGATTGACTAAAACTGGAAACATTCTGCGTTAATGGAGCAAGATTTCAGCAAATTCGGACGACGACCAGCCGTTATGGATGAACCTGGACACTTCCAGCTCGTGGGTTTAACATTATATATAGAGGAAAGTAAAAGGGTTGGGGGTTGGCTCATTTTTTTTATATTTCTTGTAGGAATTTTCATGTTTCTCTCGTTTTTAAGCAAAGCTCAAGTAGGAGGATTCTTATTTTCAAATTCAGTTTGATTTTAGGTTAATTTTCTTTTCGTTGTTGATGCTCCAGAAATTGCTTGATTGTGAATCTCATTTAGTTCTAGTTGGATTTCGATAGTCTAATCTTCAAAGAAAATTAACTCATGTCTCCATTTAATTTCGTTTCTCAATTTATTTCTGTTCATGAAGTGCAAAACATGCTAGCCTAGAGTTCTGGTTGGGAATAATGTGAAGAAACATTGTTCCCAGCCACTGCCATGATTCTGTAAAAGAGTCAATGGCAATCGATTGGATACAGAATCCAATCGATTGACATCGATTCCAAGTCAATCGATTGATATACTAGTCAATCGATTGACAGTCATTTCTTATCAATCGATTGACATCATGGCAATCGATTGGTATGTTTATGACTTGGGTTTACTCCTTTTTGTATTCCAGTAACTTTTGTTTCAGAAACAAAGTCCAAATTGATCTTCCTAGTTCAAATTGCAATCTGATTTTGAAACAAGAGCTCTTTTGAATAATTAACTCAATGAACACTCATAACAAACACTTCGAATATTCCATACTCAATTTGTTAGTTATTGTTCATAGTTTTAATTAACTACTTATTTCAGTTCTTCATAAATAAGTGAGGTAAACGAACCACTAAATATGCAAGATTCACATACTTAGTGTCTAGAATGCTTAACTTAATCATTTTGAAATAAGGAATACTCTAAGGATAAAACCCCAGCTGTTCATTCTTGTTAAATCATGGTAGTGGCTGGCACTTTGTGGACTCATATGTTCCCAACTCTTTTTCATATTTGATTTTACAGTTTTTAATCCTATCTAGTCAAGTCTTTGATTCGCTATAAATTGTTCTTTTATTTTTTTGTTTTTAGGACTGTTAGAACCCCCTACTACAAGAAATCATCTTTTATTTCATTTTAGGATTCAATCTAGATTCTTCCGCCTTTACGATCCGTCCTTTGGGATTCGACCCGGTCTTACCGGTACTAAACGCGACGCGACCGTCTTCACTTGGACGTACTCTTCAGAGAACACATTTCATGTCGTGTCAAGTTTTTGGCGCCGTTGCCGGGGACGGTAACAAAGGCCAGGAATTTTGATTTGATCCAATCTTTTCTTATCCCATTTCTATCTTTCTTTTTCTTTTTCATTTCTTCAGAACACAAGCCGTATTGTTGTGTCCTTCTATGTCCTTTGATTCCACTGAAGCCTTCATCACAAATCTATTTGAAGATCCAATCCATAGTGCTGATAATCCCATTTTCACCCCATCCACTTCTAACTCGATGTCTGATATGGAGAGCCAACAAGGAGAGAATAGGCATGACCTCATCGATGACGGTCAGCGACCTTTACGAGAACTCTTGGCCCCTGATCGAACAGCCACACCTTCTTGTATCCGTATCCCTCCACACACGGGTACATTCCATTTTCGTAATGGGATGATTCAACTGTTACCCACATTTCACGGGATGGATAAAGAGAAGGCGTACTTGCACATTCGAGATTTCGAAGATGTTTGTGGCACTTTCACAGATCAGACTTGCCCAAGTGATATAATCCGACTAAAGCTTTTTCCCTTCACCTTGAAGGACAAAGCGAAGTCATGGTTATTGTCACTCAAACCGAATTCGATTTCGACTTGGCCAGCAATTCATGAAGCCTTTCTCAAAAAGTTTTTCCCTAATCGGTTAACAACAGATATCTTGAGACAAATCAAGATGTATATTCAAAAAGAGGAAGAAACTTTCGCTGAGGCATGGGAGCGTTTTAAGGATTTGTTACTGCTCTGCCCGCATCATGGTTTTGAGAAGTGGCGAACAATAAGCTTCTTCTTTGATGGCCTAAGTCCAAAGTCAAAGAAGCTCGTAGAAACTACGAGTGACGGTGAGTTTATGAGCAAGAATGCCGACCAAGCAGAGGCCCATTTCGAATGGTTAGCCGAACACGCACCGGAATGGGAAACCCAAGTGACGAGAACTCAGACCAGTTCGAGTTCAAGTAAAAAGAGCATTTATCAGCTGAAGGCAGAAGATGGCTTACTAGAGAAATACGAGCAACTAGCTCGTAAATTGGAAATTTTGGAAGCAAAGAAGGACCCGGTAATACAATTTGCATCTGAAGAATCATGTTCGAGTTGTCTACAGATGGGGCATACCTCTCAACATTGCCAAATATACCCTGTTTACCAAGAACAGAGTCCAGTGGAGGTACATGCTGTAAATGCCCCTAATCGTTTCAACCCCAATGATAGGTGGAGTCATCCTGGTTTCGATCAAAGAAACAGTGCTGCTGCAACAAACCCATCTCAACAGTGGCAGCCGAATAAAGGAAACCAGTACCGGCCTCAAAACCAAGGGTACCACCAGAGTTACCAACCTCCTCCCACTTATCAACAAAATCAAGGGTATCACCAGAACCAATATCAAAATCATTCACCTCAATCCAACTACAATCAAGGGGGTAATAACCAAACCTCATCTAACACTTATGTGCCACCTCATAAGAAGGCACAAGAGGATCCTAATACACTCATGATGCAGCAAATGATGCAGCTAATGAGTAAACTCAACACAAGTGTAGAGAGGTTAGCTGCTCAGCAAGGGGATCGAGAACGAGCTATGTTCCCTGCACAACCAGAGCCAAACCCTAGAGGCCAACACTCGGGTACAGCACCCTCAGGATCTGCACCACACGAGGAGGCCAAGGCTGTAACTGTGTTGAGGAGTGGAAGGGAGATTGAGAAAGTTTCTCTTCCTCCACACCCTGTAGTTGACAATGAAGAAGAGGTGGAAGATGAAGAAGGATTGGTGGAAGAAGAGAAAGAGGGCGAAACAGTTAAACCCAAAACAACAATTCCTGAGGATAATGAAATAAAGAGGAGACCTGGAAAAGAACCCCTCCTCGAGGAGGCACCCAAATGCCCTTTTCCAGCACCATATCCTCAGAGGTTGAAGAAACCTCAACAAGAAACGAAAAGTCAGGAGTTTCTGGAGTTATTCAAGCAGGTAAAGATCAATCTCCCACTCCTAGACGCAATTAAACAAGTGCCTTCCTACGCCAAGTTCCTAAAAGATTTGTGCACTGTAAAAAGGAAGCAAAGTGTTAAGAAGAGTGCTTACTTGGCATGCCAGGCAAGTGCAATCGTAAAACACGATTTGCCTCCCAAATACAAGGATCCAGGCACACCAACAGTTTCTTGTATAATCGGTCAGAAGAAAGTGAACAATGCGTTACTCGATTTGGGATCGAGTGTTAATCTCTTACCTTACACTGTTTATCAACAGTTAGGGTTAGGAGAACTTAAGCCCACTCGCATTACTCTTCAACTGGCAGATCGATCAATTAAATATCCGCGAGGAGTGCTGGAGGATGTCTTAGTCCAGATTGACACTTTTGTCTTTCCTGTTGATTTCGTTGTCCTGGACACTGAACCAGTTTACAATGCTAAATCTCAGATTCCAGTGATCTTTGGACGTCCTTTCCTCGCGACAATTGATGCGACGATCAAAGTAAGGAGTGGAGTTATGACCGTTGTTTTTGGGAATATGACATTAAATATCAAGATCTTTTCAAATCCCAAAATTGAAGATTTTGATGAGGAGGAAGAGGAGGTGAATTGGGTAGAAGCAGTAATTCAAGATTGCTTTGATTCAACTGCTCCCTCGGATCCTGTGGAGTCCGTTATGACTAACTCATGCTATGAATTTGAAAGATACACTCCACAAGATGAAAAGATGAGTCAGATATGTTCTATATTGGAGGTTGTTGAAGAGGAAGTTGCAAGAACAATGTGGACGGCTCAATATGAGCAGCTACCGCCAAAGACCAAGTTGGCAGTGCCGTCGAATCTGCAATTTCCGGAGTTGGAATTAAAAGAACTCCCGAAAGAATTGAAGTATGTATTTCTGGGAGAAGAGAAGACCTTTCCTGTGATTATTTCATCTGTTTTAAATCACGAACAGGAAGGTAAGCTGATACAGTTGCTTAGGCAACACAGGAGTGCATTAGGATGGACCGTTGCTGATTTAAGAGGAATTAATCCATCCATATGCACTCACAGGATTTACCTTGAGGAAGATGCCAAGCCTTGTCGACAAATGCAAAGGCGTCTTAACCCAAACATGCAAGAGGTGGTGAAGAAGGAAGTTATGAAATTACTGGATGTTGGGGTCATTTATCCAATCTCGGATAGTCCCTGGGTAAGTCCGACGCAAGTAGTGCCAAAGAAAGCTGGCATTACAGTGGTAGAAAACAAAGAAGGAGAATTGGTACCCACACGTGTAACCACTAGCTGGCGCATGTGTATTGACTATCGAAGGTTGAATGCGGTAACTCGGAAGGATCATTTTCCATTACCCTTCATGGATCAAATGCTCGAAAGAGTAGCAGGACACCAATTCTACTGCTTCTTGGACGGTTATAGTGGTTATAACCAAATCGAAATTGATCCTGCCGATCAAGAAAAAACCACTTTTACCTGTCCGTTTGGAACATTTGCATATCGCCGGATCCCATTCGGATTGTGCAACGCACCTGCTACTTTTCAGCGGTGCATGCTAAGCATCTTCAGCGATATGGTGGAGAAGGTCATGGAGGTTTTTATGGACGATTTCTCCGTATTTGGAAGCAGTTTTGATCATTGCCTGGAGAACCTCCAGAAAGTCCTGAAAAGATGCGAGGACAAGAATTTGGTCCTCAACTGGGAGAAATGTCACTTTATGGTGACGAAAGGGATTGTCTTGGGACATATCGTGTCTGCTGAGGGAATACAAGTAGACAAGGCGAAGATCGATATAATTTCCAATCTTCCTGTCCCCACTACAGTGAAAGAAATACGATCGTTTCTAGGTCACGCCGGTTTCTACCGGAGGTTTATTAAGGATTTCAGTGCTGTATCTAGACCACTATGTCAACTCCTTGTTAAGGACCAACCTTTTGAGTGGAACAACAAGTGTCAGGAATCCTTTGATAAACTCAAACATCACCTAACAACAGCTCCGATAATGCAATCTCCGGATTGGAGTCTTCCTTTCGAGCTGATGTGTGATGCAACTCTTTGCTGCAACCAGTTTGCCTTGGTATGCCGATATTGTCAATTATTTGGCAACAGGAGAGACCCCATCTCATTGGTCCTCCCCTGACAGAAAGAGGTTTTTATCCATTGCCCGATGGTTTTACTTTGATGATCCGTACTTGTTTAAGTACTGTGCGGATCAAGTAATTAGGCGATGTGTCTCTGAGGAAGATATCTCTCATATTTTAGCTTCTTGCCACTCAGAGGCCTGCGGTGGCCATTTCTCAGCCCAGAAGACTGCTCAAAAAGTGTTTAGTAGTGGTTTCTACTGGCCGACAGTTTTTAAAGACTGTTATGCATTTTGTAGAGCATGTGCTAGATGCCAAATGTTGGGAAGCTTGTCAAAGAGAAATGAAATGCCGATGACCCCGATCATGACTATTGAAATCTTTGATTGCTGGGGCATCGATTTCATGGGACCATTCCCGCCATCCTCTCATTACGAATATATCCTTTTGGCGGTCGAATATGTGTCCAAATGGGTTGAGGCCATCCCGACAAGGAGAAATGATCACAAAACAGTGATCTCATTCTTTAAAGAGAATATTCTGTCAAGATTCAGAACACCAAAGGCTATGATTAGTGATCGTGGAACCCATTTTTGTAATAAGCCCTTTGAGGCACTGATGAAAAAATATGGGGTTAACCATAAGATTGCTCTATCATATCACCCACAGTCAAATGGTCAAGCAGAGCTAGCTAATAGGGAAATCAAACATATCCTGGAAAAGACTGTCAACATCAATAGAAAGGATTGGTCATCACGTCTAACTGATGCTTTATGGGCATACAGGACAGCGTACAAGACGAACCTTGGAATGTCTCCCTATAGGTTAATTTATGGAAAAGCTTGTCATTTGCCTGTGGAATTGGAGCATAAGGCATACTGGGCCACTAGATTGCTAAATTTTGACATTCATGAGAGTGGCACATTGAGGAAGTTACAACTCAATGAATTAGAGGAGATCAGAAATGATGCATATGATCGTACTCGAAATTATAAGTCAAAATTAAAAGCTAAGCATGATCGATCGATCCTGAGAAAGAAGCTTGAACCGGGACAGAAAGTTTTACTTTACGATTCAAAGCTTCATCTCTTCCCCGGAAAGCTGAGGTCGAGGTGGATAGGACCTTTCATTGTCAAGGAAGTGTTTCCACACGGAGCAGTAGAAATCGTTAATCCCAAGAATGGTAATGCTTTCAAAGTCAACGGGCAACGTTTAAAACTATTTTTGGAGAGGTTCGAATCAGAATCGGAGACCATCCACCTGGATGATCCTGATTATTCTTCTTGAAAAAGTTGAGAACCTTGTGTTGTTGTATAATAGCTTTCTCTTCTTGGTGTGTTTTTCTATTTCTGTTTCCTTGTGTTTTTATTCTGTCTTTTCATTGGCTGTAGGATGAATCCATGGCAGATGAACCCATTGCATTTCCTACCACATTTGCTCTTTCATGGGGTCCGTTCTCCAAGAACTCCAGAACTGAGGGAACAAGAAAGGCCAATTTTTACTCCACTATCCGGCTCATGCCCAGATTCCCCTAATGCAGCAATCACCAATATGAATACCTGGGATTTGCTATGCGCAGTTCGAGAGATTCTGGATGATCTTCAGTTGAACTCGGATGGAGAAGTTGTGGAGTACTTTGTGGATTTTGCAGTAGGAGAAGACCTTTCTTCCTCTGAAACTGAGCAGAATTGATAGTTCCTGTGGCAGATGAATAAGACAGAATTTCATTTCTTGTTTTATTTGTGTTTGTTTGTTTCCCGATCAAGATCTTGTACTCCTTGGATGATAATAATCCATCTTGAACCTTGAATTGTTGATGCTTGGAATAAATTCTTCCTACTGGTGTGATTGATGGGTTTGATTCCTGTTTGAATGCTCAAAGTCTTATCTCTGTCTTGAAATAGCATTCTTAAATTGTTGGGGGTAGTTACATGTTGAACATTTGGGTTCCCATGAATTTCTTATATCGATCGATTGACATTATTGTCAATCGATTGGTATGATTTGGATATCAATCGATTGATATTTTTATCAATCGATTGGGTTGAGTTCTTTGTCAATCGATTGACATCTATTGTCAATCGATTGACATCTTCCCCAGACGTAACGTCTGTTCATCTCCCTCTTCCTCATTTCATTTCAAAATTCAGAGAGAGAGGGAGAATTTGGGCGACTTTGGGAAGGCAGGGGTCCCCATCCCTTTTACATCATCATCTTCATTCATCATCATCCCTCATCATCTCCACCTTCATCATCTTCATCTTCATCACCACCGCCGCGGCCACTGTTCTCGCGTAATTATAGGGGGGAGAAGAAGGAGGGTGACTTGGGCTTTAAATCACAACATCACCATCACTTTTTCACCATAAATCTCGTCCTCAACAATTTAGGCGCGCAATTTTGCCGCATTTTTTTTTTAATCAAGGTAACTCCCAAAACCCACTTTCCATTTTCATCATTTCTCTCTTAAAACGAAAGAGGGAGCCCCTCATGGTCTTAAGACCACTAAAATGATGAAAAGGGGGACGTGAGACCTTGTTGTGGGCAGCCCTCTTGAATCGCTGATGTCAATCGATTGACATCAGGGCTCAATCGATTGATACTTCACTTCAATCGATTGACAATTTATGTCAATCGATTGACAAAAACAGAGAAGCAGAATCTCTCTTTTCTCATTTTAACTCTCTGTTACGCTTCCATTGCAGCTCCCATGGCTCCAAAGCCCAAGGATAGTGGGCCCCACCCAGAAAAATCCACGTCCCTCGAGATTCTGGACCCACCGCTTGCCCACGGGTTCAGAAACGCTAAAGAAAACACGTGGTACACCAAATATTTCCGAACTCGCACAATTATGGTGGAAAGGCAATTCGAGAATATATGGAGCGACGACAAGATTCCATTCCATTTGGCCCGTCTTCGAGCTTTTCCCGATTGGCTCCCGGTTCTGACAGCGGATAAGCAAGTTCGGCCTTCGTGGATTTGAGCGGCATGTGCTAGTATGGTTAAGGTGCCAAACGTCCCTTACACATATTTCTCGTGTGTATCGGGACGGGCGATCGAGTTCAGCCCAGCCACAGTCGCTCAGGCGCTTGGTATCCCAGAGGTTCCCGATCATATGTACCCTATTCATTCTGACCGCCCATTTCCATCTTACGATGTTGTGGCCACGGAGATTTCAGGAGGGAAGGTTAAGAAGTATTCTGGGATCACAGTGTTCGACGACCATGACCTGACGATGGACTACCACCTGTTGCACCTGACACTCTGCAGTTGCATTCTTCCCACTACTTATAAGTTGGACTTCGCCGGGTGGTACACTAGAGTTTTGTATGCCATCGGGACAGGATTGCCTATCTGCCTCGCCCGACTCTTCATCGAGTTTTTCATTGAGCCTACACGTCATCCCAGTAAATCTCAGCACTTGAAGGGTGCATGGGCGATTCATAGGGTTTGTGAGGTGGCTAGTTTAGAGGCACCAGCTGGTGAGGTTCTGCAGAAGTCAAAGTTGGGAGTTTTTGGAGGGTCTGTGGCTCGGCGATCGCTGTCACAGTTCAAAAATAAGGCGAAAGGAAAAGGAAAAATTAGAGAGAGTAGTAAGAAGAAAAAGAGAAAGAGAGGAGAGGAGACATCAGAGGAGGAAGACGATGACCCAGGGACGCCTGAGGCGGAGGGTCAGGATACAGTGGTGATTGAGGAGGACGAGGAGGATCCAGGGATGCCAGCGGCGGAGGATCAGTTTGAGTTGAAGAAACGTGACCCTCCTGCAGCATCCACATCTGCCCCAGTATCTCTCCAGGCCGTCTATGATTTACTAGTTGAGGAGAGGGAGGCACGGGTGCAGCTTCATGGAATGGTTTACGAACTCTCTGCGGAGTTGATGTTGATAGCTGCCCAGATGTTGTTGGATCGTGATGTAGTTCAGGGGAGACTCGGGCAGCTAGGTGGTCAGATTGAGCAGATTTCGATGCTGCTTGGGATCGAGCAATCCTTACGCTCATCTATGCCACCTCCTCCGACAGCTCCAGCATCGACGACAGCTCCGGCGTCTACATCAGCTCCACCAGAGGGCAGTATCTCAGAGACACCTTCACAGCCACCACCTCCAGCTGCTGCTTCACCGCCAGCTGTGAGTGACCCGGCGGTTGTCGCCCAGACTGGGACAGCTGCTGAGGGTGGTAGTGAGGTAGTTATCACGCCATCCGTTGACTAGACTGCCGATCCTTAGGAGGGAGATGTGGCGAGCGAGAGAGTGTTTTGTTATTTCATATATCTTTCTCTCTCTTTTGTCACGTTATTTTGTCTCTGTGGATATTTTGGGTTGGATGACTATTTTTGGATCTATGATTGTGGATACTTTATGGTTTGGTTGGATGTTTATAGTTGGATGCTAATCTTACTATACAGATAGTTCTGTGTGTTCATGGATTGTGTTTCTATTGTTGATATTTTTGATTATTATCCTTTTACTCTTGATCTTGGTTGTGTGCGGAGATTGTTATATTAAACCAGGTGTATTCTCTGATGTGTATGGAAATGCTTTAATCAGGTGATATCTTCTTTTTCTTGAAATACTTCCATTGTGGACAATGTCGATTTCAGTTGGGGGTAGGGAATAGATATCCACCTGTTTTCTCTCTTGAATTTAAAATGCACACCTGTTTAATATTTGAATTTCCAAGTTTCTAGCTGTCTTAGTTTGTTTTGAATTAAAAAAAAAAAAAAAAAAAAAACTGTTGTTAAATTTCTAACTATCAAAACCTCGTTCCTCCTAGCTAAATTATTGTGCAATGATGCATTCATGTTTTCCTTGCTATATTATGGATTTCGATTACATATTACTTGGTCACTAATCTAGTTTTACATCCATAGCACGAATATATCCTGAAACAATTTTGCACGAGTTGACAATCACGAAAGAATCTTTGAATGAGAATGAAATACGATTGTCATGATTAATGGATTAATAGTGAAACTTTTAACCCTAGTGAGTTTTGAGCCATTCTTTTATTCTGAGGGTTAACCGCAAAACTCGTGTTAATTCTTGAAATACACTTTTATCTCGTTGAGAGTCTCATTCTTGTTTCATTTGGCTGATACATCAGGAGAACGTTCAGGATTTACTAATTTTAAAACTCAGGAAATACTTGAGATAAGTTATAATGTCTAGAAGATGATTTAGGCCATCGTTTCCTCACCTCATTTCTCGAGGAAGTCTAAAACCTCACTTACCTATCACAAATTAAGGCCTCTACCTAAAATCACCCTTTTATAATCAAGCATGTGACGGTTTTGTGAAAATTGTAAAAGGAGAAAAAGGAGAAGTGATTGCAGATATTTATATATATATATAAAAAAAAAAAAAAAAAAAAGAGGAAGAAGAAAAGTGGAAAGCAATAATAAAAAAAGGGAAATTGGAGAATTGATAAATAAAAGGTGTGAAGTGGAGTTGGTTTTATTATGTCACATGCTTGAACTCATTTTTCACAGTCCATCATCTCTTACCTCTCCTCATATTTCTGTCACAAGTCCTGAGGATTCTAGATTAATTTTAACAAATCTCGAGTATGAAATGAGTTTTCCACAGTAGATCGCTCTTGTTGTAATTGGCATTCCATCCATGAGACTCATGCACCTCAAATAAGCGTTCTTCAGTGTCTAGTATGTAAGCATGTTTGATTGCCTCTACATTTACTCATTTGAGCTTCATACTATGAGTGCATAAGTTTTAATCCAGTTTCAGAGTGATTTCTATTTTGAGCGTAAACCGTGTGAGAATTGAGTTGAAACTATGAAGTCTTAAGCATGTCAGTCTAAATAATTCTGAGATAAAGATTTCTATCGTAGTTGTTAACTCCCCACACACACAAGGATATATAAATGCTGTGAATGTATTTTAACTTGAATAGTTACTTTGTAACATGTTGTTTACTTCCATAGCATGGTAAAGGAATTCATATCCTTGTTAAGCATAATTTTTAGCATAAAAGAGAAATTGAAGCTTTGGTGAGTTTGGAAAATTTGACATTTGAATTTTGTGGGTAGATTCTCTGAAAATCCTCACGAGACACAACTCGTCCATTAGGGTAAACCTAAAGGTTCAAAGGCTTGTTGCATATGCTAAATGCAACCGCGATTCCTGCGAAAGTGAGTTAGGATCTCTCTTTTATTTTAGCTCAATAAGAATTGTAACGTCAATTGTTGTTCGTCTTGGTTTGAGTTGATTCCGCTTCGTTGCTAGAGACTAGCAAAGCGCTAGTTGGGGGTCGTGATGAGAGCTGATATTTGCTTAATATTAGCTCGATAAGGAGTAAAAACTGGCTGGATTTAACCCCATTTCTCTAGTATTACCTGCACTTGTGTTTTAATTCGTCTCTTTACACAATGATATATTTTTCGTGGTATGTTGTTGTGTTTAGCTCTTTGAATGCAGGTTCTGAAGTCAAAATGGATTGCAAAGTTGAAGGGAACAACTCAAGAAGCAAATAGATGGAGTCCTGTTATCAATCGATTGACATAATACCAATCGATTGACATACTTTTATGATCAATCGATTGATGTTTTTGTCAATCGATTGAATAGTTTATCAATCGATTGACTATTTTATCAATCGATTGACTAAAACTAGAAACATTCTGCGTTAATGGAGCAAGATTTCAGCAAATTTGGACGACGACCAGCCGTTATGGATGAACCTGGACACTTCCAGCTCGTGGGTTTAACATTATATATAGAGGAAAGTAAAAGGGTTGGGGGTTGGCTCATTTTTTTTATATTTCTTGTAGGAATTTTCATGTTTCTCTCGTTTTTAAGCAAAGCTCAAGTAGGAGGATTCTTATTTTCAAATTCAGTTTGATTTTAGGTTAATTTTCTTTTCGTTGTTGATGCTCCAGAAATTGCTTGATTGTGAATCTCATTTAGTTCTAGTTGGATTTCGATAGTCTAATCTTCAAAGAAAATTAACTCATGTCTCCATTTAATTTCGTTTCTCAATTTATTTCTGTTCATGAAGTGCAAAACATGCTAGCCTAGAGTTCTGGTTGGGAATAATGTGAAGAAACATTGTTCCCAGCCACTGCCATGATTCTGTAAAAGAGTCAATGGCAATCGATTGGATACAGAATCCAATCGATTGACATCGATTCCAAGTCAATCGATTGATATACTAGTCAATCGATTGACATTCATTTCTTATCAATCGATTGACATCATGGCAATCGATTGGTATGTTTATGACTTGGGTTTACTCCTTTTTGTATTCCAGTAACTTTTGTTTCAGAAACAAAGTCCAAATTGATCTTCCTAGTTCAAATTGCAATCTGATTTTGAAACAAGAGCTCTTTTGAATAATTAACTCAATGAACACTCATAACAAACACTTCGAATATTCCATACTCAATTTGTTAGTTATTGTTCATAGTTTTAATTAACTACTTATTTCATTTCTTCATAAATAAGTGAGGTAAACGAACCACTAAATATGCAAGATTCACATACTTAGTGTCTAGAATGCTTAACTTAATCATTTTGAAATAAGGAATACTCTAAGGATAAAACCCCAGCTGTTCATTCTTGTTAAATCATGGTAGTGGCTGGCACTTTGTGGACTCATATGTTCCCAACTCTTTTTCATATTTGATTTTACAGTTTTTAATCCTATCTAGTCAAGTCTTTGATTCGCTATAAATTGTTCTTTTATTTTTTTGTTTTTAGGACTGTTAGAACCCCCTACTACAAGAAATCATCTTTTATTTCATTTTAGGATTCAATCTAGATTCTTCCGCCTTTACGATCCGTCCTTTGGGATTCGACCTGGTCTTACCGGTACTAAACGCGACGCGACCGTCTTCACTTGGACGTACTCTTCAGAGAACACATTTCATGTCGTGTCAGCAGCTGCCCTATTCATAGACTCCCAGAACTGACCTAATGTTCGAGCGATTGAAGTGGCTTCAATCGATCGAGCCTTCGATCAATCGAACCACCTTCGAGCGATCGAACCCGCCAAGACTTCAATCGATCGAGATACCTTCGATCGATCGAATCTGCCTTGACAAGATCCTCATGTGCCTTTCCAAGCATCCTAGCAGAGCTAAGAGTGGGACCTCCTAGGCTCTTTATTGTTGGCTCAGACTAGTTGTTAATTCCCATGACCAAACTCTTTGATCAGCAAACTAACCAACTGATCAGTTAACGTTTACTCCACTATAAACGATAACTGAACTCCAATGCAAAAGAACATATCCGAAGCGATAACTAGACTTGTATGGTGTACTAATGTCCCTCTACCTTCAGCATTCGTAATCATATTGAGGTAGTCGGATAACTGTTACTGTCAACCTGAATCATGAATACTTATTGTATTCCTTGAGTCCCATTCACCTATCATGATTACCAAACATGTTGATAACTACTTATCAACAAGACTGTAGTTCTCAGTAATCAACTTGGTGACATTCTTAAGGGAATGCTTACTCTGAATCAGAGGGTAGATTCTATCTTGACAATATATGTTCACAACCCTGTGAACATGACATACCCAAGATACCCAGGTGTTGATCTTTTATAGACCTCACTGATTGGTAAGTCAAAGCAGCCATATCCACAGTTTGTGTCCACAATCATCTCAAGATTGAGAAAACGTACCTTATACAAATTATGAGTTCCTATTGACTGTTGATAGTCTTGAGTGTCAATAGGAAAGCCAGGTCCATCAACGAACTATAAGCACTAGCATATTAACGAAGCGTTACACTCTAGTGATTGAGATTAATCACTCCATCCAATGGTAGTTAATCATGCTACAGTGTAAACCTGATGAGATATCCAGTCTCATCATCCACTGTGACAAACTCTAAGTATCAAAGAATAATAATTTGTATCTCTCTTGTATGTATCTCATACACACACGAATTGCTTACTATGATACTTAAGGATTAACAATCATCTCATGAAAGAAACATACACAATGAAATGTAAAGCTGATATCCATATATTAAAATGTCAATGTCTTATACATAAAGTAATGGTTTGAGGTCACAAACCCAAAAAACTCCTACTTGCACTCACAAACATTCAGGATTACATCTGAGACCTAGACTATCTAAATAACGATCAAAGACCTTCTGTAGCAAGGCCTTTATAAACGGATCTGCAAGATTATCAGGGGTGGCAATCTTGCTAACAGTCACATCTCCACATTCAACAATATATCAGATTAGGTGATATTTCTGCTCTACGTGCTTTTACAATAAAGTGTAATAGGTGACAGCAACGCTGGTACCACCTTGAGCTCCATAAAAAACTTCTTCAGCTAAACAGCTTCCTTTGCGGCTTAGCAAGCAGCCACATACTCAGCTTCTATAGTTGAGTCTGTAATGCATTTCTGCTTAATGCTCCTCCAACAAACAACACTACCTCCCAAGGTAAAGAGATGTATGTATGTCGATTTTCTCAAATCTTTATCTGACATAAAGTCCAAGTCAGTGTATCCCACTGGAACTAACTCACTACCACCATACATAAGCATGCAATCTTTAGTCCTTCTCAAGTACTTAAGAATGTTCTTAACGGCTGTCCAGTGCTCTGGACCTGGATTCGATTGATACTTGCTGACCATGCCTACGGCAAAGCAGATATTCGGTCTAGTGCATAACATTGCATATATGAGACTTCCCATTACCGAAGCATAGGGAACTCCTACCATGCGATTCCTTTCCTCCTGTGTTTTTGGACACTGGTCCTTGGAGAACGCTAAACCATGCCTGAAAGGTAACAGACATTTCTTCGAATTATCCATTGAAAACCTAGTTAGCACCTTATCGATATAACCATCTTGAGTTAATCCCATTATCTTTCGCTTACGATCCTGAAAGAGCTTTGTCCTAAGGATATAGCTCGCCTCTCTTAGATCCTTCATATCAAAAGTACTAGCTAGCCAAACCTTGACCGTTGACAATGCCGCTACATCATTCTCAATGAGTAGAATGTCATCAATGTAGAGCACAAAAAAAGCCACCACTTTTCCTTCATGCTTCTTGTATACACAAGGTTTGTCCAGATTTTGTATGAAACCAAACAATTTGACTGCTTGGTCAAAATGTATATTCCAACTCCTGGATGCCTACTTAAGCCCATAAATGGACTTTTGTAACTTGTATACCAAGTTACCTTTCCGACCAGCTATGAACCCTTCTAGTTGTTGCATATAGATGTCCTCCTCAAGATTGCCATTCAAGAATGCAGTCTTGACGTCCATCTTCCAGATCCCATAATCTAGGCATGTAGCAATGGATAAGAGTGTCTTGATGGACTTGAGCATGACTACCGGCGAGAAGGTTTCCTCATTGTCAATGCCCTCCCTCTGAGTGTAACATTTCGCTACAAGCCTTAATTTAAAGGTTTCAACCTTTCCATCAGATCCTCTTTTCCTCTTGTAGACCCACTTATAGCCAATGGGTTTAATATTGGCTGAAAGTTCTACAAGATCCCAGACCTGATTGGAATCTATAGATTCCAATTCAGCTTTCGTAGCTTTAACCCAATGAGCTGAGTCTACATCAGCCATTGCCTCTTCGTATATGCTAGGATCAGATCAGATTCTATGGAGACAGCTTCAAAAACTTCTCCTAAGAACATGTATCTATTAGGCTGGCTAATAATCCTCCCACTACGATGAGGTATCAGTACGGAAATGGGTGAAGAAGTGGTATTTTCTTGATTTACATCATTATCAACTGCGGGTTGGACTGAGGGCTCTCCTTCTATCTCTCTCAGATCTATCATTCCCTTAGGTTTATGGCTCATGATATAATCATCCTCTAAGAAAATAGCATTTGTACTAACAAACACTTTCTATTATCTTGGATCATAAAAATACCATCTATAAGTACCCTTTGGATACCCTCCGAAGTAACATACTTCCGATCTAGAATTCAACTTGCTCATCTTTCCTTTTAGCACATGTGCCGGACACCCCCATATCCGGAGATGTTGCAAAGAAGGCTTGTGCTCAATCCACATCTCCCACGGTGTCCTAGGAACAGATTTGCTTGGTACTAAATTTAGTATGTACGCAGCAGTTTCCAAAGCATAACTCCAAAGGAATAATGGCAACTCTGAATAACTCATCATCGACTTAGTCATGTCTAAAAGCATTCGGTTTCTTCTCTTTTCTACACCATTCTGCTGAGGTGTACCAGGTACAGTCAACTATGATAGAATCCCATTCTGTATGAGATGATCAATAAACTCATTAGAGAGGTACTCGCCACCTCAATCAGATCGAACGACCTTGATATGTGTGCCCAATTGCTTCTCCATTTCAGCCCTAAACTCTTTGAACTTTTCAAAGGCTTCAGACTTGTGCTGCATTAGGTACACATATCCATACCTAGAGTGGTCATCAGTAAATGTTATGAAGTACTCATAACCACCCCTTGCTCTAATATTTATTGGTCCACACACATCAGTATGAACTAATTTCAACAATGCATTGGTCCTATTGTCCTTTGCAGGAAAGGGCCTTTTGGTCATCTTACCCTCTAAACAAGACTCGCAGACTTCCATTGGTTTGAGAACCAAATCGCCTAAGACCCCTTCTTTGACTAGTCTGCCAATTCTATTTAGATTGATATGGCCAAGCCTTATATGCTAAAGCTTTGTTGGATTAGTGGAAGGTTCCTTTATTTTAGATGGTATACTTACCACTAAGTTATTAAGTTCCATACAAGAGTCTTTAGAAATATTAGGAGTGATCACATACAAACCATTTGATTTAACACCAGAACAAATAAAAGAACCATCACAACTTTAGTTCCAAAATGAAAAGAATAACCATTATTCGATAAATTTGAAACTGAAATTAAATTACGTCTCATTGAAGGGACGTAAAGTATATCTGATAAAATCAAAACTTTATTGTCTAAAAATTCTAAAACTACGACTCTTATAGCAACCGTAGATACGATTGCACTAGAACCTAGAGTAAGTACGATCTCTCCATCACTGCACCTCCTGGTTTATCTGAACCCCTGTAATGAATTACAGATATGGTTAGTCGCACCAGAATCAATGCACCAAGTGTTTGAAGTATCCGTTATAAAACTTACTTCAATCACATATGACTCAATCATACCTTGAACTCTTGTAGCTAAGAATTATGGACATTTCCTCTTCCAGTGGCCCTTCTCACCGTATTGAAAACACTTTCCTTTGCCTTGGCCACCCACATTCCCTTTGTCCTTACCTTTTCCCTTGGATTTTGCAATCTTAGGGACCGGTCCAATACTTAGACCACCAGTGCCAGCCTTCTCCTTCCATTTCTTTTATTTCGGTGTAGATCGGGAGGAGGAAGAACTTTTCTCAACGTTCAAAACATTGCCTCCAGGTTTGATCACCCCTTCTGCTGCCAGGAAAGAGCTCATTAATTCGCTCATTAAAAAATTCATTGTATTCATATTTTAGTTTAGTTTAAATTGAGTGAATGATGGCGATAACATATTGAGGATCATATCAACTTGGGTCTGTGCATCAATGTTGGCACCTAGGGTCTCCAGCTCGTTCAAATAACCAATCATTTTTAAAACATGTTCTTTGACTAGAGTCCCTTCCGACATCTTAGCACTCATTATCTTCTGCATAGCTACCTGCCTGGCAAGCCTGCCATGCTCCCCAAACATCTTTTTTAGGGATTCGATAATGTCACTGGCAGAATTGTTCGACTGGAATTGGTGTTGCAACACACCAGCCATTGAGGCCAGAATGTAGCAACGGGCCATTCCATTCGACTTCTTCCATTTATTGAACTCGCATTTAGCAGCTGCAGAAGCATTTATCGCGGGTTCTTTGGGGCATGGGGTGATAAGGACATATATGTGATCCTCCGCGGTTAATACGATGTTAAGGTTCGTTTCCATTCTGTGTAATTATTTCTAGTTAACTTGTTTTGAGTGAGTATGGTGGAAAGTGGACTAAATGTAGATCCAGACATTATGATTTATTGTAAAAATCAAAATACAAAATAAATATGAATTTAAGAATTTGACAATTTTGAAATAAAAGAATCTTTAAAACTCTTATTTTAAAAACAAAGTCGCTGAAATATCGAAACGAAACAACAAAGCCACCGTGTGGTGGTCAATGTTCGATCTTTCGATTAATCATGACTTGTCCGCTATGTAACTCTTGCAAAACAAGTTATGACTCCTGAACCTTTTTGATCTCTAATTTTCTAAATAATGCCCCGTATAGGATCCCTTATCCATAGCTTAGCTAGTGTGTACCATTAACTAGGATCCAATCACAACCGCCTCAAGTAGCGCCTCCGTGTGGTGGTCACCCTCTAACTCGTCTGATTGATCCTATCCATCGGAAGTTCACATCTAGTAACCAATGAGTAGTGTATCCTCCATGTGGAATGATTACCCCTGGCGAGGTGACACAGAATGCACTACTCATCTTACAATGAACCGTTAATGGAAGATCGTGGGTGTTATAGCAAGACCCTCTCCCACTAGATTTAATAAATAAGGATTTTATTTTTTGAAAAAATTAGCTTCTACACATTACCCATAAACATACAATGTTTACTAATGCGTTGAAAATAGTTTTTGAATTTTATTTTAGAAAACTTGTTTTATGTGCATGCAAGTAGTAACAATATAAGTAAACGTCAATCACAACCAAGAACATAAAACCAAAAAAAAAACTAAAATTGAAAACAAAGGCATTCATATGCCTCTATCTTCCATAGCTCTATCTCCATAGAACCTTCGTCTTGGTTTGATCGCTTCCAGCTCCATCTTCATGGACAACGGCTTGCTCCTCCATCTTCATGGATATTCTAAATCTATTACATTGGTCCTATGCTTCTTTCGAAACTTACAATTTATCTAGAAATTGAAAAATAACAATAAAATAAAAGGCTAGGGAAACCGGTGCGACTTTCCTTTTCGTAGGATTGAAGTTGCAGCGCCCTTTACATATGCCTTTAAAACCAAACCAAGAATTAAAATAAAACATACACCAATCTCAAACATTCATACAATAATAAAACTGATCTTGGTGACATGGGAGATAGAGGACTAACTTTGCTGCAAAAGGGTTAGTCGTACACAATCCATGAATATATAACAAATATATATATATTTATATACATTGGAACCCTTAATTGATTCACACGGTACATAAACTTTTTATGAACTGAATTAGAACTCAAAACAGCATCTCACTTCTCTATCATACTTTGATCGATCGAACATTCGATCGATTGAACATAGTTCAATCGATTAAACTTTTAGTTTCACAGAAAGGTTTGAAAATCTTTACAAAATAATTAAAAAATTAAAGTATATATTTTAAAATCTTTAAAACTGTAAACTGAACACCTGGACAGAGAATCTCTCTCGATCGATTGAACACCATTCGATCGATTGAACATAACCAAAGTTTGATCAATCGAAACTAGTTCGATCGCTTGAGAACAGACGAAGTTCGATCGATCGAGATTACTTCGATCGATCGAATCCATCATGCATCCAATGCAATCACAGATTTGTATTCTGCTGCGTAAACACTGGAGAAACAGATCTGTGACGATGCAGTTTCGAAAATAGTCCTAAAATCAGCATGCAAATCAAAACTAGTGTTCCAAAACGCATCTATAGATCCAAACAAGCGTGGCTCTAATACTAATTGAAGGAAAAATTAGGTTTAAAATTAATTTTAAATCGCAGCGGAAAGATTAAGTTTCAAAAAATTTAATTGGTATGCCCAGGATCTACTACTCGTCAATTCCATAGATGCGTATACTAAAGAGGGAGAAGAAATATACCTCAGGTCTTGAACCCAATTATGAAATCTTTAATTTTGATGATGCAACAACCTCCACTAGGTTGTCTTGACCCTTATGACTCTTGCGGATGCCTGCTGGAAAGACTAGAGATGGTGGGATCTCTAATATAGAGGATAGAGAAGGTTTTGGGAAGTCTAAAATAGGTTCTGCAGCTTCAGGCACAGTAAAATGACGACCTCTTATTTCTGGACGCAGCTGCCCTATTTATAATTCCCAGAACCGACCTAATGTTCGAGCGATCGAAGTGGCTACAATCGATTGAACCACCTTCGAGCGATCAAACCTGCCAAGACTTCAATCGATCGCGATACCTTCGATCGATTAAACCTGCCTTGACAAGATCCTCATGTACCTTTCCAAGCATCTTAGTGGAGCTAAGAGTGGGACCTCCTAAGCTCTTTATTGTTGGCTCAGACTAGTTGTTAATCCCATGACCAAACTCTTTGATCAGCAAACTAACCAACTGATCAGTTAACGTTTACTCCACTATAAAACGATAATTGAACTCCAACGCAAAGAAAATATCTGAAGCGATAACTAGACTTGTATTGTGTACTAATGTCCCTCTACCTTCAGCATTCGTAATCATATTGAGATAGTCGGATAACTGTTACTGTCAACCTGAATCATGAATACTTCTTGTATTCCTTGAGTCTCATTCACCTCTCACGATTACCAAACATGTTGATAACTACTTATCAACAAGACTGTAGTTCTCAGTAATTAACTTGGTGACATTCTCAAGGGAATGCTTACTCTGAATCACAGGGTGGATTCTATCTTGACAACATATGTTCACAACCCTGTGAACATGACATACCCAAGATACCTAGGTGTTGGTAAGTCAAAGCAGCCATATCCATAGTTTGAGTCCATAATTGTCTCAAGATTGAGAACACGTACCTTATACAAGTTATGAGTTCCTATCGACTGTTGACAATCTTGAGTGTCAATAGGAAAGCTCAGTTCCATCAATGAACTATAAGCACTAGCATATTAACTAAGAGTTACACTCTAGTGATTGAGATTAATCACTCATTCCAATGGTAGTTAATCATGCTACAGTATAAACCTGATGAGATATCCAGTCTCATCATCCACTGTGACAAGCTCTAAGTATCAAAGAATAATAATTCGTATCTCACTTGTATGTATCTCATACACACATGAATTACTTACTATGATACTTAAGGATTAACAATCATCTCATAAAAGAAACATACACAATGAAATGTAAAGCTGATATCCATATATTAAAATGTCAATGTCTTATACATAAAGTAATGGTTTGAGGGCACAAACCCAACATGAAAGTCCTCTAAACAGAGTTTTGAGGAGTGAAAATAAGATTCAGCATAAAATTGAAGCTCTTTATAACAGTTTTGTCGGAAGTATAGTATAGATTTGGAATTTGTGCTTTAGGGATGGGGTTTTCCCTTAAAATACGGGTGCAGATGGGTAGATACGGAGTTTTTGATTGGATTGGGATACAATGATAATCATTATTTTTTCCCTAATATGATACATGTTGGAAATGGAGAAGACGAAGGAGCATAGATGAGCTTATCAGTTGGACTATCAAAGAAGAGTAGGAAAGATGGACATTAATGGAAGATCCATGAATCATAGAGGAAGTTATCCAATGCTTTACAGTTGATGTTCTATTGACACAACTTGTTATGTTGTGATTACTTCATTGGTTGGCGTACATACACTGATTTACGGATGAACCATATAGAATTTAAACTCAAAATTAAACCTAGATGCCTATTATAACATAAATTTCCCTGCTATTAATTAGTAGGATTCCTGGTCTTATCACATTAAAACAATTTTGACACTGAATTTGATTGGATAAAAATTTTAGAGAACGCTTTCTCATTTCTCTTCATCTTCTACCTAATCTAAGGTCAAGTTTTGTTAGCATTAAAGAGACACAGAGATACACAACTAGAAGGAGAGAGAATCTGCCACGGACGCACGAGAGAGAGAGAGAGAGAGAGAGAAAGTGCTCCAACTACAAACCTTCATTTTTTTCCTTCAGTTTAGAATCTCTGCTTCATTTTATAATAGAGTGGCCCCACCTTTTCCAAAAATGAACTCTAACCATCCCTATTTCATTTTACTATTCATCAATTACTTCAAATCGCTATTCTTTTGGGCTACCAATATGAAAATTTACATACTTTCTTCACAACTTTAATATATCATTAGATTATCTACCACATTTTTATTCAACCATGATTTGTTTATTACTTTTATTTTTAAATTAAATAATATGTTCATCAATAAAAAAAACATCTTTATATTATTTTTTTAGATTTCTATCATTAATTAAATAAAAACATCTCTATAAGTGGAATTGTTAGGGATGATTGGATGAATAGTGAAATTAGGGAAGATTTGGGACAGATGTGAAATTTTTTAGAGTGAATAGTAAAATGAAGGCTTGGTTTTTTTTTTTTTGAGGACAAGTTTGAAAGCAACACTATTCATGGCTCAAAAAAATTTTTTTTTGGGAAGAAGAAATGAGACACGGTTGGGATGCATTTTTGGAATTTTTAGTCCATGTTTGAAGAAATGAAGCACTATTGGAGATGCTCTTAGTTAGCGGTTTTCAGAGCTAATATGATCTTAGAAAGAGTGGCATTTGTTTTAATAAGTGAAACAATAATGTTGTTTATTAAATATATGTGCAGGTTTTTTTTCCTTCCCTTTTTTTCCAAACCAGTTATATCTAACTACAAAAATTCTATAAAAAAGATGCCCTCTCTTTTAATAAAGAGAGGGCGCCTGCTTTGGCCATCGGATCGTGTTTAAAAAAGAATTATCTATTTCTTTGATTACCTAGAAAATTATCATGATACTATAGATCTCAATGTTAAGAAAAGACGAATCAAAAAAGATAATAGTAACCCATCTCATTCTAAGAATAGTAAGTCCAAGCCTAGTAAGACTATAAAATAATATAGCAAACCCCATAAATCACTCCGTAGTAAAAAACCAAAGGACACTAGTGATTTGTCCCATTCAAAGCCTAGCAAGTCATCTAAGTCTACAAAGTCAAAAAGTGAAAGTAGGGAACATAATCATAAAACTAAGAGTAAACCTATAGAACTAACTCATAAGGATACGGTTGATATAAATCTACAGTTAGATTATAATTACCCATCCTTTAATGAAAACAATAGTGAACAATCTGATAGAATATTTAATGTTTTAACTAAGAAAAGTGAACAGGAAAACTTATTGTTAGATTTAATTAGTAAAATAGATTATGAAGATTTAAAATCAACATATTTAAATAAGTTAAGAATACTATTAGCCAAACAGGAAGAGGCTAGCTAGTAAAACCAATCATCCCACTATTAGTCTTGATAAAACGCTTGAGAGATTTAATAAACCCAAAAAAGAAGTTGCAGTTCAAGATTTACAAATTGAAATCAAGCAAGTTAAAGTTGATATAAAAAACTTACAAGAGCAAGTTGCCAAATTTGACCAAGAACACAGTAGTGAAGATACTTCCCGTAGTGAAGATTCCAGTAGTGAAGAGATTTCCCCTAGTAACCAAAATTCTCAAAATAAAGAAATAGGACAACCCAGTTTGCTTCAAGTTATGAATAAAATACATTTATAAAAATGGCATTGTAATGTTAAAATACTAGTAAATAAAGACTAAAGAAGAAAGAGCCAAGAGTTCTAAAAAATATCGGTAGGAATCTATCTTATATTGGGCAATGGTGTGGGTCCTAAAAAAAATTAATCCAAGGGCCAAGAGTTCTCCATTTACTAAACTTTGGATCTTGGCCCTTATCCACATCATATCCACTTTTCACCCTTAGATCAACTTAATCCAACGGTCACAAAACAAACTCTCACCAACACCACTTATGCACCATATAACTTCCACCCTCTATTTACCCCACTCTCAGTCGAAATTCTCTCCTCTCTCTCTCTCTCACTCTCTCCTCTATGCATGCACACAAACACACGTAGCCTACTAAACATAAACACACTAGATTTGGAAGGATAGGCTTAGTTTGAATTCAAAAAAAATTATCTTAACTACTAGTTTTTGGTAGCTATATCTCAAGAAAATATTGTTTGCTAAGATGGATATATCACTTTCTACAAAAAAAATGATGGATATATCACGTCTCTCTTTCTCCCCTTCTTCTCCAGCTCCCTTCTCTTTATCAATCACTGCCTCCATCCGGCAGACCACCATTGCCAGTAACTTTCAAGGTGCACTCTTCTCTCTCTTCCTTCTCTCTCATGCGTGCTTGGATGTGTGTGGGTGTTTCTGTGAAATACCGAAAAAGATGTGAATCTCTAAAAAAACAAATAAGGAACTTGATCGTTCTAAATCGCTTCCATTGATTAGCAAAACAAAAAGGCAAAAAATGTGTCAAACATACCACAACTGCTCTTTTGTTGTACTGATTTGACAACAGCTAATAAAGTTTTTGGAGAGAGAAGTTTTTAGAGTTGTAGAGAGAGAAAGGAAAATATCCATACTCTACCTTTGTGGACCTTTTCCATTTCCACAATGTCTAAAATGATGAATAGTGTGGGACCTACAACCTAATTTATATTCATAAAATGATGAAAAATGAAGACGATGAAAATCATAAAACAAAGGCTACACAGCGCTATGACCCATGTAGCCCATGAGTCATGACTTATATATTCCTCTGACCCAAAAGAAAAAATAATAATTATAACTATATTCCCATATCACCATTCCACTCATGCGTTCATATGAAATCCTAACTACAATAAACATTGGTGGGTCACCTGCTCACTAAATGAGATTGGTTTATTCATACAAACTTTCATTTGTTTGTTCATATTTTCTTTTATTTGTTTATTCATATTTTAACACTCTGCATTGTTATGTCATTGCTGTCACTTCTTTAATTTTGTGTTAGTTTTATTCTTACAAACTTTCATAACTCTTTGTTTTTTTTGGTAACTATGGGTGTCTGGGCCAGCTTGCGCACACCTCAACTAATCCCACGAGGGCAGGGCGTCCGGGTGAATCACCTGTGGTCACTCCCTTGAGATTCGAACTTGAGACCTCTGGATATAACACCTAGAGTCCTTGCCATCCGACCATAAGGGAAGTGGTTAACTTTCATAACTCTTGAAATCAAGAATTTCAAAATAATAGGATAATAATAAGGGTAAATTGGTGAAAAGGTCATTAAGATGAGCACTCTCCTCATAAGATCCCGCCCATGTTTTTAAAACTCCTTAAGTCCATAGTTTTTAACATTTATTTGTGTAAGGTCCCAGAGTTTTTAATATTTATATTTATAAGGTCCCTCATTTTATTTTATTTTCACTTTTGATTACCAAATTGCCCTCAAAAACTAAGTGAGAAGCAACTCTCTCTGATGTTTCTCTCTCTTCTCTCTTCGTAAGAGATGGAGTTCGAAACCCTGAAGCCTGCAATTGAACTTGGAAGCTCACGGTGACGCAACCGTCAATGACAATGAGCTAAACTCAACACCATCACCGACCCTCCCTCCCTCCCCCCCTCTCCCTCTCTCTCTCTCTCTCTCTCTCTCTCTCTCCACTAGCTTCGTCGATTTCTCTCTCTAAACCAGCGCCTAATTTTTCTGCCCAGAGTAGTAAGAAATCAAGAACCTATTTTGCAATTTTGCGATCCTACAACGAGCTTCGAACTGGCGTCGGAGCCTGTTCAGAAAGCTATGAGTGATAATTATCGGCCTCGGTGGCATGGGTGGTGGTGGTGGTGGTCGTTGATCCAAATCAATTGGAAGGGATAATATATGGCATGCATGAAGTTGTGATCCAAATAAGAGGTTTTACTTTTTCACCTCGATGCCAAACCTGCTCAGTCATTTCTAATTTTCTCTTTTCTTTTTCAATTGCTTGAGTTCTGATACTGTTTATTTGGAATTTCATTTTATTTAATTCAATCTTTCCAAAGCATTTTGGATTTTTAATTTTTAACATACATTTGGATATGTTCACCAATTGCTATTTCGGTATTGTTTGTTTGCAAATGTGCATGGTGGCTTATACAATATGTGTGTGTGTGTATATATATATATATATGTATGTAAATCTATATGCATATCATGTATTTGATTACCTATTTCAGGCTGTTGAGAATAATCTAGCATGGTTAAGACTATTTCATTTTAGCATAGCAGAGATATGTTAAGAGATTGCATGTACGAACTAATGAATGGTGGGTCTTTGTGAATTTTCTTAGGATGCGGATGTTGATTGTTGAATTGTTTATAGTGTGTGATGTAAAAGGAAAGACAAGACCACCACAAACACCCATCACCATACAGTCACTACACCCCCTGACTCTTCCCTGAAAAACCCAACACACTTCACAAAAATAAGTGAAATTTCACTTAACTTGTCAAACACCAGCTAACTTTCACAGAAAAAGACATTGTTATTCTCTTCTCCTCTCTTTTTGTATTATTGTTTTAATACAGAGTAAGGATTTGGATTATGAAGTGTTTAGGATTATGAAAAGACATGACAAAAGATGGAAACATATATGTATGCAGTATTAAGTTAAGTGAAATTTCACTTATTATAGAATAAAATAAAGTAAAATTTCACTCATCTTAATAAAAATTAAGTGAAATTTCATTTAACTTAATCTATTAAATTGACTTAAGACTGTAATTTCATTGAAAATTACCTTTTCACTAAACAAAATAAATGAAACTTCACTTAAAAATTTGAAATTTTAATTTAAAAAATTTAAGTGAAATTTCACTTAATATTGGACTCTTTTTTTTTTCTTTTCTTTTCTTTTCTTTCTTTTGTTTTTTCCCCAGAATTTTAGATGCAATATGGGTCTTGTTTGAAAGATCTTGACTTGCTGATTCCAAATACATTTTTTTTTCAAAATTGAAGTTGTCGTTTGGAAGATATAGCATTTTAAAGTTTCAAAGAAAAAAAAACTGCATGTTCGCTGACATCAGTAACATTTACTGATGTGCTAACATCAACAACGTTGAGATCTCTGGCCAAAACAAAAGTTAATTTGGACTAAGGAGATTCTTGATTAAGGAAAAGTATGTTTGTAAAGTAATTTGGTTGTTTATGTATGTTGATGTTTGGTTAGATTTTTAAATCTTATGTATATTGGTGGTTGGGTGTGTTGTAGGCTTAGTGTTTGTTAAAGAGTCTAAATGAGGTGGAGCTTATTGTATGTTCAGGGCTGTTTAGGGTGGGTTTGTTGCTCTTTGTGTTTGGACATGGTCTTTGGTTTTGTATGCCTAGGCTTCATTTTTAATGAATTAAGAGAATATATCAAACTTACTTTACGGTTCAGTAAAATTTCACTTAATATTTATGTATCTTAAGTAAAATTTCACTTAATATATCAAACTTACTTTACGGGTTCAGTAAAATTTCACTTAATTTCACTTAATATTCATGTTGTGGTTTAAGGTTTAAGGTTTAAGGTTCACCAGATGAAAGATTTCAACCAGTAAAGTGGGTTTGATGTTGAAAGTGTGGAGTTCACGATAAACATCAAATCGTTCGAGGTTTCAAGTAAGAAAATATAGATGGAGCAATACTGGTCTAGTTTGTGAAAACGAATCAATGAGAGAAGGCAAATTTTAGTTATGCTCCTTGAAAAAGTGTGGACGGTTGTTCATTGATGGGTATTTTAGTGGAGATGCGATCTTGATTTATAATGGCTACGAAGTAAAATTTTTGGAAAAGAAAATAAGGAATTTGGGCAAAAGTAAGAGAAACTAGGAATTTGGACAAAAGCAAAGATTTTATGAAATGTCGCTGAATTTTTTCACAATTTAGAGACATTCTTTATCCTGGATTCAGAGATATTTTGTGAACAAATTTCTATGTCCGATCTTGCTCAATTTTGGGTTTAATTTAGCAACATTTGCTATTGCTTTATTTTTAAATTTCTCGATCTTATGATCTTATTTTGGTCGGATTAAGTGAAATTTCACTTAATATTCATGTACGTGTGAAATTTCACTTAATATTCATAAAAACATTTCCAACGCGACTTCTGCCACTTAAAAATATTAAGTGAAATTTCACTTAAGATATCTTAAGTTAATTTGATATCTGCGTGAAATTTCACTTAATATTGTACTTGTCCTTAACTCATCTTATAATAATGTTATTTCACTAATTATCCCTTTTTTGTACTTCAAAATGTCTTTGAAACATTTTCAACTTTAAGGGACATTTCGGCGAAAGTCCCTAGAACTAACTATCAAGAGGTTAAAATCTAATTTGATTCTGAACTTGTTAAAACTTCTTAATGTCGAGTTAAGTAAAATTTCACTTAATATTCATGTACGGGTTCAATGAAATTTTACTTAATATTCATTTATGCAAAGTGAAATTTCACTAAACATTTTTGTATGGAGAACTTTTTCCTTATAAAAAATTTAATTGTCCTTAACTCTAAAAAAAATAGAATCATAATGCCATTTCCGCTAATTGTCCCTTTTTGTTCTTCAGAATGTCTTTGAAACATTTCCAACTTTAAGAGATATTTCCACATCTTTCCATTACAGCTTGATATGTGTGTGTGTATATATATATATTATGTACACATGAGTAGTTGGTTGTTTAAAAGTTTGAGTATAAAAAAATAATCACATAAAATGACATGTGTAGTATAACCAATATTGGTCTTGATTGAAAGATCTCGATTTGCTGATTCTTAATATATAATTTTTTTTTCGAAATCTGAATTATCATTTGAAAGGTATATCATTTTGAAGTTTGTCAAAAAAATTAAAAAATAAAAAAACAAAAAATAAATAAAAAAACAAAACAAAACAAAAAAATTACATCACACTTACATCAGCATATGCTAATGCTCGTTCAAAGAGTTGCACGGCTCGCTGACATCATTGAATTGCAGCGGCTTGCTGACATCAGATGATGTCATCGACATGCGTTTTAGGGTATTTTGGGTCCAAAAGAATTATTGGGATATGAGGAGTTGTAAATTGTTATAGATCTAATTGATTAAGGCTAGTGTTAATGTCAAAGTACAATGTGCTAATGTCAAAGTACGTATTTTGTGTTTTAGCATTAGCATCACCCTTGATTAAATGTTATTGATTAGGGATCTTCGTTCAAGCCTCCCTAATAATAATTACACATATCCCCCTTGAGATAAGTAAAGTTTATATCAACCATACATATGAAATTGAATGATAAACATGAGGTTTAGCTTAGATCCAAACACACCCAATGTGTGGGGTTCAAACAGATAATTGACATTTATAGATGTGTAAATTTCAAAACAAATACATTAAATATAAACAAATCACCCAAACTAATAAAAGCTCAAAATGAGGCTCCAAATGATTTCTTTATACACATTTTCAAGTCCAATACGCAGGTCTCGAATTAATCATTGTGAAATAAAAGTAAACAATTCTCCCAAAAAGTTAAAGATAAAATAACGTTGTGGTCCTTTACTAAAACATAGATCTCGAACCGATAAAACCTCAACACGAGGGGAATAAATTATCCACTTCGGACAATTTCTGATACTAATGTGTAGATCTCAAACTAATCATGGAAAAAAAATATATATTTAAACTAAAAAATGAAAAATAGTATTTAAACATGGGAAAAAATACTCTACACACGTATGGGCTTCAATAAAATTTCCTTAGACTCTCCAAACGAACCCTACATAAAACCCACATGTGTAGCTATCACGCCCCGAAAATCGAAGCGCCAGGAAAGAGGAAAGATAGAGAGAAAAGAAGTAAAAACCCAATTACAATGCAGAAGCGACTTTGGAAACCCTCAGGGATTCCTACAAGGATGACTTACTAATACATAAATCCAAAATGGAATTACATGTTAACGAGTCCAACAAAGATGAAAGTACTTGAAAATTAAATTAAAAGACTATCCGGACAAGCACTAGCTTCAAGGAGAGAAGGAAAAATGCAATAAATATGATAAAAGACCATTTTTAGATAGTTGCTGAATTTTAAAACATCCATAAGTAGCCGTGTCTTTGAAATTTTCAGATTCCATTCTCTAAGGTCCATGTAAAATACGATTCTGCACAACTTATGTCAAATAGCATTTTTTCCAATTACTCACCGTTTGGGCAGAAAACTGAAATAGCAGTAGCAGTTTTTTTTTTTTACAACATGTTGAAATATTCTCAAATATGCTAAATCCCCAAGTTTAAACATCAATACATGACTAAACAAGTCCTAAACAACATACAATACGAGTCTAGAGCAAACGGAACTTCATGCACTCGAAATTTATTAAAAACGAGAAGTAAAAGAGATAAAGAGAGGAAAAATGGGAGTGGGAGAGATTGGGGAAGAGAGAAGTTTTAAACACTTTCTTTTGAGAGTAATATGAACAAATCCGGCAAGGATTTAATTTAAATACAATAAGTCTGGCAAGGACGAATCCAAACATAACCGAATCCGACAAGGATTCAAATCAACACACATACATAAAGTTTTAAAAGAGATGCTACGATCTCGGAAACATAATTACTTAATACAAGGAATCAAATCAACACACATACATAAAGTTTTAAAAGAGATGCTACGATCTCGGAAACATAATTACTTAATACAATTAAGTTTAACAAGTAGGAAAGACAAGGACTAACATTTGTCCATCAAAATTACACCAAGGCTTCCTAAAAGGCTAAATTCCACATGGGGACTATCAATATACACAACTAAGCATGAGTCTCCAAAATAGAACAAAAGTATCAATGTCTGCACGTCGGGTGATATGTGCCCTTTGCCCTTATCAAGTTCACCTGAAAAATATTTTGTCGTTTTTATGATAACGACGGCTCGTAGAAAATATTGTATCAAGTTTATATGCTATCCATGACTAAAAATGAAATGAGGTGCAATGAATCGCCACCACGGCTACAATGAAATGATTAGAGCCTCACGGCTATGCGTGATATATGCACATCTCTCTCGTTACCGGACCATGAGCTACCCACGCATGGAGTGTAGCATACCAACTTCTGGGACCTAACCGAATATAGTTGGAGTTTGAATGTTTCTAAGGGACATTCTCTCTGTCTCACATCACAACCCATATCCGGATTTCTTAAATAAAATTCCCTCACATGGGGTTTTTCTCTCTTTTTCAAACAAAATATTTATGTCGTGATAAATGAAATATTTTCCGATTAGGCCTCAATGCATATGATGTTAATAATGACATTAAAGATGATCAATTACAAGAAATTAAGCAATAATTCTAGTCCATTAGACATGATATCAAGGGTCTCAAGGAATGTAATTAGATTATATAATTTGACATTCCTAACAAAGATTTCCAAACTAATGTTCTAGTATGCTTTTACACATAAAGGGAGCATCATAAGCACACCTAGCATCACATAATCAAATTTAGTACAACCAAAGAATGTAACTCATAATTAGGCGTATTACCCTAAATTTACAACTTTGGGAAAACCTAATGTATGTGTCTAAATTATTCTCTTAACATCAGTCTAATCACATTTAACATCCCAAAATCACAACTTGTACAACCGAGCCATATAAATCACATTTAGGCATAATAACCCTAACATTACAACTTTGGGGAAAGATTCTAATGCATGTGTCTAAGTTCTCTCCTAGCATATATAAATGAACTCAAAGCACCTTAGACAAGTATAACATATGGAAATGAAACAATGTATATCTTGAATAACTTCAATGAAACAAAGCTTAGCTTCCAAAATCAATGGCAACTCAAGAGAGCTAAGCAAATCCAAAATAACTTCAATGCTTGTGCTAGGATCTTGAAGAATTCTTCAAGTATGCACCACTAATCAAGAACAACCCAAGGTTAGGATAGAAATCATGAAACTGGCAAACCCTAGGTTGTTAGAGATTGGGAAAACTTACCCACATTAGAAATCCTCCATGGAAATGGTTAAGATATGAAAGAGAAATTCTATATACTCCAAGGAAGCTATACAAAGTAAGAGAAGTCCATGAATAACTCAAAATTTGGAAAACTAATGAAACCCTAGAGTTTGGGGGTTTCTAGAAAAGTCACCAATAGGATGTCAAGCCCTAGGATTGTTAGGAGAGCTTGAAGATGAAGAACTTGACCTTCCTTAGCAATCTTGAAGAAAGAAACCCAAGGTAGAAGAAGTTTTATGGAAGTTTTTGTCTCTTGGAAGGAGAATAAGAAGAAGAAAAGAAGGAGAAGATAAAATAACGTGAATGAGGGGGGGAGGGGTTTGGCCGGCCATATAGGGGTGGGGTGGGACCCACTATCTAGTTTGCTCAAAAAATGATATATTTTGGTGCCCCAACGGACCGTCTAACCCAACGGTGTAACCCCAAAATTAAATAAACATACTCACATGAACAAAAAATAAATTTTAAAGCACAGGAAAGGTAAAATAAAATAATTTAGTCATGCTCTGGAATAAAAAATACAGTCAAATAAAATAAGAGGTCCATAATAGTAAAGGCAAAAATTAAGCCATTACCCTTTATTATAAATTTTGAAACATTATAGTAGCGTATTCACACAGATAAAATCTCAAAACAAGGCTTCAAATTATCTATTTTTGGAGCATTTTCCAACTCTGATGCGTAGATCTCGATAAACACATTTACAACAATAGTGCATGTCTAATGACTTTTTTTTTTTTTTTTGCTCTAAACTAAGGGATTATTTTCAGCTCCTAATTTGGGTTGTTCTTAAATGACATGGGTAACTAAGTTCATTTTTTTTGGTCATTAGAAAGACGGATTATTTTATGCACATGATTATATAGCTTCATTAATTAATTTTTTCTTTTGTTTTTTGCACCGTGCCCTCGGGCATGGGTACGTACTAGTTTATATATATGAAATGGGGTCTGAGCTTACCTCTGCTGGATCCATCTTTTAAAAAACATGTAAACAGAGAAGTTGAAACCTGATAAGGGGCTTTTTTAGGTGGCATATTATTGTATGCAATTTAATTAAATTTATTTGGGTATGCAAGTTTGTTCTGAAAATTTCTTTTTCTACAGTATATGCAATATTTTTTTGTATAATAGTAAATTAGAAATTTGGTCTGGCTGTGGATTATACCTCATTACCCTAAAAACTATTCTTAAAAATAGTTTTGGTTGCCGAGATTTTTAGAAGAGGTGTTTTGAATATATTTGAGAAATTTTAAAGTTTTAAGTGACTTTGGCGACAAACCAATTTAACTTGCTTTAAAACAATGTCACCTTTTTGTTGATGTTTGCAGGACATAAGAGCTTTTGTTGTGGCTCTGGACAGATCTTCTGAGGTATAAATTCTCTCTCTCTCTCTCTCTCTCTCTCTATATATATATATATATGTATGTATATGTACATATTTATAATGAAATATCTGAGCAAATTGAAATCACCTCTTTGTTACGTATCTTTGCTTGTTGAACTTGGAAAGCTTTTCTAATAGTCACGGGTACTGGTGCCACGAGAAAGATGAGAGTCAATTCCTACAACTATATCGAAGTTAAAAATAAAGTGTACATGTAGAAATATCAGCCTTCCTCAACTTCAAGTTGGATTGTAGTGAAGGTGGCATAAGGAAAATAAATCTACCTAAAAAGAGATGAATATAATTGGTTTAATGTGGGTTCTGGATGGTTGTGCTCCATAGCCGATGCCTCAATAGAGACGCAGGAGATGCAGGAGTCATCAACATCTTGAAGATATTTTATTTACTCATTGTTACGTTCATGTTATGAGCCATGTCGATTTGGGAGAAAGAAAATTGGTACACCTAGTCTTCTAAGTCAATGGAAGAAAATCATGATAAACAGATTGACTATTCAATTAACTGGGTAAACCCCCAGCATTCCAAACCCCACAAACCTAAGAAAGGCCAATAAAGTCTTAGAGAGCTTTCTCGAATCGTTGATGAATCTCAATGTTTTATTTTACTACCTTTGATTTTTTTAGTGTTTTCTTTTTAATGTCGACTTTTCAATTGATTGAACAAACCACTCAAATGTGTTTAGAAAAACTTGAAAAAGATATCTAAAAATACAAAGCCCAGAATTGCTACTCTAAAAAGTCAAAGCACAACTGCAACTGGAGCTACAAGCTCCTTCTTGGGTGTTGAGACGTGTTGTTAAAGCGTTTATTTTTATAAACATACATTTACATGTACACGAAAGAAAGTTTATATATTTATAAATACACAAAATATAAATGCACAAAAGAAAGATTATTTGCCTCACTTGGCTATTTATATTGTAGGACTCGATTATAATATACGTTCAATGCTTTCTATATGAATCCCTTACCGGTAGGTCCTTGTCATTATATTTGTTGTTTTCATAGTTGGATTTTTTTTTTCTTCAAATTTTCCTACATCTGAAGCTTTATTAAAAATGGGCACTTTATGTTGTGTTGTAATAGAATTTTGAGCTGTTTCGAATGTTTACAAAAGTCACTGCTCTGTGATTTTTCAGTGGAAATGCTTCAGTTTAAAGCTTTTAATTGTGATTTTCATTCTGAATTTTTATATTAAGATGTTGAGTCTTAACGCTTAAGTAATTCGGTGGCTTGATTATGTTATCAAACACTTTCACTTTTGTTTCTTTTAATTGTTACTTTTTAAGAATAATAAAAATCGTAAATACATGGTTTAACTAATTATTTAGTAGTTTTGATTTGTGAACTTGTTTGCTTCCGCTTAGATATTGATAGAGACTTTAAATGGCTTTCATTTTAGCTTTATACTTAGAATGAAAGCCATTATTCTTGTTATTCTAAAAGGCCTAGGTATGTAGCGTATGCCCAAGTAAACATGTAGCGTTTTTTTTTTCCTATTCTTTACTATATACCGAAGTAAACTATGATTCTGACCAGTTGGTTCGCAAGAACTACACCATGTTGCAGTTAACTACAAAGTTCCATAAATGCTGAATTTTCACGATATTGACTTCATCTCAATTTTGGTTTCTCTTTTGTAGCCCAAGTCAAGAGCTTTTGATGCAAATGTTGGATTAACATTGAAATTTTGCGAGGCTCAAAACACTCTTTTGGGGATAATGATATTTTGAATTTTAGGTTGATAAAGTGAAACACTTTTGTCATATTATCTCTTTGGATTCTGAATAGCAGGCTTGTGTATGTGTAATATTCTCTATATGTTTGTATATGTTGCTTGTATAGGTTCGTTATATGTATGCTTATCCTACAAGTTATAACTCTCACATATTGTCGCATATAAGTATCCCACGTGCAACACACACATTTTGCCTAGTAGTATATATAAGAGGGCTTCTACTATAATGGTAAAGCAAGGACTTTTTTGGCCCTGTGGTTAAGACGACCATGCATTACAGTTGGAGCCACCTAGCTGGAATTTTCTTCTTCTTCTTCTTTTTTTTAGAGTGAAAGGTGAAAGAATTTCATTAATTCGGAGACAACTCCTTGAAAACAACGTCTAACAAGAATTGAGGAAACTCAGAAAACCACACAAACTTATCAAAATGAGACTTAGCATGCCTAGCCATGCAGTGGGTAGCCAAATTGCAATCCCTACGCACAAATCCATAGTTGACCGAAACAAAATCTGAAGACACTATCTTTATCACATCGATAGTGTGTCCAAACTGTCCAAAATGGGGCTCAATTGAATTAAGCTTATTCACCACCACCTGCGCGTCCAATTCCACAATCAGATGCACATCCTGTCCAAGGCTACCAACAAGAGAAATGGCTTCCAACAAAGCAAAAGCTTCCATAGAAGTGGGGTCCCACAGGCCGGGACGAAACTCAGAGAAAGCCATTAGTACCTCCCCCGTGTGATCACGCAAAATAGCCCCAAAAACCACACCACCCTGCTCTTTAAACACAGTCTGTCGACATTCAACTTTACAAAACCAGGTGGTGGATGTTGCCATCGGGCGACTGGGCTCACCACCACACAGTGAGAAGAACTACCCTCTTGAACTTCTTGAAATTCTGAAACAAGTTGTTCAACCAAACAACCAATCTCTGTTGAGCCCCGAACCACACCATCATGGAGAAAAGCATTCCGATTGTTCCAAACAACCCATGTGCCAGACACAAAAAAATCCGGTGACACCAAGGTTTGCCCAAGCAAGATTCTCGCCACCCAGTCCAAAAATAACAAATTTCGATCAGCACGACTAAACTCAGAGGGTATAAGGACTTTCCACACATCCCGAGCCCATGAGCAACCTAGCAAAGCGTGAGAAACTGTTTCAGGTTCCTTACAGCAAAGTGGACACAGGACACCGGTTGGGACCCCCACTCCTAGCCAGTGATGCATAACAAGGCAAGAAGTCTTTACAAGCTCGTCAAAGAAAAACCCGAAGCTTTGGAGGGACATCAAGTTTCCACAAAACCTTCCAAGGGAAACCCACAACAGAAGATGATGTTGATGTCATGCCCCGACGTAGCATAAATAAGGAAAGCGTTTAATTTCCTTTATGGACCCGTAGGTCGCGACAGTTTGAAGGATCGATTCCGTCCGAAACGTCGAACAACAAACATAATAATCAGAGCAGAGCAATCAAGGCTTATAAAATTTTTCTAACTTATTACATGTTACAATACGGGTCATCTAAAGGCACAGACCGCCTTGAAACAAAACAATCACTTAATGTCTATTACAGTCATCCTTATTACAAAATCAGTTAAAAACTTAAAGCATAATAATATTGATAACAGTTCTCTTCAAAGCTGCCGTTCTCAATTAGCATAATCATAATGTTCCTCCTGGTTATAACCTGAAAAGCCTGGACACGAATGTCCAGGACGCATAAACGACGTCAGCTTCAAGAAGCTGGTGAGTATTAAAAACATAACTTTGAATGTAAAACATACCCATTTACCTCTTTCCATTTTCAGTTTTGTAAAATCAATAGTTTAACTGTAGAAAGGATTCAATTTATAAACCAACGAGGAAAACATATTCAAAGTCGTCCATTCATAAAGCATATGATCGTGTATGAGACAATGCACCACACTCATCTTGCCGACTCTTTTCTCTCGACAGACACAACAACCCACTATCTCACTCCGGTATCTTTGAAACACTAAGATAGCCACACTTTAGCAACGGGGCACCAGGGAGTGTCCAGTTTGCCTCACACTTTGGTCCGGGGTACCAGGGAGTGTCCATTGCCTCACACTTTGAATACCTAAACCGCCATGCAAATACCGGAGCAACCTCACGCAGTATCCAGACTCGGGTATCAGGGAGTGTCCGTAGGCCACACTTTAGCACTACCATGGGTGCCAGGGAGTGTCCAAGTTCGGCGTCACACACTTTAACGCTTCCATGGGCGTCAGGGAGTGTCCATATTTGCCACCGTCGCATTTCAAAGATACCCTCGTCGTAACCTCAACTACAACCACAACCACAACCACAACCACAACCACAACCACAATCTCGATCTCAATCTCAATCTCAAACTCTTTCCACACTGACCATTACTCTTTTCCACACTGACTGACACCCACATGCATGTACCACTGACCCCACATGAATGACATGAATATAAACATAAAGTAAATCGCTGAATTAAAGGCACTACGTACGCACGGGGATTGATAAGTCTTAATACGTCGTTCTACTCGTGCAAACACAACCAATTAAGATTCTGTTTTAATAATATTCCCAAACAGGACCTTAACAGTCCTTAAAAGTTGAACCAAATAGTCCCTTAACACAAAACAAACAAAACTAGAATCTGCCAGAAATCGCGCGCGCGGGCCGCTCGCGCGAGGAGTCTCTCGCGCGATCTGCCTCTTTTCCTTTTTATAATATAAACTCTTCTGTCTGCCTAGGGAAGCAAGGATCGCACGCACGGGCCGCTCGCACGGTCCGCTCGCGCGATCGCGCGCGCGAGTTTGTGCAGTAGCTTCGTCTTCTTCACTGGTTATCCCCTGTTTTTAGTTTAAGGGTCCAAATTGACCCATTTTCAATTTTGGAAGTTACTAGACCTTATTATATATGATTCTCTTCGGTTTTTCATAAGGATTATGAATCCATCAACAATTTAACATGAATCAATCTATAATTCTAGAATTTTATGAAATTTCAAAAGATGTCAAAACTTCATTTTTAGCATACTTTCTCAGGTGATCAAATTAGACTCTAATACTTTAAACATAGCATGTAGGATGTATAATCTTTCATATTTCATTCTAAAAATGGATTTTGGTTGAGTTTGGAAAATTGTGATTTCAAGCTATGAAATTACAACGTACAACATCAATAGTGGTTCATAAATTAACTACACAAATCAGTAAATAAAGAATGGATTACATTCTGAGTGAGTTAGTAATACTCACCTTGATATAGATAGAAGAAATTGGTTGAGAAGGAATAGTTATATCAGAAATTCCAAACTCAAGTTTTCAAGTTATGGAGGATGAAGTTCTTCAAATTCTGAAATTATGAACTCTCTGCACTCTCTTATCTCTCTGTGGTTCTCCAGATTGTAAACAAGAGTATGTGTGTCTAAGTGGTATAAGTGTTGTATAAATAGAAAACTAATTGGGATACTTGGAGGCCAAGAACATTGTGGTTCACTCAACAAATTGAATTTGTTTTCAATTTCTTAAAAAAAATCAAGAATATACACAGCTCATGTATCCATTGCATATACGTATATGCATTCTCAGGTGTTGAAGAGCCATTAGGCTTATAGGGGGCAACTTGGGCTATTTGGGAAATGAAGCTTGTGGTACAACAATACACATACAAGGACTAGTTTGCCAAACAAGGCCCTATCCAAATGATTGGTTTGCCATAAATGGAAAGTAAGCATAGTCACATCATTCTTATATGTCCAAATCAAAACTGTACAAGTTTAACGCGGCACGGACGGTTATGCTCATAAACTGGTATTTTCGGGGCGCGGTGGTCACCACAAAAATACAGAAATTTCATTTTAGTGTAAGAATCGATTCCACGGTTTTATAAAAATACTGATTTAGTTAAAAGTAAACTTTTCCACCGTTTTGAAATATAGATTTGAAATTCAATACAGGTATTACTGAATTTTACAGAAATTGCAGTTTGACCCCAACAATAATCTTAACTTGAAACCCAACCAGAAATAAAGTTAGGATATGAGAAATGAAATCAACATAACAGCAGACAATACTAATTGCATTTAAATATGACAATGCAAAATACAATAATTAATGAAAATGCATGTTGTTACAGTTGAGGCACCACTCCCATTATCGAATTTAGCTCGAAGACCCAACCTGTAGGCTGACTTCACATAATAACAACCTTTGTTCTCCCAGCGCCAAATGATTTTATCCCACCCTCTATTACCAATAATTGGAATATTAAGAATCGTCTCAACTTCATGCAGAAAAAAAATGTTGCGCAGTAAATCAGTATTCCAAGTTTTACCATCCGAATTGAAGAGTTGACACACATATAAACCTTTCGCATGGTCCGATAATGGGGAGACAGGACGAAAAGTAGATGGAGTAGGGATCCATGGGTCAAGACCCACCCAAACTTGGCGCCCGTCCCTAATTTTCCACCTAACCCCTCGGCCAAAGAGACTCAAGGCCCCCCAAAGGCTGTGCCAGGTGAAGGACGGTATGGACCCCAACCTTGCCTCAAGAAGCTTCCCATTTGGAAAATAGCGAGCTTTAAAAAATTTATGGAAGACAGAGCCTGTGTTATGAAGAAAATGCCAAAGTTCTTTTCCAAGAATCGCATCATTAAAAATCCCCATATCACAGAACCCCAAGCCACCTTCACTCTTTGGGAGACAAAGCCTTTCCCATTTCGCCCAATGAAGTTTCCGTTGATCAGAATTATTTCTCCACCAAAATCGGGCCAGTAATCTTTCAACTTCCATATAAAATGTCACCGGAAGCTTGAAGCAAGACATAGCATAAGTAGGGATAGCTTAAGCTATAGCTGTAAGGAGGACTTCCTTACCACCTTGAGAGAGACATCGTTCTTTCCACCCTTTAATCTTGGACGCAATGCAATCAACAATGGGCCGAAAAATTTGGCTTTTGGAGTGGCCAATGAATGACGGCAAACCAAGATATTTGTCATGTTGTGAGCAAGTTTCCACCCCCAGGATCTCAACAAGCTTCTCCTTCAAGTCATTATTCGTATTAGGACTAAAGAACACATTGGATTTAGCCACATTAATTTTCTGCCCCGATGCTTGCTCATATTTGTTCAAGATCTCAAGTAACTGAAGACAATCGGCCTCCCGAGATCGACAAAAAAGTAGACTGTCATCAGCAAACAAGAGATGAGTAATAGAAGGGCTTCCCCTACACACTTTGGCCCTGTCAAAATCACCCCGCCTTTTTGCCGCATGTAAAGATGCAGAAAGAGCCTCGGTACATAAAATAAATAGGTAAGGAGAAAGAGGTTTCCCTTGCCTGATCCCACGTGTAGGCAGGAAAGGGACAGATTGGGAATCATTAATCAACACTGCATATGAGACTGACTTGACACAAGCCATAATAAGCTGAATCCAACGATCACAAAAATCGAATCTACTCATCACCTTCTCAAGAAAGACCCACTCCACTCTATCATACGTCTTGCTCATATCTAATTTGAAAGCCATACAAGCTGACAAACCAGAGGTCTTGGATTTAATAAAATGCATATCTTCAAATGCCACAAGAACATTATCAGTAATTAATCTCCCAGGAACAAAAGCGCTTTGGTTCTTAGAAACAAATGATGGGAAGAATACGTTTAAGGCGATTAGCAAGAACCTTTGCAATAATTTTATAGACCACACTACATAAGTTGATGGGCCGAAACTCGCAAACTTTTCTAGGAGAGTGAATTTTTGGGATAAGAACAATATTCGTATGATTTAAGCCATTTGGAATCACACCATATCTGAAAAAAAAAATCAATCACGAGCCTTACAATGTCACTGCCAACCACATCCCAAAAATGCTATTAAAAAAAAAAGACAGCACACATCCCATCCGGGCTCGAAGCCTTGGCAGGGTGCATCTGGAAGAGGGAAAATTTCACCTCTTCAGGAAAAACAACAGCCTCATCCAAATTACATGGCAACAACCTCATCCAAATTACATGGGCGGGAGGATGAGAAAATATCATGGAAATAATCTAGCACAACACCTGACAGAAGCTCAGGATCCTCGATCCAAGAACCTGACCCATCCTCAATCCCCTCAATCAAATTCCTCTTTTTCCGTTGTGAAGCTTTTTTTGTGAAAGAAAGCTGTATTTTGGTCCCCATGACAAAGCCAACTAACCCAAGAGCGTTGCTTCCACATGATTTCCTCTTTCTCCAATAAACGATTTGTTTCTGCGAATACATGTCTTTCCCTGATTAAATCTTTTTGCTGCACATCCAAACTTTTCAACCTATTAAGTTCTTCCCGGTAAGACTTAAGAAGCCGGTTGACATTACCAAAAGTAGACCAATTCCAATTTCGAAGGGGACAAAGCACACCTGGTAATTTTTTCTTGAAGAGAGTGTGGCTGAGACACACCCTCCCAACTAGAAGACACAACCTCTTTGATGCTCTCGTTGGATAGCCACATCGCCTTAAAACAAAACGGACGGTTCCCCTCTTTCGAATACCCACTTCTCTAGACCATCGCATGGACGTAGGAGCATGATCTGACCTATAAGGACCTTAACAGCAACGTTTGGAAGCAAGGTGAACCATGATTCATTAGCCACCACCCTATCCAGCCGTTCTTGGATAAAATCTCTCTCATTATGATTGTTCTGCCACGTAAATGAGTTCCCTCCGTAACCCAGATCGCGAAGACCGCACCAGACAAGGGCATCTTGAAATGCCTCTGCATGTCCCCGATTCATGTCACAACCCCCTTGTTTCTTATGCGCATATAAAAACTTATTAAAATCCCCCCCCCCCCCCCCCCCCCCACCTATGGGAAAGAACTAGCATCCTGTAACATGCGGAGAAGATTCCACATGTACTTTCTTTTTGTTGTATTTGCGTGCCCATAGAAACTCGTAAATCTCCACCATCTCTCACTAGGACCCATCTCAACCTGAACATCAATATAGTGTTGTGAATAACTAAGCAGAGAAATCGGGAGCTCCGACTTCCAAAGGAGAGCAAGACCACCACTAAAACCAATCCTACCCACAGCAAAACATCCGGTAAAACCTAAACCATGGCTAATAAACTTCATCTTACGAACTGTGATGTTGGTTTCAGAGAGAAACACAATGCTGGGACCTTGAAGCTTCACCAAATCGTGAAGCACCCGAACAGATCGTGGGTTCCCAAGCCCGTGACAGTTCCAAACAAGGTAACTCACTATGAGCGGCGGGGCTGTACAGCAGCCTCCGCCTCTGTAATAGAAATGTCAACCAAATCTGACTTGTGGCGTTTCTCCATATCAAACCCTAGGCCCCCAAAGTGCCCTCCGCATTACGTTTGTAGGCCATACCCACCGGAACCGACTGACTATGGCTATCCTCCATGCCCTCCCCACGTACTAAACATTTCTAAGCACGCCCACGACACCTAATGCGACTGGGTGTAGAGGTCGTGACCTCCTCCATGGGTTGTATCTCATATACGCTTAAAGGCTCTTGTTCCCTACCATTAGCAGCAGTACTACTGGGAAGTTTAACTTCCTGAACCACAGAAGCATCAATCAACAACAGCTCGTCCATGTTCTCATTCCATATCATCAACGGCTCCTCTATGATCTCATTCACTAGCAGTAGTGGGTCTTCTTTATCCTCATCTTGCACTTTCTTTCTCTTGCACTTGAGAACACAACTACAGCTGCTCAGCTTGATGAGATTCAATTGGAAAAATCATCGGGTCATCTCTTGCAATGCTTAGAACCTTCCTTCAATCTTCTTGTTGTACGATCTGCTCCCCCATAACATTCCTCGTATCAGGTTTTGCACATAACCATGGGCCATAATGAGACTCGCCCTTAGAAAGAAGGCAACCATCTGGGTTATTCTCTCTACACTCTTTGTCATTATGCCCAATCACCCCACAGCAGAAGCAGAAAGAAGGAAGACGCTCGTAGCGGAAGCTCACCCAACGTGTAGCACCATGGGTACTAATCTTGGATCCCCTTAACAACGGTTTGGTGATATCCAGAGAGACTCTGACCCGAAGGTACTCATCCCAAGCATCTCACTTGTCATCAGTATTAACCGTAATAACCCTCCCAAGTTTGGAACCCAAAGCCATCTCAGCCTCTCGTGTCATCCCCGCCAGTGGTAATCCATGAACCTGGACCCATATTCCAACTATATCAAACGGAATCTCCACTACTGGGAGTGAATCATCCACCTCTTGAAGTGCAAGCAAGTGAGTAGCAAAGGACCATGGCTTCCCATGGAAAACCATGGCCTTGTCCCGGTCATTTTAGGGGCTATAACCCTAAAACCACAATCAAAAACCTCCATAATCCAAGAATAGTATTGCGCATCGCTTCAACATTTTATGTCCTCACCGTACGTAACGAACAAATCAGTCAAAGCCCAGCCCAAGTCGCCCGATCGCACTGTACATCAACCTTGTCCTCTTCTTCTTCAGTGAGCAAAAGTTCGCGGAACAAAACATCAAGTTCGGACTGAGTTACCCCATCGGCCATTAGGCAAGAAACACAAAAATCCAAGAAAAAACAACAAGACAAAACAAAATAAAAAGCAAACGAATTGGGCTCCACAAGGGAGACAAAGCTTACAAGCAACCCTAGAAAATTAGGGCTACTGTAGGACTCATCCTCTTCCAAACCCTAGAGAACCCTAGCTCTGAGAGACTATTAATCACCCTTAATTTTTGTTCTCCATGTTCCTGAGATTTAACTGGGATTTTCTTATCATGTAACAACAATTGAATTTTTGAAATTTTTTGAATTTCAGTCATTTGTCACCGAAATGATAGGCATATAATATTTCTGTATCATTGTCACACCCCAACCCTCCTCATGCAGATTAGGACACATGTAACAATGCTACAAGAGTCCACGTACATTATTTTGCAAGGAAACACTCGAATTACTAAGAATCGCATGTGTTTAGCAACATTAAACAACTCTATTGTTACAAAACAGCCCCCAAGGGTAAAATGATAATTAATAAGGTATATAAAATTTTATACCAAAAGATAGGTCTTTGAATCCTGGTTCCAATGCAAAAAATGGCGCGCAAATCCGAGTTTTCTAGAGTGAGTTATGCCCGTTTCAGTAAAAGCCGTCGGTTCTGAATCTGGACCAGCGGATCGATCCGCCCAAACCGGATCGATCCAGATCTAGCAGATTGTCATCTCTGGCTCCCCCAGAAGCTCCGGATCGATCCGGAGCGATCCACTCAAGGCCCGGATCGATCCGGTTCCTACAAAACCCATTCTTTTGATAGAAAATTGCTGCTAAACCAGATCAAACACATCCAAAACTTCATCAAACCTCATGAAACCTTAAGAAATCATTTCACAACCATTTATAAATACGGTTAAACATTTCCAACCACAAATCCAAGTTATTTCAAACATTCAAAACACTATCACGATCTCATTTGGATCAAAACAAGTGATTACAACCACATATACATGAAACTTTCCGAAAAGGATTCCAAAACCATTCTAACCATATAGTTACAAAAAGGTACACAAAAGAGTTGTGACGCATATCCGGACTTGCCGGAAAGGTTCATTTCCAATCCATCTCACACATATTCATAGTTAAAACTTAAGGATACATATATAGAATTTATAAACAACCTTCAAATCCTCCAACTTCTTACCCATTACTAACTACTAACATAGAGAATTACACAAGTTCTCCCAAATATACATTAAACACATAAGTTATAGAATCCCAATTAGTTCTCAATCTCTCCAACTCTACAACCACAAGTCGAGGCTTCAAGCCACAAGTTAAGGATACTATCCCACAAGTTGAACTATATTACAAGTTATAAACATATTTACAAAACCCAAATCTCTCCCCCAATCCCGAACACGTCACTTCCTCTCCGGGTATGGCTCCGTACCTGCGGTAGTTGTTATTTACCACAACAGAAACAGAAAATGGTTTTCTTAAGCATTACGCTTAGTGAGAATTCTAAACATGGCTGAATGTTTAAACATGTGCAATGCAATAATAAACACATAAATCATATCTTTGTAATCGCCGAGTCACCGGTTCAATGATTCATTCAGACCCGGGACCTCCCTTGGTCTCGTGGCCACTTCAATTCCTTGGACTTCCGTATTTCTCGGATTCTTCCTCTTCACCACCCTTATTACTCCCAACTAATGAATCATTTTTTCGGTGCTCATTGAATACCACATAAACATATAAGTACATAACCATGTAGGCACATATAATCTTCATAAATCTAACATGCAATTCACAATTTAGTAACTACATGCTTTCTAAACATGAATAATCAACACAATAAGATCATTCTCTACATCTCTACATCATTGATGCCTTGAACATAGTTCAACACAACCATTCTTTAGGCTAGAAAACTCACCTTAGCAAGATCTACCCAAATTCAAGCTAGAAATGAAGAAGTCCTTCACAAATCTTACTCAATTCTTACCCAAAGTAAATCCTACATGGTTTTGGTTCAACACAATATCATTTATCAGGAACGGTTACCAAAAAAATGTTGCCAAAAATGAAAACAATTTACGTGCATGTGATCCTCTTACCTCCACGAGTCCAAAAGTGGTCTCGGATCGTGAATCCGGCGAACGGCGGCGACGGTACGACGAAAAATGTCGTCGGTGACGGTCCGTCTTCTCTCTCGGAGCTCTTTTCTTCTTCTCTTTTTTTTTAATTTCACTAAAAGAGAGTCTTCCTCTCATCAAGACACCTACACATGCTAAGGCATGAGGTGTCTTGACCTCATTTCCATTATTTTTACTTACACCCCCTGAATTTATTAAGTTCTCATTATGAAATCCCCCAAACATTCCATTAACTACCCAATTATCCAATGAGGATTTGTCTAAGTTCCGCATGGGTCCCAACGTGGGTCCCATATATTTTGTGAAGTTGCTATTGCACCTATCAATTATAAATTCTTTTCATTTATACCCTTATGTGGATATCCAAACTAATATAAGTTGCTAACACATGTATCATCATATAATATAAAAGCGTTTAAGCAAATATTCAAGTAATCACATAAATGCATCTAATCACGTAAAAATGCAATTTTTATTTAGGCCCTTCACTGGGTCCCACTTCCAAACCTGTCCCTCCTCACTGGGAACTTTTCCAACTAGTGTCCCTCTTCTAAACACTTTTTATGGGCGAGTCCAAAGCCTCCCCTTAATCCGTTTTATACACTAATTATATTAATTAATGCATATAACATGATAATTAACCCGTTTTCCGGGTACGGGTGTTACATTTCTCCCTCCCTAAAAGGGAGTTTGGTCCCCAAACTTACTCTTACCTCAAGAATCGAATAAGTGTGGGTACTTTGCTCGAATCTCATCCTCTCGCTCCCAAGAAGCCTTCTCGACTGAATGGTTTCGCCATTGAACCATAACAAGTGGAATCACCGTGGTTCTCAACACTTGATCTTTTCTATCAAGAATTTTCACTAGATGCTCCACATAAGTTAAATCTTCCCGAATCTCTAATGGTTCCGGAACGATGACATGTTTCGAATCCGGCACATATCCTCGAAGCATTGACATGTGGAACACATTATGAACGTTCGCTAACTCTTGTGATAATTCCAACCGATAAGCTAACGGTCCCACCCGATTAAGAATCAAATACGGCCCAACATATCTCAGACTGAGCTTACCTCGCTTACCAAAACGTGCTATGCCTTTTGAAGGCGATACTTTCAAAAACACATAGTCACCCACCTCAAACTCTAACGGTCTTCTACCAGTATCCGCATAACTTTTATAACGACTCTGAGCCGTTTGTAACCGCTGTTTAATCAATCGAATCTTATCAGTAGTGATTTGAACTATCTCCGGCCCCGAAAGTTGTTTTTCACCAACTTCTGTCCAACAAACTGGCGATCTACACTTTTTTCCGTACAATGCCTCGTAAGGCGTCATTCCAATGCTGGTTTGGAAACTGTTATTGTAAGAGAACTCGATTAAAGGCAAATAGGTCTCCCAATCGGCCTTGAAATCCATAACACATACCCTCAACATATCTTCCAAAATCTGAATCACCCTCTCGGATTGACCATCAGTCTGGGGATGAAACGCAGTACTGAAATGTAAAGATGTTCCCATAGCCCTTTGCAAGCTCTCCCGAAATCTTGACACAAATCGAGTATCACGGTCCGATACTATCAAAATCGGTGCTCCATGAAGCCGTATAATCTCTCTGATATAAATCTCTACAAGTTTTGATGGATCTTTGGTCTTGATAGGTAAGAAATGGGCTGACTTAGTCAACCGATCGACAATAACCCAAATGCTATCATTCAACTTCGTAGATTTTGGAAATCCCAATACAAAATCCATCGTAATATGTTTCCATTTCCACTCCGGTATCTCCAACGGGTATAGTTCTCCCCCGGGTCGTTGATGTTCCAGTTTTACCTTTTGGCAAGTCATACATTTAGACACAAATTCTGCCACTTCTCGTTTCATACCACTCCACCAATAAATTTCTTGCAAGTCTCAGTACATTTTGGTACTTCCCGGATGTATCGAATATCTGGTATTATGAGCTTTTTCCATAACCCTATCTCTCAAATCACCAACTTTAGGTACACATAAACGATTTATATACTTTAAGACACCATCATGGAAACTAAATTCTGGCCTTTTACGTTCAGGTAATTCATCCGCAATCCTCTTGAAATCTGGATCTAGTAGTTGATTAGACTTTATCTCACCAACAAGACTTGGCTGTGCCATAATTGCAGCCATTAATCAACCTTCAATTCTGAGAACCACTTCAAGTTTTAGTTGTACAAATTCTTTCACCAGTTTTCCTTGTCCCGTTAAGGCATAAGCTAAGTTTTTCGACGACTTTCGGCTCAAGGCATCGGCCACTACATTAGCCCTTCCCGGGTGATATTGAATCGTCAAGTCATAGTCTTTCATTAGTTCCAACCACCTTCGTTGTCGCATGTTAAGATCTCTCTGAGTGAACAGATATTTCAAACTTTTGTGATCGGTGAAGATTTCACAAGTTTTCCCGTATAGATAATGTCTCCAAATTTTCAGGGTGAAGATTACCGCTGCTAATTCCAAATCGTGAGTTGGATAGTTCTTTTCATGAGACCTCAACTGTCGTGAAGCATTGTGTCAGCACACGTCCCAAGCCTTGGTGCGAAGCATCGCTATAAATTCTGAAATTTCCAGTACCTGTTCGAATTGTAAGTATTGGTACTGTAGTCAACTTTTTCTTCAATGCTACAAAACAATCTTCACATTCTTTGTTCCATTCAAACGGTACGTCTTTTCTCATCAACCTTGTCATCGGAGTCGCAATTCTAGAGAACTCTTTGACAAACCTTCTGTAGTATCCGTCCAACCCCTAGAACTTCGAATTTCAGACACATTAGTCGGCCTTGACCATTTCATAACGGCTTCAATCTTTTGTGGGTCAACAAAAATACCCTCTTTAGAAATCACATGCCCTAGAAAAGTGACACTTGTTAACCAAAACTCGCTCTTCTTCAATTTCCCAAATAACTGTTTCTCTCGAAGTCGCTATAAGACTAGCCTCAAATGTTGTTCATGCTCCTCTGAATTCTTCGAGTAAATGAGAATGTCATCAATGAATACTATCACGAATTCATCCAAGTACAACTTGAACACATGGTTCATTAAATCCATGAAGGTGGCAGGCGCATTAGTAACCCCAAACGGCATCACTAGAAATTCATAGTACCCGTAGCGAGTCCTAAAGGCAGTCTTCTCTACATCCTCTGCTTTGACTTTCAATTGGTGGTATCCCTATCTCAAGTCTACCTTCAAAAATATCTGAGCCCCTTGAAGTTGATCGAATAAGTCGTCAATGCGTGGCAACGGGTATTTGTTCTTGATGGTTACCTTGTTGATCTCCCGGTAGTCAATGCACATCCGTATTGTACCATCCTTCTTTTTCACAAATAATACCGGTGCACCCCACGGGGATACACTAGGTCGGATAAAACCCTTGTTTAGCAACTCTTGCAACTGTATCTTCAACTCTTTCAACTCAACCGGTGCCATTCGATATGGTGCTCGCGAAATTGGTTGAGTTCCCGGCATAACATCGATACCAAAATCAATTTCTCGATCAATTAACACACTGGGTAATTCTTCTGGAAACACATCCGGAAATTCTCTAACTATCAGAATATCCTCAAGTTTTAAACCATTACCCCTAGTATCCTGAATACTACACAAGAACCCTCGACAACCTTTCTTCAACAAACGACATGCTTCAATAGCCGACACTATATACGGTGGTGACACAACACCCTTTGCCTTGGAAATAGAACGTATCTTGATTCGGAATACGGAATATGACCCCTTTGTTATTACAATCGATATTTGCATAGTTTGCCGCTAACCAATCCATACCCAATATAACATCAAAGTGCTGAACGATTAACGGTACTAAATCGACTGTTAAACTTTTACCACCTATATTTATCTCACAGTTTCTAAACACCCCTGAACTAATCAACGGAACCCCCAATGGTATTGCAACAGATAAATCGTAATCCAGAAACTCTAATGGTTTATCTAGATACTTAGCAAAGTGATGTGATACGAACGAGTGTGTGGATCCCGAATCTACAAGTACATTTGCTAGGTGTGAGCAAATGGGAACCATACTTGAAACAATAGTATCGGCAGAAGCGGTCTCTCCCAGCAACAGCTGATATGATCTTGCCTCCCGCTGCTCTCTCCTCGGAGGTTGTTGAGTAGTCCTCGGTGTAATGACACTAGCTGTATATGAACTGGAACCAAAAGCTCCCTGACGCTTGGTTGGACAATCCTTAGCTTGATGTCCCAATTCCTTACAAGTGAAACATCGACCCCTCAGATCTATATTATGGTTTGTACAGTTCCTGGCGATGTGTCCCGGTTGTCGGCAAATATTGCAAATGATTGGATTTGGAAGTTGATTGCATCGGCCCCAATGAAATTTCTGACAAGTCTGACACCTTGGTTTATTTCTACCGGAACCACTACCAATACTAGCTGATGATCCTCCTGAACTCTGCCTTTTTGCACTCCCTTGACCACTGAACTGACTTAATCCCTGTCGTTTACTTTGTTGACTTGGTGGTGGTGGCAAGTTTGAAGTATACCCAAGGTCTCTCTCAGCAATAGAGGCTATATCCAGTTCCTTAGCATAGGTCTCTAGCCGAAATATAGTCACTCGCCCTCGGATATCTCCCCGGAGTCCCGCTACAAACTTTCTTGCCTTCACTTTCTCGGTTGTTACGATATCCCCGGCAAACCTTGCCAAACTTGTAAATTGTGTTGAATATTCACGCACTGACTTTCCCCCTTGCACTAACTCCATGAATTCTTGAGCCTTCTGATCCCCAAACGATTCCGGAAAGTATTGCTCATTAAAAATTTCAAGGAATTGATCCCAAGTAGTCGGTTGACCCGGACCCAGCTTAGTATGCCACCAATATTGCGCTTCGTCCTTCAATGTATCGGTTACAAACAACACCTTTTGTTCCTCTGTACACGGTAATACCCTGAAGATTTTCTCCATATCTGAGATCCAAAAATTTGCCTTCATCGGATCGGCTTCCCCGCGGAATATGGTCGGCTTTTGTTTGTGGAATTTTAAAATGGTAACAATAGCATCCCTCGGATTCGGATTCGGTTGTACCGGTCTCTCTTCGACCACATGAGTTTCTGCTACTCGTACCAACCTTTCGATTGTTCTTTCAACCCGTTCCATTCGGTTTGAGGTGTCACCTCCAGACATAATGCCTGGCACCCACATGATTACACACATGCACGTTACTTTTAAGAAACACATGATATGATAATCAACATTTAAAAGCATGCTAAGTAAACGTGTATGCATGTTTATGCAACTACGTGTTGTCGTGTGCACACTACGCGTCGTATACATCTCTCGTCACCAAAGGCTCTAGCCTATTGCTTTGATACCAAAAATTTTCACCCCAACCCGCCTCGTGCGGATTAGGACACATGTAACAATGCTACAAGAGTCCACGTACATTATTTTGCAAGGAAACATTCGAATTACTAAGAATCGCATGTGTTTAGCAACATTAAACAACTCTATTGTTACAAAACAGCCCCCAAGGGTAAAATAGTAATTAATAAGGTATAGCAAATTTTATACCAAAAGATAGGTCTTTGAGTCCCGGTTCCAACTCAAAAAAGCGGCGCGCGAATCCGAGTTTTCTAGAGTGAGTTATGCCCGTTTTCGTAAAAGCCGTCGGTGCTAAATCTGGACCAGTGGATCGATCCGCCCAAAACCGGATCGATCCGGATCTAGCAGATTGTCATCTCTGGCTCCTCCAGAAGCTCCGGATCGATCCGCTCAAGGCCTGAATCGATCCGGTTCCTGCAGAACCCATTTTTTTGACAGAAAATTGCTGCTAAACCAGATCAAACACATCTAAAACTTCATCAAACCTCATGAAACCTTAAGAAATCATTTCACAACCATTTATAAATACGGTTAAACATTTCCAACCATAAATCCAAGTTATTTCAAACATTCAAAGCACTATCATGATCTCATTTAGATCAAAACAAGTGATTACAACCACATATACATGAAACTTTCCGAAAAGGATTCCAAAACCATTCAAACCATATAGTTACAAAAAGGTACACAAAAGAGTTGTGACGCATATCCGGACTTGCCGGAAAGGTTCATTTCCAATCCATCTCACACATATTCATAGTTGAAACTTAAGGATACATATATAGAATTTATAAACAACCTTCAAATCCTCCAACTTCTTACCCATTACTAACTACTAACATAGAGAATTACACAAGTTCACCCAAATATACATTAAACACATAAGTTATAGAATCCCAATTAGTTTTCAATCTCTCCAACTCTACAACCACGAGTCGAGGCTTCAAGCCACAAGTTAAAGCTACTATCCCACAAGTTGAACTATATTACAAGTTATAAACATATTTACAAGACCCAAATCTCTCCACCAATCCCGAGCACGTCACTTCCTCTCCGGGTATGGCTCCGTACCTGCGGTGGTTGTTATTTACCACAACAGAAACAGAAAATGGTTTTCTTAAGCATTACGCTTAGTGAAAATTCTAAACATGGCTGAATGTTTAAACATGTGCAATGCAATAATAAACACATAAATCATATCTTTGTAATCGTCGAGTCATCGGTTCAATGATTCATTCAGACCTGGGACCTCCCTTGGTCCCGTGACCACTTCTATTCCTTGGACTTCCGTATTTCTCGGATTCTTCCTCTTCACCACCCTTATTACTCCCAACTAATGAATCATTTTCTCGGTGCTCATTGAATACCACATAAACATATAAGCACATAACCATGTAGGCACATATAATCTTCATAAAGCTAACATGCAATTCACAATTTAGTAACTACATGCTTTCTAAACATGAATAATCAACACAATAAGATCATTCTCTACATCTCTACATCATTGATGCCTTGAACATAGTTCAACACAACCATTCTTTAGGCTAGAAAACTTACCTTAGCAAGATCTACCCAAATTCAAGCTAGAAATGAAGAAGTCCTTCACAAATCTTGATCAATTCTTACCCAAAATAAATCCTACATGGTTTTGGTTCAACAAAATATCATTTATCAAGTACGGTTACCGGAAAAACGTTGCCGAAAATGAAAATAATTTACGTGCATGTGATCCTCTTACCTCCCCGAGTCCAAAAGTGGTCTCGGATCGTGAATCCGGCGAGCGGCGGCGACGGTACGGCGAAAAACGTTGTCGGTGACGGTCCGTCTTCTCTCTCGGAGCTCTCTTCTTCTTCTCTTCTTTTTAATTTCAGTAAAAGAGAGTCTTCCTCTCATCAAGACACCTACACATGCTAAGGCATGAGGTGTCTTGACCTCATTTCCATTATTTTTACTTACACCCCCTGAATTTATTAAGTTCTCATTATGAAATCCCCCCAAACATTCCATTAACTACCCAATTATCCAATGAGGATTTGTCTAAGTTTCGCATGGGTCTTAACGTGGGTTCCATATATTTTGTGAAGTTGCTATCGCACCTATCAATTATAAATTCTTTTCATTTATACCCTTATATGGATATCCAAACTAATATAAGTTGCTAACACATGTATCATCATATAATATAAAAACGTTTAAGCAAATATTCAAGTAATCACATAAATGCATCTAATCACATAAAAATGTAAATTTTATTTAGGCCCTTCACTGGGTCTCATTTCCAAACATGTCCCTCCTCACTGGGGACTTTTCCAACTAGTGTCCCTCTTCAGAACACTTTTTTATGGGCGAGTCCAAAGCCTCCCCTTAATCCGTTTTATACACTAATTATATTAATTAATGCATATAACATGATAATTAACCCGTTTTCCGGGTACGGGTGTTACAACCATAGTAGGAATTGAATAACAAAATTTGGCAACTAAAAATTGTCATTGCGCAAAATTAGATTAAGGTAAATATATAACTTAGTGGATTGGATATGTCTAATGGACATTCTTATTTGATCCGATCTGGATATTGAATATCCACTCCGTTTACTGGCCTAATCATGTTAGGTTAATTGTTTCAAATTGGTTAATTATTGGGACAATAAACAACATTTTTTTCTTTCTAAGCTATGACAATAAATAACTAATATACATAATTGGACCCCAAAGACCTATCACTTTAAGCTTTTGGGTCAAAGACGTTTTATGGTGATAGTAATTATCAAAGTTCGTATGACTGATGATATTTTGGTTCTGAGTCCTTTCCCTGTCTTTGTCCTCATTGAATTCATTTTGGGGTCACATGAAATTTTTCCACATCCAGGACTTAATTTCAGCTTCTGAGCTAAAATTTTGAACTTTAAAAGCTGTGGTTTCACGAGTAAATATTCGTTGCAAATGTGATACCACGTCATAAAAAATAACATAGTAATACATTTAGGATATGTAGTGCTTATGTGGATGGGATTTTTCCTTAAAATAGGGGTTACAGATGAATAAATAATGAATTTTGATTAAATTGTGATACCACGTCAGCAAAATAACCGTTGCAATGAATATTTTCTCGTAGTTTCACTTGTTTGCTTGTCAGTAACCCAAAATATACTTTTTATAAGGAATCAGAGAGATTAATATGGAAACATATAAATTTCATTAGTACAACAAAATATTCTCAAAACATGTGCCAATTCAAACATGAAAAGGCCAACCAAAATAAATAAAATGTGGCATATCAGGCCTGTAATATCAACAATACTCCCCTAAAAAATAAAACTACTAGGTTTTTTTTTGTTTTTTTTTTTTTTTTTTGTGGGAATAATACATAGTACACAAACATGTCTCACTTACAGTTCAAATTCCTGAGCTCCCTAGTTTGGATATTAACTTCCATGGTGCAACTCATTTCTGCAGATTTCTTCCTCTTCATCACCTTAAAAAAGTGTATCTTTCCTTGCAATCTCGATTCGCTTCTCAGAGGCAAAAACCCAGTATTTATATCACTTCCCAATTCTGAATTGTTCTGCAAATTAGTAGAAATCAGATCAACCACAATATTGAACTTTTTAGTTGATCTTGCTCTAGCTCTTGCCTTAGGAACACTTGCACTACCAATTTGGACATCACTATAAAAGAAATTAATAGTACTGTCTTCAAATTTATAGTGACCAAAATTTGTGTTCCTAACCCCAAGTTCAGCATTCATTCTCATGATAAATGTTTGGTTCGAAGTCTGAACATCAAAGGCCTCGAAATTGGCAGACCGGACTCGGAATTTTGGGGTCCTAACTTTCATCACAGTGAGTGCAAATAGTAATATAATACCAGTTTGAAACACAGCAAATAAAACAATATATATTAAGCATTTCATGCGTTTCTTGCGTTTGAACTCTTTGGATTGGGCGGCCTCTTCGTCGTGTCGGGTGTAACCATTTGCCGGTGCCAGGGGATACCCCTGCTGCTGCTGCTGCTCCTTTTCTGCCATTTAAAAAGAGAGAAACTTTGATTGTAAAGAGAGAAATTAGTATTGAGTAGTAAGAAGTAATGGGTATTGGAGATAAGGTGGTGAGAGTGGAGGGTTTGAGAGTAAGTGATATATATAGGAAATTATGTGTATATGATCATTGTAAGTTACAAATTAAATTGCTAGAGGGGGACCAAAGGACCTAGCTTTGAAAACGAGTTGTGGTCTGTCTTTCTATTAATTTTTGTACATAGCGCGTGTGGTGAATTTGAAATATTGACTTTGGTGTTTATATTTGATTTATTTTTTGTTGGATTTTGGTCTTGGTAGGTTGATCCCATTTCAAGAAGGTTATGATTACATATGTTATATTAGTCATAGAACCTTCGATGTGGACAATGGATATATACTATATATGATAGTGTGTGTGACAAACGTTGCCTTTAATGTCAAAGATAACACTTGGCACTTGCCTACTGGGTCGCTTCTGTCGCATATTTGATAGACTTTATGGTCTTCGAGATGCCATTAATTTTTCGCTTGCATATGTACATATATGTGACATACTGACATGTCACATATACACTTAATAACTAATATGTACAATCATGGTTTTTTTTTTAGAATTTTTTTTTTGTTGGGGTTGGGGGGGTTGGAAATATTTTTTTCCGGAGTCTATTTTTACATATTTGATAATAAGATATGGTATCAAATTAGATTTATTTTAAAAATAATATTATCTTTTGAATTAATATTTATATATTTTAGTGTCTATTTATCAATAAAATATGGTGTCAAATTGAGTTTGAAACATTTAATTGGAGTGGACTAGACTACATTTGGGTTAAAATACCACATGTGCTAAAAAAAATTCTCAAATTTTAGGGTGGAGTAGACAACATTTTGATTAAAATATCACCTGGGGAGGGGGGCACTAAACTACAATTGAACTAGAATATCACATGTATTACAAAAAAATTTCTAGATTTTGGGATCTGTAGCCTGACAAAGCCTACTAATGACTCCACCCTTGTTTGTGGGTCCATGTACTGACTTCAAATTCGAATCAAGTGATGGACCACTAGGTTGATAGTTGGTCACATGATCATGGAAAGTTTTTTCTACACTTGGACACAAATATTTAACTTAAACCAATCTCAAGACTCCACAATGGCTCAATACAAAGCCCAACAAAGGCCACATATATACTGAAGAATAAAGAGGCATAAACTCTCCTCTAGGGAGAGGAGAACCTTTGTACTTCTACTTGGGGAAGGCAAAGTCACACCACTAAACCAAATGGCCAATGATTATGGAATTTTAGAGTAACAATTTTTTGAACTATCGTTTTACTACAGTTTTGTAAGTTCATAAATGACTATAAAACTTCAAAAAAAAATTATAAATGTAATTGTGCTGTATAAAATCTTATGCGCTCCAATCGCTTAATCGTAGAAAATGCCTTTGAGCAAAAGTTGTCCATTGTAGGCTGAAAATCTTACAAATAGAATAAATGACTTTTTAACGTGGGATAGAGAAAATATCCCCTTGTGTTTGAAGTAGTGGTATTTTTTTCTCTCCAAAATAACACAAGCTATAATAAATAAATAAAGGAAAATTTAGCCAAAAGTCCTCTTAAATAGACTTTTTTTTTAGTATTAGGTCCCCCCTCTTTTTAATTCTATTGAAAAGTTTATAAAATACAAAAATTATGTAGAATTCACATAACTTTTGCAACAAAAAAAAAATAAATTGAACTAGTTATGTGAAATTTCATATAAAAAAGTTTATGTGAAATTTCACACAACTTTTAAAAACATAGGGACTTGATTCGTTTAAGTTTCACTAGCCTTGAGTTTTGACAAGTTGTCTTTAAAATTAATGTGTCTAAAATGCGGGACTTTTCACTAAATTTCTAATAAGAAAAGGGATAATTATATTTCTGTTTATTTTTTGTGTACTATTTAAAAGTTAGTCTACTATTTTCTTGAAATTAAAAAATTGTCAACTTTTTGTGTAAAATTAAAAGCCATCAAGTTTTACAAAATGCTGGGAGCAACTCTTTATAATATTGGAGAGCAACTCTTCCCAGTGTCGGGAGCAACTCTTTATAAAAGCATCTGCAGTGGTGTATTGGACATATAGGGTAAATTTAACTTAAATTGCTATACAGCAAAGAGATATATCCCACAGGCCGGGTGTAAAATCAAGTCGGGCAAGGGAGTGCCGACAGAAACGATGACGTCTGGTCGAATTTTTTTTATTAATTTATTAATCAATTCATCACTTTAAGGGGAAAAAAAAAGGGAAGAACAAATCCTAGCCAACAAAGGTTTTGCCGGTCGGCATTGACAGTGCCGGCTAGGTTAGTTTGGTTTTACAAAAACACCCAAATGGCAAAGGGTTTGTCGGCCTTTGCAGGACGACATTACCTTTGCCGTTTCGATGTATAATAATTGAATTTAGCAGAAATGTAAACTTAAGTTCCACTATTATATACTCACGTGTTCCACTACAGGTTACACCGTTGTGTTACGTTAGAAGCAACTCTGGACAAAGTAGAGAGTAATTTATCACAACATTGAGATCAACTCATGACAATGTTGGAGCATATTCACAATATTTTTGTTTAAGTTTACAATGTGCAAACATAAAGTAGATTGAGACATAAATCAACTCTTCAAAAGTTAAATTTTTTTTTTTTAAACTTTATTGATATTTTTTAACTTTTTAAAATGTTACTAATATTGTTTCAATTTTAATAAAGTAATAGACTAAATTTAAATTTGTCACAAAAATTTGACTGAAATCAATCTAATTATCCCAGAAGAACAAGCAAAAAGTAAGGACTTCGAATTTACTTTTGAACTTGGTTTTACTTTAATTCTAGGATAAATATCACATGTCTTTCTTGAGATTTGGTCTTAATACACATAACTCATCTTATATTTTATGAATCACACTTACCTCCCTTATTTTTAAATTTTAGTATCAGTTTCCCCCATTCTTCTAACAAATCGTTAGAAAATTTTAGAGAATTTAACACCAATATTCATAAATAAAGGAGGTAATAGAAATTTCTAAAAAGTGAAAAGATATATATATATATATATATATTAAGGCCAAATCTTAGGGGAGATAGAAGATATTTACCCTTAATTCTAGCACGTTGGAAACAACATTTGTCAAATTTTGACTTAATAGAAGGTTCTGATGGGACCCACCACTCCCGATCTGGGTAGAAAATCTACATAATGAGAAGTTATTCAGTGAGCCCGTCATGCCACGTCAGCATGTTGACGTGGTGTGACCAATTAATCTCAACCACCCATTTGTCCCTTTCTTCAAGGGAGATCATGATAAGTGGTTAGTGGAATTTCAAAATTTAAATTTGATAACAACTTGTCATGATCCCCATGGAAAGAGGGGACAAATAAGTGGTTAAGATTAATTGATCAGACCACATCAACATGCTGACGTGGCGTGACGGTCTCACTGAATAATTTCTCATACACAATGGAGTGCAACGATTATTTCACGGACTCACTGGAGGTTCCATAGACGTAGTTACCACTTCCACATCAGGAGAAAATTATCCTAAAGTAAATACCGTACAACGCGTTTGGTATGCCCAAGGAGGGACGAGATATGAGCCTTATCATATTTAGCGTCTTTCTGCCGTCGAGACGCAGTACCAAAAATGTGCACTTTGGAGACTAGTATACTAGTTTTGTGCTACTAGAAAATGAGACTCAGAGGAAAAAAAATTGAGGTTTACTTTTTCAATTTTTTTTTTGGGTATAATTTCATTATCAAAATTATTTTTGTGTTTTGCTGTGAGTTTTATTTTGCCGTTTTGAAAGTTGAGAGGTATTGGTATTGATACTTGCAATCTTTACTGGTATAATTGATCTTTATCTAGCGTTTTAAATTCCATGACTAATTTTCCAGTTTAGGGTATGTTGTGTTACAATTAGTGGTGCAATATGTATATTGACATAGAGAATATTTTGGAAAAATCAAAATTTAAGAAGGGTAAAATTATGCAATTATTTTGCGATTGTTTTGTGAACATTTATTCAAATTGACCAAATTATTGTAAAATTATGGTCATTTATAAGATGTTACTGCATTTACAATACTTTTCAAGTAAATACAGTAACATATCAGCACAAACTAAATGTTTTTACAAAAATAATAACACGTCACTGTCGTAAAAAATTATAAAATTATGGTCATTTAGCAGATGTGACTTTCTTCAAATACTGTCCCCATTCGAAAAATAGTAGCATGTCGTCAAAGATTAGCAACATGATATTGCACAAACAGACAGTAACATGTCGTCGATAGTAACATTTTTTTTCAAATTGACCCAAATAATCGCAAAGTATGGCCATTTTATCAGATGTTACTGTCTTTACTAGGGGTGAAACGGTTTGGTACGGTTTTTCCCGTTTTTTGGCACTAAAAAAACCGACCGACTATGTTCGGCTAGGGCGATTTTGTCGATTTTGCTCGGTTTTTTCCGGTTCAGTTCGATTTTTGGCTTATAATATATTTGAAAAAATCGATCGAAAAGGCTCGATTTTTTCGGTTCGTTTTGGTTTTCGGTCTTCGTCAGTTTGGTTTCACCCCTAGTCTTTACAATACTATTACGACCTATTCCGATATGGGCGAAAATAGGACACGTGGCACTCCACCGAGGCTCATCTAACTCATTAAAATAACTATACCAGCGGGAAAGAACTTAAAACAACATTGAGTATTCAACTCCTTTGAAAATAATACCCGCCGAGTTGTAAAATCCACATAAATTTAAAAAGTTAATTATTTTTTGAAACGAATGAATTTATGTTGAAAGGGCCCATAAAGGTACCCTAGGAACCAATCAAAACATTTAAATAATTTATGAAAGGGGTACAAAAAGTGTTCATGCAGTACGAATTTAACCGGTTGAACTGCCCCGTTCGACCAGTCGAATAACCCTTTAGCAGAATTCCTTCTAGCAGCAGAATTTTGCTAAGAATCCATTCAACCTTCACACATTACAATACTTTCAATATACCAAGTTTGTTCTAATCCTTTCAACTATAAAAGATTACAAAATCATACATAAATCTTACTAATCCTTGAAAAGAAAATATAATGAAACAATCTAAGGCTTGTTTGGCTCAATTTACAAAAGTAATACTAATCTTTCATTCAAAATCGGGATTTGACAAGTAAAGCTTTCAAAACACGAAGTCACGAGTTCGGATTCATTTCAAACATAATCAAAAGAGGTTTTAATACTTGTTACAACATTTCTATGACATCCCAAAGGTTCTAAATTAAGTATACAAACCAACATACTCAAAATCTGTTATTACATACTTGGAATGGAATACAAAAATATATACATGGAACGATCCCCGACATTTCCACGGCCTCACTCCTCACGCTTCTTTTTCCCTTTCTTCTTATTACCTGCAATGGAGTAAATCTCCACTACTCAGCTATATGTTGAGTGTACAATTTTAAACATATGCATATATGGCGATTCATGCTTTAACATCGACACTCATATAGACTAGTCTCTAGGGAGAGAGTTACGCATTCATCCGGTAATAGAATAATGAAACCGATGCCATGGAAGACCTTTTCCCAACCACTCATCCAAGTGTCCTGGCAGGGCCTTCTGCCAAACCATGCAATGTAGTCGTCACTACAATAACTCTCAAACATTGAGAGGCTTACCCCTGGCATGAATTTGTACCAAACTCCCCTTTAACCCACATAATCACTTAGCATGCTTACATAATCATCTCAACATGCTTTTCATACATATTCGCGGGTAAAATTAGCGGGCCTAAATTAACACATGAGATTTGCCCGGATCACAATTTTATACATGATATCTAAAACATCCAAAATTATTTATGTAACATAAGTCAAGAATTCATACCTCAAGCTACGCTCCTAAGATTTCAGGAGAAGTACCAGGAGTCCGATTCTACGCCGAATCTCCGATTACAATCGAAACCTACGAGTTTTACATGGTTTTCTGCAAAATTTCAATATTAGGATTTCCTTAAAAGTTCGCCAAACGTGGCCTAATAAGTATCAAAACGTAGCCCTTATCTCTAGGAGCCCAAATATGAAATTTGGTTGAAAGTAAACGGGTGAAAGTTCGTCGACTGACGTCGTGAAGCTCGAAGAGCTAAAATCACCTTTAGCTCCCAATTTGATTTTCAAGATATTTATGAAAATATCTTGGAAATTCCTATATATAGGCATATATTCCAGAAATTGTGTTTACCTCCCCCACGAGTTCTAAAATCTTCTAATTATCTCCCAAAATGTCTTACACGCCTAAGTTATTACTTCACGGGTGAAAACTATAAATTATAAAAGTTTTCGCCTAAGTTCCGTTTGTCGTTGTAATTACGTTCCGAAAACTATTTTCGTAGAATTTCTAAATAACCTACCTTTTTTGCAACGTATCATCTGGGTTATTCCTAATTCGTTCAAAATGATCTCTAACAAGATCAAACTATCAGAAAAGTACACAACACAGGTATATTCACTATTTACATATACCAAATAATTCAAATAATATTTAATCCACATAAATATCATTTCATCATGTCAAGTTCCTCATAAATTATTGGGTTACTGTGTCCTTACTTGACACATTCCGTTGACCCCAATCAACCACTTTCACAATTATTAAACCACATTACTAATTCTCAATGAAACAATTTTGTGTTTTAAAATAAATGTATTTTTCGGGACAGGTGTGATAACTTTTCCCTCCAAAAAGGAAGTTTGTCCCCAAACTTATACCATCTCATCAGTCACAAAGACCTCACATATATATACATAGTTCTAACGCTTGTCTCATTGAAATCACACACCTTTACTGAGATATCACAACCTTAAGAGGAAAATAAATCCTTAAACTTTGAAAGAAAATAAATCCTCAAAGCCCCCGTCTCAATTTGATTGAAAAGTCACACCGAACCCTAGCAATACATCGAGATATCTCGTTAAGTAAGAATGTCAATACTTGAGTAAAATATACTTAAAAGTAAAACCTGACATTAAATTACATCACAACGTCAACCCGCACATCCTTTCATCGTACTTATCACATAGACTTTTCCAAACCCAAAGGTTTTATCTCAATCATCAACACAAAGGACTTATCTCATCTCACCTTCACCTATCTAATTCAAATCCTTCTTTCCTAGGAAATCCATATAACGACATCATCAGTCTGAATGATCATCATATAGTCGTGCATCACACTAATACCCTCTTTATGTCTCTACAAATTCTTATCCTTCCGTGTCGGTTTAACCAACCTTGTACTATACTTCTAATTATACATGCCTGGTAAGGTACCATTCAAATTTTCAATTGAAAGTTTCATACTACTCCACTTCTTCGAGACCACATAACGCCCTGAATTACCTCTGGTGAGATCAAACACACTCATCGTTTATCTCTCCAAGTCCGTACTCACAACCGTCAATTGATATAGAAGATTTATACCTTATAATTTTGATTTAAAACTTTCAACAGAGTCAAATACATTTCTCATTTATATTTTAAAACAACTAATTTGAAATCTCACAAAACTCCTCAGCTCTTTTTCAACATAACCCCAATGCCCATTGTAACGAATCACATTGTTAATCAAATTTGACTTAGTCGATCATACACGTACCACAGAGTTCATCAAACATATTCTCATGCTTAGAACATACCTCGTTCCTGTCTCAAACCTTTATACTAAGCGTATATTCTTTGTAGAACATCCTAAGGTACCATGCCTTATTCAACAGTTTCATACTTTATGACTCTAGTCAACCTAGCTTCACTCCAATTCAGATCCTCCTAGTCCTTTATCTTTGCTATTCAGATCTCAAATCCACTGTTCCCTAATAACTTGTTGCTCAAGCATTCATACTATCTCCGTAAACTATCTGAAGATAGTCCGATAATTAAATCTTCCCATAAAATAATACAGTCTCACTATATTTGATAAATTCTTTATCAATTTCTAATTCATATACCTTTTGCACAATACCCCAGGTCACCCTATTCTCACTCCGGTTACTAATGTCAACCGATTCATAATTGTTGTCTTCAAGTACTTCACGCTTTACGGATCTCATCAAGTTCCTGATCATTCAAAACTTCAAATCATTCATCACCTCGGGATATTCTAATACTTAAATTAGAATCAAGTTCCCTTTAGAACAATACTCAAGTTAACTCCCTTAATGGCACTACCTCTAACTCACTAAGTCTATGTGTACAATATTTCACCTACTCCTTATTTTAGAATTTTTAAGTTCACAATTTATTCACATAGGACCCACTCGTTCAACCGACACCGATGCATCCCCAGCACTAAGTGTACCATATCTTTCCACGATATTCCGACTTTCAAAGTCTATTTGATACCTTATCACAAGTGTCTATTACTACTTTTCTTACTCAAACAAAATTTATATTTTAAAACATTTCAAACACTTTTATAATTTTCTTAGGATTAAATCCAACATTCTCAAAAACCACCCTCCAACCTTGTTGGAATCTAAGACGACTGAGATAGCAATCCATTGTATCCACCATTGTCCTCTAATCACCTTGCATTCTTACTATCATCTCCAATAATGTACTCAACGTACTACTAAGTCTTCATCTCATTCTTGCTGTTCATGTTCACTTACTCATCAAAGCTTCATATGCTCAATTTGCATTTTCACCTCTAACTTAACTTACCCAAAGTCTCCCTTTACTCCTCTATCCATTTCCACAACCGTTCTTGTTTTATATCATAATACTTATCGTACTCCAACTTCCCGTTGGCAACCACTCACTTCAAACACTCAACGATGTTTTAAAGCATTTAAATATTGTCATTTTAGTTGAAATACACTAATTAGCAAGGAAATCATGTATTACACATCTTAAAAGAACTTTACTGTGACAAAATATCCCAAGGGCAAAATGGTCTGTCACGCCCCGACGTAGCATAAATATGGAAAGCGTTTAATTTCCTTTATGGACCCGTAGGTTGCGACAGTTTGAAGGATCGATTCCGTCCCAAACGTCGAACAACAAAGACATATAATCAGAGTTGAGCAATCAAGGCTTACAAATATTTTTCTAACTTATTACATAATACAGCACGGGGTCTCTAAAGGCACAAACCGCCTTAAATCAAAACAATAACTTAATATCTATTACAGTCATCCTTATTACAAAACAATTTATAACTTAAAACATGGAGTATAGATAACAGTCTTTCTTCCAAGCAGTCGTTCTCAATTTGCATAGTCATACGGTCCAGCGATATCATAACCTGAAAAGCCTGAACACGAATGTCCAGGGCGCATCAACGCCGTCAGTTTCAAGAAGCTGGTGAGTATTAAAAACATGACTTTGAATGTAAAACATACTCATTTACCATTTTTCTTTTTCCCGATTAATACAACAAGTTTATATTAAAGCAAGGAGTTCATTTAAGCACAACATTATTTAAAAGATATGATTCACGTATATGTGACCGTGTATGAGGACAATGCACCATCTCATCTTACCGACTCTTTTCTCTCGACAAAACCCAACAATCCGCTATCACACACCAGTATCTTTGAAATACTCTGATAGCCACACTTTAGCATAGGGGTGTCAGGGAATGTCCAGTTTGCCTCACACTTTGGTCCGGGGTACCAGGGAGTGTCCATTGCCTCACACTTTGACTACCTAATCCTCCATGCAAATATCGGAGGAACCCTCGCGCAGTATCCAGACTCGGGTATCAGGAAGTGTCCGTAGGCTATACTTTAGCACTTCCATGGGTGCCAGGGAATGTCCAAGTTCGGCTTCACACACTTTGACGCTACCATGGTCATCAGGGAGTGTCCAGTTTTGCCACCATCGTATTTCAAAGACACCCTCGCTGCAATCTCAATCACAACACACTTTGGTACTCACTTACCAGGGAGTGTCCACAACACAATCTCAACCGCACTCACTATGCCACACTGACCATTACTCTTTTCCATACTGACCAACATTCACACTCACCATGCATGTACAACTGACACCACATGTATGTCATGAAACTTTAAAAACATAAGGCAATTAACTGAATTATATAATCGACGTGCGTACGGGGATTGATAAGTCACAAATCATCATTTTAATCGTTTAAACATATCAAATTAAGACTCTGATTTAATAAATTTCCCAAACAGTATATAAATTTTATCCCAGACAGTCCCTTATCACAAAACAAGCAAAACTAGAAACTGCTAGAAATCGCGCGCGCGGGCCGCTCGCGCGAGAGGTCGTTCGCGCGAGTCGCTCGCGCGATATGCCCATTTTTCGTTTTCTTTATTAAAACTTTTCTATCTACCAGAATACAGAAAGATCGCGCGCGTGGCTCGCGCGGGCGCGGTCTGCTCGCGCGATCTGCCTAATTTTTATTTTTCTTTTATAAAACTTTTCTGTCAGCCTGGGAATGCAAACCTCGCGCGCGCGAGTTTCAGCAGAGGCTTCATCTTCTTCGCTGGTTTTCCCTTGTTTTCAGTTTTAAGGGGTCTTTTGATCCATTTCCAATTCTGCAACTATATATGTCATACAATATATGAATCTCTTTGGTTTTTCGCAAGGATTAAGAATTCATAACTAATTTTACACGAATCAATCTATAACTCTTGAATTTTTAAGAAAATCAAAGGACCTCAAAACTTAATTTCTAATATACTGTTTCATATGAGTAAATTGGGCTTTAAAACTTTGAACACAATATCTAAGAAGTATAAACTTTCATAATCATCTCAGAAAAAGGATTTTGGTTAAGTTTGAAAATCTTAATTTTTTTCAAGCCATGGAAAATCATCGTAGAAGTTTCAATGGGAAATCACATAATAAGCTATATACACAGAAAGTAGGCATAAAATTACATTCTTAGTGAGTTAATAATACTCACTGTGATAAGAGTAGAAGGAATTGTTGAGAAAGAATAACAAGCTAGAATATCAAACCCAAGCTTTGGCTATGGGGATTAAGAGTCTCTCTCTCTACAAATTTTCTGTAATTGTGAACTCTCAGACTCTCTCTTTTCTCTCTGAATTTCTTTGCTTTCAAAAGAGCAGAATGTGTGTGAGAGTGCAAGGGTATGAGTTATATGAATGATAAGGGGTGGGAACTTGGCCACCAAGAAAAACCTCCTACACACCACAATTCTCAGCCCCTATACATAAGGAATACACATACGTACACCAGGATTGAACTCTACAGATGCATTAAGGGTCAATTATAGACTTGTAGGAGGCAACACCAAGTGTTTGGGAACTTAAGGCACAACTAATACATAACATAACAGTACAACCAAACAATGTTCCAACAAGTTGACTAAAAATCACTTATGGTGTTTGGCAATTTAACTTATAGTACTAAATTAACGTATACACAAAATGCATTCCCAAACAAGACTCTATCAAATGATTAGTTGTCATAAATGGCAATAAAGTACAAGTCATTTCACACTTTACGTCAATTCCAAACTTTGTGAAATTTCAACACAAGGCACGAACTGTTTTGGATATAAACTGGTATTTTTGTGACACGGTATTCACCACAAAAATACAGAAAATTTATTTTAACGTAAGAAATGATTTTCTAGTTTTATAAAAATACTGATTGAGTTAAAAGCAAACATTTTCACCATTTTGAAATACAGTTTTGAATTTTAACACAAGTGTCTCTAAAGTTTACATAATTGCAGTCTGGCCCCAAAATTTCCAATATGAAATAAAACAAATAACCAAATTTAACACATAAGAACAGTAATTAAAATGAAAGTAGACAATGCATATTGATTTTAAATATGATAATGCAAATACAGATTAATTATGGAAATGTCAGATTAAAATTAAATGTAAATGCAGGTTGTTACATGGTCATTTATAAAATATGGTTAAATTTTACATCAAAATATAGCACTTTGAGTTCTGGTTCCAATATTAAAAAATGGTACGCAAATCTGAATTTCATAGAAAGAGTTGTGTCTGTTTCCGTTAAAAGTCGAAGAAAAATATTTTCAAAATCACTGTTTTGGGCAGAGGGGAGTTCGACGGGTCAAACTGTCTCTTTCGACTAGTCCAAGTACCCTCTAGACCATATTTTCCCCCATTTAACATCCTTAAAAGTCCCCAAACTCACAAGGCATCTGTGGCTACTTCCCAACCATTTTAGAAGCACCAAAAAGTGCTCGAAAACATGAATAACTCATCGAAACATGCAACCGTTGGAATTCAGGTTTAGGTTTATCCGCACTACAACTCTTTGTAATAACAACCTTCTCTATAGGATTCCCTATCAAGATCCTTTTATATCTATGATATCCAAATAGCAACTTGATTCCTCTAAATCTCTGATTACGTTCAATCAATCGCACTTATCTTTTATACCCAATCTCGTATTCTTCCCTCCTTCATTCTATTTCCTTTGACAACCCTCCTAAAAATACCAAAGAATTCTTATTTCTATTCATTTTTTTCATTAAGAAGTTCTACAGTTTCTCTTCAGACCCATATCGTCCTTATTGTTACATTCATACGCACATAATCATCAAGTCTAAGCAACTGCTCCAAAAGTCCATCCTCGACTAAACTCCCACCAACTTATCCACGTATATTCTATTATTCCATTCTTAACCCCTCATCTTAGGTTAATCCTTAAATCCCAACCTTTCCACTTACACAATCAACGCGGTAGCTTTCGGTCACACCCGTCCCAGAAAATCTAAATGTTTTAAAATGCAAAATCAGTTTTCGAGAGTTATCAATGTTATTTGATAATTGTAAAAGTGATTAATTGTGGTCAACAGAAGGTGTCAAGTGAGGACACGTCAATCTAACACTCGATGAGTCATTGCCATGACTTAAATGACATTTATGTGATTAAATATTATTTGAAGTAATCTGGTATATGTGAATAGTGATTTTACATGTGTAGTGTAATTTCTGATAGTTTTAATCTTGTTTAAGGTCATTTTGATTGGTTTATTGATAATATAAGTAATGCGTTGCATAAAAGGTAGGTTATCTAGAAATTCCATAAAATAGTTTTCAGAACGTAATTACGGCGATAAACAGAACTTAGACGAAAACTTTAATAATTTATAATTTATAATTTATAATTTTTACTCGCAAAGTAATAAATTAGACGTGTAAGACATTTCGAAGGATAATTAGGAGTTTTGAAAACTCGTGGGGAGGTAAACGTAATTTTCGAGAGTCGAGCCTATATATAGGAGACTCAAGATATTTTTCATTCACAACTTTTCTTAAATTGAAATCAAGAAAGGGGGTTTGGTTGCTTAAAGCTTCAAGACACAAATCGACGTCAGTTCGTTCATCAGTTTTTCTCCAAATTTCATATTCGTACTCCTCGAGGTAAGAGCTATGTTTTGATACTTCTTAGGCCTCGTTTGGCCAAGTTTTACGAAAAAACTAATTCAAGAAATTTAGGAAAAACATATGAATACTGTCGGAATCACTTCTAATCGGAGATCCGACTCTTAATCGGGCTACTAGTACTTTCCTCAAAGTTATAGGACGATTGCTCGAGGTATAAATTCTTGACTTATGACATATAGGAAATTCTGGATGTTTAAGATCTTGTGAATAAAATTGTGATCCAGTCAAAACTCATGTAATAACTTAGGCCCATTAAATTCAGCGAGTACGTGTGAAAAGTATGATTGTATGACTATGTGAGCATGCTAAATGACTATGTGGGTCAAAGGGCAGTTTGATACAAGTTCATGCCGGGGTACGCCTCTTGATGTTTGAGAGTTTTAGTAGCGACGGCTACTTGCTTGGTTTGGGAACCGGCCCAGCCAGAGCAGTTGGATGCAGTGGTTGAGTGACTTTGGCTAGCCACTGGCATTGCGGTTTAAGATTTAAGACTTACCAATATACTAGAAGAATGCATATCTCACTCCCTAGAGACTAGTTGACGTGTTTTAGATGTTTAAAGCATGAATTGCCTCATATGCATATGTTTAGAATTGTGCACTCAGCATGTAGCTGAGCAATGGAGATTTACTCCATTATAGGTATGAAGAAAGGAAAGAGGAAGCATGAGGAGTAAGGTAGGGGAAACAACGGGAATCATTCCCTTGTATATATTTTTGTATTCCATTCCAAGTATGTAATAACAAATTTTGGGTAGTTCGGACTATGTACTTAAGTTAGAACTTTGGAATAGATTAGTATAGTTGTAATATGTTTTAAAACTCCTTTTGGTTAAGTTGTAATGAATCTGAACTTATGGATTCGCATTTTGAATGTTTAACTTATCAATTTCATTTTGATTGAATGTAGATAGAGTTTTGTGGATCATCCAAACAAGCCTTAACTCGTTTCAATTCTGGTTCTTTTCAATGTTTGACAAGGTTTATGTATGTTCTTATAACCTTGATATGTTTGGAAAATTTGGATTTAAAGTGGGAGAGTTTGGGAGGCTTAGAAATGTGGAGGTTGTTTGAAACTTAGCAAAATTCTGCTGCATTAAAAATTCTGCTAAAGAGTCAATCGACCAATCAAAGGGGGTCGTTCGACTGTTCGAAATGACCCCTGCATGAAATCTTTTTTTACCCCTTCCGAAAATTATTTAAATATTTTGAATGGTTTTTAGGGTACCTTTAGGACCCCTTTCAACATGTATTCATCCATTTTGAAATATAATTACGTTTTCAAATTTATATGGATTTTATGACTCAGAGGGTATTGTTTCCAAAAGAGTTGTATACTCGAGGTGTTTTAAGTTTCTTTTCCACGGCTATTGTTAGGAAGCTGCGTTCCCAGAATCCGTTGACAGTGGATATAAGTTGGTACTGCAAAAAATTTCATGAAATCTATAATAACCCTACAAGGGCGAAACTAGGGTTACCTTGAACTGCAAAATTGGATTGCTGTAGTAAACGAATCGAGAACACGGGCTCGATAACAGCTCACGATCTTCTACCGTATTCCTTTGCTGCCAGAATATCGAACTGAGTGTGGGCTCTTTCGAAATCCTTTTAGTTTTCTGCTCTTCCCTCTTTACGTTCTATTTTATATTCCCAGTTATAACACTCTCTTTGATTGCTGTGACGATTCAATCCTGATCACATTGATCCGACAAAGATGTGTTCATCAGGAGGATCAAACGATCTCCGATTTACTTGAATTTTTAACAGCAGCTCCGTCTCGACGTCAGGAACGTTGTGTAAAACATTCAGCAACTTTCGATCAGTATCGAGCAGTCCGAAGCTCTTTTAGTGAGCGTTGTCCGACGCTAGCGATCTACACTCCTATGTCTCTTGAATGCTCACAGAGACTAGGGTTTGGTGGAAACCCTTCTAGAAGAAAGCTAGGAGGTCAAGGGAAGCTTAGAATATGAAATCATGCAACCTGAGAGAAGAGCCAAGGCAGCATATATATAGGCTACGATAGGGACCATAAGAAGTCAATAAGGAATAGGCTTCCTTATGGAATTAGGAAACCCTAATTCGAACTGAATCAGATTCCTATTTCCATAAATTATAATTCATACCACTAAAGAATTATAATTGCACTCCTACCCTTATCTCAAAAATATATTTCGAGCTCCATGTTATTAAATGCTTATTATCTCCCCATGTTAAGATTACAGATATCCATTAATTAAATATAATTACTGACAATCATATTTAATTAATTTCTTAAAATTCCTTTTAGATCCTCTGCTTAACTTATCTGATATGTCGGATACAAAATCCACCTGCAGGGTTTGACATAATCAAAACTTATAAGCTTTCTCAAGGGGATATCATCAATCCCAAAATTGAGACATGGATTCCATCATTAATTAATATCCACCACACAATTAATATTGCCACTCAATCCAATGAGATATTGACCCATTTAAGGATCTCACCCTTTTAGGGATCAAAGTATAAATATCAAATGTACGTATCTATAAATTAAATTAGGATTTAGAGCATAAGCACTCATAATAGCCATGAGGTATTAATTATCTTATAAGTCAGTATAAAGATAATTACCCCAAGTAGGTCCTGTTTAATACACAAAATGTACCAGCATGGTGAGTTGAAACTATACTGTTTCCCGCAGTCAAGACAAACCTACAACAACACCATGCTGCAGTCCTACCGATGGTGTGTCCAATCCCATCTAAGACTGTAAACCAAAATCTTACATTCTATAATATCTGATGGCCTGATCTTCCATGTGTAAGCCGAACTCTACACACCAAACCACCTACTATATAGAATGAGAGACACACATTAAATAAATAATACAATACAAACATTGCCCACACAGATTCTCATAAAAAATGGATTAACTGATTTTATTAAATGAATAATAAATCAACTACATAAAGCATGGCTTTTAGTATATATCCCTAACAATCTCCCACTTAGACTCAAAGCCATGAAGTGACACACCTCACTCCAACTAATGGCTCTACCTCCTAGGATAAACACATATCCTGAGGTAGACTTTCTGGAATCCCTATCTGACATGAAATCAGAATCTGTGTACCCAATGGGTACAAGACTGTCTGCTTGGTAAACTAACATATAGTATCGAGTCCTTTTCAGGTACTTGAGAATATTTTTCACCGCAGTCCAATGTTCTTGCCCTGGATTAGACTGATATCTACTAACCATGCCAACAGCAAAGCAGATGTCAGGTCTAGTACATAGCATAGCATACATTAGGCTTCCTACTGCCGAGGCATAAGGAACTGCCTTCATCTTCTCTATCTCATCAGGTGTCTTAGGACACTGATCCTTAGATAGAGTAATTCCGTGTCTGAAGGGAAGGAATCCCTTCTTGGAATCTTGCATGCTAAACCTTGCAAGAATATTGTCAATATAAGTGCCTTGTGACAAGCCCAACATCCTATTCTTGCGATCTCGCATAAGCTTGATCCCTAGGATATGACCGGCTTCTCCCAAGTCCTTCATATCGAATTGACTGGATAACCATACCCTTACAGAAGATAATACCCCCACATCGTTTCCGATTAGCAAGATATCATCCACATATAGTACTAAGAACACCACCACTCTTCCATCATGTTTCTTGTACACACAAGATTCATCCGCACATTGATCAAAACCAAAAGACTTGATTGCTTGATCAAAGCGGATATTCCAAGACCTAGATGCCTGCTTAAGTCCATAAATGGACTTCTTAAGCTTGCACAATATGTGTTCTTGGCCCTTCGCAATGAACCCGTCTGGTTGCATCATATAGATGCACTCGTCAAGATTTCCATTTAGAAATGCTGTCTTGACATCCATTTGCCAAATTTCATAATTGAAATGTGCATCAATGGATAAGAGAATCCGGATAGACTTCAGCATTGCCACCGACGAAAAAGTTTCCTCATAATCGATTCCTTCTTTTTGAGTGAACCCTTTCACAACAAGCCTTGCTTTAAAGGTTTCCACCTTACCATTTGCTCCTCTCTTCTTCTTATAGATCCACTTACATCCAATGGGTTTTATTTCATTGGGTGGTTCTACAAGATCCCAGACTTGATTGGAGTACATGGACTCCATTTCAGACTTCATAGCCTTTTTGCCAAAGATCTGCATCTTTATCTTGGAGTGCTTCATTGTAGTTACAGGGGTCGGTACCTTGTTCATCAGGGACCCGGTCATAAGACTCTCCCAAGAACATATACCGGTCAGGTCGAATAATAACCCTCCCACTACGACGAGGCACAACCCGTGTCTGTGCATCACTGATATTTCGTTGTGAAGATTCTGAACCTAATACACCATTATCTACACGCTGTACTGGTTCAGGAACCTGCGTGTTAATGGTTGGTTCGGGATCTACACGAGTTTCGATAATCCTCCCACTACGACGTGGTAATGGAATATCGATAACTCTTTCTTGTGGTGTTTCTTCTCGTACCGTTGGTATCGAAGAAGTATGTCTCGGTGTCTTTCCTCTCATTTCCTCTAGAACAATACGGCTTCTGGGCTTGTGGTCCATAACATAGTCCTCTTCTAAGAATATGGCATTGGTGCTAACAATAACCTTCTGATCCTTAGGACTATAAAACAGACCACCTTTAGTTCCTCTTGGATACCCAACAAAGAAACATACTTCTGCTCTTGATTCCAACTTTTCTGCGTTCCCTTTCAGCACATGTGCTGGACTACCCCAGATCCGAACATGCCGCAGACTAGGCTTTCGCCCAGTCCACAATTCCGTGGGAGTAGTAGGTACTGACTTAGAAGGTACCAAGTTTAGAATGTATGCGGCTGTCTCTAACGCGTGTCCCCAAAAGGAAATTGGTAAATCCGAATAATTCATCATAGATCTTACCATGTCCATAAGAGTCATGTTCCTTCTTTCTGCCACACCGTTCTGCTGAGGCATACGGGGTGCAGACAATTGGGATGTAATCCCTTGCTCCAATAAGTATTCCCTAAACTCTCCCAAGAGGTACTCTCCACCACGATCAGATCGTAGTGTCTTGATACATTTACCTAGACGCTTCTCTGTTTCAGCCTTGAAGTCTTTGAATTTCTCAAAGCATTCAGACTTACGCCGCATCAAATAAATGTACCCATACCTTGAGTAATCATCGATGAAAGTGACAAAGTACTCAAATCCCCCTCTTGCTTGGACATTCATAGGACCATACAAATCAGAGTGAACCAGTTCCAACGGCTCTTTTTCTCTATAGCCCTTAGCCGAGAATGGCCTCTTGGTCATTTTACCTTCCAAGCAGGATTCACAAACTAGAAGTGCCTCCACTTCCAATGAGCCTAATGGCCCATTTTGAACCAGTCTTTGAATCCTTTTCAAATTAATATGACCAAGGCGTAAGTGCCAAAGATGCGTTTGGTTCATCCTCGAAGGTTCTTTTCTCTTAAATGGCAAACTATTTGTGTTATTCAATTCATTAAGTTGCAGTATAGGAGAGATAGGATTTATAATATAAAGATCATCCACCAATTGACCAGAACAAATAAAACGTTTATTTTCTTTAATAACTACTACTTTATTAAAATGAACTGAATATCCATTCTTTACTAAACTAGAAACTGAAACTAAATTCCTTCTAATAGAAGGTACATAAAAGTAATTTCTTAATATTAAATTCCTATCTCTACCAAAACTAAGATGTAGATCTCCTACTGCAAGTATTGCTACTCTCGTAGCATTTTCCATATATAGATAAATCTCTCCATCACTGAGCTGCCTGGTTCCCTGGAACCCCTGCAAAGAATTGCATACATGATCAGTGGCTCCCGTATCTACACACCAGGTACCGGTAGATCGGACCGCTAAACACGATTCAACAACTAGTAAATGAGATTTACCTTGATTGTTCTGTCTGGCGAGATAAACTGGACATTGCTTCTTCCAATGTCCTGGCTGCTTGCAAACAAAACATTTGCCTTTAGGCTTTCCCGGTTGTCCTCGTGGCCTTTGGATTGGCGGAGGACCTGCGGCCTTCTTTTGAGCATTTTTCATTTTCTTCTTGCCTTTCGGCTTTGAAGTAGAACCTTTCTCAAATACAAGAGCACTCCCTGACTTTCTGTTGAGACCCTCAGCTGCCTGAAGTTCTTTAAGCAGCTCCGCCAAGGTACATTTAAATTTATTCATGTTGTAATTGAGGCGGAATTGCTTAAAAGACTCTGGCAGTGACTGGAGTACGATATCGACCTGGGTTTCCCCGTTAATTTCAGCTCCAAGGATCTCTAGTTCATTAAGAAGAGATATCATCTTAAGAACATGATCCCTTACAGGCGTCCCTTCAGCCATGGTTGTGTTCATCAAGTCTTTCATAGCAACCTGCCTAGTAGCACGACTTTGATCCCCGAACATCTCTCGGAGGCTCTCCATCATGTCATAGGCACTGATCATTGACTGATGCTGATGTTGCAGAACATTTGACATGGATGCCAAAATGCAACACTGCGCCATCTCATCAGCCTTGACCCATTTCTTGTGAGCCTGGGTTTCCTCAGCGGTTGCCCCCTCACCAGGTTGCTCAGGACATTCTTGAGTAAGCACAAACTTGTACTCTTCAGCAGTTAACACAATATCCAAATTCCTTTTCCAGTCTATATAGTTTGGTCCAGTAAGTTTGTTTTCTTTAAGTATAACAGCAAATGGATTGAAAGTACCCATTTGAAAGCCTGAGAATCACATAACATAAATAATTACGTTTGGGCAAAATTTACTATGGATTCGAGTTGAAAATATTGGTTCCCTCTACCATATTTGAAAGGAATCCGCCAGCAACCTGATACACCGCGAATAGTATGACTCGATGGGAAGCCATATACTATCCATCATTTGTTCAGATAAACAATTGCCTTTTAATTTTACTATCCAGGCAATGTACTTTGCCTAATAAAATTAAACTGCTGACTTGCTTTGGTCCTATAAATAATAACAGTGACTCAGATGGAGAGGATATTATTATTTATAGCTAAGTGTATACCATCACTTAATTCTAGGTCAAGAGTTCTGTGAGGAACACCTCTGATGGAGAGGTGACCCACACCAACAATCACCCAAAACATTCTTTTAAAGAAGTTTGTACTGATGATTCCATGATCAACTACATCCGATGGGGAGGATGACACTAGAGCCATCACATAAAATTAATCATATCATCTACAAACCAGTGATGGAGACCATGGGATTTATACTTGATAAATTCCCTCTCCCACTTAGAATTTTTAAAAAATTTGAGGGTTATAATTTTTTAGAAAAACTTTTAATTTAATTAATAAAAAATAATGGAATACTTGACAAGGATTAATTCATCCTTACTTGTGAAACCCACATGTGTAGATAATAAAATTATTCTATTCTCATGATTTTAGAAAATAAGTACTTATGTTTTCAAATTATGGAATTAGTTTTATTTCTAAATACACATGTAGTTGTCCATCATTTTAAATTAATATAAATTAAACATGCAGCTAGACATCTGAAATAGGCCTAGGAACAATTATCCATGTTGTCCTATTCATTAAACATGAAACAATAATAATCATTCAATCACACATAAATAAGGAAACCACAATAAAATAGGAATCCCACTATTATGGTCAAGCTGCAACTCTTGTGAAGAAATCTTCATGGAACCCGATTAGCTCTATGTCGCAACTACGCAATTGCCTTCCAGAACTGTTTTCTGAAATAGCCTCCAGAAATTGCCTCTAGATTGCTTTCTGAAACTGCTTGTAAACTATCTTCACGAACTGTCTTCACGGATTTACTTGAGATATATTACACAAACCCTATGCCTCCATAAAGGAGTTCACATGCTATTTCTTTGCAGTAAATTAACCACACATCAATCAAGCGTGGGATCCAATACACACAAATCCTATGCCTCCATAAAGGAGTTCACATGCTATATTAAAACAGCAAAATTAACCATGGATAAAACCATCGTGGGATCCAATCACACAAAATCAGTGACCATAATAGTGGAATAAGAACGCTGCAAAACAAGGGTTAGCACAGCTCTACGTTCTATCCATCCATCAAAACACGCATAAGATTTGTTTTATTGGACAACATGGTTGCGTCCAACCCATACGCAGAATCAACGTTGCTCTGATACCACTGTAAGGAAACTGCGTTCCCAGAATCCGTTGACAGTGGATATAAGTTGGTACTGCAAAAAATTTCATGAAATCTATAATAACCCTACAAGGGCGGAACTAGGGTTACCTTGAACCGCAAAATTGGATTGCTGTAGTAGACGAATCGAGAACATGGGCTCGATAACAACTCACGATCTTCTACCGTATTCCTTTGCTGCCAGAATATCGAACTGAGTGTGGGCTCTTTCGAAATCCTTTTAGTTTCTGCTCTTCCCACTTTACGTTCTATTTTTTATTCCCAGTTATAACACTCTCTTTGATTGCTGTGACGATTCAATCCTGATCACATTGATCCGACAAAGATGTGTTCGTCAGGAGGATCAAACGATCTCCGATTTACTTGAATTTTTAACAGCAGCTCCGTCTCGACGTCAGGAACGTTGTGTAAAACATTCAGCAACTTTCAATCAGTATCGAGCAGTCCGAAGCTCTTTTAGTGAGCGTTGTCCGACGCTAGCGATCTACACTCCTATGTCTCTTGAATGCTCACAGAGACTAGGGTTTGGTGGAAACCCTTCTAGAAGAAAGCTAGGAGGTCAAGGGAAGCTTAGAATATGAAATCATGCAACCTGAGAGAAGAGCCAAGGCAGCATATATATAGGCTACGATAGGGACCATAAGAAGTCAATAAGGAATAGGCTTCCTTATGGAATTAGGAAACCCTAATTCGAACTGAATCAGATTCCTATTTCCATAAATTATAATTCATACCACTAAAGAATTATAATTGCACTCCTACCCTTATCTCAAAAATATATTTCGAGCTCCATGTTATTAAATGCTTATTATCTCCCCATGTTAAGATTACAGATATCCATTAATTAAATATAATTACTGACAATCATATTTAATTAATTTCTTAAAATTCCTTTTAGATCCTCTGCTTAACTTATCTGATATGTCGGATACAAAATCCACCTGCAGGGTTTGACATAATCAAAACTTATAAGCTTTCTCAAGGGGATATCATCAATCCCAAAATTGAGACATGAATTTCATCATTAATTAATATCCACCACACAATTAATATTGCCACCCAATCCAATGAGATATTGACCCATTTAATGATCTCACCCTTTTAGGGATCAAAGTATAAATATCAAATGTACGTGTCTATAAATTAAATTAGGATTTAGAGCATAAGCACTCATAATAGCCATGAGGTATTAATTATCTTATAAGTCAGTATAAAGATAATTACCCCAAGTAGGTCCTGTTTAATACACAAAATGTACCAGCATGGTGAGTTGAAACTATACCGTTTCCCGCAGTCAAGACAAACCTACTATAACACCATGCTGCAGTCCTACCGATGGTGTGTCCAATCCCATCTAAGACTGTAAACCAAAATCTTACATTCTATAATATCTGATGGCCTGATCTTCCGTGTGTAAGCCGAACTCTACACACCAAACCACCTACTATATAGAATGAGAGACACACATTAAATAAATAATACAATACAAACATTGCCCACACAGATTCTCATAAAAAATGGATTAACTGATTTTATTAAATGAATAATAAATCAACTACATAAAGCATGGCTTTTAGTATATATCCCTAACAGCTATAACCTTTTAAAGAATTGGATGAGCCTTGGTGGCGTGCCAGATGTCCTATTTCTGCCCATAGCGGGAAGGGTCGTGACAATTTCGTTACCAATCCTCCTATTACATCTAAATCCACTATTGTACCATGAACACTAGAAGCCAAGTTTAGTTGGACATTACTCAACAACCATAATACAAACAACTCGTTGAGATATTCCTCACCCCCAGTACAGACCGTAAGATAGGTTGAGAGATTCCTCAACCATCCAATTGTCTCAATACTGCACAATAAGTTGAAAGATCCTTCAACTACCCGACATGCACCGTATATACCATAATGTAACACCATAAGATAACCCCGTACGATCACACCGTAGGTTAACACCATACGATAAGGTAAGAGATTTCTCACCTATCCCATACACGAGCAATACATAATGCTGGACTATCTATCTATCATAAAACCCAACTATTCATCTCTATTCTTTCACGTCACAACGTTAACCTATGTTTGAAATAGAACTCTTATCAATCAAACCCAATCCCAAAACTCAACTACGAGCAATCACTTTCATTCTCTCTATGAACTAGAAGGAAATCTCCTCTAATGCTCCCTACTCAAACTCCGTTCTTGGTTAGATCTTTCAAAGGACACTCGTCACTATCATTTAAAATATCTACCGGTACGATCCAAAAAGATATCATTTTATTTTCGTTAGAAAACCAATTGTTCATCACTATCAAGACATAATATCCCCTTCGTATCACCACATAAGGTCTATGATAACGCATGGCAACCCTCGTCCCATCACATAGCTCTACATCCGTATGATTCCACCAGTTCACAATTATAATACATTTAATAATGTATAACATGCCACGCTATACAATATGCATGTAAAACATTATGTTATGCAATTCACGTGATTCATTCTGTCTCGACATGCACTTAGATGCCATGTGAATTACATATATGCATCTTTATGTGCAATCTCACACCGTATCTTCTCATGTCGTCGTCTCTTATCCCCCAAGGTTCTATACTTAATCGTCCGACACATTATTGTAAGTTCATTTACAATCTATTGCTTTGATACCAATAAATGTCATGACCCATCCCGCTACTGGCAGAAAAAGGACACGTGGCACTCCACCGAGGCTCATCTAACTCATTAAAATAACTATACCATCAGAAAAGAACTTAAAACAGCATTGAGTATTCAACTCCTTTGAAAACAATACCCTCTGAGTTGTAAAATCCGTATAAATTTGAAAAGTTAATTATATTTTGAAACGAATGAATGTATATTGAAAGGGGCCATAAAGGTATCCTAAGAACCAATCAAAACATTTAAATAATTTTCGGAAGGGGTACAAAAATTGTTCATGCAGCACGAATTTTGACCGGTCGAACTGCCCCGTTCGACCGGTCAAAAGACACTTTAGCTGAATTTCTTCTAGCAGCAAAATTTTGCTAAAGATCCTTTCAACCTTCACCAATTACAATACTTTCAATATGCCAAGTTTGTTCTAATCCTTTCAACTATAAAAGATTACAAGATCATACATAAATCTTACTAATACAACCATACCATTGGCACTACGGCTGTATCATAAAGACCCCATAGATTAATTATGTTATCAGCTGAAAAGGATTCAACTGCACAAAATTAAGCAAGTCACATATACATTGCTTATGTATGTATAAATAGCAAGGGACATTTGGTATAATGGTTTTTTTTCCCTTCTAAGTGGTGTGGTGACCCTGACCCCCTAAGCTCAGCCTCCACTTTATTCTTTAAATTAAAATAATTCATCTTGTCCCCAACGTAGCCTCTAACTCATAATTTTTTCTATAGAAAAAATTAAGCAACAAAAAAAGAAAATAATTCGGCATAACTTTAAATTTTAAAATCGAAATATATCTTAGACGGACCTATAAATACATTTACATGTGAGAATTATTTGTGAGTGACCTACACATTACCAAACACTTGAGTTTTTCAGTTTTTTTTTTTACTACTAGGAAGACGGCCAGAGTAAAGCACGGTCATTGAATTTGATAGAAAAAATATAGTGTATTTTTTTTATGTGTACAAGAAAGAGAAATATATTCTATTAATTATTAAGATGGTGTTAGAAAAAAATTTGCTTGAACAAGTATATTAATTGATGTTCAACCTACATTTTAAGGCTATTTTTTTAATGTATGGATAATATGTATATGTGTATATAAATAGCAATGTAAGTGTGATGTGGCACTCTCCATGTAGTTGAGATGCCACATGGCATTGCTACACAATACTATAGTATAGATATACAATTGTACATATAGATTTGAAATAAATAATATTCAAAAAGCAGTAAAACACACACTCTTCCTATGCTCCTACATTTTTACAGTAACTTCCCTCACACTCATTATAACTGCCTCTATCACATTATAGATCATATTTTTCACGTTTTTTATTTATTTTATTTATTTATTATTATTATCATTTTTTTTGCAGACTTCTTGGGTAGATTGATATATATATATGTATATATAAAGATTTAAAAAAAATTCAATGATACTTGTGCATAGCACGGGCCAACACTAGTGTGTGTGTGTATATATATATATATGTATGTATCAGGGAGTCTCTAAAGAGAGCGCCCTCCCTTTAATCAAGGGAAGACTTCTGTTTTGGCCGTCAAATTGTGTTTTAATTGTCTGAAATGAAGAAAATACCCTTAATCACAAAAATACCCTCAATGAAAATACGATCTGACGGCCAAAACAGAAGTCCTCCCTTTATTAAAGGGAGGACGCCCTCTTTAGAGACTCCTTGATATATGTATATATACATATATACAAAAAGGATAATTTACAAAATGCAAAATTTCAACTTAACTAAAGGGTAATTTGTAAAAAGCATAAGGGTAATTTGGTTATTCAATTTATAATTATATACACTTTAAACTTTTACGCTCTTTCTTTAACGTATAGATAAATAAATATGATAAATGATTGGAGCACTGAAAAAATGCACCGAAATGGTGCACTGAATCATCAGTGCCGTCCATTTAACAAAAGAGTAATTTGCAAAAGGTATAAGACTAATTTGGTTATTCAATTTATATATATACATATATATTATAATATAATATAAGAATGTATATATATACATATACGGGTAATTTACAGAATGTAAAAGAGTTTTAGTTATTCAATTTAATAAAAGGGAATTCATAATTGTAAACGTTTTAAACTTTAAGGCTCTTTTCTTTATGGTATAAAAACAAAAAGGTAATTGGCATAAAGCATAAGGGTAATTTTGTTATTAAAATTATAATTGTACACACTTTTATTCAATTGTGTATATAATAATATATTAAATCTACATATATATTGAATAATGATATAATAAAATAATATATGTATATTTATACACACAAGGGTAGTTTGCAAAACGACAAAGGGGTAATTTGATAATCCAATTAAAATTGTACACACATTAAATACATAAATTAAAATTTGGTAATTCAATATATATAATAATATAATATAATTATATATATGTATATTTATACACACAATGGTTATTTACAAAAAGAAAAAAAATGGTAATTTGGTAATTCAATTTATAATTGTACACACTTTAAATACATAAATAATAATAATAAATTATAATATATATATAGATCTATAAATAGCAATGTAGGTGCCATGTGGCACTTCCATATTATTGGAATGCCACATGGCATTACTACACAATAGTGTAGTATAGATACACAATTGTATATATCGATACTGAAAATAAATAATATTCAAAAAGTAAAAATAAAAAATAAAAAAAAATACATGCCTTCTACACTCTTACATTTTTGTAATAACTTCCCTCACACTCACTATAACCGCCTCTCTCCCACTTTATATCTAATTTTTTCACGTTTTTTAATTCATTTTTTTTCAGACTTCCTGAGTAAATTTAAATAATAATAATAATAAATAAATAAATAATTCAATGATACCCATGCATAGTACGGGCCAACGCTAATATTCATAATATATACAAACGAGTAATTTACAAAAGGCAAAAGGATAATTTGGTAATTCAATTTAACAAAATGGTAATTTGGTTATTCAAGTTATAATTGTACACCTTTTCAACTTTAACAAATTACAAAAGACAAAGTAGTGATTTTAATAATACAATAAAATAGTATATGTATATATAATATAATAGTATATGTATACATATGCACACAAGGATAATAACAAAAGGCAAAAGGGTAATTTGTAACTAAATTTATAATTGTATACACTTTAAATACATTAAGATATCACGACCCATCCCGCTAATGTGCGGAAGTAGGACACGTGGCATGCCACCAAGGCTCAACCAATTCCACTAAAGTAAAATAGCAGGGAAAAATATAAGTAAAATCCTTTAAAATCAGAGTTATAAAAAGTTTTGACCAGTTGGAAAGGTTCCAAAAAGAATTCAGTTTGAGAAACAAAGGTCCAGTCGACTAATCGGGGGTCTAATCGACTGAAGATCTGAAGCAGAAAGTTTAAAAAGTTCAACAGCTCTGTCCAGTCGACTGTGTCGGGGACTTAGTCGACTGGGGCCTCAAATTCTCAGTCGACTGGTGCCTTGTCCAGTCGACTGGGCACTATGCATATAGAATGTGGTGTTTTCGTGTAAGAAACAGTCTACTGAAAACCCATCCAGTGGAATGGAGCCTTCAAAACCAGAAGGAAATTAACTCAAGGTCACAGAGGTCCAGTCGACTGAAATACTGGCCAGTTGACTGATTCCTCTCAGCAAAGCTCATTTCTGCAGCTTTCAAAACCAAAGGTCTCCAAATCAATTCCCAACATCAACACGATTATAATCTACGATTCAAAACGTATATACAAAAGCGTTTACTAAGGAATTACAAGTACTAATCCAAGTCAAGATTCTATTTCAACATTTTACTACTACCAATTCTTATTACATGTTTGGAAAGAAAAGAAAAGTATACACAAGAGTGTTCTCCCGACATTCCTCGGCCTCACTCCTCACGCTTCCTCTTTCTTCGCTTCTTATCACCTACAATGGAGTAAATCTTCACTGCTCAGCTATATGCTGAGTGCACAATTCTAAATGTATGCTTATATAAAACGTCTAAAACTCATAGAAATAGTCTCTAGGGTGAGTGGTACACATTTATCCGATAAATGAAACCGATGCTGTGGAAGGCACACCTCTCCCACGCTTCCCGTACACTAGTTGGGCCTTCCTCTATACCAGGTACTATGTACTGGTTGAGCCTTCCTCCATACCTGACACAACCACAATCAAATCTCTCAAATCCTTAAGGCTCGAGGAACTTACAACCCCGGATTAAATTGCACCAAACTCCCCTTTAACCCAAGTAGACATATAGTATGCTCACATAAACAGTCATACATACTTTTCATATAATTTCACGTGCATAATTAAGGGGCCTAATTAATATATGAAGCTCGCATGGATCCAAAATATCAAAGTCGATATTTAAAACATGAAATTTCCATATATTTCATAGATCTAGAATTCATACCTCGTACGATCTCTCCGAAACTTTGAAGGATCAACTAGAGGCTCGGAAAAACGTCGGATCTCAAATTATACGCGATTGCTACAAGTTTTACTGGATTTTCCCCAAAATCTTAGAAATTAGATTTTCAGAAAAGTTAGCCAAACGTGGCCTAAGAGGTATCAAATGGAAGCTCTTACCTTGAGAAGTTCAAATCTAAAATCTGGAGAAAATCTGACGGACGGACGAACGATCGTCGATCGGTGTCACAAAGTCGTAGCCACCAAATCTCCTTTTCTCTCTCCTCTCTAAAGATATTTTTAGTAAGTTTGGACAAAAAGATTCCAAGCTCACCTATTTACAGACACAACTTTCATAAATTATGTCTACTTCCCCACGAGTTCCTCAAACCTTCTAATTATCCTACGAAACGTCTTAAACGTCTACTTATCATTTCACGAGTAAAAACTAAAATTTATAAAACTTTTTAACTAAGTTCCGTTTGGGTCTAAAATAAGGATCCAAAACTAAAATCTGTGAAATCTCTATACCACCTACCCTTTTAAGCAACGTAACTCTCACGTTCTCACCACAGTTCTCAAAATGATATAATTCAATATCAAAATTACCAGAAATTATACAACACTTGTATAGTTACTATTCACCAGAATACTAGATATATCAAACAACATTTAAATCACATAAATGTCATTTAGTCATGCCAATGTAAAATAAACTTTCAAGTTCTCGTGTCTCCACTGACACCTCACCGTTGACTCACAGTCAACTCCAGTTCAAATTATTAATAAACATTAATAATTTCACAAAACTCTACATCATGCATTTTAAAACTATGAAATTTTGGAACGGGTGTGATAACTCTCCCCTCCAAAAAGGAAGTTTGTCCCCCAAACTTATAACTCATCGGTCGAAAAGATAGAATATTCATTCATCATTTCCTCTTCGATCTCCCACATAACTTCCTCGATTGTATGACTATGCCATAGCACTTTCACCATTGGTATCGTTTTAGTTCGCAATACTTGCTCTTTATGATCTAGGATCTCTACTGGTTGTTCCTCATAAGTCAAGTCTTCCTGAATTCGCAACGGTTCTGATACTATGATCTTACTCGTATCCTCCATACACCGTCTTAATATCGATACATGGAATACATTATGCATATGCTCCAACTCTGATGATAAGGCTAATTGATAAGTCACTGGTCCTACTCTTTCTAGGATCTCAAACGGTCCTACAAACCTCGGATTAATCTTTTCCCTCTTTCCAAATCGTACAATGCCTTTCAAAGGCGATACTTTTAGGTACACAAAATCTCCCACGTCAAATACCATAGGTTGTCACTTAGAGTCCGCACAACTTTTATAACGACTCTGAGCTACCCTGTGTCGTTCCTGTATCAACTTTACCTTTTCAGTAGTCATCTGTACTAACTCAGGTCCGAGAAACTTTCTTTCCCCAACCTCGGTCCAACAAACCGGTGATCGACACTTACATCCATACAACTCTTCATAAGGTGTCAGTCCAATACTTGACTGAAACCCGTTGCTGTAGACAAATTCAATCAACGGTAGATGTTTTTCCCAATTAATTCTGAAATCTAGAACACAAAGTCTCAACATGTCCTCTAATGTCTTAATCATAGGCATTGACTGTCCGTCAGTCTGAGGATGAAATGCGGTACTGAAACTCAATTTCGTACCCATAGCCTTCTGTAGACTTTTCCAAAATCTTGATGTAAAACTACTATCACGATCCGATATAATCATTGCTGGAATCCCGTGTAGTCTCATAATCTCTTTCATATACAACTCCGCTAGTCTAGACAGCTTAGTCATCTTGATCAGTAGAAAATGAGCTAATTTTGTCAATCGGTCCACTATAACCCAAATCTTATCGTTCTTGTTAGAAGATCTCAGAAATTCCAAAATAAAATCCACGTGATCTCGTCCCATTTCCACTCTGACATATGTAATGGATGTAATAGTCTTGCCGGTACTTACCTTTTTGCTTTGACCTGTTGACACGCCGAACATTCGGATACAAACTTGACAACTTCACGCCTCATACCTTTCCACCAAAAGTTCTCCTGCAAATTCCGGTACATCCTACTACTTCCTGGGTGTACTGAGTATCTGGTACTATGCGCTTCCTCTAAAAGTCGTCCTTTCAGGTCCTTTACATTTGGTACACACAAACAGTTCCCAAGCATTAGCACTCCTTGTTGCATCGCAAACCCCGGTCACCTTCCCAAAGGTATTTCGTCTCTCAGTTTGCACAGATAGACATCGTGAAACTGTTCCTTCTTAATCTCATCAATAAAATCTGGGTGTGCTATAATCGCCATCATCAAGCCACCACTAATCTCTGGGATTACATCTAATTCCAAACGTTCCATTTCCTTTATCAATTCTTTTTGTTGAGTTAGCTCGTCGGCTAAGTTCCTTGGCGTCTTCAGGCTTAGCGCGTCGGCCACTACGTTAGCCTTCCCCGGATGATACTCAATCGAAAGATCATAATCCTTCATCAATTCCAACCATCTTCTCTGTCTCATGTTTAAGTCTCTTTGCGTAAAAATATACTTCAGACTCTTGTGGTCCATGAAAATCTCACACTTCTCCCCATACAAGTAGTGTCGCTAAATCTTCAAAGCATAGATTACTGCGGCTAGTTCAAGGTCATGATTCGGATAGTTAACTTCGTGTGTCTTCAATTGTCTAGAAGTATAGGCAATTACTTTACCACCTTGCATCAGTACACATCCCAACCCAGATGCGAAGCATCACTATAGATCACAAACCACTCAGTTCTAGATGGTATCATCAATATAGGTGCTCTCGTCAACCGTGTCTTTGACTCTTGAAAACTTTCTTCACACTCTTGACTCCATTCAAAAGTAATACCATTCCTCATCAACTTTGTCATAGGCAATGAAATCTTGGAGAAATTCTCAATGAATCTGCGGTAGTATCCTACTAATCCCAAGAAACTTCGAATCTCGGATATGGATGTTGGCCTCTGCCAATTAATTACGGCTTCCACCTTATGAGGATCAACTGAAACTCCATTCTAGTCAATCACGTGACCAAGAAAAGTAATGCTAGGCAACCAGAATTGACATTTCTTCAACTTACCAAACAGTTGTTTCTATCACATTCTCTGAAGCATCAATCTCAAATGATTCTCATACTCTAGTTCACTCGGCGAGTAGAGAAGAATATCGTCAATGAACACTATCACAAAATCATCCAAGTAGTCCTTGAAGACTCGATTCATAAGATCCATGAACACAGCTGGTGCACTTGTAACTCCAAATGATATGACTAAGAACTCGTAATGTCCATAACGCATCCTGAAAGTTGTTTTCTCTACATCTTCAGCTTTTACTTTCAACTGATGATAGCCCGATCGAAGATCTATCTTGGAGAACACTTGTGCCCCACGAAGTTGATCAAATAGGTCATCAATCCTCGGCAACGGATACTTGTTCTTGTTTGTCAACTTGTTTAACTCTCGGTAATCGACACACATACACATTGAACCGTCTTTCTTCTTCACAAACAACACTGGAGCTCCCCACTGTGATATGCTAGGTTGAATGAAACCTTGATCAAGTAATTCTTATAGTTGTACTTTCAGCTCTTTTAATTCTACGGGTGCCATTCTGTATAGTGCTTTCGATACAGGTCTTAAGTCTGGCATTATTTCAATAGCAAACTCAATTTCCCTCTCGATAAGAACATTTGATAGTTCGTCTGGAAATACATCTAGATACTCTCGCACTATCAGAATATCTTCTACTTTTAATTCGGTCGCCGAAGTATCAATTACTAAGCACAGGAATCCCTGACATCCCTTTTTCAACAACTTACCTACTCAAATAGCTGAAATCAAGTACGACGGCAGTATAACTCTACTTCCCTGAAAACAAAAGTCCCTATATACCGGTGATCGGAAATAACCTCTTTCAGTTCACAATCTATAGTAGCTTGGTTAAGAGCTAACCAATCCATTCCTAATATCACATCGAAATGGTTCACAGCAATCGGTATACGGTCTACAGTCATCGCCTTCTCCCCTAGTTGGATTTCACAATTAATTCTTATATATCACAGACATTACCGCTGGTGCACTAAGGGACACAGCAATAGATAAATCATATCCTAGTGGCGCGGACTTAACATTCAAATGTTCAACAAAATTATGCGATACGAATGAATGCGTAGATCCCGAGTCAACAAGTATGCGTGCTAAGTGCGAACATACAAGCACCATACCTGAGACCACTGTATCAGTAGCAGCCACGTCTCCAGGGTTCATCTGAAAAGATCTCCCCTCACGCTGTTCTATCTCTGGTCTCCTCTTGCTTGACTACTAAGGCTTCGAACCACTAGAAGCCATAGAATTCGTTCCTTGTTGAAAATGTTTCCTCAGACAATCCTTTGCTCAATGTCCCAAAGTACCACAATCAGAACACTTGAGTTGCAGATAAGATGCGGGACTCGTACTATTTCCCCCTCTAGTCTTACCTTGGAAGTTAGTCAGAAAACATCGGCCAGTGTATGGTCGGTTGCAAAGCAGACACAATGGTATATTGCTGGGTGTTCTTCGGAAATCACTCAAACCAGAACCAGAGCCTCACTAAAATGGCCTCTTAAAAGATCCACCCTGATGTCGGTCACTACCCTCATAACCCCACTTGCCTTGTTGATTCTGCCTCGATCTTTCCCATCCACTTTCCACCACAAGTGCTATTTGTTGCATTGCACCAACGGTTGAGTGTTCATACAGTTCCACTCTTAGACAAATGTTCTCCCTTAACCATTCTTCAAACTTCCTTGCTCTATCTTCTTCCTCCAGCACTGAACATTTACCAAATCTTAGTAATGCATTATATTTGGAAGTATACTCCGTTATGGTCATATCCTCTTGCTTAAGGTTATCAAACTCTCTCTTCTTCACGTTGTAGGCAGCCCGCGGAAAGAATCGATGATTGAACTCTGCCTTGAATCCCTCCCAAGTTATTGGTGCTCCTTGGTCCAACACATTTACCAACCAATTCTGGGCTTCACCCTTCAGCACATCACTTGCATCTTCTATCTTTAATGTATCGGACATTGGAATAGTCCTGAATATTCTCTCCATATCCATAACCTAATGCTCTACCAGCGTCGTGTCAAAAGTCCCATGAAATTCTGTCGGCTTCTTTCTAGTAAATTGTTCTGACACAGATCTCATACCTCTATTCTCGGGTGCATGTACTATAGCTATTGGTTCTACTTCGATTGGAGGCGTTGGAGGTAATCGTTCTGCTATATTTCGTATCATGTCCCCTATATTTTTCATCATTTCTTCCATTTCATTCATACGATGGGTATGCAGTGACAGTTCTCGGTCACCCATGATTGTAACTCCTGTAAGTCTCGATGCATAAACACTATACATGCACAATAATAGTTATAACATGTATGTAAAACAGCATTCATATGCATCAAACATCTCTACCATGTGCGAATGCATTCTAGAACATGTGACAATTCACTCAACACTCCACCCGTCGTCGAACGTTCCCAAAGGTTTTGTTACCTATTGCTCTGATACCAATAAATGTCACGACCCATCCTGCTAATGTGTGAAAATAAGACACGTGACATGCCACCAAGGCTCAACCAATTCCACTAAAGTAAAATAACAGCGGAAAACATAAGTAAAATCCTTCAAAATCAAAGTTATAAAAAGTTTTGACCAGTTGGAAAGGTTCCAAAAAGAATTCAGTTTAAGAAACAGAGGTCCAGTTGACTCATCGTGGGTCCAGTCGACTGAAGACCTGAAGTAGAAAGTTTAAAAAGTTCAACAGCCTTGTCCAGTCAACTGTGTCAGGGACTCAGTCGACTGGGGCCTCAAATTTTCAGTCGACTGGTGCTTTGTCCAGTCGACTGGGCACCATGCATGCAGAATGTGGTGTTTTCGTGTAGGAAACAATCTACTGAAAACCCATCTAGTCGACTGGAGCCTTCGAAACCAGAAGGAAATTAACTCAAGGGCACAAAGGTTCAGTCGATTGAAATACTATCCAGTCGACTAATTCCTCTCAGTAAGGCTCAATTATGCAGATTTCAAAACCAAAGGTCTCCAAACCAATTCCCAACATCAGCACGATTATAATCTACGATTCAAAACGTATATACAAAAGCGTTTACTAAGGAATTACAAGTACTAATCCAAGTCGAGATTCTATTTCAACATTCTAATACTACCAATTCTTATTACATGTTTGGAAAGAAAATAAAAGTATAAACAAGAGTGTTCTCCCGGCATTCCTTGGCCTCACTCCTCACACTTCTTCTTTCCTCACTTCTTATCACATGCAATGGAGTAAATCTCCACTGCTCAACTATATGTTGAGTGTACAATTCTAAATGTATGCTTATATGACAATTCATGGTTTAAGCATCTAAAACACATAGAAATAGTCTCTAGGGTGAGTGGTACGCATTCATCCGGTAAATAAAACCGATGTCGTGGAAGGCACACCTCTCCCACGCATCCCTTACACTGGTTGGGTCTTCCTCCATACTAGATACCGTGTACTGGTTGGGCGTTCCTCCATACCAGACACAACCACAATCAAATCTCTCAAATCCTCAAGGTTCGAGGAGCTTATAACCCCGTATTAAATTGCACCAAACTCCCCTTTGACCCAAGTAGACACATAGCATGCTCACATAAACAGTTATACCTGTTTTTCATATAATATCACGTGCATAATTAACGGGCCTAATTAATACATGAATTTCGCCCGGATCCAAAATATCAAAGTCGATATTTAAAACATGAAATTTCCATATATTTCATAGATCTAGAATTCATACCTCGTGCGATCTCTACGAAACTTTGAAGGATCAACTAGAGGCCCGGAAAAACGTCAGATCTTAAATTATACACAATTCTACAAGTTTTACTGGGTTTTCCCCAAAATCCTAGAAATTAGATTTTCAGAAAAGTTAGCCAAACGCGGCCTAAGAGGTATCAAATCGAAGCTCTTACCTCGAGGAGTTCAAATCTAAAATCTGGATAAAACCTAACAGACGAACGAACGGTCGTCGATCGGCGTTACAAAGTCGTAGCCACCAAATCTCCTTTTCTCTCTCCTCTCTCAAGATATTTTTAGTAAGTTTGGGCAAAAAGAGTCCAAGATCACCTATTTATAGACACAACTTTCGTAAATTATGTTTACCTCCCCACGAGTTCCTCAAAACTTCTAATTATCCCACAAAACTTCTTAAACGTCTACCTTATCATTTCACAAGTGAAAACTAAAATTATAAAAATTTTAGACTAAGTTCCATTTGGGTCCAAAATAAGGATCCAAAACTAAAATCCATGGAATCTCTGTACTACCTACCCTTTTAAGCAACGTAACACTCACGTTCTTACTACAGTTCTCAAAATGATCAAAATTACCAGAAATTATACAACACATGTATAGTTACTATTCACCAGAATACCAAATATATCAAACAACGTTTAAATCACATAAATGGCATTTAGTCATGCCAATGCAAAATGAACTTTCAACTTCCCGTGTCTCTACTGAGACCTCACCGTTGACTCACAGTCAATTCCAACTCAAATTATTAATAAACATTAATAATTTCACAAAACTCTACATCATGCATTTTAACACTATGAAATTTTAGAACAGGTATGACATAAGAATATCAATAAATTATAATATTATATGTATGTATGTATATGTCTATGTATATATGCATATACATAAACGGGTAATTTACAAAAGTAACTTAAGGCTTGTTTGGTAATTCTAAGCTTCATTAAAAGATGTCTTAAGGGTCAAATAAGCCTTAATCTACAAAATTAATTTGAGGCTTGTTTAGTAATGCAAAGGTTCCTTGAAAGATGTCTTAAGGCTCAAATAAACTTTGCCAAACAAGGCTCAAGTTACTATTCATAGTAACTTGAGGTAGATAGATGTGATGCGAAATTACTAAACAACCAAATTATAAACCCAAAATGACCATTAAGGCCAAATTAATTTGGCATCTACTAATATTCCATTTTAGGCAAAATGACCATTAATGCCAAATTAATTTGGCATCTAGGGAATATTCTATTTTAGGCTCTTTTATAGTACTAGGAAGACGGCCTGTGCAAGGCACGGGCATTGGATTTGGTAGAAAAAATGCAATGCATTTTTTGTTGTGTACAAAAAAGAGAAATATGTTTGATTAATTAAAAAAAATATATAGAAAAAAATATGCTTGAACAGCTATATTAATTGACGTTCAACTACAATATAAAGCTATTTTTAATAATGTATAGATATAGAGCCGATCAAGTGCGAACCTCAAACAACGGACCGGGAGCGGACCGACTTTTTGCGACGAAAATATCACTTTTTGCCACGAAATATTTCGTGGCAAAAAATCATTGTTTTTTGCGACGAAAAATTTCGTGGCAAAAAGTGATATTTTCGTCGCAAAAAGTCAGTCCGCTCCTGGGTCCGTCGTTTGAGGTCCGTCAGAGATCCTGACTGTGTATAGATAATATATATATATATATATGTATATAACTAGCAATGTAGGTGTGATGTGGCCCTCTCTATATTGTATCGATATACAATTGTATATATAGAATTGAAATAAAATAATTAATATTCAAAAAGTAAAAAAAAAAAAAAAAAAAACCCATGGTTCCTACGCTCCTACTTTTTTGCAGTAATTTCCCTCACACTCACTGTAACTGTCTCTCTCACTGTATATCCTATTTTTTCACTTTTTTTTTTTTGTTGAAGACTTCTTGGGTATATATATAATCAAAGAAAAATCCAAAACATAAGGTATAGAAACAAAAAGGTAATGTGCACAAAATATAAGGGTAATTTTGTCATTAAAATTATAAGTGTACACACTTTTATTCAATTTTATGTATCTAATAATTTATTCAATTTATATATATATAGAATAATGATATAATAAAATAATATATGTATATTTATACACACAAGGGTCATTTACAAAAAGACAAAAGGGTATTTTGATAATTCAATTATAATTGTACACACTTTAAATACATAAATAAAAATTTGGTAATTCAATTTATATATATAATAATACTATAATAAAATAATATATATATATATATATATGCATATTTATACACATAAGGGTAATTTACAAAAAAAAAAATTAATAATAATAATAATTTATAATATGTATATCTATAGATCTATATATCTATAAATAGCAATATAAGTGCCACGTGGCACTCCCGTATTATTGGGATACCACGTACTACGTACACAATAGTATAACATAGATACACAACTGTATATATATAGATATTCAAAATAATTAATATTCAAAAAGTAAAAAGGAAAAAATAATCAATAAAATGCATGCATGCCTGCTACACTCTTATATTTTTGTAGTAACTTCCCTCACACTCACAGTAATCGCCTCTCTCCCAGTATATATCTTATTTTTTCACATTTTTAAATTTAATTTAATTTCTCAGACTTCCTGAGTAAATTAAAAAAAATAAAAAATAAATTCAATGATACTCATGCATAGTATGGGCAAACGCTAGTATACATATATACAAACGAGTAATTTACAAAAGGGAAAAAGGGTAATTTGATAATTCAATTTAACGAAATGGTAATTAATTGGTTATTCAATTTATAATTGTACACCCTTTCAACTATAACAAATTACAAAAGGCAAAATAATAATTTTAATAATACAATAAAATAGTATATGTATATATAATATAGAGTATATGCATGTATGCATATGCACACGAGAGTAACAACAAAAGACAAAAAAAGGGTAATTTGATAATTAAATTTATAATTGTACACACTTTTGTATAATAATAAATTATAATATAATATGTATGTATGTATGTATGCAGAGCCCTTCTTATGAAGGATCCCTCATTTTAATAAAATGAGGACTTCTGTTGCGGCTATTGGATCATAGGTCACGCCAATGAATTTTTTTTTTTGCTCAACAAAGCCAATTCATTAAAAGATGGGAAACCCATCAAAGTGTACAAAGTCAAGGCAGCCAAACAAGGCCCCTAAAGACAAAAAACCATAAACCAAGACCTCCAGCAGTAGAACAGCAAAGAAGCCCACATTCAATTAAAAAACAAAAAATGACAAGCACCCAAAGCGAAGGCATGAACCCAGAAAGCCAAAGAAACACTGAAAGGAACAAAATCTTCAACCTCAAGCACTTTGCCTTGATATCCAGATAACAAAATCAATATAGAATAATGAATTTTTCTGTGCACCAATCTCCATGAGGTGGCCAAGCAAAGTTGACCCAATCAGCAATGCAAATCTCAACGAGCAATATAGCAGCAACAATGGACCAGAAACAACCTCTGCAGAAACCACAGCCCAGATTCCAAACAGAGAACACAACAACAACTAGGAGTGATTGTATTTTTTGGCAAAACAAATTGCATAGTCTTGCAATCAAAAACTTCCCAAAAGGTAGACCCACAGGATATGACACCCCCATTAAACTACTACAAAACCAAAGCCCAATAACATCCCATCATTGCTAAAATTCATTTAATCCCATCTCGAATGTTGCAATTTCTGAATCTTATTCAACAAGTATAGGGTCAACACCAATATTCTCAAACTCTTCTGAAGAATTATTTAGCACTAGTAGTGATCTGATCCACATCCCTTTTTCCAGCACCTATAAATATCTCCAGTACTGGTACTTCCACTTCTTCCCCCCTGTGTTATCTTTAATAGCATCCTTTGACATGTCAACCTTCATATTTCCAAGTTTATCACCTAATGTTGATTTTCTTAGTAGATAAGGCCAAATACCATGGGACCAGACTCTGTAACCAGCCTCTGAGTGGAAGGCCTTGTAAACCATGAAACCAGACAGCACCATAGCATCGGCATTCACAAGCAGTCCAAAATATAGAGGCCTTAAATTCAACCCGAAAAACCATCAGAGAAAAAGCCCAGAGCTTCTCAGAATCACCCTAGCTTGAAACCACAAAATCCATCCGCAGTTGATACATTCAGCAATAACAGGCCTCTCAAGAAATGAGCAATCAGACTGATCAAACCCCTCTCCCCAAGCCGAAGTCACCAAGTACCAAATTCTTCAAAACAGAAGCTTCAACATTGTTGACCGCAGCTTGAGACCACATGACTCCAAATTCAGCAGCATAGTATCAAGCAAACAGCAAGAAAAAGTTGTGGAGCAAAACTGTAAAATAAAACCGAACTTAGAATCAGAAACCAGTCATGGAAGCGACCGAGTCTTCGATATAACACGACCAGAAAAAACCATCAGCATTCGCAACTGTTACCAAATTTCCTTAAATCCAACCCCATTGATCAGAAAAATTCAAAAGAGCAGAATGCCAGAATGGCAGGAGCAATAGCCCAGAAACGCACAAGTAGTATCAGCATAAAGAGATGAGTAAGCAAACCTCAAGAGCATCTGGAAGGCATGTCGAAAACTTGAAAGTAAGATCAAAAAACAAACCAGACTAGCTCCTCTCACTTGGCAAACAGAATTGCATTAATCACCATTTAAAGAACCAAAGCAATACACAATATTTGTAGCGAGTTTCTCCATAACACATCTAAAATTAAAGTGAAAAGCAACATGCCTAAACTAACCTCGACCAAATACAACAAAGCAACCACAGAAAGACCAGGAAGGACACACCCACGAAACGAAGAAAAACACACACCCAAAAAAGAGGGGACGAAAGCCCCCCAACACCAAAAGAAAAAACACACTCACACCAAAACGCACACAAAGAGCTTGACGACAAGAGACAAACACATACTCCCCAGATTTGGTGCACAAAACTCACACACACACCCATCACCCAGGTTTGAACCATGGCCACACCTTACCACCAAGCTTTAAAAAAACCCGTGCGAGTGACCCCTTTGTTTGCAAGGCCATCTGCAAAGCCATTTATTTCCCTATAGATGTTTACTAACGAAACACTCCCAATTTTTGACAAGCAAGAATCAATTTCCGAGAAGGACCCCCATAATTTCCATGGTCTCAGATGTTGTTTACAAATCCACGCCACTGCTATCTTTGAATCTGATTCAACGATAAGTGACTTTTTCCCTACCCATCCTGATTCAATAAAGCACAAAAGAGCATGACAAATTGCTTCAAGTTCGGCCACGTTTGAATCAAGAATACCCAGAGGTCCGTAAAAAAGGGCAACTGCTGATCCCGTTTCGTCTCTAAGTACGCCTCCACACCCAGCTAGACCAGGCTTACCCCATGCTGACCCATCCACGTTAAATTTCAAAAAACCCAATGCTGGAGCTTCCCAATTCACTAATAACCTAGCAGCTGCATGTTTGGCAGACCTCCATCTACCCAACCTTAATGGATCCTCGTCCCAGTCATGAAACGAATAAGCAAAATCAGATTCCAACGCCTGAACCCAATGAAACGATCTAAGTTTAATGATATCAACTAGCTTCTCTATGCTACAAGCTTTATTATTGAACCACACATCATTTCTAGCCAACCAAATCGACCACAGTCCTGCACAACATACTAGTTTCCACCAAGAATTAAGTTTATTTGACCCCATAGCTCCTTCCCATTGTAAAATGAAAGAATCAACAGACCCATTACACACCCAACAAAGGCCCCACCAGTTCCAAATCACGTTCCAGACTCTCCAAACCCACTCACAGTGAAGCAGAAAATGATTATGGGTTTCCTCTGCCTCTTTGCACCAAGGACAGGCCAGCTCCGAACTACTAAAAGAGAGGTCTTTTTGAGATAAAAAGACCTTAGTTGATATTCTACCTTGTGCCGCTAACCATATAAAGCAAATTACTTTCACTGGGGCTTTACATTTCCATAAAGATTTTGCCCAATCACAAGTGAGGCTATTATCACTTTTTTGAATGTTCAAAAACCAGTCATGAACCGAAAAACTTCCATTGACTACATGACGCCAGACCAGCCGATCCTCTATATCATCCGTAATTGTGAAATTACTGATAAACTCCTTTAGACTTGTCTCTTCTTCACACTCCCACTACCATAGACTTCTCCGAAAGTAAAAACTACCTAAGGATAAAACTTTAAACACCGTTGCATTTTTTGCAAGAGAGACAGAAAACAATCTACTGTAAAGTTCAGCCAAGGGCCTATCCGAGCACCATAAATCCTTCCAGAATTGAATAGTTTTTCCATTACCCACCAACCATCTATATCCTTCAAGACCCACACACTGTTTAACACCCTCAGTAACATTTAATTTCATAATCTCTGCCCAAATTTTTGAGAATTGATTCAAATTTGATTCAGGAATCCAATTGATTGGATCAAATCCATACTTTTCACAAATAATTTTCCTCCACTCCGCATTCTTCTCCTTTCCGAATCTCCACCACCATTTTGCTAAGAGGGCTAAGTTCAAAGATTTTAAAGGGGCTATCCCCAACCCACCTAAAACCTTTCCAGAGCAAACTCTTTGCCATATAACCTTGCTTATCCACTTGGACTTTACACCTCCACCCCACAGAAAAGATCGTCTTATCTTATCCATCTCTTTTGCTACACCCGAAGGGATTGAAAAGATCGACATAAAATAAATAGGGAGATTCGACAATGCTGACTTGATCAAAGTAAGGCGACCACCAAAAGACAATAATTTTCCTTTCCACCCAGCTAATCTTGATTTGAATTTCTCCATAATAGAGTCCCACGTCTTAGCTCTAGAGGGGCAAGCACCCAAAGGGACCCCCAAATATAAGAACGGCAGTTTTCCAGCTTTACAACCAAATGAGAGGGCCAGATTTTCGGTTGAAACCATAGAAGAACCAATAGAAAACAAACAACTTTTCTTGTAATTAATCTTCAGCCCAGAAATAAATTCAAACCAAATGAGGACTCTTCTGAGGTTACTCAGCATCTCCACCCCTCCACTACAGAAGATAATAGTGTCATCAGCAAATTGCAGATGAGATACGGAAAAACCCCTGTTCCCAATTTGTACACCTTTCACAAGGCCAAGACTTTCTGCCTTCGAGATTAAGGCATGTAAAATCTCAGCCACAATTAGAAAAAGAAATGGGGATAGTGGATCACCTTGACGAAGACCTCTAAGCATATAAAATTCCGATGTAGGGCTACCATTCACTAAGACTGAGACTTTCGCTTTTGAAATACATTCATGAATCCAGTTGCACCATGTTGCACCGAAACCCATCTTGGTCATAATAGATAGAAGGAAATCCCAATTGACATAATCATAGGCCTTTTCGAAATCAAGTTTTAGGATCACACCTTCTTTCTTCTTCCTTTTCAATTCATCAATAACTTCATTGGCTATTAGGATACTATCCGTAATTTGACGCCCCTTTACAAACGCACTCTTTTCACTTATAACTTGCCCAATCACTTTTTTGAGTCTTAAGCACAAAACCTTTGAGAAAATTTTATACACCGCTGATATGAGGCTAATGGGACGGAACTCCTTGAGGTCAACCGGGTTTTGGGTTTTAGGGATAAGGGTAATGAAGGATGAATTTATACCTTGTGGTAGGAATCCTGATTCATAAAAATTAGCAAAACCTTGGATAATATCAGATTTCAGAATATCCCACGAGTTCTTCACAAAGTTTAAATTTAAACCATCTGGACCCGGGGCCTTCGATCCATCGCAACTCCAAACAGCCTGCCTAATCTCCTCCTCTGTAAATCTGTCTTCAAGCTTTACTGAATCCATCACCGAAATAGATTTTAGATCCAGACCCACAAAAGAAGTAGAGACCAGATCCGATGCCTTAAAAATATTTTTGAAGAAGCAAAACACACCCTTCTTAACATCTCTTGGATTGGAAACCCATCTTCCGTCCATATAAATCCCTTTTAGAGCATTTCTGGAAGCCCTCATTTTTGATACATTGTGGAAAAACCTTGTATTATTATTCCCTTCTTTTAACCACTTGATCCGAGATTTTTGCCGCCATAAGCATTCCTTCTCTCTGTGTAATTTCCAGATTTCTTGAGTAGTTCTGCTCCTATCAACGATCTCTTCCACTGTAAGGTCCCTATCATTCCCAATAAGATCAAAATTTTCCAGCCTGCTTTCAGCTTGCAATAATTTCTGATCAGTCATTCCGAACACCTCCTGATTCCAAACTCTTAAACCTCCTTTTAGAATTTTGAGTTTCCCTGCTAGAGAGAGGCCTAAATTCTGACTATTATCCATCTCTGACCAACTTGATTTCACGAATTTGGAAAATTGGGGATGAGTAATCCATGTATCAAGGAACTTAAAAGGGCGAGGACCCTAATCCACTTCCTCAGAGGCTAACAATAAGGGGCAATGATCTGAAAGCACTCTACTCAGCCCTTTTTGGAATAAGCTTGTGAACTTCTGCATCCATTCCACCGTGATTAAAAATCTGTCAAGTCGACTTCTTTTAGCACCCGGGCCGTACCACGTGAATTTTCTACCATGTAGAGGTAGGTCTACTAGATCACCCGAAAATAAAATTGTTGAACGTGTCAAAATCTCTTCTAACCGAACTGCAACCTTTCCTTTCTTCACTAGAGTGAGTTGCGTTAAAATCTCCTGCAAAGCACCAAGGCCTAGACAAAGATGCCTTAAGGGTAATCAGGGCATCCCAAATAGCTATTCTCTCTCTATCCACACACGGGGCATAGATGTTAACAAAAGCACAATCGAAATCCTTCTCATTCCAACGCCCCCAAATGCATACCCAGTTATCAGCACATATGGACCCTTCTAAAGCAAAGGCGTCCTTTCTCCAAATAATACCCAAACCCCCTGAAAGACCCGAGGCTTGGGACGCAATAAAATCGAAATCATCACAACCCCAAATCAGACGCCCTTTTGCCCTATCAAAGTTCTGAATCTTTGTTTCCTACAGCAGTGCCATGTCAATTTTATTTTTCAAAATCACCTTCTTAATCGCCGCACATCTCTCCGGTCTTGCAAGGCCCCGAACATTCCAAGATAGAATTTTCATAAGGAAACGAAATATAAATAACACCTTAAATCAAAAGAAACAACCTAGACTTCAGTTGCTTCCCCCTGTTGAAACACCTTGTCCATCCCCAACTTGTGTTCCTTTATAATGTTTGCAATTTTTGTAATGGCCACCTCCTCAACACAATCAACCTCAGTCCCCAAACTTTTACCTAAATTAAAAATAACTTTGGCTTCTTTCAAAATGATAGAGTTTCTTCGATCGAAATCCCCATCTGATAGTGATGCATTTACTACCAGTGGTTCTCCGTTTATGATCCTGGGGTAATCTTTCTTCATCTTTCCTCTCTTCGTCTTTTTCTTGCTTCTCAAAAGGACCTTGGAGCATGATGCATTACAGCAGTCGCCGAGAAGCTTCCATTTCTTGTTCTTCTGTTGAAGGATGTTATCCATATAAATCAGGGGGCCTGCTGTCACACCCCCAATCTGCCTCCACGGATTAAGACACGTGTAACAAGACTATACGCACCCAAAATACAATAATAAGCAAGAACCATGCTAGTTATTAAGGAAAAACATTATTTAAACCAACATAAAAGGGTTTACTGTGACAAAATAGCCCCAAGGGCAAAATGGTCATTAAGAAAATATGAGAAAATTTTACATCAAAAGATAGATCTTTGAGTCCTGGTTCCAATTCAAAAAACGTTGCATGAATTTGAATTTTCTACAAAGAGTTATGCCCGTTTCCGTAAAAGTCGACGAAAAATACCTTCTAAATCACTGTCTTGTGCAGAGGGGCATTCGACCGGTCGAGTGGGTCAATTCGACCGGTCCAGATACTCTATGAACCATATTTTTCCCCATTTAACATTCTAAGAAGTCCCCAAACACACAAGTCACTTGGGGCTACTTCCCAACCAACTTAGAACTACCGAAAAGTGCACAAAAGCAGTGAAAACTCGTCGAATCACGCAATCGTTGCAAAATTTCAACTCATTCTAATTGAATTCAAACAAGAAACTAACTCAAGTTCATGCTAAGAACTAGCATACACATGAAAACATTTTGAGGAAAAGTTTAAAGCTTTATTAAACAAGCTTGAGCCAAATAACACTAGTATAACTAGCGCCAATTAGGAAATTCCGCGGAAAATACTTACCAACCTTTATAATTGAAAGTAAAGTTTTTGTAGGTCAATGGGACCCCAAAGGTATCCTCTTGGCCTTTTAAAAGTTAAAACAAAACATGTGAACATCTAGAATTAAAGGGCTGGCAGTGGGTTTTTCGACCGGTCGAATGGGTCCCTTCGACCGGTCGAAAGCCCCTCTGCAGAACCATTTCTGCAGCAGCAACTTTCAACCTGCCCACACGAAATTATGAAGCTAAAACTCACCCAAACACTTTTGAAAGCTTATAAAACCTCTTGAACATAACTCAAATACACATTGGAATACTTTTAAACTCTTTATACTAGTACCCAAGCTCAATTGAGTCAAAATAAGACATACAAGCCCAAACCTTGGTTAAACTAGGATGAACATAGAATTTTACATGAAAAGAGTTCAAAAGTTTTACATTTAACTTAGTCACAAACCAAACTTGTCCAAAATGGTTGCGACATACACCCGGACTTGCCGGAATAGTCCAACTTAACTAACACACAAAATTCATAGTTTTAACATAAGGAATTATATAAGCTTTTCTAAGTTTAACTTCAACTCCTACAACTATTAACATAATAACTCAAGTATCACTAATCCAAAACCATCATTTACATCATACTACAAGCTTAGACATATATAACAAATCCCAAGCTTTGCCCCATTTCCAAGCTCGATTCACCTCCTTTCCGTACCTTGCTCCGAACCTGTAGTGGTTGTTATGTACCATAACAGAAATAGGAAAACGGTTTTCTTAAGCATTTCGCTTAGTGAGCATTCTAAACATGATTGTATGTTTAACACGTGCAATGCTTATAATTAACACATAAAACACAACCGTAGTCGCCGAGTCACCGGTTATGTGGTTCATTCAAACCCGAAGACCTCCCTCGGTCCCGTGGTCACTTCTATTCCTTGGACTTCCGTATTTATCGGATTCTTCCTCTTCACCACCCTTATTACTCCCAACAATGAACCATTTCACCGGTGCTCATTGACTACCACATAGACATATAAGCACATAAACACATATTCATGTATCAACATATGGTTTTCATAGAATTGACATAAATTTCACAAATTAACAACAAAATAGCCTCTAGCATGAGTAGTTATTCCTAACATAACCCAAGCCTTGAACCCATTAAACACAATCACTTAGTTTGTATAGAAAACTCACCTTATTCACAAATATTTACCCAAATTCAACCTAGAGGTGTGCTGAATTTCACTAATTTCAGCTCAATTCCTACACCACAATGAATCCTACAAGAATTTTGTAGACGACGTCTCACCGTCAAATATGAGCTACCAAAATTCAACAATTTAAACAGAAATTAAAGATATAGAAACGTTCGTCTCACCTCCACGAGTCCGAAAGTGGTCTCGGATCATAAATCCGATGAACGGCGGCGACGAAACGGCGGAATTACGGCGTCGGTGACGGTTCCGTCTTCTCTCCCGAGCTCTCTTCTTCTCTTCTTGTTTTAATTCTCAGCAATGAGAGTCTATACTCTCTTACATGACACAACACACACCCATGCAACTTTACATGAGGTGTCTAAGCCTCAATTTTCCTCACTTTGCATTTACACCCCCAGAATTTCTTAAGTTCCTATTATGAAATCCCCCAAACATTCCATTAACTACCCAATTATCTAATGGGTGTTTGTCTAAGTTTCGTATGGGTCCCAATGCGGGTCCCACGTATTTTGTAAAGTTGCTATCATACCTACTAAGTTTAAATCTTTTTCATTTATACCCTTATTTGGGTGTCCAAGCTATCACCAAATGCTAACACATATTAACATGTAATATGAAAACATGTAAACAAATATCCATGTAATCACATAAAATGCATTTAATCATTTAAAATGCAAATTACCAATTTACCCTTCGCTGGGTTCCATTTCAATATCTGTCCCACCTCATTGGGGACTTTTCCAACTAGTGTCCCTCTCTGAACACTTTTTACATGGGCGAGTCCAAGCCTCCCCTTAATCCATTTTATACACTAATTATATTAATTAATGCATATAGCATGATAATTAACCCGTTTTTCGGGTACGGGTGTTACATTTCTCTCTCCCTAAAAGGGAGTTTGGTCCCCAAACTTACTCTTACCTCAAGAATCGAATAAGTGCGGGTACTTTGCTCGAATCTCATCCTCCCGCTCCCAGGTTGCCTCTTCGACTGAATGGCTTTGCCATTGAACCATCACCAAGGGAATCACTTTGGTCCTCAACACTTGATCTTTTCTATCAAGGATTTGTACTGGATGCTCCACGTAAGTTAAATCTTCCCGAATCTCTAACGGTTCCGGAATAATAACATGTTTCGAATCCGGCACATAACGTCGAAGCATCGACACGTGAAACACATTATGAACATTCTCTAATTCTTGTGGCAGCTCTAACCGATAAGCTAATGGCCCAACTCGATTAAGAATTAAATACGGTCCAACATATCTCGGACTGAGCTTACCTCGCTTACCAAAACGTGCTATGCCTTTCGAAGGCGAAACTTTCAAAAACACATAGTCACCCACTTCAAACTCCAACGGTCTTCTACCCGTATCCGCATAACTTTTATAACGACTCTGAGCCGTTTGTAACCGTTGCTTAATAAATCGAATCTTGTCAGTAGTGATTTGCACTATTTCTGGTCCCAAAAGCTGTTTTTCACCAACTTCTGTCCAACAAACCGGCGATCTACACTTCCTTCCGTACAATGCCTCGTAAGGCGCCATTCCAATGCTAGTTTGAAAGTTGTTGTTATAAGAGAACTCGATTGAAGGCAAATGAGTTTCCCAATCGGCCTTGAAATCCATTACACAAACTCTCAACATATCCTCTAGAATTTGAATCACCCTTTCGGACTGACCATCGGTCTGTGGATGAAAAGCAGTGCTAAAATGTAAAGTTGTCCCCATAGCCCTCTGTAAACTCTCCTAAAATCTTGATACAAATCGGGTATCACGGTTCGACACTATCGAAACCGGTGCTCCATGAAGCCGTATAATCTCTCTGATATAAATCTCAGCAAGTTTTGATGGATCTTTGGTCTTGATTGGTAAGAAATGGGCTGACTTAGTCAAACGGTCTACAATCACCCAGATGCTATCATTTGACTTTTGAGATTTTGGAAACCCCGATACAAAATCCATCGTTATATGCTCCCACTTCCACTCTGGTATCTCTAGAGGATGCAACTCTCCTCCAGGTCGTTGATGTTCCAGTTTCACCCTTTGACACGTCATACATTTAGATACAAATTCTGCGACTTCCCGCTTCATACCACTCCACCAATAAATTTCTCGCAAGTCTCTGTACATTTTGGTACTACCCGGATGTACTGAATATCTGGTATTGTGAGCCTCTTCCATAACTCTGTTTCTCAAATCACCAACGTTAGGAACACATAATCAATTGATGTATTTCAGAACACCATCATGGAAACTGAATTCTAGCCTTCTTCCCTCAGGTAATTCATCTACAATCTTCTTGAATTCTGGATCTAGAAGTTGATTAGTCTTGATTTCCCCAATTAAACTCGGCTGTGCCACGATCGCAGCCATTAAACCACCTCTAATTTTAGGAACTACTTCAAGCTTCAATTGTTCAAATTCCTTTATCAACTTTTCCTGTCCAGTCAAGGTATAAGCTAAGTTTTCTGACGACTTCCGACTCAAGGCATCGACAACTACATTGGCTTTTCCCGGGTGATACTGAATCTTTAAATCATAATCTTTCATGAGTTCCAACCATCTTCTTTGTCTCATATTAAGATCCCTCTGAGTGAATAGGTATTTCAGACTTTTATGATCCGTGAAGATTTCACAAGTCTCCCCATATAGATAGTGCCTCCAAATCTTCGAGGCAAAAATAACCGCTGCTAACTCCAAGTCATGTGTTGGGTAATTCTTCTCGTGAGGTCTCAACTGTCGCGAAGCATACGCTATCACCTTGTCGTCTTGTGTTAATACACATCCCAAGCCTTGGTGAGAAGCATCACTGTAAATTCTGAAATTCCCAGTGCTTGTTGGAATTGTAAGTATTGGTGCCGTAGTCAACTTTTTCTTCAATGCTACAAAACAATCTCCACATTCCTTGTTCCACTCAAACGGTACATCCTTTCTCATCAACCTTGTCATCGGCGTTGCAATTCTAGAAAAGTCTTTCACAAACCTTCTATAATATCCGGCTAACCCCAAGAAACTTCGAATCTCGGACACATTTGTCGGTCTTGACCAATTCATAATGGCTTCAATCTTCTGTGGGTCAACAGAAATACCCTCTTTAGAAATCACGTGCCCTAGAAAAGTGATACTTGTCAACCAAAATTCGCTCTTCTTCAACTTTCCAAACAATTGTTTCTCTCGAAGTCGCTGCAAAACTAGTCTCAAGTGTCGTTCATGCTCTTCCGGACTCTTAGAATAAATGAGAATGTCATCAATGAATACAATAACGAACTCATCCAAATATGATTTGAATACACGGTTCATCAAATTCATGAAGGCGGCAGGCGCATTAGTAACCCCAAACGGCATCACTAGGAATTCATAGTGTCTGTATCGGGTCCTAAAGGCTGTCTTTTCTACATCTTCTGCTTTAACTTTCAATTGGTGATATCCAGATCTCAAGTCAACCTTTGAAAACACCTGAGCCCCTTGAAGCTGATCAAATAAGTCATCAATACGCGGCAATGGATACTTATTCTTGATCGTTACTTTGTTGATTTCTCGGTAGTCAATACACATCCGCATTGTCCCATCCTTCTTCTTCACAAATAGTACCGGTGCACCCCACGGAGACACACTAGGCCGAATAAAACCTTTGTCTAGTAATTCTTGTAATTGGATCTTTAACTCCTTCAACTCAACTGGCGCCATTCGATACGGTGCTCGTGAAATTGGTTGGGTTCCCGGCATAACATCAATACCAAATTCAATCTCTCGGTCAATTAACACACTAGGCAACTCCTCTGGGAATACATCCGGAAATTCTCTAACAATTGGAATATCTTCAAGTTTTAAATTAAGACCTTTAGTATCAAGAATACTACACAGAAATCCCCGACAACCCTTCTTTAACAAACGACAAGCTTCAATAGCTGACACGATATACGGTGGTGATACAACACCCTTACCTTGAAAATAAAACTCATCTTGATTCGGAATACGAAAGACTACCCCTTTATTGTTACAATCTATATTCGCATGGTTAGCCGCTAACCAATCCATCCCCAATATAACATCGAAATGCTGGATAACTAACGGTACCAAATCAACAGTTAACTCTTTACCATTCACATTAATCTCACACTTTCTAAACACACCCGAACTAACCAGCGGAGCCCCCAACGGTATCACGACAGATAAATCATAGTTTAGGAACTCTAATGGTTTATCTAAATGTTTAGCGAAGTGGTGTGATACGAATGAATGTGTGGATCCCGAATCGATAAGTACATTTGCTAAGTGTGAGAAAATGGGAACCATACCTAAGACAACGGTATCGGCAGAAGCATTCTCTCCCGGCCTGAGCTGAAATGATCTTGCCTCTCGCTGCTCCCTCCTCGGAGGTTGAGTAGTTCTCGGTGTAATGGCACTACTTGCGTATGAACCAAAATCGGAAGCTCCTTGACGTTTGGTAGGACAATCTTTCGCTTGGTGCCCCAATTCCTTGCAAGTAAAGCATCGACCCCTCATGTCCATATTGTGATTCGAACAATTCCTAGCAATGTGGCCTGGTTGTCGACATATGTTACAAGTGATCGGATTTGGAAGTTGATTACATCGTCCCCAATAAAACTTCTGACAAGTTGAACACCTTGGCTTATTTCCACTGGAACCACTGCCACTACTAGCTGATGACCCTCCAAAACCCTACTTCTTTGCACTACCTTGACCACTGAATTGACTTGATCCTGGTCGTTTACTTTATTGACTCGGTGGTGGTGGCATGTTTGAAGTATACCCAAGGTCTCTCTCAGCAATAGAAGCAATGTCCAATGCCTTAGCATAGGTCTCCGGTCGGAACACAGTCACTCGTCCCCGGATATCTCCCCGGAGTCCCGCTACAAACTTTCTTGCCTTCACTTTCTCGGTTGTTACAATATCCCCGGCAAACCTTGCCAAACTTGTAAATTGTGTTGAATATTCACGCACTGACTGTCCCCCTTGCACTAACTCCATGAATTCTTGAGCCTTCTGATCCCCAAACGATTCCGGAAAGTATTGCTCATTGAATATCTCAAGGAATTGTTCCCAGGTAGTCGGTTGACCCGGACCCAGCTTAGTACGCCACCAATATTGCGCTTCATCTTTTAACGTGTCTGCAGCAAATAGCACTTTTTGTTCCTCAGTACATGGTAACACTCGAAAGATCTTCTCCATATCTGATATCCAGAAATTTGCCTTCATTGGATCGGCTTCCCCACGGAATATCGTTGGCTTCTGCTTGTGGAATTTAGAAATTGTGACAACTTCCTCCCTCGGATTTGGATTTGGTTGTACCGGTCATTCCTCTACTACATGAGTTTCGGCGACTCGTACCAATCCTTCGATTGCTCTTTCAACCCGTTCCATTCGGTTTGAGGTGTCACCTCCAGACATTATGCCTGCACCCACATATAGTACACACATGCACGTTACTTTTAAATAAACACATAGCATGCTTATCGACATTAAAACATGCTAAGTAAACGTGTATGCATGTTTATGCAACTACGTGTCGTTGTGTGCACACTACGCGTCGTATACGTCTCTCATCCCCAAAGGCTCTAACTATTGCTCTGATACCAAAAACTGTCACACCCCCAATCTGTCTCCACGGATTAGGACACGTGTAACAAGACTATACGAACCCAAAATACAATAATAAGCAACAACCATGCTAGTTATTAAGGAAAAGCATTATTTAAACCAACATAAAAGGGTTTACTGTGACAAAATAGCCCCAAGGGCAAAATGGTCATTAAGAAAATATGAGAAAATTTTACATCAAAAGATAGATCTTTGAGTCCTGGTTCCAATTCAAAAAACAGTGCATGAATTTGAATTTTCTACAAAGAGTTATGCCCGTTTCCGTAAAAGTCGACGAAAAATACCTTCTAAATCACTGTCTTGTGCAGAGGGGCATTCGACCGGTCGAGTGTGTCAATTTGACCGGTCCAGATACCCTCTGAACCATATTTTTCCCCATTTAACATTCTAAGAAGTCCCCAAACACACAAGTCACTTGGGGCTACTTCCCAACCAACTTAGAACTACCGAAAAGTGCACAAAAGCAGTGAAAACTCGTCGAATCACGCAATCGTTGCAAAATTTCAACTCATTCTAATTGAATTCAAACAAGAAACTAACTCAAGTTCATGCTAAGAACTAGCATACACATGAAAACGTTTTGAGGAAAAGTTTAAAGCTTTATTAAACAAGCTTGAGCCAAATAACACTAGTATAACTAGCGCCAATTAGGAAATTCCGCGGAAAATACTTACCAACCTTTATAATTGAAAGTAAAGTTTTTGTAGGTCAATGGGACCCCAAAGGTATCCTCTTGGCCTTTTAAAAGTTAAAAAAAAACATGTGAACATCTAGAATTAAAGGGCTGGCAGTGGGTTTTTCGACCGGTCGAATGGGTCCCTTCGACCGGTCGAAAGCCCCTCTGCAGAACCATTTCTGCAGTAGCAACTTTCAACCTGCCCACACGAAATTATGAAGCTAAAACTCACCCAAACACTTTTGAAAGCTTATAAAACCTCTTGAACATAACTCAAATACACATTGGAATACTTTTAAACTCTTTATACTAGTACCCAAGCTCAATTGAGTCAAAATAAGACATACAAGCCCAAACCTTGGTTAAACTAGGATGAACATAGAATTTTACATGAAAAGAGTTCAAAAGTTTTACATTTAACTTAGTCACAAACCAAACTTGTCCAAAATGGTTGTGACATACACCCGGACTTGCCGGAATAGTCCAACTTAACTAACACACAAAATTCATAGTTTTAACATAAGGAATTACATAAGCTTTTCTAAGTTTAACTTCAACTCCTACAACTATTAACATAATAACTCAAGTATCACTAATCCAAAACCATCATTTACATCATACTACAAGCTTAGACATATATAACAAATCCCAAGCTTTGCCCCATTTCCAAGCTCGATTCACCTCCTTTCCGTACCTTGCTCCGAACCTGTAGTGGTTGTTATGTACCATAACAGAAATAGGAAAACGGTTTTCTTAAGCATTTCGCTTAGTGAGCATTCTAAACATGATTGTATGTTTAACACGTGAAATGCTTATAATTAACACATAAAACACAACCGTAGTCGCCGAGTCACCGGTTATGTGGTTCATTCAAACCCGAAGACCTCCCTCGGTCCCGTGGTCACTTCTATTCCTTGGACTTCCGTATTTATCGGATTCTTCCTCTTCACCACCCTTATTACTCCCAACAATGAACCATTTCCCCGGTGCTCATTGACTACCACATAGACATATAAGCACATAAACACATATTCATGTATCAACATATGGTTTTCATAGAATTGACATAAATTTCACAAATTAACAACAAAATAGCCTCTAGCATGAGTAGTTATTCCTAACATAACCCAAGCCTTGAACCCATTAAACATAATCACTTAGTTTGTATAGAAAACTCACCTTATTCACAGATTTTTACCCAAATTCAACCTAGAGGTGTGCTGAATTTCACTAATTTCAGCTCAATTCCTACACCACAATGAATCCTACAAGAATTCGGTAGACGACGTCTCACCGTCAAATATGAGCTACCAAAATCCAACAATTTAAACAGAAATTAAAGATATAGAAACGTTCGTCTCACCTTCACGAGTCCGAAAGTGGTCTCGGATCATAAATCCGATGAACGGCGGCGGCGGAATTACGGCGTCGGTGACGGTTCCGTCTTCTCTCCCGAGCTCTCTTCTTCTCTTCTTGTTTTAATTCTCAGCAATGAGAGTCTAAACTCTCTTACATGACACAACACACACCCATGCAACTTTACATGAGGTGTCTAAGCCTCAATTTTCCTCACTTTGCATTTACACCCCCAGAATTTCTTAAGTTCCTATTATGAAATCCCCCAAACATTCCATTAACTACCCAATTATCTAATGGGTGTTTGTCTAAGTTTCGTATGGGTCCCAACGCGGGTCCCACGTATTTTGTGAAGTTGCTATCATACCTACTAAGTTTAAATCTTTTTCATTTATACCCTTATTTGGGTGTCCAAGCTATCACCAAATGCTAACACATATTAACATGTAATATGAAAACATGTAAACAAATATCCATGTAATCACATAAAATGCATTTAATCATTTAAAATGCAAATTACCAATTTACCCTTCGCTGGGTTCCATTTCAATATCTGTCCCACCTCATTGGGGACTTTTCCAACTAGTGTCCCTCTCTGAACACTTTTTACATGGGCGAGTTCAAGCCTCCCCTTAATCCATTTTATACACTAATTATATTAATTAATGCATATAGCATGATAATTAACCCATTTTTCGGGTACGGGTGTTACACCTGCCGATTCTTCTATGGTGTCTGATTGGGATAGTTCATCCCCAATCTCAGTCAATGAGTTAGGGATCACAACCATCCCTTCAGAACAATCAAAAGAAGATTCAGGAACCTTAAAACCCACATCACTATAAACATCGGTTGGGCAAGGGCCTAGTCCAGAGGAGAAACTAGACGATAAAGGATTAAGGCTGAAATTTAGAGAACTGCAACCCAGCCCAACCAGACTCTTTCTACCCAAGTCCAAACTTGGGCCCACATTTAGCAAGTCCTGTTGCAGAGGCCTCGAGGTCTTCTTTAACACTATACTCGATGACCTTAGGGACAAGGGAACGTCAACTGCCTTTTTCTTGGAAAGCTCATCGTCATCCACACAGGCCACCCTATTCATGATGACAGTAGCCCCCAAAACTCCATCACCCAAGATCAGTTTTTCCACCGCGTAATCATTCTTATCCTCTCTAGCCGCCTCAGTAATAGGCCAGACATTGGAGCCAGTGAAAATCAGCCCTCTAACATCGTCATGGCCGTCTGAGGGTGGCTTCGAAGACGACGCCGGCGATGAAGTCGGAGACTGATCAAAATTTGCAGAAATCGAACCACGTTCATCCACATTCACAAGATCTTCATCCATTTCCTGGACTCTAATCTGGAAAGTTTCTCCGTCAACCTTTAAGTGAATAATGTCATCAATCTTATTTACTTGTGAAGTAGTGGAAAGAACCATTCCATATTCAAAGTATTTTAGATTCATTGTGTCAGCATCCAACCCCAAGAAATCCCCCCATAACTCTGCAATATTTGCAAAAGACTCCACTGACCATGCATAAATTGGAACACCTATGCATTTAAGCCAAACACACCTGGTGCAAGAAGAAAACTTTGCATCCCACTTCACAATTTTAAAAAACCACTTTTTTAATTGAGACCCGCCATCTTTCTCAACAGCTTTTAACAAAGAATCATCTGCAAAAGTAAGAATAAAAACATTTCTCCCCATAGCCTTTATTGAAATACCAGATAATCCTTCTTTATGAAAGCAATTTTCCAGATGGTCAATGTTGCAGTGTTTAGTTGAGAATCCAACCAAGCTTTTTGACAACCATGAATCTGTTTCTGCATTTAGTGTACCTAGACACTGCTTTGTGACGGCAGGGATGTCACTGACCTTTTCTTCATTCAGATTAGTATTCCCTTTGACGATCTCAGCATATGATCTCCTACCAACTGTATTCCTTGTATGCTCCATCGCTTTTCCTTCCCTGATTTGCTCCTTTGAGTAAAACCAATGTCTTTTCTTATCCCCTGTTCCAGTATTGTGTTTTTGAAACCTTACATGATTAACCCCCAAACAATGGTTAAGGAACCACACCCTATTGTAATTTTGAACAGCTATATAAGCAGCCTTTTCGTCATCGAATCTTACAAACCCAAACCTTTTCCCACCCTTGTTTCTTTTCATTGGGATAAACACATCCACCACCTTGCCGCATTTCTCGAAAATTCCTTTAATCCATGGTACATCAACCCTATCTGGGATGTTATTTACAAAAATCGAAAATACTTTCCTTTGAGGAAGCATTTCTTTCTCTTTTAAACCACCTCTTTTCTTCTTCCTCACGTCTTGCCATTCTGCGTCATTATGAACTGGCTCATGCTCCCTTTCATGCACTTCGTTCCCCTTTCCCTCCTTCACCCTTTTTCCAAGGGCGTCACCCTGATCATCATCGGAATGATAATAAGTTACCCCGCCATCTGGTCTTCTAGTACCCACCCACGAGTATGGAAACTTCCTCCCTTCATATTCTCTTACTGCTGCTTCGATTTGAGCTTTCTCCATATCTAGAATTTTTTCTAAGAATATATTCCAGGATAGTATCTGCTTAGACTTGTCACGCCAATGAAATGACAGAAGTAATATCCTTAATGAAAATAGAATCGAACGGCTGACAACATAAGTCCTCATTTTATTAAAATGAGGGATCCCTCATAAGAAGGGTTCTGTATATGTATGTATGTGTGTATGTATGCATGTATGTATGTGTATACATATATATGCACAAAGGGGTAATTTACATAAGTAACTTAAGGCTTGATTGGTAATTCTAAAATTTATTAAAAGATGTCTTAAGGGTCAAATAACCCTTGCCAAACAAGTCTTAATCTATAAAATTAATTTGAGACTTGTTTGGTATGCAAAGGTTCCTTGAAAGATACCTTAAGGCTCAAACAAACTTTGCCAAACAAGACTCAAGTTACTTTTCGTAGTAAATTGAGGTAGATAGATGTGATGTGAAATTACCAATAAACAACTAAATTATAAACCCAAAATGACCATTAAGGCCAAATTAATTTGGTATCTAGGAAATGTTCCATTTTAGGCAAAATGACCATTAAAGCCAAATTAATTTGACATCTAAGGAATTTTCTTTTTTAGGCTCTTTTATAGTATAGTGTAGATATAGATATAGATATACTATAGAAATATAGGGCTGGAATTAATTTTCTACATTTCCTTCTCAAGATTTAATTTGCCATTGTTTATATTCCTTGCATTTTCTATGCCTTGCCTGGATAATATCTGTAAAACAGTTATGTTGGTATAAAATCTTTGTTTTCTGGTATAACCTTCTATTGATTTTAATGAAGGAATATTCGAAAGCAATAGCATCAAAAAGTCTTGTTGATTTCTAGGAATGCGAAGAGCAATCGGAATTGAAGGAAAGAGAAAACATTCTCTTTAGACTTCAATTAATCAAAACAATTCACTAATCGAAAAACTATTACAAAGGCCAAATATATAACTTGGCATGCACAAGTTTCTGTGTTGCATCCCTTATGGCTTTTAGATATGGGGAACATCTTCTTTAATTACTCCCTACAAATCTTGCTTTTCTTTGCTTTGAAATATTATTTTGTATTTTTATTTATTTATTTAGTGGGTAAAGCTTTGAAATTTTAATTCAAACAACCCATTAATTTGTGTTTTTTTAACTTAATATCAATCCTCCGGTTATTGGTGCCTTGTCTAAGAAATGGAGTCCACATGAAAGGACTAAAATGCATACATATTTGAATTCAATTTGACTTTAAAGCTTAAATTATATCTAAACTTGGAACAAATCAAGTATTTTTATGAACCTAGGCAATATTCCATGTCAAATCCATGAAGATCCAAATTGTAAGGAAAGAAAAATAATAGAGTACTTGCACCTTTATTGCGGATTGTCAATCAACGTTCTCGTGAATCACACCAAAACTAAACTTGAAGCAAATTAAGACTGGAATTATAAAAGGAGATTTACGTGCTATTCAAAAACGAAAATACCTATCAAAAAAACAGAAGGAAAGTGAACTCAAGAGTCAAATCGAGTAAGAAAAGGCACAAATAAACTACCAAGGATATTCAAAAGAGACTATGACACATAGTGTCTCTCCACACCCCCAAAAAAAAAAAAAAAAAGAGAGAGAGAGAGAGAGAGAAAGAAAAGAAAACAAGAAAATCACACTACATTACTTGCAATTCAAGTTCTGGATCTCATGTGTCCTAGTAATAACATCCATGGTACAATTCATTTCTGGAGACTTCTTCTTCTTAATGACCTTTAACAAGTGTACCTTCCCATTCAACCTGGCATGGCTGGTCAGTGTTATTCTTTCTGACTTAACATCACTTCTCAAATGTGGATACTTAGACACCACGTCTGAACTCACCACCATAGTAACATTAAACCTTTTTGTTGCTCGAGCCTTAGCACGTCCTTTACTGATAGCACCCTCACCAACAGGAGAGCCCCTATAAAATATCGTGGCGGTGGTGTTTTGGAACTTGAAATGACCAAAATTGGTGTTCTTGACTGTAACTTGAGCATTAAGCTTCATGTTAAACGACGGAGCAGAGGAGTTAACGGTTAGGGATTCAACTGTAACACCGCCTAGCCGGACTTTAGGGTTTCGGATTTTCATCACGGTTAGGACAAAGACTAAAATGATAGCGGTATGTATAATAACTCCGGCAATAAAAAATGCCAAACACTTGATGTTTCTCTTCCGGCGTGATTGTTGATCGCCTTTAGCCATGTTCATTGAATGGAATGAAGGGCTTTTACCTTTTTTTTGGGTGGGGGGTTGTTTTTTTGGTTGGATTGAGAATGGGGATGAGGAGTCTAGAGGTAGGAAGGCTAAGACTAAAAGTCCACCTATATATACATGTATGGAAGTATATATGTATCAATATGTGTATTAGAATTGGTGGTCTGTATATACTGTTTTGTCATCTTTTGTGCCTATTGGCCGAAACCCTTCTGTGAAGATATCTAGCTGTTATGATTTAAGTTAAACAAAATACACGATAACAATGAATAATAATCAAGTATCTGCCAGGTTATATATTTTGTTAACACAAGAAATTATTATGTGGTTCATTTATGTTTTTAATTCGTTACATATGGAGTCCGTTTCTAGCTTAAAAATAACTCATCGATTGAATCTTTATCAAACAATATCACATTAATATTTATCATTAGAATCAAGAAATTTGGGCCGAATTTGATCCTATTTTCATTATTCTCAAACATACCATTTAGTTTTAATTAAAATACTCTATGTATACATACATGTATATGTGGAATGGTCCATGCCAGATCGAATAGCATGCACCATATGTCCAAGTATTTTCCATAATATATAAAAAAATAAAAATAAAAAACCCCTAATCTTATTCCCCTTTGACAGTTATTAGACTTCCCAAGTTAACTAAAGCTTTCATTGGTGATTGATAATTGGAATATTTCATGGGGAAGGCAAGAATTGAGAAGAGCTGGATCGATGGTATTTACTTTTTGTGGTGGAATAGTGTGTAGCACAAGTTTGAAATATTCCAAGCTGTAGAAAGACAATTAGTCTCATATGCATGTGAAATAGACAAAAGTCATGTGTCCCAAGTTGATCAAATTGCAATGTCACTGCTCTATCTTGCAAGGGTAATGCTATGCTAGCTAGGTTTTCAATTTTGAATCCAAACATGATTTCTAAATATTTTATTATTTATAATACATGTAGTGTCGTGTATTACTATCGATCACAGTCACAAGACACAACAAATGGTCCAACAGTTAACTAAGCCTTTTTAAAATTAAATTTAAAAAACATAGCATCATTCGTCATAACAAAAATGCTACTTCAATAGTACATTGTATATATCATTAGACTACTTCAGCATAGCTGTATATGGTTCTTTTTTTTTTCTTTTTTTTGCCTTATTGTTTTGATTATAAAAATAAAAATAAAATAAAATAAAATAAAATAATAAAAAATATATATGGTTCTTTTTTATTCATGCGTAGTTATATGCATGTATATTATCATCATCATCATGGCGCATATTGATCAATTACTATTTGTTATGCCATGGTTATGATTGAACTAAAGTGACTTGTCTCCCACGGCTGGGATCCAATGATTGAACATTAATAATATTAAGAGTTATATTTGGAGCACTAACAATATACACTAACACTTTTTTTTTTTTGGTAACCATGGGTGTCCGGGCCAGCTTGCGCGCACCTCGACTAATCCCACGAGGCCAGGACGTCCGGGTGAATCACCTGTGACCACCCCTTTAAGATTCGAACTTGAGACTCATGTAAGCTTTGCGTGAACTTCCCAGAGGCCATGGGTCCTCCAATTTTGACCCCACTACAAAGCTTACATGAGTCTTTTATCTCCTGCGATCTTTTATCCTTATCTCCCTTGGGTTGGCCATTATAAAATTGCAAGTTGCAAAGTGTCTTCATACTCACATATAGTATGGTCTGTTTTTTCCTTTCATATAAATTTGTGGCGTGACCGATATATTTGTGTGACTATCATTGAGATTTTAAGTATTTTGTGGATCCAATAATATAAAGAGATCAGAATTGCTGTCATATGATGTGACGGTCACCGGGTCATGCATAATACTCCCTCCGTCCCATAATAAGTGTCCACATTTCTTTTTTTGGATGTCCCACAATAAGTGTCCACTTTCCTAAATTGACATATATCTTTTGCTTAGTTTCCAAAACTACCCTTATAATAAAGACAAATAAGCATTTATTTGTGGTCCCAAAACAAGCAAAAAGTCAAACATCCATCACATCTAAGGGTAAAATTGGAAAGAGACTCTTTAATGAACCAAATAAATTAATATAATGCAACTTTCTTAAATATTGTGCAAAAAGGAAATGGACACTTATTATGGGACGGAGGGAATAATTTCTCTCCAATCCATGACCAAAAATATTTGTATGCCTCCTTCCTTGATCTGCAAATAGGCCCAAATAACGTGCTCAACTCCTATAGATCATTGCCAGTAATATAATTTTTACAGCTTAGTTGGACCTATAATTAAGTATGGTTTATTTGGGCCTTCAAAAATGACCACATCATAGACCGGGCCTTTTGGTACCATAATTCAATTTTGTGTTTGTTGGGCCCTTCAAAATTCACCATGTTTTATAGACCTTGCCTTTGAAACTATAATTAAAGTTTGGGTTTGGGACTCAGAAATTACCATTGATTTAGACTTGGCCTCTGGACAGCCCTGCAATCGCTGGACATTAGGGCCTGTTTGGAGAATGCTGAAAAATAAGATCAGGTTTAGATCAAGTCTCACTTTTATTTGATTTTTATGAAATCCAATACTATGTAGATATGACAGAACCCGTTCTTGGGTCATTTTTAAGCCGAACGCGGAATCCAAGGTTACTAAAAAGGAATTACACAAACAAGAACTACTAATTCTTTTCTAAACCAGAAACCAGTTCTTGAAGTGCTCAAGTAGCCCCTTAATATATAACAATAAATGCACAAAACTTACACTGTGTTAGAATAATAAGAGAGAGGGAGAGAATGAGACAATACAAGATTGAGTATTGTATTGAATGGTATATTTAATCATACATAATGTATCTTTATATAAGATAGTGAGGAGACCTAGATAGGGAAAGAGCGAAGTACAATATGTAGTACGACTAGTAGTACAGAATGAACCTAGACGTAGGGTGTGGTAAGGTGCAACAATATATGAATATAGATTAATATTCTACCAATATTCTAACAATCTCCCTCAAACTCAAGGTGGAAAATGAAAACAACTTGAGTTTGGAAATTGAATCATGAAGTCGTCTTGGAGTTAGAGCCTTTGTGAAGAACAATGGAGTGAGTCGGACGGTGTGGTTGATGATCCGGTTGTAGAGGGTGCTTGAGGTAGAGATGCGGCCGATCGGGAGGACCGATAGAGATGTCGGGTAGATGAGGTAGAGATCCGATCGATCGGGAAGTCCAATAGAGACACCGAGTAGATGAGGTGGAGATCCGGCTGATCGAGAGGTCCAATAGAGAGGCCGGTTGATGAGGGTTGAGATCCGACCGATCGAGAGGTCTGATAAAGAGACCGGGTAGTGAGGATTGAGATTCGACTGATCCAGAGATCTAATAGAGGCCGGTAGGTAGATGTAATGATGATGATTTGGTAGTTAAGAAAGACCAAACAGTTGGCTAGGCTTGGTAGAAGGGGTTTGGTTTGGTGGGATGGTGGTGATGAGAGGTTAGAGCGGGAAAGTGGGTGGCAGATTTTGGGTTTGGGTAGATATTAGGTGGTGGGCTGGGCTTGATTTGGGTAGATATAAGATTTTAGGAATTGGTTGGTTGATTGCAACGGTGGAAGAGCGAAAGGTATGATGTTTATTTGAACGAGGTCCGGCGGGTGATACCATGTTAGAATAATAAGAAAGACGGAGAGTATGAGACGATATAAGATTGAGTATTGTATTGAATGTATGGTATATTTAATCATACATAATGCATCTTTATATATGCTAGTGAGGAGACATAGCTAGGGAAAGAGAGAAGTACAATGTGTTGTACGACTAGTAATACAAAATGAACTTAGACATAATGTGTAGTAAGATGCAACAATGAATGAACATAGATTAGTATTCTACTAATATTCTAACAAAAAGTTTAGCCTGTCTTCTTTTTGTCCAACTTTTAATTGTTTTTCACTTTTATCTCTTACTAAGCCCCACCGATTTTTTTACCAAGTTTAAAAAAACAAGATAGACTTTTCTCCAAATGCTCAACATTTTCCTTTGAACACTGGACTGTCATATACTTGTATATTAAAGTTGTTAACGAACAAAATAGACAGAAAATGAGATTTTGTGATTATAGTTGGGTGCCTAAACGATATGCTATTACTCGTTATCTACTGAGAGACCAAAAAGTTATTCCAGACTAACCAAACCAAACCAAACAATCTCTCACACAGAAATCAAAGTAAATTACACTAACCTCCTTTGAGGTTTGGCATAACATCAGCTAGCCCACATTAATTTGAATTTTTTTTTACTAATTTCCCTTGAGGTCTGTAATTTTGTTACACTTAGACTCATTTTTCTAACAAATGTTAAAAAATTATTAGAAAACGTGATGAAACCAGTTATTGCTTTTTAAATATTAAATTGCCATTCACATGATCTTAAACTTTATGCACTTATTCTTTTTTAATATATATTGAACATTTGGTGGAGGTGTTATTGTTTAATTTTTATAGAATAATAATTATAAAAATAAAAAATAAAAAAAAAAAATGAATCATATGATGTTCAAGATTTTGTAATGGCCAACGTCATCAAATTTTGTTACATTTTCTAACGATGTTTAGGAAAATGACAAAGCTCTAAATCTCAAGAGAGGTGTTTGAATTATTTTTTTTTTCAACCTAATGGGGCTAACTGATATTACACCAAACCTCAAGGGATGTGGGTGTAATTTGAGAAATCCCCAAAATTAGGGTAGGGTATTGAAAGCAGTGGAACATACATCTCTCAAGAGATTATGTGGCTCTCAAAAGTACCATGCATCATGTTCATAAAGACAAATGAGTTTTGGAATTCAAGTTTCCGAAAGTGACTCAACTAGCTGATTGCTATGTCAGGGCATAGAGGTTTCGGATTCTATAGACATGTTTGGCAACAGTTTTTGCTTCTGCGATTCAATACAGAAAAATCATTTTTGATCAGAAGTTGTTCAAAAGCAATTGAACTGCATAAGTTGTTTTGCAATTCAAAGCTGTTTGGGAAGGTATAGAATTGTAATTCACGAGTGAACTGATTTTAAAAAGGGAATTTAGGTTCAAAGTCCTCTAAAATAAACTTTTTGGTCTTAGGATCCAACTAGTTTTTTATTTTAGCAAAAAAAAATGGCCAATAGAAAAAGTGATGTGAAATTTCCAATAGCTTCTGTAAAAATTGAACTTGTAAATTTCACATTGCTTGATTTGATTTAAGTTTTACGAATCATGACTTTTGACCAAAATAGAAAACGGTTGCCCTTTAAATCACTTATAAGTCAAAATGAGAGATTTTTAACTAAAATTTTATTTTATAATTTAATTGTTTGATAGAGATCCTTTTGTTTGGTAGAAGTCTGTGCTCATCGTAAAATAATTTCTAGAACTGTTATTTTTTTAGCAAGCTTGTTTTATCAGCTTTGAACACTAGAATCATGGTCAGCCATAGGGCAAGGCGATTAAGGGCAGTCACCTTGGGCCCCCAATTTTCTAGGCCCCCATTTTACAAAAAAAAAAAAAACCAATTCTATAAGGCCACATCCAAAAAATAAAAAAAAAAATACATGTACCACATAGCTTTTTAGATTTTAAAGCTCCAATTCTATGGCTTGATAACTTCAAAGTCCAACCACCTATAAAAACAAACCCTTGAAAACCCAACCTAAACCTCAATTGATTAGGACACAAGGTTTGATTTGATTTATTTTGGTTTGGTTAAAACTTATAAAACATTGTCTTTGTAGATTTTTACTAAAAATGCCCAACTCTAGTCTCTATTTAACTTCAAAACTCAACCACCTATTAAAAAAAATAGTTCATTAGTTTTAAATCCAATCCACTGTAAGTTTGTTATAATAGACCCATCCAATAAGATATTTTAGTGATATGTCCATATTTTGTTTGATGGCCAAACTACCCCTAAAACTCATCAGAAGAGTCACTCCGTTTCAAACCCATTTATCTTATTTGGAAATACCCAAAATAAAGGGTTTTCAAATTTTAAGCATCATATATACATATAATATATATATATACAAATATATACATATATATAAAGTCCGGCTCTAGTGCACATTGGGCTTTTAAGCCTAAAAAAACTGCAGTCTGCCCCACTAACCCTTGCGGAACGGGGCAAGGATCAGCGGGGCAACCCGCGGTTTTTTTAGGCTTAAAAGTCCAGTGCGCACTGGAGCCGGATTTTATATATACATACATATATTATCTTCTCCAATGTTTCATACTCTCTCTCTATCTCTCTCTCTCTCTAGAAAAATACACTGCTTCATCTTTTGGATTTGTGGGTTCATACTATCTCTCTATCTCTCAATTTTTGTTTCGTTTCATCTTTTTGTTTTGGATAAACATTCATCAATAGAAATAGAATCATTCAACTTCATTTGTGGATTTCTCCAAATTTTCATTTATGTTTTGTTTCTTAGCATCTTGGGATCTTGAGCAAGGCCATGGGATCATAAACAACTTCATCAACAACATCCTCGAGAACATTGTTGATCTTAATAGGGTTTCCATAGTGTGAATTTTAACACTCAAGAATTAAAGTTTCACACTAGTGGCAGTATGTAAATGTTTATCTAAATGTTGATCTAAATGTTTAACTAAAAGTAAATGTTTACCTGTGTATTTCACTATCTGTATTATTTTCTGGTTTAGAATATACTTCTGCTGTTAGTTTTAGTATTCTGGTGAGCATGAATCAACACGCTGCATAATTGGTAGGCTAATTAATAATTTCGTAAAATCATGTGAAATCACGTTTTAGCAATTACGACATCCTATTGACGCATTTTTTTTTCACACCCAAGTGTAGGTGATCGTACAAGTAATAAAGTTCTGAAGTCCAGGTCGAACCCACAGGGAACAGAAAAGAAAGTTAGGCAATAACTATTATGTCACTAAAAAGAAAATAAAAGATGATGGGTTTTTGTGGGGTTTTACTAAACTACTAATTTTTATATTTTTCGCAATAAACTAATTGAAAGCTATTTTTTCCTAAGTAGTTTACGGTAAAGATTTTAACAGTACAAAATAAATTAACTATGATACTAGTAAGAAAAGGAAGATAAATAAATAATAGCTAAATTTTTTTGGGATAAACTTTTTGGATTTAATAATAGCGAAAGATAGAAATAATACAAATATTTAAGCAAAGTTATTAAAAACAGAAAATATTAATTAAGTTGGAAGAAATGATTTAAAGAATTGGAAATATGCAAACCAACACTAGATCCCACAAATTTTGTGCATTTGAAAAACATTTGGCATTTAAGACCGCAGAGTCATTCTTTATGTAAAAATAAACTTTCACTAGTCATGGTCATATCAAGTGTGTCAGGTTTGATATGAAACGACGTCGTTTGGTTTAAAGAAAAATAAAAAGGCAATTGGGCAGTAACCAGGTTCGAACCGTGCCCCACCGCGGACATAGATTATTCGGCATCCAGTCCCCACCACTCTGCCACTACACAATTGCATGTCCATTAGTGGATAGAAATATATATAAACACATATTTGAAATATAAATTTTGTCATATGAGTTGTTTGAGTATGCAAGGTGTTTTTTTATGATAAAAGGCATAGTTTGACAATCCACATAATTAGATTCTTATTTCAAATATGTAATCTTTTGAGCCCAATATAGCCATAGTATATAAACATGTTAAGTGGTCATAACTATAGATACATATATTTTTTTTTTATAAATAGAAAAATAACCCATCTAGATAAATTTGCCCATTTAAAATTAGTGCACAGAAGCTGTGGTTTCTAAGTTTTTATTGCATATCCCCAATTAAAGTTTTAGCCTACTTTTTTGGAATTGAAACTGTCTTCCAAATAAAATTTAAAGATAAGCTAAATAGATGCACGCAATCACCGTCCAATTAAAATTAAAGTTGTAAAACCGAGATAAGGGTAAAAACTAATATTATTATATTATTTTCTCCACTTAACATGAGTTGGAGTTGAATTTGTAGAATCTGCAAAATAACAAAGTTTAGTACAACTAGGCTAATAAAATATACATAAATGGAAATACTAAATCAAAAATAAAATACTAAATCTTTGACTTTGGATTCTTGTGGGGTCACAGTGGTTGAACTCCAAGAACACAAATAAGGTCAAACCAAATTCTAATCTACTTTTGGAGTGAGATATGGGTATGATATACTTTTAGATTTTAGTAGGTGACTATAACAACTATGTGGCTAAGAAATCTGGCATTTACTTGCAAAATTTGTCTCTAGTGAATGGAAATATTGCTATAAAAACTGGAAATTTGGGGTTTCAAACTATTTTAGGGGACAACTACAAGTACTACTAGACTAAAAATATTAAATCTAATTTTAAATAGGACTATTTTTACAACTAAAAAGTGACAAAGGTTGTATACGAAAGCAAATATTTTATTTTAAGAAATACAGTACACAAAGTTTTGCTACATATTTTTTAACATGAAATCATCAATTACATAAAAGTTAATTTTTACAACTACTAGAACTAAAAAAAGCTAAGAAAAATTAAAGTTTCCTATTTCTAGGGACAATATGAAGTGCTCACATGATAACCTCCCTAAACTATTCTCTCCCTAACAGTGTGTGTTGAGTGTGTTGCATCTTGTGAGTCCCCCTCTCTTTGGCTTCTGCTTCTCAATTTATAGACGAATTTTTGTGATAGATTCGTCACTGCTTTCATCAGCATTTGCACGAGATTGGAAGATTGTCTTCTTCGCGGTCTCAATTTCTTCAGCTCCTCTGACACCTTCTTTGAAAATGAGAACCTGCATAACAAAATAAAAGTATAGTATGCTAAGTCAACATCCAAGCACTGCTTGGATGTTAATTTCGTTTCACTTTTTCCTTCTTTTTTTTTTTTTTTTGTACTAACAAGATATATTATGGTGTGGTTGCTACTTATTTTCTTCCCTTTATTTCACTTTATTTTCACCTAAACATATAAAATATGTAAAAATACATAATTACACGCATTTGAGTGACATCGCCATTAAATTATATTAATTCAAATATGCATGTAAAACTAGGAATTTGGGGGATTAAATGAGCACTATGTCTATTATATTGGCACATGAATGTGCAATATTCAGTGTTTGTCACAACCCTCAACTAACTTATTGCTAGTCTCTAGCAATGAAGTAAAAGAGAAATTGTTCTAAAAGTTTTATTTCAAAGTAGGAATAAACTAAGGAAAACGAAATTACTTAACTCACTGTCGCAGGAATCGCGATTGTATTTAGCGTATGCAATAAGCCGTTAAACCCCTAGGTTACCCCTAGTGGACGAGTGTTGTCTCGTGAGGGTTTGCAGTGAATATACCCACAAAATTCATTTAAATTTTTTTTAAAATTTAAAAATAAAGTAAAATAAAAATAAAGGTAGATTTTCTCCTTTTACAACTAATAAGATTAAATTTGGCAATAAAATGAAATTTTCAAGTATGTAATAGTAATACAACACATATACTCACAATTTGTCAATGGCAGCATTTTTAATACCCTTTAAACTTACAGTGTGTACTTGAAAAGTCAAGCAACTGATCTTAATTTCAAAGTTTACATAACTATTAACAGTCATAAAATTTGTAGTTTTAACTCAAATCTCATTAGGATTTCACTCTTTTAAGGAGATACTCTCAGAAACCGGTGTAGAGAACATATCCCTTGGTAGGGAAGCAAAGATAGAAAAATTGCTTCCATTTTTTTTTGACTCAATATATAGGCATTTGGAGTACAATAAGTCTCATGAAAGAATACTTAGAATTAGAAGAGCGATCTACCGTGGAGAACATCCTTATCACTTAAATTTAAAAATCAATTTCTTTTAAATTATTAGGATTTTGACTGGTAGGTTAGAAATTAAGATAAGTTGGAGATTTTGGGTGTATTTGGTATGAGCATGTGAGTAGAGTGTTTGCGCAATTCATTCCAACCACTTCTTTTCTTCTCCTTTTTATCATTTGTACCGTCTTTTTTTTTTAAATCAAATCCTTTCTTTTTTTACCACTTCTTGCAATATCATTGCAGTCCAATCACATACCTGGATATAGAAGTGAGGTTTGTACTCCCAGGTGGAGCAAGGCATGATTTGGAGAGAATTGAGAATAAGACAAAAGGTAAAGGGGGGTGCATTTGAAAGAAAAAATGGCCTAAATCATTTTTTTTTAAATAGATTGACTTTGTTCATTCAATCAATTTAGAAGTTCTAATGGTAAATCCTGAACGTTCACTTCTAATGATCAGTCAAAGAAAAAAAAATAATGAGACTTTCAACGAGTGATATGATAAAGAGAATAAAATGAGACTGAAAAAAAATAGTAACCCTCATAAAGAAAGATTGGCACAAAAGCTCACATGGGTTAATTAGTTTCCACTACTTATCTTTAAACTGCATAGTATAAAAAGAATATAGAAAAAAAATAAATTGTCACATTTATTTCTTCACTATAGAACAGTTTATATATACATTACAAGGAGGATTCTAGAAAAGATAAAGAAATAACAAGGAGGATTCTAGAACAAGGAGGATTCTAGAAAAGAAAAGAAAGAAGAACAAGGAGGATTCTAGAACAAGGAGGATTCTAGAAAAGAAAAGAAAGAAGGAAATAAAAATATTCTAAACAATAATGAAAAATCAATGTGATCCATATTCTACGGAAGCTAATTATCCGGGATAAAAATAACTATATCCAACACTCCCCTCAAGCTGGTGCGAATATATCCACAAGACCCAGCTTGCTCAACGAAGACTTCAATAAGGACGGTCCAACAGATTTAGTAAGCATATCAGCAGCTTGATCAGTTGAGGGAACAAAGTTTGGAACAATAGTACCAGAACGATTTTTTTCCCGAATGAAGTGAATATCCACCTCAATATGCTTGGTTAGTTCATGAAGAACTGAGTCAGAAGCAAGCATAATTGCAGACTTGTTATCACAGAAGAGTGTAGAAGGCCCACTCATGGGAAAACCCAATTCGGCTAAAAGAGAACGAAGCCAAAGTAATTCACAAGTGCTCTGAGCCATAGCACGGTATTCGGCTTCAGCAGAGGACCTAGAGACCACTGCCTGCTTCTTACTTTTCCATGATAAAAGGTGACTGCCATAGAATGTACAGAAACCGGAAGTAGAGCGCCTATCATTTTTAGACCCTGCATAATCTTTATCAGTAAAACAAGAGACCCCAGTCTGTTTTCCTGTTGTATAAAAGAGACCAAGACCAGGGCAAGTTTTGAGATATCGCAGGATATGGTGGACAGCATCCAAGTGTGTGGTACGAGGAGAGTGGATAAATTGGCTCACGACACTCACTGGAAAAGTGATATCTGCTCTGGTGTTGGTTAAATAGATTAATCTTCCAACTAGACGCTGATAAACTGAGGGATCAGGTAACAAATCTCCAGACTCAACAGTTAACTGCAGATTAGGATCCATAGGTGTGGACGCAGGACGGCACCCCATCATACCAGTATCTTCTAAAAGGTCTAGGACATACTTCCTCTGAGTCATTAATATTCCACTACGAGACCGGGCAATTTCAATACCGAGAAAATATTTGAGAGGCCCTAAATCCTTCACTTCAAATGCACGACTGAGATCCTTCTTAACTTGAGTAATTCCCACAGAATCATCCCCAGTAATAATTATGTCATCCACGTAAACAGAAATAACAATACAATGACCATCTATAGAACGACGAATAAAGCATGTATGATCTGAATGACATCTAGTAAAACCAAGCGATATTACCACATCACTGAAGCGGCTAAACCAGGCTCGAGGTGACTGTTTTAGCCCATAAAGAAATTTACGAAGTCGACATACTTTACCAGAATACTCCCCCTCAGCGCGAAAACCAGGTGGAGGATCCATGTAAATAGTTTCCTCAAGATCACCATGAAAAAAAGCATTCTTGACATCCAATTGATGAAGAGGCCAAGAATGAGAAGCAGCGAGGGAAATAAGCAAGCGGACCGTAGTAAGCATAGCCACCGGAGCAAACGTAGCGTTGAAATCTTTCCCTGGAATCTGAGTAAAGCCTTTTGCAGAAAGGCGGGCCTTATATCTATCAATAGAACCATCCGCGTGATATTTAACCGTAAAAGCCCACTTGCAGCCAACCGTCTTCTCACCGGGTGGAAGAGAAACAAGTTCCCATGTCTTATTCTGCTGAAGGGCATCTATTTCTACTTTCATGGCCTGGGTCCAATTTGGGTTCTGGAGAGCTTCTGACACTGACCGAGGAATAGTGACAGATTCAATATGACTAAGGAAAGCCTGGTAGGAACCTGAAAGATTAGAATAAGAGAGATACTGGGAAATAGGATAATTAGTGGAACTTGAAAAACCATAACGATTCACAGGGCGAGAAACACGAATGGAACGTCAAAGAAGAGGAACAGGAGATGCATTACCTGACACTGGAGAAGATTCGGGCAGCTGAGGTGGAGCACGGGGACGACGAGAATAGTGATGAGCAAGAGATGACGTGACAACCGGAGGAAGTAAGTCATCAGAAGGAGGAGAGCTCTCAAAAATAGGAACAGGACGTGGGAGAGCTTCAACGGTGGTGATTGGAGTGGGTGTTTCCAAAGACTGAGGTGGCCCTGCAAAAAAAAAGAAGTATCCTCCAAGAAAGTAACATCCATAGAATGATAAAACCGTCGGGTGGTTAGATCGTAACACCTATACCCTTTGGACATGGGGGAATAACCAAGAAATACACACCGGATAGCTTTATCATCAAGTTTGGTACGTAAAGGACTCATGTTTTGCACAAAGCAAGTGCAACCAAAAACTCTAGGAATAACAGGAAAAAGTATACAATCAGGCTGTAAGACCTGAAGAGGAGCCTTCCCTTCCAAGACACGACTGGGTGTACGATTAATAAGATAAACGGCTGTAAGTACTGCTAAATGCCAAAAATATTTAGGGACCTCCATACCACGTAAAAGACACCGAACAACATACATAATGTGGCGGTTCTTTCGTTTCGCAACACCGTTCTATTCCGGTGTATAAGTACAAGTGAGTTGCTGGAGGATACCCTGTTTATTAAGTTCTGACCGAAAATCATTAGAGATATACTCACGACCGTTATCAGATCTAAGAATGCGTACCACAGTGTAAAATTGAGTTTTAATCATTTGTAGGAATTGAACGAACAAAGTAAATACCTCTGATTTTTTTCTTAAGAATATAAACCCACGTGCACCGTGTATAATCATCAATAAAAGTTACATAGTACCAGTGACCAGATAAAGCAGTAATCGGGGAAGGACCCCATATATCAGAATGAATAACATCAAAGGCACAAGGAGCACGATGCATACGAGGAATATAACTAGAACGAGTATGTTTAGAGAGTTCACAAACCACACAATGAAATTTATTTGTCTTACAGGCTTTTATTAAAGAAGGAAATAGCAAACATAGATATTGAAAATTAACATGCCCTAAACGAGCATGCCACAATTCTAGAGTTTGTAAAGAAAAAACATAAGATCCAGAATCCGATAAAACAGACGCCTAAAGACTCGATGACTCTACGACAAGTGGTGGAGCTTCCCCAAAGTAATACAGTATCCCGCGCTCATACCCCGTGCCAAAAATCCTCTTCGTAGTCAGGTCCTGCAAGACACACTGATCAGGTAAGAAAATTGTTGGGTTTGTGCCCTCAAACCATTACTTTCTGTATGAGACATTGACATTTTAATATATGGATATCAGCTTTACATTTTATTGTGTATGTTCTTTTCATGAGATGATTGTTAATCCTTAAGTATTATAGTAAGTAATTCGTGTGTGTATGAGATGCACACAAGTGAGATACGAATTACTATTCTTTAATACTTAGAATGTGTCACAGTGGATGATGAGACTGGATACCTCATCAAGTCTACACTGTAGCATAATTAACTACCATTGGATGGAGTGATTAATCTCAATCACTAGAGTGTAGCTCTTAGTTGATATGCTAGTGCTTATAGTGCATTGACGGACCTGAGTTTCCTATTGACGCTTAAGACTGTCAAACAGTCAATAGGAACTCATAACTTGTATAAGGTACGTGTTCTCAATCTTGAGACGATTATGAACACAGACTGTGGATATGACTGCTTTGATTTACCAATCAGTGAGGTCTATAAAAGATCAACACCTGGGTATCTTGGGTATGTCATGTTCATAGGGTTGTGAACATGCATTGTCAAGATAGACTATACCCTCTGTTTCAGAGTAAGCATTCCCTTGAGAATGTCACCAAGTCGATTACTGAGTACTGCAGTCTTGTTGATAAGAGTTATCAACATGTTTGGTAATCATGAGAGGTGAATGGGACTCAAGGAATACAAGAAGTAATCATGATTCAGGTTGACAGTAACAGTTATCCGATTACCTGAATATGATTACGAATGCTGACGGTAGAGGGACATTAGTACACCATACAAGTCTAGTTATCGCTTCGGATATGTTCTTTTGCGTTGGAGTTCAGTTATCGTTTTATAGTGGAGTAAACTTTAACTGACCAGTTAGTTAGTTTGCTGATCAAAGAGTTTGGTCATGGTAATTAACAAACTGGTCTGAGCCAACAATAAAGAGCCTAGGAGGTCCCACTCTTAGCTCCGCCAGGATGCTTGGAAAGATGCTTGAGGATGATGTCCAGACAGGTTCGATCGATCGAAGATGTCTCGATCGATTGAAGTCTGAAGGTTCGATCGATCGAAGATGGTTCGATCGATCGAATGTTCGATCGATCGAAGGCACTTCGATCGCTCGAAGTCTAGGTCGGTTCTGGGAATCTATAAATAGGGCAGCTGCGTTCTGGAAAAGGTTGTTCGTCGTTTTGAACGTCAGAAGCTGCAGAAACTGTTTTGGAGTCCCAAAACCTTCTCTATCCTCTCCATTAGGGTTCCCACCAACCCTAGTCTTTCTGGCAGGCATCCGCAGGAGTCATAAGGGTGAAGATCATCTAGTGGAGGCTGCTGGAAGTTGAAGATCAGAATTGGGTTCAAGACACTAAGGTATAACTCGTGTCCCCTCTTGTGCGTATCTGTAGAATTGACGAGTAGTAGATCCAGGCATGCCAATAAAGTTTCATAACTTGATTTTTCCGCTGCGCATTTAAACTTTCCATTTAAACCTGTTTTCCCAACAATTGGTATCAGAGCCACGCTCGTTTGGATCTATAGATGCGTTTTTTGGAACACTATTTTGATTTGCATGTTGATTTTAGAACTGCTTTCGAAACTGCATCGTCACAGATCTGTTTCTGCAGTGTTATCACAGCAGTATACAAATCTGTGATTGCATTGGATGCAAGATGGGTTCGATCGATCGAAGTAGTCTCGATCGATCGAACGCTCTGTACTCAAGCGATCGAACAGGTTTCGATCGATCGAAACCTTCTGTTGTTCGAGCGATCGAATAGAGTTCGATCGATCGAGACAGACTCTTTGTCAGGTTTTCTGTTTCACAGTTTTAAAAGTATTTTGAAATTAAAAGTTTAATTTTAACGTATTCTGCAAAATTTTTAATCATTCTGTGAAATAGAATGTTCAAGCGATTGAACAGTGTTCAATCGATCGAAGGTTCGAGCGATCGAACGGTCTTCGATCGATCGAACTATGACAGAGAAGTTAGATGCTGTTTTGAGTTCTAATTCAGTATGTAAAGAGTTTATATACTGTGTGAATCAATTAAGGGTTCCAATAGTTATATTTTGTTATATATATGCGTGGATGTGTGTTCAACTAACCTTTTACAGCAAAAGATTAGTCGCTATCTCCCATGGCGCCAAGAGCATTTAATTTTGTGTTTGAATGTTTTTAGATTGGTGTGTTATTTTAAGTTTGGTTTGGTTTTAAGGCATATGTAAAGGGCGCTGCGACTTCAATCCTACGAAAAGGAAAGTCGCACCGGTTTCCCTAGCCTTTTATTTTGTTGTTGCTATTTCTATTTCTAGATAAATTGTAAGCTTCAAAAGAGGCATAGGTTCAATGTAATAGAATTAGAATATCCATGAAGATGGAGCAAGGAGCCGTTGTCCATGAAGATGGAGCTGGAGGCGATCAAACCAAAAGCAGGTTCTATGGAGATAGAGCCATGGGAGATAGAGGCATCGTTTGGATGTCTTTTATTTCATTTTAGTTTTTTGTTTTATGTGCTTTGTTTGTGATTGGCGTACAATACATTGTTGCATGCACGCAAAACAAGTTTTCTAAAATAAAATTCAAAAACCGTTTTCAACACATTAGTAAACATTAGATGTTTATGGGAAGTGTGTAGAAACAGATTTTCTCAAAAAGCAAAATCCTTTTTTTACTAAATCTAGTGGGAGAGGGTCTTATTAATTACACCCACGATCTTCCATTAACGGTTCACTGTAAGATGAGTGATGCATTCTGTGTCACCTCGCCAGGGGTGATCATTCCATACGGAGGATGCATTACTCATTGGTTACTAGATGTGAACTTCTTTTGATAAGGATCAATCAGACGTGTTAGAGGGTGACCACCATACGGAGGCGCTACTTGAGACGGTTGTGATTGGATCCTAGTTAATGGTACACACTAGCTAAGCTATGGATAAGGGATCCCACACGGGGCATTATTCAGAAACTTAGAGATCAAATAGGTTCGGAAGTCATAACTTGTTTTGCAAGAGTTGCATAGCGGATAAGTTATGATAAATTGAAAGATTGAACATTGACCACCACACGGAGGCTTTATTCTTTCGTTTCGATATTCCGGCGACTTAGTTTTAAAATAAGAGTTTTAAAAGGATTCTTTTATTTCAAACTGTCAAATTCTGATATCCATATTTATTTTGTTTTGATTTTTTCAGTAAATCATAATGTCTGGATCTGCATTTAGTCCACTTGCCACCATACTCACTCAAAACAAGTTAACTGGAAACAACTACACTGAATGGAAACGTAATCTTGACATCGTGTTAACTGCGGAGGATCACATATATATCCTCACCACCCCATGCCCCGAAGAACCCGCTGCAAATGCTTCGGCTGCTGCTAGACGCGAGTTCGATAAATGGAAAAAGTCGAATGGGATGGCTCGTTGTTACATATTGGCTTCTATGGCTAATGTGTTACAACACCAATACCAGTCGAACAGTTCCGCCAGTGACATTATCGAATCCCTGAAAAAGATGTTTGGGGAGCATGGCAGGCCTGCCAGACAGGTAGCTATGCAGAAGATAATGAGTGCTAAGATGTCGGAAGGGACTCCAGTCAAAGAACATGTTTTGAAAATGATTGGTTATTTAAACGAGCTGGAGACCCTAGGTGCTAACATCGATGCACAGACCCAAGTTGATATGATCCTCAATACGCTGTCGCCATCATTCGCTCAATTTAAACTGAATTATAATATGAATAAAATGGATTTTTCAATGAGCGAATTGATGAGCTCTTTATTGGCAGCGGAAGGGGTGATCAAACCTGGGGGCAGCGTTTTAAACGTTGAGAAAAGCGCTTCCTCTTCCCGATCTATGCCGAAAGGAAAGAAAGGGAAGAAGAAGGCTAGCACTGGTGGTTCAAGTGTTGGACCAGTCCCTAAGATTGCAAAATCTAAGGGAAAAGGTAAGGGCAAAGGGAAGGTGGGTGGCCAAGGCAAAGGAAAGTGTTTCCAATGCGGTGAGAAGGGCCACTGGAAGAGGAACTGTCCAGAATTCTTAGCTACAAGAGTTCAAGGTATGATTGAATCACATGTGATTGAAGTAAGTTTTATAACGGATACTTCAAACACTTGGTGCATTGATTCTGGTGCGACTAACCATATCTGTAATTCATTGCAGGGGTTCAGATCAACCAGGAAGTGCAGTGATGGGGAAATCGTACTTACTCTAGGTTCTAGCGCAACCGTTTCTGCGGTTGCTATAGGAGTCGTAGTTTTAGAATTTCTAGACAATAAAGTTTTGATTTTATCAGATGTACTTTACGTCCCTTCAATGAGACGTAATTTAATTTCAGTTTCTAATTTATCGAATAATGGTTATTCTTTTCATTTTGGAACTGAAGTTGTGATTAAAAGAAATAGTTCTTTTATATGTTCTGGTGTTAAATCAAATGGTTTATATGTGATTACTCCCAATATTTCTAAAGATTCTTGTATGGAACTTAATAACTCAGTGGTAACTGTACCATCTAAAAGAAAGAGACCTTCCACTAATCCAACAAAGCTTTGGCATATGAGGCTTGGTCATATCAATCTAAATAGGATTGGCAGACTAGTCAAAGAAGGGGTCTTAGGCGATTTGGTTCTCGAACCAATAGAAGTCTGCGAGTCTTGTTTAGAGGGTAAGATGACCAAAAGGCCCTTTCCTGCAAAGGGCAATAGAACCAATGCATTGTTGGAATTAGTTCATACTGATGTGTGTGGACCAATAAATATTAGAGCAAGGGGTGGTTATGAGTATTTCATAACATTTACTGATGACCACTCTAGGTATGGATATGTGTACCTAATGCAGCACAAGTCTGAAGCCTTTGAAAAGTTCAAAGAGTTTAGGGCTGAAGTGGAGAAGCAATTGGGCACACATATCAAGGCCATTCGATCTGATCGAGGTGGCGAGTACCTCTCTAATGAATTTATTGATCACCTCGTACAGAATGGGATTCTGTCACAGTTGACTGCACCTGGCACGCCTCAGCAAAATGGTGTAGCGGAGAGAAGGAATCGGACTCTTTTAGACATGACTAGGTCAATGATGAGTTATTCTGAGTTACCTTTATTTCTTTGGGGTTATGCTTTGGAAACCGCTGCTTACATACTAAATCTAGTACCAAGCAAATCTGTTCCCAGGACACCACGAGAGATGTGGATTGGGCGCAAGCCTTCTTTGCAACATCTCCGGATATGGGGATGTCCGGCACATGTGCTAAAAGGAAAGATGAGCAAGTTGGATTCTAGATCGGAAGTATGTTACTTCGTGGGGTATCCAAAGGGTACTTATGGATGGTATTTTTATGATCCAAGAGAACAGAAGGTGTTCGTCAGTACGAATGCTATTTTCTTGGAGGATGATTATATCATGAACCATAAACCTAAGGGAAGGATAGATCTTAGAGAGATAGAAGGAGAGCCCTCAGTCCAACCCGTAGTTAATAACGATGTAAATCAGGAAAACACCACTTCTTCACCTATTTCCGCACCAGTACCTCGTCGTAGTGGGAGGATTATCAGCCAGCCTGATAGATACATGTTCTTAGGAGAAAATTTTGAAGCTGTCTCCATAGAATCTGAATCTGATCCTACCACATACGAAGAGGCAATGGCTGATGTTGATTCAGCTCATTGGGTTAAAGCTATGAAGGCTGAATTGGAATCTATGGATTCTAATCAGGTCTGGGATCTTGTAGAACTTCCAGCCAATATTAAACCCATTGGCTGTAAGTGGGTCTACAAGAGGAAAAGAGGATCTGATGGAAAGGTTGAGACCTTTAAGGCAAGGCTTGTTGCGAAAGGTTATACTCAGAGGGAGGGCATTGACTATGAGGAAACCTTCTCGCCGGTGGCCATGCTCAAGTCCATCAGAATACTCTTATCCGTTGCTGCATGCCTAGATTTTGAGATCTGGCAGATGGACGTCAAGACTGCATTCTTGAATGGCAATCTTGAGGAGGACATCTATATGCAACAACCAGAAGGGTTCATAGCTGGTCGGAAAGGTAACTTGGTATGCAAGTTGCAAAAGTCCATTTATGGGCTTAAGCAGGCATCCAGAAGTTGGAACATACGATTTGACCAAGCGGTCAAATCATTTGGTTTCATACAGAATCTGGATGAACCTTGTGTATACAAGAAGAGTGAAGGGAAAGTGGTGGCTTTTCTTGTGCTTTACGTTGACGACATTCTACTCATTGGAAATGATGTAGCGGCATTGTCAACGGTCAAGGTTTGGCTAGCTAGTACTTTCGATATGAAGGATCTAGGAGAGGCGAGCTATATTCTTGGGATAAAGCTCTTTCGGGATCGCAAGCGAAAGATAATGGGATTATCTCAAGCTGGTTATATCGATAAGGTGCTAACTAGGTTTTCAATGGATAATTCGAAGAAAGGTTTGTTACCTTTCAGGCATGGTTTAGCGTTCTCCAAGGACCAGTGTCCAAAGACACAGGAGGAGAGGAATCGCATGACAGGAGTTTCCTATGCTTCTGCAGTGGGAAGTCTCATGTATGCGATGTTATGCACTAGACCAGATATCTGCTTTGCCGTTGGCATGGTTAGCAGATATCAGTCGAATCCGGGTCCAGAGCACTGGACAGCCGTTAAGCACATTCTTAAGTACTTGAGAAGAACTAAAGATTACATGCTTATGTACGGTGGTAGTGAGTTAATTCCAGTGGGATACACTGACTCGGACTTTATGTCAGATAAAGATTCGAGGAAGTCGACGTCCGGTCATCTCTTTACCTTGGGAGGTGGTGCTGTCAGTTGGAGGAGCATTAAGCAGAAATGCATTGCAGACTCAACTACAGAAGCTGAGTATGTGGCTGCTTGTGAAGCCGCAAAGGAAGCTGTTTGGCTCAAGAAGTTCCTTATGGAACTCGAGGTGGTACCAGCGTCGCTGTCGCCTATTACGCTTTATTGTGATAATAGTGGGGCAGTGGCTCAGTCCAAGGAGCCAAGGAACCACGGAAAGGGAAAGCACGTAGAGCGGAAATATCATCTTATCCGAGATATTGTTCAACGTGGAGATGTGACTGTCACCAAGATTGCCACAGCTGACAATCTTGCTGATCCGTTTACAAAGGCCTTGCCACAGAAGGTCTTTGATCGTCATCTAGATAGTCTAGGTCTTAGATGTAGTTCTGAATGGTTATGAGTGCAAGTGGGAGTTTGTTGGGTTTGTGCCCTCAAACCATTACTTTCTGTATGAGACATTGACATTTTAATATATGGATATCAGCTTTACATTTTATTGTGTATGTTCTTTTCATGAGATGATTGTTAATCCTTAAGTATTATAGTAAGTAATTCGTGTGTGTATGAGATGCACACAAGTGAGATACGAATTACTATTCTTTAATACTTAGAATGTGTCACAGTGGATGATGAGACTGGATACCTCATCAAGTCTACAATGTAGCATAATTAACTACCATTGGATGGAGTGATTAATCTCAATCACTAGAGTGTAGCTCTTAGTTGATATGCTAGTGCTTATAGTGCATTGACGGACCTGAGTTTCCTATTGACGCTTAAGACTGTCAAACAGTCAATAGGAACTCATAACTTGTATAAGGTACGTGTTCTCAATCTTGAGACGATTATGAACACAGACTGTGGATATGACTGCTTTGATTTACCAATCAGTGAGGTCTATAAAAGATCAACACCTGGGTATCTTGGGTATGTCATGTTCATAGGGTTGTGAACATGCATTGTCAAGATAGAATCTACCCTCTGTTTCAGAGTAAGCATTCCCTTGAGAATGTCACCAAGTCGATTACTGAGTACTGCAGTCTTGTTGATAAGAGTTATCAACATGTTTGGTAATCATGAGAGGTGAATGGGACTCAAGGAATACAAGAAGTAATCATGATTCAGGTTGACAGTAACAGTTATCCGATTACCTGAATATGATTACGAATGCTGACGGTAGAGGGACATTAGTACACCATACAAGTCTAGTTATCGCTTCGGATATGTTCTTTTGCGTTGGAGTTCAGTTATCGTTTTATAGTGGAGTAAACTTTAACTGACCAGTTAGTTAGTTTGCTGATCAAAGAGTTTGGTCATGGTAATTAACAAACTGGTCTGAGCCAACAATAAAGAGCCTAGGAGGTCCCACTCTTAGCTCCGCCAGGATGCTTGGAAAGATGCTTGAGGATGATGTCCAGACAGGTTCGATCGATCGAAGATGTCTCGATCGATTGAAGTCTGAAGGTTCGATCGATCGAAGATGGTTCGATCGATCGAATGTTCGATCGATCGAAGGCACTTCGATCGCTCGAAGTCTAGGTCGGTTCTGGGAATCTATAAATAGGGCAGCTGCGTTCTGGAAAAGGTTGTTCGTCGTTTTGAACGTCAGAAGCTGCAGAAACTGTTTTGGAGTCCCAAAACCTTCTCTATCCTCTCCATTAGGGTTCCCACCAACCCTAGTCTTTCTGGCAGGCATCCGCAGGAGTCATAAGGGTGAAGATCATCTAGTGGAGGCTGCTGGAAGTTGAAGATCAGAATTGGGTTCAAGACACTAAGGTATAACTCGTGTCCCCTCTTGTGCGTATCTGTAGAATTGACGAGTAGTAGATCCAGGCATGCCAATAAAGTTTCATAACTTGATTTTTCCGCTGCGCGTTTAAACTTTCCATTTAAACCTGTTTTCCCAACAAAAATGACAGCACACTTATATTGTTTGGCAAGACAACTGACAGACACAAGATTAAAAGCAAATTTAGGAACATGGAGAACAGAGTTAAGGGTAATGGAAGATGATAAGCACACATCACCTTTACTAGATACATGAGTGGTGGATCCATCAGCAATACAAACATTTTGATTAATTGGTGTGATAGGAGAAGAGAAAAATGATAACTCACCAGTTATATGATCAGTGGCTCCAGAATCCAGAACCCAAGTCGGAGAATCCGACCGAACATGAAAGGCAGAAGAAGTACCTGAAGCAATAGTAGCAGTGGGAGCAGAGGAGGGCGTGCCTTGGTGAGAAGCGACTGCAGAATAGAGCCAAGCTGAGACTGAATCAAACTAATCTGAGTCTGCAACTGTCCAAGATCAGGAATAGCTGGGCTAGACATAGGATCAGCAATAGCAGCAGTACGAGGAGGACCAGTATTACGATTATTACGAGCATATTGTTGCTTGAACTCAGGATGGAGCTTAAAGCAACGATCTTTAGTATGGCCTGGAACCCCACAATAACGGCAAATAGGACGCTTGGTACCTGAACGAGCGTCAGAAGCAGCTGCAAAGGCCATCTGATCAGCAGCAGTAGGATGTGACTCAGTAGCAGGAACAGGGACAGGAACAACAGGGTGAATCATGCGACGCCGTCGTTCGTCTCCATCTATAGTAGCAAAGGCCTCATACAGAGAAGGCATAGGTGAGGTGTTAACAATCTGAGCCCGAAGTGTTTCGAACTTAGGCTTAAGTCCCATGAGGAACTGGTAGGTGTGCAGCCGGTTAAGACGCTGGAGAGCAATAGAAGCAGCTTCAGCCGGATAGTCACTAAGAGGCTCATATTAAGCCAACTCTTCCCAGCGAGACTGTAAGTAACCAAAATAGTCAGCCACACTAAGTCCCAAAGATTCTGGGGAAGCCTGGGAAATATCCCGATACAACTCAAAAATCTGAGAATCATTGCGCGCATGCGCATACATCTGGGTCAAAGCAAGCCATAGATCATGAACCGTATCATGGTACATAAACATGTGATTGATACGGTCTTCCATCGAATTAAAAAACCATCCCAGAATGGTGCAATTGTCAATGTTCCATTGGGCTAACTTAGGATCGGCGAGGGCTGGTTTCTTTTCTTCACCTTGAATCCAACCAATTTTTCCTTTTCCTCCTAGGTAGAGGCGAAGAGAACGAGACCACGCTGCAAAATTCTGCCCATTCAGAAGCACGCTAGTAACCCGATGAGCGGGAGTGTGCTGTGAGAGAGAGACATCCGGTCGAGTTTTGGAAGAGGTAGGTTGAACAACATCTTTCCCAGAATTGGCCATCAAAACGAAGAGATAAGAGCAGAATTTTTCACCCGTAGCAAAGAAGTATACCGATCAAAGGCTGCTGAAAAACAAGCAGCAGAAAAAGAGCCCAAGAGAAGCAAAAAATAGGGCACGGAACAACCCTAAATCATCAGAAGACCCGCAAGGGCAAGGCGCAGCCTAAAAAATTGCGCAAAAAATAGCGCAGTGACCTGCGCAGGAGAGAGGAGGGTTGCGGCCTGGTGGTGTGGGTTGTGGGGAGGCTGCAGCCTGGTGGTGGGTGGCTGTGGGAGGCTGCATCTCGGTGGTGGAGGTTGTGAGAGACTGCGGCTGATGCAAGGGTTAGGGTTAGGGTTAGGGTTTAGGTTTTGGCTCTGATACCAAAAAGAATATAGAAAAAAATGAATTGTCACATTTATTTCTTCACTATAGAACAGTTTATATATACATTACAAGGAGGATTCTAGAAAAGATAAAGAAAGAACAAGGAGGATTAATCTAGAACAAGGAGGATTCTAGAAGAAAAAAAAAAGAAAGAAGAACAAGGAGGATTCTAGAACAAGGAGGATTCTAGAAAAGAAAAGAAAGAAGAGCAAGGAGGATTCTAGAACAAGGAGGATTCTAGAAAAGAAAAGAAAGAAGGAAATAAAAATATTCTAAACAATAATGAAAAATCAATGTGATCCATATTCTACGGAAGCTAATTATCCGGGATAAAAATAACTATATCCAACAGTATATGCTTACTCATCCATTTAGATTCAGTAAATATTTTCACACTGTTTCAAAAGTGTTTAAAGTTTAAAGAGATTCTAGCATTTGAAAAATAGTAAAACATGTGACAATGTGTTGTATGCTATTAACATACCCAAAATAACATTAACGTGTCAAATTTAATTTATATAGAGTAAAAGAAAAACTTTTGAAAAATCGCTAAGCGCATCCACTAAGTTGGAAACATATATGGTGCGACTAGTATCCTCTGCACCTATACAAGAGAGGCTACGCAATCCGGGGCGTCCAAGTTGTCATGATAGCCCATCCACCTCTAGTAAAAGAGATGGGTCTAGAATCACTAGCAAGCTAAAACATCAGTGAGAGGTTAGGAGATAACTCTGGTTTTACCTAGTTTTCGCTACCTCTAGAGTCATTCACCGCACTAGACATATCTGGTGATGTTGGGATCATGCAAATTACTCCTATCGAACCAGCTAATGAAAGTCAGATGTACACGTAGGATCATTTTAAAGTATGATCTGACTGAAAATTATTGAAATGTACTGAAAATAAATTTAAAAAGAAAAATAATAAAAATAAAAAGAAATGAGGGATGGGAAAACAAAATTTATTTGGGTATCAAAGGATCCAGTCATCTTTCTCAACCAAAATTTTCTTTTGTTTTGATTTGAATTGTCTTTTGTAGCAGTAGTAAACTTTAAAAGATGTTCCATTATGAGCAATTAAACCTGGATATTCTTCTCTATAACAATTCAAACACCATCCTAACCTTTTAGCTTTCCTTTTGATGACATAAAGGCTAGTGCCAGCAAAGGGTTTCTTCTGCTCAGAAACAAGTGAGGGACCCATTAACGTCTGGTCATCAACTATTGGATCCAATTTTTTATACTCTCAGCCAACAAGAGAGGCAAGACTCAACCCTCCACTCCTTCCAACTATCAACTAAGATCTAATTAAAGAGAGCTTAGAGGGGGTGGGTGAGAATTTTATTTAAAAACTAAATATATTTATATTAAAATATATATATACATTCAGAAAAAAAAAATTTCTTTTTTTTAGAACAGAAAAACTTAGAAAGAAGAACTACATTTTTTTGTTTTTTTATAACAAAAAAAAAACTAGAACACACACAAAAAAAAATTACATTTTTCTCTCTCTCTCTCTCTCTCTCTCTCTCTCTCTCTCTCTCTCTCTTTTAGAAAAGTCCAAGACAACGTATTAGTACAATAATGATAATAAGAAAAATTATGGTATAAACTTCAAAAATTAAAAGAGCGGTGACGTGTTCGTCATTCATTTTTTAAATTTATTTTTAAAAAAAAAAATAGAAAACGTGGAAGATAGAAAAAAATAATAATAATAAAAATTAGATTTTTTTTTAACAAGGGCAACGCAACATTATCATAACAGCAATTAAGAAAATGACAAGGTAAAGTTCAAAATACATAAGACCAATAGCTAGCGCGTCGTCCATTTTTTTGTTTTGTTTTGTTTTGTTTTGTTTGTTTTGTCTTTATAAAGAAATGGAAAAATATCACCTGTCTCAAAAAAAAAATAGAAAACGTGGAAGATAGAAAAAAATAATAATAATAAAAATTAGATTTTTTTTTAACAAGGGCAACGCAACATTATCATAACAGCAATTAAGAAAATGACAAGGTAAAGTTCAAAATACATAAGACCAATAGCTAGCGCGTCGTCCATTTTTTTGTTTTGTTTTGTTTTGTTTTGTTTGTTTTGTCTTTATAAAGAAATGGAAAAATATCACCTGTCTCTTGGAAATCTGAGAACTGGTAGGGCCGTAGATCGAATGATATTTCCAAGCTTCTTTGAACTTATGCATTATATTTTTGTTAGATAATGGAAAAGAGACAAAATAAAAATCTAAAAAACAACTAAAAATTTAAGATTTAAGCTGAAATCGGAAAAATAGAAAAATAAAATCAAAATCAAGCTTTTCTCTGGATTATAGATCTTACCTTTAGTAATCACTATAGTGGATCTTGATTTTAGATCGTAGAAAATAAAAAAAAATGGAAAGAAAATGAGAGAGGGAGATCGGGTCGAGAGAGTGAGAGTTGCAGAGAGTGAGAGAGAGATCGCGGCGAAAGGGTGAGAGGAAGAAGAAAAAGAAAGGAAAAATAGGGGAATAGGGAAAAAAATTTAGGGTTCGAAGCCCTATATATAGCCATTTTCTCTTTTTCAGTGTATCTCTCTCTAAAGAGATTTTTTTTTTATGAAATAAAGATAAAAATAAACAGGTGTTAATCGTGAAACCGTCGCCCCCAACTGAGTCTGACATTGTCCTCAATGAGTGAAATGAGAAAAAGAAGCTAAGGATAACACCTGTAATAAAAAGAAATACAAAAAGAAATGATAGAATAATAATAACCAAATTAACTTAAACATATAAAAAGTTATCTAATTAAAAGTATAGGACTTATGAAAATATAAATACTCTGATACACTATGTCATATACCAATTATGTTTTAAGATATTAAGGAGCATTATAATTGGGGTCCTCCAAAGGAACGGACTCCAACTCAGGTTCAAATTCTTCTAAAAGTGGCTTTAATCCATGTCCATTAACTTTAAATGTATTTCCATCTTTAGGGTCCTCATTCTCGACAGTTCCATAAGGATAAACATTTTTTTACAATATATGGACCAGTCCATCGAAATTTCATCTTTCCTCTAAAAAGATGTAGGGTGTGTTTGATAACACAATTAAGTGGTGAAAATGAAAACTTTCAGCACTTAATTTTTTTCAGTGCGTTTGATAATAACCACTTAATTGAAAAAGCAACCAAAAAACCACTGAAAACTTAAAGTGAAAAAATTCTGCTCAAAATAATCACTGAATCCAGTCTATTCCAGTAGTTGAAACACTATTCTTAGTATTGCAAATTCAATCACTTAAAATTTTCAGTAGTTAAAATTCTGCACTTAATTTTCAGTTTTATCAAACGGATCCGTAATCTTGAGTCATATAATAGAACTTTTTGCGCAGGGGCAAATCTTTTGCACAAAAGATTCTTATTATGATACATTTTAGTTCTTGCTTGATGAATTCGAGCATTATCATATGCGTCTTTACGAATTTCTTCAAGCTCACTTAATTGTAATTTTCTTAAAAATTTTCCCTTTTCAATATTACAATTCAAAGTTCTAGTAGCCCAATATGCTTTATGTTCTAATTATACTGGTAGGTGACAAGCTTTTCCATAGACAAGTCTGTATGGAGACATCCGTAAATGGGTCTTATAAGCAGTTCTATATTCCCACAAAGCATCTGTTAATTTTGAAGACCAGTCTTTACGATTAGAATCCACAGTTTTTTTGAGAATATGCTTAATTTGCCTATTAGCTAATTCAGCTTGTCCATTTGTTTGTGGATGGTATGCAGTTGACACCTTATGGGTCACTCCATATCTTTTCATTAATTTTTCAAATGGCTTGTTACAAAAATGAATTCTTTGATCAATTATTATTGCTTCTGGAGTTCCAAATCGAAAAAGTATATTATCTTTTAAAAATCCAATAACTGTACGGTGATCATTCTTTCTTGTAGGAATAGCTTTTACCCATTTTGAAACATATTCGACTGCTAATAAAATATATTCATATTGGCAAGATGGAGGAAAAGGTCCTATAAAGTCAATGCACCAACAATCAAATATTTCAATTGTTATTATAGGGGTCATTGGCATTTGATTTCTTTTTGTAATACTACCCAACATTTGACAACGGTTGCAAGCTTTACAGTATAAATCTGAATCTTTAAATAGAGTGGGCCAATATAAACCGCTTTGTAAAATTTTCATGGCAGTTACTCGAGATGAAAAATGTCCTCCACAAAAGGACGAATGACACATGAAAAGTACATTTTTGATTTCTTCATTAGGAACACATTTCCTAATTACCTGATCAGCACAATATTTAAATAGATATGGGTCATCAAAGTAGAAATGCCTAGCAATAGCTAGGTATCTCTTTTTATCTAATGATGACCAATTACTTGGTATTTTTTCAGTTACTAAATAATTAACAAGATCAGCATACCATGGCAGAGAAGTCACAGAAAATAACTGTTCATCAGGAAAAGAGTCTTGAATAGGTAGGGGTTCACTGGTATTGTCTTCAAAAGTGAGGAGGGATAAGTGATCAGCTACCACATTTTCTGCTCCTTTTTTGTCTTTAATTATTATATTAAATTCCTGTAGTAGGAGTATCCACCTAATAAGCCTAGGCTTACTGTCTTTCTTTGAAAGAAGATATTTAAGAGCTGAGTGGTCAGTAAAACAGACAATAGGGGAACCAAGTATTGCCTAAATTTATTAAGGGCGAATACCACGGCTAGTAATTCTTTTTCAGTAGTTGAGTAGTTCATTTGAGCACTATCCAGAGTTCTACTGGCGTAGTATATAACTGATGCCTTTTTATCCTTTCTCTGCCCTAGGACAGATCCAATGGCAAAGTCGCTAGCATCACACATTAATTCAAATGGTAAGCTCCAATCAGGAGATTGCACAATAGGTGCAGTAGTGAGATGCTCTTTTAATTGCTCAAAGGAGTTTTGACGTTCTTTAGTCCATTCAAAAGGTGTGTCTTTGGCCAATAATTGACATAAAGGCTTAGAAATAGTACTAAATTTTTTTATGAATCAGCGATAAAAACCTGTATGTCCTAAGAATGAACGGATGTCTTTTACAGTTTTGGGAATAGGTAAATTAGCTATAAAATCTATTTTAGCTTTGTCTACCTGTATCCCATTTTCAGAAATAATGTGTCCTAAGACAATACCTTTAGTGACCATAAAATGACATTTTTCCCAATTTAAAACTAAGCTTTTTTCCTCACATCTTTGGAGAACTTTCTGAAGATTGCTAAGGCAATCATCATAGGATTTGCCAAAAATTGAAAAATCATCCATAAAAACTTCTAAATTCTTTTCTACCATATCGCTGAAAATACTTAGCATACACCTTTGAAAAGTCGCAGGTGCGTTGCAAAGACCAAAGGGCATTCAGCGATAGGTTAAAGTTCCAAATGGACATGTGAAAGTAGTTTTTTCCTGATCTTCTGGTGCAATCTCTATTTGATTGTAACCACTATAACCATCTAAAAAATAGTAATACTTATGACCCACTATTCTTTCTAACATTTGATCAATAAAAGGTAAAGGAAAGTGATCCTTACAAGTTACAACATTGAGTTTTCTATAGTCTATGCATACACGCCATCCAGTAGTGACACGAGTGGGAATTAATTCTCCTTTTGAATTCGGAACAACTGTAATTCGTACTTTCTTTGGCACAACTTGAGTTGGACTTACCCATTTACTATCGGATATTAAATATATAATGCCCATGTCGAGTAGCTTGAGAACTTTCTTTTTCACCACTTCCTGCATAATAGGATTAAGTCTTCTTTGCATTTCTCTTGAGGTTTTAGCATTATCTTCAAGATATATATTATGAGTGCATATTGAACAGCTTATTCCTTTTAAATCTGCTATACTCCAACCAATTGCACTTCTATGCTTCTAAAGCATACTAATGAGTTTATTTTCTTGGTTGGAGTCTAGAAGAGATGATATTATTACGGGATAAGTATTATTACTACTAAGGAAAGCATATTAAGCTCTTTAGGGAGTTCTTTTAATTCCAATTGTGGAGTTTGTAAATTAGATGGAAGTGTTAATGTAGTGTTTGGTGGTAAAGGTTCAAAATATGTGGTCCACATTGCTTCTTCAATTATTGTTTCTATTGAATCTTCATTAAAACATACTTGACTCATAAGATGTTCTTGTAGATTATTACTGTCTAGCTTCTGAATAGAGTTATTAATAACAGATTCTACTGGATCATTGTAACAAGTCAAGTTAAAATATTCTCCCGATAGAGATTCAATAGCACGAACTTCTTCAATATTCTCATCTTCTTCTTGATGTTGTGGATTAGAAAAAACTTTAATATTTAAAGTCATATTTACAAATACTACAGTCATCATACCACTGTGGATTCGAATAGTGGCATCAATGGTAGCCAAGAAGGGCCTTCCAAAAATGACTGGTATTTGCACATTAGTATCTAATACTGATTTTGTATCAAGGATGACAAAATCTACTGGGAAAATAAATTTGTCAACTTTGACAAGAACATCTTCCAGAATTCCTCGCAGGTATTTTGTAGATCTATCAACAAGTTGTAATACCATGCGAGTAGGCTTTAGCTCACCTAATCCAAGTTCTTGATAAACAGAATAAGGAAGCAAGTTCACACTAGCTCCTAAGTCAAGGAGTGCGTGATTATTTTGTGATTTTCAATAATACACGATATTGTTGGTGTACCTGGGTCTTTAAATTTTGTTGGTAAATTATGTTGTACGATAGAATTAATTTCTTCTACGAAGTCAGCAGATACGAATCCTTTCGTACATTTTGCTTATATTTGACAGTACATAAATCTTTTAAGAGTTTTGCATAAGCAGGTACTTGATTAATTGCATCTAAGAGAGGAATATTAATATGCACTTGTTTAAATAATTCTAAATATTCCTGATTCTTATCATTTTGGTGTTTTCTTAAATGTTGTGGATAAGGAATTTGAGGAGAGTATTCAGGAGTTTCCTCTGTTTCTTTTTTCACTGGTAAATCAGATGTTTCATTTTTTTGAGAAATTTGTTGTTTTTCAAGGGTTTCAACTTCAACTTCATCAGTAATTTTATCTTCATCTATTTTTTCCTCAATTTCTATCATATTAACTTCCTTATTTGTATGCTCAATTTCTTCTAAAGAAGGTGAAATTTCTTGTCCAACAGCCTTACCACTTCTTAGTATAGTTATAGATTTTACTTGTTCATGTTGATTATTACCAGAAGTTGAGGGATCACCTTACGGTTCTCCCCTTGGATTAGGTTGTGGTTGGGCAGGAAAAATGCATTTTCCTTTAGAATCGTGTTGATTATTAATCCTTGTTGCGAATATGACCTATAACACACACAATGCAAATGCACACAGAAATAATAAACAAACAAACCACGACACAAGATATACTCTGTGGTTCGGTCAAATTGCCTACGTCCACAGCCTCTCACACCAGTTCACTATAATCAAGAAAAAGGGTTACAGAGTTTCTCTCAAAGAACGCAGCTCTCAACACACTGCGGCTACACATAGAAGGGATAATATACCCCACTAGGGTTACACTAAAAATTACTAAAATACCCTTGGTCCGAAATAAAATTTGGCGCAATTCGGTCCCTAACGGCCCGAATTGCGTTGGACTGCTCGTCCAACTCGAGGGGCCCGCCCCCCAAACCCCTGGTATCAGCGTGGATCAGACTTCACAAACCCAACACTATCCACAGATGTTTGTAGTTTTCCCATGATTTGTATTAATTGTTGCATCATAGACTGTAAAGGGTCTTCTTGCACTTTCTTGTGCGGAGGCACATAAACATTAGAATTTTGCTGTGTATTAGGATATGTATTTTGTGTTTGTTGAAATTGAGGCGGAGGAGGTAAATATTGATTATTTTGAGGAGGTTGGTGTTGAGTTTGAAATTGCAGAATACCCTCTTTTGTATACGTATGATTTGGAAGATTTCTCCAGTTAGATTGGTATGAATTACCATAGGCGTTTTGGGGACCCCTATAATTATTCACAGCGTTTATCTCTGCTGGAGCTATTTCCTGACAGTTTGAACTATTAGGACATTCATTCGCAGAGTGTCCTAAAGTATGACAGCCCTCACAAAGTTCTCTTTTCTTCTTAGGCGGATTAGTTTTTTCTACTATTATAGCTTCTACTTTACGTGCCAATTCTTCATATTTCAATGTTAATTCATCTTCTGATTATAATTGGTGTAAACTTTTAGCTTTTTCCGTCCTACCAATTTCTTCTTTTTTCCACTGGGAAGCATTTTCGCTAAGCCAATCAAAATATGATTCAGCTTCATCGGCAGTTTTACTCAAAAATTCTCCTTGACACATAGTTTCAACTAATTTCTTTGATTTTGGTTCTAATCCTTCATAAAAGAAATTAATTAGATGTCATTTTTCAAATCCATGATGTGGACAAGCTAGTAGGAGATCTTTAAAACGTTCCCAAACTTCAGGGAATGGTTCCTTTTCTTTTTGAGTAAAAAGTTTAATTTGACACATCATGCTATTAGTTAAATTTTTTGGATAGAATTTCTTTAGAAATGCTTCATTCATATCATGCCATGAAGTTATAGATCCAGGACGGAGAGATAAAAGCCAAACTTTAGCTTTATCTTTTATAGAAAAAGGAAAAAGCTTAAGACGGATTATTTCAATAGGACAGCTTTGATCAGAGAACGTACTACAAATTTCTTCAAATTCACGAATATGAAGATAAGCATGTTCTGACCCCATTCTATGGAAAGTTGGTAAGAGTGGAATCATGCCATGCCTAAAGTGAAAATTTTTTGTGTGTCTAGGTAGAGTGATGCAAGAAGGAGTAATATTTCGTTCTGGGGTAAATAAATCACGTAAAGGACGTTGTTCACGTTCTGGTATAACAAATTGTGGTATATTTTCCTCCAGCTCACTATGAGCATCATCAGCTATTCCTTCTATGCCTTCGATTTCAGCCATGATTCTTGGAAATTGTATACTAGATGAATCACTAGAAATATTATAATTATGTGGTACTTGATATAAAGCTTCAGTAGTATCTAAGGACATATGAAGTAAAAGAAAAACTAAGTAATAGAAATATTATCATGATTATTATTATTATTATTATTATTATTATTATTATTATTATTATTATTATTATTATTATTATTACTAGCTAAGTAAAAATAAAACTCGTTTTTTTATATAATAATAGGTATTTTTTTAGAAGATAGGCTTATAAATGTATATAAATGCTTTCTTTTTTTTTTAGAAGATAGCTATGAACATACTTATAAATTTATATTTATATATATTTTAAGGAAAAATTATATATAAATTTTTTTAGTTATTATATTTTTTTATAAAAAGAAAACTAGATTATTTATAAGGTAGAATAGATATATATATATATATAGATAGATATAGATATAGTGGGAGAAATAGTTTTAAACCTAACTTTTTTATTTATTTATTTTTATTAACCGTTCCCCGGCAACGGCGCCAAAAACTTGACGATATCCTATTGACGCGTTTTTTTATCACACCCAAGTGTAGGTGATCGTACAAGTAATAAAGTTCTGGAAGTCTAGGTCGACCCACAAGGAACGGAAAAGAAAGATAGGCAATAACTATTATGTCACTAAAGAGGAAAAAAAAAAAGATGATGAATTTTTGTGGGGTTTTACTAAACTACTAATTTTTATATATTTCCCAATAAACTAATTGAAAACTATTTTTTCCTAAGTAGTTTACGGTAAATATTTTAACAGTACAAAATAAATTAACTAAGATACTAGTAAGAAAAGGAAGAAAAATAAATAAAATCTAAATTTTTGTGAGATAAACTTTTTGGATTTAATAATAGCGAAAGATAGAAATAATACTAATATTTAAGCAAAGTTATTAAAAACAGGAAATATTAATTAAGTTGGAAGAAATTATTTAAAGAATTGGGAATATGCAAACCAACACTAGATCCCACAACTTTTGTGTATTTGAAAAGCATTTGGCATTTAAGACCTCAGAGTCATTCTTTATTTAAAAATAAACTTTCACTAGTCAGGGTTATATCAAGTGTGTCAGGTTTGATATGAAACGACGTCGTTTGATTTAAAGAAAAATAAAAAGGCAATTGGGCAGTAGCCAAGTTCGAACCGTGCCCCGCTGCGGACGTGGGTTATTCGGCGTCCAGTCCCCATCACTCTACCACTACACAATTGCATGTCCATTAGTGGATAGAAATATATATAAACACATATTTGAAATATAAATTTTGTCATATGAGTTGTTTGAGTATGCTAGGTGTTTTTTATGACAAAAGGCATAATTTGACAATCCACATAATTAGATTCTTATTTCAAATATGTAATCTTTTGAGCCTAATATAGCCATAGTATAGAAACATGTTAAATGGTCATAAACTATAGATGCATAGATATTTTTGGCCATAAATGGAAAAACAACCTATCTAGATAAATTTGCCCATTTAAGATTAGTGCACAGAAACTGTGGTTTCTAAGTTTTTATTGCATATCCCCAATTAAAGTTTTAGCCTACCATTTTGAAATTGAAACTGTCTTCCAAATAAAATTTAAAGATAAATTAAATAGATGCACGCAATCACCGTCCAATTAAAATTAAAGTTGTAAAACCAAGGTAAAGGTAAAAACTAATATTATTATATCATTTTCTCCACTTAACATGAGTTGGGGTTGAATTTGTGGAATCTGCAAAATAACAAAGTTGAGTACAACTAGGCTAATAAAATATACATAAATGGAAATACTGAACCAAAAATAAAATACTAAACCTTTGACTTTGGATTCTTGTGGGGTCACAGTGGTTGAACTCCAAAAACACAAATAAGATCAAACCAAATCCTAATCTACTTTTGGAGTGAGATATGGGTATGATATACTTTTGGATTTTAGTAGGTGATTATAACAACTACGTGGCTAAGAAATCTGACATTTACTTGCAAAATCTGTCTTCTAGTGAATGGAAAATATTGCTATAAAAACTGAAAATTTGGAGTTTCAAACTATTTTAGAGGACAATTACAAGTACTTCTAGACTAAAAAAATTAAATATAATTTTAAGTAAGACTATTTTTACTACTAAAAAGTGACAAAGGTTGTACACGAAAGCAAATATTTTAATTTAAGAAATACAGTACACAAAGTTTTGCTACATTTTTTTGAACATGAAATCATCAATTATATAACAGTAAATTTTTACAACGACTAGAACTAAAAAAAGCTAAAAAAAATTAAAGTTTCCTATTTCTAGGGACAATATGAAGTGCTCACATGATAACCTCCCTAAACTATTCTCTCCCTAACAGTGTGTGTTGAGTGTGTTGCATCTTGTGAGTCCCCCTCTCTTTGGCTTCTGCTTCTCAATTTATAGACGAATTTTTGTGATAGATTCGTCACTGCTTTCATCAGCAATTGCACGAGATTGGAAGATTATCTTCTTCGCGATCTCAATTTCTTCAGCTCCTCTGACACCTTCTTTGAAAATGAGAACCTGCATAACAAAATAAAAGTATAGTATGCTAAGTCAACATCCAAGCACTGCTTGGATGTTGATTTCGTTTCACTTTTTCCTTTTTTGTTTTTTTTACTAACAAGATATATTATGGTGTGATTGCTACTTATTTCCTTCCCTTTATTTCACTTCATTTTCACCTAAACATATAAAATATGTAAAAATACATAATTACACGCATTTGAGTGACATCGCCATTAAATTATATTAATTCAAATATGCATGTAAAACTAGAGATTTGGGGGATTAAATGAGCACTACGTCTATTATATTGGCACATGAATGTGCAATATTCAGTGTTTGTCAAGCAACCAAACGGAACTTAAACGAAAAACTTTTATAATTTTTAGCTTTCAATCGTGAAGTAATTAATTAGACTTGTGAGAAGTTTGGGAGAATAATTAGGAGTTTCGAGAACTCGTGGGGAGGTAAACACAATTTTCTAGAGTTGTATATAGAAAGAGGTGAGATATTTTCATTTACAAAAGTTTTAACCTAAATTCTAGAGATGCCAAAAAAAGAGAGATTTTAGTTCTTCGAGCTTCACGACGACGATCGATGGACTTCTGCCCGTTTGTTTTCTTCTAGAATTCATATTCGAACTCCTCGAGTTAAGAGCTTCGTTTTAATATCCCTTAGAGCTTGTATGGATAAGTTTTCCGAAAACTCATTTTTTAGAATTTTCATTAAAAAATGATAATTGGACTTTTTATCGATATGAATTGTACTAGACGGACTTCTGCATGATCTTTGTGTTCGGGTTTTCTTTAGAACGAATTTGGGGAGCGTTAATCGGAGGTGAGTAATTCAACTATGTGTTTTGGAATGATTTATTGACATGTATTCATGTTTTGTATGAAAAGTATGTGTTAGTTCATAGACATATGTTGTTTAGTTCATATTGGGCGACTATGTTGATAAGTAGGCCCAATTGCATGATGAAATATTTTGATTTGTCAAAAGTACGGTGAAATGTGATTTGAGCATGTTTAGTTGGTATTTGAGCACGTGGTACCAAGCCATCATTGTGGAGACGTTATAGGCATAAGGTCGAACATTTAAAAAAAAAGAAAAAGAAAATATGGGTCTTACTGTTCGCTCTCGGGATATGTATGATTCAAGTGCAAATCAATCATAACAAGTAATACTCGGGTAGGTACGAGGTCGATTTCCACGGGGACTAGACCTGAATATTATAGTTTCGGGACTCGAATATGCTACTTTCGTAACCAAAAAGAAAGAAAAGGTAGTTGATTTGAGGGAGTGTAAGCTAAGACTAAAACTAACATGCAAGCAAAACTAAGGTAAAAACAATAACTAATTAAGATAACTAATTAAACAACGACTAAAAATTAACTACAACAAGTGAGCTAGCTTATCAAGTTTGATTGACTTATAAGAAAAAGGGCTAGGGGCCATGCTACCTGTAGTAACCCGTGTTTTCATGTTTAAATTGACGATTTAGACTTCGTGTGCGATTTTAGCGAAAATTGGTCACAGGGGTATTTTGGTCATTTTTTTTCAATTTTATAAGTCATGAACTAAAAATATATTTTTTTTTTGAGAAAAGTTGCGTGAGATTAAATGATTTGGTATTAGTATTGGAAATTAAGATTTTTCGAGTCATATTTAAAATTAAATCTAATATTTTCTCTTTTAATTTTAACAGTAGCAGAATTTTGTTTTCAGATTTTTGTTAGGAAAACGAAGGAAATTTAAGATTCTGCCCGCGTTGTCTCAAGCAAAACTCGATTCTGCACACTTTTCGTCTAATGCAATTTTCTCAGATTCTGCACCGTTTGGGCAGAAAATGAGGATTTCAGTAGCAGTTTTTAGAATGCTACCAATTAATTAGAAGTTAGTGGATTGTTAGGCCAATGTCTCTAAGTGGAGTTATAGGTGCATTAGTGTATGTTTACATCATCTTGCATATTCCTTATAAACTACCAATCAATTAGAAGTTAGTGGATTGTTAGGCCAATGTCTCTAAGTGGAGTTATAGGTGCATTAGTGTATGTTTACATCATCTTGCATATTCATTTTAAACTACCAATTAATTAGAAGTTGGTGGTTAATAATTAGATTGTTAGGCCATTATGTTTGGTTATTTATAATATTAGTGGAGTTATAGGTGCATTAGTGTATGTTTACATCATCTTGCATATTCCTTATAAACTACCAATTAATTAGAAGTTAATGGTTAATAATTAGATTGTTAAGCCATCATGTTTGATTATTTATACACTAATATTAGTGGAGTTATAGGTGCATTAGTGTATGTTTACATCATCTTGAATATTCCTTATAAACTATCCATTAATTAGAAGTTAGTGGTTAATAAGTGGATTGTTAGGTCATTGTCTCCAAGTGAAAGCTTGGCTATTTATACACTCACATACTCTCTCAAACACACACATTCTACACTTCTAGCATAGAGAGCTTGAGAGAGTCACATAGAGAGAGATTTATATATATATATACATACACAATTATAGATATACATACACCTCGAGTTAGAAGAAGAAGAAGAAGAAGAGAAGTGTTTGGGAGTTGCTCAACATCATTTATAGGTACCGGGTTGTGTACAATATACTTTCTAAATTCTCCGGAGTATTTCTTTGTTATCTCTACTTGTACTCTTTTTGCAGTTATGTTGTGTTTTCATTTGGAATCAATGAGTATGTGTTTATTGCTAAGTGCTATGGGACTAAAGGGTCATGAGCAAGGAGCACCTACCAACAGTCCAACAGGCCTCAGGGACCGACGTACTGGAGACGGGTGAGGTGAGGTGAGGTGTCTCTTGCTGTGTGATCAAGAGGAACCTGGTATGATGCTATTGGTATGAGCGTTTGGCTAGTGTGAGCAGTTGGGTTGTGAGACTGGTCAATTGATTTGATGTCGTTCTATGTATTTGATTGTCATTATCCTTTTGAGCCTTTATTATTCATGTCATATTGTATACTTCCCGGTATGGTTTTTTAGATGCAGGCAGTGCCGGTAACCGAAGCCTAGAAGGGAGATAAGGTTAAGGATGATATAGGAGATCCGTGGAGAATATGGACCTGCTGGGAGTTTTAAAGAAATTTTGTATTTTTATTTTAAAGAATCAAGTGTGATTTATTTAATTTTTCAATGGAAATACGCTTATTTTTACGGGGCGTCACAAATGGTATCAGAGCCTGTCACCAGCCGGAAATGTAGGACTAAGTCAAGGTTAGATAGTCTACATCGCCTGGGAGGAGTCAGAGAAGGTTGAAAAAAAAAAAAAAAATTGTTATTTTATAAAACAAAATATGCTATATTTGTTTTAAACATTATTTTAAGAAATTCATGAAGTTATTTACCAAATGCTTTTATCTCTAGATTTCGGGACGAAATCTCTATTAAGGAGGGTAGATTGTAGTAACCCGTGTTTTCATGTTTAAATTGACGATTTAGACTTCGTGTGCGATTTTAGCGAAAATTGGTCACAGGGGTATTTTGGTCATTTTTTTTCAATTTTATAAGTCATGAACTAAAAATATATTTTTTTTTTGAGAAAAGTTGCGTGAGATTAAATGATTTGGTATTAGTATTGGAAATTAAGATTTTTCGAGTCATATTTAAAATTAAATCTAATATTTTCTCTTTTAATTTTAACAGTAGCAGAATTTTGTTTTCAGATTTTTGTTAGGAAAACGAAGGAAATTTAAGATTCTGCCCGCGTTGTCTCAAGCAAAACTCGATTCTGCACACTTTTCGTCTAATGCAATTTTCTCAGATTCTGCACCGTTTGGGCAGAAAATGAGGATTTCAGTAGCAGTTTTTAGAATGCTACCAATTAATTAGAAGTTAGTGGATTGTTAGGCCAATGTCTCTAAGTGGAGTTATAGGTGCATTAGTGTATGTTTACATCATCTTGCATATTCCTTATAAACTACCAATCAATTAGAAGTTAGTGGATTGTTAGGCCAATGTCTCTAAGTGGAGTTATAGGTGCATTAGTGTATGTTTACATCATCTTGCATATTCATTTTAAACTACCAATTAATTAGAAGTTGGTGGTTAATAATTAGATTGTTAGGCCATTATGTTTGGTTATTTATAATATTAGTGGAGTTATAGGTGCATTAGTGTATGTTTACATCATCTTGCATATTCCTTATAAACTACCAATTAATTAGAAGTTAATGGTTAATAATTAGATTGTTAAGCCATCATGTTTGATTATTTATACACTAATATTAGTGGAGTTATAGGTGCATTAGTGTATGTTTACATCATCTTGAATATTCCTTATAAACTATCCATTAATTAGAAGTTAGTGGTTAATAAGTGGATTGTTAGGTCATTGTCTCCAAGTGAAAGCTTGGCTATTTATACACTCACATACTCTCTCAAACACACACATTCTACACTTCTAGCATAGAGAGCTTGAGAGAGTCACATAGAGAGAGATTTATATATATATATACATACACAATTATAGATATACATACACCTCGAGTTAGAAGAAGAAGAAGAAGAAGAGAAGTGTTTGGGAGTTGCTCAACATCATTTATAGGTACCGGGTTGTGTACAATATACTTTCTAAATTCTCCGGAGTATTTCTTTGTTATCTCTACTTGTACTCTTTTTGCAGTTATGTTGTGTTTTCATTTGGAATCAATGAGTATGTGTTTATTGCTAAGTGCTATGGGACTAAAGGGTCATGAGCAAGGAGCACCTACCAACAGTCCAACAGGCCTCAGGGACCGACGTACTGGAGACGGGTGAGGTGAGGTGAGGTGTCTCTTGCTGTGTGATCAAGAGGAACCTGGTATGATGCTATTGGTATGAGCGTTTGGCTAGTGTGAGCAGTTGGGTTGTGAGACTGGTCAATTGATTTGATGTCGTTCTATGTATTTGATTGTCATTATCCTTTTGAGCCTTTATTATTCATGTCATATTGTATACTTCCCGGTATGGTTTTTTAGATGCAGGCAGTGCCGGTAACCGAAGCCTAGAAGGGAGATAAGGTTAAGGATGATATAGGAGATCCGTGGAGAATATGGACCTGCTGGGAGTTTTAAAGAAATTTTGTATTTTTATTTTAAAGAATCAAGTGTGATTTATTTAATTTTTCAATGGAAATACGCTTATTTTTACGGGGCGTCACAAATGGTATCAGAGCCTGTCACCAGCCGGAAATGTAGGACTAAGTCAAGGTTAGATAGTCTACATCGCCTGGGAGGAGTCAGAGAAGGTTGAAAAAAAAAAAAAAAATTGTTATTTTATAAAACAAAATATGCTATATTTGTTTTAAACATTATTTTAAGAAATTCATGAAGTTATTTACCAAATGCTTTTATCTCTAGATTTCGGGACGAAATCTCTATTAAGGAGGGTAGATTGTAGTAACCCGTGTTTTCATGTTTAAATTGACGATTTAGACTTCGTGTGCGATTTTAGCGAAAATTGGTCACAGGGGTATTTTGGTCATTTTTTTTCAATTTTATAAGTCATGAACTAAAAATATATTTTTTTTTTGAGAAAAGTTGCGTGAGATTAAATGATTTGGTATTAGTATTGGAAATTAAGATTTTTCGAGTCATATTTAAAATTAAATCTAATATTTTCTCTTTTAATTTTAACAGTAGCAGAATTTTGTTTTCAGATTTTTGTTAGGAAAACGAAGGAAATTTAAGATTCTGCCCGCGTTGTCTCAAGCAAAACTCGATTCTGCACACTTTTCGTCTAATGCAATTTTCTCAGATTCTGCACCGTTTGGGCAGAAAATGAGGATTTCAGTAGCAGTTTTTAGAATGCTACCAATTAATTAGAAGTTAGTGGATTGTTAGGCCAATGTCTCTAAGTGGAGTTATAGGTGCATTAGTGTATGTTTACATCATCTTGCATATTCCTTATAAACTACCAATCAATTAGAAGTTAGTGGATTGTTAGGCCAATGTCTCTAAGTGGAGTTATAGGTGCATTAGTGTATGTTTACATCATCTTGCATATTCATTTTAAACTACCAATTAATTAGAAGTTGGTGGTTAATAATTAGATTGTTAGGCCATTATGTTTGGTTATTTATAATATTAGTGGAGTTATAGGTGCATTAGTGTATGTTTACATCATCTTGCATATTCCTTATAAACTACCAATTAATTAGAAGTTAATGGTTAATAATTAGATTGTTAAGCCATCATGTTTGATTATTTATACACTAATATTAGTGGAGTTATAGGTGCATTAGTGTATGTTTACATCATCTTGAATATTCCTTATAAACTATCCATTAATTAGAAGTTAGTGGTTAATAAGTGGATTGTTAGGTCATTGTCTCCAAGTGAAAGCTTGGCTATTTATACACTCACATACTCTCTCAAACACACACATTCTACACTTCTAGCATAGAGAGCTTGAGAGAGTCACATAGAGAGAGATTTATATATATATATACATACACAATTATAGATATACATACACCTCGAGTTAGAAGAAGAAGAAGAAGAAGAGAAGTGTTTGGGAGTTGCTCAACATCATTTATAGGTACCGGGTTGTGTACAATATACTTTCTAAATTCTCCGGAGTATTTCTTTGTTATCTCTACTTGTACTCTTTTTGCAGTTATGTTGTGTTTTCATTTGGAATCAATGAGTATGTGTTTATTGCTAAGTGCTATGGGACTAAAGGGTCATGAGCAAGGAGCACCTACCAACAGTCCAACAGGCCTCAGGGACCGACGTACTGGAGACGGGTGAGGTGAGGTGAGGTGTCTCTTGCTGTGTGATCAAGAGGAACCTGGTATGATGCTATTGGTATGAGCGTTTGGCTAGTGTGAGCAGTTGGGTTGTGAGACTGGTCAATTGATTTGATGTCGTTCTATGTATTTGATTGTCATTATCCTTTTGAGCCTTTATTATTCATGTCATATTGTATACTTCCCGGTATGGTTTTTTAGATGCAGGCAGTGCCGGTAACCGAAGCCTAGAAGGGAGATAAGGTTAAGGATGATATAGGAGATCCGTGGAGAATATGGACCTGCTGGGAGTTTTAAAGAAATTTTGTATTTTTATTTTAAAGAATCAAGTGTGATTTATTTAATTTTTCAATGGAAATACGCTTATTTTTACGGGGCGTCACACTACCAACCTTGGATCACACGAGGGTAGGTCTTAGGGATTTGGAGGGGGGCTTTTCAAGTGAACAAAGTTTCTCGGAGGCTAACAATCAAACATGTGGGTTGTCAACCCCACTATGAAAGATGAAAGCTTGAAGGGACTAAGGACAAATGTTGGATTAATAATATAGATTCAATAACCCCCATTGCATGGCAATGGGAGTAAAGAAACAAGCATATTACAAATCCAGCAATCTTCAATCACTTAAAAAGATCCAAATCCTTTAGACTTTCAACAAACACAAAGATCCATAGGTGGGTTCATGACCCCTAACCTAGAAAACTAGAAACACGTGGATTTAACTATGTTAACATTAATATAAACATCTAAGTAGTAGATATGCATCATCATTAATGAAAGCACCTACTTCAAGAGAGAGAGAATCCAATAAATGACTTCAATAAATGCTCCAACAAAGTAGCCAAGCTTGAAAGTTGAAGAATCTCTCACAATCTTACTTACAGACCCTAAATATAAACTAATTTTATGAACAAATTAACAAGAAAACCTAGAGAAATACAAGAGGGTTAAGAGAGAGTATGTAAGCAGCTCTAAGGTTAGGTTAAGACCCTTAAATTCGAGTTATAATGGGGTTTTTATACAAAGCCTTCGGAGTGGCAAACTTGTAAAACAAAAGGTGCAAAAACAGGGTCATTCGACTGGTCAAGCAGAAAGCAGGCCGATTCGACCAGTCGAATGTCCCTCTGCATTGAATCTTCACAGCTTCTCAACTAGTTTGCACACTAATCACTAAAATTGCCATAACTTCTCACTAGACCTCCGATTGAGGTAAAATTCGCGGCAACGCGAAGAAGCTTCGCAGGGCTAGCTTTATCAAGTTAAGAACAACCTCCAAACATGTGGTCTTGGAGTTCAAAAGTGAGCATGAAGTGGCTGCAAAGGAAGTGATCTTCAACCGAGACTTTGCCTCCCAACTCGGATTGCCAAAAAGACCTACAAAACACTTATACAACCCGTGTAAAAGATGTAAACAGTGAAAAAGAGGGTTATGCAAGAAATCCACGTAAATAATGTACTTAGAAGCTCCAGGAATGGCATTTTGCACTATTATAAAGCTATACTCATGCAAAATATATGATAAATCGCACCCCCCTACTAGCATATTGCTAGTATCTAGCAATTAAGTGAAGGAGATATAACTCTAAGGACATTATTCAAACACTTTATTTTAAAACAGTAAAGATAAACTGCTTTCGTGGGGAGCACGGTTGCATTGAGCCATTGTAACAAGCCGTTAAACCTCTAGGTTACCCCTAGAGGCGGAGTTTAATCTCTGGAGGGTTCTCAGAATGATACCCACAAACATAAGCTTCCTCAAGATAGTTGATAATAACTCAAAGTGCATAAAACTCAACATAGTCAAGAGATTTTCAATAGATCTTAGCAAAGTGACACACAAGTTCCCACAACTCCACAAACTATCAAGATTATAAAAAAAAAACTTCATCCATTCCTTCTCTCAAACGTACGTGGTAAAGGTTGCATGGCCACAAGTATCGGCACGGTGTAATGCATTTATAATCCATTTTTTGATCAAAACTACGCTTTAACAGAATTCTCGCCAGTAAAATCCTCAGAAATGAATCACACGAATTGGGAAATGCGTTCATGACATGCAGGCAAAGAGTAATGGAAAATGGAAAGCAAAGGCATGCATATGTCAAGTGTGAAAAATGTTATTCTTTGTAAAAACGGGTAAAATAAATCTCATGAAAGATACCATGCATTAGAGGTGGTGAATTAAAACTCTAACTGCTCAATCAAGCTCGTCTCAAACTCTGAATCGTAATATCAAGGATCAATTAGGACTAGGTAAGGTCAAAAAGTGGAAATGGGGTGATGAGATGTCGGATATGGGGTCGGGAAGTGTTTTGGAATAATCTCGGACGTAAAGGGTTGCATAAGGGCTCACAATACTAGGGATGAGTCGAAAATGATTAATTTCAATGAGGCACAATGGAGAAGCACTTTTCTCGTGAAGCTCTTATTTCTTTGCACCTTTTTTTTTACATCAAAGGAAAAAATGCTAATAGCGTTACTTGGCAAGAAACGATGGAGTTCAAACAAACTACTAGCAACTATCACACCCCCTACTAGATCTATGCATTGTCCGCAATGTGTGAGCATCGAAATAAAATCAAGAGAGATGAGAGTATATCACCAATGAGGGTGATCTCTGAAAAGCTCAACATAGATAATCCTGCACATGTGAACACTACCAAGCACATCAAAGAAGAAAAAAGTGCAAGAAATAAAGAAAACAAGAACTTCTATTAATTATAAACAGCAAAAGTTAATAGAAGTACATAAAAAGCCTAAACGGCACCGAAAAAATAAAAAGAACAAAAAGAAAATAAAAAGAACAATACGAAAAGAACTAAGCTATGCAGCCAACATGGCTCTAAACAGCAAAAGCAAGAAAAATCAACTAATCAAGAATCTAGCAACTACAGAGGCAAAACCAAGTGAGCTCGTTGCTAGTCTATAAAGCGCCAAAAGGTCGGTAAGGAAAACGGGCCTTAAGATGGCGGGGTGGAGGGTCCTGCACCGCCTGAGCATGCAATAGCGTCCAAAAGGGCCCTAAACTAAAGCTCTTCTCTCTCCACCTGCTGAACCGCAGCCATCTCCATACTCGCCTGAAGTGAGTCAAAACGGGACATGATACTGGCCTCCATCTCCATCATTTCAGACCTGGTCTCCCGGAGCTCTTCTTGAGTCTCCAGCAAAAGGTGCTCTAGACGAGCAAAGTCAGGTGCTGCCGCAAGAGCAGAAACAGGCTCCTCAACATCCACGTCCTCCTCCTGAACCTGGGGGGGCATCTCCCTCAGCCCCCTGCGGTGCGGCTCGTTGCCGCTTTCTGGCTTGAGCCTAGAAGGCGTTCTTGGATTTGGCTAGCGAAATGGCAGAGAGAGGGTCCTTGACTAAGATGAGATGGTCCTCCGGCTTAGGCTTTACACCCTTGGAGAGGCATAACCTAGTGACAAGAGATATGTATGGGAGGCTATTGAGAGCGTGGTCTTGGCTGAGGCATTATACTTGACCTCCAGAATGAGCCGCAGCAGAGAGAACGGGTCCGTGGTGCCAAGAGCGGCCAGGTGGGCGGCATAGTAGTGCCCGACTGTGGCCTTGTGTGTGGTGAGCAAGAAGGTCTGGCGAATCACTATGTGGAGATTGGCATAGGCTCTGGTCAAGGCACCGGCAGGCAACTAGATGTCAGACCAATCGCTCTCTCGGTCTATGAGAGACTGGTAAACAATGGGAAGCGGAAACAAAGATGCAATGGTGGGGCAGGGAGCAGCAGCATCGCGATCCTCAGGCACGCCCATGAATCGGGCGAGAGTGTGAAGGGTGATTGTGAAGCGCCTGCCCCACACAAATGCAAAGAATATGTGCTCGGAATTTGGATCAGGAATGAGGCTGGCATAGAATTCATGCACCATCTCCTCATTTATGTGGTGCTCTATAGCCACGTAGTCACCCCAACCACGGCCCTCATAGGCCTCGCGTATGGAGTTCGAAAAAGCAATGAGGTCAAGGGACCGCTCCTTTAGGACTGTTCAGGTGGCAAAATAGGCGTCATACCATTCTTTGGTTTCCTTAGAACGGAAACCGTGGATGGGACGTGGCATAGGGTCCAATAGGCGAGGAACGCCGACGACCTTAGGCTTTGTCATCACAAACTTGAAAAGAAATGAGCCACACTATTACAAATATGCTCAAGATGGAAAGCACGACTCTTAAGGTTCGAACTCGGGGCCCTGAGAGAAAGCACAAAGCCCCAAATGGGTGTCACGTGTTTGTTTAGGTAGGCAAGGAATAATCGACGAGCACGTGACACACACAATGAATGGGTTATGTGGATATCGCAGGTTGACTTACCCACAGCTTTTCAAAAATCTATTTCTTAAAACAAAATGAGTCGCCACTTAATTTTTAAAAGGAAAAATTAAGAAACCATTTTAAAAGCAAACTGATCTTTTGCGAAACCAAAGATTAACTAGGTCCGGGGATTATGGAATGAGAGAGGAAGGAGCCCATCGGACTAAAACACCCTCTCTCATCCTATCTTGCGATAGGCCTCTACTCAACATCCTTTTAATCAAATTTATTAATCTAAGCATGCCCTCAACTAATACATATATACATATACATCACAAAAGCACGTCCAAAAGGTGTAAAATTGCAATTGACAAAATATCATTCAAAAGCCACATAATTCAGGTAACAAGCGATATGATATGCAATAGGGAACAAGTGAACTTACCCGGGGTCCAGCGGCGATAATAAACGTGTAATGCATGCGAACAAAAGAAAATCCTAAAAAGAGTCTCTAATCACATATACACATAAGGCAAAACCTAATTCTAAGGTGTCGCGCATTAAGTCGAAGAATCAATAAAATCAAGAAATTAAGATAAACTAAAAAGGAGTTTTAGAAATCATACCTTAATAGCGCTACAAAACAAAGGGTTAGTCCACATGATATGCAAAATATGATGTTAGAAATAACAATCCTAAATTTCTAGCTTAAATCTATCTAATGTAATTAAATCCAAAGCTAATAAGTCATAATTACAAGTGCCAAACCATATGGATGAATATGTACATGGACAAGGATAAACTATGGGATACTTTTAAACCTTGAATTCAAGCTCAACTAATCATTATTAAAGCATGGTTTAAGCCTTAGATCATAAGAAAAGCCATTTAGGCCCTTATTTACAAAGTAAGTCAAATGTGTCATAAAAACTCTAAAAATTGCAGAGAGCAGACCAGAACTTAAAAGAAATAAAACACACGTCTCTTATGGTTTGATGTTGATGAAATTTGGAAACAAGATGCCCCTGTGAGTCTAGTTTCCAAATCAAAAAGAAAATCAAGGTTTCAACGGTTAGATCTCCGGGAATATGGAAAACACTAGACATCACTCAGCATCTTACAATCTCCTGTCCAGAATTCTTGCACGATTTATTAAAAATAGTAAAAAAATCAGAATTGCTTTGTTCTTTTTAGGGTGACTTCCTAACACATTAATCTACTTGGAATAAATTATTTTGGGTCATAGAAACTTTGTTAGAACTCTGATTTAATTATTTCAAAAGAGTGTTGCTGTTCTGAAACTATTCTGAAATTCTGGACAGATTGTTGTTGCTTCACAAAAACCATGATCAAACCATTCTAAACATGAAACCACCTCAAAACAAAAATTACAGTGGTAGAACAATGTGTTATTAATGCTTTCCCGTTGGTTTCACTTAATTTCAACGGTTAGATTTCGAACTAAAAATCTTTGATCAAAAACAGTTTGTGAATTCACTGTTTTTATTTTGCTAGTTCAACTTTTATTTGGTAACTCCAACTATCAAACCATGAAGTTGGGTTTAAACCAAACCATTTCTCCTACCATTTGATGGCCATGGGAGACTACAAACCTTTGTTCTTCATAGATTTCAAATGAAACATGGATTGACTTCATGAAATCTAAAGGATAGGGAAATCTAAACCATGGAGATGGATTTAGACTCAAAACTATATTCTCCTACCATTTAATGGTCATTGGAGATGAAGGTGCAACTAATACTTGGTAGTTTTCAAAGGAATATGGAAATGATTCCATGAGACACCAAGTTTAGAGGATCCAAGTCATAAATATGGACTTGGGTCCTATCTATGTGAAATAAAGTGATGATCAAGTTTTGACTTCCATGTAGAGCATGAGCCTACATGAGATTCAAAGGATCATGCTCAAGAGATCAATAGAGATATTGAAGATCTCCAAGACCTTTAAGAGAAGAAGATAGACAAAAAATAGAAAGAAGTATTGGGAACAAAAAGACTACTAAGTTTAAAACAAAGAAAGATGATGAAATATTCTAAGATTTAAATATTTCAAGAGAAGAAAGAGTAAGCTAATAATCTAGGTTTAGAGGATCACCTCCAAATTATCCTCAAAGTTTTCTTTTGAAGATTATCCAAACTCTCCTTCAAGCTCTCCCAAAACTCTCTCTTTTCTTTCTCAAATGTGGGTGTAATGGAAGTGTTTTTTGTATATGTTTTCCCCCCCCCAAATGCCTTTTTCTCTTGGTCTTTTTTTTACCAACAAGATCCCTTCTCTTTTATAGGCAAGAATACCAGGTATTTTTGGTGAATTTCGGAGCAAAAAACAGGTGTAATTCTCTCATTTGGTGGTACAATGTGTACTTTCTGAAATTACACAGACTGCTGCCCAGCGCGGCAGTCAGAAACCTGCCGCGGCAGTCCGTGAATGCCGTTGCGGCACTCAACATCTGCCGTTGCGGCACTTCGTGAGTGCCGCGCGGCTCTCATCAATTGCCGCGACATTTAATTAATTGCCGCGTTTTTGTCAGTCTTACTTTATCAGTTTTTTGTTCTTATCTGCATGCGCATACGTATTGCACTGCAAAATACAGACTTAAAAAGTGAACGGCAGTCAGAAATCTGTGGCGGCACTCGGAGAATGCCGTTGCGGCAGTTTCTGACTGCCGCGCGGCACTCATCGAGTGCCGCGGAATCCGCCGTGTGCCGTTTTTTGGTGAGATTCCCCTTTTTAGGTCTTTTCTCTTTTTGAAACAAATTATTTTTGAAGATCCTTTCCAATAATCATGTCTTTTTCCTGAATTCTCCTGAATACCTGGTATTTTTCCTCTTTCTGTGAAATTTTATCGCGTTTTGGAGATTTTCTGAAGAGCTTGGAATACTTCAATTTTTCGGTCCTTGTCATCATCGGATACGGAGGTGACACTCTCCTAAATTCGACGTTAGGTCAAAATTGGGGTGTCTACAGTTTGCCCCTCTTCGGCAGAGCTTGTGGGGCAACGCGTACCACAAGTGAATGTCGAAGCCTGTGTGAAGACAAGCCTTTGACCAGACCGTCGAATTTAGGTAAAAAACAAAATGCGTTGCAAAAAAGAGAACATGCGCGGGGCAATGGTTCACGCTGGTCGTGCTCGATGATGAGCTGCCTACGTATCCGTTCAGGAATCAGACCAAGACGTAGTTCGGGTCAAGGGTCAAATGCACACAAGCGCAAATAGTCATACGGATGAATGCTCTTATCTTATCGTGGATGCACGTGCTCAAGCAATCTCGTGCTTTCTGAATTAACCTGGTTATGTAAATGTCATGCCTATCACATTTTCTCTACGTATGATGCACATTTCGTGGCGTGTTAGTCAGGGAAGATTGTCTATTGAGAATCTGTCACAGGAGTCATAAGAGTGCTTTTGATTTGATCACGAGGGGTAATCGCAAATCCGTTGCGAGAACCGGGAATATAAATCCGTTATATTCTCAAAAACAAGGGTTAACGCAAATCCGTTGCGAGAACCGGGAATATAAATCCGTTATATTCTCAAAAACGAGGGTTGACGCAAATCCGTTGCGAGAACCGGGAATATAAATCCGTTATATTCAAAAAACAAGGGTTAACGCAAATCCGTTGCGAGAACCGGGAATATAAATCCGTTATATTCTCAAAAACGAGGGTTGACGCAAATCCGTTGCGAGAATCGGGAATCTAAATCCGTTATATTCAAAAGACAAGGGTTGACGCAAATCCGTTGCGAGAACCGGGAATATAAATCCGTTATATTCTCAAAAACAAGGGTTAACGCAAATCCGTTGCGAGAACCGGGAATATAAATCCGTTATATTCAAAAGACAAGGGTTAACGCAAATCCGTTGCGAGAACCGGGAATATAAATCCGTTATATTCTCAAAAACAAGGGTTAACGCAAATCCGTTGCGAGAACCGGGAATATAAATCCGTTATATTCAAAAGACAAGGGTTGACGCAAATCCGTTGCGAGAACCGGGAATATAAATCCGTTATATTCTCAAAAACAAGGGTTAACGCAAATCCGTTGCGAGAACCGGGAATATAAATCCGTTATATTCAAAAGACAAGGGTTGACGCAAATCCGTTGCGAGAACCGGGAATATAAATCTGTTATATTCCCAAACGAGGGTAAACGCAAATCTGTCGCGAAAACTGAGAACGTAAATCCGTTACATTCTCAAAATGAAAACGAGGGTTAACGCAAATCTGTTGCGAAAACCTGGGAATATAAGTTTGGGCCCACAGGCTCGAATGTTGCGATTTTCAAAATTGGGAACCCAACGGGCCCAAATATCTTAATTTTCATAAATTGGGCGTCCACGAGCTCAAACATCTCCAATTTTCAAAAATGGGGGCCCATGGGCTCAAATATTTTTTGAATTCCAAAATTTGTAGTCAAAGTGTACCTATGAAACGACCCTGAGGGCCAAAAGCGCAATGGGGGCAATTTTTGGGGCCTCAAATTCAATTTTTGGGACTTGATTTGAATTTTTGGGGGGAATGTAAATATCTTTGAACCGCCATAATCGCGGCACACGCGGCTTTCTGCGGCAGTCCGTGACTGCCGCGCGGCACTCACGGAGTGCCGTTGCGGCACTCGGCGAGTGCCGCGCGGCAGTTGACTGACTGCCGCGCACGGAAAAATGAGTGCCGCGTTGAGGGGCAGTGGCTTAAACCGCCGGGGTTCTCCTCCCTTTCTCTCATTCTCTCACTCTCTTCATCTCGAAATCTCTCTGGAGAAAAATTTCCTTTTTCTTTCTTAGCTTGGATTGATCTACCAGGGGCTTATCAGGTTCGTTCTACTCGATCAAAACTTGGTTAATCTCGTTTATTTCCTTGTTTTTCTAAAATTTTCATGAATCTAACGCTCGAATTCTCTCTTTTCTTTGACAGTGTTATGGCGAGTGGTTCAGGACGCAAAAAGAGGGCTAGGTATACTGCCACGCATCACCCGGACGCCACGCTTTTATTGAGGGATCCTGACGAGCATCTGTCGGTCCGCGCGTTCAAGCGCGAGGTAAACGCTTCCCTTTTGTCTATTTCTCGTATTTCTTTCCCGTATATCTTCCTTGTGAATGTAACATAGGATTGTCACTGCTTTTAGATACCCTGTTCCAAATGTCATGTTTGTGGTGCCCTCGAGCCTATCGAATACCTTATTCCATGCTTTTCGTAAAGGAATTCAAATTTTATTATCTTTATTTCTCGCGGACTTTTGAAAAATAAATAAAATAGAAAATGAATTCTATGCTCGATTTATCCTTTATTTTCCCTTTTGATTTTGTTCAACGACTTTTGAAAACCATTTAATCGAAATCTCAAACATTGCTTGTGAATAATGAAATCCAATGCTCGTAGAAATGAAATCACGAACCTTTTCCTGTATTTACCGTCCTGGCGATTTTTCTTAATGCCATTTTATTCAAAATGATTGATTCGTGAATATTTGCAATCACGCATTCCTTTTTGCAACCAGACTCGGGCCCAAAATCTCCTTTAAAACTTGTATATGCATGTTTTTCCAAAGTGGGTGGACAAAAACTGCTCTTTCTCTTTTTTCTTCTTCTTCTTTCTTTTTTTTTTTTTTTGAAACTTTGTTAAAATTCTGAGCGTTTCCTTTTATTCATTTTCTCTTAAATTGCAAACGAATGTCTCTCCTGTGAAATCCTATGTGAACACTTCTATACTTTCTTTTCTTTTATTTATTACTTATCTCCTTCTTCATTGCTTTCTCTTTTTATTTATTCTCTGACAACGAATCCTGTGATTCTTTCTTGCAGCTGCAGCCCAAAGTGCTGAAGGGCCACGGCAGCCTTGCACATGGCCATGAGTGGTATACGCAGCTGAGCCCGACTGTGAGGGCTCTGGTGGACGCAGCGGGTTTTGGAGACTTCGTCAAACTTTTGACGAAGAGCTCCAACGACTTGCAGCAGATACATGCGCTGGCCGAGCGGTGGTGGGATACCACGAGTACCTTCCACTTCTCTTTCGGCGAGATGACGTTGACCCCGCTGGACTTCTCGATGATTACGGGGATTCCATTCGGGGGAGAGCCCCTGCGGCATCTCACGGACCAGGAGTGGGATCAGATGGAGCCGCTGCTAGGAGTGGTCCCGGAGGAGACCCTGGTTACAGCTCGGTGGTTCATGGATACCTTCCGGGGAAAACCCGGCTTTTCGGACGAGCAGATGGCCCGCGGCTTTTTGATGTACGTGCTGGGGTGCTCTTTGTTGAGCACCAAGGGCGACCGGATTTCTGCTCCCCTGGTGGCGTCGCTGGAGCATCTGGATCGGGTCACCGAGTTTGATTGGGCTGGTACAGGTTTAGCTATCCTGTACTGTCACATGAGCATCATCTCCCGGGGCAAGTCGACAGCTACCGGCGGGTATTGGAGAGCGTGGGAGGTACATATATATTTTATTTATTTTTCACATTCCATCGCTTATTTACTTTCAGAAATTTATTTGCATTGCGATACTAATTTCTCCTTTCTTTCTCTCTTTTATTACAGATTTGGTCCCATGAGTATCTCCGCATGATGTCTCCTGAGACACGTGCTGCGGACGCCCTCGTCATGCCCCAGGGGCTGAAGTGGGCGAAGGACAGGGTCGGGCGGAAGACCGGGGCCCACGACTTTGTTTCGTTCAGGAACTTCCTGACGAACCTACGGGAGGAGCATGTACAGTGGCAGCCGTGGCTCAGGGCGCTACCCGAGGCTAGCGCGGGGATTCAGGAGTCGGCCGGGTATGACCCGATGAGACTGCTACTCGATGGTAGGTCAGAGGGCATGGCGTGGTACTTGGGAGAGAGGGTGACCAGGCAGTCTATAGCGGCTCCCAGATTCTTTGTGCCGTTCCCTCCTCCCGACTCTATGAGAGCTACAGACACTCTTCAGGGCGGCGACTACTCGGCTGCTCTAGCCGGCTTCGGTATCCACGGCTTCTTGGACGACCCTGACGGTTATGCGGCCTTCCGTGCCGCCAAGCTGATGCCGAACTTCCCGCTGATGGAAGTGACTCGGGTGAGTAAATGATTCCTTTATTATTTTTGTGAGTTCTTCCTTTTACTCTTCACCCATGTTTTATTACTTTTGTTGGCAGCATGTCCCTGCTGCGCCCCGCCCCCCTGGCCTACCTGAGTGGGACTCGACTATGTCTACCGTCTCATTTGGCGAGCCCCATGTGACGACGGTCCCCCGACTCTCCCAGGGCGCCCCTACCATTCCTATTCACTATGATCTTGTCCCGCGCGCTTACGCGGAGGAGGGCCTGGCGTACGCCCATAGCGTGCGACAGTGGGTTCTTGGGCGCGAGTGGATGGTAAGAAATTCATTCTCACTCCTATCTTTGACCGGAATTGTATCTTTTTTTTACTGATCTTTATTTCCGTTTCTTGTTTTCAGGCCGAGGGAGCTCGAGCGACCGCCGCGGTTCAGTCGAGGGCCCTGGTATGATCTCTACCCTTTCCATATTCTCAGCATTCCAAATCCCTTTTCAATGATTTTCATGGACTCATCCCTTCTCTTCCAGATGGAGGAGAACAGAGTCTTATCTCAGCAGGTGGGGCAGCTCCAGCATCGGCTTCAGCAGTTCGGCATCTCTTTCAGCGACGCCCCCGGAGGTAGCGGTGCTGGGCGTGGCGGAGGCGTTGGCGAGGGCACTAGCGGTGGCAGGGGTCGAGGCAGCGGGCGTGGAGAGAATGGAGGAGGCAGCGGGACTGAGTCAGAGGAGGAGCCTCTCAGACGCACGACTCGCCAGACTCGCGGCCGGGGTCGGGGTCGGAGTTGATCCTGCTTATATTTTTGCTTTCTTTTGAGAGGATTTTTTATTGTACATATTTGGGTGGATGACTGTATAAATATACAAATATGCTTTATTTTGATGGCTGCTTCCTTTTATTATGCTTTCTGCTTTATTCACCGTATGTGTGACCATAGCTTGGTCCAAATTTTGCCGTATGTGGGACCATGGCTTGGTCCCGATTTTATTTCTATCTTTGAATGCTTCTGCTTCTTTTACTTATTTGATATATACAAATGAATGAAATGAATGTATGTATTTGCACGTGCTGCATGATGCGCACGTTTTATTGCTTCTCAATTAATTTTCTGTTTGCAGGTGGGCTGATCGTGTTGCAAACAGATTCTGGCCAATGAAAAACTCAGAACGGCACTCGGTTAAGCCTCCGCGGCACTCAACGAATGCCGCAACGGCAGTCAGTGAATGCCGTGCGGCACTCACAAACTGCCGCGCGGCACTTCATGGAGTGCCGCTGCACTTTATCGAGTGTCGCGATCTAGTGGGCAGCTCTATTTCCCTACTTATACCCCTCCTCTTCTAACACTCCGCAAAACATCTCTCTCTCTTTCCACCCTCCTTTCAAATGGCCCCCATTAGCTCCCAAACTCTCTTCCCATGGATGGATACTCTCTCAGGTATTGAAAGGCTCAATTTTGAATGCTTCAGATTGAATGATCTCTTCTCTTTCCGACACATGAACTTGAACGAGGGCTTACTTCGAGCTGCTATTCAGTGTTGGGACCCTGCTCTCAACGTCTTTCGTTTCGGCTTTCAGGAGATTTGTCCTTTGTTCGAGGAATTTAGCGTTATTCTCCACACTGATCCTTTTGCTGAACTGACGGTTCCTCAGATTCAGGCTGGGTATGTCCGCGACTTAGCCACTCTTCTCCACATATCTCGAAATGCGGCGGGCTCCCTTATTTGTGACAGGCATATCGATTTTGAGTGCCTCGCCTCCGTTTATGCTCCCATAGGGGACCCTTACAATGGTGAGTATCAGATCATTCGACGTGGTGCCTTGTCGATTGCTATGCTCTCTTACTTCCTATTCCAGTCATCTTCTGACATTCTCATACCCATCGCCTGCGGTTTGCGGGAGATGAAGAGTGCTGTTATGCTAGTCCTCGGTGAAACTCTGATCGGGCTGGGCCATGCTCATGCTACTGGGGTTATGTTATCTGCCGGGGCACCTTTTGTTCTGCAAGTTTGGCTCATGGAACGCCTTGATCTCTTCATTCACCCCTCGCATCTCCGTGGGCCGTTTTCTTACGACCGCATGGAAATCCATTGCTTATTCCAATCTGCCGATGCATGGCTCGGTTGGCTCCAAGGCCTCTCTTCTGGTGACATTTGCTGGATCTGCCCTCAGTGGACTCATCGTTCTGTTGCTGTACGCCTCCTTGGGAGTCCTGGCATCTGGCTGCCGGGTTTAAACGCTACGACTTTCTACATTCCTGGCCGAGTTGTCCGTCAGTTCGGACTTTTACAAGATACTACTGAATCTGTGGCTGCTGATTTCACCAGGGGTTCTACTCTGCGTCCTCCCAGTGTGAAGGCTTTCATAGAGGCTTGGTCGAGTAGGATGGCTGCTCCGTGCCCGAGGGTCCCTGTTTCGATTGTGCCCACCGTCCAGTATCTTCTGGAGATCCAGGCCTTGGTCGTGAGACAGACTTGATGAGACACGTGCACAATAAAACAGAAAAATAGAGAAAAGTTGGCCCTTTCACAAAACTTTCTGACGGACCCTGCCTACTTTTTAACGCTTTCCGAATGTGATTGACTGATGTTGTTATCTTTTAGGGAAATTTCTAGCATGCTTAATCAAAGCGCTCAACCTTTCGATTAATCTTTTATGAGGAATTCTCCTTTTAATGTCTTTATCTGGCTCCCTACTTTGCTTTTTGTCTTCTACTCATTCTTTTTCATGAATTCTTATTTGTTTCTTTATAGTACTTATTCTGACAGCCAGGTGACCTGAAGGATGGTTTTATTTCTGGGTTCTTCGGCTAGCAAACGAAGTTTGCCCCTGGTTTTAGGGCTTCGAAGCGATTCCGGGCAAACGCCAGTTTGCCCCTAGTTTAGCACTTTTTTTTTTTTTTTTTTTTTTTTAAATGACCGAACCAAGTTGGTTGCCTACGTATCCCCTAGCGGGAATCAGGTCAAGCGTAGTTCATCAAGGTAGGAAGCTTTGAAAGAAATGGTTTCAAGCAAAGTATTTCTTGAGGCGATCGAGGTTAATTGGCTGTTTAAATTCAACCCCGTCCAGGTCCATGAGATAAGCCGCTCCTCCCGAAAGGAGGGTCTTAATGATGTATGGTCCGACCCAGTTGGGTTTGAATTTTCCTCTGGGGTCATAAACGGGCACTTTTAGTTCTTTGAGGACCAGGTCACCCTCAGCAAGCTTCCTTGGGCGAACCTTTTTGTTGAAAGCACGAGCTATCCTCTTCTGGTACCCCCGAGTATGGTTTATCGCGGTCAACCTCTTTTCATCAAGCAACATCAATTCTTCATATCTTCCTTGTATCCATTCTGATTCTGCCACTTCACATTCTGTCAAGACTCTGAGAGAGGGTATTTCCACCTCGACTGGAAGGACTGCTTCCATCCCGTAGACCAACGAGTATGGCGTAGCACCCGTTGAAGTCCTTATTGACGTCCGATACCCCCATAAGGCAAATGGCAGCTTCTCATGCCAATCCTTATATGTATCTGTCGTCTTCCCCAAGATTGCTTTAACATTCTTATTCGCTGCCTCTACTGCTCCATTCGTCTGGGGCCTATACGGGGATGACTGATGGCGAGTGATCTTATACTTCTCTAAGAGTGGGATAACTTCCCCCTGGAAATGGCTGCCATGATCGGAGATAAACTCGTTCGGGACTCCATATCTGCAGATTATGTTCTTCTCAATGAAACTCACCACATCTTTGGCTTTCAAAGTCGCATATGAGGCCGCCTCCACCCATTTTGTAAAATAATCGATCGCCACGATTATATACCGGTGCCCATTGGAAGCCTTTGGAACTATCTCACCAATGATATCAATCCCCCATACAGAAAATGGCCAAGGGGTGGTCATGCTATAAAGCTGCGACGGTGGGGTGTGCATCAAATTTGCATGAATCTGACACTTGTGACACCTTCTAACATATTCACAACAGTCTTTGTCCAAGGTCGTCCAATAGTACCCTTGTCGGATGATCTTCTTTGCCAGCATGTGCCCGTTCATGTGGGGCCCGCATACTCCCTCATGTATTTCCTCCATCATTCTCTTAGCTTCCCTCCCATATAAACACTCCAAATTATACCCGGTGTAGGACTTCTTCCATAGTTTATCTGCGTAGATCACGAATTGAGCGGCAAATCGTCGTATCGCCTTCTTGTCCTTTTCTGAGGCTCCTTCGGGGTATTCTCCTTCTTTAATGAACTTCCATACGTCCACATACCAAGGCATTTCATCTTCTCTCTCTATGGCTGCGATCATCTCAAATGACGGTTGATTCCTTACTTCTATGGACAGCGGAATCATGGCAATTTTGGAAGGGATTTGGATCATCGAGGCTAAGGTAGCCAAAGAATCGGCTAGTTGGTTTTCTTCACGAGGGAGGTAGTAGAAGGAAATCTTTTGGAATTGCGCTTTCAGACTTTCTAGATAGTCATGGTAAGGTCTCAATTTCTCATGTTTTACCCTCCAATCTCCTCAGACCTGGGATATGATCAAGTTGGAATCTCCGAAGACATCAATCCGTCCGACTTTCAAAGCCAAGGCCGCTTCCATTCCAATTATGCAGGCTTCGTACTCTGCGGTATTGTTGGTTGAGTCGTATTTGAGTTTGACAGCTAATGGGGTAGGGACCCCGTCTGGTGCCATGAGAACGATTCCGACCCCGTAACCTAACTGGTTGGCTGCTCCATCAAAGTACATTTTCCACAACTCTTCCTTCACTTCCATTATTCCTTCATCTGGGAACTTGAAGTCTCCCTTATCCTCAGATTCTACGGCAAGGTCGGCTAGAAATTCGGCGACGGCCCTTCCTTTTACAGACTTGGAGGTGACATATCTGATATCGAACTCAGCCAGCATCATGGTCCAACGGGAAATCCTACTGGTCAAGACGGGTTTTTCGAACAGGTATTTTAACGGGTCCATCCGGGAAATTAGGATCACGGGGAAGGCTAACATATAGTGGCGGAGGCGACGGGTACACCAAACCAAGGCCCAACAGGCCTTCTCCAAGGGTGAATACTTTAACTCATATCCTACCATTCTCTTGCTTAAGTAGTAAATGGCCTTCTCCACGTGCCCCTCTTCTCCTTCTTGGGCCAGCATACATCCCATCGAATCTTCGGATACAGAGAGATAAAGTAACAGAGGTCTCCCGGGTGAAGGTGGTGACAAGACAGGTGGATTCTGGAGATAGGTTTTGATTTTGTCGAAGGCTTGTTGACATGGGGTGTCCCAATTGAATCTCTCTCCCTTTCTGAGTAGCTTGAACAGCGGGTCGCAGGTCATGGTGAGCTTTGAAATGAAACGACTTATAAATTGTATTCTACCCAGGAACCCTCTCAGTTCTTTCTCATTTTTCGGTGGGTTCATCTTGGTTAAGGCCTTTATTTTGGTAGGGTCCACTTCTATTCCCCTTTGGGTAATGAGAAATCCTAACAGCTTGCCAGCAGTGACTCCGAACGTGCATTTTTGTGGGTTCAGCCTCATCTTGAACTCCCTCAATCTCCCAAAGAACTTTCTCAAAGCCTCTAGGTGTCCTCCCCTCTCCTTGGATTTCACAATCATATCGTCCACATACACCTCTACCTCTTTGTGGATTATGTCGTGCAGTAAAGTGGTGGCAGCCCTTTGATAGGTTGCGCCCGCGTTCTTGAGTCCGAATGGCATGACCCTATAGCAATATGTTCCCCACGGAGTGATGAACGTGGTTTTCTCTCTATCCTCGGGAGCCATGAGGATTTGATTATACCCGGAGAACCCATCCATGAAAGATAGAAGTTCATGTCCCGCGGTGTTATCAACCAACACGTCGATGTGGGGTAATGGGAAATCGTCTTTAGGGCTTGCTTTGTTCAAATCCCGAAAATCCACGCAAACCCTAACACGACCATCCTTCTTTGGGACAGGCACAATGTTGGCAATCCACTCGGGATACTCGGTGACCATCAAGAATCCAGCTCTTAATTGCTTTTCAACTTCCTCTTTTACTTTGAGTGCCCATTCTGGCCTCATTCGCCTCAATTTTTGTTTTACGGGTTTGGAATTAGGAAAGAGGGGGATGTGGTGTTGGACTATTTTTGGATCGATACCTGGCATATCATTGTAAGACCATGCAAAAACATCTTTGAATTCATTTAATAGACTGATTAGTTCTGTTCTTTCTTTATTGCTAAGTGTAGAGCCGATGAAGACATTTTGAGGATTGTTCTCATTTCCAAGATTAATTGTTAGGGTGTCCTCAATGATTTTACATGCAGATTCTTTTTCTTTTTCAATTAGTTTTTGCAGTTCAATAGGTATTTCATGATCATCACATTCATCACATTCATTAAGCGCGTTCGAGTAGGCAGAATCAGTCATACTTTCATTGATTTTCTTTGGAGTGATTACAACAGACATAGAAATTGAAAGACGCCTCATTTGGGCCATTACAGACTCTGGGTGTGGGGGGAACCTATCACTAGACTCAAAAACCCACTCCTTCTTGTGCTCTCCTCCCAGGCCAGTGATGAAGTATTCTTCCGGGCCTCCTGTCTTGGTGATTTTCTCCATCTCTTCTTCCTCAGCCTTCCCTTCCTCACCTTCTTCACTTTCGGCAGCTTCCTCCACTATTCCCTCGATGTATTCACCTTTGGTCTTCCCAGGATCCTCCTTTATGACCTCTGCGTTTCCTTCGCCTAACAGATCTTTCATGGCAGGACCGTCCAGCATACCAACCCAGTCCTTGGCAGCAACAGATTTTTCAGGCTTTTGCAAAAATGGGTCTTTGTACCCAGAAAATTCATGGGAGAAGAAAATCTCGAACCCCGGCTTCATGCATTTGTCTTTTTGGTCCATCCATGGTTCTGGGAAACCACAGAAGGGGAAATCTTCTCCTTCCTTCACAAAATACCCGTTGAGGGTCTTCAAGTAAGGGTCTAGTGGCGCATTGACGTCCTTCTTCTTTGCTCTCAGCTCCTTCTTCGTTGGCTGATACCCGAGACCGTGAGTGTGAGTTTGAGTAGGGATTCTTGGGGCCTCTGGCAGGCCTTGAAGATTCTTCCCCAACCCCAATCCTGGAAAGAAACCCATCTTCTTCATGATTCCGGCGACGACTGGACTAGCATATTGATCAAAATGGGGTGGTAGGGACTCTTTCGGCTTTCCCTCTTCTATCATGCTGATGAACTCGAATCCTCCCATTTTTGCTTCTTCTTCTTGCAGCTGTAATTCTAGAACCGGTGCACTTGACGACGCTTCAGATGATCGAACCCAACTGTCCCCGAGGATATCACAGACTTTGTTTTCCCAGACATACTTAACCTTTTGATGAATTGTTGATGGTATAGCGCCCAAACTGTCCAACCAAGGTCTTCCCAGCAGCAGATTGAAAGAAGCGGGGATATCGATGATTTGGAACTCAGCTTCTTTGTCCATTGGCCCGATAGCAAGGTTAAGAAAGATGATGCCCATGACTGCTCTTTGGGTGTTATCATATGCCCGGACCTTTTGCTGAGACGGCACAAAAGAAGATTCATCCAAGCCCATTCGTTTGGCTGTGCGAAAAGGACACACATTAAGAGCAGACCCGTTGTCAACGAGACAAGCGGGTACGGTGTTCCCCAAACATTCAACAGTGATGTACAAAGGCTTATTGAGCATGGGCCCTCCCGGTGGTAAGTCATTTGATGAGAAAGCAATAGCCAAAGTCGGAATTTTATTGATCAGCCCTACAAGGTCTTCCGGGGTGGTGTCGATAGACACGTCAGATTGATTAAGGGCGTCTAGGACCGCCTGCCTATGACGTTTGGAGGCAATCAGCAATCCCCAAACAGTGATGTTAGCCTGAGTCCTCTTCATCTGTTTGAGGACTCTATCCTCTTCTTCTTCCTCGTTCATCTTTCCTTTCCCTTTCTCCAGCTCTCTCCCCGGGTGATCTTCCTCTAATTCATGTGGCTTGAAGTGCCTACCAGACCGAGTCAAGTGGTCAATCTCTTCTTTTGCCCAAATATCGTCGGTTTCTAAAACGGTCTTTGAGCCCGCTTCTACCTCTTCGTCGCTTTGGTACCATAGATCATCTTCCCCTACCAGGCCTATGTTCTGATCATTGCTTTCTTGGGCCCACCAATCTGACTGCCTCGTCATTTCGTTTTCCCGTATCCCTGGCTGGCTTCCTATCATACAGATTCCCAGATTCTCCGGTGACTGATAAAACTTCCTTGGTTCCCCAACTTTTGTGATTAGCTTGGACGGATCGAATGTCACTTCTTCTACTCCCACGAAGTAAAGACCCCGTGGCGGCGGTACGGCACGATGGTTTGGCAGTGGATTCTTGGTGACATTGGGAGCCTTGACAGGTGGCTCGGATATCACTTTGTTGTCAATGAGGTCCTGTATGTCATGCCTTAACCTCATGCACCGATCGGTCGAGTGGCCCTTTTGTTGGTGATATTTGCAGTAGAGATCTCCTTTGAAGTACGGCGGGAGTGGACTCGGCGGGGGTCGAGGTTCTAGCTGGCGGAGATGCCCTTTTGCTAACAGCCTGTCGAGGGCGGTTGATAATGATACTCCCAAATCTGAAAACTTCCTCATTGGCTTGTCTTCCCCTCCCCTTGGATGACTTCTGGTGATATCGAATTTCTTCTCCGGCTCGCAAAGCGCATTGACATCGGTGGGGCCAGAGTGACCCCCCGAATGCCCTCCATTCGACCCATAGCTAGGCCTTCGATATCGGTTCTGTGGTTCTTCCTTCTTGATTGTTCCTTCTTGGATTGCATCTTCGATTCTCGTCCCCACATCGAATACCTCAGCAAAGGTATTGATTGACTGGAACCTCATCTTTTCCTGATAAACTGGCTGTAGATTTTTCATCAACATTCGGATCTGGTCCTTCTCGGATGGCCTTTGCACCATTTTCGCAGCTTTCCCTCTCCATCGGCTTAAATACTCGGCAAATGATTCTTTGTTCCCCTGCCTGGTTGTTTCCAAATCTCGGATAGTAACATCCAAGTCCTGATTGTATTCGTACTGTGCCACAAATGCCTTAATCACTTCTTCCCATACTCTGGTTTTGCTTGGCTCAAGTGTAAGATACCACGATAAAGCGGCTCCTGTTAAGGTTTGTTGGAAAAGGACAGCCATCATGGTAGTGCTCAGCCCACTAGGCTGAAAAGCCCCTATGCACATTCGGACATGACTGCGGGGGTTGCCTGTGCCATCAAATTTATCAAAGACGGGCATTTTAAAACCGGCCGGGAGCGTCTCATGGACTCCGTCGTACAACCCTTCCAGTTCCATCAGATAAGTATCCACCCCTTGAGCTTTGCGCATTACCCTCTCCAACTTTTCTATCTTCTCGGTCAGCAGCTTCTCCTTCTCATCTTTTTCCCTGTCTCTGTTGGCTCTCAGTGCATCATTCCAATGCGCCTCTTGATCGTCGAACCAATCCCCGTCTCCTCCTCCCAAAGGCGGGTCCATGACAGGTGGAACCACATGCGGTGGTCGACGGTTCAGCTCCTCTATCATTCCCATCATTCGGTTCATGTTTTCAGCCTGTCTTCGCATCTGTTCCGCTTGTTGCTCAACTAGTACCCTCAATCCGGTCATCTCTTCATTGTTTCTCTCTTCGGCCATGTCAACGTATCCTCTTCTTACTAACCTTGCCGTAGGACCTCTAAACCACCCTTGGTTTGCTATTTTTGCTCCTACAATAAATTTTGGAAATTTCTTTTTAGAAAAAACCTTTTTTTTTACCTTTATTTTAGCAAAACTTTTATTTTGTAAGTCATGCGGATGCAATGCATGTGTGTGTGTGTGCCTACTCTATATGCAAAAGAAAGGAAAATTCTAGTCCTAACACATAAACACATAAGCACATAAAATCCTTACCCATGTCAAGTACGATGATTTCTCCATTCATTGCGACCCTCTTTACCCTTCGATGTCTGGAAATTTTAGCGTTTTCGAAACTTATTTGAAAAGCATTTCTGATGAACTCTTTAGAAAACAATTTTCAAGAATTTTGGATCGCGCTTTTCAAAAAGTGATTGGGTTGAAACTCTTGTTTTGAAAAGTACCTTAGCGGATGAATAACCTTGGTTTGGCTTTTAATCAAAAAAATGAACTGCCAGAATTTTTGGAAAAGTGATTAAAGACTTTGGAATAGAGACGGCAAAATCTGTTTATTTTCAAAGATGGATTTAAAATTCTTTGGGTAGAAGGATCACATGACAGGATTATCACCGTACTTTCCATGAATTTGGATACATACAAGGTCAATGATGCTTAACTAAACATGATATAGGAAGTATAATCTTATAATCAAGATTCGGCATGTCCTCCAAATGTCATGTAACACGTGGAGAAATTGCTAAAAGGTGATTAAAAGATTATTCATCTTTCATCAAGCAAGTATCGTCATCATCTCAAGTAACCCCTTCTGGGCATACAAAACTTCCTAGCACATAACCCTAATCAAGAATTGATTTCCTAAATTTGAAATGTTCTATAGAAACTACTATGCAAAGGCTGGGTTTTGGTCAAATAAGGGACCCTTGACACACACCCGATAGGATGCTTCATATACCAAATCATGGTACGAGATCAAGGGTGATCACACAGTCCCATGATGACTTGACCGACCGGGTTGCCCCGAGCCTCCAAGGTCATAGTTCCGTGCAATCGACTGGCTGGACATGCAAGTGAAATGCAACAGGCACACAAAGATTGATTAATTTGATTAAAAGGACATTTTTCAAGTCTAATCCTCAAGTGAACCCAAAATCAGAATTCTGGTCTGTGAAACCAGAGATTCTGGGTTCGATCCCCAGCAGAGTCGCCAGATTGTGGATATCGCAGGTTGACTTACCCACAACTTTTCAAAAATCTATTTCTTAAAACAAAATGAGTCGCCACTTAATTTTTAAAAGGAAAAATTAAGAAACCATTTTAAAAGCAAACTGATCTTTTGCGAAACCAAAGATTAACTAGGTCCGGGGATTATGGAATGAGAGAGGAAGGAGCCCATCGGACTAAAACACCCTCTCTCATCCTATCTTACGATAGGCCTCTACTCAACATCCTTTTAATCAAATTTATTAATCTAAGCATGCCCTCAACTAATACATATATACATATACATCACAAAAGCACGTCCAAAAGGTGTAAAATTGCAATTGACAAAATATCATTCAAAAGCCACATAATTCAGGTAACAAGCGATATGATATGCAATAGGGAACAAGTGAACTTACCCGGGGTCCAGCGGCGCTAATAAACGTGTAATGCATGCGAACAAAAGAAAATCCTAAAAAGAGTCTCTAATCACATATACACATAAGGCAAAACCTAATTCTAAGGTGTCGCGCATTAAGTCGAAGAATCAATAAAATCAAGAAATTAAGATAAACTAAAAAGGAGTTTTAGAAATCATACCTTAATAGCGCTACAAAACAAAGGGTTAGTCCACATGATATGCAAAATATGATGTTAGAAATAACAATCCTAAATTTCTAGCTTAAATCTATCTAATGTAATTAAATCCAAAGCTAATAAGTCATAATTACAAGTGCCAAACCATATGGATGAATATGTACATGGACAAGGATAAACTATGGGATACTTTTAAACCTTGAATTCAAGCTCAACTAATCATTATTAAAGCATGGTTTAAGCCTTAGATCATAAGAAAAGCCATTTAGGCCCTTATTTACAAAGTAAGTCAAATGTGTCATAAAAACTCTGAAAATTGCAGAGAGCAGACCAGAACTTAAAAGAAATAAAACACACGTCTCTTATGGTTTGATGTTGATGAAATTTGGAAACAAGATGCCCCTGTGAGTCTAGTTTCCAAATCAAAAAGAAAATCAAGGTTTCAACGGTTAGATCTCCGGGAATATGGAAAACACTAGACATCACTCAGCATCTTACAATCTCCTGTCCAGAATTCTTGCACGATTTATTAAAAATAGTAAAAAAATCAGAATTGATTTGTTCTTTTTAGGGTGACTTCCTAACACATTAATCTACTTGGAATAAATTATTTTGGGTCATAGAAACTTTGTTAGAACTCTGATTTAATTATTTCAAAAGAGTGTTGCTGTTCTAAAACTATTCTGAAATTCTGGACAGATTGTTGTTGCTTCACAAAAACCATAATCAAACCATTCTAAACATGAAACCACCTCAAAACAAAAATTACAGTGGTAGAACAATGTGTTATTAATTCTTTCCCGTTGGTTTCACTTAATTTCAACGGTTAGATTTCGAACTAAAAATCTTTGATCAAAAACAGTTTGTGAATTCACTGTTTTTATTTTGCTAGTTCAACTTTTATTTGGTAACTCCAACTATCAAACCATGAAGTTGGGTTTAAACCAAACCATTTCTCCTACCATTTGATGGCCATGGGAGACTACAAACCTTTGTTCTTCATAGATTTCAAATGAAACATGGATTGACTTCATGAAATCTAAAGGATAGGGAAATCTAAACCATGGAGATGGATTTAGACTCAAAACTATATTCTCCTACCATTTAATGGTCATTGGAGATGAAGGTGCAACTAATACTTGGTAGTTTTCAAAGGAATATGGAAATGATTCCATGAGACACCAAGTTTAGAGGATCCAAGTCATAAATATGGACTTGGGTCCTATCTATGTGAAATAAAGTGATGATCAAGTTTTGACTTCCATGTAGAGCATGAGCCTACATGAGATTCAAAGGATCATGCTCAAGAGATCAATAGAGATATTGAAGATCTCCAAGACCTTTAAGAGAAGAAGATAGACAAAAAATAGAAAGAAGTATTGGGAACAAAAAGACTACTAAGTTTAAAACAAAGAAAGATGATGAAATATTCTAAGATTTAAAGATTTCAAGAGAAGAAAGAGTAAGCTAATAATCTAGGTTTAGAGGATCACCTCCAAATTATCTTCAAAGTTTTCTTTTGAAGATTATCCAAACTCTCCTTCAAGCTCTCCCAAAACTCTCTCTTTTCTTTCTCAAATGTGGGTGTAATGGAAGTGTTTTTTGTATATGTTTTCCCCCCCAAATGCCTTTTTCTCTTGGTCTTTTTTTTACAACAAGATCCCTTCTCTTTTATAGGCAAGAATACCAGGTATTTTTGGTGAATTTCGGAGCAAAAAACATGTGTAATTCTCTCATTTGGTGGTACAATGTGTACTTTCTGAAATTACACAGACTGCTGCCCAGCGCGGCAGTCAGAAACCTGCCGCGGCAGTCCATGAATGCCGTTGCGGCACTCAACATCTGCCGTTGCGGCACTTCGTGAGTGCCGCGCGGCTCTCATCAATTGCCGCGACATTTAATTAATTACCGCGTTTTTGTCAGTCTTACTTTATCAGTTTTTTGTTCTTATCTGCATGCGCATATGTATTGCACTGCAAAATACAGACTTAAAAAGTGAACGGCAGTCAGAAATCTGTGGCGGCACTCGGAGAATGCCGTTGCGGCAGTTTCTGACTGCCGCGCGGCACTCATCGAGTGCCGCGGAATCCGCCGTGTGCCGTTTTTTGGTGAGATTCCCCTTTTTAGGTCTTTTCTCTTTTTGAAACAAATTATTTTTGAAGATCCTTTCCAAAAATCATGTCTTTTTCCTGAATTCTCCTGAATACCTGGTATTTTTCCTCTTTCTGTGAAATTTTATCGCGTTTTGGAGATTTTCTGAAGAGCTTGGAATACTTCAATTTTTCGGTCCTTGTCATCATCGGATACAGAGGTGACACTCTCCTAAATTCGACGTTAGGTCAAAATTGGGGTGTCTACAGGTTACGAAAGAAAAACAAACTGGCTATGGTGATTGAAGAGGCTATTCAATCTAGACGTGTTAACAATTGATGAAGGTATGTTGATGGATTTGATACTTTGAAATCAATAACCTTCATTCAAGTAGATTAGAATCACACCCACAATTGCATGTAGTTGATGAAAGTTTTACAACAATAAAAATGATAACTTTCCCCCCCTTTCAAACCTAACATACCCCATTGAACCGACATGCCTCAAAAACTTAAAAATTACAAACCAATAAGGATGAGATGTGTGATCTTTACCTTGGAGTGGAGTTGCGAGAAGAGAGCTAAGATTGGGGAGGGGCCTCTGGACTATGGTGGAGATGGCAGAGAGATGGAGGAGGTTAGGAGGGAGAAAAAGAGCAGGTATGGGGGGGTTGGGTGTCAGGGTTAGGGTTTGAGGGAGGGGATTGTGGTGGTGATGGGGGTTTTGGAGGTGGGTGGTGGAGGGAATGGAGAGAGGGAGATCGCAGGTGAAAGGGGGAGGGATCGCCGAAGAGGAGAGGAAAGAGAGAGAGAGAGAGAGAGAGAGAGAGAGAGAGAGAGAGAAGAAGTGAAATGAAAAAAAGAAAAGAAAGAAAGAAACTTAAACAGCCCGCGCCCCTCTCGACCGGTCGAACGGGGTGACTCGCCTGGTCGAATGCCCCTTTGCGTAAAGATAAAAAAATAAATAAATAAATAAAATAAAATAAACTAATGACCCTTTTGACCTGTCGAACAGGGAATTTCGACCAGTCCAAAACCCCTCTGCACAAAAGTTTGAAAAGAATATTTAAAGTGGACTGGTCGAGTGGGGAACCTCGACCGGTCGAATGCCCCACTGCCAGAATGTCAATTAAAGAACATAGAAGGGGCATCCAACACACACTTTTTTTTTTGGAAAGAAATAACAAAAGAAAGTAAAACTAAGTTAAAATAAAATAAAAGAAAGTAAAACTAAACTAACATAAAATAAAATAAAATACAAAGAAACCCGCATCAACGACGCTTATACAAACAACCAACACCCAAGGGGTTCAAGTCCCGCGGACCCAAACGCAACCAAGGAACGCGAGGGGTGGGTGCAAAAGCACACCTAGAGCTAGGATAGGATCAATGGCTCTACAAAAGAAGGGACTTGCCAAGGCACGCGCGGCACAAAAAAGGGAGGCATCACACACACCTATTCGACCCCGTAAACGGGATCTTCCAACGTAATTGACTCCAGCGTGGATTCAAAACCTTCAAAGTACGACTTGAGTTGTTGGCCATTCACTTTAAACACATTACCCTCCTTTGGGTTAAGAACTTCGATAGCACCGTGAGGATAGACCCTTTTAATGATAAAGGGGCTGGTCCACCTTGATTTTAACTTTCTCGGAAACAAGTGTAGACGAGAATCATACAAAAGCACCTTTTGTTCGGGTTCAAAGTGCTTACGCACTATACGTTTGTCATGAAATGCTTTGGTACGTGCTTTGTAAATCTTTGAACTTTCATACACGTCGTTTCGTATTTCTTCAAGCTCTGAGATTTGGAGCTTCCTTTTAGCACCACCCTTATCCGTGTCAAAATTGAGCTTTTTTATGGCCCAAAATGTCAGGTGTTCAAGTTTAACTGACAAGTGACACGCCTTTTCATAAACTAAATGGTAAGGAGACATTCTGAGATTGGTCTTATAGGCCGTCCGATATGCCAAAGAGCGTCGGTTAGCCTCAAGGACCAATCTTTTCTAGACGGGTTCACTGTCTTTTCTAAAATTCCTTTGATCTCCCTATTGGCCAATTCTGCTTGACCGTTAGTTTGCGGATGGTAGGTGGTCGAGGTCTTATGAGTTATGCCATATTTCTCCATGAGAAGTTCAAAAGGATGATTGCAAAAATGCACTCCTTGGTCACTTATTATGGCCTTTGGAATTCCGAATCGAGACAAGATGTTCTCTTTAAGGAATTTCAACATGGTTTTGTGGTCATTGCGCTTGCTTCTAATTCCCTCGACCCATTTAAAAACATAATCAACCGCGACAAGGATGTACTCATACCCAAACGAGATAGGAAAAGGGCCCATGAAGTCAATTCCCAAATAATTGAAGACTTCGATTACAAGTATTGGGTTCAATGGCATTATGTTTTTCCTCATGACACTACCAAGCAATTGGCATCTATAACATACTTTGCAATAGTTTTGGGCGTCTTTGAAGAGAGTGGGCCAATACAATCTGCTTTGGAGGATTTTAGCCGAAGTCTTTTCAGACAAAAAGTGCCCACCACAAGCTTGGTCGTGGCAAAAAGAGAGTACACTTTGGATTTGATCGTTGGGAACACAACGGCGGATGATTTGATCGGCACAATATTTGAACATGTAGGGATCAATAAAGAAGAATGACCGTGCCTCAACCTCGAATTTATGCCTATCTTGGGGGGTCCAATGTGAACTGGGCCCCGTAGCTAAGAAATTTGCCAAGTCGGCGTACCATGGAAAAGCGGAGATAGAGAACAAATGTTCATCGAGGAACATATCCCTTATCAAAGTCGGGTCCACAACCTCAACACTCACCGTCAAACGAGATAGGTGATCAGCAACCACATTTTTGACACCCCTTTTGTCCTTGATAGACAAATCGAATTCTTGGAGAAGGAGGATCCAACAAATCAAACGGGCCTTAGTATCCTTCTTAATGAGAAGGAACTTTAGAGCCGCATGATCGGTAAAGCACACTATTTGGGATCCAACCAAGTATTGACGAAACTTATCAAGGGTGAAGACTATAGCAAGTAGTTCTTTCTTGGTAGTAGAATAATTCATTTAGGCACTATCGAGAGCTCTACTTGCATAGTAAATAACATGTGGTTGTTTATCCTTCTGTTGGCCCAAAACTACTCCCACGACATAATCACAGAAATCTTTGATGAACCTCCTATAGAAACCGGCATGACCGAGGAACGATCTCACATCTTTCAAACATATGGGAGGGGGTAAGTTGGCGATGAGCTCGACTTTGGCCTTGTCGACTTAAATTCCTTCACTTGAGACAATGCGGTCAATGGCCAAGAACGATCCCCTTTGTCACCATAAGTGACATATCTCCCAATTAAGGACGAGATTTTTCTCCTTGCACCTCTCTAGGACTTTCTTTAAGTTGCCTAGACAGTCATCAAAAGAATCACCATATATGCTAAAGTCATCTATGAAGACTTCTAAGCATATTTCTACCATGTCGCTGAAGATACTAAGCATACACCGTTGAAAAGTCGTCGGTGCATTGCATAGTCCGAAAGACATTTTCCTATAGGCAAAAGTGCTATAGGGACATGTGAATGTGGTTTTCTCTTGATCTTTGGGCAAAATTTCTATTTGGTTAAATCCGGAATAACCATCCAAGAAATAATAGAATTTATACCCAGCCACCCTCTCTAGGATTTGATCAAGGAAAGGTAGAGGAAAGAGGTCTTTTCGGATGACGGCATTCAATTTTCGGTAGTCAATGAAAACTCGCCAACCCTCTTTCAGATTCTTGACAACAATTACCCCGGATATCTTTGGGACAACTTGGGTAGGACTTACCCATTGACTATTAGAAATGGGATAGATGATTACCACGTCCAATAACTTAATAACCTCGGCCCTCACTACCTCTGTCATGTGTGGGTTTAGCCACCTTTGTATTTGATGCGAGGGCTTGGCATCGTCCTCCAAGTAGATCTTATAGTGTAAATGGTTGGACTTATCCCCTTTAGGTCGGTGATTGTCCATCCCAAAGCACTCAGGTGATCTTTCAACAATTCAATCAAACTTCCTTCTTGATCGGGGAGAAGGGACGAAATCACCACCGAGAAAGTCTCTTTGTCCCCCAAGAAGACGCACTTGAGCTCTTTCGGCAATTGTTTGAGCTCGAGTTTGGGGACTTCAAGACTAGACGGTAAGGGAATAGAGTCACGCAAGGGGAAGTTTTTTGAATTGAGAACACCACATGACATCTTCTCCTACTTCCTTAGATTCATGGGATTCCAAGGCATCCCCAAACTCAAGCTCAAGTAGAGAATACTCGAGCAATGACACACCATCGGGGGTGATTTCTTGAATAGAACATGAATCAAGAGGTTCCTCTTAGCACGTGAAGTCAAAGAACTCGTGTGTAAGAGAATCTATGAAATCAACCTCACAAATATCATCATCCTCAAGATCCGGTTGCTCTATGAGATTGTAAACATTAACCTCCGTGGTCATGTTACCGAAAACCAATTTCATGTTTCCATTCCTACAATGTATTTGTGCATTGATAGTGGCTAGGAATGGTCTACGAAGAATGATAGGAATGGGAAAAGTCCCACCCTCAATCTATTGTGTGTCCATGACGATGAAATCTGTCGGGTAGTAGAAAGCATCGACTTGGACCCATATATCCTCAACTATTCCTATCGGTACCCTAATAGACCGATCGGCTAATTGCAAGACAGTTCATGTCTCCTTAAGTTCTCGAGGCCTAATTGGAGGTAAACCGAATAGGGCAGGAGGTTGACACTAGCACCTAGATCCAAGAGGGCCTTTTCAATTTTGAAATTCCCTATGACACAAGAGACGGTAGGACAACCGGGATCTTTGTATTTCTATGGGATATTGTCGCAGATGCAAGAGGTTGTTTGTGCTGCCATGTAGGCCTGCTTTTGCACATTGAACTTGCATTTTCTTGTGCAAAGATCTTTTAAGAATTTTGCAACACCGAGAACATCCTTGATCATGTCAAGAAGAGGATGTTAATCTTGACCTCTTTTAGCATTTTGAAAATTTCAAGGGTCTTGCCCTTGTCCTTCTTTGGTTTCAACCTTTGAGGGAAAGGTGGGGTCGGGACATATTTGGAAATATTAGGCTCTAAAGGCAAGCTTGCCTTGGAGGTCGATGTCTCATTCTCAACAACCGATGGGGTGGCTGTTTCAACATCATTGAGTTTCGGCCTCTTTCCTTCTCTATGCTCATCAACAAGTTGTTCTTTTAGATTTTTCGTAGGTTTTTCGGAACCTCACAGACTTTGATATCAATAACTTTCCCACTCCTTAAAGTGGTGACGGCTTTGACATGTTCGATGGTGGGATAGTTTGGCCCGGAGACTCCAACGGCCATTTAACCTTTGGGATTTTGAATTGGTTGGGCCGGAAACTTTCCTTTTTCAATCACTTGTTGAGAGCTAGCCAATTAGCTAAAAGAATTGCGCATTTCATTCAGGAATTGAAGCATTTGCGCAAAATTTTGATTAAGCTTTTGAGCTTGTTGATCTTGCCTTTGCATGAGCATTTGCATTTGATCCTCAAGGGACTTCTTATGTGGAGGCACCTAAGCAGTCGATAAGGATGGGCCATGAGGGAAAAGAGGAGGTGGTTGATGAGGTGGGAAATTATTTTAAAAGTGTTGTGGAGGCGGCATTTGTGGTGGTCCATGATTGTGATCATTCATCCATCCTTGATGAGGTGGATTTTGATTTTGATTTTGATTTTTCCATCCCGGGTTGTATGATTCGCCATAAGAGGGATTGAATGGCTTTTTGTACGTTCCCACGGCATTAGCTTGCTCGTGCAAGATTTCTTTGAAAGTCGGGATTGTAGGACAAGTGTTGGTCGGATGACCAATCTTTTCACAAATGGCACAAGTTTGTTCCACGAAAGCCACGGGTTGTGTGGCTTTTTGTGTAGCTTGTGCCGCGTTGGGCTCTTCTTGGCATGCTCCATTGCTTCAACTTTTCATTGAAGTTTGGCAATGGTAGCACGAAAATCATCCTCTTGATTGAGTTCGAGGATTCTAGGAGAGGACGACTTAGGAGAAGGAGTGGTGGTGGCAGGCTTTGCCTTATTGGCATCACTACACCATTTGGCTACTTTTGTAACACAGATGGTTTTGGTTTTCTAACGGTAATTTACCGTGGCTAATTTCCAACGGTACATTTCCATTAGCAATGTAAAAATTCCATTAGTATTTTTCCCAAAAGTTAATAGGTTTTTAAAAAATCAAAATGCAATGGCATTTTTGTAAATAAAAGTCAAAAATTAAAATAGCGGTGGCAATTTTTGTAAATAAGTTTACCCAAAAAATTTCCCCTAAATCTTCCCCCCACTCTTTCCCCCCAACTATTCCACTCAATCTATGGAGTTTCATATTCCACTCTCTCTCTAATGAGTCCACCAAGCACCAGACTGAGATCGAAACCAAACATCAATAGCCCTAAATATCTTTCTCTCTCTCAGTACCACCGGTACCATCGACGACGAGCTTGCGACGGAGGAGATATGGCACCACTTCCGGCAGATTCGTATGTGTATGTACAGATACGCTTCTCTCTCTCTCTCTCTCTCTCTCTCTCTCTCTCTCTCTCTCTCTCTCTCTCAAATCTGTTTATGTAAATCGGAATATACGGATTCACTCTCTCTAAAAATCTCTTTGATTCATTCCCCCTAGCATTTCTTGGGGATTTGTTTATGTATGTGCAGTTTGTTTTGTTCTTGTATATATGTGTGTATATGTATGCTTGTTGTTGTAATAATCCTATGTTGATTTTTGGTAGGGTTTTGCTAGTTGGGTGGGGAGGAAACAATGGTTCAGCCTTGACAGGTGGTGTTATTGAAAATCGGGAGTGGGTTTTCTTAATTTCATTCTTATAAATTTCATTTTAACTGTCCTGTTATGTATTAATAAAATAAATTGTTGTTTGGATTTGAGTTTGGTAATAATTTGTGATAATATATATTCTTAAATTTGTTTGTAGTGGGATTATTTGGGGGTTTTCAGATTTGGGTGTTGAAATTTCTCATAGGAATCTCTTGGGCTACCAAAAACAAAGTTCAACAAGCCAATTATTTCGGATCACTCACCCAAGCATCCAGTCAAGCTATTGACTCAAAATGTTCAGGGTTTAATCAATCTAAGTTTTTTCTTCTATTTTTTTTTTTTTTTTTTGAGGGGATCAATCTAAGCTTCAAGTCAAGCTATTGATCACTCAAAATCTTCATTGATGTAGGCATGGCCGGCCCAAAGGGGGGCAAAAGGGGCAACCGCCCCAAGCCACTAAAGGCCACAAAATTTTGAGGGCCTCCATGAAATTTTTATATTACATTTTTATCTTGAGATTTTTAGTATTTTACATTTAGGTCTCCCCCAAGGCCCAATTTAGTGTCATCAACTACATATATATTGATATACATGTATATAAAACTCAAAAGCAAAAGGCCATAGAATTTTGAAAAATACACATTTAGTGTAAGAAGTTTTGGAGTTTTAGAAATAGGCCCCTCTAGAATTTTGAAAGATACCATACAATGTTTAAGTTTTACAAATAGACTCATATTATAAGTGGACCGCGAAAAAATTGCCAATTATATATAAGTAACCCTAAAAAAATTGCCAATTGTGTATAAGTAAAACCTAAAAAAAACTGCCAATTATGTATAAGTAGACCACAAAAATTTGCCTCGGGGGCGCTGCCCCCAAACCCCCGTATGAGGGCCTCCCTTTTAGTAGTTCGTCCCGAGCCTCCAAATACTCAGAACCGGCCCTGATGTAGGTTTCTTTTAATCGCTCTACAAGCTATTGAATTCTATGAAAAAACAAGTTTGTTATTGATTCCACTCAAGACATTGGATTCCTTGAAAATGAAGTTTGGTTTGGACATTAGATATTTACTTTCTATTTTCATTATGATTTGTCTAATAACATGCATAACTTTTATGCTTATTCTGATTACAGGAATTCCAAGATCATGATGTTTTAGAGAGTACCCAAATGGTACTTCACAGTTTCTTTCCCATTTTTTCCCTTCTGCTAGGTTAAAATTTAAAAGTAGTATAGTTAAGCATATATGAAACATATGTGAAAATTTTGGTGAATAGTGTTGTTGCCATTAGAACACTCCATTACAAAAGACTAAAAGTTAATTTTATTTTCAACATCCATGTTTCAAAAGCAAGCATCGGATTAAAGTAATGGTAGCCAATGTTTCCATTTTATCGCTTTCTTATTCCCCAGGTACACGGCATTTCTGAGCTGTTGCCTCTTTTGGTAGCAGACACAACACCTTTGCTAATGGTTGAAAGGATTTCCCAAGCAGTATAATTAATATGAGCAGCTTGACCATAGAGAACAACACCACATGTGCATTGGCATTATAAATTTATTTTAATAACATCCATAAAGAAAATGCTTGTGAACCATGGACACCACTCCCATCTATGATTAGGATGTTTGCTCAGTGTACAAGCACATCAATGTTGTGAACCATGGACCCCACTCCCATCTATGATTAGAATGTTGTCCACCATGGACACCACTCCCATATCTATGATTAGAATGTTGTTTATACCACTTATGCATGAGTCAAAAGAATGTCTTTGAGTTCCACAATTTTCAATGTTTGGTAAATTCTTGTGTTATGTGCTGCATTTTCATATATAACAACATTTTATATCTACGTGGAGTACCCAAGGATGAAGAGATAGAAGAAGATGACCACGACTGATATGGATTGAAGTAGTTATTTTTTGGTAAGTGAATTTTGCAATCTAGTCACATTATTAGTAGATTCGAAAAAAAGAATTTTGTTCTTAGTAAATAGTTGCTCCAATTCCAATATTTTGTGTTAAGGAGATTAAATTCATGAACTTGAGGGTGTTGTTCATGAATCAATAGCTTGATTGGGAAATCATTATGTTTTATTTTTTATTTTTTATTTTTATCAAGAAGGCAAAAATTTTAGATTTTTTTTTACTTTATTCATTCTTTACTTGGATACCTTTGAGGCTATCTATTACCATATCGTTTATGGATGCTTTGAATCTTGTGCATTGGCAATCAGGTTCTACGCTAGCTCATGGAATGCTTTATTAATCTTGTGTCTGTTGTACATCAAACTACTCAAGCGATGTAGCTTAAGAGTACAAGATTCAACGCAATTTGATTTCCGCCCCTATCAATTTTCTTAAGTCGTAGAAAAGGTGGAACACGAAAAAAAATTAAAAAAAAATACGGAATTGTAGTTACGAACTTACAAAATTGGAATCTGGGAAGGGATTACGTGCGAGGCATTTACCTTCCGCAGAGTTTGGTTTAAAAATAGGACAGTTAAAAAAATGTACTTTATAGAGAGAGAACACAATAGAAGGCTGAGAATCATACAACAATGGTTAGCAACAATTTTTGGACGAGTTCTTTTTCATGATTTAATCTTTGTTTAGCTCTACATTGTAGTGTGCAATTTAATCAAGCATGACAAACATTTTTTTTTCTCCTAAAGTATAGTGTTGTTGATAGAAAGTTTTTAAGTTGGACTCAAATCAAGTCCATTGCTTTCTATTCTTAGAAAATGATATGGCCAATAGGTGAGTATAAAGGATGTTGGTTCCTTAAAAATTTACCAGAAAGCTATAGCACATAGAGCCCAAATTGTCCTGAACTGCTTGAATGGGATAGCTAATTTTCATTTCTATCAAGCAGCAATGCATAAAGGATGTTGGCTCCTTGAAAATTTACCAATTTGTCTTGAACTCGTGAATGGGATAGCTAATTTTTATTTTTATCGAGCAGTAATGCATTGACGTGTCGCAGCGATAATCATAATCTCTAGATAAAACACTAAGTGCAGGCCTGCGAATTGTATTGACGTGTCGCAGCAATAATCATAATCTCCAGATTAGTAGGTTGCTTTTTTAGTTTCCAATATAATGATATATTATGTGACATCAAGAGCTTTAAACTCCTATCCCTTGTTCACATATCACATATAAACCACTTTGGGAAGACACCACTAGATTTGATTCATGTGTGTTGGACACATGTTTTTTTCCTTGGCCAGATGGACATGGATTCAAGAAGTAAACTTTGAGTAGTGACAAATTGTATCTATCTTGCCTTGGAAAAGTTACTATTTCCTTCTTTTCTTTTTTCTTTTTTTCCCTCTTTCTTTTACCTTTCCTGAAGGGTCCCAACATGTCATAAAGTCTTTGGACAAATTACTTGCTTAATATATTCAAAGATTCTACTATAATTTTGATATGTGTTTACCAAAATGCCTCGATGATAAATATGCAGGTTTGCAGGTTTATTGAAAAATATTGATTTAGCAATACTCAAAATTTGATTGAAAATTTTGCTTTTATTATTAGTAATATGGCTTTACTTTGTGAAATTCTTTGATGTTCTATATAACTTGTTACAAACTAGACCTTCCATTTTTTTCCTTTAATTTTTGGTTTTTCCAATAAGGCTTTGCTTTAATTAAGCCTCTGAAAAAGGCATTCAAAGAAACTATAAAACTCTCCTTGGAAATGAATTCACACAGCCGGACTCTCTCTCTCTCCCTCCCTTTAATATACTACCTCTTCCACTTTCTATATTCACTATCACCTTCCCAGGTTTCTCCTTCATCTCTCAACTACACCTTGAAAATCAAAAGACTTAAATTGATAAAGTCACAATGGAAATATTTATTGACGGCTCTCAATGGAAAACCAATCTACACAGCCCCCTCTATGTGTGTGTCTACATTGTATCTCAATTGTTGATAGCAATTCAACTCTTTTTTCTTTGTTCATGGTAATTTTTCATTTAGCATTTTTAAAAAAAAAAATACTTGTATACATACATATTTTTTCTGTAGAATCTCTTTTTTTTTTTTTCACTAGCCATGTTTGGTCAAGTGAATTCAAATTTTGCTTCTTTTTAGTTATTAGTTTGATGTCTGGTTTGGATTGTTGCAGTTTGGTAATTGAAGCTTTTCGCATGAGGGAGTTTTAGTTTTTTTATGGCTCTAATCACATTAGTAACTAATATTCTTCGAGAGGTAATCAACTGAGATAAATTATCAATATCTATGCTCTCTTTTTTTGGTCAACATCTATATCTATACATATGTGTATATTTACTGCAAGCTCATGGTAATGCTTGTGCACTTTTAGTTTCAGCTTTTCAAACTACGTCCTGTTTAATCAATATCCATACCTAAAGCTTCATATTTTAGTAAGGAGGTAAGACTTCTCTTTTTGGTTAAAAACTAGGAAGAAAACTGAAATAGGGAGAAAAAAATATCATCATGCTTTCTATACTAGTACGTACTACATAGAGTGACAGAGATCGGTGGTTGTCTGGCCTCTTTACCATGAGGACCATGAATGTGTTGGGAAGGTTCGGCTCTCCATTGGCAGTACAATTACATGTGATGAGACCACTCAAATTAAAGGTTCGATTTCTCAATTTAACAAGCCTTCACTTCCCTATTGCAGTTTGAATTCCTTTCTTTTAAGATCTAATTTAGTAATATAGAGATAGAAACAAATTATTTGACCTAAAAATATTAATTGGTTAAGATTCTGTGTTGGGCATCCTTGATATATCTGTTAATATTTCTGTATTTACATGAAATATCTTTCTCTCCTCAAATAAATGTTAGTCTCATAGGTATTGCCCACTTGTAATTAGGTTCCGTGAAGATCTTTGCTTGACATGCTATTAGGATCTTGACTAGGTTGAAAACTAATGCATCCAAGTTTGATAGGGATTCATAAAGTCTGAGATTAAAGAAACTATGAAATTTTTATTTCAAGATAGCAATAGTGCTTAACTTCTTATTCTAGTTCTTAAAAACGTAGGATATGTACATGTCTATGATACTTTCACTAACGTAATGAAATTCTTGTTTGTTTTAGCTCAATTTTCTTGCTAAAGAGGTCAGAATGGGTAAAGAAAAGATTTACATCAATATTGTGGTCATTATCGAAGTCAACCACCACTGGTCATCTTATCTTCAAGCTTGGTGGTCATTGGACATGTCAACTTTGTAAAATTTCCCATTTGTTTGTTTGTTTGTTTAGTTTAGTTTAGGTTTGGATGGATGAACTCTTTAAATTTTAGACATGGTTTGTTAGTTTAGGTTTGGATGGAAAGATATGTCTATTATGGATTATTTTGTCGTGCTTATTATAGATTAAGCTTGTTATATATTTCTTATAGATTAATTATTCTTGTAAATTTGATGTGATTGTGATGTTATTGGAGATCATTTGATGTGGTTGTGTTTATTAGGTGCAAATAAAAAATGAGGAGAGATGTGACTGTGTTTAGATTACTAACAGATTTTTTTTGTTAGAAACGACATTTCTAACGGAATATAACCGTTAGTATTATTTGTTTCTAATTGATATTTACCATTAGAAATTATATTCATAACAGTAATTTACCATTAGTAATTCTTTGTTGCTAACAGATATTTTCTGTTAGTATTTTTACGAAAGTGTTACAAAATTGCTAGATGGTAACCATATTATAATCCGTTAGAAATGTTATTCCTAACGGCAATTTACTGTTAGTAAATATAAAGAAAGTGTTACAAAATTGTTGGATTACTAACCACATTTTACCGTTAGTAAGAATATTCCTAACGGTAATTTACCGTTAGTAAATATATTTTTCTAACGGTAATTTACCGTTAGAAAATGTGTTAGAAATATTCCCCACACTTTACTTCTAACAGTAAATTACCGTTAGAAATAATTTTCCTAACGGTAAATTACCGTTAGGAAAGTGGCCTTTTGGTGTAGTGCATTCCTATCATGGGGATCCGATGTGTCCCAAGCTTGAGTTGTGTCGGCCACATACTCAGAGTGTGCCTCTGCCTCCTTGGGGGGAAGCATCATGAACTGTCCATGGCACATGGTTTCAATGAGTTGTTTGGAGGCGAGTTGGAGTCCGGCGTGGAAAGCCGAGACCAACCTCCATTTCTCAAAATTATGATAAGGACACATATTGAGCAAGTCCTTAAACCTCTCCCAACACCAAGTGAAAGATTCAAATTCCCCTTGCTTAACATTTGAATCATTTATCTCAGAGTGTTTGTGCAATGCATGGGGAAGAATTTTTTTAGGATTGGGATTGCATTTCGTGCCATGTCCCAATGGATCGAGGTTTCAAAGAGTTAAGCCATGTTTTGGCTTTGTCCTTGAGAAAAAATGGGAAAAGTTTGAGTCGGAGAACGTCCTTCGAACAATTTTGATCGCTAAGCATGATGCACACATCCTCAAACTCCTTAAGTGGAGGTAGGGTTGCTCGTTATCCATACCGCAGAAGGTCGGAAGCAATGAGATCATTCCGAGGCGGTAGTGGAATTATCCGGCATTGTAAGGCAAAACAATGCAAGATGGAGTAGAAATTCTCTCTGGGTGGAGACAGTTCTTAAGGGGACGCGCGCTATCCCCTTGATAATTTCTCTCACCTTGTTCACTCAAATTGTCGCCCATTGCGGCAGAATTGGTAGATTATTGAAAAAACGATGATTCGAAAGGCGTCGGTGATGAAGATTGTGGACGCCAATATGAGCTTGAGCTCAAAGATTCTAGGTGTTCGATGAAAGGGATGTTGCCAACACCGTTATGCATTAAAATATTGGAGTAGGGTATTCGGGTCCGTTAAAAATTTCGGGAGTCTAGTCCCAGCGACGGCGCCAAAAACTTGTTCGCTCTCGGGATACGTATGATTCAAGTGCAAATCAATCGTAACAAGTAATACTCGGGTAGGTACGAGGTCGATTTCCATGGGGACTAGACCGGAAGATTATAGTTTCGGGACTCGAATACGCTACTTTCGTAACCAAAAAGAAAGAAAAGGTGGTTGATTTGAGGGAGTGTAAGGTAAGACTAAAACTAACATGCAAGCAAAACTAAGGTAAAAACAATAACTAATTAAGTTAACTAATTAAACAACGACTAAAAATTAACTACAATGAGTGAGCTAGATTAACAAGTTTGATTGCCTTAAAAGAAAAAGGGCTAGGGGTCATGCTACCAACCTTGGATCACACGAGGGTAGGTCTTAGGGATTTAGAGGGGGCTTCTCAAGTGAACAAAGTTCCTCGGAGGCTAACAATCAAATATGTGGGTTGTCAACCCCACTGTGAAAGATGAAAGCTTGAAGGGACTAAGGGCAAATGTTAGATTGGTAATATAGATTCAATAACCCCCATTGCATGACAATGGGGGTAAAGAAACAAGCATATTACAAACCCAATACTCTTCAATCACTAAGGAAGATCCAAATCCTTTAGACTTTCAACAAACACAAAGATCCATAGGTGGGTTCATGACCCCTGAAACAAGCATATTACAAACCCAATACTCTTCAATCACTAAGAAGATCCAAATCCTTTAGACTTTCAACAAACACAAAGATCCATAGGTGGGTTCATGACCCCTAACCTAGAAAACTAGCTACACATGGATTTAACTATGTTAACATTAATATAAACATCAAGTAGTAGATATACATCATCATTAATGAAAGCACCTACTTCAAGAGAGAGAGAATCCAATAAATGACTTCAATAAATGCTCTAACAAAGTAGCCAAGCTTGAAAGTTGAAGAATCTCTCACAATCTTACTTACAAGCCCTAAATCTAAACTAATTTTATGAACAAATTAACAAGAAAACCTAGAGAAATACAAGAGGGTTAAGAGGGAGTATGTAAACAGCTCTAAGATTAGGTTAAGACCCTTAAATTCGAGTTATAATGGGTTATTTATACAAAGCCTTCGGAATGGAAAACTTGTAAAACAAAAGGTGCAGAAACAAGGTCATTCGACTGGTCGAGCGGGCCCATTCGACCGGTCGAATGCCCCTCTGCATTGAAACTTCATAGCTTGTCAACTAGTTTGCACACTAATCACTAAAATTGCCATAACTTCTCACTTTGACCTCCGATTGAGGTGAAATTTGTGGCCACGCGAAGAAGACTCGCAGGGCTAGCTTTATCAAGATAAGAACAACCTCCAAAAATGTGGTCTTGGAGTTCAAAAGTGAGCACGAAGTGGTCGCAAAGGAAGTGATCTTCAACCGAGACTTTGCCTCCCAACCCGAATTGCCAAAAAGACCTACAAAACACTTATACAACCCATGTAAAAGATGTAAATAGTGGAAAAGAGGGTTATGCAAGAAATACACGTAAATAATGTACTTAGAAGCTCCCGGAATGGCATTTTGCACAATTATAAAGCTATACTCATGCAAAATATGTGATAAATAACTTACATTTTTGCGTGGACTTATTGGCGAGGAGTCGCAGATTAGGAATATAGAACATACACGTGAGACTTCGGAGACTAGTATGAAGTGTAGAGTTGTGAATGTGAGCATGTTTATCATTCATGTGCATTGTTGTTTTATTCACTTAGTGTTAGCTTAAACAAATCAAATATTTGTGGTTATTCAAATAACCATTTCAGGTGTTAATGATGGCGAGGAATCAGGAAAGTGATCACGGGGTATTGGGAGAGTTCAACTAGAAGGCGTTTGAGCATGCTTACCTTGTAGTTTGTAATAGAAATGTTGTAATAAGAATTTCATGACCTTTAATCTATGTTTATCTTAGAATCTTAGAATGGATTCGTAATGTTGTAATAGATAGTAATCTTGTGTAATTGTATTTTGGTAATGTTATACTCCAGTTAGGATCACGTTGGAATGAGTTTGGAATATGTGTTTGATCCCAGTGGAATTCAGAAAGCTTTTAAACTTGGAATTCTGCAAAATGCTCTGCTGCTTAAAAATAATTGACCGGGTTATGAAAACAGTCGACTGGAGCCTTATATTGAGCAACTCACTGCATCAATAATTGAATAACACTCGGCTGGGTCCCCCGACACAGTAGATTGGACTATGTTTCTAAATCAGATATTTTGTCTAGGCTAAACTTCAGTTGACCGGGTCGTACCAGTCGACTGATAATTTTTCACCCCAGTCGATTGGACTTTGGGAGCAGTAGACTGGATGGGCTGCAGAGTTTTGAGCTCTCTGTATCTTGCATTTCTAATCGACCGGACCTTGATCAATCGACTGGATTCCTGGTTTTTAAAATGAATTGTTTTGTTTTTCCACTGCGTGTTCTTAAAACTAATTCTTTTGGGAATGTTAATGAATGGATTTAGCCTCAGTGGCGTGCCACGAGCTCTGACTCTACTATTGTGGGACCGGGCTGTGATAGATTTGGTGCTGATGAAGGGTGATAATTATTTACTTTCTAACTATTTGATCAATTTGGTGTTTCTTTGGGAGAATTATCTCTAATGTTCCAAGTTACTTTGCTTTCTCAGTTTTGGTTTTCGATATTTGGTTTTTGTTCTCATGATTGGTGATAGCTTTATTGGTTCCATGGTTTGTTTCCTTTGAGTCTGATGGTAAATTCCATTTTCTGATTGTGTTCTTTACTTTTTGTGAGAAATTGGTTTTGCGTGTGCATTTATGTTTTCTATTGTGGGGCTTGTTTGGTTTGACTTTTGTGTCATTGTAATCCCTTGGTGGTTCTCGGTCTTTAATAAAGTTTCTTATTGCTGAGTAATAAAAAAATGTAAAACATTGTTGATCTTAATAGGGTTTTCGTAGTGTCAGTGTGAAATTTCGTACTGCTCGTAGTGAAAATTCAACCTAAACATTTTATTCAATAGTGTGAAATTTCACACTACTCGTAGTGAAAAATTCAAATATTTATTCCAATTATGTTGATATCTTCTCTTCAATCTATTGTTACCTCCCTTAATCCTAAAACTTTCATGAATGCAGTACAATACATATTGTTATGAATGATTTGTTAGAGTTTGATGGGGTATGCGCTCAAACAAATTAGCTATAAACTATTTTGGACATTAGTTTTAGTATATGGTTATGGATATCATTGCTTACATTTCATTGTGTATGTCTTTCATGAGATGAATGGTGGTTTGGCATCCTTGAACTTCATTGTATGTGATTCATTTGTGTGAAAGAGTTTTACACATGGGAGATATGAATCATATGGTCCTTGGAAGTTCTAAACAGTCACAGTAGATGATGAGATTAGGTACCTTATCAAGTTTACACTGTAGTATGATTAACTTCTATTTGATAGAGTGATGAATCTCATTCACAAGAGTGTAAGACTCTAAAGTTGATATGCTAGTGTATGGGATACATTGACAGACCTTGAGATTAATCCATTGACAGGAACTGTCAACAGTTAATGGACACTCAAACATGTATGAGACATATGTCCTTGATCCTGAAATAATAATGAACACAAGCTTTAGGCCTGGTTGTTTTGACTTACCAATCAGTGAGGTCTTTAAGATCAACACCTGGGTATCTTGAATGATCATGTCTAGAGTATTGGGAACATATATTATCAAGACGGAATCTACCCTCTATTACAGAGTAAGTATTCTGTCACGCTCCGACGTAGCATAAATATGGAAAGCGTTTAATTTCCTTTATGGACCCGTAGGTCGCGACAGTTTGAAGGATCGATTCCGTCCCAAACGTCGAACAACATAAAACCATTAATCAGAGTAGAGCAATCAAGGCTTATAAAATTTTTCTAACTTAATAAATATTACAGCACGGGTCATCTAAAGGCACAGGCCGCCTTGAAACAAATAATAACTTGTCATCTATTACAGTCATCCTTATTACAAAACTAATTCATAACTTAAAGCACATAAACTTAAAGCATATAAAAGTAAATTCTCTTTCCAGCAGTTGTTCTCAATTAGCGTAGTCATAAGGTTCTTCCTGATTGTAACCTGAAAAGCCTGAACACGAATGTCCAAGACGCATCAACGCCGTCAGCTTCAAGAAGCTGGTGAGTATTAAAAACATAACTTTGAATGTAAAACATACTCATTTACCATTTTCAAATTCCCATTTAATTCAATGAGTTTACATTAGAGTAAAGAGTTCATTTTAGAAAACAACAACAATATCATTTGAAAGCTATAATTCACATATATGTGACCGTGTATGAAAACAATGCACCAAACTCATCTTACCAACTCTTTTCTCTCGACAAAACCCAACAATCCACTATCACACACCAGTATCTTTGAAATACTCCGATAGCCACACTTTAGCACAGGGGTGCCAGGGAATGTCCAGTTTGCCTCACACTTTGGTCCGGGGTACCAGGGAGTGTCCAATGCCTCACACTTTAATACCTAATCCGCCATGCAAATACCGGAGGAACCCTCACGCAGTATCCAGACTCGGGTATTAAGGAGTGTCCGTAGGCCACACTTTAGCACTACCATGGGTGCCAGGGAATGTCCAAGTTCGGCTTCACACACTTTGACGCTACCATGGTCGTCAGGGAGTTTCCAATTTTGCCACCGTCGCATTTCAAAGACACCCTCGCCGCAATCTCAATCACAACACACTTTGGTACTCACTTACCAGGGAGCGTCCACAACACAATCTCAACCGCACTCACTATACCACACTGTCCATTACTCTTTTCCATACTGACCAACACTCACCATGCATGTACAACTGACTCCACATGAATGATATGTGACTTAATACAGAAATATAAAGTACTGGGAACGATAACCATGGATGTACGAGAAGAAATCAAATCTTATATTAAACAACCGGTGAATTCATCAAAGAATGCTTTAACATGCTTTTATCGCTATTAGAACACAAGTGGGTCTACTTTGAAGTAATGCCCTCAAAAAATGAGTTATAATTTGTATACATGAATTACATATCAACAGAAAGGTCTTTGAGTCTAGTTTCCAACGCTTCAAACCGTGCGCGTTTTCGAGTTTCCTAGAGGAAGTTATGGTCGTTTTACTAAAAGTCGTCAGTGCTGAAAAATGTCAATCGTAGCTCTCGGATTTCACGTAAAACCGAGAGGTGACAAAACTTTAAATCAACGGTACGTCACGATACGGATGAATTAAGCCGTAGTATTCGAACCACAACTTATTGGAACTAAGATCTTTCATTCCCAATTCACAGAATTGATTTTGGTTAAGTTTGAAAAATTACCATTTTTGAGCTTCAAGCTTTCATACGAAAATTAACAATGGTGTTCTTCAAATTAGACTAAACTAACAGTAAATAAATATGAGATTACATTCCAAGTGAGTTTAGAATACTCACAGTGATATAGATTGAAGAAGTTGTTGAGAAAGAAATACAAGAACAAGAATTACAAATTTCCAATTTCAAGCTTTGGCTATGGAGGATTGAGCTCTTCAAATTCTGAAATTATGAACTCTCTGCACTCTCTTATCTCTCTGTGTGACTCTCTCAAGCTCTCTGTGCTAGAAGTGCAGAATGTGTGTGGTTGAGAGAGTAGGTGAGTGTTTAAATAATTAAGCTTCCACTTGGAGACAATGGCCTAACAATCCACTCATTAACCACTAACTTTCTAATCAATTGGTAGTTTATAAGGAATATGCAAGATGATGTAAACATATACTGATGCACATATAGCTCCACAGATTAGTGTATAAATAACCAAGCCTCCACTTGGAGACAATGGCCTAACAATCTAATCATTAACCACTAACTTCTAATTAATTGGTAGTTTATAAGGAATATGCAAGATGATGTAAACATACACTGATGCACATATAGCTCCACTAATATTGAAAGGGTAGTGTAGATCGATAGGGGTCAAGGTGTGTTTGGGAATTCAAGCTTATGGCATTAGGAAAACACACATACTACAAGCATTGCCAAACAAGGCCTAAGGAAAATCATTAGCAACATTAATTGTATATAAAGCAATTGTCCAATCAGTCACTTCCAAAATCTGTGGAAGTTTAGCACCACGCGGACAGTTTTAAACTTAAACTGGTATTTTCGTGACACGGTGTTCATCACAAAAATACAGAAAATTCATTTTATTGAAAGAAACAATTTTCCGGTTTTATAAAAATTCAGTTTGAGTTAAAAGAATTTATTTTCACCGTTTTGGAAATACAGATTTGAAATTCAACACAGGTATTGCCAAATTTTATAAAAATCGCATTTTGACCCCAAAAGTAATTTCAATTATGAGATCACTCAAGAAATAAATCTTACACATAAGAATTAAAATTTAAATAAAGGCAGACAATGTATATTTAATTTTAAATATGACAATGCAAGAAAATGCAGGTTATTACATATTCTCTTGAGAATGTCACTGTGTTAGTCACTGAAAATTGTAATCTTGTAGTAAGTATGTTACTACATGTTTTGTGAACTATGAGAAGTGAATGGGGATTCAAGGATATAAGCTGAGATAATTCATAGACCTTACATATTGGAATAGACAGTACTGCGTAGTCTCAGTGATGATTATGAAAACTGAAGGTAGAGGGGCATTAATGTCATTTCATATAGATCTAGGTATTGCTCTGTAATTTGGCTCTTCTGATTTGGAGTGCAGTTAATATCATGTGGTGAAATTGATATTAATTAATTAATTTAGACTGTTTGGGTAATGAGATTAACCGGGTACAGTTTATATTAATTTAAGCCAATTAGGAAGTAACAAGTCCAACTAGGTTTAGGAGATGGATTGAGCGTGTATAAATATAAGTGTAGAGAGAGTTTTTGCTGAGCACATAAACCCTGGCCGAATCTCTCTCTCCCACACATATTTTCTATTCTCCTCTAAACCCTAGAGATCATCACCAAGGTCTAAGGATTAGAGAGCTTCAAGATTATACGCGTGAACATTTCTGGACCGCAAAGGAGGAGTAGCATCTGGATCTTGCCTGAAGTGTTCTCGTAAGGATCCAACTGATCATAAAAGGTATTAGATCTGTTTTTGATAATCATACGCATCTAAGTTTTGAGCCGGATCTATTTTTGAAAAGAGTTTTCAATGATAATCGCTTCCGCAAACCCTAAATATTTAAAAACGGGACCAACATGATTATGGGTAGAACAGAAAATCCATGAATGGCGTTAGCAAGATGTAACAAACCTATAATGTTAATACCAAAAATCATGGGATTTTATATCCATTTATTAGATATCCAAAAAAAAATAACAGGATAAGAGAGTAGACTTTTCAAAAAATTTAAAAAAAAATTAATAAAATTAAATTAAAAGAAAACACTAACGTGATTCATGGCACAAACACAAAAAAAATAGAAATCATTATATTTATGGATATTAATTCAAAATCAGATATGGAAAGTCAAAATTATATCATAACTACCAGAATTAATGTGTGTGTGTGTGTGTGTGTATGGCAAGTCAAACTCAGATTTAATATATGAATATCTATGTAAAATTTCATATTAATGAACCAATTGCAATGTAAAATTTCACAATAATAAACCAATTGAAGTGTAAAATGAACCAATTGCCGTGTAAAATTTCCTACTACTGAACTAGTTGCACAGCTACTAAAATAGTTAAAAGTCTATAACTTTATCCCGACAAACAAAAAGTAACATATTAATATATTTATTACAATTAAATCGAATCTAATACATTTGCCTCAGTTGTGTCCATGTCAGCGGCAGTTTCATAATTGAATAACTGATAAGGGAAAATCAATGCTTTACAATTGTAATAAATGTCTTATTCATATTACCAAAAATCAATGTCTTACAAAATTCAAACTGGAGGTCAGGCCAATGTGACTGTATATTGGTGAATTTTAAAATTCAAATTGTGCAAATGAACACATGCCAAGGTAGCAGCAGTATGAAAATAGTTGTATAATGCACATTATAAATCACACAGTATAAAATAGTTGAGTGTGAAATTTTACACTGTAAAGCACAGTACGAAATTTCACAATGTATAGACTGTTATCGCATTCGAATGGATTATGGACTGTTATAGAATAAAGTGCATGTGTGGTGTTTAATATAAATGAACTCACAAGAATGCCGGCTGAAGAATTTATAACAGATACATAACTTCCCCAAACCAAAATCATGGAATTTTATCCTATTTAATAAATACCCAAAATAAATGGAATTTTATTTCCATGTATTGGTTGTGCAAAATTTGTAGGATATGATAACTGATTTCTATAAATATGTACATATATATATATATATTGTTGTATGTATATAGCTGTGTGTATATGTTTGACTCATGAATGAGGGTGAAACGCTCCATATATTTATCCATAATTGGGGATTATGGACTAGTCACTATCTACCAAATTAGGATCTATTGATATAAATAATATGGATGGACCTATTTCGAAATAAGTTGATAAAATTAGGACTCTTCACCAGATTTTTCTTAAAAAAACCTTCAAAACCCAACCTAAACCCCAATTGGTTGGGACACAAGGTTTGGTTTGATTTAGTTTAGTAATATATTGATTCAATTATTATGAAGTTGCAAGTGTTTAAAATTTTAAAAAAAAAACATTTGTTATGTATACACCCCATTCCAATAATAGACAATTGCCCTTAAATCCCCCATTCATGTACTTTCATGTATGGAGGACACTCAATATTTTTATTTTATACTAGATCCCTAGGATCCAAGTTAATACACCTAATCATGGTTAAAGAATTTTTTATGTCCTAAATGCCCTTTCATATATTTATTAAATATATACATACACACCAAATATACTTATATATTCTAAATGCCCTCTTTGCATATATAGTGGAGGGTTGATTTGATATAATGACTAGCATTAATGTCACGCCGTTGACTCATTTATGAAGAGGAATTAATGATGGACAAAATTTATTTTGACATTTTCTATATACAAATTTACATGCTTGATATCAAGGATGAATCCACACACACACACACACACACACACACACACACACACATCTCTCTCTCTCTCTCTCTCTCTCTCTCTCTCTCTCTCTCTCTCTCTCTCTCGCTCTTATCACATAGAGTTGCGATGGGGATGATGATGGCTTAAGAAGATGAATGGTGCATCATGCATGATTCGAACCCTTCTCCACCATAGCCCAAGTATGGTTCACACTTGTTCCTTTTTTTCTTTTTCGATTTAAGAATCCCAAATTTTTTGTTTAAACACTCAAAATGAGTCACATTTTCTTTTAAAAGTGATTTGATATTTTTTTTTGAAGTTGTTGAATAAGATTGATACATTAACTTCTCTCTATTCCCGTTTCCATTTTCTAGAACATATTGTGAGATTTACAATTCATGTTGAGACTCTTTCTTCCATTTTTATTTTTCAGAACATGTGAAATTCACAAATCATGTTTTGTGATTTGTTTTCGAAAACATGTTGTGATATTCACAAATCATGTTCTGTGATTTGTTTTCCAAAATATGTTGTGAAATTCACAAATCATGTTATGCCACTCTCTTCCATTCCCATTTTTCTAGAATATGTTGTGAAATTCACAAAACATATTGTGAAATTCAGAGAAAATTTGTTGAAATTCACTACTGTAAAAACTTTTAGACATGTGTGCATCTGCATGATGATGGAGATGATTGTGGTTAATATTGGTAGGGTGGTCACTTTCAAAATTTGATTCCTTTAATTTTTTGGGGAGAAATTTTGGGAGAAAACATTAATGAAGGGGTGACCATTATGAAGATTACCAAAGTTGATGAAGGAGGGGTATTTTAGTCACTAAAAAATATCAAAAGCTTAATGATAAATATGTTTTAACCAAGGGACCTATTGCCAAATAAGTACATACAAGGGGGATATAACACTAATTCACCCTTCTAATAAAGTCCACAAAATTATTTTACGTTAGCCAAACTTTTTATATTCTATTCGGGGAACTTTTATTATCAACTAAAAGATAATGTGAACATATGTGAAACCACTGACTATAATCTTCACAGTTCTTACGAAAATCAATGTAATGTTGGATTCACAAAGAAAGAGTTCTTGGATCATTTTTAATCTAATACGAACTCCCATGTACCTATGAAGCAGCTAGACAAACACAAAACTATTTTGTCCGATTCTAGTATGAAACCACAAAACCAATTTTTACATTACCCAAACAGCACTATATTGTTGAATTAGGATTCTTTAACTTTTAAGGTACCTATGGTATGAAATTCAAACTGAGAAGTTTTTGTGTACCTCAATGTAGCGTTTATGTGGTGCTCCATACTCAATGAGGTAACGCCACACAAGATTGTTAGGCCATTTAAATTTTTTTGTGGTGTATTCCATTATTCGAGTAACGCGCTTCTATTGGGTTCGGGTACCAAATGACATGTCACGTGGTACCTCAGGGGTATCCAAAAATTTCTCCAAACTGAGAACCAGGGAACGACACCCAAACACTGCTTCATTTTTTACACATATGTATGCATCTATGCAAGATGTATCTACATATAGTAGCACAAGTGGATGAACTTATTCACGGACGAACATCCATTTAAATGCCAAGGCCGTCGTGAAGCGTAGACTGGCAGCTCACTGCTTTATGCTTTCATCCATAAACATATATATATATATATATATAGTGTTACTCCAGTGCGCACTGGGCTTTTAAGTCTAAAAAAAATAGCGGGTCAACGGGACAGCGAAAAGGGGCACGGGTCAGCAGAGCAGTGCGCAATTTTTTTAGGCTTCCGCAATTTTTTAGGCTTAAAAGTCCAGTACGCTTACCCATTGGGCACTAGAGCCTAACTCTATATATATATATCTAAATATATTTATACATGTATATAGATAGAGAAGTGTGAGAGGTGGGGTATTGGTGAGAGAACAGTGAACTCGTGAACTGGAAGATCATTCTTTGATACTCCGTATTTTCTTTTTCTTCAATTCCCCAAGAATTCTAATGATTCTTAATCACATCCTACTACAATGCCACTTGTTTCAAATTCAACATGGACGAATTCACATGATTGTTTGTTCATTAAGTAATGTATACATGTGGCCGTCTCTTTAGCGACGGAATTTTTTAGAGCATTTTTGCTCACCTAAATTTGCTCATATGAGTTTTTACTATGTGACATGTGTTCCCATTCAATAATTATGTTAATAATACAGGAGCAAAATGGGAATAGAATAGAACAAATGTCACTCAGTGGAGGCGTGAGTGAGCAAAAATGCTCCGAATTTTTTGTCACTACAGACGAAATCGCCTTGTATACATTTTGGCAACGAAATTTCGTCTCAAAAATCATATATACATATATATATATATATTTGTTTATTTATTTATTTATAGGGGCATGTTACCCTATAATATGAAGGTTGTAGGATAGCTTTGTATACCAATTTTTAACGACTAACAAAAATATTTTTAGCAACAAAAAAAAATTTATAGCAATAAATCTTTTTAAAATTATTTCATCACTACAGGTAAAAAAAAAAATTATCGCTAAAGGTGAAAATTTTCGTTGCCAAAAGAGTTTTTTTCGTCGCTAAAAAGACTCCGTGTTATAAGTTAACATTCATATTTATATATATTAAATGCCAACACGAAAATCTCACCATCACCAATTCTCTTGGATTTACTGTTTTATCTCACATGGTTTTATTTCCCAAGAAATTAAAATCCCATTTTTTTTTCAACATTATAATACATACCTTCGGAACTTCTGCATTAATCTAAAAGTTTGTTTTTGAACAACCTTTGCTTGTTTAGTTGTTTTGCAGTCGAGCTTGTTAATTCGAAACTGTTTTTGAAGTAAAAGAAAAAATCAACACTAAGAGGCTGTTGAAAAATACAGATAGACAACCGTTTCTATAAATTTAAGTGTTCAGGTAGTTTTAATTGTTTGCACGGCTCAGTCTAATAAGAACTGGTTCTTTATCAAACTAACAATTTTTCGGTTCTCACCAACAATTATCAAACTAACAATTTTTTGGTTCTCACCAACAAAATCTTGATTCTCACAAGCGTCAGACAAAAAAAATGAGACTTGAGACTGAGTTCAAATTTTATTTTAAACATTTCCAAACAAACCCTGATAGATGAAATTATATGCATGTTGACAGCACGCTCCTCATTCTTCTTAGTGAAATCATTTTATCGCTATTATTCACTTCTGTTCAATTGATGGAAGTCCTATAATTGTAAAGGTGACATCAAAAAATAAGTCAGGTAACCTACAGTAGTTACATATCAAATTCATATATACACATTTGTTAAAAAGATATCATCAAATTCATATGTGCAATTGTGCTGCTATATATATAACATTCTTGACATGGGACCAAAACACACATAATCTTCTATGTCAAAAGGATCACCAATAATGAAAGAGCTAGCTAACTTTTTGTCCCACACTAGGTGTAAACTAATCTATTTTGGTACTCATATTTATGCAAAGTGATTACAATTATCACGTTCATTAATTACAAAATGTCATTGTTGGAGCAATTCTTTTCTTTTCTTTTCTTTTTTTTTTCTTTTTTAAATTACAAGGCTTTCTAGTTCAAGAGCCTCCAATTTTCTTATCATCATTCTTTTCCAATTTGCTCCTTCAATTTTAGAATTATGCCATTATTGGCAATTATGTGGCTTAAATAATTGCGTTGCACATGATATGACAGTAGAGTCACCTTCAATTATAATGAGGTCACGTGAATTTTATCAAAACTTATTCTAAATAGTCTTACTGGCACACCACCTAACATCCAAAACTTTGAAACAAAATTTGACAATTATAACATCAGTTTAAATGATGATTAAGAATAGTACTTGGGGGGATTCCCAAACTTTTTGTCAGACTAATTCTTATCCTTGACAAACATTTCTTACTCTAAACTTAAGGAAATAATCACCAACATATATATCCCCCCCATCTTCCTCTCTCTCTTCCCCAACTCTTTCTCCATTCATCCCCACCACCTCCTCCATGGAAGAATCATCATCACCACCACCACCACCACAACCACAACCACAACCACCACTCAAAACCTATAAACTAACAGCCTCTTCAATCTCCTACACCAAACTCACCAGCACCAGCACCCTCATTCCACCCTCCTTCCTCTTCAAACCATGCACCACCCCACCACCCACCTACATCCTCCGAGACATCTCTCTCACCACCCACCCCTCCCAAATCCTCGCCATCGTCGGCCCTAGCGGAGCCGGAAAATCAACCCTCCTCGACATCCTTGCCGCCCGAACCTCACCCACAAGTGGGACCCTCATCCTCAACTCCTCCCCATTAAACCCCTCCTCATTCAGAAAGCTCTCAGCCTATGTCCCTCAACATGATCAATGCCTCCCTTTACTGACAGTCTCCGAAACTTTCGCCTTCTCTGCCTCTCTCATCAACCCCAAATCAACCCAAATCACCACCATTGTCAACTCTGTCCTCTCCGAGCTCAGACTCACACACTTGGCTCACACAAAGCTCGCCCACGGCCTCTCAGGCGGTGAGAGACGCCGCGTGTCTATAGGCCTTAGCCTCCTCCATGACCCGGCCGTTCTACTGCTCGATGAGCCCACCTCAGGGCTCGACAGCTCTTCGGCTTTGAACGTAATGCAGATCCTAAGATCGATCACTGATTCGCGTCAGAGGAACGTGGTTTTATCAATACACCAGCCGAGCTTTAAAATTCTTTCGACTATAGATACAATTCTTTTGCTGTCAAAAGGGAGTGTAGTCCACCATGGTACACTCTCTTCACTAGAAGCTTTCTTGCTCTCCAATGGCTTCACTGTCCCTCCACAGCTCAATTCTCTAGAATATGCCATGGAAATACTTAACCAGCTTCAGAAAGATATTCCCATTTTGCCCCCATCGTCACTTCCACCATCACCCAATCCCTCTCCCACTTCTTCTCTAGAAGAAATTAAAAACAGAGAAATCAGATACAAAAGCTCAAGACTCCATGAGACTGTCAATCTTTATAAAAGGTCTTGGATGATCATATACAGAACAAAACAACTACTCTTGACAAACACATTACAAGCTCTCGTTGTGGGTCTAGTTCTAGGAACAATTTATATAAATATTGGGTTTGACAAGAATGGGATTGAGAAGAGAATGGGCTTATTTGCTTTCACTCTCACTTTCCTTCTCTCTTCCACAACAGAAACTCTCCCAATCTTCATCCATGAAAGGCCAATTCTACTGAGAGAAACTTCGAGTGGTCTATACAGATTATCATCACATATAATAGCAAACGCACTGGTTTTCTTGCCGTATTTACTCGTAGTCGCGATTATATACTCAGTGTCGGTCTATTTCTTGGTGGGTCTTTGTGGTACATTTCAAGCGTTTGCATACTTTGTTTTGGTCATTTGGGTCATTCTCCTGATGGCTAACTCTTTTGTTCTGTTCTTGAGCTCTCTGGCTCCGAACTACATCACCGGAACTTCGTTGGTGACAGTACTTCTCGGTGGTTTCTTCCTCTTCTCCGGCTACTTCATATCGGAGAAGAGGCTGCCAAAGTACTGGCTGTTCATGCACTACTTGTCAATGTACAAATATGCCCTTGATGCATTGCTAATCAATGAGTACTCTTGCCTTGTATCAAGGTGTTTTATATGGTACGACGAGAACACCAAGACATGCATGGTCAGTGGACGCGATGTGTTGCAAAACAGAGGGCTCCATGAGAGACAGAGATGGACTAATGTGTATGTATTGATTGGGTTCTTTGTGTTCTATCGTTTGCTCTGTTTTGTTGTTTTGATCAGAAGGGTTTCAAGATCCAAGAAATGAGGAGATCAATCTGGTTCTTATGGGTATCAATAAACTTGAGGCTGCTTGATTTGGAAATGATTTGAAAATAAGGAAATAAGTTTTGAGTTTTATTTGTCTGTTTGAAGTATGGGTTTTTTCTTTTTTTTTCCAGCTTTGGAACTAAATGTAAATACAACTTTCATTTTATGTATTTGTTTCTTGTTAATGGCAATTCTGAACCCACTGAGTTTTACTAGCAATATGATAATTTTATTTGTTATAAATTTATAATTAAGTAGAAAGATTGAATCTTGCAATAGTTTAATTATGTTCTCAATCATTTAAGCTCATGCAAGCAATTGTATTTAATTATTTTAAGCACATGAAAGAATGTTCATGACCCAGATCATGAAATTTGATAATAGATTCTTTTTGACTTCATCTCACACTACACACATAAGCCGAAATGAGGTCAATTATCAGAATCAATATACAATACAATTGACTTCCGTATATATACGGATATAGATATAGATATGGATAGCTATACATGTTTTGTTGAAGCTAATGTGGCTAGACTAGAGAGTGATTGGATGGGAACATGAAGGAACTCGGACCACCTAATTTGAACTACTGTGTATTGTCACGGGGGTCCCTATCGAATGATCCAAAGTGATGACACTGAGGAGTGAAGAATCCAAGGACAAAGCGTCCTCATTCAATTAAGAGGTCCCTGTTGTCCGGATGTGAAATGTTGATATGCTCTCGTGTTTTGTTTGATACCTTCTCTCTTTCTTATTTTTTTTTTTTTTTACCTTTAGAATTCAATAACTGCATGTTCACGGGCTGTCCTCCATTTTTTTGGTCCCCCGTGAGTTTACTTTGGTGCTTTCTCTCAACTGATCCCTGTGCCTACACAAGCACCCCAGCTCTCCCCATCAAATATTGCTACAAAACTCACTCTCTCTCTCTCTCTCTCTCTCTCTCTCTCTCTCTCTCTCTCTCTCTCACAAACACACAGAGTTATACACCCCACACACACACACAGTAATACCAGGATCTCTTGTTAATTCCTATTTGAATCCAGATTGTTCTCTCCAAATGTGGGCAATCAGTATTGTGTTGTTTTCTGAGTCGAAGGAAAAACAATTTATCATACAATCGAAAAATAAACGTGCAGCCCTGATATGATGATATCCTAACCCTTAGAATCCACTATCATACAAACACTGTTAGAATAGCAATATCCCGTAATTAAATCCTATTCCGAGAACGAAAAAACCCACTCCAACCCACTCCAATCATAACCTGACCCTATATCAACATAATTCAGGCTTCCTTAAACAACCAAACTGTACCAATACCTCGTAAAATAACAGAATTTTTTACCATCATATTCATTCTCATGCGTAAGCTTAAGAATCTAGCCCAGCTCTTATACCACCAAAATGCCACGACCCATATTAACCGCTTCAACTAGCAAGAAGCACACATCATAGCCTTATGTTTAAACTTTTCAACCTAAAACGGCCATTTAGTATGTGAGAGAAGCTGTCCGGTCATATTTGCCAGGCTCGTTGGACGCTCGCAACCAATGTAAGTTCGCAGGTCATTTGAGACCGAATAGCAGTTAACCACATAATAGCCCATTTGGGCATAGGGCATACCACCGGGGGGACTCTAACCACATCTAGTTGCCTATACGGCAATAAAACCTGCCAACCATTCCAAATTTCCAATGAAAACATACTAAAAAATAACACCTAAAGTTAAAGAACCTGCCTGCCAACCATCAGCAATACAGAAAACCAAGCAACTATGCAGAGCTCTGGATGACCCACTGAACAGATTCCTTTCAGACTCCCCCCTCTGCTTCTTGTTCTTTTCTCATTTAGCAAGGAACTTAAAGTTAAAAGTCATTACTGGAAATATGGGTATGATTTCCATTCAAACTTGAATATAAAAGCACAAGGATGAAAAGATTCACCGAAAAATGAAGTGCATGAACTTAAAAGGGAAAACTTTACAGATGGTAATTTTGCTTTGCATTCAACCACACATGTTACGGTCGGGTGGAAATGAATTTCGACAAGCAAATAAAGCCCAAGGAAAGAAATAATCCCAATTCACCGCTAAAATTGATAAGACCATCTCAAATGTTTACATCTCTTACAATCAGAAACAGGCATGGGATATGTAACAAACATGTGGCGTAATGATTTACATGTGAAGCACATATAGTCATATACTGGTATGCGGAAGGCCAAGGCTGCAAGTGTAGTCTGCCAGCAAAGTACTCCTAAATATAGTTATTCTCAATGAACGGACTCACAAATGTTACCAGCTCTTGATGCACACAACCTAATATTCAGAGAGTAGAAAATGGTGGCCGACCAATACCTTGACATATTTACCCAAGGCCCCTTATGTACTGATCAAGAGTTGTGTTGAACAGCTCGCTTCTACACAAGAACATATGGGTTTACCTGGTTAGAAGTCAATAACTTCCGCATGTGAAAGATAAGTGAAACTTACATGTGATCCGACTTGTAAATGAACATCATAATAGTTTTATGGTGCATGGATGAAATAAAACACATGCCCCCAATCATACATCGGACATAATTTAGGCTTTATAGGAAGAACCCATAATTAATGTTCAGGCATCCAGAAACCCTACAAAGTTGACCGCAACCTCTGAAATAAGAGATACAGTTTAACAAAATATATAAATGAATGGAAGAGTCTTTTCGTTGTCATATTGATTTGTTTTTGACCGGAAGCTTTTACACCAATTCATATTCCATATCCGTTATTCTGCACTAACTCCATGAACATACAATTACTGTAATATAACTCATATAGCACGTGTAATAAGACTATCTACTGTGCTGATTCTTGATTAAATTAGTACAAGGCAAGTGGTACCACTAAACTACATGCTGTGATTACTAAGTTGAATCCATTTTAAGTCAAACCCTTTCAATTATTCTCACAACATTAACCAAATTACCATCCGGATAACCTCTAACCATTTAATACTCATTTTAAGTGACTCCTTCACCTGTGGATATCTCATGTGTTGCTTGTCTGACTTTATTTCTTCTGCTCTACTAGCTCACGCGGCCACGCCCTAGATCATGGATAGTCTTTATCACTACTTACTTCTAAGTCACACTGCTGATTAGACCGACATCTCCAGTTATCTTCACATTTTCTTCAAACAAATTGATAGCTTCTTTACACTCAAGATAACAACTAGCAGGATTTCCCACTAGGTAATCAAATTTTACGAACTAGAATACAAGAAATAAGTATATAGTGATGAATTTCACACTTTCCATGCAAGAAGAAACCATTACATGACACGACGCTAAAACAGTGACCTCGTAGTGCATCCTTTAATTTTCTCTACTACATATTTCGCCCATGGCTTTACTGTCCAAAATACTAAAATCCTCCAGCCTGGAATGACAGCTTAAACAGATTTATAGTTAGATGGAGAATCTCACGGGCAGCAAGGACCAACCAGATAAATCAGCTAATAAATTCTTCATTCAAAGTCCTACAATGTGAAAAGGTTAATCACTCACCTAATTAGAGTTCCAGGAGTGTAGAGTGGATTTTTAACAACATATTCAACATACAAGTTGTAGATGTACTTTAGCGATTCTCTTAGGTCACCAATCCTAGGATGAGTAACAAGGATGATCTGCAAAAAAAAAAAACATACAAGAAGTGGTCCAATCAGATTTGAGTAGTAACAAGATATTCTCATAAAGTGTAAACACCACCAACATACTGATATTATGAGAAAGTCACATTCCCCTATCTAAGCACATAGTTGGTACTTGGTAGCACAAAGTGAGAATATATGTACACACATTACATGTACATAGCTGATAAAAAGTTTATGATCCCAAGAAAAAGCTTATATCCATCAAACCGTTAAGTTATTTTACAATGATACAACGCACGACCAACTGAAGAGTACTACACATAGGTACTACAAAGTGAAAACAAATACCTTAAATTGCTTTTATCCTAAAACATTAACCACAGCTCCATCAAGTTGTCAACAAGTAAATATTAATATACTATGAATTTATGGCACAATGGGCAACCCAAGTGAGTAGTATCATACAATAGTAAACCTTCAGTTCTATGAACAACGCGTTAAGTAAGTTCCAACTCCCGGCATAATAAGTGGGATGTCATACATTCACAGCAGTTGTAAAAAAAACATTTAATAAATCTAAATGCAAGTTCCCTCAGGCCTCCACGTAACATAGTAGAATGATGACAAGGAATACACAATCCAATGGAGAAACAATAAGCAACGACATAAGAAGATTCACTATAGACACCCCATTTTTGCCCAATAAAAAAATGAAAAAGAAAAAAAAAATGTTTGTTTTTGACAAAAAAATGATTTTAAAGAATGCAAAATCATTTCAAGGTCAAAATCAGAAGTTTTGCAAAAAAATCGCGATCAAAAACCAACATAGCCGTGTGGACTGTCCACACCCAATAATTTCTCATTCTCCACAAACTTACTGGAGACAATCTCGGTGGATGACTGTAAAGGAAAAAAGCAAAAGGCAAAAGAAAAGGAGGGAAGGAAAAAGAAGAAAAAAAAAAACAAAAAAAATAATTAAAAAAAAAAGTACTCCCTACGCACTAAGTGCACGTGCGGCACCATTTTCGAGGGTGCCTAACTCCTTCCCTCGACATAACCGAGTCCCTGAACCCATCTCAAGATATCTGGTTCGCGCATGGCTATTCAAAGTCACACTTATAAAGGTCCCACTTTTCTTAAAAACTGTTTTTCAAAAGTCAAAAATGATTACATTAATTGTCTTTGTAGGGATCTTAACACCCGAATATCGTTAGGTGGTGACTCTGAACTTTTACTTTGGCCCTACTCCCACTTTCACCCACTTTTGCACCCATTTCGACATACATAGTCATGATCCTCGAAGGAAACGCCCTTACCTCCACGGCGAGCGCGACAGCTGGCGATTTTCTAAAAATAGAAGAAAGATTTGAAAAGTTCTCAAAATATTTACAAAGATAGATAAGAGGTTGAGGTTGATGAAAAAAATAGAAAAGAGTAAAACAGCTAGCTTAAGAGGTCCAAAAGTGGCACGTTATTTAGCAATCCTGTTGTGATGTTTCTAACAGATTGTGTGTTTGTGCTTTGAAAATGGGTCATACAATATTTGTAAATTCTGAGAAAAATCATAGGAAACTATCATTGAGTTAGGAACACCCTCCAATTGGTTTCATTTGATTTGAATCAAAAATGAATTCATGGTGATTTTTTGACAACTATCACAGCAGTGGACTTTGGCAAACAGGGGTTGTTTAGTGCTTCAATGGTGTAGTGAGGAGGTTGAAGACAGAAAAAGGAGAAATGAGGGAGAGCTAAAAAAGGCCTTAGACCAGAGAGGCTGCTGCTCCCCCCACCCCCCTTTGAATGTGCGTATAGTGAGTATATATATAGGTACTAGGGAGAGAGCGCGATGTTTTTTGTTTTTTTTTTAATTATTTTTTTTGTTTTTTTCTTCTTTTTTCCTTCCTTTTCTTTTGCTTTTTGATTTTTTCTTGTACAGTTATCCACCGAGATTGTCTCCAATAAGTTTATGGAGAATGAGAAATTATTGGGTGTAGACAGTCCACACGGCTATGTTGGTTTTTGAGTCTGATACGGGCGATATTTGGCCCCCTTATCCACAGCGATCACGACCCACGCGGCATTTCACTCTCTCGTATCCACCGCGATCACGCCCCTCATGGCATTTCGCTCTCGAATCTTCACAGCAATCACACCCCACGTGGCATTTTGCTCTCTCATATCCTCAGCAGTCACGCGTATCGTATTCCGTTGACCTTCTCCACAGCGATCACCCGTAAAGGATTTCGCTACTCTCATCTCATCTCATCTCACGGTAATCACACGTATCGCATTTTGCCACTCTTTATCCGCACAACAATCACGTCCCACGTGAAATTTTGCTCTCATATCCTCAGCAGTCACGCGTATCGCATTCTGCTGACCTTATCTCCACAGCGATCACCCATATCGGATTTCACTGCTCTCATCTCTCATCTCACGGCAATCACGCGTATCGCATTTTGCCACTCTCTATCCCACAGCAATCACGTCCAACGTGGCATTTTGCTCTCTGATATCGTCAGCAGTCACGCGTATCGCATTCTACTGACCTTATCTCCACAGCGATCACCTGTATCGGATTTCGCTGCTCTCATCTCTCATCTCACAGCAATCACGCATGTCGCATTTTGCCACTTTCTATCCTGCACCGATCACGCCCCACGTGGCATTTTGCTCTCTTATATCCGTAGCAATCATACCCCCCCCCCCCCCCCCCAACTTGGCATTTTGCTCTCCTATTTCACAGCGATCACGACCCACGTGGCATTTCGCTCTTCACCATCCTAACATGACATCCTCTTCCTCATTCTCGAACTACGCACGAGTTTGATTCTCCTTGCAGGAGATGCGTAGGCAACTCAGCGAGCTCGATCATACCCTTACTTTACTACATTTTCAGTTAGAGTTTGAGATCACGTGGTTACGCACTTCTCAACTACACCATCCCTCTTCTATTCAATTCTCACATGAATCCCCAGCGGAGTCGTTCGCCCATTCTGGTAACACTCTCAATCCCCAATGAAGCTATTTGTCTAATCCAACAATACTCCCAATTCCCAGCTGCCTACCTTGACACACCACTCACTTACCTACACTAGCACATCACTTCTCATCTCACTCGTTCTTAGAGCATCACTTGCTCACTTCTACATGCCAGACTCTCCACTTGACCCTCACAGAGGCAATTCCCAACGGAGCTCACTTGCTTGGCTCAGAAAATCACTTCCAGCACTTTTTGGTTAAAGTTTGAGACTACACCACATAGGATAAATTTTCGACTACACCACTTTATCGGTTAAAGTTCAGGACTACGCCATACAGGCTAAAGTTTCCGACTACACCATTTCTCCATCCAAAAAGATTTTCAAAAAAAAAAAAAAAAGAAAGGCGGCAAAAATGGGTCGTCTACAAAATCTGTCATGATTTGCTATGCAAAACCTTACAAAGTGGGGCAGCTATAGACACCCTATTTTTGCCCAACAAAAAATGGAAAAAGAAAAAAAATTGTTTATATTTGTCAAAAAAATGATTTCAAAGAATGCAAAATCATTTCAAGGTCAAAATCAGAAGTTTTGCAAAAAAATCGCAATCAAAAACCAAAATAGTCGTGTGGACCCAATAATTTCTCATCCTCCACAAACTTATTGGAGACAATCACGGTGGATGTGGTGCGGACACCAGTACCATGATCATGCCGTTCCCGAAGTTCTACCGTCGTCACCGCCAGAGCATAGCTCATCCAATCACTTTATGGTTGGGTGACTACTAGGTTGGCCAGACTCAGGGCCCAAGTAGGTGGATTAGTTAGTAATAAATATGTTATCTTTTACTTTATTCTCTCTGTTTTATGTTTTAGGAAGGTTTCATATTTGGAAACTCTTTCAAGCTAGGACTTTTATTCTCTATAAATAAGGTGCAAATGATGTATTTAGACACTTTTGATGATTAATAAAATTCTACACTGAAATTGCACAGAGATGCTTTTCAAATTTCTGACTTAGGTACAGAGATACCTAGATCATTTTCTCTTATTTTCGTGATTTCTGTTCGCCATCAAATTTGGTATCAGAGCTAAAGAGCAACCACCAAAGTCACAGCCAAATGAGCCGTAATCTGTTCGCAGCCCTATTCACCACACTTTCGGCTATTAATAGTAGTCAGAAAGTCAAAAAAAAAAAAAAGATAAGTCTTTCTTTTATTCTTTTTCTTTTTCTTTTTCTTTTTCTTCTTTACAGTGCATCATCACCAATTCGATGTCGCCATTTCCACGTCCAGAAATCAACAAGCAGTTCCGGTTCACTTCTCACTTAGATTCTTCATTCAAGGGCAGATCTAGCCTTTCCTTGTGGCTTATAATCTGTTAATCTAAAGGTAGTATTAATTGGATTTTTGTGCTTGAACCCTCAACCTATTCACTTACCATTACCTACTCGTTCACACACTAATCCTCTATACCAACCTTTGGCTCATACTCTCCTGATTAACAATCCACCTACTCGTACCCCTTTTAGTTCGACTGGACCTATATATTCATTGTGGAGCTATACCATTTTGTGTGAAAGTGCATTGCTTACGGTTTGGTGACTTTAAAATTACGAATAATCGTCACACGTGATTGCAGCCTAATCTGAAATATAAATCACATTCTGAATTTCGTGCGTCACTAATTAGCTAGTATTTTAGTTTGCAAACTTGTTAGCAATGAATCTCTTACTGATCATCTCTCACTTAGTCGGTAGTCGTTGCATGCATCTCCGTAGTGGCCATAGAGTTTACAATAATACAACTCCTGTCAACATGGACTCCCCGTACATAACGGACCTAGCCAAACTCATTCATGACCTCTTTGCCCGTTTTGATCAAACTAATGCTTGAATTGAGCAGACCAACAATCGGTGCATCTATTGAAACGTCTCTTGAACGCGTTTTAGGCGCGCCAGAAGGTGATACATCCATCATGGGGGGTGATTACTTTGGCGGGGTCGAACAAAACCCACCTCATCAATTTCACCCGAGAGTCCCGCAGCAAGGTGCGAACTATGCCCGTCCCCAACATTACGCACATCATAGGGAACCAGCTTTGAATCACCCTGTAGGCGATTTCCATGACCCTGATGAGAAAATCATGCAAAATATTAAGGTGGAAGCACCCGCCTTTGATGGCCGCCTTGATTCGAAGGTTTTTACCGATGGGATATTCGAGATGGATCACTTCTTCGAATGCCATAACTTATCTGACCAAAAGAAAGTTCGATTTGCCAAGATTGAAGCTCATTGGGCGAGTCAAACTTTTTTGGCAAACTACCGAGCAAACCCTTGCCCGACGAAACCAATCTGGCATCACTGATTGGATCGAGATGAAAGCGAGACTCAAGGAGAAATACCTCCCTCAATCATACCAAGGTGATCTCCTGGATCAATGGAATGGTTTGCGTCAGGGGACCAAGCCTGCCACCGACTATGTGGCCCAATTTGAAGAATACTTGATGCGCTGCGACGTCTGCGAGGATAAGTGTGTGACCTTGAGCAGGTTCTGGAAAGGTCTTAATTATGATCTTCGACATGAACTCGTTCTCCTCGACGCTAACTCCCTAGACCAGGCTTACACTTTCGTCCAGAATTATGAGCTAATTTCCAAACCACAATTCCAACATCGAGTCTCTTCAACCAATTCCCAGCCCTGGACCCTGAAATCAAATCAAGTTGCCCCACAAGACTAAATCGGTTCCCTACATTTCCCCTGCTCGAAGGGACGACAAGGGCAAAGGGGTAGCCTCCACCTCTAACATGAACTCCAAAGTCCAATGCTTTAAATGCCATGAATTTGGTCATGTCGCTTCAAGGTGTCCAAACACGGCACTCATCATCAATGAAGAAGTCACGGAGGTCACTAACAACGACCCCCACCAATAGGATTATCTTCGGGATGTGGAGGACATTTTGGAACAGGAGGAGGGATGCGAGAAAACCCTAACCTTGGCTGCATTCGAACTACCCCTTTTTTAATCCTTTGTGGAAAAACTCCAATTCGTCTAACCTGGGAGTGGTTAGGTGTGCACTGACACTATCTTCCATACTACATCAGATATGGTGACAAAGCTTGAAAGGTCATCATCGATAGTAGTAACTATATCAATGCTATGTCCGCCAGTACCATTGCGTGCTTGGGCTGGAAAGATGTTCCCCACCCCAACCCTTACAAAGTTTCTTGGGTTGACACCTCGTCCCTTGCAATCAATACGAGGTGTCTTGTGCCTATCGAATTCCTCTCGTATAAGGAGGACATTTGGTGTGACATCATCCCAATAGACGTCGCGCATATCATCCTAGGTCGACCGTGGTTGTTTGATTTGGACGTCACCATCTATGGTCGCTCGAACTCTTGTTCGTTTGAGCATGGCGGTATAAAGATCAAGTTACACCCCATGCAGCCCAGACCCATTCCTAAGAGCAAAGACACCACTCGTACACCGACACAAGGGTTACACATCATTAACCCCAAAGAGTTCGAACGATTAGCAACCACAGGGTCCATCATCTTTGTCTTGGTATCTCGAGAGACCCCTCCACATAACACACAAAACCACCCCAAAGAGGTGATCTCGGTATTAAGCGAATTCAAGGACATATTTCCATAACCTCCCTGATAACTTGCCCCCATTACGGGACAACCAACATGCTATTGACCTTATCCCTGGAGCATCTTTACCAAATCTACCCCATTACAGGATGAGCCCAACAGAGTATGCGGAGCTTCGAAAGCAAGTTAACGAATTTCTTGACAAGGGGTTTGTGCAAGAGAGTACAAGTCCTTGTGTTGCGCCCGCACTATTAACACCTAAGAAGGACGGTTCTTGGAGGATGTGCGTTGACGGTCGTGCAATCAACAAAATCACAGTTAAGTACCGCTTCCCAATTCCTCGGTTAGATGACATGTTGGACCAAATGGCTAGTGCGAACATTTTTTCAAAGATTGATTTAAAAAGTGGCTACCACCAAATATGATCGCCCAGGTGATGAATGGAAAACCGCTTTTAAGACGAAAGATGGTTTATATGAGTGGTTAGTTATGCCATTCAATCTGTCTAATGCTCCCAGCACCTTTATGCGAGTCATGACGCAAGTCCTTCGTCCGTTCATGGGTCAATTCCTTGTGGTATATTTCGACGATATACTAATTTACAGTCACTCGAAGGAGACTCACTTGTCCCATCTTAAACAGGTGTCACGCCCTACGGGAAGCTAGTTTGTACGCCAACCTCAAGAAATGTTCCTTCTTTGATGATAGAGTCGTCTTCCTTGGTTATGTAGTATCATCGGAAGGAGTATCGGTAGACCCGAACAAGGTCAAAGCAATCATCGAATGGCCAGAGCCCAAAAGCATACATGAAGCCCGTAGATTTCATGGGTTAGTGACTTTCTATTGCTGTTTCATTCAGGGATTCAACACAATTGTGTCCCTAATAACCGATTCCTTGAAGAAATCCATGTCTAAATACAGAAATCCACGTCCGATTCATGATTACGTGCTTTCTAATACAGAAATCTACGTCCGATTCAGAATTACTTGGTTTCTAATACAGAAATTCTACATGGTTTCTAATACAAAGATCCATGTTCAACTGGGGACTACGCGGTTTCTACTACAGAGATCTATGTTCTACTGGGGACTAGGCAGTTTTGTAATACAGAAATCCATGTCTAAATAAGAAGATCGCTTAATTCATATAAATAGAATAATAAAAAGAAAGAATAGATTAATCAGACTCAACAGTCACCTTTGCATTCGGAGATCGTCATAGGTAAGTATTCTTATCCTATACACACTTCATATTTTTTTCTTTCTTTTGAGCACAGACCCTTACTTCCGGAATACAATAAAAGATAAAAATAAATAAATAAAAATAAAAATCTCCTTTTCAATAAACTTGGGCACTGACCTTTACTTCCAGTACACTTTTCAGTCATTTGGGCACCGACCCTTACTTCCGGCGTAAGATTAAAAGGACAGAAAAAATGAAAGATAGAAAAGTATAAAAAAAAATATAATAATAATATTTCATTCTCCATTCACTCACATAATCTCATTTCAATCTCAATCACTTTACAAAGGCTAAAATCTAGGACTATACCACATGGGTTAAAGTTCCTAGTTACACCGATTCCTTCTCAAATCACTACATCATACACGCACGGTCAAGCGAGACCACTCTTTTTTGGTAAAAATCACTCATACACTTGTACACACGAAAGTCAGAACTACGTTTAGCTTGATTCCCATCTCGGGATACGTAAGCAACTCTCAAACAGTGCGGCCATACCCATCACCACAATGTAGCAAGAGTACTAACACGTGACACGGGTACGATACGATACGGGTATGGGGGTACAGCAATTTCCAAAAATGTAGGGTACGGGTACGGCTAGGGTACCAACCAAACCAAACCAAGCCTTGTCTCCCAATCAGTTGGGGTCGACTGTATGAATCTTTTTTCTCCATTTTGCACGACCAAGAGCTATATGCTCACTTAAATTATATATTTTCATATCTTGTTGCATAACATACTCCCAGATCAGTCTAGGTCTGCCCCTCCCTCTAGCCATTCCAGACACTACGATCTTATCACTCTTTCGCACAGGTGCATGTACAGGTCTTCGTTGCACATGGCCGAACCATCTAAGTCTATTCTCCCTCAACTTATCCTCAATATCTGCCACTCCTACAGTCTCTCTAATGTACTCATTTCTAATTCTATCTTTCCTAGTCTTACCACACATCCACCTTAGCATCCTCATCTCAGCTACGCTCTCTTTGCTAATGTGTTGTTTCTTAGTTGCCCAACATTCTGTCCCATAGAGCATAGCTTGCCTAATTGCTGTCCTATAAAATTTTCCTTTCAATTTTGCTAGTATTCTCCGATCACATAATACTCCGGAAGCACTCCTCCACTTCAGCCAGCCTATTTTAATTCTGTTCAAAGAGAGAATAGAGAGAAAGAGAAGGCTTAACCTAATTAGGTTAGCCCACACTTATATATATATATATATATATCAATCATATATTCAAGAAAATTACAAATATACCCTTAATACTAATACTTATATTCTAACACTCCCCCTCAAGCTGGAGCATAGATATCTATCATGCCCAGCTTGTTACAAAGATTATAGAACGATCCTCTATTTAGTGCCTTGGTAAGAATATCTCCTAGTTGCTCACTAGACCTAACACAAGAAGTAACAATTTCCTTTCTCATAACCATATCTCTGATAAAATGACAATCAACTTCAATATGTTTGGTCCTCTCATGAAACACTGGATTACTTGCAATGTACATAGCTGCTTGATTATCACAATACATCTTCATAGGTTTACTACTTGGAAATCCCATCTCTTGCAGAATAGTCTTCACCCATAACAACTCACACGCAGTATGAGCCATAGCTCTATACTCAGCCTCTGCACTTGATCTTGCAACTACATTTTGCTTTTTGCTCTTCCAATTGACGAGATTTCCACCAACGAACACACAAAACCCTGATACTGAACGTCTATCAAGACTGTCTCCTGCCCAACTGGCATCTGAGAAACCAACTATCTCCAAATTATCTGAAGGCTTCAACACTAAGCTTTTACCAGGGGCACCTTTTAAATACCTCAATATACGACACACTGCCTCCCAATGTGATAACTTGGGACTCTGCATAAACTGACTAACAACTCCAACAGAGAAGGTGATATCAAGTCGAGTTACGGTTAAATAAATCAACTTACCCACAAGTCTTCTATACCTTCCAACATCATTGAAGTCTTCTCCATCATCTTTACTAAACTTAATATTTAAGTCCATTGGAGTGTCGACAGGTTTTGAACCCATCAATCCTGTTTCATCTAGAAGGTCAAGGACATACTTTCTTTGGGATAAGAAAATTCCTTCCTTAGATCTTGCTGCCTCAATACCCAAAAAATAACGTAGTAGCCCCAAATCCTTCACATGAAAATGCTTACTTAAATGAGATTTCAATAACTGTATACCTTCACTGTCACTGCCGGTAATCACTATATCATCCACATAAACTGCTAGAACTATCGTACCTTTCTCACAGTGTCTCACAAAAACTGAATGATCAGAACTAGTTCTTCTCAACCCATATGAACTAGCTACTTGGCTAAACTTGTCAAACCAGGCCCTTGGAGACTGTTTTAAGGCCATAAATGGCTTTCTTCAACCTACATACTTTATGTGACTCCCCCTGAGCAACATACCCAGGAGGTTGCTCCATATACACTTCCTCCTGTAGGTCACCATGAAGAAAAGCATTCTTTATGTCAAGTTGATGTAGAGGCCATCCCTTAGTAACAGCAACAGACAATAAAATGCGAACAGAATTGAGACGAGCTACAGGGGAAAAGGTTTCAAAGTAATCCACACCAAAAGTCTGAGTGTACCCTTTAGCCACCAAACGAGCTTTCAACCGTTCGACAGTACCATCCGGATGATACTTAACCACATAAACCCAACGACAACCTACATGTTTCCCAGAAGGAAGATCAGTTAACTCCCACGTACCATTTTTGGACAACGCCAACATCTCATCATCCATAGCACTCTTCCAACCCGGAGAAACCAATGTCTGAGTATGAGACTGAGGAACAGAGACTGAAGATAAAGCACTAACAAAAGAGCGCAGTGAAGACGATAAATGAGAATACGAAACAACCTGATCAATAGGATGGTGAGTGCAAGAACGAGTACCTTTTCGAAGAGCAATGGGTAGATCATGAGATTGAGGAACCTCAGCCGAAGTGGATGAAGATGGAGGTGGAGCTGGCGGGTCATGAATACTGGATGGCTTGTCACGACGACGATACACCTGCAAGGGAGGAGAACTAGGAGGAATGGGTAAGGGAATAGTAGACGATGGAGCAAGAACATCAACATCTAAGGAAGCACCGGAGGACGAAAAAAATGATGTACCTTCAAAGAAGGTGACATCTGCACTAATCACATAACGACGACTCTGAGGATTCCAGCATTTATAACCTTTTTGAGTGCGTGAATATCCCACAAATATACATTTGGTGGCCCGAGGATCCAATTTGTCATGACCAGGAGTAAGAACATGAACAAATGCAACACAACCAAACACACGTGGTGGTAAGGCAAACAATGATCTATCTGGATAGAGAACAGAATGAGGAATGCCACCACTAAGAACAGATGAAGGCATTCGATTAATAAGATAACAGACAGTAAGTACAGCATCCCCCCAAAATTGTTTAGGAACATGCATGTGCAACATAATTGTTCGGGCAACCTCAAGAAGGTGTATATTTTTTCGTTCAGCTACCCCATTCTGTTGTGGAGTATAACCACTAGAGGATTGATGAATTATCCCCTGAGAATCACAATAGGACTGAAGAGGTCCTTTAACATATTCTAAAGCATTATCAGATTGTAAAATACGAATAGTGCAACCAAACTGAGTCATAATCTCTTTATAAAATAATTGAAAAATTGAAGAAATATCTGAACGTTCTTTCATTAAAAATAACCATGTCATCCTGGAACAATCATCCACAAAAGACACAATAAGAAAAACCTAATAGACTCTTATGTCTAGACGGACCCCAAACGTCGGAATGAACCAACTCAAAAGGAGTGGCCCGACGATTATTTTTACGTAAAGGAAAAGACACCCTATGATGCTTACCTAACTGGCAAGCCTCACACTCTAAACTAGACATAGACTTAAAGGACGGAAATACCAACTGCAAGGACTGTAGTGAAGGATGGCCCAGACGGCAGTACCATTGATGTGGTGAAACAGTTGTATGTAAAGCCGTCGATTTATTCGCTATTGAATGTTGTTCCAGGTAATAAAGACCATCTCGCTCACGACCTCCACCAATCATCTTCTTCGAGCCGAGGTCCTGAAAAACACAATGAGAGGGATAAAATGTTACAGAACAATTTAAAGATTTAGTAAGTTGACTGACCGATAGGAGACTAAAGGGAAATTGAGGAATATAATTTACAGATGACAATGAAAGAGATGAGGTGGGAGAAACAGGACCATGACCAATAATAGGACAAGATCGTCCATCAGCTAAAACAACAGAAGGCTGTGTGGGTATACTAAGCAATTGTGTAAATACATTGGACTTACCAATCATATGTGCCGAAGCCCCTGAGTCGATGACCCATGGTGAAGGAGCAGATAAAGAAAAACACGCAATATTACCTGACTGTGCAAAACCAGCAGTACCTGACGCAATATTACCTGACTGTTGCTGTTGGATTAAGGCATTGTATTCCTCGCGGGAGAGAGTGATAGACTCATTTGAAGATGCTACGGCAGGTGGAGGAGTACTAACTTCCTGTTGAGACCCAGAAGCATTGTCAGAAGAGTACAGGGCTGGATTAGGTGAGGTCTCCCACGGCTTACCATAGATATCATAACACCTATCCACAGTATGATTGTCACCCCCGCAGTGTGTACAATAAAGAGAACCACGGCCTCGACCAAAACCACGACCACGTCCCGGAGGACCTCCTCGTCCTCGATTACCATTAAACATAGGAGGGGAATTGCCAAAGCCACGACCACTGCGACCGCGATTATTACCAGAAAAATTGCCACGACCACGAAAGGCCCCTCTATATCCCGTAGATGTAAGAAGTGCAGAATTTTCTTTCCCAACAGGCTCAGAAGATATGGAGGAGGAAGACTCTGTAGTAACGCGAAGCACACGAGAATACACATTGCTCAAGGATGGAATACTACCATCACCGGCCAAAATCTGACTTAACAGACTGAAGATTCGAATGTAAACCAGATAAGAACTTGGAGACATAAAATTCCTCTCGTTGCTTCTTGATAACGTCAACATCATTAGTGATAGGATGATACTGATTCAACTCATCCATGAGTCCCTTAAATGTACTGTAGTATTCACTAACCGGCTTATCACCCTGTTGAAGCAGAAACAAATTTTGATATACCTCATAAACGCGAGAAACATTCTTTTCCATAGAAAACGTCTCATGAACAGACTCCCAAATCTCTTTGGCTGAGGACAAGAACATGACACTTGAACACACAGTAGGTTCCATACTATTCCACAACCAGGACATAACCACATAATTCTCAGACACCCAATCTTCATAATCCTTACTATCCTTAGTCGGAGCAACAGACTCAATATATTTCAACTTCTTCCTAGCCCCTAAGGCAACTTTCATAGTTTGAGCCCACAACAAGTAATTGGACCCATTGAACTTAGTAGTGATAATTTGCATACTTACAACATCGGACGAAGAAATAGAACCTTTCTTGTCAGCCCATATCAACCAAAAACAGTAGGAGTCTTATACCCAATAACAAAGGAAAAATACTAACAAAGAACAAGAAGCAACATCAACACCAATAAACTCAAATGGAACTAACCAATAAGGTCCATAAAGGGACCGAGACAACACGAACGAAGAAACCACCAATCAAAATTGCCTAATCGAGTTCCGATGTATGCGAATATAATCCCTTGGACGGTTGGAGTTCAAGAAAGTGCAGAAATCAGATCATGAACAATGCCCGATGAATAGTTACTGCATGAACAGTGTTTTCGGTGAATAGTAACTGCGTGAACAGTGTTCGATGAACAGTGTTTTCGGTGAACAGTGCTTGCGTGAACAGTAACTGCGTGAATAGTGATGCGGTTGTGATGGTGGTGGTGGTGGTGGTGGTGTGCGGCGCCGAGAAGCCTATTCGGGTGGCTCTGATACCATGTTCAAGGAGAGAATAGAGAGAAAGAGAAGGCTTAAGCTAATTAGGTTAGCCCACACTTATATATATATATATATCAATCATATATTCAAGAAAATTACAAATATACCCTTAATACTAATACTTATATTCTAACAAATTCTATGGGTCACGCATCACCAATCTCTCCATCTCTACTGATCATTGAACCTAGATAGCGAAAGTGTTCCCTCTTTGGAATCTCCTGGTCTTCGATCTTCATTGCTTCGTTGTCTCTACTTCCACTGGTGCTAAAACTGCATTCCATGTATTATGTTTTTGTCCTACTTATCTTTAGCCCCTTAGTCTCCAGTGCTTCTCTCCAAGCTTCCAGTTTAGTGTTGAGTCCCCCTTTAGTCTCATCAACCAAGACAATATCATCTGCGAACAACATACACCATGGGACCTCATCTCGAATAAAAAAATGTTTTTAAAAGCATACTTTTAATAATTAAAAAAGAAAAAAAGAAAAAGAAGAAGATTGAACAACACTCCTACATATTAATCCATAGCATATTAGCAAATAAGTAGTCTAAGGACTAAACGACATTGTTTTAGCATTACAAGTCCACAACATTAAAGAAGAAAAAAAAAAATAATAATAAAAAAGAAGAAGAAACAAGTCTACTAAGTACCCACAAAGTATCCCTCATAGTTGTACCCTCCATAGTTTTCAAAAAATACAATCTGACCCCCGTACCGTACCCACGAAGTACCCATGTCGTACCCACGAAGTACCCGAGCCGTACCCATGTTGAATCCTTCACTTAAAAGTATCAGGACACCACTGGAGGGGTACCCGACACGTACCCAGGCGTATGGTACAGGTGTCGGTGTCCCCCAAGTACCCGGTACTGGTACTTCATTCAAAATTGAGTACCCATGCTTCCTAGCATCACCATTTTCTGTCCTATTCACTTTCTAAAACTTGTTTTCAATCGAAATGCCCCCATTTTAATGAAAATCACTAAAGTCGGCGACCGTGTGTTTCACGAATGTTCGAGGGTTCCTAACACCTTCCCTCGACATAACCAAGTCCCCGAACCCATCTCAAGATATCTGGTTCTCACATGGCTATTCAGAGTCACACTTTTAAAGGGCCTACTTTTCTCAAAAATTGTTTTTCAAAAGTCAAAGATGATTACCTTAATTGTCTTTGTAGGGATCCTAACTCCCGAATATCGTTAGGTGGCGACTTTGAACTATTAATTTGGCACAACTCCCACTTTCAACCACTTTTGCACTCTTTCGACATAAATAGTCGTGATCCTCGATGGAAATGCCCTCACCCCAGGCCGGGCGCGACCGCTGGCGACTCTGCTGAAGAATAAACTTAAGAGGACGCAGGCCGTCACTTTAGTAATTTTTATTACAATGGGGCATTTCTTTTGTATTAACGGTTTTATTCTTTTTATTTTTCTCTGTGTAGATTTTCGTCTTGTACAAGTGTTTACGACTCACGCCAAAAGAAACTTGCGAGGCCAATGCAGAGGGAAGAGGCTGCTGCTCGCCCCCCCCCCCCCCCCCCCCCCCCCCCCCCCCCCCTTGAATGTGCGTATAGTGAGTATATATAGGTACTACTAGGGAGAAAGAGCAATGTTTTTTGTTTTTTTTAAAATTATTTTTTTTGTTTTTTTCTTCTTTTTTCCTTCCCTCCTTTTCTTTTGCTTTCTTTAGCTTTTTGCTTTTTTCCTTTACAACAATCCACTGAGATTATGTCCAATAAGTTTGTGGAGAATGAGAAATTATTGGGTGTGGACAGTCCACACGGCTATATTGATTTTTGAGTCCGTTACGAGTGATATTTTGCCTCCTTATTCACAGCGATCACGCCCCACGTGGCATTTCGCTCGCTCATATCCACCACGATCACACCCCTCGTGGCATTTCACTCTCGAATCCTCACAGCAATCACGCCCCATGTGGCATTTTGCTCTCTCATATCCTCGGCAGCCATGCGTATCGCAATCTACTGACCTTATCTCCACAGCGATCACCCATATCGAATTTCATTGCTCTCATCTCTCATCTCACGGCAATCACTCGTATCGCATTTTGCCACACTCTATTTCACAGCAGTCACGCCCCATGTGGCAATTTGCTCTCTCATATCCTCAGCACTCACGCGTATCGCATTCTACTGACTTTATCACCACAGCGATCACCCATATCGGATTTCTCTGCTCTCATCTCTCATCTGACAGCAATCACGCATGTAGCATTTTGCCACTCTCTATCCCGCAGCGATCACGCCCCACGTGGCATTTTGCTCTCTTATATCCGCAGCAGTCACGCCCCACTTGGCATTTTGCTCTCCTATCTCACAGCGATCACGCCCCACGTGGAATTTCGCTATTCACCATCCTAACATGACATACTCTTCCTCATTCACAAACTACGCACGGTCTGATTCTCTCCTTGCAGGAGATTCGCAAGCAGCTCAGCGAGCTCAACCATACCCTTACTTTACTACATTTTTTGTTAGAGTTTGAGATCACATGGTTACGCACTTCTCAACTACACGATCCCTCTTCTATTCCATTCTCACATGAATCCCCAGCGAAGTCGTTCGCCCATTCTGGTAACACTCAATCCCCAGCAAAGCTTTTTGCCTAATCCGGCAATACTCCCAATTCGGAACTGCCTACCTTAACACACCACTCACTTACCTACTCTGGCACATCACTTCTCATCTCGCTCGTTCCCAGAGCATCACTTGCTCACTTCTACATGCCAAACTCTCCACTTGACCCTCACAGAGTCAATTCCCAACGGACCTCACTTGCTTGGCCCGGAAAATCACTTCCACCACTTTCTCGGTTAAAGTTCAGGATTACACCATACAGGCTAAAGTTCCCGACTACACCATTTCTCTCCAGTCTAAAAGATTTTCAAAAAAAAAGGAAGGCGGCAAAAATGGGTCGTCTATTGAATTTTTGTCATGATTTGCTCCGCAAAACCTAACAAAGAGGGGCAGCTACCCCATTTTTGCCCAACAAAAAATGGAAAAGGATAAAAAATATAATAATAATAAATAAATAAATAAATAAATAAAAATGTTTGTTTTTGTCAAAAAAAAAAATGACATCAAAGAATGCAAAATCATTTCAAGGTCAAAATCGGAAGATTTGCAAAAAATCGCAATCAAAAACAAACATAGTCGTGTGAATTGTCCACACCCAATAATTTCGCATTCTCTAAAAACTTATTGGAGATAATCTCGGTGGATGACTGTAAAGGTCCTAAAGGAAAATGCAAAAACCAAAAAAAAAAAAGGAGGGAAGGAAAAAATAAATAAATAAATAAATAAGAAAAAAACAAAAAGCATCTCTCTCCCTAGTACCTATATATATACTCACTATACGCACATTCAAAGGGAATTTGGGGGGGGGGGGGGGGGGGGGGAAGAGCAGTAGCCTCTCTTCCCTCTAAGGCCTTGTTTAGCCCTCCCTCATTTCTCCTTTCTCCATATTTATCCTCCTCACTACAGCATTGAAGCACAAAACAGCTCATGCTTGCAAAAGTCCACTACTGTGACAATTGTCAAAAAATCACTATGAATTCATTTTTGATTCAAATCAAATGAAACCAATTGGAGAGTGTTCCAAACTCAATGATAGTTTCCTATGATTTGTCTCAGAATTTACAAAAATTGTATGACCCATTTTCAAAGCACAAACACATAAGGTATACAACCTGTCAGAAACATCACAGCAGGATTGCTAAATAACGTCCCACTTTTGGACCTCTTAAGCTGGTTGTTTTGCACTATTCTATTTTTTTTTTTTTCATCAACCTCAACCTCTTATCTATCCTTGTAAATTTTTTGAGAATTTTCAAATCTTTCTTCTATTTTTAAAAAATAGTTTACTTTCAGTCGACAGTTCAGTCACTATTTCTAAGTGAGGGTGCTTCTAAATTCAATTCCTCACAATCTATGGATGATATTGCAAAACGTTTTCTTCCATGGAAACTAGACTCATTTGGGAAGATTTCATCAAATTTTCATAAAAATAGATGTACTAAAACCCCTCCATTCTATTTTGGGAAAACTCCTCTCAAAAAATTTGAAAACTGAAAGAAAAACTACAAAAAAAAATTTATTTTCCTGAATACTCCTAATTTATCAAGTTGCTCAATAACTTTGATAAAAGAGAAATTTGAACATTCTCCTTCGGGCACCAACCCTTACTTCCGGCACAAAAATTATATTATAAAAATTACAAAAATGAAAATAATTTAAAACCACGTCCGATTCAGTATTACGTGCTTTCCAATACAGAAATCCACGTCCGATTCGGGATTACTTGGTTTCCAATACAAAAATCCTACATGGTTTATAATACACAGATCCATGTTCTACTGGGGACTACGCGGTTTCTAATACGGAGATCTATGTTCTACTGGGGACTACGCGGTTTTCTAATACGAAAATCCATGTCTAAATAAGAAAGATCGCTTAATTCATATAAATAGAATAATAAAAAGAAAGAAAAGATTAATCGGACTCAACACTCGCCTTTGCATTCGGAGATCTTCACCGGTAAGTCTTCTTATCCTATACACACTTCACATTTTTTTTCTTTCTTTTGGGCACTGACCCTTACTTCCGGCGTAAAACAAAAAATAATAAATAATAAAAAAAAATCTCCTTTTCAATAAACTTGGGCACCGACCCTTACTTCTGGTACACTATTCAATCATTTGAGCACCAATCCTTATTTCAGATGTAGGACTAAAAGGACAGAAAAAATGAAAGATAAAAAAGTATAAAAAAAAATACTTCATTCTCCATTCACTTACATAATATCATTTTAATCTCAATCCCTTTCAGTGTTCTAAAAATCGGCCTAGGCTGCGCCTTGGCACTAGGCGGTGCCCGGACGCCGAGATTTTCCCTAGGCGTTTGAGAAAATCGGCCAATGGATTAGTCGGCCTCTAGGCGGTGCTAGGCGGGCTAGGGTGAGAATGCTACAAAGTCTTATTTGGGTCTGACTCTTTGGAAAAAAAAACCCTAACATTAGTATATATATACACTTACGGTTTAAGTTAGTTATGGAGAGATCCCTAATAGTTTTTTAGAATATTAATAATCTTTACTTATTTCCAAAAAACACCACATAACCTTTATATATATATATATATATCTATTATTTGAACCACAAATCTATAATTATTTTTAATTAACACCACATAACTCGTATATATATCTATTATATAATTAATTTTGTTTATAAAACAAATCCGCCTAGGCGTCCGCCTAGGCCCCTAGGCGCTAGGCCCCCCTCCACTGCCCGACTAGCGCCTAGCGATTTTTAGAACATTGATCCCTTTACAAAGGTTAAAATCTAGGACTATACCATGTTGTTAAAGTTCCTAGTTACACCGACTCCTTATCAAGTCACTACATCACACATGCACGGTCAAACGTAATCACTCTTCTTTTGTAAAAATCATGTATACACTCGCACACACGAAAGTTAGAACTATGTTTGGTCTGATTCGCGTCTCGGGATACGTAAGCAACTCTCAAACAGTGCGACCATACCCATCACCATTTTCCGTCCTCTTCACTTTCTCAAAGTTGTTTTCAATCGAAATGCCCCCATTTTAATGAAAATCACTAAAGCCGGGGCAACCGTGTGTTTCACGAATGATCGAGGGTGTGCCCCACCTTCCCTCGACATAACCGAGTCCCCGAATCCAACTCAAGATCTCTGGTTCTCGCATGGCTATTCAGAGTCACACTTATAAAGGGCCCACTTTTCTCAAAAACTGTTTTTCAAAAATCAAAGATGATTACCTTAATTGTCTTTGCAGGGATCCTAACACCCCAATAGCGTTAGGCGGCGACTCTGAACTTTTACTGTTGCCCAACTCCCACTTTCACCCACTTTTGCATGCTTTTCGACATAAATAGTCGCGATCCTCGAAGGAAATGCCCTCACCTCCAAGGCAGGCGCGACAACTGGCAGCTCTGCTAGGGAATACACTTAAGAGGACGGAGGCCGTCACTTTAGTAATTTTTATTAGAATGGGCCATTTCTTTTGTATTAACAGTTTTATTCTTTTCATTTTTCTCTTTGAAGATTTTGCTCTTGTACAGGTGTTTACGACTCACGCCAAAAAAACTTGTGAGGCCAATGTAGAAATTGCAAAGGTCAATGCCAAAATCATTATGCACACTACACACTGACATTGAGCATAACATGTCCTAGTTCTTGTTAACCCTTTAAGATTAGATAAGGAGATTAGTACGTGGCATGGCCGTCGCGGTGTCACCGTCGGTACCAACATAGAAAATCTCCCACTCGAACCACCAACCTAAGAAAGTGCTTCGGCGCTGCAGGTTTGAAGGTTTGGGCACCGACCCTTACTTTCGGAACACTTTTCTGTCATTTGGGCACCGACCCTAATTTCCGGTACACTTTTCAGTCATTTGGGCACCGACAGAAAAAATGAAAAATAGAAAAGTATAAAAAACATACTTCATTCTCCATTCACTTACATAATCTCATTTCAATCTCAATCACCTTACAAATGTTAAAATCTAGGACTATACCATGTGGGTTAAAGTTCCTAGTTACACAACTCCTTCTCAAATCACTACATCACACATACACGGTCAAATGTGACCACTCTTTTTTTGTAATAATCATGCATACACTCGCACACACGAAAGTCAAACTACGTTTAGCCTAATTCCCGCCTCGGGATCGTAAACAACCCTCAAAGAGTGCGGCAATACCCATCACCACTTTCTGTCCTAGTCACTTTCTAAAACCTGTTTTCAATCGATATGCCGACATTTTAATGAAAATCACTCAAGCCGGCAACCATGTGTTTCACGGATGTTCGAGGGTGCCTAACACCTTCCCTCGACATAACCGAGTCCCTGAACCCATCTCAAGATCTCTGGTTCTCGCATGGCTATTCAGAGTCACTTTTAAAATGCCCACTTTTCTCAAAAACTGTTTTTCAAAAGTCAAAGATGATTACCTTAATTGTCTTTGCAGGGATCCTAACTCCCCAATATCGTTAGGTGGCGACTCTGAACTTTTACTTAGCCATAGTCCCATTTTCACCCACTTTTGCACGCTTTTCGACATAAACAGTCGCGATCCTCGAAGGAAACGCCCTCACCTCCAAGGCAAGCACGACAGTTGGCAACTCTGCTGGGGAATACACTTAAGAGGACGCAGGCTGTCACTTTAGTAATTTTTATTCCAATAGGGCATTTTCTCTGTATTTTAACGGTTCTCTTTGTAGATTTTTGTCTTGTATAGGTGTTTACAACTCACTCCAAAGGAAACTTGTGAAGCCAATGCAGAGGGGAGAGAGGCTGCTACTCTACCCCCGACCCCACAAACAAACTTTGAATGTGCGTATAGTGAGTATATATATGTATAGCAAGAGAGCGATGTTTTTTTGTTTTTTTAAATTATTTTTCTTCTTTTTTCCTTCCCTCCTTTTCTTTTGCTTTTTGCTTTTTTCCTTTATAGTCATCCACCGAGATTGTCTCCAATAAGTTTGTGCAGAATGAGAAATTATTGGGTGTTGACAGTCCACACGGCTATGTTGGTTTTTGAGTCCAATACAAGTGATATTTTGCCCCCTTATCCACAACGATCACGCCCAACGTGGCATTTCTCTCTCTCATATCCACCACAATCATACCCCTCATGGCATTTCGCTCTCGAATCCTCACAGCAATCACGCCCATGTGACATTTTGCTCTCTCGTATCCTCAGCAGTCACATCACATTCTGCTAACCTTATCTCCACAGCGATCACCCGCATCGGATTTCACTGCTCTCATCTCATCTCACAACAATAACACGTATCGCATTTTCCCACTCTTTATCCTCACAGCAATCACGCCCCACATGGAATTTTGCACTCTCTCATATCCTCAACAGTCACGCGTGTCGCATTCTGCTAACCTTATCTCCACAACGATCACCCATACCAGATTTCACTGCTCTCATATCTCATCTCACGACAATCACGTGTATCGCATTTTGCCACTCTCCATCCCACAGCAATCATGCCCTATGTGGCATATTGCTCTCATATCATCAGCAGTCACGCGTATCGCATTCTACTGACCTTATCTCCAAAGCGATCACCCGTATTGGATTTCGCTACTGTCATCTCTCATCTCACGGCAGTCATGACGTGTCGCATTTTGCCACTCTGTATCCCGCAGCGATCACGCCCCACGTGGCATTTTACTCTCTTATATCCATAGCAGTCACGCCCCACTTGGCATTTTGCTCTCCTATCTCACGGCGATCACGCCCCACGTGGCATTTCGCTCTTCGCCATCCTAACATGACATCCTCTTCCTCATTCACGAACTACGCATGGTCTGATTCTCCTTGCAGGAGATACGTAGGCAGTTCAGCGAGCTTGATCATACCCTTACTTTATTACTTTTTCGGTTGAAGTTTGAGATCACGCGATTACGCACTTCTTAACTACACCATCCCTCTTCTATTTGATTCTCACATGAACCCCCAGTGGAGTCGTTCGCCTATTCTGGTAAAACTCACAATCCCTAGCGGAGCTATTTGTCTAATCCGGTAATACTCTCAATTCCCAGCTGCCTACCTTGACACACCACTCACTTACCTACTCTGGCACATCACTTCTCATCTCGCTCGTTTTCAGAGCATCACTTGATCACTTCTGCATGCCAGACTCTCCACTTGACCCTCACAGAGTCAATTCCCAACGGAGCTCACTTGATTGGCCCGGAAAATCACTTCCACCACATTTTGGTTAAAGTTCGGGACTACACCACACAAGTTAAATTTTCAGTTACACCACTTTCTCGGTTAAAGTTCAGGACTATGCCATACAAACTATAGTTCCCGACTACACCATTTCTCTCCAGTCAAAAAGATTTTCAAAAAAAAAAGAAAGGGGCCAAGAATGGGTCGTCTACTGAATCTTTGTCATGATTTGCTCCGCAAAATCTGACAAAGAAGGGCAGTTGTAGACACCCCATTTTTGCCCTACAAAAAAAGGAAAAAGAAAAAAAAAATGTTTGTTTTTGGCAAAAAAAAATGATTTCAAAGAATGCAAAATCATTTCAAGGTCAAAATCAGAAATTTTGCGAAAAATCGCAATCAAAAACCAACATAGCCATGTGGACTGTCCACACCCAATAATTTCTCATTCTCCACAAACTTATTACAGACAATCTCGGTGGATGACTGTAAAGGAAAATGCAAAAAGCAAAAGAAAAGGAGGGAAGGAAAAAAGAAGAAAAAAAAAACAAAAAACATCTCTCTCTCTCTCTCTCTCTCTCTCTCTCTCTCTCTCTCTCTCTCTCTCTCTCTTACCTATATATATACTCACTATATGTACATTCAAAGGGAGAAGGGGGGGAGGGAGAGCAGCACCTCTCTCCCCTCTAAGGCCTTGTTTAGCCCTCCCTCATTTCTCCTTTCTCCATCTTCATCCTCCTCACTACACCATTGAAGCATAAAACAGCCCCTGCTTTCCAAAGTCCAGTGCTGTGACAATTGTCAAAAAAAATCACCATGAATTCTTTGATTCAAATCAAATGAAACCAATTGGAGAGTGATCCTAACTCAATGATAGTTTCCTACGATTTTTCTCATAATTTACAAAAATTGTATGACACATTTTCAAAACACAACCACATAAAGCATACAATCTGTCAGAAACATCACAGCAAGATTGCTAAATAACGTCCCACTTTCTGTTTTGCTCTTTTCTATTTTTTTTTTCATCAACCTCAACCGCTTATCTATTTTTGAGAATTTTTCAAATCTTTCTTCTATTTTTTAAAAATCGTTTACTTTCAGTCGACAGTGCAGTCACTGTTTTTGAGTGAGGGTGCTTCTAAATTCAATTCCTCCCAATCTATGGATGATATTGCAAAACAATTTTCTCCCATGGAAACTAGACTCATTTGAAAAGATTTTATCAAATTTTCATAAAAATAGAAGTACAGAAACCACTCCATTTTATTTTGGGAAAAGTCATCTCAAAAGCTGTGAAAACTGAAAGAAAAACTAAAAAAAAAAAAAAAGGTTTTTTTTCTTTTACTGAATACTCTTAATTTATCAAGTTGCTTAATAACTTTGATAAAAGGGAAATTCGAACATTCTCCTTCGGGCACCTACCCTTACTTCCGGCCCAAAAATAAAAATACAAAAATATAAATAATTTAAAACCACGTCTGATTCAGGATTACGTGCTATCCAATACAGAAATCCACGTCCGGCTCGGATTACATGATTTCCAATACAGAAATTCTACATGGTTTCTACTACGGAGATCCATGTTCTACTAGGAACTACGCGATTTCTAATACGGAAATCTATGTTTTACTGGGGACTACAGGATTTTCTAATACGAAAATCCATGTCTAAATAAGAGAGATCACTTAATTCATATAAATAGAATAATAAAAAGAAATAAAAGATTAATCGGACTCAACAGGCGCATTTGCATTCAGAGATCTTCACAGGTAAGTCTTCTTATCCTATACACACTTCACATTTTTTTCTTTCTTTTGGGCACCAACCCTTACTACTGGCATAAAACAAAAAATTAAAAAAAAAATCTCATTTTCAATAAACTTGGGCACCGACCTTTACTTCTGGTACACTTTTCAGTTATTTGAGCACCGACCCTTACTTCCGGCATAGGATTAAAAGGACAGAAAAAAAAATGAAAGAAAAGTATTAAAAAAAATAAAAAAATTACTTCATTCTACATTCACTTACATAATCTCATTTCAATCGCAATCACTTTACAAAGGTTAAAATCTAAGAATATACCACATGGGTTAAAGTTCCTAGTTATACCGACTCCTTATCAAATCACTACATCACACATGCACGGTCAAACGTGACCACTCTTTTTTTGTAAAAATCATGCATACACTCGCACACACGAAAGTCAGAACTACGTTTGGCTTGATTCCCGTCTCGGGATACGTAAGCAGCTCTCAAACAGTGCGGCCATACCCATCACCTTTTTCCGTCCTCTTCACTTTCTAAAAGTTGTTTTCAATCGAAATGCCCCCATTTTAATGAATCACTAAAGCTGCCAACCGTGTGTTTCACGGATGTTCGAGGGTGCCTAACACCTTCCCTCGACATAACTGAGTCCCCAAACCCATCTCAAGATATTTGGTTCTCGCATGGCTATTCAAAGTCACACTTTTAAAGGGCCCACTTTTCTCAAAAACTGTTTTTCAAAAGTCAAAGATGATTACCTTAATTGTCTTTACAGGGATCCTAACTCCCAAATATCGTTAGGTGGCGACTCTGAACTTTTACTTTGGTCCTACTCCCACTTTTGCACGCTTTTCGACATAAATAGTCACGATCCTCGAAGGAAACGCCCTAACCTCCAGGGTGGGCGCGACATTCACGACTAAACAAATACATTATTAAACACAAGAGACATAAAGCTGCTTTGATCCATTACTTCTATCCTCTAAATACTGTATAGTCTCATATGTGTAACTACTCTCCAACTGCAAAACTCCACTGATAACGTATACCATAATCTTTTAAGTTGACACTGATTATAATCTCAATGATGTTTGCAATTCAGCATTCATCACATGTGAGTGACAGAAAGATAAATATATACTGATGGAAATACCAAAAACGATTAATACATATATCTACAAAAACTGACCTTTATGCCAGATGGACTCTCTACGAAACTAAGTTTGAATGTATTGGTACGAAAACTGTGAAATGAACAAGCTTCTCCGGGTAACTGAGGCACCCCAAGATTTCCTTTCTCCACACTGCCAAAAACAAGTGCATGATAAGGTCCAGTAAAGACTCTGCCTCCATTATGGTTTCACTGAATGAGGTTTTTAGTAATGTAATGCCTCATTCTGAATTAAGGTTTTTCGCACCAAAAGCTAAGAGAATAAATGATGTGTTTGCTTACTACGGAAAATCCAAACTCTATCACAAATAGTTAATTTTTAATCAAAGATTGAGCAAGAAAACACACCTGGTGGGATCCATTTTGGCAGTTAAGGATTTAAGTGAGAAAAGTAGACCAAACATGAGCTTATAGTCCTGTTGGGCATCCAGGGTCCTAAGTGGGCGATTCCATTCCCTGTACAACAGGCACACTCCATTCCTATTGAAAATATACATCATATGGGCATTGTTTCCCGTAGCTCTTGGAGCTGGTGGCGATGGACTGATTTCCGACCCTCCAAAAAATTGCATTCCTCCCTATTGTTAAATCAACACAAAGAATATATTGGTCTGAATTTGAGAGAGAATTGAGTTTCGAAGCCTGTGCAACACCGAAAGATTTGTCATTACTTGAACTGTCCTATACCAATTACCAGTATACTCCATTTGAATAAAACAAACAGTAGAAATTGAGTAATATGACTTACACAGAAAGCCTAATATTTTTTTGTTTATTTACTTTGGCTTGCATTAACCAATTAATTTCTGAATCGCACACTTAACGAGAAATAAAAATTCTGATCACTGTTTTTGCGAATAAAAGTGGAGATTTGGTAGTCAATTGTTCAATTCTTATTTTGTCAATTGCGTCCCCAAAACTGTTACATAATAAAAAGGACATTCAATATTCACACATGTTTTTCCCCTTTTGCCAAACTTAACAATCAATAAGTAGCTTAAATTAGTTTTAACTAAATCCAACAGCAGTAGCAATTTGCCTAAAATCCAAATGCACAGTGGTCCAAAAGATTGAAGCTTCAAAGCCTTTACCAGCATCTTAGTCATTCTTTAAAAGAATGGAACCCTCATTAAGCAATAGGGACATCAACACTCAACAGATATGGCATATTATAAGCAAATATATTCATGAAGCAATATTTAAATATAACGCATAAAAAAGATAATGCTTTTCTTAATATCAACTTTATTCTTTGACACCCCTGAGGTTGATTACACGCAATTCATACCCTCGCAAGCTCAATTGAGGGCAAGCTATAAAGTTGACACAATCAGATACGAATTGCAGAGGAAGTGAGAGGAATATACTGAAGGGTTGACTACTCACCAATTTCTTGTACAGTTTTGGGCTACTGGACGCTTTCACCGTCGCCGTCCACCAGGAAGACGGAGAGAGAGAGAGAGAGAATTGGGAATTTGGTATACTCTTGACCTTCTGAGCCCTATATTTGAGTGTACGTAGAGGTAGTGAAATGTAGAATCAGACGGTCAGATGAAAAACAGTTAAACGGTTCAATTGTCTCCGGTTCAACCGGAAGACCAAACCATTTTTAGAAGAGAGCGCGGTTTTGCTCTAGAATGGTTTACAACTATTTGGCTGAACCGCAGAATTTCTTTTGTTTGCATGGAGTCCACCTCGACGTAAGGGTATATTTGGAAAAGTCTTAGATTAGGACCATATTTTATTCAAATGTCACTTTCTATACGGTAATTATGATAACCAAAGTTATGTTACTTTGACAAAAAAACCAGTTTTATAGGAATTTTTATAGTGAACATATACTCTTATGCAAGAAATTAATCATTACTATACATTCTCTAAAATCAATCGACAAACTGATTTTATATTAAACCAATGTGATGTTTGCTATTGTGCAAAACAAATAGTGAGACATTATTTTTCAAAGTATCAAATCTAGCTCTATTTATTTAGGGCGTTTGTGCGTACATGGATTTAAATGGGATAATTCACAATTTGTAAAACTTTTTAATATAGAAATTAGGGTAAACTAGATTTTAGTCCAAAATGTCATACTTTTCTAGAAATAGGTCATTCCCAAAACATTATCCAAAAATTAGTCCATCGGTATTTTTTTAGGATAGAATTATATAAATGCACCACAGAGTATATATATATATACATAATATATATTCATTTTGGTAACTAGACTTTATGCATTAATGGATAAGGTCCATAAGTAGATAATAATCTCTAAATTTTAGACATTTTCCTTTTTTTACTCAACAACCGTTTTTGTCCCACCCCAACCCGCTGAGACGTATTAGGACACGTGTAACAAGTCAACACACCAAAATTTACACTAATCATTAATAAAAAAACATGATTTAGACTCCATAAAAGAACTTTCTTGACACAAAACAGCCCCAATGGCAAAATGGTCGTTAATAAAGTATAACAAATTTTATACCAAAAAATAGGTCTTTGAGTCCCAGTTATAACGCAAAAACGGTGCGCAAATCCGAGTTTTTTAGGAAGAGATATGCTTGTTTCCGTAAAAGTAGACAGTCATATTTTACAAGGGCGGATCGATCCACCCTACCATTTTCTAGCAGAATTTCCCCAAAAAGGGGCGGATTGATCCGCGGGAAAGGCCGAATTGATCCGGCTTCTACAGAACAGTTGCCTATTGATAAAAATTGCATAATTACAAGTTTAAAACATTTCCAAACTTAACCAAACATTGTGAAAACATCAAAACTAATTCCAAGACCTTTTCTAAGTATTTCTAAACATCAGCACAAAGTTAATTCAAGAGTGATAAAAAAGTTAAAACACATTAATTCCTCACTCGGATCATAATTTGCACTGAAAACTACATTTTTTCCAATATATACATGAGCTTTCAATCCAAAGGAAAAATCAAGTTAAATTTGCAACAAAACTACTTAATCCTCTTCCCAAGTCTCCTTTCAACCATGAGTACCTTAAAACTAGCAAATTCATCACTTACTAAAGACACATCCCACATCAAATCCATACTTGACATATTACAAGTCCTTCCAAAACATAAGTTTTGTTCAACATTTCTATTACAAAAGTTACAACTAAGACTCAAACCATTAAGGCATATGGACATATTCACATATACACAACTCCCACTCCCAACCCATCGCGCGGATCATTTCCTCTCATTCACCCGTTTGGTACCTGCGATGGTTATTCAATAACCACAATAGAAAATATGTTTTTGTTTAAACTTTCGCTTAGTGAGGAAACTAATCATGCTGATGGAATGTTCAATATGCAAATGCAACAATCATTATAAATAACAACATGATCTCCCAAAAGTCAAGTAACTCCAGTCACCACCCCCGGGTCCTTCTCACCCCAGATCTTTCTCACTTTTGGGCACACATATAGCGCAACACACACTATCTTGTGACCCCGAAGGCGTCACCGGCATTTCATTATGGTCGTCACCACGCCCTTTCTCTTGAGGGCTTCCTATCCCTTACATATGGGACCTATAAATTGTGACCACTACCTGACTTCCCTTTGATCCACATAAGCATTTAAAGAACTTAACATAGAAGCATAGCAAATTCACATTATTGACATATTTTTTGCCCAAATTCATCAACATATATGTACATAAACATGAATTAAGCAACTATTAGCAACAATTATCACATGAACATAACTAAACATCCAATTTTTGGATTAGAACACTCACCTCCTCTAATTTCACGCATTAAGCCTAGAATCCCCCAATTCTTTTCCAATTTCAGCTCAATTTCTAACCGGTGATAATCCTACATAATTTTGATACATCAAATATCATCTATCAAGAATGGTCGTCAGAAAAACGTTACCGAAAATGAAAATAAAGGACGTGCATGCAATCTTCTTACCTCCACGAGTCCAAATATGGTCTCGGTTCGTGAATCCGACATCGAATGGCGAAGGAACGGCAAGAAACGTCGAGTGAATTTCTGTCACCGACTCGAAAGTTTTTCGTCCTCTCCAATTTCTGTAAATTTCAGCTTGTTTGACAATTGTGAGACACATATGCAAGACATGCATATGTTGCATATGTGTTGTCACACTTTCCCATTATTTCTACTTACCTCCCCAACTTTCTTTAAGCTTTATTATGAAACCTCTATGTTAATTACATTAACTATCCAAGTTTTCTAAATGTATTTAATCTAAGACCCGTGTAGGTCCCAATAATGGTCCCAAATAAATTATGAGATTGCTATTAAACCTACCAATTATGAATTGTATTCAAATACGCCCTCACATGGGTATCCAGACAGGTTCGCTTTACCTATTGTAAGACATAACAATATCTTTAAACATTTAAATAAGCATGCATACCAATATATAATAACATCTAAATACAATTTTATCAACTAGACCCTCATTGGCCCCACTTTTCTACCAGTCCTGCCTTTCATAGAACTTTCATCTGTGTTCGCATTTGAACACCTTTTTACCTGTGGGTTCATAATCCCACCTTAAATCATTTTATGCATTAATTATCATTAATTAACACATACTAATATCACATTAATCTTATTTTCCGGGTACGAGTGTTACATTTCTCCCTCCCTTTTAAGAAGTTTGTCCCCAAACTTATTCTTACCTTATTAAGCAAACAAGTGCGGATACTTCTCTCTAATCTCATCTTCTCGTTCCCAAGTTGCCTCTTCAATGCTATTATTACGCCAGAGGACCATGACTAATGGAATTGTCTTTGTTCTTAATACTTTATCCTTCCTATCTAGAATCCATACCAGATGCTTAACATATACCATGTCTTCTCGAACTTCCAACTGTTCTGGTTCAAGAATGTGACTAGAATCTGACACGTAACGTTTGAGCATAGACATGTGGAACACGTTATGAACATGTGCCAACTCTTGTGGCAATATCAATCCGTAAGCTACCGGTCCCACCTTATTCACAATTGGAAAAGGTCCAACATACCTTGGACTTAACTTACCCTTTTTACCAAATCAAGTAATGCCCTTTTGAAGGCAAAAATTTCAAGAATACATAGTCACCAAACTCAAACTCCAACGGTCTTCTACTCGTATCAGCATAACTTTTATAGCGACTTTGTGTCACTTGCAACCGTTGTTTAATCAATTTAACATTGTCGGTGGTGATTTGAACAATTTCCGGCCCTAAAGTTGCTTTTCTCCAACCTCTATCCAACACACGGGCAATCTGCATTTCCGACCATACACTACCTCAAAAGGCGCCATTTCATTGCTTGTCTGAAAACTATTGTTATGAGAAAACTCAATTAACGACAAGTGAGTTTCCCAGTCATCCTTGAAATTCATAACACAAACTCTAAGCATATCCTTGAGAATCTGAATAACTCGTTCCGACTGGCCGTCAGTTTACTGGTGAAATGTAGTGCTGAAATGCAAAGATGTCCCCATCACTCTCTGTAGCCCTTCCCAAAATCTAGATACAAAACATGTATCACGATTCAAAACAATTGATATCGGTGCTCCGTGCAATCTCACAATCTCTTTAACATAGAGTTCTACTAACTTCATCAGGTCAGTGGTCTTAATCGGTAAAAAGTGGACTGACTTAGTCAACCGGTTAATGATCACCCAAATGCTATCATTTGATCTAGGAGACCTCAGTAATCCAGACACGAAATCCATTGCAATGTGCTCCCATTTCCATTCCGGTATCTCCAATGGTTGTATCTCCCCAGTGGGTCATTGATGCTATCGTTACCAATTAGCATGTCATACATTTGGCTACATACTCAGCAACTTCACATTTTATACCAGTCCACCAATAGACCTCTCTCAAATCTCTATACATTTTCGTACTACCCAGATACACGGAATACCAAGTACCATGAGCTTCTTCTAAGATTCTTTCTTTTAAATTGCCAACATTAGGCACACATAACCGATTAATGTACCATAATATCCCGTCATGCAAACTAAACTCCGGTCGTTTGCCCTCAGGTAGTTCGTGTACAAATTTCTTCAAGTTTGGATCCAAGAATTGATTAGTTATAATCTCTCCAATCAAATCAAGTTGTGCTACAATTACTGCCATCAATCCACCTTCAACTCTAGGAATCACTTCTAACTCCAATCGTTCAAACTCTTTCACTAATCCTTCTTATGCCATCAAAACGTATGTCAAACTTTCTGATGATTTTCAACTCAAAGCATCGGCAACCACATTTGCTTTACCTGGATGATATTAAATTTTCAGTTCGTAGTCCTTCATTAACTCCAACCATCTTCATTATCGCATATTTAGATCCCTCTAAGTAAACAAGTACTTTAAGCTCTTGTGGTCGGTGAAAATTTCACAAGTCTCCCCGTATAAATAATGTCGCCAAATCTTTAAAGCAAAGATTACCGCAGCAAGTTCCAAAACGTGGGATGGATAATTCTTCTCATGCGCTCTCAATTGCCTCGAAGCATATGTTATCACTTTGACCCATTGCATAAGAACACATCCCAAGCCTTGATGGGAAGCGTCACTATACATGCTAAATCCTCCAATACTTGTCGGAATTACAAGAATCGAAGCGGAAATAAACTTATTCTTCAATGTGTGAAACATTTTTCACATTCTTTTTCCCATTCAAATGGAACATCTTTTCTCATCAATTTTGTCATTAGAGTTGCAATCTTTGAGAAATCCCGAACAAACCTTCTATAATACCCAACCAATCCCAGAAAACTATGAATTTCTGACACATTGGTTGGTCTCGCCCAATTCATAACGGCTTCTATTTTTTGTGGATCAAGTAACACACCATCGTTAGAAATCACATGACCAAGGAAGGTAACACTTGTCAACCAAAACTCACTTTTCTTCAATTTTTCAAACAATTGTTTTTCTCATAGCCGTTGCAACACCAATCTCAAATGCCTATCATGTTCTTCTGGACTCTCTGAGTAAATAAGAATATCATCAATAAAAATAATAACAAATTTATCAAGATACGTTTTAAAGACCCTATTCATTAAGTTTATAAATGCAGCTGGTGTATTGGTCACCCCAAATGGCATTACAAGAAACTCGTAGTGAGCATACCGAGTTCTAAAGGTCGTCTTCTCAACATCCTCAATTTTTACCTTCAATTGATGATATCCCGATCTCAAATCAATTTTCGAAAACACTTGAGCCCCTTGTAACTGGTCAAATAAATCATCAATCCGCGACAATAGGTACGTATTTTTAATAGTCACCTTGTTGATCTCACGATAATCAATGCACATCCGCATTGTCCCATCCTTATTTTTCACAAAAAGAACTGGTGCACCCCAGGGTGATACACTTGGCTAAATGAACCCCTTGTCCAACAACTCTTGTAGCTGAGTCCTCAATTCTTTCAACTCTACCGGGCCCATTCTATATGGTGCCCATGAAATGGGTTGTGTTTCTGGTATCACATCTATACCAAATTCAACCTCCCTCTCAATTAACACACTCGGTAAATCTTCTGGGAATGCATCGGGGAATTCTACAACCACTCGCATGTCTTCCAACTTTAGTTCGGTGCTTCTAGTATCTAGTACACTACAAAGGAAACATTTACACCCCTTCCTCAATAAACAACAACCCTTAACGGTGGATACGAGATAAGGTGGTGACATAACACCTATCCCTTGGAAAGAAAAGAATCTATAAGTTGGTGCCTAAAATTCTACCCTCTTATTCTCACAATTGATAACCACATGATTTACTAATAACCAATCCATTCCCAATCTGACATCAAAATGCTGAATTACTAACGGTACTAAATTCGCAATTAACACTTCATCATTGATTTTAACTTCACAATCTCTATAAACTCTTGAACTCACCAAAGATCTCCCCAATGGAACATCAACGAACAAATCATACTCTAAAAGTTCTAAGGGTACATTTATATTTCTAGCGAATTAGTGCGACACAAATGAGTGTACAGAATCAGAATCCATTAACACATTAGCAAGTGTTGAGCATATAAGAATTTTACCTGACAGAATCGTGTTAGCGGCGGTAGTCTCCCCTAGGTTAAGCTGGAAATACGACCTTGACGTTGTTCCCTTCCTTCTACTTGTTGATGTTGAGGTGGTCGTGGTATTGGTGCACTACTCGTGGTTACACTTGAACCTCCTTGCCTTGGCCTAAGACATGCGCATTCGGTGTCCAAGCTCCCCACAATTATGACAAACCATTCCACTATCATCGGTACGCCTCATCGGAGTGTAGGTATTTGGCCTCACCCCGGGACAATTCTTGGCCACATATCCCATTTGTCGACAATTGTTGCACACTGTTGTTGTAGATTACACACGCCCCAATGAAATTCCCACACGTGTTACCCCGCGGCTTGTTACCTCCACCACCCGGGGAACTTCCAAAACTTTGTATCTTCGAACTCCTTTGGCCGCTATATTGACTTGAGCTCGGCCTATTGTATTGTTGAGTTGCCAGTGCTTGGGAATTTTGTCGATCCCCTATATCTCTCTCAGCAATTGAAGCCATATCCAGTGCCTCTGTAACTTTATCCAACCATTGCACTGATACTTGGCGACGAATCTCATCCCTAAGCCCTGTCACAAACTTTCTAGTTCGATCCCCTTCATTCGGTACTATTTTTCAGCAAATCGTGCCAAACTTGTGAATTTGGTGGAGTACTCCCGAACTGTCATCCCCCTTTGTTTTAGTTCCATAAACTCTTGAGCTTTCGAATCTTCAAATGATTTATGAAAATACTGTTTCTTAAAGAGTACCACGAACTCCCTCCAAGTGTTCATCCTTTTCGATCCCAACTTTGTACGCCACCAGTACTGTGCTTTTTCTTTTAGGGTATCAGTGGCATATAAGACCTACTAAACTTCGGAACATGGAAGAACCCTAAATATCCTCTCCATATTAGAAAACTAGAAATCGGCTCTCATTGGATCAGTCTCCCCCCTGAATAGTGTCAGTTTCTGCAATTTTGAAATGGTGGTCACCTCCTCCCTTGGATTAGGATTCGACTATTCACGTCTTCCCTCTATCGCATGGGTTTTAACCACTTATACCAAACTGGCTACGACTCTTTCCATTCTCTCCAGTTGCGCAGGCGGTGTCGATCTTTCACCAGACATTTTCTTTCTGGCATCCACAATACATTTTCATACATACGTTATTTTTATACTCGTCAATGCATGCTCAATATCATTCCACATGCTAAGTAAATGTGTATCCATGATTTATACATCTTTTAATCATTTATGTTTATTACGCGTCGTAATCGTCACTCATCCCCAAAGGCTCTAACCTACTACTCTGATACCAAAAATTGTCACACCCCAATCCACCGGGGTGGATTAGGACATGTGTAACAAGCCCACACACCAAAATTTACACTAATCATTAAGAAAAAATATGATTTAGACTCCATAAAAGAACTTTCTTGACACAAAACAGCCCCAAGGGGAAAATGGTCATTAATAAAGTATAGCAAATTTTATACCAAAAGATAGGTCTTTGAGTCCCGGTTCAAACGCAAAAAATGGCGCATAAATTCGAGTTTTCTAGGAAGAGATATGCTTGTTTCCGTAAAGTGGACAATCAGATTTTACAGCGGCGGATCGATCCGCCCTTTGAGGCCAAATCGATCTGACTTGCCATTTTCTAGCAGAATGTCCCCGAAAATGGGTGGATCGATCCGTGGGAAAGGCCGGTTTGATCCGACTTCTGCAGAACAGTTCCCTACTGCTAAAAACTGCATAATTACAAATTCAAAACATTTCCAAACTTAACCAAACTTTGTGAAAACATCAAAACTAATTCCAAGACCTTTTCTAAGTATTTCTAAACATCAACACAAGTTAATTCAAGTGTGATACAAAAATTAAAACACATTAATTCCTTATGTGGATCATAATTTGCGCTAAAAATTACATTTTTCCCAATATATACATGAGCTTTCAATCCAAAGGAAAAACCAAGTTAAATTTGCAGTAAAACTACTCAATCCTCTTCCCAAGTCTCCTTTCAACCATGAGTACCTTAAAACTAGCAAATTCATCACTTACTAAAGACACATCCCACATCAAATCCATACTTGACATATTACAAGTCCTTCCAAAACATAAGTTTTGTTCAACATTTCTATTACAAAAGTTACAACTAAGACTCAAACCATCAAGGCATATGGACATATTCACATATACACAACTCCCACTCCCAACTCGTCAAGCGGATCATTTTCTCTCATTCTCCCGTTCGGTACCTGCGATGGTTATTCAATAACCACAACAAAACATGTTTTTGTTTAAGCTTTCGTTTAGTGAGGAAACTAATCATGTTGTTGGAATATTCAATATACAAATGCAACAATCATTATAAACAACAACAACAACATGATCTCCGAAAAGTCAAGTAACTCCAGACACCACCCCCGGGTCCTTCTCACCCAGGATTTTTCTCACTTTTGGGCACACATATAGCGTAACACACTCTCTTGTGACCCCGAAGGCGTCACCGACATTACATTATAGTCGTCACCACACCCTTTTTCTTGAGGGCTTCCTATCCCTTACATATGGGACCTATAAATTGTGACCACTACCTGACTTCCCTTTGATCCATATAAGCATTTAAAGAACTTAACATATAAGCATAACAAATTCACATTATTGACCTGCTTTTTGCGCAAATTCATCAACATATATGTAGATAAGCATGAATTAATCAACTATTAGCAACAATTATCACATGAACATAACTAAGCATCCAATTTTTGGATTAGAACACTCACCTCCTCAAATTTCACGTAATTAAGCCTAGAATCCCCCAATTTTTTCCCATTTTTAGCTCAATTTCTAATCGGTGATTATCCTACATAATTTTGATACATCAAATATCGTCTATCAAGAATGGTGTCGAAAAATTGTTACAAAAAATGAAAATAAAGGGCGTGCATGCGATCCTCTTGCCTCCACGAGACCAAATATGGTTCCGGTTCGTGAATCCAACATCGAATGGCGAAGGAACGGCAAGAAACGTCGCATGGATTTCCATCGCCGAATCGAAAGCTCTTCATCCTTTCCAATTTCTATAAATTTCAGCTTATTTGACACTTGTGAGACACATATGCAAGACATGCATATGTGTTGTCACACTTTTCCATTATTTCTACTTACCTCCCTCAACTTTCTTTAACCATTATTATGAAACCCCCATGTTAATTACATTAACTACCCTTATTTTCTTTATGTATTTAATCTAAGTCCCCCGTGAGTCCTAAACATGGTCCCACATAAATTATGAGGTTGCTATTAAACCTACCAATTATAAATTGTATTTAAATACGAATTTATCCCGAATCGGAATGCTCGAGGTGGAGGCCAATCAGTGTCTACTGTGTCATATTTATCCAGAGACGGCAGATCATATGCTATTATTATGTGACAAAGCTTGGATAATATGGGGAAAAGTATGTAGTTGGTGGGAGGTATCTACAGTCATGCCTAACTCTTTACTCCAATGGTGGAACATGTGGTCAGCCCTATGTCCGAAATTGAAGTACGCAGAGGCGTGGAAACTAGTGTTTTTTGCTACTGTGTTGGGCAATTTTGCTAGACAGGAACAGGTTATCGTTCAAAGTAGGCACGTTTAATGAAGATAATACTCTACACTCCGTCAAACTATATCTAGTGTGGTGGTTCAAGGTTAATGTTCACAAGTCAAACATTGCAATTTCCGATATAATGATTAACATTAGGGAGGCGTGCAACAATGTCTCGCAGCATACTGTGCGTGTAGGGGTGGTATGGGCTGCTCCACCTTTTGGCTCCTTAAAACTCAATGTGGATGGCTCAGCTTTAGGGAAACCAGGCCCTGCCGGAATTGGGGGCGTTTTTTTGGGATGCAAGTGGATACATTGTTGCTTTGTTTCTCGATCCCAATTGGTGTGCAAGAATCGAATAAAGCAGAATTGATTGCCATCCGAGAAGGATTAAGGATGCTTTATGGCAGGGAAAATCTCAGAGGTACGAATTTATTGGTGGAAAGTGACTCAAAAATGACTATTACATGGGTCAAGGGAGACTCGACAAAATGTTGGAAATATCACTTTATTCTGAATGAAATCCATAATTTAATTGACAGCATTGAAGACCAGGCGACGTTCTGGATCGAGCACATCAACAGGGAGGCAAATAATGTCGCAGATAATCTAGCTAAAGGTGGTGTGCACAGTGTATCCCCTTTTGTGGTGTGGCTATGAAGAAAATTGGAGGTCTGTTTGGCTTGGTTTTGTGTCTGATATAGCCGTACTTAGCCTAAAATTTTTTTTATGCTTTCGGAGATTCAGCGCACTGGTTGCTGACTTTGCTGACTTGCAGACTTACTGCTGAGTGTTGTTATGGTCCACTATGCAGCATAGAAGCTAAGTGCTTATGTGTTGCACATACTGCTAAGTGCTTCTGTTATACTATTGCTGCAATTAATGTTTGATTTGAGTCAGGTGCTTATGCTGTGAAGTGTGAATGTGGTCCATAAAGCACATCTTTGAGGCTTTTTAGAGCATCTCTGCTCAGTTTGATTGTGGGACTATTTTGTTTTTTGCTCTTGCAAGCTACTCGCTTTTGGCTGATAGTTAAATTGGTGGGTCTCTAAGTGAAGGAGTACATATGTATAGTAGGCAGAACTGTCTGCTTTTGTTTTTGGAGATTGCCACGCCTCTATTTAGTTTTGGAGTTCGTGGATAGGACAGATTAGGGGGGTGTACAACATTGACATTTGGTGGATTATCATACAAGTTTAGTGGGTAGAATGGTTTACTTTTGTCTTTGATGTGGATACACATTCCCAGTTGTCAGCATGCCTACAGACCAAAGAGATTTTCTAGGTCTAGAGATGCTGTGGATTGATCTAGGGAGAGCTTTTGGTTTTGCAATTTTTTTTACTTTGGTAGCATTTTGAGGTGTAAAGATGTAGATTACTCATTTTGTGCATTAGTGGGTGAATAGCAGTAGATTACTCTACAACTGACAACATTTCTATGACCGAATGTGTATGGCCTCTTGATTATTAATGAAAGGTACTTTTGCTGTTCAAAAAAAAAAATTACGCCCTCACATGGTGTAGACACCCCAATTTTTACCAAACGTCAAATCTAGGAATTGGTTACCTCTCAAAAGACCGATGATGACAATGGCCGGTGACATTCGAAGATTTTCCAGGAAATTCAAAATCTTCAATTGATTCTTCAAAGACAAATTTCAAAATTAAAAATAGAAAATATAAAAAGGAGAAAGAAGAAAGAGACATTGAAGAACACATGAGGAAATTAGTCTGAGAATTTGCTCAATATATATATATATATATATATAAAAGAAGAGTTTTGAAAAGAAATATAAAATAAAAATGATGAAAAAGGAATTTTAAAATAAAGAGGAATTTTTTAAAAGAAAAGGAAGAAAAGAAAAGGAAAAAGAGAGGAGGAATAATACATTTAGAGCATATATTATGGATGTATTTTTAATGGAATATATTACAAATACAAGTATTTTAACATAATTCGTCAATAATTAAGCTTATGTTAATATATATGTTGAAAATTAAAAAGTAGGGCAAAATTCAGTTAGCCCCGGCACGCGACAAAGCCGGCGGCACTCACTGAGTGCCGCCTGGCATTCAGCGAATGCCGCCCGGCACTCAGCGAGTGCCGCCTGGCACTCAGCGAATGCCGCCGGGAGCCGTCGAGTGCCGCTGGCTGTAACAGACTGCTTTTCTCACATGTTCTAGAAGAAAACTTTGCACATGGGTCTCCACCCCGAATTTACCCATTTATCCTTGAGATGATGGCCTATATAAACAGACCTTCATCTTCATTGTGAGGGGTTGAACTTTTGAATCAATATAGATATATATACAAGAGATATACTTGAGTTTTAGAGAGAGAGAGATAAGAATCATATAGAGAATTGAGAAGAAGAAAAGAATTTCTTGAAGAATTTGAAGAACTTTGAGAAGAATTTGAAGATCTTGGAAGAGCTTCACAAGAAATTGAAGAATTCTTTGAGGTCATAGAGGTAACCTCTTAATCCTTGGTAGAGTTAGGATAATTTAATCACAAGTTCTTAGATCTAGGAACTTTTCACATTTTCAAAACCTCTCTTCTTACCCCATTTCATCACACACCACCAAGAACTTGTGATCGAATTTCATGACATCTCATTAATTTGGATCTAATTAATGCCTTGGGTTTGAGATAAATTAGTTTTGAAGAATTTGTGTTCCTAAATAAAACTTTGATTTCCTTTATTTCTATTTCATTCATAAGGTTCATGAGATCTTCCATATCTCATTGAAACTCTTTGAATTTGATTCCTTATTCTCCTATAACCTTGTGATTCATATGGAGTTTAAAGTTGATCATGGTCATATCTACACATAGTTGGTGAGATACTAGTATCAACTCATGACTAGGATCTTTTTACTATGAATCTTATGGAATTCATTCTATATTCCATAGAGGTTTATGTAGATTGTAATCTCATTTAGTCTCCAAGGACCATTAATTTGGTAGGAGAAATAATGAAATGATTTCATATTCTTCAATGATCTTATATTTGAGAGAGGAATTGGAGGTAGAGTTTCATAGTTTATATTTAAAATAAGTAGGACCTTAGGATTTTCTTGCTAGATCTCCAATTATGAGATCTATGGTAGGAATCCATCAAGGTTAAATCTAGGGATGTCTTCCTATTTCATTAATTTATCCCATCAATCACAACCATGCTTGATTCTAGTCCTTTGTAGGATCATGGATCAAGTTGGTTTTAAAATATGAACATCAATTCAATATTGGTGCAGTGAATCCTTAAACCCTCTGTGATCAAAGATTTTTCATAAAAACATGGTCCATTGGAATGGGATGAGACCAATTGGAGAGTGTTCATAACTCATATGAGTACCGCTATGATTGTTGTTTTGATAAGATTCCATACTTAGGATGGTTTGGGCTTATGATTTCCAAATAAGCAATTCTCTGTCCAAAATTTCAGAACAGCAAACCGGTTTTAAAATTGATAGATCAGAACCCTAACCAAGTTTTCATGACCTTTAATAATTTTTTCTAAGAACCTTAATGTGTTAGGAAGGTTCCCTAAAAAGAATGAAGCAATTCAGATTTGTTTGCTATTTTTAAAAAATCATACAAGATCTCTGGACAGAGAGTTGTAAAATCCTGAGTGAGGTCTAGTATTTTCCGTATTCCAGGAGATCTAACCGTTGAAACCTCGATTTTATTTTTGAGTTAGAAACTAGACTCACAGAGACATAACATATCCAAAAATCATTAAGATCCAACCGTTGGAAGTATTTTATTGCTATTTTGTAAGATCTGGTCTGCTCTCTGTAATTCATAAAAAACTGCTACTGTTTTTGTCTAATCTTATTTATTTCTACTCAAATGGTTCCCTAATATCTTGGGACCCAAATCATGTTTTGAATAATGATAATTTAGCTTAAATCCAGAGGCTAAGTGATCCAAATTAGTGAATAAATCCATGTTTTATTCTTATTCACATTCATTCATTCATGTACATCAATGCTTATGATTAGAACTAGTTATTGAATAAAGTTGGATTTCATGCTTAATAGATCTAAGCTAGAGAATTGGGATTGATTTTTTTTTTTTTTTGATATCATATTATTATGTGAAGCATGTGGACTAATCTTTGTTTTGTAGCGCATTTGAGGTACGATTTCTCATCTCTTCTCTGGTTTATTTACTTCATTGATGTTAATTGATTTTCGACTCCATGTGCGACACCTTAGCTTAGGTTTTGCCTTATGTGAATATGTGAATTAGAGACCTTTTCTTAGACTTTGTATTTTGTGTATGCATTGCACGTTTCCATTTCGCGGCTGGATCCCGGGTGAGTTCTCTAGTTCCTTACTTGCACATCATGATGTTTGCTAGTTGAATTATGTGACTTATGAATGATATTTTACCATTAGCAATTTTACACCATTTCCAACATGCTTGTGTTATGTATACGGTATACCTATATATGTATTAATTGAGGGCATGCTTAGATTAATAACTTGATTAAAGAGGATGTTGAGTAGAGGCCTATTGTGAGATAGGATGAAAGGGGGTGTTTTAGTCTGCCGGGCTCCTTCCCCTTTCATTCCATAATCCTCGGACCCAGTTTATCTTTGGTTTCGCAAAAGATCAGTTTGCTTTCAAAATGGTTTCTTAATTTTCCTAAAAATTAAGTGGCGACTCATTTGTTTTTGAATTTGGAATTTGAAAAATGTTTTAAAAAAACAAAAGTGGGCCCAAATGCCGGTATCCACACATGGGTATCCAAACAGATTCCCTTTACCTATTGTAAGACATAGCAATATCTTTAAACATTTAAATAAATATGCTGTGGATTGATCTAGGGAGAGCTTTTGGTTTTGCAATTTTTTTTTTACTTTGGTAGCATTTTGAGGTGTAAAGATGTAGATTACTCATTTTGTGCATTAGTGGGTGAATAGCAGTAGATTACTCTACAACTGATAACATTTCTATGACCGAATGTATATGGCCTCTTGATTATTAATGAAAGGTACTTTTGCTGTTCAAAAAAAAAAAATTACGCCCTCACATGGGTATCCAAACAGATTCCCTTTACCTATTGTAAGACATAGCAATATCTTTAAATATTTAAATAAATATGCATACCAACATATAATAACATATAAATGCAAATTTTATCAACTAGACCCTCATTGGCCCCCACTTTTCTACCAGCCCTGCCTTTAACAGAACTTTCATATGTGTTCGCATTTGAACACCTTTTTACCTATGGGTTCATAACCCCACCTTAAATCATTTTATGCATTAATTATTATTAATTAACACATACTAATATCACATTAGTCTGTTTTTCTGGATACGGGTGTTACAAATTTTGATTGATATTCTATATGGTTTGAATGGTTTCTGCAGATTATATTTACATTATGTTGTTGAGTTTCTTATACAATGCAGATTATATTTATAGTGCAAAATTGAATCGTTGAAGTTTTTGGATCAATTTCAAAGTTCGTTGAAGGTGAGAATTTCCCCTTATTAAGTGAGAATTTCTTACCATAACATGAGAAAATTCTCATTTCGACGTTATAAATGCTTGTATGATTTGTACTGATTCGATATTTTGAATGCGGAATACAGGTCATATTTTTTAATATGTGGATAACTATATTTTTGCATTTTATTTGTATGATGGGGAGATTGCAATCACCAGTGAGTTGGACAGTATAACTTTCTGCAGTTATTGAGCTTCTGAATTCCCCCGTGTGAGAAATTTCTCACTCACTATGCATATGAACTATGTGATAGTCAGAAATTTCATTTTCTCATAAAAAAATGAAACTGGGATAGCCATAAATTTCACTACGTATTAATCACTTCTCATGATAGTGAGAAATTTCTCATTACTTTACCAAATTCAGTGAGAAACTCTCATTACCAGGTGATATGCAATAATCTCATATACAGGTTAATGTTGTCGATCTAGAAAGGACTTTGTCCGAGGAGATTCTCTTCCCTTATATCAACAGGAATTAAGATGCAATGATGTCAGTGCCACCACTCACAACATACCCACAGAATATTGTTGGCGCACCCAAAGACGACGACAAAGGCAGTGACGGAAAAAAAGTGTAGGAGAAGCTTAGGGTAAGGATGGAGAAAAATCATTCCAGAAAACTGATGGAGGGCAAACTTCAACAGGAGTTGTCTTTTTAGAAGAATAGATATTACATTTTGTAATTTATATACATATTTTGGCCTCTTTGATTTTCGAACAATAAGCATTATATGATGTATGGTATATCGATCCCTATCAATTTTTTTGTCATCCCCATAACCCATTTAAATACAATAGACTTTTCTCGTATTTCTTATGATAAAAAGGTGTTATTTATTACATAACTAGCCTATCACACTTGTAATTCACAAAATTATAACCTCTATATATAGTGCTTTGACTTGAATTTAGTTTATTTCTTCACTTCACAACCGCTCCACATGCTCCCTGTTTGTGCATATATCTCGTACACAGGGATGTGCATTGAGCCGCCATATGTGTTTTTAAGAAAGTTCTGGGTGCGTAGCCTTAGCTTTCTCCCTACCATTCCCAAAGTACCCTAATACATATATCTCTTATGTTATATTTATACTTACAAGATCAAGACCAAGTGGACCAAATCCTTCATACTTATCTTTACTCAAGTGGGCTCCATTTCCAACTCTAGCTTATCTTTTCTTGTAATCTTAATCTGATCATTATATTCTCTCTTGCACTTATCTCATGGTTATCTATATATTTCTCTACATGGATAGATACAGATGATGAAGGATAGTTTATCCTTTTAGTTATGTTTATCACAATGGGTATATTTTATTACCGGTCAAGCTCTTAAGTGAACAAGGTTGTCACACCCCAACCCGCCCCGACGGATTAGGACACATGTAACAAGCTTATACGCACCCAAAAATACATTAGTAAGTAGTAAACCATGTTAGTTATTAAGAAAAACTATGATTTAAACTAACGGAAAAGACCTTGTTGAGACAAAACAGCCCCAAGGGCAAAATGGTCATTAAGAAAAGTTTGTAAAATTTTATACCAAAAGATAGGTCTTTGAGTCCCGGTTCCAACGCAAAAAAACGGCGCGCGAATCCGATTTTTCTAGAAAGAGTTATGCACGTTTCCGTACAAGTGGACGTGCAGTGAAAAAATACAAGCGGATCGATCCGCTCATAAACCCGGATCGATCCATTTAATTGAATCTTTCGTAGAATGTCCCTTTGAAAGGCCGGATCGATCCCTTCATAAACCCGGATCGATCTGGGCTTCCCAGAACTTGTTTTTACTGCTAAAAACACTGCTAAAACTTACCCAACTCATACCCAAACCAAACCAAACTTCTTTGGACATTAAGAAAACATTTCAAACTCGTTCATAAACATATTTAAGCATTACCCAAGCATGTATCACACATAAATTCAAACTCTTCAAACATGGATTCATGAATGTAACCTCAATTAAATCCAGCAAATTTCCTTAAAATCAAACTCTTAAACATGAACTTGTTAGAAATGAACTCAAGTAAACCAATCCCCAAGGACACTTCCAAAATCATTTGCTAAGCATTCCAAAGTCTTGAAAAACTTCATAACCATGACCATAAACATATTTAAATCCCTTCACACAATCAAGATATGACTCAAACTTCATTTGAACAAATTGAGTCATGGAAACCCCATACTTGGTAAAACTAACATAAGTAATGAAAATCATTAAAACCAAAGAGTCAAGAACTTTACAACCCTCTTGCTTGCAAACAACCATTACCCAAAATGATTGTGACACTAACCGAACTCGCTGGAAAGGTCCAATCTTAACCATCACACACATATCCGTAGTTAATACTTAAGGATTTATATATAGAGTTTACAAAGACAAACTCCAAATCCTCCAACTTCTTACCCAAAACTAACTGTTAGCATAGAGAATTACACAAGTTCTCCCAAATATACATTAAACACATAAGTTATAGAATCCCAACTAGTTCCAAATCTCTCCAACTTTACAACCACGAGTCAAGACTTCAATCCACGAGTCAAGAGTACTATCCCACAAGTTGAACTATATTACAAGTTATAAACATATTTACAAGACCCAAATCTCTCCCCCAATCCCAAGCACGTCACTTCCTCTCCGAGTATGGCTTTGTACCTGCGGTGGTTGTTATTTACCACAACAGAAACAGAAAACGATTTTCTTAAGCATTACGCTTAGTGAGAATTCTAAACATGGCTGAATGTTTAAACATGTGCAATGCAACAATAAACACATAAATCATATCTTTGTAATCGCCGAGTCACCGGTTCAATGATCCATTCAGACCCGGGACCTCCCTTGGTCCCGTGGCCACTTCTATTCCTTAGACTTCCGTATTTCTCGGATTCTTCCTCTTCACCACCCTTATTACTCCCAACTAATGAATCATTTTCCCGATGCTCATTGAATACCACATAAACATATAAGCACATAAACATGTAGGCACATATAATCTTCATAAAGCTAACATGCAATTCACAATTTAGTAATTACATGCTTTCTAAACATGAATAATCAACGCATTAAGATCATTTTCTACATCTCTACCTCATTGATGCCTTGAACATAGTTAAACACAACCATTCTTTAGGCTAGAAAACTCACCTTAGCAAGATCTACCCAAATTCAAGCTAGAAATGAAGAATTTCTTCACAAATATTGCTCAATTCTTACCCAAAGTAAATCCTACATGGTTTTGGTTCAACAAATATCATTTATCAAGAACGGTTACCGAAAAAAAAACGTTGCCGAAAATGAAAACAAATTACGTGCATGTAATCCTCTTACCTCCACGAGTCCAAAAGTGGTCTCGGATCGTGAATCCGGCGAACATCGGCGACGGTACAGCGAAAAACGTCGTCGGTGACGGTTCCGTCTTCTCCCGAGCCCTTCCTCTCTTTCTTTGTTTTAATTTCTTAAATTTCCTGTAAGTGGAGATGATTCTCCTCCCATTGACACTCACCCATGCATTAAGCATGAGGTGTCTAAGTCTCATTTCTCCCATTTTCCGATTACACCCCCGGAACTCTTAAGTTCCTATTATGAAATCCCCCAAACATTTCATTAACTACCCAATTATCTAATGAGTGTTTGTCTAAGTTCCGCATGGGTCCCAACGTGGGCCCCATATATTTTGTGAAGTTCCTATCGCACCCACTAATTATCAATCTTTTTCAATTATACCCTTATTTAGATATCCAAACTAATACAAGTTGCTAACACATGTATTATTATATATTATGAAAGCATTTAAACAATTAGTCACTTAATCATATAAATGGATTTAATCACATAAAATGCAAATATTTTCATTCGGGCCCTTCACTGGGTCCCACTTCCAAACCTGTCCCACCTCATTGGGGACTTTTTTCCAACTAGTGTCCTTCTTGAACACTTTTTCCACAGGCGAGTCCAAGCCTCCCCTTAATCCATTTTACACACCAATTATATTAAGTAATGCATATTAAAAATTATAATTAACCCCTTTCCCGGGTACGGGTGTTACAAAGGTAGAGTGAACATACCCAGTGAACATGATTTTAAACCTAACAGAACTCGCGGCCGATTTTATTACTATCACAATGATACCCATTTGGGTCACTACATTTAATTAATATGTTCATGCACAATCAAACCAAATTAAGCCTTGTGTCCCAATCAATTGGAGTCCGTTATAGGAATCCTTTAAGAGGTACCAATATGTCATGTACTCACATGTGGCCTATTACAAAGTACCAATTAATGTTACATATGGGTCCCACATGTGATGTGAATATCATAAATAATCACGTAAAATTAAGGGTTATCACAATTTACCCTTCTTAAAAGAAATTTTGTTCCCAAAATTGAACATGTACCTTCTCCATCTACATCACGTGTCAAATAAGACATGTCAGTTTACTAAAGCAAAATACTGAGCTCCAATTATTTTAGTCATAATAGACCAAAAGGGCAACAACTCGTAGTTTTCATTAACTAATAATAAAAATACATTCATTTGGCCATATTTCTTTATGATCAGTTGATAGAAGGGCTAACTAAGCTACCTAACTCAACTATCCTTGTCTTTTATATGAGAAACACATGCTCAATGAAAAAATTTCCATTTACTCAAAAGTATGTTATTTGTCATCATTTGCTATTGGTAGCATAAATCACATCTCACACATATTAGCTTATACTGACATTTACATTGTCCAATGCATGTATATATGCGATAATTTATTTATTCATCTTTCCTTTTCACTGGTTATCAACCAATTATCATTAACATATTATCAACATTATTGTACACACAGTCCAGCTCGAATATGTATAATCACTAGGCTACAGTACCCCAGTCCAGCTCAAAATGTGTATACTCCCCACCAACCCCGCTCAAAATAGAGTAGTATATTAATGCACACGTGTAACAAAATGGTATTAGTGTCTGTCCCAAGCCGGAAGTGTGAGACTGAGTGTGAAATGTGATGACCAAAATTGATGATACAAGTAGGTCTAATACTTAATTCTACATCGCCGGGGGAAAGACCTAGAGGGATGAAATGCAAAAAATAAAAAATAAAAAAGATAAAATAAAATAATAATAATCGTAATAGTAAAATAAAATAAAGAATGAAGGAATAGTGTAGAGATGTAGTGGCTGAAGTTGGTAGAGCTCAAAAGAAAAGTTTGAGGAAAAGTCAAGAAAACTAGACACTGTACGTGGTTCAAGTTCAACGTAAAGTATAAGGATATTCTAACCCCCTTTTCATTTAGTAGCAGTCCATAATTAGCTTGATGGGTACTAGTTTTGTTGAAGCTCTCAAGTGGGTCAATGAATTGAGTATTTTGTTTTGTTGAATTTTGATCCTTAGAATGTATCCCTTGACTCTGTACGATCATGTGTGAAGAAATGGCATAAAAAAAAAAAAAAGAATCAAAAGTGAGTAAGATATTGCCAAAAAAAAAATTAAATAAATAAGTTTTCCTAATTTGATGATGCCAGAAAATTAGGAGGCGTAGGTATTTACGGTGAGATCTGAGACAATATATAGTTGTGTATATACATATTCTTCCGTAGTTAGTAACTGAATTGTCACATTTTTGCGTACATGCAGTGGATGTGGATATGCTAATAGCAATTACATGTTCTTTTTTCTTATTCATATCTTATTTGTTGGTAGTATTGCCATTTTTCATTGTCACGCACAATTTTTCATCATGGAATATATTTCGTTGTCACTTTTTCATCACCAAAAACTAAGAAATTTTCCAATAACAAAATGAGAAATTTCTCAATGAGAACGCAATGACTAAGTGACAACCGAACATATCTAAGAAAATTTCATATAAAACCTTATCATAAAAATTGACGAAGTAACAAAGTGAGAAATTTCTCGATGTTTGACTAACAAATTTCCTAATATGCTATTGACAAAGTGAGAAATTTCACTCTTTTTTTTGTTGAGAAAATTTTCACTTAATACAAAGAAATTTCTCACTTTCAAGACGAACTCCAAAATCGATCCAATAACTCCAATGATGCGATTTTGCATATGAAGAAACAAAGGATGATAATATTCAGCTTATGAGCATGTTAACTATTGTGAATGGAATTGAAACACGAGGGAATAAGAACCAAAATGACGGTTGATAAAATTAAAAAAAGCTCCTTGATTTTAGGGATCACGAATCCCTTATCCATTAGGGATGGATTTGGTTACTATATTTGCATTACAAAAATGATAGGAATATACATCAAATGACACACTAAATGACACGCCAGTTTTAAATGCATATACCCTATGCTGTGTAACTGATGCACAGAAAAGTGAGAAAAATTCAAACAGCACATGGTACATGCATTTAAAGCACAGTGTGTCGTTTAGTGTGTTGTTTGGTGTATCCCTATCATTGTTGTTTGCATTATGTATATATATATTTGTATACAGTACATTGTATCTATATACACCTTTAGATATCAATATTGGGGGCAGTTTAGTACACAAATCATCTAATAAATTAGAAAAGATGACTAATTCCTAATTTTCATAGTTGATTAGGCATCTATTTCAACGTGAGGATTCTCAGTTGGGACTAAATCCTATCAAAAGTCCTGGTGAGGGACTAAATCTTATATTTCTTAAATTTGTTCATTTTGAAAAAATAGAAAAGTTTATCATTATTTCTTGACTTAGTTTAAGATGTGAAATTATATGTTGAAATGTGTTATAAATTGTGAATGATCTCATTCAAATTCATGAACGCACAAACTATTAGTTATTATTATTCTTTTATGTTTGAGATGGATGTGTTATAAAATACAGGACAAAACAAAAGAATTAGGAATTAATTAAAAAAAAAATTTAAATTAAAATATTTCATGTGGTTTGAGAATATACCTGGAGTACATATGATTTTACCATTTAGAAAGAATGATAGCCAAGGTATAACTATTTTTTTTACAACATTTTCTTACCCCAACCAATCTTCGAAAAACATCAAATTTTCGATACATTAATATGGATACAAGATAGACTTGATCTCTCCATCATCTGAGAAACCCAATGAATGATGCTATGCTATTCAAATATGAATTCCGAATTTAATTTTCAAATAGCTTAACAGATGTACTATATTCTGTAATAGTGATAGGTGGTACCACACGTCACTGCATAGTAATAAAACATTTTGGAACTAAATTTACGATTCAAATTTAAAAATTACTCAAAGCCAATATAGGCAATATAGCCGTATAAAGGTAGGGTAATACTTGGTATAAACAAGCAAGTGTTTATGGAGAGGAAAACAAACAATCATCCACCTAAAAGCGTCCACTATTCATTGAAAGACCCATGCTAGTTTACTATTACACATGTTTTAGTAGAGGTTGAGAAGATTTCATCATGTCAAGCTATCAATAAACATGGACAAGTACAAACATAACCAAGCAATATATATAAGCTTCAACGAAAGGAAAGTAATTGTGGAAAAAATTAAAAAAAAAACCACACCAAAATCAACACAAATTAGAATAAAGCAAAAAGATCAAGACGACCATTTCTTCAGCTCCATGCCGTCCGGAGGGCTACCTTCCACTGTCTTTGAACCCACTTCTTTCCAGTTTGTGGACAGCACTGTACCATTCGACTCAACCTAATACATAGCACCAGAAGTAAAATATGTTAATTGACCTGAAAAAGTAGTTACAGGAAAAGCAATGCTTGTTGTGAACAAGTCAAAAGTAAACTGGATTCTAGAGTAATGCAAGTTAACTAAGGCTCTGTTTGGTTTGCAGATTTGGAATATGAAAAGAATAAGAAAAACGATAAGGGAAACTTATTCCCTATCGTTTGCCCATCCTTTTCCTCCATGCTTAAATAACATTAGAAACTAAAAAAATTCACAATACAAAAGGATTCAAGAAAAGAGGGAGGGAAGTGACACAAAGTTTAAATCTTAAAAATAAAAAATAAAAAAATCATATCTTCTTTTTATTCCTATTTTTATCACCATTTCCCTTATTAATCAAAGAAAAACGTTTTCCTCTAACGCTCGTTTGTTTTGATGTAAAATGTTTTCAAGAAAATGTTTTCATGTACTAATTATAAGGTTAAAGTATTTTCCGGAAAACATTTTATATCAAAACAAACGGAGCGTAAATTTAATTTTCTTTCCCGTCACTAAATCCATGAACCAAACAGAGCCTAAAGTTTTCCGGTAGAAAGCCAGATTTAGTCTTACGAAGGATTTTCTCATGGCTCTTCTTGTGTCCTCATCGGCATCTTGGTATATGCCCTGGAAAAATTTGTTCAAAGCCGCATCTCCATCCAACTTTTCTTCTTTCTCCTGAAATGTGAACCCCCAATGAGTCTTGACTAGACTGATAGAGTTCCTTACTTTTTATAAAAGATAAGAGATGTAAATTGTAAATTACAAAAACATAAAAGTAGACTAGCACAAAGCTACTATTCACAATATACCTCCTTTTTCACTTGAGCTTCCAATTTATCCCAATCAGTTGTTCTTGGTTTTGAGGAAGGGTAAGTAGGCCTTTCAGTACCTACAAAATGTATAAGTGTTGTTGATAGTAAGAAAAAGGCACAATATCGAGGATAAGAGAATGAATGGTAACTGCATGAAAGAGAAAACAATGAGCTGAGCAGTCCCCCCCTCAAGTTAATATACTAAAAAGCATATTGACCTACCTGATGATATATCTATCCTCCTTATAATAGTTTTTTCTCTGCTGTATTCTAGTGATGTCCACTGCACGCTCTCAGCCTTTGCAAGGCGGATTTCAATCTTTGTGGACAGGACTTCATACTTGCACTTAGCAGGTATTATCTGTGTCATGCAGACGAACACAAAACATAAATAAGTGATTGTTTAAAAGGTTGTGCCCGTTGAAATTAGCTTTTTAACATTTTTTCCCTTTAGAAAAATGATTTCCTTTTAAAGCTAAAAAACAACTTTTAGCTCCATTTTGTAGCTTTTTAAATAATCTCTTATTCCAAAACATAAGTATTTTAAAAGCTAACCCAAACGGGGTCCAAGTGGCATAAGATACAGCTGCTACACCACAGAATAGTAGATAGATCCAGAAAGACCACCTGCTACTATGCACAAAGCAATACTTGGCCTAAGGTAAAACATAACCTATCTTTGACATTTATGGTACTATATAGATGAGAGCAGAAATTATAATTTCTTTCGGTAAAAAAAATCATAATCCAAACAAGAAAAAAAGGGTTGCCTTACCCAACAATTTCTCCTAAGTATCCCTTTCTATGGCAAGTATTCACCTCATTTATTTTGTCAAAGGAAAACCACTTCCATAATATTCCAAGAATCCAACCATTTCACAACATAATATTCATTTGGCTAATATTATACAATCAAGAGCTCTAAGCCTCTAATGAGTATTAGTCATTGCTAACATTAGATTTGTGCATTACCTTTCCAAATAACCGAGGTTGAAAAGTGTACGCATCTTCACCAGGAATATCAATGGTTACACTCAGCTGAAAAAGCAATTGAAAAAGGGAAATAAATGAGGGGACACAAAAGAAGATTTACATTCTCTGCCCATTTTCAATTTCAACCAAGAAGTTTAAATAAACTATCAATAAAGCAAACATCCCAATCATAATTGAAAAAGGAAACTAAATGAGAGGACACAAAAGTAGATTTACATTCTCTGCCCATTTTCAATTTCAACCAACAAGTTTAAATAAACTATCTACAGAGCAAATATCCCAAGCATATAGAAAGATGTAAAGTAAAGCATTAAGTTGTAAGAATGTACTATTTGTTCACCAAAGTCAACCACAACACTTCTAGCTGGTATGCCCTTTGCAAATATGGTCACAACCACTTCCTCTGGTTTCTGGTAAAATTCATGCCTGTGGAAATTTGTTCATTAGGTTAACATATCTGAGAGAAAACTTCAACAAACTTTTCCAAATTAGAAGGAAGAAAAAAATCATTTTGTAAAGCCAATGAAAGTGTTTATCAAGAATACAGGTGTGTACGAGGCAGAAACTTCATTTGCTAAAGCAAAAGACATTATCAACCTTTCCAAAACCAAGCTATAAAACTTGCAGAGGTCATTATGCAGAATACCTGTATTTTGGTTTTGTTGATGACCCCACTATCACTGTCACATGGTTGGAAGAGTCATTACAAGGCTGAGAATCTTTTTCAGCTACAACAGTCTTCTCTGGTAATTTAGACTCAGGAGGTGTTACAGCAGTAGTTGTGGCTTTATCCGATGGCAGCTTCGGTAGCTCACCAGTTTCCTCTGAATGAACACTTAATTATATAAGAGCTACTTCTCTAAAATCTATATCGATTCTTGGTTACTAGATACACTAGCTAGGCCGTGTGTTTTCTTCCTTTCTATTTATTAAAAAGGAAAACTGAAAAACATATATAACACCTTTTTCAACAAAAAGTTGCACGACTACATAAAAACACGGAAGTTTTGCACTTCTGCTGAAAATGTGCATTGCTAATGCATGCATTACAAGTAAGGATCACACATGACTCACTTCAGGGGACCGATGGCGATAAGCACGCCATATTCAACTTTGGGACTGAGAAAATAGAGCAGTTTTACAGAAAATAAACAGCAAAAAAAAGTTACAAACAATAAGTACCTGCAATACGCTTTTCACATTCTTTGATCAAATTAGTGAATCTTGAATCTGTGGGTGCCAAAGAAGCACCAGTTTCCAGAGATACCTTAGCAGTCTGATACTCTTCAAGCTTGATACACGCAGTGCTGTCAGAAAACACAGGGAATAAATAAAATTCTAGAAGGGGGAACTACACAGTTGACCCTCCCATAGTCAATTTTTACAACATACTCATAGTAAACCATTTGTCATGAACCAAATTCATTCCATAATTGGTAAGTCATAATTCCTTTTGCTAACAATAATAAATAACTAAAGATCTTAGTGTAACTGTCATAATAAGAATTACACACATAAAAAGAGAGAGGTCAGACACCCGTAATTCATATTCAAGTCCATGTAACATGGATAGCAAGTTTATAGAATGAGGATCAAAAGCTTCTAATAATGTAGATGAAATTAAAGAATTGTGCAAAAGTTACTTTGAAAAGTTTTAAATGAAAATCATATTAACTATATAAGGAGCTTAAGCTTAGAAGAATGTAATGACCAAAAGTAGATAAAAGAAATAACATTGGTATTGGAATCATGGTATCTGAGGAATCCATTGGTCAAAATGAAAACTAAAATGGCAATAGGAACAGATGATATCCCTATTGAAACTTAGAAAGTGTTTAGGGGACAAAGGCGTGCCTTGACACCGCAAAGTTATTTTATGGGATTGGGACTATTAAGAAATTCTCAAGTGGCAAAAGATTAGCGAACTACTGGTAGAAAACATAATGCGAAAGTCAAAGTTGTACAATTGTAGAGACACTAAATTAATGAATCATATTATATAACGTAGGAATAGAGTAATGGAGCAAGAGCTGAACTTGAAACAAAAATGTTGACATGACAACTTAATTTTCTTCCAACGAACATGGAAGCTATTTATCTAATTTAGGGGAGCACAAATCACCCAGGGCCCAAAGACCCGACCCGGCTGGTTCGGGGTCTGTAAATATACCACTTCAGGTATGGTTGGGGAATAAAGGTGCGGGCCGGGCATAAAATTCAGGTAAACCAGACCAGACCCGGAACCACATTAGAGTACTAAAACACGGTAACATGCCTAACCTAACAAACAAACCCTCTCTCTCTGTTGAACAAACCCAAACCCTAAATCAAACAATCGCAGAGGTTCATTTCTACATCCTGACCTCACCTACTCCGATTTCCATCTCCGGGGTTAAGAATAGAAGATCCAAAGAGGTTCGTCTCCTTTAGGTTTGTCACCAAACCGGAACCCAAATCTTCGCTTTGTGCCTCTGCTTCTCGTCTCTCTCTTCGTATATCTCTCGTGCAGGTCAAATCTGGTCTCATTTCTTCTTTATTTTGTTGTTAGTTGATATGTATTTCATTATATGTAAGTATATGTGTGCGAATATATGTATTGTAGACACCCCATTTTTGCCCAACCCAGTTGTCGCGCCCACGCTCTCGGAACGCCAAGTTGTCCGAGTGGGCCCGGCTTTCCGAAAGTGGGTGAATTGCAGCTTGATTTTTATTGAGAAGGGTGAAAAGAGTATGGTAGTGCCTCTTTGGAAATGTTCAGAGTCGCAAGCTAATATTTGGGGTGTTAAGACCCCTGCAAAGACAATTAAAGTGATTCATCTTTAACTGTTGAAAAACAGTTTTGAGAAAAGTGGGCCCTTTAAAAGTGACTCTAAATAGTCATGCGAAAACCAGAGATTTTGAGGTGGGTTCAGGGACTTGATTATGTCAGAGGGAAGGTATTAGGCACCCTCAAACATCCGTGTGAACAGGGTTGCCAATTTTAGTGATTTTCATTAAAATGGGGCATTTCGATTGAAAAAAAAAAAAGTTTTTTTTTTCTTTTTTAGAAAGTGAATAGGACGGAAAATAGTGATGGGTATGACCGCACTCTTTGAGTGTTGCTTACGTATCCCAAGGCGGGAATCAGGCCAAATGTAGTTCAGATTTGGGTGTGAGTGTATGCAGGTGATTTCAAAAAAGGAGTGGTCACGTTTCACCGAGCTCCTGTGATGTAGTGATTTGAGAAAGAGTCGGTGTCACTAGGAACTTTAACCTGTACGACATATCCTAGACTTTAACCTTCAGAAAGTGATTGAGATTGAAATGAGATTATGCAAGTGATTGGAGAATGAAGTGTTTTTTCAGTCTTTTTAGTCCTATACCAAAAGTAAGGATCTATGCCCAAATGACTGAAAAGTGTACTGGAAGTACAGGTCGGTGCCCATTAAAAATGTGAAGACTTACCTGTGTTGTTTGCAGATTCCAAGCACAGGTGGTGCTGGAGTTTTATTTTGAGAAAGTTCATTTTTGTATTTTTGTTTATTTTATACCAGAAGTAAGGGATGGAGCCCAAATGACTAAAAAAGTGAATTTTTTTTTTGTATTTTTTTTTTATGCTGGAAGTAAGGGTCGGTGCCCAAGAGAAATAAAAAGAAAAGAGATTTTTTGTTTTGTTTTGTTTGTTTTGTTTTTTTTTTTTTTGTTTTGTTTTGTTTTTTTTTTTTTTTATGTGAATTGAGCAATTTTTCTTATTTAGGCATGGATTTCTATGTTAGAAAACCACGTAGTCCCCAGTAGAATATGGTCCCCGTATTAGCAACCGTGTCATCCCCAGTAGAACATGGCCCTGCTTATTAGAAACCACGTGGGATTTCTATATTGGGAAACATGTAATCCCGAGTCGAATGTGATTTTTGTATTGAAAATCAAGTAATCCCGAGTATGACGTGGACATTTTATTTTTTATTTTTAATTTTCTATCAAACAAGAATAAAGATGATATGTACAAGAGGAAAAAAAAAATGAAAAAACCTGAGTTATTAGAGAAACTCGAGAAATCGGCTAGAATATTGATGGTAAGTGAAAGGGATGTTGGGCGGTGATTTGAGGCGGTATGATGATGGTTGCGCGGCAACAGATGATGGTAGTGGTAAAGCGCCCGTGAGGTATTTTTTTGTTGGTTTTTGGGTATTTAGTGATGAAGTGAGGGGGATGGAGAGGAAGATGAGGGAGATATAGAGTATGAGGGAGATACAGAGAAGGAGATTTTTGTTCCTTTGTTCCTCCTCCTCCTCCCCCCCCTTTTTTTTTTAATTAAAGCAACCCACTCAGAAAAAGGGAGAGACCACCCCTTGCTTTTTTTTTTTAGTTTTTTGTTTTCTTGCTGCTTTTTTTTTTGCATTTTTTTTTCTTTTTGCTTTTGACTCCACCGAGACTTGTGTCTACAATGAGTTTGTGGAGGAGGGAAATTATTGGGTGTGATAGGGTGCATACGGAATTGTTAGACCCTTTGACCCATAGCTTTGACTTGCAATATCTTTCCCATTCAAGGTCAGATTGGGATGATTCAAAAAACGATAGGTTCGTGTGGAAAAAAAAAAACACTTCATCATCCAATCACTTGCATAATCTCATTTCAATCTCAATCACTTTCTAAAGGTTAAAGTCTAGGACTACACCGTACAAGTTAAAGTTCCTAGCGACACCGACTCTTTCTCAAATCACTACATCACACGTGCACGGTCAAACATGACCACTCCTTTTTAAAATCACCTGCATGCACTCATACCGAAGTCAAAACTACGTTTGGCCTAATTCCCACCTCGGGATACGTAAGCAACTTTCAAAGAGTGCGACCATACCAATCACCATTTTCCGTCCAATTCAGTTTCAAAAAAAATTCTGTTTTTTTTTGTCCAATCGAAATGCCCTAATTTAATGAAAAGCACTAAAATTGGCAAATGTGTTACATTTTGCCGCTCTCGAATCCTCACAGCAATCACGTCCCACGTGGCATTTTGCTTTTCACCATCCTAATATGGCATCCTCTTCATCAACATGAACTACGCACGGTCTGATTCTCCCGACGGGAGATATGTAGGCAGCTTTAAGAGCTCGACCATACCCTTACTTTATTACATTTTCGGTTAGAGTTTGAGATTACGTGGTTACGCACTTCTCAACTACACCATCCCTCTTCTATTCTCACATGAATCCCCAACAGGGCTCGTTCGCCCATTCTAGTAACGCTCTCAACCCCCAACGAAGTCATCTGTCTAACCTGGCAATGCTCCCAATTCATAGCTGCCTACCTTGGCATACCACCCACTTGCCTACTCGGGCACGTCACTTCACTCTTCGCCAGTCATCGTCACTCGCTGGAACTACGCTTGATATGATCCTTCTCCACATGAGATACGTGGGCATCTCAAACAGACTTTGAGATCATTTGTATTGTTGTGCATGCTTCTCATTATAAAAATTATAAAAAATAAAATAAATAAAAACAAAAACAAAAATTCAAGAAAGAGTTGAGGCAACAATGGGTCTCCTTATCTTTGTCACGATTTGCTTCGCAAAACATGACAAAGAGGGGTAGCCGTAGACACCCCATTTTTGCCCAACCCAATCATTTAAAAATAAAGTGCTCGTTGACACGAGCCTATCGCTTTTTGAATCATCCCAATCTGACCTCGAATGGGAAAGATATTGCAAGTCAAAGCTATGGGGTCAAAGGGTTAACAATTCCGCATGCACCCTACCACACCCAATAATTTCCCTCCTCCACAAACTCATTGTGGAGACAAGGCTCGGTGGAGTCAAAAGCAAAAAGAAAAAAAAAAACAGTAAGCAAAAAAAAAGGAAAAAAAAAAAAGCAAGGGGTGGTCTTTCCCTTTTTTGAGTGGATTGCCTTAAAAAAAAAAAAAGGCTCAGCTTTTTTGTTTGGCCTATAAAAACAAGGCCGATGCTCATCATTCAAGGGGGAGGAGGGGGAACGAAGAAGGAAAAGAAAACCCCCTCTTTGTATCTCCCTCACACTCTATATCTCCCTCTCTTCATCATTAAATATAAAAAAACCCACAAAAAAAGAAAAGAAAAAGAGTTTACATTTTCTCCATCGCCATATTATCTCTTTCTAACCACCACCATTAAGGCTACCACTACAATCAGCACCCTCCACCTAGCTATAATATCGTCACGATTCTCATCAACATACCTCACGGCCGCTTTACCACTACCATCATGGTTCAAGGTCGCGGTATCGGTCGCGGTCGCGGAGACGACTCGGTCGCGGTGCCGCGTACTAGTATCGGGCAATACGCAAAGATACACTAGATTTAAGTTCAAAAAAATCTAGAAAAATACTGAAAAATTCTAAAATAATTAGACTAACAAATTTGGCCTAATAGATTGTCACAATACATAATGTACCAATTGCAATATCACATAACATCCAATACACACGCTACGGTTGAGAATCTAATAACAGTGGGACCAGTTGAATTTTGATTAGAATTTATTTACCTGCCCCTACTGCCACATTATTTGGGAAACACTTTTCGGATCCAAATTTGAGAAGCATAGCATAACTCTATTTTTTTTGTCTAGCATAATGTGACAATCTTAATTTGAACAAAATCCAATTTTAATATTAACCCAATTCCCAATTTTAAGTTTTGGAGCCCAAATCCAAATTAGATTAATATTTTACATTTAACACAACCCTCACTTTCTTGAAACCCAAACCCAAACCCGAATCAAATAATTAATTAGCATATAGCCAACCAAAATCCAAACAAACCCACTCCATACCCACTAATTTACCCAATCAATTAACCCAAACCATGCAAGTAATTAAACATTAACATATTACAAAAACCCCAATCAAAGACAGTAAGTGTCTACGCTTGGAGGTCTATAACACATATCACACATACCCAATCAATCCCCACAAGGACAGTATTTTACATTTAACATCTCACACATACGACATACCCAATCAAACCCCACAAAAACCCTCTTCGATAGTATCTACGCTTGAAGAGATGGAGACCGTTGCTTTGGGAGGATCTACTCTTCGATTTGCATAGATTCAAGACCGATTGAGCAGATCTGACTAGAATGGAGATCTAAGAGAAGAGATGAAGGTGAGAAACAGGCGATTCGACAGAAATAAAGGAGATTGAGCAAGATCCGACAGAGATGAGTGAGATCTGGTAAGATTACGGCTTTTTTTTTTTTTTTTTTGCGGGATTGTGTTCGTCTCGGGCTTCATCTCGCGATACTCTGTCCGAGATGACGAAAACTCGGCCGATACAGTCGATACACAGCACGATACATCTCTTTCTGTAATCTTTTTAACTCGGCGCCTTATCTCGTCTCGGACCCCTACGAAACCGAGTTGACTCGGCCGAGTTAACTCGGTCGGTTTCGGCCGATACCTTGAACCATGTCTGTCATCATCTGTTGCCGCCCAACCATCATCGTACCACCTAAAATCACCGCCCAACATCTTAGTCACTTACCATCAATATTCTAGTTGATTTCTCAAGTTTCTCTAATAACTCAGGGTTTTCATTTTTTATTTTTTTCCCTTATACATATCATCTTTATTATTGTTTGATAGAAAATAATAATAAAAATAATATCCACGTCATACTTGAGATTACTAGGTTTCCAATACAAAATCACATCCGACTAGGGATTACATGTTTCCCAATACAGAAATCCCACGTGGTTTCTAATAAGAAGGGTCATGTTCTACTGGGAATGACGTGGTTGCTAATACACGGACTTATGTTCTACTGGGGACTACGCGGTTTTCTAATATGGAAATCCATGTCTAAATAAGAAATATTGCTCAATTCACATAAATAAAAATAAATAAATAAAAAATCTCTTTTCTTTTCTTTTTTTTGGGCACCGACTCTAACTTCTGGTATAAAATAAAAATACAAAAAAAATCACTTTTTCAGTCATTTAGGCACTGTCCCTTACTTTCGATATTAAAAAAAAAAAGAAAAGAATAAGACAAAGAAAAATACAAAAATGGATTTTCTCAAAATAAAACTCCAACGCTACCTCTGCTTGGAATCTACAAACAACACAGGTAAGGCAGGCAAGTTTTCACACTTTTAATGGGCACCGACCCTTACTTCTGGTACACTTTTCAATCATTTGGGCACAGATCCTCACTTCCGGTATAGGACTAAAAAGACTGAAAATAATAATAATAACAATAAAAATAATAATAAAAAAAGAAAAGAAAGAAAGAAAGTAAAAAAAAAACACTTTATTCTCCAATCACTTGTATAATCTCATTTCAATCTCAATCACTCTCTAAAGGTTAAAGTCAGTGACACCGACTCTTTCTAAAATCACTATATCACACGTGCACGATCAAATGTTACCACTCCTTTTTTTAAATCACGTGCATACACTCACACCTAAGTCAGAACTACGTTTGGCCTGATTCTCACCTCGGGATACGTAAGCAACTCTCACAGAGTGCGGCCATACCAATCACCATTTTCCGTCCTATTCACTTTCTAAAAAAAAAAAACTTTTTCATTTTTTCAATCGAAATGCCCCATTTCAATGAAAATCACTAAAATTGGCAACCGTGTTCGCACGGATGTTTGAGGCCGCCTAATACCCTCCCTCGATATAATCGAGTTCCCGAACCCATCTCAAAATTTCTGGTTTTCGCATGACTATTCAGAATCACACTTTTAAAGGGCTCACTTTTCTCAAAACCGTTTTTCAAAAGTAAAAAATGAATCACTTTAATTGTCTTTGCAGGGGTCCCAACACCCCAAATGTTAGGTGGCGGCTCTGAACATTTCCAAATAGGCCCTACCATACTCAAATCACCCTTCCCAATAAAAGTCAAGCCACAATTCACCCACTTTCAGAAAGTCGGGCCCACACCGACAGCCTGGCGTTCCGAGAGCACGGGCGCGACATGTATATACCATTCATTTCTTCTCTTTTGACTTATCGATTATTTGTTTACTAAAATTTATGGTAGGATGGATTTTTGTGCTTGTACAGTAGTATAAAACAATGATTATATTTGGGTAAATTACACTAACCTCCCCTGAGGTTTGACGTAATTACACGGACCTCCCCTCTAGTTTGCAAAATTACACAAACCTCCCTCGAGGTTTGTAATTCGGTAACAAAATGCCCCCTCCACTAACGTTCCGTTAGTTTTTTTTACATTTGCCTCCCCTGAAAATTATAATTAGCCCCCCTATACTATAAAATTGTCATACTAAGCCCCCTTTCTCTTATATTTTTGTTTTAATTATAAAATCCCTCCTCCCTCCTACGTTTTTGGGTTAATTTTTTTAGCATTAATTTATATCTACACAAAATACATATAAATAAGTCCAAAAATTTTTTTTCCAAGAACAAACCTCTGTCAAGTCCCCCTGTATTAATTTTCTAGATCCGCCCCTGCCCTTATGCTTCAAAAGTGGACACTTAACCCCCTGTGATTGTGGACTAAAATGGAACTGTTATGATTTCACTCAAAACTGACAAAAATTCTAAAATTGGTTAAAAATATAAACACTTAACCCATTTTGTGATGTTAATTTTGGGGTTAACTCTCTTTGAGTGAAATTTATAGCGAGGAGAACGAACTCCTTACCACTTGGCCAACAGGTCATTGGTAACATTAATTTATATCATCTACACAAAATATACACAAAATATATATAAATAGGTCCAAAATTTTTTTTTCCAAGAACAAACCTCTATCAAACCCTCCTGTATTAATTTTCTAAATCCGCCCCTGCCCTTATGCTTCAAAAGTGGACACTTAACCCCCTGTGATTGTGGACTAAAATGGAACTGTTATGATTTCACTCAAAACTGACGAACATTCTAAAATTGGTTAAAAATATAAACACTTAACCCATTTTGTGATGTTAATTTTGGGGTTAACGCTCTTTGAGTGAAATCATAAATGGGTTAAGTGTTTATATTTTTAACCAATTTTAGAATTTTCGTCAGTTTTGAGTGAAAACATAACAGTTCCATTTTAGTCCACAATCACAGGGGTTTTAAGTGTCCACTTTTGAAGCATAAGGGCAGGGGCAGATCTAGAAAATTAATACAGGGGGACTTGACAGAGGTTTGTTCTTGGAAAAAAAATTTTTGGACCTATTTATATGTATTTTGTGTATATTTTGTGTAGATATAAATTAATGCTAAAAAAATTAACCCAAAAACGTAGGAGGGAGAAGGGATTTTATAATTAAAACAAAAATATAAGAGAAAGGGGGCTTAGTATGACAATTTTATAGTATAGGGGGGCTAATTATAATTTTCAGGGGAGGCAAATGTAAAAAAAACTAACGGAACGTTAGTGGAGGGGGCATTTTGTTACCGAATTACAAACCTCGAGGGAGGTTTGTGTAATTTTGCAAACTAGAGGGGAGGTCCGTGTAATTACGTCAAACCTCAGGGGAGGTTAGTGTAATTTACCCATTATATTTTATTTATTGTATGCCTATTTGCTTAGAAAGAGAGAAATTGTTTAATTTTTAGAGAGAGAGAAGCAGGTTTAATTTTAGAGAGACAGAGAGAGTTTGACTTTCATGGAATTACAGACCCAGACCCGAACCGACCCTCGGGTCTTGGTGGGTCGGTTCTATGTCTGCAATTTTGGGACCGTCGATAGGCGGTTTGGTTCTGGGTTGTCATGGACCTGAATCATGTGCACCCCTAATCGAATTATCCATCTATCTATCTATCATTTAACCAGAGTGAAGAGAAAGTATAGTTCGAATATAGAATTTCTTGGAAAAGCTAATAATAGGAAATACCACAAGTTTGAAAAACCATTTACATCACTGGGAAATCAAAAGAACTCATTGAGGTACAGAAATACTCACGCTTTCCGCAAATATGCTTTAGGGCTTTGGGGGTCCAGCTCAATAGCTCTGTTTGCATCTGCAACAGCCTCTGTTCATAAAATTTGCATGATATCAATCACCAGCAGTATAGCAGCACCACTAACAGCAGTAACAATTGCAGAATAGGCATGATTTCAATGTACATAAAGCTAAAACATCAATATAATTATATCCAACCATGTAAATTCAGCACGCAGAGTGTCAATTGGCACGAAAAAAAAACAATTACAGGGAAAACAAATATCCATCGAAAAAACAAGTAAAAGATCTCAAATTAGGCCTAAATCATTGAGAAAAAAACTACATATTGTCAAGTTAGCAGTCCCACAATGGGTAAGATAAGCAAAATATTTCATCAGGAAGATCATAAAAACGCAGTAATAACCAAAAAAGCTCACTAAACAATATGTAAACAGAACCAAATAAACAATCAGAAGCTGTCTAGAAAACCACATCACACACTCAATTGGCCAAAAAGCCTGTAACTTTGTCTAATATCCATAACCCTAAATTGAATTATCAAACGCCCACCCTGTACCTACACACAAGGAACCTGAATCCGCCAAATTGCTTGTCCATCTTTCCTTTTTTTTTTTTTTTTTGAACAGTGATATATCTATAATCGATTTAGAATTGATAAATTATTATGACAGCTAATAAAAAGCAAATAAAAAAACTTACAAGATTCGATTGTTAGGTCCATAAGAAACAAAGTTCTCTCTACTAAACAGATCCAAATAATAGTACTGAGTACAATTTCTTACTTAAAGAAACAAAAACAATTAAGAAACAAAAAACATAATCATCAAATCTATTTATTTGCTTATATTATCATTGATTGATTTTATATACTAGAGAGAGAGAATTGTATACCAGTGAAGTTGCTGAGTTTGATGTTGGCTTGAGCTCGGTCGGCGAAGAGCTCAGCGTTTTTAGGGTTCATAGCAATGGCTTGAGAGTAGAGTTCAACAGCTAGTTCGAAGTGGTCCTCGAAGAAGGCTTCCTTAGCCCTAGTCTCAAGATCGGACGCCATTACTCCCTAGAGAGAGAGAGAGAGAGACGAAGAGGACCGAGAGAGAAGAATGATTGACTTCACCACTAGTGGAGAATCTGGAGATAAATAGAGAGAGAGGCGTCGACTAGGAAAGGTTTGCTAACTCTAGGCTCTAGAGTCAAGCTCAATGATAAAATTAGTAAAATTAATTAAAAAAAAAACAAAAAATACATAAATTGAACTTTATAAGAAATAGAAAATAAATAAAGAAAAAGGAAAAAAAAAAAAAAGAATCGCACTGAATTTTATTTTGCTAAATTACACTATTAGTGTCTAAAAATATTGTTGCAATTGAGTTTGAATTTTCCGCCACGGTGAGAATTGGGTTTCCTAATCTGATTGGGAAGACAGATTGGGATAGTTTCTAAAAATGAAAGATTTCTATATATGAGATGACTTGCAAGTGAGGTTTAGTGGTGGAAAAGGATTATTACAGTGAAGAAGAAAAGTATATTGAAAAGTGAGTCAAGGTTGTAGAGAAACTCAAGCAAGGGAGAGAGAGAGGGAGGAGCTTCGGGCCTTCGGCTCAACCAATGGGCTTGGGGCCAACTCGGTGGTGGTGAAGATGGGCTACGTACGATGTCATGGTAATTAATCTTTGGTGGAGTGGAGAGTAACCTGTGAAGTCTTCAAAGAGAAGGAGAAATAGTAGTCGGTGTGTCCTCGTGAGTAGGATCTCTTGACAAAGCACGTAATTATGATGAGTGCAAGGTAAGTGCATTCATGGTGAGAACTCAGAAAAGAGTTGAGAGATAGAGTGGCTTGTAATCATGATGATTAATACTAAAGGTGTCTCGTGTGGAGATAGGCATGATTGACTGAACCATGTAAAAATTTGTGTGTTCTTTTCTTGTGTTGTTTATTATTGTTGTAGTGTGTTCTATCTTGCTATTTCTATTAGTTTTGTGAAAATTATCTTTGGATGTGATGATCTTGAGTGCTCACCCGCACTACAAATATTATGGTTTTCTTTGTAACGTATCTTTTAAAATTTTTAAAGGGTAATGTTTGGGGCACGAAAGGGTCACATTAAATGCTCACAAAAGAATGTGGCATCTCATGGGTTGAGTTAAGTGTGGTGGGTCCTATTGCCACATGGGATGCCATATTATTTTGTAAACATCTCTTTGTGACCATTTTGTGTCCCTACTAGCATTACCCACTTTTAAATTAAAAAGATTTTTCAGGACAAATATAACCATAACTCGGCTCATCCTGCATGCAAAAGTTATTACTGATTTTTGAAATGTGATCTATTAATATATTAAGTTAATACATTAAAAAAAAAATATTTACTCCAAGTTATTATGAGATATTTGAATCAATTTTATTTTATTTTGTTTTGTTTTGTTTATTATTATTATTATTTTTTTTTTTTTTATTTTTTTTTTTTTTTGTTGAGTGGAGAGACATTTGATTCATGAATCTTAAGTATTTACCACAGTTATCTTAAATCCAGTACTATTTCGAACTTCATATGCAGTCATCTGAAACATTGGGACCCCATTTAGCTTTTGTTGATAAAAATCCATTTTATTAAAGGTGCAACAATTATTGAAAGGGATAGTGGTAATATGAAGATTGGTATCATCTCTATCCCTTGTTAAGTAAAGAATGATTCTGCTCTTCACATTCTCTTCCGGAGTAGTACAATTTTGGTAATTTTATCACCAAAAATGAGGCAAAAAAGAGTTGGTTAACTCAATGATTGTGATCTTCACATTCTCTTCCAGACTAGTACAATTTGGGTAATTTTATCACCAAAAGTGGGGCAAAAAAGAGAAAGAAAAGAATTAACTCTTTAGTCGCAATGGATGGTGAGGGTGTGAAGACTTGGGCAAGATATGATTTGTTCACAACAAATTAATTCACCTTTCCACAAGAAACAAAATAAATTAAAAAAAACAAACAAGAAACCAAATACATTATGGTAATTTTGGCTAAGCTTCTTAACACTTGCATTATATTATTGCTGAGACAGCCTGGTGTTATTTTGGGGTCTCAGAACTTTGCTCACTTCTCTATATTTTTACAGGACAATGTTTAAAGCTTGGCAATTTTAGACCTGGTCATAAAATTAACAATGTCAATAATGTCATCCACAGACACCTCCCCCCTCTCCCTCTGTGTGTGTGCGTGTGTGTGAGAGAGAGGGGGGGGGGGGGGGGGGGGGGAGGGGGAGTGGGGAAATCTACAATGACATTTTAATGTAATGTGATATGCAAAAGATGGGGTCAACTTTGGCAGCGGCAAGAATTTTGATGTCAATATCATCATAAAGAAGATTTCCCAAGCTCTTCGTGGTTACCCTCCAAGAACTTTACAGCAGTCAACCCATGCGTAGAATTAGTAAATATGCCCTTTACATTGATGTCCCATTTGTGGACTGTCTGAAAATATACGATGCCACAAGCAGTAGCGGTACTGACAAATTAGGGGGCCCAAGGTGGCACTGAAAGAGGGGGCACTATAGACAAGGGGGTTTCGGGGGTAATGTCTCCAAAGCAAAGATTTTGAGTCTATTTACATTTATTTGCTGGTATATTTTCATGTTACATTTGATTTGTGAGTTCTTTTTTGGCTATTTTTTTAGAATTCAAAGGGTTAGTGATTTAATTTCCATTAAAAATAAGTTAGTGATTGTAATCCTTACTATATGTAGTGAATTCGAAACTTTTATTATCTTTTAGTTAATAAAAGTCCCTAAGAAGAGAAGTATACGGTAAAATGTTTAAGGTAGACTGTACTACGGTGGGGTGTATACATTACATATGTTTAATTTTTTAAAATATTTGCATGGACTCCTCAATAATTGAATCAACATATTACGTATGAAAATTTTATTTTGTATATTAACAACTAAAGGCTGTAGTCCAATTGGCATAACCTCTCTCTTCCCAGTGGGGAGGGAGAGGGTTCGAATCCCCATAAAGGATTCTAATTGTTTGACCCTAATTATTCTTCAGTCGGAATGAGTGGCCCTTGTTGGACTTTAGGGTTGGGTTGGGGCTGGAGTGTGCGTGTGTGTGTAGGGTGTGTGTATCCAGTCCGAATCTAGATAAGTAAAAGAAAAACAACTAAAGGCTGTAAGTTAGGCTTTGACCTTTTTTTTTTTTTTTTTTTAGGTTCATAGACTTTGAAGTTAACATGCCATAGAATTAGACATTTTAAAATCTGCAAAGGTTATTTATTATATGTAATCAAATCAAACAACGCCTTGTGTCATAATTAATTAAGATGACTGTATGAATCATTTTTCTCTATTCCGCTCACAATAACTAGGTATTTTATGTAAAAAAAAAAATTCCCCTTTTTTTTTGAGTTGGGACTTTAAAAATTGGGAGCCCAAGGCGGTTGCCTAGCCCCAGAGTCGGCCATGGCCTCAAGTTTTGCGAGCCCTGCATGTGAGTTTCAAACCCGTGACATCCATACCACAATGTAGCAACCTCACGGTGAGCGTAGACTCACAATTTTTAAAAGAAAACAACAATAATACCCACGACTTAAGCTTAGTTTGGCTCCCACGTGACTTTTTAAAAGTAGCTTATGAAATTTATTATTATGTTATTTGATAATTTTGTACAAGTGACACATTACTCTTCAAAAAAAATATCATAAAACCAAAAAACAACCTTGAGTTTTTAAAAGCTTCCCCCAAAGTTCTAAATTCATTTTTGCAAAGCTCATAAACTAGTTATAAAAAATTAACATGAAATTGTGCTTTAAAAAAGAAGAAGCACTCAAATGATGGCTAAACTAAGCCTTAATGTTTTCAAAATAATATGAATCCCATGGCAAGGGGAAAATTATTGCCTAGCTGCATTTTACCAAATACTAGAAGGCAATTAGAGTTAATACTCCCAAAACTCTTACTCAAGTAATTTCATTTATATGGACTCGAGGTTCTTGACTCAAAATAGACAGAACACTTTCTCTTGGAAACAGCCCAATTTGAGATTATTAACTACTTGTTCAAGCTTTGGTCCCACCAATTAAATCCTGTTGAAATCCAGCAAGAAACAACTATTTTCACATAACAAACATTAACAAGAAAACACTGAAGAGGGTATGGTTTTAGCTTTGCAATTTGAAGTCCCTTGAAGACACTATAACCATGCTACTCTTTTGCTCCGGAGGTGATTGCAGGTTCCTCCTCTTTTGAGCTTGAAATAGCAGCTCCCAAGGTACCTGAAGTAACTGCCTCCAATGTTTTGTAGAACTCCTCGGGAAGAGGACCAGGTCGATGCAGGGGGATATGCTTGGGAACCGGAGCATCATTCTCGATAACTTCACATTCATAGTCATCAGGAACACCCCATGCGTCCCACTCTGCAGTCCAGCACAACAGGAAAGACACTCTGTTAAACCTTGTCCCTTGATGAGGAGAGCTTTGCCAAAAATTTCTCCTATATTATGTGCTTTCATTATACAGTTTGATAGGAATCAATATTACTTCCACTCAGGAGGCCCACATTTCCATTCTTTGGAGGGGGGAAATAAAGAGGAGAAAAGTTCAGAAACTCAAATTATAAGAGCACTTGTCGAATAAAACCATATAATAATAAAATGCTTAGTTAATTTAGAGAATGGAATTTCCCCTAAACTAAAAGTTATGCAGATGAAGAATTTAAGGTGCTTGCAAATGCGATTTGTCATGCTATAACTTCCTCAGGCCATCTGTGGGCACCTGAGAAAATGCAATAAATTTGCTCTTGATCAAGAAAACACCATGCCACTTGATCATGCCATCCATAAACATCTGACACCATTTCTTCGCTTGCTTTTACTAATAATCAACTGTTTTCACTACTTAAAGAACCGGGCAGATGATTTCAAAATATTACTGCCACTTGGGTATGCACCATGACAGCAGAGAGAGATACTTGAGAGTGATTGCTGGAAAAATATGGCATAACTAAACACCTTATACGCATACACAGAAAGAAAGAAAAAACTGTCTGACCACAGTGAACATATCATCTCTCCACATAAGAATTTATTCTGCATGTACATCCATGACTAAACAATCTTCACACAATCCAACACCTGGACTATTGTGCGCTGATTTGTTCCTTCCAGATAAAGAATGATTATGTCTGTTTTCTCATGCTGTAGGAATCCATAATAGAAAGGCATAGACAATAACGTAGCAAGAAAACTATCTGAAAGCTGCTATGAATATATTCTTGGATAAGATGTGCAGGCAAAGGGCAATGCAAAACTAACAAAACTAACTTATGCATATACCAGGTAAAGCTATCAGTAAACTAAGGGGACGTTCTCCAATCTGCATCCCAGTATGAATATATCATCCTTACCGACCATTTTAACAGTTAACTCTTCCCCGTGTACAGGGAGAAAAATCATGTGAGAAGCAAATGACATAAGATTGACAAACAAGGCAGCAGCAGGGAAAATGAATCCCAAATATGGCAAGCAGTTTTCATCACCCAGTTCTTGAATTAGTTGAAACAAAGAGTGACACCAATTTCTAGATAATAATAATAATAATGATAATAATAATAATAATAATAATAATAATAAGGGTAAATTACACTCACACCTCCCCTGAGGTATGACCTACTTACATAGACCTCCCTTGTATTTTGAAGAATTACACTGACTTCCCTTGTCAGTCTTTGTCTCAAAACAGCCGTGACAATATCAAGGAATAGACCATTTTACCCTCATTTCATTTACACATTTTCTGTTATACCCACCAATTTGTTCCTCTCTCTCTCTCTCATCAGTCTAGAACTTAACCAAAACCACACAACTCGTGTCTTCCATAGCTCCACTATTCATCACCACCAAATTGATTATCCTCCATCCCCTCAAACTCTGTTACCCACCACCTATGTACTGTCACCATATCAAGTGGAAATAACAACCCTAATCAAATAGTATCAGACCCAATCAAGCCAATTTGGTTTTGGCAAGTATCAAAAAGACCTTATATCGTGTGTATATACATATATAGATATAGATATAGATATACAACATTCTTCTACTCATCTCTCTCTCGATCTCTTTGAATTTAATGCTCTCACCGCACCTGGAAGCAACTAAGCATTCGTCGTCGACAAATTGGGGATCACTTCGTCGAAAAAAGGGAGGAAGAGATTAGACGGACACTCGCACCATCGGCGCCATTGAAACTATCATCTTCCCCACCTCCAACCGCCCAACACAACCCCCACCTCCGCCTACTACATCATCACCTTTATCTGCTTTTTGATTGTCGTATCTTTCCCTGAAATATCGCAAATTGCTGAAAATGGTCATGATTCATCAAAGCAATTCTTACCAATTTCACCTGACTACCTTCGTCTTCTCAGTCAACAAATTGATGTAAAGTAGGATGTTGGAACAAAGATTGGGGTCTGGTGTAAGGCTCTGTTTGGCGTTTCTCTAGGAGTTGTAAGGCTTTCTTGAGCCAAATTCTTCATTAGTAATATACATTTGCTGTTACAAACTTATATATACATATATATATATATAAATATATTTATACATAAATATACGCACATATATCATATATGGAAAGAGAGGATTTGTTGTTGCTTTTGTTTTTGTTGTTTTTTTTTATGTATTGACCAAAAGGGTAAACTAGACATTTTTTAAAAGTTTAACATAAACTTAACCTTTTTGTTTGGTCAACTAACAGTTGACTAACGGGAGGGGAGGGGAGTGTAATCCAACAACAAACCTCAAAGGAGGTTAGTATAATTTTTCAAAATGCAAGGGAAGTCCGTGTAATTAGACCATACCTCAGGGGAGGTGAGTGTAATTTACCCTAATAATAATAATAATAATAATAATAATAATAACAAACCTGTAACCAAATTGGGTTTTGATGAGTAGATCATACAATTTAGAATACAGAAAGAACGCTCGAATAAAGTAAATAGCACCTGGAATTACCTTGATGCATCCATCCAGTTTCTGCCTATTGAGGCAGCATGAGTTTCCAAAATCAAATTACCCTCTTCTCTTTAAGCTCTCATATTGTAGCTTACTACTTGGCACAAAAGATCATACTATTAGTTCTAAGCAAACTATCAAACATCCTCCCCCCCCCCCCCCCCCCCCCCCCCTGTGGGAAAATAATAGTACTAACGACTATCTTGCCTCAATCCTTAGCTTCACCCATCAATACCCATGTCAGACGTGGCTCAAAGTGTATGGAACACATACATATACAGATGATGGATCGGACAACAATTTGTTACACCCTATGGGGGTTGGGAATTTAAGGTTGTTTAATCAATCTCTATTGAGGGAATGGTTATGGGGGTTTCCCCCAACAAGTGTGATTGTGGATGACAGGTGCCCCAACAAAACATTGGATGCAGAGAGGGGATTGGGTGTCACGGGAAAAATAGGAACCAATACTAGTGTGTATAATAGATCAGAAAATAAAGGGAGAGAGGCCTTCTTCAAAACAAACATATTCGATTTTTTGGCATGACGAGGGCTATGAGGAGACATTTGAAGGAGCTTTTCCATAGAATCTATGTGGTTGCACACTTATACTTGAGAAGGTTGCAATAGTGGAAGACGCTTGTCCATTTTGGGTGGGAGTGGGAGTGGGAGTGGGAGTGGGAGTGGGAGTGGGAGTGGGAGGGGGAGGGGGAGGGGAGTCTCTTGGGATCATACTTATAGTACACCCGTCCAAGATCAGGAAGTAAAAGAGGCGATTCAGTTTTTGTCATTTTGAGCTTTTACACGGAATGGTGGGTGCAAGGAGGTGGATGAGGTGAGATGGAGCACCTCAAAGTCCAGATGATTTAATATCCTAATGGTATGTTTGGTTATCACTTGAATTTGAATAGTTTCATTCAGATTTCATGTTGAATCTTGAAGCAAACTTCGTCACCATGAATGACTCCATTTATAAAAATAGGAAAAGGTAGAAATGGAACCATTCAAGCTCACCATCTTTTTTTTTGTAAAGTTCTATACAAACGATAGAATGCAATTATTGCATTCAAGGCCAACCAAACAGGCCCTAAAGTGCTTGTTGGAGCTACAGAAAGGTTATTCATTAGAAAGAGGACACTCCTCCAATGGTGGCTTTCTTTGTTTGGACTAATGGTTGCTAACTTGGGAAAAGAAGTAAACTCTTCTCCGACAAGATTTGTATGCATAAGGAGGTAGGGGGAGCTATGGATCAGTTTTCGGTGCATATTTAATTAGGGAGATTGGGGATTTGCCATGATAATTTTTGGTAAGATTGCGCCTTCTCAAAATCGGTAGCTTTTTACAAGTAGGAGAAATGTAAGGTGGAGAAAGAAAGGAGAAGGTTTGTCTGTTTTGGTATATATTGTGATTAAGGAATGGGAGAGGGTTTAAAGAGGTGGAATATTGGAGGAGCCTATTTTCCAAGTTGAAGAGCAATTTTTCAGAGACTTCTTGTTGGGATGTCTAACAAGGAGTTTTGTTATGTGGGTATGGTCCATATGGATATCAAAGAAATGACACATCTTTGGAAAACTCAAATGAAACATCTTGACTAACAAAGACCATATAGCAGCAAATGCGAAACAGTGAAATCACCAAATATGTAACGTATACCCTATGTCAGATTTGTTACATGCTCTAGCACTAATTCTCTAATCAGTCAAATGCATTGCACCATCACCAAATATGTAACGTATACCCTATGTCAGATTTGTTACATGCTCTAGCGCTAATTCTCTAATCAATCAAATGCATTGTACCGATTCTTGAGAAAAACAGAAGTGTAAAGGACTACAACCCGTAATACTAAAATCCTGTTTGGGGTTGCCAAGAAAAATACCCAAATTCCAAAATTTTCCAGAGGCATCTGTTTATAATGAATTTGAAGCAAAATTATGGAAAAATGTATAAATTTGAGAATTAGAGAGAGTGTGTGTGTTGAAATGTACGGACCGATCATTTTGTCCATGAGTTTGAGCTCGTCCTGAGCTTCTTCGATGAGCTCTTCGACCTGACCACATCCGAGCCTCTTCTCGATCGTCTCCCAATCCTCTTCCTCCTGGCACACTTTCAGGCGGTGGCGCGTGAAGCTCTCCACGGCCTTCCTGTAGCCCTCGTCCTCCGGGACGGCCTGGATCTCCTTTAGGGTTTTGCTATAGAGAGAGATCAAAACCTCCCTAGCGTTCGGCACCACCTCTAATCCGACGATCCCCGTCGTCTCCTTCACCTTCGCCATCAATGGCCGCGCAAACCGTCGGAGGAACATTCTCTCTCCTCTCTCTCTCTCTCTCTCTCCCTCTCCTCAGGCTCGGATTGAACTGTTGTCACTCCTGGGGCTCTGAAAGTGAAAACTGTAAATATTTTTCTGCTAAGATCATAGTGTCTAGCTTTAGTTTCCTGTTCGCTCATGCACCCGATACCCACCCATCACTTTGTGGGTCCTACCCAGGGGTGAACGTCAGATCAGTTTTATCGGTTTTTTCAACTTTCAAACCGATCGAAAAGGGTTGGTTCGTTGGATTTCATTTTACCCACCCATCACTTATGGAGAAATTATTCCATGAGCCCGTCACATGTGTGATGGATTCATCTGAACTGTTGATCAAGGTGGGGCTCATGTGGGACTCACAAATTCAACGTGAAAAAATCGATCATTTTTCTTCTTCTTATTCTTCTTTTTATTTTATTTTATTTTTTTATATGTCAAAATTAAAAGTTAAATCTACTATTTTTTTAAAATTACAAAAAAAATATATCAATTTTTTTTGTAAAATAAAAATGTCATCAAAATTTATATGCCATTTTGGAGCAACACTTTATACGGGTGAGTGCAACTCTTGAAACGTGGGGAGCTACTCTTCCAAACGTAGAGAGCAGCCCGTTTAAAAGTCGGGTGCAACTCTTTTCAACGTTGAGAGCAACTCGAATAAAAGTCGGTTGCAACTCTTCACAATGTTGAGAGCAAGTCTTCAAAAATTTTGGTGCAAGTTCAGAACGTTGAAAATAAAAAAATCGACTAAAATAGAAAATAACTACTAAAAATTTGATGTGTTTTTAAATTATTTTTTTTATGACTTTTTCATTATTATTATTTTTTTATTATTGTTAGTATTTTAAATTTTTTTTTAAATAGTGGACCGACTTTTAAATTTCGTACAAAAAGTTCACTGAAATCTAAAATATCCCTTGAATAAAAGGGTCGATTCAATCTATGTGTGTTTCCAAAATTGCTCACATTTGTTCGCCCTACTCTCTTATTGGCTAATGCAATGAGACCCAGAATAAAATGAAAATTAATTAATGGTGTAAAGTACTGGACGCCACTGCATTAGACAACAAGAAATGAGGGTGAGCGACTCTTTCTGAAAATCGACCAAATAGATGGGTCTATCGATTTTTCTTACAGAGTGTTGGCAAAATCCTATCTTTTGAAGGAATTATTCACACCATGTCATTACACTAATGTGTGTGACACTCTAATACTTTGGAGGCATGTGCCCCTAAAATAAGGCTACCACTAGTAATTGTAGCCATTGATCTTCACGGATGTATCGAATTCCCCGAAAGCCACAAGCAAAATCATGATCATTTTGCAATCAATAATGATAAGTACAAAACACAAATCATAATCTATGCTTTAAATGCATGTACTTTGTACTGTATGAATTTTTCACACATGGCCCATACTTTTTTGGGAAGCACAAGATATGTGCATCTAAAGCATGGTTGTAATTTGTGTTATGATTGTTGTTGTGTGCCTAGCATTACTGTTTTAAAATACAAGGCAGAATACCTAAATTCCATACATATTGTTATTTAGTACATGTAAACAATTTTATTTTTTGTTTATTACCTAATTATAATATAAAGAAAAATAAATGCTTTTTTTTTTATTATAACCAAATGAAGAATTTATCAAAAGAAGGCAAATCATGTCACGCCTCGGAGTAGTCAAAAACAGGGAAAATTTAAAATTTTCTTTCTGGACCCGTAGAGAATGACAAGTTACATTAACTGATTGTCCTTTTCAACATTCTACACATAGTTAACAGAGTAAGTGGAAGCATAAAAACACCTATTGGTATTCTTCAATAGAACTCAAATGTTTGGGATCTAGTTATTACATCTTGAGTCTAAATAAAAGATCTATAAAGATAGTCTAGGGTGACCTATTATGTTCACAATTCATATCTAAAGCATTACCTCAGATAGAAGACAATAAACCAAATTAAGTAATTCTAAATACAACTATGTCGGAGTCCTTAGCTTTAACTTGTACATCTGCCGTGTCCCTTTGGGTAGACCTCATCTTGATAGTCGTCACCTGCGAAATCTAGACGTGATATGTCCAGGGCAGAGAGAAGAGCCATTAGCTTTTGAAGCTAAGTGAGTTGACCTAACCGATCACTCCTAATACAAACAATAGTATACAAGTACAACAAATATCTCGAACTAAACATTTGATAAGTATTATCTCAATACGTATGATTTATGACATAGTAATATGAATGAGGTATGACACGATGTACCATCAATATGTGCGACTTTACTCGACCACAAACACCACAACTGACTTATGTGACTTGTTACATTACCAGTGTAACGCCGTTAGCTTAGAGTAGAATGATTACATTGCTATCGTCGCCTAGCAGGGTCCTATAGCAGTTTTTAGTTTAAAAAAAAGAGTGTAATCATTGTACTATTAGGTTCTCGTGACCTTGCTTGGAGAATAGAATAATTACAGCGCTATCGTCGCCTAGCATGACCCTATAACATTATAAAAGGTAACTATAGCATTCAATGTTCAGATGGATACTTTGCTATCGTCGCCTAGCATGGTCCTATAGCGTATCAACCATCAACTCATGTTTCGCCCCAATGATTTCAATGGGTACCTTTGCTATCGTTGCCTAGCATGGCCTATAACATATCAACCATCAACTCATGTTCCACCCCAATGATTTCAATGGATACCTTTGCTATCGTCGCCTAGTGACGACATCCTATTGACGCGTTTTCTTATCACACCCAAGTGTAGGTGATCGTACAAGTAATAAAGTTCTGGAAGTCCAGGTCGAACCCACAGGGAACGGAATAAAATTTTATAAAGTTAAGTATATAACTATTTTGTCACTAAAAAGAAAATAAAAGATGATGGTTTTTGTGGGGTTTTACTAAACTACTAATTTTTATATGTTTGCAATAAAAGTAATTAAAGCTATTTTTTTCTTAACAGTTTATGGTAAAGATTTTAACAGTGCAAAATAAATTAACTAACATACTAGTAAGAAAAGGAAGAAAAATATATATAAGCTAAATTTTTGTAAGATAAACTTTTTAGATTTAACAATAGCGAAAGATGGAAATAATACAGATATTTAAGCAAAACTATTATAAAACAGGAAATATTAATTAACTAGGGGAAATGATTTAAAGGAATTGGGAATATGCAAACCAACACTAGATCCCACAACTTTTGTGCATTTGAAAAGCATTTGGCATTTAAGACCGCAGAGTCATTCTTTATTTAAAAATAAACTTTCACTAGTCAGGGTCATATCAAGTGTGTCAGGTTTGATATGAAACGACATCGTTTGGTTTAAAGAAAAATAAAAAGGCAATTGGGCAGTAGCCAGGTTCGAACCGTGCCCCGCCGCGGACGTGGGTTATTCGGCGTCCAGTCCCCACCACTCTGCCACTACACAATTGCCTATCCATTATTGGATAGAAATATATATAAACACATATTTGAAATATTAACTTTGTCATATGAGTTGTTTGAGTATGCTAGGTGTTTTTTATGACAAACGGCATAGTTTGACAATCCACATAATTAGGCTTTTTATTTCAAATATGTACTCAATATAGCCATAGTATATAAACATGTTAAATGGTCATAAACTATAGATACATAGATATTTTTGGCCATAAATGGAAAAATAACCCATCTAGATAAATTTGCCCATTTAAGTTTAGTGCACAGAAGTTGTGGTTTCTAAGTTTTTATTACATATCCCCAATTAAAGTTTTAGCCTACCATTTTGGAATTGAAACTGTCTTTCAAATAAAATTTAAAGATAAATTAAATAGATGCACGCAATCACCGTTCAATTAAAATTAAAGCTGTAAAACCAAGGTAAGGGTAAGAACTAATATTATTATATTATTTTCTTTACATAACATGAACTGGGGTTGAATTTGTGGAATCTGCAAAATAAGAGAGTTTAGTACAACTAGGCTAATAAAATATACATAAATGGAAATGCTGAACCAAAAATAAAATACTAAACCTTTAACTTTGGATTCTTGTGGGGTCACAGTGGTTGAACTCCAAGAACACAAATAAGGCCAAACCAAATCCAAATATACTTTTGGAGTGAGAAATGGGTATGATGTACTTTTGGACTTTAGTAGGTGATTATAACAACTACGTGGCTAAGAAATCTGGCATTTAATCGCAAAATCTGTCTTTTAGTGAATGAAAATATTGCTATAAAAACTGAAAATTTGGATTTTTTTAACTATTTTAGGGGACAACTATAAGTACTACTAGACTAGAAATATTAAATCTAATTTTAAATAGGAATATTTTACTACTACAAATTGACAAAGGTCATACAAGAAAACAAATATTTTATTTTAAGAAATACAGTACACAAAGTTTTGCTACATATTTTTGAACATAAAATCATCAATTACATAAAAGTAAAATTTTACAACTACTAGAACTAGAAAAGGCAAAGAAAAACTAAAGTTTCCTATTTCTAGGGACAATATAAAGTGCTCACATAATAACCTCCCCTAAACTATTTTCTCCCTAACAGTGATTGTGAACTGTGTGAGTTGTTGTGAACTGTTGCTTGTGGAGCTTGTGTTCTGCAGCTTCATTATTTATAGGCGATGTTTGTGATAAATTCATCACTGCATTCGTCACATTTGAGCACGCGTTTGGCAAATTGTCTTCGCGCCTTTCATTTTTTTCTTCAGTTCTCTGACAGGTTTGAAACCTGCGTAATTGTGAGAGGGAGAGAGAGAGAGAGAAAGAGAAGAAAGAAAACAAAAAATATACATATCTTTAACTTAAATTTTCAAAGTTTGTCAGATTTTTTTCTTTCCATTGGTTTTTTTATTCATTTGTTTTGTTTTCTTTTGGATTCTTTTCTTTGACTATTTGGTTTGAAAGCGTAGTAAATTTTAGTGAACATGGGAAATACTTCAGTGTAGTTGCTACTTCTTTCCTTCCCTTTATTTCACTTCACTTTTACCTAAACATATAAAATGTGTAAAAACAAATAATTACATGCATTTAAGTGACATCACTATTAAATTATATTAATTCAAATATGCATGTAAAACTAGAAATTTGGGGGATTTAAATGAGCAATATGTCTATTATATTGGCACATAAATGCGCAATATTCAATGTTCGTCACCTAGCATGACCCTATAGCATTTCATCGTTGTTTCCATTGGTTTGACTGTACCATTGGATCTCCGCGATCCACTCAACATGTATAACAATAATACTGCGTCAGTCCCCTTGATTAACCATGTATACGTCAACATTGACATCATGACTTGATTACGCCCATATGAATGTCTATGTGATTGTATAATTGTGAAGCATAATAAGCATGTATAACGACAATTAATAACTAAGCATGGAGTTTGGATAATTAAACATGCGTTCATCATATAAACAGTAAATTTGAACGTACATATATATAATGTTCATCAGTCATGTCCACCCAGGACACACTGGATATTCATATAATACACATAGAGTAAATCTATAATATACCAAGTGAGTTAGGATGACTCACCTCGATGCGAGTGCATAAGAACAAGCGTAGCGGTGGTTCCTACAAAGTATATGAATTCATAGAGTGCTGATTAATAAGCGTACTAGAATTAAGGACATAATGGTAATTGTGTCGGATGAGTTCCTAAACATCAACATGATGATTTAGGCATCATTCTGAGTCTAACGTCATTGACTAGACTCAAATTCTGAGTTCGTCGCATAGAAGACTGAGGTTTCCATACTAGTGTGGGCCCTAAAGATAAGCTGTATTTTTTACCATGTCAAAAGGTCACCAAACTTTAAAGAATGTTTCTGTCACGCCCCGACATAGCATAAATAAGGAAAGCGTTTAATTTCCTTTATGGACTCGTAGGTCGCGACAGTTTGAAGGATCGATTCCGTCCCAAACGTCGAACAACAAAAACATAATAATCAGAGCAGAGCAATCAAAGCTTACAAAAATTATTCTAACTTAATAAATATTACAACACGGGTCATCTAAAGGCACAGACCGCCTTGAAACAAAACAATAGCTTAATGTCTATTACAGTCATCCTTAAAACAAAACAGTTCATTACTTAAAACATGTAAACTTAAAGCATATAATAAGTAAACAGTTTTCTCATTCCAAAAGCAGCCAATCTCAGTTAGCGTAGTCATAAGGTCCTTCCTGATCATAACCTGAAAAGCCTGAACACGAATGTCCAGGACGCATCAACGTCGTCAGCTTCGAGAAGCTGGTGAGTATTAAAAACATAACTTTGAATGTAAAACATACTCATTTACCATTTTCCAATTCCCTTTTTAAAATCTACAAGTTTATATTTAAGATAAAGAGCTCGTTTAGAAAACAACCACAACATTATTAAAAAGGTAAATTCACACATATGCGACCGTGTATGAGAACGATGCACCACACTCTTCTTGCCGACTCTTTTCTCTCGACAAAACCCAACAACCCACTATCTTACTCCTGGTATCTTTGAAACACTAAGATAGCCACACTTTAGCAACGGGGCGCCAGGGAGTGTCCAGTTTGCCTCACACTTTGGTCCGGGGTACCAGGGAGTGTCCAATGCCTCACACTTTGAATACCCTAACCGCCATGCAAATACTGGGGCAACCCCTCACGCAGTATCCAGACTCGAGTATCAGGGAGTGTCCGTAGGCCACACTTTAGCACTACCATGGGTGCCAGTGAGTGTCCAAGTTCGGCGTCACACACTTTAACGCTTCCATGGGCATTAGGGAGTGTCCAAAATTGCCACCGTCGCATTTCAAAGATACCCTCTCCACAATCTCAACCACAACCACAACCACAACCACAATCTCAACCACAAACTCAAACTCAACCATAACCACAAACTCAAACTCATACTTTTTCCACACTACCATTACTCTTTCCCACACAGACTGACACCCACATGCATGTACCACTGACCCCACATGTATGTCATGAACCTTAAGCATGCGGTAATTTACTGAAATATAAATACATCATGCGTACGGGGATTAATAACTTGCAATACAATGTTTTAATCATTCAAACATAACCAATAGAGTTCTGATTAACTAAATATCCCGAACAGAACCTTAACAGTACTAAAAGGTTGAACCAAACAGTCCCTTAACAAAAAACAGACAAAAATAGAAACTGCCAGACTTCGCGCGCGCGAGCCGCTCGCGCGATATGTCCAATTTTTATTTTACATATAAACTTTTCTATCTGCCTAAAAAATCCAGGGTCGCGCGCGCGAAGGGTCTCTCGCGCGACCTGCCTAAATTTCATTATATATATATATATAAACTCTTCTGTCTGCCTGGGGAAACGAGGATCGCGCGCGCGGGCCGCTCGCGCGAGGGGTCGCTCGCGCGGTCCGCTCGCGCGATCTTCGCGCGCGCGCGATCGTGGCGCGAGTTTTTACTGAGGCTTCTTCTTCCCCGCAGAAACTGCTCTGTTTCAGCTTAAGGGGTCCAAATTGACCCATTTTGCAATTCTAAAGTATATAGGACATATAATATATGGATCTCTTCGGTTTTTCACAAGGATTAAGAATTCATTATCAATTTAACATGAATCAATCTACAACTCTAAAATTTTATGAGAAATTAAAAGTTGACAAAACTCAATTTCTAATATACTTTCTCATTGGGATAAATTAAGGTCTAATACTTTGGGTACAACCTATATGACATGTAATCTATCATATTTATCTACAAAAACAGATTTTGGTTAACTTTGAAAAATTATGATTTTGAAGCTCAAGCTTCCATGAACGAATTTAGCAATGGTGGTTCATGTTTACATACACCCAATCAGTAATTGAATATGAAATTACAACCATAGTGAGTTTAGAATACTCACTGAGATTAATGGAGCAGAGAATTGTTGAGAAAGAATCTAAATAAGAAATTTCAAATACAAGCTTGGTTATGGAGATGTGCTTTCTCCCTCTAAAATTCTGAACTAAGAACCCTCTCCTCTCTCTAATCCTCTGTGTTTTCAGTCTTTAAGAATGTGTGTATTGTGAAGAGGGTGTATGAGAGTGTATGAGTTATATAGAACTCACAATCTTGGGCTCCAAGTTGTGAGTTGTGATACTCACTCAACCAACTAAATTGATTAACCATTCTAATTCCTAAACAATTGCAGATTAAGAGGGTTAATCCATACTGAATTATACATACGTATGTATACATATTAGCTGCAGGAGGTTTGAAAGGGTGCTATAGGTTAGTAGGGGCCAAGAAGAAGTGTTTGGGAAAATAAGCTTTTGGTCACAACAATACACACACACACACAAAGCATTGCCAAACAAGGCCTAAGCCAATGATCACTTGCCATAAATGGCAATAAAGCAATTGTCCAAATCAATCACTTCCAAAATCTGTGGAAGTTCACACAGCGTGGACAGTTTTGCACACTAACTGGTATTTTCGAGGCGCGGTGGTCACCACAAAAATACAGAAAATTCATTTTAACGTAGGAAACGATTTTCTGGTTTCATAAAAATACTGATTGAGTCAAAAGGAAATATTTCCACCGTTTTGAAATACAGTTTTTGAAATCCACACAGGTATTGCTAACTTTATAAAAATTGCAGTTTAACCTCAACATGAATTTTAATATGAAATAACACAAGGGATAATAATTAGAACATGAGAAATGTAATTAAATGAAACAGTCAATACCAAATGAAATTAAATATGACAATGCAATTACAAATCAAATATGAAAATGCAGGTTATTACAGTTTCAGACATTATTCTAAGACTCTAGGAACTGACCGCGTATGTTTCTGAACTTCAATTTATTTATTACAAATTATTGAAGTCTTAGTTATATAATTATAGCCTCGGGGCCCCTATAATTATAGAATAAATTTAGGAGAACGAACGATTTTTGAAAATATTTTTATTAAATACTAAACCTTAAAATATGATAGTGACATTTTTCTCCTAATTTTCGTGACTCGTTTGGTATTTAAATTAATTGAAACATTACATAAATGACTCCTCGATAATTACTAAAAACACACAGAATGTAGTTTTATAATTTAACAGATTATAAAACATAACTTAAATACTTTTAAAATGTAAGTATAATATAAATAATAATAATAATAATAATAATAATAATAATAATAATAATTATAGAATATAAGAAATGTTATAAATAATCTTTTAGAATTTAAAGTTTAATAATAACCTTTAAAACTTATTTTGAAATCATTTAAACAATTTAATGACTATTTATTTAAATAGTCAAATACAATACCTATAAATACTAAAGCTGATTATTAAATCTTTAAACATAATTAGTAATATACTAAAACAATATTCCCTAATAGTTTATAATATGAAATACATTAAATATAGGATTAAGCCTAATTTAACTAAGCTAGTTAATAATTTTAAACAAACCAAACAAGCCCTACTAGATTAACTTCCCAGCCCACATTACTTAAGCTCAAATCAATTCTAACTCAAAAGAAACCCAAATGGACCTTCACCATTAGGCCTAAGGATTTATTTTACTTAAAAAATTTAGCCCAAATCCAATACTACAATCTGGCCCAAATAGAAGCCCAAACCCATTTACCAAACTCATACCATACAATTATACTACATAAATGCACCATAGAAAATTTCTTGAGTTCTTCTTCTTCCCACAGTGTAACTATGCAGTGTATATAATATGTATATATACATATTGATACATAGTATTCAAATGACCTTATCTCCCTCGATTCTTGACGAAATAGGCAAACTTTATGTCAAAATTAATCATCTCGACGAGCCCGATCCAACTAACTAAGTTGGGAGTCTCGATTCTAATTATTTTGTACGAATTTTGGATAAAACTGAAAGTAGGTCTAAGGGAAAAACCACAAATTCGTGACTAATGACTATGAATTGTTCAAGACTGTTCTTAGGGGAGTATAATGGGTCTAATATGGATCTTTTGACATAGATTTCATGCATTTTGGTAAAGGTTGGAAATCCAAACTCAAATGGAGCTTTAATGGCCGCTCAGCCAAGGCAGGGGCCTAAGGTTCCATTTGGTTTGGCTGTGTGAGGCGTATAATGACTATGAAGTGAACAGAAGGGGGTGTGGAATTTACCAGAGCAGTCTCAGGAACTCTTTCTTTCTCTCCTCAACCTCTCCTGCTTCCTTCTTCTTCTTCTTCTTCTTCTGCCGCGTGAGTGTGTGTCTGGGTGTGTGAGGTAGCGATAGAGGAAGATGTGAGGTGTGTGTGTGCTTTATTTGATCTCTCTCTCTCTCTCTCTCGGTAATTATCTCTCTCTCTCTCTCTCTCAACAGCCTCATATACATATATATGCACCTTCCCATGGTATCTTTACACATCTACATATGCAAATATGCATATCTACATGATTTTGATGGAGGAGAGGTGATTGAGAGGGTGTGTTCCCGAGGGGGAGGCCGGCGATTTGGGGTGGTGTTTGCAATAAAATTTGGTTTGGTGTGGTGTGCATTGGGCGTGCCAGAGTCCACGTGGACTCAAAAGAGGTTGTGGAGTGCAATTATAATTCGTTAGTGGTATGAATTATAATTTATGAAAATAGGAATCTGATTCAGCTCGAATTGGGGTTTCCTAATTCCATAAGAAGCTTATTCCTTATTGACTTCCTATGATCCCTAACGTAGCCTAGATATACGCTGCTTGGGCTCTCCTCTCAGTTTGCGTTTTTCCATCAAGAGTATTATAACTCGGAATAGAAAAGAGAGCGTAAAAGAGTGAGAGCAGAAAACAGAAAGGATTTCGATAGAGCCAACACTCAGCTCGATATTCTTGTAGCAGAGGAATACGGTGGAAGATCGTGAATTGTTATTGAGCCCGTGTTCTCGATTCGTCTACTACAGTAATCCGTTTTGCAGTTCAAGGTAACCCTAGTTCCGCCCTTGTAGGGTTATTGTAGCTTTCACGTAAATTTTTTCAGTACCAACTTATACGCGCTGTCAACGAATTCTGGGAAAGCAATTTTCCTAGCAGTATCACCTTAGTTCACGAGAGAGACTAAGGGATACAAATTGTGGAAACAGATGTGGTTTATGGGATGACCTATGTTGCCTTAGTCCACGATAGAGACTAAGGATATACGATTGACATCACCTTAGTCTATGAGAGAGACTAAGGTATATATTTGTGATGTCGCCTTAGTCCACGAGAGAGACTAAGGAATACACGATTGTGGGAACGGTAATGTGGCTAGCACCCTAGTCTGATAGAGGCTAACGGAATGTTGCCTTGCCCATGACCGAGACATGAGAGATCTGATAGAGATAAGGGCATGGTCACGTTTGTCCAAGACCGATGCCGATATTGTCACCTTAATTCGGCAGAGGCTAAAAGGAATATTACCTTAGTCCATGACAGGGACGGAAGATCCAAATAGAGGCTACAGGAATAGGTCACTTTAGTCCATGATCGAGATTAAGAAGGATACATCATGAACCTAGTCCGATAGAGGCTAAAGGTACATCATCTCGGTCCGAGACGGGAGATCCGGCAGAGGCTAAGGGATGTTACTTTAGTCCATGACCGAGACTAGAAGGAATATAATTGTGGAAAAGATATGAATTGGGCTTGATGGCCAGAGTGTATTAGAGGTTGTTGAAACTTAGTCCGATAGAGACTAAAGGAATATTGCCTTAGTCCATGGGAGAGACTCAGGGATATGTCACTTTGGTCCAGATAGATAAGAGGTATATGAGGTGAAAGAGAAAGGTATGGGCAGGTTAGCCAAAGTATATCGGGCCGTTTGGTTAGAATACATGGGAGTGTGTGTCAGGTATGACAGACCGTAGGTATGGGACTACGTGTCTGATTAATGTGGACCCAAGAGTCTACATTATGTATTGAGAGATTGGGATATGACGTCTGTTGTTATATATATTGAGTTGGTGTATACATGCATACGAACGATGAGATGATTCTTTTAATGATGTTGCTTATTTATTCTGCAAATCTATACACTACAACAAAAATTGACTTTAGCGAGGAATCGATTTCCTCGCAAAAAGCCTTAATTTCCTCGCTAAAAGATTTAGCGAGGAAAAAATTCCTCGTAGTAGTGTTGTCATTAAAGGGGTGTTGGCGAGGAAATTTACTTTCCTCGCCATTGAAAACTTTAAGCGACAAAATGTTTCCTCGCGATTGGCTACACATTTCCTCGCCAAAACCAAATATTTCCTCGCTAAAGTCTAATAAATTTTCATGATATTATAGCATTTTGCGAGGAAATAATTTTTCCTCGCCACAGTTAAGTGTTTCCTCGCAAAAGTTTTCTAAATTTTCATGTATTATATCATTTGCGAAAAAATATTTCCTTGCTAAAGGTTATCAAAAATGCTATTAAGAAAACCTTTAGCGACGAAATATTTCTCTCCCAAAACTATTTGTAAAAAAATAAAATAAAAAAAAAAAAAAATAAAAATAAATGTACGTAATTTCATATTCTTGTTCCCGTTTATATATCCAACAAAACAATAATAGACCACAAATTAATTATCATTACATAATTCTGTTCAACAATAATAAAAATCACAAAATACAATTATTTCTTGTTCCTGTGAAAACTAATACAAACCACAAAATACCCTTACATCGTGTTCCTGCTCAAAACTAATAGAAACTAATACATAGTGTCCGCGTAATTAAAAAAAACACGTAGTTAAGCATCCGGAAATCAACCACGTCTACAGCGAATCTACAACACAAATAAATGGAAAACATTAGTTATACGCTGATAAGAAAAATATGGCCGTTAAGAAAAAAAATAAAGGAATGAAATATTTATCGAAAATCCGACAGAATTCCGTTTGTTTATCAAACATCCCAAAAAATTGTAATTACAACACAATAATATATAGACCTCAACTACCATCCATGTATATATATATATATACTAGTAGAATGCCCGTGCGTTGTGCGGGTACGGTATTTGTTATTTGTGATCATATAGACGCCTTCCACAATTTATGTGTTCATTCCAATATTGTCAAAAGACTATTTGATTACGGAAAGCAAGTAGCTCTGATATTTGTAATCAAAACTTCGCAACTGTATGATCCCTTCCGCGATACTATTTAACGTTGATATTTGTAATGAAACCTGGCAACTATATGATCCCTTGCACAATACTATTTTCTGGGTGCCCCTCACAAAGAGGCTGGTTGTTACAATTTTTTTACACCATACAGCCATATTATAGTAGGTAAAATATGCTACTCAACTTGAAAGAGGGGAGAAAAGTTACGTGGTGCCCGGAAGTTTTCAACTAAGCCACATTAACACGCGTAGGGAAAAAGTGGTAATACAGAATGTAAAAAGACATCATGTATTCACAAAATCTTTCTGCATAGAATGTTCATGAAAAGCAATAAGTTCAAATCCTAGTATGATAGTATCAATAGGCAATCAGTTCCTACAATAAAATTGCTTTACAAATGTCATACTTATGCTCCATTTGTGGAAATAAAATAAAATTATATTCAATGAAGAGCAATAAAGATAAAGAATATCTGATTGAAGCAACTTTAACCATGCAAATCTTAGTCGAAATGTGAGAAATTCAAGTAGTGTTGTACCTTCCTCAAACACTGTATTAGAAGGCATGTTGGCATAGAATTGAGCTAGGTTCACCTTTGGCACTATATGGTTGAATTTTTAGGAACCTAGTTCAAATTCAAAAATTGAGAGAGCACTGATACTGTGTTTAATGCTCGTACAACCAAAAAAAGGAGGGCAACCATAAAATTTATTTCTTGAAGTAGTGGGGTTCTTGATCTTATGAAGAGATAGTAAAGTGAAGTTCATATAACATACCAAGTAAGTCCGATTGTGTAATTTTTTTTATTGTTGGAGTAATTAAATTAATGGAGTGTCTTGATAACATGTGAACAACTAAATTCATGTTACATGTCTCATTTACCAAGCTGTGATAACTTTTTCATTACTTGGGGTATGTTTGAGGGATGAGCAAGGCAATTTGATATTCATTGACATATGCATTTCAAATGTATATATTGTACATCATCTCTACTTTGGACGTCTGCAAAAGAAATTGGGTAGTGGTTTGGCAACATTTAAATTTTCATCACTTCATTCTAATAAGATGTGAGTCACCTGCAGTAATTCTTAATTTTTGGGTTGGCTTCCTTCTAACCATGCAAGAGGGGAATACAATGTGTTCATTATGCTTATTGTAGAAGAAAGTTATCAGTAAAGGCAATAGAATATCAATACCAGTAGGAACAACGTAGATTTGATCCGAGAGCTACTTTCAAAATGTTAACTTAAAATAGCAGTGTAGAAAATACATAATTAGAGGATGTTGAAGCTTTTAATGCTCTGTTTTCGGAACAATCATTCATATATTTGCACCCAAATATGCAGTAAAGAGTGGTTGCCAATTATGTCAATTGAATAATTAAGAAGAAGTATAAAAATATTAAATATGTGATATGCGCATAAACATACATATTAATTCTATTCCATAAAATTCTGAGCCTGACATCATTACCCAGCTAAGCAATCCAGCAATATTGTATGATTCCATTTTTTTTCCCTTCACCATGCTAGTGGTAAATCACTCAAGCATAAAGCATTACCCCAAAAGGTTTTGAAATCATTTCTATCATGTTCAAAAGCCATCATATATCAATATAGGGAATATTCAGTTATAGTTATTTTTTGTCGGAAATCCACAAACAGAAAATGGGAATTAGTAAATATAGAAAATGGGAATTAGAGAATGGGAATTAGTAAATTATTTTAAAATTTGCAAATATAGACTTTTTTTATAATTGTTGCAAGAAACAATCAGTTTCGATGAAAAGTTAAGTGTTTTTTGTTAATTTAGTTTAGTTGTCTTAAAATTTAGAAGGCCCCAACCAAATACAATGACTTCAAAGGATCACAACCTGGATATGATATCATACTCACAAACTACAATAAAATTTTCCCTAGTTGAGATGGGGAGATCGAACGTCACTACACACCCCCATTGAGTATTTAATTCCTATTGTGGTTATAAAGACATCATTCTTATAAGCACCTCTAGAAAGCTTTGAAATTGTCCCCTTTTGCTGCTTGAAGCTCAACCTTCCTATCTGTTTTTTTTCCCTAATTCCATTATTTCATTTTAGTCATCATACAATTTCATCGAGCAATGACAGGAGTTATTGTCTCAAGAAGCCTAAGTATAAAACAAATCACTCATTTATTCCACAGAATGACGATTAAATAAGGTTAGAATTTGTCTTCATCAGCAATTTTCCCAGTAAATGTGCAGGAAACCCTCCACAGGAAGAAATATAAGCAAACAATAACTAATCAGCCAAGGAACAATTCAAACAACGTGTCAGTTGTTTAAGAACTAGCGGGTTCGCAGGTACTAAACTGAAAATAGAAAAAGTACTTGTATCCAAATACTACGTCAAAGATCTATTGCAGTCATTGATTGACAGATATACTACTAATCTAGCAAACTGAAACCAAACCAAAGCAATGGAGATAAAGAGAGTAAAAAAAATGAAAAGAAAAATAAGAAATCAAATGCTACACTTCCGAGAAGAGATAAGAGAGAAGGTGATTACCGACGGCGGTCGTGGTGGTCGATGGTGTCGGCTGTGAGAAGGTGATTATCGACGGCGAGGGAAGGCTAGTGGTTCCAGCATCCTTTCGGCGACAGCAAGCCCAACCTGCAAAAGGGAAAAGGCCCAAATTTGAAATCAATTGAGATGTGAGAAAAAGGATTTGGGATTTGGAAACCCTAGATGAGTAGATGTGCATATCAGATGTGAGAGAGAGAGAGAGAGAGAGAGAGAGAGAGAGGTGATGGCCCCCTGGTGGTGTCGGTGGTGGCATGGTGACCCTGGTGGTGGCGGCGGCAGCATGGTGGTGGTGGCGACATGGCAGCAGGCAGGCGCTCTCTCTCTCTCTCTCTCTCTCTCTCTCTCTCTCTCTCTGTCTCTGTTTTTGCTGATCACTATCGTCTCTCCACCTTCTCTCTCTCTCTCTCTCTCTCTCTCTCTCTCTCTCTCTCTCTCCTCCTTTTGTTTTTTTGCAAAGTACTACATGAATGATGAATAAAAAATACAAATTAAAAGATTTCATCTTCTTTTTTTGCAAGTAAATAAAAAAGAAAATATTTTTCCTTTTTTGTTTTTTTTTTCTTTTCTTTCAAGTGAATGCAAAATAACAATAATAATAAAAAAAAAATTTCGTTTTTTTTTGCAAGGCTGTATACAATATTTTTTTATTTCTTTTTTAATATATCATTAGTACACGTGTTAAAGAGTAATGATTCGTGCACATAAATATCTGGGCCATTCTTCGCCAAATGTAATATTTAGCGAGGAAAAAGTATTTCGTCGCCAAAAATATTTCCCACATTTAATTGTTTTAGACTTAACTTTACGCGAGAAAATATGAATTTCCTCGCCAAAACATAGAATTAGCGAGGAAACTTTAATTTTCTCGCCAAAAGTACTATGTTGCGAGGAAAGTATATTTCCTCGCCAAAAGATATTTCCCACAATTATATTTTTTGACATAACTTTTGGCAAGGAAAATTATATTTGGTTGCCAAAGACTTTATTATAGGCGAGGAAATCAATATTTTGTCGCCAAAGTCTTGACTTTTGGCGAGGAAATAAGACTTTTGTCGCCAATTGTGTGTGTCTTTCAGACTTTTTAGCGACAAAATATAATTTCGTCGCAAATACTATACTTTTGGCAAGGAAATTTTGATTTCCTCGCCATGTTTTGTCGGCAAAGCACATTTTTGTTGTAGGTAGATACTCCGTTAGTAGTTGCTGACAACGTTTTATGCCGCTGGATATTCTACGTCTAGCTGGCCAGGGTTATGAGTATACAGGTGATGCATACATGGACAGGGGCTTTGAGGATGGAGCCTACGATGACAGAGGCTATGCTGATGCTGACTACTTTGCGAGTTGAAGATTTGGAGCTTGCCGTAGATAGTTTATAGTTATGTTTTAGAGAATGTTGTAATAGTTATCTTTGTTTCAGCGTATGTTGTCGTAATACCTTATTTATGCTTCCGCAGCTACCTATGGTTTGTGATAGTTTAGTATTGAACTTCGGTTTCATATATCAAACTTAGAATTTCCCAATATGTGGTTTAATCCATTACTCTGATGGTTTGACTTTGGTTATGGACAATGTGGTGACTTTCAATTGTCATGGCCTACGGGTCCAAAAAAGAATTTATTTTCTCTATTTTTGCTATTATGGGGTATGAAATTGAACGTTATCCCACTATCACGGAAAATTATCCCGTGTGATGGATTTTGGTGTGACAGATCATCGTGAACCGTTGGATCAACGTGGAGCCCACAAAATCAATGGTCCACAATAATTCATCACACCAAAACCTGTCACATGAGATAATTTTGCCACTATCACATGTATTCGAATAGAAAATTTTGAAAAAAAAATATCAAACATTTATGGCTCAATCATGCGGATTATCTAAGTCAGAATCAATGGCAGAGCTAAGGCTTTCCACTCGGATTTGGGGGAAAAAAGTTTATATGTAGTGTTATACATACTGACACTTATTTTTCCTATAATGACTCCACTAAGATAAAAGTTGAACAAAGAGAATGGTGTCATTATTGTCATCTACCTTGATTAAAAGTTAAAATTGAACCAATGTTTGATAATCCAATTAAGTGCTGAAAATAAAAATTTTTAGCACTTAATTTTCAGCACATTTTTTCAACAATGCTAGAGACACTAACAAATTTTACTAACACTCACACCAAATCTTACTAACACTCACACCGATAGAGTGTGGGTGTAAGTGTTAGTAAGATTTGTTAGTGCTAGGAGAGAGATAGAGTATACGGGTGTGAGTGTTAGCAAGATTTGTTAGTACCCCAAATATTACTCTTTTTTCAATGTGTTTGATATTGTATGACTTCACTGAAAAAGATTTTAAAAATTTAGGGTTTGTTTGATAACCCAATTAGTGGTGAAAATGAAAATTTTCAACACTTAATTTTTTTTTAGTGTGTTTGATAATATACCATTTAATTGAAAAAGCAGCCAAACATTCACTGAAAACGTTAAGTGAAAATTTTATTTTATTGAAAATATCACTGAATGCAGTCTAGTTTAGTTTTTGAAACATTGTTTTCAGAATTGCAAATACAGATCACTTAAAATTTTCAGTATTTAAATTCATCACTTAGGGTGTGTTTGATGACCCAATTAAGTGGTGAACTGAAAATTTTCATCACTTATTTATTTTTAGTGCGCGTTTGATAAACATACCACTTAATTGTAAAACTCCAAAAACTTGCTCATAAAAATTTAAGTAAAAATTTTCTACTAAATGCATTTCATCTCAGTACTTGAAACACTGTTCGACAATTGGCATAATAGGAAACTTAGACGAGTGGTTAATGGTCTGAGTAATCCCACGTCCAAAATGGCCTGGGAATTCATAAACGAATTCATTCAATTCCGGGACGAAGCAGTATGAGGCGGAAGCTCCACGTACTGTTTTGAAGCCGAGTTTTTAATATTGTAAATACAATTATTTAAAACTTTCAATACTTAAAATTCAGCACTTAATTTTCAGTTTTATCAAATGGACTCTTAATTTTCAGTACTTAATTTTCAGTTTTATCAAACGCACCCTTACTGAAAACTTCAAGTTAAAAAATTCTACTACAGAATACGATGAATGCAGTATATTTCAAAATCTGAAACATTGTTTTTAGTAATACAAATTTAAGAACTTAAAATTTCTAACACAAATCAGTCGATATTTAATTAATTTTTAGTTTTATCAAACTGAACCTAAACTATTGATTGAAACTACTGATATTTGTTAGGTAAAAATCGATGAACACACACAACACAAGATACACGAAAACAAAGAAACAACACAAGATATTTTGTGGTTCACACAATCAGGATGATCGTGCTACTCCACGGCGGAAAGAGAGAGATATTTTATTAATCCGCTGCTGCCAAGGGTTTACAAATGACGGAGAGAAGGTATTTATACAAGTAATCATTGACCTAAATCTGCCAAACGGGCCAGGCCCAGAACTGCTCTGAAAACACCCCAAACGGCTCCGAACGGGACCCCATTATGCGTAGGGGCTTCAAGGTCAAAAGGTGATCAGTCTCCACAACTTAACAATATTAATTCATAACTACGCCACTGCAGACAATAGCATTACTCTTAAATCAAAACTGAAATTTTTTGATAATGTTAGCTTACTGAAAACATCAAGTATTTTTTACGCCCATTTAACTCCTGATTGGTAAATTGAAACCCATATTTTGGAGGCTCGGTTTTTGCTTGGTCATTCTGTAGGCCATTGGCATGAGTGCATAGATCTGCTAATTTTATAGGTCACAATTTGGCCTGAAGGGCATCTTTTTATTCTTTTTCTAGACCAATACCGGTTGATGTTATTCCTAGCTATGTGTTCGAGGAAGATCATCAAGGGGGTTAATTGGTGCCTTTGTTTTGTCTTTCTTTTGTTTGGTTTTTTTTTTTTTAATTTTAGTCTCAGCAAAAAAAAAAGAAAAAGAAAAAGAAAAGAGAAAAGAAAAAAGAAAAAAGAAAACAGAACAAAATTGAAAACAGAAGAGTACAAAATTTTGTATATTATAACACACACACACACACACACAAATATAAATAAATAAAAGAAAAAGGAATGAAGTCTAAGATATCCAATTTCGCAAAGGAGAGCACTTCAGTGCTGTAATTACAATGTTGTTCAAACTGCGCTAGACACAGTTAGTTTGAACAGTAAAATTAAGCCGACTTGTAAAACTTGTGACAGAGTCAAAAGAACCTTCATATTCCTAATCATCTCAGTTCTTGAAACCCTTTTTAAGTGTAACAAATTGTGGTCGGGCCAAACGGGCACCCACATGTTATTGGACTGGGTCCAAAGAGGCTTGGCTTGGACACCAAGTAATGGGCTTTGGAGTCCTAAGCCCTGTAGGTTTTTATGTGCCTATATATACACATATATACTACATGGGAAACTTAATGAAAATAATAATTTTCAGCAGCCTCTCATTCTCTCTCACGTTAGTCTCTCTCTCTCTATCCCTACGGTTCATCTCTCTCTTGGCCATCACCAAAGGAGCCATGGGATTTAGCACGTGATACGTACGAGGACCGCTCTAGTAGTGATCTTCACGACCTACGCGAAGCATAAGGGAGTACACAGAGGCAACATGGAGCAGTAGTTCGTAGGTGAAGACGCTGGGCTCGTAACAACACCGTTCGGCGATCCGTTGGGATATTCCGCTAGGTAAGTGACCTAAACCCGACTCGTATGCCTGCGTGCATATTTTTCTACATTGGTATCAGAGCCTATAGGTGTTTGATTCGCCCGTAGATCACCCGAATTGAATCTGCCATTAAAGCTTAACCAAGTTTTTTATCAAAACTTTGATATTTTGATTTTGAAGTGGGTCTAATACAAAACTCCATTAAGGGTCCAATTTTTTGGCATGGTTGTGTCCCATATGGTCCCTAGAGTCCCTCCATAAAGTCCCATGGCCTGATTATCTCAAACGAGTGAGATATTGCAAAACCTAATTTTTTGGATCAATAAAAACGAATTTTTTTTCCAACTTTGATCCAATTTTCTGGAAGATTTACTCGATCAATGTATCTGTTTTTTAGTTTAAAATTGTAGTACTCCGTGAGAGCTTTCGAACGATATAAAATTTGTAAACTTTGGATCAATATTGAAGGAGATACGAGCTTGCAAAGTAGGAGGGTTGAGCAGCCCCCAAAACCCAGATTGGTTTTGTTTTGGGGAAGATGAACCAGAGATTTACCACACCCACTCTCGCTGAAGAGAGTGGGGCCCACTCGCCGGCCGACGTTGGTCCGGTGACCATGGGTCTGGAGAGTGGAGGTGTGTCTCTTGGCCCTGGTCCATAATATATTTTTTATATATTTTTATTGAAAAAATATTTAATTATTTTGTAATTAAAACAGTTTCTGCTTTTAAATTAAATAGTTTTTTAATGTTTTAAACTGTTTTAATTGCTTTAAAATTCTGAAAAAATGTGAAAAATTAATTTTTTATTTTTCCTATCTTATGGACATTGTGTGGGACCAGAAATAATTTTATGATAAATTGTTTCACTGATTTTGGTATTTTAGAGCATAAAATATGTGTTTTATATACGTTTTTAATTGCTTAAAATATCCAAAATTACGTGTTAATTTTTGAAATTAATATATAGTGTCTAGTACACTGTAAGGGACTCTACGATAATTTTTGTGTAAATTATCATGTATTTATGGTATTTTAGAGCATATAATTAATGTTTATGGACGTTGATTTAATTGCTTAAAATAACCATGATACATTATTAATTTTTGAAATTAATATGGGACATAAGGGACACTGTTTTAGACCATGTAAAATTTTTGTGAGATCCATAGATAATTTTTGGTGAATTATCTAAATCATATTAATATTTTAGAGCATATAATTATGTGTTTTTGTACACGTATTAAATTGCTTAAAATATTTTTATTGATTATTAGTTCAGGGAATTAACACAATGTGTTTAGAACACTAGTGGTAGCTTGAGAAAATTAATTTAGTATATTTTTCTCGCTCTTTGGGACGTATTTTAGAGCATATATGTTGTGTTGAGTATGCAATATTAATTGCTTAAAATATAACCAATTAAAGTTGTTAATTCTTGAATTTAAAGTCTAGTGTTCTTGTACACTAATTGGAGACTTGAGAAAATTTTAAGAATTATCTAATTTTTTTGGTATTTTAGAGCATAAAATTTATACATATGGGCATTTATTTAATTGCTGAAAATAGCCAAAATAGATTATTAATTTTTGAAATTAATATGGGGTGTTTGGAACACCATATTAGACCACTGAAAATCTTTGGAGAACAAATTCTTGAAGTTTTTGTATTTTTAGGAATTTTGTTGCTCATAGTTAATTTTGTTTAACTAAGATCAATTTATTATGTTAAATTGATTCAAAATGTTTTTGGGCCTTGGTGAAATTCCAGAAATTTTTATTTATAATGAAAATTTTGTTTTTCAATTAATTAAATTTTCCATAAGGTTTAAATTAATTGTTAATTTAAAGGGCCCTTAATAAATTGGTTTTAAATTATGTTTTAAGACCTAAAATTGGGTTAAAATTAATGAAAAATCCAGGATTTTTTTTTCATTGATTTTACTTAGCTTACGGGAGCTATCCGGGCTGTGCAATAATCATTTTATTGCACATTTTAGAGGCTCATTGCATTGTTGGTCACGTTTAATTACTGTTGTTTGTGATTGGTTGACCCTATGACCTCTAATTCCTCCTCCTTAAGTGGAGTGACAGATGAGTCCATTCATTTTAAAATAAGACCACATGAGTGCTTGATGTGTGTGATTAATACAATTTAATCTGGCTTAAATGAATGGACAATTAATTGACAATTTATGGAGCTTGTGTCCTCACGATGTATGTTTAAGGCTGTTCTTGTATAAGTTTATGAACAAAGCATCCCTATTTTTTATGGGCTATAAATGTAATGTGAGGACGAGGGTTTCATTTCTTGTATTGGAAAAGCCTACTTGTAAAGGGATGGTTTTCTTTGTTCATAAATCATACACTTGAATTATCTTAACATGAGCTCTAAGTTGTCAATTCGGACCCACGTAGGGGTCCATGCGCATTTTTGTTGTATGGCGCACTTAATATTACTGTGGATGATCTTAGATAGGTAATTGTACCATCTAATTGATGTTTGTTTAGAAAAATCAATTATAAAAAGTTTTTCTTGATTTACAAAATTAAGATTTGATTAATGAGCAATAGCGAATTCTTTGGTCTTAAATTGTAGAAAGGGGAAAACTCATTTGTAATTGGATTTTAAAACAAACCTTATGAAATGTGCAAATAATAATGTCAACCCCTTGCGCATGTTTTCAAAAATTTCTCTTCAAATTTTTGGATTCACAAAAACAAAAATTTTCCAAACCACACTTTGTCGATCTTTATAAGAGTAACAAGTTTAAAAGGGACAATTTTTTTTTTAATATGGCACTGTAAAGTAACACACCGATAGAATGAGTAAGAGCTTGTGGGCTTTAGGCTTATTCTATGGTGGTCCAACCCATTAAACCGAATAATGGGCCTCCGGCCCAATATTATTATAACCTTAATAGCCTATAATACTTGGCTCGAGAAGGATCATAGCACGCGCTTTATGATAAGCAGCATGCACCATGATCTTGTTGGGAAGTATATGTACTACCCAATAGCCAAGGTATTATGAGATCAACTCAAATTTATTTTCGATGGCACATTCACTACTAGATTAAGCATCTAGTTATGAAGTTCGGGAAAGTAAAGAAAACGTTCCAAGTACACGATGACTGGACATCTAAGGTCGATGACAGGTATGATTCGTGATTTCAGAATACTCGGAACATCTTTACTGGCGAATTGCAGTTTCAGGCTATGATTAGTTATTTGTCTGATTCGCGGGTCCATAGAAAACAAATCATGATCCACAACGGAAATGTTAAATTTTTGGGTTTTGACATTTTCTGACATGTTGAGCTGAATACGGAGCGCCAAAAAGGTGAGGCAAACCGCATAGCTATACTCTTGACCACTACTTCCATAAGTGGAAGTAAGCACAAGGCTAGTGGGCCTAAACGCAATGGTAAGGGTAAACCCGCCTAGAGGCAGGGTGGGGCTAGCAAGTTTGCGCCCAAGGCTAATAAGGTGGAAGAGCGCAATCGAGGGCGTTTTCCAGTTCGGTGGTAATAGGATGGACATTTTTGGGTGGTAGTGTTACTAGGACATGGTTATCTAGGGATAACTGCTTAAGAATTGTTTTCATAAATTCTGGATTACTCTATCATTCATTTATTATGAGACATGACATGCTGGACTTGAACGCATAGGATGTAATAGGATGACTTGATTAGCTTGAGAAGCCCTTTTGGGCCCACTCGCCGAGGTTGACCTGCCTATGTGTGAGTCTTGCTTAGTTGGCAAAGCATGTCGAAAGCCTTTTGGAGAGGCTATTAGAGCTACTCAAGCATTAGAGTTATTTCACTCAGATATCTGTGGACCTATGGTTGTAAAGGCACGTCATGGCGCCTCTTATTTTTTCACTTTTATAGATGATTTCGCGCGATGTGAGGATCGCGAGTATTTATCTAATCAGTTCTGGGAACTATGTGAGGAAAAAGGAGAAACGCAGATAACTTTCTGTTCCGGAAACTCTGCAACAATATGGTGTTGCAGAAAGAAGGAATAGGACATTCCTAGATATGGCTAGGATTATGATGGCGCAAGTCAACCTCCCAATGTTGTTTTGGGGGGATGTACTCTTGATTGCTGCCTACATACGAGAGTGCCTCTCCTCAGTCATTTCCCTCTACCCCCTTATGAGCTATGGAAAGGCGAAAAGCTCATTTTGGAGCATTTGCGCCCGTGGAGCTTAGGAGGTCATGTTCACTATACCTCGTATAAGTACGAAAAACTATGCTCAAGAGCTGGAAAGTATACCTTTATAAGGTATTCTAACAGCTCGATAGGCTCTGTTATGTATAATGAACAAATGGGTATAGGAATGACAAATGGTGCCACATGATATTGAGAATGACTTCCCCAGATTTGTATTACTAAGAGAGATCTTGACCTATGAGTTGGAGGATGTTGAAGACAACATACCATCTTTAAGCGAGGGTGGGGAGATTGAGAATCCACATCCAATAATCGCTATAAAATGGTACTAGTCTCCAGCCGAGTGGGAGTACACCGCTAGACGCTAGTGGGAGTGTACCAGATAGTGGGAGTGCACCACTAGGCACTCAAGATTCTCAGGTAGTACACTGTATGGTGATGAGGAAAACGTTCCCTATCGCTGTTTTGAAATTGAGGAAGACATTTTCATATGTGTGCAAATGTGTGCACAAGTGGATGAGGATGAGCCTGCTTCTTTTGTTGAAGCGTTTTTTCTTCGTCTGCTGAAGCAGAGTGGATAGTTGCTATGCCAGATGAGATGAGTTCTATGGACGTGAATAAGGTCTGGGAGTTAGTTGACAATCCGCCTGTGCGTAAGACGATTGGAGACAATTGTGTTTTCAAAATCTAGCGCAAGGCAGATGGTTCAATTGACAAGTATTAGGCGCGCCTTGTGGCGATACTTTGTACCCAGAGAGGGTATAGACCATGGAAACATGTTCTCCCAAAGGGTGAGATCTAACTCCATTCGCCTTATCCTAGCAATTGTCGCATATTTAGTTTTTGAACCTTTTTAGTTGGATGTTTAAACTGTTCTTTTCTCAATGGAGAACAAGACGACAAGATAAATATGGATCATCCCATTGGTGTTGTGACCAAAGGGAATGAGCGCAAAAGTGTGCTGTCTCAAACGATCTATTTATTATCTCAAATCGTCTAGGCAGTGGTACAATGTGTGTACATTAAATGGTCCAAGGAAAGTGTTTTAATTCTTTATATGTTGATGACGTCTTTTTAGCTGGGAATGAGATGAGTTCCATTGTCGCCACTTGAGAGTCGTTGTTCTCTCAGTTTGAGATTGAGGACATGGGTGATTCCAACTATCTGTTGGAAGTTTAGACTGTGAGATATTGTTCTCAGAAGCTCCTCTGTTTGTCTCGAGGGACTTACAAGATGTAGGTTCTTGAACGTTTTCACATGAAAAACTGAAAACCCATAGACATCCCATTTTTGGGGGACTCACTTTGACCTTAGATCAATGTCTTAAGAATAATGAGAAGAGGAAACAAATGTCCAGTTTGCCATATCCGTCCGCAATAATGAATCTGAAGTATGCTAATGTGTGTACTCGGTCAGATGTCTGCTATGCGGTTGGTTTAATTAGTCGTTGTCATAGCAACCATGGTCCTGTCACTAGAGAGTAGTGAAGAGTATCTTGCGATATGTTCGCAGGAGGACTGTGGACCTTGCCTTATGCTGTCCACGATGGAAGCATAATATGTGGTGTGCTTATCAGTTGTTCGAGGAGCTGTTTTGGTTTAAGAGTTTTTGTAGTGGCTAGGTTTTTCACCTCATAGTAATGAGGTTGTGCTTATCTATGTTGATAGCACATAAGCCTGAGCATATGCAAAAGATCTCAAAAACCATTCTAGCACATAGACATTCGTTTTTGTCACATTTTGAGATGTAGTTTGCGCAAATGGAAGTTGTCTTGAGGCATATCTCCAACTGGGGATTTGATGTGCTTAGACATTTTATTGTGGTATTGACATTATTATTCAAGTTTTTTATAAACTAGTTGGTTTCCATATATATATATATATATATATTTGTTATAAGTGGAACGGATGCACATTTCTAATATGTCACCGGGCTTGAATCGACCTGCTCACACGGGTGATTCACCTTGGCGCCTAGATAGCAAAGTAGGACATGCTTGTCTACGACGCTTAGATGGCAAGCAAGATGAGACATTTGTGTTCATGGCGCTTAAATAGCTAGCTAGGACATGTGTGTCCATAGCGCTTAGAAAGTGAGCTTGAACACTTATATCTACGCAGTATAAGAACAGCGAGCTAGATATAAACCCTATTATTTCTATATGTCGCCTTAGATGGATCTAAGATGAGACCTTATACTTGGTCGAACATAGAGATATCCCACGACTCTATGTAGCCTGTTTATAGCCGAATGTGAGTTTTCAGACGGGCGCCAGGAGTGGCGACTGTGCTGGAAAACTCTGGTTAGACGTTTCGTGTAACGTCTAGACTAAGATTCGTATGGCGTTACTTGTTTTCCAAACATAGAGTGACATGCCCATTTTTATGGAAGAACGCCATAGCATACATTTCATACTGTATGTGCTTTTGCGATCGATTGTGGAGCAGTGAATGGATTCCTCTTCATTGCTGTGTGAGCCATGTAGCATATCCAAGACATTGGTTATCCTACAAACTGGTTGCCTTCACGACTTGAGACTATGTCATGAAGAGGATGCTTGATGACAGCTACTTTAGCATGCTATCCTAGGACGACGAGACAATTCCGTTCTATGGGGCGTGTCTGGGCAAGCGGTCAAGTTAGTCGGATTGACATGTGGGCTTAGGGAAGACCATTCAATAACACACCATGTTTTTGTGACTCATTAGCAGGCCTGCGACAATCGTATTTTGTTACTGATATGTCATGAGTACATTACATTGAGGTGGTGCAGCACTTCTTTTCACCGAGGGATTGAGAATGCTGTGTCCGGTGTGGTTGAATCGTCTAAGGCATACACGAGAAGCTTCCGAGTGATGTGTCTTGCTGGTTATGGTGATGATTTGGCATTACACTCCTGTCGCTGTACTTTCTTTTCGTAAGGTCGCACGTTCTATTTCCTTGTATGAAGAGTTGAGAAGTTCCGTTGTGTTGAGAGATTGATTTTAATACTAATCCTATGTGGGTGAGTGGGAGATGTAACAAATTGTGGTCGGGCCAAACGGGCACCCACATGTTATTGGACTGGGTCCAAAGAGGCTTGGCTTGGACACCAAGTAATGGGCTTTGGAGTCCTAAGCCCTGTAGGTTTTTATGTGCCTATATATACACATATATACTACATGGAAAACCTAATGAAAATAATAATTTTCAGCAGCCTCTCATTCTCTCTCACGTTAGTCTCTCTCTCTTTCTCTATCCCTACGGTTCATCTCTCTCTTGGCCATCACCAAAGGAGCCATGGGATTTAGCACGTGATACGTACGAGGACCGCTCTAGTAGTGATCTTCACGACCTACGCGAAGCATAAGGGAGTACACGAAGGCAACATGGAGCAGTAGTTCGTAGGTGAAGACGCTGGGCTCGTAACAACACCGTTCGGCGATCCGTTGGGTTATTCCGCTAGGTAAGTGACCTAAACCCGACTCGTATGCTTGCGTGCATATTTTTCTACATTAAGTATATCTTCAGCGATTACCATATTTGAAATCAAAGTATCCTCTATCATAATTTTCACCACCCACCATCTCTTTATGATCTTCATCCTCAATAGTATTTACTAAGTTTTCTTTTTGGGTATGATTGAGTAAGACATTCTCTGCAGGTGCCATAGATGAAGAGCATGAAGGATTACATGAATAAATGGTGACATGTGGTGTCTCTTCTAAGGAAGCAGCAGGGTTAATATTATAAATGGTGTACTGGCGGGTAGGAGTGAACAGTTTGTTTTGGGTATTGAAGGAGACAAAGCTCCGATGATAATTAAGACGAGTGTGAGTGTGTTCACCCACGTAAGATACCATGAAAATGCTTGGATTTGATAGACTTCTTTCCACTTGTTTCCTTGCCGTACCATCCGAACCCCATGCACCCAAAAGACCAAAAAAAAAAATGTAAACAAATAAGTAGAAAAATATTACAAATAGGAGAGCACTTCGATGCAGTTATTTGTGTGCTGTTCAAACTGTGCAAGACACAGTTTAAACAGTAAAACTCACAAACAGTTTTACTATTTAAACTATAGCACACGAGTAACTGCACCGAAGTACTCTCGTTACAAATATTGATCATTACCTCAAAGCAGGAGAAGTTTTAAGTTATTTTGAGGACATCCAGAAACTACTGTGAGGGAATCTATTAATTTATGGCTTATACTCTCATTGGATATAGGACGTAAGCATATTTCTTGGTAACACTAATATATCAGCAAATTTCCCCCTGGTCAGGCAAAATGTAAATTAAATCAGATACCTGAATTCAACTACTCAATTACGAATCCTTGCTCACTCTTAGCAGTACCATACACTTTTTTTTTTGTAAAATCAAAAAAGCCCAAAAGATGATGTGTTGTTGGCACTCCATTGGTGTTGTGGACCCCTCCTATGTGTAGCTTGTCTAACTTGCAAGTTGCTGCCATGGTATATGTGATTTCCAATATAGGGTTTGTTTTGGAAATATGTAAAATATGATCAAAGTTATACTCTCACTCTCATTTTATATCCACTCTTAATTTCCTTATAGAAGCATAATAATATTGTTGGTTTAACAAATAACTTATTTTAAAATTGCTTTTAGATTGGGCGTATACTACACACTATATGGGCATCTATCAAACACCGTACTCTATCTGTCCAGAATTAACAGTACTTAATTTAAACTATTTCAGGGTGTCTCATTTTAATAAACCTCTTTGAAAAGTCAATATACTTAACTAGATACTTTCAAAATTTACTGAAACATAAAGCTCTCACATAATGTGGAGTTAAAATTTTAAACTTAAAAGTAGAGCAACGTACAGTACTAAAAATTTCTACAACTGATTACAAAAAGTAAGATCCGTTTGGATAAAGATGAAAATTAAGAACTTAATATTAAATATTTGTAAGATGTTGAATTTGTAGTTCTGAAAACAATGTATCAAGTGCTAAAATAGATTGTATTCAGTGATTCTTTCCGGCAGAACCTTTTGTCTTAATATATATTTTCAGGAGGTTTTTAGCAACTTTTTCATTAAAGTGGTACATTATCGAACACACTAAAAAATAAATAAATAAGAACGTAATAATTGAATATCTAACATACCCTAAGGCTCAGTTTGGTTTGGGACTAGAAGGAAAAGAAAAGGGAAGGAAAACTTATTTCTTCGTATTTTCTTTCATGCTTAAACAACATTAACAAAAAAAAATTTTGAAAATATAATTGTAGTACTCTGAATAAGGAAATTAATGACTCACAACATTAAAAGTGTTTGATTTATTTATCGATTTATTATCTTTTCTTAATTTCTTATTATGCTCACCGTTTCTCTTATTAACCGAACAAAGAAAGTGTTTGCATTTTCCTTAAAAAAAAAGTAATAATTTTTTTTTCCGCCTTTTCCTCATTGAGTCTAAGACTCAAACGAAGCCCAAATATTCTAAAATAGTTGGAATTTCCAAAATGGTCTAGAGCTCATTCAGTGAACTGGTTCAGGGTCCATGCCAAACAGGGACTTACTGAGTTTAAAATACATACATGTATGTGTAGAAGAACTCACACACACAAATATATATATATATACACCTGGGATGTGGAGAGCCTTTGATGGGTTTCTGACCATATTTTCTCCACGTCCAAGCAATCGCCGAGAGTTCCTCCTGAGTCATTTCACGCACCATCTTCATTTGCTTATTGCTCCTATAAAAGCATATGAATTAAATTGACCACTTAAATATGAAGACATGACAATTTGTGAAATTTATTTTAGTTTTCTTAAACTCATATCTATATAATATCGCAGGTCATTCTTTTTTACCCAAAACAAATCTGAACCGTCCACTAATGTGGACACTTTCAGCCATTCGATCCTCTCTCTCTCCACTGTGCAACTGCCTCAATTTTCTCCCTCCTCTCTCTCTCTCTCCCTCTCACTCACGCAAGCACTATTCCAAGATTTTGAATTTCAAAACCCGCTCTATCTCTCTCTCTCTCTCTCTCTCTCTCTCTCTCTCTCTCTCTCTCTCTCTCTCCTTTGTGAGCAAACCCAAAAACCACCTCCAACACCCTTCATTTTCAGATCTCACCCACCTCTGCAGCACCACTTCCCCTCCATCACCACCATCACCTCATCCAGTCCCTCTCTCTCTCTCTCTCCGAAACCCCTCTCTCACCCCCTTGAAACTCTCTCACTCTCTCTGCCTCCTTGCCTCACCGTCGCCGCCTCCTTGCCTAACCGGTGATAATGATTCTCTTTCTCTGTTTAGACGCAAAACCCACACACAGATCCGAAATTTGAGTTTTTTTTTGTGACACTCTTAAACATGCTTTGAGTTTTAATTTAATTTGATTTTTTTTTTCTTCTCGACTCTTTGTTCTGGGTTTCGTTTGAGCAGATCTGGTAGTTTTTCAAGTTCCGAAAGGAAATCGAGGGGCTTCATTTTGGTCTCAATTTGGAGGTACCTATCCTGTGTTTTCTTTTCTACCTTTTTTTTATTTACCATTCGCCGATTTTTTTTTTCGTTCTTCTTCTTCTTCTTTTTTTTTTTGGCAGATTGTTTTTCATGTCTGTGGTGAGAATTGGCAAAATTCATTTTATCTTTTTCTAATAGTTACATCAAAAAAATGAAGATACTGCATTTGCTTTGTAATTTATTTTGGAGCTTTTGGGGATTTTTTTTTATAGAGTTTTTGGGAAATGAAGATATCTTTTTCTTTTTTCTTTCTATTCATTTCATTTTCTTTGCGGAGAAGATTTTACAGGGATGGGACTGCTTGGTGGTTATGGCTACTGGAAGTGGCGAAATAGTATGGTAATCTTCTTGCTTCTTTTTTGTTGGGCATTATACTGGAAGTGGCAAATCAGTTATGTATAGTATTAGTATGTAATATGATTGTACATACAGTAATTTTTTTTAATCAGTCGACTGCTGACATTTTGTTACACTAATCTCAAACTGTCCATTGCCCATTGGTTTTCTAGATTTAGAATTAATGTGTATAGTTTTTTTTCAAAATTTTTTGAGTAGAATATAGGTTTTATTCCTTTAGTGTATCATGTTTCATTCCTTTATGTATCCAAATGTAGAGTCCCAAATGGCCTAATACTAATTGGCCTTTCTTTTGCTTCATGTATTAGCTGCTTATATAAAATTCATCACGTACATGATTGTTCCGTTCATAGCCAACCTGTGCGGGGCACTTTAATTTTGATTTGTTTTTACAACCATAGGTTCGTATGCCCTTCACTTACTGTGTCCTTCACTTACTATTACAAAACTTTTGGCAAAACTTGAAACTCACTGTTGCATGTTTAGAAATCAAACTCACTGTTAGTAAGATAGGCTGCAAAAATTGTATCGTTGATTTTTTGGTTCTCAATTTTCTTTTGCAAAAATAGTGCGATATGCAGATTAGTCTGAAATTTTTAAAGGTCGCAAAGAATTGAAATGCACAATTTTGCTGACCTTTTATAATGTTATGTTTATCAACTACACTCAAATTGTCACTGAAGAATGAAGATTGTCTACTCTTTTCGAATTGATTGACCGTTTCACGCGCGCGCACACACACCAGATCTCTTTCTTTGTCTGCACACACAAACACACTTATCTGGGTTCTATTAGCAAATTCAGAAGAAATCTGTGGTTTTCCTTTTTATTCTTTTAGGTGAATATCAGTTTGATGTTGCTGCTGCGGAGACATGAATTTTGCCAAATTGTCCTTATTTTTGCCAAATTGTCCTTATTTTGCTTATTTATGCTTTCAGGTCAGTGTTTCTTAATTTCTATTTCTATCTTTTAGCTTCCATAAATACCTCAAAGAAGGACCAAAAAGATCAAATCAACCCACCTTACTATGGCTCAATCCATGCAAGCATAGCTTCATGTTAATTTTTAATTTTCTCAGTTTTGTCTTAGCGGCCTTATTGTGGCTAATATATATTTTTCTCAGTTTTTTTTTTTTTAGTAATGCAGCTCTGTTTGCTTTCAACTAAAGGTTTCATTCAATGGTCCTTTCATTCGTGAAATTGAATATAAATTCTTCATTTAGAACTGCTTAGTATTTACCCTATTTCTTTTTGCAAATTTGTGTAGTTGAAAATTAATTATTTACCCTATTTTTTTTCGCGCCGTGCCCACGGGCACGGGCAATTACTAGTATATATATATATATATATGAGCATTTATATAGTTAAAACATATAAACATATAGGAGTACTACATTACTTTCGTCTAGTTCGAGTTCGAGGGATCTGACTCTGAGAATGAAAGGTTGGTAAAGCAATATTAGACGGGTTGGCCTGATCAGAGTTCATGAACATAGACTGTATTATATGTTGTTGTGGTAGTGACATGTTGTTAATGTGGGTGGTTGTGGTGGCGGCAGTGGTGGTGGTGCATGGTTGCCCCACCGATTGGGTTTCCGAGCAGCGCCCAGTCATCTAGTGATCGATGTGCAAGGAGGACTAAATACTTGTTGATCTCTTTTGAAATCAGCATAAGCATTTTATATGTTTGTGATGAAAAAAGAGAAATAAGGGCCCATTAAGGTTGAGACTAAGCTTTATATAAGTACTTGAGTGAGATGTATAAATAGGAGGACCATGGGCGAGAGAGAGAGAGAGAGAGAGAGAGAGAGAGAGAGAGAGAGAGAGGGACTCAGGGACTAACCATTGTTTGGTTCACACTGATTAAAAAAAAAAAACCACCTTATTTTCTTGTATTTTTTTCATCAAAATGTAGTTAAATATCATTAAAATCTAAATATTTTTAAAATATAATCGTAACAAAAATAGAGAGAGAAATGACTTACAAAATATGAAAGTATTAATTTTTTTTTTCATTATTTTTTTCGTCTCACTATTCTTTTTATTAACCAAACAAAATAAATTTTTACTTTTATTTATAATAATCTTATTTTCTTTTTCCTCAATAAACTCATGAAAAGATTGGTTGCTTTTAACTGTCACATAATGATGTAAATGACTTTGGAAGTCAAAGCATTGATTTCTTAACGCAATTTCTTTCCTACTTTGCAATCTGAATAATAGATTTTTTTTTTCTTTTTTGGGGAAAAAACCTTTTACCCTGTGGTTACACTCATTTTCTCATAACCCCTGCAGTTCATTTTGTAATACTTCACCCTCCTGTACTACGGACTAAAATGAGACTGTTAATTTTTCTAACGGCAGTCCCACTTCAGTCATTAGTACAGGGGGGTTAAGTGTTACAAAAATGAATCACGGGGTTATGAGAACGTGGCTGTAACTATAGGGGGTAACATGTATTTTTCCCTAAAGAGTATGTATAGGGGTCTGGGGGTATTAACGCCATTTCCTTTTTCTCCGTTAGAAAAGTTAACAGTCTCACTTTAGTTGGTAGTACAAGGGGTTAAGTGTTACAAAATAAATCACAGAGGATTATGAGAAAATGGGTGTAACCACAGGAGGGTAAGATAAAAAGGGGGCACTCAGCCATAGCACCCTAAAATTAATACAAGGCTACATAAAATCCAAGACCCAAATATTTAACTCAATAACCTCTTCTCCAACCAAATGACCAAAATGACCTAATTTGCTAAGAAACTGAAAATGTCATCTCCTCTTACACAGCAAAAGTGACGACTACGATGATGATAGTGGTGGTGAGGATGGTGGTGGTGGTTGTGGTGGTGCGATGGTGGTGTTGTGATTTTGGTGGTGCTTCGATGGTGGTGGTGCGATGGTGGTGCTGTGATGGTGGTACTGATGCTCCGATTGTAGATGAAGGTGACGATGGTGGTGGTGGTGGTGGTGGTGGTGCGATGGTGGTAGTGGTGGTACTTCAATGACGGTAGTGGTGGTGCTGTGACGGTGGTGGTGATGACGATGGTAATGGAGGTGAGGATGGGGTGATGTCGACGGTGACGGCGACGGCGATGACAACGGCAATGACAACGATGATACAAATGATGATGGTGGCGCGGTGCGGTAGTGGTGGTGGTGGTGGTAGTAGTAATGGTAGTGCTGGTGGTGTTGGTGCTCTGATGGTGGTGGTGGTGGTGGTGGTGGTGCTGCTGCTGCAAAATTCTGTTGTAGAAAACAGATAATATTATCTGTTTACAAAACAGATAATATTGTGGTGGTGCTGGTAGTGGTTGTGGTGGTGCTGTCATCGCAATGGTTATGAACTGTGCTGTTATAGGGGTATGGTGGTGGTGGTGCGGTGGTGGTTGTGCAAAATTGTCTGTTTTTGAAAACAGATAACATTGTCAAAACAGATAATATTATCTGTTTTGTGGTGCTGCTGGTAGTGGTTATGGTGGTGCTGGGATGGCTGTGGTTATGAACTGTGCTGTTAAGGGGGAGGAGGAGGTGGTGGTGGTGGTGGTGCAGTGGTGGTGGTGGTGGTGCAGTGGTGTAGGTGGTGAAAAACAGATAATATTATCTGTTTGTAAAAACTGATAATATTGTGGTGCTCTAGTGGTGGTTATGGTGGTGCTGTGATGGCTGTAGTTATGAACTGTGTTGTTAAGGCGGAGGAGGTGGTGGTGGTGCATTGGTGGTGGTGGTGGTGATGCAGTGGTGTAGGTTGTGAAAAAATCTCAATTTTTGAAAACAAATAATATTATCTGTTTGCAAACAGATAATATTATCTGTTTGCAAAAATTGATAATATTGTGGTGCTCTAGTGGTGGTCATGATGGTGCTGTGATGGCTGTGGTTATGAACTGTGTTGTTAAGGGGGAGGAGGTGGTGGTGGTGCATTGGTGGTGGTGGTGGTGCAGTGGTGTAGGTTGTGAAAAAATCTCAGTTTTTGAAAACAGATAATATTATCTGTTTGCAAACAGATAATATTATTTGTTTGCAAAAATTGATACATTGTGGTGCTCTAGTTGTGGTCATAGTGGTGCTGTGATGGCTGTGGTTATAAACTGTGCTGTTAAGGGGGAGGAGGAGGTGGTGGTGGTGGTGGTGCAGTGGTGGTGGTGGTGGTGGTGCAGTGGTGTAGGTTGTGAAAAAATCTCATTTTTTGAAAACAGATAATATTATCTGTTTGCAAAAACTGATAATATTGTGGTGCTCTAGTGGTGGTCATGGTGGTGCTGTGATGGATGTGGTTATGAACTGTACTGTTAAGGGGAAGGTGGTGGTGGTGGTGGTGGTGCAGTGGTGGAGGTGCTCCGATGGTGGAGATTGTGGTGAAAAATTCTCAATTGTTGAAAACAGATAATATTATCTGTTTGCAAAAACAAATAATATTGTGGTGCTCTGGTGGTGGTCATGGTAGTGCTGTGATGATGGTGGTTATGAACTGTGTTGTTAAGGGGGAGGTGGTGGTGGTGGTGCAGTGACAATGGTGGTGGTGATGGCAGTGACAATGGTGGTGGTGGTGATGGTGATGGTGACGACGATGGTAGTGGTGATGTTATGATGCTGATGCTGATGGTGCTGGTGCTGGTGCTAGTACTGCGATGGTAGACGTGGTGGCGATGGTGGTGGTGCTGCACTGGTGGACACGGTGGGGTGGTGGTGCTATGATGGTGGCGATGGCGGTGGTGCTACAATGGTGGACACTGTGGCGAGGGTGGTAGTGCTTCGATGGTGGTGATGGTGGTGATAATGGTGCTGTGATGGCAGTGGTCGTGGCGCGGTGGCGATGGAATGGCGTGGTGACGGCGACGGTAGCGATCGTGCTGGTGATGAAGATGACGATTGTGGTAGTGGTGGGGGAAGATTTGTCATAAAAACCAAAAAAAAATTAAAAAGAAGGGGTTTAGCTTTAAAACAAATCAACACTTTGGGTTTATATTAAAAAATAACTTTTGTTGGATTTTACAAACTATACACTAATTTTAAGGGGTTTATCACAAAATTTCCCTAAAAAGTATTCTTCCCTTCTTTTTTCACATGGAGTTCATGTAAAAATGTCAACAAAGGTGCCCACCTTATATGCATGCAACGTTGTGATTAAAGGTAAATACACATTACATACCATATTATAGGTGGCACACTTTCTACATTAATTTAGACAATGATAACTGTGCCCTTTGTTACTATTTTGAGTTTTGAAGATTGATGTATCCTATCTAACTAGCTGTGAACATATCTCCAGTGTTAGCTGTAATAGTATTCTTATGTTAGAATTTGCCAATAACTCCGAACAGCTAAGGGCATTTTTGGTATCTAAGTTGCAAAGCAATAAATTACTCCTATTTATCACAAAATCTGAAAGGGGATTAGCAAAATCTAAGAATATTCAATGACATATTTAGGCTTTGTTTGGTTCATGGATTTCGTGAGGGAAAAGAGAGGGAAAAGGAAAACTAGATAATCCTCCTCACGACACCTTAGAAAAGATTCGGGTTTTTCTTGTGATCATCCGGAGTAGTGGCCTTGTGTGAGAACATAAGTGTTGGAGTCCGGAGGAAGCTGGGAGGGGCAGGGTTCAAACCCTGGTAACGATCGTGGCATGAAGGGCTTAATTTTTTACCGACTAGGCGAAACCATTGCTAAAAAAGATTCAATTCTTAAGAGTTTAATATTTGTGTAACTGATTATTATTATTTTTTTGTCTTTTTCTTTTAATTGCGCACACAAAAACTGATTGTTTATCAACTCAATACTATTTTTTCCTTGAAAAAAAAAATACACCTTACTATTGTTTTCCAATTCCTCTCACAAAATTCATAAACCAAACAAAACCTTAAGGATTTCCAAATAAACCCCCCACCGTTTTGGCACTCCACTGCGTCCGATGGTTCCACAGTCGAACTCACTATGGTGGATCTGGCTCAGTCGCTACTTGCCATACGTGGCAATGAGTCACCATTACAAAAGTACTATTGAGGCACTAGGATCATATATGAACAGGCCAGACCAAACATATTTTTTTTTCGGAAAAATGGTTAATTTACGAAAAAAGGGCCTTACCCTAGGATATTACAATAAATTCAAAAAATCAGCTAAAGAAAAGAAAGAAGACAGAGTCAACCTCTAAACTAGCAAACAATGCTCACAGAGGCTAAACAAGGCCAAAGCAAGCCGGCACAGCAGAAGCCAAACATATGCAGGACCAATAACAACTTCATCGAAAAAAGGTTCCCACCTCTCATATTTCTCTCTAGAATTTGGTGCAAAAGTGGTGACGTGAGATCATGGCTACACTGCTTATGTGCTATAAGCTAGGCTAGATGGCTTCCAATGTAATTCTCAATACCAAAAGAAGAAATGGTCAACGCACAAACATTCTTTAGGCAATTTTTTTTTTTTTTTTTAAATAGTAAATACTAAAAGTAACAAGTACAAACATACATAAGCAAATATATGAAAATTAAGAAACGCAAACTTCTTTAGCCGTATTGCAATCCTCTTAAATCTCAAATAAATTGTAGCTCAATACTGAGTCGACCAAGGGAGAAGCTGTCAGTGAGACCCACAACAGAGATCACCTAAAAACTGGCCGAAACTGTGACAAAGAACAAGTTATGCGGTTCATTAGTGAACCATTGAAGTTTTTGATGCACTTGGGTCCATGCCCAATTTATATCTCACTTAAAACTGATGCTTACTCAAAATAATATTATCTCTGTACCGTTTTATGAGTCCACATTTGGAAACTCAACTTATAAAGGGAACAAAAAAAATCTACATCTACTTTCTACAATTGCCCTTAATCATTACAATTACTTTTTTAGTTGTCTCTTTTTAAGTTTTGTCTTGGTGTATATATATATATATATATATATTTTTTTTTTTTGACTGCATGCAAGAACACATGCACCTATGCAAATCCTATGAAATAGGACCTATAAAAGCAAACTCATATGACACACTTGAGCATATGGGCCAAAGAGGGGAAAACCCCCTCAAACCACTCCTCCTAAGGGGAATGGAACCCTCAACCTCCCACTTGGGAGAAAGTGAGTGATGACACTAGACCACAAGGGTCTTGGCGTCTTGGTGTATATTTCAAGGAATGATTGTTTTGGAAAATCAGTAAAAATTGTACTATACCAATTTAGAAATATCCCAAAATAGAATATAGGACTCAAAAAATAGAACTGAGGGAGTATAACATTGATTCTCGTAAAAATCAAATAAAGAGTAAAACTACAACCGCACTAGATCCTATTTTAAACATTCCCAAATAAGCCCTTGAGTACCACTGCCAATCTTAAAAACGCATAACCTTCCAACAAATACACTAGCGAGACTTCCAACAATCCTCCTACCCTAACATACATAATATATTTATTGGTATCACTTCGACTTTACACAACTAATTCCTGCAAAAAAATAATGGTTGGTGATGCTCTTTAATTGGTTCCAGCACGAACCCATCGAGCCGAGCCTGTTTTTGCTGCACCGGAATAATAATCACCCACATTCGCCACAAAGAGCGGATCTCTATCTTCGTATTTAAACTCGTTACTACTACTACTACTATTGCCAGTATTTTCTTGATCCGTTCGTTCCAACTCTTTCGTTAGATCCTCCATTGTCTTCTTCAAACCAGCTTTGCTCATCTGCCCCGCCTCCCGAGTTGAGATACCAACCATGGTGATCTTCGGAAGAAACGGGCTTGGCTGTAATTCTTGCTTCACAGAGTCCCTGTTAATTTGAAACTTTAAGTTTGTATGTTTTAAAAGGGAGTTGCTAAATGCACCCATCAAATTTCTCCCATACGGCCATACCCACATATACAACAAGAAATGCTGCATGTACTCCTTGCTACATAAAGTACGTAGAGAAAATTTGGGTGGGTGTGTTTAGCAGCACTCATTTGAAAATGCATACCACTATAAAAGCAATAGCAATAATAGACATTGGTTGAAACCATTTATCTGGTCGGGTCTGGTGGTTTTGCTGTTGTTTTGACCATGGATTGATAGACCAATCTCCGAAAGGAAATTGAAAATTTGGTTTCTGTTCTTGCTCAGCTTGATTATCATCTTTTGATTTGATCTCTGAAGTGCTAAGGTGCTGGAGTAGTTTATTATCACTTCCTGATTTGGAGTCCTCAACAAACATGGATGAGTCCGAAGCTCTTAGAAGGGAAGCTGCGCTCCTACAACCATGCAGAAAAGTCAGTAAACAACTGCAAATTCTGATGACCTGGAAGAAAAAAAAAATGCTCTGTACTGGATCCCTTCTGATTAAATTTTTTATATGCACTCAATCCATCATGTTAGTACAAACAAAAATATGTTGTGTACTTGCCTATAAGGGCCTTTTTGGGAAGACTCAGAACCGGTTATGTAGTTCAGAAGTCATTGTTAGATACCCTTTTTTGGTATAGGAATACGTGCCCGATCTAGAATCACTATCGGAAAATGGTCTTAGTCAAACCAACATGCTAATGATTTTTATAAAAAAATAGATATTAATGTGACTGGGACTAAACTTGGTCTTGTTTTATGCATTTGCAAACACGCCCTAAGAAATGGACAAACAACATTCCAATCCAGGGCCTGCTTTGGAATGCTTAAAATAGGATCTGGTTCAATTCAGTCCCGCTTTCTATCTGGTTTTTATGAGAACTAAGGTTATGTTGGTTTGACTAAGAACGGTTTTAAGAGAGAGATTAGATTGGAAACATACTCGTGTGCAAGAAATAGACATACACCAATTACTTGAATTTATAGAACTCGTTCACTTATAAACCACAAAACTGTTTTTAGCCTTCCCAAACAAGCCCTAAGCTATCACAATTGACATGATGAGTCTGCAGTGGGTAAGGTTTAGTGGATCAACATAAAAGTAAAACTCAAGAGAAAGAAATAAGAAACCTTTTTTCAAATGAGTCGACCAGATAAGGAAATTTTGGTTGAATTCCGGTGGCTTTCCGCAACCACCTGTTCCCAAGGAGCACTTTGTCAACAGCATATAGGAGCTGAATTTCAGCATACTTTGATATAACACTTAACGGTATTCCAGGATGGCCAATTTCGTCCATCGCTTCCTGAACCTGTCAAAAACAAACACAAGGTAACACTAAGTTTGGTTCATGGATTTAGTGAGGGGAAAAAAATTAAACACTTGGGAAAACACTTTTCTTTGTTTGGTTAGTACTGAATATGAGTAGTAAAATAGGAAGGAAAAGAATGTAGGGATGAAAATAAATAAAATAAAATCTTGAATTCAGTGATTCACTTCGATTCATCTTCTTGAATACCTATTATGATTGAAAATATTAAATTCACAGCAATATATAAGCTTGGAGAAAACACTATCTTCTTTTCCTTCTTTAAATATGCAAACCAAATGGAGCCTAACAGCTCCTGATTTGCATGATTGGCAAGCATTAATAGTCACCATGTAGTATGCACATAGCATACACCAAAAAGTATTTTTCTTGTTTCCAAAAGGAAAAAAGTTAAAATGACAATTTCTTCATTTAGCAAACTATCTAGTTGCTGAAGGAAAAAAAAATGTAAGACTAATGAATTTTATACCTCTGGGGGCTCCCATATGCTCTCAATATTCTCTTCGACAACGTCTGCCGTCAAGTTGTCGTCAAAAACATCCCGTCGGCGTTGGAGGTGCCGATTCTGAATTAATGATTGGAAATGCTGATCAACCGATTCTTCAAGGATGCCGTCTAGCATGTTTTTATCAAAGAAGAATGGAGTGTACCTAAATGGCAGAAAAATCACAGCACAAGTATCAGATATTTTTGGAACAAACATTAATTTCAAAGAAGCGTAATATTTGGGATGGGCTAGATATATGTAATTAAGCACATAACCGCAAAGAATTTAAGGCCTTTGTTGAAAAAGATATTAATAAATTAATCTTTATTCCCACAGTACATACAAGAGTGTGTGTACTCAAATTCAAATAAATGAACCCGTCCCAACTATTTGAGGTCGGTTATGTTGAAATTGTTTATCCATTGCGCTCCCTCTATGGGCAATTGCACAGCCTCAGTCAAAAATCAAACCTTATTCTACTTTAAAAAAAGGGGGGCTTTTGGGGGGAGAGATACTATTTCACCAATCAAAAAAGAAGGGAAAATACAGGAGAAACGTTTTCCTACACGTTTTCCCTTCTTTCTTTTTCTCTTCTCTAAATCCGAAACCCCAGCAGAGCCTAAACTTGACCTGTAGTGCCTTCTCGTCCTTTAATTACACGCAAGCATAAATAAATGTTGTTGATTAACATACCACTTAATCCCGTCTGTTGTTGCTATTGCAATGTCTAAGTTTTGAGAGCTGAAAACAGGAACCCCATCAACCCTTTTCTTTCCACCATTGTGCGGCAGTGTCTTAAGAAGTCTGTTGGCTTCCTTGACCTGCAAGAGCAGCAAATTATTGTGAAAAAAATAATAATAATAATAAATAAATAAATAAAAAGATGCCAATGCATTGAAGAGGCGACAGTTGTAAACCTGTTTCTCATTTGGAATGAACTGGAACAAGTGAGGTTTTTCCTATAGAAAACATTGGGAATAGCATTAGGACTCGTAGATATATACAGTTATAATCGAAAACTTATATTGAATATAGAACTGTTTAACACCACTAATCTCAATCAAATCGAGTGAGCCATACCTTGAAATGCTCGTATGCTATATCAAGACGACAAGCACCAACTACACCACTTGGAATATTTAGTCGTCTAACATAAGAAACTGGAAAATTATGATCCATTAGAATACTAGCTATCGCTAAGTACAAACAAGTTCAATCAGACTTAGAAATGAAGAATACAGCTACAATTCTCTGAAATATAAAACATAAGAAAAGTATCAGAAAACTAAAAATTAACATAAAGCATCATACACGTGTATTTTAGATATGGATCCAGTGAACTCCAAGGATCTATACTACTGAAATTCAGGTAAAAATGCCTTCCTCCTAAGGGCATTTGAATTCATCAACTTAGTTGTTTCCAAGAGTAAGGGTATGTTTGGAATGCATGCTCACCAATTATAATCCTAATTATGATTATCCTCCTTATTTTCAACTTAGCTTAAAGATCCATTCTAATACATTTTAACTTTTTCACAAAAGCAAGACCTACTAGCTTCCGCTTTTAAGCTAGAGATGGTGTTTTGCAAAGGGTGAGTCGAAAGTTGACATAATCCCCCTGTTCAACTTCTATCATGAATAATTTTCACTTTCTCATGTTTCTATTTCCATTTTTACCATTCTTTTGTTTTTTTCCTCTCCCTATATCAAATTATGTCAACATAGATCTATTTATTCCCCAAAAAAAGGGTCAGCCCGCACCAAACGCATCATAAATGCTTTAACTTTATCCTACGGCAGTTGTAAGTGTGTGATGGAGTTGAACAGAAAAGTTTGACAGATAATAAGGGAGCCACACAAGAGCATTATTAAGTCATACCTGCATCACCGAGATCCATGAAAAAGCGGAATACAGGGCCTTTCCTCTCGCTCTTAGTAACTGCTGCAAACATCTTCTTAACCCACTGAGGTGTTCTATGAGTCAGAAAGAAATAGCCAAAGTACTTCACAATCATAGACTTGAAAACAGGATTAAAAAAGAAAATAACCCTTGTCAACCTCACATAAGAAATAAAGAAATGAAAATTTATAAGCTTACACTTTGGTAGATATGGTTGTTCATAAACAAGTAGATACACACATTCAGAATCCCATGAAAATAAATTGATAGGTGGTTGTGCCTAGCATATCTTATTTGTTAGTGTTAGTGCATCGTTGCTTTCTTGGTGGCTGTTTAAAAAAAAAATGAAAAAGGGATAAGTTCTAGTCGTTGGCTTCATATAACCTCAGACACTCAAATCTGCGCCACAAAAGAATAGATACACACTAGGACACAACTCAAGCAGAGCTTTAATCATAAGAAGAACAATAGTTCTATATGGAAAGGAAAATGATATGTATGACAAAGGAAGAGATTTCCTCCACAAAGAAGATTCGTAGAGAACGAAACAAATATTCCTACGGATAGCAACAAAAGATTGTTTTCTGCATTGCAAATATGTCTTCTAGCATCGCTTTTCTTTTCTTCCAAGTTCACACTTCTAGGAAGCATAGTTTCAAAACTCCTTATATATACAATGATGAAGAAGCACTACCAACCAACGACAAAAACAGGGAAACTGGTAGTAATTTCAAAAACAATTTTTTGCTCTGGAAAGTGGAAAAGCTTGAAAATTCAAAAAGTGTGATGGAAAAAGATCTCCTGAAAAAAAGCCCGTTTACAAAAAACACTAAGGGCATGTTTGCGCGTCCACAAATTTGAATGGAATCATTCATGATTTACAAAGCATTTCAGTATAGAAATTCATCATCTTGAATGAGGACATTTAGTAAAAATGGCAGCGTTATTAAAAAGTTGTGCTTAAACTCATAAATTACATCATCGTAAGGGAACCTAGGAACCACAAATGGAGAAATGGAGCGTGGTTCTCTATTTTTCTCAATGAACAAATTCAAGATGATGATTTTCTATATTAAAATCCTCTATAAATCATGAATGATCTCATTCAAATTCATCGACGAACAAACAAACCACAAGGGTATTGTCACACTTAATCTCAAGTCGATAAGAGAATGAAACAATCCAAATAACTCGTTTTCAAGATTTTCATCGCTTAAAATTTTGAAATGGCAAAAAATGACAAATGTGAATTAAAAATTGCTACCAACAAGGCACTACGAATTTCATATGGAGTTTAACTTGAACACCGGCCAACCAAGTTTGGTCTTAAATTGACTCTTATTTTGTGTTAGTTTCATGATTGATGATACTATGCTGCCAATATAAATATATTGTTTCTTATAGGAGTCAAACATATTTTGGTAATCCTTATAAATCCTGGTCGTTGGCAATAGTAGTGGTCCATAGGCTTCCTTTTGGTTCTTACATTGTTAGTAGGCCCTTATAAGTGGTCTAAGTCTAGAATACTCCAAGCAGTCAAAGCTTCTTTTCTCTATTTGGACAAATTATAAATTTGACCCTCAATTTCACTTGATGAAATTCACCTTAAACTTTGAAGGTGAAAAAAATAATGTACCATAAGGGCCTACTAACAATGTAAGAACCAATTTCTTTCATCTCTTAGAAAGTTAGAATCGTAGTCCAGTTTCTAAGTAGAATAAGTTCAGCAGCACATGCAAGTTTTAAGTTTTCGAGACTTGAACATGTTCGTGTAATGTATCTTAGACCATCTCCAACAATGGCATCAAACTAAAAAATGCAGCAACTTTGCTGCTCCACATCAGCAAAATGGGCTCTAAAGGGAGCATCAAACAGCAGCAACAACTTTGCTGCCCTTGTCATATGCAGCAACTTTGCTACATTTACTTGTTGCATCAAATGGATTTTTTGAGAATAAAAAATGTGGGGGAGAGAGAAGGAATGTGGTGGGATGATAAAAAGTGATAAAAAAAAATTGAATATAAAAAGATGAAAAACTAAAGATACATTAAAATAATCAACATTTGGTGTATCCTTTGGAGTGCATGGGTTTGATTCAAGTAGCAAATGTAAATTCTTGCATCAAATGAGTCATTTGATGTGTAAATTTTGCCTTCTCCTTTGGAGATGGTCTTAATCACTGAGGCTGGCATCCAAAGATTTCAAGGCGAGTTTCATAACTCGTGAGCATTCTTTTTCTTCTGCTTCTTCTTCATCATCATCTTCTTCTTCTTCTCTTCAGTTGGTATTCTTGAGAAACTGCTTGCAATCCCAAGACAACCCTCAATTCAACTCCAAATCACAGGTGCATCAAATTCAAATCTACCTTAAGACCGGCACAGATCTTCTATTCTACATTCTCTCTCTCTCTCTCTCTCTCTCTCTCTCTCTCTCTCTCTCTGCCTTTACCATTCTTCCTTCGGCTCTCTAGAAATTTTGAATCTCTACCTATCTATGTAATGCAAAAATGATGTCATTCCATTTACACATGTAATATACCATTTTAGAGAGCACACAACCTCATAATGCCTTAGCTTGGTTACTATGTTGTTACACATTCGTCGTCAATCAATTGAAGAATCCGAGAAAATTTAACTTCCTACACCAATGAATCAATTCAAAGTATGAATCTTTCTTTGTTTTACTGGTTATATTTCAAACATGAAACTTGAATGCACAAACTGAAGAATCCAAGTAAATTTGACTTCCTACACCAATGTTTCAATCCGAAGTGCTAATCTTTCTATGTTTAGTAGCTAAGTTTCAAGCGGTCAATCCAACGCATACCTAATTCGCAAAAAAATCATATCATTTAAGCTCAAAACATAACACTAATCCCACAAAAATATATAAACTAAAAGTATGTAATTACTCAAGTACAATCATATCATACCCAACAGCAAACAAATAAACAATTCAATCTATGCATTACAGTAACCACACACGCATGTGTGTGTCTATATATGTACATGTATATGTGTGTGGGTGTGTGTGAGTGTGTGTATATATATATATATAGAGAGAGAGAGAGGGTTACCTTTTAGAAATGAAGGGTATGTCGAAGTGGGTAGAGACGGCCATTAAACCGGTACCGGAAAGGTCACACATACTGAAGACCTGCCCAACAAAGGCGGGCCCACCACCTTTCCCATTCGAATTCAGACTTGAAATCCTCACCGTTCCCGGAAACCCAGAAGCAGACTGCGATGGCATTCCCTTTAACGCCGCCGACGACGACGACGACGGAGGACTCGAAGATACAGACTCGCTCTGAGTTGACTCAAACGACGAATTGGGTATCCAAGACTGTAAATTTGGGGACGAATCGGCGAAAGGGAGAGGGACGCATATTGAGGAGCTTGAAAACGGCGTCGTGTTGGAAGTGGGAGACCTTGGGGTTGGGGCGTTGAATGGGTTGAGAGAAGAGAGATTGGAAGCAGTTGATTGGATGAAGAGAGAGATGTTGATGTGGTGGTGATGCGGTTCATTCCCCCAGGCCATTTGAGAGAGAGAGAGAGAGAGAGATTATGCTGGTATTTTCATCTTCTTCGGGATTTGGTGCTCCGAAGGTGAACTGAAACCATCTACAGTACACTATTTCTTTTCTCTCTGGACTTATCAGTCTAGCGGCGACCCAGCAATTCCCAAAACAAGATAGTGAAATAAATAAAGAAAATTTAAAATCTTAAATTATGTTTACTACTACAAAACTATTTTTAATTCCTCAAAAGGCAACTTTATTCCCTACCCCAAATTCCAAATTCCAAATCCAAAACCCTACGGGGGATTATTACAAAAGTTTTCATCGTCTTTTCAATGATGACTAATTTAGATAAGAATAGTCAGTGGTCAATTGTGGTTACCACATTCGTTTGAGAAGTAAATTTGTAAAGTGTAATATTTACTCATTTAGGTACTGAGTTTTGATATATTTTTTAAATTTTGAATCTCAAGTATGATTTTTAATACGTGTGATATAGTGCTTTCTTAATTTTTTATTAGATAATATTTAAAATGATCCTATTATCGAAAGGGCAATTCATTAAATTTTTATTAGAGGATATTAAAGTGGTACTGCTATTATAAATGATAGTCTACATAGACATTTAGACACATCTATAACGTAGGAAGCAAAAGCATTAGTTAGGAGATACGTAGGTTGCTATAGGCATACATTGTGAATTAGAACTAGCTTTTCTGAAAAAGCATGATCATTTACACTATGTTTGAGAGTTTAGGAGAGAAAAGAAAAGAAGAGAAAGTCATAAGTGAGGAGAGAAAAGAAAAGAAGAGAAATGATGATGGTTTATTTCATGTTGTTTGAGAGTTTAGGAGAGAAGAGAAAGTTAATTTATTTCCTCTTGTTTGGGAGTTGCAAAGAAAAGAATAAAAAATTATCATTCTATCCGTCAATTGTACCTTTTTGTTTTTGCAAAGAAAGGATGAGAGATACCAATGAAAAAGAGTCGGAGAGTACCCATAGGCTTGTGGGAGATTAGCTTGTGGCTAACGTGAGGTTTTTTTTTTGCAGCAGTTGTGACTTGTGACTGACGTATATAACAGTGTATTATATTAGCCCTATGACTTGGGTGGAATTTAAATTTGTTAAGAATTAAATAAATGGTGTTATGGGTATTAATAAAAAATCATTAATCCTCACTTTCTTTTCTCTCAATTTCTTCCCAATTTGGAGAGAAAGAAATAGAAAGAAAGTGAGAGTTATTTTTTTCTTCTTTTCTCTCCATTTCTCTTCTCACTAAAACTCCCAAACAAAAGAAAGTAGGAGAAAGTGAGATACTCCCCATTTTAAAACTCCCAAACATACAGTCCGTTTGGTATCCCACAAACTAGAAAAGAATTGATTTGCAATTCTTATTTGTGGCAATTCTTGTGTTTGGTTTGACAAAAGAATTGATTTTCAATTCTAGTCAATTCTCACCAATTCTTGTTTTAGCCCAAAAACAAATCCTATCACTTTTGATAGGATTTGGTGAGAAATGATTTCACTTTAAGTGAAATAATGTGATATACCAAACTTACCCCTATATATTTCACACCTCCTCTCTTTATATGGGCAATGTAGTAAATGACCGTGATTCATTTCATTTAATTTCTCTTTCCAACCAAACATGAGAATTAGAATTACAAATCAATTCTATTCATTTCTTTTCTTTTTTATTCTCTCCAATTCAATTCTATTCTATTTTAGAATCATACCAAACGGAGTGAGTGTAAAAGCAAATCCTATTTTTATCTAATTTTTATGAAAAATAGTAGGGTAAATTACACAAACCCCTGAGGTTTGCCTTAAATACACGGACCTCCCCTGAGATTTTGAAAATTACACGGACCTCCCTCGAGATTTGTAATTAGGTAATAAAACGCCCCCTCCCCTAACAGTCCGTTAGTTTTTTTTACATTAGCCTCTCCTAAAAATTACAATTAGCCCCCCTAATATTATAAAATTGTCATACTAAGCCCCTTTCTCTTATTTTTGTGCTAATTATAAAATCCATTCTCCCTCCTATGTTTTTGGGTTAATTTTTTTAGCATTAATTTATATCATCTACATAAAATACATATAAATAGGTCCAAAAAAAAAAATTTCTCTGAACAAACCTCTGTCAAGCCCCCCTGTATTAATTTTCTAGATCCGCCCCTGCCCCTATACTTTAAAAGTAATATAAACACTTAACTCCTTTGGTGATGTTAATTTTGGGGTTAAAGCTCTTTGAGTGAAATCATAACAATTCCATTTTAGTCCACAATCACAAGGGGTTAAGTGTCCACTTTTGAAGTATAGGGGGGCAGTGGCGAATCTAGAAAATTAATATAGAGGGGGTTTGACAGAGATTTGTTCAGGGAAAAATTTTTTTTGGACCTATTTATATGTATTTTGTGTATATTTTGTGTAGATGATATAAATTAATACTAAAAAAATTAACCCAAAAATATAGGAGGGAGGAGAGATTTTATAATTAGCACAAAAATATAAGAGAAATGAGCTTAGTATGACAATTTTATATATATTAGGAGGGCTAATTGTAATTTTTAGGGGAGGCTAATGTATAAAAAAACTAATGGACAGGGAGGGGGCATTTTGTTTCCTAATTACAAATTTCGAGGGAAGTCTGTGTAATTTTAAAAACCTCAAAGGAGGTCCATGTATTTAAGGCAAACCTCAAAAAAGGTTTGTGTAATTTACTCAAAATAATATTACATTAGTTTTGACAAAATAACAATTTCTTACAGTCTTATTAAGATAGAGTCATATAGATATAGACTCCTATCCTATTTAAATAAAAGGCAACTACTCAAACATGAAACTCTTTATAATGATTCTTTTATGAATCTCATAATTGATAAATGTATTTCTCAAATAACTTTTAGGACTATTTGACAAGACAAATAAACAGTTGTTTGGTTTCATAAAAGAAACGATTTTATAAACTTAGTATGAGAAATGATATGCTTTTCAAATACTTTCTAAATACATATGGTAGTGGGTTTATTTAATTTTAATTAGAAAATATTGAAGTAGTTCCATCATTATTAAAGGTGGGTCTACTATCACATATATTTAAGAAATATTTGACATTCAAAATTTAAAAAGCATATCATAACTCTTAAATTATTTGCTCAATCTAATTACTCTTTCAAAATTAATTATTTATCAAATCAACATAACCTTAATTTCCTAAAAAAAAAACTAAAAGAAATAGATGCAACATCTTAATAATCCAATACCTCGAAAATCGGAAGTCAAAACCTTGATAAATCAGTTTCGCATTTTTTTTCCACACAAAGAAGCCTCAATGCCCCAGTAATTTAATAACAAAAACATTACAATTAGAATTTATTTAAGCAAGGGTAAATTGGAAAAAAAGAAGTATATAATTACGTTACGACTGATCTCAACAATAACACAGTAATCTAATCTCTTCTAAAACAGAGAAAAGAAACCCCTTTCTCTGGTCCCCTTCCTATTTACTTTCTCTCTCTCTCGCTCTCTCTTAGCCTTCGCGCCATCGCCTATGAATATCAAACACTTTTTGGCTCTACAGTAATAAGAAGCAGATCTTCGATTTCGACCTCAACTCTCAGTTCTTGGTAATCATATACAGTACATATAATTTTCACAAATGTCATATATATATATATATATATGTGTGTGTGTGTGTGTGTGTGTGTATGTTTTTGTGTGTGTTATATTTTGCAAATCTTAGATATGCGGCGAATTCATAGTTTTGATACATTCCCAGATGAATCATGCCCGGCTAGTTTTATGCGAATTGTTGATGGTGTTTGGTTTATTTTGTTTATTTATTTTCCAATTTTGTTTTGATTTGGATTTGCATGTCCGAAGATCCTGAAACTCGTGGGAATTTGACAGTGGTTTTAATGTTATAATCTTGGAATTTTGTGTATAATTCTTAATTGATTTGTATGGCAAAGCTCTGTACTTAAATTGGCATATTTTTTTTTATTATTCTTTTACTTGTCAGTTTTGGTTTGGATCTGATTCATAGACACTCACGGCTGCCTTCCAAATCAGTGGCTAATTCAGGTTCAACTAGGTTAATGTGCTTTTGTTAGTAAGCTTGTTCGTAAAACAACAATATCAGTTTCTTTTGAATTGTTTGACCTCTACATTAGATTAACCCGGGTGATGTCTTATTTTCAAATTCACTGGTTTCCTAGATTTTTTTCTTCTGTTCTTTCTAAATGCTGCCTTTTCAATTATTATTAGTTTGTATTTTGCTGGAGAAAATTAATCATAAGGCGAAATATACTGATGAGTGTTTAAATTTTCCGACTTTTTTTGGCCTTAAACTAGTGCTGTCGCAAATCAATTGACTGACGGTTTAGAACCCATTTGCAGGTATAGCAAGTAAACATAAAAAGTTGTTGTAGACAGATTCCATGGCTGCTTCAGAAGAAAATAGTGCACTCTTCCCAATTTTCATTTTGACAATAATTGCCCTGCCTTTAGTGCCTTATACAATAATGAAACTGTGTCGTGCTGCTTCAAAGAAAACTAAGAGCATCCACTGTGAGTGTAAAGTATGCACTCGGTCGGGGAAGTACCACAAATCAATTTTTAAACGGGTGATTTCCTCATCTTCTGGTTAGCTATTATTTCATTGTTTTGATTGTATTTGGAGTTATCATTATTTGATACTATTATCTTTTGATTTACTTTTGCAGATCTCAAGTGTCTCAACATGTAGTAACTTCACACTTGTGCTTCTATGGGTCATCATGGCAGTCCTGGTTTATTACATTAAGCATATAAGTCGCGAGGTAATTACTTGTGATAAAGGATTAGGTAGTGGCATACTGGCTTATATACATCATATATATGACCCCCGACTTCTCCCTTCCCTTGCGATGCCATGCCATCATTTGGTTTGACAGTTGTACTTTTGAGAGCTTATTCTTAAAAAGTGAAGTGATATTATGTACTTACTTTTTATATTTCCCAGAGCTCATTCTTAATAGGTGAATTGGTATCTTGTATCAAATTTTAATTCCTACTCCCTATAACCATAAATGATTGTGTTGGCCCAAAAGTGGAAACCTTAGAGGGGGGTGAATAAGGTTTTAGCGGAATTTTAACCTTTTCAAAACTTAATAGCAAATTAAACACAATCACAAGCAATTATGTAAAGAGAGAAGGGAAGAGAAACTTGCAAACCGATTTTTCAAGTGGTTCGGCAATCGCACCCCGCGGCCTACGTCCACCCCTCAAGAACACCTCTTGAGGATTCCTTTAATCCGATCTACTTCACGGGTGTAGACCGAACCGTTACAAGAGCCTTCAATCTCTCCCAAAGAAGAAAACCTCTTCTTTGCAATCAACTAACCCTCACTCTTTACAATTGATTTGGGTACAAATGATAACTCTCTCTCTAGAGTGGATAATACAATTTGAAGCTCACACAATAACTCCTTAGTGAGTAGATAATACAAATGAAAGCTCACTATAATTTACTCTCAAAGAAATACAAATCAAATACTAGAGCAAATTGATAAACTTACACAACTAGGGCTCAAATATGAATGATAAGAAATCAACAGATTGTGTGATTTAAATAGATGTTTCCCAATGGATTGATCAACATAAAATGGTGTGGGAAAACATGTATTTATAGCCCAAGAAAGATTATAGCCGTTGGTGGCAAGTTTGGTAATTAAAAACCCCTTTAAAAACTAGCCGTTATTGCCTTTCAGCGCAGTCCAGTCGACTGGATCGAGGGTTCAGTCGACTGGGAAGTTTATAGCAGTGAAGAGGCAATTTCAGAGCTGTCCAGTCGACTGAAAAGTTCAATCAGTCGACTGATTCTATAATCCAGTCGACTGGACCCTTAAAAAATCAGTCGACTGATTTTAAGCAGTTTTTGGCAGACTGACACCTCTTTACTAAAACGGCCATAACTCCTTCTACAAAACTCGTATTCGCGATCCGTTTGAAGATTCGGAAACTAGATTCAAATACCTTTCCAACCATATAAAACTCAAGATCTAATTCCTTACCAATTGGATCAGGTTTGCATTTAAAGTTGACCTATCTGCGCAAAGGTACTTTCTTTTGACTTAGCCACTTGAAAGCTTTTGTGAAATGAATTTAATTGAGTGGTCTAAGTATGTTTAGGTCCTTGAAAGTAATTTAAAGTGTAAGTGCAAGGATCCTAAAGTCCAATTAAAGTTACTTGAGCCCCTATGAGTGATTGATCAAAATGCTTACATATAAATCCTAGTCTTCAACAAAGGATGAAAAAATCTTCAAGTCTTCAAGCTTGATCCTTGTTGAGCTCCCTCACTCTTGGACTTCACCACATGCTATCTCATGATCTCAAACAAAGTTAGAACATTTAAGTACATGAATCAAGAGATTAGCATAACGAAAATGATATGATAATTGATTGAAATAGAACCAATGAAAGTATGCAATTATCACTAGATTTGTCATCATCAAAACAAAACAAAAATAATGCCTTAAATAAATTCAAGGCTAACAGATTGAATGTTGTATTTAACTGGGGTCAATTTTTTTGCATTGTACACAGATTCAAGTATTTGAGCCATTTAGTATTCTTGGACTAGAACCTGGAGTATCTGACTCAGAAATAAAGAAGGCATATAGGAGACTTTCTATTCAGTACCATCCTGATAAGAATCCAGATCCAGGTTAAGGCTCTTCTATTTACACCCACTATCTTGAGTTTAAGTGAATGATAAATCTGATGCGTTCTGCGAATAACCGCGATAATCACTGATAGTTGCTTATTTTTATTTCTATTTTCTGGTCTGATTTTCAGAGGCCCACACGTATTTTGTGGAGTATATATCTAAAGCTTATCAAGCTCTAACTGATCCAATTTCCCGCGAGAACTTTGCAAAATATGGCCATCCAGATGGTAGACAGGTATTAGACCTTTTTCTTATGGAGTGACTGTTCTTCTTGAAGAAAGTTAATTAGTGAAACTTTTGCAAGTACTTGTGGAGTTTGAAAGGTATGAAACGATGTCTTAATGCAGGGATTTCAAATGGGAATAGCTCTTCCTCAGTTTCTGCTGAACATTGATGGGGCATCTGGTGGGATCCTACTACTTTGGATTGTTGGAGTCTGTATTCTGCTACCATTGGTGATAGCTGTTGTATATCTATCGCGGTCATCAAAATATACTGGAAATTATGTCATGCATCAAACACTGTCTGCCTATTATTACTTCATGAAACCTTCCTTGGCCCCAAGGTATTGTGCTCATATAGATACGGTCATTAATGTCTTTCTTATTAAGGCGCTGTTTCTGTAGTAAAAAGGAACCATCTTATAGAAGATGGAAGACCATGCTTACAACCAAGAACACCCTATATTTTCAGATGCACGCTATATCTAGAAAGGCCTGGTTATTGTATTTGTAATTTCTCTTTTTTTGGACTCTTTTGACGACTATTTGGAAGCCTGACTACACTACATGAATAAGAATGGGCTTCCTAAGGCCAGGTCGCTAAGGGGCCCCATCCTCCTCCTTTTATCATAGCAGGCTCTTTTTAAGTTCTTTTCTTCTATTTTTCGATAAAGATAAGTTTTTGGCCACTTGCTTGGAAAGAAGGATAGATTGATTCACCTAGTTTCATTTTGTCGACATGGACGTGTGGCAATATATTTTTTCATTGGGATATCAATATAGGTAGGTCACTTCATAATTTGAATTGATAAAATCGATTTCTAGTTGAAGCGACTGTCATTATTTTGTCAAATACAGTACTTAAAGCTAGCTGGCACTTTGCACTGTGTTAAGTAAAAAACACAGGACTTGGGGAGTTTTCCCACTGTCTTTTCCTTTTCCGCCCCATGCTGAATTGCTTATTCTTGCATACTAGTTGATCAGTGTATCATTTCATATTAATCTATTTCAATGTATCTTTTTTCCTATGTTATACCTCTATATTGCAGCAAAGTCATGGATGTCTTCATTAAGGCCGCTGAGTACATGGAGATTCCAGTTCGAAGGCCGGATGGTGAACCCCTTCAAAAACTATTTATGTCAGTCAGAAGTGAGTTGAACTTGGACCTCAAGAACATTAAACAAGAGCAGGCTAAGTTTTGGAAGCAGCATCCAGCACTAGTTAAGGTAATGTTTCAATTAAAATGTACTGAAGAGGAGAAATGTACCAAAGGGTACAATACACATTGGTACCTTGTATTTTTCCCAAAATTTCATTTTAGGCCCTCTATTATCAATTAAATCACTTGAGAGTTGAGGCCTTCAATCTTTGAATCAATTTTGAACGGAGAGCTTTCTCCCTTTTCCGCCCGACTCTTTGGTCTTAAGAAGACTGGTTTTAAGAATGAGTGATTGCCCTTCTCCGACCCTTCCCAAACTGAGAGCGGACATTGAGGACAATTGTTAATGGACATGGCGATTGACCGCCTTAAATAATTGTCTGTTAAGTCACCAGTTACTCCAAAAGCTTCATCTATTTGAGAATAGGCCCAACAACTTGTATAAAACTTCAACACCCTCCTCACTTGTGACCCATCTTGCACATGGTAAGGCAAGTGGCAACAAACCAAACTCCATCGTAGTGGAGACAATTAGACAAATAACAAAGTGCAAATATACACACCAAAGTGGGAACATAGACTCGAAACTAAGACCTCCCACAAACAAGGCTCTGGTAATTACTCTAAAAGCTTAAGCTATTGGAGAATGGGCCCAACAATGTATATCAAGCTTCAACACTGTCAAAAGTAGTTCTCTATTGAAGTGATCATTGATTCATTATCAATTGCCCGTTATAGAAATTGAGTTAAAAATCAAAGGCCTTAAGTGATGCAATTTATAATGGAGGGCCTAAAATGAAACTTCGTAAAAAGTACAAGGTGTCGAAATGTATTTGATCTGCCGGATTCTTACTTTGTGCATTGCTATTTGCAGACAGAGTTGCTGATTCAAGCCCATTTAACTCATGAAACAGCAGCCTTATCCCCAGAATTACAGCGTGACGTCAAACGTGTGCTAGAACTGGCACCTCGCCTTCTCGAAGAGCTAATGAAGGTAATTCTGCTTGCTATACATGCTATCTTTGTGTTTTGTGACTTTTGTTGATGGGTTTATTAATTGGAGCGTTTTCCTTTTGCCTGCCCAGTTGTCTGTATATTCTGAATGTTTCACTCCATAAGGCTTCTTTGTATTGATGTTGAGTAAGATAAAAGACAATGATTATCATTAGCTGTTGAATGAGGTGTATCTGCACTGTCTTTGAAAATCAATGTGCACAAAAAAGTAACTCTGTTAATCTAGGAGTTATCTTGAGCTTGAGACACAATTAGTGATAGTTCTCAAGAATCGTTTTTGTAAATTGACTTATGAGTAAAACATAAACATCTTGCACCAAAACTTTTATCTTCTTAACTTTTAAGTTGGTCAGAGCCCGTTGTAGTAGTGTTGCTTTGAGGAAAAGTATGTTGGTTTTCTTCTCTCCTTTTGTTGGAACTTTTCCTAGATAGAAGTGTCGGGGAAAAATGTAGGAATTGAGTACTCATATTCTTCGTACTTGATTTACTAAATAGGTGGTGTCTGCTTTCATTGTATTTCCAAGTAGAGAACTAAGATTAGCTATATGTAATAGGAGAATTCCGGGGCTAAGGCCAGATAGAAAGATTTGTAAAACACCCTGACAGAAAAATTACCTTTATGCATATATTCTTCCTCTACGTTTAGGCTCTGTTTGGTTTGAGGATTAGGAAGGAAAACTAGTTTCCTTTTCTTTTTTTTCCTCCATGCTTAAATAACGTACAATTATATATATATATATATATATATAAACACGAAGAAGAAGGAAAAATCAAAATATAATTTTAACTTGAGAAAAAAGGCAAGGAAGTGAGTCACAAAGTTAAACTTTTTACGCACTACATTTTTTTTCCTTCTTCCTATTTTCCTTATTAACCAAACAAAGAAAAGTGCTTTCCTTTCCTTTCCCTCACTAAATCCGTGAAGCAAAATCAACCTAAGTACCCCTTTGCACTGATGCTAAAAATGCTTGATCATATCTCTGGCACATTGTAATTCTCCTACTCGCATTTAGCTTTTGATATGCCATTTTGTTTCTGTTCTGCAATTTCATAACCCATAAACATTTGTAAAAGCTTGGCATTTTTGACTTATGTAAGCACTATGCAGATGGCAGTCATACCTCGCACTGCTCAGGGGCATGGTTGGCTGAGGCCTGCAATTGGTGTTATTGAGCTTTCTCAGTGCATTATTCAGGTATTATGTTGTACTTTTTACTAAAATCATTATCATGAAATTCTCTGATTCTGAAAACATCATGTATTAGATTTTAATTTTTGTTTGGCTTCCGCATATGTAATATTATCTTGTGAAATTTATCATGCAGAATCACATTAACATAGAAATGACTCAGGAACAAAGTTTCGAAATCCTGAGTAATTCATGAATATTAATCTCTCCAAACCTTTCTTTAAACCCCCTTCACAGAATTACCCATCCACCCCGCATGCACATTGATATCTACAGAACATGTTTTTCTCTCCATACTCTATCCACTCACCGTTGCTCACTGAATTACAGTAGTTTTCTTTTTGCTCAAAAATTATAATCTCTCGTCAGAGAATATATATGCTTTATGAATCTTCCGATTACAAAAGGTACCTTGTTTGGACAGCTAGGTTACATAACGAAAGATTTGATGCAATTTCTAATTTCTCTCTTTTCCGTATGCTTAGTATCATATTTTTTTCTTTATCTTGCTAGTTATGGCTTAGTCCTGTTGTTTATTTCTGATGAATTTTGATGTAGGCTGTTCCTCTCAGTTCAAGGAAGACAACTGGTGGTTCTGCTGAAGGCATTGCACCTTTTCTGCAGCTGCCACATTTTAATGACGCCATTATCAAAAAATTAGCTCGTAAGGTAATGAAATCAAACCTATTCTTCATCGTGCTACCAAGTAATGCAATTTTCTCATCTGCCTCTTGACCAGTTGTTACAGTGACAGCGTCATCATAGGGCTCTGTCTGCTACGATATCCATAAAAGAGGTCTTAACTGGGAAGTTGCTAAGAAAGATATAAATTGTATACTATTTGATCCGTTCTTATATGTTATAGCATAGGCTATGAATCATAGATTTTTACCATACTTGTCCTGGTGTACGAGCTTTAGTTACTTCTGCCCGCAAATACTCTGCTCCTCCTTATTGTTTATTTAATCTGTCTGTTGCATTAGTAGCTTTTACAGATCATGTGATTATTCAGCTATGGAATATGTTATTTGATATGTTATTGATGTAATTAACTCAAAACACGAATTTTTGAAAAGAAGCCCGTGATACATTGATTATGAAGTCATGAGGTAGGAAGGGCAGTGTACATTATAAATTGCAACTGAGACTACTGAAATGTTGTTGTAAGTTTTGCCATGATACATCATTGAAGAATTTATTGGATTTTTATTTTCATAGCAGAAAATTTGCAATCTAAAAAATGAATCGATTTTGAGTTATCAGGGTCTCTTTGGGAACTCGAAGAACAGGTTCTGTGGTTCACAAGTGAGAAACCGATTGTTTGGTAGATGACCCTATCTTCCACAGGAGTCCGTGCCCGATCCAAAAATATTGCTAAAACTGATTCTTTCTCAATCCAACATACTAGTTCTCATAAAAACCACAGAGAAAATGAGACTGGGACTGAGCTAAATCCTGTTTTATGCATCCCAAACAGCCCTTAATGTTTGCTGAAAAAGGTTCATCCTAAGGGCCGTTGCCTGATGGTGGTCCCCCTTACCCAGGATTCTGGGAGGATAACCTGGGGACACATTAAGACATGTTTGCCTTTTATTCCCTTCCCCCCTCCTATGTTGTCCCTAACTGTAATCTCGTTGTTATTTCTCTGCAGAAAGTACGGACATTCCAGGAGCTTTGGGATATGACCCCAGAAGGGCGAGCTGAGCTGCTTTCTCAGGTAGTTGGTTTCTTACCCGCCGAAGTACAAAACGTCGAGACGGTACTTGAAATGATGCCTTCCATTACAGTTGAAGTCACTTGTGAGACCGAAGGTGAAGAGGGTATACAAGAGGGTGACATCGTCACAATTCAGTCTTGGGTCAGCCTCAGTCGTCTTAACGGCTTGATCGGTGCTCTTCCCCACGCACCCTATTATCCGTTCCACAAGGAGGAAAATTTCTGGTTTCTTCTCGCAGACCCAAATTCGAATAATGTATGGTTTTCCCAGAAGGTAAGTTTCATGGATGAAGCGTCAGCTATAACTGCTGCTTCGAAAACTATCGGGGAAATGATGGAAGGGTCTGGAGCAACTGTGAAGGAGACTAGTACGGCCATTAAAGAAGCGGTAGAGAAGGTTAGGGGTGGGTCCCGATTGGTGATGGGGAAATTCCAAGCTCCTCCCGAGGGGAATTACAATTTGACTTGCTACTTATTGTGCGACTCTTGGATTGGTTGTGACAGAAAAACGAGCTTGAAGGTGAAAGTAGTAAAAAGGACTCGGGCTGGTACACGGGGAGGTTATGTGGTGGAGGAGGGACCCGTTTTGGAAGATGGGGCTGAAGAGGAGGAGGACGTTGAAGAAGAGGAATATGATGATTATGAGAGTGAATATAGCGAGGACGAGGAGGATAAACAGGATACGAATAAGAAGGGCAATGCTGCCAATGGCACTGCACGCCGGTCGAGTTCGGAAGGTTCAGGTTCAGATGAGGAGTAAAGTATTTGTGGTTTTTATGTTCATTAATAGGAAAATAAGCTCCTTTTTCTATTCCTAGGTCTTCAAATTTGGCAGACCTTAAAAATACCACCACCACAATATTGTCATACTTGTGCTGATGTTAGATTTTGGTGAAATGTCCGTGAGATGATACCATGTACTTGGGTTTGAAGACCACATCACCATTCCTTTTTCTTTTCTATAGTAGATTGGATTTTCTGAATTACAGTCTCTCTTTCAATAAATGCTGTTGGGGTTTTCTGCCTTTACACCCTTGCTTTTTTGTTCTTATGCCAGACGCTTTTTCCGCCTGATGGAAGGCAAAAAAAAAAAAAACTACTTTTTGATCATAAGTATCGCGGTGAGTATATCACCTAAAAAGACATTTTGCTTGTGTAAACAGAATCAGAAGGTTTATAATTTTTACATAATCAAAGGATTATAATTTTTATATTCTTGTTGAGTTCCAGGATGATTTTGAGATCCAATGCCGTCAATGGAGATTCACGTTAGTTTCCCTATAATGGGGGGTTCACTTCCCAGTAGTAAATTTTGATATCATCTGAAATCAATTGAGCGTATGCTTTTCATTATTGTTTTCTGGTAATAATCATCTTAGTTGTATTGCAGCAGAACCTCTGATACTAATTTTTGCTAAACAAAAATTCCCAGGTGGTCATCATAGGTGCCAAGAACCATTAGAACTCGTAAGTCATACACACGTGACGAGTACAACTCTTGGCGTGTTGTGTGTGCGCATTTGTGTGTGTGTGTGTGTGTGTGTGTGAGAGAGAGAGAGAGAGAGAGAGAGAGAGAGAGAGAGAGAGAGAGAGAGATTCTGAAATTGGGTTTTCCCAAATGCATATATACGTTTTTCCAAAAATTGCATACATGTCAAACAAGCAAAAAATTATGGCAGATATCACTAATATATATATATATATATAATGAATCTTAGGCTTCTACAGAAGAGTTTAAAGCTTCATTAAGCTCATCTGAACTTACTTTTGAAGAGTTCATAGCTTCATGAAGTTCATCTGAACTTACTTCAGAAGAGTTTAAAGCTTCATGAAGATCATCAGAACTTATTTCAGCATCTTCGTACAGATTAGCTTCATCACTGAGTTCACCTTTACTTACAGTATCATCATCATTATCCGATCCACATGAATTCTTGTTAGATTCCTCCTCAAACTTACTAACACCCTTGCTAGCTTCATTGGATCTATCAATATACTTCGATTTAATTTTAACACGCTTTCCTTTAATGTACCGATATTCCCATTTTGGTGGAGGATATTTCTTCTTCAATTTTTTGTATTTGTCCAACATACCCAGCTTCTGAAACACATCTCCTACCATTGAAACGATTGAAACAGTGGGTCGGATGCCGAGCTCTTCCATATCAGCAAATATCTACAAGAGTAAACGATTAAAAAACGTAAGATTTCTAAACACGGTCAAATGGGCAGGAATCAGATTGCCAAGTATGCTACAAGATATATATAACTTGATACCAAATAGAAATAACATCGTACAAAACAAGCTATATTTTATCGGTTGTAGTTGTAGCTACGACAGATCCAAGAAATTATAATTACATAGTATTTTAGCTGCATCAAGCATATTGACATTTGAGGGGAAAGATAGAAATATATACAGATCAAATTACACAGTTGGGTGTCACATCTTGGGATATTCGTGGATCTGTTATTGTTTCGTTAACATCCACAATAAAAGATAACTGATACAGACCCTTGCGAACGCACACTTAAAGGTAGACCATGCATAACGATATTTATTTAGTTCATAGCTGAACACAGAAATATCCAGACTTCCACCAGATCCATTGAAACCAGAATTATTAAATTAATCATTCTATTGGTAGCCGCAGAACAACCGAAATAGTCATTCATTAATAGCCATACTCTATATTCTTTTACTATGTTACCTCATCTCAAAATCCTAGTGAGGAAAAATATGTAAAACATTACAGAAAATTGTGTTATATGACATTATAAAATTTTCCAAAAGAAGCTGCCATTCAAATACCTCAAACATTTTCTCACTCATGCTCCTTTTGTAGTAGATTGAAATCATCTTCTCAAAGAAAATACGAGGCATGCTCTCCAAATTCTCTGAAAACAACTTTGTCCAAAGCTCTTCGGCTTCATCAAGTCTTCCTTCCTCTGCTAATGCATTTAGCAATGTATAATAGCTCCCCATTGTTTTTCCTTGACCTTTGCTTAACATCCACTTTGTCACCTACATCCCAATACTTTCTTTTGATTTATTTGATTTACAAAAAAATTCTGAGTACATCCAAGCAACAAAAATACGAGTAAAAAGAGATGGATAGATAGGTAATACCTGAATTATCCTCTTCCACTCTTGTTCATTCTCGAGGATCTTTAAAGCTTTCTTCACTGTAATTAAGGGGAACTCTAAATCCCATGCAATGAAAGAATCAAGAGCCCCATACACTTCCTCTTTGACATTCGATAATTCCTTAACCTACATAAGCATTGGACCACAAATTTTATTAATTCCATAATGCATCACAGGATCACCAAATTCAGTTTACAAATTACTTTTCAAGTGCTAGTTCCACAAGAAAAATGAGCTAGCCAAGTAATTTATCTATTTATTTTAATAAAAATGATAAGAACTTACACAAATAAAAAGAGATAAGAACTTACACATTCAACAAGATTCACTGACTTGGAGATAGTCCCAACTCTCCTATTGGTTTTCCATACACGAGGGTATCTCGGTCGAGGACCTTTTGCGGCACATACCTAAACTTACCATCTTAATTAGTGAAATACAAACAATTAAACAAATAGGTCCTCCATTAAAGTGACAAAAAAATTTACGGAAAGAAAAGACGACTTGGAATCTTACATCCACCAGGCAACTCCAACCAATAATAATATTCTATTCTAGGGATGACAACGGGACAGGTATGGGATAGGGCACCATTTTCCCGACCCCGCCACGCCTAATAGAGTTCCTCTCCCGACCCCGACCCGTTAGGAAGTGGTAGTCAACCCATCCCCGACCCCGCCTACTTCAGTTTAACCCGTTCCCGCCCCGCCCCCGCCCCTATTACTAGTTACAAGTGAGATGGTCAAAAGCTTAAACTCAATTATATGGCCTATATTGGACCACGTGTTTACTTTTGCACTCTCTACAAATCCACTTCATAACCTTTAAACTATTTAAACTAAATGGGCACATATTTTTAAAACTGAGGAACAGAAGCATTTATTACAAGCACGTGAATTTGTGCAAGTATAAGTGTGCTTTGGCTTTTAGTCAAGATTTGCTTTTTATAAAGGAGTAAACTCATGAGAAAAGCATAGACAAACGATGTGGGATAGGAAGACACACACTACACATCAATGTTTTAAAAACCGGACCGCTTGTCTGTCACAGTCCGGTCCCACAATAGCAGAACCGGAGTCCGTAACACGCCACCGAGGCTAAACCAATTCTTTAATGTTCCCAAAAATTAGTTTTAAGAACACACGCAGTGGAACAAAACAAGTCATTTTGAAAATCAGCAGTCCAGTCGACTGTACCTCGTGCCCAGTCGACTGATACTGGTCCAACGGAAACTTGATTTTTTTTAACATAATCCAATCGACTGTTTTCTATACCCAGTCGACTGGAACTTCAAATATTCAGTCGGCTGGTACGGTCCAGTCGACTGAAGTCCAGCCTGGGTAAAATAATATCTGATTTGAAAACACGACCCAGTCGACTATGTCGAGGACCCAGTCGACTGGCTTTTGATAAAATGATGCAGTGAATTACTGAACAAGAAGCTCCAGTCGACTGTTTTCTTAACCAGTCGACTGGTTTATGGCAGTAGCAGCACATTCTGCAGAATTTCTAAGTTTTAAAAGCTTTTCGAAATCACCCAAGGACTAAACACACACACACCAAACTCATGCCGAAACGATCTTAACTGGATTAAAACATTTCTGAAACATAATTACGAACGATTACTGTCTATTACAACATCATTAATCCATTCTAAGATTCTGATTTAAACATAGTTAAAAGTCATAACGATTCTTATTACGACAAGTCTATTACAAACGACAAGATTAACATGACAAGTCGCCTTCTATAGTGAACTCCCAAACCCACATGCTCACTTTTACGATTCCTCGCCGGCATTAATACCTACAATGGTTATTTGAATAACCACACATATTCGATTTGTTTAAGCTAACGCTTATTCAGTAAAACAACAAATGCTCATGAATGATAAACATGCTCGCATTCACATCTCTACATTTCATACTAGTCTCCGGAGCCTCACGTGTACATCCCATACTCCCAATCCGCGACTCCTTGCCAATAAGTCCACGCGAAAGGGTAAGACCCACGATTCTTCTCTTCAATCGTGCGACCTTAATGCCTATATCGGCTCCACAAAATGGCTCAGTAACCACGTGCTCCTTTGACCAAAATAAGCAACTCAACATGCTTAAATACATATCACCATACTCTCGGTAAACAAAACATTTCACCATGCTATTAGACCTACTTATCAATATAATTGTCCAATATGAACTACACAATATATATCTATACTAACACATGTTTTTCATATCACAACATGAATACATGTCAAGAAATCATTCCAATAACATAGTTGAATCACTCACCTCCGAATAACGCTCCTATAATTCAATCCAAAGAAAACTCAAGCACAAAGAAGGTGCAGAAGTTCGTCTAGTACAATTCCTATGGATCAAAAGTCCAAATATCAACTTTTATGAAAAATTCTAGAAAATAACTTTTCGGAAAACTTAGCCAAACATGACCTTATAGGTATCAAAACGACGGCCTAAACTCGAGGAGTTCGAATACGAAATTTGGTGAAAAACCAGCGAACGAACCGTCGTCGTTTGGCGTCGAGAAGCTTTAAGCAATCAAAATCTCCATTGGGCCTCCTTTTGAAACTTAGGTTAAGATTTATGAAAAATATCAAGATCATCTCTATCTATATATAGGCAACACTTTCGGAAATTGTGTTTACCTCCCCACGAGTTTTCAAAACTCCTAATCAGTCTCTGAAACTTTTTACACAGCTAATTCATAGCTTTAAAAGTGAAACTTCAAAATTATAAAAGTTTCTGACTAAGTTCTGTTTGGTTGCTAAAACGCAAATTTCTACACGACTTTTCCGAAGTTGCTAATTAGCCTACCAAATTAACAGTGTGTTAATTTGTCCTCACCAGGATACTAAAACTAACAACAGGAATAAATTCTAAACCAGAAATAATACAGATATTGAAATACACAGGTAAACATTTATTTTCAGCTATGTTACCCGGACTTGCCTCCTCCACTGGAATGTCAGAGTCGACGCCGGTACGACGCGGATCCCGACACGGGATACGTGTCGGACCTGTTTCGTCACTTGCCGGACATGGCTTGCTGGAGATAATTGAAGAGAAAGGAAGAAAAGAAGAAGATGAAGAAGAAGAAGAAGAAGAAGAAGAAGAGAGAAAAGAAAGATCGAAGGAAAAGCTGACCTGATTCGCACATCGGAGACATAAACCCTCGTAGGGATCGCCATGAACAGAGAGAATAAAGATCCTCGAAATAGAGAGAAAGAGAGGCTGTCGACTCTAGATAGATAGAGAGAGAGAGAGAGGGGCGAGAGAGAGTGGGGGAGGCAGCTGCTGCTGTAAACCCTTAGAAGCACGAAGCGGGGGCGGGGGTGGGGGTGGGGGCAGGAGCGAGGAAGCGTTAAACTTTAAGAGGTTCAAAGGTTGGGAGCGTTTAAGAAGCGTCCAAATAGTTGATATAGCTATATTTTATATCTAATTATTGCAGAGGAATTTAGATTGAAGTAATATATGTTAATTGTAAATTTTGTTTTTGAAAATCTTAAGCCATATGTTCCGACATAAAAATATTTCTTCCATAAAATATTTGAGCAAAATAAGGAACTTGAATCTATTTATAGGCTATTTTGAGACTTGGTTGTGATGGGAGCGGGGTGGGAGCGAGGTTCTAATATGAGGGGAGCGAGGTTCCGACAAGCTTCTTAGTGAGAAGCGCGGAATCGAGAGTCTGAGAAGGGAGCATGACCAATTTAGAAGGTTCCTGCTTCTAAGTGTAAACCCTAACATCTTACCCTTCATATTTTATATTATATATACACACGCGCACACAGATTAAAAACTGAAACCTAAACTATTACACACACGCACACATAGTTTATAATAATAGATAGGTCCCTTCACTTTTCATATATTACATTCTTGTATTACTTCTAAACTTCTTTGTAAATAAGACCACATAACTTGTAATTATTTATTATTTAAACCCTAAATTTGTGATAATTTCTAAAATTTCCACAAAAAACCTAAAATTTTAAAATACGACACATAAATTTAAAGTCTTAAAATTACAACACTGGATTTTTTTCTTGTACTATTTTCACAGCTAATAAGTTTATACTAGTATTAAATTAACATAGATATATCCCCGTACCCGTACCCCCTTACGGATCCTTTTATGGCCGAGTCCCCTTGTCCTAAAATTTGGCACTTTTCCAAGTCCGACCTCCGGATACATCTACGTACCCGACACTCGTACCCGAGTCTGGGTAACATAGATTTTCAGATAAACATTTAAGTATTCCACAGTGAACGTCTCATACTCGGAGAGACTTCACAACATCCAAACTCTCATTCAACACCGTCTCAATGGATTCTCTAATGCAGATACCCAAATCAACTCGTGAGTCAAAACTCACTCTCACAGGTGTTATAAGACACAACACATCACATTATGATGCATGACAATGTAATGCAATGAAATAACACAAATGCGGGTGTTATATTGTCGAACCCGAAAAATGATCGGATTACGGGTTACCGGTTCAACCGTTGGGTGAACCGGAATCAAAACGTGACGTCATAATTACGTAATAAATAATAATTATTCATTAAAATCAATATTTAAATAAAATTAAAAACACTACAAAATACACCCAAAAACATTTTTATGCGAATAATTAATTATTTATGAATATTCATATAAAGAAAATACTTAACGAATAATAAAATTACGAGAAAAAATTCAACATTTTTAATCTGAGGGTGTTTAAATGTTAAAGCACCAAAAGCCCATAATGAGGAAAAACAACCAAGTGGACAAACAATCTAGACACGTGCTACTTATTAAGGGCAATTTTGGAGCTTCCCTCCTTTTCTTCTTGACCTAATAGCGTGATACATATTCTTTCTATTCTCTGTGTATTGTATATAGAAACAGACAAACAGAGCAAGTGGGTCAGAGGGGAATTGAGAGAGAGAGAGAGAGAGAGAGAGAGACGGTCAGCTGCGCATGACGATGAGGAGTCGAACGGCGGCACACGACGCATGGTGAGGAGGCAACGGTGGGAGGGACCTCTTGACCTTTAAGTCTTTGACTAGTTGACTGACCATTCATAGCTGGAATATCAGATCTGAAGATTGAAGAGGCGCAAAGTGAAGATTGGTGAGTGAACAGTCGGTTTGACAAAATCGTGAACGATTCAGTTCAACCGTCCGATTTGAACGATTCAAGCAAATGTTAATGGTTTTTGACTGATTCCGGTTTTGCGATTCAACCCGAACCGTTTTCTCGTCCGGTCCGGGGTTCAACCAGTTCGACCGGCCACACCAGTTCGGTTTTCACAACATTACTACACACTACATAATCGGAGTAATTCGGGTTTGACCCTCTCGCCCCATACCCGCAGCGGGTTTACTTACCCTCTCCCATACCCGCCCCTATTCCATTTAAAGGCTTCACAAACTCGTCCCATTAGGGGCGAGGCGGGGTGGGGACCAGCTTTAATCGGGAAAATTGCCATCCCTATTCTATTCTCAAACAAACTGAGCATAACGCTAATACACTTGAAATCAAATTAATCCAATATCTCTGTCGCTTCTTAAAGGCTAATAGACCGGACAAGATGGCCAAACATAACCCTTTGGGTAATAAAACTATTGTGTGACTTAGCTCACTTAAATTCACAAGGAACATCCAAAAGTTTCACAAATTGAGGGGTATTCTTGAATAGACCTCATGAAAGATCATAATGCAATAAAATTCAAACCAAAAACTATTATCTGGGGTGGGGGGAAAATAATGACAAAATAAGAAAACAGCACATTCTATGCCAACCACCACAAAGCCCCGTTTGGTGACAACTATTAGAGCTCATAAGATATAGTTGAACAAGTTTTGGTAAAAATGAAACGCAAAAAATTGAGTCTTAACGGCTGGAAATTGCGACTGACCAAAAGCTCCCTTCAACAACTTTTAGTCAGAAGTAAGTTTTGGGATTGAATAGCAAAAGCAGAAGCTGTAGCCAAACGGGCCAAAAGTCAATCAACACCCATTGAAAGTATATGAAGCAAAACAACAATACTATAAGATAAACATAAAATTAAGTATAATGTTGGCCATAATGGATGCTCACCACAACGCTGCTATTTCTATTGGGAAATTCAATTGAATCCAATCTTCTAGTGAAAATAGTCACAGAGTACCTCAAACTAAGCATCCTGCAAATGCAAAGTAGAAATAGAGATATTCAAATAATTTTGGTGTACAAAATTTGGGGAAAAGAACTTGAAAATCAAAATGGCCGGCCATTTCGTGATTGGGGCTCCAGCAGAGTCGCTATCCGGCTAGGCAATAATAGTGAGGCCCTAAAGGACTCGCTAGTGCTGGCGATTATCTCTCCTGGCTCGAAGGCTCGGCAAACCCCAAACGGTAAGAAAAAGGTACTTTCTGAGCTCTAATGATAAATACACATACATATATAGGGCTATATAGACAATAACCGCACGAGGAAACTCACCTGGAGTTGCCAGAATTGTCGTCACTGTTGTCGGGTGTGGCCGTGGGTCTGTCGTTTGTCGCCGAAGAGGGTATCGATTTTGGGTCTTTCAAGGTAAACTCCAACTCTCTCTCTCTCTCTCCTTAATTGATTTGGACCATATGGTTGATGGTGGTAGCCGGTGGGGTGGAGCGGCTGGACTGAAAATAAAAGGATTGGTTTTTGAGGAAGACAGTGAATAATGTAGGAGTGGAGCATTTGCGTTATTTTAAGGGTCTAGCCTTGCTAGGTACATAAACAACTTCCACTAACATTTATTCTTTTATAGTGGTATTGTGGGGTCCATTACAGATCTTACAGTGCCACAAGAAGAGAGATAGAGTGTGTTAGTAAGTTTTAGTGGAAATTGTTAGTGCCCCAAATATTATTTTAATGGGCAATGGGCTAGCAGCACTAACAAAATTCACAAACACTTATTAACACACTCTATCTCTCTTCTACCCCAAATATTACTCTATTTTAATATAGTTATTAAAAAAATCATAGGATTAAATACACTTACACCTCCTATGGTTTGGCCGATTTGCACCTCCTGTACTTTAAATTTTAATACTAATACCCCATGTGGTTCGGATCAAAGTGCAACTATTAAAATTTGCTAATAGAGCAAGCTGAAATGTCCAAATTACCCCCAAGTCTTCATAACAGTGAATTGAGTGAGTGAGAAACATCTAATTTTGAGTTAAGAACAAAATTTGTTTACTTCCATTCATTTAGGAAGAAACATATAATTTTGAATTGAGTGGGAAAAAATCTTTGACATTTTTTAATATTTTTTTGGTATATGTCATATGCTTGATCCAAAGAAAATGATTTATGACTTGTTTTCATTTTAATATGACTTTTTAGGAACAAAAGAGTTATTTTACCCTTCAAATTAGGGCTCCCAAGTTTAAAACCATTAATTTGGATGGAAAAAAGTCACCGTTGTACTTTAGTCCGAACCACAAGAGGGTATTAGTGCCAAAATTTAAAGCACAGGAGAGTAAGTGCAAATCTGCGAAATCATAGGGGGTGTAAGTGTATTTAACCCAAAATTATATTAGTGGGTGTGTTTGATAAAACTGAAAATTAAGTACTGAAATTTAAGTGCTGAAAATTTTAAGTGATTTGTATTAGCAAAACTAAAAACAGTGTTTCAAGAACTAAAATAGACTGCATTCAGTGATTATTTTCAGCAAAAAAATTCCACTTAACGTTTTTAGTGGATTTTTGGTTGCTTTTTCAATTAAGTGATGCATTATCAAACGCACTGAAAAAAATTAAGTGTTGAAAATTTTCATTTTCACCACTTAATTGAGTTATCAAATACACCCGTAATATAGAGTTATTTTATAGAGTTTTTGTTTTCTCCATAATAGTCAATGTTTGGGATGCAAAAGGGGATGTGGCTTCCCATGTGGTAGTAGGAGCCACCACACTTACCTCAATCTATGGGATGTCACATCCTTTTGTGAGCATTTCTTTATGACTAATTTGTGTCCCTAACATTACCCAAAACATTACTCATATGAGTAATGCAATAATTCCCAAATCTTAATCCCAAATTCAAATCTCAAATGACATGACAGTGGATTCACTAGATTTTGATGGATGTCGAAAGTGTCCCATCGTTAATGAAAGTGGTTCCACTACTTAAGATTTGGGACGCATAGCATTACTCTACTCATATATCGAGTCTAATGGAGTATTAGATATATCTAAGGAGAGCTTAAAACTCATTCCACAATGCACTACGAGCCTGTTTGTTTGTGCTTATGCTTATGTGATCTTGATCATGGTTAGTAGAACTGCTTAAAAGTAGAACTGCTTATTATAGTTTGGGTGTTTGGTTAATATGCTGTGAATTGATCAAATATAGAGATAATCTCAAAAGGCACCCCCCACCTGCATATTGTCAAACTGCTTTTTGGACCAAATCTGCTTATTTTTTTGCTGAAACAAATAGATCAATAAGCAGTTTGGGCCACCAGAACTGCTTAAAATGGGCAAATAAGCAATGACAAACAGCCTCTACAGAGCATGAAAATAGATTAGTTTTTATTTTATTTAACAATATACACAATTTTTTTAGTAAATCAATAAATAAAATATAAGGTTTAGTCCCTGACACCTCATTTTTTTAAAAAATGATTCATCTCCAAATTTGTGTGCAGTAATTAGTTCCTAATTACAATTATAAACTAGAGATTAGTCCTTTCCCCCAAATCTGTGTCTTTTTATGAACAAAATTGCCCTTGCCATTATCTATATAATAAGCTAGAGTGGTGTAGGTCCCTCCCAAATCAGCAACTTTCAATCCGAGCCATTGGGACAAATTTAGATATTTTCAACCCTTGGATCGTTGGTCCACCAAATCTCACCCAATATCTAAAAATTTCACCCTAACAATAGTCCCTCTCACCTAACTCAATCTCATTTGAAAGGGTTAATTACACTTACACCCCCTGTACTTTGGGTCATTTTCACTTTGACCCCCTGTAGTTCAAAACGTGACACTAACACCCCTTATACTTTAATGTAAAGTGTCACCGTCAGGAATTCCGTTAAAGTTAACGGAAAAAGTGACACTTACACCCCCTGTACTTGTAAAAGACCAAAATGTCCTAAATTTTCTCCTTCTTCAGCACAGGAATTCTCCAGCAAGGTCCCAAGCAATGAAATCAAAACCAAAAACAAAAATTAAAATCCAATCAGGCCACCACCAGAAAAGAAGAAGAAAGAGAGGTCGTTGACTTCGGCCATCTCCACCAGCGTCTATTTCTAACCTCCTTCAAATCTGTGAACATGCGAGAGGTAGAGAAGAGGGTTGATCAATTTTTTTTGGGTTGATCAAAATTTTCAAGTTGTTTGATGTTTTGGTATGTTTTGGGTTGTATTTAAAAATTCGATCAACCCAAAAAAAATTGATCAACCCAACATACATACCAAAATCAAGAACACCCTCTATACATTTTGCACAAAAACATGTCCCAGAATTTAGCTTATCTCTCTATCTCAATCTCACAAACCCTCTTCTCTACCTCTCGCATATTCACAGATTTGAAGATGGTTAGAAATGGACGCTGGTGGTGATGGCCGAAGTCAACGACCTCTCTTTCTTCTTCTTTTCTGGTGGTGGCCTGATTGGGTTTTGATTTTTGTTTTTGGTTTTGATTTCATTGCTTGGGGCCTTGCTGGAGAATTCCTGTGCTGAAAAAGGAGAAAATTTAGGGCATTTTGGTCTTTTACAAGTACAGGGGGGTGTAAGTGTCACTTTTTCCGTTAACTTTAACGGAATTCCTGACGGTGACACTTTACATTAAAGTATAGGGGGTGTTAGTGTCACATTTTGAACTACAGGGGGTCAAAGTGAAAATGACCCAAAGTACGGGGGTGTAAGTGTAATTAACCCAAATTAAGAAATATCCTTTAAAAATAGGAATAATTGGTTGTATAGCTTATCTCTCTCAATTCAAAAAAAAAATCCCTTAATTGGTTATATAGACAGGTATAAAGATACGTATATATCTAAAATCTATATCCATATTGAACAGTTATATATCTAATTGGTCAGAGAGAATTGAATAGTTGCTCAAATAGATACATATTGCCATTTTAAAATAAAAAATCATTAATTGAATAGTTGCTCAAAAACTTTCTTTCTTTCTTTCTTTCTTTTTTTTTTGGCTCTTTCTCTCTCTCTCTCTCTCTCTCTCTCTCTCTCTCTTTCTCACATTAAACTGCCATTGCAATATGGTGGTTTTTTTTTTTGGGTGGAGTGTTTGCCCACGTATTATATTAGTTAAATATATATATATATATATATATATTAGTTTTAAAAAACTCCCAGAAAATATATGAGTTGGTTTTTTTTTTTTAAACCATGATTTGAGTTTTTATTGTAACTAAAATAATTACACATTAGTGTTATTGATTCAATAGTCAGAATCAACATTGGATAGAATTGCATGGAATTTTTTGGCCGGAAAATATGATCTTTTCAAGAAAGTGAATTCATCACCAAATTATAAATGGAGAGTAAAGATTACCAATTTTTAAAAGTTTTCTTCTGTCTCTCATCATACACCCATATATCACCCATTTACTCTCTCTCTCTCTCTCTCTCTCTCTCTCTCTCTCTCTCTCTCTCTCTCACCGTCCACCACCACTGTCCCCGACCACCTTCACTGTCGCTGGAATTAGGTAACCCCTCTCTCCCTCTATATCTTTATTTGTGCGTGCATGTGTGTGCTTGTGTGTGCATGTGTGCGTGTGTGGTGTTTGTGCAAACATGTGACATCTGTGCATCATTGCATGTGTGGTGTTTGTGCAAACAGGTGTGTTAATTTGTGCATGTTTCTCTTTGTATGTGTGTGAATATGCAGAGAGGGAAGCTATTGACGAGCCATTAGAATACGTCAATAAAACAGGTGGGTGTGTGTTAATTTGTGAATGTTTAAGCATAAAACTTTAATTATGATAATGCTGATATGGGCAACTTTTATTTAAAGTTTAGAGAGGGTATGCAGTGGTTAATTTGGGCCACTTTTTTTTTTCTTCATTTTTTTGTCTCTAATTATCGGCTTTATTTCCATTTTTTTGTTTCAACAGTAATACAAAACTATATTTCCCCTTCTTCTTCTTCTTCTTCTTCTTCTTCTTCTTTATTTATTTATTTATATTTTTTTTTCCACTTTTTTGTTTCAAAGTGGGCCTAACCATGGCGTAAACAAGTAAATAATTATATTTTTATTTTTTGGACTTCTTTCAAAACAACCATCAAACATTAACTATGAAGATACATTTGTATTGGATTATTTAGGATAGAGTGTATTTTTAATAGGTTTATTTTTTTCCTTTCCGTGACTCCAATCAAATAACTTTCATAGAACTAATCAAACTGATATAATATGAGTTAAAAATCACATAAAGTTGAGGTTTAGGAAGTGGGTTTCAAGAAATGTATTCTAACTTGCACTTTTTAAAATCTAAGAAGCGTAAATTTTGCTATGGTTGTAAATTTTGCTATCAGTTTGATTAGTTCCACCCTTTTTATAGGTCATTTGATTCATTCTATCAGTTTGATATAGTCCATAGGGCCAATTAGTGAAATGAGTAATGCTGCATCCCAAATATGGGCTAAATAATCACAAAAGTTTTGCTTTCCTTTTCTGTTTCTTTTCAAAAGCTTAGAAAAAGCCTTTGGTTTTTTTTTTTTTTTTTTTTTTTTTTTTTTTTTTTTCCGGTACAGAAACTTAAAAAAAATAAAAATCAAGAGAGTGCTTCTACTTCTGTTTTGGTATTCATATATTTTTTTGTCATTATAGTTTTCTATCATTTTTTTGCCGTTGTTTGTTGAAGATTATCACATTTTTTGTCTTTGTTGTGATGATATCTATGAATCTTATGTAAAAATTTCAACCATATCTCAGTTTAATTTCAAAATCAAAAGTAAGGAATTGAAAATATATTGTTGTGTCCACGAAACCAATGTCTTCACATGGGTTTTAATGACACAGACAATTTTACGCAAAATATTTGATCTTTTGAAATATTAAATTTCTTTATTTCTTTTCTTTTTTTTCGCTTCGTGCCCACGGGCACGAGTTATTACTAGTATATATATATGTACCATCATCACATCAAGGCATGAATTTAGGGCAATTTGACCACATTATATCTCAGTCTCTCATCTGTATCTCTCTCTCTCTCTTTCTCTCTATCTTTATCTCACACATTCTCTCTCATGATCTCCCTCTCTCTCTCTCTCTCTCTATCCATCTTTCTCTCTCTGTTACTTCTCTCGCTCTCTCTCAAGATTATAACTTCTAAACCAAACTATTGTCTACTGTATGAACCAAAGTAACCTTCTATAGATGTGTGGGCAACATTAATCTATGGATTACATCTACCTAACCCATCTTGGTGTTTAATACATATATGTGTGTGTATATAGCATGAGTAACTTGTGATGCATGTTGTGGGACGATCTAGACCCTTACTGGAAGCATTGAAGCCAATCCCACCAGTTTTTGTGGGGCCAAATGGATTAGAAGTGGCTGGTAGGCTAAAGGGGCTAGAGAGTGTAGAAGAAGCATTGAAGCCGTTCACACCATCTGGTTTGGGGGCAAATGGATTGGAGGTGGTTGAGGAAAAGAACGGATTTCTAGTTGTAGATGAAGGACCAGAGGGAATTATTTACAAGGCAGTGCTTGAGGAGGGGACGATAGTGATGGTGAAGAGACTCATATGTCTATATCTATATGTGTATGTATATCCATGTGAATTGTTACTGCATTTTAGTGTTTTGACAGTTTGTATACGAATTTTTGTCAGTGTGAAAATTTTCTCACAGTTTTACTTTTGATTTTTGAAGGTGAGAAATGTGCTTTTATTTGGTGAGAAATTTCTCATCAAATCCATTAAAAAGGGTGAGAAATTTCTCATCTCACTATAATAGATATAATTTCTCATATATTGTCAGTATTTGGACAGTTTGTTTTTATTTGGTGAGAAACTTCTCATCAAATACCTTAATAAATGTGAGAAATTTCTCACTATAATAAATAAAAAAATTTCCGTTAATTTTGAATTTTTAAACCCTGATTTATGGGAGTGGGGTATTTATTAAATTCTCTTTTAATTCTCTCTCTTTCTATATATATATTTATATATATAACAAATCTGGGTTTTGAATTTCAAAACCCTGATTTATGGGGGTGAGGGTATTTATGTCCTTAAAATAGGTGAGGGACTAATTTATAGATTCAATTTTAAAATGGATCTATTTATAGATAGGTGAAGCTTAATGGACTAAAATCTAAGCCACCCATCAATAAATAGCCACAAAGACATAAAAGTGGAGAAACTAAAAAGCCTTATGTAACGTGTTTCAAATGATTTATTTTATTCCTCAACTTCCCTCCCTGGTTTTCTGTTATTTGTTTTATTATATTTTTATTTGTATATACCTAATAATAAAATATTTTGTACTTCCAACCCTTCCCATTCTTTCATTTAAAATTTTATGAATTTTTGTTTATTTCCATTATTAATACAAATTGATAAGTTAAATTAATTCTCCACTTCTACTAAACATATATGATGTATCTAGAGGATATCCCCACCTACTAAGCTAAAGTGACATTTTTTTTTTTTTTTTGAAAATAGAGTTAACTAGTATTAAATCCATCTTAGTATACCTTCTTTACAATAGGTCCAACTCAAAAACGTATTTAGTGATAGGTCCACCATTATTTTTAGGACCATATTACCCCCACCTCCATACTTTGCACTACAAACTTCCAAAACTCATAATCACTAATATTTGTGCCAGAAAATCAGGCAGCAAATCCCACGATCACTGCGCAATTTTTGGAGTTTCAATTTCAAATACCAACTAGGGTTTTGGTTGTCATCATTCGTGCGTTAGAATGTAAGCTTTACAGTGCACAAATGTCATCAAGCTCTTCAGTGTAGCCACCGAAATTGTCTGTCTTCTCGCCAACATCGTCGGTGATACCCTTACTAGTAGCTGAAAAAGGGGTTAAATGCTAACCAGAATACTTCATCACACAATTAATTTCTCACAACATTTTTTGTTCTCGGATCGTTCGAGCGTAGTTTGCAAACATGATTGACTGTGAAATTTTAGGGGAAAAGAGCTTTTGCTTCGAGGTTTCTTCTGCACCACTTCGTACGGTGATATTTTTTTGTTTAATGGTGCTACTATTATTTTTTTTTTTTGGCTTAGAATGGTGCTACTATTCATTTGCACATAATTTACAACTGACATGTTTAGATTTTATGGCTAAATTTTGCACTGCATTTTTTGGTCAGTCATATGACCACATCATTGATGTTTTATAGAAAAAATAAATCAATGAAAAAAGGATTTTGCTTCAAATGTAATTCGTTGTTTACTAGATCAGATCTTTATATTATTTCCTTCATTTACAAAAAAACCAGTGCGACTTTATTTCTTGTGATTCCTGGGTAGAACAAATGTTTGATCTTACTCTATTTAGTATGTTGCACTGAAAAATGTGCACATGTGCGAAAAATGTGCATGTGATGCATTATTCTAGGTTTATGGAATCTACATGTGTGAATTTTTTCACTCATACGAAAAAATGTTGCTAGTGCATGTTGATTTTTACACTCAGTTTTGCATTCTTGCATAGGTATCTCGGCAAAATTTTCCCCTGAGTTGAAAAATGTTTAATTGGAATGATGAATTTTCCACTGAGGTTTGTAGTCTTGCATAGCTGTCCTAACAATTTTTTTCCATTGTGTTGAAAAATGGGTTTTTAGAGTGATGAATTTTACACTCAATTTTTCAATTTTATAACTTTACCACTGACTTGAAAAAGGGTTCAATTGTAGTGTTAAAATTTATACTCAGGCACATATCAAGAATATTATTGTTGCTTTTTTTTTTTTCCCTTTTTTTTTGTTTCCTTCTCTTTTGGGTGGGTTTGCGATAACAAATTTGACACGATTCTGATTTGCACATAAACGGGAAGGATGGTAAGAAATTTGGCTCTGTTGGCATCATTCTCCGCCTCATTGGTTTGTCACACATTTTTAATTTCGCGTCAAAATACAAGGGTTTGACCATCAAAATTGCTCCCTATCTAAATTTGTCACTGCTAATTTATATTTGATCAACAATTTTATTGTTGTCCTTTTTCTTTTTTTTTTATGCAACAAGTTTTTCACTTTTCAAGTTTTGCACATGAAACAGAAAGAAGGTGTCACACCCCAACCCACCCCAGTGGATTAGGACACGTGTAACAAGACTACATGCACCCCAAATACACTAAAAAGCAAGAAACCATGTTAGTTATGAAGAAAAACATGATTTGAATCAAAATAAAAGGGCTTTGTTAGACAAAACAACCCCAAGGGCAAAATGGTCATTTAGGAAAGATAGTAAAATTTTATACCAAAATATAGATCTTTGAGTCCCGGTTCCAACGCAAAAAAACGGCGCGCAAATCCGAATTTTCTAGAAAGAGTTAAGTCTGTTTCCGTAAAAGCCGTCGAAAATATTTCTGAAATCAGTATTCTGGGCAGAGGGGTGTTCGACCGGTCGAACTGCCCCTTTCGACCGGTCCAAGTACCCCCTGGACCATGTTTTCTCCCATTTAACATCTTTAAAAGTCTCCAAACTCAAAAGGCATTTGGGTCTACTCCCCAACCATTTTAGAACCACAAAAAAGTGCTCGAAAGCATCGTAAATTCGTTGAATCACACAACCGTTGAAAGGTTTCACTCCTAATCACTTCAAGAACCATTCAAAAACCATTCAAAGCATTGTAACTAGTTTTGAACTCATGTATAACATAATTAAAAGTGAAGGTGGAAGTGACTCCATGAGTCGAGGTCAACATTACTAAGCTATATATTACATGTTCAAATATGTTATGAAACCGACTAAGGTGATCCAATTCACAACAAGTTTAGCTAAAACTAGTTCAATTACAAAACGGAAATCTAAACAATATGGACATATACTACAAGTGATCTCTCCTCAAGCTCCCCTTGGTTCCCATCATTCATTTCTCACCTCTGATCCTTGCCTCTTTCCGTACTTGCGATGGTTATTTGAATAACCACACATAAATAGATTTGTTTATGCTTTCCCTTAGTGAATGAGCTAATCATGAGTTTGAATGCAGTAAATATTATAATGCAAAAACCACTCATATAAAGCATAATTTATAGTCTTGGACTACCAAGCAATGGTTCATACTCCGGTAATGGACTTAAATGTCCTTTACCACAACACTTTTACCGCTCATATCATTGCATTCATCCCTACACAAAGGATTTACTCTTACCCCTACACAAAGGGTTTCACTTACCCCTACACAAAGGGCTTTTCTTTTTCTTTTCTCCAATTTCATATTTAGTGAACCATTACCGAGTAACCTTTGTTTGACCCCATATTCACATAAGCACATAATCAACTCAAATACCAATTCTTGAACAACTAGACATGATTTTTCACTTTCTAGCATAAATATGATGTAACAATTATGAATTCAACCTTCTAAAATTCATATTGGCACATTACACATATTTACATATTCAAAACAAAACTAGAATCACTCACCTTAGCCAATCAATCACAAGTTTGATCTCCTACAAGTTAAATTTAGGGATTTCAACCCAATTTTAGCCTTTCCCCAAATTCCTACACATTGCATGTGAATCATAAGCTATTAACCCAAATTGGGTCATGAACAATCTATCAAGAACTTCAATGAAATTTACATCTAAGTGTAGGTCTTACCTCCTAGACCACAATTATGCCTTCAATTTGAACTCTAGGTACTAATTGCTAGATGGATCTTCAAGAAAACTACCAAAACCCCTTGCTTTGATTGACCTCTAGCAAAGTTCTTCTTCAATTTCCTATATATGCATGTATGTACATATATATATAAGCCAACAATTTGGGTCTTTCAAAAAAATCCATCTCTAAACTAAAATTAAAGGCTCTATTGTAATCTACTCACCTCCACGATGCCAAAAGTGTCTTCGGTTCGCGAATTGGACGAACGGCGTAAAAACGGCAACGGAGCTCTCTTCTCTCTCTCCCTTCTCGCCGTCTTCTCCCTCCCTCTCCGGACTATTTTTCTTTTGAAAGTTCATACCCTCTTGACACACATGCATACTCATGCAATGTGTTGTCAACCAAATTTTTGGTTCTTTCGTTTACACCCCCGAAATTTTCTAAGTTCTTATTATGAAATCCCCCAAACATTCCATTAACAACCCAATTATGTAAGTGAGTGCTTGTCTAAGTCCCATATGCGTCCCACACGGGGTCCCATATATTTATGAAATTGCTAACGCACCTACTAATTATAAATCATTTTCATTTATACCCTTATACGTGTACCTAAACTGGTATTAAAGGCTAACATATTACACAATATAATATGAAAACATTTAAACACATATATCAAATTGATCAAATAAGAATGCTTCTAGTCATTTAAATGTACTTTATTTTATCTGACCCTTCAACTGTGCTCTTTACTAAACACTTTTCCATGGGTGAGTCCTAAGCCTCCCCTTAATTCATAATATACACTATTTATATTAATTAATGCATATTAAAGGATTATTAAACCTTTTTTCCGGGTACGTGTGTTACATTTCTCCCTCCCTAAAAGGAAGTTTGGTCCCCCAAACTTATTCTTACCTTACGAATATATCAATGGAGGATACCCCTCTCTACCATTTCATCTTCTTGTTTCACATCCAATTACCAACAAGCCTTCATTCACTTCGGTGCTTCCCAACATATAGTAATTCTGTTGTGGAGTGAAGTTGGATCACTTCCTCCTTTAATACCTTATCATAAATATGATTTCTCAAGTCAAGCCCCCTTTTCATCGAATACAATGATGCAAATTAAATTCAATTTACAATTATCATCTCTTTCCCAGTTCTTGGAATACATCTTAGTCTCTAATACTATTGGATCTTAACTCACTTCTTTATGAATAGTTAATACATATACCAAACCCCATTGATCTCAACTCAACCACTATCAATTACCTTCGCGTTGAGTTATCAAATTTCCAGACTGTAGTTTATTGTGAATTTCAATTATCTGCTTCAATATGTAACCAAATTCTATGACGAACATCATTACAATCAATAAATTCTTTGATACCAATGAAACTAGTTTAATCCACATCTATACTAATCCATTCTCATTGCTGCCCGTAGAAATTCTATTCTTCCACATTACACATTCAAAACACGATACTCATTCATAATACATCATCAGTTATTAGAACTCCATACCTACCTGAATGTATTCCGATTCTGAACATGTCTATACACACATCTCAAGAAATTTATACTCACCCTGTCACGCCCTGAAGTACCAAAAATAGGGAACAATAAATTTCCTTTATGGGTTCGTAGACACGTGACTGATTGTGAATGTCACTTGATTGTCCAAACATGCTTATAACAATGATATAATACGAAAAAGTGACTAAGTTCAGCGGAAGTAAGAATCTAAAACATTCAAGTCTTACATGATTAATATATTACAGACCCAAGGATATCCAAAAGATACATGTTACATGTGCAACTAAGCTATTACATCATTAATCATATTAACAACATAACTATATCAAAAGAAAAGCTCCAAGATCTTTAACTGGAGAAACGGTAGCCTTCCTCGTAGTAATCTTCACCAGCATAGTCTTCAGTAGTCAAATCTGCATCTTGACAGTAGCCGGCTTCGTTAGGACCTGCAAAGGCTGGACGTTGATGGTCCAGTGGCATGAAACGCCGTTAGCGGTTAAGCTAAATGAGGGTACCCTTAAGGTTACCACCACTAAGGTAAGTTATTCATCATCTCTTATTCTCAGAACCATGTCTCGTTCAAACCCAACCATAACCTTCGAAGCTTAGCCCAGAACTGAACTGACCAACGACATTGACTGAAAGAAGACTCAACTCCAAACGCATTTTCGGGTCAAGAAAGAACAACACTTGACAATGAATCACTTGATCGAACACGTCACTGATAATCCTCAGGTCACCCATAAGACCGAACACGTCATGACGATCCTCAGATCAAGAATGTGGGATATTAACAGTCACTTGATCGAACACGTCATGACAATCCTCAGGTCACCTGCACTTAACGGAGCACGTCATGTCGATCCTCATACCAAGGGTGCGGAACATAGTCAATCATTTGATCGAACACGTCATGACGATCCTCAGGTCATCCGCACTTAACCGAACACGTCTTGCGGATCCTCATACCAAGGTATAAAACATTTCACAACTCCCCAATCGACTCCATAGAATTACCGAAGGACTAACTCTGCAAGAAATATCCGAACATGACACGAAAGTTTACGAATCAACTTTGACCGGAAGTCAAACGACGAGAAACGAAGCTCAACGTCCCTTATTCGCATAAAATCTGTTATTGAAGGTTTTATCGTTATTTTACGCGTTCGTACGTTTTGTAGTTTAGTTCAATAATAACATCCATGTATACTTTCAAAGTTACATTTATACATCCGTCATTCTGTTTTATGTCATAATATACTTACGATGAGAACTTACCCAATCACTATCAACGCAATAATCGTGTTGTACAACATACTTAAAGCTTGGGTATGAACTTTCAATGGTCATTAAACTATATTCATAACAATAGAAATCATAGCACGTAGCCAATGGATTTATAACATGGATATAATACCAATAAACATATAGATGAAACCCTTAACATACTCATCTACGCGATAGCACTATTATAGCACAAGATTTTCATTACAACACAGGTACCGAAAAACTAGCATCAACAATCAACACCATGCATCAACAAAACATCATACAAAAAGCTACACTATCTGTCAGAATACATTTTCACTGTGTTGACTGAAACAACATGATTTATTTGGGCTTGATAAATTGCTTTGTAGATCAAACTCAAAACTAGAACATTATAGGTATTTGGATCATCTTCATGTATAGAAAAATCTAGTTTCAATTACATTTTTGAGTTGCTCAAAATATTTATTTACTTAGATATTTCTATATTTTTGGACTACTCTGTCCCAGATTTATAGTACTACATTGTACGTGACTTTCACCTATGAAGGATTCATTTTTAGTCCAGACTATAGAAGAGTTATTTGTGGATAAATGAGTTAGCTTTCTGCACACAAAAACCTAGCCTAATTCAGATTTTTGAGCTACTCTAAGCGTTCATTTTACTAAACTATGTTCTGCTGAAAGTTTCTGTTTCTCAGATTTATAACACTGCGTTGTACATGCATCTCACCTATGAAGGAATGATTTCTAGACTGAGCTATAGCATAGTTATTTGTAGATAAATGAGTTACCTTTCTCCACAAAAAAACCTAGCCTAATTCAGATTTTTGAGCTACTCCAAACGTTCATTTTACTAAACTATGTTCTGCTGAAAGTTTTAGTTTCTCAGATTTAAGGATTTGTCTGCATGGCATAGAATCCTCAAAATAGCAACATCGAGCTCTTACTAAACATCACTACATACTATATATGTTCTAAAGTAAGTTAGTAACCTCACCAATACTTGAAATTTGGTTTGAATGTAGGATTTGAGCTTAAGGAGCTTGAGCTTAAGCTTCTATGGTGGAAGCTTCTTCTTCTTCTTCTTCTTCTTCTTCTTCTTCTTCTTCTTCTTATTCTTCTTATATTTCTTCTCTCTTTCTCTCTCCCTCTATGAAATTTATCTCTTAACTCTCTCTAACTCTATATTTGCTGATTATGGAGACCAAGAGAGTAAAATGCTTGCATGTGGGTGTGTTTATATAGAAATGGTGGAGAGACATGTGTCCGTGTCTCCATGCATGCTTGCATGCTAGGACACATGTCCAACATGTGAACAAGTGTCACAAGAGGTGACATGGACTACCATGTGGCCGGCCATGTGGGGCCCACCTCGGATTGTGTGTTACTTTTTTTGATTTGCGTGCATAAGTTTCTCAATATACATGTCAGTCTCGATTTACGTGCAAACTGTTATTATTTCTAATGTCCGGGTTCGGGTACGTGACTAAAATGAGTCTTATTACAGTCGAGCTAGTACGATTATTATAGTCTAATTAATAATACTACAACACGTCAAAACCGTCACGCAATTAAAATAATATAATAATAATATAGTCGGTCCAATATAGAAATTCAAAGAAAAAAAACTGACATTATTTAATGAAAAGAAAATTACAGGTATTACACACCCTAACGAATGTTAAAACACAATCTTTCCATCATCCCCACTTGTCGACCAAAAATATCCCATTTCAAATTTATTTCTAGAAGAAAACGTTGGTGTCTCCTGTCACCCATTGACCAATTACTAATTCTCAAGGCAGTTACTCATTCATCACCATAGCTTTATCCATTTCCAAACTCTTACCCCAACCAGTGCTCCTACAGTCACATGGTTGGTTGTACTTGTTCCCTCACAAAATACTTCTTATTACTATATTTTCAATTTTTTTTTTACCTTCTCCAATACAATTCAGTCAAAACAATTCGATGATGATCCCCAAATTATAGACATAGAAATTCAATTCCCGATATTCTCTCCCAGTACCGTTAAGACGTGTATAAGATAATTAAAACTTCCCTTGAAATTACACACATACCATAATATTCTTTCTCAAACCTTCAATTTCTCAATTTCAATCCCTACCCATCTGTTCTCAAGGAGTTGATATAATAGCAAAGTTCTATACTACTCCTGATCTCACTACATAGGATAACCTATCATGATCCTCCACAAATTCTAGTCATCTTCCATATATTTTTTTCCTTTGCTTAGGTATATATTTGTGTCAAATTCCTTGCAAATAGTATAAAGTTTATATTTGTCCCGGTTCAAATAAACAAATTTATAATGCTAAGGTAATTATCATCATCCCCATTCTATATAAGTTAATTTCTTGTACACTTCATTCAATCCCAATTATCAATGCCAAATAACCAACAACTCTAATTCTATAGTTAACACTTGATCTTCCTGTCCCAACCTCACAACTCTGGTATACTCCCAAACTATTTTCTAAAGCCTCCATAAGAATATTATCAAACAACCCAAGATTTCAAGATTTTAGTGGTACGTTCTTATGTCTAACAAACGAACATAACAAAGAGGTGAATAGATCTGGAATCCACAAGTACTTTTATCGATTATGAAAAATGGAAACTATACCTGGAACATCTGCATCAATTGTAGTGGCCTTCTCTCGCCTAAGTTGAAAATACCTACCTTGTCGTTGTTTTCTCATTTGTGGCTGTTGTTGCACGATTCCTTGCATAGTAGCACTAGCAATTGAGAAGCCAGAATCCCCTAGTTGCCTATTAGGACATTCTTTAGCATGATGTCCATATTCTCCACATACATAGCACTTACCTCTACCTCCATTGTTTCAATTCGGGCAATTCCTTGCAATATGTCCATGTTGATTACAATCATTACAAATAGTAGAGGACATGTACCACGTTCCCCAATGACTCTTCTGACAAATCCGACATCTTGCCTTATTCCCTCCTAAATTATTACTTCCTGATGAATTTTTTGAACTTTGTCTTTTAAACTCACTTGACTTTAAATTTGACTTTCCCCTGGTCTCTTACCTTGCTGGTTCTATTGACCCTGTTGACCTTGTGGACTAGTTTGATATCCCATGTCCCTTTCAGCAATGGAAGCGATGTCTAATGCCCCCGCAAAGGCCTGAGGCCGAAATACAGTCACTCGCCCCCGGATATCACTTCTAAGTCCTTCCACAAACTTCCTTGTTTTTACCTTCTCAGTTGATACAATATCCCCAGCAAACCTTGCCAAACTTGTGTATTGCGCTGAATACTCTCGAACCGACATTCAACCATGTGTTAACTCCATAAACTCTTGAGCTTTCTGATCCTGGAACGATTTCGGAAAATACTGTTAGTTGAATGTCTCCAGGAATTGATTCCAAGTAGTCGGTTGTCCTGGCCCCAACTTGGTATGCCACCAATACTGTGCCTCATCCTTTAATGTATCAGCTGCAAATAAAACTTTTTGCTCCTCTGGGCATGGTAGTACTTTAAAAATTTTCTTCATATCGGAAATTCAAAAATTAGCCCTCATCGGATCAGCTTTTTCTCGAAATATCATTGGCTTTTGCTTATAAAAGTGTGAAATAGTAACCATTTCCTCCCTTGGATACAGATTAGTTCGTTCACATCTTTCCTCGGTAACCTGTGTTTCTGCTATTCTGACCAAACCTTCCAAAACTCGTTCAACCCTTTCCATTTGTGTCGACGATGATGGTTTGTTTTATTGATTACCCCCATACATATTACTTCTCTGTTACCACAACATAATATTCATATACATGTTACTTTGTATAAATTGAAATGCATGCTAAACAACATTCAAGCATGTTGAGTAAATGTGTATGCATGATCATGTAGTTACGCATAATTTTTTTTACACCTCGTATTCGCCACTTGTCCCCAAGGCGCTGGCCTATTGCTCTGATACCAAAAATTGTCACACCCCAACCCACCCTAGTAGATTAGGACACGTGTAACAAGACTACATGCATCCCAAAAACACTAATAAGCAAGAAACCATGTTAGTTATGAAGAAAAACATTATTTGAATCAAAATAAAAGGGCTTGGTGAGACAAAACAGCCCCATGGGCAAAATGGTCATTTAAGAAAGATAGTAAAATTTTATACCAAAATATAGATCTTTGAGTCCCGGTTCCAACGCAAAAAAAAGCACCCGAATCCGAATTTTTTAGAAAGAGTTATGTCTGTTTCCGTAAAAGCCGTCGAAAAATGTTTCTGAAATCACTATTCTGGGCAGAGGGGTGTTCGACCGGTCGAACTACCCCATGGACCATGTTTTCTCCCATTTAACATCTTTAAAAGTCCCCAAACTCAAAAGGCATTTGGATCTACTCCCCAACCATTTTAGAACCACCAAAAAGTGCTCGAAAGTATCGCAAACTCATTGAATCACACAACCGTTAAAAGGTTTCACTCCTAATCACTTCAAGAACCATTCAAAGCATTGTAACTAGTTTTGAACTCATGTATAACATGATTGAAAGTGAATGTGGAAGTGACTCCATGAGTCGAGGTCAACATTACTAAGCTATTACATGTTCAAATCTATTATACAACCGACTAAGGTGATCCGATTCACAAGAAGTTTAGCTAAAACTAGTTCGATTACAAAAAGGAAATCTAAACGATATGGAAATATACTACAAGAGATCTCTCCTCAAGCTCCCCTCGGTTCCCATCGTTCATTTCTCACTTCTGATCCTCGCCTCTTTCCGTACCTGCGATAGTTATTTGAATAACCACACATATATAGATTTGTTTAAGCTTTCGCTTAGTGAATGAGCTAATCATGTGTTTGAATGTAGTAAATATTCTAATGCAACAATCACTCATATAAAGCATAATTTATAGTCTTGGACTACCAAGCAATGGTTCACACTCCGGTAATGGACTTAAATGTCCTTTACCACAACACTTTTACCGCTCATATCATTGCATTCTTTATAGTCTCTGGACTACCAAGTATTGGTTCACCCCGGCAATGGACTTAAATGTCCTTTACCACAACACTTTTACCGCTCATATCATTGCATTCATCCCTACACAAAGGGTTTAATCTTACCCCTACACAAAGGGCTTTTCTTTTTCTTTTCTCCAATTTCATATTTAGTGAACCATTACCGGGTAACCTTTGACCCACATATTCACATAAGCACATAATCAACTCAAATAGCAATTCTTGAACAACTAGACATGATTTTCCACTTTCTAGCATAAATATGATATAACAATTATGAATTCAGCCTTCTAAAATTCATATTGGCACATTACACATATTTACATATTCAAAACAAAATTAGAATCACTTACCTTAGCCAATCAATCACAAGTTAAATTTAGGGATTTCAACCCAATTTTAGCCTTTCCCCAAATTCCTACACATTGCATGTGAATCATAAGCTATTAACCCAAATTGGGTCATGAACAATCTATCAAGAACTTCAATGAAATTTACATATAAGTGTAGGTATTACCTCCTAGACCACAATTGTGCCTTCAATTTGAACTCTAGGTACCAATTGCTAGATGGATCTTCAAGAAAACTACCAAAACCCCTTGCTTTGATTGACCTCTAGCAAAGTTCTTCTTCAATTTCCTATACATGCATGTATGTACATATATATATATATAAGCCCACAATTTGGGTCTTTCAAAAAAATCCATCTCTAAACTAAAATTAAAGGCTCTATTGTAATCTACTCACCTCCACGATGCCAAAAGTGTCTTCGGTTCGCGAATTGGACGAACGGCGGCGACGGAACGGCGTAAAAACACCAACAAAGCTCTCTTCTCTCTCTCCCTTCTCGCCGACTTCTCCCTCCCTCTCCGGACTGTTTTTCTTTTGAGAGCTCATATCCTCTTGACACACATGCATACTCATGCAATGTGTTGTCAACCAAATTTTTGGTCTTTCGTTTGCACCCCCGAAATTTTCTAAGTTCTTATTATGAAATCCCCCAAACATTCCATTAACTACCCAATTATGTAAGTGAATGCTTGTCTAAGTCCCGTATGGGTCCCACACGGGGTCCTATATATTTATGAAATTGCTAACGTGCCTACTAATTATAAACTATTTTCATTTATACCCTTATATGGGTACCCAAATTGGTATTATAAGCTAACATGTTAAACAATATAATGTGAAAACATTTAAACACATATATCAAATTGATCAAATAAGAATGCATCTAGTCATTTAAATGCACTTTATTTTATCCGACCCTTCAACTGTGTTCTTCACTGAACACTTTTCCATGGGTGAGTCCTAAGCCTCCCCTTAATTCATAATATACACTAATTATATTAATTAATGCATATTAAAGGATAATTAAACCTTTTTCCCGGGTATATGATAGGAAAACATTTAAACACATATATCAAATTTATCAAATAAGAATGCATATAGTCATTTAAATGCACTTTATTTTTCCAACCCTTCAACTGTGTTATTCACTGAACACTTTTCCATGGGTAAGTCCTAAGCCTCCCCTTAATTCATAATATACATTAATTATATTAATTAATGCATATTAAAGGATAATTAAACCTTTGTCCCAAGTACGGGTGTTACAGAAGGTGTGAAATTTGACTATGTTTGCATCATTGTCTTTCTCACAAGTTTGTCACTATAAAAAAAGGGGATTTTATCACTGCTTTGTATTTGTAGTGGGTAAAAGATGTTTATCATTGATTTTTTATTTGTCAGTACAAATTCCTCACTGTTTCAAATTTACACGACCAAGAAAAAGAGCCTGATGAATTTGATGCTGATTGTTCACAATTTGGGTGGGGGGGGTGGCATATTTTAATAATGGGTTGGGACTGTAAATAGAATAGGAACATAATCACCTGATTAGTAGTCTCTTAATAGATCTTGGGCCGAGTAGCAGATCTCGCTCTCTTTAAGACGTTTTACGGCTCTGCTCAAAGTGTGCAAGCAGTTCGTACTTGTCACGTCGTCCCCATGATAAAACAGTTCAGAATCAACTCTGTCTCAGTTTCTTCTTTACACCATAAAAAATTGGTATACTAAACACCCTTTCTGATATAATTACTTGGTAACTAAAAATTAGAAAACTCTCGATTTTAGAAACAGAAACACACTGATTTTTTTTTTCAAACTTGGAAACTCACAAGATAAGGAAGTAATTTTTGGTTTGAGGACAAGATCAAATTAGGAAAAGGATTCATCTCCTTTGATATATCACCAAGCCAATATATATAGAAAATAAATCTGTCCAAACAATCCATTAGACCGTTGAACTTTTTGTCCGTTTGACATTTATCATTACACACGTTTTCAACAAAGCAATTTCCACATATTGGAACACAACATGTAAATGTTGCTTTAAATGAGGGAACATATCAGCATACTAGGTGTTGGTAGTAGGCCTGTTACTGGGCTATTACAAAATGTATTGTCCGTTGGGTTTAGTTGGGTCATAATCAAGTTATAAATGAAGCCCAAGTAACTTCTAAGGCCCAAACTCTCCTCTTGTTTGACTTAGATATGGGTAGACCCTAAAGAATATTCTAATAATATTATACATGAATATGGGGCTGTTCATGGAAATAAAAACCATTTAGTAGATTACCCTAACATAATTTATTAAAATACTCCAACAATCCCCCACTTATTTTAATAAAGTTTAAAGAAAAAAATTCATAAAATTTGAAGAAAAAAAATAATTTCATCGAGCAACTAATCATGAGACCGTGCATGAGTACAGGTTTTTTCAACTTGAACCTTTACGTAGTGATAGTGCTTCCGATTATACTAGAGTAACTGTAGTTTTGAACTCTATCTCAGACAACACCATACACACAACCCTACTAGGGTGAAGTTCAAAAGCTAGCACTTTATGGTCATATGCTTATATCCTAGAATAGCGAATGCTCTAGAGAATTTGCCCTAAATGCCATAGGAAGCAGCCACACTTCCACAATCGCATAGGTGAGTCTAACAAGGATACCTCTGTAGCTTGGTATCCCACTCAACATAGAGTTTAGATCTCATTAAGAGTTATATGAACTCATCCTTGAATCGCTACGGATGTCATGCTTCATAGGGATGGACTAGGAGAGTTAACCCCCATCATAGAAATAGCATGATTCCAGTCATATCACTTCATGACTTGTTATTACCCTTTGAACTTATTTCTTGGGATCTCCAGTCTATAGGTTGGGTTACCATCACAAGTGACTCAACTGTCTATGGGCTTTTAGTTTCATCCCTTTCTAGGCTTTACAAACCTTCTTTTGAGTTAGTCCTTTCGTCAAAGGATTAACTACATTATCCTCAGAATGTACATTATCCACTTTTACAGCTATAGTAGAGACAAGTTCTCTAATAACCGTTCTTGCGACGTATCTGTCGCCTCTTACCGTTATAACAGTTCTATACTCTTTGCAATAGCCGCGATACTATCGTAGTGGATAAAACAACTGGTATCGATCTCTCCCATAGAGGGGTATCTCATATAGCAGGCTTCTCAGCCAAGCTTCCCTCACTAGCAATAGCTAATGGTATCAACTCTGACTCCATGGAGGACTTACCCAAAATAGTCTATTCATTAGACTTTTACAAAACTGTGCTCCAATAACACAAAAAATATCTATTGTGGCCTTGGAGTCATCTGATTAGGTATTCCAATCAGCATCGCTATATCCTTTAAGGGCAACGGTAAACCTCTCATAATTTTATCTAATTACGCACCTTCAGGAATTTTTGGCTAAAAACCAGCTTAAAAAAAATTAATAATTAATTCTTTCAAATTTCAAAGTATACAACACATTTTAAAAATATTTTCTTCCTTTTCTCCGGTTTACACAACACATTTCCAAAATTTATTTCTTCTCGGAGAATAAATTCAATTTTACATATCTAGTCCCAAAACCCTTGTATTGTGTGAATCACCAAGTAAAACATTTTTCATATACATTGTAATGATTGTGATTGTCATACTTATGCCTAGAGGCACTCATATCAATTAACCATCCTTCAAAAGCTATCATGAAATTTACTTCCACAAATATAGTCACGAATGACTCTTCAGTCACACTAGTCTGTAGAGTAGACTGATGCTCCGGGCATCTCCAAATTTTCCCACAATAAAATATATATTGGGGTCATTTTTGTTTTGAAGGAGGTTTCTTGTTCATATACACTTTAATCAAAGCAGTTCTGACTCTGCTATGTAGTTGTACCTACATAGAATTCTTTTACTGCATAAGTAGTTTTAGATCTAATCCACGAGGTGTACAATGAAAAATAATAATAATTTTCTTTTCAAAACATTTCTCAATATAAAGATGTTGATCAATAAATGCTGACAACAATTCTTGTAATTTTAATTAAGCCATAATATTACATTGGCTTTACCCAATCCTTCATATCAAGAATAAGCAAGTGACAATAAAACTTTTGGCCTCTTTTGCAAAGTCTCTAAATTAGAATCAAAAAATTAATAAATCCTCCATGTACAAATATATCTAACACATACTTCATATGTGTATGATAAATAAATGCATATGTCACTATCAATAAATTTAAAACCATTTGGGAAAAATAGTTTGATCAAATTTTCATACCCTGGCTTGGATGGGTATCAGTTTTAAACCATATAAAGAGTATATAAATATACACACTTTATTATTATCTATAAATTGCCTTACGGTTTATCCAAATAAATTTCTCCTCTAATTCTCCATTAAAAAACGATTTTAACTTCCATTTGCAAAGTAAATCATAAATATCAGTAACAACTAATAAAATTATATGGATGTAAAATAAGAGAATAGGTATTTAAAAAAACAACATATTTCTGTTAGCTTAAATCCTTTAGCTACTAAAGTAGCTTCATATTTCCAATAGAACCATATGGTTTAAAAATCTTTCCAACACTTCACTCACTTTCAATCCAAGTGGTAAATCCACAAGTTCCCAAAATATGGTTAGCAATAATATAATTAACCCATCTTATCTCGAATGACTTCTTTTTTCCCTCAAAAGAACTGTAACACCCCGAAAACTAAAGCCATGAGGGCAAGGTCCAAGAGTCAAATGCAAGGTAAAGGTCTCACATGAACCAATCAAATAGAGCGGAAGCAACAAGGAATCCTACGTGGATTTTGAATAGGATAAAAGTGATCAACGGACCAAAGGAGTTTAAAAAAAATTCAAACCAAGTCACCAAAATGAGCAGTGCTCGCTCGAGCACGACAAGTAGTTTTAAAAGAACACAAGTATGAATTTCTAAGTGTTCAAATCAAAACCAAGTTATATCCATTTACATTAAGAATGTCTCTTTACAAAAATGGCAACTCGAGGCCGCAAAATAACAATTTTCAAAAAAAAAAAAAAAGACCCCAAGTCCATTACATGTAATTTATGAAAGGGCTAAACAAATGCCCGAAAGACTAATTAGTCAAATAAAACATTTTATCGTTTCAATCTATCAAAAGAAGGAAATATAAATAATTACAATTGATTGAAAGAAAGAACAAATGTAAATTTTAGCTTTTGAAGTAGACCACCTCATGATCACGTTCTTTAGGCTCCATAATCTGGTAACGGAACCTGCAAAGACTGTGTGGAGGTGAGCTAATACATATATATATAGATCTCTATATACATATATTCTACAAGTGCCCACTACTACCAATCTAGGATCCCGCTCGGACCTGTCAGTACACCTTTAACACCACAATATAATTTATAGCTATTAACCAAAGTGTAGCATCACAAACCGTAATAAAAATCACTTACTATCCACATTAAACAAGAAAATGTGAACATAAATACTAACCCAAAAATCGGACCAAAGCCAACAACAACGCATAGTTTAACCATTAAAAGAACGCTTAATCAATATCCCTTTCACACTCTTCAGTATATCGATCATAAATCTTGACTCATACATCCAAATGATACACCGTTTCCGGATACAGGAAGAAGAACTAAAGGGCTATGACTTTCTAGTTCGAACTATTTAAAGAGAACCAGTTATTCCAAGTCATAACTGTACCTCAAGTCTGACCATCAACACAGATTTATAACAGTTTTCAGACAGATATTGTCTTAATAAAATAGACTTTTCTCTACACTCGAAACTTTAAGCCATGCATTGTTTGCGGCTATAGTAAGATAACTCAAAGAGCTAAAATATTGAAGTTTGGACCATAATCTCAAACGGGTAGTATCTAGGGTGAAAATAACCTGGAAGTCAGACCAAACCCTAAATAACAATGCATAGAATTATCCACTAATAATAATGTTTAATCAATATTTTTGTTAATTAAATTTTTCGGGCCACCTAGCATCGCTGCACCATGTAACCCCCTTCAAATTTGAAAACTCGCTCCAACGGTTCAATACCTACCCTAGGGGATCCACACGATTTATAATCAGTCTTTTATTCCACAAAGGGGCTTTTGCCCAACTAAACTCTCAACTCAAATCTATAGCTCCAAGGCTATTCAACACTATGTAAAAAGATATATATATATAGACACATATATATATATATACACACACACATGCACGTACACATATGCACAAGAATCAGAAGAGTGGCACAACTATACTCAAGCAACTTATATCATCATCTAAGAAACCAACCAAGCAAAGATACTAAACTACCAAGTAATGTAAATTTACACTCAAATTACACTACCAAACGATCCTCTGTAGAAATACTACATAAAAATTCCTAATCACAAACCAACCAATTTAAGATCCAAATGATCTTAAATAGTCAAATCCTCCAAAAAATCACACTTAGATCATATAACAAAATAACCACTCATGGTATGCCATAACTAACCTCATAAATACAAGTATATCTATTTTTCATTTTGCTAAATCACAAAAAGGAAATTAACCGTTTCAACAAGTATATCACATTCTTGATTTGATAGAATCTCTATAAGGCATAAATTTAAACAATAATCCAAGCTAAGGGTACTAGAAATAACCCCACCTTAGTGGATTTGATGAAATCACACTACCCAAAATAACTCCAAATAAAACTCCAAGAACGCCATTAGAGAGCCCTCACCGAGATCCATAAGCTTCCCTTGGTGTCCTTGAAAAAAGCATCCAAACAAGCCCTATGGAGAGAGAAGAGAAATCTCGAGATGGTCATGGATGCCAAAATAAATGTCACCCAAGCGTAGCCCTTGCCAAGGTGATCATTTTCGCTCTTAAGGTTTTGCTCCGAAAATGGCTCGAAGGTCCTCAAAATGAAGCTTCAAAGCTTGGCTTCCATGTAGAATATTTGTTCTTCAAGACCATAGAGAAAGAGAAGAGATATAAAGAGAGAAGAAGAAAATAAAAAAATGAAAGAGAGAGAGAGAGAGAGAGAGAGAGAGAGAGAGAGAGAGAGAGAGAGAAACGTGAGGGATAAAAAAGGGGGGGTGTTGGGTGATGGTTTGGGTCCCACCCCTACTCATTTCTCTAGGGTGTGTTTATGTGTGAATGCACACAAACCACCCATATATACACATATATGTATCCAACTATTACCCTAAATGAACCCAATTTGGTCAAATTAAACTCTCTTAAATTTACCTACATGTATTTATTTCACGGGAAATTTTTTTTTGGAAAATAATTACTTTGAAAACAAGGTCTTAAAATATATGGAGGAGTACTCATTTAAACCTTGATATCGCATAGGGGTCTTATGCTTTTAATCTATGCATTCTGATGAGAGTTGGATCAAGCTCAGAAAGTTCGATTGAGCGAACTTTGGGCAGAGAATTCACTCTGCAAAAGTTGGATTGAGCAGAGGAAAGTTCGATTGAACGAACTCTGGACAGAGAATTCACTCTGCAGAAGTTGGATTGAGCAGAGAAAAGTTTGATTGAGCGAACTCTGGGCAGAGAGTTCACTCTACAAAGTTGGATTAAGCAAATAAAAGTTCGATTGAGCGAACTCTGTACAGAGAGCTCACTCTACAAAGTTGGATTAAGCACAAAGAATTCGATTGAGCGAACTCTGTACAATATTCAAAAGGAATTTCTAACGAGAACAATATCGACGACAAGCCAACGGGGAGAAGTTTAATAAGAATAAACTCAACAAATCTGGCTAGGATTGACAGGGTAGGTCCCACCCCCAACAAATATTATGAACTATCATGTATAATAAATAAATCCAAAATTTATGGGTTACTACAAGAACATTTGAAAATGTAAGAGCATCCTTGAAACAAATAGGATCTCCTTCTAAAGTAAAATGTATAAGGATTACCACCAAAACCTTTCTTTGTTTTTTTTTTTTTCACTCAATTCTCTTACTTTTTCGAGGGTTCAGATAATATGAGTCATGTTCTCCATCATGTACTCTAAACTTAATAGATCTATGTGGGACGGGAAAACAAGAGGTTGAGAACCCCCACTATTCCTCAATTTAAAAGAGATACATGCTCAAAAAAAATTTAGCATCAATAGACTTAAAAAGTCACATAGTTTTTTTTATTATTTAACAACAAATCTACAAGCATTAGTGTAAAATACATGTATAAAAAAAAAAGCATGGTCTATAGCTTTACTAGCAAGATTCTTAGGATTAAAAAATCATGTCATAGTAAGCCAAATAACCCAATATTCAAGAAATATAAAAATTGAGTTTTCTAATTTCCCAATACTCAAAAAGAGCAATTTCGAATTAGAAAAGTACTTTAATAAAACAAAATATACACTTTAAATTTAATCTTGTCCTAAATTATTTGAATCAACTCAATTGGATCTCAAACAAATATTAATATACCGTGAAACAATGCTATTGAGTCAAAACGGTATATTCAACACCATGACTTGGTAACCTTGGTGTAACTCATCTCCCATAATATATATACTGCTATATATATATAAGACACAATATTATAATGTATATATGGTGGGAAACTAAAACTTCCATTCCCTAACAATGGTATATGCAATGTTTAATAGTTATTAAACATCCTTAAAAGAATCATGTATTTTAAAATTTTCAATCAAAACAAACGGTTATGAGTTACACCCAGTTTAAGAATTGTCATAGCACATTTAAACGTATGCAACCAACATTAAATCCCTGTGAATTGTGTTATCCAAAATGTATTGGGATGCGAATAATGTATAAAACTGAAATATGAAATTAATAGTAAATATTGTAAAATAAAACAGAACCTGATTTAGATGCACTACGAATATTAGACCAAGTCTAGTGTTTGACACTATATCCTTAAGACAATTTATGCCCCGCAGTGGTGTTCACGAATTTGCGGCATTTGTCTCCCAGGATACAACGATCTCCCCCTTACTATATAAGTACTTCAAATAATAAGGTTCCAGCGAACCATACTTGTGTTTGTACTCTCTCAGACACTTGACACACAAACAATGTATATATGAACTAATATAAAATCTTACTATTAATTTCTTTTCTAAATGAATGAATAAGAACCCATATATATAGATTGTAGGAGACTGTTCGTCAACAGTCACAACCTTTCGATAGAAGACTGTTCGTCAACAGTCACATCCATTTAACTAAGGGTCTATTTGGCATGAACAAATAATTCATTCAATTAAAAGCTAATTTATCATTCAAAATTTTCAACAATCCCCCACATGAATGACAAATTGACTATGCAATATGCAAATACAAATGCAGACACACTAGAGAGAGTACAGTGGAAAGACACTGCATCAGGATGGGTAGCTTTTGGCCTTGAACCTTCCGTAGTGAAGAACTATCGGATTTACTCGGCTAAATAGTGAACGTGATGTCTTGAACTATTTAGGCTTTGGTGTAAACCTAGACAATAGAACTCACACAGTATCTCTCTGAACACTTTCGGTTCTCACGGTTGTGTTCATTTTGGCCCTGAACAACTCCTGGTATGCATAAGTGCTATTAGAGAAACTAAGCCTTTATAATTCTCATAGAATCGCCACATTTCACACTCATATAGGTGATTTCCTATTAAGAGTATCCTGCAATACTCCAATTGGATTTTCAAGATATAGGAATCATTAAAAGCAGTTAAGCTTATCCTAAGACTTGCTACAGGCATCACTTTCTATTTATCATAGGAACGGGTAGAGAAATATCTCTCCAGTGATACGGTTAAGTCACACACAATTCGGTTGTCCCGTTGAACCTAGATCTTGGGATATCCAGTCAGCTAGGTTGGTTTGCCATTATGATGAATTTTAAAATATAGGCTTTATTCCCAATCCCCTCGATAAGCAGTTTATTCGATCTCTCATTAAACATTTAGTTAGTGAATTCACTTTATTATCTTTGGACTTTATACAGTCTACAGAGATAATTCCATTTGAGATCAACTGCTTTACGGTATTGTGTCTTCGAAGAATGTGTCTTGACTTACCAAACTATTCTGTGCCTTCCAATTGTCGATTGGCTACCACAACACATCCAAATTGCAGGCACAGGTTTTGTCCAACTTGGAATATCCTTTAAGTAACGGCGAAGCCACTCTGCTTTTTCTCTTGCTTTATTTAAAGCACTAAATTCATATTTCATTGTTGATCAAGCAATGCAAATCTACTTAGAGGATTTTCAAAGGCGCTTGCACTAATATAAAGATATATTCACTTGTGGATTTTGATAAATATATTCACTTGTGGATTTTGAGTTTTTTGAATCAAATATCCAATTTGCTCACTGTACCTCTCAAGTATAGTTGGATTCCTTGTATAGTGCAATCCATAATTCAGGGTGTGTCTTAATTATCTGAGAAACTTAACTATCACATTCCAGTAATTTGTAGAGGAAACTAATGACATAGCATTTTTATGCTTTTGACATACACAATTGTCACACTAATTAATTTTAAACCCAATTAACATCACACCATTGCCTGTCATTACTTTGGTGCTTGCTTTAAACCATAAATCGATTTATCAAGTTCAAGAACAATAAACTCTTTTGATTATTCCTTTATTGAATTTCTGACAATTCACACACTAATAAATTTATGTTGCTAATCTCAAAGTCATTAGCTTTAAGTTATAACGCCTTTAAGTTACAACGCCTACGTGAAACCAATAGTCATCTTGACTAATTTATTAGATTAGCACATTTGTACAAGCAAAGTGTACTCAAAATCTCTATACTTACAAAAAATAAAATCTATTCATATGTTTTACAATATATCTCTACCCCACATTTGTAAGTATAGAGGATATACATATATATATATATATATATATGTTCAACTAACCAATTTGTGAAAACTAATTAAATACATATGTACATGATATGTATCTTGAACATGTGACCAAGAGGAAACACCATATAATATACGTATAACATAAGCAATATATCTATCAATACAAATCAGAATCACTAACTTTTGATACGAAGTGAAAATTTCGAACACAGTAAAATTTCAAATTATACAAATTGTGTAAGCAACTCAGGAATGCCTACCACCTTAAAAATACAGATTTATCCACTACTGATGTTCCACAAGTTCCCAACCTTTCAAATAATGTGTGTGATATAGATATATACAAAGATTCTCTAAAGAGGGTCACCTCTCTTTATTAAAGGGAGGACATTTGTTTTGACCGTCAGATTGTGTTTAAAAACTGTGAAATGACAAAACTGCCATTAATGAAAACACAATCCGACGGCTAAAACAGAAGTCCCCTCTTTATTAAAGAGAGGGCGTCCTCTTTAGAGCCTGACTGTAGATATATATATATATATACAATCATTAGAAAAAATTTCAATATCACATGCTTATGCTTTATCATGAATTAATCATCACATTTTGTGTCAAACATTTTAAATATGCCACCAAATTACATGCTTATATGTATAAATAACATATAACCATTTTTCCTTTTAAAATAGTCCACTCAAAAATTTAAACGAGTAAAATTAATTTCTTTTGAAAAACATTCCTTTTATAGCACCTGTGATGGGTCATATATTGGAACACAAGCACCATTTCAAATACTTTTCTTTACACAATTACTACCCTTTGAAACACCTAGACTTCAACGAATGATGACGGTTTGCAATACTGTTCTAAGAGGTAAATTGTTTACACAATAACTAAACCATTTGCAAATTCAACCAGATTTAGTGAATTTAATATAAACTGTAATTTCCATATTAAAACAAAATTCAAACAATGATTTGGAAGCCCAGTGATTTGAAGCAACACAACAATTTGAATAAAGAAATTCAAAATTTCCCTGAAAGTTTTGGTTTCCCTTAGGCTCTCTTAATGAACCAGATTCCAGATCTAGAAGATATATATTTATATATCTAAACAAAATATAGTCTCTATTGTGTATATTTATGGACATTAACACATTCAAAAGGATCATCACATTTTCATGTATGCATACATATATACACCAAATATCCCACACGTGTTATATGTATGTAGATCAAACATGCCCAGAGTTCACATTTGAAAACCAACGTAGACGAGATTCTTAAACTTTATTTATAATCCTGATTTGGAAATTCAAATTCATAAATAGGAAGCAGTTGTAAGAACTAGTGAAATGAATCAATTGACAGAACCAGATTGACACAAACAACATATGCACCTCTCTGCACCAGATTTTGTAAGTTTCTAGATTTTAAAACACACAACTAACAGCTAACTTCAAAAAAAAAAAAAAAAATTGACTAATGTAATCTTAGCAAACGGTGCAACTTTTGAGTATCCAAATACTTATAGTACAAAACGAATATGTATCAACCGAATAAGAAAGAAAACCCAGATTGTAAAACCAAAAGTATAACTTATGTTTCGTAAACAGAAATCGACAGGCACAGGATAGAATTTCTATTTTTCCAAAAACAAAAACGTTTGGAAGAAAGGGCACTTGTTTGTAATATTGAACCACAAGAGATACATTTTAGTAATATGGTTCAAAACGGGCACTGTTTTACAAACATGCTCACGACATATGCACCAATTGTTGACCGTTCAAGAATAATATACTATTCTTCTCAAAAGTTACATTGTTAATTTCTGAAATGTGAACTGTTGAACCAGTATATATGTAAAGTTATAAACATATACACACAAAGAGTACAACTGGTATAAAATATAAAAGACGAATCAGATTAATGCATCAGATTCAAACATTTGCCAAACCGTAAAACTTCTAGTTTGATAAATGCAAATTTTTCGAACCAAAACAAATTTAGATTTATACAAACAGTAAACAATACCATAAATTGTCTTAAGATTGCTATCCAAAATATATTGGGATGCGAATAACATATAAAATTGAAATATGAAATTAATAGTAAATGTTGTAAAATAAAAAAGAACCTGGTTTAGATGCACTACGAATATTAGACCGAGTCTAGTGTTTGACACTATGTCCTTAAGACAATTTATGCCCCGCATTGGTGTTCACGGATTTGTGGCATTTGTCTCCCATGATACAACAATCTCCCCCTTACTATAGAAGCACTTCAAATAATAAGGTTCCAGTGAACCATACTTGTGTTTGTACTCTCTCAGACACTTGACACACTAACAATGTGTATATGAACTAATATAAAATCTTACTATTAGTTTCTTTTTCTAAATGAATGAATAAGACCCATATATATAGATTGTAGGAGACTGTTCGTCAACAGTCACAACCTTTCGAAATTAAAGGAGATTGTTCGTCAACAGTCACATCCATTCGACTAAGGGTCTGTTTAGCATGACCAAATAATTCATTCAATTAACAACAAATTTATCAGTCAAATTTTCCAACAAATTGTCCTCTTACTACATGGCGACGTGAGTCTCCTCTTCGCCATGGTTTCTATCTTCTCATTTCCTTTCACAAAGAATAATAGACCATTGAAATAATAAAATCTTATACCCACACTATTTTTATCACACACTACTTTATCTCAAAAAGCAAATTTAAATCACAATCTAAGCCAAGAGAGCAAACACTCAATGCACAGGATGAACAAAATATGTGGAAGTTGTAATAGGTACTGACAATGACTGTTGAGAGTCTTTGCCTTAAAAGAGAAAAAACCAATTTAGTTACTCTATGTAAACGGTGTAAAAAATGGTTTTTCTATATAAGCCATGTATAAGTACCTTACTTTCAAAACAATGATTGACTATATAAGGACATCACACGTAAAAGAGTTGGACAATAGAATTACTATGATTAGTAAACTTCAAAACCGTTGGGTTATAGCATTAAACCTCATAAAGACATTCATTGGGTAATAGAACTAACAATTAGGAACCAGAAAATATAACGCAGGTTAACAACAAAAACTGTTAGAGAACCAAAAATTAAAACCAATGGCTAACAACATAATCGGTTTAAAAATACTATTACCACAGTAATGACTAAAAATAATTAGAAAGTAATACATAATTATTTTATTAAAATAATCCAACATTTTCTATCTCAAACTCTTATGAAGATTCTTAAATTAAAAAGTTTGTTGAGATCTAGGGACTACGAGGATGTAGATTCATGGCAGAATAAATAGTCTTAAAATTGTTGGGACTGTAAATAGAATCGGAACATAATCACCTGATCAGTAGTCTCTTAATAGATCTTGGGCTGAGTCGCAGATCTCGCTCTCTTTAAGACGTTTCGTGGCTCTACCCAAAGTGTGCAAGCAGTTCGTACTTGTCACACGTCGTCCCCAGGATAAAACAGTCCATAATCAACTATGTCTCAGTTTTTTCTTTGTACCAAAAAAAACTGGTATACTAAACAACCTTTCTGATATAGTTGTTCGGTAACTAAAAATTAGCAAAACTCTCGATTTTAGAAATAGAAACACACTGTTTTTTTTTTTTTCAAACTTGGAAACTCACAAGATAAGGAAGTAATTTTCGGTTTGAGGACAAGATCAAATTGGAAAAAGGATTCGTCTCCTCTGATATACGACTAAGCCAATATATATATATATATATATATATAATAAATCTGTCCAAACAGCCCATTAGACCATTGAACTTTCTGTTCGTTTGACATTTAATATTACACACATTTTCAACAAAGCAATTTCCACACGTGGGAACACAACATGTAAACATATCAGCCTACTAGGTGTTGGTAGTAGGCCTGTTACTGGGCTATTACAAAATGCATTGTCCGTTAGGTTATATTCAAGTTATAACTGAAGCCCAGTAACTTCTAAGGCCCAAACTCTCCTCTTGTTTGACTTAGATATGGGTAGACCCTAAAGAAAATTCTAATAATATTATATATGAATATGGGGCTGCTCATGGAGATAAAGACCATTTAGTAGATTATCCTACGACAATTTATTAAAATACTCCAACAGAATGTATGTTTGTAGTGTGTACTATGACTCTTGTCCCATTCTTGTGGGTTCAAACAAATCTGTTTATGAAACCACCATTCGTAACAAAATTCTTGATCAACAACCTTTCAACTTATGCTCAACATTTTTCCAGTGACAAATTTAACAGGAAACAAATCTTGTTTATGAAACCACCATTGATCATTAGCACATTGCTTGCAGTAAAAAAAAAAATAATAATAATAATAATAATAATAATAAATAAATAAATAAAACCAAGTTTTACACTGCCAAGAATGTTAAGTTCATAAGATTTTAATCAATGCATCAATGTTTGCACTGAAAATAAAACGAACAACCTAATATTTACTAATTAAAATTGTCACTGCGAATAACTATTGTCTTGACATAAAGTAAACTATTGGAATATGTTTAAATTGTAGTGACAAATTATACACACAACAAACTATTTTACACTACAAGAAATGTAAAGTTAATAAGACTTAAATCAATATATCAATGTTTGCCATGAAAAAGAAACAAGAACCTAATATCTACTGAAAACAAATTTTCACTGAGAATTACAACAAAGGTAGCTAAAATCACATTAACTGCAGTCCTTTAAATGTGGGATTTACTACCATATTCGATTATTGAAATCATTAAACAGTTTTAATACTATATATATATATGGAAATCCGTAAATAGATTTAATGGTGTATATATAGGTTTGTATACAAACGTGTATATTATATATATATATTGACTTCTATGTTATGTCATTTATACTAAGGGTAAAATTATCAACTAAATATCATAAAATGAGGGATTTGGACTAATTTCAAAAATCTTTTTGATTGTTTGGACTTATTAGTATAATGTTTTCAGATTGGACCTAATCCAAATAAAGATTGGTCAATCGGGATTTTAGGCTAGATTTCTATTGAAAATATGTTATTTTCTAATTCAGTCAACCACAATATAGTCTGTGCATAGCACGCGTTATCGACTAGATCACTTTAATGATTATAGGGTTGTATTTTAACCATTAATGTACAATTTGAGAAATATAAATTTAGTATTTAATCACCTTTATAATTATACTCAAAAGACAATTATAATTTATTGTTTTAAATTTAAATGTATAAAACTTGGGACACACCCAAAGACACAACTTTTTTGACACAACCCAAGAGACGTGTCTATCTCTTTCCTGTGTCACTGTGGGGTCCAGTGACATCATATGAGAGATATAGACACATCTTTTGGGTTGTGTCCCAAAAGTTGTGTCTTTGGGTGTGTCTCAATCTTTACTCAAAATTACATTAGTGTAGTATATTTGTTATGTGTAATTGATTAAATTAGTATCCAAATAGTACTTGTTAGCTTTAATTTCTTTAAGGCAATATTTATGTTTGTTTTGATGATGAGAAATTTATTGATAAAAACATGTTTTTAGTCGTTCTATTCTAAACTATTATCAAGTCATTTTCATTGTGCTAATCTCTTGAATTATGTTCTTAAATGTGCTAACTTTGTTTGATTTCATGAGATAGCATATGGTGAAGTCCAAGAGTGATAGAGCTCATCAAGGATCAAGCTTGAAGGCTTGAAGATTTTTCATCCTTGATTGAAGAGTAGGATTTACTTGTAAAGCATTTTGATCAATCACTCATAGGGGCTCAAGTAACATTAGTTGGACTTTAGGATCCTTACTCTTACACTTTAAAATACTCTCAAGGACCTAAACATACTTAGACCACTCACTTAAATTCATTTCACAAAAGCTTTCAAGTAGCTAAGTCAAAATGAACAACTCTTTGCAAATGGGTCATCTTTAAAGGCAAAATTGATCTAATTAGTAAGGAACTAGATGTTGATTTTATATGGTTGGAAAGATATTTGAATCTAGTTTCCGAATCTTCAAATGGATCGCAAATCCGAGTTTTGTAGAGGAAGTTATGGCTATTTTAGTAAACAAGTGTCAGTCTGTGAAAACAGTCAACTGAATTGTAAATACTTCAGTCGACTGGATTATAAATTCAGTTAACTGGATTGTAAAAAAGTCGACTGTTTTGTGTTTTTGAAAAGTAGCTACTGCTAAATTTTTTCCAGTCGACTGGATAGCTTATACAGTCCACTGGATTGCCCAGAACAGCTAGTTTTCTAAACATTCCAAAAATTATTTTTACAACCACACCCCCCCCCCCCCCCCCAAACATCCCCAACGGTCATATATGTTTAAAAGCTATATATAGGGGTGATTGTAAGGGTTGGGCAATAAAGTAAAATAATTCAAACAACTTGGTTTATCATCATTTCTATTTGAGCCATAGTTTGAGTGAAAAATTAATTTTCTCTAGATTTCAATTATAATTCTTGAGAGAGCAAATGTAGTGAGCTTTCAATTGTATTATTAACTCTTTAAGAGAGTTTTCTTTGTACCCAAATCATTTATTTGTAAAGAGTGAGGGTTAGTAACCATTATGTGCAAAGAAGAGGTGTTCTTCTTTGGAAGAGATTGAAGGCTCTTGTAACGGTTTGGTGCACACCCGTGAAGTGTACCAAGACGGTTTGATCTTCACCCGTAAGTAGGTTGATAAAGGAATCCTCAAGAGGTGTTCTTGAGGGGTGGACGTAGGTCGCGGTGTGCGGGTTGCCGAACCACTTGAAAACTCGGTTTACAAGTGTCTCTTCCTTTTTCTCTTTACTTCATTGCTTGTGATTGTGTTTAATTTGCTATTAAGTTTTAAAAAAGGTTTATTTTCTGGTAAAACTTTATTCATCCCCCTCTAGATTTTCATTTCGGGCCAACAGTACTATTGAACTAAAAAAAATCACCATTAAAATGTGACATTTGGAAAATTTTTATATTTGGGTGAAAAGTAAATCTATACAACAATAATTAATGTGATTTCTGCTAAGGTATGTTTGATAACCCAATTAAGTGGTGAAAATGAAAATTTTCAGCTCTTATTTTTTCAGTGCGTTTGATAACGTACCACTTAATTGAAAAAGTAGCTACAAAATCATTGAAAACTTAAAGTGAAAAATTTCTACTAAAAATAATCACTGAATGTAGTCTATTTCGGTAGTTGAAAACTGTTTTCAGTACTACAAATTCAATCGCTTAAAATTTTCAGTACTTAAAATTCAACACTTAATTTTCAATACTTAATTTTCAGTTTTATCAAACGCACCCTAAGTATTTGTCACGCCCCGAAACGGAAAAAATAGAGAAAAATAAATTTCCTTTTTGGGTCCAAAGGCAGCGATTGGTGAAGTCACACTATTGTCCACACCACATAGTACTAAGCAGCAATAAGTAAAGGAGATGACAAGAATAAAATCTAAGTTCTGGTTAAAACATAACATAATGTCAAAAGAGGTTACTAGCTAACTAGCTATTACACATCAGAGTCTCAAATCAAAATAAAACACAGCGAAAGTACAATGTCAAGGCAACATATGCCTAATTACAAAAGGTCTGGAAAGCAGTAAAGATAATTAAACTACAGTCTAGCCTAATCTTCAATTGGCGTAGAGGTAGTCTTCGGCATAGTAGTCTTCCTCTGCCTGACCTCCTTCGGGGTAGTCCTCCGTCGGGACATCGTAACTGGCATAGTAGTTCTTGCATGCAGGTCCTTCACCTGTATAGTCATAACCAGGGTGCGCTGGAACATGGAAATGTCCAGCGGCATAAACGCCGTTAGCTTAATGAAAGCTGAGTGAATTAGATACTAACAGGGTATCAACTATTGAAGTTATAACAAGCTATAAACGATAACCATTAAGATTCAGTGAGGGTAACTACTTAATCATTTTGATAATCCAATTACTAACTTGTTACTCATTTTAAGACCGACGATACCTTATGATAGAAGAACAGACTCGATAGTAGTTTACTCCTAAAGGATACACCATTGCTCCGTCCACCGCTTTTAAGAACATATGCATAGTCCACCGCAGTCATGGATATCACGTCAGTCCATCCCCAGCTTTTAAGAACATATGCATAGTTCACCGCACTACAGGGATATAACGCTTTAAGCAACAATACATCATGCTATAGCCACGACTTAGCGACGTCTACCAGTGATCGCGGTCCACCGCAGTCGTAGACACCTTCGTTTGTCTACCGCTTTTAAGAACATATGATTTGATCATCTGGCTATCTTAGGGCAAATGGTCCGGTCCACCACAGTCATAGATACCTTCGTCTGTCTACTGCTTTTATGAACATATGATCGACCAAAGCCTGCCCACACAAGATTCCGAATCTTAGCAAACTTACTTAAGTTCAACTCTAATATCGATACATGACAATCCCAATGTGGGCTAACTATTCTGAATGAAATGAACGTTAACTCCAAATGATTCACAATTATTACGTCATCTAACGTCACAACCATTATCCATTAACCTCGTTGTTACTATGAGTCTACGTCGCATTATCTCATTATTACGTCTATATTACAATAATAAAGCATGCTGGAGATACTGAATAATAAATAAACAACTAAACAGTTATAATATAAACTAAACAAGATAATCAACGTTCTGCAACTTCCAATCGATTGGGACAAGGGTCCAATCGATTGGTATAAAAATAGTATCAATCGATTAGTAAAAAGTTCAATCAATTAGTAAAAAGTTCAATCGATTGCCATAAATGTCAATCGATTGGGATATCAATCAATTGGAAAAAGTCCAATCGATTGGGACTTCGTCTTCTTCACAGTGAAGGCTGTCCAACATGAATAAATACGAGAAATCATCGTTTAAACTCCATTTCTTCATTTAAACACATTCTAACATTAGTATATTGCTACTCAGTGAGTTTAGAACTCACTTTAGGTGTTAAGGGCATGTTTGGTTGGGTGTATTGAAGCTTGGAGCTTCAATGGCTTCTCCCTCTCTCCCTCTCTGTCTTCTCTGCCTCTTTCTCTCTTCTTCTTCTCTTTTCTTCTTTCTTCTTCTTCTCCTGATCCTCTTCTTCTTCTTCTCAGTCCATCTCTGTGTGTGTGTGTAAGTGTATGAATATATATATATATATATATATATGTGTATATGTATATATAAGTGTATATATACACACAATACACACACAAGCTCCCTCTCACTCTCTCTCTGTTTTTCTAAAAAGGAAAAACGCAGGAAAGGGTCACATATATATAGGGGATACGTCTTCACGTGGACAAACCCCAACCAAAGCAAGAGAATCTGCCCAGCTGCTTCCAATCGATTGGTATAAATGTCAATCGATTGGTAATAGGTATAATGCTCCAATCGATTGGTAAAAGTGTCAATCGATTGGTATCCAAATTATACCAAGTGTAAGGGAAAGCTCATACAAGTATTAAAAGAAGCATACAAGGTCTTATTCATATATTATATTACAAAAATACAGGGTATTACAGTATTTTAGCCAAGAAGGAGAACAATCCAGTGAAAAAACTTCCAACCAGACTCTAGTTGCTTTACATATCCTACTGGTTAATGAGACACGACCTTTTTTTTTTTTTGGGTGGGGGGGGGGGGGGGGGGGGGTTGGATGAAAATGAGACACTATAGTTTTTATTTTTTTTGCTAAAACATCAATTCATATAATTAGAAGCACAAGTACATGAAATAAAAAATGATTATCCTACAACACATAGATAGTCTTTGACCAGTAAAAACAGAAAAGCAAATGAGCGACAAGATCCCCTCCTCATGCGGAAAAGAAAAAAAGGAAAACACAGAAACACGTTCTCGCGCACCTAAGAGAGGCAATCAAGGAGAGTTCATACCCACATGCTTGAAAGCTATGAGAACCCCCATCCACTGGAATACCAGAGTACCACCTTGGACGGGTAGGATGTCGCGATTGCCGCTTTCCTTGAGGAAATAACTTAGATGTGTCAGAACTGGAGTGACAACCTCAACTCCGGACACTACCAACACTAGATCTGCAAGAAAATATCTTCAGATCTGGGGAAAGTACATGTGAATAACCTTCACAAAGGAAAGGGAAGAGCTTCACATAAGAATGGAGAGGAACCAAACATGGCCATATTTAGATCTAGGACCAAAAAAAAAAGGAGGGGGGAGGAAAGGAGGGCCGACCAAAGAAAGGGGGAAGGTGTGGGGGGTGTGGAGGAGTGGTGTAAGTGGAGGAAGAAAGGAGGGGCAACGTCGGCTGCTAGATAGATTTAGAAAAAAATAACAAAACCATCTCTTCTCTCTCTAGGAATTGCCTAGGGTGAGAATCTCTCGGGTTCCTTGTGGAGTTATTGTTTTTTCTACACCCAGACACTACATTTGCCAAACGAGAGATATACCTAAATTTTTTTATTTTTTATTTATTTTTTTATTTTTTTGCTAAAGAGATAGGGTAATACTTGGGGCACAATCAAAGTCACAACCTTTTGCTTACAACCTCCATTTTGTGTCTATCTCTCTCTTGATGGATCCCACAGTGCCAGTGACCCCATAGTGAGCACTAGGAGAGAGAGAGATACAAAATGGAGGTTGTGAGCAAGAGATTGTAACTTTTTTTGTTGAACAAAAAGGTTGTGACTTTGATTGTACCCCAAATATTACTCAAAGAGATATACTAATTACTATGGCTATACTTTCTCCTTTTTTTTTTTTGCTAAAAGAGAGATATATCTGCACACATTATGGCTCATCCCCCTAACCATATGTCTCTAGCATATTCAATCAAGTGCCCATAAAGATCTGGTTGGGCCTGATTTAGAAAGCCTAAAACAAGAAGGGAACATTTGATCAAGCGTCCATCCTGGTACATGGAAGGAACATTCCATGTTAAAACCATTAACCACTGTTTTGGAATCTATATCAATATCGAATTCCAAATTTGAATCTCGAATTTGTTTACCCATGGCTTTTACATTTGCATTACCTGCAGTGCACAGATAAGTAGTACCACATGCCATAACAAAGTATTTAAAAACTAAATTTGAAACATAGGATTTCTCATAACTACTAGACAGAATCGATTCAAACACAACTGTTATCGCAGATGGAAGCTAGCAAAATAGATGATTTTGTTATCTTGATTTCTTCATAGCAAAGTAGCCTAATGATTTTGCAAATCAAAAAAGTATACAAACATATGAATGACATAACTTACCAATAATACGCTTTATTTGTATACAATGCGAAAGGATTCTCTTAAACATGTGTCCAAATAGAGTAATATTTGAGGCACTAACAAATTCCACAAACACTCACACACATTCTATCTCTCTCTCAGTGGCATTGTGGATCCCTAACATTACATTATTGGTCCTAATGATATCAAACTTTAAAAAAGACTTATACCTGCATAATTTCCAAAAAAAAATTCTTACATGTACAGGTTTATAAAAACATGTCAACATGTAAAGATTTTCCGAATATATGAGAGATTGATGACTCATGAACTTGACACTTTGATGTAAGTCTCATAAGCAAGTTGAGCACTCAAAAGGTCCACAACAGCCGAACCAACCGATTTAAAAACGGTAATTTCCTCCAAATCCCTCCTCCCAATTTTCTCACCATTAACCAATTCCACCAATTTTCCCACACTTTCCGGGGAAATCACACCTCTCTCAAAAGCACCCACAACCTCTCCAGCTTCCACAAGCGCCGCCTCACAATCAACAAAAACTTTCCCCCTCTTTATCGCTTCATCATCACATTCCTTCATAGAATGCTTAAACGACCCCACAAGGTCCAAGTGGGTACCACTCTTCATCGCCGCTCCGGCGACCAACGGCGTTTCAGCGTTGGTCGCACAGCTGATTATATCCCCAATTCGAATCACCTCCTCCAAACACCCATTGCTCTCAAAACAAACCCCATCAAATTCAACCTCATCAACCATCGATTTGACCAAATCTACCGCTTTCTCAACCGTCCGATTCCAGATTATCACTCTGTTTATGGTGGGTCTGGAATTGAGATGTGCCCTAATCAAGTGAGCGGCTAAAGACCCAGCACCGATCATTACGAGAACTTTTGAATTCGGGTTCGATAAGTATTGTGAAGCTAGACCCGAAATGCAAGCGGTTCGGATCAGGGTCAACTCGGTTCCGTCGATGGAGGCTAGGGTTTGGCCGGTGAGTGAGTCGAAGAGGACGTAACTTGCGTGCACTCCGGGTAAGTTTAGGGATGAGTTTTGGGGGTGGTGTGTGACGAGCTTGACGCCGATGTAGGAGAGAGAAGGAGAGAGAGACCAGCAGGGCATGAGAAGGATAGAGGAAGAGGGGCCTGTTTGGTGGGTTTGGCGAATTGGGGATTGGATTGTAGTGGGTGAGGCTGTGGAGGAGAGAGAGGTTTTGAGGTGTTGGATTAGGGGTTTGTAGGTGAGGATTGATCGGAGAGTGGGTTTGTTGATGAAGACTGGAAGTGATTTGGTGGTGGCGAATGGGTCGCTTCTGGTCGCCATTGATGAGTATTCGAAGCTTTTGTCTGTTTAGAGGTAGAAGAAAGAAATAGAGAGAGAGAGAGAGAGAGAGAGAGAGCAGTTAGACTTGACTAGTAGTACTTCACTAGCATTGGGAGAAAGAAAATAAAAATACTACACGCTCAATCCCTCCCTCACCAATATTACTCAATCAGTCCCTTTTTTTTTTGGTACACTTTTTGAAACTCAATTTATTAAAGAGATAAAAAGAATTTACACATATTTTTTACAATTGTCTTTAATTATTATAATAATTTTTTTAGTTTTATCTTGATATAAATTTTAAGGAATGATAGTTTTGAAAAATAAGTAAAAATTGTATACCAATTTAAAAAAATTGACACTAATTTTAAGACATCCCAAAATAAAATATATGATTCAAAAAAAGAGACGAAGAGAATACACTCTAGCTCAACTTTTTAGGGGGATACAAAAATATTTACAACTACTTTTTATAATTATCCAATAATATTTTGGGACAATTAGTGGAAAGGAATGCATAAGATTTTTTAATAGTAAGTAAAACTTAAATTTATCTTTAAGGATAAATCTTTCCCTTATTTCTTAGACAAGAATACATTTATTTTTATCATCTAACTCTAACCACTATTACCATCACCCCCTACTACCTCGGACATATCATCTAACTCTAACCACCATTACCACTTGTTATAGGAAAAGTTTAGTAAAATTTCACTTATTTTTAAGTCGGAGATAGTAAGGAGTGGTGGTAATGGTGGCTAGAGTCAGAGAAAGAGAGAGAGAGACAATATTTAGCCTAAGGATATTTACCAAATATAAGTTTCAACTAGAGAGACTTTTTAACAAACTAAGAAATCTTTTAGACTCTAAACTCTTAAGAGTCACTTTGAGGAATTTTCTACTAGTATTCCCTAATATTTTTAGTTTTGTCTTAGTATAATTTTCAAAGAAGGGTACTTTTAGAAAGTAGATAAAAATTGTATTACAATTTAGGAAAGTGGACACTAATTTTGGAACATCCTAAAAAGGAAATGTAGACTATTTTTAAATGACGGGGGAGTACATCCTAGTTTTCACGTCTAAATTCATACCCAATAATTCTAACCCTTGATTTCAGTGGAGCCCATGTGAGTCTCACACAAAACCCACCAAAATCAAGGGACAAGATGTGGATTTAGATGTGGGGATAGAATTACTCAAAAAAAAAAAAAAAAAAAGATTAATTACACTTTACCCCATGTGGTTTGGCTCGATAACACTTTATCACCCAAGTGTTTTAAAAGTGACCACTTAACCCCTGTATTTTCGGGTAAAGTGTCACCGCAACAGAATCTAACGGAATGTGTCAAGTTGACACTTTACCCCGAAGTACAGAGGGGTTAAAGTTTCATCAGACCAAACCATAAGGGGTAAAGTGTCATCGACCAAACCACAGGGAGTAAATTGGTCACTAATTTTGAGACTTAACGCTCTCCATTAGATTCTGTAACAGCGACACTTTACCCGAAAACAGAAGACAATTAAGTGGTCACTTTTAAACCATAAGGGGGTAAAGTGGTCACTAATTTTAAGGACTTAATGCTCTCTATTAAATTCTATAGCGGTAACACTTTATCCAAAAACACAGAACAATTAAGTAGTCATTTTTAAATCACCGAGGTGAAGTATCATCGAGCTAAACACAAGAGATAAAAGTGTAATTAGCCCGAAAAAAAATTGTGAAAATCAGCATAGAAGGTTTTAAACGGGTCACACACCTTGTGAACATTTAGGCCCTGTTGGAATCTGTTTTTAAATGTAGATTTTGGATCAATTGGTTTCTTGGACCAAACAGGATAGACAAAAAGTATCGATTCGTCAGTATACATATAGGCTTAATTACAAAATATACCCTTAAAGTTTGGTCTTTATCTCTTTTTAATTTTTATCTCATTTTAGTCTTGTAATTTCAATTGCAGTAATTCGATCCCTGAAATTTTTTAAATAGAAGCAATGTGGTCCAAATGTTCAATTTTGTGAGAAAAGTTAACAAAATTTACTCACATGCTATATGTTGTCACACTTTTTAGGGGTAAAAATAGAACACTACCAATCTCCTCACCTGTTTATCAGCATAATTGTGCATAGTAATATATGAATTCGTCAAATTTTATGACAAAATGAGACATTTGAAACATATTGCTTCTATTTAAAAACTTCAAAGATCAAGTTGATGCAATTAAAACAGGAACTAAAATGAGATAAGGATCAAACTTCAAGAGTATATTGTGTTATTAAGCCTAATGATTTTGATAAGAAACTTTATTTCCCATAAGAAATAGTTGTTCTGGGTAATTTTGATAGGAATAAATATATATATATATATATATATATATATTAATTTCTGGTCAGTTATCACGAAACGAAAAAACCATGATGTTTGTACCCCGAAGAATTCTCTAAATATCACAAGTCCGAGCTCATACAAGTATATAATTTAGATCAACTTGGGCTTGGGCTGGATTAAATTGGCTAAAGGTTAGACTTAGGCGAGCTTACTCGTCTAAACCTGTATATTCCTAAAGCTAAACTGGTTCCCACGAATTGCAACCCTATTATTGGTCGTGAGGGTGCAGATCGTGGAGTGTGAACTGTGAACAATTTTTATTCAAGCTGATATTGAAGTGTACATTATAGATCTAAGAGCTAGGCTCAAATCTGTTTCAAAACGCGTTTATAAGTTAAAAGTCCATACCTTTGCATGAAAGAGTTAAAATGAATGATGAATTGAAAAATGAAAATAAGCTGACATTGCGAAGGAGCCAAATTCTGCAAGTACCTGCTTGGAGATGGTACTTTATGTGATCCTCCATCTTTAAGTAACTCAAAAGTAGGAAAATCATATTTTCCCCCTGAACCGGGAATTCAATTGTACTGTAAGGAACTGAATGGCATGTTATAAATTGATGTAAAGTTCCATGTGTACCGGAACGGAAATATTTACAAGCCTCACCAAGTTTATTTACAATTTGTAAGATTAGGAGTGGCTAGTCCAGACAGTCAACTGTTTCTCTCCCCACCCAGTTCAACAACGGTCTGGATATCTAAAAAGGCCGATACATGGAATTATTCCCACGAGTTCCACGATCCCACTTTCACATGATTTTAGAAAACCTGGGCTACTTGCTAATCTATCATATCCCTGTTAACTATCTCGGAATTTACTGCTTTAGGATCACAATTTAAGTTAACGGAAACAAGACAGGCTAGAGAACGAATCAACTAACTGTTTACCGATTAACTTTCGCCCATGTAGGCTATTTCTGCCTGAGATGCACTCCTTTCGACCGCCCGCCACCATTCATCATCCTCATCACACATTTCATACTGTTAGGTTAACAAAAAGGAACCAAGAATAAGTGTGCAAAAAAAGGTAAGTTGATTGAATAATGCTTCGTTTGGCATGAAAGTGGCTTTTTCGGTAGTTATGTATCAATATCGATATTGCTGCAATGCATTCAGATGTTGTCGTTACAAAATCCAAACATACCGTAATTCGTATCTTATGCAAACTTCAAGATTCTATAACGTAAATGACATCAAAGTGAGTTTTTTTCGGATAAGTAGAACTTATATCCAAAAGGCACCAAAGGGGTACATCAAAGTGAGATTCAACAATAGGACATCAAAAATAAGTTTCACAACTGAATAATATTAGGTGTACTAAGAATGACATCTAATGCCTCATGGCCAAACATATGCTCCTAAGTCCTAACAACTTTCTTTTAATGATCTTATTAATGGAAAGTGCATGCATTACCAAAAACTTGAGGGGAATATTTGTGCATTGATAAGATTTACAAGTCACAAAGCTATAATCAAATAATATATGGCAATGAAAGTTCTAATTTCTAAACTGAAGCAAGAGAACTGAAAGCATGAGTGGAGAAAAAAGTACCAACCATGTTGCTGAGATCCAGTGTCTTTCGCATATCTTCAACCTTGTCTGCAAAGTTTACAGCTTCAACCCACCACCCATCTTTCTTGCAGCTGTCTATAATGCTTTCATCACTGTGAAGTGGCAGATGCTCCTCACCATTTCCAACAACTTGAAGCCCGAGCATATTTTCCGCTGAACCTCCATTATTCCCAGCAGAATAGATTAAATTTGTGGAATGAGGAATTACATCCACCGGGACAGGACGCAACGGAGATCGGTAACCTAATACAAGTGATCAGCTCAGTGACAGTGATCACTTGGAAGTCAAAGATTAAAATTAGAAGATTAGAGCGAGACAGGGTTCTAGGGCACCTCTGCAATCTGGGTCATGGCATTTCTGATAATAAACAGCCCTTGTTATGTCAACAACATAGATTACTGCAAAAAAAAAAAAATGAACAGAACCAAGAAAATCAATGCATGTTACCACATTGCCCTTCACATATGCAAAAATGTTGTCGGGACTCGGAACTGAAAACCAAAAAAAAATTGCAATCTTATGGGAACAGATTCAAAAGTTACTGCTAAGCGATGTTTTGTTGGAGCCTCATATTGCTAACAAGGGTCCAAGGCATCAGTATAATAACGCATGTAGCCATTTTGGCACTACTGCCACAAAGGCCAGCACACAGTGGGCTACGTCTAAGAGATGATTAAGGTCAATATCACATTTGGATGGCCCAAATAAAATATGAATACATTTTCCACCATCCTCGAACAACAAAATGAGAAACTAGAGTTGTGACCGTGTCTAGGCTACCATAACCTTGTTTTTCTTGCTAATTGCTCATCAAATTAGTACTAGGTAGACAATATCCCTTTCTTCCAGAGTAGTGAGACAACAGAAGAACTAACATAGACTTTACGTACATGCGTGCATGCAATACACATCACCAGGTCTTGTAGGAAGCCACGTCTAATGCGAATAATAATATTTTTGGTTAGAAAAGAACGACGAAATAAATAACATTACCATGGTTGCTTTTATGTTGTCTACCGATGCGTTCACAGTATCTGTTTCTTGACATGCTGTAGACCATCAATCCATACTCTGAGAACCAATACCAACTTCGAATTTTGCCTAGAATTACATCAAATTTAAAGAAAATAAGGAGACACGTTTAGAGTTTGAACAGTTACTTGTTCTTTGCAAAATCAAAAACAGTAAAAAAGATTAACCTACCAATGGATGGTCAAGAAGATATATTTAATATCTGAACAGTAATCATAACTTCAAATATTCCGAATTATCAAGAATTGAAATGTCAACAATTCAAACAAATTACTTTCTACTCAACAAGGTACAACCTGATACTTTTCCAATGGTGGCAACATATTCTACAAACATGTCCAGTGCTGGGAAGGGTGATTTTCCCATCAAGTAAGTCCTTGAAGCATCATCTATGCAAGCATTCAATGCAAATTCTTGCGGGGCACCAGATAGTTCACGGAAATCGCTGTTTATCTAACCAAACGAAAAAAGTGAATTTTAGTTGTAGCATAAACTTTGATGGAACAAAAAAACCCATCTCTTCAAAACAGTGATTTAAACCCTCAAAGTTGCCAGTAGACCAGAGAGTGAAACAGTACTATTTGGAAGCCCTAGTTACCTCTGTATCGAATTGCAGGGCCTTCACGCAGTCTAAATCCATTTTGCAAATCAGAAGCCTCTCACAGTCAGCATCCATATTGCAGATCAACGATGCCATGAACAAGTCTTCCTCACTCTGTAATTTATCCCCTTATCAATGATTATATATATAATTTCTTTTAACAAGAGATTTCTAGCATATGTTCAAACTCAAAAGTTTAGAAAAAATAAATAAATAAGTGCTAAGCTGAATTATTAATCTTACGTGCAAAGGATTGCCGTACCATATCCTTACATCTGAAACGCCCAGTTGGTAGAAGCACAGAATTTTTCCCTGCTTTCGATGATAAATGTAAGCGAAAACAACGATTCCTGGTATAGACTGCATTGTCCACAAAAAGCTGGGATGGGCTATCATCAGAGCTTGAATCTTTTGAAATAAGCATCTTTTCATATCTTCCATCCCTCTCCTTTGCACTAAATATCCGTGAGCATATCTGAGATGTTTCACCAAACAGTGACTATGGTTGATATTCCACAAATGAGAAGAGGAAAGAGATCGGAATAATTGAAGCAATATAGTTTTCTAATATGCGATTTGAAAGAGGCTACTGATGATGTGTAATTTGAAATGCAGAAATAATTGTGTTAATCTAATGCTCAGCAGATTCATTAATTGAGCAAGTCAAACTTAAAATAGAAATAAAAAGGCATCATGAAAGAACTAAATTAGACAACATTTCTAGCAGGTTAGGAAAACTCAAGTTAACATTTTGAGAAAATTAGGAAAAATGATTGAAGAATAGAGTAAGCATCTACGTATGATTACCTCAGCAACAAATGCGCCAGCATGTGAGTTGTCCTTAAAAGCAGTCTTCGGGATGCGGATGATTAAATGACGAGAAAATTTATCTGCAAACAAGAAGCACTAAAGTAATTAACCAAGCAATATAAATCTCAAAGTAAAATTCATACAATTAATCTGCAAACCATGACCTGATTGTGCCTACTAAAAGATCATACCTTTTGTAGAAGAATCAAGTTCAACAATCCAATCCTGGTCCCCTTGAATAGAGTACTTCTCAAATAAGGCTTCGAAGATAACTGATATCAAGAGATCAACCATTTCATCTCCATTCTTTTCTGCATTTTCTCTCATACTGAACTCCAAATCAAAGTACAGATGGCAAGGTAATCCCTGAGAGCAACGGATAGCATCAGACATGAACAATGTAAATCTTCTGTTTTTTAAAAGATGCAAGAGTATTAGGAAATAACAAAGAAGGTCTTGCACGAAACCACTAAATCTTGCCCCTTTAAAAAACCAAACAATCTCTCTACAAACGACGATGCAATAAAATCTTTGGCTGGTGCAGACTCTCTAAGAACCATTAATAAGTAGCCATTACATAGTTCAAAACATCCACACAAAAATAATAAAATTGGTACAAACTAAAAAAGGCAGGTTTGATGATTCAACGTGTTTTTTATATTTCGACTTTTTCATTCTTCCAATTTCATTTTATGCTTTAAAAAGCGTAGGTTCAAAGATAAAAACTAATAAGCAAAGATAAGTAAGCATATAAAAATAAAAATAAAATTTTAAAAAAAAGTAGTGGCTCTCACATCATGTTTTTATGCTATATCAGGCAACAGGAACAATAATACTCCAAAGAGCACCAAAGAAGAGCAGGAAACAGAACATGAAGTGCTTGGGGTTCCAATGTATAACTTATGTAAAATAATCAAGGGCCAATATATGTATCTGAGTGCGTGAGTGTGATCATTCACGTGAAAAAATGGCAAAATAATTGTTACCTCCTGAATGACTTCATAATGGTGACGGAATTTTGGATTCATGCTTTTGTACCTACAGTTCGCAAGAGAGCATACACAATTACTCACATGTGCATCCAATAAGATTTTTTTTGCTACTGTTTACTGTGAAACAGAAAAGAAAAAACAACCTTTGCCAAAAATGCTTATACGTTGAAACAAGGAACCTTCTTTGGCCATTCATATGATCTTGGTAACTAAAAACATGAGCTTGTGCATGCTTTTTAACAAACTGCATTGCCTCATCCTGCCTTGGAAATGTATCCCATATTTCTCTTCTAGACAGATATAAAATTGCAACTAAGCCAAACAGTAACAAATAGTTTTTTTATAAATAAAAAAAGGCCATAACAATGTAAAAAACATAACAATCATACCTAGGGTCCCACTATGAAAGACATTAGTACAATCACAAAAAAGGGAGTGAATGACAAGTACCTTAATTTATTTTGCTCAGCGAGATCAACTCGTATTTCATGTAATAACCGCAATAGTCGGGACGGCCTTTTCGGAGGAACACCATGTGGGGAACCATAAAATACTATTGGAGAAATGTGCCTCTCTCGATTAATGTTGTTTTCTTTATCTTTAGATAAACCAAACTGAAAAATGATGATAAGCATTTCAATTAAGATCTGCTCTAAACTAGATGATGAGGTATGAAATATATAACGAACAAGTGCAATGGATAACTAGCCAACACTTGCATATTAGGTTAATAACTAAAAGACGCCTCTTTCCAAAAAATACACATACACACACACACACACACACATATATATTTGGCTCAGAAAAAAAAAATCCTCGAGAAAACAAGCATAAATAAAAAAATATGCTTGTAGTTACGTTCTGCGGTAATCGCTGGGCCTGGCTATTTCCCCCTGATTTTAAGGATTGGTCGACAGAATTAGTAACCAGCTCCTGAGTTGAACTTGCTTGCTTTAATTTCTTCTTGTTTGCTTTTCTTTCTCTCACCGCTGATTCTGGAATGCAATACGATCATCTCTTAGAATGCGTACAGAAAAGTCCATTCCATATAATAGCTTCATATAAACACAAAGTGAGAGAAACTACTTTGTTTCAGCATGTCAAGTAACAGTATTAGTATATAAACATAACTTCATTTGTTCCATGCATAAACATCTGAAATCCTACCTTTTTCAGGGGGAAACAATTAATTTGATTCTATGGCAACTACACTCTTTCAGAAACTGAAGGTTATAGAGACGAGGCAAAGTTTCAACTCCATGAGATACGTAACGGTGGCTCAAAAAAACTGAGTCTTGGTCCGAAAGAAAAAAAAGGAAAAATACATGAGTAATGCTATGCGTCCCAAAGTTTGTATCTAAAATACATGAGTAATGCTATGCTTCCCAAATTTTGTGTCAGTGGGCCCACTTGATTTTAATTGAAAAATGTTAAAGTGGTTCCACCATTATTGAAGGCGGTTCCATTTCCACATGTGTTTGGGAATCATTTGGGATACAAAAATTTGGGAAGCATAGCATTACACAGAAATACATAATCCCAGTCATGTAAAAGAAGAAGCTAACGCTAATTTAAAACTCTCAAATCATTTGTTGTATTAATAATGAGCAGGAATTGCCAGAGCATTAAGAACCTTATGAATAGCTTGCCTCAATATAAAGGTCCACTAGCAAAGAGTATATACAGAACAAAGTGCCAAGAAATGTGGACATTTGAGACAATCTGAGCATCAGAGGCAGAGAGTGCACAGCAATTAGATTCAGTTTGTAGCAAAACCATTGGGTTCGTGTATTTGACATTTAAATCATACACGAAAGCCCTTAAACCTATAAATTGAATACGAATTTATAATCAACTTGAATTATATAGTTGGGATCAGAAAACTAATCGCGAAATGCAATTTTGGAAATAAAACTTAAGGAGATCAGAAGATGATGAAATCATAGACATACATACACATTTGTTTTTGTGTGTGTGTGTGTGTGTGTGTGTGAGAGAGAGAGAGAGAGAGAGAGAGAGAGATTACGGGGAGGAGATATGCCACATTTGAAGCACTCGAACAAACGATCAACGTCGTCCATGGCTGCACTATTGTGCTTGAATTAACAGTATCCCATACTCTGTGGTTGATTTAATTTGAGTGGGGTTGTTTAGCAAAATAAAAATAAATAAAATAAAATTTGAGTGGGGTTTTATGTTCCTTCAGCGGGAATTTAAAATTTTGAGAATTTTTTTATCAAAAAAAAAAAATTTGAGAATTTTGCCCTCTCATATTATATCTCGATTTGCAATTTGTTCCTTGAATTTTAAAGTTGTAATATTAACCTTGGACTATCAAATGTTCTGCAATGTTTAAAGTTGTAATATTAACCTTGGACTATCAAATGTTCTGCAATGTCAACCCTTCGCAAGGGTGGATGCACATTGAGGCAAGAGGGGAGAGTTGCCCTCCCCTCAACTATTTAAAATCATTATTTTACTCTATAAATTTCACACGTTATTTATTTTTGTTCTTTAATTGTCCTCCTCAACTTTTCAAAATTACTCTTTATACATCAGTCATTTTTGCTTCTTAATTACCCCTCAACTTTTCAAAATAATTCTTTTGCTTGACATATTTCATAATTTTTGCCCCTCCATTTTTCAATATATATATATATATATGCTTTTAAGCTAAAAAAAAAAATCCCTCATATAAGTTTCTGCCCTCCATGAACAAAACTCATGGGTTCGCCCCCTGACCCTCCGTGGTACTCGTAAATAGACAAAAGTTGGTCATGTGGGAGGCACGTGGGCAATTTTCAGGAGGCAAAATGCAACGTGGTTAATAGTTTGGGAGCAAAATGCAACACATCTAATAGTTTAGGGTTGACATTGCCCTCAAAATTACCCATGTCCCTCACAGGTGATCAAATTCCGTCTATTTTTCTGATGGGGTGTCACGGAGGGTTGACATTGCAAAGCAATTGATAGTTCAAGATTTACACTGCAACCTTTTGAAATTCGAGGACCAAACTGCAAATTGGGGAATAGTTTGAGGGGAAAAAATGTTGTTTTTTGTTTGGACCCCCTCGTGGCACAGTAAATTAGGAGTCAGGAGATGAACAAAACTGTGAATTTTATTGTTGTTTCATATGATTGTTACGACGTCGTTTCATCATGCATTAAGAATTTGGTATCGCTCCGTTTGGTTCATGGATTATTTTAGGTAGATTCTAATTACTAGGAATCATAATACTAGTTATCAATTTACTAGGAATATGAAATCCGTGCAAAGTGTTTGATTCACGATTAAAATCCTAGCTGGATTTAGAATCTAGTGTTTGGTTGGGTCAAGAAAAATGAAACAAGAATAATGTTAAATATTGAAGCTACCCTTAAAGGTTATCCATAATAGTAATGATGTTAATTTATACTTTCCACAAATATAAGAGCTAATTTAGATAGCATGAAATTAGAAAATCAAAACCCAGTAACCTTTGAGAATACCACCTCCAAGCTAGGATTTAGAATACACTTTGTGGTAAGTTCTTGTGTGATGTGTATGAGATATATGGATGGATATAACACATAAGCAAGTTAGTACATGTGGAAAAACAGATAAAATATAATAAAATAATGCAGAAAGTGTAGTAGCTAGAATAATAATGTATAAAAATGCAGTAGAGAAATGGGAGTCAGAGAGGACATAGCTCGAGTGAGAACCAAAGTAGTCCCAAATAAGATAGAGAGAAAGCAGTAAAGGGTCGGTTCTCGGGTGGAGACTGGTGTACGGAAGAGAACTTTTTATGAAGCTAGATGAGAGGTAGGGGAAGGTTGAATAATGGTTGAGGGTTGTGTTTCGGGGATTTCGAAGAAGACGGTAAATGCCTTAAGTGCTTGGAGTCGCAGCTTAAGATTGGGTTAAAGCTTGAGTCCTAGGTTAAACCCGATTGTTGGATGTACTGAATGAGGTTGGTATTTATACAGGATTTGTGAGGTTCTTGGTACAACTGGGGGCAGCTGAGTTGGCATCTTAGAAGTGGTTCATCCATTTGAGGTAGATGGGGACTTAAATGCGTATATTTGATGTAGTTGGGGTCATTAAATGGGGGATGTGGACAAGGCAGTGTATTGAGAAGGTGAGAAAACGTATTATCGTTTGATGGTGAACCAATACCATTGGTTGGTCAAAGGGAGACAAAAGGGGGATGAATGCTATTGGTGCAGGAGATTCAGTAAGGGAGGGAACTAAGGTTCTTCTTTTATTGGTTCTAAGGTTTGAGCGTGGGGGAAATATCAAAGCTTTTCTATTGGTTTGGCAGGATGTATTGTCACTTGGAGTGACGATTCAGTATCGTGTAGTGATGGTTTCTACTAGTGTAGAGGGTTAAGCATTGGGGTTCTTTCAAGGTCATGCTATTGGTTTGCAGAATATTCAGCAAGGTTGAAGCGTCTAGGTAGGGTGAGAGTCAAAGGTTCCAGCTGGTCTTTGTGGACATGGGTCCCTCTAATTGGTTGTGAGGCTGGAGGGACAGGGCACGTGATCGATTATCACGCGTCTCTCTTTCTCTTTGGGACTAACCCTAGCTTTTCCTGTGAGGCATTTAGGTAGGGTGGTGCCTCTGGTTCTAGCCGTCGAGCCATGAGCTCTCAAATTCCCAGTGGATCTGGCCACCCTTGGTACTATTGCATGACCAAGGGTGGAGAATCCACGTATAAGTGTGTGCTTGTGTGTAATACAATGTTTATGGGAAGTATCGAGGAGAGATCTGTTGTGGTGCATGAGGATCGTAAGCGACGCGTTTGAGAGCGAGTGGTCATTCCAAGCGATGGCAAGTCTCGACGAGTGATTGAGGGAGTGACCACTTGAGGTTTAGGTCCACATGTCAGATGAGTGGTGGTGGATCGAGTGGAGAGGGAAACAGGTGAGAATGGGGCCACATTGCTTTGGGGTAGGCTCCTTCGTAGTGGGCTTTGTTTATGGGTATTCTGAAGTGGGTCTTCTGAGTGATTACTCTGAAGTGGCTTCAGAGTGAGTGCTCTGAAGTGGGCTTCGAAGTGGGTTGTTAGAACGGTCTCCTTTGTGGTGGACTTTGTTTGTGGGTATTCTAAAGTAGGCCTTAGAGTGGTTACTCTGAGGTGGGCTTCGGAGTGGGTACTGTAGAGTGGGCTTCAGTGTAGGTTCCTCTAAGGTGGACTTTGGAATGGGTGCTCTGGAGTGGTCTTTGAAATGGGTACTCTGGAGTGGGCTAGTTGAGGTGGGTCTCAGGCGAGTTTCTCAATCGTGTAGTTTCAGAATGGGCTCGGTGGGGTGGGCCCTATTTGTGGCCATTCTGAATTGGGCTAGCGGTTGTTGTTGGTGGAGCCCATAATCAGTGGTGATATTGGTACATATGGAGTCATTAGTGATGTGTATTGGTCAAACTGTATGAGTTGTCAACCACTATCTACATTAGCCCCCTGTCTATATTCTAGGCGTGAAGCGACTAGGATGCGGGCATAATCCTTGCGTATCTTTCTGAGATGGCTTTTCTGATGACGAATGTACATCTCATCTTTTGTAGGTAGTACTGGTGTTCTGGTGGCTTTGTTGATGATTGATGGACGTCTCAACTTTTGCAGATACTACTGATTTTCTAGTGAGTTTTTTTATGGTGAATCTGGTTGGTAGATTGGTCTAGTAGATATTAGTGTTACTTGGTATCCATTGTGCATCATTCTTGGATAGCTGCTAGCCTTAAGGTATATTAAGGCATATTTAATTATGTTTTAATGATGTCAAATATGCTATGATAATTACATGATTCATATTGATTCATTCTTTGTTATTATCATAGTCATTTTTATGCCCATATATAATCTCATGTATTAACATTGTATCAATGTTTTAACATCTTTATGTGCATGAGAATTAATTGATGTAGATCAAGATTACAAGGAGCTCAACAAGGATTAAGCTTGAAGACTTGAAGATATTTCATCCTTGGTTGAAGTCTAGGATCATCATTGTAAGGCATCTTGATCTCACACTCATAGGAGCTCAAACAAATTCTAAAAGTTAAAATTTTGGAAATAAATTTTAAGTAGGTTATCTTTAAAGCAATGCCCCAACCAATTGGAAAATAATTAAATGTTGCATCTTATATGGTTGGAAAGGTATTTGAACCTAGTTTCCAAAACATCAAACGGATCAAAAATCCGAGTTTTGTAGAGGGAGTTATGGCCATTTTAGTAGAGATGTGTCAGGCTGTCAAACAGGGAGGGGCAGTCGACTGAGGGCCCGATGCAGTCGACCGAAGTGAGCAGAATTCAAGCAGAACCCTCTGTAAACACATCTCAGTCGACTGCTTCAAGGCCCAGTCGACTGAAGCGACCTGGAAGGCAATAACGGCTAGTTTTCAAAGGGGCTTTTAATTACCAAACTTGCCACCAACGGCTATAATCTTCCAAGGCCTATAAATACATGTTTTCCCAAGCTATTTTAGGTTGAGATTTTGATTGGAAAACATAGTATTGATCACACATCTCTTTAATCTTTAAACATTATCATTTGAGCCCTAGTTGTGTGAGTTTATCAATTTGCTCAAAATCTTTCATTTGCATTTCTTGAGAGAGCAAAATTGTAGTGAGCTTTATTTGTGTTATCCACTCTATATAGAGAGTTTCAATTTGTATTCAAATCAATTTGTAAAGAGTGAGGGTTAGTAACCCTTGATCGCAAAGAAGAGGTTTTCTTCTTTGGGAGAGATTGGAGGCTCTTGTAACGGTTTGGTCTACACCCGTGAAGTAGATCGGAGTAAAGGAATCCTCAAGAGGTGTTCTTGAGGGGTGGACGTAGGCCGCGGGGTGCGATTGCCGAACCACTTGAAAAATTGGTTTGCAAGTATCTCTTCCCTTATCTCTTTACATAATTGCTTGTGATTGTGTTTAATTTGCTATTAAGTTTTTAAAAGGTTAAAATTCCGCTGAAACCTTATTCACCCCCCCCCCCCCCCCCCCCCCCCCACTCTAAGGTTTCCATATTTGGGCCAACAATTGGTATCAGAGCTTCGGCTCTTCTATTTTCAAAAGCTTTTTGAAAAATTTGAGTTAAGATCCATGGAAACCACATTCTTTGAAAATGGATATTGTATTAGTACTCCTCCATCATTGAGTGATCATAAGTATGATCATTGGAAGAGGAGAATAGAAATTTATTTTCTTTCACTTGACTACAATCTTTGGAGTATTGTCAAAAATGGTTTTTCTCCTAAACCAAAGATTGAATGGAATGAAAGTGATCAAAATAACTTTCTATTGAATCTTAGAGCCATGAAAATTCTATATGATGCTTTAGATAATGCCACATATAATAGAATTCGTTCATGCTCTAATGCTAATGAAATTTGGTTATCTCTTGAAACTATGCAAAATGGTACTAACCAATTTTTTGAAGAAAACAATGTTGATGAAGTTGTAGAAGATATTGAAGGTCAAGATCATCAACAAAGAGAGAAAGAGTCACAAGTGAGAGAAATTCGAGAAGATAATCTTTGTCTCGAGAAAAGCTATATATGCCTATTTGCCAATGAAAAGGATAAGGAGAATGAGAAAATGGCAAAAGGGGGCACTTGGAGCGATTCAGATAGTGATGATTCCGAAGACGAGTCAAGCGACCAAGAAGCCGCCCATGAAAGCAAGGTAAAAGAGGTAAACTCAAACTCATCCGCTAATTATGATGAATTTCAATGTGCATTTGAGGAGTTACATGAGGAGTTGGAGAATATGGGAATCAAATACATAACTCTCAAAAAGAATTTTGCTATACTTTCAAATGAGTTAAATATTTTGAAATCCCAAAATGAATATTTGAAGATTGAAAATGAAAAACATGTATTATAAGCACAATTTTCAAATGAGATTGAAAAAGAAAATTTTGAGTTGAAAAAGAAATTGGATGATTTGAAATCTCAAAATGATATTTTGAGAAAAGAAAAACTTTCTTCAACCAATCAACCTTCAAATGAATTTATTGAAAAGGAAAAGGTTGAATTGAGAAAGGAAGTGGATGATTTGACAAAAACTTTGGCCAAGTTTACCCAAGGTGAACAAAATTTGAATATGCTTTTGGGAAAGCAAAAATGTGTTTTTGACAAGGCCGGTTTGGGATTTAATCCCACATTCAAGGAAAAGAAGTACAAAAACTTCTTTGTAACGTCCACATCCTCTACTTCAAATTCTCAAATTTCTCATAAGAATTTCTTTGTTAAAGAATCGATTTCAAAAGAGACCCTTCCCCATGTAACTTGTCATTATTGCATGAAAAGGGGGCATGTTAATTACAAATGTTCATCTCGTTAGAAAATTAACATGATTTGGATTGTGAAAGGATCCTCTCCTACCACCTCGGCAAATGGAGCATCCAAGAAATGCTTGGACAAAGGTTAAGTATTGATTTGGTAGGTTAGTAGATAATTTTGTTTTGATTTGTTTTCATCATCCTACTTAATTTTTTTTTTTTGATTTCATATCATACTCTTATTTGTTACAAATCACTTTGATTTTATTTAGATATGCATACTTGATTTTTTTTTTTTATGCATAATCTTGTTTCATCAACTTGTGATTTGGATATGTCTTTACATAAATCATCATGCTCTTGATATTACTTATTTGAAAAATGATGATATGCTTTTGTTTGATTAGACAAAGTTTTAATAATGGTTAGACCAAATGATGTTTTATGAATCATTCAAATTTTTGCTGCTGAACTCTCATTTTTATGGACTACTGAACAAAGCAGTCGACTGGTACCCCAACACATTCGACTGATTCAGGTGTGAGGCTTTGAACTTTTTGATTCTGCATTGTTAAGTCGACTGAGGAGTCGACTGATCGAATGCACAGTCGACTGATGCTTTTTTGTTTTCGTCGACTGAGGCTTATTTCAATTTTATTTCATAAATTCTCTCTGGTTCAGTCGACTGACAAGTCGACCCAGTCGACTATTTTGATAATTTTTTAACTCTCTGCCTAGGGACGTCGACTAAAGGAGTTCTCCAGTCGACTGATCCAACTAAATTTTTGTTTATCTTATATTTTGAGTTCTCAAACTTTATTATTGGTATCTTTTGGGAGAATATGCTCTCTATTCATATCTTTTGGTATCTTTATCATTGCACATACTTAGGGGGAGCACTTTCATGTTTCATTAGCTCACATGTAGTTATATTTGTTTATATTTCGTATCATTTTGGCCTTTTGATTTGTATGCCTATTGTGAGGGGGAGCTTTGTGTTTTATCCCCAAATCTTTTTGATAATGTCAAAGGGGGAGAAATATGAGAAGTATTGGGGAGAAGTATTTGGGTAGTTATCATTCATGTTCCTTAACATATGATATCCATTATGAATGACAATATGAAAATGACCAAATGTGCTTATATTGGCATATCCTTCATTGGTTGTTTGTCATCATCAAAAAGGGGGAGATTGTTAGCCTTAAGGTATATTAAGGCATATTTAATTATGTTTTGATGATGTCAAATATGCTATGATAATTACATGATTCATGTTAATTCATTCTTTGTTATTATTATAGTCATTTTTATGCTCATATATAATCTTATGTATTAATATTGTATCAATGTTTTAACATCTTTGTGTGTATGAGATTTAATTGATGTAGACCAAGATCACAAGGAGCTCAACAAGGATCAAGCTTGAAGACTTGAAGATATTTCATCCTTGGTTGAAGTCTAGGGCTATCATTGTAAGGCATCTTGATCTCACACTCATAGGGGCTCAAATAAATTCTAAAAGTTAAAGTTTTGGAAATAAATTTTAAGTAGGTCATCTTTAAAGCAATGCCCCAACCAATTGGAAAATAATTAAATGTTAAATCTTATATTGTTGGAAAGGTATTTGAACCTAGTTTTCAAAACAGCAAACGAATCGAAAATCCGAGTTTTGTAGAGGGAGTTATGGCCATTTTAGTGGAGATGTGTCAGGCTGTCAAACAGGGAGGGGCAGTCGACTGAGGGCCCGATGCAGTCAATCGAAGTGAACAGAATTCAAGCTGTAACACCCTGTATTTTAATTTTCATTAATAAATAAATATTGCATTTCATTTCCATGAGTATTTGATTTAATTTCTCTTTGTAATAATTATCTGGGGTCAAACTGTAATTTCCAAAATATTTTCTATGGTTTCAAAGCAATATCTATATCTTTGTATAAACCGGGAATTTTATTCCTACGCTGATATTATTTTCCTGTATTTTCTTTCAACCGTAAAATACCAATTTTGGTTTGAAGTCTGCGTTATACCGCGTTTTGGGTGTGGGAGCACGTGAGCTCAACCACACCGGGCGAAATCTATTGATTTCTTGGAGCCCAAATTTCTCAGTTTATATATATACGTTAGATTTCTCTCTCTCTCAATGACAGTGTCTCTCATTCTCTCCCACACAACTCTATGCTTCTCTCATTCTCTCTCAATCTCCCTCAATTCTCTCAAGAACACACATACACACAGATTATATATTATATACATACACATAGTTATATCTATTGATATATATCAACCAAGAGCGGGAGTAATTTCAAGAACGACGGAATTATCGGCGGAATTTATCTGTCTCAAATTCTCTGTATCAAACACCTCAGTGAGTATTATAAACTCACTCACAACGTGTATATATGTATAATTCAGTGTATACGTGTGCGTATATGTGTATATACATGTGATACACCATGAAAGCTTAAAAATGGAGTTTTGTAAAAGTTAACCAAAATCAATTCTGTAAATTGGGAATGGAAGATCTTGGTCCCAATAACCTGTGGTTCGAATCCTACGTAGTAATTCATCCATATCGCGACGTACCGTTGATTTTAAGTTTTGACACCCTTACTTTAATCGCGAATATTTAGAGATATAATCCGTATTAGTTAAAATTGATCGCGTATTCTTAATCTACGCGGAAAACTGAAGAGATCCATATATTGCACGACATGTTTGAAAAAGAATCTGAAAATGGGTAAATTTCAGTTTAAAACCAGAAACAGGGGAAAAACAAAGAAGATGACATTCTGCAAGAACTCGCGCGCGCGAGCCGCTCGCGCGAGGCTCGCTCGCGCGGACCATTTCCCCCTTCGCGCGCGCGATCCGCTCGCGCGACCTGTTTTGCCCCTTCGCGCGCGCGATCCGCTCGCGCGATTTGTTCTCCCCTTCGCGCGCGCGACCCGCTCGCGCGATCTGGCAGTTTGAGCAGTTTTTGTATTTTCTTATTAGGGACTGTTTGGAAAAGATTTTGAAAGTTTTTAAAGAACCGTTTGGCTAATGTATTGTTTTAAAGGTCTATGTTTTAAGAATTGTATGAACAAGAACAACTAAGACCGAAATTTATGCTCGTACGATTATCCGGCTTTGTGATTAATTAATGGTGTTATTTATGAAACATTGACATACATATTAGGGTTGAGGTTGTGTCAACATTCATGTGTGTGAAAAAGCGTGAAAAGAGTAAAGGGTGGCGGTTTGGTGTGCGACCTCAATATCGATCGGATAGTATTCCTGGTATTGGAGGCGAAAGTGTCGTGTACGACTTAGATATCGATCGGATAGTATTCCTGGTATCTAAGGCGCGCATTTCGGATATTGATCGGATAGTATTCCTGATATCCGGAGCGATGGTCGGTTGTGATTGGCTTAGATATCGATTGGATAATATTCCTGGTATCTGAGGCAATAGCGTGGTGTGCAGCCTCAATATCGATCGGATATTATTCCTGGTATTGGAGGCGATAGTGTTGTGTTCGACTTAGATATCGATCGGATATTATTCCTGGTATCTGAGGTGATGATTTGGTTGAGTCGGTCTTGTTGAGAGAAAAGTGTCAGAAAGATGAGATGTTACATTGTTCATACACGGTCGCATAGTTATTGCTTACTTTATTCCCCCATGGCTTATGTTGGAATTGGAACCTTGAATCTATTGCTTTTAAAGTTAAATTGCACCGTTGTTTATATGCTTATATATATACATTGCGAGCACTTGTTTATTTTGCTCACTAGCTTTCATAAGCTGACGGCGTTGATGCGTCCTGGACTGTATGTCCAGATTTTCAGGGTCAGGAGCAGCCAGGGTATTTTGACTATGCTACTTAGAGTCAGGAGACTTTCCAGGAGGCTGCTTTATATTTCCTATGTCTTTTAATTTGGGTTTGTAATAAACTAGCTTTAGACATTTGAATAAGGCGTTTTGTGCCTAAGTTTATGACTGCTGTAATAGTTAGTAAGTTTTAATTGTGGAGGTTATATTTTGTTAGTATCCTTTGCTCTAGAAATGTTGTTAAGTTATTTGTTGCAGGGACAATTGGTCATACTCACTTGTCACGACCTACGAGTCCATAAAGGAAATTAAATGCTTTCCTATATTATGCTACGTCGGGGCGTGACAGGCTTTTTGGTATCAGAGCCAGGTTTTGGCTCGACCAATTGTCTAAAGACACATAGGATCTCCCATTAAGATAGAATTAAGATAAGATAGTTCGACTTCATTCCGTGTTTAGGTCGCTTTCTATCGTCGAGAACTTTCTTTCTTATCTGGAGTTTGACCGTATTCTTGTTGATCAATGGATAGGTACCTTTCTCTTGAGATATGGCTGGAAGAAATCTCAGGAATCGTCCCGCTATTGAAGATGCACCCCCGGTAATAGATCCAACCGGAATGTTCGAGGCTTTTGTAAGAAGATTGGAGAGGGTTAGTGATCAGAATGCGAGGAACAATAATCAGAATGGGAATTACAACGGGAATGGGAGGCAAGCCCACCAGATGGGAGACAAGCTTCTCAAGGAGTTTCGCGCCCTGCGACCTGAGTATTTTGCGGGGACTGATGAACCCTGGCAAGCGGAACAGTGGCTACGCCAGATGGAGCGTATCTTTGAGACCATAGAGTGCACTGATCTGGAGAAGAAGTGTCTGGCTATCTTTCAGCTGTCTTATGCAGCGGCTGATTGGTGGGATGCAGAAAAGGCGACCATAGGGGAAGAAGCTACAAGGAGAATGCCGTGGGTGGTGTTTAAAGAAAGATTTCTCGAAAAGTATTTTCCTGAAGAAGAGAAGGACAAGAGAGAGAAAGAGTTTATGGAGTTGACTAAAGGGAATCTGACTGTCCGAGAGTACACTACTCGATTTGAGCATCTGTCTCGCTTTGCTCCACATATGGTGGACACGCCCTAGAAGAAAATCAAGAAGTATCACCGGGGCCTCAACTTGTCTCTCCGACATTTGACTATGGGGCATCTGAGCCAGTCATTTGAAGCTCTGGTGAGATTGGCTACGGGGTTGGAGAATGATGGGTGTCAGAATTCGAAGCCGTTTGGAAATCGACCTCCGCAGAAGAGTTATTCAGGACAGAAACCTGGGTACCCTCAAGGACAGAAAAGGACCTGGGATGGAGGGAAGAAACCTCAACAGACACAAGCAGTTCAGCAATATCAGCCTCTAGCAATAGAAGGGGCCAAAAACAATAACAGCTTCAATTGTGGTAATCCCGATCACCGAGCTAAGGATTGCAGAGCTCCTAGGCGTGCTGATCGTCCGGGAATTGTGTGCTATAATTGTGGCATGCCAGGTCACATAAGTCCGGAATGCAAGGCTCCTAGGAAAGGCAACTATGGTCAGCAAGGACAGGCCCGCCTGAATGCTGTTATTCCCGAGGCTGCTGGTTATGAAGAAATAGGGTATGGAGGAGGTGCTTATGAGGAGGGATTGCCTGAGCAACGAGCAGTGGAAGGTACTCTAACCTTGTTTAACTCTCATGTTAAAGTTTTATTTGACACAGGTGCTACACATTCTTTTATATCTGTTAAGATCGTTCAGAAGTTGGGTATAGTACCGCAACGTTTAGAGGAAGCTTTGAGTGCTGTCTCACCCTTAGGGACCACAGTCAACTTATTACATGTGTGTAAGGATTGTCCTCTACGGTTAGGAGACCGCGAACTTTTGGCAAGATTGGTGGTTCTGTCGATGAAGGAGTTTGATATAATCCTGGGAATGGATTGGCTCGAGAAGAATGATGCGAAGTTGGATTGTGCAAGGAAGAGGATCACATTTGCGGACAAGGGGAATCGACTCTTCGATTTCCAATGTAACCCTTCGGGTGATATATTCCTCACTAGATGCCTAGCAAACATTGAGGTTGTCAATGCAGAGGTGACAGTATCATCAATACCGGTAATCAAAGAGTTCGAGGAAGTATTCCGAGATATTTCAGGATTACCGCCGGAAAGGGACATAGAATTCTGTGTGGAATTGGTGCCAGGTACTCGACCTATAACCAAGGTTCCCTACAGGATGGCCCCTACAGAGTTGTTGGAGCTGAAGGAACAAGTTCAAGAACTTGAGAAATTGGGTTTTATTCGTCCAAGTACTTCACCCTGGGGAGCACCAGTGTTGTTTGTGAAGAAGAAGGATGGGTCAATGCGGTTGTGTATTGACTACCGAGAACTGAATAAGGTTACTATCAAGAATAAGTATCCTTTACCTCGGATAGACGATCTGTTTGATCAGTTGCAAGGAGCCACGACCTTTTCTAAGATTGATCTACGGTCAGGGTATCACCAGTTGAGGGTGCGGAAGGAAGACATACCTAAGACTGCTTTCAGGACGAGATACGGACACTATGAGTTCTTAGTGATGCCGTTTGGGATGACAAATGCTCCGGCTGTGTTTATGGACTTGATGAACAGAGTATTCAAGCCCTACTTGGATCAATTCGTTATTGTCTTTATTGATGATATTTTGATCTATTCCAAGTCAGAGGAAGAGCATGAACAACACCTGAGGATCGCGTTGCAGACTCTCAAGGATCACCGCCTGTATGCTAAATTCAGTAAGTGTGAATTCTGGCTTCAGGAAGTTAAGTTTCTCGGGCATGTGATCTCTCAACAAGGAATCGCGGTTGACTCATCAAAGACCGATGCAGTGGCGAATTGGACTCGGCCGACCAATGCTACAGAAGTCAGAAGTTTTCTGGGACTAGCTGGTTACTATCGGAGATTTGTAGAAGGTTTCTCAAAGATAGCAGCCCCGTTAACTGGTTTGACTAAGAAAGATTTGAAGTTTGAATGGACTGATAAGCATGAACGCGCTTTTCTGGAATTGAAAGAGAGATTGACAACAGCGCCAGTGCTTGCGATACCAAGGGATGGTGAGAAGTTCACTATTTTTAGTGACGCCTCGTATCAAGGATTGGGATGTGTCCTTATGCAAGACGGAAAGGTTATCGCCTATGGTTCGCGACAGTTGAAGCCGAATGAATTGAATTACCCAACTCATGATTTGGAACTGGCAGCAGTAGTGTTTGCGCTCAAGACCTGGAGACACTACCTCTACGGGGAAAAGTTTGATTTGTTCTTGGACCACAAGAGCCTTAAGTATTTGTTTACTCAGAAGGAGTTGAACATGAGGCAACGTAGTTGGATGGAGCTGATTAAGGATTACGACTTTACATTAGAGTACCACCCCGGTAAGGCTAATGTAGTCGCTGACGCCCTAAGTCGGAAGCCTCGAGGAATGATTGCTTCATTGATGTTGAGGGAATGGAAAGCTTTAGAGACAATCGCAGAATTTGATATGCAGATTTCTGAAGGAAGTGACGGACATCACTTTGGATGCCTCGTAGTACAACCAACACTTGTGAGTCGAATCATCGAAGCCCAGGGGGAAGATGAAAAATTTCAAGCATGGTTCGCCAAGATGTCAGAAAAGGACCCTATAGAATGGAAGGTTGGGACCGATGGAGGATACCGATGTCGAGACAGATTGTGTGTGCCAGATTTCGGAGATTTGAGAAAAGATATTCTCGAAGAAGCACATAAATCGAGACTGACAGTACACCCAGGAGGAACAAAGATGTGTAAGGATTTGAAGAGAAACTTCTGGTGGGAAGGGATGAAGCGAGAAGTAGCCGAGTTTGTTTCTAAATGTTTGACTTGTCAACAAGTGAAGGCCGAACATCAGAGACCCTCGGGATTGTTGCAACCCTTACCTGTTCCAGGATGGAAGTGGGAGCACATAACTATGGATTTTGTGGTTGGATTACCCCGGTCACAACAGAATCATGACGCGATTTGGGTAATTGTGGATCGTTTGACGAAGTCTGCACACTTTATCGCGTACAATATGACTTACCCAGTAGAAAGGATGAGTCGAATGTACCTACAGCAAGTGGTGCGACTGCACGGTGCGCCTGTGTCGATTGTATCAGACCGCGATGCACGTTTTACCTCAGGATTTTGGGAAAGTTTGCAGAAGGCTATGGGAACTTCGCTCAAGATGAGTACTGCTTTCCATCCTCAGACCGATGGACAGACCGAGCGTGTTAATCAGATTATGGAAGATATGCTCAGAGCTTGTGCAATCGACTTTGAAGAGTCTTGGGAGACGCACTTACCTTTGGTTGAATTTGCGTATAACAACAGTTATCACTCAAGTATTGGAATGGCGCCGTTCGAAGCTTTGTACGGACGACCATGTTGATCTCCATTGTGTTGGGCTGAAGTGGGAGACACAGAACTTTTGGGACCAGATTTGGTGAGAGAGACCAATGAGAAGATTTCACTGGTCAAGGAAAGGATGACAACTGCACAGAGTAGGCATAAGAGTTATGCGGATCGATGTCGAAAGGACTTGGAGTTCAGTATCGGTGATCACGTACTCCTAAAGGTTTCACCTGTTCGGGGAGTAGTGCGTTTTGGTCAGAAGAGAGGGAAGCTGGCACCTCGTTTCATCGGACCGTTCGAGGTTTTGGAGCGTGTTGGGAAAGTGGCTTATCGACTCGCGTTGCCACCAAAGATGTCCGGTGTTCATAATGTGTTCCATGTCAGTATGTTAAGGAAATACATACGGGATCCTTCACATGTGGTTAATTTTGATGATATTGAGACGAGTCAGAATGTTGTCTACAAGGATAGACCTGTGAGGATTCTTGACCAGAGTATCAAGAGGTTGAGAAGAAGAGACGTTCCTTTGGTTAAGGTTCAGTGGAGGCATCATGACGAGGGAGAAGCGTCGTGGGAGTTAGAGTCAGACATGAGGACTAGATACCCCGAGTTGTTTCGGGATTAGGTAGCTCAGATTTCGGGACGAAATCTCTGTTAAGGTGGGTAGGGTGTAACACCCTGTATTTTAATTTTCATTAATAAATAAATATTGCATTTCATTTTCATGAGTATTTGATTTAATTTCTCTTTGTAATAATTATCTGGGGTCAAACTGTAATTTCCAAAATATTTTCTATGGTTTCAAAGCAATATCTATATCTTTGTATAAACCGGGAATTTTATTCCTACGCTGATATTATTTTCCTGTATTTTCTTTCAACCGTAAAATACCAGTTTTGGTTTGAAGTCTGCGTTATACCGCGTTTTGGGTGTGGGAGCACGTGAGCTCAACCACACCGGGCGAAATCTATTGATTTCTTGGAGCCCAAATTTCTCAGTTTATATATATACGTTAGATTTCTCTCTCTCTCAATGACAGTGTCTCTCATTCTCTCCCACACAACTCTATGCTTCTCTCATTCTCTCTCAATCTCCCTCAATTCTCTCAAGAACACACATACACACAGATTATATATTATATACATACACATAGTTATATCTATTGATATATATCAACCAAGAGCGGGAGTAATTTCAAGAACGACGGAATTATCGGCGGAATTTATCTGTCTCAAATTCTCTGTATCAAACACCTCAGTGAGTATTATAAACTCACTCACAACGTGTATATATGTATAATTCAGTGTATACGTGTGTGTATATGTGTATATATATGTGATACACCATGAAAGCTTAAAAATGGAGTTTTGTAAAAGTTAACCAAAATCAATTCTGTAAATTGGGAATGGAAGATCTTGGTCCCAATAACCTGTGGTTCGAATCCTACGTAGTAATTCATCCATATCGCGACGTACCGTTGATTTTAAGTTTTGACACCCTTACTTTAATCGCGAATATTTAGAGATATAATCCGTATTAGTTAAAATTGATCGCGTATTCTTAATCTACGCGGAAAACTGAAGAGATCCATATATTGCACGACATGTTTGAAAAAGAATCTGAAAATGGATAAATTTCAGTTTAAAACCAGAAACAGGGGAAAAACGAAGAAGATGACATTCTGCAAGAACTCGCGCGCGCGAGCCGCTCGCGCGAGGCTCGCTCGCGCGGACCATTTCCCCCTTCGCGCGCGCGATCCGATCGCGCGACCTGTTTTGCCCCTTCGCGCGCGCGATCCGCTCGCGCGATTTGTTCTCCCCTTCGCGCGCGCGACCCGCTCGCGCGATCTGGCAGTTTGAGCAGTTTTTGTATTTTCTTATTAGGGACTGTTTGGAAAAGATTTTGAAAGTTTTTAAAGAACCGTTTGGCTAATGTATTATTTTAAAGGTCTATGTTTTAAGAATTGTATGAACAAGAACAACTAAGACCGAAATTTATGCTCGTACGATTATCCGGCTTTGTGATTAATTAATGGTGTTATTTATGAAACATTGACATACATATTAGGGTTGAGGTTGTGTCAACATTCATGTGTGTGAAAAAGCGTGAAAAGAGTAAAGGGTGGCGGTTTGGTGTGCGACCTCAATATCGATCGGATAGTATTCCTGGTATTGGAGGCGAAAGTGTCGTGTACGACTTAGATATCGATCGGATAGTATTCCTGGTATCTAAGGCGCGCGTTTCGGATATTGATCGGATAGTATTCCTGATATCCGGAGCGATGGTCGGTTGTGATTGGCTTAGATATCGATTGGATAATATTCCTGGTATCTGAGGCAATAGCGTGGTGTGCAGCCTCAATATCGATCGGATATTATTCCTGGTATTGGAGGCGATAGTGTTGTGTTCGACTTAGATATCGATCGGATATTATTCCTGGTATCTGAGGTGATGGTTTGGTTGAGTCGGTCTTGTTGAGAGAAAAGAGTCAAAAAGATGAGATGTTACATTGTTCATACACGGTCGCATAGTTATTGCTTACTTTATTCCCCCATGGCTTATGTTGGAATTGGAACCTTGAATCTATTGCTTTTAAAGTTAAATTGCACCGTTGTTTATATGCTTATATATATACATTGCGAGCACTTGTTTATTTTGCTCACCAGCTTTCATAAGCTGACGGCGTTGATGCGTCCTGGACTGTATGTCCAGATTTTCAGGGTCAGGAGCAGCCAGGGTATTTTGACTATGCTACTTAGAGTCAGGAGACTTTCCAGGAGGCTGCTTTATATTTCCTATGTCTTTTAATTTGGGTTTGTAATAAACTAGCTTTAGACATTTGAATAAGGCGTTTTGTGCCTAAGTTTATGACTGCTGTAATAGTTAGTAAGTTTTAATTGTGGAGGTTATATTTTGTTAGTATCCTTTGCTCTAGAAATGTTGTTAAGTTATTTGTTGCAGGGACAATTGGTCATACTCACTTGTCACGACCTACGAGTCCATAAAGAAAATTAAATGCTTTCCTGTATTATGCTACGTCGGGGCGTGACACAAGCAGAACCCTCTGTAAACACATCTCAGTCGACTGCTTCAAGACCCAGTCGACTGAAGCGACCTGGAAGGCAATAACGGCTAGTTTTCAAAGGGGCTTTTAATTACCAAACTTGCCACCAACGGCTATAATCTTCCAAGGCCTATAAATACATGTTTTCCCAAGCTATTTTAGGTTGAGATTTTGATTGGAAAATATAGTATTGATCACACATCTCTTTGATCTTTAAACATTATCATTTGAGCCCTAGTTGTGTGAGTTTATCAATTTGCTCAAAATCTTTCATTTGTATTTCTTGAGAGAGTAAAATTGTAGTGAGCTTTATTTGTATTATCCACTCTATATAGTGTTTCAATTTGTATTCAAATCAATTTGTAAAGAGTGAGGGTTAGTACCCCTTGATTACAAAGAAGAGGTTTTCTTCTTTGGGAGAGATTGGAGGCTCTTGTAACGGTTTGGTCTACACCCGTGAAGTAGATCGGAGTAAAGGAATCCTCAAGAGGTGTTCTTGAGGGGTGGAGCCGCGGGGTGCGATTGCCGAACCACTTGAAAAATTGGTTTGCAAGTATCTCTTCCCTTATCTCTTTACACAATTGCTTGTGATTGTGTTTAATTTGCTATTAAGTTTTTAAAAGGTTAAAATTCCGATGAAACCTTATTCACCCCCCCCCCCTAAGGTTTCCATATTTGGGCCAACAAAGGGGGCTTTGAAGAGTTCGTACATCCAATTCTTCGACATACATTCTCTTTCATGCTCTTTTGGTGAAAGAGTGAGACATGCTTCAGGTTCCACTTTATGTCGCAGAGAGTTTCTCATCTGGGTTATTACCATGCGAGGCCAGAGTGTTTTGGCGATGGCGTGGGATCAAAACTTCTTGGGACCTCTGCCATGCTTTGTAGCAAGCTTTTACGTGGAGTGGTGCTTCAAGTTTTTTCCTAGCATATTTTTAGGGATCTTTTCTATTAGTGCAAAAATGAGGAGAGATCGTTTCTAGCAGTGCACATGTCTTATTGGATAGTGCATGCTCTGTCCGGGTGCTATGTTTCTTTGTGGTGCCTGGGATGAGTGACTGGTTTACACTTCCCTCCCCATATTTTAGGGATGAAGATTACGACCTTGGGATGAGTTGGTGATATCCTTGTCTTTCTGTCCTCTTCCGTTATATGGCCGCCTCTGGCGAAAGTACTGGGCTACTGCAGCCTGGGATTTTGGTTTTAGGAGGCCTTGGCCAGATGTAAAATGATTGTACAAGTTCTCGTTGTAAGATCTTGAATTGAACAACATTTTTAGGTGACACGGGGGCTCCAACTTCATTCCTCGTTACGGATATGATTCCAGTAGATGCATGTACGCACCCGTTGTTTGTACATATTAGGTTTGTAATTTGTAGTTGTCGTAATGAGAATCAGATTTTTCTTTCTTCCTGCTTCTTGTGCTTGTGATTGGTGATCTTGTGGTTGATAATGCGTAATTTGAACTATCATTTTCTTTTTTTGGAGAGGTATAATGAAAGTATTTTACTTGCATGGAGAGAATGATATGGCTTACGGAGGGAGGGGGTTACCCGTGTCACCCGCATGGAACAAGGTAGAGTGTGATACTTGTGCCGCCTGAGGTGGAGAGTGCGATGCTCGTGCCACCCTTCTTAAAAGGAGAAGAACATGTTGGTCGTGAGTCACCCTAGTGAGGCTAGAGGAGGAGAGCGTGATGCTCGTGCCACCTTATGGAGAGTGGAGCTCGTTCGTTATGGAGAGACAGAGAATAAATCATAACAATTAATAGTGATAGTGGAGTTATTGAGCATTTGTCGGTGGTGTAGACTGTATGTTGGTGATTACTCATGTTTTGATGTATCAGAGTACTTGTACTATTTGGAGAGGGTACAGGGTGAGAGTGGGAATGTATTTGGTTGCCACAATTTTTGAAAATATCCTGATGTTTTTTCCTACCTAGAGATGTAGACCCGGTGAGCTTTGTGCCTTGTAGCACCAATAGTGAATCAATGAAAATACTTTCCTAAGGGATACTAGAAAGTGAATTTGATGGTGAGGGAGCAAATGGAGTATGTCGTTGGGCAGTAAGTAGTGGCAGCATCATGTCGCTGGCCGTTGGCTGTAAAGTGAGTTTGCTGGCGATCGAGATAATGGAGTACATCACTGGCCATAAGTGGTGGCGACATGTTGTTGGCAAGAGAGCAAGTGGTGGCAGCATGTCATGTGGCAAGCATGTTTATGGGGACATTGTTTTCACCGTGGTCTTTGGGATAATCAAGTTGGAAAATTTGTATCTTCAGAGGGTCCATTTTTTCTTGGCTTCTATGTTGATGTGGTGATGGTGAGGACGAGCTAAGATTTTCCAATCCTTTACATTAATTCCACCAACAAGTATGTTGTGATTAGTTGTACATGATGGAGCAAGGCTTTTGTAAGAGATCTGCTCCTAATCAGTAGAACAAGAACGAGTGAGAGAGAAAGTGAAGCTGACCAACCATTTGGTCTTGGAGAAATTTTTTTTTTTTGGGAGAGTGAGCTATCTAAAATTGACCAAAAAATTGGATATGGCTTATAACTCGGAGGGTCCCTTTCATCTACCTATTAATGAATGTGGACTCCTTGGGATACAACTTAGGTGTGAGACTATTTAAATCGACGGATCCCTTCTCCCCCCATTTGAAAAAGAAACAAGAGCTTGTGACTTAGATGAAACTTTTCCTTCTCCACACTTGGAAAGAAATAAAAACCGGTAGCTTAGTTGGAGTGTTTTCTTCTCGCTACTTGGAAATGAGATAAGAGTTGATGAAACATTTTCCCCCCTCTCGATAAAACATTGGTGCAGCGTTTTCCTTCTCGAAAAGAAATTGGTGGTGGCCTGGCTATGTTTGTGATGTACTACAGTATTGTACTTGATGTATTATATGTGGAGAATATAGAATTCCCTCTTGGCCAATAATAGGTAGCTTTGGTAAGAGAATGAGGGTGATTGGTTGTTTGGTAAAGCTGAGTTGTGGTAACTATGTCCGTGTCTTAGGTGGTGTCGGGTAGTGGTGGGAGGTGTCGAAGAGTGGCGATTGGGAGGTGGTGGCAGCGATGGGTTGGAAGTGGTGGCATCGAGAGAGATAGCGATGATGAGAGAAGGTGAAGGATTGGCGTCAGGATGAGAGAGAGAGAGAGAGACAGAGAGATAGAGAGACAGAGAGAGACAGATCTGTGAGAGAAGAAGGATGTCAACAGTTGACGGTTGGGTGTTTAGGTGGTGGCCTTGGCAACAACGAAAGGGGGGCTCAGCTTGGTGTTGAGGAGGAGAAGACCCGAGGAGAGGGGTGGGCCAAGGGGCCGGCGATAAGGGGTGGCGATGGATGATAGGGATCGGAGAGGAGTTTGTCTATGGTATAGGGTTGGCGATGGAGTTGACGATGGGAGGAATGGGGCCCGTGGGCGGGGCAACGGTTGAAAGGGGTAGTGCTGTCGATGGAATATAGTGTTGTCGATGGAGTTGATGATGGAATATTATTATTATCATTATTATTTGTGTGTAGTCATTGGCGATGGGTTTGGTGTGATTGTCGGTGGTGGGTGGGACTAGCAATGGGAATGAGAGGGGCAGTTGGTAGCGATGGTAGAAGGGTGGTGGTGGGTCTCGGTGACAGCGTTTTTTATTATTATTATTTTTTTGCGCGATGGGTATGGCATTGTCGATGGCGGTTGGGATTGGCTACAGAGGGTTTGCGAATCGATGGGTTTGGGAAACGATCCGACAGGGTGCGCCCGGTACTGGCGACGAGCTTGATCGGTGGCGGTGGCGGTGTGTCACGACCCATCCCGCTACGGGCGGAAATAGGACACGTGGCACGCTACCAAGGCTTATCCAATTCATTAAACAACTATACGCAGTGGAAAAGAACTTTAAACAACCTTGAGTAATTAAAACTTTAGGAAACATTACCCTCCGAGTTGTAAAATCCATATAAAATTGAAAACGTGATTATATTTCGAATCGAATGAATATATGTTAAAAGGGGTCCTAAAGGTACCCTAAGAATCAATCAAAACATTTAAAATATTTCCAGAAGGGGTGTAAAAAGATTTGTTGCAGGGGTCATTTCGACCGGTTGAACGACCCCCTTCGACCGGTCGAATGACCCTTTAGCAAAATCCTTCCCAAAGCTGCAGAATTTGCTAAGGATCAAACAACCTCCTCATTTTAAAGCTTACCAAGACTTCCACTCTATAATCCAACACTCCCCAAGCCTATCAAGGTTGCAAGAACATACCAACACCTTGTTAAACCTTGAAAAGAAAAGACAACAAAACAAACTAAGGCTTGTTTGGATTAAACATGAAAACGCTATTACATTCCTCCAAAAGTCCGAATTAGATAAGTAAAACCATTCAAAACACGAACTCAAGAGTTTGGATTCATTGCAACATAACCAAAAAAAGTTTTATGACCTATTACAACCTTTTAAGCCATCTCAAATCTTCCAAGTCAAAGTTCATAGTCTAACTTCTCAAAATTGCATAATTCAACATAGAAAAGATACTACCACATCTCAATGGGAGAGATTTGTCCGGGGTGATCCCAACGGCCTCACTCTTTGCATTCTTCTTTCCTTTCTTCATACCTGCAATGGAGTAAATCTCCATTGCTCAGCTATATGCTGAGTATACAATTATAAACAAATGTATGTATGATAATTCATGCCTTAATATCATCATAACAACAAATAGTCGCTAAGGAGAGAGATACGCGTTCACCCGGTAATGGAATTGATGCCGTAGCTAGGCCTTCTCCCAAACTACTCATCCAGTGCCCTGGCTGGGCCTTCTCCCAAACCATGCATAGTAACCGTCGCTACTAAATTCTTAAACAACGAGAAGCTTACCCCCGGCATGAGTTTGTATAACCTCCCCTTTGACCCACATAGACATTTAGCATACTCACATAACCATACAAACATGCTTTCATACGTATTCGCGAGTAAATTAACGGGCCTAACTACTACATGAATTTTGCCCGGATCACAAATCATGTTCAATATTTAAAGCATCCAAAATTGACTTTATAACATAAGTCAAGAATTCATACCTCGTACAAACGTCCTATAATTTTGAAGGATGAACTAAGGGACCAATTAAACGTCGGATCTTAAATTTCAAGCGATTCCTACAAGTTTACATGCACTTTCCCCAAAATTCCAACATTAGGATTTTTATAAAAAATTAATCAAACGAGTCCTAAGAGATATCAAAATGAAGCTCTTACCTCGAGGAGCTCGAATATGAAATTTGGTTGAAATTAAATGGCAGAAGTCCGTCGATTTGCGTCGGCAAGCTCTAAGCTCCTAAAACCCCCAAATCCCCCTTTTTGATTTTGGATTTAGAAAAGTTGTAATGAAGAAAATATATTGGAACTTCTATGTATAGGCAGTACTCTCGGAAATTGTGTTTACCTCCCCATGAGTTCTCAAAACTTCTAATTAACTCTTGAAACGTCGCACACGTCCGTTTTATTACTTCACGAGTGAAAACTATAAAGTACACAAGTTTTTGACTAAGTTCCGTTTGTCGCCGCAATTACGTCCGAAAACTAATTTCCGTAGAATCTCTAGTTAACCTACCCTTTTCATGCAACAATCACTCATGTTCTCACCACAGTGTTCAAAATAATTTAAAACGATATCCAAACTATCAGAAATTTACTCTACACAGGTAAATTTACTTTCATGATTTACTAGATAGTCAAATAATATTTAAATCATATAAATGTCATTTAATCATATGAATGCCTCATGATTCTCCGATTACCGTGTCCTCACCCGACACTTCACCGTTGACCACAGTCAACCACTTATCTCAATTATCAAATAACATTGATAATTCTCAAAATCTCAAATATGCATTTTAAAAACAATGAAATTTTGGAACGGGTATGACACGGTGGCGGTGGTGATGGTATATATTTGTTTGTTTGTTTGTTTGTTTGTTTTTTTTTTTTTTTTTTTTTTTTTTCCAAAAAGGGGTCAGCGATGTTATCGACAGGAGTGGGTGGGCTCGGTGCTGTGGATGGAGTTAGCAATGGTGTCTTATAAATGGAGTTGTCGATGTTTTGTCTTGTCGATGGAGAGGGTTAGTGGCGATGGAGGTTGGTGTCTATGGGGCTTGGCGATGGGTGTGGACCAGTGGATGGTGTCGATGGAAGGGGTCAGAGATGGCAATAGGTTGTTTGGGCCCCTGAGTTGGCGACGGTAGGGGTCTCTAGGGTCGCAACGACAGTTTTTTTTTGTTGCTCCAATGATGGCTTAGGTTGTGGGGTTTGGGTAGCGTCGTCGATTGTGGCTATCGATGGGATGTGTGGGGGATGTATGGGTCAACAAAGCTGGCGGCAGCAACAGTGGGTCTCGGCGATGGTGATGGGGCAGGGTTGTGGGTTGGCGTGGATATGGAGGTGGTGGGCCCGGGCCTAGCGATGACATTTATATATATATATAGCAATGGGTGGGTCTTGGCGATGGCAAGGAAATGGCAATGACCTTGGCGATGGGTCCATGTAGGCCCCGAATTGGTGATATCAGCAGTGGCACTGGTGTGGGTTAACGATGGTGAGAGATAGAAAAGTGAGGTGATGAACTGTGTGGGCCCACGAGTTGGCCACGACAGCGATCTTGGTGATGGTTTTTTTTTTTTTTTTAATTGGGGGCTTCGATGGATGGATGGTGCGTCCTCTTTGTGGCGATGAATTAGATAGTGATTAAGTAGCAATGATGGTTAGGAGAGAGGGAGAAAAGTTAGGAGGTGGTTGATGCTGCGATAAGAAGGGGTGGGTCCCCTCTTTTGTAGGTGATAGCAAGAGACTAGAGTTGGTGGTAGCGACAGGTATAAGATATATATAGTATATTACTATTATAACAATAAGAGAGGGAAGCGAGAGAGAGAGAGAGAGAGAGAGAGAGAGAGAGAGGGAGGGGAGAGAGGGGTGGGGGGGGGGGGGGGGGGGGGGGGATAAGTGAGCTCAGGGTTGTCACACGCCGATTTTAGGAAAGCCAAATAATCAGCATAAAACTAAATCTAGACTACTATTCGACTGCCCAACTATCGGAGTGAATACCACGAAGCCCATCCTAATAAAACTTTTTAATGGAAATAGATGTTCTTAAAAACCTGGTTAAAACATTTGTAATAAATCTCCATTTATGTTTTTAAAACAAAACCACCACATTTCCATTTAAAAAAAGAAACACTCATGCGGTTCCGAAAATACTCAAATATATTTCGGGACGAAATTTTCTTTAAAGAGGGTAGAATGTAACAACCCTAATTTTCTAAGTGCTTTTAGTAATTTTTATGTTATTATTTTCGAGTATTAGACATTAACTGTGTGTATGTATCTTAGTGACACCTAATAAAAATGTTGAAGTAGCGTGTATGGGTAGTTAGTATGTTAAGTAGTGTGCTTAACATAGAAATTTAGTGCCCGGGGTCATGGGTATCTATTGGGCTAATCATTTGTCACTTTAGAATGTATTTTTGGGCCCATATAAAGCCTTTTTGTGAGGCCCTTAGATAAAAAACGGGATTCACATGTTTGTGTGTGTTTTATTTATAAGTGTTGTGTGTGAAATATATATACACATATATTAAACCCTAGCCCCCCAATACACTTCTAAACAGAGAGAGAGAGAGAGAGAGAGAGAGAGAGAGAGAGAGAGAGAGAGAGAGAAGAAGAAGAAGAAGAAAGGAAGGAAGGGTAGGGCGCGGGGTATTCGGATCCGGAATCGCGTTCATAGTCCGTTCAACACCATATTTTTCAAGTGCTTAATCGCGACCTAGGTGAGTTAAATGGGTGTATCCGTGTATATATATATACACACGTATATATATATATATATGTATATGCGAGTAAACCAAATATTTATATGTTTAAGTTAATTGTTGGAATTCAATTTTGTATTGGATGCACAATATTGTTGTTTTCGAATTAACTTAGATATTTTTTGGTGACCTTGTGATCACGACTTTGGTATATTAGTGATTGTTATGCGTATAGATAGTTTGACGAACACATACGTGGAATACCCTTGATAAATATCGAAAAGCTATGTAAAAATTCGTTTTTATTATTTTAACAATTGCTGAAAACTTTCGAAAAAATATTGTGCAATCGTGAATTTGAATTTTAACATTCTGCGTGTCCTGTGTAAAATGTGATTCTGCACACTTTTCGTGTTTTGAGTTTTCCCTGATTCTGCACCGTTTGAGCTGTGGATTTAAATTTCAGTAGCAGTTTTTAGAAGGTTAAAAACGTGTTGATTGTTTAAGTTGATTTATGTGTCGGGATGAACTCGTGTTTCATTATTATGATATAACGTGAACTTTTGTTGAGATGTAAGCATTCTCATCTAATGTTGGGTTTCATAAACTTGTGAATGTGAGACCATATGTGTGAAGATTTTTTATAGAAATTAATAATAGGAAATCCTTGAATGTTCACCACTGCTCCTTATGAGTTTAGGCGGCGACTTTGTGGATGACCCATCTTGTGTGATTAGACGGCGACTACGTGGATGACCCGTCTCTTCATTTTAAGCCTTATGCCCGACTTGTTGGTCTATTTCATGTGTATTTAGACATTGTTTATTGACGTCAAAAACGTAAGTACTAGCCTTTCGGTGTAGACTCAAATCCCAGTGATACCCTATGGGAGTTGGGACCGGAGTGGGAGTTAGTATTACGTTAGGAGACACATGGGATATATGTGTAGGCTGAACCATGGATGGGTGGCCGAAGTGGTGAACATAAGATTTAATTAACTAAAACACATGTGGTGCTTAAATTGCGGCTATACGTTGTAATGTAGTTCGTTATATTTTGTTGTAGTCGAATCCTTGTCATATCAAACAACTTATGTGGGTATCCGTTAGTTTAAATGTAGTCTTGTATGTGTGCTGTAATATCTTTGGGAACATTGTGAACTAATAATAAATAGGATCAGATTAGTAAATTAGATAATTTGGTAATTTAATTTCACAATTGAGGGTCGTTTCGCGAAACCTGAAGTAAAACAACAATCTGAGCGACTTTCGTGTTTTACACTTTTCCTAAAAACGTCATCTTGACACCGTTTTGATTTAATTTCAGAATCTGCTGAATATCTCGTGTTTATGAGCTGAAGTTTAATAATTAATTTCTGACTTACGTGTTTAGAATTAATGAACGGGGACGCTTGGCTACCCTTGGAAATTTAATTCTGAACATCTTTCATGTTTTAAGTTTTGTCCAATTCCAACTCCTTCTTGGAGATAAATTCATTTTTTAAATAACATTTAAAAAATGATTTTTGATTTTTTTTTACTAAGTTCTATTTGTATAGGATGGTAGGCCTACTAATGGTTTGCAAGTATCGGCCTACCATATTTAAGAAAGGTAAGTATTTAATTGTTTTTATTCGGGCAAGAAACTACTTGCCACCACATAAACGGAAACTACTCTATTGTCCAGATATGTGTGTGGAACTACCTGTCTTGGCCCAAGAATGTTGTAGTATGATTTGTAGTCTACGGATTCAAGTTGGATCCCTAAGACTTGTGTTTTGTTTAACTCATACCAGTCATGTGACTGACCCGAGTGTGTTATGCATTCGGGTGCATTTCTGTTTGAAACGTAGTCGGATGACATGTGCAGAATAGTATAGTTGGAGTTCATTGTGGAGCAGTCGATCTGTTCGTGAAGTTGAAGATACCTTCTTTTTATTCTTTAATTACTATATGATACTCTTTTATTTAGTTGGCATTGTGAGCCATGGTTGAGAACTTGTATTAGATGTAGTTATATTTCAGTTGTATTATTAGACTTTTGGGGACATTTATAGCAGATCTGACCTGAGATAGTGTAGTGTTGAAATTATTCCGTTTATTATTATAACTAGATACTTTTATTGTGATTCGATGGAGGAAATTATATTTTTTTATGTAAAGGGAAACGTTTGGTTTTCATTTTGTAATAAATGAGAATGGGGAAAATTTGAAACGTTGATTTTTCTTGTAATGATTTTTGGGAATGAATTTGATGATAAATGAGTTTTGTTTGAATAGAAATCATGTGGTTTATGAAAGCAACTAAAATCAGTTTATCTTAAAATGGTCTTTTAAAATTGGGTATGGGTTGTCACCCTTGGATTTTTGGGTGGTTGAATATTGATTAGGGTATGCACTTGATTGAATATTTATCTTTCCAAAAATCGGGTCGTGACAAGGGTCCACATCCACTTTCTCGGTGAAAGGGCTTTCCTTCTATGCGAAGCATGTATATCATGCTAGTTGCAACTTGCATGAGCCAGCAAAGATGTAGCATTTTAATGCTTGGTGATATGGGCAAGATGATGTGGCATTCTAGTGACCACTAGATGATGCATAGTATAGGCGGTTAGATGCCTCTAGCATTAAGTAAAAAAAAAATTTCTTGGGAAGGGTTAGAGGCCAAACCAACAAAATCTCCCCTTCGTGAATGGCTTAAAATGGCTTAAAATGGGCAAGGAAAGTTTATTGGGTGTAACAAGGTACAAGTTAACATGTTGACTTTTCACCATTTGTTTTAATACTAAAATGTTGATTTTCTGAACCAAGTAAACTTTGATTTGTCATAACTTTTTCATTACTTGTCCGTTTGAGACGATTCAAAAAGTTGTGGGTTCGTGTTGATGAGCACTTTATTTCAAAATAATTTTGGGCATGGTGGGTTTTTTTTTTTTTTTTTTTTTGGGGGGGGGGGGGGACCCGAAAATGATAATTTAAGCGACTTCTTTCAACTTTGGGAGAAAATTTTTTTTATTGAAAGGTAATTTTCAATAAATTAAGGTTGTCAAAAATGGTGACTTTTGACAATGAATTGTATGAGAAAATAAATATATAATGATTTTTTGTAAACTGTAGAATGTGTGAATATCATAAAGTTGGAGTAATGTCACAAAGAGAGGAGGAGTGAGAAGGAGAGAGACGAAAGAGAATAAGGGACAAATGATAATAAAGTGAGTTTAGTCTCTGGTGGGACTATAAGGGGAAAAAAAATTCCAGTTGATGGAGGGGTGGCACTAGTGGGTGTGGACCCCATGGCTTGCAAAACAAAGTGTTGAGCATCAGTAGCACTAGAATTTCCAGTTGATGGTTTTATAGGCTCACACATGTAAAAGAGTAACAAAGCTTGGTGCACTGTGCAATGAATAGTGAGTGAATACTTTCTCTATGAGACTGTGACCCACCTTAACTAATGCACTCCACATGCATAGAGCTAGAGATATAGAGAATCCAGGAAGGACACGAGAGGTCAACATGGCTTTGCAGGTTTGGTGCATGCCCATAGGTTTGGTGCATGCCCATCTAAAAGGAAAAATAATAATAATTATATTGCATGTTTGTACATTATAGATATATACATCTAGTGTGTGGGGGGGGGGGGGGGGTGGTTTGCCAATATATTTTTTTAATTGGTGTGGTAGTGGGGCCTAGAGTGACAGGGGGTCTCGGGTGATGTGTGCTTGTGAAATAAAGACAGGAAGTGCAAGGCATTTTAAAAGATTTTGGCAAAAGTTACGATAAAGTCATAGTTTTTTATCCAAAAATTAAGGTTGGGTCATAATGTTTCTAAAAAATTATGAAAATGTCATAATTTTGGGCATGAAGATTTTTTTGACCTAACAAACTTTGACTTGCCATGAATTCTTCGTCCGATGTCCGTTTGGGGTGATTAAAAAAACTACGAGCTCGTGTAGGTGAGCAATTAATTTTGAAATGATATTGGGCATGTTCCTTTTCTTTCTTTTTTTTAAAGAAATAAAAATAATAATTTAAATGACTCACTTCAAATTTTGGAGATAAAAAATATTGAAAAGTGATTTTCGATAAATTCAAATTTGTCAAAAATTGTGACTTTTGACTTTTGATACAAAGTAATAAATTGTGGCAGTCATGAGAAAAGAAAATATAATGGTTTTGTAATAAATAAAAAGTGTTAAACCATAAGATATGTGAATATCACAGAGTTAGAGTAACATCAGAGAGTTGGAGTAGGGAGGGGGAGGAGTTGGGTTACATACAAATATATATATATATATATATATGCATGATGAAATAGAGAGAGGAAGCAAAAAATAAGAGAGATGCTAAACAATTGGATTGCAAATGATGGCATTAAGCATTAGTAATACAAAAAAAATTGTTGTTTGTCAAACCAGTTCAAATGTTGTAGTAGGGCCAAAAATGGAATAGTTGCCATTGATTTCTTTTTCTTTTCTTTTTTTTTTTTTTCATTGAGACTTGTTTGTGCAAAGGCAAGGTGAAGACCAAATAAAAAAAAATGCTTTGAGAAAGAAGGGATGGAACTAGTTGGCGTGGACCCCCTTGGCTTGCAAAAATTAAGACGACATTGAGCAATACCTGAAAATTAGTGTTCTATATTCCCTAAGCTGCATGCGAGTATTCTTCCCACTTTGGTCGCCAAAATGTGGTATTTTCTTGTGTGATGTGTATGAGATCTATGGATGGGTATAACACGTAAGTAGGATAGTACATGTGGAAAAACAGATAAAATATGATAAAATAATGCAAAAAGTGTAGTAGCTAGAATAATAATGTATAAAAATGCAGTAGAGAAATGGGAGTTGGAGAGGACATATCTCGAGTGAGAACCAAAGTAGTCCCAAATAAGAGAGAATGAAAGCAGTAAAGGGTCGGTTCTCGAGTAGAGAGTGGTATACGGAAGAGAAATTTTTATGAAGCTGGAGAAAGAGGTAGGGGAAGGTTGAGTAATAGCTGAGGGTTGTGTTTTGGGGATTTCAGAGAAGACGTTAAATGCCTTAAGTGCTTGGAGTCGCAGCTTAAGACTGGGTTAAAGCTTGAGTCCTAGGTTGAACCCGGTTGTTGGATGTAAATATACAGGATTTGTGACGTTTTTGGTATAGCTGGGGGCAGCTGAGTTGGCATCTTCGAAGTGGTTCATATGTTTGAGGTAGATGGGGACTTAAATGTGTATATTTGATATAATGCCCCACGAGGTCCACTAGCCCAACAACTTGACGAGCTAGCCTATCACATTGGCCCTTAAAATTCTTAAGCCCAAGTTGTTAGTCGTAGTTGTAACGCTCTGAAAACAAAGAGAGCAGAAGAAGGAGGGGGAGAGAAAGAAATATAAACAGCTTCCATAATGTCTTACAATTAAACCGAGACACAGAAATTTTTTAGGAAAGTAATTATTGGAAAGAGAAATGATAGAGAGAAAAGAATAAAAGCCCAGTCACAAATGCGGAAGCGACTTTGGAATTCCACGGGAATTCTTACAAAGATGACTTACTAGCACATAACTCCAAAATGGACTTACATGTCAATGAGTCAAACGAAGGCAAAAGCTTTGAAAATTTAATTAAACGACTATCCGAACAAGCACGAGTTCAAGGGGTATAACGAGGAGTTTTGTGAAGTAAATACTTTGAAACGAGGTATTATAATATAAGAAGGAATGCACATTAAAACATTGATATCGCATAGGGGACTTATGCTTTTAATCTAGGTAGTCTGATGAGACTTGGATCAAGCAAAGAAAGTTTGATTGAACGAACTCTGGACAGAGAGTTCACTCTACAGAAGTTAGATTAAGCAGAGAAAAGTTTGATTGAGCAAACTATGGGCAGAAAGTTCACTCTACAGAAATTGGATTGAGCGGAGAAAAGTTTGATTGAGCAAACTATGGGCAGAAAGTTCACTCCACAAAAGTTGGGTTGAGTAGAGAAAAGTTTGATTGAGCAAACTATGGGCAGAAAGTTTACTCCACAAAAGTTTAATTAAGCAGTGAGACGTTCGATTGAGCGAACTCTATACGATATTCAAAGGGAACTTCTAACAAAAACAATATCGACGGCAAGACGACAGAAAGAAGTTTAATGAGTAAAATCTAACAAATCAGGCTAGGTTTGATAGCTCAAAAGGAAGTTATACTACATGAGTATATACTTGAACCTAAAGATAAAAGAGAAGTCCTTTACATCATACATGAAATTCTTAATATGTACACAACACAACGACGCGACTAACATGTGCCGGTCCCAAAAGAAGATGAGTCTAGCTATTACAGATTTCATATACAATGTTCATATGAATTAGTACATGCAATTCTATCGATCTAATCCTATTTTCCGGCAATAGATCATATAAATTACATGTCACTCTATCCATACATGAGCCAGCTCTCAAAACAAAGTCCTCCAACAAGAGGCTTCAAAATGGATACTTTTTATCCGACTCCTTACACAGGCTTGGGGTCTTTCCCCTTGTCAATATTACCTGCAAAATGATTTGGGATCGTAGTCCCTTAGCGCGACGACTAAGTAGATAATGTATGTAAAAACACAGAGTAATTTCTATGACTAAGAATGAAATGTGATGCAGTGAGGTTGCCACCGAGGCAATGTAGATGCAAGGCTTCTTAGCCATGCATGTAATCGTTCACTCCCCTCGTTATCGGACTGCGAGCCACCCCCGACTGGGAATGTAGCATACTAACCTTCCGATAGCTAGTCGGCTATAAGTTAGCGTTTGGCACGTTCACCCTGTCTCACATCACAACCCGTATCCGAATTTCCATTTCATCTCATGTTATGCCCTTTCTCGTGAGGGATCTTTTCAATGCATATCATGTGTACGCTATGTCTTTGCCGAAATGGCACCGATGAAATGAATCCCTTTGATTCACTCACCCAATGTCAAATGTTTATGCAGTGTCATGTCCTCTAATCATTGTATAATGTCTTATGCATTATTGTCAAGAAGTGAAAAGAATAATAATGAAATTCGTGTTATGACCTCAAATGTACATTAGCACATTATGTTCTAAAATAGTATTAAGCTAGAATTAAGCACACTTTGAATCACAAATGATTTAGTTTGGATAGTAAATCATGATCTCTTCACATGCAATCTCAATAACCAAAGCTAGCATTTTCAACATGAAGTCTAACATGGATTTCAACTATCAAGTAGATAAGTAGGCATATTGATATTATCTTAAGCATGTAAATCACATAGTTCCATTCTAAGTTAAGAAATTAGAGAGAACTAGATTAGAGAAAGTTCATCTAATTCAAGGGTTTTACCCAAATAAACAAGCTTTGTAAATCACACTTAGAAGGAGGAAATTAAATGCATTAATGGACACATAATCATGTATTTCCATAGAATCTAGGAACTAAGTCAATGAAATACTACAAACCCTAGAAATTTACCCAAACAATCCAATACACATTATCATACTTAGAAATAGGAATTAAAATGTATCAATACATAGAAAATCTATCTTGTTCTTGGAGAAATCCAAAGAACTCCCAAAAGTTTGGTTAGGGCTAGAGGAGGGTGAGAGAAAGAGCTCTTAGTAGTCTTGAAGTATAGCTCTCAATCCTTCCAAAGCTTGGTCCTTTAGCTCTAGCACCTTGATTCTTGAAGAAATTTGAGGTTCAAAGCTCTTGATCTTGCTCCTATGGCTTGAAAATGGAAGAAAATGGAGAGAGGAAGAGAGAGGAGATGAAGAGAGAAGAAGATAAGAGAAAAATGAAGTGAAGAGGTAGGTTTGCCCCCCAAATGGCCGGCCACTTTAGAGAGAGGAGAGAGAGTGCCCGTTTTATTTTGTGGTCCAAAAATTAAGAGTAGCAAAAGTATGGGTCCCAAGGTATGGTCCAATTTACACAATGTTTTAAACATGTGGGTACATCTATACCTATGCAAGTAACAATACAACAATTATTCTACAAGTTAGGAAAAAAAATAAAGTACTAAAAATAATGGGTCCATATTCAAGTATAAATTACCAAAATACCCCTTAATAAACTACGGGTCATTACAGTAGTCCCCTTGGTTCAATATATATCAGATTAGCTTTTTATGTTTATCCGATGTGGGACGAGATCTCACAGTCTCCCCCACTCAAAGACGTGGCGTCCTCGTCGGGTAGGCCCAGTTCTCCCCTTGGCTGGTCAATGTGAATCAAGGGGACTACTACTAACAACTTGGGCTTAAGCATTTTAAGTGCCAATGTGATCTCGTCAAGTTGTTGGGCTAGTAGACCTCTTAGGGCGTTACAAATGGTATCAGAGCCAACCCTGGTCCCGTAAGGGCGCCGTGGGCGGTGTGGCAGAGGAGTAGAGGCTCTGGAGAGGGGTAGAGACCCCGAGGTAGTATACCTTGTGCACGCTAATGGGCTGCTCTGTGGTCAATAATGATCTGCTTCCACATCGACCAACCAAGGGGAGAGATCGGCCTACGCGACGAGGACGCCACGTCTTTGAGTGCGGGAGATTGTGAGATCTCGTCCCACATCGAATAAATATAAAAAGTTAGTCTGATATATATTGAACCAAGGGGACTACTACTAACAACTTGGGCTTAAGCATTTTAAGGGCCAATGTGGTAGGCTCGTCAAGTTGTTGGGCTAGTGGACCTCTTGGGGCGTTACATTTGAGGTAGTTGGGGTCATTAAATGGGGGATGTGGATAAGGTAATGCATTTAGAAGGTGAGATGAGGTATTGCCATTTGATGGTGAACCAATACCATTGGTTGGTCAAAGGGAGATAAAAGGGGGATGAATGCTATTGGTGCAGGAGATTTAGCAAGGCAGGGAACCGAGGTTCTTTTTTATTGGTTCTAAGGTTTAAGCGAGGGGGAAATATCAAGGCTTTTCTATTGGTATGGTAGGATGTATTGTCACTAGGAGCAACGACTCAGTATCGTGAAGCGATGGTTTCAACTGGTGTAGAGGGTTAAGCATTGGGATTCTTTCAAGGTCATGCTACTGGTTTGCAGAATATTCAGCGAGGTTGAAGCGACTAGGCAGGGTGAGAGTCAAAGGTTCCAGCTGGTCTTTATGGACATGGGTCCCTCTAATTGGTTGTGACGCACGCGTCTCTCTTTCTCTTTGGGACTAACCCTAGCTTTGCTTGTGAGGCGTTCAGGTGGGGAGGTGCCTCTAGTTCTAGCCGCCAAGCCATGAGCTCTCAAATTCCCAGTGGATCTGGCCACCCTTGGTACTGCTTCATGACCAAGGGTGGAGAATCCATGTATAAGTGTGTGCCTGTATGTAATACAATGTTTATGAGAAGTATCGAGGAGAGATCTGTTGCGGTGCGTGAGGATCGAAAGCGACGCATTTGAGAGCGAGTGGTTATTCCAAGTGATGGCCAATTCTATAGCGAGTGGTCATTCCAAGCGATGGCACGTTCTAGGGAGTGGTCATTCCAAGCGATGGAAAGTCTCGACGAGTGATCGAGGGAGTGACCACCTGAGGTTTAGGTCCACGTGTCAGGTGAGTGATGGTGGATCGAGTGGAGAGGGCATCATGTAAGAATGGTGCCACTTTGCTTTAAGGTAGGCTCCTTCGTAGTGGGCTTTGTTTATTGGTATTCTGAAGTGGGTCTTCTGAGTGATTACTCTGAAGTGGCTTCAGAGTGAGTACTCTGAAGTGGGCTTCGGAGTGGGTTGTTAGAACGATCTCCTTTGAGGTGGACTTTGTTTGTGAGTATTCTGAATTAGGCCTCAGAGTTGGTTACTCTGAGGTGGACTTCGGAGTGGGTACTCTGGAGTGGGCTTCAGAGTAGGTTCCTCTGAGGTGGACTTTGGAATGGGTCCTTTGGAGTGGTCTTTGAAATGGGTACTCTGGAGCGAGTTTCGGAGTGGGCTACTTGAGGTGGGTCTTAGGGCGAGTTTCTCAGTCGTGTAGTTTCGCAATGGGCTCGGCGGGGTGGGCATCATTTGTGGCCATTCTGAAGTAGGCTAGCGGTTGTTGTTAGTCGAGCCATAATCAATGGTGATATTGGTACATGCGGAGTCATTAGTGATGTGTATTGGTCAAACAGTATGAGTTGTCAACCACTATCTACACACTCCATTTTTCACCTTTGGGTGGATTCTAAATCCAGTGAGACACACAATTCAATGAATATTCCACGAACCGAACAAGGATAAATTTTAAGATCACTCGTGATCTTAAGGTGGAATCAAAATCCACCCTAAGAATCCATGAATCAAACGGGTCATATATGACAGGCTATGATTGGCTTATGCTGAACTCGTGTAATAATTGGTGCCTTCTAGAAGAAAAAAAATGGATAACTCTTGGGGCACATAAGAATCCCACACAAACAAGATATATAAATTACAATATGTCTATCTCTTTTTAGTGGGGTCCACTGTCCACAATATCAGTGAACCCTACTAGGAGAGAGATAGACATATTATAATTTATATATCTTAGTTATGTGAGATTCTTATTGTAACAACCCTAAAATTTCTAAGTGTGTAAATACTTATTTTTAGTTAGCAATATTATATGGGTATGCCTAGGTAAGACACGTGTCTAAAAATTTTAAGTTTGGAGAACCCGTGAATTAAATTTTGCAAGTAAGCATATTTAAATTATTAGTAATACCAGTAATATTTCTCCGGTTGTTTTTGTATTCAAATTTCTAATGTTTCGTTATTATCATGACAAGAGATTTCGAGCTTTAATTAAATTGCATGATAGATTATTTGTATGACCAAGTTACAATTTTTGTAGAATAATAGTTTAGTTTCAAGTACTGTTTCGAGGCCCATAAGTAAGTTAATTAGTGAATTTAACATGAGAATTAAGTGCCCAGGGTATGGGTACCCTTTGGACTAGTTGTTTAAGTATTTTAAAATGCATTTCGGGGTCATATGTGTGTCTTTTGAGAGCCTACAAGCCTAAACTCGGGAATAACTTTAATTATATCATTAAGAGTTATATGTATCCACCTTTAGGAGAAAAAAATAAAATAAACCCTAGCCCCCAATACACTTCTAAACAGAGAGAGAGAGAGAGAGAGAGAGAGAGAGAGAGAGAGAAGAAGAAGAAGAAGAAGAAGAAGAAGAAGAAGAAGAAGAAGAAGAAGAAGAAAGGAAGGAAGGGTAGGGTGCGGGGTATTCGGATCCGGAATCGCGTTCATAGTCCGTTCAACACCATTTTTTTTTCAAGTGCTTAATCGCGACCTAGGTGAGTTAAATGAGTGTATCCGTGTATATATATATATACACGTATATATATACATATATGTATATGCGAGTAAACCAAATATTTATATGTTTAAGTTAATTGTTGGAATTCAATTTTGTATTGGATGCACAATATTGTTGTTTTCGAATTAATTTAGATATTTTTTTTGGTGACCTTGTGATCACGACTTTGGTATATTAGTGATTGTTATGCGTATAGATAGTTTGACGAACACATACGTGGAATACCCTTGATAAATATCGAAAAGCTATGTAAAAATTCGTTATTTTAACAATTGCTGAAAACTTCCGAAAAATATTGTTCAATCGTGACTTTGAATTTTAACATTCTGTCAGCGAATCCTGTGTAAAACGCGATTCTGCACACTTTTCGTGTTTTGAGTTTTCCCTGATTCTGCACTGTTTGACCTGTGGATTTAAATTTCAGTAGCAGTTTTTAGAAGGTTAAAAACGTGTTGATTGTTTAAGTTGATTTATGTGTCGGGATGAACTCATGTTTCGTTATTATGATATAACGTGAAATTTTGTTGAGATGTAAGCATTCCCATCTAATGTTGGGTTTCATAAATTTGTGAATGTGAGACCATCCATGTGAAGATTTGTTAGAAGTTAATATTAGAATCCTTGAATGTTCACCACTGCCCCTTATGAGTTTAGGCGGCGACTTCGTGGATGACCCGTCTTGTGTGATTGGACGGCGACTACGTGGATGACCCGTCTCTTCATTTTTAAGCCTTATGCCCGGCTTGTTGGTCTATTTCATGTGTATTTAGACATTGTTTATTGACGTCAAAAACGTAAGTACTAGCCTTTCGGTGTAGACTCAAATCTCAGTGATACCCCATGGGAGTTGGGACCGGAGTGAGAGTAAGTATTACGTTAGGAGACACATGGGATATATGTGTAGGCTGAACCATGGATGGGTGGCCGAAGTGGTGAACATAATGTTTAATTAACTAAAACACATGTAGTGCTTAAACTGCGGCTATACGTTGTAATGTAGTTCGTTATATTTTGTTGTAGTCGAATCCTTGTCATATCAAACAACTTATGTGGGTATCCGTTAGTTTAAATGTAGTCTTGTATGTGTACCGTAAAATCTTTGGGAACATTGTGAACTAATAATAAATAGGATCAGATTAGTAAATTAGATAATTTGGTCACTTAATTTCACAATTGAGGGTCGTTTCGCGTAACCTGAAGTAAAACGACAATCCGAGCGACTTTCGTGTTTTACACTTTTCCTAAAAACGTCATCTTGACACCGTTTTGATTTAATTTCAGAATCTGCTGAATATCGTGTGTTTATGAGCTGAAGTTTAATAATTAATTTCTGACTTACGTGTTTAGAATTAATGAACGGGGACTCATGACTTCTCTTGGAAATTTAATTCTGAACATCTTTCATGTTTTAAGTTTTGTCCAATTCCAACTCCTTCTTGGAGATAAATTCATTTTTTTAAATAACATTTAAAGAATGATTTTTGATTTTTTTTTTTTTTACTAACATCTATTTATGCAGGATGGTAGGCCTACTAATGTGTTTGCAGGTATTGGTCTACCATAGCTAAGAAGGGTAAGTATTTATGCAGTCTAGTTCGGGTAGGAACTATATTGCCGTCACATAAAAGGGAAACTACCCTTTGTCTTGTTATGTGAGCGGAACTACTTTCCTACCCGATCTTTTATTTATTATTGTTGTGTTGGTGTAAGGGATTATGAGCGATCCCTAAGATTGTGTGTGATTAGTTTTATTTAACTCATACCAGTCATGTGACTGACCCGTTGAGTTTTTCTCGCGAGTGCGTTTTTTTTGGAGCGTAGCCGATCGGAATTTGCAGGAATAGTGAGAAGTTCGTGGCATCTGATAATAGGAGAAGTGTGAAGTCCTTATTAGTTTTTAAAATTTTTATTTGAGAGTTTTAATATTTTATATTTTGGCATTGTGGGCCATTTGACTTTATCAGATATTGTTTGAATGATTTTTTTTAGACATTAATTATGATTTTGGAACATTAGGTTTTGATCGTTATTGATTGGATATTTTACTGGTATATTGCGTTTGGGAGTTAAGTTTTATCCTGTACAGACTGTGTGATGTTTGTTTTATTGCGATCACCTCTAATAATCGGACAACTAGATATTGGTTTAGGAATTTTCCCTTGACTAATATTTAATTGCCTGAAAATTGGGGTGTGACAGTTTGGTATCAGAGCTTAAGGTTAGCTTAGCGAGTCTAAGTGATTCTCGGAATGTGGTTTATGGGTTGGTTAGAGCCTTAGGTTTGCGGATTTTTAGGGAAGGGGTTATGTGTTGTAATGTGCTTCTTTTGCATTATGATGCTATGTGTTTCATGGTACTATGTGTTTTGTTCTACTATGTGCTTTGTAATGTGTTAGTCATAAATTCATGTCATTTTCGAGATGATTTTATAGGAGCACACATGATACTGTTTAGATTTGTGTGTTAGTGCATGCATCTTTTGTTGTAACAATGGGGGTCATGTCGAGGAGAGTGATGTTTTGGCTCATGGAGTAGCAATGTGGATGACTATCTATGTGAAGGACTGTGAAAATCTTATTTGGGAGTTGGAGGCAGAGATTGGATATATGGACTTCTTACGTGATCAACTGGTTTTCTCATCTCTATTGATTATCTGCAATTTTTCTGATGTGGAATCTATTACTATTGGTATTGTGGATTTCTTATCTCCTGATGCGGATATTATCAACGGGTATTCTGGGTTTCTTATAATTATTTTGTCTCTATTCTCTACTGCTATTCTATTATTGAATTCAAGAGTTATGCTTCCAGCAGGCAATTCTGTTCTTTATGGTTTTCAAGAGTTATTGTTAATGGTATTCTCCTCTGTGTGACTTATTATAATCTGGACGAGTATTGAAGTATCATCAGCAGCATTATTATATTCAGTCTTATTCTCGGTGTGGAATTCTAAAAGGATATGTCAGTGAGATTATATGTATGATCAACAAGATAATTGGATACCCCGAGAAGGAGTAGTGCAGGGGGAACGGTAAGAGGGGAGCATGTTCATGCACGTAGTCATATCTTTGTGTAATTGATCAATTGTTGTTTTTTTTTATGAAATGTTAATATCTAGTGTTTATGTGAAATTATGTGCTTACTGGTGTTGTGTCGTGTGTGCTGGTTAGAATTTAACCAATGACTATATGAGACCATAGGTATATACATGAGGTTTTCCTTGTTTGGATTAGTTTCTCGATGTACTAGGTCTCATTATGATCGGGAGTTAAACGATAGCGATACTCCAGTGTTAGATTCCTTTCATCGCATGTTTAACGTTATGCATATTTATTATCTGTGCTTGTCGCGTCCCAAATTTCGGGCTGAAATTTCTTTAAGGAGGGTAGAATGTAACAACCCTAAAATTTCTAAGTGTGTAAATACTTATTTTTAGTTAGCAATATTATATGGGTATGCCTAGGTAAGACACGTGTCTAAAAATTTTAAGTTTGGATAACCCGTGAATTAAATTTTGCAAGTAAGCATATTTAAATTATTAGTAATACCAGTAATATTTCTCCGGTTGTTTTTGTATTCAAATTTCTAATGTTTCGTTATTATCATGACAAGAGATTTCGAGTTTTAATTAAATTGCATGATAGATTATTTGTATGACCAAGTTACAATTTTTGTAGAATAATAGCTTAGTTTCAAGTACTGTTTCGAGGCCCATAAGTAAGTTAATTAGTGAATTTAACATGAGAATTAAGTGCCCGGGGTATGGGTACCCTTTGGACTAGTTGTTTAAGTATTTTAAAATGCATTTCGGGGTCATATGTGTGTCTTTTGATAGCCTACAAGCCTAAACTCGGGAATAACTTTAATTATATCATTAAGAGTTATATGTATCCACCTTTAGGAGAAAAAAAAAATAAACCCTAGCCCCCAATACACTTCTAAACAGAGAGAGAGAGAGAGAGAGAGAGAGAGAGAGAGAGAAGAAGAAGAAGAAGAAGAAGAAGAAAGGAAGGAAGGGTAGGGTGCGGGGTATTCGGATTCGGAATCGCGTTCATAGTCCGTTCAACACCATTTTTTTTTCAAGTGCTTAATCGCGACCTAGGTGAGTTAAATGGGTGTATCCGTGTATATATATATACACGTATATATATATATGTATATGCGAGTAAACCAAATATTTATATGTTTAAGTTAATTGTTGGAATTCAATTTTGTATTGGATGCACAATATTGTTGTTTTCGAATTAACTTAGATATTTTTTTTGGTGACCTTGTGATCACGACTTTGGTATATTAGTGATTGTTATGCGTATAGATAGTTTGACGAACACATACGTGGAATACCCTTGATAAATATCGAAAAGCTATGTAAAAATTCGTTTTTATTATTTTAACAATTGCTGAAAACTTCCGAAAAATATTGTTCAATCGTGACTTTGAATTTTAACATTCTGTCAGCGAATCCTGTGTAAAACGCGATTCTGCACACTTTTCGTGTTTTGAGTTTTCCCTGATTCTGCACCGTTTGAGCTGTGGATTTAAATTTCAGTAGCAGTTTTTAGAAGGTTAAAAACGTGTTGATTGTTTAAGTTGATTTATGTGTCGGGATGAACTCGTGTTTCGTTATTATGATATAACGTGAAATTTTGTTGAGATGTAAGCATTCCCATCTAATGTTGGGTTTCATAAATTTGTGAATGTGAGACCATCCATGTGAAGATTTGTTAGAAGTTAATATTAGAAAATCCTTGAATGTTCACCACTGCTCCTTATGAGTTTAGGCGGCGACTTCGTGGATGACCCGTCTTGTGTGATTGGACGGCGACTACGTGGATGACCCCTCTCTTCATTTTTAAGCCTTATGCCCGGCTTGTTGGTCTATTTCATGTGTATTTAGACATTGTTTATTGACGTAAAAAACGTAAGTACTAGCCTTTCGGTGTAGACTCAAATCTCAGTGATACCCCATGGGAGTTGGGACCGGAGTGAGAGTAAGTATTACGTTAGGAGACACATGGGATATATGTGTAGGCTGAACCATGGATGGGTGGCCGAAGTGGTGAACATAAGGTTTAATTAACTAAAACACATGTAGTGCTTAAACTGCGGCTATACGTTGTAATGTAGTTCGTTATATTTTGTTGTAGTCGAATCCTTGTCATATCAAACAACTTATGTGGGTATCCGTTAGTTTAAATGTAGTCTTGTATGTGTACCGTAAAATCTTTGGGAACATTGTGAACTAATAATAAATAGGATCAGATTAGTAAATTAGATAATTTGGTCACTTAATTTCACAATTGAGGGTCGTTTCGCGTAACCTGAAGTAAAACGACAATCCGAGCGACTTTCGTGTTTTACACTTTTCCTAAAAACGTCATCTTGACACCGTTTTGATTTAATTTCAGAATCTGCTGAATATCGTGTGTTTATGAGCTGAAGTTTAATAATTAATTTCTGACTTACATGTTTAGAATTAATGAACGGGGACACATGACTTCCCTTGGAAATTTAATTCTGAACATCTTTCATGTTTTAAGTTTTGTCCAATTCCAACTCTTTTTTGGAGATAAATTTATTTTTTTAAATAACATTTAAAGAATGATTTTTGATTTTTTTTTTTTACTAACATCTATTTATGCAGGATGGTAGGCCTACTAATGTGTTTGCAGGTATTGGTCTACCATAGCTAAGAAGGGTAAGTATTTATGCAGTCTAGTTCGGGTAGGAACTATATTGCCGTCACATAAAAGAGAAACTACCCCTTGTCTTGTTATGTGAGCGGAACTACTTTCCTATCCGATCTTTTATTTATTATTGTTGTGTTGGTGTAAGGGATTATGAGCGATCTCTAAGATTGTGTGTGATTAGTTTTATTTAACTCATACCAGTCATGTGACTGACCTGTTGAGTTTTTCTCGCGGGTGCGTTCTTTTTGGAGCGTAGCCGATCGGAATTTGCAGGAATAGTGAGAAGTTCGTGGCATCTGATAATAGGAGAAATGTGAAGCCCTTATTAGCTTTTAAAATTTTTATTTGAGAGTTTTAATATTTTATATTTTGGCATTGTGGGCCATTTGACTTTATCAGATATTGTTTGAATGATTTTTTTTTAGACATTAATTATGATTTTGGAACATTAGGTTTTGATCGTTATTGATTGGATATTTTACTGGTATATTGCGTTTGAGAGTTAAGTTTTATCCTGTACAGACTGTGTGATGTTTGTTTTATTGCGATCACCTCTAATAATTGGACAATTAAATATTGGTTTAGGGATTTTTCCTTAACTAATATTTAATTGCCTGAAAATTAGGGTGTGACACTTATGTGCCCCAAGAATTAAAAAAAAATAAAAAAAAATAATAATAATAATAGTAAGTGAGAAATTAAGTAACTTGTTAACGTCTATAGTCAATGAGAGGGATAAGGATACTAAAAAAAAATTATAATCCTGGCCACATGGGTGCTATTGCGTTGGCACAACCTTCAAATGGCCAACTAGGATCCACGGGCCAACTGGAATGGGTGTTTTGGTCTTTTGGGTGGAACCATATTCTAAACCCGTAAGTTGACCGATTGTATGCAGTTGTGTGGGTCCCGTTTCAAAGATTTCTTCTTTTTAGCAAAAAATAGTGAAAACTTCTTCGAATTGACTCTTAAGAGTTTAGAATTTAAAAAATTCCTTCATTTATTAAAAAGTCGAATTGACTCTTAAGAGTTTATATACACGCCTATTCTATTTTGTCTCCTCCCCCCCCATTACAAATTTTGGGTCCGTCACTGCCCAGAGATGGTGGGGGTGGTGGTCGGAGGTGGTAGGAGGTGGCGGTAATGGTGATTAGAGTCAAATGATGAAGATAAGAGCATTTTAATCTAAGAAATAGGGAGAAAACTTATCTTTAATGATAGATTTAAGTTGTCCTTAATATTAAAAAATCTTATACATTAATCCTTTTCGTGAACTACCCCTTCTTTTTATTAATTAGAGGCTACAACTTACAGAGTACCATGTAGGCATGTCAGTGCTACACGGAATTATCCAAAAACTAAAAGACGAAAATATCTTTTAGAAAAATGAAAAATCACATCCTAAGATAGAAAACAGAACATATCTCCTGGGACAAAGGCACCACCATTCATTCTTCAGATAAGATTTCTAATAATGAGTTGACATATATTCTGAAAATTCTGAGAAGCAAAAAGGCCTAAGAAGCCATGAAAACTCTGGCTTGTGTAGAATCACCTCCTCTCTACATTACAAAACCTTCACCATGGAACCCAAGAACCTCAATCCTCAACCAAATTACAACCATGAAAACCCCAAATTTCCCCACAAGAACCTGGGAACTCCGTGCCGGAGCAAAAGGCTTCACCGGAGGACCGGCTAAAGAAACAGTACTAGCAAGAAAAATCAATGGAAAGAGAGAGGAAGATGATGATGATGATGATGATGAGAAGATACCAGATGTGGTGATGGAGAGGATGATATTTAGAATATTGTTCAATGTGGGTGTCCCTTTGATCACTGGCATAGCATTATTGCAAGTATTTGACATATTGAAGGAACAAAAATTGTGGGATGTGCCACTTTGGGTGCCTTTTTTGACCACTTTAATTACTTTTGGTGCATCAGCTCTTGGGGTTGCTTATGGTGCTCTGTCTACAAGTTGGGATGTGGATAAGAAGGGTTCAATTTTTGGGTTTGAAGAGGCTCAGAAGAATTGGGTTGAGATGTGGAAAGTAGAAGAAGATGGAAAATAGTTAGGTGATAAATTTTGTGAGTAAGGGTGTATTTAGAGTGACATTTGTAAATGCAATATCGCCGGCCAATTACTTTAAACATGCATTTTAATACAACTTTCACTTCTTTTTATTTTATTTCCCCCTTCCTTTTTATCTAAAGATTATTGAAAATGCCAAGTCCGCGAATTTGGTTACTTAAATTGTTTACTTGTGCGTGTCAATAGTAATTTTGAAATTAAATGTGAATTTATGTTCAATTTTGTAACCAAAAGAAAGCTTTATTTATTTTAGATGACTCTTTTCGTGTCTCTAGTATGACTCAAAAAAGAATATCAATACTAACACACGGATCAAAAAAAAAAACCACTTCTATACAAAATGTTGCGGAAACATGATATGTATGATACAACCACAACCACAACCACTTGGATTTATCATAGAATTTTCCTAAAAAAATTATTGTAGGATAATGCTATTGCCAGAACAAAAAAGTGTCGCAAATTTTTTTAGCAAACAATTTTTGCTCTGGCAAAAGAGCTAGCCATTATTGTATTGCAGGAGCAACCACAAAATGTACTATTAATTCTTGGAAAAACATGATATCTCCCTACAATTCATTGGTGTATGTATGCTGTGCTCATTCATGACACCCTTTTTTTTCTCTTTGCAAAGCATTTATGTCATACTTTGGAGTGTGTATGATGCTTCTTCCTATCTGTGATTAACTTTAGCACTTGCTCTGAGTCAAGTCAACAAGGCCTAGAAGAGCAGACCACTATGCTATGGCGCTGTGGCGAGGACGTGTGAAATCAGGTGCTGAAAGTCTTGTGAAGAAAGTATTGGGTCTGTTTGAAAAGTCCTTAAGAAAAGGGATTATATATATATTTTTTGGATAATTCTATAATACATCCTAGTGGTTTAGGATGTATCATGCATAGTAGTGGTTTGGGTCATGTTATGGTTAGGTCGCAAATTTGTAACTTTGTAAACTACTTCTATACAAAAAAAATGATGCAGAAACTTGATATGTATGATACAACCACAACCACTAGAATTTTTCATAGAAATTTCCTAAAAAATTTATTGTATTGCAGGAGCAACCACAAAATGTACTATCAATTCTTGGAAAAACATGATATCTCCCTACAATTCATTAGTGTATGTATGTTGTGCTCAGTTATGCCATACTCTCTCTCTCTCTCTCTCTCTCTGCAAAGCATTTTGTCATATTTGGAGTGTATGATGCTTCCTTCTGTCTGAAATTAACTTTAGCCCTTGCTCTGAGTCAAGTCAACAAGACTTAGAAGAGCACACCACTTCGCTACGTCTCTGTGATGAGGATGTGTGAAAATCTTGTGGTTCTGTTTGAAAATTCTTAAGAAAAAGAGGTTATATTTTTCAGAAAAAGTTTTTAGAAAAAGGGGTTACTTTTTCAGGAAAAATCTATGATACATGTTAGTGGTTTAGGCTGTATCATTGAATAGTAGTGGTTTGGATTCCAAAATGTTAGTGGTTAATTATGTCCCAAAATTGTAGTAACTTTGTAAAATCAAATGATTTAAAAAGTGACAACATTTTGACACCAAATTGGGAAATATTATCTATATCTATATCTATATCTATAATCTATATCTATAACTATAATATATATAAATGTATCAATGCCTATAAGTGTTTTACACTTTTATCAATCGGTGCACGTTCACTTATTTGGTTTTCTTAGAATTTTAATAAGTTTGGTATACCATTTTTTTCCGACTGTCCATCAAAGTCCTAATTTTATTTGTTTTTGCTTTTTTTTATTATTATTATTATTTTTTAATATTATGTGTATGTTTATAAGGTCACGATTCCTATTGAGATTTATGGACATTGACATCTCTTATTGGACAACTATATGGATGCGATTCCACAATTGTACCACCAATCTGATGGTCTATACAATCCTAATTCAAGTAGTAATTCACATTATTGGAACTTATTATTGCTAAAGTTTTGCAACAAAAAGGGAACTTTTGTGTGCCTACGGTTTAACAACTCTTAATGGTTAATCCAAACCAAACTCAATTACCTCTTTGAGGTAGAATACATATATTGAATCGCTTTGCATATGCATAAGTGTATTTTAAGTATATATATATTAGGGGAAAATAACCCCTCCCAAAAAAAATGTTCTAAATATATTAATTGGATGTCTGCGAATTTTATTTTTGCTAGAACTAAAAAGTAGTAATACAATCTACAGGTTCATTTATATTGTGAACCCTATTACATTATTATTAATAAAAGGAGCCCCAATTTTGTAATATATATATATATATAATCTGTAATCTATAATCTATATCTATATTTGTATCTATATTTATATCTATATATATATAAGTGCACCGAAAAGAAATGATTTGCAATTCTTATTTGTGGCAAATTTTGTGTTTGGTTTAACTAAAGAATTATTTTCAATTCTAGCCAATTCTTGTTTTAGCCCAAAAATAAATCCTACCAGTTTTGGTAGGGTTTGGTGAGAAATGATTTCACTTTAAGTGAAACAATGTGATATACCAAAATTACCCCTATGTATATATATATATCACACCTTATCTTTTTATATCGGCAATATAGTAAATGACCATGATTCATTTCATTTCATTTCTGTTTCAAACCAAACATAAGAATTAGAATTGCGAATCAATTCAATTCTATTAATTTCTTTTCTATTCTCTCCAATTCAATTCAATTCTATTTTACAATCAAACCAAAGGGAGAGTGTTTTGAACTTTTATCAATCAATGCACTTTTGGTTAACTGATTTGTGTTAGAGTTTTAATAGGGTTTGTACGCCATTTTTTTTTTTGGTCCGTCCATAAGAGTCATACAATAGTACAACTTAATAACAACATTAAAGTATTACAAATTCCACTAAGTCCTTCACTTTATTCTCTTAAACAAGTCCTAATGTTTTAGAACAACTTTTTTTGATATGACGGTTTGGTTTTAATATTAGATTGCTTCTACTATCATTAGGCTACCAAGTGAACGAGTCCTACACAAGCATGATTGAGCTATTTCTTTTTTTCTTGCCCACGTTATTTTATTTTATTTTTATTTTTATATTTTAGATTTGTTCCCCCCTTTTTTTTTCTATAGATATGAACTTTACTTTCTTTCATTTTTCTTTGATATGACTTTACTTTCTTTCTTTAACACTGAAAATTAATACACATAAAAACACTCTTATGTGGAGATACAATTTGAAAGTTTTATCCAGCTTCATGATATTAAATATACATATCTTATTACTAATTAAAAAGGGGAAATTTGTCACTATATATTTGTTGCGTTAATTTAGTGGCATTTCAATGTAACACTTATCTCATAATTACATTTTAGGTTGAATAGAATATTCTATATCATATGTACTCTTATTCTTTTTAAATTTTTTTATGTGAAAATGGAGAATTTCATTAACATTGATAGAAAAAAAAAAGAAAAAAGAAAAGAAAAAGATGAGTTTCTAAGAAGAGGAAGCAAAATTAATATCATCAATTTATAGGTGATTACAACAAATTCATATGGAATGCTGGTGCACTTTATCAAAAAAGCCACGCAAGTTTTATAGGAATATATCTCCTCTAAAGATTTTAAAGCTTTTCAAAAAAATAAAATAAATAGCCTTTACGTGTCAAACTTTGTGATTTGATGGTTGGTCGTGATAGTTACATGAAGTTAATGGATCACAAAGATAATAAATTTGCTAAAAATATGTTTTGATTTTTCATATTACCATTTTTTTTTTTCATATTTTCTTTCCCTTTATTTGGGTAGACTCTATTGACAAGCAATACATCCTAATCTTAGGTTCCGTTTCTGTCACAGCCCGGTCCCACAATAGCGGAACCGGAGCCCGTGGCACGCCACCGAGGCTAAACCAATTCATTAACGTTCCCAAAATTAGGTTTGAAGAACACACGCAGCGGAAAACAAAACACATTTTCAAAACCAGAGGTTCAGTCGACTGCTCAGTCGACTGTTCAGTCGACTGCTCAGTCGACGGGAGTGGGCAGGGATTTAATGTCAATTCCAGTCGACTGAGACTGGGGTCCAGTCGACTGAGGGCGGGGTCCAGTCGACTGCTGAGGGGTCCAGTCGACTGCTTTTGCTAAAATAAGAAGCAGTAGCTAACAGACTCAGGGGTTCAGTCGACTGCTCAGTCGACTGCTCCCCTGGCAGCAGCCCAATCTGCAGAAATTCAAGTTTAAAAGCTTTCTATCTTCCACCAAAGATCAACCATTTAATCCAAACTCAAACCAAACTCAGTCTAAAGTAATTCTAGCTGTATTAAAGCATTACCAAACAAAATTACAACATGTTACTAACCATTACAACGGTTTAAAATCCATTCTAACATACCAATTTAAACATGGTTTAAAACAACCCAATTCTTATTACAATATTCTATTATCCCAAAACTACAAGATTAACATTTAAGTTGCCTCCCAAGCGAACTCTCAAACCACGTACTCACTTCTCCAAATCCTCGCCAGCATTTATACCTGCAATGGTTATTTGAATAACCACACATATTTCGATTTGTTTAAGCTAAAGCTTAGTGAATAAAACAACATATGCACATGAATGATAAACATGTCCGCATTCACATCTCTACAATTCATACTAGTCGCCGGAGACTCACGTGCCCGTCCATATTCCCAATCCGCGACTCCTCGCCAATAAGTCCACGCGAAAGGGTAAGACCCACGATTCTTCTCTTCAATCGTGCGACCTTAATGCCTATATCGGCTCCACAAAATGGCACGGTGACCACGTGCTCCTTCTGACCCACATAAGCAACTTAACATGCTCAAATACATATCACCATGCTCGCGGTAATCAAAACATATCACCGTGCTATTGGGCCTACTTATCAATATAATTGCCCAATATGAACTACACAATATATCTCTAAGAATTAAATACATGCTATTCAAACATAACATGAATACATGCCAAGAAATCATTCCAAAACATAGTTGAATCACTCACCTCCGAATAACGCTCCTATAATTCAATCTGAAGAAAACCCGTGCACAAAGAACGTGCAGAAGTCCGTCTAGTACAATTCCTATGGATTAGAATTCCATTTATCAACTTTTATGAAAAATTCTAGAAAATAACTTTTCGGAAAACTTAGCCAAACAGGCCCTAACATATATCAAAACGAAGCTCTTACCTCGAGGAGCTCGAATATGAAATCTGAGAGAAACCAGACTGACGGAAGGTCGTCGTTTGGCGTCGCAAAGCTCTAAGCTCCTAAATCTCCCTCTAGCCCCCTTTTGGCCTCCTCTTTATGGAATTAGATTAAGACTTAGAAAAATCTAAGTTCATCTCTATCTATATATAGGCAACATTCTCGGGGAATTACGTTTACCTCCCCACGAGTTTTCCAAACTCCTAATTAGTCTCTGAAACTTTCTATACAGCTTATTCATAGCTTTACGAGTGAAACTTCAAAATTATAAAAGTTTTCGACTAAGTTTCGTTTGGTCGCTAAAACGTGAATTTCTATATGACGTTTCCGAAGTTGCTAATTAGCCTACAAAATTAATAGCGTGTTCATTCGTTCTCACCAGGATACTAAATCTAACAACAGAAATATATTCTAAAACAGAAAATAATACAGATATTGAAATACACAGGTAAACATTTATTTTCAGATAAACATTTAAAATGTTCCACAGTGACCGTCTCATACTCGGAGAGACTTCACAAACAATAAATCCTCAATCACAACAGTTTCAAAGGGTTCTCTAATACAGACACCCAAATCAACTCGTGAGTCAAAACTCACTCAAACACGTGCCAAAATGCACAACCCCTCACATCATCATGCATGACAAATGCAATGAAATGCAATAACACAAATGCGGGTGTTATAGTTTCACAAAATTAAAAATTAATATTGACAATTGAGACTTCTCAATTGAATAAATGAGTAATTAGGTAACTCATATTAGAGTACGCATATGGCAATACTTGAATAATATTTTGATACGTAATCAATTTTATAGTATTGTCTATGTTACTATAACTTAATCTGAATGTACGCTATATATGCCTAGATGGAATTTTGTTATTTATTTTACCAATCTGCTATTATTGAATTTGATAACAAAATATTACTTCAATTTTTTTTTTATCACTTTTATCTATTGATTTTCTTGTGAAGTCTTGAATCATTATTAAAAACACAAAATTCAAAAAATAAAATTAAGATTTTACCTATTAAAAGATTCTTAATACTACACCATTCATCATGCATTTATATTACTTGAGCATAGTATTATAATATTGATTTTGTTAAAAATAAACGAACAAGAATCTTAAAACATGTAACCATTTTTTAACACTAATATATAGTCTAATAAAAATATTAATTTTGAATTGAGATAAACTAAAATTTCTTCCAAAGTGTACAACTATATAAAGATTGTCGTTCACAAATTATTTTCATTTCTTAATGATTACTCATCACAAGATTCTAATGATGATTGGGAAAAAAATGTATATGATTTGGATAGACTAATAAAGTATTGCTACCATGGTTGATATTTAATTCCACTTGATATTTGATACAAGTATAATGTACCGATTGTCTTTTAATTATATTTTTTAATCTCATCTATTATACTTTGTTCTTTCTTTTCTTTTTTTATTACATATATGCATATATATATATATATATATATATAAACACTATTGAGTATGTAAATTTAGAAATAAAAATAAAAACTGAAATAAATAAGAAAAACTTAAAGTATGATATAATTGAGCATTTTAATCAAAGAGTACACTAGATTTATGAAAAATGACGTACTTTATGTGAACATTATTGTTAAAATCTTAGTTGAAATAATATAATTAACTTCCAATACATTTTTTAACATAGATTTATTTTACATGAGATACGAGTTTACAAATAATCTATTGTAATATCATGTTTATGTAGCTCGATGTGTTTTAATAATTATTACATACAGGTGTAGAAATAAATTGTGAAAACATTAAATTGTCTAAAACTACTCTTGCATCTTTTTGTAGTTTAGTAAACTTTTTACATACATTGTGTATTCTGTGTAATTTACAAATTAAAAAGTTGGTACCAATACATTATATTATATATATATATATAACAAACTTTAACAAAGAGTTTTTTTTTAAAAAATAACTATACATAAAAGATTTAAGTTGAAAAATATTTTAGATGGTATTCATAAGTTATATTTATCTAGGATGGTTATAGTAAAAAAAAATTTGTGGAAACATGTGTATTTATAACTTATAAATTTAGATGGGTATTGATATTTTTTTAACACTACTATAAGTTTAAAACAACTCTAATTTTAACGATGACATATTTGCATGTTAGTTTGTCGCTATCAAAGTAAAATATCACTGACAGAGTTATTATGTGGCATAAATTTTTTATAAGTCATATGTTTTAACTTGGCTAACAATAATGAATGTAAGTATTAAACTAATTTTTACATAGAACTTAAATGAGAAAAAAAAAAAAAAAAAAGCGAATTCTCCGAAACAATAAAATAAATTTAAGATCTAATATAAAGATTATTTATTTCAAGAAATAAGCATCAACAACAAGAAAAGTGTGGCCTAATGCATTTAGAAAAGAAAAGTGATTTCATTAGATAAGAGTACTAGCAATTGAATTTAGATACCAATTTTTTCTACTAAGTAATAAGTTTTATTGTTTTAGTAAAATAATTGTAAGAAATGTAAACCTATTTACTTAGCTCAGTTGTATTTATTTATACTTAAACTTTTGCTGTACAATATTTATCTTATAATATGTATATTAGCATATTATGTATATATTTAAAAATGTATCTTGTAGTCAATGTAGCTCATAAATAGTTTGAGAAAATTGCAAATATTGTAAAAATATTTTGGAGTATTGTATAAAATTTAATGAGAATATGATTACAAAAGAAATAATAACATACATACGTACATTTTAAGTACAAAATCTAAAAAGTATTTGAAAAGGTCTTGAACTAACTACATAGGTTCATTTTCATTAGTAGCTCTTTGTAGGAGTTTTCATTAGTAGCTCTTTGTAGGAGTAATTGAGATTAGCATGGAACTAAGACTGAAGTTAAAGTTATACCCTGGTCTTGGACTGTCATAAAGTGCGACTTAATGAAAACTAGAAGAAAAACATTAATACAAACTAAGTGTTTTTTTTCCAAGAATAAATAGAGGTGAGAAGATACAAAGAAGGGTGAGCTTCAATGGAGGTTGGAAGAGGTGCATGATATGACTACACTTTATATTCTAAAAAACACGAACTCTGAGCTCATTGCATTCCACATTTTTAGTCTCAAGGATCGATAACACCCTTTTACTATTTTTCTTCAAAATTTCGTCGCTAAAATCCTGGACCGTAAACGGACGTTCGTTTCAAAGATTTTCCCTATACATACATATATATAATCTATCTATATCTATAATCTATAATCTATATCTATATCTATATTTTATTTTTTGTTCTTAATGGACTCTATTTTCCTCCTTTGCCTCATGTTCCTAATGTTTGCTTTCCTATTACTTCCTCCATCCCAAAATAAGTATGCACATTTTCTTTTTTGAATGTCCCAAAATAAGTGTCCACTTTTGAAAATCAATTACAAATTTAATAAACTTTCTATAATATCCTTACAATAAAGACAAAGTAGCATTTATGTATGGTCCCAAAATAAGTATGAAAGTGAAACACCCATCACATCCGAGGGTAAAATAGGATCATGAGCCAAGTCACAAATTTCATGTAAATCCAACCCATCCTAAGTATTGGGTCTAACAACTTTTCTTTTCCCTTCTTAACTTAACATAACCCAAGTTGATTTTCGTTCCATTTTAAGCTTTACGAAAAATTCTACTCGAAAAATATGAATAGAGAGACCATTTTTTTTTTTGGCTTTGAGCGCCCAAGAACCCTTTGAAATCAGTCCATTAGGAACAACTTTCTACTTAGATTTAACTTTTAAAATACTTTGTTAGTTATACCACTTGCAATAGTGTATGGTACCATCGAGTACTAAAACACCATATAATGTTAATTAGAAAATATTGACAATTGTTTATGCAATTATACAGACATATATAAACTTATATTCTATAAGTAACCTAACCATATAAAGGTAACAAACTTTTGTCCTTGAAGTCAACTGTGAGAAGCTAGACTAACAGCTTTTCGATTTCCACGGTAGGCGAATATCACTTTGTATTTTTCTTTTACAGAAACGATTAATACTAGATGATCAATCTTTCCAAGTTTTAGTTGTAATGAACAAGTATCTTAGATTGATTTCTTTTATGAAGATAATATATTTTCCCTTTCTTACTTACACTAATTTATTTATTAATCAACTATACTTATGAGTTATGATAACTACGATTTTATATTTGGTACGTTGTGATATTGATCATTACAAACCATTCTCATAGTTTTATATTATCAATTTGTGTACTTTCACTTAATTGATTTTCTCAAAGTTTTAATAACTTAGCCATGCCACTTTTTATGTTCTTTATTGTTTGACCATAACATTCCTACTTTTCTATTTGCCTGTCTAAGCATTTCAATTGCCTTAATTTTTAGTCTGTAAGACTACATCAAGCAATTTTATTTACTTTTTTTGGACAAATCAAATATATCTTCTTCAAACCATCAAAGTTATTTTGTTAAAGCATCACATTTCTTTTTTGTGAGGATAATATATTTTCCTTCTTGCTTACATCCATTTATTCATCAATTAATTATACTTATGAGTTATGAAAACTAACATTGTAAATTTGTTAGGGCGTGATATTCTCATCAATAAACTACTATCAAAGTTAAAGATATTTATAAATGTACATCAACCACGTGCAACACACGTGCTGTATGACTAATATATATATATATATATATATGATTCATCCCAAATTAACCTTTTCCTAAATATATATATATATATGATTCATCCTAAACTACTAGGATGTATTGTAAGAGATCCCCTATTTGTCACTGAAAAAATCTGACCACCATTTGATATAGGTGTCAATTGACAGTAACAAATTGCCATTTTGTTGTACTTAAGTGTTATTTAATAGGAACATTTTAGATTTTTAGATTGTCATTTGATAGTCTAAAAGTGTGATCTACTAGTAAATTTGTCTCACTCGAATGGTAACAACAATTACTCATCCAGAAAAGCGTTTGAACAATCAAAAGAAATAGAGTAATGTTATGATTCTCAAATTTAGGATATGCCCAATACTAAAAAAATTGTACTATCACATATAGTGATCTGTGCTATCACGATCAGTGTTATACTGTTTGGTATAATTAGTACTTCCTCCGTCCCATTTTATGTGTCCATCTTTCTTTTTTGGGATGTCCCAAAATTGTTGTCCACTTTCAAAAATTAGTATGCAAATTTTACATAGTTTCCCAAACTACCCTTTCTTGCAATTAACACCAAAACAAAACAAAAAAAAGAAAGTGCAATGATTATGGGCAATTGTGGAAAGTAGGTGTAGATTCTTTTTATCCCCTTAAATAGTTGGATTCCCCAAAATAGACACATAAAATAGAACGGAGGAGTAACACATTTGTAAATTAAATTTCAGATATGTACTTGGCAGCCACGGCATATTTTATTTACAGTATTTTTTTAGTACCAACCACGGAATCATAGGGATAAACTTGAAATAATGTGATGAAATCCTTGATGTGTACATTTTTATAATAACTTTTTTCCTAATGGAGATCTGCTTTTACCTTGACATGGCTTTACGATGATGTCACTAAGAGACCGACTGAATTGACAAATTTAGACTGTGCTTAGTTTTTTTTTTTTTTGGTCAAAAGACTGTGCTTAGTTTATTTACAGTATTTCGCAGCCATGGCATATTTTATTTGACAGCATTTTTGCTTACTTAATTTTTGATGTACTAATATTTATTCAAGTCTCTCATTAATTAATGTAGTGGAACTCAGAATTAAATATTATTAATTAATTAAATCGTGAGTTCCACTAAATTTACCAATGAAAAATTTAGATAAATATTAATACACCAAAAATGAAATGAGCAAAAATATTTTCATTTTATTTACAGTATTTTTTTACTACCAAGTACCAGCCACAGAATTATAGGGATAAACTTGAAATAATGCGATGAAATCCTTAATGTGGACATTTTTATAATAATTTTTTTTCCTAAAGGAGATCTGCTTTAACCTTTAACATGGCTTACGATGATGTCACTAAGAGACTGACTGAATTGACAGATTTAGACTGTGTATAGTTTGTCAAAGACATCATGGTCCACAAAAATGAAAAGACAAAAAAGAAAGATTTATTTTCTCCTAATTGATGTAGGCTTCTTTTTTTATTAAAGCAATTGATGTAGACTTAGATGGAACTAAGTTCATTCAAAAGGAAAAAACTTCATTGCTTTAGGTTCTATTTGCACTGTTCTTCACACATGAAAGAAAAAATAATTTGATTAAAATTATAATTTTACACTGCTTGTGTTGTTTTTACTGTTTATATATGGGAAACAGCACAAACAAGACTCTGTGAACAGTATTGAAGTTGTTTCCCATTCAAAAATATTAAACACACAATATATTTTATAATAAGACTTTAAATGCATGTATTCTGTAATATGTAAGTAGTGCTTAAAAAAATATAAAAAATTCAAATAATACAGTGTACAACACATTTTACAACAGGTTCTGTTGTAAAATGTGTTTGTACGTAGCATTTTGAAATAGGCAATGCTATTGTGAGAAGTTTCTCAAATGAGCAGGCGGGTTTAACTGTTGGCAAGGGCATATCCAGGATAGTAGTTTGGGGTGAGCTAGAAATACATATAACGTGGGGTCCATGGGGGTTCGCCCCCCGAAATTTTTTTTTTGGGGTCAAATTATGTTTATATTCTGAATTTTAGCATCATAAATGTTATAGTTTACTTTTGCTTCTAGTCATTTTAAGAATTGGGAAAAGATATTTTGGGTTTATTTATACATGTTTTCTTGATTTTGCATCATAAATGGTATAGTTTAATTTGATTCTTATCGTTTTATAGTTTACATAAGCATTTAATAAATTACACCACAAGCAAAGAGAAAATTTTTTGAAAAAAAGGGAACAGAAAATAAATGGCATGCAAATAATAAATATGGGCTAGACTAGAACATTTTTGAAATAACAAGCACATCATAAATATTAGCTGGGTTAGAAGTTAGAACTGAGCTAAGACTAATGGATTGTGCTTAAATACAAAGTACTGCTATGTTGAACTAGTAATATGGATTGGGCTGAAAAAGGATTAATGCTAGTGGGCTGGCCAGTAGGGATTCGAACTTTGGTCGCCCACTTCAAAATTGCCAACCTCATCCACTGGGCTACTCCACCCACGTGATATATATTATGTAGTAAAATATTTTGTTTTGATCTTTACCCTGGGCTATAGTCCAAGTCAGCCCAGGGTTAGATACGCCCTTGACTGTTGGATGAGCATCTAGTCATAAAATTCTGTCTAGATTCCTAAAAATCTTAAAATTAGATACTCATCCAACGATTAAAACTCACCTTCTTATGTGAGAAATTCATCGAAAGATGGGCGGCCTAAGTCAAATTTGAAATTCATGGCTAAAGGATCTGTTAGTGAAAGATGGTCGGCGAAGCAATTTTGTCACTAACATGTAACTAAAAGAATCATCACACAGTAACGCTCTCACTTGTGTAAAATGTTGAGACTTGACAGTAAAGAATTGGAAACAAACTTTAAAATTTTGGCGTTTTCATTTAGTGGTAGGTCTTTTTTTCTTGGACTTTCATTGTCATACTTGTGTGTCCTTTTTGAAATCACTTCCGAAACGTATGTTGTGGTCCAAACTTGCATCTAATACTCAAAAAAACAAATGATTAGGTTGTTTGGATAAATTTTGAAAAAATCACATTTTAACTAAAGCATATCCAGAGATTCTTCAGTGCAATATATCGTGGTACAATAACAAAATGTTAAATAGCTGAAGAAATTTTATAAATCACATTTTAGCTATAGGTAAGAGCATCTCTAGCGGTGAAATTGTATATAGCTTGTTATTTTAAACAAAAAACTATTTTAACTATTCAATATTTAACCTTCAATATAAGTAGTGCTCTTTATTTTATTTAGTTATTTTGATTTACTATATTTTCTATGGTTGAGATTTGTGTCATTTAACTTCAATGAAAGATTTGGAGGATGAGATTTGGAGAGAGAATATGGAGAGTCATTCCTGGCTAGACAAATCTGCCTAGTAAAAAAGATGAATGTTATAATAGCTAGCCACATAATGATAGAATAGCTAGCCTCGTGGAGCACAAAAATTACATCTGACTAGCTATTTTATCTAGAAAAATTAAAATAACTAATCTGTTGCAGATGCTATAATATTTAGAGATGAAGGACAAAATTTATGAGATATTTAAAAAGGTAATTAATTAGCATGTGTTGGTTGAATGAGGTATTACCATAGATTAAAAATAGATATGAAAAGTAGAATCTCAAATCAACAATGATAGGGATACACACCAAACGATCCACCAAATGATACACTGTGCTTTAAATGTATGTACCCTGTGCTGTTTGAATTTTTCACACTTTTTTGTACATCACTTACACAGCATAGGGTACATGCATTTAAAACTAGTGTATCGTTTAGTGTGTCGTTTGATGTGTATCCCTATCATTTTTGATCTCAAATATAACATGAAGACTATTATAGGACTGAGGTCCTTTCCAACTTGGCTGGCTCCAACTTGCCCCCACGCTTTTATTGCAGATTCGAATCTCCCCTCTCATATTCTAAAAAGAAAGAAAGGGAAAGAAAAAAAAGACTTTTTAAAGTTGAGTTGAGTAACTAAACAAGACATATGAAAAATATGTTGGGGTTATATCATATGTGGGATAATCATATTAATTTAGGAATTGTGATTTGGCTAGATTCTTATTGTGATTTGGTTTCATTTATGATAGAGTTGTATTACTTGTCCAATAAGTAATGTGGTTGCAAACTCTATATATAGGGATGTTGTATAGGAACTTAGTGAGCCCGTGGTGTATCAAGCTGGGGTCTCCCCTCATGGGGGTGCATGGTCTAGGGTGAGAGAAATATTAATCATTGAGGTTTTCTGTGAGGGGTATTCACAACGTTATAGGGATGTGAGATAGAGAGTGTATTTCTTTATCTCTATGATTTCTGTATGTGTTACATTGATTAATTGTGTCAGGTTCTTTGGAGTATTGAGTGAGGAGTGTACAAGCGTGTTGTATTTGAGTTATAGGATTTAATCCATGTAACTTGTACCATATTTTACTCAATAGTGAAAGAACTAGTCTCTCGGGTGTGGATATAGACAATTTTGCCGGACCACGTAGAAATTTGTGTTTTTCTTTGGTGTGCTTGTGTTATTACTGTTCATGTGTTTCTGTGTGTTATTGGGGGAATTTGGTTTCGCATGATAAATTCCCAACAAGTGGTATCAAAGCTATGGTGGTCAGATCATGATGACAGAGGCGCACGGTGACAGTTGAGATTAGCTGCATGGTGGTTAAAAGATATATAACACATGATGAAGAAAAGAAATTGAAATCAGTAGAGCAGTGTGCCGGCAGTGTATGGGTCATGGAAGATGACTTTGTAGCATACCTAGTGGATTTCAAGCCTTGGATGGGGCAGCAATTTGGTGTGTGTGGATACCGGCATTTGGGCCCACAACTTTTAATTTTAAAACAATTTTCAAATTCAAGTTCAAAGACAAATAGTCGCCACTTAATTTTTAAAAGGAAAATTAAGAAACTATTTTAAAAGCAAAATGATCTTTTAAGAAACCAAAGATTTTCTAGGTCCGGGGATTATGGAATGAGAGGGAAAGGAGCCCGGCGGACTAAAACACCCTCTCTCATCCTATCTTGCGATAGGCCCCTACTTAACATCCTTTTAATCGAATTAATAATCTAAGCTTGCCCTCAACTAAAACATATATATATATATATATATAAATATACATTATAAAAGCATGTCTAAAGGGTGTAAGATTACAAGTGATAAAATATCATTGAAAACCACATAATTCAATTAGCAAACAATATGATATGCAATAAGGAACAAGAGAACTTACGCGAGATCCGGCCGCGAATATTAAACATGCAATGCATGCAAATAAATAAAACCTAGGAAAATAGTCTCTAATCCATATATATAAGTAAAGCAAGTCCTAATTCTAAGGTGTCGCGCACGAGGTCATAAAATCAATAAAATCAAGGAATTAAATAAACTATAGAAAGGGTCACTACAATAAAAATATGCTTTTTGTGACGAATGTTTTTGTGACGGATTAAAATTCGACACAAAAAATATTTTTGTGACGGATTTTGTGACGAAAAAGTATTCGACACAAATAATTTTTTATTTGTGACAGAAAAATATCTATCCAACACAAATATATTTTATTTGTGACGGAAACGTCCCTATCCAACACAAATAAGTTTTTATTCGTGACGAAAATATACCTATTCGACACAAAAAATATCATTTGTCTCGAATTGAACAAAACCGTCACAAATAAAATTTATTTTTCCCCCAAAAATTAGGTGCCCAATTTTTCCCCAAATTCAGACCTAAGAGGCTAAAGACCTCTTTTATTCCGTCTCTCTCTCTCTCTCTCTCTCTCTCTCTCTCTCTCTCTACCACCCCAAGACCTCCGGTGAACCAACACCACCCGCCGCCCCTTTCCTTCCCTCTCTCTTCCGTCGCCGCTACACATCTCCCCCTCTTTAACCAACACCCAGCCGCCGCCACTCTCGCCGCTACACACCTGACCTACATACGCCGTCACCCCCTTCGCCAAACCCAGCCACGACCGCCGAATACCGAACATCACTTTTCATCAAAATTTGGGGCTTGCAATTGGTGTCACAACAAGGGTTTGGTGCTGCAATTTTCAGAGGTTAGGGCTTGCTTTGGGTTCATGAAGTATGCTTCTTGTCTATTCCTTCTATGGATTTCATGGGTTTTAATCTGAATACTTCAGTTTTCAAAAAGTTACCATCAAATTTGGGCTTGATTTGTGTGCTTAACCATCTAAGTTCACATTTTGAAATCCATGGTTGAGACAAAATTGAAATTAGGCATGTTTTGCTAGGTTCGAGCTTACATCTTCTATCAATGAGGACTGACTGTGAGCTAATTCTATCTGTTAGGTCCTTAATTAACATTTTTAGTCATGATTTGGTACCAATCCCCACTCTCCTTTCCATATTAACTCTCATTATTTCTCATTTAACTTTTTCCTTTTTTTTTTGTTTTCGTAATACTATGGTTCACATGAGAAAACAACCTCGAGAAAGCTGTTTGGGAAACACAAACTGACTACGTGATTCAGAGAAGAACCACTTTTAAATTGTTTTAACAAATTCCTCATATTACATTATACCAAAATCATCTACGTATTTGTCCTATGCTATTTTGGTTCTTAAAATAAAGTTTCTTAAACTCACTTATTCATTTTGTTGGACCTTCCTACTATCACTTTGTTTGGAAGAAAACTGACATGATGACACAGGGAAGCCACAATGTTGATACTGTGGATTTGAGTGCGTGTTAGCAAACCCTTTGCTGCTTGTTATTCGACTTATGATCATCCTTGCTTGTGCTATCCTGATGAAAATCAATTTGTTCCATGGTGTGGATATCGCAGGTTTATTTTTTCTACCCACTTTTAAAACATTTTTCAAATTCAAAGAGTCGCCACTTAATTTTTAAAAGGAAAATTAAGAAACCATTTTAAAGCAAACTGATCTTTTGCGAAACCAAAGATAAACTGGGTCCGGGGATTATGGAATGAAAGGGGAAGGAGCCCGACGGACTAAAACACCCCCTTTCATCCTATCTCACGATAGGCCTCTACTCAACATCCTTTTTAATCAAATTATTAATCTAAGCATGCCCTCAATTAATACATATATACATATACATCACACAAGCATGTTGGAAATGGTGTAAAATTGCTAACGACAAAATATCATTCATAAGCCACGTAATACAAGTAGCAAACAACATGATATGCAATAGAGAACTAGAAAACATACCCGGGATCCAGCCGCGAATATCAAACGTGCAATGCATGCGAGAACAACAACAAAAAAAAAATCCTAAGAAAGGTCTCTAACACATATATACACATAAGGCAAAACCTAGGCTAAGGTGTCGTACATGGAGTCGAAAATCAATTCAAAATAAAAGAAATGAAGTAAACTAGAGAAGAGTCGAGGAATTGTACCTCAAATGCGCTACAAAACAAAGGTTAGTACACATACCTTGACAAGATATAATATCATGAATGAGTAAATCCTAAGTCATGTTCAATTAGATACATCTTAGACAAGAGATAAGTCCTACTTATGAATATTAACATGTATGAATGAATGCATGAATATGAACAAGAATGGGACATGAATTTGTTCACTAATTTGGATCCCTAAGCCTCTGGGTTTAATCTAAATTATCATTGTTCAAAACATGGTTTGAGTCCTAAGCCATTAGGAGACTATTTGAGTTGAAATAAATAAGATTAGACAAAAACAGTAGCAGTTTTTTATGAATTCCAGAGAGCAGACCCGACGTTCAAAAATAGAAATAAAATACTTTCAACGGTTGGATCTTAATGATTTTTGGATATGTTATGCCTCTGTGAGTCTAGTTTCTAACCCAAAAAGAAAATCAAGGTTTCAACGGTTAGATCTCCGGGAATATGGAAAATACTAGACCTCAATCAGGATTTTGCAACTCTCTGTCCAGAGATCTTGTATGATTTTCTAAAAATAGTAAAAAAATGAAAAACACTTAGATCTTTTTAGGGTACCTTCCTAACACATTAAGGTACTTATAAAAAATTATTTGAGACCCCAAAAACTTAATTAAGGTTCTGATTTATTAATTTCAAAACAGACTTACTATTCTGAAAGTATTTTAAAACTCTGGACAGATTATGATTAGCTCACAAAAACCATGATCCAACCCTTCTAATCACAAGATCTTTATGAAACAAAAATCACAGTGGTAAAACGATGTGTTATTGACACTTTCCCATTGGTTTCATTCGATTCCAACGGTTAGATCTTGAACTAAAAATCTTTGATCAAAAACAGTTTGTAAACTCACTGTTTTCTCTTTGCTAGTTCAACTTTGTTGGTTGACCTCAACTATTAAAACATGAAGTTGGGGCTCAAACCAAACTACTTCTTCTACCATTTGATGGTCATTGAAGACTAAAAGGCATACATATACTCGTAAAATTTAATAGCATGGATTCCACAAGATCCAAAGAACAATAAATTTAAACCCATGGATAAAAGTTTGGATTCAAGTCACTACTCCTACCACTTAATGGTCATTGGAGTTTTAGGACATCTCACACCTATGGATCTTAATGAAGTATTGAAATGAACTCCACAAAATCCTCAAATAAAGAATTCAAGCCTATGGACCCAAGCTTGAATTCAACTTATCACTCCTACCATTTAATGGTCATTGGAGTTTTAAGACATCTCACACTTATGGATCTTAATGAAGTATTGAAATGAACTTCACAAAATCCTCAAATAAAGAATTCAAGCCTATGGACCCAAGCTTGAATTCAACTTATCACTCCTACCATTTGATGGTCATTGGAGTCTAAATATAATTAACATCTACTCAAAACCTCATTGGAATGTAATAAGGATTCCATAAGATTTCTAATGAGGAGGTTCAAGTCATGGATTAAGACTTGAATCTCACTAATTATATGTAGATTAAAATTATGATTCATTCTAATCTCCATATAGATCATAAGATCATAGGAAACTAAGGAATCAAAACTCAAAGAGGCTCACTAGGATATGTAAAATCTCATGAGCCTCACAAGAAATGGTAGAAATAAGAAATCAAAGTTTGTTCAGAGAAACTAAGAACACAAACTCTTCAAAATTGAATTTATTTTAAACCCAAGGCATCAATTAGATCCAAATCAATGAAATATTATAAGATTCAATCACAAGTTCTAAGTGGTGTGTGATGAAATGAGGTAAGAAGAGAGGTTTTGAAAATGTGTAAAGTTCCTAGAACTATGAACTTGTGATTGAATGGCCTAATTCTATCAAGTGATTGAGAGGTTACCTCTAAAACCTCAAGGGATTCTTCAACTTTCTTGTGAAATTCTTCCAAGATCTTCAAATTCTTCTAAAAACTCTTCAAATTCTTCAAGAAATCCTTATCTTCTTCTCAATTCTCTCCTATATGATTTTTGTTTCTCTCTCTAAATTCAAGTATATGTGTGTGTCTTGATTCAAGTATATTCAAGTGTGTTCAAGTCCCTCAAAATGAAGATGAAAGTTTGTTTATATAGACCATTAATCCAGGGATAGATGGGTAAATTCGGGTGGAGACCCATGTGCAAAGATTTCTTCTAGAACATGTGAGAAAAGCAGTCTGTTACAGCCAGCGGCACTCGATGGGTGCCGGCGGCACTTACTGAATGCCGGGCGACACTCACTGAGTGCCGGGCGGCAAACAGAGAGTGCCGGCGCGGCACTCAGTGAGTGCCGCCGCGTTTTCCGCGTGCCGGGGCTAACTGATTTTTGTCCCTCTTTTTGATTTTTCAAAAATATGTTGGGGTAAACACAAATTTTTTATTTTATGTATGTATATATTTGTATTAAGATCCCCCATGTGCATGGTATCAACCATGTGCATGGTATACATCTAAATATACTACTCTCTTTTTGTATTTTCTCCTTTTCCAAGATTTTTTTTTTATTTATTTTGTCCTCCTATCTCTTTCAAAAGAACTTCTTCTTTTTTTTATTTTATCCTCTTAAAAACTGGTTCCCAGACTGTGTTTCTCACACGTTCTTCATTGTTCGGGTTTCTCCCGAATACCCAAACTCTCTCTCTTCTTTCTCCTTTTTATATTTCCTATTTTTAATTCTGAAATTTGCCTTGAAGAATCAATTGAAGATTTTGAATTTCCTGGAAAATCTTCGAATGTAACCGGCCATTGTCATCATCGGTCTTTTGAGAGGTAACCAATTCCTAGATTTGACGTTTGGTCAAAATCGGGGTGTCTACACATGGGTTAACATCTTATGATATTGTGTGTCGCTGCAGGTAACTGCAAGTGTTATAACCGAGCACTGCTAGTTAAGTCCATAGGAGTAGAGAACTGTTGAAGCAATTGTAGAAACCAGGTATTCATCTTTACTACCAAAGTATTATTTAAACTTTATTCCCTACAATTTAATTTATGCTTGCACTTTAATGTAGCTTTTCCTTTTGATGTATAGTAAGCTACCCTTGTCCATTATATTAGTTGGAGTTGGAGATGGGCCTTGAGACATGATGAGATAATTTCATGATAACATCCCTTCTCGTGACTTTGATAATTTTCAGGTAAAATGATAGTGCCATTTGAATTTTTTGACCTTTAATTATTTTGTTGGAAATGATTGAAAAGCTCATCCTGTTTTTTCCCCTGCTTTAATGGCTTTGGAATTCTTTTGATTGTGTTTTAGTCAATCGGGTTATTTTACCACTTTGATTGATTGTTGTAAATTTGTTCTTCCAAGCAGTTTTTTTTTCATCTTTTCCCCCCCTTTATATATATATATATAAACGATAAACAGATGTATCATCAACACTCCTTTGTACATAATAGAAGCAAACTCACTTTTGGTTATTTTAAATCCGAATTTTCCATTCCCCCACCATATTTTCAATCATTTTCCTTGTTTTTATTATACATATTGTTTTGGTCTAGTCCTTTTCGAATTTCCATTTTGGCTTTCATTTCCAATACTAATAAACATCAGGTGCAACATTTCTTCCATTTTCTGTTTTCTTTTGTATTTCATGCAATACTATATTTTTCAGACATTCTCTTTTTACTTAAATGGCTTGAATAACGTGGTCTAATGGTGATTTATCAGGCAAATTTGGGAGATTATAAGGGAGTTGAATAATCCTCGAATCATAGCGATGATTTCAAGTGACCGTAGTTTTTATGATCCCGACTATGATGAGTATGCAGCTTCTACATCAACAAGTTTGATTTGCTGTCGTTCAGTTGCCTTATTTGTAATCTCTCTCTCTCTCTCTCTCTCTCTCTCTCTCTCTCTCTCTTTACACGAAGAACAGTGTTTGAAGTACAACTAAAAAATAGAAAGTTCTCAATCCCCATCATCTTAAGGGTTCAACCAAAGAAATGCTCATAAACTCAAACTCTTACTTTAATATAATGCTAAAGAAAAAGGCTTAGGTACTTTTCTGTGGGTACTTTTCATCTTATTCTAAGGTCTTATTGGTCAACTTAGGCGTTGTCAAATGCTTCTCTACATACCCATCTACACCACATTTATAGAATTTATCCTACACTAAGAGTGGATTCAACCCTAAGCTTGATTAAACAAAATCTAAAGGGTGCTTCATACGAATTTGTCAAGTTGCCTCTTTACTCGTTAGCATACTTGGTTTCACAGACATGCACACATATGAGTGTAGTTTTATAGAATTCCATTCTTCAAGTGGATTAGAAAATATCGCAGGTCTCATTCTTCAATGTTGAAATATCTCAAACTTATTTGGCTACTTGGAAAGGTGGTGCGAGGCTATAGAGATATCATCAAAAGACTAGATTGTTTTATTGTTAGTGAGGTTGAAAGTCGTTACCCTAACTGAAATAGTTGCTCTATCTTGTAGTCTTGCATTTCTTAATGTTAAAGTAATGTAAATATTCAATCTCAAGGATTTTTATTAGCAGGTCTCTTTTGGTTGCTTGTTAACTTCCAGTACTTCCATCTTCCGAGCTTGTTGTGCGTAAAATAACTTCAACGTTTAAATCCAACCATACTCTCCGACGGGCATGTGTCGAGCACGTGCACCTTTCACTAATTTTCTTCCAAGTTCAACTTTTAATTCAACATACAAAAAATGCAATGCTAGCCATCCGACAATAGAATAGAACATCACTATTTGTAGCTTCAAACAAAATCTGTCATTGGAATTTAGGTTGTCGATCAGTCCTCTGATATAATTTTGAATTATGGACCATAGGAAGAAAAAAATCTACAATAAGAGTAAATTTGAGCAAAATGCAACTAAACTAGAATAGTTTAATAGGTGACGTCTTCATTAGTCTGTGATAGTAATTGCACCATCACCACCTTCATTGCTTGCAAGAGAGTTCAACCAGGAGGGTTAGTACACGGAGACCCAGATGTACTATACGAGTCTAAATTAGCCCCGTTTGGTAATGCTTAGAAAGCTGCGATTGGACCAACAAGCATAGGTTGCCAAACAACCCTTTGCTCAACTAGTAGCATCCAATTCCAAAAATACTCCAATTATTGCGAACTATCTATTTTTAAAATAAAAAATTTACCAAATCTCGATAAATGGGACCATACCTAGTTATTTGGTATTTACACGAGGTTCCTCTTTCTTATTCTTAAGCAAGCCCCCGAGAGGGCTTATTTGAGAAAAGTTTTATGTTTCATTTTCGTATGTGTCCAAGAAATATCAACTTGATAGGAAAATCCACCACAATTGTGGGTGTCTTCAAATGGAAATCCCATAGCATAAACACTTTGTAAGGTGTTCCAATTGTGCTTATATTTGCTCAGATGTGTATAGACAATAACAAAACTTCGATCAAATAAGAAGGGAAAAAATAGCTTTTTTTTTTGAAGTCTTGCTTATGATGAAAAAATTATGCCTTCTTTAAGACAAGCCATTGATTGTCATTAAAATTGCTGCTTCACTTATTTAAGTGAGAATACTTACATGGTCCTGGCTAGGTGAGCTACGAATTGAGCAATTTCACAGTTTATTGTGCTTGCTAGTAACTGAACATTATGTGAAATGAATAACAAACATCGTTGCTTTACTTCAAAGGCCAAAGGATCTAGGAATCAATCATTCTCCATCTTCTTCCTAAAGGTTTGGGCAGTGCAAGTAAGGTACTTGATTCTTTAATTTTTGGCAAAACAATATCGTGTAGATTTTTGATTCAAAGGAATATAGAAATTGATATGTAAACCTTATGTCATACAAACACACATAAAATGAGGGAGACGAATATATAAGTAGGTTAGAAATTTTTTGTTCATGCAATAACCCTTTTAAAACTTCTACTTATAGGTGATGGTACTTATCTTCACTTAGGATGATCTTGAATTCCTAATCTGTTGTTGATTGTTAAATAAAAACAAATTAGTTAAAAAGGCTGCAACTTTGTATCACTAGAGGGTCCATTTTGGGCTCAATTAATGATCCATTATAATTTATACCACTTGTAAATATAATTTGTATCGCTTAAGCATAAATTTAGATTGGGACATATGATACAGATGAATATTCATGTTGATTTTTATTCAGAAGAACTCGAATATTGCTAGAAACAAATATCGGTGGTCCTAAATTCCTCTTTGCTTAATTTATAAACATGGTGTGTGTCAAATTGCCATAGAGGTTCATAACTTTACATATAATAATTGTGTTTGTTTAGGCATTGCTATTGCAGGGGGTTTGGCATCATTTTTGCATGTGACAACTTCACCAGTTATTTACCAAGAAAGTGTTAGTGTGAAATGCTAGAGTGATGCTGGATTTTTCATGGACACGTAAGTTCTTACTTTGTTCATTTAAATAGAAACACTAAGCTATACTTACCATTTTTCCTGTCAAATTGTAAAATGTTTTTTTTCCTCTTTCAGAAGAGACATAGCTTTGAACCACACTGCAAGGTCCTTTAATGAAGACCTAGTTTCTCTACAGGTACACCTTTGAAAAATTATTGGTATCATTTCGGTCAATTTTACAAAGGCTATTGCTAATGCCAAAGCACAAAGTGTCACTAAAAGCTTTAGTGACACATATCTAAGTGTCACTAAAGCTTTTAGTGACACTTTGTGCTTTGGCATTAGCACATTGTGCTTTGGCATTAGCATCGCCCTTTTACAAATATGTGCTCCAACTGCTCTGGATAACAAATTGCCTCTGCACAATTTCCAGTAGCCCATTGCAGTTTACCAAATAGCACGAACTAACATTAGATTCATCATATTGTTGGTAGTACATTGAAATAAGAAATTTGTGCTAAAATTTAGTATGTTAGATCATAAAAGTGCCAAAGAGATGTATGTTGATTTTGGGTTGTGATAAATTTATTTACACAGGTTTATGAAAATTTTCGGATGTTATAGAAACAGAGGAAATTTTGCCCATTTTTTTTTATAAAAATCTTTGCCTTTTTTGTTTTGTTTTGTTTTTGTTCTTGTGTTGCTTGTTTGGATAGTTTTTTATTTGTATTTTTGGTCTTGTTTTGTTCTTTGGGTTACTAGGTGTGGTTGCATTATTATATTTTTAATTGAACTTTCATTTTCTGTTTCAGGCTGTGGGGAGAGATTAGAGGATTTAGTCCATGATGGGAATCAATTATGAGCGTAAAGACTTTATTTAGATTATTATCATTTTATTTTTATTTCTACTAATGTCAACTATGAAACAATTATGTATGCACACATACTTTATTGAATCTTGTTTTATCTTTAATTAACACGTCTTTAAATTTTATGTGGTTCTTGTCGTTAAAAATAAGTATGTTATAATTTATTGTGATAGAGAAATAATGATTTTTGGTGAAAATAAATTTCCATCACAATTATTATTTGTGACAGTTTTGGTAATAATTGTGGTCCCAATATTTAAAATTCCATCACAAACACTATTTATTCTGTCACAAATACTATTTGTGACAGATTTGAGTTGACACAAATAAAGTACCTGAATCTGTCACAAATAGTATTTGTGACGGTTTCGGGTCAACACAAATAAAGTGCTTAAAATCAAATGTGACACTACTATTTGTGTCGCACATAAATCCGTCACAAATAATATTTGTGACAGTTTTGGCCGACACAAATAAACTGCCACAAATTATAAGTATATGTGACACTTTTTTTGGTGTTACAGGCAAATCCGACACAAAATCCGTCACAAATACTTTTTTGTGACGGAATTTGACCGACACAGACTTTTTGTGACGTCCTTAACTTGTGTCGAGCACAAATCCGTCACAAAAGGTGCAATTCCGTCACAAAAAGTATTTGTGACGGATTTGCACCTTTTTTGTGACAGATTTTTTCCATCACAAAAAACATATTTTTTTGTAGTGGGTTGAGAGATTGTACATTAAATGCGCTACAAGACAAAGGTTAGTACACATGCTCTAAATATAATGCCCAAGTCTAAGGCAATAATCTTAAAATTCTAGCTTAAATCTATCAAATATGGGAGATTCATAACTATGAATTCCTCCTAAGTAGTTGGGGAAGTAGTTGGGGAGACATCACTTTTATAGATATGTAAGTCTCAACTAGGAGCCAATACAATGTCCATATAGGAATGAAGTAATCCCAACATGATTACGAGGAATCCATAGTTAAGTTCTATTAAGTGTAATTTAAACCCTAACAAGAAAGGATATATTTTAATTACAAGTATTAGGCTACATGCATGAATGTACATGGATACATGATTATGAACAAAAATAAGCCATAAGGTATTCACCGACTTGGATCACTTAGACTCTGGATTTAGACTTAACTAATCGTTATTAGCACAAGGTTCAAGTCCTAAATCATGAGAAGACCATTGGGTCCATTGTTCACAAGATATATCAAAAACTATTCCAGAATACTAAAATTTCAGCAAGCAGACACAAACTTCAAGGAAATAAAAGGGATGCTTCTAATGGTTTGATGTCAGTGATTCTTGGACACAAGAAACCTCTGTGAGTCTAGTTTCTAACCCAAAAAGAAAATCGAGGTTTGAACGGTTAGATCTCCAGGAATTGGACAAACACTAGACATCACTTAGGGACTTACAACTCTCCGTCCAGAGTTTTTGTATGATTTTCTAAAAATAGTAAAAAAATCAGAAATGCTTTGGTCTTTTTAGGGTAGCTTCCTAACACATTAAAATACTTAGAAAAATGTATTTGGGGTCAAAGATGTTTGGTTAAGGCTCTAATTTACTTGTTTCAAAAAGGTGTTACTATTCTAAAACTCTCGACAGATTGTAGTTGTTCCACAAAACCCTTGACCAAACCACTCTAAACATGAAACTGTCTTAAAACAAAAATTACAGTGGTAGAACTTTGAGTTATAGACACTTTCCCGTTGGTTTTATTCAGTTTCAACGGTTCGATGTTTAACTAAAAATCTATGATCAAAAACAGATTGTGAACTCACTGCATCATTTATCAAATACAACTTTGTTGATAATTTCATCCATGAGCCATGGAATTTGGCTTGGACCACACTACCTGTCCTACTATTTGATGGTCATGGGAGACTAACTATATTCATATCTTGGAAGTCTAAAAGAAATGTGGAGAAATTCCATGAGACCTAAACATAACAAACCTAAACCATGAATATAGGTTTAGATTTATTAATCAAGTGTACTAATATCAACTTCAATCTTCTTGTAAATCATGAGCTTACAAAAGAATTAAAGGATTTCAAGTCTACGGATTCAAGTAAGACATTCAGGGTCTTATGAATCTCAAAGATTAAAAGGGAGAGAAAAAGAAAATTCAAGGACTCTAGGTATATTTGAGATTAGAATATAATTAAGACTAATTAACTTAAAGTTTTACCTCCAAAATATCCTCAACTTTGTGATTTTGAAGAACTTCCAAAGACTATTCAAGCTTTCCACCCTCTTTAACTCTTCTAAAACTTACTTCTAATTGTGTTTAAAGAAGAAATTTTGAAAGTTTTAGGACATGGAGAACTAATACAACCTCTAGATTTAAAGAAAATTCTAACCCCCTTGCAAGAGGATATTCATCCTCTATTTATAAACAGATTTGAAGGGGTATTTCAGTCATTCTGAAGCAGAAAACCCTAATTCGGACTGTCCTTTGGTGGTACAAAATGTGCTGTATTACAGCTGGCTGTTACAAAAACGTGACACTCAATGGAGATGGAAGCGACACTCACTGAGTGCCGGAATGACACTTACTGAATGTCGGTGCGGCATTCACTGATTGCCGAAGCGGCACTTAATGAATGCCACGGACAACTTCATGGACTGCCGTCTTTTCAGGATTTCCTATTTTAGCGGCACTTGAAGCATTTGAGCGGCAGTTAATGGCTGCCGGTGTGGTTCTCACTGAATGCCGTTCTGGTAGTTAGGGAGTGCCACAGCGGAAACTCGTGATTGCCGTAAATAGGCCCAAGTGTCGTTTTGCCTCCATTTTCCTCTTTCTTTCTTTTTTTGCTTTTTTGTTTAGGTTAGAGAGTCTTTTGAAGAGTTTCAATCATCTTTGGAAGTCCTAGATTAGTCGGACATTGTCATCATCGGATTTGGAGGTAACACTCCCCTTAATTCGATGTTTGGTCAAAATTGGGGTGTCTACAGTTTGTCCTTCTTCGACGGAGCTCGTGGAGCAACGCAAATCACAAGTGAACGCCGAAGCCTGTGTGAAGACAAGCCTTTGACTAAACTGTCGGATTTAGGTAAAAACAAAATGCGTTGCAAAAAAGAAAGCAAGCGCGCAGCAAATTTCTAATTAGTCGTGCTCCATGATGAGATGCCTACGTATCTCGTCAGGAATCAGACCAAGACGTAATTCGGGCAAGAGTCAAACACACGCAAGCACAAGTAATTATACTGATGAATGTACCTATCCTGTTGTGTTGTACATGCTCATGCGATGGTATTTTTCAAATAAACTTGATCGAGCAAGTGTCATGCATACTCTATATCATGTTTTCTCTATATGTGACGCACGTTTCATGATGCGTTAGCCAGAGAAGATTACTAAATGTTACGAGAATCTAGAATACAAATCTGTTATATTCCCAAAATGAGAGTTAATGCAAATCTATTACGAGAACTGAGAGTGCAAATCCGTTATACTCTAACAGATCAACGTAAATCTGTTACGAGGATCGAGAATACAAATCCGTTATATTCCTAAAATCAGGGTTAACGCAAATCCATTGCGAGAACCGGGAATGTAAATCCGTTACACTCTAAAGGATCAACGTAAATCTGTTACGAAGATCGAGAATATAAATCCGTTATATTCCCAAAACGAGGGTTAACGCAAATCCGTTGCGAGAACCAAGAATGCAAATCAGTTACAGTCTAAAGAGCGGGTTAACCATATTCGGATGAATCAGGAGTCCACGGACTCAAATTCATTCCAAACTTTCAAAATTTGGAGCCCACAGACTCAAATCAATTCAATTCAAGATTTTGGAGTCCGCAGACTCAAATTTATTCCAAACTTTCAAAATTTGGAGTCCACAGACTTAAATTTCAATTTTCAAAATTTGGAGTCCACAGACTCAAATTTATTTCAACTTCACGAAATCAAGAACTAGTTTGGTCCTGAAAACCATCTCTGAGGGTCAAAAGCACAATGAGGGCAAAATTTTAGGGGTTAAAATTCAATTTTCGGGACCCAATTTGAATTTTGGGGAGAAAATAAAGGGTCTGGTAATCGCCTCAAACGCGGCACACACTGGATTTTGCGGCAGTCTGTGACTGCCGTACGGCACTCACGGAGTGCCGCTGCGACATTTTAGTAAGTGTCGCACGACAATTCACCAACTGTCGAGCACGAAAACTGAGTGCCGCGTTTGGCGAGCGGTAGCTTATACTGAGAGTTTTATTTCATTTTCATTCATTCTCTTAACCTCTCTCAAACCCGAACTCTCTCTGGAGAAATTTTCCCTTCTTCTCTTTCTGCTTGTATTGATCTAGCAAGGACTATCAGGTCAATTTCGTGTGGTCTAACTTAATTAATCTCCCTTATTTTATAATTTTTCTGAATTTTTTGTAAATCAAACACTGGAATCTCTTTCTTTCTTTTACAGATTATGGCGAGCGGCTCTGGTAGTTGGAAGAAGGCCAATTCGACGTTTGGTCAAAATCGGGGTGTCTACAATGTGCAAGGTATAACAATTTAAGGTTTTTTGATTTGTTGGAATTTCAAGTATTTAGCGGGAATAACAACTTATTTGGAATTCGGGTCAAGATAGTTCCTAAGGTTTTTAGGGGTTGTGGAATCACTGGTGGGTGCAGATTTATGAAATTCTGCACGGATGAAATTTAATTTTTCTTGGTGATAAATCCTATATACATACAGCAGCAAGTTGGGATCTAGGGCCAAAAAATAATTTTGATGCTACTGTGATTGTAGTAGGTTACGTATGGTGGAGAGGTCCTCACATTTCAGTTATACGAACATTTCTCTTGGGCTGTTAGATTCCGGGTACTGTAAGTACATGCTTTTGGAGAAAATAATTTGATGGGTTCCAAGAAGACGGGGGCAGACACAGGCGCAATTATTCGACAGAGGTAATTGTTAGGATACTGCACGTAGGAACGTTGATCAAATATTTTTTGGAGTAGGTTCTCTTTTTGGGTGGTGTGATATTGATCCCAAAGTTGCTGAGGAATCTAATATTGTTGATAAAATCACACACAACAGATGATAGAAGTGTGGATGGTTTGTGTCATTTGGTTGGTAGAGTAGTACTCCCAAGTTCTCGATGAAAAATTCTTATATAAGTGAGTGCGTGGATGGTTTGTTCACGGTTCAGACGATGGTGAGGGGAAATCCTATTTAGGGAGATGAAAGTGTCAAGACTCTTCGCTAGTGGAGTTAATACGTATTGATACACCCAAAATTGGCTCTATCCAATGACCGAGCGGTTCAAATCAACAACCAGTCCATGTCCCGGCCAAATCATGCACAACTCCTCGGACAAGCATCAGCCTGAGTGATTTAGTTTACCCGAGACTCACCATCCTGAGCGATTTATTCACGACCAGACTAACAGGTTGGGATGACTACATTGGCACGGTCTGTATAGGCGCAGACCAGCTGGGCCCACAACATATGCCCCAGAATATTCCAGTCAGTTTCCTACTCAAGATAGAAGACTTATGGAAAGAGCATATTATTTCCTAATCCAATTAGGAAACCCCCACAATTAATGACAATCAATCCTAATTGGATTATTTTTTATCTATCTACTTTCCTTGTATGAGTAGGGCTCTTACGTCTATAAAAGAGGCCACTCACTTCCTTCAAAGGGACCGACCTTTCAGTCTCTACAGTACCTCTATAGTAATCATCAACACACCTGGCCGACCTACGGTAGCTCCAAACCATTGTTGGTTCACCACAGGTCCCCGACTTTTTACAGTATAGTGAACGTGCTTAGACACACACGTGGACGTATGTTCCTTCATTAACAGGGCCGAATCACATACAAAAAACCAGTCTCTCACTCACTCTCTCTCTTTAATCTGCTCTACTTACCTCTTACCAAATTTTGGCTAGCATCACATATAATTAACTCGGGACAATTACACATGCATTGGTTGCGGTTTGACAAATCGGAGGTGTTGAGACCATACTGATTCGGGGTATGCACGCTTGTACGGAAGATTGTCAATGGCAAACGGTTACAAAGTCGTCAGCTTTGTGGGTGCTTCAGTTGAGGAGGTGTTGATCATATGTGATAGATTGATTAGATAGTTTTCCCACAAGTGATAGAGGGGGTGATTGTTGGGGTTATATCACATGTGAGATAATCCCATTAATTTAGGGATTGTGATTTGGATAGATTCCTATTGTGATTTGGTTTCATTTATGAAAGAGTTGTATTACTTGTACAATAAGTAATGAGATTTTGCAAACTCTATATATAGGGATGCTGTATAGGAATTTAGTGAGCCCTTGGTGTACCAAGTTGGGGTCTCTCCTCATGGGGGTGTATGGTCTAGGGTGAGAGAGATATTAATCATTGGAGTTTTTCTATGAGGGGTGTTCATAGCGTTATAGGGATGTGAGATAGAGAGGGCATTTCTTTATCTCTATGATTTCTCTATGTGTTACATTGATTAATTGTGTCAGGTTTTTTGGGGTATTGAGTGAGGAATGTACAAGGGTCTTGTATTTGGGTTATGGGATTTAATCCATGTAACTTGTACCATGTTTTACTCAATAGTGAAAGAACTAGTCTCTCGGGTGTGGTTGTAGGCGGCTTTGCCAAATCACGTAGAAATATGTGTCTTTCTTTGGTGTGCATGTTTTATTACTGTTGATGTGTTTCTGTCACACCCCAACCCGCTCCCGCAAGCTAGGACACGTGTAACAAGCCAGCAAACCAAACAATCATTTTTAACGTTCCAAAAATAACATTTTAAAGTGAAATACTAAGGGTAAAATAGCTTTTTATCAAATAAAATAATAAAAATAAATAAAATAAAGGTTTAAAACCATCGAATGGTACTTGGACAGAGTTTCCCCTATTACAACACCATTTCCCCCTGTTAAGCAAGAAATTAAAATACCAAAATATCACCAAAACATTTGAAAAATACTTTTAAAACTTCAATCTACAATTCATATTACAAGGATTTAATAAAAAAAAACTAAAACATAAACTTATCTCCGAAAATCCAAACACTAGGAATATAAATACCCATCTAAATCCATTTACATATGAACACATTAAACATTAACCATTAATCTCGAGCTGTCACAGAACCCCCAAAATTCAACGCTTCTCACTGTGATGTCCGTCCGAACCTGCGTGGTCATTAGCCACAAAAATTGATTAAGCTTTCGCTTAGTGAGTACGTGGTGCTAATCATGCAATTGAAATACTTAATGTATCATAAACACCAATTAAGCATTTACAATAATAAATGGTCACCGGCGTGTCAAATAATCAATCACCATCGTATTGGACCCTTGATTCTGGGCCATTCTCACTTTGTCGTCGCTTTAAAAGCGATATCACACACTCTCATGTGACCGTAGTCAATTCGTTGTGGTCGTCACCACCATCCCCTTTTCTCTGAGGACTTCATCATCATCCCCTTTTCTTTGAGGAATGGGCGTCCCTTATATGCGGGCTAAATAATGGTGATTATCAATTGACACCCTTTGACCCAAATAAGCACATAAGCAACTCAACATGTCAACATGACAATTTTAACATTTTAGACATGTTAAATAATAAATTATCACATGCTTTTCTACTTAATCATAAATTAAGCATTCTAAGCATTTAATAATAATTAAAAGACATTAAACATCCAATTTTGGGATTACGACACTCACCTCACGAATAAGTCCCAAATAAGCCTAGAAATCCCAAACTCCTTCGCAATACTAGCTCTAGATACTCCCAATGATATTCCTACATATATATATATATCACATTTATGTATCACCCTTTAAAATGGGTCGCGGAAAAACATTACCAAAATTGAAAAAGAAGGACATAGAAATAACCCTCTCACCTTCACGAGTCCGAATATGGCTTCGGTTAGCGAAATAGAGGTTGAACGGCGAAGTTACGGTGACGGAACGACGCGAAACCCTTTATTTCTTTTTCTTTCTTGTTGGAACCCAACTCTCTGTAACTCTTGTTCTGATATTTTTTTTTTCACGTGATAAACAAGATGACAAAGGGTTAATGAGATATATCTCATACACAATTCCTTTATTCCCATTTACACCCCCATTACTTTCTAAAGTCTATTATGAAACCCCCTAAATTTTATATTAACTACCAAATGTCTAAGTGGGTATGTGTTTATGTCACGTATGGGTCCCAAAAGTGGTCTCAAATATTTTATAAAGTTGCTAATTAGCCTACTAATTATGAACCGTATTTCAATTCGTCCTCACACAGATGCCCAAACTGGCACCATAAAAGGTCATAACTAGCAATAAAATATTCAAAACAATTAAAAAATTATTCATTTAATCACATAAATGCAACTAAATGCAATCTATCTAATCTGGACCTCCTGTGGGTCCCATTTCACATCTATCCAACTGTGTCCTTCTCGAAGCACTTATCACATCGGGGTAACTGGAACTTACCCAAATATCACATGAAATTAATTATATTAATTAATGCATGAAAAATAAATATTACTTCCATTTTCTGGGTACGGGTATTACAGTTTTTGTGTGTTATTGGGGGAATTTGGTTCCGCATTTTTAAATTCCCAACAAAATAAACCTAGTAACTCATGGTTTAATTACTGAATATACAGTAGAAAGGCAAAGCCAAAAAATAAAAAAACCATATATTCAATAAGTTTCAAAATGTAAATACAATGCTTAGTTGAATTCAACTTTTATAGCTTTTGTTGAAAACATGTGTGACTTGAGCCTATTGAATCCTTTTGGTGAAGTAGTTTAATACTTGGTACACATGTTTGGTAGAGCAATCTTTTTTTGATCACCAAACAAGGAAAAGATTCTATTGAGAATTGACCAAACGAGAAACTTCAAGATCCAAAAAACGTTGGATGTTGGAGGGAACCTCTTCCATCCACACAAGGAAAGAACGACTAACAAAAACAAACTTAGCAAGCTCATGTGCAACATTGTTACCTTCACGTTTAACATGTACACAGGGAGGATGTGTCCATGAGAAGCCAAGGAGTACCCATCGCAGTTAAGGGCTTGGACAAGGGACAGAGAGTTCGATTCCACAATGAATCTGGAGAAGCCCGCCTCATGGGCCACCAATGCAACTCTCCAAAGCGCCATGCTCTCTGCTGTCAAAGCATCAAATCCCCCCCGAATAAAATCAGAAAATGAGAATAAACAATGGCTAAGGTGTTCACGTAAAATACCTCCCATACCAATCGCACCGTCAGCTGCAAAGGTGGCACCATCAACATTTACCTTAAACAGACCAACAGGGGGTGGTCTCTGTCACGCCATGGAAAGACAAAAATAGAGAAAAAAATTTCCTTTTTGGGTCCAAAGGCAGCGACTGGTGAAGTCACATGATTGTCCACACCACGCAGTACTAAGCAACAATAAGTAATAGAGATACTAAGAATGAAATCTAGGTTATGGTTAAAACGTAACTTAAAGTCAACATAAAGTTACTAACTATTACAATCAGAGTCTTGAATCAAATAAAACGCAACGAAACATAAATGTCAAGGCAACATATGCCCGATTACAAAAGGTCTGAAAACAATAAAGATAATTAAACTACAGTCTAGCCTAATCTTCAATTCGTGTAGAGGTATTTCTCAGCGTAGTAGCCCTCTTTTGTTTGACCTCCGTCGGGATAATCCTCTGTAGGGACTTCATCACCGACATAGTAGTCCTCGACTGTAGGTCCTTCACCTGTATAGCCATAACCAGGGTGCGCTGGAACGTAGAAATGTCCAGCGGCACAAACGCCATCATCTTAATAAAAGCTGAGTGAATTAAATACTAACGGGGTATCAACTATTGAAGTTATTACAAGTTATAAACCATTAAATAATTAGATTCAGTGAGGGTAACTCCTTTAATCAAACCGATGATTCGATTACTAACGTCTTACTCCTTTTAAGACCGACAACACATTCTGAATAGAAGAACAAACTCGACAGTAGTTCAACTCTATAAATACACCATTACTCCATCCACCGCTTTTAAGAACATATGTACAATCCATCGCATGTCATGGATACCACGTCAGTCCATCCCCAGTTTTTAAGAACATATTCGCAGTTTACCATACTACAGGAATATAACGCTTTAAGCAATAGTACATCATTCTAATGCCACGACTTAGCGACGTCTACCAATGATCACGGTCCACCGTATGTCATAGACACCTTCGTCTGAGTACCGCTTTTTAAGAACATATGACTAGATCATCTATCTTAGGGCTACTAGTCCGGTTCACCGCAAGTCATAGACACCTTCATCTGTCTACCACTTTTAAGAACATATGATCGACCAAGGCCCACCCACGCAAGATTCCCGAATCTTAACAAACCTACTTAAGTTCAACTCTAACATCGATATATGACAATCCCAATGTGACCTGACTACATTAAATGAAATGAACGATAACTCCAAACGAATTCACAATTATTACATTATCTAACGTCACAAACATTATCCGTTAATCAATATTGTTACTACGATCCTACGTCACATTATCTCATTATCACATCTGTATTACAATAACATAGCATGCTGGAAATTTAGAATAGTAAATAAACAACTGAACAGTTATAATATAAACTAACCAAGGAAAAACAGTATTCTGCAACTGCCAATAGATTGGGACGAAGGTTCAATCGATTGGTATAGTAACAATCGATTGGAAAAAAAGTCCAATCGATTGTATCATATTCCAATCGATTGTATAAAATGGCAATCGATTGGTATCTCATTCATGGTAATCGATTAGGAAAAGTCCCAATCGATTGGGACTTCGTCTTCTTCATAGTAAAGACAGTCCAACATATATAAAATGGGAAATACATGATTTAAACTCTATTTCTTCATCTAAACAGGTCCTAACATCAATATATTGATACTCAGTGAGTTTAAAACTCACCTTAGGTCACAAGGGGTTGTTTGGGTGTGTGTATTTGAAGCTTGAAAGCTTCAATGGTGATCTTCCTTTCTCTCTCTCTTCTCTGTTTGACTCTTCTCTCTTTCTTCCTCTCTTTCTTTCCTTCCTCTTTCTTCCGGTCTTCTCCTTCTCTCTCTCTAGTCCATCTCTGTGTGTGTGTGCATGTATGTGTGTGTGTGTGAGTGTATAGATATACATATGTGTGTATATATGTGTGAGTGCATATATATAAAATACACACACACACACACACACACACACACTCTCTCTCTCTCTCTCTGATTTCTGGAAATAGAAATACGCCCAAAATGGGCCTCATATATATAGGCAATATGTGTTCACGTGGCCTCTCCCCAGCCAGAGCAAAAGAACCTGTCCAGCTGCTGCCAATCGATTGGCATGATTGGCAATCGATTAGTGTTAAGTATTAAATGCTCCAATTGATTGGTATAAGTGGCAATCGATTGGTATCCAAGATAAGGCAATCGATTGGTAAACTTGCCAATCGATGGGTATGCAGATTATACCAAAGATAAGGCTAAACTCATACAGGGATTAAAAAAAAACATACAAGGTCATATTTATATAATACATTACAAAAATACAGGGTATTACAGTCTCCATCTCACGTGTTGTCGTTGTTCCCCCTACTCACCGAAGGCCGTGGATTATCAATGTGGTTTGCACTGTCAAACTCGTCTAGCAAAGCAAGAATCGATCCCATAGTATAGGAAACCTCCCTTCGAACACCCTCCATTAAAAGTTTATTTCTATCAAACCAAATCATCCGCGCCCCAATCAACAATAGTTTCACCGTTGCCCGATCACCCTCTAGTAGAATCGATGCCAACCGATCCGAGAACATAAGCCGAAGCCCCTTGTGAACAAAAGCTTCAGGGAAGAGGCCCAACCAAACTTTAGTTGCCCTTTCACACCCCACCAAATCATGAGTGATTGTTTCCTTGTCAAAGCCACATGAAACACAAAACCCCGGTCCACAATCTTTTTCCTCTCAAGCACCTCAAGGCAAGGTAGGAAGTCATGGCATGCATGCCACGCAAGGTGACAGATCTTACTTGGAACCTCTGCCCTCCAAAGTAAATACCACGAAAATGAACCCGAGTCCGGGGAAAGAGAACTAGTAGCCTTGCCATTACGGCGCCACACTCTGGCAGCATGATAAGCGGAGCGGACTGAGAAGAAACCGGTAGTCGTCCAATGCCACACCAGCTTATCATCGCAACCCGAGCTATCTAGCAGAATGTTCAAGATAGTGTCAACATGTTTGGGCCAAAAAAAGTCCCTCAAAACCTCCTCCTTCCACATGCCTGATGAGTAGTCAATGAGAGTGGACACAAAGGAGCTGCGAGTTTGATCATTCAGAGGGGTGATAGGCTTAAAAGTGATAGGTCTAGGGAGCCACGGATCTAGGCCCATCCTTACCTTGGTGCCATTCCCAATCCACCATCTCGCACCGAGTCGAAACACTTTCAGTGAACCCCAAATGCTTCTCCACGTAAACGATGGGTACTACCCCAATTTTGCCTCAAGAACATGCCCATGTGGGAAATATCTCGCCTTACAGACTCTGTAAAATAATGAAGTTGTGTTGTGTGCGAGCCGCCAAATCTGTTTAGCTAATAAAGTGAGATTAAAATTTTCCAAATCTTTGAACCCCACCCCACCTTCATTCTTCAAATTGCACAAAAAATCCCATCTAGCCCAATGTATTTTCCTTTTTTCACCTTGTTGACCCCACCAAAATCGAGCCAACACTCTTTCGATATCCAAATACAAAGGTTAGGGGTGACACAAGTTGTGTCTGGTCATAATTGTGTCGGGTCACAATCATGTCAGGTCATAATCCTGTCATTTTTAAACGTGTCATAATCGTGTCGGGTCATACACGGGTCACTCGTCTAACCCGTGTAGGGGTGTCATTGGTTTGGTTCGATTCGATTCGATTTGATTTGATTATATATATATTTTTAAATTTTTTTTTCATGTTTTGAATACCAAAAGAAGTGGTCGGTTCGGTCGATTTTTTCAATTTTTGGTCGATTTTGCCAATTTGGGCGGTCAGATTATATATATAATATATATTTGTACATTGTATTAGTATATTTGTATCATTTAATGTTTATTTACTTGTTTGGTAAGTTGGTAACTACTTTTTTTTTTTGGAGCAAAAAAACAAATGTAGTTTATATATTATATATATATTTAAATAAAAATATTTTTTATTCTTATTTATATTTTTTGTATTTTAGACTTCCTGATTTTTAAAAATTATTTTTAGAACTTAAAAAAAAAAGCCCCAATAACATTATCGGGTCAAATGGGTTGACCTACTTAAAGTATGACCCAACCCGTTTATTAATCGTGTCAAACGGGTCGACTTGTTTATGACCCATGCCCTTATACGGATAACCAAAATCTGTTTATTTTCGTGTCGGGTAGAAAATTATCACCCCTAAAGTGTTGAACCAAAACTGTCAAACAGGCCGGGCCTGGTTAAAGCGGGCCCCGATCGGGCATCGGGCCAGGCTTCACCAAACATGGTGCCGGGCTTGGGAGTGAGGGGGTGTGTCCGCCCCGGTGGCCCGGGCCTAGCGGGCCAGACATCGGGCCGGGCTGGACAGGCTAGCGGGCTTTCTTCAATTTTTGGAGTGGGCGGTGACGGGCTTCGGGCTGGGCCGGGCTTTTTCTCCATTTTGGGCCGGGTCGGGCCAGGCCATGGACGGAAGGATGGGTGTCCACCCCGACCCGGGGTATGTGAACTGGGCCGAGCCTTGTGGTTGGTCGGGCTGAGCTTTTAGCCCGAAAAAAGCAGGCCAGGCTCGGACCAAGCCGGGCCAACCCGGCCCGATTGACACCTCTATGTTGAACCATAAACTGTTAAAATGTCAAATGTGAATTTGGGCAAGAACCTAGATTTTATTACCTTCCACTCTAACTATTTGGTAAGTAAAAACTTTTACATTAATAAATTAAACAATTTACCAAATTAGTGGAATACATAGTGAGCATGCTAGTAGGGGTATTGTTTTTGATAGTAAAACTCAGGGATTGAGCATTTGAGAAGTTTTAAAAATAAAAGAAGGAAAATTAAAATAAAAAAAAAGGAAAAAAAAAAAAGGAAAAAGAAAAATATGAACTAGAATGACTTATATCAGAGCTCTAATTGTTGAAGTTTTCATCGTTGCATATGTGCTGACAAAACAAAATATTGGACGGAACTTGTTTAACATCGCTTCGTCACGTGAGAATTTGACAATTGTGCCTTAGATTAATTCAATTCAGTAAGTAATTGAATTATATATATATATATATATGTTTGTGTGTGTGAAAGAAAGTAATGCTATGACTTTCAAATCTCCATCTTAAATGATGTAACAGTATGTCTCCACTGACAATAACAATGACGACCTTTCAACATCATCTAATCAAAATCCAGTAAATTTATTGCCACATTATTTGAGATATGAATTTAAAATTAGTATTTAAGAAGCATAACAAAAAAAAAATTATCATTTCAAGATCTCTCTTCTCCCAAAAGTTGAGTTGCAACAATCCCATTAGTGTAAAATAAACAATACTCATAGCATCAATTACATTAACAATACAGAACAGCAAATTCAAAGATCCACAAACCCAGTATCACTCCATTGTAGAATAAATGCTTACAGTAAACCAATTCGAAATTTCAAATTTAGCAAACATAACAATTTATTCTTACAACTAACTTAAGGCACTCTCTCTCTCTCTCTCTCTCTCTATATATATATATATATATATATCTATATATACACACATATATAATTTATAGATCAAATTCTTTTAAGATCTACAAATTAGCAAATGACACAAGCATTTGGATCCTCGTCTTGACTTCTATAGTAATACTGGTTTGTGGGCATTGGAGGATGGTAATAATAGTAGGCCTGGTAGGCCTTTTCAAGCTGAGCCAGGTCATCTTTTTTCTTCTGATCTTCTTTCTTGGGTTCATCTTTCTTCTTCTCAGGCTCTTTAGATGGCCCAACAGTGACTATCTCTGTGTGACAGAACTTCCTCAATTTGGCAGTCACACGTACTGGATCTATATCTCCCACCACTGTCAGCTTTTTATCCTTCATGTCCAGGGCTACTGAATCAACTCCTGCAACATATATATTACAGATAAATTTAAAATAATTAAGTTTGAGAAATTTTTTTATTTTTTTATTGTTGGGGGACGACTGACGAGGATAAATCCCCTCAATTCAACTTTACCGTATTTATCTAGACATAATTACTGACACCCTCACCGACCTCATAACCATGGACAAAATTTGAAGTTTGGGACTTAACAAGAGTGAAACTAGGAAATTGCATTTAAGGTGTCGGCGGCTGGGCAGGTGCCAAATTTTTATTTTTATTTTTATTTTTAGGAGTAAAATAAGGCACTTTCTGAATTTTGGAGGGCTTTGTGTAAAATATTTCAATTTGAGGGGACTAAACCCTTTTTTTTTTTAATTTAATTTTTTTCGGATTGGGGTGGTATGATGAGTAAATGAAATTAAAATTGGCACAGTACCTGAGAGGCCAGAGACTGTCTTCATGGCTTTCTGCTTATCTTTGTCATCATGTAGCTCCAATTTCAACACCACTTTCTGTCATATATAAAACCAAAATCAGTAAATCACCATTAATTACTGAATAAGTTACACATATATATATATATATATATATATATGGGAGCAGAACCACAGGACCCAAAACATAGTACATGATTAGAAGGCTCAATTATAAGTTGGGCCAGGAATACAGAACAAAAGTCACAAAAGTTTACAATTTTGAACAAAAGAGAGAGAGAGAGAGAGAGAGAGAGAGAGAGAGAGAGAGAGAAACCAAAATCAGTAAATCACCATTAATTACTGAATAAATTACACACACACACATATATATATATATATATATATATAGGAGCAGAACCACAGGACCCAAAACATATTTACATGATTAGAAGGCTCAATTATAAGTTGGGCCAGGAACACAGAGCAAAAGTCACAAAAAGTTTACAACTTTGAACAAGAGAGAGAGAGAGAGAGAGAGAGAGAGAGAGAGAGAGAGAGAGAGAGAAATTAAGAATCGGAATCTAACCAAATTGATGGATCTTAGAAACAACAAAAGTTAGATGTCTAACCTTCATATTCTCTTAAATTGCAGAGATGCGTATAAGAACTCTCAGAGACAAATTGCAGATCAAAAGCTTAATCTAAGAAGAACAAGAATATTCAGGGGGGGGCTAGGAGTCTCAGGGAGAAGAAGAAAGCACTAGTTGAACTTGAATCCCAACTAGATGCATCTGAGATGCCCAACCTCGATGATACCACTCACTTATATAGAGATAGAGATAGAGAGTGAGCAAGGAAAACCCGAGTCAACCAAGGCAATGCGGCAGTGTCGACGGTCCACATTTTGAAGTCACCGGGTAGAAAGTAGGGGTGTTCACCGATAATATTTTTGCTGCTTTTTCAATTAAGAGTAATGTTAGGGGTATAACTTTTTCTTACAACTCATTTACAACAACAATATCTAACTCTCTCTTAATACTTCGTTTGGATTGAGAGAAGTGGAGAGAAGAGAAAAGAAATTTATCAAGAGAATAGAAGAGAAGAGAAGAGAAGAGAAGAGAAGGGAAAATTGAGTTTTCTCCATCATGTTTGGATAGACAATAGAGGAGAGAAGAGAAGAGAAAAGAAACATAACTTTTTCTCGTTTGGATAACTTTCATAAGAGAAAAGAAAAGAAAAGAAAGTATTTATAACCAATTTACTTTTTTGTCCTCTATTAGGGATACATGTTAGATGGAATAATAATATATTGGGGCGTATTTGTCTTTTACACATTATTTAATTAAGTTTCTCTTCTTTTCTCTCCGAATCTCTCCGATTTGGAGAGAAACAAAACTGGGCTCTTTTCTCTCCACTTTCTCCCCGCTTTCTCTCCATTTCTCTTCTCTTCTCTTCTCTCCCCACTTAAATTACCAAACGAGATAACTGGAGAAAAAGTGGTACTCTTTCTCTTCTCTTCTCTCCATTTCTCTCAATCCAAACGAAGTGGATGTCACTATAGGGTCCGATTTAATTTCAACGGGCCCAGTGCCACTTAGAAGAGAGATAAAGATAATTGTAAATAAGTTGTAAGAATAAGTTGTACCCATAGCAACTCTTCAATTAAGGGAGTCTTGGTCTAAGGTTGGGCATTTTAGATTAAAGGACATCCCATTAACAAAAAACTCCACAATGACAAAAGCCCAAGCTCCTTTTTTAGCTCCAGTCCACAACATTAACATTTCACTCTTTAAGTCCATTCCAATATTTTCATTAAACTACCCCTCACTTCATCTTTACCAGGAAAAAAAACATAGAGCACTCTCTCTCTCTCCTCATGGATGCTACCACCATCTCTCTTTTCTCTCTTAAATTTTTTCTCTCCTCATTTTTGCCATAGTCATTAGGGGTGTACTCGGTTGGGGTTTTGTAGGGTGGTGGAGACCGAACCGAGTATTTCAGGGTGCCTTATGGTAGGATCGAAACTGAGCGAAGGGTATTCGGTTTCGATTTTGGTTGGGGCGGCGTATTCGGGTTTCGGTCGGGGTGTTCGGTCGAGTTCAGGTCATTGATATGGGCCATTGATAATGGTCCTCTGATTTTGGGCCACTGATTTGGGCCATTAATTTCTTTTTTTTTAACCAGAATTTGGGCCACTTATTTGGCCAATTAGCCACTGATTGAACTTTCAAGTTTGTTTGTTTGTTTGTTTTTTTTTTTTAAATTTTAAATTTTTTTTCCATTTTTGATAGCCCTATAGAAACTTAGAGAGCAATACAATGTATAGTAACTATAGTACATACAATAAAATCAAGAAAAAAAAACGACAAAGCAATACAAGATTATAAGCTGTTCAACTCAAAGTCTCAACTCATGAAAAACCTTCAAATCCAACCACATCAAACCTAGTAGCCTGCCAAATTACAATACAAATTACAAGTCTAGAAAATCTAAGTTCCAACCATATATCAAAGTTCAACAAATGAATAAAAATCTAAGTCCAAGCATATCAAAGTTTAATCCTACCAAATTACAAGTACAACATAATATTATATCACCAATAAAAAGCTAAAAATCCCAATCCAACGGAGAATAAAAATCTAAATTATGAATTATCCAATAACCGTCAATTCACCAAGCACCAACATCCAACATCATAGATTCATCATTCATGCACCAACTTTTCCAATACTTGAACCTGAAAAAAAGAGGGGGAGGGGGGTTGGAAATTAAATTAGAAAGTTAACAAGTAAAATAGAAAAAAATAAAAATAAAAAAATAAAAAACAACTCCTCAATTACCTCCAATGTCCATAATAAAGCAACACTTTTAGTCATCAACGACAATAGACTCCACTGTAGAAGACCCTTCCATGTGGCCTAAGTTGAACAATTCAAGTAGTTAGACAAGTTAAGTTCAAAAGAAAAAACATAAAACCATTTTAAGTAATAATATTACCTGTTTCAAGCATTTCAAACTGTTCTACTTCACGAAAACTAATGGGGGTTGAAGAAGACCTCCACCAATTTTGAGTGCAAACAAGTGCCTCTACCATGTTGGGCATCAAAGAACTACGGAATGGATCGAGTACACGACCTCCCGTGCTAAATGCAGACTCTGAGGCAACTGTTGACACAGGAATAGCTAGTATTTCTCGAGCTATTTGGGAAACAATTGGGTCTTTTGTGGAATTAATCCTCCACCAACCCAATAAATCAAAATTCGGAGAATTTATTTCATATCCCTCCACCAAGTATTTGACCAAGTCGTTCTTAGAGACTTTACTAGTTTGTTGCTCCAAACGCCTCTTAAATTCCAAATCAAAATTAGCCCTAGATGCTTCCTCATCCATATCTTCAACCATAACCTCATCCACAACATTCAAAGGTGGTTGTACACTTGCATTTGGATCATATTTCACATACCATTCATATAGAATACTTAGTTTATCTTTCATTTTTTCCATCAACGCCCTCACCATGCATTGTTCATACACTTTCTCGAAACAATATTCAACATAATCCAATTTATAATGGGGATCAACCACAATCGCGACATACAACAAAAAATTAACTTTTTCGAACCTTCCCCAATACTTTTCAAACTTAAGTCTCATGCCCTCGACCATCAACCTCAAACTCATATCATCACTTCCACACAATTTGTTTATTGCTTTTTGAATATAAACAATCTCCATATAAAATATATTGGAAGTGACAAATAAAGTACCCGAAAAATTTAAGATTGCCTTGTGAAAAAGTTTAAGAAACTTCACATATAACCTAGCTTTAAACCAATCCTCACTATCTGGAGCTCCTAACTTCCTTCCACTATCATCCCTAGATTCAATACCATCATTCCCATCACTTTTAAAATGAGAAGAAAAGGTTAGATCCTCTTCCTGTAAACGTTCAAATGCCCTATCAAATTGCATGGCCCTGTCCAACATTAAATATGTTGAATTCCATGTAGTTGCTACATCTAAACAAACTGAGCTTTTACTTTCAATGCACTCTCTTTCCACACACGACTTAAATTTAGACAATCTAGATAGAGACGACCTCACATACCTCACGACATTACGGATCTTAACAATTAATTCGTCAATTTCCTTCAACCCATCACTAACAATTAAGTTAAGAATGTGCGCCCCACATCTCATCTGCAAGTTCTCATGTTCTAGTATAATCCCTTTCTTATTTTTAGTCTTCCTTTTCAAATAATGAATGAGGCCATTATTAGAGCTTGAATTATCAAGGGTCATTGTTAAGAATTTTTCAATTCCCCAATCCAATAAGCAACCCTCAATTGCCTTACCAAGTGTATCACCTTTATGATCGAAAACTAAACACAAATTGAGAATTCTCTTGTGAAGTTTCCAATCGACATCAATAAAATGTCCGGTTAGACACATGTAGTTTAAGTTTTGAACCGAGGCCCACTTATCGGTTGTCAAGCAAATGCGTTGACCTTTTAGCATATTTTTTAACCTTTTCTTCTCGATTGCATAAACACCTAAAATATCTCTCAAAATCGTAACCCGAGAAGGGATCTTAAGCCACTTTGGTTGAACCACTTGCATAAACTCTTTAAACCCCCTCAGTCTCCATAAATCGAAATGGCAACTCATTCTTAACAACCAACTTTGCAAGAGCTTTTCTACACGTGTCAACACTAAAAGTCATTGGCACAAGTTGGGAAATGCTACTTTGTTCATCTATGGGCTTGAAACCCAAGATCGTTTGGGACACATCTTATTTTCTGAATGGATATTTTTTACATTGAAAGTTTATGTGAGTTAACAAGGACTTAGTCCCATTAATCTTGGTATCACAAGCATATGGGGTGCCACAATAGTTACAAGTAGCCTTTGGTTTATCTCCATCAGCACAAGGTAACTTCGTAAAATGTTCCCAAACAATTGACCTTTTCCTACCCCGACCCTCAGTAGTAGTATTCATAGAATTAGAAGGCTTCTGAGCTTCACTAACCTCTGGCGAGGGCGTAGGAGTACCTTCTTGGGTTGAACTTTGATTGACAGTTTCATTGCTGCCAATTGCAGTGGTTGGAGTTTGATTGGCATTTTCAGTATCCCATCTAAATAAGCAAAAAAAAAAAGAAGAAAAAAAGAAAAAGAAAAAAGAATGGAATTCTCAAGATGGAGATACTAAACTAACTCTTAAGTCACAATGGAATTCTCAAATGGATTCAAAGTTTTCTTGTAGATAAGATAATATGTAATGGAGGAATAAGCAAATAAAGCTAGAGAGAAAAAGGAAATGAAAAATAAAGTAAAATAAAAAATTCACAGCCTTACTTGTAAAGAGTAAAGTCCCAGACTATATTTCACATTTTCATGGAACAATCATATGAAGTATGAACAATCATATGGGCAAAAATTCGCAGCCTTACTTCCAAAGAGTAAAGACCCAGATTGTGACTCATGCAAGGCAGGACATATCATTGTTTGTTCATACATTTTCGTTGAGCATTGGCTAGTGGCTACTCAAAGTAGATCTAGATGAAATAATAATTAGCATTGGCTACTTAATAGGAAATTCGTACAAGTTGTTGAATAACTATGAAACCTAAATGTAGATCTAGGGGGAATAGTAATTCACAACAGTGATCTTAGCAAAAAAAAAAACCTACAATTAACAGTTACAAAAAAATGCAATATATTTAACATACAAATTTTTCTGGAAAAACATAGCATTCATATCTCACCAACACACAATAATATGAAAAGTAAAATAACCATAGTCAAAAATTAAAAACATATTGAACTGTCAACACAAGCAAAATATATTGCAACATAAAAACATTGGGGACTTTTATAAGTGGAGCTAAAATGTGTTCTTTTTCTCAATATATATTTCAATTTCAATTTTCAACATAGAGTAGTCAAGGGAACTAAAATGGGCTCTTTTTCTCAACATAGAGTAGGGGGTCCTTTTTCTAAGTATATTTGAGCATTTGGGGTTTTTGGTTTATGAATGTAATCAAATATAAAGAGTAGGAAAGTTAAAGGCAAGGGAAAAGAGAATTAAAACCCTTATTGTGATTCAGAAATTTTGAATGGCAAGTTCATGACAATATATATATATTATATGAGAAATACAAAGCTTAGAAAAGTACCTTATTTGAATGGCAGATCTAGAGAAGGAGGCACCGTGGATGGCGCCGGTTGTAGCTCTAGAGGCGCCGCCCGCTGTAGATCTGGACGAGGGAGAGAGCAGGTGGCATAGATCTAGAGGATGACTGGGCGATCGAGAGAAGAGGGTAAGAAGGGAGGTGAAGGAAGACTGGAGGAGCCGAGGAGGCACTGCCTGTCGGACTGGTGTGGTGGTGAGTGGCACTGAGTGTTTGGGGAAGGGAGGAGAGGAGAGGCGCAAATCTGGAGAAGAAAATGAAATGTGTGATGACTGATGAATTAGGGTTAGCTTATATTATAAGGGTATTTATACATAAGGGTTTCGGCCGGGTTCGGGGCACCATTTATCTCACCCAGTCACCGACCGAAACTTTCAATTTCTACATAGATACACCCCGACCATCGACTGCAAGACCAATTAGCCCAAAGTTTCGGTTGGGTTGGGTTCAGGTCAGTTTGGGTCGGTCGGACGGTTCAGGTTTCAGTCAAATTTGTACAGCCCTAATAGTCACCACCACCATCTCTCTCTCTCTCTCACTCTCCTCCACCACCATCTCTCTTCTCTTTCTCTAACTTTTTCTCTCATCCTCAGTGTCAGACCATCGCCATCGCCATCGTCAACTACCACCACCACCGCACCACCACCGCCATTGATTTCTAATATGTAGAACAGTGTGAAGAATTCCACACAAGCAATCACTGTGCCCATGATGGCTTCAACCTTTATTTTCTATAAAAACAAAAGCTTCAAATTCAAGATCACCCGGCAAATGCTTTGAACACTTCATTCTGCAAATTCACACTCACACACTCACACACACATACACACATATCTCTTATTTGAAAAAAAAATAAAACTCAATCATTAGAGTCATACACAAAAGCATGTACATGCACATATGTAGTAGGGCTGCTGCGATCAGGTGGACTGTGTTTGCAGCACTAATATGTAGCCACGACATAGGTATACTACAACAAAAATATCTTAAGTAAAATTTAACCTAAAATATCGTAAGTCAAATTTCACTATTGTTAACCAAAAAGATAATCTTAAGTAGTGATAGTGGTGGTTGACTGAGCCCAGTCGAGTGGTAAGGGGTGGTTATCAGTGGTCAAGAGTGGTGGGGGATGGGGGTAAGATAGTGAAAAGGTGGTCAGGTGTGATGGTAGGATGCGAAGCTTATGAGAAATTTCACTTAAGATATCTTAAGTGAAATTTCACTCTTGTTAAGCAAAAAGGCATTCTTCAGTAATAATAGTGGTGGTCGATCAAAGTCAGTCGAGTGATAATTAGTGGTTAGGAGTGGTAGGGATGGTGGTAAGATGTTGAAAGGAGGTGGTCAAGAGGTGGCTTGGTAGTAGGATGCAAATCTTAAGAGAAATTTTACTTAAGATAATCTTAAGTAAAATTTCTCTTATTATATTCAAAACGGTGGCAACCATCACGATTCATCAAAAATGCTATCAGTGAATACTTCAAAAATACAAAATCCTCATAAATCCATCCCCTTATTTGAGAAACTGATATGGAAGTGACCGTGAGGTTTTCTAATTAAAAAGGATCGAAGTTTGCAAACACAAATCAAACCTCACAAATCAGATTATCGCATCCGCTTGTTTCAGATTCGCCGATGATTTCAGATCTGGTGGTGATAGAAGAAGTGGCATTGGTGGTGGCTAGCAGAGGAAAAGGAAGAGAGGGAAGAAAAGAGAAAAGAGATCTCTAGATCTGGCCGGCGGTGGCGAAGGCAACGATGGAGGTTAGCAAATGCATCACCGGAGGTGGTAGTAGTGGTCGTCGCAGGTCTCCAGAGGTGGTCACCAGAGGTGGAAGTGGTGGTGGCCAGAGGTTGGGCATGGGTGGTGGTAATGGTGGCTAGGATTTGGTATAATGTTAGATGATGAAGATGAGGCTATTTCTGTCCAAAGATATTCTTAGGACCTTAGACCAAGTTATTTTGTTAAGTGTCCTTAATTCAAAATTAGCTTGTCCTAATGCCATTTTCACCAATTTTCCCTATTATTCAAACGCACTGAGAAAGAATCATTACTGAAATATTTCATTTTTAACACTCAATTGTGTTATCAAACACTCCCTTGGACTAGGCTCACACATTTATCTTATGAGAATTCTATTCACACTCCAAAATTGAATCAATGCACTCCATTCCATTGTACTATACAATGCAGTCAATGCATTACATGGAGTACATTGGTTCATCCATTCGTTATTTTATAACATAGGGGCACTTGGTCTAAGGTCTTTGACTAATAATATTTAACTAATTACGTCCACAAAGACTAAGTTTTTCAACACATTCTAAGGTTCTCCATATTTTTTTAGACAAAAAAGTTCATTGCGCATGTCACGCTGACATCAATGAGCAATTACATATTTTTTTAAATTCTTTTAAAAAAAATTTTTGGAGTTTATTTTTTAGTTGGCCTCAACTTTTGAAATGTCTCTAAAAATGAAAAATTCATAGACATTTTTAAAAGAAAATTTTCCTTTGCACTTTCTTTTTTTAGAGAAAGAGTAATGCTATGCTTCCCAAATTTTTATCCCAAAAGTGCTTCTCAAATGATGTGGCAGTGGTGTCACACCCATCCTGGAAAATAAATCATTTTAAATGCATCACTATTTTTGAGAATTATTAATGCGGATTAATAATTGAGATGAGGTTGACTGTGAGTGAACGTGGAATGTCAATCGAGAACACGGGAAGTTGGTAAATCATGAGGCATTGACATGAGTAAATGACATGTATATGACTTAAATGTTATTTGATGTTTTCTAGTATATGTGAATAGTGAAATATACTCGTGTAGGGTATTTTTTGATAATTTTGATCTTGTTTTAGATCACTTTGAACGTTATAGGGAGAACGTAGGTGATACGTTACATAAAAGGTAGGTTATATAGAAATTCCATGAAAATAGTTTTCAGAACGTAATTATGGCGACAAACGGAACTTAGACGAAAACTTTTATAATTTATAGTCTTCACTCGTGAAGCAATAAATTAGACGAGTAAGACGTTTCGGGGAATAATTAGAAATTTTGAAAACTCGTGGGGAATTAAAATCAATTTTTGAGAGTCGAAGCTTTATATAGAAACTCATGAGATATTTTCATTTACAAAAGTTTCTAACTTAAATCATTAACGCTTCAAGACTCAGATCGATGTTCGTTGTTCATCAGTTTTTCTCCAAATTACATTTTCGAACTCCTTGAGGTAAGAGCTTCATTTTGATATAACTTAGGTCTTGTTTGGTTAAGTTTTTATGTAAATCCTAATTCTAGGAAATTGGGGAAAACATATGTATAATTGTAGGAATCATTTATAATCGGAGATCCAACGTTGTTTTGGTATGCAAGCACTTCCCTCGAAGTTATAGAACTATAGCTTAAGACATGAATTCTAATCCTATGTATTATAGGAGATTTCCATGTTTTGAATATCTCGGTTGATATTTTAGATCCAGGCAAAATTCATGTATTAGTTAGGCCCGTTCATTATGCATGTGAAAATGAAATAAAAACACGTATATGTGATTATATGAGCATGCTATGTGTCTATGTGGGTTGAAGGGGGGTTGGTGCAAATTCATCTGGGTAAGCTCCTCGATGTTTGAGGATTTTGTAATGACGACTACTGTGCATGGTTTGGGAGAAGGCCTAGCCAGGGCATTGAATGCATGGCAAGGAGAAGGCCTTCCATGACATTAGTTCTATTTACCAGATGAATGCGTACCACTCCCCCTACAGACTATTTTGACGTGTTTTGATGTTTAAAGCATGAACTATCGTATAAGCATATGTTTAGAATTGTACACTCATCAAATAGCTGAGCAGTGGAGTTTTACTCCATTGCAGCTGAAAAGAAAAATGGAAAGAAGAAGCGTGAGGAGTGAGGCTGTGGGAATGACGGGAATCATTCTCTTGTATATGTTTTTGTTTCCATTCCCGGGTTGTAATAAGAGGTGTAAGGAACTAGAACTATGTTTTGTTGAACTCAGAACTTCTGAATGGATTTTGAAATGTTGTAATATGTATCCAAATTTCTTATAGTTAGTTTTGAACGAATCCGAACTCATGAGTTCATGTTATGAACGCTAACTTGTCAAATTCGGATTTTGGCGGAATTTTAATAGAGATGTGGATTGATCCAAACAAGTCGTAACTTATTTTATTTCCATTTTCTTTTCAATGTTTGGCAAGATTTATGTTGTCCTTATAGTCGTGTGTAGACACCCCAATTTTGACCGAACTATTAAACTTAGGGGGGATTTACCTCTAGAAATCAATGATGAATAATGTCCCGACGATTTTCTTCAAGTTTATCGCTTCGACTTCTGAAAAGCTTCAAGCTCCCAAAACTTGCTCCTAATATCCTTAGATTTGGCCAATCACTGACCATGTGTCTCTAGCTCACTAGATCATGGGTTACTTTCTAAAAAAAAATAGAATAGATTAAATAATAATAATAATAATGATATTTTATAAAAATAACATTGTTTCTCATATTTTTAGATTCAAAAAGAAAAAAAAAAGAAAAAGATACTATTTGGTGACTCATATGATTAATTTAGATTTAAAATGAAAAATGTGTCTATATATATATATATAAGAAAAGGAAAATAATAAAAGAAAGCATCCCATGTGATTTGGAGAGTTAGAGATTCCTTGGCATATTCCTAATCTAAAGTAAATACCCAAAAAGCCCTTTGTTGGGCACTAATCTCCCATGTGCTTTGAAGATGCTCTAGAATGTTCCTTTATTCTAGCCAACTTAAATGCCCTTCAAGTTTCTTGGAATTACATAGAAGTGCCATGGAGAGTTAGAGATGCCATAGAATATTCCTAACCCACCCCAAATTGACCTATCTACCCTTATCTTAGCCCCTAAGTAATGAAAGTCTATAAAAGAACCCATTTTCTCTCATTTTAGGGAGACACTTGAATTGTATAGAAAAATATTGGGAGAGCTTTAGAGGAAAGAAATATAGAGAGAGAAACTCTACCAATTATTTTACCCAAATCCCACCAAAACTCTACCCAACCATCAAATCACCATTGAAGGAGCTTGAAGCTTGAGGAAGAAGAAGAGGAAAAGCTTGAGGAATTCAACATCTCTACGAGTTTTGAGAAAATCTAGAGGTAAAGCCTTCAAATCTATATATATATATATATAATAATAATAATTCAATCACAAATTCCTAGTTCTAGGATCTTTACACATTTTCAAAACCTCTCTTCCTACCTCATTTCATCACACACCACATAGAATTTGTGATTGAATCTCATGGTAGTTCATTAGTTTGGATCTAAATAAGCTTTGGGTTTAGAAGTATGAGTTGGTTTTAAAGAATTTGTCCTCTTGAATTTTCTTAAGTGAACCTTGATTATTATTTTTTTATATTCTTATTTTCCCTTTTTAGATTCATAAGATTTTATATATCTTATTGAGTCTCTTTGAGTTTGATTCTTTAGTTTCCTATGATCCTATGATCCATATGGGAATTAAGTGAATCATGGTCATAATCTACACATAGTTGGTAAGATGCTAGTATCAACTCATGACTAGGATCGCTCTACTATGAATCTTATGGAATTCATACTATATTACATGGAGATTAGAGTAGATTTGCTTTTTTTAGTCTCCAATGACCATCAAATGGTAGGAGAAATATTTTTAAGTCCATCTTTATGGCTTAGACTAATCTCTTCCTTGGGTTTTGAGAAGGTCTCTATACTTCATCCAAAACCTAAATGTATGTGTGTCTTTAGCCTCCAATGACCACCAAGTGGTAGGAGTAATGTTTTGAATTCAAGCTTGGGTCCATAGGTTTGAGTTCTTTATTTGAGGATTTTGTGAAGTCCATTTCAATACTTCATCAAGATCCATAAGTGTGAGATGTCTTAAAACTCCAATGACCATCAAATGGTAGGAGTGATAAATTGAGTTCAAGCTTGGGTCCATGGATTTAAGTTCATCGTTCTTTGGATCTCATGAAATCCATGCTATACTTCATCAAAACCTATGAGCATATATGCCTCTTAGTCTTCAATGACCATCAAATGGTAGAAGAAGTAGTTTGGTTTGTGCCCCAACTTCATGTTTTTAATAGTTGAGGTCAATCCATAAAGTTGAATTAACAAGACAAAAACAGTGGGTTCACAAACTGTTTTTGATCAAAGATTTTTAGTTCAAAATCTAACCGTTGAAATTGAGTGAAACCAACGGGAAAATGTCAATAACACATCATTTTACCACTGTGATTTTTGTTTTGTAAAGATTTTGTGTTTAGAAGGGTTTGATCATGATTTTTGTGAGCTAAATACAATCTGTCCAGAGTTTTAAAATACTTTCAGAATAGTAAGTCCGTTTTGAAATTAATAAATCAGAACCCTAATTAAGTTTTTGGGGTCTCAAATAATTTTTTATAGGTACCTTAATGTGTTAGGAAGGTACCCTAAAAAGATCTAAGTGTTTCTCATTTTTTTTACTATTTTTAGAAAATCATACAAGATCTCTGGACAGAGAGTTGCAGAATCCTGAGTGAGGTCTAGTATTTTCCATATTCCCGGAGATCTAACCGTTGAAACCTTGATTTTCTTTTTGGGTTAGAAACTAGACTCACAGAGGCATAACATATCCAAAAATCAGTCAGATCCAACCATTGAAAGTATTTTATTTCCATTTTTGAACGTCTGGTCTGCTCTCTGTAAATCACAAAAAAACTGCTACTGTTTTTGTCTAACCTTATTTATTTCAACTCAAGTAGTGTCCTAGTGGCTTAGGACTCAAACCATGTTTTGAATAATGATATTTTAGATTAAACCCAGAGGCTTAGGGATCCAAATTAGTGAATAAATTCACATCTCATTCTTGTTCATATTCATGCATTCATTCATACATATTCATTTTCATAAGTAGGACTTATCTCTTGTCTAAATTGTATCCAATTGAACATGACTTAGGATTAATTACTCTTTGATATTATATCTTGTCTAAGGCATGTGTACTAACCTTTGTTTTGTAGCGCATTTGAGGTACAACTTCTTATCCCTTCTCTAGTTTGATTCATTTCATTGATTTATATTGATTTTCGACTCCATGTGCGACACCTTAGCTTAGGTTTTGCCTTATGTGAATATATGAATTAGAGACCTTTCTTAGGTTTATTTTATTCTTGCATGCAATACACGTTTAATATTTGCGGCCGGATCCCGGGTACGTTTTCTAGTTCTCTATTGCATATCATGATGTTTGCTAGTTGAATTATGTGACTTATGAATGATATTTTGTCGTTAGCAATTTTACACCATTTCCAACATGCTTGTGTGATGTATATGTATATATGTATTAATTGAGGGCATGCTTAGATTAATAATTTGATTAAAAAGGATGTTGAGTAGAGGCCTATCGTGAGATAGGATGAAAGGGGGTGTTTTAGTCCGTCGGGCTCCTTCCCCTTTCATTCCATAATCCCTGGACCCGGTTTATCTTTGGTTTCGCAAAAGATCAGTTTCCTTTTAAAATGGTTTCTTAATTTTCCTTTTAAAAATTAAGTGGCGACTCTTTGAATTTGAATGATTTTGAAAAGCTGTGGGTAAAAGAAAGAATAAACCTGCGATATCCACATCGTGTTATGGTTTGAAAGTTTGGATGAAAGTATGAGAGTTGAGAAGTTTAGAAATGTGAAAGCTTGGATGACTTTCTTGGCCAAATTTTATTGTCAAAGGGAATTCTGCCAAGGGGTCATTCGACCGGTCGAAGGGGGTTGTTCGACTGGTAGAAATGACCCCTGCATGTATTCTTTTTCTACCCCTTTCGAAAATTATTTAAATGTTTTGATTGGTTCTTAGGGTACTTTTAGGGTCCCTTTCAACATAAATTAATTCGTTTCAAAATATTATTAACTTTTCAAATTTATACGGATTTTACAACTCGGAGGGTGTTATTTTCAAAAGAGTTGCATATTTAATGTTGTTTTTAAGTTTCATTTCCGCTACTATAATATTTTAATGGATTGGATGAGCCTCGGTGGCGTGCTACGTGTCCTATTTACGCGCATAGCGGGATGGGTCGTGACAAGTGGGGCTAGGTCTATTATAGTGGGACCAATTGAATTTTGATTGGAAGTTGTTTATCTGACCCCACTGTCACATCATTTGAGAAGCACTTTTGGAATAGAAATTTAGGAAGCATAGCATTACTCTTACAGAAATGCCTCTAAAATCGAAAATTTTGGATACATTTCTATCAAAAATGTCTTTGAATTTTTTGAATTTAGGGACATTCCAAAATGTCTGAGAAATTTGGACACTTTCTATGATAATAAGTCTCTAAAAAATAGTTATTCCTTGTTTGCACCTGAAAAGCATAGACTTCCATAAATTATTTCTCATAAAATGACCCTTGGACTACATTGCTTCTAATTTGAAGCTACACAGACCAAATTATTGGGAATTTAAATGCAGAACCAAATTCCTCTATTAATAGACATAGAAAAATTTTTATGGTTCGGAAAATTGCGGCTTGTTTGGAAAAAATTAAGTACTTGCACGGGCATGCCAGGACCTTGTATGATAGGCCCAAACATGTAGCCAAAATATATGCCTATGTTTGGTGTGCATGTGATCAGGCGATTGTTGGGAGGTAAGAATGCCCCTTCCCTTAAGGTTGCACTTGCCTTTTGTTGAAAAGGACTTTAAAATTTAACCAAATGATGAGAATGGAAAATGAAATGCAATAGGCACTGTTGAAAGCAAATCTATTTCACTGATGAGTGTTCCAAAGAGAGTATTTGAAAGCATGATTTGAACTTGACTTAAACTAATAACACGAGAACAAAAGTACAATGAACAACATAGGAGATGAAAAGTAAAACTAAAAACTAATACAAAGCCATGAATGCATAAAAAAAAGTACGGTGTAGATGCTTTTCGAAGTGGTTTTTGCGAGTGTTTTTTCCTGTGTAGTAGCCTTGTGCTTTATAGGACTAGTAACCAGCCACAATGTGTGTTAACTTTCCCACTGACTTTGCCATGTGTCATTGACTTATTCAACACACCAATTTGACCAAGTCAATAAAAGAAATCAATTGCATGGATGGGGTCATGATAGTTCATTAGACTGCTCCGGGTTACTTCCAATAGTGGCCAAGAATTCGGTCATTTCAGTATGTCCAATTATGCATATTTTCAATCGGTCCAGTTATCTGGGGACAAATATTAATTTGGTCACACCAAATTTGTTTTGGAGAAAATATGATGAAAATATTTTCATCTCCTACCAATTTTTAGCAACTTGATAAAAAATCCAAAATTATTCGTGAACCAAATAATTGGTCAATATATGTGAAAATACATATTTTGGGTGTAAACATTTGCCCCCCTGACACTTTGAAAATGAAATTTATGTAATTTTTGAAGAGCCAAAATTGATTTTTGGTCCGATTCTGGTGACTCAGTTCAGACTTGTCTTAGTCTGATCTAAACCTAGGGAGTCTTGTTTGGACAGACTTTTCTTATGGACTGATTGAAAAATTCAACATCAGTCCCCATTGTTTTGTTTTATGTTGTGACCATGATTGGTCTCATTATATTCAGATGACATCAGTCTACTAGGATCGAATAAAATGATTTGGCCAATGCACCACATCATACATCTTGGCTCAACAAACCAAGTAAGTGGGCCATCAACATTTCTTTGACTTTTGATGATTGTGCGAGTTCTTGTGTGATGTGTATAAGATATATGGATGGGTATAACACGTAAGCAGGTTAGTACAGGTGGAATAATAGATAAAATATGATAAAATAATGTAGAAAGTGTGGTAGAATAATAATGTATAAAAATGCAGTAGAGAAATGGGAGTTAGAGAGTACGTGGCTCGAGTGAGAACCAGAGTAGTCCCAAATAAGAGAGAGAGAAAGCAGTAGAGCGTTGGTTATCGGTTGGAGACTGGTGTATGGAAGGGAGTTATTCTGTGAGGCTAAAGGAGAGGTAAGGGAAGTGTGAGTAATGGCAGAGGGTTGTGTTTTTGGGGATTTTGGAGAAGGTGGTGAATGTCTTAAGTGCTTAGAATCGCACCTTAAGACTGGGTTAAAGCTTAAACTCTAGGTTAAGCTCAGGTTGTTGGATGTATTGAATGAGGTGGGTATTTATGCAGAGTTTGTGAGGTTCTTGGTACAGCTAGAGGTAGCTGAGTTGGCATCTTTGGAGTGGTTAGTTTGTTTGAGGTAGTTGGGGTCATTAAATGGGGATGTGGATGAGGCGGTGTATTATCGTATTGTCGTCTGATGGTGAGTTAGTGCCATTGGTTGGTCAAAGGGAGACAAAGGGGGAGAAATACTATTGGTGCAGAAGATGCAACGAGGGGGGAATCGAGGTTCTCTTATTGGTTCTAAAGTTTAAGCGGGGGAAAACATCGAGGCTTTTCTATTGGTTTGGCAAGATGTGTTGTCACTTGAAGTGACGGCTCAAAATTGTGTAGTGATGGTTTTCATTGGTGTAGAAGGTTAAGCATTGGGGTTATTCGAGGTCATGCTATTGACTTGCAAAACACTCAGCGACGTCGAAGTGACTAGGCAAGGTGAGAGAGTCAAGGGTTATAGTTGGTCTTTATGGCCATAGGACTTTCTAATTGGTTATGAGGCTGGAGGGGCAGGGCACGTGATCGATGGTCACGTGTCTCTCTTTCTCTTTGGGACCAACCCTAACTTTGCTTGTGAGGCGTTCAGATAGGGAGGTGCCCCTGGTTCTAGCCACCGAGCCATGAGCTGTCGAGTTCCTAGTGGATCTGGCCACCCTTAGTACTGCTTCATGATCAAGGGTGGAGAATCCAAATGTAAGTGTGTGCTTGTGTGTAGTACAGTATTTGTGGAGAGTATTGAAGAGAGGCGCGTGAGAACTGTATGCGATGCGTTTGATAGCAAATAGTCATTCCAAGTGAAGCGATGGCAAGGATGGTCATTCCAAGCGATGACAAGCTTTGATTGGTGGTCGATGGCTTGCAAGGATGGTCATTCCAAGTGATGACAAGCTTTGATTGGTGGTCGATGGCTTACAAGGATGGTCATTCCAAGCGATGACAAGCTTTTATTGGTGGTCGATGGCTTGACCGCATGAGGTTAAAGTTTGAGATAATATCCACATGCCCAATGGGTGGTGATGGAGCGAGTGGAGATGGCAGTAGGTGAAATGCCGTCGCTTTGCTCTGCTTTGAGGTGGGATTATTTGTATTGGGCCTCAGGGTGGTGACTCTGAGGTGGGCTTCGAAATGGGTACTCTAGAATGGGCTTCAGAGTAGGTTCCTCTGAGGTGGGCTTCTGAGATGGGTAAACGTGCACAGTCTTGGACTAGACCCACGGTGATCATATAGGTGGAACCCATAATTGGTGGCGATATTGATACAATTGGAGTCATTGGTGACATGTGGTGGTCAAACTATGTGAGTTGTCAACCATTACCTACAATGATCAATGCATATATAACACGTTGGATAGATCAAGATAAACCCATAGCAATCCACACTTGGTTTGGACAATTAATAAGCTTAATGAAGTCATATCAAAACCATTTTGTGGGTCCCTCCATTGCTTTGCAACATGGTCCAACAATTCAGGCAAACATCTTATAACAAGCTTTGGAGTCACATGCATCGGGCATGAAACTCACTCACACAAGCAGCAATTTAATGTGCTGTAGATCTCATCGAACAAGTATCAGTTATAACCTCTGGCCCACCGACACTTCTGCATCTGCTATATCACAGTCTTCATTGGTCCATGCATTCAGTCCTTGGATTCATCGGTCACTTTTCAACTAAATCAGTCTTGTAGCCTGATCAAACTAAAAAAAAGTCAAATTTTGTTAATATTGTGTTAATGATATTGTTGCAGAAAAATCCACCAACTGAGAGCTAACTTTTGGTGGGCACCACAAAGCCAATGAGGAGTAAAATTTTCAAAAGCTAAAATAATAATTGGACTTTGACTGTAAATAATTTTTGGCAATTGCAAAAATACCGAATAGTTTGACCAACTCTTCAAAGGTCGGTTTCCTCAAAGAAAGTTGATGAGAGCTGATATTAACTTAATATTAGCTCGATATGGAGTAAAAACTGACCGAATTTGACCTCATTTCTCTAGTATTACCTGCACTTGTGTTTAATTTGTTTCTTTACACAATGATGTGTTTTTCGTGGTATGTTGTTGTGTTTGGCTCTTTGAGTGCAGGTTCTGAAGTTGAAAGGAACAACAAGTTGAAAGGAATAACTCAAGAAACAAATTGATGAAGTCTTGATACCAATCGATTGACATAGTATCAATCGATTGACATGTTTTTTTACCAATCGATTGAACTATTTGTCAATCGATTGACATCTTTATCAATCGATTGACATCTTTGTCAATCGATTGACTTAAACTGGAAACAGTCTGTTTTAATGGCGCAAGATCTCAGCAATCAGGCGACGACCAGCCGTTATGGAATGAACCTGGACGCCTCTAGCTCGTATTTCTGACATTATATATAGAGGAGAGTAGAGAGGGCAAAGGGTTGGCTCATTTTGTATTGTTTTTGTAGGGATTTCACCATTGATTTTGGTTTCGGATAAAAATTCCAGTGGATAAATTCATATTCAGGTTTCAATTCTTGTTTTCAGTTGCTTAGGAATTGTGGATTGTTATGTATGTCATAGTTAGAGTTTGATTTAAGCCTTTTTAATTTAACATTTTAATCCATGGCTATGTTTGATCCTATCTTTCGGTTTATTCATGTTTATGCAGTCATAATTATGCTTGAGTAGAATTCTGGTTGGGAATAATGTGAAGAAACATTGTTCCCAGCCCTCTGCCATGATTCTGTGAAAGAGTTAATGTCAATCGATTGGATACAGTATCCAATCGATTGACATAGACTCCAAGTCAATCGATTGACAAGTATATCAATCGATTGAAATCCATTTCATGTCAATCGATTGACATAAAGTCAATCGATTGGTATGATTATGACTTGGGTTTACTCCTTTCTGTATTCCAGTAACTTTTGTTTCAGAAACTAAGTCCAAATTGATCTTCCCAGTTCAAATTGCAATCTGATTTTGAAACAAGAGCCCTTTTGAATAATTAATTCAATGAACACTCATAACAAACACTTCGAATATTCCATACTCAATTTGTTAGTTATTGTTCATAGTTTTAATTAACTACTTATTTCAGTTCTTCATAAATAAGTAAGGTAAACGAACCACTAAATATGCAAGATTCACATACCTAGTGTCTAGAATACTTAACTTAATCATTTTGAAATAAGGAATACTCTAAGGATAAAACCCCGACTGTTCATTCTTGTTAAAATCATGGTAGTGGATGGTACTTTGTGGATTCACATGTCCCCAACTCTTTTTCATATTTGATTTTTATCACAGTTTTTAATCTTATCTAGTTAAGTCTTTGTTTCACTATAAATTGTTTCTTCTATTTTTTTTTAGGACTGTTAGAACCCCCTATTACAAGAAATCATCTTTTATTTTATTTTAGGATTCAATCTAGATTCTTCCGCCTTTATAATCCGTCCTTTGGGATTCGACCCGGTCTTACCGGTTTTAAACGCGACGCGACCGTCTACACTTGGACGTACTCTTCAGAGAACACATTTCAGCCGTGTCAAAAGTTGTTCAAAATAATTCCCAACTTCATCGTCCAAAATGGAATTTATTGGTCTATGTAGATCTTGCACCCCGAGTGTCTTTTGGTTCTCAACATCAACGAGGGGCCCTTTAGCCGAAACAAATTTTTTCGACTTTTCATTAACAACAATTTTTCTACTACCTTGCCCCCTCGAGTGGTTTAGACGGCATAAAAATGATCCATTTTTTGTCACCAGTCTCTTGTTTTAGAGAGGCAACATTAGCCATTTTTTACCCCTTTTGTTTCTTTATGGCCTCTTGAGTAGCCGTTTTCACAACCGCTTTCATCGTATGTTCAAGATGACGAACATGCTCGCCTCGAAAATGCAGTGATTCGCCTTGAAGATGAAAAGTTCACTTTTACCACGAAGAATTTTTTCTTGAATATGTGAATATTCCTTAAGAAGGTCAGCAACATGCTTGAACGAATCGATGATAGAGGGATCAAATTGCATCATCACTTAATCGTCTCACCGGGCATGCCAAAATTGATTGGCAAAAATTAATTATTTGCGCGGGCTTGCCAAAACCTTGTACGGTAGGCCCAAACATGTAGCCAAACTATATCCCTATGTTTGGTATGAGTGTGGTCAGGTGATTGTTGGAAAGTAAAAATGCCCCTTCCCTTAAGGTTGCACTTGCCTTTTGTTGAAAAGCAATTTAACCTAGTGATGAGAATGGAAAATGAAATGAAATAGGCATTGTTGAAAGCAAATCTATTTCACTGAGTGTTCCAAATAGAGTATTTGAAAGCATGATTTGAACTTGACTTAAACTAATTACATGAGAATAAAAGTACAATGAATAGTGTGGTAGGTTCTTGTGTGATGTGTATGAGATATATGGATGGGTATAACATGTAAGCAGGTTAGTATAGGTGGAACAATATATAAAATATGATAAAATAATGTAAAAAGTGTAGTACAGTAGAATAATAATGTATAAAAATACAACAGAGAGATGGGAGTTGGAGAGGACGTGGCTCGAGTGAGAACCAAGGTAGCCCCAAATGAGAGAGAGAGAGAGAGAGAGAGAGAGAGAGAGAGAGAGAGAAAGCAGTAAGCATCGGGGGCCTTAGATAGAGGTGGTAGTATGTGGTAAGTGTCTAATGGAGTCTTGGAGAGTGTAAGGTAGGTGGTGGAAGGTCTAGAGGTAGTTAGTGGAGGCCAAGTGATGACTAAGGGTCTTTCCGGAGGGTTTACGGGAGGGAGTAAATGTAGATTTAGATTGAGTTATCGCTGGTTTAGATCGAGTTAGACTGGATTAAAGATTAAGATTCAGGTTGAACCAGGTTATCAGATGTATTAAATGAGGCTGGTATTTATACAATGTTTGTGAGGCTCTTGGTATAGGTGGAAGTAGTAGAGTTGGCAACTTCAGAGTGGTTCGTCTGTTTGAGGTAGATGGGGACTTAACTGCATATGTATGAGGTAGTTGAGGTCATAATATAGGGAAATCAGTGTACTGAGAAGGCCCGTGATGTAAGAGGAGGTGTTGTCATTTAATGGTGAACCAATACCATTGGTTAGTCAAAGGGAGACAAAGAAGGGGGAGGAATGCTATTAGTACAGAAGATTCAGCGAGGTAGAGAATCGAGCTTATTCTTTTATTGGTTCTAAGGTTTAACCGAGGGGAAAATATCAAGGCTTTTCTATTGGTTTGGCTAGAGGTATCATTGCTTGGAGTGACGACTTAGTATTGCAGATCGATGGTTTCTATTGGAGCAGAAGGTTAAGCATTGGGGTCCTTCAAGGTCATGTTATTGGTTTGTAGAGAATTGATTAGCGAGGTTAAAGTGACTAGGCATGGTGATAGTTAAATGTTTTAGCTGGTCTTGTGTTCAGAGGCCTCTAATTGGTTGTGAGGTCAGAGGGACAGGGCACGTGATGATGGTCACATGTCTCTCTTTCTCTTTGGAACTAACTCTAACTTTGCCTGTGAGGCATTTAGGTAGAGAAATGCCCTTGGTTCTAGCCACCAAGCCATGAGCTCTCGAGTTCCTAATGGATCTGGCCACCTTTGGTACTGCTTCATGACCAAGGGTAGAGAATCTACGTGTAAGTGTGTGCTTGTGTGTAGTATAATGTTTATGGGGAGTATCGAGGAGAGATTTGTTGTAGCACATGAGGATCGTAAGCGACGCGTTTGAGAGCGAGTGGTTATTCCAAGCGATGGCCAATTCCATAACGAGTGGTTATTCCAATCGATGGCAAGTCTTGACGAGTGATCGAGGGAGTGACCACCTGAGGTTTAGGTCCACGTATCAGGTGAGTGGTGGTGGATCGAGTGGAGAGGGCAGCAGGTAAGAATGGGGCCACTTTACTTTAGGGTAGGCTCCTTTGTAGTGGGTTTTGTTTGTGGGTATTCTGAAGTGGGTTTCGGAGTAGGTTCCACTGAGGTGAGCTTCAGAATGGGTGCTTTGGAGTAGGCTTCGTAGTTGGTTACTCTGAGGTGGGCTTCGAAATGGGTGCTCTGAAGTGAGCTTCAGAGTAGGTTTCTCTGAGGTGGGCTTCAGAATGGGTGTTTTGGAGTGGGCTTCGGAGTTGGTTACTCTGAGGTGGGCTTCAGAATGGGTGTTCTAGAGTGGGCTTCGGAGTTGGTTATTCTGAGGTAGGCTTCAAAATGGGTGCTTTGGAGTGGGCTTTAGAGTAGGTTGTTTAGAATGGGTTCATCGATAAGACAGGCATGCGTAGTATTGGGTTGGTCCATAGTAGGTGGGGCCCATTAAGTGGTGGCGACATTGAATATACGTGGAGTCGTTGGTGATATGTGCTTGTCAAACTATGTGAGTTATCAACCATTACCTACATTAGCCCCCCTGTCCGTATTCTAGGTGTGAAGCGGCTAGGATGCAGGAATAATCTTTTCATATCTTTCTGAAATGCCCTTTTGATGATGGATGGACATCTGCTGCAGGTTGTATGGTTTCCCAGCAGAAATCATGGCGAATCTGGTTATTGACCGTTCCAATGGCGTTAGCTTTGCTTGGTACCTTCTGTGCCTTGTCTTTGGAGAGTTTCTATAAAAAGGGGCCTTTGGAAAATTCTTACATCCAGCTCTTCGATCATTTTTAACTTTTTGGTAAAAGTGTGAGACATATTTCAGATTGCAGAAGGCTCCCTTTCTGGGCTCTTACCATGTGAGTTTGCGAGAGTGTTTTAGCAATGGCGTGGGGTCAAAACTTCGTGGGGCCTCTTCCATTCTATGTAGAGTGGGTCTTCAAGTTTTTCCTAGCATATTTTTAGGGAGCATTTTTATCAGTGCAAAAATGAGGAGGGTTTATTTTTAACAATGTACATGCTTTATTCAAGTGTCATGCCTCTTCACAGTGTTTGGGGTGGTAAATGATTTATACTGCCCTTCCCATACTTTTAAGGATGAAGTTTTTTTACTGGAATGGGTTGGTGACGTCATTGTGTTTCCGTTCTCCTTCTTTATGAGTCCTCTTTTCACGAAAGTACTTAGCTACTGCAGTCTTGGACTTTTGACCTTAGGAGACTGTGGAGAGACACGAAGTGAAAGACCTGAGTTCTCGTTATGGAGATTAGGGGGAGAGCATGGTGCTCGTGCAGTCCTATGGAGATAAGGGCCGTGCCCTACTTTGGAGATATAGAGATTAGGGAGGGAGCAGGTGCTCATACCTTCCCTCTGGTGGAAAGCGCAATGCTTATGCCACCCTTCTCTAAGGGGGAGAGCGTGTTGCTCGTGCCGCCTTGGTAAGGCCTCTCAAATCGAAGTAGAGGGTGTTACCCGTGCCACTCAAGTGAGATAGGGGGAGAGCGCGAAGCTCGTGCCACCTTATACAGTGTGGAGCTCAATCGTTATGGAGAGACGGAGAATAAATCATAACAATACTAATAGTGATAGTGGAGTTGATAGTGTAGAGTTATTAAGCGCTTATCGACGGTGTAGGCTGTATGTTGGTGATTACTCATGCTTTGATGTATTATTTCGATGTATTAAAGTACTTGTACTATTTGGAGAGGGTACAGGGTGAGAGTTGGGATGTGTTTGGTTGCCACAATTTTAAAAATATCCTGATGCTTTGTCCTGCTTAGAGATGTAGACCCAGTAAGCTTTATGCCTTGTAGCACCAATAGTGAAACAATGCCAATACTTTCCCGAGGGATGCTAGAGAGTGAATTTGCTAGTAAGCGAGCAAATGAAGTATGTCATTGGGCAGTAAATGGTGGTGGCATCATGTCACTGGCTGTAGAGTGAATTTGCTGGCGAGAGAGCAAATGGAGTATATCGCTGGCCATAAGTGGTGGCGGCATGTTGTTGACGAGAGAGCAAGTGGTGGCAGCATGTCGTGTGGCAAGCATGCTTATGGAGACATTATTTTCACTATGGTCTTTGGGATAGTGAAGTTGAAAATTTTGTATCTTACGAGGGCCCCATTTTTCTTGGCTTCTATGTTGATGTGGTGATGGTGAGGACGAGCTAGGATTTGTCAGCCCTTTACATTAATTCCACAAACAAGTGTGTTGCGATTAGTTATACATGATGGAGCCAGCCTTTTGTAAGAGAATTGCTCCTAGTCAGTGGAGCAAGAACGAGCGGAAGATAGCAAAGTTGACAAACCGTTTGGTCTTGGATTATATGGAGAATATATGTATTTTTTTGGATAGTAGGTTATCTAAAATGAGCAAAAAATTTGGATGTGGCTTGTAACTTAAAGGGTCCCTTTCGTCTGTCAATCAATGAATATGGACTCTTTGGGATACAACATAGGTGTGAGACTGTTTAGATCAACAGATCCCTTCTCCCTCCATTTGAAAAGAAACAAGAGCTTGTAGCTTAGGTGAAACATTTCTTTCTCCATACTTGGAAAGAAATAAAAACTGGTAGCTTAGGTGGAGCATTTTCTTCTCCCTACTTAGAAATGAGATAAGAGTTGATGAATCATTTTTCTTCATCCTCTCGATAAAACATTGGTGCAACGTTTTCCTTCTAGAAAAGTACTGGTGGTGGCTTGGCTCTGGTTGTGATGTACTACAGTATTGTACTTGATGTACTATATGTGGGTAATATAGAATTCCCTCTTGGCCGGTAATAGGTAACTTTGGTAAGAGAATGAGGGTGATTGGTTGTTTGGAAAAGCTGAATTGTGGCAACTATGTCCGTGTCTTGGGTGGTGTCAGGTGGTGGTGCGAGGTATCAGAGAGCGGTGATTGGGAGGTGGTGGTAGTGATGGGTTGGAAGTGGTGGCATCAAGAGAGATAGCGATGATGAGAGAAGGTGAAGGATTGGCGTCGAGATGAGAGAGAGAGAGAGAGAGACAATCTGGTGAGAAAAGAGGGATGTCAATGGTTGACGGTTGGGTGTTTAGGCGGTGGCCTTGGCAACGGCGAAAGGGGGGATCAGCTTGGTGTCGAAGAGGAGAAGACTCGATGAGAGGGGGTGGGCCCAGGGGCCGGCGACAAGGTATGGCGATGGATGATGGGGATCGAAGAGGGGTTTGTCTATGGTATGGGGTTGGCGATGGGAGGTGTGGGGACCCTGGGCGGGGCAACGTTTGAAAGGGGTAGTGCTGTTGATGGGATATAGTGTTGTCGATGGAGTTAGTGACGGAATATATATATATATATATATATAAATATATATTTTGTGTGTGTGTAGTCATTGGAAATGGGTTTGGTGTGATTGTCGGTGGTGGGAGGGACTAGCAATGGAATGAGAGGGCCAGCTGGTAGCGATGGTAGGAGGGTGGTGACGACGAATAGTTGTCGTTTATAGTCCTAAAAATACACTTTGTTAGCCCATTTCATGTAGTTATTAGTTGTTTTTTTATTAAGTATTCTAAATTTTGTAGGTTTTGGAACTTTAACTTGAAAATGCATAAAAATTCAATGATTAGTGACTTTGGAAGTCATTCTGGGCTCAAATAGTGATTCCGGTGAAAGCTGAATGCAGTAGCAACCTCGAAAAATTGTATTTTCGATAAGGAATACTTCAGATTTGAGAAACTTCTCCTAAATTGTAGATCTTTGAGTTATGGACGCGTGGCCGCAAACGGTGAGTCAATACGAGGTCCGAGTCAAAAGTTATCGCAATTCTACGATCGGTGCGCGAAGTTGAGAAAATCTGAGAATAAGTTGGAAAAATGGCTAGGTCGCTGCAGCAACCCGCGCGAGCGAGCCTTTGAAAAAGTGAAAAATGCGTATTTCGAGGTACTGAAGACCCCTGTGTGATCTGAATTGGCTGAATACGTCCAAAAACGTAAAAAATAGCAGTTTTAGTGTGATTTGGCTTAGAAAAGCTTCCTAAATTCTTCCAAACTCTATATAAATCCTATTCTAAATCAATTTTGTGGTTACACAACATTAGATACATCCATATACAACAAAAACTTTTAGCCATTGAAGAGAGAAAGGCAAGGAGAAGAAGAAGAAGACCAATGATTCCCATGGCCTCCTCCATCAACCTCTTGCCTATCCTTGATTCTACGGCCAACTAAACCTAGATCTAGGGTTTCAATGAAACCCTAGCCAAGTAATAGGGTGTATTTTATGCTTTTCTTTTAGTTTTATTATGTATGGATGATGATTACATGTTTTGAGGATTTTAATAATAAAATCGTACTTCTATTGATTAAATCATTACTTTTAAAGTTTATTCTTGTCTTAGATCTATTTTGAATATGATGTGCTTAATGATCTATATTTGCTATACTTGTATGGATTATTTACATATAATGGTGCTTAATTGAATTGTGATATCAAGTAGCCAAATAGTTCATGCCTAGGAAAGACGGATTGTGCCGCAACCCTAGTTTAGTGTGAGACAATCCGTGCTAACCGAAGATGAATTATGTTAGTGCTTGAATCATAGTTATCTTCTTGACGGAGGAATTGGGCTTTTAGCTATAATTTTTCATTATCATCCAATGTAATAAGCTAATTGAATACATAAATATCGTTATTATGAAGCTAGTGGTGGATTTGCAATCCTAGGTTCACTTTAAATATCGTTTAAAATAACTTTTAATTGCTTTCATAATTTAGATTTACTTTCATCGTTCTTAGTTTAATTAAAATCACAATCCGTTTTTCTTAATTCATTAGATTTATGTTTTAAAATTAAAGTGCTTTAGTAATTCAATCTCTGTGGGTTCGACCTTTACTTCCACACTACAAATTCTTGAAAAATAAAGTATACTTTTATATCTTGATTTTGACCATCAATGGGTCTCGGTGATGGCCTTTTTTATTATTTTTTTTTTGCGCGATGGGTATGCCGTTATCGATGGTGGTTGGGATTACCGTCAGAAGGTTTGCGAATCAATGGGTTTGGGAAACGATCCGACAGGGTGCACCCGGGACTGGCAAGGGGGACTGGCAACGAGCTTGATCGGTGGCGGTGGCGGTGGCGATGGCGATGGTGAATGTTTTTTTTCTTTTCGAAAAGGTGTCAACGATGTAGTCGATAGGAGTGAGGGGCCTGGTGTTGTGGATGGAGTTAGCGATGGTGTCTTGTCAACGGAGCAGTCAATTTTTTGTCTTGTCGATGGAGAGGGTTAGAGGGGATGGAGGTTGGTGTTTGTGGAGCTTGGCGATGGGTGTAGACCAGTGGATGGTATCGATGGGAGGGGTCAGAGATTGTGATAGGTTGTTTGGGCCCCTGAGTTGGCGACGGCAGGGGTCTCTGGGGTCGCAACGACATTTTTTTTTTGCTCTAGCGATGCCATAGGTTGTGGGGGTTGGGTAGCGTCATCGATTGTGGCTGTCGATGGGATATGTGGGTCCACAAAGCTGGCGGCAGCGGCAGCGGGTCTCGGCAATGGTGATGGGGTAGTGTTGTGGGTTGGCGTGGATATGAAGGTGGTGCTGTAGATACCCCAATTTTGACCAAACGTCGAATTAAGGGGAGTGTTACCTCCAAGTATGATGATGACAATGTCCGAACAAAACTAAGGCTTCTAAGGTGATTCATGCTCTTCAAATGACTCTTCAATTCAAAAAAAAAAAAGAAAAGAAAAAAGAAAAGATAAAGGAATAGAACGGCACATGGTATGGGCTGCGGCAGTCACGCAGTGCCGGAGCGGCACTCTGTGTTTACCGGACCGGCAGTCCGTAACTGCCGTAAAAACACATCAAGTGCCACGAAAATCAGAGTTTCAAAAAAAGACGACAGTCCATGGAGTTGTCCGCGGCATTCAGTGAATGCCGCGCCGGCACTCAGTAAGTGCCGTTCCGGAACTCAATGAGTGCCGCTTCCCTCTCCATTGAGTGCCGCGTTTTTAGCAGCCAGCTGTAATATAGCACGTTTTGTACCCTCAAAAGTACATCCGAAATTAGAGTTTTTGGCTTGAAAATACCAAAATAACCCTCTAAAATTTGCCTATAAATAGAGGATGAATACTCCATTACAAGGGGTCTTTTTTTGGGGGACTACTACTACACATTTTTGGGAGATGGAAATTTCAAGGAGAAAACAAAAAGAATTTTTGGAAAAGAGAGTTTTTGAGAGTTTGAAGAAGAGCTTGAAGAAGAGTTTGAAGAAGAGTTTGAGGATAGTTGGAGGTGATACTCTACTCTTGTTAGTTTTCTTTTATGGATTTAGAGCACTTGCACTCTTAGTTCTCTTTATTTCATTCCAACTTGTTGTTTTTGCTTTTCTCTTGAGGTTCTTGGAGATCTTCAATATCTTTCTTGAAAGCTCTTGAGTTTGATCTTTTGATTCCATGTAAGCTTATGCTTCATATGGAAGCCAAAGTTTGATCATCATTTATAAACAAATAGATGGATCCAAGTCCATACTCATGTCTTGGATTCTCTAACTTGGAATTTCATGGGATCTTCTCTATATCCTCTTGAAGTTTATGAGCTAGTTCTTTGATTCTTCTTTTCTTTTTTTCTTGTTTATGCTGTTCTCTTGAGACTCTTGGGGATCTTCCATATCTCACTTGAATCTCATGAGTTTGATCTTTTAGTCTCATGTAAGCTTATGATTCACATGAGATTTAAAGTTGATCATCATTTTATTAAGAACAAGCAGATGAATCCAAACCCCAACCATGGTTTGGGTTCTCTAACTTGGAGTTTTCATAGAATCTCTTTTATATTACTTGAAAACTCATGAGTACTAGTCATGTCTCTAGTCTCCAATGACCATCAAATGGTAGGAAAAATAGTTTGGTTCAAGCCTAACTTCATGGCTTAGTAGTTGGAGTTAACAATTAAAAATTGAACTTAACAATGAAACAATGGGTTCATAAACTATTTTTTATCAAAGATTTTTAGTTAAACATCGAACCGTTGGAACTGAATGAAACCAACGGGAAAGTGTCTATAACTCAAAGTTCTACCACTGTAATTTTTGTTTTAGTAGGATCTCATGGATAACATGGTTTGGTCATAGGTTTTGTGAGACAACCATATTCTGTCTAGAGTTTCAGAACAGAAAATTAGTTTCAAAATGAGTAAATCAGAACCATAATCAAGCATTCGTGACTCTAAATAAATTTTTCTGGGTAGTTCAATGTGTTAGGAGGATACCCTAAAAAGATCAAAGTGTTTCTGATTTTTTTTACTATTTTCAAAAAATCGTACAAAATCTTTGGACAGAGATTTGTAAATCTTTGAGTGATGTCTGGTTTTTGTCCGTTTCACAAAGATCTAACCGTTGAAACTTTGATTTTATTTTTGGGATGGAAACTAGACACACAGAGGCATCTTGTATCCAAAAATCATCAAGATCAAACAATGGGAAGCATGCCATTTATTTTCTTGAAGTTCTGGTCTGCTCTCTGTAATTTTCAGAATTTTATGACATATTTGACCAACTTTGTAAATAATGGTCCAAATGACTTTTCTATGACCTAGGGCTCAAACCATGTTTTAATAATGATTAGTTACGCTTGAATTCAAAGTTTAAGCGATTTAAATCACTGAGTATTTCATAATTTATTCTTGTTCATGTATATATTCATCCATGTGCCTTGATTCTTGTATTTAGGACTTGTTTGCTTTAGATTTAATTACATATGATAGATTTAAGCTAGAAGTCTAGGATTGTTATTTAAGATCCAACTTTATATCTTGTATATCATGTGGACTAACCCTTTGTTTTGTAGCGCTATTAAGGTATGATTTCTTGAATTCCTCCTTAGTTTATTTTAATTTCTTGATTTTATCAATTTTTTAACTTAATGCGTGACACCTTAGAATTAGGTTTTGCCTTATGTGTATATGTGATTAGAGACCTTTTCTTAGGATCTTTCTATTCATATGCATTGCACGTTTAATATTCGCGGCATGGATCCCGGGTAAGTTCTATAGTTCCCTATTTGCATATCATATTGCTTGCTACTTGAATTATGTGATTTTTGAATGATATTTTATCACTTGCAATCTTACACCCTTTAGACATGCTTTTGTAATGTATATTTATACATATGTATTAGTTGAGGACATGCTTAGATTATTAATTCGATTAAAGGGATGTTAAGTAGTGGCCTATCGCGAGATAGGATGAGAGGGAGTGTTTTAGTCCGACGGGCTCCTTCCCCTCTTATTCCATAATTCCCGGACCTAGAAAATCTCTGGTTTATTAAAAAGATCAGTTTTTTTTTAAATGGTTTCTTAGTTTTCCTTTTAAAATTAAGTGGCGACTCTTGGTATGAAATTTATAAAATATTTTATAAATTAAAAGCTGTGGGTAAGGAAAGATTGCGATATCCACAATCTGGCGACTCTGCTGGGGATCGAACCCAGAATCTCTGGTTTTGCAGACCAGGAATTCTGATTTTGGGTACACTCGAGGATTAGACTCGAAAAACATCCTTTCAATCAAATTAAAAAACATCTTTGTGTGCCTGTTGCATTTCACTTGCATATCCCGTCAGTTGATTGCACGGAACTATGACCTTGGAGGCTCGGTGTAACCCGGTCGGTCAAGCCATCATGGGACTGTGTGATCACCCTTGATCTCGTACCATGATTTGGTATATGAAGCACCCTATCAGATGTGTGTCAAGGGTTCCTTATTTGACTAAAACCCATCCTTTGCATGATAGTTTCTATAGAACCTTTCAACGTTAGGGAAATCAATTCTTGATTAGGGTTACGTGGTAGGGAGTTTTGTATGCCCGGAAAGGGATTACTTGAGTTGATGACGATGCTCACTTAATACGAGTCATGTAAACTCTTAATCGCTTTCGAGCAATTCCTCTTCATGTCCTATGACATTTGGGAATATGTTAGATTTTGATTATAAGATTACATCTCTTATATCATGTTTAGCTAAGCATCATTCACCTTGTATGTATCCGAATTCATGGAAAGTACGGTGATAATCCGATCATGTGATCCTCATACCAAAGAGTTTTAAGTCCATCTTTGAAAGCAAACAGATTTTACTATATTTTCCCCAAGGTTTTCGATCACCCTTTCGAAAAATCTTTTGAGTTCACCTTTCGATTAAATTCCCAAACTAACCTTTGTTAAGGTATATTTTCACTTGATCATCTTCAAAAGAAAAAGTTCAAAAATCTTTGGAACTATTTAGGGAGAAATGCTTTTTGGATAAATTTCAAAATAAAAATCCAATCATTTTTGTAGAAGAATGTTTAACATCCTCATTCTCAAAAGCATTCTCAAGCATTGTTTTAAAAAAAAATTTATCATCCAAGGAATACTTTCTAAATGATTTTCAAAAATTTTGAATATCCAACCTTTGAGCAGGTAGTGAAGATCACTATGAAAGGAGAAGTTGGCGCAATTGACATGGGTGAGGATCTTATGTGCTTATGTGTTTTTGTGTTAGGATTATGATTTTCTTTTCTTTGGCATATAGAATAGGCACACACACACACATGCATTGCATCCGTGTGACATATGAACCATTCATGAACATTTCACTAAGCATTCGCAAAAGAAAATGTGAAAAATAATAACAAAATGAGAATTCTTTTGAAATCAATCAAAATTGATTAAGAATGAAACATGACTGTAGGCGAGATAGCATCAAACCCAGAACAATTTGGGTTAGCAATTCAAGCGTGAGAATAGTTAGAAGAGAGAAGATAATGAAAATGATTATGTTGAGGTTGATTAGCTTGTGGAGCCTAATGATTCGAAGAAGGGCCACTTAACTAAGAAATTGGCCATATGGATGGATAATGTTACCGCAAACACGGTTGGCAAACCCGAAGGTTCAAATGATGCCAGTGAGGTGATAGTGTTTGGAACTACTACCGCTAAAGTAAATGTGGATGCTCTTGGAAATTTAATAAATTGAAGATCATCTGTGACACTTCAATTGAGGCCAAAGTCGAGTCTAGTCCATTGTAATCGACTCATGTCTAAGTTAGAGTCAAATGTCGAGTCCAGTCGAGTCTTCTAGTTAGTCTGTTATCGAGTTTATTGTCAAGTCTTCAGCGAGTCAATCGAGTCGAGTGATGTAATCCTCCTTCTATCCTAGTTGAATAAAATCTCATTTTAGCTTGATTCAGTGTGCCAAGTCGTGAATGTATGGATCATTAAGGTAAAAAAATTTAAAAAAAAAAAAATTTCCTCAAACGATCATGAAAAATACTTTGCTAATAAATCTTTGCATTGAAAAGGATCCCCAAGTGATCAAAGGAAATTTTGTGCCAAAACCAAGGAGGAGTAGAGAATTGATTAGCTTTACTTTAAGAATTTAAAGATGCTCTTGCTCAATCTTGGAAAAATGAACATAGAACTTGAAACTTGCTCACCATCCTCTTTTCTCAAATACCAAGCCTAAAAGATGAGCCCATCCAGTCTAAAGCCATAAACTTGGTCCTTGATGGTAGCCAGACATTTTAATTGACTTCTTCTTCCAAAAAAAAGGGAATAAAAAAAGAAAGAAAAAAAAAGGAGCTCGCTAGGATGAAAACCTGAAAAGGCGCCTAGGCAAAAGTTAGAGCAAAAATAAGATGCGTGTTGATCTCAAAACACCAAATCCTAGCCAGTCAATCGTGAAGAAAATCTAAGATAGTGAGATAGAGAAAAGAAAGGAAAGAGAAAAGAAAAAGTAAAGAATAAATGGGATTGAGAATTCTTGAGCACTTCAAAGTACATCATTGGTACATGAATTGGAAATGAAAAGAGAGATTTGAAAGTATCAATTAGTCTCAAAATTTTGTGGAAGGCTCAATGGCTAAGTGAGCCTAAAATAATGCAGAGATATCTTTGAGAAAGATAAAAGTGATTTGGAGGGGTTGATACTATTTTGTGAGTATGATAGAGTATGATTAAAACATGATGTGTTACGAGAGCTGTAAAGAAAGACTGGCTAATGAAAAGGTTAAAAGAATCAACCGCCACAAACAAAATGGAGAAATAGTTCATGTTCTCATCATCCTGTTCGAAGGCTACCATAAGCCACCCATTTCAGAAAGGGCACTCATTGGACCCATATGAAAGCATGGCTCGAAGAGCCTGCCTATTCTTGAAGCCTTATTTTTTTCAAGACTTTCAGAGTACTTGAACTACGCTCGACCTGATTCCCACTCGGGGATACGTAGGCAACCTGTTCGGTTCGGTCGCCACCAATGATCTGGCACTTTATTTAAGCTTTGGCCAAACTACTCTGGACATGATTCCCGTTCAAGGATGAGTAGGCAAACCTTGCAAGGTTCTCGATCCATAACCATCCCTAAACCGTAAACATCACCCTTTGTGCCTTTGGTTTTCTTCCTTCGGACTAGGGGAAAACTTGCATAAGTTTGCCTGAAGCCACATATATATTGCCAAACCAGGGGCAAACTTTGTTTGCTGGACACCTTATTTAATCCCAGAAGCAATGCCTCCAAGTCCTATTTAAACTAGGGGCAAACTTCGTTTGCCAAAATCCCCCTATGTCAGAGAAAAGTTCTCAAGTAATCAAGTTTGTTTTGAATGGATTGAAATAGAATGTCTTTTATTCTCTAAGCTAAAGCACTAATTTGAAGCACACTCTGGATAGGCAAAAAAAAAACCCAGCTAAATCGAAAAGGGAGAATCTTCAAAGTTTAGATTTGTCGGTGAAGTACTACCATTGTAAGGTGATGAATAAATGAAAGGTAAGATGATACATTATTCACGATGAAAACACACTGATTCATAATAATGCAGAGTTTGAGTCAGTCGTCTTTTGTAATTGCTTTGTTAAGATTGTCCTCCTTCGATGAGTCAATAATGGTCTCAAACGTGTGGGTTTAAGATGATGAATAAAGATTTGAAAAGCCTCCAAAAGCATTCCACGAGCATGGCAAGCAGGAGTTTTAAACACTATCATAACACAATACTAAAAGTGGAAATATGATAATGGTCCAAGACTGAGGGCAAAGAGGACTTCCCTCTTTGGACACAATTATTGTGTTTCTTCCAAATGATCCGTAAGTGCAGAAAATCATGCTTTCCAACCACCGCTAGGGTAGCACAACTACCTTCGTGACCCCCATCAGCTCCGTTCAAATTCTTTGAGTCTGAGGACTCCCCACTTTTGTAAAACCGATTCTTTGAGTTCAAGAACTCTCCATTTTTGTAAAAAACTAATTCTTTGGATTCAAGGACTCTCCATTTTTTGTAAAAAAACCAATTCTTTCAGTCCGAGGACTCTCCATCTTTGTAAAATCAATTCTTTGAATTCGTGTGACTCCGTTAATGTAAAATATGAAATCTTTAAGTCTCTGTGACTCCGTTTGTGTAGAATATGATTTAATGAGTTCGTGTGACTCTGTTAATGAATTCTTGAGTCCGCATGACTCTGTTAATATAAAAGAATAAGTTCTTGAGCCCTCGTGACTTCATTTATGTAAGATATAAATTTTTTAGTCCGCGTAAATCTCTGTGTGTAAAATATTGAGTTCTTGCGTCTGTGTGACTCCATGAGTATAAAATGTTGAGTTCTTGAGTCCGCATGACTCCGTGTTTTTAAAATAAGAATGTTTCGAGTCCGCGCGACTCCGTATTTGTAAAAAATGGGTCTTTGAGTTTGCATGACTCCGTGTTAGTAAAAAAATGAATTTTTGAGTCCATGTGACTTCGTGTTTGGGAAATGTGAATTTTCATGATCATATGACTCTCCTTTTGTAAAATGTGAATTATCAGTGCGATTCCCCTTTGGAAATAGGAATTGCTTCAAGTCGAATCGACTCCCGACTTGGAAATGGGAATTGAGTTGAGTTGAACCGACTCCAGACTCCGGATTTTGAGAATTTGAATTTGTTTGGGTCTAATTAACTCCTGATTCATGAGTTTGAAATAAATTGAGTCTGATTGACTCCCAATTTTGTGAAGAAGAAATTCTTTGGGTCCGATCGACTCCCAATTTTGTGAAACAGAAATTCTTTGAGTCTGATTGACTCCTGATTTTGAAAATTGGAATTTTTGTTTAGGCGATTTGACTCCAATTTTGAGATTTGAGATTCTTGTTGAGTCAAAATTGATTCTAATTAAGAAAATTTGAAATGTTAACCCCCGATTTTGAAATAAGAAATTCTTTAAGTCCGTGTGACTCCATTTGTGTAAAAAGTGAATTTGTTGAGTCCGTGTGACTCCATTCGTGTAAAAAATATGTATATACATATATATTTGTTGAGTCTGTATGAGTCCATTTATATGAAATGTGAATTTGATTGAGTCTGTGTGATTCCATTTGTATAAAAAGTGAATTTTTGTTGAGTCCGTGTGACTCCGTGAATTTCGTTGAGTCCGAGAGACTCCTTTGATGTAAAATGCGAATTTTCGAGTCCGAATGACTCCTTTGTTGTGGAAATGCGGGTCCATGGATCCGAATGACTCTTTTGTTTTAAAATGTGAATTTTTGAGTACTTGTGTAAGAAAATTGAATTTTTGAGTTCGCATGACTACCTTTGTCTTGTAAAAATTTTCAATTGTGATTGTCTCTGTCAAAAAATTGAAGTTTTGAGTCCATGTGACTAGTCACCCTTTGAATTTTTAAGTCTCTGTGACTCCTTTTGTCAGAAAATTGAATTCTTGAGTCCGCATGACTCCTTGTGTAAGAAAGTTGAAATTTTGGCTCCACATGACTCCTTTTGAATTTTTGAGTTTGCGTTACTCCTTTTGTCAGAAAGTTGAATGAATTTGAATTGTTGAGTCCAAGTGCCTCCATGGATGTAAAATATGAGATTTGGGGAGCCTGAACCGCTAGCCATAGGAACAGATCTAAAAGAAAGAGTGAGAAGAATCAAGTTTTTGAAAGGCTTAAGAGGAAAACATAGCAACACATGAAATGCTGTGGTGTTCAATCATGAATTTAACCAAAAGATAGGATTTTGATGATAGAAAGGAGTCAAATTGACTCCAATTTTAGTGAAATTGAAATCTTGATTCGATTTGACTCCTAGTTTTAGAAATTTGAAATTATGTGAGTCTGTTTAACTCTGAATTTTGTTGGAATTGAATTCTTCGAGTCTAACCGACTCCGAACTTTCGAAAGTTTGGGCTAAAATGGATCTAACTATCGTCAGATTTTAATGTTAAATTAAGCTGAATCTGATTGACTCCTGATTCATGAAAGTCTAACTTAGCACCCGAGCTTAGAAATTGAATTGAATTGAGTTTGATTGACTCCTAATTCTAGAAAAATTCATTTGAGTCTGATTGACTCCAGATTTTAGAGTTTTGAATTGAATTAAGTCTGATTGACTCTGTTTTTTAATTTAAAATTCTTTGAGTCTGATCAACTCCCAATTTTAGATTTGAGTCTGATTGACTCTCGGTGTTGTGAAATAGAATCCGATTCGAGTCCAATTGACTCATGTTCTAGAAATTTGAAATTATTTTGAGTATGTTCGACTCCGACTTTGAAATTAGAAATTCTTTTGAGTATGATTGACTCATGATTTGGAATTGGGAATTCTTTTGAGTCTGATTGGCTCATATTTTTGGAAATTAGAAACTCTTTTGAGTCTGGTTGACTCCCAATCTTGTGAAATAGAAATTCTTTGAGTTCGATTGACTCTCAATTTTGTAAAAAATCTTGTGTGAAATAGAAATTGTTTAAGTCCAATTTTGTGAATTTAAATTTCTTTGAGTCCGATTGACTCCTGGTTTTGTCCGATTTTACGAAATAGGAATTGAATCAAGTCTGATTGACTCCTGATTTAGGATTTGAATTTGAATTTGATTTGAGTCAAATTGACTCTGGACTTGGTGAAATTGAATTTGTTTGAGTTTGACTGATTCCTGATTTCATAAAATGAATTAAGTCGAGTCTAGACGACTCCTAATTTAGTATTTGAATTTGAACTCAAATTGAGTCGAATCGACTTCGGACTTGGTGAAATTGAGTTTATTTGAGTCTGCCTGACTCCTGATCGAAATTTGAAAAACAAAATTATTATTATTATTATGCTCGATTGACTACCAATTTTGGAAAATTGAATTAAATTGAGTCTAACTGATTCTCGATTTTGGAAATTGAAGTGAATTTGAGTCCATTGGACCCCCGACTTTAGATATTTGAAATAATTTAAGCCCATCGGACTCCCGATTTAGAAATTTAAAATAATTTGAGTCTGAAGTACTAGACTCCGAATTTTTGAAAGTAAATGGAATGAAATTTGTTTGACTAAGAAGGGAATTTGTTGAGTCTAATAGACTCTCGATTTTAGAAAATTGAATTAAGTCTGAAGGACTCCGGATTTTTGGAATTGAATTGATTCGAGTCTGACTGATTCCAAATTTTGAATTAAATTGAGTTAAGTCTGGTTGACTCCCAATTTTAAAAAATAAAATAAATTTGAGTCTGTCCGACTCCAGGTTTTGAAAAATAAAATGAATTTGAGTCTGTTCGACTCCAGGTTTAGAAAAATAAAATGAATTTGAGTTTGTTCGACTCCAGGTTTTTGAAAAATAAAATGAATTTGAGTCTGTTCAACTCCAAGTTTTGAAAATTGAAAAGAATTTGAGTCAATTTGACTCCAAGTTTTGAAAATTAAAAAGAATTTGAGTCAAATTTGACTCCAAACTTTGAAAATTGAAAAGAATTTGAGTCTGATTGACTCCCGATTTTGAAAATTGAAATGAATTTGAGTCTGATTGACCCCGAATTCAGAGCAAACATATCCGACGAGTCCAAAGGGCCGCAGATTTTTCAGAGCAAAAATATCCGACGAGGCCAAAGGCCCACGATTTTTTAGGGGAAAACATATCCGACGGGGCCGAAGGGCTGCGGATCATTTATGAGAAAACATATCCGACGAGGCCGAAGGGCTGCAGATTATTTATATATCCGACGGGGCCGAAGGGCTGTAGATGTTTCAGAGCAAACTCACTCGACACCGAAGTATAAGGCACGAAGCGCATCTCAGTCGATCAGATGATTCTTGTAAGACACCGGAGTATAAGGCGCGAAGCGCATCTCAGTCTTTCAAAAAGTGTGGTTCCTAATTCAACGCCGAAGTATAAGACGCGAAGCGCATCTCAGTCGATCAGATGATTCTTGGAAGACACCGGAGTATAAGGCGCGAAGCGCATCTCAGTCTTTCAAAAAGCGTGGTTCCTGATTCAACACCGGAGTATAAGGCGCGAAGCGCATCTCAGTCGATCAGATGATTCTTGGAAGACACCAGAGTATAAGGCGCGAAGCGCATCTCAGTCTTTCAAAAAGTGTGGTTCCTGATTCGACACCGGTGTATAAGGCGCGAAGCGCATCTCAGTCGCTCAGATGATTCTTGGAAGACACTGGAGTATAAGGCGTGAAGTGCATCTCAGTCTTTCAAAAAGCATGGTTCCTAATTTGACGCCGGAGTATAAGGCGCGAAGCGCATCTCAGTCGATCAGATGATTCTTGGAAGACACTGAAGTATAAGGCGCGAAGCGCATCTCAATCCTTTCAAAAAGCGTGGTTCCTGATTCAACGCCGGAGTATAAGGCGCGAAGCGCATCTCAGTCGATCAGATGATTCTTGGAAGACATTGGAGTATAAGGCGCAAAGCGAATCTCAGTCTTTTCAAAAAGTGTGGTTCTTGATTCGACGCCGAAGTATAAGGCGCGAAGCGCATCTCAGTCGATCAGATGATTCTTGGAAGACACCGGAGTATAAGGCGCGAAGCGCATCTCAATCTTTCAAAAAGCGTGGTTCCTGATTCAACGCCGGAGTATAAGGCGCGAAGCGCATCTCAGTCGATCAGATGATTCTTGGAAGACACCAGAGTATAAGGCGCGAAGCGCATCTCAGTCTTTCAAAAAGTGTGGTTCCTGATTCGACACCGGAGTATAAGGCGCGAAGCGCATCTCAGTCGCTCAGATGATTCTTGGAAGACACCGTAGTATAAGGCGTGAAGTGCATCTCAGTCTTTCAAAAAGCGTGGTTCCTAATTTGACGCCGGAGTATAAGGCGCGAAGCGCATCTAAGTCGATCAGATGATTCTTGGAAGACACTGGAGTATAAGGCGCGAAGCGCATCTCAATCCTTTCAAAAACCGTGGTTCCTGATTCAGCGTCGGAGTATAAGGCGCGAAGCGCATCTCAGTCGATCAGATGATTCTTGGAAGACATCGGAGTATAAGGCGCAAAGTGCATCTCAATCTTTTCAAAAAGTGTGGTTCTTGATTTGACGCCGAAGTATAAGGCGCGAAGCGCATCTCAGTCGATCAAATGATTCTTGGAAGACACTGGAGCCTAAGTCGCGAAGCGCCACCCAGTTGATTACGTTGAGAGAGCAAACCCGAGTTGACACCGGGGCCTTATTCGCGAAACGCCACCCAGTCCATTGCGTTGAGAGAGCAAACCCGCGTTGACACTAGGGCCTAAATCGCGAAGCACCGTCCAGTCAATTACGTTCGTCCTTTTGGCTGAGACGGCCAAGTATCTTGAAGAAGAATCAACCTGTGGATTATAGAAACTCCAAATTCTAAAGAATAACTCATCTTTAGGTTCGAGTAAACGCGAGCATTAAGTAAGGCATGGATTGCATCAAGAAACGTCAGGATAGCACGGTTTCGAATCACATTATTTATAGAGCATGAATTTGCATTGACATCCGTCATTGTATGAACACGTGCATCATGATAGGATATGTGCATTCATCCGTATCATTATTTGGGCTTGTGTGTGTTTGACCCTTGTCCGAACTACATCTTGGTCTGATTTCTGAATGGATACGTAGGCAGCTCACCGTTGAGCACGACCAACATAGGCCGTTTGCGCAGCCATTTTTGCAACGCATTTGTTTTTACCTAAATCCGACAGTTTGGTCAAAGGCTTGTCTTCACACAGGCTTCGACATTCACTTATAGCACGCGTTGCTCCATAAGCTCTGTCGAAGAGGGGCAAACTGTAGACACCCCAATTTTGACCAAACGTCGAATTAAGGGGAGTGCTACCTCCAAGTATGATGATGACAATGTCCGAACAAAACTAAGGCTTCCAAGGTGATTCATGCTCTTCAAATGACTCTTCAATTAAAAAAAAAAAAAAAGAAAAAAGAAAAGATAAAGGAATAGAACGGCACATGGCATGGGCTGCGACAGTCACGCAGTGCCGAAGCGGCACTCTGTGTTTGCCGGACCGGCAGTCCGTAACTGCCACAAAAATACATCAAGTGTCGCGAAAATCAGAGTTTCAAAAAAAGACGGCAGTCCATGGAGTTATCCATGACATTCATTGAGTGCCGCACCAGCATTCAGTGAATGCCGCGCCGACACTCAGTAAGTGCCGTTCCAGCACTCAGTGAGTGCCGCTTCCATCTCCATTGAGTGCCGCATTTTTAGCAGCCAGCTATAATATAGCACGTTTTGTACCCTCAAAATTACATCCGAAATTAGTGTTTTTGGCTTGAAAATACCAAAATAACCCTCTAAAATTTGCCTATAAATAGAGGATGAATACTCCATTACAAGGGATCTTTTTTTGGGGGACTACTACTACACAATTTTGGGAGATGGGAATTACAAGGAGAAAGTAAAAAGAATTTTTGGAAAAGAGAGTTTTTGAGAGTTTGAAGAAGAGCTTGAAGAAGAGTTTGAAGAAGAGTTTGAGGATAGTTGGAGGTGATACTCTACTCTTGTTAGTTTTCTTTTATGGATTTAGAGCACTTGCTCTTTTAGTTCTCTTTATTTCATTCCAACTAGTTGTTTTTGCTTTTCTCTTGAGGTTCTTGGAGATCTTCAATATCTCTCTTGAAAGCTCTTGAGTTTGATCTTTTGATTCCATGTAAGCTTATGCTTCATATGGAAGCCAAAGTTTGATCATCATTTATAAACAAATAGATGGATCCAAGTCCATACTCATGTCTTGGATTCTCTAACTTGGAATTTCATGGGATCTTCTCTATATCCTCTTGAAGTTTATGAGCTAGTTCTTTGATTCTTCTTTTCTTTTTTTCTTATTTATGCTGTTCTCTTGAGACTCTTGGGGATCTTCCATATCTCACTTGAATCTCATGAGTTTGATCTTTTAGTCTCATGTAAGCTTATGATTCACATAAGATTTAAAGTTGATCATCATTTTATTAAGAACAAGTAGATGAATCCAAACCCATACCATGGTTTGGGTTCTCTAACTTGGAGTTTTCATAGAATCTCCTTTATATTACTTGAAAACTCATGAGTACTAGTCATGTCTCTAGTCTCCAATGACCATCAAATTGTAGGAGAAATAGTTTGGTTCAAGCCTAACTTCATGGCTTAGTAGTTGGAGTTAACAATTAAAAATTGAACTTAACAATGAAACAGTGGGTTCATAAACTATTTTTATCAAAGATTTTTAGTTAAACATCGAACCGTTGGAACTGAATGAAACCAACGGGAAAGTGTCTATAACTCAAAGTTCTACGACTGTAATTTTTGTTTTAGTAGGATCTCATGGATAACATGGTTTGCTCATAGGTTTTGTGAGACAACCATATTCTGTCCAGAGTTTCAGAACAGAAAATCAGTTTCAAAATGAGTAAATCAAAACCTTAATCAAGCATTCGTGGCTCTAAATACATTTTTCTGGGTAGTTCAATGTGTTAGGAGGATACCCTAAAAAGATCAAAGTGTTTCTGATTTTTTTTTACTATTTTTAAAAAATCGTACAAAATCTTTGGACAGAGATTTGTAAATCTCTGAGTGATGTCTGGTTTTTGTCCGTTTCACAAAGATCTAACCGCTGAAACTTTGATTTTATTTTTGGGATGAAAACTAGACACACAGAGGCATCTTGTATCCAAAAATCATCAAGATCAAACAATGGGAAGCATGCCATTTATTTTCTTGAAGTTCTGGTCAACTCTCTGCAATTTTCAGAATTTTATGACATATTTGACCAACTTTGTAAATAATGGTCCAAATGACTTTTCTATGACCTAGGGCTCAAACCATGTTTTAATAATGATTAGTTAAGCTTGAATTCAAAGTTTAAGTGATCTAAATCGTTGAGTATTTCATAATTTATTATTATTCATGTATATATTCATCCATGTGGCTTGATGCTTGTAATTAGGACTTGTTAGCTTTAGATTTAATTACATGATAGATTTAAGCTAGAAGTCTAGGATTGTTATTTAAGATCCAAATTTATATCTTGTATATCATGTGGACTAACCCTTTGTTTTGTAGCGCTATTAAGGTATGATTTCTTGAACTCCTTTCTAGTTTATTTTAATTTCTTGATTTTATCAATTTTTCAACTTAATGCGCAACACCTTAGAATTAGGTTTTGCCTTATGTGTATATGTGATTAGAGACCTTTTCTTAAGATCTTTCTATTCGTATGCATTGCACGTTTAATATTCGCGGCATGGATCCCGGGTAAGTTCTATAGTTCCCTATTTGCATATCATATTGCTTGCTACTTGAATTATGTGGTTTTTGAATGATATTTTATCACTTGCAATCTTACACCCTTTAGACATGCTTTTGTAATGTATATTTATACATATGTATTAGTTGAGGACATGCTTAGATTATTAATTCGATTAAAGGGATGTTAAGTAGAGGCCTATCGCGAGATAGGATGCGAGGGGGTGTTTTAGTCCGACGGGCTCCTTCCCCTCTCATTCCATAATCCCCGGATCTAAAAAATCTCTGGTTTCTTAAAAAGATCAGTTTGTTTTTAAATGGTTTCTTAATTTTCCTTTTAAAATTAAGTGGCGACTCTTGGTATGAAATTTGGAAAATATTTTAAAAATTAAAAGTTGTGGTAAGGAAAGATTGCGATATCCACAGGTGCCCGGGCCTAGCGACGACATTTATATATATATATATATATGTATATGTATATTTTTTTAAGCGATGGGTGGATCTTGGCGATGACAAGGAGATGCAATGACCTTGGCGATGGGTCCGTGTGGTCCCCGAATTGGCGATATCAACAGTGGTGTTGGTGTGGGTTAACGATGGTGAGAGATAGAAAAGTGAGGTGATGAATCGTGTGGGCCCACGAGTTGGCCATGACAGCAATCTTGGTGATGTTTTTTTTTTAATCGGGAGCTTCGATGGCTGGATGGTGGGTCCTCTTTGTGGCGATGAATTAGATAGTGGTTAAGTAGCAATGATGGTTGAGTAATGCTAGATGCACTCCCAAATGCACAACCAAATGCACAACCCTGCTTAAAAATGTTGGACTTCGTGCTAAAAAGCTTGCACACCCTGCACACCCCCTTTTTTGTGTACAGACTTTTCAGCACGAGGTTCAACATTTTTAAGCAGGGTTGTACGTTTAGTTGTGCATTTGAAAGTGCATCTAGCATTACTCATGATGGTTAGAAGGGAGGGAGAAAAGTTGGGAGGTGGTTGATGCTGCGATAAGAAGGGTGGGTCCCCTCTTTTGTAGGTGATAGCAAGAGACTAGAGTTGGTGGTAGCGAGAGGTATAAGATATATATATATATATATTACTATTATAACAATAAGAGAGAGAGAGAGAGAGAGAGAGAGAGAGAGAGAGAGTGAGCTCAGGGTCCACATCCACTCTCTCGGTGAGAGGGCTTTCCTTCTATGTGAAGCATGTATATAATGCCAGTTGCAATTTGCATGAGCCAGCAAAGATGTAGCATTTTAATGCTTGGTGATATGGGCAAGATGATGTGGCACCTAGTGACCACTAGATGATGCAAACCATATGTTTTTTAGTATAGGCGGTTAAATGCCTCTAGCATTTAAGTAAAAAAAATTTTGGGAAGGGTTAGAGGCCAAACCAATAAAATCTCCCCTGCGTGAATGGCTTAAAATGGGCAAGGAAAGTTTATTGGGTGTAACAAGGTGCAAGTTAACATGTTGACTTTTCACCCTTTTTTTTAAATACTAAAATGTTGATTTTCTGAACCAAGTAAACTTTGATTTGTCATAACTTTGTAATTACTTGTCCATTTGGGACGATTCAAAAAGTTGTGGGTTTGTGTCGATGAGCACTTTATTTCAAAATGGTTATGGGCATTTTTTTTTTTTTTTTGGACTTGAAAATGATAATTTAAGTGACTTCTTTCAAATTTGGGAGAAAAAAATTTATTGAAAGGTGATTTTATTCAATAAATTAAGTTTGTCAAAAATGGTGACTTTTGACAATGAATATTTTGAGAACAGAAATATACAATGATTTTTTTAAACTGTAAAATGTATGAATATCATAGAGTTGGAGTAATGTCACGAAGAGAGTAGGAGTGAGAAGGAGATAGACGAAAGAGAATAAGTGACAAGTGATAATAAAGTGAGTTTAGTCTCTGGTAGGACTATAAGGGGGAAAAAAAAAATTTCAGTTGATGGAGGGGTAGCACCAGTGGGTATGGAACCCCTTAGCTTGCAAAACAAAGTGTTGAGCATCAGTAGCACTAGAATTTCCAGTTGATGGCTTTATAGGCTCACACATGTAAAAGAGTAACAAAGATTGGTGCACTGTGCAATGAATAGTGAGTGAATACTCTCTCTATGAGACTGGGACCCACCTTAACTAATGCACACCACATGCATAGAGCTAGAGATATAGAGTGACATAGAATCAAATTACTAATTAAATGGTAATGTACAGATAGAGAATCCAGGAAGGACACTAGAGGTCAACATGGCTTTGCAGGTTTGGTGCATGCCCATCTCAAAGGAAAAATAATAATAATTATAATGCATGTTTATACATTATAGATATATGCATCTAGCGAGAGGGGGTAGGGGGCTGGTTTGCCAATATATATATATATATATATATTTAAGGGAGGCTTGGCTTAAGGTCCTTAAAGTTGGGCATAATTGGATTAAAAGACATCTCATTAACAACAAACTCACTAAGGACAAAAGCCCATGCCCATTTTTAACCTACATCCACAATATTAAAACATCACTTTTCAAATCCATTTTACTCTTTTCATCAGACCAAACTATCATTAAAGGAATTGTTAAATAACCAAGTCAAGCGCGCACAACGCGCAAAAAATTCTTCCCCAAGCACCAACACACGCTAACCTGCCCCAACACGCGCGCTAAACCTGGGGAAATGTCTCCTAAGCCACTCACATGGTGTGAGTATAGTACCGTATAATTTCTAATTTTGAAAAAATGTTTTTAAACTTTAAACCTCCATAACTTTTGTTCTACAACTCTATTTTTTGTAAATTTTATACCGTTGGAATCGTGTCGACGAGATCTACAAAATTAGTACCATTGTTGATATGTTTTGAGCAAAAAAAAATTCAAAATTTTTCATATGTGAATAATAAGTGAAATTTCACTAAGTACATGAAATATTAAGTGAAATTTCACTTAATGGAGGTTGAAATTTTCTCTATTGTAAGATTTCTTAGTTTAAAAAGGGGCAAATTGAGAGGGGTTGCAAATACTTTAAGTATAGATTAGGGCTTAGTTTGGCCCCCACACGGTTTTTAAAAGTCGCTAATAAAATTTATTATTAGATTGTTTGATAATTTTGTACAAGTAGCACATTACTCTTCAAAAAAACATCATGAAGGCAAAAAACAACCTTGAGCTTTTAAAAGCTCCATTCTAGAGTTTTGAAAGCTCCTCCCAAAATGCCCTAAGTTCAATTTTTACATATATGAATAATAAGTGAAATTTTAAATTTTACACATATGAAAAATAAGTGAAATTTCACTTATTAATTGAAATTATTCATATATGTAAAAAAAATTCAAGTTTTTACATATATGAATAATAAGTGAAATTTCACTGAGTATATGAAATATTAAGTGAAATTTCACTTAATATTTATGGAGGTTGAACTGGTCATGCACTTAATATTTATTTAGTAAACTTGAACTCGACCAGCAGATGCTATGATCACTTATATTTATGGAGGTTGAAATATTAAGTGAAATTTCACTAATATTTATGTAGTAAATTTGAACTGAACCATTAGATGTTATGATCACAAGAAAGAAGAAACATAAGATCGACTTGAGTAAGATTAAGTTGGTAGTTAGTTCATCAAGTAAGGATCTTGTGGAGTAAAGTTAAATCCTGCAATCTATAAGGTGCCTTCTCAAACTGGGTCATTACTGCTCCAATGCCCCAATGTACCCATTGGACATACTAACCAACTAAGGTAAAATTCATGCTAATGCCTTCTCTTGGCTGTTCATTTCACTGCAAGTACTACTACTAGAACATGACATGAGGGTCTCATCATACCCTAAGCTAACCACCATGAACTCAAATTGGGTAAAATTTCACTTAATATATTTATGTATGTCAAGTGAAATTTCACTTAATATTTATATATAGTAAGTATGACTCAGTAAAATATCGGTCGTTAATACAAAGTATGACTCAAATTTCTTGTATTAAAATGTTAACTGGGCCACAATTCACAAGCACCACTCATTTTTGAACTATTAAATGATAAACTTTTTAGTTTTTACAATTCTATTATGGACATTGAGATCATCCCGTCATTGTTCAAGTGAGGGAAATGTACTTCTAAGTTCTATTGTACGCATAAATTCGAAGTTAGGGAGTTTGACATAATATGCAGTGAAGAGCAGGACATAATTTGCAGTCAAGTGAAATTTCACTTAACATTTTATATATTTAGTGAAATTTCAGTCCATAAGTGAAATTTCATTTATTATTCATATATGTAAAAACTTTAATTTTTTTTTGCTCAAAACATATCAACAATGGTACTAGTTTTGTAGATCTCGTCAACACGATTCTAACGGTATAAAATTTACAAAAAATAGAGTTGTAGAACAAAAGTTATGGAGGTTTAAAGTTTAAAAATATTTTTTCAAAATTAAAATTTCTATGGTACAATGCTTGCATGGTACAAGCAGTTTGGGAAGACAGCCATAGGCGTGAGGCACGCGTGAGGCGCGCTTGTGCAGGCTGTGATCATGTGCATGTGGCGCGTGTGGCGAGGGTAAATGCGGTTTTTTAAAATTTGTTTCTTTTGTCTTTTTCTGGCAGGACTTGTTTCCAATGTGCATTTTAAATTGTCTTTAATCCCAATAAACCTCCTTTTAATAACCTTTTCACCAATTTTCCCTACTTAATTGGTGTGGTAGTGGGGCCCAGAGTGACAGGGGGTCTCGAGTGATGTGTACTTGTGATATAAAGACAATAAGTGCAAGGCATTTCAAAAGATTTTGGCAAAAGTTACGACAAAGTCATTGTTTTTAATCCAAAAATTAAGGTAGGGTCATAGTGTTTCTAAAAAATTATGAAAAAGTCATTATTTTGGGTATGGAGATTTTTTTGACCTGACAAACTTTGACTTGCCATGAATTCTTCATCCGATGTCCGTTTGGGATGATTCAAAAAATTGCGAGCTCGAGTAGGTGAGCACTTAATTTTGAAATGATTTGGAGCATGCTCATTTTTTTCTTTTTTTTTTAAGAAATAAAAAATAATAATTTAAATGACTCACTTCAAATTTTGGAGATAAAAAAATATTGAAAAGTGATTTTCGAAAAATTCAAATTTGTCAAAAATTGTGACTTTTGACTTTTGATACAGAGTAATAAATTGTGACAGTTGTGAGAAAAGAAAATGTAATGGTTTTTAAAAAAAAAAAGTGTTAACCATAAGATATGTGAATATCACAGAGTTGGAGTAATGTCACAGAGTTGGAGTAAGGAGGGGGGAGGAGTTGGGTCACATACAAATATATATATATATATGTATATATATATATGTACGATGAAATAGAGAGAGGAAGCAAAAAATAAGAGATTTACTAAACAATTGGCTTGCAAATGATGGCGTTGAGAATTTATAATACCAAAAAAAATTTGTTGTTTGTCAAACCAGTTCAAATGTTGTAGTGGGGCTAAAAATGGAATAGTTTCCACTGATTCATTTTTTCTTTTTCTTTTTTTTTTTTTTCATTGAGACTTGTTTGTGCAAAGGCAATGTGAATACCAAATAAACAATTTTTTTTTTTGCTATGAGAAAGGAGGGATGGAACCGGTGGGCGTGGACCCCCTTGGCTCGCAAAACTTAAGACGACATTGAGCAATACCTGAAAATTAGTGTTCTATACTCCCTAACCTGCATGCGAGTATACCTCCCACTGTGGTCGCCAAAATGTGGCAAGTTTTTGTGTGGTGTGTATGAGATATATGGATCATTATAACACGTAAGGAGGTTAGTACAGGTGGAACAACAGATAAAATATAATAAAATACAGAAAGTGTAGTGTATCAGAATAATAATGTATAAAAATGTAGCAGAGAAATGGGAGTTGGAGAGGACGTGGCTCGAGTGAGAACCAAGGTAACCCCAAATGAGAGAGAGAGAGAGAGAGAGAGAGAGAGAGAGAGAGAGAGAGAGTAGTAGTAGTAAGCATTAGAGGTGGTAGTCTGTGGTAAGTGTCTAATTGAGTCTTAGAGAGTTAAGGTAGGTGGTGGAAGGCCTAGAGGTAGTTGGTGGAGACCAAGTGATGACCAATGGTCTTTTTGGAGGGTTTACGGGCGGGAAATAAATGTTTGTAAGTGTAGATTCAGATTGAGTTATTGCTGGTTTAGATTGAGTTGGACTGGATTAAAGATTAAGATTCAGGTTGAACCAGGTTATCAGATGTATTGAATGAGGCTGGTATTTATACAAGGTTAGTGAGGCTCTTGGTACAGATGGAAGTAGCTGAGTTGGCAACTTCGGAGTGGTTCATCTGTTTGAGGTAGATGGGGACTTAACTGTGTATGTTTGAGGTAGTTGAGGTCATAATATGGGGACAGTAGTGTATTGAGAAGGCCCGTGATGCGAGAGGAGGTGTTGTCGTTTGATGGTGAGTCAATACCATTGGTTAGTCAAAGGGAGACAAAGAAGGGGGATGAATGTTATTGGTGCAGAAGATTCAGCGAGGGAGAGAACCGAGGTTCTTCTTTTATTGGTTCTAAGGTTTAACCGAGGGGGAAATATCAAGGCTTTTCTATTAGTTTGGCTAGAGGTATCATTGCTTGGAGTGACTACTCAGTATTGCATATCGATGGTTTCTATTGGTGCAGAAGGTTAAGCATTAGGGTCCTTCGAGGTCATGCTATTGGTCTGTAGAGTATTGATCAGCGAGGTTGAAGTGACTAGGCAGGGTAATAGTCAAAGGTTTTAGCTGGTCTTATGTTCAGAGGCCTCTATTTGGTTGTGAGGTTAGAGGGACAGGGCATGTGACGATGGTTACGTGTCTCTCTTTCTCTTTGGAACTAACCCTAACTTTGCCTGTGAGGCGTTTAGATAGGGAGATGCCCTTGGTTCTAACCACCAAGCCATGAGCTTTCGAGTTTGCAATAGATCTAGCCACCCTTGGTACTGCTTCATGACTAAGGGTAGAGAATCTATGTGTAAGTGTGTGCTTGTGTGTAGTATAGTGTTTATGGGGAGTATCGAGGAGAGATCTGTTGTGGCATGTGAGGATCGTAAGCGACGCGTTTGAGAGCGAGTGGTTATTCCAAGCAATTGCCAATTCCATAGCGAGTGGTTATTCCAAGCGATGGCAAATCTTGACGAGTGATCGAGGGAGTGACCACCTAAGGTTTAGGTCCACGTGTCAGGTGAGTGGTGGTGGATCGAGTGAAGAGGGCAGCAGGTAAGAATGGGGCCACTTTGCTTTAGGGTAGGCTCCTTCGTAGTGGGCTTTGTTTGTGGGTATTCTGAAGTGGGTTTTGGAGTAGGTTCCTCTGAGGTGAGCTTCAGAATGAGTGCTCTAGAGTGGGCTTCGGAGTTGGTTACTCTGATGTGGGTTTCGGAATGGGTGCTCTGGAGTGAGCTTCAGAGTAGGTTACTCTGAGGTAGGCTTCAAAATGGGTGTTCTGGAGTAGGTTTCGGAGTTGGTTACTCTGAGGTGGGCTTCGAAATGGGTGCTCTGGAGTGGGCTTCAGAGTAGGTTGTTTAGAATGAGTTCATCAATAAGGCAGACATGCACAGTGTTGGGCTGGTCAATAGTAGGTGGGGCCCATTTAGTGGTGGCAACACTTAATATACGTAGAGTCGTTAGTGACATATGCTGGTCAAACAATCGGAGTTGTCAACCATTACCTACAAACAGAAAAGGAGATTAAAAGTAAAACTAAAAACTAATACAAAACCATGAATGCATTAAAAAAAAGTATGTTGTAGATGCTTTTTTCGAAGTGGTTTTTGTGAGAGTTTTTTTCCAGCGTAGTAGCCTTGTGCTTTATCGGATTAGTAACCCACCCACAATGTGTTCTTCCCCACTAACTTTGCCATGTGTCATTGCTCGACTTAGCCAACACACCAATTTGACCAAGTCAATGAAAGAAATCAATTGCATGGATGGAGTCATGATAGGTTTTTTTTTTGGCTCAGAGAGTCATGATAGTTCATTAGATTGCTCGGGGCTACTAGTGGCCAGAAATTCGGTCATTTCACCAAATTAATATTTACCCCCAAATGATTGAACCAATTGGATATGTGCAGAATAGGACATACTGAAATGACCGAATTTGACCAAATTTGTTTTAGTGAAAGAGTAATATTTGGGACACTAATAAATTACACTAACATTTATACTCACACTTCATCTTTTTTTTAGTAGTACTGTGGGATCTGTAGTAGACTCAAAGTACCACTAGGAGAGAGATTGAGTGTGAGTGTTAATGGTAGTGGAATTTATTAGTGCCCCTAACATTGTTGTTTGGTGAAATATGATGAAAATATTTTCATCTCCTACAAATTTTCAGCAACTTGATCAAATACCCAAAATTATTCTTCAGCTAAATAATTGGTCAATATATGTAAAAATACATATTTTGGGTGTAAACACGGCTATATCCATGCTAAAGAGAAATGTACTTTACCATGGGGAATAATAGGTCACCGTCATAAACACCAAAGAATCCTCATTTCTCTCACCCTGGAACACGCACCCCCACGAGGAGAGACCTCTCAATTTGGTACAATTAAGGACTTCCTTAAATTTCTATAAATCATCCCTTCATATAGAGTTTATATACCAATACTTGATTGACAAGTAATAAGAGATACACTAACCATAATACTTTATCACATAAGTATACCAATAAGAATGATAATATAACAAAATTAATAATTTCCAAATCAGTCAAATTGTCTCACATGGGATAGAATCCTAATAAATTGATGCAATTGAAACTATAAGAACTAAAATGAGATAGAAATGAAACTTCAAGAATGTAGTATTTTATAATTAAACAATTTTTTTTGCATTTATAATATAATATGAAAACTACATAATTTCGTGAAACGTCGTTGTTTTGCTGATTACGTTGCTTCATTAGCAATGGAATTAAAATTTTAAAAGTCACTTGCAACATGCAAGTTCAAGGATAGTTAAAAACATGAAAATTTAAGAAACAGTGGGTTGCAACAACTATCAAAAACGATAGTTAGCACGTGTTAGTTGAATAAGGTATAACCTTAGAATAAAAATAGATATGGCAAGCAAAATTTCAAATACAATGTGAACGACTTTTTTTTTAAAACTGAGGTCCTATCCGACTTAGTCGGTACTTACTTAATTACCCCACACATTTGGTGTAGGTTCGAATCTCCCCTCCCTTATTGTAATAAGAGAAAAAGAAGGAGAAAAAAAAGACTTTTTAAAGTTGAATTGAGTTACTAAACAAGACATGAAAAAAAAAAGAAAAAAGATCTAATAAGTAATAACTCATGGTTTACTAAATATACAGTAGAAAGGCAAAGCAAAAAACCACGTATGTATTCAATCAATTTTAAAATGTGATTACAATATGCTGAATTGAAATCAAAATTTATGGCTTTCATTGAAAACTTGAGTGACTTGAGCCTATGAGTCCTTTGATGAAGTAGTTTAATACTTGACCAAGTAATTAGTACACATGTTTGACAGAGCAATCTTAAAATTGACGAAGCGTTAAATCAAGCTGTTAAAATATCAAACGCAGATTTAGGGAAAAGGAACCGAAGATTCTATAGCATTTTACTCAATTTTCCGTTCACTCAACTAATTTGTAAGTAAAACTTATGTAAGATTAGCCAATTTAACAATTTACCAAATTAGTGGGATACATAATGAGCATGCTAGTATGTCATATCATGTGTATATAAAAACTCGGTCAATGAGCTTTTGACAAATTTTAAAAACAAAAATGAAAATATGAAATAGAATGTCTTATGTCAGAGCTCAAATTGTTGATATTGTAATCTCTTTAAGTCCAAAGTTGTTCAGTTAATTGATTAATTTAGGAAATTACTAAATACACCCACTCGATTATTTTTTTTATGCCCATCTAGATACATTGATGTGTTTCACGTTATGTACGATTATTGTCTTAATAGGTATAAAAAAAAAAATGTGAGGTGAGTGGGTGTATCGTTTTCATACGCTAATTAAAGATCCTTTCTCGAGTCCAAAGTTAGGCTTTATTTTTATTTTTTTTATAGGAAAAGTTTGACTTTATTATTTAAATAAAGTTGGGCTTTATGTATTTGTCTCTATTAATGTCATTGTTGCATCTGTATCGATGAAATAAAATATAGGATGACACTTGTTTAACATTGCATGATCGAGTGAGTATTTTGACAATTATGCCTAAAGATTAGACTGAATTGAATAAAAAAAAAACATACAATTTCAAGATTGGATCTTTCTTCTCGCAAAAGTGGGGTAGCAACAACCGTTAGAAGTCCCATTTGTGTAAAGATAAACAATAGATTCATATCATTTAATCACATTAAGAACAATACATGTTACCCCCCGAATCCATTTTTTAAAAGAATTAAAATAATTATATTAAAATTATAAATAATCAGGTGTATTACAATACAATAAAAAACCAATACTTTACACTTGAACTACACAAAATTACAACCATTCTTTTAAACAGTAACGATTTGTGCACATAAAGTGTGCACATAAAGATCTGGGCCATTCATTTCGATGGGTCCTATGTGTGCAGGCATGAACCTAATTGAAATGAATGACCCAGATTTTTATGTGTACACTTACGGGTAATGCTACGTGCACATAAAGTGTGCACATAAAGATCTGAGCCATTAATTTTGGTGGGGTCCATCCCTGCACTCATAGGACCCACCAAAATGAATGGCCTAGATTTTTATGTGCACACTTTATGTGCACATTTTATGTGCACATAGCATTACCTCTTTTAAATGATTAGGATCCAAATAGTCCGAACCCACACGGTACTCTATACGGCGCTCCAATTTAACTTTAATCTATTTCTTCCATTTCCTCTCTACCAGTGATACATGCATCTACTAATAATACACGGGAAAGTATACAATATGACACGAATAATAATTGTTCAAAATTACGACGAATAACTGTGAATATATACAATTGGTAGGTTCAAAGTAAAAAATAGAACCACCCCATAAAGAGTAATACCTGGGACACACCCAAACACACAACTTTTGAGACACTACCAAATTAATGTGTATCTCTCCTGTCACTGTGGGGTCTATCTCTCTCCTGTCACTGGACTTCTCTCTGAGCTATTGGCCTTGATAGGTGCTCATTGCTTATGTACCCATCAGTTCCATGACATTTAGCCAAAATAAGTTCTTAACGACATATTTACCAAAAATTCACGGATTTCATAAAAGGACAACATAACTCAAAGAGAGTACAAGTAGGGATATTAAAGAAAATACTCCAAAAATTTAGAACATATTGTATACAATCCCATACCTAAAAAAGTTGAGCAATTCCCAAATATAACCTTTTATTAATCGTTACTCTTTTTTCCTTCATTTTCTCATCTCTGTTTTTCCCCCTTAATTTTTTTTCCCTTAGAATTGTCTACTTCCCAGTCTTCACCCTTATCCTTGTGTACTTGTATATAGTGATATAGGTTTATACATGTATAGGCTGAATCTATCTCTCTTATCCCCTACTTGGCCACCAAGCTAGTTTGGGTCATATATTATCCTATTCATTTATTTTAATTTTAAAGAAAATTAACACAAATACTTCAACTTGGAATTCAAGTTCTTCTAGAACCCTCGTACTCACACAGATATGTTAGATCCAAATTTGGATAAATTCTTGTGGGGTTACCCTCAAGTTTAAATTGTGGTTACTTTTCAATGTAAAATTGTTATATCAAGTGACCCTCTAGAATAAAAAAAATATCACCAAATGACACTTAATTTCTTTTATTATTATTATTAGGGGAAAATACCTTTTACCCCCCTGTGGTTACTTTGCTCATAACCCTCCTGTGGTTTAATTTGTAACTCATAACCCCCTGTACTAACGACCTAAGTGGTTTTGTTAAGTTTTGTAACAGAATAATGAAATGACGATAATACCCTCACTCACAAATATATACTCTCAGCATACAGAGGAGGTGATAAACGAAATTAGTTTGGGGTTGGGTGAAATACGGCAAAATCGTGATCCACTTCAGCACAAAGCTTACGATCAACACAAAGCTAACGATTAGGGTTGAAATCAAGGATCAGGTAATGAAATCTTTTGTTTTCTGTATTTAATTATAGTTTAAATCTTGTAGTTTTGCATGTTTGTTCATGGAATGGATCCCAAATCTTGTAAATCTCATCTATGTTCACACTTGTTCACACTTTTCTGTTTATCAATGTCCCTAGCTACCCTACCATGGTCCCCTCCTTGTTTGTGTAATTGGTAGCATTCAATATTGTATTTTAGTTGAGTTCAAAAAAAAATATTGTATTTGAGTTAAACAAATCTGAATAAATCATTTATATTCACCACACACCACTTGTGTTAACATATAAGGCTATTGAATATGCAGAATGTCAAAGTATTTTTGTATTGAAATGCATCATGGTGGGAACCTTATGAGGTCTACTTTGAACAACTTTCTGTATAAAGGAGGGGAAGTTGTTTGTTTTGATAAATGCAACCCAGATTTGATATCCTACTTTGAACTTCGAGGCATGTTTGTTAAATTAGAACTTCCATATCACTCCACCATGTATTCCATAATTCCTGGGAAAAGCATATGGATGTGGGGGTAAGAAAGATAGAGTCAGACCCTGATGTATTAGAGATGTTTACTCTTCACAAAGGATGTGCTTTAGTTGTCATTTATATAGAAGTTGAAACATATACAAATGGGAGTGCACCTACTAGGGATGGATCTGAATCCAATGATAGCTATGAGCCTGAATGGTTAAATGAAGATCTTGAAGACACAATTGATGATGACATATGTGCTTCAAAAGACGATAAAGAGAAAAAGAAAGCAGAAATCAATAAGCATAGATTGAATAGTTCTCAAAGAGATGGGGATGTGAAGGATTGGTGGTCTGATCCTGGTAGTGAAGATGATTTACATAGTTTAAAGGGATCCTCAGAAGATGATGAAAGTTTTAATTATGCATAATTCAATGAAGGTTTGGACATGGTAAAACCACAACTCACAGTTGGTATGAAGTTTACAACTCCACAAGTTTTTAGAGAGGCGCTTAAAGAGTGGAATGTGCAGAATGGTTATGATATCAAGTATCTTAGGAATGAGAATGCTAGAATCACAGTAGTTTGTAAGCATGAATGTGGGTGGAGGATCCATGCATCTCCTGTGCAAGGAGAAAAAACTTTCCAAATTAAGTCACTTAACCCAATTCATAAGTGTGGTAGATCCTACGACAACAAACTAGTCACTTCTAAGTATTTAGCCAAAAAATATTTAGAGAGCTTTAAAGATGATACTAATTGGAAGGATGAAGCTATGCAAAGGACTGTCCAAAGGGATCTAATGGTTAATGTGTCAAGAACTCAAGTGTATAAAGCAAAGAGGAAGGCTAAGTTGCTGATACAAGGAGACCACAACAAACAGTATGCTAAGTTTTGGGATTACTTGTCACGCCTCGGAGTGGCAGAAATTAGGAAGAAATAAAATTTTCCTTTTTGGGTCCGTAAGCTATGATTAGTTACATTAACTAATTGTCCACAACACACTAGATAATAAAAGAATAACTTAAGCAGAAGCATAAACTAAATATATACACCAAAATGTTACTAACCATTACATCAGAGTTTGTGGTTTCAAAAGATAGAATGACGAAAGAGACTTAAGGCGTTGGACGCCGTTTACATCTTTACATGTAAGGACAAAAATAAGTGTCAGGTCGTTGAAGTAAGGCGTGTGATGCCAATTTACAACTTAGTAAAACTGGACAAAAATCTATAAAGGACAACTAAGTCTTCTTCTTTGAAGTCTCGCCTCTAACTGGTATAGCCGTAACCTTCATCGTTGTAGGCTTCCCCTTCGAAGGCTTCCTCTTCATAGGCTTCTTCTGCGTAGTGCTCCTCCGGGTAGTCATATCTTGTGAAGCCTAGTCGTGGGATTGTCCAGGGGGTAGTATGCCGTTAGGTTTAATAAAAGCTAAGTGAGCATCCTAACCGAACACTCCTAATAAAAATATGTATACGAAAGTACATAGAGAATAGTTGTGACTGTTGAATGAATTATCATGAGACTGTGCGTGAACTATGCATCATCGATATATTCGACTTCACTAGACTTAACATCTGACTCACTTGACCTTGTTACATTACCAGTGCAACGCCGTTGGCTTAGAGTGACTCACCGAGTGGGTTGAGCTATGGTTACTATACTATCGTTGTTTGTCTCTCCGTGGCCACAGTAGTAATCTCGCTTTACAAGCTAACCAAGTACTCTAGGTCCCCGGGACCTTGCATTAATGAATATCGTCGCCGATTTGCGAAACGGTTACTTTACTATTATTGGTCGTCGCGATCGCAACAGTAATCTCGCCTTACAGGCTAACCGTGTTTGTTCATTTCTCGATTTGTGCTTATCAACATGGTTACTTTACTATCGTGTTTGCCTCTCCGTGGCCATAGTAGCAATCATCGCCGACATGCGATCCTGTAATTCCATTTGACAGTACCGACTCACTATGTATCAACTTTTGGACCTCCGCGGTCGATTACTCATATTCCTAAATGCATACGGACTTGGTATCCGCGACCGTCCGATTCTATATCCGTACACGTCGACTTGACTTTACGACATCGACTCCTACGTGAGGTGTATCATGTGACATGCACGAGGTACAAGTTAATTAAACATGTGCTATTCTTGAAATATAGTACGAGCCCTAAGCTCGTAGTGCAATACATTAAAGTATGAGGTTAATCAAACTGATGATAATAATAATAATAATAATAATAATAATAATAATAATAATAACGACAATAATAAGTTCGGGGGACAACATATTAATATTAACATAGGGCTAAACTTGAAATAAATAAAAATAGTAACAATATAAATAAAAATAGTAATAATGTAAATAATAAACAGAATAATAATAAATCGGACATTAATATGTTTGGGGTACGACATATTAAAGCAGGATGTTTTTTTAGAATAAATAATAATAATAATAATAATAATAGTAAAGATAATAATACTAATAATACTAACATTATTATTATTCACGGAATAACAACATGGATATTAATCTGGTATAATATACCAAACAGGAGTTTAATCGGAACACTAAGTAATTATAAATATAATAATAATAATAATACAGAGTTCATGATACAGATTTAAGTTAGGGGTACCTGTAGACACCCCAATTTTGACCAAACGTCAAATCCAGGGATTGGTTATCTCTTAAGACCGATGATGACGATAACCGGTGAAATTTGAAGTTTTTCCAGAAAATTCAGATTCTTCAAAGATTCTTTAAACCAAGTTTCAAAAATAAAAAATAAAGAGAAATTGGGCATTCAGGAGAAATTCGAACGTTAAAGAACGTATGAGAAAGTCAGTCTGGGGATTTATCCTAAGAGAGAGAGAGAGAGAGAGAGAGAGAGAGAGAGAGAGAGAGAGAAAATGAAAAGAAGTTTGAAAAGAAAAGAGAAAAAGGATAAAAGAAAAGAAAAAAAAAAAAAAAGGTAAGAAAGAAATAAAATGATATGTTAGAATATATACCATGCATATGGGTATATTCTAATAAAGTACATTACCAATCTAAGTACATTAGTGTATACTTTACCAAATAATTAAGTTTTTGTTAACATATATTTTGAAAATTAAAAAGAAGGCAAGGATTCTGTTAGCTGTGGCACGCGGCGAAGCCGGCGGCACTCACTGAGTGTCGCGCCGGCATTCACTGAGTGCCGCCCGATAGTCAGTGAGTGCCGCCCGGCACTCAGCAAGTGCCGCAGGCAAGCCGTCGAGTGCAGCGTGCTGTAACAGACTGCTCTTTCCACATGTTCTAGAAGAAAACTTTGCACATGGGGTTTCACCCGAATTTACCCATTTAACCTTGTAATGTTGGTCTATATAAAGAGACCTTCGTCTCCATTATTGGGACTTTTGGCTTAACCTTTGAATTAAAATTGAGAGATACATGAGATATATAGAGAATTGAGAGAATTGAGAGAGGAAAAAGAGAGTTTTCTTGAAGAATTTGAAGAGGATGATAAGAATTTGAAGATTTTTTGGAAGAACTTCACAAGAGATAGAAGAAATCCTTGAGGCCATAGAGGTAACCTCTCAATCCTTGATAGAATTGGGTATATTCAATCACAAGTTCATAGTTCTAGGAACTTTACACATTTTCAAAACCTCTCTTCCTACCTCATTTCATTACACACCACTTAGAGCTTGTGATTGAATCTCATAACATTCATTAATTTGGATCCAATTGATGCCTTGGGTTTAAGATAAGTTTGATTTTGAAGAACTTGTGTTCTAATTTCTCTAAGTAAACTTTGATTCCTCATTTCTATTTTCTTTGTGAGATTCATAAAACTTTATGTATTCCTTTGAGTCCTTTTTGAATTCAATTCCTTAGTTTCCTATGGTCTCACGATTCATATGGAGATTAAGGAAAACTATGGTCATGTCTACACATGGTTAGTGGGATTCAAATCTCAACTCATGATTTGAATCTCCTTACTAAGAATCTTATGGGATTCATGCTATATTCCATAGAGGTTTATGTAAAATTTTGATTTCATTTAGTCTCCAAGGACCATTAATTTGAGAGGGGATTAGGATGTCATGACTCTATATTCCTCAAGGATCATATGTTTGAGAGAGGAATTAGATGTATATTTTCATATTTTATATTCAAAATTCATGAGATTAAGTAAGACCTTAGGATTCTCTTGCTATGAGATCTATGATGGAAATCCATTAAGGCTAGATCCATGAACATCTTCATATTTTATTATTTACTCCAATGATCATAATAATACTTGATATAGTTCTCTCTAGAATCATGGATCAAGTTTGATTCAAAATATGAACATCAATTTAACAAAGGTGCAGTGAATTCATAAACCAACTGTGATCAAAGATTTTTATAAAATCATGGTTCATTGGAAATTGGATGAGACCAATTGGAGGATATTCATAACTTATTTAAGCACCTCTGTAATTTTTGTTTTGATGAAATTCCATGCTTAAGATGGTTTGGTCTTGTGATTTCAAAACAAGCGATTCTCTGTCCAAAATTTCAGAACAGTAAGTCCGTTTTAAAATTAGTAAATCAGTACCTTAATTGATCTTTCTTGACCCAAAATAATTTTTTCTAAATATTTCAATGTGTTAGGAAGATACCCTAAAAAGATCTAAGTGTTTCTCATTTTTTTTTTTGCTATTTTTAGAAAATCGTATAAGATCTCTGGACAGAGAGTTGCAGATTCCTGAGTGATGTCTAGTGTTTTCCATATTCCCAGAGATCTAACCGTTCAAACCTGAATTTTCTTTTTGTGTTAGAAACTAGACTCACAGAGGCATATCATATCCAGAAATCATTAAGATCTAATCGTTGGAAGTATGGTTTCTCTACCTTTTAAAATCTGGTCTGCTCTCTGTAATTTAGGAAAAACAGCCACTGTTTTTGTCTAGTCTCATTGATCTTAAGTTAAATGGTTTCCTAATGTCTTGGGACCCAAATCATGTTTTGAATAATGATAATTTAGCTTAAATCCAGAGGCTAAGTGGTCCAAATTAGTGAATAAATTCATATCTCATTCTCGTTCATATTCATTCATTCATTCATTCATTCATGTATGTTGACGCTTATGATTAGCGCTAGTTCTGTGATAAAATTGGACTTAGTTGAACATAGTTGAACATAAACATGGATTCCTTATGGTCATGTTGGGATTATAGAACCCCTATATGGACATTACATTGGCTCCTAGTTGAGACTTGTATATCTATAGAGGTGCTATGGCTCCAACTAATCAAAAGGAATTCATAGTTTAATCAATTCTTCCTCTACTTGATAGATCTAAGCTAGAGATTTATGATTGATTATTTGATATCATATTATTGTGTGAAGCATGTGGACTAACCCTTGTTTTGTAGCGCTTTGGAGGTATGACTTCTCATCTCTTCTCTAGTTTATTTCATTTGTTGATTTTAATTGATTTTCGACTCCATGCGCGACACCTTAGCTTAGGTCTTGCCTTATGTGTATATGTGATTAGAGACATTATTCCTAGGACTTCTATTCTTTGTATGCATTGCACGTTTCCCATTTCGCGGCTGGATCCTGCGTAAGTTCTCTAGTTCCCTACTTGCACATCATTTTGCTTGCTACTTGAATTATGTGGATTATGAATGATATTTTATCATTAGCAATCTTACACCATTTTCAATATGTTTTGTAATATATATGTATATATGTATTAGTTGAGGGCACATTTAGATTATTAATTCGATTAAAAAGGATGTTGAGTAGAGGCCTATCATGAGATAGAATGAGAGGGGGTGTTTTAGTCCATCGGGCTCCTTCCCCTCTCATTCCATAATCCCCGGACCCAGATTATCTTTGGTTTCGCAAAAGATCGGTTGCTTTTAAAAATGGTTTCTGAATTTTCCTAAAAAAATTAAGTGGTGACATTTTGAATTTGAAAAGAAATTGTTTAAAAAAAAAAAAACAAAAGTGGGCCCAAATGCCGGTATCCACAGTACCACATGTTAGAGCACGAAATTTAACGGCTAACTTGATCAGATATTAATAATAATAAATAATAATAACAATAATAATATTAATGACGGACATCATAATACGGACATTAGGTTTGTGGTACAACTAGTTTAGGCATGGTATCAACCAGAAAATAACGAGTTAATGATAATAAAAATTAATGGACTGATGATACGGGCCTAGGTTAGGGACACCATATGTTAGGCACAATTTCTTCAAGAATAATAACAAATGGAAAATAATATAGGCATTATCTAGTATACCAAGTGAGTTAAGAACTCACCGTAGGGTCGGGGTCGCAGTGTGGCTCAGAGGCGGGCTTTCTTTCCTTTTCTCTCCTCCTCCTCCTCCTCCTCCTCTCACTTTTGGCTAACTCTCTTGGGTGTAAAGGAAATTTGGGAGGGGGGAAGTATGGTATTTATAGAGGGAGGTGGGGTGGTGGGTTATGTATGTATATTATACACATACACAAATATATATACTACATACTACACATATTATGTTTAATACATAATATACACTCAAACAACTAACACTAATGCACATAACCCAATTCACACGCCACACACACTGTACACCACACACACTGCACACATCTTACCATTGCACACACCTTACCACTTCACTGCCACTCACACACTTTACATGTATACACACATTGCACACCACTCCACTGTCACTCACTCACTCACTCTCTCTGCACACACACCAGCATACACATACATACACACACATATATACATGCATACACTCATGCACATGTGTAGGGGTGGTTAAAGGAGGTAAGGGGGGTGGAGTGTTGGGGAGGTGAAGGTGGTTGGGGTGTGTAAGGGAGTCATGGGGTGTGTAAGGGAGTCATGGGGGGGGGGGGGGGGGGGGGGGTTGGTTACTTCCCAAAACTTGTGGGATGTGACCGATGAGACTAACGTGATGCTTCTCGAATTACACGCACTCTTAGAGTACGTGCAACACAGGTATACTTATGGGTTCACGTGTAAATCTCAGTCTGGGTCTTTGCCTATCAGTCCGGGTAAAAAGAATGTGTGATAAAAATAAAACTTAATTTAAATATTATAACTACAAGATAAATAAAATTTAAATGACACTGGGAATTTAAAATGCGTATCAATATTACGGGATTTGAAAAATAAGAAATACAGTCTAGCGAGTGTAGTCCGAAAATTACATTAATAAAATGGAAAGAAATTTACAAGTATTACATTACTGTGCAACTGTGAGGAATTTAACCCTAACAGTTGCTTGAAGTTGATGGTGGAAAGGCCTTCACTTGAATTGATGCCCAGGTTTGAGAGAATATATGTTAGTTTTGGTGCAGAAAAGGATGTGTTTATTGTTGGTTGTAGACCAATAATTGGTCTTGATGGATGTCATTTGAATGGAGTGTATGGTGGACTATTACTTGCTGCAGTTGGAAGGGATGGCAATGATAATATGTTCCCAATTACCATGGCAGTGGTAGAAGCTGAAACCAAGAACTCTTGTAGTTGGTTTCTAACTGAACTAATGGGTGACATTGGAAGGGTTGAAGAAAAGTCATGGACCTTCATTTCAAATAGGCAGAAGGGATTAGTGGAAACATTTGAACAACTATTCCCAACAACAGATCACAGGTTCTGCCTAAGGCATATGTATGCTAATTTCAAGACACTCTTCAAGGGGAAGGAGCTTAAAGATACCATGTGGAAGGTTGCCACAGCTGGTACAGTGAGAGAGTTTGAGTCCCACATGAAAACAATCAAGGATATGGATCCTGAAAATCAAAAGGCATACAAATGGTTGCAAAAAGTTAATCCAGCCTATTGGACTAAATCTCACTTCAGCACAAATAGCAAGTGTGATGTTTTGGTCAACAATATAAGTGAGTCATTCAATGGATACATTTTAGAGGCAAGAGATAAACCCATTATAAGCATGATAGAGTGGATAAGAAGAAGACTTATGAACAGGTTTCAGGTTAAGAGGCAAGGAATGGAGAAGTATGGCGGTCATATTTGTCCAGTCATTCAAGAAAAGTTGGAGAAGATCAAGGTTCAAGCTAGGAACTATTTTCCAAGAAATTCAGGGGAAGAAAAGTTTGAGGTTGATTGCTATGATACAACATATGGAGTAGACTTAAAAGCAAGGACATGTGGTTATAGATTTTGGGATCTTCCAGGTATCCCTTGCAAACATGCTGTGAGTGCAATCTACATTCATAGGTCAACCCCAAAGGCCTTTGTGCATCCCTGTTATAGCAAGAATACATATATTCAATGCTACTCATTCATGATAAACCCAGTGCCAGGGCAGCATGATTGGTTGGAAACCAATTTGGACCCTATTGATCCTCCTTTATTGAGAATACAACCAGGCAGGCCCAAAAAAGGTAAGGAGAAGAGGTGTTGATGAGCCAAGAAATCATTATAGAGTGTCAAGGAAGAACAAGTGCATACAATGTGGAAAGTGTGGGAAACAAGGGCATAACAGTAGGTCTTGCAAAGCGTCTGTTCTAGTGAAAGGAAAGGTATGATAATTTCTTATGCATTTATTAACATTTAAATGATACAATAACCATGCAATTGTGTCATTTACTTTCCAGGTGTCTACTATGGTGAGAACAAGTCAAACCTCCACAAATTCACAACAAAGTGTTGTTTCAAATGCCCAGCCACCAAACACAAGCAGTGTACAAGCACTGAAGCTCAAGAAGGGTAAACCCTCCACAAGTTCACAAAATGGTGTATAACCACTGAAGCTCAAGACATTTGGTGGGAAGGGCAAGCCAAGTGGGGTATAAGAAGGGTCATTGGTTTTTTGTCCATGTGGTTTTTTGAGAGCTTGAATTATCCATAACTTGTCACAGTTTTTTTGGTTAATGAACATTGTGCTGGAATTTTTTTGGAGTTGTTGCTGGAATTACATTTCTGGAATTTAAATTGTTGGAATTATGTGGAATTTTTGGTCTTTCCAAAGTGTTGTGCTGGAAAGGAAAATTGTGTCTGTCATAGTCTATCTTGATGGAAAGGAAACTCCACTCTCTCTTTCTCCTCTTTCGAACTTTCAATATTACTTTTGAGGCTTGATATTACATAAAACTTGTGTTAAATTGTTATTTTTTTTTTGTTTTACTTGATGATGCTTCTGGAATGGCTCTTTGTGATTGAAAAAGCTGCTTCTGATCCATAACATTCTGCTGCTGAAGCAAGGGACTCGATGTTTGAAGCCTGTGTTGCATATCTCGTTGCATTGCATTTGGCTGTTGTTGCAAACCCAATTGATGTTTCAACTGTCCCGGTTGTGATTGAATCTGCAACATCAATTGCTGTTGTGCTGGCTACAGTTGCTATGACTGTTGACCCTAATTTGGCAAGATTGTTCTGCTGCCCGAGCAACCTCTGTTGTTGCTGCTGTTGTTGCATGCCGGGGATGCTGTTTTGTTGCTGCTAAACCAAATGATGACATAATGGAGACAAACAAAATGCAGATATGCACACTATAACTAGGGCAGAGACTTTAACTCAAGATCTCCAGAAAACAAGACTCTGATAACACGTTAAGTCACCAATTACAATCTGTTAAGTTTTTTTTGGTTAATGAACATTGTACTGGAATTTTTTTGGAGTTATGTTTCTAGAATTACATTTCTGGAATTTAAATTGCTGGAATTATGTTGAATTTCTGGTTTTTCCGAAGTGTTGTGCTGGAATTTAAATTTTTGTTAAGTTTTTGGTTAACGAACATTGTGCTGGAATTTTTTTGGTTGATGAACATTATGTGTTGGGATTGTGAAGTACAACAAAATATACAAATTACTAGACTTTACTAAATAGGAACTCATTGCCATTTTACACAACAAAGCTTCTTACAAAAAAAAAGCTCTATAGAGTCAATTTGATAAACCCAGAAATGAACAAAATAGAGCCCATCACACACATAGCACACATCATATTGCATCTTTCTTTTCTGTAGATGTGAAGCAGAACCAACCCTTTGCAAGTAGTAGCACCAACAATCCAATTATTACACGGCGATAAAATCTTTGCGACGCACGAGATTTGTCTAACTCCATTTTCAGATCATTGTTTCTTTCCACCAGCCTTCGAATGATTTCAGTGGATCGTTGGGACATTGGTGTATCTAACCAATGGAAAAAGTCACATGTACCTTGTACCCCGTAAAGCCCACATCCCACAAATCTTCTTCCAAAACTTGCTTCTGTGTTAGCGATTCTAACAGGAGTTCTTGCACCGCAATAGCAAAATTTGATGCTGCTTGATCGAGAATGAGAAGAATTAGATGAATTTGTTGCTGAATATGCTTCCTTCTCTGTTTTGCACATGCACACCTCTGTGATTTTGGGCTCTACACATACACACCTCTTGATTTGGGGTTATGGAGATCAAGAAGACAATGGAGAGGGAAGAGGTGATATAAATATCACTAACCTTAAGGGTATTGTTGTCATTTTACCCTTGGAAATGGAGGAAAATTATTCCCGCTTCACTCAAACCATGGATTTCTATGAGCTTCCGTCAAATTTAGCAGAAAACTTAACAGAACCACTTAGGTCGTTAGTACAGGGGGGTTATGGGTTACAAATTAAACCACAGGGGGATTATGAGCAAACGGGTGTAACCACAGGGGGGTAAAATGTATTTTCCCCTTATTATTATTATTATTATTATCAAATTGTGTCTTAGAAAAATTACTATCATATGGTAACTCTAGACAGTCACTCAATATAGTACATTAAAAAAGTTACTGATAGGTCAGAAAATATCCGGTCAAAGTCATATCGCCACGTCAACATAGAGACACTGGGTCAGTCGAGGAAGGTGCCTGGAATTCAGCTAACCCAGGCCCATCATTCCTGAACTACTCGGTCTGAGCCCGCAGCTCGGGATCACGAGGCGGACTCGTCCCCCGATGAATGCGACCTAGGCCTGCCTCGCGATTCACTCTATAAGACTACTGGCAGCTCCCTAACTTAGTCAGAAGATTAATTCGAGCAGTTTCCTAAACCACTAGGGAAACTTCCCTGATTTATGCTAATCACATGTAATCAAGTTAGGTTTCCTAACTTGGCTAGTTACCTTATACGAGAGGTCTCTTGCATCTGTAAGAGAGACCCCTTACCCTCACTGAAGGGGATCACATTCTTATTTATGAGAATTGCAATACATATCACCTAACGCATACACTCGATCGGTTTTCTGGTAGGGCCGCCCCTCTTTGTTAGCTCACCAAAAGGCCACCGGTGATCTGTTAATAAACGCGCTCTGATGCACCCGTGGACGTAGGTCACCTTATTAACGGGGCCGAACCACATACAACTTCTTATCTCTCTTGAAATTACTCTTCTTGTCCTTTACCAATTTTTGGCATCATCAGTTTTGCGCCGTCTGTGGGAAAGTAAAACTCTCTATAAAAAAAATAATAAATCTTTGACTGACAAACATGCCGCCGAAGAAGGATAAGAAAATTGCTGCTCTAGCAGGTCAGGCAGATTCACAAGTCGGGCAACCGGCTGTTTCCATGACCTCCGAGCAGATTACCGCGACCCTTGCGTAACTCCTGGAGGGCCAGCAAAAAATTCAGCAGCAGATCGAAGCGTTGATGGCTTGCCAGGAAAAGCTCCCTTAAATAGATGAACAGCCCGGGAAGGGCGTGCACGACCGGGAGCCCGTACGGGTCTGAAGGCGTGCCCACATTGAACCAGTGTCCCCGCCTGTTTAGGGTCTGTTCGGGAATAATGAGCATAACCAGGCTTCCGAGCGGACCAGGCAACGTCCGTGGGCCAACACGCGCTGGGCTGGGGACGCTAGAGAAATCATCAATAGCAGACGCGCTGCCAAAGGGGAGGGGCAAGGCCAGACTGCCCAGGATTCGGCCAAGGAACCCCCGGCCAAGAGCCGTGGGGATCTTAGGCACATGATTACCCAAAGCCGGAGTCGGGCCCTAATCCTAAAGGATAATGCACTTCGAGGAAGAAGCCTCATCGTCCGACCCGACGTACCATTCAGATACGGAGCTGAAGACCGGTCATAAAGATGTCAAGGCCCAGATCGACGGCCTGCAAAAGCAAATTGAGAAATTGAGCCATAAGTAGTGCCATGATCACACTAATACAGAAATCAAGTCGCCCTTTACAGTCCGGGTCACAAGATTCCCCATCGCGCGGAAGTTCAAATCACCACATCTCGACTCTTATGACGGTTCAGGAAGCCCGGTAGATCATGTCCGGACTTATAAGGCCCAGATGGCATTGGTCACCACCACCGATGAACTACTGTGCCTGGCCTTTCCCAACACTCTCAAAGGGCCGGCCGCACAGTGGTTCCATGCTCTCAAGCCCTGAATAATCGACAATTTCAAGGCACTCAGCAAACTCTTTATCAGTCAGTTTATGGGAATGCTAGACCGGTCGTAGCTCGATATCCAACTGTTGATCGTCAAGCAGCGTAAGGAAAAATCCTTGAAGGATTATGTCGACCATTTCAACTATTGACCGGTCGCTATCTTGGCCTTCTGCTCGGGAGTTCAGCACACCAAAGTTGCTACGTCATTCCACCATGACCGACCAGTAACCTTTTAGCTCTCCCATAGGGTTGGGAAGTACATCGACATGAAAGAGTTCCTAAAGTCCAAGAATGCTAGCCTTGCGGGAGATGAGTCCTCGAGATCCAAACACAAGCGCAAAGGCCCTAAGAAGGGCTCGGAAAAAAAGCCTAAGCAGGATTAGCAGAAAGGCTGTCAGGATTGGGCCCTAATTACCTTCACACCTCTTTTTTGGCCCATCCACGAGGTCATGGCTGCCGCTGAGACCTAGAGGCTCCTCCAACAGCCAACAAAGTTGAAGAGCTCGCCCGAGAAGAGAAATCGGGATAAGTTTTTCCGGTATCATAAAGACCACGGTCATGACACAGAAGACTGCTTCAAACTTAAGATTGCTATAGAGAAACTGATTGAGCAGGGCCACCTCATCGAGTTTGTCACATCTGATAGGCGGCCTCATCTTGACACCCGAGCTCCTGAGTTGCCTCAACCGCTTGAACAAATCAACGTGATCTCCAGAAGAATCTCCAGCAAAAGGGATTCACAGTCGGTTAGGAAGATGCATGCTCGGGCATCCCGATCGGATGTCTGGCATGTCCAATCCGCCTGCTCCCTGCCGACCGATGTGCTGACGTTCTCGTCCTATGATGTAAAGGACCTGTACTATCCCCACGACGATCTGCTGGTGGTTATACTCTCTATAGAAAATTATGTGGTTAAGAGGGTGTTAGTGGACACGGGCAGCTCCTCTGACATCTTGTTTATCTCGGCTTTCGACCAGCTCGAGATATCAAGGGATAGGCTCCGGCCCGTAGCCACCCCCCTGGTAGGGTTCAATGGGTCTACCATGAAACCGCTCGGTACAATCGAGCTCCTAGTCTTCATGGGGACCTAGCCCCAACAAGTCTCCGTACTCGCAAACTTTATGGTGGTAGAAGCCCCATCAGCCTATAATGTCATCCTGGGGAGGCTGACGCTCAATAGGGCCAAGGCGATCGTGTAAACGTATGGCCTAGTGATCAAGTTTCCAATCCTACAGGGGCCTGGAAGCTTACGCGGAGATCAAGCAATCGCCTGGAGCTGTTATGTCAGTTCCTTGTGTAGAGAAGTAGTTACAGAAATGTTGAACGTCCAGGAGATGGACCCGAGGGACATAAAGGATGGAATAGGCCCAGTGGAAGATTTGAATCAAGTACTCTTGGACCCCCAACTCCCCGACCGGTCTGTCAGTATCGGCTCTCTCTTGGAACCAGGTCATAGGGAAACGTTGGTCCAGTTCCTGCGACAGAACTAGGACGTCTTCGCCTGGTGTCATGAGGACATGCCTGGGAAAGACCCCCGAATCATGTCTCACCGTCTCAACATCGACCCGGACTCTCGACCGGTCAAGCAGAAAAGAAGGGGCATGGCCCCTGAAAGGCAAGCCACGGTGCGCAAAGAAGTTGAAAAGCTTCTGAAGGCAAAATCCGTCCAAGAGGTCCACTATCCCGATTGGTTGGCAAATGTGGTACTAGTTAAGAAAGCCAATGGGAAGTGGAGAATGTGCGTGGATTTCACCGACCTGAACAAAGCTTGCCCCAAGGATTGCTATCCGTTGCCTAGGATAGACCCCTTTGAGAACTCCACTGCTGGTCACTCGCTTCTCTCATTTATGGACGCCTACTCGGGGTACAACCAGATCAGCATGTACCCCGAGGACGAAGAAAAGACGTCCTTCATCACCGACCAAGGGACATATTGCTACAAGGTGATGCCCTTCGGCCTTCAAAACACCGGGGCAACTTATCAGCGCCTGGTCAACCACATGTCCAAGGATTTGATCAGGAAGTCAATGGAGGTGTACGTCGATGACCTATTAGTCAAGAGGCGGGATAAGTCTGACCATCTCGAGCACTTGGCCGTGGCCTTCAGCATCTTAAGAAAATTCTGGATGAAGTTGAACCCAGCCAAGTGCACATTTGGAGTCTTGACCGGGAAGTTCTTGGGACACATGGTCAGCAGGCGGGGGATTGAAGCGAACCCTGAAAAAATTCAGGCTATTATTAACATGCGGTCGCCCAGCTCAACCAAAGAAGTTCAAAGTTTGGCCGGACGGGTGGCGGCGCTGAATCGGTTTGTCTCCCGAGTTGTAATACCCTATATTTTCAATAATTATTTATGCACAGAGTTTCTATATACTTCCCTTGATCATATGTGAAATTTCATCTTCGACCGATCGAACTACTTTCGATCGATCGAGCATTTCTAAAGTTCAAGCGATAGAACCTTTCTCGAGCGATCGAAACCCTACTGACATAAATTTAATACGTGGTCCCCACTTTAATCGATCAAACTATTTTCAATCGATCTTACCTGACCGATCTGCTCTCGAGCGATCGAACTTAGTTCGATCAATCGAACTTGTAATTATCAGAATTCTAGGTTTTATGCAAAAACAACCACCTGTGTCTCCTTCCCTCTATATATATGAACCATTCTTGAGTGTGTCTTTGTTTCAAGAATTTAGAAATCTAGAGAGAGAGTATGTGTGTGTGTGTTTTATACATATATATATATATATAAACTCCTATATATATTATACATACACATCCATGTACCTATATCGTATATATATGTATTATGTGGGAGTAAGAGAAGCAGAAAAGAAGAAGAAATAAAAGAAGAAGAGAAAGAAAAAGGAGGCAGAGACGAAGAGAGGAGCAGAGAAGAGAGAGAGAGAGGCCTCCATTAAAGCTCGGAGGCTCAAAGCTTTTCCAAACGCACCCTAGGCGAGTCTTTACTCACTTGGTCTATTTATTATAATGTTTTACAAGTTTCTGGTGTGATTAGACGTATTAAACACGTCCCTAAGATGTTTATTTATATGTTATTCAGAATTTGCTGGAGAAGACGACTCTCGAACGATTGAACAGAGTTCAATCGATCAAAGGTTCAATCGATCAAAGTGACTTCGATCGCTCAAACATTATTTTCCCTCAATCAATCGAAGTGATTTCAAGCGATCGAGACATATAGAACATGGTTTAGTTCTTTAGTTATTCTAATACTCGATTCACAATTCAGACTTCTATTATGCAATTTGGGTGAATCAGGGATAATGTGACAACACAGATAAGTATGACTAAGAATAATGACGTTAGATACTATGTGGTTCTTGTTTGAGTTTGTTGTCCGTTCATTTCAATCAGAGTAGTTAGGCCAGATGGGAATTGTCATGTATCGATAGTAGTACTGAGTTTAAGTAGGTTTGATAAGTTCTGGGAATGGTAGGTGGGAAGATGCCTGGTCATGATATGCGTTCACATGCGGTGGATGGGTTATATCCTTAATGAGCAGTGAGTGGGACCATGTAGTCCTAAGGTAACCAGATGATCCATGTTATATCCTTAATGAGCGGTGGATGGTTTATATCCTTAACGAGCGGTGGATGGAGGATCACTAGTATACAGTGATGAGTCATGGCAATAGATTTGATGTGCTGTTATTCAAAGCGTTGTATCCCTGACATGCGGTGGATGGTCTATATCCTTAACGAGCGGGGGATGGATTGACATGGTGTCCATGAATGTGGTGGATGGTTTATATCCTTAACGAGCAATGGACAGAATGATGGTATGTCTATATATGTGAAACGATTGAGTTTGTTCTTTCTAGACAGAGTATGTGGATTGTCAGTCTCAGGATAACAAGACGATAAGGGTGGAGTTACGATATTGGAATACAGAGGAGATATTATTTAGTAAAACTATATCTTATGACTTCATAACTTGTTATACGTTATATCATTGATACCCTGCGAGTTTCTATTCACTCAAATCTCAGTAAGCTGACGGCCGTTATTGCCTGGACATTCCCCGTCGAGATTACCCTACCCCCTTTTAATATAGATAATGGAGCTTATGACGATAGCTACTACCCAGAAGGGAATTATGCAGAGGGTGGTCCCACTGATACCAATTACGCTAGAGGAGAATGTTACGTCGATGATTATCCTTACGCCGGCTGAAGATCCGAAGATGGTTACCTAGTTTATGGTTAAGCTTTATATTACTGTCGCACTTTGTTAGTTCCCGGGTACTTGGGCATATGTTGTCTCCAGACCTGTTGTGATCTTATGGACCACACTATGATGAATTGTAATAGTTAGAACTGTCTTATATTTCATTTGATGTTATTACTATCCTTGTTGTTTTAGTTGGACTAGTACTGCGTGGTGTGGATAATTAGTGACTTTCACTTGTCATTCCCTATGGACCCAAAAAGAAAATTTATTTTTCTCTAATTTTGCTGCTTCGGGGCATGACATGAGCTACTGACCAGTGTCTGCAGTTCTTCAAAATCCTTCGTAAAGCATTTCAATGGTCGAAAGAGCGTGAGGAGGCGTTTCAGGACCTTAAAAAATACTGACGTCACCCCTTCTGCTCTCCACACCTGTACCGAAGGAGGAGCTGTTCTTATACTTGGCGGTATCACCCTCAGCAGTCAGCTCGGCACTCATCTGAGAAGAGCAGGGGATACAATTCCTGATCTATTATACCAGCCGGGCACTTCAAGGCGCAGAAAGCTGGTACTCCCGCATTGAGAAACTGGCCTTCGCCCTTATCACTTCTGCCCAGAGACTCTGCCCATACATTCAGGCCCACGTTATCGTGGTCCTCACAGATCAGCCTCTTTGCCGGGTGTTGGGCGGGCCTGAGACATCCGAAAGCTTATCAAGTGGGCGTTGGAGTTAGAGGAATTTGAAGTAGTATACAGGCCCCGAACAGCGATCAAGGGGCAAGCAGTGGCAGATTTCCTCATTGAGTTCACATATCCAGAAGATCCAATCGAGGAGCTCAGCCCGCCAGTTCTACCGCCCTGCCTATAACCTGATACCCCGACCTGGGTACTCTATGTGGACAGGTCCTCCAACAAATAGGGTAGTGACCCGCCAGTTCTACCGCCCGGCCTATAACCTGATACCCCGACCTGGGTACTCTATGTGGACGGGTCCTCCAACAAACAGGGTAGTGGAGCGGAGATCATCCTGACCACACCCGATAGGATTCAACTGGAGTACGCACTAAGGTTCAGGTTCTGAGCCTCTAACAATGAGGCCGAGTACGAAGCTCTGTTGGTCGGGTTGCAGCTGGCCACCTCCATGGGTGCACAGCAAGTCCAAGGGTATAGTGACTCCCAGCTCATGGTCAATCAGTTAATCAGGAGTACGAAGCTCGGGAAGATAATATGGTAGCTTATTTAGCCCTTGTCTGAACAGTTTTAAAAAAGCTTAAGGGGTTCTCCGTCATACAGATCCCGAGGGAAGAGAACATGAGGGCCGATCGCTTAGTAGGCTTAACTCATCTTCTGAGTGAGACTTTCCCGGGATAAGGATAGAATACCTACCCGAGCCCAGCGTGGTCAACATAGAAGGAATGGAGGTCGAATCGGTCGACCTAGGGCCCAACTGGATGGATCCGATCGTGACATTTCTAACATCCGGTACTTTACCAGATGAAAAAGAAGAAGCCCGACAGGTAAAATACCAGGCGACCAGATACCACCTTGTTGATGGCATTCTTTACAAAGATGATTCTCTATCCCGTATCTCTGGTGCGTCCACCCAACATAACTCCAGGGAATATTGCATGAAATCCATGAGGGAGTGTGTGGAAACCATATTGGAGGTCGGGCACTTTCTCGAAGGCCCTACTATAAGGCTATTACTGGCCAATGATGGCCCGGGATTCCTAAGAATATGTCAAGCGATGTGACAAGGATCAGAGATATTCGCCCATGATAAACCGGTTGGGAGAGCTCCAGAAACCAATCCTCAGCCCCTGGTCGTTCGCCCAATGGTCGTTCGCCCAGTGGGGCATTGATATTGTCGGTCCACTCCTAATGGGAAGAGGACAAGTCAAGTTTGCGGTCATCGCCGTTGATTATTTCACTAAGTGGGCAAAAGCCGAGCCCTTAGCAGCAATCATCGAGAAAAAGATGGAAAGTTTCATTGAGAAAAACATTCTCAGCAGATTCGAAATCCCCCGGGTCCTCGTCAGCGACAACGGCATGCAGTTTGACACTCCGGTCTTTAGGCAATTTTGCTCAGGATATGGAATATCAAATCACTACTCTTCCCCCGAGCACCCTCAAGCCAATGGCCAAGCAGAGGTGACGAAGCAGACCATTCTGTAGTCAATTAAAACCAGGCTTGAAAATGCTAAAGGACTTTGGGCAGAAGAACTACCGACCCTTCTGTGGGCATATCGCACCACCCCCCGAGCGGCCACAGGGGAGAACCCTTTTTCCCTCACCTATGGCTATGCAGTAGTGGTCCCCACAGAGACCGGGTTACCCACTTACAGAGTAGCAAATTTTAGTGAGTAGGGCAACGAGGAAGCCCTCAGAGGAAAGCTCGACTTGGTAGAAGAGAAAAGGGACCGGGCATATTTGAAAATGGCAGCCTACAAGCAGCGGGTTTCTCGGTACTTTAACAGTAAAGTCAAGCATCGTAGTTTTCAGGTGGAAGACTTGGTCCTGAAGGCAGTGAACCAATCTACCAAAGTCCCGAACCACGGAAAGTTAGGGCCAAACTGGGAAGGACCATACAGCATTACCCGAGTCAACAGACCTGGCACTTATTGGTTGCAGACTTTGGACAGGCATGATCTACAACACCTCCGCAAGTATTTTCAGTGAAGCTTGGAGGAAAAACGTATTAACATTGGTTAGGAAATTTGTAGCTCTTTTAAAATAATTATTATGATTTTAAAAAAGAAAAGAAATTTTTGTTTTTGCCACAAGTCATTACCCTTGCTAGTGTTCTGTGCAGAAAAGACCTCGGGCATACACCCGAGGTGCAAAAGACATCGGGGTCACGCCCAAGGCAAAAGACCTCGGTGTCACACCCAAGGCACCGGCTTCACTTAGGTCCATAACCGACAATGAGGGAAAATCCCCCTAGGTGGCTAATGATGGCAAGCCCAAAAAGACCCTACAACTACCCACGTTATAGGTCAGTTCCCTATGGTCGCCCCCTCTACCAACGCCCGCCTTAGCAAAAGCTTGGGGGGCAGGGGGTTGTTGGACTAAAACAGGAAATTACACTGGGCACTAACAGGACTTGGAATTCTAAAACATTCCTAAGTACCTATAGTGCCTAGAGAAACCAACCGGGACAGTAACAGGACCTAACTCCTACACTGTACCCGGCGGGGCCTTCAAACAGGTCCCGAGAAGACCAAGTGTTCTTTATCGGTCACAGTCCTAAACTTTTGCTAAGGCAGGGTTTCCACAGGATAACAACCGGTCGGGCACATGCAATTTAAGACAAGCGAGTACATAAATGATGAAACGATTGATGCAAAAGGGTGGCCTCAGAGGACCTTTTCATTAATCAAAATTAAGATTTGTACAGAGCCTGGGGGCAGTTGTAGTAGTCTCCCAAAAAAAAAGAGAAAAAAAAAAAAAAGAACAAAAATAGACAGGCCAAGAGGCTAGGTGTTGTGGACACGCGGGATTCCACCACTTGCTTATTTTTGTTTTGAAATTGATTTGAAAAAGAGAGAAAAGGTCTGTTGAAAACAGATATAGAGTCGCCACTTGGTGTTTAAGGAACCAAGAAACCTAATTTTGACTCACCCAAACGGATAAAGGGCACCGGCCCTTCATAACCAAAGAACTTGGCTCGGGATTTTGGTACGAGAGAGGAAGGAGCCTTTGTCGCGACTAAAACACCCTCAACTCGCCCCGTCTTTCGACGGGCCTCAATTAGCATCCAAATAATTATCTTATACTATATATGGTTCGAAAATTAATACTATGATAGTATATTACATCACATAAGAAAATTTAAAATGGAAGATCTAAAGATAAGATATCATTCATAAGATCTAAGCCAAGTATCACACAATGCAAAGTGAAAGATCACACAAAACAAATCTAGGAAAAATCGTCTAATCACATATCAAGTAATAAAGTTTTCCTAATCTAAGGGGACATGAATTGTTCTTGAAACAAATAAATTAAAGAAAATAAGGATGCTTAGCAAGCTAGAATGATGCATGTTAATCTTTGAGAAGAGAAGATCTCTCAATCCCCGGGACGGATGAGAAAGGATGATTAGACCGAGGGGAAGCATGAACGTGTGATCATGATCATTCCTTATAATCTTTTTAGATTAGGAGTTACAAAAACCCCAAATCTTGCAAGGATGCAATGTATGTATCTAGAATGTGCCAAGGTTGTAGTGTGTTTTGTGTTCATGGATTCCTAGAATGACTTAGAAGTCTAGAATGCGTATGAATGAATGAAGGAGGTCATTATGGGATATGTACAAATGTAGTATGAACTACTTCCTAAGACATGAGCTAATTTGGAGTGCATGTAACCATCAAATCAAAGGGGGAAAGTAAAAGTGTGCTTGCTGTAAATAGTGGACAAAACAGTAACACGATCTTGTGAAAACGGAAAAGAGGGGTTAGGAATGTTTTCAATGCATAATTTTTTATGGAAATCTTCCTTATTGTGTCTAGAACATAACCCAAAAAGCCAATCTTTAATAACTATCACATATTGAGAGAAATCATATAACCAATAGAGGTTACTCAAAAACAGAGTTTGTACTGTCGACTGAAATGTTAGAAAATATTAGAAAATGAAAAAAAAAAAAAAAAAGATCTAGAGGCCCGTATTATACAGAAAGTTCCCTAAGACATTTAAGTTCAAGGGAAAAATAAGTTGGGACCACTCTTATTGGAAAATTTTTCTGTGAAACAAGTTGAAAGTCAGCCTAGATGCTGTGACAACAAAGGCAGAATATCTGGAGAGAATGTTTGGACCAAAATGGGGTCTTTCTATGCATCTCCAAGTCAAACCAAAAATCCTGGGTGTTATCTAATAGTTAGGAAGACTTTCCAAGTGGTCTTACATTCATACATTGAGTATTGAACTCAAAATAATTCCTTGAAGTTAAATGACTCACTGTTTTGAGGGTTTTGAGAAAAACAAGGTTTATTTCTTGAAATCAAAATGAGGGGTTTAAGAGGGGGGTTTTGAAATGGGGGTTTTGAAAGTATACTTCCAGAATTTGGATGAATATTCAAACCACTTGGAATATCAATTCCTAACTCATTTCAAGAACTTCCCAAGTATTTGCAAAACATGGTTTTATTTGGAAACCAAGCTCAAGAATCTATGGGAGTATGATACATGAGAGGATAGATGATACATGATATGATATACCATGCTAAAAGTGGTAAAGAACATGTTCATGGGATATGGATTCATCTAGATACAAGAGAGTGTTGCATCAAAGTGTGAAAGTCAAAAAGTGACATGCTGTGAATAGTGGACAGACTGTATGCATTACTTTATAACATCATAATGGGATGTCAAACATGCCTAGTAAAATGTGAGAACAATTAGAGAGCCTCCATAGTGTGTCTAGAATGCACAAAAAAAGACCAAACCTCAATAGCTATCACAGATTAAAAGAAATAAATCAGAATGTACACATGACTCAGAAATAAAAGCTACACTGTTGATTGATTTTGTATGATTTTTCATAAATCAAAGCAATGGTTTATGATGACCCATTATATACCAAACGTTTCCTAAGACACCCAAGTTTCATTAAAAAAAATAGAAAAGATATATGTACAATGACGAAAACATCCAGAATAAGTGCAAGAAGTCAGGTAAACATTCTGTGAGAACAGAGGCAGATTATGAATATGAACTTCTTAAATCCGAAAATAATACTTTCACATCTCTATAATTGATGGGAAAAATTGGAGACAAACTATGATGTCTTAGGAAGATTTTCCAAGTGGTTTCATCATCATAAATTAAGTATTTAATTCAAAACAAATCTTTGAATCTGAACAGCTCACTGTTTTGGATAATTCTTGAAGAAAATGGATTTGGGTTTTGGAATAGAGTTTGAGTTCTTGATTGGGGGTTTTGAAATAGATTTTCAAAGCATGAACTTAAACACTTGAGATGACTATGTGACCACTTAGAATCTCATCCAACCTTGAATCATCAAAGAACTCCCAATATTACTTGCACAAGCATAGTTTTATTTTTGAGAATATGACTTCAAGAATACATATGAATGTATTGAAGGTAGAATCATCATCCATCAAATATGTCTTTAAGGTCAAGAGCTACTATCCATAAGGATTCACTCTCCTCAAACAACATGTCATCAAGATGATGATGAACAACTAAATAATCAAAGAAAAGTAAAAAAGAAATGAGGTTAAGAGAGAGATGAACATCAAAGTAAACAAGCATTCAAATAGCAATCAATACTTGATAATCATTGAGATATTGGACTTGTAGCTTGGTGTTTCACTCATATATGGTGACATTTGGACATGGAAGTAGCTTCCTATCTCATGAATACTCAAGAATGGTGATGAAAGAAATATTTGGATGATTGAAGTTTTGATAGCAAACTCAAGTAAAAAGAAAACTCACTTTGATGGAGAAAATAGAAGAAGAAGAAGACTACTTCTTCTCTTTCTCTCTCTATATTTCTCTAGAGTTTCTTCCTAAGCTCTCTCTAAGCTTCCATGTCTCTCCTCTAAATGGAAGTAAATGGTTTCTTTTATAGGCAAATGAGGGGTGGTAAATGGGATTTTAAAAAGTATAAAAAGGTCTCCCATTGGTCCAAAATAAGTTGGGAACCAAAACTACGTCGTTTAGATTTCTAATTAATCAAATTGGACCCCCAATCAACATTAAAAAATGGACTATTCTAGGGGACAGTACCGCGGTGGCACTGGGCCAGTGCCGCGGTGGCACTGCTCCTCCTTCGTCCAGATAATGGTGTTTAGGCCCCCAGAGGTTCCGGTATTCGCGAAAAGGCCCCATTTCGTCCGAAATTCACAGAAAATGCATACGAACTCCAAATTGAGGTTGTGATATACCGTTGGAAAGGTAATAGAGTCTAGTTTACATAAAAAAATAGTTTGGAGATAGGTCACTTTGAAAAGTTTTGCGGTATTTGTGATAAAAGCCAATTTGATCGCCTTTTTCGCCTTCGAAAATTCATAATAAACTCGTTTTAAATCCGAAAATTGTGTGATATACCGTTGGAAAGCTATTGACCTCTAGTATCCATGAAAAATGTTTGAAAATCGTTACGGTGCTCCGGTTTCAAAGTCAAATTTTGGTCAAACTGGTCAAACTTGGGATTCCCGGGAAGTTCTGGAAACTTCTGGGAGCTCCCAAGAGCTGATGTTTTCGCTCGATTTTCTTTTAAAACTCATTTTAATACTTTTCACATGATCTAGAATGATCCCGATGAATTCGGATGATTTCGGTCAAACTTGGTCAAACTGGTCAACGGGGACTTTCCGGGAACTTCCGAGTCTTTCGGGGGTCTCTGGGAGCTGACGATTCATCTGATTTTACTTAAAAACTCATTTTCTTACTTTTCTTACGACATAACATGTTTTCAGCACTTTTGGTCCAAATTTGGGAGTTTTCAGGCTTTTAGGGGCATTTTGGTCATTCTAAGCATTTTGAGAAATATAACTAACTTCCAGGAGTCCTTTTGAGTCTTTTTTCGATCATTGTGAACCACCAAGCTATGGGTCTCCTAAATCTGATAGCCGACAAAATGGGGTGTCTACAGGTGTCATCCACCACGATAACATCTCCAGTCTCACCAACCTCTCCCCCCAGAGCAACCTCTCCTCCCTGGGCAACTTCCTCGCCCGGGGTAGCATCTCCAGCAGGTCCAGCCTTAGCAGTAGAACCTTCGCCAGTAGTGGGACCCATGTCCCCGTAGTCCTAGTCGATCCCTTTGTAGAACGAGATGTCCCAATCGGGATGGTCTTGGGCCAGCCTTCTTATTAGGTCCTCATAGCCCTGAAAGAAGCCATCGTCGAAGGCCTCTTCTGTAGACCCCGCAGTCGCTGTCCCGGCGAGGGCCTTCTCCCAAGCTTCTGCCGCAGCTAGGCTGGCCCGAGCAGCCTCTAGGACAGCCAAGGTGACCACTAGCTCCGCTTGCACATCGCCGAGGCTTAGGGCCAAGCCCTTGACCTTGTTCTTCTCAACGACCAAGGCAATTTCCTTGGGCTCAGAGGCTAACCGTTCCTGTGAAAAGGCAGCCTCAGTAGCAGCGGCCCTCCCAGCCAAGGAGGGCAGCAAGGATTCAACTCCGGCGGCCATGTAGCCGACCTGCAAAAAAAAGCAAATACGGTCGGTCACTTAACAGAAGCAAAATAAAAAGAATTTTTCTGAAGGGTAGAAAAAATGGCAAAGATACTTATGACGTGGGAGAGGCTGTATAGCCACCCCTGGAAGACCTGGAAAGACATGTTGGCACACATCTCTACCTAGTTGGGGAGGAGGATTGGCCTGACTCTCTCCCTTATCTTCGTCGACTCCCCTAACGGTGTCCTGGACGGCAAGTCCGCACGGGGAGCAGTTTCCTTCACCACCACCACGCGAGGGGCCAACATCCGCCCTGGGTTCCTTATGCATTGCTGTCCCGTGCCTTATTCACCGGAGCGGACGATCAATGCCTGAGGTTTCGACAGCGGGCCTCTTTCCTCTATTCGCTACCCGAGGGGGGCAGCGGTCTGGCCCTCAGCTGCTCTATATCTCTCCGGGGGCGCATTTCTGCGAAGGAAAAAGATTGCATAGTCAGTAGTCGGGAAAGCAGCGAAAGGTAGAAAAAGCTAGATAGTTCGCCCAAGTATTTACCCAGGATGATTGGGGGAAAGACGGGAGCTTCAACAGGTTCGTTTGAGTTATAGGAGGCAATAAAGTCCCCCGTCCGGGATAGCACATTCCAGACGTTGGTGGGCAGGTCAACCAAACACCTGATCCTGACTTAATACTCCTCGGGAATGCTTAGCGGGTTGGTAGATCCCACTGCAAAATGAAGCATGAATTGGATAGTCGCCAAGTTGCAACCAAAAGTAAAAGAAAGTAAAGAGAGAAATGATGGACGAGCTTACTCCTCAGCTCTCCCGTCCAGGAAGTTATTAGCTAAATCCCTGGGGCTCGCTCACAAACTCCGGGGGTGGATACTTGGAAGAACTTGTTCTTCCACCCCTTGTTGTTGCTCGAGCAGTTGACAAGGATTTTTCTCCCCTCTCGAGCCCCCAGAGTGAAGAACCCGACCTCTCCATGCACAAGGAACGGTCGGTGGGCCCAAAAGAACTCTTGAAGGGTGAGCTCATACCCGAAGACTTGGGTCAGAGAGAGATGGACCCCATCAGGAACCTCCACCCGTTAGGGGCTAACTGCCCAGGAGCGATCCCGAGGTAGATCAAGACGTCCTGGGCAACGGGTTAAGTGGAATACGGAACCCTGTCGTGAGGGGATCCTCGTACAAAGTGACGAAGCATTGGTGGTAGAGCTTGGCCCCGTCGGCTTGCACGGTCAGGGAGCAACAGTCAGGAATAGCGTACCTATCCCTAATCCGGCTAAGGTCTTGAGCATGCAAGGCGAAAGGAGAAAACTCACAGGCAAATACTACCCCGGGGTCAGGACCCTCCGGTATCTCATCACCAGAACCCCACGAGACGGAGGCCACCGGGGCCTCCTGGTCTGAGTCATCGTTCGATATCTGAATCAGAATCCTACCCTCACTATAGGGTCCGACGGAGTAGGGAAGGGTGGATCTAGGCTCGTGTCTGGGGTCCCGGATCTCGATTGTTTGTCCTCTGACCGGGAAGAGGAATCAAAACCAGAATGTTCCATCTCTAAGGTTCCTGGGACTAGATGGGGGAGTAACTGGCGGCCTAGATAGGAGTCGGCGACTCCAAGTCTAAGGTACAAGGGGGGCAGATCCAACAGCCTATTGGGTAAAGTGTACAAAGCTCTCAGGGTAAAGAAACACTCAGTTAACACAGTTACATGACAACCCAACTAGTTTAACCACTTTACCATAAAGGACAGGTTGCTTGACCTAAGAAGGAAGGTGACCCTAAGAAAAAAGAAGTCCCACTCCCATGAAAGCCCTAATGGGTTCCTCCTCTCCAGTGTCACTCGGGAAAGAAAAAGATAAGAGGGGAAGAGAATAGAGAATTGAAACTGGGGAAGTAAGGACTTACAAAAATTAATGAAGGAAAAGAGCTCGGGAAGCTTGATCGGGAACTTTTTGCTCTCAAACCACTCAGTGATCTCTGTCTCAGGGTAGCAGGAATGAAGGAAATGAACAAGGACCCCTTATATATATAGTGCGGACTGTCCAGATCAGATCAGATCCAACAGCCAAGAAGCTTTCCTGCCTAAACCACCTATAAGCTGTCTCTCGGGCACGTGAAGTATCACCTCAAAAGGCGTGCGCATTAAATGCATGACGTAACGGTCCAGTTACCACGCAACTGATCGGTTACGCCAGTACTGCCCTTGTTGGATCCTAACCGACACTACACCATATGGACCAATTTCTAACGGACAGATTTTAAGCTTTCTAACGGATATATCCGTTAGTAATTACTAACGGATATATCCGTTAGAAATCAAGACAATCCGTTAGTAATGTGCATTAGTTTGGTAACTTAAATTTTGTAACGGACTTATTTATATTTGTAACGGTTATATCCGTTAGAAATTTGAATCTTTAAAAAAATAATAATAAAGAATTTTGCTCCACAAATTAAACTAGCGGGCCGGCTTTCAAATACACGGCTTCTCAAAAGAAAGAGAGAAATGGTCTGTTTGATAAAACTAAAAATTAAATACTGAAAATTAAGGGTGTGTTTGATAACCCAATTAAGTGGTGAAAATTAAAACTTTTAGCACTTATTTTTTTTCAGTCCGTTTGATAACGTACCATTTAATTGAAAATGCAGCCAAAAAACCACTGAAAACTTTAAGTGAAAATTTTTAACTGAAAATAATCACTGAATGCAATCTATTTCAATATTTGGAAAACTATTTTTAGTGTTGCAAATTCAATTGCTTAAAAATTTCAGTACTTAAAATTCAACACTTAATTTTCAGTTTTATCAAACGAACCCTAAGTGCTGAATTTTAAGTGTTGAAATTTAAGCGATTGAATTTTCAATACTGAAAACAATTTCAAGTACTAAAATAGTCCACATTCAGTGATTATTTTCAGTAAAAAGTTTTCACTTAATGTTTTTAGTGGTTTTTTTGCTTCTTTTTTAATTAAGTGGTATACTATTAAATATAATAAAAAATAATATTAGAAGTTTTCATTTCCACTACTTAATTTGATTATCAAACACTCCAAAACATAAAGGAGAAAGGGGAAAAAGTGAAAAAGGGACCAAATTTGGCCTTGGCGCCTTAAATTCCCCCCAATCTTCATCTTAACCCACTTTTCCCCAAAATTCCCCCCAATCTTCATCTTAACCCAAAATGATCTAACCTATCTCTCTCTTTCTCTTTCTCTCTCAGTCTCTCAGTCTCTCTTCCCCTCTCAGTCTCTCTTTCTCCTCTCTTAATCGGTGCCTCACCACCACTCCGGCATTCCTATGACCACCACTCACGGCCTCCACCTTTGCCGCCTGTACTACCGAGACCACTGTAGCTGCCGGTGTCTCCTGCTTCTCCCGTCTTCGCCGATGCCGCATGCTTCTCCATGTATCAATTTATAACTATTTATTTGTTTGATTTGCTTGTTTTTTTTTCTATTGCTATGATATTTCAATTGTTGTTTTCTTTAAGAAGTTATGTATTTAATCACTAACACAACATGTAATGACAGAACGATTGAAGGTAGTGGTTTGGATGGGCCAATTACTTCTGGCATTGCTCTTTTAACGAAATTGACCGACTTGTCAGTAAAGCCATTGCATTCTCATTATCCATAGCTTTTATCTATTTATTTCAATTTATTAAATTTTATTCTTGTTTTTATTTTGTTTAAATGGAAATGCAGGAGAATCAGTGACCTGAATGGAACCGAAGCAACTTTCCCACCCCTTGATAATATAAAGAACCTGAAGATACTGTAAGTTTGAAAGATTTATATATTCTCTGTACGATGAATTTCTATATTAAAATGCTTTACAGGTTGTGATAGGCCTACTTAAATTCATGGGTCACGCAAACAGATATATTTAACAATTTTTTTTCTTGGTGACTTGGAAGTGATATATTTTTGACTGGAATGCAGGATCCTGAGGAGTTGCAATATTGTGGGACAGTTACCTGCATATCTTGGGACATTCACAAAATTGAAAACCTTGTTAGTATAGTCAAGCACTTTCCTCATTGTCTATTGATAATTTTATATATTACTCCTTATGTTCTCTTTGAAAGACTTCTTTACGTAGTGATCTGAGTATGCCATCTTCTTTTACTTTTGCTACTATTACTTTATTTCATCAAATGCCCTATAAGTTCATTAAATTTTAATTTTTTTTTTTGGGATTTTCCATTTTTGATTTATTAAAATGATTTGAAAAGATCTTTTGCAGCGTTCATCCCAATATTTATTACTTTATATGACTTCTCTAAGTTCTCTTGCAGTGATCTTAGCTTCAACAAACTAAGTGGAGATATTCAGTTTTATTACTTTTCAAGCTGTGAGACGAGTTCTTTCTATTTAGTTTTGTAGTCTATTTTGTAATTGATCACGGTGTATTGAATGTTGCAATGCAAGCCCAATGGATTATTTTTGTTGTTGAGTATAGAGATGTTGGTTAGACATGAATGAACGCTTTACTTGTTATGATTACTTTAGATTATTTTTGTTGTGTTGGATATAGATTAATCTTATTATTTTTGTTTTTGGTATAGATTAATATGCTTGTTAGTTGGGTGAAAAAAAAAATTGGGAAGCATATAAATAAATAATATATATATATATATATTTTTTTTTTAGATTTACGCATATTTCTAACGGATATATCCGTTAGTAAATCCGTTAGTATTTTCTTTTTATTTTTTGGAAATTACTAACGGATATATCCGTTAGTAATAGTTGACAAACCGTTAGTATTCAATATAAATCTTTTAAAGTTAGTTGAAAAAATCCGTTAGTAAGTAGCTTTCTAACGGATATATCCGTTAGAAATCTTTTGATTTACTAACGGATTTACTAACGGATATATCCGTTAGTAAAATTAATTTTACTAACGGATATATCCGTTAGTAAATCCGTTAGTAATATTACTAACGCTAAAATACTAACGGATATATCCGTTAGTAACATTTATTCTAACGGATATATCCGTTAGTAATGAGGCCATATGGTGTAGTGCGAACCAGTCATACCTTGACACGTGGCGACCACCGGCCCCGGGTTCCCAATGGTACCATTCGGTTTGACCCCGGGTGGCTAAGGGCGGGCTCATTCTCGAGGAGTGGCCGGGCAATTTCCCGACCGGTACATTCAATAGTATGGATTTTCAAACGTCATCTAATATAGCATCACCTCCGCTTCAAAAATGAGGGGTAGCTGATTGGTGAAAAATATCAGGTCAAAGTCATATCGCCACGTCAACACAGAGACGTTGGGTCAACCGGGGAAGGTGCCTGGAATTCAGCTGACCCGGGCCCATCATTCCCGAACCACTCGGTCTGAGCTCGCAGCTAGGGATCTTGAGGCGGACTCGTCCCCCGGTAAATGCGACCCGGGCCTGCCTCGTGATTCGCTCTACAAAACTGCTTGCAGCTCCCTAACTTAGTCAGAAGATTAATTCGAGCAGTTTCCTAAACCACTAAGGAAACCTCCCTGATTTATGCTAATCACATGTAATCAAGTTAGGTTTCCTAACTTGGCTAGTTACCTTATATAAGAGGTCTCTTGCATCTATAAGAGAGACCCCTCACCCTCATTGAAGGGGATCACATTCTTATTTTTGAGAATTTCAATACATATTACCTACACGCATGCACCCGGTCGGTTTTCTAGTAGGGCCGCCCTCCTTGTTGGCTCACCAAAAGTCCACCAGTGATCTATTAATAAACGCGCTCCGACGCACCCGTGGACGTTGGTCACTTCATTAATGGGGCCAAACCACGTACAACTTCTTGTCTCTCCTTAAATTACTCTTCTTGTCCTTTATCAATTTTTGGCATCATCGGTTACTATTAAATGATTCTAAATATTATAAAGACACTTTGTTACTCCAATTTGAGACCTAAAATTTGGATGTACTAATAAAATCAAAAGTCCATAATTAAAACACATCTTAAATAATTATCAATTTTTTTTTGAATCAGGTGTCACAATACATAACAACAAATTCGAAGTCCCACAAACCCAGTATCACTACGTTGTACAAGAAATGTTCCCCGTGAATATAAGATTCAAAACTTTGGAAACATAACATTTTTCTCATAACTTAGCGGATGACACAAGCATTTTCCTCTTTCTTACTCTTCTTGACTTCTATTGTAAAGTCTATTGTAAAGGCTTATTATTCTAAGATATACAAATTAGCAAATAACACAACCATTTTCCTCTTCTTGACCTCTATAGTAATATGGATACCCTTCTTGACTTTTATAGTAATGGTATGTGGGCATTGGAGGATGGTGATTATAATAGGCCTGGTAGGCCTTCACAAGCTCAGCCATGTCATCTTTTTTGGGCTCATCTTTTTTCTTCTGATCATCTTTCTTGGGCTCATCCTGCTTTTTCTCAGGCTCTTTAGATGGCCCAATAGTGACTATCTCTGTGTGATAGTACTTCCTTAATTTGGCAGCCACACGTACTAGATCTATATCTCCTACCACTGTCAGCTTCTTATCCTCTATGTCCATGGCTACTGATTCAACCCCTACAACATATATATTAAAGATAAATTTACATTTAAGTTAAGAGATTTTTTTTGGGTGGGGGACTAGAATAAATCCCCTCAATTCGAATCTACCGTCAGATTCTGGACAGAGTTACAGAACACCCTCACCGACCTCACAATCAGGGACATATGGAGAAATTTGAAGTTTGGGACTTAACAAGAGTGAAACTAGTAGTAAATTATACTTGGGGTAAAATCTATAGGAGGTGAGTGACTCTAATCCATGGGTTGAATGCATATTTGTGTTTAAAGTTATGATGTATGATGTATTCTATGATTATGATGTTAGTATATTCAATTATGTTGGTTAAAGTATGATAGTATAAATTGGAAGCTTAACATGCTTAATTTTGCAAGAATTGTCATACTTGAAATGGTTATGTGATTATGTGCTTATGTGGGTTGAAGAAAGCCTTATATTGATTTACCGTGGATTTACTCCATAATAAGGAGACGTGAAAAAACCCAACGGTATAAGGGTACTCACCACACTAACTATGTAAAGGTGTGTGGGTTGCAACCTAGCTGTGGAAGGGTACGTGAGATGGTGTGAATTAGAGGTGCTATATGCGCATAAGGAAAAAGGCAAGAGCGACGTCACGGTGAGTTGATATTTGTCTTTTGGAAACTAAATAATATGTTGATTGTTGAATAGCTTGTGCATTGAACATGATATATACACTCATACATGTGATTAGCTTTATTCACTAAGCGAAAGCTTAAACAAATATTATTTTTGGTTATGGTTATTGAATAACCACCGCAGGTACGACATGGGAGGAGGAAATGAAATGATCGATACGACGGGTTGAGAATGGGGTTATGAGATGTGTGTTAATAAGTTTATAAATTTAGATGTTTAAGTTTCCTAATGCAACTTATGGTTTGGAGATGTATAGTTAACTCATGTTTTGGAAACTTGTAATATGTAAGGTTCAATTTAGTGTTGGTTGTATCTTGTGGTATGGGTTGTAATATGTTATCAACAAGTTGTGTGTGTGGGGGGAGACCTTTATAGATTATGTAACTTTAAAAGGCAAAGTTTGGGGTCATTTGTTTGACAAGTTATACTCATGTTAGGAAAATGTGATTTGAGGTATGGTTAAGCTCTTAGTTAGAGCATTATGAGTTTTGTTAGGTGGATTGCACTAGTAAACCACAAGTTGTATATATTGGGAGGGGACTTGGGATTTAACTAACTATGGTTGTTAATTGGCTTGTTCTTCTTTATGCTTGCATGTTTATGTAAATTGATTGGAAAAAATGAGGAGTTTGATGCAAGTTGATGTTGCTAGTGAAGGATTAATGTGCTTTGAGTGTTGGAACAACTTCTCAACTGTTTTGAAATACTTTTGAAAACTTTCATGGTTTTTAGTTAATGTTTGGAGACATTTGGGAACACTGTTGAAATGATTTGGATGCTTCCGTATAGGTTGTTTTGACTAAATGGAAGTTGTGTATATGTTTTGAATGAGTTTTGATTATAAACAAGTTATTTACAAAGTTTATGTATTACTTTCTAACAAGTTTTCTATGTTTGTACAAGTTTGGCAACATTGGAGGTTTTTAATTGCTCAATATGATCTAGTTTAGTGGTAATGGGGTTTTACATGTTTGGTTAACATTTGGAAGAGTTTGGATTTGGGTTGGAAATGTTTGCTTAAAGTTTCATAAGGTTTGGTTGAAGTTTGAGTGTTTTTAAGCTTGAAAAATTGGGGAAATTTTCTAAAAATAATGTTCTTCAGAATTCGAATCGATCTAGGTCTAGTGTGGATCGATCCGGGACATCTGGAGGAGCATAAAATTGCATTCCGCCAAAATCGGATCCGTTTTTGGGGCGGATCGATCCGCTGACCTGTTTTCTGCCAGACGGCTTTTACGGAAACAAACATAACTCTCTCTAAAAAATTCAGACTCGTGCACCGTTTTTTGTGTTGGAACCGAGACTCAAAGATCTATCTTTTTGTATAAAATTTTCTATATATTATTAATGACCATTTTTCCCTTGGGGCTATTTTATCAAGATAATATCATTTTATGTTGTTAAATTCATGTTTTTCCTAAGAATTTACATGTTTTCTTTGCTAATTAGTGTATTGGGGCACTTGTAGCATTGTTACACATGTCCTAATCCGCTTGAGGTGGCTTGGGATGTGACATCTAATTTAAGAATTTCTTATCTGAAATGGTTCATTGATTTGATGCGTTCATCGACGATTATGCCATAGATTTACTTACTTCCATGAATTTGTATACATACATATAGAGTTGATGAGGATCTCCTTATTGTATAGGCTGTAAGAAATTCCTCACTTGATATGTGTTGGGTTTGTGTCCACAAACCATTACTTTATGAGACATTGACATTTTAATATATGGATATCAGCTTTACATTTCACTATGTATGTTTCTTTCATGAGATGATTGTTAATCCCTAAGTATCATAGTAAGTAAGCCGTGTGTGTATAAGATACATTCAAGTAAGATACGAACTACTATTCTTTGATGCTTAGAAATTGTCACAGTGGATGATGAGACTGGATATCTCATTAGGTTTTCACTATAACATAGTTAACTACCATTGGATGGAGTGATTAATCTCAATCACTAGAGTGTAACTCTTAGTTACTATGCTAGTGCTTATAGTGCATTGATGAACCTAAGTTTTCCTATTGATGCTTAAGGCTGTTAATAGTCAATAGGAACTCATAACTTGTATAAGGTACATGTTTTCAATCTTGAGACGATTATGAACACAGACTGTGGATATGGCTGCTTTGACTTACCAATCAGCGAGGTCTATAGAAGATCAACACCTGGGTATCTTGGGTATGTCATGTTCAAAGGGTTGTGAACATATATTATCAAGATAGAATCTACCCTCTGATTCAGAGTAAGCATTCCCTGAGGATGTCACAAAGTTGATTACTGAAAACTGCAGTCTTGTTGATAAGTAGTTATCAACATGTTTGGTAATCATGAGTGGTGAATGGGAATCAAGGAATATAAGAAGTAATCATGATTCAGGTTGGTGGTGACCGTTTATCCGACTACCTGAATATGATTGCGAATGTTGAAGATAGAGGGACATTAGTACAACATACAAGTCTAGTTATCGATTCGGATATGTTCTTTTGCGTTGGAGTTCAATTATCGTTTTATAGTGGAGTAAACGGTAACTGATCAGCTAGTTAGTTTGCTGATCAAAGAGTTTGGTCATGGAAATTAACAACTAGTCTGAGCCAACAATAAAGAGTCTAGGAGGTCCCACTCTTAGCTCCGCTAGGATGCTTGGAAAGGCACATGAGGATGATGCAAAGATAGGTTCGATCGATCGAACTAATTTCGATCGATTGAAGACTAGGCAAGTTCGATCGATCGAACATAGTTCAGTCGATCAAAGGTTCGATCGATCGAGATCACTTTGATCTGTCGAAAGTTAAAGTCGGTTCTAGGAATCTATAAATAGGGCAGCTGCATACTGAATGTTTTTAATCGTCGTTTTTATACGTAGAAGCTACAGAAACTGTTTAGGTTTCCCTAAACTTTCCTTATCCTCTCTATTAGGGTTCCCACCAACCCCAGCCTCTCTAGGAGCATCCGTAGGAGTCATAAGAGTGAAGACCATCTAGTGGAGGCTGCTGGAAGTTAGAGATTTCAGAATTGGGTTCAAGACCGTTAGGTATAATTCTTGTCCCCTTCTTATACGCATCTATAGAATTAACGGGTAGTAGATCCGGGCATACCAATAAGTTTTTGAAACTTGTTTTTCCGCTGCGCGTTTAAATTAATTATAAACCCAAATTTTCCATCAATATGTAGATTATGTTTGTGAGAAATTTCTCACTTGTATAAACTGTAATAAATAGCTCATTTGTTATGTAGTTGAAGTTAGTGAGAAATTTATCACATTATAGGTTGTAAAAAATTGCTCATTTGTTATGTAGTGAAATTAGTGAGAAAATTTTCACTTGTATAGGTTGTAAGAAATTAATTCCACATTATATGTAGATTAAAATATACAGTAGAAAGGCAAAGCAAAAAACCACGTAAGTATTCAATCAATTTTAAAATGTGATTACAATGTTGAATTGAAATCAAAATTTATGGCTTTCGTTGAAAACTTGGGTGACTTCAGCCTATGAGTCCTTTGATGAAGTAGTTTAATACTTGACCAAGTAATTAGTACACATGTTTGACAGAGCAATCTTAAAATTGACGAAGTGTTAAATCAAGCTGTTAAAATATCAAATGCAGATTTAGGGAAAAGGAACCAAAGATTCTATTGCATTTTACTCAATTTTCCGTTCACTCAACTAATTTGTAAGTAAAACTTATGTAAGATTAGCCAATTTAACAATTTACCAAATTAGTGGGATACATAATGAGCATGCTAGTATGTCATATCATGTGTATATAAAACCTCGGCATTGAGCTTTTGACAAATTTTAAAAATAAAAATGAAAATATGAAATGTAATGTCTTATATCAGAGCTCAAACTCTTTACGTCCACGGTTTTAAGAAGTAACCTTCTGTTCAACCCAAAATTGTTCAGTTAATTGATTAATTTAGGAAATTACTAAATACACCCACTCAATTATTTTGTTTACACCCATCTAGATACATTGATGTGTTTCACATTACGTACGATTATTGTCTAGGCTTAGTTTGGCCCCCATTTTGGTGTTTCTCGCTTTTTTAAAGCACAGTTTTATGTTAATTCATTTGGTAACTAGTTTATGAGCTTTGTGAAAATTAAACATAGGGCTTTTTTTTGGGTAAAATGGAGCTTTTAAAAGCTCAAGGTTGCCTTTTGGTTTCATGGTGTCTTTTTGAAGAGTAGTGTGTCACTTGTATAAAATTATCAAACAACTTAGTAATAAATTTCATAAACTCCTTTTTAAAATCCACGTGGGAGCCAAACTAAGCCTTAGTAGGTATAAAAAAAAATAAGAGATGAGTGGGTGTATCGTTTTCATACGCTGATTAACAATCCTTTCTCGAGTCCAAAGTTAGGCTTTATTTATTTATTTTTTTATAGGAAAAGTTAGGCTTTATTATTTAAACAAAGTTGGGCTTTATTTATTTGTCTCTATTAATGTCATTGTTGCAACCTGCATCTGTATCGATGAAATAAAATATAGGATGACACTTGTTTAACATTGCATGGTCGAGTGGGTATTTTGACAATTATGCCTAAGATTAGACTGAATTGAATAAATTAAAACATATAATTTCAAGATTGGATCTTTCTTTTCCCAAATGTGGGGTAGCAATTGTTTGGTTAGAAAATTATAAATGTGCGAGCGTGCTAGGCAAGCAAATTGTCAATGTGTATGTATTTAATAAGTATCCAAACTGCGCCTCACCAGACAGATTGTGGTGACGTTCGATGCCTTGACAAGGACTTCAAACGTGTAAAGATGTAACTAATTGAAGTACTTCGAACTAACTAATGGAAAACTACTCCTAAATAAAAACAGTAAATAAAACAATAAAGTAACAAACTACTTTATTAAGTTAAAATATACTACAATCTAACCTTGAAGATGACTTCGAAGGTATTCTACTTCTAAATTTAAATGCCTAGATATAAATACAGTTAATGTATTGAAAGATATATGTTGATGTTGGTCGAAGGATCCCTTTTCGAACACAAACTACTTCTATTTATAAGCATCGAGGCTTCACAGTAGTCTTGTTTAAATGTTCCCTCCTCTTTTCAAACTGATAACTGTTCCTACACGTGGCATATCCTTGAATTGACACCTGCTCCTTCAGTTACTCCACAATGATCAACACGTGTCCCTTGGCAGTTAATCATTTTGAACAGACTAAACCAGCGAAACTGTTCATAACTGCTCCTGCGTTATTTCCAACTCAATCAACTGTCCTACCACGTCGAATTCCACGTGGCACCTTCACATTGGTCGGATATTTTCATCACAAACAACAATAACCATTAGAAGTCCCATTTGTGTAAAGATAAACAATAGATTCATATCATTTAATCACATTAATTAACAATACATGTCACGCCCCGGATATATTTTTAAAAATAACTGAAATAATTATATTAAAATTGTAAATAATCAAGTGTATCACAATATAATAAAAATCCAATCCTTTACACTTAAACAACACAAAATTACAACCATTTTTTAAAAAAGATTAGGTGTCACGCCCGTCCCAGAAAATCACTATTTTTGAATGCAGGTTTGAATTTTGTAAATTATCAATGTTATTTGATAATTGAGAATGAGGTTGACTGGAGGTCAACAGTGAGGTGTCAATCGAAGACACGATAATGGTAAATCATACGGCATTAGCATGAGAAATGACATTTATATGGTTTAAATGTTATTTGAAGTTTCTGATATTTCATGAATAGTAAATTTTACCTGCGTAGTATAATTTCTGGTAGTTCTGATCCTATTTTATATCATTCTAAGAACTGTAGTGAGAACGTGAGCGTTACGTTAAATAAACAGGTAGGTGGTGTAGAGATTCCACAGAATTTAGTTTTCAGACGTATATTTCGGACCCAAACGGAACTTAGTCGAAAATTTTTATAAATTTTAATTTTCACTCGTGATGTTATAAAATGGACGTGTGTGACGTTTCAGGACTTAATTAGAAGTTTCGAGAACTCGTGGGAAGTGAAGTGTAATTCCTGAGAGTCGTGCTTATAAATAGTAGTGGATGAGATTTCATTATTATCCAAACTTCTAAAATATCTAGAGAGAGGAGAGAGAAAGGAGATTTGATCCTACGACCTTTCCGACGACAAATGGCGACCGCTCGTTTGTCAGTTTTTGACCAAATTTCATATTTGGACTCCTCGAGGTAAGAGCTTCATTTTGATACCTCTTAGGCCTCGTTTGGCAAAAATTTTCTAAAAAGTTAATTTTAAGAATTTGGGAAAAACATGTCTACAATTGTAGGAATCGCTTAGGATCGAAAATTCGTCGAATATTTGGTCTTCTAGTACTTCTCCTGAAGTTTGAGAGCTATAGCTCGAGGTATGAATTCTGAACCTATGTAATATAGGGAATTTTGGATGTTTTAGATATTTTGTATGAATTGTGATCCGAGCAAACTTATGTATAAAATTAGGCCCGTTAAATTTTAGCGAGTACGTATAGAAAAGCACGGTGACATGATTATGTGAGTATGCTAAATGTCTATGTGGGTCAAAGGGGAGTTTGATATAGTTTCAGGCCGGTGCACGCCTCTCGATGTTTGAGAGTTTATAGTAGTGACGACTACTTGCTTGGTATGGGAAATGGCCAACCAGAGCAGATGGATGCAATGGTTGAGTGATCCTTGGCTAACCATTGGCATCGTAGTTTAAGATTTAAGACTTGCCGATATACTAGGTGAATGCATATCTCTCTCCCGGAGACTAAGTTATGTGATTTAGATGTTGAAAACATGAATTACCTCATATGCATTTGTTTAGAATTGTACGCTCAGCATATAGCTGAGCAGTGGAGACTTCCTCCATTACAGGTGAGAAGAAAAAGGGAAAGAAGAAGCGAGAAGAGTGAAGGTGAGGAATGCCGGGGGAATCACACTTGTTTATACTTTTGTTCTCTTCCTAAACTTGTAATAAGAACCTTCAATTCGTACCATGTTTAGTTTGGAATCTTGGGAGAGATTATAGTATTGTACTATATTTAAACTCTTGTATCTATGTTTTGAGTGTTGGAATATCGTAGTTTTATGTTGAAATTGATTGGAGAAACCTTGGTGTGGAATGCTGCAGAATTGGGATTTTCTGGGGTAAAATTGTTGACCGGGCCCTGTTTTAGTCAATTGGACCTCTGAGTTTCAGTAGACTAGATGGGTTTTCAGTCGACTTGTTTCTGCACAAAAATACCACATTCTGTATGCATAGTGTCCAGTCGACTGGACAAGGCACCAGTCGACTGATTTATTGAGGCCCCAGTCGACTGGACTCCCGACAAAGTCGACTGGATTGGGTTCTTGAACTTTTCATACTTTTTGCTTGAGCCTTCAATCGACTGGACTCCCGTTACAGTCGACTGGACCTCTGCTTCTCAAAATGAATTCTTTTGGACACGTTCCAATTGACCAAAACTTTTTATAACTCTGATTTTAATGGATTTTAATAATGTTTTCCGCTACTATTGTACTTTAAAGGAACTGGATAAGCCTTGATGGCGTGCCACGTTTCCTATTTCCGCGCGTAGCGGGATGGGTCGTGACATTTATTGGTATTAGAGTTAGAGGTAACAAAACTTTGGGAACGTTCGACGACGAGTGGAGTGTTGAGTGATTTAACACGTGTTCTAGATTGCATCTATACATGGTAGAGATGTTTGATGCATATGTATGTGGTTGTACATACATGTTATACATATCGGTGTACATGTATAGTATTTATGCATCGAGATTACAGGAGTTTACAATTATGGATGACCGAGAATTATCACCGCATACCCGACGTATGAATGAAATGGCAGAGATGATTGGGAATATGGTAGATATGAACCAGAACATAGTAGAACGATTACCTCCAACGCCTCAAATCAAAGTGGAACCAATAGCTGTAGGATATGCACCCGAGAATAGGGGTACAAGGTCTGTGTCTGAGCAATTTACTAGAAAGAAACCAACAGAATTTCATGGGACTTCTGACACGACACTCACAGAACACTGGATTATGGATATGGAAAGAATATTTTGATCTATTCCGATGACTGATAGGGAGAAGATTGAGAACGCCAGTGATATACTCAGAGGTGAGGCTCAGAATTGCTGGGTGAACGTTCTAGATCAGGGAGCTCTGATAACTTGGGAAGGATTCAAAGCAGAATTTAATCGACGATTCTTTCCAAGGGCTGCTCTTAATGCGAATAAGAGAGAGTTCGATAATCTTCGACAAGGGGATATGACTGTGACAGAGTACACTTCAAGGTATAACACTTTGTTGAGGTTTGGAAAAGGGTCTGTGTTGACAGAGGAAGATAGAGCAAGGAAGTATGAAGATTGGTTGAGAGATAATATCCGCTTGAGGGTCGAAACCTATGAACATTCAACTATTGCCGTAGTACAACAAACGGCACTTGTATCCGAAAGTGGAATGGAGAGATCGAGGCAAAATCAGCAAGGCCAACAAGTGAAGAGAAACCACGAGGGTAATGACCGAAACTATGGTGGACCTTTCAAGAGGCCGTTTGCAAGAGGGTATAGCTCTAGTTTCAATGGGTTTAGGAAGCCGGCAAGTAATATACCATTGTGCCCACTGTGCAACCGACCACACACTGGTCGATGTTTTATGACAAATTTCCAGAACAAAACTCAAGGAGCTAATAGTACAAGTGCTATACCTGATATGAGAGGTAAGTGCTACGATTGCGGAATGTTTGGACATCAATCCAAGGAGTGCCCGAGAAAGCATCCTCAACAAGGAGCTAGTTCTATGGCTTCTAGTGGATCGAAACCAAGACAGACCAATGATGGAGGACAAAGGACAGAGCAACGTCAAGGAAGGTCCTTCTAGATGAACCCAGGAGATATGGCTGCTTCAGAGACAGTGGTCTCAGGTATGGTGCCTATATGTTTGCACTTAGCACTCATACTTGTTGACTCAGGATCTACGCATTCATTTGTATCGCATGATTTTGTTGGACATTTGAATATTAGATCAGCACCACAAGGATATGAATTATCTGTTGTTGTACCCCTTAGTAAGCCAAAAGTGATGTCTACGGTGTACAAAGACTGTGAGATCAAACTAGGTGAGAAGTCAATGACTGTAGATCTTATACCGATTGTGATGAACCACTTCGATGTAATACTAGGGATGGATTGGTTAGCCCTTAACCAAGCCACGATAGATTGTAACCGGAAAGAAGTAAATTTTTTATCACCGGTACACGGACACTTTTGTTTTCAGGGGAGTGGGGTTACACCGCCACCATATTTGATTTCGGCTATCCGTGCGGGTAAATTACTGAAAAAGGGATGCCAAGGATTCCTATGTTCAGTGACTGATGTCTCAGCGACCGAATCAAGAGTAGAAGACATTCCGATAGTGCGAGAATATCCAGATGTATTTCCTGATGATTTGCCAGATGTTCTAATTGAGAGAGAGGTTAAATTCACTATTGAGATAATACCAGACTCAAAACCTGTATCAAAGGCACCGTATAGAATGGCACCCGTAGATTTGAAAGAGCTGAAAATCCAACAACAAGAACTACTTGACAAGGGTTTCATTCGACCAAGTATTTCACCGTGGGGAGCTCCAGTATTGTTTGTAAAGAAGAAAGATGGTTCAATGCGTATGTGTGTTGACTACCGAGAGTTGAACAAGTTGACAATTAAGAACAAGTATCCATTGCCTAGAATTGATGACCTATTCGATCAACTTCATGGGGCACAAGTATTTTCAAAGATAGACTTGAGATCGGGTTACCATTAGTTAAAAGTAAAGGCCAAAGAAGTTGAGAAAACTGCTTTCAAGACGTGTTATGGACATTACGAGTTCCTAGTCATGCCATTTGGGTTACGAATGCACCAGCCGCGCTCATGGATCTTATGAACCGAGTCTTCAAGGACTATTTGGATGATTTTGTGATAGTGTTCATCGATGATATTCTTATTTACTCGCCGAGTGAGATAGAGCACGAGAATCATTTGAGATTGATACTTCAGAGATTGCGAGAGAAGCAACTGTTTGGAAAATTCAAGAAATGTGAATTTTGGTTACCTAGTATTACTTTTTTTGGTCACGTGATTGACAAGAATGGAGTTTCAGTTGATCCTCACAAAGTGGAAGCAGTATCAAATTGGAAAAGACCGACATCTGTATCTGAAATTCGAAGTTTCTTGGGATTAGCAGGGTACTACCGCTGTTTCATTGAGAATTTTTTGAGAATTTCGCTACCTATGACAAAGTTGATGAGGAAGGGCATTACATTTGAATGGAGTTCAGAATGTGAAGACAGTTTTCAAGAGTTGAAGTCACGGTTGACGAGAGCACCTATATTGACGATACCATCTGGAACCGAAGGATTTGTAATCTATAGTAACGCTTCGCATCAAGGTTTGGGATGTGTGCTTACACAAGGTGGCAAGGTGATTGCTTACGCTTCTAGACAGTTGAAGACACATGAGGTTAATTATCCGACTCACGATTTGGAATTGGCCGCAGTAATCTATGCTTTGAAGATTTGGAGATTCTACTTGTACGGGGAGAAATGTGAGATCTTCACAGATCACAAGAGTTTGAAGTACATTTTTACCTAACGGGACTTGAACATGAGATAGAGAAGATGGTTGAAATTGATGAAGGATTACGACCTTTCAATTGAATATTACCCGGGGAAGGCTAATTAGTAGCCGACGCCTTAAGCCGGAAGATGACGAGGAACTTAGCTGACGAGCTAACTCAGCAAAAGGAATTGGTAAAAGAGATGGAACGATTGGACTTAGATGTAATTCTAGAGACAAATGGTGGCTTGATGATGGCAATCATAGCTCACCCAATCATTATTGATGAAATCAAGGTGGAATAATTCCACAATCTTTACTTGTATAAGATGAGAGACGAGATATCTTTGGAAAAGTGACCTGGATTTATTTTAGCACAAGGAGTGTTAATGCTTGAAAATCGATTGTGTGTACCAAATATAAGAGACTTGAAAGAGCGACTTTTGGAGGAAGCTCATAGCACAAAATATTCAGTTCATCCAAGAAGTAACAAGATGTACCAGAACTTGCGAGAGAACTTTTGGTGGAGAGGCTTGAAACGAGAAGTTGCTAAATATGTTTCAGAGTGTTCAGCATGTCAACAAGTTACGGCAGAAAGACAAGTACCTGCGGGGTTACTGTAGCCGATACCCCTGTGTCAGAGTGGAAGTGGGATGAGATTACAATCGATTTTGTATCCGGAATTCCGCGATCGCCTAACAAGAATGACAAGATTTGGGATATAGTTGATCGATTAACAAAGTCAGTTCATTTTATACCAATCAAGACGACTAAGCCGTCCAAGTTAGCAGAGTTGTATGTGAAAGAGATTGTAAGATTACACGGGGTTCTAGCAGTGATTATATCAGATCGTGATAGTAGTTTTACGTCGAGGTTTTGGGGAAGCTTGCAAAAGGCCATGGGTACAAAATTGAGTTTCAGTACTGCTTTTCATCCTCAAACCGACGGACAGTCGGAGCGCATGATTCAGACACTAGAGGATATGCTTCGATTGTGTGTTCTAGACTTCGGGAGTGATTGGGAGAAACACTTGCCTTTAATCGAGTTTGCCTATAACGGATTTCAGTCCAGTATTGGGATGGCACCTTATGAAGCATTCTATGGACGTAAGTATCGATCACCGATTTGTTGGACCAAAGTTAGGGAAAGAAGATTGATAGGACCTGAGATAATACAGTTGACTACTGAGAAGGTAAAATTAATCCAGGAGCAACTTAAGGTGGCTCAGAGTCGATATAAGAGCTATGCGGATTCTAAGCGACGACCGATGACATTCGAAGTGGGAGATTTTATGTACTTGCGAGTATCGCCTTCGAAAGGCATAGTCCGATTTGGAAAGTGAGGGAAGCTTAACCCGAGATTCATAGGGCCGTTTGAGATTCTAGAAAGGGTAGGACTAGTGGCTTACCGATTGGCTTTATCATCTGAGTTAGCGTTTGTGCATAACGTGTTTCACGTGTCTATGTTGAGACGGTGTATGTCGGATACGAGCAAAATCATAGTACCTGAACCATTGCAAATCCAAGAGGACTTGACCTATGTAGAGCATCTAGTAGAAATCTTGAATTGGAAGGAGCAAGTGTTGAGAACGAAGACGATTCCGATGGTGAAGGTGTTATGGCGTAGTCATACGGTTGAGGAGGCTACATGGGAATGAGATGAAGAGATAAGGATTGAGTATCTGCACCTATTCGACTCATGAGGTATAAGTTTGGGGACAAACTTCCTTTTTGGAGGGGAGAGTTGTCACGCCCGTCCCAGAAAATCACTATTTTTTAATGCATGTTTGAATTTTGTAAATTATCAATGTTATTTGATAATTGAGAATGAGTTTGACTGGAGGTCAACGGTGAGGTGTCAATCGAAGACACGGTAATGGTAAATCATACGCCATTAACATGATAAATGACATTTATATGGTTTAAATGTTATTTGAAGTTTCTGATATTTCATGAATAGTAAATTATACCTACGTAGTATAATTTCTGGTAGTTCTGATCCTATTTTATATCATTCTAAGAACTGTAGTGAGAACGTGAGCGTTACGTTAAATAAACAGGTAGGTGGTGTAGAGATTCCACAGAATTTAGTTTCCGGACGTATATTTTGGACCCAAACAGAACTTAGTCAAAAACTTTTTATAAATTTTAGTTTTCACTCGTGATGTTATAAAATGGACGTGTGCGACGTTTCAGGACTTAATTAGAAGTTTCGAGAACTCGTGGGGAGTTAAGTGTAATTCCCGAGAGTCGTGCTTATAAATAGTAGTGGATGAGATTTCATTATTATCCAAACTTCTAAAATATCTAGAGAGATGAGAGAGAAAGGAGATTTGATCCTACGACCTTTTCGACGACAAACGGAGACCGTTCGTCCGTCAGTTTTCGACCAAATTTCATATTTGGACTCCTCGAGGTAAGAGCTTCATTTTGATACCTCTTAGGCCTCGTTTGGCAAATTTTTTTTTGAAAAGTGAATTTTAAAAATTTGGGAAAAACATGTCTACACTTGTAGGAATCGCTTAGGATCGGAGATCCGACTATTATTTGGTCTTCTAGTACTTCTTCTGAAGTTTGAGAGCTACAGCTCGAGGTATGAATTCCGAACCTATGTAATATGGGAATTTTGGATGTTTTAGATATTTTGTATGAATTGTGATCCGGGCAAACTTATGTATTAAATTAGGCCCGTAAAATTTTAGCGAGTACGTATAGAAAAGCATGGTGACATGATTATATGAGTATGCTAAATGTCTATGTGGATCAAAGGGGAGTTTGATATAATTTCATGCTGGTGCACGCCTCTGGATGTTTGAGAGTTTATAGTAGTGACGACTACTTGCTTGGTGTGGGAAGTGGCCATCCAGAGCAGATGGATGCAATGGTTGAGTGATCCTTAGCTAACCATTGGTATCGAGGTTTAAGATTTAAGACTTGCCGATATATTGGGTGAATGCGTATCTTTATCCCCGGAGACTAAATTATGTGATTTAGATGTTTAAAACATGAATTGCCTCATATGCATTTATTTAGAATTGTACGCTCATCATATAGCTGAGCAGTGGAGACTTCCTCCATTCCAGGTGAGAAGAAAAAGGGAAAGAAGAAGCGAGAAGAGTGAAGGCGAGGAATGCCGGGGGAATCACACTTGTTTGTACTTTTGTTCTCTTCCTAAACTTATAATAAGAACCTTAAATTCGTAACGTGTTTAGTTTGGAATCTTGGGAGAGATTGTGGTATTGTACTATGTTTAAACTCTTGTATCTATGTTTTGAGTGATGGAATATCGTAGTTTTATGTTGAAATTGATTGGAGAAATCTTGGCGTGAAATGCTGCAGAATTGGGATTTTCTAGGGGAAAATAGTCGACCGGGCCCTATTTCAGTCGACTGGATCTCTGTGTTTCAGTCGACTGGATGTGTTTTCAGTCGATTGGTTTCTGCACGATAACACCACATTCTGCATGCATAGTGTCCAGTCGACTGGACAAGGCACCAGTCGACTGATTTATTGAGGCCCCAATCGACTGGACTCCCAACACAGTCGACTGGATTGGGTTCTTGAACTTTTCATACTTTCTGCTTGAGCCTTCAGTCGACTGGACTCCCGTTACAGTCGACTGGAGCTCTGCTTCTCAAAATGAATTCTTTTGGATGCGTTCCAATTGACCAAAACTTTTTATAACTCTAATTTTAATGGATTTTAATAATATTTTTCGCTGCTATTTTACTTTAAAGGAACTGGATAAGCCTTGATGGAGTGTCACGTGTCCTATTTCCGCGCGTAGCGGGATGGGTCGTGACATTAGGAAAATAGTCCGAACCCACACAGTACTCTATACGGCGCTCCAATTTAACTTTATTCTTTCCATTTCCTCTCTGCCAGTGATACATGCATCTACCCATAATACCCAAGAAAATATACAATATGACACGAATAATAATTGTTCAAAATTACGACGAATAACTGTGAATATACACAATTGGTAGGTTCAAAGTAAAAATAGAACCACCCCATAAATTAACCACTCACCCCGAAGGGCATCATATACTAGGTTCCTCTTGGCAACACTGCATGGCGCCACCGACCTCACCTTACCCTTCACTAGTCAGTTTGGACTTTTTGACAAGTGTTTTTTACTTATGTACCCATCAGTTCCATGATATTTAGTCAAAATAAGTTCTTTAACGACATGTTTCCCAAAAATTCACAGATTATCAATTCCATGACATTTTAGCCAAAATAAGTTCTTAACGAGATATTTACCAGAAATTTATAGATTCCATAAAAAAGATAACATAACTCAAAGCGAGTACAAATATGGATATCAAAAAAAAAACTCCAAAGATTTAGAGCCTATTGTATACAACCCCATACCTAAAAAAGTTGAGCAATTCCCAAAACGGCCTTTCATTAATCGTTCCTCTTCTCCCCCGCTCCCCTTTTGTTTTTCGTTAGGAATGTCCACTGCCTAGGTCTTCACCCTTATCCTTGTGTACTTGTAGATAGTGATATAGGTCTATATATATGGATAGGCTGAATCTCTCTCTCTTATATCCCCTACTTGACCACCAAGTTTGGATCATATTTATCTTATTCATTTTTATTTCAATTTTAAAGAAAATTAAAACAAATACTTTTAACTTGGAATTCAAGTTCTTCTAGAACACTCATACTCACACAGATATGTTAGATCCAAATTGGGATCAATTCTTGTGGGTTTACCCTCATGCTTAAATTGTGGTTACTTTTCTATGTAAAATTGTTATTATGGAGTGGCTCTCTCTAAAATAGAAAACATATCACCAAATGACACTTAATTTCTATTATTATTATTATCATTATCATTCTTATTATTATTATCATTATTATCAAATTGTGTCTTAGAAAAATTACTATATTTGATATTCTAAACCGTCACTCAATACATCATATTAGAAAAGTTAACTCAATACATCATATTAGAAAAGTTAATTGATTCTAAATATTATGAAGACTTTGTTACGAGGCCTAAAAATTGAATGTACTATGAAATTAAAAGTGCATAATTAAAACACATCTTAAATAATTATCATTTTTTTTAATCAGTGGTCACAATACATAACAACAAATTCGAAGTCCCACAACTTAGGAAACATAATACATTGTTCTCATAACTTGGCGAATGACAAGCATTTTCCTCTCTTACTCTTCTTGACTTGACTTCTATTGTGAAGTCTATTGTAAAGGCTTATTCTTCTAAGATATATACAAATTAGCAAATAACACAACCATTTTCCTCTTCTTGACCTCTATTGTAATATGGATACCCTTCTTGACTTCTATAGTAATGGTATGTGGGCATTGGAGGATGGTGATTATAGTAGGCCTGATAGGCCTTCACAAGCTCAGCCACGTCATCTTTTTTGGGCTCATCTTTTTTCTTCTGATCTTCTTTCTTGGGCTCATCCTTCTTTTTCTCAGGCTCTTTAGATGGCCCAACAGTGACTATCTCTGTGTGACAGAACTTCCTCAATTTGGCAGCCACACGTACTGGATCTACCTCTCCTACCACTGTCAGCTTCTTATCCTTCATGTCCATGGCTACTGATTCAACCCCTGCAACATATATATTACAGATAAATTTACAGTTCAGTTTGAGGGTTTTTTTTTTTCTTTTTTCTTTGGTGGATCGGTAAGTATGACGAGGAAATGAAATTAAATTTTGGCACAGTACCTGAGAGGCTAGAGACTGTCTTCATGGCTTTCTGCTTATCTTTGTCATCACGTAGCTCCAATTTCAACACCACTTTCTGTCATATATAAAAACCAAAATCACCATTAATTACTGAATAAATCACACACACACACATATATATATATATAGGAGCAGGCAGAACCACAGGACCCAACAAAAAATTTACATGATTAATTTAGAAGGCTCAATTATACAAAGTTTAGGCCTGGAATACAGAGCAAATTAAACTCACAAAAAAGTGTAAAAAAAGAGAGAGAAATTAAGAATCGGAAGCTTGCAATATTCATGGGTGAGATAGCAACTAAGTGAAGTGAATATACTCTAATATGGGAAAAGTGAGATGTCTAACCGTCATATTCTCTTAAATTGCAGAGATGCGAATAAGAATCGTCAAAAGAGACTGATTGCAGATCAAAAGCTTAATACAAAGAAGAACAAGAATATTGAAGGGGCCAAGCAAGAAGTCTAGGGGAATGAAGAGAGCAGATTATTACTAATTAATTGAGAGCTTTCCCAACTAGATTCAGCTGAGATGCCCAAACCTGAATGATAGCAATATGTATATATACACACATATAGATAGAGAGAGATAGAGTGAGAGAGAGAGAGAGAGAAGGGGGGAGGAAACTGAGTCAACCAAGTCAAGGCGGCTGGGTCGACGGTCCATATTTTCAAGAGACATTCGGGGTGGAAAGACATAGACAAATGCTGATGCATTTATTAATTATTTTGTGAAGTGTAAAAACGACATAGCTTTGCGTGGAAACGACGTCGTAATGTTGATTACGTAGCTATGCAAAATCTCAAGTTACGTAAGTGAAAGCTCCACTTGCAACTTGCAAGTTCGAGGAAGTTGGCGTAAATGAAGTGTCCTCCTGGCTTCTTAATCATGTGAAACGCGTCATCAGTCTATACCGTACATTTAGAGAGAGGGTGGTGGGGATCGGATCTTAAATGTGTTGAAAGGGTTGTCTCCGAATATCAAAATGAGTAATGTTAGGATTCAAATCAAGAATTATGATTATTTTGTGTGAGTCTATTATTATTGTATTAAAATTAGAATTTGGTGTAGTCTAAAAGTCCGACTAGAGATGCCAAACGGGCCAATTTGGCCCAGTCTGTCCTGACACGAATTATTAGGGCCAAAAGTCTAGCCTTGTAGGCCTGATTCACATATACCACTCTAATTCAGACACCCCCTGTCGTTCACGGCCCGTCCCATCCCATCTCCGAAGTCCGGTCGAACTAACAACTAATTTGGCACCTTTTTTTTTTTTCCACTTTCCCCCACTTTTTACTCCTCTAATAGCTATAAAAACGATTAGTTTTCGGGATAAAAATGTAAGAACGATCACTTTTTATCACACTTTTCCCACTTTTTACCCCCTCAAGCTCGATTTGGCCTGCCCCTAGGGGGATTGGCCCACCAACCCGGGTTAAACACACCTCTTCCCTTCCCGATTTGGTCTGCTCTTTGGTTGAGCCCGGCACAACCCGACCCAACCCTACCCTCTAGCCCAGTTGAGCTTGATTTTTCTGAGCTCGACCCGGCCCGTTGGACACCTTTAAGTCCAATGTAGAATTTGCTAGACTAGACTAGGCACGAACTTCTATGCAAGAAATAGACACTCACCAAACATGATTTCTTGCAAGAAATAGTTAAAAGTTGGACTTTGACCAAACTTGCTCCTATTTTAGACTTTCTCAAACAATTTCTTAATTTTTTTTTATTTATATTTTCTTACTTTCACTATACCAGGTTAATCGTTTGAATAGTGTGTATACCATATATTCCAACTAGATACAGCAAAAAATTATAAATAAATAAATAAACTACATAAAGCAAAATAATTGTGCATTTTAATAAAGTATTTTGACACATTGCAAATTTGCAACAACCGATACTCTTTTGGGTGACAATTTAATAAATATTGTTTATCAAATCTCTTATGATACATGTTGGTGAAATAGTGGATATCATCACGTATAGTAAGTTCGAAAAACTTGGGCAATTTCCTTTCAACCATGAGAGCCTTTGCTTTATCTGATTGTGTGTTAAATGTCGAAAGTTTCACGCCTCTAAATTGAGCTTCAGTTCAACGAAGAGATACACACATAAATATATAGAAACAATCACAGAGAGAAAGATAGAAGAGAGAAGGGAAAACCAGTGTTTGAGAGTGTTTGAGTTGTATAAATTCCACCTAAAAATACTTGTGCCTCTTTGTGTTATTGTTTATTTATGTGCTTACTTTTATTACTAGTTTAATAAGCCTATACCAACTGGGTACTCATATTAAAGGGTATAGATATTAATATAAATAATATATATTTGTTTAGTTTTTAGGTTTTTTTTTTTAAATGTATACATATATACAAAGATTCTCTAAAAAAAGGTCACATCTCTTTATTAAAAAGAGGGTCTCTGTTTTGGTCGTCGGATTGTGTTTAAAAATTATAAAATGACAAAACTACCATTTATGAAAACACGATTCGACGACCAAAACAGATGTCCTCTCTTTAATAAAAAGATGACACCCTCTTAAGAGCATAACTGTACATATGTATATATATATATATATATATGTACACCATTGAAGAGGTGATAAATGAAACTCCTCCTATTGAGAGGAATTTATTAAACAACACTTAAAGATGTTATAATTTAAACTCCTCCTGATGAGAGGAATTTATTACATGTTTTTTTTTTTCCCTTTCGGAAACAACAATTGTAAACCCTTAAAGAGGTTATGATTTGTATTCATCTTTAGGGAAGAAAACAATCATTGAAGAGACAATATTAGTACACGTGTTTAAACTCTTGAAGAAGTTATACGTAAAAATAAAAAATAAAAAAATAAAAAATAAAAAACTTGCAGTAACCAGATTCGAACTTGTAACACCTTGTTTTTTTCTGATATAAATATTCATTTAAAAAAAAAATAATGAGACAACCTAAATTTTTATGTATACAACCATAGTTATTTATTTATATGTGTGTATTTATTTTAATCATTAATTACTGTATGAAATTTTATAGAGCTAAGTGGTGGAGTTAAGTTATAAAAATTTAAGTTGAACAAGTTATTGAAGAATTGATGTTTTATTTTTTGTAGTGCTTATAGACCCGTGAATGTGTTAATTTGTGCTTTTAACATTTAAATTAAGTACCCGGGTTATGTACACCCATTGGGTCACTCATTTTAGAACATTAGAATGTATTTTCAGACCCATATGAAGCCTTTTTGTAAGGCCTTAAAATAAACGGGATTCAATGTTTATTTATGTGTTTGTGTTATAATATATGTATGTGTATCATATATATATAGATAATATACCTCCTAGGGTTTTCATAACAAAAAAAAAATAGAGACGTGAGAAAAATAGAACAGTCAAGAGAGAGAGAGAGAGAGAGAGAGAGAGAGAGAGAAGAAGAAGAAGAAGAAGAAGAAGAAGAAGAAGAAAAGAGGAACCTCAACATTTTGTTTTGTGTAATCATCATCAACCTTGAAACCCTAAATTGGTGAGTTAACTTGTCATTTTCTTTCAATCTCGTTTGATTGAAATTTAAATGGATAGAATGTTGAATTAGTATGGTTATGGATTATGAGATTTAAGTTTTTTTTTTTTTTTACAATGATGGAAGTTGTGATTTGAGATTTATGGATAAGCATTGAATATACATTTGAGCAATTATTCAAATTTCGGATTTGGGGTTTTCACGGATCAGATCTGAGTAGAAAATTCATAATAAATCATACGTTAATATTTTCGTGATTCTGTCCGCATAGGCCTATAGGAAATGCAATCCTGGACAACTTTCTTCTAATGGTGTTTTTCCTTATTCTGCACCGTTTGGGCAGAAAATTCATATTACAGTAGTAGTTTTATGAAGGTTAAAATAAGCTTATTTGCTATATCATATTTTTGTGTGATGTCATGCTCATTAATATAAATTGATTTGTTTGTATTTAGAAAAAATGTGTTCTCATGGATAGTTAAGCTTTGTGAAATCGTGATTGTTTGAAATTGTGTGGATTATGAATCTGTGTGAACGTGTAGCTATTAATATGATTTTAACGAAAATTTGATTTGAGATATTAATCTCTTATAAAGTTGAGTTTTGCGAAAAACGTGGATGTATGAATGTTAGAAAATCCTTAGAGTTCACTGTCGCGCCCACGTTTTCGGAGTGCCGTGGCCGTCGGTGTGGGCCCGGCTTCCTGAGAGTGGGTGAATTGCTACTTGAATTTTATTGGGAATGGTGAAAAGAGTATGGTAGGGCCTGTTTATAATGTTCAGAGTCGCCACCTAACATTTGGGGTGTTAGGGCCCCTACAAAGATAGTTAAAGTAATTCATCTTTGACTTTTGAAAAATAGTTTTGGAAAAAGTGGGTCCTTTAAAAGTGTGACTCTAAATAGCCATACGAAAACCAAAGATTTTGAGATGGGTTCGGGGACTCGATTATGTCGAGGGAAGGTATTAGGCACCCTCGAACATCCGTGCAAACACGATTGCCAATTTTAGTGATTTTTTATTAAATGGGGCATTTCATTTTGAAAAAGAAAAGAATTTTTTTTTTTTAGAAAGTGAATAGGACGGAAAATTGTGATAGGTATGGCCGCACTCTTTGAGAGTTGCTTACGTATCCCAAGACGAGAATCAGGCCAAACGTAGTTCTGACCTGTGTGTGAGTGTATGCATGATTTTTTAGAGAAAGAAAAGTGGTCTCGTTTGACCGTGCACGTGTGATATAGTAAATTGGAAAAAAGAGCCTGGTGTAACTAGGAACTTTAACCCACGTGGTATAGTCCTAGATTTTAACATTTGGAAGGTGATTGAGATTGAAATGAGATTATGCAAGTGGATGGAGAATGATGCATTTTTTTGTACTTTTCCTTTTTTTTTTTTTTTTTTTTTTGTGTGCTTTTATTCCTATACCGGAAATAAGGATTTGTGCCCAAATAACTGAAAAGTGTACCGGAAGTAAGGGTCGGGGCCCAAAAGAAAGAAAATATATTTTTGTACTTTTTCACTTTTTCTGTTTTTTTATTCCTTTGCCGGAAGTAAGAGTCGATGCCCAAAAGAAAGAAAAGAGACTTTTTTTTTGTATTTTTATTTTTATGCCGGAAGTAAAGGTCGGTGCCCATTAAGAGTGAGAAGACTTACCTGTCTTACATGTGCTGTTTGCAGATTCCAAGCAAAGGTGGCATTGGAGTTTCATTTTGAGAAAGTCCATTTTTTTGCATTTTTCTTTTCGTCTTGTTTTTGTTTTGTTTTTTTTTTTTTTTTTGTACCGAAAGAAAGGGACGGTGCCCAGTGAGTGAAAAAGTGCCGGAAGTAAGGGTCGGTACCCAGTGGGTGGAAAAAGTGTGCCGGATGTACGGGTCGGTGCCCAGTGAATGAAAAGTGTGCCGGAAGTATGGGTCGGTGCCCAGACCACTACGAGTATGAGTTAGAGTATGTTACCTGTGCAAAAGGGGCTATTGAAACCCAGTCGGTGATTGTTGAGAAAGAATGAAAAAAAATTCTGAGCTTTGAAAAGATTGTAATCGAGAAACGGTGTGAAAATAAGCCGTGAAGGCCCCCAAGTCAAATTTTGACACGAAATTGACCAGAACGGATGTCATAGTTGAGTCCGGAAAGGCCGAAAAAGTAATTAAAAAAAACCATAAGGCGGGCAAAACTGGGTCCGGGCTGAGTTGAACGGGACCCATGGGGTTCAAAATCTGGCTAAGATAGCCAGAAAATGACATATAAAATGCCAAACAGGCCTTAAAAGTTGGAATTGACCAAATCTGAGGTCACCACTGCGTCCGGAACGCCCAAATTAGCTGGAATCAAGTATCTGTTCAATGAAATCTAGACCCGGAATGAAGAAACCTTACGTTAGTCCTCAATGGCAGCATTATCGGTGTTAGTCCTCAATGGCAACCTAACGTTAGTCCTCAATGGCAGCATTATCGGTGTTAGTCCTCAATGGCAACCTTGGATTAGACCTCAATGGCAACCTTGTATTTGTCCTCAATAGCAACTTTGCATTAGTCCTCAGTGGCAGCATCATTTGTGTTAGTCCTCAATGGCAGCATCATTTGCGTTAGTACTCAATGGCGATCTCTTGTAGGCATCAATGGCAATCCTCGTCACTCCTCAATGGCATTCTTTTTTAACTTGCGTTAGTCCTCGATGACAGCATCTTTTTGGTCAATATCAGTCCTCGATGGCAATCTTCGATGAAGTCCTCTATATTGAGGCAAATCCCTATTGAAGTCCTCTAGATTGAGGCAAATCCCTGTTAAAGTCCTCTATATTGAGGCAAATATGTTGAAGTCCTCTAGATTGAGGCAAATCCATGTTGAAGTCCTCTAAATTGAGGCAAATCTGTTGAAGTCCTCTAGATTGAGGCAAATCTGTTGAAGTCCTCCTCTAGATTGAGGCAAATCATTGTTGAAGTCATCTAAGTTGAGGCAATTCATATCGGTGTAAGGCGTAGAATGTATTCATATCACCAGAAAGAGCATGATCTTAGATATTCGCATCTACATAGCATAAAGCATAAAATTGCATTGACAGTCGTTATTCCATGAGCACGTCCATCATGATAGGATAGGTGCATTCATCTGTGTGATTGTTTATGTTTAGGTTTTGCCCCTCACCGAACTACATTCTAGTCTGATTCCTCCAAGGATACGTAGGCAGCTCACTGTTGAGCACGACCAGCACCGACCGTCTCCGCAATTGTTTTTGCAACGCATTTTGTTTTTACCTAAGTTCAATAGCCTGGTCAAAGGCCTGTCTTTACACGGGCTTCGACATTCACTTGTGATACGCGTTGCTTCACAAGCTCTGCTGAAGAAGGGCAAACTGTAGACACCCCAATTTTGACCGAACTATTAAACTTATGGGAATTTACCTCTGGAGATCGATGATGAATATGTCTCGTTAGAATCAAAACTCTTACAAGCAATCCGACTCTGTTCCTAGAAGAATCTCAGTTCAAAATCGCCCTTTTCAGCCTAATAGACCAAAATTCTCATCTACCCGTCACCTTGTAGACCATGAGTTTTGAACACGTACAGAAACACGGCATTGTCCTCGGAGCATCTTAAAACCAATTTTAAAAGGAGAGAAATTCAGCATGAACCACTAAAAAGTCAACAGTTGACCCATGAAAAGTCAACGGGTCAAAAGGAGGGTCAATCGTAAAATTTCCGAATTTTAAGATGAAAAGTCCCGATAATTGTTCATTGGGTCTCCCTTATGTTAGAAATGATTTTTAAGAATTTTTAACTGAAAGGAACATTGAGAAATCGAAAGGTCTTTAAGATGAATTGTGCAGGAAATTAGAAATTTTGCCTTCGGAGGGAGAGTTGACTTTTTTTCCTTAAAGATTTTGATTTTTTAGATATTTTTATTGAATCCAAATGGGGGGTATTTCCTTAAGTACATTTAATGTCTTAAATAAATGTCGTTTAATTTATGTTTTTACATAAGACATAAATAATTGATGTCGTTTAATTTTTGTATTTACTTAAGACATAAATGACATGAAATAAAATTAAGGTGCTGAATTGCTGTGAATAGTGCTGAACTGCTGTGCAGCGGCACTCAAAGTGCTCGAACGGCAGTCAGTGAATGCCGCTGCGGCACTCACTAAATGCCGCTGCGGCACTCACTAAATGTCGTTCGGCACTCAGCGAGTGCCGCGCGGCACTCAGCGAATGCCGTTCCATATTCATTGAGTGCCGGCCTGGGCTGGTTTGCATTTTTAAGCCAAAAATCCTTTTCAATCTTTGATCAAATGAATGCACCAAACGATGCCCTTTTTTGTGTACGTGTTTACTACTCCCAGGTCATGCAAACCATGCTCCCACCATCTCTAATTGACCTATCTACCCTTATCTTAGCCCCTAAGATAATGAAAGTCTATAAAAACCCCATTTTCTCTCATTTTGAGAGGTTGGAGACTTGAATCTTGAGTGAGAAACTTTAACTTTGAAGATGAGATTTGATTCTTAGAGAGAGGGGCTGAATTTTGAAGATGAAGTTTGTTCTTAGAGAAATATAGAGAGAGAAACCCAAACTCCCATAGAAATCCTACCCAATTCACCCAATTCCTCAAATCTCCATTGAAGAACCTTGAAACTTCAAGGAATAAGAAGAAGAAGAGCACTGCTTGTAAGGCTTGGATCTCTCCAAATCAATCAAATCCTGAGAAGATCTAGAGGTAAAATCCTTATTCCTATACTTATTATATATAATTCAATCACAAACTCATAGATCTAAGACTTTTACACATTTTCAAAACCTCTTTTCCTACCTCATTTCATCACATACCACATAGAGTTTGTGATTGAAGTTTCATAAGTTGCCTTCATTAGTTTGGATCTAGAAATGGCCTTGAATTTTAAAATAAAAATAAGCTATGAAAGCATTTGTTATTTGGGTTTCATGAAGACTTTGATTTTACTTCTCCTTGTCTCTATTTTCTCTTGGAAATCCATGAGATCTTCAATATCTCATTGGATCCTCTTTAGGTTGATCCATTAGTCTCCTATGGTCTTATGGTTTATATGGAGATTAAAGTGGGTCATTGTTATATCCATGTTTTGTTTGATGGAATTAAGTCTTAGTTCATGACTTAGGTCCTCCAAATTGAATCTCATAAAGTTATTTCTATACCTTATAAAGGTTCATATGATTTTTGGATCATATATTAGCCTCCAAGGACCATTGATTTGAGAGGAGATTAAGATATATCAAGTTTATATCCCTCAAGGACCATGTATTTGGGAGATGAACTAGGTGTTGTTCAAGTTTGATTCAAACTATGAACATTAATCTAACAAAGGTGCAGTGAATCCATAAACCAACTATGATCAAAGTTTTTTATAAAATCATGGTTCATTAGAATTGGATGAGACTAATTGGAAGATATTAATAACTCATTTAAGTACCTCTGTGATTTTTGTTTTGATGAGATTCCATGTTTAAGATGGTTTGGTCTTGTGATTTCAAAACAACCAACTCTCTGTCCAAAATTTCAGAACAGTAAGTCTGTTTTAAAATTAATAAATCAGAACCTTAACCAAACTTCCTTGGCCTCTAATAAATTTTTCTAAGTAGCTTAATGTGTTAGGAAGGTACCCTAAAAAGACCTAAGTGTTTCTCATTTGTTTACTATTTTTAGGAAATCGTACAAGATCTCTGGACAGAGAGTTGCAGATTCCTGAGTGATGCCTAGTTTTTTTCTTATACCCAGAGATCTAACCGTTCAATCTTCAATTTTCTTCTTGGGTTAGAAACTACACTCACAGAGGCATATCATATCCAAAAATCATTAAGATCCAACCGTTGGAAGTATGGTTTTGCTACCTTTTAAAATCTGGTCTGCTCTCTGTAATTTAGGAAAAACAGTCACTGTTTTTGTCTAGTCTCATTGATTTTAACTTAAATGGTTTTCTAATGTCTTGGGACCAAAATCATGTTTTGAATAATGATAATTTAGCTTAAATCCAGAGGCTAAGTGATCCAAATTAGTGAATAAATTTGTATCTCATTATTGTTCATATTCATTCATTCATTCATTCATGTACATTGATGCTTATGATTAGAACTAGTTATTGGATAAAGTTGGACTTAGTTGAACCTAATTGAACATAACCATGAATTCCTTATGATCATGTCGAGATTATAGCACCCCTATATGGACATCACATTGGCTCTTAGTTGAGACTTGTATATCTATAGAGATGCTATGGCTCCAACTAATCAAAAGGAATTCATAGTTTTATCAATTCTTCCTCTACTTGATAGATCTAACCTAGAGATTTAGGATTGATTATTTGATGTCATATTATTGTGTGAAGCATGTGGACTAACCCTTGTTTTGTAGCGCTTTGGAGGTATGACTTCTCATCTCTTCTCTAGTTTATTTCATTTGTTGATTTTATTGATTTTCGACTCCATGCGCGACACCTTAGCTTAGGTCTTGTCTTATGTGTATATGTGATTAGAGACATTTTTCCTAGGATTTCTATTCTTTGTATGCATTGCACGTTTCCCATTTCGCGACTGGATCCCGGGTAAGTTCTCTAGTTCCCTACTTGCACATCATTTTGCTTGCTACTTGGATTATGTGGATTATGAATGCTATTTTATCGTTAGCAATTTTGCACCCTTTTCAACATACTTGTGTAATGTATTATTTACATATATGTATTATTTGAGGGCATGCTTAGATTAATAATTCGAATAAAAAGGATGTTGAGTAGAGGCTTATCACGGGATAGGATGAGAGGGGGTGTTTCAGTCCGTCGGGCTCCTTCCCCTCTCATTCCATAATCCCCGGACCCAGTTTATCTTTGGTTTCGCGAAAGATCGGTTTGCTTTTAAATGGTTTCTTAATTTTCCTTTTAAAAATTAAGTGGCGACTCGTATTCGAATTTGATTTTTAATTTGAAAAATGTTTTAAAATTAAAAGTGGGCCCAAATGACGGTATCCATAACTACTGAGAAGGTAAAGTTGGTCCAGGAGCGACTTAAAGTAGCTCATAGTCGTTATAAGAGCTATGCAGACTTTAAGCGGCGACCGATAACATTCGAAGTCGGAGACTTTGTATACTTGCGAGTATCGCCTTCGAAAGGCATAGTCCGGTTTGGAAAGCGAGGGAAGCTTAACCCGAGATTCATAGGACCGTTTGAGATTCTAAAAAGGGTAGGATCAATGGCTTACCGATTGGCTTTATCATCTGAGTTAGCGTTTGTGCATAACGTGTTTCACGTGTCTATGTTGAGACGGTGTATGACGGATACAAGTAAGATTATCGTACCGGAACCATTACTGATCCAAGGAGACTTGACCTATATTGAGCATCATGTGCAGATTCTGGATCGGACAGAACAAGTATTGAGAACTAAGACGATATCTATGGTAAAAGTGTTGTGGCGTAGTCACATGGTTGAGGAAGCTACGTGGGAGAATGAGGAAGAAATGAGGAATGAGTATCCGCACATGTTCGACGTATGAGGTATAAGTTTCACTACACCAAAAGAGTACATTTTTAACGGTTTTCCTAACGGTAATTTACCGTTAGTAACATTATTCCTAACGGTAATTTACCGTTAGAAGTAGAGTGTGGCTAATAATTCTAACGGAATTTCTAACGGAATTTCTAACGGTAATTTTCTGTTAGAAAAAGCATTTTTACTAACGGTAAATTACCGTTAGTAATATGTTTACTAATGAATATTTTCTGTTAGTAATTTATTTTTTCTAACGGAAATATTCCGTTAGTAATATTTATTCTAATGGTTTATATTCTAACACTTTTATATACAAAAAATACTAACGGTAAATTTAGGGATAAACTTCCTTTTTGGAGGAGAGAGTTGTCACGCTCGTTTTAGAAAATCATGATTTTAAAATGCATAAATGATATTTTGAGAATTATCACTGTTAGTTGATAATTGAGAATGAGATTCACTGAAGGTCAGCGGTGAGGTGTCAATCGAAGACACGATAATAAGATATCATATGGCATCAATACGATTTAACTGACATTTATGTGACTAAATGTTATTTGAGATATCTGGTATTTTCATGAATAGTAAATTTACCTGTGTAGAGTAATTCTGGTAGTTTTGATATCATTGTAGAGTATTTTGAACACTGTGGTGAGAACATGAGTGACACGTTATATAAAAGGTAGGTGGTCTAGAGATTCCACGAAATTAGTTTCAGAACGTATATTTTGGACCCAAACGGGACTTAGTTGAAAACTTCTGAAATTTATAATTTTCACTCATAAAGGCATAAAATGGACGTGTGCGACGTTTTAGGACTTGATTGAAAGTTTTGAGAACTCGTGAGGAGTTAAGTGTAATTCCCAAGAGTTGTGCTTATAAATAGTAGTGGATGAGATTTTCATTCTATCCAAACTTTTAAAATATCTAGAGAGAGGAGACAGAAAGGAGATTTGATCCTACGATCTTACCGACGACAAACGGTGACCGTTCGTCTCTCAGTTTTCAGCCAGATTTCATGTTTGGACTCCTCAAGGTAAGAGCTTCATTTTGATACCTCTTAGGCCTCATTTGGCAAAGTTTTTCTGAAAAGTTAATTTTAAGAATTTGGAAAAACCGTGTCTATACTTGTAGGAATCGTTTAAGATCGGAGATCCGGCGTTTATTTGGCCTCCTAGTACTTCTCTTGAAGTTTGAGAGATATAGCTCGAGGTAAGAATTCCGAACCTATGTGATATAGGAAATTTTGGATGTTTTAGATATTTTGTATGAATTGTGATCCAGGCAAACTTATGTGTTAAATTAGGCCCGCTAATTTTAGTGAGTACGTATAGAAAAGCACGGTGACATGATTATGTGAGTATGCTAAATGTTTATGTGGGTCAAAGGAGAGTTTGATTTAATTTCATGCCGGTGCACGCCTCTCAATGTTTGAGAGTTTATAGTAGTGACGACTTGTCACGCCCCGACGTAGCATAAATAAGGAAAGCGTTTAATTTCCTTTATGGACCCGTAGGTCGCGACAGTTTGAAGGATCGATTCCGTCCCAAACGTCAAACAACAATAAACAATAATAATCAGAGCAGAGCAATCAAAGCTTACAAATTAATTCTAACTTATTACATCTTATGATACGGGGTCAACTAAGGCACAGACCGCCTTGAAAATAAAACAATAACTTAGTGTCTGTTACAGTCATCCTTAAAACAAAACTGTCACGCCCCGACGTAGCATAAATAAGGAAAGCGTTTAATTTCCTTTATGGACCCGTAGGTCGCGACAGTTTGAAGGATCGATTCCGTCCCAAACGTCGAACAACAAAACATAATAATCAGAGTAAAGCAATCAAGGCTTACAAAAATTATTCTGACTTAAAGAATATTACAACCCGGGTTATCTAAAGGCACAGGCCGCCTTGAATTTAAAACAATAGCTTAATGTCTGTTACAGTCATCCTTATAACATAAATAGTTTAAAACTTAAAAACATGTAATAAATAAACAATTTCCTCGTTCCGGAAGCAGCCATTCTTAATTAGCATAGTCGTACGATTCCTCCTAGTTATAATCTGAAAAGCCTGAACACGAATGTCCAGGACGCATCAACGTCGTCAGCTTCAAGAAGCTGGTGAGTATTAAAAACATGACTTTGAATGTAAAACATACAAATTTACCTTTTTCCATTATTAGATTACGAAATCCATCATTAATCGCAGAAAGAATTCATTTTATAAAACCACAAGGAATATAATAAAAGTCGTTCATTCATAAAAATAGTTACTCGTATATGAGACAATGCACCACGCTCATCTTGCCGACTCTTTTCTCTCGACAGTCACAACAACCCACTATCCTACTCCTGGTATCTTTGAAACACTCAGATAGCCACACTTTAGCAACGGGGCGCCAGGGAGTGTCCAGTTTGCCTCACACTTTGGTCCGGGGTACCAGGGAGTGTCCAATGCCTCACACTTTGAATACCCTAACCGCCATGCAAATACCGGGGCAACCCCTCACGCAGTATCCAGACTCGAGTTATCAGGGAGTGTCCGTAGGCCACACTTTAGCACTACCATGGGTGCCAGGGAATGTCCGAGTTCGGCGTCACACACTTTAACGCTTCCATGGGCGTCAGGGAGTGTCCATATTTGCCACCGTCGCATTTCAAAGATACCCTCTCCACAAACTCAACCACAACCACAACCACAACCACAACCACAACCACAACCACAACCACAAACTACAACCACAACCACAAACTACAACCACAACCACAACCACAAACTCAAACTCATACTCTTTCCACACTACCATTACTCTTTTCCACACAGACTGACACCCACATGAATGACATGCACATGAACCTAAGCAAAACACTGAATTAAAGGAACAACACGCGTACGGGGATTGATAACTTGCAATATAATGTTTTAATCATTCAAAACATAACCAAATAGAGTTCTGATTAACTAAATATCCCAAACAGAACCTTAACAGTACTAAAAAGTTGAACCAAACAGTCCCTAAACACAAAACAAACAAAAACAGAAACTGCCAGAACTCGCGCGCGCGGGCCGCTCGCGCGAAAGGTCGCTCGCGTGGGCCGCTCGCGCGATATGCCCAATTATTCTTTTTATATATTAACTTTTCTGTCTGCCTGAGAAAGTCAAAGTCGCGCGCGCGGATCGCTCGCGCGAAGGGGTTCTCGCGCGACCCTCGCTCGCGCGACCTGTTCAAATTTCAATTTATATATATAAACTTTACTGATTACCTGGGGACGCACACCTCGCTCGCGCGGATCGCTCGCGCGAGGGGTCGCTCGCGCGGGTAGCTCGCGCCACCCTCGCTCGCGCGATCGCGCGCGCGAGGTGATGCAGAGGCTTCATCTTCTTCGTCAGATTACTCTGTTTCAGCAAACAGGGTCTAAAATTGACCCATTTCAAATCTGTAAGTATGTTTATCATGTTATATATGGATCTCTTTGTTTTTAAACAAGGATTAAGAATCTAAGATTAATTTAACACCATTTGATCCATAGCTCTCTAATTTTAGGGAAAACTAAAACATATCCAAACTTTATTTTCAATATACTTTTTCGTATGAATGAATTAGGCTCTATAACTCTAAACATAGCATATATGATGTAAGATCTTTCATAATTATCTCTAAAAACAGATTTTTGTTAAGATTGAGAAATCTTGATTTTCAAGCCATGGAGTTCATACGTGAATCAACCATGGTGTTTTACGAAATTAAACAAACACACAGTAAATAGACATGTAATTACAATCTTAGTGGGTTAGTAATACTCACTGTGAAAAAGGAATGAGTGTTTTGTTGAGAAAGATAGACAAATAGAGGAATCCAATTTGAAGCTTGGCTATGGTGGAGAGCTTTCTCTCTCTACAAATAATTACAGAAATCAAACTCTCAAGCTCTCTCTTTTCTCTCTGTGCTTATAATGCAGAAAGAGAGTGTATGTGATCACAAAGTGTGTAGTGCATATACATATATAGAGAGAAATTTGATATGAACTTGGTGGCCAAGCAATTTGTAGATTACTCAACAAATGAATTGATTTCCTAATTAACTATAGGCTATATATACACTGATATTCATACGTATATACACAAATGTAAAACCCACAGATTCTCCAAGAGACAAGCTAGATATGTAGGGGGTCAAGTTGAGTTGTTTGGGAATAACAACTTATGGCCTTAGGAGCACATACACAAACCAAGCATTCCCAAACAAGCCCAACCCAATGATCACTTGCCATTAATAGAAATAAAGCATGTGTCATGTCAAACTTTATATCACTTCCAAACTCTGTGGAAGCTAAACACGACATGGACAGTTTTGAACATAAACTGGTATTTTCGGGGCGCGGTGGTCACCACAAAAATACAGGAAATTCATTTTAACGTAAGAATTGATTTTCTGGTTTTATAAAAATACTGATTGAGTTAATAGAAGTTATTTTCACCGTTTTGAAATACAGCTTTTGAAATTCACACAGGTATTACTAACTTTGTAAAAATTACAATTTAACCCCAACATGAATTTTAATATGAAATGACACAAGGGATAATAATTAGAACATGAGAAATGTAATTAAATGAAGCGGTCAATACCAAATGAAATTTAATTATGACAGTGAAATTACAAATTAAATATGAAAATGTAATTTAAAATTAAATGGAAATGCAGGTTATTACAAAAACAGTTTAAAACTTAAACAGATAAACTTAAATCATATATTTAATGAGCAGTTCTCTTATTCCAAAGGCGGCCATTCCCAGTTTGCATAGTCGTATGATTCCTCCTGGTTATAACCTGAAAAGCCTGAACACGAATGTCCAGGACGCATCAACGTCGTCAGCTTCAAGAAGCTGGTGAGTATTAAAAACATGACTTTGAATGTAAAGCATACCCATTTACCTTTTTCCAATTCCAAATTAAATCCACAAGTTTATAATTAAGATAAGGAGCTCGTTTAGAAAACAACCACAACATTATTTAAAAAGTAAATTTACACAGATGGGACCGTGTATGAGAACAATGCACCACACTCATCTTGCCGACTCTTTTCTCTCGACAAAATCCAACAACCCACTATCCTGCTCCTGGTATCTTTGAAATACTCAAATAGCCACACTTTAGCAACGGGGCGCTAGGGAGTGTCCAGTTTGCCTCACACTTTGGTCCGGGGTACCAGGGAGTGTCCAATGCCTCACACTTTGAATACCCTAACCGCCATGCAAATACCGGGGCAACCCCTCACACAGTATCCAGACTCGAGTTATCAGGGAGTGTTCGTAGGCCACACTTTAGCACTACCATGGGTGCCAGGGAATGTCCGAGTTCGGCGTCACACACTTTAACGCTTCCATGGGCGTCAGGGAGTGTCCATATTTGCCACCGTCGCATTTCAAAGATACCCTCTCCACTTTTTTCATTCACAACCACAACCACAACCACAACCACAACTCGAACTCATACTCTTTCCACATTACCATTCCTCTTTTTCGCACAGACTGACACCCACATGTATGTACCACTGACCCCACATGTATGTCATGAAGCTTAAACATGCGGCAATTTACTGAATTATAAATACAACATGCGTACGGGGATTGATAAGTCATACTACAATGTTTTAATCATTCAAACATAACCAAATAGAGTTCTGATTTACTAAATTTCCCAAACAGAACCTTAATAGCACCTAAAAGTTGAACCAAACAGTCCCTAACACAAAACAAACAAAAACCAGAAACTGCCAGAACTCGCGCGCGCGGGCCGCTCGCGCGAAAGGTCGCTCGCGCGAGCCGCTCGCGCGATATGCCCACTTATTCTTTTTATATATGAACTTTTCTATCTGCCTGAGGAAGCATACCTCGCTCGCGCGAAGGGGTCCTCGCGCGACCCTCGCTCGCGCGATCTGCCTAAGATTTCATTTATATAAATAAACTTTCCTTTCTTCCTGGGGAAGCATACCTCGCGCGCGCGGGTCGCTCGCGCGAAAGGTCGCTTGCGCGGGCCGCTCGCGCGATTCTCGCGCACATGATCGTGGCGCGAGATGAAGCTGAGGCTTCATCTTCTCCGCAGAAACTGCTCTGGTTCAGTGAAACAGGGGTCTTTTTGACCCATTTCAATTCTGTAAGTATATATGTCATGTTATATATGGATCTCTTCCTTTTTCAACAAGGATTAAGAATCTATGATTAGTTAAACATGATTTAAACTATAGCTCTCTAATTTTATGAAAAACTAAAACATGTCAAAACAAATTTTCTTATATACTTTCTCATTTGAATAAATTAGGCTCTATAACTTCAAACATGGCATGTAGGATGTGTAATCTTTCATATTTATCTCTAAAAACGAATTTTGGTTGAGTTTGGAAAATCTCCATTTTTCAAGCTATGAATTTCAACGTACAACATCAATGGTGATTCTACAAATTAACTACCCAAATCAGTAAATAAGGAATGGATTACATTTTGAGTGAGTTAGTAATACTCACTGTGATTAAGAGCAAAGATGTTGTTGAGAAAGAAATAAGAGATAAGAAATCCCAACTCAAGCTTGGTTATGGAGGATTGAGCTTTCTCTCTCTATATAAATTTAATGGAATGAAGTTCTCTAAACTCTCTGTATTCTCTCAGAATTATGTGTGTGCTGAAAGTGATATGTGTGGTGTATATTGGATGTATATATATAGAGCTCCCAATACTTGGGCTCCAAGAAGATCCTAATTCACTCAACAATTGATTTAGATTATTTACTAAACTAAATACCCAGTACATAAATCTGATATACACACAATACACATACGTAGTTAATTCTCCAGATTGTGAAGAGGCAATATAGAGTAGTAGGGGTCAACTTGTATGTGTTTGGGAATTTAGCTTATGGCATTAAATTAACACACACACAATTGCAATACCCAAACAAGGCATATCCAATGATTACTTGCCATAAATGGCAATAAAGCAAATGTCCAAATCAGTCACTTCCAAAATCTGTGGAAGCTCACACAGCGTGGACAGTTTTGAACATAAACTGGTATTTTCGGGGCGCGGTGGTCACCACAAAAATACAGGAATTTCATTTTAACGTAGGAAATGATTTTCTGGTTTCATAAAAATACAGTTTGAATTAAGAGTAAACTTTTCCACTGTTTTTGAAATACAGATTTTGAAATCTACACAGGTATTACTAATTTTGTAAAATTGCGGTTTGACCCCCAATAAAATTTAAATGTGAATTAGATAAGAAATTATTATTCCAAACATGTGACTGAAAATAAAATAAAAGCAGACAATGCTAATTGAATTTAATTATGCCAATGCAAATACAATTAAATTAAATAAAAATGCAGGTTATTACACCCTTCCTCCCTTAAACAGGATTTCGTCCCCGAAATCAAGACTAACTAGTCCTGAAATAACTCCGGGTACTTCTTCCTCATATCAGCTTCTACTTCCCACGAGGCTTCGTTCTCGTCATGGTGATTTCACTGAACCTTCACCAACGGGATATCTTTATTTCTCAACTTCCTGATACTCTGATCTAGAATCTTCACAGGTCTCTCCTTGTAAGAAACGTTATGACTCGTCTCAATATCGTCATAACTAACCACGTGCAAGGGATCTCGTATGTATTTCCTCAACATACTCACGTGAAACACGTTGTGAACCCCAGACATCTTCGGTGGTAGCGCCAGTCGATAAGCTACTTTCCCGACACGTTCCAAAATCTCAAACGGTCCGATGAAACGCGGAGCTAACTTCCCTCTCTTGAGACCAAAGCGTACCACTCTTCGGGTTGGTGAAACCTTGAGAAGCACGTGATCTCCAACACTAAACTCCAAATCCTTCCGGCGTCGATCAGCATAACTTTTATACCGGCTTTGAGCGGTTATCATCCTCTCCTTGACCAAAGTAATCTTCTCATTGGTTTCTCTGACCAAATTGGGTCCCAACAATTCTGTATCTCCAACCTCTGCCCAACACAATGGAGAACGACATAGTCGTCCGTACAATGCTTCGAACGGAGCCATACCGATACTCGTGTGATAACTGTTGTTATAGGCAAATTCAACTAACGGCAAGTGTGCCTCCCAAGATTCTTCAAAATCAATCACACAAGCCCTGAGCATATCTTCCATGATCTGGTTAACACGCTCAGTTTGTCCATCTGTCTGAGGGTGAAAAGCAGTGCTCATCTTGAGCGAGGTTCCCATAGCTTCTTGCAGACTTTCCCAAAATCCAGAGGTAAAACGGGCGTCACGGTCTGACACAATCGACACAGGTGCACCGTGAAGTCGTACAACTTGTTGTATGTACATCCGGCTCATCTTTTCCACCGGGTATGTCATACTATAAGCAATGAAATGAGCTGACTTCGTCAATCGATCCACGATTACCCAAATGGCGTCATGATTCTGTTGCGATCGAGGCAATCCTACTACAAAATCCATCGTAATGTGCTCCCACTTCCAACCAGGAATAGGTAGTGGTTGCAACAATCCTGACGGTCTTTGATGTTCGGCCTTGACTTGCTGACACGTCAAGCACTTGGATACAAACTCGGCCACGTCTTTCTTCATACCTTCCCACCAGAAATTTCTCTTCAAATCTTTGTACATCTTTGTTCCTCCCGGGTGAACTGTATATCTTGACTTATGCGCTTCTTCCAGGATATCCTTCCTTAACTCTTCGTTACCTGGCACACATAATCTATTCCTGCACCGATATCCTCCATCGACTCCCACCTTCCATTCTGTCGGGTCTTTTTCTGACATCTTCATGAACCATATCTGAAACTTCTCATCTTCTTTCTGAGTTCCAATAATGCGGTCAATAAGAACAGGCTGTAGGATAAGATACCCGAACAATTGTCCTTCTCCTCCTTCAGCACTCTGTACATCGAACTCTGCCAATGTCTCCAATGCTCGCCATTCTCTAACCATTAAGGAGGCGATCGTCTCACGAGTCTGTCGACTCAACGCATCAGCGACCACATTGGCTTTACCCGGGTGGTATTCTAGCGTGAAGTCGTAATCTTTGATCAGCTCCATCCATCTGCGCTGCCTCATGTTCAACTCTTTCTGTGTGAACAAATACTTCAGGCTCTTGTGATCGGAGAACAAATCAAACTTCTCACCATAGAGATAGTGTCTCCAAATCTTGAGTGCGAAAACTACTGCCGCCAACTCCAAATCGTGAATGGGATAGTTCAACTCATTCGGCTTCAGCTGTCTAGATCCATAGGCTATAACTCTGCCATCTTGCATAAGTACACACCCTAGTCCTTGATATGATGCGTCACTAAAGATAGTGAACTTTTCATCAGGCTTGGGTATTGCTAGTACTGGCGCGGTAGTGAGTCTCTCTTTCAACTCTAGAAAGGCTCGCTCGTGCTTCTCTGTCCACTCAAACTTCAAATTTTTCTTCGACAATCCAGTCAAAGGTGCTGCTATCTTTGAGAATCCCTCAACGAATCTCCTGTAATAGCCTGCAAGTCCAAGAAAACTCCGAACTTCTGTAGGGTTGCTCGGCCTAACCCAGTTTGACACAGCATCGGTCTTGGACGAATCCACTGAAATTCCTTGAGATGACACCTTGTGTCCCAAAAATTTCACTTCTTGCAACCAGAACTCACACTTACAGAACTTGGCATACAAGTGGTGGTCCTTGAGCGTCTGCATCGCAATCCGTAGATGTTGCTCGTGTTCTTCTCCTGACTTAGAATAGATCAAAATATCATCAATAAAGACGATGACAAACTGATCTAAATAAGGCTTGAACACTCGGTTCATCAAATCCATAAACACTGCCGGGGCGTTCGTCATTCCAAACGGCATCACCAGAAATTCATAATGACCATATCGGGTTCTGAAAGCAGTCTTAGGTATGTCTTCCTTTCGTACCCTCAACTGATGATATCCCGACCTTAGGTCTATCTTGGAAAATGTCGTAGCTCCTTGTAGTTGATCAAACAAATCGTCAATCCGAGGCAAAGGATACTTGTTCTTGATAGTCACTCGATTCAGTTCTCTGTAGTCGATACACAATCTGAGTGTCCCGTCCTTCTTCTTCACAAATAACACTGGTGCTCCCCAAGGCGATGTACTTGGACGTACAAAACCTAGGTTCTCGAGCTCTTGAACTTGTTCCTTCAATTCCAATAGTTCTGTGTGGGCCATTCTGTAGGGAACCTTGGTGATCGGTACGGTACCTGGTATAAGTTCAATACAGAACTCTATACTTCTCTCGGGCGGCAAACCAGAAATGTCTTGAAATACTTCTTCGAAGTCCTTGACTACAGGTATAGATGACGCTGTCACCTCTGTACTGACGACTTCGATGTTGGCTAGACATCTCGTGAGGAACATATCTCCCGAAGGGTTACATTGAAAATCAAAGGGTTGATTCTCATGGTCGGGGAATGTAATTCTCTTCCTCGCACAATCCAACTTCACTTGATTCTGAGAGAGCCAATCCATTCCTAGGATTATGTCGAACTCCTTCATTGATAGGACAATCAACCTTGCAGGGATTTCTCGGTCTCCTAACCGTAAGGGACAATCCTTGCACACGTGTCCTAATCTGACTTCAGCTCCTAGTGGCGAAGTAGCCTTCAAAGCTTTCTCTAAGCGATGAGGTAAAATACCCAATCTCCGAATTGTATTAACAGATATGAACGAAAGAGCAGCACCCGTATCAAATAACACTTTAACATGGGAGTTAAACAGAGTTAATGTACCTTCTACTGCTTGCTGATCAGGTTGAGCCTCTCCATAATCTCCTTCTTCGTATGTCGTTCCATCATATCCAGCGGCATCAGGGATAACAGCATTCAAGCGAGTCTGTCCCTGTTGACCATAAGTCACCTGCTTAGGAGCAGTACAGAACCTGCTGATGTGACCTGGTTCACCACAGTTGAAGCAGACTATCCCTTGCTGAGTAGTACGCCTTGGTGCCTTGCAATCACGAGCCAAATGTCCCGGGTTTCCACAGTTGAAGCACTTTCCACCACTACTTCCTTCTCCTACTCGGGGTTGAGTCGGATAGGTGATAGCCTGAGTCTTCTTGCTTCCGTCGAAATTCCTCTTCTGCCCTTGGGTTCGATTCATTGGTGGTCTATTCCCAAAATTACCCCTTTGAGGCGGTCGGAATTCAAATTGTTTTCGGCTTACTCGAGCATCCTCTTCCAGATCGGTAGCCAAACCAACAAGTCCTTCAAACGATTTATCTAGGTGGCCAAGAGTTAGGCGACGAATCTGCGGTGTCAGCCCTTGGTTATACTTACGGATCTTCTTCTCCTCAGTATCAACCAGGTGTGGAGCAAACCGAGACAGTCTTTCAAACTGTGTGGTGTACTCTTGCACCGACTTGGCTCCTTGCGTCAGATCCATGAATTCCTTCTCTCTTCTATGCCTCTCCGTAGCCGGGAAGTACTTCTCCAAAAATCTCTCCTTGAACGCAGTCCACGTCATTCCCATTGCAGCTCCATTCCCGATAGTAGCTATGACCGAATCCCACCAATCTGCGGCAGCATCGGTCAGCTGAAACGTAGCCAACCTCCTCTTGTCCATCTCGTTGCATTGGACAGCCTCGAACATACGGTCCATCTGTCTTAACCATTGTTCGGCCTTCCAGGGTTCTGCGGTACCCGCAAACTGCTCGGGCCTTAGTGCACGGAATCTCTCCAGCAATTTGTCTCCAGTCTGGCGGTCTCGTCGGTTTTCATTCTGATTACTAACCCTTTCGAGACGTCTAATGAAAGCTTCAAATATTCCTGTGGGATCAGCAGCCTCAGGTGCCCCCTCGATTAGATTTCTGTTCCTTCTTACTCCTCCAGCCATTCTATGCAAGATAGTGATAGTAGAATGAGAAACATGCATGCAACAGTGTTTATGAAATAATTTAAACGACAACAACATTCAAAAGGGTATATTTTATACATATCACTTCTTGTCAAGTTGATACAAAAAGCACGTATGGTCAGATCAATGCCTACCCTATCTGTATGGGTTAGGACGCATGCAAGAGTTAATGTTACAAAAATGGGGTCATTGCCCTACACTCTAATGCATGTAATTACAGTTGCAAAAAGAGATAGAGCTAATAATTAAAAGCAGTTAATATGTACAAGTCATAACTAGAACGTCAATCATCTCCATAAGCAGCTATCAGGAGATCTAGCGAATCGACAGGGCGAAATCGCTGAACAACGAACGGTCCAACTCCGTCATAGCTGTGAGAGGTGGACGATGAAGCAGGTACAGGAGCATCTGCCTCATCTACCATCTCCTCAGGTAAGGCTAGCTCCAGTGCTAGCTCAGCCTCGAGCTCAGCGGCAAGATCATCTAGTCCTATGCCGTCCTCTATAATCTCCCCACCTACTGGGACCACATGAACAACCTCCACATCGTCCTCAGCAATGGGAACCACCGGCGGAGGCATCTCTAACTGAGCCAGATGGGCATGCACAATCTGGACCTCGAGAGGAAGATAGAAAGCATCGCTATCAACCAACCTCAAAACCTCAACCCAAACCAATCGCTGAGCCTCGGCAAAGTATCGAAGCTCTAAACGGATACGAGTCAGGTCAACTAGGCCTACCACGTGAACCTGGTGCCATACATCCGATATAACAGTCGCCGTGGCCAACTTCTCAACGGCCGCATGATATAAGTCAAGAAAGGCTGGGATCACTGCCCCAGGTATCACAAAGTGTCCTCCAAATCTGTCTGGTACATATAGCGGAGGAGCTGGATCCATACCTGGTAAGAAGGTACTATCTAAGTCAGAACAAAGGTAATCTTAGGCGTTTGGGTTCTGAGTCTATCCTCCCTGTCGTATCACCGGGTGTGTAACACTTAATGGAATGTGGAATCGGGTCTATACTGGTAAACCCTAACCTGGCTAAACTATCTTGAGATAAATAATAACCTGGCTCTGATACCACTAGATCCTGTCACGCCCCGACGTAGCATAAATAAGGAAAGCGTTTAATTTCCTTTATGGACCCGTAGGTCGCGACAGTTTGAAGGATCGATTCCGTCCCAAACGTCAAACAACAATAAACAATAATAATCAGAGCAGAGCAATCAAAGCTTACAAATTATTTCTAACTTATTACATCTTATGATACGGGGTCAACTAAGGCACAGACCGTCTTGAAAATAAAACAATAACTTAGTGTCTGTTATAGTCATCCTTAAAACAAAACAGTTTAAAACTTAAACAGATAAACTTAAATCATATATTTAATGAGCAGTTCTCTTATTCTAAAGGCGGCCATTCTCAGTTTGCATAGTCGTATGATTCCTCCTGGTTATAACCTGAAAAGCCTGAACACGAATGTCCAGGACGCATCAACGTCGTCAGCTTCAAGAAGCTGGTGAGTATTAAAAACATGACTTTGAATGTAAAGCATACCCATTTACCTTTTTCCAATTCCAAATTAAATCCACAAGTTTATAATTAAGATAAGGAGCTCGTTTAGAAAACAACCACAACATTATTTAAAAAGTAAATTTACACAGATGGGACCATGTATGAGAACAATGCACCACACTCATCTTGCCGACTCTTTTCTCTCGACAAAACCCAACAACCCACTATCCTGCTCCTGGTATCTTTGAAATACTCAGATAGCCACACTTTAGCAACGGGACGCCAGGGAGTGTCCAGTTTGCCTCACACTTTGGTCCGGGGTACCAGGGAGTGTCCAATGCCTCACACTTTGAATACCCTAACCGCCATGCAAATACCGGGGCAACCCCTCACACAGTATCCAGACTCGAGTTATCAGGGAGTGTCCGTAGGCCACACTTTAGCACTACCATGGGTGCCAGGGAATGTCCGAGTTCGGCGTCACACACTTTAACGCTTCCATGGGCGTCAGGGAGTGTCCATATTTGCCACCGTCGCATTTCAAAGATACCCTCTCCACTTTTTTCATCCACAACCACAACCACAACCACAACCACAACTCGAACTCATACTCTTTCCACATTACCATTCCTCTTTTTCGCACAGACTGACACCCACATGTATGTACCACTGACCCCACATGTATGTCATGAAGCTTAAACATGCGGCAATTTACTAAATTATAAATACAACATGCGTACGGGGATTGATAAGTCATACTACAATGTTTTAATCATTCAAACATAACCAAATAGAGTTCTGATTTACTAAATTTCCCAAACAGAACCTTAATAGCACCTAAAAGTTGAACCAAACAGTCCCTAACACAAAACAAACAAAAACCACAAACTGCCAGAACTCGCGCGCGCGGGCCGCTCGCGCGAAAGGTCGCTCGCGCGAGCCGCTCGCGCGATATGCCCACTTATTCTTTTTATATATGAACTTTTCTATCTGCCTGAGGAAGCATACCTCGCTCGCGCGAAGGGGTCCTCGCGCGACCCTCGCTCGCGCGATCTGCCTAAGATTTCATTTATATAAATAAACTTTCCTTTCTGCCTGGGGAAGCATACCTCGCGCACACGGGTCGCTCGCGCGAAAGGTCGCTCGCGCGGGCCGCTCGCGCGATTCTCGCGCGCGCGATCGTCCGCAGAAACTGCTCTGGTTCAGTGAAACAGGGGTCTTTTTGACCCATTTCAATTCTGTAAGTATATATGTCATGTTATATATGGATCTCTTCCTTTTTCAACAAGGATTAAGAATCTATGATTAGTTAAACATGATTTAAACTATAGCTCTCTAATTTTATGAAAAACTAAAACATGTCAAAACAAATTTTCTTATATACTTTCTCATTTGAATAAATTAGGCTCTATAACTTCAAACATGGCATGTAGGATGTGTAATCTTTCATATTTATCTCTAAAAACGAATTTTGGTTGAGTTTGGAAAATCTCCATTTTTCAAGCTATGAATTTCAACGTACAACATCAATGGTGATTCTACAAATTAACTACCCAAATCAGTAAATAAGGAATGGATTACATTTTGAGTGAGTTAGTAATACTCACTGTGATTAAGAGCAAAGATGTTGTTGAGAAAGAAATAAGAGATAAGAAATCCCAACTCAAGCTTGGTTATGGAGGATTGAGCTTTCTCTCTCTATATAAATTTAATGGAATGAAGTTCTCTAAACTCTCTGTATTCTCTCAGAATTATGTGTGTGCTGAAAGTGATATGTGTGGTGTATATTGGATGTATATATATAGAGCTCCCAATACTTGGGCTCCAAGAAGATCCTAATTCACTCAACAATTGATTTAGATTATTTACTAAACTAAATACCCAGTACATAAATCTGATATACACACAATACACATACGTAGTTAATTCTCCAGATTGTGAAGAGGCAATATAGAGTAGTAGGGGTCAACTTGTATGTGTTTAGGAATTTAGCTTATGGCATTAAATTAACACACACACAATTGCAATACCCAAACAAGGCATATCCAATGATTACTTGCCATAAATGGCAATAAAGCAAATGTCCAAATCAGTCACTTCCAAAATCTGTGGAAGCTCACACAGCGTGGACAGTTTTGAACATAAACTGGTATTTTCGGGGCGCGGTGGTCACCACAAAAATACAGGAATTTTATTTTAACGTAGGAAATGATTTTCTGGTTTCATAAAAATACAGTTTGAATTAAGAGTAAACTTTTCCACTGTTTTTGAAATACAGATTTTGAAATCTACACAGGTATTACTAATTTTGTAAAATTGCGGTTTGACCCCCAATAAAATTTAAATGTGAATTAGATAAGAAATTATTATTCCAAACATGTGACTGAAAATAAAATAAAAGCAGACAATGCTAATTGAATTTAATTATGCCAATGCAAATACAATTAAATTAAATAAAAATGCAGGTTATTACACGACTACTTGCTTGGTGTGGGAAGTGGCCAAACCAGAGCAGATGGATGCAATGGTTGAGTGATCCTTGGCTAACCATTGGTATCGCGGTTTAAGATTTAAGACTTGCCGATGAATTGGGTGAATGCGTATCTCTCTCCCCGGAGACTAAATTATGTGATTTAGATGTTTAAAACATGAATTGCCTCATATGCATTTGTTTAGAATTGTACACTCAGCATATAGCTGAGCAGTGGAGACTTCCTCCATTGCAGGTGAAAAAAAAATGGAAAGAAGAAGCGTGAGGAGTAAGGTCGAGGAACGCCAGGGAAAGTATCACCTTGTTGTACTTATGGTTTTTTTTTCTAAACTTGTAATAAGAACTTTAAATTTGTAACATGTTTTGTTTGGAATCTTGGGAGAGATTGTAGTATTGTAATTGCTAGTAAACTCTTGTAGTCATGTTTTGAATTGTTGGTATATCCTGTGTTTGCGTTGGTTTTAAATCAGAAGGCCTAAGCTTGTAATTCTGCAGAATGATTGGTGTGCTGATGCAGATCAGTCGATTGGTTTCTTATTCAGTCGACTGGATCACTATTTTGAACTAAACACTACCTTGTATGTTTGGAAATCAGTCGACTGGGTTGAGAAAATAGTCGACTGGATGATGCCCCAGGGCAGGTGATTCTGCTTGAATAGAGTGTCAGTCGATCGGACAACTTCATTCGACTGATAAGGGTTCCCGACACAGTCGACTGGACCGGGCTATTGATATTTTAAACTTACTGCTTTTGATGGTCAGTCGACTGGACCTCTGTTCAAAATGTATTATTTTGGAAGTATTTCCAATTGGGCAAAACTTTTCTTTCTAGCTCTAATTTTAAAGGTTTTTACTTATGTTTTCCGTTGCGGTTTTACTTTAATGGAACTGGATAAGCTTTGATGACGTGCCACGTGTCCTATTTCCGAGCGTAGTAGGATGGGTCGTGACAGGGGAATACCTAATCATACAAATTGTTTGTTATATTTTATGGTTCGGGCTTGACAGAGCCTTGTGAGGTAGACCCAAGTTAATAAACACAAAATTTCCTAAATCACTTGTGTGAGTGGTACACAAGATTTGAGAATCTAACTTCTAACATGTGCGATTGTGTGTGGTGAGTAGGAAAGTACCCTCACCAAAGATCCCTATACGGTACTGAAGCGCACAAGTCTAGCAAGTGATGAAAAAGCCATGAAGAAATTAAATAAAAAAAAATTATCTAATTGATGTAAAGGAAAAATTACAAGAAGTAATTGAATGCCTTGAAAAATAAAAGACTATTCCTAAGAATGATGTTGAATGCGGTGTATCGAGATGACGTGGAGTGAATTGGTAGCTTGGCCAACCTGCTGATTTATAAATGTTTAGACGATAGAGATAAGGCAAGAAACTGATAAAACTAATCTGTTAAAAATTACTATATTTTATCTCCATCAGTCTGATAGACGATAGAGATAAGGCAATAAACTGATAAAACTAATCTGTTAAAAATTACTAGATTTTATCTCCATCAGTCTGATCTTGAATCTGGACTGTATCTTGACTTGATTCGTCTGACTTTCTGTCCAAGTTAAAGATATACTTCCCAAATCTTGAAACATTATCCTTCTTAATCTGATAATACCTTCCATCTATCAAAAATATTATCTTCCCATAAATGATAATATGTTAATAATATATAGAAATTTTATCACTTTGAACTTCCCTTTTCACAAAATAGTATAATTATCACCAATATTATACTGATAATATTAATCGTAGAGATTTTAGGAATGATAAACTTTCCAAAATTGGACCCATCACTAATTTCCAAAGACTACCCGTATGTAGTTTAATAGCCAAATAAAATGTGTTGGGCCGATTACCATGCATGTCCAAACAAGGCTTAGGCCGAAGTGGTACTGATCATATGAGCTTCGGCGAATTCTTTAGATACTAGTACAATGACCGGCCAATGATGGCCAATTAGTTTATTTTTATATGAAGTCAAAACAAATGGCCAAATCCTTGGAGGCCCGAACTGGGTAAAAGCCCAAATGGGATGCCCGATTTTCATTCTAAGCCTAACTAGCGGGCTTGGTCAATCCGAAAATAAAGCTAACTAGCTAAGCAAAATCCCATCCAAGGATGGCCCACCACTTGATATTAGACCTTTGCAATTTTCTATCGGGCTCAAGCCTCAATATGTCATTGTCATGCATATCATAGTGATTGAAGAAAGAAACTACCCTTACAGAGTGGGCTCTACCAATTTTACTCACCACCGACTCACAGTGAGCTTGTAATTTGAAGCGCACACAACTTCATCGGTCCAATCCACCTGTCCGAATTGTATTGCATGCCCCCAATTGGTTCAAGATTCATACTGCTCAAGTAACTTTGAATCAGTCATTTGGCCTCTAATTTTTGTAATCGGGTTCATAAGTTCAAGTAAAAAATCACAATCGACCTATACAAATTTTGAAACAAAAAAATGTATTTCTTAGATGCAAACACACGTTTTGTACCAAGGCAAGAAGTTGACATGCGAGAAGTTTCTCTAAAATCGACTGATTGACCGATTTACATCTCTATTGATCGGTTTTCAAATACCAAAAAAAAAAAAAAGGGACCAGCTGACCGATTTACGTCTCTAATGTCATTGTTGCATCTGTCTCGAAGAAATAAAATATAAATGAAACTTGTTTTAACATTGCATGGTCGAGTGAGTATTTGACTTAATGCCTAAGATTAGACTGAATTGAATAAAAAAAAAAACATACAATTTCAAGATTTAGATCTTTCTTCTCCCCAAAAGTGGAGTAGCAACATTAACCAATAGAAGTCCCATTTGTGTAAAAATAAACAATAGATTCATATCATTTTAATCGCATTAAGTAACAATAAATGTAAACAATAAATTCAAAGTCCCACAAACGCAGTATCACTACTGTACAAGAAATGTTCCCCTTAAATCTAAGATTCAAAATTTAACAAACATAACATATTAAAATTATTCTCATAACTTATAGCAAATGACACAAGCATTTTCCCCTTCTTACTCCTCTTGACTTCTATTAATATACAAATTAGCAAATGACACAACCATTTGGATCCTCGTTATTATTATAGTAATATTGATACTCTTCTGGAGTTGTATAGTAATACTGGTTTGTGGGCATTGGAGGATGGTGATAATAGTAGGCCTGGTACCAGGCCTTTTCAAGCTGAGCCAGGTCATCTTTTTTCTTCTGATCTTCTTTCTTGGGCTCATCTTTCTTCTTCTCAGGCTCTTTAGATGGCCCAACAGTGACTATCTCTGTGTGACAGAACTTCCTCAATTTAGCAGCCACACGTACTGGATCTATATCACCCACCACTGTCAGCTTCTTATCCTTCATGTCCAGGGCCACTGAATCAACCCCTGCAACATATATATATATATATATATATTAGAGATAAATTTACAATTATTAAATTTGAGAAATTTTTTTTTTTTTTTTTTAATTGTTGGCCGGGGGACAGAGAATAAATCCACTCAATTCTACCGACACCCTCACCGACCTCACGATCAGGGATGGATGGAGAAATTTGAAGTTTGTGACTTAACAAGAGCGAAACTAGTACGGAGTATATTGCATTTGAGGGTCGGCGGCAGCCCCTGAGCCAATTTGGTTTTTTTTTTTTTTTTTTATTGAGTAAAATAAGGAAAATTTTGGCACAGTACCTGAGATGCCAGAGACTGTCTTCATGGCTTTCTGCTTATCTTTGTCATCATGTAGATCCAACTTCAACACCACTTTCTGTCATACATACATAAAACCAAAATCACCATTAATTACTGAATAAATTACACACACACACACACACACACACACCCCATTAATTACTAAATGATTAGAAAAGGTTAAGCCTGGAATACAGAGCAAATTAAACTCACAAAAAGAGCAAAACCTTTGTACAAAAAGAGAAGGTGTAAAGAGAGAGAAATCAAGAATCGGAATATTGCAAAATTCATGGGTGTGATAGCAATTAAGTTAAGTGAATATACTTATATGGGATAAGTGAGAACTCTAACCTTCATATATTCTCTTAAATTGCAGAGATGCGAAGAAGAATCGTTTGCAGATCAAAAGCTTAATCTAAGAAGAACAAGAATATTGAGGGGAAAGGCAAGAAGTCTAGGGAAATGAAGAGAGTAGATTACTAATTAATTGAACTTTCCCAACTAGATTCAGCTGAGATGCCCAAACCTGAATGATAGCAATATGTATATATACACACACACATATATATATATAGAGAGAGAGAGAGAGAGAGAGAGAGAGAGAGAGAGAGAGAGAGAGAGAGGAGGGGGGGGAGGGGGGGACTGAGTCAACCAAGTCAAGGGGGCTGGGTCGACGGTCCACATTTTCAAGTCCATTCGGGGTGCAAAGACTAAACGACATATGCTGATACATTTATTAATCCATCTATTTCATAGTTAGAGTCTTTTTTTGGGAATTCTAATTATTTAAGGGGATATCACTGTTTATGGTGAACTTTTCAACTTTTTAATATTGTCCTTTTTTTAATTTTAAAATTTTAGTGTCATGTCAAAGAAATAGAGAGAATATTGTATATAATTAAGGACAAACTTAGAAAATGTGCATTAAAGTATATTGACTTTTCAAAGAGGACTCTTAAAATAGAACTTGAAAAAATGGAATCAAGAACTCTTAATATGGGACGGAGGGAGTAATTATTTTGTGAAGTATGAAAATGACATAGTTTTGTGTGGAAACGACGCGTAATGAACAGATTAAGTCGTTCTGCAAAATCACTAACTTACTCAATTTATTATTATTATTTTTTTTTGGCAAGGTTATATTGAGCCGTTTCTCATACGAAAATATGAATTGTAACCATTAAATAAGAATTTAGTAATAAATGCATTTTCAATTTCTTCAGAATCTCATTCAACGGTTAAAATCTACTTTTTCATATGAAAAACTTCATCTTCTTCCTTTAGATCATTGCAATGGTATCATTGAAGAGTAATACTTGAGGCACAACTAAAGCCACAACCTTTTTTGCACAACCTTTATTTTGTGTCTATCTCTCTCTTGATGGGTTCCACAGTGCCAGTGACCCCACAGTGCCCACTAGGAGAGAGATAGACACAAAATAGAGGTTATGCAAAAAAAGTTGTGATTGTGCCCCAAATATTACCCATCATTGAAGTAGGCGTAAATGAGGTGTCCTCCTGGCTTCTTAATCATGTGCAACGCGTTATCAGTCTATACCGTAGATTTGGAGAGGATAGTGGGTATCGGATCTCTTTCTTTTTTTTTTTTTGCTACGAAATGGGGATCGGATATTAAATGTGTTGAAAAGGCTGTCACCGAATATATCAAAATGAGTAATCATTAATGAGTAGCGCTATATATACACATTTTTTGACACACTTTTTGATACACAGTTTTAAATGCATGTACCTTGTGCTATGTAAGTGGTGCAAAAAAAAGTGTAAAAAATTCAAACAGCACAAAATACATGTGTTTAAAGCATAGTGTGTCAAAAAGTGTGTGTATCAAACATTTCACATCATTAATTCTAGAGTCACACATAAGCAAAAAAAAAATTTCTAGAGTCACAAAATTTTACACTAAATAATTTTGGTTCTTGATTCTGGTTGATTTAGTGTGGGACTCATGTGTTTCCCACAGGAGGCCCTATTAGAATCAAAGACTATGATTATTTTGTGTGAAATTTGTATGAATCTAGTATTATTGTATCAAAATTGGGATCTGGTGTAATCTAAAAGTCCAACTAGAGGTGCCAAACAGGCAAGGTTTGCCCGGTCCGGCCTGACCCATTTTTTAGGGCTAAAAGCCCAGCCCGGATGCCCCTGTCATCCATGGCCCGTCCCGTCCCGTCTCCAGAGCCCGGCCCGAAGCCCGATAGAACTAACTAGTTTGGCAATTCCTCCTCCCCCCCCCCCCCTCTTCTTTTTTTTTTTTGCACTTTTTACCCTTGTAGCGGTTATTAAACTACTAGTTTTAGAGGGAAAATGTAAGCATGACTACTTTTTATCACTTTTTTTTTTTTTTTTCCATTTTTTACCCCTTGAACTCATATTGGCCCGCCTCTAGCTTGGCCCTAGTGGAATTGGTCTGCCGATCCGAGCCGAACACACCTCCTCTCTTCCCAACCCATCCCTCTAGCCCAGTTGAGCTTGATTTTTCCGAGCTCGGCCCAGCCCGTTGGACACCTTTAAGTCCAACGTAGAATTAGTGAAACTAGACAAGGCACGGACACCTATACAAGAAATAGACACTCACCAAACTTGAATTCTTACAAGAAGTAGTTAAAAGTTGGACTTTGACTAAACTTGCTCTTATTTTAAACTTTCCCAAACAATCTCCTAATTTTTTTTAATATTTTCTTTCTTTCACTATATCAGGTTAATCGTTTGAATAGTGTGTATACCATATTTTCCAACTAGATACAGCAATGTCAGCAAATTGTCATTAAAATAAAATTAAAAAAATAAATAAACTACATACAGCAAAGCAATTGTGCATTTTAATGTTAAAGTATTTTGACACATTGCAAATTTGCAACCACTGATACTCTTTTGAGTGACAATTTAATAAATATTGTTTAATATTTATTAAATTATGATACATGGTAAATTTTGTTGTATTATATATATATATATATATATGGATATATATTGTTGAAAGTGATTTTTGGTAGTGGGAGTTGGGGGAGAGATATGAGAGCGAGTTCTATGTTTTTATTTGTTTTAATATTTGCTACTGAATATGCTCCAACCTCATTATCAAATTCGTTCTTTAAATTTAATATAAGTCTATTCGTCTAGTTCAGCATTGAAAAAAGTAATTTGACAATTGCTACAATGACACGACTGGAGGCAAACCTTAACCATTGTTGACCTTTTTTTTTTTTTTTTTTGCTAAAACATTGTTGACCTTTTACCCCAAGGCGTGTTATACTTTCCCTTTTTTTTTTCTTTTTTTTTTTCATATTTTTAGAGTAATGTTATAGACACAACACATTGTATAACACAAAATACAATATGGTTTTAAATGCCTTGTACCCTGTGCTGTTTGAATTTTTCATACTTTTTATGCACCACTAACACAACACAAAATACATGCATTTAAAACTCTGTTGTGCTTCATGTTGTGCAATTTGTTGTGTCTTTAACATTTCTCTTTTATTATTTTTTTTCCTTTCCTAAAAATTCACCAACCAAACAAAACCTAACACATGTGTCACAAACCCATAATTAAGCCGTAAATAAGCAAGCTTCCACGATCCCAACTGGAGACTCACCAGAATCATACCCAGAAGTAAAAAATGAAAGAAAAAGAAAAAAATAAATAATAAAATAAATAGAGAAGTAATCTGTCTTTACTCCAACTTAAACATATACAACAAATGTCAGTACAAAGCTGTAAAAGTTGCCAACACAATCAATAAAAGCCAATATTTGTGACAAACTTGTGCTTGAACAAAAAGAAGACACCATAGTAAACAGAAACGAAAGGGATAAGAAAAACTATCAAGTATATCCACATTTCAACCCAATACCATTGTCCATTTATGAAGCAATAATTTAGCATCATATTGCAATATAAGCAAGAGGACTTTAACACGCGAAAGATCTCAAACAGGCGATAACTCAAACCTACACGACGTCCAATTGCAAAAAAAAAATTCAATTGGAAAAAACGACATCCAAACTGTGCAAAGTCTGCAGAAATTCCTACTCCAAAGGGAGGGGAGTGGAAGGGACCGAATGAATTTGCCTTAAATCTCCGGGGCTGGGGCTGGAGTTGGAACCGGAGGCTTCAGAAGTGGCTATAGAGCCTTTACAACAATACCTATATTTGGCCGAAACTCACCCTCGTACTACACACATAAGGCTGCCACAGCCGCCAACTGCATGACCAAATGGTAAATGCATCGTTAGCCTCAACATCGGTGCGTGTATGTGTGTGTTTGTGTGTAACAACCTGCATTTTCATTTAGTTTTAATTGCATTTGCACTTTTAATCTGTATTCCCGGTGTTAATTTAAATTGCAATTCTCATGTTTGAAATCTTGTTACTTGTTTAATTCATATTAAAATTCTTGTTGGGGTCAAACTGCAATATTTATAAATTTAGTAATACCTACGTTGGATTTCAAATATGTATTTCAAAACGGTGGAAACATTTTCTTTTAATTCAAAAAGTATTTTTATAAACCGGAGAATCATTTCTTACGTTAATATAATTTTCCTGTATTTTTGTGGAGATCACCGCGCCGCGAAAATATCAGTTTATATCGATAACTGTCCGCGCCGCTTTGATCTCCCACAGTTTGGGAATCTCTACCAATCAAGACTTGACACTTGCTTTAATCTTATCTAATCTAACCAATGTTTGTTTTGGGCTTGTTTGGGAATGCATCTAGTGTGTAAGTTAAATTAGTGCCATAAGTTGTTTTCCCAAACACCCTGATAGATTTCTAGATGATTTTCTAGTGCCTTGTTTGGCTATGCTATTAGTATGCCATAAGCTAATTTGCTAAACAACCTAAGTTGGCCCCTAGCTTAGCCTAACAACTCTTATAAACCAAATTGTTGTATTTGTAGTATAGATATATATATATATCTGTTGTGTATATACGTATATGCTATATATATTATGTGTAATTAGTATTTACAAAACAAACTAATTTGTAGAGTGTGAGAGGTTGATCTTGGCCCCCAAGTATTGATTTTCTATATATATACACTACACACTCTCTCTCTCTCTCTCTCTCTCTCTCTCTCTCTCTCTCTCTCTCTCTCACACACACACACACATTCTGGAGTTTACAAACTGAAATTTTAGAGAGAATATATATATAGAGAGAGAGAGAGAAGAGGATTTACAGAAATTTATTTTAGGGAGAGAGAAGCTCTTGTTCACCATAGCCAAGATTCATTTTGGTTTGCTTAATTCTTGATTTCTTTCTCAACTAAACTCTCAAACTTCAATCAGTGAGTATTTTGAACTCATTCAGAATGTAATTCATGCTCTAATTTCTATTTACATATATGTAATTGTGAATCACCATGGTTGTGTTCATCCATGGATCTTCAAGCTTGAAAAAGTAGATTTTTCAAACTTAACCAAAATTCATTTTGATAGATAAAAATGAAAGATTATAGTCCATACATGTTATGTTTAAAGTTGTAGAGCTTAATTCATTCATATAAGAAAGTATATTAGAATTGAAGTTTTGTCACCTATCGATTTTTCGTAAAATTCGATAGCTATGATTGAAATTGGTTAAATCCGATCACATATTCATAATCCTTGCAGAAAAACGGAGATAACCATATATTACAAGTCATGTTTGCATTTGGATTTCAAAATAGGTCAAAAATAGGCCTTAAATTCGTAACAGGAGAGAAACTGCTGATACCAATCGATTGGCATGTATACCAATCGATTAGCTTGTTTCAGCAATGACGACTTTTAGTAAAACAGTCATAACTTCCTCTAGAAAACTCGAAAACGTGCACCGTTTGAAGCGTTAGAAACTAGACTCAAAGACCCTTATTTTGATGTGTAATTCATCCACAAAAAGTATATCTCGTTTTTGAGGGCATTGCTTCAAAGTAGACCTACTTGTGTTCTAGTAGTGATAAAAGCATATTAAAGTATTCCAAGTTGGTTTCATCAGAGAAACGATTGTACATGTTTTATCACATCAACAAGAATGTTAGCAGTCGCCAAATATCCTTGGACGTATCCATTTAGAAATTAACCAAGTTGGTTACGACATATGAAGTCCATATAGGCAGATAGTAGCCAAATTCCTAAGAAGTTGAGGTAAGCCAAAGCCCTCATGAATACATTAGGCACTGACGAACTTCCTGAGTCAAATCTCAGAACAGTCAACATAGCCTACGGCCCAGAGTTTGGAAGGAGAATTAGAATAAGAATATGATCTCTTTGCTACTAGACAGTCGTAGTCCGAATACGTGTTTGGTGTGTTATGTATACTTGAATTATATTATGTATACTTGGATTTTATTATATACTTATATTATAGTACGATTATATTATATAATGCTATTAACCCGTTAGGCTGGACCTGTGTGTAGGAGTATAGATGGCCGAGTCACCTCAGGCAACCGAGAACCAATCAAGAGGACAATCCCAGTTGTTATCCCCAGAAGTCGATCCCATTGGTCGGGTCACTTATTCTAAGTTTATGGGAGATGGGTAATAGAGTCACCGTAGGTCAGTTAGGAGATCATCTATACGAGAGTTTCCTTGAACAATCATCTGAGCTGTAGCAAGGCAAGAGAAAGTTCCAAGAGATGGTGACTCTAATTGAGGGCAAGGGTACAAGCAGACCAAGCAGCCTTTGTGCTAATTGCAACCTACCAGGTCACATTTGGTATGATTGCAATGAAACTCAATGGATGGAATACGGTAGTCTGAGTCACCTCCGTAAGGAAAAGAATGCACCAAAAGCGGAGAAGAAGAAATGGAAAACCAATGCATGACAATGACCAGTATACATTCCCTTCCATGCACTGGGATAATTCTTCCACTTCCAATGCATGCAATCAATGCTTCCCAACATTCCAGGGAAGCCACGTTGTTCCCTGACTGCTAGTAATCTAGCAATGTCATTAGTGTTTGGTGCTCTTAGATGCACATCACCAAAGACTGTGACAATTGTTTTCACAAACCTTCTCAGACTCTCAATTGTTGTACTTTCTCTAATCCGCACATATTCGTCCACATAATCTGCTGGAGAGCCACAGACAAGCATTCTCAATCCGGCTGTTATTTTTCTGAAGAGAAGACAAGTCGTGAACACCGACAGCATCTCTTCTTTTGAAAAAATATGGATCACCTTGTTCCACCTCATTGACAATTCGATAAAACAAAGAACGAGTCATTCGAAACCTTCATCAAAATAGATTGTTAGGAAACACTGAATTTTTTGAGAAATAGTCTTGATATAATCTTTCATGACCTTCAACTCTACCATGATCGATGTTAACATGGCCTGGAATAGAATCACGACGGCATGTATTTCGCCTTCGACTTTCTAATAGCTCATCTTCTATCACCACATTTGCTAACAACTCAAACTCGTCATCCAAGTCAGAATGAAAATCTTCCAAAATGTTAGGAAAACGAAGCATAGTATATGAAAGAGAGAAATTGAATTGAGACTAATGAAAAGTGTAGAAGAGATGGATTAAAACATAGGTGATAGAACTCATATTTATAGATATAATTGGGTGAATTTTGAATTTTCAAAATTAGCAGTTAAATTTTTAATTTAAATTTGAGCGGCAAAATTTGAAATTTCAAAATTTGGTATTTTTTTTCAATTTTGAATCACATTTTGGCGATTTTTAAAATTTTGAATTAACAAATTTTGGCAGGAAATTTCAAATTTCAAATTTAGGTGGGACAACTTTTGAAATTTCAAATTAACGGATTTATTTTAAAATTTGATTTTTCATTTTATTTCTAGAAATGTTATAATTATTTGAATGAAAATATAGAAAATACAAAAAGAAAATAAATGCCTAGTCATTTATGCCTTGTGTGGTTGGAGGAGATTTGGCAAATTGCCTAGCCACTTTACTATTCAACAAGCCAAAATTGTATTTTTGCCTAGTGTTTTTACCTTTTACCCTTGGAGTTGCTCTGATAGAGACAGAGTTGTGTCCTCTTTGCTTTTGAGAGTGATGAGTTTCTCATTTATGAATTGGTTTAAATATGCCTGGGCATTTAGGGCCGTTAAAATTTTCCTAAAGTAATTTGATGACCCAAATAGGTCATTACTTTTAACTACAGATTACTTCTTCCGAGTTACTTTGGTTCATGGATTCTTAGGGTGCATGGATTCTTATTCTACCCTAAGATTACTAGTAATCTTAAAAGTTATCCTTGTTTGGTTCATGAATTATTCATTGAATTGTGGGTCCCATTGGATTTAGAATCCCCCCAAAGCCAAGGTGAAAAATAGAGTGGATTCTAAATCCTAACTTGAAGGTGGTATTCTCAAAGATTACTAGGGTTTTGGATTTCTTATTTCATACTACCTAAATTAGCCCTTATATTTGTGAAAGATAAAAGTTAATATCATTCCTATTATCGATAGCCTTCAAGGGTAGCTTCGGTATTTAATATCATTCCTATTTCATTTTCTTTGACCCAACCAAACACTGGATTCTAAATCCAGCTAGGATTCGCTTGTGAACCAAACACTTTACAGGGATTCAGGTTCTTAGAAAATTGATTATTAGTGTTATGATTCCTGGTAATCAGAATACACCTAAAATAATCCATGAACCAAACGGGCCATTAATGAGTAATGCTATGTAATAACCTGCATTTCCATTTAATTTAAAATTCATGTCCATACTTAATTTATGTGTATTGGCATTGGCATATTTAAATTCAATTGGCATGGTCTGCTTTTACTTTAATTCCAGTCACTTGTTTGGAATATTAATTTCTTATCTAATTCACATTTAAAGTTTATTGGGGGCCAAACTGCAATTTTACAAAAGTTAGTAATACCTGTGTGCATTTCAAAATCCGTATTTCAAAACGGTGAAAACAACTTCTATTGACTCAATCAGTATTTTTATAAAACCAGAAAATCATTTCCTACATTAAAATGAAATTCCGGTATTTTGTGGTGACCACCGCGCCCCGAAAATACTAGTTAGTGTTCAAAACTGTCCATGTTGTGTTTAACTTCCACAGATTTTGGAAGTGACCGATTTAGACATTTACTTTATTTCCAATTATGGCAAGTAATCATTGGATAAGGCATTGTTTGGGAATGTTTAGCTTATATGTGCAAATGTTGTGTCCATAAGCTATTTTGCCAAACACCTCAAGATTGACCCCTACTACTCTAAATTGCCTCTTCACAATCTGTAGAATTATATACGTATATGTATTGTGTATTTTCAGAAATTGAAAATCCATTTCATTTGTAGTGTGAGGATGAAGGGACTTGGTCCCCAAGATTTCCAAATTGAATTTCTATATGTATGCTATACACTATCTCACATACACTCTCATTCTGCATTATAAACACAGAGAGTTTAGAGTGAGCTTGAGAGTCTAAACCACTGAAAATATAGAGAGAGAGAGAGAGCTCTTGTTCTCCATAGCCTAGCTTGTAATTGGATTCTTATTTGGTCTCTCTTTCTCAACACTTATCTCTACACTCTTAATCACAGTGAGTATTATTAACTCACTCCCAATGTAATTCTATACTTATTTGCTGAGCATGTGTATGTTTAATTGAAGCACCATTGCTAAATTCGTCCATGGAAGCTTGAGCTTCAAAAATCACCATTTTTCAAACTCAATCATAATTCATTTTTAGAGATGAATATGGAAGATTATACCTCATTGATGTTATGTCTGAAGTTTTAGAACCCAATTCGTTCATATAAGAAAGTATATTAAAAATGAAGTTTTGACATGTTTTAGTTTTTCCTAAAATTAGAGAGCTATGAATCAAATGGTGTTAAATTGACTTTAGATTCTTAATCCTTGTGAAAAATCGAAGAGAATCATATATTATATGTCCTATATACTTTAGAATTCCAAAATGGGTCATTTTGGACCCCTTAAGCTGAAACAGAGCAGTTTCTGCGAAGAAGATGAAGCCTCAGCTTCACCTCGCGCCACGATCGCGCGCGCGAGTATCGCGCGAGCGGCCCGCGCGAGCGACCCGCGCGCGCGAGGTATGCGTCTCCAGGCAGACGTAAGAGTTTATATATATAAAAGAGAAAATTGGCTGGTCGCGCGAGAACGCCTTCGCACGAGCGATCCGCGCGCGCGACCTTGCTTTCCTCAGGCAGACAGAAAAGTTTATTAATAAAAGGAAAATGGGCTTATCGCGCGAGCGGCCCGCGCGCACGAGGTTTAGCAGTTTCTGTTTTTGTCTGTTTTTCTGTTAAGGGACTGTTTGGATGAAATTTATATACTGTTGAGGTTCTGTTTGGGAAACTTGGTTAATCAGAACTCTATTTGGTTATGTTTGAATGATTAAAACATTATAGTATGACTCATTAATCCCCGTACGCGTGTTGTTCCTTTAATTCAGCATTTTTGTTTAAGTGCATACCATTCATGTGGGTCAGTGGTACATGCATAGGGGTGTCAGTCTGTATGGAAAAGAGTAATGGTAGTGTGGAAAGAGTATGAGTTTGTGGTTGTGGTCGTGGTTGTGGTCGTGGTTGTGGTTGTGGTTGAGCTTGTGGAGAGGGTATCTTTGAAATGCGACGGTGGCAAATTTGGACACTCCCTGACGCCCATGGAAGCGTTAAAGTGTGTGAAGCCGAACTCGGACATTCCCTGGCACCCATGGTAGTGCTAAAGTGTGGCCTACGGACACTCCCTGATAACTCGAGTCTGGATACTGTGCGAGGGGTTGCCCCGGTATTTGCATGGCGGTTAGGGTATTCAAAGTGTGAGGCATTGGACACTCCCTGGTACCCCGGACCAAAGTGTGAGGCAAACTGGACACTCCCTGGCGCCCCGTTGCTAAAGTGTGGCTGTCTGAGTGTTTCAAAGATACCAGGAGTAGGATAGTGGGTTGTTGTGGCTGTCGAGAGAAAAGCGTCGGCAAGATGAGTATGGTGCATTGTTCGCATACACGGTCCCATCTGTGTAAATTTACCCTCTTTAAATAATGTTGTGGTTATTTTTTCTAAACGAGCTCTTTAATCATAATTATAAACTTGTGGATTTAATTTTGAATTGGAAAAAGGTAAATGGGTATGTTTTACATTTAAAGTCATGTTTTTAATACTCACCAGCTTCTTGAAGCTGACGACGTTGATGCGTCCTGGACATTCGTGTTCAGGCTTTTCAGGTTATAACCAGGAGGAATCATACGACTATGCTAATTAAGAATGGCTGCTGTTGGGACGAGAAACTATTTATTATATGTTTTAAGTTTTATCTGTTTTAAGTTATGAACTGTTTGGTTTTAAGGATGACTGTAACCGACACTAAGTTATTATTTTATTTTCAAGGCGGTCTGTGCCTTAGTTGACCCCGGTTCATAAGATGTAATAAGTTAGAAAATTTTTGTAAGCCTAGATTGCTTTACTCTGATTATATGTTTTGTTGTTTGACGTTTGGGACGGAATCGATCCTTCAAACTGTCGCGACCTACGGGTCCATAAAGGAAATTAAACGCTTTCCTTATTTATGCTACGTCGGGGCGTGACAGGATTTAGTGGTATCAGAGCCAGGTTATTATTTATCACAAGATAGTTTAGCCAGGTTAGGGTTTACCAGTATAGACCCGATTCCACATTCCATTAAGTGTTACACACCCGATGATACGACAGGGAGGATAGACTCAGAACCCAAACGCCTAAGATTATTCTGTTCTGACTTTAAGTAGTACCTTTTCAGGTATGGATCCAGCTCAGCCCCTGTTTGTACCTGATGCTTTTGGAGGGCATTGGGTTACTGTAGGAGCTATAGTACCGGCCTCGGCGACCCTTTATTTCACTGCTGTTGGGCAGCGTGCAGCTGCTACCGTCGAGCTAGACCTCTGGCATCAGATTCATATATTAGGACTGGTCGACCTATCTCGTGCTCGCCTCGAGATTCTTTACTTCATAGAGATCCAGCGCTTAGTACTCGTTGAGATGGTTCGCTTGGTTAATAGCGATACCTTCTATCTTCCCCTTGAGGTTCAGGTTGTGCAGGCCCACCTTGCACAGCTGGAGGTACCTCCACCGGTCGTCCCTGCTGTTGAGGATGACGGTGACGTTGATATTGTGCTCGCTTCTATTTCTGAGGAGGATGGCTTAGGATGGGACGACTTTGCGGTCGACCTTGAGGAGGCGCTTGCACTTGAGCCAGTCTTGCCTGAGGCAGATATCCCTGGACCTGCTTCACTGATGACCTCTCACAGTTGTAACTTTGGGGCAGGCCCCTCCCATGTTCAGCGACTGCATCAGGCCGACTCGCTTGACCTGTTGATGGCTACCTACGGCGATGACTGACTGTTTAGATATCGCCTTGTACATATTGACTGTTTTGACTATTAGCTCTATCTCTTTTTGCAGCTGTAATTACATGCATTAGAGTGTAGGGCAATGACCCCATTTTTGTAACATTAACTCTTGCATGCGTCCTAACCCATGCAGATAGGGTAGGCATTGATCTGACCATACATGCTTTTTGTATCTACTTGACAGAAGTTATATATATAAGATATACTCTTTTGAATGTTGTTATCATTTAAATTACTTCATAGCACTGTTGCATGCATGTTTCTCATTCTACTACCACTATCATGCATAGAATGGCTGGAGGAGTCAGGAGAAACAGGAACCTGATCGAGGGAGCGCCCGAGGCTGCTGATCCTACAGGGATGTTTGAAGCATTTATCAGACGGTTCAGAAAGAATCGGTAATACGAACGACAACAGAAGAGACCGTCAAACGGGAGACAAGTTGCTAGAAAGATTCCGTGCACTAAGGCCCGAACAGTTTGCGGGTACCGCGGAACCCTGGAAGGCGGAACAGTGGTTGAGACAGATGGACCGGATGTTCGAAGCTGTCCAATGCAACGAGATAGACAAGAGAAGATTGGCTACGTTTCAGCTGACCGATGCTGCCGCAGATTGGTGGGATTCGGTCATAGCTACTATCGGGAATAGAGCTGCAACGGGAATGACGTGGACTGCGTTCAAGGGGAGATTCTTGGAGAAGTACTTCCCGGCTACGGAGAGGCACAGAAGAGAAAAGGAATTCATGGATCTGACGCAAGGAACCAAGTCGGTGCAAGAGTACACCACACAGTTTGAAAGACTGTCTCGGTTTGCTCCACACCTGGTTGATACTGAAGAGAAGAAGATCCGGAAGTATAATCAAGGGCTGACACCGCAGATTCGTCGCCTGACTCTCGGCCACTTGGATAAATTGTTTGAAGGACTTGTTGGTTTGGCTACTGATCTGGAAGAGGATGCCCGAGTGAGCCGAAAACAATTTGAATTCCGACCGCCTCAAAGGGGTAATTTTGGGAATAGACCACCAATGAACCGTACCCAAGGGCAGAAGAGGAATTTCGACGGAAGCAAGAAGACTCAGGCTATTACCTATCCGACTCAACCCCGAACAGGAGAAGGAAGTAGTAGTGGAAAGTGTTTCAACTGTGGCAACCCTGGTCATTTGGCTCGTGATTGTAAGGCACCAAGGCGTGCTACTCAGCAAGGAATAGTCTGCTTCAACTGTGGTGAACCAGGTCACATCAGCAGGTTCTGTACTGCTCCTAAGCAGGTGACTTATGGTCAACAGGGTCAGACTCGCTTGAATGCTGTTATCCCTGATGCCGCTGGATATGATGGAACTGCGTATGAAGAAGGAAATTATGGAGAAGCTCAACCTGATCAGCAAGCAGTAGAAGGTACATTAACTCTGTTTAACTCCCATGTTAAAGTATTATTTGATACGGGTGCTGCTCTTTCGTTCATATCTGTTAATACAATTCGGAGATTGGGTATTTTACCTCATCGCTTAGAGAAAGCTTTGAAGGCTACTTCGCCACTAGGAGCTGCGGTCAGATTAGGACACGTGTGCAAGGATTGTCCCTTACGGTTAGGAGACCGTGAAATCCCTGCTAGGTTGATTGTCCTATCGATGAAGGAGTTCGACATAATTCTAGGAATGGATTGGCTCTCTCAGAATCAAGTGAAGTTGGATTGTGCGAGGAAGAGAATTACATTCCCCGACAATGAGAATCAACCCTTTGATTTTCAATGTAACCCTTCGGGAGATATGTTCCTCACGAGATGTTTAGCCAACATCGAAGTCGTCAGTACAGAGGTGACAGCTTCATCTATACCTGTAGTCAAGGACTTCGAAGAAGTATTTCAAGACGTTTCTGGTTTGCCGCCCGAGAAAAGTATAGAGTTCTGCATTGAACTTATATCGGGTACCGTACCGATTACCAAGGTTCCCTACAGAATGGCCCCCACAGAACTGTTGGAATTGAAAGAACAAGTTCAAGAGCTCGAGAACCTAGGTTTTGTACGTCCAAGTACATCGCCTTGGGGAGCACCGGTGTTATTTGTAAAGAAGAAGGACGGGACAATCAGATTGTGTATCGACTACAGAGAACTGAACCGTGTGACTATCAAGAACAAGTATCCTTTGCCTCGGATTGACGATTTGTTTGATCAACTACAAGGAGCTACGACATTTTCCAAGATAGACCTTAGGTCGGGATATCATCAGTTGAGGGTACGAATAGAAGACATACCTAAGACTGCTTTCAGAACCTGATATGGTCATTATGAATTTCTGGTGATGCCGTTTGGAATGACGAATGCCCCGGCAGTATTCATGGATTTGATGAATAGAGTGTTCAAGCCTTATTTAGATCAGTTTGTCATCGTCTTTATAGATGATATTTTGATCTATTCTAAGTCAGGAGAAGAACACGAGCAACATCTACAGATTGCGATGCAGACGCTCAAGGACCATCAGTTGTATGCCAAGTTCAATAAGTGTGAGTTCTGGTTGCAAGAAGTGAAATTTTTGGGACACAAGGTGTCATCTCAAGGAATTTCTGTGGATTCATCCAAGACCGATGCTGTATCAAACTGGGTTAGGCCAAGCAACCCTACAGAAGTTTGGAGTTTTCTAGGACTCGCAGGCTATTACAGGAGATTCGTTGAGGAATTCTCAAAGATAGCAGCACCTTTAACTGGGTTGACGAAGAAGAATCTGAAGTTCGAATGGACAGAGAAGCATGAGCGAGCCTTTCTAGAGTTGAAAGAGAGACTCACAACCGCACCAGTACTAGCAATACCCAAGCCTGATGAAAAGTTCACTATCTTTAGTGACGCATCATATCAAGGGTTAGGGTGTGTACTTATGCAAGATGGCAGAGTTATCGCCTATGGATCCAGGCAGCTGAAGCCGAATGAGTTGAACTATCCCATTCATGATTTGGAGTTGGCAGCAGTAGTCTTCGCACTCAAGATTTGGAGACACTATCTCTACGGTGAGAAGTTTGATTTATTCTCCGATCACAAGAGTTTGAAATACTTGTTCACACAGAAAGAGTTGAACATGAGGCAACGCAGGTGGATGGAGTTGATCAAAGATTACGACTTCACATTAGAATATCACCCGGGTAAAGCTAATGTAGTTGCTGATGCCCTGAGTCGACAGACTCGTGAGACGATCGCCTCCTTAATGGTTAGAGAGTGGCGAGCATTGGAGACCTTGGCGGAATTCGATGTACAGAGTGCTGAAGAAGGAAAAGGACAATTGTTCGGATGTCTTATCCTGCAGCCTGTTCTTATCGACCGCATTATTGGAGCTCAGAAAGAAGATGAGAAGTTTCGGGCATGGTTCGTGAAGATGTCAGAAAAAGACCCGACAGAATGGAAAGTGGGAGTCGATGGAGGATATCGGTGCAGGGATAGATTGTGTGTGCCAGGTAATGAAGAGTTAAGGAAGGATATCCTGGAAGAAGCGCATAAGTCAAGATATACAGTTCACCCGGGAGGAACGAAGATGTACAAAGATCTGAAGAGAAATTTCTGGTGGGAAGGTATGAAGAAAGACGTGGCCGAATTTGTATCCAAGTGTTTGACGTGTCAGCAAGTCAAAGCTGAACATCAGAGACCGTCAGGATTGTTGCAACCGCTACCTATTCCTGGTTGGAAGTGGGAACACATTACGATGGATTTTGTAGTAGGATTACCTCGATCGCAGCAGAATCATGACGCTATTTGGGTAATCGTGGATCGATTGACAAAATCCGCTCATTTTATTGCTTATAGTATGACATACCCGGTAGAGAAGATGAGCCGGATGTACATACAACAAGTTGTGCGACTTCACGGTGCACCTGTGTCAATAGTGTCAGACCGTGACGCGCGTTTTACCTCTGGATTTTGGGAAAGTCTGCAAGAAGCTATGGGAACTTCGCTCAAGATGAGCACTGCTTTTCACCCTCAGACAGATGGGCAGACTGAGCGTGTTAATCAGGTCATGGAAGATATGCTCAGGGCTTGTGTGATCGATTTTGAAGAATCTTGGGAAACGCACTTGCCGTTGGTTGAATTTGCTTACTATCACGCGAGTATAGGTATGGCTCCGTTCGAAGCATTGTACGGACGACCATGTCGTTTCCCTTTGTGTTGGGCAGAGGTTGGGGACTCAGAATTGTTGGGACCAGACTTGGTTAGAGAAACCAACGAGAATATTTCTTTGGTCAAGGAGAGGATGAGAACCGCTCAAAGCCGATATAAGAGTTATGCTGATCGACGCCGGAAGGATTTGGAGTTTAGTGTTGGGGATCACGTGCTTCTCAAGGTTTCACCAACTCGAGGAGTAGTACGTTTTGGTCTCAAGAGAGGGAAATTAGCTCCGCGTTTTATCGGACCGTTCGAGATTTTGGAACGTGTCGGGAAAGTAGCTTATCGACTGGCGCTACCACTGAAGATGTCCGGGGTTCACAACGTATTTCACGTAAGTATGTTGAGGAAATACATACGAGACCCCTCGCACGTGGTTAGTTATGACGATATTGAGACGAGTCATAACGTTTCTTACAAGGAAAGACCTGTGAAGATTCTGGACCAGAGTATCAAGAAGTTGAGGAATAAAGATATCTCGTTGGTGAAGGTTCAGTGGAATCACCATGACGAGAACGAAGCCTCGTGGGAAGTTGAAGCTGATATGAGGAAAAAGTACCCGGAGTTGTTTCAGGACTAGTTAGTCTTGATTTCGGGGACGAAATCCTGTTTAAGGGAGGAAGGGTGTAATAACCTGCATTTCCATTTAATTTAAAATTCATGTCCATACTTAATTTATGTGTATTGGCATTGGCATATTTAAATTCAATTGGCATGGTCTGCTTTTACTTTAATTCCAGTCACTTGTTTGGAATATTAATTTCTTATCTAATTCACATTTAAAGTTTATTGGGGGCCAAACTGCAATTTTACAAAAGTTAGTAATACCTGTGTGGATTTCAAAATCCGTATTTCAAAACGGTGAAAACAACTTCTATTGACTCAATCAGTATTTTTATAAAACCAGAAAATCATTTCCTACGTTAAAATGAAATTCCGGTATTTTGTGGTGACCACCGCGCCTCGAAAATACCAGTTAGTGTTCAAAACTGTCCATGTTGTGTTTAACTTCCACAGATTTTGGAAGTGACCGATTTAGACATTTACTTTATTTCCAATTATGGCAAGTAATCATTGGATAAGGCATTGTTTGGGAATGTTTAGCTTATATGTGCAAATGTTGTGTCCATAAGCTATTTTGCCAAACACCTCAAGATTGACCCCTACTACTCTAAATTGCCTCTTCACAATCTGTAGAATTAATCTGTAGAATTATATACGTATATGTATTGTGTATTTTCAGAAATTGAAAATCCATTTCATTTGTAGTGTGAGGATGAAGGGACTTGGTCCCCAAGATTTCCAAATTGAATTTCTATATGTATGCTATACACTATCTCACATACACTCTCATTCTGCATTATAAACACAGAGAGTTTAGAGTGAGCTTGAGAGTTTAAACCACTGAAAATATAGAGAGAGAGAGAGCTCTTGTTCTCCATAACCTAGCTTGTAATTGGATTCTTATTTGGTCTCTCTTTCTCAACACTTATCTCTACACTCTTAATCACAGTGAGTATTATTAACTCACTCCCAATGTAATTCTATACTTATTTGCTGAGCATGTGTATGTTTAATTGAAGCACCATTGCTAAATTCGTCCATGGAAGCTTGAGCTTCAAAAATCACCATTTTCCAAACTCAATCATAATTCGTTTTTAGAGATGAATATGGAAGATTATACCTCATTGATGTTATGTCTGAAGTTTTAGAACCCAATTCGTTCATATAAGAAAGTATATTAAAAATGAAGTTTTGACATGTTTTAGTTTTTCCTAAAATTAGAGAGCTATGAATCAAATGGTGTTAAATTGACTTTAGATTCTTAATCCTTGTGAAAAATAGAAGAGAATCATATATTATATGTCCTATATACTTTAGAATTCCAAAATGGGTCATTTTGGACCCCTTAAGCTGAAACAGAGCAGTTTCTGCGAAGAAGATGAAGCCTCAGCTTCACCTCGCGCCACGATCGCGCGCGCGAGTATTGCGCGAGCGACCCCTCGTGCGAGCGACCCGCGCGCGCGAGGGATGCGTCTCCAGGCAGACGTAAGAGTTTATATATATAAAAGAGAAAATTGGCTGGTCGCGCGAGAACCCCTTCGCGCGAGCGATCCGCGCGCGCGACCTTGCTTTCCTCAGGCAGACAGAAAAGTTTATTAATAAAAGGAAAATGGGCTTATCGCGCGAGCGGCCCGCGCGAGCGACCCTTCGCGCGAGCAGCCCGCGCGCGCGAGGTTTAGCAGTTTCTATTTTTGTCTGTTTTTCTGTTAAGGGACTGTTTGGATGAAATTTATATACTGTTGAGGTTCTGTTTGGGAAACTTGGTTAATCAGAACTCTATTTGGTATGTTTGAATGATTAAAACATTATAGTATGACTCATTAATCCCCGTACGCGTGTTGTTCCTTTAATTCAGCATTTTTGTTTAAGTGCATACCATTCATGTGGGTCAGTGGTACATGCATAGGGGTGTCAGTCTGTATGGAAAAGAGTAATGGTAGTGTGGAAAGAGTATGAGTTTGTGGTTGTGGTCGTGGTTGTGGTTGTGGTTGTGGTTGTGGTTGAGCTTGTGGAGAGGGTATCTTTGAAATGCGACGGTGGCAAATTTGGACACTCCCTGACGCCCATGGAAGCGTTAAAGTGTGTGAAGCCGAACTCGGACATTCCCTGGCACCCATGGTAGTGCTAAAGTGTGGCCTACGGACACTCCCTGATAACTCGAGTCTGGATACTGTGCGAGGGGTTGCCCCGGTATTTGCATGGCGGTTAGGGTATTCAAAGTGTGAGGCATTGGACACTCCCTGGTACCCCGGACCAAAGTGTGAGGCAAACTGGACACTCCCTGGCGCCCCGTTGCTAAAGTGTGGCTGTCTGAGTGTTTCAAAGATACCAGGAGTAGGATAGTGGGTTGTTGTGGCTGTCGAGAGAAAAGCGTCGGCAAGATGAGTGTGGTGCATTGTTCTCATACACGGTCCCATCTGTGTAAATTTACCCTCTTTAAATAATGTTGTGGTTGTTTTTTCTAAACGAGCTCTTTAATCATAATTATAAACTTGTGGATTTAATTTTGAATTGGAAAAAGGTAAATGGGTATGTTTTACATTTAAAGTCATGTTTTTAATACTCACCAGCTTCTTGAAGCTGACGACGTTGATGCGTCCTGGACATTCGTGTTCAGGCTTTTCAGGTTATAACCAGGAGGAATCATACGACTATGCTAATTAAGAATGGCTGCTGTTGGGACGAGAAACTATTTATTATATGTTTTAAGTTTATCTGTTTTAAGTTATGAACTGTTTGGTTTTAAGGATGACTGTAACCGACACTAAGTTATTATTTTATTTTCAAGGCGGTCTGTGCCTTAGTTGACCCCGGTTCATAAGATGTAATAAGTTAGAAAATTTTTGTAAGCCTTGATTGTTTTACTCTGATTATATGTTTTGTTGTTTGACGTTTGGGACGGAATCGATCCTTCAAACTGTCGCGACCTACGGGTCCAGAAAGGAAGTTAAACGCTTTCCTTATTTATGCTACGTCGGGGCGTGACATGCTATGTTTCTCAAATCCTAATCCCAAATCTCCATCTCAAATAATGTGGCAGTGTGTCCACTGACAATAATGATGGAGACCACTTCAAAATCATCCAATCAAAATCCAGTGGGTCGACTGCTACATCATTTGAGATTAAAATTTGAGAACTATAGCATTACACTTTAGTTAATAACTTTATACCAAAAAAGTCCACAAACAACACAATATAAACCTAGGTTGTACTAAATTGTCCAATCCGGTCCATAAAATCCACCAAACAAACAACACAGTATGTCCCTCTACTGTAGCATTGACATTGGGCCTTAGGCAAAAGGATGAAAGGTTGATGAAAACCAAATGTTTACACATTAAATTTTAAATTATGCGATACTAAAAAAAAAAAAGGAAAAGAAAAAAGACCTTAAATTATGGGGGTCATGCTTGAAATGGTGAAGTAGAGACGGCCACTAATTTGAACATGATCAGTGGAGATCAGCACCAGCACCACCATGACCTCTGCAAATCCAATTAGACTTTTGAAATGAACTAATTTCCACTTTCATGGTGAGTACAATGTACCCACATCCATTGGCGGTACAAATTAAAGTTCAAGCTGATTCATCAATTTCAACAAATCAATTTTTGATTCATGATCTGATCCATGCAAACTGAATCAAAGGATGTGCTTTTATGAATGCTTCATAGTACGTGGTAGCTGAAAAGAAGATCTTCTATTTAGGGGCATGTGCAATTTAAAGCTTTATCGGCAATCCAACAAGGATGGAGAGGTATGTATTGTGGTGAAGGAGAGGTAGGTATTGTGACAGTGGTAGTTATGGACGGTAGATTGTGGTGGTGGTGGTGGTGGTGGTGGAGGTTATGATGGTAACCAGTGAGAGGAGGAAGTAAGGCAAGGGTAAGAAAGTAACTTAACTGGCCTAATTAACACATTAGTAGACAAACTTTGACAGTGGAGGTAAATGTTATAACTGAAACATGGGGGGAGGTAAGTGTTATTAGGTCAAATTTGTAAGTGATACACCAAAAAAATAAAAATAAAAAAATCTAACAAAGTCCAACTACCAAAGTACAAAGGAGAGAGAAGACTTGAAGAGGAGAGTAACTACACATTATTTAATGTTTCAGCTGTATAAGGATAAGTAACTCTAGGTCCCAACAAAATTCTTTCAAGCACTAACTATTCATCGTTGATCATTCTTTGACTCCAGCTAGCAATGCCCTTTTCCTACTTGCTTTCATACTTGTAATCATTCTATGATATGTCACATATTTTCCTAGTTGCTTTCATACTTGTAATCATTTTATGATATGTTTGATATTGCTTAGAGAATTGATACATGTACAAGGTGAATTTTTTTGCTTTTGCAGGCGCCAACCAAGCCTGAGAGACTGAGTAAATTTGTTACGATGTTAAACTTGACAGTACGATGGGTATGATTATGGAAATATATGGGAAAGTGCATTAATAGTAATTTGTTCATAAAGTGCATGGATATCAATTTGCTCAAATATGTAATAGCAATCTGGTGGGTGTTTGTTTGTTTTTCCTTTCTTTAATTTTCTCACTTTTTAAATCTTCCTTTCTTTGTTTTTAATTATAATGTGTGAGTTAGGATGTTCATCCTATCCTAGTGGCTAAATGCCCATTTCCCTACCCAAGTGGATGTGTGTTCGATTCTCCGGCCCCTCCCCCAATATATCCAAAAAAAACACATTACACTCCAAGGTTTGAGTTTGTTATGGTTGGACATTTATTAATTGTGTAATATTGTAATACTGCTTTCTCTAATTTATTTTAACAAGGCCCACCTTGGCCGAGTTATAGTTAGAGAGGAGTGATGTTATATATTTTTCAAATTCTATGTTCGAAATGTGTTTTTGACGTATGTGGCAATGGTAACATATTCAATAATGATGTGATTACTTTAGGATCCTCCAATGAAAATCAATCGCACTGACTGTCGTGTGCATCGGGAAGCACATTTGAGGTACAAATCTAAAAAGCATAATATTACCATGTATGATAGTTATCCCAATTGTTTTTCATCTGACTGGGGTTGAAGTCGTCCCACCCCACTACCACATGGTATTGATATATTTCCTAAATTTGTATCCAATCACAATACGTGTGGCAATAAGCGCGGTAGATTTTCATTGGAGGATGAAGAAATGCTCACATCATTATCATTATTAAAAATGCTCATATAGCATTTGTGTTTGGAACACATTTAAAATTAGGGGTGTAAGAAAACTGATCAGACCAATTGATTCGATCAATTTTTCAAAAAAATAAAAATAAAGAACTACAGTGTAAAAACTAAATCAAACCGTGAAAATACATTCAACCAAACACTAATTTACTTAGAGCAACTTCAGTGGGGTATTTTCCATGTAGTGTAGACTTAGGCTAGATAAGTATACAGGAAAAAAAATGGATCCGCAGTGATGTAACTAGGAGCCGACAATGGGATAGATGATCGAGTGTGGGCCGGCCAAGAGATAGTCAGCTGAAGTGGATCGGTCAAGGGAGAGTTGGCCAACTTAGAGATTGCTGATTGCGTATGGGCCGGCTATACCAGTGCCAGCTGGTCTGTATAGTAGTGAATTTAGTGAAATGGTAAACTTAAATTTGCCTACTATATACTTAGTTAAGTTGTTGTTTAAGCTACATCATTACAACGATTTGTATAGCAACTACCCTAAGTTCCCCTACATACTCCTTCCAATGTAGTTGCTCTTGTTGTTTCATTCACCAAAGTACAATAGTACCTGAGTCGCATCGGAGATGAGCCCCACCCCACTAAAAGTCGGTTCGCTACACTACAACAAAACAAAACCACGATTCGAAGAAGTTCTTCAATGGGCCAGTGTACCTTTGCCACATGGCAATTCCAATAGGTAAAAACTACCATGTGTCTAATTTTGGACAACAAATATTTTACATGTAGTCATATGGAAATCGGCAATCAGCTACTAGCCGGACCACCACGTGACATATACGCTTTGTTGTTTTTATTTTATATAAGGATAAAATTTAGGGCACAACTTGTACACAATATTTGTGCACAACATGTTGGAATTTTTAACAAATTATATATATTATTATGATTACATTTATTATGTTGTAAATAGGAATCAAATCCAATCTTTGACTTGGTTAGAGAAATTATTACAGTGATTCACCTACCCTTGTTACCCTTTTTTTGATATATAATGTATACTTGCCATTTTCCATGGAGCTATACCATCCACAAAAGAAACAAAGCACACCATATTTATCTCAGTACTGATTACGCCCAAATCTTATCACCATCCCATGATATCAGTTTATGCATTGACTATGATGATAACTCCATATATCACCATTGCTTATAAAACTTGGGTTATCAATCTTGCAATATAAAAAAAATAAAAAATATATATAAAAAAAAAACCATGGCCACCTAGTTAGAAAATATGCAGAGAGCTTTGAAACTGTGAGAATTTTGTGTCATTGTCTCATAGTGTATTCGGGCATTATAGAATTGTTATTGAGTATTTCAGTGTAGTTTCTTTTCTGTCAGTTTAGTACATAAAAACTGTATAGAAATTTGATATAATTGGACTGTTGTATCCTGGGGTTGACACACCATCATGTGCACCGGTGAGAAGACCGAGAAGGCACGAAATCAACCTTAAAACGAGCGACCTGGTCCGCGCCTCGGCCCGTTACTGATTTGGACTTCGACTCTCAAAGCTTTTTCAGCACATATTTTCAAAAATTTTAAGGTTGAAAAGCCACATGGAAGCCAACCAGAATACTGCTTTTGTCAGCGACAACAGTCACAACTGCCCTTTCCCGTTCGAAGCCAATTCTTAAAGCGCTGGAAGACCAAGACGTTGTTCTACCTGTCTTTGCTGAAGGCTGCATTTGTTCTTGACAAACCAAACCCGAAGGACTCAGATATGCTAAAACCCGCGAAATCTCATCAAGCACAAAAATGGGAAACTGCTGATTTCAACTGTAAAAATTATATCCTCAATGGGCTTTCAGACAAGCTTTACGATTTCTATGCCAAGTTGCTAACGAATGCTGATGTTTGGAATGCACTTCAAAAGAAATACGACAATGAAGAGACCGGAGCGAAAAAAATAAGCCATACGTCGTTATTTAAAATACCAAATGGTAAACGAAAAATCGGCAATATCACAGTGCCATTGATCGGGAGAGAACAAATCCTAATTATATGCCTTAATTCGCATTTGTTAGTACCTTTTTATCCTGTTTTTCTTTATTTTTACTTCGTTTTCTGTTCTCTGTCAGAATTTGGAAGAAATCAAGTATACCAGGCTAAACAGGGTGAAAAAGCATAAGAAAAGAAGCTGAAAAAGACTAGTCGCTCGCGCGACCCGCTCGCGCGAAGATCCAGAAATCGCTCGCGCGACCCGCTCCCAATATCGCGCTCGCGCAGCCCACGCGTGTGACCTGTGTAAAAACCAAATACGCGTATTTCAGTGTACTGAAGACTCCTGTCCAAACGAAACTGCCTAATTGCGTCCAGACTATAAAATATAGTAGTTCTAGTGCAATTCAGGTTAGGAAAGCTTCCAAAACTTGTTGTAAAATCTATATATACCCTATTTTACTTCAATTTAAGGGTTAGACATTATTATACACATACACATACAACCATATACAACTAAAAATTCCAGCCATTGAAGGGAGAGAAGCAAGGAGAAGAAGAAGAAGACCAAGGGTTTTCATGGCCTCCTCCATCAACCTCTTGCCATCCGCCGCTTCTATGGCTAACTAAACCTAGATCTAGGGTTTCAATGAAACCCTAGCCAAATAATAGGGTTTTATTTATGTTTTATTTTAGTTTTATTATGTATGGATGACAGTTACATGTTTCGAGGATTTTTATAAATAAATCGAACTTCTATTGATTAAATCGTTACTTTCAAAATCTATTCTTGTCTTAGATCTATTTTGACTATGATGTGCTCAATGATCTATATTTGTTGTGCTTGTATGGATTATTTACATATAATGGTACTTAATTGAATTGTGTTATCAAGTATCCGAACAGTCCATGCCTAGATTAGACGGATTATACCACAACCCTAGTTTAGTGTGGGATAATTCGTGCTAACCGAAGATGGATTATGTTGGTGCTTGAACCATAGTTATTTTCTTGACGGAGGAATTGGACATGTTGCTACAATTCCCCATTATCATCTAACTTAATAATCTAATTGAATGCATAAATATTCCTATTATGAAGCTAGTGGTGGATTTGCAATCCTAGGTTCCTTTAAACATATTTATAAAAATACTTTTAAATCGCTTTCATAATTTAGATTTAATTTCATTAGTTTCATTAGTTTAATTAAAATCAAATCAAAATCTATTTTTCTTAATTAATTAGATTAAGGTTTTAAAATTAAAGCACTGTAGTATTTCAATCTCTGTGGGTTCGACCTTTACTTCCACACTACAAATCTTTTGAAAGTAAAGCATAAGTTAAGCATACTTTTATATCTTGATTTTGACAAGATCAAATTTTTGGCGCCGTTGCCGGGGATTGCATTACTACCTTTAGTTTTATAATCTTAGTTTAGTTAATTCGTAAATATTAGATTAGGTTTTTCCTTTTCTTATTTTTTGTTTTTATTTTTGTAATTTCTTAGGTACTCAAAATTCTAGCGTTTCAGAGTGGAGCAGCTGTGCACGTCAAAGGAGCTTACGCGAAAAAAATAAAAAAATAAAATTCAAGTAAATTGCTTCTTTTGAAATTCGCTTCAAGCCACTGTAAGTCAGGGCGCTGTGATGCACTATTTGCATTAGTTTAGGGTGAATTGCACTGCATTAGCTAGGAAACCCGGGGCACTGGGCTTTGACGCGAATCACTGCATAAAGATAATTGCATGCATCATAGTAGTACTGTGTGCTTGCTTGTTGTCTTATTTGCGTGATTGCTATCTGTTTTTGTAGAGTCAGACGTTATTTTAGTTTAGTTTTCTTTTTAAGTTTATGTTTGGTACGCGTTCAAATAAACCTGAATTACATTTTATCGATCTTGAACTTGAACGTACTTTAAGAGTTAGTAAGTCCGCAACCCAAGCTTCTAGAGCTAGGTTGCAAGACGACGAATCAACGCCGATTTCGTCGTCGTTGTTTGAGGCCGAAATTCAAAGTACCCTTAAACGGTTAAGGAGAACTCGAACTTTTAAAATCGAACCGATTAAAATGGCTGACGGAAACAACGGAAATAATATGAATAATCTTAATATACCGCCACCTCCTCCACTTAAAAATTACTTTATTCCTACGACTTACACGCCAAAAACATGTATTGACTTACCGGAGGCGACGGCATCTTACTTTGAGATAAAGTCGTCTACCATCTCGCTACTTCCATCTTTCCATGGCCGTCTAAATGAAGATCCATATCAACACTTAGGAGATTTTTAGGACATATGCTCTACTTTAAAAATTCAAAACTTAAATGATTATGAATTAAAATTGCGGCTCTTTCCATTCTCTTTAAAAGATAAAGCGAAGTATTGGCTCCAATCTCTTGAGCCAAACACAATTAAAACTTGGGAAGCCTTACACACCGCATTTTTACAAAAGTTTTTTCCTATTATGCGTACAAATCAAATAAGAAAATATATAACTAATTTTGTGATGCGGGATGGGGAGACACTTTATGACACTTGGGAGAAATTTAAAGAACTATTACGCTCTTGCCCACTTCATCAGGTTCCTAAGTGGCAGTTGGTACAGGTTTTCTACGAGGGACTTATTCCCTCTGTCCATAACACCGTCGATACTGTTTGTGCGGGTACCTTCCTACACAAAAGCGCCGACGAGGCATGGAAAATTTTTGAAACGTTAAGCGAGAATTCGATGCATCAGGCTGTGTCGGTACGTTCTGAGGGGTATCATCTGCAACCCAAACGTGAGGTAAAGTTTGAGTCAAGCCACTCAATAGAATTTCAGGAACTATCTAAAAAACTTGACCGACTTTTAACAATGAACCAAACGACAGCCCCACCTGCTCATGAAGTATGTGCAACATGTTCCGATCCGTCACATTCTATCCTTGCATGTCCATCGGCAAGCCAATTTCTGGAATTCGTGGAGCAACACATTAATTCTATTCAACAATACCCACGAAATAATTATAATTCAACTACTAATAATCCGGACGCGCCATGGAGAAACCATCCTAACTTCTCGTGGAAAAATAATAATAATAATCCTAATGAGGCGACTAATTTTCCTAATGCATATCGACCTCAGTTTCAACCTAATCAATACCAACAACCGCCTCCCAATCCGAACCCTCCAAGGGGTAACATTTTTTAGGAAAATGTGTTGGCGTCCCTTAATAAAATCGAAACACAAGTACATGCACAAGCACAAATAGTGCACTCACACACACAATCCATTGCGAAGCTTGAATCCCAAATGGGACAACTAGCTACTGTAGTGAGTCGTAGAAATGAGGGAACGTTGCCTAGTCAAACAAAACAAAACCCTAAGGGACAATACGAGATTAAGGGGTCAAATGAGCAAGTAAACGCCGTCTCAACTAGGTTGACTACACGAGAGGAAGAGGTAATAGAAATTTTGAATGAGAATGTGATAGATATAAACATCAACTGTAATATGAAGAAGGGTGAGGACGTGAGCCAAAATAAGAAAGAAAAAGAAACGGCCCTGACTAATCATATACCGAAATTGCCCTTTCCACCTAACGTTGATGAACCATCAAATTTTCCAAAGAAAGGGTCAAAGGTTGAGGATATACTCGAGGTATTTAAACAAGTTAAAATCAATATTCCATTCCTCGATGCTATTAAACAAATTCCTGCTTACGCTAAATGTCTTAAAGACTTATGCACTCAAAAACGTAAATTGCGTAGTCATTCTCCGAAAAAGGTCTTTCTCACGGAAAAAGTAAGTTCTATTTTTCAACACTCACCTCCAAAGTATAAGGATCCTGGTACGCCAACTATTTCATGTGTCATAGGTAACACTGTCATCCATAGGGCTCTCCTTGACTTAGGTGTGAGTGTTAATCTCTTTCCTTATCACGTTTATAAACAACTAGGACTGGGTGAACTTAAGCCTACGGCCGCTACTATTCAATTAGCGGATCGTTCCGTCAAAGTACCTAGAGGAATCATCGAGGACGTCTTAGTTAAAGTTGATCAATGTTTTTATCCTGTCGATTTTATGGTCCTTGACACTGAACCTGTCCTAGATGCTATGAAGCACACCCCTGTTATTCTTGGTCGTCCATTCTTAGCCACCACTAATGCACGTGTCAATTGTCGAACGAGGGTGATGAAAGTGTCATTCGGGAATTTGAACTTAAAATTAAACGTGTTTAACGTTGTTGATCAACCTTCCAAAGACGATGATGATCTATGTATAGAGGGTAGTGAGGTTATGCGACAAATTGAACCTACTAATGCACTACACTTGAGTGAGGAGAATTATATATTGAGTAATGAGCGGATGAATCCTAATAACTCAAATCCTAAAATTAAATTTACTCGGAAGGTATGAAATCGATTTGACCATAATCAGGATGAACCGTTGAATGAATTAATACAAAGCGATATGCTTTCTGCTTACCACCGGGCTCTTCCTGATATCCTCAGGGGTACAAAATCTGAGTTACGGCCTCCATAAATCTTGAGCTAGAATGGTCTAGCTGAAGACGTAAAAGAAAGCGCTTCTTGGGAGGTGACCCAAGTTTTATTTCGTCCGTTTCTCTTGTTTTTGGTCATTTTTGGGTCTTTTTGAGTCAGTTGTGGTCTTTTTTAACAGGTTTGGGGGTCGGAGTAAATTTATTTTTGGCTTATCTACATAAAAGTACAGAAAAAGAGGAAAAATGGTATCTCGCGCGCGCGGCCCGCTCGCGCGAGCCTGCCCCTTAGAGAAAATTTTTAAAACTTTTATGATATATAGCCTCAGTATCACCTCGCGCCCCAATTCGCGCGCACGAGGGGTTTCGCTCGAGCGGTCCGCTCGCGCGATCTGAGAACTTAAGAAATTTTCTTTTATAAAACGTAAAACATACTTCTGCTTAAACTCGCAGATGGATTCGATCGCGCGAGGCTCGCTCGCGCGGCCTGCTCGCACGAGGTAGGGTTTTCTGGTTTTTCTCTTTTGTTCTCTTCCCTCCTCTCTCCATACCTGGTCAGTGGTTTTTTTTTATATACTTTCTATTTGTTCTTTTAGCTCTGTTTAGGTTCGTCTGTCTTTGTTTTTATAAGTTTTGTTGGTTTCTTTTATTTTTATTGAGTCTCTTGATTATAGTTTAGATTCTATTATTCTATTTATTACAAAAAAAAATAATAAATAATAATAATAATAATAAAAATAAAATAAAAAAATACCAAAAAAAAAATCTAAATATTTATATATATATATTAGCTGTCATTGTTATTATTCTGTTCTTTTATTTTCTATTGTCAAGTATTAACAGGTGATTAGTAGCTTCTTTTGGAGCCTGATTGAACTTTCATTTCATATCTTTATACATTCATCTGTTTATGATTGTCGAGATCGAGGTATTATCGTTCCTTATATACTCTCCTTTCTTTCATTTTATTGTTTCATTGGGGACAATGAAATATTTAGGTTTGGGGGTATGCACTCATATGCACATTAATTATTATTATACCAAAATTTTTCAAAATATTTTTTATTCTTGTGCTTAAATAAACGATTTTACCTATGTTTTTGCAATCTCAATCTCAATTCGATACTTCCTGTTATGTAACTTAGATTGTTATAGAATGGTAAACAAGGAAAGATGTGGTTAAACATTTGCTGAAGTCATGATGCGACGTTTAAGTTATGTATCGTTTGAATCGTAGTTTTATATCTTAGATTTGCACACAAAGCTATGCACTGCACGTAGTCGCTTGAATACATGTTTGATGTGAACTATAATATGATTCGGATTTCTAGATAACACATAGTGTGGAGACTAGACCCGGTGAGTTTTTGAGCCTATCTTTTCTTTTTAGAGGGTTATAAATACATTGTGTTTGTCGAATTTTATTGAAATAGTGCATTAACTTGTTGTTTAGTCTCATTATTCTTGTTTTGGTTGATAGTCAAGTTAAATATTTGTTACTATGCTAAATAATCTTCCATTGTAATGTTGAAGAACCATATAACCATAGGACATGATTTTAGGCCCTCTTTGTTTACTGCCGACCGATAAATGATAAATTTTCTTAGTTCGTCCTTTGAGCCATTAAAATGTTATTTTTTCTTTAATTACCATTATCCTGTTTTTGCTCCAATTTGGCCAACTTGGAGTTCACTCCTAAAAGATTGATCAACTTTTAGTGGTGTTAAGGCGATGTGTGATTGAGAAGAAGAAGAAAAAGAAAATAAGATGATGTTTGGGGTGGTTGCCTTGGTATTCAATGAATATTCGTTTCAAAAGCAACGAGGAGGAAAAGAATAGAGAAAAAGAAAAGAAAAAAAGAAAAAAAACAGAAGGAGAAAAAATAAAAAGAGAATATGAAAAGAAGAGAATGAAAAGATGAAGTTGGTAGAAGAGATAATGAAAGAAATCGAACATGCCTTATGTAGGTAATGTGTATTAATCTGCCACGTGGTAGTTGCATATGTCACCAAAAAAGAAACGTATCTCCAACATCGTCATTACTTATATGTCCACATAGACTACTTACCTACTTACTTAAATCTCTAGGAGGGCCCCACAAATCCACTACCTATAGCATCTCCAAGGGCCAAGCCTATGCTGATGGAAGGTCGTCCCTAGGAAGCTGCAACTCTAATACTTGGGGAGGCCCTCCCTAGGAAGGCTACAACCCCAATACTTAGGGACCCCAAAGGGCCAAGCCCAAGATGATGGAATGCCCTCTGTAGGAAGGGTGCATCTCCAACACTTACGACGCCTCAAAGGGCTAAGCCCGTGATGTGAGCCTCTCTCCATAAATCTCCAGGAAGGCCCACTGCTAAGTGCAATTCCAATACTTAGGGCCCTCCACCTCAAAAGGCTAAGCCTATGATGGGAGCCCCAGCCCTAGTGGCCATGGCACTTTAGAGGGCCATACTCGTGGCAATCACAAGAGTCCATAATCAATACACAAACACACATATTCACACTTGGGTCAACCACCCTTAGTCAGGAGAAGTACTGAAGGGTGGCCTGGCCCATTGGGATCTCGAGAGCTCTTGGTTAGGTGGCTAGAGTCAAGGGCATCTCCCTAGCTCATGCCTCCCAGGCAAAGCTAGGGTTGGTTTCAAAGAGAGAGAGAGACACGTGACCTTCACGTGCCCTTCAACCAAGCCTCACAAACCAATTAGGGAGTCCCATAGCTGGGCCATTAACTTTCCCATTGCCTTATCACTTCAACCTTGCAGCACATTCTGCAGACCAATAGCATGATCTTGATACACTCCCTCGTTTGAACCTCTGCAACCAATAGCAAGCCACCCTTTCATTGACATACCTGCAACACCTGCTACCTCACCTGCCACTAACCAATGCCAGCTTTGCTTTACTACATGACCCGTCATTGCTTGACCATCGCCCCGTCAAATCCCATTTAATACCCCAACCACCACATTTAAGACCCTTACCTACCTTAAGCATAGGGGCTTCTCCCATAGCTCCAACACATCACATCAGCAACTCCTCTAGCAAGACCATAAACCCTCACAACCCTGCTATAAATACCAGCCTCATTCAATACATCCAAAAAAACCGGAATCAAACCTGAATGAACCCCAAGCTTGAGCAATTAATCAAGTTCTCACACCCTCCTTACTATTATCCAAGGAACTCCCTCTCCACCTGTACTCATACCTTACCTACCACTCCTCCTCCACCTTCACTCATACATTACCTACCACTCCTCCTCTACCCTCACTCATACCTTAGTACCACTCCTCCTCCACCTTCACTCCTTCCATACCTTCCACTCATATCCTCACTGTAGGACACCTACTGCTTCTCTCTCTTTTATTTGGAACTACCTTGGCTCTCACTCGAGCCACGTCCTCTTCGGGACCCATATGACTTTCATACTACTTTTCTATTATTTTACTATATCTTACACTCACTAGCCTGCCTACTTGTTATACCTCTCTTTACACCTCATCCACACTAAAAAGAACTCACACATTTTGGCGACCACAGTGGGAGGTATACTCGTAGACATGGTAAGTGCGCAACAGCAGCAACATTAGCAACAACAGCTCCCTAAACAAAGAAGTCCAATGTTTTACCTACTGGGTCTACTACTCACCAGAGTACGAACCCCAGTAGGGAGGAACTTGGCCACTCTCGCACTCACAACTTTTAGGAGTCATTTTTCAATGTATAACTCAGTATTCCAAAATGGCTTGAACAAATGAAGGCCCAGCAAAAACAGTTCTAGAAACTTGAGAAACAACAATACGTGAACACTATGGGGACTCAAGTTGCCATGGCACGAGGAGTCTCATTGTACCCATACCCAATGCCACTTCGAGGATGTATAATTTGCTACGGGCCTCTGCTGGTCCTTAATCCCCTATGTAAATCATGGAGGCAATATCCACCAATTGTACCACCCCCTTGACCACGGAAGGAGAGAAACAAAGATCTCCAGGTCACGTCACCCTCGTAGATGAGGAGCTCCCAGAAACATCTATCTACACCCAAAAAGCTCAAAGTTCTCCCAAAATTAGAGGACTAACAAAAGCAATACCAAAGAAGAGGACCCAAAGACAGAGAAAGTGAAAAAAAAAAAAAAAAAAAAAAAAAAAAAAAAAAAAAAAACCTTATACTGCTAGGGTCATCCCTCTTGCTGGGGTCACCGTTCTGCTGTGGTCGTCCCTCCTGAGATCGTCCCCTATGCTAGGGCCATCTCTCCTAGTCCCTCGACTGGGTCATCCCTTCTGTTGGGGCCGTCCCTGCTGCCGTCTATCCTACTGCTAGGGTTGTTCCTCTGGGGACATCCCTTCTGGTAGGACTGTCCCTTATAACTCTAGGGTCATCCCCTACTGTTAGGGTCGTCCTCTCAACATATTTTATTTATTTATTTTTCCAAAATTCCCCAGCTTCTCTAAACCCTTTTTTAAGGGGGAAGAGTTCAAAAAATAATTAAAAAAAGAGTTTTTTTTTTATTATTATTAATTTTTTTTTTTTCTAAAAAAAAAAAAAAAAAAAAAAAAGGGGGTTGTGGAAAATGTAGGGCTCCAAGGAGGATGAATTTGGAATGTAAGTGAGCTTGAGGGGTACAGTTCTCTCTCCTCAACTTAAAGAGGCATCGACCCACTCCTCCCCCCTCCAAGGCTCCACCTCCCTCCTTGGCAAAAAAAAAAAAAAAAAAAAGAGGGAGGAAGAAGTTCAAAAAAAAATAATAATAATAAAAAATTTAAAAAATTTTTTTTTTTTATTATTTTTATTATTAATATTTTTTTCCCTAAAAAAATAACGGTGGCACAGCTCCCTTATCAAGTGCAGGGTTGGAGGGCCACCGTCTCCTTATTAAAGTATATTTCAAGAGGCAGGGCTCTAAGGGGCAGGCTTGTGTGATATGCCTATTCCAAGAGGCAGGGCTCCAGGGGCAGGCTCGTGTAACATGCCTATTTCATGAGGCAGGGCTCCAAGGGGCAGGCTCGTGTAGCATGCCTATTTCAAGAGGCAGGCCTTCAGGGGCACACTTGTGTGATACGCCTATTCCAAGAAGCAGGGCTCCAAGGGGCAGGCTCGTGTAGCATGCCTATTTCAAGAGGCAGGCCTTCAGGGACACACTTGTGTGATATGCATATTCCAAGAGGCAGGGCTCCAGGGGCAGGCTCGTGTAACATGCCTATTTCATGAGGCAGACCTTCAGGGGCACACTTGTGTGATATGCCTATTTCAAGAGGCAGGGCTCCAGGGGGCAGGCTTGTGCAACATGCCTATTTCCATAGGCAAGTCTTCCCATTAAAAAGAAAAAAAGAAAAAAAAGGGCAGGCTCGTATAACATGCCTATTTCAAGAGGCAGTGCTCCACCAGGGGAGCAGGCTCGTGTAACATGCTTATTTCAAGAGGCAGTGCTCCACCAAGGGGCAGGCGCATATAACATGCCTATATCAAGAGGTAGGGCTCCAGGGGCAGGCTTGTGTAACATGCTTATTCCAAAGAGGTAGGGCTCCAGGGGCAGGCTTGTGTAACATGCCTATTTCCATAGGCAGGTCTTCCCATTAAAAAAAAAAAGGGGCAGACTCGTGTAACATGCCTATATCAAGAGGCAGGGCTCTTCCAGGGGCAGGCTTGTGTAACATGCATATTCCAAGAGGTAGGGCTCCAGGGGCAGGCTTGTGTAACATGCCTATTTCCATAGGCAGGTCTTCCCATTAAAAAAAAAAAGGGCAGGTGTAACATGCCTATATCAAGAGGCAGGGCTCTAGGGGCAGGCTTGTGTAACATACCTATTTCAAAAGGCAGGTCTCCAGGGGGGCACACTCGTGTAACATGCCTATTTCAAGAGGCAGGCCTTCAGGGGGCACGCTCGTTTGATATGCCTATTTCAAGAGGCAGGTCTCCAGGGAGTACGCTCGTGTAACATGCCTATTTCAAGAGGCAGGTCCCCAAGGGGCAGTGCTCCCCCTCCACCTTCGAAACCCCCCTCCAAGGCTCCCCCTCCCTCACTCGGGTGGCACGGGTAATGCCCTCCATTCGTTTGAGGAGCCTCATTGAGGTGGATTACGAGCAACATGCTCTTCCCCTTTTGAGAAGGGTGGCACGAGCATCGCGCTCTCCCCCTACGAGCCTCGCTAGGGCGGCACGGGTAACACCCTCCCCCTTTTTTTTTTTGGCTCAGGTGGCATAAGTATCAGGCTCTCCACCTCAGGGCGGCACGAGTATCACACTTTTTCCCTGCCCCAATCGGGTGGCATGTGCAACCCCATCCCCCGTTTATACCTCAGGGCGGCACCCTTTAAGGTGGCATGAGCATCACGCTCTCCCCATCCACCAATATGACAACTAAACTCACCATTCAAGTCCATAAAATGCTAATCCATACATATAATGCTCCCAAGGGATCCTACACAAGCAACAAACAAAAGGAAAGCAGCAAGGAAAAGGAAATACTATGAGAAAGTCAAGAGCAAACAAGTTATTAGGGGGCCAAAATGGCAAAATCCGACTGTCTGTCTTAGGTGTCCTCTGTAGCTAGTTATTCTTACACTCCTGAATATCGTGCAAAACGTTCAAATGGCGAGCAACAATCCAATTCCTCAAGGTCACAAACTTAAAAGCTTGGTACTTGAGCTCCATATCCTGCAAGGACTATAGACGAAGGGCCGTTGTACCTATGTGAAGGGGTACTGTAGCCACATGAAGTTCAGAGTCTGCAAAATGGAAGCCATTTGTCCATCAACTAATCACTCAAAACCTGCGAAGCACGATAAACCATCATCCATCAACCAACTGTCTACTACATGGAGACACAATCGTTTGTTACAACACAAATAAATTTTAAAGTTATGCCCGCCTGCCATGTGCTACGCACCAGTCATACGGACAGGGGGGCTAATGTAGGTAATGTGTATTAATCTGCCACGTGGTAGTTGCATATGTCACCAAAAAGGAAACGTATCTCCAACGTCGTCATTACTTATATGTCAACATAGACTACTTACCTACTCACTTAAATCCCCAGGAGGGCCCCACAAATGCACCACCTATAGCATCTCCAAGGGCCAAGCCTATGCTGATGGAAGGTCGTCCCTAGGAAGCTGCAACTCTAATACTTGGGGAGGCCCTCTCTAGGAAGGCTACAACCCCAATACTTGGGGACCCCAAAGGGCCAAGTCCAAGATGATGGAATGCCCTCTATAGGAAGGGTGCATCTCCAACACTTACGACGCCTCAAAGGGCTAAGCCCGTGATGTGAACCTCTCTCCATAAATCTCCAGGAAGGCCCACTGCTAAGTGCAATTCCAATACTTAGGGCCCTCCACCTCAAAAGGCTAAGCATATGATGGGAGCCCCAGCCCTAGGGGCCATGGCACTTTAGAGGGCTATACTCGTGGCAATCACAAGAGCCCATAATCAATACACAAACACACATATTAACACTTGGGTCAACCACCCTTAGTCAGGAGAAGTACTGAAGGGTGGCCTGGCCCATTGGGATCTCGAGAGCTCTTGGTTAGGTGGCTAGAGTCAAGGGCATCTCCCTAGCTCATGCCTCCCAGGCAAAGCTAGGGTTGGTTTCAAAGAGAGAGAGAGAGAGAGAGACACGTGACCTTCACGTGCCCTGCAACCAAGCCTCACAAACCAATTAGGGAGTCCCATGGCTGGGTCATTAACTTTCCCATTGCCTTATCACTTCAACCTTGCAGCACATTCTGCAGACCAATAGCATGATCTTGATACACTCCCTCGTTTGAACCTCTGCAACCAATAGCAAGCCACCCTTTCATTGACATACCTGCAGCACCTGCTGCCTCACTTGCCACTAACCAATGCCAGCTTTGCTTTACTACATGACCCGTCATTGCTTGACCATCGCCTGGTCAAATCCCATTTAATGCCCCAACCACCACATTTAAGACCATTACCTACCTTAAGCAGAGGGGCTTCTCCCATAGCTCCAACACATCACATCAGCAACTCCTCTAGCAAGACCATAAACCCTTACAACCCTGCTATAAATACCAGCCTCATTCAATACATCCAAAAAAACCGGAATCAACCCTGAATGAACCTCAAGCTTGAGCAATTAATCACGTTCTCATACCTTCCTTACTATTATCCAAGGAACTCCCTCTCCACCTATACTCATACCTTACCTACCACTCCTCCTCCACCTTCACTCATACCTTACCTACCACTCCTCCTCCACCTTCATTCCTTCCATACCTTCCACTCATATCCTCACTGTAGGACACCTACTGCTTCTCTCTCTTTTATTTGGAACTACCTTGGCTCTCACTCGAGCGACGTCCTCTTCGGGACCCATCTGACTGTCATACTACTTTTCTATTATTTTACTATATCTTACACTCACTAGCCTGCCTACGTGTTATACCTCTCTTTACACCTCATCCACACTAAAAAGAACTCACACACCTTACAATGCCATTCTAAAACTACCTAACAAATCCTTTCTATCATTTCTCATTACCCGAGCCACATTACAACCTTTGAAAAGTCCTATTTGATCCTAGGAAACATGGTTTGGATATATAAACGATGAGAGGGGGATTAAAACATGGTAATGATTAATTTTTCTTGATTATTGGCATCCTATCCATGAGACTATTGTTCTTTCGTGTCATGCGTCGTTTTCGAGTCATATGTGAGCGTTTTATATCTTGAAAATGTAATTCTTTTGCTCACATATACTAGAGAGATTACACATGCTTCTGAGTGATTTATTTTAGAGTGTAATTGACATTGTGAGATTCGTAGTCGAGACATCGTTAAATGGTTATCCGAAGTATATTCCAAGTTCATGACATGCGCGTGTTCATTTGACTATCATATCATACACGTGCAATTTTATGAGAAACTCTATTGATTTATACGATGCATGTGCTTGAGATTGTTTTTCATGATGTAGGTAGACGTTTAATTCTGTTTCTTTATGTTCATTATTCTATTTCAAATCTTTGTTATATGATGAAGGAGTATTGACTATTATATTTTTCATTTTTAAATAAAACTCTTTAAATTTACAAGTTAATAAAGATGATTGTGGGTGACTTGTTGACGGGAACCCTCACGAGACTTCACTCGTCCGACTAGGGACACCTAGGGGTTTAAAAGGCTTGTTGCATATGCTAAATGCAATTGCGATCCATGCGACAATGAAGTAGTATTTTTATTAGTAGTTTAGTTTTTTATTTTAGTTTTGCTCGAGGACTAGCAAAATGTAGGTTTGGGGATGTGATTGGGAGAGAACAAATCCTAATTATATGCCTTAATTCGCATTTGTTAGTACCTTTTTATCCTGTTTTTGTTTATTTTTACTTCGTTTTCTGTTCTCTGTCAGGATTTGGAAGAAATCAAGTATACCAGGCTAAACAGGGTGAAAAAGCATAAGAAAAGAAGCTGAAAAAGACTAGTCGCTCGCGCGAAGATCCAGAAATCGCTCGCGCGAGGTTCCAATATCGCGCGTGCGACCTGTTTAAAAACCAAATACGCGTATTTCAGTGTACTGAAGACTCCTATCCAAACGAAACTGCCTAATTGCGTCCAGACTGTAAAATATAGCAGTTCTAGTGCAATTCGGGTTAGGAAAGCTTCCAAAACTTGTTGTAAAATCTATATATACCCTATTTTACTTCAATTTAAGGGTTAGACATTATTATACACATATACATACAGCCATATACAACTAAAAATTCCAGCCATTGAAGGGAGGGAAGCAAGGAGAAGAAGAAGAAGACCAAGGGCTTCCATGGCCTCCTCCATCAATCTCTTGCCATCCGCCGCTTCTATGGCTAACTAAACCTAGATCTGGGGTTTCAATGAAACCCTAGCCAAATAATAGGGTTTTATTTATGTTTTTATTTTAGTTTTATTATGTATGGATGACAGTTACATATTTCGAGGATTTTTATAAATAAATAAATCGAAATTCTATTGATTTAATCGTTACTTTCAAAATCTATTCTTGTCTTAGATCTATTTTGACTGTGATGTGCTCAATGATCTATATTTACTGTGCTTGTATGGATTATTTACATGTAATGGTGCTTAATTGAATTGTGCTATCAAGTATCCGAATAGTCCATGCCTAGATTAGACGGATTATACCACAACCCTAGTTTAGTGTGGGATAATTCGTGCTAACCGAAGATGGATTATGTTGGTGCTTGAACCATAGTTATTTTCTTGACGGAGGAATTGGGCTTGTAGCTACAATTCCCCATTATCATCTAACTTAATAATCTAATTGAATGCATAAATATTCCTATTATGAAGCTAGTGGTGGATTTGCAATCCTAGGTTCCTTTAAACATATTTATAAAAACACTTTTAAATCGCTTTCATAAATTAGATTTAATTTTATTAGTTTCATTAGTTTAATTAAAATCAAATCAAAATCTATTTTTCTTAATTAATTAGATTTAGGTTTTAAAATTAAAGCACTATAGTATTTCAATCTCTGTGGGTTCGACCTTTACTTCCACACTGCAAATCTTTTGAAAGTAAAGCATAAGTTAAGCATACTTTTATATCTTGATTTTGACAAGATCAGCTATGAACTTTCATGAAATTATTTCAGAGGGGATGAAAATAGATGAACAATTCCAAGTTGCATTTTTAATTGATAAACTGCCCCCCTCTTGGAAGGACTTCAGGAACTCCTTAAGGCATAAGTCAAAAGAGTTTTCTATGGAGATTCTAATTGTGAGACTTCGAATTGAGGAAAAATTCAGACTGCAAGACCAAAAAGAGGAAAATCATGTGCCAGCCAAAATTAATACTGTTAGCCCCCAACAAAAAAAAACTTTTGAAACTAGCCCCTAAAAATTTTAAAAATAAAAATGGGTAGAAAAATAATTTTGGACAAAACAAAATTTTGTTTCAAACCAAAGCCAAAACCATTTCAATAAGAATACGAACCAAGGACCTCTTTCAAGACAAAATCATTCCAGCGGATGTTTTGTTTGTGGACATCCCGGACACTTTGCTCGGAATTGTCGGAAGCGCCAGTCTGCTCCTCAGGCTAACGTAAGCGAAGAGCCACTTATGGCTATGATTACGGAAGTAAATTCCATAACAGTTTCCAGAGGTTGGTGGATTGATACCGGAGCCTCTAGGCATGTCTGTATTCAAGAAAAAAGTTTTACTTGGTGATTCACACACCACCAAGGTCTTGGGTACTGGAAATGTTGAACTAAATTTCACCTCCGGAAAGAAATTGATTTTAAAGGATACTGCATACTTCGGAGATTATGAAAAATTGAGTTTCTGGTTTTTTGATTTATAAGGCTGGTTTTAGCCAAACTATTGGGGGTGATCAGTATGTAATTACTAAGTCTGGAATGTTTGTTGGGAAAGGATATGAATGTGAGGGCGTGCTTAAGTTGAATGTTTATGAAATTAATAAATGTTCTACTATTTTGTCAACTTCTGTGACTGTTTGGCATACTAGGCTTTGTCATATTAATAAAAAAAATATGTGGATAATATGAGTAGACTTGGATTAATTCCTAGTTTAAGTAATGAACAATTTGAGCATTGTATATCGTGCAACCAAGCGAAAATTGCAAAAACACCACATAAAAGTGTTAGAAATTCTAAGTTATTAGAATTAATTCATAGTGATCTATGTGAATTTGAAGGAATTTTGACACATGGTGGAAAAAGATATTTTACTACATTTATTGATAATTTTTCAAAATACACATATGTTTATCTTTTGAAAAATAAAAATGATGCTTTTGATGCTTTTAAGATTTTTTAAAATGAAGTTGAAAATCAATTTGAAAGAAAAATTAAAAGGCTTAGAACCGATATAGGCACGGAATATGCAGAAAGAGAATTTAGTAATTTTTTAGAATCCCACGGTATTATTCATGAAACTACAACCCCTTATTCACCTGAAATGAATGATGTAGCCGAACGTAAAAATAGGACTTTTTACAAAACTTGTTGTTGCTTTAATTGTGAGTTCTGGAGCTCTCTCTAATCTTTGGGGAGAAGCATGATTAACTGTCTGCTATGTCTTAAATAGAGTTCCTCACTTTAAAATAAAAATGACTCCTTTTGAACTTTGGAAAAATAGAAAGCCAAATTTAAATTATTTTCGAGTTTGGGGTTGTTTGGCATATGTTAGACTTCCTGATCCTAAGAGGCATAAACTTGGTAGTAGACCTGTAGAAAGTGCATTTTTGGGATATGATTATAACAGTAAGGCTTGTAGATATTTAGACATTCAACCGTACTTGGGAACTTGTTGATTTACCACCTGGGTGTAAAATCATAGGTAGTAAATGGGTCCTTAAAAAGAAACTTAAACCCAATGGTTATATTAAAAAAATATAAAGCTAGATTAGTAGCTAAGGGATTTCAACAAGAGGAAAATATTGACTTTTTTGATACCTATTCTCGAATTACTCGTATTACTTTTATTAGAGTTTTATTAGCTGTTGTTGCTATTCATGATTTGTATATTCATCAAATGGATGTTAAAACAACTTTTTTAAATGGAGAATTAAAGGAGGAAATTTGTTTGGATCAACCCGAGGGTTTTATTGATCCGAATAATAAAAAAAAAGTTTTTAAACTAATTAAATCATTATATGGTTTAAAACATGCATCAAAATAGTGGCATGAAAATTTTGATCAAACTATTATTTTAAATGGTTTCAGAATTAATGCGAGAACAAATGTATTTATTATAAATACAATGATGGAGTATGTGTTATAATATGTTTATATGTGGATGATTTATTAATTTTTGGTTCTACTTTAGAGATTATAAAAGAGACCAAAATTTCTTGTCACTTAATTTGATATGAAAGATTTGGGTGAGGCCAATGTAATTTTGGAGATAAAAATTATTGGCATTTTTATTAATCAGTCTCATTATATTGAAAAAGTTTTGAAAAAATATAATTATTTTGATTCCAAGCCTATTCGTACTCCTTTTGATTTGAGTATTAAATTATTCCCTACTGAGGGTGACATAATTAATCAAAAGGAATATACTAGTATTATTGGGAGTTTAAGATATGCTACAGATTGTATTAGACCTAATATTGCCTATGCAGTTGGAGTTCTATGTAGGTATACTAGCAAACCTAGCATAGAATATTGGAATGCAATTGATATAATAATGAGATATTTAAAAAGAACTATTAATTTGGGTATTCACTATAATAAGTTTCCCGCTGTACTTGAAGGTTACAGTGACGCCGATTGGAATACCCTATCGGAAGACTCCAAAGCAACGAGTAGCTATATTTTTAATATTGCTGGTGGAGCAATTTCTTGAAAATCTAAGAAACGGACTATTATAGCTCAATCTACCATAGAGTCTGAATTGATTGCATTGTCTTCAGTTAGCGAGGAGGTTAGTTGGTTGCATAGCTTCATATCATATGTACCTGTCTAGCTTAGGCCAGTTCCAGCTACTTTGATACAATGTGACAGCATTGCTGCCATAGGAAGAGTACAGAACCAATATTATAATGAAAAATCACGACAAATACGTTGTAAGTATAGTACTGTGAGAGAGTTTATTTTGGAGGGTTTTGTTACTATTGATTTTGTGAGGTCAGCCAATAATCTCGCAGATCCGGTAACCAGAGCTTTGGCAAGAGAAAAAGTATGGAGTACCTCTACGAGTATGGGACTTAAGCCCTTAATAATTGAATTACATGTGATGGTAACCTAACCTAGAGACTGGAGATCTCAAGAACCGGGTTAAAGGGTAAGAACAAGTCACATAGTAATTTAGGTGGATCATGCATTTTATTTGTCCCATATTTATAATTAGCATGATATCCTATAGCGATTTGGAGGTTGAGTTTACACTGTCAATGAGTTTTATGGTCCTTATGAACGGGGTGCCCAGCTGTAGGAGCACTCTTGATAAATTCACCTAGTGAATGTGGAAGTGGTGGATGTTCCTATGTGAATTGATCGGGCACATTCTCTAGAGCATTCATGACACCAGTATAAAGCACAAGGTCGTAATGTACTGGCTTTTTGAGACTACATCATGATAAGGGTTATGTGTGAAAAATGCTCAATGTATACACAAGAATATGAGGTCAAGACTATGGGTGTGTTTGATAAAACTGAAAATTAAGTACTAAAAATTAAGTGTTGAATATAAGTACTAAAAATTTTAAGTTATTTGTATTTGCAATACTGAAAATAATGTTTTAAGAACTAAAACAGACTGTATTCAGTAATTATTTTCAGTAGAAAATTTTCACTTAATGTTTTTAGTGGATTTTTGGCTACTTTTTCAATTAAGTAATATATTATCAAACGCACTGAAAAAAATTAAGTGCTGGAAATTTTCATTTTCACCATCCCATGATATCAGTTTATGCATTGACTATGACTGATTATAACTCTATATATCACCATTGCTTATAAAACTTGGGTTATCAGTCTTGCAATATAAAAATAAAAATAATAATAATAAAAAATCACGGCCACCTAATTAGAAAATATGCAGAGAGCTTTGAAACTCTGAGAATTTTGTGTCATTGTCTCATAGTGTATTCGGGCATTACAGAATTGTTATTGAGTATTTCGGTGTAGTTTATTTTTTGTCAGTTTAGTGCATAAAAACTGTACAGAAATTTGGTATAATTGGGTTGTTGTTGTGAATATATCAAATAATCAAGAGAACAACAAAGGGAAAAGAGAAAAGAGAGATAGAGTTTCTCATAACATCAAATCTGAATGAATAAATACAATAGAAAAAGGAAGGGACAATAATAGCATATCTAGGCATACAGTATTACCCTAATATAAAGTAAAAGACTGAACTACCCTAAATCTAAATAAAAATAATTCTAAAAGCTAAACCCCTTCTCTCAAACTCGAGATGCTACAGCTAGAAGCATAGAGAGTTTGCCAACTAAAAAATGAAAACACTGAATCAGATGTGACTTTGTAGACAAATCAGCAATCTGCGTGGAAGAAAAAATAAGAGGCAAAGTGATAGCTCCATGCTTAAGGTGATGATGAATAATGTGACAATCAATCTCTATACGCTTGGTCCTCTATTGGAAAACTGAATTTTGAGCAATCTTAATAGCACTCTTATTATGACAATACATAGGTGAAGGGCGAGGAAGAGAGACATCCATATCTGTAAGTAGCCGACGTAACCAAATAACCTCACGGGTAGTCAAAGTCATAGCACGATACTCAGCTTCTGTGGAAGACACAGCAACAACATCTTACTTCTTGCTCTGCCAAGAAATGAGAGAATCACCCAAAAATATACAAAATCCAGTAACAAACTTGCGAGTTGTAGGATCACCAGCCCAATCAGCATCAGAGTATGCACGCAGCTCCAAGGAAAAAGATGGCGAAAGTAAAAGACTTTTGAAACTGAATGCCCCTCAAGTACCTTAAAATACAGTGAATAGCAGCCCAATGAACTATAGTAGGGGAATTTACAAACTGACTAACAACGTGAACTGCTGAGCAATATTCGGACAAGTAATAGTAAGATAAACCAAGCTATCAACAATAGTGCGATATAAGGTAGGATCAGGTGTCACGCCCCTACGTCACATAAATAAGAAAAGCGTTTAATTTCCTTTATGGACCCGTAGGTTGTGACAGTTTGAAGGATCGATTCCGTCCCATACGTCAACAACAAAAACATAATAATCAGAGCAGAGCAATCAAGGCTTACAATATTTTTCTAACTTAATAGTTATTACAGCACGGAGTCTCTAAAGGCACAAACCACCTTAAATCAAAACAATAACTTAACATCTATTACAGTCATCCTTATTAGAAAACAGTTCATAAATTAAAGCATACGATATTGATAACAGTTCTATCTTCCAAAGCAGCCATTCTCAGTTTGCAAAATCATAGGGCCCAGCATAGTCATAACCTGAAAAGCCTGAACATGAATGTCCAGGGCGCATCGACGTCGTCAGCTTCAAGAAGCTGGTGAGTATTAAAAACATTACTTTAAATGTAACACATACTCATTTACCATTTTTCAATTCCCATTTAATTCAACAAGTTTACATTAAAGTAAGGAGTTCACTTTTAGAAAACAACCACAATATCATTTGAAAGCTTTAATTCACATATATGTGACCGTGTATGAAAAACAATGCACCATCTCATCTTACCGACTCTTTTCTCTCGACAAACACAACAATCCACTATCTCACACCAGAATCCTTGTAATACTCCGATAGTCACACTTTAGCACAGGGGTGCCAGGGAATGTCCAATTTGCCTCACACTTTGGTCCGGGGTACCAGGGAGTGTCCAATGCCTCACACTTTAGTACTTAATCTGCCTCGCAAATACCGGAGGTAACCTCACGCAGTATCCAGACTCGGGTACCAGGGAGTGTCCGTAGGCCACACTTTAGCACTACTATGGGTGCCAGGGAATGTCCAAGTTCGGCGTCACACACTTTAACGCTACCATGGGCATCAGGGAGTGTCCAGTTTTGCCACCGTCGCATTACAAAGATACTCTCACCGCAATCTCAGCACGTCACACTTTGATACACAATTACCAGGGAGTGTCCACAATACAATCTCAACCACACACTCTTTTCCACTCTGGCTACCACACACCATGCATGTACAACTGACTCCACATGTATCTCATGAAATCTTAAACAAAAGTAAAATACTGAATTATAGGAACAACGTACGTGCGGGGATTGTTAAGTCGTAATACATCATTTCAATCATCCAAACATAACCAAATAGGTTTCTGTTTTAGTAAATTTCCTAAACAGAGCTTTAAAAAGTCCATGAAACATCACCCAAACAGTTTCTTAACATAAAACAAGCAAAAACCAGAAACTATCCAAAGTCGCGCGCACGGAGAGGTCGCTCGCGCGGGCCGCTTGCGCGATATGCCCAATTTTCATTTTCTTTTAAAATCTTTTCTTTCTGTCTGAAACTAGCCACCTCGCTCGCGCGGGCCGCTCGCGCGATCTGCCTAATTTTCATTTTTCTTATTTAGATCTTTTTTATCTGCCTGAAACCACATGGCTCGTGCGAGCGGGCCGTTCGCCCGAGGGGTCGCTCGCACGATTGCGCCTGCGAGTTCACGTAGTAGCTTCATCTTCCTCGCTGGTTTTTCCCTGTTTCAGAAATTAAGGGGTCTTTTGACCCATTTTTGATTCTGTAAGTTACCATGCCTTATAATATATGAATCTCTATAGTTTTTTGCAAGGATTATGAATCTATAATCAATTTTACTTGAATCCAAACGTAGTTCACGAATTTTACAAAAAATTAAAAGATGACAAGACTTCAATCTTAATATACTTTTTCATATGAATAAATTAGATTTTAATACTTGAACTGTAGCTTCTAAGAACTATAATCTTTCTAAATCATCTCTAAAAACTTGTTTGGATTAAGTTTGTAAAATCACTCGTTTTCAAGTTTCAAGCTTTCATGAAAATCAACAATGGTGAATCAACATATGTATACATACAGATAGTAATTGAGCATAAATTACATTTGGAGTGAGTTTAAAATACTCATTGAGATTAGAGATTGAAATATTAGTTGAGAAAGAATCATAATTTAGAACTCCAATTGCAACCTTGGCTATGGAGATTGAAGCTTCTCTCTCTAAAATAATTTTCTGTAATCCTTGTATAAGTCTCTGCACTCTCTTCCAATTTTCTTTCAGATTGTGTGTGTAGGTAGTGTATATATATAGAGATTTATCTAGACAACTTGGGGGCCAAGAACTTGGTTGAATACTAAACAAATTCAATCTTGAATTTCTAATAACACACAAAAGATCAGCATATATCCATACGTAAGTACATAATCAGAGTTTGAAAGGGCATTATAGGTTAGCAGGGGTCAAATGGGGTGTTTGGGAAGTTTAGCTTATGGCCTTAACACAACACATACTAATTAAGCATAATCAAACAAGGCACATGCCAATAGCCTAGGAATTACTTATGTTGTTTGGGAAAACAATTTATGGCACTAAGTTTACACACAAGTTAAAAGCATTCCCAAACAAGGCCTTATCCAATGATGAGTTTCCATTAATAGAAATAAAGTACAAGTCATATTATGCTTTATGTCACTTCCGAAATCTGTGGAACTTTAACATGGCACGGACAGTTTTGAACATAAACTGGTATTTTCGCAGCGCGGTGATCACCACAAAAATATAGAAAATTCATTTTAACAAAGGAAATAGTTTTCTGGTTTTATAAAAATACAGTTTGAGTCAAAAGAAATTATTTTCACCGTTTTGAAATACCGATTTGAAATCCAACACGGTATCGCTAAAATTTATAAAATTGTAGTTTGATTCCAACAAGAATTTTAAATACGAATTAAAACCAATAACAAGATTTAACATATGAGAATCGAAATTAATAACAACAACCAATATGATTTGATTTTAAATATGAAATGAAAATACAGATAAATAAATGGAAATGCAGGTTGTTACATCAGGCAAAGAAATGCCATCAGAAAGGGAAAGACGAACATTAAGCTCCAAAGGGGTATCAGCAATCTTATTATCAGTGAGGTGAGCACGCTCAAGAATATCACATGTACACTTAGACTGAGAAAGAAGATATCCTTTTGGAGAAAAGGCTACTTCAATCCCCAAAAATAACATAGTGGACCTAAGTCCTTCATTTCAAAACAACCAGCTAATTCAGACTTCAACACTGCAATCCCATCAACATCATCACCAGTAATAATCATGTCATCAACATACAAAGAAAGTATAATATGACCAGCAGTGGTACACCTGATGAAGAGAGCTGAATCACACTCACTCGAGGAAAATCCAAATGAGGTAATCACTGTGGAAAACTTCTCAAACCAAGCTCGAAGGGCTTTTTTAAGACCATATAAGGCTTTCTTAAGCTTGCAAACTTCACCAGGACCATGAAGAACAAAAGGAGGAGGAACCATATAAACCTCCTCTTGGAGGTCTCCATTCAAGAAAGCATTTTTAACATCCATCCGAGTTATATGCCACTGACGAACGAAGCAACTGCAATAAGAGTACGAACAGTAGTCATTTTATCAACAGGAGAAAAAGTCTCCTCGTAATCCATACTACATAGCTGGGAAAAACCCTTGGCAACCAATCTTGCTTTGTACTGCTCAACAGACTCATCTGACTTGGTTTTGATTTTATAAACCCAATGAGAACCAATAGTGCTCTTACCAGAAGGTAAGGGAACCAAACTCCAAGTGTCTATCTTATATAATGCAGAGAATTCCTCTGCCATAGCCTGCTGCTAAAGAGGATCAAGAGCTGCCTCTTTATAGGACAGAGGCTCAGAGAGATCATGAACTGAATCTAAAAAAGAAGCAAAAGAATCCGAATAATAAGAATAAACAAAATCAGGTGATTGAGTGGACTAACGAGTGTGAGCAGGATAGTGAGGAGGTTCCACAGCCTCAGCAGGTGCTTGGGTGTCCTCTAGAAGGGAGGTAGCATCAGGCAGCAAGGCACCAATATCAGAAAAAGTAGAACTATGAGATGAGACAATATCAGTGGTGCATGGGGCTCGAGATGACACACTATCGGTATCATCAGAGAATGGGTCAAGATGGATGAGATTAGATTTAGTCAACTCATGATGATTATCAGGAATAGAAAAGAAGGGTATGTGCTCGAGAAACACAGCATAGCGAGAGACATATAGTTTCTTAGTAACTAGGTCAAAGCAACGATATCCCTGCTAACCCTTATCATAACTTAGAAAGACACAAATAGCAGACTTTGGTAACAATTGGGTACGCTCTACAATTTGGTGACAATTTGATGACATATGATTAGAAGCTCCAGAGTCTAAGACTCAAATACCTGAGGACATACCTGAAGACATACCTACTGAAGAGGTGGCCATAACGTGTGGCCGTGTGGCAAGGAACTTCTGAAATTGCTCAGCAAGGGAGGTTGTGGACGGAGTGAATGGGGAAGGGGAACCGAGTCCAAATGAGTCTGATGGTGGTGCAGCTACTGCAGTGTTAAGCTGTAGAGGCCTATACGAACGCTGCTGAGATTGGTTGTCAGACTTCCAATGAGAAGGTTGGGGTTGTTGTTGTTGTGGTGGTCGATTATGTGAGGGTTGGTTGCTGCTATTGGGCTGATTTGTTACAATAGCTGAATACATCACTACCAACTCTCTAGTAAGGCTTATTATGAGTGTTGGACGATGGTCAAAAATGGGCTACTAAAACAGAAGGAGTAGAGTTGGGGAGAATTCCCTTTCCAGACTGAGTCTTGAGACATATTTTCTCGGCTACTAACTCATAGACAACAAAATCAACTAACGGAAGTGGGCTACGATGGAAAATGGACCCACGAAGGCCCTCAAAATCATCACGTAGAGCCATCAAAAAACTGAACCAGATGTTGTTCCTCCCTACTAGCGATATATGGTGCAAACACCTGCAATTCAGGCGAGTCCATGAGAGTCAACTGATCCCAAAAATCAAATTTTTACATGAGAGTCATTGTAGAATAGAACTCCTGAATACTCAAATTTTTTTGTTCAAGGGTACGAATATCACGCTCTAATTGGTACCTTTTTGAAAAATTGGACAGTTTAAACAATTTAGCCAAATGATCCCACACCTCCTTTGCATATTCAAACTTTGCCAATTGCATAACTATCGAGGGAGCAATAGAGTTGTTGATCCAAGTAATGATTTTTGAATTGTTTGTTTCCCAAATATTTAGCAATTCTGCAAATTTATCAGTCTTTTCATTTGTAGGTTTACTAAAATTCCCATTGATATAACTCCACATCTTTTTCCCCTTCAGAAAAATTTTCATCACATAATTCCAATATGGAAAATTCTTTCCATTGAGTATAACACTAATCGCTTGAAGCGAATCGTTGTGTTTAGCAGCCATTACGAAAATGAAGCAATTAAATAACACAAAACAAACGAACCAAAATCAAAGATAGATAAAAAAAGAACCAGAATCAGTGACAGATCCAAAGACGAACGCGAATCAGTGTGAGATCCAAATACGAATCCGAATTAGCGAGCAATCCAAAAAACGAACTAGAATTATCCCAAAAAAAAGTTGGATATGCTACAAACGTGAATGAGATTAGAACCTGCTCTGATACCATGTGAATATATCAAATAATCAAGAGAACAACAAAAGAGAAACGATAGAGAGTTTCTCATAACATCAAATTTGAATGAATGAATACAATAGAAAAAAGAAGAGACAATAATAGTATATCTAGGTATACAGTATTACTCTAATATAAAGTAAAAGACTAAACTACCCTATTAAAATAAAACTAATTCTAATAGTTATATCCTGGGGGTTTGATTGGGAGAGAACAAATCCTAATTACACGCCTTAATTCACATTTGTTAGCTCATTTTATCTTGTTTTTGTGTACTTTTACTTTGTTTTTCATTTTATGTCAGGATTTAGAAGAAAGCAAGAGTTCTAGGTTAAATGGGGTAAAAAAGTAGGAAGAAAGAAACAGAACAGCCATATCGCGCGAGCGGCCCGCTCGCGCGACATTCCAGCCCTTCGTTCGCGCGACCTCCCAATTACGCGCTCACGCGGTCCGCTCGTGCGATCCATACAAAAAAACCTAAAATGTGTGGAATTAAGTGCTGAAGACCCCTATGTGGACGAAATTGCCTAATTACGTCCATAAAGCGAGTTACAACAGTTTCAGTCGGATTAGGTTTACAAAAGCCTTCCTAATCTCTCTATAACTATATATAGATGAATTAAAAGCTAGGGGAAGGTTACACATCTTTACACATCCTTACATTCAGCAACTTTGAAGGCAAGATGAAGAGAAGATCTAGCTTGGATCTCTAATGACAACCATCATCTCAATCTTCATGTTTTCATCAACCATGTGCAACTAAACACCTATTCTAGGGTTTCAATAAAACCCTAGCTATGTAAATGGGGAATTCTATGCTTTCTTACTTTAGGATTTTATGTATTGGATAGTAATTGCATGTTGGAGGATTATTTATATATAATCGATTTTTAATCATAATAATCAAGAGTATTTTGGATCTATTATTGTCTTAGATTTTTCCTTATGCTTATTGAGTTCAATATTCCTTCATTTCTGTGATTGATAGGAGTATTTACATACAATAGTGCATATGTGATTGCGATGTTTACATCTTTTATGATTCATGCTTAGGAAAGAATACTACACCCTAGTTATAGGTAGATAATTCATGTGAACTGAATATGAGTTATGCTTAGATTATACTAGTGATATCTTCTTGTTGATACTATTGGGCTTGTAGCTACGATAGATCGTGACTATCCAATTATAAAACTTAAAGTAGAAAGTATAGACCTCCGATGCATAGTTAGTGGTGAATTTGTAATCCTAGATCTCACTCATTCATACTTAAAACAATCTTAAATTTTACACACTAGTTTACTTAGATTCAATTTCAAAATTTATTTTCACAATTTCATAGTTTACTTCATAGTTTAATTTAGTAATAATTAAATCATCAACCAAGGAAAATTCCGTTTTTCTATAGCTAACTAGATTTAGGTTTTTTAAATTAAAGTACAAAAATAATCAATCCCTGTGGGTTCGACCATTACTTCCACACTACAAATCCTTAAAAGTAAAGTATACTTTTTATCTTGAGTTTGACAAGATCAGGGTTGACACCATCGAGTGCACCAGTGAGAAGATCGAAGATGCGCGAAATCAACCCTAAAAGAGAGCGACCTGGTTCGCGCGTCGGCCCATTACTGATTTGGACTTCCACTCTCAAAGCTTTTTCGGTACAACTTTTCAACAGAACATAAAAAAATATGTCTATCTCTCTCTTGTGATATGAGTGTGATGTCATTGAACTTCATAGTGACACAGAAGGGAGATAGATACATTTTTTTTTTTTTTACGTTATGCACAAGTTATGTCCAAATAATTATCCTTAATGTTTTCTAAAAAAATGAATTAACAATATTTTTGAATAAAGTAACATAGGATACAATTTATTTAAACAACTTATTTACAATTTTACATTATTGCTATCTATCTGTAAAACGACACGGAGTTAAATTTCAACGAATCCAATACCAGTTATGGAAGAGAGACAAAATCAATTGTAAATATGCTAGGGACAATCCACAAAGCACACCTCAAAGCACATCATGCTTTAAATGCATGTACTTTGGGTTGTGGAGAATTTTTACACAGGGCCCACACTTTTTTGAAAACTGCCATGGAAGCCCAAGGTACATGCACACAAAGCATGAAGTGTGTTTTAGGGTGTGCTTTGTGGAGTGTATCATTGTTGATTAGAATAAGTTAAATTTATTTTGTGAAAACATTTTAATTCGAAACCAACGGGTGCCGAATAATAATTTCTCATCGGTCGGATCGGACCACCTTAACAACGAAGCAGAGGCAAAACAACAAACAAAAATTTCAAAACCACGCACACAACACACAGTGAGAGAGAGAGAGAGAGGGTGCACATGGTGTCCCTTGGCCCGAATCCACCCGAAGGTTACTATTTGGATCCGACAGGAATGGTTCTTCCTGGTCTCGGGGCTTTCTCAGCCCCCACCGCCACAGCAGTGACGTCGTCCCCCTCCTCGTTGGAGGAGGATCCGAATACGAAGATCCGAAAACCCTACACCATTACGAAGTCCAGAGAGAGCTGGACCGAACCCGAGCACGACAAGTTCCTTGAAGCACTTCAACTGTGAGTTTAGCTCCAAATTCACTTTTAAATTAGCAATTTTATTTATTTCACCATTGTGGGTTTTGATTATTTTGAATGCCCAATTGAGTTTTATGGTTTATTTGTCCGAGGTTTTGTTATGCTTTTTGATACTGGAATTAGTTGATAGGCTTTTGTAATTGTAAATTGTTGAGTTTGAAGTTTGAACATGGTTACAGTTTAGGGTTTTGGAGCAGTATCTGTTCCTTATTGGCTATTTATGTATTTTTCATGATTTTTTTTTGTTTTTGTTTTGAAGTATTGGGTTTTTGTTTTATTTTTGTGTGTTTGAAGCTATTGGTGTGTGGGAATACTTTCGGGTAAGGATTATGAAGAATGTCGAATGGTAAAAGTTCAGATTGAGGCTATTGACAAGCCAAGAAGCTATAATCTCAAAAGCATCCAAACCCCTGCTTTTGAAAATTCATCTTATTTTAAAGTTGTTTTCTTAGTAAAATAAGTTAGTTTGGCCCCCATTTTGGTGCTTCTCCTTTTTTAAGGCACAATTTCATGTTAATTCATTTGGTAACTACTTTATGAGCTTTGTTAAAAATTGAACTTGGGGTTTTTTTGGGGGGAGCTTTTAAAAGCTCTAGAATGGAGCTTTTAAAAGCTCAAGGTTGTCTTTTGGTTTCATGATGTTTTTTTGAAGAGTAATGTTCGCTTGTACAAAATTATCGAACAACTTAATAATAAATTTCATAAGCTACTTTTAAAAAGCCACGTGGGGCCAAACTAAGCCTTAATGTGCAACAGACAGTGCCAATGTGGGTTGGAGTCTGAAACACCTAATTTAGTTGCTAAAGTACTGCCAAAGATTTGCTATTCGAAGATTTTAATGCGATGATAGTATCTACAAATTCAGGAGGTAGCTTATATCACTTCCGGCTCAACATCCATAGCAACTAAGCTAGAGGTTGATCAACATGTTAGATACACGTTCATAGTTTGATAATTTAGTAGGATATAGGAGCTGTATACTTGGGAGGTAGCTAGTATCACCTCAGACTCAACATCAGTAGCACACTGAGCCAGATGCTGACCAACTTATTAGCTAGTAGCTACTCATGGGTAGTTGCATAAACATGTTCTTCTACTACATAATAAACCTTCCATGTGAAATGCTGAGGTGACCTTTTTCTCTCTTATATGAGGAGCCACAGCCTCAATTTATGGTTTGGATTTTGGAATGAGAGCTGAAATATCTGCACAAAAAATAGAGTTTTTTCTTTTTTCAATGTTGACCTAATGGCACGAGCAACCAGGGGGACCTCCTGGTCACATCATCCTATGAACAATGGATTGTTTGCGCTCTTGAGCTGACTAGGTAACTCGAAAAAGATTGGATCTAGAAAAAAAAAAAAAGAAAAAGAAAGTGGCGGTACAAAGTCCTGGTATGGCGGTGGTGGAAATGCTGCAGATCGTTACGGACTTACGGGTTCTGTTGGTTGGGTTGCAGTAGGATTAGGATGTTTATTGAGTGTTATTTTTAGCATTAAGCTCTTTATTTTTGCAAGTTAATACAAGGGGATATCTTTTTTAGTTTTTGTTTTATACATATGTGACATATATTCCATGCTCAGGGTTTTGTTCCCTTGATATGTGCAGCTTTGACCGCGATTGGAAAAAGATTGTGGCATTTGTGGGTTCAAAGACTGTCATCCAGGTATTCTCAAGAGCATATGAATTTCGTTTTCATATATTTATGTAAAGCGAATAAATTTCAATTTACCGTGTTACTTGATGTGTGTCACCCTCAGCATATTGCCTTGACATGGCAGACCTTTATGTTATTATTATGTTGATTTATAAATTTAGACGAGGGTTACTTCTTTGTAAATGGGGCTATGTTAAAGGCATTTAGGTGCACGTTTTTTTTATTGTAGACAAACATAACAGCTCATGTCAAAAGTTAATTGTTGGAAGTGATGGTTCATATGTGTTCCTTAAATTTCATTTTCCTTGGATTACCACACATGCATGGAGCGTACATATGCACACACAGTGACGTACATGTCCACTTGATTGTGAAGATAAAATTGTCACAATAAATTTGTAGGGAGACAAGTTTTTATTCCTCAGGATGCTTGCGATGATGCTGATGTAGTAGTTCTGACTTCTGAGTCCAATGAGCTGCCTTGGCCTGCATCCTGCTTAGCCAAAATAGTGAAGAATTAAGCCAGTTAGAGTTGTACTAAATCTTTTATTCTCTCATGGCAGCCTCTTTCTACCGCTAGTTTAGAATGCACCAATAATATCATCTAGTTACCACTAGAATTCGGAATGCAATTATTCATAAATTTTACACATACAATGCTAGTCATTGTTGCTGGGATATAGTTTCATCACAGAGCAGTGGAAACCATCTTTCATGATCTTTAAAAAGTTTCAATAGTTTGTTAACTAGCTTGGTTTATATGAATATCTAAGAAATTTAATTTGACCATGTCCGAGTTCCGGTTTCTCTAATATTTAAGAACCCGCACTCTCTCTCCTATATAGTTTTGATAGTAGTTTAAATGAATGTCCATGATATTCATGTGCCCAAAAATAAGAGATAAGAGGTGGAGAAAAACTTTTACAGATTCGAAGTCATGCACAGAAGTACTTTCTGAAGGTTCAAAAGAGTGGGACCAATGAACATCTACCTCCACCTCGGCCAAAAAGGAAGGCTGCTCATCCTTATCCTCAGAAAGCCTCCAAAAATGGCAAGAATTACTCATTTATAGAAGATTTGTTGGTATGAAGCAAACTTAATGTGACTCTGGCTGATAGTTGGTATATTTGGCAGCTCCAGTGCTCTTGCAAGTGACAGATTCCTTTCAAACTAAGGGTCTTCTTCCTGAACCTGGTACTGTGCTGAGTTCATTAGTTAAAAATCCTGTTACTAATGCAGCTGCGCCTTCCTGGATTGACGAATCAGTGCAAATGGTCAGTTCTTCAGACTTGACAAAAGGTTCGCTGATTCTCATTCGATGGACTCCACTGACATATCAACATTTCATTTTGTGGATATCTAGGAAGTCATTATATGAATCATATGTTGTGTTGCAGGTGATGTGAAAATCACGGAACAATCACTGGCAAACAACTCTTGCAGTAGCACTGAGAACACTACAAGAGCATGGCCTACAATTGAAATGACTGATCAGGGGAGTCAGGGTCCTCCATTAAGAGGTAACTTCAATTTTGTTCTGTACAGCTAGACTATATTAAATTGGGATCAAGTGCCTAGAGAAGTTTTAACTTGGTGGCATTAAACACTAAGGAATATGTCTGTCTATGGACATTGTCACTTCTCATTATTCTCTTAACATGCCAGTGTGAAGCTGAGTAATAATTACATAATGTCAAAGTATACCATAAATGCCATTTTGCAAATACGAGAAATTTCCCACTGGTGTGCTAGCATGAGAAGTTGCTAGTTGTGTTTTTCATTCGCTTCTGGGGCTAAGTTGAATTAGATAGTCAAGAATGGTTGGGAGTTTACATGGATAGCGAAGATTATAACCAATTTCTGTGGACTTGTATTCTTTGAGCAGAGATTTTGCAGTTCCAATACCATATGTACATGTCGTAATATTAGAAGAAATGCCTTAAACTTTGACTTACTATAGCAATCTAGTTTTATTGGTATTAACTCGTGAAATTTAAGTTAACAGAAGTATACGAAGTTTAAGACCGAAGGATAATACCATAGACCTTCAGTGTTCAATGCATTATGAGTTCTAGCAGTTATGGTACAGAAATGTGGATTTCATCCCTGCGTTTGGTACACACTTGATACGTTGATTTTCTAATGTTGGTAGCTTGGGTTGGGATGTTATGCTTGCCTTTTTGTGGCCTCTCCTACCGTGTGAAAACCAAAGAATGCCTTGAACGTCCTGGGCGGAGTTATTTAAGTAAATTAGATGGTGGAAATGGATAAAAAAAAACTGTGCTTTTGTGGTGATCATGTCATACTATGACTGTAAGACATGCACACTTCAAAACACCAACCAAGTAAAGTCCCAAAATTAGATTCTTGAGCCTCTTCATGTGAAGTAGATGGTTTCTGATGTTATGAACTTTGAGATTCTATACATTCTAGACTCAATTACATTTGTCTTTCTTTCCTCTGGGTAAGTTAGATTTTGATCCAATATCACTAGTTTTTTAATATAATGGCGTTAGCGTAACTTTAATAAGAAGATATCTGGTAGCACACTCTTGGGTATTCTTCGAGTTTGTAGAAGTTGTAGTCCGTTGTTTTACATGCATTATTTCCCTTAAAGGCACACCCCAAAGTGAGTTTTGGAATCTTCTTATGAACTGGGTTTGAAAATCAGACTCGTTTCTTTGATGCCAATTCTGTGTCTCAAGCTGGTTATTTCTGTTTGTTAGTTTGGCTTAGAATGGATTCTATTAAATGCTTGGGTTTCTTTTCCCTGAGAAATGCCTTACATTCTCTTGGTGTTAGCTTCTCCTGTGTGTATCTATCTACATAATTTCTAAAAATGAGCTTTTGAGCTTGGGATCTACATAATTTCTCCTGTGTGTATCTACATCTAATCATCTACTATGTTTACTGTATTTCCTTATTTGTTACCACCTTTGACAATCTTTTTGTTTGTTGTAGTTCTTCCCGACTTTGCTCAAGTATACGGCTTCATTGGCAGTGTCTTTGATCCAAACTCGGACGGTCATTTACAAAATTTGAAAAAGATGGACTCAATAGATGTTGAAACGGTATGATTTTGGGGTCTTCTGACCTACTTTGTTTTTGTTATTTAGCATATGATATGGTGTTTATTTTCTATGTGGTGCGCAGAGATATCATTCTTACTTGATCTGAAATTTTAAGCAAATAAAATTTAACAAATTACAACTCTATGAAACTTAATCTAGCCCTGTCCAACATGGGGAACCACTAGCAAGTACAGCACTTTGCAGGAAATTATGATGAATTTGTTGCTGATGGTGATATTTTGGGAGTGGTAGTATAGCTGTGATTATTAAAACTATCAACTTGTGCAAGCAATAAAAGTAATTACTATAAAACCTTCGAAAGGGTGAAATTACTGCCACTGCATTTGGTCGTTGGAGGTTCCCTGAACCACAAAACAAATCATTTTCCTATTCATAATATACTTTGTCCTTGACGCAGGACATGTCAAGAAATATGAAATAGGGATGGAAAATTGATGAATAAATGAAGAGTAAACGAAGAAAAGATAAAAGTCTTGGAGTCCACCAAGACAAGAACTCTTGGAATCTACCAAGATCTCCTGGAATCCACCAAGACCTTATGTTTTCAAAGAGAAAACTCAATTTTTATTCATCACCATAAATTATGGAATACAAAAGTGTACCGCCTTATTTATAGAGAAAATAGAAGACTCCTATTCTAGGAAAAAATACACAAAATCTAAAATTTCCTAATAGATAATTATTCCCTAATCATTAATTTCCTAAAAAGATATCTATTCCTAATAGATATCTATTCCTAGTAGACTAGCAGTTAAGCTGGGAAGAATGAAGAGCACCCTCGTGATGGCAAACATTCTGAAAATAAGCAAATGTTAGGTTCAAGACTGTAGAAAGCATCACTCCATTCGGAACACCTGCGGATCAAGTAAAGGGAGGCGACACGACCTTCACATGAAAATTCAATTTAGTAACCATATTTAGTGACAAGTCAAATAAATTTGCTTTTAAGTCCTTGGGAGGGTTACTACAAACATGGTTAGAAGGTGGAGTAGGTGTGGAAACAAGGATCGCAGTCTCTATTTTACTTTGAAAATTCAACGGGGGAGGAGACTTTGGGGGCGAAGGGACAGGCGGTGGAGGCATTGGAATAATAGCAAGATAATTTGGAACATCGTTAATAAGGGGCTTATCATCCTGTTTCTCCTTAGGTGTCTCGTCATGACAATCGGTTAATACGCTAGGGACCTCAAGTGGTGGGTCAAGTGTATTCACAATGGGTTCAAGAGATACTATAACGAGTTCACATTGAATGTTGGTTTTCTTAATTTGAGCACTGGTTCGCTCACGGTTGACAATGACAGACAAATCTTGAAGGAGTTTTGTTAGGTCATTTATGTGATTGGAGGAGCTGGTATACTAGAAACTTGAGAAGTAACCTTACGCTTTACAGATTTTAGCCGAATGCTTTTACCATTATGGACAAACCGATTAGAATTATCATCTACTTTTGTCACATTATAATCAACAATCCAACGACCTAGAAGAATATGACTCACACCTACATTAATAGGCAAGATGTCACACCAGATATTTTCATAGTATAGGTAAGCCATTCGGATTGGTACCAAATAACGTTCAATGACATAAAAGGTAGAGTGATCGTCCAAGACTGCCCTATATGGTAGTGAGCGAGGAGAAATTGGAAGGTTTAGTCTATTAATGGCGGACTCCGAAATCACATTCATGGGAAATCTTTCATCAATAACAAGTTTACAATCTATATTTGGGCATTGGACGACTGTAAGAAAGGTATAAGAGACTCAGGCAGGACAATAAAAGGTGCAAGACTCATAATAGCGATACATTATTAGTACGATTGAAAGGACCTTTATGTGCAAAATTAAGTGACCCGTCAAATAAATTAGGTACTACTCAAAATTTCAAAGGAATGCGTGTACCTCAAAAGTGAAGAATCTGGACGATGGACGAATCACTAAACCAATGGTACACAAGACGATCTTTGGTGGCTTAGAAAAGATTGTGAAATCTTGGTACAATTTTAACAAACAAAGAGAATTTCCACTCCTCTTTTTTCTTTTCTTTTTTTGAAGAGCAAATTCAAAATAACAGTTAAAATATCCGAACTGGATGACCAATGGGGCCATGGGTTGGGTTGGGCTGATTTCTGAGTGGCCTGGGTATAGGCAAACTGTTGTTGGTTTTGGATGTGTAGGAGTTAATTAAATGGCTTGGGTTTGGGTTTGGGTTTGGGTTTGGGTTTGGTTTTGTGACGGGCTGGGGTTCATTTATAAGAGATTGGGCTGGGCTGTTGGGTTTATTTTAAGACAAATGGGCTGTGAATTAACCAATAAGTGGGCTGCTGGGCTTGAGTGTGTTTAGTATTGGACTTGGGCTGGGTGTATCCACTAAGAACAACTGAGCCCATACCATGGAGGAGAAGCCCAGGCCTTGAATCATCTTCACCAAAGAAAAGCTGAAGCAGGAACCCTAATAAAATAAAGAAAACCAGTGTGCTCTCTTCCTTTAGGGTAGCGGTGGCTGGTTGATGTGAAGCTTAGGGTTTGAAGTGGTGGTGATGATGGTGACTAGGGATGGAGCTGCTTTGCGACAGAGTGTGGCTCGCGATCTGGCTTGGCTAGGGCTTGCGAGGGGTCTGGTGTGGTCACGACTTGGTTTGGTGGGGGAAAGGCTTGGCCGGCTGGGGTTTTAAGGACTGTTTGGCGGTGATTGTTTGCTTGCGGCTATGCGATAGGTTCATGGGCTGTTTGGGTAGGGTCTTGAATGTATGGATTCGAAGAGGTTACGGTGTTTTTTTTTTTTTTTTTTTTGGGGTGCAAAATAGGGTCGTGATGGATGACGATTAGGGTTATGTAGGTTAAGGATGGGATCTGATGTGGTTCTGGTTTGAACAATGGTGGTGGTGGGCTAGGGCTCACGAGGAAGGTGAGGGGTGTATTGAAGAGGGTTTGTGAAATCAATGTGTTAAGGGGCTGTTGTGTGGTTATGATCTGTCAGGGAAAGGGCCGATCGGGGGGTTGATGGAAGGAAACGGGTGATGCAGTTGCTGCTGTTAGGACCTGTTTGGAGATCATGTTTGGCTAGGGTATCGGAGATGACAGTGGCTTTGGTGCTGGACTGCCATGGTGGATGTGTTGGGTTAGGATTTGTTTGGGTAGGTTTCTCCAATATGCTGTGAGATTTGAATGAAAGGTTGATGGAACGCTCTTTGCTCTGATACCAAATTTGACGCAGCACACGTCAAGAAATATTATGAAATAGGGATGGAAAATTGATGAATGACTAAAAAGTAAAAGAAGAAAATTAATGTCTTGGAGTCCACCAAGACAAGAACTCTTGGAATCCACCAAGGCCGTATGCTCTCAAAGAGAAAAATCACTTTTTATTCATCAACATAAACTATGGAATACAATAGTGTACCACCTTATTTATAGAGAAAATAGAAGACTCCTATTCTTGGAAAAAATACCAAACCAAACCAAACCAAGCCTTGGTGGATTCCCAATACATAAAATCTAAAACTTCCTAATAGATAATATTCCCTAAATCAATAATATCCTAAAAAGATATCTATTCCTAATAGATATTTATTCATTAAATAGAAAATATTCTAAAACTAAATAAACAAAAGAAAGGACTATCCTCCTGGATCAAATACAAATATTACAAAAATCTCCTTTTGATCCTCATCAGTCCCCTAATTGGTTATGGTAATGCTGCTTACTTGGTCCTTTGATCTTGGAGATTACAAGAAGATGCATTTACATTTCAGTTGATCTTAAAAATGCCTGTTATTAAGTTGTTTGTTATAGGAGGTTGAGTCTGTATAGAGGTTATAGTAATAGTCTAATAGATATTATATGAAATGAGCTAATGACAATGGGAGTGTCCTCAACTGACGTAACAAGTTCAAAGAAAGGCTGGTAAAAGATTGGGCGATTGTAGAAAGAGCACATGAATAAAAAAAAACCTTATTTATAACTAACCCGTTCTTCTTGGCTCCTTTCCAGGTGTTGTTATTGATGAGAAACCTATCCATCAATCTGGCCAGCCCCGACTTTGAGGAACATGTAAGTGCACTTGCCACTTAAGGTTGATCAAATTTCTTGACATAAACTAGTTTATCATGTCGTGGACCACTATGTTTCTGTTTTCTTGTCAGTGTGGCCCTCTTCATATATTGCTGTCTTTGGCTGTTTTGTTTTGCTTATTTAATTGCTCTTGATCCTTTATAATTCTTTCTGAAAGAGAAGTCAGATGTGACATCTAAAGTGTTAGTGAAGGGGCAGACTGCATTTCTTGCAGCCATATTGACTTGGCTAAAAGCTCATTGATTGTCATAGGAAACAGTCCATCTGCTAAAATCTAATTGATTATGATAGGAAACTCGGTTCATCTTTTGTCTCGTGTGTCTGATATTGTTCTATATATTGGTGCAGAGGAGGTTGCTTTCATCCTATGAGATTGATGTGGATCAGGACATACCTGGTGACACAAATGTGATTCCTCATGATAACTGATCTGAGGATGTTTTCTGAATGTGGGTAGGCAAAAAAAGTTAACCTTCTCACTTGTTTACTTGCATTGGTCAATTTCTTCTTGTATTCATAACAGCAAACTCAATACTGACTTCAATTAATAAATTGCCAGGACAAAGGAAAGCATTCGGGAGCTTCTATAGGGAGTGACTTATTGACAACATTCTCTAATTGCGTAAGTACTATTTCCTGTTGTGAGATCTCTTGGCCTCGCAGTTTGGTGACCGACAGTTGCTGATTTATTATGTACATAGTGAGCTAAAAAAAAAAGAGAAATAGAAATTCTTATGCAGGAATGGAAAATGTAAAAAGCTGGGATTTGTATATATCCAAGTTTTGACTATTAAGTTACTTTAGTGCAAGTTCTGTAATACATGTGTAATGTTTATGCAAGTGTAATCCTCTTTGAGATCCGTTCTACTTCATCAATTATCCCACTACATTTTCTCATAGTTGGGATGTTCCCTTTCTTTTGTTTATGAAGTAAGGCCGTAGCAGCGTCGGGTATAGGTATGTGCAGGGGGAAGTGTTTTTTTTGTGAACCTGTTATACTTTTTTGAGGAACATGAAGTCGAGGATTCGAAGGTGTTTAGTTAACATGCTGAGATTGATGACTAAATAGTTTCAGATCGCCTTTCTATTTGCAGTTCTCTGCGTGGAGTGTTGCGATTTATACCTGGTGGTAATTTGTAAAAATTCACTTTTACTTTGCACATAATATTCGCGCATGTTACGACGAGGCTTAACCAAAACATTACAGGGAAGAGTTGGGTTAGAGAAGAAAACTTGGTTTTCTATTTTGTTTACTGAGTTATATTTCCAGCCATTCATTTATGTCAATGCCTTTAGCTTTCTCAGTCTTTTGGTATCGATTGGATTGGAGTTAATGATGAGTAATGTTATGCTTCCAAAATTTGGTTTTCAAATGTTTTTACATTTGTATGGTACCACATATCACTGCATGTGGTACAATTGTCAAAGCATTGGGGGGCCAAATTTAGGACTTGGAAGCATAAATTTACTCGTTAGGTTATAGACCAACAACAATGTGGTGGTTACATCCCAAGAAGGTGCACTAGATGCGCAGCATTCTTTGTAAATTAAATGGTCTTATGATCCAATGACTGCTTTCTCCATTACCAGGAATCCAGAGTTATCCCTTTCCTTTTCTTTCGTTGGCAATTAGGATGTCATATTGTGAGGTAGTTAGTAGTTTCCAACTGCAATGAACCTTCAAGAAACGAAGTAATCCCACCAACTTACAGGAGAGAAATTTATGGAGCAATCATCTACATATAATATGTGCACCCCATTTTTTTTTTCCCCTCTTGCCCCCTTCTTTTGCCTTAAGTTCTGTTTTTTGTGTAAAAATCTCCATATCTGAATGAGATGCCAACTACTAGGACTGTACTCCAAACTTGCTGTATATGGTGTATACTACTCCTATAACATCAAACATAACTTTTTGAAAAGAGAGTCTATTTCTAAGTCGTTGCACCCCGGGTTGGGTGGTTTTGGAATCCATGTCAGATCATCTAATCATCAGGTCTACACTGACCTATCAGCCCACACCACACAAACGGCCTGACTTGGCTGTTTACTGTGGGTCTGTCTCTTGGTGGTCATTGTTATGGCCATCTGTTAGCAAAAGAGAGTGCCTCCAGTTCCATCTCTGTGTACTTGTTGAATGCTGCTTGACAATTGTATCTACCAACGCCAATGTGATCTAAAAATAACATCACAGAAAATTAGGTACAAACGTTAGCACTCTAAAAGTAATACTACAAAAGACCACATACTCAAAAAAAATATAAGGAAGAACAAGCAAAGTCGAGCCATAGTGTTCCTATTTTATTTTGGATGGTTAAGAGGTTTCACCACTTCCAACTTTGGGATGAATTTCTTAGCCAGCAAAACAAACTTGAATGAATTCATCTTAATCCCATGTTCTCAAATTTAAGAATGAAAAATGCTAGACCCACATAATGAACCACACATTTTTTCCACACACTTCTTTAAATACTTGTACCTTGTGCTGTATAAGTGGGGCACAAAAAAATGTAAAAAATTCAAGCAGCACAAAGTACAAGCATTTAAAGAAGTGTGTGGAAAAAGTGTGTGGTTTATTGTGTGGGTGTAGCATGACTCTTTAAGAATATTAACTTTGTACTTTAAATTCCAAAGGCGTCCCAAAATACCCATTTCAAAAGTCATTGAGATGCCCAAGAGTGCCATAGGAAATAGTCATTGCTGGAAAGAAAAAATATATATATATATATATATTAGGGTTTAGTTAACATGTGCCCATAGGGCATATGTTAAGGTTCCAAATGTGAAAATAAACAAAGGATACAGTGTGGGTATCAGTGTCCGGTGTGGGGTTCAGTGATTGTCTCCCTTGTTTATTTCCACTTTTGGAACCTTCACGTATGTCCTAAGGGCACACATGTTAACAAAACCCATAAAAAAAAAAAAAAAAAAAAAAAAAAAAAAAAAAAAAAAAAATCACTCCTATATTGAAGCCATACATGAGATCACTTTTCAAATCCCAAGGATTACCATGCCGTTTACTGAATATGCTCAAATCTATATCTAACACACCAAGACATAATAGAAAAAAGAGGTAGGTGAGAGTCCTTTACCTGGATTTGGCATTCCAAAAGCCTCATAGCTAGGTTGGTGACAATTCGGTGGGACAATGTGTATTGGGCTCAAGTCTTGCGTGTAAGGAGGCATTTGATAAATGGGATTAGGAAGAGTTGCACCTCTGAGCAGCTCATTTCGTGGATAAGGTTGAAAACTTATCGGCTGCTGGAACACTGAATATTGTACAGTATGATCAAATCTTTTTGGCATGGCAAAAGTTTTCCAGAAAGGACGTGGATTTGTACTTGTGCGAAAATGGCTGTAGAAAGGACTAGGACTGATGGTCTTTGGGTCAATAGGCTTGTTTTGAGAACTTATCTGTGCCTGATTGGGATTTAATAGACTTTCCAAGCCAGTTACTTCACAAGAACCAGAGACAGGTGAACCTTCCACACCCAGAACAGGAGATCTGTTATTACACTCGGTGATATTTAGAGACGCATATATATCAGAAATATCAACTTTCAAGGTTGAGGCCAATACATCAGATTTTAGTGAATCCCCACCAGACAGAGACGCTGAGTGCTGAGGAAATATTAGATCATCGACTGTAATCAAACTGTCCTCATCCGGCAAACAGATTTCCGGGCTGACCTTTGGCTCCTGTTCTGATTGGAGGGTTGATCTAATTTCAGGCATAAGCTTCGAGTGCTGAGGAATTATTATATCTTCAAATGCGGTCAAACTGTCCTCATCAGGCCAAATAATATCAGCTATAGAGTCACACGTTTCATCACGGCAACTTGCAGGATTGTCTTCCAATCCATGGTGCATTCGGAGAATTGATTCTATTTCAGCCCAATCATCATCGTAGGAAGAGTCATTCACGTTCATCTTTTCCAACTCTGTTTGCTCATAAAAATTTGTGGACCCAATGAGAATATCATCTGCAAGTGGAAATGAAAATTTATATACCTCAGAAATGTTAGTACTAGAAACACCATCAACGGAGCCTCTTTGGACAAAGGCAGATGCTTCATTTGATTGAAAATCCTTCGCCAAACCGGTTCCAAAATCTGGTTCTTGAGTCTGACTGTTTTGAGACTGCCGAATATCTTGCTCTGCATAAAGGTTCAGATTATTGCCAACACTTACTAATTTAGGAACAAGATGTTTGTTAGTGGATTCTTCAGGAAATTGTGTCCCCTTATCCAAAAATGATAAGTGCAGAGATGAACCCTTGTCATTTGCAGAATTCAGCTGTTCAAGGACCTCGCGTGCAAGAATTTCCCGAGTGTCATTTCCATAGAACTGCTCAGAAATTCCCACTGAACCAATAGTCAAGGTAGATGTCACGGGCTTGCTTGGAAGTTCAGTTGTATCAGAGGAAAAGGTTGAGAAACTGTTCTCCGTGATAAGTCCGTTAGAACCCCCAATAGCACCTTTCGTTCGGAGAGAAGAAATAGTACCAGCTGGTTTCTTCTCTGGAGCTGGATGGGAATTAGAGTTAGCTTCGAAATACAACTCAAGGACCAGGAATTGCATGGAAGTATTTATATGGTTTCAAGGAAATGTGCTACAACGGGGAAAAAAAAAGGTACCTTCTTCAAGAAGCAAACGAGTAAACTCAGAGGAATGCAATTTGTGCTCGATAGTTTTATCTGCTTCAACATTTTGGTGCTGTTGGCGCAACAAAACTGATGAAATCAGATTATGTATAATAGTTGCATTTTAAACGTAAAAAAATCTTGTCATGTTCATGTCCATACTATAATAATTCCCTCCCCTCCTTCCAACCCAAAAAAAGAAAAGAAAAGGACGTGTTATCAAGGCCTTTTTTAAAGAAGCTACTTATGTGTTTATCATGCACCACCATGTAAATTACTTCATATCTGCTATGGACACTTGATATCACAGTGTGGACGTTTACGAAATGCTAGTTAAAAACATCCTAAACAAAACTCTAAAAGTATAAACTATTTTACCCAAACGTCATGCAACTCACATTAGCAGTATAATTACCTTAGTCAAACCAGGATGTACAAATGGTCCGCGTGCATGATTTTGAGTGGGAAGAGAACACTTAGCTGAACTGCTATCTGACTCCATCGATTCCTCTGATTCATTCACAAACTTCTTATCATTTCCAGAATCCTTTAATAATAATGCAAACATAAGTGGATCGATATATTCTTCATGCTTGGCTCCTATCTGCTTTCGTTTCTCCAGAGTTGCTCTTTGATGTTCGTTCCTCATCATCATCAACTCAAGTGAAGCTAAGTAAAGGGAGTTCTTCACATTAGCATTAAAAGACTTACTCAAAACTGTTATGCTATGTTTAGTAGGAAGGATGGAAAATGGAAGGAAGGAAAGTAAGGAGGGACGGAAGGGAGTTTTCCCTCTTTTTGTTTGGTTGAATAAGACGAAAGTGAATCAAGAAAGGAGGTAATATTGAAAGGGTGTCATTTTCTTTAGAGGCCAGTTCTCTCCAATCCATCCACTTTCAGACAGACTGAAATTTGTTGGCCGGAAGGGAAGATACTTTCCTCCACTCTTCCTTTTCCTCCTCTCTTCCATCCTACTAGATAACTGATTCTACCCTCTTCCCTCCTCTCTTTCTTTCTCCCCTTCCCTTATACCAAACATTGTCAGTAGCTGAAATGATAAGGCTGCCAGAACACTAGTGCTAACCCGCCACAAGGCAATTAGGTAGGGCGTTCTTACCTCTTCTTTTTTCTTCCTCATCTGATCTCTCCTCATTCAGCGGCTCAGCAGAGTCGAATGCTTCTTCAGTTGAGGAGTCGATACCCCTTCTCCCTGAATTGTGTATATCCTGAAAGAATAGTATACTACAATTTTCAACCAGGTATCATTAGCTTAATATTGAGTTAATTCTTTCATTTCAGGATCAAAACTCAAAAGAACACAGACGACTGTAATTTTGTCTAGAATATCAAATTTCTATGCATTGTAGCCGATAGTATCACCATCAATCAAATATTTCATCAGCTGACCAGACCTTGTAAGAATGGGGAGGACGATATGGATTAGCACTCTTATTGAGCTGATAGAAACTGTTCTCTTGAAACTTAGGAGCCGAATCTTCACCAGCATATCTAGATACTCTGGGAAATGCACCACATTCCAAGAACGCATGATGGTCAGAATTTTTCCAGGACAATTGGGACTCGTGACTGTAACGCCTTCCAGTATCTGCATGAAAATTCTACTGATTCAACAAGCCGCAAAATCACTAATACCAATTTCGATAAGCTAGTTTTCAAAACGATTACAATTCACTCAAATCAGAGGACTCAATCTCATTTGCATAACATTCTGACAAGGAAAAAAACAAACAAACAAAAAAACAAAAACAAAAACAAAAACGAAGAAGAAAAAATGAAGAAAAATAGGCAAGCACGACCTGCACCATCCTATATCTTAATTCTCTTGAATGCTCAATCGCATAACCGCACAAATTGGATAAGAATAATACTAGGAAACCAATCTACGGAACTGGGAGAAATTAAGCACCAGTATCTCAGCATTGAATTCAACTAAATTTATGTCACCATGGAATTTCCTAATCCTCTTGCTTATCAATGTCAATAATATTTCCATCAAAACTAGAGAGAATCTGGTGGCAAGATACCCATTATAAAGCATGCAATGAACTATTAAAACATGTGTCCACCTAAAAATTACTATGTATTGGATAAAGCTTTAATTGAAAGTTACAAAAATGTGACATTGTGTTAATCACAAACATTTGCCAAAACTCAGTCACATACCATTAATGCAACTGAGTAACCAGATTAATAACATTATGTGCTAAAATATTACCAACAGATACTATGGCGTACACCAAAAGTAAAAGATGAAAAATAGGAATTAAATGGATACATTGTAAAGTCAGGGAAAAATAAACTTAATCCACGGACCTGAATCACGGTCACCTTCCAACCGACTTTCTCCATTTTTCAGCCCAGACAAAAGACCATGCCAATTTCCACACAATCCTTTAGAAATGTTATCAGATTCGCATCTAGTGGATGGAGATGAATCATATTGACTACCCTTAGAACTCCATGGTAACACAATACCAAGTGTTCTTTGCCTTCGCAAAATGCTGTCGGACGCAACACCAAATTCACTGGTTGAAATAACGAATTAAAATTAGCAATGCACGGCAGCAGCAAATAAAAAACCTCACATAAAAAATAAAAAAAATAAAAAGAACAGGAATACTTGGCACTTGCAGGGTTTGGAGGAGCCTTACCCTAGAATTGACGGACTGAATCCACTAGGTAACCTTCTGCAGATTTCCAACTCACTTAATGATAAAAGAAAATCTCTTGTGTATAAAGTTTTTGACTGTCTGAACCATTACAAGGACAAAATGACACAAAGAAAAGAAAATGTAGTTATTATCGATAAGATAAACAACATCACAAAACATCTAGCCTTCAAAGAGAATTCCTCTGTTGTTTTCCAAACACACAACTTTCACAAATTCAATTGCCATATCATAATTATATAAACGCTAACCAGAAACCGAACTCAAAATCTTAGATTAATATAGGAATTAGGAGGCAAAGCATATGAAAATGTTTACAATTTTTTTTTCCCAGTAACAATACTCAAAATCTTAGATCAATAGTCATTGATGCCAGATTTAAACAACACAACCATGGAGACAAGAAAAACATGGATTAAATGTAGAAACTTAGCTACAATAATAATACGAAGAATGAATGTAGCGAGTAGAGGAGCATCTTACTGTAAAATTGACCGGTCAAATTCGCTTGGTAACACTTTGCATATATCCAATTCAGTGAAAGATAAAAGAAAATCTCTTGTATATGACTTCTTTGACTGTCTGCAGATTATGAGACACAGAGAGAGAACCAAAAAAAAAAATCATTATTTAATCAAAGCAATTAATTAATTAACACTACCAGAAAAACACAGATTCAAAACACAAATAACAAGAAGAAAGTGGTCAAATTACTTCCGAAATTCTTGCGTAGCTGCATTTAATTCCATTCGCTCCTGAAAATCTGAAATTTCTGGAAGAGAAATTCACTACTCAGACAAATCAAAAACACTCGTAACTTCGAGTCCAAGTCATTAGTAGCTTCATTTTCAAGTTCTAATACAACAACTTCTTCATCAATTAGTGCTACCAATGTACAATGAGAAACCCTAACGATCGCTTTCTGTGAATGAGAATCGAACTGTACGGTCCAGAATCAGAGAGTATATATATATACACACACACACACATTCACATACAAACAGAGAGGTTTGATCGGTGCTAATGAATCAAAACTCTGTACAAATGTATACACAACGAAGATCAGATCACATTCTCTTTGATCAATGGTCTAACAATGTATACATATAGGGTTTTGTATATATCTGACTTGTATGTGTGGGTTTTACTATGAATGGAAAAAACGAAAGGTGATATTTATGACCCGAGGCACAAGAACCTCTCGGATCATATGTTTTAGTGAGAGAAAGTGCTAGTGTGTGTATATATATAGATAGAGAGAGAGAGAGAGAGAGCTATACATGTAATGTAAGTCAAATTTTTTGTTGTTATGTCCAACCAGCGCTCTCCACGTCAGCAATGTGGAAAGTGTAACTTTACTATTATGATATATTGATGAAAAATGATAGACCCACATAATGAACCGGGCATTTGGAAAACTTGTACTAAAATAATTTCTTCACAAAGTTTACGCTGACACGTCAAATTTGTGTCCAATGGCAATGGGATATCCGTGAACATTAAGCTAAATAAATACATCAATACTTTCTAAATCAATCCAATTAGGGACACAAACTAAACGACATACTAAATAATATATTGTGTTTTAAATATATGTATTTTGTGTTAATTGAATTTTTTATATTTTTCTGTGTATCACTTACATAGTACAAAATATATATATTTAAAGCTGGTATACCGTTTGATGTTTATCCCTATCATTTTTGAAATCAATATTATGCCGTGAGGAGAGTACATGCTACATCTATTATGGTACATGTTGGTGTAGATAAAAATTTTGGGGATGTATTGACTCACAAATGGGACAACTATTTTCACGTAGAAGAAACACTTACTGGCATACGATACTCTTTTAAAATGTAATTAGTCCATTTATGCCTACATTATACGAACAAACCATGTACTCCATTAACTTCATAGAAGAGTAAAATGCTACTTTCAGAAGTCAGGACTAGGGGTGTAAGTTGGAACATAAATTCTGACTTCTAGAGAAATTGATTCAACATATTCTTATTTTTAGAATTATATAATTAGTTTTGAAATTTGAAATCTGAAAAATTCAAAAAATATCGGATTGAAATCGTTGAAAATTTTGGAAATTCTGATTTTTGGATCCAAAAACCCTTAAAACCATTGTTATAGGAAAACCCTAAACCAAATTTGAGCAAACAATACATCTTTATTTTGCATAGCCTAACTTAAGCAAAAGCTGTACTCCTATTAGCTAAGATTCAGGATTCTCGGCCACATTGTCTCCCAGGTAGTACCACCAGTTTTATTTATGAAAAATGCTAGACCCACACAATGAACCACACATTTTTTCCACACACTTCTTTAAATGCTTGTACCTTGTGCTGTATAAGTGGGGCACAAAAAAGTGTAAAAAATTCAAACAGCACAAGGTACAAGCATTTAAAGAAGTGTGTGGAAAAAGTGTGTGGTTCATTGTGTGGGTGTAGCATGACTCTTTATTTATTTATAAATAAAACTAAAAAAATGATTCTATGGTGCCGTGCTCATTACCTAAGATGGGTTTACTCCTCAGGACACACACAAAACCCAACCCCCCCCCCCCCCCCCCCCAATGATTTTTAGGACAAAACTAGATGATGAGAACCTAAAAAATCAAGCTCTCAAATATTTTTACCGATGGGAATATAGGATACCATTGATTGCTTTGGGAGAAAGTACCTTTCATTCATAGGTCGCCTTACTTTTCTGTCTTTATTGTTTTGAGATTGACTTTCTTGGGATAGGCTTAGAATTCATGAGGATAGAATGGGTGCTCCGTATACTAATGAAAGGAAAATAGTTTTGTTCACTCAAAAATTAGTTTATGAATGCTCATTTAAGTATTTCATTGGCAAATACAGTGGAACTCAGGATTATAATACTCATCAAAGTATTTCATTGGCCAATATAGTGGGATTATCCTGAGTCCCACTACATTGGCCAATGAAATATTTTGGTGAGCATCAGTGAACCAGTTTTTGAGTGAAAAAAATGCTCTCGTAATCAAAGTGATGTTTACTTGTACACTTAAGAAACAGAACATGCAAGAAAAGTATAAGAATAAACCCGTACCTAATTTCATGAGTCTCTTTCTCTTTGTTTGAACATAAACTTTATATTAGAGGTCTAAACATCTCTGTCATTGGTGGTTGCAGTTAAAGTTTTTGGAAAAATAACTATTGCAAGTCTCACCCAAAAAAGAAATAATGAATAAAATATAAATTACGTTTAACTCAGAGCTTTGACAATTGCAGGAGTTTGAAAAATTATACAAACATCCTCTACTAATTTTATGAGTTTCCATGGCCATCGTTAAAATTGTGCAACTAGAATTTGTTATTAGCAAAGAGTAGTATTAAAAAGATACCATTTACAATTGCTAAAAGAAAATAACAAATGGTCAGGGTGAATTACCCAAATTTTCGTTTGAAAAAAAAAAAACATCGGATAAAAAATCACCCTTTTAAGAGTTGTGTAAAGACCATCAACCTTAAAAGGTTAAAACATCTAACAGAAAATTGTTGATCTTATATGTGCTCAGAAATCTTGAAAGGGCAATACTTTATATATATATATATATATACAGTTTTTATCCTACGAGGACTCCCTCATTTTATAAAATGCACACCCCTCACTTCTCTCTCAATAAAGAGTTTGTATGAATCCATCTAGCCCCCTATTTCTATGGGATTCCTTCTCCAATTTAGCAAAAAAATCCCTCCAACTCAAAAAATTTTGAAATCCGTGGGAGGGAAAATAGGAAAGAGAGACGTTAATAGAGAGAGAAGTGAAGGGTGTGCATTTTATAAAATGAGGGAGTCCTCATAGGATAAGAACTGTATATATATATATATATAAATATTTGAGTAATCTTGAAAGGACAATACTTCAGTACATTTTTTAGATACTTTTCATCATTTTCTAAAATGTTATCTAGGAGAGAGATAGAGTGTGTTAGTACTAGGAGAGAGATAAAGTGTGTTAGTAAGTATTAGTAGAATTTGTTAGTGGCCCAAATATTACTCTAAACATATATGCACAGGTAAACTAATCATCACCTTTCTAAACACCAATAATGCTACACACACTTTGAAAAGCACATCAAAATATACAACCTTGCTTAAAAAGGTTGGACTTTATGCTGAAAAGCTTGCACACACAAAACACCCACTTTTGTGTGTGCAGACTGTTTAGCACAAAGTCCAACATTTTTAAACAAAGTTGTGTATTTTAATGTACTTTTCAGAGTGTGTGTAGCATTACTCTTCTAAACACTGGAAAAGGACTACCTTCCTTATATTGTAATTTGAAATTGCTCAAATACTATTAGTCTAATAGCCATGTGAGATGAAATTAATAAAGGGATTGGGCAAAATTAACCGAGTAATGCTAGATGCACAACAAAAGTGCACAACGAAATGCACAACCTGTTTTAATTTATTGGACCTCGTGCTGAAAAAGCTGTACACTCCATTTTTTATCTTTTTGTGTGTACAGACTTTTCAGCACGAAGTCCAACAATTTTAAGCTGATTGTGCATTTTGTTGTGCATATAGCATTTCCGAAATTAACCACTGCTTTAGACACCAGCGACCACCACTTGTCTGTTGAAAGTGAGCCCGCCTGGTTTAAAGTTCAAACATATTTCAAATAGGCCACAAAGGCCCAGTCCACGAATACCCACGTCTTTCAATGGATTTGTATAATCCAGCTCAAGCCCATTAAAACCGCTAATCTAGGGTTTCTGATACGTTTTTTTTTATTTTTATTTTTTTCACTCAGCTGCTACAACTCCAGAACGGTGTACCGAGTTCGTCTTGTTTTACTTCTCTCGTTCTTCGTCTCACAGCAGCCATGGTAAGATCCTTCAGATCTGTTTTATACAAATGTTATATATATATATATATGTATTATATGCGCTATATCTATATTAATCTATGTCTTCAATTTCGTTATCAGATCATTTCAGAAAAGAACAGGAGAGAGATCTCCAAATACCTCTTCCAAGGTTCCCTCTCTCTCTCTCTCTCTCTCTCTCTCTCTCTCTCTCTCTCTATAAGCTATACATATACAAATACATATATATATAGACATAGATGTATGTGTACATTTGCTAGTCTACAATATTTGGTATGATTTGGTTAGAACTATAGAACTCTAAATTCCGCTTCCATGGTGTCATCTCTCTCTATATGCATATGCATATACATACATGTATATGTATATATATGGAGCATCTATGTGTGTGGTCATTTACTTGTCTAAGATAATTGAAATGTGGTGAATCTGTATAGGGTGTTTGCTATGCAAAGGAGCCCATACTTATACATACAAATATATATATATATATATACACACACAGAGTTCGCTTCTTGTGCGGACGTCCGTTGTTGACTTTTTCCAGCCGTTGGACTCCTGTTTTCAGTCGTTGGATCCAGTTTTCATTAAGGGTATTGTAGTAATTTCACATAATCCAGTGACTGAAAACAAAAGTCCGCAACTTAATAAATTGTGGACGTCTGCACAAGAAGCGGACTGTGTGTATATATAAATATCGAGCATCTATGTGCGTGGGGTCATTTACTTGTCTATGATAAATGAAATGCTGTGAATCTGTAGAGGGAGTTTGCTATGCAAAGAAGGATTACAACCTTGCGAAGCACCCGGATATCGATGTGCCGAATCTGCAGGTGATTAAGCTGATGCAGAGCTTCAAGTCGAAGGAGTATGTGCGCGAGACCTTCGCTTGGATGCACTACTACTGGTACCTCACCAACGATGGAATTGAATTTCTAAGGACTTACCTCAATCTTCCATCGGAGATTGTGCCCGCCACTTTGAAGAAGTCGGCGAGGCCCCTAGGCCGGCCTATGGGAGGTCCACCAGGCGACCGCCCCCGGTAATTCAGTACATTCACTTCATTGTAACACTGTGTTATAGACTATAGTCTTATAGATCTCATTGTAAATTTTGGGGTAAATTTTGATTTCTGTTAGTAATTGGTTAATTCAAATTACAGTGGACCACCGCGGTTTGAAGGTGACAGGCCAAGGTTTGGGGACAGGGATGGATATCGTGGGGGTCCTCGAGGCGGCCCTCAGGGTGAATTTGGTGGTGAAAAGGGTGGTGCTCCTGCGGACTATCAACCTTCTTTTAGGGTAATTCTCTTCCTTGAAAATTGAAATGTTTTGTAGTTTATCATTGATGTATGCTTGAATGTGAAGTTCATGCTTTATCTATCATTGAAGGATAAGAAAAAACAACTAATGAAACTTGAATTACGTCATTAGTTTCCTTGCTATTTCTATTTGTGGTGTGTAGTATTGCGATTGTTGTCTTATCAAGTGCCTTTCATGGGTAGAATTATTGAGCGATGAAACATGTTGATTTTTGTTCCCATTTTGTTTTTTGTGTTTTTTGTGTGTTTTTTTTCCCCCCTTTTTTAAACGGTTGGAAACTTAGCAAAATTCAATAGCAAGACGTCATGCCACACCAGTTTCGTTAGTAATTAATATATTTAAAAGAATGATGTTGATAGGTATAATTTGTTGAATAATTGAGCAAACTTCCACACCATCCCCCCTGCCCCCTTCTCTCTCTCTCTATATATATATATATTTCTATATCTATATCTATATCTAAAGAACATAACATAATTCTACATGTGCTACGAAAAAAAAAAAGTTACTTCCGTACCAAACGGAGCATAAATGTTTTCTATATCTAGTGTATATGAAGTACTTTATATATGAAGTTGCTGAATGTTTTTGACTACCCAAATTTCATCTGGAAACATTAAGTTGTTTATATTCCTCATCTTGTGGAATGATAATGCAAAATACTGTATGGAGATAAAATACTAGCCAATATATTATGAGTTGAAGAATTATTGTTTGAATGTGTCGATCTGCGAGTCGATTCGAGTTTCATACAATCCGATACGATTAACGATGCATAACTTTGAACTTTGAAGCTTTAAGTTTTAAGTGGAAAATTTTCAACATTTTTTGCTTTTTGATTGTCCATGAAACTTGTGTTTATTTTTAAGCACTGCACTCTGCACGTATGTTTCTACATGTATACAGACTACAGTAGATACATATATCATATTGTTTATTTTCTGAATAAACTGAATCTTATTATTTCCCATTCACGATTCATAATTTTAGCAAGTAAATTCATGACTGCCAACTATGCATTGAGGTATAGATGCTTATTGAGTAAACCATTTTCTAACTTGTAGCTGTATCAGTGTTATGCCCCTGAATAACTTGTAACTGGTTCAACTGAGTGTCGAACGTAAATAAACCTGAGCCAATGCTTTGCTTTTGTTTTCTGCCTTGTTCGTTTGTTTACTAGGTTTGAAGTGTCTTTTAGAATTCTATTGTTCTTCTAGCAGGGACGAACTTTGTTGACTTGAATTGAAATTTCATTTATATCCTAAACCTTTTTTTTTCTTGGAACAAACTTCAGAGTTTAGAACAACTTCTTGTTCTCTGGTTGGATCACTGACTTGAAGATCAAAAGTGTTGTCCTCAAAGTTTTCTTTTGATTTTCCTCACCTAATCCATGAACCAAACGTTGCCAAAATGTGAATTGTTTCTACGCTCTTGATTTGAGTGATTTTCGATCATATCTTCTGTCATTTAGCTTATGCACATTAAACTGCAGGGCTCTGGTGGAAGGCCTGGCTTTGGGCGTGGAGCTGGAGGATATGGTGAAGCACCGCCTAGTTCAAGTTTTTCATGAAATTGAATTTTCTGAATGTTTTGGCAGTTGAGCGATTTCAGACCTTTAGAACTTATTTACGCAGTTGTATGGGTGTTCATTGTCTTGTTAGCTTCAAAGTACTATATTCAATTGTTATTTGGTCTTACAGTTTTGGTTCACTTTACCCTTTCTGAGAAGTTCTCGGACAAATAGTAGTACTGTGTTTTACATAGCCAGTTGAATGGAATATTTCATTTTTGGCTTTTTTGTTCTTCACTACGGCTTAGCAAATTACCTAGTTTATCGTAATTGCAATTAGATCAATTTCTCCAGCAATGCTCAATTCAAATATACCAAATGTTCCGTTACTCTTGTGATAGATCATATTTATTTCCTACTTATCCCAGTTTGGATATTGTAAGGGCTTAGTGTTGATAGTTGCCACAGTCCAGCTTAGTGTTGATAGATTGTTATAGTTGCCTCACTGAGAGTTCAGCTGACATATGGTTTAAAATATATATATATATATATATGTATTTTTTGTTTCCTCACATTAGAAGGTTTGTAAAATCCTCAAGGAGTTGAAACAGGTTTTGTTGAAACTGGTGTCTCAACTGTGTAAAGAAACAATAAGCAGGTGCATGGGTAGATGAAACTTGAAGTTAGCGCTGGCTAAGCTTGCAAAACAAATGGGTTGGTGCTTCTTGAAGAGGAAAATGAACATCTGACAATGCCCTGAAATGATGTGAAACATTGGCTGTACTGGGAGGGATGTAATGCTCTACGTTCTTTCCAAAAGCTGAGAACATAAACTAACTAGTCATGCTTATACTCGAAAAGTATACATGGGATGACCAGTGGATGCATAAACTCTGGCGAGAATTTGAGACTCCTTATCGCTAGTGGTCTTCTTTGACACGGTTTTTACGTTTCCCTTTGAAACTTGTCAAAGCAAATAGCTTGCATTCTTAGTATTCAAATCCCACAGGTTGTATTGTACAGATGACCCTGTACTAGCAAATTGAGATAGATACCTTCTATAACCATCTGCAATAGATCTTCAAACTTGCATCATTGCCCTTCTCTTTTTTTCCCCCCAAAATAAAAGCACCATAGATAACATTCACTGATTGTAGCAGTGCCAAAAAGCCTAATGTATTATAGACTTATAGTAGTGCCTAAATAAATGTGCAGAGACATTCAGGAAGACAAAAATATAGGAAATCCATAACCAGAAAGGCTATATTGATTTTCCATTAGAAACTAAAAGGGCAATGTAAGCAACTCCTATATACACCAAGCAGAACTAAAGAAAAACAAGAGACTTGAAAGTCGAAACACACCCAAAAAAAGCCCTCTACTCCCCTACAGTAATTTCACAGACAACTCTACCATCTTCAAACTAAACACCAACAAACATGGCCTCCTCCCAAATAGTGACCTCAAAAACTCTCCGCTAGCACCACTCGAAGGACTAGATACAATATTTACAGACTTGTGCTTCTGCCCCCTTAGTCCACTTCTTCCATCTTGCTCTCCCCATTAGCATCCTCCTCCAGCTCCGGCATATCACCATCCTCACCGCCAGCTCCTTCCTCCTCAATGCTAAGACCCAACTTCAACATCCTGTGAATTCTCGAGGCGAATGTATTAGGTTCATCAAGACTAAATCCAGAAGTCAAGAGGGCAGTCTCATAGAGAAGCAACACAAGATCCCTTACGGATTTGTCGTTCTTATCTGCGTCGGCCCTTTTCCTCAACTCTTCTATAATACCATTTTCAGGATTGATCTCCATTGTTTTCTTGCTTGACATGTAAGAGCTCATACTTGTGTCCCTCAGAGCTTGAGCCTTCATGATTCTCTCCATGTTTGCGGTCCAACCATACTCTCCAGTTACCAAGACACACGGTGAGTCCACAATCCTATCCGAGACCACAACCTTCTCAACCTTGTCTCCAAGAATTTCCTTAATAGCCTTGCAAAAATTCTCAAAGGAATTTTTCTTTTCCACCCTTTTTTGCTTCTCCTCTTCACTCTCTTCAAGAGTCAACCCTTCTTTTGTTGCAGAAACTAGCTTTTTCCCATCATATTCTTTCAATTGCCCAATTGCGTACTCATCTATAGCATCAGTCATGAGGAGCACTTCATAGCCCTTCTTCTTCAGCCGCTCCAAGAACGGAGAATTCTCAACTGCTTTCTTGCTCTCCCCGGTGATGTAGTAAATGTCCTTCTGATCCTCTTTCATCCTGGTTACATAGTTCTTCAAACTAGTCATCTCATCACCGCTCTTGGTGGAATAGAACCGAAGCAAATCAGCCAATTTTGCCCTGTTTTGACTGTCCTCGTGGATACCCAACTTCAAATTCTTCGAGAAAGGTTCATAAAACTTCATGTAATCCTCTTTATTTTCTGCAATCTCGTTGAACAACTCAATGCACTTCTTGACAAGGTTTTTCCTAATCACCTTGAGAATTTTGTTCTGTTGTAGCATTTCCCTAGAGATGTTGAGTGGCAAGTCATCAGAATCAACAACACCCTTGACAAATCCAAGGTACTCTGGCATGAGTTCTTCGCAGTTATCCATGATGAACACTCTTCGCACATAGAGCTTAATGTTGTTCATCTTCTTTCGGGTATCAAAGAGATCAAATGGAGCTCTCTTTGGAACAAAGAGAATGGCCTTGAATTCAAGCTGTCCCTCAACAGAGAAGTGCTTGACAGCAAGATGCTCCTCCCAGTCATTGGTCAAGCTCTTGTAGAAAGCTGCATATTCCTCCTTGGTGATCTCCTCGGGCTTGCGCAACCAAATTGGCTTTTGCTTGTTAACAAGCTCCCATTCATGAGTAACCTCCTTGATTTTTTTCTTCTTACCCTTTTCCTTCTCATTTTCTTCATCAACCTCTTCAACCTCGCCTTCCTGTTCTTTCTTTGGTTCATCATCTTCATCATCACTGATCTCTTTTTCAATGGTTTTCTCAGTCCAGAGGTAAATTGGGTAACTGATGAACTCAGAATGCTTCTTCACAAGGTCCTTAAGTTTCCTCTCTTCCAAGTATTCCAACTTTTCTTAGCACAAAATACAAATTGCATAAATTCCAACACAACTAAATTGCTGGACTCCAAACAACAACTGTGTTTGGCTGATGAAGGAAAATAAACAAAGCACAGCAAACACAATTTCGGAAAAAAAAAACCAATGCAATACTTGTTCAACCACATGTATTTTTGAAAATTCTTTTTTCCTCAGCTTTTCCCGCCAGCCAAACAGAAATTTAGTTTATTTGGGACTGATCTTACCTGGTCCTCCTTAAGGAAGAGAGTGATCTTGGTTCCTCTACCAAGAGGTTCTCCACTGACGTCCCTTGTAACAGTGAATGACCCACCAGCTTGAGATTCCCAGATATACTGGTCATCATCGTTGTGCTTTGTTGTCACAATGACCTTATCGGCAACAAGGTAGGCAGAGTAGAACCCAACTCCAAATTGACCAATCATGCTCACATCAGCCCCAGCCTGCAATGCCTCCATAAACTCCTTTGTTCCCGACCTTGCAATAGTTCCCAAATTATTCACCAAATCTATAACAGTAGCCAATCAGGGAACCAATGAGTTTCATACACAGAGAATAAGAAGATAAAAGCTTCCCGAATTGTATGTTTGGAATGACATTTGTAGAATGCATTCTCTCCATTCATAACTGCATTATCATTTTCGTTTTCAACTTATTTATAAGATAAATTCTAGTACAGTTTAAACTTTTGAAAAAAGCAAGTCTTATTTACTGCTGCTTTTAAGTTGGAGAAGGTGTCTCGCTTATAGAGGGATACTTTATCATACTCCTTAACCTTTATAACAAAAACCTCTCACACCAAGTGTTTCCATCTTCCTTTGTACTCTTTGTTCATCTTTTTTTCCTCTCGGAAAACTACTCCATCAAATCTAATTTACCCACGATAAGAAAATTCATGCACATCGACATTTTGATTCTATATGAGTAAATGAAACAAATGTAAGAGTTTAGTATTTGAATTGAATGAATTGTAATACCGGCTTTGGTCATTCCGATGCCACTGTCAATGATAGTGAGGGTTTTGTTGACCTTGTCAGGTACAATCCTGATGAAAAGCTCTGGTTGAGCATCGAGCATGCTCTTGTCCGTTAGACTCTCAAATCGGATCTTATCCAATGCCTAAACAACAATTAAAAAAGCTTTGAAGTCTCCAATTTCAATCCAACCTCATCATAAATCAATCATATACTACCACATACAAATACATAAACATACAATCACATATGTATATTTATCTATACTTATGAAACACGGACTCTTCGAAAAAGGCTTTGAATTCTTTGAAAAAGGCTTTGAGTTCTTTTAGAATGTGGTTGAGACTTTTTTGTAGTATTCTTTTGAAAAAAAAAAAAACAAACCCACAAGTTATTCATACAATTTTGAAAATTTTTGAGGGATTAAAAGAGAAATAATAAAAAATAATAAAACAATAATATAGGGCATACACTAATGCACTAATAGGTATAAAATAATTTCTAAATACTATTATATAAAAGTGTATTTTTAATATTTCTATCCAAGTACTCCCGCTGCAACTGTACCCTTTACTTTTTAGAAAATTGGTGAATCCCTCGCACCCTACCCGAATTCTCGCACCCGGTGCTACCTAGAGATTCTACACATACATATCACATATTATCCACTAAGAAAGTTGTAAATCTCCAAATTTAGTCCAAACACATAGTATACAGTTTCGATACGGTGATAGCAAAAGTTTCAAGCCTCCAATTTCAATACAATTCAATCACCTATCACATATCACATATCACATACAAATACATAAACAGTCATATATTTATTTATATATACGCACACATATCACATACAATCCAATGAGAAAAGTTCAAAATATCCAGATTCGGTCCAAACATGTACAGATAGGAAGGTGATACACACACACACACACACACACAAAAAAAAAAAAAAAAAACCATGTATATATGTCGAAGAAGAGAGGGAAGGTAGAGATCGACTTACATCAGAGGAGTTGCTGCTGATTTCGCGAAGGAAGATCTCCTTGTTGCTGTAGAAAGTGTTGATGATGAGACTGAGAAGCTGGTTTATCTCCGCCTGAAATGCGAAGGTCTCTGCTTCAGCCATCCGAATATCCGCCATGTCTGACAAACACCCTCCACTTCTTCTAAACAAGAGAAAAGTTTAGAGAGAGAGAGAGAGAGAGAGAGAGAGAGAGAGAAGCAGAAATAGCGCCGAGTCGACGGATGTAAGGCGTTGGGTATTTATTTATACAGTGGGGGGCTTATATAGGTGGGAAGACAAGCTTCTCGGGTCTTCTTCTGCTATTCTCTTTTTATATTCCAAGGGACTTCTTTATTTCTCCAAGGTAAAAAAAAAAAAAAAAAAAAACAAAAAACTGAGAATTGCCGTGATAAATCAAACTTGTGATCAAGTTAATTATGCTAGATGTTTGAAATCTGGAATGTATAGCTCAAAATTGGGCAACACACATCAAATAAAAATTTCCTAACACTTAATTCAGTGCGTTTGATAATAGCAACACTTAATTAAAAAAATAGTTAAAAATTTACTAAAAATTTTTAATGAAAATTGTGCTAAAATTACTGTAAACATTGTTTTGATATTACAAATTTAATTGCTTAAAATTTTTAGTTTTATCAAACAGACTCTAAATAGATTATTTGAAAATTTATTACTACAATTTGAATTATTTATTGTTCTTCCATTTGTTTTATTTTTTCACAGAGTTCCCGTGCATTGCACGTGTTTGGACTAGTTGGTATTAAGAGTAATATGCTTTCCAAATCCAAATATCCAAATAATATGACATCAGTCAAAATTGAATACACCCATTGGCTACTGTGGATAATTCAATACAGCACTATTAGACCAACACAGTGAATCACACATTTTTTCCACATAGCTTTAAATGCTTGTACCTAGTGCTGTTTGAATTTTTTATACTTTTTTGTGCCCCACTTATACAACACATGGTACATGTATTTAAAGCTATGTGTAGAAAAAGTGTGTGGTTCATTGTGTGGGTCTAGCATTTTTCAATTCAATAACCTCCAATCAAAATCTAGTGGACCTACTGCCACATCATTTGAGATTTAAATTTAAAAAGCATAGCATTACTCTCGTATCAATAACAAAGAACTTAAGTTTATAAACTTGTTAACCACAAATAATAATAATAATAATAATAATAATAATAATAATAATAAAAATAAATAAATAAATAAATAAATAAACCTTGGGGAACGCCTTGACCTAGGAAGCACCGATATTTCAAAAATTGAAGCGTATTAGTGTCAGACACGTGTCAGACGCGAACACGTGCCCGACACGCTATAAGTGTGTCTAACTTTGTTTAATTATTTTTTAACCCCCGACACGCAAGGGACACGCACGGGACAACTAATTTTTGTGTGTGTGTATGTGTGTGTGTTTTTATTTTATTATATATATATATATATATATTATAAATCCTAATTCCTATGTTAGCCCTAAAAATATAAAAAGAAAAAAGAGACAAAGGAAACAAAAAGAAAAGAAGAGGAAAGAAAGAAGAAACGAAGAGAAGAAGAGAAGTGACGACAGTTGCTAAGCCCCTCCCGTCGGCGTCTGCTGGTTTGTCCTTCCCTCCGGCGAGACTACACCCTTCGACGAAGCATCTCGGGCCTCCCTCTCTTACTCCACCATGTCACAGTCACAATCCTTGGGCATAGGTATGTTTGCCGAACCAAAACCCTAGTAAATCATTTCAGGTGCTAGCTAATTTCTGTGATACATCCACTTTTGTGAGTTTTTTTTTAGTGGATGATATCTGATTATAATCGATGGCACCTAAACAAGGGCACAATTTGTCAGAAATTTCAGACTTCTCTTAGGTTAGTAAGAACTTGCATGGTTGTCTAAAGCTTTACCAAAGGTCTCGGATGCTATAAGAGTATAAGGTCTTTTTCATAGGTATTACGAATGTACTAGCATTTAGGAAAGAACTCTGATGAGTAATTAAATGTGCGTTTGGGAAGAGATTCCAAACATGCCCTATGATGAGTAATTAATTTCATTGTTTAATTGATTAAATTTTAGTTACAATTTTTTAAAAATATAATAGTGCCAAGAAGTGGTAGTGGCCTAGTGGTATTTTTTAAATTTGATAATGGATATTGTGTAGGTATAAGTTCTCATTTGTCCAAATCAGGGCCTCTGTTTGGTTCATCTACAGTTATTCGTGGAGATAACCAAGGTGATGATGATCCAAATAAACCTCTTTGGATGTATGTAGTAAAACTTGCTAAGGCCATTGAGGGTGGGGGAAATATCACATTAGTGTACTTTTTGTGGGAGTAAATTTAAAGGTTCCTATTCTAGAGTAAAGGCGCATTTGCTAAAAATACCGCATCAAAGAATTGGTAAATGTACTAAAAATCACCAATCAACAATTCCAAGATTTGAAGAGATTGTAGGATGAAACGGAGTTAAGGATGAAACAATCTATGCCGAAGGAAGTCCCTTTGCCAACTACCCGAAGCAACTCACAACGCACTTGGGGTACAAGTTCTTTGGTTTCTTCCTTCAGGCAAGAGAGCTATGAGCCATCTAACAAAAGGAAGGCCATAGGCAATTCGGCAATTGAAAAGGATTTTAGTGTTGTGGCTAGAGAAGACTTGCAAGGGGAAATTGCTAGGATGTTTTACACAGGTGGCCTTCCATTTCACTTAGCAAGAAATCCTTATCATGTGAAGGCATTTACTAGTGCTTACAAAAGCAAGATGGAAAGTTTTGTGCCTCCAGGATACAACTTGTTGAGGACAACTTTGCTAGAGAAAAAAAGGGCAAATGTTGACAAGTTGTTGGAACAGGTTAGAAACACATGGAAGATCAAAGGGATAAGTCTTGTCACGGATAAATGGACGGATGCCCAAAGGAGGCCGCGTATAAACTTCATAGCAATGTCACAAGGCAGACCAATGTTCTTAAAGGTGGTCAATTGCGAAGGGGAATATAAGGATAAGCATTTTATTGCAGATTTGATCGTCAAGCTATTGTAGAGGTTGGACCCTCAAATGTCATTCAAGTTATTACCGATAATGGTCCGGTTTGTTGAGTGGCCGGTTTACTTTTTGAAGCCCAATACCCCCAAATTTTTTGGACTCCATGTGTTGTTCACACCCTCAATCTTGCTCTTAAAAATATTTGTGCTGCAAAGCATACAGAGGCAAATGAGATAGCATTTGAGGAGTGCCATTGGATAACAACTATTGCTGGGGATGCTAACATGATAAGAAATTTCATCATGAACCATTCAATGAGACTTTCAATTTTTAACAAGCATGTGAAGTTGAAGATGCTTGCAATTGCGGATACTCGCTTTGCCTCGATAATTGTAATGCTTAAAAGATTCAAGCTTATTAAAAAAAAGGCCTCCAAAAAATGGTCATTAGTGAGCAATGGTTATTATATAGAGAGGATGATGTGGGGAAGGCACAATTTGTGAAAAAAAAAATCCTTAATCATGTGTGGTGGGATAAAATTAACTACATCATCTCATTCATCGATCCTATTTATGAGATGTTGAGAGTTGCGGACACTGATAAACCTTTCCTTCACCTTATGTATGATATGTGGGATTCTATGATTGAGAAAGTCAAGCATGTTATTTATCGAGAAGAGAAGAAGGAGGCACATGAAGAGTCAATCTTCTATTATGTGGTGTACAACATTTTGATTCCTAGGTGGACCAAGAGCAACACACCACGTCATTGCATGGCAAATTCTTTGAATCCTTAGTAAGAAATTAAATTTTATGTTTTAAGATTTTTTGGTTAATCTTTTAGATTCATAAGAATCATGGAATAATGTTACTTTAATAGGTACTAAAGTCGTGAATGGCTTGAAGGTGCTCCAAATCGTGTTGCTCCATTTAATGATCCGGAGATTGCAAAAGAGAGAAAGGAATGCATACAAAGATTCTTTCCAAACGCGGAGGAGCGTCAATTGGTAAACGTTGAATTCAGTAAATTTGCAAATGAAATGGATGGGTTTGCTGAACCTGATTCAATGAGAGATAGAGCGATCATTGAGCCAAAAATATGGTGGGTTGTGCATGGATATGAAGCACCTATCCTTCAACGTCTAGCATTGAAGTTACTTAGACAACCTTGCTCATCTTCTTGTTATGAAAGGAATTGGAGCACTTATTCCTTTATAAATTCGGTGAAAAGGAACAAAATGACTCCACAACATGCTAAAGATTTGGTATTTGTGCATAACAATCTTCGACTTCCATCTAGGAGAAGTTCAAACTACCATGAAGGAGAGAACAAGATGTGGAATGTATGTGGCGAAGCCTTTGACTCCCTTGATGGTGTTGGAATATTTAAATTTGTGAACATCTTGCTTGATGAACCGGGCTTAGAGGCCAGATTGTTTGTGGATGGAGATGATGATGAGGAAGTTGTTTAACTAGAATGACTAATCACTAATGTCAATGACTTAGTGTGTTTTTGTTTTGACTTGACTTATGTGGTTTAGATTGCAAGAGTGCAAGACTAATAGTCAAATATTAATGTGTTTTTGAAAATTTTGACTTATAAACTATAGTTCTATGGATTATGTAATGTGTAAATTGTTTTGACTTATGTGGTTTAATTTGCAAGAGTGCAAGACTAATATTAATGTGTTTTTATTTTTACAATTCTATGGAGTATGTAATCTTAATGTTTTTGTTTAATCGTATGTGTTAGCCTTGACTTTATTTAAGGCATTTTTTTTGTTTTGTTTTGATGATGACAAATCTAGTGATAATCATTGGTTCTATTTCAATCAATTATCATGTTATTTTCGTTATGCTAATCTCTTGATTCATGTACTTAATTGTTCTAACTTTGTTTGAGATTGTGAGATAGCATACGGTGAAGCCCAAGAGTGTTTGAGCTCAACAAGGATCAAGCTTGAAGACTTGAAGATTTTTCATCCTTGGTTGAAGCTTGAAGCTTGAAGACTAGGATTTATATGTAAGCATTTTGATCAATCACTCATAGGGGCTCAAGTAACTTTAATTGGACTTTAGGATCCTTTCTCTCACACTTTAAAATACTTTCAAGGACCTAAACATACTTAGACCACTCAATTAAATTCATTTCATAAAAGCTTTCAAGTGGCTAAGTCAAAATAAAGTACCTTTGCGCAGATAGGTCAACTTTAAATGCAAACCTGATCCAATTGGTAAGGAATTAGATATTGAGTTTTATATGGTTGGAAAGGTATTTGAATCTAGTTTCCGAATCTTCAAACGGATCGTGAATACGAGTTTTGTAGATGGAGTTATGGCCGTTTTAGTAAAGAGGTGTCAGTCTGCGAAAATCTGCTTAAAACCAGTCGACAGATTTATTTTATGTCCAGTCGACTGGATTGTAAAATCAGTCGACTGGACAGCACTGAAAATGCCTCTTCACTGCTATAAACTTCCCAGTCGACTGAACCTTCGATCCAGTCGACTGGACTGCGTTGAATACACATAACGACTAGTTTTTAAACTCTCCAAAAATTATTTTTACACCCCCTAACCACTTCCTACGGCTATATTCTTTCTTGGCATATAAATACATGTTTTCCCACACCATTTTATGTTGATCAATCCATTGGAAAACATCTCTTTAAATCACACAACTTGTTGATTTCTAATCATTCATATTTGAGCCCTAGTTGTGTGAGTTTATCAATTTGCTCTAGTTCTTAATTTTATTTCTTTGAGAGTAAATTATAGTGAACTTTTATTTGTATCATCTACTCAACAAGGAGTTATTGTGTGAGCTTTAAATTGTATTATCCACTCTAGAGAGAGAGCTCAATTTGTACCCAAATTATTTGTAAAGAGTGAAGGTTAGTAACCCTTGATTGCAAAGAAGAGGTTTTCTTCTTTGGGAGAGATTGAAGGCTCTTGTAACGGTTTGGTCTACACCCGTGAAGTAGATCGGATTAAAGGAATCCTCAAGAGGTGTTCTTGAGGGGTGGACGTAGGCCGCGGGGTGCGATTGCCGAACCACTTGAAAAATTGGTTTGCAAGTCTCTTCCCTTATCTCTTCATATTATCGCTTGTGATTGTGTTTTAATTTGCTATCAAGTTTTTAAAAGGTTAATTTCCGCTAAAACCTTATTCACCCCCCCTAAGGTTTCCATATTTGGGCCAACAATTGGTATCAGAGCTTTGGCTCTTCTATTTTCAAAGGTTTTGAAAATTTTGAGTTAAGATCCATGGAAGCTACATATTTTGAAAGAGGTTATTGCATTAGTACTCCTCCATCATTGAGTGATCATAAGTATGATCATTGGAAGAGGAGAATAGAAATTTATTTTCTTTCACTTGACTACAATATTTGGAGTATTGTCAAAAATGGCTTTTCTCTTAAACCAAAGATTGAACGGAATGAAAGTGATCAAAATAACTTTCTATTGAATCTTAGAGCAATGAAAATTTTATATGATGCTCTAGATAATACCACATATAATAGAATTCGTTCATGCTCTAATGCTAACGAAATTTGGTTATGTTTAGAAAATATTCATAATGCTACTAACCAAATTCTTGAGTTGCAACAAAGAGTTGTTGATGTTATAGGAAATGTTGAAAATCTAACCCATCAACAAGAAGTACAAAAAGGGGATTTTGTACAAGAGAAAGAAGATAGCTATGTGTGCCTATTTGCCAATAAGGAAGATGAGGAAAAGAAGAAAAAAGAAATCAAGGCCATTTGGGATGACTCTGATAGTGACTCATCCGATGACGACTCAAGCAATAATGAAGTAGTTCTAGCAAATGGGGTAAATTCTAAACCAACCTCAATTATTCAATCTCATGATTATGATGAACTTCAAAATGCATTTGAAGAATTACACGAGGAGTTGGAAAATTTGGGAATCAAATATATAACTCTTAAAATTTTTTTTTTCAAACTTTCAAATGAGTTAAATATTTTGAAATCCCAAAATGAATCTTTGAAGATTGAAAATGAAAACTTGTATTAAGAGCACAATCTTCAAATAAGATTGAAAAAGAAAATTTAGGATTGAAAAAGCAATTGGATGATTTAAAATCTCAAAATGAAATTTTGAGAAAAGAAAAACTTGTTTCAACCAATCAACCTTCAAGTGAATTTATTGAAAAGGAAAAGGTTGAAGTGAGAAAGGAGGTGGATGATTTGACAAAAACTTTGGCCAAGTTTACCCAAGGTGAACAAAATTTGAATATGCTTTTGGAAAAACAAAAAATGTGTTTTTGATAAGGCTGGTTTGGGATTTAATCCCACACATAAGGAAAAGAAGTACAAAAGCTTCTTTGTAAAGTCCACATCCTCTACTTCAAATTCTCAAATTCCTCACAAGAAATTCTTTGTTAAGGAATCAATCTCAAATGAGACCCTTCCTCATGTAATTTGTCATTATTGCATGAAAAAGGGGCATGTTAATTATAAATGTTTATCTCGTAAGAAAATTAACATGATTTGGATTGTGAAAGGATCTTCTCCTACTTTCTCGGCAAATGTTGCATCCAAGAGGTGCTTGGACAATGGTTAAATCTCTCACCTTAAGCCTAGTAGGAGTAGGTTAGATTAACTTGTTTTGATATTTCTCTTGATTTTGATAGCATGCTAATCATGTTTAGTTCATCACATTATCTTGTTTTGATGTTCATAGCTATTTCATCCTCCTAAGGAGATAATGCATAAGGTTGATCCTATAATTGGTATTTATTCGTATATACATATGTTGAGGGGGAACATATTACTTGAGTTTTCCTTGGTATCATATGGTTGCATATCTTGAGGGGGAACTTTTAGTTCCAACCCCCAATCTTTTTGTTGTTGTCAAAAAGGGGAAAAATAATATAGAGATGTCTATTATATTTGAGATTCTTGAAAATTCTAAAAGAGAATTCATTCTTGGACTCATACTTTGGAAATCTTGTTATGGAAATCTTGTTACTTTGAATGATAACATGAAAATGACACCTATTGTACCTTAGATTTCTATATCTCTATTGCATGTTTTGACATCATCAAAAAGGGGGAAATTGTTAGCCTTGACTTTATTTAAGGCATTTTTTTTTGTTTTGTTTTGATGATGACAAATCTAGTGATAATTGCGTACTTTCATTGGTTCTATTTCAATCAATTACCATGTCATTTTCGTTATGCTAATCTCTTGATTCATGTACTTAATTGTTCTAACTTTATTTGAGATCGTGAGATAGCATATGGTGAAGCCCAAGAGTGTTTGAGCTCAACAACGATCAAGCTTGAAAACTTGAAGATTTTTCATCCTTGCTTGAAGCTTGAAGCTTGAAGACTATGATTTATATGTAAGCATTTTGATCAATCACTCATAGGGGCTCAAGTAACTTTAATTGGACTTTAGGAGCCTTTCTCTCACACTTTAAAATATTTTCAAGGACCTAAACATACTTAGATCACTCAATTAAATTCATTTCACAAAGCTTTCAAGTGGCTAAGTCAAAAGAAAGTACCTTTGCGCAGATAGGTCAACTTTAAATGCAAACTTGATCTAATTGGTAAGGAATTAGATCTTGAGTTTTATATAGTTGGAAAGGTATTTGAATCTATTTTCCGAATCTTCAAACAGATCGCGAATACGAGTTTTGTAGATAGAGTTATGGCCGTTTTAGTAAAGAGGTGTTAGTCTGCAAAAATCTGCTTAAAACCAGTCGACTGATTTATTTCATGTCTAGTAGACTAGATTGTAAAATCAGTCGACTGGATGAACTTTTCAGTCGACTGGACAGCACTAAAAATGCCTCTTCACTGCTATAAACTTCCCAGTCGACTGAACCTTCGATCCAGTCGACTGGACTGCGCTGAATACACATAACGGCTAGTTTTTAAACTCTCCAAAAATTATTTTTACACCCCCTAACCACTTCCAATGGCTATATTCTTTCTTGGCCTATAAATACATGTTTTCCCACACCATTTTATGTTGATCAATCCATTGGAAAACATCTATTTAAATCACACAACTTGTTGACTTCTAATCATTCATATTTGAGCCCTAGTTGTGTGAGTTTATCAATTTGCTCTAGTTCTTAATTTTATTTCTTTGAGAGTAAATTGTAGTGAGCTTTTATTTGTATCATCTACTCAACAAGGAGTTATTGTGTGAGCTTTAAATTGTATTATCCACTCTAGAGAGAGAGAGAGAGCTCAATTTGTACCCAAATTATTTGTAAAGAGTGAGGGTTAGTAACCCTTGATTGCAAAGAAGAGGTTTTCTTCTTTGGGAGAGATTGAAGGCTCTTGTAACGGTTTGGTCTACACCCGTGAAGTAGATCGGATTAAAGGAAACCTCAAGAGGTGTTCTTGAGGGGTGGACGTAGGCCGCGGGGTGTGATTGCCGAACCACTTAAAAAATTGGTTTGCAAGTATCTCTTCCCTTATCTCTTCATAGTATCGCTTGTGATTGTGTTTTAATTTGCTGTCAAGTTTTTAAAAGGTTAATTTCCGCTAAAACCTTATTCACCCCCCCTCTAAGATTTCCATATTTGGGTCAACAGTATGATTTTTAGAATACATAATAACATTTTACATAGCATTAAAATTAATAAAAATAAATAAATAAATAAACGTATCCCCATCATGTCATGTCTTCCTTTTTTAGGATTTGACGTGTCGGGGTGGCGGTGTCGTGTCGTGTCTGTGTCCGTGCTTCATTGGCCTTGACCTTCTCAAACCCTATCAAATCCATACTAAGTCTAGTTTTACTCAAATTTAAGGACAATCTTATGATATATCGTAGTGGTTTACGATGTATCACACATTCTACTAATTTTGATGCAAAAATATTATACTTGAGTGTTAAAGTGGTGTACCATTTATGAAATAGTAGTTATTTTAAAAGCAAAGTGTTTTTTTTTTTTTTTTTTGTTTGTGAGGCGGGGTGGGTAAAAAATTAGGTGTTTTTCAAAGTTAGAACTAAAATGTTATTATTGTGGACATATTATACTGTCATGCCCCGGAGTAGCAAAAATTAGGAAGAAATATAATTTTCCTTTTGGGCCCGTATGCCATGACTAGTTACATTAACTGATTGTCCATAACACACTAGATAATAAAAGAATAACTTAAGCGGAAGCATAAACTGAATATATATATCAAAATGTTACTAGCCATTACATCAGAGTTTGTAGTTTCAAAAGATAAAATAACAAAAGAGATTAAGGCGTTGGACGCCATTTACATCGTTATATGTAAGGACAAATAAAAGTGTAAGATCGTTGATTTAAGGAGTGTGTCACGCCCCGACGTAGCATAATACAGGAAAGCATTTAATTTCCTTTATGGACTCGTAGGTTGTGACAAGTGAGTATGACCAATTGTCCCTGCAACAAATAACTTAAACAACATTTCTAAAGAAAGGTTACTAATAAAACATAAGCTCCAAAATTAAAACTTTCTAAACTGTTACATAAGTCCAGGTCTTAGGCACAAACGCCCTTATTCAAATGTTTTAAAACTAGTTTATTACAATCCAAAATTTAAAAAGACATAGGAAAATATAAAGTAGCCTCCTGGAAAGACCCCTGCCTTTAACTAGCATAGTCGAAATACCCTGACTGCTCCTGACCCTGAAAATTTGGACATACAGTCCAGGATGCATCAACGCGGTCAGCTTATGCAAGCTGGTGAGCAAAATAAACAAGTGCTCGCAATGTATATATAAGCAAATAAACAACGGTGCAATTTAATCTTAAAAGCAATAGATTCCAGGTTCCAATTCCAACATAAGTCACTGGGGAATAAAGTAAGCAATAAATATGCGACCGTGCATGAACAATGTAACATCTCATCTTTCTGACTCTTTTCCCTCGACAAACTCGACTCAACCAAACTATAACCTCAGATACCAGGAATAATATCCGATCGATATCTAAGTCGTACTCAATACCATCGCTTCGGATACCAGGAATAATATCCGATCGATATCCGAAACGAGCACCTTAGATACCAGGAATAATATCCGATCGATATCTAAGCTGTACTCAATACCATCGCTTCGGATACCAGGAATAATATCCGAAACGAGCGCCTTAGATACCAGGAATAATATCCGATCGATATCTAAGCCGTACTCAATACCATCACTTCGGATACCAGGAATAATATCCGATCGATATCCGAAACGAGCGCCTTAGATACCAGGAATAATATCCGATCGATATCTAAGCCGTACTCAACACCATCGCTTCGGATACCAGGAATAATATCCGATCGATATCCGAAACAAGCTCCTTAGATACCACGAATAATATCCGATCGCTATCTAAGCCTTACTCAACACTATCGCCTCCAATACCAGGAATAATATCCGATCGATATTGAGGTCGCACACCAGACCGCCACTCTTTACTCTTTTCACGCTTTCTCACACACATGCATGTTGACACAACCTCGACCCTAATATGTATGTCAATGTTCACAATTTGTAGTAACAGTTATTAGTCTCAAAGCTGGATATTCGTTCCACATAAATCTCGGTCTTAATCGTTCTTACAAGTCCAATACCTAATCAGTGAGCCTTTAAAACAGTATATTTGTCAAACAGTTCTTCAAAAACTTTCAAAACCTTTTCCAAACAGTCCCTTATAAAAAAAATACAAAAACTGTTCAAACTACCCAGGTCGCGCGAGCGAGGGAAAGGGTGGTCGCGCGAGCGGGTCACGCGCGCGAAAGGGGGGGGGGGATGGGTCGCGCGAGCGGGCCGCACGAGCGATCCTCGCGCGAGCGGGTCGCGCGCGCGAGTTATCACAGTTTCATCATCTTCTTTCGTTTTTTCCTTGTTTTTGATTTTCAAACTGAAATTATACCCATTTCTGTTTTCTGTTTCAATTATGTCATGCCATATATGGATTTCTTCGTCTTGCCGCGTAGATTAAGAATATGCGATCAAGTTAAACAAATATGGATTATATCTCTAGATATTCGCGATTAAAGTAAGGGTGTCAAAACTTTAAATCAACGGTACGTCGCGAAACGAATAAATTACTCCATAAGATTTGAACCGTAGTTTATTGGGACTAAGATCTTTCATTCCCAATTCACGGATTTCATTTTTGTTAACTTTTGTAAAACTCCAATTTTCAAAGATTTAATGGTGTATCTATATATATATACACATATACACACACATATATATACTGAAATATACATATATATTTATATATACGTTGAGAGTGAGTTTATAATACTCACTGAGGTTAATTATTCAGAGAATTGAGACCGAGAGTATCCGCCGAAATAATCCGTTGTTAGAAATTTACTCCTCCGTTCTTGATATTGATCTTGATATAAATATATATGACACTATGTGTGTGTGTATGTAAATATATATAAATTGTATATGTGTATTAATGTCTTGAGAGATTTAAGAGAATTGAGAGGATTTAGAGGGAGATTGAGAGAGACACAGTGAGTGATATGAGAGAATTGAGAGACTGATACATATAAATATAAATCACTGTTGTGGCCTCCAAGCAACAAGTGGAAAATGCACGGTGTGGTTGAGCTCACGTGCTCCCACACCCAAGACGCGATATAAACGGAGATTTAAATCAAAACTGGTATTTTACGGTTGATATAAAAATACAGAAAATTACTATTAACGTAGAAAATAAATTCCGGTTGTACCAAAAATATAGATATCGATTTTGATACCATAGAAAATATGTTTCTATATTTATGGAAATTACAGTTTGACCCCCAAATAAATATTTTGAATAGAAATTAAATTGAAATAAACATTTATTAACGGAAAAGAAATACAGGGTGTTATACTCTACCCACCTTAATAGAGATTTCGCTCCGAAATCTGAGCTAACTAATCTAGAAACAACTCGGGGTATCTAGTCCTCATGTCCGACTCTAACTCCCACGACGCTTCCCCCTCGTCATGATGCCTCCACTGAACCTTAACCAAAGGGACATCTCTTCTTCTCAGCCTCTTGATACTCTGGTCAAGAATCCTCACAAGTCTATCCTTGTAGACAACATTCTGACTCGTCTCAATATCGTCAAAATTAACCACGTGTGAAGGGTCCCGTATGTATTTCCTTAACATACTAACATGGAACACGTTATGAACACCAGACATCTTTGGTTGCAACGCGAGTCGATAAGCCACTTTTCCAACACGTTCAAGTATCTCGAATGGTCCAATGAAACGAGGTGCTAACTTCCCTCTTTTCTGACCAAAATGTACTACTCCCCGAACGGGTGAAACTTTAAGGAGTATGATCTCCTACACTGAACTCTAAATCCTTTCGTTGCCGATCCGCATAACTCTTGTGTCTACTCTGTGCAGTTTTCATTCTTTCCCTGACCAGTGAAATCTTCTCATTAGTCTCTCTCACCAACTCTGGTCCCAACAATTCTGTGTCTCCCACTTCAGCCCAACACAATGGAGATCGACATGGCCGTCCGTATAAGGCTTCGAATGGTGCCATCCCAATACTCGAGTGATAACTGTTGTTATACGCAAATTTGACTAACGGCAAGTGCGTCTCCCAAGACTCTTCAAAGTCGATTGCACAAGCTCTCAGCATATCTTCCATAATCTGATTAACACGCTCGGTCTGTCCATCGGTCTGAGGATGGAATGCAGTACTCATCTTGAGCAAAGTTCCCATAGCCTTCTGCAAACTTTCCCAAAATCCCAAGGTAAAACGTGCATCGCGGTCTGATACAATCGACACAGGTGCACCGTACAGTCACACCACTTGCTAGATATACATTCGACTCATCCTTTGTACTGAGTAAGTCATACTATATGCGATGAAATGTGCAGACTTCGTCAGACGATCCACGATTACCCAAATCGCATCATGGTTCTGTTGTGACTGGGGTAGTCCAACTACGAAATCCATAGTTATGTGTTCCCACTTCCATCCTGGAACAGGTAAGGGTTGCAACAATCCCGAGGGTCTCTGATGTTCGGCCTTCACTTGTTGACAAGTCAGACATTTAGACACAAACTTGGCTACTTCTCGCTTCATCCCTTTCCACCAGAAGTTTCTCTTCAAATCTTTATACATCTTTGTTCTTCCTGGGTGTACTGTCAGTCTTGATTTATGTGCTTCTTCTAGAATATCTTTTCTCAAATCTTCGAAATCTGGCACACACAATCTGTCTCGACATCGGTATCCTCCATCGGTCCCAACCTTCCATTCTGTAGGGTCCTTTTCTGACATCTTGGCGAACCATACTTGAGACTTCATGTCTTTCTTTTGGGCCTCGATAATTCGACTCACAAGTGTTGGTTGTACCATGAGGCATCCAAATTGTTGCCCGACACTTCTCTCAGAAATCTGCATATCAAATTCTGCGATTGTCTCTAAAGCTTTCCATTCACTTATCATCAATGAAGCAATCATTCCTTGAGGTTTCCTACTTAGGGCGCCAGCGACTACCCTTACCAGGGTGGTACTCTAATGTAAAGTCGTAGTCCTTGATCAGTTCCATCCACCGGCGTTGCCTCATGTTCAGCTCTTTCGGAGTAAACAAATACTTGAGGCTCTTGTGGTCTGAGAATAAATCAAACTTCTCCCCGTAGAGGTAGTGTCTTCAGATCTTAAGTGCGAACACGACTGCTGCTAGCTCCAAATCATGAGTTGGGTAATTCAATTTATTTGGCTTCAACTGTCGTGAACCATAGGCGATAACCTTTCCATCTTGCATAAGGACACATCCCAATCCTTGATAAGAGGTGTCACTAAAAATAGTGAACTTCTCACCATCCTTTGGTATCGCAAGTACTGGCGCTGTTGTCAATCTCTCTTTCAATTCCAGAAAAGCACGTTCATGCTTATCCGTCCATTCAAACTTCAAATCTTTCTTAGTCAAGCCAGTTAACGGGGGCTGTTATCTTTGAGAAACCCTCTACTAATCTCCGATAATAACCGGAGAGTCCCAGAAAACTTCTGACTTCTGTAGCATTGGTTGGCCGAGTCCAATTCGCCACTGCATCGGTCTTTGAGGAGTCAACCGCGATTCCTTGTTCTAAGATCACATGCCCGAGAAACATAACTTCCTGAAGCCAGAATTCACACTTGCTGAATTTAGCATATAGGCGGTGATCTTTGAGAGTCTGCATCGCAATCCGTAGATGATGTTCATGCTCTTCCTCTGACTTAGAATAGATCAAAATATCATCAATAAAGATAATAACGAATTGATCCAAGTAGGGCTTGAATACTCTATTCATCAAGTCCATAAACACAGCTGGAGCATTCGTCATCCCAAACGGCATCACTAAGAACTCATAGTGTCCGTACCTTGTCCTAAAAGCAGTTTTAGGTATGTCTTCCTTCCGTACCCTCAACTGATGATATCCTGACCGTAGATCAATCTTAGAAAAGGTCGTGGCTCCTTGCAACTGATCAAACAAGTCGTCTATCCGAGGTAAAGGATACTTATTCTTGATAGTAACCTTATTCAATTTCCGGTAGTCAATACACAACCGCATTGTCCCATCCTTCTTCTTCACAAATAACACTGGTGCTCCCCAGGGTGAAGTACTTGGACGAACAAAACCCAACTTCTCAAGTTCTTGAACTTGTTCCTTTAGCTCCAATAACTCAGTAGGGGCCATCCTGTAGGGAACCTTGGTTATAGGTCGAGTACCTGGCACCAATTCCACACAGAATTCTATGTCTCTCTTAGGTGGTAATCCAGAAATATCTCGGAATACTTCCTCGAACTCTTTGATCACCAGTATTGATGACACCGTCACTTCTGTGCTGACAACTTCGATGTTTGCTAAGCATCTGGTGAGGAACATATCACCCGAAGGGTTACATTGGAAATCGAAGAGTCGATTCCCATTGTCTGCAAATGTAATCCTCTTCCTTGCACAATCCAACTTCGCATGATTCTTCTCGAGCCAATCCATTCCTAGGATTATATCGAATTCTTTCATCGACAGAACCACCAATCTTGCCAAAAGTTCACGGTCTTCTAACCGTAGAGGACAATCCTTGCATACATGTAATAACTTGACGGTGGTCCCTAAGGGTGAGACAGCACTCAAAGCTTCATCTAAACGTTGCGGTACTATTCCCAACTTCTGAACCATCTTAACCGATATAAAGGAATGTGTAGCACCCGTATCAAATAAAACTTTAACATGAGAGTTAAACAAGGTTAGAGTACCTTCCACTGCTCGTTGCTCAGGCGGTTCCTCCTCATAAGCACCTTCTTCATAACCTGTTTCTTCATAACCAGCAGCCTCGGGAATAATAGCATTCAGGCAGGCCTGTCCTTGCTGACCATAATTGCCTCTCCTAGGAGCCTTGCATTCCAGACTTATGTGACCTGGCATGCCACAATTATAGCACACAACTCCCGGAAGACCAGCACGCCTAGTTACACTGCAATCTTTAGCTTGGTGACCGGGATTACCACAATTGAAGCAGTTATTGTTGTTCCCTCCTATTGCTCGAGGCGGATACTGCTGTACTGCTTGTGTCTGTTGAGGTTTCTTCCCTCCATCCCAGTTCCTTTTCTGTCCCTGAGGGTATCCTAATTTCTGTCCTGAATAACCCTTCTGCGGAGGTCGATTTCCAAACGGCTTCGAATTCTGACAACCATCGTTCTTCAACCCCATAGCCAATCTCACTAGAGCTTCAAATGACTGGCCCAGATGCCCCATAGTCAGATGTCGGAGAGACAAGTTGAGACCCCGATGATACTTCTTGATTTTTCTCTGGGGTGTGTCCACCATATGTGGAGCAAAGCGAGACAACCGTTCAAACCGAGTAGTGTACTCACGGACAGTCAGATTCCCTTGAGTCAATTCCATAAACTCTTTCTCTCTCTTGCCCTTCTCTTCTTCAGGAAAATACTTCTCAAGAAATCTTTCCTTGAACACCACCCATGACATTCTCCTTGCAGCTTCTTCCCCTATGGTTACCTTTTCAGCATCCCACCAATCAGCCGCTGCATAAGATAGCTGAAAGATAGCCAGACGCTTCTTCTCCAGATCCGTGCACTCTATGGTCTCAAAGATACGCTCGATCTGGCGTAGCCACTATTCCGCTTGCCAGGGTTCATCAGTCCCAGCAAAATACTCAGGTCGCAGAGCGCGAAACTCCTTGAGAAGCTTGTCTCCAGTCTGGTGGGCTTGCCTTCCATTCCCGTTATGATTCCCATTCTGATTATTGTTCCTTGTGTTCTGATCGCTAACCCTCTCCAATCTTCTTACAAAAGCCTCAAACATTCCGGTTGGATCTACTACCGGGGGTGGAGCTTCAATAGCGGGACGATTTCTGAAATTTCTTCCATCCATATAATCGAGAGAATGGTACCTAGCCATCAATCAACAGAATTCGATCAATCTCTCGAAAAGAAATAAAATTCTCAACGATAGAAAGTGACTAAACACGGAATGAAGTCGAACTATCTTATCTTAATTCTATCTTAATGGGAGATCCTATGTGTCCTGGACAATTGGTTGAGCCATAACCTGGCTCTGATACCAAAAAGCCTGTCACTCCAAGACGTAGCATAATACAAGAAAGCATTTAATTTCCTTTATAGACTCGTAGGTCGTGACAAGTGAGTATGACCAATTGTCCCTGTAACAAATAACTTAAACAACATTTCTAAAGAAAGGTTACTAATAAAGCATAAGCTCCAAAATTAAAACTTAGTAAACTGTTACATAAGTCCAGGTCTTAGGCACAAACGCCCTTATTCAAATGTTTTAAAACTAGTTCGTTACAACTCGAAATTTATAAAGACATAGGAAAATATAAAGCAACCTCCTGGAAAGACCCCTGCCTTTAACTAGCAAGGTCGAAATACCCTGGCTGCTCCTGACCCTAAAAATCTGGACATACAGTCCAGGACGCATGAACGCCGTCAGCTTATGCAAGCTGGTGAGCAAAATAAACAAGTGCTCGCAATGTATATATAAGCAAATAAACAACGGTGCAATTTAATCTTAAAAGCAATAGATTCAAGGTTCCAATTCCAACATAAGTCACGGGGGAATAAAGTAAGCAATAAATATGCGACCGTGCATGAACAATGTAACATCTCATCTTTCTGACTCTTTTACCTCGACAAACTCGACTCAACCAAACCATAACCTCAGATACCAGGAATAATATCCGATCGATATCTAAGTCGTACTCAATACCATCACTTCGGATACCAGAAATAATATCCGATCGATATCCGAAACGAGCGCCTTAGATACCAGGAATAATATCCGATCGATATCTATGCCGTACTCAATACCATCGCTTCGGATACCAGGAATAATATCCGATCGATATCCGAAACGAGCGCCTTAGATACCAGGAATAATATCCAATCAATATCTAAGCCGTACTCAATACCATCGCTTCGGATACCAGGAATAATATCCGATCGATATCCGAAACGAGCGCCTTAGATACCAGGAATAATATCCGATCGATATCTAAGCCGTACTCAATACCATCGCTTCAGATACCAGGAATAATATCCGATCGATATCCGAAACGAGCGCCTTAGATACTAGGAATATTATCCGATCGATATCTAAGCCTTACTCAACACTATCGCCTCCAATACCAGGAATAATATCCGATCGATATTGAGATCGCACACCAGACCGCCACTCTTTACTCTTTTCACGCTTTCTCACACACATGCATGTTGACACAACCTCGACCCTAATATGTATGTCAATGTTCACAATTTGTAGTAACAGTTATTAGTCTCAAGCTGGATATTCGTTCCATATAAATCTCGGTCTTAATCGTTCTTACAAGTCCAATACCTAATTAGTGAGCCTTTAAAATAGTATATTTGTCAAACAGTTCTTTAAAAACTTTCAAAACTTTTCCAAACAGTCCCTTATAAAAAAAATACAAAAATTGTTCAAACTGCCCAGGTCGCGCGAGTGGACCGCGTGAGCGAGGGAGAGGGTGGTCGCGCGAGCGGGTCGCGTGCGCGAAGGGGGTGGGGATGGGTCGCGCGAGCGATCCTCGCGCGAGCGGGTCGCGCGCGCGAGTTATCACAGTTTCATCATCTTATTTCGTTTTTTCCCTGTTTTTGATTTTCAAACTGAAATTATACTTATTTCTGTTTTCTGTTTCAATTATGTCATGCCATATATGGATTTCTTCGTCTTGCTGCATAGATTAAGAATATGCGATCAAGTTAAACAAATATGGATTATATCTCTAGATATTCGCGATTAAAGTAAGGGTGTCAAAGCTTTAAATCAACGGTACGTCGCGATACGAATAAATTACTCCGTAGGATTCAAACCGTAGTTTATTGGGACTAAGATCTTTCATTCCCAATTCACGGATTTCATTTTGGTTAACTTTTGTAAAACTCCAATTTTCAAAGCTTTAATGGTGTATCTATATATATACACATATACACACATATATACACTGAAATATACATATATATATATATATATACATTGAGAGTGAGTTTATAATACTCACTGAGGTTAATTATTCAGAGAATTGAGACCGAGAGTATCCGCCGAAATAATCCGTCGTTAGAAATTTACTCCTCCGTTCTTGATATTGATCTTGATATAAATATATATATGACACTATGTGTGTGTGTGTATATATATAAATTGTATATGTGTATTAATGTCTTGAGAGATTTAAGAGAATTGAGAGGATTTAGAGGGAGATTGAGAGAGACACAGTGAGTGATATGAGAGAATTGAGAGACTGATACATATAAATATAAATCACTGTTGTGGCTCCCAAGCAACAAGTGGAAAATGCGCGGTGTGGTTGAACTCACGTGCTCCCACACCCAAGACGCGATATAAACGCAGATTTAAATCAAAACTGGTATTTTACGGCTGATATAAAATACAGAAAATTACTATTAACGTAGAAAATAAATTCCGGTTGTACCAAAAATATAGATATCGATTTTGAAATCATAAAAAATATTTTTCTATATTTATGGAAATTACAGTTTGACCCCCAAATAAATATTTTGAATAGAAATTAAATTGAAATAAACATTTATTAACAGAAAAGAAATACAAGGTGTTACAGAGTGTGACGCCAATTTACATCTTAGGATGATGGATAAAAATCTATAAAGAACAACTAAGTCTTCCTTCTTGAATCACACCTCTAGCTGGCGTAGCCATAGCCTTTACCGTTGTAGGCTTCCCCTTCGAAGGCTTCCTCTTCATAGGCTTCTTCTGGATAGTGCTCCTCCGGGTAGTCATTTCCTGTGAAGTCTAGACATGGGAATGTTCAGGGCGTAGTATGCTGTTAGCTTTAATAAAACCTAAGTGTGCGTCCTAACCGAACACTCCTAATAAAATATGTATCTGAAAGTACACGGTGAATAGTTATGACTGCTGAATGAATTATAATGAGACCATGCATGAACTATGCATCATCGATATATTCAACTTTACTCGACTTAACATCCAACTCACTTTACTTTGTTACATTACTAGTGTAACGCCATTGGCTTAGAGTTCTTGCCTAGTGGGTCGAGCTATGGTTACTTTACTATCGTTGTTTGCCTCTCTGTGGCCACAGTAGTAATCTCGCTTTACAAGCTAACCAAATACTCTAGGTCCCCGGGACCTTGCCTTATGAATATCGTCGCCGATTTGCGAAATGATTACTTTACTATCGTTGGTTGTAGCGACTGTAGTAGTAATCTCGCCTTACAGGCTAACCATGTTTATTCATTTCTCGATTTATTCTTGTCAACATGGTTACTTTGCTATCGTGGTTGCCTCTTCGTGGCCATAGTAGCAATCATCTCCGACATGCGATCCTGAAATTCCATTTGACAGTACCGACTCACTACATCACAATTTTTGGACCTCCGCGGCCGACTACACATATTTCCAAATGCATACGGACTTGGTCTCCGCTACCGTCCGACTTTATACCCCTACACGTCGATGTGACGTAATGACACCAACTCTTATGTGAGGTGTATCATATGTTATGTGTGAGGTACAAGCAAATTCAATATGGACTCTGTGTAAAGCATGGTGTTAACCAGACTAATAATTATAATAAATCGAAATAATAATAATAATAACGAAATAATATGTTCGGGGGACAATATATTAACATAAGGCTAAACTTGAAATAAATAATAATATTAATAATATTAATGGAATAATAATACATACATTAATATGTTCAGGGTACAACATATTAAAACATGAGATTTAATCAGAACAAATAATAATAATAATAATAGTGATAATATAACACGGACATTAATTTGGTACAATATATTAAACATGAGTTTAATCGGAAGACTAAATAATAATAATAATAATAATAACGAACATCATAATACATACATTAGATTCGTGGTACAATTGGTTTAAGCATGGTATCAACAGAAAATAATAACAAGATAATGATAATGACAACGGACTGATAATATGGGACTAGGTTAGGAACACTATATGTTAAGCACAATATTCTCCAAGAATAATAATAAACAGAAAATAATACGAGTATTATTTTAGTATATCAAGTGAGTTAGGAACTCACCATAGGTTCGGGTTTGCGGTGTGGCTTGGGTGTGGGCTTCCTTTCCTTTCCTTCTTTCTTCCTCTCGGCTGCCACTCTCTCTCTTTATTTTCTCTCTCTTGCTTTCTTCATGTTTGCCCAAAATGAAAGTGAGGGGGTAGTGGGTTTTTATAGGGGAGGGGTATTAATATATATGTATATTATACACACACAAACACGACCTCACCATCACTCCACTGCCACACATGCATGACTTACACATACACACGTTATATATATACATACCACACATGACACACATCATACAACACACACACAAACACACTACACATAAGCACACAATATGCACAACACCATACCACTCACTGCCACACAACACATACATATGCAACACACACTGCACATGTACACGCACACTATGCACTCCCCCTTTCTCTCTCTCAGCACACTACACTACACTCTGTTTGCACCTAAAAAATACATTTTTTAAATTAAAGTTGGTAGAGGCCGATTGGAATATTTTAATCGGACTCATGAGACCGATGACAAAATTAATCGCTAAGCGGTTACTTCAAAAGTTAATCGGGCTTATTACAGTCGGGCTCACTAGGACTGATTACTCTTTGATCGGGCTGATCAACCTCTTGGGAAGTCATTAATTTAGTTCGGCCTTGGCCTTGTTCTATCGGGCTTTCATTGTGCTAATGCATATCGGGCTAATACACATAAGGCAGATGCTGATTCAGTCCTAATTGTCCACACCTTATTCTGCCACCTAGAATGTCCCACACAACTTATGTACCATTAAATATTTAATTACTTTGGGAAGTGGTAATGGAGGAGCCCACTGTAAATTAGTCTATGATCTCTAACTTTGATAAATCAGTCCATGGCTTCATTGAGAATAGCCATCATTCAGGCACATGGGTGGTAGGTTGAATATGATGTTTAAGACAACCACATCAGCATTGCGTAGGCCACGTCATGGTGGGCCATTCCTTTGGTTGTTCCATTTTTTCGGGCTGGCTTATAATCCTCCACAGGTTACTAGCAGTTTTGTTAAAATATATATATACGATGGGCAATATGTCTATATTGTGATAAGGTTGTAATATTATCCCTTATGGTAATATTATCAAGAGATCAATTAGAACATGGAAAGATAATATTTTAAATATTATCACTTAAAGGAAGGGATAATATTACAAGATATGGAGATATTATCTGATTTTCAAGATATTATCTGATATGGAAAGATAATATCAATTTATTATGGAAAGTATATCTATTACTTGGGAACCAAGTCAGCCGAATGAAGCCACAAAGGGGACCAGATTCAAGATACAAGATATATATGCATATATGTATATATTTGAAGATGTGGAAGGCTTTATCAGTTTATGGAAATAAACTGGTATTTTTTACTAGATAATTATTGATCAGATATTTCCTACCTTATCTAGGAGACCAGTCAGGCCGCTATAAATTAACAGGCAGGCCAAGCAATCAAAGCACTCCGCGTCTCTTCGATACACCGCATTCAACCGCATCCCAAATGCATCCTTTAGCATTCTTAGTTTAGGCAAATATAGCAGTCTTTTATTTTCCTAGTTTTTCAATTACTTCTTGTAATTTCTTTTCGTTAATTAAATAAAAGTCTATTTTATTTAGTTCATCTTTCATCACTTGTATGGCTTGTGTGCTTCAATACTGCCATAGGATCTTAGGCCAAGGGTACTTTCCTACTTGGCCATCACAATCGTTTTGATAGAAGTCAGATTTCCAAACCTTGTGTATCACTCACACAAGTGACTTAGGAAATTTTGTTTTATTAGTTTGGGCCTACCTAACAAGGCTCTGGCACGCCCAAATAAATATTATAGCAAACACACTCACATGCACATTGCTCACTTGAGTATGTAAGGATGGTAGGTTGGGGGTGGTTAGGCGGTATAGAGGTTGAGTGTGGAAGGGGTTTAGTTGTTGGAGTGTGTAAGGTGGTGGGTAGTCAAAGTAAGGGAGTATAAGGGGGTGGTTGTGGTGGTTGGGTATTTTTCTCAAAATCATTGGATTTGATCGATTGACGCGATGCGTCTTGTTAAGCGCGTGTGCAAAATTTTTTGTGCAAACACAGGTATTATTACGGGTTCGTGTGTTAACCCAGTCCGGGTTCTATATACAGTCCGGGTAAAAATGCGTTAATATTAAAACTCCAATTCTTTTTCAGGTGCTTATCTGCGTAGCTCTTTTGTCAGCTTTGTGCTGCTTTCATCCTTTCTTTTACGATGTTGATCTTTTCATTCGTCTTTCGAATCATTTTTGGTCATAGAAGTTTGTTGTCTCAAACTTCAGTCCATCATAATGTTGATAAGCACGGTCTCCTATACAAAAGCCTTAAAAGGTACCATCCCGATGCTAGAATGATAACTGTTGTTGTAAGGCTATTATACCAATGACACGTGTGTCTCCCAAGAGCTTTCGAAGTCTGTAGCACAAGCTCAGAGCATATCTTCCATTACTTGGTTGACTCGTTCTGTTTGTCCGTCGATTTGGGGATGAATCGCTGAACTTAACTTCAATGAAGTTCCCATTGCTGCTTGTAAGCTTTCCCAAAATCCTGATGTAAAATGTGAGTCGCGATCTGATACGGGCACTTTGTGTAGTCAAACGACTTATTGTAAGTACATTCTGCTTATCTTCTCAATCAGGTATGTCATGTTGTAGGCGATGAAATGAGATGATTTAGTGAGTCGGTCCACGATCACCCAAATAACGTCATGATTGTGTTACGATCTGGGCATTCCTATAACGAAGTCCATAATAATGTGTTCCCATTTCCATCCAGGAATTGGTATTGGTTATAATAATCGTACTGGCCTCTAGTGTTCTGCTTTGACTTGTTTGCATGTTTAACATATGGATACGTGATTCGCTACCTCTCTTTTCATTCCTTCCCACCAGAAGTTTCTTTTCAAGTCCTTATACATCTTTGTTCCTCCAGGGTGAACCATCATTCTTGACTTGTGCACTTCATTCAGTATGTCCTTCCTTAAATTGTCCTCGTTAGGCACACAATGTCTATTGCAACATCTAAATCATCCGTCTGCTCCAATATTCCATTCTGCTGGGTCATTTGCTGATGTTTTCTCAAACCATTGACGAAGTCCTTCGTCCTTTCCTTGAGCTTCAAGGATGCAATTGATAAGTGTCGATTATACTATGAGACATCTGAAAAGTCATCCTTTACTAGATTCAGAGGTCTGAAAGTCAAATTCAACTAGTGTTTCCAATACTTTCCACTCTTTGACCATAAGAGAGGATATGATTAGCTTGTGGGGTTTTTGGCTTAGTGTGTCGGCAACTACGTTTGCTATACCAGGGTGGTATTACAAAGTGAAATCGTAATCCTTCAACAATTCCATCCAACGTCGTTGCCTTATGTTCAGCTCCTTCTGAGAGAACAAGTAACTCAAACATTTGTGATTTGAAAACAAGTAGAATTTCTCTCCATAAAGATAATGTCTCCAAATCTTGAGTGCAAAAACGATTGTGGCTAGTTCGAGGTCGTGCGTAGGGTAGTTCATCTTGTGTGGTTTTGTGATCTATACGTTATCATTCTTCTGTCCTGCGTGATCACACATCCAAGTCCTTGGTGTGATGCGTCAGTATAAATGCTGAAGTGCTCACCACTCTTCGGTATTACAAGAACTAGCACCGAGGTCAATCTTTTCTGTAACTCTTGAAATGAGCAATCATGCTTGTCCTTCCATTCGTACTTCACGTCTTTCCTTGTCAGATTGGTCAAAGGAGATGCTATCTTAGAGAATCCTTCAACGAATCTTCTATAGTATTCGTCTAAACCAAGGAAGCTTCTAACTTCAGTTGCAGTGTTTGGCCTATTCCAATTCAAAATAGCATCTGTCTTCGTTGAATCCACAGCTATCCTATCCTGTGAGACAGTATGACCCAAGAATTTGACTTTCTTTAGCTAAAATTCACACTTATTGAACTTCACATACAAGTGGTTGTCTCGAAGTGTCTATACTGCTATCCTCACATGTTGTTTGCGTTCCTCCTTGGTCTTTGAGTAAATCAGGATATCGTCAATGAACATAATCATGAATCGATTCAAGTAGGGCCTGAATACCCTATTCATTAAATCCATGAATACAACTGGGGTGTTCGTTAGTCCAAAGGGCATGACCAGGAATTCATAGTACCCATATCTCGTCCTAAAGGCTGTCTTTGATACGTCCTTAGGTCGAACCAGTAGTTAGCGATATCCGAATCATAGATCTATCTTGGAGAAGGTTGTCAATCCATGTACTTGATCGAATAGGTAGTCAATTCTGGGAAGGGGGTATCGGTTCTTGATTGACTTTGTTCAACGCTCTATAGTCGATATAGAGTCGAAGTGTCCCATCCTTTTTCTTAACGAATAGCACCGGTGGTCCCCCAAGGCGTTGTGGTTGGTTGAACGAATTCGAGATCTTCAAGTTCTTGGACTTGTTTCTTTAATTCTTGCATTTCTGTTGGGGCCATCCGATAAGGGGTCTTGGATATTGTTAGGGTACCGGGTACCATCTCAATACAAAAGTCGATGTCTCTCTTGGGTGGTAGTCTTGAGATGTCCTTAAATACGTCCTTAAAGTCTTGAACTATAGGGAATTATGCAATCAGAATTTCCAAACTTATGCTTCCAAGGGTAGCTAGACAACTGGTAAGGAAGGTGTCGCACAAAGGATCGTATTGGAATCTAAATGGTTGGCTTTCGGGTAACAAAAAAGTAATAGACTTGCTAACATAGTCTAATTTAGCGTGGTATTTCGTGAGCCAGTTGATTCCTAATATTAAGTCGAATTCCTTCATCGACAGAACTTTTAGATCAGCGGGGTGGTTCTGATCTTCCAAGTTCAAAGTGCAGTCCTTACACACTTTTCCCAATTTAATGTTTACTCCTAAGGGGGACATAACGTTCAAAGCTACATCAAGCATCTGGGTACTAAACCAAACAGTTGTACAATCTTAATAGCAATGAAAAAGTTGGAAGCACCAGTATCAAATAAAGCTTTAACTTGACTGTTAAACAGTGTGAGGGTACCTTCCATATTCTACTGTTCTCTTTCATCAAATTCGGCTTCCTTTGGGATAATGGCATTTAGGCGAGCTTGCTTGGGTTGACCCTGAGTAGATGCTCTATAGTATCCGCCCCGAGGCGCTCGATAATCCTTGGATATATGGCCCTTTTTGCCATAATTGTAGCTGATGGCGTCCTCTCGACTTCTCCTTGGGCCTCGGCAGTCCTTGGACATGTGTCCGGGTTTTCCACAATTGAAGCATCCATCATTATTGGCTCCAATAGCAGTAGGTGGTCCTCTTGGGGGTTGTACTTAGGGTATAGCGAGTCGGTTCTGGGGGAACGTGACTTGTGGCTTCCTTTTGCCAGTCCAATTATACTTATTCCCTTGGAATTTTGCTCGGGGTCTTGGTCCTTGGTTACCTTGGTTGTTTCTGAACGGCGGTCAATTCCCAAAATGTCCTCGTTCTCGACCATTGATTTCTTCGTGGGGGGATTGCCATGCTTACCATGGCTTTGAAGGTCAGGCCTTGATTATTGAGAGTCATGCGCTGAAGTGGTAGCAAGAGGCCTTGGTGGTACTGTCGATTTTTTTTCTCTGGGGTATCAATCATGTGGCGGGAAAAGCAGTACAATTGTTTAAACTGCACTGTATATTCTCTCACAGTTCGATTTCCCTGCGTCAGCTCGATGAACTCTCTATCTCTCTATCTGCGGAAAATTATTCTCCGAAAACAGCTCTTTGAATGTAGCCTAGGTCAGTGGCGGACCCGGGATTTTGTGCTGGGGGGGGGGGGGGGGGGGGGCAAGTTCCATGCAGGGGTTCAGGGGCAGCGCCCCCGAGAAATTTTTTTTGGGTCATTTATACATATTTTTTATTTTTAAGTAAGACAGAGAGTCGAACGAGTAGTTGTGGAAAATTAGATTTAGACATTGTTAATCTCCTGAGCTGAATAAGGGGATATTACTCTTCCCATTCACTATTAATAGGGACTTTTAATGTCATACGGTCACACTAGTAGATATTGTTATTAATCCTGTAATATTATTCTTCCCAAATTTTTTTATCCCCAAATGTGATTCCTAACACATCACCATTTCAACATAATGAAAGTCAAATAGACACTATGTGTTAAGAACCTCCACATGTAAAGTCATAAATTTGGGGGGGCCATTATGTAAAATATTTTCAAATCTTCAAAATTCTACATAGACCCTCAAATTTTCAATTTTTTTACAGGGGTAGCGGCCCCCCCGGTCCCTCTTTAGGTCAGCCTCTGGCCCAAGTCATCCTTCTTACTGCTGCTTCTCTTATAGTTGCTTTCTCCGATTCCCACTAATCGACTGCGGTGTATGTCAACTGGAAGGTCGCCAGTCGACGCTTCTTAATCTCTGTACATCCTAGTGTCTCGAAGATCGACTCCATTTCCCGGAGCCACTGTTTTGTTTTCCATGGCTTAGCATCTCCAACGAACTTCTCGGTGTGGAAATGACGGAAACGTTCTACCACTCTATCCTCTACAGGTCTTGGAGGTGGTACGGGGTTGTTACCATTATTCGTGGTGTTGTTCACATTATTAATACGTTCTAGTCTTCGTACAAAGGCCTCGAATAGACCAGTAGGCTCAGCAGCTGCAGGTGTCGGGGGTGGGGCCTCAATCTGCTTGGAGGGACGGTTACGAGTGGGTCTCCCTGCCATAGTAATTTGTGTGCTAGTGTACCTACATAGACATCTATTGGTTACTACTAGCATACGTGCACTCATCTATAAGTTATTAATGCATCAATGTACATCGAGATATGAAATTTAACAAAGTAGTAAAATTTTAAAATATCAAGATCATTAGAAACTACAGTTTATAAATATAGTCCGACAATTAGAATTAAAATAAAAAGAAAATTTTACATACACATCGTAAATCATCAGTAGAAATTTTTGTAACTTAATCTAGATTGCATTAATATTGTTCACATTTTCAAAGTTTGAATATGAATTTGAGTAAGGGGTAAGATGAACTTTTTATTAAGATTTTAACTTTTTATGGTAACTAGTTGTAACCCTAAGTTTTTTTTTGGTCAAAATGCATGGGATAGTTGAACCAAAAAAAAAAAAAAAGACCTGATAATCAATAATGATGACAAATTCCCCCCCCCCCCCCCCCCCCCCCCAAAAAAAAAAAATAAAATAAAATAATAATGATACAAAAAGAGGTAAAGTTCCTCTTATTATTGTGTCTGTTCCTTCTTCTTTTTTATTTTTATTTATTTATTTTTTTGTTGAACTTCTTTTTATTTTGCCTGAATAATGAAATTAGTGATAGGAATAACATGAAATACATTTCATGACATAACATTTTCTCTACAGATAACAAATCAAATATACGTTTAAAATAGTTACAATTTTATCTATAGTTTCTGTAATATCATTTTACTCACCTTGAATTTTCGCAATTTATCTATAATGGTGTCTAAATTTCAATGATTGAAATATTCGTGCAAAATATATAATTAATTCACAGAATATGGTTAAACTAAAAAAAATGCTAAAGAAAAATCTTCTAACCATAAGATATTTTTTAAAGCTTTTGTATGGGTGGATGCTTACCCTTTGAATGTTCATGTAATTGTTGCTAGTGCTTTTTCTTAATGAAACATCTTTCTGTAAAAAAAAAAAATAATAAATAGAAATAATAATAAAATTGGCATTGACTGAATTTTACCATTAAATCCTTTCATATATTTCAATCGTAGTGCTTAAAACTTTGAAGAATCCTAGTTTCATCTATTATTAACTAAGTATAAAAGCAATATATATATACTAAAAAATTATTACTCTATGCATACACCGTTATTTTAAAATATTAATTTTTGAATTATAAGAAATATCTTTAAACAAAAGTGGTTTAACTTCAACAAAGGACCAACTGGTTTTAACTGGTTTTGGATGAATCCACTAACTGAATAAAAAAATAAGTAGCAACTATAATTTATATTTTCTAGCTTACCGTTTATTATTTACACGGGCCATAACTCATATGTGAACCTTTTTAAGTTTTAATCACTTGTGTGCATTGCTTTATACTAAAATCATGGTAAAATTGGTTCTAATGCTACAAAAAATTATATTCACTTTTAATAAATAATTCAAAATTTGGGCTGAATATTTTAATTAAGAGATAAAGTAATCAACTACAAAATAGAAAGTGAACAAATAGAAGTACTGACCTTTTTGTATTAACATAATAGTATGCTCTAAGTATCTTATTCTAATCAAGCAGGCTTTGTCAACATGGTGAGACCTCTCTCTCCAGTGGAGAGATTGAGGGTTCGACTCCCTTTAGGGGGAGTCTTTGTTTGTCCCCTGTTTGTTCTTAAATCTTAATGAGTGGCCCCTATTTGACTTTGTCGCAGGCCATTGTGGAGCTTTGAAAATATTGGGTAGGGTTGAGTTTGAGTATATATGTATGTGTCCAACCATAATCAAGGTAAGTATAAATAATAATAATAATAATAATAAAAGAAAAAAAGAGAGGTGTCTTCTTCTAGGATGCTCTGTTATTCTACTTTCTACTTCCTTCAAATAAAACACAATGGTCTTCTACTCCAATTCCTTCAATTAGAAATTAAAATTTCAACCATAATAAATAACAAAAACAAAACCCAAACTCAAATAGAAAATAGATAATAAAATTTTCAAATTGTCACACCCGTTCCAGAAATTTATGAATTTTTTTAGTGCATCATTTGAGATTATTGAAATTATTAATGTTATTAATAATTTGAGGTGGAGTTGACTGTGAGTCAATGGTGAAGTGTCAGTGAGGACACGGGAACGTGGTATATCATATTGCATGGGCATGACTAAGTGATATTTATATGATTTAAATGTTATTCGACTTTATCTGGTATTTGATGAATAGTAATTTTATCTATGTTGTGGGAATTTTGGTAATTTTTGATAGTGTAATATCATTTTGAAAACTGTGGTGAGAACGTGAGTGATCGTGATATGAAAAGGTAGGTGGTATAGAGATTCCACGGAGATATAGTTTTCGAACGTAATTTTTGGACCCAAACAGAATTTAGTCGAAAACTTTTATAAATTATAATTTTTACTCGTAAAGTTATAAAATGGACGTATGCGACGTTTTGAGACTTGATTAGAAGTTTTGAGAACTCGAGGGGTGGTAAACGCAATTCCTTGAAAGTTTTTCTATAAATAGTGAAGGATAAGAATTCATTTTTCAAACTTGCCAAAAATATCTAGAGAGAGAGGAGAGAGAAGGGAGATTGAGCCAACGGGCTTTGCGACACCGATCGACGACCATTCGTCCGTCAAATTTTCTCCAGATTCAAGATTTGAACTCGTGGAGGTAAGGCCTACGTTTTGATACTACTTAGGTCGTGTTTGGCCAATTTTTGTAAAAATATTAATTCTAGACTTTTGGGGAAAATCAGGTAAAACTCGTAGGAATCGCGTATAATTTGGAATCCGACGATTAATTAGCCCCCTAGACGATCCTTCAAAGTTTGAAGAGAATCGCACGAGGTATGAATTCTAGATCTATGAAATATATGGATTTTCATGTTTTGAACGTCAACTTTGATATTCTTGGATCCGGGCGAAATTCATGTATTAATTAGGCCCGTTAATTATGCACGTGAAATTATATGAAAAGCACGTATAACTGTTTATGTGAGCATGTTATGTGTCTACTTGGGTCAAAGGGGAGTTTGGTGCAAATTCATCCGGGGTAAGCTCCTTGAACCTTGAGGATTGTGATTGTGAAGGAATTGAAATTTTGGTTGTGTCTGGATTGGAGGTGGGCCCAACCAGGACACGGTACTTGGTATGGAGGAATGCCCAACCAGTGTACGAGATGCGTGGGAGAGGTGGGCCTCCTACGACATCGACCGGATGAATGCGTACCACTCACCCTAGAGACTATTTTCTATGTGTTTTAGATGCTTAAACCATGGATATTGTCATATAAGCATAGATTTAGAATTGTACGCTCAGCATATAGCTGAGCAGTGGAGATGTACTCCATTGCAGGTAAGAAGAAAGACAAGTAGAATCGTGAGGCCGAGGAACGCCGGGGAACCACATCTGTATATGTTTTTGTTTTAAATGCTAAAACCTTGTGTAAGGATTTGAAATTGTAATAGTACGTTGTAATAGATCTTTGGATTTATTCTGTAACATGGTAATCCTGTATCTGAACGTCTGTAGTTAAGTTTTAAATGTTGAAAATTAGTTGTGGTTGTATTGGTGTTGTGTGGAGGAAGCATGAGTTATTAATTATCAACATAGGGCTGCCCAGCAGGGGAGCAGTCGACTGAACCCAGGATCAGTCGACTGGATCTCATAGGATGGAGACACTGAAAGTGGATAGTAAGAGAAGTAGTCGACTGGACCCTTGATCAGTTGACTGAACCACTGTTGAATTTGGCCACTGCTTTGATTATGATAAAACCAGTCGACTGGGTCTCCAGATCAGTCGACTGGACCCCTTCTGAAATGTTGCATTTTTGGTTCTGCTTAACACAGTCGACTGTGGACCTTGATCAGTTGACTGAGCAGTCGACTGGGTTTCCTGATCAGTCGACTGGACCTCTGTTGAGAATTTTAGGTTTTAGTTTCTGCTTAGTTCAGTCGACTGGACCCTAAGAGCAGTCGACTGAACCCCTGTTTTCAAAAATGATTCTTTTGGGATGTGTTTTCCATTGGCCAAAACGTTTTATAACTCTGATTTCAATGGATTTTACAAACTCAGAGGGTAATGTTCCCTAAGTTTTATTATACTCAGGGTTGTTTTATAATCCTTTCCGCTGCATACTATTAGATGGTGTTTGGATGAGCCTTGGTGGCGTGCCACGTGTCCTATTTCCACGCGTAGTGGGATGGGTCGTGACACAAATGTACACATATTATTTGTCTATTTGTATTAAGAGAGAAACTTGCGCACAAAGAGAAATACAATATTAGAAGTAAAGAAGAAATCAAAATCATTTGTGTATTTATATTTAATTAGAGATAAACTTCACAAAGAGAACTACAATATCATAAGAAATGAAGAAATAAAAATCAGTGCTACCCTTTTAGATCCAATCCACCCACAGTCATTGATGCATCCATTGTAAAGAAGAATGGATACATATACATATTATTTATATACAAATTATTAAATTAATCCTATTTAATTCAGCATACAAAATGGTTAGTTAGTTAGTGCACACAGATTTTTAGCAAACCAAAAGCCAAAATGATACCCTATAATGTTAAAAAATTTCAAATAGATTCAGATTATGTTTCCAAATATCACATTTTAAAATTAAAAATTACTCCACATCTCTTATCCCGAAACGGGGTCTAAAACTAAATCTGCATCTTTTATCCTCTTTTAATTGGGGAATATGTTAACCAAAAAAATTGGGAAATATTTGTGATTCTATTTTTTTTTTTTAGGGATATTTTTGAATATTGGATTGGGGTACTTGTGAATTTGTACACATGTCTTATGTTGAATTGGAGAATTTATGTATAATAAGTAGTACCAAAAAATATTCAGCAAAAAAAAAAAAAAAAAACCGTCTTAGCGGCGCTGCTCCCGAACCCCCATATAGCTTAGGCCCCCCCTACCCGCTAACCAAAAATCCTGGCTCTACCCCTGATTACTCTTGTGGTCTAAAACAAATTAGAACATATATTGCTACTCAACATAGTCATGGAAAAGCACCAAAAAGCGAAAAAGCCACGATACAATATTACAAAATTTTAACTATCAAGTTCCAACTCCAATTATTATAAAACAACCATAACATTGGTGGAATTGAATCATGTTATCATATCTCTTGGTTAGTCATGTATATATATATATATGTATATCTATAAATTTTCATAGTTTGTTAAAGATATTAACATTCCCAACCGTAACTATAAGCATATTTTAAACAAAGAAACCATTAGAACACTTTAATTAAGGAACAATCTTCATGTCACACTATGACAGTTGATTCATTTGATTTTTTATGGAAGAATGTTAAAATAGTTCCACCATTATTGAAGATGGTGTCAATGGCACATGTGCTCAGAATAGCATTTGGATACAAAATTTGGGAAAGCAAAGCTTTCGAGACCTTTGTTTTGTAATTATCGTACTGGTCTATTTAAACATGCAACTCTCACAGTTGGGAAACACAACCCAAAAACGGTGTATTTGAAAACAAAAAATCAAGAAGAAGAAGGAAAGAAAACAACCAAAAAAAAAAAAAGAAAGTAAAGAAAAGAAATGCATATTCACTTCATGGAGTCAAAGCAATTTTATTTAGAAATCATGTTTCATGTACATCAAATCTTTTAGGTTTTTTTTAAGTGAGTCGGAGAGAGAAACACCAAAACCATTTTTCGAACAAAAGGAGTTCTCTCTACCTTCTATACATCTAATGTAAAATTGGAATGAGTTTCTCTCACTGGCATATGGTTGAAAATTTCATTGCCATAGTTACAGAAAATGCAAAGTCTACCTGGTCTAGAATCATATAAACCGTACACTCTTGGAAAAGCACAAATAATTGATGCAGATACATGCAAGCATATGACAAACCAATTTGCTTTGGATAAAATTGCTACAATCTACTCTTCTATCTGTAACCAAAACAAACATAAAAAATAATAGAAAAGAAAAGAAAAAAGAAAAAAAGAGAAGATGTCAAAATGATCAGAAAAAACATATATCAAATCAAAATAAAATGAGTATTCATGTGTGATGTGTCTAATGTGCATGATTATAAATGTGATAAATTATACACAGAGCAAATACAGAAGAATTAAAAAAAAAAAGTTCGCTGTCACTGCCACATGTATTGTTTTGAGAAATTCATTGATGTGGCTTTATAGAATTCAAACTCTAGTTTTTTTTTTAAAAATAATTCTTTAAGATTAGTATGTGGGTCTTTGTCACAAACACATACACACATATACCTGTTTGCACCCAAAAACCGACAAAGGTTTTTGAGCCCAAGTGGCGTGAAGTCGGATAGAGGTGAGGCCGGGCCAGGGGATCTATGATTCAGCGGACTTAAGTGGAGACTGTAAGACCGATCGTAGGCACCAGGATGTTGGGTGTTGTGGTATGAGCCCGATTGGAAGGATGGGCATGGATGATGCTAATCGGACACGGGAATAACATAACCTAATTTAGCATAAGCCCGATGTTGGATTAAAAGCGGCATCAAGGCCGATCAGACACCGTGTAATGAAGAATGGTTGTATGAGTCCGATCGGCCATAAGCAGGTGATCGGGCATGAAAGAAAGCATTGAAATTAGTTAAGCCCGGTTCAGCTGGAAGAGGTAGTTGACAGGGCCAATGGGTTAAAAAGAGAAGGCGGTGCTATTCACAGCTGTCAGGACGACGTCATCCCAGATTTTTAGGAAGCAAGAGTCTGTTTTGGAAAAGAATCTTATCGCGTCTAGCTGGATTTAGAAGGTTAATCCCTAAATTAGTGGGATTGATTCAATCAGAATTTGGATAAGGTAGGAGTCAGAGATTAAGAAGGTTTCTTCCACCATCAGCCAATCAGCCACATAGCTTAAGGCGTAAGGTAAGGAGTCCTTTCCTAATCAGAAGTTATCCATGGCCGCTATAAATATAGAAGCAGGCCAAGCATACAAGGACTCCGCGTCATCTCGAAACAACATACACACTACATTCGAAGCATTCCCTTTGTTTTTCAGCATTCATAGCAAATAGGTCTGCCTTTTTGTTATTTCTTTTTATTCTTTTGAATGATCAGTCTGTTCTGGTTCGTTCTTTAGATCTGTTTATTTTTTCCAAACACTTAATAAAATCTACGTTTTATTAATCCGTTTGTGATTGTTTACCTAGTAAACTCTTTAACACTATTTAGCTTGTGCGCTTCAGTACTGCTAAAGAATTTATGGTGAGGGTACTTTCCTACTCACTACACACAATCACCGTTTAGAAGTCAGATTCATAAAGCCTTGTGTATCACTCACACAAGCGTTTAGGAAATTAGTTTGCACACACACACACCGAGCCCGTTTGGCTCTGGCACGCCCGTGCATATTAATAGCAAACAATACCATCACAAACACACATGTAGAGAATAGATTAGTATCACATGCTAACCATAGATGATGCTTTTCCATGACACTTAAACCATAGAATATATAAAACATTATAAAAGCAATAGCCAATCACTGCACTGTTGGATCACTGGCCCTTAATATCAATTTTGGGTTCAATACATGTCACAAACACATACACTGTAACAACCTGAAAATTCATATAAATTCTAATTTTAATTTCCATATTTAATCTGTATTCCAAGTTTTATTTTAATTGCTATTCTCATGTTTTAAATCGTTATTTGGGGTCAAACGATTAATTTTATAAATTCATGAATAACTGTGATGTGATTTCAAAATCTGCACTTTTAAAATGGTGAAAATATTTATTTCTAACTCAAACTGTATTTTTATATGACCAAAAAATTATTTCTTACGTTAAAATAAATTTTCTGTATTTTGTGGTGATCACCGCACCGTGAAAATACCAATTCATGTGTGAAAACTGTCCGATTGCGTATGGACTCCCACAGTTTGGGAATCTCCATCATTTAGGAAGTGACACTTGCTTTATTTCCATTTATGGCAACTAATCATTAGGTAGGCTTGTTTGGGAATGCTTTTAGTTTATGTTTTAACTTAATGCCATAAGTTGTTTTACCCAAACACATCAAGTGATTCCTAGACAACTAGCTTGTGCCTTGTTTGGCAATCCCATACATATGTGTGTTAATATTGGACTTTAAATTACAATACCCAAACACCTCTATCTTGTCCCCTATGAACCTATATGACCCCTACTAGCTAAATCCTCATCAGATCATGTTTATGGACTCGTATATACGTACATGTATATTATGTGTTTATAGTATTTAGCTAATCCTTTGAATTTGTTGAGTAATCAACAAAGTTCTTGGCCCCCAAGTATCCCAAATTGGTTTCCTATATATACACTACACTCTCACACAATCTGCACTCTTATAACTGGAGAATTGAGAGAATTTCAGAGTAAGATATAGAAACATTTATAGAACTTTTATAGAGAGAGAAAACTCAATCCACCATAGCCAAGCTTGAAGTTGGGATTGCTTATTTCTTATTTCTTTCTCAACAACTCTCCACCTTTCATATCAGTAAGTATTATTAACTCACTTTTAATGTAATTTCATGCTTGCTTGCGATTTTTATATCTGTATTTGTAAATCACCACCGTCAATTTCATCAATGGAGCTCAAGCTTGAAAATCATGATTTTTAAACCTTAATAAAAATCCATTCTTAGAGATGAATATGAAAGATTACAGTACATAGAGACTACGATTTAAGTTATAGAGCCTGATTCATTCGTATCACGACGTATATTAAAAATGAAGTTTTGACACCTCTTGGTTTTTTGTAAAATCTGAGAGCTACATTTTGTTTCATGTTAAACTAGTTGTATATTCGTAATCCTTGCAGAAAAATGAAGAAAATAATATATTACAAGTCACGTTTAGGTCCGAAATGCAAAATGGGTCAAAAAGACACTTAAAACTGAAAATAAAGGAAAGTACAACGAAGAAGATGAAGTCTTTGCGCAAACTCGCGTGCGCTATTGCACAAGCGAGGGTCCTGGGAGTGGCCCGCACGAGTGACCCCTCGTGCGAGCGGTCCGCGCGCGTGACCCGTGTGTTTTCTGATAGTTAAAAATTTGTATAAGAAAAATCAAAAAATAAGCATATCACACGAGCGGCCCGCTCGAGCAACCCGTCGCGTGAGCGGCCTGTGAAAGCGACCTGCCCTTTCCTAGTTTTTATTTTTTTTTTCCGTTCAGGAACTGTTTGGAAGAAGTTTTAAGGATTTTCAAAGTACTGATTGGGAATTACACTAAAATTGAATCCTGGGTGTTATGTTTTGATTATAAAAACATTGATTAAGGACTTGATTACTTTTGCTTGTATGTTGTTCTTGTTTCCAGTTGTTTACTTTTCTATATAAAGTCATATGACATACATGTGGGGTCAAGTGTACATGCATGGTGAGTGATGGTTAGTGTGAAAATAATATGCGAATGAGTTTGTGATTTAGGACACTCCTTGGTACTGGTGTACTAAAGTGTGATGTTATGAGATTGTGGTTTAGAGTATCTTTAAAGTGCGACGGTGACAAACTTGGACACTCTTTGGCGCCCATGGTAGCGCTAAAGTGTGTGACGCCAACCTGGTCACTCACTGACACCCGTGGTAGTGCTAAAGTGTGGCCTATTGGACACTCCCTGGTATTTGTGGTTTTGGCTAAAGTGTGAGGCAATTGGACACTCCCTAGTACCCCGTACTAAAGTGTGAGGCAAACTGGACACTCCCTGGTACCCCTGTACTAAAGTGTGGTCACCTTAGTATTTCAAGATACTGGAGTGAGAGAGTTGGGTGATGTGTTGTCGAGAGAAAAGATTTGGTAAGATGAGAATGGTTGCACTGTTCCCATGCACGGTCACATGTTTTATGGATTGAAGATTTTAATATTATCCTTACTGTTTTATAATGTGAATTCATTTCTATATTGTTAACCTGTTGAATAATGAAACTGTGAAATGGAAAATAGTAAGTGAGTACGTGTTACATTTGAGCCGATGTTTTTATTACTCACCAGCTTCATGAAGCTAACGGCGTTGATGCGCCCTAAACACTGGTGTCTAGGTTTTTCAGGTTATAATCAGGATGGATCATATGACTATGCAAATTGAGAACAACTGCTTTGAAGAGAAACTATTTTAAGTTACTGCTTTAGTTAATGAACTGAACTTGTAATAAGGATGACTGTAATTGATATTATTATTATTTCATTTCAAGTCGGTCTGTGCCTTTAGTTCACGTGCTATAATAATTATTAATTTGGTAAAATTTTGTAAGCCTTGATTGTTCTACTATGATATATATGATTATATTATTTGACGTTTGGGACGGAATCGATCCTTCAAATTGTCACGACCTATGGGCCCATAAAGGAAATTAAATGCTTTCCATATTTATGCAACGTTAGGGCGTGACAGGATTTAGTGGTATCAAAGCCAGGTTATCTTAGAATAGTTTAGCCAGGTTAGGGTTTACCAGTATAGACCCGATTCCACATTCTGCTAGCTTAAGATTTGTACTCATGATGATATGATAGGAGGATAAACTCGGAACCCAAATGCCTAAGATTATTTCTATTAAGATTATCCCTGATATAAGTTAGTACCTTTTTATCCGGTATGGATCCAGTTCAGCCACTCGTTGTACCCGACAGGTTTGGAGGACATTGGGTGACTCCAGGGGTAGTTGTCCCAGCTTTTCTTGATTTATACCACACAGCCATTGAGCAGCTGACTTCGCTGACAGTAGAGTTGGATCTGTGGCACCAGGTCCATGTTGTGGGCATAGTCGATTTGACGTGTATTCGTCTAGAGCTCCTCTATTTTACAGAGGCTTAGCGGCTAGTATTAGTAGAGATTGTGAGATTGGTTAGTAGTGACACTTTTTATATTCCTCTTGAGATCCAGGTTGTACATGCTCATCTTACGCAGCTAGATATGTCCCCATTGATTATCCTCGAGGAGGAGCCAGTGGTTCCTATCGCTGGGGACTTGGATGATGGAGTTTTCCAAGTAGATCCTTTTGTTATGGAGGATGATGATGAGGAGGAAGGGGAGGATGGTATGGGCCTAGAAGACTTCGCTGCTGACCTCGAGGAGGAGCTAGCACTTGAGCTATTTTTGCCCGAGGAGAAGTCGGTTAAGACGGATGCCGCGAGGCATGCTTCATCACCGGCCTCACAGGGAAGTGTTTTTGATGTGGTAGGTCTGTACCATGTTCAGCAATTTTACCCAGTCGACTCGTTGGATCTTCTGATGGCCACCTATGGGGATGACTGATTATTTAGATACTACCTTGTACATATTAACTATATTGACTATTAGCTCTATCTCTTTTAGCAAACCATAATTACATGCATTCGAGTATAGGGCAATGACCCCATTTTTGACATTAACTCTTGCATAGACGATGTACGTCCTAACCTATAGGGATAGGGTAGGCATTAGACTAATCACACACGCTTTTTATATCTACTTGATGAGGAGTTACATATATATATATATATGTCGAAATACTCTTTTGATATTGTTAACTGCTTAAACTAATTTATATTTCTGCTTCATTCATGTTCCCCTTTCTTTTATCTTTGACATGCATTTAGAATGGCTGGGAGACCAAGGAGGAACATAAATCTGATTGAGGAGGCACCTTTGGTTGCCGATCCTATGGGAATGTTTGAGGCTTTCGTCAGTCGTCTCAAGAGAATTAGTAATCTGAATGAAAATCGACGAGATCGTCAGACAGGGGACAAATTGCTAGAGAGGTTCCATGCACTGAGGCCCAAATAGTTTGCAGGTACGATAGAGCCCTGGAAAGCTGAACAATGGTTAAGAAAAATAGACCGTATGTTCAAAGTTGTTCAGTGCAATGAAATGGATAAGAGGAGGTTAGCTACCTTCCAATTATCTGATGCCACTGCAGACTGGTGGGACTCGGTGATAGACACTATTGGGAATGAAGCTGCTATAGGAATGACTTGGACTGTGTTCAAAGGGAAATTTCTAGAGAAGTACTTCTCGTCTATCGAGAGACACAAAAGGGAGAAAGAATTTATAGATCTGACTCAGGGGACTAAAACAGTGCAAGAGAACACCACCCAGTTTGAAGGGCTATCTCGGTTCGCTCCCCATATGGTTCATATAGAAGAGAAGAAGATACGTAAGTATAACCAAGGGTTGACACTGCAAATTCGTCGCCTAACTCTTGGCCACATGGATAAGTCGTTTAAGGGACTAGTTAGATTGGCCACTGATTTGGAGGAAGACGCTCGGGTGAACCGTAAGCATTTGACATCCGGCCACCTCAATGGGGTAATTTTGGGAATAAGCCACCAATGTGTCGTACCCAAGGACAGAAGAGAAACTTTGATGGAAGTAAGAAACCCCAAGCTAATACCTACCCAACTCAGCCTCGAGTGGGAGAAGGAAGTGGTGTGGCAACCCCGGTCATCTGGCTTGAGACTACAAGGCATCGAGGTGTATTACTCAACAAAGTATAGTCTGTCATAACTGTGGTGAACTAGGTCACATTAGCAAGTACTATTCCCTAGGCAGATGACTTATGGTCAACAGGGTCAGACTCGCTTGAATGCTATTATTCCTGATGCCACTGGATATGATGAGACTGTGTATGAAGAGAGGATTATAAAGAAGCTCAGCCTGGTCAACAACCAGTGGAAGGTACATTAACTCTGTTTAACTCCCATGTTAAAGTTTTATTTGTTACGGGTGCTGCACTTTCATTCATATCTGCTAAGACTATTCGGAGATTGGGTATCCTACCTCACCGTTTAGAGAAAGCTTTGAAGACTACCTCACCATTAGGAGTCACAATCAAGTTAGGACACGTGTGCAAGGATTGTCCCTTATGGCTAGGAGATCGTGAAATCCCTATAAAGCTGATTGTCATGTCGATGAAGGACTTTGACATAATCTTAGGAATGGATTGGCTCTCTTAGAATCAAGTGAAGTTGGATTGTGCGAGGAAGAGAGTTACATTCTTCGACAATGGGAATCAATCCTTTGATTTTCAATGTAACCCTTTGGGAGATATGTTCCTCACGAGGTGCTTAGCTAACATCGAAGTTGTCACTACAGAGATGATAGTGTCGTCTATACCTGTAGTCAAGGACTTCGAGGAAGTATTTCAAGACATTTATGGTTTACTGCCTGAGAGAAGTATAGAGTCCTGTATTGAGCTTATACCAGGTACCGATCCGATCACCAAGGTTCCCTATAGAATGGCCCCCGCCGAACTGTCAGAATTAAAGGAATAAGTTCAAAAACTACATAATCTATTTTGTACATCCAAGTACATCGCCTTGGGGAGCACCGATGTTATTTGTGAAGAAGAAGGACGGAATACTCCAGATGTGTATCGATTATAGGGAATTAAACCGAGTAACTATCAAGAATAAGTATCCCTTACCTTGGATCGACGATTTGTTTGATCAACTATAGGGAGCTACAACATTCTCCAAGATAGATCTACGGCCAGGATATCATCAGTTGAGAGTACGAAAGGAAGACATACCTAAGACTGCTTTTAGAACCTGAGATGGTCACTATGAATTTTTGATGATGTCGTTTGGAATGACGAATGCCCTGACAGTGTTTATGGATTTGATGAACAGAGTGTTCAAGCCTTATTTGGACCAGTTTGTCATTGTCTTCATAGATGATATTTTGATCTATTCTAAGTTAGCAGAAGAGCATGAACAACATCTACAGATACGATGCAGACGCTCAACGACCATCGCTTGTATGCCAAATTCAGTAAATATGAGTTCTAGTTACAAGAAGTAAAATTTTTGGGACACAAGGTGTCATCTCAAGGGATTTCTGTGGATTCATCTCAGATAGAGACCAAGCAACTCTACAGAAGTTAGGAGTTTTCTTGGACTCGCGGGTTATTACCAGAGATTTGTCGAGGGATTCTCCAAGATAGCCGCACCATTGACCGGATTGACCAAGAAAGCTCAGAAGTTTGACTGGATAGAGAAGCATGAGCGTGCCTTTCTAGAATAAAGAGGGACTCACCACTGCACCGATACTAGCTATACCTAAGCCTGATGAGAAGTTCACTATCTTCAGTGACGCGTCATATCAAGGATTAGGGTGTGTACTTATGCAAGATGGTAGAGTTATTGCCTATGGATCTAGACAACTGAAGCCAAATGAGCTGAACTACCCCACTCATGATTTGGAATTGGCGACAGTAGTATTTGCACTCAAGATTTGGAGACATTATTATTAGGAAACTGTGTTCCCAAAATCCATTGACAGCGCATATAAGTTGGTACTGCAAAAAATTACATGCAAACTACAATAACCCTACAAGGGCGGAACTAGGGTTACCTTAAACTGTTAAAACGGATTGCTATAGTAGACGAATCGAGAACACGGGCTCGATAACAGCTCACGATCTTCTACAGTATTCCTTTACTGCCAGAATATCAAACTGAGTGTAGGCTCCTTCGAAGTCCTTTATGTTTCTGCTCTATCTTTTTATGCTCTCTTTTCTATTCCGAGTTATAATACTCTTGATGGAAAAATGCAAACTGAGGAGAGAGCATGTCACGCCCTGAAAATCGAAGCGCGAGGAGAGAGAAAAGACAGAGAGAAAAGACTTAAAGCCCAAACACAAATGCGGAAGCGACATTGGAATCCCACGGGGATTCCCACAAGTATGACTCCCTAACATATAAGCTAAAAAGGGTTTACAAGTTAATGGGTCCAACAAAGATGTAAGCATGAGAAAATTTAATTAAAAGACTATTCGGACAAGCACTAGTTCATGAAAAAGAAAAAAATACAATAAATTTGACAAAAGCTCATTTTTGAATAGTTGCTGAATTTTGAAACGTCCGTAAGTAACTATATCTTTGGAATTTTTACATTTTGTCCGCGAAAGTCCATGTAAAACGTGATTCTGCACAAGTTTCGTCTACTGGAAATTTTCTCAAATCTGCACCGATTGGGCAGAAAACTGCCATGACAGTAGCAGTTTTTTTTTTTTGACAGCAACTATGCAGCTTTGACAGCATTTCACTTGAGTGCCTAATTCCGTCAAATCCTCGAATTTGACATCCAAAACATACATACACAAGTCTGAAAAGAGGTATATTGTGTGCGTAAACCAACCGGAACTTCATACGTTCTAAACATAGTAAAACGAGAGGTAAAAGAGGTAATAGAGAGAGGGAGAGATTGGGGGAGAGAGATATAGGGAGAGATAGGGAGAGAGACAGAGGCAAAGTATTCTAAACATGCACACACACACACACACACACGTGTAGTTTCACATTTGGAAACATTTTAAAAAGAAATATCATTCCAACATAAGTAAAAGAAAAGAAAATCTGAGAAATGGAACGAGATTAAAGAGAGGGAAAATGGGGGAGGGAGAGGTTGAGAGAGATTTTAAGTATTTTCTTTTGAAAGCAATATGAACAAATCCGGCAAGGATCTAATTTAGAAACAATAAGTCCGGCAAGGACGAAACCAAACATAGCTGAATCCGGCAGGGATTCAAATCAAAATACATACATAAAACTTTAAAAGAGATGCTTCGACCTTGGAATCATCATTACATAATACAATTAAGTTTAACAAGTGTAGAAAGTAAGGACTAACATTTGTCCATCAAAATCACAACAAGACTCCCCCTAGATCAAAATATGGAAATTTAGGTACAAGAAGTTTTGTAACAAAACTAACACAACCATTTTCCTTGTTAGAGCATTAAACTATTACAAACTTCCCCAACTAGTTAAAAATTCACATGAGGACTATCCATTTACATAGTTAAGCACGAGTCTTCCAAATAGAACAAAAGTATCAACGTCTATGCATCGGGTCACATATGCCCTTTGCCCTTATCAAGCTCACCTGAAAATTGTTTTTTGTAGGTTCATTAGGCACGACGGCCTAGTAGGAAATATTGCATGAAGACAATATGCAATCCATAATTAAGTATGAGATGCGGTACAAATGCAATGCAATGCCGCCGTGGCAAAAATGGAAATGACGGGTGCCTTAGAGGCCATGCATGATATGTCCACTCCTCTCATCACCGGACTATGAGCCACCCACACAAGGAATGTAGCATACCAACCTCCGGGAGCTAACCGGAATACAGTCGGAGTTTGAATGTTCTAAGGGTCATTCTCCCTGTCTCACATCACAACCCATATCCGGATTTCTTAAATCAAATTCCCACACAAGGGGTTTTTTCTTCTTTCAAAAGTCAAAATTTTTGAATGTCATGCCGATGCTATGATTTGCCAATTCGGCTTCAAATGCTCATGTATGCTATGACAATATGATCAACCAACATATTCATGGCATAATTCAATTTCAAGCATAATCCATCAATACATGCATTTTTTTTTTATAGAGTTCCCGAAAATTTCCAACTAGCGTCCTAACGTGGTTATCACATAAAGGGAGCATCCTAAGCATGTCTAGTATCACATAATTGGATTCAACCTCAACAAAACATATAATTTCATTATTTGGTAATTAGCCCTAAATTTACAACTTTGGGGGAAATCCTAAATCATGAGTCTAAGTTGTTCTCCTAACAATTTAGAGATCACAAATCACCTTAATTATGAACAACATATTGAATTAATGCAATAACATCTACCTCAAAGCTTAGCTTCCAAAAAAAAATCAATGGTAACTCAAGAGTGCTAAGCAAATCCAAAAAAGACTTCAATGCTTGTGCTAGGATCTTGAAGAATGCTTCAAGTATGCACTACTAAACAAGAACAACCCAAGGTTAGGATAGAATTCACAAGACTAGCAAACCCTAGATTGTTAGAGGTTGGGAAAACTTACCCACACTAGAAATCCTCCATAGAAATGATTAGGATTTGAAAGAGGAACTCTATATACTCCAAGGAAGCTATACAAAGTAAGAGAAGTCCATGAATAACTCAAAATTTGGGAAACTAGTGAAACCCTAGAATTTGGGGGTTTCTAGAAAACTTACCAATGGGAGGATGTCAAGCCCTAGGATTGTTAGGAGAGCTTGAAGATGAAGAGCTTGACCTTCCTTAGCAATCTTGAAGAAAGAAACTCAAAGTAGAAGGAGTTCTATGGAAATTTTTGTCTCTTGAAGCTTGAAGGAGAAGAAGAGAATGAGAGGGAGAGAAAGTAACGTGAATGAGGGGAGAGGAGGGGTTTGGCCGGCTCTATAGGGGTGGGGTGGGACCCACTGTCTAGTTTGCTCAAAAAAGAAATGTGAGGTGCTCCCACGGACAGTCTGACCCAATAGTGTAACCCCAAAAAATTTAAAAAATACATTACCGGCACAGAAATAAATTTCTAAGCATATGAGAGGCCAAATAAAATAATTTAGTCATGCTCTAGAATTAAAAATACAGTTAAATAAAACAAGGGTCCACAACAGGAAAGGCAAAACTACCCCATTACCCTTTATTATAAATTCTGAAATATTACAGTCTACCCCCCTAAAAAGGATTCCGTCCCGGAATCCAGAACGGCAATCACGCAAAGGGAGCAACGACTTGCTCAAGCTTGTCTAAGTAATACTATCAAATAAAAGAAACTTACTCTACTCGGGGAAAAGGTGCGGATAACTCTTCCTAGCTTCACCCTCGTCCTCCCACGTCGACTCGCCAACGCTATGATGATTCCACTGAATCCTTACCAATGGAATAACCCTGCCTCACAACACACGATCTTTCCTCTCAATGATACGAATAGGTTGTTCTTCATACGACGTGTCTTCCCCAAGGGGCAACTCGGTCCAATCTAAAACATGTGACGGATCGGGGTAATGCTGATGGCGCGGATCTGAGTTACATCTACGAAGCATCGAAACATGGAATACATTGTGCACACTCGATAACTGTGGCGGAAGAGCCAATCGATAAGCAACGGTGCCAACCCTCTCAAGGATCTCAAACGGCCCAATAAACCGCGGCGCTAACTTACCACTCTGACCAAATCGCTGCAACCCACGACGGGGTGAAACTCTCAGAAACACATGATCACCAATCTCAAACTCAAGTGGACGACGATGGCGATCGGCATACGATTTCTGACGACTCTGAGCTGTACTCAACTTCTCACGAATCACTTTAATCTTCTCTGAAGTCTCTCTAACCATATCGGGGCCATGAAGGATAGTCTCGCCTACCTCACCCCAACATAACGGAGATCGACACGGACGGCCATACAATGCCTCAAACGGTGCCATCTGAATGCTCGCCTGATAACTATTATTATAAGCAAACTCGGCCAAAGGCAAATGATCTTCCCAATTACCACCAAGTTCCATAACACTAGCCCTCAACATATCCTCTAATATCTGAATAGTACACTCGGACTGCCCATCTATTTGAGGATGAAATGCTGTGCTAAGTAAAAGCTGTGTACCCAAGGCTCTCTGTAGACTCTGCCAAAAGTGAGATACAAACTTCGAATCACGATCTGATACAATCGAAACTGGAATACCATGAAGTCTCACAATCTCCCGAATGTAGATCACACTAAGAGTATCTGCGGTGTCAGTTACCTTAATCGGCAAGAAATGTGCGGATTTAGTCAAACGGTCCACAATAACCCAAATAGCATTATGCTTACGTAAGGTCCTAGGAAGTGCCGTAACGAAATCCATAGTAATATGCTCCCACTTCCACTCGAGAATAGGAAGTGGTTGTAACAAACCAGCGGGTCTCTGATGCTCGGCTTTTACTTGTTGACAAACTAGGCAACTAGCAACAAACTCGACAACTGCTCTCTTTAAACCCTTCCACCAGTATTGGCGACGCAAATCATGATACATCTTTGTACCCCCCGGATGAACGGCAAAACGGGAATGGTGAATCTCTTTCAAAACATCCTCCCTACAAGCAACGGGAACAAACACTCGACCTCGGGATCTCAAACCTCTAGTGTCATCAAAGGTCCAACCTTTCTCACCGTCTCCACTAAGCATACGGGAAGTCAAAGCAACGGTCTCATCATCGAATTTTTGAGTCTCTAGAATTCGAGTTAAAAGTGCCGGTTGCGAATTCAAAGCAAACAAAGTCGCTCGGTCGAGAGTCTCGGAACAACAAACCTCAAAGTCATCTAAATGCCTTAACATTTTCCACTCTTGTACCGGTAAACACGCTAAGGTCCCACGAGGCTTCCTACTAAGTGCATCGGCCACAACATTGGCCTTGCCCGGGTGGTATTGCAAATCAAAGTCATAGTCCTCTAAGTACTCCATCCAATGGCGCTGTCTCAAGTTAAGATCCCGCTGTGTGAATATGTATTTCAAACTCTTATGATCGAAAAAGACCTCAAATCTCTCACCGTACAAATAATGTCTCCAACTCTTCAATGCAAATACTACGGCGGCAAGCTCTAAGTCATGAGTAGGATAGTTCTTCTCATGTGGTTTCAATTGCCTAGAGCCATAGGCTATAACCTTACCCTCTTGCATCAATACACAACCCAATCCATCAAGTGAAGCATCACAATAAACTGTATAGCTCAATCCACGCTCGGGGATAACAAGGATAGGTGCCGAAGTCAAACGAGCCTTCAATTGTTGGAAAACATTTTCACAAGTATCATCCCAAACAAATTTCACCCCTTTTCTAGTAAGCTTAGTCATAGGCATAGCTAGACGAGAGAAATCCTCAACAAAACGGCGGTAGTAACCCGCTAACCCCAAGAAACTACGGACTTCAAATACATTTTTCGGTGGTTGCCAATCCATAACGGCTTCAATCTTAGATGGATCTACGGATACCCCATCACTAGAAACAACATGCCCAAGAAACTTTACTTCGGATAACCAAAACTCACACTTAGATAGTTTGGCATACAACCGGTGTCCTCTCAGAACCTCTAATATAATGCGGAGATGTTCCTCGTGCTTCTTCCTAGAAGGCGAGTAAATCAAGATGTCATCTATGAATACAATCACAAACTTGTCCAAGAATGGACTAAACACACGGTTCATCAAATCCATAAAGGCGGCGGGAGCATTTGTCAAACCAAAAGGCATAACAAGGAACTCAAAGTGTCCATACCGGGAACGGAAAGCGGTCTTAGGAATATCACACTCCCTAACACGCAACTGGTGGTAACCAGACCTCAAGTCAATCTTAGAGAAACAAGATGAACCACGGAGTTGATCAAACAAATCTTCGATTCTCGGAAGTGGGTATTTATTCTTTATAGTCACATGATTTAGCTTGCGGTAGTCAATACATAGTCTAAGCGAACCATCCTTCTTCTTTGCAAAAAGAACGGGTGCTCCCCAAGGAGATGTACTAGGACGGATGAATCCCCTAAATTGTAAGTCCTCTAACTGTGTTTTCAACTCCTTCAACTCGGCGGGTGCCATTCTATATGGCGGGATTGAGATCGGTGAAGTGCCGGGTACTAAGTCTATCGAGAACTCAATCTCACGAATAGGTGGTAGCCCAGGTAAGTCCTCGGGAAAGACATCGGTATACTCACAAACAATCGGAGGAAACTCAATCAAGACCGGTTCATTCTCGTCAGAAAATAAATTAGCCAAATAATCAACATGATTCTTTCCCCTATACAAACTGTGAAGTAAACGCATCGGAAACTCCAAACGGTCACCCTCAAAACGACCTAGGTCTCCGGATGGTAGAATAAAAGTAACTCTCCTCTTAAAACAATCTATATAAGCTCGGTAGGTACTCAACCAATCCATACCCAAAATTACATCGAAACTAGACATGTCGAAAATAATTAAATCAATAACAATGTTTCGGTCCGCTATAACAAGTTCGCACCCACGACATACCCGATCCAAGGGAACTAAACCTCCAACGGGAGTATCAACTAAAATCGTAGGAGTCAAACGGCTCATCTCCAAGTCCAAGGATGATGCATATGACAATGATATGAATGAACATGATGCGCCAGTATCAATAAGCACAGAAGCTCTAGAACTGAATACTAGTAGGGTACCTCGGATAACTGAGATATCGGGGGCAACTACAGAAGATGATGCGGCAACAGGATGGGACATAGTAGGAAGTGGCCTCGGGGCTTGTTGCCCTCCTCCGCGATGTCCTATATAATGAAGCTGGCCTCTAGGAACATTAGGCTTGGAGCTCTGAACAGAAGAGGCTGGTGGTGGTGACACAAAAAGTGGCCTATAAGCCTGCTGATATGGCCCAGAGAAAGGTGTGTGAACCTGTGGTGCAACTGTCTGTGGTGCTGTCTGAGCGAACGGGCAATTCCTCTTTATATGATTCGGGTCGCCACAACTGTAACAATTTCTAGGACCCACGGCACCCCCTCCACGGGAAGAACCGAAACGGCGAGAACCACGAGACTGAGACTGCTGTGGCTGAGATGAGAACTGAGAAACCGGCGGGGTCTGAATAGGTACCGGTGAGGAATAGGAAGACTGCTGAGGGACATACTCTTGCCTCGGTTTCTTGAATTGGCTCCCACTCGATGTGCCCAACTGACTACCCTTCGACGGACCCCGGAGTTCTTTATCTTTCTTCGAACTTAGAAACTCTTCCTCAAATACAAGTGCCTTCTTAACCACTTTGCTATACGAGTCTAGCTCAAACCCAATGACTTTCGTGCGAAGGCCCTGACGAAGTCCGCTCTCAAAGGTCCTAGCTTTAATTTTATCGTCGGCAGTGATATCGGGTGCAAAACGGGCTAAGTCTCCAAAACACGCCTCATAATCAGTAACCGACATCTCACCCTGACGAAGATTCAAAAATTCGGTTCTCTTGGCCTGACGAGCAACGGGTGAAAAATACTTGTCAAGGAAAATCTGAGTAAAAGATTCCCAAGTCATACCCTCCAAGGTCTGTGTAGTAAGTACAAGTTTCCACCAAACTTGGGCCCGACCCGCCAACTGAAAGGTAGCGGCATCAATGCGAAGGTAATCCTCAACAATACCCAGGTGCTCGAAGATCCTAACAATTCTTTTCAACCAAAGCTCTGCCTGAACCGGATCCGTTTCTCCCGAGAAAACTGGAGGATTCTTCCTACCAAATTCTCTCATGGCCGATTGTGCCCTCGGCTCTGCCTGAACACCAGGCACAGGCGCCACTACGGTAGGAGCTACCGGTGGAGGTGGAGGTGGAATATCATTCCTTGCTGTTTGGACAGCTTGGGTGAAATCCCTCATCACGGCCATCATCTCAGCAAAAAACTGAGCCCCACCAGGAACTCCCGGAATAGATACAGGTGTAGGATTTGGAGCGGGAGCAGAAGAGGATGAGGAAGACTAGGCTCCTCGACCTGCGGCTCCACCTCGGCCCCTAGCACGACCCCTAGCACGGACAGGAGGTCGGCCTCTAGCACGGCCTCTAACACGCGGTGGCATAGCTAGGAAAAAGAAATAATTACCAACGAATTAGATGAAGCATTAAAGTAGGCATCTGATTCAAACATTCATTAAGCAACGCATATAACGACTAATGGAACACGTAGCACTTGAACATGTAAACGTCAATCATGTAAGTACTAGGCACAAATAGCACATCAAATATGAAACTAATCGAACATGTAAGTATTTGAAAGCATTTAACACATATGCAAACTTTTAACTGAAACAATGAAAGCATAAATAAAAACTTAGACATGTAAGGAAAATTAGCATGTAGGTCCAAATTAAACTCCCAGAGTCCCTAGGTATTCAAACCCGGTTAGCTCTGATACCAATCTGTCACGCCCCGAAAACCGAAGCGCGAGGAGAGAGAAAAGACAGAGAGAAAAGACTTAAAGCCCAAACACAAATGCGGAAGCGACATTGGAATCCCACGGGGATTCCCACAAGTATGACTCCCTAACATATAAGCTAAAAAGGGTTTACAAGTTAATGGGTCCAACAAAGATGTAAGCATGAGAGAATTTAATTAAAAGACTATTCGGACAAGCACTAGTTCATGAAAAAGAAAAAAAATACAATAAATTTGACAAAAGCTCATTTTTGAATAGTTGCTGAATTTTGAAACGTCCGTAAGTAACTATATCTTTGGAATTTTTACATTTTGTCCGCATAGGTCCATGTAAAACGTGATTCTGCACAAGTTTCGTCTAATGGCAATTTTCTCAAATCTGCACCGATTGGGCAGAAAACTGCCATGACAGTAGCAGTTTTTTTTTTTTGACAGCAACTATGCAGCTTTGACAGCATTTCACTTGAGTGCCTAATTCCGTCAAATCCTCGAATTTGACATCCAAAACATACATACACAAGTCTGAAAAGAGGTATATTGTGTGCGTAAACCAACCGGAACTTCATACGTTCGAAACATAGTAAAATGAGAGGTAAAAGAGGTAATAGAGAGAGGGAGAGATTGGGGGAGAGAGATATAGGGAGAGATAGGGAGAGAGACAGAGGCAAAGTATTCTAAACATGCACACACACACACACACACACACGTGTAGTTTCACATTTGGAAACATTTTAAAAAGAAATATCATTCCAACATAAGTAAAAGAAAAGAAAATCTGAGAAATGGAACGAGATTAAAGAGAGGGAAAATGGGAGAGGGAGAGGTTGAGAGAGATTTTAAGTATTTTCTTTTGAAAGCAATATGAACAAATCCGGCAAGGATCTAATTTAGAAACAATAAGTCCGGCAAGGACGAAACCAAACATAGCTGAATCCGGTAGGGATTCAAATCAAAATACATACATAAAACTTTAAAAGAGATGCTTCGACCTTGGAATCATCATTACATAATACAATTAAGTTTAACAAGTGTAGAAAGTAAGGACTAACATTTGTCCATCAAAATCACAACAAGACTCCCCCTAGATCAAAATATGGAAATTTAGGTACAAGAAGTTTTGTAACAAAACTAACACAACCATTTTCCTTGTTAGAGCATTAAACTATTACAAACTTCCCCAACTAGTTAAAAATTCACATGAGGACTATCCATTTACATAGTTAAGCACGAGTCTTCCAAATAGAACAAAAGTATCAACGTCTATGCATCGGGTCACATATGCCCTTTGCCCTTATCAGCTCACCTGAAAATTATTTTTTGTAGGTTCATTAGGCACGATGGCCTAGTAGGAAATATTGCATGAAGACAATATGCAATCCATAATTAAGTATGAGATGCGGTGCAAATGCAATGCAATGCCGCCGTGGCAAAAATGGAAATGACGGGTGCCTTAGAGGCCATGCATGATATGTGCACTCCTCTCATCACCGGACTATGAGCCACCCACACAAGGAATGTAGCATACCAACCTCCGGGAGCTAACCGGAATACAGTCGGAGTTTGAATGTTCTAAGGGTCATTCTCCCTGTCTCACATCACAACCCATATCCGGATTTCTTAAATCAAATTCCCACACAAGGGGTTTTTTCTTCTTTCAAAAGTCAAAATTTTTGAATGTCATGCCGATGCTATGATTTGCCAATTCGGCTTCAAATGCTCATGTATGCTATGACAATATGATCAACCAACATATTCATGGCATAATTCAATTTCAAGCATAATCCATCAATACATACATTTTTTTTATAGAGTTCCCGAAAATTTCCAACTAGCGTCCTAACGTGGTTATCACATAAAGGGAGCATCCTAAGCATGTCTAGTATCACATAATTGGATTCAACCTCAACAAAACATATAATTTCATTATTTGGTAATTAGCCCTAAATTTACAACTTTGGGGGAAATCCTAAATCATGAGTCTAAGTTGTTCTCCTAACAATTTAGAGATCACAAATCACCTTAATTATGAACAACATATTGAATTAATGCAATAACATCTACCTCAAAGCTTAGCTTCCAAAAAAAATCAATGGTAACTCAAGAGTGCTAAGCAAATCCAAAAAAGACTTCAATGCTTGTGCTAGGATCTTGAAGAATGCTTCAAGTATGCACTACTAAACAAGAACAACCCAAGGTTAGGATAGAATTCACAAGACTAGCAAACCCTAGATTGTTAGAGGTTGGGAAAACTTACCCACACTAGAAATCCTCCATAGAAATGATTAGGATTTGAAAGAGGAACTCTATATACTCCAAGGAAGCTATACAAAGTAAGAGAAGTCCATGAATAACTCAAAATTTGGGAAACTAGTGAAACCCTAGAATTTGGGGGTTTCTAGAAAACTTACCAATGGGAGGATGTCAAGCCCTAGGATTGTTAGGAGAGCTTAAAGATGAAGAGCTTGACCTTCCTTAGCAATCTTGAAGAAAGAAACTCAAAGTAGAAGGAGTTCTATGGAAATTTTTGTCTCTTGAAGCTTGAAGGAGAAGAAGAGAATGAGAGGGAGAGAAAGTAACGTGAATGAGGGGAGAGGAGGGGTTTGGCCGGCTCTATAGGGGTGGGGTGGGCCCACTGTCTAGTTTGCTCAAAAACGAAATGTGAGGTGCTCCCACGGACAGTCTGACCCAACAGTGTAACCCCAAAAAATTTAAAAAACACATTACCGGCACAGAAATAAATTTCTAAGCATATGAGAGGCCAAATAAAATAATTTAGTCATGCTCTAGAATTAAAAATACAGTTAAATAAAATAAGGGTCCACAACAGGAAAGGCAAAACTACCCCATTACCCTTTATTATAAATTCTGAAATATTACAGAGCCAAAGCAGCATATATATAGGCTACGATAGGGACCATAAGAAGTCAATAAGGAATAGGCTTCCTTATGGAATTAGGAAACCCTAATTCGAACTGAATTAGATTCCTATTTTCATAAATTATAATTCATACCACTAAAGAATTATAATTGCACTCCTACCCTTATCTCAAAAATATATTTCAAGCTCCATGTTATTAAATGCTTATTATCTCCCCATGTTAAGATTACAAATATCCATTAATTAAATATAATTACTGACAATCATATTTAATTAATCTCTTAAAATTCCTTGAGATCCTCTGCTTAACTTATCTGATATGTCGGATACAAAATCCACCTGCAGGGTTTGACATAATCAAAACTTATAAGCTTTCTCAAGGGGATATCATCAATCCCAAAATTGAGACATGAATTCCATCATTAATTAATATCCACCACACAATTAATATTGTCACCCAATCCAATGAGATATTGACCCATTTAAAGATCTCACCCTTTTAGGGATCAAAATATAAATATCAAATGTACGTGTCTATAAATTAACGTAGGATTTAGAGCATAAGCACTCATAATAGTCATGAGGAATTAATTATCTTATAAGTCATTATAAAGATAATTATCCCAAGTCGGTCCCGTTTAATACACAAAGTGTATCAGCATGGTGAGTTGAAACTATACCGTTTCCCGTAGTCAAGACAAACCTACTACAACACCATGCTGCAGTCCTATCGATGGTGTGTCCAATCCATCTAAGACTGTAAACCAAAATCTTACATTCTACAAGATCCGATGGTTTGATCTTTCGTGTGTAAGCTGAACTCTACACACCAAACCATCTACTATGTAGAATGAAAGATACACATGCATAATATTAAATAAACAATATGATACAAATATTGCCCACACAGATTCTCATAAAAATGGATTAACTGATTTTATTAAATGAATAATAAATCAACTACATAAAGTATGGCTTTTAGTATATATCCCTAACAATTATTTCTACAGTGAGAATGTTGATTTGTTCTCTGATCACATTCACACAGAAAGAGTTGAACATGAGGCAACACAGATGGATGGAACTGATCAAAGATTACGACTTCACGTTAGAATACCATCCTGGTAAAGCTAATGTGGTGGCTGATGCTTTGATTCGGCAAACTTGTGAGATAATTGCCTCCCTAATGGTTAGAGAATGGCGAGCATTGGAGACTTTGGCTGAGTTTGATGTGTAGGGTACTGAGGAAGGAGAAGGGCAACTTTTTGGATGACTGATCCTATAGCTTATTCTTATTGACCGCATTATTGAAGCTCAGAGAGAAGATGAAAAATTCAGACATCATTTGTGAAGATGTCAGAAAAAGACCGACAGAATGGAAAGTGGAAAATGATGGAGGGTAAAAATGCAGAGACAGATTGTGTGTACCAGATTGTGGAAATTTGAGAAATGATATTCTGGAAGGAGCACATAAGTCCAGATTTACAGTCCACCCAGGAGGGACAAAAATGTAGAAGGACTTGAAGAGAAATATCTGGTGGGAAGGTATGAAGAAGGACGTTGCTGAATTTGTATCCAAGTGTTTGACGTGTCAACAAGTCAAAGCCGAACATCAGAGACCTTTGGGATTGTTGCAACCCTTACCTGTTCCAGGTTGGAAGTGGGAACACATAACCATGGATTTTATAGTGGGATTGCCTCAGTCACAAAAGAACCATGATGCCATTTGGGTAATTGTGGATCGATTGACTAAATCGGCCCATTTCATTGCCTATAGTATAACATACCCGGTGGAAAGAATGAGCCATATATACATACAACAAGATGTGCGACTCCATAGTGCACCTGTGTTGATTATGTCAGACCGCGACGCACATTTTACTTCTAGATTTTGGAAAAGCTTGCAAGAAGCTATGAGAACCTCGCTCAAGATGAGTACTGTTTTCACCCTCAGACAGACGAAAAAACTGAGCATGTTAATCAAATCATGGAGGATATGCTTAGGGCTTGTGTTATTGATTTTGAAGAATCTTGGGAGACGCACTTGCCTTTGGTTGAAATTACCTAAAATAATAGTTATTACACGACTATTGGGATGGCTCCTTTCAAACAATTGTACAGACGACCATGTCATTCTCCGTTATGTTGGGCAGAGGTCAAAGACACGGAGTTGTTGGGACCAGATTAGGCTAGAGAAACCAACGAGAAGATTTCTCTGGTCAAGAAAAGGATGAGAACCGTACAAAGCAGGTATAAGAGTTATGCCAATCAATGCCGAAAGGATTTGGAATTCAGTGTTGGAGACCACGTATTTCTTAAGGTTTCACCAACCCGAGGAGTCGTATGTTTTGGTCTCAAGAGAGGAAAATTAGCCCCGCATTTCATCGTACCATTCGAGATTCTGGATCGCGTTGGAAAAGTGGCTTATCGACTCGCACTGCCACCAAAGATGTCTGGGGTCCACAATGTATTTCATGTTAGCATGCTGAGAAAGTATGTACGGAATCCCTCGCACGTGGTTAGTTTTGATGATATTGAGAAGAGTCATAACGTTTCCTATAAGGAGAGGCCCGTGAAGATTCTAGATTAGAGTATCAAAAAGTTGATGAATAAGGACATTCTGTTGGTGAAGGTTCAGTGGAATCATCACGACGAGAATGAAGCCTCATGGAAAGTCGAAGCTAATATGAGGATGAAGTACCCAGAGTTATTTCAGGACTAGTTAGTCTTGATTTCGGGGGCGAAATCTTGTTTAAGGGAGGAAGGATGTAATAACCTAAAAATTCATATTTAATCTGTATTCTAATTTCAATTTCCATATTTAATCTGTATTCCTAGTTTTATTTTAATTGCTAATTGTTTTAAATCGTTATTGAGGTCAAATTGTGAATTTTATAAATTCAAGAATAACTGTGATGTGATTTCAAAATCTGTGCTTTCAAAACGGTGAAAATAGTTATTTCTAACTTAGACTGTATTTTTATATAATCGAAAAATTATTTCTTACATTAAAATATATATATTTTTTGTATTTTTGTGGTGATCACCGTGCCGCGAAAATACCAGTTCATGTGCGAAAATTGTGCACGCCGCGTATGGACTCCCATAGTTTGGGAATCTCCATCATTTAGGAAGTGACACTTGCTTTATTTCCATTTTTGGCAACTAATCATTAGGTAGGCTTGTTTGGGAATGCTTTTAGTCTATGTTGTAACTTAATGCCATAAGTTGTTTTACCCAAACACATCAAGTGATTCCTAGACAACTAGCTTGTGCCTTGTTTGGCAATCCCATACATATGTGTGTTAATATTGGACCTTAAACTACATTACCTAAATACCTCTATCTTGTCCCCTATGAACCTATATGACCCCTACTAACTAAATCCTTAACAGATCATGTTTATGGATTGGTATATACGTAGATGTATATTATGTTTTTATAGTATTTAGCTAAGAGTAATACTTGGGACACAACCAAAAGACACAACCTTGGGACACAACCTCCATTTTGTGTCAATCTCTCTTCTGATGGGCCCCACAGTGCCCTGTGGGGCCCATCAGAAGAGAGATAGACACAAAATGGAGGTTGTGTCCCAAGGTTGTGTATTTTGGTTGTGTCCCAAGTATTACTCTTTAGCTAATCCTTTGAATTTGTTGAGTAATCAACAAAGTTCTTCGCCCCCAAGTATCCCAAATTGGTTTCTTATATATACACTACACTCTCACACAATTTGCACTCTTACAACTAGAACATTGAGAGAATTTTTGAGTGAGATATAGAAACATTTACATAACTTTTATAGAGAGAGAAAACTCAATCCACCATAGCCAAGCTTGAAGTTGGGATTGCTTATTTCTTAGTTCTTTCTCAACAACTCTCCACCTTTCATATTTGTGAGTATTATTAACTCACTCTTAAAGTAATTTCATGCTTGCTTGCTATTTTTATATGTGTATTTGTAAATCACCATGGTTAATTTCATCAATGGAGCTCAAGCTTGAAAATCATGATTTTCAACCTTAATCAAAATCCATTCTTAGAGATGAATATGAAAGATTACAGTACATAGAGACTACGGTTAAGTTATAGAGCCTAATACATTTGTATCACGACGTATATTAAAAATAAAGATTTGACACCTCTCAATTTTTCGTAAAATCCGAGAGATACATTTCGTTTCACATTAAACTAGTCGTATATTCGTAATCCTTGCGAAAAAATGAAGGAAATCATGTATTACAAGTCACCTTTAGGTCCGAAATGCAAAATGGGTCAAAAAGACCCTTAAAACTGAAAACAAGGGAAAGTACAACGAAGAAGATGAAGTCTCTGCGCAAACTCGCGCACGTGATCGTGCGAGCGGCCCGCGCGAGTGACCCCTCGAGCAAGCGGTCCGCACGCGTGACCCGTGTGTTTTTTGATAGTTAGAAATTTTTATAAGAAAAATAAAAAAAATGAGTATATTGCGCAAGCGGCCCGTGTGAACGACCTGCCCTTTTCTGGTTTTTGTTTGTTTTCTGTTAAGGAACTGTTTGGAATAAGTTTAAGGATTTTTAAAGTACTGTTTGGGAATTGCAGTAAAATTGAATCCTAGGTGTTATGTTTTGATTATAAAAAGATTGATTAAGGACTTGATTACTTTCGCTTGTATGTTGTTCTTGTTTCCAGTTGTTTACTTTTCTATATAAAGTCATATTACATACATGTGGGGTCAAGTGTATATGCATGGTGAGTGATGGTTAGTGTGAAAAGTGTATGTGAATGAGATTGTGATTTTGGACACTCCCTGGCACTGGTGTATTAAAGTATGATGTTATGAGATTGCGGTTTAGAGTATCTTTGAAGTGCGACGGTGACAAACTTGGACACTCCTTGGCACCCATGGTAGCATTAAAGTGTGTGATGCCGACTTGGACACTCACTGGCACCCGTGGTAGTGCTAAAGTGTGGCCTACTAGACATTCCCTGGCATATGTGGTTTTGGCTAAAGTGTGAGGCAATTGGACACTCCCTAGTACCCCGTACTAAAGTGTGAGGCAAATTGGACACTCCCTGGTGCCCCTATACTAAAATGTGGTCACCTTAATTAGTATTTCAAGATACTGGAGTGAGAGAGTTGGGTGATGTGTTGTTGAGAGAAAATAGTTGGGAAGATGAGAATGGTTGCATTGTTCCCATGCACAGTTACATGTTTTATGGATTGAAGATTTTAATATTATCCTTACTGTTTTATAATGTGAATTCATTTCTATATTGTTAACCTGTTGAATAATGAAACTGTGAAATAGAAAATAGTAAGTGAGTACGTGTTATATTCGAGCTATGTTTTTAATACTCACCAGCTTCATGAAGCTAATGCGTTGATGCGCCCTGGACACTCATGTCTAAGTTTTTCAGGCTATAATCAGGATGGGTCATATGACTATGCAAATTGAGAACAACTGCTTTGAAGAGAAACTATTTTAAGTTACTGCTTTAGTTAATGAACTGAACTTGTAATAAGGATGACTGTAATTGATATTATTATTATTTCGTTTCAAGGCGGTCTGTGCCTTTAGTAATCATGTGCTCTAATAATTATTAGTTTGGTAAAATTTTATAAGCCTTGATTATTCTACTCTGATTTATATGATTATACTGTTCGACGTTTGGAACAGAATCGATCCTTCAAACTATCGCGACCTACGCGTCCATAAAGGAAATTAAATTCTTTTCATATTTATGCTACGTCGGGGCATGACATACACATATGTACACTTACACAAAAGCACATATGCACACGTAAAGGTAATAGAGGTTACTGTGATTCTTACACCAGTGATGATCCAACAATGTAGTGATGGGTGGCTACACACTTACACACACACACAAAGACTAATTTTTTTGTCATTTATTTTGAGAGAGAGAGAGAGAGAGAGAGAGAGGAGAGACTAATTTTTTTGTCATTTATTTTGATCTCTCAATAATGGGGCTGATTGTGTGACGGATGAGAAAGGAGCGATAGATGGAGTGATTTTCTTCTTTTCTTTCTTTTTTTTTTTCTTGAGATGGATCTGAATTTATAATGTAAGGAATTAATTTTGATTTGGGATGTGGGTATTCATCTATATATTTATTCATGCTGGTAATCTCTATCGTATATATATATATATATATATGTGAGTATTCATATATGTATTCATTATTCATATATGTATTAAACCGTCCAAATTGGGGCATGCGTGGTTTGTGGGTATTCATGAAGAAATTTCGGATGTGGGTATTCATATATGTATTCATTACTCAATTGAAGAAATTTGGGGCATGGGTATTCATATATGCTTCTTATGATTGGGCCATGAGAGAGATTATATGAATTGTTTATATATATATATATATATATTCAATTGTTATTATGGACATTTAATATATAGAAATCTAGCCTAAAATCCCTCTTGACCAAACCTTTTTAGATTAGGTCCAATCTAAAAAAAGATTACATTGACAAATCCTACTAATAGTGAAGTTTTTTGTAATTAGTCCAAATCCCTCATTTTATGGTATTTAATTGACTGTTTTACACTCTAGTGTATATAACATAATACACAAGTCAGTATATATACGTAGTATACACGTTTGTATACATATCTACATATAGTATTAAATTATGATGTTTAATGATTTCCATATATGTACTATGAAACTGAATTTGGGTATTAAATCTCACAATTATAGGCCTGTAGATTGGAATTTGTTTACATAGATCACATTACTGTGTATACTGCATCCAGATAATTAAACCTGCAAGTAAAAACTTCAACTAATTGTAAATCACTTTTGTTAGCTTTTCATTATACATTTGCTCAGTTTTAGTGCGAATTTTATCACTGAAAATAGTTTATAAGTTTTTGTTATATATTGCAATCCAGCTCTGCAGCAGTTTTATTAAGTACAAAATTTATCACTATAAACAGTTGCAGCTGTTTATTTATTTATTTATTTTTATTTTAAAGTTCTATGCTATGTATCACTACACGAAAAGGGCACATTTTTAATGATAATTTACCATTAGTAAAATTATTACTAATGATAATTTACCATTTTTAATGGTAATTTACCATTAGTAAAATTATTACTAATAGACTATTACTGTTAGGAATAAAGTATGACTAATAATTCTAACGGAATTTCTAACGGTAATTGTCCGTTAGAAAAATAATTTTTACTAACGGTAATTTACCGTTAGTGATATGTTTACTAATGGATGTTTTCCGTTAGTAATTTATTATTTCCAACGGAAAAATTCCGTTAGTAATATTTATTGTAACGGTTTATTTTCTAACACTTTTGTATACAAAATACTAACGGAATTTTGTAACGGATGTTTACCGTTAGTAATTTCATTACTAACGATTTGTAATATGACAGTTTCTAACACTTTTGAGACAATTACTAACAGATATAAACCGTTAGTAATTTCTATTACTAACGGTTTGTTTTCCAACACATGTGTAACAATACTAACGGAAATTATCCGTTAGTAATTGTTGTAAATATGAAAACCATAAATACTAAAATATGCTCCCCAATTTTATTTGCACCTAATATCCATCACAACCACATCACATTTTTAAACATATAATTAGATCAAATCCAAACCATAATAAATACAAGCTCAATCTATATTAAATACAAAAAATATAATCTAAAATAAGCATAATTATCCTTAAAAACAAACTGTTTCTAAATCCAAACCAAAACTAACAAACCATGTCTGAAATTGAAAGAGTAAATCCATCCACAACTAAACTAAACCAACTGACAAATAAACCATGTCCGAAACTTAAAGTCAGAGAAAATAAGACAAATATAGTCAACCAATCTTTAACCAACACACAAGCCAAATCACAAAACCCCCTTGAACAAAGTCTGCCAATGTTTCTTGTCTCCCTTGAGGATCCCACAAACGAGCATCGAGATCAAACACTTCCTCGATATAAACTTTCTTTTCGCCAATACCAACTTGTTTGGAGTGGCAGACATTAGTGGTAGCATCCGTCATAACATACCCCTTTGCCAATTGTTTACCAAACTTATCAAATAATATACATGGGGGCTTGTCAGTCGGAGGAGTCATATGTAGGAGGCATATGATGAGTAGAATGTGAAACACCTATGGCAAAAACATTATTCAAGTTTTAAGCTAAATGAGTAGTAAAATTAATTGAATTTGATCCATAATCACTTGAGGGAGTAGTCACCACAGGTGGGGTACTCACATTTGAGAGTTTCGAAACTAAAAGACATAATTATACCTTGCATATCGTGAAATTTTGAGCCAACATGAGAAATGATCTTATCCTCTAATGCGGCAACTTCTTCATTTATCTTCTTTTTTCCCTCAGTTTTGAACATTGGCAACCCGATATGAAGTAGTTGCCTCTTAGAGATGTGTGAACCCACAGTATGAACCTCTTCCCTTTTGTCCTTTCCAAATACTTGAGTTAACTCGTCATTGTCAAAGTCTTCACAATTATTACTACATCCCTCATCAGTCAAGTCACTACTTTTTCTTAAATTTTCAATTGCCTTTATTTCATCCTGTAGTCATTAAAGTAAATATTGTGATAATACACTAAGAAACTAAGCTATGAATTAAAACCTACAAATAATATGTTACTCACATATTTACTCTTAGCACTCTCCAAGACACTCCTATCACTATGCTCATGTGCTGCCAACTATTTGTCAACACGACTGTAGTATTTGCCAGGATTTTCTTTTCGCTAGACATTGAAATTTAATGAGTCCGCTGTGGAAAACTTGCATTAAACAGAAAAGGTGTAAAAAATGATACACACCATTAAGTATAGTTTCTGAGCATAGGAACGACGCCCAAGACAATAGGGAGTCTTAAGTTGTTTTTTGTTGTTCAAATTTCTAGCAATTTGCTCCACTTTTGTTGGATCTCTCTCATTTTCTATAAACTTTGCCCATAAATGTGGATCAACACATTTTGGCACATCTTGATGACCTTTCCTCACAAGGTTCCGCAAGTTATTTTTGTATGTCCTAAATTTTCGGGGCCACGACTTCTCTGCAAATGGTTGAGCCACGGATTTTGGAACATCAAGTTCAAATTCAACCTAGTAGTCGAATAGGATAGTTATGTTAAAAAGAAATATTAAGTAAACCAACTAATTAAACAAAGAGCCTACACACAAAAGTTTACCATTAAAGCATTACAAACATCATCTTTGAAATTCTTTGGCACTTTTCGCCAATCATTGTAGCTAATTGGAATGTGTCTTCTCACAAAATCTCCCGTACAACTACTCCATATCATCGAGTATTCACCCACAACAGACCTGTCATTTTCAATTGTGATTTTTATATTTTCTTTTGGGGCTTTGCCTCCCGATGACTCAGATGCGGGTGGGACTGAAGAAGATGGTTGAAATGAACTCGGGTTAAAATTACCTCCACTTGATGTCATAATTCCAATGCCTGTCATTTGAAAACAAGGTGGTAGTTTGCGAACAACAATGATAACAAAGAATAATAATTAACGCATAACAATTATCTAAAGAAAAGTAAAGTTTTGCATTCAATCAAGTAACAGTACAAAAAATAGTACAATCCAAACAAAAATATGGTTAAACTCAAGATAGAGGTAATTAATGCAAGATAAATAACATAGGCAGAGCCATGTTGCTTCAACAGATCTTCCAAATGAGGTTGGTCTTCAAGAGTAGATTGGAAGACACTTTGTATCTCCAACTCGTCTACTCGACTGGTCAATCTTTCAGTGAATGTATAACCACCCAACAATTCAGATTTCTAAGGTCTTTTGAATAGAAGACTTGACTCGCCTCAGAAGCAAGCATGACAGGCTCGTCGAGCTCACTGGCATTACTATTTAACTTAGCAAAATTTACCATCACCAAGTTAGAGTTTGGACAGTGTTTACAACCATTGGTCTTGTCCTCCACCCACACCCAATCGCAATAAAACACCACCTCTTTAAATATTGTATAGTCTAACTCAATTATTTGTTTGATAACCCCATACCACATTGTCCAAGCATCCTTGAGCCTTTTATCACTTTTTTTTTGCACTAAATGTAGTCCAAGCCTTCATGAAAACACTACTATGTTGCGTGACAACAGTTTTGTCGTGATACTTAGGAGAAAATACAAAACTATTAACGGGATACTTTTTGTATGTTTTAACTATGTGCTTTGGCCCTTGAACTAACCGCCACAAAATAGCCTTTGTCTAAGTCTCACCAGAAGACACCAACTGTTTAATGGAAACACTCTCATAAGTACAATATGAACCTAACTAAATAAATTACATATTTTAGTATTCTTATTTCTTGTGAACTGAGGAATACCTTTCATATAACCAAGGGATGAAAAAAGTTTGTATCTCTACTTCTGTCATTGTAATCCACTTTCCTTTATCGCAAGTGGACTTCAGAAATACTTTATACTCACTAAAATTTGTACGCAGAAGTTTATGTATTAGTAGTTATATGTGGATATGTTCAATATATATGTTACAAATGCCTTAAACCTGTAGTAGTCGTTGAGTCCGTGAACGTCAAGTCGAAATAGTACCCATCGACGTATTTGTTGAAATTGTTCAGATTCCAACATTACAGTTTATCGTCGAGCAAAGGTCCTTCATAAAAAAAACTCGTTATTGTCCTCTAAAAAGGCTTCACGAGTACATTTGTGATTTCCATCTAGTGGATTTGGCATATATTCCATACAATACCTAGCGGATTCTCCAACAACATAAGACTCAGCAATCGATCCTTCAACATACCTCTTATTGCTAGGTATGTCTTTAAATTCCTTCATTTTCCTATTCGTATGAGTAGAAAAAATATGTAAGTCAATCAAGCCGAGTCATTTGCCTATGGATGAATACATATAAAAAAATGAGTTTACCGTTTGAAAGGATACATCCATCGAGGCAAAAAAGTGATGCACCATGAGGTGGATACTGATATCAAAAAATGATGGTGGAAAGTGATTTTCCAACACATACATTGCCTCTGCAACCATGTATTTGGCTCTTTGGATATCCTTTCGAATCAAGACTTTTGAGCATAGTATGTTAAAGAATAAGCTTAATTGTTGGATAGCTATTCACAAATCTCGATGTTTTGGAAATGCATATTGAAGCAATACGGGTAACAAATATAGAACAATAACATGATAATCATGCGACTTCAACGAATGCAATCTGGGTGGGTTAAGAGTGACAATGTTGCTCAGGTTAGATGAAAAGCTAGTATGGAGCTTCAAATCTTTCAAAATTTGGCAAAATTCTCGCTTCTCATCTTTATCCAAGTGGAATGATGCTTTTGGTTTTATCTGTTTCCCTATAAGCTCATCTACTTGCATCCACTGGCCGCTGTGTATGTCGATGTGCTTTATATCTTCACGTGCATTTATTTTATCCTTGTTTTGTTTTTATCATCTAGGATTGTGCAAATCAAATGCTCAGCGACATTCTTCTCGGTGTGCATCATATCAAGAACATGTCAAACTTGATGAGAGCTCCAGTATTCCAAGTTAAAGAAGATGGACCTTTAATACCACACCTCTCTCGGTTCATCGTCAGTGCAACCCGCCCTCCTTTTTCTACCTGAAACTTTTGGGATCTTTTCAGGGACAAACTTTATCTGACTTAACTTTTCCAAAAGTGCATCTCCATTTAACTAAGAAGGAGGATCACTATGTTCAGGTAACCTAAGCCACAAATGCCCCCACTCCTAAATGGGTGATTCATGCCAAGAAAAATACGGTAGTTTGTGTACTCTATTTCTTACTGTGCTCTCTAGTCAAATAGATCGAGTGTCATCTCTACAAATAGGACAGGCTTTATAGCCATGTGTTAAACACCCAGATAAATTCCTATATGCAAAAAAATCATGAATCCCCCACATTAGCATAGCTTTCAACGTAAAGGTTGCATTATACATATTAAAAGCAGGCACTCCTTCTTCCCACAATTGCTTCAACTCCTATACTAGAAGTTGAAGGAAAACATCAATGTCTTGACCTGGTGCCTTTGGCCCAGGAATTAGCAAAGACAACATTTGAAACTCTCGTTTCATGCACAACAAAGGTGGGAGATTATAAGGCACTGTAATGACTGGACAACAGCTATAACTAGAGGATTGAATACCATGCGGATTAAACCCATCAGTTGCAATTGCAAGCCAAACGTTACGCCCTTCTTTAGAAAATGTTGGCCATTTAATCATTAACCTTCCCTATTGAGAAGAATCAGAAGGATGCCTCAGATACTCCCATGAAGAGCTCGATTAATCGTGCCATGTCATTTTGTGTGCTATCCATGGTATAGTATACAATCTCACAAGTCTTGGAATCAAAGGGAAATGTCTAAACACTTTTAAAAGCTCTTTGCAAACTCTACCCCCTTCTTTGTTCTCACAGCATATCTCGGTTCTCCACATTAAGGACACTGCTCCTAATCTTCATTATCTTTCCAATATAAAATACAATTATTGACACATGAATGAATAAAGTTTGCTTTCATCCCCAAGTCTTTCATCATACACTTTATGTGTGGATACTTCTCCGGTAACGTGTTTCCCTTTGGGAGCCATCATTTCAGGATGGTCAAAAGTGCTGTCACACTATTTCCTGACCAATGAAATTACTTCTTAATGTTGCGTAGTTCCACTATCACAGAAAGAGTTGCATCAGGACCATCACATGAAGGGTACAATTTCTCAGTTGATAATCTTTTATATTCATTGTACTTTTCATTACCCACATATGGTTCTTCTGGAACTCCAGCTTGACCACTTTCATTTACATGAGTTTCTTCATTCATTCTGTAGAAAAAGTCAACAAGATTCTCCATCCCAAGCCCTCCAACCTCGATGTTTTCTTCTTCAATATTTTTTCCACAAACCTCTTCTACTGGCGGATGATCTATTGAATTCATAGATGGTTTTTCACCATGGAAAGCCCATAGAGAATATGTCCTATCTATGCCCCTCCCAACGAGATGATTTCTGACATCTAATGGTGTATGTTGATTTCTATTTCGACACTTTATACACAGACAAGATAACGTTGACAACTATCCAACATTATTTATAATCGCAAACATTATTTATAATCGCAATTCAAGAAACTCGTCAACCCCCTTTGTATATACTGGACCAACTCTATTGCTTTCATTCATCCACTCTTTGTTAATGGGTCGTGACATTCTACAATTTAACATCGAGTGTTTATCTAATCAACATGATAGTTTGGCAAACAATAAAAGAAGTTTAACGAATAAAAAAATCCTGTTATAAAAGTAATGAAAGCATACAAAAAATAGCCAAACAGACCAGATGGAGGGGGAATAATGTCATACTTTTGTAGAGTAATTAAATCCAGTCTAATGTCATAGTTTTCTATGGGTTTTGAAAAGGCTGTGTCACAAATAATGTCACAAATAATTGGGAAACTAAAATACTTAAGAAAATGGTGACCACCGGAACGATGAAACCGAAAAAAAGAATGGAGACGCTTATGTTGAAAAATGAGAATCCATTAATGTCATAACAAGCGTTTTTCCTAGTTTCCTATATGAATCAAATGTGAATCATAAACTAGTTTCATATCCACTTAAAATCAAATGTGAATCATAAAGTAGTTGATGTGGGTTTCTAGTCTCCAAAATTTGATAGAATGATCGTGCTAAACACTTACAATCATCAACTATTATTCACACGAAGAACATTAAATTAGATACACAGCATGTGTGATTAAAAGCAATGATACATAGCCTCACTATCCTAAGGCTCACATATTATAGCATGTATGATACATAGCCTCACTATCCTAAGGCTCTATTTTATAAAATCAATGAAAGCATACAAAAAATAGCTAGGGAAAAGCCAAACCTTTGAGTATGAAATGCCAAGCAATTCCTTGCAAATAGTACCAAGCAAAACAGAATGGATGGAGGGGGATCAAATCCACAAACCCTGTTGGAAAGTCATATGTAAGTGTAGAAAGAACTGCTACCCCTTAACCAATAGAGAGAGAGAGAGAGTTAATATGTATAAAGAATGAGTTATCCCTTAACCAATAGGGGAAGAGAGAGAGAGAGAGAGAGAGAGAGAGAGAGAGTTATTATGTATAAAGAATGGGCTACCCCTTAACCAATAGAAAGAGAGAGAGAGAGAGAGAGAGTTAATATGTATAAAGAATGGGCTACCCCTTAACCAATAGAGATAGATAGAGAGAGAGGGGGAGTTGATATGTATAAAGTAAGGGCTACCCCTTAACCAATAAAGAGAGAGAGAGAGAGAGAGAGAGAGAGAGAGAGAGAGTTAATATGTATAAAAGACGGGCTACCCCTAAACTAAAAGAGGGAGAGAGAAACAGAGAGAGTGATAGTTAATATGTATAAAGAACGGGCTACCCCTTAACCAATAGAGAGGGGGGGGGGGGGGGGAGAGAGAGTTAATATATATAAAAGACAGGCTACCCCTAAACCAAGAGAGGGAAAGAGAGAGAGATAGTTAATATATATAAAGAACGGGCTACGCCTTAACCAAAAGAGAAAGAGAGATATAGTTCATATGTATAAAAGACAGGCTACCCCTTAACCAATAGAGGGGGAGAGAGAGAGAGAGAGAGAGAGAGAGAGAGAGAGAGAGAGAATGCTTTGGCGTTAAACCTATTCGCATGTCCACCATTAAAAAAAATAATAATAAAAAAATCCACCCCACATATCACAGATTTTTTATTTTTTTATTTTGGTTTTCCGAAAATGGGTAAGTAAATTGTAAAGAAAATGCCAAAAGGCATGTACAATGGTACAAGGACATACCCTGGGGATTAATAGTGAGCACAAAACAAGCAATAATATCTATGTGTCATGGGATGGGGAACTCTCTCTGGCTAAAGGCACAGATAGATCTCCATCCCTCTAACAAAGAAGTCATTCTGAGACAAAACAAAGACAATGAACAACCCATTGTATTTTTTTTTTTCTTATTACTCCTATTGACGTGAGAGGTAATAAGCAAATCAGATTAAGAAAGATATTCTACCTCCGATTGCCACATATCTCAGATTAACACATATATATATATATATATATTCTTTTATTCAAAAAAGAAAAGGCAGAAAAAAAAACAATGCACATAATAAACCTTTAGTTATAGGTAACTATATATATATATATATATGCACATACTAGCTATTACATATTGAAGTTAACAAAGCACTCAAGAAAACAAACACTAACATTACTATCATATGTATTTTAATGAGTGTACCTAGAGATAGAGACCTGGGGAGGACACAATGGTACTGGGCTACCCCTTAACCAACAGATAGGGAGATAGATAGAGAGAGAGAGAGAGAGAGAGAGAGAGTTAATATGTACAAAAGAATGGGCTACCCCTTAACCATGCCTCTCTCTTACACACACACGCATAGCGTGATCACATGTTAATATGTATGGAGAAGAATATAATGACCGTGTTTGCAAGTCTATAAGCTTGCTGGGTGTAAGAGAAAGGCATGGAGATGAATAGAATGACCGTATAATACATAAAGCAAAAAAAGATTTAATACGAGTCCAGAAATCAAAAAGTGACTCACATTGCTGATTGACAGATACAACACAAGCACATATTCTAAGCAATAAAGCCTTGAAAGTCAACACAACACAATAATTTGATGGTCCACCACATAAATACACACACGCCACCCTTCTTTTTGCTAAAGGCACTTTTTAACCATCCAAACTAGGGGTGTCATTTGGAACGGAAATTCCGATTCCGACCGATTCCGATCCGAAAATTTCCGATTTTGGCAAATAAATATGCATTCCGAATTCCGAATTTCCGAATTCCGAAAATTCCGAAAAAAATCGGATCGGAATCGGAATTGTTTTTAGAATTCCGAAAATTCCGAAAATTCCGAAAAATTTCCGAAAATATTCCGAAATTGTATTTTCCGAAACTTTTCCGAAAATATTCCGAAAAATTTCCGAATATATTCCGAAATTGTATTTTCCGAAACTTTTCCGAAAATATTCCGAAATATTCCGAAAATTGTGTTCATCCCACATCGAAAAAACACAAAAAATGGGATGTAATGTGCTTCTATAAAATGCCTACAAGTCTCAAGTGAAATCTCATTAAGCTTGAATTCCGAAAAATTCCGAAAATATTCCGAATATTCCGAAAAATTCCGAATCTGATGAAATTCCGAAAATTCCGAAAATTCCGAAATTTCCGAAATTTCGGAATCGGAAATAATTTTGGAATTTCCGAAATTTCGGAACGGAATTCGGAATGCATTTTTGGCTTCCGAAAATTTTGGAATTTTTTTCCGAAAGGGGTGTTTCCGATCCGTTCCGGCCGAAACACACCCCTAATCCAAACACATAACGTCCACAAAAATTATAGTGCCAATGAGCCTCAATAATTAATGATCATTGTTTTATGGTTGCTTTCAACTAGTATTTAATTTATCTTATCGCTTCATGCAGTACATATAAATGTAGAGAGAAAGAGAGAGTCATTCATAGCTTAATGAGTGGGCATGCCTCAATAATAAATGGGAGCACACTCTGTTTTTTTTTTTAAAAAAAAAAAACCAAAAATTAAAAATTAGAAAAACATCCTACATTACAATTAATGAAAGTATAAGGACTTGTGAAATCAAATTAGAACCAAGTGCTTTTCTTTTGAGGTAATTACAAATTCAAAAGATGCCAACTAGTTTATAAGCTTGCAATTCACTTGTAGGTATCATCAATACGTGCCAACCAACATTGACTACATACATAGCATTGAAGAGCTATAAGGAAAAGAAAAGATATATAGAAAAATAAAGAAAGATTTGTCATATCAAAATAAAATTTTCGTAAGCAATATATAATTTTATTTTGCTAAGGAAACTACAATAATTGTATATACATCACATGCATTGTCAGCAAAAAGAGTTAATGTATCTTAATACTTACTGAACATGTTAACTAATAATCATATTACGAAATAATATCGCGTGTTATAAGTACATAAAAGTACTGTGTATTTCTTTTCCACCGCAACAATATATAGATCTAAGCAAAAGAAGATAAACATTGTGTGTATGTGTGAACAGACAAGTCAGACTACCGTTTACGATCAGCTAGAGAGATGAATGATCCAAATAGATTGGAGTTCACTAATTGTATTGACCCACTAATAGGCTCGACTCGCCTCGTTTAAAGTGCCATCAACTAAACCCATACTCCTAAACTTCCAAGTATGAACCAACATGTTAAGTATCTATATCCAATGTAGTAAAATCGAAGATAGCATACTAAAATTTTGCCAGTAACTGAGCAATTTGTAAAATAAACAAACCAAAAAAAAATTAACTATCTATTAACACTTGGCTTGTGTTAATTTTGTATCTTTTCACAAAATTTCTGTTTGGGACATTCTTATAACCACATAAGCTGCATTACTGAACAAGAAATTTAAAACCCAACAACCCTAAACCTTCTAAACACCCATGTCATCTCAAATAATAACAAGACTCTTGATTTCTCTTAGATATATAAAATCACAGGTATAAACTTGGATCATAACAAAATTAAGCTAAAAGAAAAAGAAAAAAAAATAATCAAAATGGTGATCAACAATTAACTACAAAGATTACCTTTGTGTGCGTGTGTGTGTGTACGTGTGTGTGTGTGTGTGTGTGTGTGTGAGAGAGAGAGAGAGAGAGAGAGAGAGAGAGAGAGAACTAACCAGATTCGGCGAGAAGACAACGAGGACAGACCGACGAGAAGACGACGAGGACCACAGAGGAGTGGTGTCTGCAGGAAGACGGGAAGATGATGGTGGAGTGGTGACGGCGGGAGGACCATAGTGGAGTGGTAGCGGTGGGAGGACCACGGTGGAGTGGTACCTTTTCTCTCTCCTTCTCATAGATCCCCCTTTTGGTGTGTGTGGGTTTGCCGCCCGATCCCACCCTTTTGTTTTTAGTTCTCCTTTTTTCTTTTCTTTTAATCTTTTCTTCTAAATAATTAATTTAGGTAAAACTTTGTAATGCTAATTTACCGTTAGTATTTATTTTGTTCCTGTTAAAAAATTCTAAAATAGCTAGAGTTGAAAATTATTAACGGAATTTATAAATTTCTAATGGAACTTTACCGTTGTTACGAATTTGTAACGGTAAATTACCATGAGGAAACCAAAAACCTTTGTGTTAGAAAATTGGCTGAATGGTGTAGTGTATATTTCAGTTTTTGTAATAGTTTTTTAGTGCTAAATTTATGAATAGTTTTCTATTGATCAATTTTATCTCAAACACTTTTTTAGTTTGGAATTTTTCATTTAAAAGCATTCCTAATTTATACACATATGCATGTGAAATTTATCACTCATAGTGATATATATATGTGTGTGTGTGTATGTGATGTATGCACACACATAGTGGCAATAAGCTAGTGCTGTGTTTAGTGTAAATGAACATTTTAGTGTAAAATTCATCACTATGCAGAAATCACTCATTTGGTTTTTGTATGGTAGAATGAAAATTCACACTCAACTGGAACACTTCTAAAATGAGTGAAAAAATCCAACACACATGTAGATTTACAAAATATAGATTAATCCAATAGTGGGTAAATGTGGATTTGGTTAATGTGGACGCAAATCAGTAAAAAGTTGAGGAATTGAGAGTAACCCCTTTTTCAATACATTATACTAGACAAAGTACGATCATGTGTAATTTTTAACACTCAAATGAACTCTATTGAACTCAGATTAGCTATGGCAGAACAACAAGCTAATTGTAAAATTTATTACCATCTTGAAAACTTTTAAAATGGGTGGAAAAAATTCACACATGAAGAAATCATCGATGTGGTTTTGGTATGAAATATAGAACGCAAAATTGAGTGTAAAAATTCACCACACACCTGAAAACACTTTATAGAATGAGTGAAAAAATTAACAAACATCCAGTTTTTACAAAAAGTAAGAGGACTCATTTAAATTTAACTGTGGGTAAATGTGACCAAAGTAGTCTAGGAATTTGAAAGGAACCTACTTTTCCAGTGCAATGTATTACACGGAGTCGGGTAGAACAAAAAAAAAACTTTACATAAGAACATTTGAAGCCAAAAATTTTCTTTCCTAATTTTCATTACGATCTACCCAAAAAAAAAGGGCTCAAAATCCCCTATAAGCTAAACAACCTTCTACCAAAGTAGTCTCATATTGCAATCAATGGAAAACACCTTTAGACATGGGCCACCCATTAAAAAACAACACAATGGCCATGGTCAAACACCTTTAAACTTGGGCCATCCATTAAATAAAAAAACACTGCTCATCATCACATGATCGATCAGCAACATCTAAGATAAATGGGCACATTGAAAACTGACAATAGAAAGCTGCCCCATGTCAGAGAAGTTTATAAACACAATCAATCCATTACACCGCACAAGAGACGAGACGAGGTCAAACCAAGTGCCCAAAAACGCCTTTGTGCATGCTGGAATCAACATTTTCACACACAGTGCGTGCACCACAGGCACCATTTTCATATATCTACAATCTACGTAGTCGGCGAAGAATAAAGAAAACAAACCAGATCCAAAAAATACTGAACTGATTTACCAAGCATCACCAAGATCTGATTGCAACATATCATGATCATGAGAATCTCAAATAGAGATAATCCATCTTCCATGGTAAAGACACAAGATTAGCACCACCAGATTACACCTCAAGAAAACCATAGATCTAATGGGTAAAGGCTTGAAAACAGCTAAAGAGGATAGATTGACAGTGAAGGGGTTTGAAATTGAAAGATAAAAAAATACGTTGAAATCGTTGGGAGAGTGAAATTCGGTTTCTTGATTTTTAGGCAAATCACAAAACTCTTGGGGATCTGGAAGTCTATTATGCACAAGATAAAGACGGGATGGAGGTGGGGTAATATGGTCCTAAAAATCATGGTAGACCTATCACTAAATACATTTTTGGGTTGGACCCATTGTAAAGAAGGTACACTAAGATGGATTTAATACTAGTTAACCCTTTAATATATGATCATACACATATATATATATATATATATATTAGATTAAAAAAGTAAATAAAAATTCAAAAAAATTATATGGCATGCCACGTGGTGAAGCCAAATTCTTCCGGTTTCATATATATATATATATATATTAGATTTTCATATTAAATGAAGCTTGAAAGGGTGAGAACTCAGAACATATATATAATTTTTTTCCCTTTGATGTGAAAAATAGACTCTCATTTATTGGAGGATGTTTAAAAGGCAAAGACCTGATTTTATAGTTCAAAAGTAAATCATTTTTACAAATTTAAGTGTTTGATAAGTGTCAATTTTTTTTGTACAAAAGTCTACGCGCAACACAATAACTCTTATAAAACTTATTCTTTGTCAAACCAACATAACTTTAATTTTGACAAGAACCAGATAAAAAAAAAAGTGAGACTTGGATTGCACTTGGTTCTGTAAACAGACCCTTGTAACACTCCGTTTTAATTGAGAGAAGTGAAGGGAAGAGAAGCTCACTAAGAGAATAGAAGAGAAAATTTACTCTCTTGTTTAATTAACTTTCATAAGATAAAAAAAGAAGACCGTATTTAAGACTAATTTACTGGTTTATCCTCCATTAGTAATTATATATGTTGTACAAAATAATATTTTGGAACATATCTATCTATTATCTATATACAATATACTAAGGCTGGGATCAAAGGCCTCTACTCAGCCCTCCACCTCAGTGCCTATGTGGCATTTTATTTATTTTCCTTTTTTCCATGTCATTATGTGTATTTTCCACTTTTTTTATGCATACATCTTCCCCAACACCTCTATCTCTCTGTACATACATCAATACATACACCAGATAAATGACTATGTGGCAACCATGTATACTAATCTTGGTTTAATTATATATTTTTAGTAAATAAAAACATTAATTGTCATATAAAAAAACATTAATTATAAAAGGCTTTTCAAGAAACTAAAAGCATCTCTTAGAAAATTGAAACAAGTGAACCCCATTTGTCTCGTTTGATTTGTTTTGTTTTTAATTCCCTTAATTTGTAAGTTATTAATTCTTACCCTTCTGTACTACATATAGGAAATATATATAAGGAATTAAAATATATAGACATTGTATAGTATACATGCATTTGCTCTTGCTATTTGAGAGAGAGAGATTGCTCCACCCAGCAACCATTCACGTGGTACTTAATTTGTGCAACCTTATAAATTTCCATATGGGATTTTCAAAAGAATACAATCTGATGATGTTCCCAAAAGGCAAAAAGAAGTCTCCAACTATGAATTTACCTTCAACAGTGTGCTACACCAACTCATAGTGGTTGATTTTGGGGGCTATCTTGGACTATCTGCAGGTACCTTTCATTTCATATAATTTTAATGGATGTGTTTAATTCTGCTTCTTCTTTCTTTTCTTTTTTTTCCCTGTAATATTCTCTTTCCCCTATGCTCTATTTTATATCTTCAGAGGCCAGCCAAAGGCCATTAGGAGGCTTATGGGTGTCAAAGTCTCACTCATTTTGTCATGCCCCGGAACTACGCATACGATTCTAGGACACGTGGCACACTACGAAGGCATGTCCCATGTCATTAAAGTTCTATAAGAAATGATTAAGAAAGATTTGACTTATGAACTCATCACATTTAAAACATTTCTAAAGAGATTTTACAAACATATTTCCAAACACACCCTAATGATGTTCTTTTCCAAAAGTAACACTTTTATAGTTCAAAGAGGTCCCAAAGGTTCCTTCGTGTTTAATTAGAAGCAAAACAAAACACCTGAATAGGTAGAAACAAAAATGGATTAGTGGGGTTTTCGACTAGTCGAATGACCCCCTGGCCGAATTCCACCTTGCTATAGAATTTTGCCTTGAGATCACCCAACCACTTCAAGTTTAAACACTTCCAAACATTTCGGAACATCAAGTTTACTTTCAAAACATGTAAAAACATTAATGAATCAATCTCTTGGGCTCCAAGAGTTCATATCCATCATTAAAACAAATTTAAGAATGATTAAACTAAAATTCAATTCACTTCAAACTCATTGAGTATAACTCCTGAGTTCGTCGCACCAAACCAAACCAAACCAAATGTAACACCCTGTACTTTTATTTTCGATTATTAATAAATATTTCATTGTCTGTCTATGAATGCATATTTGTTTGGGGTCAAACCATAATTTTATAAATAAAGAAATACTTTTTATGGATTTGAAAATTATAACTATACTTCTGTACAACTAGGAATTTATTTCCTACGCTAATAGTATTTTTTTGCATTTTTATTTCAATCATAAAATACCAGTTTATATTTTAAAGCTGCATTTATATCGCAATTTAGGTGTGGGAGAACGTGAGCTCAACCATACCAGGTGAAATCCCTCAATTGCTTGGAGCCCAAATTTTGGGCAGTCTATATATAACTCTCAAATCTCTCACAGTCTCTCATCTCTCTCACTACGAACTCACACACTCTCTCAATTCTCTCAATTTCTCTCTTGCTTCTCTCTAGATACACACACACACAAACAATATATATACACACACATATACATACATAGTTATATAAATATACATATCAAAATCAAGAGAGGAAGAACAAGAATTCTTAGAATGACGGATTATTCGGCAGAATTCTCAGTACCGAATTTGTAGTCCAAATCCCTTTGTGAGTATTATAAACTCACTCTCCATGTGTATATGTATAATTCTGTATATATAGGTGTGTATATATGTGTATACATACATACAATTGATGAGCTTGAAATTGGAGTTTTATGAAACTTAACCAAAATCAATTCCGTGAATTGAAAATAAAAGATCTTAGTCCCAGTAGACTGTAGTTCGAATACTATGGCTTAATTTGTCCGTATCGCGATGAACGATAGATTTAAAGTTTTTTACTCTTACTTTAATCACAAAATTGAGAGATGCAATCCGTATCAATTTAATCCGATTTATATTCGTAATCTACGCGAAAAAATGAAGAAATCCATATATTATATGATATGTTTGAAACAGAATGTTGAAATGGGTCTAAAACAGTTTTGAAATAAAAAAGAGGGGGAAAATGAAGAAGATGATGACTCTACTTCGTCACGCGCGCGCGACCCGCTTGCTCAAGACCTCACTTACACGGCCCGCTCGCATGGCCTGTAAAGATTTGAGCAGTAATGAATTTTTAACAGATTTCATGAAAATAGCCTGATCGCTCGCTCGACCTGTACGAATTTGGGCAAAATTGAGTTTTTAACAGAATTCATGAAAAGAGCCTAATCGCTCAGACGGCCCGCTCGTGCGACATGATATTTTGGGCAGTTTGTTTCTTTTTCAGCAAGGGACTGTTTGGAAAAGGTTTTAAGAGTTTTTAAGGAACTGTTTGAAAGTTATACTGTTTTAAAGATTTACTTTTACGAATTGGATTAGTAAGGACGATTAAGACTGAGATTCTTGTTTGTACGAATATTTGAATTTGTCATTAATTGTTGATGTTACGATCATGACATTGACATGCATGGTAGGGTCAAGGTCAAGTCGACATGCATAGTACGTGAAAAAGTGTGAAAAGAGTAAAGAGCGGCAGTTTGTTATATAACTCAAATATCGATCGGATATTATTCCTGGTATCTAAGGCAACTGCGTTGTACGACTCCTGGTATCGGAGGCAGCGGTGTATTGTACGACTCCAATATCGAGCAGATATTATTCTTGGTATTAGAGGCGACAGCATAGTGTGTGACTTGGATACTGAGCGGATATTTTTCCTGGTATTTAAGGCGACGGTGTAGCGTACAACTCGAATACTGAGCGGATATTATTCCTGGTATTCGATGCAACTATGTAGTGTGCGACCCAAATACTGAGCAGATATTATTCCTGCTATCTGATGTAATGGGGTGGGTGAATCAAGTTTGTCGGGAGAAAAGAGTCGGCAAGATGAGATGATACATTGTTCATGCACGATCACATATTTATTGTTTATTACTTCTCTGGGTTATATGTGATGAGGTTGGCACCTTGAAATATTGCTTTAAAGGCTTAAACTGTAATGTTGTGATATATGCTTATATATATACATTGAGAGTATATGTTTGTTTTATTCACCAGATTACATAAGTTGACGGTGTTGATGCGCCCTAGTCTCTATGTCCAGATTTTCCAGGTCAGGAGCAACCAGAGTATTTCGACTATGCTAGTTAGAGACCCGAGGATGTCCAGAAGAATTGATTTACCTTTACTTATGTTTTGCTTTTTAGAGATGTAATAAACTCGATATTAGAATTTGAATAAGGCGGTTTATGCCTAAGGCTTTGACTCATGTAATAGAATAGTAAGTTTTAATTTGGAGCTTTATGTTTATTAGTATCTTATCTGTTAGAATTGCATTTAAGTTATTTGTTGCAGGGACAATTGGTTACTTACACTTGTCACGACCTATGAGTCTATAAAGGAAATAAAACACTTTCCTGATTTATGCTACGTCGGGGTGTGACAGGGTTTTTGGTATCAGAGCCAGGTTACGGCTCGACCAATTGTCCAAGACACATAGTATCTTCCGTTAAGATAGTATTAAGATAAGATAGTTCGACTTCATTCTGTATTTCGTCGCCTTCAATTGTTTAGAATTTTCTTCTACATTTGGAGATTGACCGAATTCTGTTGTTCGACGAATAGGTATCGTTCTCTCGATCATATGGTTGCTAGAAATCTCAGGCCTCGTCCAGATGCTATTGAAGCTGCACCCCCGGCAGCAGACCCAACCAAGATGTTTGAGGCTTTTGTAAGACGGTTGGAAAGGGTTAGTGATCAGAACATAGGGAACAATAACCAAAATGGGAATCATAACGGGAGTGAGAGGCGAACCCAGACTGGGAACAAGCTTCTAAAAGAATTTCACACACTGCGGCCAGAATATTTTGCTAGGACCGATGAACCCTAGAAAGCGGAATAGTGGCTACGCTAGATGGAACGTATCTTTTAGACCATAGAGTGCACTAATGTGAAAAAGAAGCATCTGGCTATCTTTCATTTGTCATATGCAACGGCAGATTGGTAGGATGCCAAAGAGGCAACTATTGGGGAAGAAGCTGGAAGAGGAATGCCATGGGTGGTGTTCAAAGAGAGGTTTCTTGAGAAGTATTTCCCTGAGAAAGAAAAGGACAAGAGAGAGAAAGAATTCTTGGAATTGACACAAGGAAATTTGACTGTCTGTGAGTCTACTACTCGATCCGAGCCTTTTTCCCATTTTGCTCCACATATGGTGCACATTCCCAAGAAGAAAATCAAGAAATATCACTAGGATCTCAACTGGTCTCTCCAACATCTGACTATGGGGCACCTAAACTAGTCATTTGAAGCTCTGGTAAGATTGACTACAAGATTAGAAAATGATGGTTGCCAGAATCCGAAACCATTTGGGAATCGACCTCCGGAGAAAGGCTATCCTGGGTAGAAACTTGTGTACCCTTAGGGACAGAAAAGAACTTAGGATGGAGGGAAAAAACCTCAGCAGACACAGGCAGTACAGCAGAATCCGCCTCAAGCAATAGGAGGGAACAACGATGATAACTACTTTAATTGTGGTATTACCGGTCACCGAGCTAAAGATTACAGAGTACCTAGGCATGCCGATCGTCCAAACATTGTGTGCTATAACTGTGGTATACCAGGTCACATAAGTAAGGACTACAAGGCTCCCAGAAGAGGTAACTATGGTCAACAAGGACATGCCAGCTTGAATGTTATTATACTTGAGACTGCTGGTTATGAGAAAATAGGGTATGGAGAAGGTACTTATGAGGAGGGACCGCCCGAGCAACAAATGGTAGAAGGTACTTTAACCTTGTTTAACTCTCATGTTAAAGCTTTATTTGACACGGGTACTACACATTCCTTTATATCTGTTAAGATTGTTCAGAAATTGGGTATAATACCGCAACGTTTAAATGAAGCTTTGAGTGCTATTTTACCACTAAGGACTACATCCAAATTGGTACATATATGTAAGGATTTTTCTCTACGATTAGGAGATCGTGAACTTTTAGTGAGATTGGTAGTTCTGTCGATGAAGGAATTTGATATAATCTTGGGATTGGATTGGCTCGAAAAGAATCATGTGAAGTTGGATTGTGCAGAGGATCACATTTCCAAACAATGGGAATCAACCCTTTGATTTTCAATGTAACCCTTCAAGTGATATGTTCCTCACCAGATGCCTAGCAAACATCAAAGTTGTCAGTACAGAAGTAACGGTGTCATCAATACTAGTGAACAAGGAGTTCGAAGAAGTATTTCAAGATATTTTTGGATTACCACCTAAGAGGGACATAAAATTTCGTGTGGAACTGGTGCCAGGCACTCAACCTATAACCAAAGTTTCCTATAGGATGGCCCCTATAGAACTATTAGAGCTGAAGGAACAAGTTCAAGAACTCGAGAGATTGGGTTTTGTTCGTCCAAGTACTTCACCCTGGGGAGCACCAGTGTTATTTGTGAAGAAGAAGGATGGAAATATGCGATTGTGTATTGACTATCGAGAACTGAATAAGGTTACTATCAAGAATAAATATCCTTTACCCTGGATAGACGATCTGTTTGATCAATTGCAAGCAGCCACGACCTTTTCCAAGATAGATCTATGATCGGGGTATCATCAGTTAAGAGTACAAAAAGAGGACATACCTAAGACTATTTTCAGGACGAGGTACGGGTACTATGAGTTTTTAGTGATCGATATGATGTCGTTTGGGATGATGAACTCCAATTGTGTTTATGGATCTAATGAATAGAGTATTCAAGCCCTACTCAGATCAGTTCGTTATTGTCTTTCTTGACGATATTTTAATCTATTCCATGTCAGAGGAGGAACATGAACAACATCAGCGAATTACGATATAGACTCTCAAGGATCACTTCCTGTATGCTAAATTCAACAAGTGTGAATTCTGGCTTCAGGAAGTTAAGTTCCTCGGGTATGTTATATCACAACAAGGAATCGCAGTTAACTCAACAAAGACTGATGTACTTGCGAATTGGTCTCGATCGACCAATGCTACAGAAGTCAAAAGTTTTTTGGGACTTGCTGGTTACTATTGAAGATTTGTGGAAGTATTCTCAAAGATAGCAAGCCCATTAACTAGTTTGACTAAGAAAGATTTGAAGTTTGAATGGACTGATAAGCACGAATGCGATTTTCTAGAATTGAAATAAAGACTAACAATAGCGCCAGTGCTTGCGATACCAAAGAGTGATGAGAAGTTCACTATTTTTCAGTGACGCTACTTATCAAGGGCTGGGATGTGTGCTTATGCAAGGCAGAAAGGGTATCACCTATGGTTCACGGAAGTTGAAGCCAAATGAAATGAATTACCCACTCATGATTTAAAACTGGCAGTCGTCGTGTTCGCGCTTAAGATCAAGAGACATTACCTCTATGGAGAGAAGTTTGATTTGTTTTCAGACCACAAAAGCCTTAAGTATTTGTTTACTTAGAAAGAGCTGAACATGAGGCAACGTCGATGGATGGAACTGATTAAAAACTATGACTTTACATTAGAGTACAACCCTGGTAAGGCTAATGTAGTCGCTGACATCCTAAGCCGAAAACCTCAAGCGATGATTGCTTCATTGATGATAAGGGAATGAAAAACCTTAGAGACAATCACTGAATTTGATATGCAGATTTCTTAGGGAAATGACGGGCAACACTTTGGATGCCTCAAGTACAACCAACACTTGTGGGTCGAATTATCGAGGCCCAAAAGAGAGATAAGAAATTTCAAGTATGGTTTGTCAAAATGTCAGAAAAGGACTCTACATATGGAAGGTTGGGACTGATGGAGGATACAGATATAGAGACAGATTGTGTGTGCCAAATTCAGGAGATTTGAGAAAAGATATCCTCAAAGAAGCACATAAATCAAGACTTACAGTACACCCAAGAGGAACAAAGATGTATAAAGATCTGAAGAAGAACTTCTGGTAAGAAGGAATGAAACGAGAAGTGGCCGAGTTCGTGTCTAAATGTTTGACTTGTCAACAAGTAGAGGCCAAACATCAGAGACCATCCGGATTGTTGCAAACCTTACCTGTTCCAGGATGGAAGTGGAAACACATAATTATGGATTTCGTTGTTGGACTACCCTGGTCACAACAGAACCATGATGCAATTTGGGTAATTGTGGAGCATCTGTCGAAGTTCGCATATTTCATCATGTATAGTATGACTTACCCGGTAGAAAGGATGAGTCGAATGTACCTACAGCAAGTGGTGGACTGCACAGTGCACCCGTGTCTATTGTATCTAACCGCAATGCACGCTTACCTCGGGATTTTGGGAAAGCCTACAGAAGGCTATGGGAACTTCGTTCAAGATGAGTACTGCTTTCCATCCTCAAACCGATGGAAAGATCGAGCATGTTAATCAGATTATAGAAGATATGCTCAGAGCGTGTGTAATCGACTTTAAGGAGTCTTGGGAAACACACTTGCCGTTAGTTAAATTTGCGTATAACAACAGTTATCACTGGAGTATTAGGATGGCACCGTTTGAAGCCTTGTACGGACGGCCATGTCGATCTCCATTGTCCTAGGCAGAAGTGGGAGGCACAGAACTATTGGGACCAGATTTGGTGAGGAATACCAATGAGAAGATTTCACTGGTCAATGAAAGAATGAAAGCTGTACATAGTAGACATGAGAGTTATGTAGATCGACATCGAAAGGATTTGGAGTTTAATGTTTGAGAACACGTATTCCTTAAGGTTTCACCCATTCGGGGAATAGTATGTTTTGGTCAAAGAAGAGGAAAGTTGGCACCTCGTTTCATCTGATCGTTTGAGATTTGGAGTGTGTTGGGAAAGTGGCTTATCGACTCGTGTTGCCACTAAAGATGTTTGGTGTTCATGGTGTATTCTATGTCAGTATGTTAAGGAAATCCATACGAGATCCTTCACATGTGGTAAATTTTGATGATATAGAGACAAGTCAGAATGTTGTCTACAAGGATTGAACCATGAGGATACTTGACCAAAGTATCAAGAGGCTAAGGAGAAGGGACGTTCCTTTGATTAAGGTTCAGTGGAGGCATCATGACGAGGGAGAAGCATCGTGGGAGTTTGAGTCAGACATGAGTAATAGATACCCCGCATTGTTTCAGGATTAGTTAGCTCAGTTTTTAGGGCAAAATCTCTGTTAAGGTAGATAGAATGTAACACCCTGTAATTTTATTTTTGATTATTAATAAATATTTCATTGTGTATCTATGAAGAGATATTTGTTTGGGGTCAAACCGTAATTTTATAAATAAAGAAATACTTTCTATAGATTTGAAAACTATAACTATACTTTTGTACAACTAGAAATTTATTTCCTACGCTAATAGTATTTTTCTGTATTTTTATTTCAACCACAAAATACCAGTTTATGTTTTACAGTTGCATTTATATCGCAATTTAGGCATGGGAGCACGTGAGTTCAATCTCACCAGGTGATGTTGTCAATATCAAGATATGAAAAGTATACTTTACTTTTCTAAAGATTTGCAGTGTGGAAGTAAAGGTCGAACCCACAGAGATTGAATACTACGCACTTTAATTTTTAAAACCTAAATTTAGTTAATTAAGAAAAATAGATTTTTAGATTTAATTTGAATTAAACTAATAACAATAAAAGTAAATCTAAATTATGAAAGCAATTAAAAATTATTTTTCTAAATATATCTAAGGAACCTAGGATTGCAAATCCACCACTAGCTTTATAATAAGGGTATTTATGAATTACTTTAGCTTATTAAGTTGGATGATAATGGGGAATTGTAGCTACAAGCCCAATTCCTCCGTCAAGAAAATAACTATGGTTCAAGCACCAACATAATCCATCTTCGGTTAGCACGAATTATCCCACACTAAACTAGGGTTGTGGTATAATCCGTCTAACCTAGGCATGGACTATTCGGATGCTTGATAGCATAATTCAATAAAGCACCATTACATGTAAATAACCTATACAAGCACAGCAAACATAGATCATTGAGCACATCACAGTCAAAATAGATCTAAGACAAGAATAAACTTTGAAAGTGATGATTTAATCAATTAGAAGCACGATTTATTTATAAAAATCCTCGGAACATGTAATTATCATCCATATATAATAAAACTAAAATAAAAACATAAATAAAACCCTATTACTTGGCTAGAGTTTCATTGAAACCCTAGATCTAGGTTTAGTTGTCCATAGAAGCGGTAGATGGCAAGAGGTTGATGGAGGAGGCCATGGGAATCCTTGGTCTTCTTCTTCTTCTCCTTGCTTTCCCCTCTTCAATGGCTGAAAGTATGGTTGTATATTGTGTGTATAATATTTTCCAACCCCTAAATTGAAGTAAAATAGGGTATATATAGATTTACAACAGGTTTTTGGAAGCTTTCCTAACCCGAAACACACTAAAACTGCTGTATTTAGCTTTTCAGACGTAATTAGGCAGTTTCATTCGCGTAGGAATCATCAGTATATTGAAATACGCAAATTCTATTTTTACACATGTCGCGCGAGCGCGATATGGGGACCTCGCGCGAGCGGATCACGCGAGCGATATCTGGACTTCCGCGCGAGCGGGCCGCGCTCGCGATTGGCTTTTTTCAGCTTCTTTCTGCTTGCTTTTTCACCCTGTTTAGCCTGGTTTACTTGATTTCTTCCAAAACCTGTCAGAAAATAGAAAACGAAGTAAAATTATACAAAAATAGGATAAAAAGGTACTAACAAACGTAAATTAAGGCATATAAACAGGCTCTGTTCTCTCCCGATCACCAGGCAAAATCCGTCAATTGCTTAGAGTCCAAATTTTGGGCAGTCTATAGATAACTCTCAAACCTCTCACACTCTCTCATCTCTCTCTCTACCAACTCACACTCTCTCTCAATTTCTCTCTTGCTTCTCTCTAGATACACACACACAAACTGTATATATATGCACACATACATATACACATACATACTTATATATATATATAACTGTGGATATGCCGGCATTTAGGCCCACTTTTGTTTTTAAAACATTTTTCAAATTCCAAATTCAAAAACAAATGAGTCGCCACTTAATTTTTAAAAGGAAAATTAAGAAACCATTTTAAAGCAAACTGATCTTTTGCGAAACCAAAGATAAACTGGGTCCGGGGATTATGGAATGAAAGGGGAAGGAGCCCGACGGACTAAAACACCCCCTTTCATCCTATCTCGTGATAGGCCTCTACTCAACATCCTTTTTAATCAAATTAATAATCTAAGCATGCCCTCAATTAATACATATGTACATAAACATTAACACAAGCATGTTGGAAATAGTGTAAAATTGCTAACGGTAAAATATCATTCATAAGTCACATAATTCAAGTAGCACGCAACATGATATGCAATAGAGAACTAGAGAACATACCCGGGATCCAGCCGCAAATATTAAACGTGCAATGCATGCGAGAATAAAAATCCTAAGAAAAGATCTCTATCACATATAAACACATAAGGCAAGACCTAGTCTAAAGTGTCGCACATGGAGTTGAAAATCAATTCAAAATCAAAGGAATGAATTAAACTAGAGAAGGGATGAGAAGTTGTACCTCAAATGCGCTACAAAAACAAAGGTTAGTACACATGCCTTAGACAGGATATAATATCAAAGAGTAATGAATCATAAGTCATGTTCATTTAAATTCAACTAAGTCTGACTTTTCAACTAAGTCTGACTTTTCAACTAAGTCCAACTTTATCTAAGAACTAGTTCTAATTATAAGCATCAATGTATATGAATGAATGAATGATTATGAACAAGAATGAGATATGAATTTATTCACTAATTTGGATCACTTAGCCTCTAGATTTAAGCCAAATTATCATTATTCAAAACATGATTTGGGTCCCAAGACATTAGGGAACCATTTGAGTTGAAATAAATAAGATTAGACAAAAACAGTAGCAGTTTTTTATGAATTACAGAGAGCAGACCAGATCTTAAAAAATAGAAATAAAATACTTCCAACAGTTGGATCTTAATGATTTTTGGATATGTTATGCCTCTGTGAGTCTAGTTTCTAACCCAAAAAGCAAAATCGAGGTTTCAACGGTTAGATCTCCGGGAATACGGAAAATACTAGACCTCACTCAGGATTTTACAACTCTCTGTCCAGAGATTTTGTATGATTTTTTAAAAATAGCAAACAAATCTGAATTGCTTCATTCTTTTTAGGGAACCCTCCTAACACATCAAGGTACTTAGAAAAAATTATTAGAGACCCGGAAAACTTCATTAAAGTTCTGATTTATTAATTTCAAAATGGATTTACTGTTCTGAAATTTTGGACACAGAGTTGCATGTATTGAAATCATAAGACCAAACCATCTTAGGCATGGAATTTCATTAAAACAAAAATCACAGAGGTACTTAGATGAGTTATGAACATTCTCCAATTGGTCTCATCCATTTCCAATGAATCATGACTCTATAAAAAAATCTTTGATCACAATTGGTTTGTGGATTCACTGCACCTTTGTTAAGTTGATGTTCATAGTTTAAAACCAACTTGATCCATGATCCTAGAAAGGACTAGAATCAAGTTTAATTATGATTAATGAGATAAATGATGAAATAGAGAGAGACCCCTAGATTTAACCTTGATGGATTCCTATCCTAGATCACATAGTTGGAGATCTAGCAAGAGAATCTTAAGGTCTTACTTGATCTCATGAATTATGAAAATCTACATCTAATTCCTCTTCCAAACACATGATCCTTGAGGAATATAGCTCCATGAAACCTTATTCTCCTCTCAAGTTAATGGTCCTTGGAGAAGATAGAGTCATATCCTTATTTCTCCTACCAAGTTAATGGTCCTTGGAGACAAAATGAAATCCCAACTATATAAACCTCTATGGAATATAGCATGAATTCCATAAGATTTATAGTGAGGAGATTTCAAACCATGAGGTAAGACTTAAATTCAACAAACCACATGTAGAGATGATCATAATCCACTTTAATCCTCATATAAATCATAAGATCATAGGGAATTAGAGGATCAAACTCAAAGAAATCTAATGAGATATTGAAGATCTCATAGATTTCTTGAGAAGGATATGAACAAAATAAAGGAAATCAAGATATTATTTGAAAATTTCAAGTTAAAACTCTTTTATTCATAAATCCAAAGCTCTATTTTGGATCCAAATTAATGAAACATCATGATATTCAATCACAAATTCTAAGTGGTGTGTGATGAAATGAGGTAAGAAGAGAGGTTTTGAAAATGTAAAAAAGTCCTAGATCTAAGAATTTGTGATTGAATTGCCTAATTCTATCAAGTGATTGAGAGGTTACCTCTATGACCTCAAAGAATTCTTCTATCTCTTGTGAAGTTCTTCCAAAATCTTCAAATTCTTCTCAAAACTCTTCAAATTCTTCAAGAAATTCTTCTCTTCTTCTCAATTCTCTATCTAATTCTCTCTCTAACTCAAGTATATCTCTTGTATATGTTTGTATATTGATTCAAAAGTTCAAGTCCCCTCAAAATGAAGATGAAAGTTTGTTTATATAGACCACCAATTCAAGGATAAATGGGTAAATTCGGGGGGAGACCCATGTGCCAAGTTTTCTTCTAGAACATGTGAAAAAAGCAGTCTGTTACAGCCAGCGGCACTCGACGGCTTCCGGCGGCATTCGCTGAGTGCCAGGCGGCACTCAGTGAGTGTCGCCGGCTTTGTCGCGTGCCAGGGCTAACTGAATTTTGCCCTACTTTTTAATTTTCAACATATATATTAACATAAGCTTAATTATTGACGAATTATGTTAAAATACTTGTATTTGTAGTATATTCTATTAAGAATACATCCATAATATATGCTCTAAATGTATTATTCCTCCTCTCTTTTTCCTTTTCTTTTCTTCCTTTTCTTTTCAAAAATTCCTCTTTATTTTAAAATTCCTTTTTCATCATTTTTATTTTATATTTCTTTTCAAAACTCTTCTTTTATATATATATTGAGCAAATTCTCAGACCGATTTCCTCATGTGTTCTTCAATGTTCGGGTTTCTCCCGAATGCCCAAACTCTCTCTCTTCTTTCTCCTTTTTATATTTTCTATTTTTAATTTTGAAATTTGTCTTGAAGAATCAATTGAAGATTTTGAATTTCCTGAAAAATCTTCGAATGTCACCGGCCATTGTCATCATCACTCTTTTGAGAGGTAACCAATCCCTAGATTTGACGTTTGGTCAAAATTGGGGTGTCTACAATAACAAAATCAAGAGAGGAAGAACAAGAATTCTTAGAACGATGGATTATTCGGAATTCTCGGTACCTAATTTGTAGTCCAAATCCCTCTGTGAGTATTATAAACTCACTCTCTATGTGTATATATGTATAATTCTATGTATATAGGTGTGTATATATGTGAATATATACATACACCATTGATGAGCTTAAAATTGGAGTTTTATGAAACTCAACCAAAATCAATTCCGTGAATTAAAAATTAAAGATCGTAGTCCCATTAGACTGTAGTTCGAATACTACGGCTTAATTCATCCGTATTGTGATGAACGGTAGATTTAAAATTTTGTCACTCTTACCTTAATCGCAAAAATCAAGAGATCCAATCCGTATTAGTTTAATCCAATTTTACATTCGTAATCTACGCAGAGAAATGAAGAAATCCATATATTACATGATATGTTTGAAACAGAATGCTGAAATGGGTCTAAAATAGTTTTGTAATAAAAAACAGGGGAAAAACAAAGAAAGACGACTCTACTTCATCTCGCGAGCGACGCTCGCGCGGCCCGCTTGCGCGACCTGTACAGATTTTAGTAGAAATGAATTTTTAATCCATTTCACAAAAATAGCTTGATCGCTTGCACGACCTATGCAGATTTGGGCAAAATTGAGTTTTTAACAGAATTCATGAACAGAGCCTAATCACTCGCACTGCACGCTTGCACGACCCCTCGCTCGTGCGACCCGCTCAGGCGATATGGTATTTTGGACAGTTTGTTTCTTTTTCAGTAAGGGACTGTTCGGAAAAGATTTTAAAAGTTTTTAAGGAACTGTTTGAAAGTTATACTATTTTAAAGATTTACTTTTAAGAACTGGATTAGTAAGGATGATTAAGACTGAGATTCTTGCTTGTATGGATATTCGAATTTGTCATTAATTGCTGATGTTTCGATTCATGACATTGACATGCATGGTAGGGTCAAGGTCGAGTCGACATGCATAGTACGTGAAAAAGTATGAAAAGAGTAAAGAGTGGAGGTTTGTTGTACGACTCAGATATCGAGCAGATATTATTCTTGGTATCTAAGGCAACTATGTCGTACGACTCCGATATTGAGCGGATATTATTCTTGGTATCGGAGGCGGCAGTGTATTGTACGACTCCAATATCGAGCAGATATTATTCCTAGTATTAGAGTTGACAGTGTAGTGTATGACTTGGATACTGAGCGGATATTATTCCTAGTATCTAAGGCGACGGTGTAGCGTATGACTCAAATACTGAGCGGATATTATTCCTGGTATTCAAGGAAACTGTGTAGTGTGCGACCCAGATACTGAGCAGATATTATTCCTGGTATCTGATGTAATGGGATGAGTGAATCGAGTTTATCGAGAGAAAAGAGTCGACAAGATGAGATGATACATTATTCATGCACGGTCACATGTTTATTGTTTATTACTTCTCCTTGTTTATTGTTTTATATATGATGAGGTTGGCACCTTGAAATATTGTTTTAAAGGCTTAAACTATAACGTTGTGATATATGCTTATATATATATTGCGAGTATATGTTTATTTTACTCACGAGCTTGCATAAGTTGACGGCGTTGATGCGCCCTGGACTCTATGTCTAGATTTTCCAGGTCAGGAACAACCAGAGTATTTCATCTATGCTAGTTAGAGACCGGAGGATGCCCAGAAGAACTGATTTACCTTTACTTATGTTTTACTTTTCAAAGATGTAATAAATTCGATATTAGAAATTGAATTAGGCGGTTTGTGCCTAAAACTTTGATGTAATAGAATAGAAAGTTTTAATTTAGAGCTTTATGTTTATTAGTATCTATTCTTTTAGAAATGTTATAAAGTTATTTGTTGCCAGGACAATTGGTTGCTTACACTTATCACGACCTACGAGTCTATAAAGGAAATGAAACACTTTCCTGATTTATGCTACGTCGGGGCGTGACACCAAACATGAATGTAAGTGTAGCACCTGCCCAAAACTAACCAACTAGTCATAAACCATATATTACAATAGTTACCTAGCTTCTACAAGAACAACAAATTCGAATTGCGTAAACCACCACCCTAGAAACATAGTTTGGAATCCAAAATACATCTTTATCGTAAACATGAGTTTTACACCAAGCTATTTACACAACCAACTCAAGTACCAACTATTCCCAACCATATTATATATTTGAATACAAAACATAAAGTTAACTACATTAGCCATAACCACTTTCGAGTCCCCCGTAACCTTGCAAACTCCCATTTTTACTTCTTTGAAGCTCTGTCTTTATCACATACAATGGTTATTCAATAACCACTACACTATATCAGCTATATGTTGGTGAATGCCAATAATTATTATTGGCCCGAAATGAAAACCTTAGAGAGAAGGGGGGGGGGGGGTGATTAAGGTTTTAGCAGAAAATCAACCTTTTAAGAACTTAATAGAAAAATTAAACACAATCTCAAACAATGAAGTAAATAGAGAAGGGAAGAGACACTTGCAAACCGAGTTTTCAAATGGTTCGGCAGTCCGCACACCGCGGCCTAAGTCCACCCCTCAAGAACACCTCTTGAGGATTCCTTTAATCCGACCTACTTCATGGGTTTAGATCAAACTGTTACAAGAGTCTTCAACTCTCCCAAAGAAGAACACCTCTTCTTTTTCACACAAGGGTTACTAACCCTCACTCTTTACAAATAAATGATTTGGGTACAAATGATAGCTTTTTCTCTAGAGTGGATGGATAAAATTATAACTCACACAACAACTCCTTATTGAGTGGATAATACAAATAAAAGCTCACTACAATTTACTCTCACAAAGACATACAAATCAAGAACTAGAGCAAATTGATTAACTCACACAACTATGGCTCTAAAGATCAACAAGCTGTGTGATTTAAATGATGTTTTCCAATGGAATGATCTCACTTAAATGGTTTGGGAAAACATATATTTATAGGCCTTGAAAGATTATAGCCGTTAGTGGCAAAGTGGTAAATAAATGGCCTTTCAGAAACTAGCTGTTGGTTGTTCTGCGTAAGATGCCGCGATCCAGTCGACTACTTTTCAAACAGTTTTGAAATGCGCCAAAAACCAGTCGACTTGAATTAAGGTTCGGTCGGCTTTTCAAATAGTTTAAAAATATGCCATAAAACCAATCGACTGAATAAAGGGTCTGGACGACTGAAACCTTTGAGGCAGAAACTATGTTTTCAAAGCACAAACTAGTCAACTATTTTTACCATCGGTCGATTAGGAAAACGTCCAGTCGACTGTTTTTCTAGTCAAAAATAGTTTTTGGTAGACTGACACCTCTTTACTAAAACATCCATAACTCCCTCTACAAAACTCGTATTTACGATCCGTTTGAAGATTCGTGAACTAGATTCAAATACATTTCCAACCATATAAAATTGAACATCCAGTTCCTTACCAATCAACCCAGGTTTATCTTTAAATATGACCCATTTTCAAAGAGTTGTTCATTTTGACTTAGTCACTTGAAAACTTTTGTGAAATGAATTTAAGTGAGTGGTCTAAGTATGTTTAGGTCCTTGAAAGTATTTTAAAGTGTGAGAGCAAGGATCCTAAAGTCCAAATAAGGTCTCTTGAGCCCCTATGAGTGATTGATCAAAATGCCTTATAAGTAAATCCTAGTCTTCAATTAAGGATGAAAAGTCTTCAATTCTTCAAGCTTGATCCTTGTTGAACTCAATTACTATTGGGCTTTACTATATGTTATCTCAAGAACTCAAATAAAGTTAGAACATTTAAGTACATAAATAAAGAGATTAGCACAACGAAAATGACTTGATAATTGATTGGAATAGAACCATTAAGAACATGCAATTATCACTAGATTTGTTATCATCAAAACAATCAAAATAATGCCTTAACGAAATTCAAGGCGAACAATTTCCCCCTTTTTGATGATGTCAAAACTTACAATAGAGATATAGCAATTAAAGCACAATGAGAGTCATTTTCATGTTATCATTCAAAGTAACAAGATATGCAAAGTATGAAATCCAAGAATGATAACTTTTTAATAATCTCTATTATCAATTTATCCTTTTGTAAATCTATCATTTCTCCCCTTTTTGACAACAAAAAGAAGATAGGGGGTTTGAACTAAAAGTTCCCCCTCAAGATAAGTGAACATGTCATGGAGGCAACAAGATACAGAATCAACTAAAGTGAACATAATAATATGTTCCCCCTCAACATATGCATATATGAATAAATATCATTTATAAGATCAAATTATGAATTATCTCCTTAGGAGTAAGGAATTACTATGAACATCAAAATAATGTGTCATTCAAAAAGCAAGCATGATTTCACAATCAAAACAAATTAATGTGATAAACCAAATAGGATTAGCATGCTATCAAAATCAAGAGAAAAATCAAAACAAATTGATCTATCCTACTCCTACTAAGCTTAGTGTAAGAGATTTAACCATTGTCCAAGTGCCTCTTGGATGCAACATTTGCTAAGGAGGTAGATCCTTTCACAAACCAAACTATGTTAATTTTTTTTGCCAAATGAACAATTGTAATTAACATGCTCCTTTTTCATGCAATAATGACAAGTTACGTGGAGAAGGGTCTTATTTGAGATTGATGCCTTAACAAAGAAATTATTATGAGAATTTTGAGAGATTGAAGGTTTCTCAAAGAAATTTCTATACCTTATTTCTTTGTTTGTGGGATTGAATCCCAAATCGGCCTTATCAAAAACACATTTTTCTTTTCCCAAAAGCATATTCAAATTTTGTTTACCTTGGGGTAAATTTGGCCAAAACTTTTGTCAAATCCTCAACCTCCCTTTTTAATACAACTTTTTCTTTTCAATAAATTCACTTGAAGGTTGATTGGTTGAAATACATTTTTATTTTCTTATTTTGAGATTTTAAATCATCCAATTGCTTTTTCAATTCCGAATTTTCGTTTTCAAAAACAATTGAAGATTCTAGAAACATGTTTTTCATTTTCTAACTTCAAGGATTCATTTTGGGATTTCAAATCATTTAACTCTTTTGAAAGTTTGGAAAAATTCTTTTTAAGATTAATGTATTTGGTTCCCATATTCTCCAACTCCACATGTGACTCCTCAAATGCACATTGAAGTTCATCATAATTAGTGGATGAATTGGAGTTTACCTTTTTTACCTTATTTTCATGGGTTGCTTCTTGGTCGCTTGACTCATCTTCGGATGCATCACTATTTGAATCGCTCGAAGTGCCCCATTTTTCCATTTTCTCATTCTCCTCCTCTTCCTTCATTGGCAAATAGGCATACAAAACTTTCTTCTTTCTCTGTACAAAATCCTCTTTTTGTACTTCTTGTTGATGAATTAGGTTTTCAACATTTCCTATAACACATAAACTCTTTGTTGTAACTTAAGGATTTGGTGAGTAGCATTATGAATATTTTCTAAACATAACCAAATTTCATTAGCATTAGAGCATGAACGGATTTTATTATATGTGGTATTATCTAAAGCATCATATAGAATTTTTAGAGCTCTAAGATTTAGTAGAGCTTTTTTTATCACTCTCACTCTCATTCCATTCAATTTTTGGTTTAGGAGAAAAACCATTCTTGACAATACTCCAAAGATTGTAGTCAAGTGAAAGAAAATAAATTTCCATTCTCCTCTTCCAATGATCATACTTATGAGCACTCAAAGATGGAGGAGTGCTAATGTAATAGCCTTTTTCAAAAAAATGTAGTTTCCATAGATCTTAACTCTAGATTGTAAAATCTTTTGAAAATAGAAGAGCTAAGGCTCTGATACCAATTGTTGGCTCGAACAGAAACCTTAGAGAGAGAGAGAGAGAGAGAGAGAGAGAGAGAGAGAGAGAGGGTGAATAAGGTTTGACACTTGCAAATTGAGTTTTCAAATAGTTCAGTAATCCGCACACTGCGACTTACATCCACCCCTCAATAACACCTGTTGAGAATTCCTTTAATACAACCTACTTCACGGGTATAGATCGAACCGTTACAAGAGTCTTCAACTCTCCCAAAGAAGAACACATCTTCTTTGCACATAAGGGTTACTAACCCTCACTCTTTACAAATAAATGATTTAGGTACAAATGATAACTCTCGCTCTAGAGTGGATGGATAACATTATAACTCACATAACTCCTTAGTGAATGGATAATACAAATGATAGCTCACTACAATTTACTCTCACAAAGATATACAAATCAAGAACTAGAGCAAATTGATTAACTCACACAACTATGGCTCAAATGTGAATGATTAAAGATCAACAAGCTGTGTGATTTAAATGATATTTTCCAATGGAATGATCTCACTTAAATGGTTTGGAAAAACATATATTTATAGGCCTTGAAAGATTATAGCCATTAGTGGCAAAGTGGTAAATAAATGGCCTTTCTAGAAAACTAGTTGTTGGCTGTTCTGCGTAAGATGTCGCGATCTAGTCGACTGCTTTTCAAACAATTTTGAAATGCCCCAAAAACCAGTCGACTTGAATTATGGTCTGGTTGACTTCTTTTCAAATAGTTTTAAAATATGCCATAAAACCAGTCGACTGAATAAAGGGTCCGGTCGACTGAAACCTTTGAGGCAGAAACTATGTTTTCAAAACACAATCTAGTCGACTGTTTTCCCCATCTGTCGACTGAACTTTGAAGCATCCAGTCGAGTGGGAAAATGTCCAGTCGACTATTTTTCTAGTGAAAAATAGTTTTTGGCAAACTCATACCTCTTTAGTAAAACGTCCATAACTCGTACAAAATTTGTATTTGCGATCTGTTTGAAGATTCGAGAACTAGATTTAAATGCATTTCCAACCATATAAAATTCAACATCTAGTTCCTTACCAATCAAGCCGGGTTTGTCTTTATAGATGACCCATTTGCAAAGAGTTGTTCATTTTGACTTAGCCATTTTGAATCTTTTGTGAAATGAATTTAAGTGAGTGGTCTAAGTATATTTAGGTCCTTGAAGGTATTTTAAAGTGTGAGAGGATCCTAAGTGTGAGAGCAAGGATCCTAAAGTCCAACTAATGTCTCTTGAGCCCCTATGAATGATTGATCAAAATGCCTTACAAGTAAATCCTAGTCTTTAACCAAGGATGAAAAGTCTTCAAGTGTTCAAGCTTGATCCTTGTTGAGCTCTATTACTCTTGGGCTTCAACATATGCTATCTCAACAACTCAAACATAGTTAGAACATTTAAGTACATAAATAAAGAGATTAGCACAACGAAAACGACTTGATAATTGATTGGAATAGAACCATTAAGAACATGCAATTATCACTAGATTTGTCATCATCAAAACAAACAAAAATAATGCCTTAAAGAAATTCAAGACTAACAATTATAAACATGAATAACAAACATGCTCCATCTCATCTTTTACATGTCACGATGGTCTCCGAGAACGCAAGTACCGGTCACCCTTTCATGTTAGCCCGTGACTACTCCATTAGTCTGTGCGACTAACCGAGCTATATATGCCTCTTTCTTTTAGATGTGCAATCTCATAGCCATTTTGGCACCTAGCCACATTCTCGATGGCAAGAACAAGTTCCCCTTTGACCCACATTAATAACTCAACATGCTTACATTGTCATTACACCGTGCAATGTTCACAAGTTATACATGAGCTATAACAATTACTCTAAACATATGAATTAAAGCCAATAGACATGCTTAGCATTACAAGATCATCTCAAACATCTGATTATTCGCATTTCATAATCATTGTCACTCATCTTGAATTTCACTCCTACAAAAGAATTAAGATCCTTGTGAGGTCCAAATATAAATCCTATACCAAAAATTACAAGTTATGAGTTAAACCCCCGAATTGGGTCACAAAAAAACTGTCTCAAAAGTCAACAAGATTGGTACTAACATGTTAGACTCACCTCCAAGAGTCCGAATATGTAGCATGTTTCAAAATTGAACGTCAAACGGCACATCGCTTGCCGTCACGAACGTCGGCGTGAGTTCGTAGAATTTCTCAGTATCTATTCCCCTGTAAATTCTTTGTTGCCTATGTGGGAGATGATGGATGAGTTTGGTAAGTCACCTTACATGTGTCATTTAACATATAATCCAAGGTTTGGGTTTCTATAATTGCCTCCCCAAAGTTTTATAAGTTTTGTATTTATACCCCTGCTAATTAATGAAACTTATTAAAATTATCCCAAACTTAAATGGGTGTTTGTCTATATCACGTATTGGGTCCCATAAGTGGTCCCACATAATATTATGAAGTTGCTAATTAACCTACTAATTATGCTACGTATCCAATTCGCCCTCACAAAGGTATCCCTAACGGATCACAGAAGTGATCTCTAACAATTAATGTGTTATTATGACAACATAATATAATATCACTTATGCCTAAATAAACTGTTAACACATAAGAATTATTTCCCATATTTGTTCTGTCACACAAGGACCTATCATAACTATCCCAAACTGGAATTGCCACTTGGCCTATCTCTAGGTTCCCAACTGGACACCCCTAATCAACTTAGTGAGTTAATACCCACTTAACTCATATAATCACATTATTATAATGTTAATGAAGCATAATAGCAATTAAATACTGACCGTGAGAGCGGGTGTTACATCTCTCCCCTCCTTAAAAAGGTGTTTGTCCTCAAACTCATTGTACCTCAAGTTTCAAACAAGTATGGGTATTGTTCTCACATCTCTTTCTCTGTTTCCCACGTGGCTTCCTCAACCGAATGATTCTTCCACAAGACCATGACTAATAGAATAGTCTTCATCCTCAATACTTGCTCTTTTCTATCAAGGATCCTAGTTGGATGCTCAATATATGTCAAGTCTTCTCTGACGTCCAACTGCTCTGGTTCAATCACTTATTTCGAATCTAATACACATCTTTGTAGCATCGATATATAGATAACATTATGTACATTTCGCTAGCTCTTGTGGAAAATCTAGCCAATAAGCCACTAGTCTAACTCTCCCAATAACCTCGAATGGTTTGATCTCGGATTCAATTTCCCTCGCTTTCCAAATCATACAACTCCCTTTGTAGGTGTAACACCCGCTCCGGCAGGCTATATGTAATTACTTTAGCATGCATCATTATCATTATAATAATAATGAGATTATATGTGTTAAGTGAGTATTGACTCACTAAGATGCTTAGGGGTGTCTAGTTGGGAACCCAGAGATAGCCCAATGTGGCAGTCCCAGCTTGGGACAGTTATGAGAAGTCCCCATGTGATGGGACAAATATGTGTGGTAATTCTTATGTGCTTAAATGTTTATTAAGGCATATGTGAATGTTTTATTATATTGTTTTTGTTAGGGATATATACTAAAAGTCATGCTTTATGTAGTTGATTTATTATTCATTTAATAAAATCAGTTAATCCATTTTTTATGAGAATCTGTGTGGGCAATGTTTGTATTATATTATTTATTTAATGTGTGTCTCTCATTCTATATAGTAGGTGGTTTGGTGTGTAGAGTTCGGCTTATACACGGAAGATCAGGCCATCAGATATTATAGAATGTAAGATTTTGGTTTACAGTCTTAGATGGGATTGGACACACCATCGGTAGGACTGCAGCATGGTGTTGTAGTAGGTTTGTCTTGACTGCGGGAAACGGTATAGTTTCAACTCACCATGCTGGTACATTTTGTGTATTAAACAGGACCGACTTGGGGTAATTATCTTTATACTGACTTATAAGATAATTAATACCTCATGGCTATTATGAGTGCTTATGCTCTAAATCCAAATTTAATTTATAGACACGTACATTTGACATTTATACTTTGATCCCTAAAAGGGTGAGATCCTTAAATGGGTCAATATCTCATTGGATTGGGTGGCAATATTAATTGTGTGGTGGATATTAATTAATGATGGAATCCATGTCTCAATTTTGGGATTGATGATATCCCCTTGAGAAAGCTTATAAGTTTTGATTATGTCAAACCCTGCAGGTGGATTTTGTATCCGACATATCAGATAAGTTAAGCAGGGGATCTCAAGGAATTTTAAGAAATTAATTAAATATGATTGTCAGTAATTATATTTAATTAATGGATATCTGTAATCTTAACATGGGGAGATAATAAGCATTTAATAACATGGAGCTCGAAATATATTTTTGAGATAAGGGTAGGAGTGCAATTATAATTCTTTAGTGGTATAAATTATAATTTATGAAAATAGGAATCTGATTCAGTTCGAATTAGGGTTTCCTAATTCCATAAGGAAGCCTATTCCTTATTGACTTCTTATGGTCCCTATCGTAGCCTATATATATGCTGCCTTGGCTCTTCTCTCCGGTTGCATGATTTCATATTCTAAGCTTCCCTTGACCTCCTAGCTTTCTTCTAGAAGGGTTTCCACCAAACCCTAGTCTCTGTGAGCATTCAAGAGACATAGGAGTGTAGATCGCTAGCGTCGGACAACGCTCACTAAAAGAGCTTCGGACTGCTCGATACTGATTGAAAGTTACTGAATTTTTTACACAACGTTCCTGACGTCGAGACGGAGCTGCTATTAAAAATTCAAGTAAATCGGAGATTGTTTGATCCTCCTGCCGAACACATCTTTGTCGGATCAATGTGATCGGGATTGAATCGTCACAGCAATCAAAGAGAGTATTATAACTGGGATTAGAAAATAGAACGTAAAGAGGGAAGAGAAGAAACCTAAAGGATTTCGAAAGAGCCCACACTCCGTTCGATATTCTGGCAGCAAAGGAATAAAGTAGAAGATCGTGAGCTGTTATCGAGCCCGTGTTCTCGATTCGTCTACTACAGCAATCCGTTTTTGCAGTTCAAGGTAACCCTAGTTTCCGCCCTTGTAGGGTTATTGTAGCTCTCACATAAATTTTTTGCAGTACCAACTTATACGCACTGTCAACGGATTCTGGGAACGCAGTTTCCTAACAGTTTTAATAGTTTAATAATTGTTAGAGACCACTTCTGTGGTCCGTTAGGTATACTTTGTGAGAGCGAATTAGATACGTTGCATAATTAGTATGTTAATTAGCAACTTTATAATATTATGTGGGACCACTTATGGGACCCACACATGACATAGACAAACACTCATTTAAGTTTGGGATAATTTTAATAAGTTTTATCACTAGTGGGGGTATAATTGCAAAACTAGTAAAATTTGGCGGAGACTATTTTAAAAACACAAACTTTGGATTTATGTGTAGAAGACACATGTCCCTATGACTCATCGCCATCACCTTATTCATCATCCTCATTAGACAAACAATAGGATTTACATGAGATTTGCGATAAATCTCGACGGAAATTACGCTGACGTTCACAACGCCAATTGACGCGCTTAACGACATTTAATTTCAAAATAGGCTACATATTCACTCCTGGAGGTGAGTCTAACGTAGTGGTATAAATATTATTGCATTTTGAGATAGTTTTTCTGCGCCCTAATTTGGGAGTTTAGCTTATTATCTGTAATTTTTGTATAGGAGTTGTACATGGATATTAGTAGGCTTTTAATTTGGCTATTAGGAGCAAAATCTTTGAGGTGAGTGACAATAATTTTGAAAATTGGATAATTCCTTGTTTGAGATTATCTTTGTGATGATTAGCATGTCTATTTGTATAATTTAGCATGTTTAATTATTATTGGGCAAACTCATGTGGTTAATAAGACCCATTTGTTTTGAGTAATTTGGTAGTTCTCGTATAATTTGTGAATCGCACGGTGTAATGACTATATGAGCATGTTGAGTTGTATATTTAGGTCAATGGGGAACTTGTACTTGCAATGGAAGTGATGAGACCAGGTGCCAAAATTGGCCATGAGACCACGCGCATGAAAGAAAGAGGCATGGGTAGCTCGGTTAGTTGCGCAGACTAATGGAGTAGTTGCGGGCTAACGTGAAAGGGTGGCCGGTACTTGTGTTCCCGAAGACCATAGTGATGTGTAGAAAGATGAGATTGAGCATGTCTATTATTTATTTTTATAATTGTTGGCATTCACCAACATATAGCTGATATAGTGTAGTGGTTATTGAATAACCATTGCAGGTGATAAAGGCAAGGCATCAAAGGAATGTGAAAATGGCAACAGCGAGACGACGTGGGGTCTTGGGTATGGTTGGGAGCTATATTAGTAGTTAATGCCGTTAACTGTATATTTTGGGATTTAAATTTGTAATATGGCTGGGTTTGGTTTATACTTGAGAGAATCATGCTAATAACTTTGGTTTATGTCAAGCTAGTATGTGAATTCCAAGACAATGGTAGCTTAGTTAATGGTTTATGTAATTCAGTCACTTAAGGTATGTAATAGACTGGTAGTAAGTTTAATTCAGGTAATATATGGTTTGTATCGTATTAATTACGTTAGGTTTGATCACATTTTATCAAGTGTTGAGTGAGTTTAAACATGTTGGGTATTGAAACTTGTGTATGCTGCAGAATAGGTTCTGCTGCACTAATCCAGTCAAGTAGGGTCCTCATTCAGTCGACCGGAATGTGTTCCAGAAATGAAACATTTTGATTTGGGCATCGTCCAGTCGACTGGACCGGGTTTCAGTTGACCGAGCCTCTAAAAGTTCAGTCGACCGGATCAATCAGTCAACCAGACTAGGGAATTTCCAGAATGTGCTCTCTAAAATTTGTATGTCCAGTCAATCGGGTTCCGATCAGTCGACTGGATACCCTGCTTCAAAAAGAAATGTTTTAAAAGTATTTTAAATGGAAAAGACTTTCTATAACTCTGATTTGATGGTTAATAATGGATCTTTAGGAGTATAATAGGAGCCTTGGTGGCGTGCCACGTGTCCTAGAATCGTATATGCGGTTCCAGGGCATGATAGTAGGTGACACCTTTAGGAATACACAGTCTCCTACCTCAAACTCTATAGATTTTCTCTTTAAATCTACGTAGCTTTTGTATCGACTTTGAGCCGTTCTCAAACGTTGCTGTATCACCTTGATCTTTTTTGTGGTTTGTTGAACAATCTTAGGCCTTACTAACTTTTGTTTTCCCACTTCAGTCCAGCAAACTGGTGATCGACATTTCCGCCCGTATGAAGCATCAAAAGGCGCCATTCCAATACTAGATTGGAAACTATTGTTATAAGCAAATTCTGTTAAGGGCAAATGCTCTTCCTAATCACCTTTGAAATCTAACACACATAGTCGTAGCATATCCTCCAATTTCTGAATTACTCGCTATGGATATTCACAGTTTAACTATGTTTTTTGAAACTTTTTCAAAATTTCAAATTCAAATACGAGTCGCCATGCAATTTTTTTAAAGGAAAATTAAAAAACCATTTTATAAAGTAAATTGATCTATTGGAAACCAGAGATTTCTAGGTCCGGGGATTATGGAATGAGAGGGGAAGGAGCCCGGCAGATTAAAATACCCCCACTCATCCTATCTTGTGATAGGCCTTTACTCAACATCCTTTTAATCAAATTATTAATCTAAGCATGCCCTCTACTTATACATATGTATAAATATACATTACAAAAGCATGTCTAAAGGGTGCAAGATTACTAACAATAAAATAGCATTCAAAACCACATATTTTAAGTAGCAAGCAAGATGATGTGCAAAAATAGGGAACTAGGAAACTTACCCGGTATCCAGCCGCGAAATGAAAACGTGTAATGCATGCAAATAAATAAAAGCCTAAAAAAGAGTCTCTAATTTAGGTATTCATATAAGGCAAATCCTAATCTAAGGTGTCGTGCATGGAGTCGAAAATCAATAAAATCGAGAAATAAATAAACTAGAGAGGAGTTGAGAAATCAAATCTTAGGGATGCTACAAAACAAAGGGTTAGTCCACATATTTTTGAACAAGATATAATATGGAATCTTAAATAACGTTTCCCAATTTCTAACTTAGAACTTATCAAGCATAGAAAGAGTTGATATAATCATGAGTTCCTTCTAATTAGTTGGAAATACAACACTTCTATAGATATACAAGTCTCAACTAGGAGCCAATGTAATGTCCATATAGAGATGGCATAATCCCAACTTGATCATAAGGAACCTATATCTATATTCAACTAGGTTCAATTAAGTGCGACTAAAAAAATGAATCCTAATTATGAGTATCAACATATATGGATGAATGCATGGACATAAACAAAAATGATCTATGAACTATTCATTAATTTGGATCATTTATTCTCTGGACTTAAGTTCATTTATCATAACTAAAACATATTTCAAGCCCTAGGTCATTTGAAAGACATTTGGATCATCATTTGTAAATTTTGTCAAAATAGTGACAGAGTTTCAAAATTTACAAAGAACATACCAGACTTTAAAAAATAGAAAAATCATACTTCCAACAGTTTGATCTTAATGATTTTTGAGTATGTTATGCCTCTATGGATCTAGTTTCTAACCCAAAAAGGAAATTAAAAATCAAACAGTTCAATCTCTAGGAATTGGGTAAAAACTAAGCACTACTTAGAAACTTACAACTCTCTGTCCAAAGTTCTTGTATGATTTTCTAAAAATAGTAAACGAATCAGAATGACCTTGATCTTTTTAGAGAGTCTTGTTAACACATTAAAATTCCTAGAAAATTTTATTTGAAGTCAAGAAAGCTTGATTAAGGTTCTGATCCAACAAGTTTAAAATGGACTTACTGTTCTGAAATTTTAGAATTAGAGTGACTAGTTCACAAATCATAAGACCAAACCATCCTAATTATAAAATCTCATCAAAACAAAAAATCTAGTGATACATATATGAGTTATGAACGCTCTCCAATTGGTCTCATTCAATTCTCATGGACCATGATTTAATTAAAAATCTTTGATCACAGTGGTTCCTGAATTCACTGCACCAATATTGACTTAGTATTCATAATCTTAATTAAACTTAAACTATTTCTAATTCCTCTCCTAAATACAAGATCCTTAGAGACTAAATATGACCAAGTTCATATGAACTCCAATGGAATATGAAGAGGATTTCATGAAGTTTCAAACTAGAGGGCCCAAATCATAAGTTAAGAATTGGATCCAATAATTAAGATGAAATGACTATGATCAACCTTAATTCTCGTACAAATCACAAGGTCGTAGAGAATTAAAGGATCAAACGCATGGGAATCAATGAGATATTGAAGATCTCACAAATCCTATGAGTGAAATAAGAAATTTATTGATGACCCAAACTAAGTTTTACTTTAAAAAATCATTTGATCTTAAAAGCCCAAGGCTTACTTAGATCCAAATCAATGAAAAGAACATATGAAGATTCAATCACAAATTCTATGTGGTGTGTGATGCAATGAGGTAAGAAGAGAGTTTTTGAAAATGTGTAAAAGTCCTAGATCTATGAATTTGTGATTGAATTAGAGTCTAATTCTATATAGGATTAGAAGGTTAACCTTAATAATCTCAGAATTCTTCTCAATTCCTGAAGAAGATCTTCCAAATTCATCAAATTCTTCTTCAAATTCTTCAAATTCCTCTTCACAAGTTCTTGATTCTTCAAAATTTCTCTCAATTCTTTCTAGTTTTCTATGTATTTTTCTTGCCCAAGAAAAAGATAATAGAAGAAGATCCCTATAATGGAGGTGAAGATCTCCTTATATAGACCACTCTCAAAGAGTCAATTAGGTAAATTCAGGTGAAAAACCCATGTGCGAGGATATTCTATACGTATTTGAGAAAAATAGTCTGTTACAGCGGGCAACACTTACTGAGTTTTCTGAGGCACTCAACGGGTGCCGTTCCGGCACCCACTGAATGCCAGCGCGGCACTCAGTGGATGCCGGCGCGACCGCTGGCTACGCCGCGTGCCGCTCTTCTTATGGATTTCTCACCTTTTTCATTTATTTTTCAAATGTATACTCGTATATTAATACATACTTATATACTATATTATAAATATATAGATTACTTAATATATATATATATATATATATTTTTCTTGTTTTCTTTTCTTTTTCTTTTTTTTTTCTTTTCAAAATTCTTTCTCTTCCCCATTTTTATTTTCTTTTTCAAAATCATTTCTATTTTTTTATATATTGAAATTAATTTTTGAACTGTCTCTCTTATATGTACTTCGTATCTGAGTTTCCCCGATCACTCGGTCATCCCCCCCCTCCCTCCCCCATTTTTTTCTCTTAAAAACTTTTATTGGGACTGAAGAATCCTCTGAAGAACTTGAATTACCTAGGAAACCTTCGAATTTGTTGCCAGACATTATCGTCATCGGTCTTAGAGGTAACCATCCCTATTTTCGACGGTCGGTCAAAATTGGGGTGTCTACACTCGCTCTGACTGGCCGTCTATCTGAGGATGGAATGTCTTATTAAAACTCAGTTTAGTACCCATAGCTCATTGTAGTCCTTGCCAAAACTACGATGTAAACTTACTATCTCTGTCATAAACAATAGACACTGGAGCTCCATACAATCTTACAATCTCTTGTACATATAATGCTGCTAGCTTCATCGTATCATTTGTCTTAATTGGCAGGAAGTGCGTCGACTTGGTCAATCGATCAATAATTACACAAACAGTGTCATTCGACTTCCTAGATCTCGACAAACTTGACACAAAATTCATTATAATATTTTCCCATTTCCATTCCGGTATATGTAATGGCATTAATTATCCCACTGGTCTTTGGTGTTCTATCTTAACTAGTTGACTCAACACACATTTGGCCGCATGCTCTGCTACCTCTCGTTTCATTCCTGAGCACCAATAGACTTCTCATAAGTCACGGTACATTTTCGTGCTTCCCAAGTGAATCGAGTACTTTATGTTATGTGCTTCCTACAGAACTGTTTCCTTAATTCGATCTACATTGGGTATACAAACCCGATTCCTGAACTTCAATACACCATTCTCATAGGTGAACTCCGGTTGTTTACCCTCAAGTACACCATCATGAATCTTCTTTAGAGCTGGGTCTTGGAGTTGTTTATTTTGAATTTCATTCACTAATGATGGTTGTGCAATGATTGCCGACATTAAAGCACCTTTAGTTTCCAAAATTATCTCTAGTTTCAGCTGCTCCATTTCCCGTATAAGTTTCTCCTAAGTAGTCAAGGCATAGATCAGATTACTTGTTGATTTCTGACTTAGCGCATCAGTCACTACATTGGCCTTTCCCGGATGGTAGTGAATAGTCACATCAAAATCCTTCATCAATTCTAACCAACACATCTGTCTCATATTTAAATCTCTCTGAGTGAAAAGGTACTTTAAACTTTTGTGATCGGTGTAAATTTTACACTTTGATTGGTGTAAACTTTTGTGGTCTTATACACTTCTAGAATATAACAAAATGTTATCTATAAAAACAATCACAAACTCATCTATGTAGTCTTTAAACACTCGGTTCATCAAGTCCATGAATGTTGTCGGTGCATTAGTAACCCCAAATGGCATGACTAGGAACTCATAATGACCATAGTGGGTCCTAAATGCAATCTTCACTGCATCTTCCTCTTTCACATTTAATTGGTGTTAACCCAATCGCAAGTTAAATATCTGGGCTCCTTGAAGTTGGTCGAATAAATCATCAATTCTGGGTAATGGATATTTGTTCTTGATAGTTAGCTTGTTCAACTTACGGGAGTCAATACACATCCTCGGAGTGCCATCTTTCTTCTTGACAAATAAAATCGGTACACCCCACGGCAATACACTAGGTTGGACAAACCCTTTGTCTAATAGTTCTTGCAGCTAAATTTTCAATTCCTTTAGTTCTACTGGCGCCATATTGTACGATGTCTTCGATACCGGCTGAGATCTTAAGGCTACTTCGATGGTGAATTCAATTTCTTGTTCAATCAAATCGTCTGGTAAGTTTTCAGGAAATACATCTGGAAACTCTCATACCACTGATATGTCCTCAACTTTGGTGCCCGTAACACATGTATCAATTATAGAGCATAAGAATCCTTGACAACCTTGCTTCAGCAATTTACTTACCCAAATCGCTGATACTAAGAATGGTGGTGCTACAGCACTAATTCCCTGAAAGATAAACTCTCCTTGTCCCGGTGGTCCGAAAATAACTCTTTTCCGTTCACAATCAATGGAGGCTTGGTTCACGGATAACCAATCCATACCCAAAATTATATCAAAGTAGTTGACGATCAACAATATTAAGTCAACGGTCAGATCCCTACCATCTACTCGTATATCACATGCTTTGAATATTGATGAAGTCGTCATTGATTTACTAAGAGGTAAGGATACCGACAAGTCATACCCTAAGGGTTCAGACATGCTTTTTAAATGCTTAACAAACTCACGTGCAACAAACAAATAGGTAGATCCCGAATCAATTAAGACATGAGCTGGATGTGAATAAATCGGTAATATACCTAAAACCTCAGAGTCGGCGGCTAAAACAACCCCCAGTGCCAACTGATAGCACCTCCCGTGCCTTGGCTCAACCCCTTTCCCTATCCACGTTGGTTCTGGACCTTGCTCCTGTGGTAGCCATTGAGCTTGTTCCTTATTGCTTCTTCGTCGGGCAATCCTTTGAATGATGTCCTGGTACACCACATGTGTAGCATCGCCCCCTCATATCCGGATTAGAACCTCCCGCGCACTGAGCTCTGACTTGCGGGCAAAATCTAGCAACATGTCCTAGCTTCTTGCAGATGTTTCACACCAAGGTTAGATGGCAAGCTCCTATGTGTCATCGATTACATGTTGGGTACAATGGGGTGGTCTCGTCAGAGTAGATACTCCCCCCTTGATTTCTTGTTCCGAAGCCTGAACCTCACAAGAATGTCTTTTTAGAAAACCCCTACCTTTTTCCTATATCCTCATATATGCCCGCTTGCCTTGTTGCCCTTGCCTAAACTTTTCAATATCCCTCTCCACAATTAAGGCCACATCTTGAACATCAACGACATTTGGGTGTTGGAGAGTATCGACACGGCTATGGATATTATCCTGCAATCCCTCCTCGAACTTTCGAGCTTTGTCCACTTCCTTTGGCATAGACCGATGTGCAAAATGGAGCAAGTCATTGTGCCTTGTAGCATACTCATTAACGGATATGTCTCCTTGTAGGTTTGCAAATTCTCGACTCAATTATGTCTTTACCGATGCAAAAAAAAAAAACCATTTATTGAATTCTTTAACAAACTTCTTCCATGTCTCGGGCGGTCCTTGAGTAATCTAATTAGTCCACCAATTATGAGCTTTCCCTTTGAGGGTATCAATGGCATACATAATCTTTTCACTATTGATGTAGTCCACGGCTCAAAAAATATGTTCCATATCCATTAACCAATGACGTGTCAGGACCTCCCTCAAACTGAAGTGGATTCTGCTTATAAAATTGTTCAATGATTCCCCAATCCTGTCATGGTTAAGGGTTTGCTGGCCTTTCACCTCCCATAAATACCTGGTCATTCACCGATCTCACAAAGTTACTCACTCCATCTTCTAAATGGTCCATCCTCGAGTGAGGTAAACGCTCTCGGCTTGGATCTACTATTTCTTATCTATCAATCAACTCACATAAATACCATGTATGTATGCTAATAAAACATGCAACATTCATATTATCATAGCTTCATTATTTACATGCATTCATGAAATGCATCTAAGTGCTCGTCATATTCACTCAAGTCGTCGTCTCTCGTACCTAAAGTGTCACACCCGTTCCGGGGAAAATCAAATGTTTTCACATGTATATGTGAATTTTGTGAATTATCAATGTTATTTGATAATTGAGAAGGAGGTTGACTGGAGGTCAACGGAAAGTGTCAGTTGAGGACACGGTAATTAGTAACGTCATAATGCATTGATATGAGGAAATGACATTTATATGATTTTAAATGTTGTTTGACTTTACCTGATTTTCATGAATAGTAATTATACATGCGTAGTATAATTTTTGGTAATTTGGATATCATTGTAGATCATTTTGAATACTGTGGTGAGAACGTGAGTGATACATTGCATAAAAGGTAGGTTATCTAGAGATTCCACGAAATTTAGTTTTCGGCGTGATTTTGGACCAAAATGAAACTTAGACGAAACTTTTAAAATTTTTAGTTTTCACTCATAAAGTAATAAAATGGACGTGTGCGATGTTTCGGGCGTTAATGAGAAGTTTTGAGAACTCGTGGGGAATTAAATGTAATTCCTGAGAGTCGTGCCTATAAATAGTGGTGGATGAGATTTTTCATAAATATCTCAACTCACAAATATCTAGGGAGAAGAGAGAGAAAGGGGATTTAGTTGCCACGACCTTTCTAACGACAAACGGCGATTGTTCATCCATCAGTTTTTGACCAGATTTCATATTCGGACTTCTCGAGGTAAGAGCTTCATTTTGATACCTCTTAGGCTTTGTTTGGCGAAGTTTTTCCCAAAAAGATAATTTTAGAAATTTGGGAAAAACATATGTAAACTTGTAGGATCCACTTGAAATCGGAGATCCGTTGATTAATTGGTCTCTTAGTACTTCTCCTGAAGTTATAGAGTTATAGCTTAAGGTATGAATTCTGAACCTTTGCAATATAGACAATTTTGAATGTTTTAGATATTTTGTATGAATTGTGATCCAGGAAAAATTCATATGTTAAAGTAGGCCCATTAATTTTAGCGAGTACGTATTGAAAAGCATGCTGATAAGATTATGCGAGGAAGTTAAATATCTATGTGGGTCAAAGGGGAGTTTGGTATAATTTCATGTCGGGGTACGCCTCTCGGTGTTTGAGAATTATAATAGTGACGACTACTTGCTTGGTGTAGGAAGTGGCCAACCAGAGTAGTTGGATGCAATGGTTGAGTGATCCTTGGCTAACCATTGGCATCTCGGTTTAAGATTTAAGACTTGTCGATATACTGGATGAATGCGTATCTCTCTCCTCAGAGACTAAATTATGTGATGTAGATGTTTAAAGCATGAATTGCCTCATATGAGTTTGTTTAAAATTGTACACTTAGCATATAGCTGAGCAGTGGAGACTTCTTTCATTGTAGGTGAAAAGAAAAAGGGAAAGAAGAAGCGGGAGGAGTGAAGTCGAGGAAGGCCAGGGAATCACCTCTTGTTCGTACTTTTGTTTTCATTCCAAACTTATAATAAGAATTGGAGTTTGTAAAATGTTATAATAGGATCTTGGGATAGTTTTTGTAGCTTTGTAATTGCTAGTAAGAACTCTTGTATTATGTTTTGAATCGCTATTATATAGTTGACATTTGTTTGGAAGAACCTGGCTTTGGGTTATTGCTAAATTGTACAGATTTGGGAGGGATGAGTCGACTGGGTCCCCGACATAGTCGACTGGACCCTTGTTATGAATGAAAAATCTTTCAATTTTTAAAGGGTTCAGTCGACTGGACGACGATTATCAGTCGGCTAGTTTCTGCACGAAGACATGACATTCTGCATGCATAATGTTCAGTCAACTGGACAAGGGTCGGTCGATTGCGAAATTGAGGCCCCAGTCGATTGAGTCCTCGACATAGTCGACTGGACAGGATTGTTGAACTTTTCTTACTTTCTACTTCAGACCTCCAGTCGACTGGATCCCCGATACAGTCGACTGGATCGCTAGTTTCATAATGGATTCTTTTATAAATATTTCAATTGGGCAAAACTTTTTATGACTCCGATTTTAATAGATTTTACTTATGTTTTTCGCTGCTATTTTATTTTAATGGAATTGGATGAGCCTTGGTGGCGTGCCACGTGTGCTATTTCCACGCGTAGCGAGATGAGTCGTGACATAAAGTTCTAAGCCTATTGCTCTGATACCACTAAATTTCATGCCTCAGAACCGTGTATACAATTCTAGGCCACGTGCCACGCCACCAAGGCACGTCTCATGTCATTAAAGTTCCATAAGAAATCACTAAGAAAGATTTGACTCATGAACTCAACACATTTAAAACATTTCTAAAGAGATTTTACAAACACATTTCCAAACACACCCTAACGATGTTCTTTTTCAAAAGTAACATTTTTATAGTTCAAAGGGGTCCCAAAGGTTCCCTCGTGTTTAATTAGAAGTAAAACAAAACATTCGAAGAGGTAGAAACAAAAACGATTCAGTGGAGTTTTTGACCAGTCAAACTGGCCCCTTCGACCTATCGAATGATCCCCTGGCAGAATTCCACCCTGCTGCAGAATTTTGCCTTGAGATCACCCAACCACTTCAAGTTTAAACACTTCCAAACATTTCAAAATATCAACTTTACTTTCAAAACATGTAAAAACATTAATAAATCAATCTATTGGGCTCCAAGAGTTCATATCAAGCATTAAAACAAATTTAAGAAAGATTAAGCTAAAATTCAATTTATTTTAAACTCATTGAGTATAACTCCCGAGTTCGTCGCACCAACCCAAACCAAATAAGAATGTAAGAGGCGCACTTATCCAAAACTAACCAACTAGTCATAAACCATATATTACAATAGTTGTCTAGCTTCTACAAGAACAACAAATCCGAATTGCATAAACCACCATCCTAGAAACATAGTTTAGAATCCAAAATACATCTTCATCGTAAACATGAGTTTTACACCAAGCTATTTACATAACCAACTCACGTACCAACTATTCCCAGCCATATTACATATTTGAATACAAAACATAAAGTTAACTGCACTAGCCATAACCACTTTCAAGTCCCCAGTAACCTTGCCAACTCCCATTTTTACTTCTTTGAAGCTCCGTCTTTATCACCTACAATGGTTATTCAATAACCACTATACAATATCAGCTATATGTTGGTGATTTTTATCATAAACATGAGTTTTACACAAAGCTATTTACGTAACTAACTCAGGTACCAACTATTCCCAGCTATATTACATATTTGAATACAAAACATAAAGTTAGCTAGAATAGCCATAACCACTTTCGAGTCCCCCCATTTTTACTTCTTTGAAGCTCCGTCTTTATCACCTACAATGGTTATTCAATAATCACTACACTATATCAGCTATATACTGGTGAATGCCAATAATTAAAAACATGAATAACAAACGTGCTCAATCTCATCTTTTACACGTCACTATGGTCTTCGGGAATGCAAGTGCCGCCCACTCTTTCACGGTAGCCCGTGACTATTCCATTAGTCTGCACGACTAACTGAGCTATCCACGCCTCTTTCTTTCAGACGTGTGATCTCATGGCCATTTTGGCACCTAGTCACATTCTCGATGGCAAGCACAAGTTCCCCTTTGACCCACATTAACAACGCAACATGCTCACATAGTCATTACACCATGCAATTTTCACAAGTTATACATGAGCTATAACAATTACTCTAAACATGTGAATTAAAGCCAAATAGACATGCCTAGCATTACAAGATCATCTCAAACATACGATTATTCGCATTTCATGATCATTGTCACTCACCTCTTGGATTTCGCTCCTACAGAACAATTAAGATCCTAGTGAGGTCCAAATATAAATCCTATACCAAAAATTACAAGTTATGAGTTAAACCCCCTAATTGGATCGCGAAAAAACTGCCTCAAAAGTCACAAGATTGGTACTAGCACGTTAGACTCACCTCCAGGAGTCCAAATATGTAGCCTGTTTCGAAATTGAACATCAAACAACACATCGTCTGTCGTCGCAAACGTCGGCGTGAGTTCGTCGAATTTCTCTGTATCTATTCCCCTGTAAATTCTTTGTTGCCTAGGAGGGAGATGATGGCTGAGTTTGGTGAGTCACCTTGCATGTGTCATTCAACAAGTAAATCCAAGGTTTGGGTTTCTACAGTTGTTTTCCCAAAGTTTTATAAGTTTTGTGTTTATACCCCTGCTAATTAATGAAACTAATTAAAATTATCCCAAACTTAACTGGTTGTTTGTCTATATCACGTATGGGTCCCATAAGTGGTCCCACATAATATTATAAAGTTGCTAATTAATCTACTAATTATGTAACGTGTCCAATTCGCCCTCACAAAGATATCCCTAACGGATCATAGAAGTGATCTCTAACAATTAATATATTATTATAACATAATATAATACCACTTATGCCTTAATAAACATTTAACACATAAGAATTATTTTCCATATTTGTCCCATCACACGGGGGGACCTATCATAGCTGTCCCAAGCTGGGACTGCCACTGGCCTATTTTTGGGTTCCCAACTGGACACTCCTAATTAACTTAATGAGTTAATACCCACTTAACTGATATAATCACATTATTATAATGTTAATGATGCATGCTAATAGCAATTAAATACTGCCCGAGAGAGTGAGTGTTACACATTTTCTTTAATTCTCTTATTACATTTTTCTTTTGGTCAAATATGGTCGGTTGTTTCTCCAATCTGTATATATCTCGTATAGTCTAGAGCATTCTAGGCTCTAATTCACTTAAGCATGTTATAAAATCAACGTGATTGACAATTTTATTTATGTCTCTGTAAGTAGATTTATTTTTAAAAATATATATATTTTTTATTTTTTGGCAAAGAACATTCTTGTGATAATGTTAGTTTATGCGAAGTAGTTTAGTTTTTTAAGTACTAAAAAAATAGATACTTGCTCGCGCATTGCACAGGTTCTAACCTAGTATCGATACAAAGATCAAAGCCAAAAGTCTTCCCATATTTTGTCAAAGTGACTTTTCCTAGGTTTTTCTTTTGTCCTTATGACATTTCGTACTCTTTTTTTTTTCCCTCCACTTTCTCTCTCCTAATAACTCTCTCTTCACCCACATCAATCTATTATACATTGTTATTTGTGTTTGACATAATAATGTGTATGATTAATAGTTTGCATTGAATCCTAATTACTTTTGAGTAGCCAAATACTTTGAGTTACATTTTTCATGTGTTGTTTGCTTTAGATTGCTTCCCCATTTTCCTTTTCTACTATGCATTTTCCAGTTTTATCGAGATTGAGAGACATCACTGAGAGCTTACTCTTTGGATAATTTTTGACATAATCTTTGAGCGTACCACATATATAGTTATATATACCTATATCTGACATGACCTTTAGGTTAGTAACTGTGACTTGTGATTTATAGTTGGACTCTAATTTTCCGTTGGGTAACTTAATATATAGTCCTAATATAGACACCTAATTAGAAATTAAACCCTTTTTAAAATAAAACTAGAAATAGGTCCCTAATTTATTTTGAGGACCAAAATACCCCTATATAATTATATATAGAAATATATCCATACACATATATAATATTTACTTCCCACAATCAAGGTTTTAAAATTCAAAACTCATATTAACTATACATATGTGTATATATATATATATGTAGAGAGAGAGAAACAAAAGTTGAAGGAGAGAAAAAAAAGAAGACTTCGCAACGCCATGTCCACCACCTTCCGTCATAGGTGATTCATGAAGATCGTTGACACAGAAGCTTGATTCATTATCGACTACGTATTCTAAGAATTTTGGTACAAATTTCTCACAATTTTGGAACAAGTAGCTTCGATTCAAACATTGGAGTTTTTTGAGAAAAATGGTTATTGTTTTGATTAGGGCTTGGCTTCACACTAAAAGTTTTTCGATTCGACGACGACGATTGGAAGACTGCATGACAGTAATGGTTAGAATACTAACTCGAGTCTTTCGTTTACCCTCTATAATCTTTTCATTTTTTTATACATTATATTTGTTCTGTTTGTAGTTTTTTAGTGATGTGGAAAATTTCATGATCTCTAAGAGAATAATAGTGAGAAATTTGTTTGTGTGTGTATATATATATATTTGAATGGAAGTTTCACAAAGAATTCGTCTTATTAAAGTTTTTGTTTTTGAACAGAAGTGGAAATTTCTCATCAAATTTGTAGTTATTTGGTGAGAACTTCTCACTTTATTAATGAGAAGTGATAAATTTCTGATACATATGGTCTGCATGTGTGTATATATTTGAACAAAAGGTGAGAAATTCTCACTAAATAACCACAAATTTCTCACCTTACATTAAAAACTCGAAAAAAAAAAACTTGTGCTAATACCATTACGCATATACATAACACAACTATGATTATTTTTAAAAGAAAGACATGCAAACATACTGAGAAGTTTTTCACTTAATAATGATAAAATATTCTTACATATTAAGTGAGAAATTCTCACTACATACTAAGAAAATTATCCGTTGATTTTAGGGATATTAATCTCATTATCCACGATCTCCTAAATATACGCTTCCCATAACTGTAAATAACACAAATTTGGAAGTATTTTGAATATACACAGCTGTATATATATGTATATATATAAGGTGAGAAATTCTCACATTACTCTTTTAAACCGAAATCCCTTGATATTTGGGATATTAATCCCCTTATCCATGATCTCCTAAAAATTCGTTTCCCATAACCCATAACTGAATATACCACGATTTTGAAAGTATTTTGAATATACACAGCTCTCTCTCTCTCTCTCTATATATATATATATATATATTATGAATTTCGCACTATATTAAGAAAATTTCTCACCTTTTTATCAGCAACCTTCAATCTTCCACACAAAATAATCTTATTTTTGTGATTCAAATCAATATAAAATATACAGATCATTTTCTACTATAAACGTATTACATACAGATCATTTTAGCAGAGTGAGTAAATTCCTTGATTTTAGGAAACAAATTTGAAAGTTGAGTAAAATAAGGAAACTACTTGACTTTAGCAATATTTATTCTCTTATCCATGATCTCTATGGATTACACTTGCCATACCCGTCATTCACACGCCTTATTTGTGCTGGTGGTACATATATACATATATACATCTAACCATATGGCCAATTTTGAATGTTCCAATAACAAATTTCTCACTTAATAATACAAATTTCTCACTTTTTGAATGGATATAATACGAAATTTCTCACAACTAAGTCACTTCTTCCAACAAGATTATCACCAAATTCTCAAATTATGAATTCCAGCATGATTTCGCACTATACTGTGAATTACAGTTATAAATCTCGCACTAGTTGGTGAGAATTTCTCACCTTTTTATCAGCAACCTTCAATATTCCACACAAAATTATCTATTATTTCTATGATTCAAATCAATAAAACATACAAATCATTTTCTACACATATTACATAAAGATTTAAAAAAAGGCATTGTTTTGAACCACAAATCAACATAATTTTTGGAATAAAAATCGTTATCCATGATCTCCTTACAATCCGCTCCATTTATTAACTACCTTATATAACTTTATTTAAATTTCACATGTGTCATATATATGTGTATACAATACAGTTATGTATATATGTCTGACAAGGGTATAATGATCTTAATTTATACTAACCATTTAGGAATATGAACTAATTATTGATTTCTGTTGCAAATTAAGGATTAATTTCTATACACCAAATTAAGTTAGGATCAATTCCTATTAATGGCCATAATTAGGGACCAAATTGTATATTTCTATTTTCCTTTTCTCATCACATTTATAACACTCTGATCAAAATTTTATACATGTAATGTATAAATAAACTTACTGATTTCGTATTTGAATTCAATTTGCATCACCCTGATATCGTTATTCACTAAATATACATTTAGGTAAAGTTGTGTTCATGGTTTCTATTAGTTCTTTTATTTTTCAAAAACATAATTGTGTGTCCTTCGATATATGATGATAATCATCTACACATTAAAAATTGTATTTTAGTCTGTGCATTTGCACGAATTATCAACTAATTGGTACTCCCTTCACCCTTTTTTTTACTCTTATATTCCATTTTAGGATGTTCCAAAATTAATATTCATTTTATTAAATTGGTATATAATTTTTATTTACTTTCCAAAACTACCATTTCTTGAAATTTACACCAAGACAAAACTAAAAAAGTTATTACAATAATTAAGGCTAATTATGGAAAGTAAATGTAGATTCTTTTTGTCCCCTTAATAAGTTGAGTTTCAAAAAAAAGGGACGGAGAGAGTATTAATTTAGACAGCATTTTAGTTTGAATCTCTTATTTTCTTTTCACTTTTCAGAATCTTTTCTATTTGGGTAGAAATAAAATAGGCTGGCGATAAAGGCACCTTCATTTTTTAATTAGGGCACCTAAATTTAAGTTAAAAAATCAGTTTTTTACCTTTTACTTTAATCAGTAAGGGCACCTCACTTATTTTATTATATATTATAGGCTTAATTATATTTTACACCCTCTTAGTTTGCCCTTTATATCAATTTGGTCTCTGTATGTCGTTTTAGTCCATGTAGTTTCATAAGTGTGTTATTTTAGTCCCTCAAACACTTTTTGTGACAAATTTTTTACTTTCAGTGACAAAATTATTCATCACTAAAGGATTTATTTGACACACTTATGAACTTATAGGGACTAAAGTGACAGTTTCGAAATTACAGGGATCAAACTACAAGGACAGGCACAACACACATAATTAGGTATTATATATTTTCATAAATGTTATAAAATTAAAAGATATTCAAAGAATAATAATAATAAATTTGGTACTTGCAATAGTGTTACTTGCAATTATAGAGTTTTATAATAGCTGAACTTACTAGTAATCATTCTTTCAGTGCAAGGCACTTTTAGTTTTCTAAATTACAGGGATCAAACTACAGGGACAGGCACAACACACATAATTATGTATTATATATTTTCATAAATATTATAAAATTAAAAGATATTCAAAGAATAATAATAATAATAAATTTAGTACTTGCAATAATGTTACTTGCAATTACAGAGTTTTATAACAGCTGAACTTACTAGTAATCATCTTTCAGTGCAAGGCACTTTTAGTTTCTATGGCTTCGTCAATTGATATATGGATATCATAAGACTATTAGATTATACAGGAAAAACGATGTGGCAGCTAAATTGCGACAAGTATAAATCTGGAATAAATACGACCCATGCCACACACACACGCAAACGTAATTTCACTTTTAGCGTCACTGAAAGTAAAAAATTTGTCACAAAAATTGTCACTAAAAGTAAAAAATTTGTCACAAAAAGTATTTTGAGAGACTAAAATGATACAGTTATAAAATTACAGGAACTAAAATGACATACAGCGACCAAATTGACATAAAAGGCAAACTAAGAGGGTGTAAAATATAGTTAAGCCTATAATATATAATAAATTAAGTGAGGTGTCCTTACTAATTAAAGTTAAAGGTAAAAAATTAATTTTTTAACTTAAATTAGGTGCTCTAATTAAAAAATAAAGGTGCCTTTATCCTCGGCCAATAAAATACTCTTTTTTTGAAGGTAGCTGGTAAGGGCAGGTGCATTTTTTAATTTGGGCACCTCTTTTTAAGTTAAAAATTAAATTTTTATCTTTTACTGTAATTAGTAAGGGCACCTCACTTATTGTACTATATATATATATGGGTAAATTGCAAATTACACTCCACTAGTTTCGTAAATCAGTGTAGTTTTGTATTTATTTATTTATTCCTATTTTGTTTCTTTCTTAATTTCTTCCTTCTTCAGCTTAATATAAGTTTTAGTCCTCCTTTTTTTGTTTTTGGGGGTTAATTAGGATTAGGTGCCACATTAGATACTTTTTACGTGATTGGGCTAACCCGTGAACTAGTTTAATGAAATGCCCAACGAAATTTAGTTGACCAAAATAGTCTTTTGTGTATTGTTAGCACGCGCACATGCACTATCCGACATTCTGCATTCAAAAGGAACGCATATGGACATGCACATGCCACGTGTATAGTTAGGTTTTTTTTTTTTTTTTTTTTTTTTTTTTTTTTTTAAGGAACACGTGTATAGAGAGAAAGAAAGAGAGAGAGACAGAGATCACCATCGCCATCACCATCGGCGATGATCGCCGGCCAGCACCACCATCGTCGTCGATTACCATCACCATCGCCGTCGTTGCCACCACCACCACCACTATTGTCATCGCGTCTCCACCACAACTGTGGATCGCCACCACTATTACTATCATTATCCCATAAATAACTTATAATTTTTTAAACAATCTGATATACTTAAAATTTATAATAATTTGATAATATCTTATAATCTTTTAAACCACATGATAATATCTTGTAATCTTTTAAATAATCTGATACACTTAAAGCTGGACACGCACTTGTACACTAATATCAAAGTGAAATTGATAAAAATAAATAAAAAAATTAAGCTTATAATACAAAACTTCCGTGAAAAAATTATGGGATAGATTATGTGGTCATTTTGAGCCAGAAATAATGTGATATTCCCATTGTACCCTTGCTTATTTTGTAATTGGGTGGATTTTGCACAATTTGAGGACTGGAAAGGGAGTAAATTGCCAAAATTGAAATTATAGGGACCAAACTGTCACAACCCTTAAACTATTGGAGTGTAATTTGCAATTTACCCATAGATATATATAGTACAATAAGTGAGGTGCCCTTACTAATTACAGTAAAAGATAAAAATTTAATTTTTTAACTTAAAAAGAGATGCCACACTAAAAAATACACCTGCCCTTACCAGCTACCTTTTTTGAACGAAGGGGAGAAATAAAAATACTTTTCTCCCAATATCACTTCTTTTCTCCCACCACTAGCACCACACCTAACGAGAGAATTAGAGAAATGGAGAGAAAGGGATCCCTTTCTCTTCTCTACTCTGTATTGATTGTATTCTCTCAATCCAAAACGAACAAGCCCCATAACTCTGACGTGGCATGAAAGTTCACCGGAGAAGAACCTACCCCAGCCGCCCAACTCCCAACTCCAACCAATCGACTCAATTGACCACACCTCTCAACTTTGGCGGCTCGCCGCATTTTAGCATTGTCCTCTCTACTAGTCTCTCTCTCTCTCTATCTCTCTCTCTCTCTCTCTCTCTCTCACACACACACACACACACACACACACACTGACACACAAACACACTCTCTCTCTCTAATGATCGCATAATTTTGACTTTCATGGCCACCGGATCGCTCAGAAAGAAACCTAACAAGCGATCGAACCTCAAGCCCCAACCTTCCATGGCCTCTTCATCGTCGTCTCATTTGAATTACAGAAAGGTCTCTCTCGTTGTTTCAGCTACTCTAATCGTAACTATTATCGTTCTCGTGAGCTTATCGTCCAACATGTTAAGCAAATTTGGAATCCATGCCCAATCGAGCCCTATTTACTCAATCCAAGTAGTCAACGAGTTCCCTCACGATCCCAATGCCTTCACTCAGGTCGAAATTCTTCTTCTAATTCTCCAATTGTCCCTCATTCATGTTTGCTTTCTAGTTTGATAAAAAAAATTTTTTTTGTAACATCCTAATTTGGTGCCAAAATATGGTAATTTGTTCTGAAAATGTCACAACTTAGTGCTATTCATCCTAATTTGGTGCCATACGTCCTAATTTGGTGATTTTGGTTGGATCATACATTCTGATTGGTAACAAAATGTTACAACTTGATACCTAACATGTTGTAATTTTGAAAACCACTTTGTTATGATTGAAAAAAAAAAAAAAAAAACACTTTGTTGGTCCCAAGTTACAACAGATTGCAACCAAAATTACATTTATGTTAAGCCAAAACCACTAAGATGTATCATAGAATTTTCCTAAATCAAATACTAATGTTTTTTTTTTTCTTTGAATTATTATTATTATTATTAATTTTTTAATTTTTATGGGTTAAATGTAGTGTCACTTTGAGATATTTTAGAAATTGACAATGAATTTTGTGGAAACCGTCACTTTTGATTGAGATTGTAGCATGTTTTTTGTATTTACTTATGAAGATCAGTGTAAAGGACTAAAGTTAATTGAAGTGAAGAGAAAAACAGATGTATCATTCTATATTGCTAGATCAACTTCTAGTGTGATTGTGAGGGTGAAGGTGAGTGCACAATTTGATTGGATGAAGATTTCTTTGTGAAATACCTTGAAAACCAATGTAAATGTGGCATACTGTACTCATTCAGAGTGATTTTGAATGCATGCATTGTGTGTATATAATTAATTAGGTGGTTAATGTTAGTGCTTATTTGATTTCAGGGGCTTCTTTATGGAGGAAATGATACTCTTTTTGAATCAACTGGGCTTTTGCAGCGGGTTAGTTTGAATCCTCGGGTTATACTTGCCGTCTTAGTATTACGAATGAATATAAATATTGGCATGTGGTTTTGGCTAATATTATGGTTAATCTCAGTTGGGTGATGTTGGAATCACCCTATGTACCAATAGTTTGTGGCCCCGCCTTAGCAGTTATGAAGTTTTTTTTCACCAGTTTTATTCTCTTATAAAGATGTTTCTTGATGACTGTACCATTAATAAATATCCATTCGTATTGGCTTCTGTATATTTCATAACTTGGTGATTTTATTTGTATTGTTTCAGTCATCAGTTCGGAAAGTAGCTTTGCGGACTGGGAAGGTACATATCTTTAGCATTCAAACATATATGGTGACTTATTATCACGCATTCACATTTTTGGTTTATTCTCCTCTTCAAAAGCACATAACCATTTAGCAATGTATGCATTATGTTTGACAAGTGACAATAATTAATGTTTCACAAAGTTGTTGTACATGAGGCTAAGAAAGCAGTGTTCCTTCTGGTTTTCATAAGGCTATAAGCCAGCTAAGAAAGCAGCTGGGATACAATGCTGCAATTAGTCAAATATTTACTTCTAATATTCTTTACTTTGCATGGTATTTGCAGGTTGAGGTTCTTCAGAAAATGGACGACTCTTATTTTGGAGAGGGTTTAACTCTTCTCGGACACAGGTTTGTCAGAAATATATATATTTGCTGCAGTTTATTTTTCCTGTTGTTTCTGTAATGCAGAATAAAAAATACATCAGTGTGATTATAGAGTCGTTTTACTGTTTTGTATCTGGGATCATTTGTCTGGAAGAAATAAATTCTTGTGTGTTAATCTGGATTATCGTTTTGCTCCAGTAATTGGCTGGTAACATGCTGATAATTGTGGGGTGGGGGTTGGGGATGGGGATGGTGGGGGATGGGGAAGGGATGACATCTAAGCATGAAAAATGTCTAATTATTTTATTTTATTTTATTTTGTTTTGTGAGAAATTATTGTATTTGAAATTGAAATTACTTTTCAGTGTTGTACCCATAATTAGTTTAGTAGCAGTTCAATTAGTGTTGTGGAACTGCAATTCGTTTCATAATAACATTCACCCTAACGTCTTTTGTCCAATTTTGGGGGTTTCTAGAATTGTAATGGTGGTTGCTTTTGGCTTGATGCCAAAAGGAAAAAAAAGGCCATTAGCTAGTTTGGTCGCCCTTGTGTGGGTATTGGCAAGGGTGGACTTGATATAAACTTAACCTTACGAATTCTTTGCATGAATTAGTTGCTCTCAAACTCGATAATAGTAGTAGCGCACACCCCCCCTCAACCCAATAGAGTTATTCTTTCTGAAGTTTTTAGGAAAATAAATTTATAAGCCGTTTCTGGTTGTGGAAACTTTGTTCAGTAAATGTTTATCCAATTTGTATCGATAACCAATCCAGATTACACATTCCATCATATTTTTGTTCATCTGACCTATTTACGGTTTTTCCATTGAAGTAGAAGTTAATTCTCAAAAGAGTCCACATTCTGATCTAGTTTTCTTATGCACTTTTGTAGGTTGTTTCAAGTAACTTGGTTGCAGAATACTGGTTTCATATATGACCGAAATAATTTAAGCAAAGTTTGTGCTTCACCTTTTTCCTTTCTATTTTGTGCTCTCAATTTTTGCTTTCTTTTCCAGATTTACTGTGAATGGAATATTAGTCAAAAGCAATAACTGAATCAATAAAAGGCTTTTTTTTAAGACAACTAGAACATTCATATTTTTGGACGAATTTATTTCATTTCTGTTCAATTTGTTTATAGATCGGTTTTTTCCATAGTAGTGGTTAAATTCCAGGCTTAGTTAAGTTATCATAATATAATCGATCTGCTCCAGTGGCTGAATTACGGTAGTTCCGATGCAAGTTACAGTGTTGGCAAGATATAGAAGTGTGCACTGGTTGTCTTTCTATATATATACTAGGAGAGGGTTTGCGTGCACACAGGCAGTATATTGCCCGTGTATTGTTTTTTAAACTGATTTCAGAAGGTATATGTCTAAAACAAAAATTTGCGGCAGTTTTGTCTGTCTGATTTATTATGGTAATTTTTACGTGTAGAAGAGGAAGATGGTAAAAAGTGTATGGATAATAAGTAGCAGATGCTCTGTTCTTTTATACGATTTCAGTCAGCAAAGTATTTGCTCTACAAAAATATATACGGACGCTTGCCAGGTGGAACTTACAAGTGTTTTGGCTCACCAAAACCGGAAAGAACAAATTAACACAAAATCAAAGTAAACTTGACTTTATATTACATGTTACACACATAAAACAATCAACCTTGGTAGTGCATGCCAAGTTACAATCCTCATTACATAGACAACACTCTGCAGCATGATTATAGGGAACTGAAAACTAACATACAATTAGCTTTATGAAAAAATTGTTCAAAAAAATTAGAAAGGAAAGATAGATGCAACCTAGTTCTTCTTATCAGTTCAGAATGTCAACACTTCTCCACAATTACCTGCATGGAGAATCTAAAGTATATGAGAAGAACTTTAAAGCAATATACAATGTGTAGCATAACCCAAAATAACAGTGTCTTAACTTAATAGCAAAAAGTTGTACAAGAATTCTATTAGGATAGTTCGCTGTCCTCTTTCTTAAAGTTAGATATCAGAGTACTTAAGAGAACTTAATCGGAATTAAACACAGGAAATATATACAATTAAATAAATTTTTACTAATAGTCACTCTCCTATAGTCCTATGGCTATCAAGTGGTATTAGGGTGATGCTCTGTGGCATGTTTCATCCATTATACGTAGAGTGGGGCATCATCACATTGTTAAATATTATGTGTGCCCAGGCTACACCTAATCATATGTTTGCCCAGTTTATTGAAAGGTCGTCACAATGAGATTTGCCTAAAAGACTAAAAGGATGATTCTCCACAAGAGCAATCCCACAGACATTCCTCATGCTCAAGAACAACATATATTGTTTGAATAAATAACAACATTTACTGAAATCACATGAGTAATAGTATTAGTTGGAAATTTTAGAAATACAATAGGAACTTAGGGGAACAGACTCACAGAAGTAAACAATTTTATTTTATTTTTTACACAATTTTCTTTTCCTTAATATTTTCTCAAATGTTTTCCTTATTAACAAAACACAGCTATTTTACTCAGCATTTTGTTTTATTTTCAGTCGCTAATGCCATGAACCAAATTGAGCCTAAAAAATATTCCCCACCTCAACTCTAACCACAGTGTTTCCCCAATAGCAACCTTTGGTTGAAGAACTCCACTTTGAGGCTATTTGGCAACAAATTTAACAGTTCATAAGCGACTATGGAACTTTAAAAGCTAACTTAAAATTCTTTGGCAAACCACGTACTACGATTAACTTAGCCGCGTAAGAATGTGAGTGAATCGCAACAAGCTTGCGGTTAACCGAAAGCTACATTGGGTAGCTTTCAAAAGCATTGCTTTGCAAGAAAGAAAATTACAAATTTTCATGAGGATCAAAAATGACGAAAATTTTTCGTAATACCAATTCCAAATATACTAATAAGCATCTTCAATGTAATTATATAGCAATTTGTGGTTCCATGCAGGAAAGAAGTGTTCGTTTAAGCAAGGATACTCAAAATTATAAATCTACAGAACCATGAAAGGAGCAAGAAACATTAATAAATTACTAATGGAGAATGAAGGAATATCTCAGTAATACCATGATCAAGTCCATGAACTTTCACTAATAAATATTACCACCAATCAGGGAAACCTAGAATACATATCCTATATACACACAAATATGATGAATTTACGGAGAATCATAAAGAAAAATCAAATATGAATCAATTAATAAGAGTGAATAGGAGAAATTGCAAAATTAGTTTAAAACTATGTTACATGTTTGTGCGCCTCAGTTGAAGCAGTATGACAAGAACTGGATTTGAGCCCAGCTAGTTCCCAGGCTCCCAGCCTGAATCAGCAACATGATTGCCACAATCTGAATACAAAATTTAGAGCAAATTTAATTAAACTGGTGACTTAACTAAAAACCCAGATGAAGCTTCACAAAAAGGAAACAAAATTTTCCTGTTGCTAACATAAAACAGAAGGAAATCTAGGGTTTTACAATTTCATAAACGAAAACTGCAAACGAAAATCTTTCAGTTGGAGCTGATAAACAAAAACAGCAAACGGAAATCTTTAGATTGGAAACATAAATTAGAAGAAACACGCAATCTTTGCATACATAAATCAGAAGACAAAACCGAACGAAAAAAATCAGTACATAAACGGAAAATCTGAAATGGCAGAATTCCTTCTGTTGATTATCATAAGGAATTCTGCCATTTCATTCTCTTTTCTTTGAAATCATCCATTCTCGTCCCAAAGTTCCTCGCAGAATTGAAACCAACAACAAATAGCGAGAGAAGAGAGAGAAGGAATCATGACTGGTCGAAGAAGAATCTGAAACAGTGAGTGGATTGTACAGAGTAACGGTTAGGGTTTATGAGGTTCAGAATAGTTTCAGGGTTGACAACGGAGGTGATATCGATAGAGCGAGTAGCGATGGAGAGGGACGTGTCAGCTCTGTGAGTCATATGTGTTGATACAGATATCGTCTCTCTCTCAGTTAACTAAGAATTGAGCACCTTACCAGGGCAAGGTTCATCTGGCTTGGTAGAGAGAGAAAGTGAGGAGAGAGAGAAAGGGGGGACCCTAACGATTAACTCTCGCACAGGACGAGCTCTAGACGACGCAGAGAGAGCATAAAGCACGCAGGTGAAAACACGTTCGACTCTTATTATATAGAGTAAGACACGGGCATGCGTGTCAACTATCCAAGTGCAAATGCGATTGTCTGACTGTGGGAGATAGATGTCTGACAAAATGACAAATCCTCAAATTGTCCTTTCTCCCCACCTACCCCTGGCTATTGTACGCATAGTTTTTCACGTTTCTGCCCTCAGTTTAATGCTATTATCATTTTTTGCCTTGTGATACAACTCATACAAGCCTTCATCTTCTATTGCAATTCAAATTACAAATTTTTGTTTTGTTGGATACTTGGGACAACCTGTTAGTAGTTGTCTAGGACAACTTCTAGGACAACTACTAAACAGGTGGACTTATGACAAGTAATATCATGTGCACAAAGAAGTGAAAAGTTGGTTTGGGAAATAGTCGAGTGGCCATTTTTAATTGAACCATTTAGATGAACATCTTTTGTCCAAATTCACAATCCAATTTTCTGCGGGTAGAGAATTGATGTGGAATTTCTACATATGCCATTGGCTGTTTATATCTTGCTTCTCCTTGCAATGAGATTCTTTTGAACTTTTAATGTTTCTGGTGTAGATTTGTAATGGTTTCATGCTTTTAACACTCGTGCAGTTCGAGAAATTTGTTCATCAGATGCCAGATGGTTGGGGACTGGCAACTGACGGGAAAATGTTGTTTGGAACTGATGGGTCTTCAACGTTGTATCTGATAGACTCAAAGACATTTAAAGGTGTCTATTGAGTTAATAATCAATTCCAGTTTCTTTTTTATTTTCTTTGGATGGGCCTCTTACTCTCGCGCTTTATTGTGCAGTTACTGGAAAACACACTGTCCTATATAAAGGCCAGGAAGTACACAGCCTCAATGAGCTTGAGTACATAAATGGGGAAGTTTGGGCAAATGTTTGGCAGGTACCTATTTGCTTGTGTACTGAGGGTTGTGTAATCTTTGTGATTTTTGGCTAGCAAAATATTTTGGGCATTTTGGTGAAAGCACTGAGTCATTCACATGATATTTGATTGATTGGGTTCATTAACTTGCCTTAGGATAGCTATGATGGAGCATTAAAGAGGAAATTCCCTTATTTGGAATAGCATATAGGTTCAAGTATTAATTGGTACCAACTGTGCCTAAATAATAATCTCTGCACAGCCTCCATCAGATAATGTGAATGGCCCCTGGTGTGGGTACCCCCTTTTTGTTTTGAGCTACTAGTTCAAAGTAACCATGAAAACGGATCTGATTTGGATACATGCCTCTTTTTGGAAAAAAAACGGAAGCCTTCCTGTTAAAAAACTTTTGAGCCATTGTTTTTTACCTTCAAGACTTGGGGCAGTTCAGTTTGCAATGTGCTTGAATTGGACGGTGGAAAAAATTGTTTGTGGTTCCTTTTGATTTTCAAGTTTTTCCCTCGACTAGCCCATTAAATTCCGAAATTGCTGGCCAGAATTTCTGCGTTTAAACAATCAATATTGGTTGATTTTGTTTTTGACTAATATCGATCACTTTCTAAAGTTAATAATTCTTACTGGCAGACTGATTGCATTGCTAGAATCTCACCTACAAATGGTGTTGTGCTTGGATGGATTCTCCTTCATAGTTTAAGGTTCTACTTCATTCTTCGTTCCTTTATGATGGTGAATTAAGTGATCATGATTATCTTAAATATAACTAGAACAAGTATATTAGAGCAATCACTTGAGTTGAACTGATAGTTGGTTATCTATGAATTTGTAGGGAAGGGCTGATTGCGGGTGGGAAAACAGTAAGCAGTTCTAATTTCTGAATCGATGCCTATTTCTTGAATGTCTTAGATATATATATATATATATATACATTTACATATTCATGTGGTTGATTGAGCACCTTTTACTTTGACTGCTATTTCAGCTTGTATGGTCCACTTACATGAGAATTTTACTACCTTTCAGAATATCGATGTTCTAAACGGCATAGCATGGGATACAGATAAAAACCGCATTTTTGGTAAGAGGCCATATAAAAATATTATGTGGTGTATATGTATCGATATATTTTACCACAACCATGTGGGGTTTCTAATTTCCATCTGAAGGTATTAAATCACATTCTGTCTATAGTTACAGGAAAGCTATGGCCAAAGCTATATGAGATCAAGCTGCATCCGATGACGAAACCATTTCGTGGAGTGATTGAGAACACTTGTATGCCGATGCCAGTCCATTTTGAGAAACCGTAGATGAAATAAACCTTTCAAGATCATGAAAAGATTACATTCAGATATCGGGTTAGACGACACCCCAGTAAAGAATCCCAGTTTTTGTATACACATTTGTCCTGTAAATTTCAACTGGTGCACAGAAAACATGACCAGTTGGACAGCTGAATTGTCTCAATTTTGAAATCTTAATTGAGAGTCATAAGGTTATCATGTACAACAGGGCTTGCCTTATGACACTAGTGAAGCTACAAATGAAGGGAATGCAGAAGAATTATATGCTGGTCTTATATTACTACCTATTGGAAGTTCTTTTATGTGTGATCTTGGAAGTCCTTTTTTATGCTAACCTGTGTTAATCAACTTTGTGATTCTTCAAAGTGGGATGTCATCTGGGAATTAAAATTCACAACTGACTTGTCACTATTTTTGGGACCTACCAAACAGTCCGTTGATGGGGTTATCATAACATGATAATACAATCTTTTTTCCATTAGAGATTTTCATTGGGAGGAATCTGCAATTGTATGCAGACTTTGCCTTGTATGATAACTCAATTAAGCGCTGAAAATGAATAAAGATGGATCACTTAACTGAAGAAGTAGTCAAAGATCTACCAAAAGCTTTTAAGTAGAGAAACTCCACTGAAAAGAATAAGTGAATGTGATCTGCTTTCATTTAAAATAATCTTTTTTTTTTTTTTAGCTGGAAATCATCTTAAATAATCTACTTGTTGATTATTACACCCTCAACTTAATATTTAGTACGGAGTACTAAAATTTTAATTTTATCAAACGGGCTATTTTATGGAAACGATAGTCTCGTGTGCACCTTTACAAGAGGAGACTCTTCTTTGTGGCATAGAATTGGAAGAAAATATCAGTAAATTTTCAATCTCCCTCCCCTATGTAATAAAAATAAAAAATAAAAATAAAAAAAATGAAAACCAAAGACTCAAATACGGTTCCTTATGATGTTCTGGAACGTAATTGAGCCACACATGTGAAGGAATTATATACCAAAACAAACAATACATATACCTCAAGAAATTTTACCAATATGTTATCATAACAATAACAAATTTGAAAATTTCCAAGACAAAACCTCTTCACCAACTGAACTGAAACAAAATAAATTTTTTTTTTGAGTTGAGTTGATGGTCTAGGCCAAAAATTTAGGAGAGAAAGAGAGAGAGAGTTAAAAGAATAATTGAAAAGAAAGAATAGAAATTTCCCCGCAAATTCCTATCTACTAAACTTTTTTTCATTAGTCCACTCTTATTATCATGTTACTAATAGGTCCAAATCAATGCAAAATCCCCTATTCTTTTTAAAATCCCCTATTCTTTTTACACACACACACACACACACACACACACACACACATATATATATATATATACAGAACCCTTCTTATGAGGGATCCCTCACTTTGTTAAAGCGATGACTTCTTTTTACAATCGTTGGATCCAGTTTTCATTAGGGGTATTGAAGTAATTTTACAGACTAAAAACTAGATCTAACGGCTGTAAAAAGAAGTCCCCACTTTATTAAAGTGAGGGATCCCTCATAAGAAGGATTCTGTATATATATATATGATATATATATCTATATAATCCCTCATAACAATATGTGGTACAGTCAAAGTTATCCCTATAATTAAGAGATTCACACTCCACAATTAATAGTTACAGATATTTATGAATATAGATGGTTATATATGAAAATATCAATAAAGATTTAATTTGATTTTCAGTTAGGGCAATGCTATTGTGAGAAGCTTCTCACATGAGAAGGCGGGTTTTAACCGTAGGATGGGCATCTAGCCTTAAGATTCCCAGGAATCTGGAGAGAATCTTAAGGCTAGATGCTCATCTAACGGTTTTAACCCGCCTTCTCACATGAGAAGCTGCTCATAATAGCATTTCCCTTTCAGTTATTCTTATCCCATTAATGGTGGAGTTATTTTTGGAACAAACTAATAATTACCATGATTGTAGGTATATACATTTGAATGGAGATTTAAATTGTAGTGGACTCTTTTTGTTTTGGTAAGCTGTCATCCACATCGTTAATGATTTCCATATCTTTAGTGCCACATCAAATATTTCGCTAGATTATCCATCGCTAATTTTTTTGTTCAATGTAATTTTGGTCAGCATGGCATGTATTTTTTACAATAATGACTAGTCATATTATCAGTGTACAATTTTTTGATGGAAATCAATGTACAATTTTACACTACATTATCAGTGTAAAATTTTCACTACATTTCAGAATTATATACATAGTATATAAAAGAGTACTCAATGATTGCCATTATAAATTTAACACTGCATTATGAATGACTACAAGAGGAGAATTTTACACAATATTATATTTTTCCAATGCATTGCTATCAAAAACAAAACAAATCAGTGAAAAATAACATAAGAGTCAAATCTTGCTAGCCATAATTTTTACACTGAAAAATAACATAAGAGTCAAATCTTGATAGCTATAAATTTTACACTGAAAATCAGTGAACTAATGTAAAATCAACACATGTTTACACTAAAAATCAGACAAATCCAATATCCAAAAAAAAAAAAAAAAGAGACTAATATAAGAGTACAAGAACTCGCATTAGTGTATAATTTTACACTGCATCTGTAGAAACTAAGAGAACCAACAGAAAATATAGAATTTGCAGAACAGATCGGCAACGCCTCCATTAGAGCTTAACTCGCCACTAGTAGATCGGGATGCATCCCTCTGAATCTCGGACTCAATTACGAAGATGGCGACAGCGATAACTAGTCCAATATATCTGCCACCCATTACTCATGTACGCCGCGAAGCTTCTTTCCACACCAACGAAGCACTCACGATCGTCGACGCTTGATCGCCGGAAACAGTCCTTGAAACAACAATTGGCCGAATGAGAGAGAGAGAAAGAGAGAGAGAGAGAGAGAGAGAGAGAGAGAGAGAGAGAGGGGAGGGGGGGAGGTTTTGAGAAGAGATCCTGTATATATAGGCTTTTTAATTACATATACACAGTGCATCTCTTAGAAGGGCGCCCTTCTTTGGCTAAAAGAAGGGCTGATTTTTACACGTGAGGAAAATGGGGCCCACAGAACAAAATAGAGGGCTGTGAATCAAAAAACCACAGAACGAATGGGAAGAGAAAGGGTGAAATAGAGAGAGAGAGAGAGAGAGAGAGAGAGAGAGAGAGAGAGAGAGAGAGAGAGGGGGGGCGCGAACGCCGAGCGGCGATGGGGACTTGCAGCGAACAGCGATCGGACTCCGGCCTCCCACACACTCCGACGACTTCAAGAGGTATTCTTCTCTCTTCTCTCTTCCCTCTTCTCTCAGTCTCACTCCCCAAAAACTAGGGCTGATTTTGAAAAGAAAATTGGGATTGAAAGATTTGGGGAAGTCTCTCTCTCAAAATCAGACTATCACTCTTGATTATACTCTCACTCTTAGTGTCTCTCATTATACACTGTAGGGTCAAAGTGTATTGATTTGGCATCAACATTAACAACCAGTAGGGTCAAGGTGTATTGATTTGGGAACCATGGTACCACAGAGGCCATCCTTAGTGATTCTTTAACAACCTGTTTGTTTATACCCATATATCTACTTGTTAGTTCAAGATTAACATTTGCAAGAATATGAATGAAAACAAGAGTATATATATTGATTCACATGCACACGCACATACATATTTTCTCTCTTCTCTCAGTATCTCTCACTCTCAAAATTAGGGCAGTGTTGAAAATTTTGGGGATTGAGAAAATTTGGGGTTTGAGAAATTTGGGGTTGGAAAAATTTGGGGGGTTTTAGAAATAAATAAAAAATCAGGGGTTTGAGACCTTAGTATCATCAAGCAGACACCTCCTAGGCGAAAATTTGCCAACATCTTTTACTAATTTTAGTCCATTTGACACATCATTTCGGAAGTGTGGTAATTCTCATTTCTTTCTTTTTTTTTTTTTTTTTTTTTTTAAAATAGCAATCTTTTATTAGGTTGGAATTCGATTTAAATTACCTTTCTCTTGTTTTCTTGTTTTTCACTGTGGAAACAGAGAGTGCAGAGGAACCTAACAATTTTGAATAAACGTACCAACAGCGGTTGATCCTGCATGTGCCTTCTCTTACCAGTTGTTGGGATTATTGTTCTAGTTGTTGCTATCTGGTTGCTAGTCAAGTACTTGTAATACAAACATGTATGTACACAAAAGCTTTCTCGCGGTGTTTTGTGCTTTGGTTTGCAAATGGCTATTATGACCGTTGATGTTAATACAGTAGTTCGAGTCTCCTGGTTTCCTCTCATGGTTTTGTTTAGTGTGAACTCCTATTGTTCTGGTTCTAAACAAGATGCTTTGTAAACTTCAAAATTGTACAGCTCCAAATGACATGTCCCCTATACTTTTCCTGCATGATTTTCAATCCCCACTTATGTGTATCAAGTTGTACTCCTGTGAAACGTAAGGCCATCTCCAACTGGTAAAATTTTATTCAAATTTGAATACAAGCTTCATTTGATATGAAACTTTCTAATGGGTTTACTCAAATTCTCTTATAACATTGTCCCTTTTGTTGAATAAGGTATAAAATCTGAGTAAGAGCATCTCCAACTTTTATGCCAACCCATATAAAATCAAATTTCAACAAAACTCGTAAAAGAGAACCTTTCAATCTTTACTCGTACTCATATCAAAATTTGCGTAAAATTGAAATTGATATGGTTTGCATTGATGATTGGAGTGGGAGGTTTTTATGGTGCTTTTACCTAGAATTTAAGTTTGATATGGATTTTGAGTAAGGATTGGTGATGCCCTTGCAAAGCACAAAATTTGGGCAATGAACATGTAAATCCTCCCATTTCTTGGTTTCTAGCTGCTGTTTCTTCTGAATTATTTGTCAAAACAATTCAAAACCAAATAAGCAAACCTGGAAAAAAAAAAGGCTTGCTATAAAGAAAAGAATCAAAACCATTACACAAACACAATCAAATCACCACCTCACCCCCTCAGGAAAAAAAGGGGAAAAGGAAAAGAAAAAAAAAACACAAGGAAAAGATATATAAGGGAAGGAAAAGAAAAAAGAAAAAGGAATGAAGAAAGACAACAACAAAAAAGTCTAGAAAAAGAGCTTTCTTGAAGGTGAGGCAGATGACTTGAGGGAGACGGGTATATTCTGGCTTTCTTGCCCTCCTCCTTTCCCTCTCTCCGCCCACTTGGATCCCCTTGAATCCGTTAGAAGTGTCTTCTGAAAGGATTGTGTGAAACCAGTCGCAATTATAGTCATGTGTATCTCCCCATTGTATCGCTCATCTATAACCGCTCCAAATATAATGTTCACAGAAGGATCTGCCAAACTTGTCACAACCTTGCAGAGAGGAAAAGAATCCATAAGAACTCATCACACACACACACACACATACACACACACACACACACACACACTCTCTCTCTCTCTCTCTCTCTCTCTCTCTCTCTCTCTCTCACACATGTGTGCCCACTCACGCAGACACACGTCCTAGGTGGAAGATGAAGAAAGGAGTTTGAAAATCCCGAAACTGTACTACAATTACTCAATGTACTCATATTTGTTACTTCCCCAAATTTTCCCATGGTATGACTGTAAACCACAGGCTTGTAATATAGTTAGTCCTATATTACATGAAAAATGCAAGCTAAAATGACTACCAACCAAATTGCCAAATCACTTTAAAGCATGTTTAAGCTTATTATTTTTTTTTTCTTGTGCTCAAGAATGCAAAAAAATAAAATAAAATGAGAATGAAAATACAACATTGGAGACATGAACATATGAAGAAACTCCAATGAGATCAGAGAAACTCCAAGAAACTCCAATTATGTTGCAAAATGAATAGTTCAGTCATAACTAGAGGGGTCCTAATCTTACAATCCCCAATTTTTCAACACTGCCCTAGCTTTTTTATAGTGAGAGACACTGAGAGAAGAGGGAAAATATGTATGCGTGTGTGCATGTGAATCAATATATACTCTTGTTTTCATTCATATTCTTGCAAACGTTAATCTTGAACTAACAAGTAGATATATGGGTATAAACAAACAAGTTGTTAAAGAATCACTAAGGATGGCCTCTGTGGTACCATGGTTCCCAAATCAATACACCTTGACCCTACTGGTTGTTAATGTTGATGCCAAATCAATACACCTTGACCCTACAATGTATAATGAGAGACACTGAGAGTGAGAGTATAATCAAGAGTGATAGTCTGATTTTGAGAGAGAGATTTGAGAGAGACTTCCCCAAATCTTTCAATCTCCATTTTCTTTCAAAATCAGCCCTAGTTTTTGAGGAGTGAGAGTGAGAGAGACTGAGAGAAGAGAGAAGAGAGAAGAATACCTCTTGAAGTTGCTGGAGTGTGTGGGAGGCCGGAGTCCAAACGTCGTTCGCTAGAAGTCCCTCTCGCACGAGCGAGCCACTCGTCGCTCGCGCCCTCTCTCTCTCTCTCTCTCTCTCTCTCTATTTCGCCTTTTCTCTTCCCATTCTTTTTGTGGTCTTTTGATTCACAGCCCTCTATTTCATTCTGTGGGCCCCATTTTCCTCACGTGCAAAAATCAACCCTTATTTTAAGATACACTGATATATATACATATATAGATATATATATATATATATTAGGAATCAAATAAATTTGTATTTGAATTTTAAAAATCCTAGATTAAACTAGGGGTAGAATGGTCTGAAATATTTTTATGGACCTATCTTCAAATAATTTTTTGTGTTGGGCTATTATAACAAAGATACACAAAATGTGATTTAATACTAGTTAACCCAAGAAAAAAAGAGAGAGTTAAAAGAATAAATGAAAAGAAAGAAAAAAAAAAAACCTAGGACCTAAATAATTGAATTCTTTTGGTGAGAGACAGATGTCTAAATCTCTAATGCACCATTGCGGCAAAGAATGTGCCAGAAGCGGGGCCAATCCGCGTTTGAAACACTTGACGTCCCCAAAAAAGGTTGTTAAGAGTGCTGTTTTAGTGAAAGAAATTTATCACACGCACTTAAAAGTGACATGTCAACAGTCAAGTGACACGTGTGACACTGTCAAAGCGAGTCGTGGTGGGGGAGTTAAATACAACTAGTCGATAACCCGTGCAAATGCACGGAAATTTGTCGAAAAATAGAAATATATTCCAAACTAAGTACTAACATAAACTACCAAATTTTGTGTAGATGCAACAATTATATTTCTTAAAGGACATTCTACTAACGCATCGAACAACATACTTTTAACATCTGCTTCTATGAACCATAGTTTTAAGATATAAATAAGAAGACATCTGATTTTTTTCTTTGCAGCAAGAAGAATACCACATGTGCAAAAGCACAAGAAAAATAAAAAATGAATTTTTTCTGCACAAATAGGGCAATTGCGTTCCCGAACGGGGTTATAGTCATGAACAATTTTGAGTAAAACTGTCGCACAAGCTAAATAAATTTTTTTAGTGTAAATCCTCCAAGAAAGGAAAGAATTCGTGACTGAAATATCTAACATTAATTGGGTGCTTGAGCTGATTTAACCACTTTACAATCAAGTAGTCTCATTTTAAGTTTATTTGACCCCAATGTCACATGAGATGGAAACCCAATTGAAAAGTACAAATTTAATAACCACAATGATACTCTTTTTCCTACTTCACAACTTTTTATAAATTTAAAGTATGTAACAAAACACAAACTGGGTAATCGAATTAGAACTGTATGCAAAATATTTATATTCATGTACACAAATAACCTTCAATATATATGCACATATAAGATATATATGGCCTAAATTAAAGAAACCTTCACTTACTTGGAGCTCAGAATCTTCATTATGATCGATGCATCAAAAATGTCAATTTGCAATGAATGATGGAAATCCGGCTAAATGGGTCAATCATCTATTTCTATGAGTTATCATGGATTCTGGGGGAATACATGAGTACACATGTATGCATGTAAAAGATGAGAGAAGAGGAGGAATTTTAACCTTTCATTTATTTAATAAAGAAAATAAAGTGAATGTTATAATCATTTTGCAAACTTATTGATTCATGGGATAAGAAATGAGAGAAGACGAAGAGTTGAAACTTTTCACTCATTGATGGCAGTGAAGATGAAGAGCATACGGTTAGCAATACCAAAAAGAGGAGAGAGAGAGAGAGAGAGAGGAACATTGTATTTGCCATGTAGGCGCCACATAGATTGAAGTCTCTCGTAAGAAAATTCCACCTAGGCGCCAAGTGGAGCATTGTGGGAAGGCTTTTGGCCTTGCCTTTTAGATATATATAATAGATACGAGAAATTATTCAATGAGCAGCTTACACAAAACCTTGTCGGCTCAGACACGTCGATTTGTGATGCCGGGAAATGCTTTTTTATTTTTTTTTGGTAACCGGGGGTGTCCGAGTCAGTTTGCGCGCACCTCGACTAATCCCCTGAGACCTGGAGGCGCCGGAAAATGCTACACTCATTCTTTCAATCACATTCCAAATCACACCTATTGCAGCACTGTTTTAAATATATGTACTTTGTGTTGTTTGAACTCATCACTTTTTCTGTATATTATTTACATAGCACATAGTACATATATTTAAAGTAAGGTGTGATTTAAGAGGTAATTAGAGGAGTGAGTATAGTATTGTTATTGTGATGCCACACCCTAACGTGAACCAATAGGAGAGAAGAGACTCTCCTTAGTAGCCAATATCAGAGATGTGGAAGAATGAATGTAAGATTTGGATATGTTTTAGCATTACCCATTTGTGATTTGGTGTCTCCTCTTCGGCAAATCCTACGGTGGCCCATTATCCACATTCTTCTAATGTGACTCCGACACCTGTCAAGGGATCATGTCCACGTAATCACCTGCACCATCTAATTGTTCGCCCCCAAATCTTCCTACTAATCTACAAAATGCCACCACCACCGAATTCTCCTAATCCTACAAAAGATTAGTTAAAAAAAAATTTTCATTTTTCTCACCCATTTAAGGGTTGGGTGTGCATAACCCAAGGACTCTATTGGCCAATACAGTGGGACCTACGATTAAATAAATATTGTTTAATCGTAGGTCCTATTGCATTGGCCAATGAAGTGCTTGGGTTATGCTCACCCAGGGTGAGCAAATGTGAACTCAAAAAAATATTTGCCATGCTTCCAACCAACTCAGCTAGCCGAGTTGGTCCGGGCGCCAAGGTTATATGTTCGCAAGTTTTCTCACGAGTTTAAATGAGTTGAACTTTTTTACGAACTTTTTCATAAGCTTAAATGAGTTGAGCTTTCAAGTGATCACGAGCTTTCTCGCAAGCTTTTTAACGAGATGTTTTGCGCACCCTTTAAAATTATGTAGTTTAATATAATAAATTAGTCATTTATCAAGCCTATTTTTCAAGATTTGTCATGCTTTCTCTAAAATTATATAGTTTTATAATATATATATATACACATAAGTCAGTATACAAACTCTTTATCAAGCCTATTAACGAGCCTACTCACGAGTCTTAATCAAACGTGTTCACGAGCTCTGGCGAGTCGAGTCATGAGCCCTTGTTGAGCAGCTCAGCTCATGTACACCCCTGGTCAAGGGTTCGATACATCTTTAAAGGCCGAAGAAGTTGAGGGGATGAATCTCAAGATCCCTAACTTAATTGGGCGTGTGTTTGTTGTATGTTGGTGCATGTACCCAAATTTTTCCGACTGTTCTACTCGTATAAAACGACAGTAGGTAAATTGTTTAAACACTAGGTGGGACCCGAAGGCACGGAGGACAAGTTGGGAGATTTATCTACGTGTAATATCTATAATTTTTGTTGTACTTTTGTATTCATGTATATATAAATAAGATTTTGTATGTTTGAACTTACCTTTTTGTAATGACCTTCCCAATCGATTGAACTTTAATCAATCGATTGACTTAGTGTCCCTCTCAATCGATGGAACCCATATCAATCGATTGAACCACTACTGACATGAATCAGTGACGTGGACCCACTGCAATAAATTGGACCATTCTTAATCGATTGAATCTTGACCGACCTGATCTCAATCGATTGAACCCCATTCAATCGATTAAATGGGACTGAACATTGGTCACCAAATTTACTTCATGCTGCTGTAGTTGATCACCCCTTCCCTATATATATGTATCACTCACACACACACACACACACACACACACAAAAGTTTCTGGAACTGAGTTATTTAGAAAGAGAAAGTTAGATCATATATATATACACGAACACTCACACACACACTTAAAGAAGAGAACATGGAGAGTAGAAAAAGGAGAAGAAGAAGAAGACAGAAAGCAGAAGAAGGAGAAAAAGAAGGAAAAAAGGGAAAGAAGAGAAAGATAGAGAACTCCCCCGAGGTCCAGCGCCCATCCCAAGCTCCACCGTAGTCACCGAACTTCACCAGTGAGTGTCTAAACTCACTGAGTACCATAGTTATGTTTTTTATATGTGTTTTGGCAAGAAAGAACGGACCCCGAACATGCGCAGAGTGTCCAGTTCAATTCTAGGAAGAAGATGACTTCTCAATTGATTGAACATGGTTTCAATTGATCGATTGAACATGGACCAATCAATCAAAAAAGGGCCAATCGATTGAACAAGGATGAATCGATTGAACTTCACTTCAATTGATTGAGTGGATCACAATCGATTGGAAATGATTCTAATCAATTGGATAGGACAGAATGTTCAATGTTCTAGTTAATTGTACATAAAGAACTATTAAGCTATTTCATATCATACGTTGATTATGGGAGGTTCCATCAGAATAATACACACGTTGAATAATGGGCTTAATGCATTGAATAGTGGAACCATTGGTATAATGATGATATAATGTTGTTAACCGGATTGAGAAGTCGACATGTATAGTAGTGGGTCTATCAATCGCGAAGGTTGATACTATTCATGATCGAGTGCGTGGATACGACGCAAAGATCGTACGATGTCGAGTGTGGGATCCTAATGAGCTGAGATAGTCAGGTGTGTTCAGTTATGAAGCATGTGGATTTTAGAATGGTGTAAATGGTTTAACCCAAGTGAGAGGTCTAGGGTTGTGCGAGACGTGTTCATTGAGAAAGTTAGGACTGTATGTCAAGCTTACGTATGATAGGGCTGGGATTGCGTGTCAGGTTATATGTCGAGAATGTATCAGGGAGTATTGGCCATAATATGTCGGGGCATGTTGGCCAGAATATATCGGGGCATATTGGCCAGAATGGGTCGAGGCGGTTTGGCCAAAACGTTAGGACTGCATGTTACGATTAATAGATTGTGTGGTATGTGACTATGTGTCAGATTTATATGCGAGAGAATTGGGACTACGTGTCGGGTTTGATAAGTTGTGATGTATTGGGAAATGTGCCAGGTTGTAATGAGCGATTCGAGAAGTGAGTTGAGTAAGGTAGAATGTAAAGCTATATGTGAAACGTGGACTCAAAAGTCCATGTTATGTTGGGATTGGTTGGGACGATGTCCGTTGTTATATATTGAGTTGGTGCATTCACAAATGTGAACGACGAGATGACCTTTAATGATATTGTTTTATATACTATATACATATTGATACTTGGTAAGTATTTACATTCACTCAGCTTTCGTAAGCTGATGATGGTTATGCTTTCACTCCCTGATTCTGTATAAATAAAATAGGATTTCCTCATGATCCTTAGCAAGACTAGCTCCCTAAAATACACAAGTAGTCCCACCTCTTTATTTATTTTCTTTCATTTCTCTCACTTTTCTCTCAGCTACCTTCCCCCCACCCCCCTCCCCCCAAATCCCTCTATGCTCCCTATCTATCTATCTATCTATATATATATATATATATATTTTGGTATATATAGAGAGAATGAGGGAGAGGTTTGGATCTTTTTTTATTTTGCCTCCTTGGTGATAGTTAGTATGATAACCAATATTTTCATGTAGTTGCTTATTATATTCACATCACTTGTGGGACACACGTATGACAAAATATACACTCCTGTGATTAAGATAATTGCACATTCAATTATTTAATTAAGATTATAAGTGTCAATTAATAATTATTTGGGTGTCTGGTTCGGGACACTGAATTGGTAAGTAATGCCGGTTTCGATGAGTAAACTTGTGATTGATGTTCCAAATGATGAGACAAGTGTGTGGAAATACCCTTATGTGTTTAAATATTTATTAAGGCATATGTGAATTATAGTTTAATTGTTTTAATTATTTATTGTTAGATGTGACCATTTTTTTGGTCAATTTGAGTACCCTTGTGAGTATGAATTGGACATGTGACATAATTGATAGGCTAATTAGTGTCTTCTATGATATTTGGATCACATTTGGGACCATGGTAGTGGGATCCACACATGTGCCACCTAACTAGGAGGTGACACATGGCAAAAGAGGTGACTACCAGGCATTGTTTTACATGCATGAGCTTTTGCTAGCAATCAAAAGCAAGTATAATTTTTGTAGATGCTGTCTCTCACACATGTTGAAAATCCACATATAGTATGCTTATGAATAAGAAGAGATTGGAGATAAATACAAGGAAAGTATGAGCATTTGAGGATGAACATCCTAGTTGGATAATGAGACGAAGTAAAAAAAAAATGGGATAACTATCACCAAGGAGGCAAAATAATAAAAGATCCAAACCTCTCCCTCATTCTCTCTATATACCGACATATATATATATATATATATAGGAAGCATGGAGGGATTGGTGGGGGGGGGGGGGGGGGGGGGGGGGTGTGTGTGTGTGTAGGTAGCTGAGAGAAAAGTGAGAGAAGGAAAGAAAAGAAATAAAGAGGAGGGACTACTCATGTATTTCAGGAAGCTAGTCTTGCTAAGGTTCATGAGGAAATCTTATTTTATTTATACAGGATCGGGGCGTGACAGAAATTGTATTAGAGCCTGTCCCCAGCTCGAAGTATGGGACTGAGTATAGGAGGTGACGAACAAAGTTGGTGATACAAATAGGTACGATACTTAGTTCCACATCGCCTGAGCGAGTCAATGAAGGTATTTATTTAGCACTAAATTTGTTTTATTTAAAAAAAAAAAGGTTGTTTATGATATTTGGAGTGGTTTACCAAATGATTTACATTTTAAATTCAGAAATGAATTTCTAAAAGGTAGGAATAATGTAATACCCTTAACTAAAATTTTATATTGTGCCTCTAGAATTATTTATTTTTTAAAATTGGGCCAACGTTGACCTCTTAGTAATAAAAGTTTTGAGCTAAAACACTATATTGTTTTTTTGAAAGGAATGAACTTCTGAAGTAGTCTTCATTTCGTTGACATTAGATGAGATACATCTAGAAGACAATAAAATAATAAGACAAAACACGAGTCATAGGAGTGTCAAGGTTAGAGAATCTTTTTGAAATCATTTGGTAACTTTAGATGTGTTGATGATATGTATATATAAATTCATATCTTGGTTTGCTAGTATGTAAATTAATTGTGCAATTAAAAAAATTGGCATTGGTTAGGGTTGTCGCCTAATAGTAACTAAGGGACTGGGTTGGTCTATGTTGAGACCATGAGTGTGGACACGGGTTGGTGGTGAAGCAAACACCAAAGTGGTTTGGTCACAATAGTAAATGAGATTTTTGCATGTATATAGCAAAGATTATCTATGCAGATACTATAATCCAATGGATGCATAATGTTAAATTCATGTGAATAACATATTTGATAAGGTCAAGTCTGGGACTAAGAACTGTGGTTTACATATTTGCAAACCAACTGTGGTTTGTTGGGATGGCTGGGTCTAAGAAAGTCCTATAGTTAGTACACTAATATGCTATTCTATTTCAAGCTAGGCTGGTGGATAGTATACACCTTTCGAGCAGGGCTGGGGTGCTATAGCCATGTAATGGCTAGGATTAAGATAGTCCTACAGGTAGTGCGCTAATATACTATTCCATTATAGCGGGGCTAGTGGATAGTGTACACCTTTCAAGCTAGGCTAGGGTGCTGTGGCCATGTGATTGTACACATTTGAGCTGGGCTAGTGTGTATAATACCAATGATAATATGCTGATTGATAACTTGTTAAAAATAAAAGATTTATAAATGAATTATGACATATGCATACATTGAACAATGTGAAATTTAGTATAAGCTTATATGTGTGAAATGTGATTTATGTTGCCAATAGCAACGGATGACAAATAAGATACTTTTGAGTAAATGAAAAAAAATTCTTTTAATAAGCATGTGACATCATTAAATTTTGTCACATAGAAGACAAAAATCGTTGAGTTGAGAAGTTTAGTTGGCCCTTCTATAAGAAAAATGGGCAAATGAATATTTGTATTATTGGTTAATGAAAGTACGAGTTGTAGCACTATTGATCTACTTTGATTAAAATCATTGGAGTTTAGTATTTTACTTTTGACATGTCTTATTTGACACTTGGTATAGATGGAGATGGTACGTGCTCAATTTTGGGGACAAAATTCCTTTTAAGGAGGGTAGAGTGTGATAACTAGTATTTTCACGTAGTTATGTATTATATTCACATCACTTGTGGGACTCACATGTAACAAAATATACGTTCCCATGATTAAACTAATTGCACATTCAATTATTTAATTGAGATTATTTGTGTCAATTAACGCTTAATTGGAGGTAAGTTTTGACCCACGGGTTGACTTTGGGTGTCCGACTGGGGACACTAAATTGGTAAGTAATGTCGGTTCCGATGAGTAAACTTGTGATTGATGTTCCATTTGAGATGAGACAAGTGTGTGGAAATACCCTTATGTGTTTAAATGTTTATTAAGGCATTGTGGACACGCAGCCTCCGTGAGCCCACCCCCGTTTCTGTTTTTGGGTTTCGGAATTGATTTTCCTTTATTTTGAAATTGATTTGAAAAGGTAAAGAAAAGGTCTGTTGAAAACAGATAAAGAGTCGCCATTTGGTCTTTAAGGAACCAAGAAACCTAAATTTGACTCACCCAAATGGATAAAGGGCACCGGCTTTTCATAACCAAAGAACTTGGCTCGGGGTTTTGGTACGAGAGAGGAAGGAGCCTTTGTCATGACTAAAACATCCTCAACTCGCCCCGTCTCTCGACAGGCCTCAATTAGCATCCAAATAATCATCTTATACTATGTTTGGTTCGATAGTTAATACTATGATAGGTATATTACATCACATAAGAATGTTGAAAATGGAAGATCTAAAGATAAGATATCATTCATGAGATCTAAGCCAAGTATCATACAATGCAAAGTGAAAGATCACACAAAACAAACCTAGGAAAAAAAAAATCGTCTAATCACATATCAAGTAATCAAGTTTTACTAATCTAAAGGGGACATTAATTGTTCTTGAAACAAATAAACAAAGAGATCAAAAATATGCTTAGCAAGCTAGAATGATGCATGTTAATCTTTGAGAAAAGAAGACCTCTCAATCCCCGGGACGGATGAGAAAGGAAGATTAGATCGAGGGAAGCATAGACGTGTGATCAAATTTATTCCTTACAATCTTCTTAGATTAGGAGTCACCAAAAACCCCAAATCTTGCATGGATGCAATGCATGGCCTTAGAATGTGCCAAGGTCGTAGTGTGTTTGTGCACATGAGTTTTCTAAAGTGACTTAGAAGTCTAGAAGATGAATGAATGTATGGGGGAAATCATCATGGGATATATACAAATATGATATGGACCACTTCCTAGGATATGAACTAATTTGAAGTACATATATGCATCAAATCAAAGGATGGAAGTAAAAGTATACTTGCTGTGAATAGTGGACAGAACAGTGACTTGATCTTGTGGAAATTGAAAAGTAGGGCTAGAAATGTTTTCAATGCATGATTTTTTTTTATGGAGATCATCCTTATTGTGTCTAGAATACAAATAAAAAAGCCAATCCTCAATAACTATTTTAGATTGAGAGAAATGATATAAACAATAGGGGTCACTCAGAAACAGAATCCGTACTGTCGACTGAAATGTCAAAAAATCTTAGAAAATGAAAACAAAACATCTAGAAGCCCATATTATACAAAACGTTTCCTAAGACACTAAAGTTAAAAGTAAAAATGAGTTGGGACCATGCCTTTTGGAAAATTTTTCTATAAAATAAGTTGAAAGTCAACCAAGCTGCTATGACAGCAAATACAGAATGTCTGGAAGGAATGTTTGGGTCCATATAGACCCCTTCCAAGTGTTTTCAAGTCAAACCAAAAATCATGGGTGTTCTCTAATGAGTTAGGAAGGCTTTTCAAGTGGTCTTATGTTAATAATTTGAGTATTGAATCCTAGAGAAATCTTTGAACTCAGATTGTTCACTGTTTTGAAGATTTTGGGAAGAACTAGGGTTTTATTCTTTAAAATCAAAATAAGGGATTTAAGAGGGGTTTTGAAATAGAGGTTTTGAAAGTGTATTTTCAGCACTTAAATGGAGATTATGACCACTTGAAATATCAACATTGAACTCACATCAAGAACCTCTAAGATTGTTGGAGAGCATTGTTTTCATTTGAGCATAACTTCAAGAATACTTTGGAAGTATTGAAGTTGGAATCATTATCTATCAAACATGTTTTTGAGGTCAAGAGCTACTATCCATAAGGATTCACTCACCTCAAACACCATGTCATCATTTACATGATGATGAACTAGTAAGTAATCAAAGAAAGATAAAAAAGAAATAAGGTGAGAAGAGATGAACATAATATGTAAACAAGCAAATAATAACAATCAATAGATGATAATCAATGTGATTTTGGACTTGTAGCTTGGTGTTTCACTCATATATATTGACATTTGGACATGGAAGTAGCTTCCTAACTCAAGAATGCTCAAGAATGGTGGTTGGGAAGGATTTGAATGTGAAGTATAAGAGAAGTAATGGAAGGAAACAAGATTGGAACTCACTTTCTTATAGAAAATCAGTGGGAGAAGCTCCCTTTTCTCTTTTCTAAATCTATCTCTATTTCTCTTTCTCTCTACAACTTTCTCAAACTTTGCACATGGCCCCCCTAAAATGAAGAGCAAAGGAGGGTTTATATAGGCCAATTTGGGGTGATTTTGAGATTTAGAAAGTGTTCCCATTGGTTTCAAACATCTGTGAACAAGAAACTACGTCGTTTTGGCTTTCAATTATTTAATTTGGACTCCAAAATAAATTACAAAAATGGATTCTGCGGGGGTTGAGTGCCGCCGAGGCACTGTCCATGTGCTATCATGGTAGTGGTCTAGTGCCTCCGCGGCACTACTCCTCAGATGCCCAAAAATTTATATTTAGGCCCCCAGAGGTTCCGGTATTCGCGAAAAGGCCCTATTTTGTCCGAAATTCACAAAAATGCGTACGAACTCCAAATTGAGCTTGTGATATACCATTGGAAAGGTAATGGATTCTACTTTCCATAAAAAATGGTTTGGAGTCAGGTCACTTTGAAAGGTTTTGCGGTATTTGCGATAAAAGTCGATTTGATCGTCTTTTTCACCTTCGGAAATCCATAATAAATTCGTTTTGAGTTCATAAATTATATGCGATATACCGTTGGAAAGCTATTGACCTCTAATATCCATAAAAAATATTTGAAAAATGACAAGGCATTCCGGTTTCAAAGTCAACTTTTAGGTCAAATCGGTCAAACTTGGGATCTCCAAGAAGTTCAGGAACCTTTGGGAGCTCCCAAGAGCTGACGTTTTCGTCCGATTTTCTTTTAAAACTCATTTTAGTACTTTTCACATGATCTAGAATGCTCTTGGAACTTTTTAGAGAATTTGGATGATTTTGGTCAAACCCTGGTCAAACCTAGGTCAAACTGGTCAACGGGGACTTTCGGGGAACTTTCGGGACTTTCGAGGGTCTCTGCGAGCTGATGATTTCATTTGATTGTGATTCAAAACTCCATTTTAGTAATTTTTATGACGTAGTATGTTTCCAAAACTTTCGGTCCAAATCTGGGAGTTTTGGGGCTTTCATGGGTATTTTGGTCATTCTGAGCATTTTGAGTGATAGAACTAACTTCTAGGAGTCCTTTTTGAGTCTTTTTCGATCATTGTGAACCACCAAGATATGGGTCTCCTAAATTTGATAGCCAACAAAATGGGGTATCTACAGGCATATATGGATTATAATTTAATTATTTTAATTATTTATTGTTAGATGTGACCATTTTTGTGGTCAATTTGAGTACCCTTATGAGTACGAATTGGACACATGGCATAATTGATAAATTAGTGTCTTCATATGATATTTGGGATCACATTTGGGACCATAGTAGTGGGATCCACACATGTGTCACCTAACTAGGAGGTGACACATGGTAAAAGAGGTGGCTGCCAGGCATTGTTTTACATGCATGTGCTTTTGCTAGCAATCAAAAGCAAGTATAAATTTTGTAGGTGCTCTCTTTCTCTCTCTCTCTCTCTCTCACACACACACACACACATGTTGAAAATCCACATATAGTATGCTTATGAATAAGAAGAGATTAGAGATAAATACAAGGAAAGGATGAGCATTTGAGGATGAACATCCCAGTTAGATAATGATAAGTAGTACAAAAAAAGGGATAACTATCACCAAGGAGGCAAAATAAAAAAAGATCCAAACCTCTCCCTCATTCTCTCTATATATTCATTCTCTCTATATATCGATATATATATATACATATAGCTAGATAGATAGATAGATAGATCAATAGGGAGCATGGAAAGATTAGGGGGTGAAGGTAGCCGAGAGAAAAGTGAGAGAAAGGAAATAAAAGAAATAAAGAGGAGGGACTACTCATGTATTTTAGGGAATAGTCTTGCTAAGGATCATGAGGAAATCCTATTTTATATATACATGATCGGGGCGTGACATATGCCGCTGGATATTCTACATCCAGCATTCCCAAATTATGAAAATGCAGAGGATGAATACCTTACCAGAGGCTATGAGGATGAAGCCTACTATGACGGAGGCTATGCTGGAGACGTGTACTACGCAAGCTGAAGATCTGAAGCTATGTCATAGTTAGTTATGTTTATGTTTTAAAGACTTTTGTATTAGAATAAAGTTTGTATTCGGCATGAGTTACCTTAATACTTTATTACATTTCCGTAAATACTTAAGGTTTGTTATAGTTAGTATTGAACTCTGACTATATTATGTTAAGCTTAGACATTCCAAATGCATCGGTTCATTCATTACTCTGATCATTGAACTTTATTTATGGATAATATGTAGGAGGTTTCAAAAACTTTAAATCATGCACAACGGAAAAATCAAGTTCAAAACTTTGTTTGGTAAGCCAGATCTACTTCTAATTGATCTATAGATGCATATGAATGAGTGATTCGTGTTCAATATAGCATTCTTGACTTCATGATTTTACTCTTATTGGACACGAATTATCACCTAAACTGGGAGATTTAATGGATAAATTGTGCTTTTGTTAATCTTGTTTATTGTTCACCTGTTGCTAATAAAAATTTCTTTCTTGTAGGAATTGGGGACTTGTTCAAAGTGAGAATCAATCCTGTTTGGTTTTTATTTCATAAAAAGGGGAAGGAGACATATTCAGCATAAGCGGATCAATCCGACCTTACACTGCGGATCGATCCATGATTTTGAAGGAAGCTACTACCCAGAATTTCCATTTCGAGTCGATCCGGCCTCAAAGGGTGGATCAATCCACGTTCTTCAATGAGGATTCTGCTGGCCCAGATGAATAGCGGATCGATCCGCCCAATTGCCGGGGATCAATCCGCCCCTGCTGTAGTTTTCTCCCTTTTTAATTTCAAGTTTTCCATTTGGTGGATTTTGTATAAATAGGATGAGATAGGTTTTTTTGGGGGGATCTTTTACTTTATTTTATCTATCATTTTTGCTCTCATTTTGGAACCCCCTTGGGTTCCCTTCCATTTTTTCTTCATTGTTGTAAACTTGAAGCTTGGATTAAAGTTTTAATAGCTAGGTAAATCTTTTCTCTTTTCCTTTGTTGATATTGCTATGTTTTCCATTATTAGTTAAATTTACTTAGGTTGTGGATCATGAACTCTTGGATTTAATGTTGTAGCATTTCTAGGGTCATTTGTGTAGGATTCAAAACTAGGGTCTCATCTTATCTGTCTTGCATCTTTGATTGTCAAAACTTAGACTTTGAATCCTACCCTAAGTATTTCATATGGAATATTATGTAACCTTGTGTTTTACACTCCATGTATTTGATAAATATTGTGCGTGGGATTTAAAACTTGGTGTTTTCATCTTTGATATCAAGCATCTTTGATCGTTCAAACTCTTGAGTTTTAAATACTATATTCTGAAGACTTTATAGGTGATTTATCCACCAAGTAGATTAGTTAGTGTAGGGTGGACAAATCATTCGGATTAGAAGCCATGGAGGCTTCATTTTGTATGTCATGCATCCTTGATAGTTAAATGTTAGCTTCAAATCCATTTCTATGGAAATCTCAAAGCTCCTTTCATCTAAGACATAGTTGCACTCCTTGTGTTTGATAATATACTACAATGAGATGTTACCTTAGAATATGATTGAAATATTAGTCCATTCATCTTGTTATGACCCAAGATGGCAGGAATGATCCCAACCTATTACTTTTTAGATTAGTTTTCCCTTTTATCCTCAAAAAACCTCAAAAGATGCAAAGTCATTTTCCCACTTTTTATCATCTTTTCTTATTTATTTCTTTTAAGCATTATAATTAACTTCTAAACTTTCCAAACGTTGTTCTTGTATCAATCCGTGTGGACTTGACACCCTATTTCTAACATACTACGTTTTTAATAGGGTTAATAAAAATACTTGATTTTGACATAATCAATGAGATTTTACCTTTGTCTTCTCCCTTGGTGTGCATTAACTTCTTCCAGAAAGTCTTCACCTGTATGACTCCTTGAATGATTCCCAGAGAGGCTAGGGTTGTGGGAACCCTAACAAAGAGGAGATGAAGGATTGGAGAAACCCCAAAATAGTTTCTGTAGAGCTAGAGTTATAAAAACGACGTTCAACTTAATTCTTGTCACGCCCCGAAGTACCAAAAATAGGGAAAAATAAATTTCCTTTATGGGTTTGTAGACACGTGACTGGTTTGTGAGTGTCACCTGATTGTCCAAACATGCTTATAACCATAACATAATATGGGAAGATGACTATGTTCAGCGGAAGCAGGAAACTAAAACATTCAAGTCTTACATCAGTAGTATATTACAAGCCCAAAGATAACCAAAAGGTACATATTACAAGTCCAGCTAAACTATTACATCATTAAACATATTAATAACGTAACTATGACAAAGAGCAGCTCTAAGATCTTCAGCTGGTGAAACCATAGCTTTCCTCGTAGTAATCTTCACCAGCATAGTCTTCAGTAGTAAAGTCCGCATCTTGATAGCGGTTGGTTCCGTCTGAACCTGCAAAGGAGTTTTTTTCTTTTTGGCAATGAGCCTCACTGGACGTGGAAGGTCTAGCGGCATGAAAAGCCGTTAGCGGTTAATCTAAGTGAGGGTCCCCTTAAGGTTACCACCACCAAGGTAAGTTACTCTTCATTTATTCTTATTCTCAAACTATGTCTCATTAATCTTTTCTTATTCTCAAAACTATGCCTTGTTTAAACCCAATCATTCCTTTTGAAACTTAACTCAGAACTGAACTGACCAACGACATTGACTGAAAGAAGACTTAACTCCAAACGCATTTACCGGTCAAGAAAGAACAACACTCGATAAAGAACCGCTTGATTGAACACATCACTGATGATCCTTAGAACAAGTGTGCGGGATATTAATAGTCTCTTGGTCGAACACGTCATGCTGATGTGTAGACAGATATACATAACATCATAGAATACATTCTCCTTATTTCATCCTCGTGCGTGCAAATGCGTGACCGATGCGACTTACTCCCAACCCTTTTCAAAGACACTTGCGTTTCAAAACAAATACTTTTAAAAACCATTTCATTTCAAAACCAAAACTTTCCAACACCAAATCATTTCGAACCAAACCATTTTACTCATTAACTCAATCTCATCATTCAACTTTCTCATCCACTTGACAACACGCGGTACATCAAGGATGATAACATGCTATAAAAGCCGATTCATACTTATTCCCTTGCTAGGCCGCCGGACGTCTTCACAGCGCACACTATCTGTAAACAATGGAACTGGCACATGGGACGTCTTCAACCATGTGTATACTCTCACCGGTCGTCTACACGACTGAGAAGTATATTAAAGCACTAGCCGGACGTCTTCAACGATACATGGGACATCTTCAACCACGTATGCGCATCACCGGACGTCTTCAACGACGAGAGGCGCGCTAGGAACTCTAACCGTCCATGTCCACCTGGCTCGTCAGCCGTTGATCCATCAGATCCAATATTCACATCTCTTTCACATTCATCTATCTCTTCTCATTCACATCCTCATCAAACACTTCTTTCTCTCATGCAACGCACACTGACACATGTCATGAAATGCACGTATGTCCACTATCAATATTCACATGCAAATCTACTTTCATTCATCTTTATTATTAACATGGCATGCATTAACTATTCCAATCAATAACATCGTAAAACGTGCATTTATCACCTTAACAGCGAAAACATAATCATGTAGACATGGATCACATAACAAAGATTTGATACCAGTAAACATATAGATGAAACCCTTAACATACTCATCTACGCGATAGCACTACCATAGCACGAGATTTTCATAACAACACAGGTACTGAAAACTAGCATCAACAATCAACACCATGTATAAACAAAACATCATACGAAAAGTTGTACATTCTGCCAGGATATATTTTCACTGGGTTGACTGAATTAACAAGATTTATTAGGGCATGATAAATTGCTTTGTAGATCAAACTCAAAACTAAAACATTGTAGATAATAGGATTATCTTCATGTACAAAAAAAATCTAACTTCAATTACATTTTTAAGCTACTCAAAATATTTATTTTACAAGACATTTCTTATATCTCGGACTGTTCTGTCCCAGATTTACAACACTGCATTGTACGTGAATTTCACCTATGAAGGAGTGGTTTTTAGACTGAGCTATAGAAGGGTTATTTGTAGATAAATGAGTTATATTTCTTCACAAAAAAACCTAGCTTAATTCTCATTTTTGAGCTACACAAAACATTCATTTTACTAAACTATGTTCTGCTGAAAGTTTTAGTTTCTCAGATTTATAACAATGCGTTGTACATGCATTTCACCCATGAAGGAGTGATTTCTAAACATTAGTACATATTATATGGGTTCTAAATTGAGTTAGATTACTCACAATTACTCACAACAACTTGAAACTAAGCTTGGATTGTTGATTTGAGCTTGATGGAGCTTGAACTCAACTTCACTAGTGAACTTCTTCTCCTTCTAACTTTCTATTTCTTCTCTCTTTTTCTCATGAACCACCCAAGTCCTAATTTTCTCTCCAAAAATTCAGATTGTGATCTAACTAAGAGAGTGTAGTGTGTGCATGTGCTTGTTTATATATAATTTCCATGTGCTAGGTGTCCTTTGCATGTTGCATGCTTAGGACATGTGTCCATTAAGTGGACATGTGTCCAAGAGGGTAGCATGTGGTTGCCACATGGCCGACCATGTGGGCCCACCTCGGGTTGTGTGCCACTACCTCGGTATGCGTGTCGGTCTCAAAGTACATGCAAACTGGTATTATTTCTAATGTCCAGGTCCAGGTACGGGACTAAGTTAAATCTTATTATGGTCGAGTTGGTATGGTTACTACAGGCTATATGGTAATAATACATCACGTCCATACCGTCATGTAATTAAAATAATAATATAATAATATAGTAGGTCCAATACAGAAAATTACAGGTGTTACATCTTCCACCACCTATCAAAGGATTTCGTCCTCGAAATCTAGATTTTGTTAGGTCTTAGAAAGTACAAGGTACTAATAATATCTCAGATTTTAAGGTTATGAGGTTCCCACTAGCTAACTAATCAGACCTTCTTAAAAATTCTTTCAAACGTCCATACTTCGTTGCTAAAACAATGCAAAGTAAAATTCATAGTTCTGACATTGAATATGGTACCTTTGGTCTTTCATCTTGTTCATTGCTGAGATTGATTTGGTGATCTGCAAGTTCTCTTTCGGGATCTTCTTTGTGGTGGAACCTTATTCTGAGTTCCTCGTTCTGGACAATCTTTGCGCACACGTCCAGTCTTTCCACAATTAAAGCACTGTGCGTATCAACTTGTGAGATGTTTCAGTGCTTTGCATTCTTTGAAGTGATGTCTAGATATTCTGCAGCTGTCGCAGATATCACGTTACTTTGGATGTGTCTGAACGGCAGTCTAATGAACTTTCCTTTCATTGTTTCTTTGCCTCTTGTGATGATTCTTGATGTATCTAGAGTTTTCCTCAATGATTGTGGGTTGCATTCGAGTAGTTGTTCAGGATACTGGTTTGTTTCTTCTGTGTCGTTAATCGGGCAAGAATCTTGCCTCTCAGCTTTTTGATGCGATGGTTGAGAAGTCTAGTTGGTCTCACGATTGTCTTCTATAACTTGTAGGGGTCGTGAATGTATCCCTCAGCATGTTAGTACGAAGAACGTTGTGGATTAACGTATCCACTCAGAAAGCGTTGTGATCTACTACACTGTTGGTGATAACGTACGCGAGTTGGTGGGCGATTCGATCGTAAATACTCCAATGTGTCGCAGTGATAGCTTCCTTTATTGTGGTCCAATAGCACGTTGCCTCGAGCGATCGATATTTCAATAGTACATTATCTTCGACTTCAAACTGAAGGTTCTTCCTTCACTAGACTGCGTAGTTTCTTGTGTCAACTCTGGGGTTGCTTGTATCCTTCCTTCATTTTTGATCCGTCTGACGTGATAACGATTGACATGGCCTTCCATATAGAGCCTCGACTGATGTCATGCCTATGCTTGACTTTGTCGTAGTTGGCAAACATTTTGATCAGCGACGAGTGGGTTCTCTCGTATTTTCTTTCCTGATGCGCCACGAGCTTTCATAATTGATGGTGTAAACTTTCCCATGTGTCTGCGATGTTGTTAATGATGTGTTGATGACGTGAGCTGGTAAGACGTCTTCTATCGTTAGGTTAGCGCGTCTGGTTTGACCGTCGGTCTAAAGGTGGGATGCGATGCTTGTTATATACTTATAGTTACTATCTGCCAATTTGTTGTACCTCTACTATAATATATATATACATATATATCAGGACACTAATCATTACAATAATACTAGATACACAAAACTATATTCATTAATAAGTCAAAATTTTGCATAATCGATTGCATAGGTTGTATCAACTTCCCTTCTTCTTCCAAGTTCATCAACAGATCTTGATTGATGTTCTTCATTGCCTCGCAATCCTTGCGGATGTGGTCCATTCCACCACATATGTAGCATCGTGATCCATGTCCTCCAATTTTTTTCGGTGTTGGCCATTCGTCGAAGTGATGTCCGCGATTTCTGCAGTTGAAACAATGTTGGCATGTTTTGCATTAGACCGATGCTATTGTTGTGTCGGACTTTCTCTTGTGCCTCATGTGTTCTTTCAGTCTTCGTGGTGCCTCTTTGCCTAATCCAGCTATATTGGGGATGGTGGTATTGAGCTGGGCTTGTCTGAGCTGCATGTGCTCTATAGCGTCCATCTCGAGTGCTTTGTAGTCCTTGCTCAAATGTCCTCTCTTGCGATAGCTGTAACAGATAACGTTTGGTTGGTTACAGGTCTTGGGAGCTTGACATTCCTTGGCCAGACATCCAGGGTTTCCACAATTGAAACAATCACCATGATCATTATTCGTCGTTTTGAGTTGTCCTTGTAGTAGGGTTAACCTTGGTAGTGTAGCAGGTTGTGGCTTGAGTGGTCTCAAAAGCGATTCTGAATGGGCGATATGGAGGTGTCTAAGCAACTCGTCTCCGTAGTCACTTATGCTAGTGCTGTCCGTGGTCTTCCATAAGTCTTGTATTAGTCTTCCAAATATACCAGTGGGATCGATCTCCTTAGGTTATGTTACTTAGCCTTCTGGACTGGTCCTCAGTTGTTTGAGATGATTCATCCATTGCAGAGATCGAGAAGATTCTTGCATTCCTACGTATGAGTTTGTGTCTATAAGGTTTCTATCATACCTTATATAAAGCAATCATAACCTGTTATATTTTACATTATAGTTATCATCATAATCCCGGTAGCTAGAATACGATGATTGAAACGATTGAACAGATTGACCCAAAATGAAGCTGAATCCGAAAAGGCATATGAATCCTCACAGGTAGAAGTATAATAGTAGAATGATGTGATCCATTCAAGAATAAAATGTAAATCTAACAATAATTGGATGACTGATTACTATGGAAGTAATCGTAGTATCTCAAGATTTGTAGGAAATGAAAGTAACTGATGGCATAAGGCCTTCAACGAATGAAATAAGAATTAGGTATTTCATAAGTGAAATAGTCCAAACGAAACCCTACTGATAAAGAATAATGTAGCAATTGAGAGAGACAATAAGAGGTCAAAATGTATAGAGAGAACAACGTTTTTGAGTTCCTAACAAAGAACAAGAACAGAGAACTCATTTAGAATTATTTCACATGAAATGAACTTGTAAGAATTTGTTCAAGGGATAATAAGTCAAAAAGAATGACTTTACAGTATCAGTAATCAAATTTATTTAGAATATTCTCAAAGACAAGGAACTTTCAAGATTTTAGTTCAAAGAATAATAAGTCAAAAGAATGACTTTCCAGTACTAGTGATCGAACTTGTTCTCAAAAGAATTTGTCAAGAATTGGATGATCAAGGTACTTACTCAAGAATTGTTGACTGGGGAATTTCTTAAAATTCAAGGAAATGAATTACTTATCAAGGAGTGTATCACAATAATTATTAACGGTAATCGGAGCCACTTTACAAAATATATAGATACCATTTTCAGAAGAAATGGCCATTAGAATAGAAGGCACCGATTTACTCAAAAGGAGTGGAATGGGCAGAAAGGATATGACTGCTTACTATGGTACTCGCCTACCATATCTAAGGTAAAGTTTGCCTCTCTTATTATCTATAACGGGTCCTCTAAGAACTCCTCCTCTGGGCCCTCCTCCTTCTTCTCGATGTCAGCTTGATCTGCTTCGTGGTTCTGCTCAAGCTTCAGTATCATCTCGTCCACGTCAACTGGTGGTGATGGATGGTCGTGTACATCATATCCTCGTCTCTGAAGATCGTCCACTGGGTCAACCTCCTCGATCGGCTCTTCATTGCTACTCGTCGGATCGTCATCAATCATCGGATCATCAACGTCATCAGTGTCATCACCATCCGATGGGTCGTCAGCTGTGTGGTCACTGCCTGCAGAGTCATCTCCTACTCGATATGTCATCGTCGCTATCCGTATCCATGGGATTTGAATCCGCATTTGGCTCTGGTATGGGATCGGGAAAGAATGGTGGTGTTGGTACTGCCATGATAATCTAGAAAAGTATATCATCGTATAATGCCTCGTCCTGGGCCATACTAATAAGCTCCTGATGAATGAGTATGGTAGTCTCGGAAGCATGGACCGACTCAAGCTGAACCCGATCCGGATACTGTAATGCATTGGTAAGCACAGCTCTCCGCATGTCCTCCTCCCAGATGTGCCTCGCCCTCTGGCAAATCCGCTGTCGATATAGTACAGGGTCGGAAGGCTGGATACGACCGTCGAGAATATAGTGTCCTCTGAAATCGTCGTGAACAAAGATCAGCTCCATAGTCTTGCAAGAGGAGCTAACTTAGTGTCAGTACTAATACAAGGTAAATCTTATGCTCATAACTTAAGGTGTAGGACAATCAGTGAGCGCGTCTAAACCTAAGGCTCTGATACCAAAAATCCCTGTCACGCCCCGAAGTACCAAAAATAGGGAAAAATAAATTTCCTTTATGGGTTCGTAGACACGTGACTGGTTTGTGAGTGTCACCTGATTGTCCAAACATGCTTATAACCATAACATAATATGGGAAGATGACTGTGTTTAGCGGGAGCAGGAAACTAAAACATTCAAGCCTTACATCAGTAGTATATTACAAGCCCAAAGATAACCAAAAGATACATATTACAAGTCCAGCTAAACTATTACATCATTAAACATATTAAGAACGTAACTATGACAAAGAGCAGCTCTAAGATCTTCAGCTGGTGAAACCATAGCTTTTCTCATAGTAATCTTCACCAGCATAGTCTTCAGTAGTAAAGTCCGCATCTTGATAGCGGTCGGTTCCGTCTGAACCTGCAAAGGATGGACGTGGAAGGTCCAGCGGCATGAAAAGCCGTTAGCGGTTAAGCTAAGTGAGGGTCCCCTTAAGGTTACCACCACCAAGGTAAGTTACTCTTCATTTCTTCTTATTCTCAAACTATGTCTCATTAATCTTTTCTTATTCTCAAAACTATGCCTTGTTTAAACCCAATCATTCCTTTTGAAACTTAACCCAGAACTGAACTGACCAACGACATTGACTGAAAGAAGACTTAACTCCAAACGCATTTACCGGTCAAGAAAGAACAACACTCGACAAAGAACCGCTTGATTGAACACATCACTGATGATCCTTAGAACAAGTGTGCGGGATATTAATAGTCTCTTGGTCGAACACGTCATGCTGATGCGTAGACAGATATACATAACATCATAGAATACATTCTCCTTATTTTATCCTCGTGCGTGCAAATGCGTGACCGATGCGACTTACTCCCAACCCTTTTCAAAGACACTTGCGTTTCAAAACAAATACTTTTAAAAACCATTTCATTTCAAAACCAAAACTTTCCAACACCAAATCATTTCGAACCAAACCATTTTACTCATTAACTCAATCTCATCATTCAACTTTCTCATCCACTTGACAACACGCGGTACATCAAGGATGATAACATGCTATAAAAGCCGATTCATACTTATTCCCTTAATAGGACGTCGGACGTCTTCACGGCCCACACTATCTGTAAACAATGGAACTGGCACATGGGACGTCTTCAACCATGTGTATACTCTCACCGGTCGTCTACACGGCTGAGAAGTATATTAGAGCACTAGCCGGACGTCTTCAACGATACATGGGACGTCTTCAACCACGTATGCGCATCACCGGATGTCTTCAATGGCGAGAGGCGCACTAGGAACTCTAACCGTCCATGTCCACCCGGCTCGTCAGCCGTTGATCCATCGGATCCAATATTCACATCTCTTTCATATTCATCTATCTCATCTCATTCACATCCTCATCAAACACTTCTTTCTCTCATGCAACGCACACTGACACATGTCATGAAATGCACGTGTGTCCACTATCAATACTCACATGCAAATCTACTTTCATTCCTCTTTATTATTAACATGGCATGCATTAACTATTTCGATCAATAACATCGTAAAACGTGCATTTATCACCTTAACAGCGAAAACATAATCATGTAGACATGGATCACATAACAAGGATTTGATACCAGTAAATATATAGATGAAACCCTTAACATACTCATCTACGCGATAGCATTACCATAGCACGAGATTTTCATAACAACACAGGTACCGAAAAACTAGCATCAACAATCAACACCATACATAAACAAAACATCATACGAAAAGTTGTAAATTTTGCCAGGATATATTTTCACTGTGTTGACTGAATTAACAAGATTTATTTGGGCATGATAAATTGCTTTGTAGATCAAACTCAAGACTAAAACATTGTAGATAATAGGATTATCTTCATGTACAAAAAAAATCTAACTTCAATTACATTTTTAAGCTACTCAAAATATTTATTTTACAAGACATTTCTTATATCTCGGACTGTTCTGTCCCAGATTTATAACACTGCATTGTACGTGAATTTCACCTATGAAGGAGTGGTTTTTAGACTGAGCTATAGAAGGGTTATTTGTATATAAATGAGTTATCTTTCTTCACAAAAAAACCTAGCTTAATTCTCATTTTTGAGCTGCACAAAACATTCATTTTACTAAACTATGTTCTGCTGAAAGTTTCAGTTTCTCAGATTTATAACACTGCATTGTACATGCATTTCACCCATGAAGGAGTGATTTCTAGACTGAGCTATAGAATAGTTATTTGTAGATAAATGAGTTAGATTTTACCACAAAAAAACCTAGCTTAATTCAGAATTTTGAGCTGCACAAAACATTCATTTTACTAAACTACATTCTGCTGGAAGTTTCTGTTTTCCCAGGTTTATAACATTGCGTTGTACATGCATTTCACCCATGAAGGCATGATTTCTAGACTGATCTATAGAAGAGTTATTTGTAGATATATGCGTTACCTTTTACCACAAAAAAAGCTAGCTTAATTCGGATTTTTGAACTGGACAAAACATTCATTTTACTAAACTATGTTCTGCTGACAGTTTCAGTTTCTCAGATTTATGGATTTGTCTTGCATGTCATGAAAACTTCAACACAACAACATCAAACTTCTACTAAACATTAGTACATATTATATGGGTTCTAAATTGAGTTAGATTACTCACAATTACTCACAACAACTTGAAACTAAGCTTGGATTGTTGATTTGAGCTTGATGGAGCTTGAACTCAACTTCACTAGTGAACTTCTTCTCCTTCTAACTTTCTATTTCTTCTCTCTTTTTCTCATGAACCACCCAAGTCCTAATTTTCTCTCCAAAAATTCAGATTGTGATCTAACTAAGAGAGTGTAGTGTGTGCATGTGCTTGTTTATATATAATTTCCATGTGCTAGGTGTCCTTTGCATGTTGCATGCTTAGGACATGTGTCCATTAAGTGGACATGTGTCCATTAGTCGGTATGGTTACTACAGGCTATATGGTAATAATACAACACGTCCATACCGTCACGTAATTAAAATAATAATATAATAATATAGTGGGTCCAATACAAAAAATTACAGGTGTTACAATTCTGCACGCAGCTCTCCTATTTATATGTTTTCAAACCGACCTTTGGTTTCAAACGATTGAAACAGTTTCAATCAATTGAACTGACTTTCAATCAATTGAAACATTTTCAATTGATTGATCTCGTTCAATTGATTTTGAAACACTTTCAATCGATTGATTAAGACAAGTCACCAATTGATTAAAACAAGTTCAAGCGATTGGTTTACCTCATTCTGCCTTTCCAAGTATTCTTGTGGAGCTAAGAGTAGGACCTCCTAGGTGTAAGAAATTAGGTTTCAAAAAATTTAAATTTAATGTACAATGGAAAAACAAAGTTGTAAAACTTTATTGGTAACACATATCTACTACTTATCAACTCCATAGATGCGTAGGAGGAAAGATAGAGTGCAATACCTAGAGGTCTTGAACCCAATTCTGATTATGTCTTCTTTCCCTATCGTCCAACAGCCTCCTCTAGACGATCTTCACCCTTATGACTCCTTGAAAACTTCCCAGAGATGCTAGGGTTGGTGGGAACTCTAATAGAGAGATGAGGGAGGCTTAGAGAAAAACCTAAAATAAATTCTGGAGAGCTGGACCAGTAAAAATGACGTTCCACTTCATTCTACACGTAGCTCTCCTATTTATAGATTTTCAAACCGACCTTTGGGTTTTTGTCAATTGAAACACTTTCAATCGATTGAAGCATTTTCAATCAATCGAAAGAGTCCAGTCTTTAATCGATTGAACTACCTTCAACCGATCTAACCTCTTCTTCCTGCCATTCCAAGTATTCTTGCGGAGCTAAGAGTGGGACCTCCTAGGTTCTTTATTGTTGGCTCAGATCAATTGTTAATCACTATGATCAAACTCTTTGATCAGCTAATTAGGAAGAATTTTACTTTGAAGTAGATGTCAATTTAGTCCCATATTTAATGGTCCATTTAATGCCCATTTGGATTGCGCTTAGAATGAGATAATTTTTTTTAAAACATACGTTTTTATGATATATTTTTGAAAAATATATGTTTTGGTTTAGCCTTATTGAAGGAGTTAGAGATCTTTGTAAAATAAAAACATCGCTAAAATTGTTGTGAAGATTCAGTTTAAATTTTCGAAAAAACTTCATTCTATTGATCTACAAGGGTGCGCCCATAACCATTCTCTTGCACCTATCTTGTGTCGAGATGTGCGTGCTTAAACCATTTGCTTTCACTTATCTCGTGTCGAGATACACATATAACCTTTATTAGGGTATGACCATAACCATCCTCATTTTTCCTATTTCTTTTAAAAGAAAAGAAAAAAACCTTTTTTCTTATAAAGTAGCATCCCCCATTTCTATAAAAATTAGTAAAATAGGCAACCGTGTGTCACGAATAGGGCTGTAAAAAAAAACCGACCAAATCGAGGGCATTCAATCGATTTTCAAAAGTATAGCCAAAAAAGAAAACCGAATCGACCGACCGTAAGAGGCAAAAAAACCCAATCGAACCGAGCCATCGGTCGGTTTTAAACATGCCAAAACCGAAAAAAAAAAATCAACCGAATCGACTGATGAACACCCCTGTTCACGGATGCTCGAGGGTGCCTAACACCTTCCCTTGACATAATCGAGTCTCCAAACCCATCTCAAGAACTCTAGTTTCACATGGATGTCAAGTATCATTACTTTTTAAAGGGCCCCCTACTTTTTCAAAACTATTTAGAAAGTCAATAACGATTACTTTAATCGTCTTGATAGGGATCCTAACTCCTAATAAAGTTAGGTGGCGACTTTGAATTTTACTTGGCCTTTTCATACACTTCCACATGCTTTTTGACGTAAACAGTCGTGATCCTCAAAGGGACCCACCACTTTCGTGGCGGGCGCGACACCTATTAGTTTGTTTTTATTTATTTTTTATTTTTTTTGTTTTAAGATAAAATGAATGGGTGTTTAAAAAAATGATTAGAAAAAAAGAAGCCAAGAAATAACTAAGGATTATAAAACACTACTAATAAAGAAAGGTTAGGATATTAAAAAATAAATAAATAAAGGAAAAAAAGGTTAGATTACATAACCTGTTAGTTTTCTTCAATACAAAAATAGAATATGAAGGGAAGTTTAAAAAAAATCCAATAAAGAAAAAAGAAAAAAAAAGTTAGGATATGTAAAAAAAAAGTTTAGTATTACAAAAAAAGGCATTAAGAAATTTGGTTTAAAATGGAAAAGGAAAAAGAAAAATATCTTTAAAAAACAATTGGAAAAAAAAGGAAAACGAAAAAAGAAAAAAGAGAGAAAATGAGGGAAGGAGGGAGGTAGAGAGAATGAGAGAGGCCAATGGTGGTACAGAGAGAGAGAGAGAGAGAGAGAGAGAGAGTGTGTGTGTGTGTGTGTGAGTGTGTGTGTGTGTGTGTGTGTGTGTGTGTGTAATACCTATAATTTTTCCTCTACTTATAATAATATCAGTTTTATGGATTTTCGCATTTGACTGGTTATTACATTATTTTAGTTATGTGACTATATCGATGTGATGATATTAGTAATTAGACTGTAAGCACTGCACCGACTCGACCGTAATAAAACTTACCTTAGTCCCGTACCTGTACCCCGGACGTTAAAAATAATACCCGTTTGCACGTAAAACGAGACCGACACATAATGGGGACTTATGCATACAAATCGAGAAAGTGACACAAAATCCAAGGTGGGCCCCACATGGCCAACCACTTGGTGGCACATGTAAACCCCCTTGTAACACCTGTCTATCCCAAGGACACTCGTCCATGCAATGGACAAGTGCATGTTTACATAAGCACTGCAAGGTGACACCTAGCACATGTAAGGCTCTATATAAACATGCATGTCTAAATGCATAACACTCTTTTTAACACTTACAATCTACATTCATAGAGAGAACTAAGAGAATTAGAGTCCATGGAAAGTTAGAAGAAGAAGAAGATTCAATCATTGAAGTAGAATTTCAAGCTTCCTTAAGTTCAATTCCAACATTCAAGCTTAATTCCAATCTTTGGTGAGTTTACTAACTCACTTTAGAACATATATAGTATGTAGTAATGTTTAGTAAGTGCTTGATGCTATTATTTTGAGGTTTCCATGCCATGCAAGACAAATCTTCAAATCTGGGAAACAGAAACTTCCAGCAGAATGTAGTTTAGTAAAATGAACGTTTTGAGCAGATCAAAAATGTAAATGAGGCTAGATTTTTTTGCGAAAAAATATAACTTATTTATCTACAAATAACTCTTCTATAGCTTAGTCTAAAAATCAATCCTTCATAGGTGAAATGCATGTACAATGCAAAGCTATAAATTTGGGAAACAGAAACTTCCAGCAGAATGTAGTTTAGTAAAATAAACGTTTTGAGCAGCTCAAAAATCTGAATGAGGCTAGATTTTTTTGTGAAGAAAGCTAATTTATTTATCTACAAATAACTATTCTATAGCTTGGTCTAAAAATCAATCTTTCGTAGGTGAAATGCATGTACAATGCAATGCTATAAATCTGGGAAACAGAAACTTCCAGTAGAATGTAGTTTAGAAAAATAAACATTTTGAGCAGCTCAAAAATCTAATTGAAGCTAGAGTTTTTTTGTACATGAAGATAATCCAATTACCTATAATGTTATAATTTTGAGTTTGATCTACAAACAATTTATCATGCCCAAATAAATCATATCAATTCAGTCGACACAGTGAAATTAATTCCTGGCAGATTGCACAACTACTTGTATAATGTGTCTATTGATGATGCTTGTTTTCTGGTACCTGTGTTATGAATATCTTGTTCTATGGTAGTGCTGTTGCGTAGATGAGTATGTTAAGGGTTTCATCTATATGTTTATTGGTATCAAATCCATGTTATAGATCCATGAGCTATATGCTATGTTTTTCGTTGTTATGAACTTAGTGTAATGACCATTAAAAGTTCATACCCAAGCTTTAATTATGTTGTCCGACATGATTATCGCATTGATGGTGATTGGGGAAGTTTCCATTGTAAGTATTGCTAGTTAGTCGTGTCCTAGTTGTACTACTATGGATATGAGCATGTACGCGAGTTCATATAAGGGTGGAGCTTAGGGAAATATGCTATAAGATTAGAATGATTATAAGAGTAATGATGGTGATCACATACGAAAGTTGTGTAAGGAGCCTAAACTTAAAATAAGTCACGTGAGTATCAACTGTGTAATGTCGGGAGTAGCTTATACTGAGATTAAGTGTTGTGTAGCTAAACTAGGTCGTGGATTCCGAAATGGTGTATGAAGGATATAGTTGTCGGGTTGTTGGCCACGTGAGGCCTAGTATGATGACGTACTAGTATGGTGGGTCAGGACTCCGTGTCAGACTCAGCACTGTGAGTGGGACTTTATGTCAAACTCAATATAGTTATGTTAGGATTCCGTGTCAGGCTAGTTGTTGAATAAAGCTGGGAATCCGTGTTAGGCTAGTTATTGGGTAAATCTTGGACTCCATGTCAGGCTAGTAATTGGGTAAAGTTGGGACTCCGTGTTAGGCTAGTTGTTGGGTAAAGCTGGGACTCCGTGTCAGGCTAGTTATTGGATAAAGCTAGGACTCCGTGTCAGGCTAGTTATTGAGTAAAGATGGGACTCCGTGTTAGGCTTAACACTTCGGTTCTTTGTGACAAGGTGAGTTGAACACTTCAGTTCTTCGTGACGAGGTGAGTTGAACACTTCGGTTCTTCGTGACGAGGTGAGTTGAACACTTCGATTCTTTGTGATGAAGTGAAGATTAAGTTGAACACTTCAGTTCTTCGTGACAAAGTGAAGATTGAATTGAATACTTCGATTCTCTGTAAGGAAGTAAAGATTGAGTTGAATACCTTGATTATCCATGACGAAGTGAAGGTTTGTACAATGCGGTTAAACTCTCTGTTATTGATCGGCTAGAGTTGGGAATTCTGTGTCTGGCTCTTGTAGTAGATTGTGGTAGTGTTATTAGTCGCGTTGATCGTATACTTCTCGAATACTTGTGTAGGCACGTTAGGGGTTATAGATCGATGGTGAGAACCAGGGAGAACTTTAAAAGACGTAATGAAAGAAGTAAACATATCTTGTGAGTTTGTAGCTATATAATTTCTATTTGATTTAGTTATCTCACTCCGCTTTCATAAGCTGACGACATTCATGTCGCTGGACATTCACATGTCCAGCTTATCCAGGTAATGAGTACACGGGTTATGATGCTACGCAAGAGGAGGACGTAGGGGAAGAGTACACCAAATATGGCTATGGATATGCTAGTTAGAGAGAAGACTAGTGGCTGTCTTTTGTAAATATTTTTGGTTGTATTCTCTGTCAGAAGACTTATCATATTTTTTGTAATAGTTTTTTAAGGCCTTAGAGCCATAAGACTCTGATGTATCTACAATGATGTAATAGTTAACTAGTACTGTGGCCTCTTACTGTAATATATCCACGTAAACAGATGCTGGTTTTATCCTTTTGGTCATGTTTATAATTAGTATTTGGTCATGGACAATTCGGTAATGCAACCAGTCACGTGCCTCAAGGTACAAAACGGAAATTTTAAAATTTTCCCTATTTTGGCTACCAAGGCATGATAGAGAGGGGAATGGTGGTGGTGGTGGTGGTGCTAAGATGGAGACGGAGAGTTGTGTGAGTGGTGGTAGCATTGACATGATGGTGGTGGGGCTAAGAGAGAGAGGGGGGAAGAGGGTGGTGGTGGTCAGATAGGATGGCGAGATCGGTGGTCAGATGGGTGCCTGTTGGTGGACAGAGAAAGGGAAAAAAGGTGATCGGTGGTCGGCAGCGGCGACGAAGGGATGTGAAAGAGAGAGAGAGAGAGAGAGAGAGAGAGAGAGAGAAGAAGAAGAAGAAGAAGAAGAAGAAGAAGAAGAAGAAGGTGGTGTGTCATGTGTAGAGGAGTAATACAGAAGAGAGAGAGAGAGAGAGAGAGAGAGAGATAGAGAGAGATGTAGAGGAGTGATAGAGTAAGAGATGAGTAAAGGTGTCTTGCTTTTTTTTTTTTTTAATCAAATTCAAAGTTTTGGATGTTGTACGTTTGTGGAAGGGGCATGTATTATGTGTGGGTATCACGCCCCAGAACCAGACATACGATTCTAGGACACGTGGTACGCCACCAAGGCACGTCCCATGTCATTAAAGTTCCATAAAAAATATTAACAAAAATTTTTGACTCCTGAGCTCAACAAATTTTGAATATTTTCAAACAGATTTTATAAACACATATCCAAACACACCCTAATGAAATTCATTTTCAAAAATAACACTTTTATAGTTGCAAAGGTACCCTCATGTTTAATTAGAAGTAAAACAAAACACCCGAAGTAGGAGAACCAAAAGAGGATCAGGGGGTATTTCGACTGGTCGAACTGCCCCTTTCGACCGGTTGAATGACCCCCTGGCAGAATCCCACCCTACTGCAGAATTTTGCCTAGAGATCACCCAACCACTTCAAGGTTACAAAACTTTTAAAACATTCAAAAAATCATGTTTACTCCTCAAACATGTAAAAACATCATTGTAACATAAATCCAAATTTCTTGAGTTCATAACCACCATTAAAACAAATTAAAGAAGATTAAACTAAAATCCAATTCCATTTCAACCTCATTGAGTATAACTCACGAGTTCGCCGCACCAATCAACTAACCAAGACAAGTGAGTCGCAACGTTCTCCAAACTAACCAACATGATAACAACCTTATATGATAACCATTAAACCTATTATTAAACTATTACATGATCCGCATTATATAAATTACACAACCACCAAATAACAACATGAACTTGGTTATCAAAATTACAACTTAACTTATCATGAGTGTAAACTTTAACTATTAACAAACTCTAATCCAATTCACATGTAGTTCCAACCATGTTACAAGTTTCCAAATTAAAGACATAAGGCTATTAACAAAGCTACAACCACTCCTAAAATCCCACGTTCTTGCCGTTTCCATTTCTTCATTTTTCGATCTTTCGCCTTTGTCACCTATAATGGTTATTCAATAACCACTATATTATATTAGCTATATACTGGTGAATAACAAAGTTATGCACATGAATAATAAACATGCTCAATATCATCTTTTTTACACATCTCTATAATCTCCGAAAATGCAAGTACCGACCACCCTTTCACGTTAGTCCGCGCGACTAACCGAGACCCACGCCTCTCTCATTTAGACATGCGACCTCATGGCCATTTTGGCACCTAGTCATATTTCTTCGATGGCAAGTACAAGTTTCCCTTCAACCCATTTAAACAACTCAACATGCTCATATAAGTTCATCACATCATACTATTGACATACAAATGGGTCTTATTAACCACATGAATTTGTCCAATAATAATTAAACAAGCTAAATTACACAAGTAGACATGCTTATCGTCACAAAGATAATCCCAAACATTCAGTTATCCGTCTTACATAATTATTGTCATTCACCTCAAGGATTTCGCTCCTACTTGTAGAATTAAGAGCCTAATAAGTTCCTTGTATAAATCCTATACGAAATATACAAGTTATAAGCTAAACCCACAAATTGGGCCTTAGAAAAATTATCTCAGAATTTAGTAAGATTGATACTACCACGTTAGAATCAACTCCAGAAGTCCGAATATGTCGCCTATTTTGAAATCCGATGTCGAACGGCGCATCGTTAGGCATCGAGAGCGTCGTCGAACTTCTGCAAATATTTTTCTCATTTTCTCTTCTATAAATGTTTTGATTCAATGAACTAAAGAACACTGTTTTAAAAAACGGAGCGAACCGGCCGGTTGAACCAGTTGAACCATCGACCGGAACCGCGAACGAACCGGTTTGAACTGGGAACCGGGAATAATGGTTAAACCGTTCGAATTTTTGAAAACCGGTAGAATTTACGGTTGAACTGGTAAAACCAGTAGTTGAATAGGGAACCGGTCATTTTTTGTATTTTTTTTTGTTTTTTTTAATATATTTTATATATTTTTAATTATTATTAATATTTATGACGTCATGGTTCAACCATTCGGACCGGCCAGTAGAACCGGTCAACCCGTGAACCAGTCACCTTTCCATTCAAGGACCGGTCCGATTTTAAAAACATTGCTAAAGAAGAATACTCATGTGATGAGTCATTGCTAGGTGTCACTCCCATGTTAATCCAAAGTTTGTAATTCTATTATGACCTCCCCAAGGTTTTATTAGTTCTGCAATTATACCCTTACTAGTTAAAAAAACATACTAAAACTATCCCAAACTTAAGTGGGTGTTTGTTTATGTCATGTATGAGTCCCACAAGTGCTCCCACATAATATTATGAAGTTGTTAATCATCCTGCTTGATCTCGTCAAAATCAAGATAAAAAGAATGCTCTATTTCCTAAGATTTGCAGTGTGGAAGTACAGGTCAAACCCACAGAGACTGTTTATTTCTATCCTTTATTAATAAAACCTAGATCTATTTGGTTATAGAAAAACAGAAGTTTGATTAATTTCTTGAATTGAACTACTACTATTAACTAAACTATGAATGCTAAGGAATTTAACTAAATCAATAAAAATAGTAATTCAAGTTGGTTTTAATAAATGTGGATGAGATCTAAAGTTACAAATCCACCACTAACCATGCATTGGGGGTCTATACTTCCTTCTTTAGGATCTATGATTGTATAGTTAAAATCTATCGTAGCTACAAACCCGATAGTCTCAACAAGAAGATATCACTAGTTCAATCTAAGCATAACTCATCTTTGGTTAGCATAGATTGTCTACCTATAACTAGGGTGTAGCACAACCCATCTTCCCTAAGCATGAGTCATAAAAGATATAAAACATCGCAATCATATAAGCACTATTGTATATAAATAATCCTATCAATCACATAAATTAAGGTATATTGAGTTCAATAAATACAAGGGAGAATCTAAGACAAGAGTAAACCCAAAATATTATTAATTATTAACATTGGAAATCCGATTATATATTCATAATCCTCAAACATACAACCAACCATCCAAATACATAAAAACCTAAAAAAAGAAAGCCAAGAATCCCCCTTCGCATAGCTTGGGTTTCATTGAAACCCTAGACTAGATGTTTAGTTTGCATTGTGAATGAAAATATGGAGATGAAGTGATTGCTGCCATCAGAAACCTTCAAAACTAGGTCTTCCTCTTCTCTCTTGCCTCCCAAGTTGTATAATATGATGTATGTATTGTTGTGTAACCCAAACTTTGAATTAGAATTATGTATATATAGTTATGGAGGGATTAGGAAGGTTTCCATAACCCTAATCCGACTAAAACAGTTGTATTTAACTTTTTGGATGCAATTAGGCAATTTTGTTCGCGTAGGGGTCTTCAGCTCTTTAAAATACGTAACTTCACTTTTTTCTACAGGGCGCGCAAGTAGGGCGCGCGCGCGAGGTGGCTTTTTCTGCTTGTTCTGCTCTATTTTCACACCCTTAATAGCCTGGAACTCTTGCTTTCTTCTAAAACATGAAAAAAACGGATAACGAAGTAAAAGTACAATATAACAGGATAATAAGTGCTAACAAATGTGAATTAAGGCGTGTAAATAGGAATTGTTCACTCCCGATCACATCTCCAAACCTACAATTTGCTAGTCCTCGAACAAAAAGAACATAAAAATTAAACTACTAATAAAAATCCTACTTCATTGTCGCATGGATCGCGATTGTGAGGGTTCTCGTCAACAAGACACCCACAACCATCTTTATTAGAATAAAAAGAAAAACTTTATTCAAAATTTCAACATTCGCCTCATTCTTGTTAAGTTCAGTATCAAATAAAACCTTAAGTCATTGAGAGTATCACAATTGTACATCCACCCGAATTATAAAAATATTTCAAACACATATATCGAAAGAATCAATAAAAAATATCAAAAACTCGCATGTGTGTGAGTGGTAATCAAGTGGATATGCGTTTTATCATGAACTTAGAATATAACCTGGATAACCGTTTAGCACTGCTTCAACTACAAATCTCATGTTGTTAATCATACTCTAAAATGAAATTACTCAGAAACAGGTGTAATCACTCGAGTATATGTGAGGGAGATAATCATTTACAAAACAAATAAATCTCGCATATGACACAAAGCAACATATGACACGAAAGAAATATAGTCTCACAGAAGGGATATCGAACGTCAAGTAAATATCATCACTACCATGTTTTATTCCACTTTTGTATCGTTTCCATATTCAAACCAATTTTTTCTAAGATCAAATAGGACTTCAATTCGGGAGTAAACGTTGGTCAAGGGTTTAAGCTTAAGAAAGGAAGGGTAAAGGATAAACAATGGGTCCGAAATTGATTATGAACCACCATATCGTCTAATATCAATGCTTTTACTATAACGACTATTTATTTTACTTTCACTGCTCCTTTTTTTTTCAAGACAAGAATTCAACTATTTTTTTTTCAATCCTTTTCTATCTATGTTTTTATGAATATATCACCTCCTTTTTTCACATTTAAAAAAAAAAAATATTATCATTATTCTAATCTCTACTAGTTGCTATTAGCCCAATTTCCTTTTGGACGACCACTTTCAACCACTCTTGGTCCTGGGTTAAGTAATTTTATATATTGGCAAACTCCGTATCGGAGTGGGTAAGATAATGGGTGAACAAAGAAAACGGCTTATTTTAAGCCTCAAGGGGCTAACAAAGGATGTAAAATTATTGTAATGGGTAATGGGTAATGGATAGGTCAAAGGCCAAAAAGGGATTAGGTAGAAGGATGGCCTAATATCATCTCCTAAGGTCACATGGTTCTTCAATGTTACGACATCAAGGGAAATGTATTTATGTTTCGTTAGACAAGGCAATTATAATACTAACTCGACTCTGAATCAAAATAAAGAAATAATGAGACTAATCAACAAGATTATGCGCTTTGCCAATGAGATTCGTTGAAGTATATTTATATCGACCCTCAAACAAGGATGAAAGGCTCCAAAGCTCACCGGTTTAGTCTCCATAATATTGCTATCTAGAAATTCAGAATATATTATAGTCCACTATAAACATGCATCTTCATGATTATGTGTTGTGCATAAGTAAGTATGCAAGTTCAAGATATAAAACAACGATTCCAACGATATATGTCTTTCAAAACATACCCTCATAACTTTAGTAGACATCGGATTATGTACTCTCTTAACTTTAAGTTCCAATGAAATCAAGTCAATCAAGAAAGAATTTAAATGTTGAACGTTGAACAGTATTAAAATTCATACTTTATTTATTTATTTATTTATTATTATTATTAATTTTTTAAGACAACAAATGAAGGAATTAAGAACTTGAAATGAAACCGAAAAAATAAATTCTTAACAGAAGGCTACTGATAAAGCTACTAACTACTAAAGCTACTAATAAACGAAACAAAATAACAAAACTACTACTAAACAAAGAATTCAAAACACTTCCCCCAAACCAGGTCATCGCATGTCCCTATGCAGGTAGGAACATGACAATGACATGAATGTACTCCATGGTAAAGATCACTAGCATGTCTACTCCCCTGAAGGCATCTGACGAAGGTGGCGTGGCATCACATCTATATCTATCAAACAATGCCCAATCCGAATGCTCTACAGGATCAAATGGTGACAACTCTATCTCATCCTCCTCCTCAATCATATCTGGTGCTAAGTCTACCTCATCCTCCTCTGGACCATCGTATGGTGTGAAAATGGAAGCTATATCCTCTGAGGACTAATCAGGATGTCCAAACTGTTGCATCACAACATCCGGGACATAATCCGGCAAATCCCTATAAAGATATGTGACCTCAAGCGAAGCGGCAATGGCCGCAATAGGCTCACTCGAAGGGATATCACCTAGACTCTGTATAATGCCCTCGTCATCCTCATCATAATCGTCATCGGTCGAATAAATTGCCGAATCAGAAGAAGAGGAAGACTTCGAGGAAGTTGGGGGTGCACTATAGGGACCATCTATATATGTGGGATCATTGCCAAACAGACTTTCCTCGTCGTTCGAAGAATCAGAACAAACAGGAATAGGGATGTGAGGATGACGACAATACCATGAACAGGGGTCACAACCAGGATGGCTGATTGGAACCATATGATTTGGCTTTAGGTATGCTAGATCTAGGTGAGATGTCATCGATAAATGTATTATGATCGGAGTGAAGGCTCGACTCACCAGAATGCCTATCCAGTGAAGATGGTGGAGAGATAGGGAGGTCCATAATACTGGGTTTGAAAAACAAATAGAGGAACGAAGTAATGCTTGTGTGGATCTTGCGACTATAATAAGTGTTTGATGCAAAATTTAAAACAGCGGATTTACTTGGTATTTTTGGTTTTATTGCAATTTTTAATTAAAATTCGCATAAGCTCCATTGATGTGCACTGCTACTCTACTCCAAACCACTAGAATTTGATGACTTTATGAGCTGCAAAGAAAAGGATAATTTTAGTGACTTAATTTAAAATTAAATTAGAAAAATAAGGTAAACAAAATCTATCCTAATACTTACTAACCAACTAAACTAAGATTCTAAACATTAAAGGCAAAAATAGCCAATCCCTGGCAACAGCGCCAAAAATTTATCTCGTCAAAATCAAGACAAAAAGTATACTCTATTTCCTAAGATTTGCAGTGTGGAAGTACAGGTCAAACCCATATAGACTGTTTATTTCTATCATTTAATTAATAATACCTAGATCTATTTGGTTATAGAAAGGCGGAAGTTTGATTAATTTCTTGAATTGAACTACTATTATTAACTAAACTATGAATGCAAAGGAATTTAACAAAATAAATAAAAACAATAATTCAAGTTGGTTTTAATAAATGTGGATGAGATCTTGAGTTGCAAATCCACCACTAACCATGCATTAGAGGTCTATACTTCCTACTTTAGGATCTGTGATTGGATAGTTAAGATCTATCGTAGCTACAAGCCTAACAATGTTAACAAGAAGATATCACTAGTTCAATCTAAGCATAACTCATCTTCGGTTAGCATAGATTGTTTACCTATAACTAGGGTGTAGCACAACCCATCTTCCCTAAGCATGAGTCATAAAAGATATAAAACATTGCAATCATATAAGCACTATTGTATATAAATAGCCCTATCAATCACAGAAATTAAGGTATATTGAGTTCAATAAATACAAGGGAGAATCTAAGACAAGAGTAAACCCAAAATATTATTGATTATTAACATTGGAAATCCGATTATATATTCATAATCTTCAAACATACAACCAACCATCCAAATACATAAAAACCTATAGAAAGAAAGCAAAAAACCCCCCTTCACATGGATAGGGTTTCATTGAAACCCTAGACTAGATGTTTAGTTGGGCATAGTGAATGAAAACATGGAGATGAAGTTGATTGTTGCCATCAAAAACCTTCAAAACTAGATCTTCCTCTTCTCTCTTGCCTCCCAAATTGTATAATACGATATGTGATCTTGTCAAAATCAAGATATAAAAAGTATACTTTACTTTTCTAAAGATTTGTAGTAGTGAAAGTAAAGGTCGAACCCACAGAGATTGAAATTACTCCAACTTTTAATTTTAAAACCTAAATTTAATTAATTAAGAAAAATGGATTTTGATTTGATTTTAATTTAACTAAGAACAATAAAATAAATCTAAACTGTGAAAGCAATTAAAATTTGTTTTTAATGAATATTTAAAGGGAACCTAGGATTGCAAATCCACCACTAGCTTCATAATAAGGGTATTTATACATTCAATTAGCTTATTACATTGTATGATAATGGGGAATTGTAGCTACAAGCCCAATTCCTCCGTCAAGAAGATAACTATGATTCAAGCACCAACATAATTCATCTTCGATTAGCACAGAATGTCTCACACTAAACTAGGGTTGCGGCACAATCCGTCTTTCCTAGGCATGAACTATTCGGCTACTTGATATCACAATTCAATTAAGCACCATTACATGTAGATAATCCATACAAGCACATCAAATATAGATCATTGAGCACATCACATTCAAAATAGATCTAAGACAAGAATAGATTTTGAAAGCAACGATTTAATTCAATAGAAGTTCGATTTTATTATAAAAAAAATCCTCTGAACATGTAATCATCATCCATACATAATAAATCTAAAAGAAAAGCATAAAATACACCCAATTACTTGGCTAGGGTTTCATTGAAACCCTAGATCTAGGTTTAGTTGGCCATGGAATTGAAGATTGGCAAGAGGTTGATGGAGGAGGCCATGGGATTCCTTGGTCTTCTTCTTCTTCTCCTTGTTTTTCCCTCTTCGATGGCTGGAATTTCAGTTGTATAATATTGTGTATAATAATGTCTAACCCTAAAATTGATTTACAATAGGATATATATAGATTTGGAGCAAGTTTTGAAACTTTCCTAAACCTATTTGCACTAAAATTGCTATATTTTACAATTTGGACGTAATTAGGAAGTTTTGTTTGCATGGGGATCTTCAGTACACTGAAATACGCAACTTTGATTTTTTTTATAGGTCGCGCGAGCGAGGATCAGGTCTTCTGCACGAGCGGGCTGTGCGTGCGATAGGCCTTTTTCAACTTTTTTTCTTCTGCTTTTTTACCCTGTTTAGCCTAGAATACTTGTTTTCTTCCAAAACTTGTCAAAAAAATAGAAAACAAAGTAAAAATACACAAAACATGATAAAAAGTACTAACAAATGCGCGTTAAGGCGTATAATTAGGACTGTTCTCTCCCAATCACACCCCAAACCTACATTTTTGCTAGTCCTCGAGCAAAACTAAAAATAAAAAATAAACTACTAATAAAATACTAACCCATTGTCGCATGGGTAGCGATTGCATTTAGCATATGCAACAAGCCTTTTAAACCCTTAAGTGTCCCTAGTCGGACGAGTGAAGTCTTGTGAGGGTTCTCATCAACAAGTCACCCACAACCATCTTTATTAAGTTGTAAATTTAAAAAGTTTTATTAAAAATGAAAAGCTAATAGTCAATACTCCTTATCATACAACAATGATTTGAAATAGAATAACGAACAAGAAGAAATAGAATCAAACGTCTACCTATGTCATGAAAAATAATCCGAAGCACATGCATCGGATAAATCAATAGAGTTTCTCATAAACTTGCACGTGTGTGATGCGATAGTCAAATGAACACACGCATGTCATAAACTTGAAATATAACTCGGATAACCATCCAACTATGCTTCAACTACGAATCTCACAATATTAATTATACTCTCAAATGAAACACTCAAAAATATGTGTAATCTCTCTAATATATGGAGCAAAGGAAATAGGTTTTCAAAACAAGAAACGCTCACATATGACTCGAAAAAGATGCATGACACGAAAGAACCGTAGTCTCATGGATATGACGCCAATAGTCAAGAAAAATTAATCGTTACCATGTTTTAATCCCTCTCTCATCGTTTACATATCCACACCATGTTTTCTAGGATCAAATAGGACTTTTCAAAGGTTATAACGTGGCTCAAGCAATGAAAAATGATAGAAAGAATTTGTTAGGTAGTTTTAGAATGGCATTATAAGGCATGCTCGATTTCTTTCATTCGTCTCTTCTACCAACTTCATTTTTTCATTCTCTTCTTTTCAAAATTTTTAATTCCCCTTTTTTTTCAATTTTTTTTTTAACCTTATTCTTCTCCTTTTCTTTTCCTTCCCGTTGCTTCCGAAATGAATATTCATTGACTGCCAAGGCAACTCCCCCAAACATCATCTTGTTTTCTTCTTCTTCTCAATCAACACACCGCCTTATCACCACTAAAAGTTTATCATTCTTTTAGTGGTAAACTCCAGGTTTACCAAGTTAGAGAAAAATTAAAGGATAGTGGTGATTTAAGGAAAAGGGCATTTTAACGGCTCAAAGGGGCAAACTAAGAAAACTTTATCATTTGTCGGTCAGTGGTCAATAAAGATGGCCTACCATCATTTCCAACAATCATATGGTTCTTCAACGTTTACGATTGAAGATTATTTAGCATGGTAGCATATATTTTAACTTGATTTTCAACCAAGACAAAAATAATGAGACTAAACAACGAGTTAATGCGCTATTTCAATGAAATTCGACAAACACAATGTGTATTTACAACCCTCTAAAAAGAAAAGATAGGCTCAAAAGCTCACTAGGTCTAGTCTCCACCTTATGTTATCTAGAAATCTGGATTATATTATCGTTCAAATCAAACATGTATTCATTTGACTACGTGTAGTGCATAGGTTTGTGTGCAAATCTATGATATAACACTCCGATTCGAACAATACATAACCTAAAACATTTCATTATGACTTCAGCAAATATTTAATCACATCTTCTTCTGTTTACCATTCTATAACAATCAAAGTTATTTAACAAGATAAAACGAAAGAAAAGAGAGTACGTAAGAAAGGAACGATAGTACCTCAATATCGGCAATCAGAAACAGGTGAACATATATGAATATCTCTATAAAGGTCAATGCTCCAAACGGAGCGACTAATTCACCTATCAATACTTGACAAAAGAAAAATAAAAACAACAGAAGAACAATAATAGCTAATATATATAATAATTTTTTTTTCAATAGAAGTTAAACTAGAATTAAGAGAAGTAAGAAAAAAAAACAAATAACCAAAACAAAGAAGAACATAAGTATAAACAAACGTAAGAGAACACACAAAAAAGATAAAACAACTGACCAGGTTTAGGGGAAAAGAAGGTAAAAGAACAGAAAGAAAAATCACAAAAATCCACCCTCGTGCGAGCGGGCCGCGCAAGCGACCGTCGCGCGCGCGAGTCCCTCTGCGAGGTAAACCAGAGGCACATTTGATAAAAACTAAAAGCAAAATTTCTACGTCCATGAATCGCGTGAGCGAACCCTTCACGCGCGCGATTTTAGGCATGAGAAAATACTGAGGCTACAAATAAAATGATTGAAATTTTTTTGCCTAAGGGGAAATCTCGAGCGAGCGGGCCGAGCGAGCGACCTGTCGTGCGAGCGAGCCACACGTGTGACATGGTCTTTTCCTCTTGTTTCACTTATTTTATTTGTATAAGTTTAAAATATCTTACCTTCGACCCCCAAACCTGTCCAGAAAACTCAAAAACTGACCAAAACGACCCAAAAACACCCAAAAATAATACAAACAGATGAAATAAAGCTGGGGTTGCCTCCCAAGAAGCGCTGTCTTTTACGTCTTCAGCTAGACCATTCTAGCTCAAGACTTAAGGAGGCCGTAAATCATAGTTTGTACCCTTGAGGGCATTAGGGAGATGTCGATGGAAAGTCGAAACAAGGTCACTATGCGTTAATTCATTCGACGATTCTCCCTTATCATGTTCAATTCGATTTCTAACCTTTTGAGTAAATTCGTTGTTAGGGTTCGTGTTATTTAAATTCGTCCGCTCATTATTAACTATATTATTCTCCTCATTCAAATTCATTACGTCATTATGTTCAATAGTTTGTCTAGCCTCACTATCCACCTCACATAGATAAGCATTGTCGTTAGGAGGTTGATCAATAGTGTTAAAAATGATCAATTTTAAGTTCATGTTCCCAAATGACACTTTCATTACCCCTGTTCGACAGTTGACACGAGCGTTGGCCGTAGCCAAGAACGGACGACCTAGGATGAGAGGAGTGTATTTCCTAGCATCTAGCATGGGTTCGGTGTCAAGGACCATGAAATCGACGAGATAATAACATTTTTCAACTTTTACCATAACGTCTTTGACGATTCCTGTAGGAATTTTAACAGAACGATCCACTTATTGAATGGTAGCAGCCATGGGTTTCAGTTCACCAAGACCTAGTTGTTTATAGATGGAGTAAGGTAAGAGATTAACACTTGCGCCTAAATCAAATAGAGCTCGATGAATGACAGTATCACCTATGATACATAAAATTGTTGGTGTTCTAGGATCCTTATACTTCAGAGGAGCGTGTTGAAAGATTGAACTTACTTTTTCAGTGAGGAAGACCTTTTTCGGAGTATGACTGCGTAACTTGCGCTTTTGAGTGCATAGGTCTTTAAGACATTTAGCATAAGTAGGAATTTGTTTTATAGCATCGAGGAATGAGATATTGATTTTAACTTGTTTAAATACCTCCAGTATATCATCGACTTTTGAACTTTTCTTTGAAAAATGCGACGGTTCCTCAACATTCGATGGAAAAGGCATTCTTGGAATATAATTTGTTGGGACCGATTCATTTTCTTTTTGAATTCTACTCGTTTCCCCACCCTTCTCTTTATTCGAATTAATGTTCTCCTCCATCTCACTCTCATTCGGCATGTCAACAACTTCCTCTTCCCTTATAGTCATCCTAGTCGAGATGGCATTTACCTGCTCACTCGAACCCCCATTTCCAAATTGTCCCTTAGGATTTTGAATAATTTGACTAGGTAACTTACCCTCGTTCCTACGACTCATGGCATTAGCTATTTGTCCCACTTGGGACTTAAGCTTCACAATGGATTGCGTGTGAGAGTACACTATTTGTGCTTGTGCCTGCACTTGTGTTTCAATATTCTTAAGGGATGCCAACACCGTATCCTCAAAAGCGTTCACCCTTTGAGGGTTAGGATTAGGAGGGGGGTGTTGGTAATGACTTTGTTGAAATTGAGGCCAGTAAGTATTAGAAAAATTAGTCAGCATAGGATTATAACTATTTCGTGGGAATTGTTGGATAGAATTAATGTGTTGCTCCACGAATTCTAGAAAGTGAGATGCCGATGGGCATGCAAGTATAGAATGTAAAGGATCAGAACATATTTGACATACTTCATGAGCGGGTGGGGCTGTCATTTGGTTCATTGTCATAAGTCGGTCAAGTTTTTTAGATAATTCTTGAAATTCAATTGAATGACTTGACTCTAACTTTACCTCTTGTTTGGGTTAAGGGAGATATCCCTCAGAACATACTGACACAACCTAATGCATTGAGTACTCGCTTAATGTTTTAAAAATTTTCTAGGCCTCGTCGGTGCTTTTGTGTAGGAAGGTACCTGCACAAACGGCATCGACGGTTTTACGGACAGAGGGAATAAGTCTCTCATAGAAAACCTATACCAACTGCCACTTAGGAACCTGATGATGTGGGCAAGAGCGTAATATTTCTTTAAATTTCTCCCAAGTGTTATAAAGCATCTCCCCATCTTGCATCACAAGATTAGTTATAGATTTCCTTATTTGATTTGTATGCATAATAGGAAAAAACTTTTGTAAAAATGCAGTGTGCAAGGCTTCCCATGTTCTAATTGTGTTTGACTCAAGAGATTAGAGCCAATACTTCGCTTTATCTTTAAAGAGAATGGAAAGAGACGCAATTTTAATTCATCATCATTGAAGTTTTGGATATATCCTAAAAATATCCAGTGTTGATATGGATCTTCATTTATATGGCCATGGAAAGAAGGAAGTAATGAGATGGTAGACGACTTTATCTCAAAGTGAGATGCCGTCGTCCCTGGTAAGTTGATACATTTTTGTGGCGTGTAAGTTATAGGAATAAAGTAATCTTTAAGCGGAGGAGGTGGAGGTATATTAGGGTTAAATCTGTTATTTTCGTTGTTATTTTGGTTGTTTCCGTTATTTCCAATGTCGGCCATTGGAATAGGTTCTATGTTAATGACGCGTGGTTTTTTTAGTCTTTTAAGGGTACTACGGATTTTGGACTCAAATAAAGACAATGGTTTTGGTGTCAAAATGTCGTCTATTAACAACCTAGCTCTAGAAGTTAAGTTTGAAGACTTATTAACTCTTAGGGTGCGTTCAAGTTCAAGATTGAAAGGTTGTAATTCCGGTTTACTTGAGCGTGTACTAAACATAAACTAAAAGAAAAACGACACTAAAATAAAAATTGACTCAAACAAAAACAAAAAGCAATCACAAAAATCAGACAACAAGCACACAACTACTATGATGCATGAATATTATCCTGTAATGCAATGACCACGTTAAAGCCCAGCGCCCTGGGTTTCCTATCTAATGCAGTGCAAATCACCCCTAAATATTGATCCATTTCGATGAATCTCTGTATTCACTATAATCAACCCAGTAACCTTTTATTTACGATTTTAGATTCTTACCACATAGCATTTTCTGACTTTACCCATCTACATTTCTCATATCAAATTACTACACAGGAGATTCCCCTTTTCTTTCACAATCAGTCTCAATATAACTTGCCAATAACCCTCAATTGATGTATAAGATGTTGTGAAAATATTTAATAGTACAATCGAATCCCAAATCCACTACCAGTCATAACTTTGCTTCATTCACATAAGAAACAATAATATGATGAATCATAATGAATAAATTCAGGTTGAGAGATTCCTCAACAAACCAATAAGAAACACCAATAATAGAAGTGTTGTTGGAAGATTCTCCAACAAAATAATAGTATAATAAAAACCACCATAGAAACCTGAATAGTCCTACTACTTTCAATAAACCCCATATACCGCTCAGCCTCAAGAAATATCCATATAGAAAGCACTAGATAGCTGTAACAAAATATCCACCCTTGATATTCATAATATAGCACAAGAAATCCCAAGCACCCATAAATAATACATAGTATATCCCCATATTAACCCAAAAGAAATTAACATAATCAGAAATCCAGAATACCTGAAATCATAATTTCTATATCAGAGAATCGATGAATAATAGAAGACCCTCATATACTCATAATATCCAGAAATAGAATGATCAAGATACCCGACCGTTGTAGGAAATTAGAGTCCCCATCAGTAAGAATACCCAATCACATACATAATACCCCATAGAATAAGATACATGCCAAATACCATACCCTATAAACTACTGTATGAGCTTTACCTATAATACCCGCATTTGTGTTATTGCATTTCATAGCATTGTCATGCATGATAATGTGGTGTGGCATATCTTATGACACATGTTTGAGTGAGTTTTGACTCATGAGTTGATTTGGGTATTTGTGTTAGAGAACCCATTGAGATGGTAGTGAATGAGTACTGCGATGTTGTGAAGTCTCTCTGAGTATAAGACGGTCACTATGGACCACCTTAAATGTTTATCTGAGAATGAATGTTTACCTGTGTATTTCAATATCTGTATTATTGTTAGTTTAGAATTTATATCTGTTGTTAGTTTTAGTATCCTGGTGAGAACGAATTAACACGCTATTAATTTGGTAGGCTAATTAGCAACTTCGAAAAAGTCGTATAAGAATTTGCGTTTTAGCAACCAAACGAAACTTAGTCGAAAACTTTTATAATTTTGAGATTTCACTCGTAAAGCTATGAATTGACTGTGTAAAAAGTTTCAGAGACTATTTAGGAGTTTTGAAAACTTGCGAGGAGGTAAACACAATTTTCGAAAGTGTAGCCTATATATAGATAGAGATGATCTTGAGATATTTTCAAAACTTACAACCTAAGTTTCAAGAGGTGGCCAAAAGGTGATTTTGATTGCTTAGAGCTTCTCGAAGCCAAACGATGGACTTCTGCCCGTTTATTTTCTCCCAAATTTCATATTCGAACTCCTTGAGGTAAGGGCTTCATTTTGATATATGTTAATTAGGACCCATTTGGTTAAGTTTTCCGAAAAGTTATTTTCTAGAATTTTCCATAAAAGTTGATAATTGAATTTCTGATCGATAGGAATTGTACTTGACGGACTTCTGCATATTCTTTGTGCACATGTTTTCTTCGAATTAAATTATAGGAGCGTTATTCGGAGGTATGTGATTCAACCTTGCAATTTGGAATGATTTCTTGACATGTATTCATGTTATGTTTGAATAGCATGTGTTAATTCATAGAGATATATTGTGTAGTTCATATTCGGAGATTATATTGATAAGTAGGCCCAATAGCATGGTGAAATATTTTAATTACCGAGAGCACAGTGATATGTATTTGAGCATGTTAAGTTGCTTATTTGGGTCAGAAGGAGCACGTGGTCACTAAGCTATTTTGTGGAGCCGATATAGGCATTAAGGTCGCATGATTGCAGAAAAGAATCGTGGGTCTTACCCTTTCGCATGGACTTATTGGCGAGGAGTCGCGGATTGGGAGTATGGAATCTGCACGTGAGTCTCCCGCGACTAGTGTGACATGTAGATATGTGAATGCGATCATGTTTATCATTCATATGCATGTGTTGATTTATTCACTAAGCGTTAGCAAATCGAAATATGTGTGGTTATTCAAATAACCATTTCAGGTATTAATGTCGGCGAGGAATCAGGAAAGTGAGCACATGGGCTTGGGAGTTCACTTAGAAGACGGCTTGTCATGTTTATTTCGTAGTTTTGTAATCGGATCGTCTATTTCAATTGTGTTGTTAAGGAACTTGTAATAGAATGGATAATAATCTTGTAAACGTTTTTCTAGTTCCAAGTCCTGTATGGAATTACTACGTTTTGTTTAACCTTGACAACATGGTTTGGGTTGGTTAAGTTATTATGAATCTGAACCTAGAGTTCATGTTTTGAAATGTTTTACTTATTGACTTAATGTTTTACTTTAAGGATTAAAGTATGTTACTATCATAGGGTCCGTTGACCTTAGGCAATATCCTAGTGCAAGAAGGATTGCTGTCAGAGGGTCATTCGACCGGTCGAAGGGAACAGTTCGACCGTTCGAAGTGCCCTCTACTGTAAAGGATTATTACCGAGGGGTCATACGACCGGTCGAACGGGGCATCTCGACCGGTCGAAATGACCCCTGCATGAAAACTTTTTATACCCCTTCCGCAACTTATTTAAATATTTTGATTGGTTCTTAGGGCACCTTTGGGACCCCTTTGAATATAAATTCATTCGTTTCAAAATATAATTACGTTTTCAAATTTGTACAGATTTCACTAACTTCGGGCGTGTTGTTTCAAAAGAGCGACTACTCATTGCTATCTTTAAAGTTTTGTTCCGCTGCTATGACTTTTAAAGAAATAGGAAGAGCCTTGGTGGCATGCCACGGGTTCTGGTCCCACTTTTGTTGGACCGGGCTGTGACATTACCACCCTTGCTTTATAATCCATTTCCAACTTTCAAGTTTTACAAATTTAAACTAACCCCAAAAAATAATAGTTATACAAATCCCAAATCAATTTCCAAAAACTAGAAACTTCGACAACCATTCCATAACTCACAAATTATTCTTCTCGTATTTAATTCCCCCAAAGTCTGTCCCGAATCCACACTCTAATAGAATGTTAATAGCTTTCACTTGAAAACTATTCGGATATACTTATTCAATTCTTAACTCCAAATTTAAAATTTACACATTTCACCCTTACCAATAGTGATAGAATTCTAATATTCTTGTCAGCCTTATAATCACCTTTTTTTCGGTTCAACTTGCTTCAACACATAATAACCATACCTCTCATAATCCAGTTTTACTGCCCAACCCAATATATCTTTATCACCATACATATTACAATGTATAACCTACTATGCAACATGATATGCGTGTTATGCCAAAATAACATGCAACAATCATACTTCAACTTATATCACAACATCATTATCTATATGCATTCATGCAATGCACCTAGGTACTAGTCATAATCACGTTCACTTAAGTCGTCGTCTCTTGTACCCAAAGTTCTAAGCCTATTGCTCTGATGCCACTTAATATCATGCCCAGGAATTGCACATACGATTCTAAGACACGTGGCATACCACCAAGGCACGTCCCATGTCATTAAAGTTCCATAAAAACCATTAACAAAATATTTGACTCCTGAACTCAATACATTTTGAACATTTTCAAAGAAATTTGTTAAATACAAATCCAAACACAACCTAATGAAGTTCATTTTCAAAAGTAATACTGTTATAGTTCAAAAGGGGTCCCAAAGGTACCCCTATATTTAATTAGAAGTAAAACAAAACACCCGAAGTAGGAGAACCAAAAGAAGATCAGGGGGTATTTTCACTGGTTAAATGACCCCTTGGCAGAATCCCACCCTACTGCAGAATTTTGCCTAGAGATCACCCAACCATTTTAAGGTTACATAACTTTTAAAACATTTAAAACATCATGTTTACTCCTCAAACATGTAAAAACATCATTGTAACATTAATCCAACCTTCTTGAGTTCATAACCACCATCAAAACAAATTAAAGAAAGATTAAACTAAAATTCAATTCCATTTCTGTCACAGCCCAGTCCCACAATAGCGGAACCGAAACCCGTGGCACGCCACCGAGGCTAAACCAATTCATTAACGTTCCCAAAAATTAGTTTTAAGAATACACGCAGCGGAAAAGAAACATAACTCTCGTTCTAGTACGTACCGGAGTAAACCAAAAAAAATACACTTGTTGCCTAGAGGCTTCAAAATTTGATCCGACAAATTTTCTCTTAAAAAGGTCCCAAAAGAAGCTTAAATTTGTAATTAGAACTTTTGAAAAGGTTTGGAAGTAGGAGAACAAACAAGCTGGCAGGGGGTATCTCGACCGGTCGAACGTCCCTCTCGACCGGTCGAAAGTCCCTTCGACCAAGTGCCTTTACTGAAGTTTTAAGTAGAGGGGCATTCGACCGGTCGATTGAGTCCCTTCGATCGGTTGAAAGTCCTTTGACAGCAAAGTCACTTGTTTCTGTCCAACTTTCGATGCGACAAAAAGTGCCCTATCTAATTCTAATTCTTCTGAAACTTTATGAAAGTTATTTAAACGTATATATCAACATGCCACTTGAAGTAAAACATTTATTGAACATGTTAAGGATGCATTTGGCACAAATCTCAATAGTGCTACAAGTCTTGAATAAACATGAACTATCGACTCCTTTAGGTACTTAAATCCAAGCTCATGAGTTCTTTCACAACTTCAACATATGAAGAGTCATACACAATATCTCATAACGTTTCAAAACATGACCAGAGCGTCTATTACAGAAATAACATTCATTCCTATTACAAGTTTCCTTAATTCAAAACAAAGGAAATAACCGATTCGATTACAAAACTACGAGATAATCATCTAAGCATCGCCTTCTAAGTGAACTCCCGACATCTCGCGATCACTTTCCTGATTCCTCGCCAGTATTCATGCCTGCAATGGTTATTTGAATAACCATAATATTTGATTTGTTTAAGCTAAAGCTTAGTGAATAAAACAACATTTGCATATGAATGACAAACATGTTCGCATTCACATTACTACATTTCATACTAGTTGCGGAAGACTCACGTGTACATTCCATACTCCCAATCCGCGACTCCTCGCCAATAAGTCCACGCGAAAGGGTAAGACCCATGATTCTTCTCTTTAATTGTGCGACCTTAATGTCTATATCGACTCCACAAAATGGCTTAGTGACGACCACGTGCTCCTTTTGACCCAAATAAGCAACTCAACATGCTCAAATACATATCACCATGCTCGCGGTAAATAAAACATGTCACCATGCTATTGGGCCTACATAACAATATGATTACCCAATATGAACTACACAATATATATCTCTATGAATTAACACATGTTATTCAAACATAACATGAATACACGCCAAGCAATCATTCCATAATACAAAATTGAATCACTCACCTCCGATTTAAGCTCTTAAACTATGATCCAAGGAAAACCTATGCACAAAGAACATGCAAAAAACCTTCTAGTACAGTTCTTATGGATCAAAAGTCCGATTATCAACTTTTATGAAAAATTCTAGAAAAAGACTTTTCAGAAAACTTGTCCAAACAAGGCCTAATAGGTATCAAAACAACGGCCTTACCTAGAGGAGTTCGAATATGGAATTTGGTGAAAAACTAGTGGACGAATGGTCGTCGTTTGGCGTCGAGGAGCTCTAAGCAATCAAAATCTCCTTTTGAGTTTTAGGTCAAGACTTATAAAAATATGAAAGTCAACACTTTCTATATATAGACAATAATTTTGAAAATTGTGTTTACCTCCCTGCATGTTTTCAAAACTCCTAATAAGTCTCTGAAACTTCCTACACAGCCAAATCATAGCCTTACAAGTGAAACTTCAAAATTATAAAAGTTTCTGACTAAGTTCCGTTTGGTTGCTAAAACGCACATTTCTACATGACTTTTCCGAAGTTGCTAATTAGCCTACCAAATTAATAGCGTGTTAATTCGTACTCACCAGGATACTAAATATAACAACAGAAATATATTCTAAACTAGACAATATTATAGATAGTGAAATACATAGGTAAACATTTAATTTCAGATAAACATTTAAGGTATTCCATAGTGACCATCTCATACTCGGAGAGAAGTCACAACAACAAATCACTCAACCACTACAGTCTCAAAGGGTTCTCAATCACAGATACCCAAATCGACTCGTGAGTTAAAACTCACTCAAATATGTGTCAAAATGCACAAAACATCACATTATCATGCATGACAATGTAATGAAATGCAATAACACAATTACGGGTGTTATAATTTCAAACTCATTGAGTATAACTCACGAGTTTGTCGCACCAATTGACTAACCAAGATAAGTGAGTCACAATGTTCCCCAAACTAACCAACATGATAACAACCTTATACAACAACCATTGAACCTATTATTAAACTATTACATGACCCGCATTATCTAAATTACACAACTACCAAATAACAACATGAACTTGGTTATCAAAATTACAACTTAACTTGACATGAGTCTAAAACTAAACTATTAACATATTCTAGTCCAATTCACAAGTAGTTCCAACCATGTTACTAGTTTCCAAATTAAAGACATAAGGCTATTAACTAAGCTACAACTACTCCCAAAATTCCACATTCTTGCCGCTTCCATTTTCTCATTTTTTTGATCTTTCGTCTTTATCACCTACAATGGAAATTCAATAACCACTACACTTTATCAACTATATGCTGGTGAATGACAACATTTATGCTCATGAATAATAAACATACTCAATCTCATCTTTTTACACATATCTATAGTCTCTGAGAACGCAAGTACCGACCACCCTTTCACGTTAGTCCGTGACTACTCCATTAGTTAGCGCGACTAACCGAGACCCACACCTCTCTCATTTAGACGTGTGACCTCATGGCCATTTTGGCACTTACTCACATTTCTTCGATGGCAAGTACAAGTTTCCCTTCAACCCATTTAAACAACTCAACATGCTCATATAAGTTCATCACATCATATCATTGCCATACAAATGGGTCTTATTAACCACTTGAGTTTGCCCAATAATAATTAAACAAGCTAAATTACACAAGTAGACATGCTTATCATCACAAAGATAATCCCAAACATTCAATTATCCATCTTACATAATTATTGTCACTCACCTCAAGGATTTCACTCCTACTTGTGGAATTAAGAGCCTAGTAAGTTTCACGTATAAATCCTATACGAAATATACAAGTTATAAGCTAAACCCCCAAACTGGGTCGCAGAAAAACTGTCTTAGAATTTAATAAGATTGGTACTACTGCATTATACTCACCTCTAAGTGTTCGAATATGTAGCCTATTTCGAAATCCGATGTCAAACAGTGCGTCGTTAGGCATTGAGAGTGTCGTCGAACTTTCTCCGATATTTCTCTTGTTTTCTCTTTTGTAAATGTTTTGATTCAATGAACTAAAGATGAAGAGGACTCATGTGATGAGTCATTGCTAGGTGTCACTCCCATGTAAATGCAAAGTTTGTAATTCAATTATGACCTCCCCAAGGTTTCACTAGTTCTGCAATTATACTGCTACTAGTTATAAAACATATTAAAACTATCCCAAACTTAAGTGGGTGGGTGTCTATGTCACGTATGGGTCCCATAAGTGGTCCCATAGACACACACCCATAAGTGGGTGTGTGTCTATGTCACGTATGTCATATAATATTATAATTATCCTACTAATTATGCAACGTGTCCAGTTCGCCCTCACAAAGGTACCCTAAACGGATCATAGAAGTGATCTCTAATAATTAACATGTTATTTAACAACATAATATCATTCACATATGCCTTAATAAACTTTTACACTATGTTTGGGAATTTAAAAATTGAGAGAAAAGAAGAGAAAAGGAGAGAAAATACCTCACTTTCTTTCGCTTTCTCTCGTTTGGGAGTTTAAGTGAGGAGAGAAAAGGAGAGAAAGGCAGAGAAAACTAATCCTCACTTTTTCTCAATTTCTTTCTCTCCAAATTGGAAAGAAAAGGAGAGAAAAGAAAGTGAGGTTTAATGAATTTTTCTTAATACCCACATTAACCTTTATTTAATTCTTCACTAATTTTAATTCCATCTAAGTCCTAGGCTTCTAATACACTATGTACGTCTAATCTCTCTCCTAACAAAGCAAAAAGCTCACATACCAAGTAAATCTGGAGGTTATTTGGTGTGAATAGAGAGTGAAAATAAGAGATGTTAGAGGCTTCATTAGTTCAAGTCATTAATGGGTAGAATGGTAGCTTTCTTTCTTTTCTCTTCTTTTCTTCTCAACTCCCAAACAAGAGGAAAGAAATTAACTTTCTCTTCTTTCCTAAACTCCCAAACAAAATGAAAGAAACTACCATCCTTTCTTTTCTTTTCTTTTCTTTTCTGTCATCACTTACCACTTTCTCTTCTTTTCTTTTCTCCCCTAAAATTCCCAACATAGCGTTAAGCACATAAGAATTATTTTTCATATTTGTCCCATAACACGGGGACCTCTCATAACTGTCCCAACAAGGACTGCCATATTGGCCAATAACTGGGTTCCAATTGGACATCCCTAATCACCGTATTGAGTTAATACCCACTTAGCACATATAATCACATCATTTAATGTAATGTTAATAACGCATGCTAACGCAATTAAATATAGCCCGCGAGAGCGGGTGTTACAGTGGGCGTGGGAGAGATGGGAGTTTGTGGGATCTGTGGGGCTCAACATTTGAGGTTTTATAATATCCACTTTTGTCTTAACGGTTGAGATTGAAAGTTAGATTAAAATGAGAAGACCCATAGCTCTAACTTATTATATAGATTTTTTTTGAGCTCCAATGTTAATTTGATTTTGAATAAGTTTTAAAAAGCTGGTTGCAAAGTGAACTTAAATGTTCTAGGTATTGATTATAACAACAAATAATTAGTTACCAAACATGTACTTAAATTCTCTAACCTTACGACATGATATTTCAATTCAAATCAAAATGTTGTACCATGAATGACACAACTCATCATGTATATTAGTTTGTAGGAAAAATTAAAAATCAGTCAATAATTTGCTGATAATTTAAAAGTTAGTCATGTGCTTTTTGAAAAATGAAAGGAAGTCTATATAAAGTATATAAATGTGAAATCAGTCAACTTTTTTTTTCATAAATGTCTAAACTGCCCCTCTCTCTCTCTCTCTCTCTCTCTCTCTCTCTCTCTCTCTCTCTCTCTCTCTCTCTTTGGTCTTTTGTCAAGACACATCCCGCTACAGGCAAAAATAGGACACGTGGCACGCCACCAAGGCTCATCCAATTCATTTAAAAAAGTATAGCAACGAAAAAAGAAACTTAAAACAACAATGAGTATTCAACTCCTTTGGTAAAGATACACTCGAAGTTGTAAAATCCGTATAAATTTAAAAACGTAATTATATTTTGAACCGGATGAATTTATGTTAAAAGGGATCCCAAAGGTACCCTAAGAACCAATTAAAACATTTAAATAATAGTCTGATTCTACGTCGGATCTTTGATTATATGCAAAACCTACAAGTTTACATATGTTTTTCCTAAATTTTCAACATTAGGATTTTTATAAAACTTAACCAAACGATGCCTAAAAGGTATCAAAATGTAGCTCTTACCTCCAGGAATCCAAATATATAATTTGGTTGAAAATAAATGGGCAGAAGTTCGTCGATTGGCGTCAGGAAGCTCAAAGCTCCAAAATCTCCCAGGCCCTCAATTTGATTTTGAAAGATATTATGAAAATATCTTAGACTAGTCTATATATAGGCAATATTTTTGAAAATCATGTTTACCTCCCCACGAGTTCTCTAATCTTTTAATTGTTCTCTGAAATGTCTTACACATCTAACTCATTGCTTCACGAGTGAACACTATAAATTATAAAAGTTTTCATCTAAGTTCCATTTGTCGCCGTAATTATGTTCCAAAAACTACTTTCGTAGAATTTTTAGATAACTTACCATTTATGAAACATATTACATGGGTTATCTCTAATTCGTTCAAAATGATCTTTAACAAGATCAAACTATCAGAAAAGCACACTATACAGGTATAATTACTATGTACATATACTAGATAATTTGAATAACATTTAATTCACATAAATGCCATTTAATCATATCAAAGCCTCATGAAATTCTACATTCACGTGTCCTCGATTAACACTCCACGTTGACTCACAGTCAACCTCATCTTAATTATTAATCAACATTAATAATTCATAAATTGAGTTATGCATTTAAAATGAATGTACTTTTCCCGGGACGGGTGTGACAACTCTCCCCTCCAAAAAGAAAGTTTGTCCCTAAACTTATACCATCTCATCGAGCCACAAGACTTCTCATAAGTAATCCAACGTTTGTCTTATCCCAAACTACACATCCCTATTGAGATATCACAATTTTACGAGGAAAATAAATCCTTAGAGTCCCCCATCTCAATCCAATTAAAGATTCAAACCTGAAGCATCTCGATAAGTAAGAACATCTATACCTGAGTAGAACATACTCAATAATCAATCCTGACTAGGGGTGCAACTCGGGCGTGACCCAAAGGGTTTTGGCTCTGCCCAGGCCCGAGCCCGAATTCAAGCAGTCTGCCCAAGCCCGACATAAACCTGAACTTGTCAACCCGAGCCCGGTTTGTGAATTAGTTCTACAACCCGAGCCCGAATTGAGCCCGAATTACAAATTTTTTTTGTGCAAATTGATTTTTAGTATGTAAACAACAATATGTAGAGTATCAAATCTATTTTTTATTGTTTAGATTTGAGAAAAAACATTTATATATTAATTTAGTACTAGAATAATATCTAATAGCGTACTATTATCACTAAAAAACACTAGAATATAATGTCAAAAATAATACATAAGTAGAATTCTGGCTCGGGCTCGGGTTTCACGGGTTCGCAATTTTTTGTCCAAGGCCCGCCCGAATTCAATTCGGGCTTCCAAATTGCTGCCCAAGCCCGCCCACTATGAAAGTATTATGGGCCCAAGCCCGAGAATTTTCGGGCCGGGCTCGGGCTTCCCGCGGGTTGACCCGCCCGACTTGCAGCCCTAATCTTGACATTAAGTCACATCATGATGTCACAATGTCAACCCACATATCCTTTCATCGTACTTATCACATACATTTTTTGGAACACAAATGTTTGATCTCAATCACCAAAATTGAAGAAATAACTCATTTCCCATTCACCTATCCTTATTGTCAACAAAAAATCGTTGACAACACGTCTCAACTGGTTACGATTCTTCATCTCGAAGAGAAATAAAACTGAATGCTATTATACATACATACCTCGTCGATAAGCCAATGCTTCAACCAACAATTTCATATACTATAGATTCAATCCCTTTATCCTGCTCATCACGAAATACTTATTAGATGATAACACGTTTCAACTACTCTCACTTCTTATCAAATTCCAATTCGGTTTAACCAACCTCGTACTATACTTCTAATCATACATGCCCCATAAGTACCATTCAGATTCTTAATTGAAAATTCATACTACTTCACTTTTTCCAAACCACATAATGCCCCGAATTATCCTTGGTGAGATCATACACATTCGGTTACACCTTACAATTTCAATTTAAAACTTTTAACAAAGTCAAACACATATTCTCCTTTTTGTTTTTTTTTGTAAATAAATTAATTTTAAAATTTCACTTAATACTTTCACCTCTTTCTCAACCCAATTACCCCAGTATCCATCGTAACGAATAACATTGTTAATCAAAATTGACTTAGTAAATCATACACGTACCACAGAGTTCATCAGGACGTATTCCCATGATCAGAACATAGCTTGTTTCTGTCTCAAACCTTTGACCATTCACAATCCATTCTATTCACCTAGTGTATACACACCCTAAATCAATTATTTTTCTATTGGAGATCTCACTACAATGTAATCCGTTCTCATCTTATACCCTACTCGTCTGCTATCCTTTGGTCTATTAGTCCAGGTAAATTCACTACCCGCTGGTGTTTCACTCTCATCTTTACACAAGCCCATACCAATCGCATTCATGTATCTCAACTCTTATTAAATTCCTGACAATCTTTTACACTAAGCGTATATTATTCGTATAACATCTTAAGGCACCATACCTTATTCAATAATTTAATATTTCATAACTCTTGTCAACCTGACTGTAGACACCCCATTTTGTCGGCTATCAGATTTAGGAGACCCATAGCTTGGTGGTTCACAATGATCAAAAAAAACTCAAAAAGGACTCCTGGAAGTTAGTTCTATCTCTCAAAATGCTCAGAATGACCAAAAAGTCCCTGAAAGCCCAAACACTCCCAGATTTGGACTGAAAGTTCTGAAAATATGCTACGTCATAAAAAAAATACTAAAAATGAGTTTTGAAGCAAAATTAGATGAAATCGTCAGCTCCCAAAGACCCCCGAAAGTCCCGAAAGTTCTCAGAAAGTCCCTATTGACCGGTTTGACCAAAGATTGACCAGGTTTGACCGAAATCGTCCAAATTCACCGAAAAGCTCTGAGATCATTCTAGATCATGTAGAAAGTACTAAAACAAGTTTTAAAAGAAAATTGGACAAAACGTCAACTCCCGACAGCTCCCAGAGGTTCCCAAAACTTCATAGAGGTACATGATTTAACCAGTTTGACCAAAAGTTGACTTTAAAACCAGAGTACCGTATCATTTTACGAACATTTTTTTATGGATACTAGAGGTCAATAGCTTTCCAATGGTATATCGTACATAATTCCTAGATTTAAAACGAATTTATTATGAATTTCTGAACTTAAAAAGGCGATCAAATCGGCTTTTATTGCGAATACCGCAAAATTTTCAAAGTGACCTATCTTCAAACTATTTTATATGAAAAGTAGACTCTATTACCTTTCCAACAGTATATCATAAGTTTAATTTGGAGTTTGTATGCATTTTCTATGAATTTCGGACAAAATAGGGCCTTTTCTCAAATCCCGAAACCTCTGGGGGCCTAAACATAAATTTTTGGGCATCTGAAGAGCAGTGTCATGGTGGCACTAGGCTACTGCTGTGGCGGCACATGGCCAGTGCCGCGGCGACACTCAATCCCCGCAGAGTCCATTTTTGTAATTTATTTTGGGGGTCCAAGTCGAATAATTGAATACCAAAACGATGTAATTTTATGTTCATGGATGTTTGGGACCAATGGGAGCACTTTCGAAATCCCAAAACCACCCCAAATTGGCCTATATAAACCCCCCTTTGCTCTTCATTTTAGGGGGGCCAAGTGCAAAGTTTGAGAAAGTTGTAGAGAGAAAGAGAGATAGAGAAAGGGAGCTTCTCCCACTGATTTTCTATAAGAAAGTGAGTTCTAATCTTGTTTTCTTCCATCATCTCTCATATACTTCACATTCAAATACCTACGCCCCCCCCCCCCCCCCCCCCCCCCCCAATCACCATTCTTGAGCATTCTTAAGTTAGGAAGCTACTTCCATGTCCAAATGTCAATATCTATGAGTGAAACACCAAGTTACAAGTCTAATATCTCAATGATCATCATCTATTGATTGCTTATTTGATTGTTTACACATAATGTTCATCTCTCCTTACTTCATTACTTTTTTATTTTTCTTTATTTACTTACTAGTTCGTCATCATCTAGATGATGGCATGGTGTTTGAGGTGAGTGAATCCTTATGGATAGTAGCTCTTAAACTCAAAAACATGTTTGATAGATGATGATTCCAACTTCAATACTTCCAAAGTATGCTTGAAGTCATATTCTCAAACAAAACAATGTCCTCCAACAATCTTGGAGGTTCTTGATATGAGTTTAATGTTGATATTTCAAGTGGTCATAAACTTCATTTAGATGCTGAAAATGCACTTTCAAAACCCCTATTTCAAAACCCCTCTAAAACCACCAATAGTTGGATTCCAAGAAATAAACTTTGTTTTCTCAAGAAATCTTCAAAACAGTGAATGATCTGAGTTCAAAGATTTCTCTAGAACTCAATACTCAATATATAGATACAAGACCACTTTTAAAGTCTTCCTAACTCATTAAGAACACCCATGATTTTTTGCTTGACTTGGAAACACTTGGAATGGTTCCATTTTGACCTAAACATTCCATCCAGACATTCTGTTTTTGCTGTCACAGCAGCTAGGTCCAATTTCAACTTGTTTTCCAGACAACTTTTCCAAAAAGAGTGGTCCCAACTTATTTTTCCCTTGAACTTTCAATGTCTTAGGAAACGTTCTGTATAATATGGGCCTCTAGATCTTTTATTTTCATTTTCTAAGATTTTTCAACATTTCAGTCAACAGTACGAACTCTATTTCTGAGTAACCTCTATTGTTGATATGATTTCTATCATTCTGTAATAGTTTTTAAGGATTGGATCTTTGATATGTGTTCTAGACACAATACAGATGATTTCCATAAAAAATCATGCATTGAAAACATTCCTAACCCTACTTTCCATTTTTCACAAGATCAAGTCACTATTCTATCCACTATTCACAGCAAGTATACTTTTACTTCCATCCTTTGATTTGATGCTTACATGTACTCCAAATTAGTTCACATCTTAGGAAGTGGTCCATACTATATTTGCACATATCCCATGATGATTTCCTTCATGCATTCATTCATATTGTAGATTTCTAAGTCACTTTAGAAAGTCCATGTACACAAACCACCACAACCTTTGCACATTCTAGGATCATACATTGCATCCATGCAAGATTTGGGGCTTTTGTGACCCCTAATCTAAGAAGATTATAAGGAATGAACTTGATCACACGTCCATGCTTCCCCTAGATCTAATCATCCTTTCTCATCCATCCCCGGGATTGAGAGGTTTTCTTTTCCAAAGATTAACATGCATCATTCTAGATTGCTAAGCATATTTTGATCTCTTTGATTATTTGTTTCAACAACAATCCATATCCCCTTCTAGATTAGGAAAACTTGATTACTTGATATGTGATTAGACGATTTTTCCTAGGTTTGTTTGTGTGATCTTTCACCTTTGTATTGTGTGATATTTGGCTTAGATCTTATGAATGATATCTTATCTTTTGATCTTTTATTTCAATTTTCTTATGAAATGTAATATACTATCATAGTATTAATTGTCAAACCAAACATAGTAAAAGATGATTATTTGGATGCTAATTGAGGCCCGTCAAGAGACGGGGCGAATTGAGGGTCTTTTAGTCATGACAAAGGCTCCTTCCTCTCTCGTACCAAAATCCCGAGCCAAGTTCTTTGGTTATGAAAGGCTGGTGCCCTTTATCCGTTTGGGTGAGTCAAAATTAAGTTTCTTGGTTCCTTAAAGACCAAGTGGCAACTCTGTACCTGTTTTCAACAGACCTCTTGTTTTCTTTCAAATCAATTTCAAAACAAAGGAAAATCAATTCCGAAACCCTAGAAACTGAAAGAGTGGATGACCGATTCCGCGTGTCCACACTGACTTAACTCCAATTCAAAGTCTCTAATCTTTAATTTTTGCTATTCGGATCTCAAATCTACTGTTCCCGAATAACCTATTTCTCAAACATTCATACTGTTCTCGCAACCATCTAATGATAATTCGGTAATTAAATCTTCCCATAATGTACTATAGCCTTATTGTGTTCGATAAATTCCTTATCAACTTCCAATTCACATACCTTTCATGACAATGCCCCAGGTCATCCTATTCTCACTCCGGTTACTAATGTCAATCAATTCATAATTGTTGTCTTCAAGTGTTTCACACTTTATGGATCTCATCAAGTTCCTGATCGTTTAAAACATCCAATCATTCATAAACTCAGGTTATTCCAATACTTAAGCCAGAATCAAGTTTCCTTTGGAATAATACTCAAGTCAACTCCTTTAATGGCATACCTCCAACTCACTAAGTCTAGGTGTACAACATTTCACTAACTCCTTACTTTAGAATTTCTAAGTTCACAATCTGCTCACATAAAACTCATTCGTTCGACAAACCCCGTTGCGTCCCAGGCACTAGGCATACCATATCATTCCACGATACTTGTCTTCCAAAGTCTACTTGATACCTTATCACAAGTATTTAATACCATTTTTCTTACTTCAACAAAAGTTTTATTTTAAAACATTTTAAACACTTTAAAATTTTCTTAGGATGAAATCCGACATTCTCAAAACTCTCTAACTTCCTTGGAATCTAGGACAACTGAGATAAAATTCCTTTGCATTCACCATTGTGCTCTAACCATTTTACATTCCTACTATCATATCCGATAATGTACTCAATATACTACTAAGTCTTCATCCCACTCTTACCGTTCATGTTCACTTACTTATCGAAGCTTCATCTTTTCAATTTATATTTTTACCCTTCTAACTTGACTTATCCAAAGTTTCTTTATTCTCTATCCATTTCCACAACTGTCCTTCTTCAGTATTGTAATACTTATCATACTCTAACTTTCCATTGACAACAACTCGCTTCAAACACTCAACGATGTTTTAAAAACATTAAAAGATTTTCATTTTAGTTAAAATACACTAATTAGCTAGGAAAGTATGGATTAGACATCTTAAAAGAACTTTACTGTGACAAAATAGTCCATGGGCAAAATGGTCATTTAGAAAATATGGTTAAATTTTATATCAAAAGATATCTCTTTGAGTCTCTATTCCAATGCAAAAAGCGGTGCGCGAATCCAAAATTTTCAGAAAGAATTATGTCTGTTTCTGTAAAAGTCGACGAAAATATTTTCGAAATCACTATTTTGGGTAGAGGGGTGTTCGATCAGTCGAACTACCTCTTTCGATCGGTCTAAGTACCCTCTGGACCATATTTTCTCCCATTTAACATCCAAAAAAGTCCTCCAACTCACAAGGCATTTGGGGCTACTTCCCAACCATTTTAGAACCACCAAAAAGTGCTTGAAAACATCGAAAACTCATCAAACCACGCAAGGTTCAGGGTTATCAGCACTACAACTCTCTGTAATAACAACCTTCTTTACAGGATTCCCTATCAAGATCCTTTTATATCTATGATATCCAAATGTCAACTTGATTCATCTGAATCTCTTATCATGTTCAATCAATCACACTTGGCTTTACTCCCAATCTCATATTCTTACTTCCTTCAGTCTATTTCCTTTGACATACCACCTTCAAACACCAAGGAATTCTTATTCCTATTCATTTCTATTCATTTATTCTCCATCAAGAAGTTCTACAATTTCTCCTACAACCCATATGGTCCTTATCGTTACATTCATATGCAAATAATCATCAAATCTAAGCATCCAAATCTAAGCTCCAGAAGTCCATCCTCGACTAAGCTTCCACCAACTGTTGTTTTAACTATCCAAGCATACTCTATCACTTCCATTCTTAACCCCTCGTCTTAGGTTAATCCTTAAATCCCAACTTTTCCACTTATACCATCAATCGGTAGCATCCGCTACTAATCCTCCAATCACATTTAAATCCACTATGGTACCACGACCACCCGAATACAGGTTCAGTTGAGAGATTCCTCAAAAACCATGATACTTACAACCCGTTGAGATATTCCTCATCCCCCAATACATACCGTAAGATGGTTTGATAGATTTCTCAAACATCCAATCATCCCAATACCGCTTAATAAGTTAAAAGATTATTCAACTTCCCAACATACACCGTATATATCGTAAGGTAACATCATAAGATATGTCATACCCCGGATCCATACACGTGAACCTAGGACACGTGGTACGCCACCAAGGCCTTCAAACACTAGGTTAGGAATGTAAAGGAGAAAAAACACGCACAAATAATCATTTGAACTAGACAAAACAAGCCCAAGGGTAAAATGGTCTTTTTAAAGTATGAGCAAATTTTATATCAAAAGATAGCCCTTTGAGTCCCGGTTCCAACATAAAAAAAAAAAATGGTGCGCGAAACAGAATTTTCTAGAAGAATTATGTCCGTTTCCCTAAAAGTCAACATGCTATAAACTGTGAGTGGATCAATCCGCCCTATAACCTGGATCGATCCATCTCAACATTTTTCTAGCAGAATGTCCCTCGAAAAGCCCGGATCGATCCGCCCTTTAACCCATATCGATCTGGGTTCCACAGAATAGCTCCCAGCTACTAAAAACTCAGTTTTTCAAGTCTGAACTTCAACCAAATCAAAACCAAACCTCATGGATCTTCTAAAATCATTACAAAACCATTTTAGAACCATTTCAAACCATTTACAAAAGACTCTAACATGATTATAAACATTGAACGAGGGGTGCAAATACTATTTTTCCCAAATACTCCCAATTCTACAAGATCAACCAAAACATGTTTCTTAATCCAAATTTCCATTCAAGCATGCTCCAAACTATATTAACAAAGCATGAAGATTCCAACAACATTCTAAGCTCCGGTTACAACATTTACACGAGTCTTGGAGCGATTAAGCAAGGAACTACATAATCTACTAAGTTTAGTACCAATTCAACTTAACCCATTCAACCTTGGATTACACCAAGTTACAAGTTCTACACATAATAACCAAAAGCATGAAACTACACTATACACAAGCCTTCTCAACTCCACGAACCCCAAATTCATCTCCTCGGATTCTCGTCATCATGCTCACCTACAATGGTTATTCAATAACAATTACAATATATAAGCTATATACTTAGTGAGAGATATTAATCAAGGACACGGATGACAATATCAATGCTTATATTCATCTCAACAAATAAAAATGATCTCTGGATAAGCAAGTATTTCCTTTACCACTACCCACAAGTCCACGACTCCCCCAATAGTCCATGGTACAAGCCAATGACCCACGCATCACACGTGCGGTCCAATGCCGTTGCCAGCAACAAGTGATCGTCACCACGGAACAATCTCATGGCGGATTCATACGAGCTTTCCTTTAACCCAAATAGGCAACTAAACATGCTCACATAAACATATCACCGTGCTTTTCACATAATTATAGTTAAACATGGGTAATTAAGCTAAATAGACATATAATTAACACCCAAATGAACACAAACACAAATCTCATTGAAAAACAAGATTGAAACCACACATCTTTTCGCAATTCGCTCCAAATTGAGAAATTAAAGCCCAATCCTACTACAGGTTCAAATCCTACATGAATTCGACCAACTAAGGATTACCGCACTGAATTGGGTCACAAAAATTATGACAATTTAACTCAATAAAATCAGTACCAAAATGTAGGACTCACCCCTGCTAGTCCAAATCCGGTCTCAAAATTGAAATTGGAAGTCGAACGGCACGTCAATCGGAGTTGTAGAGTTCCGGCTCTCCTCTTTTCTCTCTAACCGACCAAAAATGAAGAAGAAGAAGATATGAATATTTTCTTGTACCTACAACTCATGTATATAAATAGTGTTTCTATTATAACACCCAACTAATTTTTGATTATGTCTATTTACACCCCCAACTAGTTTTATATTTAACTATTTAATCCTCCAAACTTAAGTGAGTATTTGTCTATGTCTCACGTGGGTCCCATAAGTGGTCTCACATAATTTTATGAAGTTACTAACTAGCCTACAAGTTGTGTAGCGTGTTCAATTCGTTCTCACAAAGGTATCTCAAATGACCACATAAATGGTCTCTAACAATCAACAATGTATTTAAACAACATATATATTATTTTACATATGCCTTAATAAACATTTAAGCACATAAGGGTAATTCCACAACTTTGTCCCATCACAATAGAACTTTCTCAACTCATGTTCCAATTTGGGACTGCCATATTGGCCAATACTGAGTTCCCAAATTGGACACCCATAATCAACTAGTGAGCTAAAATCAAGATTATGAGTTCCCAAATTGGACACCCATAATCAACTAGTGTGTTCATAAATCTACTATCTCTATCCGAGATAACAGACACTGGAACTCCATGAAGCCTTACAATTTCCTGGACATACAACTCCGCCAACTTCATCGGATCATTAGTCTTAATGGGTAGAAAATGCGCAGACTTGGTTAATCGGTCAATGATTACCCAAATACTATTATTTGATCTTCTAGATTTTGGTAATCCCGCTACAAAATCCATCGTGATGTTTTCCCATTTTCATTCCGGTACTAGCAATGGTTGTAGTAACCCTGCTGATCTTTGATGTTCTACTTTTACTCGTTGACATACCATAAATTTTTTCACGTGTTCGGCTATTTCCCGCTTCATTCCAAACCACCAATAGTTCTCTCATAGATCACGATACATTTTAGTACTCCTCGGATGTATAGAATATTTGGTATTGTACGCCTCCTCTAGAATCATCTTTTTAATCCCATTAACATAGGGTACACAAATTCGATTTATGTATTTCAATACGCCATCCACATGAGTGAAATCTGGTTGCTTACCCTCAGGTATTCCGTCACAAATCTTCCTCAAATTTGGATCTTGAAACTGTTTTATTCTAATCTCATCCAAAAGTGTCGGTTGTGCTATAATAGCTGCCATCAAAGCTCCCTCAACTTTTAGAATTACCTCAAGTTCCAATAGTTTCATTTCACAAATCAGCTTCTCTTAAGAAGTTAAAACATAAGCTAAGTTACTGGTTGACTTTCGGCTTAATGCATCGGCCACTACATTGGCCTTTCCTGGGTGATATTGAATCGACAAATCGTAATCTTTCATCAACTCCAACCACCGTCTCTATCTCATATTCAAATCCCTTTGAGTGAATATATACTTCAAGCTCTTGTGATCCGTGTAAATTTCACATCGTTCCCTATATAGATAATGCCTCCAGATCTTCAAGGCAAAGACCACCGCTGCCAATTCCAAGTCGTGTGTTGGGTAGTTGGTTTCGTGTGGTCTCAGTTGTCATGAAGTATACGCAATTACTTTGCCATTTTGCATTAGGATACATCCTAAACCCTGATGCGAAGCATCCCTGAAGATAACAAACCCTTCAGTCCCCGACGGAATCGTCAATATCAGTGCTGTCATAAGTCTAGCCTTTAATTCCTTGAAACTTTCTTCACATTCAAAACTCCAAATAAAAGGAACATCTTTTCTCATTAGCTGAGTCATAGGCATCGCGATTCTTGAGAAATTTTCTACAAATCTTCGATAATACCTAGCCAATCCTAAGAAACTTCGAACTTCTGACACATTTTTTGGTGGATTCTAATTGGCTAATACTTCAATTTTCTGAGAGTCCACTGAAACACCTTCTTTAGAAATCACACATCCCAAAAATGCTATCTCGAGTAGCCAAAACTCGCATATCTTCAATTTACCAAATAACTTCTTCTCATGAAATCGTTCCAACTCTAATCATAAATGCTTCTCGTGATCTTCAACAATTTTAGAGTAGACCAAAATATCGTCAATAAAGACAAGTACAAATTCATCTAAGTATTCCTTGAATACCCGGTTCATCAAATCCATAAAAGCTGCAGGCGTGTTGGTAACTCCAAATGACATGACCATAAACTCATAATGTCCATATTGAGTCCTGAATGATGTCTTCTCCACATCTTCCTCTTTAACTTTCAACTGATGGTAGCTCGATCTCAAGTTAATCTTTGAGAAAACCTGAACTCCTTGAAGCTGATCGAACAAATCATCAATCCTTGGCAATGGGTACTTGTTTTTAATAGTCAACATATTCAACTCGTTATAATTAATACACATTCGCATAGTTTCGTCTTTCTTCTTGACTAATAAAACCGGTGCTCCCCACAGAGAAACACTAGGTCGAATAAATCCCTTGCCAAGCAACTCTTGTAACTAGTTCTTTAACTCTTTTAGTGCCACGGTGCCATTCTATACGGTGTCTTTGATACCAGTTGTGATCTAGGTGCTACCTCAATAGTAAACTCAATCTCTCGTTCGATCAACATGTCTGGTAGATACTTAAGAAATACATCCGAAAACTCCTATACTATCGAAATATCCTCAACCCGAGTCCCTATGACACGTGTAGCAATTACAGTACATAGGAACCCTTGACAACCCTTTTCAGTAACTTCCCAACCTGAGTTGTTGATATCATATACGGTGGCGCTGATACCCCAACCCCTTGGAAGATAAACTCTTTTTGTCCTAGTAACTGAAAAATAAATTTTTTCTATTCACAATCAATTGTAGCCTAGTTCGTAGATAACCAATCCATGCCCAAGATTACATCGAAGTAGTTGATGGTTAACGAAATCAAATCAACAGTCAATACCTTATCACCTAGTTTAATTTCATATGCCTTGAACATTGAAGAGGTCACTAATAGTTTACTTAGAGGTAATGATACATGTAGATCATACCCTAAGGGTTCTAACATGCTATCTAAATGTTTGACAAATTGATGTGAGACAAATGAATGTGTTGACCCCGAATCTATCAAAATTTGTGCTGGATGTGAGCAAATACGAAGTATACCTGACACCACGAAGTCTGTAGCTGACACATTTCCAAGTGCAAGTTGAAAAGACTTCCTTTGTCTCTGTTCCACGCCTTTCTCTTTGTCTATGGATGGTACCGGTCTTGCCCTACTGGATTCCATAGAGCTTGCCCCTTGTTGTCGCCTCTTTGGATAATCTTTAGAAAAGTGTTCCGGTTGCACACAATCAAAGCATTTACCCCTCATGTCTGGAATTGAGCTCTTAGAGCTAGGTGGTTGTGTTCTGGCTTACAGATAATTCTTGGATATGTGCCCCACTTGCTTACAAATGTTGCACGTGCTAAAAAAAATAACAAACTCTCCCGTGTCGGCGATTACACATAGGACACAACGGTCAGCCCTCCTCAGAAAATGAACTTCCACCTTGACTACCTGAACCTGACCCAGGCCCTCGTGTAAAGAAGAAGCCTTGCCCCTTCCCTTTACCTTTACTTCGTCGCTTTTCTTGTTAGCTGATCGAGATAGAACAAATCCTAATTATACGCCTTAATTCACATTTGTTAGTACTTTTTTATTCTATTTTTGTATATTTTTACTTTGTTTCCTATTTTCTGTCAGGATTTGGAGAAAAGCAAGGATTCCAAGCTAAATGGGGTGAAAAAGCATAATAAAAGAAGCTAACAAAACCACATCGTGCACGCGGCCCGCTCGCGCGAAACCCAAGAAATCGCTCGCGCGACTCACTTGCACGACATCCCAATATCGAGCTCACATGGCCCGCTCACGCGCGACCTATGCAAAAAAGTGAAAACGCGTATTTCAGTGTACTGAAGACTCCTACACGAACAAAACTGCCTAATTACGTCTGGAAAGTTAAATACAACAGTTTTAGTGCGAATTGGATTAGGAAAGCTTCCAAACTTGCTCTAAATTTATAAATACTCATTTATAATTTAATTCTTGGGTTGGTAATTATTATACGCACAATATATAACTAAAACTTTGGCATTGAAGGGAGGGAAGCAAGGAGAAGAAGAAGAAGAAGACCAAGGATTTTCATGGCCTCCTCCATCAACTACTTGCCATCTACCGCTTCTATGGATAACTAAACTCAAGATCTAGGATTTCGATATAACCCTAGCCAAGTAATAGGGTGTATTTTATGTTTTTATTTTAGTTTTATTATGTATGGATGACAGTTACATGTTCCGAGGATTTTTATAAATAAATCTTGCTTTTATTGATTAAATCGTTACTTTCAAAGTTTACTCTTGTCTTAGATCTATTTTGATGGTAGTGTGCTCAATGATCTATGCTTTCTGTGCTTGTTTAGATTATTTACATGTAATGGTGCTCAAATTGAATTATGCTATCAAGTATCCGAATAGTCCATGCCTAGATTAGACGGATTATACCACAACCCTAGTTTAGTGTGGAATAATTCGTGCTAACCGAAGATGGATTATGTTGGTGCTTGAACCATAGTTATTTTCTTGACGGAGGAATTGGGCTTGTAGCTACAATTCCCCATTATCATCCAACTTAATAAGCTAAAGTAATTCGTAAATACCGTTATTATGAAGCTAGTGGTGGATTTGCAATCCTAGGTGCCTTAAACTTATTATAAAAATAAATATTTAATTGCTTTCACAATTTAGATTTACTTTTATTGTTATTAGTTTAATTCAAATTAAATCCAAAATCTATTTTTCTTAATTAACTAAATTTAGGTTTTAAAAATTAAAGTGCGTAGTATTCAATATCTGTGGGTTCGACCTTTACTTCCACACTGCAAATCTTTTGAAAATAAAGCATAAATAAGCATACTTTTATATCTTGATTTTGACGAGATCAAATTTTTGGCGTCGTTGTCGGGGATTGCAATTCACTACCTTTAGTTTTAGAATCTTAGTTTAGTTAATTCGTAAATACTAGATTAGGTTTTAATTTTTTTTTCTTATTTTTCGTTTTTGTTTTATGTTACTAACTTTTCTTTTTGTTTTGTAGTTTCTCAAAGTAATCAAATTCTAGTGTTTTGAGTGGAGCAGCTGTGCACGTCAAAGGAGCTTACGCGAAATTTGCTTCCAACCACTGTAAGTCAGGGCGCTGAGATGCACTATTTGCATATTAGTTTAGGAGTGATTGTTCACGTGCATTAGCTAGGAAACCCGGGGTGCTGGCTTGACGCGGTCACTGCATAAGGATAATTATATGCATCATAGTAGCACTGTGTGCTTGCTTGTTGTCTTACTTGCGTGATTATTTTTTGTTTTTGTTTTTTTCAGTCTTTATTTTAGTTTATTTTCTTTTTAGTTTATGTTTGGTACACATTCAAATAAACCAGAATTAAAATCTTTCGATCTTGAACTTGAACGTACCCTTAGAATTAGTAAGTCTTCAACCCAAGCTCCGAGAGCTCAGTTGAAAATAGACGACGAGTCGACTCCAAAACCATCGTCATTGTTTCAGGCTGAAATTCAAAGCACCCGTAAACGTTTAAGAAAAACTCAAACTTTGAACATAGAACCTATTCCAATGGTCGACATTGAAAACAACAGAAACAATGGAAATAACCCTAATATACCGCCACCTCCTTCGCTTAAAGATTATTTTATTCCTACGACTTACACGCCTCAAGCAGGTATTGAATTACCGGAGGCGACGGCATCTCACTTTGAGATAAAGTCGTCTACCATCTCACTACTTCCTTCTTTCCATGGCCGTATAAATGAAGATCCTTATCAGCACTTGGGAGATTTTCAAGATATTTACTCTACGTTAAAAATCTAGAATTTTACTGATGATGAATTAAAACTGCGTCTCTTCCCATTCTCTTTAAGAAATAAAGCAAAGTATTGGCTCCAATCTTTGGAGCCGAATATAATTAAAACCTGGGAAGCCTTACACACCGCATTTTTACAAAAGTTTTTCCCTATCATGCGTACAAATCAGATAAGGAAATCTATAACAAACTTTGTGATGCAAGATGGGGAAACACTTTATGACACTTGGGAGAAGTTTAAAGAATTACTACGCTCTTGCTCACATCATTAGGTTCCTAAGTGGCAATTGGTACAGGTTTTCTAGGAGGGGCTTATTCCCTCTGTCCATAATACTGTCGATGCCGTTTGTGCGAGGACCTTCCTACACAAAAGTGCCAACGAGGCCTGGAAAATTTTTGAAACATTAAACGAGAACTCGATGCATCAGGCCGTGTCGGTACATTCCGAGGGATATCCTCATCAACCTAAGAAAGAGGTAAAGTTCGAGTCAAGTCACTCAATTGAATTTCAAGAACTATCTAAAAAACTTGACTGACTTTTGACAATGAATCAAATGTCGGGTTCACCCTCTTATGAAAGTTGTGCATTATGTTCTGATCCTTCACATTCTATACTCTCTTGCCCATCGGCATCTCAATTTTCAAAATTTGTGGAGCAACACATAAACTCGATTCAACAATTCCCACGAAATAGTTATAATCCTATGCCGAATAATTTTTTTAATACTTATCGACCCCAGTTTCAACAAAACCAATACCAACACCTCCCCATAATCCTAACCCTCTAAGGGTTAACACTTTTGAGGATAAGGTGTTGACATCCCTTAAGAACATTGAAACACAAGTATAGGCACAAGCATAAATAATGCACTCTCACACACAATCCATTGCGAAGCTTGAGTCCCAAATGGGACAAATAGCTAATATAATGAGCTATAGAAACGAGGGTAAGCTGTCTAGTCAAACTATATAAAACCCTAAGGAAAAGTATGAGGGTGGGGGTACGAGTGAGCAAGTTAATGCTGTGTCGACTAGGACGACTATTCGTGGGGAGGAAATTGTTGAAATTCCGAATGCGAGAGAAAAAGAGGTACACATTAACTCGAATAAAGAAAAGGATGTGGATAGAGTTAGGAAAGAGAATGAACCGGTCCCAACGAACTATATTCCGAGAATGCCATATCCACCAAACGTTGAGGAACCGTCTAATTTATCAAAGAAAAATTCAAAAACGGAAGATATACTCGAGGTGTTTAAACAAGTAAAAATTAATATTCCATTCCTCGATGCGATAAAACAAATTCCTGCTTACGCTAAATGTCTAAAAGACCTTTGCACAGAAAAGCGCAAAATACGCAGTCATACTCCGAAAAAGGTCTTTCTCATGGAAAAAGTAAGCTCAAATTTTCAACACGCTCCTCCAAAGTACAAAGATCCCGGTACGCCTACTATTTCATGTGTCATAGGTGACACTATCATTCATCGGGCTCTCCTTGACTTAGGAACTAGTGTTAACCTCTTACCTTATCACGTCTATAAACAACTAGGTTTAGGCAAACTTAAACCTACGACCGCTACTATTCAATTAGCGAATCGTTCTGTGAAAGTACCTAGAGGAATCGTCGAGGATGTCTTAGTTAAAGTTGACAAATGCTATTATCTTGTTGATTTTATGGTCCTTGATACTGAACCCGTGCTAGATGCTAGAAATACACTCCTGTCATCTTAGGTCGTCCATTCTTAGCAACCGCTAACTCTCGTGTTAACTGTCGGACGGGGGTAATGAAGGTGTCATTTGGGAACATGAACTTAAAATTAAACATTTTTAATGCTATGGATCAACCTCCTAAAGACGACGATTACCTATGTGAGGCAGAATGTGAGGTAAGACGGAATATTGAGCCTAACAAAGAACTGAATATGGGTGAGGAAAATAATATAATTTGTAGTGAGCGGATGAATTTGAATAATCAGGACCCCAAAGATGAATTTACTCCGAAGGTACGAAATCATTTTGAACATAATCAGGATGAACCATTAATTGGATTAATTCATAGCGACATTTATCATCGGGCTCTTCCTGATATCCTAAGGGGTACAAAGTCTGATTTTCAACATCCATAAATCTTGAGCTAGAATGGTCTAGCTAAAGACGTAAAAGATAGTACTTCTTGGGAGGCAACCCAAGCTTTATTTTGTCCGTTTCTCTTTTTTTTTCATTTTGGGTCAATTTTGAGTCAGATTTGGTCATTTTGGACAGGTTTGGGGGTCGGGGGTAAGTTATTATAAAGTTATTTACATTAAAATAACGAAAAAAGAGAAAAAGACGACATCGCACGCCGGCCCGCTCGCACGGTCCACCCGCGCGATATTATTCCTTAGACAAAAAAATTTTCAATTTTTTATTATATGAGCTCTCTGTTGCATCTCGCGCCTAGAATCGCGCGTGCGAGGGGTTCGCTCGCGCGGCCCGCTCATGCAATTCTGGCACTTAAAAATTTTTCTAACTAAAATTAATAACAGGCCTTAGGTTTACCTCGCGGAGGAATTCGCGCGAGCCAGGGTCGCTCACGCGAGGTGGGGATTTCTCAATTTTTCTCTTTGTTCTTTGACCTTCTATTTCCCCAACCCATCTAGTTGTTTTTCATTTCTGTTTGTTCTTTTCAGTTCTTTTCGCTTAAGTTTATCTTGGTTTCCATAGTTCTAGTTTTGTTTTTCTTTATTTCCTTTACGTTCTTTACAAAAAAATAAATAAAAAAAAACATATGTATTGTATATTAGCTTTTATTATTTATTTGTTTGTTTAATTTTCTTTTGTTAAGTATTAACAAGTGAAATAGAGCTCTATTTGGAGCATTTGAACTTTATCGCTATATTCATTTATGTTCACCTGTTTGTGATTGTCAAGATTCAGGTAATATCGTTCCTTCCTTATGTATTTTCCTTTCTTTCATTTTATCGTTTCATTGGGGGCAATGAAAGGTTTAGGTTTGGGGGTATGCACACACATGCACATTATTACACTAAATTTTCAATTTTTTTTTTATATTTGTGCTTAAATAAACGATGTCACCTACGTTTTTGCAATCTTGATTCGATACATCTTGTTATGTAACTTGGATTGTTATAGAATGGTAAACATGAGAAGATGTGATTAAATATTTGCTGAAGTCATGATATGACGTTTTAGGTCATGTATCGTTCGAATCGTAGTTTTATATCATAGATTTGCACACAAACCTATGCACTACACGTAGTCGCTTGAATACATGTTTGATGTGAACTATAATATAATTCAGATTTCCAGATAAAACATGGTGGAGACTAAACCCGATGAGCTTTTGAGCCTATCTTTTCTTTTTAGAGGGTTATAAATACATTTTGTGTTTGTCGAATTTCACTTGAAATAGCGCATTAACTTGTTGTTTAGTCTCATTATTCTTGTATTGGTTGATAGTCAAGTTAAAATATTGGTTACCATGCTAAATAATCTTCCGTCGTAAACGTTGAAGAACCATATAACCATAGGAAATGATTTTAGGCCTTCTTTGTTTGCTACTGATCGATAAATGATAAATTTCCTTAGTTCGCCCTTTGAGCCATTAAAATGCCATTTTTCTTTAATTACCATTATCCTATTTTTGCTCCAACTTGGCCAACTTGGAGTTCACACCTGAAAGATTTATCAACTTTTAGTGGTGTTAAGACGATGTGTGATTGAGAAGAGGAAGAAAAAGAAAATAAGATGATGTTTAGGGTGGTTGCCTTGTTATTTATTGAATATTCGTTTCAAAAGCAACGAGGAGGAAAAGAATAGAGAAAAAAAAAAGAATAAGAAAAAAAAAAGAAAAAGAAACAGAAGGAGAAATTTTTTTGAAAGGAATGAAAAGAAGAGAATGAAATGATGAAGTTGGTGGAAGAGAGAATGAAAGAAATCGAACATGCCTTACAATGCCACTCTAAAACTACCTAATTAATCCTTTCTATCCTATTCATTGGCCGAGCCACATTACAACCGTTGAAAAGTCCTATTTGGTCCTAGGAAATATGGTTTGGATATGAAAACGATGGGAGGGGGATTAAAACATGGTAATGATTCATTTTTCTTGACTGTTGGCGTCCTATCCATGAGACTACTGTTTTTTCGTGTCATGCGTGTTTTCCGAGTCATATGTGCAGTTTCTTGTTTTAAAAATATATTTTCTTTACTCACATATTTTAGAAAAATTACACCTGTTTCTGAGTATTTCATTTGAGAGTGTAATTAACATTGCGAGATTCGTAGTCGAAGCATAGTTTGATGGTTATCCGAGTTATATTCCAAGTTCATGACATGCGCGTGTTTATTTGACTACCATATCACACACGTGCAATTTTATGAGAAACTCTATTGATTTATACGATGCATGTGCTTGGGATTGCTTTTCATGATGTAGGTAGACGTTTGGTTACGTTTCTTCTTGTTCATTATTCTATTTCAAATCATTGTTTTATAATAAGGAGTATCAAATATTATGTTTTTCATTTTTAATAAAACTTTTTGAATGTTGAAAATTTAAACAAAATTTTCTTGTTATAAGTTAAAATTTTCTTTTTATAAGTTAATAAAGATGGTTGTGGGTGACTTGTTGACGAGAACCCTCACGAGACTTCACTCGTCTGACTAGGGACACCTAGAGGTTTAAAAGGCTTGTTGCATACGCTAAATGCAATCGTGATCCATGCGAAAATGGAGTAATATTTTTTTAATTAGTAGTTTAATTTTTATGTTCTTTTTTGCTCGAGGACTAGCAAAATGTAGGTTTGGAGGTATGATCGGGAGAGAACAAATCCTAATTATACGCCTTAATTCACATTTGTTAGTACTTTTTTATCCTATTTTTGTATATTTTTACTTCGTTTTCTATTTTCTATCAAGATTTGGAGAAAAGTAAGGATTTCAAACTAAATGGGGTGAAAAAGCAGAAGAAAAGAAGCTGAAAAAATACATCGCGCGCGCGGCCCGCTCGTGCGAAACCCAGGAAATCGCTCGCGCGACATCCCAATATCGCGCTCACGCGGCCCGCTTGCACGACCTATGCAAAGAAGTAAAAATGCGTATTTCAGTGTACTGAAGACTCCTATGCGAACAAAACTACCTAATTACGTCTGAAAGCTAAATACAGCAGTTTTAGTGCAAATTGAATTAGGAAAGCTTCCAAACTTGCTCTAAATCTATAAATACTCATTTATAATTTAATTCTTGGATTGGCAATTATTATACACACAATATATAACTAAAACTTCAGCCATTGAAAGGAGGGAAGCAAGGAGAAGAAGAAGAAGAAGAAGACCAAGGATTTCCATGGCCTCCTCCATCAACTACTTGCCATCTACCGCTTCTATGGATAACTAAACTCAAGATCTAGGATTTCGATGAAACCCTAGCCAAGTAATACGGTGTATTTTATGTTTTTATTTTAGTTTTATTATATATGGATGATAGTTACATGTTCCGAGGATTTTTATAAATAAATCGTGCTTTTATTGATTAAATCGTTACTTTCAAAGTTTACTCTTGTCTTAGATCTATTTTGATGGTAGTGTGCTCAATGATTTATGCTTGCTGTGCTTGTTTAGATTATTTACATGTAATGGTGCTCAAATTGAATTATGCTATCAAGTATCCAAATAGTCCATGCCTAGATTAGACGGATTATACCACAACCCTAGTTTAGTGTGGGATAATTCGTGCTAACCGAAGATGGATTATGTTGGTGCTTGAACCATAGTTATTTTCTTGACGGAGGAATTGGGCTTGTAGCTACAATTCCCCATTATCATCCAACTTAATAAGCTAAAGTAATTCGTAAATACCATTATTATGAAGCTAGTGGTGGATTTGCAATCCTAGGTGCCTTAAACTTATTATAAAAATAAATATTAATTGCTTTCATAATTTAGATTTACTTTTATTGTTATTAGTTTAATTCAAATTAAATCCAAAATTTATTTTTCTTAATTAACTAAATTTAGGTTTTAAAAATTAAAGTGCGTAGTATTCAATATCTGTGGATTTGACCTTTACTTCCACACTGCAAATCTTTTGAAAGTAAAGCATAAGTAAGCATACTTTTATATCTTGATTTTGAAAAGATCATTGGCTTTGCTTGTATTTATTAATATCCCGTTCGACTATAAGAGCTACATTCTGGACTTAAGCCACAGTTCTAAATTCATGAGTATCCACCCAACATTGGATGTTATCCCTTAACCCCTCTTTAAGCTTTTGAGCTTTGTCTTCTTTGTTATCACCGTATCCTTCGCAAATCAAAGCAATTCACTATACTTGGAGATATATTCATTCACCATCATATCTCCCTGTTTGAGATTCGCGAATTCCCGATGCTTATGTGCTTTAGCTGCTCAAGGAAAATATCGTTTGCAAAACTCCTCCATAAACTTGTCCCAAGTGGTCGGCCTACCTTGCTCAAGTAAATTCACCCACCAATTCTGGGCACCTACTTTCAAAGTGTTAGTAGAATATCTAATCTTTTGTTCTTTGGTACATTCTATAGCATGAAATATTCACTCCATATCTGATACCCAATGAATAGCTGTCATCGGATCTGAGCCCCCATCAAATAAAGTCGGCTTTCTCTTATAGAATTGCTTAATGGTAACACGGTCGACCCTTGGTTCAGGATTCGAATTCGCATGCCTTACATCTACTGATGGCAATAGATCACCAACGACACCAATGAAATTAGTTACTAAGTCCACCAAACGATCCATTCTTGCATCGAGTTCTCGGTTTGGGACCATTTTTCTTCTAAATTCTTGCCTGCCAGTCAAATATGCATAAATACTATGCATGTTATGCCATATATCATATGATATAAATGACTAAACAATCATAACATAGAATCAATATGTGGTACATCTATATGCTCAATATCTACATGTTACTCTCAAGTCGTCATCTCTCGTCCCAAAGTTGTCACGACCCATCCCGCTAAGCGCAAAAATAGGACATGCGGTACACCACCAAGGCTCATCCAATTCTATTACAGTAAATAGCAGTGAAAAATATAAGTAAAATCTATTAAAATTAGAGTTATAAAAAGTTTTGTCCAATTGAAACATTTTCAAAAGAATCCTTTTTGAAAATAGTGGTTCAGTCGACTGTGGCGGGGACTCAGTCGATTGGAAATCAAATGCAGAAAGAATAAAAGCTCAATGGCCCCATCCAGTCGATAGTGTCGAGGACTCAGTCGACTGGGGTCTCAAAATCTCAGTCGGCTGGTACCTTGTTCGGTCGACTGTACCAGCTCCAGCAGAATGCCATGTTTTCGTATAGAAACTAGTCGACTTATTCCCATCTTTCAGTCAACTGAAGTCTATGAAAATTGAAAGAATGTCTCTGTAAAACAGGGGTCCATTCGGCTGTGTCGGAGACTCAGTCGACTAATCTCCCTCAGATTTGCACAATCTGTAGCAATCTCAAACCATAGTTCTCCAAACCAATTCCAACACCAACACAACCAAAACACAACGATTCGAATCATAAGTACAAGAGTGTTTACTATGGATTACAATACTAATCCAACCCATGCCAAGGTTCTATTATAACATATTACAAATTCAAATTCTTATTACAAGTTAGAAGGAAAACAAAAGTATGAATAAGTGGTGATTCCCTGGCATTCCTCGGCCTTACTCCTCTCACTTTTCTTTCCTTGCTTTTTATCACCTGCAATAGAATAAAGCTCCACTGCTCATCTATATGCTGAGTGTACAATTCTAAATATATGCTTATATGACAATCCATGATTAAAACATCCAAAACACATCAAAATAGTCTCTAGGGTGAGTGGTACGCATTCATCTGGTAAATGAAACTGATGCCGTGGAAGGCACACCTCTTTCACGTACCCCATACACTGGTTGGGCCTTCCTCCATACCAAATACCGTGTCCTAGTTCGGCCTTCCTCCATACCAGATACCACCACTATCAGTATTACAATCCTTAAATTTTGAGGAGCTTACCCCCAAATGAATTTGCACCAAACTCCCCTTTAACCCAAGTAGACACATAACATGTGATGATGCCAAAAATTGGTAAGAATAAAGTAGAGCAATTCAAGGAGAAAAAGAGTGAGAGAGACTATTTTTTGTATGTGGTTCGGCCCGGTTAATGAAGGTACCTACGTCCACAGGTGTGTCTGAGCACGTTCACTAGCAGATCACCGGCGGGCCTGGTGAGCCAACAAAGAGGGGCGACACTACCAGTAATACCGGCCGGGTGTATGCATATAATGGTGAATTATAGAGGTGCTGTGTAGACTGAGAAGTTGGCGGCCCCTTTAATGGGGGGTGAGAGGTCTCTTTTATAGATGTAAGAGACCTACTCATACATGGATAAGGAAATATAATCCTATTAATATAGATTGGCATTAATTATGGGGATTTCCTAATTGGATTAGGAAATAGTATGCACTTTCCATTAGTCTTCTAGCTAGAGTAAGAAACTGCCCGTAATACTCGGGATCACGCCTGTGAAGCTCGGGATCATGCTTGTGGGCCCGGATGGGCTGTTCCCGCGGTGGGATGTGCCTGTGCAATTTTCCCAACCTGTTGGCCGGGTCATGAATGAGCCGCTCGGGATGTTGAGTAGACTAAACCGCTCGGGCTGATGCTTTTGAGGAGTTGTGTATGATTTGCCCGAGGCATGGACTGACTGCTGATTTGAACCGTTCGGTTTTAAGATAGAGCCAATTTTGGGTGTATCAGCTGCCCCCTATTTCCAAGATTGGCCAGATGCTATATCGGGGCAAGTTTAGAAATCAGTTTGATGTTACTTGCCGCTATCTGAGTGCTTGTGAAAGCTGCCTCGGGGCTTCTGAGCCAGGTGAGTCCTCGGGAATTGGCTGAGAGTTGAGACCCAGCCTAGCTCGGAGTCTTTGAATGCTCGGGAAGTGACCGAGAGTTGAGACTCGGCCTACTTCGGAGTTTTTTTTCCTTGAGTTAGCTCCCAGGATGGTTATCTTCTGCCCGTAAACCTTCGTCAAGGCTGTGGGTAGAAGGATTTTACCATGTTGGAAAAGCCGACCTAAAGCGTATTGTTCTAGGGTCCTTTTTTTATGTTAACTCCCCAGGATTGTTGTCTTCCGCCCGGCCAGCCTTCGTCAAGACTGTTGGGAGAAGAGCTTGACCATGTTGGTGGAGCCGACCTAAATCACATTGCTTTAGGGTCCTTTTGCTCCTCTATCGTCGGCCAACCTAAGAGATTTTAGTCACCTCTATCGTAGGTATGGACCTAAGTGGAGTTAATGCCTTTGAGAACTGTAGGTGCTCGGGTTGTCCAAGATTTTGACTTGGTTATCCGCGAGGCCTGTAGATACCCGGTGTGATAACCTGTTTAGTTCACTACGCCGTCTTTCTCCCCAAGCTTTCGCTAAGACCTTACAGAGGCTATGATCTGTAGGTAACCGACCTGGAACATGGTGGTTGCAGGGTCTTTTGAAGTTTGCCATCATCAGCCACCTAGGGGGTTTGCCCCCATCATCGGTTGGACCTAAGCGAAGCCGGTGCCTTGGGCGTGACCCCAAGGTCTTTAATGCCTGGGTTAGGAGCCCAAGGTCTTTTGAGTGCCTGGGTTCGGAGCCTGAGGTCTTTTTAGTGCCTGAGTTCGAAGCTCGAGGTCTTCTTTATGCCTCGAGGTTAGGCCCGAGGTCTTTGTATGCCTCGGGGTTAGGCCCGAGGTCTTTGTATGCCTCGGGGTTAGGCCCTCTGACGATCGGTGGAGACTCATGTGGTGATCGAGCAAGTACCACTATAGTCGGGCTCTTCTAGAGCGATGGAGACAAGAGGTTAGATCAGGATCGTCGGGCTCCAGATTTCTCTAGGCTGGAGGCAAAGTCAGAACTGCTTGATCCTGACCGATATGAATTGGAGGTCGGGTCGGGGCTGACGGACTCTGCTTGCTGTGAGCTGGAGGTCGGGTCGGGGCTGCCTGACCCGGACTGCTGTGAACTGGAAAAACTGTCGGAACTCCCGGGCTGATCTCGCTTTCGCTTACTTCTGGAAGACTCGTTGCTTTCTTGCCCGGGGTCTTTGATCTTTAGAAATTCTTCAATGTTGATGTATTTTCCAACCCTCTCTGCGAGTTCGACCAAGGTTACCGGTCGATTTCAGTGGAACGACGCAGCGCACTTGGTGTGTTGAACTCCCGAGCAGAAGGCTATGATGGCAATTGTCTCGTTCAGATTGCGGATTTGAAGCTTCTGTTGGTTGAACTGGTTGGTGAACTCCTTAAGGGACTCATTATTCCATTGTCTAACCGTCAGTAGCTGCATGTCTGGCTTTGGCCGCTCATGCATACCGGCGAACTGGTTGATGAACTGCTTGCTGAGTTGTTTGAAACTATAGACCGATCGGGGCTCCAAGGAGTAGAACCACTGCATGGCCGGGTCTTTCAAAGTGCTGGGGAAGGCTAGGCAGTGTAGTTCATCGGAGTTGGTGGATAGGGCCATCTGAGCCTTATAGGTCCGAACGTGGTCTACCGGGCTTCCCGAGCCGTTATAGGGATCTAGGCGAGGCTGCTTAAATTTGTGCGGGATGGCAAACCTCGTGATCTGGCTGGAGAACGGTGACTCTGTCTCGGTATTGGCCTGATTCTGAGCGCGGGATTGACCAAGCTTCTTGGCCACTCCGTCGATCTGCTTCTGCAAGTCTTTGATTCGGGCTTCCACTCCTTCCCAACCGGTATCTGAGGAACTAGCCGGGTTGGTGGAAGATGCTTCTTCATGGCGGGGTGCTGTCCTCTGGGATCGGGCTCAACTATGACTCCGGGTAACTGTATCCCCAGGGACGACTCGGCTCTTGACTGAGTGACCTTAGACTGATTCCAGAACCATATGCTCCCGCCTTTCCTCTCGGGCAGCACGCCAACTGTTGATGTCTCTGGCATCCTCAACATGGGACGGGTTGGCTCGGGCACGTTGTCTGGTCCAGATTGGTTCCCGACCGTACGCAACGTTCCTGGCCCCTGGAGGACAGCTTTGCTGGGCTAGTAGGGCTTCGATCTGTCGCTGAATTTGACGCTGGCCCTCTAAGAGTTGTGTGAGGGTCGCAGTGATCTACTTAGATGTCATAGCTGCCGCATCCAGTGCCGGGGCCGAAGGAACATCCTGGTCGGACTGCTGATCAACCTTCTTACCCTTCTTCGGTGGCATGACGATCAGTTGAGAAATTTGTTGATGAGAAGACTTGTCGTTTCCCACAGACGGCGCCAAACTGATGATGCCAAAAATTGGTAAGAATAAAGTAGAGCAATTTAAGGAGAGAAAGAGTGAGAGAGACTATTTTTTGTATGTGGTTCGGCCCGGTTAATGAAGGTACCTACGTCCACGGGTGTGTCTGAGCACGTTCACTAGCAGATCACCGGTGGGCCTGGTGAGCCAACAAAGAGGGGCGGCACTACCAGTAATACCGGCCGGGTGTATGCATATAATGGTGAATTATAGAGGTGCTGTGTAGACTGAGAAGTTGGCGGCCCCTTCAATGGGGGGTGAGAGGTCTCTTTTATAGATGTAAGAGACCTACTCATACATACATAAGGAAATATAATTCTATTAATATAGATTGGCATTAATTATGGGGATTTCCTAATTGGATTACGAAATAGTGTGCACTTTCCATTAGTCTTCTAGCTTGAGTAGGAAACTGTCCGTAATACTCGGGATCACGCCTGTGAAGCTCGGGATCATGCTTGTGGGCCCGGATGGGCTGTTCCCTCGGTGGGATGTGCCTGTGCAGTTTTCCCAACCTGTTGGCCGGGTCATGAATAAGCCGCTCGGGATGTTGAGTAGACTAATCCGCTCGGGCTGATGCTTTTGAGGAGTTGTGTATGATTTGCCCGGGGCATGGACTGACTGCTGATTTGAACCGCTCGGTTTTAAGATAGAGCCAATTTTGGGTGTATCAACATGCTCACATAAAAAGTTATACATGCTTTTCTAACATTTTCGAGTGCATAATTAACAGGCCTAATTAACACATGAATTTCGCCCAGATCCATATCAACTCAATATTCAAAACATGTAAATTCTATTTATTTCATAGATCTAGAATTCATACCTCGTGCGATTTCTCTAAAACTTTGAAGGATCCACTAGAGGCCTGAATAAACGTCGAATCTTAGTTTATACTCGATTCCTATGAGTTTTACCTCGTGTGATTTCATAGATCTAGAATTCATACCTCGTGCGATTTCTCTAAAACTTTGAAGGATCCACTAGAGGCATGAATAAACGTCGAATCTTAGTTTATACTCGATTCCTATGAGTTTTACCTGGCTTTTTTCCAAATTTCTAGAAATTAGTTTTCCAAAAAAAGTTACCAAACGTAGCCTAAGAGGTATCAAAATGAAGCTCTTGCCTCCACGAGTTCAAATCTAGAATCTGGAGAAAATCTGACGGGCAAACGGTCGTCGATCGGCGTCGTGAAGCTCATGGCACTAAATCTCCTTTCTCTCTCTCTCTCTCTCTCTCTCTCTCTCTCTCTCTCTCTCTCTCTAAGATATTTTAGAAAGTTTTGTAAGTACTGAAATCTCACCCTTACTATTTATAGGCAACACTTTCAGAAATTATGTTTACCTCCTCTCGAGTTTCTCAAAACTTCTAATTATCTCCCGAAATGTCTTAAACGTCTACCTTATTATTTCATGAGTGAAAACTAAAAATTATAAAAGTTTGTCTAAGTTCCGTTTGGGTCCAAAATAAGGATCCAAAAAATAATCTCCGTGGAATCTCTATACCACCTACTTTTATGTAACGTATCACTCACATTCTCACTACAGTATTCAAAACAATCCATAAGGATATCAAACTAACATAAATTTACCCTACTTGCACCAAAAAAAAAATTTTACCCTACACAGGTAAAATTACTATTCACAAAATACCAGATAAATCAAATAACATTTAAATCACATAAATATCATTTAATCCTATTAATGCATCATGAACTCTCCGATAACGGTGTCCTCAATTGATACCTCACCGTTGACCCACATCAACTCATCTCAATTATTAATCAATGTTAATAATTTCATATGATCCCACATATGATTATTAAAATGAATGCAAACTTCAGAACGGATGTGACAACACACTCCTCCAAAAAGGAAGTTTGTCCCCAAACTTATACCTCAACAATCGAAAAGATACGGATATTCCTTCCTCATCTCTTCCTCATCTCTTCCTCATTCTCCCACGTAACTTCCTCGTGTCTATGACTACACCATAGCACTTTTAAGCATCAGAATTGTCTTTGTTCTAAATACTTGTTCCTTTCGATCCAAGATTTCTATCGAGTGCTCTATGTAGGTCAAGTCTTCTTGGATCTGCAACAATTCTGGTACGATGATCTTGTTCACATCCATCATACACCGTCTCAACATTGACATATGGAAAACATTGTGCACATGCTCCAATTCTGAGGACAAAGCTAATCGATAAGACACTAGTCCCACTTTCTCTAAATTCTCAAAAGGTTCTACAAATCTTAGGTTAAGCTTTCCCCTCTTTCCAAATCGAGCATTGCCTTTCGAAGGCGATACCCTCAAATACACAAAGTCTCCCACTACGAATGTCATCGACCGTCGCTTCGAGTTTGCATAGCTCTTATAACGACTTTAAGCTATCTTAAGTCGCTCCTGGATCAACTTCACTTTTTTGCAGTCAATTGTATTATCTCTGGTCCTAACAACCTTCTTTCCCCAATCTCAGTCCAACAAATCAACGATCGACACTTACGCCCATACAAGGCTTCATATGGTGCCATTCCAATACTGGACTGAAACCTATTATTGTATGAAAACTTGATTAACGGTAAGTGTTTCTCCCCAATCTCTCTTGAAGTCTAGAACATACAATCTCAAGATATCCTCCAAGATCTGAATCATTCGCTCTGACTGCCCGTCGATCTGAGGATGAAATGCAGTACTGAAACTCAGCTTTGTAACCATAGCTTTCTATAGATTTCCCAAAATCTCAATTTAAAACTACTATCACGATCTGATATAATCACGGCTGGAACCCTATGTAGTCTTACAATCTCTTTCACATACAATTCCACCAACTTGGATGGTTTAATCGTCTTGATTGGTAGAAAATGCGCTGATTTCGTTAATCCATCAACTATGACCCAAATCTTATCATTCTTGTTAAGCGAACGTGGAAATCCAGATACAAAATCCATCATAATTTTATCCCATTTCCACTCTGACACTTGTAATGGTTGTAGTAGTCCTGTAGGTACTTGTCTTTCTGCCTTGACTTGTTGACATGCTGAATACTCTGAAACATACTTAGCTACTTCCCGCTTCATACCTCTCCACCAAAAGTTTTCTCGTAAGTTCTAATACATCTTGTTATTCCCCCGGGTGCACTGAATATATGGTACTATAAGCTTCCTCTAAAAGGTGCTCTTTCAAGTCTTTTATGTTCGGTACACATAATCGATCCCTAATCATCAATATTCCTTATTCCAAAGTAAAACCCAGTCGTTTTCCCAAAGACATCTCATCTCTCATCTTACACAAGTAGCAATCATTGAACTGTTCCTTCTTGATCTCATCAATGATGTCTGGGTGAGCCATGATGGCCATCATTAACATGATCGCCATCATTAAGCCACCATTCGTCTCTGGAATCACATCTAACTCCAAACGTTTCATTTCTCTGATCAATTCCTTTTTCTTGATTAGCTCATCGGCTAAGTTCCTCGTCGTCTTCCGACTTAAAGCATCGACTACTACATTAGCCTTCATCGGATGATACTCTATCGAAAGATCGTAGTCCTTCATCAATTCTAACCATCTTCTTTGTCTCATGTTCAAATCTCGTTGCGTGAAAATGTACTTCAAAATTTTGTGGTATGTGAAGATCTCACATTTTTCCTGTATAAGTAGCGTCTCCAAATTTTCAAAGCATGGATTATTGTGGCCAATTTTAAGGTTATGATTCAGATAATTAACTACGCGTGTCTTCAACTGTCTAGACGCAAAGGCAATCACCTTGCCACCTTGCATGAGTACACACCCCAAACCTTGATACGAAGCATCACTGTATATTACGAATCCCTCAGTTCTAGATGGTATTATCAAGATAGGTGCTCTCGTCAACGGCGACTTCAACTCTTAGAAACTATCTTCACATCCTTGACTCCATTCAAAAGTAACACCCTTTCTCATTAACTTTATCATAGGCAATGATATCTTCGACAAATTCTCGATAAAACGACGGTAGTATCCCGCTAATCTCAAGAAACTTCGAATTTCTGATGCGGATGTCAGTTTTTGCTAATTAGATATTGCTTCTACTTTATGAGGATCAACTGATAATCCATTCATGTCAATTATGTGGCCAAGAAAAGTAATGCTATGTAGCCAGAAGTCACACTTCTTAAATTTACCAAATAGTTGCTTCTCTCATAATCTCTGAAGTATGAGTCTTAAATGATTCTCGTGCTCCCTCTCACTTGACGAGTAGATAAGAATATCGTCGATGAACACAATCACAAAGTCATCCAGATAGTCCTTAAAGAATTGGTTCAAAAGATCCACAAACGTGGCTGGTGCATTCGTAAATCCAAACGGCATGACTAGGAACTCGTAATGTCCATAGCGCATTCTGAAAGCTGTTTTCTCAACGTCTTCGGCCTTTACTTTCAACTGATGATAGCCCAATCTCAAATCAATCTTGGAAAATATAGTGCCCCACGAAGCTGATCAAATAGATCATCAATTCTGGGCAATGGATACTTGTTCTTGATTGTCAACTTATTTAGTTCTCGATAGTCCACACACATTCTCATCGAAGCATCCTTCTTCTTTACAAACAACACTGGAGCTCCCCACGACGATACACTAGGTCGAATAAAATCTTTGTCAAGTAACTCCTGTAGTTGGATTTTCAATTCTTTCAATTCCACCGGTGCCATTCGATACGGTGCTTTCGATACAGACCTTGTGTCTGGTATTATCTTAATGGCAAACTCAATCTTTCTCAATAAGAACATCTGGAAAGTCATCTAGGAATACATCTGGATACTCTCATACCACTAGAATATCTTCTACTTTCAATTCAGTAGTCGAAATATCAATTACTGAACACAAAAATTCTTGATCTCCCTTTTTCAATAACTTACCCGCTCCGATAGCTGAAATCAAGTACGGCAGTGGTGTAACCCTACTCCATTGAAAACAAAAGTTCCCATGCACCGGTGATCGAACATTAACTTCTTTTCATTCGCAGTCTATGGTAGCTTGGTTAAGATCCAACTAATCCATTCCTAGTATCACATCAAAATGGTTCACTATAATTGGTATAAGGTCTAGGGTCATCAACTTCTTACCTAGTTTGATTGCATAGTTCTTGTATATTATAGACGTCACTACTCGTTTACTAAGCGGCACGACAATGGATAAATCATATCCTAGTGGCGCAAACATAACATTCAAATGTTCAAAAAAATTATGCGACACAAACGAATGCGTAGATCCCGAATCAACGAGCATGCATGCTAAGTGCGAACATACAAGCACCATACCTGAGACCATTGTATCAGTAGCAACCATGTCTCCAGGGTTCATCTGAAAAGATCTCTTCTCCCTTTGCTCTATCTCCAATCTCCTCTCATTTGACTGCTTAGCCTTCGAACTACTGGAAGCCATAGAACTAGCCCCTTGTTGAGAACGCTTTCTCGGACAATCCTTAGCTCAATGTCCCAAAGTACCACAGTCGAAACACCTGAGTTATGGATAGGATGCAGAACTTGCATTGTTTTCCCTTAAGTACTATTATGGGAGTTAGTCAGAAAATATCGGCCAGTGTGAGGTTGGTTACACAGTGAGCACAATGGTATATTACTTGGTATCCTTCTAAAAGCACCATCTCAACTCCACAAACCCTAAATTCATATCCCCAGATTCTTGCCGCCGTGTTCACATACAATGGTTATTCAATAACCACTACAATATACAAGCTATATGCTTAGTGGGAGATATCAATTAAGCACACAGATGACATATATATTCATCTTAACAAATAAAAATGATCTCCGGATAAGCAAGTATTTCCTCCGCCACTACCCGCAAGTCCGCGACTCCCCCAATAGTCCATGGCACAAGCCAATGACCCACGCCTCACATGTACGGTCCAATGATGTTGTCGGCAATAGGTGGTCGACACCACAGAACAATCTCATGGCGGATTCATACGAGCTTTCCTTTGACCTAAATAGATAACTAAACATGCTCACATAAACATATCACCGTGCTTTTCACATAATTGTAGCTAAACATGCGTAATTAAGCTAAATAGGCATATAATTAATACCCAAATGAACACAAAGACAAATCTCATCGAAAAACAAGATTGAAACCACTCATCCTTTTGTAATTCGCTCCTAATTGAGAAATTAAAGCCCAATCATACTTCGAGTTCAAATCCTACATGAATTCGACCAACTACGGATTATCGCACCGAATTGGGTCACGAAAATTACGACGATTAAACTCAATAAAATCAGTACCCAAATGTATGACTCACATCTACGAGTCCAAATCCGGTCTCGGAATTGAAATTGGAAGTCGAACGGCGTGTCAATCAAAGCCGTAGGCTCCGACGAAACCCTCCCCTCTTTTCTTTCTAACCGACCGGAAATGAAGAAGAAGAAGAAGATATGGATATCTTCTTATATCTACAGCTCATGTATATAAACTAGTGTTTCTATTATGAAACCCACCCAATTTTAGATTATTTCTATTTACACCCCCAACTATTTTTATAACTAACTATTTAATCCTCCAAACTTAAGTAGGTATTTGTCTATGTCTCGCGTGGGTCCTATAAGTGGTCCCACATAATTTTATGAAGTTACTAATTAGCCTACAAGTTATGTAGCGTGTTCACAAAGGTATTTTAAATTACCACATAAATGATCTCTAACAATTAACTATATATTTAAAAACATATATATTATTTCACATATGCCTTAATAAACATTTAAGCACATAAGGGTGATTCCACAACTTTGTCCCATCACAATGGAACTTTCTCAACTCATGTCCCAATTTGGGACTGTCACATTGGCCAACACTGGGTTCCCAAACTAGACACCCATTCTCAACTAGTGAGCTAAAACCCACATAAACATATGTTAATTAAATAACAATTAATTATGCTAATGCAGGCTAAATCATGATTAACAACTAAACACGGGACCGGGTGTTACAAGATAACCCCATAAGATTACATCGTAGGCTAACACCATAAAATAAGGTGAGAGATTCCTCACCTACCCCATACACAAGCAATATATGATGCTGGACTATCTTTCTGTCATAAAACCCAATTGTGCATCTCTATTCTCTCACGTCACAATGTTTAACCCATGTCTGAAATAGAACTCTTATCAATCAATCCCAATCCCAAAACTCAACTACCACTACAAGAAAAAAGGCTTTTTATGTCACTTAAAAAGTGACATAAATAGGTATTTATGTCACTTTTTTTTCCAGTAAAAAGTGACATAAATGGAGGCGACATAAATGTTTTAAAAGTGACATAAATGTTTTCGAAAAAGTGACATAAATGTTTCATAAAACCAACGCATTTGTTAATAAAAAGTGACATAAATACTTAAAAGTGACATAAATATCATTTTATTTATGTCACTTTTAGCCTAAAGTGACATAAAAGTAGAAAAGTGACATAAATATCAAACAAAAAATTACATCAAAGTCTTAAAAGTGACATAAATACTCAAAAGTGACATAAATACCATTTTATTTATGTCACTTTTAACCTAAAGTGACATAAAAGTAAAAAAAGTGACATAAATACCAAACAAAATTATTACATCAAAGTCTTAAAAGTGACATAAATACTTAAAAGTGACATAAATACTATTTTATTTATGTCACTTTTAACCTAAAGTGACATAAAAGTAAAAAAGTGACATAAATACCAAACAATCAAAGTCTTAAAAGTGACATAAATACTGTAAAAGTGACATAAATACTTAAAAAAGTGACATAAATACCACCCTGTTAAAACAATATATATCACCCTGTACATATATATATATACAATACCACCCTGTACAAAATTAAATCCAACTCAATTAATGATCTATTACAACTACTAAATTTCATCGATTAATCTAAGTACCAACCAATTAATATATTGGAATGAACAAAAAAAATATACAATCGATCCGAGTCAAAAGTGCTAAACTAATAACATTTATACATATTACAAAATATTCATCAAAAAGTACTAAGAAAACTATGAAACCAACAAAAAAAATTAGTCCAGCAAAAAAAGTGGTTCACTTGTTAGCTTTCCATCAAATTGCGAAACTTTAATTTGTACCTACAAAAAAGAAAATTTTTTCATTAATTAGTTGTATATATAAAATAATAAAAGAGGAAAACTATGTTTGGGGGTTTTGAGAGACCAAAATGTGTTCGGGGACTCGGAATGATGTAATACTCATTTTTCTAACTAAATAGTAACTCAAGAAAATTCAAAATTCTTAAATTTATTTTCCTCTTTTCTTTTCCTTGCTATTTTTCTCACCATTTTGCTTAGGATATGAGTGTTTTCCTCTGTGTTTTCTTTTCATTTCCTTCACTGAGTCCTTGAACTAAACAGATCCTGAATTCACAAGTGTTCTTTTACTTATGGGCTTCTTTACTCATGCTAGAATTCAGTTTTATTTACATTAAATTACAAGCACATATAAATCCATGTTAAGTTGTTTAGATTCCGCACAACTCCCACATCCATCTTCATGTAGAAGCACAGCGCTTGTGTCCATTTACACAAGTAATAGCTTCATGAACAGCTGACACACATTTCAAGTAACAGAAGAGACAGTAAAAGAAAACTTGACTGACCTTCATCTGTAATGAACTCCCGTGGCAGACCATTTTTCTCCAATACAATTATGCCATTTTCTAGCATAGCCATATATCTTTTCCTTTCTTTTTCGTTTCCCAGGTGAGAGAGAGGGGTCTTTGGTGGAGATGATAGTATAAGAACCTATGTCATCTGTTCCATAATGGTCACAAATTATTATAAGGAATTTAACCATTTCTGCATCCATTACCCACTTGATAAATTATTGATATATTCAAAGCATATCTCCCCAGCAATGCACTAAAGTACAGAAACTTAACAAATTCAAAAGTAAAAATAACAACATATGAAGATTGGGAAACTTCAACCGGTAAATCCAATCTGTAGACAAATTTCGTTTTCCCTTTTCAGAGGATGCTAAGCAGAAACAACTGAAAGTTAACCTATGCTTCACATATACCATGTCGCAATACTTGGTGAGAAACAACTGTTCAAAGTACACATCACACCTAGCATTTGGACCCCCAACGCGGAACGACTGAAAGTTAATTTGCTAACAAACTTGCTTAGACTGTTCACGAAATGCTAATGTTGAAAGTCAATTCCTACACTAAGGATACAAAAGCTAAAGGTATAACTTGTTTCTTCATAAAAATTTCTGCTACAGTTACCAAGTCTTTTCATTTCTCATTATATTCAATCGTCACAGCATAAAGGCAGCTAAATGATTCAAAGAAACTTATTTAACATAACAATGTACCAGGATTTGAACACAAACTCAAAAAATTGAGAGCAAACAGTTGGCAATTTGGGTATAGTCATTCCAATAATAATGTGGTCTCTGAAAAAAATAAGATGAGTTTGTAAAACGGGAGGAAATAGACTTTTTCATCAAGGACATACGTGAAGACTAACTACAGGGTTCTACGCTTTTGATAGTCACAGGGGAGCTTATTTATTATCTTGAGAAAGAAAATCAGGAGATTCTCTTGCACATGATGGTGCCGAAATAGACACACATATGTGCAGGAAAAAGATTATCTTGGACAAATAAATTCTCTTACAAATTTTACCCCCAAAACTTGAAGATCAATTCTAGGGATCAACTTCACTGTAGCCTTCTTTTTCGCATGATTCACTGCAACAACCTACAGTAATGTAATTGAAACAGTGGGAAAAAATTATTAAAACCGATAAGAAACTAAATAAATAGGTCTATTACAGGAAATTGACACAGATAGGTAAAAGATAAAATAAGCCAGTTAATGGGTCGGTTCAACTGAGCAAAACATGGTACCTGTGCTAAGTCGCCCTTATATCTTCCATTCTTCACACAGGCCCAAGTGCCTTGAGAAACTTCATTGTACTTGCTTCGAACAAACATCAAATGAGAAACTTCATTCTTAGGCACAGCTGCCACTCGACTTGAGTATATACCACAAAGCCCTTTACAAGCCTACATTTATTAGTAAAAATGTATCATATTAGTACACTAAAGAAAGCAATCGCCAATAGGAGTATGGTAGACAGATTAGGAATGTCTAAAACAACTGAGCAAAAAAATAAATTGAAAATATTGCCAAAATAAAATCAGTTTAAAGTTTTGTAATAAACTTTTTCTAAGTACTTTACTAATTGTATTTGAAGTCGGGCTTGTAGCCAAAGGTTACCAAAACTAAGAGCATGGTAGCTGAAGGAAGTCCAAGCTAAGCCATGTGGAAGTGTTGTAAAATATTCTGCAGTTAATAGTAGAAAGATTCTGTGTTTGACTAGGAATTTGTAAAATCAAGAACACTAGAAGAGCAACAATACAAGTTAAACTAGTATCAAAATTCTCAGTCAAAAGGAACCAAAGATAACTGTTGCTATAAAATTAGTGCTTGAACACAACAATTTAGAGTTAAAAGGAGCAAAAATTAACTGCTCATGTAACAAAACCAGTGATTGAAGACAACAATCTAGCCAATTCAGGTCAAACTTAATTAATGACGGAGCACTACAAATTTGGAAAAAATAAATTAACCTATAAATCATAACATTGAATCTTTATGTAAAAAAAAAATACAAGAGATGAACAACAACTAATTCAAAAGCTACCAACAACAAAATAAAAATCTCTTGCGGTTTATAATAAAGGATTAACACACAAGCATACGTATATACATGGAGATTGTCTAAGTAATGTATATCGTCCTTAGTCAGAGGCAGGGGCACCGTTATCTTTCCATAAGTGAGTGATTCAAGAGACATCCATACATATATAAATGATCATCAAGTTTATACTTTGTAATAAATCCCATCTTGTCCATCACCAACAAATTACACAATTATTGGTTAAGACTCCAATTTAATTACCTCCCCATAAAATATTCGCATACCTGTATACTTATGGGAACATACACTTGGTCAAATCCTGCATACATAGACATGTATATTTAAGCGAAACGTAACTGCTCCACTACATGAGAAGGAAAGGATTGAAGCCTAAAACAATACAAAAATTTGTGCAAGCCTTTCCAATGAAAGAACAAGAAAAAAAATAAACCTCTTTTGGGTTTCAAGGTTGATAAAAACCAACAGTTGGTCAGGCTTAATTAGACCATTATATGAGTTGTGTTAATGGACCCACATAAGGACATCCCAAATGGTCCAGCTATTTGGAAAAAGGTAGGAATTGATATAAGCATTATATGTAAGGCTAAAAAAAATTGAGTACCCTTCAATTACTAATGATATATATAAATATATTTTTTGGCTTGGGGAAGGCGGTTGGGGCATGTATTATTCATTGCAACATTAAGGCCCTCGATTTGTAAAAGTGTGCCATTTAAGGATAATTATTGCATCCAACAAAAACTGACAAAATATACCACATTTGAGGTATGTGCCTAAAAAATATGAACTTATATCTAATATTACAGGAACAAAAATAAACTTTTGTGCAATTACAGGGTACTAAAGTGTGTCATTTAATTTTAGATCACCCAAAATGAAAGTTTAGTGTAATTATAGCACATGTGCTCAACCTTAATTTTCTTGAGGCACCTATTATCCACATGGTCCATCCCATCCTTTGCATTTGGATGTCGTTGATGATTGCCTTTAAATGACACCCATCTATCTACAAATAAAAGGCGCTATAGTATTTGTTCATTCGTGGATTTGGTGAGGGAAAAGAAAGGAAAAAAATATAGATCAAAACTTTGTACTTTTTTTGGTTAATAAGGAAAGCGACGAATAAAAGAAAAATGAGTTGAGAAATAAATAAACATTTTTTATCTGCCGAGTCATTTCCCTTGCCCTTTTCTTACTTTACAATTATATTTTAGAAAATTTAATTTCTATTGGTGTTAAAGCATGAAAAAAAAACACAAGATTTAAAAACAAGGGAATTATTTTTCCTTCTTATTTTCCTTTCACGTTTCCTTTTCCTCACTAAATCCTTGAACCAAATAGAGCCTAAGTGTTGCAATTAATAATAGAGGTCCCAAACAAATCTTTGTTACGATTACAAGGTACTAAATAATGTTTTTTAGCAAACATTTAACCACCCATATAATGCAAAACATACTGCACACCTTACAAACGAATGAACAAAAAAAGTAAATATGTCTTCCATCAACATAAATATGTTTGTGTATAACTTGGTCAGCCATAGGTAGATGTACTTTTAAATTTTTTTTTGGTTACAAATATTGATTGTTTATATCTATTAGTTTCAACAATATCTAGACATTAGATTCTATGATACCCAACGGGAATGCAAATTCATATCATGAAACTGAAAGCCACAGCTTATTGTTTTCACCATCGAAATCACACATGCAATAATAACTCAGCTCTGCTCTCAAATGGAATGAAAGACCTCAAAAACCTAAGAATAATATTGGCATCACAACAACAAACCTTGGGAGATGAAGAATCATAGTGGTAGTAATGAAGAAAAATCTGACCTGGGAAGGGGAAAAAATACCTCTAAACTTTGAATATTGCCCAGGTTTTGAACAACACCTAAAATTTAACATGAAGAGGCTTCACTAATTGTCAAATTACAGAGACAGGGACTTTGCGTGGTGTGAAAATGAAGGAAAAAAAAAGGTTACCTCACAAAGAACTCTGCGGATTGATTGTCCCCAAATCCATCGAGAGATTTTCTGGCGACGAGATTGAATCGCCAGAAGAGTGTGAGTGGAGAGAGAAAGAAAGAGGGGGGCAGGGGCTGGTGAAATTAAGAGAAAATATGAGATTTTAGAATCACCTATACCAACTCCATCCCTATTTGACGAAATGCCAAAATTTTCCCACCATTTTATTTTATTTGTTTTGATCAGTAAATTTCCCACCAATTCATTAGTCAATACTACACCGTTTCCATAACTCTCTCTACACAATAGTTATTTAGTCACGTGTGAAGTTGAGACAAAGCATCTGATCCATACATACTTTAGTCACAGCAACTTAGATGTAACTTTTTTTTTTTTGGTACAAATGGCTATGAGGATTATCTTTAGTGTCACCTCTTTTCCTTCTATCTATGTCCTCAACAGGTACTACACAAACGTAAACACAATTCAATACCTACAAGCATAGTTAAAAAAATATATCTAATGAGCAAAGCACAAAAGAAAAACACACCAGGAGGAGGTAAACTAAATCAGCAGGGAGCTTAGGCACAATAACAGCTGGATGATTCTGCACACGAGCAAAGAAATGAAGGTTCAGTAAACACAACCTCGTCGTATGAAACAGATGGAAACTCAAATCAACAATAAGGGTTTGAACAAATCTATAAAACACATGGAAACTCAAATCAACAACAAACCATAAAAGCCCTAATTGGACCTTCGATCTAAGTCTAAATCACTAAAAAGCCCTAAATCATCATCTGAAAGAGAAAGAAGAAGAAGAAGAGAGAGAGAGAGAGAGAGAGAGAGAGAGAGAGAGAAACCTGGAGAGGAGGAGAGGAGATCTTGGAGGAGGCGGCCGCAACTGAGAGGAGGAGGAGGAGGAGGCTGCGAGTAGGAGGAGGCGGTGGCAGTGGCTGAGAGAAGGAGGAGGCGGCGACAGTTATGGCTACGAGCAAGCGTCGGAGTGGTAGTGGAGGGAGAGGTGCGATGGAGATGGGGATCTTGGAGAGGGTTTTGGGAATGAAGAGAGAGGTTTGGGGGTTTGGAAATGAAGAAGCAAGTTTGGGAGCGAATAGCAAATTTTAAGCACGCAAATTTCTTTTTATGTCACTTTTTTAAAACTCACACTAAGTAAGAATGAGAATAACTCTTTTATGTCACTTTTTTTAAAAAACTTAGACTATTTTCTTTATTTATGTCACTTTTTAGTAAAATGACATAATAATCAAATATTTTTATTTACAAAATTGCCACCACGTTTTTATTTATGTCACTTTTTTAAAAAGTGACATAAATAACAATTCTTTTATGTCACTTTTTTAAACAAATGACATAAATAATCAATTATTTATGTCACTTTTTTAAAAAGTGACATAAATACTTGAAAAGTGACATAAAAAGACCCTGCAAGAAATAATTATGTCACTCAAAATAAAAGTGACATAAATACAATATTTAAAGTGACATAAAAAGCCTTTTTTCTTGTAGTGTACGAACAATCACTTTCATTCTCTATGTGAACTATAAGGAAATCTCCTCTAACGCCCTCAAAGGCCACACGTCACCATCATTTCAAACATTCACCAATTTGATAAAAAAAATCATTTTATTTTCGTTTAGAAATTCAACTGTTCATCACTACCAAGATATCATTTCTCTCCCGTGTCACCAAACAAGGTTTATGATAACGCATGGTAAACCTCATCTCATCACACAGCTCTACTGTCACGCCCTAAAAATCGAAGTGCGTGAATGGGAGGAAAGAAGGGGAAAACAATACTAAAGTCAAGCACAACGCGAAAGCGAATTTGGAATTCTACAGGGACTCCTACAAAGATGACTTACTAACACGTATATCCAAATTACATGTCAACGAGTCAAACGAAGATAAAAGCTTACAAAACCAAGTCTTCAAGCTTGTTCAAAAGAGTTTAAGATCAAAGGATACAATGAGAAGTTTTAAGTGATACATATTTTGAAAACAAGGTATTGTAATATAAGAAGGAATACTCATTTAAACATTGAGATCTCATAGGGACTTATGCTTTTAATTGATGTATTCTAATGAGAGTTGGATCAAGCAGAGAAAGTTCGATTGAGCAAACTCTGGGCAGAGAGTTCACTCTACAAAAGTTAGATTAAGCGGAGAAAAGTTTGATTGAGCGAACTATGGGCAGAGAATTCACTCTACAAAGGTTGGATTAAGCAAAGAAAAGTTTGATTGAGCGAACTATGGGCAAAGAGTTCACTCCACAAAGGTTGGATTAAGCACAAGAAGTTCAATTCAGGTGAATACTATACAATATTCAAAAGGAGTTTCATATAAGAATGACATCGACGTCAAGTCGACGGAAAGAAGTTTAATAAGTAAAATTTAACAAATCCAGCTAGGATTAGAGGTATAACAAGAATTCCGACAATGAGTGATAACATGGTATAAATCCGACAAGGATTCCCAATACACAACGAGCTTATACAACAAGAGTTAGAAAAGAGACGCGACAATCTTAGAAACATAAGTACATAATACAAATAAGTTTGACAAGTATGAAAAAGCAAGGGCTAACACACGCCCATCAAATTACCCAAAAAGGCTTCCCAAAAATAAAATATGGAAATTTAAGTTCAAGAAGTTTTGTAATAAAGTAATACAGCAATTTTACAAGCATTAAACTATTACAAACTCCTATAAAGATAAACAAACATAGGAAGCTACTGATTACAAAGTTAAGACCTAGCCTTCAAAAAATAGCAACGTCTAAACGTCAGATCACATGTGGCCCTTTCCTTTATCGAGATCACCTAAAATAAATAGTTTTATAGATTCATTCAGCATGATGGCTCAGTAGGAAATATTGAGACGAATCAATATGCTATCCATGACTAAGTATGAGATGAGGTGCAATGAACCACCACCAAGGCTAAAATGAAATGACAAGAACCTTACGGGCTATGCATGATATGTGCAATCCTCTCATTACCGAACTATGAGCCACCCATACATAGAGTATAGCATATCAACTTTCGGGAGCTAACCGAATATAGTTGGAGTTTGAATGTTTGTAAGGGTCATTCTCCATGTCTCACATCACAACCCATATCCGGATTTCTTCAATAAAATTCCCTCATATGGGTTTTTCTCTTTTGTAAAACAAAACATTTATGTCGTGCTACGTGAAATGCTCGCCGATTAGGCCTCAATGCACGTGTTGTTAAAATGTCATTATAGTGATCAAGCATAATAGAATAATTCTAGCATATTGGACAATCAAGGACACCAAGGAGTTAAATCAAAATTCATTATTTAACACTCGTAACAAGGATTTTTGAACCAACGTCCTAACATACTTTCACACATATAAGGGAGCATCCTAATCACATCTATCATCACATAATCACAATTAACACAACTTAAACATGCAAGTCATAATTAGGCAAACTACCCTAAATTTACAACTTTGGGAGAAACCTAATACATGTGTCTAAATCATCCTCCTAACATTTTAATAAGCACAAATCACCTTAGCCATAAAAATCATATTGAAAGAAACAATGACATCTACCTCAAGGAGATCCTTCCAAAATAAATGGAAGAGCACCCAAATATAGAGAAATTCAAAGGGCTCCAAAATGAAATCTAGTGGTGGAAGAATGAAGCCCAAGATGATCCAACAACACTTCCCAAAGTAAGAATCTCCCAATAGCTAACTAAAGTTGTAGATAAGGAGCTTGAACCCTAGGCAAAAATTGGGTAAATCTTGGAGATGAGCTTGAAAAAGAATTTGGAGCGCACCACAAGGAAGCTCTTGAAATTCTAAGACTAATTTGCAAAATAAAAAAAATCACAAAGAAACCTCTTTGGTGCTCTAATGGAAGATTTAAGAAGATGAAACCATGAAAAAACAATGGTGTGGGTATCTTAGAGAGAATAAGGAGAAGAAGAGAGAGAGAGAGAGAGAGAGAGAGAGAGAGAGAGAGAAAGAAAAAAATGAAAAGTGAGGGGAGGAGAGAGAGGTGGCCGCAATATGGGGTGGGAGTGGGGCCCACTCATTTTGCTTTGGTTTTGGTTTTGCCCTTTGAATGACTTGAATGGGTATAAAGCATGTGTGTGTGTGTGGTCTAGTGTTGCACACCCAAATTAAAACATGTACCCATTTAGGACTAAGTTAATAAAAATAAATAAATAAATACAGTAACACATCTTGAAATAAATTTAAATACTGCACAATTAAATACAGACTCACACGTAAGCACTTAAAAGACAATTTTTCCCTTACTAAAATCTTGAGTTATGATATCTACATCCGTATGATTCCACCGATTTACGAATGCATAAATACTATGCATATATGACAATAATATAATCATGTATTATAACAACATACCATATGCATCAAACATCTCTACTATGTGTGGATGCATTCTAGAGCATGCGCTATATCACTCAGCACTCCACTTGATGTCAAACGTTCTCGAAGTTTTGTTGCCTATACCAATAAATGTCATAACCCATCCTGCTACGGGCAAAAATAGGACACATTGCATACCACCAAAGCTCATACAATTCATTTAAAAGAGTATAGCAGCGGAAAAAGAAACTTAAAATGACAAGGAGTATTCAACTCCTTTTGAAGATACACCCGAAGTTGTAAAATTCGTATAAATTTGAAAACGTAATTATATTTTGAACTGGATGAATTTATGTTAAAAGGGGTCCCAAAGATACCCTAAGAACCAATTAAAATATTTAAATAATTTTTGAAAGGGTGTAAAAATAGTATATGCAGGGGTCAATTTGACCGGTCGATATGCCCCGTTCGACTGGTTGAATGACCCTTTAGCAGAATTCCTTCCAGCAGCAAAATTTTGCTAAGGATCCATTCAACCTTACACTTCACTACAACCATATATGGTTCCAATCCTTCACAGCCATCTCAAAACTATAAGTATGTATATTAAGCTTTCCAAACATTAGAAAATAAATGGAATTGAATTAAGTTATGACTTATTTGGTTCATAACATGAAAGCAATAATAACCCCCATTCAAAACACAAATTTGACGAGTTAAGATTCCAAAACATGAGTCCACAAGTTCGAATTCGTTTCAAACATAACAAAAAGAAGTTTTGTTACATATTACAAGCTTACAAATCCCTTCTAAAGTTAGATTGAGTACATGCTTCTAGTTATCCGAAGCTCATTATCACAACACTGAAATGGAAACAAAAACATATACAAAATGTGATTTCTCAATATTCCCACAGCCTCACTCGTAACGCTTCTTCTTTCCTTTCTTCTTATAACCTGCAATGGAATACACCTCCACTACTCAGCTATATGATAAGTGCACAATTTCTAACATATACATACAAGACAAATCATGCTTCAATATCACGAATCACATCAAGTAATCTCTAGGGAGAAAATACGCATTCATCTGGTAAAGCCAAGTCCAAGCCTTAAACTGCGATGCCAACGGCTAGTTCAAGCCTACAACCATTGCATCCCCAAGTGCCCTGGCAAGTCCAAGCCTTAAACCGTGCACAGTAGCCGTCGCTACTAAATTTGCAAACATCGAGAAGCTTACCTCGGATGAACTTGTATAATTCTCCCCCTTTGAGGCACATAATCACTTAGCATGATTATGTAAACAAATAGACATCCTTTTTCACAATTATTCGCGTGCATAATTAACGGGCCTAAAACTAACACATGAATTTTGTTCGGATCACAATTTCACCTTTGATAATTAAAACATAGAAAATTCCTATACAATGTTACAAATTTATACCTTAAGCTATGCTCTTAAGATTTTAGGAGAAGTACTAGGAGTCCGATTCTACGCTGGATCTCTAATTATAAGCAACCTACAAGTTTACATATGTTTTTCCCAAATTTTCAAAATTAGGGTTTTTATAAAACGTAACCAAACGAGGCCTAAGAGGAATCAAAACGTAGCTCTTACCTCGAGGAATCCAAATATGTAATTTGGTTGAAAATAAAAGGGCAGAAGTTTGTCAATTGGTGTCAAGAAGCTTAAAGCTCCAAAATCTCCTAAACCCTCAATTTGATTTTGAAAGATATTATGAAAATATCTTGGACTAGTCTATATATAGGCAATATTTTAGAAAATCGTGTTTACCTCCCTACGAGTTCATTAATCTTCAATTATTCCCTGAAACGTCTTACACGTCTAATTCATTACTTCATGAGTGAAAATTATAAATTATAAAAGTTTTCATCTAAATTCCATTTGTCGCCATAATTACGTTCCAAAAACTAATTTCGTGGAATTTCTGGATAACTTACCTTTTATGAAAAGTATCACATGGGTTATCTCTAATTCGTTCAAGATGATCTTTAACAAGATCAAACTATCAGAAAAGTACACTATATAGGTATAATTACTATTCACATCTACCAGATAATTTAAATAACATTTAATCCACTTAAATGCCATTTAAACATATCAAAGCCTCACGAAATTCCACATTCGCGTGTCCTTGAATGACACTCCACGTTGACTCACAGTCAGCCTCATCTCAATTATTAATCAACATTAATAATTCACAATTAATTTATGCATTTAAAATGAATATACTTTTCTCAGGACAGGTGTGACATCTCTTCTCTCTCACATGGCCACCAACACCACCACCACTGCCACTGCCGCTACCACCACCACCTGCGGCCGCCACCACCACCACCACACTCAAAGGGCCACTACCACCACCACCACCACCACCACCATGGCCACCACCACCACCACAACTTCTCTCTCTCTCTCTCTTTCTCTTTCTCTCTACATATATATATACATAAGTATATATATCTAATAAATGGCCACCAACACCCCCAAACTCTCTCTATCTCTTTTCTCTCTTCTCACCACCACCACCACGTGCCTCCTCTCTCATCCACCCTTGCCACTGCAGATCGAAAGGAAGAAAAAAAAAAGTTACAGGTTGGAGCAACTCACCAAACGTATCAGGTGCAACTCACCAATGGGAAAGAGCAACGTTTCTCCTTATGTTTGGTGAGTTACTCCCGATACATTTGATGAGTTACTTCTTTTGTTTGGACAATTGCTCTAAAAACCTAGAATTTTTTTTTGTAGAGGCGATGGTGGATGAGGGAGGTGGCCCGTGGTCGTGGTGAGGAGAGAGAGAAGGGTTAGGGTGGCAGTGGCCATGCATTAAATATGTTTATATGTAGATATAGAAAAAGAGAGAGAGGGGTTAGTGTTTGGGTTTAGGTTGGTGTTGGTTGTGGCACCACCACCCCCACCCCAACCTCTTTATCTCTCTATTCTATTCTCTCTCTCTTCTCATAGCCACCACTACCACAGGCCACCTCACTCATCCACCATCACCTCTATAAAAAAAAAGTGTAGGTTTTTGGAGCACTTGTCTAAACAGAAGGAATAACTCACCAAACGTACCGGGAGCAACTCACCAAACGTTAGGAGCAACATTGCACTTTTCGTTTGGCCGGTGAGTTGCTCCATACGTTTGGTGAGTTGTTCCTGCCGTTTGGACAGTTGCTCTAACCTGTAACTTTTCGTTTCCTTTTCGATCAGTAGAAAAGCAAAATTATAGGGAAAAGAAAAAGAAAGAGGAGAAGACGAGAGATGCCCAAAGGACTACATCTTGTATTCTCTTAACTGATACTTTGATTACAAGACTCACACCCATATATATAGGGTGGAGATAGAGATAATCCCATATATATAGGGTGGAGATAGAGATAATATCAAATCAAATTATATCCCATCTCATAAATCATGGGATTTACATCCCAATCATATAAAATAAAATCATTTCATAACTAATGAGATTGCAATAAAATATGGGTGATTTTTTCATATCTTCCAACACTTCCCCTCAACTGATGAAGTGTCCAACTTGAAGATAATATTAAAACTGCAAAGACCGCCCAATCAAACGGACAAGGGTGAATAATACTATCCTCCAATGAAATGGTGAGATTGTGATAAACAATCAACCACAATAAATCACCAAAGAGACCAACTTCTTGTTCAAACAAGCGAGCAAGGGTGGAGAAATCAACCACCAATAAAAGATGAGATTGTGGGAAATATCAACCACAAAAAATCACCAAAGAGAGAGGCCAACGTCTTGTTCAAACAAATGGGTAAGGGTGGAAAATATCATTCACTAATAAAGGGTGCTATTGTGGGAAAATATCATTCACAATAAATCACCAGAAGGCCCAAAGAACACTAGATGTAACGGAAAAATGGAAGTCACCGAAAAACGAAAATATCGGTCACCATAATACATTTACCATTCCCCCTCAAATAGAAGGTAGGAATGTAAATCAAAATCAAAGATTGAAAAGGGTGACCATGGTGCCGAACTAGAAAGAGAAATCAGAAAATATGAGATAGGCAAAGAATGACTCTAGTAATTGGTTAATAATAGCGGAAGCGGTTAAAAAACCAAGGAAAGTGGCTCTGATACCAAGTAGAAGAACAGAATTGTAGGAAAAAGAAAAAGAAAGAGGAGAAGACGAGAGATGCCCAAAGGACTACATCTTGTATTCTCTTAACTGATACTTTGATTACAAGACTCACACCCATATATATAGGGTGGAGATAGAGATAATCCCATATATATAGGGTGGAGATAGAGATAATATCAAATCAAATGATATCCCATCTCATAAATCATGGGATTACATCCCAATCATATAAAATAAAATCATTTCATAACTAATGAGATTACATTAAAATATGGGGTGGTTTTTGCATATCTTCCAACACGATCTATAGTGACAGGGGTGGATGAGGGAGGCGGCTCATGGTGGTAGTGGTGGTGGTGGTGGTGGTGGTGAGAAGAGATAGAGAGATTTTGGGTGGTGGTGACCATATATTAGATTAGTGGTGTCAAACGGGCCGGGCCGAGCTCGGTCAAAGTGGGCCTAACCGAGCTAGAGGATCGGGCTGGGCCGGGCCTCACCTAAATCCGGGCCGGGCCAGGCCGGGCTTGGGAAGGGAGGGGGGTGTCCGCCCCGGACCGGTGGCCCGGGCTCACTAGGGTCGGGCTAGTGGACGGGCTCATGGACGGGTACGTGGATGGGTGCATAGCCAGGCCGGGCCGGGCCGGAGTTTTGGGGGGGGAAGTTTTAACTTTTAAAGTTTAATGTTTGGGAATCGGAGGAAGTTTTTACTTTTACTATTTTTTTATATGTTTAGTTTATGCATTAATTATTAGTGATTACTAAAAAAAAGTTTGTTTAACACAAAAAAAAAAGTAAAGAATATTTATTATTCAATAAAAATTAAAGAGATTACTAGTATTTGATTTTTAAAATTATTGTCTAATAAAAAATAAAGATTACTTATCATTAATTTGTATAATAAAAAGTAAAGATTTATTCATTAATGATTAGTGATTACTAAAAAAAGTTCATTTAAAAAAAAGTAAATAATATTTATTATTCAATAAAAATTAAAGAGATTACTAGTATTTGATATTTAAAAATTATAGTCTAATGAAAAATAAAGATTACTTATCATTAATTTGTATAATAAAAAGTAAAGATTACATTTTACAGAATTGAATTTTTTTTTTTTAAAGCCGTTCACAATTTATACTCATGCGCGCCAGGAGTATTACAATTGATTTGTTTGGAACTGAATGATCTTCAACTCTCATATTCATTCTTCAATTCTTCATTCTTCAATTTTCTTCCGTAACTTCCAAATTTGCGAAGTCTTCAAGAATAGGATCTTGGCGGTTTTGAGTTCGATATTGTCCACGGTCCCAATCCTTCAAGCACATTAAGCAGTCAAGCATATCAGGAGATAATCTGCTCCTCCTTTCCTCTAGCACCCTTCCACCTACACTAAAAGCAGACTCCGATGCAACTGTGGAAGCCGGAGGAGTTAGTAGATCATGAGCCTTGATGGAAAGAACCGGGAAAGCTCTTACATGTTTTTTCCACCATGTCAAAAGATTTAAATCGACCATTTCCTCGTAGGGTTAATCGGCTTTCCCACTCGGTTTCTCGATACTTATTTAATTCACCAAGAATGTTAGAGCTACTTACAAATGATTGACTAACACCCTTTTGTTTCTTTTGACTGAGAAACTGGCTCGCCCAAGAACCACCTGACGCTCCCGAACGGGCCGAACTTAACTCAATATTAGAAATAGAAGAAGAAGTAGCACTTTCTTTATTTGTATATTTTTCATAGTAAATACGAAATAAAGATTCCAAAGTATTTTCCATTTCAAAAGTAGTTATTTCTAGACCAGGCTCACCATCTGGTCCTTGCATCAATTCAGATATTTGTTTAACCATTTCACAAACACCATCAATATTGATTCTAGGATTCAAGATCGCAGATAAGTAAAATACAGGTGGAATGTTAGACCAATATTTTTTAAACTTTTTTTTCCATTTTCTCGCAAATATCAATAAAAATGTCATTTTTTTGTTTATAACTATGAAATGTATGAGCCATATTATATAATTCCATAAGAACTAAACAAGAAGTAGAATAGTAAACACCGAAAAGTTTATTTGTAGCATTGTAAAATACTTCTAAAAATCCATGAAAGTCAAATGCCATATCTCAATCGTTTGAAGTCAAGTTTAGTAAAGGATAATTAACATTAACAAATTGAGTAATAATGTCACTATACTTTTTACAAGAATCTATCATAAGATAAGTAGAATTCCAACGAGTTTTAATATCAGTTTGCAATTTCTTTGGATTAAGACGATTTTGTTTACAAACACCATAAAATGCTTGTAGACGGCTAGGCGTTGAACAACAAAAGACCACTACCTCTCTAATTTTAACTATGTGATCATTACTTTTTGTTAATCCATCTTGGATTATAAAATTAATGATATGACATACACAACGACCATGAAATAATTTTCCATTCAACATTGGGCGCATAAGATCTTTAAACATATTAATAGCATTTGTATTAGCACTAGCATTGTCAAAAGTAATGGTTATAATTTTTTTCATAATAACTCATTAAAAACATTGATTATATAGTTATATATTTTTTCACTAGTATGAGGATAGTCTAATGCACGAAAAGCAATGATTTTTTTTATTCATATTCCAATTTTCATCTACAAAATGCACCGTTATACATATATATCCCGTTTTATTACAACCAGTCCACAAATCAGAAGTGCATGCAATTGTACAATTAAAAGTAGAAAAATCCTCAATTAATTTTTTTTTTGGTTTGTTGAAAAACAAATTGTATATCACTTCTAAGAGTATTTCTAGTAATAGGTTGGTAGGCGGGTTGTAAAAAAGTTTGAATAAAATGTATAAAGCACTCTTCTTCAACTAAAGTAAAAGGCATATCGGATGCACAAACAAATTTTGCCAAGCCTTCCCTCATTTTTTTTTATTATAATAAAAAAGTTCCAACACTTGTGTCAGGAGAAGCAGAAATTTAAGATTGTGCTAGGCCGCCCGCTTGAGCGGTACCTGCTTCCCATGCACCTTTATGCTTGTTTATGATGTGTCTTTTAAGTGTATTATTTCCTCCACCTTTGTAAGAAAATTTGAGTCCGCATATTTTGCAAATAGCTCCATTTTTTTCGTCATTTAATTTAAAAAATAACCAAACGGGTGATTTTAATTTTCTTTCAGTATTGGGACTGGGATCATTAGGATTTGAAGGAGATGGTTCAGATGGATTAGACCCGCATAATTTCAACGTCGTCATCATCCTCCAATTCCAAATCATTAATCTCATTTCTTTCCCCATAATCTAAATTTTCAAAGTCATAAGTTGGGCCTTCTCTAGTTTTTGAGGATCTTGAATGAGATACCATTTTTTTTCAAATAAAAAAAAGAGGGGAAATAAATATAAAAGATTAAAAATACTAACAATTAAATAAGCAACTAATAAAGCAAGAAGTGAAACAATAAATAAATTTACCTCAACGGCTCAATTTATAGTAGTAGAAGAAGAAGTGAACAACTATAAATTATAATAAAACTTGAGACTTAAGAGCTTGTAAGTTCAACTTACAAGCTCAACGGCTCAACTTATAGTAGTAGAAGAAGAAGTGAACAACTATAAATTATAATAAGACTTGAGACTTAAGAGCTTGTAAGTTCAACTTGTAGAAGACTAGAATTGCCTTTACAAATTAGAGCTTTGATAATTGAATCACCAACTTGTAGACTAGAAGTGCTTGTAGAATTGTAGTTTATGGAGTAGTATAGAGAAGTCGAGAATAGAGAGGGATAATTGATTTTTGTGTGAGAAAATATGTTGTGGGAGGTTTGGTATTTATAGAAAAAGGGCTATGGGGCATTTTGGGAAGTCAAAAATCACATTTACATTTTTACCCCCAAAACTAGCCGTTTTATAGCCGTTAGAGGGGTAAAAAGTGGAAAAATATTTGAAAAATGGTCAAACTAACCGTTATGGGCTTGGGCGGGCCTACCGAGCCGGGCTTCGGGCCGGGCTGGGCCACAACGGCTAGTTTATCCGGACTTTTGGGCCGGGCTAGCGGATTAGCGGGCCGGGCCGGGTTTCGGGCAAAGGAGCGGGACGGGCTTGGCCGGGCCGTGGACGGGACTAAGGTTGTCCACCCCGGACCGGACAAAAGTGCTTAGACCTAACGGGTCGGGCCTATACCGGGCAGGGTCGGACTTTTAGCCTGGGAAAATCGGGTCAGGCCGGGCCAACCCGACTCGATTGACACCTCTATATTAGATATATTTATACTCATGTATATATATAGAATGTGAGAGAGAGAAGTGGTGGTGGTGGTGAGAAGAGAGAAAAGAGATAGAGAGAGGTTGGGGGGTGGTGGTAGCTACATATTAGGTATATATAGTCTCATGTGTATGTATATATATAGAGAGAGAGAGAGAGGGGTTGGGGTTGGGGTTGGGGTTGGGGTTGGGGTTGGGGTTTGGGTTGCGTTTGGTGATGGTGGTGGTGGTGACGGCGACAAGTGGTGGTGGTGGTGGTAGTTAGTGAGAACAGAGAGAATAGACCAAAGAGAGAGGGGCATTTTTGACATTTTACACAGGAGTTTATGTGTATTTAATTTTAAAAAAACACATAACTAACTTTTAAATTATCAACTAATTATTGACTGATTTTTAATTCTCTGTAGTTTCTACAAGAGTGTTAGAGAAAAACTTCTACATATCTTACTATTGGACTATACATGAAAACTTTGTTTAGCTTATAAATTTCATGAGACAAAAGAGAAGGGAAAGAAAACGATATGTTGGAAAACTAGTTACATTCATAACGTAAAGAAACCAATTTTCTAACTTATATTATTTGTTTACTTTTCTTTTCTTTCACAAATCTATGATCCAATGCATCTTCAGTGTCATTGTAAAATAATCTTACACTTGTTTCATATGGTCAATTTTCCATCAAACATAACAATCAACTTGGACGGCAAAGACTACATTATGGTTTAGACATGCATCACCTGTTTTTGTGTGTGTGTGGTTTTTTTTTTTTTTTTTTTTCCTTTTCCGTTTTAAGTCGTAAGTTCAAACAATTTTAGTAAAGATCATAGCAATAAGGACTTAGTTTTAGGTAATGTTTAGAATACAAAAAGGTCACAAAAAGACAAAAAGGTGTAAATTACATGTAATAGCAGGATCCAATATACTCCGTACTTAACACAACTCATAAAATACCACATTCTTTTATGAGTATCTTTTTATTACCTTTTATGTATCCCTAATATTACTCCCTTAAGATGAAAGACTAAGCCACGACCGAGTATTTGCTAGAGTAACAAAGAGTGTGTGACTCCTTTGTATTGTATAGCTCATTCAAATTAATGGGCAAAATCCTAATAATTATTAAAAAAAAAATAATAGTAATAATAAAAATAAAAATAATAATAATAATAATTAAAATAATGGAGCAATGGCAGTCCGGGAATTATTTAGAAAGAAAGCAGCATATTACTAAGCATAAACACACACACACTGTTCCCAGTGCATACGACGTATTTAAATAGTGAGAGAGATGGAGGTAACATAAACAAGAACATGTGGTCTACATGCACTCCACCCTCTCTCCGGACTCTCTCTCTCTATAGGATCACCAAACACTAAATCTCAAACAACACAGCTCCTCCGTCCCATGTCGGCCGGAATTTCAGTCACCACGAATTCCCGGGCGTTTCGGGTCGGGCAAAACCCATTTCTCGGCCAGAAACTCACACCACCAACTATCTGTCTCACTCCCACTTCGCTTCTTTCTTCTTCTTCTTCGATTTTTACTCAATTCGAAACGATTCTTCGTTATCGAAGCAAGCCGAGCTTGACTGTGTGTTTCGTGGCGGATTACGAGAAATTGGACCCCCAAATTGATGAGAGTTCGGAGGAGATTGAGAAACAGATCTCAGCCGTACGCGTGGCGGAGAAGCTGGAGAGGAAGAGATCCGAGCGGTTCACCTACCTCGTCGCCGCAGTGATGTCTAGTTTTGGAATTACATCCATGGCTATCATGTCTGTGTATTATCGATTTTCATGGCAAATGGAGGTATTATATATATTTTTTATTTTTTTTTGTTAATTTCATCTCTCTGGTTTCTCTCTCCAGCTTTTGCCTTTTCTGAATTTGGTTTGTGTTTTTTGGGGGGTGCTACGGCTAGGGAGGTGAGGTTCCCTATTCGGAGATGTTTGGTACATTTGCTCTCTCTGTTGGCGCTGCTGTAAGTTCAATTAATTCCCACACTTCATATGTGTGTGTGTATATATGTATACACATATATGTACATATATGAACATTTGTATTTAATTTAAGTGATTTGGGCGGTGAAGTAGAATTGGGTGTTTCACTATTTTAGCCTTTTAGTTGAGAATGGAGTTTTGGGCGGGCGAGATGGGCCGGCTCAGAGAGAGAATATATATATATATATACAGTTTTTATCCTATGAGATTCTTTATTTTATAAAATGCACATCCTCACTTTTTTCACAATAAAGAGTTTGTATGAATTTATCTAGTTCCTATTTTTATGGGATTCCTTCTCCAATTTCGTAAAAAATTTATCAAACTCAAAAAATTTGAAATCCGTGAGCAGAAAAATAAGAAAGAGAGACGTTAATAGAGAGAAGTGAAGAGTGTGTATTTTATAAAATAAGAGAGTCTTCGTAGGATAAGAAATGTGTATATATATATATATAAAATAAATATATATAAACGATGTGTATTTAATTTAAGTGATTTGTCGGCAATTAAGTAAAGTAAACACAGTGGGAATTCATAAAAATTAAAAATAAAATAAAATAAATTTCAGGTGGGAATGGAGTTTTGGGCGAGATGGGCTCATAGAGCGCTATGGCACGCTTCGCTGTGGGACATGCATGAGGTTTGTTTATTTTCTTATGTTACGATGATATATTTTTACTGTTTGGTTGCCAAAGAAAAGAAAATGGATGAGTGAGAGAGTCGAATAATTAATTGTTTAGATTTATTTCTCCGAAACCGGAGGAGGAATATAAGTGCGTGACGTTTGTGTTAAATAGTTGATTTAGGAGTAACTTTTTGTTGACTGACTGTGCAGTCACACCATAGACCAAGAGAAGGTCCTTTCGAGCTTAACGACGTGTTTGCAGTTATTAACGCCGTTCCCGCCATAGCCCTCCTCTCTTATGGTTTTTTCCACAAAGGCCTCATTCCTGGTCTCTGTTTTGGCGCAGTAAGTCTCTTTTTCTCTCTCCACTCTTTCCCCTGCTCTCTCTCTCTCTCTCTCTCCTTTGGCGGTTTTTTTTTTTTTTCCTTCTTCAATATATCCCTTGAATACTAATAATTTTTAGTGTAAAATTACAGTACTCTGAACTCTGATCTTTTTTTTACTAACACGAACTTTAAAACTAAACAAATTCACCTCATAAACTATACTTTGTTGGCACTAAAAGCCCTTCTTTAAGGGTGATTTGTTCATTTTGAATAGTTCAAGTTGAGTTTGTTCTGTTTTAAAATTTAGAAGATATTAGTGAAAAAGGGTCATAGTTCAGGAGTGGTGCCCTAATTTTTATATTTGCACTTTGTTGACGTGTAAGTATTACTACTGATAGTAATCACTAGTGAATATGATCAAATCTCTAATGGCCTTTTTCGCTAAACTTTTGATTATGTGTTGGGAATGCAAAAGACGATGCTTAGAAGAAATGCCCTTTGGGACTTTTTTTGGGAGAAAATTGGTTAAGGTCTTTGAGATTGGGTCCATAACGTTAAAAGGACCGTCCAAAATTCATTCATCCCAAAAACACATATATTTTTCTCTCTTTTTTTTTTTTGGGACTAAAGTCCTATTTTAAATTTTTTATTTTTGCATACAAAATTACCCATTCCATTGTACATGTTGATGTGATGTGAGTGTTGATTTTTTTTTAAAAAAAATTAAAATTTTGAAACATTTCAAAATTTGACTTCATAAAAAAAATTAAAAAATAAAATAAAATAATTGTAGTTTTTTTAGTGGAGGTTTTTGTTAAAAAAAAATATTGAATATCTTAGAAAGTGTTGAAAAATTTTGTGGACCTAATTAGGTAAATGTTGTTGGCCAGAGAGTCACCTTAGCCGAAGTGCCCTTTTTTTTTCTTTTTTTTTTCCTTTTTTTTTTTTTTTCTTTTTTTTGTTTTTTTGGTCCAACGCAGATTTTTGCGTTTCCAAACAGAAACAGAAGAGCCAAACGGGTCCTAATGCCAAGGCACACAGACCCTTTTGTGACAATTCTAGTATTGTGCAGGGTCTTGGAATTACGGTGTTTGGGATGGCCTACATGTTCGTTCACGACGGTCTCGTTCACAAGAGATTCTCTGTGGGACCCATCGCAAATGTTCCATATTTTAGAAAAGTTGCAGCTGCACACCAGGTATATATATATATAACATAGTAATATACTCCGTATAAAGAAAAATATGCTTTATATTAATAGAGACACACTAACACATAATATACTTAATAATTAGTCAATAATTAAGACTTTATCATTATCCAATGATGAATACTTTTTTTTTTTTTTTTTAAACGGAATCTTAACTGCCAAGATTTTGTTTGATTTTGATGTCTGGTTTGTAGCTCCATCACTCGGACAAGTTCAACGGAGTCCCATATGGATTGTTCTTGGGGCCTAAGGTGGTTCATTTTTAAAAAATTATTTATTTAGTTTATTTCAAAATCTTATTAATTAATGTTGCTATCAAAAACAAAAATAAATATATATGTATATAATTAATTGTTTGTGGGGGACTTATATGGTGTGGCATGGTTGCAGGAAGTTGAAGAAGTTGGGGGGCTTGAAGAGTTGGAAAAGGAGGTTAATCGGAGAATTAGATCATCCAACTCGTCATAACTAAGTGATCTAGTGGGACACCTTTTTGGATTATCATCAGTGTAATCCAACAGTAGTTTAATTGATGAATCATAATGCAGTGGTTTTGCATTATATAATATTGATCTATCAGAAGGAAAGAGAAAGAATATTAACAAATACAGACTGAATGATCGGCTTGGTCTACGCAATTTTGTTTTGTTTGGGGAAATGCAGTAAATGGGAGTGTGTGTATATATATAGATATATATATATATATATATTTGCTAGGAGTGTATATATGAATATATATATATATATAATACATCTTTAGACCATCTCTAAGTCAAACAGCAACTCTTACTTTTTGTCGGCTGTGTTACTCCATTGGAAAGATTTTGCACCAACGCAAAATAGAAATTCATTCAAGTTTGTATTATTCAAAATAAGTTGGAATGTATAAATTTAAAATTTAAAAAGCATAACAATATTGTAAAATAAGCATAACCTGCATATATTCAAAACAAGATACTAAATCAAGTAACAAACTGCATTCACTATTTTTACGATAATTATGTTACGTATTTACAGTATTTGTCTTTCAGGATACAACGATCCCCTTTACTCTAGAAACACTTCAAATAGTACGGTTCTAGCGAACTATATTGATGTTTGCAGACATTAACAGACCCCATACATATATATATATATATATATATGCTGACTTTAAAAATCTTTAATGAAATGTATGTGGAAGACATGTACATAGAGGTTGTAAAGTGACTTTTCGTAGCCAGTCACAAACCTTACAAAGGAGAACGTTCGTCAACTGCTACAATCCTTCAAATAAAAGGGACCATTTGACATAACCAAACTCAGCCATATATAACAACACTTAAAAATCAATTTCTCATTCAAATTTTCAACAATGACTATAATATACTAGCTAAAATATAACAAAGTATATATAGGTAGAAGTGTAGAAGATGCATAAAGGTCAAATTGATAAAAGAAAAAAAAAAAAAAAAATCAAATGTGATACTTGGTTAAGAGGAGCAGCGATCCTCGGCTCACTGAATAATTTCTCCTCATGTGGTGCTTTGCAGCACAAAAAAAAAACTCCTTTTTTTGTGGTGTTGTCAGCACCATGTAGGGGTTGCTAGGAACAGCTGCTACCGAGCATCCATGGCCGATTAAGAGTGTTAAACTTTAAGGAATCAAATTTGATATTAAGTACTCCCTCCGTCCCATAATAAGTGTCCACTTGCTTTTTGCACAATGTTTAAGAAAGTTGTATTATATTAATTTATTTGGTTCATTAAAGAGTCACTTTCCAAATTTACCCTTAGATGTGATGGGTGTTTGACTTTTTGCTTGTTTTGGGACCACAAATAAATGCTTCTTTGTCTTTATTATAAGGGTAGTTTTGGAAAGTAAGTAAAAGCTATATGCCAATTTAGGAAAGTGGACACTTATTGTGGGACATCCAAAAAAGGAAATGTGGACACTTATTATGGGACGGAGGGAGTATTAAAGTACATTTTTGTTACTTGAATTCTAGATTTTGGGCTTGTTTGGAAATATTCAAAATAGGATCTGGTTCAGTTTAAGTTTACTTTTTCATTTGGTTCGTGTGAGAATTAAGTGTAAGTTGGTTTGGCAGAGAACATGTTTTAAGAATATACTGTATTAGACTGAGTATGAACTCCTATGTAAGAAACAGTCACTTACCAAAATAGATTTTTACAAAAACCAAGAACCAGATAAAAGTTAGATTTAAACTAAACCAAATCAAATTTTAGACTTTCCCAAATAAACCCTTAGAATCCTATTCAAAACTAAATGCTTATCGCTTGTATTTTGAAAACTAAGTTTAGGACCTTTGGCATTGTACCATATTTTTAAGATCCAAAATCTAAGTCATATTCCTTTTTTCTTCTCCACAAAATTACAATGTTATTCAAACACTTGTAAGATGACAGCGCAAGCTGGCCCGGATACCCCCGATTATCAAAAAAAAAAAACTTGTAAGATGATAATATTCTATCGGTCCCAAAATTAGAGTACTGTATTCTATTTTAGAATGTCCCAAAATTATGTCCACATTTGAAAACTCAATGCATATTTAATACTAGTTTTCCAATTTTGCCCTCTCTATTTATTTTGCATGGCCTTTCATAAGGGGCAATTTTTGAAAGAAGTGACTACTTTTTAAGCAATGACAATGTTGCCTAAACAAATTGAGTTCTCAAAGATGGACTCAAAATATAGGATAGAAGGAATACAAATGAAGATTGTGTTGGCAACAAGTGATCTTAATTTGTAGTTTCAAGGTTTGAAAGGTAACTTACAATTGCAATTACATTAATCTCTCCTACGTATTATATGGGACATCATTTCATGTGACCATCACACCGTGTGACTTTTTTACTATGATTTGAGTATGGAGAGGGTCTCACATGAACTCTACAGGCCATCACACTATTTCACAATCACATGTACGTACTCTTGCAATACAGTAAAATTACACACCCATTCACACAATTTTTGGGACACAACCCAAAAGATGTGTCTATCTCTCTCCTGTGATATCGAGACTACGTGACACATTTCTTTCACTGACACTGACATTACAGGAGAGAGATAGACACATCTTTTGAGTTGTGTCCCAAAAATTATGTGAATGAATGTGTCCCAAATATTACCCACATATAAATCTTGAGAAGAGTGCCTATATATATATATATATATATTTGATCAAAGCTATCATACCAATATATTTATTCAGTCACAATGAAACTCATGCTTAACCGACTAAACAATAGGCTAAGCATGCCAGAGCCAGTAATTGGTATGGTAGGTGGAGTTTAAATTTGGTAGCAAAACCCAAGTTTTCATTCACTAGAATGCATTCTCACCCTAAAGCAGAAAGAGACGTTCCTTATTATGGAATTTCTTGCTTTTATTTGAATATAAAGGTTGAGATTTGAGACCAATGGATGGCCTAATGGTAGGGATTCTATCACACCCCTAAGTGTATCTTTAATGCAAAATAATAATATAAGGCACATTTCAAAATTCACACTAAAATTTATACAGAACAATCGTGGTTGTTGCTTTTAATGGAGCTTTTGTGGGTTCTATATGGGTCCTACGCAAATCCCACCAAAATCAACGCCCATGATTGTTATGTATGGATTTCAGTGTAGATTTTGAGTGTGCGTAGCACTACTCAATGCAAAAAGTTATTTTGCATCTTTTAAACCTATATTTTAGTAATTTTACAGTGTCAAAAATAAAATGATATTTTTTTTATACAAAAGCAATTAATATTGTACATTAGATTGTTGTTGTGCATTAAGAACGAAAAACAAGAAAAAATGTATAATGGTAAAAAATTTGACAACAGCCAAAGCCTGAAGTGCTAATGCCAAAGCAATTCGTTAGAAATTTTTAAGGCTTAAATTCTAACCATTAGAAATTTCTAGCCAATTGCTTTGGCATAGTATATGTAGCTTTGGCATTAGCATTAGCCAAGCCAAATCTTATGCTATATTTGAAAAAGTAAACAACTTTCTCAAATTTTAGCAACACAAATGGCCTTGCATTAGAGCACATATTATGTGCAACTTTATCAAAATTTAGCTTTGATAATGAATTTGACTCTAGCAATCACTACACCAAAAAGGGCAAATTGGCACCCTTTCACGAATTTAATCTGGCACTGTTTCAAACAGTGCCAAAATTTGGCACTATTTTAGGCCAATCTGGCACTGTTTAAAACAGTGCCAAATCTGGAACTGTTTCAAACAGTGCCAGTCTGAAAATTTTAGCATGCCAAACCAATCCCAAAAAATTTCCCCCCAAATGTGCGTTGACTGACATATAACTTAATACTTTTACCACAAAAAAAATGAGAAAAAAAAAACAAAACCTCGTTGCCCTCTCTCTCTCTCTCTCTCTCTCTCTCTCTCTCTCTCTTCAGTCGATCCCCCTCTCTCTGGCCCTCTCTATCTGAAATCCACGATGGCGACGGGAGCACTCTCTCTCCAGTCGATCCCCCCCTCTCTCTCTAGCCCTCTCTAATCTGAAATCCACGACGACGACGGGAGCACAAGCCACGAGCAGCCGAGGAGTGCGACAACGGCGACGACAATCCTCTGGCTCTCACGGCTTCTCTCCTCACCGCACGCTCGTCTTCGCCGTCGCGTTCACCGCCGGTCGTCTCTCTTAGGTTCGTCTCTCTGTTGCTCTTACTCTCTCTCGTAGCTAGATCGGTGTGATTTTTCCCCATGTGTGTAGATACAGACGGATCTATGTGTATGTTATGTATTAAAGTGTGTGTATGTACAGATCTCTATGTGTGTGCAGATCTGGTCACACGTGGTGGGAGGATGGCGAGAAGTCGGTGAACACTCCTCGCTGTGTCCAAACCCGGCGAATCTCATATGGCAAAGTCGACGAATGTTGACGGTTCGGTGAAGCTACCAGAGAAGTATTTTATTTTTATTTTTGTGATTTTGAGGAATTTCCATTCTTTTCAATGTTTTGATTGATTTTGGAGAAATGTGATTCCGTAGGTCTGGAAGAGTTGGGCATCCTTTTTTGTGTTGTTTTGATACCTTTGGTGACATTTCGTGTTTATAGTTCATAGATCTGGAAGAGTATTGACATATTTTTGATTCAGTACAAATTAGGGATTTCTCTGTCTTCTAATTTAGTAGCTTGAAAAATTCTTGAAGAAAGCTTTGTTTAAGATTCTGAATTCATAGAAATTTTTTGCATTAAACAAATATTTTATTTTCCAGTCTTTTTTATTTAATGTTTTTGTTTTCCTTGTAATTGCAGCTTTCTTAACTCCCCTTCATTACTCAATGCATGCAAACTCTATATGGGATTAGTTTTAGTCATATACTCTTTATAGGATTCATTCATTGTAAATTTTCTTCGTCTCATAATAATACTACTCCCTTGGTGTAGTTAAGAGTTTTTATTTGCTTCATTTTCTGGTGTAGTTAGAGGTTTTCTTGTTTGTTTCTTTGTGCTTCTTAGTTTGTCTTCTTCATTTCAAGTTGTACAGAAAGATGAAGAAATGGCAATTAGGACAAATACCACTATCCTACTTGGAAACATTGCCAGCTACCTCAGTGAAGGGGCTTAAAATTTTCTAGCTACTTATGTGCGTATATTGATGTTTATATGATCATCTGATAGTGGAGACACCAATGGGTGTGGGTTTCTCTTATTCGACTGATGCATCCTCCTATGTGGCAGTAAATGATGAAATAACTAGTATTCTTATGTCTTTTGAATTTTGATGCACAAAAATTAAGAGAGACCTTAAGCAATGGGGGATACGGGCCTGTATAAATGTTACTACATTAACAGTGCCTCATTGTTTTTTTCCTTTACAGAGTAAGTGGTTTATCTATCATTTCGGTTCCTTTACACATGTACCCCTTTCTTCTTCTTTTGATGGATTTTTGGTCGGTGGTTAAATTCTTACTTATATTTATATAGGTCATTATTGACGACGAATTTCATTACTATTTGTTGAGTGGCATCTCCTATATTAATTTTATTTGTTTTATTATTTGACAGGTGGAAGAAGTTTACAACTTTTCTCAGGATGACCTGTTGACTGAGGATGTTTTCATTCTCGATACACATGCTGAAGTATTTGTTTGGATTGGTCAGTCTGGGGATCCCAAAGAAAAGCAAAGTGCTTTTGAAATTGGTCAGGTACTGCTCAAGTATTTTTATGCTTTTCATAGAACACAACTCCAACAAAGGCACCAAAATTCCCACATGTCCATAGAACACAACTATTTACAACCATTTGGTACAGTGAGAACTTCATCTATTTACAGAAACTATTGTTTTCGATAGAACAAAATGGAGAAACATGATTCATGTCGCCGACGTCCAAGTATTTAATTTTTAAATATTTGGATTAGGCTTTGAGTTGAGTTAAATAGGTTGTAATTTATCCTTGCGCTTTTTTCCTAAAAGTTAGCATTGAAAAACATTATTTTTTTTTTGCATCTTTTGGTTCTGTTAACGATCCCTTTGTGATACTGTGGCGGCAAAGTACATGGTATTTAGTTTATTTCTTTTACATACCTTCTTTTAAGAGAAATCAAGCTGGATGATACTGTGACTTGCTTGTATGCTGAATTGTAAGCTGCTCCAGAGAAGCGTATTGAATGTTTGTGTCACAGCTGCTCGTTGTTACCCATTGCATTGAACTTGGAATATTTCATCCTTTCTTCCAGGTGTATTATTATTACCCTTTTCAGCTCTTTCTGATTCTGCCAAGCTTTGCAATGATCTCCGATGGAGTGTCACAAGACTCCAAGGTTTTGAGGCAGTGATGCATTCTGTTGTAATTATTGCTCTCTCTCTCTCTCTCTCTCTCTCTCTCTCTCTCTCTCTCTCTCAAATTTTAACCTTGCTTTGTTTTACTTTTCACTGTTGCAAAATTTGTTTGAACAGTTTTTAGTGGATTTTGGTTGAGTTATGTAATGTGACTTGCTCCTTTTCTAATTAGGCCCCTTCCCTTGTGCAGATTGACTGTGACAAAAACTATAATGGTAACCTTAAAACATGATGATAAATTGCAGGATGGCGCTGAATGTGCTTTTCAGGTTTAACCTTCAACAACACCCCAACCCCCCACGCGCGCAAAAAGCCTCTGTATTAGTGTTTTAGTGTGAGAAAATTGATGCTCTTAATTCTTCTAATTATCCTATGCGTTTTGTCATCCACTGTGCCCTTCTTTACACCACCATGTATGGCGAACGAAGAATTCGAGTTTCTACCTTCTCGCTGCCATGTACAAGTATGCTAAGTAGTATATTTAGATTGGCCGACTTAGACACCCAGTTCGCATGTTTCTTGAAGCAAGTTAAATGGTTCCCCCCCCCCCCCCCCCCCCACCACCACCACCCCCATCTTGCTTCCTGTTTGTATGGTGTGCATTTGACCTTTTTTTTTTTTTTTTATGAAGATTCTCTTATTCACATCCAACAATATTAGTTCTGTATGTAATCCTTGTGGCATGCACATTATCCAAAATCCCCCCTCTTTCCCTCCCTCCCTTCTCCAGTTGTGACCATGTTCTGTATCTATCTTCTTGTACCTCAAGCATGTATACTGCTAATTTTCTCTTTCTCAGGAAAGAATACTACTTATGCTATTTAATTTTACCTCTCCTCTAGCGGCAAATGAAATTGGCCAGTTTACTTTGCATTTTGAACTTGGCCAGTTGTATGAAACCCACATGTCCATAGAACACAACTCCAACGAAGGCACCAGAATTCCCATCAGTTGAGAAACAGAATAAAAAATAGAGAGTACAAATAGATTCTCACTTAGTTTCCTATATGTCTTATATGAGTAATGCTATGCTTCCCAAATACATGTGTGAGTGGGACCAACTAACAGCATTGGTAGTTTGGAACTAAAAATTCAATTAAAGTAACTATAAATAGCATATACAAAATTGAACATAAATTAAGTATATCAGCCCAAGTAACTGTAAATTGCTTAAGTTCTAGAAATAACATAAACACTGATGGTGACTAAGAATTAATTGACAGCAATCTTTGATGGTTTTTGGTTGTTTTTGCTATACTAAGGTTGTTGGGGAAATATTGCTGCAAGTTTGTCTCGAGTTTTGTTTTTGATCATATCTTGTAAAGAGCAACGGTGGTCTGGGTTTGGGGTAGAATTGTAGGTGGTGTGGACTGAAATAGCTATTTTGGCATCCTGTCTTCTGTTATGCAAGTCCTACTGAATCAAACTAGAGACTAGCAGTGAGAAAACATAGCTTAAAAGCCTTTTATTAGTTTATTAAATTAAAAGTTCACAGTTGATATTCATATTTGGTAGTATATATTAAGCTGAATTAATGGAAATGGACACATTTTCGAAAGAATGGGCTGCTTTGATTTTTCTTTCAAGGATCTCTATTTGATTTTCTCATTATTCACACACAAACACAGTTGATTTTCTCTATGTGATTTTCGTAGATGTTTGTTCTTCTTGAGCTCATGCACAGGGACGGGTCTACAAAAGGGCAAGGGGGGACTCAAGCCCCCCTTGATTTTTGAAAAATATTATATATACCCTAAAACAAAGTATATTTTTACATTTAAGCCCCCCTTCCAAATTAAAAAATTCTCTATTTTACACTTAAGCCCCCCCTCAAGTATGAAACATTCAACCTTTAGGTCTCAATTTGTAGCAATAATGTGTCATTTTATAGTACATTTGGTGTCAATCAATATTAAGTTTTCTAATTCCTTCATCCGTCCAAAAAATATGAATAAATAGACCCAAAAAAATTACCTCGGGGGCGCTGCCCCCGAACCCCCGTAAACTCACTACCTTTTCACCCTACCAAGCCCCCCAACTCCAATTTTCTACATCCGTCCCTGCTCATGCACTCTATTTGCATACATGTTTGTTTGTAGTTCCAGCTTTACACTTTTGTTTGGGTCATTATATTGCCACGTGTATGAATATTATATTTGAAATAAGATTCTCACATATGTAAGCCTCTATTGGACTTGATTTCTAAAAGAGAGCTAATTAAAGGACTAGTTGATGAAAGAAACTAACATCATAGTTTGCAATTCTCTCGAGTTTCATATGATTTGGCTAACATTATATTTTTATTTGTGTGCTTGGTAATACTAATGTTTTACTTGGATCCATTGTTGAAAAACTTTTTTAAGTTTTCAGTTTTCAGGAGCAATGAATGCATTTGGATGTTGCAACTTTGAGCAAGCCAGCATTGCGCATTAAAAATGAAGATGGATTTAGACCATTTTGGCGAGGGAATCTGGTCACGATTGGTCATCGTCTTCCTTATTTTTCTGTCATCTTAACGCCACAAAGTGTTAGTAAAAATCTGTTGTACATTTTACTTGTGATGATGCATGAGTATCCATTCAATGCACCACGAGTATTATTTGTGTACTATTTTTATTCTTGTGCTATGTAACACTAGTTCATTTGAATTATTTTTGTGGTGTATAGTTATCGATATACATGTTGTATTTCTTAGAAATTAATTACGCTTGTAAATTAGGTGTGGGTGTGAAATATAAATTAGGTGCAAATAAAAATTGAGGATCATATGTATAAATTAATTATTTTTTTTTACGCTTAGTTAAAAACTGGCACTGTTTTTAGCAGTGCCAAAAGCGTTCCAGATTAATGTACTCGGCATGTTACATGTGGCGAGCACAAAAGTTGCCACGTGTTGACAAGTTATCTTGAAATTGTGGCACTATTTTAAACAGTGCCAAAAAAGGGTGCCAAATCTCTAAATTTGGTACCCTTTGACCAAAATCTGGCACTGTTTTGAACAGTGCCAAAAAAATTGGATCCCCCATATTTGGCACTGAAAAAAACAGTGCCAGATTTGGTCAGGCACTGTTTTAAACAGTGCCAGTTTAGCCTTTTTGGTGTAGTGAATGGAGATACTCTAAGGCTTAGTTTGGCCCCCATTTTGGTGCTTCTCTTTTTTTAAAGCACAATTTCATGTTAATTAATTTGGTAACTAGTTTATGAGCTTTGCAAAAATTGAACTTAGAGCTTTTTTGTGGGAGCTTTTAAAAGCTTTAGAATGGAGCTTTTAAAAACTCAAAGTTGCTTTTTGGTTTCATGATGTCTTTTTGAAGAGTAGTAGTGTGTCAATTATATAAAATTATCAAACGACGTAGTAATAAATTTCATAAGCTCCTTTTAAAAAGCCACATGGGGGCCAAACTAAGGCTTAGTTTGGCCCCCACGTGGTGCTTCTCCTTTTTTAAATCACAATTTTATGTTAATTCATTTGGTAACTAATTTATGAGCTTTGCAAAAATTGAACTTAGGGCTTTTTAGGGGGAGCTTTTAAAAGCTCAAGGTTGCTTTTTGATTTCATAATGTCTTTTTGAAGAGTAGTATGTCACTTGTATAAAATTATCAAACAATTTAGTAATAAATTTTATAAACTCCTTTTAAAAAGCCACATGAGAGCCAAACTAAGCCTAAGGCCCTAAGCCTAAGCCTAAGTAGCTGCAGATGCGAGTCTCATGGAGTAGAGTGCACTTCTTCTCTTTGTGTAGTGCATTAAAAAAAAAAAAATTGAGATTTTTCCTAATATACTTTCATTAATTGTTTATAGAGTATCAGAAAATAAAATTCAAAATATAAGAAAACCCCAAAATTGGACATTAAATTAAATAGAAATAGGGTAAGTTTATTGTGAGAAATTTCTCGTATGAGAAGACGGATTTTAATCGTTGAGCATCTAACAATAAATGTATCTCCATATTATGCTTAAATACTTATCCAACAATTAAAACCTACCTTCTCATATGAGAAGTTGCTCATTATAGACATAACTATTGAAATGCAGTGAAAATAAAAGGGTGATGCTAATGCCAAAGCACAATGTGCTAATGCCAAAGCACAAAGTGTCAAATTAGTGACACTTTGACACTTTGTGCTTTGGCATTAACACATTGTGCTTTGGCATTAGCATCACCCTTTTAAGTGTCACTAAAACTTTTAGTGACACTTTGTGCTTTGGCATTAGCACTAGCCAAATAAAAACATGTTCACAACTTTTCCAATTTAATTGTGTGCCAAGTGTCATAACGAGAGAACAAGGACGGCCTGTGATCAACGACATTGACGATGATGTTGTCTACTTGTCTCATGTCTCGTCACGTGTAAACTCAATTGACATCCACGTACGGGGCCAACTTCACTACTAGATTTCCAACGTAAATAAGATCTTAGTGATAAATCCACTTAATTTTTTTAATTCACAGATAATTATCCCACTTTATCCCTAATCAGTCGGAGGGTGCATTTTCAATCTATCAAATATTTGTCCCACATCACATATATAAATGCAGGAGTAATGCTATGTATACCCAAAAAGTATATTTAAAAAGCACACAAGTTTACGTTGATTTCCTAAAATATTTTTTAGGTACCAAATATATGAACATATGTATTCCTTTCGTCCTATATTAAGAGTCTCTTTTGAGAATTTCAACTTATTAAGAAGACAATCTTGATTTTGGTGAGAATTTAAACTTTTCAATGTTGTCCTTTTTGAAATTCAAAATTATAGTGACATAAAAAAAAGAAAAAAATGAGGAAAGAGTTAGATATAATAAAGGGCAAATTTGGAAAGAGTATATTAAAGTACTTTGATTTTTCAAGGAGGACTCTTAAAATAGGATATCAAAAAATGTCATCAAAGACTCTTAGTATTTTAGGAGACACGCATCAACTTGTGTTCTTTTTAAGTATATGTTTTAGGTCTATCTAGTATTACTTATATATAAAGGGTCCAACAACCTTTTTCGACAACCCACAATCTTTTCCTCAACCATACATATTCATGACCCTTGATTTCAATAGACTCCATGAAGGTCTCACGTGGATTCCACACGAGACCTACCAGGGGCGGATTTAGAAAATCAATTCAGGGGGGGCTTGATATACGGGGGGTTCGGGAGCAGTGCCCCCGAAAAAAAAAAAAAAAAAAAAACTTGAACCTATTAATTTATACGTATTTTGGACTTTTTTTATGCATATTTTAGATATATTTATACAATTTTTGTGTATATTTTGGACATTTCTATACATATTTTATAATTAGTACAAAAATTTAAGAGAAAGGGGACTTAGTATGATAATTTTATAATGTCGGGAGGGCTTAGTAGGTAATTTTCATAACTAGGGGGGGCTTGAATGGAATTTCAAGGGGGGCTTGAATGTAAAATATTTTTGCTCATAAGATAACATTTGTAATTTTTGAAAATCTGGGGGAGGCTTGAGTCCCCCTTGCACTTTAATCCGGCCGCCCCTGAGACCTACTAAAATCAAAAATCAAGATGTATTGATTGTGAAAAAAGTTATGAATATAGTATATATTTTTGTAACTGAACTTTAAAAAGCTCAAATAGACAAAATCTAAAAACATATTCATAAGTCAACATCTAAGGTGTGTTCCGTTAACAAGCTTGTCACATTGATCTTCGCGTCTACGCATAAAGTTGCAAGAGAAACTTGATTTCGAACTGTCCATTACAAAGTATTCACTCTATGAAAGTTTCATTGATAAATGGGGTGGAAAATAGGTAGCTTTATTGACCTTTCATGAATTTTTTTGGTACTAAGTTAGCAGTTCTTAGACAATGTGTATCATGTGTGTAATTCTACCCAACTAATTAAAACTTTTTGGACCTACGTACCACCCATGAAGTGGAACTTTTGGGGGGGCCATTATAAAGGCCATTTTCACTAATTTTTACAAACAGTCTATTTGTAAACCATTGTACTCTTGTTAAACGAGTAAAGATTTGGACACAAACATTCCACAAACAAATTACTCTTTGTCTAACATTGAATGATTTTATTGTTCAATCTTCACTAATTGGTTATACTGGTTGATCTTATAGAATTAATTACTCTACTTTCTGATCATGCATTTTCATATAAGAACAATCAGTAAAAGGAATGTAGAAATATGGGAAGCTCGTCTTACAAATTCTTATATCTAAAGGTAGTTTCATGCCAAAAGCAACTAAAGAGTTGTACATAGCCAAATAAACTTTTTGACTCTCTCTCTCTCTCTCTCTCTCTCTCTCTCTCTCTCTCTTCTTGGCAAAGATCCAATATGACCTCTTGCTTCTTAATGTGCACTTAACCTTGCGTGAAAGAAAGTTTCATTGATTTTCCAATTGCCCTCATACTAAAGGAGAAGTCAAATTGGCTTTGGAGAGGCCAGAACCAATCCAGTAGTATCACTTAACTTGAAAGAGTTAGATTTTTAGAATAACATATATGGAGAAGTAAAGATAAGAGCTTCATTTCAATAACATTTTGCAAAAAATGATTATTTAAAAGAGAAAAAAAAAATTTGTTTTGTAAAGTGCGTTATTAATATTTAGAAAAAGAACTGGTTAACATGCCTCAAAAGTCCGAAATGCATTTCCAATTTTGACAAACATTTATATATTAAGTGGTATAAGTTGTATTTGTTGGTTTAGGGGTACTCGAAAAATGGATAAGAAACAATGAAATACGGAAAAAGAACTTCAAAGATCGAGCACGTAGTAAATACGCTGTCCGAAAACAAAGTTACGCCCCACACACCGTTGCAAGTGGACTATGACGTCTTTGTCTTGAGGATACTACGATCTAAGTTAATAGAGGCAACAATCTCTATTAACTTCTGCTGAATTTGTGTATATAAATTGCTCTCAAAAGACTCAAGAAATTAGGTAGAAGAAGAGACAAAATCTGGACATGAACTCCATGAACTATTTATAGACTAACTAGCATACATGTATATATAGAGGTGTCTATAGGGTAAGAGACATGTCTCTACACAACCGGTTGTGTCCCAACACCTTTAGAACATGTCTGTGTATGTAAATGCACGTTTAGAAACCAATATAACAGATATACATCGTTCAAATTCGAAGTTGAGACATGAAAAGTCACAACTTTTCAGTTCTGGGCCCTCTCGACCGGTCTAGTTGACCCGGTCGACCGGTCGAATGCCCCTCTGAAACTTTCTCGAAACTTTTTTCAGTTCTGGGCCCGCTCGACCGGTCGAGTTGACCCGCTCGACCGGTCGAATGCCCCTCTGAAACTTTCTCAAAACTGAAGCTAAGAAATTCCCGGCGCTTTTGAATAAACGCCGTTAAAACGATGTCTCCTCATTCACACCTCAATTTTCTAACAATCCCCCACATGTGAATGACATGGTTTTCTAAACTTGACTCAATGGACGACAAAAACAACGAGAGCAACTAACGGACTTGTGATGCGTTAGGAGAGTGTCTTTTGGACTTGAACTTTCCCTTAGTGAACACCTAATGGACTTACTCGGTGAAACGGTGTACATTAACGTATTGAACCGTCCAACCTTTTAGTGTAAACCAACATTAGATACCACACACCACTTATCCTTATACACTTTAATTCATTCGGTTGTGTTCATTTTGGTCCTGAACAAGATCCTATGTTCATGAGAACTCTTAGAGAACCAAGCCTTTGAAATTCTCATAGAAGCGACCCCACTTCTTTTCTCATATAGGTGACATCAATTTAGAGTACTAGCATTTACTCATCAACATCATTAAATGTAACAACATAACCTCAACAATTTTATTACACACCAATTCAATATACAAGAATGAAACCATTTATTACAATTGTGTGTTTACAACATGAACTTCCCCAACTAGTTTGCCTATTGAACCTAGATCTTGGGATCTCCAGTCAACTAGGTTAGGTTTCCGCCCGGGATGTTCAAAGTATTGGCTTTAGGCCCATTCCTTTTGTAGTATATTGAACTTGATCTCTATGCAATCCTTTCGTTAGAGGATCCGCAATGTTCTCTTTGGACTTGACATAGTCAATCGTTATAACACCACAAGAGAGCAACTGCTTGATCGTATTGTGTCGTCTCCTTATATGCCTTGACTTGCCGTTATAAACGGCATTCTTAGCCACAGATGACGCCGCATTGCAATCACAATGCACAACTATAGCCGTTACCGGCTTTGGCCACAGCGGAATATCTTCTAGGAAGTTTCGAAGCCACTCGGCTTCCTCACCCGCCTTATCTAAGGCAATGAATTCCGATTCCATCGTTGAACGTGCTATACACGTTTGCTTTGTTGATCTCCAAGAAATCGCAGCTCCACCTAAAGTGAATACATACCCACTTGTGGACTTAGTTTCTTGACTGTCCGAGATCCAATTAGCATCGGAGTATCCCTCTACCACGGGTGGATACCGTGTGTAGTGCAAACCATAGCTCATAGTATGCTTTAGATACCTTAACACTCTAATAAGAGCATCCCAATGTTCTTTCCCCGGATTGCTAGTGTATCTAGCAAGTCTCCCCACCGAATAAGCAATATCCGGTCTTGTACAATTCATAATGTACATCAAACTTCCAATAACTTGAGAATATTCAAGTTGAGATATGGCAACCCCCACATTTTTCCTCAACTTGCAATTTGCATCAAACGGCGTTAAGGCCGCTTTACAATCAAATTGTCCAAACTTCTTTAATATTTTCTCAACATAATGTGATTGTGTGATATGATATCCATCGGAAGTTGATTTCACTTGCACACCAAGAATAACATCGGCTTTACCCATGTCTTTCATGTCAAAGCTTGAGTTTAACAACTTCTTAGTTTCATTGATAACCTTCTTGTTGGTACCGGTTATCAATATGTCATCAACATATAAACACATGATGACATAAGAATCTTCAAATTCTTTAACATATACACACTTATCGCATTCATTGATTTTGAAACCATTTGCGATCATGGTGTGATCAAACTTTTCGTGCCATTGCTTTGGCGCTTGTTTCAAGCCATAAAGAGACTTAACAAGTCGACACACTTTGTGTTCTTGTCCCTTTACAATGAAACCTTCTGGTTGTTCCATATAGATCTCTTCATCTAGATCTCCATTAAGGAACGCTGTTTTTACATCCATTTGATGTAATTCTAAGTTATAGACAGCGGCTATAGCGATTACTATCCTAATGGATGTAATCCTAGTGACAGGGGAATAGGTATCAAAGAAATCTAATCCCTCTTTTTGTCTATAACCTTTAGCTACCAACCGAGCCTTGTACTTATCAATAGTACCATCGGCCTTGAACTTTTTCTTGAATATCCATTTGCAACCAATTGGTTTACTTCCCGGAGGCAAGTTAACCAATTCCCATGTATGGTTTTGCATAATGGAATCTAACTCACTATTTACCGCTTCTTGCCAATATGGCGCTTCGGGTGTACTCATAGCCTCGTTAAAGGTTTGAGGATCCCCCATGGTAGCTAGTGTCACAAAATCCGGTCCAAAAGAAGTACCTTTTCTAGCTCTCTTGCTCTTTCTAGGAGCAACATCGGTTTCTTCGTCATCATGAGGATTAGACGAAACCTCTTCAGCACTTCTTTTAAGAGTTGAATTTTGTCTTCCTTCTTTAAAAGGAAAGATGTCCTCAAAGAATTCGACATCCACCGATTCTATAAATGTATTAGCATGAATATCTACATTATCGGATTTAACCACAAGGAACCGATACGCAGCGCTATTAACGGCATATCCAATAAATACACAATCCACGGTTTTAGGTCCAAGCTTTGTCCGTTTTGGAAGCGGAACTTGTACCTTAGCTAGACACCCCCACACTTTCAACTTTTTATAGGAGGGTTCTCTACCTTTCCACACTTCATAAAGAGACTTGTTAGTCTTCTTATGTGGAATCCGATTTAGGATCACATTCGCCGTGAGAATGGCATCCCCCCACAAGTTATGTGGCACTCCCGAGCTATTTAACATAGCATTAGCCATTTCCTTGAGAGTTCGGTTTTTCCTCTCCGCTACACCATTTTGTTGCGGTGTATACGGTGCCGTAGTTTGGTGAATTATGCCATTAAGTGCACAATATTCGGCCAATGGAGTTGACTCGTACTCACCTCCCCTATCCGACCTCACCATTTTAATTGTGTTTGAAAGTTGATTTTCAACCTCGGCCTTATATGTCTTAAACATATCTATGGTCTCATCCTTTGAGTGCAATAAATAAACATAACAATATCTACTTTTATCATCTATGAACGTAACAAAATATTTTCTTCCACCTCTTGTTGGAGTTAATTTTAAATCACATAAGTCCGTATGAATTAAATCTAATAATTCACTTGTTCTATCTATGGATTTAAATGGTTTTTTAGCAAACTTAGATTCAACACATATTTCACATTTATGAGTTTTATCAATTTCAAATTTTGGTAATAGTCCTAAATTCATCATCTTATGCATATATTTGAAATTAACATGTCCAAGCCTAGAATGCCATAAACTACATAACTCAACAATATAAGAAGAACTTATTTCATTCTCATTAATATTAATTTTAGGAGTACAATTGACTTTGAAAAGCCCATCACACATATAGCCCTTCCCTACATACATTCCACCCTTAGTTAATACAAATTTATCGGATTCGAAGACTAGCTTGAATCCTTTCTTGCTAAGCATAGGACCCGACATCAAATTCTTTCGAATTTCGGGTACATGTAGCACATCTAGGAGAGTCATCTCTTTGCCGGATGTGAATTTTATTAACACATTCCCTTTGCCTTCAACGGTTGCAGCCGCGGCATTTCCCATATAAAGCCTCTCACCACCTTCCAACTTTGTGTAGGTAGAAAACATGTTTCGATCTCCACAAATATGCTTAGTGGCCCCGGTGTCTATCCACCAACTCTTTGAGTCGGTCACAACACAAGTTTCCATGATTACCGCCGCAAGATCGTCGGTCTCCATCATGTTTGCTTGGTTAGGCTTTTTGTTCCCTCCATTAGATCCCTTCTTATTTCGACAATCGCTTGCGCGATGCCCGGGTATTCCACAAACCCAACAATTCCCTTTGATTTTCTTGGATTTGTGGTCATTGGAATTATTGTATGTAGACTTCCTTTTTGCTCCCTTAGTATTACTTTTATTTTTAACCTTTGAAGACTCACCTTCAACAAGATTTGCCTTAGACTCGATAGATCCTTGCAGCCCATTCTTGTCTCCTTTCCGGTTGTCTTCCTCTATCCTTAAACGCACTACCAAGTCTTCCATTGACAATTCCTTGCGCTTGTGTTTTAGATAGCTCTTGAATTCCTTCCACAATGGCGGCAACTTCTCAATGATTGATGCAACTTGGAATGGTTCACTAATAGCCATTCCTTCCACATGAATTTGATTGATGATGACTTGTATCTCTTCCAATTGCTTAACCACCGGAATAGAATTCACCATTTTGAAATCTAGAAATCTTCCCACAATGAACTTCTTAGTCCCCGCATCTTCTGTTTTGTACTTCTTGTCTAGAGACTCCCAAAGTTCCTTTGCACTTTCAAAGGTAGAATAAACATTGTAGAGAATATCCTCCAGCCCATTTAAGATATAATTGCGGCATAAGAAATCCGAGTGATTCCATGCTTCCAAAGCGGCTTCTTGTTCTTTGGTGGCATTTTCTGTAGGAATCACCGGTTTTGCCTCACGCAGAATGTGTGCGAGGTTGAGAGTAGTGAGATAAAATAGCATCTTCATTTGCCATCTTTTGAAGTCTTCCCCCTTAAACTTTTCAGGCTTCTCGGCATGGGTGTTCTTGACAATGGTTGCTACTGTAGTTGATGTTTCTCCGGCCATCTTTCAAGGATATATAACTTTGTTTTCGATTGTTGGTTTAGGGGTACTCGAAAAATGGATAAGAAACAATGAAATACGGAAAAAGAACTTCAAAGATCGAGCACGTAGTAAATACGCTGTCCGAAAACAAAGTTACGCCCCACACACCGTTGCAAGTGGACTATGACGTCTTTGTCTTGAGGATACTACGATCTAAGTTAATAGAGGCAACAATCTCTATTAACTTCTGCTGAATTTGTGTATATAAATTGCTCTCAAAAGACTCAAGAAATTAGGTAGAAGAAGAGACAAAATCTGGACATGAACTCCATGAACTATTTATAGACTAACTAGCATACATGTATATACAGAGGTGTCTATAGGGTAAGAGACATGTCTCTACACAACCGGTTGTGTCCCAACACCTTTAGAACATGTCTGTGTATGTAAATGCACGTTTAGAAACCAATATAACAGATATACATCGTTCAAATTCGAAGTTGAGACATGAAAAGTCACAATTTTTCAGTTCTGGGCCCTCTCGACCGGTCTAGTTGACCCGGTCGACCGGTCGAATGCCCCTCTGAAACTTTCTCGAAACTTTTTTCAGTTCTGGGCCCACTCGACCGGTCGAGTTGACCCGCTCGACCGGTCGAATGCCCCTCTGAAACTTTCTCAAAACTGAAGCTAAGAAATTCCCGGCGCTTTTGAATAAACGCCGTTAAAACGATGTCTCCTCATTCACACCTCAATTTTCTAACAGTATTAATTTGGCGAAAAAAATATCAGAACAATACAAGTCATAACAAGTCACATGTGAATACAAAATTCAAAACAATTAGATCAACCCTGCAATCACGGCCCAAAAATTGGTATCCAATACCATACAAACTCAATTATAGAAACACATTTGCACAAGTACATATGACTGGAAAATTTTACAAATAGACTTTTATACATTCACCAATTTAAGCATAGGATGATAGGAGGGTCTTTGGCCTACGGGCCGAGATCTTTTATAGGTACAACTCCGACCATCATATACCCTACCGATAGTGGACCGAAAGAACACGACTCTCACCCAAAATAGATGACTCAGAATAACACAGACAATTTCATTATAAAATAATATACCCTTGAGATATTTGGTATCATCATTTAACTTTGTGAAGTTTCTGAAATAAATAAGATCAATACTTTAAAGTACTTATTACATATCAAATTAACATTTCATCTTGGTTTTATTATCTAGGTCATATCAAGAGATCAAGTTTATGGTCGTGATTATCTATTTGTTGATGAACCAAATAACAAAAGCACAATTTTGAAGTCCGAAATGGGCCCAGCCCAGTCCAGCCCAGACCAGCCCATTGTCTTTTCAACATTGGGATTTGGGCCGCTACACAAAATGCCAAGCCTGTCTTTGAACCCAGGCGAATCCACAAATGGAACTCCCGGCGATATCTCCGTCCAACTCGCCGATTTTCCCGGGAGAAGCCCGCCGGAAACCTAAACCCTGCAATCTGGTACTTCGCGGGGGTCAGCACTGCATAATTAATCGCATTCTGACACGTGTCTCGGCTGCGAAAGGGCACACTGATAGAAGAACCTCAGTCTCTGCAACGTCTACGGATAACAACAAAAATAATGGTGGTGTGGACTTGTACGGTCGGAAAGAGAAAGGTTGGGTTCACTTTGTCGGCGTCGGAGGTTGTGGGTTGTCTGCTCTCGCTATGCTCGCTCTCAAACAAGTAATCTATTCTTTTCCGAACCCCTGCGAAAATTTTAAGGAAAAGGACAGAAATTTATGTTTTTCTGTTTTTTTTTGTCATACTTAATTGTAGTCCCATTAGTTGCAATCAGCTCAGTTAATTTTTCTGTCTTGTTTAATTGTAGTCCATTAGTTGCACTCAGCTCAGTTAGATTGTGTTTTTTCTATCTTGTTTATTGGGTCCTGAATTTTGAAAATGTAGCATTTGTAGTTTTGATTTCTTTTCTTTCCTTCATTTTCTCAGTAACCATTCCGAGACTAATTAGTTGGTACCATCTTTTTGGATGTAATTGTGTTGTGTAGGTTGTGAATTTTAAGAGGTGAATTTATGAAGTTTGAACTAATGATTTGAAATGGTTAATAGGGTTGTGAGGTTAGTGGTTCGGATATTGTGTGGAGCAGCTTCATGGATGGCCTACAAGAGGCTGGTGCACGTTTGTATGTAGGTCACTCTACATCGAATATGCAAAAGAATGATGGGTTAAGTTTGCCTAATGCCATTGTTGTGTCGAGTGCCATCCCCCAAGACAATGTGGAGATTTTACATGCCAAGTCCGTGGGAGCACCCGTGTGAGTATGGTGATTTATCATATATATATATATATATATACACACACATGTTTGCATATATGACATGGATGATGCTGCTGGATAATCGCTTTTTTGGTTTTTTGAATGAACTATGTCTTGTGGTTCTCTTACAGATACAAGCGAGATCAGTGGTTGGGAAAGCTAACTGAGCACTACAATCTCATCGCTGTTAGTGGAACTCATGGTGAGTGTATAATAGTCTTCTGCTCTGGTAATTACAAATTATTCTCACGAACTGTACGATCTTTGTAATAAGTAATGTAACATTCTAGTATGCTACCCTGGCTCCAGAACCTAAAACCTACTACGGTGGTTCATAATCTATATACTGCCTTTTTGTATTCTGATTTAGGACACTCTCTATTGATTATCCACACAAGCTAACCACATCAATGGATTTCGAGTTAAAAACTAACCACATTTGTAGCTGAGAAAAAGAAAACTATGATCAAGAAACTAAATAAACTATCGTTAAGAAATTTACTGAGAAATTCTCGTAGTGTGGTAGGTTCTACAAAATAATATAACTCCAGCTTACGAATTATCTGAAGCATCATCTCCTATTTCCTAATTCCTTAAAGGTCTTAGTTATCAAGGTACATTGGTTTGTCTGTCATTCTAGCTTGTTTAGTGCTCAAAATAAATAGCCAGATTCATCACTCCTGCTCAAGTAGAACTTGAAATATGACATTATTTTGCAGTGCAATAGAGTCTCGTTTTCCACGACAAAACTATGGCACTATATGTGTGTGTATATATATATATATATGATCCTATCATAATCAAGATTAGTGCACTTATAATTGAATTCAAGTAACTACGTAAATATCATCAATGATAAGCTTTAATAATTTTAAACTTCTACACGCAGGGAAGAGTACAACCGCAAGTATGCTTGCTTATGTCTTAAAGGCAATGGGAGACGATGTCACAGCTGTTGTTGGCGCACATGTGCCACAGGTATCATTTCTCAATGCACGACTGGGGAGGAAGATCTGAATTTCAAGGCCTCTAAATGTATTCTACTATTCTTGATTTTTCCGCCTTTTTCCTGTACTAATGCATCTCCTTCTTTGTCCACCCATTTTTGCTAAGTTTGATCCTGTTTCATATTTAGGCTCCGTTTGTTTTGATGTGAAATGCATTCCGGAAAATGCTTTTACCCTATCCGGATAAGGACAGAAAACATTTTACATCAAAACAAATGGAGCGTTAGTTTCTCTATTCTACTATTATAGCACTTGGAGTTAAAAATTTCCTTGTATGACCTAGTGGTCAATATTGAATGGAATTCTTGAATATATAACCAAAAGCTGAATAACTAAAACCGTATATTTTGCAGTTTGATGATGGAAATATCATCTCGGGGTTCGGTCAAAACTTTGTGTTGGAGGTAATCTCTCTGAGTCACTTCATGGATGAGAGACCATTTATGAGCATATGATGATGAATTTAACTTTCTATGATGGATGAGAGACCATTTATGAGCATATGATGATGATTTTTATTTTTATTTTGTAAAGTAATCAAAAGGGTTTTTTTTCCTCTCCAAATGTGAGGTGATTTAGATTTTTGTTTTCTTGTGTATGCATGAAAACTTTTTACTAGTTTTTTTCCCATGAAGTGAAGTAAGGAAGATGCTTACTTACCCAGATGGGTTATTCATGCGAATGGGTATTTCAGTATATACTTTGACAGATCAATGGTTGAGATATTTATTGTGGCGATTCCATGGTTTCATCCCCCTTTCCTCCTCGGAGACTACTAGCTTGTTAGGGATTTAGCTATTTTTTAAGCTAAATCAAACGGGCTCTAAATATGGTGGTTCATGTTGAATTCATTATATTGTTCTGCTTCTGAAGGATTGCATCTTTACTCTCATGCTTGTTGTAGGCTGATGAGTATGATGGCTGCTTTCTGGGATTACTACCACATATAGCTGTCATAACGAATGTGGAATGGGAGCATGTTGATATCTTTCAAGATGAGGTTGGTGGTTGATTAAATTTTCACCCTTCAAAGCAAAAGTGCACATTACTCAAAACTTATTGGCCTTGTGTGAACTAATGTGATATGTTGGCCTCTCAATTAGGAAGCAGTTAGAACTATTTTCAGGAGGTTTCTGAATCTAATAAGGGCTGGTGGGCATCTCATTTTATGTGGGGACAGGTATATATTTCTCAACATTATTGTTCGAATATGTTCATGCATTTTGTGATGCAACAAAGAAATCTCATGCCTTCTTATCTTGTTTTGCGAGTGTGATTTCAAAGGCATTGAGTATATTGTAACGAGTGGTAAGAAAAACATATAAGTCAATAAAACAACAGAAAGAAGTATTTACTTGTTATGTATGCGTGTTTTACACATCCAAAGAAGTATATATACTGGGGAGATGGTCTGTGGATTAAATATTAGGGAGTGTTAAAACCGGTCCTAGTTACAAACACTTGGCTGAATAAGCCAGAAAAAATGTACTCTGTAACAAAGTTCTAGTTGTGTTTAAACAAAATACCAAATGGGTAGATTAAGTTTGACATAATTTGCATAGAACAAGACTAAACCCTAGTTTGACAATAAATAACTAGTTTGAGAAGCAATGTGAAAGAAGCATTCTTTTTTCCAATGAATATTTGCCTAACTTGTACCTCTTTGCTTGTACTTTAGTTGCCATGAATCATAGATTAGGAATCAAGAAATTAATATCACATACTGGATTCTAACTCAACAACTTCCTTTGGAAATGATAATACAGTTTTGGTGCGTCTTCCTTGCTGGGTCATAGAGAACAAGTTACTGTATTGGATAGTTCAGACAAACTGAAGTCAATTGCAGAGCTATCCTCTGATACATACAGAATTACAACTTATGGGATATCAAGTTTCAATGAATGGCATGCCTCATCAGTTCGTCCAAACACACTAGGTGGTAGTGATTATAAACTGGTAGGTGATAATTTTTTGTTCATACATGATTGCTTCCTATTAGACCAACTCAAGTATAGGAAAATCTGCATATCGGAATTCTTCCATTTACTGGTTCTGGGCAAGGATTTGGCGAGGTTGTAACAGAACTCCTAATTTGTAGTAGTATTATTCAGATTGGACATTTTATGAGGGGAAAAAAAATTGATAATTTAGAATACTTCGAGTCTTTGAGATGAATTTCCAGATCTTATGTACAATACATTTAGGCTTTCTTTGGTTTATGGATTTCACAAGGGAAAAGAGAGGGGAAAGAAAAACAAGATGGAAAGCTAGTCCCATCCGGAAGGTAAAAGGAACTAGTTTTCCATCTCGTTTTCCTTTCCCCTCTCTTTTCCGTCATAAAATCCATGAACCAAACAAAGCCTTAGAGAACTTAAATTTGGTTTTGAGTGGTGCTAGATTGTCTTCTTATTCTTCCCCCTTTTTTCTTTAATGTTTGTTTGTGGCACATGCACAAATATTAGGTTTTATAAATACAGGAGAGATGAAACAGCCTGAAAATATCTTCAAGTTAGTTCTCCTTACTAAAGTTCAAAATTTTATTAGGTATTTGTGTTCCGTATTATGCTTTATTTATTTGTTCACGACTGTAAGCTAGTGACGGGGAGTATTACTATTTTCATATACTTGATCGTATTATTTTTTGCAGTGTCATAGGGGGTGCCCAGTGGCAGACATCAGCCTACAGATACCAGGAGTTCATAACGTCCTTAATTCATTGGCAGTGAGTGAATACCTTATTTCTTTCAGTTTCTGGCAGACCGACTTTCATAAAAGTTCTATCGCTATTGTTTTTCCTTATGTCCATTCATTTCAATATGCAGGTCATTGCCACTGTGCTTGCTTTATTTCCAGACAAAAAAGTAAATTATGAACCAATTGATTTGGTGCGGTCCCACTTAAACAGTTTCAGAGGTGTTTCTAGACGGTTTGAGATGATTGGTATAATTTGCGGATGCCATATTTATGACGACTATGCCCATCATCCAACAGAAGTTAGTGCAGTTATTGAAGCAGCACGACTGAGATTTCCAGAGAAGGATCTTGTGGTGGTTTTTCAGCCTCATACATACAGGTAACCCTCAAATGAAGGCTCTGTTTGGTTCATTGATTATAGAAGGTGAAGGAAAATAAGCACCAAGGAAAACACTTTTTATTTTGTTTGGTTAAAAGGAAAATAATGAGGAAAGTAGGAAGGAAAAGAAAAAATAGTGAAAAATATATTTCTAATTTTGTGTGTCACTTCACTTCATCTTTTCTTGAAATTCGTATTGTATTAAAATTTTTAATTTATATAAATTAAAAGAGCATATAGCTCTTGATTGTGCAGAATGAAGAAAAAGGATTCATACAGCCTACCCCAATTGATTGGGACACAAGGCTTGGTTTGGTTTGGTTTGGTTGTTAAAATTTTTAATTTCTAATGGCAGTTAGACATGGACAAAAACACTAGGAAATATTTTTCCTTCTCTAAATCAGCAAACCAAATAGAGCCAGAATAGAAATAGTCAAATAATATTTTCCTGCATTATATCTAAATTCGATTGGTAATTTTACACTGTGCTGGAAACTGATTGGTCGGTAACATTTGCAGTCGTCTAGCAGCACTAAAGAACGAGTTTGCCGCTGCATTAAGTGATGCAGATCACGTGGTGATTACAGAGGTACTATTATTTGGGCCAATCATCTTTCAGTTTTCTAGCACTTAGAACGACTAATGATTTTATTTTCAGATTTATGCTGCCAGAGAAACAAATATTTGGAATACTAGTGGAAGGGAACTAGCTGCTTCTATAATTGGGCCGCCTGCTGAATACATTCCTTCACTGGTAATGATAATATGAAAATATAGGGGAAAGTTAATGTATGATTAGTTGTGAAAAGAAATTACTGTTAATTACGGGCATCTAATTCACTTGGATGGTCAGTGTCATCCTCTTTGATATTTACAATCTTGAGTTCAGTGGAACACGGTATTACATCTTCTTTAGCATTCAAAGCTGGATATTTGAAATTCCAAGATTTAAATTTGCTCGCAAGTTATAACCAAAGCATGATGTGAAACTCTGAGATATCATCTCACAAGCAGTAATAGTTGTCAGCATTCACCAAGCGAAATCAAGATGGAATAAATAGAAAGAAGAGAGAGTTTATTTCTAATGTTACTTTTTGTGGTGTTGTAGGAGGATGTGGTAGATAAGCTGGTGCTTAAGATATCCAAGGACCCTAACAGAGAAATCGTCATCTTAACACTAGGAGCAGGTAGGAAATTCGGTTCTCACAACATAAAATATCTTGTATCATGTGGACTATCTAAATGTAAAATCAGGATATGTAAAAATAATAGCTTTAAGTCTTGATGCGGTATTCTTTGAATACTCAGGTGATATTAATACAGTTGGCCCAAGATTGCTACATAATCTGCGACAAAGACTAGAAAAGGATTGTTCTCATGCTATTGCTATTCATTCGTTTGGTTTTACTCAAAACTTGGATGGTCAAGCGATTGATGTTTGATTTTCACAAAAATCACATGAAAAAGTATATGGGGATGCATAGAAACTAGTCGCACAACTAAGACTCTGATTCTAATGTATGACAAAACCAGTGCACGAGACTCATGCTAATGCGGTCAACGAATTTGGAGCTCAGGTTCCACCATCTTTGAAGGAGTAGCAATATCCCCTGTAGAGATGGCTCCGTATACCACATCTGGTTTTATAATGGTACAACTGTGTCCTAATAGATTTCATCCTCGTCAAGCGAACATGTGGTCCAACGCAGCAGAATAATCCGTTGGTGAGGAAGTTGTATTTGCATATTTGGATAGATTATGCTGTGCTACGCACAATAAGGGTGATAACATGTATTATTGTGGAAATCAAGTTCTCTGGCTTTTACTGCCAAATACATAGTGATTATACCGTTTCGTTTTGAAGTTCCGCTGAAGAAGTGCATATTAGTGAGATCACCAGTGGACCAAGATGAACTGCTGAAGATGTATTTTTTTTTTCTTCTTTCTGTTGTAACTTCTGGGTTTTTTAGCTGCTGCTTGCAAGCAAACCCATGACAGGTCCTCCTACAGGGAAAAAAAATATATATGTACCATATTCAGCACCCTTAAATTTGACATTTTGGTGAATGATTTGAATTTGGGTAATATTATGTGCACATAAAGATCTGAGCCATTCATTTTGGTGGGATCCATGCCTGCATACATGAGACCCATCGAAATTAATAGGTCAGATCTTTTATGTGCACAATTTATGTGCATGAATCATTACTCTTTGAATTTACTTATTCAACCTTGTATTCATCTTTCTTATTGTAGTCCTACAACAAGATGTTGGTAATCTTAATCAAATTAGCATAACAGCTGCAAAATCTCATTTGATGCACCATGGAAACATAAGATTTCTTGAAATTCTGCACGTAAATTACATGTGATTTGCTGCCTTCTAAAGCATGCAATAATTGCAAGTATACTGCAGGAATGGTTTTTGCAATGGATTCCTCTGGTATACAACAGGATCAATAATTTGGGGTGATTTTCTCTTAAAATGCTCTCCCAAAAGGTGGAAAAACCTTTGCAAACATTCAAAACACACACACACACACACACACCCTAAAGTCCTCTCCAACAATGCTGGAACCATGTCAAAATAGTGCAACAAATTCAAATACCCAACAAAATAACATGCATTTTTCTTGGATGCTCTTTGGCAAGACATGGCCAGACAACTAGTAGCAATTTGCTGAACGAGAAATCCACCCTGGAAGCCAGAGGAATCATGGATTTGAAGCAATGCAATTCCCATAAATCTCTCGGATTGTTACATTGCAACTTGCAAGAGAGCCTCATACGTTAGATTACCACATACCCTCTGCATTTTTTTCTTTAATATAAGACTCATATCCCTCACACTGACAATCCCAAAGTCCCGAAACAGCGTAAAGATACCCCAAAAAAAACCACCAGGGTACTAACTCTCTTCTTTGCGCTGATACTGTCTTCCATGAAACCGATAGAATCCCAAAAGGAAACTATAACGGACTCAAAATCCTAGCTGGACTCCATCGAACAAACATTCATGACAACTTGGAGCACCAAACACCACTGGACCACAAAATCAATAGTCTGAACATGAATTTACATAGCTGGAAAAGACAACTGCAAAAAAAAGTAAATACAAGATTCTTCCAACGTTATGCTGCATCTGGCTATGGTTCCAAGGAAGTGATGCGCTTAAAATTTTAAATACTAGTTAACGGAACTGGTTGAGATATCAGCACCTCTAAAGTTTTGTGACAGATATTCCTTCCATGTAAACAATATACATAACAATTTATATAATCGGTAACCACCACACCATTATTCCTTAACAAATCTCCCCGGTGTACACAAGTGTTATAGGACCAGTCATGCTGTCATGCATCAGGATCAAAATCGTGCCTGTTTCATATGGATAGATATTTTTAACCTTCTATGTCAATTCACTAGCCGTGACACTTCGATATATTATTGTAAAAGGCTGAATTAGATTAAACTGAAAGCATTTAGCCAGATAGACAAGAGTCACAAGACCAACAAAGTTACTTTACTCGCCAACTTGCTAGTGACTAGGTTAATAAGTAGGAGTAAGTGAATAGACATGCCAAAATAATGAAATTACAACTTCGTATGCTGCAAAATATCCAATGAGATATTTATTTTGAACCAGGAATTAGACAAACACTGGAATCTACAATTTTAATACCCTATCAAGAAAAAGGGGAAAAAAATCTCCTAAGGTGTAGAAAATAGTTTTCTCCTGAGTTAGATTTCTCAGTAATTTTAACATCAGATGATTACCACGTACATGTCTAGGTGACCAGATTGTGCATAGATGTACTTTTGATTGGTGTAAAGAAAGAGCAAGCAACTAGTATTTTTCAAGTCACACGAACTGTCCCTTTCTATAAACATCCACCTAAACATAACTTTTGATTTTGGATAGTGTGAGTGACAAGTGAAAATCATGATGTCACCATTAAGAAATAATCTTAGTACCTAGTAGGGTGTCAATGGACAAATCCGAATTGCAACGAAATAAAATAATACAATTGAATTGAAATAATCACAAACTTCAAATATCATTTCCGACTGTAAAGTAGCATTGCAACAATCAAATAAAGAACCTACGAGTCATCAAAAGGAAAACAAAACTTACCTACCCACTGTACATAAGCTTCCCATCTCTCCTTCACCCCCAACAATTAGTTCCAACTAAAAACACAAGCCAACTAATTGTACTCCAAAAGGCACTATAGCACAAAGAATTCCAGAAGATGATCACCCCATTTCAAAATGGATCCGATTTTTACCCGCCAAAAAACGAGAAAAACCCACGCTTCTTCGGCTCCTCCTCAACCATCACAGCCTGCATACTATCCTGCTCAACTAATCTCCAAGCCGCCTGCTCAAAAGCCAACCCCGCCAATGTTGGCGGCTTATTCAAAACCAATGGGTACCCTCTATTCGTACTCCGAATGACCTCTGTATCCTCTGGAATCGCCCCCAACAATGCCAATCCCAACATTTCTTGAACATCAAGAACAGACATCATATCTTCGCCTTTGATCATATCGGTCCTGACCCGGTTCACAATCATCTTTATATCCCTAATTCCATCACATTCAAGCAAACCGGTGACCCTATCGGCATCTCTCAAGCTCGTAATGTCCGGCGTGGTCACCAGAACCGCCTCATTGGCCGGAGTAATTGCGGTAATGAACCCTGCATCAATGCCCGCCGGGCAGTCAATCAGTATAAAATCCGGGCAGCCTTCCTGACGATCTTTTAGGGCATCAACAAGCCAAGTTAGGGCTTTTCCACCAAACCCAATTGGGAGCTTCGATCTCGGCTTCGATATACACAACAATTCGAAATTCGACCACCTCTTGTCGCGAACTAGGGCTTGATCGAGCCTACAATCGCCGTTGAGGACCTCGACCAGGGTGTAATTGACACGATTTTCAAGGCCGAGGAGGAGATCGAGGTTGCGAAGACCGACGTCGGCGTCAATGGCGACGACAGAGAAGCCGAAGCGGGCGAGAGATAGGCCGACGTTAGCGGTGGTGGTGGTCTTGCCGACGCCGCCTTTGCCAGAGGTGATGACGACGACTCGTGGTGTGTCTCCGGCGAGTTCGGGCTTGCGGTTGTACTGTAGCAGTGAATGTATTGTAGTAGTAGTAGGATTGTAAGGTTTAGTCTTGTGATGGGGTTTTAGGGTTTTGGTGGTTTTGAAGAGTGTGGATGTGGAAGAGAAGAGAGAGGAGGGTTTAGGGACTTTAGGGTTAGAGAGAGATTGAATTGATATCATTGCAGTAATGGGTATTTCTGTAGAGAGAGAGAGAGAGAGAGAGAGAGAGAGAGAGATTTAGGGTTTGAGGGAGTGAGACCAACTACTCTGAGCTGACCAGGAAATGCCAAAATTAGCAAGGAAGCGGAGATGAAAACATAAATTACACTGACCTCCCCCTTAGGTTTAGTTTTTTTTTTTTATTACATAATCCCTACTACTTTATTTGTTCACTAATACATGGACAAAAGTTGCTTTTTATCGGAAAATTTTCAATAGCAGAGTACTCCCTCCTTCTCATACTCTCATATTTAGAGTTATGTATTCTATTTTATGATGTTCCAGTATGTCAACCTTTACAAAGTCAATATATATTGTTCCATACTTTTTAATTTTACCCCTGCTATTTAGGGTTGGTAATTTTTGACACGATAATCCATTTTACAGAGACAATCCAAACACGACATGATATGACACGATTAATTTAAAATAGTTTGCATTTTAGATTAATAGCATTCGAAACTAAAAATCAAATTTAAAGCACACAACCCGATTAATGACACGATTATAACACAAAAATCTGAATTACCACCCCTACTGCTACTTAAAGATGAAAGATCTTACAAAGGGGTAATTTGGAAAGATAGGTACTTTCTTTTTTGTTATCATAATGTCCTCTTAGTAAATTAATTTCTCAAAAGAAAATTCTGAAAATGGCACGGAGGGAGTACCAAACTATTGATGACGCTAATTTAATTGAATTCCTCAATTCTACTGTCACCAATTCAAATCGAAAAATCCATTTAAAGTGTTCAATTGGGTCACCCTCAAAAGGGTTTTATGTGTTACGGAATACTAGAAATGACAATTCAATTCAATAGAAAGTAATTACTTAGAGGATCTAGCTAGCAGTAGTGCGAAGACCAACTACAATAGAGATTTAAATGGGTATTTAAAATTAAAAGATGTTAAAATGAATCGTTTAGACCATCTCCAAGGGAGCTAGGCATTTGAACTAGGTAAAACACCACTTTACCTAGTTAAATAGTAAAATGTCTAGCCATTTTATTTAATCCTCTCCAACCACACTAGCCTAAAGGACTAGCCAATTTGTTTATTTTGTTTTTTGTAAATATTCATTCAAATAATATGCAATTAAATGTTTTGTTTTAAAATTACATAAATTAATAAACATAATCTGACTAACAATAACAATTTAAACCAAACCCAAAAACAAAAATTCAGTAGCCAATCAAATGACAAATAAAATATCCAACCCATTAATCAATTTAATTAAATTAAACTCAACCTCAATGAAAACCAAACTCTGTCCAAAAGAATTTAACAAAAACTCCACTTTAAACCCAAAGCCCAAACCCACAAATTAAGCCCAAATATTAACAATATGTATAAATAAAAAGAAAATGATAAAGCCCAACTAAAACCTAAATTAACCTTACCAATCTTCTTCTTCTTCTTCACGTCTGAGACTCTGAGAGGCAACAGGGAGAGGTAGGGTCAGAGAGCGATCAAGAGACAGAGATGGGGGAGGAGAAGTGAGAAAGGTATGTATCTATTCACTATTTTGGAGCAAAAAATTGAGTTTTTGATCTCAAAAATCACTGTTCACAACCATTGAAATTCATCCATTGGAGACCAACGGCCATCGACAGTATTCCCGCCCCCTTTTACCTCGTCTCTTCCATGATCTGTAATTTGGCTCGCGAAATGAGGTCGAGGCATTTTGCCTCGTTTGATGGCTCGGCCATTGGAGCTTGTTTTTTAGGGTTCCACTAGGCATTTTGACGGTTGGGGATTTTGCCGAGCGTGATAGCTCATGCGTTGGAGTTGCTCTTAATCTCAAAAATTGCACTCTAATGGGAGATTTAAAAGGGGATTTATTATGAAAACTCATGGTTTAGGTCTCCAAACTTACAACGTTTGGAGAAAGAAAGTGAGGGGATCCACATTAGGTGGGAATATTCTAGCCATTAGTTTGTAATTAAAATAATTTTTTTAGTGTATCTATGGTTGAGATATATCAAAATATTTTAAACAATAAAATGGCTATTAATTTTGGGTACTATGGTTGGAGTGCATGAGATTTTTTGGTATGCAAAACACTATTCAAGTAACCAAATAACATTTTGGATACCCAAATTTGATTACTACCCTTGGGCCTTGTTGGGTGGTCTGGATAAGAGGCAGGATACAATAACCTTTATTCTATCCAGCCTTTGGTGGCGTCATTGGCAAGATAAAATAGTCCTGAATTAGTTTTTTTTTTTTATCCCATGGAGAGTGGGATAACTCTAACCCATGGGGGGAGGTGGTATTTATAACACCCGCATTTGTGTTCTTGCATTTCATTACATTGTAATGCATGATAATGTGAAGTGTTGTGTCTTATGACACCTGCTTGAGTGAGTTTTGACTCACGAGTCGATTTGGGTGTCTGTGTTAGAGAACCCTTTGAGACATTGTGAAATGAGTTGTTTATAGTTGTGAAGTCTCTCCGAGTATGAGACGTTCATTGTGGAATATTTTAAATGTTTATTGAAAATAAATGTGTACCTGTGTATTTTACTATCTGTATTATTTCTGATTTAGAATATATTTCTGTTATTAGATTTAGTATCTTGGTGAGAACGAATTAACACGTTATTAATTTGGTAGGCTAATTAGCAACTTCGGAAAAAGTCATGTAAGAATTTGCGTTTTAGCAACCAAACGAAACTTAGTCAGAAACGTTTATAATTTTGAAGTTTCACTTGTAAAGCTATGAATTAGCTGTGTAGGAAGTTTCAGAGACTGATTAAGAGTTTTGAAAATTTGTGGGGAGGTAAACACAAATTTGAAAAATATTGCCTATATATAGAAAGTGATGACTTTCATATTTTCTAAATTCTTAACCTAAAATTCAAGGAGACCAAAAGGGACATTTAGGAGCTTTGAGATTTGCGACGCCAAACGATGACCTTCTGCCTGTCTGATTTCTTTTAGATTTCATATTCGAGCTTCTCAAGGTAAGAGCTCCGTTTTGATATCTATTAGGGCCTGTTTGGATAAGTTTTCAGAAAAGTCAATTTCTAGAATTTTTCATAAAAATTGATATTTGGATTTCTGATCCATAGGAATTGTACTAGAAGGTTTTCTACACGTTCTTTTTGCACGGGTTTTCCTTGCACCGAATTTTAAGACCGTTATTCAGAGGTGAGTGATTCAACTTTGTATTATGGAATGATTGCTTTGGCGTGTATTCGTGTTATGTTTGAATAGCATGTGTTAATTCATAGAGATATATTGTGTAGTTCATATTGGGCGATTATATTGATAAGTAGGCCAAATAGCATGGTGAAATGTTTTAATTACCGAGAGCACGGTGATATGTATTTGAGCATATTAAATTGCTTATTTGGATCAGAAGGAGCACGTGGTCACTAAGCCATTTTGTGGAGCCGATATAGGCATTAAGGTCGCACGATTGAAGAGAAGAATCGTGGGTCTTACCCTTTCGCGTGGACTTATTGGTGAGGAGTCGCGGATTGGGAGTATGGAACGTGCACGTGAGTCTCCGGTGACTAGTATGAAATGTAGAGATGTGAATGCGAGCATGTTTGTCATTCATATGTGTCACACCCGTTCCAGGAATTTATAATTTTATCATGCATATTTGTAATTTGGGAGTTTATTAATGTTAGTTGATAATGGTGATGAGGTTGACTGTGAGTCAACGGTAAGGTGTCAGTAAGGACACGGGAACATGGCAGTTCATATTGCATGGGCATGAGTAAATGACATTTATATGATTTAAATGTTATTTGACTTTATCTGGTATTCCTTTGAATAGTAATTATACCTGTGTAGTATAATTCTGGTATTTGGATACTTTAGTATATCATTTTGAGAACTGTGGTGAGAATGTGAGTGATACGTTAATTAAAAAGGTAGGTTGTGTAGAGATTTCACAGATTATAGTTTTCGGACGTTATTTTGGACCCAAACGAAACCTAGTCGAAAACTTTTGAAATTTATAGTTTTCACTCGTAAAGTTATAAAATGGACGTGTGCGAAGTTTCATGGGTTAATTAGAAGTTTGAGAAACTTGCGGGGAGGTAAACGTAATTTCCAGAACGTTTGTCTATATATAGATTATGATGAGATCTCAATCTCATCCAAACTTTCCAAAATATCTAGAGAGAGGAGAGAGAAGGGAGATTGGTTGCCACGAGCTTGCCGGCGACATACGACGACCTTTCGTCCGTCAGATTTTTTCCAGATTTCATATTTGAACTCGTGGAGGTAAGATCTTCGTTTTGATACTACTTAGGCCATGTTTGGCCAAGTTTTGTAAAAATCTTAATTTTAGACTTTTGGGAAAAACATGTATAAACTTGTAGGAATTTTCTTAAATTCGAAATCCGACGATTAATTAGCCTTCTAGTCGATCCTTCAAAGTTTGAGGGAAATCACACGAGGTATGAAGTTCTAACTTATGAAATATAAAGAAATACATGTTTTATATTTCGACGACGAAATTGAGATCCGGGCGAAATCCATGTGTTAATTGTAGGCCCGTTAATTATGCACGCGCTAAATTGTGAAAAGCATGTCTACTTTTACGCGAGCACGTTGAGTTGTCTATGTGGGTCAAAGGGGAGTCTTATACAAATTCATGCCGGAGTAAGCTTCTCGTTGTTTAAGAATTTGAGTAGCGACGGCTACTGTGCATGGTTGTAGGCTTGGACTTGCCATGGCACTTGTGGGATGTAATGGTTGTAGGCTTGGACTTGCCATTGACATCGCGGTTTAAGGCTTGGACTTGCCGCTACCGGATGAATGCGTATTTTGCTCCCTAGAAACTATTGATATGACTTATGAGATTAAAGCATGTTTTGTCATATATTGCATATGTTAGACTTGTGCACTCAGCATATAGCTGAGCAGTGGAGATGTACTCCATTACAGGTAAAAAGAAAGACAAGAGGAAGCATGAGGAGTGAGGCCGGGGAATGCCGGGGAATCAACTGTTTATATTTTGTTCTACTCTGAACTTGTAATAAAAACCTTGAATTCGTAATATGTTGTAATATAATCTGAACTTAGATTTAGTACTTGTAATCCCTAGTAAACGCTCTTGTATTTATGTTTTGAATGATGTAATAGAGTGGTTATATGTTGGTTTGGAATTGGAAGAACCTTGAGTGGGAAAGCTGCAGTTTTGGGAGTTGCTGATAGAAATCAGTCGACTGGTTTTTGATCCAGTCGACTGGACCGCTGTGTTGGATTGGTTACTGCTTTATTTCGTCTGAGGTTCAGTCGACTGGGTGGAGAAAACAGTCGACTGGATGGAGCCCCAGACCATGACAATCTGCTGGATAAGGCTCCAGTCGACTGGACATTTTCAGTCGATTGAAAATTTTAGGCACCAGTCGACTGGGTCCCCGACACAGTTGACTGGATGGGCTGTTATGTTTGGAAACCTTGCTGTTTGAGATCACCAGTCGACCGGACCCTCGATCAGTCGACTGGTTCTCTGTTTCCAAAACTGTTTTCTTTTGAAATGATTCAAAGGGCCAAATTTTTTTTATAACTCCAATTTTTCAAGGGATTCGTCCACTCAGAGGGATATGTTCCTAAGTTTTAAAATACCCAGGGTTGTTTTAACAGTTCTTTCCGCTGCGTATCGTTATATTGATGTTGGATGAGCCTTGGTGGCGTGCCACGTGCCCTATTTCCACACGTAGTGGGATGGGTCGTGACAATATGCATATGTTGTTTTATTCAATAAGCGTTAGCTTAAACAAATCGAATATGTGTGGTTATTCAAATAACCATTGCAGGTATTAATGCTAGCGAGGAATCGCAGAAGTGAGCACGTGGGTTTGGGAGTTCACTTAGAAGGCAACCTGAATGTTAATCTTGTAATTTTTGGACAATAAGAATGTTGTAATAAGTATTTAGTTGTTTTAACTTATATTAACTTGGGATCGTGGAACGAGTTCATAATGTTGTAATAGATTGTAATCTCTTGTCATTATGTTTTAACAATGTTTTAATCTAGTTGGATTACTTTAGAATGAGTTTGGTGTGTGTGTTTAACCCTTGGGTGCTTTCAAAAGCTTTTAAAATTAGAATTTCTGCAGAATGTGTGAAACTGCCATAAACTAGTCGACTGGTTGAGAAAGCAGTCGACTGGAGTCTCGTTTTCAGTAACTCACTGCATCTTTTTTATAGAGGATCAGTTGACTAGGTCCCTGACACAGTCGACTGGATCGTGTTTTCAATTCAGATATTTTGCCCAGGCTGGACTTCAGTCAACTGTACCAGTCGATTGAATATTTGAAGCCCCAGTCGACTAGACCTAGAAAACAGTCGACTGGATTATGCTCGAAAAATTAAGTTTCTACTGGACCAGTATCAGTCGACTGGGCATGGGGTGCAGTCGACTGAACTGTTAATTTTCAAAATGTTTTGTTTTGTTCCGCTGCGTGTGTCCTTAAAACTATTTTTTTTTTGGAACGTTAATGAATTAGTTTAGCCTCGGTGGCGTGCCACGGGCTTCGGTTCTGCTATTGTGAAACCGGGCTGTGATAGTAGTAGGTGGGATTAGAAGTTTGGGATAACTTTTTGGGACAAAAAAAACTTCTTCTTTTTTTTTTAAGATTTGTTTTTTTTTTTCTTTTTCATTTTCAGCTTCTTTTTTTTTTCAGATCCATTTGTTTTTCATATTTTTTTCCTTATTTATTTTCAAATCTACCTTTTTTTTTCTTCTTCATATCTTTTTTCATTTTCTTTTTCTCTTTTTTTTTTTCAGATCTTCTCATTTTTTTTCGTTCAGATCCATTATTTTTATCCCTTTTTCATTTTCAAAACTCTCTCTCTCTCTTTTTTCAAATCTCTCTTTTTTTTTTTCTTTTAATATTTAGATCTACTCTTTTTTTTCCTTTCTTCAGACCCTATTTTGTGTTTAAAAAGCAGTAATTTATTTATTATCCGGAACTTTTATCCAAGCACGACCAAACACAGGATTAGAATATAACAGCTTATCCGACAGTTTTATCCAACACGTTTCAAACACAGGACATCATATTATCCGACAGGATTACTATCCTATCCGATCCTGCCTTATCCAGTCCTATCCGACAGTTTTATCCGGCCAGCCAAACGAGGCCTTGGAGTTGCTCTTAGTCGAGCGGGGAGGGGGGGGGGGGGGGGGGGGGGGCAGTGACCACCCTTGGGTCTTAGAAAATTGCATTTTTATACATGTATTTTAAGTAATTTTCAAATTTTATTAAGTTTTGCCCCTTCTCCCCCTCCCCCAACCCAAATAATTAAACCTATTATATAGCCCCCCAAAAAATATTAGTTAGGCTAAAAAAAAGGATTTTATATGTAATATGTTAGCCCAATTAAACTTCATTCTCCAAAAAAAAACTTATTACATGTAATATATTGGCCTAATTACAAATAAACCCAAAAAAATTGCCTCGGGGGCAGTACCCCCGAACTCCCATGTGACTCTAAGCTCTTATACACAGTCCCCCCTGGCCGAGATTCCTAGATCCGCCACTGTAGGAGATGAAAGTAACGAAGCTTTATGAGAATGGAAATAGCGGCTTTTGGTAACTCTTTTTATCTCAAGCCATGAGAATATAGATTTATTATTATTATTATTATTATTATTATTATTATTATTATTATTACTATTACATGGGGAGGGGAAGGTTCGAACATAGAATCTGGATACACAGGAGGACACTAAGTGTCAGTCCTTTGCTATTTGGTTTATGCGTCCTCGTTACAGAAGATGGGTTTAACGTAGTTCTTTTTCGGTTGATAGTTGGTAATTGAAAGGTATTGAATAAAAAGAAGTTTGTGGGTAGCTTCACTGTAAACCCTCACGAGACTATAACGCATCCTACTAGAGACACCTAGGGGTTTAAAGGCCTGTTGCATATGCTAAATCCAATCGCGATGCCTGCGAAAGTGAGTTAGATTTATAGTTTATTTTATTTTATTTTTTGCTTCTATGCTCGAGTACTAGCAAAGTGTAGATTTGGGGATGTAATCGGGGACAAATATTTCTCGATTACTAATCCTCACTTACCTTTATTAGTCCTGAGTAGTTATCATTTATTAGATATTATACATATTTGTTTAATTTCAGGTTTTACAAATACTCAATCAAAATAGATCAAAAAGGCAGTCTAGAAGAAGAAAACAATGTAATTAATAGTCAAGGAAAACTTTCTTTGCTCAAACAGTGATTCTAATAACAGCAGTAGCTCAGAAAATGACATTTTTGACATGGAATACTTTGGAATTTTGAAGTTGGTCCAGAGATATGAAATATAGTTCGACGATGTACGATCGCATGGCTTCAAACCTTGTGTCAATCCGAGGTCCGAGCAAAGAGATATGCCAATACTACCATCGGTGCACAGAGCAGCAAAAATGCTCGCCCCAGCGGACCGCGCAAACGAAAAATCATATTAAGGACGTGGAAAAGGCTAATTCTGGTATATTAAGAATTTAGGAAACCTCCTAAACTTATGAAACATATATATATATATATATATGAGATATATATTCATTATATACAACTTTTGCTCATATTCCATTATCTAGATAGGGAAAGAGGCAAGAAGAAGAAGAAGAAGTCCAATGTTCTCCATGGATTTCTACAACACTCCATGCCTTCAACTCATTCCATGGGCAACTAAACACCCGTTCTAGGGTTTTAATGAAACCCTAGCTATGTAAAGGATTCCTTTTTATACAGTTCTTTTAGATTTACTTGTATTCATGGATGATGGTTGTATGCTTGGGGATTTTTATATAAAATCATACTTTAATGTTTAAATCATTTTTTTTTAGATTTATTGTTGTCTTAGATTTATTTTGAATTCAATGTGGTCAACAATTTATATTTTCGGTGATTATATGAATTGTTTGCATATAATGGTGCTTATGAAAATGAGTAATGATACACCTACTCCTTCAACCACATCCCCAATCAAATTCAGCACATCCTGACCATTGACTGCCCTTAATTCTGGTGGGTTCCACATGAATTCCACATAGGACCCACTAGAATCAAGGGACAGGATCTGCTGGATGTGGTTGAGGGTGTGGTTGAGAGAGTGGGTTTATCATTATTGTATGAAACTTGTGACTTTAATTATAGAATACTCCATGCTTAGGGAAGACGAGGTGTGCTACAACCCTAGTTTAGTGTAAGACACTCCATACCAACCGAAGATAGATTATATTAGTAATTAGGTTGTGATTATTCTTTTGAAGGAGGAATCGGGCTGTTATCCACGGTTCCCCATGATCATCCAAATACAATAATTTAATTGAATGCATAAATAGTTCTTTTATATTGTTAGTGGTGGATTTGCAATCCTAGATCCCTTCTCCCATATTTTCACATTTTTTTATATTGCTTTAATTAATTTAATTGCTTCCTAGTATAGTAGTTAATTTAAATTACTTAGTTAATCTTAATTCAAAAAATCAATTAAAATCTATTTTCTTCAAATCAATTGAAATTAGGTCGATAGAATTAAAGTATATCTGTTTCGCAGTCTCTGTGGATTCGACCCCTGCTTATTACTATCTCATTATTTTTAGTAGGGTAATTTTATCTTGATATTGACAACATCAGTATCCTACCTAGATCAATGAACTAGCTTATCCAACCAAGTCCGAAGACTTCCAGCGTATCCCTCCAAGTCCAAAGCCTACCAGTTTATCCAGCCAAGTCCAAAGACTTCCTGCAAATTTGTAAGCACCCATTTTGTCGGCTATCAAATTTAGGAGACCCATAGCTTGGTAGTCATAATGATTGAAAAAGACTCAAAAAGGACTCCTAAAAGTTAGTTCTATCTCTCATAATACTCAGAAAATGGTACAAATGACCAAAATGCTCCTAAAAGCCCAAACACTCCCAGGTTTGGACCAAAGTTCTAAACACACACTACATCATAGAAAAATAATAAAATGAATTTTAAAGCAAAATCATATGAAAACGTCAGCTCCCAGAGGGTCCCGGAAGTCCAAAAAATTCCCAGAAAGTCCTTGTTGACCAGTTTCACCAGGGTTTGACTGAAATCATTCGATTCGCCCAAAAGTTCCAAGATTACCCTAGATCATGTGAAAAGTACTAACAGAGTTTTAAAAGAAAATCAGACGAAAATGTCAGCTCCTCGGAGCTCCCAAAGGTTCCCAGAACTTCTCAGAGATCCTAGTCTGATCGATTTGACCTAAAAGTTGACTCGGAGACCGTAGCACCAGATCGTTTTTTAAATTTTTTCATGGATACTAGAGAACAATATATTTTCAATGGTATATTGCACATAGTTTTTGGATATAAAACGAATTTACTATGAATTTTCGAAGGTAAAAAAAGCGATCAAATGGGCTTTTATCGCGAATACTGCAAAATTTTTCAAAGTGACCTAACTCTGAACTATTTTTTTTTTTTATGGAAAACAGACTTCATTACCTTTCTAACGGTATATCACAATCTCAATTTGGAGTTCGTAAGCATTTTCTGTGAATTTCGAACAAAATAGGGCCATTTTGCGAATACCAGAATCTCTGGGGCCTAAACAGAATAATATGGGGGTCTGAGGAGCAGTGCCACCGTGGTACTAGCCATGTGCCACTCGGGCACAGGTCCAGTGCCACCGTGGCAATCTCCCCCAAACGGGTCCATTTTTGTAATTTATTTTGGGGGTCTATTTTGAATAATTGAAAGCTAAATCTGTTAGGGATATATACTAAAAGTCATGCTTTATATAGTTAATTTATTATTTTAATAAAATTAGTTATTTCATTTTTATGAGACTCTGTGTAGGCAATGTTTGCATTATATTATTTATTTAGTATTTGTGCATGTGTGTCTCTTATTCTACATAGTAGGTGGTTTGGTGTGTAGAGTTTGACTTGTACACGGAAGATCAGACCATCGGATCTTATAGAATGTAAGATTTTGATTTACAGTCTTAGATAGGATTGGACACACCATCGGTAGGACTGCAACATGGAAATGTAGTAGGCTTGTCTTAACTACGGGAAACAATACAGTTTCAACTCACTATGGTGGTACACTTTGGCCTCGTTTGTTTGGCGGATAGGATAAAGGGGTATTGTATTAAAGTATAGTTAGTTATCCTGGGATAACTAACCACAGGATAAAACAGTGCAGTATTATTTTTATACTGTGTTTGGTTCGTGCCGGATTATACTGGGGATAATATTCAATTAATCCAATACTGTGTTTGGATGTTCATGGTATAAGTCTGGATTAATCTGTAACTTTTCATAAATGCCCTTTTTGCTAAAAAAATTACCAAATTGCCATAAATATACCAAAACACCTTCACAATAAAGCATTTTTCATAACATTAACTACAAAATACATATGTCCCATACTTTTTTTAAGCAACAAAAAAAAACTACAAAATACAAAAAATACATTATAATAATAATATCAATAAAACAGAGTTCTAACATAAACAAAAAATACATAATAACATAATTTTAACATCCACAAACACCACCACTACCACATAACATAGTTTTAACATCCACAAATAGCACAGCCACATAGCAGAGTTCTAACATCAACAAAAACAAAGTTCTAACATCAAACAAAACATAGTTTTAACATCCACAAATAACATCACCACATAAAATTATCGAACCTCTAAATGACCTACAACTCTCCCCTAAGTAGTAATGCAACCCATTCTGCCTTGAATTCATCTGGAAGACTAAAGAACATATCCATTTTTCTGGTATCATTTGCAATCATAGTGGCAGCCTTGAGTTTGTCGCTCATTCCCAAGTTCTCTAACTTCTCTATTTCTCCATAAATCTTCTTTCTAGCGTCGCTCACATCATGTTGATAACCAATTCTTGTGCAGAGCACTTGCATTTTATCCTTGGAGTCTTCACAAAATTTGCTAATAGCTTTTGACATGTTCCCAAGTTCAGTAGCAATGATATCATTCCCTCAAACTCTCTTTCTTCCACCTTGTTTAGTAGCAATTTTATCGTTAGGTGCTTGTGTGACACTTTGAGAACCAGCAACTTCATCAGCCATGTCTTCTTTCTCCATTGCATCAACGGCATCCATTGGACCCTCTGCCATTTCCCCAGTGGCACGGTCTTTTGCAAATATGGTGCACCATGCTAGATAATAAGGACATGGTTTGTGTCTTGCTCCCTTTAAATTAGGATCTCTCTAAAAAAAAATTATCATTAATATAAAGGTTGTATATCATAATTAGTGTCATTTCATCCAAAACAATAAAATATACCTTCACTAACATGTCCCATGTGGTGTCATCGGGGCAGTCGAGTGTTTTAGTACTGTCATTCCAACCTATCCCACTAGTACCACTTGCACCCGATAATGCACCTGCAATGCTCAAATACTTTGCTTTCCACACCTTTGTTTTTGATTCAATATGAGGCACCACTCTAAGATCAGTACCAGGGATCCTTCGCACCATAAGTCTTTCCAATTCATTCAAGTATCCAGGCCTAAAGAGTCCAGTGTCTTGCTTCCAACCTGTATGACATAACTCTTGCAAAGCATCTATAAGTGATTCCTCCTCAGTCTTGGTCCACACTCTCCTACATATTTTTTCGCCATCTCCTTTCCTACCCTTACTAGGACGTTGGGTAGACTCTCCACTATCCATTCCTAATCAAAAAAATAAATTCAACAACAATAGTTCAAGTAATACAAGAGTTCAAATAAAATACAACATAAAATAGTTCAAGTAATACAAGAGTTCAAATAAAATACAACACTGAAAAAAAAGAAATACAATAGTTCAAATAAAATACAAGACTGAAAAAAAAGTTATACAATAGTTCAAATAAAATACAATAGTTCAATTTGCTTGGCCTCTATTTGCCATCCATTCATTAAACATTTGATTAGCCAGATTATCTCTCCATTCGCTCCATTGGTTAGATGTTTCAACGGTGTCAATGAATTCATCTCCAAGCTCAATAGGTGGACAATTTGCGTCCAACTCGTTCTCTAGTGGGTCAGTTGGCATTTCCCTTATAATTAAGTTGTGGATAAGACAACAAGCTGTAACAATCCGGTTCTGAGTTCTAATTGGGAAAAAAGATGGGCTCCTTAGAATTGCCCAACGCAGTTTTAGAAGACCAAAACACCTCTCTATGACATTACGTGCGGATGCATGCCTCATGTTAAAGAACTCCTGAGGGGTTGAGGGAGCTGGACCATCTCTCCAAGTTGACAGATGGTATCTTTGACCTCTATATGGGGCTAAAAATCCTTCACCATTCGTGTAACCCGCATCTACTAGGTAATAATAGCCTGTGTGTTTTTACAAAAGTATTGTTAGAAGATTCATATTATTGTTGTGCATAATTCAATTGATAACATCCACTATAAAATCATATTATCACCCGTAGGTACCCTAAGGCCATTTGGCCTTGTAACAGCATCACGTAGAACTCTAGAGTCTGCTGCAGATCCCTCCCATCCAGGCAAAACATATATAAATTTCATGTCGGTAGCGCACACTCCTAAAACATTAATAGCAAGCTCCCCCTTCCTTGATCTATACCTTGGTTGGTCAATTGTAGGAACATGAACCCTAACATAAGTTCCATCTAAAGCACCAAGGCAATTCTACAATAACAAAATCATTTCAACAATTAAGTAGGTGAAGGTTTATTATTATGTTCATTTTAAAAATTATAAAAAAACACTAAGTTTTTGTAAAAGCAATACCTTAAACCATCTCCATCTATCGTCGGTACAATTCTCACGAATAGGATCGGGAGCTCTAAGTAACACAGTATGGAGTTTTAGAACGACCTTCAACACTGCATTGATATGTCTACTGACTGTTTCACCCGAGCGAATGAAGCGAAACTTAATGACACGGTTCTTAACATGATGTGCCAAGATGTGTAAGAACATGGCTACTTGCTCTTCCACAGTAACATGTCGTGTATCTTGTAACTGACCTATTGTACGTATCAAGGTACACAAGATCCCAAATGTGTTTCTATCCATTCGGAGTTGCTCCACACATACTATGTCCCCTCGATTAATCATTCTGTCTAAGTTCTCCATTCGAGCAATTACGTTACTTATTCCCCTATCCCCAATTACGTGCCTCTTATACCTATTAATGGTCACAACCACTACCATGAACATCGAAACCAATTGAATAAAATCAAGCAGTATTTCCTCAAGCACCAAGAAGACCTCAACATCTTCCGTCACTACAACAAAAATAGGCTTTAGCGACAAAACATGGCGACGAAATTTCAATTTCGTCGCCAAAAGTATAGTTTTAGCGACAAAATTAAATTTCGTCGCCAAAGAGGTTGAAAAAAACATAAATTTGGCGACGAAACTCTATTTCGTCGCCAAAAGTGTGAATTTTGGCGACGAAATTCTGTTTCGTCGCCAAAAGTGATGCCTATGGCGACGAAATATTAATTCGTCGCCAAAAGTGAGTTGTAATGTGATGTCTATCGCGACGAAATATTATTTCGTCGCCAAAAGTGATGCTTATGGCGACGAAATAGTATTTGCTCGCCAAAAGTGATTTGTAATGTGATGTCTATGGCGACGAAATAATTTTTCGTCGCCAAAAGTGATTTGTAATGTGCTGTTTGAATTTTTCACACTTTTCTGTGCATCACTTACACAGCACAGGGTACATGCATTTAAAGCTGGTGTGTTGTTTAGTGTGTCGTTTGGTGAGTATCCCTATCATTTTTGTACACAAAAATCAATCAACATTTAACCCATCAATGAGAAATAGAAGGTCCAACCTTTTTAAATGACTAATGCTACTTTTGTGTGTGCAGACTTTTTAGCACAAGGTCCAACATTTTTAAGTAAAGTTGTGCATTTTGGTGTGCTTTTCAGAATATGTGTAGCAATACTCGTGTGTGTAAATTCAGAGGTGCCTAAATTTTCCCCCAGCCTAATTTTTGCCCCCAAATTTCTTTCCATCTCATTCTCAGTCTCACAAAATCTCTCCCTCTCTCTCTCTCTCTCTCTCTCTCTCTCCATCTGGTCACTTTGTGCACCCCCACCTTGCCACCTCCCCTCGCCTAAAGTGATCAATTGCGACGAAATATTATTTCGTCGCCTAAAGTGAGTGATAAAAATATGATTTTCAAAGTGATGTATATTGCGACGGAATATTATTTCGTCGACAAATATTATTTCCCAATTGTACCACATATTGTGATAGTGATATGTGGCAACATAATATAATTGACAAAATATTTCGGAACTAATGTGGGATTCAAAATTTTGAAAACACGTCGTTTCAATGCTTTGCTAATTGTACCACGTATTGTGATAGTGATCAGTTGTATGTATTGTGATAGTAATCAGTGGTATTACATGTTACCATTGATAAATCATTTGGATTTGGGAAGCAAATTTGAGGTTCGACTTTTAGAAAATATAGCATTACTCATATTATACTCGCAAAAAAAAAAAAAAAATTTATGGAAAACATTTATTTACTTGTAAAAAAAAAGGGGGGAAAATACCTTTTACCCCCTGTGGTTACACTCATTTTCTCATAACCCCCTGTGGTTCATTTTGTAACACTTAACCCCCTGTACTACGGACTGAAGTGAGACTGTTAACTTTTCTAACGGCAGTCCCACTTCAGTCATTAGTACGGGGGGGTTAAGTGTTACAAAAATGAACCACAGGGGTTATGAGAACATGGGTGTAACCATAGGGGGTAAAAGGTATTTTTTCCTAAAGAGTATGTATAGGGGCTTGGGGGTATTAATGTCATTTTCTTTTTTTCCGTTAGAAAAGTTAACAGTCTCACTTTAGTCCATAGTACAGGGGGTTAAGTGTTACAAAATGAACCACAGGGGGTTATGAGAAAATGGGTATAACCACAGGGGGTAAAAGGTATTTTTCCAAAAAAAAAAGAGTGCAATTTTGCTCACCCCAAAATTATTCACCATTTGCTCATCGTCCTCTCTCATTAGTTAATACAGTAGGGCCCAATACTTTATAGTATTAATTAATTTTTATTTAATACTGAGCTCCATTACATTAATCAATAGAGGAGGATGATAAACAATTTTGGGTGAGAAAAATGTATTAAAAAAATGACTTTTTTTAAAAAAAAGAAATAGTCATAAAATATTGATCAAGATTTGGTGTCCAAACATGTGCACGTTTTTCTCCCAAAAATTTCCCAATTTTCCCCCCAATACTACTTTCCCCCACTTTTTTCCCTAAAACCCATTTCATTCTCCATGAGACCCAGATCCTCTCTCTCTCTCTCTCTCTCTCTCTCAATCTCGCTTCTTCTCTTCTCTTTCAAACCTCCAATAACAACCACCCGCCACTCCCACTTCAACCACAGCTTCCGTCGCATTCGCCCAGTCGCTACCCCGCCGTTTCCCAGATGCCATCGCCGTCGCCTTCGGCTTCGCTCGCCGATTCCTTCACTCCTTCTTCTCTCTTTCTTTAGATCTGGTATGTTGAGCTTGCAATTTTTTTTTTGTTGATCTAATGATTTCAGTTCTTTCTCATTTTTGAAAAATTTGAGTTTTTTTTTTTAATTTATTTTTTATAACCTATATCTGAATTAGGTTGTTTTCCATGTTTGACAAAGTGGTATTGGTAGCAAAATCGCCTGGTAGATTCCTCTTTCTCTCTCTCTCTCTCTGTATTCTTGATTTGGTATTTTTTTTTTCCAGTCTGCTCGAACACTTTGTGTTTGGATGTTTTCTAGTGTGACAGCTTTAGAATGGGTCATGTGATTTTTTTTGTTGCAACTTTGTTTTTTGGAGTCTCCATCATTAACCACTTTGATGAATTAGATATAAATTTCATTCAAAAGTTTAAAAAAATTATAAATATTCAGTGTGGTTTGAGCCATGACAAACCAATTCTAACCTCTGTTTTTTTTTTTTTTGGGTTTAATTTGATACAGGCTTACAGTGATGGGTATATATCCTCAGCTACCAGTCTGCTACTCTTTGTGTGTGTGGCCTCCCAAACTGAATCCTGACCATGATGGGGGATTGAAAATGGCAAGTATTTTCCCTATGTAGTAGCTTCTCTTTTACCATTCTAGGTTGTTTTGGAAATTGATTGCATTAGCTACATAGATTGATTATTTCCTCTAATTAGGAAAGATGATGATTGATCAAACTATAGGTGGAATGGAATTAATGCACCCACACCAATGACAAACCGCTGCTAATTGCAACTGAATTCAATCATCTCTTAGCAAAAGTAGGACCAACACTTTGGTGCATTACTTTGTGTCTTTTTCATGTTGTTTCGTGGCATTATTGTTCCAAGTACATATTGCATAAGTACATTTATACCCTACATTAACTAATTAAATGCTAAAATAATAATAAAAAAAATGAGATACCTAAGTATGTTTCAAATTATACCTGTGTGAGATATGGTTCAAATTCCACTCAGTGGCGGACCCAGGATTTTGTGCTAGGGGGGGCCAAGTTTCATGCGCTGCCCCCGAAATTTTTTTTTTGGTCACTTATACATATTTTTTATTTTTAAGTGAGACAAATAGTCGAACAAGTAGTTGTGGCAAATTTGATTTAGACATTGTTTATCTCCTGAGCTGAATAAGGGGATATTACTCTTCCCTTTCACTATTAATAGGGACTTTTAATGTCACACTGTCACATTAGTAGATATTGTTATTAATCCTGCAATGTTATTTTTAACACATCACAATTTTAACATAATAAAAGTCAAATGGACACTATGTGTTAAGAACCTCTACATGTAAAGTCACAAATTTGGGGGGGCCACTATATAAAATATTTTCAAATCTTCAAAATTCTATATAGACCCTCAAAATTTTCAAAATTTTTGCAGGGGCCGTGGCCCCCCCCGGTCTCTCTTTGGGTCCGCCCCTGATTCCACTTATTGTGTACATTAATGGACAAATTACCTTCCCCCGAGGTTTGAATATATTATATTTTCACCCTTTAGGTATAAGATAAGATATTATAAGAGCCATCTTGCAATTATTCCAAGGTTTTAATAACATATTCTCTCAATATGCTAACTAGTTGTTCGAAACTTGACATTTTCTTAATTTCTATTGTGTACTGATAAAACAATATTGAATAACAAATTTACCTCCAATTGTTATAATCTTTATACCTTCACTATTGACTAAAAAAAGATTCATTTTGCACAAGCATGATGAATTTTTTGAAATCTTCTTAAAAAGAAGTCTTTTATTATTTTAACTAACAGTGGGAGTATCAGATTTTCAAAGTCAATCCATACTGGTCATTTGATATGGTTATAGTATTAATTACAACAAAGACAATGTTAATTTTGTAACGGATAGTTAACATATTGGAGAATTGGTTATCAAAATCGTATTGGAAAGGAAGTATTTGTAATATCTTATGCCTTAGGGGTGAAAGTATTAAGGAGAGATTAATATACTTCGCCCTAAACTGATTGTGTTAAGAGGGTGGACCCAAACTACATTTGGTCATGATGGTGTCAAATCCTCATACATAGACATCTATGGCAGCTATACTAGTCAATGTTATAGGTGACACGTGGGCGTATTGACAGAATATATATGTTAGAAATTCCGGGTAATGTCAAAACTGATTATTAGCAGGCTATGTAGCACGGATACGGACACGATACGACACGGAGACGGCGAAACGGCAAATCCCAAAAAAAACTATCACGCTGTGTCTCGGGCGTGTCCTGCCGTGTCATGGAGAGTCCGCGGAGTGTCCGAAATTAACATTTAATTTAATTTAATTTGGACACTTATACAGGCGTGTCCCGTACGTGTCCCCGCGTGTCCGTGCCCGTGTCCGCGGAGTGTCAGAAACGCAAACGGCACCCAAAATGGAGTGTCCATGCTTCATAGTTAATTTATTAGCAAATAAACCTATTAGCTTTTGGCTTTATGTCTAAAAATTTGTTGGGCTGATTCTAATAATTCAACAGTCATTTTTTGCCTCGTTGAATTTGTCAGCGGTTATCCAACGTGACAATTCTTTGACACTTATCATGGTCTCAAATTTCTCATGTCTTCTTAATTAACCAAAAAGACCTAAAACTGTTCAATAAAATAGCCCTTTGGTGAAAAATGACTATTGATCAACGAGGCAAAAAATGACCGTTGAATTATACTTTAACTCTCTTTTGATTACAAATTAAAAAGTAATACGTTTAGTATTTTCCAATTTATCATTTACATGCGTCCGGTGACAAAACTAGATATCTAAATCCAGTGTACTTTAGATTTTTTTAACTAAAAAATTCGGAGCGTTACTTCTTGTAATTATTGTTGCAACTCGGGCTTGCTATCCCGTGGCTAGCCCAGATCGTAGAGCAATGTTGCGTGATGTTTTACTGTATAATTTTTTAGAGAGTGCTGTGTGCTAGAAATTGCAAGCCCTACTTGATTTCTGACTGGGCATGTGTAGAGATATCAAGCAACAACCTAAGCTGAAGTTTGAACTCGAATCTGTATTCAAACCATTTTCTCATTCATATGAATATGCACAATAGGTAAAACATATACTTTTATCTTTTAGAGGTTGGGATTCATATATATTTGGGCAAGTTCTGCTAAAACTTGGGACGGACATAGATAGATCTAGAGTGAAGCCAAGCTCGATCCAGTTGCAAACTTAGAAAATGGAACTTTAGTTATATTTTTATTTTTGTGAGGAAAGTATGAAGGAAAAGAAAATGGGGTCCTTCCTCTTTTCATGAGCTCCTACTATATTTTTAAACTTTTGTAATTCTTATGTTATTTAAGCATGGATGAAAACATTGGGATTAGTTTCCCTTCTCGTTTTCCTGTTCCTACTCTAAACCCGCAAACTCAATGACCCCTATATGTCCGTTGAAAACATATTGGAGTTTAGAACACCCTTCTCATTATTCTCCCAAATGTATGTAGTTCAATAGTGGATCTATCATGCACTTTTATCTTGGTGATAACAAGTTTTAGCTGCATGTATGTTTTCAGGTTCTAACAGCAATTAGAAACTTCTGCATATGCTCAATAGCTGTTGGTATGGTAATTGAAATCGTAGTAATCGATGGGATTCAACAAAGGCGGTATCGTGTTGGTATCGATAACCTTCTTGTCCTCGTGATTGCTGGGATTCCTATTGCTATGCCAATGGTTCTTTTTGCAACCATGGCCATTGGTTCCCATCGCTTATCTCAATAGGTTTGGGGGTCCCACAAGCACATTAAATTTACTCATTTCAAAATTTTCAAGGAATGTGAAAAGACCAATTTAGTTATCCCTATTATTGGATTTAAAAGTACATAATTTTGTATTACTTAGTGATTAGTGTTTTTATTTTTTTAGGGTGCCATAACAAAGAGAATGACTACCATTAAAGAAATGGCTGGGATGGATGTGCTATGCAGTGATAAAACAGGCACATTGACACTTAACAAGCTTACTGTGGACAAAAATATGACTGAGGTAATACTTTTGGTCCCTCTATGTTGCATTTAGTGTGGGTATAGGATTAAAATAAATGTCTTCTGGTCAAATTTGACCTCTTGGAACTGTTCTTTATCAAGAATGTGTAGCAAAAGAAGTTGGTCCTACGGAACTCATTAAGCTTCTACTCCAGGAGATAGAACACATTTGATGCAGAGAACTATGATCACTATGCATACTAATTCTACTGATATCTAGAATGCCTCCATTCAGTAATGGGTATTGACATTGTAGCAGTAAAATTAGAATTGATAATCTATTTAACCCCACATCCCCTTCCCGAGCTGGAGATGGGGAACTCTTTAGAGAAGCACCAGATTGATCTTATGGTATATATGTGTGTGTGTCTGTGTGTGCGTTAGAGCTTGATATATGTTGTTGGGTCCATTATTAATCAGCTTAAGCTTTTTAAGCAATACGTGATTTAATATGGTACCAGAGTGGTGGCATAGGGTCTTCAGTTAAAACTCCATCCCCCTATTTTAGTGTGCATGTGTGCACTTGTAGGGAGTTCATTAATCATTGGTTCTCCTTGCCTCTCCACGTGATATAGGGTAACACGTGAGGAAGGGTGTTAGCACTTGATGTGTCCTACCCTAAAAAAGCACATACACACAATGTGTACGCTGCATCAACCCGAACCATTCTGTTTTTTACAGTGGCAATTGTGTCAGAATATTGGACATATTGCAGCCATAAGTCCATCATTACACACCAGGTGTGCTGTAGCTAACTGTGCTGGGGTATTGATCTCTCATAGCTTTGAAGGGCATTTATTCTTGAAATGCCATGGAGCCACATGCCCAGGTTATTTGCCTTACGTCCACCCTATTGGTGCCCAACATTTAAGCGTTGTGGTTAGTATTTGTAGGTTAGCAAAGAAACACAATGGTTGTTCTTTATGACAATATTGTATTTTTTATACCTCCTTTCAACTAATGCCAATATTATATTCCTTCTTTTCAGTCACCATGTGGTTTGAATGGACACAAGCCTTCTCAATATTTGGATTCCTACGCAGAAAGAAGAGGAAAAATGAGGTTGGATGGTGATTTTTATGCCAGTCTATTGAGAGGAACCAGTAACTATATGCCTATTGACTCTATATTCTATATGCTTTGTGTAGGTTTTCAAGGCAGGTTTCAGAAAGAGGCTAGCGCGCATTTGCTTATCGACTGTCCGTCCTTCGCTTGTGAAGGTAATTAATTCATCATTAGAAGGCATTGATTTAAATACACAGAACAACTTCAATATCATTACAGAGGTCCAATGAGTATGAAAGTAATCAAAATTTCTACTTCTTTTTCCCCCCCTGCATTTAATGTTGCTGGAAATACTCCAATTTGAAATTTGTAATTCTCTAAGATTATAATTTTTTAAAAAAAAAAAGGGATAGTATTATAGGGTTTTCATGTATAATTAGTTTTACACACTGTTTACCCTCTAAGTGAACTTGAGCGTTAAGAATTGTAAAAATGTTACTACTATATTAGCAGTATTTAGGTTTAATACTTCAAGCAGTTGTATTTATAAGAGTAAAATATCATTGGACAAACCTCAGTAGGTACAGAATTTCACCGGTGATTGTCAGTAAAGGCCAGTGAAGCTTTGAAAATAAAGACGCACCCTCCCCATGTGACACACTTAAAACAACAATCAAGGATTGTGATGTATACACATATACGTATTGTCTTGATTCCATTTTCTCTTCTTGTAGTTGCGATGGCTGAAGCAAAGAAAAATAGGAGTATGGAATTCCTGCCAAGTACTGGTTTTACACTACATGACATCTACCCCCAAAAAAACCAAGCCACAGCTTAAGACTGCATGTTCAAAGGTAACTCCTAAAATAACATTGGTTTCACATGAACTTCCCATGGGTTTTACATTACACTACACTTCTCCTTCCGAATCACTTCTGTGAAAAACTGCCCTTAACATCCAACAATTCATACAACCAATAAGAAAACCACAAACACGACCACATGAGCACTACTGCGTGCAACGCACGCAGTCCAACACTAGTATATATATATATTTGTGTGTGGCTAGTTTCGTGAAAAAATAGTTCAGAATTAATGGTTTGGTAATATGTCATTCGTTTCGAATCTATTAGGGTGTTGGCTAACTTGGCTATTTTTCTACATGATATCTATAGACAATTTCTATGTTGTGTAAAACTATTCACTTGCTTTAAAAAAAACAAATAGCAAAGAATCTTATTATTAACTAACTATAAACTCAACATTTTAACAGGTCAAGATGACTACAATAGGCTGTGGGTCATAGAGGAGCTGATGTTTTCATCATTGCCTTCTCTTTCAGAAGTAGGCCTAGCATTGAGAACACATCGAAAAAAGTAAGCTTCAATTTTCCCCGTCTCCTTTACTTGCATCTTTTCTTTGCGAGTAATGCTATGCTTCCCAAATTTTTCATCCCAAATACATGTGGATTGTGTTTGAATCAGTGCTTTTGATGGAGTACTTTATGAGACTTGCTAGGAGCTTGGTTTTAAATTAAATGTTTTGAAGTTGCTTATCTAGATTCTAGTTGTCACTATTTATAACATACCAACCTTATACCCATAGGTAAGGTATAAAAACTCCTTTAGGTTTCTTTTAGGACCACTACACATTCTCAGAATAAGTCTCAAAGGTAAGTCGCAGCAATAATATTATATAACATGGAGGAAAACGCTATGCATTTAGGGCTTTACTTGGTTTGTGGACATAGAAAACGAAAAAAAATTATGAAAGAAAACAAAAAGGAAAAGTATCTCCCTAAATATAAATTTTTACTCATTTAGGCTTGAAAAGACTAAGTTTTGGAGGTTTTGAGGAGTGAAACAGTAAACCGCCGACCTGAGCGCCATGATACTCAACTCACACCTCAAACACGTCTAAATAAAGTTGTAGGAACCAACGGAATGCAAAACGGACTCCCGGTTCACATGTTATGCAAAAAAATATCTTTTTACTTACTAAGGCTTGAAAAAAATAGTCACTTTTTATTTTCTTTTGAAGCAAAAAGTAAACTCTTTATACAAACAAAAATGTAAATTAAGTTCCCTTTCTATTGGTTTGGTTGCTCACTTGCTGATTGAAGTCCTTAAGTTCCATTGGATCAAGATTACCATTTTCAAAATTCTTTTATTCTCAAGCTCTAGATCTATTAGTTGGTCTTCTTTTGATACTTCCTAAATACAAGATATTTGAATTGCTACTTCAAGTGTAATATAATATTGAAGATAGTTTATTTTAAAACTTTTTTTTTTTGTAATTCAGCAAATGGGTATGGCAATTCCTTGGTGTAGATTTGTTTTTGTAGTTGTTTCATGTTCTTTTAGTTGGGTTTTATTCTCTTGTTTTTTGTTGGCACTGGGTTGTTGTGCGCAGGCTGCTGGTGCGCACAGGGGGGCTCTTGGGTAGTGGCCTGGTGTGCGCGCTCACTGTGCACACGAAATGTAGGATTCGAGAATTGTTCCAACATAAGTGACAGAATGTATTCGACTTTGTTCTCTAACCAAACCGAAAGAAGGAAAAAAATAACGCTAAAAGTATTCCAGAAAGCATTCTTCTTTGGGACAAATACTAAAAGACCTCGAACGTAATTATGTACTTGAAACCCATAATGACATTACCCTATGCCAATGTCTATATCCATTATTCAGAGTTCATAGCTACAAATTATGGATACTAGATTTTTGTTTTTATGTTATGTTTTTCCATTTTGGATATTTCATAGAACAAGCCAGTGCAAAGCTTTCCCCTTCCTTCCACTACCTTAGCTGTACATTTAGACTATAGTCCATTACATGGCACACAAGAAAATACAACCGTGATATTGAATACTCACTCCATCTTCACACCACTATGTAATCCCCTCTATGATATATCTGGAAACCCATGCAACTAGTTTAAGAACATCCAAAAAGAAAATATAACTAATTAAGTGAAGTCCTTACCATAGTATCTAAATAATTTTGCTTAGAAGGTATGTGTGGTCATTAGCTCTTCAACTTTGTGCTGTGCCCGCGAGCACGAGTAAGTACTAGTAATAGTATCTTTGATGGCTTGAAATTCAACTTATAATTACTTTATATATCACATATTTTATGTTCTTTCATTAATTTAAAAAGATACTAATGCTTTCCATTATTTTCATGCAGATTGGGTGTGAATATGGTGGATTCGTAGATAGTCGGCTGTCGGCCACATCTTGTTACTTTTGTTATGTAGTGAACAATGCATTTTTGTTAATCCTTAGTTTTTTTGTTGGGTACGTGAACAATTGACGTTATTAATTTTTGTTGCTTAATGAAGTTACTCAGAAACATTGAGACTTTGTATGTTTAATATGATTCTCTTTCAGTTTTGAAAATTATTGTGATAAACAGGAACGAATAGAATTATAGCATATTCAAATAATTTTATTTAATAGAATATAAAATTTTAGCGACAAAATTATTTCGTCGCCATTGCATATAGTGAAAATGAATTGGCGATGAAATTTTTTCTTCGCTAATACAAGCAACCATTTTATATATTTGGCGACAAAATTATTTCGTCGCCATTGCATAAGTTGACAATGAATCGGCGACAAAATTTTTTCGTCGCTAATACATAAAAACCATTTTATATATTTCGCGACAAAATTATTTCGTCGCCAATGCATATGCTGAAATGAATTGGCGACAAAAATAATTCGTCGCCATTGCATATCATGAATTGGCGACGAAAAGTTTTCGTCGCTAATGCAAAATTACTACAAAAAAACAACTCCTTTGGTGACAAAATGCGCATCAATGGCGACGAAAATTGTGATCAATAGCGACAAAATTATTTCGTCGCCATTTTTGTCTACGGCGACAAAAAAAAAATTTCGTCGCCAGGGGCCTTTGGCGACAAGGCAAAGGCGACGAAATTGGCGACGAAATTTTTTCGTCGCTAAAGCCTTTAGCGACGAAAAATGGACTTTTGGCGACGAAATCTGTTTGTCGCCAAAGCACATTTTTGTTGTAGTGCGTTGATATGTCCATGAAGAAATCCTTACACATATATGAAAAAACAACATATTATCCAATGATAGTTAGTTAATTATGGAATTCATATAAGTAATTTTATTTCTTTTTAGCCTTATATTGTACCACTTAAACTAGACAAACATCAAAATGGTTTTTGAATATGGTATAAGAAAAGGCACAAAAAATAAATACGAAATTGACAAAAGGGCATGTGACCTGTGACCAAGGAAGATTCATGAAAATTGAAAGATGTGCATATGGTATAACAAAAGGTAACCACTTAAACTAGACAAAAATCAAAAGGGTTTTTGAATATGGTATAAAAAAAGGAACAAAAAAAAATATCTGTTTATGAATTTTTAGGCTTGTCTATTGAATTTTTCGTACAAGAATTTATATGGAATGTCTTTATGATTGTCTTCAACTTGACCAATATATCTACTACTTTCTATTGACACAAATAAAATATGTATCAAACAAAAAGAGGGATGACCCAAGTCATTATATAGCAATACACCACTTTATCAAAGCATATGGCATTTGGAAGGAAGATTCATGGGAAAAAAGAATTTTATAAGAACAAAAAATAAACATACAATTATAAGAATGGTATCAAAAAATGAAAGATTAGACCCAAGTCATTATATTTTTTCCTGTTACATATAAACTGGTATCAAATATGAATTTTTCTGCCATGTAAGAAAAATCAGAAGTACCCAAATGAGAGGTGGGTTAACTGGAGAACTAGTCTACTAGATCGTGAAAAAGAGTGTCCTTTGCTTTGTAATTTTCAGGATTTACCATTTCCAAATTTCACTTGTATCTTTAACAATCATTTAAAGGTGCTCACAAATTGGTATGAAAAAACCCAGAATCATTTCACTTGAATTGTGCTTGAAAAGAATTCAGATTTAAAATGCTTAAGGTGAGTAATTGATTGAGCTTGAGATGCTTGAGTCCTGAAAAAACTCTAGACATGCTTAGGAACAACTCAGATGCATTGAACTTCATGTTCATCATAGATATGATTATGTGATGAAATGAATGCTATCTTTCTTTTGTACATATTCCCTAGTTTTTGGTGTGATGGTGTCCCCAAAAGCACCAGATTAGATAGAATACTATCTTTCTTTTGTTTCTTCTTTTTTCAATTTTTTTTTTCTTTCTATTTTACAGTATTTTCAAGAAAGAGAATATCAGACCCTTTCAAATTAACTTTTTCAAGATTTACCATAGGCAAAATTCACATGCAGCTTAAGCAAAATCATTAAGAGGTGCTCACATGTTGTCATGGAAAAAACTCAGATGCATTTGATCACTGTCAAATGGAAGAAATCTGAACTTAAAATGCTTAGTATACACACAATTGTTCCTGCTCAAGTCCACGTAATCTAAATACTTCAGCTCTTGCAAACAAAAAATCAAAATCATCTAAATTAAAGAACAATCAGTGAGAAGAATCAAAAACTAATATATGATTCAGTAAAAAAACTGGCCTCCAACACAACCTCCACCAAACAAAACCAGAAACCCAGAAATAAAATTGAGAGAATGAGAAGCTCTGGGACCAGGGTAGATCAGCTTCCATGGAAGAGGCTGATTTGAGGAGAAAATCACTGAAGCTAAGAGATCAAAAAAGTGTAGATCTACAAAATATAAACCGTAGTAACATGAAAATAAGTGTAGATCTAGCATAACACAACTAGGAGAACATAGATCTACCATTTTAATCAAGCATTTCAGCAAACCCTAGCTCAAAAATTGAAAAAAAAGACGAACCTGGCGTCGCCTCCTCGTCGCTGATGTCTCCTAGTGGCAGGGATGCCTCTCGCCAAAGTCGCCTTTTGCAGTCGGTCGCGATTTCGCCGGCGTCGCCTTCTTCAGTATGGTCGCTTCTATCGCCTCCTCTTTTGCTCCGCTTCTTGTGTGCAAAAAATGAACGAGCTGAAGAGATTACAGTGGAAGGAGCATATATATATATCGGGGGTAAATTGGTCTTTTTGCACCATAATCCCACTAACTCCTTATCCACGCGTTTTTTATACCACCCCACCCCAGATATTGTTTTATCCCCCGCATTATTTTTAACTACACCCCTCAATCCCTTGAGTTAAATTATCCCTTGAAGAGCTCAACCAAACACAATATAAACTAGAATTGGACTATTTTAGTCCAATCCCCCCATCTTATCCGCCAAACAAACGAGCCCTTTGTGTATTAAATGGGACCGACTTGGGATAATTATCTTCGTACTGACTTATAAGCTAATTAATACCTCATGACTATTATAAGTGCTTATGCTCTAAATCCTAAGTTAATTTATAAACACGTACATTTGATATTTACGCTTTGATCCCTAGAAGGGTGAGATCCTTAAATGGGTCAATATCTTATTGGATTGGGTGACAGTATTAATTGAGTGGTGGATATTTGACACGAGAATTTTTCTGTGTGCGCTTGTGTGCTATACCCAAGTATAGGTAATCGTGCAAGTAATAATCTGGTTAAGTCCAGGTCGATCCCACAGGGAAGGTGTTAAACTAAAAACCTAGATTAATCTCTAAAAGGGAAAATAATAAATAAAAATACTTTAAAAGGATGTAGAACACAAAGTTCCACGATTTATCAACTACTAAAGACAAAGCAAATAAACTAGATTAATCTAACGACTAACTAACAATTTAAAACGATATTTTAAAACGTGTTTCTTTCTTAATAAAAGGGAATGTTGGGATTACACGAATTCACCGCAACCTAGCCATCTACCATGCAGTTATGTTAAAGCTCAATGGAGCACATTCTCTACAGTATTCCATATTTATCTAAAGGTAAAGAATCCATAGTCCTTTCATGACCGGGACTATGTCATCACAATTAAGTTTGAAATACATAAAAACGGTTTAAAACAATAGTTAAGATTCGCACCTACAATGGTGTTAGCATTGAGGGTGGTTTGCAAAATGTATTGAAGAAAAATGCCTCAAGGCTTTAAGTTTACAGACTGCTTTGACAAACTGAGCGTTTGGGGACAGTTTGATAACAAATCAGTAAAACAGAAAGTCTAGGAATACTATATAGAATGTTCTCAAGAATCAGAGTGTTCAATCGATCGACACGCTTTCGATCGATCGAACATCTTCATCCCTCGATCGATCGAACAGACTTCGATCAATTGACAATGTCTCTGTTCTGATTGATCGAACTAACTTCGATCGATCGAACACAGGAATTATTCTGTTGCATGGCAGAGGCTTGAGATCACGGTTTCATCATGATCTCCCAACCTAGAGACTACTTAGACATAGTCTGGAGTAGCACAGAGTTGTTTTTAACGTAAAGATTCATTAAGGATGCGTTTGGTTGCGTTTTAACCATGAAAATTATAAAAACTAATGGTGTAAATTTATCTAGCATGCAAAACTACGTGATAACTGATTATACTACTCTAAACTACATGCAGAAAGCAAATAAACAATAAAGGCGTAACCTGGAATGAAGAACTGTTATTAAATGTTAAAGAATTCAACCGAAACACTAGAAATCCTTTATAAAAACCAACAAAACAAAAGAAACTCTCTCTCTATATAAAACTGATGAAAACTAATGTGGGCGTTCTTTTTTTCGTGAATACAACTGATATATATAGAAAAACCTAAAGCTAGGGTTTCAACCCATGTCCCCGCAGCGTGCGTGTATGTTCTGATAAAAGCCATGTTCGATTGATCGAACATCTCTCGATCGATTGAACTTCTGGGATCTTCGAGCGCTTGAACTCAATTCGATCGATCGAAACCTCGATCGCTCGAAACCTCTTCGATCGCTCGAACTCTGTGTTTCAGCTTTGAAATGTCTTCTTTGAAACCCATCACTTCCTTTTACCGTTATCTTTCAATTCTCCACACAGCAACCATAGTTTGCACAAATTACAGCTAAAACACACAGCTTATCACAGATTAATCATAATGTGTGAAAACTGGCATTGTAATTCAAACTGCAGATAAACGAGAGAATCGTAAACTAAATTAGTATATTTTCTTCTTTTAGCGCGGTAGTATTTTACAAATACCCCCGCTTGTCACAACCCCCAACTAGCGATTTGCTAGTCCCTAGCAATAGAGCGAAAATAAAACAAGCAAACTACTACTATAACGACTAAAGTAAAATAAATAGAACTCAAGTCAACTAAAGTAACAAGAAAAAAACTACTTAACTCACTTTCGCAGGAATCGCGTTGCATTTAGCGAATGCAACAAGCCGTTAAACCCTTATGTTCCCCCTAGTGGACGAGTGTTGTCTCGTGAGGGTTTGCAGTGAATCTACCCACAAAATTCTCTGATTTTAAGATAAAAAAGATATAGAATAACTCGTAAACACTTTCTTTTATTCAACTATTAATTTAGCTCTACAAAACATATCATCCTCATTCAACCCATGAAAGAAATACACATGTTCCTCATATCACCAAGAAAGAATAACATATGCATCACATCCATGTATCCGTGTGTGTGTGAGATTAACAGCTATACATCAAACTTTATTTAGAGTTGTTTAAACTATCATACTCTCAGAAATTGTAGTTTCAACTCAATTCTCACATGGGTTTACACTCAAAAATGAATATCTCACAGAAACTTGGTTAATAATGATCGTACATGGTATGAAAGCTTTGATAGGAGTGATTTTTTGGATACTAATGCTTTCATACTCGACTCTATAAATGACGAACATTTAGAGTGCATAGTCTCACAAACGGAATACTATTAACTAGAGGAGCGAAATACCGTGGATAACTCAATTTACACGTTCGTGTTTAAACTAAGTTGTTGAAACTCATTAAGGCTTTGACTTGACGGTTTTTATTTAGTAGGGTAGAAATTAGAGGGGTAAGAAATTACACATTTTCAGCATGTGATTGTGTTCAGTAATTTCTTCTTCACTTCATTCCACCCATCCTCTCCATTTTTTTTATTATATATATATATATATATATATTTTTTTTTGGAGTAACCTGGAATTTCTCCTTCCCTTTCTTTTCTTTTATGCAGCCCTTCCCACTACTACTCCTTCCTCATACTTCAACAATTTAATCACATTGGGTGTGCAATGGGGTGTATTGAGGTCAAAATATAAGATTAGGGATTTAAAATTTCATGATAGATTCGGCATTATTTACTAGGTGTGGGGTTGAGAGCAATGCATATTCTGAAATGTCGATACAGGTAAATGGAAAAGTAAGGAGCAAATAACGATGGCTTAAATCATTTTTTCAACTTCTTAATTTTTACACGTCAATGTTCATTGAGTTTAGTTGGTAAATCCTGAACGTTCTCCTCTACTAAGAAGCCAAAATGAAGAATCAGAGACTATTCAACGAATTTAACACGCTTGTGCAATAAAACAATTCGAATTTAATATGATAATTCCCTCAAGATTGAAGATTGGATTCAAAAGCTCACTAAGGGTACTAGTTTCCACTACTTTATTCCTTAAAGTACGAAAGTCATATTAACTCTTATTTTAAGTTTTTCGCATAGCTATTAACATGTGCAAATGATTTGGATACATGAATGGTCAACATAAGCATTCGTCCTAGAGAAACTAGAAAAACGCGTGAACTTAATTCATAAAAGGATGAGAATAAAATGGTTGTGTCATTGCTTGATAACAGCTAAATAGGAGTGAATATTCAGAGTTATTCTACCGATTTAATTCAAACCTTGCTCAATCGTTGGAAATTTATAATTTTTAACATTTTTTAATTTTTCTTAACTTCACGAATTCAAGCTCGAGATTGTATGACATATGCAATACAGTGATCCAGATTGCTAAGTATAAATATGCACAGGTGATTATCTATCTACATCCCACCCCCAACTGAAAATAACAATGTCCTTAGAAGTTGATTTTCAACAAATAGATAGAGAGATATCACCTGATAAAGCATCATAAGAACCATAAGTGCAACAATCTGTACAAAAAGCATACAAACTCCAAACAGGCAGGATCAAATATAATATAAAAGATAAAGCATAGGATCCATATAGAAACAGAACTAATCAATGGCAAAATAATACAATGGAATAACAGAATAGTGATTACAAAATCCATACAACAAAAATAACCAACATGTCCAACTAACCCAACCCACCAGAAAAAAAAGAGAAAAAAAAGAGAAAGAAAACGAAACAAAACAACCAAAAACACTGATCCATCAGACTCTATACATCATCGGCAACATCCGATAATATCTCAATAACCAAATCCGGAGCATCCCCATCTCCACCCTCAGCAACAGTAGTAACCATCGCCGGGTCACTAGCAGTCGGAGCAGCTGATGTAGCTAATAATGGATCCGTCACGACTGGAGGTGGTGGAAGTGGTGTCTTAGAAGCAGGCGGTGTTGCCGATGTGGAAGGAGCAGAAGGATCAAGAACAGGAACAGATGGGTCGGTGGTGGATGATGGAATAACAGAAGTGGTAAGTGGGACGGTGGACGGAGCTGGAGCAGTTGTAGGTGGATCGTTGGGAGGTGGTGCAGAAGCCGCATGAACCGACTGATCGACTCCGATCTAGATCAAGATAGCCTCCAGCAAAGTCGTCATCTGATCTACCTTGCCCTCAAGTCTAATCCGGGCCTCTCTCTCCTCTAATAGTAACTGGTGAACAGTCGGGAGAGGAGCAGACGAAGAAGACTCTCCCTGGGCCTGAGCCTGGGCAACCTCAATACGAGGATCAGCCTCGTCGTCAGAATCAAGCTCCTCAGCCTTTATGGGCGTCCCAAAAGCTGCACCCTCTGTATCAGTGCCTCCTCTCCTCTTCTTCTTCGCTCCAATCTTTGCCTTACCCTTCGCTTTTCTCTTCTTCTGAGCATCAGAACGGCGGGCCGCCGTCTCGCCAAATCGACTAGAGGCCTGAATGATCGAATCTGTGGCCAATGGAACTAGTCCAGCCTGCTCAATGACTCGATAGATAGGCCAAGCGCCCTTCAGATGGCGCTTGGCGGCGATGTACCGCGTAGGCTAAACCAGGAAGTCAATATATAGGCGAGACAGACAGACTCGATGTCCTATCCCAATGGCATACAAAGCACGGGCATACCACGCGACGAACTTCTCGTGGTAAGATGTCATGAAAATGCAGTTCACCAGCGTCAGATGGAGGAGGTGATAGTTCTCTGTGAGAAGCTTATCCTCGATAAGAGAAACACTATTCCAGAGCTGAACGGCGCCGCCTATAAGCTCGCGGATAATTGTGGTCGGAGGCATCTCTGGGGCTCCTGGTAGGCGAGGATAGAAACAATCTGGTACCTCAGGTACCCCCAGAGCAGCTGAAATGGTAGCAGGGCTGAATATGATCTTGCGCCCGCGGAAGAATGATCTATATGTGAATGGGGCCGCGGGATCCTTGATCATAGAGGAACAGGCCTCTCGAACCCAGTGGATGTTGATCCTCTTTGTCTGGATCAACATGTCGTACCATAATGGCTGGTCTCTGATCCGTCCTAGAAACCATGGGGCTGAGAGCCATACGAACTCCAAGGGCCGCTCTAACATAACCTTCCTAGACTGGAAGTATCTCGTAAACCACACCCTCTCCTCCTCGTTTCTAAGCCCATGATCTGGTATGGGGTCGGGTATAGTAAGATCTAGTGGCTTGGACTTGTGATACCGGTGATAGGATTCATCATGAAAGCCCTGAAATGGAAAAACAGACAGTAAATACAAGAGAACAGGGAAAAGATATAGAAACTGCTGCTCTTCGATCGATCGAAGTATGTTCGATCGAGTGAAGAAGTTCCATGTTCGATCGCTTGAGCTGCATTCGATCGATCGAACAGATGCTGGGTTCGATCGCTCGAACATAGTTCGATCGATTGAACTGTGGCTGAGCTCGATCGCTCGAACCAAGTTCAATCGATCGAACACAGCGAAGGTGCAGCGACAACGATAGATAACGGGAATAGCCCGCAAACATAAAAATTAAGAAAACAACATCAAATAAAGGATTAATACCAATTGGGGCACCCCCAATACAATTCTAATGAAAAGAAAGACACGAGGGGGTGTACCGAGACCTCACCTCGAGATACTCGCGACAAGGGGGATGAGGAGGTTGAAGATGATGATCCGAGGGGTCAGGCTCTCCTTAGGTGATGTGGTTATGCATGGGGGTTCAAAATCGACGAGATTCTCCTCTGTCTCCGATCGCTCGAACGTGAGAGAGAGAATGAGAAACTGAGAAAGTGTGTAGCAGACGTCTCGTTTAAATACAAGTCTCGATCGATTGAGAAAGTTTGATCGATCGAACTTTCGATCGACTGAGACCTGTTGAAGCGCTTGAGGTACTGATGATTTCGATCGATCGAGATGAGTTCGATCGATCGAACCTAGAAATTTTACAATACTATTGAATTAAAGGATTACACACCCCCAACTAACCCACATTGGTCTGGACATACAGGAAAATGATAATACAGTTCAAAGACCGGTCATGTAGGCCAGAAATCATCTTGATAAATAGAAGATTGCAAATTTTATATAAATAAATCATTGTAGTAGCATCCATTTGCAACATTATTGCCCCCAACATGGTATTTAAAATCTTATTGATAAAGAAAAATTAAAAGAAACTGAAAGTAATAAAACTTTGTCTAGGAATACACTTCAATTGATGAAAGAAAGATGAAATGACAGAATACAATTGAAGTGGAGCACTACTCTTCAAGCATGAAAATATCTTCTTCCACAACTTCTGTCTCTGTCAAAGCTTCGAATGTGGGATCCAAATTTGATGATTCCCTTTTCCAGAATAGCCGAAAAGCATCCAGGGCATCATTGAGCAAGTCTGAACTCTCCAAAGAATTGATCGCACATGCAGGAGGTGATCCGAATGGAGATAGCGATAACGGCGTGTAAGTTCGCAATGGACTTCCCTCTTGCGGCGGAGTATCCGGGGACCTTATGTATGGTCCAATTCCGTGGAACAACTGATGTGGAAGGAACAGCGGCGGTAACATATGATTCATAGTGACACCCCTGACAAAGAAAAACAAAAGAAAATAAAAAGAAATAAAGAAATTAAATAAACAAACGAAAGAACTTAAGGAATAAACAAGACAGGAAATATGACCAAGAAATAACCTCACTATTGGCCTGATATCACCAGGTGCACTAGCAGGTAGAGGGCATTGAAGTTGGAACAACAAATAACTCAAGTGCACATAAATGTAGGGAACCACTTGGATGACAAGGAAGTCATCAACATAAATGAATACAGCATTATGGCATTCCGGTACCACATCCTGCAAGTCATCTTCTTCCCACGGTTCCCACATTGAATCATTCTCCCACTGTTCCATCAGAGCATCATCGACTTCCCAAACAACATATCCCTCTGGTTCTCCCTCCTCTTCAGGAAATTCTATGTGCTCAAAAGATTTGATCTGAAAGAGAGCAGGGTTGTATGGGATGTATCCTTGGGTTAAGTCAACGACATATTCTGCCCCTGGCCCTTGATAGGGAGAAAAGCAGAATGCTATTTCATCGGCAGTCCAATGGGGGTTATGATATTCTGAATCAGCCCATGACCCAATTGAGTGAACATCATCATCTCTCATGTTGAACAGCCTGCAGGAGATAGATAAAAATGGAATAGCAGGTTAAGATCGAGGTCACACTCGAAAATAGATAAACAAAAGAATAAAACAAAACAAAACAAAAAGCAGTAAAAGAAAAAGTACAACAACATTGTGAAAACGCACTTGAGCGTTCTAGGTCAAGGCATAGTCGGGCTCATCCAGTTGGATGTGCTCAACCTCGGGTTGGAAATCCTCTAAGAACGATTTTAACCTTTGGCCATTAACCTTGAAACTTTTGTCGTTCTTAGGATTAAATAACTCAACGGCCCCATGTGGAAAGACAGATTTGACTATGAAGGGTCCTGTCCACCGAGATCGGAGTTTTCCTGGGAAGAGATGAAGGCGTGAATCGTATAATAAAACTTTCTACCCCGGCTCGAAAGATTTTTGAAAAATTGTTCTATCATAGCGAGCCTTCAACATTTCCTTGTGGAGTTTAGCATTGTCGTATGCATCTTGACGGATTTCTTCCAGTTCTGCCAACTGGAGTTTCCGGAGATGACTTCCCTCTTTAATGTCGAAGTTTAATGAGCGCGTCGCCCAATATGCTTTGTGCTGGATTTCGACGGGAAGGTGACATGCCTTTCCATACACTAACCTATATAGGGACATTCCCAGATTTATCTTGTAGGCAGTACGGTATGCCCAAAGAGCATCAGTCAGTTTATAAGCCCAGTCTTTTCTGTTGAAACTAACCGTATTTTCTAGTATATGCTTGATTTCACGGTTAGCCAACTCTGCCTGGCCGTTTGTTTATGGGTGGTAGGCTAGAGCGATCTTGTGATTCACCCCATATTTCTTGAGTAGTGATTCCAAAGGCTTATTGCAAAAGTGCCTGCCTTGGTCACTTATTAATGCTTTTGGGGTTCCGAAACGCGATAGGATGTTTTCCTTAAGGAAGGATATTACTGTTTTGTGGTCATTGCGTCTCGTCGGTATCGCTTCTACCCATTTTGATATATATTCCACAGCCAGGAGTATATATTCACAATTGTTAGATTTAGGAAATGGGCCCATAAAATCTATGCCCCAACAGTCGAATATTTTGATTGTGATGATGGGAGTTAAGGGCATAGAATTCCTTTTCGAAATTGTACCAAGCTTTTGACATTGTTGGCACGATTTACAAAAAACATAGGCATCTTTGAACACGGTAGGCCAATATAAGCCGCTGTGTAGGACTTTATGTGCGGTCTTTTGGGAGGCAAAATGGCCACCGCAGGCTTCAGAATGACAGGAGGCCAAAATTACAGTTATGTCCTCATTCGGAACGCAACGTCTGATGACCTGATCAGCACAATACTTAAATAAGTAAGGGTCATCGAAAAAGAAATGACGTGCGAACGAAAGGAACCTTTTCTTGTCTTGATTTGACCAATGACTTGGAGTCTCTCCTGTAACAAGGTAATTTATTATATCCGCGTATCAAGACAAACTGGAGACAGCCATCAGTTGCTCGTCTGGGAATTCATCTTTTATTGGTACGGGCTCAGTGTTGTCAGTAAATGTCAACCGAGATAAATGATCGGCGACCACATTTTTTACTCCTTTTTTATCCTTGATTGTGATATCAAATTCCTGGAGTAGGAGTATCCAGCGGATGAGCCTCTGTTTTGTGTCCTTCTTAGATAGCAGGTACTTGAAGGCCGAGTGGTCGGTAAAATAGACGATTGGGGACCCTATCAGATAAGACCTGAATTTGTCCAGAGCGAAGACTATTACCAGTAGCTCTTTTTCGGTAGTCGTATAATTTATTTGAGCTTCGTTGAGTGTTCGACTCGCATAGTAAATTACGTAAGGCTTATTATCCTTCCTCTGTCCTAGAACTGCGCCAATGGTATAGTCACTAGCATCGCACATTAACACAAAAGGAAAACTCCAGTCGGGTGCCTGTATTATCGGTGCGGAGGTAAGGTGTTCTTTTAGTGCGTCAAAAGATGTTTGACAGTTTTTCGATCATTCGAATGGCATGTCTTTAGCCAACAGTTGACACAGTGGTCGGGAGATTGCACTAAAATTTTTTATAAAGCGACGATAGAATCCCGTATATCCCAGAAAAGAACGGATGTCTCGAACTGTACGAGGGACATGTAGATTTGAAATTATATCTATTTTTGCTTTATTGACTTGGATACCCTTATCAGAAATAATGTGGCCGAGGGCAATTCCCTTGGTCACCATGAAGTGACACTTTTCCCAGTTTAGTACTAAGTGTTTGTCCTCGCATCTCGCTAACACATTCTCAAGGTTTTCCAGGTAGTTATCAAAACTATGGCTAAATACTGAGAAGTCGTCCATAAAGACCTCGAGTGTCTGTTCGACCATATCACTAAATATGCTTAACATGCACCGCTCAAAGGTGGCAGGTGCATTGCATAAGCCGAAGGGCATATGATGGTAGGCGAATGTACCGAACGGACAAGTGAAAGTCGTCTTCTCCTGATCTTCAGGAGCAATTTCAATTTGGTTATAGCCACTATATCCGTCCAAGAAGCAACAAAATTTATGACCCGCCACTGTTTCTAGCATTTGATCCATGAATGGCAATGGAAAGTGGTCTTTCCGAGTCACAGTATTTAACTTTCGATAATCAATACACATCCGCCATCCAGTGGGGACGCGTGTTGGTACTAACTCGCCGTCCTTGTTTGGGATAACTGTTATACCAGCCTTTTTGGGCACCACCTGGGTTGGACTAACCCAAGAGCTGTCAAAGATGGGATATATAATCCCAATGTCCAGAAGTTTTAGGACTTCCTTTTTCACGACTTCTTGCATATTGGGATTCAGACGCCTTTGCATTTGTCGCGAAGGTTTGGCATCTTCCTCCAGATATATCTTATAGGTGCAAATAGATGCGCTTATGCCTTTTAGGTCGGCAATGGTCCATCCCAATGCTCCCTTGTGCTGTTTGAGCATTTGAATTAACTTATCCTCTTGTTCAGAGTTCAACGTGGATGGGATTATCACAGGATAAGTCTTTTCAGTCCCTAGAAAAGCGTATTTGAGCTCTTTTGGAAGCTCCTTTAATTCTAAATCGGGAAACTGAAAGTTTGAAGGCATAGTTAACTTCATTTTTGGAGGCAAGGGTTCATATGGTGTGACCCACATGCATTCAGCTCTATCCTCCTCTCGCGTATCCATCATGAGGCAGGCATGATTTAGGGCAGTGTCCAATAGAGTTGAATCGTTAGGTTTGTAGACTGCGTCAAATTGTGACACTACTACTTCGAAAGGATCTTTATAGTCAACAAAATCAGCCTCTTCTTCGATAACCGTCTTGAGGAAATTAACTTCTTCTTCGTCCTCGTATTCTTCAGGTCGGGGATTTGAAAATATCTTGACATTTAAGGTCATATTCCTGAATACGATGGTCATGATCCCACTTCTTATTTTGATTGTGGCATCAATGGTGTTGAGGAATGGACGTCCAAAAATCACTGGGATTTGTGAACATGGATTAGACACAGGTTCGGTATCCAATATCATAAAATCAACCGGGAAGACAAAGGTGTCTATCTGCACCAGAACGTCCTCCAATATTCCTCTAGGATATTTGACTGACCTATCTGCCAGTTGCAACGTAACTCGGGTGGGTTTAAGTTCACCCAACCCTAGTTGTTTATATACTGAGTATGGCAACAGGTTTACACTTGCTCCTAGATCAAGGAGTGCATTGTCTATCCTTTGATTCCCAATCCGACACGAGACAGTTGGAGTGCCAGGGTCTTTAAGCTTTGGAGGCAATTCATTTTGAATGATTGTACTTGCTTGGCAGGCTACATAAGCATGTTTCTTCACACTTTGCCTCCTCTTGACTGTGCATAAGTCTTTGAGGTTCTTAGCATAGGCCGGCACTTGTTTGATTGCATCAAGGAGTGGAAGATTGATTTTGACTTGTTTGAACAGTTCCAAGAACTCATGATTCTTTGCCTCGTTTTGGGGTTTCTTAAGCCTTTGAGGGTAAGGCGCAGGGAAAGGGCATTTAGGTAATTCATCACTGGCAAGCTCCTTTCCGGGCCTTCTCTCAATTTCTTCTACTCGTTTAGGTGCTTCATCTTTTTCAACCAACGGTTCGTTATTATTGAGTTACTCCTCTTCCTGAGTAGATAGTTTGCTCTAAATCACCACTTCCTCCTCTTCGTACTCCTCAGGAGTAGAATGGGGCATGTTTTGCCCTATGACCTTGCCGCTTCTCAGAGTTGTCACAGATTTGGCATGCTCATGGTTATTGGGACCATTGTTGAATCCCTTAGGGTTTGGAAGTGGTTGAGCAGGAAATGTTCCTCCCAATCCCTCTTGTCGCGCATCCATCCTTTCTAACGTTGCAGACATCTTGCTCATCATTTGAATTAATTGATGCGTTAGATTCACATTAGAAAAAGGATCTTCCTCCTGCGACTTTTTGTGTGGGGGAACGTACACGTTTGGCTGGGGTTGCGCTTGGTTATAGTTATTAAGTCTATTTTGATTGAATGGCTGGGGTTGCTTATTGAATTGCCCTTGATATTGGTTATTGTTATTATAGGGCTGTTGTTGGTATTGATTTTGGGTCCCAGCATTGTTTTTCCAATCAAATCCGGGGTGATTCCATCTATTGTTATTATGTTGTGAATTATAATTGTTGTAGGAATTCCCCGTCCCCCTATACCCTTACATGGCATTCATTTCCGTGGGGGGTTGTTCTTGAAAATACGGCACATTAGGACAGTATTGATTAGTGTGTCCCAGCATGTTGCATGTGCCGCATGGTTCTTTAGGCAAAACCTGCCTAGAACTCTCTCCTTTCATTCCCAACTCTTCTACTTTCTTCACTAGTTCTTCATATTTATTCATCAGGTGATCCTCACTTTTTAGTTGGTATAAACTTTTCTCTTCCACACAGGATATCTGTGAGCGTGGGACATCGTCTGAATTCGACCACTCATGGGCGTGTTCAGCTAACCACTCGAAGTGAGCTTCAGCTTCTTCAGTGTTCTTGCGAAGAAATGGCCCTGAACTCATGGTCTCGACCAACTTTTAGTTTCACCATTTAACCCTTCATAAAAGTAGCTTATGATTCGCCATTTCTCATACCCATGATGTGGGCATGATAGAAGCAAATCCTTGAAATGCTCCCAAGTTTGGGTGAAGGTTTCATTGCTCCTTTGTTTGTGAGAGTTTATTTGTCTTTTAAGCTCGGTGGTCATGCGAGGTGGAAAGAATTTCTTTAGGAAAGCAGTGTTCATCGCATGCCAGGTGTAGATTGAATTTGGCTTTAAGGTGAGCAACCACGCTTTTGCTTTATCCTTCAGGGTGAAAGGAAATAGCATTAGACGTGTCACGTCTACAAAACAATTTTGTGAGAAAGTTTTACAAACATCCTCAAAGTCCTTGACATGTAGATACGCCTTCTCGCTCTCCATTCCATGGAAGGTAGGAAGGAGTTGAATCATTCCATTGCGAAATTGAAATTCGCTTGCATGGGGTGGAATGAGAATACAAGAAGGTGTAGGCGTGTGTTCAGGTGTCATGAGATCGCACAAAGGACGAAGTGAATCGTCGATTGGTACAACCACATTATCACCGTTTTCACTTTGATTATCGGCCATTGAATCAATAGGTGTAGCTATGGGATTAATAGAACTAGATGAATCAGATGAATAAATGGGTTTCCGTAAATTCCTTCAATGGAATTATCGGACATAAAGGGAAAGACCCTAAGTAGTTTTTAATCTAAAGGATGAAAGAAAAAGAAAAACAGAAAGAGATAAGGATAGATTGAGGTAATCTAAGCGTTAGCTTGTCGCCTTCCCCGGCAACGGCGCCAAAAACTTGACACGAGATTTTTCTGTGTGCGCTTGTGTGCTATACCCAAGTGTAGGTAATCGTGCAAGTAGTAATCTGGTTAAGTCCAGGTCGATCCCACAAGGAAGGTGTTAAACTAAAAACCTAGATTAATCTCTAAAAAGGAAAATAATAAATAAAAATACTTTAAAAGGATGTAGAACACAAAGTTCCACGATTTATCAACTACTAAAGACAAAGCAAATAAACTAGATTAATCTAACGACTAACTAACAATTTAAAACGATATTTTAAAACGTGTTTCTTTATTAATAAAAGGGAATGTTGGGATTACACGAATCCACCGCAACCTAGCCATCTACCATGCAGTTACGTTAAAGCTCAATGGAGCACATTCTCTACAGTATTCCATATTTATCTAAAGGTAAAGAATCCATAGTCCTTTCATGACCGGGACTATGTCATCACAATTAAGTTTGAAATACATAAAAGCGGTTTAAAACAATAGTTAAGACTCGCACCTACAATGGTGTTAGCAGTGAGGGTAGTTTGCAAAATGTATTGAAGAAAAATGTCTCAAGGCTTTAAGTTTACAGACTGCTTTGACAAACTGAGCGTTTGGGGATAGTCTGATAACAAATCAGTAAAACAGAAAGTCTAGGAATACTATATAGAATGTTCTCAAGAATCAGAGTGTTCGATCGATCGACGCGCTTTCAATCGATCGAACATCTTCATCCCTCGATCGATCGAACTGACTTCGATCGATTGACAATGTCTCTGTTCCGATCGATCGAACTAACTTCGATCGATCGAACACAGGAATTATTCTGCTGCGTGGCAGAGGCTTGAGATTACGGTTTCACCGTGATCTCCCAACCTGGGGACTACTCAGACATAGTCTGGAGTAGCACAGAGTTGTTTTTAACGTAAAGATTCATTAAGGATGCGTTTGGTTGCGTTTTAACCATAAAAATTATAAAAACTAATGGTGTAAATTTATCTAGCATGCAAAACTACGTGATAACTGATTATACTACTCTAAACTACGTGCAGAATGCAAATAAACAATAGAGGAGTAACCTGGAATGAAGAACTGTTATTAAACGTTAAAGAATCCAATCGAAACACTAGAAATCCTTTATAAAAACCTACAAAACAAAAGAAACTCTCTTTATATATAAAACTGATGAAAAGTAATGTGGGCGTCCTTTTTTCGTGAATACAACTGATATATATAGAAAAACCTAAAGCTAGGGTTTCAACCCATGTCCCCGCGGCGTGCGTGTATGTTCTGATAAAAGCCATGTTCGATCGATCGAACATCTCTCGATCGATTGAACTTCTGGGATCTTCGAGCGCTTGAACTCAATTCGATTGATCAAAACCTCGATTGCTCGAAACCTCTTCGATCGCTCGAACTCTGTGTTTCAGCTTTGAAATGTCTTCTTTGAAACCCAGCACTTCCTTTTATCGTTATCTTCCAATTCTCCACACAACAACCATAGTCTGCACAAATTATAGCTAAAACACACAGCTTATCACAGATTAATCATAATGTGTGAAAACTGGCATTGTAATTCAAACTACAGATAAACGAGGGAATTGTAAACTAAATTAGTATATTTTCTTCTTTTAGTGCGGTAGTATTTTACAAATACCCCCGCTTATCAATATTAATTAATGATGGAATCCATGTCTCAATTTTGGGATTGATGATATCCCCTTAAGGAAGCTTATAAGTTTTGATTATGTCAAACCCTGCAGGTAGATTATGTATCCGACATATCAGATAAGTTAAGCGGAGGATCTCAAGGAATTTTAAGAAATTAATTAAATATGATTGTCAGTAATTATATTTAATTAATGGATATATGTAATCTTAACGTAGGGAGATAATAAACATTTAATAACATGGAGCTCGAAATATTTTTTTGAGGTAAGTGTAGGAGTGCAATTATAATTCTTTACTGGTATGAATTATAATTTATGGAAATAGAAATCTAATTCAGTTCGAATTAGGGTTTTCTAATTCCATAAGAAAGCCTATTCCTTATTGACTTATTATGGTCCCTATCGTAGCCTATATATATGCTGCTTTGGCTCTCTTCTCAGTTTGCGTTTTTTCAAAAAAGCATTATAACTCGGAATAGAAAAGAGAGCATAAAAAGGGAGAGCAGAATACAAAAAGGATTTCAAAAGAGCCCACACTCAGTTCGATATTTTGGCAGCAGAGGAATATGGTAGAGGATCGTGAGCTGTTATCAAGCCCGTGTTCTCGATTCGTCTACTTCAGTAATCCATTCTTGCAGTTCAAGGTAACCCTAGTTCCGCCCTTGTAGGGTTATAGTAGTTTTCACGTAATTTTTGTAGTACCAACTTATACGCACTGTCAACGGATTCTAGCTGGGAATGCAGTTTCCTAACAAAAACGACATAGTTGCTTGTTTACAAAAGTTTAGGACCAATGGGATCACTTTTTAAATCCCAAACTCCCCACAATTTGGCCTATATAAGAAAGTGCAAAGCTTAAGAAAGTTGTAGAAAGAAAGAGAGATAGAAATAAAGTTAAAAGTGAGAAAGTGATGGCCGGAATGCGTTCGATGGTGGGGCATGCGCCAATCAATGGTCGGATGACACTGTGTCAAAAAGTGTGTGTAACTCTACTCAATAAATATTGTGTTTTGTTACAAATTAAATGCTCTTTTAATTATTTCATATGTTATTCTTTTCACCTTATTCAAGTGAGCTATAAACTGTGGAGAATATTAAAGTAATAATCGTGTACTTTTCTTATCTTATCAATATTGATATTTAATATATATATATATATATATATATATGAAAACATAAACCTTTAGTTCTGCCATGTGTAGGGTGGCAATTTTTGACACGACAACACGGTTTACTGAGACAATCCGATTATGACACGACACGACACGATTAAATTAAAAAAGTTTATATTTTTTTATTGAATAGTACTCAAAACAAAAAATCAAACCAAAATCACGCAACCCATTTATGACCCGATTATGACACGTCTAACCTGAATTGCCACCCCTAGTCATGTGGCATCTCCTATGAATTTGAAGAGTTTTCTTATTCACATATTAAGTGGATAAAACTAAAATTTGATACAACATTTAAACCTGGCCATTTTTTAATATCCCCTCACTGATATTTATTATTATTATTATTATTATTATTATTATTATTATTATATCTCTTCCTCTGATTTCACTCTTTCTCTGTTAATCCTCCCTAACTCTCTCTTTCACTTTAGACTCCCTCCCTAAATCTGTAAATCACATCCACACATACAAGATGGTCACAAATCAGAAAATTTAAAATTATTTCCACCCACATCTATCTCTCCTCGAATGTATTCCCCTCTAATGTGGTCAAGATTTATTGGTAATTTAAATATTTTTTTTTATTTTCCGTTGCACTAATTTTTGCCACCCCCCATATAATATATATATATATATATCTCAATTGAAGAGCAATTTTGGCCTTTTTTAGAACTCTCTATGTAGATCCGTCTGATATCACAGACGCACAATCTGAACAATTTTTTAAGAAACTTACTTTATTAGGGGGTTAATTTCTCTCTTTCGTCCAGTACGACGGCCACGACACTGCCTCCCTGCTGAGGATGACGATACCACCTCAGACACAGAAATTTAGAGATTTTATCCAATTTAGGAAAGGCTTAGTTGCACAGTGATACAGTGCCACCAACCTAGGAAAGAGATAGAGTGTGTTTGTAAAAAGTGTTTGTCACCCTAGCATTGTTGTATATATATATTTAGGGAACTTTCTAAATATATAAACACACAAAATTTGGTCGGGATTTTGGTCAACTATCACCATTAATATTTTGCAGCGGATGAATAGAATACTTACTCTCCTTGATTAAATCTAAACTTAATCTCCTTGATTCTATTTTCTGTTTTTAATTTTTAATATATATATTTTTTTTCATTTAAAGGCCTAAGTTATGACTAGGAATTCCAATTTGTGAAGTATAGCATTGCTATTTTAAATACCATAATTTAGTGAATACTAATATCATTCCCAAATTTGGTTCTCAAATACCTTAATTAACAGTTGTACCATATCCACATGGCAATAAATGTGCTACAACTGACAAAGCATTTAGGATACAAATTTGGAAATCATAACTTAGAGAATAATGATATCATTCCCAAATTTGATTCACAAATAGCTTAACATCTAATATCTAATATATATATATATATATATGAAAATAAAGGATTTTTGTTTCGCCACCTCAGCGCTTATGTGTAATTTTCCTCTAAAAAGACCAGTTTTTATATTTATTTTGAACTTAAATTATATACACACATATGTCTAACTCTCAAGCAAATCTTGCATTTTTGTCTATACTATATTATTTAATAACAAAAAATAGATGCATATACATATACAGTACACATATATCTATATATACACATCTATATCATATACTGATGCATTTAATGAAAAAGGTAAAAGTGCATAAAAATTGCATAGATGAGCAAAGCTGAATTTTTTGAAAGTTTTAGGTGTATATAGATGTAACTGTATATATTGTCAAACCGATTTCTGCCAAACTGATTTCCCTTGCCAAATGGATTCGTCCTACCTATGGAAAGAAACTTAAATGCTAAAAAACTAAAATTGAAAGCAAATATGCCTATGAAAACAAACTTAAATGCAAAAAAAATTGAAAGGGAAAGAAAAATGTGTTTATGGAATGAAAAATATGCCTATGCAGTACACCTCCTTCTAACCCTAAAAATCAATCCTAGCCAAACTTCTTCATCTCTCTCATTGCAAGTGAAAGAATTCTAAATAATAATAATAATAATAATAATAATAATAATAATAAACAAAACAAAACAAAACTAGATTAGTCATCTTCTCTTTTTTTTTTTCACTGATTGTGACTAATTTTTTTTTTTTAATTTTATCAAAGTTTTATTCCATAGTAAGTTATGAGTTTGGGTTTTTCTCATATATATTGGTTTGTTATATTAGCGTGTGTGTGTGCTTTCTTTTATTTATGTGGTGCTCTTGAAGCACAAAAAAAAAAAAAAAAACTAGCACTCCAAATGTCACGCCCCAAAAACCGAAGCGCGAGGAAAGAGGAAAGATAGAGAGGAAAGAAATAAAACTCAATCGCAGATGCGGAAGCGACATTAGGATCCCACAGGGATTCCTACAAGGATGACTTACTAACACATAAGCCAAAGTGGACTTACATATTAATAAGTCCAACAAGGATGAAATCATTTGAAAATCAAATTAAAAGACTAACCGGACTAGCACTAGTTCAAGGGGAGAAAGAAAAATACAATAAAATTTGATGAAAGATCATTCTTAAGTAGTTGCTGAATTTTAAAACATCTATAAGTAGCTGTATCTTTAAAATTTTCACATTCTGTCCCTAGAGGTTCATGTAAAATTCAATTCTGCACAACTTTTGTCAAATAGCATTTTTTCCAATTCCTCACCGTTTGGGCAGAAAACTGAAATAACAGTAGCAGTTTTTATTTGATAGCAACTTTGACAGCTTTTTGACAGCATTTCAAAACATTCCCAACTGTGCTAAATTCTCGAGTTTAAACATCAATATATGACTAAACAAGTCCTAAATGACATATAACACGTGCCTAGACCAAACGGAACTTTGTGTACTCGAAATTTATTAAAAACGAGGAATGAGAGAGATAAAGAGAGGAAGAATGGGAGAGGGAGAGATTTGGGGGAGAGATTTGGGGGAGAGAGATTTTAAAATATTTCCTTTGAAAACAAAATGGACATATCCGACAAGGATTGAGTTTAAATACAATAAGTCCGACAAGGACATAACCAAACATTGACGAATCTGGCAAGGGTTTAATATAAATACAATGAGTCCAACAAGGACAAAATTAAGTATAAACGAATCCGGCAAGGATTCAAATCAATACACATACATAAAGCTTTAAAAGAGATTTTATGATCTCGGAAACATAATTACATAACATAAATAAGTTTAGCGAGTTTGAAAAGCAAGGACTAACATTTGTCCATCAAAATTACACAATGCTTCCCAAAGAGAAAGATATGGAAGTCCAAGCTCAAGAAGTTTTGTAATAAAATTAATACAACAATTTTCTTTATAGAACATTAAACTATTACAAACATTTCAAAAGCCTAAAGGTCACATGGGAACTATCTATGTACATATCTAAGCATGAGTCTTCAAAATAGAACAAAATGCATCAACTTCTATGCGTCGAGCCATAATTGTCCTTTTGCCCTTATCAAGCTCACCTGAAAAATGTTTTGTCGTTTTTATGAGAATGACGGCTCGTAAAAAATATTGTAACAAGTCTATATGCTATCCATGACTAAAATGAAATAAGGTGCAATGGATCGCCACCACGGCTACAATGAAATGATTAAAGCCGCAAGGCTATGCGTGATATATGCACATCGCTCTCTCGTTACCGGACCATGAGCCACCCACGCATGGAGTGTAGCATACCAACTTCCGGGAGCAACCCGAATATAGTTTGGAGTTTGAATGTTTCTAAGGGTCATTCTCCCTGTCTCACATCACAACCCATGTCCGGATTTCTTAAATCAAATTCCCACACATGGGGTTTTTCTCTCTTTTTCAAATAAAACATTTATGTCGTGATACATGAATGCTTGCCGATTAGGCCTCAATACATAATATGTTAACAATGGCATTAAAGATGATCCACTACAATAGACTAAGCAATAATTTAGTCCATAAGACATGATATCAAGAACTTCAAAGAATGAAATTAAATTTCATAATTTAACATTCCTAACAAGGATTTCTATACTAACGTCCTAGCATGCTTTTACACATAAAGGGAGCATCCTAAGCACGTCTAGCATCACATAATCAACTGTAGTACAACCAAAACATGTAAATTCACAATTAGGCACATAACCCTAAATATACAACTTTGGGGAAAACCTAATGCATGTGTCTAAATTATTCTCATAGCATCATTTTAATTACATTTAACACTCCAAATTTTCAACTAGTACAACCAAAGCATATAATTCACATTTAGGCAAAAATCCCTAACATTATAACTTTGTGGGAATATCCTAATACATATGTCTAAGTTCTCTCCTAGCATAAAAGTGAACTCAAGGCATCTTAGTCAAGTATAACATATATAATTGTACAATGTAAATCTACCTCAAAGCTTAGCTTCCAAAAATCAATGGCAACTCAAGAGAGCCAAGTAAATCCAAAATAGCTTCAATGCTTGTGCTAGAATCTTGAAGGATGCTTCAAGTATGCACCACTAATCAAGAACAACCTAAGGTTAGGATAGAAATCATGAAACTAACAAACCGTAGGTTGTTAGTGATTGGGAAAACTTACCCACATAAGAAATCCTCCATAGAAATGGTTAGGATATGAAAGAGAGACTCTATATACTCCAAGGAAGCTATAAAAGAGAAGAGAAGTTCAATCAAATCCCAAAATTTCGAAATCTAGTGAAACCCTAGAATTTGGGGGTTTTCTAGTATGCTTACCAAATGATGATTCCAAGCTCTAGGATGATTAGAGATGCTAAATAATGAAGTTCTTGACAATCCCTTGAAATCTTGAAGAATAAAGCTTGAAAGAGAAGGAGAACTATGGAGGTTCTTGTCTCTTGAAAGGAGAAGAAGAAGAAGAAATGAAGGAGAAGAAAAACTAATATGAATGAGTGGGAGAGAGAGGTTTGGCCGGCCATATAGGGGAGTGGGGTGGGACCCACTCTCTTGTATGCTCAAAAAAATAAAATGTTTGGTACTGCAATGGACAGTCTGACCCAACAGTGTAACCCCAAAATCAAATAGACATACCCACATGAACAGAAAATAAATTTTAAAGTACATGAAAGGTAAAATTAAATAATTAAGTCATGCTCTGGAATTAAAATACAGTCAAATAAATAAGGGTCCACAACAGGAAAGGCAAAATTACCCCATTACCCTTTATTATAAATCTTGAAACATTACACCAAACGTACTGTGCAAACGTACTACATCAGTACTTAGAGAAAGCCTTTGCAAAGTCTAATGAAGTCCTCCAAGGTTTGTTTTTCATCTTTTTTTCTACCCAATTTCCTATTAAGTTACTAGCACTGAAAGCCCCTGTAAAATATTATAGAACATTGTTCCTCTGCCGTCTGCACACTTTGCAACTAGAGTTTGACTCACCGTGAATTGGGATTTTCCAAAGGCTTCAATTTCGTAGATATGTTACTATTAGTACTATAGATGAGGCTACAACTGCCAGTTGGTATAAAATGGCATGGATGCCCATGTATGTTTTTGAATTATTACTGAGAAATAAATTTTCTTATTTCGTGAAAATTTCTCTTTTAATAATAATATCATGTTTTAACTATCAAATAAAATTGTGTGCCTCGTACTATGCATAGAAGGGAAGGTGAGTATTATATATGGAATTGTCATCAATTTGAGTTTAGGGTGGGTATCTATTTCATGTCGCGTGTTTCCATATATTGCTTGGTGTTTGTTTTTGTTTTCGGTTGCTCAAGTTCGACAATGTCGCTAATTGCTTCTTGGATTGACGCTCCTCCAAACATCGCAACGATCTCAGTTAGTATCTAGCATTCCTCTATTGTTCTACAAGTCTCTGTGTGTTTTGTTTTGTTTCTTCCTATTTTTGTTCTCCCAACTATTCATTCGGATTTGATTAAAGTTGGTACATTAAGTCAATCTCACCCACTTAAGTATGCTTGGCATGAAGTACGCTTTTTTATCAACTAGGCTAAGTCGTTGCCAAAAACTTTGGTATATTTAGAGTGCACTAAAATATTTTTTAGCCTTTAACAATTGTTTAGATAAATTACATTGACCAACTCGAGAAATATGACAATTATAGATAATATCATTTTTTTTAAAATTAAAAAACACAAATTCAAAGATACATTTTATAAATTACAAATTTCAGTTGATAAATTATAAATGATGAATTCTGGTTTCTAATTGAAAAAGAAATGAGATCAGAAAATTAAAGCAGTTGCGGAATATTGTTACTTGAGTCAAGTTCATTTTTTTTTTGTCTTTTAAATGTGAGTCAAGTTAATTTTCATTGGAATAGAATACTAAAATTTGATCAAAGATAAATATGAGTATTACACTGTAGAGTTGAATAATTGTTGGAATTCTATTGGGAAAAAATTTGGAATGCAAAATGCAAATCCAAATCAAATGGATGTAGTTGAATGTGTCTTTGTTGCACCTGTTTTATGTAGATTTTTTTTTTGTTTGTATACTGGCTATTTCCCTCTAACCTCATTTTGCAAGATCTGGCGTGTCCTTTATTGGCATTTGTAATGCACTATGGACTTCAACACATGTTACTTTCTGTTTCTTCATCGATTTATAGTTATGCACTATCCATCAATTTTGTTAAGTTAAATTTTGTAAAATTCTTTAAAGTTTTTTTTTATTAGATATTATTGTGTTCTTTTTTTTTTTTTGATGAGGATATTACTGTGTTCTAAGCAAGCTATATATTAGACATGTTATAGGAAAATGATTTTCATTTTCATATCATTTTAATAATCTTTGTTTTTTTTAATCATTTATTGTAGTATGTGCTTATAAATAGCATCACCGTGCATTGCATGGGGCTCACAACTAGTATTTTATTAAAACAAAAAAGAATTGGGAAAAAGGGAATGTATATATAATTGGTGCATAGTGTGCATGCATTTATTTCAAAGCATTTAACCAATTAAAACACTAATAATGTGAAAAGTTGCTTTGATTTCTTGAGGTTAAAGGTTGTGTTTGACATTTTTCCTTTCTTACCCAATGGATGTATATAGCATTCATAATTGTGTTAAGAGCTTTAAAAGTACACCTATTTGTCACATGCTCATGCAATTTTTAAATAGTCACATTTGTTATATATATATATATATATTTCTAACGTCTAGAATATAGAAAAATTCATCTTTGTATAGATCGCTATATATGTGATCTGAAGAAAGATATAATAATTGAATTATTGCCAGACACACAGATTCCTACTTTTTATGAATCATCACCAATTGAATGAGTTCTTCAAGCTTGAGAACGAGATCAAAGTCATTTTAGTGATTCTTGTCTTCAAAAATTAAATAGAGCTTTATAATTTCTGTTTCCGAGCAATATATCAGAAAGCGTGTATAGTATACCAGTTTTCTCGATGTACAAGAGAAACTGAGACAGATATGATTCTAGGCTGTTTTAACTTAGGGACGGCCTGACAAGTACGAACTGCTTGCATACTTTGGGCAAAGCCGTGACATGTCTTAAAGAAAGCGAGATCCCCGACTCGGCTCAAGATTTATCTAGAGGCTGCTGATCCAATAATTTTGTTCCTATTCTATTTACAGTTCCAACAATTTTAAAACATTTTCTTCTACCATTTATTCCTGGATCATCCTCTAAGTCCCCAAATTTCAACAAGGTGTTTAACTTTGGTAAATGTCATACTCTCGGTTAGAGAATTTGTAAGAGTTGTAATTTAAATTCTTAATGTTGCAATTTGGAGGTATTGAAAGTGTAGGCTCTTGTAATTGAATCTTAGACGCTCTGGCAGGTCGTTGGTATACTCTTTTGAAAACCTTTTGAAATTTGGTTTAAAGCGAATCGGAACTCTTGAGTTCACGTGCTGGTAATTAACAAGTTGAATTTCATGTTTTCTAATCTTATTATAGTACTCATGAGATTTGATCCAAACGGACCCTTAACTTAATTAGTTAACGTTTTTCCAAACTTAGGCAAGTTGTTATACATGTTCTTATAACTTTGGTAAAGCTTGAAAAAGATTGGAATAAAGTACGTATGTTTTGAAGTGTTGCAAATGGTGTTGGTTGTTTTGACTTTTAGGCAAAATTCTGCTGCAAGGGAGGATTCTGCCCAAGGGTCATTCGACTGGTTGAAAGGGGCAGTTCGACCGGTTAAACTACCTGCTAGTGGTATTACTCTTAGCTACCTTTTTTGGAAAATTTTTAAAGGTTTTAATTAGTTCTTAGGGTATATTTATGGTTCCTATTAACATACATATTCTTGTTTTGAAATATAATTAACTTTTCAAATTTATACGGATTTTACGGACTCGTAGTTCAAAGTGTTTCAAATGAACTTTACTTTAAAAAGTTTCTTTATGTTTCTTTTCCACTGCATTTACTTTTAATGAATTGGATAAACCTCGGTGATGTGCCTCGTATCCTATTTCCGCCCGTGGTGGGATGGGTCGTGACAAGAACCTTTTTAAGGATATACAAACCAGAAACCTCCTTCAAACAAAGTGCCCCTAATGTATGTTTTATTGTGGGAAAGCTCAGAGCTGTCGAAAGCGTCTGTTTCACATGGTAATGTGACTCAAGAACCATTTGTGGCTCTGTTAATGGAAGTAAATTCCGCTTCTAAAGGATGGATAATTGGTATGAGTGCCCCTAGTTATATGTGTAACAATTACAACTATTACAAGAGACACTCTCCAATGGAGAATGAAAAATGTTTTAGTTGATGATTCACACGGTACCAAGGATTTGGTACTAGCTAAATTTCCCTTCTGGGAAGAAATTAAATGCTGAAAATGTACGTATTGCATGCTTCAAAGTTTCAAAGAGCTTAATTTTTGGGTTTTCAAGGCTGGTTCTGACCAAATTAATTTTTGGTGAAATAAGTAATGCAATTTCGAATTCAGTAATGCAATTAAAGTCTAGAAAGGGATGAGACTAAAGCCCATTGAAAGTTTAGTCACTTGTGATGGTAACCCACGTACAGACTGGAGATCCCAAGAAATAGGTTCAAAGGGTAATAACAAGTTATGAAGTAATATGAGCAGAATCATGCTACAGTTATGATATGAGGTTAACACTCCAAGTCCATCCGATCCCTAAGAAGCATGACATCCTAAAGCGATAAAAAGGATGAGTTAATATAACTCTCAATGAGATCTAAACTCTATGTTGAGTGAGATACCTAGTTACATGAGTATCTTTGTTAGACTCACATGTGTGAATGTGAAAGTGTGGCAACTTCTTATGGAATTTGGGCAAATTTTCTTGAGCGTTCACTATACTGGGATATAAGCACATGGTCATAAAGTGCTGACTTTTCGACTACACTTTAGTAGGATTATGTGTGGGGTATTGTCAAAGATAGAATTCAAATCTATGTGTAACTCTAATATATTTTGAAGCACTTTTACTATGTAAAGATTCAAGTTGAAAAACAATTTTATTTATGCACAGTTTTATGTTCAGTTGCTTGATGAATAATTTTTTTAAATTTTTTTTATTAAAATGAGTGGGAAATGTTGTAATATTTTATTAAAACAAAAAGAATTGGAAAAAAGGGAATGTATATATAATTGGTGCATAGTGTGCATGTATTTATTTCAAAGCATTTAACCAATTAAAATATTAATAATGTGAAAAGTTACTTTAATTTCTAGAGATTAAAGGTTGTGTTGACATTTTTTCTTTCTTACCAAACAGATGTATATAGCATTCATAATTGTGTTAAGAGCTTTAAAAGTAAACTTATTTGTCACATGCATATAATTTTTAAAGAGTCAAATTTATTATATATATATATATATATACATGTATGTATATATATATATATATATAGGGAGGCTAAGGAGCGGACTAGTTTTAGTGACAAAATTTTGTCGCAAAAAGTTACATTTTTTCGTCGCTAAAAATGCATTCACCTTTAGCGACGAAAATGTTAACTTTTAGCGACGAAATTTCGTCACTAAAAACTGGTCCGTTAACGGACCAGTCCGCTCCTGAGCCTCCTTGTATATATATATATATATATATATATATTTCTAGGGAATTGTTATTGCCACTCCATCGTTGAACTAAGGCACTCTATGGTACCATTCTTAGAGCATGTGGTACCATATATATCATGCATTGCATACATGATAACACATGCTCTAAGAGTGGTACCATGGAGTGCCTTAATTCAATGATAGAGTGAAAATAGCATCACCCATATTTCTAACGTCTAGAATATAGAAAAATTCATTCCCTATATATGTGATCCGAAGAAAGGAAAAAAAAAAAAAAATTCATATAATAATTGAGTTGTTGCTAACACACAGATTCCGACTTATTTGTGCTTCATCACCAATTGAAATGAGTTCTTCAATCAAGCTTGAGAAAGAGAGCAACGTCATTTTAGTAATTCTTGTTTTCAAAAAGGGAATTGTTATTTCCACTTCATCATTGAATCAATGCATTTTATAGTATCACTATCAAAGCATGTGGTATCATGTATGTAATGCATGACATGCATGTACCACATGCTTTAAGAATAGTACCATGTAGTGCATTGGTTCAATGATGGAGTGGCAATAGCATCACCTTTTCAAAAATTAAAAAGAGCTTTTCAATTTTTGTTTTCGAGCAATATATCATAAAGGGTGTATAATATACTAGTTTTTTCAATGTGTAAAAGAAACTGAGACAGATGTAATTCTGGGTTGTTTCACATGGGACGGCCTGGCAAGTACGCAATGCTTGCACATATTGGATAGAGCTGCAAAGCGTCTTAAAGAGAGCGAAATTTGCGACTCGATCCAATATTTATGAAGAGCTAATCCGGTAATTTTATTCCTATTCTATTTATAGTTCCAACAATCAAGTAATTTTTTTTTTTTTTTTAGGAAGATCAAATGATTGATCAAAAAGTCCTACATTAAGATTCTTCGATACTCTCATGCACTTCTTGGTGTATGATATGATATAACTACTTTTTGAATCCTAATATGTGTCATTTGGTTAAAAATCTAATGTGTTATTTAATACTAGTAACATTTGATCATAGAATATATTCTATATTAATCACGTCTAAATAAATTTTAACTTATACATGTATGATACAATCAAATATTTTAGATGTGTCTTGTGTGCAAGAAAGTCCCTAATTTTACAAAACACATCATGGAAAAAAAATTAGGATATTTGGTTATAGATCCCTTAAAATTAAGTATTACAGTCAAAAATCTATACGATTTAGTCATTTTTTTTTTATAAAGCCCCTTGTTACTTTTTGAATTTAGTGAAAAGCCTCATGCTGGAACAGAAAAATAGCTAAAGTAATATTATTTGTCAACTTTAAACTATCACAACTCACTCGTTTTTTTTTAGCCTTTTTGAGTGATTTCTTTTATTTCATGTATTTTTTCGAGATCTACGTAATGAAGTTGGAAATTCTACAAAAAAAAAATAATTTGAAACCTTTTTTTTTTATCTATCAAAACAAATGATATTATCTATTTTGACAGAAAATATTAATATTATCAGTCAATTTTAAACCACCATAACTCACTCGTTTTTGTTTTTTGTTTTGTTTTTTTTTTATATAGCATTTTGAGTGTTTTTTTGTTTCATGTATTTCTTCGAGATCCACGCAATGGAGTTGAAAAATGTACAAAAAAAAATAATTTGAAACTTCATTTTTTGATTTTATCTGTCAGAACAGATAATATTTTCTGTTTTGACAGATAATATTAATCATCCATATAACTCACTCGTTTTTTTAGCCTTTTGAGTGATTTTTGTATTTCATGTATTTCTTCGAGATTATCTGTTTTAACAGATAATATTAAGTTAAACAATCATAATTTCTTATTTTTTGGCTTTTTTGGGATGATTTTGTTTTGTTTTGTTTTGTTTTTTGATTTTTTTTTTTGTACGCAATGGGCATGAAATTTTTTTACTAAAAAATATACGTTGCAGCTAGGGCTGTACTCGAGTTGAGCTTTTTGAACTCGAGCCGAACTCGAGCCGAGCTTTAAGAGTTGGCATCCTGCTCAAGCTTGAGCTTGGCTCGTTTATTATCGAGCCGAGCCGAGCCTAGCTGTTATCGAATTGAGTTGCGAGCCCTTGTTGAGCGTCTCAACTCGTGTACACCTCTAGTAGCAAGTTTATGTTGCCAACCAAACCCCACGGACCAAGCTCAATGCTCGACAGTTGGCATATATATATATATATATATACTTACCTAAAACATTTGCTTTTAGCTTGGCACGTGATTTTAGGACTATGCACATTATAATATGTTAATATTCTTTCAATTTTAAATACTTTGTATTATACATATATTATATTTTTATAATTATCATATATGTATATATACATTATTCTTTCAGTTTAAAATAATTTACATTATACATATATTATATTTTATAATTAGGAAATCATAATGCCAGAACAGTTTTCTTTAATGCTAGAGCAAATTCTAACACTTTTTTATTTGTAACGGAAAAAATCTGTTAGTGATGTCAAAAATCCGTTAGAAAATTTATGGCCTGCTTCGACATTAAAGAAAACTGCTCTGGCAATATGAGCAGCCAATTAATTATCACATATATATATATATAATATTAAACAAGCCCTTATCATACCTATTAAAGAGATTTTTCACGAGCCTACTATACGAGCCTTAATCGAACTGTTTCGCGAGCCTTATCGAGCCGAGCCCATTTGTGCTCAACCTTGGCTCATTTATTAAACGAGCTTTGTATTCAAGCTCGAGCTTGGCTCATTTATTATAGGAACCGAGCCGAGCCACGCTGTTATCGAGCCGAGCCGGGAGCCCTTGTTGAGCGGCTCAGCTCGTGTACACCCCTAGTTGCAGCCTAATTTTGAGATTTTATCTATTTAACAAATAATATCATTTGGCTGTAACAGACAGATAATATTATCTATTTATATTAACGGTAATAACTTTCTCAATTCTTAGGCTTTTTTGGTAATTTTTTTTTTCAATAATGCTACACTCATACAAAATTTTACACAAAAGTCCACACAAAACAATCCTAGCTCTTGATTCCAATAGCACATCATGGGTCCCGTATGGGACCTACCGAAATCAAGAGCCCAAAATTATTTTGTGTGGAAGTTTGTGTGAAATTTTGTGTGGGTCTAGCATTACTCGAATGTGTTTTAAATTTTTTTTTTTTTTTTTTTAAATCTATGCACCTATGATACTAATTTTATGAAAGGAATATGTTTTTGTTATATTTATGCAACAAAAAAATCACAAATTTTCATATTTGCTTTAGTTTGTAGTTTTTTTTTTTTTTTTTTCAAATTATTACATAGTCGATGTTGATCTCACGATTCTCACTTGATAGATCTCATCTTACTGATTCAAAAACATCAAATTAAAAAAAAAATAATAATAATAAAAATAAAAATAAAAATAAAAATAAAAAAGAGACCCACTTATCTCTTTAACCGCCAAGTGTCCTGATAGAACCGGATCGTAGTCCCTTTCTGCGATTCACTCAAAAGAAAAGTCTCACAGAGCTTCTAGATTTGACTTATGGTCTACGAAATACTCATCAACTGCCAAGTGTCCCTAAAATGACTATATTACCCTTCCCTCTCCCAACTCATCGTCACCTTAGTTCTCACCCGCATTCTCATGTGACCAGTTATTTTCTCTCTCTCTCTCTCTCTCTCTAGAAAATTAGCTCCTTGCAATTTCAGACGCTACAACACAAACCCTAATTTAATTTCTCTCTCTAATTTACTTAATTATTGAGAAAGTTGGAGCCTTTATCTATCTTCTCTATCCCTATTCAGGTTAGATTCTTTTGTATTATCTGCTTATAATTGTCTGTTGTGTTATGGATGTAGCTTGTAGATAATACGATTCTTGATTTATTGGTTGATTTTGTGTAATTCAAGCTTCTTGGGTGTTTCGATCTAATGCGAATTACTGTGTAATTGTGATTTATTTTGTCGAATTGGTGTGTTTCTATATTCGAAGATGTTAGTGATCATGTGGATATGAATTCAATTGGGTTTTTGGTACAGTTTGCTAAGCGGATCTGATGTTCATAATTCACGTCTTTGATGATTCATAGAGTTGTATTTGCCATGTAATTTCGTTTACCCTACTTTAGGGATTCAGTTGTCCTTAGTTTGGTTTCCGAGAAAACTTATTTGGATTCCACTCAATTGGCATACTATTTCAGAGGACACTGTAGAATCTATTTTTTAGTCTTTCTGGAGCAGTGTACAATGATAGTAAATCCAATTTGGGGGCAATTATTTTGTTCATTGCAAGCTGAATTGGGAGTTTTATGCTTAAATCAATTTCGAAATTTCCTGATTTAAGTCCCCAAGTGTCACTGGGAGTTGTCAACTTTTGCTAAGCAATTTTTTTGTTGATTTCATGTTCTATCACTCTTTCTTAGAATGAAGATACCCTTTTTGAGATCCTGATTGCTCATTGTACCACGTTAGGTGGATACTTATTTGCGAGGCATGAATTGTGATTTTTTATTTTGACTGGGATGAAGGATTAGATTATGACACGTATAATCATTTTTTTGTTTTGCATGCAGTATTATGTGTTGTATTGGGCTTCGCTGTCTGTCATATCTCTACGTTTTAGATCTTATATTCTTCTATTTACTGCAGGAGGGAAGGCAATGTGAGTTGTTTGAACAGGGCTGGATTTAGTCTTGTTTATCAGTTTCCTTAAGCTTACTTGTCATATTGGTGTACACGAGATGAGTCAATGCAAGGGTTGTGGGAAATTAGGAAGAATGGTTTCTGTGAGTGCTTATCAATTCTCGATCATGCTATCTCCTATTGTTTCTGTTTGGGACTGTATTGTTCGTAAGATTAGTTACTCCTGCAGACCTGAGTGGGTGTAGGCATAGGTGTTCGGATTTTGGTTTGTTCCCATTAGTTAGAATTTGTTAGTGTTACATTAAAAAAGGAAAGGAAATAAAAGAAACAGCTATAGAGATAATGTATACGTCTTAGAAAACTTCTCTTGAAAATACAAAGGAAGTTGAGCAAATAGGACTGAGTAGTTAGGGAGGTGGGTAATGTTATTGGGACAACATGGAATGTACTAAAGTGACATCTGGTGTTAGAAAAGTGAAGAAGAAGCAAGTGAAGGATGATTTGGATCGTCTGAAACAGGCTGAGAAGAAAAAAAGGCGATTGGAGAAAGCCCTGGCTACATCGGCTGCCATCATTTCAGAACTAGAAAAGAAGAAGCAGAAAAAGAAAGAAGAACAGCAGAGGCTTGATGAGGAAGGCGCTGCAATTGCCGAGGCGGTTGCTCTGCATGTCCTATTAGGTGAAGAATCGGACGACTCGTGTAAGATAATGCTGAAGGAGGATGAAGTGTTCATCAACCCTTGGGATTGTGCTAGAAATATTGACCTCTATATGAGCAGAAGAAGAACAGTCCTTCCTCATGACGACCTGACAAAACATTCACTTGGAGCACTTGGGTTGGTTTCTAATGTTGATGGATCCATATGCAAGTGGAGTGACTGGGGAAGTGGTGACAGTTCAGTCTCATCTGCTCCATTTCAGAGGAATCTCAACACACCATATTTTGACGAGGGAGGTTGGGATTGTAGAGAGATATCTGCAGGTCTTATTGCGGCACAGGCTGTTTCGTCACTCCAAATTGCAGAAGATTCAGATGTAGACTCGTTTCTCTTCAACAGAATGTTAAGTGGGTAAGAGGAAAAGCCATCAGTTTTATGGTCCAATCACCTTGTAGTGTCTTAGTTTTTGCATTGTCTTAAATAATGTTCTGTATATATGTCATGCGAGTGTTCCCTTCTTATTAATCAGATATCATGCTTTTACTCTTACATGAAATTTCCAGTATGAGGATCTTGAGGGTTTATTCACATAAGTTATTTCTGACAGCTTGTTTTGTACTTGAGATGGTTCTCACAACTAAGAGAAATCAACATGACATCTATGTTTTCCCATGATTATTATATGAAATCCATAGTTTATGTCGATTTTGTTAGAAAGTCCATCGTGTATCACACAAATCCAGTTGTAGCTTCGTAGTGGAACTATAAAAGTCTTTTGTTGGTTTTCAATACTTCACAGTTGAACTAAAACTCCAGTGTGATGACAATTAAGGAGTGGGATTCATTGAAGGGTGGAAATGCTGTCTCTCTCATTTTGTTTCTTGCACGTAGTGTTTAATGCATTTTCAGCCCAGTTTGCATGGAGTTGCTGCGGATTCCACCCAGCTATAGGAGGGGGGCCCTTGCAAAATTCCGCTGCCTGTGTCCTTTCTATTGCAGTTTGTTGATTAGTATTTGACATAACGGACTACAAGTTGAAACTCCTGAGAGACACCAATGTGTTGGTGTTGCCCAAAATTAGCTGGACATTGTTATGAATTCTTTTTAATGTCTTTGTTCTGCACACCCTGTTGCCTATCGTATTTTCTCATTGCCATGAAATTTATGTTTTCTTTGTCTGGTTTATGGAAGACCTTGAAGAAATGATAAACTCTCACAAGTGAAGTATTGATCAAGTTGTAAGGATAGATTATCCTCCTCCTTGCATTTCCATCCATTCTTTAAACACATCAGTGCATATTTAGTTTGTGGGTCTGTGCCATGCCCGTGCTGTCAATTAAACTCAGATGTCAACTACATCTGTAGTTTGAGTGTGTGAATTTGTGCTCTTTTGTGTTCGTATTTTGCGCATGTTTACAGAAATGTTTGATATCTTCATAGTATGTGCTATATGTTCCTTGAATATAGTGATCATTTCAATAAGCCCATTTCATGTTTGATATCCCATTCTATCCTTTTGCTTTTTGCTTCCATTTGTAAACCCACCATTTTCCATGTCTCTCGAAGTGATCCAAAGGCCAAAAGCACCAATTTTACCATAAAATTAGACTCTTGTGAATAACCCATACAAGCGTTACTTGCATATGTTGGACAATTTTTTTTTCTTTTCCTTATTTTCAGAAAAATGATTTCTTTTTCTTTTGATGTGCTCTTTGAATAATGTTGACGCAGTTAAGTTTTTGTTTTTTCGGAAAAATTAACGCAGTTGAGTTGCATGCACGTCTATAACACCGTTGGGGGCTGCAAGTGGGTGTGGGGTCCCGTTATTTGCATTTGTTGTGCTAGCCACTCTCACTTTATGTGACTTGTTTAACTTTGTAGGGGAACTAAATACAAAAATCAACCATGTGGATCTTTTGAGTTTTATTCTAGTATATTTTGGATGGTGGCAGATTGGATAAAAAAAAAAAGGAACTTCCAACTTCAAAATAGATTTTCCTAACCACAGTTGCCCACTTGCCCTTGGTGATTCTATTTTAAAACTAATTATAAAACCCCATATGGCAGCTCCATGTTGTTGTAGTTCATTCATATTAGCTAAACACGTGCAAAGATTTCCAAGTTGAAAATAAGAATAAAAGAAAGATACTTAATTCCAGTCCATTACACCCTCCCAGCCTCCCTCTATTTGGAGTTATCACATATGGGATTTTACCCGCAAAAGGGCAAAAAAAAAAAAAAAACGTTTGAGAGATTGGTACATATGACAGTACATACAACATAGGGCCCATTTGGATTGGTTCCGATTTTTCGTTTAGCCAGATGCAAAAGTTTCGATTTTTCGTTTAGCCAGCTGCAAAAGCAGTAGCAGAAGCGTTAGCGGCGATGAATAGGGAAGCTTGCTTTCATTTTCAAAATAATAATAGTAATCAAAATCCAAATCTGCTTCAACCAAAATATACTTTTGGGGCTAAAAGTGCTTCTTAAAATTTAGGGTAAACTATATAAGACCCTTCACGTATTTCACTTTTTCACTATATAATACCCCTTAAAACTAAAAAACTCAACAAACTAACCCCCTCAACTATTTGTGAGTGAGGTATTTGAGGGGTCAATTTGATGAGAAAAATAATAGTTGAAGGGGCAAGTTTGTTGAATTTTTAGTCTAGGGTGTTAGTAAAAAACATGGCAATATATGAGGGGGTGTCTATATAATTTACCCTAAAATTTATCCAACCATATTAATATTGGCTCAAAATATACGTTTACAAAGCGTTTGAAAATGTGGACTGATGTAGTAATTTGTAATACTATATACTTGTTAGTAGTACTTTTATTAGCAGTACTTATATGTTTTATTAGTTGTGTCTTTTATGTTATTTGTTTTGGTTGTCATTTGGTGTGGGTCACAAGCATGTTAGGGTCGAATAGGTTAAAGAGGATATAAATAGTAGGCTAAGAATAGGGTAAGTTAGTTTTGGGATATTTTGTTTATGAATTGCTTGTAAAGCAAGTTGAGCTTTAAGCTCTTTAACGGTGATTGTCTTCCCAAAACCCTAGTTCTCTTTAGTCCTCTAAATTCCTCTCTGTTATTGCAAATCTATTTGCATCATGGACGCTCAGAAATAACCATAACCAACCACGGTATCCACGATTGTACACAGAACAGAAAAGTCACATGAAATTGCTCAAACTATGGTGGAATCCATGTGGAGAAAAGGCACTATAAGATGGGAAATTTTTCCAATGTATTTCACGCTTTTAATGCAGAAATGTGCAACGTTGACAGCTGGGGAAAGAAAAAGAATTAAAAAAAAGAACTGAAGCATTTTACACTGATTCACAATGAACAACTTGCAAATGGTTTTGAACGATTTCATCTCGAACACTATTAAAAACGTTCTAAGGAAACACTTCCTCATATGTCATGCCGAGAATTCTGCTGCAAAGGTGCTGCTGAATCTTGTCGCTGTTCCTGCCTAAGCCTATCCTCGTCCTGATTTTCCAGTTCTGAACTACTAGAAGGTTTTGGACCAGCAGTTACAAAGTTTTTAAACCAATTTGCTTGGAATCTAGGTGTTCCTCTGTTCGAATTCCCGGGGGATTCGGGATAAGCAATTGTGTTTGAAGTAACACCCGCAAGGAATCGATATGCAACTTTGCTGGCTGATACAATCTCCGTTTTCGCTTGTCTGAACTGCAACAAACGAAAGAAAAGACATTTCAAAATGCACCCAAAAAAAAGGCAAAGTGAGCCAGGCGACATAACGCAGCCGTTACTACGTTAGCCATTTTTGTGTAACTAGGTGACGTTGCTGGGGTTGGTCAATTATTCCGAAGGTTGGGATTTTCAGTAATGTGAAATTTATGCATGCCAGCTACAATCCTAATTTGGTTGCACCACGACATTTGTTGTCAACTTCAAATAGAGCACAATGCAATGGTGGAATCCAGTTGGGCGTGTGATGTTTTCATTTTCCTTTTGTTTCACTTGGTTCGTCGATGTAGTGAGGGAAAGGAAAAGAAAACGCTGAAGGAAAAAAGTTTTCATTATTTGGTTACCAAGGAAATAAGTCAACACTCTCTCCTCTTATCGAATTTGCTAACAAAGTGGAGCATACTCATTTAGAGAGGGGACAGGTATGCACTGATTTGATGCACAACACTCACCATTTTCTTAGTGGAAAAAATGCTGGCAAATGAGACACATAAATTAATGAAGATAAGTATGAGCATCTTACCCTGTATGCGGTGTTTCCTGCTATTTCAACGGCAGCATCACCAGCATGAGCAAAGCGGTTAACCCAACCTGTCACAGTAACTATTAGATCCTGCTCTACATACTGGATTGAAACCAACATAAATGTTCTCATTATAACATTCTTCTCAAATGAAAAAACACAGTATAAAAGCATCAAGCAATAAACATGCTATAACTAACTGAATTGGAGCATAACTGGAAATTTAAAATATTTATATGGAACATGAAACTTTCAATATGAACTTCCAAACGTACTGCTATGGCCTTACTACCATTTCTTTGTAACTATAGTTTTGATTCTCTTGAAATATCTAATGGAAAGAGAGATTTTGATCTCGAATGTACTATGGTCTTACTACCATTTCTATGTAAACATAATCTTGATTCTTGAATACCAAATGGAAAGAGAAATTTTGATCCCCCCTCCCTGTCACAAAACTCCAAAGTAGTTGCAACTCAAATGAAAAAAATGGTACAATAACTCGTTTTCAGACACATGTTTGGTTTAGAAGCCAATTGACGCATTGATTGATGACAGCTACACAAGAACTTTAAAACTATATGATTCAAGCTTTACATTTCAATAAGGAAGATGAATGTGACACAAAATTTCAAAAAAATATTGTGTTAAGATGCGATGGAGAAAAAGTACAGATTTCCACTTCACATTGCCAGTGTATCTGCCAGAGTAAATTCAATTCATCCTAAGGAGAGGATTAATGACATCGTGATGCGTATCGGTAATACTTGTCTACAAGTAAATTGAATAACAATTTGTTTGTCACATAGATGATATATAACATGAGAATCAAACTTTGGATGTCATTTATGCAGTTCATGATAAAGAAAATATTCCATTTTGCTCCTATTCACTCATCCAACCTAATAGTGTGACTATTCACTATTTGTATATGCATATCAGAGCTATGAGCCTCTCATTGTCTTCTAAAACTTGTTTAAAAAGTGATACTATCGTAGTATCGTATATTCATAAATTCTAAAAGGATAAAAAGAGGAGTACAAGAATACAGAAATATTTCAAACAAAAATCCAAAAAGTAAACAGAAAAACCAAAAGGCATGAACTATATACTATTTGACCATTCCCCTCAAGAGGAAGTTGTATAACTAGAAAAGTGGTAGTACACAAATATGGTGGGCACGAAATGTATGCTGTAATGGGTACTTTTGTAATGAAATAAGTCTTATTCAAGCCAATAAGGGTTAGCTAAAGATATTCAGTTTAACCATCCCACGGGTCGCAGCATTTCAACATCTTCCATACATGGAACAAAGCTGACAGTCAACAAGATAAAATAAACCCATAAAGGAACAACAGATCTTTTGGATGTTTAAATGCCTTATTTGTTGTTTAAAATATAGATTGTTTACCTCCTTTCTTTTCTAATCTTCGATGCACTGAGAGTATAGTTTTGACTTTTTGCTAATGCGTATACTTAAACTGCCCTCAAATATTCAATTTCAGAAAACGACGAGTGGATATACAATGGCGCTATTTTGCTCAACTTCATCAGAAATGTCTAAGCGCCAAAGGCTTTTATATCACACAGTTGGAGTTCCACGAATAAACAAACATGCTCCTCTAGCTTTTAAGGAGCAGTACACATAAAGACACTGAGGGAAGGGTCATTCATCAGTACGAAGTAAAATACCTACCCCCCACCACCCCCAACAACATCAGGACAAAACAAAAACTGCAAGCACAAGATTAGCATTTGAAAAGCAGAGTAAAATCCCACATAAAATAAAACTTCCACAAACATCACGATAGATGGGGAATAGTGAAAATGCAATTACCAGGAAGTTTAGGAACGCCAAGCCTATCACAGAGCTCATCACAGAAGTGATTGCAGTTTTTGGATAACAAGTCATACGAGTATCCAGGCCACTCTCTACTAAGTTCTCTCAGGATCTGATTGACGTCTAAGATAGAAAAGTTTGTTTCTCCAAGGACTATGCGTTCACGATATGAGTACATAGGATTCTTACTAGAAGGGCAACTAAAAACTCCAGTACCTTGTTCACAGTACCCAAATGACCATTCCTCCTCTCCGGAAACCTGTCATACAATGTAAATTACAAGAGGCATAAATCTCCAAATGCACTTCCATTCAACATAAATTTACGGATTAATGTAGCACCGGCATTGACATAAGGTCATATCTAAACATGAAAGACAAACAAATTATTTCAAGTGTTTTACGTAGGTCACTCAGCACAAACAAAAACATAACGGGACAATCAATAGGCTGTATCAACACAATAATCTGTAAATTAAATAATGAAGTTAGTTCTATGCCAATGATGAGTATCCAAATTTAGCTTCTTTCTTCCACAATATTGGGAATATATGGCCTAAGAATTAGAACAATATTTCATTAGACTGATTAATTGGAGAGGGCATGAGATAGAACTAGTGATCATGGAGTAAATTTAAAAGCTTTTCGGGAGAAAAGAGTTCTGATATGGACTATTAGCAAAGAAACAAAACAAAATAATGTAACACTAAACACCAATAGGATATCCTATTTCAGAAAAAGTGAAGGACCGACTAACAAAGAGGGGAAAAAATTAATAAGGCAAGTTTTGCATCAGAAATCGAAATTGATCCGAGAATATTTTCAAACACTAAAGGTAATTAGCATGTGTTCTTTCAAAACAAGGAGGAAAATGAGAAAATGAGTAAAATAGCATTATGAAGTGGTACAATCAAAACTCAGTTTTGCCACATGCCAAGCCAATAATGGTTGATGAATGCAATTTTATTGAGAGCAATAATTGAGAACTAGGTGAAAACATCTCAAATTGGACCATCGTGTGCAAAAATATATGCAAACAACTCCAATAACAGAAGAAAATATATAACCAATTAGGGGTATCATCTAACAACAGAAAACTATATTGAGGTAACACAAACAGACAACACCCATCTAGTTTAGCCACTATTTCCCCAAAACTAATACCGCTTGATGGTAAAACTTTATTCCTTTTTGTCTATTTTTAAGAACTCTGAATTTGCCATATAGCAGTTAAACCCACATCCAGATTTGCATTGAGGAGATATTTCAGTGGAGGAGCGGATCTGATCCAACAACTTTAATAACATCAAAACTTTTAAACAAATAAGACACAATGATACATTTAAAAACCACAAGCTGCAATTCAGTGAAAACACTTTTTGAACTTGACTAAAACAGACTATGCATTCAAATCCCAAATCTCTTCGTCCCTGAATTCAGACAGAGAGAGACTCCAACATAAATCCAACACACTGAATCAATTAAGCCAATTTACATTACCAAGGGCACGTTAACCAACAAAAGATTCAAGCTTTTTGTACACATAACAACATCATCGCCGAGTTGGCAAATTTTAACCCTTAAATGTCACATTTTAAACCCTAGATCTCGAAAAAAAAAAAACTCCAACTTGCACAAACTCAAAGCGGCAAAAACAAAATAAATAATAAATATACAGAGGATAGATTGAAACCTGAACGGCGCTGTGGAAGATGCCACCAAGACCAATACCGTCTTTGAAGATCTTGTTGATCTGAACAATGGTGTTGTTCGTCTTATCTGAACCACTATTAGTCACGTCGTATATGTGGAGGATCACCTTCGTCATCTTCAGATTCTCACTCTCTCTCTCTCTCTCTCTCTCTCTCTCTCTCTCTCCCTTCTCTCGCTCCACAAACACTAGATTCCTAGAACCCCTCTTCTCTCTGTATCTCTCTCTCTCTCTCTCTCTCTCTCTAGAAACTCTTTAGAATCTCAATTCTCTCAGATCAAATAATTCAAAATTCAAAAAAATCAAGAAAGAACACAATGATTATGACCACAATCGAAACATTAAACAAAAAAAACAAAACCCTCAATCAGCGTCAAAGTTACGTCCTTTTTCGCTGTCTGCGATTTGATTATTTGGCTCGAATTGCTCAATCTCTTTAGCATTTCTCTTGCTAAATACGGTTTTTTGTTCAAGTTTCGAAAGTCCCAAAAACAAAGAAAACACTTTTACTCGCCCAAAATATGATTTACCAATAATTACTCGAGCATCCCATTGTTAAATGCAGTTATTTAATCTGGATCCCACTACATTGGTTAATATAATGCTTGGGTGAGTATTGATAAACCAATTTTTGGGTGAGCAAAAATGGTCTCAAAACAAAAACCCGAGAAAAGTATGGATGTGGCAATTAATTTATACTCCTTCCGTCTCATTTTATGGGACAACACTTGAGGTACTTTTCACTCGGTACTTTTCATGCTATTTTCTCTCATAGAAATGATACTCAACACTTTAAAACAGTTTTTTAAAAACTATCCTAGATCCCACTTCTGTGAGAGAACAACACGAAAAGCACTGAGTGAAAAGCACCCAAGCGTTCTCCCATTTTATGTGACTTTTGGGGGGTTCAACTATTTAAGAAAACAAAAAAAATTTACACATACTTTTCACAATTGTCCATAATCATTGCAATTTCTTTTTTTTTTTTTTATTTTATTTTAGTGTTGATTGCAAGAAAGGGTAATTTGAAAAATAATTAAAATTTGCAGACTAATTTAAGAAAATGGACAATAATTTTAAGACATCCCAAAAAGGAAAATGACGCATAAAATGAGACGGAGAGAGGAATTGCTATTTTTGTTTATAAATATTTTTTCACATTTATGGAAATAAATAAATTGAAAACCGTTCTAGCAAAAAATTATGAAAGGGTAAATCTATTGTGATAAACTTTTCATATGAGAAGACGGATTTTAGCTGTTTGATAAGTATCTGGCCATAAAATTCTCAAAAATCTAGAAATGTATTTATTGTCAGATATTTATCTAACGGATAAAACTCATCTTATCATATGAGAAATTACTCATTATAAACTTGCCCATTTCGAAAACAACAAGTGTTGGTACAACTGTGTGAGGAATGATATTTTTTTGTCTGGCCCACCCTGCAAAAGTTTGCCAACGGCCTAACACCAACAACTTACAAGGAAGGTTTGGTAATTTTAAAAAGAGAGAGAAATGTTATTCGCAATCCAAAAATTTACTAAATGTGATTCATAGCAATTCTCCTTTGCATTTTGTACTCTTAAATTATACCATGTTTGAGTCTCAATATATTTTTTGGACATTTTTAATAACTAAAAATGACGGAATGAAAAAATTGTCACAAAACATTAGTTGAGGTACTAAAAAAGTTTGTTGGGAACCAAAGTGCCAAAAAATTTGAAACTGCTTGAGAATTGCGGACCACCATGAAGATTTGAGTTATTATGCAAATTTGAGCTGCTTGAGCAAATTTGAGTTGCTTGAGAACTGCTGCGTAGAGTGCATTTTACCCTTGAAAATGATAAGGATTAATGCCATGCATCCGAAACTTGCATTCTAAATACGATTTTCGAACACAATTGGTACTGGGCTTACTTGATTTTCATCGAAGGATTCTGAAGTAGCTATGGCCTGATTGTGGCAGGTTAAACTTTTGCGATTACGATAGCTTTACGATTCCTTTATCAGAATAGATTATGATCAAAATAGATTTGGAGCTTTTGTGGTGTTTCGATGATGTATTATAAAAGTGGATATTGTGGCATAATAGATTATGTAAGTGTTTGGTTACATAAATGCAAAAACTATTTTGAATTTCCAAAAGACAATTGTGCCCTTATGCTACATTCCTATCCTAATAGTGTTGAAAACAATGTTAGTTTATTTTTTAATCTATATTAAATTTCAATTAACTAAATAGCAGTTTAAGAAATAAATGTTAAATAAAGAACATTTATATTGATGAATAATACACAAAAAAGTGCTTGTTAGTAGTATTTATATTTAAATTTTTTTACGTTATGATACGTACGAAAATATTCATCAAGGGTTAATCTCAACCACTTTAGCAAAGAGTGCCAGGTGGCCCGTTGATTGTGCCCGTCGAGGTCATCCCGAGTCGTGTATCCAAACCCGCTCGGGTTCACCCGATCCCCAACCAACGGGTCGGGAACTCTGCCCAGGTCCACCTCGTCGCAGAGGCCGCCCAGGAAATTTTCATGGCATGCCCTAGAACTTCCCAGATAGTTTCCTACCTCAGGTAGAAGACTAATGGGAAGTCTAGATAGTTTCCTGACCCAATTAGGGAACTCCCATGATCTATGTCTTATTTGATTAGACTACCCTTATCAGGCCACTTACCTTGTACATGTGGTCTCTTGCATCTATAAAATAGGCCACTCATCCTCTTCAAGGGGGATCGCAATCTCACTTGACAGAATAGCAATATACAACACTCATACGCACATACCCGGCTGGTCTCTAGTAGTACCGCCCTTCTTGTTGGTTCACCAAAGGCCGCCGGTGATTGTTACTGCAAGTGCTCTGACACACCACGTAGACGTAGGTCTCCTAGTTAATAGGGCCGAACCACACTTAAATCCCTCTTGTTTTTTTTCTTCTTATTTTCTTCACCCAAATTTTGGCATCATCAGTTTGGCGCCGTCTATGGGAATTCGATAGATTTCTCAAAAAATAAATCTTTGACTGATCGACATGCCGCCAAAGAAGGGTAAGAAGCCTACTACACCAACAGGTCAAGTGGACGCACATGCGGGGCAACCGGCTGCCTCCATGACCTCTGAGCAGATCACCGCAGCTCTTGCGCAACTCTTGGAAGGCCAGTGGCAAACTTAGCAGCAATTCGAAGTGTTGTTGGCCCAACAAGATTAACTCCTTCAAGCCAAGGATCAACTCGGGAATGATGCACGTGATAGCATGCCCCGTGCAGACTCAATGATGTGCCCGCATAGCCCTAGTATCCCCTCCGACTTTGAGGTAATCCGAGAACGATGAGCATAGCTACGGCCCTGACATCGTGCCTGAGCCAACCCAAACTGGGCGGGAGATGCCAAAGAGATAATCAATAGTAGGCGCGTCGCCAGAAGGGAAGGGCAGGAATAAACGGCCCGGGAATCGGCTTGAGAACACCCGGCCAGGAGTCGTGGGGATCTTAGGCACACGATTACTCAGAGTTAGAGTCATGCCACATCCCTGCGCACAAATGCACTTTGAAGAAGAGGCTTCGTCATCTAACCCAACCTACCACACAGATACAGTGCAGGAGACTGGGAAGGAAGATGTCAAAGCCCAAATCAACGACCTGCAACAACAGATTGAGAAGTTGAGTCGCAGACCAAGGTGCGACTACACCAACACTAAAACCAAGTCACCCTTACCATCCGGATCGTAGGATTCCCGGTTCCTCGCAAATTCAAGCAGCCGCATCTCGATTCGTATGACAGATCAGGGAGCCCCGTCGATCATGTCCGGACTTACAATACTCAGATGGCATTAGTTACCAACGCCGACGAACTGCTCTGCCTAGCCTTTCCTAGCACCCTCAAAGGTCCAGCCATACAGTGGTTCCACGCACTAAACCCCGAACAGTCTACGACTTCAAGGTGCTCAGCAAGCTCTTCGTCAGCCAATTCATGGGAATGCTCGATTGATCATAGCCAGACACCCGATTGCTGGTCGTCAAGCAGTGCAAGAGAGAATCCCTAAAAGATTATGTTAACCGTTTCAATCAGCAAAAGCTCCAGATTCGCAACCTGAACGAAATGGTTGCAATCACAGCCTTCTGCTCGGGGGTTCAACACACTAAGGTTGCCACGTCGTTCCACCATGATCGGCCGGACACCCTGGTTGAACTCTCGGAGGGGGTTGTGAAATACATTGACACGGAGGAGTTCCTGAAGTCTAAGCGCACCAGCTTCGTGGGAGATGAATCCCCAAATTCCAAATGGAAACGCGAGGGTTCTAAGAGGGCTCGGGAAAGAAGCCGAAGCAGGATCAACAAATAAGCGATCGAGATTAGGCCCCGATCGCCTTCACGCCTCTTTCCCGGCATATTCAGGAAGTCATGGCCGTCGCCGAGGCTCAGAGGCTACTCAAATAACCGACAAAGCTGAAGATCCCACCCGAGAAGAGAAACCGGGACAAGTACTGTCGGTACCACAAAGATCATGGTCACGACACAAGGGACTATTTTAAGTTAAAGATTGCCATTAAGAAGTTGATCGAGTAAGGTCACCTCGCTGAGTTTGTCACTGCGGATAGATGAGCTCGGCCAGACACCTGAGCTCTCGAGCAGCTGCAACCCCTCGGTTATATCAACGTGATCTTTAGAAAAAACATTGGGCGGAGGTGATTTGTGTCAGCCAGAAAGAGGCATGCTTGGGCGTCCCAAACGGATGTCCTGCATATCCAATTAGCTAACTCCCTACTGCTTAATGTGCTAACGTTCTCATCCGACGATGTAAAGGACATGCACTGCCCCTGCGATGATCTGCAAGTAGTGACGCTTTCCATAGCCAACTATATGGTAAATAGGGTGTTAGTGGACACAAGCAGCTCCTCGAATATTCTTTTTGCCTCAACCTTTGATCAATTCGGAATATCAAGGGGCAGGCTCTAACCGGTAGCCACTCCCTTGTTCGGGTTCAACTGTTCAAGCACACAACCACTCGGGATGATCGAGCTGTCGGTTCTGATGGGAACCTACCCACAGCAAGTCTTAGTAATGGCTAACTTCGTGGTTGTGGAGGCTCCATCTGCATACAACACCATCCTTGGGAAGCCAACGCTCAATAAAGCCAAGGCGATTATGTCAACGTACAGCCTGGTTATCAAGTTTCTAATCCCCTTGGTCCGGGAAGCCTGAGAGGAGACCAAGCAACTGCCCGAAGTTGTTACGTTAGCTCCCTGTGCAGAGAAGCCATTGCAAAAACACTGAATGTCCAGGAGATGGACCCAAGGGATGCCAGAGATGGGGTAGGCTTGGTGGAGGAACTAAATCAAGTGGTGTTGGACCTCGAGTTCCCCGACCGGTCATTAGCATTGGCACTCTTCTAGAACCAATTCTCAAAGAAAATTTAATCCAATTCTTGAGAAAGAGCCAAGACGTCTTCACTTGGTGCCACGAAGATATGCCAGGAATAGATCCTTGGGTCTTGTCCCACCATCTTAATGTAGACCCGAGTTTCTTACCGGTCAAGCAGAAGAGAAGGGCATGGCCCCCGAAAGACAAGCAGCAGTGCGCGAAGAAATCGAAAAGCTCCTCAAGGAGAGGTCGGCCCGAGAGGTTCACTATCCCGACTGGTTGGCAAATGTGGTACTGGTCAAGAAAGGTAACGGGAAGTGGAGAATGTGTATGGACTTTACCGACCTAAATAGGGCTTGGCCCAAGGACTGATATCCACTACCGAGGATAGACCTCCTCGTGGACTACACGGCCAGTCACTCACTTCTCTCTTTTATGGATGCCTATTCAGGGTACAACCAGATCAGCATTGATCGGGAGAGAACTGATCATATTTATACGCCTTAACATACGTTTGTTAGTACTTTTTTATCCTGTTTTTGTATAGTTTTACTTCGTTTTCTATTTTCTGACAGGTTTTCGAAGAAAACAAGGAGATCTGGTTAAATAAGGTGAAAAGGCAGGAAGAAAGAAGCAAGAAAAACCACATCGCGCGCGAGACCCGCTCGCGCGAAAACCAAGAAATCGCTCGCGCGACCCGCTCGCGTGAGATCCCAGAATTCATTCGTATGACCCGCGCGCGCGACCTATCCAATTACTCGCTCGCGCGGCCCACTCACGCGATCCGTACAAAAATTAAAGTTGCGAATTCTGCTATACTGATGATTCCTACGCGAACGACACTGCCTAATTACGTCTGGAAAGCTAAATAAAGCAGTTTTAGTGCATTTCGGGTTAGGAAAGCTTCCAAAAAAACTTGTTGTAAATCTATATATACCCTATTTTACTTCAATTTAGGGGTTGGCAAATATTATACACACAATATACAACCATACTTTCAGTCATTGAAGGGGGGAATGGAAGGAGAAGAAGAAGAAGACCAAGGATTCCTATGGCCTCCTCCATCAACTACTTGCCATCTACCACTTCTATGGACAACTAAACTCTAGATCTAGGGTTTCAATGAAACCCTAGCCAAGTAATAGGGTGTATTTTATGTTTTATTTTAGTTTTATTATGTATAGATGACAGTTACATGTTCCGAGGATTTTTATAAATAAATCGTGCTTCTATGAATTAAATCATTACTTTCAAAGTTTATTCTTGTCTTAGATCTATTTTGACTGTGATGTGCTCAATGATCTATGCTTGCTGTGCTTGTTTAGATTATTTACATGTAATGGTGCTTAAATTGAATTGTGCTATCAAGTATCCGAATAGTCCATGCCTAGATTAGACAGATTATACCACAACCCTAGTTTAGTGTGGGATAATTCGTGCTAACCGAAGATGGATTATGTTGGTGCTTGAACCATAGTTATTTTCTTGACGGAGGAATTGGGCTTGTAGCTACAATTCCCCATTATCATCCAACTTAATAAGCTAAAGTAATTCGTAAATACCCTTATTATGAAGCTAGTGGTGGATTTACAATCCTAGGTTCCTTAAACATATTCATAAAAACAAATATTTAATTGCTTTCATAATTTAGATTTACTTTTATTGTTATTAGTTTAATTAAAATCAAATTAAAATCCACTTTTCTTAAATTAGGTAAATTTAGGTTTTAAAATTAAAGCGCGGTAGTTAATCAATCTCTGTGGGTTCGACCTTTACTTTCACAACTACAAATCTTTTGAAAAGTAAAGTATACTTTTATATCTTGATTTTGACAACATCAATTTTTGGCGCCGTTGCCGGGGATTGTATTACTACCTTTAGTTTTAGAATCTTAGTTTAGTTGATTCGTAAATATTAGATTAGGTTTTCTTTTCTTATTTTTCGTTTTATTTTGAGTTACTAACTTTTCTTTTTATTTTGTAGTTTCTCGAGTCATCAAATTCTAACGTTTCCGGGAGGAATAGCTTAGCGCATCAAAGGAGCTTACGCGAAAAAAAATATATAAATAAAATAAAATAAATTGCTTCTTTTGAAACTCGCTTTAAACCACTGTAAGTCAGGGCGCTGTGACGCACTATTTGCATTAGTTTAGGGTTAATTGCACTGCATTAGCTAGGAAACCCGGGGCGCTGGGCTTAACGCGGTCATTGCATTACAGGATAATATTCATGCATCACAGTAGTTGAGTGCTTGTTATCTTAGTTGCGTGATTGCTATTTGTTTTTTTTTTTTTTTTTATTTGGGTCAGTGTTTGTTTTTAGTTTATTTTCTTTTTAAGTTTATGTTTGGTACGCGTTCAAATAAACCTGAATTACATTTTATCGATCTTGAACTTGAACGTACTTTAAGAGTTAGTAAGTCCGCAACCCAAGCTTCTAGAGCTAGGCTGCAAGACGATGAATCAACGTCGAAACCGTCGTCGTTATTTGAGGCTGAAATTCAAAGTACCCTTAAATGATTAAGGAGAACTCGAACTTTTAAAATAGAACCTATTCCAATGGCCGACATTGGAAACAACAGAAATAATATGAATAATCTTAATATACCGCAACCTCCTCCGCTTAAAAATTACTTTATTCCGACGACTTACACGCCACAAACATGTATAAATTTACCAGAGGCGACGACATCTCACTTTGAGATAAAGTCGTCTACCATCTCGCTACTTCCATCTTTCCATGGCCATCTAAATGAAGATCCATATCAACACTTAGGAGATTTTCAAGATATATGCTCTACTTTAAAAATTCAAAACTTAACTGATGATGAATTGAAATTGCGGCTCTTTCCATTCTCTTTAAAAGATAAAGCTAAATACTGGCTTCAATCACTTGAGCCAAACACAATTAGAACATGGGAAGCCTTACACACCGCATTTTTACAAAAGTTTTTCCCTATTATGCGTACGAATCAGATAAGGAAATCTATAACAAATTTTGTGATGCAAGATGGGGAAGCGCTTTATGATACTTGGGAGAAGTTTAAAGAATTATTACACTCGTGTCTACATCATCAGGTTCCTAAGTGGCAGTTGGTACAGGTCTTTTATGAGGGACTTATTCCCTCAGTCCGTAATACCGTCGATGCTATTTGTGCGGGTACCTTCCTACACAAAAGTGCCGACGAGGCCTGAAAAATCTTTGAAACATTAAGTGAGAATTCGATGCATCAAGCTGTGTCAGTACGTTCTGAGGGATATCATTCACAACCTAAGAGAGAGGTAAAGTTCGAGTCAAGTCATTCAATTGAAATAAAAGAACTATCTAAAAAACTTGACCGACTTTTAACAATGAACCAAACGACAGCCCCACCCGCTCATGAAATTTGTGCATTATGTTCTGATCCGTCACATTCTATCCTAACATGTCCATCGGCGAGTCAATTTCCAGAATTCGTGGAGCAACACATTAATTCTATTCAACAATACCCACGAAATAATTATAATTCGACTACTAATAATCCGGACACGCCATGGAGAAACCATCCTAATTTCTCGTGGAAAAATAATAATAATAATAATAATAATAATAATAATGAGATGAGTAATTTCCCTAACGCTTATAGACCTCAACAATGTCAATACCAACAACCTCCTCCTCCACCTCCACGTAATAATGCATTTGAGGAGAAGGTGTTGGCCTCACTTGAAAGTTTTGGTCCGGTGATCCAGTTAGTACATTCCCACACCCAGTCCATTGCAAAACTGGAGTCCCAAGTGGGACAAATAGTTAACACGCTAAATCGTTTAACTGAGAGTAAGTTGCCAAGTCAACCTATTCCGAACCCTAAGGGACAATACGAGGTGGGTGGTACGAGTGAGCAAGTGAACGCTGTGTCAACTAGGACGACTACTCGAGAGGAAGAAGTTGTTGAGATTCCGAGGGAGGTTATGGGGGATGAAAACGTTAACTCGAATAAAGAGAAGGGTGAGGACGTGAATCAAAGTAGAAAAGAAAATGAACCGGTCCCAACTAACTATGTTCCAAAGTTACCTTTTCCACCAAACGTTGAGGGACGGTCACACTTGTCTAAGAAAGGGTCAAAAGCTGAAGATATACTCGAGGTGTTTAAACAAGTTAAAGTTAATATTCTATTCCTCGACGCTATAAAACAAATTCCCGCTTACGCTAAATGTCTTAAAGACCTATGCACTCAAAAACGTAAATTGCGTAGTCATACTCCGAAAAAGGTCTTTCTCACGAAAAATTTAAGTTCTATTTTCCAACACGCTACTCCGAAGTATAAAGATCCAGGTACGCCTACAATATCATGTGTCATAGGTGACACTGTCATCCATAGGGCTCTCCTTGACTTAGGAGCTAGTGTTAACCTTTTACCTTATCACGTCTATAAACAACTAGGACTAGGTGAACTTAAACATACGGCCGCTACAATACAATTAGCGGATCGTTCTGTTAAAATCCCTAGAGGAATCGTCGAGGACGTCTTAGTTAAAGTTGACAAATGCTATTATCCTGTTGACTTCATGGTCCTTGACACTGAACCCGTGTTAGATGCTAGGAAACACACTCCTGTCATTCTAGGTCGTCCGCTTTTAGCAACCGCTAACGCTCGTGTTAACTGTCGAACGGGGGTGATGAAAGTGTCTTTTGGGAACATGAACTTGAAATTGAATATTTTTAATGCTATGGATCAACCTCCTAAAGACAACGATTACCTATGTGATGCGGAGAGTGAGGTAAGACGGAATATTGAGCCTAACAGAGAATTGAATATGGGTGAGGAAAATAATATAATTTGTAATAAGCGGATGGATTTGAATAACCTGGACCCTAATGACGAATTTACTCAAAAGGTGAAGAATCGATTCGAAACCGAAAAGGATGAACCGTTGAATGAAGTAATACAAAGCGACATTCTTTTGGCTTACCACCGGGCTCCTCCTGACATCTTAAGGTGTATAAACTCCGATTTACGACCTCCATAAATCTTGAGCTAGACGGTCTAGCTAAAGACGTAAAAGATAGAGCTTCTTGGGAGGCAACCCAAGCTTTAATTCGTCCGTTTCTCTTGTTTTTGGATTTTTTGAGTTAGTTGTGGTCTTTCTGAACAGGTTTGGGGGTCGGAGTAAATTTATTTTTGATTAAAAAAAAAAAGAGAGAGAAAAAATGGCATCTCGCGCGCGCGGCCCGCTCGCGCGAGCCTACCCCTTAGAGAACATTTTTAAAACTTTTATGATATATAGCCTCAGTATCACCTCGCGCCACAATTCGCGCGCGCGAGGGGGTTCGCTCGAGCGGTCCGCTCGCGCGATCTGAGGAATTAGAAATTTTTCTTTTATAAAATATAAAACATGCTTCTGCTTAAATTCGCGGAGGGATTTGCGCGCGCGAGGCTCGCTCGCGCGGCCCGCTCGCGCGAGGTAGGGTTTTCTGGTTTTCTGTTTTGTTCTCTTCCATCCTCTTTCCATACCTGGTCAGTGATTTTTTTTTAGCCTTGTTTAGGTTCGTCTGTCTTTGTTTTTATAAGCTCTATTTGTTTCTTTTATTTTTGTTAAGTCTCTTGATTATAGTTTAGATTCTATTATTCTATTTATTAAAATAAAAAATAAAAAAAATTTGACATATTTATATATATATTAGCTGCTTTTATTATTTTCTTTGTTTGACTTTTATTAAGAAGTAACAGGTAACATTGAATTTTATTGATATATTCCTTTGTGTTCACCTATTTGTGAGTGCCAAAATCGAGGTATTATCATTCCTTCTTTACATACTCTCATTTATTTCGTTTTGTTGTTTCATTGGGGACAATGAAAAGTTTAGGTTCGGGGGTATGCACACGCATGCACATTATTATGCACTAATTTTTTTAAAAAAAAATTCAATTCTTGTGCTTAAATAAACGATGTTACCGACGTTTTTGCGATCTCTAGTCGATACTTCTTGTTTTGTAACTATGATTGTTATAGAATGATAAACAAGAGATTATGTGATTAAATATTTATTGAAGTCATGATGTAACGTTTTAAGTTATGTATCATTCTAATCGTAGTTTTATATCATAGTTTTGCACATAAACCTATGCATTGCACGTAGTCGCTTGAATACATGTTTGATGTGAACTATAATATGATTCGGATTTCTAGATAACATATGGTGGAGACTAAACCCGATGAGCTTTTGAGCCTATATTTTCTTTATAGAGGGTTATAAATACATCTTGTGTTAGTCGAATTTCATTTGGAATAGCGCATCTACTTGTTGTTAGTCTCATTATTCTTATTTTGGTTGATAGTCAAGTAAAATATTTGTTACCATACTAAATAATCTTCCGTCGTAAATGTTGAAGAACCATATAACCATAGGACATGATTTTAGGCCTTCTTTGTTTACCACTATCCAGAAAAGTGATAAAAATTTCCTTAATTCGCCCTTTGAGCCGTTAAAATGCCATTTCTTTTTGTAATTACCATTATCCTTGTTTTTGCTCCGACTTGACAAACTTGGAGTTCACCACTGAGAGATTTGTCAACTTTTAGTGGTGTTAAGGCAATGTGTGATTGGGAAGAAGAAGATAAGATGCTATGGGGATAGTTGCTTAGAAATCAATGAATAATCATCCGACAAGCAACGAAAAAAAAGGAAAAAGAATTAAAAAAAAGGGTTGAAAAAAAAAGAAGAGGAAAGAAATTAAAAAAGAAATATGAAAAAAAATTGTAAAGGATGAGAAGATGAAAGTTGGTAGAAGAGAGAATGAAAGAAATTGAATATGCCTTACAATGCCATTCTAAAACTACCTAACAAATCCTTTCTATCATTTTTCATTACCTGAGCCACATTACAACCTTTAAAAAGTCCTATTTGATCCTAGAAAACATGGTTTGGATATGTAAACGATGGGAGGGGGATTAAAACATGGTAATGATTAATTTTTCTTGATTATTGGCATCCTATCCATGAGACTACTGTTCTTTCGTGTCATGCGTCTTTTTCGAGTCATATGTGAGCGTTTCTTGTTTTGAAAACATATTTCCTTTACTCACATATTTTAAAAAAATTACACCTGTTTTTGAGTGTTTCATTTGAGAGTGTAATTGACATTGCAAGATTCGTAGTCGAACCATAGTTAGATGGTCATCCGAGTTATATTACAAGTTCATGACATGCGCGTGTTCATTTGACTACCATATCACACACGTGCAATTTTATGAGAAACTCTATTGATTTATACGATGCATGTGCTTGAGATTGTTTTTCATGATTTAGGTGGATGTTTCATTATGTTTCTTTATGTTCGTTGTTCTATTTCAAATCTTTGTTATATAATGAAGGAGTATTGAATATTATATTCTTTATTTTTAATAAAAGTAATAAATTGATAAGTTAATAAAGATGGTTGTGGGTGACTTGTTGATGAGAACCCTCACGAGACTTCACTCGTCCGACTAGGGACACCTAGGGGTTTAAAAGGCTTGTTGCATACGCTAAATGCAATCGTGATCCATGCGAGAATGGAGTAGTATGTTATTAGTAGCTTAGTTTTTATTTTAGTTTTGCTCGAGGACTAGCAAAATGTAGGTTTGGGGGTGTGATCGGGAGAGAACATATCCTATTTATACGCCTTAACATACGTTTGTTAGTACTTTTTTTGTATAGTTTTACTTCATTTTCTATTTTCTGACAGGTTTTGGAAGAAAACAAGGAGATCTGGTTAAATAAGGTGAAAAAGCAGGAAGAAAGAAGTAAGAAAAACCACATCGGGCACGCGACCCGCTTGCGCGAAAACCAAGAAATCGCTCGCGCGACCCGCTCGCGCGAGATCCCAGAATTCGCTCGCGCGACACGTGCGCGCGACCTGCCCAATTACGCGCTCGCGCGGCCCGCTCGCGTGATCCGTACAAAAATCAAAGTTGCGTATTCTGCTATACTGATGATTCCTACGCGAACGACACTGCCTAATTACGTCTGGAAAGCTAAATAAAGCAGTTTTAGTGCGTTTCGCGTTAGGAAAGCTTCCAAAAACTTGTTGTAAATCTACATATACCCTATTTTACTTCAATTTAGGGGTTGGCAAATATTATACACACAATATACAACCATACTTTCAGCCATTGAAGGGGGGAAAGCAAGGAGAAGAAAAAGAAGACCAAGGATTCCTATGGCCTCCTCCATCAACTACTTGCCATCTACCACTTCCATGGACAACTAAACTCTAGATCTAGGGTTTCAATGAAACCCTAGCCAAGTAATAGGGTGTATTTTATGTTTTTATTTTAGTTTTATTATGTATGGATGATAGTTACATGTTCCGAGGATTTTTATAAATAAATCGTGCTTCTATGAATTAAATCATTACTTTCAAAGTTTATTCTTGTCTTAGATCTATTTTGACTGTGATGTGCTCAATGATCTATGCTTGCTGTGCTTGTTTAGATTATTTACATGTAATGGTGCTTAAATTGAATTGTGCTATCAAGTATCCGAATAGTCCATGCCTAGATTAGACAGATTATACCACAACCCTAGTTTAGTGTGGGATAATTCGTGCTAACCGAAGATGGATTATGTTGGTGCTTGAACCATAGTTATTTTCTTGACGGGGGAATTGGGCTTGTAGCTACAATTCCCCATTATCATCCAACTTAATAAGCTAAAGTAATTCGTAAATACCCTTATTATGAAGCTAGTGGTGGATTTGCAATCCTAGGTTCCTTAAACATATTCATAAAAACAAATATTTAATTGCTTTCATAATTTAGATTTACTTTTATTGTTATTAGTTTAATTAAAATCAAATTAAAATCCGTTTTTCTTAAATTAACTAAATTTAGGTTTTAAAATTAAAGCGCGGTAGTTAATCAATCTCTGTGGGTTCGACCTTTACTTTCACAACTACAAATCTTTTTAAAAGTAAAGTATACTTTTATATCTTGATTTTGACAACATCAAGCATGTATCCCGGGGACAAAGAGAAAACTTCTTTCATCACCGACCAGGGGACGTATTGTTACAAGGTGATGCCCTTCGGCCTTAAAAATGCTGGGGCAACTTATCAACGCCTCGTCAACCATATGTTCATGGATCTGATCGGAAAAATAATGGAAGTATATGTTGATGACCTCCTAGTCAAAATCCCAGACGAGTCCAACCATCTCGAGCACCTAATCGAGGCCTTCAACATCTTAAAAAAATTCCGGATGAGGTTGAACCCGGCTAAGTACACATTTAGAGTTTCGTCCGGGAAGTTCCTGGGACATCTGGTCAGTCGACGGGGAATCGAGGTGAACCCCGAGAAAATTCAAGCCATCATAAACATGCGGTCACCTTGGTCAATAAAGGAAGTACAAAGTTTGGCCGGGCGAGTAGCTGTCTTTAACAGATTCGTCTCCCGAGCAATCGACCGGTGCCTGCCATTTTTTTAAATTGTCCGCCAAACTTTTCAATGGTCGGAAGAGTGCGAAGAGGCATTTCAGGAACTCAAAAAATACCTGACATCGCCTCCTCTAGTCTCGACGCCGTACTAGAGGAGGAATTGTTGCTTTATTTGGCAGTGTCACCCTCGGTGGTGAGCTCGGCATTAGTCAGGGAGAAGCACGGGATATAATACCCGATCTACTACACGAGCCGGGCACTACAAGGCACAGAAAGTAAATACTCCCACATCAAGAAACTCGCCTTCGCACTAATCATCTTCGCCCGTACTTTCAGGCCCATGTCATTGTGTTCCTCACAGATCAGTCACTCTACCGGGTCCTTGGCCGACCTAAAACATCCGAAGGGCTCATGAAGTAGGCAATGGAATAATCGAAGTGATCTATCGACCTCGTACAATAATCAAGGGTCAAGTGGTGGCAGACTTCCTTATGGAGTCCACTTATCTAGAAGACTTGGTGGAAGAGCTGTTTTCGCCCCATCTACTACTCGGTCCACTCCCTGACTTCCTGACCTGGGTACTCTATGTGAACGGATCCTCCAACAAACAGGGTAGTGGGGCAGGGATCATCCTGACCATGCCCGATAGGATTCAATTGGAGTACGCATTAAGGTTTGGGTTCCAGGTCTCTAACAACGAAGCCGAGTACGAAACCTTATTGGTCGGGTTGCAATTAGCTACCTCAATGGGCACACAGCAAATCCAAGGATACAACGACTCCCAGCTAGTTGTCAATCAGGAGTACGAAGCTCGGGAGAACAACATGGTGGCCTACTTAGCCCTAGTTAGGTTGGTCACCAAATAGCTAAAATGTTTCTTAATCAAGCAGATCTCGAGAGAGGGGAACACCAGGGATGACTAGCACGTCTAGCATCGTCTTTCGAGTCGGACTTGCCCAGGATAAGGGTGGAATATCTACTCGAACCCAGCGTGTCCAACTTAGGCAAAATGGACGTCGACCTGATCGATCTCGGGCCCAGCTGGATGGACCCTATCGTGCAGTTCCTCGTAAATGAAGGCCTTCCGGATGGGAAAGAGGAAGCCCAACGGGTAAAATACCGGGCAACTAGGTACCACCTTGTTGATGGGGTGCTTTACAAGAGAGGATCTACCATACCCTACCTTCGATATATCCACCCGTCCCAGGTCCAAGCAATTTTGTACTAAATCCATGAAGGAGTGTGTGAAAGCCATGTTAGAGGCCGGGCACTCTCCCGTAAGGCTCTACTGCAAGGTTATTATTGGCCAACAATTGCCCGGGACTCTCAAAAATACGTTAAAAGGTGTGACAAGTGCCAGAGGCATGCCAACAGGACTGACCGCCCGGCATAGTTCCAAACTCCAATTCTCAGCCCCTGGCCGTTTGCTCAGCGCGGCCTTGACATGGTCGGACCCCTACCTACGGTAAGGGGACAAGTCAGATTTGCTGTGGTATCTGTGGACTACTTTATGAAGTGGGCGGAAGCCAAGCCCTTGCAACTATAACCGAGAAGAAGATGGAAGGTTTTATTGAGAAAAACATCCTTAGTAGGTTCGGCGTCCCCCGGGTACTAGTCAGCGATAATGGCAGGCAGTTCGACACCCCGGTATTCAGGAAATTCTGCTCGGGCTACAATATATCAAATCACTACTCTTCTCCTGAGCATCCCTAAGGCAATGGCCAAGTCGAGGTGACAAACCGGACAATTCTGCAGTCTATTAAAACCAGATTTGAACAAGCCAAGGGACTTTGGGCTGATGAACTACCGACACTTTTGTGGGCCTACCGTACCACTCCTCGAGCGACAATAGGAGAAACACCATTCTCACTTACCTATGGCTTTGAGTACCCACAGAACTCGGATTGTCAACATTTCGGGCGGTAAATTTCAGCGAACAAGGCAATAAGGAAGCCCTTAGAGGGGAACTCGACCTAATCGAAGAAAAGGAGATTGGGCATATCTAAAGGTGGTATCATACAAGCAGAGAGTCACACGGTATTTCAACAACAAGATAAAGAACCATAGTTCTAGGTCGGGGACCTCTTCATCAAGGCAATCAATCAGTCAACCAAGGTCCTGAGTCATGAAAAACTCGAACCGAACTAGGAAGGCCCATACATAGTCACCCGGGTCAACTGTCTGGGAATCTACTAGTTACAAACGCTAGATGGACAGGACCTGTCACACCCTTGGAACGTGGAACATCTAAAAATATTATCAATAAGCTGTGGAAAAGAACAGGTTAGGGACTTATGTTTACACAAAGTTGTAGCTCTTTTTGAGCAGCTTTTCAGTTTGAATAAAAAGCTTCTTCTTTTCCAAAAAAAAAAATATTCCTTAGCGATTCCATAACATCGTAAAGACCTCGGGATCACACCCGAGGGACCAAAAAAAAAAACCTCAGGATCACACCTGAGGCACCAAAAAAAACCTCGGGATCACACCCAAGGCACCAAAAAGATCTCGGGATATCACCCGAGGCACCAGAAAGACCTCGGGATCTCACCCGAGGCGTCGCATGCTTAGGTTCACAACCTACAATGGGGGCAAACCCTCTAGGTGGCTGATGATAGCAATCTTAAAAGACCCTAGAACTACCAACATTCTAGGTGGTTACCTATGGTCATCGCCTCTACAGACCCCCGTCTTAGCAAAAGCTTAGGGGGCAGGAAGGCACAATGAACTAAACAGGCAATCACACCGGCCACTAACAAGATTCGGAACTAAGCGTAAATCGCCCTTAATATAGTCCCGAGTACCTATAGTGCCCAGAGTTAACCATCCGGGAAGTAACAGTTAAAAAATTATTATAAACTATCCTGGACGGGACCTAAGGACCTCCCGGCCATCAACGGCTCAGGAACCTAAAGGCATTATGGGTCCCTAACGACCAAGTGTTCCCTACTGGTTACAGTCAACCTTTTACTAAGGCGTGGTTCCACAAGGCTCACAACCGGTCGGACAGAGGCAATTATAAGCACACATAGGCATACGAATACAAGAATATAACAGTATTGCTGCAAAAAGGAGGCCTCGAAGGACCTTTTCATTACTTGTTCGGAAAATGTATGTACAATGCATGGGGGCAATTATAGCAGCCTCCCCCCCCCCCCTAAAAAAAAAAACCACACACACACACACAAAAGCATAGTCCGGGGACCAAGGGTCATCCACCACGACCACTTCATCCCTAGCAGCAGCATCCTCAGCTGGCGTATCTTCAGCGTCAGCCCCCTCAGCAGCCTGCTCCTCCTTCTAATAGTCAGATTCGGCCCAGGAATAGCCCGAGAGGTCCCAGTCCAGATGGTCGGAAGCTGCTCGCTGGGTCAGGTCAGCATAGCCTGTGAGGAAGCCAACTTCAAACTCCTCATCGGCGTCCTTCGCCCCCTCTTCTTGGGCAGTAAATGGCCTTAGGGCTTCCGCGGCCTCCGCAGTCGCCGCCTTTGCTTTTGCAGCCTTCCGGGTTGCCAGTTTGGTGGCAAAGAATTCCCGACTTCCCCCAACTCCAGGGCTAGGGCCCTCGTTTTCTCCTCCTCCACGGTGAGGGCGAAGTCCGCAGACTCCCGTGCCGCCTTCTCCGCAGCCAGGACGACCTTAGCAGCGACAGTCTTTCAGCCACCCTAGGCAGGTAAGCCTCGTCGCCAAACAGCCAACCTGTAGGAAGGAAATAGAAGCCATCAATATCTCAAATAAGAAAATAAGGAAAAATGTATGAAAAGCTACTTACCATGTGGCTGACACTATACAGCCAACTTGTAACAACCTACATTTTCATTTAATCTTAAATTGACATTTCTACAATTAATCTGTATTTGCATTGTCCTATTTAAATCAATATGTATTGTCTACTGTCATTAATTACAATTCTCATGTTTAGAATTTTATAACTTGTTTCAAAAAAATTTTGGGGCCAAATTGTAAATTTATAAATTTTAGTAACACCAGTGTTGAATTTCAAATCTGTATTTCAAAACGGTGAAAATAATTTCTTTTAACTCAAACAGTATTTTTATAAAATCGGGAAATCATTTCCTACATTAAAATGAATTTTCTATATTTTTGTGGTGATCACCGCGCCGCGAAAATTCCAGTTTATGTCCAAAATTGTCCGCGCTATGTTAAACTTCCACAGATTTTGGAAGTGATGTAAAGTTAGACATGACATACACTTTACTTTCCATTTATGGCAACTAATCATTTGTCAGGGCCTTGTTTGGATAATGCTTTATTGTATGTGTAATTGTTGTGCCATAAGCTTGTTTTCCCAAACACCTTTGAGTTGGCCCCTATAGACCTATATTTGACCCTTAGTGTATCTGTGGAGATCAATCTGTGCATATACGTATATATTTATTGTATGTGTTTAGTTTATAGTTTATATAATTAGTAAAACTAAACATCAATTTGTTGAGTGAGAGAGGTGGTTCTTGGGCTCCAAGTTCCCCATTTTGTCTTCCTATTTAACTCACACCTCTCTCTATTGCACACACAATCTGCACATCTTCAGAATCTGTAAACACAGAGAGAAAAGAGAGAGCTGAGAGTTCATAGTTTCAGAAATTTTAGAGAGAGAATAAGGAACTTCAATCCTCCATAGCCAAAAGCCTGGAGTATTTCTTATTGTGCTTATCTCTCTCAACTAAATCTCTAAAGCTTCAATCAGTGAGTATTATTAACTCACTCTTAAATGTAATTCATGCTTAGTTATTGCTTGGGTGTATGTGATTGTTAATCTCCATTGATGATCATACGTTTGAAGTTTCATAGCTTGAAATCAAGATTTTTCAAACTCAACCAAAATTCATTTTCTTAGATATTTATGAAAGATTATGCATCATATATGCCATGTTTAAAGTTTTAGAGTAAAATTTGTTCATCTGAAAAAGTATATTAGAAATTAAGTTTTGTTAACTTTTAGTTTTTCATAAAATTCAAGAGTTATAGATTGATTCTTGTAAAATTAGTTATGAATTCTTAATCCTTGTTGAAAAATAAAGAGATCCATATATAACATGATATATATACTAACAGTTCTGAAAATGGGTCAAGAAAGGCCCTGAAATTCTGAAACAGGGGAGTTCCAGTGAGGAAGACGAAGCCTCTACTTCATCTCGTGCGCGCGATCGCGCGAGCGAGGGTCGCGCGAGGTGGCTGGTTCTAGGCAGACAGAAGAGGGTTTTAAAAGAAAACGAAAATTGGGCACATCACGCGAGCGATCCGCGCGCGCGATCTCCCTATATTCTGAAAAATGGAAAACTTTTAATAAAGAAAAGGGAAAATTGGGCATATCGCGCGAGCGACCTTCGCGCGAGCGGCCCGCGCGCGTGACTTTGGGCAGTTTCTGGTTTTTGCTTATTTTATGTTAAGGAACAATTTGGGTGATGTTTCATGGACTTTTAAAGTTATGTATGGAAAATTTACTAAAACAGAATCCAATTTGGTTATGTATGGACGATTGAAATGATGTACTACGACTTAACAATCCTCGTACGCACGTCGTTATATAATTCAGTGATTTGCCTCATGTTTTAAAGTTTCCTGGCATACATGTGGAGTCAGTTGTACATGCATGGTGAGTGTGAATGTTGGTCAGTATGGAAAAGAGTAATGGACAGTGTGGTATAGTGAGTGTGATTGAGATTGTGTTGTGGACACTCCCTGGTAAGTGAGTGCCAAAGTGTGTTGTGATTGAGATTGCGGCGAGGGTATCTTTGAAATATGATGGTGGCAAAACTGGACACTCCCTGACGACCATGGTAGTGTCAAAGTGTGTGAAGCCGAACTTGGACATTCCCTGGCACCCATGGTAGTGCTAAAGTGTGGCCTACGGACACTCCCTGATACCCGAGTCTGGATACTGCGTGAGGGTTCCTCTGGTATTTGCATGGAAGATTAGGTATTAAAGTGTGAGGCATTGGACACTCCCTGGTACCCCGGACCAAAGTGTGAAGCAAACTGGACATTCCCTAGCCCCCTGTGCTAAAGTGTGGCTATCAGAGTATTTTAAAGATACTAGTGTGTGATAGTGGGTTGTTGGGTTTTGTCGAGAGAAAAGAGTTGGTAAGATGAGATGGTGCATTGTTCTCATACACGGTCACATATATGTGAATTATATCTTTTAAATAATATTGTGCTTGTTTCCTAAAATGACCTCCATGCTTTAATGAAATTTATTAGATTAAATGGGAATTGGAAAGTGGTAAATGAGTATGTGTTACATTCAAAGTTATGTTTTTAATACTCACCAGCTTCTTGAAGCTGACGGCGTTGATGCGTCCTGGACATTCGTGTTCAGGTTTTTCAGGTTATGATCAGGCTGAACATTATGATTATGCTAATTGAGAACGACTGCTTGGAAGAAAGACTATTATCTATACTCCATGTTTTAAGTTATAAACTGTTTTGTAATAAGGATGACTGTAATAGATATTAAGTTATTGTTTTGATTTAAGGCGGTTTGTGCCTTTAGAGACCCCGTGCTGTAATATGTAATAAGTTAGAAAAATATTTGTAAGCTTTTATTGCTCTACTCTGATTATGGTTTTATGTTGTTCGACGTTTGGGACGGAATCGATCCTTCAAACTGTCGCGACCTACGGGTCCATAAAGGAAATTAAACGCTTTCCATATTTATGCTACGTCAGGGCGTGACACAACCGATCAGGGCCTGGAGCACTTGTCCACTTGGCTTTGCAATAGCCTGGGTCGGACCCTTCCTAGGACTTCGTATGCCATCTTTACCGCCTGCATCCCGGTCGGAATGTCACGTGGCCTCTGGGGTGAAGCGATAACACGAGGAGTCGACGCACCGCCTGGTATGGCGTCAGCAGGGCGTGCGAGAGGAACAGTAACAGTCACTCCGGGAGCTGACGTCCCGGCCATTTCTTCAATCGTGCGGGCCCCCCGGTGAAGTCTATTCAGTTACTGGCCCTCAGTGGGGCCTTGCCTCTTTCTCCTCTGGCCAGTCCAGGCAGCCAAAACAGCCTCCTTTTTCTACAAAGCAGCCACGTCTCTGGGAGCCATCTCTGTGAAACCAAGGAAAGCTACATGTCAACTACACGTGAAAATTGATCAAGTAGCGAGGCAATCAGAAAATAATCAGAAAACGTACCAGTGATGATCGGAGGGAACACGGGAACATCGAACTGATGGTTGGGCTCGTAGTAGGTCTGCTGATTCCTTGTCTGGGTCAGCAGTTTGTTGATATCAGTGCGGTCCTCGGCTAAGGACAAGATTCTGGCCTGGCACTCGTCGGGAATGCTGGGCGGGTCGGCTGATCTCATTGCAAGACAAAGGGCAGTTAGCTCCAGCATAACAGCAATGTAAAATAAAACAAGAGAAGACAGGAGCTTACTCCTCAGCTTCCCCGCCCAAGAGGTCCTCAACTGTATTCCCTGGGCCTCCTCATAAAGCCCGAGGGTGGATACGTGGCAGAATTTCTTCTTCCACCCTCTGTTGTTGCTCGGGCTATTGACTATAATTCTCCTCTCCTGTTTGGCTCCTAGCGAAAAGAAGCCATCTTTCCTGTGAACTGGGAATGGTCGGTGTGTCCAGAAAAACTCTTGTATGGTGAGCTCCTACCCGAGAATCTGGGGCCACAGGGACATAGCCCCCATTAAGAACCTCCACCTGTTCGGAGCGAGTTGTCTGGGAGTAATTGTAGACACCCCATTCTGTCGGCTATCGGATTTAGGATACCCATAGCTTGGCGGTTCACAATGATCATAAAAGACTCAAAAGGACTCTTGGAAGTCGGCTCTATCTCTCAGAATGCTCAGAATGACCAAAATGCCCCTGAAAGCTCGGAAGCTCCCAGATTTGGACCAAAAGTTCTGGAAACATGCTACGTCATAAAAAAAACAATAAATTGAGTTTTTAAGTGAAATCGGATGAAATCGTCAGCTCCCAGAGACCCTCGGAAGTCCCAGAAGTTCCCCGAAAGTCCCTGTTGACCGGTTTGACCAAGGTTTAACCAGGTTTGACCAGAGTTTGACCAAGTTTGACCAAAATCGTCCGAATTCACCGGAATCATTAGAAAAGTATTAAAATGAGTTTTAAAAGAAAATCGAGCGAAAACGTCAGCCCCTGGGAGCTCCCGGAAGTTCCCAGAACTTCCCGGGAATCTCAAGTTTGACCAGAATTTGACTTTAAAACTGGGGCGCCGTAACAATTTTCAAATATTTTTCATGGATACTTGAGGTCAATAGCTTTCCAACGGTATATTGCACACAATTTTCGGATTTAAAACGAGTTTATTATCAATTTCCGAAGACAAAAAAGGCGATCAAATCGGCTTTTATTGCGAATAGTATACCGCAAAAATTTTCAAAGTGACCTATCCCTGAACTATTTTTTATGCAAATTAGACTCCATTACCTTTCCAACGGTATATCACAATCTCAGTTTGGAGTTCATACGCATTTTCTGTGAATTTCGGACGAAATAGGGCCTTTTCGCGAATACCGGAACCTCAGGGGGCCTAAACAACATTATCTGGACGAAGGAGGAGCAGTGCCGCCGTGGCACTGGCCCAGTGCCGCCGCGGCACTCGCCCCCAGAACAGTGTGTTTTTGTAATTTCTTTTGGGGGTCCATTTTGATTAATTTAAAACCAAAACGACGTAGTTTCATGATTTCAGATGTTTGGGACCAATGAGAATACTTCTAAAATCCCAAAACCACCCCAAGTTGGCCTATATAAACCCCCCATTGCTCTTCATTTTAGGGGAGAAAAAATGAAAGCTTAGAAAAAGTTTGGGAGAGAAAGTTGTAGAGATAAGGTTAGAGTAGAGAGAAAAGAAGCTTTCTTCTTTGATTTTCAAAACAAAAGTGAGTTCTAAACTTTGTTTTGACCTCATTACTCTTATTTACTTCAACATTCAATACACCCAACCACCATTTTAGTGAGCATTTAAGAGAGTGGAAGCTTCTTCCATGTTCAATGTCATTACATATGAGTGAAACACCATGCTACAAGTTCTATACATCATGAATATCATCTATTGATTGCTATCTATTTGCTTGCTTGTTTATATAATGTTCAAATCTTCTCACCTCATTTCTTTTTTATTTTCTTTATTTACTTACTAGTTCATCATCATCTAAGTGATGACATGAAGTTTGAGGTGAGTGAATCCTTATGGATAGTAGCTCTTAACCTCAAAAACATGTTTGATAGATGATGATCATAACTTCAATACCTCCAAGGTATTCTTGAAGTTATGTTTAAAATGAAAATAAGTTTCTCCAACAATCTTGGAGGTTCTTGATGATGAGTTGAATGTTGGAATTTTAAGTGGTTATAATCTTTATTGAGTATTGAAAATACACTTTCAAAACCTCTATTTCAAAACCCCCCCTCAATCCCTCTCATTTTGATTTCAAGAAAGAAAACCTTGTTTTCCCCAAAATCTTCAAAACAGTGAGTCAAAACAGTGAGTGAGCTGAGTTCAAAGATTTCTCTAGAACTCAATACATGGATACAAGGCCACTTGGAAAGTCTTCCTAACTCATTGGAGAACACCATGATTTTTGGTTTGACTTGGAAGTACTTGAAAATGGTCCATTTGGACCCAAACATTCTGCCTCTGCTGTCATAGCAGCTTAACTAACTTCCAAGTTCTTTTTCAAAAATATTTTCCCAAAGGGGTGGTCCCAACTTATTTTTCCCTTAAACTTCAATGTATTAGGAAATGCTCTGTATAAAATGGGCCCCTAGATCATCTGTTTTCATTTTCTAAGATATTTCAACATTTCAGTCGACAGTACGGACTCTGTTTTTGAGTGACCTTCATTGTTTATATGATTTCTCTCAATCTGTGATAGTTATTAAAGATTGGCTTTTTGGGTAGTGTTCTAGACACAATAAGGAAGATCTCCATAAACAATCATGCATTTAAAACATTCCTAACCCCTCTTTTCCATTTTTACAAGATCATGTTACTGTTCTGTCTACTATTCACAGCAAGCACCTTTTAACTTTCATTCTTTGATTTGATGCTTACATGCACTCCAAATTAGTTCATATCTTAGGAAGTAGTTCATACTACATTTGTACATATCCCATATTGATTTCATTCATTCATTCATACACCTTTTAGACTTCTAAGCCATTCTAGGATTCCATGCACACAAGGCACACTACAACCTTAGTACAATCTAGATACATACATTGCATCCATGCAAAGATTTGGAGCTTTTGTGACTCCTAATCTAAGAAGATTATAAGGAATGATCATGATCACACGTTCATGCTTCCCCTCGATCTAATCATCCTTTCTCATCCGTCCCGGGGATTGAGAGATCTTCTTTTCCCAAAGATTAGCATGCATCATTCTAGCTTACTAAGCATACTTTGATCCTTTTGATTTATTTGTTTTAAGAACAATTCATGTCCCCCCCCCCCCCCCCCCCCTTTTAGATTAGGAAGTCTTGATTATTTGATATATGATTAGACGATTTTTCCTAGGTTTATTTATGTGATCCTTCACTTTTGCATTGTATGATATTTGACTTAGATCTTATGAATGATATCTTATCTTTTGATTTTCAATTTCAAGATTCTTATGTGATGTAATATACTATCATAGTAGTAATTGCCGAACCACACATAGTATAAGATGATTATTTGGATGCTAATTGAGGCCCGTCGAGAGACGGGGCGAGTTGAGGGTGTTTTAGTCGTGACAAAGGCTCCTTCCTCTCTCGTACCAAAACCCCGAGCCAAGTTCTTTGGTTATGAATGGCCGGTGCCCTTTATCCGTTTGGGTGAGTCAAAATTAGGTTTCTTGGTTCCTTAAAGACCAAGTGGCGACTCTGTATCTGTTTTCAACAGACCTTTGCTCTTTCTTTGATTAAGATCAAACAGATTTCAAAAGCAAACAAAGTGGTGGAACCCCGCGTGTCCACAATCTGGCGACTCCACTGGGATATTTTTATTTTCAAAACAAAATAATACAGAGGTTTGACTCATAAGAAGCATCCTTAAAATCATTTTTTTACTGTGTCTTGTTCACCACATTGCACTTCTGCATTTCCCCTCCGACTGTGTCTGAAACGCGGCGCTGACATTGTTCAGGTCTTGCTGTGCCAGGGCACAAGTCACCATTGATACTGTACCTTCCAAGGTATATCAAAAAGAGTAAAAACCTCCGTACTGTCTCTCCGACGGTATATTGGAACTCTCGTCAATGGACGCTCTTTGACTAAACCCAGCCTTTGCATATAGATTCCTGTAGATCCTTTCATAGAACTATTCATTTGTCTTTTCAAATAGGACAATGTGATATAACTACTGTATGCCCTGACGGGATTACCCGCGCGGTGTAGACGCTTATGTGGCATAGAACAGAACCTCTTTCTTATGATTCCCAAGGCAATCACTCACATGTGATCACATTGAGTTGACTTGCCTAGGCACCATGATAAGGATGTCTGCTCCATGCTCACAAAGATATACACCGCAAACCTTGTTTGTTGGTCTTGAGACATAGGAGTATGAAAACTTGCTAGACAATATGATCACCATCATCACCTATTCCCGTCGTATATCCTTATTTCTTCCATAAACTCTACCCAACTCATCAGGATATCCCTGTTTCTCCTAGAAACTCTGTCCGAATCACCCATATTTCCTAGAAATCCCTATTTCTCCCCAGATTACCTAGAAATCTCAATTTCTTCCAGAAACTTCGATATACTTATATCTCCCCAGATATACTTGCTCTCCCCAGAATACCCAGAAACCTCAATTTTTCTTAGACACTCCGATATACTTGTTTTTCCCAGAAACTCTGCCCGACTTACCCAGTTATACCTGTTTTTCCAGAAGCTCTGCCCAAATCTCCTAGATTCTCCAAAAATCCTAGCATCTCTGCCCAAATCACCTTAAAATGCCCAGATATACTTGTTTCTCCTAGAAACTCTATCCAAATTTCCCAGAAATACCCATAGTACTTGTTTCTCCCAAAAAACTCTGCCCAAATCACCCAAAAATGCCCAGATATACTTGTGTCCCCTAGAAACTCTATCCATATTTCTCAGAAATACCCAAAATACCAGTTTCTCCTAGAAGCTCAGTCCAAATCAACCAGAAATCCTTATTTTTCCTAGAAACTCAAATGACTTCTAGAAATTTCTCCGAATCTTCCAAATCCATGTTTCTCCCAGAAACTCTATCCAAAATTCCCGAAGTATCCCGAAAATCCCTGTTATCCCTTGGTGATCATACTGGAAAGTAAGGTTAGCACACTCTGTATGGCTAGGACCTTATTTGTTTAGCTGCTATCTGTTAGAAATAGGAGCATCATATAGATTAGGGCTTACATCCGTATGCTTGTCTCATATGCATACACAATTCCTACCAGTCTCTGCGCACTATCTCAGTCAGTCTGTACACAAGTCTGTCCATACCTGTCACTGTCACTGTCTGTCTGATTGCCTCTGTCAGAATCTGATACACTTCTCCTCTCGAATCTGTAGGTTTTTATAGATTCCCAAAGTCAGCCACTGGGATCCTCGTCCTGGGTTGGAAGTTTAAACAGTCGTTTGGTCAAGATCTGCCCGCCAAGTTACTTCAGCATGAATCAAGAGGAATTGGAAAATAAGGTCACTGTGTTGGGAACAACCATAAGCCAGCAATCTGATCGCCTGGCCCAAGTTTTGAGTTTCATGGAAGAACTGAAACAACAGCAGTCACGGTACCCACCTGGTTTCCCACCACAACTAGGGTTCATACCACCACCACCGCCTGGGTTTGGACCGCCTCCCGAGAATAATGGGGAAGAAGACTGGTTTCAAGGGGTCCCACCGCTTGCATATGAGAAGAAGCTCCAGGAGAAAATGGACAAAGTTGACAAGCTTGAAAATGTGTTGAGGAAGAGCAAAGGGGTTGATGATTACATGTTAGACCTGGAAGGCCTCTTTGAGCCCATCAAGCTAAGGCTGCCCGAGAACTTCAAAATGCCTGAAATTGACCGTTTTGATGGAACAGGGAATCCAAAAAGTCACATCAAGTTGTGCATGAGCATCTTCCAATCGATGGGCTGCACTCATGAGCACATTGCAATGCTGTTCCCGCAAACCCTTAAGAATGCCGCACTATCCTGGTTCCTAACCCTTGAAGCCTCCAAGACCCGAGTCTGGGAAGACGTTGCTAGAACTTTTATTGATCACTACTCTTACAACCAAGAGTTTGATATCACCATCCGGGATCTAGAGACTACCAGGCAGAACTTCAATGAGTCCTTCACTGCGTTCTTGAGCAGATGGAGGAATAAAGTGGCTTAAATGATCCACAGACCTGTTGAGAAAGAGCAAGTACGTATGCTGGTCAAGAACATGCAACCAGTATATCATGACAAGCTATTCTACCAATCCATCTCCACATTCGAAGAGCTATTTGAAATAGGCACCAGAATAGAGGATGCCATCAGAGAAGGAAAGTTCAAAAAGGATGAACCCCAACACCAGTCCAAGAGACCTAACTACTCCCCGGATATCAATGCACTTAGCAACCAATCAATGGCCTGCGCCCTTCGTCCATACTAGTCCATTCCGCTAAATCGCCCAAAAGGTCCTCGCAAATTCTCCAAACTTGATGTTCCTCTTTCCACAGCCTTGGACCACCTACTCAAAAAGGGCTACCTGTAGCTCCTCCCTCATAAGCCGCTACCAGATCCTATACCCTCCCACTACAATATGAGCCTACGATGTGCTTATCACCAAAATCTAGGCCATACCACTTGATCGGGAGAGAACTAATCCTATTTATACGCCTTAACGCGCATTTGTTAGACCATTTTATCTTGTTTTTGTATATTTTTACTTCGTTTTCTAGTTTCTGACAGGTTTTGGAAGAAATTACCTAAACCGGGATAAACAGGGTGAAAAAGCACAAAGAAAGAAGCTGAAAAAGCCAGTTCGCGCGCGCGACTCGCGCGCGCGAAAATCCGAGAATCGCTCGCGCGATCCGCGCCCGCGAGAATCCAGAAATCGATCGCGCGATCCGCGCGCGCGAAGTCCAATTGTCGCGCTCGAGCGACCCGCTCGCGCGACCCGCTCGCGCGATATGTGTAAAAATCAAAGTTGCGTATTTCAGTATACTGAAGACTCCTGTGCAAACGAAACTGCTGAACGACGTCTAGACTGTAAATTACATCAGTTTCAGTCCGTTTCGGGTTGGGAAGGCTTCCAAAACTTGTTGTAAATCTATATATACTCTATTTTACTTCAATTAAGGAGTTACACACCCATACATACACATTCTACAACCATACTTCCAGCCATTGAAGAGAGGGAAGCAAGGAGAAGAAGAAGAAGACCAAGGGTTTCCATGGCCTCCTCCATCAACCTCTTGTCACCCATCACTTCCATGGACGGCTAGATCATAGATCTAGGGTTTCAATGAAGCCCTAGACGAGTAATAGGGTTTTATTTATGTTTTTATTTTAGTTTTATTATGTGTGGATGACAGTCACATGTTTAGAGGATTTTTATAAATAAATCGTACTTCTATTGATTAAATCATTGCTTTCAGAATTTATTCTTGTCTTAGATCTATTTTGACTGTGATGTGCTCAACGATCTATTCTTGCTGTGCTTGTTTAGATTGTTTACATGTGATGGTGCTTTATTGATTTGTGCTATCAAGTATCCGAATAGTCTATGCCTAGGTTAGACGGATTAGATCACAACCCTAGTTTAGTGTGGGATAATTCGTGCTAACCGAAGATGGATTATGTTGGTGCTTGAACCATGAATATCTTCTAGTTGGAGGAATTGGGCTTGTAGCTACAATTCCCCATTATCATCCAACGTAATAAGCTAAAGTAATTCATAGATATTCCTATTATGAAGCTAGTGGTGGATTTGCAATCCTAGGTTCCCTTAAATATTATTTAAAACAACTTTAATTGCTTTCATAGTTTAGATTTATTTTTATTGTTATTTAGTTTAATTCAAACCAAATCAAAAGCCATTTTTCTTAATTAATTAGACTTAGGTTTTAAAATTAAGAGCTGTAGTAATCAATCTCTGTGGGTTCGACCTTTACTTCCACACTGCAAATCTTTTGAAAAGTAAAGAATACTTTTATATCTTGATATTGACAATATCAATTTTTGCGATCAGTGCATTCGCCTCCGCCATGACATTCAGAACCTTATAGAAGATGTCCCCTATCCTAATCCCATCCACTATCTTGGCTTGGACCAACTGATCGAATGATCTCTTCCGTCGATGCTAATGAATGTTGAAGCTACGCAGTAAAGTGATGGTGTTTGGAACTTCTGCTAAAAAAAAATAGAATAAGAATAATAAATGGGTCGCAAAGACACTCCATTTGAGACCAGGTCGAGTCAAGTTGAGTCTGTTCTATGTTCCGAGTCCATTTCAATTCTAGTCTTGTGATCAAGTCTGTCTGTCATCGAGTTGTTAATAAGTCTATAAACCTTCTCTATTAATGGAATGAAATCTCATTTTGCTTAATCTGATGTGCCTAGTCATAAATGCATGAATCACTAAATTGAAGTGTCACTTTTCAAATTACCATGGATATTACTCTGGTAATAATTTTTCTACGACAAAACAAAAAAGAATCCTGAAAGGTTAAAGTCGATTTCACGCTGACACTGATGAAGAGCTGGAATTGAATAGTCTTACTTTAAGAATTTAAAGATGCTTTTGCTTCAATCTTGAAAAGACATACTTGAAACTGACTTGGGGCTTGCTCAACACCCTTTTTCCACCATTTTGAAGCCTTAAGCCCAATCCAATTGGGAGCCACGCAATCTGTCCGATTGAAAGCAATGCAAACTTAGCCCTTGATGGTAGCCAAACATCTCAGTGAGTTTCATCTCCACTTTCAAAAACAAAAAAAAAACAAAAAAAAAAAGAAAGAAAAAGAAAAGAAAAGAAAAGAAAAAGCTCGCCAGGTTGAAAACCCGAAAGGGCACCTGGGCAAAAGTTAGAGCTGAAAAAGGTGTTGATTTCCAAAATCTGACCCTAGCCAGTCAAAATGTTGGAGAAAAATTTTGATGAAACAAATGAGAGAATCATACGCTTCAAGATACATCTTAAGAACGTGTCAAGATCACATTTCAAAAGGCACGGAATGACCACAAATAAATTCCGAGAGCTGACATGCACATTCTGGAATTCTGAGATTGCGATTGAAAGATTTCACAAGAATCAACTACATTAAAAAGCAAAATTGACTGGCTAGGCGAAAGTGAAAAGGATCAATCCTCAAAATAAAAGAAAAAGAAAAAGAAAAAGAAAAAGAAAAAGAAAAGAAAAGAAAGGAAGATTGAAACTAAATCCCTTTATTCAAAGCTACCACAAGTGGCTCAAGTTTGAACTTCTTTGACGATTGGTTTGAAAAACCCTCATACCTCAAACCCCTTATTTCAGACATTGCTTTGAACTACACTCGACCTGATTCCTGCTCGGGGATACGTAGGCAACCACAACGGTTCAGTCATCCCACCTACCTAAAAATCAACCCACTTCTTTCCGACCATGGCCCGAACTACGTTGGACCTGATCCCCACTTGGGGGTACATAGGCAGACTTTCAAAAAAGAAAAGGAAGAATGGCTCGCTAGGTCGAAAATTTGAAAGGACGTCTAGGCAAAAATTAGAGCTAAATCCAAAGTGAGCAATAACAAAAGAGAGAAAAGAGCTCGTTAGGTCACCTCACTGGTGCCTAGGCAAAAGTTATGAGCATTTGAGACATTAAAGTCACGGTCCTTGCCTCAAGCCAGAAATCACCTTCCACACTAGGGGCAAACTTTGGCTACTCGCCTCGTTTGCCTGACTTTTACTATCTACCCTTCATACAAGGGGCAAACTTAGGTCACCTACTGAGGTATCAATCGATTGAGCCCTGATGTCAATCGATTGACATCAGCGATTCAAGAGGGCTGCCCACAACAAGGTCTCACGTCCCCCTTTTCATCATTTTAGTGGTCTTAAGACCATGAGGGGCTCCCTCTTTTGATTTGGACAATGAAAAGGATGAGCAAGTGAAATGGGTTTTTGGTGGTTACCTCAACCGGAATCGCGGCAAAGAGTTCGCCCCCAAATTAGCTGACGACAAGATTGATGATGATAAAGATGATGGTGATGACGTGAGGCCCGAATCCCTCTCCTTCTTCCTCACTCTTTGTCCATACAGGAACAGAGGCGGTGGAGATTGGTTCGGCCGAGAGCGACGGTGGAGGTTAGGCAGTGAGGATGATGATGGTGAAGATGATGATGGATGTTATGAGAGGGGTCTCCTTCTCACTTCCCTGGAAATCGCCTCCTCCCTCTCTCTCTCACAGAATTTGAATTGAAATGAGGGAGAGGGAGAAGAACAGACATTACGTCTGGAGGGATTTTCAATCGATTGACAATATATGTCAATCGATTGAACACAATTCAAGTCAATCGATTGAACAAATTGTCAATCGATTGACAACCATTTATACCAATCGATTGACAATAATATCAATCGATTGAAAAAGAAATTCATGGGAACCCAAATGTTCCTCATGTGATCACCCCCAACAGTTTTAAAAATGCATTTTTAAGACAGAAACAAAACTTTTGATCATTCAAACAAGGATTAGACTCATCAATCACACAAATAGGAAGAATTTATTCCAAACATCATCAATTCAAAGTTCGAAATGGATTATAATCATCCAAAGAGTACAAGATCTTGGTCAAGAAACAAACAAACAAAAAGAAAAACAAGAATAAAAAATTCTGTCTTATTCAACTGCTACAAGAACTATCAATTTTGCTCAGGTTCAGGGGAATAAAAGTCTTCTCCTACAGCATAATCCACGGAGTACTCCACAACTTCTCCGTCTGAATCGATTTGAAGGTCTTCCAGAATTTCTCGAACTGCGCAAAGCAAATCCCAGGTATTCATATTGGCGATTACCGCAATAGGGGAATCTGGGCATGAACTGGAAAGTGGAGTAAAAATTGGCCTTTCTTGCTCCCTCTGTTCTGGGGTTCCTGGAGAACGGACCCCATGGTAGAGCAAATGTGGCAGGAAGTGCAATGGATTCATCCTATAGCCAATCAAAAAGACAGAATAAGAAAAAAAAAGAAACAAAGAAGCACACAAAGAAAAGAAAACTACTATACAACAACATCAGGTTCTCAAATTTCAAGAAGAATAATCAGGATCATCCAGGTGGATGGTCTCTGATTCTGGTTCGAACCTCTCCAAAAATGGTTTTAAACGTTGTCCATTGACTTTAAAAGCATTACCATTCTTGGGATTAACGATTTCTATTGCTCCGTGTGGAAACACTTCCTTGACAACAAATGGTCCTATCCACCTTGACCTCAGCTTCCCGGGAAAGAGATGAAGTTTTGAATCGTAAAGTAACACTTTCTGCCCCGGTTCAAACTTCTTTCTCAAGATCGATCGATCATGCTTAGCTTTTAATTTTGACTTATAAGTTCGAGCACGATCATATGCATCATTCCGGAACTCTTCCAATTCATTGAGTTGTAATTTCCTCAATGTACCACTTTCATGGATATCAAAATTTAGCAATCTCGTTGCCCAATATGCCTTATGCTCCAATTCCACAGGCAAGTGGCAAGCTTTTCCATAAATTAGCCTGTAGGGAGACATCCCAAGATTCGTCTTATACGCTGTCCTGTACGCCCACAAAGCATCAGTTAAACGTGACGACCAATCCTTTCTATTGATGTTAACAGTCTTTTCCAGGATATGTTTGATCTCCCTGTTGGCTAACTCTTCCTGACCATTTGACTGTGGGTGATATGATAAAGCAACCTTATGGTTGACCCCATACTTCTTCATCAGCGCCTCAAAGGGCTTATTGCAGAAATGGGTTCCACGATCACTAATCATGGCCTTTGGTGTTCCGAATCTTGACAGAATATTCTCCTTTAAGAATGAGATCACTGTTCTGTGATCACTTTTTCTTGTCGGAATGGCCTCAACCCACTTGGACACATATTCGACCGCCAGAAGAATATATTCGTAATGAGATGATGGCGGTAATGGTCCCATGAAATCGATGCCCCAGCAATCGAAGATTTCAATAGTAATAATCGGGGTCATTGGCATTTCATTTCTCTTTGACAAGCTTCCTAGCATTTGGCATCTAGCACATGCTCTATAAAATGCATAACAGTCTTTGAAAACTGTCGGCCAATAGAAACCACTACTAAACACTTTTTGTGCAGTTTTCTGGGCTGAGAAATGGCCACCGCAGGCCTCTGAGTGGCAAGAAGCTAGAATTTGAGAGATATCCTCCTCAGGGACACATCGCCTGATTACTTGATCCGCACAGTACTTAAACAAGTACGGATCATCAAAGTAAAACCATCGGGCGATGGATAGAAACCTCTTTCTGTCAGGGGTGGACCAATGAGATGGAGTCTCCCCTGTTGCCAGGTAATTGACAATGTCAGCATACCAGGGCAGACTAGTTGCAGCAAAAAGTTGCTCATCTGGGAAAGATTCACTGATCGAAATAGATTGTGAAGAATTGTCTTCAAACGTCAATCGTGAGAGGTGATCAGCAACAACATTCTCCACCCCCTTTTTATCTTTGATAATCAAATCAAATTCTTGGAGCAGGAGAATCCAGCGTATTAATCGCTGTTTGGTATCCTTTTTGGATAGCAGATACTTCAACGCAGCATGGTCAGTGAAGCAAATGATCTGCGAGCCAATTAGATATTGCCTGAATTTCTCCAATGCAAATACAATTGCTAGCAACTCCTTTTCGGTAGTAGAGTAATTACGTTGAGCTCCATCAAGGGTTCTGCTAGCGTAGTAGATCACAGTAGGCTTTTTGTCTTTCCTTTGCCCTAAAACAGCTCCGATCGCTGTGTCACTCGCATCACACATCAGCTCGAAAGGAAGACTCCAATCCGGAGATTGCATTATAGGAGCTGTTGTTAAGTGATGTTTGAGTTTATCAAAGGATTCCTGACACTTGCTGTTCCACTCAAAAGGTTGGTCCTTAACAAGAAGTTGGCACAGTGGCCGAGATACAGCACTGAAATCTTTAATAAACCTCCGGTAGAAACCGGCGTGACCTAGGAATGATCGTATTTCTTTCACTGTAGTGGGGACAGGAAGATTTGAAATTATATCGATCTTTGCCTTGTCTACTTGTATTCCTTCAGGGGACACGATATGTCCCAATACAATCCCCTTTGTCACCATAAAGTGACATTTCTCCCAGTTGAGGACCAAATTCTCGTCCTCGCATCTTTTCAGGACTTTCTGGAGGTTCTCCAGGCAATGATCAAAATTGCTTCCAAATACGGAGAAATCGTCCATAAAAACCTCCATGATCTTCTCCACCATATCGCTGAAGATGCTCAGCATGCACCGCTGAAAAGTAGCAGGTGCGTTGTACAATCCGAATGGCATCCGGCGATATGCAAATGTTCCAAACGGACAGGTAAAAGTGGTTTTTTCTTGATCGGCAGGATCAATTTCGATTTGGTTATAACCACTATAACCGTCCAAGAAGCAGTAGAATTGGTGTCCTGCTACTCTTTCGAGCATTTGATCCATAAAGGGTAATGGAAAATGATCCTTCCGAGTTACCGCATTCAACCTTCGATAGTCAATACACATGCGCCAGCTGGTGGTTACACGTGTGGGTACCAATTCTCCTTCTTTGTTTGCTACCACTGTAATGCCAGCTTTCTTTGGCACTACTTGCGTCGGACTTACCCAAGGACTATCCGAAATTGGATAAATAACCCCAACATCCAGCAACTTCAAAACTTCCTTCTTCACCACCTCTTGCATGTTTGGGTTAAGACGCCTTTGCATTTGACGACAAGGTTTGGCATCTTCCTCAAGGTAAATCCTGTGGGTGCATATGGATGGACTAATTCCTCTTAAATCAGCAACGGTCCATCCTAACGCACTCCTGTGTTGCTTAAGCAACTGTATTAGTTTGCCTTCCTGTTCGTGATTTAAAACAGATGAAATTATCACAGGAAAGGTCTTCTCTTCTCCCAGGAATACGTATTTCAATTCTTTTGGGAGTTCTTTCAGTTCCAACTCTGGAAATTGCAAGTTTGACGGCACAGCCAACTTGGTCTTTGGCGGTAGCTGCTCATATTGAGCCGTCCACATTGTTCTTGCAACTTCCTCTTCAGCAACCTCCAAGATAGAACATATCTGACTCATTCTTTCATCTTGTGGAGTGTATCTTTCCAATTCATAACATGAGTTAGTCATAACAGACTCCACAGGATCAGAGTGAGCAGTTGAATCAAAGCAATCTTGAATTACTGCTTCTACCCAATTCACCTCTTCTTCCTCATCATCAAAATCTTCAATTTTTGGATTTGAAAAGATCTTGATATTCAATGTCATGTTTCCAAAAACAATGGTCATAACTCCACTCCTTACTTTAATCGTCGCATCAATTGTCGCGAGGAAGGACGTCCAAAGATCACTGGAATCTGAGATTTAGCATTGTAGACTGGTTCAGTATCCAGAACAACAAAGTCAACAGGAAAGACAAAGGTGTCAATCTGGACTAAGACATCCTCCAGCACTCCTCGCGGGTATTTAATTGATCGATCTGCCAGTTGGAGAGTAATGCGAGTGGGCTTAAGTTCTCCTAACCCTAACTGTTGATAAACAGTGTAAGGTAAGAGATTAACACTCGATCCTAAATCGAGTAACGCATTGTTCACTTTCTTCTGACCGATTATACAAGAAACTGTTGGTGTGCCTGGATCCTTGTATTTAGGAGGCAAATCGTGTTTTACGATCGCACTTGTCTGGCATGCCAAGTAAGCACTCTTCTTAACACTTTGCTTCCTCTTTACAGTGCACAAGTCTTTAAGGAACTTCGCGTAGGAAGGCACTTGTTTAATTGCGTCTAGGAGTGGGAGATTGATCTTTACCTGCTTGAATAACTCCAGAAACTCCTGACTTTTCGTTTCTTGTTGAGGTTTCTTCAACCTCTGAGGATATGGTACCGGAAAAGGACATTTGGGTGCCTCCTCGATGAGAGGTTCTTTTCCAGGTCTTCTCTTTATTTCATTATCCTCAGGAATTGTTATTTTGGGCTCAACTGTTTCGCCCTCTTTTCCTTCTTCCACCAATTCTTCTTCATTCTCTACCTCTTCTTCATCACTAACTACAGGTTGTAAGGGCAAAGAGACTTTCTCAATTTCTTTTCCACTCCTCAACACAGTTACCGCCTTGGCCTCCTCATGTGGTCCAGATCCCGAGGGTCCTGTACCCGAGTGTTGGCCTTTAGGATTTTGCTCTGGCTGTGCAGGGAACATAGTTCGTTCTCGATCCCCTTGTTGGGCAGCTAACCTCTCTACACTTGTATTGAGTTTACTCATTAGCTGCATCATCTGCTGCATCATGAGTGTATTAGGATCTTCTTGTGCCTTCTTATGAGGTGGCACATAAGTGTTTGGTGAGGGTTGGTTGTTGCCTCCCTGATTGTAGTTGGATTGAGGTGAATGATTTTGATATTGGTTCTGGTGATACCCTTGATTTTGTTGATAAGTAGAAGGAGGTTGGTAATTCTGGTGGTACCCTTGGTTTTGAGGCCGGTACTGGTTTCCTTTATTCGGCTGCCACTGTTGAGATGGGTTTGCTGCAGCAGCACTGTTTCTTTGATCGAAACCAGGATGACTCCACCTATCATTGGGGTTGAAACGACCAGGGGCATTTATAGCATGTACCTCCACTGGACTCTGTTCTTGGTAAACAGGGTATATTTGGCAATGTTGAGAGGTATGCCCCATCTGTAGACAACTCGAACATGATTCTTCAGATGCAAATTGTATTACCGGGTCCTTCTTTGCTTCCAAAATTTCCAATTTACGAGCCAGTTGCTCGTATTTCTCCAGTAAGCCATCTTCCGCCTTCAGCTGATAAATACTCTTTTTACTTGAACTTGAACTGGGCTGAGTTCTCGTCACTTGAGTTTCCCATTCCGGTGCATGTTCGGCTAACCATTCGAAATGAGCTTCTGCTTGGTCAGCATTTTTGCTCATGAATTCACCGTCACTCGTAGTTTCTACGAGCTTCTTTGACTTTGGGCTTAGGCCATCAAAGAAAAAGCTTATTGTTCGCCACTTCTCAAAACCATGATGCGGGCAGAGCAGTAACAAATCCTTGAAACGCTCCCATGCCTCAGCAAAAGTTTCTTCCTCTTTTTGATTATACATCTTGATTTGTCTCAAGATGTCAGTTGTTAACCGATTAGGGAAGAACTTTTTAAGAAAGGCTTCATGAATTGCTGCCCAAGTCGAAATCGAATTCGGTTTAAGTGACAATAACCATGACTTCGCTTTGTCCTTCAAGGTGAAGGGAAAAAGCTTTAATCGGATTATATCACTTGGGCAAGTCTGATCTGTGAAAGTGCCACAAACATCTTCGAAATCTCGAATGTGCAAGTACGCATTCTCTTTATCCATCCCGTGAAATGTGGGTAACAGTTGAATCATTCCATTACGAAAATGGAATGTACCCGTGTGTGGAGGGATACGGATACAAGAAGGTGTGGCTGTTCGATCAGGGGCCAAGAGTTCTCGTAAAGGTCGCTGACCGTCATCGATGAGGTCATGCCTATTCTCTCCTTGTTGGCTCTCCGTATCAGACATTGAGTTAGAAGTGGATGGGGTGAAAATGGGATTATCAGCACTATGGATTGGATCTTCAAATAGATTTGTGATGAAGGCTTCAGTGGAATCAAAGGACATAGAAGGACACAACAATACGGCTTGTGTTCTGAAGAAATGAAAAAGAAAAAGAAAGATAGAAATGGGATAAGAAAAGATTGGATCAAATCAAAATTCCTGGCCTTTGTTACCGTCCCCGGCAACGGCGCCACAAAAACTTGACACGACTGGAATTGTGTTCTCTGAAGAGTACGTCCAAGTGTAGACGGTCGCGTCGCGTTAAAAACCGGTAAGACCGGGTCGAATCCCAAAGGACGGAAGATTAAGGCAGAAATCTCTAGATTGAATCCTAAAATAAAATAAAAGATGATTTCTTCTAAATGGGGGAGAGTTATAACAGTCCTATAGAGCACAAGAAAGAAACAAAATAAAGTAAAGCAATAACTTAAATTAATCGAATTACAAACTGTGATAAAAATCAAATATGAAAAGAGTTGGGAGCATGTGAATTCACAAAGTACCAGCCACTACCATGATTTTAACAAAACGAACAGTTGGGGTTTTATCCTTAGAGTATTCCTTATTTCGAAAATGATTAAGTTAAGCATTCTAGACACTAAGTATGTGAATCTTGCATACTTAGTGATTTGATTACCTAGCTTATTTATGAAGGACTGAAATAAAAAGTTAATTAAAACCATGAACAATAACTAACAAATTGAGTATGAGATATTTAATGTGTTTGTTATGGGTGTTCACTGACTTAATTAATCGAAAGTACTCTTATTTCAAAAACAGATTGCAATTTGAACTAGAAAGATCGAATTGGGCTTAGTTTCTGAAACAAAAAGTTACTGGAATACAAAAAGGAGTAAACCCAAGTCATACACATACCAATCGATTGACATCATATCAATCGATTGATATGAAATGGCTTTCAATCGATTGACATTTAGTTCAATCGATTGACTTAGAATCAATGTCAATCGATTGAACTCTGTATTCAATCGATTGACATCGACTCTTTTACAGAATCATGGCAGAGGGCTGGGAACAATGTTTCTTCACATTATTCCCAACCTGGATCTACTCAGACATGTTTAATCTCATGAAAACAGAAATATTTCGAAGGAAATTATAATCTAAAGGCATGGTTTAAACTTGCAACACAAAAAATTTTCAAAAAATGAAATTCAAATTAAACCAAAGTATTTTGCAAGTACTCAAGCAACATAACAAAAAGGGAAATGGAAATAGACCTGAATTTAAACTGAATTCGAAAAGAAAAACAAATCCCTCAACTTGAGCTTTAGTTTAATCCGAAAATAACCATAGAACTCCTACAAAACAATACAAAGTGAGCCAACCCCCCAACCCTTTTACTTTCCTCTATATATAATGTTAAACCCACGAGCTGGAAGTGTCCAGGTTCATCCATAACGGCTGCTGGTCGTCCAATTTTGCTGAAATCTTTCTCCATTAACGCAGAATGTTTCCAGTTTTAGTCAATCGATTGATAAAATAGTCAATCGATTGATAAACTATTCAATCGATTGACAAAAACATCAATCGATTGATCATAAAAGTATGTCAATCGATTGGTATTATGTCAATCGATTGATAACAGGGCTCCATCTATTTGCTTCTTGAGTTGTTCCCTTCAACTTTGCAATCCATTTTAACTTCAGAATCTGCATTCAAAGAGCTAAACACAACAACATACCACGAAAAATATATCATTGTGTAAAGAGACGAATTAAAACACAAGTGCAGGTAATACTAGAGAAATGGGGTTAAATCCAGCCAGTTTTTACTCCTTATCGAGCTAATATTAAGCAAATATCAGCTCTCATCACCTACCTCGTTTGCCCAAAACCTTCAATAAACCATCATCCAAACTAGGGGCAAACTTCGGTCACCCACCTCGTTTGCTTATGAATCCCACTTTGTACACCTCAAACTAGGGGCAAATTCCGTTTGCCTAACACAATCCCTTCACACCGAGGGCGAGTTTTCAAGTTACCAAGTTGTTTTGAAAATTTTGAAATAGAGCATCTTTTACTCTAAAAGCTAAGGCACTAATTCAAAGCACTTTCTGGGAGAAGTAGAAAATTGACTAGATCACTAGGAAGGAATTTTCAAAAATCAGATTTATCAGTAAAGTGCTACCATGTTAAGATGAGGGGTGAACACCAAAAGAGAAATGGTACATCGTTTACGACAAAAGCACATCAAGTTTTGACAGGACGAGCTTGTTTCATTTTTGGTCCTCGTGCGTTAATGTCTGTCAAGTTTTTGAGTCTGTTGTAGTCTCAAATGTGTAAGTCAACAGTGACTAATAAAATTTTCAAATCAAGTTATAAAGAGCATGCCAATACAAGCAAGAGTACCAAACACCATTACTGCACCGGTTAAGGCGTCAGCATGAAAAGCGTCCAAACTTAGGGCAAATGCGAATTTCATCCCTTTCCAAACCATCAAAAGTTGACCATCATCTCCTTGCAACATAAGTCCATGAGTGACTGTTGATCTTCCTTCATGCAACATAAGTCCATGAGTGGCTGTTGATCACCTTCCCTCGTCCATGCAACATAAGTCCATGAGTGGCTGTTGATTACCTTCCTCGTCTATGCAACATAAGTCCATGAGTGGCTGTTGATTTTCCTTCATCTCCAAGCAACATAAGTCCATGAGTGGCTGTTGATTGATCTCGGATTAGGCACCGCAAAGATTTGATCAACCGCGAGAGATTCAGAGATGGATCCCGGTTCTAGGCTAGCAAGATTTGATCAACTATGAGAGATTCAAATTTGAATCCTGGTTCCCGGTCAAGAGGAGTAGTTGAAGAGAGATCCCAGAAAGAGTCGCTTCATCCCCAGCAGATTCAGTTTAATCCCCAGCGTCATATCGATTCGTACATTGTCAGTTCAATCCATGACAGTCACAGTAGTTCACCGTCGACTCATCATATCGATTCGTACATCGTCAGTTCAATCATGACAGTCACAGTAGTTCACTGTCGACTCGTCATATCAATTTGTACATCGTCAGTTCAATCATGACAGTCACAGTAGTTCACTGTCGACTCGTCATATCGATTTGTACATCGTCACTTCTTCTCGTCACTTTTTCTGGTCACGGTTAGTCCAACTGTTGATCCAATCCATGATAGTTACAGTAGTTCACTTTTGACTCATCATCTCGATTCGTACATCATCACTTCTTCTAGTCACAATCCATGATAGTCACAGTAGTTCATTGTCGACTCATCATCTCGATTCGTACATCGTCACTTCTTCTAGTCACAATCCATGATAGTCACAGTAGTTCATTGTCGACTCATCATCTCGATTCATACATCGTCAGTTCATTAATCATCATTAGTTTACCATCACTCTCATTCAAAATATGTCGTGTTCATCATTCTCATTCAAAATCTTGGGCTTCTATGTCCATTAATGGGGCTTCCATGTTCATCGCTTGACATCTCGGGATTTCATCACTTGACGTCTCAGGACTTCTGTGTTCGTCTCTTAATTTCCAGGGCTTCCATGTCCGTTGGTTATCTGTCAAACTGCATCTCTGATTATAGTCCTCTGGGTCCCCACATCCAATAACATTCGCTTGCAAAGCACGCTTCCCAAAATTCAGAAGTTTGCTCCAAGACCCAGAGTCTTCAAACCTTGGTGTCCCTATTCGGGTCAATAACTGCATCACAGTCAGAAACACTAGCGCGACATAAGTCCACTTGGAGTGGTACACCCCACAACACCAATTCATGCTAGGATCAGAACACTAGACATGATAGGACTTAGGACAAAATTCATATCACATCCATGCATAGCATATCACTCTTATAGCATAGCATCCGCCTGATTGTTGTGTATGTGCATGTGTGATTTATTCCTTTGTGCCCTGAACTACGTCCTGGTCTGATTCCCCTTCGGATACGTAGGCAGCTCACGCAGAGCGCGACCAGCACTAGCCTCAGCATCATTGCATCTTTTGCAACGCTTTTTATCCTAAATCTATAGCCTCCAAAAAGTCATGTCTCTTCAAAACTTTGGCACTCGCTTGCGACATGCGTTGCCTCGCAAGTTCCTGCCAAAGAGGGGCAAACTGTAGACATCCCATTCTGTCGGCTATCGGATTTAGGAGACCCATAGCTTGGCGGTTCACAATGATCGTAAAATACTCAAAAGGACTCTTGGAAGTCGGCTCTATCTCTCAAAATGCTCAGAATGACCAAAATGCCCCTGAAAGCCCGGAAGCTCCCAAATTTGGACCAAAAGTTCTGGAAACATGCTACGTCATAAGAAAAACAATAAATTGAGTTTTTAAGTGAAATCGGATGAAATCGTCAGCTCCCAGAGACCCCCGGAAGTCCCGGAAGTTCCCCGAAAGTTCCCGTTGACCGGTTTGACCAAGGTTTGACCAGAGTTTGACCAAGTTTGACCGAAATCGTCCGAATTCACTGGAATCATTAGAAAAGTATTAAAATGAGTTTTAAAAGAAAATCGAGCGAAAACGTCAGCCCCTGGGAGCTCCCGAAAGTTCCCAGAACTTCCCGGGAATCCCAGGTTTGACCAGTTTGACCAGAATTTGACTTTAAAACTGGGGCGCCGTAACAATTTTCAAATATTTTTCATGGATACTAGAGGTCAATATCTTTCTAACGATATATCGCATGCAATTTTCAGTAAAACGAGTTTATTATCAATTTCCGAAGACAAAAAGGCGATCAAATTGGCTTTTATTGCGAATACCGCAAAACTATTCAAAGTGACCTATCCCCGAACTATTTGTTATGAAAAGTAGACTCCATTACCTTTCCAACGGTATATCACAACCTCAGTTTGGAGTTCATACGCATTTTCTGTGAATTTCGGATGAAATAGGGCCTTTTCGCGAATCCCGGAACCTCAGGGGGCCTAAACAGCATTATCTGGACGAAGGAGGAGCAGTGTCGCCGCGGCACTGGCCCAGTGCCGCCATGGCACTCTCCCCCAGAACAATGTGTTTTTGTAATTTCTTTTGGGGGTCCATTTTGATTAATTTAAAACCAAAACGACGTAGTTTCATGATTTCAGATGTTTGTGACCAATGAGAATACTTCTTAAACCCCAAAACCACCCCAAGTTGGCCTATATAAACCCCCCATTGCTCTTCATTTTAGGGGAGAAAAAATGAAAGCTTAGAAAAAGTTTGGGAGAGAAAGTTGTAGAGATAAGGTTAGAGTAGAGAGAAAAGAAGCTTTCTTCATTGATTTTCAAAACAAAAGTGAGTTCTAAACTTTGTTTTTACCTCATTACTCCTATTTACTTCAACATTCAATACACCCAACCACCATTTCAGTGAGCATTTAAGAGAGTGGAAGCTTCTTCCATGTCCAATGTCATTACATATGAATGAAACACCATGCTACAAGTTCTATACATCATGAATATCATCTATTGATTGCTATCTATTTGCTTGCTTGTTTATATAATGTTCATCTCTTTCTCACCTCATTTCTTTTTGATTTTCTTTATTTACTTACTAGTTCATCATCATCTAAGTGATGACATGAAGTTTGAGGTGAGTGAATCCTTATGGATAGTAGCTCTTAACCTCAAAAACATGTTTGATAGATGATGATCATAACTTCAATACCTCCAAGGTATTCTTGAAGTTATGTTCAAAATGAAAATATGTTTCTCCAACAATCTTGGAGGTTCTTGATGATGAGTTGAATGTTGGCATTTTAAGTGGTTATAATCTTTATTGAGTATTGAAAATACACTTTCAAAACCTCTATTTCAAAACCCCCCTCAATCCCTCTCATTTTGATTTCAAGAAAGAAAACCTTGTTTTCCCCAAAATCTTCAAAACAGTGAGTCAAAACAGTGAGTGAGCTGAGTTCAAAGATTTCTCTAGAACTCAATACTCAACATATGGATACAAGGCCACTTGGAAAGTCTTCCTAACTCATTGGAGAACACCATGATTTTTGGTTTGACTTGGAAGTACTTGAAAATGGTCCATTTGGACCCAAACATTCTGCCTCTGCTGTCACAGCAGCTTAACTAACTTCCAAGTTCTTTTTCAGAAATATTTTCCAAAAGGGGTGGTCCCAACTTATTTTTACCTTAAACTTCAATGTATTAGAAAACTTTCTGTATAAAATGGGCCCCTAGATCACCCGTTTGCATTTTCTAAGATATTTCAACATTTCAGTCGACAATACGGACTCTGTTTCTGAGTGACCTTCATTGTTTATATGATTTCTCTCAAACTGTGATAGTTATTAAAGATTGGCTTTTTGGGTAGTGTTCTAGACACAATAAGAAAGATCTCCATATGATTTCTCTCAAACTGGGCCCCTAGATCATCCATTTTCATTTTCTAAGATATTTTAACATTTCAGTCGACAATACGGACTCTGTTTCTGAGTGACCTTCATTGTTTATATGATTTCTCTCAAACTGTGATAGTTATTAAAGATTGGCTTTTGGGTAGTGTTATAGACACAATAAGAAAGATCTCCATAAAAAATCATGCATTGAAAACATTCCTAACCCCTCTTTTCCATTTTTACAAGATCATGTTACTGTTCTATCTACTATTCACAACAAGCACCTTTTAACTTTCATTATTTGATTTGATGCCTACATGCACTCCAAATTAGTTCATATCTTAGGAAGTAGTTCATACTACATTTGTACATATCCCATATTGATTTCATTCATTCATTCATACACCTTTTAGACTCCTAAGCCATTCTAGGATTCCATGCACACAAGGCACACTACAACCTTAGTACAATCTAGATACATACATTGCATCCATGCAAAGATTTGGAGCTTTTGTGACTCCTAATCTAAGAAGATTATAAGGAATGATCATGATCACACGTTCATGCTTCCCCTCGATCTAATCATCCTTTCTCATCCGTCCCTGGGATTGAAAGATCTTCTTTTCCCAAAGATTAGCATGCATCATTCTAGCTTACTAAGCATACTTTGATCCTTTTGATTTATTTGTTTTAAGAACAATTCATGTCCCCCCCCCTTTAGATTATGAAGTCTTGATTATTTGATATATGATTAGACGATTTTTCCTAGGTTTATTTATGTGATCCTTCACTTTTGCATTGTATGATATTTGACTTAGATCTTATGAATGATATCTTATCTTTTGATTTTCAATTTCAAGATTCTTATGTGATGTAATATACTATCATAGTAGTAATTGCCGAACCACACATAGTATAAGATGATTATTTGGATGCTAATTGAGGCCCGTCGAGAGACGGGGCGAGTTGAGGGTGTTTTAGTCGTGACAAAGGCTCCTTCCTCTCTCGTACTAAAACCCCGAGCCAAGTTCTTTGGTTATGAAGGGCCGGAGCCCTTTATCCGTTTGGGTGAGTCAAAATTAGGTTTCTTGGTTCCTTAAAGACCAAGTGGCGACTCTGTATCTGTTTTCAACAGACCTTTGCTCTTTCTTTGATTAAAATCAAACAGGTTTCAAAAGCAAACAAAGTGGTGGAACCCCGCGTGTCCACAGTAATCCCGAGGTATATCAGCACATCCCGGGCTAGAGGGTGGAGGGGAAGGCAAAGGCCCACCATGAGGGCGTCCTCGTAAAGGGTAATAAACTCGACTGGTGGAGGTGAGCCCCGCTGGCATGTACGGCCAAGGAGTAATGGTCGGGGATGTTGTACTTGTTCCTAATACAACCTAGGCCAGGGGTACGCAAGCTGCTAATGATTGACTCGCAAGCAAAGACTACGTCGGGGCTATTCAGCAACGACGCCTTATCGCCCGACCCTCTAGGCACCGAGGCAACTAGAAGATCCTGAACAGTCTCATCATCGGACACCCGAATGGAAATCCTGCCCTCACTATGTTGGTCGGATGAAGTCACGGCGGGGGGATCTAGGCTCGTATCCAGGGTGCCCGATCTAGATTCTTCATCTTTCGATCGGGATGACGAGTTGAAGCCAGAGTGGCACATCTCTGGAACCCCTACGGTAGTGTGAGACAGTAGTCAGCGACCTAAGTATTGGTCGACAACCTCAAGCCCAAGATACAAGGGGGGGCAAGTCTAATAGCCTAAAGGGCCTGGCGTACAAGGCTCTCAAGGTAACAAAACACTCAGTTAATAATACCTCGGAAGACCCCAACCAGTTCAGCCCTTCTACTAGGGAGGATGAACTGCCTGACCTAAAAAAGAGGATGAACCTAAGGAAGAAAAAATCACACTCCCTCACAAGCCCTAGGGGATTCGTGGTCTCCAACTTCACTCGGGAGAAAATAAGAAAAGGAGAAGGAAAAATGCAGTGAATTGTAACTGGGGAGGAAAGGAATTGCAATAAAAGATGCAGAAAGGAGCTCGAAGATCTTGATCGGACACTTTATCTCTCTCAAACCGCTCGGTAGACTCAGAAGTTAGGCAGCAGGAACAGTGAAAATGCGCAAGTATTCCTTATATAGGCAGCGCGGACGGTCTAGATTAGATCAGATTAACGTTCTTGTGTAACTCCCGCATAAATGTACATGTCTTAAATGCACGACGTGACGATTCGGTTACGATGCGACTATTCGGGTACATTCACACCGACCTCGTTGAGTCCTGACCAGACCAATCACTCTCTGACACGTGGTAGGCACTGGCCATAAGTCCTTGGGACAGTCGCTCGGTCTGGGTCCCGTTGGATCAAGGTGACTGGTCCAACCCCGAGTAATGTCTCTGGCCGAGTCCCGAACGTTTTTTCAGAGCCACTGTCGTTTGATGAAACATCATATTAGCCTCGGAAAATGGGGGGCAGCTGATACGTACGAAAATATTCATCAAGGGTTAATCTCAGCCACTTCAGCAAGGAGTGCCAGGTGGCCTATTGATTGCGCCCGTCGAGGTCACCCCAAGCCGTGTATCTAGAACCGCTCGGGTTCACCCGATCCCCAGCCAACAGGTCGGGAACTCTGCCCCAGTCTGCCCCTTCGTAGAGGCCACCCAGGAGGTCTTCATGGCGTGCCCTCGAACGTCTCAGACAGTTTCCTACCTCAACTAGAAGACTAATGGGAAGTCTAGATAGTTTCCTAACCCAATTAGAGAGCTCCCATGATTTATGTTAATCACTCCTTATTTGATTAAACTACCCTTATCGGGCCACTTATCTTGTACAAGTGGTCTCTTGTATCTATAAAAGAGCCACTCACCTCCTTCAAGGGGGATCACATTCTCCCTTGACAGAATAGCAATATACAACACTCATACGCATATACCCGGTCGATTTCTGGTAGTACCGCCCTTCTTGTTGGTTTACCAAAGGCCGCCGGTGATTTGTTAGTGCAAGTTCTCTGACACACCATGTGGACATAGAACTCCTGATTAACAGGGCCGAACCACACTCAAATCCCTTTTTTTTTTTTTTTCTTTATCCAAATTTTAGCATCATCACATTATATAATTATTACACGTAGTTAAAATTTTAAGTATGCAATGATGTTATTTTTAATATATATGATATGACACATCCTATATAGGATGTACCACAAAACTTCTCTTGTAGTAAAATTGAAATTTCTGTAATAAGTATTAATAAGTAAATAATAAATGTTTCCAACAAGAAAAAAAAATAATAATAATAATAAATGTGATATAACTTAACAAATATCATGGAAAATTTGAGACTAATTGCAAAGGGTGAGTAAAATTGCACTCAAAGAGAAAAACCAAACAGTTTTGTCCACTATCATAGAAGTTATGTCAAAGCATGTAATTAGCCATTTTGTTTAGGGACAAATGGGACCATTTGCTCATCTGGTCAAAGCCCAATTTCCCAATTTGACCAAAAAGTTGGTATGGACCAACTTTCAAGAATCACGATTAGAAAGTTGGAATTGAGTAGAAGAAGTGATTTCACTTTTGCTTTTGAAATCACCCAAACACCAAGAATAGATTATACTACGACAAAATAGATTTTGGGCCCCAAATTGGGTTGCCCAAACAGGCACTTATACATTTTGGGATATCACTAACTTCATCTTGATACTAATTTGGATATGTCATACAACCATATCCAGTAGAATGTATAATAAAAGTTCCTACATTTTTTTTTTGTAATTGGGGGTGTTCGGGCCAGCTTGCGCGCACCTCGACTAATCCCCCAAGGCCTGGAGGCGCCGGGTGAATACTCCAGTGGCCACGCCCCCCATGACTCGAACACTAAACCTCTTTTCCTACATTTGAAAATACAAAATTTGAGAAACATAACATTAATCCAGGACAAGGATTGGACTGTTTGGCAATGGTACTTCGAATTCCAAATGAAAGCACACCAAGTCTAGCTGTTATTATAAAAACCAGTATTGTATTGCTAAAGCCATGTTTGGTAATGTGGTTATCATTTTTTATTTTTTATTTTATTTTATGATTTTATTACTATTATTATTATTATTATTATTATTCAAAAACAAATTGATAACTGGTTTGGTAATCGGCTGCATTTTTCGTTTGAAAACAAAACCAATAACGTGTTTGATCAATTTGTTTTTTGTGCGTGTTAAACGACGACAAATTTGGAACTGGAAAAAAAATCAAAATTTTTTATTTTGTTTTTATAAAATAAAACATAAATAAAAATTTTTTATCACTAAAATAAAACAAAAATTAGTTTGTGTTTTCAAAAGGACCGTCTTATTCTCTCTCATTCAATCACGATGGGGAGGCAAGTCCGGAGGATAAGTGGCCATGAAAAATGTTACTATCATGGGGTGTATATCAGCCGCGCGAGCATGGTGTTGCTTGAGCTCGGGTCGAATTGTTAGGAGCTAAGCTCGAGCTCAATCTAGCTTAAGAGAATCAAACTCGAGTTTGGCTTGAACAAAAATGATCAAGCTCGGGCCTAGTTTAACCAATCAGGCTCAAACTCACTCTCAAGCTCGAAATCAAGCTTGATAAATAAGCTCGACTTGATTGATTCTTTGTATAATGTTTTGTACATATTCCACATCAGATTTTTTGTACAAGCATTTATCAAATCTATTTACGAGCCTACTAACGAGCTTTATTCATACGTTTTCATTTGTTATCAAATATCGACCACTGAGAGAAATAAATTTCACTTTGTCATATGTTGGCAGATTTCCATTTGTTATCTTATCATGTTTTCTTGGCATATGCAAATCAATTTATTTGTAAGCTGGACATAAATGAGAGAGATCATGAATGGCAAGTTTGTGATGCAACATTGCAAGCACACTTTTGGAAAGTGACACTTGCATGTGAATAGAATGTACTGGCATTTGTAAATAATTAAACTACCATAAGGCCATCTCCAATGCAGCTGCTATCTCATATTTGGCATGAGTTTTGGCATAGTTGAACTCCAATGTAGTGTTAAAGAGCTGCCAAAAAATAACATTGCCAAATAAGATCTCAAATTTGGCAGACACAATAGCAGCTGCTAAATGCCCAACGGTCAGATTTTTTGTTTGAAAATATTCAGTTGGCTGGGCTTCTCAGGCTTCTCACTGTATTAATTACCAACGGCCATAATGTGTTTTTTTATTTTAAAAAAGAGTTGTTGGTGGGTTGAACAACCCCAACAGTCATAATTTTTTTTTTTTTTTTTTTTTTTTTGTTGTTTTGAATACAGCCTGCTTGTTTTTTGTTTGTAACGACTATAACTCACAATTTGTTATAAATATGCTCATTTTTACATCCAATTTGTATTGTGTTTAATTTATTTTTGGTCAAAAGTATTGTACACTAAAAAAATAGCATTTGGTATAGCATTTAGCATTGAAGCAGAAATGTCAAATTATAGCATTTGACACTGTAGCAATACTAAAAAATGACATTGACATAGAAGATATAGCATTTAGCATTGGAGATGGCCTAAATGAGTTAGAAGTGAGAAACTACATACAGAGTCAAAATGAAGGTCCCACACTGAGTGGAACAGCCCATCCTCCTAAGTCCTACCTCATATCATGAGAGCCCTACCAGAAGCATCTGTCATTGGAGAGAAGACTATCACGTGGTCAAGTAAAAATATGCATTTTGGATACGATGACAGCTCCCTGTTAATCGGACCATCACATGGCCTATGATCTGAGACCACGTAATAACTTCTCGTTACGGGGACGGTCCATTTTACAAGTCCAGCATGATTAGGGCCCCCTCTGAAATGCATTGTTTACAGATTAGTCGTACGTTGTTACGAAGGAATAAGGAGAGGGAAGAAAGAAAGAAAAATCTTTGCTTAGGTTGAAGTAAAACCGCGTGGGAGGGTAAAGAGCTATGAAGTAAGGGTATATCATTTTTAGAGGAGTACCAGTATTGGGTACCGCCACGAGTACGGTATGGTTAGGTATGTGTCGGGTATTCCTCCAACGGTGTCCTGCTATTTTAAATTAAAATAAAACATTGGGTACATCTTGGGTATGCCACGGTCGAACCAGCAAGAAAAAGGGAAGAAGAAGAAGGAAAAGAAACTGTCGATCTACCCCAGGTGTGTCGTCCACCCCTTCCTCTCTTTCTCTCTCTCTCTCTCTCTCTCTCGCTCTCTCTCGTATGGGAAGGGAAATCCTGTTTTGGGTCTGACCTGGGAAGGAAACGTTTACATATAATTGATATATGTTTATTAAATATTGAAAACTTGATTGTAATCTTTACTTAAATAACACCACATAACCAACATATATCTACTATTTAAATCTCAAATCTATGATTATTTCTAAAAGACCCACAAAGAAATCATAAATTTAATAATTTTTATTTACTCAATATTTGTAGTATTGGTATTTGTATATAAATATTATAAAAAATATTTTTTATTCAACGTACCCTACACGTACTCATACCCTTTATTTTTGGAATTTGCCGTTCCGCTATACTCGTATCGCAGTGTCACGTGTCGGTACCTGTGCTACATAGAAAAAGAGGAGGGAAGATGCATTCTTTCACCCCGGACTCTATTGTAGACAGAAAGAATTTGTGGCTTGTGCTGATGAAAATTATTTTCTCACATTACTTTTTGATTACAACTGTGTGTGCATATATATACAAATGATACACTGACTAGCTAACTCCTTAAGTGAAACAAATGACTACAATAATAACTTGATTCTTGATCACCACAATATCAGCCCAAACGTATAACAACATTAATGGCTTGATTCTGACCACCACCATATCAGCTCAATCTTGACCAAACCAATCTTGACAATTATGATTTAATTGTAGGTGGTTCAACATCTATGAAACACGGACACAGACACCCCGACACGGATACAACACGATACCAGCACGGCGACACTACAAAGTCCTAAAAATAAATGCACGTCGACACTGCCGGAAAAGTATCCGTGAAGTAACACGACATGATACGCAATACGTTACCTTCTTTAAAATGTCGGCACTTCCTAGCCCGGGCTTTTATTGCCCGTTAATGAGTGGTCGGAATGGGAGATGACTAGGCTTTCATCATTTTTATTACTTTTTGGCCCCTAAAAAACTGCCACTTTGCTCTATGAGATTATAATAGTAAAAACTCACAATATAAACTTCTTTTTTCATCATCTCTTTGTTATGTAACCAAACAGAATGTGCACCCAATTTCTTCCGCAAGTGATACTTTCTTTCCTTCCACTTTTCTATCGTCATTCTTACCAAACCTATAGGTGTTGGAAGAACTGTTTGTAACAAACAAAGCATAAAATTTGTGATTGTTGATGGTGATCATATTGAGGTGCAACCCTCTCTCCACAGCCTACTTTCTTGAAAATCTTTTGGTTAGGGCCTCCCACCTCTAATGAGGCATCAATACAACTCTAAATTGTACACTGTTATGCATCCCTGCTCCAACTCTGTAGAATTTAAGCTTTGTTTGATTTGCATATTTAGAGAATGCAAACTATTCCTCTAATATTTTTCTCCATGCTCAGACCATAATATAAACTAAAATTCTATGGCATATAATAGGAACTCAAGAAAAGAGAGAAGTGAAGACTCACACAACTCAAAATTTTAAATTTGTTCTTCATTTTTCATTTTTTTCATGGAACATCCAAGTATTGCCCTAAGGCCTCAATAGTGATAATTTACTACCCCAAACAACATGGAAACTGGAGAGCTTTACCAACCTGATTCACAAAATTGGACAAACAAAGACTACAAACATATCTATCCATTCATTTATCTGCATGTGAAAACAGTTACAAATACAAGGGTTTTTTTCTATATATATATATATATATATATCAATTCATCCAGTTTAGATCTAGCTCCATCACAAACATGTATATAAATCAATACACAAAAGAAAGCTGAAAGTAAATTTCATTTGATACCTCCAATATAGGTTCCCTCGGAGGTTTCGAGCAATGAGTTCATGTTTAGATGTATGATAACAACTGCTTAGTTTGCAGGATCAACCTAGAACCTATCTACCTTCATTGGTGATCAATTGGGAAAAAACTCCGCTCGTTCCATCACCATCACCATCACCATCACCATCATCTCCATCGACTCTAGTGTTGCTAAGTGGAACAACTCTAGTTGCTTGAAGATCTAGCACAGTTCCATCACTGTCTTCGTTATGAGCTTCTCTTTGCCTTCCAGTTTCCTGAAGCTGAAGTGCATATTCCAAATTCCACAACACATCACCCATAGTTGGCCTATCAACACCATAATCAGCCAAACACTTCTCTGCTGTTTCTCCGAATTTCTTCAAAGAGCTAAGTCTAATCTTACCCACAAGATGAGGATCAATGATCTGCTCAAGTAAGCCCTTCTTTTGCCATTCCATTGCCCATTCAGCCAAATTCACTTGTTCTCTTGAAAGCAATGGATCTACGGCAGGTCTAGCACAAAGGACTTCGAAAAGTACAACCCCAAAAGAGTAAACATCTGATTTATCTGTAAGCTGTTGCCGCCTAAAATATTCCGGATCAAGATACCCGAAACTACCCTTTACGCCGGTGCTTACATGGGTCTCCTCGAGACACGGACCGGACCTTGAGAGACCAAAATCAGCAACTTTGGCTACGTAATTTTGGTCAAGCAAAATATTGGTCGATTTAATGTCACGGTGGATGATTCCCTGTGCCGAACCTGTATGAAGGTAGTGAAGTCCTCTTGCTGATCCGATGCATATTTCAAGTCTCTGCTTCCAAGATAAAGGCGGTAATCCCTTACCATATAGATGGCTTTTCAATGGCCCTTTTTCCACGTACTCATAAACAAGTATCATTTCTGACTGCTCTTCACAGTACCCAACAAGTGAAACGAGATGGCGATGGCGAATTTTTGATAAAATTGTTATCTCGGTTTGGAATTCGGGGAGGCCTTGCCTAGATCCCGGTACACCTCGCTTCACAGCAACATTTATATTGTCTTTAAGAACTCCTTTGTAAACCATTCCAAATCCTCCATAACCAATCATCAAAGTCTTGTCAAAATTGTTTGTTGCCAATTGTAAATCCACAAAAGGGATTCTCAAACCAAAATACCCATATGGGCCGGGGGAAGCAAGGGCATTTCCGTCAGACATTCTACTTAGTGAACTGCCTCCCCGTAAGTGCGTCCATCCCATACTTTCTGCAGGTTTTGGTTTCCGTTTCTTCTTCCTGCATCTCAATACAATCAAAACCGCAATTGTTGCCAAACAGAGAACAGAAAAGCCTCCAAGAATCGAAACCACCAAAACCCAAATATTTTTCTTCTTTGACCCACTCTCTGAACGCACGAAATCCACCATCTTCATGATCTCTACACCATTCAAAATAGCATTCTTCTTCAAAGAACTACTCAGATCAGACGGGCCAACACTAATCCGCAAAACCCCTAAATTATCCGAGTCCGCAACAAAATCGATGTAGTAAGGAGACGCAAGCGAACGATCTGTAAGGATAGACAGGTCCAGATCTTTGTAGGCAATGACCCCATTGATAAACACATTGAAGTATAGCTGGTTAAGAGTAAGACTAACAATGTCGCAAAAATGCAACCGAATAAGGTATCGAGCAACCTCTGAATCCACCGGAAAATCCCATGTTATATTGAAAATCGAATCCGTTGTTAAATTATCTCTATTCATTTGCTGTGCAGTCATATAAACATTATCAGGAGCTATCTCTCTGCTGGCACCGCCCTTTTGGTAATTAGGCGTGTGTGTGGTACTCGCTCTTTTCGCAGCAGATTTCAATACTAAGAAACTTTCATCAGGAATCCAATTCCTCCATAAAGTATCATTAAAAGGGGTTAATTTTAAACCTCCAACATTGATCCTATAAACAGTTTCTAAAATTTGAGATGAAAGGTTCTTGAACTCTTCAGTACTATTAGGACTAATCAATTTAGCACCATTATCAACAATAAGATCATCAGGAGCTGAAAATACTTCAATTGCATTAACAAATGAAATACCCAATTCACCAATAGGCACAAACAATATTTCCAAATTTACCACATTCACATTCAAAATAAACTCTTTGAGCACAGTGTTTTGAGCAACAAAATTGCTCAAAAGCGAAAGATCATTAGCTAAAACACTGAAATTTGCACGATTGAGATTGTAATTCTGCGATTTGAAGGGAGAGAAATGGAGACGTACCAAGTGGGTCCCATTTTTCGTGATATCGAATTTATAGCTCGAAGAACTCGTGAAAACCCTAGCTGTGTTGTAAAGTGGTGTTGAATTAGAAGATGGGTTTGGGTTCGATACCGAGATGGGTTTACCTGTAGACAGATAAACAGAACTGGGTTTCGCCGAATCGGCGGTGAAGAGTCTGTTATCGACGGTCGCGTTTGCGTATGATCCACAGTTGATGAGGTAATTGTCTCGCGGAGTGAAGGCCGTTGCGAGGTGGAGGAGGAGTGAGAAATGGAAAAAAGTTAGAGAGAGAAAGTGAAGGGTTTTGACCTCCATTGATGAAAAAAAAGCTGGTGGGTGCTTGAAGAGGGACGACCCAGTACGATAATTTGATGAGCGAGAAAGGTAGAGAGAGAGAGAGTATCACATTTTGTTAACCAAAATTTTGTGGGTTCTTGAAGAGGAGGAGTTCAAGATAAGAATTTGAGAGAGAAAGTTAATGATTAGCCTAATCCAGAAATGGGAAATTAGTGGGTTTTTGGAAGAGAGTTGATGGATTTGATTAGTGTGAGTGAGTGAGGGACAGCTAAATGAATTGAATTGTACTACTGCACCAGGGTTGAAAAAAGAAAGCTAATAAGCTCGTGAAGTGAAACAGAGTGAGGTTTGACAAATGAACCATAAAGCTAAAATTGATTCGAATACACTGAACTGGAACTGTGGATTCTAGACAAATGGCGTTCAACAGATGGCTTCTTTTTCAACCCAAAAAAAAAAAAAAAAAATTTTGAGTGTGTTGGGGGGAGGGAGAGAAATTATTCAGTGAGCCCGTCACGCCACATCAGTATATCGATGTGGCGTGTTCATTTACCCATTACCACCCACTTGTCCCCTTCTTTTAGGGGATCATAACAAGTGTTTATCATATTTAAAATTTAAAATTTTACTAACCACTTGTCATGATTTCTCTGAAAGAAGGGGACAAGTGAATGATTGTAATTAAATAGTCAAACCACATCAATATACGACGTGGTGTGACGGACTCACTGAATAACTTCTCGGGGAGAGTACCACACGGCACGGCAGCACTGTGGACGTGCCTTGATAGCACATTATTTATTTATTTTATTTTTTCTGATGCGACACTGATTTTGTTTATGGATAATACTTCGGCCTCCATTTTTCAAATAATTTTTTCTTCATAATTTATAAGAATGTATCTCTTTCTGTGTCACTGTGAGGTCCACTAAAGAAAAATATATATATTTTTATAGTTTGTGAATAAAAAATTATACGAAAGTTATGAGTGAAATATTATAATTTGTTTATATCCATTAACTTTGGATATCATTGCAACAAATTGGAAAATTTAAGGATTAAATTGAGTAAAATAAAAACACAAGGACCAAAATGACAATTGCTATAAATTACAGGGACCAAAAGTGCCTTTAACCCTTATTATTATTATTATTATTATTATTATTATGATTTGAGACAAACACTTCAGTGCTTTTGTTTATATCTGGTTAGTGTTGTTCCCTCTCATAGAAATGATGTTTAATTGGCACATAAAAAATGCTAATGCCACTTCTATGAGAGGTAACAGCACCAACAAGACATAAGGTAATGTATGCAGGTGTTGAGCCTTTTTATTAGTGTTTTTGCTTTGACAGCATGATACATTTTCTCTTTTGCCAAAGACAAAAGATAGTGTGATATCAAGCCACCGTTCATAAGTGTAGAGGATCGAAACCCGAGAGAGTGTGTTTGGGTATGGAAATTAAAATAGGGCATACACTATGAGGACAAAAAAATGTAAATTTAAATCTCAAATGATATAGTAGTGAGGTAGCCTTGAGCGAACTTGTTTTTGAATGATCTATTTCCATGTTGATCCATTTTTGGGACATTTTTGTGTATCTTAAAATTAATCAAATTATAATGACTGCCCATGAGGTTTTTTGACAATTTCAAACATGATGCTCTCTTGTTCTGATGTTGTTTGCAAAATGACAAGCTTACCCTTGTTTAATATTGTGTTGGTATTCTAATGCATGGGTAAACTTGTAATTCCACTACTTCAATAAATACGATATAAAACAACATAGCTGATAGGAAAATTAGTAAACATGAAAATGAGAGAGTTTTTGTCTGTAATTGTCACAAATTTCAGGCGAGATCCTGTAATTTAGGGCAAATTTGATTTGATTTTGATGCTTGAACTTATTTAAATTTCGTCAAAAAAAAAAAAAAAGAACTGATGTTCAAGTTCACATCGCTTATTTAAAGAAGTATTTACTAACTTCCTTCTACTAGTCTTTTTCATCACATTTGGAGCAAGATTTAAACCAAATCATAATGGTCATGAGTTAGAACTTTAAAGTTTTCAGAGTGGTGCACATCTTTGTCACAATACAAGCATGGCCAGCACAAAGGGAGCAAAAGGGGCAACAGTTTTGAGTTATCAAACAAAATTTTGAGGGTTTTTATAAAATTTTTATAGTTATATTTTTCTTGAGATTTTTAGTATTTTACATTTAGATCTTCCTAAAGGCCCAATCTGTGTCATCATCACATGTGGAGCAAGATTTAAACCAAATCATAATGATCATGAGTTGAAGTTTAAAGTTTTCAGAGTGGTGCATATCTTTGTCACAATACAGGCATGGCCGGCATAACGGGGGCAAAAGAAGCAACAGTTCTGAGTCATCAAACAAAATTTTGAGGGTTTCTATAAAATTTTTATAATTATATTTTTTTTGAGATTTTTAGTATTTTACATTTAGATCTTCCCTAAAGCCCAATTTGTGTCATCAACTATACACACACACACACACACACACACACACACACACACACACATGTACATAAAACTCAAAAGCAAAGGCCCTAGAATTTTAAAAATTACACTTTTAGTGTAAGATTTTTTTGAGTTTTAGAAATAGGTCTCTCTAGAATTTTGAAAGATACCATACAATGTTTAAGTTTCACAAATAGACTCATGTTATAAGTAGTCCCCAAAAAAATTGCCAATTATGTATAAGTAAATACTAAAAATATTGTCAATTATGTATAAATAGACCCCAAAAAAAATTATCTCGGGGGCACTGTATAAGGGCCTTCCTTTTAGTAGTTCGTCCCAGGTTTCAAAATACTTAACACCGGCATGGCCGGCCCAAAGGGGGGCCAGTGGGACAACCGTCCCGGGCCACCAAAGTTCATCAAATTTTGAGGGCCCCCATAAAATTTTTATAATTACATTTTTACCTTGAGATTTTTTTAGCATTTTACATTAGGTCTCCCTTAATCATGTTTAAGCCTCTCCTCAACTTATGTTTAGGCCCCAAAGGGGTCCAATGCCCAATTTAGTGCCATCAACTACATATATATTGATATACATATATATAACTCAAAAGCAAAGGCCCCTAGAATTTTGAAAATTACACTTTTAGTTTAAGAATTTTTTGAGTTTTAGAAATAGGCCTCCCTAGAAATTTTGAAAGACACCATACAATATTCAAGTTTCACAAATAAACTCATATTATAAGTAGACCCAAAAAAAATCGTCAATTATGTATAAGTAAACCCTAAAAAAATAGCCAATTATGTATAAGTAGACCCCAAAAAAATTGTCTCGGGGGCGCTGCCCCTGAACCCTCGAATAAGGGGCCTCCTTTTTAGTAGTTCGTCCCGGGCCTCCAAATACTCGGGACCGGCCCTAAATACAAGGCCAATATTTGAGACTCAAAAGGGTCAAAGAGATGTTCACAAAAGAATGTCCCATCTCATGTGGCATCTCATTGGATGAGTTAAGTGTAGTGGATTCTACTGTCACATGGGTGTCAAATGGAATGTCACATCCTTTTGTGAGCATCTCTTTGTGAATTTTTTGTGTCCCTAGCATTGCTCTTGTCACAACTCACAAGAATAGTTATGTACAGGATAATGCTAGAGACACAAAATAATCACAAATAGATGCTTCTAAAAGGATGTGACATCTCATATGACAATAAAACTCATTACACTTAATTCCACTCATAAAATGTCACATTTTTTCATGAACATCTCTTGATGACCATTTTGTATCTCCTACATCATACAAAGTGAGTGCTTGGGATTCCAATATTGGCTCCACTTTCGAATCTCCTCGATCTTGGAAGACCTATCACATGTGGGCTGCCACCAATTGACTTAAAGGTGTGAATCGTGTGATATAAAGGTAACGGTTTGCAATTAGATTTTGGCCACCGTTTTCTTGTCAAGAGGTTAATGACAGACAATTCATCATGGTGGTGGGCCAAATTCGTTGAAAATGGCCATGGAATAGAGATTCTTAATATATAGTATCATACTATCATACAAGGATTATACCGTTTTCTTCAAATAGCTAGAATGTTCATTCATTTGAGTTGGAAAGAAGTTAACTATGTCCACAATATTTAAAGGGAATTCCTATTCTTACTCAAAAATTGAACTATTACGTTTTACAGTATTATTGAAATATTATACAGTATTATGCACACAGTCAGTGCATTCTATAGAATGCATTGATTCATCCATAAATTGTGAATAACAATTCCCTATTTTAAAATGTATAGAACATGTCCAAATTCAATCATATTCCTATTTTATGTGTTTCTTGTGAAAACTCCCATTATGTTTATTTGGCAAATAAAACACTAGTTTTAAGAATGATTTTCAGATTGAGCATATACTTCGCGCAAATAAAAAAAAAAAATTTATAGAACCAAATTTACTTGTGAACTATATAACCAGTTGCGTGAGTTCCCTAATAGCTCTTAAAGTGATAGGAATAAAAACACATGCATTAAAAAAAAATCACAAATTTAATTAATTCTTTTGATGGGTCAGCCAAAAAAAAAAAAAAAAATCTAATTTGATGGGCCAACAATGAACGTCCATTACTGGACTTTATTTGTTTGGCCTTCAGCCCATTTAATCCCAATTCGCGGACTATAGATTTTTTTTGGGAGGCTTGAATTAGGGTTGGACAACTTTGGTTTAAAGGACAATTCATTAACAATAACCTCCACAAGGACAAAAGCCCAAGCTTATTTTTTAGATCTAGTCCACAACATCAACATTTCACTCTTCAAGTACATTTCAATATTTTCATCTTACCAAACTACCCCACTTCATCTTCATCCTCCCATGGCCACCATTACCACACCCATACCTGACCTCCATCCACCATCTCCGGTGACCTCAGGCAACCACCACAGAGACCACCACGACAACTAACACCACCGCCGCCCACCACCACCACCAAAACAAACCTAGATTGCCATTGACACAAGCACCATCGCCACCACTAACGTCGGCCACCACCACCAAAAACAAACCAGATCTGGATCTGATTTGATTTTTCAAAATAGATCATCACCATTTAATTGTTCAAAACACTTGGGATATATCCTAAGTCAAGACTTAGGATTTCTGATTTATGAGAGAGAGAGAAAGTCTAGAGTGAGAAGACGAATCATCCACTGTAATTTTCTTTAATTCTCTTTTTATAACGAATTGATATATACTGATTGATATATCTCAGTCCCACGATTTGTAGAAAGAAAGTGAAGCCATGTTAAACTCTTAAGAGAAATTTATGATCGTAAGAGAAATTTCTCTTAAGATTTCTAAATGTCCTCAACTAAAAATACTCTCTGATTATCTCATCAAGCATTTGAAAATAGTATGGATATCTTTCCCAATCCCCTTTCACAACACATCATGGTTCACCAAGATGCAAACAATCATTGAATGAGTATTTTGAACGTTGACTAGCCTTCAGTATAAGTGAGAATTCACTTAGGATATCCTAAGTCAAATTTCACTTAGGATATATCCTAAGTCAAATTTGACCTAGGATTTCTGATTTCTGAGAAAGAAGGTTAGAGAGAGAAAGTTTACAGTGAGAAGATGAATCATCCACTATAATTTTCTTTCTCTTTTTATATCTAATCGATATATATTGATTGATATATCTCAGTCCCACGATTTGTAGAGAGAAAATGAATCTAATAGAGGAGAGAGAAGGGGTGGAGGCTATGGTGGTAGAGGCAAGGAGAGGTCGCCATAGGTCCGGTGATGCAAGGGGGAGGTCATCGGAGATGATAGGACTGGTCGTCGAAGGTCTTCGGAGGTGGTGGCCGGAGGTGGCGTGGGTGGTGGTAATGGTGGCTAGGGTTTGGCTAGGGTTAGAGGATGAAGATGAGGGTATTTTGGTCTATGGATATTGGGAGGACTTATCCCCAATGTCTACTTTAAGTCGTCCTTAATCTCAATAAATCTCATCTTAATGACCTTTTCACCAATTTTCCCTTCTTTTTTTTTTTGGACAAAGATAATATAGATTTGACTCGTATATAAAACATATGCTTGTACTTTCATGCTCGTGAAGCTTAGGATCGATTGTCTTCTATTAGGGGTGTTCGCGATCGATTTTTTTTTTCGATTTTTAATGATTTTAAAACCGACTATTTGGTTTTGGTAGGTCGATTTTAGGCGATTTTGGTCGATTTTAGCTTGTGAACTACTTTGAAAAACTGACAAATCGGTGTTTGGTCGGTTTTCAATTTTTTGATTTTTTAAACACCCCTAGTCTTTATGGCTTCGTGATGTCATAGTTTTAGCGCTTCTGTGTGAACCCACAGTAATAAGACCATCAATCGCGATTATAGCATTATCGTATCAGATACTTGAATTTTGATTTTTGATTACTACGACGACATGAATGAAAAGTTGATGAATTTTAGGTTTCAAGTTTCAAGATTCGTAATTAGCACTAAAAAAAGTGTGTATTACATTTGTGTGTGTGTGTGTGTGCGCGTGTGTGTGCGCGCTCGTGTGTGTGTGTGTGTGAGGGGGAGGGGGGGGGGGGAGGGGGGATGTGGAGGAGGGGGGAATTAGATGAACTCATCTATAATCTATACTGATATAGAAAGAGAGAAAGAAGGGTACCAAAAAAAAATTTCCTTAACACAAAGAATTACATTAAAATCTATAAAATTTACTAATCAAATTTTCTCACTGGGGTAACAAAATGTCATTTGAAACAAAATTCAAATAGTATAACTTCTGTCAACCACTCAATCACTTGCACTCATAAAGTGAGTGGCACCTCTCATAATATATAAAGGGAGAGGCAGGGGTTCCCAAAAAAAAAAAAATCATATGACTAATATTTACATTAAACCCATTATGTTTTGTTCAACTAAAAAACAAGAATAATACTATGTACACCTAAAAAGAACACAAATTGATGTGGATCTCCTAAAATATTCACCAAATATATGAACATATGGAGTATTTTAGGAGATCCACATTAGCTTGTGTTCCTTTTAGGTGTACATAGCATTACTCAAAAACAAATATAGATAAACTAAAATGTCATTAATATATCAAATGTCAACTGCTTTCAACTTCCCTCAAGTCTCAACCCTCAAAAACTAAGAAACACTAGGCCTTGAACCGCAACGGTTTATATCTCGGTCAGTTTTAGAGCCTTTCTCATTTTTGTGCCTTTTATCCCATTTTTTCTTGAGTTAATTAGTATTATGGTTAAATACACTTACACTCCCTGTGGTTTGACCGATTTGCACTTACTTCCTTGTGGTTTAAATTTTGGCACCAATATCCCCTATGGTTCGGACTAAAGTATAACCGTTAAATACGTTGTGGATAATTTTTTACCCCCTTCAATTCCTTAACAAATTTTAACGTTGCACTTTAGTCCGAACCATAGGGGGTATTAGTGCCAAAATTTAAACCACAAGGGAGTAATTGCAAATCGGCCAAATCACTGGGGGTGTAAATGTATGTAACCATTGTCGCGCCTGCGCCCTCAGAACGCCAGGCTGTTGGTGTGGGCCCGACTTTCTGAAAGTGGGTGAATTGCGACTTGATTTTTATTGGGAAGGGTGAAAAGAGTATGGTAGGGCCTATTTGAAATGTTCAGAGTCGTCACCTAACAGTTGGGGTGTTAGAACCCCTGCAAAGACAATTAAAGCAATTCATCTTTGACTTTTGAAAAACAGTTTTGAGAAAAGTGGACCCTTTAAAAGTGTGACTCTGAATAGCCATGCGAAAATCAGAGATTTTGAGATGGGTTCAGGGACTCGATTATGTCAAGGGAAGGTATTAGGCACCCTCGAACATCCGTGCGAACACGATTGCCAATTTTAGTGATTTTTATTAAACTGGGGCATTTTGATTGAAAAAGAAATATATATATATATATATAGAAAGTGAAATAAGATGGAAAATTGTGATGGGAATGGCCGCACTCTTTGAGAGTTGCTTACGTATCCCGATGAGGGAATCAGGTCAAACGTAGTTTTGACTTGTGTGTGCATGTATGTAAGATTTTTTTTAGAGAAAGAAAAAGTGGTCTCGTTTGACCGTGCACGTGTGATATAGTGATTTGAGAAAGAGTCGATGTAACTAGGAACTTTTACACACATTGTATAGTTCTAGATTTTAACTTTTGGAAAGTAATTGAGATTGAAATGAGACTATGCAAGTGATTGGAGAATGATGTATTTTTTTTTATATATACATTTTGATTTTTATTTTTTCAATCCTTTTAGTCCAGGAAGTAAGGATCTGTGCCCAAGTGATTGAAAAGTGTACCGGAAGTAAGGGTTGGTGCCCATTAAAAGTGTGAAGACTTACCTATCTTACCTGTGTTGTTTGCAGATTCCAAGCAGATGTGACATTGGAGTTTTATTTTAGAAAGTCCATTTTTTGTTTTTTTTTTTTTTTTTTGTATTTTTGACTTTTTTTTATTATTTATTTTTTTTATACCAGAGGTAAGGGACGGTGCCCAAATAACTGAAAATTAATAATTTTATTTTATTTTTATTTTATCCCAGAAGTAAGGGTCGGTGCCCAAAAGAAATAAAAGAAGTAAGTGTTTGTAGGATTACCTGTGAAGATCTCAGAATGTAAAGGCGGTTGTTGAGTCCGATTAATCCTTTTTTTTTAATTATTCTATTTATATAAGTTAAACAATCTTTATAATTTAGACATGGATTTTTGTGTTAGAAAAACCACGTAGTCCCCCCAGTAAAACATAGATCTCCGTATTAGCAACCACGTCATTCCCTGTAGAACATGGCTCTCCGTATTAGAAATCACGTGGAATTTCCATATTGGGAACCATGCAATCCTGAGTTAGACGTGATTTTTATATTGGAAATCAAATAATCCCAAGTATGACATGGATTATTATTTATATTTTTTTTATAATTATCATGTAGGAATAAAATGATATGTACAAAAAAAAAATAATAATAAAAAACCTGATTTATTAGAGGAATTCGAGAAATTTGCTAGAATATTGATGGTAAGTGACTGGGATGTTGGGATGTGATTTGAGGCAATATGATGACGGCGGTGATACAGTGACTGTGAGGTATGTTGATAGCTAGGTGGAGGATGGTGATTGTAGTGGTGACCTTGATGGTGATGGTTAGAAGGGGTGGTATGGTGGTGAAAAAAATATAAACTCTTTTTTTGTAGGATTTTTTTTTTTGTATTTAATGATGAAGTGAGTGAGATGGAAAGGGTGGTGAGGGAGATATAGAGTATGAGGGAGATACAGCTAGGGAGTGTTTTTTTCCTTCATTCCTCCCCCTCTTCTGAATGGTGAGCACTGGCCAATTTATAGGCCAAAAAGAGCATCCCCTTTCTTTAAAAAAAAAAAAAAAAAATTGAAAGCAAACTCCACTAAAAAAAAAACCTACAGCTTTTGTTTTCTTGCCTCCACCCCCCCTCCCCCGCCTCTTTTTTTTGCTTTTGTTCCATCGAGCATTGTCTTCTATAATGAGCTGTGGAGGAGGGAAATTATTGGGTGTGGTAGGATGCATGCGGAATTGTTGGCCTTTGTCCTAATAAATTTTGATTTGTAGCATCTTTTTCATCTGATGTCTGATTGGGATGATTCAAAAAGTGGCAGGCTCGTGTCAATGTGTACTTTATTTTGAAATGATTGGGTTGGGAAAAAATGGGGTGTCTATAACTGCCCCTCTTTGTCATGTTTTGTGGAGCAAATCGTGACAAAGATAAGGAGACACCCATTTTTGCCTCAGCTCTTTCTTGAACTTTTGTTTTTTGTTTTTTGTTTTTTTTTTATGAGAAACATGTACAAAAATATGAATGATCTCGAAGTCTGTTCGAGTTGCCCACGTATCTTATATGCAGAAGGATCATATCGAGCGTAGTTTAAGTGAGTCACACTATGATTGGCAAAGAGTGAAGTGACGTGCCAGAGTAGGCAAGTGAGTGGTGTGCCAAGGTAGATAGCTAGGAATTGGAAGTATTGCCAATTTAGGCAAATAGCTCCGCTGGGGTTTAAGAATATTACTAGAATGGGCGAACGACTCCGCTGGGGATTCATACGAGAATCGAACAGAAGAGGGATAGTGTAGTCGAGAAGTGCATAACCGCATAATTTCAAACTCTAACTGAAAACATAGTAAAATAAGGGTATGGTCAAGCTCTTAAAGTTGCCTACGTATCTCCCGCCAGGAGAATCAGACCGTGCGTAGTTCGTGTGAACTTGGGTAGCTGAGAGATGGTGTAGTTGAGAAGTGCGAAGCCACGTAATCTCGAACCTTAACCGAGAACATAACAAGTAAAGGTATGGTCGAGCTCTTAGAGCTACCTACATATCTCTTGTTAGAGAATCAGATCATGTGTAGTTTGTGGTGCTGGTGAATGAGGGATGTAGCTAGGAAGTGCGAAGCCGCATAATCCTAAACTGAGGTTGATGTTGATGATAACGGGATGCCACTTGACGGCTTACTCTCGACGATGATATTGTGAATAAGATGTCTCTTGATGGACTCACTCTTGAGTTTGAAGATGTGAATGAGGTGCCACTTGATGGACTCATTCCCGATAGTGAGATTGTGAACAGGATGCTTCTTTACGGACTCACTCCAGAGCTTAAAGATGTGAACGGGATGTCACTTGACGGACTCATTCCCGATAGTGAGATTGTGAACAGGATGCCTCTTGACGGACTTACTCATGTGTTGAAGATGTGAACAAGAGACGCCACTTGACGGACTCATTCCCAATAGTAAGATTGTGAATAGGATGCCTTTTGACGGACTTACTCCTAAGCTAAAGATGTGAATTGGATGCTACTTGATGGACTCATTCCTAATAGTGAGATTGTGAATAGGATGTCTCTTAACGGACTCACTCCTGTGCTGAAGATGTGAATGGGATGCCACTTGATGGACTTATTCCCAATAGTAAGATTGTGAATAGGATGTCTCTTGACGGACTCACTCCCGAGCTGAAGATGTGAAGGGATGCCACTTGACAGACTAATTCCCAATAGTGAGATTGTGAATATGATGCCTCTTGACGGACTCACTCCTGAGCTGAAGAAGTGAACGAGACGCAACTTGACAGACTCATTCCCAATAGTGAGATTGTGAACAGGATGCCTCTTGACGGACTTACTCCTGAGCTGAAGATGTGAACAAGATGCCACTTGGCAGACTCATTCCCTATAGTGAGATTGTGAATAGGATGCCTCTTGACGGACTCACTCATGTGCTGAAGATGTGAATGGGATGCCACTCTACGGACTCATTCCCAATAGTAAGATTGTGAATAGGATGCCTTTTGATGGACTCACTCCCGAACTGAAGATGTGAAGGGATGTCACTTAACGGACTTATTCCCAATAGTAAGATTGTGAACATGATACCTCTTGACGGACTCACTCCCGAGCTGAAGATGTAAAGGGATGCTACTTGACGGACTCATTCCCAATAGTGAGATTGTGAATAGGATGCCTCTTGACGGACTCACTCCTGAGCTAAAGATGTGAACGTGACACCACTTGACGGACTCATTCCCAATAGTGAGATTTGTGAACAGGATGCCTCCTGACGGACTTACTCCTGAGCTGAAGATGTGAACGGGATGCCACTTGACAGACTCATTTCCAATAGTGAGATTGTGAACAGGATGCCTCTTGACGGACTTACTCTTGAGCTGAAGATGTGAATGAGATGCCACTTAACGGACTCATTTCCAATATTAAGATTTTGAACATGATGCCTCTTGACAGACTCACTCCTGAGACTGGATGAGATGAATAGGACGCCACTTGACGGATTCATACCTGATGCTGGATGATATGGGCTTGGTGATCCCGAGTACGGGACATACTTCTTGACGATTCGTAGAGGGGAGGTTGATTTGACATATAGATCTGAGCTGAGGGATTGCTGTAGAGTTGGAGTCTGAGCAAATGCTGTATAAAGTGGGTTGGAAGTTGGTTAGGCCAGTAGTGAGGCTTTTGGAGTTATGTTGGGCCAGTGGTTAGGCTTTTGGAAGTATGTTGGGCCAGTGGCTAAGCTTTTGGAAGTATATTGGGCCAGTGGTAAGGCTTTTGGAGCTATGTTGGGCCAATGGTTAGGCTTTTGGAGCTGTGTTAGGCCAGTGGTGGTAAGACTTTTGGAAGTATGTTGGGCTAGAGCTGAGTGCTCTCCTTACAAGAATGCTGGAGGTATCAGGACCAATTGCCCCTATTTCAGAAGATATATATTTTCTGCTATATTGTAAAGTATGAATGTTTTTTTTAATGCGATGTTATGCTATGTACAGAGTATTTTCAAAAGTGTTTGATACATGACTTTATCATCTATGAAAGAATGTTCAAAAGTTAGTGGATATTGTATGTCTTGTTGTTTGTTGGAAAACTAGAAGACAATGTGTCTTGACTTTATGGGCTCAATGCCCTAGTATTCGGTAAATGTCCAGTCCTTGTCTGTATTTGCTCTGTCGACAGTTTTGCCATAGTCTTGATTTTTTACTCGTAGGGCCCTTTTGAGGTTTTCACTTTGCCCATCAAACTATCTTGTATTTGATAGTATGTGATGACCCATGTCTTTGAAAATGATTAAAGTATGATTTAATAAATCCAAAAAGACTTGTGTCAATTAGAGTAAACTTTCAGTGGGTTGTATTGTAGGTCAGAGTCATGGGTTAAGAAATGAAGGATCGCATGAACGCTCAAAGTTTTTTTTTTTGAAAAGTTGATGCCTGAGATCACCTTATACTCTATTTTTTTTTCTTTTTACCTGCACCAGTCTAGTATGGGGTGAGTATTGCTGAGTGAAATGCGACTTAGAGAAGAATTGCCCCAGTTCGAAGTGAGTATCCAAGTCGAATAGTATTTTGTGGATTTGTTTCCAGCTTCTGTATTGAGCTCTTTTTTTTTTTTTTGACGAACTTCTTTTCTCTCTCTCTTTTTTTTTTTGCATTGCCCCAGTGTGGGGGGTGATCCTCAGAGGGTTTGAGTTTGAAGAAAATTTTTTATTGTATGGCTCAAGTGGGTTAGCAAGTGAATTATAGTATATGGATAGCTGAAATGATTGCCTCTCATCATTTTGACACAAGTCATGTTAGATTTTAGAAATCATATATGTGCAACATGAGAATGTGCAAATGTCATGAGGAGCAATAGGTTGTCCTAGTTAATATTTGATTGATGTGTGGCACGCCTTGGGTTTGGATTTAAGGTATTCTTGCCCTTGAGAGTGGGTTGTCCGTATGCTACAGCAGTTGTAGAGCTGCATGTACTTGCGATGATGAGCAGTGTCAAATATTGTAATGATCAATCATAGACTTGAAACCTTTTGGCATGTTCTGTCATGGACTGCTATTGTATGGTAATCGGACATGTGTTGCATCTAGGGGTGTATACGAGCCGAGCCAAGCCTGTTCGCGAGCTTGCTCACGAGCTCAAACGTGCCGAGCTTTCAAGTGTTCGTGAGCTTTCTCGCAAACTTTTTAACGAGCTTTTTCGCAAGCCCTTTTAAACTATATAGTTTAATAATAAAACAATCATTTAACAAGCATATTTACGAGATATGTCATATTTTTTTTCTAAAATTATATAATTTTATAATAAATAAATATATATGAAAGTCACTATACAAGCTTTTTATAAAACTTATTAATGAGCTTTTTCATGAGCCTTCTCACGAGCCTTAATCGACCCTGTTCATGAGCTCAAATGAGCGAGCCGAACCTAACCTTTATCGAGCCGAACTTATAGACCTTGTTGAGTGGCTCAGCTCATTCACATCTCTAGTTGCATCCTAAAAGTCAAAGGTGATGTCCAAATTGGTTTCAGCAAGTTACAACGCAGTCATATCCAATGAATCATGAGAATTTAGAGCAATACGATAATTATTGAATGACGAAGAAAGTTGTTTTTTTTTTTTTTTTAATTATAAGAAATGTGTTATTTATACAAAGCAGACAATGCATATATTCAGTAATGGAGAAATTGCCCCTGTATGGCATTTTGATGCCTCGTAAGGAGTGGCATTCTGGGCAGTGGGTTGAGATTTGGTCTTTTGCGAGAGTGACCAAAGGCTTGTGGGTGTATTGGTGGAGCATCGGACTGTTGGTAAAAGGTATAGAAACAATGCTTGGACTAGATGGCTGGGAACAACACATATGATTGGTTGCCCATGTATTTACATAATCCTTGACAATCTCTTTTATTGATGGTTTTTTTTTTTTTGCGATATATATAAGAGCAAAAAGAGAACAACAAGAAAACCCTTACATTTTCATCAATCCATTGTTCATTGGTAAAGCCCCCATCCAACAAATGATCTGAATCACAGGGGCGGGCCGAGTTTCCAAGTACATTTTTCCTAGTCTTTATGGACTTCTTCGTTATCAAGCCTTTTGAACAAGAAGTAAGTTGCATCCGTCACAACCATACAAAGAAGAAGGCACACTTTGCATAGTATAATTATCTCGCCCAAATTCATGTTGTTCTCCAAACTTTTTTTTTTGAAAGAGCGCCTGCACACCTAAAACGAGATCAAACTTCTAGTCTCGTAATCGCAAGGCACAATGGTGAAAGATAATGACTATGAGTATGGTAAGGGGAGAGAAGTGAGAAAAAGATGAGGGAGCGAGGAGAGAGAGGGCAAGAGATGCAGAAATGAGAGGGGAAGTTGCTGTTGAGAAGAAGGAAAAAATTAAAAAGAGAAATGAGGGAGAGAAGTGAGGAAGAGGTAGGTTTTAATGCTTTCTTTCCTCTCCCTCTCTGCCGACACTTTCTCTCTCTCCCTGTCTCTTTTCCTTTTTCTTTTTCTTTTCTTCTTTTTTTTTCCTTTGCCGACAGTGGCCGACAGTCTCTCTCTCCTCTTTTCCTTTTTTGACTATTTGTGTGGTTTTTTATTTTTTATTTATATATATATATATATTTATTTAAGTAAGATTGTATTTGAGAAAGTAGAGCAGCCTATTGATTTGACAGCGAGATTTGATAATATCAGTGTTCGTAGTTTTGACTTGTACTTGGTGCCATTGCATCATATTAGGCCTGAATGAAGGATTAGAAATGATCAAGCATGCCATTTTAGAATTAGGACACATGTCAGCCTTTGAGCTGGTTCAGATTGATGATAGCAAACACAAGTGGATTATGAAAGTGATGGGGAATTAGAATCCTCACTTTGGAAAGTGTAGTTATGTTACTAACAATCGATAGTATTTCCACAGTTGATTCTTGAACTGATAGCCCAATGTGAGAGTACATTGCATAAGAAACGAAAATGGTGCTAGAGGAGGATTTATTTCTTCTCTTTTTTTTTTTGAAGTAATAGAGATTACAATAACATGTTGTAGACACCCCAATTTTGACCAAATGTCGAGTTAAGGGGAGTGATACCTCCAAGACCCGATGATGACAACGTCCGGCCAATCTAGGACTTCCAAAGATGATTCAAGCTCTTCGAAAGGCTCCCCAACCTAAACAAAAAAGTAAAAAAGAAAGGAAAAAAAGAAAAAGAGGCAGAACGACACTCAAGCTAATTTGCGGCAGTCACGGGTTGTCGCGAACTTCTGAACCGGCAGTCAGTGAGAACCGAAACGGCAGTCACCAACTGCCGTTTAGTTATATCAAGTGCCGCTAAAAAATGATTTTCAGAAAAGATGCCAGTCCCTGGAGTTGTTCGTGGCATTCATTGAGTGCCACTGCGGTATTCAGTGAATACCGCGTCGGCAATCACTGAGTGCCGTTCCGGCATTCAGTGAATGCCGCTTCCATCTCCATTGAGTGCCGCATTTTTGTAACAGCCAGCTGTAATACAACACGTTTTGTACCACCAAAGGACAGTCCGAATTAGGGTTTTCTTCTCTGAAATGACTGAAATACCCCTTTAAATTTGTCTATAAATAAAGGATGAATATCCTCTTGCAAAGGGTTGGCTTTTTGGTTGGTTGGTGGTTTTAAGGTTGGAATCTAGCTTAAATCCTAGAGTATACACTCTTACTTAGTTTTAAAAGCTTTCTTAAACATAATTAGAAGTAGGTTTTGAGAAGGTTTAAGGGGGTATTTAAGTAGAATTAAAGTGGAAGAGGTTGATTAGTCTTTAGAAGTCCTCCAAAATCACCAAGTTGAGTATACTTTGGAGGTAAAACTTTAGAATAGTTGGTCTTTATTCAAGTTTAATTATAACATGCATGGTGTTCTTTAATTTCTCATTTCATTTGTTGTGTTCATCCTTTGGGTTCATAAGGCTTTCAATGTCTTGCTTGAATCTTTTGGTTTGGAGTCCCTTATTCTCCTTGTAATCCTATGATTCATGAAAGGATTAAGTTTGGTACTAGAATATTTAGCTAATGAACCCAAACCTATCTTCATGGTTTGAGGTTTGTTATGACCTAGTTTCATGAAGTTCTTCCATACTTATTTGAAATTTACATGTATGGATATCTTTAGCCTCCAATGACCATCAAATGGTAGGAGAGTTAGCTTTAGACAAGCTCAACTCTATGGCTTATTTGTCTAAGTTGATGAGAGCAAGATGAACTAACCCAATGTGCAGTGAGTTCACAATCTGTTTTTGATCGTAGATTTTTAGTTAAACATCGGACCATTGGAATCGAATGAAACCAACGGGAAAGTGTCTATAACTCAAAGTTCTACCACTTTAATTTTTGTTTTAAGAAGATTTCATGTTGAAGGTGGTTTGATCAAGGGTTTTGTGAGGCTACTACAATCTGCCCAAGAGTTTCAGAACAGTCACACTCTTTTGAAATAAGCGAATCAGAACCTTAATCAAGTTTTATTGACCCAAAATAATTTTTTCTAGTTAGTTTAGTGTGTTAGGAAGCTACCCTAAAAAGAACAAAGCATTTCTGATTTTTTTACTATTTGTAGAAAATCGTGCAAGAACTCTGGACAGAGGGTTGCAGAATCCTAAGTGATGTCTGGTTTTTGCCCAATTCCCGGAGATCTAATCGTTGAAACTTTGATTTTCTTTTTGAATTAAAAACTAGATACACAGAGGCATCTTGTGTCCAAAATTCATCAAGATCAAAACATGGGAACCATGCTTTTTATTTCTTTGAAGTTCTAATCTGCTCTCAGCAATTTTTAGAATTCTGTAACAACTTTGATCAATCGTATAAATAGTGGTTTAGATAATATTTTAATGAGCTAAGGTTCAAACCATGTTTCAATAATGATTAGTTAAGCTTGAATTCAAGGTCTAAGTGATCTAAATCGATGAGTAATTCATAACTTGTTCTTGTACATATTCACCCATGTGGCTTGACACTCATAATTAGGGCTTGTTTGCTTTAGGTTTAATCACATCTGATAGATCTAAGCTAGAAGCCTAGGATTGCCATCTAATTTTATATCTTGTATATTATGTGGACTAACCCTTGTTTTGCAGTGCACTTGAGATACAATTTCTCAACCCTTTCTCTAGTTTACTTAATTCCTTGATTTTTTTATTGACTTTATGACCTCATGCACGACACATTGGAATTAGGATCTTGCCTTATGTGAATATATGTGATTAGAGACCTTTTCTTAGGTTTTACTTTCTATTCTTATGCATTGAACGTTTAATAATCGCGGCATGGATCTCGGGTATGTTCCATAGTTCCCTATTTGCATATCATATCGCTTGCTACTTGAATTATGTGGTTTTTGAATGATATTTTATCACTTGCAATCTTACACCCTTTAGACATGCTTTTATAATGTATATTTATACATATGTATTGATCGAGGACATGCTTAGATTATTAATTCGATTAAAAGGATGTTAAGAAGAGGCCTATCGCGAGATAGGATGAGAAGGGGTGTTTTAGTCTGATGGGCTCCTTCCCTTCTCATTCCATAATCCCCGGATCTAGTTTAATCTTTGGTTTCGCAAAAAAATCAGTTGTTTTAAAATGGTTTCTTAATTTTCCCTTTTAAAAAATTCGGTGGCGACTCATTTGTTTTTGAATTTGAATTTGAAAAAGATTTTGAAAGAAAAGTTGTGGGTAAGAAAAATGCGATATCCACAATTTGGCGACTCTGCTGGGGATCGAACCTAGAATCTCTGATTTCGCAGACCAAATTTTTTATTTTTTTTGGGTTCACTCGAGGATTAGACTTGAAAGCGTCCTTTTAATCAAATTAATTAATCTTTGTATGCCTGTTGCATTTCACTTGCATGTCTCGCCAGTCGATTGCACGGAACTATGACCTTGGAGGCTCAGGGTAACCCGGTCGGTCAAGTAATCATGGGACTGTGTGATCACCCTTGATCTCGTACCATGATTTGGTATATTAAGCATCCTATCGGATGTATGTCAAGGGTCCCTTATTTGACCAAAACTCAGCCTTTGCATAGTAGTTTCTATAGAACCTTTCAAATCTTAGGAAATAAATTCTCGATTAAGGTTATATGCTAGGGAGTTTTGTATGTCCGAAAGGGATTACTTGAGATGATGACGATACTTACTTGATAAAAGATGTGTAACCTCTTAATCACTTTTGAGCAATTCCTCTTATGTCCCATGACACTTAGGAATCTGCTTGATTTTGATTAGAAAATTGCATCTCTCATATCATGTCTAGCTAAGCATCATTGACCTTGTATGCATCCGAGTTTATGAAGAGTATGACAATAATCCGATCATGTGATCCTTCTACCCAAATAACTTTAAATCCATCCTTGAGAGCAAAAAGATTTTTGCTATCTTTACTCCAAAGTTTCAATCGCTCTTTCAAAAAAATCTTTGGAAATTTGGAAATCATTTTTTGATTAACATTCTAAGTCAATCTTTGTTAAAGTATATTTTCAAATGATCATCTTCTAAGGAAAAATTCAAAAATTTTGGGAATTGTTTTTTGGAAAAAATGCTCTTCAAATGAGTTTTAAAGCAAAATTTCAATCCAATCATCTTTATTGAGAAATATTTTCACATTCTCATTTTTAAATAAAAGATTCAAAATCCTTGAGATTTGTTTTTTTTAAAAGAAATGCTTTTCAAATAAATTTTGAAAAATTTTGAATACCCGACCTTTGAAAGGGTAGTGAGGATCACAATGAGAGGTGAAATTGGCACATTTGACATGAGTGAGGATTTTATGTGCTTGTGTGTTTTGTGTGTTAGGATTAGAATTTTCCTTTCTTTTGCATATAGAGTAGTCACACACACATACACGTGCATTTCATCCGTGTGCCATATGTGCAGTGCATGCATTCAGTTGTATCAAATCATCAAAGCATGAACATGTTTATCACATTAACCAATATCATTGCATACATGTAGCGTACAAATCCACAACATCTTCCTTCTAATTAAGATCAAAATAATTCCTCGAAATTCCTTGCCTCCTGAAAATCGATTCTACATGCGGACCTTTTCATGTCGTGAACCTGTAGAAGAGTGGAACAACCAGATCCCCTAGTGAGGACACTTCTAACCTCTTGGGTTCGTCTTCTTGATTTTAGGAGAACATGGACCATCATCTTGAGATTGATTTGCCAATGGTTTTAAGAGCTTTGGAAGAGAAAGTGAACAAGCTGCAAGCCACTATTGAGCAACAGAACTTAAGGGTGAATCAATTAGAGAGGGTAACGCTTGAGCTCTATCAGTTACTCAAAAAGCAAGTGGGTTTGAATGAGGTAGTGATGAACAAATTGGAGAAGAGAATAATGGATCACCCGGCCAAGAACCAAAATCCACATCCAAGCCCAACCAATCACCAAAGCCCATGTCCAAATCCAACTTATCCCCAAAGTCAATACCCAAGCTCAACCATTCACCGAAGCCCATATCCATGCCTAATCCCAACGAACCAAAGAGTTATTCCAAGCTCACATCTCAACCCAAAAGCCAACTCAAGTTCAAAGTCGAATCCGAAATTAAGTCGAGCCGGCAAGTCAAGAATATTCACCAACCTTGGCATAACATTATCCATGGCCCTTGGTCACCTCATCAAGAGTGGTCACCTCAATCCCCTGGACCCAAGGCCACCATCAAATCCCTTACCTCACAAATATGACATATCCTTGTACTGCGCCTATCACCAGACTCAAGGCCACAATACCGATTCTTGCTCGAGACTCCGCCATGAGATCCAGGATCTCATTGATCAGAAATCATCACTCCTCTGCCAAATCCACCGAGTGACCTTTGGCATACTGATCTTGACTTACAAGCTCTTCACTCTCCGACCTCTCAATCCCAGCCATCACTAAGAATCCTCAAAGGATTTGCTGCATCCATGAGTGCGCAACAACCAACTGGTCCTGGCCTAATCAACAAATGTGGAAAAGGTATTGACAGTACTTGGTATGAGTCAGATGAATACTGTCCTACTAAAAATTGGGCCATGGACATGGATAATATTTCTGCATACATGCTATTGGGGGAAGACGGACCCTGTGGTTTAAATGATGATAGTGAAGTGATTGTGTTTGGAACTGCTGCTACTAAAGCAAATGTGGATGCTCTTGGAAATCTAACAAATTGAAAATCATCTATGATACTCCAGTTGAGACCAAGTCAAGTCTAGTCCGATAATCGAGTCATGTCAAGTAGGAGTCAAGTGTCAAGTCTAGTCGAGTCTTTGAGTCAATTGGTTATCGAGTTTTTTTTCAAGTCTTTTATCGAGTCGAGTGATGTAATCCTCCTTCTATCCTAGTTGAATAAAGTCTCATTTTGCTTGATTTAGTGTGCTAAGTCATGAATGAATGGATCATTAAGCCAAAAAAAATCACTTTTTCAAACGATCATAGAAAATACTTTGTTAATAAATCTTTGCATTGAAAAGGATCCCCAAGTGATCAAAGCAAATTTTGTGCCAAACCCAAGGAGGGGTAGAGAATTGACTAGCTTTACTTTAAGAATTTAAAGATGCTCTTGCTCGATCTTGAAAAGATAAACTTGGGACTTGAGGCTTGCTCACCATCCAAATACCAAGCCTAAAAGATGAGCTCATAGTCCAAAGCCATAAACTTGGTCCTTGGTGGTAGCCAGATATTTTAAATGAACTTCTTCCATAAAAAAAAAGAGAAGAGAGAAAAGAAAGAGCTTGCTAGGATGAAAACCCGAAAGGGCGCCTAGGCAAAAGTGAGAGCACAAAAAAGGATAAAATAAAAAAAGAGAGAAGAAGAATAAAAAATAGAACGAGCTCGCTAGGATAAAAACCAGAAAGGGCGCCTGGCAAAAGTTAGAGCAAAAATAAGATGCGTGTTGATTTCAAGATCCGAATCCTAGCCAGTCAAAATCATGAAGAGAATAAGAGAGAGTGAGGTAGAGAAAAGAAAGGAAAGAGAAAAGGAAAAGCAGAGAATAAATAAGATTGAGAATTCTTGGGTGCTTCAAAGTACATCATTGGCACATGAATTATCTCAAAGCTTTGAGTTGTTCTAAACAAAGAAAATAAATTGGAAATGAAAAGGAGATTTGAAAGTATCAATCAAAATTTTATAAAAGGCTCAATGGCTAAGTGGGCCCAAAATAATGCAAAAGTATCTTTGAGAAAAATAAAGAGTGATTTGGAGGGCTGCTATTGCTTTATGAGTATGGTAGAGTATGATTAAAACACGATGTGTTATGAAAGTTGTAAAGATTGACTGGCTAGTGAAAAGGTGAAAAGAATCAACCGCCATAAAAAAAAAAGAAAAAAAGGGAAGAAAATAAAAAAATAATAATAAAAGGGAGAAGTAATTTATGTTCTCATCATCTTGTTCAAAAGTTACCACAAGGAATCTGTTTCAGAAAATCTGCCCAGAAAAAAGCACTCATTAGACCCAAATGAAAACATGGCTCGAAAAGCCCACAAATTCTTGAAGCATTATTCTTTTAAGACCTCCAGAGTCCTTGAACTACGTTCGACCTGATTCCCACTCAGGGATACGTAGGCAACCTGCTCGGTTCGGTCATCACCCTCACATCTCATGGCATCTTTCTTTCAGGCCTTGGTCGAACTACTTTGGACCTCATTCCTATTCGGGGATAAGTAGGCGAACCTCCCATGGTTCTCGGTTCATAACCATTCCTAAACCGAAAGCATCACCCTTTGCACCTTTGGTTTCCTTCCTTTAGACTAGGGGCAAACTTGCATTTGCCTGGAGCCACATATGTATTTCCAAACCAGTGGCAAACAAAGTTTGCCCATCAACATTGGGACGTCCCGCTTCAGCCTACTACATTCATGATGATTACCTCTAGGTTGGGAGTAAATGCACTGTAGGCATCCTGTACCATTATGTTCTCAAAACCCTTGGATGAGCTTATTTGCCCATTAAGACTAGGGGAAAACTTTATTTGCTAAATGCCCCATTTTACCCTAGAAGAGAGCCCCCAAGTCTCTTTCAAACTAGGGGCAAACTCTATTTGCCAAATGCAAGTTCTCAAGTAATCAAGTTTTTTTTTAAAAAAGGATTGAAATAGAGTACCTTTTTTTCTATAAGCTAAAGCACTAATTTGAAGCACATTCTAGATGGGCAAAGAATTCGCTAAATCGAAAAATGAGAAGTTTTCAAAGCTTAGATTTATCAGCAAAGCACTACCATTGTAAGATGATGAATAAATGAAAGGTGAGATGATACATTATTCACGATGAAAACACATTGATTCATAATGAATGTAGAGTTTGAGTTAGTCATCTTGAATAACGGGCTTTGTCAGGTCTGTCCTACTTTGATGAGTCAATAAATGGTCTCAAATGTGTGGGTTAAGATGATGAATAAAGATTTGAAAAGTCTTCATGAGCATCCCAAGAGCAATACGAGCAGAGGCTTTGAACACTATCACAACAAATGCTAAAGTTGCAATATAAGAAGAGTCCAAGACTAGGGGCAAAGGTGACTTCCCTCTTTTGACAGAACCGATATGTTTCTTCTAAAAGTCGCAAATGCATGAAATCATTCCTTTCTATCAACTCTATTCATATTCTTTGAGCCTCGTTTAGAAAATAAATTGAATTGAGTCTGATCGACTCCTAATTTTAGAAAATAAAATTGAATTAAGTCTGATTGACTCCTGATAAGTGAAATTTGAACTTGATTTAAGTCAAGATGACTCTGGATTTGGGGAAATTGAATTTGTTCGAGTCTGACTGACTCCTGATATGAAAAGTGAAATAATTGGAGTCCGATTGATTCCTGATTTTGAAAATCTGAGTTAAATAGAGTCTGATTAACTCCTGATTTTGAAAAGTTGAATTGATTTGAGTCTGATTGGCTCTTGATTTAAGAAATTGAACAAAATTTATTTGATTTAAGTCTGACCGACTTTTGATTTTTGGAATTAAAATTGCAACATAAGTCCCCAAAAGGGCTGTTGATTGTCGCTTTTGCAACACAAGTCCCCAAAAGGGCCGTGGATTGTCGCTTTCGCAACATAAGTCCTTACGAGGCTGTTGATCTCTGCTTTTACAACATAAGTCCTTATGAGGCTGTTGATCTCTGCTTTTGCAACATAAATCCTTACAAGGCCGTTGATCTCTGCTTTTGCAACATAAGTCCTTGTGAGGCTGTTAGTCTCTGTTTTTGCAACATAAGTCTGCTAAAGGGTTGTTGATTGTCGCTTTTGCAACATAAGTCCTTAAAAGGTTATTGACCATCGTTCTTGTAATGTAAGCCCAAGCTTCCATTCTCTAAGCTTTAGTCCTCACTGGCAGCTTCTCTAAGCTTTAGTCCTCAATGGCAGCTTCTCTAAGCATTAGTCCTCAATGGCAGCATTATCGGTGTTACTCCTCAATGGCAACCTTGCGTTAGTCCTCAATGGCAGCATTATCGGTGTTAGTCCTCAATCGACACCTTGCGTTAGTCCTCAATGGCTGTAGACACCCCATTTTGTCGGCTATCAGATTTAGGAGACCCATAGCTTGGTGGTTCACAATGATCGTAAAAGACTCAAAAGGACTCCTGGAAGTCAGCTCTATCTCTCAGAATGCTCAGATTGACCAAAATGCCCCTGAAAGCCCGAAGACTCCCAGATTTGGTCCCGAAGTTCTGAAAACATGCTATGTTGTAAGGAAAATGATTAAAATGAGTTTTTTTAAGTAAAATCGGATGAAATCATCAGCTCCCAGAAACCCCCGGAAGTTTCCCGAAAGTCCCCGTTGACCGGTTTGACCAGAGTTTGACCAAGTTTGACCAAGTTTGACCAAAATTGTCCGAATTCACCGGAATCATTAGACAAGTATTAAAATGAGTTTTAAAAGAGAATCGAGCGAAAACGTCAGCTCCTGGGAGCTCCCGGAGGTTCCCAGAACTTCCCGGGAATCCCAAGTTTGACCAGTTTGACCAAGATTTGACTTTGGAATCGGGGCACCGAAACAATTTTCAAATATTTTTCATGGATACTAGAGGTCAACAGCTTTCCAACGGTATATCGCACATAATTCCTGGATTTAAAATGAATTTATTTTGAATTTCCGAAGGCGTAAAAGGCGATCAAATCGGCTTTTATCGCGAATACCGCAAAACTTTTCAAAGTGACCTATCCCCGAACTATTGTTTATGTAATAACCTGCATTTCCATTTAATTTAAAAAGTCATGCCCATATTTAATTTATGTGTATTTGCATTGGCATATTTAAATTCTATTAGCATGGTCTGCTTTTATTTTAATTCCAGTCACTTGTTTAAAATATTAATGTCTTATCTAATTCACATTTAAATTCTATTGGGGGCCAAACTGCAATTTTATAAAAGTTAGTAATACCTGTGTGGATTTCAAAATCTGTATTCCAAAACGGTGAAAGTAACTCCTATTGACTCAATCAGTATTTTTATAAAACCGGAAAATCGTTCCTTACGTTAAAATGAATTTTCTGTATTTTTGTGGTGACCACCGCGCCCCGAAAATACCAGTTTATGTCCAAAACTGTCCGCGCTGTGCTAAACTTCCCCAGATTTTGGAAGTGACCGATTTGGACACTTACTTTATTTCCATTTATGGCAACTAATGATTGCCTTGCACTTGTTTGGGAATGTCTAGCTTGTGTATGTTATTTTTGTGCCAAAAGCTAGATTCCCAAACAACTCTAGTTTGAACCCCTATACATCTACACTTGACTCTTGGATAATTGGGGAGTTATATACATCAGTGTATATACGTAAGTATAATTTAGTTTAGATTAACCTCTTAATCTGCAATTGCTTAGGAATTAGAATGGTTAATCAATGTTAGTTGGTTGAGTGAGTATCACAACTCACAACTTGGAGCCCAAGTTCTTAAGCTCTATATAACTAAGCTCTTCATCACACACACACACACTTTTTATTCTGCTCTTCACAAACACAAACACAGAGAGTTTAGAGAGAGTTCAGAGAATAGAATTTCAGATTTTAGTGAGAGAAGAGTTTGAACCTCCATAGCTAAAGCTTGAAGTTTCTATTGGGATTGCCTATTTCTAATTTCTTTCTCAACAATTCCTTTGTTCTCAATCACAGTGAGTATTCTAAACTCACTAAGACTGTAATTTCATAATTATTTGCTGTGTAATTGTTAATGTTGTATATCACCATTGATATTTGTACGTTGAAGTTCATGGCTTGAAAAATGGAGATTTCCCAAACTCAACCAAAACCCGTTTTGTTAGATGAATATGATAGATTACATGTCATATATACTATACCCAAAGTTTTAGAGCTTAATTTGTTCACATAAGAAAGTATATAAGAAAATTAGTTTTGACACTTTTTAGTTTTTCATAAAATTGGTAAGCTATGTGTTGAATCATGTAAAATTGACTTCATATTCGTAATCCTTGTGAAAAACTAAAGAGAACTATATATTACACGACCTATGAAGTATTGAATCTGAAAATGGGTCATTTTAGACCCTGAACTGCTGAAACAGAGTAATCTGACGAAGAAGACGAAGCCTCCGCTTCATCTCGCGCAACGATCGCGCGCGCGAGAATCGCGCGAGCGGCCCGCGTGAGCGACCCCTCGCGCGAGCGGCCCGCGCGCGCGAGGTAGCCTTCCCCAGGAAGACGCAAGAGTTCATATATATATAATGGAAAATTGGCTGGTCGCGCGAGCGAGGGTCGCGCGAGAACCCCTTCGCGCGAGCGATCCGCGCGCGCGACCTTGCCTTCCTCAGGCAGTCAGAGAAGGTTATTAATAAAATGAAAATGGGCTTATCGCGCGAGCGGCCCGCGCGAGCGACCCTTCGCGCGAGCGGCCCGCGCGCGCGAGGTAGTGCAGTTTCTGTTTTTGTCTGTTTTTCTGTTAAGGGACTGTTTGGATGAAATTTATATACTGTTAAGGCTCTGTTTGGGAATTTAGTTGATCAAGAACTCTAATTGGTTATGTTTAAGAGATTTAAACACCGTAGTATAACTCATTAATCCCCGTACGCGTGTTGTTTCTTGATTCTGCATTTTTGTTTAAGTGCATACCATTCATGTGAGTCAGTGGTACATGCATTGGGGTGTCAGTCTGTGTGGAAAAGAGTAACGGTAGTGTGGAAAGGGTATGAGGTTGTGTTTGTGGTTGTGGTTGTGGTTATGGTTGGGTATGAGTTTGTGGTCGTGGTTGAGGTTGTGGTTGTGGTAGAGTTTGTGGAAGAGGGTATCTTTGAAATGCGACGGTGGCAAATAAGGACACTCCCTGACGCCCATGGAAGCGTTAAAGTGTGTGAAGCCGAACTCGGACATTCCCTGGCACCCATGGTAGTGCTAAAGTGTGTCCTACGGACACTCTCTGATAACTCAAGTCTGGATACTGTGTGAGGGGTCGCCCCGGTATTTGCATGGCGGTTAGGGTATTCAAAGTGTGAGGCATTGGACACTCCCTGGTACCCCGGACCAAAGTGTGAGGCAAACTGGACACTCCCTGGCGCCCCGTTGCTAAAGTGTGGCTATCGGAGTGTTTTAAAGATACCAGGAGTAGGATAGTGGGTTGTTGTGGATGTCGAGAGAAAAGAGTCGACGAGATGAGTGTGGTGCATTGTCTCATTTCACGAGTATCTGTATTTATGAATGCAAGACTTTTATTATATTCCTTGTTGTTTTATAAAATAAATTCTTTCAGTATTTAATAATGGAAAAAGGTAAATGGGTATGATTTACATTCAAAGTCATGTTTTTAATACTCACCAGCTTCTTGAAGCTGACGACGTTGATGCGTCCTGGACATTCGTGTTCAGGCTTTTCAGGTTACAATCAGGAGGAATCATACGACTATGCTAATTGAGAATGGCTGCATCTGGAATAAAGAAACTGTTTATTTTATGCATTAAGTTTATTTGTTGGAGTTTTAAACTGTTTTGCTGTTAAGGATGACTGTAATAGACTTTAAGATATTATTTTATTTTCAAGGCGGTCTGTGCCTTAGTTGACCCCGGTTTATAAGATGTAATAAGATAGAAATTTTTTTTGTAAGCCTTGATTGCTTTACTCTGATTATTATGTTTTGTTGTTTGACGTTTGGGAAGGAATCGATCCTTCAAACTGTCGCGACCTACGGGTCCATAAAGGAAATTAAACGCTTTCCTTATTTATGCTACGTCGGGGCGTGACAGGATTTAGTGGTATCAGAGCCAGGTTATTATTTATCACAAGATAGTTTAGCCAGGTTAGGGTTTACCAGTATAGACCCGATTCCACATTCCATTAAGTGTTACACACCCGATGATACGACAGGGAGGATAGACTCAGAACCCAAACGCCTAAGATTATTCTGTTCTGACTTTAAGTAGTACCCTTTTCAGGTATGGATCCAGCTCCCCCACTTTATGTACCAGACAGGTTTGGAGGACACTTCGTGTTACCTGGGGCAGTAATCCCAGCTTTTATTGACTTATATCAGACGGCCGTAGAGCAGTTGGCCGTGACGACGGTTGTATCTGAGGTTTGGCACCAGGTCCACGTGGTAGGCCTAGTTGACCTGACCCGTATCCGTTTTGAGCTTCGATATTTCGCAGAGGCTCAGCGTCTAGTGTTGGTGGAGGTTCTGCGATTGGTCGATAGCGATGCTTTCTACCTACCCCTCGAGATCCAGGTCGTGCATGCCCACCTGGCTCAGTTGGAGATGCCTCCGCCGGTTGTACCCATTGCTGAGGACGATGCAGAGGTTGTCCACGTGGTCCCAGTAGGTGGGGAGATCTTGGAGGACGGCATAGGTCTGGACGATCTTGCCGCTGAGCTCGAGGCGGAGCTAGCACTTGAGCTAGCCCTGCCCGAGGAGATGGTAGATGAGGCGGATGCTCCTGTACCCGCTTCATCGTCCACCTCTCACAGCTATGACGGGGTTGGACCGTTCGTTGTTCAGCGTTTTCGCCCTGTCGATTCGCTAGATCTCCTGATGGCCGCTTATGGAGATGATTGATGTTTTAGTTACAACTTGTACATATTAACTACTTTTAACTATTAGCTCTGTCTCTTTTTGCAACTGTAATTACATGCATTAGAGTGTAGGGCAATGACCCCATTTTTGTAACATTAACTCTTGCATGCGTCCTAACCCATGCAGATAGGGTAGGCATTGATCTGACCATACATGCCTTTTTGTATCTACTTGGCAGAAGTTATATATAAGATATACTCTTTTGAATGTTGATGTCATTTAAATTACTTTATAGCACTGTTGCATGCATGTTTCTCATTCTACTACCACTATCATGCATAGAATGGCTGGAGGAGTCAGGAGAAACAGGAACCTGATCGAGGGAGCACCCGAAGCTGCTGATCCTACCGGGATGTTTGAAGCGTTTATCAGACGGTTAGAAAGGATCGGTAATACAAACGACAACCGAAGAGACCGTCAAACGGGAGACAAGTTGCTAGAAAGATTCCGTGCTCTAAGGCCCGAACAGTTTGCGGGTACCGCGGAACCCTGGAAGGCGGAACAGTGGTTGAGACAGATGGACCGGATGTTTGAAGCTGTCCAATGTAACGAGATAGACAAGAGAAGATTGGCTACGTTTCAGCTGACCGATGCTGCCGCAGATTGGTGGGATTCGGTCATAGCTACTATCGGGAATGGAGCTGCAACGGGGATGACGTGGACTGCGTTTAAGGGGAGATTTTTGGAGAAGTATTTCCCGGCTACGGAAAGGCACAGAAGAGAGAAGGAATTCATGGATCTGACGCAAGGAACCAAGTCGCTGCAAGAATACACCACACAGTTCGAAAGACTGTCTCGGTTTGCCCCACACCTGGTCGATACCGAGGAGAAGAAGATCCGCAAGTATAATCAAGGGCTGACACCGCAGATTCGCCGCTTGACCCTCGGCCACTTGGATAAATCGTTTGAAGGACTTGTTGGTTTGGCTACTGATCTGGAAGAAGATGCTCGAGTGAGCCAAAAACAATTTGAATTCCGACCGCCTCAAAGGGGTAATTTTGGGAATAGACCACCAATGAACCGTACCCAAGGGCAGAAGAGGAATTTCGACGGAAGCAAGAAGACCCAGGCTATTACCTATCCAACTCAACCCCGAGTAGGAGAAGGAAGTAGTAGTGGAAAGTGTTTCAACTGTGGCAACCCTGGTCATGTGGCTCGTGATTGTAAGGCACCAAGGCGTGCTACTCAGCAAGGGATAGTCTGCTTCAACTGTGGTGAACCAGGTCACATCAGCAGGTTCTGTACTGCTCCTAAGCAGGTGACTTATGGTCAACAGGGTCAGACTCGCTTGAATGCTGTTATCCCTGATGCCGCTGGATATGATGGAACTGCGTATGAAGAAGGAAATTATGGAGAAGCTCAACCTGATCAGCAAGCAGTAGAAGGTACATTAACTCTGTTTAACTCCCATGTTAAAGTGTTATTTGATACGGGTGCTGCTCTTTCGTTCATATCTGTTAATACAATTCGAAGATTGGGTATTTTACCTCATCGCTTAGAGAAAGCTTTGAAGGCTACTTCGCCATTAGGAGCTGCGGTCAGATTAGGACACGTGTGCAAGGATTGTCCCTTACGGTTAGGAGACCGTGAAATCCCTGCTAGATTGATTGTCCTATCAATGAAGGAGTTTGACATAATCCTAGGAATGGATTGGCTCTCTCAGAATCAAGTGACGCTGGATTGTGCGAGGAAGAGAATTACATTCCCCGACAATGAGAATCAACCCTTTGATTTTCAATGTAACCCTACGGGAGATATGTTCCTCACGAGATGCTTAGCCAACATCGAAGTCGTCAGTACAGAGGTGACAGCGTCATCTATACCTGTAGTCAAGGACTTCGAAGAAGTGTTTGAAGATGTTTCTGGTTTACCGCCCGAGAGAAGTATAGAGTTCTGTATCGAGCTTATACCGGGTACCGTACCGATCACCAAGGTTCCCTACAGAATGGCCCCCACAGAACTGTTGGAATTGAAGGAACAAGTTCAAGAGCTCGAGAACCTAGGTTTTGTACGCCCAAGTACATCGCCTTGGGGAGCCCCGGTGTTATTTGTAAAGAAGAAGGACGGGACACTCAGATTGTGTATCGACTACAGAGAACTGAACCGTGTGACTATCAAGAACAAGTATCCCTTGCCTCGGATTGATGATTTGTTTGATCAACTACAAGGAGCTACGACATTTTCCAAGATAGACCTAAGGTCAGGATATCATCAGTTGAGGGTACGAAAAGAAGACATACCTAAGACTGCTTTCAGAACCCGATATGGTCATTATGAATTTCTAGTGATGCCGTTTGGAATGACGAATGCCCCGGCAGTATTCATGGATTTGATGAACAGAGTGTTCAAGCCTTATTTAGATCAGTTTGTCATCGTCTTTATTGATGATATTTTGATCTATTCTAAGTCAGGAGAAGAACACGAGCAACATCTACGGATTGCGATGCAGACGCTCAAGGACCATCAGTTGTATGCCAAGTTCAGTAAGTGTGAGTTCTGGTTGCAAGAAGTGAAATTTCTGGGACACAAGGTGTCATCTCAAGGAATTTCAGTGGATTCATCCAAGACCGATGCTGTATCAAACTGGGTTAGACCGAGCAACCCTACAGAAGTTCGGAGCTTTCTTGGACTCGCAGGCTATTACAGGAGATTCGTTGAGGGATTCTCAAAAATAGCAGCACCTTTAACTGGGTTGACGAAGAAGAATTTGAAGTTTGAATGGACAGAGAAGCATGAGCGAGCCTTTCTAGAGTTGAAAGAGAGACTCACAACCGCACCGGTACTAGCAATACCCAAGCCTGATGAGAAGTTCACTATCTTTAGTGACGCATCATATCAAGGGTTAGGGTGTGTACTTATGCAAGATGGCAGGGTGATCGCCTATGGATCCAGACAGTTGAAGCCGAATGAATTGAACTATCCCATTCATGATTTGGAATTGGCGGCAGTAGTTTTCGCACTCAAGATTTGGAGACACTATCTCTACGGTGAGAAGTTTGATTTGTTCTCTGATCACAAGAGCCTGAAGTACTTGTTCACACAGAAAGAGTTGAACATGAGGCAGCGCAGATGGATGGAGCTGATTAAAGATTATGACTTCACATTAGAATACCACCCGGGTAAAGCTAATGTGGTTGCTGATGCCCTGAGTCGACAGACTCGTGAGACGATCGCCTCTTTAATGGTTAGAGAGTGGCGAGCTTTGGAGACGTTGGCGGAATTCGATGTACAGAGTGCTGAAGAAGGAGAAGGACAATTGTTCGGATGTCTTATCCTACAGCCTGTTCTTATCGACCGCATCATTGGAGCTCAGAAAGAAGATGAGAAGTTTCAGGCATGGTTCGTAAAAATGTCAGAAAAAGACCCGACAGAATGGAAAGTGGGAGTCGATGGAGGATACCGGTGCAAGAATAGATTATGTGTGCCAGGTAATGAAGAGTTAAGGAAGGATATCCTAGAAGAAGCACATAAGTCGAGATATACCGTTCACCCGGGAGGAACGAAGATGTACAAAGATCTGAAGAGAAATTTCTGGTGGGAAGGTATGAAGAAAGACGTGGCCGAATTTGTATCCAAGTGTTTGACGTGTCAGCAAGTCAAAGCTGAACATCAGAGACCGTCAGGATTGTTGCAACCGCTACCTATTCCTGGTTGGAAGTGGGAGCACATTTCGATGGATTTCGTAGTAGGATTACCCCGGTCGCAGCAGAATCATGACGCTATTTGGGTAATCGTGGATCGATTGACGAAGTCAGCTCATTTCATTGCTTATAGTATGACGTACCCGGTAGAGAAGATGAGCCGGATGTACATACAACAAGTTGTGCGACTTCACGGTGCACCGGTGTCGATTGTGTCAGACCGTGACGCACGTTTTACCTCTGGATTTTGGGAAAGTCTGCAAGAAGCTATGGGAACTTCGCTCAAGATGAGCACTGCTTTTCACCCTCAGACAGATGGGCAGACTGAACGTGTTAATCAGATCATGGAAGATATGCTCAGGGCTTGTGTGATCGATTTCGAAGAATCTTGGGAGACACACTTGCCATTGGTAGAATTCGCCTATAACAACAGTTATCACACGAGTATCGGTATGGCTCCGTTCGAAGCATTGTACGGACGACCATGTCGTTCCCCTTTGTGTTGGGCTGAAGTTGGGGATACAGAGTTGCTGGGACCAGATTTGGTAAGAGAAACCAATGAGAAGATTACTTTGGTCAAAGAGAGGATGAGAACCGCTCAGAGCCGGTATAAGAGTTATGCTGATCGACGCCGGAAGGATTTGGAGTTTAGTGTTGGAGATCACGTACTCCTTAAGGTTTCACCAACCCGAGGAGTGGTACGTTTTGGTCTCAAGAGAGGAAAGTTAGCTCCGCGTTTTATCGGACCGTTCGAGATTTTGGTACGTGTCGGGAAAGTAGCTTATCGACTGGCACTACCACCGAAGATGTCTGGGGTTCACAACGTGTTTCACGTGAGTATGTTGAGGAAATACATACGAGACCCCTCACATGTGGTTAGTTATGACGACATTGAGACAAGTCATAACGTTTCTTACAAAGAAAGGCCCGTGAAGATTTTGGATCAGAGTATCAAGAAGTTGAGGAATAAAGATATCCCGTTGGTGAAGGTTCAGTGGAATCACCATGACGAGAACGAAGCCTCGTGGGAAGTTGAAGCTGATATGAGGAAGAAGTACCCAGAGTTGTTTCAGGACTAGTTAGTCTTGATTTCGGGGGCGAAATCCTGTTTAAGGGAGGAAGGGTGTAATAACCTGCATTTCCATTTAATTTAAAAAGTCATGCCCATATTTAATTTATGTGTATTTGCATTGGCATATTTAAATTCTATTAGCATGGTCTGCTTTTATTTTAATTCCAGTCACTTGTTTAAAATATTAATGTCTTATCTAATTCACATTTAAATTCTATTGGGGGCCAAACTGCAATTTTATAAAAGTTAGTAATACCTGTGTGGATTTCAAAATCTATATTCCAAAACGGTGAAAGTAACTCCTATTGACTCAATCAGTATTTTTATAAAACCGGAAAATCGTTCCTTACGTTAAAATGAATTTTCTGTATTTTTGTGGTGACCACCGCGCCCCGAAAATACCAGTTTATGTCCAAAACTGTCCGCGCTGTGCTAAACTTCCCCAGATTTTGGAAGTGACCGATTTGGACACTTACTTTATTTCCATTTATGGCAACTAATGATTGCCTTGCACTTGTTTGGGAATGTCTAGCTTGTGTATGTTATTTTTGTGCCAAAAGCTAGATTCCCAAACAACTCTAGTTTGAACCCCTATACATCTACACTTGACTCTTGGATAATTGGGGAGTTATATACATCAGTGTATATACGTAAGTATAATTCAGTTTAGATTAACCTCTTAATCTGCAATTGCTTAGGAATTAGAATGGTTAATCAATGTTAGTTGGTTGAGTGAGTATCACAACTCACAACTTGGAGCCCAAGTTCTTAAGCTCTATATAACTAAGCTCTTCATCACACACACACACACTTTTTATTCTGCTCTTCACAAACACAAACACAGAGAGTTTAGAGAGAGTTCAGAGAATAGAATTTCAGATTTTAGTGAGAGAAGAGTTTGAACCTCCATAGCTAAAGCTTGAAGTTTCTATTGGGATTGCCTATTTCTAATTTCTTTCTCAACAATTCCTTTGTTCTCAATCACAGTGAGTATTCTAAACTCACTAAGACTGTAATTTCATAATTATTTGCTGTGTAATTGTTAATGTTGTATATCACCATTGATATTTGTACGTTGAAGTTCATGGCTTGAAAAATGGAGATTTCCCAAACTCAACCAAAACCCGTTTTGTTAGATGAATATGATAGATTACATGTCATATATACTATACCCAAAGTTTTAGAGATTAATTTGTTCACATAAGAAAGTATATAAGAAAATTAGTTTTGACACTTTTTAGTTTTTCATAAAATTGGTAAGCTATGTGTTGAATCATGTAAAATTGACTTCATATTCGTAATCCTTGTGAAAAACTAAAGAGAACTATATATTACACGACCTATGAAGTATTGAATCTGAAAATGGGTCATTTTAGACCCTGAACTGCTGAAACAGAGTAATCTGACGAAGAAGACGAAGCCTCAGCTTCATCTCGCGCCACAATCGCGCGCGCGAGAATCGCGCGAGTGGCCCGCGCGAGCGACCCCTCGCGCGAGCGGCCCGCGCGCGCAAGGTAGCCTTCCCCAGGCAGACGCAAGAGTTCATATATATATAATGGAAAATTGGCTGGTCGCGCGAGCGAGGGTCGCGCGAGAACCCTTTCGCGCGAGCGATCCGCGCGCGCGACCTTGCCTTCCTCAGGCAGTCAGAGAAGGTTATTAATAAAATGAAAATGGGCTTATCGCGCGAGCGGCCCGCGCGAGCGGCCCGCGCGAGCGACCCTTCGCGCGAGCGGCCCGCGCGCGCGAGGTAGTGCAGTTTCTGTTTTTGTCTGTTTTTCTGTTAAGGGACTGTTTGGATGAAATTTATATACTGTTAAGGCTCTGTTTGGGAATTTAGTTGATCAAGAACTCTAATTGGTTATGTTTAAGAGATTTAAACACCGTAGTATAACTCATTAATCCCCGTACGCGTGTTGTTTCTTGATTCTGCATTTTTGTTTAAGTGCATACCATTCATGTGAGTCAGTGGTACATGCATTGGGGTGTCAGTCTGTGTGGAAAAGAGTAACGGTAGTGTGGAAAGGGTATGAGGTTGTGTTTGTGGTTGTGGTTGTGGTTATGGTTGGGTATGAGTTTGTGGTCGTGGTTGAGGTTGTGGTTGTGGTAGAGTTTGTGGAAGAGGGTATCTTTGAAATGCGACGGTGGCAAATAAGGACACTCCCTGACGCCCATGGAAGCGTTAAAGTGTGTGAAGCCGAACTCGGACATTCCCTGGCACCCATGGTAGTGCTAAAGTGTGGCCTACGGACACTCCCTGATAACTCAAGTCTGGATACTGTGTGAGGGGTCGCCCCGGTATTTGCATGGCGGTTAGGGTATTCAAAGTGTGAGGCATTGGACACTCCCTGGTACCCCGGACCAAAGTGTGAGGCAAACTGGACACTCCCTGGCGCCCCGTTGCTAAAGTGTGGCTATCGGAGTGTTTTAAAGATACCAGGAGTAGGATAGTGGGTTGTTGTGGATGTCGAGAGAAAAGAGTCGGCGAGATGAGTGTGGTGCATTGTCTCATTTCACGAGTATCTGTATTTATGAATGCAAGACTTTTATTATATTCCTTGTTGTTTTATAAAATAAATTCTTTCAGTATTTAATAATGGAAAAAGGTAAATGGGTATGATTTACATTCAAAGTCATGTTTTTAATACAAACCAGCTTCTTGAAGCTGACGACGTTGATGCGTCCTGGACATTCGTGTTCAGGCTTTTCAGGTTACAATCAGGAGGAATCATACGACTATGCTAATTGAGAATGGCTGCATCTGGAATAAAGAAACTGTTTATTTTATGCATTAAGTTTATTTGTTGGAGTTTTAAACTGTTTTGCTGTTAAGGATGACTGTAATAGACTTTAAGATATTATTTTATTTTCAAGGCGGTCTGTGCCTTAGTTGACCCCGGTTTATAAGATGTAATAAGATAAAAAAATTTTTTGTAAGCCTTGATTGCTTTACTCTGATTATTATGTTTTGTTGTTTGACGTTTGGGACGGAATCGATCCTTCAAACTGTCGCGACCTACGGGTCCATAAAGGAAATTAAACGCTTTCCTTATTTATGCTACGTCGGGGCGTGACAGTTTATGTAAAGTACACTCCATTACCTTTCCAACGGTATATCACAACCTCAGTTTGGAGTTCGTACGCATTTTTTGTGAATTTCAGACGAAATAGGGCCTTTTCGCGAATACCGAAACCTCTGGGGGCCTAAACAGCATTATCTGGACGAAGGAGGAGCAGTGCCGCCGCGGCACTGGCCCAGTGCCGCCGCGGCACTCCCCTCCAGAACAGTGTATTTTTGTAATTAGTTTTGTGGTCCCATTTTGATTAATTAAAAACCAAAACGACATAGTTTTATGATTTCAGATGTTTGGAGCCAATGGGAATACTTTTTAAATCCCAAAACCACCCCAAGTTGGCCTATTTAAACCCCCCCCCATTGCTCTTCATTTTGGGGGGGGGGGTCAAATGCAAGTTTAGAAAAAGTTTGGGAGAGAAAGTTGTAGAGATAAGGTTAGAGTAGAGAGAAAAGAAGCTTTCTTCTTTGATTTTCAAAACAAAAGTGAGTTCTAAACTTTATTTTTTACCTCATTACTCCTATTTACTTCAACATTCAATACACCCAACCACCATTTTAGTGAGCATTTAAGAGAGTGGAAGCTTCTTCCATGTCCAATGTCATTACATATGAGTGAAATACCATGCTACAAGTTCTATACATCACGAATATCATCTATTGATTGCTATCTATTTGCTTGCTTGTTTATATAATATTCATCTCTTCTCACCTCATTTCTTTTTAATTTTCTTTATTTACTTACTAGTTCATCATCATCTAAGTGGTGACATGAAGTTTGAGGTGAGTGAATCCTTATGGATAGTAGCTCTTGACCTCAAAAACATATTTGATAGATGATGACTATAACTTCAATACCTCGAAGGTATACTTGAAGTTATGTTCAAATAAAAATGAATCTCTCAAATAATATTGGGGGTTCTTGATGATGAGTTTGATGTTGATATTCCAAGAGGTTATAATCTCTATTTGATGTTGAAAATATACTTTCAAAACCTCTATTTCAAAACCTCTCTCAATCCCTCTCATTTTGATTTCAAGAAAGAAAACTCAAGTTTTTCCCAAAATCTTCAAAACAGTGAGTCAAAACAGTGAGTGATCTGAGTTCAAAGATTTTTCTAGAACTCAATACTCAATGTATGGATGCAAGACCACTTGGAAAATCTTCCTAACTCATTGGAGAACACCCATGATTTTTGGTTTGACTTGGAAGTACTTGAAAATGGTCCATTTGGACCCAAACATTCCTTCCAAACATTCTGCCTCTGCTGTCACAGCAGCTTGACTAACTTCCAACTTATTTTCCAGAAATATTTTCGAAAAGGGGTGGTCCCAACTTATTTTTCCCTTAAACTTCAATGTCTTAGGGAACTTTATGTATAAAATGGGCCTCTAGATCATTCGTTTTCATTTTCTAAGATTTTTCAACATTTCAGTCGACAGTACGGACTCTGTTTCTGAGTGACCTCTGTTGTTCATATTTTTTCTCTCAATCTGTGATAGTTATTGAAGATTGGCTTTTTGGGTAGTGTTCTAGACACAATAATGAAGATCTCCATAAACAATCATGCATTGAAAACATTTCTAACCCCTCTTTACCATTTTTACAAGATCATGTTACTGTTTTGTCTACTATTCACAGCAAGCACCTTTTAACTTTCATTCTTTGATTTGATGCTTACATGCACTCCAAATTAGTTCATATCTTAGGAAGTAGTTCATACTACATTTGTACATATCCCATATTGATTTCATTCATACACCTTTTAAACTTCCAAGCCATTCTAAGGTTCCATGCACACAAGGCACACTACAACCTTAGCACATTCTAGATATATACATTGCATCCATGCAAAGATTTGGGGTTTTTGTAACTCCTAATCTAAGAAGATTATAAGGAATGATCATGATCACACGTTCATGCTCCCCTCGATCTAATCATCCTTTCTCATCCATCCCAGGGTTTGAGAGATCTTCTTTTCTCAAAGAATAACATGCATCATGCTAGCTTGCTAAGCATATTTTGATTTCTTTGTTTATTTGTTTCAAAAACAATTCATGTCCCCTTTAGATTAGGGAAACTTAATTACTTGATACATGATTAGACGATTTTTCCTAGGTTTATTTGTGTGATCTTTCACTTTACATTGCATGATATTTGACTTAGATCTTATGAATGATATTTTATCTTTAGATCTTCCATTTCAAGTTTCTTATGTGATGTAATATACTATCATAGTATTAATTGCCGAACCATACATAGTATAAGATGATTATTTGGATGCTAATTGAGGCCCGTCGAAAGACGGGGCGAGTTGAGGGTGTTTTAGTCGTGACAAAGGCTCCTTCCTCTCTCGTACCAAAACCCCGAACCAAGTTCTTTGGTTATGAAGGGCCGGTGCCCTTTATCCATTTGGGTGAGTCAAATTAGGATTCTTGGTTCCTTAAAGACCAAGTGGCGACTCTGTATCTGTTTTCAACAGACCTTTGCTCTTTCTTTGATCAAAATCAAACAAGCTTCAAAACATAACGAAGCGGTGGAATCCCGGTATCCACAATGGCAGCATTATCGGTGTTAGTCCTCAATGGCAACATCATTTGTGTTAGTCCTTAATGGCAGCATCATTTGTGTTAGTCCTCAATGGAAACCTTGCATTAGTCCTCAATGGCTACCTTGTGTTAGTCCTCAATGGCAACTTTGCATTAGTCCTCAATGGCAGCATCATTTGCGTTAGTACTCAATGGCGATCTCTTTTAGGCCTCAATGGAAATCCTCGTAACATATTTACATTGATCCTTCAGAGTGTAACGGATTTGCACTCTCGGTTCTCGTAACATATTTGCGTTAACCCTCGTTTTGGGAATATAACGGATTTGTATTCTCGATCCTCGTAACAGATTTACGTTGATCCTCGTTTTGGGAATATAACGGATTTATATTCTCGATCCTCATAACAGATTTACGTTGATCCTTATTTTGGGAATATAACGGATTTGTATTCTTGATCCTCGTAACATATTTATGTTGATCCTTTAGAGTGTAACGGATTTGCACTCTCGGTTCTCGCAACATATTTGCATTAACCCTCGTTTTGGGAATATAATGGATTTGTATTCTCGATCCTTGTAACAGATTTACGTTGATCTTCGTTTTGGGAATATAACGGATTTGTATTCTCGATCCTCATAATAGATTTACGATGATCCTTGTTTTGGGAATATAACGGTTTTGTATTCTTGATCCTCATAACGGATTTACGTTAATCCTTTAGAGTGTAACAGCTTTGCACTCTCGGTTCTCACAACAGATTTGCATTAACCCTCATCTTGGGAATATAACAGATTTATATTCGTTAATATTCTCGATCCTCGTAATAGATTTACGTTGATCCTTCAGAGTGTAACAGATTTACATTCTCAGTTCTCGCAACAGATTTGCGTTAACCCTCATCTTGGGAATTTAGAAATGCATTTTCTCAACCCTTGCAAACGAATCTTTGCATCGGTCAACATTTGGTAAATCTTCTCTGGCTAAGCACATCATGAAATATGCGTCACATATAGAGTAAGCATGGCACTTGCTCGGTCAAGTTTATTTGACATAGAGTAGGCATGACATAGAGTAAGCATGGCACTTGCTCGGTCGAGTTTATTTCAAAAATACCATTGCATGAGCATGTGCATCACGACAAGATAGGAGCATTCATCTGTATGATTACTTGTGCTTGTGTATGCTTGACTCCTGCCCGAACTACGTCTTGGTCTGATTCCCGAGGGGATACGTAGATAGCTCATCATGGAGCACGACCAATTGGAATTTTGTTGCGCGATGGCTTTCTTTTTGCAACGTATTTTGCTTTTACCTGAACCCAACTGTTTGGTCAAAGGCTTGTCTTCAAACAGGCTTCGACGTTCACTTGTGGTTTGCGTTGCTCCACAAGCTCCGTCGAAGAGGGGCAAACTGTAGATACCCTAATTTTGACCAAACGTCGAGTTAAGGGGAGTGATACCTCCAAGACCTGATGATGACAACGCCCGGCCAATCTAGGACTTCCAAAGATGATTCAAGCTCTTCGAAAGGCTCCCCAATCTAAATAAAAAAGTAAAAAAGAAAGGAAAAAAAGAAAAAAGAGGCAGAACGGCACTCAAGCTAATTTGCGACAGTCATGGGTTGCCGCAAACTTCTGAACCGGCAATCAGTGAGAACTGAAACGGCAGTCACCAATTGCCATTTAGTTATATCAAGTGCCACTAAAAAATGATTTTCAGAAAAGAAGGCAGTCCCTGGAGTTATCCGCGACATTCATTGAGTGCCGCTGCGGTATTCAGTGAATGCCGCGCCAGCAATCACTGAGTGCCGTTCCAGCATTTAGTGAATGCCGCTTCCATCTCATTGAGTGCTGCATTTTTGTAATAGCCAGCTGTAATACAGCACATTTTGTACCACCAAAGGACAGTCCGAATTAGGGTTTTCTGCTCTGAAATGACTGAAATACCCCTTCAAATTTGTCTATAAATAGAGGATGAATATCCTCTTGCAAAGGGTTGGCTTTTTGGTTGGTTGGTGGTTTTAAGGTGGATTCTAGCTTAAATCCTAGAGTATACACTTTTACTTAGTTTTAAAAGATTTCTTAAACACAATTAGAAGTAGGTTTTGAGAAGGTTTAAGGGGGTATTTAAGTAGAATTAAAGTGGAAGAGCTTGATTAGTCTTTGGAAGTCCTCCAAAATCACCAAGTTGAGGATACTTTGGAGGTAAAACTTTAGAATAGTTAGTCTTTATTCAAGTTTAATTATAACATACATGGTGTTCTTTAATTTCTCTTTTCATTTGTTGTGTTCATCCTTTGGGTACATAAGGATTTCAATGTCTTGCTTGAATCTTTTGGTTTGGAATCCCTTATTCTCCTTGTAATCCTATGATTCATAAGAGGATTAAGTTTGGTACTAGAATATTTAGCTAATGAACCCAAACCTATCTTCATGGTTTGAGGTTTGTTATGACCTAGTTTCATGAAGTTCTTCCATACTTATTTGAAATTTACATGTATGGATATCTTTAGCCTCCAATGACCATCAAATGGTAGGAGAGTTAGCTTTAGACAAGCCCAACTCTATGGCTTATTTGTCTAAGTTGATAAGAACAAGATGAACTAACCCAATGTGCAGTGAGTTCACAATCTATTTTTGATCATAGATTTTTAGTTAAACATCGGACCGTTGGAATTGAATGAAATCAACGGGAAAGTGTCTATAACTCAAAGTTCTACCACTGCAGAATCCTGAGTGATGTCTGGTTTTTGCCCGATTCCCGGAGATCTAATCGTTGAAACTTTGATTTTCTTTTTGGGTTAAAAACTAGACACACAGAGGCATCTTGTGTCCAAAATTCATCAAGATCAAACCATGGGAACCATGCTTTTTATTTCTTTGAAGTTCTGATATGCTCTTAGCAATTTTTAGAATTCTGTAACAACTTTGATCAATCTTATAAATAATGGTTTAGATAATATTTTCATGAGCTAAGGTTCAAACCATATTTCAATAATGATTAGTTAAGCTTGAATTCAAGGTTTAAGTGATCTAAATCGATGAGTAATTCATAACTTGTTCATGTACATATTCACCCATGTGGCTTGACACTCGTAATTAGGGCTTGTTTGCTTTAGGTGTAATCACATCTGATAGATCTAAGCTAGAAGCCTAGGATTACCATCTATTTTTATTTTTTGTATATTATGTGGACTAACTCTTGTTTTGCAGCGCACTTGAGGTACAATTTCTCAACCCTTTCTCTAGTTTACTTTATTCCTTGATTTTTTTTTATTGATTTTATGACCTCATGCGCCACACATTAGAATTAGGATCTTACCTTATGTGAATACATGTGATTAGAGACCTTTTCTTAGGTTTTACTTTCTATTCGTATGGATCCCGGGTAAGTTCCATAGTTCCCTATTTGCATATCATACCGCTTGCTACTTGAATTATGTTGTTTTTGAATGATATTTTATCACTTGCAATCTTACACCCTTTAGACATGCATTTGTAATTTATATTTATACATATGTATTAATCGAGGACATGCTTAGATTATTAATTCGATTAAAAGGATGTTAAGTAGAGGCCTATCGCGAGATAGGATAAGAAGGAGTGTTTTAGTCCGATGGGCTTCTTCCCTTCTCATTCCATAATCCTCGGACCTAGTTTAATCTTTGGTTTCGCAAAAAGATCAGTTGCTTTAAAATGGCTTCTTAATTTTCCATTTTAAAAAATTAAGTGGCGACTCATTTGTTTTTGAATTTGAATTTGAAAAAGATTTTGAAAGAAAAGCTCTGGGTAAGAAAAATGCAATATCCACACATGTATATACATTTGGATGAGCGGGAGGTTAACCAAGCTGACAATGTGAGGCTTCCTTCTAGAGGTCGAATGCTCACGACATCTTATGTGCTTTTTAGCAACCATATAGATCCTATTGTCCGTTCCACAATACCCTGGGTTAATGTTCTCTAGGACTTACTTCTGAGGACAATACCGTCCTGGGATGCTTACCCTCCCAGTTGCCCTATAAAACAGTACCAAAAAGTCCAAACCACATTAAGCTGGTGGAGGGACACGCGTAGTCAGATATGTGGGCTCAATCCCACACACACTCGACGTATAGGGACTACCTCGAATACAGACCGTGATGTTCATTCCATTTTTTTTAAAACAAAAAAAAGCCTTAGTTCTAAGGCTCATACCACCTTGTGAATTGCTGACTCTTCATCTCGCCCATTAAGCCCAAGAAGAAGCGTTGAGCTAAGTTATTGGCAGTGAATAAGAGTAAGGATCAGTGGATGGAGTAGGTGTTTTTTTATGAACTCACTTGAAGATTTGGGAGGAGATTTGGATATTTTGGGACCCCTGATTTTTCTGTTTGATATAGGGGAAATTGGGACTTGCTAGATTGCAAGTGTTGGACTAGATCAGACCAATGTGAGCAAGTTGGAGTAATAGAGGGGGGTTTGTGTAAGAATAAAAACTGAATAGCTTGTGAGATCCAACAGACTTGGAGAAGTTTGGTGGTTGTCACCAGATTGTAAGTGCTGAACCAGATCAGACCAACGAGAATGAGAAGAGGTCATACAAATTTGAGTGACAGAAGGAATATGGGTAGGGGTAGAGATTTCAGAAGAGATTGGAGTAGTTGTGGTGAAAAAAAATGAGATTGGGACACTTTTGAAGAATTTCTATGTCACAACCTAGATTATTCATAGTGTAGTCGATCCAAGGATCTAGATCAAGCTTTTTGGATTGTTTGGGTGATTCCTCTTTTGACTGAGCTAGGAGTTGTGAAGCCTATTTCTTCAGTTCTAGAACTTGTTGTTCGAGGAAAAAGACGTAAGAAACACAACCCATAACGGGATCCTGAAGTCTAGATGTGGCATCATACACAAGGGAGCAGATAGTTTGTCGACGGTCTACCTCAGATACCTTTTCAATAAGGCATAGAAAGCTCTTGATTCTGAAAAACTCGTGAATGGCCTCATAATCCCTCATACTTCCTGCATACTAAAAGTAGGGAACCATGGGACAATCATTTCTGCACCGTCTTTGTCACACCCCAACTCGCCCCGGCGGACTAGGACACGTGTAACAATGCCATCAAGACACCCTCAATACATATAACATAGTGCAAGGCTAAACTCCCTTCAAGTTAACCTCTTTATAAAACTCATTTTCATGTAATTAACCCCAATGGTAAAATGGTCATTTTAAAGTTTTAGTCAACTCAATGTCAAGATATAGTGTTCTCCATTTTAAGATTCAACGGTGAAAATGGCTCGCGAATACGAGCTTCCTAGCCCAAGTTATGACAACAAAGTATGATTATTTGGAATAACACACCAGTCCGACTGACCGGACAGAGAGCCCAAAAATATCTGGTTGACCGGACAGAGAGCATTGTTGTAGAATTCTGCAGTAACTTCTCCAACCTGTTTTTCAAGTTTAAAACTTCACCAAAACATGCCCAAATCACTTGGAAACACTTCCAAAACTTCCACAACATGTCCACAAACATATTTAAACATTCCCATACATTTTTAAACAAGATCCAAACCCAACCAAACTTTGTGAGAACATCAAAACCATTTGAAAAGCACTCCAAAGTGTTTCTAAACATCCACCAAACATCAAAAGAGTTTCTAAGAATCATTTCCAAATATTTGAAAGGAGTACTTGAACATACTTAAACCATAATCCCCAACTAGGAACATTAACTTACAGTTAAAATCCATATTTTCCCAACATGTTCATAAATATACCACCATAAGGAAAAACCAAGTTAGTTTATAACCCAAAACTACTCCATTTTGTTCAAGTCTCTACCCAACCATGCTTAACTAGTGACTTGCAATTGCAACTCACATTTAAAGGCACATTCAACACCAAACTTGAACTTGACATATTACAAGAGCTTCCAAAACACAAGTTGTTCAAATACCTCAAAAACACAACTACATTAGGAAGCCAAAACACTGAATTAAGTCTATGAATATATCCATATATTCAGAACTCCCATGCCCAAACCGGTCGTACTGGTTATATCCTCTCCTCTTTTGATTCTGTACATGTAATGGCTATTCAATAACCACAACATAAAATACATTTTTGTTTAAGCTTTCGCTTAGTGAGAGAACTAATCATACTATTGGAATGTTCAATATGCAAATGCAACAATCATTATAAACATCCACAAAATGATCTTCGAAAAGTCAAGTAACTCCAGCCACCACCCTCGGGTCCTTCTCACTTTTGGACGTATATAGCGTATCACTCACTCTTGTGACCCCGAAGGCGTCACCGTCTTTTCTTTGTGGTCATAACCACACCCTTCCTCCTGAGGGCTTACTATTCCTTACATATGGGACCTATAAATGGTGACCACTACTTGACTTCCCTTTGATCCACATAAGCATTTAAGCAACTCAGCATATAAGCATACCAATTTTACATTATTGACATGCTTTTACCCAAATTCATCACAATTAAAGCTAAATAAACATGAATTAAGTACTCTAAACTATCACATAAACACATCTAGACATCCAATTTTGGGATTAGAACACTCACCTCTTCGACTATTTGTCACACCCGTTCCAAAAATTTCATGGTTTTAATATGCATATTCAGATTCTTGTGGATTATCAATGTTAGTTGATAATGGTGGATTGAGATTGACTGTGAGTCAACGGTAAGGTGTCAGTGAGGACACGGGAACATGGAAGTTCATATTGCATAATCATGAGAAAATGACATTTATATGATTTAAATGTTATTTGACCTTATCTGGTATTTCTATGAATAGTAATTATACCTGTGTAGTACAATTCTGGTAAATTTGGATATGATAGTATCATTTGAGAACTGTGGTGAGAACGTGAGAGATACGTTAATTAAAAAGGTAGGTTGTGTAGAGATTTCACAGAATATAGTTTCGGACGCTATTTTTGGACCCAAACGAAACTTAGTCGAAAACTTTCGGAATTTATAACATTCACTCGTAAAGTTATAAAATGGACGTGTGCGAAGTTTCATGGGTTAATGAGAAGTTTTGAGAAACTTGCGGGGAGGTAAACGTAATTCCCCAAAAGTTTGCCTATATATAGATTGGGATGAGATTTCAATCTCATCCAAACACTCACAAATATCTAGAGAGAGGAGAGAGAAGGGAGATTTGGAGCCAACGGGCTTTGCGACGCCGATCGACGACCGTTCGTCTGTCAGATTTTCTCCAGATTTCAGATTTGAACTCGTGGAGGTAAGATCTACGTTTTGATACCACTTAGGTCATGTTTGGCCAATTTTTGTAAAAATATTAATTCTAGACTTTTGGGAAAAATCAGGTAAAACTTGTAGGAACCGTCCCAAATTTGAAATCCGACGATTATTTAGCCCCTAGACGATCCTTCAAAGTTTGAAGAGATTCGCACGAGGTATGAATTCTAGATCTATGAAATATATGGATTTTCATGTTTTGGACATCACTTTTGATATTCTTGGATCTGGGCGAAATTCATGTGTTAATTAGGCCCGTTAATTATGCACGTAAAATTATGATAAAAGCACGTATAATTGTTTATGTGAGCATGTTATGTGTCTACTTGGGTCAAAGGGGAGTTTGGTGCAAATTTATCCGGGATAAGCTCCTCGAACCTTGAGGATTTGATTGAGATGGAAATTTGTGATTGTGGTTGTGTCTAGATTGGAGGTGGGCCCAACCAGTACACGGTACCTGGTATGGAAGAAGGCCCAACCAGTGTACGAGATGCGTGGGAGAGGTGGGCCTCCTACGGCATCGACCGGATGAATGCGTACCACTCACCCTAGAGACTATTTCTATGTGTTTTAGATGCTTAAACCATGAATTGTCATATAAGCATACATTTAGAATTGTACGCTCAGCATATAGCTGAGCATTGGAGATGTACTCCATTGCAGGTCAGAAGAAAGATAAGAAGAAGCGCGATGAGTGAGGCCGATGAACGCCGGGGAATCACACTTGTATATGTTTTTGATTTAAATCCTAAACTTGTGTAAGGATTTGAATATTGTAGTATGTTGTAATAGAAACATGGATTAGTTTCACAGTATGGAAATCTTGTAATTGAACATCTGTAATTGCATATTAATATGTTGGAAATCAGTTGTGGTTGTGTTTGTTATTAGTTTTGAGAAGCATGTGTTGTTAATTTTCATCACAGCGCTGCCAGCAGGGGAGCAGTCGACTGGACCCAGGATCAGTCGACTGGATCCCGTGTGTTTGAGACACTGAAAGTGAATAGTAAGAGAAGCAGTCGACTGGATCCCTGATCAGTCGACTGAACCACTGTTGGATTTGGCTACTGCTTCTATTAATGGAAAAGCAGTCGACTGGGTCCCCATATCAGTCGACTGGACCCCTTTTGAGTAAGTTGCATTTTGGGTTCTGCTTAACCCAGTCGACTGGGCAGTCGACTGGACCTCTGTTGAGGATTTAGGGTTTTAGTTTCTGCCAGGCACAGTCGACTGGACCCTAGTACAGTCGACTGGGTAGTTGACTGAACCTCTGTATTTTTGAAATGGATTCTTGTGAACGTTTTCAATTGAACAAATTTCTTTTATAACTCTGATTTTAATGGATTTTATAAACTCAGAGGGTAATGTTCCCTAAGTTTTAATTACCCAGGATTGTTTTATAGTTCTTTCCGCTGCGTATAGTAATATTGATGTTTGGTTGAGCCTTGGTGGCGTGCCACGTGTCCTATTTCCACGCGTAGTGGGATGGGTCGTGACACTCTTAGCCAATTTACTCCTAGAATCCAATTCCAAGCTAAAATCTTGCCCAATTCTTGTTCTAGAGTTAATCCTTACATGATTTTGATACGTCAATTTCTAACAACCAAGAACGGTCGCCAGAAAAACGGTACCAAAACTTAAAATAAAAGACATGCATGTGATCCCCTTACCTCTATGATTCCAAATATGGTCTCGGATCGTGAATCCAAAGTCAAACGATGAAGGAACGGCAAGAAACGTCGCGTAGAACTCTACCATCTTCATCGAGAGCTCTCCGTTCTCTTTTCTCTCAATTCCCAGCTATTTTACAATTGTGAGACACATGTGCACACAGGCATATGTGTTGCCATAATTTTTTCTTATTCCCATTTACTTCCCCCAACTTTTTTTAAGCTTTATTATGAAGCCCCCATGTTAATTACATTAACTACCCACATTTTCTAAATGAATTTAATCTATGTTCTGCGTGGGTCCTAAATGTGGTCCCACATATAATGTGAGGTTGCTATTAAACCTACAAATAATGAATTGTATTCAAATACGCCCTCACATAGGTACCCAAACTGGTCCCCTTTACTTGACATATGACATAATAATATCTTTAAGCACTTAAACAAGTAGTCATTTAAGCATATAATTACATCTAAATATAATTTATATTATTTAGACCTTCGTTAGGTCCCATTTTTATACCAGTTTCACTTGACTTGAAAGTTTCATCTGTGTTCCCATCTGAGCACCTTTTCACATGTGGGTTCATAACCACACCTTAAACCATCATAAACATTAATTATCACACATTTATATTACATTAACCTTCGATTCTGGGTACAGGTGTTACATTTATCCCTCTTTTTTAAGAAGTTTGTCCCCAAACTTTCCTCATCTTGTAATATCAATAAACATACATTTTCATCTCAAATTATAGTAGTTCATAAGCATTGTCTTGATTCAAACTTAACAATTAACACTATAACACGAAGGCTTCAAACACATCACACTCCTTTGGTTGATTCTGACTACAACCATAATCGATAGGTTACCAGTTCACATTCCTTTCTATACTTCCAACAATCCCATGAATTGGATTTGCAACTTTTTCCATCCTTCCAATCATATTACTTACCAAAGATACACCTTTTGGAACATTTCTTTCCCACCATAGATACTTTTCCTCAATCATTCTGAAAATGAAACTCAATTACTTGTAATACATTTTTCCTTCTAATCATTAGCTTGTGGAAACTGCTTTTCTATAACTCAATATTATTTCGTTTTCTTTCTTATACAACTTCAGAATTTCATTACATTCAAATATGTCATTCCGGAATGGTGAGTATTAATGCCTACACAATCTTACAGTTTTCTTTCACATACAATTCAATTAACCCTTGTAAATCCACAACTTTAACCAGTAATTGTTAACTGACTTGGTCAACCTATTCACAATCATTTATGTATCATGATGAATTTAGACTTCAACTTGACAATCTCACCATGAAATTCATCACGACCCACATTCTTTTTCATTGGTCATCAATATCATTTGTAATATTTCCGCGAACCTTCGATATGTTTGCCTTGCTTTTCCCAATATGCAACACATCACATGGAGTGCTTTACAGTTCTTTCTAAAACAATCATCACAATATCTCAGCTTTTAATTAATAGTACTCGGATTTCAAATCACTTTTCAAGAAGACTTGTACCCCTTGTAACTGATTATCAAGTCATCACATATAATAAAATGCGATCATTATCATTCCATACTTAATCACTGATAATTTGTTTTTCACGATCTTCTTTAAGACTTCAATAGTTCTTCTGAAATTCTTTCCTTGAGCTATCTTCATTCAGAATAACTACTTAACTTTTAGACTTCAACACGTCTTACTATAAATAAAAGTTTGATCATTCTTCCTCAACATCTTGTTATATCTCTTTTACGGAGCAACAAACAACACATACCCTTAAGTCAGCTTCTTATAACCTGACATAATATTGCCGGTTGAACCCAAATTACGGCTGTCTTTTCTTTCCTAATTTTCAGAGTAATTTTAGCTTCTAACAATTCTAATCTTCCCAATATTGAGAGTGACAGAAAGAGAGAGAGAGAGAGAGAGAGAGAGAGAGAGAGAGAGAGAGAGGGCTCGTGGAGAGAGTGGGAGCATGTGGAGAGAGTGATGTATCAATATCAATGCACATATAGAGAGTAAGAGCATGTGGAGAGAGTGATGTATCAATATTGATGCATGTGTAGAGAGTGAAAGCATGTGGAGAGGCTAATGTCTAATGCAAATTTAAATGAGGCATGGTCCCCAAACCTTTAAACCTCCAGCGCCGAAGCACTTTTTCAAGTTGGTGGTTCAAGCGGAGGGAGTTTCGGTGCTGGTACCGATGGTACTACCGCAACGGCCATGCCACTTACTAATCCTCCTATCTAATCTTAAGGTTTCCTCCTAAGGAAGGGTTATGTTATGCTTGCATGCCAGTATGTAGTGTGCGTGATAGTTAAAGATCGTGGCATCGACCTTTGCAATTTTGGCATTGGCCTTACAATTTTATTTTAACCTGAGTCACGAACATCTGTGCAAAAGAATATGAACTTACAAAGAACATGTGAAATAAAAAAAAATTGTTAGTATTAAAGAAATGCCCCATTGTAACAAAAATCACTAAAGTGATGGCCTGAGTCTTCTTAAAGTTTATTTTTCCAGCAGAGTCGCCCGCTGTCGCGCCCGTGCCCTCGGAACGCCAGGCTGTTGGTGTGGGCCCAGCTTTATGAAAGTGGGTGAATTGCGACTTGATTTTTATTAGGAAGGGTGAAAAGAGTATGGTAGGGCCTATTTGAAATGTTCAGAGTCGCCACCTAACATTTGGGGTGTTAGAACCCCTGCAAAGACAATTAAAGCAATTCATCTTTGACTTTTGAAAAAGAGTTTTTGAGAAAAGTGGGCCTTTTAAAGTGTGACTCTGAATAGCCATAAACCGGAGATTTTGTCATGGGTTCGGGGACTCGATTATGTCAAGGGAAGGTATTAGGCACCCTCGAACATCCGTACGAACATGGTTGCCAATTTTAGTGATTTTTACTAAAATGGGGCATTTTGATTGAAAATGAAAAAAAATATTTATTTTATTTTTTAGAAAGTGAGACGAAAAATAGTAATGGGTATGGCCGCACTCTTTGAGAGTTGCTTACGTATCCCGATGAGGGAATCAAGCCTAATGTAATTCTGACTTGTGCGTGAGTGTATGTAAGATTTTTTTTTCAAAGAAAGAAAAAATGGTCCCGTTTGACCATGAACGTGTGATATAGTGATTTGAGAAAGAGTCGGTGTAACTAGGAACTTTAACACACGTGGTATAGTCCTAGATTTTAACTTTTGGGAAGTAATTGAGATTGAAATGAGACTATGCAAGTGATTGGAGAATGATGTATTTTTTTTATACTTTTTTATATACATTTTTTTTTTATTTTTTCAGTCCTTTTAGTCCAGGAAGTAAGGATCTGTGCCCAAGTGATTGAAAAGTGTACTGGAAGTAAGGGTCTGTGCCTTTTTTTTTTTTTTTGTATTTTTTGAATTTATACCGGAGGTAAGGGATGGTGCCCAAATAACTGAAAAGTGATTATTTTATTTTATTTTTATTTTATGTCGGAAGTAAGAGTCAGTGCTCAAAAGAAATAAAAGAAGTAAGTGTGTGTAGGATTAGAAGACTTACCTGTGAAGATCTTAGGATGCAAAAGCGGTTGTAGTTCGATTAATCCTTTTTTTATTCTATTTGTATGAGTTAAGCAATCTTTCTAATTTAGACATGGATTTATATGTTAGAAAAATCACGTAGTCCCTAGTAAAATATAGATCTCCGTATTAGCAACCACGTCATTCCCAATAGAACATGGCTCTCCGTATTAGAAACCACGTGGGATATCTGTATTGGGAACCATGCAATCCCGAGTCGAACGTGATGGCGGATTTCGTCCTTTTTTTATATTGGAGATTAAGTCATCCCGGGTATGACGTGGATTATGATTATTATTATTATTATTATTATTATTATTATTATTATTATTATTATTATTATTATAATTATTATTATTTTAATTAAGCAGGAATAAAGATGATATGTACAAGAAAAAATAATATAAAAAAAATATGACTTATTAGAGGAACTCGAGAAATCTGCTAGAATATTGATGGTAAGTGACTGGGATGTTGGATGGTGATTTGAGGATGTATGATGACGGTGGTGGTACAGTGGGCGTGAGGTGTGTTGATGAGAATCGTTATGATATGATAGCTAGGTGGAGGGTGGTGATTGTAGTGGTGACTTAATGGTGATGGTTAGAAGTTGTGGTATGGTGGTGAAAAAAATGTATACTCCTTTTCGTTATTGGGGTTTTTTTTGTATTTAATAATGAAGTGGGGGAGATAGAAAGGATGGTGAGGGAGATATGGAGTATGAGGGAGATACAGATAGGGAGTATTTTTTCTTTCATTCCTCCTCCTCTTCTGAATGGCGAGCATTGGCCAATTTATAGGCCAAAAGGAGCATCTCCCTTTTTGAAAAAAAAAAATTTTAAAAGCAAACTCTACTAAAAAAACTGTAGCTTTTGTTTTCTTGCCCCTCCAACCCCCCCCCCCCCCCCCCCCCCCCCCCCCCTCCCCTCCCCTCCCCTCCCCTCCTTTCCTTTTTTGCTTTTCTTCCACTGAGCATTGTCTTCCATAATGAGCTGTGGAGGAGGAAAATTAGGGTGCATGCGAAATTGTTGACCTTTGTCCCAATAAACTTTGATTTGTAGCATTTTTTTTCATCTAATATCTGATTGGATGATTCAAAAAATGGCAGGCTCGTGTCAATGAGTATTTTTATTTTGAAATAATTGGGTTGGGAAAAAATGGGGTGTCTACAACCCTTAGTAATAAGTCTTATTAGGTGTATCTTTATGGCAATAGGCTCAGCTCAAAAAATTGCATAGTGATAAATCTACAATTTTATTTTGGACTTCACTACCCCTTTTATATCTAGATATGCATAATCAATGTTTAAATTTAGGATTTTTCAAATTCAAAATTACACCCATTATATATGTGCATATACAGTCTATATATATATATATAATTCTCTAAAAATGGAGCCCTCTCTTTATTAAAGAGAGGGCCTCTGTTTTGACCGTCGGATTGTGTTTTCATTAAGGGCAGTGTTGTCATTTCACAGTTTTTAAATATGATCCGATGACCAAAACAGAGGTCCTCTCTTTAATAAAGAGAGAGCACCCTCTTTAGAGCCTGACTGATATATATATATATATATATCTATTCTATTATATAAAGTGAGAAGGAAGGGTACCATAAATTTTTTTCCTAACATCAACAATTACAAAAAAAACCATTAAATTATGTTCCCTAATAAATATATACAATGGACTAAAATATCACAAAAATATCACTGAAACTCCAGAAACTTCTCCAGAAACTCTCTCTCTCTCTCTCTCTCTCTCTCTCTCTCTCCCCATCGACGCCCTTGAAGATTCAGAACTTCTCCCTCAAGAATGATATCATGGTCAGCAAAGAGGTCTTCCTCACCCCATGCATTAGTTAGTGTGAAATTGAACACTGTAAAATTTTACATTTTTAAATTTGAACAGTGTAAAATTTGTTACTGTTACATACTAAAAATACAGACAGATGGGCGTTTATCGATCCTAAGGAACTCATTACCCTGAAGTAGTGTGAAATTTCATACTATACATTTTATTGCTGAGTGTGAAATTTCAGACTATACATTTTATTGAGAAATTCAACATACATATTTCCAGTGAGAAAATTCGCACTATAAAACTGCTAAATAAAAATCCAAATTGAACTGAAAACATAAACTTTTGGACATATGCATTTGTTAAATTTCATACTACATAAACACAAAAAGTTTATGAAACAAGTCAGGATTTTTATAGACTTTCAGATTTTATGATGATTCCCTAAATGTTCATATGTGCATTAGAAAATTGTCACACTCGCCTCGGGCATATTAGGACATGTGTAACAATGCCTCTAGCACCCAATCTACACTAATTAACAAGGAAAGCATGAATTAGCTAACACAAAAGAACTTTGTTAATACAAAATAGACCCAAGGGTAAAAAGGTCGTATAGAAAATATAGTAAAATCTTATATCAAAAGATAACTCTTTGAGTCTCGATTCTGACGCAAAAAACGGTGTGCGAATCCAAATTTCCTAAAAAGAGTTATGTATGTTTTCATAAAAGTTGACGTGCAAGAAATACAGGGGCGGATTGATCCATGGTCAAAAGCCGGATCGATCCGTCATGACAAAAACCAGTAGAATGTCACCCAAAATGCCCGAAACAATCCATGTTAAAGGCCAAATCGATCCAAGTTCTACATAATTGATTTATGCGGCTAAAAACTCTATTTTTACAACTCCAAATCATACCAAAACTCAACCAAACCTCAGTGAACTTTAAGAAAACTTTTCAAATACATATCCAAGTTCTGCCAAACATTAACCAAACATGTAAAACTATTACAACCACAATTGGATTATAACAAACCATTAAACCTCAAATGTTGCTAAGTTTACTCAAACATAGAAAACTTATTGGGAAGTAGTTCATAAACTTTGCAAACAACTTGACTACAACCCAAACTTGTCCAAGATAGTTACTACTCTAATCCGGACTTGCCAGAAGAGTCCAACTCAACCAACAAACATAACCCATAGTTTTAACTCAAGGAAAACACATATAATTTCCAAATTAAAACTCCAAAACTACCAACTTCTTATATTATAACACAAGTCCTAGTCATAGTCTGGTATCTTTCTTTATCATTTGCTTGTTTTTATTAAACTACCTTTGCTTCCTTCTTATCCTTGCTAACTAGAAATGAACCTTCACGAGTTGAGTAAAAGCACCTAGCCTAATGTACTCCCCCTATGCAAAATAGCAGTTCGTCCTGCCGTCTTCTAGATTCGACCAACCAAGAGGATTCCTTATATGAAGGAAGAAAGTCTCAGGAGTGATCCTGCACACTTCATTCTCCTATACTTTAGTAAGTAATGAAATAGTATAAAAAAAGACTTACCAAAGATATACTAGTATCTTACAGGAGAACGAGTAACGTTAGTTATGAAATAAAGGCGGGACCGCAGGAGCTTGCCCTAGAAGACCTACATCGGATTACTCATAATGCTTACCAATAGAAAGGGAAATCCGTCCAAAACGAAAAAGACTTGAAGCGGATCCAATACCAAGACGCCTTTAGAGGCACTATTCAGTGAGTTTAGTAAAGAATTCGAATGATAAGAAGGTTGTAAGGCAGTTTTCGCTCAGTATAAGCCTTATCATTCCACTTGTCCTTCTTTCAAGGGAGCAAGCTCATCTATGCGCAGATGAGCGATCTGCGGAGAAAGTGAAATGCTCAAAATGATCTTTTTCCAACTGCGAAAAGCTCCTCCCTTGAGGCTAAGCCTAGCCCTATTCCACAGTTCATTTAAATCATTTCAAATTGAATGAAACATATCAAGGCCTTATTTGACTTTGACTAATGAGGATATCTAAAGTCTAGTGAAAATGCGTAAGAGAGCCCTTCAATCAAAGAGAAAGAAAAGATTGATGAAGATAGGTCTATTGATCTCTACTAGGTAGAAGAATACATAAGGCTAGGCTGGGCCTAGATCAGAATGAAAGAGCTGCTAAAGCTGTCTGTCATAAGAGGCTTCCCTTACTCAACTAGAATAGATAGGGTCAGGAAGTGAATGCCGAGTCCTAAAGGGTAGCAGTTATATTATCTCCTACATTCGACTAGCTACCCTAGCTACCATGGATAGATCTAATTAGTTATGTCCTTGCTCTCTTTTTTCCTATTAGCTAGTTCCTAAGGATGCAACCGATAGATAGGAGCTCTTTTACACCCAATGCGCTACCATCCGCGGTTTTATCCGTGCTTTCCATCGTATCTGAGTAGCTAGATGTGACAAGGCTTGGTTCTTGAATGGAATACTGAAGCATATAGATACTGCTACTAGTAGGTTTATAACAAGATAGAGCCAATGATAAGCCCTTCTATCTAGCACTCTCAAGCTCATGTAAGAGAAGAGAAAGACAACAAGTAATCGATTAGACTGTCTCACCAGCAGCTACTAATGATGTCTCACTCATCGTTGAGTCATCAATCACTTTACGAGTGCTCGGCTTTGGCCTCTATATGAGTATATGCATATGTCTCTCTATCGTCTGGTATCTTTCTTTATCGTTTGCTTGTTATTATCTTTCTATGCCTATCATCTGCATCTATAAGGCATTAGAAGTATCCATCTCAATTCATGATCTATGAATTAGCTTTTGAAATTCAAAAGGGAGCCTCGTGGGATCGAGACCTTTCATTTGATATAAAGAAATCAAGTTTCTGTTATAGTTTTTCTACCCGCTATTTTTGGACCCTTAACAATATATAAATAGATATATGAAATTCTATATGTATATATCTATATCAACAAAGCTATATACAACTGAAATTAAAAATGAAATTTCAACAGAAAGTTTACCCAAATCGAAATTCTGATGATAAGGATACCAAATCCAAGCTCGTGAATGAAATTACTCCTTGTATATATATATAAAAATGAATCTGTCCATATATATAAATATATGGATGTGTGTATGAATATATATAGGAATGTGTGTGTGTGTGTGGCCGAGAGAGTTGTGGGGAGGCAGAGAGTGTTGAGATGAGAGTTGTTGAGAGATTGTGAGTATTTATAAAATATTTTTTGCTTGCCCACCAAGCACACACACCAACACACACTCTCGGCACACACACACACAATTCCCATGCACACATTGTGCACATTTAAGAGTTTGGGCTCCAAGTAACTAGTGATAGATAATCGTGTGTTGAGCTCACGCGATGATACACACGCAAGTAAAATTATACTGTACCAATTCCAAAACTGGTATTTTTCCTATAAAATTATGATTTAAAATTTCCAGGTCATTACACAAAGAAACGCCATCAGAAGTGGAAAGACGAACATTAAGCTCCAAAGGGGTATCAACAATCTTATTATCAGTGAGGCGAGCATACTCAAGAATGTCACATGTATACTTAGACTGCGAAAGAAGATAACCTTTTGGAGAAAAGGCTACTTCAATCCCCAAAAAATAACATAGTGGACCTAAGTCCTTCATTTCAAAGCAATGAGCTAATTCAGACTTCAACACTGTAATCCCATCAACGTCATCACTAGTAATAATCATATCATCAACATACAAAGAAAGCATAATACGAACAATAGTGGTACACCTGATAAAGAGAGTTAAATCATACTCACTCGGGGAAAACTCAAATGAGGTAATCACAGTGGAAAACTTCTCAATCCAAGCTCGAGGGGCTTGTTTAAGACCATATAAGGCTTTCTTAAGCATGCAAACTTCACTAGGACCATGAGGAACACCCGAAGGAGGAACCATATAATCCTCCTCTTGGAGGTCTCCATTTAAGAAAGCATTTTCAACATCCATCTGAGTTATGTGCCACTAACAAATAGAAGTAACTGCAATAAGAGTACAAATAGTAGTCATTTTAGCAACAAGAGCAAAGTCTCCTCATAATCCATACCATACTACTGGGAAAAACCCTTGGCAAACCATCTTGCTTTGTACCGCTCAACAGACCCATCTGACTTGGTTTTGATTTTAAAAATTCAATGAGAACCAATAGCACTCTTACCAGAAGGTAAGGGAACCAAACTCCAAGTGTCTATCTTATACAATGCATAGAGTTCCTCTACCATAGCCTGTTGCCAAAGAGGATTAAGAGCTGCCTCTTTATAGGACAGAGGCTTAGAGAGATCATGAACTAAAGCTAAAAAGAAAGCAAGAGAATCCAGATAACAAGAATAAACAAAATCAGGTGATTGAGTGGACTTACGAGTGCGAGCAGGATAGCGAGGAGGTTCTATAGCCTCAGTAGGTGCATAGGTGGCCTCTGGAAGGGAGGTAGCATGAAGCAGCAAGATACCAGTATCAGCAAAAGTAGAACCATGAGGTGAGACAATATCAGTAGTGCATGGGGCTTGAGAAGGCACACTATCGGTATCATCAGAGAATGGGTCAAGATGGATGAGATCAGATTTAGTCAACTCATGATGATTATCAAGAATAGAAAAGAAGGGTATGTGCTCGAGAAATACAACATGACGAGAGACATATAGTTTCTTAGTAACTGGGTCAAAGCAACAATATCCCTTCTAACCCTTACCATAACCTAGAAAAACACAAATAGCAGACTTTGGTGACAATTTGGTACACTCTACACGAGATCGAAGGACAAAACAAGTACAACCAAACACCTTTAAGGAAGAATAATTAGGAGCATGCCCATATAATTTTTCAAAAGGTGACAGACCTGAGCAGTGAGAGGACATAATTTTATTAATTAGATTGGCATCAGTAAGGACAACCTCTCCCCAAAAATCACTAGGGACATATGAAGATAATAAAAGAAAGCAAGCAGTTTCAACAATATGTCGATGTTTCATTTCAGCAACACCATTTTTCTCAAGAGTGTCTGTACAAGAGGACTGGTGAATAGTTTCATCTAAAGCAAGCAACTCATGAAACTTATGATGGGTATACTCTCCACCTAAATCACATCTAAAACATTTGATGACAGCAGAATGTTGAGTTTTGACAAAAGCACAGAAGGTTTTGTCAATATTAAAGAAGTTTGAACGTTATTTCATTAGATAAACCCAGTAGTAACGAGTGCAATCATCAATAAATGATACATAATATCGAGACCCCCTCTTGTAGTAACAGGAAAGGGTCCCCATACATCAGAATGAACTAAATCAAATGGTGCAAGAGAATAAGAAATACTTCTATTAAAAGGTAAAGCAGAAAATTTTGTCAGTTTATAACCACTATAATCAGAAATGTCATGAGTTTGTAAATCTCCTAATTTTCCTGTAGAAGCTAAATATTTTAAATGAGAGGCTGAAACATGATCAAGGCGAGAATTCCATAAATTAAAACTAGACGAAGATGAACTCAAACGAAAGGATGACAAGTCAACACTAGAAGCTGCAACCACTGGTACATTGAGCTTGTCCAAGATGTATAATCCCACATGCCTACGGCCTGTCCCAATCAGCGTCTGAGACTGCAGATCCTGCACATGGCAAAAAGTAGAAGAAAAAGAGACTAAGTAACCTGCATCACAAAGCTGACCAACAGAAACAAGATTCATAATAAGTTTGAGAATGTGGTAAACACTAGAGAGAGATACATGAGGTATGACAACAGACCCAACACCTACTAATGGCATGGAAGTACCATCAGCAGTCATAACAGGCAAAGAGGAAGCAGGACATAAGAAAACAAAAGACGATAAGTTAGGTGACATATGATTAGAAGCTCCATAGTCTAAGACCCAAATACCTGAGGACATACTTAAAGACATGCCTAGTGAAGAGGTGGCCATAGCATGTGGCTGTGTGGCAAGGAACTTCTGAAATTGCTCAGCAAGGGAGGTCATGGACGGAGTGGATGGGGAAGGGGAATCGGGTCCAAATGAGTCTGATGGTGGTACAACTGTTGTAGTGTTAGGCTGTGGAGGCCTATACGAACGCTGCTGAGATTGGTTGTCAGATTTCCAATGAGAAGGTGGAGGTTGCTGTAGTTGTGGTGGTCCACTATGTGAAGGCTGGTTGCTACTATTGGGCTGGTTTGCTCAACCCAACCTAGGACACTGAGCCTTCCAATGACCCTTCTCCTTTCATTAGTTGCATACATCACTACCAACTCTTGAGTAAGGATTATTCTGATTGTTGGACGGTGGTCGAAAAGGGGCTGCTAAAACAGACAGAGTAGAGTCGGGGAGAATTCCATTTCTAGACTGAGTCTTGAGACATATTTCCTCAGCAACTAACTCATGGACAACAAAATCAACTGACGGAAGTGGGCTACGATAGAGAATGGACCCACGAAGGCCCTCAAAATCATCATGTAGAGCCATCAAAAATTGAACCAGACGTTGTTCCTCCCTACTAGCGATATATGGTGCAAATGCCCGCAATTCGGGCGACTCCATGAGAGCTAACTGATCCCAAATATTTGTCATTGTAGAATAGAACTCCTGAATACTCAATTTTTTTTGTCCAAGGGCACAAATATCACACTCTAATTGGTACCTTTTCGTAAAATTGGACTGTGTAAACAATTTAGCCAAATGATCCCACACCTCCTTTGCATATTCAAACTTTGTCAATTGCATACCTATTGAGGGAGCAACTAAGTTGTTGATCCAAGTAATGATTTTTGAATTATTGGTGTCCCAAACATCTAGCAATTCTACAAATTTATTAGCACTTTCATTCGTAGGTTTATTGAGATTTCCATTGATACAACCCCACATCTTCTTCCCCTTCAGAAAATTTTTCATCACATAGTTCCAATATGCAAAATTCTTTCCATCGAGTTTAACACTAATCCCTTGAAGAAAATCATCGGGTTCAACAGCCATTACCAAAATGAAGCAATTAAATAACAAAAAATAAACGAACCATAATCAAAGATAGATCCAAAAACACAAAACAAATGAACCAGATTCAGTGACAGATCCAAAAACGAACTTGAATCAGTGCAAGATCCAAATACGATCCGAATCAATGAGAAATCCAAAAATGAACCAAAATCATCTGAAAATCGTGGATGAGATTCGAACCTACTCTGATACCATGTGAATATATTAAATAATCAAGAAAACAACAAAGGGAAAAGAGAAAAGAGAGCTTAGAGTTTCTCATAATACAAAAACTGAATGAATGAATGAATATAATAGAAAAGAAGAGACAATAATAGTATATCTACGTATACAGTATTGCTCTAATATAAAGGAAAAGACTAAACTACCCTAAAGTTAATAAAACTAATTCTAATAATGAAATCCCCCAAATATTTTGTTAACTACCCAATTATCCATGTATAAGTCCCGTATGGGTCCCAACATGGTCCCAAATATTTTATGAAGTTGCTATCGTATTTACCAATTATGAATCATTTCATTTTCCCCCATATATGGGTACCCAAATCGGTACCAAAAGCTAACATATAACACCATACACTATGAAAGAAACTTTGACAAGTATTCATTTAATCATTTAAATGCATTTAACATGTAAAATGTAAATTATATTATCTGGGCCCTTCACCGGGTCCCACTTCATTACCAGTCCCTCCTCACTAGGGAATTTCCATTTGTGTCCTTCATTGAACACTTTCTCCCACGGGTGAGTCTAAAGCCTCTCCTTAATCCGTAACTTACACTAATTATAATTGTTAATGCATACTAATATGATAATTAATCCCTTTTTCTGGGTATGGGTGTTACAAAAATCCAACAAATTCAAATTATTCAATAATATATGTTCCCCAAAATCACGAGATTTTATTTCCATTTAAGATATACTACAACAATGAGATATGAGAAACATATTTAATGTGTATGTATATATATGTATATCTATATTGGCATGTGTATACATTTGGGGTGTAAAAATGTCACATAAATTCATGAGATTTTATTTTTGTTTAAGATATCCTACATCAATGGAATTTGATCAAACATATTAAATGTGTGTATGTATATATACATGAGTTAATTAGTATAATGTCCATTTTACTCTAGGTTTCTTGCAATAGGCCCAACGTATGAAACAATTTCGTCTGAAGTCCACACCACAAAATTTGGACCAAACTACCCTTTCCATTTCTCATTCAAAACTGCAATTAATAACCCCAACTATTTTAGGGGTTTTCAAAATTCAAATCCCAAATACCTAAATGAGAATAAATCACATTATATATGCATCAACAAGGTCTCTCTCTCTCTCTCTCTCTCTCTCCCTGTTTAGAGAGAGAAAGCTCAGGCCATAGCTCAGACCATCCTCACACAGGACCTCTCCGGTGACCTCACGCTAGTCGACGCAAGCCAGATAAACTCCATAGCGAGATGCTCAGTCTCAAATACGCCGCCGCGCTCCTCCCGGGGACCAAGATCATGGCCGACGTGGACTACTCGAGGACCAAGATCATCGTCGGATCCGCTCTCTGTATCGTCATCGCCGGCGCTAGGCAGAACCCCGGCGAGTCCAGGCTGAATTGATACAGAGGAACAAGGGTGTTCTTGATTGTTGTGCCCCAACTTGCGAAGTACTCGCCCGATTCGATGTTGGTGATTGTTTCGAACCCGGTTGATGTTTTGACTTATGATGCTTGGAAGCTTTCTGGGTTTCAACAACAATGGCAATACCGGATTTGCTCTCTCTCAAGCTATACAATGGAACCCAATTGTATATTATGTTGTGGTTCAAAGGTTGTGGTCCAAAAGGTTGTAGTGTAAAATTTAACACTCTTGTTCTTGCTTCAAAAGTTGTGATGTGTAACTGTATACTATGTTGTAGTTCAAATGATATGGTTCAAAAGGTTGTAGTATAAAATTTAACACTCATGTGCAAATGAATTTGTGATAAGACAGTGTTCCTTTGTTGAATAACTCGAATATGAGTGTGAAATTTAACACTTATATTCATTCTAGTGTGAAATTTAACACAAATTTTTTTTGTGATGGTGATGAATGACTGTTAGATCACCCAAGAATGGTGAAATACGAAATTAAAAAAGATATGTGTAATATTAAACAGATTCTAACGTATAAAGCCCTACAATTATGGCATTTAGTAACTTAATTCCTAAAATATATGCAAGATTTAGTAACTTCCCAAAATTATGGGATTGAGTTTGACCAATTACAGTATAAAATAAGTTTGGTAACTTCCCAAAATATATGCAAGATTATGGGATTGAGTTTGACCAATTACAGTATAAAATAAGTTTGGTAACTTCCCAAAATATATGCAAGATTATGGGATTGAGTTTGACCAATTGGAGTATAAAATTTCACACTAATGAACTAGTTGCAATGTAAAAACAAACCAGTTGCAGTGTAAAATTTTACACTAATGAACCAATTGCAGTGTAAAATGAACTAGTTGCAGTGTAAAATTCAATACTCGCATAAATGTATGGTGCATAGTAACAGATTAATATGTTATGTGATCAATGATTATTGGTAGAACATACAAAAATGGGATACCCACATAAAAATGGCGTTAGAAATAATCAAAAGACCCATAATGTACAAGGCTAAAGTTATGGGATTTTATTTCCATATATTTGATATGCAAATCAATGGGATCTTTAAAAATAGAGTTATTACCATATATATATATATTTCTATATATGTATGCATGTGTATATGTATAGGGGTAAAAAAAGTCACTAAAACTATCTATAATTGGGGATTGTGGACTAATCTCTAACAACATTCACAATTATAGGGTCTTTCATTGGGAAGTATCAATTGGTGGGTCTATTATAACAAACATTGGTAGAATGGGATTTCCCACTAAATTTTTCTATATACATTGGCATGTGTATATGTTTGAGTAGTAAAAATATCACCTAATCTATCTATAATTATGGAATTTGGACTAAACTCAAAAAAAATTCACCATAATTGGACCTATTTGTCATGCCCCGACGTTGCATAAATAGGGAAAGCATTTAATTTCCTTTATGGGCCCGTAGGTCACGACAGATTGAAGGATCTATTTTTGTCCCAAACATCAAATAGTACAATAACTTAAATCAGAGTAAGAGCAACCAAGATGTATAAAATTTTTCATGAATAATACTTATTACGTCACGTAGGAATCTTAAGGCACATGCCACCTTACACCAATAATAATATCTATTACATCTATCCTTATTACAAGTTCAATTCATCAAATAAAGCAGTATTTAAATCGTTTCTCTTCATAAGTAGCCGTTCTCAATTTGCATAGTCATATTGTCCAGCCTGGTCATAAGCTGAAAAGCCTAGACATAAATGTCCAGGGCGCATCAACGCCATTAGCTTCAAGCAGCTGGTGAGTATTAAAAACATGTACTTGTAATGTAAAACATACTTTCTTTCCATTTCCGATTCACAGGTTCATTATTCAACATGTTAGAAATACATAAGTAAATTCGTATATAAATAGAAACAAAAGGACAACATAATAACAATTCAATTAATATAACATGTGACCATGCATGGAATAATGCAGCCCCACTCATCTCACTAACTCTTTTACCTTGACTCCAAAACCCAACACAGACGGTTCCCCTAAACCATCTGCCCACCGCCGTTAGGTTCAGAATTTTGTTGATATGCCTACTGTATCCAAATTGGCCTAGGCATACCTAGACATTCAAGGTTATAATAGCCTGATCGGTCTACAAAATTTAGCTTGGACACGATCGGACTGACCTGCCGTATCCGAGTTGACCTGGGCTCAATCCCTCTTAATTAACCTGCCTTATCTGAATCGACCTGGGATAATTAAGGCTATAACACAATGCTGATTGGCCTGCTGTATCTGAGTCGACCTGGGCTCAATCCTTCCCAATTAACCTGCTGTATCCGAATCGACCTAGGATAATTAGGTTCGCAACTCACATAACACATTCTCGTCTCTTCTCAACTCACCATCTCACACCATGCATGCCAACACTCAAACATGTATGTCACATGACCCATGCAGGCAATACATAATTACTAGAAAGTAACAACGAACGAGCGTACAGCTTGTTCTTTTTTTTTTTTTACATTTTTTCTTATAAAGGTATAGGGCGATATGACTTAAATCTTTCTTTTTACATTTTCTTCATAGAAGGTATTAGAGGTAATTAAAATATGATTATTACGAATTAAAACAACTTGGTACAGAAAAGTCAACCATTGACCCAGGATGGCCAAAATGGCTAAGTATAGTCAAAAAGAAGATTTTCGATTCAAGAGTTTAAAAGTCTCGTGAATAGATCATCTAGATCCTCATATATCAAATATGATTTTTAAGAATTTTAAAAAGGAAGGGAACTTAGTAAAAAATAATGCCCCAATATCATACACCGTGCAAAAATAAAAAATTTTGTCTTCGGAGGGAAAGTTGACTTTTTATCTATAAGGAATGGATATTTGAAAGTATTTTTATTGAATCAAAATGAGGGGTATTTCATTAATTACATTAATGACTTAAGTAAACTATTAAATAGAAAGGAGAAATGATTTACTTACATGGCCTGGTTGGAATTAACATGCAATGAAGGTACAACTGTACTAAGCAGTATATAAAATTACAGTAAGAGTAGCCAGTCATTTTGTCTCAGAGGGGCGCGACCAGTCCTAGTCTTTTGTGGGACCAGTTATGGTCAGGACCGGTCCTGATAATTATGCGGGACCAGTCATGGTTGGGACTTGTCCTGGTCATGTTCCAGGACCGGTCATGTTCGTCTTCAACCTCTGGACTTGTAACAACCTGCATTTTATTTAATTAGTTGTAATTTTGCATTTGTCATATTTAAATTTAATAATTGTCTGCTTTAATTTAATTTCAATTTTCATGTGTTAAACATTAATACTTGTTTTAATTCATATTGAATTTTCTTATCGGGGTCAAACTGTGATTTTACAAAAGTTAGTAATATCCGTGTGGATTTCAAAATCTGTATTTCAAAGACGGTGAAAATAATTTCTCTTGACTCAACCTGTATTTTTATAAAATCGAGAAATCGATTCTTACACAAAAATAAATTTTTCTGTATTTTGTGGTGAACACCGCGCCGCGAAAATACCAGTTTATGTTCAAAATTGTCTGCGCCGCGTTGGGATCCCACAGATTGTGGGATCTTCGTAAAACAAAGACATGACATTTGCTTTATTTCTATTTATGGCAAGCAATGATTGGGTTGAGTTTGTTTGGAAATGCTTTGTGTGTGTGTATTCTTATGCCATAAGCTAGATTTTCCAAACACCCACAAGTTGGCCCCTACTAGTCTATGTTGCCCCTTCAATTCTTGAGAATGTATATATGAATGTATATTGGTGTGTGTTTTGTGAAGGAGCTGTGCTTATATTGCAAACATTTAATTGAAAAACAAAATAGATTTGTAGAGTGTAGGAGGTGGAACTTGGCCTCCAAGAATCTCTAATTGGTTTCTATAAATACAACACTCTCATACACACATTCCATACTCTCTGCATAACACTTACACATAGAGATAAAGAGAGAGAGCTTGAGAGTTTATACAAAATTATAGAGAGAGAGAACTCAATAGCCAAGCTTGGAGGGAACTTTTTATCCTTATTGTTTTCTCAACAATTACTTCCATCTCTAATTTCAGTGAGTATTACTAACTCACTAGGAATATAATTTCATGTTTATTTGTTGTGTGTTTGTTAATTTTGTAAACCACCATTGATGAATTCGTGTATGAACTCCATAGCTTGAAATTCATAATTTTGCAACTTTAACCAAAGTCTGATTTCTTAGATAAATATGAAAGATTACATATCATACATGTCATGTTTAAAGTTTTAGAACCCAATTTGTTCATATGAAAAAGTATATAAGAAATCAAGTTTTGACATCTTTCGATTTTTCATAAAATATGTGAACTACGTTTGGATTCATGTAAAATTAGTTGTGGACTCTTAATCCTTGTGAAAAACTGAAGAGATTCATACATAATAAGGTAGGGTAACTTACAGAACTAAAAATGGGTCAAAAGACCCCCTGATTTCTGAAACAGAGCAGTTCTGACGAAGAAGACGAAGTCACTGTTGAAACTCGCGCGCGCGATCGCGCGAGCGACCCGCGCGCGCGAGCTGTGTGAATTCCGGCAGAAAGAAAAGTTTTCATAATAAAAACAGAAAATGGGCATATCGCGCGAGCGACCCCTCGCGCGAGCGGCTCGCGCGCGCGACCTTGGACAGTTTTTAGTTTTTGCATATTTTATGTTAAAGGACTGTTTGGGTGATGTTTTATGAATTTCTAAAGCTCTATTTGGAAAATTTACTAAATCAGAATCCTATTTCGGTATGTTTAGACGATTAAAACGTTGTATTATAACTTATCAATCCCCGTACGCACGTTGTTTCTATATTTCAGTGATTTACGTTATGTTTAAAGTTTCATGACATACATGCGGAGTCAGTTGTACATGCATGGTGAGTATGAATGTTGGTCAGTATGGAAAAGAGTAATGGTCAGTGTGGTATAATGAGTGCGGTTGAGATTGTGTTGTGGACACTCCCTGGTAAGTGAGTACCAAAGTGTGTTGTGATTGAGATTGCGACGAGGGTGTCTTTGAAATGCGACGGTGGCAAAACTGGACACTCCCTGACGACCATGGTAGCGTCAAAGTGTGTGAAGCCGAACTTGGACATTCTCTGGCACCCATGGTAGTACTAAAGTGTGGCCTACGGACACTCCCTGGTACCCGAGTCTGGATACTGCGTGAGGTTACCTCCGATATTTGCGAGGCGGATTAGGTACTAAAGTGAGGCATTGGACACTCCCTGGTACCCCGGACCAAAGTGTGAGGCAAATTGGACATTCCCTGGCACCCCTGTGCTAAAGTGTGGCTATCGGAGTATTTCAAAGATACTAGAGTGGGAAAGTTGGGTTGTTGGGTTTTGTCGAGAGAAAAGAGTCGGTAAGATGAGATGGTGCATTGTTCTCATACACGGTCACATATATGTGAATTATATCTTTCATATGATATTGTGGTTGTTTTTCTAAAATGAACTCCTATCCTTAATGTAAACTTATTGGATTAAATGAGAATTGGAAAAATGGTAAATGAGTATGTGTTACATTCAAAGTTATGTTTTTAATACTCACCAGCTTCTTGAAGCTGACGGCGTTGATGCGCCCTGGACATTCGTGTTCAGGCTTTTCAGGTTTTGAGCAAGCGGAACATTTTGATTATGCAAACTGAGAACGGCTTCTTTGGAAGATAGAACTGTTATCAATATCCTATGTTTTAAGTTGTAAACTGTTTTGTAATAAGGATGACTGTAATAGACAATAGATATTGCTTTGTCTTAAGGCGGCTTGTGCCATTATTGACCCCTTATTGTAATATGTAATAAGTTAGAAAATATTTGTAAGTCTTGATTGCTCTGCTCTGATTATTGTGTTTTTTGTAGTTGGCGTTTGGGACAGAATCGATCCTTCAAACTGTCGCGACCTACGGGTCCATAAAGGAAATTAAATGCTTTCCATATTTATGCTACGTCGGGGCGTGACAGGACTGTACAGGTGCAGAACTATATACGAGTTTTACAAAGTTAAGCGATATAGTAAGTATAATATACCATTCTCTTCGTTTTTCCACAAGGATTACGAATCTGTAAACGAATTAAACTAATTTGAACCGTAGCTCCTGAGATTTATGAAAACCCGAGAGGTGACGAAACTTTGATTCTAATATACGCTGCGATACGAGATAATTACGCTATAGGATTTTAACCAGAGCTTCTATGGATTGAAACCTTTCATTATGATCTATCAAAACAAATTTTAGGTAAGTTTTACAAAGTCACCATTTTTACACCATGGAAATACAAAAATGAATTCCATATCTACAATCACATAATCAATCAATTTAAACTGTAATCAAGCATGAAACTGCATTGCAAGTGAGTTAATAATACTCACTGTGATAGGTGATTAAAGTATGTGTTGAGAAAGAAGGATCAAATAAGCAAACCCACTTTCGAGCTATAGAGTTAGAGCTTTCTCTATCTAAAATTTATGTAATTTCTCTCTGAAACTCTCTCTAATTTTCTATGTATTTCTTTCACCCTCTGTATTGATCTCTGATTGAAAACTCCTGGATGTGTGTTATTGAGAGGGAATGAGTTACATTTATAATATTCAAAATCCTACAACTTGGGGGCCAAGCACATTGAGCTTTACTCAACAAATACAATTGATTTTCTAATTTCCTAAATCTCAATCTACATATATGTACATACATGTCCATATATACAATCTGCTGAGGATTTAGCTTGTAGGGGTTGCTAGGATGTAGTAGGGGTCAATTTGTAGTGTTTGGGAATTTAGCTTATAGCACTAGTTTAGATACACAAAATGCACTTCCAAACAAAGTATAATCAAGTTGTCTAGGAATCTCTTAGGGTGTTTGGGAAAACAACTTATGACTACAAATTCATACACACAAAATTGCATTACCCAAACAAGCCTAACCAATGTTGGCTTGTATTAAATGAACTTAAAGCACATGTAACATCCTGATTGATGGAGATTCCCAATCTGTGGGAGTCCATCGCGGCACGGACAGCTTTTGTTCACAAACTGGTATTTTCGCGGCGCAGTGATCACCACAAAAATACAGAAAATTTATATTGACATAGGAAATAATTTTCTGGTTGTATAAAAATACCGTTTGAATTGAAAGTAAATATTTTCACCGTCTTGAAAATTCAGTTTTCAAACCAACACAGGTATTCCTAAAATTTATAAATATTACAGTTTGACCCCAAATAAAGAATTTCTATTGAATCAAAGCAAGTAATAGGAATTAAATTTAGAAATTACATTTAGTAATTAAAAGAAAATACAAGTTGTTACATTATTGGTATAAAGTTATTTTTTGTTGGACCTACTTCAAAATAGTTGGGTAGATTAGGACTTATCACTAGATTTCTTTTTTTTCTTCTTCCCCCTTAACCCTCAAACCTCTACAATCCCCCTTTCTCTTCAAACATCTTGAATTTCTATCAAGTATACATGGATGATGTATGTATGTGTAGATGTGAAAAATAATTTTCTGATTCTCTAGGTAATTTTGTTGACATTTTTTGTTTTTGTTTTGAAGAGTTCAGGAATAGAATGCACTAAAGAAGATCATTGAAGTCAAGTTTCGTAAGTACATTTCTATGACTAACATAAGACTATACTATTAATTGTTCTAATTTTTTTGGGTCATGAATTTCTCTCTAGAGTAGGTTTAACATTAAAGGATTTTAAGTGAAATGAACATTTTTTTTCTAGAGTGGGCATGAATTTTCTAGAGTGGATTTGACATTATGTAAGTGATTACCACTTGATTACAGTTTTCATTCAAAGAATGAGAACATGTAAACCATATTACACCACATACTCTTTAAATTGTTTGAATTTGTAGGAGTTAGAGTCAAATAGAGCGTGTTGCATACGCAACACGTGTGCCTGACAACTAGTAAAAAAAAACCTAAACCTAGATGTGCAATATTGGAACGTGTATGTGTATGTACATATCTGTGTTTTTGTCAATGTCTAAATGTTGGCCTAGGCAGTTGCCTCCGCCTCGCGCCGCGATTTTTCCTAGGCATAAAAAATCACCCAGGGGATTAGAATGGCCCTAGTGTCATGGTCTTAGAATTTTCTAACACATTCCCATGCGGTACTTAAACTCACCCCCACTACTACATATAAGATACGTAAGACTTGCTAGCACTCAAAGTATAGAAAAATGGGGAGATTTGGAAAAAGAGTATTGTATTGCTCTCAAATGCTTTACAACTCTTGGATGATTTGACCAATGAGGGCCGCACAATTTAATAATTAACTAAGAATACAATGGACGGTCTAGGCCATTTCAATCTAATGGCCATCATCAATTATCTTGAATACTCAAAGTAGATATTTACCATCTTCTAGAATTCTCTATAGAAGTGTATAACATACAATATATAAAAGACGCATAGAAAGTCCTAGATTCCTTTCGAATGTGTAAGTTTTCCAATGCATTAGAACCTTCTTCCATAAGCTACTCACTAAATGTTTGAGAAAAAATCAAACTGTGACACTAGGCGAATCTTTTATAATTTTTTTTAAATGTGGGGGTGAGATTGAATTTTTTTTTATAGTAAAATGAGATTAAATTAAATGATTGGTGTTTTTGAAAAAGATGAAAACATTGACGAGTTAAGTTTTATTAGGAGTTAACTTTGATAAGTAGTATGTGTTTGAATCCCAAAGAGAGAGCGAGAGAGAGAGAGAGAGAGAGAGAGAGAGAGAGAGAGAGTGTGTGTGTGTGTGTGTATTGGAGACAACCATATGTAATTGCCACCATATAACGGTTGAAGATGAGTAGTGTAACGACCGACCTCCCCATCTAGCAACAATATTGTCTGCTTTGGGCCTAAACACAAAGAACTTCCTAGGGGGTCACCTATCCCTGGTACTGCTCTGGCAGCAGCACGCTTAACTGTGAAGTTCTTTCATGTTTAGCTCTCTCACGGTTTTAAATGGCCTTGTTGCATATAGAGGGGTGATTAATCCTTATAAACTAGTCCAGGAACTTCACCCCAGGCGATGTGGGACAAGTCCCCACACCCGACCTCACCTCATCCGTCTTGGCCATCCTGCCTCAGGAGTATTAGCTCTTGGTCATCACAATCCACCCTCGTTAAGGGCTACACGCCCTCGTGTGGGACCTGCCCTCACACTTCCGGCTGGGTTTCTGCTCTGATACCATGTGTAACGACCTACCTCCCCATCTAGCAAAAATATTGTCCGCTTTGGGCCTAAACACAAAGAACTTCCCAGGGGGTCACCCATCCTTGGTACTGCTCTGGTAGCAGCACGCTTAACTGTGAAGTTCTATCATGTTTAGCTCCCTCACGGTTTTAAAAGACCTTGTTGCATATAGAGGGGTGATTAATCCTTATAAATTAGTCCAGGAACTTCACCCTAAGCGATGTGGGACAAGTCCCCACACCCGACCTCACCTCATCTGTCTTGGCCATCCTGCCTCAGGAGTATTGGCTCTTGGTCATCACAAGTAGTATGTGGTTGTCAAGTTTCAGTTGGTTGTGAAGTACCATCTTTAATTTGAAGACATTTTTACAACTAGAATTAAATTATGTTAATTTTTTGAAGACATTAAATTACTAAGATATTAAATTTATTGAATTTATCAATGATCATCATAAATGTAAGTATGAATAAGTAATTTTTATAAAAGCTAGCCAGTGATATGGACAGTTTATGGTTCTTGTATAGGAATAGGTCCACCAAAAAAACCACTTTAGTGAAAAGTCTCTGCTCTTATATACGTACATTGTATTTATATTTTAAAATTTCACAAAACTACAAATTTAACAAAACTATGGTGGTGGGTTTCCTTCGACCAGTCGTATCTTGGCAGAATTTCTCCTGCTGTAGCACCATTTGCCCTACTTTCATAAGCTAAAACATTTTATAATATATGCTAAGTTAATAATAAGTAACTAAGTATAAATAAGTAAAATTAGTAACACTTAATTAAATAAAACTCTAATTATTGTACGAGCATCTCCAACCACATTACTTAATTTTTTTTTTTATAGCCAAAATAGCTAAAAAGCTATTTTAGCTAATCACTTCTAAGCCCCCAACTCCAACCATATTCCCTATCATGTTCCCTATTATAGGGAGGTTTGCATTATTATATTAATTTTTTTTGTATAAAAGTTAAAATTTGTAATGCACTCACTCTCCTTAAATGAATATGGTATGTGTTATTTTTCATTATTTTACATATGGGTAATTACACATATTCACCCTCTCTCTCCTTAAATGTGGAGAACCAAAAAAGTGATTTCCCAAAATGGAAAATCATTTGGAGAACTCGTTGAAGATCCAAAAATACAATTTAGTTCCCCAAAATAGCTAGAAAGTGACTATGGATAATGTGATTGGAGTTGCTCTATACACCACTTAATACAATTCTATGCCTCTTCGGTACATGGACACCTAAGTACCTATGTCCTATGTTCCCGGAATCATAAAAGTTTACTAATGGCAGGAAACTTTGTTATGTAGTAAAAATATATGTTCTCATAAAAATCACTTTATTTTCTACCGAGAACAAACTTTTATAAACTCAGAACAAACTTTTATGACCAAAGTTACACACCCAAACCACTTGGGCCTCGTTTGACAGGCCGGATAAAACTGTCAGATAGGACAGGATAAGGCAGGATCGGATAGGATTGTAATCTTGTCGGATAAGCTGTTATGCTATCCTGTGTTTGGAACGTGCTGGATAAAACTGTCGGATAAGTTGTTATATCCTAATCCTGTGTTAGGTCGTGTCCAGATATAAGTTCCGGATAATAACTAAATTATCGCTTTTTCACACAATATAGGGTATGAAGAAAGAAAAAAAAAGAGAGTAGATCTAAATAGGGAAAATGGGGGGGGGGGGGGGGGGGGGGGGAGAGATTTGAAAATGAAAAAGAGGAAAAAATGGATCGAAAAAAAGAGAGAGAAAGACATAAGGAAAAAAAAAAAGAAGAAGAGAAAGACGTAAGAAAAAAAAATAAAAAAAAAAGACAAAAAAAAAAGAGAAAAAGACATAAGAAAAGAAGAAGAAGAAGAAGAAGAAGAAGAAGAAGATGAAAAAGAAAAGAAAAAAAAAAGATCTGAAAAAAATCAAACATGAAAAAATAAAACTAAATGAAAAAGCAGATCGAAAAATGAAAAGAGAGAGGTAAAAAAACAAGCATACATGAAAATGAAAAAGAACAAAAATTGAAAATGAAAAAGAAAAAGAAAAAGAAAAATCAAATCAACAAAAAAAAAGTTTTTTTGTCCCAAGAAGTCATCCCAAACTTCTAATCCCACCTAATATCACCTCCTCTATGGGTTAGAGTTATCCCACTCTCCATGGGATGAAAACCTAATTTAGGACGGACAAGTCTATAGTGAGCAGCTTTCAAATGAGAATGCGGATTTTAACCGTTGGATAAGCATCCAACAATAAGATTCCCAAGAATCTTGTCACGCCCCGAAGTTCGAAGTGCGAGGGAAGAGGAAAGATAGAGAGGAAAGAAATAAAACTCAATCACAAATGTGGAAGCGACATTGGGATCCCACGGGGATTCCTACAAGTATGACTTACTAACATATAAGATTAAAAAACTAACCGGACAAGCACTAGTTCAAGGAGAGAAAGAAAAATACAATAGATTTGATTAAAGACCATTTTTGGATAGTTACTGAATTTTAAAACCTCCGTAAGTAATTGTGTCTTTAAAATTTTCACATTCTGTTCGCGAAGGGTCCATGTAAAATTCTTTTCTGCACACCTTTTGTCAAATAGCATTTTTCCAATTCCTCATCGTTTGGGCAGAAAATTGAAATAACAGTAGCAATTTTTATTTTACAGCAACTTTGACAGCTTTTTGAAACATTTCAAAACATTCACAACTATGCTAAATTCTCGAATTTAAACATCAATATATGACTAAACAAGTCTTAAATGACATATAACATAAGTCTAAACCAAATGGAACTTCATGTACTCGAAACTTATTAAAAACGAGAAGTGAAAGAGATAAAGAGGGAAAGAATGGGAGAGGGAGAGATTGGGAGAGAGAGATTGAAAACATTTCTTTTTGGAAGCAAAGTGGACTAATCCGGCAAGGATTTAGTGGAAATGCGACAAGTCCAGCAAGGACAAAACAAACATAACCGAATCCGGCAAGGATTCAAAATAAAAGAACAATGAGTCCGGCAAGGACAAACCAAACACAACCGAATCCGGCAAGGATTCAAAAATTAACACACAAACATAAAACTTTAGAAGAAAGGCTACGGTCTCGGAAACATAATTACATAAAATAAATAAGTTGAACAAGTATGAAAAGTAAGGACTAACACTTGTCCATCAAATTCATAACAACGCTTCCCAACGACAAAATTATGGAAGTCCAAGCTTTAGAAGTTTTGTAATAAAATTAATATAAGAAGTTTCCTTTGGTGCACTAAACTATTACAAACTTCCCAAAAGGCTAAATTCACATGAGTGCTATCCTTTTATATAGCTAAGCACGGGTCTTCAAAATAGAACAAAAGATGTAAAGGCCTACGCGTCGGGTCACATGTGCCCTTTGCCCTTATCAAGCTCACCTGAAAAATATTTTGTCATTTTTATGAGAACGAAGGCTCGTAGGAAACATTGTAACAAGTCTATATGCTATCCATAACTAAAATGAAATGAGGTGCAATGGATCGCCACCACGGCTACAATGAAATGATATATTAAAGCCGCAAGGCTATGCGTGATATGTGCATACCTCTCTCATTACCGGACCATGAGTCACCCACGCATGGAGTGTAGCATACCAACTTCCGGGAGCCAACCGAATATAGTTGGAGTTTGAATGTTTCTAAGGGTCATTCTCCCTGTCTCACATCACAACCCATGTCCGGATTTCTTAAATAAAATTCCCTCGCATGGGGTTTTTCTCTTTTCAAAACAAAACGTTTATGTCGTGATAATGTAATGCTTGCCGATTAGGCCTCAATGCATATGATGTTAACAATGACATTAAGGATGACCCACTACAATAAATTAGGCAATAATTCTAGTCCATTAGACATGATATCAAGGGTCTCAAGAATGTAGTTAAATTTCATAATTTGACATTCCTACAAGAATTTCTAAACTAACGTCCTAGCCTGCTTTTTCACATAAAGGGAGCATCCTAAGCACATCTAGCATCACATAATCCAATTTAGTACAACCCAAGCATATAATTCACAATCTAGCATACAATCTCCAAATTACAACTTTAAGGAAAAATAATGCATGTGTCCATATTATTCCCCTAACATCATTCTAATTACATTTAACACACCAAAATCACAACTTGCACAACTAAGGCATATAAATCATGTTTAGGCAAAATAACCTAACATTACAACTTTGGGGAAAACCTAGTGCATGTGTCTAAATTATTCTCCAAACATCATTCTAATTACATTTGACACCACATGACATGTAAGAAATTTAATTTGGACATATAACTAATAAAGAGACATAAAGCCCTAATTTCTCAAATTTGGGGAAAAACCTAGCACATGTGTATAAGTTATCTCCTAACACATATAAGAGAACTCAAAACAATTTAGACAAGTATAACATATGGAATTGAAACAATGTATATCTACCTCAATGTAGGTTTTCCAAAATAAATGAAAAATCACCCAAAATTTGAGAAAGAAACAAAGGACTCTAAATGGCTCCAAGAATGTGAAAAGAGAGGTCCTAGGAAGCCCAAGAACTCACTGCATGTAGTAATTTTTCAATAGGACTCCATGGTTGTAGATGAGAGATTTGGAAGCTCTATGAAATTTGGGAAAACTATGGTAATGGCCACCAAAATGAATTTCGTGGGTATCACTAGAAAGCTCTTGAAAATCTAAGAATGTTTTGTAAAATAGCAAAACTCACAAAAAATCACTCTTTAATGGCCTATTGGAAGCTTAAAAGAGAAGGGTTATGGTGTTTGATATGTACCATAATAGATATAGAAGAAGATGGAGAAGAAGAGAGAGAGAGAGAGAGAGAGAGAGAGAGAGAGAGAGAGAGAGGAAAGAAAAAAAAAAGAAATGAAAGTGAGGAGAGAGAGAGGAGTGGCCGGCTCTTTAGGGGTGGGGGGCACTTTTTTTTTAGTCTTTGTTTTGTATTTAATGTGTAGAGGTGTAATGCATGTGTGTATGTGTGTGTGTGTGTGTGTGTGGTGGTGGTGGGGGGGGGGGTTCTAGTTCTACACACTCAATTTAAAACATGTACCCACTTTAATATTAAGTTAATAAAATAAAAATATATATAAATAAAATAAAACCAAATAAGAAAAGAAAATAAATAAATATAGTAACACAAGTTAAGATAATTTTAAATACTACCCAATTTAATTAATGGTTTGCATATAAGCATTTAAATACAATTTTTATCCTTAATTAAAAATTTCAATTTATGACAATCTACCCACCTTAAAAGAATTATGTCCCGGAATTCGAAGCAAATAAAAGAAAAATGGAGCAACGACTTGCTCAAACCTTGACTAACTAACGTTATCAAATGAAAGAGACTTACTCTACTCGGGAAAAAGGTGAGGGTCTCTTCCTAGCTTCACCCTCGTCCTCCCAAGTCGACTCGGAAATACCATGATGATTCCACTGAGTTCTTACCAACGGGATAGCCCTTTCTCGTAACACACAGTCTTTCTTCTCAATGATACGGATGGGTTGCTCTTCATACGACGTGTCTACTCCAAGAGGCAACTCGGTCCAATCTATGATATGCGATGGATTGGGGTAATACTGAAGGAGTGGATCGGAGTTACACTTATGAAGCATTGAAACATGAAATACATTGTGAATACTCGAGAGTTGAGGCAGAAGTGCTAAACGATACGCAACTTCACCAACCCTTTCAAGAATCTCAAACGGTCCCACAAACCGTGGTGCTAATTTCCCACTTTGTCCAAAACGTTGTAACCCACGCCGCATCGAAACCTTTAGAAATACATGATCACCAACCTCAAACTCAAGTGGTCAACGATGACGATCGGCATACGATTTCTGACGACTCTGAGCTGAAATCAACTTTTCAGGAATCACTTTAATCTTTTCTGACGTCTCTCTCACCATATCGGGTCCATGAAGAATAGTCTCACCTACCTCGCCCCAACGCAAAGGAGATCGACACGGACGGCCATGCAATGCCTCGAATGGTGCCATCTGAATACTTGCTTAATAACTGTTATTCAGGAAATACTTCAGTGTGGTTGCTACTTCTTTCCTTCCCTTTCTTTCACTTCATTTTTCCTAAACATATAAAATATGTAAAAACACATATTTACACGCATTTGAGTGTCATCATCATTAAATTATATTAATTAAAATATGCATGTAAAACTAGGGATTTGGGGGATTAAATGAGCATTATGTCTATTATATTGGCACATAAATGTGCAATATTCAATGTTTGTCAACCACCGATGCAAGACCCAGATCGATATCGCTCTGTAAAATCTCTAGTGCTGCACAGAGAAGTACACCAGTTGTATCATCATATCATAAGGGTATTGAAGGCCTCCAACATAAAGAGCTTTGAATCTACTCTCAAGGGTATTGAAGGCCTGCATTTTAACAACGAGGAGAGGATTCATTCTTAGTTCTTGTCCCTCGGAGTTTATGTTCCTTTGTAAATCTTGTAATGGCATACTTTTGTTTGCAGACCATGTTTTGGTAATTTTGCTTTGAGATTTCATTAGATTTTGCCTTCTCTTTGCCTTGGATTTTAGTGATGCTGCATATTTTATTGTGTAAATCTTTCTTGATGATGGCCCCAACATCCATGTTTGGAATTGTTTCTGTCTCTTTGGTACTTTGTTCAACGTCAATTCTTAGGCCTTGATCTTAGTGCCTAGGCCATTTTTTCATTTGAGTTTAATTTTTGCAAACATCACCTTGGTGAAGTGGGAAGTTGATTATGTTATAGGTTGCTACCAATTCTGACACTATCCCAATTGATTTCACAAATATTTCTGTTTCACATATATTTCTGAATATAGGCACTCTGCAATTGGTATATTCTCAATGCCATAGGAAATTTGGAACTTTTGGACACAGTCAATTTAGCAACCTTTGATAAGTGTTTAACTTTTGTGGGTTTGAGTCATTTGACTCGAGTCACTCAACCATTCACAAACAAGAGAAGCTACGCTGATCTTGCTGAAATACAAAAATAATCCGAACTACCCTCATTACTAGTAACATTACCATTACAATGTAACATAAATCTATTACATTACTATTACAAATCCACAATTTAACAAAAATCCATTACATTATCATTACAATTTAAAAAAAATCCATTACATTACCATTACAATTTAGCACTCTACAAAAAATGCCTCCAGAAATTACCCTCATTACTAGTAACATTCCACCAACAATGTAACAAAAATCCATTACATTACCATTACAAATTCACAATGTAACATTGTAAATTCAAATCCACAATGTAACATTTGATATCCATTACATTACCATTACAAATCCAAATACATTACCAAACCACATAACATTAGAAAGTGAACACAAATCCACAATGTTTGGAATGTAGTGTCTTGTAGCAAATTAAACTCCAGTTGTTCCTGTGGCAGAAATTCCAATGTCAAATCAGTTACTTGGAATTTAAACACAACAAACCAATTGCATATAAAAAAAACTACCTCCAATCACGACATTATCTTTCAAAACATTACTCTCTTGTGTGTCAACCACATCCGCAACTTGGTCAGAACACATCTTCAAAAAAATTGAATTAGTATATAATACGAAAAAATATATAAAAAAAATTGCACAATTGTACAAAAAAGTAAAAAATACCTTCTTCTTTTTTTTCCTTGTTACAATTCTGTCAACAGTCGATTGCTTCCTTTTAAACGGTGGACGACCTTTGCGACGTACGGCCAATGGAGTGAGTATATTTTTACTACCCTGTGACTTTACATTTTCCAACTTCATGGACTTAGGATTTGGTGTAGATTGGATACTAGTACTACCACAACACCATCATTCTTAGTTACACCAATCGTTAGGTCACTTAACTTATGCATTATATAATCACACTTCTCTTGAAATTCAGATGCAACTACAATGTCAAAAAATGCCGTACACATTTGATTATAGTGACGTCCTTCATCCGTTACACTCCAGTCACTATAACTCACTCTTACTTTTGTGTGACGCCTCTTTACATCTTTCCTCCATATCCTTACAATATATTTGCTTGGAATGGAATAAACTCCTTCCAAAACTAACACCACAATTGCATGCCGACTCAATATTCCTCTAAACTCAAATAGATGACAAACATACTTTTTTTACATTCTTCTCCTTCTTCTCTAACCAAACAAATCTTGAACTTTACTTTCCTCATATTCTCTCCAACTAAGAGATCCTCCGATACCTCATATTCTGCAATTGCACCACAAATTCTTAAGTTAAATACTTGACAATACATCTTCCCTGTTAACTCCTCCTGAAACGCCTTAAACTTTGCAGTTGTATAAACATTTTGGACTTGTTTTTCCATGGCTTATCTTTTGACAATGGGGATCCATGAATTGTAGCAATTATAATCCGCATCATTTTCTTTTTTAACCTTATTAGCTAATGCATTCTTGTATTGATCCACAAACTGCTTCAAACTAGTTTTCGAATTGACATACTTATCAAAAAAAGCATTCATGCTCTCACTCCGTTGGGTGGTGGACATTCTAGCCCAAAAACAATCTTTCACAAAACATGGGACCCATCACTGTCTTTCACTATACAACCCATTCAACCAATCATTACTTTGAAGCTCAAACTTCTCCATCATTTTTACGCAACCAGTTTCAAACTCCTCAAGAGTCAAAGAATCATACACAGCTGTTGCCAAAATATACTTCATTTGTTCATAGTTATTAAAACCACTTAATTTTTCCGGTATCTTCTTCATTATATGCCATAAGCACTACCTATGGCGAGCATTTGGAAACACTATTTCTATTGCATTTCTCATGGCTCGGTCTTGGTCAGTGATTATAGCAGGTAGAGCATGACCAGACATACAAGCAAGCCATGACCTAAATATCCACGTAAATGTATCGGTGTCTTCATTTGATAGTAATCCACAACCCAACAACGTAGATTGCCCATGGTGATTGACTCCTATAAAGGGAGCAAATGGCATGTCATACTTATTAGTCAAGTATGTTGTGTCGAATGTTACTGCATCACCAAACTCATGATATACTGCCCTTTGTCTGCCATCTGCCTAAAACAAGTTCTTTAATCTATTCTCCTCATCCAAATCCAACATATAAAAAAAAAATTAGAATCGATAGCTTGAACATGCATAAAATAATTCTGAATTGCACTGGCATCACCCCCAACCTCAACCGCCTTACTTTGTTAGTGTAGTTTCAACAATCTTTTTTCGAAAATTCCAAATTGTCATATCCCCCCGCTTCAACCGCTAATGATTGAAAACTCTTACACATTCGTATCCCAGACCTATCATTAAGTTCAAGTCTTCTCCTCACCTCTCCTAGACTTAACAAATGGTTATGTTCAAGCAAAACTTTGCTCACTACCCACTTTACATCTGCAAGCAATGCGGTGATCTTAGCTTCACATTTTGTTTTTGTAATCGGATATGGCTTCAAAGCATTCTTTGACGTGCATTTTGAAGTGCCATTCCTACTACATACAAGCGTAATATACCTTCGGCCCCATCAACGTCCTTCTTTCAACTTCTTTTTGACACAACAAACCCCATTTGGTTACCATATCTCTTATAATACCCAATCAACTCATCTATACTACCAAAAATCATATTAACCTTAGGCTCCTCAACCTTCTCCTCTACATTCTCCGTAAGCACATTGTTTGTATTTGCAACTTCATTCTCGTTTTCTGTATCAATTATGTCCGTACTAGAGCAAATATTAAGGGTTTCTTCTTCCATTCCTACATTAGATACATAAATTTTTTGTATACAATTTTTTTTCTTTCTGAAAAATTAAGAGAATAATGAAAGCAATATTGTGATCCATTCAACTCATCTAATGAAAGCAATTCTAATAGCACAATACGGCATACCTAAGGGGAGGGTCACCTGATGTGAAATAGGGAGGGTTGTTTCGTCAGACATTTCGCCTCTCTCTACATTGACATTAGAAATTCAAAATGTTACATCTCTACAATCAATACGTTATGGACATCCCTATTTTTAGCTGCGTATAATTTTTCATTTGATTTTTTAGACCAAATTGTTTTAGCCCTAAATTTTCAGCCTTAATTGATAGGAAATGAAGAAGTAGATTTCAAAAAATCCTAGTAACCCTAACTGAAACATCCTAGTGACCCCTAATTACAAGCCCTAATTTGTCATATAATTTTTAGCCCTAATTTTTTCATCTCACTTTTTTTTTCAGCCCTAATTAATTTACAACAAATGAATAAACTAACCTTGTGGAAATGAACTCTTCAACAGCTTGCCCTGGACTAGATATGGTAGGAGGGGATGAGGGGAGAGGGAGGTTGAGAGAGAGATGGAGAGAGAGAGAGAGAGAGGGAGAGTGAGAAGCCGAGAGTGATAGAGAGATCGAGAGAGAGAGAGATCTAGAGAGAAAGAGAGAGAGAGAGAGAGAGTGAGAGAGAGAACTGGAGCTTGCCGACGTCGGAGAGGAGAGGGAAGGGGGATCCAGCGACGACGGAGCTTTGTGGTTGGCGGGTCACTTACAGTGGAGCTATTCTCTCTTCTTCTTCTTCCTTTCACCTAACGTGAGTGTATTTTGAGAAAGAAATATAATCTGTATTTGGGTTAAAAGTTAAACCCACCTTGAGTTAGTCTTTAGTTAGTTTTGGTGGGACCCCTAATGTCATCTAGATAATCTACTATGGGTGTGAAATTTGTTAGTGAATGGGTGTGCCCAAAGACTTATTGTACATTTATTAGCAGATGCTCATCCAACGGTTAAAGCACGCCTTCTCACAATAGACTTAGCCATTCAGGACTATTTTATCCACTCCAATGACGCTACCACAAACACTGTATAAGATAAAAATAAGAGTACTACTACACCCACACACTTTTCTACACACTTTTGACACACAACTTTAAATGCATGTACCCTGTGTTATGTGAGTAGTGCACAGAAAAAGTGTGAAAAATTCAAATAGCACAAAACATATGCAATTAAAGCATAATGTGTCAAAAAAAGATGTAGAAAAGTGTGTATAACTAGCATTATTGTAAAAATTATCCTAGGTTGCCTCTCATCATCTTAGGCCATCTCCAAGGGAAGAGCCATCACTCTAGGCAAAACCCTCAATTACCAAAATGCCTAGCCAAAACCTAAAATTTGGTCTCCAATGCAAAGAGCCATCACATGAGTCAAAATGCCTCTTTCCCAATTGGAGAGCCAAAATGCCTCTTTCCCAATTGAAAAGCCAAAAAAAGGGTGCCAATGATCATGATAGTTAGTCATTTGTGCTTCAATATGATTGGATTTGGTATGTGAGTCAAGTCATTGATTGAATTTAAAAAGAACAAAACAAAATAAATGACTAGTCATTTGGATAGTGTGGTTGGAGTATATTAACTAGACATTTTCCTTTTCAACTAGCCAAATTGATATTTTACCGAGGAGCAATGCTAGGGGCACAAACAAACCCACAACCTTTTGGACACAACCTAAATAATGTGTCTATCTCTCTCATGTGTCACTGTGGAGTCCAGTGACATCACAGGAGAGAGATAGACACATTATTTAGGTTGTGTCCAAAAGGTTGTGGATTTGTTTGTGTCCCAATCTTTACTCTTTACCGAGCCATTTGCCTAATCCCGTTGAGTTGCTCTTACCATCAAACAAAGGCCTTGGTGTTCTCCCTATATCTCTGAGTTACAGAAAAGAGCGAGAAGTCTGGAGAGAACAAGAAGCAAGGCAGGAACCCTAGTCGAGCCTCCAGCGACGACCAAGAAGAAGAAGAAGAGTGACTGCAAGGGAAACCCTAGTCCCTAGAATAGATCGAACGACGACGAAGAAGAAGACTGATGGATAAGAGACTCCTCTCCAGGTAAGTGATTTATAGTCAATCAATTTCATCATTTTTCAGAGAATCTCTCTGGTTTTGCCCAATTTCCGTTTATTCCATTCCCATCATTTTGATTGATTCCAAAATTGATTGAAATTTGAAACCCACTTTTCAGTTTTCACATGAGATGATGGGTCTCTGAACATCATTCATACGATGCATGTACTCGTTCGTTTCCTTGTAAACATCTGTGTTTCAGACGACGAAACACACCGAAACGACTTCATTTCGTGCGAAAATCACTGGAATTTCGTGATTCCTGGTGGGTTTCGTTTCGGTTAACCACAAAACCAATAAGTTTCGGTAGTTTCAAACGATAAGAAACGAAATTTTGATCCTTGATTGGAGGGATATGGAGAAAGAAGAATTAGAAACTTTAGGGCTCGCATGGTAGCTTTTTTTGTTTTCAGTTTTAGTGTTTTTTAAAACGAAAACCAGTTTTTCTTCTTTTTTTTTTTTTTTTTTTTTTTAAAAAAAAAAAATAAGAACAGAAAAATTTGCTTGGTAACATTGATGATTTAAAAAATATATACATGAACAAAAACAAAAAAACACGTTTGGTAACGAAAATCAAAATCACATAAATTCAACATAAAAAATGTTGATTTCAAGAATGTTTCTTTTTCTATCCAAAAAAAAAAAAAAACTTTTAAACATGACTAACATTGTAGTACGCATCATACCAAATTTCCATTACAACTTCAAAATGTATTAGTATCAAAGTTATAATATGTTGGAATCTACTTGTAACATTTGAGACCAAATTATAACCTTTTGGCACCAAATTGCGATGCATAATACAACTAAAACCTCTAGATGTGTCATAGAACATCCTTGTATACTTGATATGTATATATGTAGATACGGTGAGGCTCTTAAGTGAACATACCCAGTGAGCATATTTTTTAGCCTAAAATCACCCGCGGGCTACCCCGCCGGTTTTTTTAGTCTAAAAATCATTTTCACGGGATATGTTCACTCAACCCTGTTCACTTAAGAGCCTGACCATATATATATATAGGGTGTGAAAGAATTCCATTTTACTCTGCCAAAAAAAAAAAAAACAGCTAGGGCAGTGATAGTCCTATGCTAAGGGCAGAGTGGAGAAGTGACATAGACAGAAAATTATATATACATATATGAATACATATACATAGATATGGGGAGAGAGAGAGAGAGAGAGAGAGAGAGAGAGAGAGAGAGAGAGAGAGAGAGAGAGAGGAGGAGGAGGAGGAGGAGGACGTGGAGTCCAATTCTGAGAGTGAGAGCGCTGAGAGGCAAGTCTTTCCCAAAGATGTGGTCGGGCCTTTCCATAAGATGTGGTCGGCCCCTTTCTGTTTTCAAAATTTTCAAAACCAACTTTTTCCGTTTTTTTTTTTTTTATTTTAGCCCAAATTGTGAAAAAGTTTTTTGTGAGAAAAAAACAAAAACATAACCAAATGTGTTTTCAGTTTTTTCTGAAAAAATGAAAAAGAAAGTAGAAAACCACAACGTTACCAAACGAGCCGTTAGTTTGTTGATAATTTGAGTTTTATTTATATGAGAATTGTCTCTATATTATTAATTTTGTTTAAAAATTAATTTTTTGCCCAGTTCCCGCCTAGGTCTTCGCCTAGGTAGGCCCCTAGGCACTAGGCCCACCTCCACCACCCGTCTACCGCCTAGGAATTTTTAGAACATTGGTTTTTGTTGTTTTGGATTTCTGTAACGATGTTTACAGAAAGTCTTGGAATTAGTGATATTCGTAGTCCGTAGAGATTGCTGTATTAATTGGATGAAAGTAATAATTTTGAAGAGAGTAATGATAGGGGTACAACTCATTTACAACCATCTCTATGTATCTCCTAAGTGACACTGGGCCCATTGAAATTTAACCGGACCCGTAGTGCCACTTAGGAGAGAGATAGAGATAGAGATGGTTGCAAATGAGTTGTAAGAATGAGTTGTACCCCTATCATTGTTTTTCTAAAGAATAGAGTGGCATTTGGTAATGGAGTTTTCCAAAATCATGGATTGTTATTTTATCAGAGTAGATTAACTCATAGACCCAAACCTAGATGTCCAATATTGAAACATGTATGTGTATGTACATATGTGTTTTTGTTGTTTTGAATTTTCATTGACCAGTAAAGATGTTTACTGAAGTATTGGAATTAGTGATACTTGTAGAGATTGCCATATTAATGGGGTGAAACTGAAAGTAACCATTTTTCAAGAGTAGAGTGGCATTTGGTAATGGAATTTTCCAAAATCAGGGTTGCTCGAAATCACATTACAAATGATTTATACATTTGGGGACGTGTAAGAGTGTATGGAATTTATTCTATATGGAATGTGGCATTTAAAATGCAGTTATGTGGCATTAAAAATTATACTTTTTAGATTAAAATGTTGTTTTTGTGTACATAGGGTGTATGGAACTTGAACTCTATGCACTGCATATGTTTGTGCCTACCTTGAGAGGAGAGGAGCGAAAACGCTGCACATATAGACGTATGGATTATGAAATGTTCCATATGGAATGTACACTACCAGTCAGGCTCTAAAGCGCACTGGGTATGCGCATTGTGATTTTAAGCCTAAAAAACCATGGGCCGCCCTGCTAACCCACGCCCCATCCCGTCGCCGCGCTAACCCGCAAATTTTTTAGGCTAAAAATCTCAGTGCGCAAACCCAGCGTGCTTAGAGCTTGACTGTGTACACTACACTGGGTATGTTTTGGCAACGTGTTGGATGGATATATCTTGCCTTAGTTTTCTCGGTCAAATCACCGGATGGATATACCTGGCCCTAGTTTTCTCTATTAAATCACCAAAATAGTGTATGTTATGGCTTCGGTACCGTACTAACTAAACATCATTGAGTCAGAGAAATGTCAAGCATGATTCGAGGACCCTTTCCTAGTTTATTTGGATGAGTGATGAAGGAATATTGCCGGAAACTAAAGAGTTGTTAAGAAAATTGAAATCTTTAGGGCTCGTATGGTAACGTTGTGGTTTTTGGTCAATACAAAAAATGAAAGCAAAACTGAAAACCAAAAATCACAGCGTTACCGTGTGAACCCTTTAGTTAGCAGCTTGTGATGTGGTTGATGGAAATCTTTAAACTGATAAGCATATTCTCATGTGGTTGATGCAGCACCATTCTTACTGTCCCTGTAAAATTTGTCTAATTGCAGGTGTTCTTGACCTTGTTACTTGTAATTAGAGGATATTTTCTGTGCTTGTGGGCTGGAGCCTTCAGTTGCCATTGCCAGAACCATGGTACTGCAGAATCATGAAACTGTTTGTTTTGCATTGCTGAACCCCCCCAATATTTTACTTCTTATCATGCATTCAACCGATTGCTTCAATAGTTCTAGGCTAAGAAGCATGGACACAGACACGTGACAGTTAACACGAATATGACACGACACTCACACTAGGACACACAATTTCTCAAAAAGTAGGACACGAATACGCTGGGGACACGTTGAATATGTATATATTTTATACTTTTTTTAAAAAAATTTTATTGAAGATAAAAATATTGTACCCGTAGTTCAATTAAATTTGGCATAAAAAAATGCATAAATCATAACAATATCATTAAAATATCAACATAACAAAAAAAGAAAAATATGTTCCCCAGTTTTGCAAGCCTAAAATGTTGGACATAAAAAGAAAACCAACGTTTATGACAAAAATTCCAGAAAAGAAGCGCTATGAGGAAGGGAAAAAGTGAGAATTCAGAATAAATGCAGAAATAGATTCAATTTAAAACAGAAGGCATAAATCACAATAACCTAAATTGGTCTTGTTTCGGACATGTTGGTCTTGTGTCTGACACGTGTCCGGACACGATGGTCTTGTGTTCGACACGTGTCTGATGTCAAAAAAAAAAATTAAGACATTTTTTTGCATGTCGGACACGTGTCAGAGAATGTCCAACGAGTGTCGGAGTCGGAAACGTGCTGGACACTAACATGTAGCCCAAATTGAAGTATCGGTGCTACATAGGTTCTAGGAATACTGAGAGAATTCGTTGTGTAACTTGTTGAGTCGTCAATGCCAAATTTTGTGATTTAAGGCTCTGAACCAGTTGCTTTAAGGCAATTGTTACCATTGTGATATCGAATTTGCCAAAGAAATTTTCTTTTATATATTTAAACTTGAAATCTAGTGCCTAGTCTGCTGACATTTGTACAAGAGTTCGCTGATCAATTCCTGAGTCTCAATGCTGTACTTGAAGCAGTGCATACTGGATGTTTGTCGCTTATTTAATCTGCACAAGCAGATATGCTACTTATTAATACTTATTCAGTATATTGATTGTAACCCTCTGGGATAAAATGTTATAGTTTTGAGAGTTTTAGTTGTTATACTGAGCTAGCAAAAAAAAAAAAAAAAACTTGGAGCTCACGATTAATACAGGGGCTGACTTCTTGGACATTGTATTTCTCATATTACATATCTGGGCATATGAAAATCTCTAAGTGGGTGGTTGTAATCACTGAATGTAGGATTCCGGTGGTCTTACTGACGAGAAAAATGAGAGCAGACTCTACATTGGCAATCTTGACTTGAGAATATCAGAGTAAGGAAGTTCTTATGAATATTGAGTCTTCTATAAAAAAAATTACCTCCTATCCGTTGCTGGCCTCATTAAGATTTTCATCTGTTTCATCAGGGGTGCTCTGATTAAGATGTTTTCTCCATATGGAAAGATAGTGGCCGAGGACTTCGTGTGGCATACTCGTGGCCCTAAACGTGGAGTCCCACGTGGATTTGCGTTCATTCAGTTCAGTAACAAAGAGGTAAGCTGCTCGTTTCTCATTCTCTGCATCTCTTATCAAATTCCTGATTTCCATTGTTAAAGTGAGGATGCAGGAAGCTAAACTGGCCAAGGAAAAGATGAATGGCAAATTGGTTGGTGGCCGTCCGATGGTTGTACGTCTTGCCAGTGAGAAATACTTGGACACAGCGGAACATTCTGCCAAAGCAGTGGGTGAGGCACACAAATCCACCGTTGCGGGTTACGGTTCTGGACAATTAAGTAAAAGCGCTAAAATTGCTGCGATAAAGAACAAGTTGAAGGCTTTGGAGGAAGAGAGCCGTAGCACAAAGAAGCAGAAGCAGGGTCACATAGTCTGTTCCACTGATGGTTCGAAGTTCTAGCCCTCAATTTATGGAAAGCTAATAGGCTATGGGTACTTGAATCTTAACACTTCCATCTGTTGAAACAAGGTAGTGGGCTAAGATTCCATAAGTAAACTATACAAGTGGAAAGTGTTAGATATCTTCAGAATTCAGGAGCATGTATTCAGTTTGTATTTGAAAGATTTCTATGGTGTTTAAGAATGATTCATAACTTTGGTGGTTTATTATTATTATTATTATTATAAATTATCGGTGTCTGTGGCTTGAAATTTTTGGTTGTTGACAAGATGAGCTCGTCACAAACATGAGTCCCTATTGTTTGTGCGACGCGGTCCTCCAAAATTGTGTTAAGCTCGGTGAAGCTCACATGGTAGTTTGTTGCAACTTTTCAACAGATGATTAGCAGATTTCCTTCCTGATTGTACATATTGTGATCAACTGAATGCAGGCTTGAGGGCCAGTGGCTTTTCTTCTACTTCTTCTTGTCTTTTTCAATTACCAAAAAAAAAAAAAAAATGATTGAAATCCACTTTCAAATGGGAAGAAAGGAAAAGAAGACTAATGCTTTGGGGTTGATTGATGTTATTACTAAATCAGAATGACACACTTTTATACACTTTTCAACACCATACAATTATGGTCATTGATTTAAGTAGACTCCACGTGCTCTCACGTGGGACTTATGTGGGATCTACATGGGGTCTACTGGAATTAATGACCAGGATTGTGTGGTGTAGAAAAGTGTGTAGTATTATATGTGTGTATCATCATTACTCGAAACTATGATAGTTCGGTATTAATTATTTGAACCTTAAACAAATAGCATAAATACTTTGTATATTTGAGAAGGTAAAAAATTGGTTCTATAGCTCACAAAGTGAAGTGATTATGTAAATCTAATTGTTTGATGGATGGCCTTTTTTGTACCTTATCTAATAGTTTTCTTAGATTTAACTTTTTGTCAAACTAATATAATTTCGGTTCTCAAGGAAATCAAATATACAGTGAAGTTGTGATTGAATAAGAATAAGGCGGTTTTTTTTTTTTTTTGGTAACAATTTTAAATATGCCAAGTTAGACTAGATCTATCATAGAATTTTCCTAGATCTAAATATCATCTTATTTCTTCGCCAAAAAATAAAAAATAAAATTAACAAATCTTGTTTTGATTGAAGCCTTTTTAGTTTTGACATTGATTGAAGGCTTAATTACAAAATATACCGTTAAAGTTTGGACCCTGTCTCATTTTAGTCACCGTAGTTTGAATTATATTAATTTGGTCCCTAAAACTTTTAAATAAAAGCATTGTGGTCCAAATGTGCAATTCAGTCAAAATTTTGGCGAATTTTACTCACGTACTACGCATTGTCGTATTTTTTTAAGGGCAAAAAAAAAAAAATGGAACACGAATCTACCCATTCGCTTATCAAAGTAATTGTGTACAAACAGTGGTATATTTTATCAAATTTTATGACAGAATGGGACACTTGAACCATATTGTTTCTATTTAATAACTTGAGGGGTCAAATTGATGCAATTGAAATTAGACTTAAATGAGATAAAAATCAAACTTTATGGGTATCTTTTAGATTTAAGCCTTGATTGAATCATTGAAGTTTTGCTTAGCCTTTTTTTTTGGTGTCCCAAGTTATCCCAAAGCCTTCCGCCTAGGACTAATTCTCCGAGATACGGTCAAGCGCCGAAACGGAGGCTTCTACCAAAATAGTTTTCTGCATCCATACGGACCCGAACTTGAAACTATTGCTTAAGCGACCAGAATCCTTTCAACTCACGCCAAGCCTTTGATGTTGAAGTTTTTCTCCCAATTCTACGAGAAATTATTTTATAATCCTGTACCATATATGATATGTGATGGTCTCGAGGACTACTTTGTGAGAAGTATTCACATTTAGTTTTTCAAAAGAGTAATACTTAGGACACAATCAAAGTCATAACTTTTTGCTCACAATCTTTATTTTGTGTCTATCTCTCTCCTAATGGGCACTGCGGGACCCATCAAAAAAGAGATATACACAAAATAAAGGTTGTTAGCAAATAATTGTGGCTTTAGTTGTGCCCAATATTACCCTTCTCAAAATCTCCCCAAAAGATGTGTCTATCTCTCTCTTGTGATGTCACTGGACCCCACAGTGACACAGGAAATAGATAGACATATCTTTTGGGGAGGTTGTATGAAAGTTGCATGAATGTTGTGTACCAAGTAGAATAACTTCTCCTCGTACACTTTAGACACTGCTATACGACACGTGTCATACTTTGGTTTGCTCACTAGTACCTTTTCTGTTGACAAAAGAGTCAGCGCTGTGGACTTTCAAGCTCGCTCTCTCTAGTCTCTCCTCTCATCACAGGCGCCGGTGATTCGCCGGTAATGGCGTCGAAACTACTGTTTCTGCAGCCAACTAGCTGTCCTTCACCACTTCCTCGGGCGGCCCAACGGCCATGCCTTTGTTCCCGCCAAAATGCCTCGGCGGACCGGTCAATTAGTTTAAAACCTCGAGATTTATCATTCGATTCCAAAGGTCAAGCCCTACTCTCTCTTCTAATTTTCCCCAAACGCCCCAATTCGATTCGATCCGTGACGGTCAGATCGCAGTTGAACTTCCCAATCATTTCTCCACAAGATCAATGGGGCACCTGGACTGCTCTCTTCGCCACCGGCGCTTTCGGTATATGGTAATTACACTTCCCACTCCTCCATTCCTCTCTCTACGCGCGCGCACACACTCACACTCACACATTGAACTACCTGAAACAGATAATCTTTCTAATTCTTATATTGGGTTTGTTTGGAAAGCCTAAACTTGGACCAGGTTCAGTCCATTTCTTACTTTCTTTGTCTGGTTCTTGTGAAAGTCAAACTGACTTTAGTTGGACAAAGAATCAATTTTAAGAGAGTTATTAGATTTGACACGTACTCGTATGAAAAATATTATCACTCACCAAACACTTGAATTTGTTGAATTAGTTTCACTAACTAACCACAGAATTGTTGTTTGCTTTCCCAAACAGCCTCTTATTAGGATTCAAACGTGTCCTCTTTTCTTTGACTTTCAGGGCAAATAAACAGAGGATCATGTTCTCTTGGCTTTGCTTAGCGCAACCAAAAAAAAAGAAAAAAAAAAGAAAAGAAAAAAGAAAAAGAAAATGTTCTCTTGGCTTTAAGAAGTTGAAAATATTTCTCCACAATGTTACCTAATTGATCTATGCTCTGCTGAGTGCATGCACTTACTTTTTTGGGTTCCTAATTTATGTTGAACCTCCTATATATTGTTGGGCCATTCTCTATTAGTTTAAACCTTTAGAGCAATTGGGGACTTAACATGGTATCAGAGCCTTGTTTATGGAAGTTCTTGGGTTTGACTCTCCACCCGCAATTAATGTGCATGTTTTCACTTTTTTGTTTGTCTCCATTATGATGAACTTGGTTTGTTTAGGTTTTTGCCTCTCCACGTGCAAGTTAGTTCTGCCCGTGGGGAGGTTATTGGAGCTTGATATACATTGGTGGACCCATTTGCTAACAACTTAAGCTTTTGGAATTTGGAGTAATTGGTGACTTAACAATTCCTTGGTACAAAATCAAACAAAATAATAGTATTCTGGGTATTTATTGCTACGACTATTAATTGAAGGTCAGAGAAGACCAAGATTGGGAGCACGCTGAGTGGTGCTTTGGTGAGCACTTTGGTTGGACTTGCAGCTAGTAATTTAGGGGTAATTTCTTGTGAAGCGTCGGCATATAAAGTTGTATTGGAATTTCTTCTTCCAATGGCTGTGCCATTGCTGTTATATAGAGCGGACTTGCGTCGCGTGGTTCAGTCGACGGGGACTTTGCTCTTGGCTTTCTTGCTTGGTTCAGGTAATGCCTAACGATATTGGAAATTTTTTCAGCTACACTTCTACAAATAATTGCTGGCATTCTATGTCAAGAAGTGGAATAGATTAATGTGGGATTTAATTATCCTGTGAGTTGTGACCACTCTCAAACAACAGTTTCTTAATTTTAAGTTTGAATATAATACTTGATCAAGGACAATGAATTTCAGGAAAGGGAAGTTTCAAAAGGAAAAGAACGATACGGGTAGAAGGAAGATGAGTTGCAGAATAATTTAATGTTAAACTTCTGAATTTAGTTCAAACTTTTCTCCGCATTATTAAATAAAGTGGGGGCTTATAATTTCACTGCAGCAGATTTCCTTCGAAATATCAAACTAATTGTTAACAGGGTTCAAATTTGGTGTAGAAAAACTTCAATTTACAAGTCATTAATCCTTGAAACTGGGGTTTCAATAACTAACCAATTGCATTTGCCTCAAAATGTGAATCATACTCATACTTTTGTTTGCCTAATTTAGCTTTATGGTGAGTCTTTAGAGTAATTTTTAAGCTGACATGGAAATGACTGTATCACTTATACAGTTATACTGGTGAGTTGCGAGTTTGTAGGTGAAAATTTTGAAAAATAACATTTATTATTGAACATTATTAAATATGGGAGAAACTGTGTCAAAAATTGGTTTCCGCTGTGTCTGCTCCGAGTTGCTTTAACATATACTTGTGCTCCTTTTGTATGACAGTTGCAACAACTGTTGGGACTGTAGTGGCATACCTGATGGTGCCAATGCGTTCCCTTGGTCAAGATAGTTGGAAGATAGCAGCTGCTCTCATGGGCAGACATATTGGCGGAGGTAAATTCATAGGAAAATTATTTTTTCAGTCTGTCTTTTCTTTGGCTGTGTGAATCTTTCTCGTGTAAAAGACTGATGATTTTACTTCTATTGCTGAACATATTATTTCCATTGAGTAATGGACTTTATGTGCTGGTTAAAGTGGAGGATGTTTTCCTGTCGATTTTTTTTTTTGGGTGTTTGTAAACATATTTTTTGGTATACTTTTGTGCTAAAAAGGATATGGTTTTAACATGTGAGGTTTATTTTTCCCGTTTTGAGGTTCGGTGTTTGTGACCGTCATGGTGTATTATAATCTTTTGACTTTAGTTTATGACTTACAATTGAACTTTCGAATTGCAATCTAACATAGTTACTACTCAATGGCACCAAGTTTACAGTGACAGGGTAAATTGTTATTACAAATTAGAACCTAAAAATTGGTTATACTATAGGATGATGTACCTTATAAAAGACAGAAATTTGGGGGGCCAATCTGTAAAATAAATTTAAAATTTCAAAATTGCATATAGGTACCAAAAATTTTACAAAATTTGGTAGCCCCTCTTTAGCTCCACCCCTGGTTACATTTATCTTCTACATTCTTTATTTAAAAAAAACTTCATTCATTTATGCTAAAGCTGAATTACAGATAATTTCCTATTTCCTTGTAATTTGAATTTTGAACCATTGAGATGAAATTGGTCCAAATTGTTTCAATAAGCTGTTACCTAGCTTTGCACTGATTTCGAGTAGTAGTACTAGTAGCTAGTACTTCAAAATTTCATTGTTTGGATGGTTTCTATTTTTCAATCTGTAATTTTATTCTTCAGTATGTTTAAAATTGCTGCATTTTCATCTCATTCAGGTATGGTGATAATGCTTTTGTACGATACCAATTAACTCGAGTGTTGACATTTCCATGTCTGATTTTGTGCAGCTGTCAACTATGTTGCCGTTTCTGAAGCTCTCGGTGTTTCCCCTTCAGTTTTAGCTGCAGGACTAGCTGCAGATAATGTTATTTGTGCTGTATATTTTACTACATTGTTTGCACTAGCTTCTAAAATACCTCCTGAGGCTTCAACATCAATCCCTGGTACGTAATATTCTGTTTTGCTATCTTAGAAAGAACGAGAATAAACAGTCCATGGTGTTTTATGATTTTCTTGCTCAGCTCTTTTATTCATGAAATGCACATTTGAACTTTGAAGTTCTTTGACCATTAAAAAAGTGTGTTCCCCAACCTTTTTTAATTTTTTTTTAAAAAGATGATTTATTTATAATTAAACATGAACTTTTCTCTCTGGTTATAACCTTCCTTTGCAATATCTAAACAATTCTTGTCCTCTATTCCAATACCTTAGGGATTTGTTTGTCTCGTGGTTTTAGTAAGGAAAGGAAATGAAAACATAAAGGAGAATACTTTTCTCTGTTTAGTTGACAAGAAAAACAGTGACAAATAGGAAAGAAAAGAAAATAGGGGTGTGGAAGGAAAATATATAAATTTTTTGAATTAAATCACGCTCCTTCCTCATTTCTTAAGTTCTTATTAAATTTTGAAATTTATTTTCCAAAGTTATTTAAGCATGGAGAAAAACACTTGGGGAAACACTAGGGATATAGTTTTCCCTCTCTAAATCCACAGACCAAACAGAGCTTAGGTATCAAGTGTTTTTAAGAAACAGATGAATGCCATTCTATACACACACACACACACACACACACACAGAGTATAGTATATGCATACAGTAATGAGATTGGGGACTTTGGCAGATGATAGAACGAATGCAGAGTCAGAATCTGGAAATAAGCTTCCTGTGCTGCAGACTGCTACAGCCCTTGCTGTTTCCTTTGCCATCTGCAAGATTGGGTCTTTCGTGACGAAATATTTTGGAATTCAAGGAGGTAGCCTTCCAGCCATTACAGCAATTGTTGTTGTTTTAGCAACTGTGTTTCCAATACAATTTGCTCATCTTGCGCCTTCTGGTGAGGCTATGGCTATGATTCTGATGCAGGCAAGTTTGATCTAATAAACTCTCGATTTCTGTTTTTCTGCACCGAGTTTTATTCGAGGTCCCCTCTTATTTTTACCTCGTGATAATTTCAATGCTTCCATTCATCATTGGTTTCCCTTATGAAAACTAATGCTGCATTTGGAACGGAATTACCTTTTTTTTTTTTTTTGTACAATACATGTATTAATGTTTTATAGTGTAGATATACAGAAAGAAAATATGAAAATAAGAGGGCAGAACTGGAAATAGAAACATGACACATTGACAGTTATTTGTGGTAAAGTGAATTCAGGAGCATGTGTTTCTGTGATCCCCCAACTCATGTACTCATATGCAAAACACCATCTCTAGTTTAAAAGTATAAGCAAGTAAGACTTGCTTTTTTGAAGTAAAAACTGTATAAGAATGTATCTTAAAATAAGTTTAAAACAAAGGGGATGACATAATTGTTTGAGGAGGCATTTCGTAGATGTCATTCCAAACACACCCTAACATTTTAGGCTGCAATCTTGAAGTAGCAAATGGGGGGAGCCCCTAATGGGCCTTGCCGGGAAGGTGCCACAAAATGTGGGACTTTGTAGCCCCATCTTAGGAAAAAAATTGAACTACCTCTCTCTCTCTCTCTCTCTCAGACGTTTGCTTTCCGATTGTTAATAAAAAAAACAGGTATTTTTCACGGTGGTGGGTGCAAGTGGGAGCATATGGAATGTCGTAAACACAGCACCTAGCATTTTCATGTTTGCTCTAGTCCAGATCGGTGTCCATCTTGCCGTGATCCTTGGACTTGGAAAGCTGTTTCGGTTGGACCTAAAATTGTTGCTTATAGCATCAAATGCCAACGTTGGAGGTCCCACGACAGCTTGTGGAATGGCCACAGCCAAAGGGTGGAGTTCTTTAGTGGTTCCTGGTATTCTTGCTGGCATTTTTGGCATTGCCATTGCTACTTTTATTGGCATTGCTTTTGGAATCACAGTTCTCAAGTACATGTAGAAAAACTAATTCTGAATACTTGAACTGGGCTTGTAATTTTACGCTGTGGAAATGCCTAATTGTAATTCTTGTGCAATGAAAGATAATGGGATAACAAGCTTGTTGCTTAAAAGTATGCAACATCTCACCCAAAGATTGCCATTTGCCAAGTATTGATTTTGAAGAAGTGAAAATTTGAGTTTATTCCATGTATCAGACTTATTAGTCCCACTATTCTTGTACGATAAAAGTAGAATCAATCATGTTTGTGATATAGTCATTGGAGAAACTGAAAGTCAAACCTGGAGATTAATCTCCTGTAAAGGTGAAAAGGACCTTAATTTTTCAGGGATAATACTTGGGACACACGTAAAGACACAACTTTTGGGACACAACCCAAGAGATGCGGTTATCTTTCTTCTGTGGCACTCTAGAGTCAGTGACATCACATGAGAGATATAGATGTATCTTTTGCCTTTTGGGTTGTGTCCCAAAAATTGTGTCTTTAGGTGTGTCCCCAATCTTTACTCATTTTTCAGTATCTTCAGGAAACTATTCAAATTGATGTCGAAGTATGGTTGCGTGTAACAAATTTAAGTTCTGGTTCTTCGTTTTTTAATAGAAGAATAAAGGCTAACTCACAATGAGAACTTCCGAGTACTTTTGACAATTATATACATTAACCTTCTTGTTTTGAAATTATGCTAACATGTCATAGTTTCAATCAATTATACAATAAAGTTTTGTGCAATTACAAATTTATCCCCATAATTTGGATACCCACATTTGTTAGTCAAATGTTATTTTGTAATTGTACAAGGATAAACTTGTTATTTTTCCATATATAGATATCTATAATAATTTATATCTATAATATATATAAATGTACCAATGTGCATAAGTGTTTTACACTTTTATCAATCGGTGCACTTTTACTTTAACTATTTTCCTTAGAACCTAGAGTTTTAGAAGTTTAGTATACCACTTTTTTATTTGTAGTGTGTCCATGCCATAAGAGTCCTACAACTTAATAACACCACCTATGCATTTGGATAACAATTCCTATTTTTTTGACACTATGAGTCCTACTGTTTACATGCATTCACGTTTCAAATTTTTGTGTGTTTGGTTGTTTTTTTTTTTCTTTTTGTTGAACTCTAGAGTAAACTATATCTGTTGATTTTTTTTTTTTTTTTTTTTTCTTTTTGTTAGGAATCCTTTTTTTTTTTTTTATAACCTCTTTTTGTATATATATATATATATATATCGTATACGTTTGTATATTTGTTGGTTATGTGTATGTTTATGTGCAGGATAGATCAACAAACATTACAAATCTAGATCATAGTGGTTATTTTGGAAAATTCATTTGTGGGACCGTTTCGGTATTTTAGATATAAAACAATTGGTAATAACCGATGCCCATAAGTGTTTTACACTTTTATCAATCGGTGCACTTTCACTTTAAGTCATTTTCTTAGAGTTTTAACAACTTTAGTGTACCACTTTCCTTTTCTTTTTTCTTTTTTCTTTTTTTTTTTTTCTACTTTGGATATATCATGTTATATACGTTATATACAATCCTTATTATTTTACAACTCCTTTACATTAATGACATTCCACATTAATTCTTTTGTGTTACAACTCCTTCCAAACACTTCAAGTTCCCATCAGAATAAAAAAAAAAAAAAAATAAATAAATGAAAATAAAAGAAGAAGTCAATCAAACTTTAGTTCTTGGTTGGTTTAAAAAAAAAAATTAGTTGAGACTCATGGTTTTTTTTTTTTTTTTTTTAACTCCCCCTACTTTTGACCAAGGTTGGTTTTTTTTTTTTTTTGGGCAAACGTTTGGTTTTCTTTTCCTTTTTCTTGGGGGGGATAAATTACAATAACCAAAATATGACTCTTTTTCAAATACGTCCCTAAATTATAAAACTTGACAAACTAACTCTCCTCAACTATTGCATTTTTCTCTAAAACCCCTTCCATTAGAATTCCGTCCCAAAAGAGAACGGTTTTTTTTTAATCATTTGAGCAACATATGATACAAACAATTAACAACATGATATCTATTTGTCCCTCCTTCGAGCCGTTGGAAATTTTAGGACAAAAATATCCTTTGTTGCATAAATAATTGCCTTTTGTTGTACACCAAAGTTTAGGTAATTTTGTTCTTAAAATTTCAACGACTCAAAGAAGAGACAAAAATGTTGTGTTGTTAACACTTTCACATTGATAACATAATACAAAAGTAATCATTTTTTTACTACAACCTAACAGAAGGGGTGTTAGTGAAAAGTTACAATACCCATCAATTTGTTGTGTTTTATAGTTGAGGGTAATTGAAAAAGGTCATAGGTGAAGGGGTGTTAGTGTAATTATCCCTCTTTATATTTGGACTCCATGGTGGATTACGTGAATGATGAATTAGTAACATATATATCTTAAAGAGTTATAATAAATGTCTGTGAGGAATTTTAAGACTCTTAACTATACTCCTATTACCAATTTCTTAGTAGTATAGGATTCTTTTTACATTCGCGAAGTTAAAAATTTCACCTTCCAATTAGAATTCTAGCCTTTTTTTTTTTAGGGTAATTAGAATTCTAGTATTCACCCTCCAATTAATACAAATAATTGAGAGCTAATCCATTACAAACTCGCATTTAATCAATAGTTAATTAATAGTAGAATTTTACTAATTGAACACATTTGGGTAAAGTTGTTAGATTCCTCTCACAATTGTGAGTCAACCCTAACTGAAAAGAAAAATAAAATAAAATATAATAATAAATTTTAAACATTGTTTTTTAAATCCTGAGACCCACTGTTGTGAGAGAGAACCTAACGAACCACACATAAGGAACTTTACCCAAGTATGTTCTTTTAGTAATTGTGTAACAGTTTTTTGCTTCTTTAATTAAAGTGGACCAGAATGAATTAATTAAGTATTGGATCATTGGATGGAATACAGTCTAAATAAGGAAATCGTGTATTAGGAATAAATAAAGGAATTTGCGTACTAAAAATTAATCGTGTAGAATAATAGCATGAATTCACAAGCCTCCCAGTCCCAGGTTTACTTTTGGCCTAATTTATTAGACAATATTTTAGTTCTTTTTCTCTTTTTCTTCTTCTTCTTCTTCTTTTTTTTTTTTTTTTTTTCCCTTTTTTAAAAATAAAGTTTTACATGTGAATGGTTTGTATTAATTTTGGACTAGAAGACTAATGATAGTATTAAATTAAGAACCTACTGGTATTATCTAATTTCTATTATACGTCTCCACTTCCCAAGTTCTCCATAGCCTTGGATGCTTTTTCTACATTTTAAGATTCACAAACCAGTCTACTCTTCGCGTTCTCTTAGTAACGTGCTATGGTGAACTAAACACGATTGATCTTTACACAAGTGTGCACTTTCAAGCTTTGTAATGTTTTCAATGATCTAATGGTCAAAATGAAAACAAAAAAAATATGAGTTATAGTAACATAAGTCCCCTTCTCATGAGGGAGTCCTCACTTTGTTAAAGTGAGGACTTCTATTTACAGTCATTGGATTCAGTTTTTATTAAGGGTACTGAAGTAATTTCACAGGCCGAAAATTGTACCCAACAACTCCTGATATCAATTCTTAGTATTACATGACTCTTTTTAAAGACTCTTGATTTGTTTTTTTTTTCTTCTTCTTCTTTTTTTTTCTTTTTTTTTTCGGAGCTCTATAATGGGTCACTCACGATTTTGTTTATTCCATACCAACAATAATATAGGTAACTTCTATCAGACCTATTCTAGGTAAGATATGCATTCAAAAAATTTCAGGAGTCAATTTCAACCACTTGATGATTTGGTTACCCATTTAACATAGAGAGCATTTTTCTCACTCTTGCCTATCCACCACTACCATGCTGACATGTGTCATATTCCATTCCTATCTTACCCATGCGTTTAGCAACACAATTATTGAAAGCAAAACTTAATTGAGTATTTTTCTTCATGAAAAGTTACTATTGTTATCTTTATTAACAATAATTCTATAATTGTTATCATTGTTTAAGTTCTACAAGAAAGATAGGAAGTTAGACAGATTTAGCTTGTGATAATAACCAATTAAGTGGTGGAAATAAAAATTTTAAGCACATTTTTTTTACAGTATATTTGATAATGTACCACTTAATTAAAATGTAGCCAAAAATCCATTGAAAATTCTAATTGAAAAAATTCGACTGGAAATAATCACTAATTGCACTCTATTTCAATACATGAAACATTCATGTGTTATGTACAGCAAATTCAACTGCTTAAAATTTTCAGTACTTTTAGCTCATCAACAAAGGAAAACATTTTCCTTGGTGTTTTGATTTCTTTTCTATCCCTCAATACGTGCACCAAATAGAGCCTAAAAGTCTCTTTCGATAGAGATTATCAATATATTTTCATAATTTTAGAACTTTAAATTAAATCAAATTAAACTACCATCCTATTTTTTTTTTTTTGGTCTTGGTGGATTCTATTTTTTTTTCTTCTTCAGTTATGTTTCAATATCTTTTCTCTTTCTTTAGGTGAACTCCATAGATAAGCAATTACTTTCTAATATCAATTCGCGTTATAATTTTTTTTTCTTATGTAATTCTTTCAATTATATTGACAGTAGAGACTTTATAAAAAATTCGGTTGAAGATTTAAGAATTTTTAAGCCATAAAGCACAAAGAGTTTGACCATCTTTGTCACGCCCCGACGTAGCATAAATATGGAAAGCATTTAATTTCCTTTATGGACTCGTAGGTCGCGACAGTTTGAAGGATCGATTCCGTCCCAAACGTCCAACAAAGATAAACAATAATCAGAGTAGAGCAATCAAAGCTTACAAATATTTTTCTAACTTATTACATATTACAGTACGGGGTCTCTAAAGGCACAAACCGCCCTAAAACAAACAATAACTTAATATCTATTACTGTCACACCCGTTCCAAAATTTCATAGTTTTATCATACATAATTGGAAAGTTGTGAGTATATCAATGTTATTTGATAATTGGGTTGAGATGAGGTTGACTGTAGGTCAACGGTAAGGTGTCAGTAAGGACACAGGAATATGATAGTCCATTTTGCTTTGGCACGATTAAATGGCAATTATGTGATTTAAATGTTTTTTAACTTTTCTGGTATTTTATGAATAGTGAATTATACATGTGTAGTATAATTTCTGATTTTTCCGATATTGATATATATCATTTTGAGAACTGTGGTGAGAACGTGAGTGACACGTGAAATTAAAGGTAGGTTGTGTAGAGATTCCACAGAATATAGTTTCGGACGCTATTTTTGGACCCAAACGAAACTTAGTCGAAAACTTTTGAAATTTATAGTTTTCACTTGTAAAGTTATAAAATGAACGTGTGCGAAGTTTCGAGAGCTAATTAGAAGTTTTGAGAAACTTGCGGGGAGGAAAACGTAATTCCCCAAAAGTTTGTCTATAAATAGATTAGGATGAGATTTCATTCTCATCCAACCTTTTGCCAAATATCTAGAAAGAGGAGAGAGAAAGGAGATTGAGCCAACGGGCTTTGCGACGCCGATCGACGACCGTTCGTCTGTCAGATTTTCTCCAGATTTCAGATTTGAACTCGTGGAGGTAAGATCTACGTTTTGATACCACTTAGGTCATGTTTGGCCAATTTTTGTAAAAATATTAATTCTAGACTTTTGGAAAAAATCAGGTAAAACTTGTAGGAATCGCGTATAAATTGAAATCCGATGATTAATTAGCTCCCTAGACGATCCTTCAAAGTTTGAAGAGATTCGCACGAGGTATGAATTCTAGATCTATGAAATATATGGATTTTCATGTTTTGGACATCACTTTTGATATTCTTGGATCCAGGCGAAATTCATGTGTTAGTTAGGCCCGTTAATTATGCACGTGAAATTATGATAAAAGCACGTATAACTGTTTATGTGAGCATGTTATGTGTCTACTTGGGTCAAAGGGGAGTTTGGTGCAAATTCATCCGGGGTAAGCTCCTCGAACCTTGAGGATTATGATTGTGATTGAAATGGAATTGGAATTGTGGTTGTGTCTGGATTGGAGGTGGGCCCAACCAGGACACGGTACCTGGTATGGAGGAAGGCCCAACCAATGTACGAGATGCGTGGGAGAGGTGGGCCTCCTACGGCATCGACCGGATGAATGCGTACCACTCACCCTAGAGACTATTTCTATGTGTTTTAGATGCTTAAATCATGAACTGTCATATAATCATACATTTAGAATTGTACGCTCAGCATATAGCTGAGCAGTGGAGATGTACTCCATTGCAGGTAAGAAGAAAGACAAGAAGAATCGTGAGGAGTGAGGCCGAGAAACGCCGGGGATTTCACACTTGTATATGTTTTGGTTGTTTTTGTTTTAAATTCTAAACTTGTGTAAGGATTGGTAATATGTTGTAATAGAATCATAGATTAGTTCTATAGTATTGTAATCTTGTAAATGAACATCTGTAGTTATGTTTTAATACGTTAAAATCCGTTGTGGTTGTGTTTGTTGTTGGTATTGAGTAGCAGGACTTGTTAATTTTTCAACACAGGCTGCCCAGCAGGGGAGCAGTCGACTGGACCCAGGGTCAGTCGACTGGACCTCGTGGGTTTGAGACACTGAAGGTATATTATAAGAGAAGCAGTCGACTGACCCCTTGGGCAGTCGACTGAACACTGTTAATTTTGGGCCACTGCTTCTTAGAATAGAAAAGCAGTCGACTGGTTTCTGAAAGCAGTCGACTGGGCAGTCGACTGGACCTCTGTTGAGGATTTAGGGTTTTAGTTTCTGTCAGGCACAGTCGACTGGACCCTAGTACAGTCGACTGGGCAGTCGACTGAACCTCTGTTTTCAAAACTGATTCTTTTGAAAGTGTTTTCCTTTGGCCAAAACTTTTTATAACTCTGATTTCTATGGATTTTACAAACTCAGAGGGTAATGTTCCCTAAGTTTTACAATACCCAGGGTTGTTTTAAAGTTCTTTCCGCTGCGTATCGTTAGATGATGTTTGGATGAGCCTTGGTGGCGTGCCACGTGTCCTATTTCCACGCGTAGTGGGATGGGTCGTGACAATTACAGTCATCATTATTACAAGAACAGTTTATAAAAATTAAAACATGGAGTATAGATAACAGTCTTTCTTCCAAGCAGTCGTTCTCAATTAGCATAATCATAATGTTCAGCCTGATCATAACCTGAAAAACCTGAACACAAATGTCCAAGACGCATCAACGTCGTCAGCTTCAAGAAGCTGGTGAGTATTAAAAACATAACTTTGAATGTAAAACATACTCATTTACCGTTTTCCAATTCTGCACTAAATCCAATAAGTTTACATTAAAGCATGGAGGTCATTTTAGGAAACAAGTATAATATTATTTAAAAGATATAATTCACATATATGTGACCGTGTATGAGAACAATGCACCATCTCATCTTACCGACTCTTTTCTCTCGACAAAACCCAACAACCCACCATCACACATCAGTATCTTTGAAACACTAAGATAGCCACACTTTAGCACAGGGGTGCCAGGGAATGTCCAGTTTGCCTCACACTTTGGTCCGGGGTACCAGGGAGTGTCCATTGCCTCACATTTTGACTACCTAATCCGCCATGCAAATACCGGAGGAACCCTCACGCAGTATCCAGAATCGGGTATCAGGGAGTGTCCGTAGGCCACACTTTAGCACTTCCATGGGTGCCAGGGAATGCCCAAGTTCGGCTTCACACACTTTGACGCTACCATGGTCGTCAGGGAGTGTCCAGTTTTGCCACCGTCACATTTCAAAGACACCCTCGTCGCAATCTCAATCACAACACACTTTGGTACTCACTTACCAGGGAGTGTCCACAACACAATCTCAACTGCACTCACTATGCCACACTGACCATTACTCTTTTCCATACTGACCAACATTCACACTCACCATGCATGTACAACTGACTTCACATGTATGTCATGAAACTTTAAAACATGAGGCAAAACACTGAATCATATAAACAACGTGTGTACGGGGATTGATAAGTCTCAATACAACATTTTAATCGTTCAAACATAACAAATTAAGATTCTGATTTAATAAATTTCCCAAACAGTATCCAAACAGTATATAAATTTTATCCCAAACAGTCCCTTATCACAAAACAAGCAAAACTAGAAACTGCTAGAAGTCGCTCGCGCGAGGGGTCGCTCGCGCGATATGCCCAATTTTCCTTTTCTTTTATAAAACTTTTCTGTTTGCCTGGGAAAACAAACTTCGCGCACGCGGGTCGCTCGCGCAGTCTGCTCGCGCGATCGCGCGCGCGAGTTTCAGCAGAGGCTTCATCTTCTTCGTGGAGAATGCCCTATTCCAGAAATTCAGGGTCTTTTTGACCCATTTTCAATTTTGTAAGTTACTAGGCCTTATAATATATGATTCTCTTTAGTTTTTCACAAGGAATAAGAATCCACAACTAATTTAACATGAATCAAACCATATCTCTCTAATTTTATGAAAAACTAAAAGATGATAAAATTTGATTTCTAATATACTGTCACGCCTCGAAAACCGAAGCGCGAGGAAAGAGAAAAAGATAGAGAGAAAAGAATTAAAATCCAATCACAATGCGGAAGCAACTTTGGAAACCCACGGGGTTTCCTACAAGGATGACTTACTAATACATAAACCCAAAATGGACTTACATATTAACGAGTCCATTAAAGATGAAAGCATTTGAAAATCACATTGAAAGACTTTCCGGGCAAGCACTATATCAAGGAGAAAAGAAAAAAAATTACAGTGAATTTGATAAAAGGTCATTTTTTATAGTTGCTGAATTTTAAAACACCCGTAAGTAACTACATCTTTGCAATTTTCCCATTTTGTTTGCGCTAGTCTATGTAAAATTCGATTTTGCACAACTTTCGTCTAATGACATTTTTTCCAATTCTGCACCATTTGGGCAGAAAATAAAAATAACAGTAGCAGTTTTTATTTGACAACAACTTTTGACAACTTGTTGAAATGTTCCCAACGATGTTAAATCCTCAAGATTAAACATCAATATATGACTAAACAAGTCTTAAATGACATATAACACGTGCCTAGACCAAACGGAACTTCATATACTCGAAATTTATTAAAAACGAGAAGTGAAAGAGATAAAGAGAGGGAAAAAGGGAGAGGGAGAGATTGGGAGAGAGATATAGGGAATGTATTCTAAACACGCACACGTGTGTATTTTCACATTCGGAAACCTTTTAAAAACATATATATACATAATTCCAACATAAGTAAAAGGAAAGAATATTTGAGAAAGGAAAAGAGATCAAAGAGGGGAGAGGAGAGAAAGAGAATGGGAGAAATTTAGAACGTTTAAATGTTTGAAACCTTGTTGGAATTAAAAGAGGGGTTTGATCCGGCAAGGACCCAACTATAAAACGAACTAAACTACAACAAATGAACTCTCATAAAAGCAACCACCCAAACCAATCCGGCAAGGATTCAAACAAAAGAGAAAAACGAACAATGGACATGTAAATTAAAAAGACAAGAACCTAAAGAGGTTCAACGACCTCGGAAAGTAAATACATCATCATAAAGTGAGTTTAACAATTGAAAGAAATAACCATGAAAGCACGGGCTAACACTTGTCCCATTAAAATCAAAGAAGCTTCTCAAATACAAGAGATAAGAGCCTAAGCTCACGAAGTTTTTGTAAAACCTTAATACTCTAAGTTTTAAAGCATTAAACATTTACAATATTCCAAAATGACTGAATCAACAAGAGAGCTATTCATATACATAACTAAGCATGAGTCTTCAAAATAGAACAAAATGCCTCATAGTTCACGCGTCGGGTCACATATGCCCTTTGTCCTTATCAAGCTTACCTGAAAAATGTTTTGTCGTTTTTATGAGAACGACGGCTCGTAGAAAATATTGTAACAAGTCTATATGCTATCCATGACTAAAATGAAATGAGGTGCAATGAATCGCCACCATGGCTACAATGAAATATTTAAAGCCGCAAGGCTATGCGTGACAAATGCACATCTCTCTCGTAACCGGACCATGAGCCACCCACGCATGGAGTGTAACATACCAACTTCCGGGAGCTACCCGAATATAGTTTGGAGTTTGAATGTTTCTAAGGGTCATTCTCCCTGTCTCACATCACAATCCACGTCCGGATTTCTTAAATCAAATTCCCACACATGGGGTTTTTCTCTCTTTTTCAAATAAAACCTTTATGTCGTGATACGTGAATGCTTGCCGATTTGGCCTCAATGTATGAAATGTTTAAAATGACATTATAGATGCTCCAACAAATTAGTGAACACAATAATTCTTGCATGTTGAACATGTATCAAAGACATCAAGAGTTGAATTAAAATTCATAATATAGCATTCCTAACAAGGATTTCTAAACTAACGTCCTAACATGCTTTTACACATAAAGGAAGCATCCTAAGCACCACTAGCATCACATATTCAATTATAGTACAACTAAAGCATGTAAATTCACAATTTGTCATACAACTCTAAATTTACTACTTTGGGGAAAACTCAATGCATGTGTCTAAAATATTCTCATAACATCATTTTAATCACATTTAACACCCTAAAATCACAATTAGCACAACCAAGGCATATAATCACATTTAGGCATATTAGCTTTAACATTATAACTTTGGGGGAAAAGTCCTAATACATGTGTCTAAGTCTCTCTTAACATATAAATATACTCATAGCATCTTCGGCAAGTATAACATATAAAATTGTAATAATGTAAATCTACCTCAATGCTTAGCTTCCAAAAGATCAATGGCAACTCAAGAGAGCTAAGCACAACCAAAATAACTTCAAGGCTTGTGCTAGGATCTTGAAGAATGCTTCAAGAATGCACCACTAATCAAGAACAACCCAAGATTAGGATATAAAACATAAAGCTAGTAAACCCTAGGTTGCTAGAGATTGGAAAAACTTACCCACACTAGAAATCCTCCATAGAAATGGCTAGGATGTGAAAGATATACTCTATATACTCAAAGGAAGCTATAAAAGAGAAGAGAAGTTCAATCAAAACCCCAAAATTTCAAAATCTAGTGAAACCCTAGAATTTGGGGGTTTTCTAGAATGCTTACCAAATGATGATTTCAAGCTCTAGGATGGTTAAAGGTGCTAGATAATGAACTTCTTGACAATCCCTTGAAATCTTGAAGAATGAAGTTTGGAAGAGAAGGAGAACTATGGAGGTATTTGTCTCTCGGAAGGAGAAGAAGGAGAAAAGAAGAGAAGGAAGGAGAAGAAAAGAAACGTGAAAATGAGATGGGGAGGGGAGTGTGGCCGGCCATATAGGGGAGTGGGGTGGGGCCCACTCTCTTGTATGCTCCAAAAATAACTGTTTGGTGCTCCAATGGATAGTCTGACCCAACGATGTAACCCCAAAATTAAATAAACACATCCACAGGCACAGAAATAATTTTTAAAGCACATAAAAGGTAAAATAAAATAATTTAGTCATGCTCTGGAATTAAAAAAAAAATACAGTCAAATACACTAATGGTCCACAACAAGAAAAGCAAAATTACCCCATTACCCTTTATTATAATTTTTGAAACATTACATATACTTTCTCCTATGAACAAATTAGGCCTCAATACTTTAAACATAGTCTATATATACCATAATCTTTCAAGCGAGAAACTTGACTTTGAGAAAGAAAGGGGGCGCGCTATTATCTACAAGAACAGATTTTGGTTGAGTTTGAAAAGTTATGATTTTCAAGCTATGGAACTTCCAACGTGAACTCAAAAATGGTGATCAGAAATTAACTACACAAAGCAGTAAATCAATGGTGAATTACATTCTGAGTGAGTTAGTAATACTCACTGATTGAAGCTTTAGAGATTTAGTTGAGAAAGATAAGCACAATAAGAAATATTCCAAGCTTTTGGCTATGGAGTTAAGCTTCTCTCTCTACAAAATTTCTGAAATTCTCTGTGTATCTCTCTCAATTCTCACTGTTTTCTCTCTTTGTTGTGTGTGCAGAAAGTGAGATGTGTGTGATATATAAATAGCAAACAAGAACTTGGTGCCCAAGTATTTTTGAGATTACTCTTCAATTTAAGATTTGTTTGTTAATTAACCATGTTTACAGCAGATTATACATACGTATACACACTGATATATACTCCACAGATCAACCAAGAGTCAAGTATAGACTCCTAGGGGGCAAATTGTGATGTTTGGGAATATTAGCTTATGGCATAAGAATACACACACACACATACAAAGCATTCCCAAACACTGCCTTAACCAATGATTAGTTTCCATAATTAGAAATAAAGCAAATGTCAAAACTTGCTTTACATCACTTCCAAAATCTGTGGAAGTTTAGCACAACGCGGACAGTTTTGAACACAAACTGGTATTTTTGGGGCGCGGTGATCACCACAAAAAATACAGAACATTCATTTTAACGTAAGAATCGATTTTCTGGTTTTATAAAAATACAGTTTGAGTCAAAAGAAATTATTTTCACCGTTTTGAAATACAGTTTTGAAATCTAACACAGGTGTTGCTATTTTATAAAATCGCAGTTTGACCCCAATAAGAATTTCAAATATGAAATCAAGTAAGAAATAAATTCTACACATAAGAATTGTAATTAAAATAAAAGTAGACAATGAATATTAAATATGAAAATGCAAATAAGTGAAAATACATGTTATTACAATCTTGAACATAGAGGCCTCCCTAAATCATTTTTGTAGGAATCAAAGTTTAATATATATATATATATATATAAATATGTAAGATGTAAGAAAGAATTATTGTTAGGACATGTGGTAACAATTAAATAGCAACATAGAAATATTATTATTGAACAAAGAGAAAGTGGTCTAAGATGAATAATTTTAAAAAAAAAAAAATTATTATTTTTTACCCTATGAATTGATTGTTGTATGTGTTTTGTGTATCTTTATTATTGTGGAAGTTGTATGAATTCTTCTCTTCTTCTTCTTCTTCTTCTTCTTCTTCTTCTGCTGTTTTTTTTAAACTTGATTTAAGTGTTTTTAAAAAAATTTGGCTATATGTTCCTAATTAGTTTTTAGACAGGCCCCATTCACGTGCAACGCACGTGTGGTTAAACTAGTACATATAAATGTACCAATAGGTATAAGTGTTTTAACACTTTTATCAATAGGTACACTTTTACTTAACTATTTTTCTTAGAGTTTTAAAATTTTAGAATATCACTTTTTTTTTTATTTGTGTGAGTCCATGAGAGTGCTACTAATGTCTATCTAATTAAAGATTTCCTACAATTGTGCACACGTATTAATTTCATTCAATTGAGTCATGGTTCATTATGAACTCTATTTGATCCAACTGAAGATTCCTACAATTGAGTCCAACTTTATTCGGCTCGGTGATTATAACTATTATAATAATAATAATTATTATTTATTTATTTATTATTATTATATATATATATATTTTGTAGTCACATGGCATAACCTAATTAATATTTTATCACACTTTCCAAACTCCCATTTAAAATCAATTAATATGCCATTCAAAACTTTAGTGATTATTCTTAGAGTCTTAGGGTGCGTTTGATAACCTAATTAAGTAGTGAAAATAAAAACTTTCAGCACTTATTTTTTTTTTTCAATGCTTTTGATAGCATACAACTTAATTGAAAAAGCAGCCAAAAAACACTAAAAACATTAAGTGAAATTTTTTTACTGAAAATAATCACTGAATGCAATCTATTTCAGTAGTTGAAAGACTGTTTTTAGTACTACAAATTCAATCGCTGAAAATTTTCAGTACTTAAAATTCAGCACTTAATTTTCAGTCCGCCCATAAGAATTGTACTTTTCTTTTGGGTATGCCATTCATTTTTAGTCCGCCCATAAGAATTTTACTTTTTTTTTTCAATTACATGGGGAATTCGAACTTGGAACTGATACCATTCATAAGAGTTCTACTTTTCTTTGTTTTGTATGTTTTATGACATTTTTATTTTATTATTAATATTATTATTTTTTAATTATGTAGTAATGGTACAATTTTCTTTTAATTTTTGGCTCACATTCTTATTGCTTAGCAATACTTCTTATTATGATACGGCTTTAAAATCAACCAACAAATCTTATTTATTTATTTATTTATTTATTATATTTGATATATTTCTATATTTTATATAAATTTTTTCACTTTATCTTTTCTTGGCTCATCTTCCTACTGATTAGCAGTAGTTTCTTACAGTGGTAGGACTCTAAAGTACAAAACTAAAAGTAACGTATTCCTTTAATGAGATAATTAAAATTCAGTCACTCTTTTATGGGATAACTAAGAGTCAGTCAATCATTTTTTTGATTTTAGAATGGTATCTATTTAAGTGAAAAAAAAAAAAACAAAACAAAAACACATCAAAACTTGTTGGAGCAACTCACCAAACGGTGTCGGGAGCAACTGTCCAAACGTGAGTAGCAATTCACCAAACGGATCAAGAACAACACCTAAAATAGATATCCTTCTAAAATCAAAAATGCAATTGACTGACTCTTAGTTATCACACAAAAAGATGACTGAAATTTAATTTTCTCTACATTCTCTCTTCAATAGTTTTCCTAGCAACCTATGATCTTCCTTACGGTTTTGAGGTATGCTACTATTTTTTTGGTATTGTTTTACCTTATTGTGGTTATTAAGGATAGATATAGATCTTCTCTTGTTGCAGTTATACTGCTACATGTCATAGACATGATTACCAGTCATTGCAAGCATCAGTGGGAAGAAAGACAGATTCATTAATATTTAAATCATCGATGTTAGTATCAAAAATAAAAATAAAAAAAAATCATCGATGTTTACATATACTTTAGCTTTTCATCGTTTTGGTTTTCTTTCTCTCGATAGATAGTGGCCCTTCAAGGCCCAAAATATTCTAATAAGAATTCGCCCATAGTAGAATAATGTAGTCTCTTAACCATTCTATATTATTTTTTCAATTTGCTTGCAAACATATATGGCTTCTTAATTATTGACGATTTTGGCCTAACTATTTTAATGAGAATGTTTATAAACGATCGTTTTTGGGTAAAATTCAAATATGGGCTGCACATTTCTTATAATATGCGACGACAAAGCAAGTACTTTATTTTTACAAGGAAATTCAGACTAAAAAATACACCCATGTACGTGTAAAAAAAGTAGTAGTCAATTAGCATACCGGTGTTCATATAAGTATCAGCATCCTCAAAAAACTATATCAACAAATATATACGTACATTTATATATATATATATGTATATATATTTATTTATTTACAATCTATAATCTATAATCTATCTATGAACTATCTACACTCTATAATCTATATAAATGCATCGGTGTCCATAAGTGTTTTACACTTTTATCAATCGGTGCATCTTCACTTAAGTGATTTTCTTAAAGTTTAACAACTCTAATATACCACTTTTTTTTTGGTCTGTCCATGAGAGTCCTGGCTTTTTATTTTTCTTCTTTGAATATATCATATTATATACGTTTTAAACAATCCGTATCATTTTACTACTCCTTCACATTAATGACATACCACATTCCAATCAACTCATGTTTCGGAATAAAAAAAAAATAGTTAATTACACTTTAGTTCATGGTTGGTTTCTAATATTTTTTTTAATTGGACTCACGATTATAGTGACACCCCTCAAATATGACTCTTTTTTTTTTTAAATATGTCCCTAAACCATAAAACTTGACAAACTAACTCCCTTCAACTATCACATTTTTCACTAAAACCCCTTCCATTAAAATTTAGTCCCAAAAAAGATCATTTTTTTTTTATCATGTGAGCAACATATGATACAAAATATTAACATGATATTCATTTATCCCTCCTTCAAGCCGTTAGAAATATTGGACAAAACTATCCTTTGTTGCACACATAATTGTCATTTGTGTACACCAAATTTAAAGCAATTTTGTTCTAAACTTTTCAATGACTCAAAGAAGAGACAAAAATGTTATGTTGTTAACACTTTTACATCATGTGTTGGTTACATGATACAAAAGTATTTATTTATTATTATTTTTACAATAAACTAATGAAAGGGGTGTTCGTGAAAAGTTATAATAGTTGAGGGGGTTAATTTGTTGAGTTTTATAGTTGAGGTGGTAATTAAAAAAGGTCATAGTTGAAGGGGTGTTAGCGTAATTACCCCCCTTTTTTTGGACTCCATAGCGGATTACATTTCTAAGTTACTTGATGGAATGGTGAATTATAGTAACATATATCTATTAAAGAGTTATAATAATTAATGTCTATGAAGAATTTCAGGACTTAACTAAGTATACTCCTATTATCAATTTTTAGTATCGTTTTATATATAAGTAATACAGGACTGAAGCCCTTAATTATTTTACACTTTAATCAATCAGTGCACTTTTACTTAAGTGATTTTCTTAGAGTTTTAATAACTTTATTTTATGGTATGCCACTGTTTTTTGGTCCATCCATTAAAGTCTTCATTTTTTCATCTCTTTTTTTGGATATCATGTTTATGTGTTTTACAAAGTTGAGATACATTTAACAAACCGTTTCCACGTTAATTTTAATACTATAGGTGAGGAAGATAATGTTTCCTCGCCAATTTTGGCACTTTAGGTGAGGAAGTAAAACTTTTGTCGCCAAATGTGCGTGTGCCTTTCTGCCTTTTTGGCAACAAAAAATTGTTTCCTCGCCAATATATACTTTACTTTTGGCAAGAAATTTTGAGTTTCCTCGCCATGTTTTGTCGCTAAAACTCATTTTTGTTGTGGTGGTTGCTAACTTTTTGATGGACTCCCATGATGGATTAGTAACATACATCTCGTATAGTTATAATAAATGTATATTATAAAAATGATGGGACTCTCACTATACTTCTGATATCAATTCTTAGATTACATGACTCTTTTAAAAGACTCCCGATTTGCTTTTTCTTCTTCTTGATCACTCATAATTTTGTTTATTCCATACAAGAATAATATAGTTAACTTCTGTCAGACCTATTCTAGGTAAGATATGCGTTCAAAATAGTTTAGAAGTTAATATAAGCCATTTCACGATATGGTTATCCATTTAACATAGAGTGCATTTTTCTCACTCTTGCTTACCTACCACTACCATGCTAACATGTGTCCAATTTCATTCTCATTTTACCAATGCTTTAGCAACACAATTATTGAATGTAAAACTTAATTGAGTATTTTTCTTTATGAAAAGTTACTATTGTTATCTTTATTAACAATATTTCGTATCATTGATATAATTGTTTAATTTTTACAAGAAGGAGGTGTATCTCACTTTTGATTTATCTAATTATATATGTTTTTAGCTTTGTCCAGTAACAATAGTTTTTCTTATGTGATTCTTTGAATGCAGAGGCATCCCTAAATCATTTTTGTAGGAATCAGTTTAACACAAAAAAATGTATAAAAAAGCTAGATCATAATTGAATGTAAATTATTTCTAATTAGAACATATTGAATAATTTTATAGTTCACCAAATTATTACACAAACTTCACGGTGAATGAAGAAATAACATATATGGATATATAGGCATTATTAAGTATGATCAAAGAAAAATGTATATTCAAAATATTAATGATGTAAGCAAGAATTAGAGCTAGGACATGTGGTAACAATTAAATAGGAACATAGAAAAATTATTATTGAACAAATAAAAGAAGAATAATTCAACATCATTTATTTATTTTTCCCTTTGAATTGATTGTTGTATGTGTTTTGTGTATCTATATTATGTTTGCAGTTGTATAAATTCTTCTTATTCTTTATACCTAATTTAAGTATTTTCTATCCTAATTGGTTTTTAGATGGACATCATTCACGTGCAATGCACGTGCATTTAAAATAGTGTATATATATATATATACAGTCAGGCTCTAAAGAGGGCTCCCTTTCTTTATTAAAGAGAGGGCCTCTATTTTGGCCATCAGATCCAGTTTTTAAACATGATCCGATGGTCAAAACAGAGGCACTCTCTTTAATAAAGAGATGACAGTACCCTCTCTGGAGAATTTTCGTGTATATATATATATACATACATGACTTACCTTGACTAGATAGTGGAATAAGACATATGATCAAGACATCTTGCGTTCCTCTAGGGTGACTCCCATCAATTAACTGATGTGTGTAAAGTGTAAACAATGGTGTTAATGGCCCTGGTGGGTACTTTCATAGAAAACCAGATTTTTTCTCAAAAATTCAGCTCGTTTGGGAAAGCAAATAGTAGGTGATGTGGTTCATAAGTGAATTGTTTTCACAAATTTAAGCCTTTGGGGGTTAATTTCGTACATAAAAGTGTGTGCCCAATCTAATAACCCTTAAAACCGGTTCTTTGCCAAATTAACATTTACTTTAGTTCTAATAAAAATTATCTAGAAAATGAAACTTGAACTGAATCTAGTCCTGTATTAGAGTTTTCCAAGCATGCTTTAGTACTTCAAACAATTCACACGCGACCCACTTTTGTGAGAGGACCAACAGGAAATGGCACCAAAGCTTTCAGCCTCCGGTAATTTCTCTTTCATTTCAGCTTAACAAGCGCAATCTCGACTAGTTGATCTCAATGTATTTTTTCTTTCTTTGCTCTGTTTGGTTGCTGAGTAAATGTAAGAAATTGTTTAGTTCTTGGAGTTAGTGGGGAAAAAAGAAAGAAAAGCATAGAGGAAAATATTTTTCCTTTGTTTGGTTAATAAAGAAAACAATGAGGAAAATAGAAAAGAAAAGAGAATAAGTTGAGAATTAAATTTAAAATTTTGAATCTTGTGAGTCAGTTCCCTTCCTTTATTCGTATATTACATTTAGATTGTAAAAAACTTATAATTTTAAATATTATTTAAGCATGAAGGTAAATACAAGAAAAAACACAAGGCAAATAATTTTCCTTTCACTTTTCTTTTCCCTTATGAAATTCATGAACCAAACAAAGCCTAAACATATACTTCGTTTGATTTATTTTCCTAGATTTTGATGATTTTAATTGGCCTTTGATTGAACCCCTTGTTTACTGGGGATGAGTGCTAGTGGGGGGATCATATCATATGGAACTCCATCACCACAATGTTTGCCTTTATTCAGAGTAGTCTCCACCTTGATGTAGTCCTTGCATTTGAAGAGGAGTAATACTTTGGGCACAACCAAAGTCACAACCTTTTACTCACAATCTCCATTTTGTGTCTATTTCTCTCCTAGTGGGCACTGTGGGACCCATCAAGAGAGAGATAGACACAAAATGGAGGTTGTGAGCAAAAAAGTTGTGACTTTGGTTGTGCCCCAAGTATTACTCTTTGAAAAGCTATTTCTCTTTTACCTAAACGTAATTGCATCTTTTCCTTTTGCACACTGCTTTTCGAATGTTTGTTCTAAAATATCTGTACTTTTGTTGTTTATGTATTGTCATAAATATGGTAATTGGTATGTCCAAAAGTTGAAAGATTTTTTATTTGAAAAGTTGGTGGCAAAATTGTTAAGTACTAGAGAGAGAGTAGAGAACGATTGTATTGTATTAATTGAATATGAACTGATATAGAGAGCCTTATATATACTATACAATGAGAGATTAATAAGGAAATAATCAACCTATTAATGGACAAAATATTCAAAGAATATACAGAGTATATTTGGAGAATATTAGATATATTCTAACAGCTCCCCTCAAACTCAAGCTGGTCTCAAACTCAAGGTGGTAAAATGATAACCAGCTTGAGTTTGGAAACCAAATCCTGAAGACGTCTTGATGGATGAGCTTTAGCGAATACATCTGCAATTTGATCTGTGGAGGTAGGGGTGTAAGAAAAATTCGCGAACTACAAACCGAGCGCAAATCGACCAAACCAAAAATCGATTGGTTGGTTTTCTAAATGCATGTACAAGCTAAAATCGACCGCAAAACCGACCGAACCCCTAAAAAAATGACCAACCGACCAATTTTCACCCCTATTGGTCGATTTTTATACACCAAAAAAAACCGACTGACTGACCGATTTATACCCCTAAGTGGAGGAGACTGAGGTCAGCCTAATAGTGTCATAGGAGAGATGATGATGAAAAAAATGATAGTCTATCTCAATAATGGCACTTTGACTATCACAATTAATGATAGTAGCATTGGAATGCTTTACCCCCATGTCTTCAAGTAACCATCGTAGCCAGAAAAGCTCATGTGTGGTATCGACAAGAACACAATATTCAACCTCTGTACTTGATCTGGCAACAACAGTTTGTTTCTTGCTTCACCAAGATATGAGAGAGTCTAGCAAAAAAAAGCAGTACCCAGTGGTAGACCGGCAATCGGTGGGATCACCTGCCCAGTCTGCGTCTGAGTAAGCACGCAGTTCAAGAGATGAGTGAACAGAGAAATAAAGACCATGATATAATGTACCCTTGACATAACTAAGGATGCGAAGAACTACGGCGTAATGAGGAGAACGGGGAGCAGACATAAACTGGATAATAATATGGACAGCATAGGAGATATCCGGTCTGGTAACTGTCAGATAAACGAGATTCCCAAAAAGCTGATGGTGTAAAGTTAGATCATCCAAGAGTACACCATCCATAGGAGTGAGCCTACAGTTAGGCTCGAGAGGAGTGCTGCATGTCTTGTTGTGTGTAAGTACTGCCGGTATAAGTAGGTCAGAAGCATACTTGACCTGAGAAAGATAGTATCCATCAGAGTTGGAAGTGATCTCAAGGTCCAGAAAGTAGTTAAGCTTGCCAAGATCCTTCATTTCAACATGTTGGTTGAGGTAAGTTTTGAGATCCAAAATTCCAAATGTATCATTGCCAATGATGATCATGTCATCCACGTAGAGGAGAAGGAGCTTAGTCAGCTCGGCGAATGAAAAGAGCCAAATCCTATGGGCTAGCAGTGAATCCAAAACCCTCAACAACAGTGCTAAATTTTGCAAACTAAGCCCCTGAAGCTTGCTTGAGACCATAGAGAGCTCGACGGAGTTTGCAAACTTGATAAGGCTAATGATGATAACCAGGAGGAGGACACATATAAACTTATTCAGTGAGTTCACCATTGAAAAATGCATTTTTGGCATATATTTGGAATAAGTCCCAATGGCAAACTGCAGCTACTGCAATAAGACTGCGGACAGAAGTGAGTCGGGCAACTGGGATAAATGTTTCCTCATATTCAATCCCATGCTCCTGTGTAAAACCCTTGGCTACTAGGCGGGCTTTACAGCGATCAATGGATTCATCTGAGTGGGTTTTGATCTTGTTAACCCACTTGTATCCCATAGCATGTTTGCCTTGTGGCAAGTTCACCAAATCCCATGTGTGATTTTGTTCTAGTACCTGTAATTCATCATCTATTGTTTTCTGCTAAAGAGGATTAGAACTAGCCTCACGATAAGACTGATGGTCAGGATGAGAAAGATTAGTAAAAAAAGCAACATAATCATGAAGATGAACTGAAGGAGTTTTTACCCGGTTACTTTGTCGGAAGGACGGATCAGGTGCAGGAGTAGATCCATCAGTTGGAGTAGGTAGCTCAGTAGAAGGCAAGGTGGATGATTCGGTCATGATATATGTGGAAGATGATGGTGCTGGGGTGGTATTTCAGGAGGTAGGACAGTATCAGTAGAGTCTGGGAATAGGTCTGCCACAGGATCAGTGAAGAGAATGTGAGTACTATCAGAAGATAGGTAAAATTTGGACATAGAAGAGAACATCTTGTGATCCCAGAAGACAACATGTCTGGATACTCGAAGACGTTTGGAATAAGGATCCCAACATCTATATCCCTTGTGTTCATTACCATTTCCTAAGAAACGACATAGGCGAGATCTAGACTCTAGTTTCGTGCACTCATGTGGTTGAAGTAAGACAAAATAAGAAGAACTAAAGACTGTAAGGGTACTATAGTTAGGAGGGTGGTTATATAGACGCTCATAGGGTGACTAATTTTTGGTATTGGGACGGTTCATGGTGTAAATGGCAATAAGGCAGCATCTCTCCAAAATTGTTCAGGATATGAAGCCGAGGTAAGAAGAGCTCGAACAATATTAAGGATATGTCTATGTTTGCGCTCGACTCTTGTTGGGAGGTTCCTGGACAAGAACGATGGGGAAGAGTGCCATGCTGGCCAAGAAAATTTAGAACATCTTTTTCTTTCTATTCTTGGGCATTATTAGCTCGAAACGCTTTGATATTACAAGAAAATTGAGTTTTGATTATGTTGGCAAAGTCAAAGTAAATTTGGGGCAACTCAGATCAATTTTTCATTAGATATGGCTAAGTGTATCGTGAAAAAGCATCGACAAATATTACATAATATCTGGATCCTCCCATTGTGACAATTGGAGAGGGACCCCAAACATCAGAGTGAATAAAATCAAAAGGTGCAGAAGAAAATAGAGTCACTGTTATTAAATTGTAATTCTGGTTGTTTGGAAAGTTGACAAGGTAAACAATCAACATTCTCGACTTTAACTGAACCTAACTGACTGCTTGACACTAAGGATTTTAACCAACATAATGAGACATGACCTAAACGAGAATGCCAAATGTGAAAAGGTGAGGTGGACAATACCGAAGCCACAGTTTGAGAAGGTGTAGGTGAGATGAAGCGAGATGGAATGTGAAGAGTATTAAGTTCAAACAATCGTCCAATTTTATGACATGTACCAAGAGTTTGTCTCATTTGTGGATCTGTACCAGACATCCAGAACTGGAGATATTGACGGTAAGTCCAAGTTAACACAATTGACCAACAGATATGAGATTTAAAGTGAGTTTAGGAATGAGATAAGTGTCAGGGAGAGATGTGTGAGTGGTGGAGACTTGTCCTATGTGACTGATATACATACATGACCCATCAGTTATGTGGATGAATGGTGCATTGAGAGTAGAATGTTTGGTAAAACAGATACTTGGATCAGAGGTCATATGGTTACAAAAACCAGAATCAAAGAGCCAAGAAGATGTACCTAGGGCAACAGATAGAGTAGTGGGAGATGTGTTATTAGAATGAGCAAGAACTCATTGGATGCTATCCGCAAGGAGGGAAACAGAGATAGATGAAAAGGTGGGAGACTCAGAAGATGATGACCCCTTGGCCGAAGCAGTAATAGATGATGATGAACAATCTCGAGACCGACAATCCTGTGAATATTTAGTAGGATTCTCAGTGCAATCACTGAGATAATGGCCTAATGCATGCTTGTGATAGAAAGTACACACTCTGAAAAGACAATGCAATAGAATATGTTCTGGTTTGTGACAATATTTGCAAGAGGGATTTCTAAAAGGCTCCATGGTGTGCAAAGTAAGTATAAGAGTTGTAGAGCTGGTTTGGATATCACTGATTGGGTTAGTTTGGGTCAAGTCGGGTCAGGTCGGTTCATTCGGGTCATGCCTGAGTTCGGGCTTGGTGGGATGAATTAACAGTGGGCTTGGTTTGGGTAGAAAAGTGGTTTAAGGTTGGGCTTGGGTAGAAGATTGCTGGGGTTGGGCTTGGTAGGGTCTGAAATAACACTAGAATAATGTTGGGTTGGTTGGGCTTAAATACTGAGCTGAGGTTTAGATAAGATTCGTTTTAAGGTAAGGTTTAGGTTTGGTGCAAAGGAGTGGGCAGTGGCTGGGGTCTAGTCGGTGGCAGATTGGGAAATTGTGGGGCGACTGGTTGATCAATGATGGTGTTGTGGGATAGGTGGGGTCGTTTGATGATGATGGTAATGATGTTGGGCTTGGCTCGATTTGGTTGATGTTTGTGATGATAAGCGACAGTCGCAGATTTGGGTGATAGCAAATTTAGCAAATTTGTGGTCTTAATCTTGATGATGTTGTCAGAGGTGGTTTGGTGATGATGAGTTTGTGGTCTTTGCTAGATGGTGTGATGATATTGGTTGCAAGGTGGCGTGGTCTTCTCTCGTGGAAGACTATGGTCTCGGCTTAGGAAGGGACATTGATGTTGTTAGGAAAAAATGTATTGATATTCAACAAATAGATCCTATGAATGCAGTTGATGCAAAATAGAAGCAGTACAAAAATTTATCTGATTACTAAAACTGAAAGTAGCAACAAAAATCAGAATTACTACAACTAAAAAGAAACAGAAATTGGAAAACAAAATTATCAAACCGAGGCCTCTGATATATACACAGTTTCCTTAAAACAGATTCGCCACCTCACCAGAAGTGCTCGAGGATATCTCCGGCATTTGTCTCCCAGGATACAACGACAATTAGCAGTCGACAAGCATGGTGTTCGACTGATCCAGTGAACCAACTATGTCTATAACTCTCTCTGGAAAAAAATTAGAACTGGAAGGAGGAACTGAAGAACAGTCTATAAAAAAAAACCGTGTTTGGACTGAGGAGGATTAAGGGGATTTATTGGATGAATTATCAGCGAATAAATTCATAGTCCTTTTAATTTTTGTAACCTTTCACTGTTTAATTTCTGCACCAGTTCAGAAATCCCAAAAGTCTTTGGAGTAAATTTCTATAATGCAAAACATGTGCAGAAATTCCAAGAGTCACTTTTAACTTTGTATATACAGAAATTGAAAACCTGGAAATTGATGGGTCCAAAAAAGATATACTACATAGGTCGCACCCGGACCAGCACCCACACCCACGACCACGACCCGGCTTGGCATGGCAGGACGGTGACGACGACGCGCGCGTGCGTGCGTGGAGAAAACCCAATGGGCCTTAGGTCCTATCCCTTCCACAAAACTAGGTACCCCTTAGGGCCCAAGGCCATAACTTGGAGTAGCTTTATAAATGCGCTAGAAACTCCTTCTAATTTTCCTATGTGGGACAAGGTAAGTTGTGAACCTTTTCCATTTCAACAACTCCTTGTAAGGGGCAACCTTTGAGCATTAATTTCTTATTCACCTAATAATGTTTTTGGATATGTGAATATCCAAACTTTATTTCCTCATGGAGGAGAACACAAAATCCTAAGGACCCCACTCAAACTCTAAGTGGGTCCTACTTCTATTAGGCCTTAAACATGGCCAAAATCACATATTTGTCGCCTGGTTTAGTAAATGTTTATCAAATAATTTCACCTTTCTCAAATTCTTTTAGAAGTGGCCCAACTTCTCATTTACATAGGTGACATGTTTAGAGTATCCTGCTATACTCCGCTTGGCAATACCAACAAAAATAGTCATTAAAAGCTAAGCTTATCCTCAAACCATGCAGATATCATTGTTGTATCATAGAAATGGACAGGAGAGCAATACTCCTCAGTGATTCTCCTAAGGTACATGAAATTAGGTTGTCCCTTTGAACCTAGATCTTGGGATCTCCAGTCAACTAGGTTGGGTTTCCATTCCGGTACCTTGTAATGTCATAGGCTTTAGTCCCATTCTTTTAGACGATAATTTATTAACTAAATCTCGATTTAATCCTTTGGTTAGCGGATTCTCAATATTGTCCTTTAACTTTACATAGTCAATCGTGACAACCCCACTTGAGAGTAGTTGTTTTAGGGTATTGTGTCTTCGATAAATATGTCTTAACTTACCATTATAGATATCACTTTGTGCCCTTCTAATAGCAGACTGGGTCTCACAGTGTATGCAAATTGCTGGCACTGGTTTTGACCATCTCGGAATAACTTCTACAAAATGGCGAAGCCATTCACCTTCTTCTGCTGCCTTGTCTAGCGCAATGAATTCCGACTCCATTGTCGATCTAGCTATACAAGTTTTTTGAAGAATTCCATGAAATAGCTGCACTACCAAGTATAAAAACATATCCACTTATAGACTTTGAATCTTTCATATCCGATATCCAGTTTGCATCACTGTATCCTTCCAATAGAGCTGGATATATCATATAGTGCAACCCATGATCACGAGTGTAACGTAAGTACCAAAGTACTCTCACTATCCCTTTCCAGTGTTCATTTCATGGATTACTAGTGTATCTACTCAGTTTACTAACTGAATAAGCAATGCCAGGCCTTGTACAACTCATCAGGTATATCAAGCTTTCTATCACTTGAGAATATTTCAATTGAGAAACACTCTCACAGATATTCTTAGACAGGTGTAGACTCAGGTCCACAGGCGTTTTGGCTATACTCATATCAGACTTGTTGAACTTCTCTAGAATCTTGTCTACATAATGTGATTATGATAAAACAAGGCCATTTGTATTTCTAGAGATCTTGATGCCCAATATAACATAAGCAAGTCCCATATCTTTCATGTCAAATTTAGAATTCAACAATTTTTTAGTTGAGGTAATAATTTTATCATTACTTCCCACAATGAGCATGTCATCAACATAAAGACACAAGATGACATAGCCATCATTGGTGTCGTGTCTTTGACAAAACGCATTTGTCACACTCATTGATCTTAAATCCACTAGAAATCATAGCTTTGTCAAATTTCTCATGCCATTGTTTAAGAGCTTGCTTTAATCCATACAATGATTTGACAATCTTGCACACTTTCTTTTCTTGCCCTATGGCAGAAAATCCTTCAGGTTATTCCATGTAGATTTCTTCATTCAAATCTCCATTAAGAAATGCAGTCTTAGCATCCATTTGATGTATTTCGAGATTTCACAGAGCTATGATTGCAATAATCATTCGAATGGATGTTATTCTCGTAATAGGAAATACGTATCAAGTTAGTCTAGACCCTTTTTTTGTCTATACCCTTTAGCCTAATATTTATCAATAGTGCCATCCATTTTCATTTTCCTCTTGAAAATTCATTTGTACCCCATAGGCTTACATCCAGGAGGCAGATCAATTAGTTCCCAAGTATGGTTTTGTAAGATGGAATCAATTTCACTCTTGATTGCTTCTTTCCATAATGGACCATCTGGTGATCTTATAGCTTCATCATAGCTTTGAGGCTCGCTTTCTAACAGATAGATTAGAAAGTCTGGACCAAGAATTTTGATATTCTAACCCTTTTTCCACGTCTAGGCTCAACATCAACATTATCTTCTTGGGTTTTACTATTTTCCTCAACAGTCTCAAATATGCACTTTTTAGAACTATATTCCTCTTTACAAGGAAATACATTATCAAAGAACGAAGCATTTCTAGACTCCATGATCGTGTTCTTGTGTATATCTGGGTTTCAGATTTGTGTACGAGAAACCGATATGCACTGCTATTATGTGCATAGCCAATAAATAAACAATCAATAGGTTTTGGACCTATCCTTTCTTTCTTAGGAGTAGGTACAAAAACCTTCGCAAGACACCCCCACATTCATAAGAATTTATAGGAAGGTTTTATACCATTCCACTGTTCATACGGGGTTTGATCAACTTTTTTTCGAGGTACCTCATTTAAAATGTAATTTGTAGAGAGAATTGGCTCCCCCCATAAGTTCTGTGGCAATCCAGAACTTATTAACATATCATTCATCTTTTCCATTCAAGTACGATTTTTCCTTTCAGCAACTCCATTTGATGGATGCGAATAACGCGCAGTGGTTTGGTGAATATTTCCGTGTTGTGCACAATACTCATCATACGGTGCTACATATTCACCACCCTTGTCACTTCTTAACTCCTTAATATTTTTGCTTAGTTGATTTTCAACCTTTGTCTTGTACATAATGAACTTATCCAAAGCTTCATCCTTACTTTTTAGCAAAGACACATAACAATATTTAGTGCAATCATCAACAAAGGTAATAAAATACTTATTACCACCTCTTGATTAAACCATTTTTTAATCACATACATTAGTGTGGATTAATTCCAATGGTTTGGTGCTTCTTTCTATTGATTGAAATGAAGTCTTTGTTAACTTTGCTTCAACACAAGTTTCACATTTATAACTTGTATCGATATGAAAGCTGGGTATGTGGTCTAATTTAATTAATCTTCACAAAGAATTAAAATTAACATGTCCTAGTCTATCATGCACAAATTGGAAGACTCAAGCAAGTAAGCAGAAGAGGTACTCATTTTATTGATATTGTTATTCGGTACAATGGTCGTTACATTAAGCTTAAACATCCCATCACTCATGTACCCCTTCCCCACATACATCCCAGCTTTAATCAACACTACCTTGTCTGACTCAAAAACCATTCAGAAGCCATGCTTGCTCAGAAGAGAACCAGACAGTAGGTTTTTGCGAGTTTCAGGCACATATAGGACATAGTTCAAAGTTAGCTCTTTCCTTGAGTCATCTTCAGAATTATCTTTCCTTGACCTTCCACATCAGAAGAGACTGAGTTGCCCATGAACATTTTCTCAACATTATTCATTGGCTCGAAGGAAGTGAACATTGCTTTGTCATAGCATATGTGGCGAGGGGCACCAGTGTCTATCCACCATTCTTTTGGGTTTGAATCCACCAAGTTCATTTCAGAGACCACAACTGACAAATTAATTTCAGAAACATCCCTTGAGATATAGTCTAATTTTGTCATGTTAGCCTCTTGATTTTTCTTGAATTTCTTTTGTGGCAAATGACACTCAGAAGCACGGTGTCCAGTTTTACCACAATTGTAGCATTTCCCTTGAAACTGAAATTTAAGTTTCTTGGAGATACCACCTTTTGGCCCCATTTTGGACCATTTGCCAGAAAGAGATTTTTTCTTCACATTCGAACTTTGACCATGCTCAACCACACTAGCCTTGGCCATAAAACTATTTCCCACTTTCCTGTCATCCCCTTTGTTGTCTTCCTCAATTCGAAGTCTAACAATTAGATCTTCAATTTTCATCTCCTTTCGCTTATGCTTTAGGTAGTTTTTGAAGTCATTCCAAGCAGGGGGCAGTTTCTCAATAATGGCAACAACCTGAAAGGTTTCACTTAAGGTCATCCCTTCACTTGAGCTCCTGAACTTGACTGATCATAGTCTTTGAGTCCACCATTTTTTAGTCGAGGAATCTCCCCACTACAAATTTTTTGACCCGACATCCTCAATTTTGTATTTTCAGTCTAAGGACTCCCACAGTTCCTTAGCAGTGGTCTTAACACTATACACATTATAGACAGGGGCGGAACCAAATGGAGACTGGGGGGGGGGGGGCATGGCCCCTGCAAAAATTTTAAAAATTTTGAGGGTCTATATAGAATTTTGAATATTTGAAAATATTTTATATAGTGCCCCCCCCCCCCCCCCCCCCCCCCCCCCCCCCCCCCCAAATTTGTGACTTTACATGTAGAGGTTCTTAATACATAGTGTCCATTTAACTTTCATTATGTTAAAATGGTGATGTGTTAAAAATAACATTGCAGGATTAATAACAGTATCCACTAATGTGACAGTGTGACATTAAAAGTCCCTATTAATAGTGAAAGGGAAGAATAATATCCCCTTATTCAGCTCAGGAGATAAACAATGTCTAAATCAAATTTGCCACAACTACTTGTTCGACTCTTTGTCTCACTTAAAAATAAAAAATATGTATAAGTGACCAAAAAAAAAATTTTCGGGGGTGCTGCCCCCGAACCCCCGCATGAAACTTGGCCCCCCCTAGCACAAAATCCTGGGTCTGCCACTGATTATAGAGCGTATCGTGCAAGACATTCAACACATAGTTCCGGCATAGGAAGTCTGAGTGCTTCCAAGCATCAATGGCTAACACAACCTCCCGATCTTGTTCGTTCTCATTTGGAACAGGAGCATCTTCCTTCAAGAACCTCACAAGGTTCAAAGTGGTAAGATAAAACGACATCTTATGCTGCCATCTTTTGAAATCCACTCCATTGAATTTTTCGGTTTTCTCCCCGTAGTTCACAGAAATCGTTTGGATTGAGGGAACCTTCACAGGGATCGAACCAATCACCACGGTGTTAGAATCAGTAGTACTGTCGGTCACAGCAGGGTTCACAGTCTCATTCCCAATTGTTGCAATTTCTAAAAATATTATCAAAGTAAAAATAAAATCCAAAATAAGAAAAGGATTGAATCCTTTCCTTATGATTATTTACAGAATTGAATATGAAAATAAACTCAGTTAATTTTTTTTCCTTTTGAAACAAAACTGCTTCTGTTTGACCGTTTTAAAAATAAATTTTTGATTATTTATTTTTATTATTATTATTATTATTATTATTATTATAGAGAATCTATTTTAAGATTATTAGGAAAAATTGTATTGATATTCAACAAACAGATCCTATGCATATAGTTGATGTAAACAGAAGCAGTACAAAAATTAATCTAATTACTAAAATTAAAACTAGCAACAGAAATCAGAGTTACTACAACTAAAAAGAAACAGAAACTGGAAAACAAAATTATCAAACTGAGGCCTGTGATATACACAGTTTCCTTAAAATACATTCGCCACCTCACCAGAAGTGCTCGAGGATATCTCCGGCGTCTGTCTCCTAGGATACAGTGGCAATTAGCAGTCGACAAGCATGTGTGTGGATTGAGGAGGAGAAAGGGGATTTATTGAATGAATTATCAGTGAATAAATTCATAATCCTTTCAATTTCTGTAGCCTTTCACTGGATAATTTCTGCACCAGTTCAGAAATCCCAAAAGTCTTTAGAGTAAGTTTCTGTAATGCAAAACATCTGCAAAAATTCCAAGAGTCACTCTTAACTTTATATATACAGAAATTGAAAACCTAGAAATTGAGGAGTCCAAAAAAGAAATACTACGTAGGCCGCACGTGCACCCACGACCCGGTCGGGCGACGGCGGCGCACGCGTGTGAGGAGAAAACCCAATGGACCTTAGGTCTTCCCCCTTCCACAAAATTGGGTACCCCTTGGGGCCCAAGGAGTAGCTTTATAAATGCACTAGAAACTCCTTCTAATTTTCCTATGTGGGACAAGGTAAGTTATGAACATTTTCCATTTCAACAACTCCTTGTAAGGGACAACCTTTGAGCATTAATTTCTTTTTCACCCAATAATGTTTTTGGACATGTCAATATCCAAACTTCATCTCTTCATGGAGGAGAACACAAAATCACAAGGACCCCATTCAAACTCTAAGTGGGTCCCACTTCTATTAGGCCTTGAACATGGCCAAAATCACATATATATATATATATATCCAATAGATGTTTGGGGTTGATGATCATGTGGCATTGACAGATTGCCAGGAGTGGTTGCACAAATGGTTTGGCAGATTGCACAGATTGTGGTTCTGACGATGTGAGGCAGCAGCGGTCACGAAGAGTTGTTCGGCAGAGTGTGAGTTTACACAGGCCACCAAGAGTGGTTTGGCTCTGATACCATGTTAAAGTATTAGAGAGAGAGAGTAGAGAAAGATTGTATTGTATTAATTGAATATGAACTAAAACAGAGAGCCTTATACATACTATACAATGAGAGATTAATAAGGAAATAATCAACCCATTAATGGACAAAATATTCAGAGAATATACAAAGTATATTTGGAGAATATTAGATATATTCTAACAAATTTGACTCAATGATGGATTCTATTTCCGAATAAGATCTAACAAGTTATGGTATATTTTCAAATGAATTGAGTCACACAATTCTGAGTCAAATTGTGATATTCTGGAAAGTTTATATTCTAGTCTTAATTTTTTTTTATTATATCAATACAATTATGTATGTATGTGAATGTGTGAGTAAATGTAGTTTTAGTATATATAGAATGAAAGTAAAATAGTTTAAGCTTGATTGATTAATAAAGAAATAAAATGATGCATCACATCCCGGTAGTTAACCAATTTTCTCCAGCTGATGTTTCCCATTAGATTGTTGAAAGTAATTCTGTTCAGATGCCTCGTTTTATTTATTTAAAAAAAAAAAAATTCTTTCTGGAATGTTAAAATTTCCATTTTCCATTAGTCTGAACTCAGCCTATTATTGGTTCTCTTGCTTATATATGGACAGAGAATTCAGTAGTCATGAAGTTAGGCACAAAATTTGACACTAGATCCCACATTCTGATGTTCCTTACTTCATGTCATCACACGCTGTCACCCTGAATGCGTCATTCTCTACGCAAATTATAAGAGACTATGACTTAGTTTGAGCCCCATGTGGCTTTTTAAAAGGAGTTTATGAAATTTATTATTAAGTTGTTTGATAATTTTGTACAAATGACACATTACTTTTCAAAAAAATATCATGAAACGAAAAAAGCAATCTTAAAAGGCTTTATTCAGTCATCTTGAATATTCTCTACGCAAATTATTAGATTCAATATTTTTATGTATATATAACGACTTTTTTAATGCAAGTTTTTGTTTTGTTTTTTTTTTTTTTTTTTGGTGACTTTTTAGTTTCTACAATATATCCAAGCCAATAGTTCATACTTGTACCAAAAATGAAATCAATCTACACACAATTGTGTTGACATGCATGAATCATGCTGTTTCTTTGTACTCATAGTCTGATGACGTAATTAAGAATGTCATGTGTCCAACCTATAAATAGATCAGAGAAGGCTTTTCAGCAACCCATTACACAGCAAGGAAAAATGAGCAGCAAAATAGTCCTAAGGGTAACTTTCCTTCTTGTTTTCTTTGGGTGGCTCTTGGTCTGGGTTTTGTTGCCAACAAAGACTTACAAACAGTCATGGACTCCCAAGCTAAACCAAAAGCTCAATTCCACTTACTTTGGAGGACAAGGTTATTTTTGTATCTATTTGTGCCCCTATGCATGTTTTTTCCTAGTTTTGTAGATTGAAAATTGTATCTAACTTCAAATAGTTTTGCAGGGACAAATCTTCTTCTCTTCACATTCCCAATGATTTTGATAGCTACTTTGGGTTGTGTTTATCTCCATTTTCAGAAAAACTCCGAGAAGCCTCACTCTAAAAGGTTAGTATTTTCTCTTAACGAATCTTTCACCTGTTTTAAGTATAGATTAAGCTGTGGAACGGGTTTTCATGTATGTATTGGAACTGGTTTCAGTGCCATTAGAAGCCCCCGCCTGGCCTTCTGGAAACGCCCGGTGGTTGTGATGGCCCCCTTGGGGATTGTTACTGCTATGGAGCTTGTTTTCGCAGCTATGTTTGTTGCACTCTTGATATGGTCTCTTGCCAATTACTTACATGTTAGCTTTGGTCACCTCCATATGCATAAAAAAGGCGAGAAAGTGTATGTAATGATGATTTCTTCACTTCAATTCTAACAACTAAATGGAATCGATAAATATGCATATGCATTTTTATATATATATATATGTTGTGGATGGCTTTGGCAGGTGGATGGCCAAGTTCCGTAGTGTATCGTTGAGACTTGGATATATCGGTAACGTATGCTGGGCATTTCTGTTCTTTCCGGTAACTCGGGGATCTTCAATTTTGCCTCTTGTCGGCCTCACATCAGAATCAAGCATCAAGTACCATATCTGGCTTGGACATCTATCAATGATCCTTTTTTCAGCACATAGCATAGGTTTCATCATCTACTGGGCCATTACTAATCAGATGGCAGAGGTAATCTTACTTGATAAACCTTTATTATCGTATCTTAATTTAGTCGTTAATTTGGACTTGAATTTTCTGATCTTGATTATAGATGTATGCTGTTTGTGGTTTGGATAGAAGACTTGGATGTCCTTTTCTTTTATGTGGGTAGAATAGAACTTTGTTGTCACTTTCTTAGACAGAAACAAAAAGTTAGGCTTAGATTCCTTCTGTACTCTTTTACTTTTAAGGATGTATAGTTGGTGGTGTGCATTATTTTCTTGATTAATTTCAGGCATGGATGTAATTAACACAAGTTGCATCCTCTACTAGTTTGTCAAAAGTTGATAACTTTTCTTTCATTCCACCATTTAATGGGATATACCGATCTGTCAACATTTCTGCAGTTTTGAGAAATTCTTGATTGACGAGAAACTTTTAATGCAAAGCACTCACTTCAATTCCATTTTATCCTTATCAAAAAAACAAAAAAAAATCCATTTTATCTATTTTCTTTATCTAAGTATTAGTACATTTTTCGAGTGTCCAAATATTACATGACACTTGCAAAAGGGTAAAAAAAAAAAAAAGGAGACTTGCTAATGGACATTTGCAATTGAATTAATCATTGCAATAAGGATAAAACTCCACACAACCTTTTGTGCACAACCCACAAAAGTGTCTGTCTCTCTCTTGTATCATCCTGTGATGTTAATGGACCCCATAATGACACAGAAGAGAGAGAGAGATATTTATGTGGGTTGTGCACAAATTGATGTTGTGTGAAAGTTGTGTGTGCAGTATTACCCTTATAATAAAGTGCCGGAATTTTTATTTCTTTGGTTTGTTTTTTGTTCTGTAATGAACATGCAGGCATAGATTATCAGCTTTTGGTCAGTATATATATCTTCACTCCTCTTCACCCTCCACATCCCCACCTCTTTTCTGAAAAAAAAAATAATAAAAAAATGCATTTTTGTTCACTCCAAAATTGCTCACTCATTGCTCACCCAACTCACTCATTGGTTAATGCGGTGGGACTCAAGATTAAATAAAAATTAATTAATGATAAAAAGTGATGGATCCCACTGTATTAGCCAATGGAAGAGTTGAGTGAGCAATAGATGAATAATTTTGGGTGAGCAAAACTGTACACGGAAAAAAAAAATAAAGAAAAAAGAAAGAAAAGAAAGAGAAAAAGTCTGCTCTCAATCTTGATATTCACTCCCACAGTCCCACCCCTCTACCCGAAAACTTAAAAAATAAATAAATAAAAATAATAATAATAATAAAATCCATTGCATTTTTTAATTTCTACCTTTTTTTTTGGGTAAAAAATTTCTCCACCCCCTGTCTTGAAATTCTAGTCAAATTCTGTAATTAGCAGTCACTTCTGTTTTTTTTTTTTTTTTTATCAGCAAAGAACTTTTATAGAGAGGACAAAAGTCCAGAAGAAGTTACACCTTGTCAAGAGCCAAGAAACAATCCAAACAACAAAACCAAGGCCCAATCAAAGCCACAAGATCCACTCAAGCTGCATAAACTCTACCAATCTACCTAACACTAGAATCCCCCAAATTCTGCCAAACACAGTATGAGAATCACTAAGCCCAAAACTGAAGACCCATCCACACCCATATCAGATTACAACCTACAAACAAAATTCCCAAAAACAGTCTACCTTCAAGGACCTAAAAATCTCTCCGCCAAAACAAAACTTCCTTCCCCAGACTATAACAAGGAGACTTGCACCAAAGCATGGAAAAACGCAACAGGAGAAAATGTCCCAGAAACTGGACCATATGCAGAATAAGAACGAAGCCACAGCAACCACAGTACTCCAAAAAATTTGACCATTAGCAGTCACTTCTTTACTAGATTAACTCATATTAATTCCACTTTAAATTTGACCGTGAATTAATTGACTAACTCCCTGGCACTTGAACTATGTAAAACAATCATGCCAAAAATGGCTGCAACAGATGCGAAAATGGATGATAATTCTGTCTAGCTGTGTGCTCGATTGGCTAATCCACAATGAACGGTGTAATATTGTAATGCAGATGCTAATGTGGAGCAGAAAGGGGGTACCAAATGTTGCAGGAGAGATTGCATTTGTACTTGCATTAGCAATGTGGGCAACAAGTCTTCCTCGCGTTAGGAGAAAGATGTTTGAGGTTTTCTTTTATACACACCACCTCTACACTCTCTACGTTTTCTTCTATTTATTGCACGTTGGAGTTGCTTACTTCTGTATGATTCTTCCCGGTATCTTCCTCTTCCTCATAGACCGATACTTAAGATTCTTACAGTCGTGTACAAGGGCTAGGCTGGTTTCAGCTCGCCTTTTACCTTGTGGCACCATTGAACTAAACTTTGCCAAAAGTCCAGGTGAGGCAACTGTCATTCGCTCAAATTAATGAAGGAAGTTTACTATTATTATGTTTGGTTTGTGGATTTAGAGAAAGGGGTAAAAAAAAAAAAAAGTTTTTCTCCATTCTTAAATGGCGTTAAGAATGAAATTCAAAACTAGAAATGTATGCTTGGGATTTTGGGAAAAAGGGCGGGAAGTGACTCACAAGATATAAGAAGAAGAAAAAAATATTCATTTCTCATCATATTTTCTTTTCCTTTCAAATTTCCTAATTAACCAAATAAAAAATAAAAGTGTATTTCATAATGTTTTCCTTTCCTTTCAGTCACTGAATCCATGAACTGAACAAAAAAATACTCATTGAAATCAGACTTTTTTAACATAGCTTTCTTTCCTAGGCTTGAATTACAATCCTACAAGCATTTTATTTGTAAACGTGCCTAGCATTTCCAAGCTGCAGTGGCACCCTTTTACTGTAACTTCCAGCTGCAATATGGAGGAAGATGGTCTCAGCATTGCCATCAAAAGTGAGGGGAGTTGGACTCAGAAGCTTTACCAACAACTCTCTTCTTCAGTAGACCATCTTGAAGTTTCGGTTGAAGGACCCTATGGACCTACTTCATCTCAGTTTCTCAGGTCAGTTTGCTCGACAGAAGTACACATTTTGTATACCCGCCCGAGTAGCTGACTCAGAATTGGGCTTGTTTGGGACAAACTCTGAACCCAGATGTCGTGAGCTATGCAGCACAGCCATGTTGTGTCTGTGTCAGACACGCGCCAACATATGTTGGACGCGCGGAAAACGTATCTTATTCTTGTTTACATCGGAGCTGCGGTCGGACACGGTAAAGTGTGGCTCCTTTGAATTAAAAAAATAATAATTTTGAGTAATATAATAAAATGGAAGCTGAGTACTGGCTTTATTGGAAAATTTAGGAAAAAGAAGTGGACACGTAACAACATTGCGTATGATGAATTTAAAAAATATTATTTTTTATTCGCTTGTGCCCCTAACTGTGTCCGTATCCCACACTTTCAATATTCGCTGTATGTTGTATATGTGCTACATAGGTCTTGAGTTCGATTCGTCATGGTGTGCGTCTTGTCTTACCCGATAGAGGTGGCATACGAGTGGTTGCCAGTATGGGTGTATAAAGCCGAGCTCATGCGGAGCCTAAAATCTAGGCTTGAGCTTGGCTCGTTTATTAAACGAGCCGAGCCGAGCCTTAATTGAACATGCTCGGGAGGGCTTGTTGAGCGGCTTTGCCAGTATCAGAATTTACCCTAGATTTACCCTGTAGGGTTTAGATCCTTTGGCTTGTCTTTGTAGGAGTTTCCCAAGTCATTTAAAAAAAATAAAAATGCTGATTAAGTTTGCTTGATCTTGTCACAGACGCGAGTCACTGGTAATGGTGAGTGGAGGCAGCGGCATTACCCTATTCATCTCAATAATCCGCGAGATCATATTCAGAAGCACACAACCCAATTCTCACACTCCAAGAATTCTCCTCATTTGTGCTGTCAAGAACTCAGCTGATCTCACCATGCTAGACCTCTTGCTTCCCATATCTGGAACCCCTTCAGAGATTTCCAAACTAAATCTGCATATAGAAGCCTATGTCACCAGAGAGACAGAACAGCCCGCCACCGACACCCAAAAGCTCCTCCAGACCATGTGGTTCAAGCCAAACCCGAAAGACTCACCTATTTCTGCAGCCCTTGGTCCAAACAGTTGGCTTTGGCTCGGTGGAATAATCTCATCTTCCTTCGTTATGTTCCTTCTATTCCTTGGCATTCTCACTCGTTACTCTATATTCCCAATAGATCATAACACCAATAAGATATACCATTTCACCTTGAGAACTCTTTGGGACATCTTCTTTGTATGTGTGTGTGTATTCATAGCCACTAGTGCCATTTTTATATGGCAAAAGAGAGAAATTTCCATGGAGAGGAACCAAATTCAGAACATGGAAGTGCCAACACCAATAACATCACCAGGGTCATGGTTATACGACAGAGAGCTCGAAAGCCTTCCCCACCAATCTCTTGTTCAAGCCACCAAGGTGCATTTTGGTGCAAGGCCTGATCTCAAAAGTAAGTAATTTTTTTTTAGCTATTTTAGTGATAGTAAATTCGCATCGTAATTGTGCCAAAGCAATCGTGGCACATTGGTAAGGTAGTAGCATGGCATATATATAAAGGGGAGGGTGCTAGGATTATATCATATGTGGGATAATGATTTGGCTAGATTCCTATTGTGATTTGGTTTCCTTTGTGATAGAGTTGTATTACTTGTCCACTAAGTAATGAGTTACAAACTCTATTAAAGGGGACGTTGTATAGGAATTTAGGAAGCTCTTGGTGTACCAAGTTAGGGGTCTCTTGTCATGTGGGGTGCATGGTCTAGGATGAGAGAGTGTGAGTTCTTTGGGGTATTGAGAGTGAGTATACAAAGGGTATTGGGGTTGGATTATGGGATTTAATCCATATTGCCTTGTACTAATTGTTTATTCTCAATAGTGAGAGAATGGTCTCTCGGGTGTGGATGTAGGCGATTTTGCTGAACCACGTAGAAATTTGTGTTTTTCTTTGGTGTGCATGCTTATTTCTTTTTGTGTGTTTTTGTGTATTTATTGGAAGAATTTGGTTCTGCTTTTTGTAAAATTTCCAACAGAGGGATGGATAAAGGGTTGAATTGTCACTCATATAACTAAAACGGAAAGCGATTAGCCAAAAAAAAACAAAACAAAAAAAAAATTAGTAAACGAGAAGGAACCGAGTCAAATTGCCGTTCTTCAAAGATTTTGAAGCTCCCTTTCCCCCTCACTCATATTCTTGGGGAAATTGAGTTTATTCAAAGTTTAAATTTTTTCTTTTTTCCGTTTCTCACCGTTTTCCAAGATAACCAACAAGGAAAAACAAGTATTGCTATAGTTTCTTTCATTATTTCTTGTGCTTAATTTGGAAGATACAAAATGAACATTACAAGTTTTCACAGAAATTGATTTACTTTGTTGGTATTGCAGAGATACTAATCGAATGCAGAGGATCGGATGTTGGAGTTATGGTATGTGGCCCAAGGAAGATGCGGCACGAAGTTGCGAAAATATGCTCATCTGGTTTAGCTGACAACCTCCATTTCGAGTCCATAAGCTTCAACTGGTAGTTGATCAATGAAATAACTACAAACAATATATGGGTCTGTATGTGTTAGCTAGTTTTAAACTCTCCCTCACATGTTGCTCTTATGCAAGGACTGATTCAGAAATCTAGCTTAGGGCAGCAGACTAAATAATTTTTTTTTAAAAAAAAAAATCATGAGGGGGGCGAGTCTATGTACTTAAAACATATTTACGAATGAAACTAATACAAACACTTGTTTTTTCGCGGGGGGATTCATCATTGCTCTTATGTGATCAGCAATTCACTTGAATACGTTGAATAATAAAAAAAAAGGTGTCGTGGTTTGAATTATAGAATTGTTTGCTCTATCTTAAGCAATCAATTATTCCAAAAGTTTAAATTGTTACATGGATACTGGGGTGGATTTGGTCAACCGTACCTTTAAGCTTTAGTTGATTCTTGGATTTAATTAGTGAGAGAAATGAAAGGAAAATATAGAGGAAAATATTTTTCCTTTGTTGGTTAATAAGAAAAACGATGAGGAAAATAAGAAGGAAAGTAGAATAAGTTGAGAAATAAAATTAAACATTTTGAATGCTGTGAATCATTTCCCTCCTTTATTCATGTATCACAATTATATTTTAGAAAATTTTAATTTTAATGTTATTTCAGCATGAAGTACAACACGAAGGAAAATAGGAGAGAAATCGTTTTCCTTCCCCTTTTCTTTTCCCTCAGTAAAATCAAACAAAACCTTAGGATTTAGGCTTTGTTTGATTCATGGATTTAGTGAGGGAACAGAAAAGAAAAAAAAAAGAGTAAAACCTTTTTTTTTTTTTTTTCTCGTTTGGTTAATAGGGAAAACGATGAGGAAGTTAGGAAAAAAAGATAATAAGTTAAGAAATTAATTGAACATTTTCAATGTTGTCAGTCACTTACCTTCATATTGCGATTACATTTTACCAATGTTTCAATCTTTATTATTATTTAAGCACAAAGAAAAACACAAGGGAAAACACAGAGGAACTAGTTTTATTTTTCATTTTCCTTTCCTCTCTTTTTTTTCCTTCTCGAATTCTACAAACAAAATAGAGCCTTACACTTCGTTTGGATTAAAAGAAATGGAGAGAAGAGAAGAGAAACTTATTAAGAGAAGAGAATAGGAAAAGATCGAAGAGAAAAGAAAATTGAGTTTTCTCCATCATGTTTGGATAGACAATAGAGGAGAGAAGAGAAGAGAAATATAACTTTCTCTCGTTTGGTTAATTTTCATAAGAGAAAAGAAAAGAAAGTACTTATAAGTTATAACCAATTTAATTTTTTATCCTCTATCAGGGATTTTCTTTTTTATCCTCTATTAGGGATATATACAGATAAAACAATAATATATTTGGGTGTATTGGTCTCTTACACATTATTTAATTAAGTTTATCTTGTTTTATCTCCGAAATCTCTTCAATTTCGAGAGAAACAAAAGTGGACTCTTTTCTCTCCATTTTCTCCCCCACTTTCTCTCCATTTCTCTTCTCTTCTCATCTCTCCCTACTTAAATTACCAAATGAGATAATTAGAGAGAAAGTTGTCCCCTTTCTCTTCTCTTCTCTCCATTTCTATCAATCCAAACGAAGTGTTAATGAATTTGAGTCAAGTTTGGGCTAGAAATCGCATACATACTAGAATGGATTTTGGTGTTGGACTTTACCTTTAATGAATTTGATACCGGGATGGGCTAGAAATCAGATATTATAATGGATTTCGTGTTGGACTAGACAAAGGCAAGCAACAACCCGAGCCCAATGGAAATCTTTGGATGTTGCAAATTCAAATTTTTTGCAATCTATACTAATATCTATATCTATATCTATATCTATATCTATATCTATAATCTATATCTATATCTATATCTATAATCTATAATATATATAAATGTACCAATGTGCATAAGTGTTTTACACTTTTATCAATCGGTGCACTTTTACTTAACTAATTTCCTTAGAATTTAGAGTTTTAAAAGTTTAGTATACCACTTTTTTATTTGTAGTGTGTCCATGTCATAAGAGTCCTATAACTTAATAACATCTATGTGTTTGGTTGGTTTTTTCTTTTTGGACTCTAGAATAAACTAAATCTATTAGTTTTTTTTTTTCGTTTTGTTGAACTCTTTTTTTTTTAAAACCTCTTTTTGTATATATATTATATACGTATGCATATTTGTATGTTATGTGTATATTTATGTGCCTTATAGATCAACATTCTTTTTGTTGGACTCTAGAATAAACTAAATCCATTGTTTTTTTTTTTCTTTTTCTTGGACTTTTTTTTTTGATAACCTCTTTTTGTATATATTATATGCGTATGTATATTTGTTTGTTATGTGTACGTTTATGTGCAGAGATAGATCAACAAATATTACAAATCTAGATCGTAGTGGTTATTTTGGTAAATTCATTTGTGGGACGGCTTTAGTATTTTAGATATAAAGCAACTGATAATTACCGATGCCCATAAGTGGTTTACACTTTTATCAATCGGTGCACTTTCACTTAAGTAATTTTCTTAGAGTTTTAACAACTTTAGTATACCATTTTTTTTTTTTTTGGGGTCCATCCATGATAATCCTAACTTTTTTATTTTTTTTCTTTGGATATATCATGTTATATACAATCCCTACAATTTTACAACTCCTTAATATTAATGGTATTCGACATTAATCCTATTGTGTATTACAACTCCTTCCAAACAACTCAAGTTCCCATCGGAATTTACAAATAAAAAATTAAAATAAAAAAAGAAAATAAAAAAGTCAATCACACTTTAGTTCAAATATGACTCTTTTTTAAATACGCCCCTAAACTATAAAACTTGACAAACTAACCCCCTCAACTATTGTATTTTTTCTCTAAAACCCCTTCCATTAGAATTCTGTCCCAAAAAAGAACGCTTTTTTTTCATTTTTTTTTTAAATTTATATTTTATTTTTTTTATTATCATGTGAGCGACATATGATACAAACTATTAGCAGGATGATATCTATTTGTCCCTCTTTGGAGCCATTGGAAATTTTATGACAAAAATATCCTTTGTTGCATAATAATTGCCCTTTGTTGTACACCAAATTTTAGGCAATTTTGTTCTTAAAAATTCAACGACTCAAAGAAGAGACAAAAATGTTATGTTGTTAATACTTTTATATTGGTAACATGATACAAAAGTAATCAATTTTTTAACTACAACCTAACAGAAGGGCTGTTAGTGAAAAGTTAAAATAGTTGATAGGGTCAATTTATTGAGTTTTATAGTTGAGGGCAATTGAAAATGGTCATAGTTGAAGGGGTGTTAGTGTAATAACCCCTCTTTTCTTTTCTTTTTTTGGGCTCCACGGTGGGTTACTTGAATGATGGATTAGTAACATATATATTTCTTAAAGAGTTATAATAAATGTCTATGAAGAATTTTAAGACTCTTAACTAAATTCTAATTACCAATTTCTTAGTAGTATATGATTCTTTTTACAATCGCGAAGTTTAAAAATTTTACCTTCCAATTATAAATCTTGCATTCAGCCTCCAATTAATACAAATATTTGAGAGCTAATCTATCTAAAAGCTCACATTTAATCAATAGCTAATTAATAGAAGAATTTTAGTAATTGAACACATTTGGGCAAAGTTCCTTAACTGTACATGGTTTGTTAGATTTCTCTCACAATTGTGAGACCCTAATTAACTAGAAAATAAATAAATAAATAAATAAAATAATTTTAAACATTATTTTTTTTAATGCCTAGACCCACTGTTGTGAGAGGGAACTTAACAAACCACACCTAAAGAACTTTACCCAAGTATGTTCCTTGAGTAATTGTGTAATAATTTTTTGCTTCTTTGATTAAAGTGGACCAGAATGGATTAATTGAGTATTGGATCATTGGATGAAACAAAGTCCAATCTAAATTAGGATAAATAAGGAAATCAAGTATTAGGAATAAATAAAGGAATTGTGTACTAGAAATTAATCGTGTAGAAGAATAACATGAATTCGCAAGCCTCTCAGTCCCAAGTTTACTTTTGGCCATATTTGTTAAGACATTATTTTAGTTCTCTCTCTCTCTCTCTCCTTTTTTTTTTTTTTTTTTGGACTAGAAGACTAATGATAGTATTAAAGAACCTACTGGTATTATCTAATTTCTATTATACATCTCCACTTCCCAAGTTCTCCATAGCCATGGACATTTTTTTTTACACTTTAATTAAGATTCACAAAACAGTCTACTCTTCGTGTTCTCTTAATAATGTGCTATGATGAACTAAACACGATTGATCTTTACACAAGTGTGCACTTTCAAGCTTTGCATTGAAGGTAATTATTATTCCTTACTCTTCTATTCATTCATTCAACTTACTTATAAATTTCATTCTCATTACTATTAATGTAATATTTTCAATAACTTAATGGTCAAAATGAAAACAAAAAAACTATTAGTTATAGTAACATCAGTCCCCTTCTCATGACGGGACTTCTATTTACAATTATTGGATTCAGTTTTCATTAAGGGTACTGAAGTAATTTCACAGACATAAAACTTTACCCATCAAATCTTGATATCAATTCTTAGTATTACATAACTCTTTTTAAAGAATCTTGATTTGTTTTATTCTTCTTCTTCTTCTTTTCTTTTTTCTTTTTTGGAGCTCTATGATGAGTCACTCACGATTTTGTTTATTCTATACCAACAATAATATAGGTAACTTCTATCGAACCTATTCTAGGTAAGATATGCATTCAAAAAATTTTAGGATTCAATTTCAACCACTTTAATATTTGGTTACCCATTTAACATAGATTGCATTTTTCTCACTTTTGCTTATTCACCACTACCATGCTGACATGTGTCCTATTCAATTCCCATTTTACGCATGCGTTTAGCAACACAATTATTGAATGTAAAACTTAATGAGTATTTTTCTTTATGAAAAGTTACTATTGTTATCTTTATTAGCAATAATTCGTAGAATTGTTATCATTGTTTAAGTTCCACAAGAAAGATAGGAAGTTAGCTAGACAAATTTAGCTTATGATTATAACCAATTAAATGGTAAAATAAAATTTTAAGCACATTTTTTGTACAATACATTTGATAATGTACCACTTAATTGAAAGAGTCACCACACTTAATTCTGCCATATGGGATCCCATATCCTTTTGTAAGCATCTCTTTGTGACTCTAGCATTACTCTAATTGAAAATGCAGCCAAAAATCCATTGAATATCTTGATTGAAAAAATTCGACTAGAAATAATCACCAATTGCAGTCTATTTCAATACTTGAAATACTCATGTGTTATGTACAGCAAATTCAACTGCTTAAAATTTCCAGTACTTAAAATTCAACACTTAATTTTCAATTTTATCAAATTAATGGACACCCTTAGGCCCTTTTTAGCTCATGAACAAAGGAAAATATTTTCCTTAGTGTTTTTGTTTCTTTCCTATCCCTCAATATGTGCACCAAATAGAGCCTAAAAGTCTCTTTCGATATAGATTATCAATACATTTTTAAAATTTTAGGACTTTAAATTAAATTAAAACTACCATCCTATTGGTTTTTTCTATTTTGGTCTTAGTGGATTCCATTTTTTTTCCCTTATTCTGTCATGTTTCAATATCTTTTCTCTTTCTTTAGGTGAACTCCATGAATAAGCAATTACTTTCTAATATCAATTCCCGTTATAAAATTTTTTCTTATGTGATTCTTTCAATTATATTGGCAATTTGGCAATAGAGACTTTATGAAAAATTTTGGTTGAAGATTTTAAGAATTTTCAAGCCACAGCACAAAAAGTTTGACCATCTTGAACGTAGAGGGCTCCCTAAATCCTTTTTGTAGGAATCAAATTTTAATGTTTATAAAAAAATATTTAAGAAGCTAGATCATGATTGATTTGTAACTTATTCTAATTAGAACATATGAAATAATTTTATAGTTTAATAAATTACTATACAAACACGGTAAATTAATGAAATACTAACATATGTGGTCATACAATAAATAAATATATAGTCATTATTAAGTAATGAGCAAAGAAACTAGTAAATTCAAAATATTAAAGATGTAAGAAAGAATTCTAGCTAGGACATGTGGTAACAATTAAATAGCAACATAAAATAATTATTATTGAAAAAATAAACAAATGGTCTAAGAAGAATAATTCAACAGTTTTATTATTTTTACCCTATGAATTGATTGTTGTATGTGCTTTGTGTATCTTTTTTATTGTGGAAGTTGCATGAATTATTATTCTTCTTCTTCTTCTTCTTCATTTTATTTTTTATTTTTTATTTTTTTATACCTAATTTAAGTGTTTTATTTTTTTATTTTTTTTATCTTATTTTAAATTTTTTTTTTTATTTTGACATAGACAGACACCGTTCACGTGCAACGCACGTGCGTTTAAACTAGTATATATAAATGGAGAGACTGGGGTACTTAATACAATAATACTAGGAATACATACTTTTGCACACACTATGCTTTAAATGCATGTATCTTATGCTATTTGAATTTTTCACACTTTTCTGTTCACCACTTACACAGCACATAGTATATGCATTTAAAGCTGAGTGTGCAAAAGTGTGTATGCCTAGTAATGCCCTATAGTACTTAATATATACTTTTAACCAATGATAATTACATCAAAACCAATATAGATCTCTCCTTAAAAAATAATAATTGCAAAACTAAAGTGTCATTTCACAAATCAAACAAATAATACAAAACAATACCAAAAAGATAAAGAGAGGCGTTGAGACAGTACGTTATTGATAGTTGAAAAAAAAAAAAAAAAAACTGTCTATCTGTGTGAATAACATCAAAATAACTGCAAATAACTTCTCTGCATTTATATGTAATCTGGTTCATGATGAGATGTGGTGGGCTTAGTTTGTTGAACATCTTTATGGTTTACTTGAGAACTTTCTAATCTCTTACATCATTGATTCTCAGGATGGGAAATAGAAAATTGAGAGATAATGATGATATGGATGATGACACCATATGAAGAAATTGGTGAAGTGCAAATTGGGATATAGTGCTTTTATAGGTACATTTTCCTTTTCTTCTGTGTCAACTATCAATGGATTGCAATTTCATTTCTTTGGGAGAATTTGTTGGATTATTTTAATAAAAGCTAAATATTAAACCAATGATTTGTATAGTTATATACGGTTTTGATCATTAAGTTTTTTAAGCTTTTGATGGACATTAAAGTCATGTGAATAAAGGGCTCTATCAATTTGACCGATGGATATAACATAATGCCCAACAGTTACTGTCCTTTTTTTTTTCTTCGAAAAAATGGTAAATATATTTCAGAAAGAGATGTACAAAAAATACAAAGAGCATATATCCCAGGATGAGACAATAAAGCACAAAACATGACGACATGAGACAAAGCTCCAAACCTACGACCAAGTAGGGACTTGAACCAACTAACCTAAGCTACAAAAACTTAACATTATAACCAGAGTTTATACATAGGAACAAAAACACTTAGGCCCAATTATGGGTTATAACATCAATGTTAGGATGGCATTTCCATTCAACCCTAATTTGAGCATTAATGTGAGCAACTAGAGACTTAAGCAAGCTTTCCTTAGAGCTGGAAGTATGCTTGAAAGTCCTACCATTTCTTTCTTTCCATAAGCCATGCACAGCAACACCAAGGCAAATTCTGGGAATGACTTGGTGGACCTTCTTCCCTTTCCATTGTTGAGACATCCAAAAATTGTATCATCCCAGTCATTGCCAGTCCACCTCATTCCACACCTATGCATCAAACCTTGCCAAATAAAGGAAGAATAAGGACAAGTAAAAAATAAGTGGTCAAGTGTTTCCATTTGGCTATGACAAAACATACAAGCAAGAGGACCAATGGTGAACTTGTATATTCAGTCATGTGTGGCCAACCTATGCTGAATAGCAATCCAAGGTATGACACTTTGCCTAGAAATACAAACTGAAAACCAAACAATATCATGCCAATGGACAAGAGGCCGGGTTAGCATTTCTAAGGTAGTTCCAAATTAGAAAGGTGTTGAAACTCCCATTCGGAGCAATATTACAGGAAATACTATCCTTAGTTACACAACCTTATGGTAAAGAACATCAATATTCAAGTTTTCATCAGTTACCATATGTGTAGATATGTCACACCCCAACCCGCCCCGGTAGATTAGGACACATGTAACAAGACTATACGCTCCCCAAACTTCTCAAAATAGCAAAAAAAACATGAAATAAACATCATTAACAAGCTTTGCTGTGACAAAACAGACCCAAGGGCAAAATGGTCATTTAGAAAAGATAGTAATATTTTATACCAAAAGATAGATCTTTGAGTCCCAGTTCCAAAAAAAAAAATAGCGCGCGAATCCGAGTTTTCTAGAAAGAGTTATGCATGTTTCCGTAACAGTCAACGTACAGTGAAATTGGTAGGCAGATCGACCCGCCTTATAAACATGGATCGATCCGATTTGCTATTTTTGGCAGAATGTCCTCCGAAAAGCCCGGATCGATCTGCCCTTTAACCCGGATCGATCCGGGTTCTGTAGAATGTATTTTTGATGCTAAACACTATGTTTTTACATGTCCAAATCATGCCATAACCCATCCAAACTTCATAAAACTTTAGGAAATCATCTCAAAACCATTTCCAAACCTACTAAATTAAAGCATTACCAAACATATAACTCATTTATACAAACTCTCTTGAGGTCTAGCAAACAAGCGAACACAAGTCTTTACCAAAACAAGTATTTACATGAAAGTTATCCAATTAAGAGTTTGAAATCACGATGAATATCAACATGGTGGGAATCGAAACTAACCCAAAATGTTTGCGACCCCAATCCGAACTCGCAAGAGTGTTCCAAACTCATCCACACATATACAAACCCATAATTATCCCATGAACTTACATCGAATTCACCAAGTGAAACTTCAAAATTACAAACTACTTATATAACAACATGAGTTCTAGAATTCTCAAACAACAAGATACAAGACTAAGCTAGATTATAAACATATAAAACACATTCCAAATCTTCCCCACTCTCAAGCTTGATCACTTCCTTCATGCGCCTTGTTCTGAACCTGCGGTAGTTGTTATTTACCACAACAGAAAAAGAAAACGGTTTTCTTAAGTACGCTTAGTGAGAAATCTAAACATGATTAAATGCTTAATGTATGCGATATATGCTACAAATAAGCACAAAACTCGAATCAGTGTTCGGCGAACCACCGGTTCAATGATTCATTCAAACCCAAAGGCCTTCCCTTAGCCCCGTAGTCACTTCTATTCCTTGGACTTCCGATTGCTATGGATTCTTCCCCATCTCCCCATCTCCAGCCTTATTACTCCCAACAATGAATCATTTTCCCAGTGTTCTTTGATCACCACATAAGCACATAAGCATGCAATTCACATATTGACATATTTTTCACAAAATAGCAAGTCATAGCTTCTAAACATGAATTTATCATCTCTAGATAATGTTGAAGCATTTAACACATTTAAGCACTATTGGATTTTAGTTATAAAACTCACCTCTTACAGATTTTACCCCAAATAAGCTAGAGATGCAGAATTTCCTTAACGTTTTTTACTCAAATCCTTCTCCGGAGTAAATCCTACAAGTTTTCGGCAACCGCGTGTCACCGATTAGAACGAGCTACCAAAAATACAACAATAAAAATGTAAATAAAAGGAATAGAAACGATCGTCTCCCCTCTACGAGTCCGAATACGGCTTTGGTTCGTGAATTGGACGACGAACGGTGACGGAATAGCAAATTTACGACTTCGGAAACCTGTGTTCATCTTTCTCTCTCTCGATAAGCTCTCTCTTTTCTCTAATTTTTCTGTAAATTATGAGACTAAACTCCTCTCTATGACACCTAGCAAACACATGCAAATGTGTTGGCAAGGTTTTACCTCTTTCGTATTTACACTCCCGGAATTTCTTAAGTTCTTATTATGAAATCCCCCAACATTCTATTAACTACCCAATTATCTAAATGGGTGTTTGTCTAAGTCCCGTAAGGGTCCCACACGTGGTCCCAATTATTTTGTGAAGTTTCTATCATACCTACCATTTATGAATCTTTTCAATTATGCCCTTACTTGGGTATCCAAACTGATACCAAATGCTAACACATATTGCAGTATAATATTAAGGCATCTTAAACATATAAAATACATCTAACATGTAAATGCAAATTTTATTATCCGGCCCTTCACTGGGTCCCACTTCAATACCTATCTCACCTCACTCGGGACTTTTCCAACTGTGTTCTTTACTGAACACTTTCCACGGGTGAGTCCAAGCCTCCCCTTAATTCATTTTTATACACTAATTATGACCATTAATGCATACTAATCTGAATATTTAATCCTTTTCCAGGGTACAGGTGTTACAAGATATGGTCGTATGTAATATATATGTTGGGCTATTTTACTTTTATGATGAACTTAGAGTTTCCTTTTGTTTAGCAAGCTTCTACATAAAATTATATTTTATTCTTTCATTTTCTTTTGTGTATTGTTGGGTAAAGAAGGCACTAAGGGCAAGCTTCTCATCTTATCAAATTGTGCAGATTTGATAGACATGCGGCAAGGGTGGCTCAGTGGTTGTATCCCGGAGACGGCATGCTATTTCCTTCTACACCGGGTAATACCTGTAGAGGGAGTGTATCGTCTCAAGAGAGCGTAATCGCATCTCTTCTCAGTCACCCTCTTATTGGTTCTATTCAATGGTGGAATTGACGGTGATTCTATTATGGTGAATTCTTTGAAGGCTATTTTTTGGATTATTCTCCAACAATTTGAGACGATACTAACGGAGGATAATGTGAGCGGTAAGAATTTAGTTTTTTATTTACGGATACTATTCCCATGACTAAGGTATGTTTTCTAAATTTGTTTCTTTCAGATATTATATTTGATGGAACGAGTGGGGGTATTAAATTTGATAATTTTAATGATTTTTTATTCTCCTGAAAAGTAGCAAATTGAACTAATGCTTGTACAAGACTAATGAAAAGTCTAAGTGGTGATATATAAACCAAAGCACATGATGTTTGATCTAATTAAGTGGGACCTTAATCAAGTGGGATCTTGTTTGGTTAAAAATAATTGAAAACTAGTTTGTTTTGAAGATTGTGTGAGGAATATATCATATCCATTAAATTAATGCTTATATGGGTATATATATACTATCCTTTCTGGTGCTTTCATATGACCAAGAGGTAGTCACTGTCAAACAATGCACTCTCTGGTAAAGTATTGTTGATAATCTTTACTGGAAAAATCTTCAAATTGGAAACCAAAAATGAAATGGGCCAAGGCGCAGACCAGGTCGCTCTCTTTAGGTTGATTTCGCGCCTTCTCGGTCTTCTCACCGGTGCAAAGGATGGTGGTCAACCCCCAGGATACAATAGCCCAATACACACTGATAATTCTATCTAGTTTTATGCACTAAACTGAATAGAAAAAGAACTACACCGAAAGCTCAAAATAATTCTATAATGCTCTGAAAATAATAAGCAATTGTCAATTTATCAAGTAACTACCAGAATTTGACATTCACGAAAACCTCTGTGAAGCAATTGTCAAATGCTATAATCAAACACTCAATGTCTTGAAAGGACAAAAAAGCATGATAGATTCTAGAGAGAGAGAAAGGCTGTAAGTAAAGTTCTTGTTATTTTTTCTTTTCTTTTGTGTACACTATGACGACATATTTACTCCATATATGTATATATACAAGAAAGTAAGTAAACGTTATGTACAAAATTGGGAAGGAAGAAAAGTGGTCAAATCACTTAAATTGAGCCTAGAGGAGGGATTCATGGGGTTGTGTAGACCAAGTCAAAGATAAGATTTGACACACCCATTAAATGCAATTCTTTTCTAGAACAAACTTATTATCTCACATTAATATATATATATATATATGTATATATTCTTTAAAAAAATTCCAACAATTCTCCACTAATTTTTTAACAAAAATAATGAATTGTCTAACTGGGCATACAGAATAATAACTAATAGTGTTATGCATAAATAAAGGTGAACACCGTCTTGAACCTTTACATAGTGAAAATATTCAAAGCATAAGAATTTGAGTGAGTCTTGAACTCAGATTCTTTTGTATACAACGAGTATTTTTCACGCATAAAACTTATCATGGTGTAGTCTCAAAAAAGCCAGCACATTACGGCCTTGTACTTTATCCCGGTGACATGAATGCTCTAGAGAATTTGCCTAATCAAATCTCATAGGAAGCGGTCACCACTTCCACATTCACTAGGTTAGTCTATCAAGAGTGCTCTTACAACTGGACATCCCGTCCATAAGAACCATAGAACTCATTAAGAGTATAAACTCAACCCCCAAATCGCTATAGGATATCATGCTAATCACAAGTATGGGATAAATAAAATGCATGATTCACCCAAATTACTATGTGACTTGTTCTTATCCTTTGAACCTGGTTCTTGGGATCTCCAGTCTCCAGGTTGGGTTACCATCACATGTAGTTCAATTATTAATGGGCTTAAGTCCCATACCCTTAGAGGTACTCCATACATTTTCTCTTACCAAAGTTTTGGTTAACGGATCTGCGAGATTATCTCCTGACCTCACAAAATCAATAGTAACAGAACCCTCCGAAATAAACTCTCTCACAGTACTGTGCTTACGACATATTTGTCATGATTTTCCATTATAATATTGGTTTTGTACTCTTCCTATGGTAGCAGTACTGTCACAGTGTATCAAAGTAGCTGGAACTAGCCTAAGCCAGACAAGTACATCTAATAAGAAGCTACGCAACCAACTAGCCTCTTCGCTAGCTGAAGACAATGCAATCAGTTCAGACTCCATGGTGGACTGAGCTACAATAGTCTATTTTTTAGATTTCCAAGAAACCGCTCCACCACCAATAGAAAAATATAGCCATTCATGGCTTTGGAGTCTTCCGATAGGCTATTTCAATCGGCATCACTGTAACCTTCAAATACAACGGGATACTTATTATAGAGAATACCCAAATTAATAGTTCTTTTTAAATACCTCAGTAGTCTACCAATTGCATTCCAATGTTTTATGCTAGATTTTCTAGTATACCTACATAGAACTCCTACTGCGTAGACTATATCAAGTCTAGTACAATCTGTAGCATATCTTAAACTCCCAATAATACTAGAATATTCCTTTTGATTAATAATGTCACCCTCATTAGAGAATAATTTAATACTCAGATCAAAAGGAGTACAAATAGGTTGAAATCAAAATAATTGTATTTTTTCAAAACTTTTTCAATATAATAAGATTGATCAATAGAAACGCCAATAGGAGTTCTTGTATTTTTAATCCCCAAAATTACATTGGCTTCACCCAAATCTTTCATATCAAAATTAAGTGACAAGAAATTTTTGGCCTCTTTTATATTCTCTAAAGTTGAACCAAAAATTAATAAATCATCCACATATAAGCATATCATAACACATACTCCATCATTGTATTTATAATAAATACATTTGTCACTTTCATTGATTTTGAACCATTTGAAATAATTGTTTGATCAAATTTTTCATGCCGCTGTTTGGGTGCCTGTTTTAAAACACATAATGATTTAACTAGTTTACAAACTTTATTTTTAGGGTCAACTAGATAAAAGGGCATTCTATTGTAAATATGTTGATTTAAGGATAACTTAAAAAAATATGTTGATTTAAGTCCCTCAATTTATTCTTGGACAGATAAACCCTCCCTGCCCAACTTGCCACACACGCGTGCACACAGGTTAGCATTCTTCTCAACCAAATACCAACGGCAATAAAAATTTGAAATCACAGCCAAAAGTGTTACCCGCAACACGCGCACCGAGCTTGTCCCTTCCACTCATACCGTGTGAGTGAGTACACCATAGCAGGGCTCATCTCTATTTTTTTTTTTTTTTTAAAAAAACTTTAAACCTCCATAACTTTTAATCTACAACTCCATTTTATAAAGATTTTATACCGTTGGAATCGTGTCGACGAGACCTACAAAACTAGTACCATTGTTGATATGTTTTGTGCAAAAAAACAAAATGCAAAAATTTACATGCCTTGTTCTTGGTGAAAACTTCACCAATGTTTCACCATATTTTGAATTTGGTGAAATTTCACCATTATACACTATTTTGAGCACATTTTAAAATAATGGTGAAATTTCACCACTTTTAATTCTGAATGTCAAAACTTGTGAAATTTATGAAATTTTTCACCACAATCATAATTTCACCACTGTTTCACCATATTTCAATAGTAGTATTTCAATAGTAGTGAAATTTCATCCCAATCATAATTTGGGTGTTTGATTTGTCTAAGGTGCAGTTTGGTATCATAGTGTTTTTACATTGTTTTGTGGGCTGGTCAAGCATGGGATTCCTATTTCTAAGGGGCAGGTTAGAAATTTCACATAACTAGTTGCGTGAAATTTAAATTTCACATAAATTTCATTACAGTTTTACCACATGTTAAAAGTAGTAAAAATTCACCACTTTAATTTATCCACATTGAAAGTGGTGAAATTTCACCATTGTTTTAAAAAACGAGGCTATTATTGCATGTGATTTTTTTTGGCTCAAAACATATAAACAATGGGACTAGTTTTGTAGATCTCGTCGACACGATTTCAACGGTATAAATTTTGAGAAAAATAGAGTTATAGATCAAAAGTTATAGAGGTTTAAATTTTGAAAAACTTTTTTAAAATGGGCAATGCTATAGTGTATGCACTCATATCGTGCTAGTGATGAAAAAGCTGACACGCGCGCGTGTGCTCGTCTGTTTGTAAAAGTTAGCACTCATACCGTACATGTGCAAGGGTAAATCTGTCTTTTTGATTTTATTTTGTCCTTTGTCTAAGATATTTACTTGGTGAAGGACCTGAAACAAAGCGAAAATAATTAGTTATCTTTAAACCACTATATTTCCCTATCTAGGGACTCCCATATAATTTTCCCTCATTTTTATTATTCGGATCAATAAAACCCTCAGGTTGATCCAAATAAATTTCCTTCTCTAATTCTCCATTTAAAAAAGTTGTTTTAACATCCATTTGATGAATATATAAATCATGAATAGCAGCAACAGCTAACAAAACTCTAATAGAAGAAATACGAGTAACTAGAGAATACGTATCAAAAAAGTCGATATTTTCCTTTTGTTCAAATCCCTTGGCTACAAATCTAGCTTTACATTTTTTAATAGAACCATCGAGTTTAAGTTTCTTTTTAAGAACCCATTTACTACCAATGCTTTTACACCCAGGTGGTAAATCAACAAGTTCCCAAGTACGGTTGGATGTAATAGAGTTCATCTCATCCTGATTGGCTTCTTCCAGAAATTGGCTTCTGAAGGGTTAAGAGCATCCTCTAAACAAGAAGCATCTCCTTCCAGATAAAATGTATAAAAGTCATGTCCAAAGTCTTTTGAGAGCTTAGCTCTCTTACTTCTACGAGGTTCAGATTCTATGTCATTATCTCTATTACATACCCAAGAATCAATGGGTCTGGAAGGGACATAAATAGGAGGTTGGGAACCCCCCACTATCCCTTGATTTAAAAGGAAATCTATCTTCACAAAAACCAACATTTATAGACTCAAAAATAACATTTTTTTAATATCTAAAAATTTACTAGCCTTACTGTTAAAAGCATATCCCAAAAATGCACATTCTACAGCTCTACTAGCAAGTTTATGTCTCTCAGGATCAGAAAGTCTAACATGTGCCAAACAACCCCAAACTCGAAAATAATTTTGAATTTGGCTTTCTATTTTTTCAAAGCTCAAAAGGAGTAATTTTTGTTTTAGAGTGGGGAACTCTATTTAAAACATAACACACAGTCAATAAAGCCTCTCCCCAAAGGTTAGAGGGAACTCCTGAACTCACAAGTAAAGCAACTACAAGTTCTGTAAAAGTCCTATTTTTATTTTCGGCTGCACCATTCATTTCAGGCGAATAAGGAGCTGTAGTTTCATGAATAATACCGTGGGATTCTAAAAAATTACTAAATTCTCTTTCTCCATATTCCGTGTTTCTATCAGTTCTAAGCCTTTTAATTTTTCTTTCAAATTGATTTTGAACTTCATTTAAATAAATCTTAAAAGCATCAAAAGCATCATTTTTAATTTTTCTAAAGATAAACATATATGTATTTTGACAAATCATCAATAAATGTAATAAAATATATTTTTCCACCACGTGTCAAAATTCCTTCAAAAATTCACATAAATCACTATGAATTGATTATAATAACTCAGAATTTCTAACAACGCTTTTATGTGGTGTTTTTGCAATTTTTGCTTGACTACACGAGATACAAGGCTCAAATTGTTCATTACTTAAACTAGGAATTAATCCAAATCTACTCATATTATCCACATAATTTTTTTTTTTAATATGATATAGCCTAGCATGCCAAACATTCATAGAAGTAGACAAAATAAAAGTAGAAGTAGAGCATTTATTAATTTCAGAAACATTCAACTTAAACATGCCCTCACATGCATATCCCTTTTCCAACAAACAATCCAGACTTAGCAATTACATACTGATCACCCCCAATAGTTTGGCTAAAACCAGCCTTATTAATCAAAAAACCAGAAACTAAATTTTTCCTAATCTTCGGAGTATGCAGTACATCCTTCAAAATCAATTTCTTTCCGGAGGTAAAATTTAGCTCGACATTGCCAGTACCCAAGACCTTGGTGGAGTGTGAATCACCTAGTAAATCTTTTTCATTCTCCACAAGAGAGTAGCTCTTGAACCAGCCACGATTGTTACACACGTGCCTCGATGCCCCGGTATCAATCTACCATCCTTCGAAAACCGTCATGGAATTTACTTCCGTAATCATAGCCACAAGTGGCTCTTCGGCCACGTTAGCCTGAGGAGCAGACTGGCTCTTCCGGCAATTCCGAGAAAGTGCTCGGGATATCCACAAACAAAACATCTGCTGGAATGATTTTGCCTTGAAGGAGGTCCTTGGTTCGTATTCTTTTTGAAATGGTTATGACTCTGGTTTGGAATAAATGTTTGCTTTTGCCCAAAATTATTTTTCTGCCCATTTTTATTTTTAAAATTTTTATGGGCTAATTTCAAAACTTTATTTTTATTTTGTTGGGGGCTAACAATATTAATTTTGGCTGGCACATAATTTTCCTCTTCTTGGTGTTGTAGTCTAGATTCCTCCTCGATTCGGAGTCTCACAATTATACTCTCCATAGAAAACTCTTTCGACTTGTGCCTTAAGGAGTTCCTGAAGCCCTTCCAAGAGGGGGTGCAGTTTATCAATTAAAACTGCGACTTGGAATTGTTCATCTATTTTCATCCCCTCTGAAAGAATTTCATGAACTATTTTTTGATGTCCATGGCATTGTGAGACAACCGATTTTTTGTCTACCATTTGATATTTTAAATAACGACTTATAACGTTTTTTTTTGCTCCGACCTCTTCAGTGTCGTATTTCTTTTGAATTGCATTCCAAACATTAGCAACCATTAGCAACACGGTATAAAAATCGTAAAGCTTGTGTGAAAGCCCATTGAGGATGTAATTTTTGTAGTTGAAATCAGTAGCTTCCCAATTTTGTGCTTGATGAGATTTCGCGGGTTCTAGCATATCCTAGTCCCTCGGGTTTGGTTTGTCAACAACAAATGCAACTTTCAGCAAAGATAGGTAGAACACCATCTTGGTTTTCCAGCACTTGAAGAGTTGGCCTTCGAACAGGAAAGGGAGGTTTTGACTATTGTCGCTGACAGAAGCAGATTGGCTTCCATGAGGCTATTCAACCTTAAAATTGTTGATAATCTGTACTGGAAAAATCTTCAAATTGGAAACCAAGTATGAAACGGGCCGAGGCACGGATCAGGTCGCTCTCGTTAAGGTTGATTTCGTACCTCCTCGGTCTTCTCACCAGTACAAAGGATGGTGGTCAACCCCCAGGATACAACAATATACAATGATAATTCTATCCAGTTTTATGCACTAAACTGAATAGAAAAAGAACTACACCGAAAGCTCAAAATAATTCTGTAATGCCCCAAAAATAATAAGCAATTGTCAATTTGTCAAGTAACTACCAGAATTTGACATTCACGAAAACCACTATGAATCAATTGTCAAATGTTGTAATCAAACACACAATGTCTTGAAAGAACAAAAAAGCATGATAAATTCTAGAGAGAGAGAGGCTGTAAGTAAAGTTCTTGTTATTTTTTCTTTTCTTTTTGTGTACACTGTGAAGACATATTTCCTCCATATATGTATATATACAAGAAAGTAAGTAAACGTTATGTACAAAATTGGGAAGGAAGAAAAGTAGATAAAATCACTTAAATTGAGCCTAGAGGAAGGATTCATGGGGTTGTGTAGACCAAGTCAAAGATAAGATTTGACACACCCATTAAATGTAATTCTTTTCTTGAAAAAAACTTACTATCTCACATTAATATATATATATATATAGATTTTGTTAAAAAATTCCAACAAGTATATATATGACATCTTCCACATCCTTCATCTATGATAGATGAATACATGCATGTGCACACAATGTTATTTTTGGGAGTGATTTTAATACTGCAACAGCTTTTCAGACTTAGTGGTCAGTGACCAGTGTGCCTTTAAGTCAATGTGCAACGGTTGAAAATTAATGTTAAGATTGAGAACCGTACTTACCTAGAAGATATGAATTTTTGGACAAGAGACCTTATGAATTTTGAAACAATAGATTATAACTTTGGTTTCTCTTAATTAGATGAGCTTCAACCTCGGTTACCTCAATATAAAGTTATTGGAGAAATTATTTGAAATGATCATCTCCATATTGAGAATTTGAGATTGTGAAAATTATAAATTTTAGAGATTACATGCATGAGCACGCATGAAAATTTGAGGGATTTAAATTTTTATTCAAAATAGGGATATAATTTTTTTGTGATATGCGCTAGGCTTGAAATTTTATTTGAAAGGGTGGTGAGGAAATTTTTGAAAAACTGATAAGGCTTTAATATTATTTTGGCTTCCAAATATTTTTGTTAATGAACCATATCTATATAATGGGTTCTAAATTGTAAGTCATGGATTTTTCCATAGTGGGGGCTCTAATAAAAATATTGAGTTGTATTGGTATAATTTTGGCTTTGAAAAAATTAAAACTTGGTGTTATATCCAGTTTATGTAATGCATTTGGTAATAGCACACAAACTAGAAATCTATAATGAATAGTCCACGCTTGCAAGGAATCTATTATAACAGATCCTTTTTGAGTTAAAAGCCTTATTTTTCGGACATTACCTTTTGATTGTGTCGTGCGAGAGGAGGATGGTATTTCTATATTACAATTGATGAAGATTGGAGAAATTTTCGCACAATCAACTTTAATTTTCTATGTTACAATTTTTGAAGATTGGAGAATCAACATCATGGAATCATCGTCATTTTTCTGTATTTATGTTTCATCATCATCGTAGATTGCAGAAATTTTATCAACTATAGAGTATCGCACTTAAGCAAACTTTGATTGATGTTTTGAATGTAGATTGAAGTTTCAGCAAATTTCAATCTTAATTGAAGTTTTTCTGATTGAATATTTTAGATTCAAGTTTTGAGATTGGAGTTTTTGATATCGCGAAGCAGTTAAGGACGTTTGGTTGAAGTTTCAGTTTTCGATGTAAGTTTTTGCTATTGAATTGCATGTCGGCCTATTTGATTCGTGATTGAATTTTTTGTTACAATGTTTTTTTAATTCTGAATATGTTATTGAATTTTCACTGATTTAGTTGAATTGGTGTTGTTTTGGTTCGAATATGTTTTGTTTTTGTGTCATTTTAAGTTATAGTAAATCGCGATTGATTAGGTCATTTATTCGCTGTATGAATTTTTGTAAATTTTATTTGAATGTAGTTTTTTGTTTTGTGAATTTGTTGTTTGATGATAGTATGTAAAATTTCACAATTTTTGATCTATGTGCTTAGCGTAGGTGTGTTGGTATTGAAATATGAGTTATTGTTCTGTGTATAAAGTTTATTAAATTTCTCAAGTTCTGATCGAGTTCTTAGGTATTGGTTAATGTAGTTCTTTTTGGTATGAAAGTTGTGAAGGTTTTCAGGAATTGCTTTGTGAAAATAGTATGGGAATTTTAAGGAGTTTTGTTCTATGTAGTTCTTATGTATTGGTGAGTGTAGTTGATGTTGGTATTTTGAAAGTGTTGTGAAATATGAGTAGTTCTGTCTATAAAGTTTTGGTAAATTTCTCAAGTTTTTATTGAGTAGTCATGTTTGTTGTTAATGAATGTTATTTGTTTTCTGTTTTTGTATTTGATGTTGCAATATACTTTTGTGATGGATATTGTGAGCACAGATTATCAGTTGGTGGTATTGTGCAGTTTTAGAGGTGAAACTGCTATTAAGAGAATGTGTGACATAATGTTGTATTATGATTTGTTGAGTTTTATTTCTGGGAGGTGGGGTAAGGATATTAGAGAATATGTTAATATTTGTTACCAATTACCTGGACATGATAATTGTATGTTGGATAGTGAAGAAGACTTTAGTAACATGAGGTACACTGTCAAATGTTTTAATATGAATCGCGTTGAAATTGATGTTGTTGAGTTAGATGGGGGTTGTGGTGAAGAATTTGTGGAGGATGATTTGAAAGTGGGACGGTTGAGCATTATAAAGGAATGGAGTCTGAAGTAGATTTGCTTCCTAGTTTTTCTTCTAAGCCTCTTATGCAGCCCATTGAGGTTATTGGTGATAACAAGAAGGATTATGGTCTTGATATCATGTACCATCATGCTTAGTTAGGTGTAGAGAATGCAAGAAAAGAAATTTATGGAGACCACTCATTATCTTTTGACAAGCTAAAATCGTATTTCAGGGAGGCAGAGAGATGTAATCCTGGAAGTCGTTTAGTTTTGGATGTTCATCCGGATAGTCGGCGTTTTGAGCGGTGTTTTGTTACATTTGGTGCGTCTATTCAAGGTTTTAATTGGATTAAGCCTATGATTTTTTTGGATGGGACGTTCTTGAAAGGTAGGTACAAAGGAGTATTGCTTGGTGCGACATGCAAGGATGGTAACACAGGTATTTTGTTTTGTATTACGTTTGTAATTGTTTAATTTCCAGTTTAATTAATGTTTGATGTGTTGCTGAATGAATGTTGTGAAATTTCTCAAATATTCTCTGGTTTATTTCTTAGTGTATTGCTTTTGTGTTTTTAATCTTTTGTTGATGTCTTTGTTTGTTGACGTCTATTTGAGGTGTTTTTAGTCTTGCATATGTTGTTGTTAGCTCTGAGGATACAAATAATTGGACGTGGTTCTTAAAGGAGTTGCGAAAGATTTTAGATCTTAATCGGAAAATAACCTTCATTTCTAACCGTAACGCTGGCTTGATTGAAAAAGTTAAAACAGTATTTCATGAGCACTTCCATGGTTATTGCTTGTTTCATTTGAAATGTAATTTGCGTGATAAGTTTAGAGGTGTCAGTGGAAGTTTTAGAGAGCGGATTGTTTTCAAGTTCAGATTATTTGCATATGCACCTGATGCAGAGAAATTTCACAAGGAATTAATTAGAGTCATTGTTGGTTGAAGGTGGACAGAGGGTGAAAGATTTTTTTGCGTGATTTTCCACGGGAGAAGTGGGCACATGCCTATTTTAAGGGACAGAGGTATGGTGATATGTGTTCAAACATAGCAGAATCGTGGAATTCTAAGATTTTGGAAGCACGACATTTACCTATTACGAGTATGATAGATGAGATTAGATTGTCTAGTATGAAAGTTATGGAAAAGAGGAGAAGCGAGTGCAAGAAATGGCCCGGTGTTCTTTGTCTAGTCATGGAAACAAAGTTGCAAGTTGCATTGGATGAGGGTAGGACTTGGAATTTTAGCAATGCAAATGAGGACATATTTGAAGTACATTGTTATCCTTCTGTGTTTGTTGACATCAAATTGCGGGTATGTTCTTGTGGACAGTGGCAGCACCATTGTTTTCCTTACTCACATGCTGCAGTGGTGCTCTTAAAAAGTTCTCTAGTTACTCGGAAGGCAATAACTGATTATATTGAGCCTTACTTTTATTCTGAATATTATGCAAAGTGCTACTCATGTTCTATTTTTCATGTTTCAACATCTAGCATTGGTAATGATATTGTTGCTGATGGTTCCATTCTTCCGCCAGTTGAGAAAAAGTTACATGGAAGGCCTAAAAGTAAGAGAATCCCGTCTTGAGGAGAGAAAGTTCGGGAAATAACGTGTGGTCGGTGTGGAAAAAGGGCGAGGCATAATCGGAAGACTAGTAAAACTTTTATAGCTTAGCGCATACTGGAGGGGTATGGTATTGGAGACATAGTTTTTTTTTTCTTTTTCCTTGTTGTTTTGGATTTTATATTGTGAAGATTTGTTTTCATACTTCTGAGGAATTATTGACTACTATTTTAGATTGGTTTTTCAATTCTGAATTGTCGACATTTATTTGTTGAGAAATTTCTCAAGCTCTATATAGTACTCTCTTTTTTTTCTTGGAATTTAATGTGTCAAACATGTTCTGGATCCGTTCAAACAGTGATTTTCTGATGTCAAAGTGTGATATTTTAGATCGTTTTGTTCATTATGTTTTTTGTTCGATTGTGATTAATTTTTTTTTATTGATTTTTCAACTTTTGTTGCGGAATAGTTGTGATTGATTTTTTATTGACTTTTTTTTCTTTGGAAAAGTTGTGTAATTTGTTGACATGTTTGTTAAAAGAAAATTTCATATGTATGATTGTTATGTGATTTTGGCTGATAGTGGTTTATTGTTTTTGTATCAAGAAGTAAATTATTCCAAAATGTTGATAAATTTCTCAACATATGTTGATATAGTCAATATAGATCTATTCATTGTCGATGCTTTCAACAACATTCACAAAAAAGTGCCATTCATATTGTCATGAGATTTGACAAAAGTTTTTCAAGTTTTGTTGTGGAAAAGTTGTGTAATTTGTTGACATGTTTCTTAAAAGAGAATTTCATATGTATTATTGTCATGTGATTTTGGCTGATAATGGTTAATTGTTTTTCTATCAAGAAGTAAATTATTTCAAAATGTTGATAAAAATTTCTCAACATATGTTGATGTAGTCAATATAGATCTATTCATTATCTATGCTTTCAACAACATTTACAAAAAAGTGTCATTCATATTGTCATGAGACTTGACATTTGTTTATGTAAACGTTAAGCTGTGTGTCAACATTCTTTATGATGAGGTAAATGATTATAAACAAGTAGATAAATTTCTCAACATATATAGTCATAGTCAATGTAGTTCTATTCATTTTCAACAGCTTCAAAAACATTCACAGTAAAATATCATCCACATTGTCATGAGATTTGGAGAATTATCAGAATGCTATCATACTACATTAACTATGCATCATATAACAAAAAAGTTGTTTATGTAATGTATCTTTCCAAAAGTATCTAGAAATTTCTCAGGTTTCTGCCTGGTGACATGGTGCTTCAATGTTTGTTCTCTTCAACAATTCTGACAAAGATGATCTCTTTTGTTGCAGAAATTCTGTAATCATTTGTGCTCTCATCTTTGTGGCATCATACTCCTTTCTTATTTTTTTCATTGGAGAATATCTTCTTCATAGGGTAGCAGATGATAACTCCACAGTCAAGTCTACAATAGGGGAAAAAATAAAGGGTTGTTAGGATAGGTTTTTATTGAGAATTTTGAATCATTTGTGTAGAAGTTAAGTTGAGTTTTGAGTTGTGCATTAGTTAGTTGTACTTACAAGCCTGACTTCTATTGCGGTGTATTACAGATTTGCTTCAACGGTATTACAACTTCCTGTGTTGTCAAAGTTGATGGATGAGACTTTTTCCCTTTCCAGTAGTCCTCGACATAGTTTTTCTGACAAATAATAGCAGCATTTGTTAGTAATATTCAATGGTTTAGTTTTTTAGATATATGACATGTTGAATGTATTATGTGTACCATTAGCTTCATGTCTTTCAGATGAGGGTCTTTTCCTTTTGTGTTTCTTGGTTGTTGTGAGTTATAGAACTTCCAATTTGCTTCCTCTTCGTCTAAAACAGCCAATGCCCAGTGGTTTGCTACAGTTAAATTGCCTTTTGAGAGTAGGGAAAAAATTTTGTATCGAAAATTTGAATTTTCTCTACTCATGTGGATATCCAGATTTTGTGTCAGGCCTTGGACGTCATCGCGAACCCATGTTTGTTTAAAAAAAGTTGATTAGAGCTATGATAAGTGAAGTTTTTATGAAATTTATATTGTTTTTTTTTTAGTTTTGTACAGTACTTACCAGACATAAGCTTCCGAAAACAAATGAAGTTCCTGCCTGGGAATTATCATGCTGCTGAAACTGACCTTTACTTTATCTGTCTATGAGTAACTTTGAATAGCATTCAATTATCTTGTAAAAAATGGAGATGTGTTAGTTATATGTTGTAGAATGAATTGTTTTCTAAATTGAAAACAATGGAGATGTGTAAAGTCTGATTTACTGTATTCAAAAGAGAGGTCTCTTCTAAAATTGTGATTATGTCCACCTCATTGATTAAGTCTACAAATCCTGACAACTCGAATACTGTTGTGCTGTTGGGAAATAGAACAATAAGATAGATGAATATTGTAGAGACATGATTTATAAATTTATTTTTTGCGTAGTAGCAATTGTACTTACAATGGTTCTTGCAACTGTAAAATGAAATCCAGAAGTTTTTTATCATGTTCACTCAACAGCTTGAAGAATTCTGTTCTTGGTATTTTTATCACTTTTTCTGGGATTTTTTTCACATCATTGGTGTTTCATTGGTATCTTCAGATGTTTCTCTGCCATGCTTCCTTTCAGCCAATTTTTTTGCAATCCATTTTTCTTCCCTTGCTTGCTGTTTCTGTCTCTCCAAAGTGTCATAGAGGAAGCACTTTTCTTTCTTCTTCTTTTTCCTGATCTTTTTCTTGATTCCTCGGACCAATGAGCTCAGCAAGATATCTTTGTCAGGATTACTTTTATATTCAGGCTTGCCATTCTGTTCTTCTTGAAGATCCATCTGATTTACAAGAACTTTATGTTTAATATCCATATGTATAAATTGTTGCTTGTTGAGAATATTGATTTATCTTGTGAAATTTATCAAGTTAATTTAGTTTTTCAAGTAGATAATGTAAACTGTTGTTTCATATTTTTTTTAAGATAATTGTTGAGAAAATTGAGGGACAAAGATGTATACAAATAAGTTTTTATAGAGATATACCTCCATGAAATTAAGCTGTACTTGTGGATCGATTGTCTCTGCAGCAACCTGCTCTTCAATTGTACTGTCATGCATTACTTTTTGTGTAACATCTTCTATGATTTTTGCTTCTGTTCCTGTATTCATCTTTCCTTCTTGGACATCCATCTGAGTGTCAAGGAATTTATCCTGAATATGCATTGTGTCATAAAGTTCACTATTGTATCTTTTCAGCAAGATTGTACGTTTGCTATCTTTTCAACAGCATGATTGTCAGAAGTTGAAGTTTTTGAAATTGCGCGTAAAAGTTTGTTGTTTAGAAAATAAATGTTTGTTGTCAAATTTATCAACTTTAGTCATTTTTTCAGGGAAACACGTTTACATGTACATATTTCATTTGTTAGACAACTGTTGTGTTGGATATGAGTTGGGGACCCTAATGGGGGCTCGGGGGCAGTGCCCCTGTATATAAGAAGTTTTTTTGTGTGATCATTTGAGGGATAAACATGTATAAAATTTGGTTTTTAACTTTTTGACAAGCAGTTTTGTAAATTTTAGGTTTATAGGAATAAGTTTTTATTGTAAACATGGCATCACAATAAAAAATTTACACATGTTCTGAAATTTATCAAAATTATACCTCTGTGGGTTTGAGCAGTACTTGTGGACCATGAAAACCGTTGTTTCATTTTTTTTTTAAGATAAGTGTTGTGAAAATTGAGGGACAAAGATGTATAAAAATAAGTTTTTATAGAGACATACCTCCATGGAATTGAGCTCCACTTGTGGATCAATTGTCTCTGCAGCAGCCTGCTCTTCAGTTCACTGTCATGCATTACTTGTTGTGTAACATCTTCTATGATATTAGCTTCTATTCCTATACTCATCTTTTCTTCTTGGACATCCATCTGAGTGTCAAGGAATTTATCTTGAATATCCATTGTGTCTTAAAGTTCACTATTGTATCTTTTCAACAAGATTGTATGTTTGCTATCTTTTCAACAGCATGATTGTTAGAAGTTGAAGTTTTTGAAACTGCGCGTAAAAGTTTTTCGTTCAGAAAATAAACTTTTGTTGTGAAATTTATCAACTTTAGTCATTTTTTCAAGGAAACACATTTACATTTACATATTTCATTTGTTAGACAACTGTTTTGTTGGAAATGGGTTGGGGACCCTAATGGGGGTTCGGTGGCAGCGTCCCCATATATAAGAAGTTTTTTTTTGTATGATCATTTGAGGGATAAACATGTATAAATTTTAGTTTTTTACTTTTTGACAAGCAGTTTTGTAAATTTTAGGTTTATAGGAATAAGTTTTTATTGTAAACATGGCATCACAATAAAAAAAATTTAGGGTAAAATGCATTTTGCACCCTCAAAATATACCATATTTTGCACTTTGATCCCTAAACTATCATTTTCTGCATTTTGGTCCCTCAACTATTATTTTGTGGTAGTTTGCCCCCTCCGTCACTTTTAGTGACGAAAAAAGTCACTTTTTAGTGACACCAAAAGTGACGCTGAAAGTGACAGAGAGGGCAAGCTGTCACAAAATGATAGTTGCGGAACCAAAATGCAAAAACTGATAGTTTAGGGACCAAATTACAAAACATGGTATAGTTTGAGGGTGAAAAATGCATTTAACCCAAAAATTCCCACATAATGTGTCCATAAGCCTTTACGTTATGCATTGTGGTCCTTATTTCTTCTTGTTTAACCTACAAGGATATGTTGGACAATTCAGTGACCATATCAAAAAGTTGTGAAATTTATCATAATTTCTGGGGCTGCTAATATTATGTTTTTTGTTTACTTACCATTTTTTCATCAATATCTGACAAGTCTGTTTCTCTTAGTGCCCTGTTCAACTTTAGCAAATTCCATCTCAGAAATGTTGGTCCATTACGCTTTCCTGATGGTCTCATGACACTGGTGTGCTCACAGAGCCAATACTGTATTCAAAAACAACAATAGTGTGAAAATGTATACATTTTTTATTTATTTTTATTTGTTTGTATGGAGGAATGTATACCTGTAGGATCATCACAAATTGTGTAACCTTAGAAGCATCTCCATATGATGATTCAATTGACCACAATAGTGTGGACAGAATGGAGTCCGCCCATGCGTAGTCGCTCATTTCTTCAATGTTTTCAATGTATTTTCATTTGGCAGTGCTACCAGTTGTTGTATAGAGGATGAGGACACATAGAAGTAGGCACAGGAGTCTCGCAACATCTTCAATGTCATTTGTTGATTTTCCTCGGATCGCCTTTATAATTGATGCTTTGATGTTGTCAGCAGTCATTCTAGTTGTTGTTCTGAATCTTCTTCTTACAAACGGTGTGGCTTTCCTTTTGTTGTATTTCAGATTCATCTTTGTATCCCCTGAGAAGATGCCAAAGATGAGCTTTATTTCTTTGGGAGTGATTGGTATGAAAGCTAGGCCTATTTCAAATGTTCTGTCTGATGCTCTGTATTGTTCAATTATTCTTTCAGACAGTCCATCCTTTTTGCTTAGGTATTTTATTTTCTTGTTGATCAATGCTTGAAAAATGAACCAGAATGGTGTCTTTTTAAGCTCTTCAATATGGTCTTCCTTCAGCTCTAAAGTTTCCATGAATGATACCATTCCAACAAATGTGCACCGGTATGATGGTAGTGGCTTTTCTGGACTTAAAGGATGTTGTCGTTTGTTTGCAATAGCTGCAATATGCAAAAAACAATTTGTGAGTTATACATATGAAAATGACTGAGTTATATGTTGTTGTTTGGTCTGTTTTTATCAACCTGAAGTTTGGATTAAAAATTTTTGTGAAATTTCCCAACTTAATTTAGTTCTTCACATATTATATTCATGTCAAATAGATCTAATAATATAACACTCAGGGAACTGAACTGCAAATCATCAAAATATTTGCACAAGTATCTCTATTAATAGCTTCAAAGCTATTTTGTAATTCTCTCTGCATGGCCTTCCCAATTGCATTCTTCACTCCAGTGCTATCCATGCAAAGAGATCGAAAAATATATGTTTATTATAAGACCATGATCAGTTTGTGACATATATGATGCCATGTTTATAATGTTAAATTGATCACTGAATTTTTCAAATTATACAATTTTATTTACAGAAACTGAAAACAAGCCTTCTTTTGAGACAAACAATAGTTGTGAAATTTCACAAGTATTTAATATTTTCACAATCTATGTTTGTAATTTGAATGTGATCATAGAAATTAGTGCAATTTTACACGTTCAACTACAGAAACTAGTTGTTAAAATTTCAAAAGTATTCAACATTTTGACATACTGTGATTCTAATGTGAATGTGATAAGTGAATTTTTTCAAGTTTTACAAGTTTATATACAGAAAATGAAGACAAGCATGTTTTTCACAGAAAATTTAGTTGTGAAATTTCACAACTAATCAACACTTTGACATTATGTGTACATGATTACTGAATTTTGTGAAATTGAAAAAGTTTTAATATAGAAACCGAAAACAAGTATGCTTTTCAAACAAAAACGACTATGTGAAATTTCACAACTATTCAACATGTTGATATAAGTTTTTGAAATTTCGCGACCAAGTTAGGTTTTCAGAGAGAGTGATATTAATGTTCATGTTCATGTAATTTAATAATGCGAAGATGATTAGTTATATGATGTCACATAAATGAACTTATGAAATTTCCCAACATAATCTACACAAATATGGATAATATCAAAATAATGTGATTTTCAATAAAAATTTCATATAAATGGACTGAGATCTACTATTTTATGCTATTTTTAGGTCTAGAAGAAACACATTTCCTAAACAATTCGAGGACGACAATGATATTGTGATTTTACAACAATTTTTTATATGTAATGAAGTAATTGTAAGCAGTGTTCATAGATATTTAAGGAGTTCTGATTTTTTCGACAAAATTTTTTTTTTTCAAAAACTAGAATAGAACCGTAAAATGTGTTTGAATCGAACAAATACTAGTGCTTAAAATGAATTTGCTTACCTTTTTTGCCCATTCTGTATCAAGGTGATGATGATTCTTCAATTGTAAGCTTGAAGAAATCGTATCAGATAGTAATGGAGTCCTAGGGTTTCGATTCTTCAGATTTGAATGATTCTTCAGTTCCAAACTTCAAATTTATACTTGAATGTTGAATGTTCATGATGATTTTGAATTCAGAAAGTGAAATTTTGAGATTGATTTTGAAAATTTTCAGGTATTTCACTCACATTGCTCGCATGCTTTTATGAGCTTGTCCCACTCTTTCTGTCCCTTTACTGAAATTTGGTTGAATGATTGGGGTAGTGTTGTCAAAATACTAAGGAGGGGACCTTGTCCCAAATATTTTTTGTAGTTATACTTAAACCCCCGTACTTTCCTTAATTTGGTTTAATTGCTAATTGCCCCTTGAAAAAATTACTTGGAAGTAGATATGCAAGAAGTTGGCGATTCTAAATAGTGGGGGCTTTTACAAAAATAGTACGATTTTGTATCTTAAAATGCTTGCAAAGTACTATGATAAGAGTGATGTCATTAATTTGACAACGTTTGTTTGCCTTGGATCTTGTCCAAGATGAAAAAGTGTGATTGCCTTGAATATTTTTCAAGATGATTATTTTGTGAATGCTTTGGACATTCTCCAAGATGAAAAATTGAGTTAGCCTTGGTTTTAATCCAAGATAATTAAATTTGATAGCTTTGGATATTTCCAAAATAACAGAATACCTTGAATTTGATTCAAGATGACATGAGAAGTGCATATTGAGAAATTTGTCATGATTTCTTAGAGTTAACCAAGATGAATTATGTGATACCATGGGATTTCCAAGATGATTACTTATTATTTGAATACCATTACTTGTGTAATGAGTTAGTTATAAAAAAAATAAAAATAAAAAAAGTATGAATTATGGTTTGCTCAACCAAAAGTTTTCCACTGTACTAGAAACGTATAGTAATGAGTTTTAGAATACCCTACTAGGTTATTCATTGTATACCATTGGCTATGTGATTATATTGGGAGGTGAAGTTATTTCTTGGAAAATAAAGAAAATTTATTGTAAAGTTCACCTTGAGGCTATAAGGTATAGTTTTAGCCTCAGCCAGTGAAGAAGCAGGTTGGTATGTGATTTTCTATATGAAACTTGAATGTTTCAAAAAAAAACAATACCACTTGTTTTGATCCATTGTCAAATTACTTCAATGATTGAAATAGTGTAATGAGTACTACAATGGAAAAAAAAAAAACAATATTGTGAGATCCTATATAAGTGATGTGATAATTCATGGAGATGATATTTATAAAAGCTTTAGCTAAAGTAAAGATCTGGATTGCATCGAGGAGGATAGGCCTAAAGCCCAATAAATGATAAATCACCTTATGATTTGTATAATTATACATAAATACATACAATTTTGATCATCAAGTTTTTAAAGCTTTTGGTGGACATTAAAGTCATATGAATAAAGGGCTCTATCAATTTGCCCAATAGATATAACATAATGCCCAACAGTAACACAGCCTTATGCTAAAGAATATCAATGTTCAAGTTCTCAATAGTCACCATGTGTGTAGATGTAGTACCCACAAATTTCCTCCTTTTATGAATTAGAATTCCTATTTCTAGTTTTGGATTTACAATCCTATACATGTATTTATAATGTTTATTATAAATTTCTGTAGCGTTTGACCTTATAATACTGTCGTATGTAATATATATATATATGGGTAGTTCTACGAGCAAAAACAAAATCTACAAACAAATAAACTAAATAATGTGTGTAAGTGGTGCTAACGTTGACGGGTTCTTTCTTAGACAACCGAAAATTTACTGAAAGTTATTTGGGACAGTAAAGAACCGGTTTTGTGGTTCATAAGTAAATTGGTTTCACAAATTTAAGTGTTTGATGAGTGTTAATTTCTTTTATAGGCAGATGCGAACTTACACAAGGGTAGGGGTGTACAAGGACCGATCGAAACCGAATAGACCAACCAAACCGAACCGATCGGTCAATTTTCTAAAAATTACTTTAAACGGAAACCGAACCGAAACGACTGAACCGACCAAAAATTGACCGAACTGACCGATTCGGTCGGTTTTTAAAACATGAAAAAATCGGAAAAAAAATTCAACCAAACCGACCGATGATCGAACACTCCTACACAAGGGCAAAGGGGGGCTCAAGCCCACCCCGAGATTTAAAAAGAAATTACATTAATAAAATAAAAAGCAATTTTACATTTAAGCCCCCCATCCCTCCCTCCCACCCAAATTTTTTTTAATAATAATAATTAATAACTCCATAATTTATAAGTATTTGAGTTTTGAAAAATTCATCAATATAACCAAATACTTTTGGTTGTATGAGACATTCAATTTTTTTGGTCTCAATTTGTAGAAACAATGTGTCATTTTGTTAGCTTTGGTGTCAATTAGTTGCCATTTGGTAATAACAATGCTACTATTTCTTAATTTTTGGGTAAATTACACTGATCTCCCTCGCATTTTAGAAAATTACATAGACCTCCCTTCTCGGTAATAGATGGATAATGTTTTTCAAGAACGAGTTTTTTCCGGCCCTGCCCATGACGGAATAATTGAAAGTACCAAACTGCCCATACGTTAAATCACACAAACCTCCCCTAAACTATGGTCTAATTACATGGACCTCCCTTATATTTTGAAAAATTACATGGGCCTCCCTTATCACCCACAAAACCCTAACTAGATTTACTGTGTGTGCAAATATATTATTACACCCTCAAACAAAACTTGATTTTTCAATGAGAACGGTTTTGAGTGATTAAACTTTTCATACAACAAAGAAGTGTATCTTTTAATTTCTTTAAATTCCTTCAGCTCCAAGAATTGCAATTACTTCAAGCATTTCTTCAAATTCTTTAATTTCATAATTTTAATTTCTTGGGTTTCTTTTTAAAATTAATTCTTCCTCTTTTCAATTTCTTCTTTTCATAAGGAGAAATACTTGCTTTAGAGTTAGGAATTCTATTAAGCACGTGACAAACAGTAAACAATATTTCCCCCCACCAATGAGAGGCTGCTTTGGAACTAAGTAAAATAGTAACTAATAAGTCAATAAAAGTTCTATTTTTTCTTTCAACTTTTCCATTCATTTCATAGGAGTAAGGGGTAGTTTTATCATGAATAATTCCATGAATTTTATACAACTCAATAAATTCATCAGAATCATATTCACGTCCTCTGTCACTATGGAACCTTTTTATTTTCTTATTATACTGATTTTCTATCTCATTTAGAAAATTTGTAAACATGTCAATTGCTTCACTTTTATTTTTCATAAGATAAACAAATGAATAGTTTGAACCGTCATCAATGAAAGTAATAAAATATCTTTTTTCCATTTCTACTTAGAATTCCTTCATATTCACAAATATCATAATGAAGTGGATCAAGTGGTTCGAATTCCCTAGTGATAGATTTATGAGGGGTTTTTGTGATTTTTGCTTGTCTCACATTTTTCAAAATCATTCAAAGATAGTTCTGGAATATATTATAAACTGCTCATGCTTTTCATAAGCCTCTTATGCACATGACATAATCTATCATGTCAAATATTAAAGGAACACAACATATATATACACAGAAGAAGCAATTTTATTGTCAACATTCAATTTGAACATTTCGTCAGTTGCATAACCCTTTATAACAAACACTCCTTTTTTAGTTAAAGTAAAAAGATCAACCCCAATAGTTAGAATAAATCTAGCCTTGTTGAAAAGATAGACTAAAACAAGATTCTTCCTTATTTCTGGAGTGTGTAAGACATCTTTGAGAATGATAGTCTTTCTAGAAGTAAACTTTAATTGAACTTCTCCAGTACCAGCAACAATAGCGGTGTGGGAATCACCAAACAACAATTTCTTGTCCTCAGCATCAAAATAGGATTTGAACATATTGCAGTCATAGCAAACATGGCAACAAGCACCAGCGTCTATGCACCCACCACCCCTCGAATCTTCCAACAATGTTAACTTCATAAATCATAGCAAAGCTCCTCAGTAAGATTTGCTTGAGGAACAACACGATACGGATTTTGATAGTTTCGATCCATATGATCGCGTTTGCCACAATTGTAACAAATAAACAGTCCAGCTTCATTTGTTCCAGAGGGGGGTATATTCCTATTATGATTTGGCTTCAGATTCTGAATCTATTTTTTGTTGTTGTGGTTCTTGTTCTGATTCTGGATTTGAAATTTTATATATTTTGCATTTGGTGAGGTTTGTTTTTGTTAAAATTTTGAGGTTTCTTGTTGTTGGAAACAACCAGAACCCCACCAATCTTTCAAATCTTGTTTTCTTGTCTCTTTCTCAATACGAAGGCATGTAATCAAACTTTTCAATGAAAATTCTTTGGTTTTGTGTTGTAGAACATTTTTGAAGTTTTCCAACTTTGGGGAAGCTTGTCAATAATGAAACTATTCATTTAAACCTATGCCTTCAAAAATAATTTCATGTGCAATTTGTTGCAACTCATGGGCATGAATTTCAACAGGTTTTTCATCTGTCATTTGGTATTTCAAATAGCAGCTCACTGTAAATTTCTTTGCTCCTACCTCTTTGGTATCATATTTTTTCTAAAGGGCTTCCCAAACATGTTTTGTAGTAGCACAATTTGAGTAGTAATCATAGAGGTTATTGTTAGGATTGTGCCTAAATTTTATTAGTGGAATTATTTCCTAATTGTGATTTGATTCCTTATTTGGTGGTTTCCTTGTCAAATAAGGATTCCTTTGATGGTGAAAGTTACCTATTTTATATAGGAATATTTGTGAGAGTATTCCTTGTTATACAAGACTTATCATAGGGGTAAATCCTACTACAACTAGGATTAGGACTCTACAATTTATATAAATATAGGGCTTACTCAAGGGATTGATAAGATTGGTTGAAAATCTTCTACATACACAAGAGAGGGCTATAAATTAATGAAGGAGAGATTAGTTTCTAGCAATTGTGTGTGTCACATAACTTAGTTGGAGAGTTATACACATGAGGTCTTGAATGCTTGTAATCTTCATATTAATTGAGGTAATCGCCTTTGCACGTGGACGTAGGCATTGTTGGGCCGAACCACATTTAAATCTTGTTGTGTTGGTTTGCTTGATTTTTATTTCATGGTTGTGTCGTTCTTGTTCTATTTATCTCCATAATTGTGGGTATGGTTTTTCTTGTTATGATTGTGGGCCCTTTCCTAACAAGTGGTATGAGAGCTCGATTTAGAATCCATGGCAGCTGGAGATAGTTCGCTTGGGGATATGTGAATGGCAATAGAAAAGTTTGATGGTAAGAAGAATTTTAGCATGTGGCAAGTGCGTATGAAGGACGCCTTGGTACAACAAGGTATAGAGGATGCATTGTGCGGTGAAGATAATAAGTCGGAAGGGATAAGCGACAAGATGTGGAAGAGGGTTACCTCTAAAGCCATTAGCACCATGCGACTTAGTTTAGTGGACGATGTGGTGTACGATGTCATAGGAGAGACCTCCACAAAAGCTTTGTGGGAAAAGTTTGAGGATCTCTATTTGGGGAAGAACTTCACCAATCGTCTTATGATGAAGCAAGTGTTGTACTCCTTTAGGTGGAAAGAAGGAGTTGATCTTCAATCCCATATAAGTGAGTTTAACAAGTTATTATGCGAGTTATCCAATGTTGGCTTCAAACTAGACGACGAGGATAAAGCTATCATTCTCCTTACATCCGTAAAATCTACCCATAATCAATTGTTCAATACATTATTGTATGGGAGAGATACCATAACGGTGGAACAAGTGAAGAAAGCTCTATTCTCTAGTAAGAAGATGGATAACAAAGAGGGAAAGTTAGAAGATGCACAAGAAAGGCCAAGGCAAGGGAAGAAGAACTCTAGTGGAGGCGGTAGTGGAGGAGCACGACATAGGACTCCTATGAAGGATAAGGAGTGTTACTATTATGGAGAGAAGGGCCACTTTATGCGAGATTGTCCACCAAAGAAGGATAATAGAGGTACCACTGCAAACGTGTTGGAACACTCAGATGAAGATGTCATAGAAGTCATGACAATTACAGAGGAGGAGAATAAAACCGTGGATTGGATTCTTTATTCAGCTTGTTTTGCTCACTTATGTTCGCATGTAGATTGGTTCTCATCCTACAAACCGATGGAGGGAAAAGTCTATATGGTGAACAACACAGTTAAGGAAATCAAGGGTGTTAGAACCGTTCGAATCAAGACTTCAAATGGGTTGACAAGGCTTTTGACAGATGTGTCCGGGTTTGAAGAGAAACGTAATTTCCTTGGGAATGTTGGATTCTAAAGGATGCTCGTTTGTCGCGAAGAGAGGCTTCATGAAGGTGAAGCGGGATTCTCGTATAATGTTCTTGGGAAAGAAGGTTGGAAATTTGTACATTTTGTTGGGAAGTACAGATTTTGGAGATATCACGAAGAATAAGAGGGTGTGGAAGCCGGTGGGAAAATCTATTAAAGGAATAGATGAAGAGGCTCCAACAACTTCAGTGATGGTAACTTCTACTCAAATTAAAGACGACCATAACAGCAAAGTGGAGCTCGTGCGTTTTGTATTTGATGACATTGGTGATCTCAAGTTCATGGGGGATGTGAACTTGAGTAATGGTGTAGCTGAATAGGTTGGGGGATGGCAATGGCGATGCACTATCGATGTGGAAGTTGAAGATTACAAGAGGAAGACTCTGGGAACTGATGGGAAGGAATTTGAGGTAAGGTGAAGATTGTTAGGATTGTGCCTAAAATTCCATTAGTGGAATTATTTCATAATTATGATTTGATTCCTTATTTGGTGGTTTCCTTATTAAATAGGATTCCTTTGATGGTGGGAGTTGCCTATTTTATATAGGAATGTTTGTGAGAGTATTCCTTGTTGTACAAGACTTACCATAGGGGTAAATCCTACTATAACTAGGATTAGGACTCTACAATCTATATAAATATAAGGCTTACTCAAGGGATTGATAAGATTGGTTGGAAATCTTCTACATACACAAGAGAGGGCTGCAAATTAGTGAGGGGAAAATTAGTTTCTAGCAATTGTGTGTGTCATATAACTTGGTTGGAGAGTTATACACGTGAGGTATTGACTACTTGTAATCTTTATATTAATTGAGGTGATCGCCTTTGCACGTGGACGTAGGCATGGTTGGGCCGAACCACATTTAAATCTTGTTGTGTTGGTTTGCTTGATTTTTCTTCCGTGGTTGAGTCATTCTTGTTTTATTTATCTCCATAATTGTGGGTGTGGTTTTTCTTGTTGTGATTTTGGGTCCATTCCCAGCAGTTATCAGAGAGTCCATTCAGAATGTAATTTTTCAAAGAAAATCATTTTCATCCCTAGTTTGAGACTCTCTGATTTGTGCAAGAGTAGGATTTTCATAAACATTTGGTTTGTCAGAAAAACAAAAGGATTGGAATTTTTTTGTTGTCAAGAAAAACATCATTTTCATCCCCCACCATTTAAAGTGAAGACCCTCAAATTTAAAGGGCTTATTGAGGTCAGGGGTAAAACAAAGAGCATAGTAGAATCCTTAGCAAATGAAAACATCTTAAAATTATTGTAGCAGAAACTGTAAAAGTAACAAAATTACCAGAAACAATTGCTCTCTTATAACGATTTCTTGGGTTGAGTCGCAGACAATGTCACTTTCTTTAAGACGTTTCACAGCTCTGCCCAAAAAATTATACTAGCAATTCAGAAAGGCCATGCCGTCTCTAGGATAAAATCATCCCTAGAATTCGCCTCTGTCTCAAAATTTCTTGCACGGAGGAAGATCGGAATACTCTCACCCTTTTGAAATTGTTGCTCGAAAACAGAAAGGAAAAACACAGAAACTATTTTTTATCTTATCTCTCTTTGTAAACTGTGTATTGAAAAGACAACAATTACTCTGTATTTATAGGAAAGATTTTCAGAACATTTGAGAGATCAACGTTGGGGAATTAATTGGGAGAGAAAGACCAGGAAGGAAAATCGTGGAGGAAATTGGGGAAGATACAAATCCCACAGACCAAGCCCAAGTCAAAAGTTGCTTGCCAAAAATGTTAATATTCCAAAATTTAAATAAATTTTTTGTAAAAAGATATATAGGAGTGGACCAAAGCCCCACACCCACCCCCGAGCCCAGCCCGGAATGGGGTAATAAACATACTTGGGAATAGGTTCCCCCCTTCAAAAAACTTGGCACCCCTAAGGGGTCCAATCCTTACTCCAATTCTCTTTCATATAAGTCCTTACAACTTCCTCCATTTTTCCAATGTGGGACAAGTAAAAAAGTCATTTGCTTTGATTTTAAAAAAGACAACACACTTTTCAAAGTTTTGCTTTAAAAGTTTTCCTCCAAATTTTTTTAATATATACACATATAGTATAACAGTTGTAGATATACAGTTAGTTATATACAATCTAAATGCACTCCGAATCTTTTTTTTTCTCGAAAAAATGGTTAATTAAAATGAAAAAATGACCATACCCCAGATTATTACAATTTGCTCAAAAAGAATGCTAGAGAAAGGGGCATAAACTAGAAAAATTCCCGAGATAGTCTACCCCAAAGCTAGTAAACAAAGCCAAAAGGCTAAACATGGCCCAAAACCAAAAAGACAATGAAACAGGGCACAACAACAACAGAAAGACTATCCTCGCCGACGACTTTTTATGGTGACTTCCTTTGAAATTCATTTTAGCATTCTTCTTCACAACAACAACAGAAAGACTATCCTCGCCGACGACTTTTTATGGTGACTTCCTTTGAAATTCATTTTAGCATTCTTCTTCATGCACGCTCCGAATCTTTTTCCAAACAAATATTTTTCCTTCATAGGTTTGCTAAGTGAAACTGATTACCAGTAGTGTGAAACATTGAGATTTTCCAGATTGTACAAAATGCAAGAACATACCCAAATTTTAAAGCAAAAATTCCAGATTTATGATACTTTCCTAAAGAGGCGCACCACTTTTAGTAACCCAATTTAAAGAGTTGCAAACAGGAATTTCCCATATATATATATTAAAGCATGGACAGTTAGGAACTTGGAGAAATAAAATAAGGGTTAATTGGTGATTAATCCATTTTAGGGTATTTTTTTAGCATAAGATCTAAAACGAAAAATGTTTTAGGGAAAGGTCCTTAAATAATGTTTGGACGAAAATGCCCATTTTGCATAAAACATATCGTATTCCTCTTCAATCCAGCGAAGCACACCCTAATAGCAATAACTAACTTTTTTAAAAAATCCAAACTTTAAAAACCCATAACTTTTAATCTATAAATCAGTTTTTTATAAAAAATAAATTTTTAGAAACTAATCAATGAGATCTATCAAACAAGTACCATTGTTGTTATGAAATTCTTTATAAAAATAAAAAATAAAAAAATTTGTAAAATTTATCAAAAAGAAGTTTGTGAAATTTCACAAGAAAAGATTTGTTCACCTTTACCGAAATTTCCTACCTTTTACTCCATAAATCTTCCAAACAAACTATGACATTGCCAAGCCTATAACTGTTGAATCCTCCTCCACTAACTCTTCAACTTCTCCGAACTGTTGAATGCCATGTCGTTAGGTGCATTTTGAGGGGGGGATTTGTGATTTGTATGCTTTGTGAAACCTACAAATTTCACTAGTTTTTTCGGCAAAAAAATTTGCAAAACTTTTCAAATACGTAAAACTTCACTATTTTTTATTTTTTTTTAATTTTTTGAGAAGTTTAACAAAAAAAATTGTGCAATTTATAGGTTTCCCAGAACAAGAAAGGACCAAGCACTATGCCAAACACGGCCTAAAACCAGGATGCAGTTATCTGAATGAAGCACATTAGTTTGAAATTGTGGCTAATTGCTAAAGATTTCAAGCACAAATGTGATTGATTCCACTTGATCGTAGTAACCAATGGCAGCAACTTCAAAATCCTTTGTTTAATTGTGAGATCCTTATAGCCATGTACATATATATATATACACACACACATATACATATGTATGTATATACACCATTTGCAAACCAGAACATCAATTCGAAATTCATTGCACTAGTGATCTCCATCTGACATTGCCGCCAACAATAATGTGAGGTAGTGGCGGCGACGATCGTGAAGGAGCTTGCAGGTGGTGGTGGACGATGGCGGCGACGTGGTCGTCAGCGCAGCGAAGGGTGAGATCAAGGTCGTGGATCTGATCATCGACTGAGTGAAGGTGAGCAGTGCCAGCATGCTGATGGCTAGATCTGTGCTTTCGTGCCCGCGCCAACAATGAAGATGATGACGGCGATGCGGTGAGGATGATGGGTATGGCTTGAGAGAGAGAGAGAGAGAGAGGGAGAGAGAGACTGAGAGAAAAATATCAAAAAGGGTATAAATGTCCAAAAATATATTGGTCAACTAATCAAAGGAAATTTTTCATTAAAAGTACACAATTGAGGGATTTATCACTAACATTATTTATAGGTGTCCTTTAACCAAATAAGTTACAAATTGAGGGATTTAAACCTAAATTTCTAATGAAATAAAAAGTATTTGTAAATAATAATAATAAAATAGAAACTAGAAACTATTTTGAAAACAGAATCTATTCTTAACCCCAGAAACGATTTTGTAGATAACTTACTACTTCATGCATCTCTAGAGGCTCCACATGTTTTGCTATTGGAAAATTGGCCTTCAAAGTCTTCAAAATCCATATGTGAACAATACCCTAGAAAATAATCCAATAATATGCTTCAAGATGTGTATGAAACATTTCCCTAAATACAGTATTTTCCCCCACCATATTAAAAATGGTGTGCAAACGGGTATTCCGCAAATCTATATTCAAGGTACAAAGAAGCCAACCCTATCTGCAATATGCACTATTGAAGATAGTCCAAACTATCCACCAAAAAAAAAAAGCCAGTTCTAGAATTCTGTTTCTGCAGGAAATAGAATCTAGAAATATGTATTTGTATAAAGAAAGACTATAGAACTTCATCTCAAAATTTTCATAAAGGAACAAATGTTAGGATTGTGCCTAAAATTCCATTAGTAGAATTATTTCCTAATAATGATTTGATTCCTTATTTGGTGGTTTCCTTATCAAATAAGGATTCCTTTGATGGTGGAAGTTACCTAGTTTATATAGGAATGTTTGTGAGAGTATTCCTTATTGTACAAGACTTACCATAGGGGTAAATCCTACTACAACTTGGATTAGGACTCTACAATCTATATAAATATAGCGCTTACTCAATGGATTGATAAGATTAGTTGGAAATCTTCTACATACACAAGAGAGGGCTGCAGACTAGTGAGGGAGAGATTAGTTTCAAGCAATTGTGTGTGTCATATAACTTGTGAGGCCTTGAGTGCTTGTAATATTTATATTAATCGAGGTGATCGCCTTTACACGTGGACGTAGGCATTGTTGGGCCGAACCACATTTAAATCTTGTTGTGTTGGTTTGCTTGATTTTTCTTTGATGGTTGTGTCGTTCTTGTTCTATTTATCTCCATCTTTGTGGGTGTGGTTTTCTTGTTGTGATTGTGGGCCCATTCCCAACAAGTGGTATCAAAGCTTGGTTGAGAATCCATGGCAGATGGAGATAGTTCGCTGGGGATATATGAATGGCAATAGAAAAGTTCGATGGCAAGAAGAATTTTAGCATGTGGCAAGTGTGTATGAAGGACGCCTTGGTGAAACAAGTTATAGAGGATGCATTGTGCGGAGAAGATAACAAACCGGAAGGGATGACCGACAAGATGTGGAATTATTTCCTAATTATGATTTGATTCCTTATTTGGTGGTTTCCTTGTCAAATAAGGATTCCTTTGATGGTGAAAGTTACCTATTTTATATAGGAATGTTTGTGAGAGTATTCCTTATTGTACAAGACTTGCCATAGGGGTAAATCCTACTACAACTAGGATTAGGACTCTACAATCTATATAAATATAGGGCTTACTCAAGGGATTTATAAGATTGGTTGGGAATCTTCTACATACACAAGAGAGGGCTGCAAACTAGTGAGGGAGAGATTAGTTTTCTAGCAATTGTGTGTGTCATATAACTTGGTTGGAGAGTTATATATGTGAGGTCTTGAGTGCTTGTAATTTTTATATTAATCGAGGTGATCGCCTTTGCACGTGGACGTAGGCATTGTTGGGCCGAACCACATTTAAATCTTGTTGTGTTGGTTTGCTTAATTTTTCTTTCGTGGTTGTGTCGTTCTTGTTCTATTTATCTCCATCTTTGTGGGTGTGGTTTTCTTGTTGTAATTGTGGGCCCATTCCCAACAATAAAGAGAGATCTATTCATCATCCAAATGAGACATTCTATATATAGCATGGTTAGTATCCCTTCATAGGCATTTGCGTCTATTAGCCTTGTGACTATTCGTCTAAGGGATACAACCCATGGATTTGAATTAATTTTAAATTGAATCTAAATGGTTGCGTCTCATCAGCTCGGATTCAATCTCAATGGTTACGACCCATCACTTCTAATTCAAATCTCACTCACTCTTAGTTCCTTATTTTGAAAATTCCTCAACATTTGCCTCATATAATTGGTGCCTTTTCGGAAAAGACATTAAAATGTGAAGATACATTGAAACAGAAATATATGGTACCAAGCACTTATCATTGGGATGACTTTTTAATTAAAGTGCTTGCAATCACGACATATGGCGTACATTACTCGTTGAACATGAGGACTTGAAATGTCAAGTGTCAGGTTGAGTTTCCATCAAGAGTGACCATGTTAGTTGGGCTTTAGTCTCATCCCTGCCGATATCTTAGATGCCAAATTTCTTGCAAGTTCTTTTGTGAATGGATCTTTCAGATTTTGGCAGAACGTCACATAATCCACAGTTATTATATCATCCGTGAGTCAGTGTCTCACATAACTATGTCTAAATCCAATGTGTCTGGACTTACTACTATACACTTTATTATAGACTCTAAAAAGTGTCAATTCACTATCACAATGAATAGATATAGGAGGCCTTGGTTTAGGTCAAACTGGAATTTCTAAACTAAATTCCTTAACCATTCCGCCTCTTTGCTACTTGCAGCTAATGCTACAAATTCAGCTGCCATGTTAGAGTCAGCTATACAAGTATGTTTCTTGGATCCCCAAGAGACAACTCCCCCACCAAGATTGAACATATCTATACACTCGTTGATGAATGATCCTCGTGCTCAAAAATTCAACTGGCGTCTGAAAATCCTTCTAAAAACGAAGGATAACCACAATGAGATATTCCATAACTTATAGTTCCTTTTAAATATATTAAAATTTTGTTTACCCCATGCTAATGTAAAATGGCTAGGATTCCTAGTATATCTACTATGTTTACCTACAACATAAGCTATATCCGGCATAGTACATGTCATGGCATACATTAATGTCATAACTTAAAATTTTAATTAAGGGTAAAACCGCAATTAAAATGATTAAGTGTGAGCCTGTAAATTATTTAGGGCAGTACTTGAATTTACCTTAACTTGGGTCACTATAATTATTTATTTATTTAAGTAATTTCCTTTCTTATTTGATTTTATTTTATTTTATTATAATATTTTTTTATATTTATTATCTTGGTATTAAAGTGGGTACATATTTTAAATTGGGTGTGTAACATTAGACCACACATATACACACATGTACTACATATATCTACTTGCATTTAAAATGCAAGACAAAACAAAACAAAAGTGGGCCCCACCTCCCCTCTAAATGTCCGGCCACATCTCTCTCTCCTCCATCCCTTTTATTTTTTTTCTTTCCTTTCTCTCTCTCTTCTTCCTCTTCTTCTTCATCTATATGAAATGGGTATATAGAAACCTCCATAGCCACCACCTTCAAGCTCCTAATAGACCCTCAAAAAGTGATTTTCGTGAGTTTTTCCATTTCACAAAACATTCTTGGAATTCCATAAGCTTTCTATTGGTACCAACGAAATTCGTTTTGGTGACCTCTACCATAGTTTTTCCAAATTACATAGAGCTTTCAAATCTCTCATCTTCAACCATGGAGTCTCATTGAGGGATTAGCACATGCAGTGGATTATTGGGTCTCCTAGGACCTCTCTTTCCACTTTCTTGAACTCATTTGGAGCTCCTTGGATTTTCTTGAGAATTTTGGGCATTTTCATTTATTTTGGAAAATCTCCACTAAGGTAGATATACATTGTCTCTTTTCTATATGTTATACTTGCCTAAGATGTTTTGAGTTCCTTTATATGTATTAAGAGAGGACTTAGACACATGTACTAGGATTTTTCCCTAAGTTGTAATGTTAGGGTTAATAGGCCTAAATATAATTCACATGCCTTGGTTGTGTAGGTTGTGATTATGGTATGTTATATGTGATCAAAATGATGTTAATATAATAATTTAAACACATCCATGAGGTTTTTCCCCAAGGTTGTAATGTTGGAATTATTATGCCTAAATGTAATTTATATGCTTTTGTTGTGATTTTGGGGTGCTAAATATAATTAGAGGAATGTTAGAATAAAAATTTGGACACATGCATTAGAATTACTCAAAGTTGTAAATTTAGAGTTGTATGCTAAATTTTGAATTTTGTGCTCTTGTTGTACTAAATTTGATTATGTGGTGCTAGATATGCTTAGAATGCTCCCTTTATGTGTAAACACATGTTAGGACATTAGTTTAGAAATTCTCGTTAGGAATGTTAAATTATGAAATTAAATTACATTCTTTGAAGTTCTTGATATCATGTCTAATGGACTAGAATTATTGCTTATATATTGTAGTGGATCATTCTTAAAATCATTATCAACATCATATGCATTGAGGCCAAATCGGCAAGCATTACATGAACACGACATAAATGTTTTGTTTTGAAAAGAGAAAAACCCCATGCGAGGGAATTTTATTTAAGAAATCCGGACGTGGGTTGTGATGTGAGACAGGGAGAATGACCCTTAGAAACATTCAAACTCCAGCTATATTCGGTTGGCTCCCGGAAGTTGGTATGCTACACTCCATGCGTGGGTGGCTCATGGTCCGGTAATGAGAGAGGTGTGCACATATCACGCATAGCCTTGCGGCTTTAATCATTTCATTGTAGCTGCGGTGGCGAATCATTGTACCTCATTTCATTTTAGTCATGGATAGCATATAGACTTGTTACAATGTCTTCTATGAGCCGTCGTTCTCACAAAAACGACAAAACATTTTTCAGGTGAACTTGATAAAGGCAAAGGGCATATGTGACCCGACGCGTAGAAGTTGACGTCTTTTGTTCTATTTTGAAGACTTGTGCTTGGTTATGTATATGGATAGTTCTTTTGTAAATTTTAGCTAGTTGGGGAAGTTTGTAATAGATTAGTGCTATAAAATGAAAATGGTTGTACTAGTTTTATTACGAAACTTCTTGAGTTTGGACTTCCGTATTTTTGTCATTTGGGAAGCCTTGATGTAATTTTGATGGACAAATGTTAGTCCTTGTTTTTCCTACTTGTTAAACTTAATTATGTTATGTAAATTATGTTTTCGAGACCGTAGAATCTCTTTTAAAGTTTTATGTATGTGTGTTGATTTGAATCATTGCCGGATTCGTTTATGTTTGGTTTTGTCCTTGCCGGACTCATTGTAATTGTATGAAATCCTTGCCGGATTGTTTATGTTTGGATTTGTCCCTACCGGACTCATTGTATTTGTATGAAATCCTTGCCGGATTTGTCCATTTTGTTTTTAAAGAAAATATTTTAAAATCTCTCTCCCCCAATCTCTCCCTCTCCCATTCTTCCTCTCTTCATCTCTTTCACTCCTCGTTTTTAATAAATTTCGAGTACATGAAGTTCCGTTTGGTCTAGACACGTGTCGTATGTTGTTTAGGACTTATTTAGTCTTGTACCAAGGTTTAAATTTGAGGATTTGGTATAATTGGGAACATGTTGAAATGCTGTCAAAATTTGCTGTCAAGGAAAAACTGCTACTGTTATTTCAGTTTTCTGCCCAAACGGTGAGGAATTGGAAAAAAATGTCATTAGACGAAAGTTGTGCAGAATTAAATTTTACATAGACCAACGCAAACAGAATGTGAAATTTTTAAAGATATAACCACATAGAGGTGTTTTAAAATTTTGCAACTATAAAAAAAAATGCCCTTTTTCAAAGTTATTGTATTTTACTTTCTCTCCTTGAAACTAGTACTTGTCCGGATAGTCTCTTAATTAAATTTTCTAGTGCTTCCATCTTTGTTGGACTCATTAACATGTAAGTCCATTTAGGATTTACGTATTAGTGAGTCATCCTTGTAGGAATCCCCGTGGGTTTCCAAAGTCGCTTCCGTATTTTGTGTAAAGATTTTAATTCTTTTCTCCCTATTTCTCTATCTTTTCTCTTTCCTCGCGTTTCGGTTTTCAGGGCGTGACAATTAAGCTACCAATAATCCGAGCATATTCTAACTGTGAAATAGGTCTACTACTTTTAGGAACAGTCTTATTTGTGATTCAAATAGTGTGCTAATAGGTGATTGTGTGAGAATTATATTTTCATTTTGATTGATTATTCTCATGCCTAAAAAGACATTAGCCACACCCATATCTTTCAATTCAAAATTTGATGACAAAAAATATTTAGTATCATTAATATTATCTAAATCAGTACCAAACTAAGCATGTCATCCACATAAAAATAGATAATAACACATCTATCATTATTAGATTTGCTATAAACACATTTATCAGATTCGTGAATTTTGAACATGTTAGATATAACAACTATATCAATTTTTCAGACTATTGCTTAGGTGCTTATTTAAGATCGTAAAGTGATTTAAATAATTTACATTCTAATGAGTGCTCTTTATGTTTACTCATCTTAAAGCCACTAGTTTTAAGTTCCAATGTGAACCAACTAACCATGTTGATTAATATTCTAGATTACTACATTTAATCATATTTGGTTATCTCAAAGGCTGTCCCATATAATTTAAACATAATATTTTACAAGCACAACTATTTTCACAAAATATGGAATATATTCAAAATTTTCCAACATGTGCATAATCTATATATATATATATATATATCCATGATAACAAACTTATAAATGCACATATATAAAATGCACATATATAACCGTTAATGTTAAGGTTGGCATTGGCAATCTATATAACAGCAGCCTTGAGCATAACCTTAGTTACATGTCATATTTACCCCAGTCCCTAAACATTTTCCAAACAAATGTGTATTTGTTCACACGTTTAGACTACAAACTGACATGCATGCATATGTATATATTGTACTTGTGTATATCCCATGGTCCAATCGATGCAAGAAATAGGCATCTATTAAATACTTAAATTTATAAAAACAGTTCACTTTTGAACCACAAAATCAATTCTGTATTTCTCTTAAATGATTCTTGTGTACGTATTTTACAAAAACACAGCCAAAAAAAAACAAAACCATAATGAAAAGGCAAAGTGATTTGTCAGAGACACCATCAATTGCATACATTTGCTATGTTGAATTCTTGGTTGAGTGGTAATCAAATGAAAAGGCAAAGTGGACCCACAAAACAATTAATTAGAAAACCAATAGCAAACTTCCAGTGATTCTGAGTTCAAACTATGCCTATGGCCATGCCATATCATTAATCCATGCATTCAACGTGTGTGTATATGTATATATATATATATATAATGCACATACAAGTGATACAATTGCTATGAATTATACAGCTTGTTTGTCTGTGCTTATACTTATGCAATTTAAATTGTTGTTAGTAGACCTGCTTAATGGTAGAATTGCTTATTATATTTGGTATTTGATTATTATGTTACAGAATTGATTAACAAAGAGATAATCTTGAAAAACACCCCCTCACCTACTTATGGCTCAACTGTTATTTGGACCAAATCTATTTATAATTTTGATGAAACAAACAGATCAATAAACAATTTAAACCACCAAAACTACTTAAAATGAACTAACAAACGGCCTCATAGTTGGAACTATCCATCCACTAGATTGGTGACTCCGATGGAACAGAAATAAGATTTCCAAATTAATGGATAAACTTAATTTCCGAATCAAACATACATTTAGAATAGATAGTACGAACTAGTTTTATAAAAATGAGGGATTTAAAAAAATATTTATATATATATATATATATAAATACTTTTCTATTCTCACACGTACAGTACGGTGAAAGTAAAGTATTTTCAAAAACTTGTGAGTAACACATACACAATTAGATGCTATAAAAAAACATGGACTTAAAAAAATAAGAGAGAGAAAACTTATCCATAGAGGCATTAGTTCACTGTCTTTTTGACGCAAAGACTGCGCGGAAGATGAATCCGTAAAATACTGTATTTAGATTGTTGGGAAATTGTCTTTAAAATCTTCAAAATCCATCTGTGAACAATATTCCAAAAAAATACTCTAATAATATGCTTTAAGGCGGGTACGAAACATTTCTTTAAATACATTGTTTGCCCCCACTATATTCAAAATGGTGTGCAAACGGGTATTCCGCAAATCTGTATTCAAGGTACAAAGAAGCTAACCCTATCTGCAATATGCACTATTGAAGATAGTTCAAAATATCCACCAAAAAATAAAAGCCAATTCTATAATTCTATTTCTGCAGAAACACAATCTTAAAAATATGTATTTGTATAAAGAAAAACTATAGAACTTCATCTCCTAATTTTTATAAGGGAAGAAAAAGAGATATATTCATCATCCAAATGAGAATTGATACATTCTATATATAAAATGGTCGGTATTTCTTCATAGATATTTGCGTCTATTAGCCTTGTGACTATTCATTCAAGGGATACAACCCATGAATTTGAATTAATTTTGAATTGAATCCGAATGGTTGCATCTCATCTGTTCGAATTCAATCTCAATGGTTGTGACCCGTCACTTCTAATTCAAATTTCACTCACTCTTAATTAGTTCTTTATTTTGAAAATTCCTCAACATTTGCCTCACATAATTGGTGTCTTTTGGGAAAAGACATTAAAATGTGAAGATATATTGAAACAAAAATATATGGCACATATATATCATACCAGTCTGGATCTTAAGCGGACCTTAAAAAACGGACCTAAAAGACGGAAGGTGTAAAAAGTGAGAATTTCTCACAAAAAAGTGAGAATTCACATCTTAGAATTTCTCACAAAAAAGTGAGAATTCACATCTTAAAATTCTCACTTTTTACACGCTTCTCACTTTTTTGTGAGAAATTCTCACTTTTTACACTATCCGTCTTTTAGGTCTGCTTAAGATCCGGACTATATACCATAAAAACTGTTAAACGGTTTAATATATCAAACAAACCATTGCATACTTTCCTGATTCATATAGTTTGCAAACCAATTTACCATATTCCTAGAATTTCGAGATTGAATGCGTAAACATATTATGCATTGACATATCAACTTGTAGTTTGAATAAAGCAAATCACTTATCCCAAAAACAAATTAAAAACAGCATAAGTTTCACCCTTATTAGTATTCTTTCACTCTTGTAAAATACTTTAGGGGCAGAAATATATATATATATATATATATATAGTGGTTGCTTTGTTTCACTCAATCATAGATTCGTGGTCCATTTTTGAAAAACAGAGATCTATTTCTACAAATCAAAACAGTGAACTCATCCCTTTAGTTCAAAGCATTGGAGTTTTGGTTAATCATAATCATAAACCATTTACTTTTATCAAACAGTTAATAATTAAAGCAAGAAAAGAAATCACTTATCGAAAAAGGGTTGATCCGTTGTCATTTGGCGCAGAGACTTTGATGAAGTTGAATCTACCCAAATACTGTAGTTAGATTATTGGAAAATTGGTCTTTAAAGAATTCAAAATTCCATCATCGAACAATATCGCAGAAAATGTACTCCAATAATATGCTTCAAGACGTGTACGAAACACTTCCCTAAGTACAGTATTTGCCCCCACCATACTCAAAATTTGGTGTGCAAATTGGTATATTTTTTTAAATTTGTATTCAAGGTACAAAGAAGCCAACCCTATTTGTAATATGCACTATTGAAGATAATCTAAAATAACTACTAAAAAATAAAAGTCAGTTCTAGAATTCTATTTCTAAAGAAATCAGAATCTAAAAATATGTATGTATGTAAAGAAAAAACTACAAAACTTCGTCTCCTAATTTTCACAAGGAAGAAAGAGAAAGATCTATTCATTTTTTTCCATTCTCCTAATGAGGATTGAACCATTCTATATATAGAGTGGTTGGTGTCCTTCATTGACATTCATGTTTGTTAATCTTGTGACTATTAGTCCAAGGGACACAACTCGTGGATTTGAATATAATTTTGAACCGATTCTGAATTTTTGCGACCCACCAGTTCAAATTCAATCTCAATGAGTGCGATTCATCATTTCTAATTCAAATCTCACTCACTCTGAATTCCTTATTTTGAAAATTCCTCAACATGCGCAATCTAATAATTCTATTTAAATTGGTTCTTTGTCAAACCATCACGACCTTGATTCTAATAAGCACCATATGGAAAGTAAGACTTAAACTAAAACTAAAACTAATATTGTTTTAGACTTTACCAAACAGGCTTGAATTCCAGTACTTTAAACTGTGAAAACATAACCTCTTTTGCACCTTAAATTTTTCCTAAAAACCCCATTGGAAACACTACCAAAAATTCAGGGTGACCATCACACCATGTCATCATGCCGACGTAGTGTGACGCGCCAATCACATCTATTGGAAACACTCTACCAGAAATTATCCCAAGTGACTGCAGTCACACGGTGTGACGGTCACTTGGGATAACTTCTCCTAAGAAAGAGACAAAAATAAGACACCTCGACAATAAACGCTCTTCTTTAATTACAATATATATATATATATATATTTAATTAAATTTTATTTCAAAATTGTCATAGACTATTTAAATGTCTAAATCAGGAGTATTATACCCTATTTATTTTCAGATAGTTATGAGAAGAAGTTACAGCACATGGTCACCCTGTGCCCTTTAAATTTCCCACTAATTTCTTCTCAAGAACATTGGGTTTACTTGCACCGGGGCTTTCAGTCCCTGGTAATTTGTCTCTCACTAGTCACTACCACTTAACAAGCTGAACTGGTTGAATTCAATGTGTATTTCCCTCTTTACTCTGTTTGGTTGCTGAGAAAATGCCGGAAAATAGAGAAAAACTGAAATGTTGAAGCTTTACTCTTTTGGTTTTAATTCCCTCTACCAAAAACTGTTTAGTTTCTGGAAAATAAAGTAATTTTCATTCTCATATACCTCTACATATATGGCTCTGCATGTGTCCATTTTTCGTAGTTTTTGGTTTTTGATGATTTTAATTGGCCTTGATTGAACCCCTCCTTTTTTTTTATGATCATGACAGGTATTATATTCTTTACTGTGATGAGTGGGAGTGGGATCCGATCATATGGAACTCCATCATTAGATTCATTACAACGACTTCTACTTTCATGTTTGCCTTTATTATTATTGCCTTGATGTAGTACTTGGATTGGAAAAAGCTAATTTCTCTTTGACCTAACGTTGTACATCAAAAGATAATTGCAACTTTCCTTGCTTTTGGAATGTTTGTTCTTAAAAGGATAACTCTTTGGGCACATAAAAATCTCACATAAACAAGATACATAAATCACAATGTGTCTATCTCTCTCCTGATGGGGTCCATTGATATTGTGGACTAACAGAGTCAACTCTTGTTGTTTATGTATTATCATCAACTAATATATATAATATATATATATATATGTAGGTTGGATCTTAAGCGGACTTAAGAGACGGGTTTGGGACGGATCGACTTTTGGCGATGAAAAAAAAAACGTTTTTAGCGACAAAATTTTTCGTTGCCAAAAATGCATTGTTGTCAGCTAAAGAGACTTTTTCCTCCCTAAAATTTGATCCGTACCAAACCTGCTCATTGAGGTCCGCTAAAGATCCTCATCGTATATATATATATATATATATGTAATTGGTATTTCCAAAAATTCAAATGGTGTATTCTATTTCCAATTAAGGTTTCACAAGTTATGGTATATTTCCAAATGTATTGACACCATACTTGGGGTTAAATTGCCTCCAATAAGAACACTGTCACTAATATTTTCATACCCGAGTAATGCTACCTAAATTATCCATCTACTGATGTGGATTTCCAAAACTATTTATCAGTTACCAAAGTTACCAAACAAAGTTTCAATAAATTTCAAAACTGACACGACACATCAGCAGTTGCATGGATAGTTTAAGTGTCACGTTTAGGTGTACTTGAGATTACTCTTTCATACCCACATAGTATACACATACAAGTATGTTTGTGTGCGAGTAAATGTAGTTTTAGACGCCGTCAACTTGCTACACCGATAGACATTCTCCAATGGAGCCTCAATCAATAAGTCCTTTTTCTTCTCATCTCGTTGTCAATTGATTTATATATTTATTTACAAGCTGATTTAAGTACATTTTTCATTATAGCATCAAAGTGCAAAATTTCCAACTTTAATTATATTTAGGAACATCATGAGATAATTTATATTGCATGTTTACTGTTTGCCTAATAATATCTATCATGCCCCCAATAGAATGTGTAATAAGTGGTTGTTTATTTATTTATTTATTTATTTATATATATATATATATATATTCAAGACGTTGAATGATAGCCTCGTTTGGTTTGCTTATGCCGTCGAATACATCTTTCTCACTGTATTGGTTGAAAGAGAATAGAGAATTGCAAATTTGACACTCCTCTTATTTTGCCCTTTATTATTGTGGGTTCAACTTAGTAAAAGATAACTTCTCAAAGGGAATTGATATTCGCACTCCATGGAAAATATTGACTGCATGGTACTGCATGCAGGGCCGGTTCTGAGGGGAAACAAAGTAAGTAACCGCTTAGGGCCCCCAATTCCAATTGCAGTTGTAACAAAAAAAATCAATTTTACATATAATTATCTATAAGTAGACCAAAAAATAAAAATCGCCTCCGAGAACCTCTGTATAGCCTTAGGGCCCATATTTTAGAGTTCGCTTAGGGCGCTCAAAACTCATGACCGGCACTGAGTCTACATGATGTGTCAGTAGTATCATGGAGTGCATTAGTTTAATTTTGGAGTAGGAATAGCAATTTCTTTTCTCGAACCACAACATGCTGCATATAAGTTTCTTTCCTCAAATCTGAGTGGGTTCTAATGAAACCGCTGAAAGAGTGGCTCCGCCCCTGATTCAGGTGAATTTTTTGTTATTATTTGACTGAAATACTAAGATGCTGGTGAGAATACAGTGTCATTTTTGGCTGCTACTACTAATGGTATTTGCTGAAGCAAGTATTAGCCTGTGGGTGTTGATTATACTTGCTTCTTTCAAAATTGTATACGCCTAGGAAATAGAAAAATTCTACAATAATTAAAACCACCAACTTTTGATCCTATGGTACCATTTGTTGGGTCCCAATGTATAAACAAGATGCCATTGTATTGTAAAATTCGGTGCTAATTTGGTAGTAGCATTTTTATGGTGCCTCATGTGCCACTTGATAGCAACAATCTTAGATTGGATAGTAACCAAGTGCCAATGTGTAGTAGTAACTTTTAGTGTATGTGTGATACAATACATCCAAATTAATTGGGAGTTTATCATAGTAAGACCCTAGGAAACAAGGACAACCCCATCTTGTGGCATGTTATTTGTAAACTGAGTCCTGCTGATTATATTTATATATCTTCTCCTTATGAAACTATCACACTATCTGTGATATATATTAACTAATGTGCTGATATATAGACATATGTATGCACATATATATATATATAGAGAGAGATAGCACTAACACTAGTACTGTACTTCTCATGACTTGCAATTAGTCAACTGTACTTGCATTGTAGTACTAACTGAAATTCTATAATTTATACAGGTTTCTGAAGTTTTGTACATAGAATGTCAATAATAGAATTTTGAGAATGATTGGTGTAATAAAAGAATGATCAATTACAACCCAGTGGTCAACCAATTTCACCAGCTGACCTTTCCCATTAGATTGCTGAAAGACATGAAAGTAATTCTGTTTGCCTCTAATTTCCTTTTTCTTCTCTTTTACATGTTAAGTTTAAACTCAAATCTATAAAGTGAAAGGGCATTTGTTACTGTATCCTGCATTCTGGTGTACCTTAATAGAAATGTCTTCACTCATTAACCTGTCGTCTGGATGCGTCATTCTTCATTGTCAACCTATGGAAGTAATTACAGATGACATATATGCAGCATATACCCCATATATATATATGTAAATATAGATATATACGACTCTTCCTGTTCACAAAAGGCAACAACTTAGTGCAAGTGTTTTTGACTTTTTTCTCAAATATCCGAGCCACTTGTTCATAAACCTGCGAAAAATAAACTAAAGGACGTATAAAGCATGTCTTATGTTCTATAAATAGATCAAAGGCGATTTTACGGAAACCCATTATACAGCAAGACAAAATGAGAAGTCAAACAATCCTGAGGATAACTTTCCTTCTTGTGTTACTTGGGTGGTTCTTGGTTTGGGTTTTGTTGCCAACAAAGACTTACAAACAGTCATGGACTCCCAAGCTAAACCAAAAGCTCAATTCCACATACTTTGGAGGACAAGGTTACTTTTGTATCTATTGTGTCCATATGCATGTTTTTTCCAAGTTTGTAGACTGAAAATTGTATCTAACTTCAAAAAAGTTTTGCAGGGACAAATCTTCTACTGTTCACATTCCCAATGATGTTGATAGCTTCTTTGGGTTGTGTTTATCTCCATTTTCAGAAAAATTCCGAGAAGCCTTACTCTGGAAGGTTAGTATTTTCTCTGAACAAATCTTTCGCCACTAAAATATAAATTAAGCTGTGGTCTGTCACAAAATGCATTTACACTAACAGTATTGTCATGTATTGGAACTGGTTTCAGTGCCATTAGAAGCCCCCGTCTGGCCTTCTGGAAACGCCCGGTGCTTGTGATGGCCCCCTTGGGAATTGTTACTATTGTGGAGCTTGTTTTTACAGCTATGTTTGTTGCACTCTTGATATGGTCTCTTGCCAGTTACTTACATGTTAGCTTTGGCCACCTTCATATGCATAAACAAGGAGAGAAAGTGTATGTAACGATGTTTCTTCACTTATTTTCTAACAACTAAAATGAATTGACGTATGATTACAACATATGTTGTGGTTGGCTTTGGCAGGTGGAAGGCCAAGTTCCGTAGTGTATCGTTGAGACTTGGATATATCGGTAACATATGCTGGGCATTTCTGTTCTTTCCGGTAACTCGGGGATCTTCAATTTTGCCCCTTGTTGGCCTCACATCGGAGTCGAGCATCAAGTACCATATCTGGCTTGGACATCTCTCAATGATTCTTTTTTCTGCACATAGTATTGGTTTCATCATCTACTGGGCCATGACTGATCAGATGGCAGAGGTAATCGCACTCAACGCCCTTTGTTTCTGCTTCTTCTTTTGATATTGGAATGTTTTAGCCTTGAATATTATGATCTTGATTATATGGGGTTTGTGGTGGGATAACAAACTAGCTGTCCTTTATACTTTTTGTGGGAAGAACTTTATTGTCCCTTTCTTTGATAAAATAGAAGGATGTTGTAGTTAGGAAAAATTTGAAGCGGGGCTTAGATTCGTTCTATATTCTTCTGGTGTGCAATATCTTGATCCATTCCAGGCATGAATGTAACATGATAAGTTGCATACTACACTAGTTTGTCAAAGAACAATAAATCCACTTTCGTTCCACCATTTAATGGGATACTGATCTGTCACTGTTTGTGAAAATTTCTGCAGTTTTGAGAAATTCTTGAATGACGAGGAACTTTAATTGCAAAGCATGCACTTCAATTCCATTTTGTCTACTTTTCGATTTAACTGTTAGTCTATTAGTACATTTTTTGAGAAGTTCCCAAATATTACATGTGATTTGCAAATGAGCAACAACATACCTAAAAAAAGACTTGCTAATGGACATTTGCAAGCAAGTGCCAGAATTTTTATTTCCTTTTTTTTTTTTGTTTGGTCCTATAATGAACATACAGGCTTAGATTGTCAACATTTGGTCAGTATGTATCTCCTCTTCACCCTCCCCACCCCTCTTCCTGAAAAAGAAAAAAGAAAAGAAACGCATGTATTTTCAATTTCTCTGCTCTCAATCTTGAAATTCATTCCCACCCTCCACCCCAAAAAATAAAAAACTAAAAAAAACTTGTATTCCTAATTTCTCTACCCTCCATCTTGGAATTCTAGTCAATTTCTGTTCTTAGCAGGCACTTCCTTGTTTTTCCACCTATATTAAGTCATATTGCAAAACACATTTTGACCATGAATTAACTCCCCAGCACTTGAACTATGTAAACAATCTTGCCAAAAATGTTCATAGTGCTGCAACAGATGCAAAATAGATGATAATTCTTTCTTTGTGTGTGCACGTGATCCTAATGCACAATTAACGATGGACTGTTATGCAGATGCTAATGTGGAGCAAAAATTGGGTTCCAAATGTTGCGGGAGAGATTGCCTTTGTATTTGCATTAGCAATGTGGGCAACAAGTCTTCCTCGCATTAGGAGAAAAATGTTTGAGGTTTTCTTTTACACACACCACCTCTACACTCTCTATGTTTTCTTCTACATATTGCATGTCGGAGTTGCCTTCTTTTGTATGATCCTTCCCGGTATTTTCCTCTTCCTCATAGACCGATACTTAAGATTCTTACAATCACGTAAAAGGGCTAGGCTGGTTTCAGCTCGCCTTTTACCTTGCGGCACCACTGAACTAAACTTTGCCAAAAGTCCAGGTAAGACCACAATCATTCGTTCAGATGATTTTTTTTTTTACTATGACTCTGTTTGGTTTGCAGATTTAGGAAACGGAAAAAAGGAAAAGAAAAGAAGAAGGAAAACTAGTTCCTTTCTATTCTCCCTTGTGTTATTTTCCATGCTTAATAACGTTAAGAATAAAAGTACAAATTATGTATTTTTGGAAGGAAAAAAAAAAGGTGACTCGCAAAATAAAATAAAATAAATAATAATTTCTTACATTATTTTCTATTTTCCTCACAATTTTGCTTATGTTAACGTAGAAAGGGTTTTTCTTAATGTCTTTCTGTCCTTTCCCTCACCAAATCTATTAACCAAACAGAGCCTACAAAGAATACTCACTGAAATCAAACTTTTTAACGTAATTTTCTTTCCTAGGCTTGAATTACAATCCTACAAGCATATTATTTGTAAACGTGCCTAGCATTTCCAAGCTGCAGTGGCACCCTTTTACTGTGATTTCCAACTGCAATATGGAGCCAGATAGGCTCAGCATTGCCATCAAAAGTGAAGGAAGTTGGACACAGAAGCTTTACCAAGAACTTTCTTCTGTAGACCGTCTTGACGTCTCCGTTGAAGGACCCTATGGACCTACTTCATCTCATTTTCTAAGGTCAGTTTCCACTTTCCATTTCAGTAGAACAGGTTTGTACAACCCACCATGGTAGCCCAGTCAGAATGGGGCGTGCTTGGGATGAACTGTAAACCAAGACGTTCTTATTAGTACGACTCTTCCCGGTCATGTGCGCCATGTCATATCCGATACTGGTGGCTTCCGAGTGGTTGCCAGTATTGAGGGTTTACTCTGCAGGGTCGGGCCCTTTGGCCTAGCTTTGGAGGGGGTCCTCACGTCATATGTTTAACATGTGCACATATGTATATATATATAGATATAACAAGATTAGATGGTGATTTATAGTTAGCTTGATCTTGTCACAGACGCGAGTCACTGGTAATGGTGAGTGGAGGCAGCGGCATTACTCCATTCATCTCAATAATCCGCGAGATCATATTCAGAAGCACACAACCCAATTCTCACATTCCAAGAATTCTCCTCATTTGTGCCTTCAAGAACTCAGCTGATCTCACTATGCTAGACCTTTTGCTTCCCATATCTGGAACCCCTTCAGAGATTTCCAAACTGCAGTTGCATATAGAAGCCTATGTCACCAGAGAGACAGAACAGCCCACCATCGACGCCCAAAAGCTCCTCCAGACCGTGTGGTTCAAGCCAAACCCGACAGATTCACCTATTTCTGCAGCCCTTGGTCCAAACAGTTGGCTTTGGCTCGGTGGAATAATCTCTTCTTCGTTCGTTATGTTCCTTCTCTTCCTCGGCATTCTCACTCGTTACAGTATATTCCCAATAGATCATAACACCAATCAGATATACCATTTCACCTTGAGAACTCTTTGGGACATCTTCTTTGTATGTGTGTGTGTATTCATAGCCACTAGTGCTATTTTTATATGGCAAAAGCGAGAAATTTCCATGGAGAGGAAGCAAATTCAGAACGTGGAAGTACCAACACCTATAACGTCACCAGGGTCATGGTTATACGACAGAGAGCTCGAAAGCCTTCCCCACCAATCCCTTGTTCAAGCCACCAACGTGCATTTTGGTGCAAGACCTGATCTCAAAAGTAAGTATTTTTTTTTTTTTGCTATTTTAGTGATAGTAAATTCGCATCTTAATTGTGCCACAGGAATCGTGGCACACTGGTAAGGTACTAGCATGGGATACAAAGGGGGACGACGGGTAAAGGGTTGAATTGTGTCAAGGAGCTGAGTCCTTCTATGAAAATTTGAGTTCCTTTTCTCACTTTTTAACAAAGAAAAGAAAACTGCCTTCCTTCAAAGGTTTTAAATCTCCCTTTCCCCTCATATTTTTCACCTCACTCACTTTTTTTGGGGGAAAATTGAGCTTATTCAAAGTTTAAAATTTTGTTTTCCTTTTCTGTAAGTTTTCCAAGATAACCAAACAAGGAAATATAAGTATTGCTATAATTTCTTTCATTTTTTTCGTTGTATTTTGGAATATACCAAATGAAGATTACAAATTTTCACAGAAAGTTATTTCCTTAATTTGTTGGTATTGCAGAGATACTGTTTGAATGCAGAGGATCAGATGTTGGAGTAATGGTCTGTGGCCCAAGGAAGATGCGGCACGAGGTTGCAAAAATATGTTCATCTGGTTTAGCAGACAATCTCCATTTCGAGTCCATAAGCTTCAACTGGTAGTTGCATGAAATAACTACCAAAAAAAAAAATTTACGGATCTCTGTGTTTGTTAGCAACCAAATAAACTCTCCCTCACATGTTGCACTTGTGTGAACAACAATGCTAGGGTCATACCCATCCACACCCAAAAAGCATCCATACCCTGAACCCTGAGGTGGACCAATGAGTCAGGGTATGGATGCTTTTTGGGTGTGGATAGGTGTGGCTCAAACATTACTATTGTGTGAATATGTTGTGTAATAATAAAGGTATCCTGTTTTGTATACAATAACTTTTTGGTTCTACCTTAGCAATCAACTGCCCTAAAAGTTTGTAAGTGTTACATAGATATGGCTGCAACTTGGCGCATTTGGACAAGTTTTAATGAATTTGAGACGGGTTTGGGCTAGAAATTGCATACTAGAATGGATTTCTGATTGGACTTGACAAATGTACCAAAGTAGTAAAAAATAATTGTACCTCTAACATTACTCTTTTGTAATTTCTCAATATATGTACATGGTAAATTTAAATCGGGTCAGACTTGGGCTTGGTTGGCAAGACTCAAGTTGGGTTTGTACTTGAGCAGACTCCACTAAAAGTCTAAATTTAGGGTTGAATCCAAACCTGTTTAAAATCAACTCAACCCGTCCGAGTTGTAGCCTATGGGGAGAGGTGCTTCTGTAACTCACTGACCAGTTTTTGGCATACAAGCTTATGATAATTTGAAGGAGGACGTCTTTAAACTCGAACAAGTATTCACATAATTGCAACATTAACCATCAACATTTTACCAAGGCATGGATCTAAACGTGAGAACTAACATAAATACGGAGTTTGTTGACAACCATAATACCATTCTTAAAGGGTATTAATGTTATTCCCACTCCAAAATTGAACTAATGCACTCTATGGTACTACTGACACACCATACAGTCAATGCATTCCATGAAGTACATTGGTTCATCCATAGAGGGCGAATAACAATTCCCTCTTAAAAGGCTTGATATTGAGGTTGAAATTTAAATCACCTTTTAAGTTAGGTGGCTTTGCATAAATTCACTGGCATTATAGAACAGATGGATTATGCTACTGTGAAACTAAGTATGCGGCAATCAGAGCAGAAAATAAATTCATTTCTAGGACCTACTAGGAGAAACTTCCCCTTCCAATTCACATTGAGGGACTCATTACATAATTTAATTTCTTATTGTATGTTTGAAAACCAACAAAACAAGATCAGGTTCAATTCCGCTCAACAATATATCAGTTTGATGTAGAACCAATTTTTAAAATAACTTTTAGTTGAGCAAGGATTTTCACGCTCACTAAATGGCCTCTATCAATTATTAGAGGTGTAAGTGGGTTGGGCCAACCCAGCCCCGAATGGCCGAACTCACCAAAAAGTCAAGCACAGCCCGCCACAGCCTGGACCGGTCTAGTCCCGTGTATTTGGGACCATAAGCTCTGTTCGGACCAGCCCGCCTCGGGCCCGTGCCCAGTCCAAAATATAAAATTGAATATGTTTGTGGGGCTTATAACCATGACCTCTTAAGGAGGAAAGAAGTTCTAATCCACAGTACAGCTTGAATTTTTGTGATAAATTACAACTATATAATAGTTCTATACAAAATACGAAAATTTGTTAGTCAAGCCTACAGTTTGGACCCATGGTCTCAGCCCACCATGACCAACCCAGCCTCTGCCTACATGGCACGCGGTCCGGTCCTAACCCACAGTCCGCGAAGGCTTGATTTTCACGAACATAGTTGGGTTGGGCTTGCCCACATGACTCTTTTTATCAATTACTTGAATTTGTAGAATCAGCTCACTAGTGAACTACAAGACTTGTTCTACGCCTTCCTAAACAGCCCTTTAAGCTCAAAAACTAATTAAACAATCTCTATACATAAAGAGGTAGACAATATCTAATCATATCATACTCTGCAGTATTAGCAGTCTCGTGCGCTACGTTTATCTTTTTCACACGGAGAATAGCAACAATTTTTGAAGAACGCATCGGGGAATAGGCAACAATCCATCCAAGTACAACCCACCCCAAATTTGGGTAATTTTAGTTTTATAAGTAATATTTTGGTCTAATTGTATCTCAGCCTACCCTATATATTTGGCCCTTAACACCTGTTCTTCTCAACTCTTAATTTAGCCCAACCCAACTTTTGAAAGGGAAATATATATATATATATGTGTGTGTGTGTGTGTGTGTGTGTGTAATTAATGGTCCAATTGTAAACTAGTTCACTCCAAATATTTGGCCCAACACTTATTCTTCCATAATATTTGGTTCAATACATACTTCTCTCACTTCTTAGTTTAGTACAACCAAAATTGTTTTACCATTAGTTTGAATTTTACAAATTACTATCAACCATCAACCCTTGTTAATGTAAAAAATGATAATACGCACATAAGAGCCAAAGTTTGGAGGGACTTGATGAGGAGAGCATTACAAGCGCAAACATCTCAACTCTCAAAACGGCCAGAATACCTCACATAGCAAAACTACCATATTTTTTATACCAAAATTCAGATAATATTTATGGACAGATCAAAAAGATAGAGGGCACCTGCCCCTGTGGGCCCACCACTACCTGAATTTTCAGCTCACTCAAGTCTAAAATCTTGGTTTCGACCTGAAATCCATCTCCAAAAATTTCATGTAAGTTTTTCTCATTCCTGGGCATAGGAGCTTTTTTTTTTGGAGGGGGGGGGGGGGGGGGGGAGAAACCACTTTTCCAGGACCAACCACCCCCTCTGGAATATTATTGTTTGCCCCCTGAACTATAAAACTCGACATATTGACCCCCTTAACTATTGCATTTTTTCACTAGCACCCCCCTCGATTAGGTTTTCGTCCAAAAACTAACGTTTGAGCAACACATGATACAAAAATGCTAACAACATGACATTTATTTATCACCCTTTGAGTCGTTCAAAATTTTAAAACAAAATTGCCTAATATTTGTGCACAACAAAAGGAAATAATTTGTGCAACAAAGGATAATTTTGTCCAAAAATTTCTAACGGCTCATAAGAGGGATAAATAAATATCATGTTATTTGTATTTTTGTATCATATGTTGCTTAAATGGTACAAAAACGTTTTTTTTTTTTTTGGCGAAAACCTAACGGAGGGAGGATTAGTAAAATAAAAAAAAAATGCAATAGTTGATTCAATCTATGGAGTTTTATAATTGAAGGAGGTATTTGAAAAAGGTCATAGGAGGGAGTGTTAGCATAATTTACGCCCTTTTTTTTTTTTTTTTTTTGGACGGTTGGGCATAGGAGCCGAGGTTGTTATCTTATGGTCTACATTGAGTCTGAGACAAGAATATAAAACAAAGACTAATTATCCTGATAAATCCACCTGTACGGTTCAGAGCTGCCAAAACTCGACCACTTGGTGGCTTGCGGCAAGAAGAAGGTGGTAGTGTTGGTGTTCATGCCATAAAATTGGCAATGGTGGATGTGACCTCTTTATTATACATATATACAACACACACACACACATATATATATATATATGATTGAGTACCATGTCGGCAATGATTATTGTTCAAATGCTTGAAATGCTACAATAGGAACAATAGAATACAAATAAACCAATAAACAAATACGCCAAGTAAATCAAAAATAATTGTAGCAATATAAATAAATATGTCAAAAAAAAAAAACTCTCTTTCGGGCAATGCTCCCAAACGCTCATGTGGACCTTTTTATCAGTGGACTCCAGGACCATAAACTCGGCTTCTTGGTAAAATTTATAAGCTCCGCCCTTGAATGTTTGATAGTTCTCTTACTCGTTAATGAATGTTTTATACAATTAACTTGGCAAAATTTCCTTGCTAGCTAGAATGATAGATATTCAAAACCAAGTTTCACTCTATCGCACCCCCACCATGAATTTAAATTTTTGCCCATTTTGAGATATTTTTCAACATGATTTCATGAATGCAGTGCTTATATGTGTCACCATACTGAGAATTGAGTTTGGTTTAATTACAAAATATACCTTTTTAGTTTGGTCCTATCTCATTTTAATCTCTGTAGTTTCAATTGAATTAATTTGGCTCCTCATGAAGTTTTAAAATAGAAGCAATGTGGCCCAAATGTCCAATTCTATGAGAAAAGTTGATAGAATTTACTCAAATGTTATGCACTGTCACACTTTTTGGAGAAAAAATGGACACAAAAAACCAATCTCATCAATGTAATTGTGCATAGCAATGGATAAATTCTGTCAAATTTTCTAACACAATGGGACATTTAGACATATTGCTTTTATTTAATAACTTCATGGATCAAATTGATGGAATTGAAATTACAGAGACTAAAAGGAGACAGGGACCAAACTTCAGGGGTATAATTTGTGTTTAAGCCTTGTTTATACTATTTAATTTGACATACATTCTTATTTTTGACAAATTTTCATGCATTTACATGTGTTGTATATTAGTTTTAACCAACATGTAGATAACATTTTAAAAAGAGAGCATTTTTGCTCATCCCAAAATTGGTTCACCAACATTCACCCAAGCACCCCATTGGCCAATCTAGTGGGACTCGGGATTTTACAGCATTAATTTAATCATGGTCCCCCTATATTAACCAATGGAATACTTGGTGAGCATTAGTGAACATTTTTGGCTGATCAAAAATCTTTTCTTTAAAAAAAAAAAAAAAAAAAAACCATGATTGGAGATAGGGGTGGGCATTCGGTCGATTCGGTTCGGTTTGACACTATTCGGTTCGGTTTGGGTTCGGTTCGGTTTAGAAGATTGTCAACTGTTAACTGACTGAAATTTAATTCGGTTGGTTCGGTTCGGTTAACTGAATTACAAATTCGGTTCGTTTTGGTTATTCGGTTAACCGAAATGTAAAAAACCCAATTTTTATTTTAATTTTTTTTTTCATTTTTCAGAACTTTTTTATGTTTTTTTTCCTTTTTCTTTCATATTACAAAGAACGCATACTTTTCTTTGTTTTTAATTGTAAAAATACTTATATTTTATTATCTATAGTTATGTATAAGTATATTAATAATATAGAAAATGAAAATAAAAAATAAAATTTCGGCTTTCGGTTCGGTTCGGTTTTGCCTATACGCAACTGATAACTGAACTGAAATTTTTAATTCGGTTCGATTTTTAACCGAACTGAAATTTTTAACTGAAGTAACCGAACTGAAATTGAAAATTCGGTTCGGTTTGTTCGGTTTAACCGAACTGTTTGCCCACCCCTAATTGGAGACTCTTGATATTCCTTGAAAGATACAAAGGCTAGCAATCAATTCTGATACTTTTAGAAAGATGATTTCAGGATATACACACCCTATGTCGGCCCTCTTTCATCAACCTAATCACTTCCAAACCAATACACATACTCCAAACAAACACACATAGCCAAAACATTGAACAAAGAAAATTAAAGTGACCATTTATGAAGTTGTGCATGAACTTTCACATCCCCTGCAATGCAAGGACAAAAGCGTCTACTCACACTTTTCTTGATCCCCTATCATTTCATTGATTAACTGAGATCATCTTCAAAGTGTGCACCAAAGTTGCATTTTGCATCAAATTTGACTTGCTATTCCAGCAAAAAGCGCAGGGTCGGTCCTGGTTTTTGGTATAGTAAGGCTTAGTTTGGCTCTCATGTGGCTTTTTAAAAGGAGCTTATGAAATTTACTACTAAGTTGTTTGATAATTTTGTACTAGTGACACACTACTCTTCAAAAATATATCATGAAACCAAAAAGCCACCTTGAGCTTTTAAAAGCTCCATTCTAGAGCTTTTAAAAGCTCCCCCAAAAAAGCCCTAAGTTCAATTTTTACAAAGCGCATAAACTAGTTACCAAATGAATTAACATGAAATTGTGCTTTAAAAAAGGAGAAGCACCAAAAGGGGGGCCAAACTAAGCCTAAGCCCTAGAATATTGGATAATTTAAGGGTCTTTAAATTCTAAACATTATATGATTAGTAGTGTTTATTTTTAGGGAAAATTGGTGAAAATGTCATTAAGACAAGTTTTATTGGAATTAAAGATAATTGTAGTACACATTGGAAACAAGTCTTGTCAGAAAAAGACAAAAGAAATAAATTTAAAAAAACCACATCTACCCTGGCCACACGCGCACATGCGCATGATCCCCGCCTGCCACACGCGCCACATGCGCATGATTCTTGCCTTCCCACGCGCCTCACGCGCATGTTTCCTTCCCAAACCACTTGCACCATGCGAGCATTGCACCATATAATTTTTAATTTCAAAAAAATGTTTTTAAACTTTAAACCTCCATAACTTTTGTTCTACAACTCCATTTTTTGTAAATTTTATACCGTTAGAATCATGTCGACGAGATCTACAAAACCAGTACCATTGTTGATATGTTTTGAGCAAAAAAAAATTTTCAAGTTTTTACATATATGAATAATAAGTAAAATTTCACTCAATAAGTGAAATTTCACTGAATATATAAATGTTAAGTGAAATTTCATTTGACTGCATATTATGTCACGGTCTTCACTGCATATTATGTCAAACTCCCTAACTTCGAATTTATGCGCACAATAGAAGTTAGAAGTACAATTCCCTTACTTGAACAATGACGGGATGATCTCAATGTCCATAATAGCATTGTAAAAACTAAAAAGTTGATCATCTCATAGTTCGAAAATAAGTGGTGCTTGTGAATTGTGGCCCAGTTAATATTTTTAATAAGAAATTTGAGTTATACTTTGTATTATCGACTGATATTTTACTGAGTCATACTTAATATGTATAAATAATAAGTGAAATTTTACTTGACATACATAAATATTAAGTGAAATTTCACCCAATTTGGGCTTGTGGTGGTTAGCTTAGGGTATTATGAGACCAACATGTCATGCTCTACTAGTAGTACTTGTGGTGAAATGAACAGCAAAGAGAAGGCATTAGCAGAGGAATTTCACCTCAGTTGGTTAGGATGCCCAATGGGTACATTGGGGCATTGGAGCAGTAATGGACCCAGTTTGAGAAGGCACTTTATAGATTACAGGATTTAACTTTACTCCACAAGATCCTTAGTTGATGAACTAACTACCAACTTAATCTTACTCAAGTCGATCTTATCTTTCTTGTGATCATAGCATCTGATGGTTCAGTTCAAGTTTACTACATAAATATTAAGTGGAATTTCACTTAATATTTCAACCTCCATAAATATTAAGTGATCATAGCATCTGATGGTCGAGTTCAAGTTTACTACATAAATATTAAGTTCATGACCAGTTCAATCTCCATAAATATTAAGTGAAATTTCACTTAATATTTCATGTACTCAATGAAATTTTACTTATTATTCATATGTGTAAAAACTTGAATTTTTTTTACATAATGAATAATTTCACTTAATAAGTGAAATTTCACTTATTATTCATATATGTAAAAATTGAACTTAGGGCTTTTTGGGAGGAGCTTTTAAAACTCTAGAATAGAGCTTTTAAAAGTTCAAGGTTGCTTTTTGGCTTCATGATATTTTTTTGAAGAGTAATTTGCCACTTGTACAAAAGTATCAAACAACTTAATAATAAATTTCATTAGTTACTTTTAAAAACTGCGTGGGGGCCAAACTAATCCCTAATCTATACTTAAAGCATTTGCGACCCCGCTCAATTTGCCCATTTTTAAACTAAGAAATCTTACAATAGAGAAAATTTCAACCTCCATAAATGTTAAGTGAAATTCCACTTAATAGTTTATGTACGTACTCAGTGAAATTTCACTTATTATTCATATATGTAAAAATTTGAATTTTTCTTTTTGCTCAAAACATATCAACAATGGTACTAGTTTTGTAGATCTCGTCGACACGATTCCAGCGATATAAAATTTGAAAAAAATAGAGTTGTAGATCAAAAGTTATGGATGTTTAAAATTTAAAAATATTTTTTGAAATTAGAAATTATACAGTACAATACTCACACCATGTGAGCGGCTTGGAATACAATTCGCGCGTGATGGCGCTGTGGGGAGACAATTTGCACACATGAGCGCGTCAGGGAAGTGCAAAAGTGATGTTACAACTATTGCGTTTGACCTTACGTTTGACTTGGTTATTTCCTTTAAAGGGTAGTTTGGTCAGGCGGAAAGAGTAAAATGGACTTGAAAAGTGATGTTTTATGTCACACCCCAACCCGCCACATGCGGATCAGGACACGTGTAACAAAGCCCACATACCAAACCATACACTAATCATGAAGAAAAACATGTTTTATACTCCATAAAAGAACTTTCTTGGTGCAAATCAGCCCCAAGGGCAAAATGGTCATTTATAAGTATAACACCCACATTTGTGTTATTGCTTTTGCATTTCATTGTCATGCATGATAATGTGATGTGGCGTGTCTTATGACACATGTTTGGGTGAGTTTTGACTCACGAGTTGATTTGGGTGTCTGTATTAGAGAACCCTCTGAGACTGTAGTGATTGAGTGTTGTGATGTTTTGACGTCTCTCCGAGTATGAGATGGTTATTGTGGAGCACTTTAAATGTTTATCTGGAAATAAATGTTTACCTGTGTATTTTTCAATATCTGTATTATTTTCTATTTTAGAATTTATTTCTGTTGTTAGTTTTAGTATCCTGGTGAGAACGAATTAACACGCTATTAATTTGGTAGGCTAATTAGCAACTTCGGAAACGTCATGTAGAAATTCGCGTTTTAGCAACCAAACGAAACTTAGTCGAAAACTTTTATAATTTCGAAGTTTCACTCGTAAAGCTATGAATAAGCTGTATAAAAAGTTTCAGAGACTAATTAGGAGTTTTGGAAACTCGTGGGGAGGTAAACGTAATTCCCGAGAGTGTTGCATATATATAGATAGAGATGAACTTAGATTTTTCATAAGTTCTTAACCTAAATTCCAAAAAAGGGGCTAAAGGGAGATTTTGTTGCTTCAAGTTTTGCGACGCCAAACGACGACCTTCCGTCAGTCTGTTTTCTCCCATATTTCATATTCGAGCTCCTCGAGGTAAGAGCTTCGTTTTGATACCTATTAGGGCCTGTTTGGCTAAGTTTTTCGAAAAGTTGTTTTCTAGAATTTTTCATAAAAGTTGATAAATGGAACTTTGATCCATAGGAATTGTACTAGACGGACTTCTGCACGTTCTTTGTGCACGGGTTTTCTTCATATTGAATTATAGGAGCGTTATTCAGAGGTGAGTGATTCAACTATGTTTTTGGAATGGTTTCTTGACATGTATTCATGTTATGTTTGAATAGCATGTATTAATACTTAGAGATATCGTGTGTAGTTCATATTGGGCATTTATATTGATAAGTAGGCCCAATAGCACGATGAAATGTTTTGATTTCCGCGAGCATGGTGATATGTATTTGAGCATGTTAAGTTGTTTATTTGGGTCAGAAGGAGCACGTGGTCACCGTGCCATTTTGTGGAGCCGATATAGGCATTAAGGTCGCACGATTGAAGAGAAGAATCGTGGGTCTTACCCTTTCGCGTGGACTTATTGGCGAGGAGTCGCGGATTGGGAGTATGGATGGACACGTGAGTCTCCGGCGACTAGTATGAAATGTAGAGATGTGAATGCGGACATGTTTATCATTCATGTACATATGTTGATTTATTCACTAAGCATTAGCTTAAACAAATCGAATATCTGTGGTTATTCAAATAACCATTTCAGGTGTTAATGCTGCGCGAGGAATCGGAGAAGTGAGCACGTGGGTTTAGAGTTCCTTTAGAAGGCAACTTGAACGTTAATCTTGTAGTTTTGGGACAATAGGAATATTGTAATAAGAATTCTTATGGTTTTTAGTTATGTTTAACTTGGCATGTTAGAATGAATCTAAAATGTTGTAATAGTTAGTAACATGTTGTAACTGTGCTTCGGTAATATGTTAATGCAGTTAGGATTGTTTTTGGAGTACTTTTGGAAGTGTGTGTTTGATCCCCGTTTGAATTCAAAAGCTTTTAAAACTTGAAAATGCTGCAGAATGTGCTGCTGCCAGGGGATTAGTCGACTGGTTTGTTGAACAGTCGACTGGAGCCTCCTTTTCAGCAACTCTCTGCATCGTTTCATGGAGGATCAGTCGACTGGGTCCCCGACACAGTCGACTGTATCATGGTTTTCAAAACTGATATTTTGGCCAGGCTGAACTTCAGTCGACCGGACTTTACCAGTCGACTGAAATTTTGAAGCCCCAGTCGACTGGATGTAGAAAGCAGTCGACTGGATGGTGTTTTAAAACCCAATTTTCTGCTGGACCAGGATCAGTCGACTGGGTCTGAGGATCAGTCGACTGGACGAATAGTTTTCAAAATGACTTGTTTATTCCGCTGCGTGTGTTCTTCAAACTAATTTTTGGGAACGTTAATGAATTGGTTTAGCCTCGGTGGCGTGCCACGGGCTCCGGTTCCGCTATTTGTGGGACCGGGCTGTGACAATAAGGTATAGCAAATTTTATACCAAAAGATAGGTCTTTGAGTCCCGGTTCCAACGCAAAAAAACGGCGCGCAAATCCGATCATTCTAAAAAGAGTTATGCTTGTTTCCGTAAAAGTGGACAGTCAAAATTTATAGGGGTGGATCGATCCACGAAAAGGGCGGATCGATCCATTTTCCAAAAGTTCTAGCAGAATGTCCCCGAAAAGGGGTAGATCGATCCGCGGGAAGGCCGGATCGATCCGGCTTCTGCAGAACAGCTCCCTACTGCTTAAAAACATCATTTTTCAAGTCCAAGCTTGTTCCAAACTTCCCAAAACTTTATGAAACCATTAAAACTCATTCTCAAAGCATTTCCAATGTTCCTAAACATTAACACAACATCTTCCAAGCATGGATTGACAATCAAACACACAAATTATTCTCATGGATCATGATTTATCATTGGAAATCTAATGTTTCCCAATAATTGCAAAACAACACAATCAAAGGGAAATCAAGCTTTAGTTATAACCAAAAGTTATCTAGTTTCCTCCCTCATTCTTCCTCAATATACATGACTTGTAACTTGTAAACACAACTCATGGTTTGGTGCATAAACAACCAACATTATCTAACTTAGCATATTACAAGTCTTCCAAACTCCCAAGGTACTTATACATTGACAACAAAAGATACATATGAAACATAAACTAACTAGGCATATGAACATATGAACATGGACTCAACTTCCACGCCTAACCCGTCGAGCTAATCATTTCCTCTCCTCTTCCCATGTCGTACCTGCGATGGTTATTCAATAACCACAATAGAAAATATATTTTCGTTTAAGCTTTCGCTTAGTGAGAGGACTAATCATGCTATTGGAATGTTTAATATGAAAATGCAACACTCATTATAAACAACAAAGTGATCTCCGGAAAGTCAAGTAACTCAAGCCACCACTCCCGAGACCTTCTCACCCCGGAAATTCTCACTCTTTTGGCGCATATAGCACAACACACACTCTCTTGTGACCCCGAAGGCGTCACCGGCATTTCATTGTGGTTGTCACCACGTCCTACTCATTGAGGACTTCCTATCCCTTACATGGGACCTATAAATGGTGCTCACTACTTGACTTCCCTTTGATCCACATAAGCATTTAAGCAACTTAGCATATAAGCATATAAGCGTGGCAATTTCATAACTTTGACATACTTTTTACCCAATTTCAACAACACATATAAACATAAACATGGATTAAGCATTCTAAGCCAACAATTATTACACAAACATATCTAAACACCCAATTTTGGGATTAGAACACTCACCTCCTCGATTTACTAGTGATTAAGCCTAGATTTTTCCCAATCTCTTGCTAATTTCCAACCCAAATTCCACCGGTGTAATTCCTACATAAGTTTGGTACCAAGAACATCGTCTATTAAAAATGGCCGCCGTAAAAACATTGCCGAAAATGATAATAAAGGACGTGCATGTGATCCCCTTACCTCCACAAGTCCAAATCCGGTCTCGGTTCGTGAATTCAACACCGGACGGCGAAGGAACGGCAAGAAATGTCGTCGAGAATTTTCCGTCACCGACTCGAGAGCTCTTCGTTCTCTCCAATGCTTTGAATTCCAGCTTATGCCACACTTGTGAGACACATATGCAAGTCATGCATATGTGTTGTCACTTTTTTCCCGTATTTCTACTTACCTCCCCCAATTTTCTTTAAGCTTTATTATGAAACCCCCATGTTAATTACATTAATTATCCACCTTTTCTAAATGGATTTAATCTAAGTCCCGCGTGGGTCCCAACGTGGTCTCACATAATTTATGAGGTTACTATTAATCCTACCATTTATCAATTGTATTCAAATACGCCCTCACATGGGTACCCAAACGGGTTCCTTTTACTCATCACAAGACATAATATAATATTTAAATATTTAAACAAGTATTCATATAAGCATATAATGGCATCTAAATGCAAATTATTTTAATTAGACCTTCATTGGGTCTCACTTTTATACTAGTCATGTCTTTTACAGAACTTTCATATGTGTCGGCATTTGAACACCTTTTTACCTGTGGGTTCATAACCCCACCTTAAACCATCTCATGCATTAATTATCTTTAATTAACACATATTAATATCACATTAATCTTCTTTTCCGAGTGCGGGTGTTACATTTTAATATTGTGGATGTAGGTTAAAAATGGGCTTGGGCTGTTGTCCTTGGAGAGTTTGTTGTTAATGTGCCGTCTTTTATTCCAAATATGCTCAACTTCAAGGACCTTAAGCTAAGCCTCCCTTTTTTTAAGGCCACAGGCCCCCGAATATACCCTTATTGTTTTGTTATTTTAATTCGAATTTTACAAGTTATAATTAACAATCAACCATTATTAGGCTTTATTTGGTTCACTGATTTAGTGAGAGAATGATTAAACAAAAATAAATTTTAATTCTCTTGTATTTTTCTTGTGTTTTCCTCCATTCTAAGTTATTTTTTCTTATGTTTTTAAACTTATTTATTACTATGTTATTGTATTTTCTTGTCTTTCCAACTTTCTTCACTTTCCTTACTCATCAAATAAAGAAATATATTTTTCTTAAGAACACCAAATCTCACAACTTTCAAAACACCTATAAAGTTTCAAAAAAAAAAAGCTATAATATTTTTTGTACAAAAATACCTACCAAAAAAAATATATAAATGGACCAAAAAATAAATCATCTTGGCATCGCTTCCCCTGAACTCACTCATGGCTCTGCTACACGGGGTCTCACTAGAAGAGCTCGCCTAAGGCTCCCAGGACCGGCCCTGAAAAAAGCTCTCCAAGGTATGTTGCTGTAAATTTCTTGCTCCATTACCCAAGTAAGGCAAATTTGTTGCATCTCAAGAGATACCAACAAAGGATACAACAAAGGTTCGTAGCCAATTTGCTATATATCATCCCAAGTAAGGCAAATTTGTTGCATGTATCCATCGGAATGATCAACCATTGATACATCAAGTTCCGACTTTGATGTAGCAAAGTATAAGTTTTGAAGTGTGAAATTTCTTGTATCTTTGGAGATGACCTAAGACATTCTCCAACCAATACATCAAACTCAAATTTGATGTGCGGCATTTGATAAAACTAAATAGCTCCAACTCATGCATCAAATTTGACTCGCTATTTTTATACATCAAATTTGATGTACCTTGAGTCCCACATGAAACCCACTAGAATCGAGGGCAAGGATTATCAAGTGTAAAATTTTATGATGTTCAAAGAAGAGAGAAGTCTCTTCCCTCTCTCAACACTTCGGGACATATTAAGTCATGGACATGAATATAAAGTGTATTCTAAAAATTAACCTAATTAAACGGAATAATTTATGCATTTTGGATCCAAAAGGCACGCATGGACCCAAACATGCATTTGGAAAGTGATTCTAAACAAGTGTCAAGCACTTAAGGTGTAAGTGCCTCTGCAGTAGATGAGTTGATACCACAAATTTAAAAAAACTTTGCAATATACACTTGCAGTGGTATAGGTTAAACACTAAATTTAGGGGAAGAAACTTAGTGAGCCTTTTGGGGCTTCTTCTTCTTTTTTTTCTTTTTTTTTTTTGTGTGTGTTGTGTATAAATTTGTTACTTTTCGTATAAAACAATGTCGTTTTGTCTCAAATGACTTTGACTGTACCGTTTGAGAGCTACACCATTGCAAGCGCGCACAACTTGTACACCAAATTTAAGCTAAGTTTTATTTAAGTTCATTGTACCCAATACAGATGCTCTAATTAAGGCTGTGTTTGTCGGGAACTTCTGTGATACATATAATGGCTGGTTTGTCATACATCTCAATATACAACATTTTTACACCACTTTGGCGTCAAATTATTATAACCGTGCCAACCATGAAACGATTTAATAAACTATTTTTCTTTTTATAACTACTATATTGTAATTAGTGCAAACAATTTAATACTCAAAGTACAATATTTTAGCACTAAAATTACTATAAAGTTGATTTTTCAATTTTGCCATGCTACGCAACATTGGACTAAAAAAAAAAAAGAAAAATAAAGCTATGAATAAAATAAGCTACACAACTTACACTAACCAGAAATACTTGGTGGATATATATTTTAAAGAACACTCTGACCAGTCACAGCCAAACTATATAGTGTCAAATCATCATCAAATCAAGCTATCTATCAACGCGTCCAATTAAGCCTTCAAACCCTAGCTGGCCACTTCCCATGTGGCCTGGTCAGGGTTGATTTTTCATGCATTATGGACCCATGGAAGATTATATGGGATCCACTAGAATCAATAATTAAAATTGTTGTGTGTAAAATTTTATGTAGGTCTAGCATCACTCTTTACTATTTAAGGGTATGAAAGGAAAAAATGAACACAATATTTCTTTTCTTATTTATAATTTCCCTTCTTATTTTACCAAACAAAACAGAGATAAGATCACATTCCTTTCCCCAAGGCTTTGCTTGGTTTGCAGATTCATTGAAAGAAAAAAGAAACAAATAGGAAAACAATGACAACTGGTTCTCTCGTGTTTTCTTTCATGCTTAAATAACACTAAAAGTTAAAATTTTGTAATTTAAGAAAAAGTGGAGAAACCTGACTTTACAGAACTCATATTTTTAATTCATTTTTTGCTCTATTTTTTTTTTCTTTCCTATTTTTCTTGGAAACCAAATACTAAAAATAAAATTATTCTTATTGTTTCTCTTTATTTTACTTCCCGAATTTCATGAGCTAAATAGCATCAAGTATCCGGTTTCATTCCCACCCTTTCTTTTTCTTCTGTTTCTTATTTTATCCTTACAAACATAACGTGCATTTTTTTCACCCACCAATAGTATTTGGACATGTATCTCATTTCTTTCTCATTTAATGATTTTGTTGATAGAAAAAGAAAAATTGGGGATAAAATGGTACACTGTTGGTTGGTGAGCAATACTCTCACAAACATAAAAGGTGTAAGATTCAAGACATGGCAGGGGATAGCTCTCACATATGTTAGTAGCTCAATGAATTTGGAGGAAAAAATTAAATCTAACAGTGATACCATATTATTTATGTTTTAAAAAAAAAATTGTAAATCTAACAGAGATATCATATCATTTGATTCATTATACCAAAGCATGTGGCCGGGGTATGGTGTTTATATGTATCGCCATACATTTCACAGAAAATAAAGGAGCACAAACTTAAGTAAGTTATCCTTGTGGTCACAAATCAGGAGCAAATTGTATTAATTTTACATTTTTTTTTTTATTAAAGTACTCTCATAGAAATAGGTTTATGATAATGGTTTAGGACCCAAATTTTAATGGCTTAGAGCTTCGCCAGTGCACTTTTTATATTTTATGTTATAGTCAAATTATAGCATGAATGTTAATTTAATTTTTGCACTCATTTCAAAATATAGCATTTGAGAGGAGTGATTAATGGTGTCAATCGGGTCGGGTTGGCCCGGCCCGGTCCGCTTTTTTCGGGCTAAAAGCCCGGCCCGGCCCGCTAGGCCCGGATCACATACCCCGGGCCGGGGACACCCATCCTTCCGTCCATGGCCCGGCCCGGTCCGAAGCCCGCCACGGTCCACTTCAAAAATAGAAGAAAGTCCGCTAGCCCGTCCGACCCGACCCGATGCCTGGCTCGCTAGGCCCGGGCCACCGGTCCGGGGCGGACACACCTCCTCCACTCCCAAGTCCGGCCCGGCCCGGCCCGATGTTTGGTGAAGCCCGGCCCGAAGCCCGCTTTGACCGAGCCCAGCCCGGCCTGTTTGACACCTCTAGGAGTGATAGAAAGCGCGTTGGAGAGTTGTTCTTTACATTCGTGTTATAATTTTACTTTTGCACTCATTTCAATGAATTAGCATACAAAATGCATTGCTTAATGTACAACAAGAAGATTCATTGTTTAAAAAAAAATAGCATTTTTTTTTCTTCAGAATGCACCATTCAAGAACAAGGAAACAAACAACGTTTAAGCTAACATTTAGACTTTGACATATCAATTCCTTCCTGTAAGACATTCTTTTTAAAGGATATTTTTTAAAAAGTTGGTTCACGTTTGGTATTGATGTAGAAATCAAAGAAAATTTTTTTTTTTTTCAAAAACGATAAATTTGAAGGAAAAAAAAAATTTTAATAAAATAAAATAAAACCTCTTCAATTTACTGCTTCAAATTATTCTCTCTATCTCTCTATTCAACTTTTTGAAGTCTAATTATTGAAGAAAAATAATTGTAAAAAGTTTTCGCAAAAAAGACTCAACTTTTTCTATCACCTTAAATAATTGATTGCAAAATGATCACTGAATGCCTCGCTTGTTCACTTATATATTCAACACCCACAAACTAGCACTGGGCCACTGGAACTATTCTGTAGTCAGAACTTGGAATATGTATACATGTTCTCTTTTGCAACCTAGACAATAAACTAGTTCACCAGCCAAATTGTATAATTGGCATGTTTGGTATCATCCTAATTCGTAAGGGGCTGTTTGGAAAAGGTATAGGATTGCTTGAGTGGTTCACAAGTGAACTACTTTTATAAATTTAAGTGTTTGGTGGTATGTGAGGGAGTTCATGCTCAATCTAAAATTACTACTAAAATCGATTCTTTATCCAACCAATTACACTATGTTTATTTTCACTAAAACCATATTTAAAGGAGTGGTTATGAAGAGGCCTTAATAACCAGGGTTAATTACAATTTTATCTCTGTGGTTAGGCTCATAATTATCACTTTACTCCCTCACCCCTGTGCTTCAAAAGTGGACATTTTTTTTAACCCTCCTTGTGCTTTCAGACTTAAGTGAACTGTTAAAATTTCCTCAAAATTGTTGAAAACTCCAAAATTGGCCAAAAATATTAACACTTGACCCCCTTTGTGAGGTTAATTTTGGAGTTAACCCCTTATGTGGCGCTAATTTTTTAATACTTAACCCCCTTGTGGGGCTAATTGTGGAGTTAACTGCCTAGTGGTGTTAATTTTGATACTTAATTAAAACTCTCCTATGTGGGACTAATTTTAACAATTAATCCCCATGTGAGGCTATTTTGAGAGGAATCTTAATAGTTTCACTTTAGTCCAAAATCACAGGAGAGTTAAGTGTCTACTTTTGAAACACGTGAGAGTAAAATGAAAGTGTACATAAACCACATGGGGTAAAATGTAATTAACCCTAATAATAGTCCATTTTGTAGCCCTGATATTCGCTAAAGAGTCCAAACAATAAGTCTGAATAAGATTAATTTGTCTCAGCCACACACACACCAAAAAAAAAAAAAAAAAAAAGAGAGAGAGAAAGAAGAAGAAGAAGATTAATTTGAACCCAAAAAGATATTAAAAAAAAAAAAAAGGAGGACTAGGAAGTACATGCTACTTTCTTGCTGCTCTCAAACTGTACTGGGGGAGACTTGTTTAAACCACAAAAATCTATCATAAGATATTGAAAAATTAAATCACATCCACCCAACATATTACATATAGGGGTGGCAATTTTCGACACGACACGGCAACACGACACGAATACGACACGAATTAAACGGGTTTGGGTTTAGCTTATACGGGTATGGGTCATAAACGGGTCGACCCATTTAACACGATTAATAAACGGGTTGGGTCATGTTTTAATTGGGTCAACCCATTTAACACGATTATAAAGGATATTTTTGGAAATATATATATTTTTCAATACATTTTTTTTAAAAGAAAGTAATACTTATTTATTTTTTATTTTTTTAATACATGTATAATAGTTAGATATTGTTATTTGCGACTTAATTAGCTTAAATTTGGAACAATTGATCATTTACTGTTGTTGACTTGTTGGTAGTTGGTACATTAGGTGGGAAGACTTGTATTCTTAGAATCGTGCCTCTTCGTTTTTTTTTCCCTCTATGTTTGGTTTTTTATTACATGAAGTCAATCTATAAATAGGTCATGTTATACAAGCAAAATAAATAAATAAATAAATGTTACGAGAAAACAGCTTGTTCATTACACGGGTTGGTGGGTTAAATGGGTGACACGTGAAATGCATTAGACGGGTATGGGTTTAGGTTTTTGACACATTTAGAAATGACACGATTATTGACACGGCACGATTATAACACGACACGATTATGACACGACACGATTATGACCCAACACGACACGATTGCCACCCCTAATTACATATGCGTACACCAAGAAAACTACAAATGCACAGAAGTGTATGGGGCTGCTTAATTAAGAGATCATATTACAATTATGGTTATGTTTCATGAATTCCCATGACATGCTACTAGTGACAGAAATTTATGGCCTCATTCATTTGTTTCATGTTCTTCTTCATTTCTTTTTTCTTTTCTTTTCTTTTTTTTTTTTTTTTTTTAAATTCTCAATTTGACGCTTGATATATAGGAACTAAAAATTGGACCCCAGGCATCAACTTTTTTCTCTTTATATATATATATATATATATCTGAATTAAAATCTTTTCAGCTGTAAGTTCTTCGGACTTGTGATCGATGCGTGACTACAATACAACCTCTCGATGTATATAAATAAGAGACTCAAAATTACAACCTCAGCTTTCCTTTCTCATTTGACTGCCATGATAGCACTTTTATCATTTATTAATTCTTGTTCTAATTTGCAATTTATGCACCATATATATTGAATAGCAAATACAGTAGCTTTTAGAAATTAGTCCAATTAATATCACAATTTTTGTCAACTTTTAATCCAACAGTTTGACCTAATGTGTGATGAAACAACATAAATATCACATGAGGTGACCAAATTAGTCACAATTAGTAAAATCAATTTTTTTCCATGAGAATTTTATGTCTACTCAGCTTAATTAATTACCCAAAACAAAATTTTGATCTTTTGTCGGAGGTTGGTGACACAAATTAAAACTTACAGCTAAGCCTCGATTTTTTAGCCAATTACATATTATTCTTACCAAAAAAAAAAAAATTTAATTTCTTTTGGTGTTTTTTTTTTAAAGAACGTCTTTCTTTTGTTTGATTCCCTACACAAAAGATAGCCTTTAGGCCAAGTGATATCCACTTTGTTTTCCAACCACTTTTTCTTTCTAAGACAATTTGCTTACAGTTGTAGCTTAGGAAACGAACAATTACTAAGAAGTTTCCAAAATCTTCCAAGGAAAAGACTTGGGTACATTTTTTTTAGGTATTTTTTCTATTGTTTTGAAATGTTGCTATGTGTTTACATGACATCTATGTGAAACATAAGAGATCAAACTTCTTAACCTTGGGTCAATTTACTTGGCCGAAAGGGAGCAATATTGTTCAAACCCTTGTTCTTCTTATTTTAGTTAGGTTTAAGTCTGACGGGAATAATATTCTACGACTAGCAATACATTTATTTTCAAACCGACCCATTTACCATCTATTATTTGATTGACTTGACATATATGTGAAACATAAGAGACTGGATGGAAAAGCAAAAGACCTGGTTTCATGGTTCGTAAGTGAACTAATTAAGTATTTTGTTACTAGAATTAATATTTCTTGTATGGAAGTCCGAGCTCATCCTCATAATTTTCTTGATTTATGTTCGTTGTCAAACCAACGTTAACTTGGTTCTCACAAAAATCAGATAAAAAGTGAGACCTTGACTACACTTGGTACAGTTTTAGATTTTTCCAAACAGGCCCTAATTGAACCAATAATTTTGTAAAGTAGGATGAAAAATATCCAAAGTTAATTCATTGAAGTTGTTTGTTCAATCTTTAAATATCCTGGGCTTCTTAAGTTGATCATCCCACCCTCCCCTCTCTCTCTCTCTCTCTCTCTCTCTCTCTCTCTCTCTCTCTCTCTCTCTCTCTCTGACACACACACAGAGACTATGTCGCTTAACATGTTATTCCGGTCATTCCGATCAGACAGCTCAAGGTGAACTCTACTAACTGTATATAGTATCTTCTATTAATTCTCTTGTCCATTGATGTCCAAGCTTAAATGTTTTGATCATGAATGATCATATAGTCAATCTATTTTTTAATATTCATCCGTTTAATTTAGCCTTTCTTGCACTTAATTACATTCTTGGATGTTCTAAAGTTTTCAGCCCAACTTCGTTGCATTTCTACAGAGTAATACTATGGTTCTCAAATTTAAATTCCAAATATTACTTTGAAAGGTTGTACCATATGTTATGCCAATGATCATGGTATCTCTGATGGATGACATTTTGCTGCCAATTTTGTGTGAGCTAAAGAAGCAAGAGCTCATGAGCAAGTTTTAGCTTACGGGAAAAAAAAAAAACATTGTGTGATCTCATACTAGTGTGGAGTACATTGAGATTTGAGTGTGTATTCTGTGGGTTCTACATAAATTCTACAATTATAACTATGAGCATATCACAGTGGCAGTCATAGGGTGCGACGATCACATGAAATAATTTCTCTTAGCTCATTCCTTTCAATCAGGGATCACACTTTTCTTTCTTTTTACCTTCGGTATCAGTCAGATGAACATATCAAATGAACGTTCAATACAGGCCCCCCAAAAAAAAAATTTAACAAGTGCTATATAAACAAAAGTTTTACACTAATTATAAATCATCCCCTTGAGTAAGGGTGTATACGCGGCGGAGCTTTTAATGCTCGGCTCGACTCAACTTGTTAGAACTATTCTCAAGCTCAGCTTGAGCTCGTGAAAAAATTAAACGAGTTGGCTTGAGCTCGACTCGACAAGAAACCAACAAGATCAAGCTCACTCAATTAAGCCTAACAAATCAAGCTCAATTTTAAGCTCAGCTCGATAACAAATAAGAGTGAGCTCGGCTCGAAAAACTTGAGCTCAGGCTGAAATTGAGACTCGGCTAAAAGCTCGAGTTCGGCTAGAAGCTTGCCTACCAGATGATAAGACATGCTCCACTTGCACAGCTTTTATAAGCCAAATTCTCTCCATTATTTCGAAGGATAATTACACTTTACCCTTCTGTGGTTTGACTCGATATTACTTTAGCCCCTGTGGTTTAAAATTGACCACCTAACTCCTATGTGTTTTCGGGTAAAGTGTCACCGCTAAAATAGTGTTAAGTTGACACTTTACCCCGAAGGTACGGGGGGTTCAAGAGTCATTGGGCCAAACTATAAGGGGGTAAATTCTCATCGCACCAAACTACAAAGGGGTAAAGTGGTCACTAATTTTAACGGTCACACTTTACTCGAAAGCACAAGGCAGTTAATTAGTCAATTTTAAACCGCAAGAGAATAAAGTAACATAGAGCCAAACCACAAAGGAATAAAGTGTAATTAACCCTTATTTCTATATGCCCTTCCCACGTGGGATAGTGCAAACACGTAACTTCATAATTTCATAACCAAACCACACGTGACACTTTCTTCCAAAACTATTAGATTTTCGTTTTTAAGCTCTTAGCTTTTTAGCCCTTCTTCCCAAGTGTTATTGATCAAAACTTAGACTTTGGCCAAAATTAAATAAAGTGCTTACACACAAATTATATACTCCCTCCGTCTTATTTTATGTGTCTATTTTTTTTTTTTGGGATGTCCCAAAATTGTTGTCCACTTTCCTAAATTAGTATATAAATTGTACTTAGTTTCCCTAGCTACCCTTCTTTACAATCAACACCAAAACAAAATAAAAAAAAAAGTGCAATGATTATGGGCAATTATGGAAAGTAGGTGTAAATTCTTTTTGTCCCCTTAAATAGTTAAATTCCCTAAAATGGACAAATAAAATGGGACGAAGGTAGTACTAACAAACTTTATTCATGAGGTTGTACACATTAGGAAAAGACACGAATAGTCTAAAACAAATATTTAGTCCACGTATTGCAATTTTTATAGCACCATGTACTTCAATAAGATCAGGCTCCACATGTTAGTCAAACGTCTTGGCATGGTTTCATTCTCTCAATGATGAAATTTATCTATCAAAAATAAAAGAAAGTATGAAGAGAAGCTTGTTGATCACTTGGACCTCTAAATATAATTCCCAACTCACATAAATAAAAAATAAAAATAAAAAGAATTGTTTTTCGCACTGCGTGGAATGTATTGACTGCATGGTGTAATAGTTGAGTGTCATAGAGTGCATTAGCTTAATTTTAGAGTGAGAGTAGCAATTTTGATGAAAAACCATACATCATTAATACTAAGTTTGGTACGAAAAAAGAGAGAGAAGTAAGGAGATGAGTGGATGGATGGATGGATAGATGGATTCGATGGAAAAAGGAAAGGGGGTGAATATGGGAGGAATCATCTTCCCTCCGGGCCTTCAAATTTGGATTCGAGGAATGCATAATCTTTTGGCATTTTTACCATTCAATAAGACTATTTATTTATTCTTAAAAAATATACTAAATACTGTAGTAATGTTAAGGTATATCAATAATGTTAGGTGTTCACATTTTTGTACACATTTTTTGACACACTGTGCTTTAAATACGTGTACCTTATATTGTTTAAATTTTTCACATTTTTTCTTTGTACCACTTACACAGCACAAAGTGCACACATTTAAAATAATGTGTCAAAATATATATATATATATATAAATATATACACAACATTATAAAAGGTATATAATACTCCGTAGTAAAATAAATAATATTCTCTTATTTTCTTCTCCACTTCTTTCTTTCTTATCCAAACAAATATTCCAATCATGACAAAAAGACTCAAAACATGGCATAAAGTGCACTCACATGGTGAAGGGTCAGGGGCATTTTGGTAAATACAACACATAATGAAGTTGTGTTTGCTCGTGTATAAGACAACAGGGAGTTCAAAATCTGAAGAAACCTTGGCTTAATTACAAAATATGCACTTGATATTTGGTCTCCATCTTATTTTTGTCCGTGCAATTTTAATTGCATTAATTTAGCTCATGAAGTTTTTAAATAGACGTATTGTGATTTAAATGTCTAATTCTGTGAGAAAACATAACGTAATTTATTCACATGATATGCACTATCACATTTTTTATGGGCAAAAATAGAATACCATCAATCTTCCCACCAGTTTATCAGTATAATTGTGCAAAGAAATGGGTGAATTTCGTCAAATTTGCAGCCAAAATGTGCTATTTTGATCATATTACTTCTATTTAAAAACTTCAGAAACCAAAGTAGGAGGAAGGCTTTTAAGGGGGCATTTCCGCAACAACACACCCCCCCCCCCCCCCCTCTTTTTATTTTATATATTTCATATTTTATTTATTTTTGTTAGGGGGGCAATTCCGCAACAACCCCCTCCCCCCACACTTTACTTTATATATTTCATACTTTATTCATTTTTATTCTTCGATTACCCCCTCAACCTCAACTTTTCAAAACAATTTTTTTACCATACTTTATTCATTTTTGCCCCTTAACTCTTGCATCCGTCCCTGGTTGCAATTGAAACTACAGAACTAAAAAAAGACAAGTACAAAACTTAAGGGGTATATTTTGTATTTAATAACATCTCCAGCAGACTAGCTATTATAAATTTTCGGACAAAATAGCTAGTCAAATATAGTTTTTGGGTGCTCCAGTATGCTAGCCACATGGCTAGCTATTCTAATATTTATCTTTTTGACTAGACAGATTTGTCTAAACAAGAATAACTCTCTATATTCTCTATATTCTCTATCCAAATCTCAACATTTAAATATTTCATTATAGACTTTATAGTCAATTGGTACAAATCTCAACCATGAAAAATATAATAAATAAAATTATTAGATAAAATAAAGAACACTATTATAATTGAAGGTTAAATATTAAATAGCTAAAATAATTTTTGATTAAAATAACAGACTATAGACAGTTTCATTGCTGGATATGCTCTAAGCCACCTACCTTTGTTTTAACAATAATACTAGGTATACACATTTTTCTATACACTTGTTGACACATTATGTTTTAAATACATGTAGTTTGAATTTTTCATACTTTTCTGTGCATCACTTACAAAATACTTACATTTAAAATTGAGGGTCAAAAAGTGTAGCAGAAAAAATATGTGTGAGTGTAGTATTGCTATTGTTTTAAAATTACACTTTCCACTGATTCCTCATCCTCAGTTGTCACAAAACACAAAAAGTCACTCTGGTTTTGATTCTACAAATTTCAGAGACACTACTCTGTATGTAAGTAATGTAACAATCTGGCGTTTTCCGATTTCATTTTCCTAGAAAGAAGAAAACCAGCCGGATCACCGTTCAACCCGACAAGAACGACTTGAATCTTCGCTACTCGGCTCCGGTCAACAGAGATCCGGTCGAACCCATATTCCCTTTGCGATTCGAGGCCCCCAACTCCAGGTCAGATCCCTCATTACATCTCTAATATATATATATATATATATGTGTGTGTGTGTGTGTGTAATTATGTATATGGGTTTGTGTTAAAATTGAGGATAATGCTATTTGAGTCCTCGTAGAGACAAATGATTATTGTACACACCCCTCTTCACTTTTCTCTCTCTCTCTCTCTCTCTCATCAATTTCTATACTCTAAATTAAACTCAAATGTTGATTTCAATGTTGGGTTTGTTTACTAGTAGTATTTGTTTAATTTGGTAGTCTCTGTAACTTGCAGAGACCGAGGGATCAAGACGAAGATGGCGAACAAGATCTCGAACTTTTCGGGTCTGATCCAACGGGTCACCGCCTCTTGCTTGTTGCACCCACTTGTCGCCGCCGGCGGGAGCGAAGCGGAGGAGATCTCGGAGAAGAGAGCCGGAGATTATTACACAGACGACGAAGAAGAAGTAGAGGTTGTGGAAGAGAGAGAGAGGTTTAGGGTTTCGGAGGAAGCAAAAGAGGAGTTGAGAAATGCGAGAGTGATAGAGATGGAGTTTCTGATCGGCGAGGTTTTCGAGGCGGTGTCGGCTATGAAGAGGGCGTATTTTAGCCTCCAGGAGGCGCACTGTCCCTGGGATCAGGATAAGATGCGGGTGGCTGACGCGGCGGTGGTGGCGGAGCTGAGGCGGTTGGGGGTGTTTAGAGAGAGGTTTTGGAGGAGTTTTGGTAGGGAATGTTGCGGTGGTGGTGGTGGTGGCGGCGGTGGATGGAGATGTGGCAGTCGGAGGGTTGGGACGGCGGGGGCGACACTGAGGGAGGTGGTGGCTCCGTACGAGGCGGAGGTGGAGGAGCTGAAGAGAGAGGTGAAGGCGAAAGAAGTTGAGGTTGATAACTTGAAGGAGAAGCTGAAAACGGCCACCAGTCTCAACGGCGGCGGTGGAAAGAAGGGGCGTTCTCATCAGTCTAGGAGAAAAGTCAGCTGCTGTCAAGGTCAAGGTAAAAAACTCTCAAGTCTCTAGATTTGGTGCATTTTTGCTCACTCAAAAAATAGTTCATCAATATTCACTCAAGTATCTTATTGGCCAATGGCACAATGTAGTGACTTCTAGGATTGAAGAATACAGTGGCTCCTAGGATTAAAGATGTTTAATCACAGGAACCACTGCATTAGCCAATGAAATACTTTGATGAGTATTGATGAACCAGTTTTGGGGTGAGCAAAAATATTTTTTCTAAATCTCTATAAAACTCAAAATGACGGTTGTGGCCCCAACTAATGATTATACATTCCTGTATTTCGGAAATGTTTTGAGGGTGTTTTGGTATTACAAACTGTACCTAAAAAGACGACCGTAATGTCACTTAGGCTTAGTTGGCCCCATTTTGGTACTTTTGTTTTTTTAAAGTACAATTTTATGTTAATTCAAATGGTAATTAATTTATTCGCTTTGCAAAAATTGAACTAAGGGTTTTTTTCAGAGGAGGTTTTAAATGCTCAAAGTTATTTTTTGGTTTCATGATACGGAGTATTTTTTTTTTTAAGAGTAATGTGCCCCTTGTATAAAATTATCAACCAACTTAATAATAAATTTCATATGCTATATTTAAAAAGCCTAGTGCGGACCAAACTAAGCCTTAGTCGCATATTGCCACGTTAATGAGGCCTCATTTAGAAAGTTAAAAACTGATTCTGTTTCAATATAGATCTCATTTTTAATTGGGTTTTTTATAATAACCATAGTTACTTGATTGGTTTGATAAAGAATCAATTTTAAAAGAATTAGAGTTGATAGGGTTAATAAACTGGGCACGAGAAATTTTTGAGTACATAAATGGAACCATGGAGAATGCTTACAGGAGGTCTTCAGCTAATGAATATATGAGATTCACGCCCAAAATATGGACTTCCTATTGTAAAGGGAATGGGTCTAACTTAGGGGTGTCATTCGATGGAATGGATCGGAAACAAGTATTTCGAAAAATATTCTAAAATTTTTAGAATCTAGAAATCAATTCCAATTCCTATTTCAAAATTTCGGAAATTCCAAATTCATTTCCAATTTCGAAATTTTGAAATTTTTCGAAATGTTTTGGAATTGGCATTTTTTTGGATATTTTCGGATTTTTTTTTTTGGAATTTTCACTAAATACAACCAATCACTACACAAAATCCACAAAATCCAAAGAGATCGACCTACAGATTTGACAAAATCCACAAACATATCTCACACAGATTGAATAAAGATTACTAACTTTTCATAAAATCTAAATATAACTCACATATTTAAACAAAGAATACAAATTTATACATATTTGACTAAAAAAAAAAAAGTGTGTGTATATATATATATATATGTATGAATGTATCTAATATATAAGAAGAAAATTTGGAAATTATCGGAAAAACGAAAAACGTGATTTCAAAATAATTTCAGAATTTTCGAAAATCCTAAAATAATTCCGATTACGTTCCAAAAATTTTTGAAATTTTCAGAAATCGGAATTCGGAATTCAATTTTAGCTTCCAAAATCAGAATTTTTCGGATCGGAATCGGAGTTTCCGTTTCAAATGACACCCCTAGTCTCAGCTAAAATTCTCATTATTTAGTATTACAAAAGATATCACATAGGCATATCACGATGTAGGTATAAAAAATCAAAATAAAAACTTCTCATCTTGGCACATACTCACTCGTATGCAAGAAATTAAATATCAGGCAAACACGAAAATTTGTAGAACAAGTTCACTTCTCTCTCTTTTTTCTTTTGTTTTTTTTTGGCTAAGAACAATTTCAGTTAGACTAATATTTGGGACACTAATAAATTTTACTAACTCTCACACTCACACTCTATCTCTCTCCTAGTGGCACTGTGGGATCCGCAGTGGACACAAAGTGCCACTAAGAAAGAGATAGAGTGTGGGTGTGAATGTTAGTGGAATTTGTTAGTGCCCTGACATTGTTGTTTCAGTTATGAATCACATATGACGTAACCGATTCTTTCCTTTTTCGAATGAAAATTTTAGGGGTAAATTACACTTTACACCATATAGTTTGGGTGTCATTTTGATCCTTGTAGTTTTAATTTTGTCATCTTGGTCCTTACTGGTTCAGCTTAGATTTAATATAGTCCATTCATGAAAATTTTCTATAATTTTGACAGAAACAAATCATGTGATGCACACGTGAGGTATCATTTGGGGCATAATAATAAGTTTACTTAGAGAAATTACACTTCATACACTTGAATTGAACCTAAATCTATCAAAATTGTACTCCCTCCGTACCATTTTGTGAGTTCTGTATTCCATTTTTGGACGTCCCAAAATTAGTGTTCACTTTCCTAATTTGGTATATACTTTTTACTTACTTTCTAAAATTACCCCTCATTGAAATCTATACCGAGACAAAATTAAAAATGTTGTAATGATTAGGGGCAATTGTGGAAAGTATGTATAGATTCTTCTTGTCCCCTTAATAAGTTGAGTTTCCAAAGATGGACTCACAAAATAGGACGGAGGGATTAATAAAATTTGACAAATATACCATATTGAACCTAAACTGAAATTGTAAGGATCAAAATGACAATTAAAACTTCAGAGATTAAAGTGAAATCACACTCAAACTGCAAAGGTGGAAAGTGTTATGTGGAGAAGGTCATCATAGCCATTTGAATCTGACGGGCCATCTCATGATTGCAGTTGCTCCGGCACCGGCACCGGACCTATTCGAGGCCGCCATGAGCTTAGTGAACGAAGGAATCAAGTCATTCACTTTACTACTCCTCTCACTCATGCGCTCCGCCAACTGGGACATCGCCGCCGCCGTCAGATCTATCGAAGCCGTCACCGCCGGCGGCAGCCCCAGTCAGGACACCACCACCGTCGTCGGAACAAACCACGCCAAGTACGCACTCGAATCCTACGTGAATCGCAAGATGTTCCAAGGGTTCGACCACGAGTCCTTCTACATGGACGGAAGCCTCTCCTCTCTCCTCCGCCCAGACCAGTACCGGCAAGACTGCTTCACCCAGTACCGAGACATGAAATCCATGGACCCAATTGAGCTCCTCGGAATCTTACCCACCTGCGATTTCGGCAAGTTTTGCTCCAAAAAGTACTTATCTATTATCCATCCGAAAATGGAAGAGTCTCTGTTCGGAGATCTGGAGCAGCGCCGCCAGGTTTTGGCCGGAAACCACCCCAGGAGTCAGTTTTACGGCGTGTTCTCGGGTCTGGCTAAGGCGGTTTGGTTGCTCCATTTGCTTGCTTTTGCTTTGGACCCACCGCCGAGTCACTTTGAGGCTAGTAAGGGGGCGGAGTTTCATCCTCAGTACATGGAGAGTGTGGTTAGGTTGTCTGGTGGACGGATGGGTTTGGGTCTGGGTCTGGTTGTGGGGTTTCCCGTTAGTCCTGGGTTCAAACTTGGAAATGGGTCGGTTATAAAGGCTCGGGTTTATGTTGTGCCCAGGACCTAGTTACCGGGTCGGGCGGTTGTATTTGACTTATTAATTGTAGAATGAATGGTGTTTAATGCAAGTCTGTACTCTGTAGGAAGTGTGTTTTGGCTGTTTTGGTGTAATATTCTTTTCGTTTTTTTTTTAGCTGAGAAGTTCGGTGTAAATTTTCAGTTGTGCTAGAAAATTACTTAGAATTTTAATTAGGGTTAAATACACTTATACCCCCTATGGTTTGATCGATTTTACACTTGTCTTTTTGTGCTTTAAATTTTTGCATTAATACATTTTGTAGTTTTGGATTAAAGTGCAACCAGGGATGGATCCAGGAATCTAGTTTGGGGGGGGGGGGGGGGGGGGGGGGGGCGTTTTTTGGCGTTTATTTATACATTTTTTATAATGAGATAACTATATAAGGAGAGAAAAATACAAACTATTTGAATCAACAGGGTATAGCAATTTGTAAACTAAATTCAGAATTTGCATTTATAAATACACCAAACTTTTTCAAAAATTACATATACACGTCAGTTTTTTTAAAAAAAATCTAAGGAGGGGCGAGCTTAATAGTTTAGAAAAAAAATTAGGGGGATGAGAATGTGTATTTACGAATAATATTAGTATAATTAAGTGTTTTTTTCCAAATCTGACCGCCCCCCCTTCCCCTAGATCCATCCTTGAGTGCAACCCTAATTTGAAGGGTAAAATGACTCTTTTGCCCCTACAAGTTATATTAAAAGGAAAATTAGTCATAAATCATTTTCTTTGGGTTAAGCACATAATCTACACCAAGAAAATCCTAACAAATATCAAAGATTATTTTTCACCCAATTTGAAATTATATGTTTCTTCCTAAATGAATTGAAGCAAATAAATTATAGCCTTAACATTGTTATGAAGGCTTGGGGATAATTTGGTCATTTAGCTTGCTCCATTAACAAATTTTATTAGTTGCAGTTTAGTCCAAATTATATGGGATATTAGTACCAAAATTTAAAGCACAGTGGATAAGTGCAAATTAGCCAACTCACATAGAGTGTAAGTGTATTTAAACTTTTTAATTATGCTCTTGAAATGTGTGTGCCGCCGCCTTTGTTAGACTGAAAAAAATGGTTTGCCTTTTCGTCTCTTTTGCCGCCATTGTTAGACTGAAAAAATGGTTTGCCTTTTCGTCTCTTTTAAAAGAGACAAAAAGGCAAACCATTTTTTCAGTCTAACAATGGCGGCGCACACATTTCAAGAGCATGCACTAACAACATTCACAAACACTTACTAACACACTCTATCTCTCTCCTAGTGGCACTGTGGGATCCGTTGTGCCACTAGGAGAGAGATAGAGTGTGTTAGTAAGTGTTTGTGGATGTTGTTAGTGCCTCAAATATTACTCATATTTATATATGTGTGTGTCTTTCTCATATAAATTTGCAGACACAGCATATATATAAATAAATAAAGGTTTTATAACTTTGGCTCAATCGGTACGATCATAATGGGGGTAATACTTGGGAGTTGGAACACACTCAAAAATTTAATTTTTTGGACACAACTTAAGAGTTGTTTCTATCTCTCTCCTATATCACTGTAAGATCGAATGCCATCACTGAAGAAACAAAGACACATCTTTTAAATTGTGCACCAAAATTTGTGTCTTTAGATATGTTCAAATTAATTTATTTATTTTTTGGACTGTATCTCAAACATCTAACCGTCTCTGTGACATTAACAGGGTTAGTATCATAGATATTGGTAATCATCTCAGATATGTCCAAATCTTTACTCCTATTAACTTCAGGAAATGAAGTTATGAAAAAGTAAAAAGTGATACTAAAAAGACTAAAAGTCAATGTTAGGTTAAAAAAAGGAAGGAAAATACTCAAAATAGTTTCAATGTTACATAAGAGGAGAAAGGGCAATGCTATTGTGAGAAGCTTTTCATATGAGAAGGCGAATTTTAACCGTTGGATAAGCATCTAGCTTTAAGATTTCCAAGAATCTGAAGAGAATCTTAAGGCTAGATACTCATCCAACAGTTAAAATTCGTTTTCTCATGTGAAAAACTTCTCACAATAACATTTCCCGAGGAGAAATCATATTAGTCAACCTATAATGAGAAGATTACAGTGACGGCTACATTGAATAATTACTCATACGTATTAAGGGTGGATACAATCAACAAGTTTGTATGTTTGTTCAAAGTGTTTAAAGATGAAACACTCTCATCCAATAAAGTAGAAAATGTAAAAGAGCACCAAGCATAGGGATCCAATTTCCCTTCCAAAAAGTATTCAGCTGTTGGAGAGGTGACTTCCAAGCAAAAGCTATTATTTTCCTGCTCTCTAAAACTCAATATTGTGAAGAAAAAAAAGGGCCGTTTTACACGTCTCTTGTGAAGAACCTCTTGGCCTGCAATAAGAAATAAGGAAAAATGAGAAGTATTTCTCCAAGGCTAAAATAGCACATAAAACTCTATTAACAAATTCATAAGCTCCACAACCCCTCCTAGCTTCTTCGTTTCCTTTTTTTTTTTTTTTTTTTGTGCATAAATGTATTAGTTTGATACAATCGGTGAAGTTAATTGGGGAAATTACAGAGAGTGGAGATAGGGGATCCAAGATTTAAAATGATGCCATTGGGTAAGAACTTATCCTTGTCTTGCTAACCCCATCTTCTTTTTTATTTTATTTTTTTGCTGAGAGAAATTTCATTGAAAGAAGAAAAGAAGCAAACATGCAGAACAAAAGAAAGTCACAACCCCACTTGATTCCATTCCTCAAAACACATGGCAACGAATGTCTTCAAGTGGGATGGACCCAAAAAAGCGAGAAATCGCTAGCCATTGGGAACATTGTGTGCTCCAAAATTAGCAGATCTATCGATCTTACTCACATGCCAAAACTCAAACGAAGATTGCAAAAGTCTTCTACAATCTAGGATAATTGACTCAATAGCCCAATCTGGGTTTTGAGTCCAGTCCATGAGAGGGGTACACACTAATAAAGAGTCTCCTTCAAGGACCAAGCATTTAAACCCCAAAGGAACAGATTCTAAGATTGCCAAACAGGGTGCCTGGGCCTCCACTAACAGGGGATCAAGAGCCTCTCTTTCTTCCGTGAGCACGCTTCAATTTTCACTAGTCACTCCCATTCCCCTTTTTACCCTTGCATCTGTCAGTAGACTAAGGGCATGTTTGGGAAAGTCTAAAATTTGAACAGATACAAACCAGGTCTCATTTTTTGCCTGGTTCTCGTGAGAACAAAGGTTATGTTGACAAAGAACCAGTTTTAAGAGAGTTCTTAGTCTGCAGAAGCAGATCACTTATGAACCACAGAACCGGTTCTTTGCTTTCCCAAATAGCCTCCAAGTATAGTAGGTCCTTCCAGTCTTATAAAAGGGATGAAAATGTTTACACTTGTGGTACTTAAAAGAAATTAATTTCTTCTTATGGGTAAGTGGAAGAAAGAAAATAAAACTGGTGTGCATGTGTTACTCTGTTAAAGATGAACTAACACCGTTAACCTTGCCATCATTTTCTTTTTGCAGGTGACCAGATGTACATGGTGGAAAATAAGTACCAATGTTTACTACATCTTACCTTCTCTAGGGTCAGAAACATGATAACGTTCCAAGATCCTAGCCGGCCGAAATTAGGGAGGAATCCCTTATAAAAGGCAAAAGGTCCCTGCAAAACACGATCTGCCATAAATAAACAGTAATAGATGGCTTATTTACCAAATTTCTTTATCAATGCCAAGTTTTCATTCAAGATTTAAGAAACAAATACCAGAAGTACATAACAGAAAACTGTTAGTAGAAATACATAAACAAGAAATGATCAGGTGTGGAGAGCTGAGTGCAGAAAAACTCGTGTTCACAACTTCTATCCAAAGTACCGCCCAGACAAGACCTTGCCAGACGAGAAAGTAACGTTTAGTTGAACAATTGCAGCTAAGGATGTAGTATTTTGTTCACATAGCAAAAACATCACTAACAGACTAGTAAAAACTTTAGGGATTTCTCCGACCAAAAAGTTCTAAATTCGGATGGGGTAAGAAGATGTTGGGTGTTCAGAGCTGATACAAAATAGCTGCTTTTAACAAGAAAGGAGAAACAATATACCTCATTCCTCAAAGTTTTGATGAAACAATCAAACGTGCTTTTGTACACTGATGAATCCCCCATCATTCTAGATTTCACCTGGTATAGTTCAAGTTAAGCACCAAAGTTGACATTGACTGACAAGGTCATCAATCAGAAACAATACAAAAGTGCTTTAACAGTGAGAAAGAATTTCTCTTCCCAGCATTATAATTCAACCAATTTACACCCTGCAGTGAAGACTGAAGAGAATAATACAATTTAAAACATTTTTATAAGTATGTCCACTTGCATACAACTCAAGAACTACATACACACATGTCCCCACTTACAAATCGTATCGGCCATCCAATTATGAGTCCGTGTCACAACACATAATGCATGTGTATGAAGTGTGTGTGTGTGTGTGTGTGTGTGGGTGGGGGGGGGGGGGGGAGGCGCTGATATTTTAGTAGAAAAAGCATGTCTTAGAGAAATGCAAGATTTACATCTGAGGTTTATAAGTATATGCTTCCAATAATATACTAATTAAACACTTGGAAACTAGTATCATTCCGAGATACTAGCAACGATGACTCAAAAACCATACATGCGGCACATTCCATGTATGAATAGAAAATTTAAAATACTTCCCCTTTATCAATAAGGTTATTGAATATAATACTAATCCACAAGGAGGGAAGTATGAGAATTCAACTCCGGACACTAGATCAATACGGTAGCAATTACTAACTAGATGTCTTGTGGCCTGTGGGTATCTTACTTGAATTTCTCATGACAATCAAATTGGACGAGAAGTATGTAGTGAACTAGTGATAACAAAATTGTATATGCTTTATAAAGCACAATAGCTGCCTTAGTAGCACATCCATTCCAAAGAATTGAATACATTAACCACAATCTTTACATAGAAGTCAGAAGAATCGATTGTTTAAAAACCAAAACACTCAAGAAACAAGATGACCAACCAGGCTCAGCCTCACTAGAAGGTATCAACAAAGAGTAATTGTTGAGGTGGTCAGAATGTGGTTAAAGGAGATCAACACTTGAATCCATCAAAATTTGTGTGTGTGTGTGTGTGTGTGTGAGAGAGAGAGAGAGAGAGAGAGAGAGAGAGAGAGAGAGAGAGAGAGAACTACATATGTAATAGTTGAAGATAAGTAAAACTAGTAAGAAGAGACCTGTTTTGTCATGATTATCCATAGCAATGCTTTAACTACGATGAAAATGCATAATTTTTGTTCCGTATTAATAAGACGCGGATAATGATGGTATTGCTTTCCTTCTAATCTTTTTTTGATTGAAGTGAACATGCAACTTAGAAAGTCAACTCGGTTTGAGAATATCTTAGTAACTCTATGTGAATGTATTCAGACAGGAATAGGTAAGAACGTAAGAATAGAGAGAGCTTACCACATCAACAGGGGAACCAATACAAACTGCAAAGAAACCTGCACCTAAACCAGCTAGTAGATGAGTTAAAATATTGTCGGTGAACCCAGGAATATTCAAAATTGTCTGCGAGTTAAAAACAAATTAGAACAGCTATGACCATATAACTATTTAAGAGATGCGACAACATACAAACTACAGAAGTGGCAGCTAAGAAAACCAGCGCTAAGACTACCTGTTTCACTTGGTCATAACTAGCTAGTTCAGCCGCATTTATAATAGCATTTCGTGCAATGTTGGGCCCAAGCCCAGTCCACAAAGCCGTTAATCCTTCCTGTTTGTACAACGAAAATAGAACCAGTAAACAGAGAGAGAGAATCAAGTTCAGAGCTGGCTCCTGAGAGAAAGCTGACCTGTCTCACTATAGTGTAATAAGCATTCAAAGCACCAGAATAACGCTTAGGTAGACCAGCTGGCAGTTTGCCTTCAGCTTGAAGTCGGACTTTCACTAGATCCGTTGGATTAGCCACTGCAATTGCTAGAGCACCTGTTTGTTGCCAAAAGTACCCACTTCAAAAACAGAAGGAAAGACAAAGATAAATTGCTTGTTGGGAACTTTATGGTATAAACAAGAAGGCTTGAGCTGTAAACTATAGCCTGCGGAAAAGTATTTCAGAAAAGATAGAGCAGCAAAACAGTTGCTAAATGTACTCACCAGTAATAAGAGCAGCTAGTATCATCCTAAACAAAGAAACATCTTCTCCAATATAATCACTGCCACCTAAAAAGGCCTTGACCTATACGATATGAACATATATGAACACACCTATAAATCCACTAACACATAAACTCTGACAAATTCAACTAAATAAACTTTGAAAAACATACAGGCTCGTATAATCCAATCCTTAAGCCTCCATATATACATTGGCGATGTAATCCAGGTATGATTCCTTTCCAAAGCGCTATTAAACCTTCCTCCCTAGCTATGGTAACAACAGTACCCAATAGACCGTTGTATTTTGGTACCCCAACTCCCTCCCCTGTAGTTGCCTTTTTTTGGAGCTGAAGCCTGACTTTAGCAGTGTCTAAGGGAATGGTCCAGAGCTGCAAAAATCCAGGTGGGGAAGTGAAAAACACCTAGTTAGTTACACATAGTACCAAATTGCAGCATGCAGAAATATCCAATCCATGCACTTGGTTAAGAAGGAGCACACTCAAAGTCTAGTTCATTCTATATAATCTCACAGCATTTAAAAACCCAACAAAAGGGGAAAAGCCTACTCTGCTAATTTCGGCTATTCGTAAGTTTAAACAATATCAGCTTTTGGGTTTCATTAGCATGATTGTTTGGAATCAAAGAAGACATAAATGCCTAGTTTGAAATCAAACCCAGACGTACAGGAGGTGGAAATGGTCCGACTGCCACATCACTTGGATCCAAACTTGGGACACAATTAGGAACCATGGCATTATTTACTCCTGCCAATGTGTTCACATTATTAACTAAGCCAAATCATTTGTAGGAAGGCGATCTCCGTACGAATAGATCCAAACTTAGAAAATGTCCGTTGAATTGTTCTTGTGCCTGGAAATGGGCAAATCTCTAGAATCCAACTAATTTAACTTTTGCCACAAAAGTTCCTTAGGCTTTGGCTGAACCAATTGCCAACAAACATCTAAACTCTTAACCTGTTCTTCTTTTCACTCTGAATTCCAAAACACATTCAATCATTTCAAACATGCAACATCAAGCACAATGGGAACCAAAACCTACTTCCTCACATAACAGTAGCAGAAAATTCCACTAAAAAACAATCTAACAAATTCAGCTGTACCGCAGTCATAGAAGTGATACATACACACACATACATATGCATTTCAACATTTGTGTGTGAATTCGTATCCAATTAATTGGGAGATTAGAAAAACGCAGTTAATTTGGCTGATATATATATATATATATATATACACAACAACTACACATAATTGATTGAAGTGAAGATGATTGATACCTCGGCGAAGCAAGCGGCGAAGGCACTGCTAGTGAAGGTTCCGGCGAACGAAATTTCAGTCTTGGCCTTGAGATCTGCCATTGAATGCCGGAGAGCTAGCAATGGAGAGAGAGAGGGAGAGAGAGAGAGAGAGATTTAGATGAAGTCAAAACACGAAGAGGGAGGTTAGGGGTTTATTATATACAGTGGTGAAGAAGAGTATCTAGAGAGAGAGAGAGAGAGAGAGAGAGAGAGAGAGAGAAGGCATGTGAAAGTAACACGGCCTTCAATGGCGGATTGAAGTGATAAAAATAAAAAAAGCTTTTGCAAATTTTTGGATCTGTACATACTACAGTGTGTGAATGGTGACAGTGAAAATAATTGGGTTTGGTTCGGTCTACTAATTTTTATTCAAACCGATCCATTTTGATTCGGTTCGGATAAGTGTGAAATTTTTTTTACTGTATGAAATTTTTAAAAGGGTCTTGCTAGGGGCACAAACAACTTACATTAACACACTTTATCTCTCTCCTAGTGGTACTACGTAGGGGTGTCCACGCGGTCGGGTGAGTCGGGTTTAGCCCTCACCCGATCATCCACCCGAATAGCAGTCGGGTTAGACCTTCTCCACCCGTGATCCACTCATCATCCATCGGGTTTGGGTGAGTTCGGGTTCGGGTGGTTTCGGGTTGGGTCGGGTGAAACCCGACTAAAAACAACAAAGTGAAGAAAATTTGTACAATGTAAACAACTAAAATTCTGAGGAACAACAATTATAGATCTGTAAAATAAAAACAATTATACATTAAGTTAAGTAAAAACAACAATATGTAGATGATAGATCTGTTATCCAAAAAAAACACACACACACACAAATTGTAGATATGAAGAAAAACTTAAGAACAATCGCTATAGAGCTGTAAAACACACACAAATTATATACATACATATATATACATGCACATTCAAAGTTTTATTGCATAGTCTGTAATTAAAAAATATATATTTTTTAATCATTTGTGTACAGTCGGGTCGGGTCGGGTGTAGTCGGGTGTTTAAAGGGAGAAACCGACATCCATCCGAAACATGTTCGGATTTGACTTGTGAAACCCGTGACTCAACCAAACAGTCACGGGTGGGGTCGGGTGGGGTCGGGTTCGGTCGGGTGGGATCGGGTTTGGTCGGGTTCGGTTTTTGTTGGACAGCCCTAGTACTACGGGGTCCAATACGAACCCCACAGTGCCACTAGGAGAAAGATAGAGTGTGTTAGTAATTGTTAGTGGAAGTTGTTAGTGCCCCAAATATTACTCTTTTTAAAAACTGACCAAATTGATCTGCCTAATCGGATTACTTACTCTTACACCTCTAAATGATAACGGGGGTGTTTGTTGCAACTTATAAGCTGACTTTTTATGCTAGAACTTATTATAAGTTTAAGCTGCATCAAACAGAGTTTAACTTACAATTTATTTTAAGTAAAAATAAATTAATTTATCAAAAACAGAGTTTTAAATGTTTTTAAAATTATAACTTCTAACTTATTTTAAAGGGCAAACTACACTTTAGTCCATTGAACTATACATCTGTTTTCAATTCGGTCCATAAACTTTTTTTTTTGGCAATTGGGTCCTTGAACTTCAAAAATTCATTCAATCAGACCCAAATTCTGACAGTGTTAGCTTAAACTATTAGAAATTGTCATGTACGTTGCACGTAATGCTTACATGTCACATGTCAGGTTAAGAAAAACACGGGAGATTGTGAATAGTGCGAAGAATCGCATTCAATTAGATCCGAAATCGCGTTCAATCAAATTCGAAAACACATTCGACAAGATCCAGAATTGCATTCAATTATACCCAAAATTACATCATTTTGTAGCCATTCACAGTCTCTCGTGTTTGTCTTAACCTAACATGTGACAGGTAAGTATTACGCGTAACATACGTGATAATTTCTAATAGTTTAAGCTAACAGTGTCAGAATTTGGGTCTGATTGAATAAATTTTTGAAATTCAAGGACCCAATTGCAAAAAAAAAAAGTTTATGAATCCAATTAAAAACATGGTATAGTTTAATGAACTAAAGTATAATTTGACCTATTTTAAGTTACAACAAACAGGACCACTATGTGCTATAATACGTTATTTGATTATTTTCTCCATCTCCATCGTGAATAGTTTTCAGTTGGAGAAAACTTAAAGAGGTGGTTTTATTTTTATTTTTTTATTTTTTTTAGATTAAATACAAAACATATCTCAAAAGTTTACCTTTATTATATAAAACTCTTTCAATTTTTAGACATTATGAAAATATTAAATCAAAATCCTAGTAATTCCAACCTTTGATTTTAAAAAAAAAAAAAAAAAATTTACATTTTGGTGGATCATAAATTAAATGGGGCCATAATTTGATAAATAATCATGAACCAAATAAGATAAAATATTAAGATTAATATACATATTGGGGTTGAATCAAAAACCACATTTAGAATTCATGAACCAAATAAGCTCTATTGTATTTTGGAATGTTCCATTTTAAGAGTGTTTTAAAAAAAAAATAAATAAATAAAATTCAATGTAATGTACCTACACACTTTTCAAGTTTACCTTTATTATATAAAACTCTTTCAATTTTTATTTGTTGTGACACTGAAAATTTGAACTTTAAAAAAATGGCAATTATGAAAAATTAAAAAATTTCACAATAATCAAAGTGTCCTTAAATAGTTAGAATTTCAAAATGATAAACTTACTTTGGAAAAAGGAAAGGAAGTACTAGTCTTTGGAACAGGCCTTGGACGCGCCTTTGGAGGAAGGGGTGTTCATGGACCGATTAGGATCGATCTAAACTCGTTCGGTCGGTTTTTTAAAAATTACTATAAGTTGAAAATCAAATTGAGCCGACCGATTCGGTTGATTTTTGAAACACGGAAAAATCTAAGGAAAAATAAAACAAAACAAAACAAAAAAAATGACCAAACCGACTGATGAACACCCTATTGAAGGCAGGGGCAGAGGCAGTATAGGGCCTAGGCCCTCCCTTAGATTTTGAAAATTAAAATTCTAGTCTAGAAATTTTAGATATTTCGTTTTAGCCCCACTTATCTTTTGGCCCCTTATAATGTTTATGTTTAACCAAACAGACCCTAATTCAATAAATAAAATGATAAATTATACTGACACCCCCTGAGATTTAGGTCTTTTGCACTAACCTCCCTTAAAATTTCTGACATTACACTGATCTCCCATGTCAGACTTGTCGACTTAACACCATTAACAAATTGGGTTAGATGACTGTTTTACCCTTGATTGACATGTCAATGAACCCCCTTTAAAGTTTAGCACTTTTTTTCACAAGCCACCCTCTTGGAATTTTACTGAATATTCTATTTTTAAACTAAGTTTCTTCATTTTTTTAAATAAATTAAAAATGAATTTCCCATTTTTTTAAAAAAATTAATGAGTTGATTATTTTAACTTTGGTCCTTTAATTTTGTTTTAATTTTTACCCAAATAAATATTTTATCTATTAATTAATTTTACGTATGAACATACACTCTTTTTTCCACTCAGTCAAACATGACATAGAAAAAACTTCACCTATGTCACACCCGTCCCGAGGAAAAATCATTTGTTTTAAATTGGATAATTGAATTTCAATGATTTTCAATGTTGTTTGAAAATGAGATGAGTGGTTGACTGTGGTCAACAGAAGGTGTCAAGTGGGGACACAGTGATTCGATATTCATTGAGGCATTCATATGTGATTAAATTATATTTATGTGGATTAAATGTTATTTGACTTATCTCGTAAATTGTGAATAGTAAATTTACATGTGTTATACACTTTCTATTAGTTTGGGTCTTGTTTAAGATCATTTTGATTGTTTAACGATAACTAATAGGAGGCGTTGCTTAAAAGGTAGGTTATCTAGAAAATTCATGAAATTAGTTTTCGGAATGTAATTACGGCGACAAACGGAACTTAAACAAAAACTTTTATAAATTATAGTTTTCACTCGTGAAGTAATGAATTAGGCGTATAAGTCGTTTCGAGGAATAATTAGGAATTTTGAGAACTCGTGGGGAGGTAAACACAATTTTTGCAAGTATTGCCTATGTATAGAAAGTATGAAGATATTTCATTTTACAAAAGTTGTTTTTATCCTAAATCAAGAGAGGAGATTTGGAGATTTGGTTAGAAGTCCCTCTCGGTAACATCACAGCCTTATTCACTCTCTTTCTCTCATATCTTCTTCCACCATATTTGTGCACAGTCTCATCGGTTATCTCTCCTTTTTCATCTTCTTTTGCTCTTAGACTGTGCACAAATATAGTGGAGAGAGAGAGAGAGAGAGAGAGAGAGTAGTAAATTGGAGATAATGGTAGTGATATGTCTAAAATTGACTCTACTCTATGACCGAGTGGTTCATCCATAACCCGGCCAATAGGTCGGGAAGACCGCAGGTGTAAACACCACAATTTTAAGCAATTGTCAAATTCAGGGGATGATTATCTCCGAAACCAAAGATGACAATGTCCGACGGATTTGAAAATGATTCAAGCTCTTCGAAAAGTTCTTCGATTACAATTGAGAATTATAAATTTTAGAAGGAATAAAAAAATCGAGTGTTTAGGTAAATTCGGGTGTAAAATGCCAATTTGGAAAATTCTCCAAGAAGACCTATTTTTTAGAAGAAAATGGAAAAAGAAAAAGAAAAAGAAAAAACCCAATGAAAAAAAAGGAATTTACATATATATAATCTATAAGTATGTTTATAAAAAATAATAATAATAATAATAATAAAGGGGGGGGGGGGGGGGAAGGGGACAATCTGTTGGAGGTGACACGCGGCGAAGTCGGCGGCACTCTCTGAGTGCCAGAGAGTGCCGCGTCGACATTCCATGAGTGTCGTGTTCTTCAACAGTCTGGTTTTTTAGAGAGTACGCATTGTACTGTCAAATGTGCCTCTATAACTAGTGTTTTTACCCCAAATTTACTAAAACATTCCTTGTAATTTGTCTATATAAGGAGGTATATCTCCTTTACATAGAAGGGGGGGGGGGGGGGGGGGGGGAGAATTTGTAGGGAATGATGTTTAGAACAATCTTTGAAACAATTAGAGAGAGAATTTTTGGGTGAATTTGGGAAGAACTTGAAAAAGAGTTTGGAATATTTTCATCAAACCATAGAAATTTGAGGATAATTGGCGGTGATCCTCTAAATCTTGATTGAGTTTCATTTTTTTTCTTTTGTTCTTTGTTGGTTTGGACCTAAGTATCTTGGAATTTGAAGTAGAAATTAGTTTTATAAAAGGATCTTTTGGTTGACTTGGAGCATTAGTTTTTAAGCTTTCACTTTGTTTCTTCTTTTTCTTATTCATACTCTTCTCTTGAGATTCTTGGAGATCTTCAATATCTCACTTGAATTTCTTGAGTTTGATCTTTTAATCTCATGTAAGCTTATGATTCATGTGGGAGACAAGGTTGATCACCATCTTATTTACAAATAAATGGAGGATCCAAGCCTATAGTTATGACTTGAGTCCTCTAATTTGAAATTTCATGGAATCTTCCTTATATTCCCTTGAAACTCACGAGTATTAGCCATTTTTATATCTCCAAGAACCATTAAGTTGAGAAGAGAAGTAGGTAATATGAGTCTTAATCCCCCAAGGACCAACAATTTGAGAGAGGGATTAAACTTAAGACAAGCCAATTTCCATGGCTTAATCATGATATGTAGATATGTACACGAAGTTGGGTGAAATCATGAAAGTCTCCATGGAAGGTCTCTTTTGATCAAGTCTAAGGACTCCTTTGTGAACTTGATTAATTGCCCTAGTTAGTCATGATCCTTGTTTGGTCCAAATTCTCTCTAGAATTTTGGACCAAGTTGGATTCTACAAATAAACAATCATCAAAAAATAGGTGTAGTGATTTCAATGACAATCTATCATCAAAGATTTTTAATTAAATCATGACACATTGAAATTTAACGAGACCAATTGGAGTTTTCCCCTAACTCATAGATGTACCACTGTGATTTTTTGTTTTGATAAGGTTTCGTAGTTAACATGGTTTGGTCATGGGTTTTGCAACTCACTGTTTTCTGTCCAGAATTTCAGAACAGTAACATCTTTTAAAACAATTGGATCAGAGCTTTAAACATGTGTTTAAAGCTTTAAATATTTTTTCCATGAATTTAAATGTGTTAATAAGATTCTCTAACAAGATCAAAGTGATTTTGATTTATTTACTAATTTTATAAAATTATACAAAAATTCTGGACACACTACAACAAACACCATTTTTTGCGACAATATATTTTGTCGCAAAAAGTGTAAATTTTGTTACAAAAACGTTTTAGCGACGTAAATTTCTTCGTCGCAAAATGGTGGCTAATAATGGGGTCACAAGTAATCATATGCGACGAAATTCATTTTTTGTCATAAATAAGTGATATTATTTGTGACAAAGTTATTTTCCTTACAAGTGTCAAGTATTTATGACGAAACTTTTCGTCGTTAATAAGTAGAGATATCGTCGCTATTCCATTTTTTTCCTCACTAATAACTTAACAAAAATCACAAAATCAGCATTATTTACCACGAAAATTCGTTGCAAAAACTTCCCTTTTCAGTGACAAATAAGTTTGTTGCAAAAGAGCATACTAACTTGGTCATAAACAACATCAAATAACTTCCAACAAAGTCATTTCGTGGCAAATAGTATGTTATTTGCCACGAACATTTTGTCTTACTTAAATTTTGAACGGACATTTGTGACAAAAATTTGCGTCGCAAGCAATATCCATGATTACTTTTAGTGACCAATTTTAGTATTGTGGCAACAAATGCAGTGCGGATTTCTCGAATTTAATCAATTGTTCCCTGTTTCAATGACTGCTATACATAATAATCAATGACATACCAACTGCCACTATCCAACAAAGCCAACTATCAAACATAAGAACTAATAACACAACCACAAATATTCGATAAACCCAACAAAAGCTAGCATTCATTCATATTAACAGTCAGCAAAAAAGTTGTTTCCAAACAAGTAGAATGCATCATATTTACAACCCAAAAACACATCAAACGAGTCATATTAACAATTTGTTTCAAGTGCAAAATAGCAAAAGATCATAAGAACGGTCCCATCAAAAAAAAATATCAAAAGATCATAAGTATATGGTCCGATCAGTAGCATGACACAGCTTTGACAAATCTGCAAAAAAAAAATATAATAAATAAATAAAAAAAAAAAAAAAAAAAACAAAACTAGCATTAGTTTTTTTTTCTTCGGAAAAAGATAAATATAAGCATTAGTTTATAATGACACAATAATAAAAACAATCATATGCTACATATTCCTAAGATTTTTTGCTTCTACACCTATGCATAACAATTTGAATTGGGACACTTTTTTCAGTTTAGTTTCTTCCCCCAACTTTTCTACACCTATGCATAACAATTTGAATTGGGACACTTTTTTCAGTTTAGTTTCTTCCCCCAACTTTTTCTAAGGAGTGACTAGGTGCAGGTGTTAGTGTGTCATATTCGATTGAAAATGGCAATTAAGGCCCCTAGGAGGCCCAACCCATAACACCTTGAACAAAAAATTGATGAAACACACCAACAACCCAAGCAGCCCAAGGGAGAGAGAAGATGATTCTGAAATCCAAGCATGAAATCAATGTGATCACGAATATAGCACAACAATCCTGTAAATTTCCAATAGATTTGAACCTAGTTATAGTGAAGGAAACCAAAAAACTTGTCGATAACCTATGAAATATCCATAGATACTCATGTCAAAAACCTAAAAACTTGATAACATCTACATTTTATTTTCTAGGCTTTTGCGTAACTTTGGGACTTCTCCCATTTGATTCTTCTTCTCATAACTTTTGTCAATTATGACTAGTTTTCGTAATGATTTTTTTGGAAACAAAGTTAGATGATAATGCATTTAGTTTCTAGAATGGGATGTTAATCACTACGCACCATTTTGATGCACAGTTAACAATGTAACTTCTAGATATATAAGTTCTTACCACGAAGGAGGACAGCCCCCTATTTGAGATGCAAGTAAGGCCTGTAGTTGAGCTTCCATTTGGCTCTGTCGGTGCAACACATCCTCTAACTTTTGTGCAAGATCCTCAGAACGTTTCTCTGCTGCCTCAGCCCTCTTATTTGATTGTTCCAACTCCATACGGCTGGATTGTCTTGATCCCAAAGAGGAGGTAGGCCGCACTCCGTGGCCAAGACCACGTACATATCCAGGCTTTGGTCCAAGGACCTGCTCACATATCTCCTCCTCCGTTGGTGGTGTACTACCTTCTGGAGTTGGCTGAGATTTTGCAGCAACCATTGAATCCTAAAAAATTCATAAGTTATAGTGTAATGTAGTTAATAGATTATATAGCATAGAAATAAGAAAATAAACCACCAATTTCATTATGACAGGACATAGCTTCAGATTCATACATAGCGATCATTAGCCTTTTGATGGATCCATCCTTTCTCGGGTCGGTAGTGAGTACTTTTGTATAATGGTATCATTCCACATGGCTCTCCAGTTTTAGCATTAGCCTCTTTCTGTGTCATTTGCACCACAAGATAAGATGTTACATCTTTTTTTTTTTTAATCGAAATAGAAAAGAGAAAAAAATCCTTATAGTGCAAATGAATTAACATGTACCAGATCTTCTCGATGTTGGAGAAAAGATTTTGAACCCCCATAATGATTGACTTCTAACTTCTTTCGATTGTCCGAGTTGATCTTACACCTTTCCTGCATTGAGACCATTCATGTTACAAAATTATACAAGCAATAAGGAAATCCATCTAAGTTAAATTTATTATTTTACCTGATATTTATCACTAATGAAATGATTGCATAATATAACCCAGTCCTCTTGCGAAATACCATTATAAGGCTTATTGCGTGCCACTGAATTCCCTCCTGATTTTTTGAAGTAGGTGCGAACCTTGTGCCTATGGTCCTTGAATCGAGTCTTAATAATATCATCAACTGCAAGCTTTACATGTGGTATGTGCATATCAATATCAAATTTATCCTGAAAAACATGCAAACGTTATAAAAAGTGGCCACTTGAATAATATATATGAAGAACTATAGACACATATTGAAATATTACCAGTATCTTCTCATATAGAAGTTGCAAGTGATGATCCTTAACCTTTTTCCAATTTAAGCATGTCGCTGGCAAGTACGTGCGAGTAATGACACCAACCTCAGTGAGAAACAACTTACTCCCTTTACCGACTGGCCTTAGATAACCCTCTAGTATCTCTATCCTTAAACGACAACCTGTGGTCTCTAAATGTTTCGTTAAAGCGATGTTCTTTGCCTTTCCACGCCCCTTTCTTGTGGAATTAGATGCTGCCACTAAGACGTAAAAGTTTATCCTAATTGACACATTCCAAAATACATGTGAGCAACAAAATTATCAATTTAATGGTACCTTGGACAGTGACAGAAGAGTGGGTCACTGGCTGGGGAGTATTGGACATTACAGGTGAAACTGAAGTAGGGTTAGACACTGGAAAATGAGAATTAGGAGGCTGAATAGATGGTGTAGCTCCTCCACGACCACCTCCTTCTGGTGAAATTCCTGTATAAGCTTAATTAATATACACAACCAACTTGTGTAAATAGTGCACATTATATCATCATTACTAAGATAATTTAAATTAAATATTAGTAGATATAATATACCATGAGTAGCGCCAGACTGCACTGAATCAGAAGTAAGAGGGAGATTAGGTACTTTAGGTCGTGCTCGACCTCGGCCCCCTGGTGCCATTACTGGTGAAGTTGCATTTGCAATCACAAAAAATAAACGTTAGCAGTAAACATAACATATTTCCCAAAAAATTACATGTGAGAAGTGAAGACAATGAACGAAAATAATAATGAAAAAGGGAAACCACTTTTCATTATGCATCGAACCATATGCAGTTTTTTTACAACAAAAACTAAAAAGATCATAATACAAGACCAGATCATATATCAAAATCTGTATCATAATCAATAACATCAACTTCTGAATCATCACAGTAATCAATCAGAGTATCATCTTCCACGTCCATCTCATCATCATCTATGAAAGAATCATCATCATCTGGCATAATATTGGATTGTAGAATATCGGCATCGACACGATTTGGGCTCACATCTTCCCTTCTTAAGCATAGCTGCTCTAATTCTTCATTGTCAACTTCAACATATTCAAAAACGCCATCAACTTCAGCAGACTCATCTTGTTGATATACTTCATCATTAATATCTGGCCCAATTTCAACCTCCTCTATCGCTTCCAACTCTAAAACATCATAAGAGTTTCTGGGTCGTGCCTTTTGTACAACATGCCAATCCCCCCCAAGTTTAGTGTCCTTAACATAGAAAACTTGCTCTGTTTGAGAAGCCAAAACAAATGGATCATCCTTATACCACTTACGAGTTACGTTAATACTTGTGAAGTGACAATCTCTTTGTATTCCTGTCTTTTTATCACCTACATCCCACCAATCACACTTGAAAAGATAAACATGATTGTCCTTTATGTAGTCTAACTTAATAATATCTGTTAAAACTCCATAAAAGTCGACCTCTATTGATTGGTGCTCCCCTTTCACAACCACACCGCTGTTCTGAGTTCTACGATACTTTTCACGATCTACTGTGTGAAACCTAATCCCATTAAGGACACACCCACTATATGATTTAACTCGTGGATCAGGACCACACGCCAATGAGTATAGAGCATCCGTAGCTTCAGGAGAGTTTTGGCTGTGTAGTCTTTGCATCTATTGACAAAATTGTAAGTGAAACTATTACAAAATAACAAATAATAAATTCAAATGTAACAAAACCACTCATGAATCATAAGTGAAAACTTACACGTTCTTGAAACCAATTTGGAAATTGTTGTTCATGCCTTTGTTGCACATTATTCACATGTTGTCTTTCTAATTCTGCTATATGTTCTCTACGAACCCAGACAAAATACGTGTCACATGAGATATTGTTAGAAACCAAATTGTAGAAAAAAATCAAAATGAGTAAATGTGCTTACTCTAAATATGTTGTGATCTCTTGACAATTATTTAGCACATACCACCGAGCCTTATCAAAAGTTTTCTCATCCAGAATATTAATATTATAGGATGACCCCAACGGACGTACATTTTGATCAAATACTGACAGTTCAGCACGTTTTTTGCCCAGACCTCCATCATAATTCCTTTCTTCTCGGTTAAATCTTGTCTCAATGTCTTCAAGATACATAGAACAGAATGTGAGACATTCACTATCAATGTAAGCCTCGGCGATCGAACCTTCAGGACGTGCTTTATTCCGCACATACTTTTTGAGAACACAAAGGAACCTATTTAAATACACCAGTTGAGAGAAGTAAATAAAGTAACATACATGTTCTTGAATAAAATAAAAGTAGAGTATTAACTTGTACCTTTCAATTGGATACATCCATCGATATTGTACTGGTCCTGCAATTATTGCCTCATGCGGCAAATGAATTGCTAAATGAACCATGACATCAAAGAATGATGGAGGAAATATCCTTTCCAACTTACAGAGGATAATAGCTATATCCCTTTCTAGCCCCTCCAACACATCCAATTTCAACTTCTTGCAACACAACTCTTGAAAGAATATGCTTAATTCAACCAATGCAGTGTACACATCTTTGTCCAAGTATCCACGGATGGCAACAGGGAGGAGACGTTGTAGTAGAACATGACAATCATGACTTTTCATTCCAGAAATCTTAGCCTCACTAACATTCACACATCTGCAGATATTCGATGCATAGCCATCAGGGAACTTGACTGACTTTAACCAATCACAAAATCTCTTTCTATCATCTGCGGACAATGTGTAACATGCTGATGGCACCAAAACTTTATCACCATCAGGGATTAAGTGTAGTTCTTTCCTTATACCCATAGCCTCTAAATCCATGCGAGCCTTTACACTGTCTTTTGATTTTCCATCAATGTTCATCAAGGTTCCCAAGACATTATCGCATATATTCTTCTCAATATGCATAACATCCAAATTATGTCTCAATAAAAGTGTTTGCCAATAAGGCAACTCAAAGAATATGCTCTTCTTTGTCCAATTCAACTCTCCAACAATGCGTTTCCTCTTCTTATTGTTTGGTACTTTCCCAAATTTAACACCTTCCACATGATTTAGTTGTTCTAACACTTCATCCCCAGACAATGCTTTGGGTTTTAGTCGACCCTCCTTCGTACCATCAAATTGTTTATAACGTTTGCGCCAAACATGCCCTTCATCTAGGAATCGGCGATGGCCCATGTAACATATTTTACGCCCATGGTTCAAGAACGTAGAAGAGGTGTCTTTGTTGCAAGTTGGACAAGCCAAATAACCTTTCGTACTCCACCCAGATAAGTTTCCATATGCAGGAAAGTCATTAATAGTCCACAATACAGCTGCATGTAAATTGAAATTCTGTCGACTATATGCATCATACGTCACAACACCATCTTCCCACAACTCCTTCAACTCATCTATCAATGGTCTCAAGTAAACATCAATGTCATTTCCAGGTGACTTTGGTCCAGGAATAAGCAATGACATGAAGATAAACGGCTCTTTCATGCATTTCCAGGGTGGTAGATTGTATGGCATTAACATTACTGGCCACATGCTATAAGAGTTACTCATATTTCCAAAAGGATTGAAACCATCGCTTGCAAGCCCAAGTCGTACATTGCGAGGATCGTTAGAAAACCACTCATGCTTCTTATTGAAATCATCCCAAGCTTTTGAATCAGCTGGGTGCCTTAATACATTATCCTCATTGGCGCGTTTATCTTTATGCCACCTCATATCTCCAGCCGTCTTCCTCGACATAAACAACCTTTGAAGTCTTGGTTTTAGTGGAAAGTATCTCAAAACCTTCTGAGGAACGTTCTTACGCTTACCTTCACTGTATTTATATCTTGGCTCCCTGCATTTTGGACATTCATCCAATTTTTCATACTCTTTCCAGAAAAGTGCACAGTCATTTTTGCATGCATGTATAGGGATGTAGCCCAGGCCTAAGTCTCGCATGATGCTCTTAGCCTCATAAAAAGACTTGGGTAGTGTCTCCCCAGAGGGTAATGCCTCCTTAAATAACTCAAGAAGCATGTTAAACGTTTTGTTAGTCATCCCATTTATTGTCTTTATATGATAGAGCTTCAATAAAAAAGACAATTTAGAGAACTGCTCACAACCAGGATATAATTGACATTGTGCATCCCTCAACAACCTCTCAAACTTTTCTGGTTCAGATTCAAAAACATCTGGATCATGTCTACTGAAAGATTCTTCTTGGGCCACGCCTGGATCATTGCTTGTAGCGTCTTCGCCATGTGGGGTGTAGTCATCCACTAATGTTCCTTCACGCATGTCCTCCAAAAGCTCTTGAATATTATCAATAATTCTAGGTTCTTCATTTTCCATAGCATCATTAGATTCTTCATCATCTTCCTCGGCTTCCTCAAGAACTACTGGTTGATATTCTTCACCATGATGTTCCCATTGGGTGTAACGCTTGTCCATACCATAAGTGAATAGATGATCTTCAACGATATCTATTGAACGAAAGTACAAGTTTATGCACTTACGACATGGACACCTAGTCCTATTAAGGCTGTCCATATGAGCACGTGCCACCTTAAGAAATACTCTTAGTCCATTTACATATTCAGGGCAATACCTATAAGGAAGCTTAATCCAATTCTTATCCATCTCTGTCAACCTATTGAAAGGGAAAATATCCATGAATTTTTTTTCCCAATATAATTCTGCATGTAAAAGAGACCCTAGCACTTATCAACTTTTCTTTACAAGGTGAGTAGTTCTATGAAGAAAATCTAGATAAAATGGACATTCAATTACTTAACACATTGAATAAAATGCATAATTTTTCAACCATTTGAAATAGAAAGCACGAGCCAACAATTTTTCTTTTTCTTTTTTTTCTTTTTCTTTTCTAGAGCTCTAAATAAAATTTTCTCATGGTTCTCTTTCAGTTTCCTTCAGCAAGAGTCTCAATTGAGATTTATAATAGGTACTATGCCCAAATTATATAGCCATTATTTTTTTAAGCTCAATGTAAAAATCTCAAACACATAATACAATTGTCTCTTTGTGCATGTATTTTTGGCAACTTGGGCATGTAAACGTTAACCTAGCATTATTATTCTTCAATTGTAAGTTCTATAATTAAATAGAAGCAAAAGTGTAGTATTGGTCCTTTAAACAGGAACAGTGTAAAAGTGTTGTTAAACATGTTAGGAGAATTATCTAGTTGATTAGCCTTTTTAACCAATTATTATATTAAGGTACTTCAATTGTTTATTTTTTTTTAAACATCAAAGAGGTATATTATTTAGTCATAGTATCCAAATGGCATTAAGCAAAAAATAAAATATTATCTCTATCCCACAAACACAACACTTTACCACCCTTACAAAATGTCAAAATAGAACAACACCATATCCCTTCCATCTATAACCAAAATAAAATCAAGCAAGCCCTCATATGAAGGAACCCCCAAAACCAAAAACGGAGCATCTGACCAAGCATATGCCTCCATAGCCGAAGACACATCTAATTCAATGCTTCTCAAATTTGAACCCCAAATCTGTTTCCCAAATGTTATAATAGTCGTACCGTACACCTTGGTACTGATTGGATACCATAGTATGTGTACAAATATCAAAGCATTTAGAAACCAAATTTGGTTTCAAAATTTGAAAACCATAACATTATTCCTCACCAATTGGTTCGATTTACTCCGTTAAATATTCTGTCAAACACCAAGAATTAAATACATTAATTGAACTTCACTTCTCCATTTAATGGATAGGATTTGAAGTCCACTCGTATTATTTGGTCAAACAATATTGAGCGTATGTATACATAAGTTGAATAATTCTATGGTTCCCTAAAGAAAAACAAATTTTGTTTCCAAATGCTTTGGGTGGTAATGGTATCAATGACCATTCCTAATTGTGGTATCAATCCCATAGCATTTGGGACATCCCAAATTTGGTACCATAGTGTTACTCATCATAGAAGTTTTCATTAATTAACCTTTATATTTATTAGATTATTTTATTCTAGAGAAGCTAGAATGAGTTGATTATTTAAACTCTATTTAACCAAACATTAGCATAGGAAAAAAATAAAAAATAATAAAAAAAGCAAACTATATGATATAGTTTACCCAATATATAACCAAACCCAAATATGGATCCGTCCAAGAGAAACAATTTGTTAATATTATTTTACCTTTTGATTGAAGTTTATGCACCATATAAATATTATTTAATCAAGTACATGCTAGAATCTATATCAGGAGATAGGGATTGTTAAACAAATACCAAAAAGATGGGAGGTCAAGTTTAAAATCCTATCAATGTGATGCTAATAATCCAATATGAGTTGTAATTGCTCTCCAGTTTTGTATTCATAGAATGAGGACTGACGAGACTACCCATGACAGCTAATATAAAGAAACCAAACATGGATGCATGATGGAATTAACAATAAGAAAACAGAGCACCAAATCATATAAGAAAAGGCATCAAAGAACCACCGCCACTTCACAGCCGCATGCACCATACCCACAACCACCACCATCAACAAATGTGCTAAATTAGAGACAAAGAAAGAGAGAAATCAGACCAAGGGTTTTTCCTCTAAGGGGCTGAGTGCTTGATTGAACGCCGACTTCAATGGTGTTGGTAAGATTCGCTGGAGGTGCCGCTGTTCTAATGGAGAAGCTGATCGCCAGGGAAAGTGTACTGCAGAGTCATGAGGCCTTCGTGGTTTGAGAGTTGTAAAAATGAGGGTTTTTTTCCCCTAAATAACAATGTGGGTTTGTCAAGGACTGTAAAATATATAAATGCCCCCAAACGACACCGTTTTATATCTTAGTAAAGTTGAACAAAAAACTTGCGATGGAATTTTTTTTGTTGGAAATAACTAATAAGGGTAATACTCGGGGCACAACCAAAGTCACAACCTTTTTTGCACAATCTTAATTTTGTGTCTATCTTTCTCTTGATGGGTCCCACAATGCCAGTGACCTCACAGTGCCCACTAGGAGAGAGATAGACACAAAATGGAGGTTGTGAGCAAAAGGTTGTGGCTTTGGTTGTGCCCCAAGTATTACTCAACTAATAATTGCAATGAAAAATCAGCTCGTCACACTTGTATTATAATTTCTAGCGAATAAATTTGTTGCAAATACAATTAAAAATATAATTTACAACAAAAACTTTTTCCTCACAAATGATTTCGGCGCCAAAAAAAAAACCCCACTGGCGCCAATTATTTCTACTTCCCGCCAGATATAATGCAACAAAAAAAAGTGTTTGGTTGAAAAAACCTATTTATTTTCAACGAAATGATATTTTGTTGCAAATACCACACTATTTGTAACAATTTTTATTTTGTGGAAAATAATTCGTTGCAAAAAACCTGATTTGTTGTAGTGACAGAGAGTTGTAAATTTCTGAGTGATGTCTGGTTTTTGTCCAATTCCCAGAGTTTGAACCTTTTGGTTTTTGATTTTCTTTTTGGGTTAGAAACTAGACTCACAGAGGCACCTTGTGTCCAAAAATCACTAAGATCAAACCATAGGAAGTATGCTTTTTCTATTTTTTGAAAGTCTGGTCTACTCTCTGCAATTTTTGAAATTTCTGTAATCTCTTTATTTTTCTATTAAATCATTAAGATTTAATAAATTTTGCAAATAGTTATCTAAATGATTTTTCTATGCCTTGGGACTTAAATTATGTCTTAAATGATGTTAATTAAGCTTAAATCCGGAGGCTAAATGATCCAAATCAATGATTCATAGTTTACTCTTGTTCATGTTCATGCTTATGCATTCATCATCCATGTATTAATTCTAACAATTAGGACACCATCTTGTATTGTATTAAGTCATAATTAATTGACCCTAGTCATGGGTTCCTTGTAACCATGTTGGGATTGTATCATCTCTATATGGACATTACATTGTCTCCTAGTTGAGACTTGTATATCTATAGAGGTATTGTGATTCCAACTAGTTAGAAGGAATTCATGATTGTGTCCACTATCTCCATGTTTGATAGATTTAAGCTAAAAATTTGGGTATGATATTTAGGGTTGGAATATTAAATTATGTTCAAGGCATGTGGACTAATCTTTGTTTTGTAGCGCTTTTGAGGTATGATTTATTGACTTCCTCCCATTTAGTTTATTTCTTGATTTTTTTTTATTGATTTCCAACTCCATGCGCGATACTTTAGATTAGGATTTGCCTTACGTGTATATTTGTGTTAGAGACCATTTTTCTAGGTTTTCTCTTTATTCGTATGCATTGTACGTTTAATATTCGCGGCTGGATCCCGGGTAAGTTTTCTTGTTCTCTATTGCATATCATCTTGCTTGCTATTTGAATTACATGGATTTGTACGCCTTTTATCGTTAACAATCTTGCACCCCCTTTCAACATGCTTTTGTAATGTGTATATATATATATATATGTATTAATTGAGGGCATACTTAGATTAATAATTTGATTAAAAGGATGTTGAGTAGAGGCTTATCATGAGATAGGATGAGACAGGGTGTTTTAGTCCGCCGAGCTCCTTCCCCTCTCATTCCATAATTCCCGAACCTAGAAATCTCTATCCTCTACTCCTCTACCGTGGGCCAACGTAAGAGGTTTTAGTCACCTCTATCGTCGGTTTGGACCCAATTGGAGTTATTGCCTCTGAGTATTGTAGGCACCCTGGTTGTCTAAGAGTTTGACTTAGTTAAGCCCCAAGGCCTGTAGATACCCGGTGTGATTGCCTGTTTAGTTCATTGTGCCTTCCTGCCCCCCAAGATTTTGCTAAGACGAGAGTCTGTCGAGGCTATGACTGTAGGTAACCGACCTGGAACATGGGTGGTTGCAGGGTCTTAATTTTGAAACTTGCCAGCATCAGCCACCTAGGGGGATTTGTCCCATCGCAGGTTATGACCCTAAGCGAAGCCAATGCATCGGGTGCGATCCCGAGGTCTTTTGTTGCCTCGGGTGTGATCCCAAGGTCTTTTGCTAACTGCGTAACAGTTTTCTTTGGTTGGCTCGGGGTTGAGCCCGAGGTCTTTTAATATGCCTCGGGTATGGCCCGAGGTCTTTTAAGGTGCCTCGGGTGTGGTCCCGAGGTCTTTGCAAGAGCTCTCTGACAGTCTGTGGAGCCTCATGCGATGATTGGGCAAGTACCACTATAGTCGGACTCATCTAGACTGATGAAGACAGGAGGTCGAGTCAGGATCACCGAACTCCTGATTACTCTAAGCTGGAGGTAAAGTCGGGATCACTGGATCCTGACTACGGCAAATTGAAGGCTAGGTCGATGCTGCCGAGCTCGGACCATTGTGAACTAGAGGTCAGGTCAGGGCTACCAGACTCAGAGCGCTGTGAACCGAAAGAACTGCCAGGACTATCGGGCTTCTCCACATTGTTCTTCCCGGGCTGTTCTCGCTTCCTCTTACTTCCGGAAGGCTCATTGCTTTCTTGCCTGGGGTATTTGGTCTTTAGAAACTCTTCAGTGTTAATGTATTTTCCAACCCTCTCTGCGAGTTCAACCAAGGTTGTTGATCGGTTTCTGTGAAGTGACGTGGCATGCGTGGTGTGTTGAACTCCTGAGCAGATGGCTGTAATGGGACGGTTTCATCAAGATCATAGATCCCGAGCTTCCCTTGATTAAGCTGGTCGGTGAATTCCTTGAGGGACTCATTATTTCTTTGCTTGACCGTTAGCAACTGCATGTCAGGCTTTAGTCATTCACATACCGATGAACCAGTTGATGAACTACTTACTAAGTTGCTTGAAACTGCTGATTGATCGGGGCTCCAAGGCATAGAACATTGAGCAATCGACCTTTCAATGTGTTAGGGAAGGCCAGGCTGTACAGTTCATCGGCATTGGTGGCGAGAGCCATTTGGGTCTTGTAGGTTCAAACCTGGTCTACCAGGCTCCCCGAGCCATCGTATGAATCCAGGCGAGGCTGCTTGAATTTTTGTGGGGTGGCAAACCTCATGATTAAGCTAGAGAACAGTGACTCTGTCTCGGTATTGACGTGGTTCCGAGTGTCTTTCTAGCCTAGCTCTTTGGCTATTCTGTCGATCTGTTTCTTCAGATTCTAGATACGGGTCATTATACCTTCCCGACTGGTATCCGGGGGGTTGGTCGGGTTGGTGGAAGAGGCTTCTTCTTCATGACAATGTGCTGTCCTCTGGGATTGGGCTCGGCTATGACTCCGACTGATCGTGTGCCTAAGGCCACCTCGGCTCTTGACCGAGTGACCCTGAACCGGTTCCCGAGCCATGCGCTTATGCCTTTCCTCTCGGGCAGCACGCCTACCGTTGATGTCTGTGGCATCCTCAATGCGGGACGATTTGGCTCGGGCATGTTGTCTGGTCAAGATCGGTTCCTGACCGTACGCAATGTTCCCGGGCTGTTTCCCGGACACTAGAGGATTGCTTTGTTGGACCAGCAGAGTTTTGATCTGCTGCTGGGTTTGATGCTGGATTTTTAAGAGCTGTGAGAGGATTGCGGTGATCTGCTCCAGTTTTAGGACCGCTGCAGCCAATGCTGGCGGAACATCCCATTTGGCCTACTGCACTGCCTTTATGGATGGCAACGGGACGGGTATGGGATGGGGGTACCATCTCCGGCCCCCGTCCCGGCACATATGACTCAACTCTCGAACCCGTCCCACCCCCGCGCAATACTTACCCCATCCCCAACCCCACTAGTTCGATCCTATCCCATACCCGCACACCAACCCCCGAGAACAAGTCAGCATATGCAAGACCAAATATTTGGACAAAGTTTGCTATGTTGTATTTAAATACTATGTTATCATTAACTCTGCACAATTTCCTAAGCCACAGTCAAATTTGAAACTGCTTTTGCAGTTACACTCTTCCCCCACGTGAAGACTTATTTTTCTTAAGCAATAAGAGAGGCATTCTTGTTTTATAGCATGAAAGTCTCCTCTCTATACTCTTGATGACCGATGTGGGATAGTATTCTCAGGTGTCTATAGCTAATCGGGGCGGGTTCGGGTTTTTTGACCCTACGCCGATCCCGATCCGAACCCTACTCCGGTTGCCAAAAACTCTCCCATACCCGCCCTACCCCTATGAAGCCCCCCCCCCTCCCATACCCTACCTAATAGGGGCGGGGAACCCAAAAAACCCACCCCGTTGCCATCCCTAGCTGCCTTTTTACCATTCTTCGGTGGCATATCGATCAGTCAAGAGATTTGTTGATGAAAATTTTGTCGTTTCCCACAAACGGCGCCAAGCTGATGATGCCAAAATTTGGTAAGATAAACTAGAGCACTTTAAGAGGAGAGAGAGAGATAGTGAAAGACTAGTGTTTTGCATGTTGTTCAACCATGTTAATGAAGGAACCTACGTCCACGTGTGTGTCTGAGCACGTTCACTATACTGTAAAAAGTCGGGGACCGGTGGTGAACCAATAATAGTCTGGAGCTACCGTAGGTCGACCGGGCAAGTTGACGACTACTATAGAGGTGTTGTATAGACTAAAAAGTTGATCGATTTCTATGGGGGTGAGGGGTCTTTTTTATAGATGCAAGAGACCCACTACTACATGGATAAGGAAATATAATCCAATTAAGATTGATTGGCATTAATTGCGAGGGTTTCCGAATTGGATTAGGAAACGATGTACTCTTTCTATTAGTCTTCTAACTGGATTAGGAAATAGCCTGGAATATTATGGAGGGTGTTTTGCGGGCCTGGCTTGACTACGCCTATACGGACCATGCTTGCAGGGTCTTCCCGACTTGTTGGTCGGGTGGTGGATGAACCACTCAGGAGCCCTCGGGCAGACCAAACTGCTTGGGCAGATGCTTATCCAAGGAACTGTGCATGATTTGTCTGAGATAGGGGTCAACCACTGAGTGGAACCACTCGGTCATAGGATAGAGTCAATTTTTGGGCGTTTCAGAACCTTTCAATCTTAGAAAATCAATTCTTGATTAGGATCATGTGCTAGGGAGTCTTGTATGCCCGAAAGGGAATTATTTGAGATGATGACAATGCTTGCTTAATGAAAGATGCGTAACCTCTTAATCACTTTTCAAGCAATTCCTCTTTATGTCCTATGACAGTTGGATACATGCCGAATCTTGATTAAAAGATTACACTTCTTATATCTCGTTAGCTAAGCATCATTGTCCTTGTTTGTATCCAAATTCATGATAATCCGATCATGTGATCCTTCTACTCAAAAGAATTTTAAATCCATCGTTGTAAGCAAACAAATTTTTACCATCTTTCATAAAATCACCCTTTCAAAATCTTTGAAGTTCACTTGATTAAGGTTCCAAACCAATCCTTGTTGAGATATATTTTCACATCCTCATTTTTTTAAAGAAGAATCCTTGGGAATTATTTTTAAAGATCTCGTCATCTTGTGGACACGCGGAATTCCACCACCTCTTGTTTTGGTTGAGACTATTTTGAAAGGAAAAGAAAAGGTCTGTTGAAAATAGATATAGAGTCGCCACTTGGTCTTTAAGGAACCAAGAAACCTAATTTGACTCACCCAAATGGATAAAGGGCACCGGCCTTTCATAACCAAAGAACTTGGCTCGGGGTTTTGGTATGAGAGAGGAAGGGGCCTTTGTCACAACTAAAACACCCTCAACTCGCCCCGTCTCTCGACGGGTCTCAATTAGCATCCAAATAATCATCTTATACTATGTATGGTTTGACAATTAATACTATGATAGTATATTACATCACATAAGAAACTTGAAATGGAAGATCTAAAGATAAAATATCATTCATAAGATCTAAGCCAAATATCACACAATGAAAAAGTGAAAGACCACACAAACAAACCTAGAAAAAATCGTCTAATCACATATCAAGTAATAAAGTTTTCCTAATCTAAGGGGACGTGAATTGTTCTTGAAACAAATAAATCAAAGAAAAGAAGGATGCTTAGCAAGCTAGAATGATGCATGTTAATCTTTGAGAAATGAAGATCTCTCAATCCTCGGGACAGATGAGAAAGAAGGATTAGATCTAGGGGAAGCATGAACGTGTGATCGAATTAATTCCTTATAATCTTCTTAGATTAGGAGTTACGAAAACCCCAAATCTTTGCGTAGATGCAATGTATGTATCTAGAATGTGCCAAGGTTGTAGTGTGTTTTATGTTCATGGATTCCTAGAATGACTTAGAAGTCTAAAATGTGTATGAATGAATGAAATCATCATGGGATATGTACAAATGTAGTATGAACTACTTCCTAAGACATGAGCTAATTTGGAGTACATGTAAGCATCAAATCAAAGGATGGAAGTAAAAGTGTGCTTGCTGTGAATAGTGGACAGAGCAGTAACATGATCTTTTGGAAATTGAAAAGAGGGGTTAGGAATGTTTTCAATGCATGATTTTTATTGAGATCTTCCTTAATGTGTCTAGAACACAACCCAAAAAGCCAATCTTCAATAACTATTACATATTGAGAGAAATTATATGAAAAATAGAGGTTACTCAGAAACAGAGTTCGTACTGTCGACTGAAATGTTGAAAAATCTTAGAAAATGAAAACTAAAGATCTAGAGGCCCATATTATACAGAAAGTTCCCTAAGACACTGAAGTTCAAGGAAAAAAGGAGTTGGGATCACTCCTTTTGGAAATTTTTTTTGTAAAATAAGTTGAAAGTCAACTAAGCTGCTGTGATAGCAAAAATAGAATATCTGGAGAGAATGTTTGGGCCAAAATGGAACCCTTCCAAGTATTTCCAAGCCAAACCAAAAATCATGGGTGTTCTCTAATGCTTTATGAAGACTTTACAAGTGGTCTTGCATCCATACATTGAGTATTGAGTTCTAGAGAAATCTTTGAACTCAGATCATTCACTGTTTTGACTCACTGTTTTGAAGATTTTGGGAAAAACTAGAGTTTTCTTTTTTGAGATCAAAATGAGGGGTTTTGAGAGGGGTTTTTAAATAGAGGTTTTGAAAGTATATTTTCAACATCAAATAGAGATTATAACCACTTAAAATGTCGAACTCCTTCATTGATAGGACAATCAACCTTGCCGGGATTTCACGGTCTCCTAACCGTAAAGGACAATCCTTGCACACGTGTCCTAATCTGACTACAGCTCCTAATGGCGAAGTAACCCTCAAAGCTTTCTCTAAACGATGAGGTAAGATACCCAATCTCCGAATTGTATTAACAGATATGAACGAAAGAGCAGCACCCGTATCAAATAACACTTTAACATGAGAGTTAAACAGAGTCAATGTACCTTCCACTGCTTGCTGATCAGGTTGAGCTTCTCCATAATCTCCTTCTTCGTAAATAGTTCAGTCATATCCAGCAGCATCAGGAATAATAGCATTCACGCGAGTCTGACCCTGCTGACCATAAGTCACTTGCTTAGGGGCAATACAGAACTTGCTGATGTGACCTGGTTCACCACAGTTGTAGCAGACTATGCCTTGTTGAGCACCACGCCTTGGTGCCTTGTAATCTCGAGCCAGATAACCGGGGTTGCCACAATTGAAACACTTACCAGTGCTACTTCCTTCACCAACTCGAGGTTGAGTCGGATAGGTGATAACTTGAGTCTTCCTGCTCCCGTCGAAATTCCTCTTTTTCCCTTGGGTACGGTTCATTGGTGGTCTATTTCCAAAATTACTCCTTTGAGGCGATCGGAATTCTAACTGCTTCCGATTCACTCGAGCGTCTTCTTCTAGATCAGTAGCCAAGCCAACCAATCCCTCAAACTACTTATCTAGGTGTCTGAGAGTCAGGCGACGAATCTGTGGTGTCAGCCCTTGGTTATACTTCTGTATCTTCTTCTCCTCAGTATCAACCAGGTGTGGAGCAAACCGAGATAGTCTCTCGAACTGTGTGGTGTACTCTTGCACCAACTTGGTTCCTTGCATTAGATCCATGAACTCCTTCTCTCTTCTGTGCCTTTCTGTAGCCGGGAAGTACTTCTCCAAAAATCTACCCTTGAACGCAGTCCAAGTCATTCCTATAGCAGCTGTGTTCCCAATAGTGGCTATCACCAAGTCCCACCAATCTGCAGCGGCGTCGGTCAATTGAAATGTAGCCAATCTCCTCTTATCCATCTCGTTGCACTAGATCGCCTTGAGCATACGGTCCATTTGCCTTAACCATTGTTCGGCTTTCCATGGTTCTGCAGTACCCGCAAACTGCTCAGCCTTAGCGCACGAAATCTCTCCAGCAGTTTATCTCCAGTTTGGCGGTCTCGTCGGTTGTCATTCGTATTACTGATTCTTTCCAAACGTCTGACAAATGCTTCGAACATCCCCGTAGGATCGGCAACCTTAGGTGCTCCCTCGATCAGATTCTTGTTCCTCCTTAGTCCTCCAGTCATTCTATGCATGATAGTGATAGTAGAATGAGAAACATGCATGCAACAGTGCTATGAAGCAATTTAAATGACGACGACATTCAAAAGAGTATATTTTATATATAACTTCTTGTCAAGTTGATACAAAAAAGCGTGTATGACCAGGTCAATGCCTACCCTATCTATATGGGTTAGGACACATGCAAGAGTTAATGTTACAAAAACGGGGCCATCGCCCTATCTGCTAATGCATGTAATTACAATTTGCAAAAAGAAAATAGAGCCACTAGTCAAAAAGGGTGAATATATACAAAGCGACATCTAAACGGTCAGTCATCCCCATAGGTAGCCATCAAAAGGTCAAGCGAGTCAGCCTGATGAAGTCGCTGAACATGAGAGGGGCCTGCTCCAAAATTACAGCTATGTGAGGTCAACAACGAAGCAGGTCCAGGGGCATTTGCCTCTGGCAAAACTAGCTCGAGTGCTAGTGCCTCATCAAGGTCAATCGCGATGTCGTCCCAACCTATGCCATCCTCCTCAGCGTCCTCGATAATAGGGGCAAGTATAATGTCACCATCACCATCATCCTTAACAGCGGGGACGACTGGTGGAGGCATCTCCAGCTGTACAAGGTGAGCCTGCACGACCTAAACCTCAAGGGATAAATAGAAGGCATCGCTATTACCCAAGCGAACCATCTCCACAAGCACTAAGCGCTGGATCTCGATAAAGTACAGGATCTCGAGGCGGGCACGGGGCAAGTCGACCAGTCCTAACACATGAATCTGGTGCCAGAGGTCGAACTCGACGGTAGCAGCTACACGCTGCCCAATAGTGGTGAAATAAAGTATCACAGAAGCCGGTACTATCGCTCCTACAGTAACCCAATGCCCTCCAAAAGCATCAGGGACAAAAAGAGGCTGAGCTGGATCCATACCTGAAAAAGGTACTAACTTAAATTAGGATAGAGATAATCTTAGGCGTTTGGGTTCTGAGTCTATCCTCCCTGTCGTAACATCGGGTGCAAAGCTTAAGCTAACAGATCGTGGAATCGGGTCTAAATTGGTAAACCCTAACCTGGCTAAACTATCTTGAGATAAATAATAACCTGGCTCTGATACCACTAAATCCTGTCACGCCCCGACGTAGCATAAATAAGGAAAGCGTTTAATTTCCTTCATGGACCCGTAGGTCGTGACAGTTTGAAGGATCGATTCCGTCCTAAACGTCGAACAACAATAAACAATAATCAGAGTAGAGCAATCAAAGCTTACAAATATTTTTCTAACTTATTTCATATTACAGCACGGGGTCTCTAAAGGCACAAACCGCCTTAAATCAAAACAATAACTAATGTCTATTACAGTCATCCTTAACAGTTCAACTTAAAGCATATGAAAGTAAATTCTGTTTCCAGCAGTTATTCTCAATTCGCATAGTCATAACGTTCAGCCTGATCATAACCTGAAAAACCTGAACACGAATGTCCAGGACGCATCAACGTCGTCAGCTTCAAGAAGCTGGTGAGTATTAAAAACATAACTTTGAATGTAAAACATACTCATTTACCTTTTTACATTTCTCATTTAATCCAATATTAAAGCAAGGAGTTTATTTTAGGAAACAAGCACAATATTATTTAAAAGATTTCATGCTCGTATATGTGACCGTGTATGAGAACAATGCACCATCTCATCTTACTGACTCTTTTCTCTCGACAAAACCCAACAACCCACCACCACACATCGGTATCTTTGAAACGCTAAGATAGCCACACTTTAGCACAGGGGTGCCAGGGAATGTCCAGTTTGCCTCACACTTTGGTCCGGGGTACCAAGGAGTGTCCATTGCCTCACACTTTGATTACCTAATCCGCCATGCAAATACCGGAGGAATCCTCACGCAGTATCCAGACTCGGGTATCAGGGAGTGTCCGTAGGCCACACTTTAACACTTCCATGGGTGCCAGAGAATGTCCAAGTTCGGCTTCACACACTTTGACGCTACCATGGTCGTCAGGGAGTGTCCAGTTTTGCCACCGTCGCATTTCAAAGACACCCTCGCCGCAATCTCAATCACAACACACTTTGGTACTCACTTACCAGGGAGTGTCCACATCACATTCTCAACCGCACTCACTATGCCACACTGACCATTACTCTTTTCCAAACTGACCAACATTCACACTCACCATGTATGTACGACTGACACCACATGTATGTTATGAAACTTTAAAACATGAGGCAATTCGCTAATTTATGCAAACGACACGCGCACAGGAATTGATAAGTCACAATACAACATTTTAATCGTCCAAACATAACCATTTAAGTTTCTGATTTAATAAATTTCCCAAACGGGGCTTTAACAGTTCATAAAATACCACCCAAACAGTTCCTTATTACAAAACAAGCAAAATTTGAAACTGCCAGAAGTCGCTCGCGCGGGCCGCTCGCGCGAGGGGTCGCTCGCGCGGGCCGCTCGCGCAACCTGCCCATTTTTCCTTTTTCTTTATATAAACCCTTCTGTCTGCCTGGGGACGCAAACCTCGCGCGCGAGGATCGCTCGCGCGATCTGCCTAATTTTCATTTTCTTTATAAAAACTTTTCTGTCTGGCTGGGGACGCAAACCTCGCGCGCGCGGATCGCTCGCGCAGGCCGCTCGCGCAAGTCCTTGCAAAGTCTTCATCTTCCTCGTGAAACTGCTCTATTTCAGTTTTGGGGTCTGTTTTTGACCCAGATCAGATTCGGAAGGAAATATATCATACAATATATGAATCTCTTTTGTTTTTCACAAGGATTAAGAATCTACAACTAATTTAACATGAATCAAACCATATCTCTCTAATTTTATGAAAAATTAAAAGTTGTCAAAACTTAATTTCATATATGCTTTTTCATATGAACAATTTAGGCCTCAATACTTTAAACATAGTCTAATTACACCATAATCTTTCATTATTATCTAAGAAAACAGATTTTGGTTGAGATTGAAAAATCTTGATTTTCAAAGCTATAGAGTTCATACGTGAAATCAACCATGGTATTTCATGATTCAAGCACACAAACAGTAATTGAACTATGAAATTACATTCTAGGTGAGTTCAAAATACTCACTTTGAAGAAGAAATGGGAATATGTTGAGATAGAATAGCAATATAAGAATCCTACTCCAAGCTTTGGCTATGGAGTTGGTGTAACTTCTTCTTCCAAAAAAATTCAGAAACTAAACTCTCAAGCTCTCTCTTTTCTCTCTGTGCTTGAAGTGCAGAATGTGTAATGTCCCAATTGTGAGCTGTGTGTGTGTTAATATAGCACATAAGAACTTGGAGGCCAAGAAATTTTAAAAACTCACTTCACAAGCTTAATTGATTTAACAAATCCCTGATTACTCTTAATTATCAGCACATATACATTCGTATATACATATAGCACAGATTATAAGGACTCTTAAGTGAGGCTAAGGGTCAAGTAGGTGTATAGGGGTCAATGTGGGGGTGTTTGGCAAAACAACTTATGGCATAAAAATATACACATACATAGGAGCACAACCAAACAAGGCTTTATCAAATGATTAGTTTGCCATAAATAGCAATAAAGTAAATGTCATGTCCAATTTTACATCACTTCCAAAATTTGTGGAAGTTTTGCACAGTGCGGACAGTTTTTTGAACATAAACTGGTATTTTCGCGGCGCGGTGTTCACCACAAAAATACAGAAAATTCATTTTTGTGTAAGAATTGATTTCCTGGTTTTATAAAAATACTGATTGAGTTAAAAGAAAGTATTTCCACCGTTATGAAATACAGTTTTGAAATTCAACACAGGTGTCACTAAAGTTTACATAATTGCAGTCTGGCCCCAAAAATTCCAATATGAAATAAAACAAATAACCAGATTTAACACATGAGAACAGTAATTAAAATAAAAGCAGACAATGCATATTGATTTTAATATATGATAATACAAATACAGATTAATAAATGAAAATGCAGGTTATTACACCTTGTCAAAATTGGTCAAAACTTGGTCAAACCGGTCAACGAGGACTTTCCGGAAACTTTCGGGACTTCCGGGGGGTTTCTGGGAGCTGACGATTTTATCTAATTTTACTTAAAAACTCATTTTCTTACTTTTCTTATGACATAGCATGTTTCCAGAACTTTTGGTCCAAATCTGGGAGTTTTTGGGCTTTCAGGAGCATTTTGGTCATTCTGAGCATTTTGAGAAATAGAACTAACTTCCAGGAGTCCTTTTAAGTCTTTTTTTATCATTGTGAACTACCAAGCTATGGGTCTCCTAAATCTGATAGCCGACAAAATGGGGTGTTTACACATCTAAAGAGATGCTTTTCAAGATGAGTTTCAAAGGTGAGAATTCGACCTGATCAACTTTGTTAGGAAATATTTTCATTCTCAAAAGCATTCTTGAGAATTGTTTTTGAAGGATCTCATCATCTAAAGAAATGCTTTTCAAATGAATTTTGAAAATTTTTAAATACACGACCTTTGAAAGGGTAATGAAGATTGCAGTGAGGAAAATTATGTGTTGTATGTGCTAGGACTAGAATTTTCCTTTCTTTTTCATATAGAATAGGCACACACACATACTTGCATTTTATCCATATACCATGTGTGCGGTGCATGCATCAAATCATCAAAGCATATACATTTTTGCACTCTCATCGTATCAATTAATATCATTTCATGCATGTAGAATACAAATTGATACGATGAGAGTGCAAATTCATGACATCCTATTTCCAGTTAAGATCGAAGTAATCCAATAGTTCCTCCAAATTTCTTGCCTCCTGAAATCAATTCTATGTGCGGACCTTTTACCTATCTATGTTGTTGGATTTGTAGAAGGAGTGGAACAACCAGATCCCCTAGTAAGGACACTTATAATCTTCTTGGGTTCGTCTTTCTTGATTAGAGGAGAACATGGACCAGCATGTTGTGATTGATCCACCAATGGCCTTGAGAGCTTTGGAGGAGAAAGTGGGCAAACTGTAAGCCGCTGTTGAGCAACAAGATTCGAGGGTGAAGCAATTGGAGAGGGTCATGCTTGAGTTCATTCAATTATTAAAAGATCAAATGGGCCATAATGAGAAAAAGATGGATCAACTGGAGAAGAGAATGATGGATCGCTTAAAGAAGCAGCAACAGCCATGTCCAAACCCACCCGTGCACTAAGGCCCATATCCAAATCCAGCCATGCACCCGAGCCCAATCAAAGACCAGAGCTCATATATAGTTAATCACCAAGTCCCGCAGTCGTATCTGTCCAATCCGCATAGCCCATATCCAATCTCAAGCGCATATCCAAGCAATCTAAACTCACTTCTCAACTCAAATAATATTGGCCCTACCATATGTCCAAACCTAAAAGCTGGCTCAAGCTCCAAGTCGAATTCAAAATCAAGCCAAACCCACAAGCCGAGAATCTTCACCAACCTTAGCATGCCATTATCCATGGCTCTTGGTCATCTCATCAAGAGTGGTCACCTCAATCCCCTGGACCCAAGTGTTGGGTTTGTGCCCTCAAACCATCTATATTATATCCTATAACAATTTTTTGGACAAAATAGGGGCTCTTATAACCCCAGCCATTTGATCTTCATCAAATGGTCCACAACTCACTCACACAACTCTCCAATCTCCATTATACACACGCTATGAGTTTTTCCTTCTCCTACACTCTACCCATTTATGCGTCTTACTCTTATCTCTTCTCATTTTGAATTTCAAAAAACCTTCTCCTTCTCTCTCTCCTTCAAATGGTCCAGACTCATTTCTCTCTCTTACACCCATTTCTCTCTCTCTCTCTCTCTCTCTCTCTCTCTCTCTCTCTCTCTGTCTCTCTCTCTCACGAGAACTCGACCCCACAACCGCCTATGGGGAGCTCTCAATCTCTATATCCCCAACCCCTCTCGCTTTCTCTCTCACCGCCACCGCCGTCGGGCATCGCCCTCGCTGCCACCACCATTCCCTCACTACCACCCCCATGACCATTGGGGTAAATTGCTCTCAGTCTCTTTATTTACTGATTTTGTTTTGCTGGTTTATTTATTTTTGCACAGGGCTTCTATTGAAAGAGTCTCTATACCCTATGGATTTTCTTTTTAGGGCTTCTATCAGCTCACACCCATGACCATTGGGGTAAATTGCTCTCACACTGCAATGATTTTTCTTTTGGTTTTGACCACTTCATTGGTTTGGGATTACCAAAAGTGGTATTAATTATCTGCACTTATTTTTCTGTATTTTTAGTCTTTGTTCCCTTTCATTTTTTTTTGGGTGTCTCATGGTTCTTCTAAATTTGAAAGGAGTATAACTAGGAATACCCAATTTAGTTACACTATATGTTCTTCAACTTTGTTGATGTTCTGCTCAAACACTTTTGAGTTGCAATATTGAACTCTCTTTTCCTTATTCTATAGGGGCTGGGTTGGTTAAAGAAATGGGAAATTCAACAGTTTGTTGGCACTTGGTTTTTTAATTTTCACCTTCAAGTTTCATGATCAGTGGTTTGTCATTTGATTCTTTAGCATTTGATTGCTTCAAGACTGATTAGTTTGATTTATCATGTTTCCTTCATATATAAAAAATTAATTCATTGGCTTCATTTCTTCAAGATTGTTTTGGCTTCTATTTACTGGAAAGAGGCTTTGTTTTTTTTTTTTCAATGTCCCCCCTCCCTGTATCTATGATTGCCTAAAAAAAATTTTAGTGAATTTCTTTTGATGAAGTTGCAAACCATGTTATGATTCCCAAAGCATGGTAGTGGGATCACCTGAATTGTGTTGGGAAGCATTGCATTACACATTCCTATTTATTTCCTAAGTTTGCTCACAACAGTGAAAAGGTAGGCTTAGTGTGTTTTTGGATTTGTTGCTTGAATTTACATGTTAGCCCCAAACAGCCTCTGTTTTGCCGATCTTTTCGGCCAGTAGATAGAGCTTAAAACAGCCCCAAATGGCCCATGTTTTTTTAGTTGGGTTTGTTTGCACTTTGTAATCTTTGGGGAAACAATGGCCTAATTGAGGGGTTTTGAAGTGTTAATAAAACCGGTTGGTTCTTATGAATCGTGTGAATGGCTAAATCGGGTCGACCATTTCGCTTAAAGGGAAGGATTTGTTTGGGAACAAGTAAAATAGGACCAAATCTCACTTTTGTCTTGCAAAAAATTAGTATAGTATTGGTTTGGAAAAAAAAAAAAAAAGTTATTGGGGTTATTTTTTAGTTATACATGAACTCTTATGGAGCCCAAGAGTAGCTAAACAAATACCAGCTACTTAGAACGGATTCTTTTCTGAACCACAAAGGGTAGGTAGAGATTTAGGTCCTGAGGTATTCGAGTCTATTTGGCTGATGTGTTGTTAGGTCTTGAGGTCTTTGAGTCTATTTGGCTGATGTGTTGTTAGGTCCTGAGGTCTTTGAGTCTACATGCCTATGGCTTAAGGCATGCATTTCAGCCATTATTATTTGACTTTATTCTCACAAAGTGAATTATCTCACATTTCGAGATTTACTTATGTGTAATCTCTACTAAATTCTGTAATCTTTTGTTCTTCTTCTTTCTATTTTCTATTGCGGAAGGGGGTTGGGGAAGACCAACGCAATATACTAATACCAAAAAGTTAGGTAGGGGTTTTCAATTAAGTTGTACATGGTTGTCTAATGCATATGCATTTTTCCGCCAGTGATTGATTTTTCATTAATTTATATTCTGCTCAATTTCATACAAGCTTGGTTTGAGCAGTATTCGTGAATGTGTGGTATTCTAACTTATACGGTGTTTTTCCTTTTATCCTAATTGTTGAATTATTTTGTACAACTAAAAATGCACCACTTTAGGCAAGCAATTTCCATTTGACGGTAAACCAAGTCTGAGAACATGGTTAGTATTTCTTCATAGTCTTCCATTTTTCTTTATTTTTTTCGTTCATTTTTAATGTTTACAGAAGATAATGTTGCTTTTAATTACCAGGTGAATGGATGAACGATTTATCAGGGTTTGGCTTTTACATATGTCAATAATTTTGCAGGCTGCCACAACTAGGAGTTGGTAATAGGCACGAAAGGTGAATGGATGAACAATTCAACAGGTTTTGGCCTTTCTGTGATGGATTTTCTTTACCTCATAACTTCATGTTTAAATGTAAGCAAATCTTGCTTTGTCTCTCTATTTGGCTTACCCGTGAAATTCAACCGATCGAAGTGTGATTCTGTCATCAAGGTTAGTATTTCCTATGTGGGTTTTGTTTCACTTCTGTGTATGTATCATGGAAGCATCCTTTTTCTTCACGTGTACTCTCAAGTTGGTATTGTTTAAGCAACAGTATATGAGTTTTGTTTCTTCACTTTGGATTTCAATCTAGGTTTTCTTCTGAAATTTCTTCGCCAGCACATTGATTTTCTTTTAAAATTTCTTTGTTACTAACTATCAAGAACCGGTAGGAACGAACTTGAAATAGCAGAATGGGTACTGAGTCTGTTGAATCAGCAAAGTGGTTGCAAATGCAAGTTCGTCCCCTGATTCTTTTTCATGGTTTGATCTTCTCCAATTATTGCATTTATGAATCAACACAATTGTTTACATAAGTTTTTTTAATACCTTTTTATTAATACTTTTTAAATATACAGAGAGAGAGCATCAATTGCAATGTGAATCTATTCCTAGCTGGATTTTGGTAGTTCCATGGTCTTCTTCTTGATAACACACACACACACACACATACACACACACGCGCGCGCGCACTAACACATGTTTTGACTGTGTTACTCTTCAAGTTGTGTTTATTCAAATAATGCTTTAAACTAGGAAATCTTCAAGTTGAATGTGTGTATGTGTTTGATAAATGATTAGTAGCTCCTGTCAAATACAAGCAAATAAAAGGTGGTATAACGCCATCTCCAAGTCGTACTCAAAGTTTTACTCAATTTGAGTAAAAGCATTTCAAATCCATGGTTTTGCTACTTTTTGTTAAATTGATTTCTGTCCAAAATATCATGTTTATGAACTAGAAATAGATTTTGTATGGCGGAAGACCTATTGAAAGAGAGATATCAGTATTCTTGGCTTACAGTGTTGTTTTCATTTTTACTTGGACTAGAATAATTCAAAAATAGAAATTATCAGTTCATTTCCCCTTAACTATGTTTTCTTGACTTGGTCTTTAGCTCCACTTTAGGTTGCGTTGACTAACTTTCTAAGCAAAATTGGAATGCCTTATTAATTTTGTAGTAATATTCTGAAGTGGTTTCGAAGTGGATCATTTTCCCTTGAAGACTCTGAATTCTTTTGATGAATCTAATTTAGGAAATGAGATACTTTGTTCCCTAATGTTTGGGTCTAAGGAACTGTTTGGGTGCAAATGGAATGTGGAAAAATGAAGAAATCAAAATTTTCAATTTTCATTAGAGAAAAACACTCTTCAATTCTATTTACAATAGTTTGTGTAGCTGAGCTAAAGTTTTAATTTAGTTTATTAGAAACAACTATGGAAACATTAGTGCCTAAGTACCATTTTCAAAGATTATTAATTAGTGGAATGTTAAATGTTTTGTGATTGAGAACAATGGCAATGATTCCGCTAAAATGCAATTTTTTGTTCTGTAATTTGCTTCATTTCCCAGTAATCTAACTGAGCTCAATCAAATTTATCATCACGTGAAGAAGCTAAAAGGTTGAAAATTGAAATTATTTGTTTCCAGGCTGCTGGAAGTCATGGATTGCAACATCATCTACCGAAAACCATGAGAAATCTTCATCGTCTTCGAGCATGAATAGAGGGGACACGAAGCATTCTCAAGATGGCGATTCATCGCCTTTGGTTGGGTCTGCATCTTTAAATTGTTTTACAAAGAAGTCTAAAGATTATTTCCCTTAATGTATTGAGTTCTAATTTCTATTGAGATTATTTCTATTTTGGTTAGGTTGTATCTTTAAATTGCGGTTTAAGATTGTGCTTTTGTGTCAGTTCTGATATGTTGGGAAAATGTCATTGCGCTTACTTTGATTGGTGGTTTGTTACTTTGATTATTTCCATTGCGTTTGTTTTGGTTCGAGCTATTGAATATTTTACGTTTTCTATTCTTTCCTTTTGAATTTTTGGTGTGTATTCAAAATATGAGGGTTGATTTGATTTTTTTTTTTAGATACTTTAAAAAAGTCTCAAATAATGGGTTACCAAGTGAACACTTAAATCACACCATTGAATTTACTTAATCGCGCCATTGGACTAAAATTAGTACATTTCACCTCTTTTGTGGTATAAAATATGTTGAAACCTTATTTGTACCACCTATCTCTACATCTTGGCAGCAAGTTCTTGGAGTTTTTTTTTCGCTAATTAACAAGTCATTATAGGTGCATTTGCCCAAGGTTGGCGAAATTGCGTTCAGGGCCACAGAGGTGTTGGTGTTTGTATTTGTAGATTACATTTTGGAACCTCATTATAGGCAGAGATGTTGGTGTTTGCTACGACCCAAATTGATGTACCAAATTGATGTAGCTAAGTGTATTTTTTTTGTCTAGGTATCAAGTCGATGCTATTAAAGGTGTATTTGTTGTCTAAGCAATTGCCTCCATTGATTGTTAACTGAGCATATACCTCTTGAACCTCCATAATGGATGACGATGCGTTTGACTCCTGCTACTATAGGTGCATTTAGACAATTTAGACATAGTTTGAGATTACTCTGCTGTTTATATAGCCGATGAGTTGGGATTTCTACAACTGTAATTTAAATGGTGTCGTGATTCATGAAATCTAATGTAAATTCGTCATTTATTATTGTTTACCTTTTTTTTTTCTTTTTTCTTTTTCTTTTTTGTGTCGTGCCCCCGAGGCACGGGTTATTACTAGTTACTTTATATATGAGACATTGACATTTTAATATATGGATATCAGCTTTACATTTAGTTATGTATGTTTCTTTCATGAGATGATTGTTATCCTTAAGTATCATAGTAAGTAATTCGTGTATGTATGAGATACATACAAGTGAGATACGAATTACTATTCTTTGTTACTTAGAATGTGTCATAGTGGATGATAAGACTGGATATCTCATCAGGTTTATACTATAGCATGATTAACTACCATTGGATGGAGTGATTAATCTCAATCACTAGAGTTTAACTCTTAGTTAACATGCTAGTGCTTATAGTGCATTGACGGACTTGAGCTTTCCTATTGACGCACAAGACTGTCAATCAGTCGATAGGAACTCATAACTTGTATAAGGTACGTGTTCTTAATCTTGAGACGATTATGAACACAGACTGTGGATATGGCTGCTTTGACTTACCAATCAGTGAGGTCTATAGAAGATCAACACCTGGGTATCTTGGGTATGTCATATTCATAGGGTTGTGAACATATATTGTCAAGAAAGAATCTACCCTCTGTTTCAGAGTAAGCATTCTCTTGAGAATGTCACCAAGTCGATTACTGAGTACTGCAGTCTTGTTGATAAGAGTTATCAACATGTTTGGTAATCATGAGAGGTGAATAGGACTCAAGGAATACAAGAAGTAATCATGATTCAGGTTGACAGTAATAGTTATCCGACTACCTAAATATGATTATGAATGCTAAAGGTAGAGGGACATTAGTACAACATACAAGTCTAGTTATCGCTTTGGATATGTTCTTTTGCGTTGGAGTTCAGTTATCGTTTTATAGTGGAGTAAACGTTAACTGACCAGTTAGTTAGTTTGCTGATCAAAGAGTTTGGTCACGGTAATTAACAAATTGGTCTGAGCCAACAATAAAGAGCCTAGGAGGTTCCACTCTTAGCTCCGCCACGATACTTGGAAAGACACATGAGGAAGTTGTCAAGACAAGTTCGATCGATTGAAGTATGTTCGATCGATTGAAGTCTTGGCAGTCTCGATCGATCGAGAATGGTTCGATCGATCGAAGGTTCGATCGATCGAAGATCTTCGATCGCTCGAAGTCTAGGTCGGTTCTGGAAATCTATAAATAGGGCAACTGCATTCTGGAAAAGGAGTTCGTCGTTTTAGAACGTCAGAAGCTGCAGAAACTGTTTTTAGAGCCCTAAACCTTCTTTTTCCTCTCTATTAGAGATCCCACCATCTCTAGTCTCTCCGGCAAGCATCCGCAGGAGACATAAGGGTGAAGACAACCTAGTGGAGGCTGCTGCATCACCAAGGAAGAAGAAGGAAATCAGAATTGGGTTCAAGACACTGAGGTATAACTCTTGTCCCCTCTTGTGCGCATCTATGGAATTAACGAGTAGTAGATCCTGGGCTACCATTAAGTTTTTATAACTTGACTTTTCTGCTGCGCATTTAAACTTTTAACTTAAACCGGTTTTTCCATCAATTGGTATCAGAGCCACGCTCGTTTGGATCTATAAATGCGTTTTTGGAACAATATTTTGATTTGCATGTTGATTTTAGAACTGTTTTCGAAACGGCATTGTCACAGATCTGTTTCTGCAGTGTTATCGCAGCAGAATACAAATCTGTGATTGTATGGGATGCAAGGCAGGTTCGATCGATCGATCAATCATGTTTTGATCGATCGAACATCCTCTGTACTCGATCGATCGAACAGTCTTCGATCGATCGAAACCTTCTGGTGTTCGATCGATCGAATAAAGTTAGATCGGTCGAGACAGATTCTTTGTCAGGCTCTCTATTTCACAGTTTTAAGGTGTTTTGAAATTAAAAGTTTTTTTTTTTAAAGTATTCTGAAATTTTTTTAAATCATTCTATGAAACAGAAAGTTCAAGCGATTGAACAGAGTTCAATCGATCGAAGGTTCGAGCGATCGAACAGTCTTCGATCGATCGAACTGTGACAGAGAAGTAAGATGCTATTTTAAGTTCTAATTTATTATGTAAAGAGTTTATATACTGTGTGAATCAATTAAGTATTCCAATAGTTACATATATTTGTTATGTATGTGTGGATGCGTGTACGACTAACCCTTTTGCAGCTAGTTTAGTCACTATCTCTCATGGCACCAAGACTTTTAAATTTTTTATTTAAATTGTTTAAGATTGGTGCATGTTGTAATTTAAAGTTTGGTTTGGTTTTAAGGCATATGTAAAGGGCGCTGCGACTTCAATCCTACGAAAAGGAAAGTCGCACCGGTTTCCCTAGCCTTTCATTTTATTGTTGCTATTTCTATTTCTAGATAAATTGTAAGCTTCGAAATAAGCATAGGATAAATGTAATAGAATTAGAAAATCCATGAAGATGGAGCAAGGAGCCATTGTCCATGAAGATGGAGCTGGAGGCGATCAAACCAAAAAGAAGGTTCTATGGAGATAGAGCCATGGGAGATAGAGGCATCGTTTGGATGTCTTTATTTTTATTTTAGTTTTTTGTTTTATGTGCTTGTTTTGTGATTGGCATTTAATTATATTGTTAATACTTACATGCACGTAAAACAAGTTTTCTAAAATAAAATTCAAAAATCGTTTTTTAACGCATTAGTAAACATTGGATGTTTATGGGTAATGTATAAAAACAAATTTTTCTTTAAAAGCAAAATCCTTAATTTACCAAATCTAGTGGGAGAGGGTCTTATTCATGACACCCACGATCTTCCATTAACGGTTCACTGTAAGATGAGTAGTGCATTCTGTGTCACCTCGCCAGGGGTGATCATTCCATACGGTGGGTGCATTACTCATTGGTTACTAGATGTGAACTTCTTTTGATAAGATCAATCAGACGTGTTATAGGGTGACCACCACACGGAGACGCTACTTGAGACGGTTGTGATTGGATCTTAGTTAATGGTACACACTAGCTAAGCTATGGATAAGGGATCCTACACGGGACATTATTCAGAAACTTAGAGATCAAAAGGGATCGGGAGTCATAACTTGTTTTGCAAGAGTTGCATAGCGGACAAGTCTTGATTAATCGAAAAATTGAAAATTGACCGCCACACGGAGGCTTTATTCTTTTGTTTCGATATTCCGGCGACTTTGTTTTAAAATAAGAGTTTATAAGGATTCTTTTATTTCAAACTGTCTAATTCTGATATCCATATTTATTTTGTTTGTTTGATTTTCAGTAATCATAATGTCCGGATCTGCATTTAGTCCACTTGCCACCATACTCACTCAAAACAAGTTAACTGGAAATAACTACACTGAATGGAAACGTAACCTTGACATCGTGTTAACTGTGAAGGATCACATATATGTCCTCACCACCCCATGTCCTGAAAAACCCGTGATAAATGCTTCGGCAGCTGCCAGACGCGAGTTCGATAAATGGAAGAAGTCGAATGGAATGGCTCGTTGCTACATTCTGGCTTCAATGGCTGGTGTGTTGCAACTCCAATTCCAGTCGAACAATTCCGCCAGTGACATTATCGAATCCCTGAAGAAGATGTTTGGGGAGCATGGCAGGCCTGCTAGACAGGTAGCTATGCAGAAGATAATGAGTGCAAAGATGTCGGAAAGGACTCCAGTCAAGGAACATGTTTTAAAAATGATTGGTTATTTAAACGAGCTGGAGACCCTAGGTGCCAACATCGATGCACAGACCCAAGTTGATATGATCCTCAATACGTTGTCGCCATCATTCTCTCAATTTAAACTAAATTATAATATGAATAAAATGGATTTTTCAATGAGCGAATTGATGAGCTCTTTACTGGCAGCGGAAGGGGTAATCAAGCCTGGGGGCAGCGTTTTAAACATTGAGAAAAGCGCTTCCTCTTCCCGATCTACACCAAGAGGAAAGAAAGGGAAGAAGAAGGCTGGTACTGGTGGTTCAAGTGTTGGACCGGTCCCTAAGATTGCAAAATCTAAGGGAAGGTGGGTGGCCAAGGCAAAGGAAAGTGTTTCCAATGCGGTGAGAAGGGCCACTGGAAGAGGAACTATCGAGAATTCTTAGCTACAAGAGTTCAAGGTATGATTGAATCACATGTGATTGAAGTAAGTTTTATTATGGATACTTCAAACACTTGGTGCATTGATTCTGGTACGACTAACCATATCTGTAATTCATTGCAGGGGTTCAGATCAACCAGGAGGTGCAGTGATGGGGAAATCGTACTTACTCTAGGTTCTAGTGCAACCGTTTCTACGGTTGCTATAGGAGTCATAGTTTTAGAATTTCTAGACAATAAAATTTTGATTTTATCAGATGTACTTTACGTCCCTTCAATGAGACGTAATTTAATTTCAGTTTCTAATTTATCGAATAATGGTTATTCTTTTCATTTTGGAACTGAAGTTGTTATTAAAAGAAATAGTTCTTTTATATGTTCTGGTGTTAAATCAAATGATTTGTATGTGATCACTCCCAATATTTCTAAAGATTCTTGCTTGGAACTTAATAACTCAATGGTAACTATACCATCTAAAAGAAAAGAACCTTCCACTAATTCAACAAGGCTTTGGCATATGAGGCTTGGCCATATCAATCTAAATAGGATTGGCAGACTAGTCAAAGAAGGGGTCTTAGGCGATTTGGTTCTCGAACCAATGGAAGTCTGTGAGTCTTGTTTAGATGGTAAGATAACCAAAAGGCCAGCAAAGGGCAATAGAACCAATGCATTGTTGGAATTAGTTTATACTGATGTGTGTGGACCAATAAATATTAGAGCAAGGGGTGGTTATGAGTATTTCATAACATTTACTGATGACCACTCTAGGTATGGATATGTATACCTAATGCAGCACAAGTCTGAAGCCTTTGAAAAGTTCAAAGAGTTTAGGGCTGGAGTGGAGAAGCAATTGGGCTCACATATCAAGGTCATTCGATCTGATCGAGGTGGCGAGTACCTCTCTAATGAGTTTATTGATCACCTCGTACAGAATGGGATTCTGTCACAGTTGACTGCACCTGGCATGCCTCAGCAGAATGGTGTAGCGGAGAGAAGGAACTGGACTCTTTTAGACATGACTAGGTCAATGATGAGTTATTCAGAGTTGCCATTATTCCTTTGGGGTTATGCTTTGGAAACCGCTGCATACATACTAAATCTAGTACCAAACAAATCTATTCCCAGGACACCACGGGAGATGTGGATTGGGTGCAAGCCTTCTTTGCAACATCTCTGGATATGGGGGTGTCCAGTACATGTGCTGAAAGGAAAGATGAGCAAGTTGGATTCTAGATCAGAAGTATGTTATTTTGTAGGGTATCCAAAGGGTACTTATGGATGGTATTTTTATGATCCAAGAGAACAGAAAGTGTTTGTTAGTACAAATGTTGTTTTCTTAGAGGATGATTATATCATGAACCATAAACCTAAGGGAAGGATAGATTTGGGAGAAATAGAAGGAGAGCCCTCAGTCCAACCCGCAGTTAATAACGATGTAAATCAAGAAAATACCACTTCTTCACCCATTTCCGCACCGGTACCTCGTCGTAGTGGGAGGATTATCAGCCAGCCTGATAGATACATGTTCTTAGGAGAAGTTTTTGAAGCTGTCTCCATAGAATCTGAATCTGATCCTGCCACATATGAAGAGGCAATGGCTGATGTTGATTCAGATCATTGGGTTAAAGCTATGAAGGCTGAATTAGAATCTATGGATTCTAATCAGGTCTGGGATCTTGTAGAACTTCCAGCCAATATTAAACCCATTGGTTGTAAGTGGGTCTACAAGAGGAAAAGAGCATCTGATGGAAAGGTTGAGACCTATAAGGCTAGGCTTGTAGCGAAAGGTTATACTCAGAGGGAGGGCATTGACTATGAGGAAACCTTCTCGCCGGTGGCCATGCTCAAGTCCATCAGGATACTCCTATCCATTGCTGCATGCCTAGATTATGAGATATGGCAAATGGACGTCAAGACTGCATTCTTGAATGGCAATCTTGAGGAGGACATCTATATGCAACAACCAGAAGGGTTCATAGTTGGTCGGAAAGGTAACTTGGTATGCAAGTTGCAAAAGTCCATTTATGGGCTTAAGCAGGCATCTAGAAGTTGGAACATCCGATTTGACCAAGCGATCAAGTCATTTGGTTTTATACAAAATCTGGATGAACCTTGTGTATATAAGAAGTGTGAAGGAAAAGTGGTGGTTTTTCTTGTGATTTACGTTGATGACATTCTACTCATTGGAAATGATGTAGCGGCATTGTCAACGGTCAAGGTTTGGCTAGCTAGTACTTTCGATATGAAGGATCTAGGAGAGGCGAGCTATATTCTAGGGATAAAGCTCTTTCGAGATCGTAAGTGAAAGATAATGGGATTATCTCAAGCTGGTTATATCGATAAAGTGTTAACTAAGTTTTCAATGGATAATTCAAAGAAAGGTTTGTTACCTTTCAGGCATGGTTTAGCGTTCTCCAAGGACCAGTGTCCTAAGACACAGGAGGAGAGGAATCGCATGGCAGGAATTCCATATGCTTCGGCAGTTGGAAGTCTCATGTATGCGATGTTATGCACTAGACCAGATATCTGTTTTGCCGTTGGCATGGTTAGCAGATATCAATCGAATCCAGGTCCAGAGCACTAGACAGCCGTTAAGCACATTCTTAAGTACTTAAGAAGGACTAAAGATTACATGCTTATGTACGGCGATAGTGAGTTAATTCCAGTAGGATATACTGACTCGAACTTTATGTCAGATAAAGATTCGAGGAAGTCAACATCTGGACATCTCTTTACCTTGGGAGGTGGTGCTGTTAGTTGGAGGAGCATTAAGCAAAAATGCATTGCAGACACAACTACAGAAGCTGAGTATGTGGCTTCTTGTGAAGCCGCAAAGGAAGCTATTTGGATCAAGAAGTTCCTTATGGAGCTCGAGGTGGTACCAGCATCATTGTCACCTATTACCCTTTACTGTGATAATAGTGGGGCAGTGGCTCAGTCCAAGGAGCCAAGGAACCACGGGAAGGGAAAGCACGTAGAGCGGAAATATCATCTTATCCGAGATATTGTTCAACGTGGAGATGTGATTGTCATCAAGATTGCCACCGCTGACAATCTTGCTGATCCGTTTACAAAGGCCTTGCCACAGAAGGTCTTTGATCGTCATCTAGATAGTCTAGGTCTTAGATGTAGTTCTGAATGGTTATGAGTGCAAGTGGGAGTTTGTTGGGTTTGTGCCCTCAAACCATTACTTTATATATGAGACATTGACATTTTAATATATGGATATCAGTTTTACATTTAGTTATGTATGTTTCTTTCATGAGATGATTGTTATCCTTAAGTATCATAGTAAGTAATTCGTGTATGTATGAGATACATACAAGTGAGATACGAATTACTATTCTTTGTTACTTAGAATGTGTCACAGTGGATGATAAGACTGGATATCTCATCAGGTTTACACTGTAGCATGATTAACTACCATTGGATGGAGTGATTAATCTCAATCACTAGAGTTTAACTCTTAGTTAACATGCTAGTGCTTATAGTGCATTGACGGACCTGAGCTTTCCTATTGACGCTCAAGACTGTCAATCAGTCGATAGGAACTCATAACTTGTATAAGGTACGTGTTCTTAATCTTGAGACGATTATGAACACAGACTGTGGATATAGCTGCTTTGACTTACCAATCAGTGAGGTCTATAGAAGATCAACACCTGGGTATCTTGGGTATGTCATATTCATAGGGTTGTGAACATATATTGTCAAGACAGAATCTACCCTCTGTTTCAGAGTAAGCATTCTTTTGAGAATGTCACCAAGTCGATTACTGAGTACTGCAGTCTTGTTGATAAGAGTTATCAATATGTTTGGTAATCATGAGAGGTGAATGAGACTCAAGGAATATAAGAAGTAATCATGATTCAGGTTGACAGTAACAGTTATCCGACTACCTGAATGTAATACCCTGTATTTTTGTAATATATTATGTGAATAAGACCCTGTATGCTTCTTTTAATACTTGTTTGAGCTTGGCCTTACCTTGGTATAATTTGGATACCAATCGATTGACAAGTTTTCCAATCGATTGCCTTACTTTGGTTACCAATCGATTGAACTTTATATCAATCGATTGATTGTATCAATCGATTGACACTTATGTCAATCGATTGGAGGCAGCTGGGCAGATTCTTTTACTCTGGCTGAGGAGAAGCCACGTGAACACTCCTTCTCTATATATACCAGCCCATTTTGGGCGTATTTCTGTTTACAGAAATCAGAGAGAGTGAGAGGGAGGGTTTTGTGTGTGTGTTTATATATATATATACACTCATATATATATATGCTCATATATATACATGTATTTACACTCACACACACAGATGGACTGAGAAGAAAGAAGGAGAAGACCAGGAAGAGAAGAGAAGAAGGAGAAAGAGAAGAGAGAAGACAGAGAGCAGAGGAAGGAGAGGGAGGAGCCACCATTGAAGCTCCAAGCTTCAACACACATTCCCAAACACGCCCTTAACGCCTAGGTGAGTTTTAAACTCACTTGGTAGCTTGATACTGATGTTAGAACATGTTTTGAAAGAAGAAATGGAGAAGGAACCATGTTTCCCGTTTATATGTTGCTGGGCAGTCTTCTCTGTGAAGAAGACGGAGTGCCAATCGATTGACACTATATCAATCGATTGACATCTTTCATGTTCCAATCGATTGACATTTTATGCAATCGATTGACATGGATTGTGATCCAATCGATTGAACCTTCTTCCAATCGATTGACACTACTTTTATACCAATCGATTGACATCTATATCAATCGATTGGAAGTTTCAGTTTACTGTTTTACTTGTTTAGTTAATGTAATAACTGTTTAGTTGTTATTTACTGTTCAGTATTTCCCAGCATGCTTTATTATTGTAATACAGACATGATAATGAATTAATGCAGCGTAGGGTCGTAGTAACAACAAGACTAACGGAGAATGTTTATAATGTTAAGACAACGGAATAGTCGTGAATCCTTTGGAGTTAACGTTCATTTCATTCAGAGTAGTCGGGCCACATTGGGATTGTTATGTATCGGTAATAGAGTTGAACTTAAGTAGGTTTGCTAAGATTCGGGAACCTTGCGTGGACGGGCTTTGGTCGATCATATGTTCTTAAAAGCGGTAGACAGACGAAGGTGTCTATGACTTGCGGTGAACCGGACCATTTGCCCTAAGATAGCCAGATGATCTAATCATATGTTCTTACAAGCGGTAGACAGACGAAGGTGTCTATGACATGCGGTGGACCGTGATCACTGGTAGACGTCGCTAAGTCGTGGCATAGAATGATGTACTGTTGTTTAAAGCGTTATATCCCTGACATGCGGTGGACTGTGCATATGTTCTTAAAAGCGGGGGATGGACTAACGTGGTATCCATGACATGCGGTGAACTGTGCATATGTTCTTAAAAGCGGTGGATAAGCAATGGTGTGTTATAGAGTTGAACTACTGTCGAGTCTGTTTCCCCCTATCTAGACGTGTTATCGGTTTTATAATAAGTAAAACATTAGTAATCGGATCATCGATTTGATTAAAGGAGTTACCCTTACAGAATTCTAATTTGGTTACGGCTTATAACTTGTAATAACTTCAATCGTCGATACCCTGTTAGTATCTAACTCACTCGGCTTTCATTAAGCTGACGGCGTTTATGCCGCTGGACATTTCTACGTTCCAGCGCACCTTGGTTATGACTATACAGGTGAAGGGCCTGCAGGAGAGGACTACTATGCCGGTGACGGAGTCCCTGTGGAGAATTTCCCAGACGGAGGTCAGACCGAAAAAGACTACTACGCCGAGGACTACCCTTATGCCAACTGAAGACTGGACCAGAATTGTAGCTAATTGTCTTTACCGTTTTAGAACTCTTTTTGTAGTCAGGCATATGTTGCCTTGACATTTGTACTTCCGCTGCCTTATATTTGATTCGAGACTCTGATATGTAATAGTTAGTAACTTCTGTTGACCTTATGTTATGTTGTGAATCAGAACCTAGACTTCATTGTTGTTACACTATTACTTCTTGTTGCTTAGTACTGCGTGGTGTGGACAATCATGTGACTTCACCCGTCGCTGCCTTTGGACCCAAAAAGGAAATTTATTTTTCTCTATTTTTGCCGTTCCGGGGTGTGACACTGAATATGATTATGAATGCTGAAAGTAGAGGGACATTAGTACAACATACAAGTCTAGTTATCGCTTCGGATATGTTCTTTTGCGTTAGAGTTCAGTTATCGTTTTATAGTGGAGTAAACGTTAACTGACCAGTTAGTTAGTTTGTTGATCAAAGAGTTTGGTCACGGTATTTAACAAACTGGTCTGAGCCAACAATAAAGAGCCTAGGAGGTCCCACTCTTAGCTCCGCCAGGATACTTGGAAAGACACATGAGGAAGTTGTCAAGACAAGTTCGATCGATTGAAGTATGTTCGATCGATTGAAGTCTTGGCAGTCTCGATCGATCGAGAATGGTTTGATCGATCGAAGATCTTCGATCGCTCGAAGTCTAGGTCGGTTCTGGAAATCTATAAATAGGGCAGCTGCGTTCTGGAAAAGGAGTTCGTCGTTTTAGAACGTCAGAAGCTGCAGAAACTGTTTTTAGAGCCCCAAACCTTCTTTTTCCTCTCTATTAGAGATCCCACCATCTCTAGTCTCTCCGGCAAGCATCCGTAGGAGACATAAGGGTGAAGACAACCTAGTGGAGGCTGCTGCATCACCAAGGAAGAAGAAGAAAATCAGAATTGAGTTCAAGACACTGAGGTATAACTCTTGTCCCCTCTTGTGCGCATCTATGGAATTAACGAGTAGTAGATCCTGGGCTACCATTAAGTTTTTATAACTTGACTTTTCCGCTGCGCGTTTAAACTTTTAACTTAAACCGGTTTTTCCATCACCAAGGCCACTACCAAATCCCTTACCCCGCAAATGTAACCTATCCTTGTACTACGCCTACCACCAGACCCTTGGTCAGAAGATCGATTCTTGTATGAGGCTACGTTATGACATTGAAGACGTCATCACTCCTTGGATGAATGCTCCAAATGGCCTTTTGCCTAACTGTAATTCTCCTAACACTCAATCCAAGCCCTTATTGGATCACCGCATCGGATCTTATATAAAGACAGAATGGTGGTTTGAGTCTGATTCATATGACAAATATGAAGGAGAAAATGAGTGCATGGAGATTGACAAAAGTGCAGAGCCAAATGATTCAAAAAAGGAGCAGTCAACAAAAAATTGGGCCATAACTACGAACATGCCAAAGGGGAGTGACGAACCTGATAAAGATTCGTAAGATGCTAGTGAGGTGATAGTATTTGAAAATACAACTGCTGAAGAGAATATAGATGCTCTTGGAAATCTAATAAATTGAAAATCATTTGTGACACTCCAATTGAGGCCAAAGTCGGGTCTAGTTCAATCTATAGTCGAGTCATGTCCAAATTAGGGTCAAATGTCAGGTGTCCAAGTTGTGTTTGTTCTGTATGTCTTCCATCAAGTCTATAGTCGAGTCTTTAATGTGGTCCGCAACTGGTTGAATAAAATGTCATTTTTCTTAAATAAATGTGCCTATTTATGAATAATTGGATCGTTAAACCAAGAAAGGAAGAAAGCAAAAATAAGTCACTTTTCAAATGATGATGGCAAATATTTTGTTGACAAATATTTGCATTGAAAACGGATCCCCAAAGAAAAAGCAAATTTTGTGCCAAATCCACAGAGGAGTAGAGAATTGATTAGCTTTACTTATAGAATTCAATGATGCTCTCGCTCAATCTTGGAAAGATAAACTTGGGACTTGAGGCTTGCTTACCATCCACTTCTCTCAAATACCAAGCCTAAAAAGATGAGCCCACAGTCCAAAGCCATAAACTTGGTCCTTAATGGTAGCCAGATATTTTTTAAATGAACTTCTTCTTTAAAAGAAAAAAGAGATAAAAGATAAAGAAGCTCGTTAGGATGAAAACCCGAAAGGGCACCTAGGCAAAAGTTAGAGCCCAAAAAAAAAGTGAGAAAAAAAGGAGCTCGCTAGGATGAAAACCCGAAAGGGCACCTAGGTAAAATTTAGAGCAAAAATAAGATGCGTGTTGATTTCAAAACCCGAATCCTAGCCAGTCAAAATCATAAAGAGAATAAGAGATAGTAAGGAAGAGGAAAGAAAGGAAGGGGAAAAGAGAAAGCAGAGAATAAATAAGATTGAGAATTCCTGAGCACTTTAAAGTACATCTATGGTACGTGAATTATCCCAAGCCTTTGTGTTGTTCTAAACAAAGAAAAGAAATTGGAATGAAAGAGAGATTTGAAAGTATCTATAAGTCTCAAAATTTGGTAAGAGGCTCAATGGCTAAGTGCCTAAAACAATGCGGAGATATCTTTGAGAAAAAGAAAGAGAGATTTGGAGGGCAGATATTGCTTTAAGAAGAGTATGATTAAAACACGAGGCACTATGAGAGTTATAAAGTTTAACTGGCTAGTGAAAAGGTTAAAAGAATCAACGGTCAAAAAAAAAGAAAAAAGAAGAAAATAAAAAAATGAAAGGGAAGTAGTTCATGTTCTCATCATACTGTTCAAAAAGTTACCACAAGGGATACGTTTTAGAAAATCTGCCCAAGAGCACTCATTAGATCCATATGGAAGCATGGCTCAAAAAGCCCACCAATTCTTGAAGCCTTATTCTTTCAAGAACTCTAGAATACTTTAACTACGTTCGACCTGATTCCCACTCGGGGATACGTAGGCAACCTACTCGGTTCGATCAGCACCCTTGTCATCTCATCTTTCTTTCAGGCCTTGGCTAAACTACTTTAGACTTGATTCCTATTCGGGGATAAGTAGACGAACCTTCCAAGGTTCTCAATCCATAACCATCCCTAAACCCATAAGCATTACCCTTTGCGCCTTTGGTTTCCTTCTTTCAGACTGGGGGAAAACTTGCGTAATTTTTCTTGGAGCCACATATGTATCTCGTCAAACCAGGGGCAAACATCGTTTGCTGAACACCCCATTTAATCTTAGAAGTGATGCCTCTGAGTCCTATAAAACTAGGGGCAAACTTTGTTTGCCAAAATCCCTCTATGTCAGAGGCAAGTTCTCAAGTGATCGAGTTTGTTTTGAATAGATTGATATAGAGTGCCTTTTATTCTATAAGCTAAAGCACTAATTTTAAGCACGTTCTAGATAAGCAAAGAATCAGCTGAATCAAAAAGGAGAAGTTATCAAAGTTTAGATTTATCAGCAAAGCACTACCATTGTAAGATAATGAATAAATGTGATACATTATTCATGATGAAAGCACTTTAACTCATAATAATACAGAGTTTGAATCAGTCGTCTTGTGTAATTCCTTTGTCAAATCTGTCCTCCTTTGATGAGTCAATAATAGTCTCAAATATGTGAGTTTAAGATGATGAATAAAGATTTAAAAAGTCTCCGTGAGCATCCCAAGAACAATGCGAGCAAAAGTTGCAAACACCATCACAACCCAATGCTAAAGTTGTAATATAAGAAGAGTCCAAGACTAGGGGCAAAGGTGACTTCCCTCTTTTGTCAGAATCGATGTGTTTTTCTAGAGGTCTGCAAATGCAGAAAATCATTCTTTCCAATCAGCTCTGTTAAATTCCTTTGATTCCGAGGAGACTCCCGAACATGCGTTAGTTCTCAATGGCAACTTCTCTTCCTAAGCGTTAGTCCTCAATGGCAGCTTCCCTTCTTTAAGCGTTAGTCCTCAATGGCAGCATCATTGATGTTAGTCCTCAATGGCAATCTGTATTAGTCCTCAATGGCAGCATCATCTAGTCCTTAATAGGCAACCTTGCATTAGTCCTCAATGGCAGCGTCATCGGTGTTAGTCCTCAATGGCAACCTTGCATTAGTCCTCAATGGCAGCATCACATGCATTAGTCCTCAATGACAACATCGTATGTGTCATTCCTCAATGGCATCTGTATTGGTCCTCAATGGCGATCTCTGCTAGGCCTCTATGGCAATCTTTGTTGAGACCTCAATGGCACTCCTCAATGACAATTTGTTAATCCTCGATGGTATTTGTATCAGTCCACAATGACAAGCATTTAGGGAAAAATCAAAGAATCGTAAAATGCACGAAATCAGAGTCATGGTCATACATGCATTGGCATCATCATATATTGTACTATCATCAAGGAGAATAAAGTTTGAAATAAAAGTTTGAGTTTACCTCCTTGCGAAAGACGCCTGTTGAGAGATATAATTCGAGGTCAGCAAGGAGGAACAAAGGATCGTGACCTGGGGAGGGTTTTTACATCTTCCTTAGAGGTCCCTGGGAGCCTAAACCGCTAGTCTTAGGAGCAGATCTACAAGAAAGAGTGAGAATAATCAAGTTTCTTGAAAAGTTTAAGAGGAAAACATAGCAACGCATGAAAAGCTGCGGTGTTCAATCATGAATTTAACCAAAAGATAGGATCTTGGTGACAGAAAGGAGTAAACAAACCATGGATTAACTCTGGATTTTGTAAAAAAAAATTAAAATTTCGTTGAGTCGAATTGACACTGATTTTAAAATTTGAGATTCTTGTTGAGTCGAATTGACTCGGGTTTTGGAAATTTGAAATTTCTTGCTAAATTGACTCTAATTTTCCAAAATTTAATTCTTTTGAGTCGAAATTACTCTGATCTTTTGAATTCATTCGAGTCAAAATTGACTTTGTTTTTTGAGATTCTAAATTCTTTGTGAGTTGAATTGATTCTGATTTTGAAATTTGAATAAGTCGGATTAACTCCGTGTTTGTAAAAATGAATCTTTGAGTTAGCTTGAAACCATTTATGTAAAACATGAAATTTTTTAGTCTGCGTGACTCCGTGTTTGTAAAATATGAATCTTTGAGTTCACGTGACTCCATTTGCGTAAAATATGAATTCTTGAGTCCGTGTCACTCCGTTTGTGAAAATATTGAATTCTTGAGTCCTCGTAACTCGATCAATATAAAATATGAATTCTTGAGCCTGATCAACTCCCATTTTTTTTTAGTCGAGGTGACTCCCATTCTGAAAAAAAAATAAAAGAAAATCAATAAAAAAAAGAAATTATTTGAGCCTGATTGACTCCTAATTTTAAAATTTTGAATCATTTCGAGTCTGATTGACTCCCGATTGAGAGATAGAAATTCGTTTGAGTCTAATTGACTCATGGTTTATTGAAAATGAAAATTGTTTCAAGTCGAATTAACTCCTGATTTAGAAATAAGAAATTCGTTGAGTCTAATTTGAATCCCAACTTATGATATAAGGATTGTTTTAATTGAGTCTGATTAATTCTTGATTTTAGAAATTGAACTGAATTGAACTGATTTGAGTCTATTTGACTCCCAATTTTGTGAAATTGAATTGATTTGAGTCTAATTGACTCTCGGGTTTAGAAATTGAATTTAATTGAGTCTGATTGACTCAAATTGAACTGAATTGAATTGAATTGACTCTGGATTTTGTGAAATTGAATTAATTTGAGTCCGATTGACTCTCGGGTTTAGAAATTAAAAATTGAATTGAGTCTAATCGGCTCCCGATTTTAGAAATTGAAAATTGAATTGAGTCTGATTGACTCTCAATTTTAAAATTGAGTCTGACTAACTTCCGATTTTGTGAAATAGACTTTGCTTCGAGTCCGATTGACTCCTAATTTTTGGAAATAAGAAATTCTTTGAGTTCAACTAACTCCTGAATTGTTGAAATAGAAAATGTTTTGAGTTGAATTGACTCCCTATTTGGAGATAGAAATTCGTTTGAGTCTGATTGACTCATAATTTTTGGAAATAAGAAATTCTTTGAGTCTGATTGACTCCTGATTTGTTGAAATAGAAATTGTTTTGAGTCGAATTGACTCCCGATTTCAGAAATTTTGAATTCTTTTGAGTCTGATGGACTCTGGATTTTGAGAAATTGAATTCGTTTGAGTCTAATTGACTCCCGATTTTAGAAATTGAAAATTGAAGTAAGTCTGATTGACTCCCGAGTTTAGAAATTTGATATTGAATTGAGTTTAGAAATTTGAAAATGAAATGAGTCTGACTGACTACTAATTTTGAAAAATTGAATTGAATTGAGTCAGACTGACTCCCAATTTGAAAATTGAATTGAATTGAGTCTGACTGACTCCTGATTTTAGAATTTGAATAGGATTGAGTTTGACAAACTCCTATTTTAAAAATTGAACTGAATTGAATTGAATTGAGTCTGATTAACTCTCGATTTTGGAATTGAATTAAATTGAGTCTGATTGACTCATGATTTTGAAATTTTAAATTGACTCGAGTCTGAAAGACTCCAATTTTGAAAAGATGAACTGATTCGAGTCTGAATGACTCCAGATTTTGAGAATTGAATTAAATCGAGTCTGATTTACTCCTGATTTTTGAAGATTGGAATTTTTTGAGTCAGATTGACTCCCGTTTTTAGAGATTTAAAATTCTTTTGAGTCTGGTTGACTCATGATTTGGAATTGGAAATTCTTTTTGACTCTGGATTTTCAAATTTGAAAAGAATTGAGTATAATTGATTCCTTGATTTTAAGAATCTAAATTGAATTGAGTTTGATTGACTCCCGATTTTGAAAATTGAATTAATTTGAGTCTAATTGGCTTCTAATTTTAAGAAATTGAACTGACTTGAGTCTGATTGACTCTCGATTTTAAAATTTGAAATGATTTGAGTATGTTTGACTCCAGATTTAAAGAAATTGAATTGACTTGAGTTTGATAGACTCCCGATTTTGAAAATGAATTGATTTGAGTCTGATTGACTCCTGATTTTTAAAAATTGAATTGAATTGAGTCTGGATAAACTCCTGATTTTAAAAAAATTGCACTGAATTGAGTCTGATTGATTCCCGATTTTAGAAAAATGAATTGAATAAGAGTCTATTTGACTTCCGAACTTGAAGTTTGAAAAAATTAATTAATCTCTTGAGTTGAAGATATTGAGAGCAAACATATCCAACAGGGCCGAAGGGCTGCGGATACTGAGAGCAAACATATCCAACGGGGCCGAAGGGCTGTGGATACTGAGAGCAAACATATCCGACGGGGCCGAAGGACTGCAGACACTGAGAGCAAACATATCTGACGGGGCCAAAGGGCTGCGGACACTAAAAGAAAACATATCCAATGGGGCCGAAGGGCTGCGGATACTGAGAGCAAACATATCCGACGGGGCCGAAGGGCTGCGGATACTGAGAGCAAGGGTATCCGACGGGGCCGAAGGGCTGCGAACACTGAGAGCAAACATATTTGACGGGGTCGAAGAGCTACGGATACTGAGAGCAAACATATCTAATGGGGCCGGAGAGCTGCGAACACTGAGAGCAAACATATACAACGGGGCCGAAGGGCTGCGGATACTGAGAGCAAACATATCCGACGAGGCCGAAGGGATGCGGATACTGAGAGCAAACATAACCGACGGGACCAAAGGGCTGCGGATACTAAGAGCAAACATATCCGATGGGGCCGAAGGGATGCGGACACTGAGAGTAAACATATCCAACGAGACAGAAGGGCTGCGGATACTGAGAACGAATGTGCATTGACACCGGGGCGTAATTCGCGAAGCGTAGTCTAGTCAATTGCATTTCGAGAAAACAAATTTGCGTTGACACCTAAGGTGCGAAGCGCGGTCTAATCAATAACACTTATCCAGAGAATCGAGATGGTTGCAGATAATGAAAACCAAGCATTAAAATGCATAAGGTTTGGGACGCATCTACAAGCATCAAAACAGTTGGGTTTTGAATCGTCGTATTTTGTTTGCATGACATGAAGCATGAAATTGCATAGGCAATCATCATTGCATGCGCATGTACATCACGATAAGATAGGTGCATTCATTCGTATGATTGTTTGTGCCTAAGTGTTGTCCTATGCCCGAACTACGCCCTGGTCTGATTCCTGTTGGGATACCTAGGCAGCTCATCATTGAGCACGTCCAGCACCAACCACGTAGGCGTCCTGTTTTTGCAACACATTTTGTTTTTACCTGAATTCGATAGTTCGGTCAAAGGCTTGTCTTCACACAGTCTCCAACATTCACTTATGATACGCGTTGCTTCACAAGCTCTGTCGAAGAGGGCAAACTGTAGACACCCCAATTTTTACCGACCATCGAATTCAGTGAATGATTATCTCCAAAACCGATGATGACAATGTATGGCGGATTTGAAAATGATTCAAGCTCTCCGAAAAGTTGTTCGATTACAATTGAGAATTATAAAATTTAGAAGGAATAAAAAATCGGGCATTCAGGTAAATTCGGGTGTAAAATGCCAATTTAGAAAATTCTCCAAGAAGACCTTTTTTAAAGACGAAAATGGAAAAAGAAAAAGAAAAAGAAAAATGAAAAAGAAAAAGAAAAAGAAAGGAATTTACATATATATAATCTATAAGTATGTGTATAAAAAATAATTAAAAAAATTAAAAAGGGGAAAAATCTATTGGCAGAGGCACGCGGCGAAGCTGCCGGCACTCTCTGAGTGCCACACTGGCACTTGCTGAGTGCCTCGTCGGCATTCTACGAGTGCCGGAGTAGCACTCATTGAGTGCCGTAGACAACTCGTCGAGTGTCGCGTTCCTTAACAGTCTGCTTTTTTAGAGAGTACGCATTGTACCATCAAATATGCCTCTATATCTAGGGTTTTTACCCCAAATTTACTGAAATAGCCCTTGTAATTTGTCTATATAAAGAGGTATAACTCCATTACATAAAAGGGGGAGGGGGGAATTTGTAGGGAATGATTTTTAAAACAATCTTTGAAACAATTGGAGAGAGAGAAATTTGGGAGAATTTGGGAAGAACTTGAAGAAGAGTTTGGAAGATTTTCATCAAACCATAAAAATTTGAGGATAATTGGAGGTGATCCTCTAAATCTTGTTTGAGTTTAATTTCTTTTCTTTTGTTCTTTGTTGGTTTGGACTCAAGTATCTTGTAATTTGAAGTTAAAATTAATTTTATAAAAAGGCTCTTTTGGTTGACTTGGAGCATTAGCTTTTTAGCTTTCACTTTGTTTATTCTTTTTCTTATTCATACTTCTCTCTTGAGATTCTTGGAGATCTTCAATATCTTACTTGAATTTTTTGAGTTTGATCTTTTGATCTCATATAAGCTTATGCTTCATGTGGGAGTCAAGGTTGATCACCATCTTATTTACAAATAAATGGAGGATCCAAGCCTATATGTATGACTTGAGTCCTCTAATTTGAAATTTCATGGAAACTTCCTTATATTCCCTTGAAACTCATGAGTATTAGCCATTTTTATATCTCCAAGGACCATTAAGTTGAGAGGAGAAGTAGGTAATATGAGTCTTAATCCCCCAAAGACCAACAATTTGAAAGAGGGATTAAACTTAAGACAAGCCAATTTTCATGGCTTAATCATGATATGTAGATATGTACACGAAGTTGGGTGAATCCATGAAAGTCTCCATGGAAGGTCTCTTTTGAATAAGTCTAAGGACTCCTTTGTGAACTTGATTAATTGCCCTAGTTATTCGTGATCCTTGTTTGGTCCAAATTCTCTCTAGAATTTTGGACTAAGTTAGATTCAACAAATAAACGATCATAAAAAAAGAGGTGTAGTGATTTCAATGACAATCTGTCATCAAATATTTTTAATTAAATCATGACACATTGAAATTTAATGAGACCAATTGGAGTTTTCCCCTAGCTCATAGATGTACCACTGTGATTTTTTGTTTTCGTAAGGTTTCGTAGTTAACATGGTTTGGTCATGGGTTTTGCAACTCAACTGTTTTCTGTCCAGAATTTCAAAACAGTAACATCTTTTAAAACAATTGGATCAGAGCTTTAAACATGTGTTTAAAGCTCTAAATATTTTTTCCATGAAGTTAAATGTGATAATAAGATTCTCTAACAAGATCAAAGTGATTCTGATTTATTTACTAATTTTATAAAATCATACAAAATTTCTGGATAGAGAGTTGTAAATTTCTGAGTGATGTCTGGTTTTTGTCCAATTCCCAGAGTTTGAACCTTTTGGTTTTTGATTTTCTTGAGGCACCTTGTATCCAAAAATCACTAAGATCAAACCATGGAAGTAAGCTTTTCTAATTTTGAAATTCTGGTCTACTCTCTGTAATTTCTGAAATTCTGTCCTAGATTTAATAAATTTTGTAAATAGTGATCTAAATGATTTTTCTATGATTTGGTACTTAAATCATGTCTTGAATGATGTTAATTAAGCTTAAATCCGGAGGCTAAATGATCAAAATCAATAATTCATAGTTTATTCTTATTCAAGTTCATGCATTCATCATCTATGTTTTAATTTAGCAATTAGGACACCATCTTGTATTGTATTAAGTCATAATTAATTGACCCTAGTCATGGGTTCCTTGTAACTATGTTGGGATTGTATCATCTCTATATGGACATTACATTGGCTCCTAGTTGAGACTTGTATATCTATAGAGGTGTTGTGATTCCAACTAGTTAGAAGGAATTCATGATTGTGTCAACTATCTCCATGTTTGATAGATTTAAGCTAGAAATTTGTGTATGATATTTAGGATTGGAGTATTAAATTATGTTCAAGGCATGTGGACTAATCTTTGTTTTGTAGCGCTTTTGAGGTATGATTTCTTGACTTCCTCCCATTTATTTTATTTTTTGATTTTTTTTATTGATTTTCGACTCCATGCGCTACACCTTAGATTAGGATTGGACTTACGTGTATATATGTGTTAGAGACCCTTTTTCTAAGTTTTTTTCTTTATTCATATACATTGCACGTTTAATATTTGCGGCTGGATCCCGGGTAAGTTTTCTTGTTCTCTATTACATATCATCTTGCTTGCTATTTGAATTACATAGTTTTGTACGCCTTTTATCGTTAGCAATCTTGTACTCCTTTTGACATACTTTTGTAATGTATATATATATATATGTATTAATTGAGGGCATACTTAGATTAATAATTTGATTAAAATGATGTTGAGAAGAGGCCTATCACGAGATAGGATGAGAGGGGGTGTTTTAGTTCGCCGGGATCCTTCCCGTCTCATTCCATAATCCCTAGATTTGTTTTGAAATTAAGTGGCGACTCTGTGTATTAGTTTTGAAAATTGTCTTAAAAGTGGGCCCAAATGCCGGTATCTACAGCAGGCACGGCTCATCACAAGGATAGCTCACTCAAGCCCCAAGCGTGATCCAGAATGTCCCAGACAGTTTCCTATACAAGTTAGAAGCCTAATGGAAAATGCAAATTGTTTTTTTAATCCAATTAGGAACCCCCCTTGGTTGATGCCAATCAATCCTAAATCAGATTATATTACTTAATCTGTCTAATTTCCTTATACAAGTAGGTCTCTTCCATTTAGAAAAGAGACCACCTACCCCCATAGAAAGGGATCGACTTTTAGTCTGCATAACACCTCTATAGCAATCATAATCATGCACGGCCGACCTCTGGTAGCTCCAAACTGTTGTTGGTTCACCAACGGTCACTAGTTTTTTTTATAGTATAGTGAACGTGCTCAGACACACACATGGACGTAGGTTCCTTCATTAATAGGGTCGAACCACATACAAACTCGGTCTCTCACTATTGCTCTCTCCTTGATCTGCTTTAATTCATCTTGCCCAAAAATTACATCATCAGCTTGGCGCCGTCTTTGGGAAACGACATATTTCTCAAAAAAAAAAAAAAAAAAACAAATCTCTCAGCTGATAGTCATGCCTCCAAAGAAGGGTAAGAAGGCTACGCAGCAGGCTAACCGAGATGTTCCGCTGGCCCTGGCGCCAGCCACAACAGTCCTGACACCTGAGCAGATCAGCGCATCTCTAGTACAACTTTTGGAGGGCCAGTTGTTGGGTTTGTGCTCTCAAACCATTACTTTATGTATGAGACATTGACATTGACATTTTAATAAATGGGTATCAGCTTTACATTTCATTGTATATGTTTCTTTCATGAGATGATTAATGATCCTTAAGTATCATAGTAAGTAATTTGTGTGTGTATGAGATACATACAAGTGAGATACAAATTACTATTCTTTGATACTTAGAACTTGTCACAGTGGATGATAAGACTGGATATCTCAGGTATACACTATAGCATGATTAACTACCATTGGATGGAGTGATGAATCTTAATCACTATAGTGTGTCTCTTAGTTAATATGCCAGTGCTTATAGTGCATTGACGGACCCGAGCTTTCCTATTAACACTCAAGATTGTCAACAGTCGATAGGAACTCATAACTTGTATAAGGTACGTGTTCTCATTCTTGAGACGATTATGAACACAGACTGTGGATATGGCTGCTTTGACTTACCAATCATTGAGGTCTATAGAAGATCAACTCCTGGGTATCTTGGGTATGTCATGTTCATAGGGTTGTGAACATTTATTGTTAAGATAGAATCCACCCTCTGATTCAGAGTAAGCATTCCCTTGAGAATGTCACCAAGTTGATTACTGAGAACTACAGTCTTGTTGATAAGTAGTTATCATCATGTTTGGTAATCATGAGAGGTGAATGAGACTCAAGGAATACAAGAAGTATTCATGATTCAGATTGACAGTAACAGTTATCCGACTACCTGAATATGATTACGAATGTTGAAGGTAGAGGGACATTAGTACACCATACAAGTCTAGTTATCGCTTCGGATATGTTCTTTTCTGTTGGAGTTCAATTATCATTTTATAGTGGAGTAAACGTTAATTAATCACTTGGTTAGTTTGTTGATCAAAGAGTTGGTCATAGGAATTAACAACTGGGCTGAGCCAACAATAAAGAGCCTAGGAGGTCCTACTCTTAGCTCTGTTAGGATGCTTGGAAAGGCACATGAGGATGATGTCAAGACAGGTTTGATCGATCGAAGTTGTCTCGGTCGATTGAAGTCTGGACAGGTTCAATCGCTCGAATGTGGTTCGATCGATCGAAGACACTTCGATCGCTTGAACATTAGGTCAGTTCTGGGAATTTATAAATAGGGCAGCTGCGTCCAGAAAAAAGGAGTTCCTCGTTTTAATACGTCAGAAGCTGCAGAAACTATTTTTAGGGCTCCCAAACCTTCTTCTTCCTCTCTACTAGGGTTCCCACCAACCCTAGTTCTTCCGGTAGGCATCCGCAGGAGTCATAAGAGTGAAGATAGCCTAATGGAAGCTGCTGCACCATCCAGGAGAAAGAAATTCGGAATTGGGTTCAAGACCTGAGGTATAATTTCTTGTCCCCTCTTGTTAGCACGCAACCATGGAATTTATGAGTAGTAGATCCTGGGCTACCAATAAATTTTTGTAACTCAATATTTCCATTGTGCGTTTAAAATCATTTTAAACCTATTTTTCCATCACCAGCACCAAACCCAGTAGTAGATCAAAGCCCTGCTAGCCCAACAGAACAATCCAACACCAGCCGAGTCACAGCCTGGGAGCGCAGCGCATGGTCGGGAGCCCATCTGGACCCGATAACGTGCCTGGAAGAACCCGAACCGTGTTGGAGATACAAGGGATGTCATCAACAAAAGGCGTGCTATCCGAGCGGAGAGGCAAGAGTATATGACCCGGGAATCTATCCTGGATTGCTCGGTCAAGAGCCGAACTGATCCTAGGCACACGATCAACCGGAGTCATTGTTGAGCCCCATCCCAGGAGACAGCACACCGCGAGGAGGAAGCATCTTCCACTGACCCGACCTACGTCACGAATACTAGTCGGGAAGGTATGGTGGCCCGCATCAAGGATTTAGAGAAACAGATCGACGGAATGGCAAAACCCTACTCAATATTATGCCAACACCAAGATTGAGCCACCATTCTCCAGCCAGATCATGAGGTTTTCCATCCTACGCAAATTTAAACAGCCTCGTCTAGATTCTTATTACGGCTCGGGAAGCCCAGTCGACCACATCTGAACCTAGAAGACACAGATAGCCCTGGTGACAAACACTGAATATTGCACATTTATGTGCCAATATAATAGACATAATGCTCATTTAATCCCCCAAATCCCTAGTTTTACATGCATATTTAAATTAATATAATTTAACAGTGATGTCACTCAAATGCATGTAATTATGTGTTTTTACACATTTTATATGTTTAGGTGAAAATGAAGTGAAATAAAGGGAATGAAAGAAGTAGCAACCACACCGAATAATTTCTCATTTCTTAGTCAAAGTTCACATTCGTTTGGTGAATAAAACTTTCAAAAACAGACAAAGAAAAGAATAAAAAAATCAAAGAAAAAAAAACAAAAGAAAACAAAACGTCTGACAAACTCTTGAAAACTTAACAAATGATAATATTATATATATGTTTATATTTGTTCTCTCTCTCTCTCTCTCTCTCTCTCTCTCTCTCTCTCTCTCAATTTCTTTTGCAGGGTTTGTCAAAAATCTCTGACAACCAGTTTAAAAAAAATTGAGACGAGCTGAAGAAATTAGGCGAATGATTGAACACGCGGAGGAAAAAATGGGCGCATGACGAATGAAGTGATGAATTCATCACATAATTTTGCCTATAAAAGAGACAAGCAGGAGAAGCATAAGGAAGGAGCCATCAACACAATACACAACCATTCAACAGCAGTTCACAATCACTGTTAGGGAGAGAATAATTTAGGGGAGGTTATTATGTGAGCACTTTATATTGTCCCTAGAAATAAGAAACTTTAATTTTTCTTTGCCTTTTCTAGTTCTAGTAGTTGTAAAATTTTCCTTTTATGTATTTGATGATTTTATGTTAAAAAATATGTAGCAAAACTTTGTGTACTGTATTTCTTAAATTAAAATATTTGTTTTCTTGTATGACCCTTGTCAATTTGTAGTAGTAAAATATTCTTATTTAAAATTAGATCTAATATTTCTAGTATAGTAGTACTTATAGTTGCCCCTTAAAATTGTTAGAAACCCCAAATTTCCAGTTTTTATAGCAATATTTTTATTCACTAGAAGACAGATTTTGCGATTAAATGCCAGATTTCTTAGCCACGTAGTTGTTATAATCACCTATCAAAGCCCCAAGCACACCATATTCATATCTCATCCCAAAAGTATATTTGGATTTGGTTTGACCTTATTTGTGTTCTTGGAGTTCAACCATTGTGACCCCACAAGAATCCAAAGTCAAAGGTTTAGTATTTTATTTTTGGTTCAGTATTTTCATTTATGTATATTTTATTAGCTTAGTTGTACTAAACTTTGATATTTTGCAGATTCCACAAATTCAACCCCAGCTCATGTTAAGTAGGAAAATAATATATTAATATTATATTCCACCATTACCTTAGTTTTATAACTTTAGTTTTAATTGAGCAGACACTGTTTACACTTATTTAATTTATCTTTAAATTTTATTTGGAAGACAGTTTCAATTCCAAAATGGTAGGCTAAAACTTTAATTGGGGATATGCAATATGAACTTAGAAACCACAGCTTCTGTGCACTAATCTTAAATGGGCAAATTTATCTGGATGGGTTGTTTTTCCATTTATGGCCAAAAATATCTATGTATCTATAGTTTATGACCATTTAACATGTTTATATACTATGGCTATATTGGGCTCAAAAGAGTACATATTTGAAATAAAAAGCCAAATTATGTGGATTGTCAAACTATGCCTTTTGTCATAAAACACACTTAGCATACTCAAACAACTCATATGACAAAGTTAATATTTCAAATATGTGTTTATATATATTTCTATCCAATAATGGATAGGCAATTGTGTAGTGGCAGAGTGGTGGGGACTGGACGCCGAATAACCCACGTCCGCGGCGGGGCACGGTTCGAACCTGGCTACTGCCCAATTGCCTTTTTATTTTTCTTTAAACCAAACGACGTCGTTTCATATCAAACCTGACACACTTGATATGACCCTGACTAGTGAAGGTTTATTTTTAAATAAAGAATGACTCTGCGGTCTTAAATGCCAAATACTTTTCAAATGCACAAAAGTTGTGGGATCTAGTGTTGGTTTGCATATTCCCAATTCCTTAAAATCATTTCCCCCTAGTTAATTAATATTTCCTGTTTTATAATAGTTTTGCTTAAATATCTGTATTATTTCCATCTTTCGCTATTATTAAATCTAAAAAGTTTATCTCATAAAAATTTAGCTTTTATATATTTTTATTCCTTTTATTACTAGTATGTTAGTTAATTTATTTTACACTGTTAAAATCTTTACCATAAACTGTTAAAAAAAAATAGCTTTAATTACTCTTATTGCAAAAATATAAAAATTAGTAGTTTATTAAAACCCCACAAAAATCCATCATCTTTTATTTTCTTTTTAGTGACAAAATAGTTATCTGCCTAACTTTATAAAATTTTATTCCGTTCCCTGTGGTTTCGACCTGGACTTCCAGAACTTTATTACTTGTACGATCACCTACACTTGGGTGTGATAAGAAAACGCGTCAATAGGATGTCGTCAAGTTTTTGGCGCCTTTGCCGGGGAATGGTTAAAAATTTTTTTTAAATAAATAAATAAGTTAGGTTTAAAACTATTTTTCCTATTATATATATATCTATATCTATATATATATACTTATTCTACCTTATAAATAATCTAGTTTTCTTTTTAAGAAAAAATGATAACATAAAAAAAATATTAAATTAAAAAAAAAACTATATATAATCTTTCCTTATGAAAAATATATAAATATATATATATATATATTTATAGATATGTATTTGTGCATCTTCTAAAAAAAAACATTTATATATATATAAGCCTATCTTCTAAAAAATAAATATATAAAAAAAAGAGTTATATTTTTACTTAGCCAATAATAATAATAATAATCATAATAATATTATTATCAGTTAGTTTTCACTTACTTCTTATGTCCTTAGATACTACTGAGGCTTTATATCAAGTACCACATAATTCTAATATTTCTACTGATTCATTTAGTATACATTTTCCTAGAATCATGACTGAAATAGAAGGCATGGAAGGAATAACTGATGATACTCATAATGATCATGGGAATAATATACCACAACCTGTTTTATCAGAACGTGAGCGATGGTCTTTACGTGGTATATTTATACCAGAACAAATCATCACCCCTTCTTGCATCACACTACCTAGACATACAGGAAATTTTCATTTTAAATATAACATGCTACCATGCTTACCAACTTACCACGGAATTAAGAAAGAATATGCTTATGTCCATATTCGTGAATTTGAAGAAGTTTGTGAAACGTTTGCTGATCAAACTTGTCCTATCGAGATAATCTATCTCAAACTTTTTCCTTTTTCTTTAAAAGATAAAGCTGAATCTTGGCTTTTATCTCTCCACCCTGGATCTATAACTTCATGGCCAGATATGAATCAAGCATTTCTAAATAAATTCTATCAAATGAATTTAACTTATTGCTTGATGCGAGAATATAAACTTTTCACTGAAAAAGAGAAGGAACCATGCATTAAAGACTGTGAATTTTTTGTAGATCTCCTACAAACCTGTCCAAATCATGAATTTAAAAAAATGGCGTATAATTAATTACTTCTATGAAACATTAGATCCAGAGTCAAGGGAAATAATTGAAGTCATGTATCAAGGGGAATTTTTTAAAAATGCTGACGAAGCTGAATCATATTTTGATTGGCTTAGCAAAGACGCTCCACAAAGGGAAAAAGAAGAAAATGCTAGGAAAGAAAAGGCTAAAAAATCACAGCAATCACAAACTGAAGATGAATTAGTCATAAAAATTAAAGAATTAACTCGCAAGCTAATATCTGTTAAACTGGAGAAAACTAATCCTCCTCTATCTAAAAATAAATTAGAACTTTGCAGTACATGTCATATGATGGGGTACTCTACAGAAAAATGTCTTAATACTCCTGTTTATCAAAGATTTACCCCCGCGCAAAAAGTTCTATTATATAACTCAAAACTGCATCTTATTAAAAGAAAAATGAAATCTCGATGGACTGGTCCATATATTGTAAAAAATATTTATCCTTATGGAACTATCGTGATTGAAGACCCTAAAGATGGTAATACATTTAAAGTCAGTAGGCATAAATTAAAACCATTCTTAGGAGATTTTGAAACTGAATTGGAGTCCTTTCCTTTGGAGGACGCAACTGTGATACCTCTTAAATTCATAAATCGTGATTATAATTGTACATAGTAGGAATTTTATTTTTATTTTTTTTATTTTATTTTTCTTACTATTTAATATTTTTCAGGAATTATAACATATTATCTGATGTTACAGGTAACAAAGAGATATGAACCCATCTAATCATCGCAGAACTGCAAGAATGAGTATAAACCATGCCAGTTCGTCTAACAATAACAACTATCCTCCAGAGGATAGAACTTCGTCAGATGATGATACACCCCCAAGATTTGAATATCTCATGGAATCTGACGAGGATGAAATGTTCTACGCTAGGTGTGTCGATAGAATTTACGACACTGATGAAGAAATTAATTATTTAATGGAACCTGACCAACCTAGGGAGTGGGATGGTGAGCCAATATTTGATGGATTAGATGATTGGCAGAACATTAGCACAAACTACAATGAGTGGGAACAAGCTCAATATGAGGTGTTCCAAGAACTATATCATGAATATGAAGAAAATGAATGGGAGCGATACTTAACATCCCTAGTACAATTCCCCATTTATGATGATAATGACAATATTTTTGGATGGGGACGTTTGTTAACTAGAGTTGTTAACGGGGAAATTTTAAGGTACGCCTTTCAAAGGGATTGGTTCTTTTTCCTACTCGAATGGGGGACATCTCTAATCCCTGTCTTCATTGAACAATTCATGCCTGAAAGAGTCATTGTCAGATATGATATATTCATGGAAATAACACTCTATGATGATCCTGAAAGATATAGCTCTGACACCTATTTAAGGTTGAGAGTATATTGTCCTAAACCTCGAAATGATCATCTTTCATGAGCAATAATCCCAGTCAACGTCTAGATATGTTAAAATAAAATTCCTGTCTTTATTTTTATTGTAATTGTACTTTTCTTTTATATATAAATAAAAAAAAATTAAAAAAAAAAATCATCACTGTGTTTTTAGTATCAGAATCACTTGCACTTATTATTTTATGAGTTCTGATTTTTATCAAGTCTTACAAATCTCAAGTATTGCTATCTAATAATTGTACTAAATTGTATGTTTAAACTATCCCATTACAGTCCAAAATAAAAAGGCATACCAGAAGTATTGCTGGTTTAAAAACCATGTTGCTGAAACTGCTAGATAGCAAAATTTGAATACAAAATCGATCCTTTGAAACTGCAGTTCAAAAGATCAATTGTACAGTAATTCTTGATAACTTTATCTCAAAACAGTGATAGTACTTTTACTTTATATATATAAGTTAATTTTGTCATTATTATTATCTTTTCTTTTTGTATTTCTTTTTATTACAGGTGTTATCCTCAGCTTCTTTTTCTCATCTCACTCATTGAGGACAATGTCAGACTCAGTTGGGGGGGACGATTTCACGATTAATACCTGTTTGTTTATTTTATCTTTATTTCATAAAAAAAAATTAATCTTTTTAGAGAGAGATAAACTGAAAAAGAGAAAATGACTTTATATAGGGCTTTGAACCCTAAAAACTTTTCCCCATCTCTCTTTTTCTCTCTTTTTCCTTTCTTTCTTCTTCCTCTCTCTCTCTCGCCGCGATCTCTCTCTCTCATTCTCTGCAACTCTCTCACTCTCTCGACCCGATCTCCCTCTCTCATTTTCTTCTCATTTTTTTTTATTTTCTTCGATCCAAAATCAAGATCCACTCTACTGATCACTAAAGGTAAGATCTATAATCCAGAGAAAAGCTTGATTTTAATTTTATTCTCTATTTTTCCAATTTCGGCTTAGTTTTTATTTTAGATTTTTATTTTCTCTCTTTCCCATTATTTAACAAAAATGATGTCCATAAGTTGTAGGTACCCACGCACCAAAGAAGCTTGGAAATATCACTCGATCTACGGCCCTACCAGGTTTTCAGATTTTCAAGAGACAGGTGATATTTTTCCATTTCTTTGTAAAAAAAAAAAATGGACGACGCGATAGCTATTGGTCTTATGTATTTTGAACTTTACCTTATCATTTTCTTAATTGCTGTGATGATAATGCTGCGTTGCCCTTGTTATAAAAAAAAATCCAAGGTTTCTGTTTCTTTTTTAAAAAAAAATGAATGACGAACATGTCACCGCTCTTATGATTTTCAAAGTTTATACCATAATTTTCCTTATTATTGTTATTATAATGATACGCTGTCTTGGACTTTTCTAAAAAAAAAAAAAAAAAAGAGAGAGAAAAATGTAATTTTCTAGTTTTTTGTTTAAAAAAAAAAAAATTTAGTTTCTGAATGTATATATTTATATATATTTTTATATATAAATATTTTTAGTTTTTAAATAAAATTCCCACCCACCCCCTCTAAGCTCTCTTTAATTAGATCTTAGTTGATAGTTGGAAGGAGTGGAGGGTTGAGTCTAACCTCTCTTGTTGGTTGAGAGTATAAAAAATGGATCCAATAGTCGATGACCAGACGTTAATGGGTCGCTCACTTGTTTCTGAGCAGAAGAAACCCTTTGCTGGCACTAGCCTTTATGCCATCAAAAGGAAAGCTAAAAGGTTAGGATGGTGTTTGAATTGTTATAAAGAAGAATGTCCTGGTTTAATTGTTCATAATGGAACATCTTTTGAAAGTTTACTACTGTTACAAAAGACAATTCAAATCAAAACAAAAGAAAATTTTGATTGAGAAAAAGGACTGGATCCTTTGATACCCAAATAAATTTTATTTTCCCATCCCTCATTTCTTTTTATTTTTATTTTTAGTTTTTGTACATATAATAATTTTTAGTCAGGTCAGACTTTAAAATGATCCTACGTGTACATCTGGTTTTCATTAACTGGTTCGATAGGAGTAATTTGCATGATCCAAGCATCACCAGATATGTCTAGTGCGGTGAATGTCCCTAGAGGTAGCGAAAAAAACTAAGTAAAGCCAGAGTTATCTCTTAGCCTCTTACTGATGTTTTTAGCTTGCTAGTGGTTCTAGACCCATCTCTTTTAGTAGAGGTGGATGGGTAATCATGACAACTTGGACGCTCCGGATTGCGTAGCCTCTTTTGTACAGGTGCAGAGGATACTAGTTGCACCATATATGTATCCAACTTAGTGGATATGCTTAGGATTTTTCAGAAATTTTTCTTTTACTCTATATAAGATAAATTTGACACGTTAATGTTATTTTGGGTATGTTAATAGCATACAACACATTGTCACATGTTTAACTATTTTAAAATGCTAGAAACTCTTTAAACATTAAACATTTTGAAACAGTGTGAAAATATTTACTGAATCTAAATGGACGAGTAAGCATAAACTATGCAGTTTAAAAACAAGTAGTGGAAACTAATTAACCCATGTGAGCTTTTGTGCCAATCTTCCTTTATGAGGGTTACTATTCTTTTCATCTCATTTTATTCTCTTTATCATATCACTCGTTCAAGTCTCATTATTTTTCTTTGACTGATCATTAGAAGAGAACGTTCAGGATTTACCATTAGAACGTCTAAATTGCTTAAATGAACAAAGTCAATCTATTTTTAAAATGATTTAGGCCATCTTTTCTTTCAAATGCACCCCCCTTCACCTTATATTACCTTATTCTCAGTTCTATCCAAATCATGCATTGCTCCACCTGGGAGTACAAACCTCACTTCTATATCTAGGTATGTGATTTGACTGTATTAATATTGTAAGAAGTGGTAAAGAAGGAAAGGAGTTGATTTAAAAAAAAAATGAGAAATTAAAAAAATAAATAAATAAATAAAATCAACTGTACATATGATAAAAAGGAGAAGAAAAGAAGAGGTTGGAATGAATTGCGCAAACACTCCAATCACATGCTTAGAACAAATACACCACAAATCTCCTATTCATCTTAATTTCTAACCTACCAGTCAAAGTCCTAATAATTTAAAAGAAATTGATTTTTAAATTTAAGTGATAAGGATGTTCTCCACGGTAGATCGCTCTTCTAATGCTAAGTATTCTTTCATGAGACTTATTGTACTCCAAATGCATATATATTGAGTCATAAAAAAAATGGAAGCAATTTCTCTATCTTTGCTTCCCTACCAAGTGAGATGTTTTCTACATCGGTTTCTGAAAGTTTCTCTTTAAAAGAGTGAAATCCTAGTGAGATTTGAGTTAAAACTACAAGTTTTATGGCTGTTAATAGTTATGTAAACTTTGAAGTTAAGATCAGTTGCTTGATTTTTCAAGTACACACTGTGAGTATAAAAAAAATGCTACCATTGACAAACTGTGAGTATATGTGTTGCATTACTATTACATACTTGAAAATTTCATTTTATTGCCAAATTTAAACTTATCTGTTGTAACAGGAGAAAATCTACCTTAATTTTTATTTTACTTTATTTTTACATTTAAAAAAAAATTAATGAATTTTGTGGGTATATTCACTGCAAACCCTCACGAGACAACACTCGTCCACTAGGGGTAACCTAGGGGTTTAAAGGCTTGTTGCATACGCTAAATGCAATCGCGATTCCTGCGACAGTGAGTTAGGTAATTTTATTTTCCTTAGTTTATTCCTACTTTTTAATAAAACTTTTAGAACAATTTCTCTTTCACTTCATTGCTATGGACTAGCAATTAGCTAGTTGAGGGGTGTGACAAACACTGAATATTGCACATTTATGTGCCAATATAATAGACATAATGCTCATTTAATCCCCCAAATCCCTAGTTTTACATGCATATTTGAATTAATATAATTTAACAGTGATGTCACTCAAATGCATGTAATTATGTGTTTTTACACATTTTATATGTTTAGGTGAAAATGAAGTGAAATAAAGGGAATGAAAGAAGTAGCAACCACACCGAATAATTTCTCATTTCTTAGTCAAAGTTCACATTCGTTTGGTGAACAAAACTTTCAAAAACAGACAAAGAAAAGAATAAAAAAATCAAAGAAAAAAAAAACAAAAGAAAACAAAACGTCTGACAAAATCTTGAAAACTTAACAAATGATAATATTATATACATATATATTTATATTTGTTCTCTCTCTCTCTCTCTCTCTCTCTCTCTCTCTCTCTCTCAATTTCTTTTGCAGGGTTTGTCAAAAATCTCTGACAACCAGTTTGAAAAAAATTGAGACGAGCTGAAGAAATTAGGCGAATGATTGAACACGCGGAGGAAAAAATGGGCGCATGACGAATGAAGTGATGAATTCATCACATAATTTTGCCTATAAAAGAGACAAGCAGGAGAAGCATAAGGAAGGAGCCATCAACACAATACACAACCATTCAACAGCAGTTCACAATCACTGTTAGGGAGAGAATAGTTTAGGGGAGGTTATTATGTGAGCACTTTATATTGTCCCTAGAAATAAGAAACTTTAATTTTTCTTTGCCTTTTCTAGTTCTAGTAGTTGTAAAATTTTTCTTTTATGTAATTGATGATTTTATGTTCAAAAATATGTAGCAAAACTTTGTGTACTGTATTTCTTAAAATTAAAATATTTGTTTTCTTGTATGACCCTTGTCAATTTGTAGTAGTAAAATATTCCTATTTAAAATTAGATCTAATATTTCTAGTATAGTAGTACTTATAGTTGCCCCCTAAAATAGTTAGAAACCCCAAATTTCCAATTTTTATAGCAATATTTTTATTCACTAGAAGACAGATTTTGCGATTAAATGTCAGATTTCTTAGCCACGTAGTTGTTATAATCACCTATCAAAACCCCAAGCACACCATATTCATATCTCACCCTAAAAGTATATTTGGATTTGGTTTGGCCTTATTTGTGTTCTTGGAGTTCAACCATTGTGACCCCACAAGAATCCAAAGTCAAAGGTTTAGTATTTTATTTTTGGTTCAGTATTTCCATTTATGTATATTTTATTAGCCTAGTTGTACTAAACTTTGTTATTTTGCAGATTCCACAAATTCAACCCCAGCTCATGTTAAGTAGGAAAATAATATATTAATATTATATTCCACCATTACCTTCGTTTTACAACTTTAGTTTTAATTGAGCAGTCACTGTTTACACTTATTTAATTTATCTTTAAATTTTATTTGGAAGATAGTTTCAATTCCAAAATGGTAGGCTAAAACTTTAATTAGGGATATGCAATAAGAACTTAGAAACCACAGCTTCTGTGCACTAATCTTAAATGGGCAAATTTATCTGGATGGGTTGTTTTTCCATTTATGGCCAAAAATATCTATGTATCTATAGTTTATGACCATTTAACATGTTTATATACTATGGCTATATTGGGCTCAAAAGAGTACATATTTGAAATAAAAAGTCAAATTATGTGGATTGTCAAACTATGCCTTTTGTCATAAAAAACACTTAGCATACTCAAACAACTCATATGACAAAGTTAATATTTCAAATGTGTTTATATATATTTCTATCCAATAATGGATAGGCAATTGTGTAGTGGCAGAGTGGTGGGGACTGGACGCCGAATAACCCACGTCCGCGGCGGGGCACGGTTCGAACCTGGCTACTGCCCAATTGCCTTTTTATTTTTCTTTAAACCAAACGACGTCGTTTCATATCAAACCTGACACACTTGATATGATCCTGACTAGTGAAGGTTTATTTTTAAATAAAGAATGACTCTGCGGTCTTAAATGCCAAATGCTTTTCAAATGCACAAAAGTTGTGGGATCTAGTGTTGGTTTGCATATTCCCAATTCCTTAAAATCATTTCCCCCTAGTTAATTAATATTTCCTGTTTTATAATAGTTTTGCTTAAATATCTGTATTATTTCCATCTTTCGCTATTATTAAATCTAAAAAGTTTATCTCATAAAAATTTAGCTTTTATATATTTTTATTCCTTTTATTACTAGTATGTTAGTTAATCTATTCTGCACTGTTAAAATCTTTACCATAAACTGTTAAAAAAAATAGCTTTAATTACTCTTATTGCAAAAAAATAAAAATTAGTAGTTTAGTAAAACCCCACAAAAATCCATCATCTTTTATTTTCTTTTTAGTGACAAAATAGTTATCTGCCTAACTTTATAAAATTTTATTCCGTTCCCTGTGGGTTCGACCTGGACTTCCAGAACTTTATTACTTGTACGATCACCTACACTTGGGTGTGATAAGAAAACGCGTCAATAAGATGTCATCACCTGGCCACCAACACTGATGAACCACATTGCCTAGCCTTTCCCAATACTTTGAAAGGCCCGGCCACTCAATAGTTCCACTCCTTGAAGCCCCGATCGATCAAAGATTTCAAGGAGCTCCACAAACAGTTCATTAGCCAGTTCGTAGGCATGCTTGACCGGCCGCAACCTAACACCCAGTTATTCATTGTCAGACAGCGGAGGAGAGAGTCGTTGAAGGATTACACCGACCGGTTCATCTAACAGAAGCTTCAAGTCTACAACCTGAACAAGACAGTCCCCATTACAACCCGTTTGCACGGGAGTTCAACACACTAAGTGCGCCACGTCGTTCCACAGAAACCGACTGCAACCTTGGTTGAACTCGCAGAGAGGGTTGAAAAATACTTTGACACTGAAGAATTTCTAAAGACCAAAGACCCTGGGCGAGAAAGCAATGCGCCTATAAGAAGTAAGCAGAAGTGGGACCATCCGAGAAGAATAACGTAAAGAAGCCCAGTGGTTCTGGTAGTTCCTTTAGTGTCCAACAGCAATCCTAGTCCAGCAGCCCCGACCCGACCTCTAACTCACAGTGGTCTGAGTCTAGCAGCCCCAACCCGACCTCCAGCTCACAGCGGTCTAAGTCCGGCAGCCCTGACCCGACCTCCAGTTTGCAGCAGTCAAGATCTAGTGATCCCGACCTTGCCTGCAGCTCAGAGTAATCAGAAACCCGGTGATCTTGACCCGACCTCCGATCTCCAATAGTCTAGACGACTCCAATTATAGTGGTACTTTTTCCTGGTCATAACAAGAGGCTCCACAGACTGTTAGAGAGCTCCTGGAAAGACCTTGGGATCACGCCTGAGGTATCCAGGAGACCTCGGGATCACACCCGAGGCACCCAAAGACCTCGGGATCAAACCCAAGGCATCCAGAAGACCTTGGCATCACACCCAAGGCACCAAAAGACCCTAGAATTTCCAACGTTCTAGGTTAGCTCCCTACTGTAATTGTTCTTGCAACGCCTACTACAACAAAAGCTCGGGGGGCAAGACGGAATAAAAACTACACGAATTCACACCGAGTATTTATAGGCCTTAGGGTTAACTAAGTAAAACTCTCAGACAACTCAGGTGCCTACAATACTCAGAGGCACCAACTCCACTTAGGCCCAAAATGACAATAGAGGTATCTAAAACCTCTTAGGTTGGCGCACGATAGAGGAGTAAAAAAAGGACCTTGAAGCAACACGCTTTAGGTCAGCTCTACCAACATGGTCAAACTCTTCTCCCAACGGTCTTGACGAAGGCTTGCTGGGCGGAAGATAACCATCCTGGGGAGCTAGCATAAAAAGGACCCTAAAGCAACACGCTTTAGGTCTATTTTTCCAACATGGTCAAATTCTTTTATCCACAACATTGATGAAGGTTTATGGGCAGAAGATAACCATTTTGGGAGCTAACTCAAGCAAAAATCTCTGAATTAGGCTGAGTCTCAACTCTTAGCAAATTCTCGAGCACTTAAAGATTCCGAATCAGGCTAAGTCTCAACTCTTAGCCAGTTCCTGTGAGTTCACCAAACTTAGAAGCTCCGAGGCAACTTTTTCGAGCAGTCAACAAATTTCCAAACTTGATTCAATATAGCATCAAGCTAACCTTGGAAATGGGGGGCAACTGATACGCCCGAAATTAGCTCTAGTCTATGACCGAGCGGTTCATCCACAACCTGACCAATAGGTCGGGAAGACTGCACAGACACAACTCATCATAGGGATAGCTCACTCAGGCCCCATGCGTGATCCAGAATGTCTCAGATAGTTTCCTATACAAGTTAGAAGACTACTAGAAAGTGCAAATTATTTCCTAATCCAATTAGGAAACCCCCTTGATTGATGCCAATCAATCCTAAATCAGATTATATTACTTAATCTGTCTAATTTCCTTATAAAGTAGGTCTCTTGCATCTATAAAAGAGACCACCCACCCCCATAGAAAGGGATTGCCTTTTAGTCTGCATAACACCTCTATAGCAATCATAATCGTGCCCGGCCGACCTCTGGTATCTCCAAACTGTTGGTTCACCAACGGTCACCTGCTTTTTTACAGTATAGTAAACATGCTCAAACACACACGTGGACGTAGGTTCCTTCATTAATAGGGTCGAACCACATACAAACCCGGTCTCTTGCTATTGCTCTCTCCTTGATCTGCTTTAATTCATCTTGCCCAAAAATTGTATCATTAGATAGGAAATAAAGAGGCTGTGATGTTACCGAGAGTGCAAAGGTTCTTTGGCTGTTTGTATTCCTCTGTTTTAATGTGTTTTACATGTCAATCTTAGGCTTATCCAAGGCTCACACTCTCAGCTTTTAGTTTCTTATAATAGATAGATGGATGTGTAGCATACAAACATTAAAATTTTTACGTGGAAAGAATTGTTAGGGCCCCCATAAGTTGTGGTTGAAGCGATTTTGACATCCGTGGTTCCTAACCTTGAATTTTACAATTATCATTTTTGACCCTTTAAAGAGTAATTCCATTTTTCCATTAATACAATGAGAATGGCACCTTGAAAATTATACATTTGGAATCTGCATTGAGTAAAAACCCATTTTAGTTCATCGGAATTAGTTGAGAAATGGCCAAATTGTAACTATTTAAATTATTCGGCTAAACATGATCTTGCGGGTCAAGTCCTGCGCATGAATTCTTCCATGTGGTAGAAGAAATGAGCTAGGTAAGTTAATGGGTTAAATCAGTGAGTCTTGTCCGAGTTAGTTTTGGTTTATTTTCATTTCTTTTATTTTTGTGTATGGAATTTTTGGGTATGGTTTGGGTTTTATATAATTGAACAATAATGCTAGGGTTACACTCTTACACATCCAAAAAGCATCTGGGTACAGATGCTTTTTAGGTGTGTAATGATGCGCCCCAAACATTATTTATAATTGAATTTAAGTATTTGGTCTGGGCTTAAATTCAAGTAGTGTTGGTTTTGGTCCTGGTCATAATTTTATTTGGTTGGGCTTTAGTTAAAAAAAAAATGGATTGGATTTAAATTAAAGTATAATTTGGGTTGAATACAAACAATAATACCAGACATACACACTTTTGCACACACTTTTATATACACTATGATTTAAATGCATGTACCTTGTGCTGTTTGAATTTTTCATACTTTTTTGTACACTACTTACACAGCACCGAATACATGTATTTAAAGCTGGGTGTATAAAGTGTGCATACCTAGTAATGCTCAAATACAAAAATAGATCTGGATTGGGCCAGACCCAGGTGGGTTTAATTCTTTTTATTTCTCGTTTGTTGTTAATTTGTCAAGTCGAGGTAGGACTACCAGGACAATCTACTTCAAGCTTTTTCAATGCTGCAGATAGAATTTGTAAAATGACAAAAATAGCCTTATATTACTAGAAAATTATATATTGTAGAAGTTTAAGTGTCAATTAATTACGATGAGACCTACGCTAAAACTTTAAAAGCACGTAATTTTGAATATTACAACCCATTTTTTCTGACATCCTATTCAAAGATAAGGTCCGTTAATTTTAGAAATGTGCACAAAATGATGAAACTACCCCAAAAACTAGGGGTGTAAATGGTCGGTTTGGTCGATTTTGTTTCACCCCAAAACTTCGCCGAATCGAGAACCAAGAACCTCGATTTTATGTAGCTGAAAATCGATCTCGATCAAAGACTGAAACGGTTAGTCCATTTCGACTGGTGTATATTATGGTCGGTTTTTTATTTTTTTGATATTTTCGGTCGGTTCTGGGCCAATAATCCTTCAAGCTCTAGGCTACCAACTCTAAGCACACATCAACTCACATATCTTTCAAAAAACAAACACCTGGGAAAAAATGGAGGCAAAAATGAGTTTCTTGACTGCATCTGCTAAGCTTTGAAGATGAGCAAAACCCCCCTCCTTATGGCCAAAATCCAAGAAAACACAAGTGGATGATGGGTTTTTTGAAAAATGCAGAGAGAGAGAGAGGGGAGACAGAGAGATGTGTGAACCGTAGAGAGAGAACATAGGTTTGATAAATATGTGTGTATATTATATATATATAGAGAGAGAAGAGTTTGGCCATTATCATTATACTGTAGATTGCCTTTTTAGGTACGGCCAGCAGTGAGGTGGTCTCAGCGGTGGGTGGTACCGGCAGTGGAAGGGTTCAGCCATCTCTCACGAGTCACGATGGTGGGGTGGAGTGCTAGGGTTTTTTCAAACAAAAAAGAAGAGAGAGATTTAGTATCTATAAAGTAAAGGAAGCTGCTGGGAACAAATGGGTGATGATAAAATAAAAAATAGAAAACGAAGAGAGAGAATTGGGGGAGATACTAGATAGAGATAAAATTGCCTAAAAAATGGAGATTTGGGGGTAGATATTAGATATTGATAAAGTTACCTAAGAAATACTCCCTCCATCCCATATTTTGAGTTCATCTTTGGGAACTTAACTTATTAAGGAGACAAAAAGATTCTACACCTAGTAACCTACTTTTCACAATTGCCCTTAATCATTACAACAACTTTTTTAGTTTTGTCTTAGTGTAGATTTCAAGGAAGGTAGTTTTGGAAAGTAAGTAAAACTTATATACCAATTTAAGAAAGTGGACACTAATTTTGGGACATCTCAAAATGGAATACAAACTCAAAATGTGGGACAGAGGGAGTAGCATTTTTTATATGGCTAATGTCAGAACTTTTGATTTTTTGGGTCAAAAGTGATAAGCCTGATAACTTTTTCTTGATTAGAGATAAAGTATCACTGCATATATGCATATATAATTGTTGGAGTAGTATATACGGTTGGTGTTCAGTCCAGTGTCGTTGAAAACCGAGGATCGACCAGAAAATTAGATTTTTTAAAATTCAGAACCGTGAACCGATCATGGTAAGTAAAGACAGTCCAAACCCGCCAGAACCGGTCGGTTCGGTGATTCGAAAATTTCTTACACCCCTACCTAAAACTTTAAAAGCTCGTAATTTTGAATATTGCACAGGACGTGAACCATTAGAATTTGTAAGTTCATCATTTGATTGAGAATATGTAGACAAAAAAATTGCATAATGATTAAAATACCCCTAGAAGTTTGAAGTATTCGCATGAATGTTTTTATTTATGAGAATATTAAGTATGATATATTATTGAGTTACTTGAGTAATATGCTACAAAATGACAAGGTTATGGTATGTTTAAATTGGCATTTGAGCATGCATATATGATACAAAACTATGATATCCCTAAATGGTAGCAAATGTGGGCTAATGGAGATATGTTGACAAATGGACCTGAAAACTAAATGCGATGTGGCCCTGTCGACCCCTACGAGAAGGACTAAGTGTTTACTATAACATTATGTGGTGGTGTGTTTGGGCGTGCCATAGTCCACTTAGACTCAAAGATGTTGTAAAAACCTAATCTAACTTCTGATTCAAACGATTATTGTTAAAAATGATTAATAATAACAATGAGTCTTACTCTACTTTGATGCAAGTAAGTAAATAAAAATAGAATTGAAAAGAAACAAATGAACACTTGAACTTAAAATACCTCAAAGAACCCCATCTTCATTAATCCAATTGAACGGCAATTACAATTACTCAAGAAAATGAAGAACACTCACAATCACTCAAGAATCAAAGTAGTATTGCTTGAGGAACTATAAACAAATCTGCTGGGCAGAGGTGGCGTATGTGTTAGCAAATTGAAATGTTGTACATTCAACATTGTTTATAGACAAAACTTATAAATACCCATGATAGTGGGGTTGTGGCTCCTAAACTCAAGCCATGAGCAATTAATTCTCCCACTTTGCCTCGCATGATCTCCATGCTTCTGCCACGTTGCAATTTTAGTGGGGACGTAACCACCTTTATTCCAGTTCAACAAAAATCCACATGCAAGTTTTCATTCACGTTCAACTGCCTAGTAGATCCTGTAAATATATCCCTCATTACCTGATTTCTTCTGGCTCTGAGCTGCTTGGCAATCGTTGGCTGACATATCTCGATCTTGATCTAATGGAGTCCCCATGGGTGACCATCGGTCTCGGTGACTGATGTCCTTACTATCCTGGCACTAGTTTCCTAATTAATTGGATGAGCCCGAGGTCAGCATTGATGAAAACCAGCACCGTGTTGTCTTCTTTAGTCCCTCAGTCACATGGGATGAGCCCGAGGTCTTACTGGTTTGACTAGTGTCATGATGTCTTCCTTCTTGAGACCGATGATTACATTGCCTGATACTATCTCTTTGTATGTACTGGATCGGTCTAAACTCTGTTTTGGGCTTTATCCTTGGTCATTTAGCCAACTGTACTCCTGGTGACATCATCAGACCACATGACCTTCATATGGTTCTGAAAACCCAAATTAGGGTGTAAACACTAAGAGAGTCATGTAATAACTACATTTACAGGTTATGTCGTCGAAGAACAAGTAGAGTTCTCACGAATAATATACACTTATATCCTAGGGACTTAGATGTTATAGTCATTATTGTTACTCGTTGAATATTGAAACTTTTCTCGAAGTCCTGCAATATTCAAGTTTTTCTCCTACAATATTGAAGCTTTGATTATTAAGTATAGTTGTGTGAGAGAAAACACTCAAGTATATGGTTTTTTTTTTTTTCTGGCTCTCTTTTTCCATCTTTTCCAACTCTAAAAACTCAAATCAAACATAGACAACATGACCTCATTCAATCTTATTTATATGGGTTAATTACATTGACCTCCTTTGAGTTTAGGTCTAATTACATAAATCTCTTTTGAGATTTTCAAAATTATACGGACCTCCCCCTAAGTTTAGTATTTAGGTAACAATTTGCCCCTTTCGTTACCCTTTGTTAGTAAAACGGTCATTATAATTACACGGACCTCCCTTGAGGTTTTTAAAATTACACGAAGCTCACTGAGTTTAGTATTTAAGTAACAATTTGCCCCCTCCGCTAGTAAAACATTAAAACCTATAACAAAAAAATGCTTAAGTCAGCAAATATTTGTATTAATCTTCCCAAAATACTCTTGTAAGCTTTCCAAAATACCCTTACCCTCGTTTTACGTTTTTTCTGCCAACCAACAAAAAAAACTGCCATCCACATGACATGATCCCATGCAAATATGGGGTAAATACATGGTTGAGATTATAAGGTCACACCACATCAGCATGCTAACGTGATGTGACGGGCTCACTAAATTTAAAATTTGAAAATTTTCAAATTACTATCACCCTTTGGAAATATGGGATATATATATTTTCTAGATTAGAAGGTCACACCACATCAACATACTAATGTCAAGCCTACCGAATAATGTATGCCAAACTTAAATCAAACCACCACTAATGCATGCGCGCGCGCACACACACACACATATATATATAACAATCAAATCTTTAATTGTAGGTGTAATAAGCATAGGCATCGGGGGTAAAAAAAAGTCTGAAAAATAAGAATATTTTTATTTTAAATGGGTTAGTGTAATTAAAGCAAAAAAATACAAGAGAGATCTATGTTGTTTGACATAACCTCAAGGGAGATAAGGGTATTTTGGAAAGCTTAAAAGGGTATTTTGGGAACATTAACACAAATAGTTGCTGACCTAAGTATGTCTTATAGCGAAGGGGGCAAATTGTTACCTAAATACTAAACTCAGGGGAGGTTTGTGTACTTTTGAAAACCTCAAGGGAGGTCCGTATAATTATATTTAACGTTTTACTAACAGAGGGTAATGGAGGGGGTAAAATTGTAACCTAAATGCTAAACTCAGGGAGGTTCATGCAATTTTGAAAATCTTAAGGGATATCCGTGTAATTAGACCTAAACTCAAGAGAGATCAATGTAATTAACCCTATTCATTTATATTAAAGTACTTTTGAAAAATAGCGGATAGGTAGATTCAAATCTACGGGATGTCCAAACAACCCATAAAATTGTATTGGCATTGTAACTTTGACTTTTTAAAATTGACATCTCAAATGTGGTTACTAACAGTCTAACTCTAACAACTTGATTTTGAGTGAAAAATAAATAGTCTCATCATTATTAAATGTGGTCTTACTACCGCATGAGTAAGGAACCAAATTCAGATACAAAATTTGGTACGCATAGCCTTATTCATTAACTTTGGGTTGATTTAAATGATGGGTTTTTTCAGCAATGAGATCCAACTCAAAGTTGGGCCCATCCCATCCCATCCCACCCCAGCCCAGCCCAGCCCAGCCCCTCATCAAATATCAAAAAATATGGCGGGAAGTAAATTATTTTCTAATCCCGCCAAACACGCCCCAAGACTTTTCGCGACACTCCCATATAAATCTAATTTAACCCCACCTCTCACTCTCAATTTCCCCCCAATATTCTTTCAAACCCTAACCCTAATTTTCCCAGAAAATCGAAAGAGTAAGAAGTCGCAAAAATGTTAGAACTCAGGCTGGTTCAAGGGAGTCTACTGAAGAAGGTTATGGAATCAATCAAGGACCTCGTAAATGACGCCAATTTCGACTGTTCGGCCACCGGTTTCTCTCTCCAGGCCATGGACTCGAGCCATGTGGCGTTGGTGGCGCTCCTACTCAGATCGGAGGGGTTCGAGCACTACCGGTGCGATCGGAACTTGTCGATGGGTATGAACCTCGGTAATATGACTAAGATGCTAAAGTGCGCCGGGAACGATGATATTATCACCCTCAAGGCTGATGATGGCAGTGACACTGTTACGTTCATGTTTGAGAGTCCCAGTAAGCCTCAATTTGCTATTTTTCTTCGAATTTTATGAAAAAGTTGCAGTCTTTACTCTTAGTTTACTTTGGAACTAGGGCTTTTATTATTATTATTATATTTTATTTTATTTATTTATTTATTTTTCTTAGTTTCGTTTTTTATGTATAGTAATTTGCGTGATGATTAGTGTTCGTGTTTATGTTTGGAGAGAAAAAAATGATTCGTTTGGTTCCTGAAGGAAGTATTTTTCTTAGGGTTAAGTTAGGAATTGGGATCTCCTGTGACCATGCTTAGATCACCAAACTAGTGGCAATTTCGAAGTTCTTATTTTAGCTAGCTAATTTTTGATATTCAACTCTAGCTGTGCTCATTGGCTATCTTAATATATATATATATATATATATATTATATATATATATTGACTAATTTATATTTTTGTGTAGATTGACATTTCAAGAAAAAAATAATAATAATAATAATTTGACTACTGAGATTGTGAGAGCCAAATTGGTTTCTGGGTCACATATATTTATTTTAACTCTCCATTTCTGCTAAGAATGTAGAATAATTTGACTGCACGAGATGCTCAAGCCCAGATCCATGCGTTGCCTCATGAAACACGAGTGAGCAAGTTGAAGCCCTTGTGACTACCCAAGGAGCTTGCTTGGTTTTGATCATGAGGCATAGCTCATGCCACTAAGCTAACCCATTAGCGGTGCTAAGAAAGTTTGGGATTTGTAATATTGGATTTTTATCGTTTTCTCTATTTGTAATGCGAGACACATTAAACTACCTTTTAATAGTACATTGAATCTTGACTGTCGTCTTAGAGTTGATTTTCTTTTTTAACTACTACAGTTTTGTTCTTTACCGTCCTGTTTTGGATTTGGAGATCTGCAACTCTATCTATTACTACAGTTTTACTGACATGCTTTATCTCTTTTGTGTGATATTTTGTTTTCTGGGTAATGGATTAAAAGCTCAAGATAAGATTGCCGACTTTGAGATGAAACTGATGGACATTGATAGTGAGCACCTTGGAATCCCTGAAGCAGAGTACCATGCTATAGTTCGAATGCCTTCAGCTGAGTTTGCTAGGATTTGTAAAGATCTTAGCAGTATCGGTGATACTGGTATTATACTGATCTATTCATTGTTATTGTTTCTCGGTTATTTATAGTGTCTTGTATCAAAAAAAATTTTATGCCAATTTTGATTACTGTTTTGTAATTAAGATTCTTTGGGTGATGTATGCAGTTGTGATCTCCGTGACTAAAGAAGGCGTGAAGTTCTCCACAAGAGGTGATATTGGGACTGCTAATGTTGTTTGCAGGCAGAATACCACAGTAGATAAGGTAATGTTTCTTAGCTTTTAAACTTCACATTTGTGGTTGCAAAAACCAGTCATATAGTCCTGATCTATTATTGATTTTCAAGTATTAGAGTCTTGTGAAACAAAGTACATGATTTGACTTGATTGTTTTTCATTTTGTAGCCAGAAGAAGCTACAATTATAGAGATGAATGAGCCAGTTTCATTAACTTTTGCACTGAGGTACATGAACTCCTTCACTAAGGCGACCCCATTGTCAAATACAGTCACAATAAGCTTGTCGTCAGAGCTGCCCGTTGTGGTTGAATACAAGATTGCTGAAATGGGTTATATCCGGTTCTACTTGGCTCCTAAGATAGAAGAGGACGACGATGAGACGAAGCCTCAATGAGATTTTTCGTCAAGCTTAAATGTTCCTAATTGTTATCTCAGCATAAGGTACCTTGTCTATTTTTTTCACCCTGCAACAAATTGATTGGTAGTTTAGTTCGAATATATAAAAACCTTAGTGATGTGTGTTTTATGTATTGTGGTTTCAACTATGTAGAATTTTGGTTGATGTATGTTTTTTTTCTCAGTTCATCTCCCACATTCTCTTGTTTTGCCTGCCTGCTCATGTCTTGCCTTTGTTTATTCGGTACCTGCCAATGGTTGAGCACTTCTTTAGTACCAATAGATTTGGAATGCAATACAAATCAGAGTGCTAAACATCTGCTGCTGCTTTAATTCAAAATGTGGATAATGCAATGAAAAGTTACCACTGCCCTCATGGACGTGATAGAACTGTTTTTAATCTTTCTTTCTGGGTTTTGCCATAAAGATAAGAATGTGAAGCAAGATTCTTGAGCTACAGGGTGAATAAGGTGTGCTGTTTCAAATTCCATGATGGCCAAATGCTAAATTGCCAATGCATAGTTGCATACTAGTTGAGGACTTGAGGTATAGAAGTACTTGTTTTCACCCAAAAACAAAAAATATAAATTGAAGTGCTTGTTTTGGTAGTCAAGTGCCAGTTTACATTCCCAACACCAGTGTCAACAATCTTTCAGGTAGAGGTTCTCTGAGTTGCCCAAGGATTGTTGGCCGCACCATGGGGTGTTGCTGGGTGGGCAACATCCATGTGGTACTGGAAGACCACAAAAAAAATGGTATTTTTTTTAAGGGCAATGCTAGGGGCACTAACAACTTCCACTAACACTTACTAACACACTCTATCTCTCTCCTAGTGGTACTGCGGGGTCCACTGCGGAGCCCACAGTGCCACTAGGAGAGAGATAGAGTGTGTTAGTAAGTGTTAGTGGAAGTTGTTAGTACCCCAAATATTACTCTTTTTTTTAAAAGCAAAAAAAAATGTATGGTCCTACCGGTGACACATGGGTGCTCCTCACCCAGCAGCACCTAGATGACTGTCGAGGATCCGAGCCCCTCTGAGTCACCTTTCCCATGGGAGTGCATTTTTGCTCACCCACCACCATCACGACGACATGTGTTCTACTCCATTCCCATTTTATATCTACTTTAGCAACACAATTATTGAATGGAACACATGTCAATATGATGAAGGTCGCCAGTGGGTGAAAAATGGAATGAGCTTTCTCATGGTATTGAATTGACCTGTCTAAAATTAAAGATTTCAGGTATTGCGATTCTCAAACTCTGAACTTGCAAAAATAATAAGACAGGAAAAAAAAATTTGCACTTTTTGTTCAAATTCATCTGAGGATTAGAGTCTAGCCTAAATAAAGCATCCCCAATGTAACCATTTCTCCATTGTAATTTGTCCACAGTTTCTGTATTTGTCGTCACAAAATCTACATTACACACTCTTCAGTTTTCACAACTCAAAATTCCACTCCCTCAGCTTTTAAGATCCCATTACTCGCTTCAAAAGAAAAATCCCAACTGCTACCATCACCAAAAATGGAAGTAGATCTCAAAGACCCAATGTAAGAATAAACACTTTGTCTAGAAGCCAGCATGCAACTATGAACACTTAATCATCATGACCTAGTCTAGGAAGGTAAGGAGATGCCAAGAAGCCTTGTGGAGGAGAAAAATGGCAGAACAAAAAGCCAAAAGCCGAAAACCAATCAAGGCATCCTCCACTCTTCACCAGCATACACTGCTTGATCGCCGAGATCTTCTTCAATTCGAAGCAACTGCAAGAAACTTTTTGCCATTAGATCCATATTTTTCAGTCTTGAGAAAGAGTAACTGTGGGGATTTCAAACTATGAACTCGATCAAGGTTGTCTCATTTACATTTTCCTTTATGAGAATGAGCAAAAATGGTGTTGCAATGCATTTAAAAATCACCCATCAGCCAACGCACACAAAAGGATAAACCTAACTAACATCAAAGAAGAAGAAACAAGGGGGGAAAAATCCAAGATAAAACAAAATTAAGTACATGAAGAAAGCCATTTCACCAAGTGGTAGTCCTGTACCAAATTAGTGTAATTTATGAAAGAGGTGTGGACCTGGTTGTACTTTGCTAGTCGCTCCCCTCGGCAAGGTGCACCTGCTTTGATCTGACGTGTGGCAAGGCCAACAGATAAATCGGCTATGAAAGAATCTTCAGTTTCCCCACACCTATGAGAGATTACCACTCCCCATTGGGCATCCTTTGCCAGCTTCACTACTTCAATAGCCTCCGTCACAGTTCCAATCTGATTCACCTGTATTCCACTCATAAGTGTTATCAAAAGACATGGCAAAGATATATTCTCACACTTCATCAGCAGTCCAATGGACGTCGCAAGGAAAAAGTTCAGCAGTGGATCATTTGGTTGAACGACTTTCAAGTATTACGAGAAACGGTCATTGGAGACTATATGCGTGATGGCTTTACAAGAAACAGTTCAGTAGTGAATCAGTTGGTTGAACGACTTCCAAGTATTATGAGAAACAATCATTGGAGACTCTATTGACGTGATGGTTTTACAAAGAGGTGTGTTCTTCACATGGAATCCAAGTTTGACCATTGGCAGGCTACTCATGTTTTTAATTCCATTGAGAAAGAAAGATTTTGATACTGGTTCACCCTGCTAGTTCTCTTCAGTCCCCTAAAATTTTAATGGTTTGCAAGTTCACCCTTATTTTGTTCCAAGTATATAACATTTCTAATAAAAAAATAGAGAGAACCGGTCAAAATTGTGGTTCCTCGTTAATCATTCCAACATGCTGGGCCATTCCCATTCTGGTAACACTAGCCACTGGGTGATTGTTGCACCATCACCTCCAGACAATATGTGATATTCACAAGGTTTTAGTTATTAAATACCACCACTGCAAGCAGCATCAAATTGACTCTATATGTTAGATATGATGTATTATCATGCTAGACCTCATTTATTTCAACCAAGTGAAATGCTATATTTTTAGTTTGGGGGTCTGGCAGGAATGTCCAACAAGAGAATTGAATTCCGAGAACACAGTGGCATAAAGAGAAAATACAGGAAAATCGGCCGACATTGCTACAAATGCAAAGTTGTCTCAATAACAATGAATGCGAATTCACATAAAGGAAAACATGATAGGGAAAGAGAATGACATATTCAAGATTTCATAGCAACAATTACTTTCGTTAAAGGACCCCAACACAGTGCTTTTCCTAATTGAAAATTCTCTTTTTCTGTGTCGTTAGACATAAAATTGACAAGAAAGCTTAAGCTGTTAAGACATGGAGAGATGAACCGTGGTGACCCATCTCGTGGGTGGAGAGTTAAAGAGAAAGAAATCTTATTACAAAAGGAGAAACAAAAGGGAGGAGTACATGCAGACTGAGACTGAAAGCCACCACCTAAACCATGGTTCTAATACACGCAGACTGAAAAGCCCGAAAGTTTTAGCAGTTAACATGTGGGCCCAACGATGTTTATCAATATTTTAAGTTGTGTTCAATATAGAGTCACCTAAATCAGAATTTTCTTCCGTGCGTAAGAGCTAAAAGGCTCCTCATTAAGACGCCTTTACCTTAAAGAGGGCATCTCGGGTGGACGTTCCAAGAAGGTACCACAGTCGGATGACAAAGTTACACGATTTTGAATATCTAGAGTCAGGTGCATATATGTTTCAAGGACTTGAATACTGTTGACCAAACTGCCTTTACTATGTTTAGAGCATTAAGTTTGAAATGAGAATACATTGTCATTGTACAAGAAACGACATCTTATTGGTGAAGGGGAGGGGAATTAATGGCAATTGCCCCTTGCCTATCAGAACATCAAAATCAATTTCGAAAAAAGAAACCTCAATTTCATGGATCATTATGATACCTTCATAAGAAGAGCATTGCAAGCAGACACCTGAATGGCTCTCTCAATACGTTTTGGATTCGACATCAACAAGGCATCCCCCACAACCTGAAACAGAAAAATCTATCAATTAAAAACCAGCGAGTATAGGAGAGAGAGAGAGAGAGAGAGAGAGAGAGAGAGAGAGAGAGAGAGAGAGAGGGAGGGGGGAAAGCTTAAAAAATAGATAAATCATGATTCATCGAGGAAAGAGGATTGTTGGCATTCAAGTAGCTAAAAAAAGCATTTGGATAATAATTGCAGATCTGCCAGATCTTACATTGGGACTTTGCTAATTAAATAAACCAGAGTAGCCAACCTTTTTATACGTTATTCGGGGAGTATACAATTTTAACAAGTAAAAGAAGGTTGGAATCAGTAGAGTTAGTATTCCATTTTCTACCCGTACTGTTTTAGAAACTGTAGTTCTTTCTGTTTGTATGTGATTAAAATTAAAAAAAATACAATACAAGGTGCTATTTTGCAAAAAAAATGGTGGGATCTGTTTTCTCATGAAGATGAATTTCATGGGACAAGTAGTTCTGGATAGCTACCCCGTAGAGATGGCTCGAGAAATTAACCACAGAAACTGAACAAACCTGGCATATATCAAGATCAGAAAAATACTTGACATGTTCCCAGTCTTCCTTGTCAAATGGATCTTCAATTGATACAATTGGGTAATCTAGGAGCCCCAGAAAAGTCAAGCAAGAAAAATAGAAAAAGAAGAAACAGAAACTGATATCAAGGCCATATTATCAAATATTCTGCCATATCCAAATCAAAGGGACAGGAATGGCAAGCAGAGGTGATGGAAGTGGTACCTGTACAGAGTTCTTTGTATATTTCAATCATATCTTCTCCTGATTTAAAGTTTTGCCCTGATTTATTTGGAGTTTTAGAATCCAAATCATACTTCGTACCTAAATCAGGCAAAAACGAAAAACTCAGTTTTTTTGTGTATAAGCAGTGAATGTGCAGAACGGAACCCAGCCAATGGACCTAAAGACTGCAGTTATTAGCTTGAGCTGTATCTTATACCCAAACAGGGTTCATTTCTTACTCTCCAGAAAAGGGCAGTGCATGTGAGTCTATAGTGGGAAAGAGCTTCTATTTCTAGCAAACAATAAGTTTCCGCGAAAATCATATCTGAATACTCACCTTCTTCCAAGAGACATGTTTTAAAAACTACGACTCAATAGTACTTCATACTAAAGATGTCTCTCGACTAATGGGTACAAAGGAACGCCTCTGTTTTCTTACGATACCATCAAAATCAAACCAGTTATGAAAGAATACATCACCTATGCAGAAATCACTGGCAGAAACATCTATTGCTATCTTTATTTTTTCATTATATCCTGTTCTGCCAATGGCCTCCTTAACAAGATCCAAGCCCTCCCTAAAGCTGCAAATGTAGATGACCAAGGTCACTAAAATGAACAGGCAAAAAGACAGCACAATATGATGAAGTAAAAACATGCCTGGAAATGTTTGGAGCAAAACCACCATCTTCACCAACATTACATCCATGTGCACCATATTTTTCTGCAACAACAGCCTGCTCTTTTTGTTAAACATAAATGTTAATGAATGGGTATGGAGTAAGCCATAGGAATTTGCTACAAAAATCAGGGGAAATTGCAAAAAATGTGAGCACATTAGGTGCTAAAATCATGCACTTACAGACGAAGATGAGATGGAGCAAGACAGAATAAATTACCATCCACAACTATTAAACAAATAAGTATGTAAATAATATAAACTAGTTTTTAATAAACTGACCACCATAAATAATCATTAACTTAAGGGGTTCAACTATTCAATAAACTTTCAGACAAGGAAGGCAGTTGATTGCATTTGCTTATGAGAGTATCAAATTTGTCTGTTCATGCATCCGCACATAGTATTCCCTTATGCAGAAAACCATACAATCTTAAGGGGATACGAAAGGTTAAATTTCAGCAATAAGATCCAAATCCCCATCAGGTAAACATCCTAATTTTATAATAAATATCCTCTCTAAATGCTTTTAAAAGGTCCACTTAAAAAAAAAAAAAGCATTTGACATCAAACTTATGTCAAAAGCTCCACATTTCTAGTAGGACCACGATGCCTTTACACTCCTATATTGTTGGAATATTTATTGATTATGGTCAAACTCAATCACTGATTGATTAGGAATAGATTAATTGTAATTGATTATAATTGTCTATTTCCTTTTCTTTTCTTTATTTCCTTTTTCTATTCTTTCCTTTTCTTGTTTCCTAGCTTGTATATATACATATACATTGTGAATGAATAATATAACAAATTATTCTTCCATCTCTCTTTCTTCTTGGTATCAGAGCCACAAAAACACAAAACCCTAACCCTCCACCACCAGCCGACATTGTCTCAACGAAAGTATACTCTGGATCTTTTGCAGGATACAGGTATGATGGGATGTCGTCCTACATCCACCCCTATGGATCCTAATCATAAGCTATCTAATGAGTCTAGGGAACTTCTTGTTCAGTATATCAGTGCCTTATTGACCGTCTTATTTACTTGACCAACACTCGACCCGGCATTACATTCGTTGTTAGTGTTGTGAGTCAATTCATGCATGCTCCTCGGTCATCTCATCTTGATGTTGTTCATTATATACTTCGGTATCTCAAGACTTGTCCAGGTCTTGGATTATTTTATTCTGCAGAGTGACCGTCGGTCCAAATCTGGATTCTGTACTTTCTATGGGAATCATCTTCTCTCATGGAAAAGCAAGAAATAAGCTGTAGTTTCTCGTTCCTCCGCTGAGGCAGAGTATCGGGCCATGGCACAGGGAACATGTGAGCTTCTATGGGTGCGTTCTATTCTGAAAGAGTTGGGTTATCTGATTAATGGCTCATCCACTTTGTTTTGTGATAAAAAGTCTGTTCTTATGCTTGCTTCTGACTCGGTTCTCCATGAGCGTACTAAGCATATTGAAGTGGATGTTCATTTCATTAGAGAGAGTTCAAACTGGAATCATTGTCCCAGAGTTTGTGCCTTCTTCTAATCAAGCGGCCGATATGTTTATAAAGTTGGTCGATCCCTCTCTCCTGAAGTCGTCTATGATCAAGCTGGGTCTTATTGATATCTTTGCTCCATCCCCAGCTTGAGGGGGAGTGTTGAAATATTTATTTATGGTCAAACTCAATCACGGACTGATTAGGAATAGATTAATTATAATTGATTATAATTGTCTATTTCCGTTTCTTTTCTTTATTTCCCTTTTTCTGTCCATTCCTTGTCTTTTTTTCCAAGCTTGTATATATACCTATACATTGTGAATGAATAATATAACAAATTATTCGTCCATCTCTCTTTCTTCTTATACCATGCATTGTGGTCTAAAATACAAGATGAAAGACAAACATATACTTGAAAATCACAACAAATTCTGCACAAAAAGATACTTTCTAATGTCTGGTTATATTTTACACCTCCAAAATGATATCATCATTCCCTAATAGACATTTAGTGAACTGCAAAACTTGAGACATTTATGAAGTAAGTGGAGCGAATAATTTACAAAACAAAGAGACAAATGCAACTAACTCCATCTTCCATGATGATTTCAATGATTAATGCATGTCAATCTATAACATGAGTTAACAACTAGAACTACCAAAGGGCATACTATCCCAGTATCCTTTTAAGAATGGCAGTTTATGATATAGTCCTAGTGGAGTACCAAGTTAAACAAACTCCAAACTTGGGAGAGAAAAACTAAGCAAAAAGAGTAACAGTTAAGATAAGAATGATTATTTCCAAGGAATTTGGTGTCTAGTTCCTATGAATTTCCTTGCTCTTCAAGAAATACATCACATGCATTCTAAGATTGTAAAAACAGCAGTTGTAGAATGGTCGAATCATATTTAACTTCTTAAATAAATAAATAAAAGATGTTGGGCAATGAATCAATAACAGAGCAGTTAACAAAGAATAAAAACCATAATAGACGATTCACTTTAGAGGACGGGAAATCACTAACTCAAGATCAAAATGCAGAATGTATTAATTTCTCAATTCAAGGAAGTTACCTTTAAGTGATGGTAGGTCTCAGACCCCATTTGCATTGCCTCCTCAAATTTTTTTGCTCCAACTGGGAGAATCATAATGTCCTGGTAACATTTTAGATGCATAACAAATAAACATATGAGGCATCGAAATCACCATAGATACAGCTAGAGGAAGCATAAACTTGTATGTACAAGAAAGTGAGAAAATGAAAACCCAAAGAAACAAGTGGAAATGACTAACTGATGCACTGCAAAAGCAAAGCATTTGTTTATTCAGTAAAAGAATTGTACTTCAAATCTCGAAGTTAATGCATGTCAAGTCAATAGGTAATGGAATAAAGTCTCCACTAACTAGACAGCAAACCAGTTAGTTGTTAATAATCTTCAAATGTAATCTTTTTGTCACAACGAAGTCAGTCGCTATCAACACTGGTGATAATTGAGTGAGAGAACAGAGGGCAGAGAGCTTAAGGGAAAAATGATGCTTGAGCTTGTTTTGATCAACATCCGGAACAAAGCCCGGGCTTGAGAGGACAAGTTGAGATCAGATTTCTCCAGCAGAAATACAATTGCCCAGGGTATGGAATTCCTGATATCCCCATTAGTATCCTCCTACCATCATTGGAACCAGACTACATTTTTGCTCATTCCACTCACAAAAAAAAAAGGGTGGGGTGTCACAGTGAGGCATTTGTTTGACTATGGTGATAGAATTTAACTAAGTTTGGATAATCTAGAGTAAGACAACAGACAAACAAAGGATATGCTAAACAGAAGATAAGGCTTCAGGAAAAGGAGAAAAATAATTCCAAAATGGAAGTATACTAGCCCTTAAATAACTAGCACACATTTATGTACCTTGTTGATCTACTTCTGTATACAAATGATATCACTTTTTAGATAAATGCTACACTAGGTAGTCCTTAGTCTCATGAGTTGTTCAATATTGGATAATTGCCACTAGTAAGGAATCATTGCAAAATCTACATGTAGAGGCTATCAGTTGTCTCCAATTAACATGAGCAAAACCCATTAAAACAAGAAAAGGAACACCTGTTCAGATTGGTTTCTAGGACTTTGACAAGCATACCTGAATAGCCAGATTATTCCCAGCATGTTTTCCTCCACTTATAACAGAGAAGGCAGGGACAGGAAGAATCAAGTTGGTTCTGCCAGAAAGATCTGCTATGTGCTTGTAAAGGGGAATCTGAAATTCAATTACTCAGTAAAAAAAAAGATTAAACAACCAACTTTCAGAAAGTTGAAGCAGAAAACATAGGAAAATGTGAATACAAAAATATTCAACCTCTTTTTCAGCAGCTCCAGCTTTGCAAGCAGCAATAGATACCGCCAAAATTGCATTTGCACCGAGTTCGCCCTGTAAACAATTTGAATAAGAACTTACTGAAGTAGAGAAGAATAGACATAGCAGTTTCAACTAATATTATGAGATGAATGAGAGATTGGTACCAAAATTACACTGCAAAGAAACCAAACCATATGAATATTCCTAAAATCAAAATATTTAGGACTTATATAGGTATATGCCTCTGAGAATCACGAATCTAATATTTTATTTGCTATATTAAAAAAAAAGTTGCCTTATCATGAAAGTTCTCTGGTATGCACAAAAATCTCATCCCAAATAAGCTTCTGTTTGAAACTGCAAAGGGTTTCAACGCAGAACACATAATACAAATTCTGTGGAATAAGGTGCAATTTCCACTCAATGTCGAACAGACTTCATCCAATTTTATTTACAATCACCACTATATAAATCAAGATTCAGGTGATCGATTCCCCAGACAAAACAAACATTCCCAAAAGTAGAGAATTCCATCATCCTAATTTTACAAAAACACAGTTCGGTATAACATGTGTTGCTTCTAATTTACATCAACTTATATTGAGAAATGAGGGGGACAAAAAACCTTCTTCTCTGTCTTGTCCAAGTCTATCATGGCCTGATCAATTTGTGACTGAAGAGTTGGATCCATACCAATTAAAGCTTCAGATATTTTCTCATTAATATTCCTAACAGCTCTCTGCACACCATTTCCGAGATATTTTCCCTTGTCTCCATCGCGTAATTCAATGGCCTCATACCTAGAGCGAAATCATAAAAATTGTGAAGTGGTGCTCTAATTGAAAGAAAAAAAAATATCATTCCCACATAACCTACCTACCTAGCCTTTATTTGTAACAAACATACAAAAGGTTTCAACGAATGCCAACAAATTTAAGAAATCAAAATGAGAGATGAAATAGTATCAAAGATCAACATGGAATATTCACAAGATGAAGTGCCTATGCAACAATCGAGGTTCACCACTCATTAAGCACTGCCCCCACATAGGGGGTAAATTCGTTATGTTCTGCTATAACTAAAAATAAAAATAAAATAAAATAAAAATTATTTTAGCTAGAAATACCATAAAGATAACGAATCAACTCTTTTACAAAGCATAGATACAAACAAACATAAGGAATTATTTGCACTGTGATTGAGGTGGATTTAGAATCTCATTCGAAAGCCGCTCCACTCTCTAAACCACTTTTCTTCTGATAAAACAATACATGAGCACAAACATTCATGTGATGCACGTCTAGCGAAGAGATACTCGGGATGAGACTGACTGCAAGGATTGTTGACTCATCAAGTGATCATGGTTTGCCAACTATTCAATATATAGAATATAATGCCACACAACAATGTGTAGGAAAACATAAATTGCATATACAAGAAGTTGTAGCAGGACGCCGAACTGCTGTACACAACGATACAAACACGCTATGATATATGTAAAACAAAATAGTATAAACCAATACAATGTGCATTTTCACATACTACAGAGACAGACAGAACTGTGCTATGATTTTTGTCAGACCCTCTTTAATTTTGCAACAACGAATATGAATGAAAAAAAAAAAACTGAGAAAGTATATACATACATTCCAGAAGAAGCGCCGCTAGGAGCTGAAGCACGGAACATGCCTTTATTGGTGTATAAGTCAACTTCAACAGTAGGAATTCCTCTACTATCAAGAATTTGCCTGGCTTTTACCTTTGTTATCACTGAAGGAACTGCCTTCCTCATATGATTCGACTGTATATATATATATATAGGAGTATATATATGTATGGAAATGATTATCTACATAAGAAAATTATAGAAATTGAAACTAGAGAGAGAGAGAGAGAGAGAGAGAGGGGGGACTAGCTTACGATGAAGAGAACGGGATCTGAAGTTTTGGCCCTAACGGCGGCATTGACAGCGTCTTCGATTTTGCGAGAAAGCATGTGCTTCTCCAGATATTCCTGCACCGACATTTCTTCTTCTTCTTCCTTGGCTTCACAGAGAACAGATTCAACTATGCTTTTTTTTTTTTTTGCAGAGATTGGGGGGAGAAAAACAGAAACTGATTTGAAATTAACGTTGTCGAAATTAATTTCGAAGGTTAATTTATCAAAGGCTGGATTGGATTAAAAATGAAAGAGTAAAGATTGGGACACAAACAAATCCACAACCTTTTGGACATAATCTAAATAATGTGTCTATCTCTCTCCTGTGATGTCATTGGACCCTACAGTGACACATGAGAGAGATAGACACATTATTTAGGTTGTGTCCAAAAAGTTGTGGGTTTGTTTGTGCCCATTGCTCAAAATGAAAATTTGTGGGAGGCTTTAAAGAAACCGGGCAGTGGTCCGGGCCTCGCGGGTCTACAATTGTTCGCTTAACTTGCTAAGCTATGGAGCATATACATCCTAAACAAAAAAGTTATAATTAGATTTAAGTTAACTTTTTGTACGAAATTTAAAAGTGAGACTACCACTTTTAAATATTAAAAAAAAAACAATGCTAGATGCACTCCTAAATACATAACCAAATAAATATATCAATAGTAATAAAAAAGAGTTAATTACACTTACACCCCTTATACTTTGGGTTAGTTTCACTTTGACCCCCTATAGTTCAAAAAGTGACACTAATACCCCCTATACTTTAATGTAAAGTGTCACCGTCAGAAATTCCATTAAAATTAACAGAAAAGTGACACTTACACCCCCTGTACTTGTAAAAGACCAAAATGCCCTAAAATTTCTCCTTCTTCAGCACAGGAATTCTCCAACAAGGCCCTAAGCAATAAAATCAAAAGCAAAATCAAAAATCAAAACCCCAAATCAAAACTCAATCAGGCCACCACCAGAAAATAAAAATAAAGAGAGGTTGCTGACTTCGGCCATCACCACTAGCGACTATTTCTGACCACCTTCAAATCTGTAAACATGCGAGAGGTAGAGAAGAGGGTTTGAAAGATTGAGATAGAGAGAGAAGCTAAATTCTGGGACTGGTTTTTGTGCAGAATGTATAGAGGGTGTTCTTGATTTTGGTATGTATGTTGGGTTGATCAATTTTTTTTTTGGTTGATTAAAATTTTCAAGTTGTTTGATGTTTTGGTATGTTTTGGGTTGTATTTAAAAATTCGATCAACTCAAAAAAATTTGATTAACCCAACATATATACCAAAATCAGGAGCTTTGTATACACAAAAAAAAAATTGATTAACCCATAAGTCAGGAGCTTTGTATACACAATTACACTTTTATCTATTATTTTATAATTAATGCCATCTTATCCAAATCACATACCTGAATTTCATAGCCTAGTCGAATCCCTATTATTTGGTGAAGTTAAGGGTAATATTGGTAAGTAGATATATTTTATATGTTGCCATCAAACATAATTGCACATTTAGATGAACTTTTTATTTAAAAAACACTCATTCACCAAACAAAACACTTCTTTAAAAAAGTCCATTTTAAAAAGTTCATTCCAAATATGGACTTCTGTACGATAAGTTAGGCCAAACACCAATATCTTTGATGTTTAACCAAACAAACCCGTTATGTCTTTGATGTTTATATTGATTTCAATAGAGAACAACCACTAATAGATGTGACGTTTAAAGACTTTAAATAATTGTCTCCAATTAAAATCAATGCAAAAACTAAAGTTCTTGATGCAGTTTATTTGGGTAGTTTTATGGGCACAAACAAAATTCACAAACACAATTCACAAACAAGTAAATGTGACTATCTCTTTTATAATGGGGTCCACTGACACTGTGTGGTCCATAGAAGAGAGAGATTAACACATTTATGTGTTTGTAGATTTTGTTTGTGCCCCAATTTTTATTCGAGTAGTGCTACATACACACACTTTTTGACACACTTTTTGACACACAGCTTTAAATGCATATACCTTGTGCTATGTAAGTGGTGCACAGAAAAGTGTGAAAAATTCAAACAGCGCAAAGTACATGTGTTTAAAGCATTGTGTGTCAAAGAGTGTGTCAAAAAGTGTGTGTACCAAACATTTCCCTTTTTATTCAGCTTATAATATAGAGATCCCACATCAGTTAATTACATCAAGTATGTGCGGCTTATAATAACACCACAAGCCAGTTACAAATAACTTTGATTTAAGCATTTTGGGTCATGTGTTGGATGCTTTAATCAAATTATTGTGCCAATAGGCTTGGGGCATTACAAGCCTAAAATAAAACTTTAGAAAAATAGAGTATAAAAAAGTATATTTGACTCCCTTTTCAGTGCATAATCCTCATGTACCAATTGTAATTGCATTATCATCTTCGTTAGTATTTTTTTTAATTAGCAAAAAAAAAATAGCAAAAAAAAAAAAAACCACCATGTACAAGCATATACAAGTAAGAAAATACATTAAAAAAAATAGCAACACAAACTTTTTAGGTATACTGCAAACTTTCTCAATCCCTATAGAATTTGTTTGTGGCGTTGCTCAAGACTGAGCTGATTGAGGGAGAAAGCTGCTAAAATGATCCACAACAGAGATTGCCACAATACTCGCTATGACTGCGAAATGACCCCAACAAAATGGTAGATCTGACAAAAAATCAAAGGATATGCATGAGTAAATTACCAAAATATGAAATGATAAGGTTGCATTTGTGAAGAATCATAAACGAAGGGAGGAACGAGATCTAGAGTAGAACACAAACCAAATAAAACAAAAAAACAAACGGAAAAACCCTCAGATCCCGTTTGGTTCATGGATTCTTATGGTGAATTTTGATTCCACCCTATATTACTAGTAATCTTTATATTTTTCCTTGCTCTATTCATGGATTATTTACATAGTTGTGGGCCTCCACTAGATTTAGAATCCACCCAAAGGTGAAAAATAATGTGAATTCTAAATCCTAGGTCGGAGGTGATAGGGTTTTGTTTTGTTTTTTATTTTTGTAATACCTAAACTAGTCTTTATGGTTGTGACTGATATATGTTAGGTTAGGAAACAATTTTGTGTGTCTCTTTTTATGAGCATTGTTTGGTTACTGACCTCAATTAGGATTTGTTTGGTTACTAACCTTAATCACTCTTGCATATCCAACTGATTTAATAATCTACATTGTTAAAATTGACCTAAAATCGAGAATTCATAATTTTAAGTGGAGATTTTTGTAGCCGTCTTGCAAAGTAGAAAAAATTGGACTTTTAATACATCCATAATTTTGCTACATTTTGAGTGATTAAGTAATAAGTTTTCGTTCAATGTAAATTAGAGGTGGATTTGGGAAGATAATTAAGCTCGTATTATGATTCAAAAATATTTATACTCATATAAAACTGTTGACTCATATTTATGTCTCTCTTATTAATTTTAATTCTTTCTTGATAATGTCTATTCAACTTTTAGACAAGTCACTATTTTCTTAAGGGCAATGCTAGGGGCGCTAACAACATCCACTAACACTTACTAACACACTCTATCTCTCTCCTAGTAGTACTGCGGAGCCCACTGCGGACCCCACAGTACCACTAGGAGAGAGATAGAGTGTGTTAGTAAGTGTTAGTGAAAGTTGTTAGTGCCCCAAATATTACTCTTTTCTTAATCATCATCCATCTATAGAGATGTGATAATTGAATTTTAGCTCATCGTTTGTTTTAGCCTCCAAGGATATCCTAGCTATTTAAAAACATTCCTACTTCATTTTCCTTGCCCCCAACCAAATATTAAAATCCAAACCCAGCTAAAGATTCCACGGGTGAACTAAACACTTTGCAGGAATTTTGATTCCTGGTAAAGTAATTACTGGTATAATGATTCCTAGAAATCAGAATTCGCCTAAAATAATTTGTGAACCAGATGAGCCATCAATAGTGGGACAAAACCCTCACAAAGAGGGACAACAACCTCCTAGAAAAAGTGAGAGTGCCAAGGGTTCTCCCATGGAAGGAGAGCCCCTGGAAGTGGCATTGGTGGATTGTTGGAAAATTGAATGATAAATTGGAATTTAGTATTGTATATGGGTTTTGCCAAACAACCCCTTATTCGAATGTTTGTGACTGTTGACGAACAATCTCCTTTCGAAGGGTTGTGACTGTTGACAAACACTCTCTTGCAACCTATATATATGGGTCTTGTTCATTCATTTTAAGATAGAATATACAAAATTATTTTCTCTCTGCATATTATAATTAAGTTTGTTCAAGTATTATACATATATTTGCGTTCGTTGGGTTCTGCATATTATAGTGCAACTTATACAGAACTGCAAATCCGTTCTATCTTGGGAGACGATTGTTCATCAACCTTGTGCACCGAGAGGGAGCAAATTCGTCTTAAGGAAACAGTTCGCTGGGCTCAGATTCTTTCTCAAATTTATTCTATATTTATTTTGGATCTCCAATCAGTAGGTATTTCAGATTTCAGATTTATACATCCCAAAATATTTTGGCTAACAATCTTTAGACGATTTTTTGTTGGTTCGCTATTTAGTGATGTGTTTAAATCTGGAATATTGAAGTCCACTTTTGGTTGAGTAAACTGGTTTGAAACTTATTAATTTGAATCACAGTTTTCATAGTCCACACTAAGTTGCATTTTTCGTATATGACTGTTAGTCATTGAAAATTCCGAACAAGATACATGTGTTAGATATGCACAATGAACTCGTTTAAGTGCCTATTAGAGTAACTATTTAGGAAATAGTAAATTAATGAAAGGACTTGTTCATGAAGAGGTGCTATAAAGCACCGATTTGGCTAAATTCATGAAGAGGTTTTTTGGTTATTTTGTAATTGTCTTTTGATGTATGTTGGCAAACACCCTCTGTTTCATATGGATTTAATCTCTGTATGTATGTGCGTGTATATATATATATATATATATATTAGAAAGAATGTATAGATATGTGATATATACAAAAATCCATGTTTCAGCTCCTAATTCATGTTCCAGTCGGTATGTACATGTACTTATATTTTAGCAAATTTTGTGGCAATTATTATGAAACAGTGCAACTTTTGTGAATTATAATTTAGTTGTCTGTATTATCAACAAACCATACTATGATAAGGATTAAAATTTTGAAACTAATTTATTCAACGAACTCCAAAAAATCAAAATAGTAAAATGATATATATTTACAAACTGGTACAACTTATGTGAACCATTGCGTAATACAATTGCGATTATTCATCGCTAGTCATCTATCATTGCAAAATTTCAAACCAGGCAATCGTGATGAACCGAGTTATAATAAAGTTGTGACTACTAGTTTTTATGTTCTTATTCATACATTACCGGAAACATATTATGTTTATTGTTGTCTCAAAATACAAATGTATATATACTTGTATCATGTGTGGTGGCTTTTCGGAAAGTCACTGGAGAAGAAGACAAATAGGATTTATTTCATTACAATTGCAAATCTGCCCCTGGATTTTATTAATTTACAAATTCAAATGGTGCAGTATGTACCCGTTGGCTTAGGCCGAAACAATGCCTTGTAGGCAACCGTTTGTTTTATTTGTACACTGTTACTTTTATTGTTTTATTGAAGGATTGGTGCTTCAAATACACATAGCATGTAATTTAGTGAATACACATCTTTTTGTGCATGTTACCTAACACTATAGTATTCTCAAACGTTATTTTGACTAAATCAAGAATTCTTTTCTAGTCTTGGAATCTGCGTTAAAAACTGCTAGTTGGAACGATTATATTTTTCAAAAAGTGAATGTAATGCTGGCACCTTTTAGACTGAATCTAAATGGTAAGTTAGGCATCCATTGGGCTTCATACCTATTGATTTAAATTGAAATGGTGCTTTGGGCACCAACTTATTTAAATTTAAATGAAGCTTTTATACCCCTTGGCTAAGATCCAAAAGGTATCTTGTAGCCACCTTTCCATTGAGAGATAAATTGATTCCTTTATCTCCGTGAATGTGTTAGTAGTTTGCTAAAATTTTGTAAATTTTCAAGTTGACCCTAGATAATTTACGTTTAAGCCCCTAAAGTGTAAATTTTGTTTTATTCCTTGCTAAATATAAATGTGTAGTAAGCAAGCATTTTAACTTTCAAGTTGTTTGTGCATGTAATTTAAGCGATTTTTATTCGCTCTTAATGGTTGAAAAAAATATCAAGACTCATTAATATCATAATTTGTTATGATAGAGTCAAATCACGCGATCTTGAAAATTTTAACATATGTTGGGGTAATGTTAAAATGCTTGTATTTACATGTGATCACCGATACTTGCAAATGTGGGGGAAAATATATGTTGAACTTCGTTAATATTTTGCAAGTATATAAATTAGAGACATATAAAAATTTTAGGCATATAAATTTAATTCCATTTTGAATTTATTGTGCACATATAATTTAATTAAATGGATAGACTTCGAGATAAACCAAGATGATTGAATGTGGTAACTCGAGATGTTAGTCTAAATAACTATTGGGTTCCCATTGAAACTTAAAGCTAATGGCTTTAAAGTTAGCAAACATACAGAGGATTTTTAAGTGTGTGATTTGCCATAATTATATGTGGAACAATTCGGATTTGATTAGTGTTACATTATGATTTGTGCTAAAAGCATTAAGATGAGCTATGTCTTTGTTTCTTTGTACGTGATAGCAATATTGACATGATTACGACTATCATTAAAGCGTTGAAAAGTGAGTATGTATGCAATAATCAAAGTGTAGATTATTGGAAGGTGATAGTCAGGGTACTTGGATACATGAGGTATACCATGATCTATGAATTACACTGCAGAAGATATCCAACTGTACTTGAAGGATATAGATCCAAGTCGGATATCTGTTTGAAAAGATTGAAATTCAAAATATGGATACGTCTTTACACTTAAAGGTGCAGTTGTGCCTAGGAAATCCCTTAAATAGTTTGCATTGCCTGATCAACAATGTAATCTGAATATATTATTTTCGATAAAGCAAGAGAGCTCGCCTTTTCTTAGAGGATGTTCCAAATTGGACAAAACTTGTGTCAAGAATTTGTGCATTATGGTAGCCAATCGATGATTGGAAAGGCACATAATAGTATGGTAAGTCTTGATATATAGTCAAAGACATAATACCATAGAACAAATATTGCTCTCTAATGGAGTTCAAGGCCTAAACGCGAGAGCAAGTGGATCCATTAACAAAGGCCTAAACGCGAGAGTAAGTGGAAAGTTCATCGAGGGGAATGGGATTAAAGGCTATGCACTAAAGAAGAGTCGTCATAGTGGAAACCCAACCTAGCTGACTGGAGATCCCAAGATCTAGGTTCAACGGGAAAACTAAATTATGTAGTACTCGGTACACACTGAGAAGAATTATATCTTCCTCCTCCCATTTCAAAGATGAGTCAGTGTCTGTCTGCCGCGAGTCACAGGATAAGATATGCTTTTAATGGTTCCTATACCTTGGAAAATGTCCAAGTGGGGTATTGCAGGATACTCTTCATAGTAACCACCTACGTGAGTAAGAAGGGTCCGCTTCTATGAGAATTTGAAAGCTGAATTTTCTAAAACACTCACGGAACCAAGAGGTGTTCAAGGCCAAAACGAACACAAACGTGAGAACCAAATATGTAAAAAGAAGGGCTGTGTGTATTCTATTGTCTAGGTTTACACAAATGGCTGGGAGTTCAAAGACAATCAAGTCTACTCACCGGCTAGTAAATCTGACAGTTTATCACTAGGGCAAGTTCAAGGCCACTAGGCTACTTAGTCTAAAGCAGTACTTCTTCATCGATACTCGAACTAGTGTCTGCATTTTCATTTACATATTGTATAGTCAATTTGTCATTCATGTGGGGGATTGTTGGAAAATTGAATGATAAATTGGAATTTAGTATTGTATATGGATTTTACCAAACAACCCCTTATTCGAATGTTTGTGACTGTTGACGAACAATCTCCTTTCGAAGGGTTGTGACTGTTGACGAACAGTCTCTTGCAACCTATATATATGGGTCTTGTTCATTCATTTTAAGATAGAATATACAAAATTATTTTCTCTATGCATATTATAATTAAGTTTGTTCGAGTATTATACATATATTTGCGTTCGTTGGGTTCTACATATTGGAGTGCAACTTATACAGAACTGTAAATCCGTTCTATCTTGGGAGACGATTGTTCATCAACCTTGTGCACCGAGAGGGAGCAAATTCGTCTTAAGGAAACAGTTCGCTGGGCTTGGATTCTTTCTCAAATTTATTCTGTATTTATTTTGGATCTCCAATTAGTAGGTATTTCAGATTTCAGATTTATACATCCCAAAATATTTTGGCTAACAATAATAATCTGTTTACGGATGTAATTATGTAGGACGAACTCATCATGTATCATCTGTAAAATTAATTGACCTTCAAGCCAATTAACCAAAAATCATGCAACATGTGAAAACTTATAAACTTAAACATGAAACTACAAATTCTAGTTATTAAACCATAAAACACCCATACTAAAAACCCAATGGAAAAAGGAAAAACAAAAATAACTGGTGCGCGCATGGAATCTATAATGATTTTACTTGAACTTGTGGAATAAAACAATTATCCCTCCAAAATCTAAGTGGACTAAAACTAGCCTAGATTGAATACCAAATCAAATGATGCAAATTAAATAGATAAGAACACCAATATTTTAAACATTTATGATCTCTCCCAGTCAAAATTTTACGACATTTTAGATCAGTGGCTTTAACTTGTGTTTCAATAACGCTCGCAAATTATTCCATCCATGCATGTGATTGACAATTCTACTATAATATAATAAGAATATGATTATCTGAAGTAGGTTTTAATGAGATGATATCTAAGCATCACAAAAAGAATAAATTCCAGAAACTCTAACGCTAAGTGTGTTTAGTTGTTTTGCATTTTGCATGTTTGGTCGTTTTACATTTAAGTTATTTTGTTCGATCAACTGAATATCAACTACATGATAAAAAGTATCAAATGGTAGTTAAATCACGTGCGAGCCATTTATTTAAGTTATTTGGTAGTTCATTATGAAAATTTTAAATGTAGTTGAGATTCTTTCCCTTTTTCAGCTTAATTAAACTAGTTAGGAATTTTGGTTAAATAATGTTTGAGATTCATTTCAATTTCGCCATTCTACTTTGGAAAATTTAAAGGTAGTTGAGTATAGAGGTTGAAATTGATCTTTTTCTTTTTACCTTAACCTTATTTGCAATTTTTTATTAAATCACTTGTGAGCCCTTTGTTCCAGTTATTCGCGATTGCACTTTTAGTTGAATCTATAGATTGAGATTCTTTCTCTATTTAGCTAAAACTCATTTGCAATTTTCTGTTGAATTCTGTGAGCGCCGGCGTTCATTTGCATTAAATATTATCGTTATACTAGTAAAACTCGAACGGTAAGTGTGGTTAGTTGATTTCCATTTGCATGTTTTGCCGTTTTACATTTAATTTTTCTTTTGTTCAACTAAATACCAACTACAAGATAAAATGTATCAAAGGGTAGTTAAATCACTTGCTAACTGTCCACTTCAGTTTGCTACGAAAATTTTAAAGGTAGTTGAGATTCCTTCCCTTCTTAGCTTCAACTCATTAGGGATTTTGGTTAAATAATGTTTGAGCCATTCATTCAGTTCACGATTCTACTATATATGGAATAATATAAAGATAGATGATTATAGAGGTTGAGATTTTTCTCTTTTTAGCTTAACCTTATTTGCAATTTTTTATTTATTAAATCACATGTAAGTCATTTATCCTAGCTATTCACGATTTCATTTTAGTTTAATCTATAGGTTGAGATTCTTTCTTTATTTAGCTAAAACTCGTTCGCAATTTTATATTAAATCACGTGTGCATCGTTCATTTGCATTGACTTTTTTTTATGGTGAAACTTTTAACGACAATTGTGGTTAGTTGTTTTGTTTCTATTTGCATGACTTGTCGTTTTACATTTAATTTTTCTTTGTTCAACCAAATAGCAACTACAAGATAAAAAGTATCAAAAGTGCGAGCCGTTCATCTTAGTTACTCGTGGGTTCATTACGAAAATTTTAAAGTGGTTGAGATTCTTTCCATTTTTAGCTTAATTTTGTTGGGATTTTTTTTGATTGAAAACAAGATAAGCTTTATTGAAACGAATAATGTTTGAGTCACTCATTTCAGTTTCACGATTTAATATGAAACTAGTTGAATCTAGCGGTTGAGCTTCTTTATCTTTTTTAGCTCAACCTTATTTGCAAATTTTGCTTATATCACATGTAAGCCGTTTATTCCAGTTATTCACGATTTCATTTTTGTTGAATCTATAGATTGAGATTCTTTTTCTGCTTAGTTAAAGTTCATTCACAATTTTCTATTAAATCATGTGTGTGATGTTCGTTCAGTTGTTGTGAATCACTACAAAAGCTTAAAAGGTATTCGAATCTCTAGGTTGATATTGTTTTCTTTTTTTAGCCTAAAATTATTTTTCGTTAAATCACGTGCGAGCCGTCCAATTCAGTTATTCATGATTTTTCTATGAAAATTTAAAAGGGAGTTGAATCAGTTGTTCCAATTATCCACAAATTACAGTGACTAGATAATTTTGAATTTTAATTATTGACAGAAAATAGCAATAACTCATTTTAGGTATTCCGATAATATCCGTCAACATTTAAAAGGCGTCATATAGGTTTTACTTGTTTTCATCTTTAGTAGCACATCACTCAAAAAATTCAAAGACATGAAAAATTATAAATGCACATTAATTTGCCATGCGCGATCAATTATCACTGAGCTTAAGCACTATACGAGCCAAAATTATATACTGAGCGTGAGTTCCCTCTCGACTGACACGGTGCTCGGGATCAGCACAAATGACGGTAAAGCTACAATCCACTACGATCTTGTACATGCCGAAGCCCCAATAACTTTAGTTATTATTATTATTATTGAATTATGATTTACCATGAAATTTAAAAAGTAGTTATTATCAGTTGAAGAATGCACGCTTCGCTTGTTTGAGTACTCATAACAACGTTCGCACATTTTTATTTTAAAAAAAGGCACAAAATTTTTTTTTCATTATATTATCAGGGAGTGTGTTCATTTTTAACGTTGTTCATAAGTCATATAATACATCTATTGTCCCTTCACATGTGAGAGAAATTTACAAAACCTTTTATGAGCTTTTTTTTTTTTTTTGGTGAAAAAGGTTCTAAGTCTACATTCTTTGTTATTCTACTTTCGAATGCATAAAACATTGAGAATATCCTCCACCATACATGTGAAAAAGTCCTTCAAAATCAATGGAGCTTTGACATTAAAAAGAAAGTTATTAGAATCAAAATTCGTGATTTCAATAATTCCAATGAGATTGTAAACTTCTAAATTCTAACGTCCGCCGTGAGTTGGTGTTAGGGTAAAACCATTAACGCCGTCATCTCTCCCTAAAACGGAACCATAACGGAATATTGAACTTTCATCTCTCTCCTCCCTATAAAAGGCACCGCTTCTTGTTGTAGCTCACTCCCTTCTGTCATTTGCTCTCTCTCTCTCTCCAAATCTCTCACACCAGCCTCTTCAGTACTCTCCATTATCATCCTTATCAGGCCATCTTGTTAAGGTTGTAAAATCTATGGTCGATCGCTAATTCAGTAAATTTTAGGTGCGACATCATTGTATGAAGCAAAACAAGGTATTTCGTTGAATTTCGTTGGTTCGCATTACGTGTGTCATTTGGAATGGAAATTTCGATTCTGACTGATTTCGATCCGAAAAATTTCGATTTTAACAACTAAATATACATTCTAAATTTCCAAATTTTGAAAATTTCGAAAAAAATTGGATCAGAATCGGAATTGTTTTTAGAATTTCGAAAATTTTGAAAAATTTCTTAAGATATTCCGAAATTGTATTTTCCGAAATTTTTCCGCAAGTATTCCAAAAATTTTTCAAAAATATTCCGAAATTGCAGTTTCCGACAATATTTTGAAATATTCCGAAAATTGTGTTCATCTCACATCGAAAAGAGGGGATGTGATATGCTTCTATAAAAGACCTACAATTCTCAAGTTAAATCTCATTAAGCTTGAATTTCAAATATTCCAAAAATATTCCGAATATTCCAAAAAATTCCGAATTTGATAAAATTCTGAAAATTTCGAAATTTCGGAATCGGAAATAATTTTGGAATTTTCGAAATTCCGCTTCCGAAATTTTTGAATTTTTTTTCGAAATGGGTGTTTCCGATCCGTTCTGGCCGAAACACACCCCTAAACACACCCCTAGTTCGCATGTAAGGATTTTTGATGTTTTTGGGTGATTTTTTGATGCATGTATGTTTTTTTTTCTTTCAATAATCCGTGAAGGTCTCGACTCTCGAGTATGCTGTTGTTTAGTTTGGTGGAATTTGAGTAGAGAGGTTAGAATTTAGCTGATTTTGTTTATGTGTTAGATTTTTCAAGTTTATGTTAAGAGTAATTCTTTGGTGACAACTTCCATACAACTTTCATACAACCTCCTAAAAACATGTGTCTATCTCTCTCCTGTGATGTCACTGGACCCACAGTGACACAGAAGAGAGATAGACACATATTTTAGGAGGTTGTATGAAAGTTGTATGAAAGTTGTCACCAAAGAATTACCTTATGTTAATATGTCTGTGTGTACTCCCACATTGTTTAGGGGATTCTTGTAGTTGATAGCTGCGATATACATTATGTCTGCATTGTTACTGGGGACGTACTTATTCTACATAACACATACAATACTCAATTGATGTTAGGGGTGGCAATTCGGGTTAGACGTGTCATAATCGGGTCATAAATGGGTTGCGTGATTTTGGGTTGATTTTTAGTTTTGAATACTATTCAATAAAAAATATGAACTTTTTAAATTTAATCGCGTCGTGTCATAATCGGGTTGTCTCAGTAAACCTTATCGTGTCAGAAATTGCCACCCCTAATTGATGTTAGTTTTTACTAGGAAATTAATGAATGAGAGTACAATTCATATACCAAAAGAATTGTTATTTAGAGAAGGTTACAGGTGAGAATTATTTTTAAAATAATATCACTATATGCTTATCTGGCTATTCAAAGGAAACTATAATGCTTTGCTATTTTTTGGTTATTGTTTTTTCTTCTTCTTCTTGTTCTTGTTCTTTTTTTTTTTTTTTTTTTTTTTTAAATGAGAAACTTTTGGTTATTGTTATCTGCTAAGACGCTATTTATTGGTTCTTACATTAGTGGCATTGCAAAATTTGTCCCTTTTTTGTCTTCTTCTTTCTCTGGTGATAATTCAGCTTATGTATAATTTCCGGAAAAAGAAGAAGATAATCCGGCTTATGTAAACATGAGTTTGTTGTTGCCGGATGACCTTTTATTAAATGTGATTGAATGGATAAAGGTGTCTTGTGCTGATGCAAGCATGATTTGCTTCAGATGTAATCCCTTTTTGCTTATTTTAAACTGACTTGGTTAAATGGTTGGCATGAACGTGTTAAAACTTAGGCCCTGCATGGCAACGTTCCGGGTTTTCAGTTTGCGAATATGAGACGTAAAGCGAACAAAGAAAACGTGTTTGTTGACGATATTGGTTTTAAAAAAGGTGGCTTTTTTGGGCATATGCACATCGTGATTGCCTGCTTCCTTTTTCAAGTTTTCCTCCACATTGTGAGAACATTTACTAAAAACTGATTATGGAAATGGCTAGCAAACATGCTTTTAGTTCACATTTTCGGAAAAAATAAAAACAATAATGAAAACCGCGATTTTATCAAATCGGCCCTTGGATATTATATATAACTCAGTATGGTAGTTATCGACTCTCTCTCTCTCTCTCTCTCTCTCTCTCCCTCTTTGCACCGCACCCCCATCCCAGCCGAAAAAAAAGAGAAGAAGAGAAAAGGAAAAAAAACCCTCTCCTCCTCTTCAAGTATGTTACTATTATGTAATGCAAAGATAACCATATTTGGTATCATCTTAGCCACTTTATGGTTGTTCATAGAATATTTGTGTTCCTACGTTCACCATACCCATTGCAGCTGATTCTACTCATTAATTTTTCTTAGAACTCTCGCATTGAAGTACGGTAGGAGTCCAAGGCAAAATCTGAGTCAACATGGGTTTCGATAATGAGTGCATAGTAAACATACAGTCTCTTGCTGGAGAGTACTTCTGCCCTGTATGTTTCCAACTTGTCTATCCAAATGAAGCGCTTCAGTCACGGTGCACCCATTTGTTTTGCAAACCTTGTTTGACATATGTTGTGAGCACTACTCGGGCATGTCCTTATGATGGATACTTGGTGGCAGACTTGAATTCTAAGGTTGAACATCATTCTATCATGGTTTTGTACAAGATTATATCAACAATTATATTATCCTACTATTCTAATCTTGTGTATTATGTGCAGTCGCTAATAGAATCAAACAAAGCACTGGCTGAAACAATAGGAAAAATAGCTGTTCACTGTCTCTATCAAAGGAGCGGATGCACATGGCAGGGTCTTTTATCCGAGTGCACCTCCCATTGCTCTGGGTGTGCCTTCGGAAGTTCTCCAGTTGTATGTAATAGGTGTGGAATTCAAATTGTGCATTGTCAAGTGCAAGAGCACACACAAAGCTGTCCTGTGAGTGATGTAATGCATGTACATTTTTGCCTTTTAGATTCCGTAAGTTCTTTGCTTGATGAATTGGCTTATACATTGATTGTAAAAAACAGGGAGTGCAGCCTCAAGCACAGCAGGTACAGAGTGACCAGGACACTTCAGCAACATGCACTACTACTCAATCTGGCACACCATCTTCTCAGGCCCATGTTTCTCAAGCCAGGCCAGTCCCTGCACCTGGACAAGATGCTAATCAGCAGGCTAGTGGGAATCCTCAATCCCAAGCTATAGCTCAAGCGGCTGGACCAACTCCAGAGCAGTGGCAACAACAATATCAACAATTCTACCCACAGTACCCTGTATATGACCCTTACCAGCGGGCTTATCAAAATTACTACCCTTATCAACAACAGGCCGTCCAGCCACACCAGCAACATGCTCAACATGTGCTGGTGCAGCCCCAACAGGAAGTCTGCCCTCAGCCAGAGTCCCAAACTCATTTTCAAGCCCAGACCCATCCCCAAGCCCAAGGTCAGTCTCATACTCAGCTGCAAGCACATCAGTCTGTCCAGGCTCCAATGGCTACCCAGTATCAAAACCAGGCTCAAGTCAACGTACATCAACAACTTCACCCTTTAGCTCAGCCTCATGGTCAGATGCTATTACAGACTCAGCTATTACAACAGCTTCCACAGAACCAGTCTGTTCACTCTCATCCACAAAATGTGGCGTTGTCTCAATATCAACAGCCACATATTCAGCTACAACCTCATTCTAACCCCCACCCCCAACCTCAACCTCAACCTCAACCTCCAGCCAATTCACTAACTCAACCTCAAGCACAGGTTCAGCATCATCCCCAATCCCATCCACCTCAACCTCCAGCGAATTCACTAACTCAACCTCAATCACAGGTTCAACATCATCCCCAATCCCATCCTCAACTCCACCCTCCTCAGCCCCCAATCACAAATGCCCAGCCTCAGACACAACCCTCAGTCAAGACGGTGACAGGCCATACGATTTATCCTCAACCCAAGGCTTTCCAGCAAACACAGTTAGCCCTACAACAACACCCTATGCATGTGTATCCCCATTGTGGGCTGCTGCCTCAGCATCCTTCCCAGATGCACAATCAGTTTGCTCAACAGCCTCCTCAGATGCGTCCACCCCAATCTCATGCTCCGATGCAAAATCAGCAACAACACCTAATGCTTCACCCACACGCTCAGAAACCTGGTCAACCAGTCTATCAGCGTTCTGTTGTGCAGCCAGTTCAGCAACCAGTGCCTAAGAAATATGAACAACAGCAGCTGCTGCCGCTGCAACCACCTATGCGGCCCCAGTTATGTCCACCATCTCATTCCTATCCGCAGTCTCAGCAGAATATTGTTCATGGCCAGCAACCTCACCCGTCTCAAACTTATGTAGGAAAACCGATTATGCCAAATCTTGGGGCACAATCACAGCCCTTCCAGCAGCCTACTGGTGGATTTGATGGTCCAGCTCAAGTTAGGTCAAGTCAGAGTGGTGTAACAGAACAAAACTCAAATCAGAATTATTTGCGCAGGACTAATGACCAGGTTTATAAGTCTTCTGAACAACATTTTGTCCCATCTGGGATGAACTTGAAAGCTACAGTGATAGAGAGACAAGACAACTATATGTCCAAGAAGAGTGTGGAGAAAGAAACTGAACCACCCTCTCAGAGAACTGCAAGAACACTTGTAAATGATGTGGTCCCAACATCTGGTGTTGGGGCTGATTCACTTGAAGCAAGAACTCTGAAACCTGAAGCAGATTTGAAGTCTGTGGGCAATAAACAGAACCCTATGGGAGGAGATGAAGATGATAGTGGCCACGTTGATACACTTGCTATAAAAAAGGAGTCACATGAGGTGGCAAATGGTTCAAGAGAGCTTGAAATCATGCCTGTGGTGAAGAAAGAGGCATCTGCGAGTATGGTTGAGCCTATACCAGTTGGCAAGTCTATTGAAATCGTAGCGGATAAACAGGGTGCCAAGTTGCCTAAAGATACAGTAGATTTGGGTATGCTAGTTTCTACCGAGATGGATATTGGTTCGCGAGAAGTTTCATTGGCACGTGCGCCTGCCCTTGATAGTTCCATTCCTTTTGTTCATCCTACTCATACTGTTCCACTTACTGATCAGGGAAGGCATCAGCAACCACCAATTATTGGGAAACCCTCCGCCCTACAGTTGCCTCAGCCAGGAAAGCCTTGCAGTTCTTTCCACCCAGAAGCACGGTCCGGTGGAAACCAGGGTCGATGCTCTGTGTCGTCTTCTGGTAGGGGACCTAGTCACTTTGGTCCTCCGCATGAAAGCCTTGAACTGCAATCTAATGCTCATGCTCAGGTGCAGCCTCCACATACCGGGCTCTGTAGGATATTTCAAGGCGAGCCTCAAGTAGGAGGGGAAACACAGGTTGTGGGTCCACCTGGTTCATTTGACTTACATCGTGGAATAATGGGAAGAGTGCCACCACGTGGTCGTGAAGCTCAATTTGGTCAACAGCTTCCTATCAATCCAATGGAGGCTGAAATCTTTCCAGATCAGAAGTTCTGCGAATTTGATGGCACATTGGAGAAGCGTCCACTTGGGCGTCCTTCTGTTATAGATTCAAATTCTACGAGAGTGCATGGGCCTCCTTGCCTTGATTCCTCATCTACAATAGGGTTTTGGGATGAAAAGAACAAGCTGCCAAATGAGGAGCACTTGAATCCTTTTCCCTCGAAACCAGCTCGGCATTTTGAACGAGGTGAGTTTGAAGATCTTAAGCCTTTTCTAATCATTCACATTTGGATGCTGGGCCCAAGCGAAAGTTTGGGAGTTATGCTTCGTTTGGTATGAAAGTAACTTCCCCGGTATCACTGTTGATATATATATATATATAGATAGGGAGAGAGAGAGAGAGAGAGAGAGAGAGAGAGAGAGAGAGAGAGAGAGAGAGAGAGAGAGAGAGAGAGAGAGAGAGAGAGAGTGTGTGTGACCCCGAACCCGTATAAATAAAATTCCCACAAGACCCTTAGCCAGACTAGCTCCCTAAAATGAGGTTGAGCAATACCTCTTCTTTTCTTTCCGTAACTGCTTCTTTACTTTTTATTCTTTTTCTCTCTTTCTCTGTCTTTTTGCTCGGCTACTCTTTTCCCCCCTCATATATATATATATGTCGATATATATAGAGAGAATGAGGGATAGGTGCGGATCCCTCCTATTCCCTCATTGGTGATAGATTGATAGTTATCCCCCCCTTTTTTTTTAAAAAAAATTTCTTATGTTTATCCAACTGGGATGCTCATCCTCAAATGCTCATCATTTCCTTGTATTTATCTCCATTCTCCTATTATTCATAAGCATACTACATGTGGATTTACAACACGTGTGTGAGAGGGAAAAGTGGAATTGGCCACTTGTCTCTATTCCTTATTCCATTCTTGTCTTTGATTTCTTGATCTACTGATAACTCTTACATTATTGTGATCCTAGTGTCACGGTACACTTTGCACACGTGGCACTTGGTACTAAATGGCACCCTAAAAGGCCACTAGGAAATGATATACATTTGATTTATCACAATTAACCAAGATGTCTAGTATCCAAACCAAGCCAAACCAAACCAAACCAAACCAAACCAAACCAAACCAAGCCTTGTGTCCCAATCAATTGGGGTTGACTGTATGAATCATTTTTCTCCATTCTGCACCATCAAGAGCTATATGCTCATTTAAATTATATATATTCATATCTTATTGCACTACATACTCCTAGGTCAGTCTAGGTCTGCCTCTCCCTCTAACCATTCCAGGCACTACGATCTTATCACTCTTTCGCACAGGTGCATCTATAGGTCTTCATTGCACATGGCCGAACCATCTAAGTCTATTCTCCCTCAACTTATCCTCAATATGTGCTACTCCTATAGTCTCTCAGATGTACTAAATTCTAATTCTATCTTTCCTAGTCTTACCACACATCCATCTTAGCATCCACATCTCAGCTACGCTCACTTTGCTAATGTGTTGTTTCTTAGTTGCCCAGCACTCTGTCCCGTAGAGCATAGCTGGCCTATCGCTGTCCTATAAAATTTTTCTTTCAATTTTGTTGGTATTCTCCGGTCTCATAATACTCTAGAGGCACTCCTCCACTTAAGCCAGCCTACTTTAATTCTCTGAGTCACGTCATCACTAATCTCTCCATCTCTACTGAGCATTGAACCTAGATAGCGAAAGTGTTCCCTCTTTGGGATCTCCTGATCTTCAATCTTCACTGCTTTGTAAGTCATGTATTAATATATATGACCTACTAGAAATGTACCAATTAATGTCACACAGCACACATTGTTCTCATAAGTGATGTGACTATAATAAATAATTACGTGAAAATACTGGTTATCACAGAGAAAATAAGAATCGAAAGAGGGTAAAGATGTAGAAACATTATATAGTGAGAGTTACTTGTTCTAGAAGCTGAGGAGCGTGGGTACCGTCAACCCCAAATTCATGTCCTCGTGTGCAAAACACCATCTCCAACTTAAAAGCACAAGCTAGTAGACTTGCTTTTGTGAAAACATAAAAATTTTACTTGTAGGCATCTTTAAATAAGTTGATAATGAATTGAATAGTGTAATCACAATTGGTGAGAATGCATTCTAAAATTGTCATTCCAAACACACCCTTACTGTTCCTCCTCTAGACCCATTGATAGGGGTCCTTATGGTTTTGTTGTGCATGCAGTGTCAAAGCGTTTTGATAAGGCACCCATTGGGATAGACTATAATTCTGGGTTGAACGATGCTGGTGTTGGTGGTGCCCATTCGAGATTTTTGCCTCCATGCCATTTTACTGGTACATCACACCCAAATGATGCTAGAGAAAGAGCACGATCATTTGGTGTTGATGATAATTTTGGGAGAGCATATACTTCTCGTACTCATCTAGATTTTCTTGGACCAACTGTTGGATCTGGTCAGCATCATATGGAATTTTCGACTCCTATGAGTCCCAGAAGAGAATACCCTGACTTTCTGCCACGTGGATTTGGGGGCCTTTCTGGTTTTCCACATTACCGGTCAGGCCTGGATGATATTGGTGGTGGCAGGAAATCACATTCACTTGGTGAAGGCTCTAGATCCTTCAACATACCATCAGATCCACTTGGCAATTCATTTCGTGAGAGTAGGTTTCCTCTTTCACCAAGCCACTTGCGAAGGGGTGAGCTTGATGGCTCAGGAGATTCGCAGGGAGGTGACTTGATGGGGAGTGAAATTCGGCCTACACAGTTCCTGAGGGATGGAGTTTTGGGTCCTCGTAATTTACCCAGTAAGTTCCTTTCTGGTCAGTCATGCATGGGACAATTAGATGGGCCTAGAAATTTACCTCACACATTGCTTCCTGGAGAATCATTTGGAGGCAGCAAGTCAAGTCATCCACGGCTTGGTAAGACTGGACTTAGCAGCAGTTATTCCCTCCAGGGATTTCCAGGCGATGGTGGATTTTCCATTGTAAGTGTTGATGTCTTGTAAGTTTTTCTATTGATTGTGTTCTCGCTCCCTTTCTTATCGTGATATTTTAACTGTTGGTTTATATGTTGTGAATTATGTGGTACGCAAAGAGATTGCAAAGAAGTTGTAGTTTTCTTTGTGCTTTAGTATTCGTTGAGTGCATACTTTTTGTTGCTTGGTTATCTTTAGGGTGGCATGGATTCTTTTGAATACTCAAGAAAGAGGAGGCCAGCAAGCATGGGATGGTGCCGCATTTGTAGTGTTGATTGTGAAACTGTGGAAGGTCTAGACTTTCATTCACAAACGAGGGAGCATCAAAATATGACTATGGATATGGTTTTAAGCATTAAGAAGAAGAACGCAACAAAACAGAAGTAAGTTGTTAAGTTGGTTCATTCTATTAAAATTTATTTTCCTCTCTCTCTCTCTCTCTCTCTCTCTCTCGCAGAAACGTCTTATATGTTTTTTGCTTCTTTTAGGAAATCAAGTGATCTTTCTTCACATGAAGAGGCAAGCAGGTCGAGAACTGCTGGATAGGGTCGCGCGAGTAAGCCTTAGATTTATGGTATTGGTAGCTATGGTGCTATGCTGGAGCGTGGATGAAGTCTGAAGTGGTCTTGTTTCTGACTTGAGATCAAAGTTTTTGTCTTCAGTATTTTTAAACATTAAGTAACATAGGTGACTCAGCCATCCATATGCCTCTTTTCTGCTTCCTAGGTGGTTTATGCTAGTTTTATCATTTCAGGTTGCTGCCTTGTTATTGGAGATGGTTCTTTTGGAACTGAAGTGTCAGTGGCAGTTAAGTTTATTTTGTGTTTGTTATGTTTATGACTTTGACATCTGTGTTTTTCACATTCGGATGGTTTCATATCAAATTGGCTTTTTTACTCTCAGGTAATATTTTTCCATCAGTTTGTTAATCGGGTTTTGTTCTCTTTATGGAAAATGTAGTGGTTGCCCAGTGATACCTGGTTGCTATCTAGTTTTTGCTTCAAAATGTGTAGTGTCACCATCTTATGAGTGCGTTAGGTATAAATAGGGTGCACATCTGGGATTCCAGGTGACAATCTCCTGGATCTTGTTCAATTCTTTGTTTTTCTTCTTCTTCTTCTTCTTCTTCTTCCCGTCTGTTCCTTTTGCTCTGGGCCTTGTTGGCGGTCAATTTCTATTGAGAAATCTGGGCCAGTGATCGCATTTTCGTTCTTTGATTTCTGCCTACTTTTGGGACCCCCATTACAAGTTCGATGATTATCACTATCACGCGTTAGGCACTGACAAATAGCTGTATAAGTTGAAGAAGTGCTGGTGTTTTCTGCCCGGTATCGTCAAACATGTTATTCCAGAAAACAGATTATGAAAAGTCTATTCTGATTTAGTGACCTTTAGGTATTCAACCTTAGTTTTATGATGATCACTTGTGTTGCGTTGTTCTTTTTTGTTTTTGTCCAACTTCTTTGTTTGATTCATCCAGAATTTCCTCTACATTATAGTGAAATGAAACACCGTGGGATCTTGGTGTACTAGATGGTTTGAAACAATTTTGATGTTAACAACAATTAGATGGAAGAACTAGAATGACAATGCTTTGGCTATCTGAGTAGTCGGTTAAAGTTCAATCCAACTCTAAATGATAGAACAATCATGGGGAAAATTTCTTTTGGTGAATCACTTCTTTTTTGAGATCAATTGTTCCATTCTTAATTCTGTCTCGGTGCAATGATTAGTTAAAAACGCTTGAACTTATTATTAAGAGAAGAAAAGGCAAAAAGTAGTTAACCTCCAACATGTGGAAATAAAAAATTTGATAGTGGAAGATTGAAATATATAATTTCACACATTTGAAGTGATCGTGCAGAACGCCTGTTCCTATGCATGATTTTTTGTATGGAGACTATGTAGCACATACACTTCAATTTTGGTGCCTTGTCCGTGTCGGATACGGACACTTGCCATCCCGTGTTAGAGACTCGAAAACATATCTTGACTTTCTCTACACCAGACACACCCCAGATGCGCATCCGACATGGCCGGTCACTGGAGTGGACATGGAATGTTGGCCTCTCATTGTAATGTTTATAAAATTTTGAGGTAAAAGACTTAATAAAATAAAATGAAAGATAAGTAGTTTGTTTATATGAGAATTTAGGTAAAGGGAGTGGACAGGAAAAACATATTGTATATCTTAGTAATTAAAATATTCATCCATCCTAGCCGTGTCCGTATCCTACATTTTTAGGATTTGCTGTGTCCGTGTCCGTGCTACATGGTGTGGAGAAATATGAACAAAATGAAATTGGTTGCAAGTGGATTTTAATATGGATACATGGTCATTTTAATTTAATGGTTGTTTATGTTGTTCCTCTTTTATGTTGAGACATTATATATTTGAACTTGTTTCGATGGTCAGTTGACTCAGTTCTAATAACGCCGACATATGTGTGCATGTAACGAAAGTTAGAGTTCAAGGTTAAACTTAATAGCAATGTTGCCACAAGCAAAGTAGTTTCCACATTGTCCACTTCTAACATGTGGTCAAAGTTGTGCAGCTAGGAGAAGAACTACAAAAATACATTACCTTTCAATTTCCTGAGGCTTTCATGGAATGTGGGATATTTCACACTCAAATTAGAATCTCGTAAACTGAAAACATTGGAAACATAAATTTTAGGGTAAATTGTAGTAGCACCCCCTAAACTTTAACCGTTTCTCACTTACACCCCCTAAACTTTAAAACTGAACACACTCACTGCCTAAACTATCCTTTATTGACACTACACCCCCTTCTTTAGGGAGTGAGTTTGTTCATTTTGGATAGTTCAGGGTCTGTTCAGTTTTAAAGTCGAGGGGGTGTTAGTAAAAAACGGTCATAGTTCAGGGGGTGTTACTGCAATTTACCCTAAATTTTATGACAAAATGGATTTCAGAGGTTTCTTGGTATGAGTAGGTTATAAAACCCAATTAACTGTAGAAGAAAAATGAGGAAAGAAAAGGAAAAGAGGAATAATGCAAGTCTCTGATAATTCTGAATGCCTTAGGTTAGGATTTTAGTGCTAACATCCTGGTTAATTTACTTGTCACATGGAGGAGTATCTATTGCCTGGCTTCATTACAATTTGGTGAAAAGTTCTTCTTTTTATTCTTTTTAAAAAAAATTTCATCAGTAGTTGCTTTCCCCCTGTTGTAGTTGTACTGAATAAAGGTCTAATCAGTAACCTGTCACTACGAGTTTTAATTAGTGATATATGTTTTTAATTTATATTTGTTTTTTTTTTTTTTTTTTTCCTTTGGAATTTCGTTTGTATTAAATGTTTCAATTCAACTCGTCTTTTTACAGTGAAGCAGATGACTGAAAGGTTAAAAGTTCAGCAGAAAGCTTAACTTTCAAATTTTTTTTTATGGTAAGAATATGTTCAATTACACAAAGTTCGCGTCATAGTTTTGTGCTTACTAGTTGTTGACTTGTTGGGGCATTGTTGTGATCTGTTACGCTTTCAACATTGTGAAAACTTCAGCGGGGTCCCTAATGTACTGAGACGTTTTCAACCTTGTCTCTTCTGCAAGCTGTTTTACTTCAGATAACTTATTAATAATATATCCATTTATTGGTGATTGATCCCTTACAGTTACAGTATTTTGGATCTTTTGCTTCCTAATCCCTTATTGGTGATTCCTAATCCTTTATAGCTTCTGGCTTAGCTTAACTAGGCTTTTGTTGAGTTGGAGCTCCAAGGACATGTTGTGATCCCGAAAAACATCTTGTAAATGATCCATACTTACTTCAATGTATAGTGTGGTAAATGGTCGTGTTTTGAAAAACGCATTAATTAGAAGTAACATAACTTGTAGTTGTCAATCATTGATTCGAGTTGGTTTACTTATAAGATTAGTAATTATTGCTAGTATACTAAGGAGTAATTATTAGGGTGGATGTATTTATTTCATCTGTGCTTTCTGTCCTTTTCCTAGATATACACAAACTTTCCATGTGTGAGCACTGAGCACAATAACCAATGACAGTTATGTATGCGAGGACGTGCCTTTTAATGCGGAGTAAAGAATTGTTCACAACTGGCATGCACACACACCAAATAAAAGAGACAGCCAGGGGACCTTAATTCGATCATACCAGAAAGGGAATAACATTGCTATATCAACTAATCAAAAACATCCCGAGTTTTTAGTGCTTTTATGAGTGCATTTGTTTACGTGGCGATCTTTTTCCCCTTGAAGCTTGAAAATCATTCAATTCTCTCTCCCCATTTGGTTTATTTTTCTCCTTTTGTTATCGGATTTTGGGGGAATGGAACTTTTCTGATACAGCACAAACACTTTCTCTATAGGGAACTACTAAGTATAGTATGATTGCCCTCTAATTCATGGGAACACTAAGTTTTTTAACTAATCCGATTAGTATTAGTTTGTTTTCACATTTACTGGTCAATAAGCTCCCACACATACATAGGATTTCTATGGCAATCGTATACATTTTTAAGGCATTTAGTAGTATTTTTGGAAAAAGATAAAATTGAACACTATTGACCAACTTAACTATGAATGATGAACGAGAATAGAAAAGCTTGCCCACCCGTGAATAAATATTGCATAGTAGCCTCATTAGGTTGTACATCCAGCTTCTGTTTTTTAAGAAAGAATTTATTAGGGAAAAAATGGAAATAAACTGAGACAAGACAAAATAAAACGAGACAAGACAAGCCATAGACAACTAGAACAAATAGAGGGATGTGGAAAGCTCGAGCAAAGCTCTCTTATGAACTATTTAATGGATGGCAGGCCGTCTCTGGAAAGGACAAGTTAGAAAATCACCCAGTTGTGATGTGGAAATTTCTTAATATTTTTCTTAAATAAGAATATCAATCCAAATAATCAAAACATGTACATATATGGCGCATGATACAGATTCCAATTTGTGAACGTATGTCACTAATATTATTCCATTCTAATAAAAATGCATTGGGGTTTCCCCAACAGCTCATAATTTCTAAGCGAATTTTGATTATCCACCTTGGACTGAAGTTGGTTCTTCAAATGATTATTTTCTTGCAGAATTATTAGCTTACTAAACATGAATTATTAGAGGATCGACTGTAAATGATTTTTTTACCTTTTTTGGATATGTTATTGAATGGGCTTAGTTTAGACTACTAGTGGACCAACAGTAATTTTTTTTTTTTGAGAAGAACTAGTGGACCAACATTTAAGTAGTCAAAAATTAGATTATAAGTCGCCAAATAAAACAAAATAATGACCTGTATGCATGTTCTCCTGATTTGATCCAATTGAGGGATGTAAAACTGCTTTAATAACTTCATTGTTATATTTTGTTTTGGGAAGTAGACTTTATTGCTACATTAAGTGCATATTCCCACTTTCAACCTTATCCAGAATTACCAAGGATGGCCCAAAAGTCCAATAAAAATCATGGAAACAACTGACCTTTTAATTTTTTTTAGCCTTCTTAAATATGAAATATGATATGAAGTGAAGGCGGGAAAGTAGTCTTACGAAAAAAGGAGATTACGTGGGGTTTAATGGCCGCCTTTGCTATTATCTCTTAGGGTTAAAAGTTATAACATGTAATGATGTGCTTGCATCCGCATGGCAGCATCATGATGCTTCCTTTTTGGAAACCCAGACCAGTTCTTACGAAAAAAGGAGATTACATGGGGTTTAATAGCCGCCTTTGCTATTATCTCTTAGGGTTAAAAGTTATAACATGTAATGATGTGCTTGCATTCGCATGGCAGCATCATGATGCTTCCTTTTTGGAAACCCAGACCAGTTCTTCTTATCATTGCTAATTTTTTATTCGAAGACGTACTCGTGACCTGGACCTTTCCCCCTTTCTTTTGATTGATGTAATTTGCATAGTCCTCTTCTCTGCTTTGTTACCCATATGTTTGACCATCACTAATTTGTTCCCAGAAGAATGGTAAATGAGATTTGGCTTGTTACTAAAGTCTGCATCATTAATGGTATAATATTGGATAGATGCCCATTCACAGAAGTGTATATATAAGATAACCAAGTGAAGTTATCTGTTTTATTGGATCAGAGAAGAGGATAGATTGCCGTAGCCGTTGTTGCGCTCAACCGTAATAATTTGAAATGGTAGTCGATGTGTTGGTTTTGTTAGGGTTTAAAGCATTTACTCTGATATTTTTCTACATGACCTTTGGAGAGCTTAAGACAGAGCTTCTGTCTAAATTAGCCTCTTCTCTTATTGGATGTTTGCATAACATCTTCCTCAGGACATGACAGTTTTCCTTCTAGAAAAGTAAGACCGATTGCCTTGGCTAAAAAGAATGAATATGTGACGAGCAAGAGCCAATACTCCTTAGGCAGGATGGCCAAAATGGATGAGGTGAGGTTGGGTGTGGGGGCTTGTCCCACATCGCCTAGGGTGAAGTTCCTGATCTAGTTTATAAGGATTAATCGCCCCTTTATATGCAACAAGGCCTTTTAAAATCGTGAGGGAGCTAAACACGAAAGAACTCCACAGTTAAGCGTGCTGCTGCCAAAGTAGTATCATGGATGGGTGACCCCCCGGGAAGTTCTTTGTGTTTAGGCCCAAAGCGGACAATGTTGTTGCTAGACGGGGAGGTGGGTCGTTACAAATGGTATCAAAGCGGAAACCCAGCCGGAAGTGTGGGGCTGGTCCCACACGAGGACGTGTGGCCTTTGAGGAGGGTGGATTATGACAACCAAGAGCCAATACTCCTGAGACAGGATGGTCAAGATGGATGAGGTGAGGTTGGGTGTGGGGGCTTGTCCCACATCACCTGGGGTGAAGTTCCTGGACTAGTTTATAAGGATTAATCGCCCCTCTATATGCAACAAGGCCTTTTAAAACCTTGACGGAGCTAAACACGAAAGAACTCCACAGTTAAGCGTGCTGTTGCCAGAGCAGTACCAGGGAAGGGTGACCTCCCCGAGAAGTTGTTTGTGTTTAGGCCCAAAGCGGACAATATTGTTGCTAGACGGGGAGGTGGGTCGTTACAGAATATAAGTCAATGCGAGGGGTACGTAAATGAGTTCGGATATATATTTACTGTGTATTTCTTTCCCCAAAGTGTATCGGTGCTTCTAGGACACTGTTCTCTAATTTAAATTTGGTTCGTAAGGAGCCACAATAGATAATTCAAGTTGATAATTCTAAGGTTTAAGTGCTAGTTAACTAATTCTGGTGTCATTTCTTAGCTGAATGCTATTGAAAATCTCAACTCACCTAAATCCTTTTGCATTAGTATAGTTTAGTTGTGACAGTGACTACAGTTTATCTCTAGTTTTTATCCCTTTGATGAATGCAATTTTGAAGTTGAGGACGACTTTTATCTCATGTTTCTTGAACTAATCTGCTTCATTTTTTTCTCACAGAATTTTGAGGCCTAAGTGGAAGTTACAGGGTAGACTTTTCTCTCTTGGATGACAATCTTGGACTTCAAACACTGTGATTGCTGTTTTTACCAAGTTTGAGGTATTTTCTGCAATCTGAACTTCCATTTGCATTACTCAGTAGCTGAATATGTTTATTTTTGGGCTGCAAGATTTTGCTAACTTTCGTATGCAAATTTTGATGTATCATGTTTGTTTGATTCTAGTTATTTTTCCTTGTGTTTTTTCCCTTTCGCGTACCATGTGTGGGTCAGGCAACAGTGACCCTCTTCCTACCTCTAAGAACCCCATTTCCTCTCCCCGGGATGATTGCAACGCATCACCCTCAATCATTTCTTTGCATGTACCTGCAGTAGCATTCAAGAAATGCCCTTTGATTCCACCCATAGCATGTCTCTAACCAACTTCTTCAGTATGAATATGGGATTTCATTGCATGGTCTAAAAAATCTACCTGGATGATAACTTAAAGACAAAGACCACACACATACACATATATCTCTATATTCTTTAGACAGAAAAGTGGATCATATGGTTGAATATTGAAAGAACGAAACTTTGCTGACTGCCCAATCACTTTAAGCAAATAACTCAGTATTCTTCCTATAGTTATAAGTCATTTTAGGGTAGTGAGAAACTCATGCCTAGGATATGCACATGACGAGTGTGTACTAATGCTGTAGCTTAGTTTTATAATTTTGTTTTGCTTGTGTAGTGCATGTGCCATAAGTCTAATTTTGTGTGGTTCTTTAGTGTATTCTTAAAGTGTGTGACCGTAACTTTCTGTCTCAGTTTCCACTATGTATTTGAGGAACTCAACAGCTTCTGACTTGTTGCCTGAAGAGAAAATTTATGTACTATAGTTTGGTTCAGGCAAATAAGCAATTATGAGTTAGCAGTACACACGCTGAAGGGCGGAGCATACCCAGGGTTGGGGTGAGCTATATCCCCCACCATTCTTTGGCAAAAAAAAAAACAAAAAATTACATTGCAAAAAAATAAATAAATTATAGGTAATATGTGTAATTAGCCCCCAAATTTTGAAAAATATAAAATTATGTGTAATATATTGACCCAATTGTAATTCAACCAATCTTGAATATTTGTCCCACCACCTTTTCTATCACTTCACAATTTGGTTTTGGTTCCACCAAATTGTTTTACCATTAGTCAAGCTTTACAAATTCCAATAAGTGATCACCCCTTATTATCGGAAAAAAAGTAATACACGAAAATTTTTACTCGAAAATATGTAGAGTTTCTAAACCCAAAAAAAATCGCCTCTGGGGCATTTCCGTCGAACCCCTATATAGTTCCGCCATTGTATGCATATATATTAAATTCCAGCACCCCCCCCCCCCCCCCCCCCCCCCCTTAAAAATAAAACCTGACTCCGCCCTTGCACACGCTGATAAAAATAACCTTCGCTAGTTTGACGTAGTTCCATGACAACTATTGAGTTTTGTTTCTCTTCCAAGGTAATCTTGGTACAGGAGATACTAGCAGTGTTTCATTGTATATTACACTATTTAGAAAGTAGTTTGGATTACTAGAATGCTTTGCTTTATTTTGGCTATTGATGAGGAATTTGTCGAGGATTCCCTACCTTTCAGGACTTCCAATGAAGCAGTTTAGTACTTAAATCATGGTTGCATGGGTTAGGAAGCATAACCAATATTTTCGAAGTAGATCTAGCATTTGAGATTAAAAGAACTTCCGCATTTTATTGTATGGTGAACTTAACGTGTTCTTGAGATTTCTTGCTTGCTTTATGATGATCAACTAACTGTATATGTGCTGGCAGTCAATTTGTACCTCTGTTGGTATCTTCGATGGAATATGTACGGATTGTTTTCTTAGTTGTCATTCATAAACATTTCTGCAAAATTTAACGGCAACACCTTGAGTGTGGATAAAGTGGTATTTCCTCGGATGACTTTAAGCTGTGGGGTACCATTCACACCCCCGAAAGTTGGACCCCTTTACGGATTGTTGTGGTTAGCTTTAGATTAGGGTGTCTAGGTACATGCCTGTGATTTTTTTTTTGGTGATCAAATGAGGAAAAGGAAAAAAAAGCATGAGGCAAGTTGCACAAGAAGTTGATTGAAGTGAAGGGTTCAAAAAAAATTTCCCCTCGATTATGGATGATGTCTCTTACTTTTGTAAGAGATGTGTTCTTATAATCAGATAAGCACCAAGAGTAGCAACTATTTTACGATAAAATGGAACCTTTGCAGAAATTAAGATTCCTAGGTACCGACTTAAATCTTTTTGGTGGAGTTTTATTTTTTCTAACAATATGGAGTTTGCAGGACTTGGAATTTTGTACGAATGATAATCATGAGGTGAGAAAATGATCTGTTTCCTGATTTTCTCTATCTTCAGTTTGATTTTTATTTTGAAAAGGAGTCCGTTGACACGGTAAGAAATTCTTTTCCCTTTTCCATGGTGGGTAGTCTGGTTTGAAGTTGGCCAATCCTTGTGACCCATTATATTAGAATATTAATTTTAGTCTGTGGGCAGGGTTTTGCATGTATTGAACATTGGCCTCATTATGTTTGTGAGACTTGATTGCAGTTTTTGACCTCGATTTTCAGAACAAAGTTTCAATGCCAATGATATTTTGACGTTCTTCTCCATTATGACTGAAGTGCACCCTAGGTGATAGCGTAACAAATTTGTGATACACGCTTAGGAATGTAAAGGTGGTTTATGGGGAATAGAGCCTTTTGGGCTTTGCAAGTGTTCTAATGTGCAAGGGAACCTTTTATTTTTAGCGTTGGTTGGAGTCATGGTTACAACTTACAAGGTATAACAAAATTGTATATTCATATTGACATAAACCATGCGTGGGGCTCTATGAAGCACGGACACAACACGTCGACACGACAAAATTCTAAAAAATTGCATGTCTGACACTGCACGAAAAGTGTCCATTAAGTTTCGCATCCGTGTGTCGGACACAATACGACACGCGACACGTCTTAGCAGTGTCGGTGCTTCCTAGGTGGGGCGTGAAGAATAGTGTCTAGTGTATACTTATTATGAGGGAGATGGTGTGCCCACCATCAAAACTTTAACCCAAGTTCAGTTCCAGGGACATAGCCTTTTTCTAAACCTTATTATGCGAGTTTGTCCAGTGTAGTTATTTCTTTAATGCTAATGCTTGTTGAAGTGTTTTGCCTTGTGTCTCGAAGGAAAGCTTCTAGGATATACTCAGTGCCGTTATGCCTCTTGTTTTCAAGGTACATGCCTTTCCTTCCACTGCTTTGTATAGTTATTTCACTCACTCACACTCACACACACACACACTCACACACACACACGCACACTGAATAAATATCCTCTGTGTCATGTTGTGTTGCAGGTACAATACTGTGGGCTCACTTCAGATTTCTTTTTTTCTTTCTTATTTGTGGGTGATTGTCTGTCCTTGTGTACATGAGAACTTGAATTTCTTTTTCTTTTCTTTTTTTTTTTCTTCTTTTTTTTATTCCCTTCTGGGTTCTGTAAATTCTAAGAACATTGGTATCTACAGTGTCCCATAATTTTTAAACGAAGCTGTGTTCAGAGGAAAAAAGCAAGTTTCGTAAGCCCACTACTTTTTTCGTGTTCCAATCTTCTTTAAGAGCCTGTGTGGCCAAGCGTTTGCACTGCATTTCAATAACGTTTGGCATTCAAAAGCAATTGCTGGCCGTTTTGGTTCAATATTTGGATGGCAAATTAATCGCAAATTGTGGGCTTCAGTGCGTTTTACTTGCGATTTTTGCAAGCTGCTTTTTCCCAATTGGGGTCAATAAGCTGGTTAACGCATTAGGTAAATTACTAACGTGCCCATAACCGTTTCCAAGAACGTAAAGTTGTTGACTGCCGCACAAAATGTTTGAAAGCCTTTTAGTTTTAATGAGTGGCTGTGAATTTGTGATTGACTCCAAGTTTTTAATGAGTGGCTGTGATTGACTCCTGTTTAGTTCTTAATTTTTTTCATTAAAAATTCCTACTAAATATCAAAATAATAAAAACAATAGAAATTTGGTAATAAATTCCTACCTATCCTGGTCGTATAATCACAAGTCTCCCTCTATTTTAAGTTAGCAATAGGTCGCCGCCCCCTAAATCTGTGTAGTAATAAGTCCCTTGACCCACTTAATTATCATTTTAAAAGATATTTTTACCCTTATATAAGGAAACTGTATATATACGTATAGATATACTTACACACATTTATGCCATTAATTTGCTAGTATATCTATACTATTATATAAAGCTAAAACAATGGGTACCAAAATTTATTTTCAAAGTTGTCATATTTACATTAAAACCATTGTTCATTCTCATCCATAAATTATATAAAGGTACCCAATTGTCAAATCTCATTAATGGGAAAAAAAAAAAAAAACACCTACGTGAGATAATGGGTGGGGTAGTTAACCCCCTAAAAAAAACCCACCTCTCTCTCTCTCTCTCTCTCACACACACACACACACACAGAGTTCTAACCGTTGGTCTCACATGCAAATATAACTACATTCTCTCTCTCTCAATTTTCTTTCTCTAGCCAAACAGAACCCTCTATGACTCTTGGTGGAATTCGTGTGATTTCGTGTCAAATTGAATGTATTGCACACGCATCGCGTGTGCGTAGGGATGTAAAAAAAGCCCGGCCCGACGGCCAGCCGAAGCCTAGCCCAAAAAAACGGGCCTTAAGCCCGGCCCAAGCTCGAGGTAGGGCCAGCCAGGCCCTAGGCCCTTACATCCTGGGTAGGGCTTGGGCCTATCTCTTGAAGCCCGAGCCTGGCCTGAAGCTCGACCCGAAGAGCAGCCCGAGGCCCGACCCGATCAAGCCAAACTTGAAGCCCGGCCCGATCAAGCCCAGAAGCTTTCCAACAATTAATTTTTTTTCCCATTTCCAAGAGTTTATAATAATCAAAATTGCAAGTGACAAAATTTATAGGATTGCCAACTTGCAAGTAAATTGAGTAATGCTATGCTTTCAAAATTTTGTATCTCAAATGATTCCCAAAAATATGTGACAATGAGCCTACTTTGATTTGACAATGTTGAAGTGGTCTTACCATTATTGAAGGTGGTCCACACTTGTGTTTGGGAACCATTTAGGAAAAAAACATAGTGTTACTCGAATAATTTAACGATGTAATACAATTATGCATAGGAGTAATGCCAAATTTGGGGCGTTATCATTTTTATTTCTAATTTCTTTAATAAAAGATAATGATTTTTATTTTATTTTTTTAATTAGACTCTAACCCTTTATATCTTCCGTTACTTTTTCACTTGTTTATATATTTATAATGTCTTTACATTTTTATAAGAGTAATAAATTAAAAAAAATAAAAAATAAAAAAATAAAAATAAAAATAAAGACAACTTAGGCCCGACCCTGCACTGTCACGCCCCGAAACCACTCAGATGATCCTAGGACACGTGGCACGCCACCAAGGCTTAACCCCAGTCATTAAAGTTCCAAAATAAGTTTAAAATAAGCTTAAACAAAAGAAGCTCAACTAACAAAGGGTAAAATTCCGTTTCTGCAATCGGCCAAAAACCTTGTTTTTAGCAAGTAGTAAATTTTCATATAATAATACCAAATCACCAGTTAAAATCAACACTAGTGCTTTAAACCATTTAGAATAAAACCAAAGTCACAAACATGAGCTTCTAAGTTCAAGCAAGAGTTCTTAAACACTTTAATTAAAAATACTAAAAATAGCCATTTACAATCAACCGCACCCAACACCTGAAATACTTACCACTCTTATAAAGCAAGTGTCCAAATTATACAAGCAGATTACTACATGAGATAATGGCCCAACTAAAATGTAATGCTTGACTAGAAATATTACATAAGTCTTAAATCAACCAAAATATGACTCGTACTACAATCCAGATTAAAACCGATTAATTACAACTATATTGCAAGTTTTAAACTAAAAAGCAAGTAACTATTAACAAGGTTACAACAACCCCCAAAACCCATAAGCCAGCCAAGCCACTTCCCAGCTCACCTCCCCGATTCCTCGCCGCGATCACCTATGATGGTTATTCAATAACCATTACAATATATAAGCTGTATGCTTAGTGAGTAATGCTAATCATGATTATGGATAATATACACGCTCAATTCAACATATTACAAAGAACTATAGTCTCTGGCAATTACTAGTTCACTCCCACCACTACCGGCTAGCCCGCGGCTCTACTCCCCAAGCCCACGTGACTAGTCATGACCCACGCCCTCACACGTGCGGTCCCATAGGCCTCTGGCGGCCGTGGTCATCACCACAAAGATTACCTCATGGTGGTATAGAACTATCAATTTCCATTGACCCAAATAGGCAACTCAACATGCTCATTTAATCATTACACCGTGCTTTCATAAATAAATTGGGCCTAATTTAACCACATGAATTTTGCCCAATAATAAACTAAATAAATTAAATTACGCTAATTAGACATGCTTTGACATTACAATTGAACCCAACATGAAAATCATCCAAATATCAAAATTAACATCACTCACCTCTTGGGTTTCGCTCCTAATTGTGAAATTAAAGCCCTACTGAGAACCAGGTACAAATCCTATATAAAAACTAAAAGTTATGAGCTAAAACCCTAAAATGGGTTACGAAAAAACTATCACAGAACTCAATAAAATTAGTACCAATAGATTAAACACACCCCAAGAGTTTGAATATATAACCTGTTTTGATAACCGACGTCGTTAGGCGTGTCAATCGTCGTCGAGAACGTCGACCGTCAAAATTTCCGTCGATATACGTCTCTCGTATATCACCATTTATATCTCTACTGTATACTAACTAAACAGAGAGGATGAGAATGACTCATTCTCTTACGTGCCTTGTTATAAGAATTCTTCATTTTATTATGACACCCCCTCATGATTGCTAGTTTACAATTACGCCCCCACTACTTATTAAATTATATTAAAACTTTTTCAAACCTAAATGGGTATTTGTCTATGTTTCGCATGGGTCCCATAAGTGGTCCCATATAATTATATGAAGTTGCTAATTAGCCTACTAATTATGTAACATGTTTAATTCGTGCTCACAAAGGTACCCCTAATTGACCCCAAAAGTGGTCATCACCTAATAACACGAAATTATTAACAATAAAACAATAAATCATTTAAGCCTTAATAAACATATAGGCACATAGGGTGTTCAACATATTACTGTCTCATCTCAACTGGGACCCATCAACATATATCCCAACTTGGGACTGCCACACTGGCCAAATTTGGGTTCCTAACTGGACACCCAAAAACAACTTAGTGGGTTAAACCCACTTCCAACATGTGTCACATAACACTATAATTATCATTAACTCATGATTATGCATGCTAAAGCAATAATAAATATAAACCGCGGGAGCGGGTGTTATATCTCTCCCCTCATTAAAAAGGAGTTTGTCCCCAAACTCGTAGTACCTCATGTTTCGAACAAGAATGAATACTTCTCTTTCATTTCATCTTCTCTTTCCCACGTGGCTTCCTCAATAGAGTGATTTCGCCACAGTATCATGACTAAAAGAATGGTCTTTGTTCGTAAAACCTGTTCTTTTCTGTCAAGAATCTTGACTGGCTGCTCGATATATGCCAAGTCTTCCCTGACTTCCAACAGCTCTGGAATAATCACTTTCTTCGGATCTGACACACATCTTCTTAACATTGATATATGGAATACATCGTGTACATTAGCCAATTCTGATGGTAACTCCAACCGATAAGCTATTGGTCCAACTCTGCCAATGATCTCAAATGGCCCAACATACCTTGGATTTAACTTTCCTCGTTTTCTAAATCTTGTAATCCCCTTTGTCGGCGATGCCTTTAAGAATACAAACTCCCCAACTTCAAACTCCATCGGTCTTATTTTCAAGTCTGCATAGCTTTTATATCTACTTTGTGCTGTTTGAAGTCGTTGTTGTATTGTCTTTATCTTTTCTGTAGTCTGCTGAACAATTTCAGGCCCTATCAATCTCCTCTCACCAACCTCGGTCCAACAAAGTGGAGAACGACACTTACGCCCATATAAAGCCTCAAAAGGCGCCATCCCAATACTGGATTGATAACTATTATTATAAGTAAATTCAGCCAATGGCAAGTGCTTTTCCCAATCACCTTTAAAATCCAAAACACAAAGTCGAAGCATATCTTCTAGTATCTGAATTACACGTTCTGATTGGCCATCGGTTTGAGGATGAAAAGCTGTATTGAAACTCAATCGTGTACCCATCGCTCTCTGCATTCCTTGCCAAAATCTTGATGTAAATGCACTATCTCGATCAGGGACTATAGATACTGGAACTCCATGAAGTCTCACAATTTCTTGGACATACAATTCAGCTAACTTCTTTGGATCATTGGTCTTAATTGGTAAAAAATGTACTGACTTGGTCAATCGATCAATGATTACCCATACACTGTCATTTGACTTCCAAGACCTCGGTAAACCTCCCACGAAATCCATTGTGATATTTTCCCATTTCCACTCTGGTATAGGTAGTGGTTCCAATTTTTCCACTGGTTTTTGATGTTCTACCTTTACCCTCTAACAAGCCACACACTTTGCCACATGTTCAGCTACTTCACGTTTCATCCCTGACCACCAATAGATCTCTCGCAAATCACGATACATTTTAGTACTACCCAGATGGATTGAGTACCTCGTATTGTGCGCCTCTTCCAAAATTACATCCTTGATACCATCTATATTGGGTATACAAATCCGATTCCTGAATTTCAACATTCCATTCTCAAAAGTAAATTCTGGTTGCTTACCCTCAGGTATTTCATCATGAACCTTCTTCAATATTGGATCTTGAAGCTGTTTGGCTCGAATTTCATCACTAAGAGACGGCTGTGCAATAATGGCTGACATTAGACCACCTCTAGTTTCTGGAATCATCTCCAACTTTAGCTGCTCCATTTCCCGAATTAACTTTTCTTGTGAAGTCAAAGCATAGGCCAAATTAGTTGTAGACTTTCGACTCAGCGCATCGGCCACCACATTAGCTTTCCCTGGATGATACTGGATTGTCAAGTCATAATCCTTCATTAACTCTAACCACCTTCTTTGCCTCATATTTAATTCCCGCTGTGTAAACAGATATTTCAAACTCTTGTGATCAGTGTAAATTTCACATTTTTTCCCGTAGAGATAATGCCTCCAAATCTTCAAAGCAAAGATAATCGCCGCTAACTCAAGATCATGAGTCGGATAATTCACTTCGTGTAGCCTTAACTGTCGTGAGGCATAGGCAATTACCTTGTTGTTTTGCATCAAAACACAACCCAAACCTCGATAGGAAGCATCACTGTATATCACAAACCCCTCAGTCCCCGAAGGAATAGTCAATATAGGTGCTGTCATTAAACGAGTCTTCAATTCAACAAAACTTTTTTTCACATTCTGGACTCCAAACAAAAGGAACATCGTTTCGCATAAGTTGTGTCATCGGTATCGCAATTCTTGAAAAATTTTCCACGAACCTTCGGTAATATCCAGCTAATCCCAAGAAGCTTCGTACCTCTGACACACTTGTTGGCGACTTCCAATTGGCTACAGCTTCAATTTTCTGCAGATCTACTGATACACCCTCCTTTGAAATCACGTGCCCCAAAAATGCTCTCTCAGTTAACCAGAATTCACATTTCTTCAACTTTCCGAACAACTTCTTTTCACGAAGTCGTTGTAGAACCAACCGTAGATGCCTCTCATGATCCTCTACACTCTTGGAATATATTAGGATATCATCTATGAAGACAATTACAAGCTCGTCCAGATAATCTTGAACACTCGATTCATTAAATCCATAAATGCTGCCGGTGCGTTCGTAACTCCAAAAGGCATAACAAGAAATTCATAATGACCATAACGGGTCCTGAATGCTATTTTTTCCACATCTTCCTCTTTGACTTTAATTGATGGTAACCTGATCGCAGATCAATCTTAGAAAAGACTTGGGCTCCTTGAAGTTGATCAAACAAGTCATCAATTCTAGGCAACAGATATTTGTACTTGATAGTTAACTTGCTGAGTTCTCGGTAATCGATACACATTCTCATCGCCCCATCTTTCTTCTTGACAAACAAGACTGGTGCACCCCATAGCGATACACTAGGTCGAATGAATCCCTTATCTAGAAGATCTTGCAGTTGAATCTTCAGTTCTTTCAATTCCACCGGTGCCATTCTGTACGGTATTTTCGATACTGGCTGAGACCTACTTCAATAGTAAATTCAATTTCTCGTTCAACTAGTACATCAGGTAGATCCTCAGGAAACACATCTGGGAATTCCCGTACAACTGAAATATCTTCTACTTTAGTCCCTGTGACCCGTGTGTCAATTATTGAACATAAGAACCCTCAACAACCTTGTTTCAACAACTTGCTTGCCCGTATTGCTGAAACCAAATATGGTGGTGCTACAACACCAGTTCCCTGAAAACTAAACTCCCCTTGTCCCATGGGTCGAAAAGTAACTCTTTTTTGTTCACAATTGATAGTTACTTGGTTCACAGATAACCAGTCCATACCCAAAATCGCATCAAAATAATTAATGGCCAACGAAATTAAATTCACTGTCAAAACTCTATCATTTATCCTGATATCACATGCTTTAAATATTGATGAAGTCACCATGGGTTTACTTAAGGGTAACGATATCGACAAATCATACCCTAAAGGTTCTGACATGCTGTCTAAGTGTCTAACAAATTCATGTGCAACAAAAGAATGTGTTGAACCTGAATCTATTAAAACATACGCCGAGTGTGAGCAAATGAGTAATGTACCTGATACCACAAAATCAGTAGCTGCGGCATTCCCTGGTGTTAGACGGAAATACCTTCCTTGTCTTTGCTCAAGCCCTTTCCTTTTGTTCACACTTGTTCCTGGTTTTGCCCCAGTTGAAGCTACAGAACCTGTCCCTCGCTGTTGTCTTGTTGGGCATTCTTTTGCTTGTTGTCCAGGCTGTCCACATTCAAAGCATTTTCCTCTCATATCTAGATTTATGCTTCCTGTACTCTGAGTTCGAGCTTGTGAACAATTCCTCGCTATATGTCCTTTCTGCCTACAGATATTACATACAAGTGTCAAATGGCACACTCCCCCATGCTGACGAATACAAGTTGGACATAATGGGCGACTTTCTCCAGAAAAAGAACTTCCCCTTTGGACTCCCGAGCTAGAACTAGAACCTCGCGAGAACGGCTTCTTAAAGAAAGCTTGTCCTTTACCTTTTCCCTCAGCTGGCCGCTTATTCTATTGGCTCTGTTTGTACTTCTCAATATCCCTTTCTGCTATCAGGGCAATATCTTGAACATCAGCAACTTTTCGAAGTTGATGTGTATCCACTCGGCTTATAATATTATCCCGTAGGCCTTCTTCAAATTTTTGTGCTCTATCCACCTCTCTTGGTACTGTTCGATGTGCAAATCGAAGTAAACTATTATATTTTTCTGCATACTCATTTACTGTCATATCATCCTGTTGCAAATTTGCAAACTCACGGCCTAGCTATGTCTTAACAGATGCTGGAAAGTACCTCTTGTAGAAGACCTTTACAAATCTGTTCCACGTCTATGGTGCCCCTTGTTCAATCACATTTACCCACCAGTTCTGGGCTTCACCTTTCAAATTATTAGTAGCACACATTATCTTCTCCCCATCTGTACACTCCACAGTCCGAAAGATGTGTTCCATATCCATTACCCAATGATCAGTTTGTGATGGATTTGGGCCTCCATCAAATTGACTCGGTTTTCTTTTATAAAATTGTTCAATGACTCCCCGTTCGGCCCGTGATTGTGGGTTTGCAGGTCTATCACGTCCCATCTGATCACTTACTGCCCTTATGAAATTGCTTACCACATCTTCTAGGTGGTCCATCCTCGAATGAGGTGAACGTTCCCGATTATGATCCATTTTCTTACCTGTCATTCAATTGACATAAATATATTGCATGCTATGCCAATATGTTATATAACAACATAGCAAAAATTATTCATATGCATTCATGAAATGCATTTTCATGCTCATCATCTACGCGTACTCTCAATCGTCGTCTCTCGTACCCAAGGCTTTAAGCCTAATGCTCTGATACCACTAAATGTCACGCCCCGAAACCACGTAGATGATCCTAGGACACGTGGCACGCCACCAAGGTTTAACCCCAGTCATTAAAGTTCCAAAATAAGTTTAAAATAAGCTTAAACCAAAGAAGCTCAACTAACAAAGGGTAAAATCCCGTTTCTGCAATCGGCCAAAAACCTTGTTTTTAGCAAGTAGTAAATTTTCATATAATAATACCAAATCACCAGTTAAAATCAACACTAGTGCTTTAAACCATTTAGAATAAAACCAAAGTCACAAACATGAGCTTCTAAGTTCAAGCAAGAGTTCTTAAACACTTTAAATAAAAATACTAAAAATAGCCATTTACAATCAACCGCACCCAACACCTGAAATACTTACCACTCTTATAGAACAAGTGTCCGAATTATACAAGCAGATTACTACATGAGATAATGGCCCAACTAAAATGTAATGCTTGACTAGAAATATTACATAAGTCTTAAACCAACCAAAATATGACTCGTACTACAATCCAGATTAAAACCGATTAATTACAACTATATTGCAAGTTTTAAACTAAAAAGCAAGTAACAATTAACAGGGTTACAACAACCCCCAAAACACCAATAAGCCAGCCAAGCCACTTCCCAGCTCACCTCCCCGATTCCTCGCTACGATCACCTACGATGCTTATTCAATAACCATTACAATATATAAGCTATATGCTTAGTGAGTAATTCTAATCATGATTATGGATAATAAACATGCTCAATTCAACATATTACAAAGAACTATAGTCTCTGGCAATTACTAGTTCACTCCCACCACTACTGGCTAGCCCGCGGCTCCACTCCCCAAGCCCACGTGACTAGTCATGACCCACGCCCTCACACGTGCGGTCCCATAGGCCTCTGGCGGCCGTGGTCATCACCACAAAGATTACCTCATGGTGGTATAGAACTATCAATTTCCATTGACCCAAATAGGCAACTCAACATGCTCATTTAATCATTACACCGTGCTTTCACAAATAAATTGGGCCTAATTTAACCACATGAATTTTGCCCAATAATAAACTAAATAAATTAAATTACGCTAATTAGACATGCTTTGACATTACAATTGAACCCAACATGAAAATCATCCAAATATCAAAATTAACATCACTCACCTCTTGGGTTTCGCTCCTAATTGTGAAACTAAAGCTCTACTGAGAACCAGGTACAAATCCTATATAAAAACTAAAAGTTATGAGCTAAAACCCTAAAATGGGTCGCTGAAAAACTATCACAGAACTCAATAAAATTAGTACCAATAGATTAAACTCACCCCCAGGAGTCTGAATATATAACCTGTTTTGATAACCGACGTTGTTAGGCGCGTCAATCGTCGTTGAGAACGTCGACCGTCAAAATTTCCGTCGGTATACGTCTCTCATATATCACCATTTATATCTCTACTGTATACTAACTAAACAGAGAGGATGAGAATGACTCATTCTCTTACGTGCCTTGTTATAAGAATTCTTCATTTTATTATGACACCCCCTCATGATTGCTAGTTTGCAATTACGCCCCCACTACTTATTAAATTGTATTAAAACTATTTCAAACCTAAATGGGTATTTGTCTATGTTTCGCATGGGTCCCATAAGTGGTCCCATATAATTATATGAAGTTGCTAATTAGCCTACTAATCATGTAACATGTTCAATTCATGCTCACAAAGGTACCCCTAATTGACCCCAAAAGTGGTCATCACCTAATAACACGAAATTATTAACAATAAAACAATAAATCATTTAAGCCTTAATAAACATATAGGCACATAGGGTGTTCAACATATTACTGTCCCATCTCAATTGGGACCCATCAACACATATCCCAACTTGGGACTGCCACACTGGCCAAATTTGGGTTCCTAACTGGACACCCAAAAACAACTTAGTGGGTTAAACCCACTTCCAATATGTGTCACATAACACTATAATTATCATTAACTCATGATTATGCATGCTAAAGCAATAATAAATATAAACCGCGAGAGCAGGTGTTATATGCACGGCCCAAGGCTCGAACCTTAAGCCCAGCCCGAGGCCCTAGGCCCTAAGCCCGGCCCAAGGCTCTAGGCCCTTGGCCCTCTGGTAGGGCCTAGAGCATGAACCCTCTAGCCCGACCCGAGCCCGATCCGGCCAGAAAGAGAGAAGGAGCCCGTGGGCCAAAGCCCAAGCCCGATCAATGTCGGGTCGGGCCGGGCCCGACTGGCCATTTTGACATCCCTACGTGTGCGTGACCGCTAGTATCTATTTAATGTATATTGAAATGTTATTGAAACTAAATATGTGCAGATTTTTTAATGAATCCTATGATTCATGTGAAACAAATTAGGTAGATAATGGTATCCAATATTTTTCCATGATTTAAGGAATTTTATTTTTGATTTTTGGGAAGTACTTATTGCACTATCTAAATCGATACAGAGAAGTGTAGTGATGTGTTCAAAAGATGTTTAATTTTGTGCTAACATGTATTAGTTCATTTTCATATGAATTTATTAGTTTTCAGCATTTGACAAAATGTGCGTTTTTAAATCACTGAATATGAAATTTCACAAGAAAACTTGCATACTTATTTATGGGAATTTTCATAATTTTTTGATACCTACTGTACAAAATATGACATTGCAACACCTTCCTTCAAAACTTTTGGCACCTGCATGTGTAATTTTCATAATGCAAATTATTCAGATATATTACAGGTAAAATAAGGCTAACGCTCCTGATTTTTGTTGAACACTTGTTTTTTTTTTTTTGCACAATACTGAATGTGAAATTTCAGTGAGTACATGTGCAGGAATATGTGAAAATTCACGACAACCTGGGTATTCAAATTGTCACGTGACGTTGAAATATGATAGAACAAATATAGAGATGATTAATTTCATATCGATTATAGCAAAAATTATTGCAACGATATGAAAATTGTACATCTCAAAAAAAAAAAAAGTTCTCACATAGAACAATATATACACATGTTAAATTTCATATAGATTATATATAAACTTGGTGCAACTTTTCCAAAATTATAAGTAGTTCTCCTGTATCCAATGTTCCCAACTTTAGACTATACCACACGTGTTACATCTCCCGACATGGTGCTTGTCGACCCTTTGTCCATTGAAGATGTAGTTCCAAGGTCCACGACCCCAGCCCATGTGTTGTTAGTAGTTCGTGTACCTAGTCTGCGCATGTTGTGAACTATTATAGTTAGGCGTAACTCTCTTATTCTGTAATATCTGCTTCACATGGGATTAAGGAAAATTTCAAATGGGACTGAGGGAAATTAAACATGGGGCTGAGTGAAATTTCACATGCTGGCTTTTGAAATTTCTCACACAGAATATTTAGTTCAAAATCTCCACTCGCAAACTCAGTTGAAATTTTCATAAGAAGGATAACACACTTTCTCCGTTGAAATTTCCACAATTGACCTAGAAATTTTCATATGATCCAACACACTTTCTCCGTTAAAATTTCCACAATTGACTTGGAAATTTTCACATATTCATGTGGGGATTTTCATATGAAGGACAACATACTTTGTCTTCATTGAAATTTCCAAAATTCACCTAAAATTTTTCACATATTCATGTGGGAATTTTCATATGAAAGGCAACACACTTTGTTTTGTAGTCTATTGAAAGGGATATATGAACCCACATTTGCAAAACCTACATCCTAAAAATTGTTTTTGCCTTTCATGCAAAATTTCACTAATTAGGAGATTTTTCACATGAAACAGTGGAAAGATCTTAACTAAAGGAGAACACATTTTTTGCTTTGTAATCCATTGAATGGGAAGTGAGAACCCACATTCAAAATTTTTTTTTGACTTCCATGCAAAATTTCACTAGAATAAAAAAAAGGGCAATGGAAAACCCTAACTTATTGATTTAGTATATGCCTTCCTTGTTGGAATTAGATAATTTACTGCTGATTTGATTCTTGTATTTTAGGTCATGTTGACCAGTCATTATTTTCTATTTATTAGGGGAGATCTATATATCTTTTTTTTTTTGTTTTTCTATACGTTGTATATATATATACATGGGATCAGTCTAATAAAATTATTCTTTTCCCAATTTCTTTTTGGTATTAGACCCAAGACACAACCCTAGACCTTCCTCTACCTCTGCGCCTGACCTCATCCACCCTTCCCCTACCTTCGTCGACCACATCAACCCCTCTCCAACCTCAGCCGCAGGTCGCCGACCCCCCCATCAACACCTCACCGACCTTCCAACTCAAGCCGTAGGCCCCTTTGCTTGTGCCGGACCTAACCAAGCCTCTCGGCTTGGTCCAGCATCCTCTCGGCTGCTTTTCTTGCCTATCTCGGGCTTCTTCGTGATGTATTAGAGCCATCCTGCGCTCTTCGTCTTCAGTTTGGGCAACCGAGTGTTCGGTTGCCCTCGTCATCATTCATCGAGTGTCCGACTGTGATCATTGTCATTGCTGACTTGCACCCTCTTTTGGAAAGTCTATTCTCTTCTACATTATTGTTAATCCTATAGCACTGTGACTGAATCTACCAAAGTTGATCCTACAATGATAGTTCTTGCCCCTTCTGATTTACCTATGTCTCACTTAACACCTGCTCAACGTGTCACGAGTGTCCCGTTGAATGGAAAAAATTTCCATGCTTGGTCAAATTCTCTTCGTCTGTATCTTGGAGGTAAATGGAAGATTGGGTGGCTTCTTGAAAAATTGGTAAAGCCCGTTGAAACTGATGCTTAATATGATGAATGGTTTACAGATAATTGTATTATTTTGGGGTGGATGTTCAACTCAATGCAAGAATGAATCTATCATATGTTTATGTATCACAACACGGTTCATGATCTTTAGACTGCGTTGACTAAGATGTATGCCCATGCACATTCTGACTCGTGCATTTTTGAGCTCTACGAGGACATCTTTTATGCCTCCCTAGCTGCCTTGGGACTTTTTGTTTCTGATATTTTTGGCTACCTACAAACTCGGTGGGATGAGTTAGCCCAATATGAGCCGATTACTAATTTTCCTAATGATGACGATGTTGAGGTCAAGCGTCTTGACCGACGACATACATACCAGTTTTTGATGGGCCTAAAGCCCGAGTTCTAGGCCTTAATACTACACCTCTGCCCTCTTTTATTTGAGGCCTTTGCTAGTGTGGAAGGTGATGAGCGGAGATGCCGTATTTTATCTCCTTCTCCTGTCACTGAGCCATCTCCTCTAGTTTTTTATCAGATGACATTTGCTGCCCGTTCGGACCCACGACCCACTCTTATCCCCTCTCCGGGTCCCCGTTCCTCTTCTAGTCCTCCTTCTAGCAATCATCCCACTGGCACCCGTCCTTTTTGTTAGCACTGCCGACAGCTTGGCCATACTGTAGATCACTATTTTGATCTTCATCCAGAATTGAAACAAGAATTCTCCAAGAATAAACCCGTTGGTCGTGGGAGGGGTGGCCCTCACACCGGTGCTGTTGTTGAAATGGTACCTCCTCCACCTGATTATAGTCATCTTCAGTCTCAGATTGCTCAGCTCCAGTCACACTTGGGATTGGGTATTGTCGCCTCGTCTTCTGGTCCTACAATTGCTCTTGCCACATGTACCCTTTTTGCTCTTCATGGTAAGTCAGATCATCCGACTTGGATTTTGGATTCTGGTGTAAGTAATCACATGACTGGTGAGTCGTTTATTTTTACATTTCCTTTTACCCCTATTGACCAATCTGTCCATATTACCGATGGGTCCTCTATTCCCATTCGGAGTTAGGAAGAAGCTCAATTATCTCCCGATATTACTCTCACTTCTGTTTACTTTGTTCCAATTTTGCCTATAATCTCATTTATGTCAATCGAATTGCAAAGGATCATAATTGTGCTGTCGTGTTCTTACCTGACTCATATCATTTGCAAGACCCGACTTTGAGGAAGATTTTTGGCAGGGGGTATGAACGTGACGACCTTTATTACTTAGGTAACCCACAGTCTCCATAGGAGTCCTTGTCCGGCTTGCAAGCATCTACTTACATGCTTCTAATAATTCACTCTTACCTAGTTCTAATACGTATGTGTTTTCTAGTCAAACTTTGGATTTGTGGCATGCCCGCTTAGGACATGCAAACTTTCAGTATTTATGTTGGCTGCTTTCTTCATTAAGTAAAGCTTGCAAGGATTTTAATTTTGAATGTGTGGTTTGTCAATTATCCAAGCACACTCGCACTTTTTATGTTCCCCGTATACATAGGGCACCCTATGCCTTTGATCTTATTCACTCGGATGTCTGGGGTCCTTCACCCGTCACTGCCTTGTCTCACCACTGTTACTATGTTACGTTTATTGATGACTATACCCGTTGTACTTGGGTTTACCTAATGAAGAAAAAATCAGAAGTTTTTACTCATTTTTGCAATTTCTTCAAATGGTTAAAACTCAATTCCATACTGTTGTTTGTAACATTCGGTCTGATAATGGCAAAGAGTATATCACAAATGAATTAAGGTCAGAACTTAGCAATGAAGGGATTGTTCAACAACTGACTTGTCTCTACATGTCACACCCGTTCCAGAAATTTATGATTTTGAAAATGCATAATTAGAGATTTTGAAATTATTAACTTTATTAATAATTTGAGTTGAGGTTGACGTGGGTCAACGGTAAGGTGTCAGTGAGGACACGAGAACATGGAATTTCACATTTTTCATTGGCATGACTAAATGACATTTATATGATTTAAATGTTATTTGACTTTATCTGGTATTCCTGTGAATAGTAATTATACCTGTGTAGTGTAATTCTGGTATTTGGATACTTTAGTATATCATTTTGAGAACTGTGGTGAGAACGTGAGTGATACGTTAATTAAAAGGTAGGTTGGGTAGAGATTCCACAGAATATAGTTTTCGAACGTTATTTTTGGACCCAAACGAAATCTAGTCGAAAACTTTTGAAATTTATAGTTTTCACTCGTAAAGTTATAAAATGGACGTGTGCGAAGTTTCATGGGTTAATTAGAAGTTTGAGAAACTTGCGGGGGAGGTAAACATAATTTCCAGAAAGTTTGTCTATATATAGAAGTGGATGAGATTTCATTCTCATCCAAAACTTGCCAAAAATATCTAGAGAGAGGAGAGAGAAAGGGAGATTGGAGCCACGGGCTTTGCGACGCCGATCGACGACCTTTCGTCCGTCAGATTTTCTCCAGATTTCATATTTGAACTCGTGGAGGTAAGAGCTACGTTTTGATACTACTTAGGCCGTGTTTGGCCAATTTTTGTAAAAATCTTAATCCTAGACTTTTGGGGAAAATCAGGTAAAACTCGTAAGAATCGTGTATAATTTGAAATCCGACGTTTATTTAGCTCCCTAGACGATCCTTCAAAGTTTCGGAGAGATCGCACGAGGTGTGAATTTTAGATCTATGAAATATATGAATTTTCATGTTTTGAACATCAACTTTGATATCTTTGGATCCGGGCAAAATTCATGTATTAATTAGGCCCGTTAATTATGCACGTGAAATTACATTAAAAGCACGTATAACTGTTTATGTGAGTATGTTATGTGTCTACTTGGGTCAAAGGGGAGTTTCTTGCGAATTCATCCGGGGTAAGCTCCTCGAACCTTGAGGATTGTGATTGTGATGGAATTGGAATTGTGGTTGTGTCTGGATTGGAGGTTGGCCCAACCAGGACACGGTACCTGGTATGGGGGAAGGCCAAACCAGTGTACGAGATGCGTGGGAGAGGTGGGCCTCCTACGGCATCGACCGGATGAATGCGTACCACTCACCCTAGAGACTATTTCTATGTGTTTTAGATGCTTAAACCATGAATTGTCATATAAGCATACATTTAGAATTGTACGCTCAGCATATAGCTGAGCAATGGAGATGTACTCCATTGCAGGTAAGAGGAAAGACAAGAAGAATCGTGAGGAGTGAGGCCGAGGAACGCCGGGGAATCACCTTTGTATATGTTTTTGTTTTAAATCCTAAAGCTTGTGTAAGGATTGGGAATTTTAATAATACGTTGTAATAAATCTTTAGATTAGTTCCGTAGTATGGTAATTCTGTATTTGAACACCTGTAGTTATGTTTTAAATGTTGTAAGTTAGTTATGGTTGTAATTGTTGTTGGTATGGAGTGGCAAGAGTTGTTAAATTTCATTACAGGGCTGCCCAGTAGGGGAGCAGTCGATTGGACCCTATGTCAGTCGACTGGATCTCGTGGGGTTTAGACACTGAAAGTGAATAGTAATGGAAACAGTCGACTGGACCCTTGCTCAGTCGACTGAACACTGTTGATTTTGGCCACTGCTTCTAATAATGGTAAAACCAGTCGACTGGACCTCCAGATCAGTCGACTGAACCCCTTTTTAAAATGTTGTATTTTGGTTCTGCTTAACACAGTCGACTGGGGACTTTTGATCAGTCGACTGAACTATTGTAGATTCTAGCTACTGATCTAAATAGTAACCAGTGCAGTCGACTGGGTTCCCTGATCAGTCGACTGGACCTCTGTTAAGAATTTAGGGTTTGGTTTCTGCTAGGCACAGTCGACTGGACCCTAGGCACAGTCGACTGAACCTCTGTTTTCAGAACTGATTCTTTTGAATGTGTTTTCACTTGGCCAAAACTTTTTATAACTCTGATTTTCAATGGATTTGTCAACTCAGAGGGAAACGTTTCCTAAGTTTTAAAATACTCAGGGTTGTTTTTAAAGTTCTTTCCGCTGCGTATCGTTAGAGGATGTTTGGATGAGCCTTGGTGGCGTGCCACGTGTCCTTTTTCCACGCATAGTGGGATGGGTCGTGACACTACACCCGTGAGCATAATGGTGTCGCTGAACGTAAAAATTGTCATATTATGTCTGTGGTTAGATGTCTTTTATATGGTATGAGTGTCCCTAAATACCTATGGCATATGGCTGTTCTTACCGCTACTTACCTTATAAATCGTACTCCCAGTCGTGTTCTGCATGGCAAGGCTCCTTCTCATGTTCTTAAACCTGACAGCACTCTATTCCCTATTGTTCCCTGTGTATTTGGGTGTACCTGCTTTGTTCAAGATAGGAGTCCTACTTGAACTAAGCTTGATGCTAAGGCTATCCGCTGTGTTTTCTTAGGGTATTCATCCATGTCCAAAGGATATAGATGCTATTGATCGGGAGAGAACAAATCCTAATTATACACCTTAACGCGTATTTGTTAGTACTTTTTATCCTGTTTTTGTGCATTTTTACTTCGTTTTCTATTTTCTGACAGGTTTTGGAAGAAAACAAGTATTCCAGGCTAAACAGGGTGAAAAAGCAGAAAAAAGAAGCTGAAAAAGGCCTATCGCGCGCGCGGCCCGCTAGCGCGGAAGACCTGAACCTTGCTCGGACCTGCTCGCGCTACCTGTGTAAAAATCAAAGTTACGTATTTCACTATACTGAAGACTCCTGTGCAAACAAAACTATCCAATTACGTTTAGACTGTAAAATATAGCAGTTTTTATGAGTTTCGGGTTAGGAAAGCTTCCAAAACTTGTTCCAAACTCTATATATACTTTGTTTTTATTCAATTTTGAGGGTAGACTCTATTATACACATATACATACAGCCATATATAACAAAACTTTCAGCCATTGAAGGGAGGAAAGCAAGGAGAAGAAGAAGAAGACCAATGATTTCCATTGCCTCCTCCATCAACCTCTTGCCAATCATTGCTTTTATGGCCAACTAAACCTAGATCAATGAAACCCTAGCCAAGTAATAGGGAGTTATTTATGTTTTTATTTTAGTTTTATTATGTATGGATGATGATTACATGTTTAGAGGATTTAAATAATAAAATCGTGCTTCTGTTGATTAAATCATTACTTTCAAAGTTTATTCTTGTCTTAGATCTATTTTGACTGTGATGTGCTCAATGGTCTATATTTGCTGTGCTTGTATAGATTATTTACATGTAGTGGTACTTAATTGAATTGTGCTATCAAGTATCCGAATAGTCCATGCCTAGGTTAGACGGATTATGCCACAACCCTAGTTTAGTGTGGGATAATTCGTGCTAATCGAAGATGGATTATGTTGGTGCTTGAACCATGGTTATTTTCTTGATGGAGGAATTGGGCTTGTAGCTACAATTCTCCATTATCATCCAACTTAATAAGCTAATTGAATTCATAAATACCCTTATTATAAAACAAGTGGTGGATTTGCAATCCTAGGTTCCCTAAGCATATTTATAAAAACAATTTTAAATCATTTTCATAGTTTAGATTTATTTTCATTAGTCTTATTAGTTTAATTAAAATTCAAATCAACTTCTGTTTTCATAATTAATTAGATTTAGGTTTTAAAATTAAAAGCTGTAGTACTTCAATCTCTGTAGGTTCGACCTTTACTTCCACACTACAAATCCTTAGAAAGTAAAGCATACTTTTATATCTTGATATTGACAACATCAACTATGATCCTATTTATCGTCATTTTTATCACACTTTGGATGTTACCTTGTTGGAAACTATTCCATTTTTTTTACAGGTCTTGTTTCTTCTCCACCTGTAGCTACTGACAGGACTGAAAATGTGTGATCACTTAAGAGTACGTCCAAGTGTAGAAGGTCACGTCGAGTAATAAATGGTAAGACCGGATCGTATCCCAAGGGACGGAAATTTAGGGACAGAAAAATCTAAATAGAAACCTAAAGAAGATAAAAGATGATTTCTTTTAAGGTGGAGGTTCTAGAAATCCTACTGAATTCGAGATTAGAATTTAATGAATTAAAGTAAAACAACAATTAAATTAAACAAAATTAAGCAATGTGAATTTTAAATTATATATGGAAAAAGTGTTGGGAACATGTGAATCTGCATTGTACCAACCACTACCATGACTTAGAATTAACACACAGTTGGGGTTTTATCCTTCTAGTATTCCTTATTTCGAAAACGATTAAGTTCAATAACCTAAACACTAGATATGTGAATTTCGCATAACTAGAGGTTAAATTACTTTACTTACCATGTAGAACTGAAATAAGAGTCAATTAAAACTATGAACTATAATGAACAAATCAAGTATATGATATTCAATATGTTCGTTATGTATGTTCATTGAGTTAATTAGCCAAAAGAGTTCATATTTCAAAATCAGGTTGCAATTTGAGCTTGAGAAGATCAATTTGGTTTTAGTTTTTGAAATAGAAGTTATTGGAATACAAAAAGGATTCTGCCCAAGACATTTTCATGCCAATCGATTGCTATATTTGGCAATCGATTGGTATGAAATGACTCCCAATAAATTGGATTAAGTATCAATCAATTGGGTTCTGTTACCAATTGATTGCCACTAATTCTATCACAGATTCATGGCAATGACTGGGAACAATGTTTCATCACATTGTTTCCAACCAGAATTCTAAGCTAGCATATTTAAAACTGTGTAGACGAAAATATACTGGAGAATGTAATCAAAAGTAGACATGAATTAAACTATGAAACTAGAAATTTTCAAAATCAGATCAAAATCAAACTAAAACTTATAACAGGTTTACAAGCAAACAAATTCTAGAGCAATAAAACAAAAGGAATAAACCTGAACTTTAAACTGAATTCGAAATGTAATATCTTCAAACTTGAACTTGCTTAAATCAAAACAAAAGGAAAACTCCTACAAAACAAAGGAAATGTGAGCCAACCCTTCATCCCTCAAACTCCCATCTATTTATACAGTGATATCCATGAGCTGAGGGCGTCTAGGTTCACAATGTAACGGCTGGTCGTCGTCATAAACCATGATTTGCTGAGATTCTGCCCCATTAAAGAGATTTGACTTCCAGACTTTACCAATCGATTGGTAACTGATCCCAATCGATTGGTAACTGATACCAATCGATTGGTTAAACTGGCAATCGATTGGTTTGGGTCTATAAATGGCAATCGATTGCTATGATGGCAATCGATTGGTACTTGGATATAAATTTTAACTTGTTCTCTTTGTTTCTTGAGCTATCTCTTTCCACCTTGTTATTCATTCTAGCTTCAGAACCTGTATTTAAAGGAGTAAACACAACAACATACCACGAAAACCATATCATTGTGTAAAAAGAAAGGTTAAGACACAAATGCAGGTAAAACCAGAGATATGGGGCTAAGTTCAACCAATTTTACTCTTTATTCGAACCAATATTTTACAAATATCAGTTCTCATTAGCTACTGTGGAGGATACTGTGGAAGATATTGCTATACTTCCTCGTCCTGTTCCTATACTTGATCCCTCTAGCGTATCATTACCTCTGGTTGTCTCCACTGATCCCACACAGGTCTATTCTCGCCGTCCTCGCTCCATTGACCCCCCGCCGACTTCTTCTTTGGAATCAGGTATGTTTCCTCCTGTAGTTTTTGAGGTTGACATTTGTCACACCCCAACCCGTAGTACCTGTAAAATCCGTAGTACTTTATTTATGTAATTTCCTAATTTCTAAGTCGGATATTGTATATTAATTACATGTTTTAATATTTAATTGGTCATTTAATATTATAACTATATGTTGTATCACATATTCGTGGTCACCTAATTTATTATTATAGATTATTTAATGTAATCGTCGTCGTTTTATTTTATAATTATAAGTTATATTATATTCATTGTCGTTTAATGTGGTAACTATAGGTTATGATATATATTTTATTGTTGAGGCTTTAATTGTAGATATATGAATCCAACACCGTGTATTAATATATTATATTATATTTTAATATTTAGTTGTCGCTTAATTATTTTCTATAAGTTATTTTAATATTCATTGTCATTCAAGAATTATAGCTACAAGATATATTATAAATTCGTTGCCGCTAATTTTATAATTATGCGTTATAGTACATATTTTGCTGTCACTTAAATTTAGAATATATATACCCGACCTTATATATTAATATTGCATATTTTAATATTTCATGTTGATTAATCTTTAACTATAGGATATATCGGATATTTGCTGCACATTTATATTTGTAAATTGTAGATTTTATTATTCGTTGTCGCTAAATATTTTAATCATAGTTATAGTATATTATTTGGACCTAATAGTCCCGAGACTATAGTCATAATTATTATTATTTATATCGACGTTTCTAATTTAAACCCTGGACTGTAAATTACAGACTCAGTGTGTAATTAACAAACCCAGACTGACTTACACACAGACCCGTAGAAACTGGTATTATCAATGTAGTACACCAACCCTCTCACATTTATGTCACACCCACCCATCACTTTCATTACTCCTACACTCAACCCCCAAATCTTTCCCAAGGATTCCTTAACCTTACCCACTTACACACTTAACTATCACCTCACCATCACACACCCCTATGCCCCTCACCAACCACATCACCCCATCACTGCCACTGCCCTTACTGCCCCCCTTTGTGACCCGTAACAACCACACAAGTCCCTACACACACGTTATATACACATATGATGCTTACACACACACCACTACTACGTCACTTTTCCCCCAAACCATCAACCCCCATCACCCTTACTGCCACCCTCCTCACCTCATCACTGCCTCTCCCATACACACATGTACACACCCACGTTTTTATATATGTATGTAGTGAGTATGTGTGTATGTATTATATATATGAATGCACAGTATGTATATGTATTATCTATATAATATTGGAGCTCAGTGTGTGTCCAGTCATATTTTTTAAGGTGTTTTAGTGTGTGTACAGTCAGCACTTAGACCAATTAAAGTGTGCCACATAATTAAAGTGTGCCACATATCAGACCCACGCCAAGACACAAAGCCACATATCAGATTCTCTCTCTCATTCTCCCCTCTCTCACTGTGGACCAAACCTTTTCCGCCTCCTCTTTCCCTCCTCTCTCCCTCCCTCTCTCTCTCTCTCTCTCTCTCTCCACGATGAGACCAAACCCCACCGCCAACTGGAGTCCACTGCCGACTGAATCCCACCGCCGACCGAAGCCCTCTGTGGCCGAAGCCCCTCCTCCTCCTCCTCCTCCTCCTCCTCCTCCTCCTCCCCTCTCTCTCTCAATCCATGATCAGACCAAAGAAAGGGTTTTAATAGATCCAACCAAAAATCTTTGTTGTGGCCAAAACCTATATATGGTAATTGAAATATCCAACAAAACCCATGATCCGGCGAAAAAGAAAGACAGAGAGAGAGATCCGGCGAGCGAGCCAAGAAAACCCATGAGAGAGAGAGAGAGAGAGCAGCCGCCGGTTCGAGCAGAGCCGGCACAGATCCGGCGAGACGGTTTGTTTAAACCGGCACAGATCCAGCGAGACGGTTTGTTTAAACTTCATGAAAGTTCTCTGTTTTGGTCATTTTGGTCATTGTAACTGTTTGCCTAATATAATTTATAAGACAATAGTTTGGTTTTTTTTTTTTTAATTTCTTTTTCTTGGGTGGCATTTGAATTTCAGAATTTTTTTTTGTGTTGCATGTATCTACTGTTTGCCTAACATACTTATATGATTTCTTTTGAGTTTTAGATGGGTCACACGGGTGTGGATGGCTGTGTGGTTGGCACTCAAATATGAGGTTACTTCGTCAATTTTTTTTTTTACCTAATCTCATAATCTCAAATTTTAATCAGATTCGTAATCTTAGATTTGAAATTTTGAAATTTTAGCTTTTCCAAAATCTATTCCTTACCAAACTTTGAGTTTTCATTCTAATCTAATCTAATTTCCAAAACTTTGAAATTTTACCTAATCTCATCTTTGAAATCTTTAACAAGTATGTGTGCTCAAACTTTGGTATTTTTCCTAAATTTTTTCCTTTCCAAACTTTGAAATTTAATTCTAATCTAATATGATTTCCTAAATTTCAGTGTAAAATTTGATTTCGAATCTCAGATTTGAAATTTGATTTGAAATTTTATCTATTCTTAGAATTGAAATCTAATTTTCAAAATTTATCTTAGGTTGAATACTATTTAACAGTTGTGTGCTCATGGCTAAAGTATTAAACACACACACACACACACATACACACTCTCTCTCTCTCTCTCTCTCTCTCTCTCTCTCTTTCTTTCTCTCTCGCTCTCAAGTTTTCTTTTAAGTTCTTATTTTAATGTATGTGTCTTCTCCTCTAAACCGAAAGTATATATGTGTCTATAACCATAGAGATTGGGTTTTGTTTCTTTTCCTTTTATTTATTTATTTTCCTTTTATAGAGTCTTTTTTTCATTGATTCTGCTCTGGATATATTTTTTCTCTGTGAGTGTTCGGCAAACTAGAAAAAAGGGTAAGAGAAAAGAAATTTGAAGTGGTAGCATGCATGTTGCATATTATAGTTTTTATACTTTTGTGCATATTATTTTATCTTCAATTTTTTGTCAATTACTCTTCCATACTTTGAATACTAATGGTCAAGCTTAGCGGAAAGGAGAGGAAGGTACAAGGGATCTACACATGTTTGTTTGAAGTTCAATTGCTTACCATTTTTCTGACAAGGAGGTGAGAGTGGTTGTATCTACCCGGACCTTGCTAATGGTAGGCTTTGTTTTTTGTGTTTTCAGAAGGTGGCTTTAGCAAAGCAGCTAAATCTAAGGCCTGTGGAAGAGTGGTTTTAGTCAAGGTTTTTATTGTTGATAAAGGATATGTAATAGATTCATATGGGCAAGGTGTGTTATCAATTAATTCCTTGAAATTTTCTTTAGTGTAATTCTGTGTATGAGTTTCGTACAATTTGAATTGATTGTTGGGATTGATTTGCTTACTTTTTTTTTTATTTGTTTTGTCCTATCGTTTTTTTCTGGGTTTGAATTGAGTTTTTAAATTGTTTCAGGGTTTTTATGATGAATCCAAAAAATGAAAGCATAATCTCAAAGATATTGGGTGACTTTAGTTAGTAATTATAGGGAAAAAAGGTCCAGTGGTATTGGTTTGTTAGATCCTTTTATTTTCTCCATCTACTCCATTTGCTCCAACTCCTAGAAGATCCATAGGAAGCCAACAGTTCTTTCATTTTCACCATCATCTCCATTTGCTTCTAGGAATACCCTGCTTTTTCTTCTTTTTTTTTTTTTTTTTTCCAGAGCATACCCAAATAGTTATGTTCATTAGTTTTGGCAAAATTCCTAACTTTAAACGGACAAGAAAACGGTTGTGGTGAGTTTGAATTGTTATCAACTGGAATTTTAGGTTGATTTGGTCATTTATAGAGATTGCATTGGGTTGTGATCAGTTGAATGCCCGCTTTGAGAGAAAACATAGGGTCCACTGTAGCTCCGATCGTCCAATGCTGGCTCGCGTAGGTGTTATTTTGCAACTTCGTATGTCTGCTTTGCAACTTCTTATGTCTTATGTCTGCTTTCCAAAAAAAAAAAAAACCATGATATACAAATTGACCATAATTTTTATCATGTTCTATTGTGGCCATGGAAATTTTTAATCTCTTTCATTTTGGTTGAAAGGAACATCGATATGTTCCTTCCCTACATTTCATTTAAACCGAGTGTTGCAGCTTAAAAATGTGAACCATTTTCTATAAAGGTTGTCAAGCTAAAGATGTTATGCATATGGTTAAATCTTTGTTCTTATCATGCGCACTTGCGCAGGGTAAAAAAAATGTTAGTTTTTAGAACTTTTAGAACTTTAGTGATAGCTATTGAAAAATGCTCCTGCCTTTTGATTTATGGAGCACTTATAAGGCACGCATATGGAGTTTTGTTGCGTTAATGCTAAATTTAAGTCCTTATTGAGTTATAACTATTCACAATTGTGCTTTTTTTTTCCCCTTCAGATTGTGGTAGATGTTGTAATCTTTCAAGATCTTTCTATTGAGGAGCCCACATTTGCATAGAGTAAACTTTCATTTGCAATTCAAGGTTGTAGCATGTAACATGGACTGATTGATTTTCGTGTGTTTGTCATTCTCTTTTTTGGTTTATGTTATGACAGTCTAATAAAGTGCATATTAACATGGTCTAATGATCTGCATATTAACATGGTCATCTAATGATCGAAGACTTCTTCTTCTTCTTCTTTTTTTTGTAGTGCCCTTTTGTAGCAAATGAGACTGATATATATATATATATATTTATATTGTTCTGTGAATTTTATTTTAACTCTTAAGAATGTAAGATTTTAATGTTTCATGCAAGATTGTGGTATTTGACATTTAATGCTTTTATATAAAAAAAAATTCACTGGAAATTGTATTAAGTGCCAAGATATGAAAAATTAGTTCTTGATCGAACTTATGCATCGTTTGAATTCGAAAGTGGCTTTAGGAAGCCAATTGTATTAAGACTTTTAGGAGCTTAAGACTTTGTGAATCTATGTCTGAAATAGAACTGAAGTGGGTATTAGGAAGCCAATTATAAGTTCTTGAAGGTTGTAGCTTCACTCTTTAACTGCCCCTATGTATAAAGAAAAAAAAAACACTTTTTATTTATGTACATGTTATATTGTTCGAGTTAAAATCAGTTTTTACAACTTATTTTAAACTTGGAAACTTAACTTCTTTTTTTTTTTTTTTTTTCCGGGTAGTGCCCTTGGGCATGAACAATACACTTGGTAGCAGTGAATGTTGTGTCTCTGTTACTTTATTCTTTATCAGTGATTGATCCCAAGAATAAATTGAGTAGCAGTGAATGTTGTGTCTCTGTTGCTTTATTCTTTATCAGCGATTGATCCCAAGAATAAATTGAGTATCAGTTGCCTTTGTTTAGTTTCTCATGGATTCAAATATGCATGCATCTCCAATACTTTGGTTGCAATTCTAGGTGTGGTATTTTGGAAATTTTTACGGACCATGTTCTTCTATATTTGTTATTAAATACATGTGTAAAAAAAAGGTACATTGAGTTAGTTACTAGCCAAACACACGTATGATTAGAATTGCTGCTAAAGTGTGATCAGAAGTTGATAAACTATTGGCACCATATCCATTACTACTTTACTGATGTTAGATGTTAGTTATATTTTTATTGTAAGCACAATTCATAGCAATTTTAAGTGTCACATTCATGGTTTGAATTGCTCGGAAGTGGCTTTAGCCACGGGCAATATCTAGTATATATTATATGTAAGTGTGTGAGTGTAGCATATATATAGAGACCCGAGAGAGACGTTAGTGTGTGTGTGTGTGTGTGTATGTGTGTGTGTGTGTGTGAGAGAGAGAGAGAGAGAGAGAGGGAAAGAAAAGAAAACAAAAAGAAAACCCAAAAAAACACCCCCAAGCTCGCTCACTAACTCACCACGCCACCACCCCCTCTCTGCCCCTCAACCTCTCTGCCCCCTTCCGTCTCACCTCATCACACACACACAAAGCCCGCAGCAAGGAGAAGAAGGAAAGGAGAAAGAGAGAGCTGTGAGAAGTCGTGGGAGACGTCAAGACCGAACCAAGGATGGTAAAGCCTCTGCACCCTCATCTCTGTATTTCTATACACTAAGACACACTCAGACAAACTCGCACACACTCATGTACACCCTCGAACAGACCATAGACCCCCCGCCATGGCCGGACAATCATTGAAGCTCGTACGAGCTCGGTTTTTGGATCGTCACTAAAACACACAAAACCAACGCCAAAATGACCCTAACGACCCCCTTAAGATTCTCGATGAACGGCTCGAAGCTTAGACCACGTTTGGTTGCCCTACGATCTAATTATTCTTTTATGGTCGAGTCTGTTTTTGCCCCCGTACGGACAGAGCGTTAAGATTTAGTCTTCAAGACCTATACCATTAGATCGGGCTCGTTAGACACTCGATTTCGACATAAAGTTTGCGTATCTTCGTTAAGATTTGAGTGAGTTATGATCGATTGAAGTTTTAGGGTGTAAAACGTATATATATACGAATTATATATATATATATATACTGCGTGTTTTATCTTCAGGAGGAAGATGAGTTGAGTTGGTTAGGGGCTGTTTGGCAAAACAGCCTATGGGTTAGCTTCTGTGTGTTGGAAATTTGGGTTGCCAAACAAGAGCCTTACATATTTAGATATTAATTGATTTAGTATTAATCTTGTTTTATTTATATTAATCATGTTTAATTAACATTTTAAAATTTTAAATTATTTACTAAATATGATTAGTGAATAATTAACTTTGTACTAAAAATTTAATAATCTATATTAGTATTAAACTAGTAACTATATACATATAGTATTAACTATTTAAGTAAATAGTTATTTAAATTAGTTCAAAATAGTTTTAAATATTATTATATAGTTTTTAATATTCTGAAAAATAATACTTAAATATGTATCATATTCTGAAAATATATTTTATCAATTAATTAGTATACTTATTATTTATTTGATTTAAATAAATAATCAAAATTAGTTTTAAAGGGTAATAATTAGGTATAAAATACCTAATGACCATTTTAAAAATGTAGAAAATTATGTTGATTTTTCCAATGCCTAACGACCTCATTATATAAATTATTTATTTATAAAACCCAAACTTTAGCATTTTATTTAATTAATATGGACCCGTTTGCTTGTCCTTAATTATTTTAAATACCAAACGAGTCCCGAAAATTATGGGAAAAATATCACTAGCCTATTTGTCACGCCCCGACGTAGCATAAATAAGGAAAGCGTTTAATTTCCTTTATGGACCCGTAGGTCGCGACAGTTTGAAGGATCGAATCCGTCCCAAACGTCAAACAACAAAACATAATAATCAGAGTAAAGCAATCAAGACTTACAAAAACTTTCTAATTTATTACATCTTATGAACCGAGGTCAACTAAGGCACAGACCGCCTTGAAAATAAAATAATATCTTAAAGTCTGTTACAGTCATCCTTAAAACAAAACAGTTTAAGACTCAAACAAATAAACTTAAAGCATATAATAAACAGTTTCTTTATTCCAACAGCAGCCACCTCAATTAGCGTAGTCATATGTTTCCTCCTGGTTAAAACCTGAAAAGCCTGAACACGAATGTCCAGGACGCATCAACGTCGTCAGCTTCAAGAAGCTGGTGAGTATTAAAAACATGACTTTGAATGTAAAGCATACCCATTTACCTTTTTCCATTATTAAATTACGGAAAGAATTTATTTTATAAAACAACAAGGAATATAATAAAAGTCTTTCCTTCATAAATACAGATACTCGTGAAATGAGACAATGCACCACACTCATCTCGCCGACTCTTTTCTCTCGACATCCACTACAACCCACTATCCTACTCCTGGTATCTTTGAAACACTCAGATAGCCACACTTTAGCAACGGGGCGCCAGGGAGTGTCCAGTTTGCCTCACACTTTGGTCCGGGGTACCAGGGAGTGTCCAATGCCTCACACTTTGAATACCCTAATCGCCATGCAAATACCGGGGCAACCCCTCACACAGTATCCAGACTTGAGTTATCAGGGAGTGTCCGTAGGCCACACTTTAGCACTACCATGGGTGCCAGGGAGTGTCCGAGTTTGGCTTCACACACTTTAACGCTTCCATGGGCGTCAGGGAGTGTCCTTATTTGCCACCGTCGCATTTCAAAGATACCCTCTTCCACAATCGCAACCACAACCACAACCACAACCACAACCACAAACTCCTACTCAACCACAACCACAACCACAAACACAAACTCATACCCTTTCCACACTACCATTACTCTTTTCCACACAGACTGACACCCATATGCATGTACCACTGACCCACATGAATGGTATGCACTTAAGTGAAAACAACAATGCTGAATTAAAGGAACAACACGCGTACGGGAATTAATGAGTCATACTACAATGTTTTAATCATTGAAACATAACCAAATGGAGTTCTGATTAACCAAGTTTCCCAAACAGAACCTCACCAGTATATAAATTTCATCCAAACAGTCCCTTAATAGAAAAACAGACAAAACAGAAACTGCAATACCTCGCGCGCGCGGGCCGCTCGCGCGAAGGCTCGCTCGCGCGGGCCGCTCGCGCGATAAGCCCATTTTCCTTTATTTAATAAACTTTTCTGTCTGCCTGAGGAAAGCAAGGTCGCGTGCGCGGATCGCTCGCGCGAAGGGGTTATCGCGCGACCCTCGCTCGCGCGACCAGCCAATTTTCAAATATATATATATAAACTCTTACGTCTGCCTAGGGAAGCCTACCTCGCGCGCGCGGGCCGCTCGCGCGATACTCGCGCGCGCGATCGTGGCGCGAGATGAAGCTGAGGCTTCGTCTTCTTCGCAGAAACTGCCCTGTTTCAGCTTAAGGGGTCCAAAATGACCCATTTTGGAATTCTAAAGTATATAGGACATGTAATATATGGTTCTCTTCGGTTTTTCACAAGGATTAAGAATCTAAAGTCAATTTAACACCAATTGATTCATAGCTCTCTAATTTTAGGAAAAACTAAAATATGTCAAAACTTCATTTTTAATATACTTTCTTATATGAACGAATTGGGTTCTAAAACTTCAGACATAACATCAATGAGGTATAATCTTTCATAATCAACTCTAAAAACAAGTTTTGGTTAAGTTTTGAAAATCTTGATTTCTCAAGCTATGAATTTCAACGTTAAATCATCAATGGAGGTTGACAAAATTGAAACAATACACAGCATATAAGTATGAGATTACATTCTTAGTGAGTTAGAAATACTCACTGGGATTAAGAGCAAGGGTGTTGTTGAGAAAGAAATTAGAATTAAGCAATCCCAATAGAAACTTCAAGCTTGAAACTATGGAGGAAATAAGCTTCTTCTCTCTAAAATTTTCAGTGGTTTAAACTCTCAAGCTCACTCTAAACTCTCTGCACTCTCTCTTTTCTCTCAGCTTTTCAGAATGTGTAATGTGAGAGGTGTGTGTATGATGGAGTACATATAGAGAGCCAAATGGAAGAACTTGGGGACCAAGCCTCTTGTTGATTACTCAACAATTGATTTAAATTAGTAAATATCTAATCAAACTGCAGGTATACAAGGTCTTATACATACGTATATGTATATAGATCATCTGTAGAAGGATTGAAAGGGTGTTATAGGTTAGTAGGGGTCAAATAGTGTTGTTTGGGAATTCAAGCTTATGGCCTAGCAATACACACACACATAAAGCATTGCCAAACAAGGCCTAAGCCAATGATCACTTGCCATAAATGGCAATAAAGTAAATGTCCAAATCGGTCACTTCCAAAATCTGTGGAAGTTAAACACAACATGGACAGTTTTGGACATAAACTGGTATTTTCGGGGTGCGGTGGTCACCACAAAAATACAGAAAATTCATTTTACTGCAAGAAATGGTTTTCTGGTTTTATAAAAATACTGTTTGAGTCAAAAGGAAATATTTCCACCGTTTTGAAATACAGACTTTGAAATCCACACAGGTATTACTAATTTTGTAAAATTGCAGTTTGGCCTCCAATAGAATTTAAATGTGAATTAGATAAGACATTAATATTCCAAACAAGTGACTGGAATTAAAATAAAAGCAGACCATGCTAATAGAATTTAAATATGCCAATGTAAATACACATAAATTAAATATGGACATGAATTTTAAATTAAATGAAAATGCAGGTTATTACACTATTTTAAGGTCTAGTATTTAGTAAAAATATTTCTAAGGACCTCTTGTCCTTCTAAATTATATTTTATAATTAGAGGACTCCGAAGACTATAAATATATAAATAGGACTTCGATAATTTATAATAAATAAACCGTAGTTCAGAAAAATACGCGGTCAGTTCCCAGAGTCTTAGAATAATGTCTAAAATTATTCCCTTGAGTTTGGAGATCTTTTGACACAGTAAAAAATACAGAGTATCTGTAGGGCCTACACTGATATAGAAAACCTTGCCTTTTATGTGACGGACTCCGATTTGAGTCTAGTCAATGGCGTTGGACTTAGAATGACACGTAGATCACTACCTTGAGGTTTATATCCTCAATTGGCATAATTATCATTATGCCCCTATCATTTACACATACATTTCATCACCGTTATTCTATTATACGTTGTAGGATTGTGACTTATCTGCTGTTCCGAGAGTCATAAGCTTGTCAAGACATCCAGGTGAGTGTTTCTAATCTCACTCTCAATATACATAATGACTGCTAGAGTATTTATATGTATATTCCATACGTATAATGGTTATTCGATGTGCCTTGATGTTTACGTTATATATATATGTTATGGAATTGATTGCTATGAGACAAGCATGTTAAATATTACTATGATATATTGATAAGTAGTAAAAGAAAAGAACTATATGTGATAGTCGTGATGAATAATCGATTATGGAACGTTAGTTGGTACATTTTGTATATCAATGTTGATTATATGAGCGCGTTGTTATTATTGCTTTGATAACCATGCCTAAATGTACAAATGAAGAAAAGAGCATGTTAATGATTTCATTTGTATGTCTTACATAATGTAATTACGTTATCAAGAATCATGTAACTGAATGTCACATCATGCTGTCAGTACACGTAGTCAATGTCAGTAACTCTGGCCAAGTGAGGTCATGAGTTAAAGTAATTGGGAGTCTTGGGAAGTATGAGTTGATATAATTGAGATTCTTGCATCGTGAGTCAAAAGTTGTTATGATTTGGAAACCACTCGAGATGATAAAGAGATGTGATAATGGGACAGTATGATTGAAATACTGAATATTGTGATTGTAATAGTAAGAGAACAGTTAGAGATGCTATTGTACCAGTCGTCCGGGAAAAATGCCGGAGATGGTATATGTGTCTGGGTTTACCGTCATACTGCTTAGCAGTTAATGCTCTAATGTACTAGTCGTCCGAGGGGTTTTGCCGTGGATAGTATACACGTTGTATGGGTTGCTGTCGTGTTGTATAACATGCGCTAGTCAGTTACTAATGTACTGTCCTCTGTGGTGAGTTTCTGTGATAGTGCACATGATGAGTGCCTTTGCCGCTATGCTTGCCATTTCGCAGTTAGTATTCTGACGTGCAACTCGTCTGGTGGTGATACACCAGTGAGGGTATAGATGATCGAGCCAATTCCGCCATCGTGCTATTTAGATTATGAGGCCCTAAGGCGACGATGTTACTATAAGGCTGTAAGGCAATGATGTTACTATGAGGCCGTAAGGCGACGATGTTATTATGAGGCCGTAAGGCGACGATGTTACTATGAGGCCGTAGTGCAATGATATTAAGTATGAAATGAGTATTAGAGTGCGTAGTGAAAGCGTGGTTTGTATTATGAAAGTAAGTTCAGAATAAGTTGTCGTTGTGGATTTTATAACCCGATGCTATTGAGTTGCATTGGTCGTGGGATTTCATATCCCAAAGTTTGGGTTTTGGGTTCATTGAGTACGCATTTACATGCACGAGCATAATGGAAATGAGAAATTGATTAATATGAATATACTGTTATGATTTTGAGAACTAAACAAGCATGTTATGAATCATATTAAACTTGTAATCTGGTTAATGGTAGATGTTTGGTTAACTGTATTACATATTGGTTGATACCTTTGCTATGTCCGTGTGAGCAACGTCAATCGATAATGGAATAACTGCATCCTAAGATGCAAAGTAATAACGTGAGATGAGTAGTTAGTGTATGTATATTGGTGGTGAATATAGTTATGAACGCCTACTCAGCTTTGTTGCAAAGCTGACGGTATATTATGCCTGGACAATCCAATGTCCAAATTTTCTTGCAGGTTGGTCAGAGAACAATTCAGTCTTGAGAGTGAGATGCTAAGGAACTCTGGAAGTGTAGAGCTAGACTGAAGACCAAAGATAGCCGCCAATCTTGTATTTATAATAATCTCTTGTATTAGTATTGAGACCTATGTTTTGTAATCATTTTAATTGTTCAGATTAAAGTTTAAGTTATGAATAACTTTCTTCCCTTTACTTTCATATTGTTTTTAGTGTTAGAGGACATGACGACTTTCAATCAAGTCATTCCCTATGGGTCCAAAAAGAAAATTTTAAAATTTTCCTATTTTTGGCTACTCCGGGGCGTGACAGGATTTTTGGTATCAGAGCCTAGGTTTAGGAGTTCACCCTTTGTTCGCACTCTTAAGTTAAGAATCGTAAGATGTTCTGGAGTTAGTAACCGATGCTAAGATTGTTTTCACTCGAACAGGTAGCATAGAGTACCAAAGAGAGCATGACGATGAAGATGGAGAGCATAGGACCACAATGAACATGAAGGTCACTTCCTGAGGTACAGCCCGTTTTGGTGCTACCATCAGGCACAGTGCCCGTAAGAAGATAGGAAGGTTGATGCAATGTTTTTTCTGTGAGAGACATGTCCCTAAGATTGCGTATCATAGAGTCGTAGTACCACGTGCGATGTCAATAGAGGTGGACGAGATTCCTCGCACTTTTTAAAACCTTATGACAGTTGATCAAGGAGATTCACACACCGAGATAGTACCTTTTGTGATCCCCGCCAGCCCAATAGAAAGTTCGGATGATGGAAAGATAGATCTAGCTAAGGAGGATATGATAGATGATGGGACGTGGTACTTGTACGATCCTGATTGGCCAATAGGTTAGGAGAATGAACGATGGATGTCATGGACCCCTAGAGGAGATCATGACTTCAGAAGGAATACCACAACTAGAAGACTTAATGCCTTAGTTAGTTTCATCTTTCGATTAGTATTGGATTGGGAATATAGTCTCACATTGTGGCAGAAGTATGTGTTTAGATTCTAGTAGAAGTTGTATTAGAACCCCTCTTATATAATATATATTTTTTATTAATGAAAACCTATTTCGATCCATCTTTTACTTGTGATAACTGAGATGTTTACCTAGATGCGTACTATTTGTAAATCGTATATTTCTTCTTATACATTCTGATTAAAAAGGATATAAGATTGACCATTAGATGATAGCCGATTAGTATACATATATAGTCAACTTATATTGTTTAGATGAAGTGACTTGTCATATCAACCAAAAATTTAGGCACTGGCGAACTTCCTGAGATAGAACTCGGAATAGTCAGCATGGCCTAGAGTCTTGAAAGATAGTAAGAATAGGACCAGCTTAACCTTTGAGTTGCGTAATATACGTGACGTCTTGTAACCTTAGTCTTAGAATTAGATATGCATTCGTGGACCTTATGCATTGAACAACCCTTATAGGTTAAGATTGTATGGTATTGATATGATCATTGCATTCGCTATATGCTATGCATTTGCTTAAGAATGAGATAGGATGTGATTAACCAATTAGACACCGATTCATATGTAGGAAACCTTAAACATCCCCTACGTACACCATGGTCAGATCAACTCGAGCAATCCAATATGAACCAAGTGGATCTACTGACCCAATACCTTCCGGAATGGACCCAACGGCGTATTTGCAGCATTTCTTCAAAGGTTAGAGCACATCAACAATAACCACAACAACAACAATAGTAATAAGCCTAGCAATGGAAACGAAGTACCAGTACACCAGACAAGAATCAAACAACTAAAAGGATTTCGCTCTCTCCAACCAAAAACCTTTAACGGATTAGAGGGAGCATGGCAAGCCGAACAATGGATTCGCCAGATGGATTTGATATTCGAAACGATCAATTATAGTGACGACGAGAAAAGACGCTTAGCCGTTTTCCAGCTGACATTCGCAGCAGCCGACTGGTGGGATTCAAAGAAGGCGACCCTCGGAGAAGAATACATCCGAAGAATGACCTGGACGGAATTCAAAGAATTATTCCTAGAGAACTACTTTTCCCAGACTGAGAGGAACAAAAAGAGAAAGAATTCATTGATCTGGTCCAAGGAAACCAAACTGTGAGCGAGTACACTATACAATTCAAACGACTATCCCGATTCGCATATCAGATGATTGACATGCCAGAGAAGAAAAATCGAAAGTATCACCAAGGACTTTCCATACAACTTCAACGATCGATTCTTGGTCATATGAACCAATCATTCAAAGTCCTGATGGGAATGGCAAACGGTTTTTGAGGAAATCATTAATCGAGAACAAGAACTATTTGAGAACCGATCACCCCCGCTGAGACTCAACCAAGGACAGAAGCAAACCCCTGATCAAGAATTCCCAAAGAGTGACCAATTTCTCTAAACAAATCCAAGAAAGAGGCTGAAGAATAATCACCATAAGTACAAAGGACATAAAGATGGTGAAAGGAAAACTGACACAGTAATAGCATCAGTTCAACGCAAAACACGCCAACATTGTTTCAACTGCAGAAATCGCGGACATCACTTCAACGAATGCCCAACATCAAAACAAATCGGAGGACAAGGATCACAATGTTCCAACTATGGTGGGACATACCACATCTACCAGAATTGTCCAAGACAAGGAATAAGTAACACCACTCAAAAGCAGTCAAAATGGAACAGCCGAACAAGCAAACCATCAACCAAGAGGGATTAAGCAGAACGACACCAAGGACAGAGAATATAACACTCCAGCAACTCAACCATGTAATGTCGATGCTTCTGTTTCCTCACAAGGATGGCGACCGTTCATAGTAGTACTAAGAATAGTGGACTCAGCTAGTATGATCGATAGAGTTTTCACGGTCATAGAATCTGATATAAGATCAGAACTTTTGTAAGTTGGGTAGGACTAGCCGCTTCTAGATTTCGGGGACGAAATCTCTTGTAAGTTGGGTAGATTGTAGTACCTGTAAAATCCGTAGTACTTTATTTATGTAATTTCCTAATTTCTAAGTCTAATCTTGTATATTAATTACATGTTTTAATATTTAATTGGTCATTTATATTATAACTATATGTTGTATCACATATTCGTGGTCACCTAATTTATTATTATAGATTATTTAATGTAATCGTTGTCGCTTTAATTTATAATTATAAGTTATATTATGTTCATTGTCGTTTAATGTGGTAACTATAGGTTATGATATATAAATTTTATTGTCGAGGCTTTAATTGTAGATATATGAATCCAACCCCGTGTGTTAATATATTATATTATATTTTAATATTTAGTTGTTGCTTAATTATTTGCTATAAGTTATTTAAATATTCATTGTCATTCAAGAATTATAGCTACAAGATATATTATAAATTCGTTGCTGCTAATTTTATAATTATGCGTTATAGTACATATTTTGCTGTCACTTAAATTTAGAATATATATACCCGACCTTGTATATTAATATTGCGTATTTTAATATTTCATGTTGATTAATCTTTAACTTTAGGATATATCGGATATTTGCTGCACATTTATATTTGTAAATTGTAGATTTTATTATCCGTTGTTGCTAAATATTTTAATCATAGTTATAGTATATTATTTGGACCTAATAGTCCCGAGACTATAGTCATAATTATTATTATTAATATCGACGTTTCTAATTTAAACCCCGGACTGTAAATTACAGACTCAACGTGTAATTAACAGACCCAGACTAACTTACACGCAGACCCGTAGAAACTGGTATTATCAATGTAGTACACCAACCCTCTCACCTTTATGTCACACCCACCCATCACTTTCACTACTCCTACACTCAACCCCCAAATCTTTCCCAAGGATTCCCTAACCTTACCCACTTACACACTTAACTATCACCTTACCATCACACACCCCCATGCTCCTCACCAACCACATCACCCCATCACCGCCACTGCCCTTACTGCCCCCCTCTGTGACTCGTAACAACCACACAAGTCCCCACACACACGTTATATACACATATGCTGCTTACACACACACCACTACTACCTCACTTTCCCCCCAAACCATCAACCCCCATCACCCTTACTGCCACCCTCCTCACCTCACCACTGCCTCTCCCATACACACATGCACACACCCACGTTTTTATATATGTATGTAGTGAGTATGTCTGTATGTATTATATATATATATATATGAATGTACAGTATGTATATGTATTATATATATTATATGTAAGTGTGTGAGTTTAGCATATATATATATATAGAGAGACCCGTTAGAGACGTTAAAGAGAGAGAGAGAGAGAGAGAGAGAGAGAGAGAGAGGGAAAGAAAAGAAAACAAAAAGAAAACCCAAAAAACACCCCCAAGCTCGCTCACTAACTCACCACGCCACCACCCCCTCTTTGCCCCTCAACCTCTCTGCCCCCTTTCCTCTCACCTCATCACACGCACACAAAGCCCGCAGCAGGAGAAGAAGGAAAGGAGAAAGAGAGAGCTGTGAGAAGCCGTGGGAGATGTCAAGACCGAACCAAGAACGGTAAAGCCTCTGCACCCTCCTCTCTGTATTTCTACACACTAAGACACACTCACACAGACTCGCACACACTCATGTACACCCTCGAACATACCATAGACCCCCCGCCATGGCTGGACAACCATTGAAGCTCGTACGAGCTCGGTTTTTGGGCCGTCACCAAAACACACAAAACTAATGCCAAAATGACCCTAACGACCCCCTTAAGATCCTCGATGAACGGCTCGAAGCTTAGACCACGTTTGGTCGCCCCACAATCGAATTATTCTTTTGTGGTCGAGTCTATTTTTTCCCTCGTACGGACAAAGCGTTAAGATTTAGTCTTCAAGACCTATACTATTAGATCGGGCTCGTCGAGGCGCTCAATTTTGACATAAAGTTTGCGTATCTTCGTTAAGATTTGAGTGAGTTATGATCGATTGAAGTTTTGGGGTGTAAAACGTATATATATATATATGAATTATATATATATACTACGTGTTTTATCTTCAGGAGGAAGATGAGTTGAGTTGGTTAGGGGCTGTTTGGAAAAATAGCTTATGGGTTAGCTTCTGTGTGTTGGAAATTTGGGTTGCCAAACAAGAGCCTTACATATTTAGATATTAATTGATTTAGTATTAATCTTGTTTTATTTATATTAATAATGTTTAATTAACATTCAGATTTGGATTCATATCATAAGGATCCGACATTTTTTTTTACGTGCTGGTTGTCGAGCAACCTAACGCACTAACCCTTCTCTTTTATCCGGGCTTGGGACATAAGGCTTGGTTTGGTTTGGTTTAGTTTGGTTAATGTTTAATTAACATTTTAAAATTTTAAATTATTTACTAACTATGATTAGTGAATAATTAACTTTGCACTAAAAATTTAATAATCTATATTATTATTAAACTAGTAACTATATACATATAGTATTAACTATTTAAGTAAATAGTTATTTGTCTTAAATTAGTTCAAAATAGTTTTAAATATTATTATATAGTTTTTAATATTCTGAAAAATAATACTTTAATATGTATCATATTCTGAAAATATATTTTATCAATTAATTAGTATACTTATTATTTATTTAATTTAAATAAATAATCAAAATTAGTTTTAAAGGGTAATAATTTGGTATAAAATACTTAATGGCCATTTTAAAAATGTAGAAAATTATGTTGATTTTACCAACGCCTAACGACCTCGTTTTATAAATTATTTATTTATAAAATCCAAACTTTAGCATTTTATTTAATTAATATGAACCCGTTTGATTGTCCTTAATTATTTTAAATACCAAACGAGTCCCGAAAATTATGAGAAAAATATCAATAGCCTATTTTAAGGTCTATTATTTAATAAAAAATTTCTAAGGACCTCTTGTCCTTTTAAATTATATTTTATAATTAGAGGACTCCGAAGACTATAAATATATAAACAGGACTTCGATAATTTATGATAAATAAACCGTAGCTCAGAAAAATACGCGGTCAGTTCCCAGAGTCTTAGAATGATGTCTAGAATTATTCTCTTGATTTTGGAGACCTTTTGACACAGCCAAAAATACAGAGTATCTGTAGGGCCTACACTGATATAGAAAACCCTGCCTTTTATGTGACGGACTCCGATTTGAGTCTAGTCAATGGCGTTGGACTTAGAATGACACGTAGATCACTACCTTGAGATTTATATCCTCATTTGGCATAATTTTCATTATGCCCCTATCATTTACACATACATTTCATCACCGTTATTCTATTATAAATTGTAGGACTGTGACTTATCCGCTGTTCAGAGAGTCATAAGCTTGTCAAGACATCCAGGTGGGTGTTTCCAACCTCAGTCTCCATATACATAATGACTGCTAAAGTATTTGTATGTATATACCGTACGTATAATGGTTATTCGATGTGCCTTGATGTTTACGTTATATATATGTTATGGAATTGATTGCTATGAGACAAGCATGTTAGATATTACTATGATATATTGATAAGAAGTAAAAGAAAAGAACTATATGTGATAGTCGTGATGAATAATCGATTATGGAACGTTAGTTTGTATGTTTTGTATATCAATGTTGATTATATGAGCACATTGTTATTATTACTTTGATAACCATGCTTAAATGTACAAATGAAGAAAATAGCATGTTAAGGATTTCATTTATATGTCTTACATAATGTAATTACGTTATCAAGAATCATGTAACTGAATGTCACATCACGCTGTCAGTACAAGCAATTAATGTCAGTGACTCCGGCCAAGTGAGGTCGTGAGTTAAAGTAATTGGGAGTCTTGGGAAGTATGAGTTGATATAATTGAGATTCTTGTATCGTGAGTCAGAAGTTGTTATGATTTGGAAACCATTCGAGATGATAAAGAGATGTGATAATGGGATAGTATGATTGAAATACTGAATATTGTGATTGTAATAGTAAGAGAATAGTTAGAGTTTCTATTGTACCAGTCGTCCGAAAAAAATGTCGGAGATGGTATATGCGTCTGGATTTACCGTCGCACTGCTTAGTAGTTAGTGCTCTAATGTACTAGTCGTCCGAGGTGTTTTGCCGGGGATAGTACACACGTTGTATGGGTTGCCGTCGTGCTGTATATCATGTGCTAGTTAGTTACTAATGTACCGTCCTTTGTGGTGAGTTTCCATGATAGTACACATGATGCGTGCCTTTGTCGCCATGCTTGCCGTTTTGTAGTTAGTATTCTGACGTGCAACTCGTCTGGTGGTGATATACCAGCGAGGGTATAGACGATTGAGCCAATTCCGCCATTGTGTTATTTGGATTTTGAGGCCGTAAGGCGACGATGTTACTATAAGGCCGTAAGGCGATGATGTTACTATGAGGCCATAAGGCGACGATATTATTATGAGGCCGTAAGGCGACGATGTTACTATGAGGCCATAGGGCAATGATGTTAAGTATGAAATGAGTATCAGAGTGCGCAGTGAAAGTGTGGTGTGTATTATGAAAGTAAGCTTAGAATAAGTTGCCGTTGGTGGTTTTATAACCCGATGCTATTGAGTTGCATTGGTCGTGGGATTTCATATCCCAAAGTTTGGGTTTTGGGTTCATTGAGTATGCATTTACATGCACGAGCATAATGGAAATGAGAAATTGATTAGTACGAATATATTGTAATGATTTTGAGAACTAAACAAGCATGTTATGAATCATATTAATCCTGTAATCTGGTTAATGGTAGATGTTTGGTTAACTGTATTACACGTTGGTTGATACCTTTGCTATGTCCGTGTGAACGACGTCAATCGATAATGGACTAACCGCATCCTAAGATGCAAAGTAATAACGTGAGATGAGTAGTTAGTGTATGTATATTGGTGGTGAATATAGTTATGAACGCCCACTTAACTTTGTTGCAAAGCTGACTGCATATTACGCCTGGACAATCCAATGTCCAGATTTCCTTGCAGGTTGGTCAGAGAACAATTCAGTCTTGAGAGTGAGATGCTAAGGAACTCTGGAAGTGTAGAGCTAGACTGAAGACCAAAGATAGCCGCCAATCTTGTATTTATAATAGTCTGTTGTATTAGTATTGAGACCTGTGTTTTGTAATCATTTTAATTGTTTAGATTAAAGCTTAAGTTATGAATAGTTTTCTCCCCTTTACTCTCATGTTGTTTCTAGTGTTAGAGGACATGATGGCTTTCAATCAAGTCATTCCATATGGGTCCAAAAAGGAAATTTTAAATTTTTCCTAATTTTGGCTACTCCGGGGTGTGACACAATCTGCCTCATGCGGATTAGGGCACGTGTAAAAAATGTTACAAGAGTCCAAGTACATTAATTTGCAAAGAAACATGCGAATTACTAAGAATCGCATGTGTTTACAACATTAAACAACTCTATTGTTACAAAACAGCCCCCAAGGGTAAAATGGTAATTAATAAGTGTAGACACCCCAATTTTGACCAACCGTCGAATTTAGGAGAGTGTCACCTCCGTATCCGATGATGACAAGGACCGAAAAATTGAAGTATTCCAAGCTCTTCAGAAAATCTCCAAAACGCGATAAAATTTCACAGAAAGAGGAAAAATACCAGGTATTTAGGAGAATTCAGGTATAAGACATGATTTTTGGAAAGGATCTTAAAAAATAATTCGTTTCAAAAAGGGGAAAGACCTAAAAAGGGGAATCTCAGCTTAAAACTGCACACGGCAGACTGCCACGGCACTGACTGAGTGCCGCGCGGCAGTCAGAGAGTGCCGGCCCGGCATTCACCAAGTGCCGCCACAAATTTCTGACTGTCGTTCACTTTTAAAGTCTGTATTTTGCAGTGCAATACGTATGCGTATGCAAATAAGAACAAAAAACTGACAAAGTAAGACTGACAAAAACGCGGCAATCCATTAATTGCCGCGGCATTTGATGAATGTCGTGCGGCAGTCATGGAGTGCCGTGACGGCATTCATGAACTGCCGCAGCGGCAGTCACGGACTGCCGCGACAGTTTCTGTACTGCCGCGCTGGGCAGCAGTCTGCCTAATTTTAGAAAGTACACATTGTACCACCAAATGAGATGCTTACACATGTCTTTTACTCCGAATTCACTGAAAATACTTGGTAGTTTTTGTCTATATAAGAAGAGGTATCTTCATGGAGAAAGAGGGGGGACCAACCAAGAGAAAAATATTGGGGGGAATTTGAAAAGGGGAGAACAACACATACAAAAAATACACTACCATTACACCAACATTTTAGAGAGAAAAGAGAGAGTTTAGAAAAAAACTAGGAGGAAGAGCTTGGAAGATCTTCAAAGAAGAAAAACTTTGAGGATAGTTGGAGGTGATCCTCTAACCATAAGTTGTTTTATTTGCATTCTTTCCTTTGGATCCTCAAACTATTTTGTTTTCTTTGCTTCATTTCTTTTATTGTTCATACTTCCCTCTTTGAGACTATTGGAGATCCTCAATATCTCTCTTGAAATCTCTTGAATGTGATCTTTTGAATCCCATGTAAGCTTATACTTCACATGGGAGTCAAAGTTTGATCATCACTTTTTTATAAGTAAATAGATGGATCCAAGTCCATGCTTATGACTTGAGTCCTCTAGCTTGATGTGTCATGGAATCCCTTCTATATTCCTTTGAGACCCATGAGTATTAGCCATATCTTCATCTCCAATGACCATCAAGTGGTAGGAGAAAGTATTTTGGGTCTAAACTCATCCCTATGGTTTTGATTCATCATCTTGAGATTTCATGGAGTTTATCCATACTTCACTTGAAATCAATAAATATGAAGGTCTTTAGCCTCCAATGACCATCAAATGGTAGGAGAAGTGGTTTGGTTTAACCCAACTTCATGGTTTAATAGTTGGGGTTACCAAATAAAAATTGAACTTGACCAACAAAAACAGTGAGTTCACAAACTGTTTTTGATCAAAGATTTTTAGTTCCAAATCTAACCGTTGAAATCAAGTGAAACCAACGGGAAAGTGTCAATAACACAATGTTCTACCACTGTAATTTTTGTTTTAAGTTGGTTTCATGTTTAGAAGGGTTTGATCATGGGTTTTGTGAGTTAATTACAATCTGTCCAGAGTCTCAGAATAGTTTCAGAACAGTAAAACGTTTTTGAAATTAGTAAATCAAAGCTTCAATAAGGTGTTTGGGACCCAAAATAAATTTTTCCATGTAATTTAATGTGTTAGGAAAGCCCCCTAAAAAGAATGAAGCATTTCGGATTATTTTACTATTTTTTAAAAATCAAACAAAATCTCTGGACAGAGAGTTGTACATCTCTGAGTGGTGTCTGGTGTTTGTCCTTTTCCCAGAGATCCGACCGTTGAAACCTTGATTTCCTTTTTGATTTGGAAACTAGACTCACAGGGGCATCTCGTGTCCAAAATTCACCAAGATCAAACCATGGGAGATATGCTTTTTATTTCTTTTAAGTTCTGGTCTGCTCTCTGCAATTTTCAGAGTTTTATGACACATTTGACCAACTTTGTAAATAATGGTCCAAATGACTTTTCTATGACCTAGGGCTTAAACCATGCTTTAAAAATGATTAGTTGAGCTTGAATCCAAAGTTTAAGAGTATTTCATAGTTTATCCTTGTCCATGTACATATTCATCCATATGGTTTGACACTTATAATTAAGACTTATTTGCTTTGGATTTAATTACATTAGATAGATGTAAGCTCGAAATTTAGGATTGTTATTTCTAACATCGTATTTTGCATATCATGTGGACTAACCCTTTGTTTTGTAGCGCTATTAAGGTACGATTTCTCGATCCCTTTCTAGTTTATTAAATTTCTTGATTTTATTTGATTTTTGACCTTATGCGCGACACCTTAGAGTTAAGATTTGCCTTATGTGTATACGTGATTAGAGACTCTTTTTTAGGATTTTCTTTTGTTCGCATGCATTGCACGTTTACTATCACTGCTGGATCCCGGGTAAGTTCATTTGTTCTCTATTGCATATCATATCGCTTGCTACCTGGATTATGTGGCTTTTGAATGGTATTTTGTCAATTGCAATTTTTACACCCTTTGGACATGCTTTTGTGATGTATATGTATATAAATATTAGTTGAGGGCATGCTTAGATTAATAAATTTGATTAAAAGGATGTTGAGTAGAGGCCTATCGCAAGATAGGATGAGAGAGGGTGTTTTAGTCCGACGGGCTCCTTCCTCTCTCATTCCATAATCCCCGGACCTAGTTAATCTTTGGTTTCGCAAACGATCAGTTTCCTTTCAAAATGGTTTCTTAATTTTCCTTTTAAAAATTAAGTGGCGACTCATTTGTTTTTAAAAATTGATTTTGAAAAGCTGTGGGTAAGAAAAATGCGATATCCACAATAAGGTATAGTAAATTTTATACCAAAAGATGGATTTTTGAGTCCCGGTTCCAACGCAAAAAATGGCGCACAAATTCAAGTTTTCTAGAGTGAGTTATGTCCGTTTCTGTAAAAGTCGTCGGTGCTAATTCTGGACCAGCGGATCGATCCACCCAAAACCAGATCGATCTGGATCTAGCAGATTGTCATTTCTGGTTCATCCAGAAGCTCTGGATCGATCCTCTCAAGCCCCGGATCGATCCGGTTCCTGCAGAACCCAATTTTTGACAGAAAACTTCTGCTAAACCTGATCAAACATACCCAAATCATCCTCAAATCTCATGGAAACCTCAAGAACCATTCCAAGCCTATTCCCAAACATGTTTTTATCATAAACCAAAGATGTAGAACATACACACACTCAAAATTTAATCAAATCACCATGAACACAACTCCTTTTTGATTTCAAACAAGTTGTGAAACTTGAAACTCACTCCTTATCAAGAATTCATTAAACTTGTTGATCGTGAACTCAAAACTAAAACCAACATCATCCATAGAAATAGAACTTGTCTACAACACTTGCGACGCATCCGGTCATGCCGAGATGGTACCACGCCATACTTTATCCATACTCATAGTTATGACCCAAGAAAATACAAGGAATTCACAAGGGTTACTACAACGCAAGAAAAACATTAAATTTACAAAGATAACCTTCAAATCTTTCAACTTCTTACCCAAACCAACTACTAACATAGAGAATTACATGGTTTCTACAAATGTACATTATCCACATGAGTCGTAGGATTCCAAAACTAACTCCATGGATACAACCACGAGTCAAGACTTTAATCCACAAGTCAAGGATACTAACCCACAAGTTATACTATATTACAAGTTATAAACATAATTACAAGACCCAAATCTCTCTCCCATTCCCGAGCACGTCACTTTCTCTCCGGGTATTGCTCCGTACTTGCGGTGGTTGTTATTTACCACAACAGAAACAGAAAACGGTTTTATTAAGCATTACGCTTAGTGAGAATTCAAAACATGACTGAATGCTTAACATGTGCAATGCAACAATAAACATATAAATCATATTTGTAATCATCGAGTCACTGGTTTAATGATTCATTCAGACCCAAAGACCTCCCTTGGTCCCGTGGCCACTTCTATTCCTTGGACTTCTGTATTTCTCGGATTCTTCCTCTTCACCACCCTTATTACTCCCAACTAATGAATCATTTTCCCGGTGTTCATTGAATACCACATAAACATATAAGCACATAAACATGTGGGCACATATAATTTCATAAAATTTACATGCAATTCACATTTTAACATCCCCATGTCTTCTAAGCATGAATAATCAAAACAATAAGAACATTCTCTTAGCTAATGAACATAAATTATCATCTCAAACATCATTGATGCCTTGAACATAGTTAAACACAATCATTCATTGGTGTAGAAAACTAACTTTATCAAGATTATACCCAATTATGCTCCTAAAATCCCAATTCAAGCTACAACCAAAGCCAATTCTTGTTCTAGAGTAATCCTACATAGTTTTGGTACAACAAATATCATCTATCAAGAATGGTTGCTGGAAAAATGTTTTCAAAAATGAAAACAAATTACGCGCATGTGATCCTCTTACCTCCACGAGTCCAAAAGTGGTTTCGGATCGTAAATCCGGCGAATGACGGCGACGGAACGATGGAAAACGACGTCGGCGACGGTTCTGTCTTCTATCTCGAGTTCTCTCTCTTTTCTTTGTTTTAATTTTCAATATTGAGACTAATCTCATATGACAACACACGTATGCAACTTGTAGTGAGGTGTCAAAGCCTCAATTTCTCCTCTTTTCGTTTATACCCCCGGATTTTCTTAAGTTCTCATTATGAAATCCCCCCAAACATTTCATTAACTACCCAATTACCTAATAAGTATTTGTCTAAGTTCCGCATGGGTCCCAACGTGGGTCCCACATATTTTGTGAAGTTGCTATCGCACATACTAATTATCAATCTTTTTCAATTATACCCTTATTTGGATATCCAACTAATACAAGTTGCTAAAACATGTATTATCATATAATATAAAAAACATTTAAACAAGTATTCATGTAATCACATAAATGCATTTAATCACGTAAAATGCAAATATTTTTATTCAGGCCCTTCAAAAGGTCCCACTTCCAAACCTGTCCCTCCTCACTAGGGACTTTTTTCCAACTTGTGTCCTTTGTTGAACACTTTTCACGGGCGAGTCCAAGCCTCCCCTTATTCCATAATATACACTAATTATATAACATGATAATTAACCCGTTCTCCGGGTACGGGTGTTACAACATTACTCCTCCTTGTTATCCTAATCGCGTTCATCGCCCTTTTCTCGCTTTCTTCTCTCCTTTAGTATTAACCATCCCATCTCCAAGTTTATGTCTTATTAGGGACTATCAAGATCTTTTCACTCATTTGTTAGTGTAGTTGATTCTGTTTCTATTCCTCGCTTAGTTCATGAGGCTCTTTAGAATCCTAAGTGGGTGGATGCCATAAAAGTAGAAATGGCTTCGGGTAATCAGACTTGGGATCTTGTTCCTCTCCCTCCTGGTGAACGTACAGTTGGCTGTAAATGGTTTTAAGTATTAAGTATTTGGCTGATGGCACTGTTGATCGGTATAAAGCTCGTCTGGTGGTCAAGGGCTTTACTCAGGTTCCTGGTAAGGACTTTGGTGCCACGTTTTCTCCAGTTGCCAAGTTAACTATAGTCTGCCTCCTACTCTCGCTTGTTGCATCTTACTCTTGGCCTCTTCATCAGCTTGATGTCAAGAATATCTTCCTTAATGGTGATCTTTCTGAGACTATTTATATGGATCTTCCATCAGGTTTTCGGGCTTAGGGGGAGTATTCTGGGAAAACGTGTCGTCTTAAAAAATCTCTCTATGGCCTGAAACAGTCTCCTCGTGCTTGGTTTAGCCGTTTCAGTGAAGTGGTACTTGCTATGGGTTTAATCTGGTGCCACTCAGATCATACCTGTTTTCTTCGTCGTAACTCCCAAGGGAAGTGCATTATTATCTCAGTTTATGTCAATGATATCATTATTACGGGTGACGATGCTTCATGTATTGTTCAAGTAAAGCATGATCTCGAGGTTTCATTTGATGTTAAAGATTTGTGTCCTCTAAGATATATCCTTGTTATTGAAGTAGCTCGCTCATGTCAAGATATATCTTTATCTCAGTGAAAGTATGCTTTGGATCTCCTTTAGGATACCAGTATGCTTAGGTGTAGACTAGCTTCTTCCCCTATGGATCTAAACTTGAAGCAATTTACTGAGTTGGGGGAGTTATTACCTGATCCCTCAGTATATCAGCTCCTTGTGGGTCATCTGATCTACTTGACGAACACAAGACCATATTTGACATTTGCTGTTAGTGTTGCGAGTCAGTTTATGCACTCACCTTAGACCTTTCATTTGGATGATGTGTATCATATTCTCAGATATCTTAAGACTTGTCCGTGTCTTGGTCTGTTCTTTAAGATAGGAATACAGTCAGGTCTTTCTTGTTTTACTGATGCATATTATGCATGTTCGAAAAGTGTAACACCTGTACCCGGAGAACGGGTTAATTATTGTGTTAATATGCATTAATTAGTATAATTAGTGTTTAAACGGATTTAGGGGAGGCTTGGACTCGCCCATGTAAAATGTGTTTAGAGAGGGACACTAGTTGGAAAAGTCCCCAGTGAGGTGGGACAGGTATTGAAATGGAACCTAGCGAAGGGTACATTGGTAATTTGCATTTCAAATGATTAAATGCATTTTATGTGTTTACATGAATATTTGTTTACACGCTTTCATATTACATTGTGAAATATGTGTAGCATTTGGTGTTTTAAGGGTATAAATGAAAAAGATTTAAAATTAGTAGATACGATAGCAATTTCACAAAATATATGGGACCCACGTTGGGACCCATACGGAACTTAGACAAACACTCATTAGATAATTGGGTGGTTAATGGAATGTTTGGGGGATTTCATAATAGGAACTTAAGAAAAATCGAGGGTGTAAACGAAAATAGGAAAAACTTGTGACACATCACATGCATGTGATGTGTGTGTGTGTCACTGAGAGAGGTTAGACTCTCAAAATCTGCAGAAAATTAAACAAGAAAAAGAGGAGAGCTCGGAGAGAGAAACGAAGAAACCGTCACCGACGTGGAAATCTCGCTGTTCCATCATCGTCGTTCGTCGGATTCACGAATCGAAGCCATTTTTGGACTCGTGGAGGTGAGACGATAATTTCTATACCTTTGATTTACGTTTAAATTGTTGGATTTTGGTAGCTCATACTTAACGGTGAGACGCCATCTACCGAATTCATGTAGGAATCTTGTTAGAGTAGAAATTGAGCTCTAATTGGTGAAATTCAGCACTTCTCTAGCTTAATCTTGGGTAAAATTTGTGTATAAGGTGAGTTTTCTACACCTAAAACTGATTGTGTTTAATGGGTTCAAAGCTATATGTGATGTTAGAGATGATAATTCATGATTAGGAATTATAAAGATGTTAATCATGTGAATTTCATGTCAATCCTTGGAGATTATATGTTGATACATGTATATGTGTTTACATGTGCTTATATGTCTATGTGGTAGTCAATGAGCACCGGAGAAATGGTTCATTGTTGGGAGTAATAAGGGTGGTGTAGAGGAAGAATCCGATAAATACGGAAGTCCAAGGAATAGAAGTGGCCACGGGACCAAGGGAGGTCTTCGGGTCTGAATGAACCGTATAACCGGTGACTCAGCGACTACGGTTGTGTTTTATGTGTTAATTATAGCATTGCACGTGTTAAACGTACAATCATGCTTAGAATGCTCACTAAGCGTAATGCTTAAGAAAACCGTTTTTCTATTTCTGTTGTGGTACATAACAACCATCGCAAGTTCGGAGCTGTATCCGGAGAGGAAATGACACAGGTTGGGAGAGATGGGAGAGATGGGGGAGATTTGAGCTTCATACATATGAATTTCTTTGGAACTTGTAAAATGGTGTAAATTATGGTTACTTTTATGTTAATGTTAACACTTGAGTGGTAGGAAAAGAGTTTGGATTCAAAACTTGTATTTTGGAGAGTTGGAAGTGAATTTGGGAACTTATGTGTTATCTCTTTTGTTTTGCTCGAATGGGGTGCAAGTTGTTTGGTTGAACCATCTCGGCAAGCCCAGATGGTGTCGCAAGTGTTTAAACAAGTTTCATTTGTGTATATAATGTTAGTTATACCTTTGAAGTTAATTCCCAACAAGTTCTATGATTTTTTTATGAAAATTTAGTTTCAAAGCTTTAAAGTTTGGTTATATTAAAATGAAATGAGGTCATGATTGATTTGATCAAATTGTGAATGTGTTGTGTGATCCAAACTTGACTTAAGTTTAAAAGTGATTGGAAATGTGTTGGATATGTTTTCCCAAAGTTTCATAAGATTTCCATGTGATTTGGTTGTGTTTTGGAAAGTTTAAAACTTGTTTAGCAGCAAAATTTAGCAGCAGGAATCTGTTCTGCAGGTTGCGGATCGATCCGCGTTTATGAAGGGATCGATCCGGCCTTTTAAGGGAACATTCTGCGAGAGACTCATATAAATGGATCGATCCGTGTTTTATGAAGGGATCGATCCGCTTGAAATTTTCACAGCACGTCTGCTTTTACGGAAACGTGCATAACTTTTTCTAGGAAACTCGGATTCGTGCGCCGTTTGTTGCGTTGGAATCGGGACTCAAAAATCTAACTTTTGGTATAAAAATTTTATATACTTTCTTAATTACCATTTTGCCCTTGGGGCTATTTTGTCGCAATGGAGTTCTTTAAAGTGGATTATTCACATTTTCTTTCTAATTAGTGTGTGCTTTGGGTGCGGTTACTCTTGTTACACGTGTCCTAATCCTCCAGGGGTGGGTTAGGGTGTGACAAAAAGTAATAGACGTTCCACTTCTAGTTTGTATACTTTTTGTGGTGATCACCTAATATCATGGAAAAGCAAAAACAGGCAGTTGTCTCCCATTCTTCTGTTGAAGCCGAGTATCGTGCCATGGCTTAGGGGACATTTGAACTACTTTGGCTTCGTTCTTGTCACACCCTGGAACCACCTAGATGATCTAGGGCACGTGATACACCACCAAGGCTTGACTCAAGTCATTAAAGCTCCAGAACAAGTTTTAAAAAATAAGCTTAAACCAAAGAAGCTCAATCAATATAGGACAAAACACTGTCTTTGCAATCAGCCAAAAACCCTGCTTTAGCAAGTAGTAAAAACTCATATAATATTACTAAATCACAAGTTGAAATCAACACTAATGCTTTAAACCATTTAGAATCAAACCAAAGTCATAAATATGAGCTTCCAAGTTCAAGCAAGAGTTTTTAAGTACTTTAAGAAAAGTACTAAATATTACCATTTACAACCAACCCAACAAATAAATCTCCATGTTCAAACGTCCCATTCCAGTAACACTAGTTATAAAACACTATGATAAAACACAATCCCAATTATTACACAACTTCCTAATTTGATTGCAAGAACTACACAAAACATAATCTCAACCTAAGTTGAAATCAACATATTACAACATAAACAACCTAAATTTAAATTGTTTACAACCATTTACCAAATTTACTCTAAAAGCAAGTAACTATAAACAAAGTCACTTCAACTCCCAAAAACCACAAGCTAGCATCTAGCTCACTTCCCCGATTCCTCGCCACGATCACCTACGATGGTTATTCAATAACCACTACAATATATAAGCTATATGCTTAGTAAACAATGTTAATCATGAATGTGGATAACATGCTCAATTCAATATATTATAAAGAACTATAGTCTTCGAAAATTACTAGTTCACTCCTACCACTACCGGCTAGCCCTCAGCTCCACTCCCCAAGCCCACGTGACTAGTCATAACCCACACCCTCACACGTGCGGTCCCATAGGCCTCTGGCGGACGTGGTCATCACCACAAAGATTACCTCATAGTGGCATAGAACTAGCAATTCCATTGACCCAAATAGGCAACTCAATATGCTTATTTAAACACCACATCGTACTTTCATAATCAACTTGGGCATAATTTAACCACATGAATTTTGCCCAATAATAAACTAAATAAGTTAGGTTAAGCTAACTAGGCATGCTTTGCCATTACAATTGAACCCAACATGGAAATCATCCAAATATCAAAATTAACATCACTCACCTCTTCGGTTTCACTCCTATTTGTGAGATTAGGGTCCTACTATGAATCAGGTACAAATCCTATACATAAATTACAAGTTATGAGCTAAAACTCCAAGATGGGTCGCAGAAAAACCATCACAAAACTCAATAAAATTGGTACCAATAGCTTAGAGTCACCTCTAGGAGTCCGAATATATGTTCTGTTTTGAAAACTGGCGTCGTTTGGCGCATCAATCGTCGTCGAGATGCTTGCCGAATTCCGTCGTAATTCTCTCGTAACCTCTCTATATTTCCCAGTTATGAGCTGAATAGAGATGATTAGTCATCTCCTTATGTGTCATGGTTATACAAGTTTTCCCATTTTGTTATAAAACCCCCACAAGTTTGCTAGTTTACAATTATACCCCTGTATATTATGAAACTTATTAAAACTATCCCAAACCTAAATGGGTATTTGTCTATGTTTCGCATGGGTCCCATAAGTGGTCCCATATAATTATATGAAGTTGCTAATTAGCCTACTAATTATGTAGCGTGTTCAATTCGTGATCACAAAGGTACCCCTAACTGACCCCAAAAGGTGGTCATCACCTAATAACATGATATTATCAACAATAAAATATTAAATCATTTAAGCCTTACTAAACATTTAGGTACATGGGGTATTCCATATATTACTGTCCCATCTCAACTGGGACCTACCAACACCTATCCCAACTTGGGATTGTTGTACTGGCCATAACTGGGTTCCCAACTAGACACCCATAAGCAACTTAGTGGGTTAATCCCATCTCCAATAAGTGTCACATTACACATTAATTAATATCAACTCATGATTATGCATGCTAAAGCAATATTGAATATAAACCGCGGGAGCTAGTGTCACAGTTCTATTCTTGATGAATTGGGGTTTCCTTTGAAGGACTCGTCTACCTTGTTTTGTAATAATAAGTCGGCTATCATGTTATCATCCGACTCCGTCCTTCATGAGAGAACAAAGCACATAGAAGTCGATATTCACTTCATTCGTGAGAAAGTTAAGTCAGGGATTATCTCACCAAGATTTGTCACCTTATGTGAACAAACTGCAGACATGTTCACTAAGTCTATTGGTCCTGGTCTTCTTCAGTCATCTCTTCGCAAGCTAGGACTAGTCAAAATATTTTCCCCAGCTTGAGGGAGAGTGTTGGACTTAAGAAATTTACTGCTAATTTATTCTTCTATTTTAGGTCATGTTAACCAGTCATTATTTTCTATTTATTAGGCGAGATCTATTTCTTTTTTTTTTTTTTTGTTTTTCTAAACATTGTGTATATATATATACATGAGATCAGTCTAATAAAATTATTCTTTTCCAATTTCTTTTTTCTTAAAATCGGCACATTCAAACACACATTCAAACGAAAAAGGTCCATAAAAAAACCCTAAATCACTTATTTAGTAGATGAACGTGGGAAATCGGCATAATCGTCTTTTTCATATACTCGTGTATGATCACAACTACCACTTTATCCCATTATTATGGTCAAAACTTTTGGAAACATCAAAAGTCACCCAATTTTTTTCATTAATTCGTTGATCAAGTAGGAATGCAAGATCAATCCAAAAATAACTTGTTAAAAGCCCAAAATAGGCACAAGCAAAACCCAAATTCAACAAGAAGTTTGGTTTAATCTATCTATGGAATCAAACCCAAAAAAACTCACCTTTAGACTTTAGTACCCATTTTTCTATCATCGATGTGATCGAGATTACCGAACATCTAGTTGCGGTGAACGCCTCAGTGGAGCTCGTGGAGATCATGGTTCGACTGGAGCAGAGAAGAAGGAAGGTTCTTCGAAGTGGGTTTGATTTTGTGACGACCAAGAGCCAATACTCCTGAGGCAGGATGGCCAAGATGGATAAGGTGAGGTTAGGTGTGGGGGCTTGTTCCACATTGCCTGGGGTGAAGTTCGTGGACTAGTTTATAAGGATTAATCACCCCTCTATATGCAACAAGGCCTTTTAAAATCGTGAGGGAGCTAAACATGAAAGAACTCCACAGTTATGCGTGCTCCTGCTAGAGCAGTACCAGGGATGGGTGACCCCCTGGGAAGTTCTTAGTGTTTAGGCTCAAAACGGACAATATTGTTTATATGGCCAAAATTTAGGAATGACTATAGTTTAGTTGAAAAATTAGTAATGAAAAATTAGATGACTACAGTTTAGTTGAAAAAATTAGGGCCGAACATTGGTCTTCCAAAAAACTTCCTTTATGTTTGAGTCAGAATTTAATGTCTAGGTATTATTCAAGTTATTTCAGATTTTAATGTCTAGTTATTATTTCTAATGTCAATGTAGAGAGACGGAATACAGATCCGATGACCCTCCCCCTTAGGTATGCCCTATTTTTTTTCTATTAGATTTGCTTTCATTAGATGAGTTGATTGAATCACAATTGCTACAAAAGAGGGTTTAGATATAGAATCATTAAATTACTCTCTTTATTTTTAAGAATGAAAAAAAATGGACAACAATAATTTATGTATATAGTAGGAATGGAAGAAGAAACCCTTAATACTTGCTCAAGTACGGACATAAATGATACATAAAATGATAATGAAGTTACAAATACAAACAATGTGCTTACGGAGAATGTAGAAGATAAGGTTGAGGAGCCTAAGGTTAATATGATTTTTGGTAGTATAGATGAGTTGTTTGGGTATTATAGAAGATATGGTAACCAACTGGGCTTTGCTGTGAGTAAAAGAAGTTCAAAGAAGGACCTTGATGGGGTCCAAAAGTATGTTACACTTGTATATAGTAGGAATGGCACTTCAACGCACATGTCAAAGAATACTTTGAAGCCATATCCGATTACAAAAACAAATTGTGAAGCTAGGATCATCGCATTGCTAGTTGATGGAAAGTGGGTAGTGAGCAAAGTTTTACTAAAACATAACCGTTTGTTAAGTCCAGGAAAAGTTTGCTTTCATCGGAGCAATAGAGTAATAAGTAAGAAGGTGAGAAAAAGACTTGAGCTTAATGATAGGTCTGGGATAAGAATGTGTAAGAGTTTTTAATCATTAGCGGTTGAAGTGGGGGGTATGAAAATTTGGATTTTTCAGAGAAAGATTGTCGAAACTATATTGACAAAGTAAGGCGGTTGAGGTTGGGGGAGGGTGATGCCAATGCAATTCAGAATTATTTCATGCATGTTCCAGCTACCGATTCTAATTTTTTTTATATGTTGGATTTGGATGAGGAGAATCGACTAAAGAACTTATTTTTGGGCAGATGGGAGACAAAGGGCAATATACGAGGAGTTTGGTGATGTAGTAACATTTGACACCTTATACTTGACTAATAAGTATGACATGCCATTTGCTCCTTTTTGTAGGAGTCAATCACCATGGGCAATCTACGTTGTTGGGTTGTGGGTTATTATCAAATGAAGATACCGAGACATTTACATAGTTGTTTAGGTTATGGCTTGCTTGTATGTCTAGTCGTGCTCCATCTGCTATAATCACTGACCAAGACCGAGCAATGAAAAATGCAATAGAAATAGTGTTTCCAAATGCTCGCCATAGGTGGTGCTTGTGGCATATAATGTAGAAGATACTGGAAAAATTAAGTGGCTTCAACCAATACGAAAAAATTAAGTCTGTTTTGGAAACACTTGTATATGATTCTTTGACTCTTGAGGAGTTTGAAACTGGTTGGGTAAAAATGATGGAAAAGTTTGAACTTCAGAATAATGATTGGTTGAATGGGTTATACAGTGAAAAGAATCGATGGGTCCCATGTTTTGTAAAAGATTGTTTTTGGGTTGGAATGTCCACCACGCAACGGAGTGAGAGCATGAATACTTTTTTAGATAAGTATGTCAATTCGAAGACTAGTTTGAAGCAATTTGTGGATCAATACGAGAATGCATTAGCTGATAAGGTAATAAAGGAAAATGATACCAATTACAAATGCTACAATTCATGGATTCCCACTGTTAGTCGATATGCCATGGAAAAACAAATCCAAGATGGTTATACAACTGCAAAGTTTAAGGAGTTTCAGGAGGAGTTAACAGGGAAAATGTACTGTCAAGTATTTAACTTAGGAATTTGTGGTGCAATTGCAGAATATGAGGTATCGAAGGATCTCTTAGTTGGAGAGAATATGAGGAAAGTAAAGTTCAAGGTTTCCTTGGTTAGAGAAGAAGGAGAAGAATGTGAAATAAAGTGCATTTGTCGTCTATTTGAGTTCTGAGGAATATCGACATGCAATTGCAGTGTTCATGCTAGAAGGAACTTATTCCATTCCAAGCAAATATATTTTAAGGATATGGAGGAAAGATGTAAAGAGGCGTCACACAAAAGTAAGAGTCAGTTATAGTGATTGGAGTGTAACGGATGTAGGACGTCGCTACAATCAAATGTGTATGGCATTTTTTTGATATTGCAGACATTGCATCTAAATTTCAAGAGAAGTGTGATTATATAATGCATAAGTTAGGTGACCTAAGGATTTATGTGACTAAGAATGATGGTATTTGTGGTAGTACTAGTACCCAATCTACACCAAATCCTAAGTCCAAGAAGTTGGAAAAGACCAAGTCACAGGGTAGCAAACATATACTCACTCCATTGGTCGTACATCGCAAAGGGCATCCACCGTTTAAGAGGAAGCAATCTATAGTGGATACAATAGTTAAAAGGAAAAAAAAAAAAAAAAGGGAATGAAGAAGGTAACATTGTTTTGATATTGTGTAATTTTGTTTATATATTTTTGTGTATTCTATGCTAATGCAAATTTATAATTTCATTGAATTCTTTGAAGTCTTGTTCTGACCAAGTTGCGAATGTGGTTGAGACAGAAGAGAGTAATGTTTTAAAAGATAATGTCGTGGTTGGAGGTAGTACTTTTTTTTAACAATTGTGTTTTGTTCTATTATGTTTAAAATTCCTTTCCAACTGATTTGACATTGGTATTTTTTGCCTCAGGAACAACTGGAGTTTAATTTGCTACAAAATGCTGCATTTCAAACATTGTGGATTTGTGTTGGATAGTATGGATTTGACTTAGAAGATGTACTAGTTTAAAATTTATGTACTTGTAATGTAATAGCAATGTAATTATTGGATAGTATGGATTTGACTTAGAAGGTGTACTAGTTTAAAATTTATGTACTTGTAATGTAATGGCAATGTAATTGTTGGATAGACTGGATAGTGTTTCATCACTCTCCATGATGTCTGTATGAATAGTATGGATAGTATGTCTAGTGAATTGTTGGCATCTTTATTTAGTGAATTGTTGGTGTCTTTGTTGCTCAATTTGTTAGTGAATTGTTGGTGTCTTTGTTCCTCAACAAGTTCTTTATGAATTGTTTAGTGGTTCTATTGTGTCTTTACCTATTGCTGAAATAAACATGGCAAATGTCAGTCTTACAAAAAAACCAAACTTACACTTAATTTTTAAAAGGAATCAAGTTTTATTAGTAATGCCAAAAAGGCCAAGAGATATACAACCACCCCCAACAATGAAAAATGCAGATCAACACAAACCTCTCAAATGGAACAAAACAAAAAAGCTCCCTTACCCACTCAATACCTATCCACTAAAAATCATGATAGCAACACAAATAATTATCTCAACAATGACACAACTCAAAAACACAAAAACCAATCACAACTAACTCCAAAAAAGAACCCAGCCCCTTGCAGATTAACACTTCAAGCATTGGAGTTTGAAGTAGGCAGCATGGCATCTAGATATCAACAAAATTTGAAGTCTACAAGCAAAACCATGGAACCATTCAATGAAGCATTCTGCAGCAAGCACAAAATCTGAAAGGGTGATTGAACTGTGGCAACTTTTCGAAAATGACTAACATTTGCAGCAATCAATAAGACTCCATTCCCTTATATTAAGGGGTAGCAAAGAAGAAATCACTTGAAGTCCCTAACCAAATAAGGAATTTTTTTTTTCAAATCTAACCAAATTTGAAATTGCAGGAATATATAGAAATTTTTTATCCCTAATTTTTTCAACTAAAGTCTAGTCATCTAATTTTTCATCCCCAATTTTTTCATCCCTAACATTTTGATCCCTAATATTTTCATCTCTAATTTGTCATCACTAATTTTTCCAGCCCTAATTGACAACAAAGGGAGAAATAGATGGAAAAAAATAGCCTTTAGTAGACCTTCTCTTCAACAGTTGAGGGGTTGGGTTAATGGGGATGGTGGGAGGGGGAGAGGGGAGAGGGAGATCGAGAGAAAGAGAGAAGCTGAGAGTCACAAATCGAGAGAGAGAATCCGAGAGTCACACACACGCACACATACACACACACACACACACACACACAGAGGTGAGTCAACGGTGGGCCGGCGGCGGCGACGGCTGGGCAAGGTGCGGCTGGAAGTTAAGGTTAAGAACTTTGTTTATCCTCTTCTTGTATTGTCTGTCTATACAGAGAGAGGGAGAGTATGTATTGAGAGAGAGAAAGTACATTAAGGGTAACCAAAGCTTGGTTAGTTTTGTGGGTCATTAGTTGTGGGTCCCAGTTGCTGACTGTATATTCCACTTGGTTTGTAAAATCTATTAGTAAACGTTAGTCACCGAACACTTATTGTTTTGAAAAACTAGTTGTATCTCTTATTTTTGAATTTTGAAAACCCCAAAATTTGGGAAGTGGGTATATCGTCAGAGTTGATGGCCATGATCACGTATTTCTTGGGGATGACTAACGAGAATTGCACAAAGATAAAGGAAGCACGGTTTTAATGGCCAACTGTGCGTGATTTGGGGGATTGATTTCTGCAGTGTGATTGTTCCTACGTTGGTTTTAAGGGTAAAATCATCAAAATAATTGGGGAGGGACCTATTGCTAAGTATTTAATTGGGCTGGATCAACCACCGAGGTGGTAGCCCAGTTGGGACGGGGCTAACATTCCTTACCTCAGGGTCAGGAGTTCGAATCCGGACATAAGTTGAAAGCGCTTGCGTGAGTAAAGCCTGATTTCTATGGTTTGTGGATAGGTTTCTGGCCCACCTGGTAGCTTCGGTGGGGTGTGGTGACGGGCTCGCTTACACAGGCAGTAGCTATGGCTCAAACCGGACATTCCACATCGGGGAGGGGCTCCTATGGTCACGCCCAGGGAGGGTTGCTACGCTGGTTGCCCCCGCCTCCCCTTTTTTTTAGCAAAAAAAAAAATAATTGGGCTGGATCAATTGCTACAAAAAGCTAATAGTTTGGAACTTATACTTAATGACCCTAAAAACAATCACCAGTACTAAAACATAATGATATATTAGTAACAATATTATTAATTTAATATGCATCAATTAATTACATCATCAATATGCATAAATAATACTAACAACTACCAGATAATATAATGATATGATATTATATACACAATGTATTTACTTAATTTGTTATCTAGCTAATTAATTTTTTTACTAAAAATTAGGAATATGTATTTTTCAATTAAAACTATGCATGCAATAGTAATATAATACATTACAATAGAAGGACACAATTGTCTTTTTATGTTCTACAAAGTTACCACATGGCTAAGACTCACTGGACCGGTGTCTCCTGTCAGATCACCAAGATCAATCTCTACAAGGTTATATCTCTAATTTCTCTCTCTCTCTTTCTCTTTCTCTCTCTCTCTCTCTCTCTCTCTCTCTCTCTCTCTCTCTCTCTATATATATATATATATATCATCCATATTTGTACATATTTGTTTCTGTATAAATAATGTTATATTTTTCAAATTTGAATCTTAAATGCTTCTTGTGTCACAGTCTCACAATGGCATGTGGTACCGCCAACCAATCATTACGAAAGCATATGGTACATGTTGAGCATATGGTCCGTACTACCAATCACTGCCAAAGCATACGGTTAAGTCAAATCATGGGAACAAAATTTGGAATTCAAATTTGCAAAGCATAGGGTTACTTTTTGTTGGATTATTGGTTTATTTTAATAAAAATTACTTTACTAACACAGAAATATTTATGTATTGTTTTAATGACTTTCAAACCATCAGTTTATTCTTTCCCAACGGCTACAATATGGACAGTTTTATTCTTAATGTTGGAAGCCAACAGTTATGATGTTTACTGAAGAGTCATTCTTTTGTCTACTGTTATACATGTGATGGCTTTAAAAAGGTAATCGTGGTTATGAAAGTTAGGGACTACTGGCATGTATAAAAAAACTATATCATGTAATTCATACACCTTGTTTTTTTACAGTAACCAAGTTTGTTTTTCTTTTTTAAGGCAAGACTCTCTTGACAGTCATGGTCAGTCCCTATTACAACTTTCATATAATTTGTTCATCCTTTGTATTGCGTTTTGGTTGGGTAAAGAAGGCACTAGTGGGCAAGTTTCTTGCCTTATCAGTTGTGCAGATTTGATAGGCGTCGGTAAGGGTGGTCGGGCTGTTGTATCCTGGAGACGGCGTGTTATTTCCTACTGCACCGGGTATCACTCGTAGAGGGCGCGTATCATCTCAAGAGAGCTTTGCGCCTCATCTCGGTCACCTTATAATTGGTTTTATTCAATGGTGGAATTGACGGTGATATTCTTCTATTGCGGTGGATTTTTTGAAGGCTATTTCTATATTATTCTCCAACACTTTTTGTGTATATGAATAGATATGCAGTGGTGGACTAAGGTATAACTCAGGGGTGGCACAGGCCCTCCCTGAACTTTGAAAAATTACATAATTACCTATAATATTTTATAAATTTTACAACTAGGCCCTCCTAAAATTCACACAGGCCCCTCCTGTACTTTTGAAAATTTTAGATTTACATACAATATTTTATAGGTTTAAGACACAGGCCCCCTTAGACTTTTGAAAATTCTAGATTTATATGTAATATATTACACGTTTTTGAAATAGGCCCCCTAAAATTACATGATTTACCCCAAATTACGGGTGTTAAACCAATTTTACAGTTTTACACATAATTGTTTATAAGTAGACCTAAAAGAATTCGCCTCGGGGGCGCTACCCCCGAACCCCCGTATAATTTAGGCCCCCCTGACCAAAAATCATGGGTCCACCCCTGTAGATATGTGGGGTTTTGTGTGGGTTTTTGCAGGATGGTAGGCATGGAAAGGCTTGGGGGATCGTTCACATGGACGGTGAGTTTGAGCTATGGGATCAATCATCAATGTTTCCAATTCTATGTTTACGTTCTGTTTAAAGCAGTTTATGGGAAATGGAGGAAGTTGAAATAAAGATGACAACTTTTGAAGCCTTATTGTATTTGTTGTTGTTTCAGTTCACCCCCTATGTTTGTTAGTTGTTACGTGAGGGGGGAAAAAATGGACATGGGTGAGCCAATTGTTGAATTGTTGATTTGAAGTTTAGTCTTATAATAGAATTAAACGACGGAAACTCTGTTTGGTTTGAGAGAAGTGGAAAGAAGAGGAGAAGAGAAGAGAAACCCATTAAAAGAAAGGAAGAGAAGAGAAGAGAAAGTAGGATTCTCTCCACCCTGTTTGGATAGAAGGGGAAGAAGAAAATGTAATATAACTCTCTTCTTTGGCTAAGTTTCATAAGAGGAGTAAAGAGATTATTTGGAATCAATTTCCTTTATTAACCTCAGCTAAATAATGATACTTCATAGCTGTGACATATTGGTCTTTTTCAGAATGTTTTTATTTCTAGTCTCTTCTACTTTCTATGTATTGTTGGATTAATTTTTGGGTTCATATGTTAGGAAATTATATTTCCTAATAAGAGTGGGCAATATATTAATATCAATTATATTATAAGGCTATTAATTAAATGGGCTTATATTATGTGGTCTAATTGTAGGAAGCCCATGGGCTTCTACTGGGTATGGGTTTAATGAGTGGATACCAAATACTGATCCTGTTAGGAATAATGGGAACTCTAACATATCAGTATATAAAGACATATAGGTTATGGTCCCCAATATGTCAAATCAATATATACTATTTCCTCCTCTATCCCATCTAGAGAAGGAATCCATTAAAGAACTCAAGAGATTTGACTGAGGAAGACATAACCGATCATCATCGTTCACCTAAGGTTTGCAAACTGCTACAATGGATACAGGACTGTGTTTCTACTGCTTTAGGGTTCTATAATATTTATAGATTAAGATTCTAACAAGTGGTATCAGAGCCAGGTTATCATATTAATTACTAGGATTTTTGTGCACGATGTTTGGTTGGAGTTTCATCAAATTTATTTTGTATATCATTGTAAGCAAGTCTGCGATCGAGTTGTGTTCATAGGCGGCAGCATCATATGTCGTTTTCATCATATATCGCGTGCCTTAGCCATCTATCTATCAATGTTATTGATTCATGATACAACACATTCCTGAGCAACATATATTCGGCCATGATGAGTAGGATTAATTCACCAAATATTAGCATATTATAGATATAATATGATGCTTGTGTACTTTTTTTTAGTGGGTTCCACCATGTATTTGACGTTTGGTGTTAGCACAATAAGTTTGGGCCAACTACTTTCTTTTTTTTTTGGGTGCAATTTTAGTCTTGCTTGCGTGTGAAGAGTTGATAATGGTCCTGTTGGCTTTGGTTTTACAAGGCATGTATCAAGTGCATAAACTCTTCTTTAAAAAAAAAAAAAAAAAAAAGTAAAGTTTCAACCATAAAGTTGCGTAGGGTTGCAATTGCAAACATGAAAACTTGGGCCTGTTTTGTTGTGAGGCCCATATGTTTGAATTTGTTTTTTTATGTTTAAATTGTAACAATATGTGTTGATTTAATTAAGTTGTTTTTGTGAATTATGACTACAACACTTTAAATCTTGGTTGATCATAACATAAATTAAGGTATTTTTGTTGTGCTTTAGAATATTGGGTAGTTCATAACACAAATTAAGTTTTATAATAGCTTAAGATTTTTGGGGTCTATTTTAGGCTCTGATACAATATGTCTGATATTTCAAATAAATAAATTGAAATGATATGTTGCCAAAGTAATCTCTGTTGTGTAAAATTTATTTATTTTGAAATATTAAGATGGTATATCTGTTATTCATGCGATTAACAATCGGCCCAAAGGAAGATTCTTAATTGGCCGAATGATCGGTATACATGTAGTGGTAAATATGTGACAATTATCAAGTTTATTATTCATGTGGGCAGTGAGTCGGCCTATAGGAAGGCTACTATCTGACATGATTTATTGTCAGTATTTGATCACTACACGGGGAGTACCACTTACAATTGATATTTCTATCCAAAGACTGAATATCAATGTTGTTCTAGGTATCCTTTGATGGGCTCACCATTAAGTAAATTAATTAATGTGTCATGCATGCATATATGTAAAGTATTCATAATATGTTTATGTCATGACATGTTATTAATTGTTAGCATGTTATTTTATTTTATTTTGTTCTCTATTCAGTTTCTGCTACAGCTATAAATGTTTCTGCTTAAATTAGTGTTATCCCAATGCTGAATGGGGGAAACTTTAAGGTTTGGAAAGAGAACGTTGAAATCGTTTTTGAATGTATGAATTTGGACCTTGCGCTAAGGACCGAACAACCCACTTCGACTACGGAAAACCCGAATGAGGGTAAAATTGAGAAGTGGGATCACTCGAATCGCATGACTCTGATGATTATGAAACATTCCATTCCGGAAGCGTTTCGAGGCTCGATCACTGAGAGCACAAATGCTAAGAAGTTACTCTCTGAATTACAACAATTTTTTTGCTAAAAATGAAAAATCGAAAACGAGTACCGTTTTGACTACTCTTATTTCCATGAGGTATAAAGGAAAGGGGAACATAAGGGAGTACATTATGGAAATATCTCATCTCAGTGGGAAACTCAAGGCACTAAAGTTAGAGCTGTCTGAGGACATGCTCGTGCACTTGGTTCTTATATCTCTTCCTGCACAATTCAGTCAATTTAAAGTGAGTTACAACACCCAAAAGGACAAATGGACTCTTAATGAGCTCATATCTCACTGTGTGCAAGAAGAGGAAAGAATTCAGCGAGACAAGACAGAAGTGCTCACTTAGCATCAACCTCTCATAATTATAAAAGGAAGAGAGATAAGGATGCTACAAATGTGACACCTCAGCAGAAGGAACTAAAGAAGCAAAATGAGGTGCTATTTCTGCAAGAAGAGAGGCCACATGAAGAGAGACTGTCCCAAATACGCCGCTTGGCGTGTAAAGAAGGGTAAGCTTCTCGTTTTGGTTTGTTCTGAAGTTAATTTAGCTTCTGTACCTAAAGATACTTGGTGGGTAGATTTTGGTGCTACTATTCACATAAGTATGTCTATGCATGGTTGCCTGTGGAGCCGGCCGCCAACTGATGCTGAAAGATTCATCTTTGTGGGTGATGGCAAGAATGTTCTAGTGGAAGTTTCAGGAAATTTTAGATTATTATTACAGACTGGTGTTTATTTGGATTTGATTAAGACTTTTGTTGCACCGTCTTTTATACGGAATTTAGTTTCTATTTCTAATTTGGACAAATCTGGTTGTGCTCATTCTTTTGGAAATAACAAAGTTAGTCTATTTCAAGATTCAAAACTTATTGGTACCGGTTCTTTGATTGATAATCTTTATATGCTAAACATTGTTACTTCCTATAATGAAATTCTGCATACTTATTCACGAGGTAGCAAAAATTAAGTAAGAATTCCACCACCTTATGGCACAAGCGATTAGGTCATATCTCTAAACAGAGAATTAAGAGACTTATACGTGACGGGATTCTTGGCCCCTTAGATTTGGCAAACTTTCAAGTATGCATTGAGTGCATTAAGGGGAAACAGACAAACATAAGGAAATTAGGTGCCAACAGGTGTACAGACGTCTTAGAACTCATTCACACTGATATATGTGGTCCATTCCCTACAACCTCTTGGAATGGACAACAAAATTTCATTACGTTCATAGACGACTACTAAAGATATGGGTACCTATATTTGATACATGAGAAGTCACAGTCCCTGGATGTTTTCAAGTCATTTAAAGCCGAAGTTGAACTTCAGCTTGGCAAGAAAATTAAGGCTGTCAAATCTGACCATGGTGGTAAGTACTATGGTAGATATGACGGATCAGGTGAACAACATCCAGGACCCTTTGCTAAATTCCTAGAGGAATGCGGTATCGTCCCTCAATACACAATGCCAAGCAAACTTAGCATGAATGGTGTAGCTGAGAGACAAAACAGAACGCTTAAGGACATGATAAGAAGTATGATTAGTCATTTTTCTTTACCAGAATCACTCTGGGGAGAAGCTCTAAAGATTACAGCATATATCCTTAATATGATTCCAAGTAAAGTAGTAACCAAAACCCCTTGTGAATTATGGACTGGAAAAAAGCCTAGCATTAGGCATTTACACATTTGGGGTTGTCCAGCTGAGGCACGGCCTTATAGGCCACATGAAAAGAAATTGGACTCAAGAACAATTAGTTGCTACTTTGTTGAATACGCTGAACGCTCTTAGGGCTTTAAATTTTATGATCCCACTACTAGGACATTTTTTGAAACGGGAAATGCGAGATTTCTTGAGGAAGTTGAGTTTGTGGGAGAGATAAGGTTAGAGACATTGTCTTTGAAGAGGAATTTATTCCTAATCATATTGCTATTGACAATGCTCAGATTTCTATTCCTGACATTGTTCAAGATGCAAATCCGGATATACGAGACAATGTACAAGAGCTCCCTGTGCAAAATGAATAAATTATACCTGAAGTGCAAACTCAACAACCTCAAGAGGAGATGCCATTAAGAAGATCCACTAGGGAAAGGAGAAATGCAATTTCTGATGATTATATTGTATTCTTCCAAAAACATGAGTTAGACATAGGGATAGTGGAAGATGATCCAATCAACTTTCACCAAGTCAAACAAAGTTCCATCAATGGTCTCAAGCAGGCTTCCCGTCAATGGTATCACAAGTTCCATCAAGTAATCACCTCGTATGGTTTTGAGGCGAATGTGGTTGATGACTGTGTATATCACAAGTTCAATGGGAGTATTGGGCATATATTTGGGTAACCCACGAATGGAACATTGGAAAGCGGCCAAACGGGTTATGTGGTATTTACAAAGAACAAAGGACTACATGCTCACATATCGGAGATCAGATCTTTTGGAGATCGTCAGGTATTCTGATTCCGATTTTGTTGGATGCCAAGACAGTAAGCGTTCCACGTCACGCTATGTTTATATGCTGGCTGGAGGAGCTATATCTTGGAAGAGTGCTAAGCAGACACTCATAGCTTCTTCAACCATGGCTGCAGAGTTCATAGCCTGTTATGAGGCATCCAATCATGGGATATAGTTGCGAAACTTTGTCACTGGGCTGCGTGTGGTAGATGGCATTTAAAGGCCATTAAAGATATACTATGACAATAAAAGTTTCTGGTTGTTAAGGAAAGAGTTCAGAGTTGTCAAATTTTGATAGAACATATAGGAACAAACTCCATGATTGCGGATCCGCTGACCAAGGGATTACCTCCCAAGGTCTTTCACGAGCACACTGCTCATATGGGTGTTAGGTTGTCTAACGATACTTTGGTTTAGTGGGAGTTAACTTTGGATGTTCTATTTTTGACATTTATGGTTTTATTTTCTGCAGAATAAAGTTGATGGTTTAAAGTTTATCTCTGAATCTAACTATTTTCTATATGCGGTTTTGCATTGTTTCGGATTGATCTCAATAAAGACTAAAGTAGGACCAGTTGGAAATAGGCATGTTTGAGATCACATTGCATGTAATTTCCATGCTACTCACCCATACTTGATCTATGTCATTGAATGTGTTGGTATGGTGACCATTGAAGGCCTAGTTACGATTATGTGTAACGAAAGCCGCCTTGATCCCATATTAATATAGAAAATGGACCAGATTGAAACTAAAGTGAAGTCCAAAGATAAATAGCACAGGTGCGCGTCTAAGGAACATGTAATATAATTGTTTCAGGAATCATATGTAGCCCAAGTGGGAGATTGTTAGGAAATTATATTTCCTAAAAAGAGTGGGCAATATATTAATATCAATTATATTATAAGGCTATTAATTAAATGGGCTTATATTATGTGGTCTAATTGTAGAAAGCCCATGGGCTTCTACTGGGTATGGGTTTAATGAGTGGATACCAAATACTGATCATGTTAGGAACAATGGGAACTCTAACTGTTGGATAAATATGTGTTTTGGCCATGTTTAAGGGTTAATAAAAGTGGGACCCACTTAGAGTTTAAGTGGGGTCCTTGTGGATTTGTGTTCTCCTCCATGAGGAGATGAAGTTTGGATATTCACATGTCCAAAATTATTGATGGGTGAATGAGAAATTAATGATTAAAAGTTGCCCCATACAAGGAGTTGTTGAAATGAAAGAGGTTCACAACTTGCCTTGTCCCACATAGGAAAACTAGAAGTAGCCTTTAGTGTATTTATAAGGCTACTTCATGTTTTGGGTTTGGGCCCCAAGGGGTACCCAGTTTTGTGGAAGGGTGAGGACCTAAGGCCCTTTTGGTTTACTCCACACACGCGCGCGCGCCGCCGCCACCGTTCGACCGACCAGCCGTGCTGGGTCGGGGTCGTGGGTGCAGCCTGCACAGAATATTTCTTTTTTAGACCCCTCAAGTTTTGGTATTACAATTTTGTAATGAAGAGACCCTTGGAATTTCTGCACATGTTTAACATTGCAGAAACCTTTGGGATTTCTGGAAGAGTTACAGAACTCCAAAAGGTTGTAGTTACAACCTTGAATACACAAATATATTCCAACTCTCCTTAAGTCTATACACACCTTCAACATCCAACACAGTTTAGACATACTGTTCTTGAAAGTGTTCTTCCTTCCAGTCCCAGTTTCAGAGAGAGAGTCACAGAATATAGTTGGTTCGCCGGAGCAGTTGTACATTGTGCAAGTACCACTGTTAGAAGCCGTTGTATCCTGGGAGACAGACGACGACGATTTCCTCAAGCACACCCGGTGAGGCGGCGAATCTGTTTTAAGGAAACTGTGAAAATTCACAGGCCTCGGTTTGATCTTATTTTTGTTATAGTTTTCTGTTATTGCTTTCTGTTTATATATTGTAATTCTGTTTCTGTTCCAGTTCTATTTTCCAATTGTAATTCTGTTTCTGTTTATATATTGTAATTCTGTTTCTGTTTTTCATTTGTATCAATGAAATCTTTCCAACAATAACATATCAGTATATAAAGACATATAGGTTATGGTCTCCAATATGTCAAATCAATATATATTATTTCCTCCTCCATCTCATCTAGAGAAGGAACCCATTAAAGAACTCAAGAGATTTGACTGAGGAAGACATAACCGATCATCATCATTCACCTAAGGTTTGCTAACTGCTACAATGGATACAGGATTGTGTTTCTACTGCTTTAGGGTTCTATAATATTTATAGATTAAAGATTCTAACATCATAAACTTTTGTGGGTTATCTACTTGTTTGAGCTTTTCCATGTTAAACCGAACAATGGGCCAAGAGTCTCTTTATTTCAAAAACCCAAACCCAAGCTAAAAGTTTGATTTTGACATCTATCCCACATTAAAATTTTACAATAACCTTTTACTTCTTTTATATACTTTCCTTCCATAAGCTAGTAAGCTTGTGTTGGGAAAATACTCTCTCACGGACGCGCAGGGGGGTGTGCAAATCTTGGATTTAGACCGTCTGATTTGGGCGGACACGAATGTGCAATACATTGCACGCCTCAACCAAAAATCATAGTTTCATCCTTCCATTTTCCAACATGTATCTCTCCAACTTGGAGAGGAACAAAAATGGTCTCTTCTATTCTCTAAGGGTGCGTTTGATAAAACTGAAAATTAAGTGCTGAATTTTAAGTACTGAAAATTTTAAGTGATTGAATTTGTAATACTGAAAACAGTACTTCAACTACTGAAATAGAAAGCATTCAATGATTATTTTCAGTAGAATTTTTTCACTTAAAATTTTCAGTGGTTTTTTGGCTGCTTTTTCAATTAAGTGGTACGTTATCAAACGCACTGAAAAAGAATAAGTGCTGAATCTTTTCATTTTCAATACTTAATTGGGTTATCAAACACACCCTAAGTATCTCTCCAATTTGTACATAAGTCTTTATTGTTGACATACGAAGCTAGTTTTAGATGGAATAAATGTCCGAAAAAAAAAAAAGTCAAGTTGAAGTGTTTACAGAAGGTCCGTGAAAGTATCATTTGTTCATACTCTTTCAAGAGGCCAGGGTTTAGATAAAAATCCACGTGTTACGTTAATGGCACCATCTTTTGATAATAAGTTTGAGATGTACATGTACTGGAACCTAGCTTAGTATAATTGGTTAGTTCTAATGAGTTTGGTTTCTTATGTTATGTGTAGATGCTAAATTACACAAATTGCAGCAACGAATTTATTACCTTGCTTGGAATATACTTTTCTAAACTTATTCTTATTCTGTAGGCTCGTTGGGTTAAGGATATGAATTATGCAGGTTTGCTTGCTGCAGACGCTCCCAAGAAGATTAGCGGGGTTCACAAACGCTGTTGGAAATACATTCCAAACTCGAAAAAAAAAACTCGAAGAAAGCACCCAAATACCGGAAGTTCAAACAGTTTGAATGTTGTTTCTATAATCTTTGTTTGCTGGGTGTTTGGCCTCTCATATTCTGATGTTCTTCATTTTTGGTTGAAGCATTTCTTAATTTCAGAATTTTTATTTTTATGCTTTATTTAACTTGCTGAAGATGAACTTGTAACTGGGTATTGTATGAACGTATACATGTGGATCTAGTTGTAAATTTGAATGGCTCCATACATAGTTAATTAGTATTTTGGTATTGCATGAAATTCCTGATTTTGATTGCATGGTATGTTAATTATTTGATAGTGCTAATTTATTAAATAGAAATTGGCCTGCCAGGGAGTTTAGTTAACTTAAAATAAATCATCTCTAAGGATGTGGGGGTAATTGTGTGCACATTGTTGTAGGTGGATGCCACCTTGACCGGTAATTAAGAGGTTATTTGGGTAACACAAGTATTGAACTGGTTTTGATTAGTCTTGTATTTGTTCAAATGCTTGTTAGGTATATAAGAGTCCGTTTAACTAGTTTTTTAGCGAACCAATATAATATTGGGTTGGTTTCCACAAGAACATAGATGTTCTTTAAGATAAGATATTGAACAGAATATCCTCATACCAATCTACACCACCACTCTCTGCAGCTGCTGCTATACTTAATCTGCGGTGTTGAATTTGAGTTCAGCATTTCAGCTATATAAGTTTGATAAGCTTTGTTCACAAAACGACGACTATTTGCAATATTCAAGGCATAAAGTTTAAGTTTTGGAACTTCATTAGTCACTATGTTAAGAGGTATGGAAAGGTTGAGAATAGATTCTATAATTCATAAGTGAACTAGTTTCATCGATCCAACTGTTTGTTAAATGTTTTTTTTTTTTTTAATATATAGGAGTCCGTTTCTAATTCTCAAATTACATTCGATAAAGAACTATATAAAGAACAAGGAATGAATTGATCCTGTCACTAATCTTGTTTTATCAGTTCCCAAATAGAAAGCTCAATATGTGTTTATATTTTGGCCAATTCTCTAATCACTTAAGCTTTTGGAGCAACCCGTGAATTAACATGGCATCCGAGCATTCATGTAATGACTTAACACGGTATTAGAGTCTTCATTTGTGACTCGAATTTCCAAATATGTCCTTGTAAGACACTAATGTCAAACTAATATAGTTTTCAGGGTGAATTAAAATAGAAACAAGAAAAGACACCAATCTAACATTCAAAATGCCAATGTGAATGGAAACAAGAAAGGGTAGCTTTTCTGTTGGTTAAGGCTTTCAAATTCCAATGCCGGCCTTCCAGGTACCTAAATATTTTCATGACACAATATAGAATCATATTAAACAAACAAAACAGAGGAAAAAAGAATCAACCTATGACGGTGGTGTTACGATGAAAACACCTCCTAAATAGCATTTTTGTTTTTTTTAAATACTCCTAAATGTCACATTATATTGATTTTCACTCCTCTATATAAACACCACTTGCTCCACACAATATGTATCATACAAACATATTCACTCTTCCATTCATATCCTAAAGAAAAAGCACAAAGCTTCATCAAAATGGCATTGGTCATCTTCCTTGTTTTCTCTCTCTTCCTACAAGGAGCTCTTGGTACCCCCCCATTACAATCCCACCATAGATTTTCTCTCTGAAACTCATTTTAACATAGTACATCTAACTCTTACTTATTTTTATTTTTTTTTTGTGAGTTTTACTAGGTGAAATTATATGTGAGGACTTGCCTGTTGGGATGTGCTCATTTTCAATAGCCTCTTCTGGGAAGAGATGCTTGTTGGAGACTTATGAATCAAATGAGGGAAACATGGGATTCCAATGCAAGACTTCAGAGGTAGTTGTGAAGAACATGCCTGAATGGATTGAGGGTGATGTGTGTGTGAATTCATGTGGGCTTGACAGACACTCTGTTGGGATCTCATCGGACTCTCTCATGGAGCCACGTTTCACCGCCAAGCTTTGCTCGCCGGGATGTTACCTTAACTGCCCCAACATTGTTGATCTCTACTCCAATTTGGCTTTGGCAGAAGGCAAGTTTTTTTTTTTTGTTAAAAATTTAAATTACCCCTCTTTTCGCTAACTTATTTGAGCGCGTTTGAATTGGTTTCGAACTTATCATCAATCAGTTAACAGTTGACTGCTCTTACCATTGAAATACTGAGGAACAGCAGGAGACTATATCTCAGACTTCGGACATTACATGAAAAATTACAAAGCAATGCTCAAGAACAAACACCCAAATCATAGAGAACTCGAAGAAATCGAATTAACTGCTTAAATTGGCTCCCGTGAAAATTGCTGTATAAATCCATATGATATAAAGACCTAGAAGGTTCTAGTTATAATACATATAAAGCTCTTGTATGGAGAATTTCTCAACTACTCTACAACCTTTATTGTGATACATAGATATAAATATATTACACCTCAACAAATATATATATATATATATAGTCATGAAACAGGATGTTAATCTTACAAGGTTTTGTAATGTGTGCAGGAGTATTTTTACCAGATTTGTGCAGGACACAGCAAACCAATCCTCGCCGAGCCATGGCTGAGCTTCTAAGTTCTGGTACAGCTTCTGGTCCAGTCTCAGCAACAGCAGCCGGTCCAGCCTCTGTCGAAGCCGCCGGTCCCGCCTCTAGTGAATCATCTGTTGCTTGTGGTCCAGCTTCAATTTGATCAAGACACATTGTATATCCTATGAGGGTGTATGGGTTCATCTACTGTGATTGTAAGTACAAATACATGTAAAGCCTACTGTTAAAGACTATGTATCAATTTATTTACAGTTGATTCGAATACGGTTATGTTCACAAAATTTGAGCCATATGAATATTTGAATTGAATCCCAAAGTTGATCTTTAAGTCAAGTGAAGTAGGAAAAATCTGTGCATGGGTTATGGTTTCATTTACACTCCATTTGGTTGGTGAATTATCGAGGAAAAATGTAAAGAAAATAAATTCAATTTCTTATAGAAAAATTAGGGTTAAATACATTTTACACCCTTGTAGTTTGTCACCTGTCAGTTTGGTCCCTGTAATTTAAAAAGTGTCATTTTAGTCCAAGTGTGTCAAATAAGTCCAATAAATCCTTTAGTTACGAATAATTTTGTCACTGAAAGAATAAAAAAATTGTCACAAAAAGTGTGTGAGTGACTAAAATGACACTTATAAAACTACAAGGACTAAAATGACACTTTCCAAACTACAGGGATCAAATTGATACAAAGGGGCAAACTAAGAGGGTGTAAAATATAGTTAAGCCGAAAAATTACTAATTGTAACCATAAGAACATATGAAAAGTCCCCCGACATTCAGTCAAATCTGCATGGGAATACATAATGTTTGCTGGATGTTACATATATTCCCAAAACTAACACAAAAATAAGAGACGACTAATTTTGAAGTTTTTCAATGGCTTATATTCATGGTCTCAAGACCTTGAGCATTTTTAAAATCAGCTACAGCTTGGTCAAAAGTGCTCCTCACATGCTGGCACATCAACATTAGATCCTGGCATGAATCTTTCAATACCTCGCTCGCCGGATCGCCTGAAAAATCCAAGCAAAAAAGAAAGGTGATGAAAATGTGGGAGAAAAGAAGTCATGTGAAAAACATGACAACTTTGAAGACCAAATTGCAGAGGATCAGTACCAAACAATAACACATAGTATGACGGAAGATGTGAAAGGAGTTTTCCTCATCTGCCTTCGTGTGTTACAAGATAATTCTCGAGCAAAAACGTCGAAGGTGTTCATCATAACATAATGATGTGCTTTGACTTGAATTATCAATTAAAAGAGACTGGATCTTAATTCAAAGAGTCTTGGCTTATACTCGAATGCTATAAACATTCTAATACAGCTTTAGGGAACGTGGAATAGGGACCTTGAAATTGGAACAAGATGGATCTAGATAAAAATCAATTCAAAGTTGAAATAACTTTTTTCCCTAATTCCACACTTGCAAACCAGAGAATAATGCATGTAACATATTTTTCAGACCTCACAAGTTTACCGAATCTGGTGCTTAAAATATTCAAGAGCACAGCTTATGTGCTGAAAGTTCAGCGCCAAATTTCAGCTTTATCAAACAGCACCTTAAATTAATCATAGTATCCCGTAAAACAAGTCCAAACGAATATTCAAGATGCTACTTTGATGCCCATACTGTGAAGTAATGATGCCATTAAAACATGATTTAGAGAAGAATAGTGAAGCAGCTATTAGATAGCTATGAAGCACCAACACTCTTTTTTGCCTCTTGTATCAGTGTCGGCAGCGTATCCGACACCGACACTCTTTGGACACGTGTCAGATACTCAAAATATCGTGTCCTAATTTTTTTTATTAGATTTTCTTGAACCAACACTATTTGGACACGTGTCGGATACTCAAGTAGGTCAGGAGAGTTTGCGGATTTTGATTCCATTCACCATTGGTGGATAACCTATGGTGCATGTGCACCTTGCTTCAAACTCTATCTTAGAAGCTACTTGTGCACCCTCCTTCTTCGTCATGTTGTGAGAAGAATTGGAGTTCATACTCCTTTGTGAACTCGATGAGAAGGAATAAAATGACACCGAAACATGCAGAAGACTTAGTTTTCATTCATAGTATTGACATATTTTTTGGGGACAAGTACTTAAACCATTTAGTAGTTAGCAAATGTGCTTCGAAACTTGGTTGATGAATGTGGATTTATAAAGATGTTAATGAATTTTATTCGATGGCTTTGTTATTATTGATAATGTCATAACATTGTCGTGCTTTATGCCAACTTTGATTATTACATGGTAAAAATATATATTTAAAAAATAGAAAAAAAGCAACGTATTCCCAACGTAATCGTATCCTACTTTTTTGAGAAATTTCGTGTCCACGTATTCGTGTCACATTGTATCCATGCCATGTGTCCGTGTCGGTGCTTCTTAGTTAGATAGTCTTGACATTGTGGTATTCAGATAACACAGGATAGCATTATTCAACAATTGCAGTAACCCATATACGGGAGAGAGAAAATGTACGCTTTACCCGTTGTTTGGACTCTTATATTTACTCGAGCATCTGAAGGGTGAGGAATGCTATATCCGCAAAAGGTTACCCTTGGACTGCAACAAAATTTTGCCATATTATCATATATAAATAACCGAGACCATACAATTACTAACACAAGAAAACAAAATAGGAATTGAAAACAGAAGCAAAACGAATACAGAAATAGAAAATGCATTCACAAGCAACAATCTTCAATCTCAAATTACATCATCGGAAGCAGCAATTATAGATGATGATAGAGTGTAACATTTAGCTAGCCTCGTAAATAAAACAACCGGCAAAAAAAAAAAAAATAAATATTTTGTCAAACCAATAAACGAATTACTACGAAGAGTCCAGTTAAGAATTAAAGAGAACTAACTCTTGATTCAGAGTGAATCTGATGGAATTTGCTAGTGTATGATCCTCATCAGTCAAAGAAAATGTGGAGGCTGTTTGATCATTGAATGACCCGTGTTCCATAGCAACAATTCTGGAAACAATATCACTAAGTTAACCAAAACTAAAAAATTCAATACTAATCAGGGGCGGAGCTACAGTTAGTTCAGGGGAGGGTTGAAGCATTTGTGCCCCCACTTCAAATTTTCAATTTGCCCCTTTTAAACTAAGAAATCTCACTTTGGTACTTAAAAACAAAATTCTAACTTCCAACCAAACAAATATCAGGATTTGACTCACTTAACCTCAAATATTTAAATCCTTATAGATATCCCCTTTGAACCAAAAAGATTTTTTGTTTTATGAGTAAAACTGGTAAGGGGGGGAAAATATATATATATATATATATATATAAAGAGAGAAGAAGAAGAAGAAATGAAACATGAATAGTTGACCTTTGAATAATAGAAATGCTTCAGCACTTAACCCACTATATGCATATCAATCATATTACAATTTTTAAATTCCCAAAAGCCAAAATAGTGAGTGTGAGGCCCTAAAAGACTCACTGCAAATATGCTCCACGGCCTCTCTCTCTCTCTCTCTCTCTCAAGAGGAAGGAAGGAGAAACTCAAAACGGTACAAGAGGAAACTCACCTGGAGGAGTAGCCGGATTTTTCGTCGCCGTTGACGTTGCTGTCGCTCGTGGGTGCCGATTTGCCGATTTGGGTCTGGAAATTCTCTCTCTCTCTCTCTCTCTCTCTCTCTCGCCGATACGTGAATTTTAGGTATGGACTTGAAGGTAGAACCGTAGAAGTGAATAATATGGGTTTTCGGTAGGGGTGGCAATTTTCGACACGACACGAATACGACACGAATTAAACGGGTTTGGGTTTAGCTTATACGGGTATGGGTCATAAACGGGTCGACCCATTTAACACGATTAATAAACGGGTTGGGTCATGTTTTAATTGGGTTAACCCATTTAACACGATTATAAAGGATATTTTTGGAAATATATATTTTTTAATACATTTTTTTTTAAAAGAAAGTAATATTTATTTATTTTTTATTTTTTTAATACATGTATAATAGTTAGATATTGTTATTTGCGACTTAATTAGCTTAAATTTGGAACAATTGATCATTTACTGTTGTTGATTTGTTGGTAGTTGGTACATTAGGTGGGAAGACTTGTATTATTAGAATCGTGCCTCTTCATTTTTTTTCCTCTATGTTTGGTTTTTTATTACATGAAGTCAATCTATTAAATAGGTCATGTTATACAAGCAAAAAATAAATAAATAAATAAATGTTACGAGAAAACGGCTTGTTCATTACACGGGTTGGTGGGTTAAATGGGTGACACGTGAAATGCATTAGACGGGTATGGGTTTAGGTTTTTGACATGTTTAGAAATGACAAGATTATTGACACGGCACGATTATAACACGACACGATTATGACACGACACGATTAAGACCCAACACGACACGATTGCCACCCCTAGTTTTCGGGGTAGTATTTAGGGTAAATTACACGAACACCCCTAAACTCTAACCTGTTTTCACTAACACCTCTAAACAAAAAAAAATTAATAAATGACCCCCCTCATATCTATGTGAAATCAATTACTCTGTAAGTAAAAGTTCGTAACAGTTGTCAAATTACCAATTTGTCCATATATATATATATATATATATAAAAGAAAAAAAAAAGTCTTCTCAACCAAACACATACTTGAAATCCATACCTAAAAAACTCAGCCAAACACAACTCGTCAAACACACTTTATTCTCTCTCTCTCCAAAATGTACCAAACTACCCTACAACCTTACACAAGCGTTGCGATAGCCCTCTTTACTCCCTCATTGTAATTATTTGAAATAGAATTTAACTAATTATTATTTACTCCCTCGTTATAATTATTTGAAATAAAATTAAACTAATTGTTATTTAGGATTAATTATTGGGCCATTTAGTATGAAGTCCAAACCACTAGATTTTTTAGCAATTAGTCCAGTCCAATAAACTTCTTAGTAATAAGTCATTCCTATTTTATTTAGACACTTTTGTCATTATTCCATAATAAATATATCCAAATAAATGACTGTATATATATACACATGACACATATATAGAAATCAATGCTTATTGTTTTCCTAAATTTTTGGGATTCAATTATAGCTTGTAATTGATTGCATAATCATATTTGAAATTCAAATAATTTTCAGCTTAAATTTCAACTCTATTCAAGCAAAATCAAACCACATCTCTATATTTTGATGACACAATGTCACCCCCCAACGTAGCATAAATAAGGAAAGCGTTTAATTTCCTTTATGGACCTGTGGGTCGCGACAGTTTGAATGATCGATTCCTTCCCAAACGTCGAACAGCAATTAAACAATATAAATCAAAGCAGAGCAATCAAGGCTTACAAATATTTTTCTAACTTAATAGTTATTACAGCACGGGGTCTCTAAAGGCACAAACCACCTTAAATCAAAATAATATCTGTTGTCTATTACAGTTAACTTTATTATAAACAGTTCATAATTTAAAACATGTAAAGTAAATTCTCTTTTCAGCAGTTGTTCTCAATTTACGTAATCGTACGGCCCAGCATAATCATAACCTGAAAGCCTGAACACGAATGTCCAGGGCGCATCAACGCCATCAGCTTATTGAAGCTGGTGAGTATTGAAAACATAACTTTGAATATAAGACATACTCATTTACCATTTTCCAATTCCCATTTATTCAACGAGTTTACATTAAAGGAAAGAGTTCATATTAGAAAATAACCACAATATCATTTGAAAGTTGTAATTCACATATATGTGACCGTGTATGAAAACAATGCACCAACTCATCTTACCGACTCTTTTCTCTCGACAAACACAACACCCAACTCTCTCACACCAGTATCTTTGAAACGCTAAGATAGTCACACTTTAGTACAGGGGTACTAGGGAATGTCCAGTTTACCTCTCACTTTAGCACGGGGTGCCAGAGAATGTTCAAAGCCTCACACTTTAGTACCTAATCCGCCTCACAAATACATCTCACAGTATCCAGACTTGGGTACCAGGGAGTGTCCGTAGGCCACACTTTAGCACTACTATGGGTGTCAGGGAATGTCCAAGTCGGCGTCACACACTTTAACGCTACCATGGGCGTCAGGGAGTGTCCAGTTTTGCTACCGTCGCATTTCAAAGACACTCTAGCCGCAATCTCAATCACAACACACTTTGGTACTCACTTACCAGGGAGTGTCCACACACAAACTCAATCACATACTCTTTTTCCACACTGACCACTACTCCCCATGAATGTACGACTGACCCCACATGAATGTCGTGCAACTATAAACAAAACATATGAAATGCCGGGAATGATAGCCATGTATATTTGAAAAGAAACGAAACCATAATCACTATTTGATAGCCAAAACATAACAAAATCGAGCCTGCATTGACATAACTTCCAAACAGAGCCTTAAAATTTTATAAAACATCACCCAAACAGTTTCTTAACAGAAAATAATTAAAAACCAGAAACTGTCCAAAGTCGCGCACGCGGGTCGCTCGCGTGAGGGGTCGCTCGCGCGGGCTGCTCACGCGATCTGCCTAATTTTCATTTTCTTTAGAAAAACTTTTCTATCTGTCTAAAACCACACACCTCGCCCGCGCGGGCCGTTCGCGCGAGTTTATGCAGTAGTTTTGTCTTCTTCGTCAGAGTTCCCCTGTTTCAGCTTTTGATGCCATTTTTGACCCATTTTGCAATTTAAGCGTTACCATGCCTTATTATATATGGATCTCTTCGGTTTTTAACAAGGATTAAGAATCTACGACCAATTTAACACAAATCATTCCGTAACTCACAAATTTAACGAAGAATCAAAAGATGTCAAATTTTGATTTCTAATATACTTTCTCCTATGAATGAATTAAGCTCTAATGCTTTAACCATAGTCTATACATACTATAAGCTTTCATTATTATCGACGAAAACAGATTTTGGTTGAGTTTGAAAAGTTATGATTTTCAAGCTATGAAACTTCCGACGTGAACTCAAAAATGGTGATTACAATTCAACTACACAAAACAATAAATCAATGGTGAATTACATTCTGAGTGAGTTAGAAATACTCACTTAGATAAGAGGAGGTGTGTGTGTTGAGAAAGAATCACAAGCTAAGAAATTCAAACTCAAGCTTTGGCTATGGGGATTTTTCTTCCTCTCTCTAGCAAATTTCAGCAAATAGAACTCTCCAACTCTCTCTTTTCTCTCTGTGTGTATGTGTGTAGAATGTGAGAGTGTATGAATGAGAGTGTTGTATAAATAGGAACTCAATTGGGTGAACTTGGTGACCAAGAAAGATCTTCCACACTCAACAATTTGATTAAGGGGTTAAGATGTCTAATTACACAGAAATTAACAGATACATATACGTATATACACAGATTATTAACTCCACAGTTCACCAAGGGTCAAATATAGGTGTATAGGAGGCAAATTGAGGTGTTTGGGAAATGAAACTTATGGTACATCATTAACACACTCAGAACAAGTCTAACCAAACAAGGCCTAAGTCAATCATGAGTTGCCATAATTGGAAAGTAAAGCATAGTCACTTCTATCTTTACATCCAATCCAAAAACTGTGCAAGTTTAACGTGGTGCGGACAGTTTTACTCATAAACTGGTATTTTCGAGGTGCGGTGGTCACCACAAAAAAACAAAAAATTCATTTTAGCGTAAGAAATACTTTTCCAATTTTATAAAAATACAGTTTGAGTTAAGAGAAATTAATTTCACCGTTTTGAAATACAGTATTGAAATTTCACACAGGTATCACTAAATTCACAGAATTTGCAGTTTGACCCCAAAAGAATTTTCAATAAGAAATAAAACAAGGATTAAGGTTTAACACATGAGAATTGTAATTAAATTGAAGGTAGACAAGTACATATTAAATTTAAATATGACAATGCAAATACAATTAATTTAAATGAAAATGCAAGTTGTTACATCCTTCCTCCCTTAAACAGGATTTCGCCTCTGAAATCAAAAGTCATGAAATAATTCCGGGTACTTCTTCTTCATATCAGCTTCTACTTTCCACGAGGCTTCATTCTCGTCATGGTGATTCCACTGAACCTTCACCCAACGGAATGTCCTTATTTCTCAGCTTTTTGATACTCCGGTCCAAAATCTTCACCGGTCTCTCCTTATAAGAAATGTTATGATTTGTCTCAATATCGTCATAACTAACCATATGCGAGGGGTCTCGTATGTACTTTCTTAGCATACACACATGGAATACATTGTGAACCCCAGACATCTTTGGTGGTAACACGAGTCGATAAGCCATTTTCCCAACACGATCCAAAACCTCGAACGGTCCAATGAAACGCGGGGCTAACTTCCATCTCTTGAGACCAAAATGTACCACTCTTCGGGTCGGTGAAACCTTAAGAAGTACATGATCTCCGACACTGAATTCTTTGAGTGGTTCTCATTCTTTCCCTGACCAAAGAAATCTTCTCGTTGGTTTCTCTAACCAAATCCGGTCCCAATAATTCTGTATCTCTCACCTACGCCCAACACAATAGAGAACGACATGGTCGCCCGTACAATGCTTCGAACGGAGCCATCCCGATACTCATGTGGTAACTATTGTTATAGGCAAATTCAACTAAAGGCAAGTGCGTCTCCCAAGTTTCTTCAAAATCGATAACACAAGGCCTAAGCATATCCTCCATGATCTGATTAACACACTCAGTTTGCCCATCTGTTTTAGGGTGAAAAGCAGTGCTCATCTTGAGCGAGGTTCCCATAGCTTCTTGCAGACTTTCCCAAAATCCAGAGGTGAAACGTGCGTCACGGTCTGACATAATTGACACAGGTGCACCGTGAAGTCACACAACTTGTTAAATGTACATCCTGTTCATCTTCTCTACCGAGTATGTCATACTGTAAGCAATGAAATGAGCTGATTTCGTCAGTCGATCCATAATTACCCAAATGGCATCATGATTCTGCTGCGATCGGGGCAATCCCACTACAAAATCTATGGTTATGTGCTCCCACTTCCAACCAGGAATAGGTAACGATTGCAACACTCCCGAGGGTCTCTGATGTTCGGCTTTGACTTGTTGACACGTCAAACACTTGGATACAAATTCTGCCACATCCTTCTTCATTCCTTTCCACCAGAAATTTCTCTTCAAATCTTGTATATTTTTGTTCCTCCCGGGTGAACTGTATATCTCGACTTATGTGCTTCTTCCAGAATATCCTTCCTTAGCTCACCATAATCTGGCACACATAATCTATCTTGGCACCGATATCCTCAATCAATTCCCACTTTCCATTCTGTTGGGCCTTTTTCTGACATTTTTACGAACCATGTTTGAAATTTCTCATCTTCCTTCTGAGCTCCAATAATGCGGTCGATAAGAACAGGCTGTAGGATAAGACATCCAAAAAGTTGTCCTTCTCTTTCCTCAGCACTCTGTACGTCGAATTCCGCCAACGTCTCTAATGCTCGCCATTCTCTAACCATTAAGGAGGCGTTCGTCTCTTGAGTTTGCCGACTCAAAGCATCAACAACCACATTAGCTTTACCAGGGTGGTATTCTAACGTGAAGTCGTAATATTTGATCAACTCCATCCATCTGCATTGTCTCATGTTCAACTCTTTCTGTGTGAACAAATATTTCAAACTCTTATGATCGGAGAACAAATCAAACTTTTCACCATAGAGATAGTGTCTCCAAATCTTGAGTGCAAATACTACTGCTGCCAACTCCAAATCATGAATGGGGTAGTTCAACTCATTCGGCTTCAGCTGTCTGGATTCATAGGCAATAACTCTACCATGTTGCATAAGTACACACCCTAATCCTTGATATGACGCGTCACTAAAGATAGTGAACTTCTCATCAGGCTTGGGTATAGCTAGTACCGATGCGGTAGTGAGTTTCTCTTTCAATTCCAAAAGGGCACGCTCATGCTTCTCGGCCCACTCAAATTTTAAATTCTTCTTCGTCAAACCAGTCAAAGGTGCTGCTATCTTGGATAATCCCTCAACAAATCTCCGGTAATAGCCGGCGAGTCCAAGAAAACTCTAAACTTCTGTAGGGTTGCTTGGCCTAACCCAGTTTGACACAGCATCTGTCTTGGCTGAATCCACAGAAATTCCTTGAGATGACACCTTGTGTCCCAAAAATTTCACTTCCTGTAACTAGAACTCACACTTACTGAACTTGGCATACAAGTGGTGGTCCTTAAGTGTCTGCATCGCTATCCGTAGATGTTGCTCATGTTCTTCTCCTGACTTAGAATAGATCAAGATATCATCTATAAAGACGATGACAAACTGATCCAAATAAGGCTTGAACACTCTGTTCATCAGATCCATAAACACTGCCAGGGCATTCGTCATTCCAAACGGCATCACCAAAAATTCATAATGACCATATCGAGTTCTGAACGCAGTTTTAGGTATATCTTCCTTCCGTACCCTCAACTGGTGATATCCCGACCGTAGGTCTATCTTGGAAAATATCATAGCTCCTTATAATTGATCAAATAAATCGTCGATCCGAGGCAAGGGATACTTGTTCTTGATAGTCACGCGGTTCAATTCTCTGTAGTTCATACACAATCGAAGCATCTTATCCTTCTTCTTTACAAATAACACTGGTGCTCCCCAAGGCGATGTACTTGGACGTACAAAACCTAGGTTCTCGAGCTCTTGTACTTGTTCTTTTAATTCCAAAAGTTCGGTGGGGGCCATCCTGTAGAGAACCTTGGTGATCGGAGTTGTACCAAGTATAAGTTCAATACATAACTCTATGCTTCTCTCGGGCGGTAAACCAGAAATATCTTGAAATACTTCCTTGAAGTCCTTAACTACAAGTATAGACGATGCTGTCATCTCTGTACTGACGACTTCGATGTTAGCTAAACATCTTGTGAGGAACATATCTCCCGAAGGGTTATATTGAAAATCAAAGGGTTGATTCTCATTGTCAGGGAATGTAATTCTCTTCCTCGCGCAATCCAACTTCGCTTGATTCTAAGAGAGCTAATCCATTCCTAAGATTATGTCAAACTCCTTCATCGATAGGACAATTAGCCTTGCAGGGTTTCACGATCTCCTAATCGTAATGGACAATCCTTGCACACATGTCCTAAATTGACTGCAGCTCCTAATGGTGAGGTAGCCCTCAAAGCCTTCTCTAAACAATGAGGTAAGATACCTAATCTCTGAATAATATTAACAGATTTGAACGATAGTGCGGCACCCGTCTCAAATAAAACTTGGAGTTAAACAGAGTTAATGTACCTTCCACTGTTTGCTGATCCAACTGAGCTTCTTCATAATTCCCTTCTTCATATCTAGTCTCGTCATAACCAGCAGCACCACGAATAACAGCATTCACACGAGTCTGACCCTATTGACCATAAGTCGCCTGCTTAGGAGTAGTGCAGAACTTGTTGATGTGGCCTGGTTCACCAAAGTTGTAGCAAACTATACCCTGCTGAGCAGCACGCCTTGGTGCCTTGCAATCTCGAGCCAGATGGCCAGGGTTGCCACAGTTGAAACATTTCCCAGCATTACTTCCTTCTCCTACTCGAGGTTGAGTCAGATAGGTGATAGCTTGGGTCCTCTTACTTCCATCGAAATTTTTCTTCTGCCTTTAGGTTTGATTTATGGGTGGTCTATTCCCAAAATTACTCCTTTGAGGCGACCTGAATTCAAATTGCTTTCGGTTCACCCGAGCGTCTTCTTCTAGATCAGTGGACAAGCCAACCAATCCCTCAAAAGACTTATCCAAGTGACCGAGAGTCAGGCGACGAATTTGCAGTGCCAACCCTTGGTTGTACTTTTGTATCTTCTTCTCTTCAGTATCCACCAGGTGTGGAGCGAACCGAGACAGTCTCTCAAACTGTGTGGTGTACTCTTGCACTGACTTAGTTCCTTGAGTCAGGTCAATAAATTCCTTCTCTATCCTGTGCCTCTCCGTAGTCGGGAAATACTTCTCCAGAAATCTCCCCTTGAACGTAGTCCAAGTCATTCCCATAGCAGCTCCATTCCCGAAAGTAGCTATAACCGAATCCCACCAATCTGCGACAACATCAGTCAATTGGAAAGTAGCTAACCTCCTCTTGTCCATCTCATTGCACTGGACAGCCTCGAACATGCGGTCCATCTGTCTTAATCACTATTCTACCTTCCAGGGCTCCGCGGTACCCGCAAATTGCTTGGGTCTGAGTGCACGGAATCTCTCCAATAGCTTATCTCAAGTTTGACGGTCTCGTTGGTTTTCATTCTGATTACTAACCCTTTTAAAACGTCTAACAAAGGCTTCAAACATCTCGGTGGAGTCGGCAACTAAAGGTGCATCTTCGATCAAATTCCTGTTCCTCCTTAGTCCCCCATGATAACAAGATAAAAAAACATACATGAAGCAGAAATGTAAACTGATTTAAGCAATGATAATATCAAAAGAGTATTTCTATATTATAACTTCTTGTCAAGTTGATACAAAAAGCATGTATAATCAGGTCAATGTCTACCCTATCTATATGGGTTATCACGTACATCGTCCATGTAAGAGTTAAAGTTACATAAATGGGGTCATTGCCCTATACTCGAATGCATGTAAATACAGTTTGCAAAAAGAGAATAGAGCTATTAGTTAAAAATAGTCAATATATACAAGATGATATCTAAACGGTCAGTCCTCGCCGTAGGTAGCCATCAAAAGGTCAAGCGAGTCGGCCTGATGAAGTCGCTGAACATGAGAGGGGCCTGACCCAAAATTACAGCTACGCGAGGTCAACAACGAAGCAGGTCCAGGGGCATCTATCTCTGGCAAGGCTAGCTCAAGTGCTTGTGCCTCCTCAAGGTCGACTACGAAGTCGTCCCAAGCTATGCCATCCTCCTCAGTGTCCTCAACAGTAGGAACAAGTACAACGTCACCGTCACCATCATCCTCAACAGCAGGGACGACTGGTAGAGGCATCTCCAACTGTGCAAGGTGAGCCTGCACAACCTGAATCTCAAGAGGTAAATAAAAGGCATCGTTGTTAACCAAACGAACCATCTCAACAAGCACTAAACGCTGAACCCCAATAAAGTAAAGGATCTCTGGGCGAGCACGAGATAAATCGACCAATCCTATCATGTGGATCTGGTGCCAAAGATCTAACTCGACTGTCGCAGCTGCCCGCTGCCCAATAGCGGTGAAATAAAGTGTCGCTGAAGCTGGTACTATCGCTCCCAAGGTGACCCAATGCCCCCCAAATGCATCTGGTATAAAGAATGGCTGGGCTGGATCCATACTGAAAAAGGTACTAACTAAATCAGGACAGAGATAATCTTAGGCGTTTGGGTTTTGAGTCTATCCTCCCTGTTGTATCATCGTATGTGAAGCTTAAGCTAGCAAAACTGTGGAATCGGGTCTAAAGTGTTAAAACCTAACCTAGCTAAACTGTTCTGAGATAACCTGGCTCTGATACCACTAAATCCTGTCACGCCCTGACGTAGCATAAATAAGGAAAGCGTTTAATTTTCTTTATGGACCCGTAGGTCGCGACAGTTTGAAAGATCGATTCTGTCCCAAACGTCGAATATCAATTAAACAATATAAATCAAAGCAGAGCAATCAAGGCTTACAAATATTTTTCTAACTTAATAGTTATTACAGCACGGGGTCTCTAAAGGCACAAACCGCCTTAAATCAAAATAATATCTATTGTCTATTACAGTTAACCTTATTACAAACAGTTCATAATTTAAAACATGTAAAGTAAATTCTCTTTCCAGCAGTTGTTCTCAATTTGCGTAATCGTATGGCCCAGCATAGTCATAACCTGAAAGCCTAAACACGAATGTCCAGGGCGCATCATCGCCGTCAGCTTATTGAAGCTGGTGAGTATTGAAAACATAACTTTGAATGTAAGACATACTCATTTACCATTTTCCAATTCCCATTTATTCAATGAGTTTACATTAAAGGAAAGAGTTCATATCAGAAAACAACCACAATATCATTTGAATGCTGTAATTCACATATATGTGACCGTGTATGAAAACAATGCACCAACTCATCTTACCGACTCTTTTCTCTCGACAAATACAACACCCAACTCTCTTACGCCAGTATCTTTGAAACGCTAAGATAGCCACACTTTAGTACAGGGGTACCAGGGAATGTCCAGTTTGCCTCACACTATAGCACGAGGTAACAGGGAATGTCCAATGCCTAACACTCTAGTACCTAATCCGCTTCGCAAATACATCACACAGTATCCAGACTTGGGTACTAGGGAGTGTCCGTAAGCCACACTTTAGCACTACCATGGGTGCCAGGGAATGTCCAAGTCGGCGTCACACACTTTAACGCTACCATGGGCGTCAGGGAGTGTCTAGTTTTGCCACTGTCGCATTTCAAAGACATTCTAGCCACTATCTCAACCACAACACACTTTGGTACTCACTTACCAGGGAGTGTCCACACACAAACTCAACCATATACTCTTTTTCCACACTGACCACTACTCCCCATGAATGTACGAATGACCCCACATGAATGTCGTGCAACTATAAATAGAATATATGCAATGCCGGGAATGATAGCCATGTATATTTGAAAAGAAACGAAACCATAATCACTATTTGATAGCCAAAACATAACAAAATCAAGCGTGTATTGACATAACTTCCAAACAGAGCCTTGAAATTTTATAAAACATCACCCAAACAGTTTCTTAACAGAAAATAAGTAAAAACCAGAAACTGTCCAAAGTCGCGCACGCGGGCCGCTCGCGCGAGGGGTTGCTCGTGCTGGCCGCTCGCGCGATCTGCCTAATTTTCATTTTCTATATAAAAACTTTTCTATCTGTCTGAAACCACACACCTCGCGTGCGCGGGCCGCTCGCGCGAGGGTTTGCTAGCGCGATCGCGCGCGCGAGTTCATGCAGTTGCTTCGTCTTTTTCGTCAGAATTCCCCTGTTTCAGCTTTTGATGCCATTTTTGACCCATTTTGCAATTTAAACATTACCATGCCTTATTATATATGGATTTCTTCGATTTTTAACAAGGATTAAGAATCTACGACCAATTTAACACGAATCATTCCGTAACTCACAAATTTTACGAAGAAACAAAAGATGTCAAAAATTGATTTCTAATATACTTTCTCCTATGAATGAATTAAGCTCTAATGCTTTAACCATAGTCTATACATACTATAAGCTTTCATTATTATCTACGAAAACAGATTTTGGTTGAGTTTGAAAAGTTATGATTTTCAAGCTATGAAACTTCCAACGTGAACTCAAAAATGGTGATCACAATTCAACTACACAAAACAGTAAATCAATGGTGAATTAAATTCTGAGTGAGTTAGAAATACTCACTTAGATAAGAGGAGGTGTGTGTGTTGAGAAAGAATCACAAGCTAAGAAATTCAAACTCAAGCTTTGGCTATGGGGATTTTTCTTCCTCTCTCTAGCAAATTTCAGCAAATAGAACTCTCCAACTCTCTCTTTTCTCTCTGTGTTTGTATGTGTGCAGAATGTGAGAGTGTATGAATGAGAGTGTTGTATAAATAGGAACTCAATTGGGTGAACTTGGTGACCAAGAAAGATCTTCCACACTCAACAATTTGATTAAGGGGTTAAGATGTCTAATTAACACAGAAATTAATAGATACATATACGTATATACACAGATTATTAACTACACAGTTCACCAAGGGTCAAATATAGGTGTATAGGAGGCAAATTGAGGTGTTTGGGAAATGGAACTTATGGTACATCATTAACACACTCAGAACAAGTCTAACCAAACAAGGCCTAAGTCAATCCTGAGTTGCCATAATTGGAAAGTAAAGCATAGTCACTTCTATCTTTACGTCCAATCCAAAAATTGTGCAAGTTTAACGTGGCGCGGATAGTTTTGCTCATAAACTGGTATTTTCGGGGCGCGGTGGTCACCACAAAAATACAGAAAATTCATTTTAGCGTAAGAAATACTTTTCTAGTTTTATAAAAATACAGTTTGAGGTAAGAGAAATTAATTTCACCGTTTTGAAATATAGTTTTGAAATTTTACACAGGTATCACTAAATTCACAGAATTTGCAGTTTGACCCCAAAAGAATTTTTAATAAGAAATAAAACAAGGAGTAAGGTTTAACACATGAGAATTGTAATTAAATTGAAGGTAGACAAGTGCATATTAAATTTAAATATGACAATGCAAATACAATTAATTTAAATGAAAATGCAGGTTGTTACACACAATCTCCATATATCTTTTTTCTTCCTATCTGTTATGACATTTCACATGTTTGTGATGTGAAATTTCACAATCAGACTTACTGTTATGAAATTTCAATTGAAAATTCACAACAAAACTTTTTGTTACGAAATTTCAATAAATAACTTACTGTTATGAAATTAAAAAAAAAAACTTATTGTTATGAAATTTCACAATCTTCAAAACACACACACAAATGTGTATATGTGTGTGTGTGTGTATATATATATATGAATGAATGAAAATGAAAGTTCACAAAAAAAAAGAGAGTTGTTAATGAAATTTCACATGTTACGGATGTGCAATTTCACATTCAGACTGCTGTTGGAAAATTTTATGCGTTGGGGATGTAAAAATTTAATTCGTCTTCACTATCCAACATACATTTCTCATACCCAGCAAGTTTGTAAAGTAGCGACATATCATCCTTCACAACGCTGGGCCATCTTCGACAAACAAAATCCATCAACTCGATCATTGAATCTCGTTGTAATAGAAATATTAGTCACAGCAGTCTCGCCAACATATGTGCAATAAAGAATCGTATGATCCTCCATTTAAAAGTCTCTGTTTGAAATTACAATAAAACATGTGAACAAACAAAATTCAATGATAATTCACATTCAAGAAACATTGAAAATCCTGAAAAATAATATTGAGTTCTAAAAATCATTTTTGTACTGGAAAATGATTTATATCTCATAAAAAAACATATAGACTTGAAAAAAAAAACATAATCAAACAGTGTGAAAAGATGGTTAAATATGATACCCACATACCGTAAAGAAAGACCAAGCACGATTTGTTCTTCTTCCTTTCAACAAAACTCGGAAAAAATGATTCTCAATATGATGAGCGTCAGATCTCTTGATCTTTAAAAATAGTATAATAACTTCATGTCTCTGTAAGTTTTAACAATTCGCAACTGAAACATTGAGAAAATTCAAACAAAACTACCTTCCTTAATTTGTGGACATAGATTGTTTGTAATCACTAAGAGATTTAAAAACGCTTAAATCATGGGGATGGTATACCAAACTGATATGGTTCACCTTCCATAACAAATTTTGACCCTTTAAAAGATATAAATGTAGGTAAGTATATATAGGCGTATATATATCTTTTAGCAAAAAAAAAAAAGGACGTATATATATAGGATCTTTATATAACTAAGGGTAAAATTGTCCTTAAAAATGATAATTGAGTGGGGATAGGGACCTGTTACTACACACGTTTTGGGGGTGGGGATATATTGCTACATTAAGAAAAGGAGGAGTCCCTATTGATGCACGACCAGGGTAGGTAGGGACTTATCACTAGATTTCTATGATTTACATTTACCCTCTGTGGTTAGGTCCAATTTTTGTGCTTTAAATGGACACTAATCCTCTTGTGGTTTCGGACTAAAGTGGAACTACTATGAATTTTCTCAAAATAAACCCACATGTGGACTAAGTGTTAAAATTATCCCCACATAGGAGAGTTTAAGTGTCAAAATTAGCCCTACATAGGCAATTAACCTAAAAATTAACCCCGACACGGGTTAAGTGTTAAAAATAAGACCCACATAGGTGGGCTAAATGGTAGTATTATTCCCATTTAGGGAATTAATCCCAAAATTAATCTCGCAAATATGGTTAAGTGTTAGTAATATTTTTGCCTAATTTTAGAATTTTCATTAATTTTTAGGAAAATCTTTACAATTTCACTTTAGTCCGAAACCACAGTGGTTAAATGTCCACTTTTGAACCACAAGGGGATAAACTGCAACTGGGCTTAACCACAAGGAGGCAAAATGTAACTAGGCCTATTATTTATTTAAATAACTCAATTCTTTTAATCTTTTTATAAATGAAATTTAATCATGGGTTATATTAATCTCTACACTAGGCGATCGTTAATTATTATCCAAATATTACTATTGCAATAAAAAATGTTATAATTTGAAAGTGACCATTGACATTTATCGATAAAAAATCGTGACCATAAAATACAAATGTACGAATATATACTATTGACATTCAGTTTTTTTAATATTAAGCATTTTTAGTAATAAGTAATAAAAGCAAAGTAGGTGGCTTAAGTGATATAAGAGCGTGTGTTGGAGTAAGTGCCACAAAAGAGGTCGTCATTTTGGTCAGATAGGGGGTTTTTGTGTCATGAACATCCAATTTGGAAGGTCAATTATTAGAGAAGGTTGTGGCATTGCTCAGACCAAGTGTAGTAGAGTTTGAATGTGTCTAGAAAATTCTCGAGTAGTCTGCTCATTCTAGAATAGTTTGGAATGATTTGGATACTATAATACCCTATATTTTCTATATTTATTAATACAATAAGATTCTGTATAGTTGCCCTTACAATATTTGTAATTTCATTTCCAATTGATTGAACTTCAATCGATTGACTTTGTGACTTTTCAACCGATTGAACCCTTTACAATCAATTGAAACTCTACCGATATAAATACAATGATTGCATCCCAGTTCAATTGCTTGAACCCATGTCAATCAATTGAAGTTGTGCCACATGTCCTCAATCGATTGAAGTTGTCTCAATTGATTGAAAGTGTCAAGATATTTATTCCACAATTCATGCAGACACTGCCACCTTGCCTCTCATTTCCCTATATATACAATCATTTTTGTGTGTGTGCAAGGTTGTTGAACTGAGAGAGAGTTTAGAGATATATATACACTCACTCATATATATATACACACACATATACACTATATATACTTGCTATCAAGAAGAAGGAGAGGTAGAAGAGACAGAAAGAAGAGAATGAACTAGAGAGAGAGAGTGAGAGAGAGAAGTGGCCATTAAAGCTTCGAAGCTCAAGCTTGCCAAGCACCCCCTTGATCACTTCGGTGAGTTCTAACTCACTCAGTAGCTTAGGTGTATAGTTTTATGAGTTTTGGATGTAAGGAAATGGACCCAATGCAATCTAGAAATTCTGGGCGTCACTGCCCAGTTTATGGGAAGAACACTCTCAATCGATTGAATAAGATTTTGATCGATTGAAATTAGTTTCACCTCAATCGCTTGAAAACGGTTCAATCGATTGAGACCACCTGAATCCCAATCGATTGAAATTGATTGAATCGATTAAAACTCACAAAATGTTGTTATTTTCTTTTGTTTATAATACATACTACTTAGTTATTTTGTCACGCCCCGACGTAGCATAAATATGAAAAGCGTTTAATTTTCTTTATAGACCCATTGGTCGCGACAGTTTGAAAGATCGATTCTGTCCCAAACGTCAAACAACATAAAACCATAATCAGAGTAGAGTAATCAAGGCTTGTAAAACTTTCTAACTTAATAAATTACAGCACGGGATCAACTAAGGCACACTCCACCTGGAAACAAAATAATATCTATTGTCTATTACAGTCATCCTTATTATAATAATAGTTCATAACCAAAGACATGTAATAATAATAAATTCCTCCTCAGTATTGATTCAGCTCGTGTAGTCATAGGGTCCAGCCTAATCATAACCTGAAAAGCATAGACACGAATGTCCAGGACGAATCAACGTCGTCAGCTTCAAGAAGCCGGTGAGTATTAAAAACATATGCTTGAATGTAAAACATACTCATTTACTATTTTTCATTTTCTATTATTCAACAGATTAATATCATAGAAGTGAGTCCGCATGATAAACTAATAAAAATAACATTAGTAAAACTTTCTTTCATGTTACATGTGACCATGTATGAAAACTATGCACCAACTCATCTTACCGACTCTTTTCTCTCGACCACACACCAACCCACTCTCTCACACTAGTATCTTTGAAACACTAAGATGACCAGACTTTAGTAATGGGTATCAGGGAGTGTCCAGTTTACCTCACACTTTAGTACGGGGTACCAGGGAATGTCCAATGCCTCACACTTTGACCATACCACGCATGTCAGGGAGTGTCCGTAGGCCATACTTTAGCACCACCATGGGTGCTAGGGAATGTCCAAGTTCAGTGTCACACACTTTATCGCTACCATGGGCGTCAGGGAGTGTCTAGTTTTGTCACCGTTGTATTTCAAAGACACTCTCACCGTTATCTCAAAACGTCACACTTTGGTACACAATTACCAGGGAGTGTCCACACACAACTTACCCACATACTCTTTCCACACTGACCAAAACCCACATGCATGTACAACTGACTTCTCATGTATGGCATGTGACTTATACAGAAATGTAAAGTACTGGGAACGATAACCATGGATATACGAGAAAAAATCAAATCTTATGTGAAACAACCAGTGAATTCATCAAAGAATGCTTTACTATGCTTTTATCGCTTACTAGAACACTAGTGAGTCTAGTTTGAAGCAATGCCCTAAAAAATGAGATATAATTTTTGTGGATGAATTACAAATCAAAAGAAAGGTATTTGAGTCTAGTTTTCAACGCTTCAAACGGTGCGCGTTTTCAAGTTTCCTAGAGGAAGTTATGGTCGTTTTACTAAAAGTCGTCAGTGTTGAAAAATGCCAATTGATTGGTATAGATGCCAATCGATTAGTATACATTCCAATCGATTGGTAAATATACCAATCGATTGGTAATGATTCCAATTTATTGGTAATCATACCAATCGATTAGTAAACATGTCAATCGATTGGCATCAATAGTTTCTCCCTTGTTACGAATTTAAAGTCTATTTTTGACCCATTTTCAAATCTGAATGCAAACATGACTTATAATAAATGGTTCTTTCCATTTTTCCGCAAGGATCGTGAATACACAATCGGTTTTAACTAATTTCAACTGTAGCTCTCGGATTTTACGAAAAATCGAGAGGTGACAAAATTTCATTTTTAATATACGTCGCGGTATGAATGAATTAGGCTCTATAACTTAAACCTATGTACCATAATCTTTCAATTTTATCTCTAAAAACATATTTTGGTTGAGTTTGAAAAATCACCATTTTTGAGCTTGAGCTTCCATGGAGAAATTAACAATGGTGATTCTACAATAGACTATTACCACAATAAATAAGCATGAAATTTACATTCTAGGTGAGTTTAGAATACTCACTATGATAAGAGATGGGGTAATTGTTTGAGAAAGATAATCAAATAAGAAAGACCCACTTTATCTTGGATATGGAGTTGAGCTCTTCCTCTCTCTCTATAATTAATTCTATATAACTCTCTGCACTCTCCCTTTCTCTCTGAATTGTATTGAACTTGTGCAGATTGTGTGTTGTATGTGTGTTTATATAGAAAATGTAATGTTAACCTTAAGGTATATTAAGGCATATTTAATTATGTTTTGATGATGTCAAATATGCTATGATAATTACATGATTTATATTGATTCATTCTTTGTTGTTATCATAGTCATTTTTATGCTCATATATAATCTCATGTAATAATATTGTATCAATGTTTTAACATCTTTGTGTGCATGAGATTTAATTGATGTAGATCAACAAGGATCAAGCTTGAAGACTTGAAGATATTTCATCCTTGGTTGAAGTCTAGGACCATCATTGTAAGGCATCTTGATCTCACACTCATAGGGGTTCAAACAAATTTTAAAAGTTAAAGTTTTGGAAATAAATTTTAAGTAGGTCATCTTTAAAGCAATGCCCCAACCAATTGGAAAGTAATCAAATGTTAAATCTTATATGGTTGGAAAGGTATTTGAACCTAGTTTCCAAAACATCAAACGGATCGAAAATCCAAGTTTTGTAGAGGGAGTTATGGCCATTTTAGTGGAGATGTGTCAGGCTGTCAAACAGGGAGGGGCAGTCGACTAAGGGCCCGATGCAGTCGACCGAAATGAGCAGAATTCAAGCAGACTCTATAAACACATCTCAGTCGACTGCTTCAAGGCCCAGTCGACTGAAGCGACCTGGAAGGCAATAATAGCTAGTTTTTAGAGGGGTTTTTAATTACCAAACTTGCCACCAACGACTATAATCTTCCAAGGCCTATAAATACATGTTTTCCCAAGCTATTTGTTGTTGAGATTTTGATTGGAAAACATAGTATTGATCACACATCTCTTTGATCTTTAAACATTTTTATTTGAGCCCTAGTTGTGTGAGTTTATCAATTTGCTCAAAATCTTTCATTTGTATTTCTAGAGAGAGTAAAATTGTAGTGAGTGTGGATATCGCAAGTTATTCTTTCTTTTACCCACAGCTTTTCTTTTAAAGTTCTTTTAAAATTCAAATTCAAAAACAAATGAGTCGCCACTTAATTTTTAAAAGGAAAATTAAGAAACCATTTTCAAAATAAACTAATCTTTTTAGAAACCAGAGATTAACTAGGTCCGGGGATTATGGAATGAGAGAGGAAGGAGCCCGTCAGACTAAAACACCCTCTCTCATCCTATCTTGTGATAGGCCTCTACTCAACATCTTTTTAATCAAATTTATTAATCTAAGCACGCCCTCAACTAATATATATACATATATATCACAAAAGCATGTCCAAAGGGTGCAAAATTGCAAATGACAAAATATCATTCATAAACCACATATTTCAAGTAGCAAGCAATATGATGTGCAATAAGGAACAAGAGAACTTACCCGGGATCCAACAGTGATATTAAACGTGCAATGCATACAAACAAAAGAAAATCATAATAAAGTCTCTAATCACATATACATATAAGGCAAGCTCCTAATTCTAAGGTGTCGCGCATGGGGTTGAAAAAAAAATCAATAAAATCAAGGAATGAAATAAACTAGAAGGGAGATGAGAATTTGTACCTCAAATGCGCTACAAAACAAAGATTAGTCCACATGCTTCACATAATAATATGATGTCAAATAATCAATCCTAATTCCCTAGCTTAGATCTAACAAGCATGAAATCCAACTTTATTCAATACCTATTTCTAATCATGGGCATTAGATGAACATGGATGAGTGAATGTAAACAAGAATGAAACAGTGATTTATTCACTAATTTGGATCACTTAACCTCCAGATTTAAGCTAAATTGTCGTTATTCAAAACATGATTTGAATCTCAAGACATTAGGGAACCATTTGAGTTGAAATAAATAAGATTAGACAAAAAAAAAACAGTAGCAGTTTTTTATTAATTACAGAGAGCAGACCAGATCTTAAAAAAATGAAATAAAATACTTCCAACGGTTGGATCTTAATGCTTTTTGGATATGTTATGCCTCTGTGAGTCTAGTTTCTAACCCAGAACGAAAATCAAAGTTTGAACGGTTAGATCTCCGGGAATGTGGAAAACACTAGGCATCACTCAGCATTATACAACTCTCTGTCCAGAGATCTTGTATGATTTTTTAAAAATAGCAAACAAATCCTAATTGCTTCATTCTTTTTAGGGAATCTTCATAACACATTAAGGTTCTTATAAACAATTATTAGAGGTCATGAAAACTTGGTTAGAGCTCTGATCTATCAATTTTAAAACCGGTTTGTTGTTCTGAAACTATTCTGAAATTCTGGACAGATTGTGGTTGTCTCACAAAACCCATGATCAAACCTTTCTAAACATAAAACCACCTCAAAACAAAAATTACAGTGGTAAAACGATGTGTTATTGACACTTTTCTGTTGGTTTCACTTGATTTCAACGGTTAGATTTCGAACTAAAAATCTTTGATCAAAAACAGTTCGTGAACTCACTGTTTTTTTTTTGCTAGTTCAACTTTGTTGGTTAACCTCAACTATTAAAACATGAAGTTGAGATTAAACCGAACTACTTTTTCTACCATTTGATGGTCCTTGAAGACTAAAAATCACTTTATACTTATGGATTTTGATGAAGTATGAAATGAACTTCTCAAAATTCCAAACAATGAACTCAAACTTTATAGACCAAAGCTTGAATCCAACTTATTACTCCCACCATTTGATGGTCATGGGAGATAAAGACATGACTAATGCTCCTAAGTTTCAAAAAGAATAAGGGAATGACTTCATTGGATACCAAGTTTAGAGGATCCAAGTCATGAGCATGGACTTGGATCCACCTATATGAAACAAAGTGATGATCAAATTTTGACTCTCATGTAGAGTATAAGCTTTACATGAGGTTCAAAGGATCATACTCAAGAGATCAAAAGAGATATTGAAGATCTCCAAGACTCTCAAGAGAAGAACACATACAAAAAATAGAAGGAAGAATTAGAAATAGAGACTCCTAAGCTTGCTTGACAAATAAAGAGAATAGCAAGAGGTTTTAGGATTAGAGATCCAAAAGAAGAAGAAAGTATATAAATAATCTATGGTTAGAGGATCACCTCCAAATTATCCTCAAAGTTTTCTTCTCTTTGAAGATCTTCCAAGCTCTTCTAGTTCTCTCAACTCTCTTTTCTCTCAAAAAAAAAATGTTGGTGAAGTGATAGATGTTGTATGTAGTGGGTAGCTCTTGTTGTCTTTTTTTTTCTTCTCTTCCCCTTCCAAGGAAGATCCCTTCTCTTTTATAGGCAAAATTACCAGGTATTTTTGGTGAATTTCGGAGCAAAAAATAGGTGTAATTCTCTCATTTGGTGGTACAATGTGTACTTTCTAAAATTTGGCAGACTGCTGCTCAGCGCGGCAGTCCAGAAACTGTCGCGGCAGTCCGTGAATGCCACCGCGGCAGTTCATGACTGCCGTCGTGGCACTACGCGACTGCCGCACGGCATTCATCAAATGCCGCAGAAATTAATGGATTGCCGCGTTTTTGTCAGTCTTACTTTATCAGTTTTTTGTTCTTATTCGCATACGCATACGTATTGCTCTGCAAAATACAGACTTTAAAAGTGAACGGTAGTCAGAAATTGTTGGCGGCATTTGGTGAATGCCGGCCCGGCACTCTATGACTGCCGTGCGGCACTCAGTGAGTGCCGCGACAGTCCGCCGTGTGTCGTTTTTAGCTAAGATTCCCTCTTTTAGATTTTCTTTTTTCCAAAGCAAATGATTTTTGAGGATTTTTTCCGAAAATTGTGTTTTATACCTGAATTCTCTTAAATACCTGGTATTTTCCTCTTTTCTGTGAAATTTTACCGCGTTTAGAGAACTTTCTGAAGAGCTTGGAATACTTCGAATCTTCCGGTCTTTGTTATCATCGGATACGGAGGCGACACTCTCCTAAATTCGACGGTTGGTCAAAATTGGGGTGTCTACAGTGAGCTTTATTTGTATTGTCCACTCTATATTGAGAGTTGCAATTCGTATTCAAATCAATTTGTACAGAGTGAGGGTTAGTAACCCTTGATTGCAAAGAAGAGGTTTTCTTCTTTGGGAGAGATTGGAGGCTCTTGTAACGGTTTGGTCTACACCCGTGAAGTAGATCGGCGTAAAGGAATCCTCAAGAGGTGTTCTTGAGGGGTGGATGTAGGCCGCGGGGTGCGATTGCCGAACCACTTGAAAATTTGGTTTGCAAGTATCTATACCCTTATCTCTTTACATAATTGCTTGTGATTGTGTTTAATTTGCTATTAAGTTTTTAAAAGGTTAAAATTCCGCTAAAACATTATTCACCCCCCCCCCCCGGCTTCCATATTTGGGCCAACATATAAGAACTTGGAGCCCAAGCTCCTTAACTCACACTCTACAATTGATTTTATTTTCTAATTTCCAAGACCAAGTTATGCATATACGTATTATACATGTATAATCTGTTGTGAATGAGAGTAGGGGACAATTAGATTTATAGGGGTCAATATGAAGGTGTTTGGGAAAGGGTAGCTTATAGGCACAAACAAATACGCACCAAAGAAGCACAACCAAACAAGGCTCTATCAAGTTGCCTAAGAATCACTTGGTGTGTTTGGTAAAACAACTTATAGACACTACAATTACTCATGCATAGAATGCATTTCCAAACAAAGCTTACTCAATCATTACAAGTATTAATTAAACTAAAAGCATGTCACATACGAGTGGATGTGGATTCCCAATCTGTGGGAGATCAATGCAGCACGGACAGTTTTGAACATAAACTGGTATTTTCGCAGTGCGGTGATTGTAATACCTGTAATTTCTCTACGAGCAATAATACGAGTTTTATGAATTTCTATATCTGGTCTATTATTACATTATTATTTTATTTGTGTGACTGTATCAGTGTAATGTAATTACTAATTAGACTATAATCACTGCACCGACTCGACCGTAATTAGAATTAACTTAGTCCCGTAACCGGACCCGGACGTTAGAAACAACACCCGTTTGGACGTAAATCGAGACTAACACGCATATCAAGAAAATTTGCACGCAAACCGAGGCAGTGGCACAAAATCCTAGGTGGGGCCCACATGATCGGCCACTTGTTGCACATGCAACCCCCCTTAGACACTTGTCACTACCTCATTGACACTTGTCCATATGTTGGACATGTGTTCTAGCATGCAAGCATGCATGGTGACACATAATCCCTTCCTTTCTTTATATAAGGATGCCTACATCCATGCATTTCACCCTCTTAGTCACTTAAAAATCTGCATATAGAGTTAGAGAGAGCTAGGAGATGAACTCCATGGAGAGATAAGAGATACATGGAGATGGAGAAGAAGAACTAGGAAGAAGTCTCCACCATTGAGGTTGTGTTCAAGCTTCCTAAGCTCAAATCCAAAGCCCAAGCTCAATTTCAAGTTTAAGTGAGTATTCTAACTCACTTTAGAACCTATGTAGTATGTAGTAATGTTTATTATGTACTTGATGTTGATAGTTTGAGAGATCCATGCCATGCAAGATAAATTTTCAAATCTGGGAAGCAAAAACTTCCACCAGAGTGTTGTTTAGTAAAACAAACATTTCGAGCAGTTAAAAAATGGTAATGAGGCTAGGTTTTTTTGTGGAGAAGCTAACTCATTTATCTACAAATACCTCTTCTATAGCTCAGTCTGAAAATCACTTCTTCATAGGTGAAATGTACATGCAACGAAGTACTTTAAATCTGAGAAACAGAAACCTCCAGCAGAATGTAGTTTAGTAAAATGAGTGTTTCAAGCAGCTCCAAAATCTGAATTAAGCTAGGTTTTTTTTGTGGAGAAAGCTAACTCATTTATCTACAAATAACTCTTCTATAGCCTGGTCTAAAAATGACTCCTTGATAGGTGAAATGCACATGCAACGCAGTACTATAAATCTGGGACAGAGTAGTCCAAAAATATAGAAATGTCTAAGTAAAATAAATATTTTGAGTAGCTCAAAAATGAAATTGAAGCTAGATTTTTTGTACATGAAGCTAATCCAATTATCTACAATGTTCTAGTTTTGAGTTTGATCTACAAATCAATTTATCATGCCCAAATAAATCATATCAATTCAGTCGATATAGTAAAATTAATTCCTGGCAGATTGTATAACTACTTGTATGATGTGTTTAATATTGATGTTTGCTTTCCAGTACCTATGTGGTTATGGATATCTTGTGTTATGGTAGTGCTATCGCGTATATGAGTATGTTAAGGGTTTCATCTATATGGTTATTGATATCAAATCCATGTTATTGATCCACGAGCTACACGCTAGATTTCCGTTGTTATGAATATAATGTGATGACCATAGAGAGTTCATACCCAAGCAATAAGTATGTTATACGGCATGATTATTGCGTTGATATTAATTGGATAAGTTTCCATTGTAAGTATATTACGACATAAAACAGGATGTCGGATGTATAAACGTAACTTCGAAAGTATATTCGGAAGTCCTTTAATGAACTATATTCTGAAATGAGTGACGAATGCGCGGTCGGGAAAATGTAAGGGTCGGTTATGCTATGTTAGAAGCAGATTATGGTAAGGATAATTGTCGAATAGGTAATCTGAGCAGCGGAGATCAGGATAGTAAGAAAAAGGGATGTGTTGCTGAGTTGTGACGCGGTGATTCTTTGAGTGAAGACTCCTTTCGGTTCTTCGTGATGGAATGGATGTTCTTGCACTCCGTAAACGCTTCGGTTCTTCGTGACAAAGCGGTGATTCTTTGAGTGAAGACTCCTTTCGATTCTTCGTGACGAAATGGATGTTCTTGCACTCCGTAAACGCTTCAGTTCTTCGTGATGGAGAAGCGGTGATTCTTTGAGTGAAGACTCCTTCCGGTTCTTAGTGATGGAATGGATGTTCTTGCACTCCGTAAATGCTTCGGTTCTTCGTGATGGAGAAGCGGTGATTCTTTGAGTGAAGACTCCTTTCGGTTCTTCGTGACGAAATGGATGTTCTTGCACTCCGTAAACGCTTCAGTTCTTCGTGATGGAGAAGCGGTGATTCTTTGAGTGAAGACTCCTTCCGGTTCTTAGTGATGGGATGGATGTTCTTGCACTCCGTAAACGCTTCGGTTCTTCGTGATGGAGAAGCGGTGATTCTTTGAGTAAAGACTCCTTTCGGTTCTTCGTGATGAAATGGATGTTCTTGTACTCCGTAACGCTTTCGGCTCTTCGTGACGAAGCGGTGATTCCTTGAGTGAAGACTCCTTTCGGTTCTTCGTGATGAAATGGATGCTCTTGCACTCCTTAACACTTCGGTTCTTCGTGATGAAGTGGTTGATGAAAGATGTTTTTGGTTGATGAAAGATGTTTCGGTTGATGAAGATGTTTTGGTTGATGGAAGATGGTTTGGTTAGGAAGAGACACTTTGGGTTTGTAAATGATGTCGTATGTTAGAAATGAATGTTAGTGACATTAAGAATGTCTAGATGGGTCTCCTGAATGGTTTGTATTCCTATCGAATACGTAGTTGAGTACGTTGCTAGTTATAATTCGACGGTGAGAACGTAGAGATCCTAAAAGACATGTTGAAAGGTAGTAAATGTATTCCTATTGTGTTTTACTATATACGTTCCATTTGATTTAGATTACTCACTCAGCTTTCATAAGCTGACGACGTTCATGTCGCTGGACATTCCCATGTCCAGCTTATCCAGGTGAGGAGTACCCAGGTTATGAAGCTATGCAAGAAGCAAATGTTGAAGAAGATTACACTGAAGATGACTATGGTTATGCTAGTTAGAGAGGAGACTAGTAGTTATCCCTTGTGAATGTTTTTGATTATAACCAGAAGACTTAGCATATATTTTGTAATAGTTTTGTAAGGCCAAGAGCCATAAAGACTCTGATGTATTTATAATGATGTATTAACTAGCTAAGTACTTTGACTTCTCATTGTAATATATTCCCGTAAGTAAATGATGGTTTTATCTTTTTATTATATCGTTTAAATATTATCATTTGGTCATGGACAATTCGGTACTGCAACCAGTCACGTGCCTTAGGGTCCAAGATGAAAATTTTAAAATTTTCCATATTTTGACTACACCGGGGCGTGACAGTGATCGCCACAAAATACAGAAAATTCATTTTAACGTGAGAAATGATTTTTTTATTTTATAAAAATACTGTTTGAGTTAAAAGAAATTATTTCCACTGTTTTGAAATACAGATTGAAATCTGATGTAGGTATTATTAAATTTATAAAAATTGCAGTTTGACCCCAACAAGAATTTTAATAATGAAATAAAACAAGAAATTAGATTCAAAATATGAGAATTGCAATTTAAATAATACTAGAAATGCATATAAAATATGGAAATGAAAATCTAAATTAAATGAAAATGCAGGTTGTTACATGTTTAAATGTCGATGCATGCTTTCTATATGCGACACTATTGAATAAGAGAGAATGCAATGTGATAATGAGATAACATTGTGAGTAACATATTCAGGTTCGAAATGCTAGTAATCGTTAATCCTAATCGAGTTTGATATTCCGTTCATTTCAATCAGAGTGGTCAGGCCACATGTGACTGCCATGTATCGTTAATAACACAAACGATAAGTAGGTTTGATAAGTTCTAGAATTATTACGGGAATAAGCATTGGTCAATCATTTGTCCTTAAAAGCGGCGGACTGATCAAAAGTCCTTAAAAGCGGTGGACTGATCATATGTCCTTAAAGCGATGGACTGGAGCAGTTAGCTCTATGACAGCTAGTAATCCAATCATATATCCTTAAAAGATGTACACCGGGATTACTGGTTGACGTTGTTAAAGTTGTGGTAATAAAATTGATGTGTCTTTGTGTTTGCACCAAAAAACCGTCAAATAGTTTTTGAGCCCGAGTTGCGTGGAGCTGAAGGAAGGAGAGGCCGGGCTAAGCAATCAATAACTTATCGGACTCGAAGTATAGCCGTGAGGCCGATGATAGATGATTGGGTAATGAAGGAGAGCCCGGTTGAAAGATTGAATATGGGTGAGAATTATCGGGCTTTGGAGAGACATAGCCTAGCACGTTGAGAGCCCGATGGTGGAATGAAGCAATGGGAAGTTCAATCGGACACAGTGTAATGAAAGATGGAAGTGACAGACTGATTGGCCATAGGCAGTTAAGGAAAGTTAATCGGGCATGCAAACAGGTAGAGCCCGATTCATCCAGGAGAATCAGTGATGAGGCCGATTAACTCTGAGGAGAAGGTGGTGCTGTCTACAACTGGCAGGATGTCGTCATCTTTGGGAGTTTTGGAAACAAGAGTCCGTTTAGGAAAGGATCTGTACATGGCCAGCTGGATTAGGCGTCTGTTCCCTAAATTGAAGGGATTGATTCAATCAGAATACAGATAAGGTAAGAATCGGAGATGAAGACGGATCTTTTCAAATCTACCAATCAAGTAAGCAGCTTGGAGCGCAAGTTAAGGAATTATTGTCCAAGTAAAAATCGTATAAGGCCGCTATAAATAAGAGGCAGGTGACACGTGAAAAATCTTGTGCGCTCTTGTGCAACACTCAAGTGTAGGTGGACGTGCAAGTAGTAACTGGTAAGACCAGGTCGATCCCACAGGGAAGGTGTTGACCTATTGAATTAGACTATCCTAAAAAAGAAAGCAAAACAAACTGAATAAAATTAAACGATGGTGCGGAACACAAAGTTCCACAACTAAGATTACTAATGAAGAAAATTAAGATTAAATTAACGATCTAACTAGCTAGTTAAAACAATACTCTAAATTAGGATGTTTAACTTTAAGAAGAAAATGTTGGGATTACACGAATCCACAGTAATCTAGCTGTCTACCATGCAGTTGCCTTGAAGCACAAAGGAGTACATTACCCACAGTTTTCCGTATTCCTCTACAGATGGAGAATCCATGGCCCTTTCATGACCGGGACCATATCATCACAGTTAAGTTAAAATACGTGAAAGCGGTTTAATCCAATAGTTAAGACTCGCACTCTCAATGGTGTTAGCATTGAAGGTGGTTTGCAAAATGTATTGAAAGAAAATGCCTTAGGGCCTTAGTTTTAAAAACTGTTTTGACAGACTGAGCATTTTTTGGGACAGAATGATAACAAATCTTAAAACAAAAAGGTCCTGGAATACTGCAGGGAACATCCTCAAGAATCAGAGAGTTCGATCGATCGACGCGCTTTCGATCGATCGAAGACCTTCATCCCTCAATCGATCGAACTGGATTCGATCGCTTGACTGTCTCTGGTTCGATCGATCGAACTAACTCCGATCGATCGAACACAGCGATTATTCTGCTACATGGCAGAAGCTAGAGATCACTGTTTCATCGTGTTCTCCCAACCTGGGACTACTCAGACATCGTCTGGAGTGTCACAGATTGATATTTAACGTAAAAAAACATTAAAGCCTTGTTTGGTTGCGAGTTTTTCATGGAAAATATAAAAACTATGATTTTGAAGATATTTAGCATGTAATACTACAAGATGAACGAGTAAGCTACGACTACAAAGTGCAGAATTTAAATGGACAGTATATAAATAACCTGGAACGCAGAATACTTGTATTAAACTAGAGAAATCCAATGCACAAAGTAAACTCCCAAAGAAAAACCTACAAAACCAAACACAAAACCTCTATCTCTCTCTCTAAAACTGTAAAAATAAAATGTGGGCGTCACCCTGGACGTATACAATACACATATATATAAGAAACCTAAGAAACTAGGGTTGAAAACCCGCATCTGCTGCGCGCACGAATGTTACTGGAAATACCACGTTCGATCGATCGAACTGCTCTCGATCGATCGAACTCTTAAGCCTCAAGCGCTTCAACACTCTTTAAGCGATCGAACTCTCGATCGATCGAACTGGGTTAGATCGATCGAACTCCAAATTTCAGCTTTGACTTCTCTTGTTTCCATTCCAGCATTCCATTTATCCTGATGTCCATCTGTTTAGTCCACACAGCAGTGATCTGCACAAACAACAGCTAAAACAATACACTTTATCATAGATTAATCATATTGTATGAAAATTAGCCTTGCAATGCAGATTGCAGATAAAACGGGAAGTTGTGATAAAAACTAAAACAATTCTTCCTTTTAGCGCGGTTGTATTTTACAAATACCCCCGCTTTGCAGCAGGCTATTCAAGCAAGGGACTCCGCGTCACATTTGAAACAGCATACATACAGCACATTCGAAGCGTTCAAAGCATTCAAAGTACTCTTAGTCTTTATGTTTTTCAGTCTTTATAGCAAATAGGTCTGTCCTTTTGTTATTTTCTTTTTGTTCTTTTGAATAATCAGTCTTTTTCTGGTTTGTTCTTGAGATCTGTTTAGTTTTTCCAAACATTTAATAAAATCTATTTTATTAAACCGTTTGTGATTTTGTTTACCTGTTAAACTTGATACTTTTTAGCTTGTGCGCTTCAGTACTGCTAAAGAACTTACAGTGAGGGTACTTTCCTACTCACTATACACAATCACCCTGTTTAGAAGTTAGATTCATCAAAGCCTTGTGTATCACTCACACAAGCGGATAGGAAATTAGTTTGTACGTACACATACACACACCGAACCACGGATTGGTTCTGGCACGCCCGAGCAAATTGCATAGCAAACACTTTGCTTAAAGCGTTAAATCCCTTACTTGCGGTGGACACATATGTCCTTAAGAGTGGGGGATGGACTAATGTGGTGTCTATGTCATGCGGTGGATTGTGAATATGTTCTTAAAAGAGGTAGACAAAGCATTGGTGTATCCAGGAGTATTACAATCTAGTCAGTTCATCTATGAGTCGGGTGTTGTAGGTTCTAGTATACAAGACGTGAGTAATCGATTAATGAGAAGCTTGGAACAAAGAGAAAGACATTATTAGTATAACTATACTCTATGTCCTTCCTAACTTGTAATCTCATTATACCTATGATACTGTGTTAGTTTCTATTCACTTAGCTTTCAGTAAGCTAACGGCGTTTATGCCTAGACATTCTCTGTCCAGACTACCCTGTTCCTAACACTGCAGGTAATGGCGTTTACGATGATGGCTACTCCCCGGAGGTGAATAGATAGAGGGTGGCCCCACTGACGACGGATATGTCGGGGAGGACTATTATGCTGACGATTACATCTACGTCAGCTGAAGGACATAGATAGATATTAGTTTGTTTCTATTTTTCTATCTTACTTTGTAATATGTTTTGTAATCGGGTATATGTTGCCCTAAGACTTTTAAAATTTTTGTTTCTCCACTCTGATGTAATAAGCTAGTATGTTTATAATAGTTCATTATATTATTGTCCTGTTATTTACTTGTTATCTAGAACTGTGCGGTGTGGACAATTCAGTGACTTCACCAATTATTCTCTACGGACCCAAAAAGGAAATTTTATTTTTCTCCATTTTTGTTTTTCCAGGGCGTGACAGATACATCTAAATTTTTTTTGGCATGTATCTATAGACGTTGAAAAGGGATGTAAAAGAGTCCAGCGAAGTTTAGAGGATTAGGGACAAGCATAGAAGACTGAGAAAGATTTACTATTTTATGATAGTATTGGAAGATTGTAAAACACAGTAAATAAGCTTGGAGAATGGTGTAGTTCCAAGAGTGTTGAAAGACTCTAGAATCTAGTAAACTAGTCGCTAGCCCATGTTATGCATGCGTTGTACCGTGGTTAACTAAATTAGAAAATAACTTTTTATACCAAAAATAAAATAATGCCACATTTTATCTTGGTAACTGGGGTACTAACTCTCTGGATACATCTCATATATTCCACACAAGTGGAGAATTAATTTAGTCTTACCTTTGTATTAGTAATGGAAATAATCAAGAACTTAATAATATACTAACTGAAAGAATGGAAAGCTTGAGAGTTCAATAAGTTTCATTAAAACAAAAATTGAGAAAATAACATGTAGTAGAATACAGAAGAGTTTTTTGTCTTTGCTTTGACTTTTATAGTATATATAATAGGTATGATATATATATATATATATGCATGTGTGTGTATGTGTGTGTGGACACGCGGCCTCGGTGGTCCACCAACCCCCTTCCGGGTTTCAGAATTGATTTTCCTTTGAAATATTTGAAAAAGTTTGTGAAATCAGAGACAGAGTTGCCACTTGGTCTTTAGGGAACCAAAAAACCCAACTTTAACTCACCCAAATGGATAAAGGGTATCGGCCCTTCATAACCAAAGAACTTTGGCTTAGGGTTTTGGTACGAGAAAAGAGCTTTTGTCACGACTAAAACACCCTCAACTCGCCCTGCCCATCTCTCGATCGGCCTCAATTAGCATCCAAATAGTTATCTTATACTATGTTTGGTTCAATGGTTAATAATATGGTGAGTATATTACATCTCACGAGAATCTTCAAATGAAAGATCAAAAGATAAGATATCATTCATAAGATCTAAGCCAAATATCACACAATGTAAAGCGAAAGATCACACAAAACAAACTTAGGAAAAATCATCTAATCACATATCAAGTAATTAAGTTTTCCTAATCTAAAGGGGGGGCATGGATTGTTCTTGAAACAAATGATCAAGGAAAATAAGATATGTTTAGCAAGCTAGAATGTATGCATGTTGATTCTAGAGAAAAGAAGACTTCTCAATCCACGGGACGGATGAGAAAGGAAGATGTGATCAAGGAGAAGCATGAACGTGTGACCAACTTTATTTCTTATAACCTTCTTAGATTAGTAGTCACAAAAACTCCAAATCTTGCATGGATGTAATGTATGACCCTAGAATGTGCAAAGTTATAGTGTGTTTGTGTTCATGGATTTCTAAAATGACTTAGAAGTCTAAAATATGCATAAATGCATGGAGAATGTGATCATAAGACTATAGATGTCACTCCCCGGAGTAAGCCAAAAATAGGGAAAATAAAATTTTTCCTTTATGGGTCCGTAGACATATGAGTACTGGTTGGAAGTCGCTCGACTGTCCTCAACAATATAATAGCAAAATGCGTAATAATATATGGCCAGTGACAAATGCAAACACAACGATATTATATTAAACATTAGCAGTCTTAAGTAAATAATATATTACAGACCTAAATAGAAACGTAATTAAACATCATAAGTCTTGTGATAACACTTGTCACTAAATCTGATAACATATAGTTATTACATCATAAAACTGAAATATGAAAGGAGACTAGATGGGCAGTCTTCAGCTGGCAAAGCCATAGTGGTCCCCATAGAAATCTTCTCCGGGATAGCCATCCTCATAGTATCCTTCATTAACAAAGCCTTCATCGGCGTATCCATCGTCACTGTTATTGCCCTCGGGCTGTGCACCACCTACTATGACTGACATAACTGGACGTGGAAGATCTAGCAGTATAAAACATCGTCAGATTGAATACAAGATGAGTGAGTATAAAGTCTTACAAAGCTCCGTTAGAAACAGTTAAATCAATGATTAAGTTCATTATTATTGAGTTGACTTATTTACGTTGTTATGAGAAATCAAGAATTATGGTCATAAGAAAATATGGCAAGGAACGATCTCAACAACCTTCATCAAGACTCACAACAGAAAGGATTGTACAACAGCTAGCTCATACCATGATTTCAAACTCAACTCTTACTTCCTTCCGCATTCCTGGCATAAGCCATTGGTTTAGAATATCATGTCATAACGGCCACTTGATGAGTATACTATACATGCTTTAATAGCCGCTTGATCGCCCTCAGCGCATCAAGATAGTATCATGCCTTAACGGCCGACGCGACCAAGATATTCAAGGTCAAAGACCTGTCCTAACATGCTTTAACAGCCGAGTGATTAGTATACCATACATGTTTTAACAACCGCTTGATTACCCTCGGCGCATGAAGATAGTATCATGCTTTAACAGCCTACTATATCACTAAAGTCTAGTCCCAATCTACTTCTTCAATCTCAATTTTGACTCATACCAAAGGGATAACAACAATGACCAAATTGACAACCTTCAAAGATACGGTATCGAGACTTACTCAACAAAAGATAAACCGAAGTATAAATGATGATGCGCTAAGCGTAAATTGATAGAGTGCGTGGTTATTAGAATGTTCTGATCTTCTTACGTGTATTTTATTCTCATTATCAGAGTTGTCGCATAACAAAAGTCATCGTCACGTTAAGATGTTCAAGATCATACTTAAGCATTTATGGAAAAACATATAAGTTGCACATATAATCAAAGTTCGACCGTAATCAAATAGACCTAAGTGTACGTGTGACAAGTGGATATGCGAGTACTAATTCATGGATTAAACATCTCACGTTCGTATATGAAACCATTAGAAATTGTTCAAAGCACATAAAAAAGTAATAGATCAAAACCTGCTAAACCCGAGAGCTCAGGGTGCTCGAGCGCTCGGTCTAGACAATAAACAGATTCTTGGTTTACATGCACATGCAAGTTTATAACGAAGTTTCTAGGACACATACAAGTAACAAAAACATGTAATAACTATGTCTTAAGGCATCTAGGTGAGGATCCATGTCCACAATGCCTTAGGGTGTGTTTAGATGATGATCAAAATCACCAAAACTATGAAAAAGAGTTTGATCATGAGTTTTTTCTTCACATGCAAGGACTTTAACTACAAATGAATCGCATGCATGGACATAAAATTAAGTAAAAACTATTTCTATAGGCATCTAAGTGAGAATCTATACTTACACAAGCTTAGATGATGATAGATGATGAAAAATATGAAGACTGTGTTGAGAAAGCTTGAGATCTTGAGCTTGAGAACTAGAATCCTCCTCTCATTCTCTTGATCCTTCAATACTCAGCTCCAAAACCTCATGTGTGAGTGTATCTAAGTGTTTGTGTATGAATGAGAAGTTGGATCATGTATTTAAGTGGACATGCAAGTGTATATGTGAATGTATGAAGATGACCTCTCAAAATCTCTCCCAAGAATAATCTCTCTATTTTTTGGTATAAACAGATGTCCAAATGCTAAGATTGTGAAGTGTATTTATAGACTTTTGAGTCCCAAGGGCAAAATTATCATTTGCCTTTTACGAGCTCGAGAGCTCGCGTGGCTCAAGCGCTCGAGGCTCGAGCACTCCTGCTCCTCGAGCACTCGGGGTTGCTTTTCTAGCAAAGCTTTCCCCAAGACTCTAAACAAGCTACCAACATACATGGATCATATAGAACATAAAGGAATCAGGAAAACGAATCTTATATATATATATATATATATAACCGAGAGTATTACAAAGAGAAATACAGAAATTCGAGAAATCAGATAGGAAAATGCAGGTGGTATAATGGAATATGCATAAATTCATGAAGGATGTTATTATAGGATATGTACAAATGAGGTATGAACTACTTCCTATGAGATGACTTAATTTGGGTTGCATGTGAACATCTAATCAAAGAATGAAAGTAAAACATGATTGCTGTGAATAATGGACAGTAATGAACTGGTTTTGTAAAATTGGAAAAGTGAAGTTAGGAATGTTTTTAATTCATGACATTTTATGGAGATCATCCCTATTGTGTCTAGAACACATAGAATAAACCCAAATCAAGATTGAAGTTGTAGATTGAGAGAAATAATATAAACAAGAGAGGTTCCTCAGAAATAGAATCCGTACTATCGACTGAAATGTGAAAAAATCTTTGAAAAAGAAAACAAAACATTTGGAGGCCCATATTAAACAAAAAGTTCCCTAACACACTTAAGTGTGAGGAAGAAATAGGTTGGGACCACTCTTTTTGGAAAATAAGTTAAAAGTCAGCTAAAGCTGCTATGACTGAAAAATAGAATGTTTGAAAGGAATTTTGAGTCACAAAGGAAGCCTTCCAAATGTTTTTAAATCAAACCAAAAATCATGGGTGTTCTCTAATGAGTTGGGAAGGCTTTCCAAGTGGTAGGATGATCATCCATTAAGTATTGGACCCATAATACTATTTTCAACTAGAAGAACTCACTGTTTTGGGGGTTTTTGAGAAAACAAACATTTATTCTTTGAAATTAAAATGAGGGGTTTAAGAGGGTTTCTGGAATGGGGATTTTGAAAGTATATTTCCAGAACTAAATGGAGATTACAATCACATGGAATATCAATACAAACTCATTTCAAGAACTTCCCAAGTTATTAGCAAAACATGGTTTATTTGGAAACCAAACTCAAAAATCCTTGGAAGTATGATACATGAGAGGATGGATGATACATGGTATGATATAATATTCCAAGTGTGGTAAAGAATATATTAGTGGGATGTGGGTTCATCTAGATACAACAGAGTGTTGTAGCAAAGTGTGAAAGTCAAAAAGTGGTCTGCTGTGAATAGTGTCCACACTGTATGCATCACTTTATAAAATCATAATGGGAAGTCAAACATGCCTAGGAAAATTTGGGAAAAATCAAAGAGCCTCCCTAGTGTATCTAGAATACACAGAAAAAGACCAAACTTTAATAGCTATTACAGATTAAAAGAAAAAAAAAATCAAAATGTACACATGACTCAGAAACACAAGCTGCAATGTTGACTGATTTTGTATGATTTTTTATAAATAGGAAAACAACTCTTATGATGATCAAAAGATACAAAAAGTTTCATAACACATTGAAGTTTAAATAAAAAAATAGAAAAGACCGTGTTAAGTGATGAAAAACATCCGAATAAATGTAAGAAGTCAGACTACAATCTATGAGAGAAAAAACAGATTGTTAACATGAACTTCTAAAATCCAGAAAACATGTTTCTACGTTTCTAAAATTAAGAAACAAAATAAGGGTGAACTATGATGTATTAATATGGTTTTCCAAGTGGTTTTACATCATACCTCAAGTATTTAATTCAAGATAGATTGTTCACTGCTTTGAGAAAATCTGCATAAAATGGACATTTCTTTTGGAAAACTCACTTGGTTTTGATTGGGGCTTTGAAAGAGGAGTTTAAACCTTGAATCTAAACACTTGAGAGGATGAAGTAACCATATAGAACATCCTCTTAACACTTAAAACCTCAAAAACTTGGAATAAGAAGAAATCAAAATAGAAATGAGGTTGAGGGAGAGATGATGCAAATGATCGATAAAGAAATCAAAATAGAAATGAAGGTTGAGAAGAGATTATGCTAGAATGGAAAGAAATTAAAAAAAAAAATAGAAATGGGGTTGAGAACGGAAATGCAAGTATAACAAAGAAAAATGAACATAGAAATGAGATTAGGAAAGAAAAACAAGTATATAATCAATGATCTTTCAATGGTGGAACCACAAGCATTCAACCAATCAAATATGTGTATGTGGTTGTGTACATCTAACTCATTGGAAACTCAAATGATGTAAAGAAAATGGATTGAAATCTTGAAAGCACAAGTTTAGTTTTAGAAAATTAGTTGAAACTCACATTTTGAAGAAGAAAACTACTATTCCTCTCCCTATTTCTCCCTAACTCTCCATCTCTATCTTTGGAGCTTTCAAGTTGTCCCAAGTTGTGAAGATAAGGGGGGTATTTATAGAGGGGTTGGGGAGGTAATTGGGATTAGAAAAAGTCTCTCATTGGTCCATAATCCCGGAATAATCAAAACTATGTCGTTTTAAGAATTGAAATTACCATTGAGCACCAAAAATATTTTACAAAAATTGGGTTTAGGAGGGGAGTGCCGCATCGGCAGAGGTGGTGTGCCACGGCGGCAATCAACCCCCGTTGATCCAGATTTTACATTTAGGCCCCCAGAACTTCCAAAATTTGCAAAAAGGCCTTATTTCATCCAAAATTCACAGAAAATGCGTACAAACTCCAAACTGACTTGTGATATACTGTTGGAAAGGTAATGGAGTCTACTTTCCATAAAAATAGTTCAGGGATAGGTCATTTTGAAAAGTTTGCGGTATTCGTAATAAAAGCCGATTTGATCGTCTTTTTCACCTTCGAAAATACATAATAAATTCATTTTAACTCCAGAAATTATGTGCGATATACCGTTGGAAAGATATTGACCTCTAATATTTGGTAAAAATATTTTATTGTCTCAAAGGTGAGTTTGACTTTTGGTCAAACTTGCGGTCAAATCAGTCAAACAGTGCACTTCCAAAAAATTTCAAGAAGTTCTAGGAGCCTCCGGAGACTGACGTTTCCTCCAATTTTCTTTTAAAACATATTTTAAGACTTTTCACGTGATTTAGAATGATTTTGGAGCTTTTCCTGGAGCTGATGTTTTCAAACGTTTCTCTTTTTTAAAATACTTTTCTGTTTATTTTGAACGACATCGAACGATTTCTGAGCTTCTGGGCCAATTTGGAGAGTTTTGGGATTTTAGGGTCATTTTGGTCATTTCTGCCAATTCTTGAGTTTTTCGAGAGTTAGAGGCAATCTCTAAAAATCTGATATTTCTAATTATTGAGGTTTGACATGCTTGTGGCCTCCTAAATCTGTTAGCCGACAAAATGGGGTGTCTATAGTGTGTATCTTTTTTAGAAACAAAAATTGAGAAGGCTTTTAGTTTCTCCACTTGGGCTTATATGGCTATTGATTTATAGTGTGTATCTTTTTTAGAAACAAAAATTGAGAAGGCTTTTAGTTTCTCCACTTGGGCTTATATGGCTATTGATTTACTAAAAAGTCTCAATACAAATAAAATAACACAAAAAAGCCTTTACACACGCGCGCGCGTGCGCACACACACACACACACCGAAAAAAAAATAAACTCTTTTCACAATGCGCCATGTGGTACATTGTGTAATGAGTTCTAGCCTTAGTCTTTACATATATATATATATATATATATATAATAGATGAGTGTGGAGAATTCTTAAGTTTCAAGAGTTTTCTAGAAACTCCTTTGCCTTCGTTGGATCAAGTGTATCCTAACCATCAACTGTAAATATGACGTCTATAAAAATTGTAGGATTCATTTGCATATAACATACAAAAATACACTAGTGTTGTACTAAAAAAAGAAGAAGAAAGAAGAACACAAGTATAGAGAACATAGATAAGTCAAAGAGTTGTGTACACGTACTTTTTTGTACAAGAGTTTTTATCTACAAGATGAAGTGAGGAACAACTAAAATCGAGAGTTTGAACTAAGTGCGAAAAAATAGCTAGCCCTTGCTTGAGTTATATTAAGTTTGCGCCAACTAGTTGGCTCCACCCCAGATAATAATCAATCATTAAAAATACTTAATTTACACCCAAAAAAAAAAAAAAAAAAACGTGTACTCCTACATAAAAGTGCATATGATATGTATTTATTTATACAAGTACAAGCTTGTTCGCATAAGTTTATGTGATCATCAATCAATAAACCTAATTCCAACAATTTTAGCATCGAAAAAAAAAACATGGGGGAAAGTTCAGCATCCCAACGATAGAGGTGTATGCAGTTGTGTATGTATATATATTTGATTCAGTAATTACAATTAATAGTTCAACTACATAGGATTCATGTGAGAGGGAGAGATCCTTTCTGTGAATCTGCATTACACAGCCCCCTTCTTCTTCCTTGTTTCGTTCTAAAAAACCCTATAAACCCCAAAAGCTTTATAGTGCCAATTGTTCAGCTTCACTTTACCACCCAAAAGAAAAGAAGAAGAAGAAAAAAAAATATTTCAGTCAATGCTATAATTTGCCATACTTTGACATTTCTTAAGTGTCAAAGTATTTTATTTTGACATGTATGCTATAAATGTATATTAAAAATATTATTTATGTGTTTACATTGAAGACATTGGATTGTTGTCATGTTGGCATATTCAAATTAGACCCAGCCCCCTAAAAATTAAGAGCATATTATGTAGCATGTTCATTGGATAAGTTCTTATTTGTTGCTCAATTATAGTACAAACGACGCTTTAGAGTGGCCCAATTACACTGCTGAGTCCCATTGTGTGTGATTCTACTATTACATCCTCCAAATTTGGAATAGAATTTTCAATTTTGAGATTTATATTAGAGTCAGAGATTTAATTTTGAGATCCATTTATTACTCCGATGAGATAATCATATTTTATTTTATTTTTGGGAAGGAGGGCGGGGTTGGGGTTTTGCAATACCTCTTTGAGAGAATTAAACTAGTGAATTTTTACAAAAATATGGGTTTTCAATCAAATTTTGGGTTGGAACTTGTCTGACCGGATGCAAATCTGAAAATTTGAAATGGGGTACCGTAATCCCAAAAGAGTAATGCCATGCTTCTCAAAAAAAAAAAAATTTCCAAAAGTGTTTCCCAACACATATGGCAGTGGGCCCAATTAATTTTGATTGATTGATGTTGAAGTGGTCCTACCATTAATGAAGATGGCCCACAAGCACATGGGGTAGGTAACACTTTTTGGGGAAAATTTTTTTGGAAAGCATATAGCATTACTCTTCCCAAAAGCCCAATCCTTTTGTAGGAGCAGAAGTGATTCCTTCGAGACGAGTGTGTCCATTGATTTTGCAGGAGTCAATTTTGTTTCTGACAACAAATAAAGTCATTTCTTCAATCTAGATGATCATGATACTTCGGTTTACAAGCCAAAAGAATACACTAGTCCATCAAAGTCACATTTAACTATTTAAGAGTGAGCATGATCTCAACAAAATCCCCTAGGAGCTCATGGTGTAAAAGTTGCTGCTGTACAAGAAAAACCCATTAGCTTATAAAGAGAGGCTATTATTATAGAAGACTTATGTCCATTGTTCTTTCCTTTTCTTTTCTTTTTTGATCACAGCAAGTTATTTCAGTTTCTGATTGATATTATTTATATATATATATATATATAGAACATGGTAATGTATTTCAACGCCAAAAAGAAACTAACAAACTTTAGTTTCTGAAAAGAAACAACAAAAGCTCCCCAAATTCGAGAGAGAAATGAAACATTAGCAAGCCACCAAGAAATGAATGTTACAATCAGTCCTCAAGTGATGCTTATAACTCAAATGGCAAACAGATAGATACAACCGAGTATTTTTCAAATAGAAACCAAAGGGCAAAAAAAAAAAACAAAAAAGGGAGGAGAACTATACAGTTTCAGTTTCTTTTCCTTTTTGCATCCAACAATGAGCCATCTTTGAGTGTTTCACGAGCATCATTGTCCATCCCCAGGCTAAAGAGGGCCGCTGCTTGTAGATAGAATGCGGTGGCCCAATCAGGAGATATTACCTGAGCCTGCATAGCATCTCCAAGTGCTTCTTGTGGCATGTCGTTCATCAAGTAAGATAAGCAGCGTCTGGCAAACACGGTTGGCGATATCACGGTCCCACCGTCAATGAACTACACATGCACATACTCTTGAGTGACAACATGATCAACACGTCAATCATACTAATGACTTTGGGGCTGTTGCGAAATCAAAGAATTGGTTTTGTGGTTCATATGTGAACCGGTTCTTTAAATTCAAGTGTTTGGTGAATGTTCGAGTCCGTGCGCAATAAAAAATATCTATTAAAACAAGTTCTTTGTCAAACCAACATAACATTGGTTCTCATAAAATAAAATAAAATAAACTAGATAGAAGTGAGACTCAGACTGAACCGGGCCTTTTTTAAGCATTCCCTCTTGAAACGTACCACATCGCCCATTTATGGCCCCTCTATGCGGTTTATAAGGCTTTAGTTAACCTCTCCTTAACACCTGGGTTTTAAGGAGTTAAATAGGCTGGGCCTTACAAGTGGTATCAGAGCTTGGTTCGGCTTGTCTTCCGGCATGCCGAGTGTCCGGCTGCTGTAGTCCAGGACATGCCGAGTGTCCGGCTCCTGTGGTTCAGGGGTGTGTTGGAATGTCCCACATCGCTCATTTATGGCCCCTCTATGCGGTTTATAAGGCTTTAGTTCCCTTCTCCTTAACACCTAGGTTTTAAGGAGTCCAATGGGTCGGGCCTTACAAGATTCCCAAACAAGCCCTCAAAGTATGAAGCTAATTCCAAGCTTAAAGGAGTGTTTTGATTTGCTAATAAAAGCTAGGAAAGGGTATTGAGCCAAAGGCTTAAACATTCCTCTTATAGATATGCAAGGGAGGTTTTCTAAACCGGAAAAGATCGTTAACAACTTAACATCACTGAGCTCACTAGGTGGATTATTTTGCAACTAATCATCTTTTTCTCTATTGCCAATAAAAATCTCTCACCCCTTTCATAACAAAAACATCCTTAAAAATGGACTTGAATAGCACACCCCCAATTTTGCCAGCCCGTACAATTATATGCACTTCTATTTTTCCAGGCAATATGAAAACATTTTCTCGCCTTAATTCATTCACTTTTTACATTATTCCAGAACCAAAGTGATGAAAGTTCTTCAAAATCACATGTATCCAGCCTACTCCATTTTGTTCCCGAGTTTTATTCATGTTTGGCAACAAAGCTTCATAATAAAATACAGTAGTTTGAGACGAGTGACTTACTTGTGTGTAACAATCAATTGCAGTAGTGAAGTTTTTAGTTCGAAACGCAGCGTCTCCACGGTTTTTAGAATTCAAGGTTTCCTGTATTTGATTCGTCCATACTTGGAAAGAAAGCTGCAAAGGTAAAAGATATCCGACAAAACTTAGGGAGTAGTAAAAGGTGATTATCTACCGACTTCAGTTTAAGTGAAAACAAGCTGCTGATATGAATGCATGTACACCGTGTGTATCATAAGACGTAAGCGTAAAGCTGTTTGGTTTACTAACTTTCCACTACACGAACACTGCAGAAACAAGAACTGGGGCATGACAAATCATTTCTTTCCCTAGTTGAAACTTCCAAGTCAGTAATAAATAAAAAATAATAAAAAAAGAACTTTGCTCTTTCTATGTGATGCTTTCATCTAGAACATTCACTTTAAGATTGACTAATACTAACCTCATTTGCAGCCCCCTCATCATCCTTGTACCCAACCTTCTCCAATATCTCATGTATGGCAGTTAGATCCATTCTTGAACAAGCTTCACCTAGAGGCGATAATACCTCTGTTTCTGCTGAGGATGCAGTTCCATGAGGAATACCCATCAAAACATGTGATGGGACCTGCCAAATACCACTAATATTAGATGCCAATTAACATTTGAGTACACTTTACTCCAGTTACCAGGGCTTATAACACCTGGCGTTACACAATTAGTAATTTTTGCTCACTGTAACTACACTGAAAGAATGATTGTTAGTATTTACAGCTTCATTATTCATGATATGTAGCAGGGACAATAGTTGTCAACTTGGGATTTGAATCGGGAATCGAAATGATACAAGTGAATCAAATCGGGATTCGCCTGTCGTGAATCGTACGATTCGGTAACAAATTTAAAAAAACAAAAACTATACAAATGATTGTTTTATTTATTTTTTATTTTTTTTAAATGCAGAATAAAAATAGAAGAAAAGAGCACTTAAATAATGATATAAAACACATACTTATATTTATAGTATAGAAGCACAAAGCAAAGCATAAATCCAAACTAATAAATATTAAAAATTAGAATATACTTCTTTACCCCAATAACCACCAAAGTTTTTTCTCAGTCTTCAATAAATGTCTATGAAAAAACCCTAGAATATGAAAGAGGAGAAAGGGAGGAAAAGTGTTTTTGTTACAATGAAGTATAAACACTAATCTATATCTTATAAGGGATGGAACCACCTTTTGTTTAAAAAAAAAAAAAGTAAACATGTGGGTATTGCTTCAGACAGCAGTCGCTGGTCTGCCTAAGGCTAGAACATGGTGTTTTTTTTTTGGAATCTTTTTTGTTTACGAAAGGGTAAAATAGGATTTGTATACAATATCTTATAGTATATAAAAACAAAAAAAGATGAAAAAATGAGTTTCTGGTTTGTAGAACTTCGAACAGGAAGTGAATCGCACGACTATATCTTATGTATCAAGCGATTCTTGCGGTTACTTATGCTGTACAGGTAACCTATTCGTATCGTTTTCTTGGCGAATCGCGAATCGCACAATATTGATAAGAGATGTAAGGACACTTTTATTTGGGTGCCGCGTCCAATCCATGTCCAACACTGACACTCATCGGACATGCACCAACATGTGTCAGATAATAGCAAAAAAGGTGTCTTGATTTTTTACAAATTAGACATACGTCGGCCATTTGTTAGACACTTGGCGGAACATGAGATCGACATGACATGGTGGCTCCTAGAGGTTTTTCCTTTCTAAATTTTGAGGGAAAAGACTTAATTTAATAAGAGGGGAGATAAGAAATGGGTTTATTTTTAAATTTAGGAAACATGAGTGGTCATGGAACAATTTATTGTATAATTAACTAAAAAAAATATGTATTTTTTCATTCACCGTGTCCATATCCTATATTTTAAAGATTTGCCGGGTCCATATCCATGTTACACGGGCATACTTAATGGCAACCATACGCCACATTTAGAAGGAATGGGAGAATCCGTATTTCCAGTAGATAAATATGCCTCAGTGAAGGAAAAACACGAACTTCTACCTAAAGTAAGGACTTGTGCTAAGTAGCAAGTTCAAATCATACAATTCATCGACTAATTTTACGTGGAAGAGTAACTGTTATAGCGTCATAAGATAACGCTTACTCACAATTACACATGGAGCAGCTGTGGAGCATACCTCAGTTTCTTTCTGAAGAGATGCAAGACCAGTCACAAGAGACTTGGCATTTGGCCTCTCGCGAGCTTCATATTGTAAACAACGTGATGCTAACCGCACTAATTCAGTCCCATCATCATTTGAAAAATTACCCTCCAAACAAGAGTCCATCAGCATCGGGAAATTCTTGCCACGTATCAGGTCCAGTGCCTACCGAAAAGGAAAAGATATAGAGACCCGGATTACTCAGATCAAACCAAAAGCATTATAAGCATTTCAGTCGGAACATATTCTGAAGTGACCGCACTAATATGGTTGCAAGTTGCAACAACATGATGAACCAAAATATCATCTCGGAGGCTTCATGGATTGTGTAAAATACTCTTGCGCAACGCAAAAATGCATCAGATGATAAGTCATAAACCTTTTCCATGGCTAAGATGGTTTTCTGTGTTGTGGTTAGGTAAGAGGTTAAGGAAAACTTACATGGCTAGGGGGGATATGCTTGCCGCTAAGAAGATCAAGCAACAAGGTGCCAAAACTGTAAACTACACTCTCGGGTGTCACTCTACCTGCAAATTTAAACAATAACATAACTCAATTGTAGTATCGAAATAAATGTAAAGTATACTTGTTATGGTCAAACTATTCCTCGTAATACTTGGCTTCCTGCACATGACAATTTTAGAGCTGGAGAATCTTAAAGTTTAATCTAGAAGTGGGTTTCCTTTAGGCTACGAGGATACATGAGCAATCCATTTATTTTAGCCAAATCGAAAGATAGGGACAGGTTTTTATTGATGAAGGTGGACTAAATAAAAATAAATAAATTTACCCAACCCAAAAAAAAAAAAAAATGAAGAGAAAAAGACAAATAATTTAAAGCTACTCAATTTATTTATTTAAGTAGTGTCGTATTAAGCTGTATTGGGAGGTCGTAATTCCACCATTGAATATTTTCCTTTTGAGTAGTGTCACATCTCTATTGGGGCTTCTTACGCAAATTATCCAAAAAAAATTCCCTTTTTTTCCCTTTCCATCGGGCAACACCGTGATGACTTTCAAACAAAACCGCGCCTCATGGACTTTATATCAGAGAGGACCAAAAGATTGTATAGTCAGTTCCCCCTCTGAAACAGATTATATACCTGTCCTCAAGTACTCTGGAGGAGTGAAAGCTAAGTTTGTACTATAGCTCTTGCCATCTCTGCTGTTCTTCATTAGGCCAAAGCATGAAAGCCTGGGATTAGCATCCTGTTGAACACTTTGCACACATTAAAGACTAACCTATACAAATATAGCAAACGATCTGGAAACAACAACAGATAGGTGCAATTAACAGTAGGAAAATAAATGGTTGAAATTACCTGATCGAACAAAACTCTATAAGCATTGAGGTCATGATACAGTGCTCGCCCTTTATTGCTGCAATAATCTAATGCTTGCGCCAAGTATAAAGCTACTCTCAACCTCATTGCCCATTTCATGGGCTGGGCTTCCCCTACACCAATTCAACCACCAAAAGTTAAACCCACCACAAACTTTCTTACTAACAAATATACATCAAAGAACTATATCAGTATGGAATGAACATAATGAAATTGTTCTTTGCTCTTTTAGCTCATTTAATCCTCAAGCATGGTGGGTGTATCTCATAATAACGTAATGCTCCATTTGGCTGCTGGAGAAATGTAGGAACGAAGATGGAATTGAAATTCTGAGGCTAACCCATTACTAAAGTAAAACAAGCACAATCGGCAAAAGTCAAAAAATCGCATTAAGCTTTATATAGTATAGGCTTGTCATTCTATGCTCTCAACTTATGAAATCTAAGATACATTCACTTTAATGAGCAACCAAACAGGGCATTGAGGTAGGAGTGTACAACTCCTTCCATATAACACCCTCAACAGAAAGCAACAAATTATCAACAGAAAGCAGTGGCATCAAGCATATTATATAGCATTTGCAATGCGTGATAAAAAAATAACCAATCTACCAGAAAAGGCAATGATAGAAAGTTACAATGGAAAAGATGCTTCGAGAGAGTTTCGTTAGGCATGAACTCAGCAACAAGCAATCTCTCTTCTCCTTCACAGCAACACCCAACCAAATTTGCCAACCGTTCGCTCCTTAGCTGCCCCACAGATTTCGCTTCATCCTGCAATATCCAACCTCAACAAATCAATACAAAACACCCATATTTCAATACATACAACTAATCTGTATAATGAGCAAATCAATCAAAAAAGGGTATAAAAAGAATGAGAACGAACTAGGAATTGGCGAGTATCGGGCCACGCCGACTTGTTAAAGCGCTTAACGGCGATCCAACGGCCATCCTCAAGCTTTCCTTTGTAAACAACGTTCGGAGCTTTCTCACCATGTTCGGATACAATGTTGTCCACTGAAAATCCTGAAGTCGCAGCCCTAAGTTGATCCAAACTGTGCTCTCTAAACGAAGGCAACGAAACGTTCTCACTTTCGCGACAGTTCTCTATGAAAACAAAAAAAAACAAAACAAATCGATTCAACATTGTTTCGCAATCGAAAAGAAGATCCTAAGATGCGAAAAATGTGTAGAATGAGCTCACCGAGATCAGAGGAAGCGGGAACGTTGGATTTGAGATTGGAGGGCCACCAGCAGAGAGAAAATTTGGAGCAACGAGCCCCCATTCTTCTCCCGGAGATGGAACGTTCTAGAGAGAGAGAGAGAGAGAGTTTGGGGAAATGGGGAGACTCTCAGTGGTCTCTCTTTCTCTCTCTTGATCTACGGAGGCTAAGAGGGTGTCATTTTGTTGAGAGAGAGAGAGAGAGAGCTGATGAAAAAGAAAATGAGAGGAAAAAAAATTGGGGGAGTGACAGAGTAATTGTTTATTCAGACAGAGAGATGGACATCGAAAAAGATGGGAGGCTTTTGGGATCCAAGGTTTCTCTCTCCTCTTTCTCTCTCTAATTTCTTTTTTTTTTTTTTTTTTCTTTTTGAGTGTTTTAGACAACTTTTTTTTTTCCCCCGAGTTTCTCTCTATCCAACTCATCATTGCCTCGTTTTTGTGTTTTTTTTAATAATAATGTTAGATATACACATTTTTTGATACATTATCTTTTAAATATTGTAAAGGGGCAATTAGCAATTAATTCAAATTAAGGAAAGTATATTGATTTAGGTATAACTAGTAAAAATATTTGGGAGAAGGTACACTCGTTGGTATTTTGACAAATCTACCCTAATATTGGTCTACACCAAGAAAGTTTCACCCCTGCATCTCCGGCGACCACTACCATCACCTCGCCTGAGCTCCGGCGACCTCGCCTGAGGTCCGACGACCACCATCATGACCTTAAAGCCTCCACCAACCACCACCACCTCACCTTACTTTCAACAACCACCATCACGACCTTAAGCCTCCACCAACCACCACCACCTCACCTGATTGACCTCATTCACAACCAAAACTCCAAATCAACATACAATGATCAGAAAATAACTTTCTGAAAGTTCATTTCTTATACCACCGAAAAAACTTGTGAAATTATAAAAAAAAAAAGTTGTGAAATTTATCAACAAAAAGTTGTGAAATTTCACAGAGTTCGTGAAATTTCATGAAACCACCACAGCCACACCAAACCTTTGCTAATCACCACCACAACCTCACCTGACGATCTCTTCACAACCAAACTACCACATCAATATCAAATAATCACAAAACAAGTTTTTGAAACTTAATTTCTCATACCAGCACCGAAAAAGTTGTGAAAATTTCAAAAGAAAAAAAAGTTGTGAAATTTCATAAAGATTGTGAAATTTCACAAAAAAGTGTTCTGCCAAACATTGAAAAAACTTTTTACAAATTTAAGCATTCATATCAATCTGTAACTTGTTTTTTTGCATAAAATCTATATATTTACAACCTACTCAACGAGATCTATCAAACAACTATTACTGTTTATATCAAACTTCTGGGAAAAAATGTATCAAACAACTATTACTGTTTATATCAAACTTCTGGGAAAAAATGTTGAGAAAGCTACTAATTTTTTTTGATAAATTTCACAAAAAAATGTATTAAAAAAAAAAAAAAAGGAAGAAGAAGAAGAAGATGATGGTGGATCAGTGCACTGGTGGCCGGATCTGCTCGTGAAAATGCTCGCTTTGGTGGTGGTGACCGATGGTGCCGCTGGCTCGGAGATGGTGGTGGTTGGCTCGCGAGATGGTGGTGGTTGGCTCGGAGATGGTGGTTGGCTCGGCGATGGTGGTGGTTGGCTCGCGAGATGGCGGTGTTTGGCTCGCGATGGCAGTGGTCTTGGTTGGTGGTGGTTCCGACGACGAACGTCCCCGGCGATGGCAGTGGTCTTGGTTGGTGGTGGTTGGTGATGTTGCTGAGAGAGAGAGAGAGAGAGAGATGAAGAAAGAGAAATGAAAATGAAAAATACAAATAAGGGTAAACATGTCTCAAAAATATGTGGTCAACTGGTTAAATGACCTATTCCAAATTAACTTATTGAATAATGTTCTTATTACCAAAAAGATTTTCTTTGTGTCTTTAAACCAAATAATTCTCCTAATTGGGTATTTAATACCAAATTTCTATTAAATATATGTATTTTATGTTGTTTGAATTTTTTATTTTTTATTTTTGCACCACTTATATAACATATATATAGAACATATATTTAAAGTTGTGTAAAAAATATGTAAAAAAGTGTGTAGACATAATAGTGTTTTTTTTTTAATTCAATGCGATATTTACATACTCCATTGAAGCAAAAAATGAAAAATGTGTATTTTGGCCTTTGCTTTTTACTGTTTTCTGGTTTTTACAGTTTCAGATAACTAAAAGAGTCTATCATCACTGGACAAAAGATGAAAGTAGCTGTCCTATAAAGCTATGACACGTGGCTTGTAACTTGGGAATCGTACAAGAACCGTGTGGAGTTATAAAATATGAATTTTGTCAACACGTGTCCTTAAAGACACATTTTAAGGTTTTAAAAGTGAAAATAAATAAATAGAGTAGTACAATATGGGTTTAAGTGTTTGATGTGGGGTTTAGTGTAGGCCTGTAAACGGATCAGATATGAATCAGATCCACAAAAATCAGATTAAGATCCGTTAACAATTCTACTATCCAGATTCGGTCCATTGATCCGTCGGATCTGCCTTATTTAATCCATATTCAGATTTGATTGGATCTGCATATTCGGATCTGTTTGTCGGATCTAAAACGGCAACTTAGCTGCTTATATGCATTATAGTATATCATAGAAACCATTGTTTTTTATTATTTTTATCTATACATACACAAAAATCAATCAACGATTAACCCATCAATACACTTGATTATGTAGAAAAATCCTATTTTTAAATCAAAATAATATACCACTGATATGAAATATGTATAATGTAGTGCATACTATATGCGTTGTTCAATTTTATATATAATAGTAGTCTTATCTAGTGTATTGTATGTATATTTTTTGTGCATAGTTTATTATTATTCGGATCCGGATCTTAAACGGATCGGATACTATAAAACAATATCCGATCCGTCAACCTAATATTCTTAACAGATCTGGATATGGATATGAATATGGATCTGAATCTTAAAAAAAGCTCAGATTCATCAAAAAGTGCTGGATCTGGATCGGATCCAGGCCAAGATCCGGTCCATTGACAAGCCTAGTTCAGTGTTTGTCTCCCTTATTTATTTTCACTTTTGGAACGTTAACCTATGCCCTAATAGCATCCACAATGGGACGATCTATACAACAAACTTAAGGATTGTTTATTGTGGGACACTTGCAATGGGATGATCTATACAACAGTGTACAACGCTAAACTTAGTGAAACTTAAGTTTAGTGTACAGCTAAGTTCATTTAGTGTACAAGGGGCACGGTACTGGGAGAGCCATCTCCAAACAGCACACACTGTGCCGTGTGATATCCAGGCAGTATTGGTTGCGCCGTGTGATATAACACGGCACACTGTGTGCCCTGTGAATTTGTCCAGTTCGATATCACACGGCACACACTGTGCTGCCTACTCCCACACGGCACATTGTGTGCCGTTTGATATCACACACGACACTCTCCTTGTCGTTTGGACAACTACTCATTGTTAGAGTTTTCCATCTGTACACTAAACTTAATAAACACTCTCCTTAAGTTTACTATACGCGTTGTGGATGCTCGGGCACATGTTAATAAAACCCATAAAATTTAGCCTGAGTTTTTATTTATTTATTTTTATTTTTTTATTGCAAATTTAGCCTGAGTTTTATTTGATAGTCTTTTAATATTCGTCTGAAATACTAACGGGATTCTGAAGTCACGGAGAACAAGTTGGGAATTTTCCGTCGCCATCTGAAAAAGAATAAATATTCAAAATACGAGTTAAGAAAAAATAGAGGAACCGAACCGACTAAGTTGGTCAGTTGGCATTAAGGAACTTCTGTGAAAAAATTGGATCGAAATTTGAAAGAACACTCCATAACCACCTAAAACTAATCAAACAGACCAATGTATACTCCTGATTAGAGTTTTTGGCATATTCAACGAAGTTTAGGGTTCGAAACCCCAAGAAGTCAAAGTAAAAAGTGGTGGGGAACGAATTTTAAAATGGACGAAAAGTTTCTAGCTTAATGTGGCCTCCGATCATACAACTAACTTGCCTCTTTGGCTTAATTGATGTGTTTGTTGTGAAGTCGGTGCACGTACTCGGGTTAAATAAAATCGCTAGAGTTTTTGCCTTTCTCAAGGAAGTTTGAAACCTCCAAGGTGTCAGAAGTAAAATATTGGAGAGGAGCAAACTTTAAAAATGAAAGTGAAATTTCTAATTTGGTGTAAGTTTGGATACTACATAAGGGTGCGTTTGATAAAACTGAAAATTAAGTGCTGAAAATTAAGTGCTGAATTTTAAGTACTGAAAATTTTAAGTGATTGAATTTGTAATACTGAAAATAGTGCTTCAACTACTGAAAAAGAATGCATTCAGTGATTATTTTCAGTAGAAAATTTTCACTTAAAGTTTTCAGTGATTTTTTGGCTGCTTTTTCAATTAAGTGGTATGTTATCAAACGCACTGAAAAAAAATAAGTGTTGAACCTTTTCATTTTCAACACTTAATTGGGTTATCAAACACACCCTAAGTCTCTAAGATCATTTCTCGAAGGGGCTATTTTTGGAAGGTCAATTACCATTGAACGAGTCATAAGATGGATCCAATACAAATAAAAACTATCTATAATAAAAATGAAGAAATTAGTTATCATAAATGAATAATGCTTGGGACACAAAATGGTTACAAAAAAATGCTCACAAAAGAATTTGGCAGTAGCACCCACCATACTTAACTTAATCCATGGAGACTCACCATACTTAACTCAATTCATGAGATGCCACATCTTTTTGTGAACATCTCTTTATGACATTTTTGTATCTCAAGCTTTATCGAACATAAATAATGGAATTCACAATATTTTCTCCTCTACAAATGGTATGATTCAAATTGTTCTTTCTACTTTTAAAAACTTACGAGAGAAATTTCAATAAATAGTACTTTCTTTTTATTTATTTTTTTATACTTAATAAGAATAACTGGAGGGGCTAAAATCTCTTATGGGGATTCGAATCATTTCCCTCCCTACTAGAAAGAGAGAGGCTATGCCAATTGAACTACAACACGCTCGACTTCTTCTTCTTTTTTTCTTTTAAGATACAAAAAAAGGTTTATACGTTGAATAAGATAAATGCCCTGGAATATTCAATTTTCCTTAAATATATATATGCCGGAAAGGCTTCCTTTTTTTTTTCCAGTATATGGAAAGGTTTTAAAAAAGGTTGGCTGTTTGCTTTGGCAGGTAATGCTATGTATGTATAAAATATGTATATAAAGTGCGCACATAAAGATTTGGACTATTCATTTTGGTGGAGCTCGTGTCTGTATACACCCACTAAAATTAATGGCCTAAATCTTTATGTGCACATTTTATATGCACCAATCATTACTCTTGCATTAACATACTTCAAAAGGGGAAGAGGTGATCTAGTTGCCTTATATTTGGGTCATACTACAATACACCCTTTTATAAAAGAGTGGATGTTAACCCCTAGCCGTATTTGTCATAATTGAACCACATTTGTCATAACTGAGCCGCCACATTTGTCATTTGTCATTTGGGTCATACTACAATACACCCTTTTAAAAAAGAGTGGATGTTAACCCCTAGCCATATTTGTCATAATTGAACCACATTTGTCATAACTGAGCCGCCATATTTGTCATTTGTCATAACCAATTTTAATATATTTATATATACATATATATTTTCATAATATTGGTGATGTGGCTAGATTTGAACCACATGATGTGGGGTTGACATCCACCTCTTTTTGAGGGGTATGTTAGATTTTCTCTATTTCATTAGTCCGACTGTCCGAGAATATTTTTAAAGTTCTAAATAAATTAACTCATAATTAATGAAGTCGCTTTCATGTTTTGAAGTCAAAATGGGAAAAGTAAAAATTAGACTTAATTAAGGTAAAGTTACATTTATGAATAATTAAAAAACGTCCAGTCGTTATCATCATATCCACTTGAAAAAGATATCCCACTATGGATCAAATAATTTTGCCCTTATTGGGTAAATGTAATTTTCGTTGCTTTGATAACCAGTTTTATCCAAGTTTTTATCACTGTTTTGGGCATGTTGGCATCATAATTATTACAAGAAATGTTTCATCGCTGAACGGGTTGTAGTTCAATTAATTGGCACAGTCTTTCTTTTTTCAGTGAGGAAAGAGAGGGTTCTAGTTGCTTGCTCCCCTAGTTATTCTTCAGTCTGAATAAGTAGCCCTTATTGGACTTTGTTGTGGGTCAGTGTAATACTTTGCAGTTGGATTAGACTAGAGTGTGCGTGTGTGTATCTAGTTCGAATCCAGGTAAGTATCACACACACACACAAAAATACATATATCATCAAATTAGTAGAAAAATTTAGTCAAAAATCCTCTAAAATACTCTTTTTGGAATCTACTCAAATTTCAATAAAAAATTGTGAGATTTTTTAAAAGAATAGAGTGGGTTTGAGTAGTTTACACTAATAAGAAACTTTTGACTAAATTTAAAAACGGCTTATCATTTAAGCTCAATTAATCTATTATAAGAGATTTTTTTTTTTCACAATTCTATTTTCTTAATTATGGCACCAAAATATTTTGGGATTATTAAAAATCAGTCAAGATTATTTAAAATTTTAAAAGTCAGTCAGTTACTTTTTTTAAATGAAAAAGAAATCAAATTAAAATTAAAAATTTAAAAACACATCAATTTTTTGATTTTTTTAAATAAAAAAATTATATTTACCTCCCCATCTTCCTCACCACCATCTCCATCACCTACCACCACCATGGAAGGCCACCACACTTCGACCACCAGTCCACCACCACTACCAGTCGCCACCACACCACCACCAGCCACCACCACTACCACCACCACCACCTCTCTCTCTCTCTCTCTATATATATATGTATGAGTATATATATCTATATATATATAATATATGGTCACCACCACCCCAACCTCTTTCTATCTCTTCTCTTTCTTCTCATCACCACCATGACCACGAGCCTCCTCCCTCATCCACCCATGCCATTGAAAAAAAAAAAAAAGTTGCAGGTTGGAGCAACTGTCCAAACGGTAGGAGCAACTCACCAAACTTATTAGGTGCAACTCATCAAACGTAAGGAGCAACTCACCAAACTAAAAGAGTAACGTTGCTCATTACGTTTGGTGAGTTGCTCCCAAGATGTTTGGTGAGTTGCTCCTGCTGTTTCGATAGTTGCTTCAACCTGTAACTTTTTTTTTTCTTTTTTTCAATGACATGGTTGGATGAGGAAGGAGGCCTGTGGTGGTGGTGGTGGTGGTGGTGGTGAGAAGAGAGAGAAGAGGTCGAAAGAGGTTGGGGTGGTGGTGGCCATATAAATTATATATATATACTCATATATATATATAGAGAGAGAGAGAGAGGGGATGTCGTGGTGGCTGGTGGTGGTAGTGGTGGTGTGGTGGTGGCTGGTAGTGGTGGTGGTTGAGGTGTGGTGGCCTTCCATGGTGGTAGGTGATGGAGATAGTGGTGAGGAAGAAGATGGGGAGGTAAATATAATTTTTTTATTTGAAAAAAATTAAAAAGTTGATGTGGTTTTAAATTTTTAGTTTTAACTTGATTTTCTTTTTATTTTAAACAAGTAGCCGACTGACCTTTAAAATGCTAAACAAAACTTGACTGATTTTTAATAATCCTTTAGATTCAACAACCAACCGAAGTCCACTAGTCTAAATATTTTAATTATTTTTGACTAATCCAATCCCAACATCAGGTCAAATTCAGAATTTTAGTAAAGTTTACTATCTTTACTTTAATTAAGACAGTGGTTGGTGGCCTTTAACCTCATTCCAACTTCTTCTTTTTTAATCACGACCAAGGTTTCATGGTTTTTTTTCTTACTTTCTTTTTAGGATTCTTTCGCTGTTTCATGTCACACCTAAATCATAACATGTCTTGAAAATTCCATGTTCATATTACATCCTTGCTTTCAGTATTTGATACTGTATTGAGTTCTAGTAAGAGCATCTCTAATGGTATTATTGGTAGAATAGGTTAAGGGAGTTTTTAGGCAAAAACACAAACAACGGTGTCATGGTGTCACATCTGTTCTAGAAAAATACATTCATTTTAAATGCATAAGTGAGATTTTGAGAATTCTTAATGTCGATTAATAATTGCGATGAGGTTGACTGTGAGTCAACATGGAATGTCAATGAAGACACGGGGAGTTGGTAATTCATGAAGCATTAACATGTTTTAAATGATATTTATATGACTTAAATATTATTTGACTTTATCTAGTAAATATGAATAGTAATTTCACATGTTTTGTGTATTTTCTGATAGTTGTGATCTTGATTTAGGTCATTTTGAATATTATAGGAAAAACGTAGATGATACATTACATAAAAGGTAAGTTATCTAGAAATTCTAATAAATTAGTTTTAAGAATGTAATTACGATGACAAACGGAACTTAGACGAAAACTTTTATAATTTTTTGTTTTCACTCGTGAATAAATGAATTAGATGTACAAGACGTTTCGATGAATAATTATAAATTTTGAGAACTCGTGGAGAGGTAAACCCAATTTTCGAGAGTATTACCTATATAAAGAAAACTCAAGATATTTTCATTACAACTTTTTCTTCAAAACCTTAATCAATAGGCAATTTATTTCTTAGAGCTTCTTGACGCCAATTGATGGACTTCTGCCTGTTTATTTTCTTCCAAATTTCAAAGTCAAACTCCTAGAAGTAAGGGCTTCGTTTTAATACCTCTAGGCCTTATTTGGCTTAGTTTTATAAAATACTAATTCTAGGGATTTGGGAAAAATCATGTAATACTTGTAGGAATTGCTTATAATCGGAGATTCAACATTTAATCGGACTCCTAGTACTTCCCCTGAAGTTAGAGAGATGTAACACGAGGTATGAATTCTAGAGCTATGTATTATAGGAAATTACTCCCTCCGTCCCTTTGTTTGAGTCCTATATTCTATTTTGGCATGTCCCAAAATTAGTGTCCACTTTCCTAAATTAGCATTCATTTTTTACTTGCTTTCCAAAACTACCCTTCCTTGAAATCTATACCAAGACAAAACTAAAAAAGTTATTGCAATGATTAGGGGCAATTGTGGAAAGTAGGTGTAGATTCTTTTTGTCCCCTTAATAAGTTGAGTTCCCAAAGGTGGACTCAAAAAAAGGGACGGAGGGAGTACATGTTTTGGATATTCGACTTGATATTTGGATTCGAACGAAATTCATATATTAATTAGGTCCGTTTATTATGCACTTGAAAATGCATGAAAAGCACCATATATGACTATATGAGCATGTTATGTGTCTATGTAGGTGGGGGGGGGGGGGGGGGGGGGGATTGCAATTTCATCTGGCGGTAAGCCCTTCGATGTTTGAGGATTTTGGTATCAATAGTTGATGTGCCTGGTTTGGAGGAAGGCCCAACCAAGACACGGAGCATGGTTTAGCAGAAGACCCAGCCAGGGCACTGGGTGCGTGGTAAAAGGAAGGCCTTCCACGGCATCAATTTCATTTCCCGAATGGAAGCGTACCACTCTCCCTAGAGACTAACTTGACGTGTTTGATATCTTAAAGCACGAATTACAATATAAGCATATGTTTAGAATTGTTAGTATATAGTTGAGCAGTGAAGTTTTATTCTATTGCAGATGAAAATAAGAAAGGCAAGAAGAAGCGAGAGGAGTCAGGCCGAAGGGACGACGGGATAGTCCTTGTAAATACTTTTGTTTCCATTCCAAGTGATGAAAAATGTAATATTGTGAAGCTAGAAACATGTTTGTTTGATTTGAAAATCTTGGAAGGACTTGGAAATGTTGTAATATGTAACTAAACGTGTTGTAGTTAGTTTTGAATGAATCCGAACTTATGAGTTCATATTTTGAACGTTAAACTTGTCAAATTCGAATTTTGAATGAATGTTGTTAGTACTTTTGCAATCGAGCCAAACAAGACTTAGCTTGTTCCATTATTGTTTCTTTCCATGGATTAGTAAGGTTAAACTTTATTTTTGAAAGCTTGCAAAGTTCAAAATAACGTAATCATGTTTTGTGTAGTGAAAAAGGTAAAGGTTGGGTGACTCGTTAGCAAAATTCTGCTGCTAGAAGGAATTCTGCTAAAGCCTAAAGGGTCATTTGACCGGTCGAAGAGGGTCATTCGTCCGATTGAAATGACCCCTGGATGAAAACTTTTTCTACCCCTTCGAAAAATTATTTAAATGTTTTTTTTTTTGTTTCTTAAAGTACCTTTGGAACCCCTTTCAACATAAATTCATTTGTTTCAAAAAATAATTATGTTTTCAAATTTATACGGATTTTACCACTCGGAAGGTATTGTTTCCAAAAGTTTTAAATACTCAATATCGTTTTAAGTTTTCTTTCTGCTGTTATAATCTTTAAAATGAATTAAGTGAGCCTCAGTGGCATGCCACGTGTCCTATTTCTGGCCGTAGTACAATGGGTCGTGATAGATGGATAGGAGAGCTTAGGTTGTTGTATGGTATAGGAACCTAAGTTTACAATTCAAATAAATTTCTTACCTTACAGAGTAGCCGGCAAACACCCAGTCGGCCAACACTAAGCCGGCCAATGCTCCAGCCGCCAAAGTTTCTTCCTGGCAAGACTAGCCGGCTAACAGTGTACCGGCTACGAATTGGTTTTTTTTTAGGCAAAGAAATGTCATGACCCATCCCGCTAATGTGCGGAAACAGGACATGTGACACGCCACCAAGGCTCAACAAGTAACTATACGCAGCGGAAAAGAATTTTAAATAACCTTGAGTATATAAAACTTTTGGAAACATTACCCTCCGAGTTGTAAAATCCGTATAAAATTGAAAACGTAATTATATTTCGAAACGAATGATTTTATGTTGAAAGGAATCCCAAAGGTACCCTAAGAACCAATCAAAACCTTTTAATAATTTCCGGAAGAGGTAGAAAAAGAATTCTGGCATGGGGTATTTCGACTGATCGAATGACCCCCTTCGACCGATCGAATGACCCTTTAGCAGAATTCCTTCAATGTTGCAGAATTTGCTTAAGCCATCCAACCTTCACTATTTTACACCACTCCAACATATGCATACTAATTCCAACTACACAAGCTATAACATGCTATCAAAACAAGGTTTAGGCTTACTAACCATGAACAAAAATAATAGCAGAACAAGCTAAGGCTTGTTTGGCGCAATTCACAAAACTCTATCCATATTCTTTTAAACCTCGAATTTGACAAAGCAAGCATTCAAAACACGAATTCACGAGTTCGGACTCATTACCACATAACCCAAAAGAGTTTTAAAACCTATTAGAACATCATGAAATCCATACTAAAACCTCAAAGTTAAATCCATGGTTCTACCTATTCAAAAGCTCATTATTACAATGATTGGCAAAGAAGACAAAACATATACAAGAGTATCCCCGGCATCCCCATCGGCCTCCCTCTTCTCGCTTCCTCTTGCCTTTTTTCATACCTGCAATGGAGTAAATCTCCATTGCTCAGCTATATGCCGAGTGCACAATTTCTAACATATGCATATATGACAAATCATGCTTTAATCTCATCATAACACATAACTATTGGTCTCTAGGGAATAAGTGCACATTTATCGATCCAAAGTCTTAAGACTCAACCACGACCCATGCCCCTTTCGACATGTCGCGTTAATGCCTTTCTCAACAAGTGACCATCGTCACTACTAATCCTCCCCCTTCGAGAGAACGTCTCATGGTGAATTAGCACAAATATCCCTTTAATCCACATAGGTACATAAGCATACTCATTCAACACATATATGTGCTCGCGTAAAATTAGACATGCTTTTCACATTTAAGCGCGTGCATAATTAACGGGCCTAAGATTGACACATGGATTTTTCCCGGATCACAATTTCGTCATCGAAATATAAAACATGTAATTCACTTATATAACATAGGCTAGAAATTCATACCTCGATCTATCGTCGTATAACTTTGAGGGAACGACTAGAAGTCCGATTAAACGCCAAATCTCCGATTTTACGCGAAACCTATAAGTTTACACGTGTTTTCCCCAAATTCCTAGATTTAGAAATTTATAAAAACTTAGCCAAACGTGGCCTAAAGACTATCAAAACATAGCCCTTACCTTAGGGAGTTCAAATATGAATTTTAGTTGAAAACAGACGGAAGAAAGGTCGCCGATCATCGTCGCAAAGCCCGTGGCAATAATCTCCCTTTTCTCTCTCCTCTCTAACGATATTTTTATAAGTTTTGGCAAATGAAATCTCCACCCTCAACTATTTATAGAAAAACTTCCTAGAAATCGCGTTTACTATCCTGCGAGTTCTCAGAACATCTAATTAACTCCTGAAACGTCGCGCACGTCCATTTTATGCCTTTACGAGTGAAAATTAAAATCTACAAAAGTTTCGATTAAGTCTCATTTGTCGCCGTAATTACGTTCCGAAAACTATTTCCTGTGGAATCTCTAGATAATCTACCTATTAAGCAACGTATCCCTCACGTTCTCACCACAATGATCAAACGATCTAAAACTAGATTAAAACTATCAGAAATTATACTACACAGGTATAATTACTATTCATAAAAATACCAGATAAGTCAAATAACATTTAAATCATATAAATGTCATTTAGCTATGCCAATGCAACATGATTTTCCATGTTCCCGTGTCCTCTCTTGACACCTTCCGTTGACCCATGGTCAACTTCATCCACAATTATTAAACTACGTTAATAATTGCATTTAAGATATTTATACTTTTAAAATAAAAAGATTTTTCGGGACGGGTATGACAAGAAATGATTAAAAAAAATTGAAAATTGGGTCAAACAGCATTGTTTCAGGCCCCCCGGCTGAAATAATGCCGGTTAGCTTATTACACCATTGTGTGAATTTGTTATTTGGTATAGTAAGTACTTAATTTAGTATTAGCCTACAACCTCATACACCATTGAAGATGCTCTAAGACTCTGTTTAGTTTGTAGACCAATTTTTGGATACTTGGAGTTAAAGTAACACATGGCTGGTATGCATATATGGTATCTGCTGTCAATATGATTAGCTCATTTAAATTAAACCCACATCTCTTGTATGATAGGGTCACACACTATTTGTGTGCAAGTCGGGGTCCATCCAAATGAGCCGATTTTTATTGGCTTTAGGGTACCATGGATCATGCATGCAAGTCATGTAATACCCTCCACATATCCAAAAAAAGATTAGTTGGGTAAATTTAGAAACAAATAATTTTAACAAAATTTAATACCCTCGTTTAAATATATTAACTAAAGCAGTGCTACACACATAAATCCACACTTATTATATCTTGGTCTTTGATTTCAGTGGTATCTATGTAGAGACCTACCGAAATCAAATATCAGAATATAGAATTGAGTGTGAATTTAGATGTGGTTGTGATATTTATGTTTTAACTAAGTCCGAAAAGGTAACATATTAAAAATTGGTGTGAGTATAGCATTTTTGTAGGGAAGAATTAATGATGAACTATGTCATTCACTTTCTGCGTTAAAAAGCCCGAAAAGGTGGACATATCTGTAAGAGATGGCTCAAATGATGGATGTATATCAAAGACTATGTGACAAGAAGTTTGGCCTTTGAGGGCCCCCTTTTGCTCCTTTCTTGACCAACTTTATCCCAGCTCAACTCGAGCCACAACTAGAACATCTCTATTTGACACCGAGATATGTATGTGACCCTTTACAAGAGTTTGAAATAGAATGACTCAACGTGGGCCTCCTCATTCACATGATAATCAAGACTCAAGTTCATTCACCATGCAAGTATCATATCCCCCACATACTTTACATATGGCATAACCAAACTATTCAATCTAGAACCAAACAGCACCAAAAATGAAACAAATGCACGTGGGTACATATGTGTCTTCCCCTACTTTATATTGATATTTGAGGTTGGTAGGGCAGGGGCTGAGAAAGAGGTCATGTTGAGCAAAATTTTAAAGAGAAATCTCTGTAAGGAAAATGTTAAGACTTAAACAGTGAGTGATACACTTTTTCTACACATATTTTTAAATATTTGTATCTTGTGTTGTATAAGTGGGGTACAAAAAAATGTAAAAAACTCAAACATCACAAGGTACAAGCATTTAAAGCTCTGTGTGAAAAAAATGTGTGGTTCACTGTGTAGGTCTAGCATTTTCCTTATTGTAATTATCCAAATATGATAATTACAGGTACTTCCTCTGTATTTTAAGTACAACAGTGACCTCTTTTATCAAAGTACTTTAGTCGACGCAGTTAACATAATATTCCATTATCTGGCAGAGATACCGTTATGCAGTGATAATTATGGATACTTTCCCTTTATTTTAAGAAGTAATGCTAGAGGCACCGAAAATGTACACCTAAATTGTGCATCAAAAAATCGTAGTCATTCATTTCGGTGAGCTCCATGCACTTCGGCGTGAGGGCCACCGGATGCACATTTTTGGTCACCGAATCTTTTTTGTATTTTAAATACAATTTTGACCTCCTTTATCAGAGTTTTTCAATGAAATGGTTAACATAATACACCATTATCCAATAGTGATCTTACTTACGCAGGGAGTTGCGAGGTAGAGCCAAGAGACAATTTTTTCTTTCTTTCTTTCTTTTTCATTTTTTTTGGGGGGTTTGCGGAAATTAACTCGAGACATATCTAACATCCAATATTTCGCACAAAATACCTTTTACCAAATTTGACAAGAGTGCATGTCAAAAATTTGAGCACCCGTGCGTAGTGGTTCAAGCTCTTGTTGATGGTAGAGATCTCAAGTACGAATTGTGGGGTAGGGGGAGAAGTCAGTGGATTTGTTGTCACCGTACGTAGTGGTTCAAGCTCTTGTTGATGGTAGAGATCTCAAGTACGAATTGTGGGGTAGGGGGAGAAGTCAGTGGATTTGTTGTCACCGAACTTTGCTTGCATAGTTAAACCTCAGTTTGACTTACAATTGATCCTACGCAACAGAACTTTCATGTCAAAAATTTGAGCACCCCCAGGCCATGTAGGTCTGCTCTCATAATCACGCCCAAGGATGTAGGTCACCTTAGGTTGCCCCTCTCTAACCCTTTATTTGCTCAGGAAAAAAAAAAATTTAAACTCAAAAAGTTTGCGCCAACATCTCTCTCACTTCTAGTCTTCTTATCTTTGTTCAGAACTAACATGCAGCACCTATAATACAGAGGAAGTTTCTACTCTTTTAACAATCTACGCATAGTTAATATGTTATTGATTTCAAGAGTTAAAGGAATAAGGGGCACGCCCACCCAAGAAATGTACAATTACCTTATATATATATATATATATATATATTCCAAAGTCTGGTGAAATTGTTTCTCAGTATAAACAAGTGATGCAAAAGTTACTACAGTTCTGAGTATTTTTCAACTTCCTATGACGTGCCTTCTGATTTTCGGAAGGCCATTCCCCATTTCATTGCACATTTCTGTGACGAACGATGACCGGCTTGAGTACAAATGTTGATTTCCAGGTTAACTGAAAATACGGAACTGTATAACTTGAGACCGACAAAGAAAATACTCTTCTCTTGCAGACTAGGCTCTTCCAACCGGGGAATGTGGTGGATTTGAGGCAAATCTCGAAGGAACTTCCACTTCGACAGGGTTGGGAGCCTTTGTTTCGTCGTTTTCCATTGTCGTGGTCCCTTCAGAAAATTCCTCTTCAAACAAGTTACTCAATTCTGAAAGCTCAAACGGTTTCCCGCAGTTTAAAATCGCTATACAAATCGAGAATGCTTGAAGATGTGTGAGTGATGAACCGAACTCAACTGAAAAGATCCCGTCCTTGAATGGAGATATGCTGAAGACGGGCCTATCGTCTACAACTTCTCCCTGCAAAATAAGAACAAATAGAAGTTAATAAATTGGCATTCACATCTTGGAAGGAGAGAAACGCTCGTATTTTACGCAATGAATACAAGGATTCGAAAATTGTGCTCAATAGTATCCTTAACATTATCCAATGCAAGATTTTCTCTCTTGAAGGCAAGGAGGCTACTATTTTTCAAGAACTGTTTCATAATTGGGACATTAGATGATTTTTTTTTCTTATTTATTGCTTATCTTGTGTTGAGCCATATGATGTTTAGCTCCTGTTTCTTTTGCTAGAGGTTTTCTTTCCTCTTTCCTGGGCACCTTGTTGTTTTGTTCTCTCCCTTTTTCGGTTAATATACTTGCCATTTCCCAAAGAAAAAAGAAAAAGAAAAGAAAAGAAAAGATAAATATCATTGACTTGTATCAGCTAGCTCTACATCAGTTTGACAAAATCTCAATAGTTAACTCCCAAGTCCTTCACCTAAATGACCCTTAGGATTTGTTTGGTTCTTGGATTTAGTGAGGAAACAAAAAGGAAAAAGTAGAGGAAAACATTTTCCTTTGTTTGGTTAATAAGGAAAACAAATAGGAAAGATAAGAGAATAAGTCGAGAAATAAAGTTAAGATTTTGAATGCTGCGAGTCATTTCCTTCTTTTATTCACATATTATACCAATATGTTAGTATTTTTTTTTTTTTATTCTTTTAGGTTATTTAAGCATGATGGAAAACACAAGGGAAAATACGAGGAAACTAGTTTTCCCTTCCCTTTTCTTTTCGCTCCCAAAATCCATGAACCAAACAGAGTCTTAAGTAGAAGGAAAAAAAAACCCCACAGTTTATGCTGACATCACCGTTCTATGTGTAAATACAAAATTACCTTTCCAAGAATGCGTAAAAAGATTGAGAAGATGTCTGTCCAAACTTTTCGATCTAGCAAATACAAATTCGAACGATATGGATATAAGACGAGGGTACATCTGTCTTTTATGATTTATGACTTTCTTATTTATATATATATATATATATATATCCATGCGAGATATATTGGGGTCACTAAAATCATTTAATGAATTCTGTTTAGTATGCTTAGGTGAAGGGTTAACAAAACACAAGTATAAACCTCGAGACAGTACACTGAAATTTTGTCAAACCTTTGGGGCTAGCTGATATAAAGCTAAACGTCAATGGAGATCAGTGATATTTGTTATATAAGAAAAGATATCAAGGCACATAGATTAGTGACAAATACCTGAGCGAAAAGCTCAAATTGGTCTGTGGTGGGATGAGGTTTGGATGAAGTTACTCTCCCACCAAGTTGAGTCTGGTTGGCAAGAACCCTTGTTCTGCAACCCATATCCCAACCTCCACAGTCACATAACCCACCCGATTTCCACCGTTCAAGTAGTGGGGAAGGTTCTCCTTTACTCGGTAGTCCATGAACACCACCAGGAAGTATGACTGTTGTGCTAAAGAAGTCATGAGCTCCGAGAAAAGAACCATTATTTTCATTATCCCTGGAATTAGAATAGCCTCTCCTCTCGGGCAAGGGCTCTTTAAGACCAATCAATGATCGACAATTGAGTTTATTACTCTGCTGTCCATCTTGGTTCAACCCTCTAGAGATCTCTTTTGGTAACTTCACAACTATGGCTGCCAGCTCATCGGTCGGCTGGAGATCTGATGTTTGCTGATCAGCCCGGATTAGGTCAACCGCAAACAAAACAAATTCCCTAATGCTAAATTGATCAGTAGAATTGTGTCTTATCGATTTCGAGAACTGAGATTCAGAAACCTTCATTTTTGCAACAACATCTGGGATAAGACCATGCCCTTTGCCTCCTTGATTTATCCAACCATTCTTTTTCTTGACTTCACGAACAGTGAAAAATGTAAATATCCAACCGTTCTCATCTTTTTCTGAAGTCCTTAAGTTTCTCATTGTGGCTGCTAGAATTTCACCGTCAACTGCAAATGTAAACAGTGGAAGGCCATTCTTTATAGCAATCTGCAAAAAAGCTTGCATCTTTGATGATCCACTCTTCTCATTACGATGTGAATTATCAAAATTAATTTTTCTACAACTCCCCAAATCTAATTTTCCTTTAACTGAATGTGCATTCAACGATTCTTTCTGAGATGGATCAACACCGTGATGGGAGTTTGCTGCTTTGGGCTTCAGCAATGGATCAAGTAACCTTCTCAAAGGACTGGACTGGGCTCTTAAAGCAGCATTTGACTTATCACTCATTGACTTGTCCAAGAAAGCCGGAGTCACAGCTCCCTCTGAACCATCTTTGGAGCTAGAACTTCTGCCTATCCTGCTCAAGCCAATGCTAAATCGACGAGTTGGAGAAGGATTTCTGACTTTAGCAGCCACAACCGTGTCCTTGTTCAAATCTGGTCCCTTGGCCGACTTGATTACAATCGAGATTGTCGGCATCTTGGTCGACTTTTTCTCCTCTATATTCTTGCATTTAGGTGGACTTATTGATCTTTTTGCCGAACAATGTAATGGTTCAGACGAAGACTTGAAGCTCTTTGAATCTGTGGAGTTGGGTAAGGGTTGTTTTGTCTGCGAGTTTTTGATGCTCTCAATATCACAAGGCAGTGGGCACGAGTATGGAATGTCAGAGTTGAACTGTGAACGGTAGGTTCCCCCAGAAAAAGAACCTTCCGCAAAACTCCTTCGACTTGCTTCGGTTGATCGTAGACCATTTACTGATATCGAATCAGACCGGTACGATTTTGCTGATTGACTATCTTTTGATTTGATCCTTTCGGAGCAGTTGCGATCAACAAAATTGTAATATGGTTCTTGCAATTTTCCCCTTCCCTTCGTAGATTCACCATCTTGAATCTTCATCTTCCCCTTAAGAAGTGACCGGCCCCCACGATTTTCCAATTCCCGGGAATTTTTCAGTTCAGGAACAATCTGTGAGCCAGACTCTCTCCTCTCACGCTCTTTCAGCTTGAATTCGGAATGGTGTTTGTTAAAAGACTGATTTGTCCTGAGCATACTTTGCTGCCCCTTCAAGGATTTTCTTGAAGCAGGTTTGAGATCTTGAAATTCTCCATCAACTCCTTTGATACTCTGAGAGTACGCTTCGTTTGGAGACGCTTTTAAATGTGCTTGTAGTGTAGGCCGATGCATTCTTTGACGAGCAGGAGAGAAGCTTCGACCTATGCTGGAATGGGTAGATGATCCATCTGTGGAGAAATATGGGGAGGCATTGCTGCTAGATTGAGAATACCTGCTACTGCTATAGGGAATCTGTTTATTGTTAGACTGCCATTTTTCTAATTGGCGCCAGTCAAGAACACCGACATTCAAAGCGTTCTCTTGGAGATTTTCTCCTCTTTCCAAAAAACTTGGCAAACTCGACATGCATTTGACAATCTCTTCGCTCTCAACTGATTTCCTCTCAAGTTTTTGTTGATTCCTTGAAGTTGATGGTGGAACATTGTCTACATTCTTTACTATTTTGGATCTGAGATCAGCATAAGATGAGTTAGGCTTTTCAAATTTGGATCTGCCTTGAAGTTTTGCACTATGCCTTGTTTCGAGTGAGAATTGATTTTCCATTCTTCACAGAGGGTTGTGAATTTTTGTTTTTCTGAAGCCTTAAATGGTATAGCAATTGCCCGCTAGCCGTAGGTCATGAGAATCCAGCTGCTGCATCTGCGATGCCATGACGTAAAACAATTGATGATATAAACAAGCGCATAATTCCATCAGATAAACGCAACTTGTACATCAACCACAAAACGACTACGTAAAGGCAAAACAGAGTGCACGAGGCTCCTGCCACTACATGGTCTGGGGAGGGATAGAGAACAATGTATGATCATTATAAAGAATCTAAACAATTTGGTACAAATTATGCCCAGAAAAAGAACAACAAATAACGAAGCTCAAGAAATGCAAACAATCATATGAGGATTGGTGTTTCCTAATGAGTAACTAAAGAAAATCATATATAAGACTTAACTCCATTTATCTTTTTCTATTAACATTGAGTTGAGTACCATAAGACATGAAGTTAATTGCAGCTCCAGGAACAAGCCATACTATTCTCAGCATGTCAAACTCAGTGTATCGGTGTCATTTGGAAATGTATCAAATGAGCATGTCAAATTCGGTGTAATATCAGTAGGACTTCATTATACTGTTCTGCTCTTAGGAAAGTGCATCATAAAGAAGACAGCAAAAACACATGGAAGTAATATTAGGATTACACCTTTTATCTTCGCTAAATAATGAAAAAGTTTTTGGGTAATGAGACAACAGCTAGTAATAATGTTTTGGATAATATATATGAGTAATATTTGGGACACAACCTTCATACAACTTTCATACAACCTCCCTAAAAGATGTGTCTATCTCTCTCCTGTGATGTCACTGGACCCCACAGTGACACAGGAAAGAGATAGACACATCTTTTGGGGAGGTTGTATGAAAGTTGTATGAAGGTTGTGTCTCAAGTATTACCCAATATATATTGACCTTTTTTTCTCTCCTACACACACACACACAAAGAACAAATATCAAAATATGTCCTCACCCACGCACAAATTGCAAAAACACCAAGAAAAACTAGTGGACACACCTTTTCTTTCAATCTTTCAAGCTGAATTTCTCTTCTTCTAAACATTACATAGTAGTAAATTATGATCCACACAGCTCAAAGGCAAACAGAGAACCTAAGTTCCAGCCATAATAAGTGGTGTAAAATAGTTTGAATTTCCCCAACTTGCTGGGCACAAAATTGAATATAGCTGCAAGAAGACAATTGGCAATGTGCAGACAAAAACGGAGTAAACCTAGAACAAAAAAAATGAGAATTGGGTGGTCCTGACAACTTGCAATGAGCATTCAAGATAAGGTAAAATGGGAAGTCATAAACCAAATTTACAGTTTGAAAGAAAAGACAAGATCCCAGCTAGTCAAAAGCAGAGCGCACTCATTATTCAAAATCTTTGAACAGCAAACACTGTTTGGTTCCCAAGAAAAAAAGCAAAAGGAAAATGAAGGCTTTCAAGCCTTTTCTCTCCTTTTTTTTCCCCTTTCTCTTCTTTGCTGTAAAATCAGTGTCTTTTCCGACTCCTTTCTTTTTTGTTCTTACATATACTTTCCAAGAACCAAACAAAGTATCAAACACTTGCACTGCGTTTGGATTGAGAGAAATGGAGAGAAAGGGTACTGCTTTCTCTCCATTTCTCTCGTTTGGTAAGTTCAATGGAGGAGAAAAAGGGAGAGAGAGTGGGGACAAAGTGGAGAGACGAAAGCCCAATCAAAATAAAATTTGCTTTAAAAGATAAAAATGTCCAAATATATTTGGGTTTATTCTAACATACATCCCTAAGGGAGGACAAAAGAGTAAATTAATTCTAAATTATCTCAATCTATATGTTCTTATATTTGGTAACTAAAGATTATTTTTAGTATTCCATATCAACAGGTGTATTTCTTAGGGGTATGTTTCAGATATACCTAACATTACTCTTTCTTTTATGCTTTCTTTTGTGATTACGAAAGACTAATAAACAAGAAAAAGTTATGTTGGGAGAAAACTATTATGAAAGACTAATCAAACAAGAGAAAGTTGTGTCGGAGAAAACTCAGCTCTCTCTTATATTCTCTTAACTGAGTTTTGCTTCTCTTCTCTTCTTTTCTCTCAATCCAAACAGAGTGGAGTCCCGATCCTCGGCCGCGAGCGGCTTGGCATGGCGCTGGTAGGACCATGTAGGACCATATGATGGTAGTTTTTGCATCTTTAACCAAAAAAAAAAAAAATGTGTGGTGCAGCACCGTAGCGATCCTTGAGCAAAGTGTTAGTGAGAAGTAGGCATTGTAGACCTCAGGGAAGGTTTCATATTCAAAACCGCATATACCCAAAAAGTTTTTACTTTTGAAAGCATTTAAAATGCTTTATGAAGCTCTTTAAGAGTATCTTTTTTGCTTTTAAAGCAAAAAAAAAAATCACCACATAAGACAATTTTTTCTGGGCTGTTGGATGCCAAGATTAGCAGTTACCACAAAGCCATATAAACACTAATCTCCTTCTCACACCTAATTGACACCTTCTTTGCGTTTACAATATACTAATCGTAGTATAAACACCTGTTTTGCTGTTGAAAAGCAAAGATCAAACACACACACACACACATCCTTCAGCCCTATCATGGTAATAAGATGGAAAACAATAATTACAAGAGAGAGAGAGAGAGAGAGAGAGAGAGAGACAGAGAACTTTCAAAGAAATCAAGCAATTGAACAAAGAGCAGAGGACGTACCGGACGTAATTTTGGAAAATACAGAAAGAACAGAACCGATTATCGGAGACTCCTCAGTCCTCTGTCTAGAAGCCGAAGAAAATAAATGTCGGTGGCCCATACGTCATGAGACCAAACAAACGAGCAGTCGAAGATTTAAATAAATTATATAAAAAAAAAAAGCTGAGAGTAATTGCAGAAGACAAACAAAGAAGAAGAAAGAACAGATCGTCTCGTATTCCGATTTGCCTTTTTTCTCTTTCCCCAAACTCCAAAGCTGGAGAATGTATATGCAGAATCATATACAGAGGAGAGAGAAAGCATCGGTTTGGCTGGAGCTCACTTGTTTTCTGCAGTAGTGTCAGTAGTAGTAGTATAGACTATAGAGAGAGGAGAAGAGAGAGAAGGAAAGGAAGGGACAGGGCGATGGTTTTCATCGGACGGCTAATATGGCAGGAGAGATTAGCGGGTGGTCACATCACAGAGGCGCCCCATAGGGTCCACTTGATGACTTTTGATGACACTTTCCTTATTTTTTATTTTTACTATTTTATTTTTATTTTTTTTTTTATTTTGCCTTTTATTGGAGACTTGTCATAAACAGGGAAACGAAAAAAAGAGGCATATGATTAAAATTAGACTAATTACGGAGTAGTAATTAGACTGACTCCATGTCTCCATCCCATCTTATGTTATGTGTTTATCTTTAGGATACCAATTTTTTAAGGCTATATAATTATTATTTATAATAAATATAATTTTTTCAAACTTACCTTTATTTATTTTTTTTTGTTCCCTTTTACATTTTATTAGACATTTTCAAAATCAATAAGGTTAAATTTGAAAAGTAGTTACAAAATTATCAAAATGGACATTAATTTTAGGGAATTGCTATGTACATTCGTGTATTTGTTATGTATATTCAAATTCCTTTATTCTACTCATTTTAGACAGAGAGAGTAATATTATATTGAGTAATTCTTGGGACACAACTTTCATACAATTTTCACACAATTTTTTTAAAAGAAATATCTTTCTCTCTCTTGTGATGTCACTGGACCCCACAGTAATACAGGAGAGAGATAGACACATTTTTTAAGAAATTGTGTGAAAGTTGTGTCCCAAAAATTACGTATATTATAATATTACCATTTTACTCAAATTTATTTTCAAAGCATTGTCACTAGTACAATTTAGAATAGGGAATGTTAAATTTATCATATTTTCTGTTAAATTTACCATCTTTGCTCACTAATTTTTCATATTTTACAGTATAGGGTATTAGATTTTTAGCAGAAAAGATGATAAATTTAACGATTCCCTTGATAATAATGTCACAATATTTATTTGCTTTTTTATTAGAGACTTGTCACAAATAGGGAAAAAGAAAAGAGAGGGATATGATTAAACTTGTAATACTATAGTACTATTTTACTCAAATTTATTCCCAAAGCATTGTCACTTGTACAATTTATAATAGGGAATTGTTAAATTTATCATCTTTTTCTGCTAAATTTATCATCTTTACTCACTAATTTTTCATTTTTTTACACTGTAGAGTGTTGAATTTAGTAGAAAATGTGGTGAATTTAGCAATTTCCTTTATAATAATGTCACAATATGTGATATAATTATTAATTTATTTTAAAATTAAAATTTTAAAAATATATGAGTATTCAAAAAGCTATAAATAGTCTCCCAAGACACTCCTTAAAATATGTAGTAATTGAATAATCAATCATAGTAGCTCTCTTAATTTCTGTTTTTGATACATATCAACATATATATATATATATATATATATCTGTTTTTTTTATCAATTTCAAATTTTAAAGATTCGCATGACTAGGTCAATTAATTGCATATACTCAGTATGCTAATTCTATCGTATAGTTACTCTAATAGATATACATGACTGAATTTTATCGGTTTCTGAACGAAAATATGCTTAAAACATGTACAATATTTGACAAAATGTATATTTTTAGTATTTAGAAGTTTCTCAGATTGGATTTCACATGTTTAGGAATATTTACTATTTTCATTATATGTGCTATTTATCGGAAATTTATTTGGTTGATGATGTATATTATAGGAATTTACGTTTTTCAAATTTAAACCTTAAATGTTTTGACTGTTGTACAATAAGTTGCAGTAGTGATCAATGGTAATATGGATTCTTTTGTGTGGTACAACTAACAAAGTATTTGAAAACTAAATAGAAAATTCAAATTTAGAAACCATTGCATTTTATTTTATTTTATTTTTTGATGGAAGAAAGCATTGCATTAGTATTTAGGAAAGCTCTTTTGATTGAAAAATTATTCCTGTGTGATGGATTTTGGTGTAATAGATCATTGAGAACCGTTGGATTAACGTGGGCCCACAAGATCAACGGTCCACGATGATCCATCACACCAAAACCCGTCACATGGGATAATTTCACCTTTTGAGATCATCTTTGCTCACCCAAAGCTCCACTGGGTGACATATGTCTCATTCTATTCCTATTTTGTTCATGCATTATCACCATAATTATTAAAATCAGACACATATCAACTAGTGGAGACCTGAGTGAGCAAAGGGTGAGCGAGCAAAAATGCTCTCAGTATTTAGTCATACAACAGTTGGTGGTTAAATCGTTCGATCATGTGGAGTTTATGTTTGGCAAAAATAGAAGCGGAGAGGGAGGAACATATTGAAGTTTAAGGACAACACTTCAATATAGTTTGCAATTCGTGTTATTTCCTATTACAGAAGTGGGTCAATACCTGTACTTAAAAATTATTATTAATTAATTTTTTTGGTCATACTTCTGTGAGAAAAACTACTTGAACTACACTGAGGTAACTGCATTGAAGTGCTGGACGAAGTTCAATATGTACACTTGTATAAGAATGAGATAAACTATTCTATTATTTGGATCATTGTCATGTGATAATTACGGCCAGTAAAAGACTACTATGTGACTAAGTGTTAATTTTTTGTTTCCTTAAAGGTAGAAGACTCTTAAAAAAAGTAAGGTTAAAAAACTTTACTACATTGTAGTCCCTTAACCACGACAATCACATTTCACATGATCCAAGAAGCACATAATTATTTCTCATAAGAACAATGATGACATAATAAATGCATAGCCATGAACAAAATTCAACATTTGAACGTATTTAATGCATAGTCAATTTTTTTTTTAGATAAGGTATAGTGAGCAGAAACACTTTGTAGTCATTAAATGAACCAGTAATCATAAATACATAGAAATTTTTCAAAATTTAATTACTATTTTCTCATCTAAGGGTTATAAATTGTTTTCTTATATGAGAAATTTTTTATAATAACTTTATTTATTTTTTTTCTTTTTTTTTTTGAGAAAATAATGCATAGTCATAAACAATGATGACATAGACAACAAAGACATTCAATACTATTGACTACAAACGGATGTATAAGAATTTATTGTAATACAATAAAAATAAAATAAAAAACATTGAATCTCATAGACTCATTAACCTAGTTCTCCTATATTAGTTTTTTTCCCTTTAAGAACAAAATTCATTAAACAAAGAAGGAACTATACGTCCCTTTCACAACATTCTGACCGGTAAAAAAAATTGAGGAATATTATTATTTGGGATGCGTCCCGAAGGATTACAATAAATTGTCCATTAAATTAAGTTGTGAGTTATAAAATTAGCGAAACATTGAATTTTAGAGCCAAGCTATATCAATTACTCATTAACAAAAGTTTATATAATCATATGATTTGAAGCACAATGTGAATGGGGAGTTTGTTGGTTTAAGAATAATTTATAGTTTGATGAGTCTAACACAACATGAAATGAATAGGCAACCAGCCCGCTTAGCTGGGTTAGCCAGGGCCCATACCCTCTAATTGGGAGGTTGTGGGTTCGAGTCTCCTTGGAGGTAGGGGTGGCAATTTTCGACACGACACGGCAACCCGATACGACCCGACATGAAAATAAACGGGTTTGGGTGACCCGTATAAGGGCACGGGTCATAAACGAGTCGACTGGTTTGACACGATTAATAAACGGGTTAAAGCGGGTCAACCCGTCTAACCCGTTTGACCCGATTAAGTATTTAAGTGCAGTTGAGACATTTTTTTTTAGTTTTAAAAATAATTTTTAATGATCTGAAAGTCTAAAATAAAAGTAATATAAAAAAATTTAAAAGAAAAATATTTTTTTTAAATTTTGCTAAAAAAAATGAGTAACCAACTTACCAAACAAGAAAATTTATATATTATAATTAATAACTAATGTAATAAAAAATAATAATTAATAACTAATAAGGGACGAAGGAAGCTGGAGTCTGGAAACATTCATGCATCAAGCATTGCATAAAAAATAAAAATAAAAAAATAATTAAAAAATAAAAAAGAAAGAAAAAAAAGGGATGAAGTCCGCTAGGATTGCTGGATTAGGAGGGAGACAAATTAGTCAATTAAATAAATACAACTGTTAATCTTGATTCTTGATGGATGGCAAGTGAAGAATTTTTTTTTATACAGTTAGTAAAAACAATATTTCTTCTTATTTAGTTTGTGTGGATATGCTTGGGTGTTAAGTTTATAACAGTTAGATATTGCTATATTTGTAGTATTTTGGTATTTAAGATGTACGTGTTAATAATTGATACATTTGATGGAAGACTTGTTTGTGTTCTTAGTAGGGCTGTAAGATTATTTCGAGTAGCCGAACCGAGCTAACCGATTGGGTTTCTTAAATTACTTACAACTAAACAATTGATCTGATCGCCAAAATTGGCAAAATAGATCGAACCGACCTGATGGGAACCATAGTGGACCAAAGCTTAAAGATGATCATTTGCAAGTTCCAGATGGGCCAATCACAAGGTCAAGAGCTAAGAAGATCAACGAAGCAATGCATGGACTGGTGCAATCCACTTGGGCAAAGCTCATAAACTTATTATGCAAGGCCCCAACATTTAACATGGGCTTGAAGGAAGAAGAATCGGTTTCTAGTTCATGTGATACAAGCTACAGAAGGGGTGGAATAGCTTATTGGGTTTTTATAGACTTTAATTTTTATGTTCTATGGTTTTGGCATGTGGGCCTATTTTATTTTTTTAAGTAGACATTTATTTAGCTTTAAACATGCAGTTTAAGTTGTTTTGGGCTTGAGTATTTAGCCCATGTCTTTTATTTTCGTTGAAGGCCTTTTTGGCCCAAGGGTTTCTTAGAAGGGATTAAAAGAAAGAACTTTGTAGCAGCTTTGGGGATATACAACGTGAATGAAATTTATTTTCTGGAGAGCTATTCAGTTTTCTCTACTTGTTCTTGATTGAACAATCCGAACTTATCAAAGGCATTCCCTTTGTGGCGTTCAAACCAAATCTGGGTTCTTGAAACAGGATTTCAACGGGTCTAGATCATCCCTGTGACTTGATTGTTAGCTTTCTTGGGTGAATTACAATCTGATCGTGGGTTTAAGGAATATCAATTCCACGGGTTCACATCATTTGGTATCAAAGCTTGGGCTCCAAATCAGGTTCACATGGAAAAAAAATCGAAAATAAAAAATAAAAATTCGAATCGATCTGAACCGAACCGATGACACCCTACACGGGTTAAACGGGTGACCCGTATATGACCCGGCACGATTATAACCCGACACGATTATGACACATTAAGAATGACACGATTATAACCCGACACGACAATGACCCGACACGATAATGACCCGACACGATTATGACCCGACACGACCCGATTGCTACCCCTACTTAGAGGTGATCAAAAGAGTCAATTGCTTTAAAGTGGGGTATGGCCTCCCCTTGTGTGCGCGTGTGTTACTAACTTATAGGCTACTAACCCCGTCCATGTCACAGAAACGATTAGAAATCTGAGACACAGATAAAAAAAAAAAGAAAAAAGAAAAAAATAAATGAATAGGTAATAATCCAATAAGTTTTCACTGTTTATGCGGCTCACCGCACCCCCTCATAGGCACCCGCGCCATATATTTAACTTTAATAAAAATAAGGGTAAATTATGTATGGGTAATATTTTGGGTACAAACAAATCTCACAAACACTTACACCTATTAGTGGACCCACGTGCAAGTCAGGGGTGGTACAGGTCCCCCCTGAACTTTTGAAAATTACAGAATTACATGTAATATTTTACAAATAGGCACTTTTAAAATTCACAGAAGCCCCCTCTGGACTTTTAAAAATTCTAGATTTACATACAAATTTTTTTTATAGATTTAGACACAGGCCCCCCGGACTTTTGAAAATTCTAAATTTATATGTAATATATTACATGTTTTAGAAATAGGCCCCCTAAAATTACATGATTTACCCAAAACTAGGGGTGTTAAACCAATTTTACAGTTTTACACATAATTGTGTATAAGTAGACCTAAAAAAATTCGCCTCGGGGACGCTGCCCCCGAACCCCCGTATAATTTCGGCCCCCCTGACCAAAAAATTTGGGTCCCGCCCCTGCTTACACCCACAGTATATCTCATGGGTGGCACTGTGGGGTCTGGATAATTTCAGTAGACCCCACAGTGCCACTCAGGAGAGAGATATACTGTGGGTGTAAGTGTTTGTGAGATTTGTTTGTGCCCCTAGCATCTAGCATTGTTGATTATGTAAACACCCCTTCAACTATGACATGTTTTCACTAATACCCCCCTAAACTTTTTTTTTTGAACAAACTGACCCCCTCATGTATTTGAGAGACCTTACTAACACACGGTAGTAACAGAAAGTGCAAAATTACTTAATTGCCCACCTATATGTGCAAAAATTACAGCCTTAATAATCAACATTTCTTATTGAATGATTCAAATATTACCCATAAGAACTCAATTGAAGCCGTGATGTAAGAGTGAGAGATTGAAGAAGTCTGTGTTGTGGATTATCAAAAATTGTGTGCCAAGTTTGAGGATTGAAGAAATACAATCGATCAAAGACTACAAAAAAGGATTTCGGTAATTTTTGTTGTTTTTGAAAATATTAGGGCTTTCAGATTCCAAAAATATTCTTCACAATCTAGGAATAACCACGAAGGTTTCTGAAAATTCCCATTTTCCCAACTTAGAGAGATCACATCACAACTTATCTCTGATTCCCAAGTTTTGAGGGTTTTGATTGAAATCCATCACAACCCATCCCTGGTTCCTCAAGAAAATCGATACCCTTTTCCGGAAAACGAATTTTCTCATTTGGGTTTACCAAGTTTTGCTCAGAAATGTAGTGTTTGAGATTGATCTGAGACCTTTCTTACCCACAAACACCATCAAATTATCAATTAAAAGATCTTTCTCCTTCAACATGGTTATAGAGAAAGATCAAGAAGTGCCAAAGACTAGGAGAAAGAGAAAGAGAGAGAGAGGAGTTTGGAAAGTTTGAAAGAACAAAGCTTCAAGTCATTGTCTCTAGTCTTGCTTTTCTCTGCTTTGATTATTTCAACTCCATAGCTCTGCAAACGGTTGTGGTTTCAAGTGCTCACACGGGTTAAGAGAGAGAGAGAGACCAATGACCACAATGTTTGTTGCTTAACTTGCTTTATTCCGACGACTAATAAAGAGGGGGAAAAAAAGTCAAGTCACATTTTACAAGTCTCACGTCATGGCCATCAGCAGCTTCAACGTTAAGTTTTTGACTGCCAACATAACAGAGGGGGTATTAGTGTCAAATAGGTATACATAAGTGGATGTATTTGTCTGGTAAAAAATTTTAAGGGATATTAGTGAAAATGAGTAATAGTTGATGGGGTATTTACATAATTTATCCTAAAAATAAAGACTAAGTGGTACATACTTGATTTAAGTATTATCTATAGATTTGGTAGTAGATTGGCGAAATGATTGAACACCATTAGTTGTTGTGTCCCATTGTGTGTTTTAATCAATCTGCACCAAATCTTTAAAGGTAATTAGTTGATGGGCCCACAACATTTTCCAACCAAGGTGGAGAGACTAGAGGCTGTTTGAAAGGGGAAAAAAACAGTTCTATAGTTCATAAGTAAACTGATTTTTATAAATTCAAGCGTTTTGTGAGAGTACATTATTTGTATAAGACGTGTTTAGTGAATATCTGTTATTTACACAAAGGTCCATTCCATAATCCAGAAATCTCTATGTTTGATTAATTTACAACGCATCAATAAACATTCAAATCATAATTAGGGGCAGAGCCAGGATTTGAACCTACTAGGGGCATACACTTATAGAGGGGTAAAGGGTAGCACTAGGGGTGCAAGTTAGACAGAACAGATCTGAAATAGGCATTTTGGAAAAAATTCCGAAAATTTCGGAATGAAAATAACATTTTCGATTCTGATTCCGATTTTTCGAAATTTCCAATTTGCTTTCCGATTCGGAAATTTTGGAATTTTTCAGGATCCAAAATTTTCAAAATTTTTTTTCAAAAAAAAGTAAAAAAATAAAAAAAAAATGGAAATTTTCAACTAAGAGCGCAAGCTAAGTTCAAGCCATGCCACCAAGCCAAGCTCAAGCTCAAACTTAATGGGATTTCACTTGAAGCTTATAACCCTTTTAAAGAAGCACATCGGATCCCCTCTTTTATGTTTTTTCGATGTGCGATGAACACCTGTAGCAAAGTTGAATTTTCGGAATATTTTTAGAAAAGTTTTGAAAAATATAATTTTGGAATATTTTCGAAATTTGTTTGGAATTCTAAAAAAACAATTCCGATCGATTCTGATTCGAATTTTTTTCGGAATTTTTCGAATTCAGAGTGCATGTTTAGTTGCCAAATTCGGAATTTTTCAGATCAGAATCGGAATTTCCGTTCCAAATGGCACATTTAAGTAGCACCCTTGATGCCAGGTTTTTTTTTTGGGGGGGCGAAAATACCACAATTGGGGGTTTTAATAATTGTGGTTGTTCTATGAGTTTCATTATAGTGGGTTGAGAATTAAAACAGACTACTATTTAAAGACAAAGAAATATTTCTATAAATCTTTTCCAAAAACGTTGTTTTAGTGTGCTCAATTTTTTCATTATTTTACTGGCTTCACTTATAAATCGAAGAACTTTTAATATGTTCTAAAGGGATGTCTATAAGGATTTAAGTACTTTGGCCAATCTGAGTAAATAAGATATTTCTTTTCGGTAAGAATTTAAGGGTCAAAGTGCCGTTTATGCGTATAGAAAGGATAGATTGAAAAGTGGGAGGGGCACAATTGCATATATTAGAAAAGTTGAGGGTGGTTGACGACATCCTATTGACGCGTTTTCTTATCAACACCTAAGTGTAGGTGATCGTACAAGTAATAAAGTTCTAGAAGTTCAGATCGAACCCACAGGGAATGGCAAATAACTTTATAAAGATAGGTAGTAACTGTTTTGTCCCTAAAAAGAAAATAAAAGATGATGGATTTTTGGAGTTTTTACTAAACTACTAGTTTTCATATTTTTTGCAAAAAAACTAATTAAAAACTATTTTTTAAAAGTAGTTTACGGTAAAGATTTTAACAGTGCAAAATAAATTAACTAAGATACTAGTAAGAAAATGAAAAAAAAAAAAAATAAAAGCTAGATTTTTATGAGATAAACTTTTTGGATTTTATAATAGCGAAAGATAGAAATAATGCAAATATTAAAGCAAAATTATTAAAAACAGGAAATATTAATTAACTTTGGGGAAATGATTTAAAAGAGTAGAGAATATACAAGCAACACTAGATCCCACAACTTTTGTGCATTTGTAAAGGATTTGGCATTTAAGACCGCAGAGTCATTCTTTATTTGAAAATAAACTTTTACTAGTCAAGGTCATATCAAGTGTGTCAGGTTTGATATGAAACGACGTCGTTTGGTTTAAAGAAAAATAAAAAGGCAATTGGGAGTAGCCAGGTTCGAACCGTGGCCCGCCGCGGACGTGGGTTATTCCGTGCCCAGTCCCCACCACTCTGCCACTACAATTGCTTGTCCATTAGTGGATAGAAATATATATAAACACATATTTGAAATTTAAACTTTGTCATATGAATTGTTTGAGTATGCTAGGTGTTTTTTATGACAAAAAGCATAGTTTGACAATCCACATAATTAAATTCTTATTTCAAATATGGAATTTCTTGAGCCCAATATAGCCATAGTATATAAACATGTTAAATGGTCATAAACTATAGATACATAGATATTTTTGACCATAAATGAAAAAATAACTCATCTAGATAAATTTGCCCATTTAAGATTAGTGCACAGAAGCTGTGGCTTCTAAATTTTTATTGCATATCCCCAATAAAAGTTTTAGCTTACCATTTTAGAATTGAAACTGTCTTCCAAATAAAATTTAAAGATAAATTAAATAGATGCACACAATCACCGTCCAATTAAAATTAAAGTTATAAAACCAAGGTAATAGTGAAAACTAATATTAATATATTGTTTCTTCACTTAACATGAGTTGGGGTTGAATTTGTGGAATGGGGCATTTACTAAAAAGGACCTCAATACACCAGTTATTAAGCTAAAGTACAAATTAGAAAGTGACTTAATAAAAAGGACAAAAAGTTGACAGCTGGTGCTCGCACGGTATAAGTGCGCGCACCATAGAATCTCCAATGAACAGCCAAAGTCACCTCACGCGCCCCCACGCGCGCCCACGCGCTCATCTTCTCGAAAGGCTGCTCGCACCGTGCGAGCAGTGTACCGTAGTATTTTTAATTTCGAAAATATTTTTAAACTTTAAACATCCATAACTTTTGACCTATAACTCCATTTTTCGCAAATTTTATACCGTTGGAATCGTGTCGACGAGAACTACAAAACTAGTACCATTGTTGATATGTTTTGAGAATTTTTTTTTTTATGTTTTTATATACATGAATAATAAGTGAAATTTTACTTAATATACATAAAATATTAAGTGAAATTTCACTCAATTCTAGAGCTTTTAAAAGCTCTCCCAAAAAAGCCCTAAGTTCAATTTTTGCAAAGCTCAAAAACTAGTTACCAAATGAATTAACATGAAATTGTGCTTTAAAAAAGAAGAAGCACCAAAATGGGGGCCAAACTAAGCCTTAATGTTCATGTACGAGTTAAGTGAAATTTCACTAAATATTCATGTAAGCATGGTGATTTGTTTTTTTGTTTTTTTGTTTTTTTTGTTTTTTTTTTTTTTAAACAATGCATATTTTGTTAAAATAAGCAAATTTCATAATCAATTATAAAACACAATTTTTCAACCAAAACAAATGCAGGAATTCTTGTTAAAATTCGTCTTTTTTAAAATTTATTGTTGATATATTTTGAGAAAAAAGATTTTCATGTTTTTACATACATAAATATTAAGTGCAATTTCACTTGATATACATAAAATAAAGTGAAATTTCACTCAATTCTAGAGCTTTTAAAAACTCTTTCTAAAAAAGCCCTAAGTTCCATTTTTGCAAAGCTCATAAACTAGTTACCAAATGAATTAACATGAAATTGTGCTTTAAAAAAAGAGAATCACCAAAATGGGGCCAAACTAAGCCTTAATGAGGTAGCAATGGCTTTATTGCTATTCGTCTTTTTTTAATTTTTTTTCTCAAAACATATAAATTTGGCATGCATAAATATTAAGTGAAAATTCACTGAACCCGTACATGCTTTCTTCCTGAAAAACTTGAAGTTAAACTTAACATTCCTATACTCGTTTAGTGAGATTTCAATTAGTAAGTTAAGTAAAAATTCACTAACTATCCCAAAGGTTGTTAGAAGTAACTCTCTAGAGTTTAAGGTCTAATTTGATACTTACTTTGTTAAAAAGTCCCTCAGGTGTCAATTTAAGTAAAATTTCACTTAATATTCATGTACAAGTTTAGTGAAATTTCACTTAATATTCATATATCCGAAGTGAAATTTTACTTTTTTTTCCTCTTTCATATTAAACAATACATATTTCGTTTAAAAAAAAATCAAATTTCACAAATCAATTATAAAACATAATTTTTCAATCCAAACAAATGCAGAATTCTTGTAAAAATTCACTAAAACTCTCTTTAAGAACAAAGTGAACATTCGGTTTTTTTTTTCCTCACATCATATCAACTTGGCATACGTGAATATTACATGAAAATTCAATAACCCATACACAAATATTATGTAAAAATTTTATTAGGTTCGTCTGGAGCATAACATATAAAAATAAGAATTTTTTTTTTGCTCAAAAGGTATCAACAATGGTACTAGTTTTGTAGCTTTCGTCGACACGGTTCCAACGGTATAAAATTTGTAAGAAACAGAGTTGTAGATCAAAAGTTATGGAGGTTTAAAGTTTAAAAATACATTTTCGAAATAGATATTATATGGTACAGTCACTCACACGATGTGAGTGGCTGAAACCAAGTATGGCGCGCGTGAGGGCTTGGGGGGCATGTGGGATCCTCTATGGTACGTGCACTTATACTGTGTGAGTACTGACTTAGATTCCTTTTGTCCTTTTTAGAAAATGGTCAAAACAATTGGAGTTTAAAACTTATGAGGGTTACTTGTAGGGATTTTCCAACAATTTTCTATTACATAAAAGTAAATTTTTACAACTACTAGAACTAGAAAAGACAAAGAAAAACTAAAGTTTCCTATTTCTAGGGACAATATAAAGTGCTCACATGATAACCTCCCTAAACTATTCTCTCTATTCGATGGTGAACTGTTGTGATGCTTGTGATTTTCTTGTTGTTGTGAGGCTTCTCCATTTTATAGACGAAATTATGTGATGATTTCGTCACTGCATTCATCTCGTCACTGCTTTTATCACTTGGCAATTTTCTTCTTCTTCGTCTATTATTTCAAACTGTTCGTCAGATGCTTTTTGACAAAAACCTGCACACACACACACACACACACACACACACACACACACACACACACACACACACACAAACATATACTTAGAGCAAGAGAGAGAGAGAAGAAGAAGAAGGAAAAAAAAGGAAAGAGAAAAAATAAAAATGATACATATATATGTATCGTTGTTAGGATGTGCTTGACAACTTTTACACTCTCTTTTTTTTTTTTAAATTGCATTTGTTAGCCTTGAATTTATTTAAGGCATTATTTTTGTTTGTTTTGATGATGACAAATCTAGTGATAATTGCATACTTTTATTGATTCTATTTCAATCTATTATTATGTCATTTTCGTTATGCTAGTCTCTTGATTCATGTATTTAAATGTTCTAACTTTGTTTGCGATCACGAGATAGCATATGGTGAAGTCTAAGAGTGATGGAGCTCAACAAGGATCAAGTTTGAAGACTTGAAGAATTTTTATCCTTGGTTGAAGACTAGGATGTATATGTAAGCATTTTGATCAAACACTCATAGGGGCTCAAGTAACTTTGTTGGACTTTAGAATCCTTGCTCTTATACTTTAAAATACTTTCAAGGACCTAAACATACTTAGACCATTCAATTAAATTCATTTCACAAAAGTTTTTAAGTGGCTAAGTCAAAAGAAAGACCTTTGCGCAGATGGGTCAACTTTAAAGCCAAATCTGATCTAATTGGTAAGGAACTAGATGTTGAGTTTTATATGGTTGGAAAGGTATTTGAATCTAGTTTTCGAATCTTCACATGGATCACAAAAATGAGTTTTGTAGATGGAGTTATGGTTGTTTTAGTGAAAAGGTATCAGTCTGCAAAAAACTGCTAAAAATCAGTCGACTGATTTTTGAAGGGTCCAGTCGACCGGATTAATGTCCAGTCGACCGGAGGTACTGTTCCAGTCGACTGGATTGTAAAAAAGTCGACTGTTTTTAGTTTTTGAAAGGTAGTTACTGCTACAAACTTTTTAGTCGACTGGATTGCTTTTTCAGTCGACTGGATCGCGCTGAAATGCATAACGGCTAGTTTTCTTTCAAGGCCAAAATTTTACCATTTTGCCACCAACGGCTATAATCTTTCTTGGCCGTTAAATACATGTTTTCCCACACCATTTTAGGCTGATCAATCCATTGAAAAACATCAATTTGAATCACACAACTTGTTGATTTTTAATCATTCACATTTGAGCCCTAGTTGTGTGAGTTTATCAATTTGCTCTAGTATTTGATTTGTATTTCTTTGAGAGTAAATTGTAGTGAACTTTCATTTGTATTATCCACTCACTAAGGAGTTATTGTGTGAGCTATCATTGTATTATCCACTCTAGAGAGAGATTTATCATTTGTACCCAAACCATCATTTGTAAAGAGTGAGGGTTAGTAACCCTTGTGTGCAAAGAAGAGGTGTTCTTCTTTGGAAGAGATTGAAGGCTCTTGTAATGGTTTGGTCAACACCCATAAAGTAGATCGAGTAAAGGAATCCTCAAGAGTTGTTCTTGAGGGGTGGACGTAGGCCGCGGTGTGCGGATTGTCGAACCACTTGAAAACTTGGTTTGCAAGTGTCTCTTCCCTTCTCTCTTTTCATAATTGTTTGTGATTGTGTTTAATTTGTAATTAAGTTTTAAAAAGGTTTATTTTATGCTAAAACCTTATTCACCCCCCTCTAAGGTTTCCATATTTGAGCCAACAATTGGTATCAGAGTTTCGGCTCTTCTATTTTTAAAAGTTTTTGAAAAATTTGAGTTAAGATCCAAATGAAAACCAACACTTCTCTCATCTCTTATAGTGAGGGTCAATCAGCAAATAGACCACCTTGTTTTAATGGATCAAATTATGCTTATTGAAAAAATAGAATGAGAATCTATATGATTTCTCAAGATTTTGATTTTATGGCAAATAGTGGTCAAAGGGCCTCATCTTCTAACAAAAATTGAAAATGGTATTTCTATTCCAAAAATGAAAGATGAGTATAATGATGCCGATAAGAAATTCATAAAATTGAATGCAATGGCAATGAATTTATTCTATTGCGGTTTAGACCCTAATGAATACAATAGAATTTCATCTTGCGAATCCGCAAAAGAAATTTGGGATAAACTTGAAGTGACTCATGAGGGAACAAGCCAAGTCAAAAAGTCAAAAATTAATTTACTTGTTCAATCTTATGAAATATTTAAAATGTTGTCTTTTGAGTCTATTGGTGATATATCTACCCGGTTTACAACTATCGTTAATAGCTTGAAAATTCTTGGTAAAGTTTATGCTAATGAAGAAATTATTGAGAAAATTCTTAGGGCTTTACCAAAGAAATGGCAATCGAAGGTCACGGCTATCCAGGAAGCGAAGGATTTGACAAATTTGTCAATTGAACAACTCATGGGATCACTTATTACCCATGAAATGGAGTTAGTCGGGCTTATCGAAGAAGACAAGAAAAAGGAGATCAAAAGAAGAGACATCGCCTTGAAGTCCTCAAGCTCAAAGAAAAAAGGGAAAAGATCATGAGAGTGATGAGGATGAGGAAATGGCTTTGATCACCCAAAAATTCATAAAGTTTCTAAAGAAAGAAAAATTGGGAAAGAAGCCTCCTAAAGATGAACAACGTAAGAAGAAGGCAACGAAGGCCACTCAAAGTTACTCCGAGAATGAATCATCAGACGACAACTCAAATGAAGATGAGATTGTCAATCTTTGCCTCATGGTAATTGACAATGGGGTAACCTCTACTTCTTGGTCTTTCAATGACTCTAATGATGTTTATGAATTTCAAAATGTTGAGTCAAGTTCTATGGAAACAAAATTTCAAGAAGGATATTGCAATACTACACCTCCATTGTTGAAAGATCTTAAGTATGATCATTGGAAGAGGAGAATAGAAATTTATTTTATATCACTTGACATAAATCTTTGAAAAATTGTCAAAAATGGTTTTTCTCCTAAAACAAAGATTGAATGGAATGAAAGTGATCAAAATAACTTTCTATTGAATCTTAGAGCCATGAAAATTCTATATACTTCTTTAGATGATAGTTCATATAATAGAATTCATTCATGCTCTAGTGCACATGAAATTTGTTCATGTTTAAAAAATTTTTATTTTACTACTAACCAAATTTGTGAAGAGGAAAAAGTATACCTTTTTGCAAATGAAGATGATAAGAATGAGAAGATGGCAATAAGGGCCACTTGGGATGATGACGACTCATCCGATGATGACTCATGTGACCAAGTAGGTGCACAAGAGAATTTGGTAAACTCTAACCCTACATCTATTGTTGAATCTCCTAACTATAATGAGCTTCAATGTGCATTTGAGGAGTTACATGAGGAGTTGGAAATTTTGGAAATCAAATATATTTCTCTTAAAAAGAACTTTTCAATGCTTTCAAATAAGTTAAATATTTTGAAATTCCAAAATGAATCTTTGAAGATTGAAAATGAAAAACATGTTTTAAGAGCACGATCTTCAAATGAGATTGAAAAAAATATTGGACTTGAAAAAGCAATCAGATGATTTAAAAACTTTAAATGATATTTTGATAAAAGAAAAACTTGTTTCAACCAATCAACCTTCAAATGAGTTTATTGAAAAAGAAAAGGTTTAATTAAGAAAGGAAGTGGATGAATTGACAAAAACATTGGCCAAGTTTACCCAAGGTGAACAAAATTTAATTATGAGTTTGGGAAAACAAAAATGTGTTTTTGATAAAGCCGTAGACACCCTAATTTTGACCAAACGTCGAGTTAAGGGGAGTGATACCTCCAAGACCCGATGATGACAACGTCCGGCCAATCTAGGACTTCCAAAGATGATTCAAGCTCTTCAAAGGACTATCCAACTTTAAATGGAAAGCAAAAAGAGAAAAATGGAAAATAGAGCCCAAAATAGCACTTGACCTCTTTTATGGCAGTTACGGGTTGCCGCAATGGCACTCCCTAGATGCCTTAGCGACAGTCAGTGAGCGCCGCTACAGTAGTCACCAATTGTCGCATTTTTACATCAAGTGCCGTAAAAAATTGATTCCCAGAAAAGACGACAGTCCCTGGAGTTGTCTATAGCATTCAATGAATGCCATTCCGACAGTCAGTGAATACCGCGCCAGCATTCAGTGAATGCCGCGGCAGCATTTACTGAGTGCCGCTTCCATTTCCGTTGAGTGCCGCATTTTTGTAACAGCCAGTTGTTATATAGTGATGATGCCAGAATTTGGTAAGAGTAAAATAAAGCAGATTAAAGAGAGAGAGAGAGAGAGAGAGAGAGAGAGAGAGAGAGAGAGAGAGAGAGAGAGAGAAAGACTATTTTTTGTATGTGGTTCGGCCCTGTTAATAAAGGTACCTACGTCCACGGGTGTGTCTGAGCACGTTCACTAGCAGATCACCGGCGGGCATGGTGAGCCAACAAAGAGGGGCGGCACTACCAGTAATACCGGCCGGGTGTATGCATATAATGGTGAATTTTATAGGGGTGTTGTGTAGACTAAAGAGTTGGCGACCCCCTTCAATGGGGGGTGAGAGGTCTCTTTTATAGATGTAAGAGACCTGCTCATACATGGATAAGGAAATATAATCCCATTGATATAGATTGGCATTAATTATGGGGATTTCCTAATTGGATTAGGAGATAGTGTGCACTTTCCATTAGTCTTCTAGCTTGAGTAAGAAACTGCCCGTAATGCTCGGGATCATGCCTGTGGGCCCGGATGAGCTGTTCCCGCGGCGGGATGTGCATGTGCGGTTTTCCCGACCTGCTGGCCGGGTCGTGAATGAACCGCTCGGGATGATGAGTAGACTGAACTGCTCGGGCTGATGCTTCTGAGGAGTTGTGCATGATTGGACTGGCTGCTGATTTGAACCGCTCGGTCATAGGATAGAGCCAATTTTGGGTGTATCAGCTGCCCCCCATTTTCAAGGTTGGCCAGATGCTATATCGGGGCAAGTTTGGAAATCTGTTTGATGTTACTTGCCACTGTCTGAGTGCTTGGAGAAGCTGCCTCAGGGCTTCTGAGCCTGGTGATTCCTCGGGAACTAGCTGAGAGTTGAGACCCAGCCCAGCTCGGGACCTTTAGGTGCTCGGGAACTGACCGGGAGTTGAGACCCGGCCTAATTCGGAGTCTTTGAGTGCTCGGGAAGTGACCGAGAGTTGAGACTCAGCCTACTTCGGAGTCTTTTTTGCTTGAGTTAGCTCCCAGGATGGTTATCTTCTGCCCGTAAACCTTCGTCAAGGCTGTGGGTAGAAGGATTTTACCATGTTGGAAAAGCCGACCTAAAGCGCATGGCTCTAGGGTCCTTTTTACTGTTAACTCCCCGGGATGGTTGTCTTCTGCCCGACCAGCCTTCATCAAGGCTGTTGGGAGAAGAACTTGACCATGTTGGTGGAGCCAACCTAAATCACATTGCTTTAGGGTCCTTTTGCTCCTCTATCGCCGGCCAACCTAAGAGATTTTAGTCACCTCTATCGTCGGTCTGGACCTAAGTGGAGTTAATGTCTCTAAGTAATGTAGGTGCTCGGGTTGTCCAAGATTTTAATTTGGTTATCCGCGAGGCCTATAGATACCCGGTGTGATTACCTGTTTAGTTCACTGCGCCATCTTGCCCCCCAAGCTCTTGCTAAGACGAGGGTCTTACAGAGGCTATGATCTGTAGGTAACCGACCTGGAACATGGTGGTTGTAGGGTCTTTTGAAGCTTGCCATCGTCGGCCACCTAGGGGGTTTGCCCCCATCGTCATTTGGACCTAAGCGAAGCCAGTGCCTCGGGCGTGACCCCGAGGACTTTGGTGCCTGGGTTCGGAGCCCGAGGTCTTTTGAGTGCCTGGGTTCGGAGCCCGAGGTCTTTGTATGCCTCGGGCTTAGGCCCGAGGTCTTTGTATGAGTTCTCTAACGTTCAGTGGAGCCTCATGTGGTGATCGAGCAAGTACCATTATAGTCGGGCTCTTCTAGACCGATGGAGACAGGAGGTCGGATCAGGATCATCGGGCTCTAGATTTCTATGGGCTGGAGGTAAAGTCAGAATTGCTTGATCCTGACCGATATGAACTGGAGGTCGGGTTGGGGCTGCCGGACTCCGCTTGCTGTGAGCTGGAGGTCGGGTCGGGGCTGCCTGACCCAGACTGCTGTGAACTGGAAGAACTGTCGAAACTCCCGGGCTGCTCTCGCTTTCGCTTACTTCTGGAAGACTCGTTGCTTTCTTTCCCGGGGTCTTTAATCTTTAGAAATTCTTCAGTGTCGATGTATTTTCCAACCCTCTCTGCGAGTTCGACCAAGCTTACCGATCGATTTTTGTGGAATAACGCGGCGCACTCGGTGTGTTGAACTCCCGAGCAGAAGGCTACGATGGCGATTGTCTCGTTCAAATTGCGGATTTAAAGCTTCTGTTGGTTGAACCGGTCGGTGAACTCCTTGAGGGACTCATTATTTTGTTGTCTGACCGTCAGTAACTGCATGTTTGGCTTTGGCCGCTCATGCATACCGGCGAACTGGTTGATGAACTGCTTGTTGAGTTGTTTGAAATTGCAGACCGATCGAGGCTCCAAAGAGTAGAACCACTGCATGGCCAGGCCTTTCAAAGTGCTGGGGAAGGCTAGGCAGTGTAGCTCATCGGAGTTGGTGGCTAGGGTCATCTGAGCCTTATAGGTCCGAACGTGGTCGACCGGGCTTCCCGAGCCGTTATATGAATCTAGCCAAGGCTGCTTAAACTTGTGCGGGTTGGAGAACCTCGCGATCTGGCTGGAGAATGGTGACTCTGTCTCGGTATTGGCTTGATTCGGAACACGGTTTTGACCAAGCTTTTTGGCCACTCCGTCGATCTGCTTCTGCAAGTCCTTGATTCGGGCTTCCACTCCTTCCCGACCGGTATCTAAGGAACTAGTCGGGTTGGTGGAAGATGCTTCTTCATGGCGGGGTGCTGTCCTCTGGGATCGGGCTCGGCTATGACTCCGGGTAACCGTATCCCCAGGGACGACTCGGCTCTTAACCGAGTGACCCTGGACTGATTCCCGGGTCATATGCTACCGCCTTTCCTCTCGGGCAGCACGCACGCCCACTGTTGATGTCTCTGGCATCCTCAACACGGGACGGGTTGGCTCGGGCACGTTGTCTGGTCCAGATTGGTTCCCAACCGTACGCAACATTCCCGGGTCATTTCCCGGCCCCTAGAAGATGGCTTTGCTGGGCCAGCAGGGCTTCGATCTGTCGCTGGATTTGACGCTGGCTCTCCAAGAGTTGTGTAAGGGTTGCGGTGATTTGCTCAGATGTCATGACTGCCGCAGCCGGTGCCGGGGACGGAGGAACATCCCGGTCAGACTGCTGGTCAGTCTTCTTACCCTTCTTCGGTGGCATGACGATCAGTTAAGAAATTTGTTGATGAGAAGACTTGTCGTTCTCACAGACGGCACCAAACTGATGATGCCAGAATTTGGTAAGAGTAAAATAAAGCAGATTAAAGAGAGAGAGAGAGAGAGAAAAAAAAAGACTATTTTTTGTATGTGGTTCGGCCCTGTTAATAAAGGTACCTACGTCCACGGGTGTGTTTGAGCACGTTCACTAGCAGATCACCGGCGGGCCTGGTGAGCCAACAAAGAGGGGCGGCACTACCAGTAATACTGGCCGAGTGTATGCATATAGTGGTGAATTTTATAGGGGTGTTGTGTAGACTAAAGAGTTGGCGGCCCCCTTCAATGGGGGGTGAGAGGTCTCTTTTATAGATGTAAGAGACCTACTCATACATGGATAAGGAAATATAATCCCATTGATATAGATTGGCATTAATTATGGGGATTTCCTAATTGGATTAGGAGATAGTGTGCACTTTCCATTAGTCTTCTAGCTTGAGTAAGAAACTGCCCGTAATGCTCGGGATCATGCCTGGGGCCCGGATGAGCTGTTCCCGCGGTGGGATGTGCATGTGCGGTTTTCCCGACCTGCTGGCTGGGTCATGAATGAACCGCTCGGGATGATGAGTAGACTGAACTGCTCGGGCTGATGCTTCTGAGGAGTTGTGCATGATTGGACTGGCTGCTGATTTGAACCGCTCGGTCATAGGATAGAGCCAATTTTGGGTGTATCATATAGTACGTTTTGTAGTATCAAAAGGACGCCTGAATTAGGGTTTTCTGCTCTGAAATGACTAAATACCCCTCCAAATTTGTCTATAAATAGGGGATGAATATCCTCTTGCAAAGGGGGGGGGGAGGGTTTTTTGGTTTGGAAGGTTGGATTTTCTGTGAATCTAGAGGTTATATTAGTGTTCTCTTTTTCTTAACTTTCAAAAATTCTTCTTAAAACACAATTAGGAGTGCGTATAGAGGAGTTTAAAAAAGGAGTTGTGTGAATTAAAGGTTGAAGAGCTTGATTAGTCTTTGGAAGTTCCTCACCACCACAAGTTGAGGATATTTTTGGAGGTAGACTCTAAACTAGTTGTGTTTAATTATAGTTTAATCATAATATACTTGAAGTTTTGGAATCTTCTTCTTTTCTTTTCTATTAGTCTTTGAGATTTATAAGACCCTCAATGTCTTACATGAATCCTTAGGCTTGAATCCCTTTAATTCTCTTGTAAGCTCATGATTTACAAGAAGATTTAAGTTGATATTAGTGCATTTGGCTAATAAATCTAAACCTACTTTCATGGTTTGGGTTTGTTATGTTTAAGTTTCATGAAGTTCCTCCATATTTCGTTGAGACTTATAAGATATGAATGTAGTTAGCCTCCCATGACCATCAAATGGTAGGAGAAGTGGATTAATTCAAGCCAAACTTAATGGCTTAGTAGTTAAGATTAGTAAGTAAAAGATAAACTAGCCAAAGATGCAGTGAGTTCATAAACTGTTTTTGGTCACAGATTTTTAGTTGAACATCGAACCATTGGAACTGAATGAAACCAATGGAAAAGTGTTTATAACTCAAAGTTCTACCACTGTAATTTTTGTTTTATGGTAGTTTCATGTTTTGAGTGGTTTGGTCAAGGGTTTTGTGGAACAAATATAATCTGTCTAGAGTTTCAGAACAGTAACACTCTTTTGAAATAAGCAAATCAGAACCTTAATCAAGTACTCTTGACCCAAAATAAATTTTTATAAGTAGTTTAATGTGTTAGGAAGCTACCCTAAAAAGACCAAAGCATTTCTGATTTTTTTACTATTTTTAGAAAATCATACAAAAACTCTGGATGGAGAGTTGCAAGTCCTTGAGTGATGTCTAGTGTTTGTCTAATTCCCAGAGATCTAACCGTGGAAACCTTGATTTTCTTTTTGGGTTAGAAACTAGACACATAGAGGCATCTTGTGTCCAAATAGCATCAAGATCAAACCACGGGAAGTATTTTTTTTTTTTATTTCTTTGAAGTTCTGATCTGCTCTCAGCAATTTTCAGAATTCTGTCACAACTTTGATATATCTTGCAAACAATAGTCTAAAAGATCTCTCCATGACCTAGGACTTAAACCATGTGTTAATAATGATTGGTTAAGCTTAAATACAGAGGCTAAATGATCCAAACCAAGGAATAATACAATAGCTTATTCTTGTTCATGTAATCATGCACATTCATATAGATCGGTATTAGAATTCATAATTGCGTCATCTCCTCTACTTGATAGAATTAAGTTAGACATTTAGGAATAATTATCCGATATTATACATTCTTCCTAAAGTATATGGACTAACCCTTGTTTTGCAGCGCACTTGAGGTACAACTTCTCAATCCCTTCTCTAGTTTACTTAATTCCTTGATTTTTATTGATTTTATGACCTAATGCACGATACATTAGAATTATGATCTTACCTTATGCGAATACATGTGATTAGAGACCTTTTCTTAGGTTTTACTTTCTATTCGTATGCATTGCACGTTTAATATTCGCAGCATGGATCCCGGGTAAGTTCCATAGTTCCCTATTTGCATATCATATCGCTTGCTACTTGAATTATGTGGTTTTTGAATGATATTTTATCGCTTGCAATCTTACACCCTTTAGACATGCTTTTGTAATGTATATCTATACATATGTATTAGTTGAGGACATGCTTAGATTATTAATTCGATTAAAAGGATGTTAAGTAGAGGCCTATCGTGAGATAAGATGAGAGGGGATGTTTTAGTCTGACGGGCTCCTTCCCCTCTCATTCCATAATCCCCAGACCTAGTTAATCACTAATTTTCTAAAAGATCAGTTTGCTTCAAAATGGTTTCTTAATTTTTCCTTTTAAAAATTAAATGGCGACTCATCGTTTTTGAATTTGAATTTAAAAAAGGATTTTAAACAAAAGCCGTGGGTAAAAAAGAAAATTGCGATATCCACAAAAGCCGGTTTGGGATTTAATCCCACATACAAGGAAAAGAAGTACACAAGCTTCTTTGTAAAGTCCACGCCTTAAACTTCAAATTCTCAAAATTCTCACAAGAATTTCTTTGTTAAGGAATCAATTTCAAATGAGACCCTCCCCCATGTAACTTGTCATTATTGCATGAAAAAGAGGCATGTTAATTATAAATGTTCATTTCAAAAGAAATTAACATGGTTTGGGTTGTGAAGGGATCCTCTCCTACCTCCTTGGAAAATGTTGTATCCAAGAGACGCTTGGACAATGGTTAAATCTCTCACCTTAAGCCTAGTAGGAGTAGGTTATATTAATTTGATTTGATATTCCTCTTGATTTTGATAGCATACTATTCATGTTTGGTTTATCACATTAATTTGTTTTGATTGTGAAATCATGCTTGCTTTTCGAATGACACGTTGTTTTGATGTTCATAAGTAAATCATCCTTCTAAGGAGATAATGCATAATGTTGATCCTATAATTGATATTCATTCGTATATGCATATGTTGAGGGGGAACATATTACTATGTTCATTTTAGTTGGCTTAATTTGTTGGTATCATGATATTACGCTCACTTTAGCTACTTTTGGTATCTTATTGCCTCCATGATATGTTTACTTGCGTTTTCCTTGGTATCATACGGTTGCATATCTTGAGGGGGAACTTTTAGTTCCAACCCCCAATCTTTTTGTTGTTGTCAAAAAGGGGGAAAGCAATATAGAGATGACAATTAAATTTGAGATTCTTGAAAATGAAAAAGAGATATTTGAAAAATAGTCAAGAAGGGAAAATGATAAAAGCTGTAAGTTATCATTCTTGGACTCATACTTGGAAATCTCGTTACTTTGAATGATAACATGAAAATGACACCTATTGTGTTTTAAATTGCTATATCTCTATTGCATGTTTTGACATCATCAAAAAGGGGGAAATTGTTAGCCTTGAATTTATTTAAGGCATTATTTTTGTTTGTTTTGATGATGACAAATTTAGTGATAATGGAATGCTTTTATTGGTTTTATTTCAATCTATTATCATGTCATTTTCGTTATGCTAATCTCTTGATCCATGTACTTAAATGTTCTAACTTTGTTTGAGATCATGAGATAGCATATGGTGAAGTCCAAGAGTGATGGAGCTTAACAAGGATCAAGCTTGAAGACTTGAAGAATTTTTATCCTGGGTTGAAGATTAGGATGTATATGTAAGCATTTTGATTAAACACTCGTAGGGGCTCAAGTAACTTTAATTGGACTTTAGAATCCTTTCTCTTATACTTTAAAAAACTTTCAAGGACCTAAACATACTTAGACCACTCATTTAAATTCATTTCACAAAAGTTTTTAAGTGGCTAAGTCAAAAGAAAGACCTTTGCACAGATGGGTAAACTTTAAAGCCAAACCTGATCTAATTGGTAAAGAACTAGATGTTGAGTTTTATATGGTTGGAAAGGTATTTGAATCTAGTTTCCGAATCTTCAAACGGATCATAAAAACGAGTTTTGTAGATGGAGTTACGGCTGTTTTAGTGAAGAGGTGTCAGTCTGCAAAAACCTGCTTAAAACCAGTCGACTGATTTTTAAAGGGTCCAGTCGACCGGAGGTACTGTTCCAGTCGACTGGATTGTAAAAAAATCAACTGTTTTTAGTTTTTGAAAGGTAACTACTGCTACAAACTTTTTAGTCGACTGGATCGCTTTTTCAGTCGACTGGATCGCGCTGAAATGCATAACGACTAGTTTTCTTTCAATGCCAAAATTTTACCATTTTGCCACCAACGACTATAATATTTCTTGGCCTATAAATACATGTTTTTCCACACCATTTAGACTGATCAATCCATTGGAAAACATCAATTTGAATCACACAACTTGTTGATTTTTAATCATTCACATTTGAGCCCTAGTTGTGTGAGTTTATCAATTTGCTCTAGTATTTGATTTGTATTTCTTTGAGAGTAAATTGTAGTGAGCTTTTATTTGTATTATCCACTCACTAAGGAGTTATTGTGTGAGCTATCATTGTATTATCCACTCTAGAGAGAGATTTATCATTTGAACCCAAATCATCATTTCTAAAGAGTGAGGGTTAGTAACCCTTGTGTGCAAAGAAGAGGTGTTCTTCTTTGGAAGATATTGAAGGCTCTTGTAACGGTTTGGTCTACACCTATGAAGTAGATCAAGTATAGGAATCCTCAACAGTTGTTCTTGTGGGGTGGACGTAGGCCGCGGTGTGCGGATTGCCGAACCACTTGAAAACTTAGTTCGCAAGTGTCTCTTCCCGTCTCTCTTTTCATAATTGTTTGTGATTGTGTTTAATTTGTAATTAAGTTTTAAAAAGGTTTATTTTACGCTAAAACTTTATTCAACCCCCCCCCCCCCCCCCCCCCCCCCCCCCCTCTCTAAGTTTTTCATATTTGGGCCAATAGCATTGTTTAATGAAATTTAACTATTGGCTTTTTGACTAAAAATATGGGAGTTATTTCAGTGTGGTTACTACTTCTTTCCTTCCCTTTATTTCATCATTTCACCTAAACATATAAAATATGTAAAAGTAAATAATTACATGCATTTGAGTGATATTACCATTAAATTATATTAATTCAAATATGCATATAAAACTAGGGATTTGGGGGATTAAATGAACACGATATCTATTATATTGGCACATGAATATGCAATATTCAGTGTTTGTCAATAGTACTATGCATTTAATATAAGAATGCATAGGGCTTAAAAATAAATATGAAAATTTGAGTGTGGGCACGTTCCCCCACTAGATCTTATGTGGCTCCGTATTGAGTCTACTGACCATGATAAACAGTTCTACTAATCATGATAAAAATTGTTTTAGCATAGGCACATACGAACATGCTCAATTAATGCAGCTACTAAGGATTCTTTCTTGCTTATTTTGGGGGAAAGAAACATTATTTAAAAAAAAAAAAACCTGAAGGGTCCACTTTTATAAGCTCCCTTTTGGTTTGTAAATTTTGGTGATGAAAATAAGAGAAAAATGAATTCGTATATTTTTCTAAGAACTTGAAGTTACTAATTTTGTTCACCGAAAGAGAAAGCAATAATGAATTTGTAATTTGCTATTTTTTTCTTGAGTGCAGTTTTGTCACCTCCAAAATTGCTCACTCTCATTTTTCATTAGCTAATGCAGTAGGGTCTAGTGTTTTACACCATTAATTAATTCTTATTTAATTCTGGGTCCCACTGCATTAGTTAATGAAAAAAAAAAGGGTGTGCAAAAAGTGAGCAATTTTGGGGTGAGCAAAAATGTATTCTTTTTTTCTTTAGTAAATGCTATACTTCCCAAATTGTAATCCCAAAATTCCATCTCAAATGAAGTGGCAGTAGGTCCTTTTAGGGGTGTACATCGGTCGGTTTCGATCGACTTTGAGGCTATTTTACAACCCAACCGAAGCGATCAGTTTCCCATACTATACAACCGAAACTTACCAATTAATGGTCGATGGCATTCGATTTCGGGACATCGGGGTTTCGGTCGGTTTAACGGACTTTGGGGAAGTGTCGCGAAATAGATTTCAAATGAAATTTCTATTCTTTTAATCTAAATAATTTTCAAATTGTCTTTATGTTTCTTAATCACTATAACTCAAACGAAAATTCAAAATAAAAAACAAACTCTTTGAAGATTAAGAACATAAAGGAGAAAAATTTTCAGATTCAAGGAAAACATGTTCAAGAAAGGAAAAGATGTTGAAATCAAACTCTACGAAGATTAAAGAACAAAAAAGGAGAAAAAAATTTCAGATTCAAGGAAAACAATTTCAATAAGATGTTGAAATCAAATGCTACTCGTTCAAAACCCAAAACTCAATTAAGATCCAAAACAAGAACTAAAAGTAACTACAAATTTCAAACCCATGCATTCACAGAGATTCAAGAAACTTAGAGAGAGAGAGAGAGAGAGAGAGAGAGAAAGAGAGAGAGAGAGAGAAGAAGAAGAAGAAGAAGAAGAAGAAGAGGAAGAAGAAAAAGAAGAGAGGACTTATCTTGTAACTGGAGATTAAGAGGAAGAAGAAGACAGATTAAGGCTCCAATGGCATAGCCTCTCACAAATTGCTAGAGGGATTAGGGTTAGGGCTTAGACTTCATAGTGATGGTGGTGAAGAGTGGTGTCATGGTAGAGAGTGGTAGAGAGAAGAGGCGGCGGCTTGAGAGATTGTTTGGGAAAAATAATCTCCAGAGGTGAGAGAAGAGAACGATAGAAGAGAAAAGTGATAGAAGAAGTGAGGTATGCGGGGACGTTTATTTTATATAAGGATATGCTTCGGTCGGTTTCGGTCAACTTCGGTCTGTAAGCTTGACCAACCGTTCGCCGGACCGAACCTCATTTTTTGCAGTAACAAATACCGACCACCGACCGATGTACTAAAATACTGACTAAAAATCTCACGGTTCGTCGGTTCGGTCAAGCGGTTCAGTTGAATGGTTTTTTTGTACACCCTAGGTCCACTGAATTTTAATTAGATGATATTGAAATGATCTTATTGTTATTAAAGATGGTCCCACTGACACATCACAACCACATCATTTGAGATAAAAAATTTGAGATTAGGATTTAGGAAGCATAGCATTACCCTTTTTTTCTTTTGCATTTTTCTTAAGTTGTACAAATGGATGGTCACTTCACTAGCCCTTCTGTCTCACACGATCATGGCAGAGCACCCAAAAAGAAAAAAAGAATAGATACTCTTCCAAGAAAATACTGTTTATGCATGTTACGGGGGAAAAAAATCTGGCATGTTTGTGATTAAATCAGTTTTAATGAAAAATGTCGTCTTCTTTTTTTTTTTTTTTTTTTTTTTTTTTTTTCATGCTTAAATACTATATTTTAGTATAAAAAAAAATTATATTTTGATATTTCTACTATAATGCTACATTCTTAAAGAAAATTTGCTCTTTGTTGACACAATGGCTTGTTGTACTTTAAGTTGTGTGTTTTGTACAAATTTTTTTTTTCAATTGGAAGGAGTGTTAAAGTTAAACTATAGCATGAATCTGAAAGAAACTATCTCCAGTCACCTTTTATTACTCCTATCAGATTATAGCAATGCTATTTTTGCTCTCAAATTTGAGGTAAAGAATGACATTGCTATTTTTTTTAGAGGAGGAACATTAGTTCATTGGAGAGGTATTTTTGAGCATAATGCTTGTAGACACCTCATTTTTTCCTAACACAATCATTTCAAAAATAAAGTGCTTGTTGACACGAGTTTTTCGCTTTTTGAATCATCCCAATCTAACCTTAAATGGAAAAGAGATTGCAAGTCAAAGCCATGGGATCAAAAGGTCAACAATTTCGCGTGCACCCTACCGCACATGGTTATCCCACCACAAACACCTCGGTGGAAAGGAAAAGGCAAAAAAAAAAAGAAAAAAAAAAGAAAAGAAAAAGTAGCAAAAGCAAACAACAACAAAAAAACAAAAAAAAAAAAAAAGAAAAAGGAAGTGGTCTCTCCCTTTTTCTAAGTGGAGAGTGCTTTCAACAAAAAAAAAAAAGGAGCAGATGCTCTCGTTTGCCTATATAATTGGCCATTGCAGATTCATTTAGAGGGGGGAGCAGCAGCCTCTCTCCCCTCTAATGCCTTGTTTGGTCCTTCCTTTTTTCCCTTTCTCCATCTTCATCCTCCTCACTACACCATTGAAGCACAAAACAGCCCCTGCTTGCCAAAGTCTACTGATGTGATAATGATAAAAAATTCACCATGAATTCATTTTTGATTCAAATCAAATGAACCAATTGGAGAGTGTTCCCAACTCAATGATAGTTTCCTATGATTTTTCTCAGAATTTACAAAAATCGTGTGGCCCATTTTCAAAGCACAAACACACAAGGCATATAATCTGTAAGAAACATCACAACAAGCTTGCTCAATAACGTCCTCTTTTTGGACACTTTAAATATTTTGTTTTGCACTATTGCTATTTTTCACATTAATCTTATCCTCTTACCTATCTCTATGAATTTTTTCTGATTTTTAAAAAATTATTAAAGTTTTGTAAAAATTCATTTACTTTCGGTCAGCAGTGCAGTCCTTGATTCTAAGTAAGGGGTGCTTCAAAATTCAATTTCTCCCAATTTATAAAAGATATTGCAAAACGGGTTTTCTCTCATAGAAACTAGACTCATTTGGGAGCTTTCCCTCAAAATTTCATACAATTAGAAGCACCGAGACCCCTCCATTCCATTTTTGGAATACTCAACTCAAATCTGCCAAAAAACTGAAAGGGAATTTTTTTTCTTCTTTTTTTCTTTTACCAAATACTCCTAACTTATCAAGTTTCTCAATCACTTTGATAAAAAGGAAATTCGATCATAGCACTTTTCAATAAACTTGGACACCATCCCTTTCTTCCGGTATAAAATCAAAAATACAAAAAAAGACGAAAAGAAAAATGCAAAAAATGGACTTTCTCAAAATAAAACTCCAATGACACCTTTGCTTGGAATCTGCAAACAACACAGGTAAGACAGGTAAGTCTTCTCACTCTTAAGGGGCACCGACCCTTACTTCCGGCACAAAATAATATACAGAAAAAAATCTCTTTTCAATTATTTGGGCATCGACACTTTCTTCCAAAAAAATAAGAAAAAGAAAATACCAAAAAAAATGGACATCCCTAAACTCAAATGCCTCACTTGTTCAAGATCTCCAAACAGCGTAGGTAAAGTCAGGTAACTTTTCTTATCCTACATGTACGTTCTCATATTTTCTGAAAAGTTGGGCACCGACCCTTACTTCCGGCATAAGAATAAAAGAACAGAAAAAAATGAAAAAAGAAAAACACTTCATTCTTCACTTACTTACATAAGTTCGTTTCAATCTCAATTACTTTTCAAAATTCCTAGTTACACCATTTTTCACTCAAATTATTTTTTCAAAACTCACTACTTCAAAGGTTAAAGTCTCAGACTACACCGTATAGGCTAAAGTTTCTTGCTACACCATCTTTTGCTCAAAATACTACTTCCCATTTGCATGGTCTAGATCGACCAACTTTTTCAAAACACTTGCACACACACACACATGTTGCCACGCCCCGGAACGGCAAAAATAGAGAAAAATAAATTTCCTTTTTAGGTCCAAAGGCATCAACTGGTGAAGTCACATGATTGTCCACACCACGCAGTGCTAATCAACAATAAGTAAAAGAGATAACAAGAATGAAATCTAGGTTCTGGTTAAAACATAACTTAATGTCAAAAAGAGGTTACCAACTATTACACATCAGAGTCTCGAATCAAATTAAAACACAGCAGAAGTACAATTATCGAGGCAACATATGCCTGATTACAAATGGTCTGGAAAGTAGTAAAGATAATTAAACTACAGTCTAGCCTAATCTTCAGTTGGCGTAGAGGTAGTCCTCGGCGTTGTAGTCTTCTTTTGTCTGACCTTCGTCAGGATGATCTTCCATAGGAACATCGTGATCGGCATAGTAGTCCTCACCTGTAGGTCCTTCACTTGTATAGTCATAACCAAGATGCGCTGGAACATAGAAATGTCCAGCAGCATAAACGCTGTCAGTTTACTGAAAGCTGAGTGAATTAGATACTAACAGGGAATCAACTATTGAAGTTATTACCAGTTAAACACCATTTAATTCAATGAGGGTAACTCCTTTAATCATTCTGATGATTCGATTATTAATATCTTACTCATTTTAAGTTTGACAATACATGTTCTGATTGGGGAACAGACTCGACAGTAGTTCACTCTTAAGGATACAACATTACTCCGTCCACCACTTTTAAGAACATATGCACAGTCCACTGTAGTTATGGATACCACGTCAGTCCATCCCCAGCTTTTAAGAATGTGGGGGTTCTATATCCGATGTGGATTATATATGAGGAATGGTATAACACATAAGCTGGTTAGTGCCAGGTGGAGCAACAAGTGAAGTGTGATGGAAGAGTAAGAGTGAGAGTGAGAGTTCAGTAAGATAATAATAATAATAATAATAATAATAATAATAATAATAATAATAATATGTAAATAACCAACGATGATGGCGGGACTTGGAGAGTGTATGGCTCGAGTGAGAACCAAAGTAGCCCCAAATAAGAGAGAGAGAGAGAGAAAGCAGTAAAGGGTTGGTTATTGGTTGGAGACTGGTGTATGGGAGTTTTTCTATGAGGCTAAAGGAGGGGTCGGGTAAGGTTGAGTAATGGTTGAGAGTCGTGTTTTGTTGGGGATTTTGTAGAGGGTGGTGAATGTCTTAAGTGCTTTGAATCGCAACTTAAGACTGTGTTTAAATCTTAAACTCTAGGTTGAGGTCTGGGTTGTTGGATGTATTGTATGAGGTTGGTATTTATACAGGGTTTGTGAGGCCGTTGGCATAGCTGGAGGTAGCTGAGTTGGCTTCTTTGGAGTGGCCGTTTGTTTGAGGTAGTTGGGGTCATTAAATGGGGATGTAGACAGGGCAGTGTATTTGGAAGGCGAGACGAGGTATTTGTCGCATTGTCTTGGTCAAAGGGAGACAAAAGGGGAGGAATACTATTGGCGCAGAAGATGCAGCGGAAGGGGCAAACGAGGTTCTCCTATTGGCGCAGAAGGTGCAGCGAAGGGGCAAACGATTGGCTTTATGATTTAAGCGAGGGAAAGTATCAAGGCTTTTCTTATTGGTTTGTCAAAATGTAGTGTCACTGGGAACGATAGCTCAATATCGCGTAGCGATGGTTTTATTGGTGCAGAAGGTTAAGCATGGAGGTTCTCGAGACCATACTGCTATGGCTTCCAGATGGTTAAGCAAGGGTGAGTACCGAAGCTAAAGCCATTGGTGCAGACCCTTAAGCAGAGAGGATATCGAGACCCTGCTATTGGTTCACAGAATACTCAGCGAGGTTAGAGTGACTGGGTAGGGTGAGAGTCAAAGGTTTCAGCTGGTTGCTTGGATATGGGCTTTTCTAATTGGTTGCGAGGCTAAAGGGGCAGGGCACGTGATTGATGGTCACGTGTCTCTCTTTCTCTTTGGGACCAACCCTAGCTGTGAAATGCTCAAGTAGGGAGGTACCCCTGGTTATATCCACCGAACCATGAACTCTCAAGTTCCCAGTGGACATAGCCACCCTTAGTACTGCTTCATGACCAAGGGTGAGAAATCCACCTGTGAATGTGTGTTTGTGTTGTAATAAAGTGTTCATTGGGGGTGCGAAGGAGAGATCCCTTGTAAGCTGGCTTGAGAGCAAGTGGTGACTACAAGCAATGGTTGATTTTGTGGTGAGTGGTCATTCGACGCCATGGCTTAATCGATGACACGAATGGTCATTCAACGCCATGGCTTAATCGATGACACGAATGGTCATTCCAAGTGACAGCAAGCTTTGAGTAGTGATCGATGGATTTAAACAATGTCCACGTGTCCAATGGGCGGTGGTGTAGCGAGCGGGGAGGGCAGTAGGTGAAATGGGCCCACTTTGCTTTCCTTCGCTTTGTTTGGGTGGGCTCAATCGTAGTGGGCCTCGGGTGACTACTCTGGGTGAGCTTTGGAGTGAGCTGCTCGAGGCTGCCCTTTTTCAGTCGTGGAGTTTCATAGTGGGTATTCTGAAGTGGGCTTTGGGATAGTTATTCTGAGTGAGTTCATTGATGGGTAGGCATGTGGATTGGGTATTTTTGGTTATAGCGGGGCCCATCACTTGGTGACAACATTGAATACACGTGGAGTCGTTGTTAACATGTGTTGGTCAAACTACGTGAGTTGTTGACCATTACCTACAAAGAACATATGCACAATTCACCGCACTACAGGGATATAATGCTTTAAGCAACAGTACATCATTCTATGCCACGACTTAATGACGTCTACCAGTGATCACGGTCCACCACAGTCGTAGACACCTTCGTCTATCTACCGCTTTTTAGAACATATGATTAGATCATTTGGCTATCTTAGGGCAAATGGCCCAGTCCATCGTAGTCGTAGACACCCTCATCTGTCTACCGCTTTTAAGAACATATGATTGACCAAAGCCCGCCCACGCAAGATTCCCGAATCTTAACAAACCTACTTAAGTTTAACTCTGACATCGATACATGACAATCCCAATGTGGCCTGACTACTCTGAATGAAATGAATGATAACTCCAAAGGATTCACGACTTATAACATTATCTAACACCACAACCATTATCCATTAATCTCCTTGTTACTATGATCCTACGTCGCATTATCTCATTGTCACGTCTGTATTACAACAATAAAGCATGCTGGGAATGCTGAACAGTAAATAAATAACTAAACAGTTATAATATAAACTAAACAAGAATATCAACATTCTGCAACTGCCAATCGATTGGGACAGGGGTCCAATCGATTGGTATAAAAATAGTAATAATTGATTGGTAAAAAGTCCAATCGATTGGATCACATGGCAATCGATTGGTATATCAAGGATGGTAATCAATTAGGAAAAGTGGCAATCGATTGGTATCTAAATGATGGCAATCGATTGGGAAAAGTCCCAATCGATTGGGACTTCGTCTTCTTCACAGTGAAGACTGTCCAACATATATAAATACGAGGAAACACCACTTAAACTCCCTTTCTTTATTCAAACACATTCTAACATCAATATATAGTTACCAAGTGAGTTTAGAACTCACCTTAGGGGTCTAGGGTGTGTTTGGTTGTGTGTATTTGAGCTTGGAAGCTCCAATGGTGGCTCCTCTCTCTCTCCTCTATCTTCTCTGCCTCTCTCTCTCTTCTTCTTCTGATCTTCCTCTTCTTCTTCAATCCATCTGGGTGTATGTGTGAGTGTATGAATATATATATAGGTGTGTATATATATATATGAGTGTGTATATACATAAAACACACACACAAACACTCCCTCTCACTCTCTCTGTTTTTGTAAATAGAAATATGCCCAAAAATGGGCTAGTATATATAGAGGATTTGTGTTCACGTGGCCTTTCTCCAGCCAAGGCAAGAGAATCTGCCCAGCTGCTGCCAATCGATTGGCATAAATGGCAATCGATTGGTATTAGGTATAAATGCTCCAATCGATTGGTAAAAGTGGCAATCGATTGATGTCTTGCCAATCAATTGGTATCCAAATTATACCAAAGGCAAGGAAAAACTCATACAAGTATTACAAGAAGCATACAAGGTCTTATTAATATAATATATTACAAAAATACAGGGTATTAGACATGTGTAAACACCCCGATTTTGACCAAACGTCAAATCCAGGTGATGTTGTCAATATCAAGATATAAAAAGTATGCTTTTATTTATGCTTTACTTTTCTAAAGATTTGTAGTGTGAAAGTAAAGGTCGAACCCACAGAGATTGGTTAACTACAGCGACTTAATTTTAAAACCTAAATTTAGTTAACTAAAAAAACAGATTTGATTTTAATTTGAATTAAACTAAGAACATAGAAATAAATCTAAACTATGAAAGCAATTTAAATAGTTGTTTTTAAATAATGTTTAAGGGAACCTAGGATTGCAAATCCACCACTAGCTTCATAATAGGAATATTTATGAATTACTTTAGCTTATTAAGTTGGATGATAATGGGGAATTGTAGCTACAAGACCAATTCCTCCGACAAGAAGATATTCATGGTTCAAGCACCAACATAATCCATCTTCAGTTAGCACGAATTATCCCACACTAAACTAGGGTTGTGACATAATTCGTCTAATCTAGGCATGGACTATTCGGATACTTGATAGCACAAATCAATAAAGCACCATCACATGTAAACAATCTAAACAAGCACAGCAAGAATAGATCGTTGAGCACATCACAGTCAAAATAGATCTAAGACAAGAATAAATTCTGAAAGCAATGATTTAATCACTAGAAGTACAATTTATTTATAAAAATCCTCTAAACATGTGACTGCCATCCATACATAATAAAACTAAAATTAAAACATAAATAAAACCCTATTATTCGTCTAGGGCTTCATTGAAACCCTAGATCTATGATCTAGCCGTCCATGGAAGTGATAGATGGCAAGAGGTTGATGGAGGAGGCCATGAAAATCCTTGGTCTTCTTCTTCTTCTCCTTGCTTCCCTCCCTTCAATGGCTGGAAGTATGGTTGTAGAATGTGTATGTATGGGTATGTAATAATGTGTCCCCCTCTAATTGTAATAAAATAGGGTATATATATATTTACAACAAGCTTTGGAAGCCTTCCTAACCCGAAACGAACTGAAACTGATGTAATTTACAGTCTAGACGTCGTTCAGCAATTTCGTTTGCACAGAAATCTTCAGTATACTGAAATACGCAACTTTGGTTTTTACACATATCGCGCGAGCGCGACATTTGGCCTTCGTGCGCGCGGATCGCGCGAGCGATTTCTGGGTTCTCGCGAGAGCGGATCGCGCGAGCGATTCTCGGATTTTCGCGCACGCGGCTCGCGCTCGCGACTTGGCTTTTTCAGCTTCTTTCTTTATGATTTTTCACCCTGTTTAGCCTGATATACTTGATTTCTTCCAAAACCTGTCAGAAAATAGAAAACGAAGTAAAAATATACAAAAACAGGATAAAAAGGTACTAACAATGTGAATTAAAGCGTATAATTAGGATTAGTTCTCTCCCGATCACCAGGGATTGGTTACCTCTTAAGACCAATGATGACGATGGCCGGTGAAATTCGGAGATTTTCCAGAAAATTCAAATCCTTCAAAGATTCTTCAAATAAAATTTTGAAATTCAAAATAAAAAGAAATTGGGTATTCAGGAGAAACCTGAACGTTGAAGAACGTATGAGAAAAATCAGTCTGGGGATTTATCTTTAAAGAGAGAGAGAGAGAGAGAGAGAGAGAGAGAGAGAGAGAAATGAAAAGAAGTTTGAAAAAGAAAAGAAAAGAAAAAAGAAAAAAGAAGTAAAATGATATATTAGAATATATACCATACATATGGGTATATTCTAATAAAGTACATTATAAATATAAGTACATTCGTATATACTTTAATAAATAATTAAGTTTTGTTAACATATATTTTGAAAATTAAAAAGAGAGCAAATTCTGTTAGCTGCGGCATGCGGCGAAGCCGGCGACACTCACTAAGTGCCACCCGGCACTCAGCGAGTGCCGCAGGCAAGTCATCGAGTGTCGTGCACTGTAACAGACTGCTTTTCTCACATGTTCTAGAAGAAAACTTTGCACATGGGTTTTCACCCGAATTTATCCATTTAACCTTGTCATGTTGGTCTATATAAACAGACCTTCATCTCCATTATTGGGACCCAAATCATGTTTTGAATAATGATAATTTAGCTTAAATCCAGAGGCTAAGTGATCCAAACTAGTGAATAAATTCATATCTCATTCTTGTTCATATTCATTTATTCATTCATGTACATTGATGCTTATGATTAGAACTAGTTCTTGGATAAAGTTAGACTTAGTTGAACCTAATTGAGCATAACTATGGATTCCTTATGATCAGGTCGGGATTATAGCACCCCTATATGGTCATTACATTGGCTCTTAGTTGAGACTTGTATATCTATAGAGATGCTATGGCTCCAACTAATCAAAATAAATTCATAGTTTTATCAATTCTTCCTCTACTTGGCAGATCTAAGCTAGAGATTTAGGATTGATTATTTGATGTCATATTATTGTATGAAGCATGTGGACTAACCCTTGCTTTGTAGCGCTTTGAAGGGATGACTTCTCATCTCTTCTCTAGTTTATTTCATTTGTTGATTTTATTGATTTTTCGACTCCATGTGCGCCACCTTAGACTTGGTCTTGCCTTATATGTTTATGTGTAAATAGAGACCTTTTCTTAGGATTTCTATTCTTGCATGCATTGCACGTTTATATTCGCGGCTGGATTCCGGGTAAGTTTTCTAGTTCCCTATTTGCACATCATTTTTGCTTGCTACTTGAATTACGTGGCTTATGAATGATATTTTGTCGTTAGTAATTTTGCACCCTTTCAGACATGCTTATGCTATGTATTCTTATATCTATGTATTAGTTGAGGGCTTGCTTAGATTATTAATTCGATTAAAAATGATGATGAGTAGAGGCCTATCACGAGATAGGATGAAAGGGGGTGTTTTAGTCCGCTGGGCTCCTTCCCCTTTCATTCCATAATCCCCGGACCCAGATTATCTTTGGTTTCGCAAAAGATCAGTTTGGCTTCAAAATGGTTTCTTAATTTCCCTAAAAAAAATTAAGTGGCGACTCTGTCTTTGACTTTGAATTTGAAAGAAAAATGTTTTAAAAGTGGTCCCAAATGCCGGTATCAACAACATGTATAAGGCACATAACTATGTACGGCTTGATTCTCGACTTGAGATACGTATGCAACCCCTCACTTGGGTACGGCCATAACCACATCTTTTTTCTATTTCTTGTACATCCTCACACTCTATTATCTTTCATTTATGCCCCCATTATCATGAAAACCACTAGAATCGGCAACCGTGCTTGCACAGATGTTCGAGGGTGCCTAACACCTTCCCTCGACATAATCGAGTCCCTGAACCCAGCTCAAAATCTTTGGTTTTCGCGTGGCTATTCAGAGTCACACTTTTAAAGGGCCCACTTTTCTCAAAACTGTTTTTCAAAAGTCAAAGATGAATTACTTTAATTGTCTTTGTAAGGGCCCTAACACCCCAAATGTTAGGTGGCGACTTTGAACATTTCAAATAGGTCCACCGTACTCTTTTCACCATTTCCAACAAAAATCAAGTCGCATTTCACCCACTTTAGAAAAGCCGAACACACACGTCAGCCAACCTGTTCCGAGGCTGCGACCGCGACAGTTGGCGACTCTGCTGGGGAGATCTGAGAGTTACGAGGACTCAGGCCATCACTTTAGTGATTTTCATTATTATGGGGCTTTTTTTTAACTAACAATTTTGTTTTACCTTTTCTATTGTGAATTCATATTCTTTTGCACACGTGTTCACAACTCAGGCTGAAATAAAATTGCAAGGCCAATGCTAAAATTGAAAAGGCCAATGCCTAAATCATTATGCACACTACACACTTGCATCAAGCATGACATAACCAGTTCTGAAACTGAAACCCTTTAAGATTAGATAGGAGGATTAGTAAGTGGCATGGCCATTGCGGTAATACCATTGGTACCCGCACCGAAAGTTCCTCTGCTCGAAACCACCTACCTGAGAAGGTTCTACGCCATCGGAGGTTTGAAGGTTCGGGAACCATTTCTAAATAAAACTACATTAGACGTCAACCTCTCCACATAGTCAAATTTTGCACGTACATTCAAAACTTTTCAAAAACATAATATGGCTCTGATAGGCTGCCCAATTCTTTTCTATCCTCCTCTTACATAAATAGGGGACAGAAAAACTTTTCAAAAACAATAAATGGAGTTGACGAGCTACTAGATTCTTCTCCATCTTCCCCCTGCACTTGTTTATAGACCAGGGGTGGATAAACTTTTAAAAACTTATAAACGACGCCGGAAGGCTGCCAAACTTTTCCCAAACTCGTTCTCACCTTTCAAAACAAAAATAAAAAGGACAAAACCACTTTTCAAAGACATTTGATGACGCTGAAAGGCTATTCAAATTCATCTCATACCTTGGGAACACACATCACACTGGGGCTGTACTCTCCATCTCTAATGAATCATTGGGAGAAGAATCCCCGTTTCTTTTCTTTGAAGCGACTTACTAACTTTACGTCTACCTCTGCTTCTTTTAACCTCCACTACAGGAACACTTCTGGCAGAAGTCAACATGGGAAGCTTCTACACGCTCAGCCTACTCTCGGCATCATCGACTTCTCTATGGATCGAGAAAGTTCGAATGGACAACCAGTCCAAACAACTCTAAATTCTAAAACCAAATATGTCCAAGCGTCAAGCCTGAGCAGGGCCAGATAACAAAACCTAAGGAGATCAAATCCAAGCAGTACCAGTGCATTCACGATTGTTCGAACCCTCAAGCCGCTGAACCAATAGGCCTGCTTTTACCCATATACATCCATAAGTGTTTGGTCATGTCCAAGACGACTCTCGCAGAAGACCAAATCTCCACCCACTACCCAAAATGCCACTCTTTACGTGGCATCAAAATGCTACACAGGGACAGTTTCTCCATTACTGAATATATGCATTGTCTGCTTTGTATAAATACATACATTTCTTAACATAAAAAAAATTAAAAAAAAAAATTAAAAAAAAAACTTTCTTTGTCATTCAATAATTATCTTCGTGCTCTAAAATCTCATGATTCATTGGATATGACTGTCTTGTAACTTGTTGAAGCCAATTTGGACATCACATTGGACTTTTGGACTCGATACATGTCCGATCACCATGCAATCACAGTCCATGACAGAACATGCTGAAAAGGCTTCAAGTCTATAATTGATCATTACAATATCTGACATTGCTCATCATCGCAAATATATACTGTTCTCCAACTGCTGTAGCATATGGACAACACACTCTCAAGGGTAAGGATACCCTAGATCGAAACTCAAGACGTGTCACACATCGATCAAGAATTAATTGGGGAAGCCCATTGCTCCTCATTTCAAAGTTGCACATATATGATTTCTAAAATCTAACTATACTCATGTCAAAATGATGAGAGACAATCATTTCAACTATCCAAACACTATTATCCACTTGCTAGCCCACTTGAGCCATACATTAAAATTTCTCTTCAAATTCAAGCCCCTTGAGGATCACCCCCCACACTGGGGCAATGCAAAAAAAAAAAAGAAGAAGAAGAAGAAAGAAAAGAAGCACGGTGAAAACAAAACAAGAAAAAAAGGGATCACTACAGAAGCTGGAAACAATCCCCAAAATACTATCCAACTTGGATGCTCACTTCGAACTGGGGCAATTGTTCCCCAAGTCGCATTTCACTCAGCAATACTCACCCCATGCTAGACTAGGGGAAGGGAAAAAGGGGAAAAAAAAATAGAGCATAAGTTGATCTCAGGCATCAACCTTTAAAAAAATAATAATAATAACTTTGAGCCTTCATGCGATTCTTCATTTCTTAGCCCATGACCCTGACCTACAATACAACACATTGAAAGTCCACTTTGATTGGTACAAGTCTTGTTGGATTTATTAAATCATACTTTGCATCATTTCAAAGGCATGGACAATCACATACTATCAAATTCAAGATGGTCTGACAGGCATAGTGAAAACCTCAAAAGAGCGCTACGAGTAAAAATCAAGACTATGGAAAAACTGTCGATACCACAAATACAGACAAGGCTGGACATTCACCGAATACTGGGGCACTGAGCCCATAAAGTCAAGATACGTTGTCTTCTATTGTTCCAACAAACAACAAGACATACAATATCCATTAACTCATGAACATTCTTTTACAGTTGATAAACTCATACATTAAACACTTTTGTAAATACTCTGTATATAGCATAACATCGCATTAAAAAAAATCATTCATACTTTACAGCATAGTAGAAAATGCACATCTTTTGAAACTGGGGCAACTGGTCCTGATACTTCCAGCATCCTTGTAAGGAGAACACTCACCTCTGACCCAACATACTTCCAAAAAGTCTAACCACTGGCCCAACATAGCTCCAAAAGCCTAACTACTGGCCCAACATACTTCCAAAAGCCTTCAACCACCGTCACAACATACTTCCAAAAGCCTTACCACCACTTGCCCAACATACTTTCAAAAGCCTAACCATTGGCCCAACATACTTCCAAAAGCCTAACCACTGGCCCAACATAGCTCCAAAAGCCTTACTACTAGCCTAACCTACTTCTAACCCACTTCATACAACCTTTGCTTAGACTCCAACTCTACAACAATCCCTCAGTTCAGATCTATATGTCAAATAAACCTCCCATCTACAGATCATCAAGAAGCATGTCCCGTTCTCGGGATCATCAAGCCCATATCATCCAACATCATGTGTGAGTCTGTCAAGTGGCATCCAGTTCATCTCATCTAGTCTCAGGTGTGAGTCTGTCAAAGGGCATCCTATCCATATCATCCAACATCAGGTATGAGTTCGTCAAGGGGTATCCTATTCATATCATCCGGTATCAGGTGTGAGTCCGTCAAGTGGCATCCTGTTCATCTCATCTAGTCTCAAGTGTGAGTCCGTCAAGGGGCATCCTATCTATATCATCCAACATCAGGTATGAGTCTATCAAGGGGCATCCTGTTCATATCATCCAACATCAGGTATGAGTCTGTTGAGGGGCATCCTGTTCATATCATACAACATCAGGTGTGAGTTCGTCAAGTGGCATCCTGTTCATTTCATCTAGTCTCAGGTATGAGTCTGTCAAGGGGTATCCTGTCCATATCATCCAACATCAGGTATGAGTCTATCAAGGGGCATCCTGTTCATATCATCCAGCATCAGGTATGAGTCAGTCAAGTAGTATGTTGTTCATCTCATCTAGTCTCAGGTGTGAGCCCATCAAGGGGCATCATGTCCATATCATCTAATATCAGTTATGAGTCCGTCAAGGGGCATCCTATTCATATCATCTAGCATCAAGTATGAGTCCGTCAAGTGGTGCCTTGTTCGTCTCATCTAGTCTCAAGTGTGAGTCCGTTAAGAGGCAGCCTGTCCATATCATCCAACATTAGGTATGATTCTGTCAAGGGGCATCCTGTTCATATCATCCACCATCAAGTATGAGTCCATCAAGTGGCATCCTGTTAATCTCATGTAGTCTCAGGTATAAGTCTGTCAAGGGGCATCCTATCCATATCATCCAACATCAGGTATGTCAAGAGGCATCCTGTTTATAATCACACTATTGGGAATGAGTCCGTCAAGTGGCATCCCGTTCACATCTTCAGCTCAGGAGTAAGTCCGTCAAGAGGCATCCTGTTCACAATCTCACTATCAAAAATGGGTTCGTCAAGTGGCATCAAGCTCACATCTTCAAGCATAAGAGTGAGTCCGTCAAGGGGCATCTTGTTCACAATCTCACTATCAGGAATGAGTCCGTCAAGTGGCATCCCGTTCACATCTTCAGCTCGGGGGTGAGTCCGTCAAGAGGCATCCGATTTGCAATCTCACTATTGGGAATGAGTCCGTCAAGTGGCATCCCGTTCACATCTCAAGCTCAGGAGTTAGTCCGTCAAGGGGCATCCTGTTCACAATCTCAATATTGGGAATGAGTCCGTCAAGTGGCATCCCATTCACATCTTCACCTTAGGAGTGAGTCCATCAAGGGGCATGCTGTTTACAATCTCACTATCGGGAATGAGTCTATTAAATGACATCCCGTTCACATCTTTAAGCTCAGGAGTAAGTCCGTCAAGTGGCATCCCGTTATCATCAACATCAACCTCAGTTTAGGATTACGCGGCTTTGCACCTCCTGGATACATCCCTCATACCCCACCACGAACTACGCACAGTCTGATTCTTCGACGGGAGATACGTAGGCAGCTCTAAGATCTCGACCATACCTTTACTTTTTAAATTCTCGGTTAAAGTTCGAGATTACGCGGCTTTGCAGTTCTCGACTACACCGTTTCTCACCATCTCTCAATTATGGACACCCCATTTTTTCCCAATCCAATCATTTCAAAAATAAAGTGCTCACGAGCCTATCATTTTTTTTAATCATCCCAATCTGACCTAAAATGGAAAAGATATTACAAGTCAAAAGTATGGGGTCAAAAGGTCAACAATCTCGCATGCACTCGCCCATACATGACTATTGCTTCACATTTGGGGGGGGGGGGGGGGGGGGGGGGCAAACACTTTCGGTGGATTCATAAAGGAGAAAACAAACAAAATAAAAATAATCCAGCACATGCTAGCATCCCATTTTCATTTACTTTTTCTTTTCTTTTTTCTATCACTTCCATCTTTGTCTCCCGCTCTCCTTTCTTTTTCTTTTTTTATTTCTCTCCCTCTTCTCTTCTTTCCAAGATATATACCAACATTAACATCCGCACAAAAGGGGGGGGCATCCCCACTCCCTCATCTCTCTTCTCCAAGCTCAATCACCATTGAAGCACCAAACAATCCATGTTTGCTACAGTCCACTGCTGTGATGATAATCAAAATATCACCACGAATTCATTTTTGATTCAATTCAAATGAAACCAATTGGAGAGTGTTCTTAACTCAATCATATTGGTCTGTGATTTTTCTCAGAATTTTAAAAATTTGGATGATCCATTTTTAAAACACAAACACAGAAGGTATATAATATGCCAGAAACATCACAGCAGTGACACCAGATCATGTTCACTGTTTGGACTACTTCAGGATTTTTTCTTCACTCCATATTTTTTGTACATTAACTATAGCCTCTTATCTACCCCTATGATTATTTTTGATTTTTTTTCGGATCAGTTTAATTTTCATAAAAAATCGTCCAATTTCAGTTGACAGTACAGTCCCCATTTCTGAGTAAGGGTGATTCTAAACTCCATTTCTCCAAATCTATAACTTGTATGACAAACAGTTTTCTCCCATGGAAACTAGACTCATTTTACTAGGCGTCATCTGAATTTTAAAAAATTGATAGCATCAGAGCCCCTCCGTTCCATTTTTGGAAATACTTCTCTCAAAGCTATGAAAAAAACTGCACTTACATGAACTTTTGTAAAACTTTTCGTTTATCTCTTTCATTTGGGGTTTTGATTTTTTTAAAGTCAATAAAGTCTAGTAAAAAAAAACAAAACAAAAAAGAATTCTCCTTTTTCTTTTACCAAATATTCACGTTTATCAAGTTCAATAACTTTGATAAATAGAAATTTGAGCATCTTTCCACGTTTATTAAAAGCGAATATGCCTAAATTATCAAGTTGATTAATAGCTTTGATAAAAGGAAATTCGAACATCTTTTTCAGTCACCTGGGCACTGTCCCTTTCTTCCTTGTATAAAATTAAAAAAAAAAAACAAAAAACAAAAAACAAAGACAAAAAAAATACAAAAAGTGGACTTTCTCAAAATAAACTCCAACGCCACCTTTGCTTGGGATCTGCAAATAGCACAGGTAAGACAGGTAAGTCTACTCACACTTAATGGGCACCAACCCTTACTTCCGGCACAAATAAAAAATATATATTTTCAATCATTTGGGCACCGACCCTTTCTTCTAAAAAAAAGAAAAGAAGAAAAAAAAAGATTGAAAAGAAAATACCACAAAAAAATGGACATCCCTCAACTCAAATGCCTCCCTTGTTCAAGATCTCCAAGCAACACAGGTAAAGTCAGGTAAGTTTTCTTATCATACATGTACGTTCTCATATTTTCTTAAAAGTTGGGCACCGACCCTTAGTTCCGGCATAGGAATAAAAGAAGAGAAAAAATGAAAAAAAAAAATACAAAATACAAAAAAAAAACATTTCATTCTTCACTTGCTTACATAAGTTCGTTGCAATCTCAATCACTCTCCAAAAATTCCTAGTTAAACCATTTTTCACTCAAATCACTTTTTCAAAACCCACTACTTCAAAGGTTAAAGTACTACACCATACAAGTTAAAGTTCTTAGCTAAACCATCTCTTACTTAAAATACTACATCCCATTTGCATGATCTAGATCGACCAAAATTTTCAAAACACTTGCACATACTCATATATACAAGGCACAGAGCGACGTACGGCCTGATTCTCGACTTGAGATACGTATGCAACCCTTCACTTGGGTGCGGTCATAACCACATCTTTTTCTATGTCCTATACATCCTCGCACTCTATTATCTTTCACTTATGCCCCATTATCATGAAAATCACTAGAATCGGCAACCGTGCTTTGCATGGATGTTCGAGGGTGCCTAACACCTTCCCTCGACATAATCGAGTCCCCAAACCCATATTTTTAAAAATCTCTGGTTTTTGCATGGCTATTCAGAGTCATACTTTTAAAGGGCCCACTTTTTTTAAAACTCTTAAAAAAGTCAAAGATGATTACTTTAATTATCTTTACAGGGGTCCTAACACCCAAATGTCAGGTGGCGACTCTGAACATTTCAAATAGGCCCTATCATACTCTTTTCACCACTCCCAATAAAATTCGTCGCATTTCACCCACTTTAAAAAAAAAAAAAAAAGCCAGGTCCACACGACACCCAGGATGTGCCGAAAATGCAGGCACGACATCAACTACCTAGGTTCCCACGAACTACGCACGGTCTGATTCTCCAACGGGAGATACGTAGGCAGCTCTAAGAGCTCGACCATACCTTTACTTTTTATATTCTCGGTTAAAGTTTAGGATTACGCAGCTTTGTACTTCTCGACTACACCGTCTCTCACCATCTCTCAGCTACCTAGGTTCCCACGAACTACGTACAGTCTGATTTCCTGACGGGAGATATGTAGGCAGCTCTAAGAGCTCGACCATACCCTTACTTTTGTTCTCGATTAAAGTTTGAGATTACGCGACTACACATTTCTCTACTACACCATCTCTTACCATCTCGCAGCTACCCAGGTTCACACGAACTACGCATGGTATGATTCTCCCGACGGGAGATACGTAGGCAGCTTTAAGAGCTCGACCATACCCTCACTTTACTACATTCTTGGTTAAAGTTCGAGATTACACAGTTACGCACTTCTCGACTACACCATCCCTCTTTTGTTCAATTTTCACATGAATCCCCATCAGATTCGTGCGCCTATTCCGGTAACATTCTCAATCCCCAGCGGAGCTATTTGCCTAAACTGGCAATACTCCCAATTCCCAGCTACTTACCTTGGTACACTACTCACTTGCCTACTCTGGCATGTCATTTCACTCTTCACCAATCATGGCGTAACTCACTTGAACTACGCTCGTCCTGAGTCTTCTCCACATAAGATACGTAGACATCTCGAACATACTTTGAGATTATTCGTATTCTTGTACACGCTTCTTGTAAAAAATAAAAAAAAAAACGTTTCAAGAAAGATTTGAGGCAAAAAAGGGTGTCTCTTTATCTTTGTCACGATTTGCTTCGCAAAACATGACAAAAAGGGGCAGCTGTAGACACCAAAATTTTGCCCAATCCAATCATCTCAAAAATAAAGTGCTTGTTGACATGAGTTTTTTGCTTTTTGAATCATCCCAATCTGACCTCAAATGGAAAAGATACTACAAGTCAAAGCCATGGGGTCAAAAGGTCAACAATTTTGCATGCACCCTACCGTACATGGTTATCCTTCCACAAACTGAATGGAGACATCTCGGTGGAAAGGAAAAGGCAAAAAAAAAAAAAAAAAAAGAAAAAGTAGCAAGCAAAAAAAAAAAGGAAGTGGCTTTTCCCTTTTTCTAAGTGGAGAGTGCTTTCAACAAAAAAAAAAAGAAGAGCAGATGCTCTCGTTTACCTATATAATTGGTCATTGCAGATTCATTTAGAGGAGGGAGCAGCTGCCTCTCTCCCCTTTAAGACCTTGTTTGGCCCTCCCTCATTTCTCCTTTCTCCATCTTCATCCTCCTCACTACACCATTGAAACATAAAACAGCCCCTGCTTGCCAAAGTCCACTGATGTGATAATGATAAAAAATTCACCATGAATTCATTTTTGATTCAAATCAAATTAAAACAATTGGAGAGTGTTCCCAACTCAATGATAGTTTCTTATGATTTTTCTCAGAATTTACAAAAATCGTGTGGCCCATTTTCAAAGCACAAACACAAAAGGCATACAATCTGTCAGAAACATCACAGCAAGCTTGCTCAATAACATCCTCCTTGGACACTTTAAATATTTTGTTTTGAACTATTGTTGTTTTTCTCATTAATCTTATCCTTTTACCTATCTCTATGAATTTTTCCAGATTTTTTAGAAATTATTAAATTTTCGTAAAAATTCATTTATTTTCAGTCGACAGTGCAGTCCTTGATTCTGAGTAAGGGTGCTTTAAAATTCAATTTCTCCCAATTTATAAAAGATATTGCAAAACGTTTTTCTCTCATAGAAATTAGACTCATTTGGGAGCCTTCCCTCAAAATTTCATAAAATTAGAAGCACCGAGACCCCTCGGTTCCATTTTTGGAATACTCAACTCAAATCTGCCAAAAAACTGGAAAAAGAGAGAGAGGAAAAAAAAAAGGTCTTTTTTTTATACTGAATACTCCTAACTTATTAAGTTTCTCAATAACTTTGATAAAAAGGAAATTCGAACTTAACACTTTTCAATAAACTTGGACACTGTCCCTTTCTTCTAGTCCAAAATAAAAAATACAAAAAAAAAAGACGAAAAGAAAAATGCAACAAATGGGCTTTCTCAAAATAAAACTCCAATGCCACCTTTACTTGGAATCTGCAAACAGCACAAGTAAGACAGATAAGTCTTCTCACTCTTAAGGAGCACCGACCCTTACTTCCGGCACAAAATAATATACAGAAAAAATCTATTTTCAATCATTTGAGCTCCGACCCTTTCTTCCAAAAAAATAAGAAAAAGCAAATACCAAAAAAATGGACACCCCTCAACTCAAATGCCTCACTTGTTCAAGATCTCCAAGCAACATAGGTAAAGTCAGGTAACTTTTCTTATCCTACATATACGTTCTCATATTTTCTTAAAAGTTGGGCACCGACCCTTACTTTCGGCATAGGAATAAAAGAACAGAAAAATACAAAAATACAAAAAAAAAAAAAAAAAAAAAAAAAAAACACACTTCATTCTTCACTTGCTTGCATAAGTTCGTTTCAATCTCAATCACTTTCTAAAATTCCTAGTTACAACATTTTTCACTCAAATCACTTTTTCAATACTCACTAATTCAAAGGTTAAAGTCTAGGACTACACCGTACATGCTAAAGTTTCTAGCTACACCATCTTTTGCTCAAAATACTACTTCCCATTTGCATGGTCTAGATCGACCAACTTTTTCAAAACACTTGCACAAACGTACATATACAAGGCACAGAACTACGTACGGCCTGATTCTCGACTTGAGATACGTATGCAGCCCCTCACTTGGGTGCGACCATAACCACAACTTTTTTTCTATTTCTTGTACATCCTCATACTATATTATCTTTCATTTATGCCCCATTATCATGAAAACCACTAGAATCGGCAACCGTGCTTGCACGGATGTTCGAGGGTGCCTAACACATTCCCTCGACATAATCGAGTCCCCGAACCCATCTCAAAATCTCTGGATTTTGCGTGGCTTTTCAGAGTCACACTTTTAAAGGGCCCACTTTTCTCAAAACTATTTTTCAAACGTCAAAGATGAATTACTTTAAATGTCTTTGTAGGGGCCCTAACACCCCAAATGTTAGGTGGTGACTCTGAACATTTCAAATAGGTCATACCGTACTCTTTTCACCATTTCCATCAAAAATCAAGTCACATTTCATCCACTTCAGAAAGCCGGGCACACACGTCAGGTCGCCTGTTTCGAGGGCGCGGGTGCAATAATGCTATAATTTGACTTTATCATGAGATATAGAAGGTGCATTAGAGATGCTCTTAGATATATCGATCGAGAAGTTATTCAGTGAGACTGTCACACCTCGTTATCATTCTGATTTGGTGTGACACTCTAATCATATGGAATCATATGCCTCTAAAAATAGGGACACGTGATAAGTAGTGGAAACATGAGTTATTGCTTGAAGTTAATTAGTAACAAGTAGTCATACCCAAATTCTGCCAAATTCTGGAAAATGAAAAACAAATTATATGTAAATTGATAGTCCATTGGTAATCTATCCTTGTCATACCCGTTCCAGGAAAATATAATATTTTAACTTGCATAATTGAATTTTTGAGAATTATCAATGTCGATTAATAATTGTGGAAGTGGTTGACAGGAGTCAACAAGAAGTGTCAGTGGAGGACACGGTATTCGGAAAATCATGAGGAAGTAACACGATTTAAATGATATTTGTGTGATTAAATGTTATTTGTTTTATCTGGCATTCATGAATAGTGGAATCCTGTGTAGTGTAATTTCTGGTAGTTTTAATCTTGTATAGGATCATTTTGATGTCTTTAGCGATAACCAATAGGTTGCGTTGTATAAAAGGTAATCTTCTAGAGATTCCACAGAAATTAGTTTTCGGAACATAGTTACGGCGACAAACGAAACTTAGACGAAAAGTTTTATAATTTATAGTTTTCACTCGTGAAGTAATAAAATGGTCGTGTGCCACATTTCGGAGAATAATTAGTAGTTTTGAAAACTCGTGGGAAGATAAACACAAATTTTGGTAGTGTTGCCTATGTATAGGAAGCTCAAGATATTTTCAATTTAAAGTTTTTTCAAATCCTAAAATCAAGAGGGGGATTACTGCTTAGAGCTTCAAGGCGCAAATCGATGGACTTCTGCCTGTTAATTTTCTCTCAAATTTCATATTCGAACTCCTCGAGGAAAGGGCTTCGTTTTGATAGTAGTTAATTAGGCCATGCTTGCCTTAGTTTTATAAAAATCCTAATGTTGGAATTTTGGGGAAAACATGTGTAAACTCCTAGGAATCACTTGAGATTGGAGATTCGACGTTCAATCAGACCTCTAGTTAATCCTTCAAAGTTATAGGACGTTTGCACGAGGTATGGATTCTAAGCATATGAATTATAGGAAATTACATGTTCTAGATATCCAACTTGATATTTTGGATCTGATCGAAATTCATGTATTAAGTAGGCCCGTTTATTATGCACGTGAAACTGTGATAAAATCACTTATATGTGATTATATGAGCATGTTATGTGTCTATGTGGGTCAAGGGGGGTTTGGTGCAATTCCATCCGGGGGTATGCTCCTCGATGTTTGAGGATTGTGGTATCGATAGTTGTTGTGCCTGGTTTGGAGGAAGGCCCAGCCAGGGCATTGGTGTGGACACGCGGAACCGGTCGTCCACTCTTTCAGTTTGTTTTTGAAATTGTTTCGAAAGGAAAGAAAAAGGTCTATGGAAAACAGATACAGAGTCACCACTTGTTCTTTAAGGAACCAAGAAACCTAATTTGACTCACCCAAATGGATAAAGGGCACCGGTCCTTCATAACCAAAGAACTTGGTTCGGGGTTTTGGTACGAGAGAGGAAGGAGCCTTTGTCGCGACTAAAACACCCTCAACTCGCCCCGTCTCTTGACGGGCCTCAATTAGCATCCAGATAATCATCTTATACTATGTTTGATTCGACAATTAATTCTATGATAGTATACTATATTACATAAGAATCTTGAAATGGAAGATCAAAAGATAAGATATCATTCATAAGATCTAAGCTAAATATCACACAATGCAAAGGTGAAAGATCACACAAAAGAACCTAGGAAAAATTGTCTAATCATATATCAAGTAATCAAGTTTTCCTAATCTAAAGGGGGGACATGAATTGTTCTTGAAACAAATAATCAAAGAAGCCAAATATGCTTAGCAAGCTAGGATGATGCATGTTATTCTTTGAGAAAAGAAGACCTCTCAATCCCCAGGACGGATGAGAAATGAAGATTAGGTCAAGGGGAAGCATGAACGTATGATCAAGTTCATTCCTTATAATCTCCTTAGATTATGAGTCACAAAAACTCCAAATCTTGTATGGATGTAATGTATGATCCTAGAATGTGCAAATGTTGTAGTGTGTTTGTGTACATGGACTTTCTAAAGTGACTTAGAAGTCTAGAGTATGCATGAATTCATGAAGGAAATCATCATAGGATATGTATAAATGTAGTATGGACTAATTTATAAGATATGAAATGGACTACTTCATAAGATATGAACTAGTTTGGAGTGCATGTGAGCATCAAACCAAAGAATGAAAGTAAAAGTATACTTACTGTGAATAGTGGACAGAACAGTGATTTGATCTTGTGAAAAATGAAAAGCGGGGTTAGAAATATTTTTAGTTCATGATTTTTTTATGGAGATCATCCTTATTGTGTCTAGAACACATATCAAAAAGAAAATCTTCAATAACTATTATAGATTGAGAGAAATCATATAAACAATAGAGGTAACTCAGAAACAGAGTCTGTACTGTCGACTGAAATGTTGAAAAATCTTAGAAAATGAAAAAAAAATATCTAGAGGCCCATATTATATAGAATGTTCTCTAAGACACTGAATTTCAAGGAAAAAATAAGTTGTAACCACCCCTTTTGGAAAAGTTTTCTGGAAAACAAGTTGAAAGTCAACCAAGCTGCTGTGACAGTAAAAACAGAATGTCTGGAATGAATGTTTTGGCCAAAATGGAACCTTCCAAGTGTTTTCAAGCCAAACCAAAAATCATGGGTGCTCTCTAATGAGTTAGGAAGACTTGCCAAGTGTTCTTGCATCCATACATTGAGTATTGAGTTCTACAAAAATCTTTGAACTCGGATCATTCTCTGTTTTGAAGATTTCTTGAGAAAACAAGGTTTATTTCTTTTGGAATCTAAATGTTGGGGTTTTAGAGTGGGTTTTGAAATAAGGGGTTTTAAAAGCATATTTTCATAACTTAAAGAAGATTACAATCACTTAGAATATCAACATCAAACCCACAGTGAAAACCTCCAAGATTGTTGAAGAGCATTACTCTTATTTTGGAAATAACTTCAAGACTACATAGAGATGTATTGAAGTTAGAATCATCATCTATCAAACATGTTTTTGAGGCCATGAGATACTATCATAAGGATTCACTCACCCTAAACTTCATGTCATCACATATATGATGATGGACTAGTAAGTGAATAAAAAAAAATCAAAAAGAAATGAGGTAAGAAAAGATGAACATGTATATAAATAAGCAAGTAAATAATCAATAGATGATATTCAATGATGTATTGGACTTCTAGCTTGGTGTTTCACTCATATATGGTGACTTTGGACATGGAAGTAGCTTTCTATCTTATAAATGCTCACAAAAATGGTGGTTAGATGTATTGAATGTGAAGTAAATGGAAGTAATGAAGTAGAAAACAAAGTTTAGAACTCACTTTCTAATTGAAAATCAAAGAAGGAAGCTTCTTTTCTATCTATTCTAACCTTATCTCTACAACTTTCTCCCTACAACTTGCTCGAAGCTTTCATTTGCACACCCTCCCCCCCTCAAATGAGAAGTCAAGGGGGATTTATTGTATTGAGTTCTACATAAATCTTTGAACTTGGATCATTCACTATTTTGAAGATTTTTTGAGAAAACAAGATTTATTTCTTTTGGAATCTAAATGTTGGGGTTTTAGAGTGGGTTTTGAAAGCATATTTTCAGAACTTAAAGAAGATTACAATCACTTGGAATATCAACATCAAACCCACAGTAAAAACCTCCAAGATTGTTGAAGAGCATTACTCTTATTTTGGAAATAACTTCAAGAATACATAGAGATGTATTGAAGTTAGAATCATCATCTATCAAACATGTTTTTGAGGCCATGAGCTACTATCATAAAGATTCACTCACCCCAAACTTCATGTCATCACATAGATGATGATGGACTAGTAAGTGAATAAAAAAAATCAAAAAGAAATAAGGTAAGAAGAGATGAACATGTATATAAATAAGCAAGTAAATAATCAATAGATGATATTCAATGATGTATTGGACTTCTAGCTTGGTGTTTCACTCATACATGGTGACTTTGGACATGGAAGTAGCTTCCTATCTCATAAATGCTCACAAAAATGGTGGTTAGACGTATTGAATGTGAAGTAAATGAGAGTAATGAAGTAGAAAACAAAGTTTAGAACTCGCTTTCTAATTGAAAATCAAAGAAGGAAGCTTCTTTTCTATCTATTCGAACCTTATCTCTACAACTTTCTCCCTACAACTTTCTCTAAGCTTTCATTTGCAACCCCCCACCCAATGAGAAGTCAAGGGGGGTTTATATAGGCCAATTTGGGGGGAGTTTGGGATTTTAAAAGTGCTCCTATTGGTCCCAAACATCTATTAACATAGAATTATGTCGTTTTGGTTTTTGATTATTCAATTTGGAGCCCCAAAAGAAATTGCAAAAATGGACTATTATGGGAGAGTGATGAGGCGGCAATGGGCCTGTGTCACAGCGACAGTGGGCCAGTGTCATAGCTGCAGTGGGCCAGTGTCGTGGCGGCACTGCTCCTCCTTCGTCCAGATAATGCTGTTTAGGCCCCCCTGAGGTTCCGGTATTCGCGAAAAGACCCTATTTTGTCCGAATTTCACAAAAAATGCGTACGAACTCCAAACTGAGCTTGTGATATACCGTTGGAAAGGTATTGGAGTCTACTTTCTATAAAAATAGTTCAGAGATAGGTTGCTTTGAACAGTTTTGCGGTATTCACGATAGTAGCCAATTTGATCGTCTTTTTCACCTTCGGAAATTCATAATAAATTCATTTTGAATCCAAAAATTATGTGCGATATACCGTTGGAAAGCTATTGACCTCTAGTATCCATGAAAAATGTTCAAAAAATGATGCGGTACTCTGGTCTCGAAGTCACCTTTTGGTCAAATCGGTCAAATTAAGGATCTCAAGGAAGTTCTAGGAACCTCTGGGAGCTCTCAGGAGCTGACGTTTTCGTCCAATTTTCTTTTAAAACTCATTTGAATACTTTTCCTATGATCGAGAATGATATCAAAACTTTTCGGCGAATTCGGATGATTTTGGTCAAACCCTGGTCAAACTTGGTCAAACCTAGGTCAAACCGATCAACAGGGACTTTTCGGGATCTTCCGGGACTTCTGGAAGTCTCTGGGAGCTGACGATTTCATCTGATTTTTACTTTGAAACTCATTTTATTACTTTTTCTTACGACGTAGCATGTTTTCAGAACATTTGGTCCAAATTCGGGAGTTTTTTTTGGGCTTTTAGGGGCATTTTGGTCATTCTGAGTATTTTGAGAGATAGAACTAACTTCTAGGAGTTCTTTTTGAGCCTTTGTCGATCATTGTGAACCACCAAGCTATGGGTCTCCTAAATCTGATAGCCGACAAAATGGGATGTCTACAACTGGGTGCGTGGTAAGAGGAAGGCTTTCTACGGCATCAATCTCATTTACCAAATGAAAACGTTCCAGTCTCCCTAGAGACTAATTTGATGTGTTTTGATGTCTTAAAGCATGAATTGTCATAGAAGCATATGTTTAGAATTGTGCACTTAGCATATAGCTAAGCAGTGGAGATTTACTCTATTGCAGGTGATAGAAAGAAAGGCAAGAAGAAGCGTGATGAGTGAGGTCGTGGGAACGACGGGAACCACCCCTTGTCTATGTTTTTGTTTTCCATTCCAAATGATGTAAAATGTAATTTTGAAAAGGTAGAACTATTAACTTCAACTTGGAGGGTTTGTATTGGTTTCGTAACATTGTAATATGTGTCAAACTTCGTTTGGTTAAGTTTGTAATGAATCCGAACTTATAATGTATTCACATTTGGAAGACTTAACTTGTAACTTTGTGTTTTGAATGAACATTGTAATAAAACTTGGTGAATTGAGCCAAACAAGCCATAGCTTGTTCTATTATCGTTTCTTTCCATGGATTAGTGTGACTTTGATATTCTTAAAATCCTTTTATAACTTGAGAAGTTTGGATTCTCGTAGGTTGGTTTCAAGTTTTGTTAAGGTAAGAAGGTTGGGTGAAAGAGTTCTGGCAGGGGTCATTCGATCGGTCAAAGGAGTTAGTTTGACCTGTCGAAGTACCCTCTGTCTTGTAGGATTCCTGTCCAATGGTCATTCGACCGGTCGAAGGGACTCGTTTGACTGGTCCAAATGACCACTGCATGAATGCTTTTTCTACCCCTTTCGAAAATTATTTAAATGTTTTGATTGGTTCATAGGGAACCTTTGGGACCACTTTCAACATAAATTCATCCGTTTCGAAATATAATTATGTTTACAAATTTATACGAATTTTACAACTCGGAGGGCATCGTTACCAAAAGTTTTAAATACTCAAAGTTGTTTTTAAGTTTTTTTTCCACTGCGTATAGTTTTAATGAATTGGATGAACCTTGGTGGCGTATCACATGTCCTATTTTCATGCATAGTAGGATGGTTCGTAACAATCCAAAATATTTGGCCTAAAGCCTTTTTTTTTTTTTTTTTTTTTTACTTTAGTCTACTGCAATATTTGCACATAACCTTTTTTTTTATCACTTCTCAATTTAATCTAACCCAATTTTTTTTACCAGTAGTCAATTTTCACAAATTAAAATATTCAATCAATCCTTATTAATTATCCAAAAAGAAGTGGTGAACAAAAACCAACTAAAAAAATATTAAGATATAGAATCCAAAAAATACACCTAGGGGCACTATAGAGTACCCCGAACTTCCATACAGATCCATCACTATATCCACGAATATTCAACAATCCCAATTCCATCTCCTAAATATTACAAACCATGGCTCCGCCTTTGGTGAGCAACCGTTTATCATCTCCACCTAAAAGTTAGGTCACATTTGGGATAGTACTCTCTCTGAATAATTTCTCAGACATATCATACGCAATTTATTTGTTTATTTTTATTTTATTTTTATAACGCAGATCTCTAACCAAATAAATAATTTAATGTCACATGCAGTGCAGTGTAGTGCATGAGTCATTTGATTTTTGGGCTCTTTGATTTTGTTGCATTGCATGGAGAACATGGACGTGGCTTGTGCCAATGATCAGCCATATATAGGTTTGGAGCATAGTTTCGACTTTTATGTTAGTTCTACATAGTACATAGCCCAAGTTTCAGGAACTTTCGATGGCCGGGAACATTCTCTTTTCTATTTTCCCTTCCCTCCATGGTGGTTCTTTGAGATATTAGGGCTCGAAGCCCCATTTACTACAATTACAACGACGATGTTGATCGTGGTGGTCGGAGATGGTGGGGCGACCATGGTGATCGTGGTTGCTGGAGATGGTGATGGTTTCAGAGATGGTGGAGTGACGATGGTGATGAGCACCAGAGAGAGTGATGCTTGAGGGTAGTCATCGCCAATAAATGGATAAAAAAAAAAGATCATTAGAGATGGAGTGTATTAGCAATTGTACATCATGTTCAAAATAAGGGCAAAATAGTTTGCAAAAGTACATTAAATAAATAAAAATAATAAAAAAATAATACCAAAAAACAAAATAGACAGAGATTTTAGGGGGTTGAACTTTATAAGAGAACAAATTTTGGGCTGGACTTTTAGAAGCATTGACTTATTCTTAGAGACCTTACCCCAATTTTAGCTGAAGATGTTCTAATATTGGATGTGGTGGCTATCAATTCCAATGTGAGTTCTAAATTTGGGAGATTGAAAATAGGCAGATCCTTGAACCTTAAGGGATGATACCCAGGCACTAGGTCTTGTATGACACAGAATTGGAGTAATAGCTAGCTTGAGAATCAGTGACTTTTGTTGAATACAATCAAGCAGTTGAGTATAGATGTGTGTGTGCGCTCGTACATATACTGAAAAAGGCCACATGATCAAGGCCATGTTAGGGAAAAAAATAAATAATAATTAATAATTTAAAACCAGAAAGTTATAGTCTTGCTAATTGATCCATTGTGCAACTCTTAATTTTTTTTTTTTGCTGATGGTCAAAGCACCCGCAGGCGCCACACACACACACTTGCAGACATGCTGCTGTTTGTGATGAAAATATTCAGCCAATGCAGGTTTGACACGCAAGATGTGACGTGGCAGGATAATTGGTGGATACTGATGGACATTGGAACTGTTATAAGCGGTTGATGCTGATTCATTTCAGTCAAGTATTTAACTGATGAAAGACACGTGGTGACCATCATGGAGTAATTAAAGGGCAGTTGTCAATTTGAGAAAATGCCATGTATAAGAGCAGTTATCAGTTTGAAAAGAGGAGGGAACATTCAAATCAAGTTGTTGAGGCCTCGATGTCTATAAATAGAAGGATTGTGTATTCGAAAGAGATCCTTCGATCAAACATCAACATATATCTTTCAATACATATACTGTATTGTTATCTAGATACTTATATTTAGGAATAGGACACCTTCGAAGTCATCTTCAAGGTTAGATTGTAGTTACTTTAATTTAATTAAAGTAGTTCATTACTTTTAGTTACTTTACTGTTCTTATTTAGGAGTAGATATTAATTTAGTCAGTTCGATGTTCTTCAGTTTGTTACATCTTCACACAATTAAAAGTCCTGTTCAAGGCATCGAACGTCACCACAATTCCCTGGTGAGGCGCAGTTTGGATTATCACATATACACATTGGCAATTTGCTTGCCTGGCACGCTCGCACACACTTATAAATTTTCCAACCAAACATTTTTGGCACGCCCGGTGGGACTCTAGTGTCAAAGGATGGCAAACAGAAACCTTCGAAGCAATAGGTCTGTTGATAATGCCAATGTTGGTGTTAATACTGCTGAAATTGGTGGTTCTTCACACCAAGATCCTCAGAATAGCAATACTAGAAATCATACAACCAATGAAAACCCAGAAGTGGGGATTGAAAATTTAAATTCGATTCAAAATAATGGGAATGTTGGTTCAGAAAATCAACATGATTTGGTAAGTCAGTTGACACCAATATTTGATCACTTGGGAAATATGCTTCAGAATGTTAATGTTCTGATCACTTCCCTTAACAACAGTTTACCACAATTTGCACCAACAATGGTGCCAAATGGAAATCCTTCTCTGATTCGACAGAATGAAAGAAGTTATAGCCATGGTTTGTTTCAGCCAAATCCTATGAATCATACAAATGGGCCTCCTCTTAGGCCTAATTCACAAGAAAGTTTCTATGTGTCTGTCCCTAATAATACATTCCCAGTATTCGAAGGGATCCAAGGAAACCATGTAAATGGTCAAGATCATGGTCATAGAACAATAAATATCGAAGAACCAAGGCCTAGAGAAAACATGATAGGCCAGAATAGGAGAATAAATAATAATCCTATGTTCGAACTAGACCCTACTGGGATAGGAATGGGTCGAAGGTATGAAAATCTTAGAAGGATGGATAATAATCCTCAACCACCACCAGTACCACCAATGAACCATCTTTTTGGCCAACCAGGTCATCAACAACCATTTAATATGGTTGATAGGAATGACATGATTAATTTAATCCATGAGGTTTGTGGACCTATGGGTCGGGGGGTACAAACTCCAGTTTATAGGAAGCCTTATCCTGATTGGATTGATAGGATCGAATTCCCCAGGGGATTTAAATTCCCTACTTTTGCTATGTTTGTAGGGGATGGGAGTCAATCCACAGTTGAACATATAGCAAAATTCATCAGTCAGTGTGCTGATGCAGGAAATAATGAATATCTTAGGCTTCGTTTGTTTCCTAGTTCATTAACAGATACTGCATTTGCTTGGTTTACTAATCTAGCCCCTAATTCGATCTATAGTTGGGCTCAGATGGAAGAATCTTTCCATACTCAGTTTTTCCAGACAGAACCAGAAGTATCAATGGCTGATTTAGCCAGATTATGTCAAAAGCCTGATGAAAAGGCTACTCAATTCATAAATAGGTTTAAAAGGGCTAGAACAAAATGTAAAATCATGTTACCTGAACCTGAATTTGTTAAGTTGGCTCAAAATGGCCTCGAATTTAGACTTAGAAAGAAATTCGACGCTTTAGAATTTAGAGACCTTGTTGAATTGACTGCTTGAGTTTCTAGATATGAAGCTTTATTGGAAGAAGAAAATGAAAGAAATGCTTCTTCAATAAAAACATATTATAAGGATCCCAATTATGAAATAGATGCTGCAGAAATAATAGGCAAAGAGCCTTTCACATGCAAGAGTCTTGTGAAGAAAAATATTTCTGCTGAAGTGTATAAATCAAAAGGATCCTTTAAGAAATATTCATTCGATGTTTACAGATTGGATGAAATATTTGATCACCTATTAGAAGGAAAAATTATTAAATTGTCTGATGGGACGAAATTACCTTCGAATGATGAATTAAAGGGTAAGAAATACTGCAAATGGCATAGTTCTGGGACCTATTCGACTAATAATTATACTATTTTTCGAGACAGGATTCAAGATTTGATCAAGAAAGGGAAATTGAAATTCCCTGAAAAACAAATGGGGGTTGATGAAGATCCATTCCCAGCAGTACAGGAGGTGTCAATCAATGTTCATGACATTTCCTTCGAAGATCTGGTCAAAGAAAGAGAGAGTGCAAAGTCAGAAGACCATATGAAAAGATTTGAAGAAAAGACAAGAAAAAAACCTGATTTATCAGTTTTCAACCATGAATATGCAAAGAATCTATGCATTGGTTGTGGAAAAAGATATGCTGAAATCTATGATGAAAGGGTTGGTATCAAAGCAGGCAGGAAAAACAAACAGCCTTTGTTCTAACAAAGGAAACCAAGCACTTCTGGTGAACCTCCTTTCCAACCAATCATGAATGTTGGGAGAGGACAGTTTAGAGGACCAATTTATCAAGCTTCAACATATACTGGACCTATGACAACAAGGTATGCCTCAAAACCAGTGGTTCCTTTTAAAGCCAATTTTTCAAGAAACGTTCATCTTGATAGTTATGTTCGACCATCAAAGAACATGCAATATGTGAGGCCAGGTTTCTTTCATACACCAAAGAAACATTATAGGTGGCAGAGAGAAAAGCAGATTCAGTTCATATCATCGAAAGTGGTACCAACACATGTGGTGCAGGCTGAGAAAAATATGGAAGTATTAAAGGAATCACCAAAAGTTGGTGAGACATCACAATCAGGTGAGTCTACATTGGTACCAGGAGTGCCAAATTGGTTTATTTTGCAAGATGATAGAGTAAAAAATATGATCGAACAGCAAGGTCCTCAAAACAAAAATAGGATGATCAAACCTCCTCATGTTGAAAAAAATACATGGCATGTACTTCAACATCCCAAAGGAAAAAACCAGAACATGGTCCCTATGATAAATAGGACTCAACAGAGAAGACTGCAGAGGAAGTTTACCATGTGGAAAGAATTTTCTAATATGCAGGCTAGAAGCCAGGAGTTAGGAAGTGAAATGAAAAAGGATTCCAATGATGATTCGAAGCCTAATCCTAGGTTTGATCGAAATCCAGAGGGTGATACTGATACTATGTCTGAGGAAAGTATCATTAAAGCCAAAGTATTGAAATTAGAGAAGGCTATGAGTATTGATGATGAGGATGAAGCAATGACAATGGTGAAATCTCAGGATCTGGGAAATGCTGAAATGAAATTGGAAAATGAGGTGGTTAATGATGAGAATATGCTCATTCAATTTGGTACATTTCCAGTTTAAATGGAAGTTAACACTGCTACATTTGTGTTGCCAAAAATTTTCGAGACAGCAGAAGATCAACAGTTAGTTGAGGAAATGGAAGTGGAAACGTCTACTGAGGATGTTTCTGAGGTAAATCTTCCTAAGTTTATTTTTAATGATTGTAATTTTGTTTATTCATTCGAAGAACCATCCACAGAAATGACTAGACACCTTAAACCATTATACATAAAGGCTTGTTTAAATGGTGTTCTTTTAAACAAGATACTGGTTGATAATGGTGCTGCTGTCAACATTATTCCCCAGAATACTTTGAAAAAGATCAATAAACAAAATGCAAAATTGATAAAAACCCACATTATGATATCAGGATTTACTGGTGATAAGAAAAACACCAAAGGGGTAATACCTATTGAAACCATAGTAGGTTCGAATAAATCCAAAACTGCTTTCTTTGTGGTAGATGCTAATCCTAGTTAGCATGCCTTATTAGGAAGAGACTGGATTCATGCTAATAAATGTGTTCCTTCTTCAATACATCAGAAATTGTTGCTAGTGAAGGAAAACTGTGAAATTGAAATAGTGAAGGCTGATGTCCAGCCTTTTCATGCAAGTTCCAATTGTGTCGAAGCTCAATTGTATCAAGAGAATGTCAAGCCAATTGACCTAAAAGAGTTAGAAGACGAATCTCCAGAAGAAAATTGGGATATTTTGGCTGAAATGCCATTTGGTTCTTTGGAACCATTGGGTGATGACAAGATATTTTGATGACTCATACATCCATGGCAATGGAAGATGTAGAAGAGACCATTCGATTGGTCTTGCAAAAGCTGATGATAACAGATTTAGAATCAAAAATTCAAAAAGGTTCGACCATAAATTGGTCAGATTATGTTTTTGAAGAAGATTCACAAGAATTAAAAAATAGTGGCAAGGAAGAATTATCTGTAATGCTAGAAAATTCAATACAGGAAGTATCACAGGATCCTCTTTTAGAAGTCAATTTAGGATCAGATCAACAAAAGAGAATCACTTACTTAAGTTCCAAACTTGGAAAATATAACCAGTATAAATTGGTCGAATTGTTGAAGGAATTTCGAGATTGTTTTGCTTGGGATTATGATGAATTGCCAGGACTCGAAAGAAGCTTAGTAGAGCATAAGTTGCCTATCAAAACTGGCTACAAACTAGTGAAACAACAACCTCGAAGGATGACTCCAGAAGTCACTTTAAAGATTAAAGAAGAAATTGAAAGATTGCTCAAGGCAAGATTCATTAGAACTGCCAGGTATGTTGAATGGCTATCGAATGTTGTTCCAGTAATGAAGAAAAATGGTAAATTAAGAGTTTGTATTGATTATAGAAACCTTAATTTAGCCACACCTTAGGATGAATATCCTATGCCAATAGTTGATTTATTAATTGATAGATCTGCTGGAAATACTATAATGTCCATGATGGATGGTCACTCAGGATATAATCAAATATGTATTGCTGAGGAAGACATTCATAAAACTGCATTTAGATGTCCAGGTAGTATAGGTACCTTCGAGTGGGTACAAATGCCTTTTGGTTTAAAAAATGCAGGGGCTACTTATCAAAGAGCCATGAATGCTATTTTCCATGACATGATTGGAACATTCTTAGAATGTTATATAGATGATATAATTGTTAAATCAAAAACATTCGATGATCATCTTATTCACATGAAATCAACATTTGAAAGAATGAGATTTTTCAAACTTAAGTTAAATCCATTAAAATGTGCCTTTGGAGTCAGTACTGGAAATTTTCTAAGCTATTTGGTACATGAAAAGGGAATTCAAGTGGATAAGAATAAGGCACAAGCAATCATTCGAAGTAAACCTCCTTCGACCAAAAAAGAATTGCAAAAATTCTTAGGACAAGTCAATTTTATTCGAAGATTTATTTCCAATACTGCTGGAAGAACTTTGATTTTTTCTCCCTTCTTGAAATTGAAGGATCATGAAGAGTTGAAGTGGGAAGATAAACATCAGATTGCCTTTCAAGCCTTGAAGGATTATTTGGTGAAGCCACCAGTGTTAATGCCTCCAAGAAAAGATAGGCCTATGAAGTTATATATCTCAGCAGCAGAAGCATCGATTGGGGTTTTGTTAGCCCAGGATAATGATGATAAGAAACAACAAGCTGTGTATTACCTTAGTAGGTTTTTAAATTCTGTTGAATGCAAATATTCTTTTATAGAAAAGTTATGTTTGTCTTTGTACTTTGCAGTTATGAAATTAAGATATTATCTTCTTCCCACTGAAGTTTATGTGATTGCTAAGTTTGATTTGATTAAGTATATGTTGACTCGACCTATTCTGAGAAATCGAATTGGTAAATGGATTTTAGCCTTGTCAGAATTCTGTTTGCTTTATGTGCCACAAAAGGCAGTAAAAGGTCAGGCTTTGGCAGATTTTTTGGCTAATCATCCAAATTACCTCGAAACAGAAGGGAATTATGAAATTGGACAAATAAATATCAGTCCATGGAAATTATGGTTCGATGGTTCAAAAACTGAATTTGCTGCAGGCATTGGTTTTGTCATTGAATCACCTGAGAAAATTAAAACCAAATATGGTTTCAAACTAGATTCGAATCAATGCACCAACAATCAAGTTGAGTATGAAGCTTTAATCTTGGGACTCGAAACCTTGTTAGATCTTAAAGCTACATTTGTAGATGTGTTTGGAGATTCCCAATTGGTCATAAATCATATGAATGGGACCTATAAATGTATGAGAAGTACATTGAAAGTGTATTATGACACTACAATGGATTTATTATCCACATTCGATAATGTGAACTTGTTGCATATTCTTAGAAGTTTTAATGAAGAAGCTAATGATGTAGCTCAGAGGGCATCTGGATTTAGAACAAATAATGAGGATGTTGAAATAGAGCAGGTGACTTATAGGAAATTATTACCAATATTGGTAAATAGATTATCTTCTGTTGGTATCCTAAATATAGAGGTGCATGATGATTGGAGAAAACCAATCATAGACTATCTCTCAGGATATAATGAAAAGCCTGATCGAGGTATAAGGCTAAAATCTGTCAATTACATCTTGTACAGTGATAAATTATTCAAAAGAGGAAGTGATGGATTATTACTGGAGTGTTTAAGCAACCTCGAAGGATTAGAAGCTATAGCTCAAATTCATGAGGGATTATGTGGAGCTCATCAATCTGGAATTAAGATGAGATGGTTGCTTCGAAGACACAACATTTATTGGCCAACTATTTTGAAAGATTGTATTGAGTTTGCCAAAAGATGTCAAGAGTGTCAGAAGCATGGTCCTTTAAAGCATTTACCAACTGTTGATCTTCAATATGTGGTAAAACCTTGGCCTTTTAGAGGATGGGCCATAGATGTAATAGGAAAAATCAGTCCTCCTTCTTCAAAGGGTCATGGATTCATTATTTTGGCCACAGATTATTTTACTAAATGGGTAGAAGCAGAACCTATGCAGACTGTGACTCAAACAATGGTTGTAAAATTCTTAGAAAACATAATTTACAGATTTGGTATTCCTCAAACTATTGTATCTGACAATGCCTCTATATTCGAAGGGGATGTGATTGCATTTGCAAATAAGTTGAGAATTACAATGTCAAAATCAACCCCATATTATGCTCAATCGAATGGACAGGCTGAAGCCACTAACAAAGTCATAAAAGAAAATATAGCTAAGGTCATAAAAAATAATCCAAAAATATGGCATGAGGTTTTGCCAGAAGTTTTCTGGGCATATAGGACTTCAAAGCGAACAAGTACAGGTGTATCTCCTTATGCCTTAACATTTGGACATGAGGCAGTTTTGCCTATTGAAATAAAGATTAATTCTCTTCGAGTGATGAGTCAGTTATCTTTGGATGATTATCAAACATCCATGGCTAGTGAATTGGAAGATATTGATGAAGAAAGAATTAAAGCTCTCAATAATATTTTGATACAAAAGAGAATAGCATCGAAGGCATATAATAAAAAAGTACAGCCAAGAACCTTTGATGAAGGGGATTTGGTTTGGAAGACAATATTGCCTATTGGATCCAAGGACCCAAAGTTTGGGAAATGGTCACCTAAATGGGAAGGCCCTTTCCAAGTTAATAAGGTTTTTAAAGGTGGATTTTATCATTTGAAAATTTTGAATGGGTATGTCCATTTAAGGAAAATCAATGGTAAATTTCTCAAGCAATATTATCCCACTATTTGGGAGGCAAGAAATTTAGAATAAAGCATTCGAGCAAGAACTTGTACTTCATAGAAAGATAAATACAAAAAAAAAAAAAAACAGCTATTGGTAAATTACAAGATCTACATTGGTATAAATTATTCATACCAACTTTGTTATGAATTGGGCTTTTAACCTAAAGTTATCCCAAGACCTGGTGTACAATTTTGATTGACTAAGGATGAATTTTTGCCTTGAGATTGATTCTTGAGTCTTTAGAGGCTTCGATTCGAACTCTGTCTTTAAAACTTGAAGTTTTGCCTCAACACCTTGCTGTTTGATCTTCAGGTTTGCCAATTCAGTTTCTGCAAGTGCAAGATCCTTTTTTAGTTGATTCACTTTGGCAGATGCTTTTTCAATTGACATGTTGGTTCCTTCAAATTCTGTCAAAGTTTGATCCATCTCAAGAGTCTTCTCTGTGGTATACTCCATGTCAACTTCTAATTTCTCTCTTTCTTCGATGACCTTTTCTAACAAAAAGCAATCGAAATCAAAAGTTGACATGACTGCAGAAATTGTTTCCTTGTCTGGAACAGAAATGTTAGGACTTTCTAACATGAATTGGCATAAGACCTTCATAGCTCTTTGTACTTCCTTGTCCTCAAAAACCTCAAAAGAAATTTGACTAAAAAGCCTCAAGGTAGGAAGAGCAGCCACTGGATCTATTGAAGGTGCTTTTGGTTTGCTTCGACCTGTCATTTGCTGGAAGAATTCTTGAACATTGGTCGAAGTGACATCCTCCATCTTCAGAACAAACTTCAAACTCTTTTCAAAGTCCTTGACTTCTTCAGGAGTCAAGTTAGGAGGAAGAGGCAGGTGAAACTCTTCAGAACTTGAGACACCTGAGGTAGTTTGAGGTTTAAATGAAGTAGATGTAGGAGCAGCTTTAGGATCAGAACTTGCACTTGGCTTCGAAGAGCTAACCCCAGTTTCAGGAACAGATTCAACCTGTTCAACAAAGAATTAGGAATTGGTTCAGAATTTATCTATGAAAGGAGATCAGGAGTCAAAGGATTTTAGACGTCTTACTACTGGTTGGTGCTTGAGTAATGTAGCATGAGTGTCCAAGGAAGGAGATTTTGGGACTTCTGGGACCTCAGGACTCTGAGTTTTTGTTTTTGGAATGATTGGCGTCGTTTCATGCTCAGGATGGGGTGCTACCTTCGAAATGGGGACTGCTAAAATAGGTACTGTTTTCATGATCTCTATGCCAGCAGAAGGTTCACTGGCTGTTTTGGCTTTCTTCTTCTTGCGAATTAATGAGGAGATTGGACTGGTGTCTTTTTCTTCTTCAGAATCAGCATGTCCAGAGGCTACAGGAGAACTCTCTGTTGATAGGATTAGTTTCCTCTTTGGTTTAGGAGATGATGGAGCAGGAGCCTTTGAAGCTTTCGAGGGGGTTAGAGCGCTCGATTTTGCTTTCGAAGCTCTGGTTGTTGGTGAAGAGCTTTCTCCAGCTATCACCCCTGTGTTTTGAAGTCCAAATTATCATAAGTCGTTTTTTCCATCATTTAAAAAGGAAAGGATTCAGTAAGAATTATGATTACCTGATTGCCTCGAATCAATGTATCTCATAAGATGGCATTTGTCCATCTCCACTGACATTAAATTTTCCCACCAGCTTGAGAAGGCAGGAGTGCAGGTGGTATACACTGGTAAAGAAGTGAACTCCAAGTTGCTGATTTTGTTCTGATAAACTGCTAATGAAGCAGTTATCACAGATTCCGGCACCTTCGAATGAGTTTTATAAGCCATGAGTATATTGGCTTGACTTCTGATTGGGAAAGGAATTGACTGAGTAAGCCCAAATTGCCTCGAAAACTGATTGGGGAGGTAGAGTTCACCTTGAGATTTGAAGCTTAAGTTGTTCCCAAAGAATAAGTCCCTACTAATTAGGAAACTTCCCCATGCAGCTTTTAGTTCGAGAGCGTTTGCTGCTCTGTCCAAAATTTGACAAAGCCAATGAGGGGAAAGAGGAGACTTGTCTTCAGAACTGTAGAGGATTTCGAATGGTTGAAATAGTTTGTTTGACCTCATTTCAGGAAGATTGAAAAAAAGAGAGAGGCATTCTTTGAAAGTTTTATCAACACTTGGCAATAAAGCAAAAAAGGTCCCATGTGCCACAATATTAGATAAGGGTCCTAAGTTATGAATTTCTGGGAAGTAAGCATATATAACCATAATTGCAAAATCCAGAAAGGACCACCTTGGGTGAGAGTAAAAGGATCGAAACATAAATCAGAAAAAGATCTATAGAGAGATCCTAAAACGAAAGGTGCTAAGGCTAACCTTCGACCGGCAGCCAGAGCTTTGGCAATATTAGAAAATTCGAGGACAACCCTCTGAGAAGAAGTACAAAATAGATGCTTCGAGAGCCAATACAGAAGGAAGCAATAATATTCTTTATCAGTCACTGCTCCTGATGTTTTTCTGTGGGCAATTAGGAAATTGGTGTACCCTAATGATTTGGAGTCAGTGTTGATTGAAGGACTATCAGACTCAGCCATATAGGGATGAGCATCTTCCCCATGAGATAGAAACCCTAATAAATGACAAATATCTAGAACAGTTGGACCTATTGGACCAAATCGAAATTGGAAGTGATTGAAAATGGGGTTCCAAAAACAGAGAGCTGCGGCTATTAAGTTAGGACTGGATTCAATGGGAAATTTTGAAAGATTGATAGCATGGTAAACCCCTGTAGTGATTAAAATTTCTCTCTTATTCTCCAAAATTCTATCTACCCATTCAGGCCAATCCTTTGCGGGTTTAGGCCAGTGTCTAAATTTCCAGTCATACTTGGGATTTGGGAGTTCCCGTTGGTAAGTCAAGCGTTGTTCTCCTAATCTAGGGTAATAGACATGGAGTCTCAAGCTTGGAACGCTTAGGCAGGGACCTACAGCAATTGAAGATTCCTGGTTAGGAAGAGTAATGGGAACAAGAATTTCGTGAACCAGAGAAGTCTCTTGCCCACTCGAATAGCGCTCTTGCTCATCTTTAATGATCTTTTCAAAATCATCGCAAATCTTTTGAAGTTGAGTATTGTCATCAGATTTTGCCATTTTTTGGATTGCGAAGAAATAAACAGGTAGGGAAAGCAAAGTGCAAAATAAATGGTTTAGGGCAAAGCAAATTGGTGGAAGTCAGAAGGTTTGTCTTTCTCTGTGCTTATCTATTTATAACCTTTGGTGACATTTGGAAAGAGGTGCATTTATTGAGAAATAGCCGTTAGATTCGGTTACCTTTTTGGACCGTTGTATCAAAGGAATAGACATACTGGTTCAGAATGAACTAAGCTATTAATAGAAATGTGAATGTTCCATCATTCATTACATTAAGAAGAAAGTACAGTTACAATTTAAAGACATAATTGGTAAAAGTGGGGAAACCCATAAGTAACCAAATTGTGAAACATAGCCCAATAATAAGCAAAATACTCTGCCTCTAGTTCTATCTCGAAACATAGGTTTCTGGTTTCTAATGCCAGTTTATCTTCACTTCGAAGGGCGATGTAAGCTTCCTTGAGTTGTTCTTCATATTGGCTTAATTGAGAAGTGATCTTGAATAGAGCTCTGCCGAGATTTCGAAGTTCTTTGGCTAATAGAGTTTTGCCTCGAAGGGAAATACCAGTAGCTTTGGCTTCATCTTTGAGATGTGCAATTCGACTTTCGAGATGGGGCTTCGAATAATGGGAAATGGTGCTTTCTTCATCAGAGCTGCCACAACCATAAACATACTTCTTTTTAAATTCTAGGACTTCATCAAGGAGTGCATTGGGGGTTTCTTTGAGTCTTTCATAGAGATCTAATAGATAATTTAGATGATGGATACTTTCTTGATGATGAGAATACCATCTTATGTGGGACGCCAAAGTTTGAAGGGTAAAATCCATTTGAGTTCGAACAAGCGTTGAAATATCTCATTCATGACATAAGATGTGACAGCTCCATTCGAAGTTGATTCGAGCCCTCGAATTTTGCAGAATAGAGAATAGAAGATGAGAAAAGGCAACTAATAGCCTTTGAGCTTGAATAATCAAGCACGGGGAGGGTGATGTAATGGATGGAGTGTGCTCGAATGTATGACCATGTCTACACAATTGGTCTAGCTTTGAAAAAGGATCACTAATGTTTTCAGTAGGGTCTATCACTTGAATTTTAGTGTCAGGAAAGCCTAATACAGAATGATCAAAGAGAAGTACCCTCTCTTCATAATCTTTTTCGAAAAGTTTGCATTTTGAAAGGAAAGCTGAGGAGTAGTGCTCATTGGAAAAATTTTCATGAGATGCCCTTACATATGTGTGGATAGGACGTCTGCCTTGAGGTATTAAGACATTACCTCTTTGGAGTCTCTCACCAGGAGGATTGGTTGAAGAAATCAACCAGGCATTCAACAGATTTTGCTCTCGAGAGAGATGATTCGAAAATGGATAGTATGGTTTTATTGTCCTACTTCGAATAACACCTTCAGTCTCAGGGTATTTGAAGTTTGGATGAACAACTGAAGGCACTGTGATTGGGGTTTCGAGCTTCATTCCCTTGTAATATCCTACTCCTTCACCATGAGAAATATGTTGTTCCCAAGCAGGAGGGAACGTTTGGTTATTGTAAATTGATTTAGAGGAGCTCGAGGATGAATGCTGCCCTGATAAAGAAGCACTTGGTTTGTTTAACATCTCATGCCATTTTCCCCATTTCGAGTAGGAGAAAGGTTCTGGAGGAACCTCAAGGGGATCCCAATTGGTTCGAAGATGAGTTTTAGGACGTTTGGTTGATAGCATCACTTCTTCGGGAAGATCGACAGGAAAGTTATTGCTAATATCGAACGAAGATTGAGAAGAAGACATGACCAAGAGAGTGAATTCAAAATAACAGGGGCTCAAGAATCAAGCAAATGCGATGGTTTGGAGTGAATTGAAGAAATGGCCATGCAATTTAAGAACATTCAAAGATTGCATAAGATGTTAATTGCCCAACATGATCTAACCACGATCACCATTATCTTTTTAAAATCAAAAGGAAAATGGTGCGGGGGGTAATGTTTGTGATGAAAATATTCAGCCAATGCAGATTTGACACGCAAGATGTGACGTGGCAGGATAATTGGTGGATACTGATGGACATTGGAACTGTTATAAGCGGTTGATGCTGATTCATTTCAGTCAAGTATTTAACTGATGGAAGACACGTGGTGACCATCATGGAGTAATTAAAGGGCAGTTGTCAATTTGAGAAAATGCCACGTATAAGAGCAGTTATCAGTTTGAAAAGAGGAGGAAACATTCAAATCAAGTTGCTAAGGCCTCGATGTCTATAAATAGAAGGATTGTGTATTCGAAAGAGATCCTTCGATCAAACATCAACATATATCTCTCAATACATATCCTGTATTGTTATCTAGATACTTATATTTAGGAATAGGACACCTTCGAAGTCATCTTCAAGGTTAGATTGTAGTTACTTTAATTTAATTAAAGTAGTTCATTACTTTTAGTTACTTTACTGTTCTTATTTAGGAGTAGATATTAATTTAGTCAGTTCGAAGTTCTTCAGTTTGTTACATCTTCACACAATTAAAAGTCCTGTTCAAGGCATCGAATGTCACCACAATTCCCTGGTGAGGCGCAGTTTGGATTATCACATATACACATTGGCAATTTGCTTGCCTGGCACGCTCGCACACACTTATAAATTTTCCAACCAAACAGCTGCAAATAGCCAGGGGGGGCCACGGGCCCACTTCAAAGGGACTTCCTCCCATAGACGGCTGAGGGGAATAAATCCCCCGGTCCAAACTCCCCCTAAGGGGCCTTGAACTCCCCACCTCCCACTTGGGAGAGGTGAGGGTAGACCACTTGGGCAAAGGCCCCAACTCTTAATTAGAAACACAAGGCATTACTCTGAACCGGTGGTGTTGACATTTGTTTGTAAGATGAGTAATGCTAGGTGTACACAACTTTTGTACACACTTTTGTACATAAATGCTTTAAATACATGCATCTTGTACTGTTTTAATTTTTTATATTTTTTTGTGCACCACTTATACTATACAGAATACATGCATTTAATCCATTTGTATACAAAAATGTGTATACATTTGTGTACACCCAACATTACTCAAATAAGATTTATTAGTAAGACATTTATTTATAAGGAGATTTCCCCAAGTGCTTGTGTTACTCTTCCTATTTTTTTTCCCCCTCCACATGATGAAAAACAAGTTGTTGATATATTTTGGCCGCGACTGCTAATTTGGGTCAGACTAAAAAACTGCTAATTTGGGTCAGACTAAACTCACAGCGATGTATGTTGCTTTTGGTGAAATTCCATCTTTTAGCCCTTTTTTTTTCCATCATAGAAATGTTATGTTTATGTTTCCTTGGTACTTTTTTTTACAGGAATTTCTGTTTGAATTACTCGATTGTTTCCAAATTCTTAGGGAGAGTATGTATGTATGGGTTCTCAAATTTGGGCATAAGTCAAATTTCTCTCTTTTGCAACTTTTTTTAGGTCACACAAATTTCTTTTATTTTATCTCAAGTTTAATTTTCAGTTAAGGTTGTTAAATCAATTTAAATTGAGTACAATTATTTCCCAAAAGCAATAAATAATTTGTCCTCAATTGAATCAATTGTTGTCAATTTAAGTCGACTGGAGGCTAGCCTTCCTTTCTCTCTTCCTCTGATAAATAAAAATTGGATTTTTGTTAACATGTATCCGGACAAATGTTATTTTAAAAGTAGAAATTATTAAGCGGTAAAGTGTGAGTTTCAGCGTTTGATGTGGGATTCAATATTTATCTCCTTTATTTATTTCCACTTCTAGAACCTTAACATCTGCCCTAACAACACATATTAACAAAACCCATAAAAAATAAACACCCACGGACTCATTGGACAGAGGTTATACTATAAATTTAAGTTGTTGGAGGCTATAGCCTTAACCAGCTCGCGAGCTGGCCTGGGATGATTCCTATGAGGAAAGTAAGGGAGACACACTTTTAGACACACAACTTTAAATGCATGTACTTTGTGCTATGTGAGTGGTGCACAGAAAAGTATAAAAAATTCAAACAACACAAAATACATGTGTTTAAAACATAGTATGTCAAAAAGTGTGTCAAAAAATGTGTACCAAACATTTTCCTATCTTTAAAATGGGATATGACCTCCTCTTGAGTATACGTGCGTTACTAACACTAATGACTAATCCACTGTGATTCGTTTTTGAGACACTCGAACCCAAAAAAAAAAAAAAAAAAAAGGCTATAGCCTTACTTGATCTCTTCCTTTGATAAATAAAAATGAAAATAAAAAATAATGCAGCAAAACACCCACCCGTGGACTCATTGGACTGTAGGATATACTATTAGAATCGAAATTTGCATTATACCAACACAAATACCAATAATTACTAATGACACTAAAAGCACAGCCATAAAAAAAATAAAATAAAATAATAAAAAAAAATCATACTTTCGACAGTAAAAAACATTAGCGACGAAACAAAAACATTTCAACCAGAGATTTCAATAGACTTGACATCAGGCCTCTTCACTTCTTCTTTGGGAACTGTAACCGTCAAAACTCCATTCTCCATGGCCGCCGTGACCTGATCGACCTTCGCGTTCTCCGGCAGCCTGAACCGCCTCACGAACTTTCCGGCGCTACGCTCAACCCTATGCCAATTATCGGTCTTCTCTTCCTTATCCACGTTTCTCTCTCCTCTTATCTGCAAAATTCTATCTTCTTCTATCTCCACCTTCACTTCCTCTCTCTTCATCCCCGGAACATCGGCCTTGAACACGTGAGCTTCCGGTGTCTCCTTCCAGTCGACCCTAGCGTTGACGATCGCAGAGGTCGAATCGGTCGGAAATTGAGAAGAGAATAGGTCGAATAGGCTGCTTTGTCGGCCACCGAACAAGCTTGGGATCATCGACATCTTCTGATGATGAGATTGAATCGAAATGGCTCTGATTGGTTGCTAAGAAAATGAACTTTGATTTTGAGTTTTTTTTTTTTTTAATTCAATTGAGATCGATGGTTTTGGGATTGGGGATGTGTTGGGTATTTATAGGTTTGAAGGGAATTTTCTGGTACTTCCACGATAATTCTATTGCTCTCTGGTTCAGTGACGAACTTTCTAGCATCTTCTACGGTGAGACTGAGACATCCCCCACGGCCACAATCTATTCTATGGGCTTCACAGGCCAGGTAGGCCTTAACTAACGTGGGCTCCTCCAATCTCATTCATTGGGCCTTGACCCATATTCTATTCTCCTTGCTTTTTAAAAAAAATAAAATAAATAAGGGTAAATTACACAAACCTCCCCTGAGGTTTGCCTTAATTACACGGACCTCCCCTCTTGTTTCAAAAATTACACAGACCTCCCTCGATGTTTGAATTAGGTAACAAAATGCCCCCTTCCCTAATGGTCCGTTAGTTTTTTTACATTAGCCTCCCCTGAAAATTACAATTAGCCCCCCTAATATTATAAAATTGTCATACTAAAGCCCCATTTCTCTTATATTTTTGTGCTAATTATAAAATCCCTCTTCCCTTCTATGTTTTTGGGTTAATTTTTTTAACATTAATTTATATCTACACAAAATATACACAAAACATATATAAATAGGTCAAATTTTTTTTTCCCCCGAACAAACCTCTATCAAGCCCCCCCTGTATTAATTTTCTAGATCCGCCCCTATCCCTATGCTTCAAAAGTGGACACTTAACCCCCTGTGATTGTGGACTAAAATGGAATTGTTATGATTTCACTCAAAACTGACAAAAATTCTAAAATTGGTTAAAAATATAAACACTTAATCCATTTTGTGATGTTAATTTTGGGGTTAACGCTCTTTGAGTGAAATCATAACAGTTCTATTTTAGTCCACAATCACAGGGGGTTAAGTGTCCACTTTTGAAGCATAGGGACAGGGGCGGATCTAGAAAATTAATACAGGGGAGGCTTGATAGAGGTTTGTTCGGGGGAAAAAAATTTGGACCTATTTATATATGTTTTGTGTATATTTTGTGTAGATATAAATTAATGCTAAAAAAATTAACCCAAAAACATAGGAGGGAGGAGGGATTTTATCATTAGCACAAAAATATAAGAGAAATGGGGCTTTAGTATGACAATTTTATAATATTAGGGGGGTTAATTGTAATTTTCAGGGGAGGCTAATGTAAAAAAAACTAACGGACCATTAGGAGAGGGGGCGTTTTGTTACCTAATTCAAACCTCGAGGGAGGTCTGTGTAATTTTTGAAACAAGAGGGGAGGTCCGTGTATTTAAAGCAAACCTCAGGGGAGGTTTGTGTAATTTACCCAATAAATAAACAATTCTTCTTGCTTTTCATTGGGTTTGATTTGTTGTGGCCAGGGAATTTGTTTGTTCATATTGTAAATTTTTTTTTTTTTTGGGACTCGCTTATTAGGGTGTGTTTGGATGTTCACGATTGTAATTATTATTAGGTTCATATTTTTACAAAGTAATTTCAACTAAAAAAATGGTGATCTTGAATAGTTCTATTTAAGAAGAGTAATGCTAATCTTCTTAAATTCAAATTTCAAATTCTCATCTCAAATGATCTGACAGTGGATCCACTAAATATTGATTGGAGGGTGACCCCATAATGGTGAATAGATCCACTGAATTTTGATTGGTGTCACGTCATTTGGGATTGAAATTTGAGATTTGAATTAGGGAAGCATAGCATTACTCATTTAATAAACATGTGTTAATTTAACAAGTTTATGCTTAAAGTTATGAATTTTAATAGGGTAATTTACAATAGCACCCCCTGAATTATGACCGTTTTTCAGTAATACCCTCTAAACTTCAAAACTGAATAAACTCACCTCTAAACTATCATTTGTTGACACTAAAACCTCTTTTAGGGGTGAGTTTATTCATTTTGGATAATTTAGGGGTGAGTCTGTATCAATATTAGTATATTATATACACGGGACAGATGTATTGAGGACAATGGGGGCTTAAGCACCTACTTCATTTGACAGAATTTGCATACATACCCCCAAAAAACCTGTATCCCCCCCCCCCCCCCCCCCCCCCCCCCCCCCCCCCTCTAAAATTTAGAAACTCTCTATTTTCTTAGTTTTGAAAAATTATACAATACATCCAAGTATGGTATATTCAATTTCTTGGTCTCAGTTTAAGGTGTCATTTTGTTGTAACTTTGGTGTCAATCAATATTAACTTTTCTTATGTGCCATTTGATAATAAAATGTGGCATCTAGTAGTAATTTTTAGGTACCAATTATTAGTACAACTTTATATTGGGGTGTAACAGGTCCCAAAGTGTTGTAATGGGAGAAGATTTTTTGAGTTTTTGTATTAACATTTATATAATTATGGCATATCATATGTACAAAAAATAGGTAGAATTAGAGCTCCCAAAAAAGACGTCTCGAGGTGCTGTCCTTGGTTATCCCCAACACCCCCCCCCCCCCCCAACTACAAATTTAAAATTTCTATATTCGCCCCTGGTTAGGTGGGGCACAAACTTATATGGGGTTTAGGGTTAGTGCCCTTGTAATGTTTCAGATTTTAATAAGGGTAATGGGGTAATTTTGCCTTCCTGTTGTGGACCCTTATTTTATTTGACTGTATTTTTAATTCCAGAGCATGACTGAATTATTTTATTTGGCCTTTCATATGCTTAGAAATTTATTTCTGCGCCTGTGGATGTGTTTATTTAATTTCGGGGTTACACCGTTGGGTCAGACTGTCCATTGGAGCACCAAACAGTTATTTTTGGAGCATACAAGAGAGTGGGCCCCACCCCACTCCCGTATATGGCCGGCCAAACATATCCCCCCCTCATTCACGTTATATTTTTTTTCCCCTTCATTTCTTCTTCTTCTTCTTCTCTCAAGACCACCATACCTCCCCTCCTTCATTTCTTCTCCTTTCTCCTTCTTTTCTTCTTCAAACTTCAAGAAGTCAACAAGATTGTCACTCTCAAGCATTGCTCTTCCTCACTAGGGCTTGCTATCACTATTTGGTAATTGTTTTCAAGAGTCCAAGCAAAGCTAGGGTTTTCCTAAACCAAGCTCATTTTGAAATTTATGGTGTTCTTCTACTTGGAATAGCTTCCTTGGCGTATTTGGACTCTCTTACAACCATTTCTAAGCATGGGACATTTGGGACCTTCCTCAACAAATTCTAGCAACCTCATTGGAGTTCATTGAGGTTCATTGGAGCTCTTTGATTTTGGAATTTATGGCTTTGAGGTAGATTCTATTGTACCATTTCTACATGTTATGCACACCTAAAATGTATATGAGTTCATTCATGTGTTTAGGAGAAAACGTAGATATATACTCTAGGTTTTCCCCAAATTGAAAAATTAGGGCTTTTTGCCTAGATGTGATTCTTGTGTGTTAATTGCTCTATGTGACGATAGACTTGCATGTTGGGATTATTTTGCCTAAATGTGGATTATATGCCTTGGTTGTATAAGTTGTAAAATTTAGGGTGTTAAATGTAATTAAAATGATGTTAGGGGAAATATATGGACACATGCATTATTTTTACTCAAAGTAGTAATTTGGAGATTGTATGCTAGATTGTGAATTTCATGTTTTGGTTGTACTAAAGTTGATTATGTGATGTTAGATGTGCTTAGGATGCTCCCTTTATGTGTAAAAGCATGTTAGGACGTTAGTTTAGAAATCCTTGTTAGGAATGTTATATTATGAATTTTAATTCAACCCTTGATGTCTTTGATACATGTTCAACATGTAAGAATTATTGTGTTCACTAATTTGTTGGAGCATCTATAATGTCATTTTAAACATTTCATGCATTGAGGCCAAATCGGCAAGCATTCACGTATCACGACATAAATGTTTTATTTGAAAAAGAAAGAAAAACCCCATGTGTGGGAATTTGATTTAAGAAATCCGGACGTGGGTTGTGATGTGAGACAGGGAGAATGACCCTTAGAAACATTCAAACTCCAAACTATATTCGGGTAGCTCCCGGAAGTTGGTATGCTACACTCCATGCGTGGGTGGCTCATAGTTCGGTAATGAGAGAGATGTGCATATATCACGCATAGCCTTGTGGCTTTAAACATTTCATTGTAGCCATGGTGGCGATCCATTGCACCTCATTTCATTTTAGTCATGGATAGCATATAGACTTGTTACAGTATTGTCTACGAGCCGTCGTTCTCATAAAAACGACAAAACATTTTTCAGGTGAGCTTGATAATGGAAAAAGGGCACATGTGACCCGACGCGTAGACGTTGATGCATTTTGTTCTATTTTGAAGACTCATTTTGTTCTCTCTATCTCCCAATCTCTCCCATTCTCTTTCTCTTTCTCCCTCTTTTTGATCTCTTTCCATTTCTCAAACTTTCTTTTCTTTTGCTTATGTTGGAATTATATTTTTTCTTAAAATGTATCCGAATGTGAAAATACACGTGTGTGTGTGTGTGTTTAGAATACATTCCCTCTATATCTCTCCCTATCTCTCCCTATATCTCTCTCCCAATCTCTCTCCCTCCCATTCTTCCTCTCCTTATCTCTTTCACTTCTCGTTTTCAATAAATTTCGAGTATATGAAGTTCCGTTTGGTCTAGGCACGTGTTATATGTCATTTAGGACTCGTTTAGTCATATATCGGTGTTTAAACTTGAGGATTTAGCATAGTTGGGAACATTCCGAAATGCTGTCAAAATGCTGTCAAAAATGCTGTCAAATAAAAATTGCTACTGTTTTTTTTTTCTGCCCAAACGGTGAAGATTTGGAAAAAATGCCATTTGACGAAAGTCGTGCAGAATCGAATTTTACATGGACTAAGGCGGGCAGAACGTGAAAATGTCAAAGATATAGTTACTTACGGGTGTTTTAAAATTCAGCAATTATAAAAAAAAAATGATCCTTTATCATATTTTTTGTACTCCTTGAACTAGTGCTTGTTCGGACAGCCTTTTAATTAAAATTTCAAATGATTTTACCTTTATTTGACTCGTTGATATGTAAGTCCATTTTGGCTTATGTGTTTGTAAATCATCCTTGTAGGAATCCCCGTGGAATCCTAATGTCGCTTCCGCATTGTGATTGAATTTTAATTCTTTTCTCTTTACTCGCGCTTCGGTTTCCGGGGCGTGACAGCCCTGGACCCAATTTTTTTTTAGGTAGAAAAACTATAATTTTTTATTTCTAAGATTTTAAAAATTGTATGGTTTTTCTGTAGGTTTCACAGTTGTAGGGTAAGTACAACATTATCATCCAAATGCAAACTAATCTCTCTATAACTCTTTTAAATAAAATTGTGTCTATATGCCTAATTTCTACACTATTTTCACTTATACAACAATATGTTCAAATTGGTATCTATCATAAATAGAGGGGAAAAAACAAAAGAGAGGTAGAGACGGAGATAGAAACATTACACGGAGTTATAGTTACCTTGCTAATGAAGTTGAGTAGCATGTAGTTCCGTCAAGTTCGACCACAACCTATGTCATTCTCGTCCGTAAAATACCATCTTTGACTTGAAAGAAGAAGCAGATAAGACGTTTTTTTGTAAAATGTTAAATTTGCATTAGAATGCATATTTAAAATAAGTTGATAATAGAAAGGATAGTGAAATACAATTGGTGAGAAAGCCAGAACGCGAAGTTGTCATTACAAAGGATTCCCCTGCAAACCAAGTCTTGAGGGTTCACCATTAACTCCTTTGTTTCTTTTCTCAGTTATAAATATGATATAAAAAGAATGGTCACATTTGGTATTGTAATGCCTTGGGACATAGTAGTTTTCTTGTCTATATTGCCAATCAAAATATAGAACCTTACCAACACAAGAGAGAGAGAGAGAGAGAGAGAGAGAGAGAGAGAGAGTAAATATGTGAAGTATTTTATTTTTATTTTAATTTCTTGGTGAAGTATTTTTACTGAAATGTAGAGCTGTAAAACTATGAATGTCACTTGGTGATGAACACACACCAACAAACAAGCCTTTGTTTATACTATTAACTTATGAATAACCATACATTAAAAATATAGTATGATTTACCACTTCCCTCAAGTACACTAATTCCCTCCAATCATATTGAAAATATATGATTTACCACTTCCCTCAATGAATTGTAGGAAGAACCACCTTCCTTCATAGAAACCTCAATCTTTTTCTTCAACCCAATTGCCCTTTGCCTCATTTCCTCACCTTCTTGCCCCACCATAAGTCTTCACACAGCACTCTCTACCTCTCCTCTCTCTAAAACATTCTCCATCTATAAGCCTACCCTCCAAACATGGCTCACAAGCCTAGCAGCCAATCTTTTGGTCCCCAAAACATGGACAGCAAATCATTGGAACCCCTTCACAAATACTTTCCATAGTTGAATTCCAACCACAATGGCTCCAAAAACCTCCCACAGCAAAATGTGCCAAAACTTCCTTCTGGGGGGCCCATTCAACTATACAACCTCTTTCTTGAAACTCTTTCTTGAATCTCTCAAGCCACTCCGGATCACGGACCGAACCGGGTCGAACCACCCATAAGAAGGGTTGTTCACTTTTTGCTAGCCCACTTGCTAGCTCAACCAGTTCACTTTCATCTATGGAAGCTACACTGCCAATGCTCAAGTAGATGATTGATTTAGGGGCTTGTTTGTCAAGCCATGAAATACAACTTGTATTCTCTTTTAGTAAGCTGGAAGATGAGCTTTGAGCAATTTTGTGAAATGGACCAATTGTGAAGATTGGCACTTGGTAATTTTGCTGCAGTTTTGGGAGAAATGGGTGTTCGAGGCATTCCAAGGTGTTAAAAATAATAGCTGAAGATGTTGTGATATTGGATATGGAGGCTAGCAATTCTTATATGGATTCTAAATTTGGGAGATTGAAAATAGGCAGGATCCTTGAATCTGAAGGGATGAAGCCCTGGTACTAGTTCTTGTAACATTGAGTCTGTGACACACAATTGTAATAGCTTCATAATCAGTGACTTTTGTTGTATGCAATCAATCAGTTGAGTGTGTGTGTGTGTGGATACTGAGTAACGCCACATGATCAAGCCATGTTAGAAAAGAAAAAGAAGTAAAATCAGAAAGCTATGATATTGCTAATTGATCCATGTGCAACTCCTTATACAAAAGGCCTTACTTTAAAGGGGTGTTTTGTATCTTACTAGTGACATTTATTTATAAGACTTATTAATAAGACATTTGCTTAGTACATTCCCCTGAGTGCTTGTGTTACTTTATTTTTTTACATGAGGGAGACAAGTTACTGAGATTTTGGTCGCGGCCGCCACGTCACTGGAATATAAGGTCAGCGACTCATTTCTTATGGGAAAAGGCATGGAGTGTAAAACAAATGGCTTTGGAATGATGTATGCTATATTCTATCGAATTTCATCATTTAGACCTCGAAAAATGCATATTTTTTTTCCATTGTAGAAATGTTTTGTTTCCTTAGTAATTTTGTATAGGATTTCTGATTTGATTACTCATTTGTTTTATGAGAATAGCGGGTTCCCAAATTTGAGCCTAAGTCAAATTTGTCTATCTTTGTAACTTTTTGGGTCAAATATACTGAGAATAGTGGGTTCCCAAATTTGAGCCTAAGTCAAATTTGTCTATCTTTGCAGCTTTTTGGGTCAAATTTACTTCAGTACCTTGAGTATTTTGTTTTAAAGTTTTATTTTGAACCCTCTATTATCGATTGGATACTTAAATCGTTAACAAACATCACAGTCGAGTTGCTTCAATAATTGTCCTCCACTGAAATCAATTGTTCTCAATTGGCCTCAATTAAGTTGAGTTAAAACTCCAAGATGCAATTTATATTAAACGGCCTAAAATGAAATTCTAAAAAAAAAAAAAAAAGTAGAGTCACTTAACTGTTTTCATATTTCTTTCCTAGCAGAATGAAGATACTTTGTGCTTAGCATAGCAAAGTCAGTTTTACCAACAGTACTATAAACTTCAATTGCAGAGTGTTCATATGTTCTTGGTAGATTCCGAGAATTTTAGTTGAGATACGAACATGCTCGTGTCTCTTTTACGTTTTGCGTATCCCTTAACATGATCAAAATGACTATCTATATATATGTGTGTATGTATGTATACATATACAAAGATATAGGGAGGTAGACAGAAACCTTGCGAGGGAATGTAGCCTTCTGATTGAAGTTTGGGAAAAGCTGCAAAAGCTAACCAAGCAGCAACACAACTTGTCTCCAAGACTATGCTCGGAATGTTCAGGTCATTGGCTACAGCTTGAGTCTTGTACAGGACCGAATCATAGATGACACAAGCGATCCGATCATTTTGGTTCATCATATGAGCCAAGTTTTTCTTGAGAGGCCCCTCTGAATTAACATTCAGGGCAGTTATGAGAGATATGAAGTCCATAGAGGCAGTGTCATCTTGATCAGATAAGCCTTCTGTTATTGGTAGGAAGCTGAAGTTTGGGTGGTTTGAAGGGTTGGGAGAGAGGAATTGAGTGTGAGCAATTGTTATAGAGAAGCCCTTTGGGTGTAAAATGGCACCAAGCTGAAGCATTGGATTTATGTGTCCTTGAAATGGACACGGAACAAGCACCAATTTGTGACATCCTTGTTTTGGTTTCTCCATCTCTCCCTCTCTCTCTCTCTCTCTCTCTCTCTCTATATATATATATATATATGTATGTATCGTCTTAGGGATTTACCTCTAGTAGGATATGTGAGATATGAAAGCAGTAATGACAAGAGATGACTAGGTCTAGGGACCTGCTGAGATTTTCACTATGCTTGAAAGCAGAAAGAGAATATTGTACTAGCCGCCCTCGAACACAAGCTAACAAATTCCTAAATACCCTACGAAAGAAATGGGGGTCCAAACTACCTATCACCTCTCTATACAATGCAATTGAAATGATATGGTTATGCCGTTATGTTTATGGTTGCTTTTATTGCTGGTCATTCTTGTGGAGGAAGTAATGAGAAGAAATTGCCTTGAATCAACCATTGCAAGTATTCCACATGTAAATATATTTAATAATCACAGTGTGTCATTGGTTGAAAATGTTATAAGTTCTCTATAGTTTTTATATTGTAGTCTTGTAGAAGATAAGGTTTTCTATATATTCAAGTCAGCAATAAATCACAACATTGTATTACATATATTATTTCCAGACAATACCTATCCTGGGATTAGGGATTTTCTTGAATTTAAATTCACATATTTGCAAGTCTCCATTGACTTGTGAAAATAACATCAGAGACTTCATCAATGGTGGGCCCTTGCTGCTGTCCAAACAAGACTTTTTCTTGATCTGCTTTGTGGAAGTTGGCATACTTTTACAGTTTGACAAGGTCTTGGATCTATTTATACAAATTTTGTGTACATTTTGCGTAAATGATATAATCTAATGTTATAAAAATTATCACAAAAACATAAGTGAGAAGGGCTTTATATAATTAGTAAAAAATATAAGAGAGAGGAGGCTTAATATGATAAATTTATAATGTCAAGGGGACTTAATTGTAAACATATTTTTTCCTTTAGAGTCAATCTGATATTTTTCAAAAACCTAAGGGGCTCCTCTTGTCCCTTGGTTACAAGCTTAATTTGCTTGGAAAGAGTGACCTTTTTTTTTTTTTCTTTTTTCTTTTTTTTTTTTTCCCTTTCCGTTGCTAAGATTGAAAATGGGAAATGTTTGTTACACACACTTTTTGACATACTATACTTTATACACATGTATTTTGTGCTGTTTGAATTTTTCACACTTTTCTGTGTGCCACTTACATAGCACAAAGTACATACATTTAAAGCTGTGTGTCAAAAAATGTGTCAAAAAATATGTCAAAAAATGTTTGTATGTAGCACTACTCATTGAAAATAGTGTTTTCACACACTTTTCACATTCTGCCATGTCATGTGGCATTGCCCAGAAAAAAAGAGTACAACTATTTCAAGCAGAGTGCTTTGAGGAAGCCGCACCATCAATATTATATATATATATATATATACTAGTGTGTAGAGACTGCGTGCAAGGCACGTAGCATGGTGTCAGTGAACCGGAGTTTGATCTTATAATATATTCTCGCTCCTCTGAGGGTCCTTGCTTCTATGTATATTTGTGTGTTAGTTCTTTACATTTTTTTTTCGAAGGATGGTTAGCTTTCACGCAGGATACTAAAAGCCTGTTACAGTTCGCTCGATTTTGGGAAAGGGAAAGAATTTTCAATTCTCCTCCTTTTTTCTTCACAAAATTCGCGAACCAAAACAAGCCACTTATGATGTTTTCAAGCTCTTTAAAAAAAAATTTATTATGTTTTATCTTTGGTTAAGTATAATTATGGGATATAAATTTAAAAATTATATTATCTTCGTGCCAAATAAGAAGCTCTTTATTCCATTTTAAAGTGTCTCATTACAGGAGGTTTTTTTTTTTTAGAATGTCAATATACTTTAATGACATATTTTTCAAATTTTGCCATTATTATAAAACTCTCAAGCTTTTCATTTGATGTGATATTAACAATAAAAAATTCCTAAATACATGAAATTTTCAAAAGGAACTTTTAATTTGAGACTAATGGAGCAGTATTATATAATGGGCAATGCTAGATGCTCATCCAATGGTTAAAATCTGCCTTCTCATGTGAGAAGCTTCTCACAATAACATTACCCTTATACATTTATGGGCAAATTACACTCACCTCTCTTGAGGTATTTGACAATTATAGGGGCCTCCCCTATGTTTTTGAAAATGACAGAGACCTCTAATCTATTAATTTTCTGTCACTTCATTGCTAAAAATTGTGTATGATTACCAATTTACCCCTTTACTCCACTCCACTATATATGTGCATATATACTACTTTAAGTTAACAATGGTTAAATTAACAGTAGTTGATTTTAATGGGTTAACTTTTTTCAAATGAGATCACTTTTTGCTAACAATGGTTGATTTGTAAAAAATTATTCTTTCAACAAAGTGGTTAGTGCTATTTTTTTATTTTTTATTTTTTATAAATATTATATCACATATATCCTTTCATAAATCAATCAATACACATAAGAATAAATAAGAGTGAAGTTGCAACAGTTGTAAATGAAGTTGAAACCGGTTGCAACACAATAATAAGCAGGGCCGACCCTGAGATTGTGAAATTCACATGAGACCCTAAGTGAACATGATAAGAAAAATTTTTAGGCCATTTTTTAGTCCTATTTTTATATATAATACATGTATATATAAGGCCCTATTTTTTTTAGGTCCTATTTTGCCCTATTTTTATATATAATACATGTATTTTTGTAATGACCCGAAAATTTAAAGCGTATATTAAAATATTAAAAATTTATTTTGGTTAGAGAAATATACCAATTTTGAGATTTTACAGTATAATATTTATCTGTGTGCATGCGTGGTCGCGTGAGCCTGCCACATGGGATGATCTCCCATGGGAAACTTGGAGCCCAAATTCTTTTTGTGCAATGTAGTGTGAGTGTGTGCTGTCCAGTGTGTGTATTAGTGTGTTGTGGGTGTTGTGGAGGCCAAGTAAAGTAAATTATATATAGTATATACACACTCTTCACTCAACACACCTCTCTGCCTCTCTCTCTCTCTCTCTCACAGTTTATAACACATACATACACATATATATATATATATATATATATTTATAGGTTAAATATATATATAGAGAGAGTTGGATTAAGCCACAATTGTTAGAGGTAAGTTCCTTTGTTTTTTATTGGTTTATGTAATTTGTATATGCACACACACATACATACTATTTCTGTATATTAATTATATTATGTTTAGCCTCATTTAATAGAATTTATTAGTGATTAAATGGATTAATTGATTAATATTAGGATTCTCTAGAAAATAGCTCGGTTTGATTCGAAATAATAGAATTAGTGTAACTCATTACTCCGACCAGCTATAGCTCTCAAATTTTAAGGGTAGACTCTTAAAATACCCATGAAACTACCCTTGAAACAGTTTTTGATTTGTTTGTACCGTTTGGGTTTTATTTAGGATTCGTCTTAAAGGGTAAATTGGTCATTTCACATTCTGTGATTCGAATTTGCTAAAACCAACTTTAGATTTGGATTCTCCACGAAATTTCACTCAAGATAGACACTGATTTCACTTAAAAATGTTAAGAAATGAGTGAGTTATGGCCATTAGAAGTTTGGAATTACAATCTGCCAAACTGAACATTCTGCCCAGTTTATTTCCGAAAATTTCATTTACACCCCTGAAAACTTTAAACAAACATATAAAGGTCTACCGATATCGGATTTGATCACAGTTTCAAATTTAGTACTTCTAATTATGTTTATTTTCATCTGAAATATTAATTTTTCAGTTTCTGAAGTTTTATATAATCCCCACATTTTGGTGTATTTACAGAATGACCCCTAAACTTTTAAACAGGGCATTTTTGGTCATTCTGGGATTTTGTAAAACTCATTATAAATCATTTATATATTCTATAATGATATTATGATAATATATACTGTTTTATAATTTTGTTAATTATAAAACCATAAAATAATATTATTTTACTACTTATCAATTGATTTAAATAGAGGTTTGATTATTTTATTATAACTATTATATTTCTTAAACTATGGGAAAAATACAAAATATTCTTGTGGCATTTTATGACCATTAGAAATAGTTCCACACTTAAATTATGGTATTTGGGTATGAAAATGGATTTACGATCCAGTTACGACTATTTTAAAAATAGTATTAATAAATAAGTTAGGCCTTGTCAGAATATAAATTAAATAAATAAAATCATTTATATTTCAATATTGTTCTGTATCTTAGGATATAACAAATACTACAATTAGAAATACTGGGGTACTAAGTACGAATAACTACTAATTCCTTTATATCATTTGGGTAATAAAATTGGTAAAAGAAAAGTAATACGCTATTAATATTATGATTTTATAAAGAATAGTTTAACGAATAAATTCTCAACCTTATGAAGATTATATATGAGCTTTACGGCTCAATAGTAACTATTTAAAAATAGTATTTTAACTTCCAAAATTATATTCGTAGTAAATAATCTATAACTCAGAAAAAATACGCCGTCAATTCCTATAGTCCTAAAATAATGTCTAGTATCATATTTAAAAGTTTGGAGACAATCCGACATTGTCTAAAATACAGCTTATTTGTAGAATCCACATTTATATAGGAAATTCTAATTTAGGAACTGTTACGGACTCCAAATTGAGTCCAATTAGTGAGGTTGAACTTAGTATAGTGTAAGGAACATTATAGTGAAGGTTTGACATCGTTTTAGCATATTTATAAAAATACCCTAGAAAAGCCTTAATTACAGTTTTACCCTTATACTTGCAACCTATAATTAAATGTTTAGCTCTTTTACCTGTATTAATGTAAGAACCACTTCATCGTCAATTCCTAAGTCACCAAGGTGAGTGTTCGTATCCTGTATTTAATTCAACTCTATATGTGAGTGTTTATTACCTTTTCTCAAACTCTATATTAACTCAATATATAATGAGTAAATTCTACTATGATTTTAATGATACGTAAAGTATCAAAATTACTAAAGTTATTTTCGGAACATTTTTCTTGGTTCCTGGAAGGGTTTTAGCATTCAAAACTTATTATTCTCAAATGTGTCAATTTATTTCAATGTCATGTATCTTCTGAAATGCCATCATTTAAATTGTTCATTTATTTAAAGTGTCAATTACTACCACAACAAATTATAAAGTATAGCCTATGCATGCGATGAAATGAGCCCAAGTGGCTGGTCCTTTGGACCCATGAACCCGATTAGCAGGGTTGTACTTTGATCACTGTACCATGTAATGAAAGGAACGTGTGTTTGAGTGGGTGGTTGGTGATTTGACATTTATGTAAAGATGTAATTTTCCATGCAAATAGAACATGTCATTATATTGTATGAAATTTTAATATTATTATCTTATCTATTCTAAAAAGGCAAACCTTTTAAATGATTATTTCCAAGGTTATGTTCATTCACTGAGCCTTCAGCTCACACTCTCCAAATATTTTTAAAACTCTTTTCAGGTGACGAAGTGACGATGATAGGCTATTACAAAACCCTTAGAAGAACAGAACATTTCGATAGAAGATAAAGATTATCTTCTTGATGCAAATGAGGAGTAGATGATTGTTAGATATGTAGAATATTCAGAAGAGTTATGCCTTCAAATGTAATAATATTTTCAAGATTTATGCAGACTTCAATATATAAACAGAAATAAGCTATGATTGCTTCCACTAGAGCTCTATTTAATTATGAAGAGGCCTAGAGGCCGGTCTCGAGCCTAAAATTTTGAAGTCGAATTTTGGGGTCGTGACAATTTTGGCCAAACCATGCCTTATTTTTTGTCCTCTTTATATATATAATGCATGTATATCTAAGGCCCTATTTTTTTTAGACCTTATTTTGACCCTATTTTTATATATAATACATGAATTTTGGCCAAACAAGACCTTATTCCAAGACCAAACAAACTCTAATATTTTGAGGCCCCAAGCAGCCGTCCGGGCCGCTGGCCCAAGGGTCGGCCCTGATAATAAGTAAGAGTGAAGTTGTAACTAGTTGTAAATGACGTTGCAGTTTTACTCTTACTTGTTCTTATTTGTATTGACTGATTGATGAATGATATGTGATGCAATATATATATATACATATATATATATATATATTAAAAAAAACTACTGTATTGTTAACTGAAAGTGGACTCTAAAAAATCAACCATTGTTAACAGAAAGTGGATTCATTTTGACAAAAGTGATCCCATTAAAATCAACCATTGTTAATAGAAAGTGATCGTATTAAAATCAACAATTGTTATAACATAAAGTCGTAGTATAGTATATACACGCATATATAGTGGAGTGTAGTAAAGTGGTAAAATGGTAATTACACACAAATTTTAACAGCCAAATTGACGGAATGTAAACAGAGGGAGGTCTCTGTCATTTTCAAAACCACAAGAGAGATTTATGTAATTGTCAGATATTTTAAAGGAGGTGAATGTAATTTGCCCTATCTTTATTCAACTCTTAGACAGGTTGCCCCTGACAACACCATCTTTAGGGGAAACTTTCCCCCCTCTTTCCTTGCAGTGAAAAATATCCTCTCCTCTGTTGGAGAGATTTGTTCCAACTTTTAGCTAGCTCCTATAACCATTGTTTGATGGATGCTGCAAAGGTAATCCAGGGAAAGAGGCATTGGTGGCCTCTTCAGGGACGGAGTAGGAAGATGGCATGGGGACTATCTTGGCGGTCCTTAATTTGTGCACTGCAGAGCTGGAAAGTTTGAAGTAAGGAATGCTGATAGCTGTTCAAAGGAATCTGAGCAAAATTGCAACATCTTGGTGGAAGTTGTTGACTTAGAAGCCTCAATCACTCTTATCAGTGATGGTACAAGTTGACATCCTCTCTCTGTTCTCTTGGAGGATTGCAAATTTTTGTCTTTTTCTCCCTTATATTTTTTTGTTGTTGCATGTTTCAATGAAAAAGGGTAATTTTGAAAAAAGAAAAAAAAAGAATTTATCATTAAATTTTCTTAATGAACAATAGCTTTGGATGATCACAAAAGGAAAGAATGATGGAGTACATAACATGGGACATATGGAAGATATATTAGAAAGTGTGAAAATAAAAATTGAAGTTTTTTCCTACGTCCTTTATTTTATTATTTTATATTATTATCACTGTTTAGGAATAAATATAGAGTGAATTTAAATACTTCACATTTTTTTTTTTGCTAAATATACCTCATTTACAGTTTCACTCACAAAATTTTCAACCTTTTAAGTTTTATCTTTTATCACTACACGGTAGTGTATTTAGCCCCACCCTAAATAAATAGCATGATAACAGGATAAAAAAAGGCTGCTGATTTTCGCGCTCCACAATTAGCCTCTCGCGCTCCAAACATATTTTTCCTCCCACTAAAGTCATACTTTGGGCCCCACTTATACATTAAATGCTAAAACATTTCACTGAATTCCATATTTACCCTTAGTCTATCATCAGCACTTTTTCATATCTTAAACCCATTTCATACCCATTTCATTAACAGAGAGACCTCTGCTTCTCAGCACTTGGTCACCTCTCATAACATGCTATGATAACAATGGTCTGCAAAGTATTCTCTATGCTAGTAATAAGAAATTTTGTTACATAACCATACATTTTAAATCTAACAATAGAGATTCACAAAAGGCTACAAAAAAGTCTGCATCACCATCAAAAATCATATTAACACCATCAAAAAGTAAGAAGCTCCACATCTTAAATCTAACAATAGAGATTCACAAAAGGCTACAAAAAATTCTGCATCACCATCAAAAAGGAAGAAGCTCCCATAGCAACACCATCATCTGCATCACTATAACAAAATCACATTAAAAAGGTACATAATATCATGAAATAACTTCTTTTGAAAAAGGCACAATTTTTTTTTCACAAAAAACAAAAAAAATCACTTAATTACCTGCATAAAAAAAAAAGTCATTTAAGGGCTCAATGGAATGTTTTCAATCTTATGTGGGCAAGTCCGACTATTATGTCCAATGCCTTTGCAAAGACTGCATCTTCGGGTCTTTTCTACAATCTCAAATGCAGAAGGATCACGACTTGTAGAGTGAATTCCCTTTCTTTTCTTTGAACCCAATGGACGTCCTTTGTGGGGTTGAATATTAGGTTCAATAGTCAAAGGAAGTGGAGAATCAACTAGTTGAGCAATTTTCTTTCGATGATCTTCTTTTTGAACAAGAGGCATATGTTGATATTTATCATGGAAGTCCTTAAGAAGACATTCAATTTGATCGCCTTGGCTAGCCAATTCACATTCTATATCACAAAATGATCGAATATCAATTCTCCATTGAGGATGTATATCATCAAGACTTAAAGTAACATGTGGTGAACCCATGATCTTATTTTTCATCACGTGTGCACAAGGTAAACCCATGGTCTTTGAAAAATGACCTCTACATGTAGCTAATGGCGAATCAGATGTGGCCAACTCATATTGTTTGAAAAGCTCCTTAAGTGCAAAGATAGAAACATGAGTAAGAAGCTCCTTGAAGAAAGGAATGTGAAACTTATGTGGAATACGAAGCTTTTCGCTAGCAAGCTTCGTTTTGATTTTCTTTGTGTTGATTTTCAATGGCAAGACAAATTTTGTCTTTCACCTCACGAAAATTCCCAGTTGAAACATGAAGATATTTCTTGATCATTGCGTGTGCACCTTCAACCCTTGAAGTGACACGATTCCCGAAATGTGCATATTTTGACGTCCATGCATTAACAAATCTCTCCTTGAAAGGACGCCAAGTATTTCTAATGTAATTGACAATAAATTCCTTCTCTTTGTATTCAACTTCAATAAGACGCCAAGCTTCATCATATGCTAATTCATCCGGAGATTCCATCAAATTAGTCCAACTCGATAAAAAGGTACTCCAATCTTTTTCTTTTTCAAATTGAGCTTTACATTTTGACAAAATATTTTTCTCAATGTGCCATACACATAAAAGATGTGATGTTCTTGGGAAAACAACATGAATAACGTTCATTAATGCTAGCTCTCTATCTGATACAATCACCAATGGTTGCTTATCATCATCCAAAATCTTACCGAACCTTTGCAATGCCCAAACATAGTCTTCTTCTTCCTCTTTTTGCATGAAGGCAAAACAAGAATAAAATGAGCTATTGAAACTCGAAACTCCAACTATATCAAGCAACGACATCCTATATCTATTTGTCTTATAAGTACAATCCATCACAAAAACATTAGTGTAACTTTTAGTTAATGCAATTGAATATGGATGTGCAAAGAACAAATGAGTCAGACGACCATCTTTATCCCTCTTGATATCAAAAGTAAAATTACCTTTACCTAATTCTTCAAATAACGCTTCAATGACTGTTCGTCCTGATAAGATTTCCTTAGTCATGTTACCCCTTACATTATACAATGTCCTTGCTATTGCTTGAAGATTTGGATTATTTTGTCGAAGCGAAGAGAGTATTTGTCGTGGTGCAATGCCAGCCATAGTCATTTCTTTGATACGTGAAATCTCTTCTTCAGAAAAACGACGACAAGAGGGATGTCCCGGCATATCACTTGAAGGGTCGTGGTTATGGGATAAATTTTTTATCTCTACTTTCCAAGTTCCATCGACCTTTTTTTTCCCCCAAATTTCAAAAGGACAATTTATAAGGCGAGATGCCGTTACCTTTTTTCGTTGATCTATTGGAACACCATTACCGCGATACTTTCCACCTCTATCACAACCAATAATAACATAACAATCCTTTTTAGATTTTCTAATAGTTGTGGCATAACCTTGCATTACTGCTACATTACGAACACTACCAAGGAGCTCTTCCCGATTTGAAAAATTTTCTACTGATAATGAAAGTAATTTGTTAGGCCCAATAGTATCAGCATCATTCATTTTACCCATTTCTTTGAACATTTTATCACCTGTTACAGTGACAATAGAGCTACTAGGTGAGGATGGAATCTGAAATTTTTGTTATCTAAATTTAGTTCATTAATGGTGTATTTATAGCTTCAGAGTAAGGCCCAAAGAAAAATAAAATTTTCCAAACTCATACCCATAAAAACCCTAAACTTTGAATCCAAAGCATGTAATATCAACCACAAAGTAGATTCCTTCAAAAAACAAAAACAACAACAAAAAAGTAGAATAATACCTGAATCGTTGGTATTAGAGTTGGAAGACTCATATAACTTTGAGATTTGATCAATATCACTTGTGCTAGCCAAATTAATTATTTCATTCAGCTCAGAAATATCTTCGTCGGTAAGCTTCGACTTCGATTGCGAATCAGAAAATTTTGCATTGAGACCCATCATTAGGAAAGATAAAAAGAGAGAGAGAGAGGGAACGATTGAGGGGAGCTGAGAAGCAGAGGTCTCTCTGTCAACGAAATGGGTATGAAATGGGTTTAAGAGATGACCAAGTGCTGATGATAGACTAAGGGTAAATATGGAATTCAGTGAAATGTTTTTGCATTTAATGTATAAGTGGGGCCCAATGTATGACTTTAGTGGGAGGAAAAATATGTTTGGAGCGCGAGAGGCTAATTGTGGAGCGCGAAAATCAGCAGCCTAAAAAAATGAACTAATATATAGTATGTAAATATGACGTTATGGTTTGATTTTAGTTCACCCCACAATTAACTCAATAACTCGTGATCCGATCATTTTTTTTCTCGATAAATCGTACTGTTTTCAAAACATTGCATAAGATATGATTCATATCAAATGTATTTTTCTAAGAGTAATGCTATATTTCTCAAATCTAAATCCTAAAAACTCATTCCAAATAATGTGATAGGGGGTCCACTGAATGTTGATTGAAGGATTTTGAAATAACCCCACAGTTATCTCCAATCAAAATCTAATGATTCCACTATCATATCATTTAAGATGAATTTTTAAGATTTAAATTTGAAAAACACAGAAACTACTCTTTTTCCTAAACTCTAAAATTCTTAGGTGGGCCTGGGCTAGGCAGATTCGAAATAATATATATATTTTTAAAAGTGTCTATAGGTATCAAGCCTGGCCCAAGATACACCAGCCCGGCGGCAGCTCATATTCTCTCTCTCTCTCTCGAGACAGGGTTCCTCTAAAACCCTTGGCGAAAGCTTGTCTGGTTTTTCCTTCTCTCTCATCATCATCATCATCATCATGGTTTCAGATTTTATCTTCCAAGCTCCCAGCGACGAAGAGCTCGAAGACGAACCCTACAACCAAGAAGATGAAGATGACGATGTTGATGGAGAAGAAGAGGAAAACCTAGCTCATCGTCAAACGCAATCGCCATGGGACTTCGCTGCCTACTCTGAATCCGTCGCCGAAGAGCACGCTCGTCGTAGCACTACCTCCGTCGATTTCAAGATCTCTAAAGCCCTTCAGGAACGCTCTGTGCCGATTGCCACCACCACCACCACCACCACCACCGCCGCCAATGAAGACGAGTCCGATTCCGAACCGGACCTCCAAGTAAGGATCCCTTTGATAAAACTGAAAATTTTAAGCTTTTGAATTTACAGGAGTTTTAAGTATTCAAATAGACTGGATTCAATGTTTTTTTTTCGTTACTTCAAGTTTTCAGTTCATTTTTGGTTACTTTCTTCGGTTAAGTAGGAGTACACCTTAAACGCTTTTTAAGTATTGAAATAGACTTTATTCAATAGTTTTCTTCGGTAGAAAAATTTTCAGTTCGTTTTTGGCAAGCTTTTCAGTGAAGTAGTAATATTATCAGAAGCACTGAGAAAGATCAAGTGCTGGCACTTTTTCATTTTTCAGCACTTAATTGGTTATCAAATTTATCGCATAAAAAAAGTAGAAATTAAAGCTTAAATTTACATCTATGAAGAAGCATTGATGCTTTATTGAATTTTTAGGAGGATTATAGCCCCGAAGAAGTTGATGATGGAGTTAAAGCTGGTGGCGGTGATGTTAAGCCGTTCTTTGCACCTTCTGAAGGAGCTTCTTTCCATGCGAATTCGTTCATGGAGCTTAATCTCTCTCGGCCATTGCTTCGTGCCTGTGAAGCATTGGGCTACTCTAAGCCCACACCAATTCAGGTTTTCTTTAACTTCTGCTTCAATTATTTATTTATTTATTTATTATTATTATTTTGTGCATATTTTACTTGAAAATTTTCAGCCTGTTTTATTTAGGGGATTGCTATTCGCACTCCATGGATGAATCAATGCACTCCGTGGAATGCATTGACGGCATGTTGTTTCAGGAGTACCATGGAGTATATTTGTTCAATTTTAGAGTGGGAATAGCAATTTCCTTTATTTATTGCATTATCTCCAGATTGTAATTGAAGTTAAGGGTTTCATTTGTAGGCAGCATGCGTGCCATTAGCATTAACTGGGCGTGATATATGTGGGAGTGCCGTTACTGGTTCTGGAAAGGTAACTACTTACCTATTTTTTGTTGTAATTAGTTGGTAGGTAATCGCTTGGAATGCATTATTTGAAATTAAGCTGAGTTAATACATTAATATGGGCGAGCAGAAAAAATAAGCATCTAGTTAGTGGTAGTAATTTAGGGGAACCAATTCCTCTTATATGCAGACTGCTGCTTTTGCCTTACCTATGCTGGAGAGATTATTATTCCGTCCAAAACGTTTGCCGGCAATCAGGGTACTCATTCTTACTCCAACCAGGGAGTTGGCCATTCAGTAAGTCTTATTTCCTGTCAGATTTTGGTATTCGTTTCTGATAATTTGGTCCAATCGTACATACACAAAAAGTGCGTGCTATTCATTTTGTAGTGTCAATTGTATGATTCACATATGAATTGTGTATGCCTTAATGCGTTTTCCTGTGCTAGACTATGTTATGGATTCGGATAACAAAGTATTGATCCTGCTGTTTATACGTTGTTTGAAATGGATTTTACCGAATAAAATTTCAGTTTAGATGTGCTTGCATAATTGGTCAATTTGGTTACATTTGTTCACGTTGGCAATCAAAATAAATTCGTCATTGTTGCACTTTTGGAGGGAGGATCAGTTTGGTAGCTTAACCAAAACAATACGATGTTTTTCTCTTGTGTCTGGAATTTTTTTGATAAATATCTAGAGAAGTAGGACATTTGTTGATTGATTTGACAGGTTAGGGGTAGTGGATTGAGCTGCCAACAAACTGTCATTTAGAAACTAGTTGCAAAATCACTTGGAAGGAATACATTAGAGACTAGCAAAATCATGTAATAGGACTACAATTTCTTTTATCTAAAACATCTAGCAACTGTAAGCCCAAACTTCTTGTACACCTTTTGCTCTTTCACTCTAAACTTTTATTGAAAGAGTGTCTATGCAATGTTCTAAAAATCGCTAGGCGCTAGTTGGGCGGCAGAGGGGGGCATAACGCCTAGGGGCCTAGGCGGACGCCTAGGCAAGGCCTAGGCGGTTTTTTTTTTTTTTTATAAATAAAATTAATTATATAATAGATATATATATATATATATATACGAGTTATGTGGTGTTAATTAAAAATAACTATAGATTTGTGGTTCAAATAATATATATATAAAGGTTATGTGGTGTTTTTTGGAAATAAATAAAGATTATTAGAAGGTTTTAATATTTAAAAAACTATTAGGGATCTCTCCATAATTAACTTAAACTTTAAGTGTATATATATATATACTAATGTTAGGGTTTTTTTTCCAAAGAGTCGGACCAAAATAAGATTCTCTAGTATTCTCACCCTAGCCTGCCTAGCACCGCCTAGCCCGCCTAGGCCCCGCCTAGCACCGCCTAGGCCCCGCCTAGAGGCCGATTAATCTACTGGCCGATTTTCACAAACGCCTAGGGAAAATCTCGGTGGCCGGGCACCGCCTAGGCGCCTCCTAGGCGGCCGCCTAGGCCGATTTTTAGAACAATGTGTCTATGTAATGACTTACAACTATTTATTCTGACTGGATAACCTACACAATATCTCTTTTACGCAGCTCAAGCTTGCTTGTCATCTAGAGTTTTTTCTCTTGCTTGTGACCATATGTAGCTTATATCATGGTTCAGACCTAATTTATCTTCATGCTAGTTTTGTAATGGCCTAAAGTGCCATACAAAGGGATGGTGAGAATGAAGAATGGATTGGTGCAAAAAGGATTGCTCCGAATTGCTAATGAATAGAGTAGTTACTTAAAAATTTCCTACAAAGCTATCTCTGGTGGAAATATCAGTAGGCTAAACCATTTAGTTTGCGTGTTTGTTTATAGTTGATTCTCCTTGTCTGTAATACAAACTTTTGTAATCCCTTGCCTTATGGTATAAGTGGAGGGCTCATAGTTCTTTTACTTCTTTTGTAGAGATGATAGACGAGCTTAGTCAATAGTTTTTGTGTATATTTACTGTGTACATGGGAACACCCCTTTGGTGTCTTTAATATGTTTTTCTTTGCTTATAAAAAAATTGATTCTTCTTTTTGTATAGAAGAAGTTAATGTTTCTGTTTTTCTCTACTTTTTTCTTTCTTTCTAATAAGATATCCTTGTCTAGCTATCAATTTCCCACCACCAATAGTGGTTTTGGTTGGCAAGGTTGGGGAAAATTGAAGGTATAAGATATGTTTAATCTATGACCAACAATAGCGGGACTAAGATCGCAAATAACATGGAAATAGTGAAATTAATGGCCAATGATGACCGATTGTGAGGAAGGGAGATCAAAGAAGATATCTCAAAGCAAGAGTTGATTATCTCGAGAAACCTTTTGGGGATGTGTGATTGTTGAATACATAGTTAAGGAAAGAATTTCCAAGTGGCTAGCATGCTATTCCAGTGCTGTTTTGTATATTACCCTCGAAAGGATGCGAGATGAAATTGTTGGGGTGCCGAAATAAACTTTTAGGAGGACATTTTCCACATATTAATTTGGAGAACCATAAAATTATTGTAGGAGGGCATAGCGATTGTGTTTTTCCTTGGAGGACCAGAGCTCCAACCGAGGTGGCATATTTTGGCTAGATTGGTTTTAGGCTATGTTGCACGAAGCGGGGGCGGGGGCGGGAAAGCGCTAAACATTACGAGGTTTCAAAGGTTTCTTCGTGAGCGGGGCGGGAGCGGAAGCGGGGTTGGGAGCGGGGGCGGGGGCGGGGGACGTGACCAGTTTTAAAGATTCCTGCCTCTAAGGTTTTAGGAAAAAATTTAACCAAGGAACAGAAAAGAGGACACATATAAGACTAAAGTGGTGCTAGTGCTACATATGTAAGAGGTATGATAAAACCCAGCATCTAATGATGCCTTGTTTTGCTGGCGAGATACTTTTGACTCATGCTTTTGTCATTGTTTGGTATCCAGTGGGGGTGATGGCAAAGTGTTGTAGATCATTTATTGGATTCGAGAGGGCTCATCTTTGGGAGAGAGCTAAGGAGGGTTGGAGTGGGGCTCGTTTGTACTTATGGTGGTGTATATGGAGGGAAAGAAACTATCGATTTTTGATAGAGTGGAAACCCTAACTTTTATTTGAAGTGAAGATTTTTGATACCCTAGTGTACTGTATAATAAAATTTGATAAAAATGCGTAGATGATTAAACTTTTGAGAGCATTATGCCAATAAAACTTCTGTTCTCCTTTTGGATTACCTTGTTATTTTATTATTAATTTTTTTAACAAGTCGGTTTTCTGATTTTTGTCTCAACTTTTCTTACAGGGTTCATAGTATGACAGAAAAACTTGCACAATTTACAGATATCAGATGTTGTTTGGTTGTTGGTGGACTCTCATCAAAGGTTTGTTCGTGTATTTCGATACAGTATGTGTTAAGTTACCAACTACTCCAAAAGCTTAAGCTGTTAGAAAATGGGCCCAACAATGTATATCAAGCTTCAACACCCTCCCTCACGTGCAACCCCGACTTGCACGTGGAGAGCAAACAAACCAAACTCCATCATAGTGGAGACAAATAATAAAGTGCAAATATGCACAACAAATCGGGGATGGAGAGTCGAACCCAGGACCTCCCACAAACAAGGCTCTGATACCATGTTAAGTTACCAACTACTCCAAAAGCTTAAGCTGTTAGAAAATGGGCCCAACAATGTATATCAAGCTTCAACAGTATGTGCCTTATTTAATGTAACTCTTCAGATTGGAAGAACTGCTATCTCTATCTGTACTTTGCATATTTAGCTACTAAGCTACTCGGGGAAAGAAAAAGAAAAAGGTAAAACAAACACCCCTTTCCCAACACTCAAAAGAAATATAAATAATAGATAAAAAAATGACAAACATGCATCTTGAATAATAGCAATCCTTTGACGATGACGTGAACTTTTTGTTTGTAAATTTAAGTATTAGTGTCTTTTGGACTTTTTAATGCGATGTAAGTGTACATGCTTAATTCACTTCTCACATTGTGTACATCTAAGCTAAGTTAAATCAGTTCATTATTTTTTGCTTTTATCCTGGATTGTTGTTTTTATTACCCAGCATGTTACCCACCTGAGTTGTAGGTGTCCAGTGTGCACTTCGCACATTGTCCCAAAATATTTTTTTTGGTTGATAAAAGCGGAACTAGGAATATTGGTTTTGAGGTGGGGTGACACTATGGGGCGGGGGGTTGGTGGGGGCCGTGCATTACAATAGATTCTAGGTGCAAGGGGTAAAAACCGGACTTTCACTATTCATATTATGCAACATTTAACGTATGTAATCCCATTTTTATGTGCTGTTGACTTATTTTAGGTGCAAGAGGCAGCTTTGAGATCAATGCCAGATATTGTTGTGGCAACTCCAGGACGTATGATAGACCATTTACGAAATTCTATGTCCATAGATTTGGATGATCTTGCCGTTCTGATCCTCGATGAGGCGGATCGTCTTCTGGAGCTTGGATTTAATGCCGAAATTCGTGAACTGGTATCTTTTAACTTTGCTGAATTATCTATAGCAAACATGTATATACGACTTCCATATTCCATGTGTGTTGAGCATTGTAATTGCTATTTGCGCATATATTTACTATTTAGTGTATCTATGTATGTGACAATTATAATTTTGTAATTTCTGTTTACATTAATTTTTCAATTTAGAGTAGTGCCTTGCGTTTTTTAGTCACAATTATTAACAGAATTATGTGTTTTTTGACACTTTATTTTAAGAGATTTGGTTACACTCAGAAACTCAGAGCGATACGCCTGGCGATGCATGTTTCTGTACAGTAGTGTACATTTGATTGCTACCTTGGGATGTGTTAGTGAGGATAAAATAACTTTGTTTTTCCCCATCCTCTTTCGTTTGAATCTTTTTTCGTGATACTTCATAGTATTATTTAAAAAGGGCAGCCCAGTGCACGAGGCTCCCGCCAGTACAAAATGTTGGGATGTGTTTGTCCACACGAAATTGTTAAGAACCAGTGGTTAGGCTTGAAGTATGGTTGCATACATGTACTCCTTGGTGATGCAGGAAACCTAAAGGAGTTAACTGTAGGAGCGATCAATTAGGGATCGATTGGTGGTAAGGAAAAAAAAAACAGGGGACTGAATAGATCCTTGAATCTATATGATCATGGTTCCAAGGAAGAAAGGAGATTATTGTTCAGACGCAGGTTGATTATGCTACGTAGAATTAGTGGACTCATCTAGTTAGACAAAAAGGCTAATTGATGTGGGACTGCCTCAAAATTAGGAAGCCAGAAGGGACGATTAAAAGCTAAATAGAGTGGAAATAATGAATGAAATTATATCTCTAGGGACAGTGAGAACACTGACTGGCATGGGTAGATGAAGGAATCAGAGAGCAAAAGAGAATAGGACAAGAGAAATGGGGTGGTAAAAAACTTGGGGTGTATTCGTGAAGTTGAATTTAGCACCGGAAATCTGAGTGCTGGATTATTGGGGCTTTATGTCCAATGTCAGTTATGTGGTTGCCTGGCGTTTTGACAACTCTGGGTTAAATCGTGAAATTTACTTTTCCTTTCTCAACCAAACAAAAGGATGGAAAGATCCATTCCTTTATCAAGATTAACCTCTTTTTTTCTTCCCCTTACCTTCCATCTCTTTTTTCTTCTTTTTTTCATCTCTCCTACAAAATGGAGTTCTACTAGTTCGATGTTATTTACAAGAAAGTTATAGAAAACTTCAATACTGACGCTGACGCATATCAATGCTTTTACCGAGAAACTCTATGGTTGCTGTAGAATTTTGTCTATTCAAAAGTAGGCTAAGCTTGACTTAAGAACTCAAATGCACCTGCGCTAAGAAAAACCTATCATTCGAAATCAAACAGAAAGGAGTACACAAAAACGTCAAAATACTTTTTCATAAGAATAACAAAATTCAAAGAACTTTCAGCTGATCTCAATGTGGCTGCTTTCCGCAATTGAATCACTTGCTGTGGAATAGGTTGTTGGCCTATGTGATGTCTTCTCAAGCAGGGGAAAAGGGTGTAAATCAACAAGACATTGGTTGATCTTTTTTATAATTCACAGCAATTTTAGACTGGTATATATATATATATATATATATTTTAAATTGGTATTGGAGTTTAGAATTTGTTTTTTATTTGTTGTTTTTTGCAGGTTAGACTGTGTCCTAAACGTCGACAGACCATGCTATTTTCAGCTACTATGACCGAACAAGTTGATGAGCTAATCAAGCTTTCTTTGACCAGACCCTTACGCCTATCGGCTGACCCCTCCACAAAGAGGCCAGCAACGTTAACTGAGGAGTAATTTCCCTGTTACCCTAGCATGTTGGAACTTGTTAAAATTAGTGATGACTAGATTGATGATTTTCCCCCTTAAAAGTTGTTAAGAGCTAAGGCTTATATTTGAAACAATTTTATTAGAGTGGTAGCCACAATTCTTTTTGTTTTTGTACTTTCATCCAATTTTTGTCTAGTTTATGAGGGACTATGACCGCTTGTGTGCAGAGTGGTTAGGATACGCCGAATGCGTGAAGTTAATCAGGAGGCAGTTCTTCTTGCATTGTGCTCCAAGACATTTACGGCCAAAGTGATTATTTTCAGGTTTTTACTGATGCCAAACATTTTCAGATTAATTGTCTTCATGACAAAATTTTTGTCTGTTGTATTGAGTTGTAATGTATCTGAATGATCACCTTTTCTTTTGTTGTTCTCAGTAAGAGAGAAAAAACACAACAGTGAAAGGACTGCACATTTACAGTTCATACATTTCAAGTTGCAGTTCATATGATATTTCTTGACCTTTATTTGACTGTAGCTAATGTAATATGCGATGTAAATTATATAATTGGATAATCCTGTGGGATGTGTGTGACCCCACTGCTGATTTGGCAACCTTGATGTTTATGTTGCATATATAACACAAGGGTCATGGTCAATTTCTGTAAGTTTCTAGGTAGACCGTTTGGTGCATCAGGAAAATTAGGAGACATCTGGGAAGATGCTTATGGACATTCTATATCATGAGCCTGTTCCAAAATATACGGTCAAGTAATAGTCGTATTTTGGGAGGTTTAGCATTTTCCATTTTAGCCTTGCAAAGTGACATTTATGTTTTCTTGATTAGGTAAATATAGTTGTAGAAAAGAAAAGATAAAAAAGTGAAATGTGGACCTAATCCCATTTGATCGTGAATTTTTTGATTAATTTGTTTCCTTCTTTCACTGATTTACTCTCCGAGACTTCAGCCAAATGAACTTACATCTCCATTGACAGTGGAACAAAGCAGGCTGCACATAGGTTGAAGATTTTATTTGGACTAGCTGGCCTTAAAGCTACTGAGCTTCATGGAAATCTCACCCAGGTCCAGCGTCTTGATGTGAGTTCGCATTTTGTTTTCCTGGGTTTTCAGGTTCAAAAAGCCTATTTAGTCAAGTTGTCCCATTAAGATGTTAGAAGTTATTGGAGCTGTGTTTGTTTTTCTTTATTTGGATTCTGATTTGTATTTTTGGAATCTCTTACACAAGTTTTTCTGTGTAGGCTTTGGAACTCTTTAGGAAGCAGCAAGCAGATTTCCTGATTGCAACTGATGTTGCTGCTCGTGTAAGATGAGACTCTTCAATCCATACCTTTAGTTATTTGGGTCACTGTACTCCACCCCCGGTTGGGATAGTTTCTATATTTGGGAAAAACTAGATTTTTTTTCGTAATTCTATTTTTGTTAATGAGATTCTGAGAATGTTTTGTACGTGTATGGGTCTCATTATCTGACTGAATTTTTGCAGACCTTCATTTTGTAGTTGTGATGTTTCCTGGGTCTGGTGTGCTCACAAAGAGTTCAACACAAAATTGATGGTGTTAAATTTGATTACTGTTGATGACATCTTTATATGTGATTTATCTTTTGTAGGGACTTGACATAATCGGTGTTCAAACAGTTATAAACTTTGCATGTCCACGTGATCTTACTAGGTAAGTAACTCCTCCTTTTTTTATTCTGCTAATTTTTTTGGGTTATGACAGTTTTGCCATTTATTGGTTTTCCAATTGTCTTTTTTACCAATTCAACATGTGAATATATTTGTTCTGCCTTTTCCGTTGTGCATGTGCTGACTAAGGTTTCCTCTGTTTGGTCTAATATGCATAATGCATTGCTTGGGGTTATAGCATTTTGTCCCAAATAGTCGGTGTTTTGAGTGATTCTTCGAGTTCATTTCTTTATTGTGGCAGATTTTACTCAGGGTTAGTGCGTTCTTTTGAGTTTTGACTCTTATTATCTGTTCGTTTTTTTTTTCTTTCACAGTTATGTTCATCGAGTCGGTCGCACAGCAAGAGCTGGAAGAGAGGGATATGCTGTTACATTTGTTACAGATAATGACAGGTCTCTCCTAAAAGCCATTGTAAGCATTGCATCCTCTTCATTTGAATTTCACTCCTTGTGGGGTCTTTTTTTGTTTTATGTGTATGTTCCTGACAGAGAGACTTTTTGAAGTTTGTCTCAGTTATATCCCGGATTGTTTATCTCAGAAAGGGAAAACCATATAACATTACAAAATCCAATTCCTCACTTCCATTCAATTGACGTTTTTGAAAAAAATGACAAGCTCTTGGTTCACATCCAGTGTTTATCAGTTTTTGGAGGTTGGGTGTTCGACTCGTTATGAGAAAGCCCATGAGTGGAGTGAAATAGGGGGCTAAATATGAAGTGGGGCTGGGTACAGCATGATTTTGTTTTAGAAAATAAGTTTGGACTGCTTAACTGGCAATTTGCAATTAGAGGTAGTAGTGCATGTGATATAAGTTGCATTTCAGCTTCAAATGTCGCTGCAGTCTCATTTATACTTTATTGGAAGAAAAGGGGAAAAATTACAATGCCATTTTAGTAGCCCAGATATGTCACTGCTTTTAAGTTCTTCTGAAGGGTGGTCCCAGATATGAGCTTTATGCCTTGTCACATGTAATAGAATAAAGCTTCAACTGAGAGCCTCTTTTTGCTTGTGTAACCGCCAATATTGTTCTTGACCTACCATTCTGAAAAGACCAATGGCCACATGGCTGGTGGACTCCAGGAATTTTCAAGTGTCAATCCAACTCTGCTTGATTTGTATATTGAAGCTCATAGATGCTGAATCTGATTATCTGCACATTCTGGTTTTATGCAACAGGCTAAGAGAGCTGGTTCAAAGCTGAAGAGTAGAATTGTTTCAGACCAATCAATTACTAAGTGGTCTCAGATAATTGAGCAAATGGAGGATCAAGTGGCTGAGGTTCTTCAAGAAGAGAGGTTTGCCTCTCTTTCTTTTTTCCTGGATTGCAAGAAGAGATTCTCTCAACTCATTGTTTTGTTTATTATCTGATTTCTCTCTTGTAAATGTCCTGTGCACTGACCTTTATTATTTTTGGATATTTACTTTTGCAGGGAGGAAATGGCATTAAGAAAAGCTGAAATGGAAGCAACAAAGGTTTTCCACACTACTCTCCACATTATACAAGTAGATAATCTAACTAAACCCAACTGAACTTTTAATAGTCCATTGGCGAAACACGAATCTGCGCTTTGGTTTGTTGATTGGCATTATTAAGAAGCTTGAAATTGTTGTTATTTCCAAAGCCAGTGTTTTTGCATGTTTTGTCGCTATATAGCAATACCTTCTGTCAAGGCAACTTATAGGTAAAGTTTTATGGGTTGATTTGTGATAAGTCCATTTTATGGTACTTTTTAAGCATCAGGTCCAACTAGGAAAATATTTAATAAAAGGTCCCAGTGCATTTCTGTGGACAAAAATACCCTTGTATTCATCGTCTCTCCATCTAACCTAGCTGCCACCTTCATCGTGTCCTAACCCTAGCCAAACTAGGGGTGTTCAAAAACCGAACCAAACCGACAAACCGAACCGATCGGTTCGGTCGGTTTTAATTTAATTTGTGCAGTGCGAAACCGAACCGAAAATTTACACACTCCCAACCGAGCCGAACCGAAAACGATCGGTTTTGTCAAAAACCACACCGAACCGAACCGAACCGAACCGAACCGAACCGAACCGAACCGAACCGTTTACACCCCTAAGCCAAACCATCCCCTCATCCAAAAACATGAACCATAACCCCACCCCGAATAAGTTCTGCCCGCCAACTACCTCCTCCGACAACCCTTATTCCCTTCGGCCATGATCGCACGAACAGCAACACCGATAAAAACTTCTTTGCAACCACTTCATTTTCGGAGCCAACCTCCTCCTAGAACAACATTATGCGATGTGTTGTGCGACAAAGGTTGGGAGAGTGTGAGAGGATAGCAATGTAGTAGCATAAACAGAGAAATAAAAAGCAGAAGATGGCATAGATCGAGGCGAAAAGGCTGTTTAGACTTGTAAAAACTCAGAGTGAGATCTAAGCAAAACATCCACTAAGCCCTCCAGCATTTCAATTTGATTTTGTAGTCAGTGCATGACGTTTTTGAATTCGTTTCACCAACTCCAAGGCGATAAGGGGTTGTTTTTTAAAGTTCTCAGTGCATTGAATTATTTGTGAAATTCCGGAAAGTTTGTTAAACTTCACAAATTATGCAACACAACCCAATAATCCATATCACCATCAATTCTAGCCTCTCCAAATCCAAACAAGCCATAAATGCCCGTTGAGCACATTCTCCTCTATGTTTATTTCGATCTTAACTAGGCTGACTTGTCGACGGCTCCTGCTTCGACTCATTATGTGTTTGTTGTTCGATGGTAAGGTGACGGTGGAAGCCACTGGTGATGGAAATGCGCTTTGATCGCAATTTGAACTCAATCTGAAAGCGACGGTGATGGTTTTTTTGTTGTCAGGGGCGATCTGATGATGGTGGGTGGCAGCTAGGGTTTGGTTTGTTGGAAAACTTTACAAATCATAAAATTAGTTAATGGGTTAAAGGACCTTATCTTTCAAAAGTATCCATATGAGAACCACTTAATCTAACTACATGTTATTTAACCACATAAGTTCATGATTGAGGGATTTACCGCTAAAATTTTGAAGTTTTATTAATTGAATATAATTACACCATTCCGTGACTTCACAGGCTGAAAATATGATTGCGCATAGAGATGAAATTTATTCACGCCCTAAAAGAACCTGGTTTGTGACCGAAAAGGAGAAGAAGCTAGAAGCAAATGCAGCCCAGGTAATTTTTTGTTCTGTGTTGGCTGTTTATCCATGTTGATAGCTTTACTTACTAGAGTAAAAACTTGTCCATTAGTTGGCATATAAGTTGCTTCGAATTGAATGCTTTCTCAAGAACATATATAGAGGTTGAAATTTGCCTGTCAATTAGGTTATTGTCTATTTACTATATTTGTGTGTGTGTGTGCGCGTGCGTGCTTGATAAGGTGGTTCAAGTTGATATTTTTATTGGTTTCTTAAGGTCAAGTTTTAATTGAAGCTTTATGTAGCAATCAGAATTTGCTAACCTAAATATTTCGTCAATGAAATGATCAAGTTGTTTTTAAGGATTAGTTTTGTATGAAAAGTGTTTTTTTTTTTTTTTTTTTAAATCTTGTTAACTTTTTTAAGCAATATTGCTAACTATTCGCTGATGGAATTATCAAGTTGTGGTTATATGGCTTTATCCTAAATCAAATTTGTGAATCATAGTTCTCTCGCAATGAAAGAGAACTTTAATGGAGCCGCACGCGCACTTAGTGTGTAGGGAGTACTTTAGTGCGCCTTAGTGCTTTTGTGCAAGACTTTGTTAATGTTTAATATTAATTTGCTTGCTTGTGGCTTTGTTGAAAGTTGAATTGCATTGTTTATTATTATGCAAGTAGTTTATGTGTATATTGTGTCTTAATTAGAAAAAAAATAGTGGTACAATAGTTTGTATATAGTATAGTAGTAATATATAAATGCTATATAAAATATATTTTTAGCATTTTTATATAAGTACCCCCGCCGCACTCGCACTCGTGTTTTTGAGAAAATTGCCGAACTCCCCGCACTCGCGTCCCCGCATCCGCACTGGTGCTTCCTTGACTATGGGGCTAGCAGTTTGTCAGCAGTTTGCAGCTATTGGTGTGATCTCTCTGTAGTTATTTTGGTCTTTTAATTTTTGTTCTGTGATAGTATGGATGGTGGCAGTAGTTTTTGTGAGGTTTTTTGAGAGGTTTTTTTCTTTGTCAGTTTTGGGAGTTGTGGAATGGCTAGTCATGGGGTGTAATTTCTCTGATGCTCTTTGTATTTCCTTTGATGGCTTTTCTCATGGCCTTCATGGCTTAGTCAATACAATTCTTTTTGCTGTTAAAAAAAAAAAGAAAGAAAGAGAACATGAGCTGTTGCTTGATGCAACGTTTTTGAGCTGTTCCTCTTATATCTGTTTCATTTTAAGAATGATTATATCTGTTTCATTTTAAGAATAAAACAAGTTTCAATATTGTCAGATCGCAAAGCCTAGAATCTTTGTTCAACCTAGAACTACGAAGTTACAAGTTTTCTTGACTAATTCCTCAAAAAAAATCAATTCTCGATGGCATGTTCCCCCAGAATTTGGGTTTGTGCTGAATGTTCTCTTGTATCTTTTCCTGATACCTTTCTTACTTTATAGAGGAGAGAATATAGTTTCTCACATTTCCTAAAAGCTGTCTACATGATTGTATGAATTATGATCTTAAAAATGCGTATACTGTCTTAGTAAAACTTCAATCTTCTTGATAGTGTTTGGCTGAAACATAACTCTGATTCGTTGCATTATGTTCAATTTCTTATTCATGTTGAGAAATCTTGTCTTAAAGTTTTTAGTCCAGCAACTATTGACTTGGTGGTTACTGGCATTTCCTTGACAGGAATCTGGGGACAAAGGAAAAAGTTCTCGAAATGTGGTTATCAGTGCCCAACAAGCCGAGGACCTCAAGATGAAGGAAAAGAGAAAGCGAGAGCGTGAGGTGATTATTCTTGTGCACTTGATTTATGTGTCCCATCCGACAATACTTTCTAGTTGAAGTTGTTAACATGATTCTTTTTTGTCTGCTGAATTCTGTTGATAGAAAAATCTGCCCAGGAAGAAACGGAGGAAACTAGAAGCGGCTAGAGAGATGTTGGAGGATGAGAAGGAAATGGGAAAGTTAAATGTATGTTTCTTCCCTTTAGCTGTCTTTCCTACCATATTTACAATGAGTCCCATATTCTGAGGTATATGCCTTTTGTAGTAACATAGATTGGCCATTTACTTGACAATTTAAGAGATTCAAATCATTAATTTAAGCCCAATTGGTTGCCTTTCAATTGTACTCTATCTGCGGTGTCTCTGCGAGCATGTATGCATTCCTTACTCTATTGGAAGTGTCAATCGCTAATCTACAGAAAGAACATTTATTTTACCTTCTTGGTCAAGCAGGCTTTAAGTTGAATTTGACAGATACTATTTAAAAATTCTCAGGAGAGTGCAAAAGACAATAAAGAAAAAAGCGGAATTTCCCTTGTTGATCTGGCATATCGAAGGGCAAAGGCAGTAAAGGCTGCAAAGAAGGCAGTAGATTCTGGAAAGATAGTGAGAAAGACAGAAAAGAAGTCGAAACATCCATCCAAAATCACTCAATCAAGGACAGAAGAGATGCAGGAGCTGTTCCAGAGTGACATGAGTGAGAAAAAGCAGAAAAGAAACGGAGGTGGAAAGAAAAAGTCCTCATTCAAGAGCAAGTCAAGGTATGAATCCGACTAATTATTTTATTTTATTTTTGTTCTGTTATTGAGGCAGTGTGTTTCTCAATAGAATAAAGCTATGATTCCCAAATTTGAATCCAAATTTGGTTCCCAAATGCTTTACCGGTTGTACCACCGACCACGGCCACACCATGTGGTACAACAGTTGATAGCATTGGTGAATCGAAGTTGGGATTTAAATTTGGGAAGCGTAGAACAACTCTTCTCAATATTTTTTTTTCTTCCCTTTCCACATGTGGCTTATTCTAAGGTGTTAACTTGGGATGTTCAGATGATACTGTACCCTAGTTAGGGGTGTTAAGAAACCTTGATTGGGACCTATGATAGCTCAAAAATACCGAATATATCTGTGTGTTTTCCTCTTCCTTTTATAATGGTTGGGCAAGTGGATTACACGGTGTCTGGTCTGGGCTACCGACTAATATTTGTTCATGCCTTGTTTTGCTTCATTATATCATGTTCAAAGATGATTTCTCATGAAGATTTTGATTTTCATGTGGCAGGTACAAGCGGAGATAGCAACATATGTAGTTTGTCCAGCTTTACTGTACAACGGAGGTACTGCATCAGAACGTTTGGGGATGGATGGCAGGGCTCCATAATCTAGTTTCCATCGCTTAACTTAAAACAAGTTGTAGCTAAAGAAATACAAAAAATTGTAAGACTCAGTACGTATGTGCTGAGCTCTCTTATGTATAACATTAATTATTGTGTGGGGGCTTTGTTGCCTTATCCTCCAAATTTTGTTTTCTATATAATTTATTGTTTAGCAGCATATGCGTGCACAACTGGTTTCTTTTTCTGGACCTGAATTATTTATTTATTTATTTATTTTTATTATTTGGACCTGAAATTAGCAAATTGCGTAACAACACATACCGTTCTTGTAAAATTGATTATTATGATCTCATTCAATCTGGGTTATCTCTTCGTTTCTCAGTGTCACTCTTCTTTACATGAAATTTTTGTCTGCAACTTGCATCATACCAATGCTTTGTGGATTTAAAGAAAGAAATAAAACAAGAAAGAAAACCATCTAACATTTTATTGAGTGATTTTTTTTCCATGTCAAATGATATTAAGAACTTAAGTTAGAGCAATGGTATAGCTTTGTTGGTAAAAAGGCATTTTATGCCACGCTCATATTAGTGTTCGAACTTTCCCTCCTCCCTTGGGCCTTGATACTCGTGTTCCCGCACGAGATCACTACAAAAAAAAAAAAAAAAAAAAAAATCTAAAAACAAAACAAAAAAACAAAAAAGTTTAAAACTTGTATGGAGTAATTTTAACTTGATAAAAGATGCCTCCTCCCCTGGGCCTTGATACTTGTGTCCCTGCACGAGACCACTAAAAAAAAACAAAAACAAAAACAAAAACAAAAACAAAAAAAACAAAACAAAAAAACAAAAAAGTTTAAAACTTGTATGGAGTAATTTTAACTTGATAAAAGAGGAAGGAAGGTAACTCATAAATTTAAAATTGGTAATTTACTTTTTCAACCTATTTTCATTTGTTATAGACTTATAGCACTATTGAACATTGCATAAAAATACAGGGGATTTTGTCTTTTTGCTTCCCATTTCTTTTGTTTCATTTTTGGTCACTAATCCGCAAAACCAAACAAAAGCATTACGTAGCATAGAAACAAGAGCTGAAGAAATGAAGGTATAAACTATAAACTATAAACTCATGAAATAGATTAGCATGAATAATCACTTGAGAAACAATCCAACTTTCCATTAGGCAACCATGTTTGCCAATGCAATTTCACTCAGGACAATATGAATTGTGCCAAGTCATTCAAGGAGTTGTTGGAAGAACCACCTTCCCTCACACAAATCTCAATCTTTTCCTTCAATTCAACCACCCTTTTTCTCATTTCCTCTCCTTCTCTTTCCACCATTACCCTTCTCACAGCTCTCTCTATTTTCCCTCTTTCCAACTCATGCTCCAACTCAATACCCACCCTCCAAACATGACTTAACAACCTTGCATTCACTTTCTGGTCACCAAAACAAGGCCAACATACCATAGGAACACCTTCACAAACACTCTCTAATGTTGAATTCCACCCACAATGGCTCCAAAACCCTCCCACTGAACCATGTCCCAAAACCTTCATTTGGGGTGCCCATTTCACAACATAACCTCTTTCACCCACTATTTCCTTAAACTCTTTAGGCAATAGCTCTTGCCATTCTGAACCAAGCACCGAACCGGGTCGAACCACCCATAAAAATGGTTGGTAACTATTGGCTAGCCCCCAAGCCATTTCACTTAGTGATCTTTCATCCAAAGAAGCTAAGCTTCCCAAGCTCACATAGATGACTGATTTAGGGGCTTGTTTGTCTAGCCATTTAATGCAATCATTGTCCTCTTCTAGCAAACTACTAGAAGAGGTTGGAGCAATTTTGTGCAGAGGACCAATGGAGAAAAATGGATTAATGTTGCATTGTTGTTTGAGCTTTTGTAACGACGAATACTCGAGGAAATCCATGGTGTTCCAAATAGCAGCCGAAGATGATCTTATAGTGCACAAAATTTGGAACATTACTTGCAAAACTGCTTCTAAAGATCCAAAGTCTGTAAGTGGTAAATCCTCGTACCTAAGGGGATGAAATCCGGGCACAATGTCCTGCAATATAGAATCTGAGATCCCAAAAAGCCCAATTAGTAGGAATTTAAAAGAACGTCGGTGTAATTTCTGTTTATATGAGGGAGGTCTCTCTAATCATTTTTAGAAACATAGTTTGAGTCTTGCCACTACTTTGTCCTTTACAGTAGTTGGTTAACCTAATCAAATTTGTAAATGATGATAAATATCTCCAATTGTTACCTTGTTCAGTGCTAATCTTGTTACTATTTGTTTTCTTGTTCGAATTGAGGATTTAGAGGGGGGAAAAAAAAAAAACACAACTATTCTTATAATTTTTCTCAGATAAAATGAAGGAAAGTGACTCACCAAATTAAAATTTTGAATTCATCTTTCATCTAATTTTCTTTAAGTAATGATAGGGTTATCAAATATGTATCCAAAGTTTGATTTCCCACCCGCGTGGTAGCGGATGCGCATTGCATTACAGTGGAACCACCTAATTTCATCGAAATGTATTTTTGTTAGTCTCGTCACACGTTTTGGAACCAAACTCGAGATAAAGATTCGGAACCATAACATTATTTTCCTTTCTTCTTATTCGTAAAATCCACGAACCAAACAAAGCTTTAAACATGTTCTATAATCACTTACCTCGGAATGGAACATGCCCTTGTGCTCTGAGCTGAAGAATGAAGTCATAACCTAGCACTGAGGTTGCACCACCAGTGTGTAGGACTATGTGTAGAAGATTAAGATCATTGGCCACACCTTGTGAAAAGTGCATGGCAACATCGTAAATAATGCATGAAATCTGATCATGTGGTTCTTGTTGTTCCATCATTTGAACCAAGCTTTCTTCGAGTGGTTGTTTGCAGTTTGTGTTGAGTTTGGTTAAAATACCAAGGAGATCATCTCCGGAGGAGACATGATTATTATTGGTTAGACCATCTGGTAGGGGTAGAAACGTCAATTCGGGATAGTTGGAAGGATTAGGAGAGTTGAATTTGGGGTGTGCTATGGTGATGGTGAAGCCCATGGAGTGAAGAATGGTACCCAATTGAAGCATAGGAGTTATGTGTCCTTGGAATGGACATGGCACTAGCACCACCCCTCTTCCCCTTTGTTTTCCTTGTTCTCCCATCTCTCTCTCTCTCTCTCTCCTTAAGTACTTGTTAGTGTAGGTGTAGTGTACAATGCAGCCTTGTTCCATGTTGGTACCGAGCATCAAAATGTCCGGTATTTAAATGTCAGCGATGCATACTGAAAACTTGGGAAAAAGTTGGAATAGGACAGTCAGTGGCGGATCCAGGAATTTGTGTTAGGGGGGTAAGTTTCATTTGGGGGTTTTGGGCAGTGCCTCCGAGAATTTTTTTGGGTCATTTATACATATTTTTATTTTAAAGTGAGACAGAGAGTCGAACGAGTAGTTGTAACAAATTAGATTTAGGCATTGTTTATCTCCTGAGCTGAATAAGGGGATATAACTCTTCCCCTTCACTATTAATAGGGACTTTTAATGTCACACTGTCACACACTAGTGGATATTATTATTAATCCTGCAAAGTAATGTTATTCTTATTAAAAGACCTTCATGTAAGGAGTGTGCAAAGATCCTTTTTAAAAGACACATTGTTATTGGTTGACAGGTACCATGTAGGCAACATGATACTCTCAAGATACCCAAAAACTTCTCTTTTTGCTGGAATACCACTGATTAACCAAAGACGGACAATACTTGACAGATGGGCGGTTAATTTTAACATATATGTAGAGATTTATATGTAGTGTGACAATCAAATTTGTCCAAAGTCTTGAAATGACAGGCTTGTGGCAAAACAAGGCAACAATGATAAAAATTAACTTTTGTGTGTGTGTGTGTGTGACTGAGTTTGTTTGTTCTTTGTTTGGATAGGATGTTTCGGCCGTAACTTTTCTTGGATTGATGATCGCTTGGATTTGGTGATTATGGCCTCCCAAAAATTATTTCCTTGGATTGAGCAGTAATAGTACAAAAAATATGCTGGTGCAAATTTGGCCCGGTTCTCACAGCATCTCCTTTGCAGTACTTGAGAGCATAAATCTATTAAATCACTTGTTTCGTTTAATTGAGGATGTATTATATTTGCTCAGCATTTATTTTTCTCATTTAATTCTACGTCCTCACTTTATACTCTTCATTTTTTTTTTTTATAGAGTTAGGGTGTGTTTGATAACCCAATTAAGTGGTGAAAATGAAAGTTTTTCGTACTTAATTTTTTTCAGTGCGTTTGATAATAACCACTTAATTGAAAAGGCTGCCAAAAAATCACTGAAAGCTTTAAGTGAAAAAATTCTGCTAAAAATAATCACTGAATACAGTCTATTTCAGTAGTTGAAACACTGTTCTTAGTATTACAAATTCAATCACTTAAAATGTTCCGTACTTAGAATTCAGCACTTAATTTTCAGTACTTAATTTTCAGTTTTATCAAATGGACCCTTAGTATTAAATTTAATCTACTGTAAATTTATTGTAATAGATCCAATGTATAAAACATTTTAGTGATAGGTCCATATTTTTATTTAGTGACCAAACCACCCGTAGAACTCATAAGAGGAATCATTTTTATTTAAACTCACCCAAAATCAAGAATTTTTAAATTTTGAACACCATATTTACATAATATATATAGAATAGGGCTCTCCAGTAGGTGTTAAAACGTGGGTCTCATGCGCGTGTCCTTTTGAGTAAAAAATTTGGACCATCCGTCGCTTGTTCACACTCCTCCCACATTCAATTTACAAGAAAAACAGTGAACCCCGTCAACCAAACCCAAATCAAATGAGAAGACTGGAATATTGACCCAAAGTCACAATCTCTCTCTCTCTCTGTCTCTCTCTCTCTCTCTCTCATCTGTTATCTGTTGAACACACCCAACTTACCCAACACTCAATTCATTCCAACATACATCTTGACCAAATGTATATATATATAGAGAACACATTTGCTCACCCTGGGTGACGCTCACCCAGGCATCCCATTGGCCAATGCAGTGGGACCAGGGTTACTTTATTCCTGGGTCCCACTGTATTGGCCAATGGGATGCCTGGGTGAGCGTCACCCAAGGTGAGCAAAAATGCTCTATATATATATATATGTATATATATCAAATACATCAAAAAAATTCATTCAAAAAACCAACACCCAACTCATTCAAAAAACTAACACCCAATTCATTCTAATAAACATCTTAGACCCAAAAAAAATAAAATTCCAAAAAACATCAAAAAATTCATTCAAAAAACCAACACCCAATATTTCCATGTCATCCATTTTTTTTTTCTAAACCTGTATTATACTCCACATTCACCCCTATTTTATTTTATTTATACTCCATGTCAATTGAATTTCTAAGATTCACAATAAGGTTGTTCAAAAAAAAAAAAAATTTCACAATCAACAATTGACAATCAAATAATCTATAAAAGGTACCAACCCCTACAAATCTAAGTTGTAGAAAAAAATTGCTAATCTTGAAGAACATACAACACAATTGGAGTTGTTTGTTCAGGGGAGTTGTTTGTTCAGGGAAACACTTTGGAGATTTAGGTGGCCAATGGTAGTAGAAGGCTGAGATGAGGAGAGATGGCGTCATAGGCGGTGGTGGTGGCTCTTCCTCCATCATGGGCGGAGTAAGCGGCGGTCCAAATCACAATCTAGTGAGTTGAAGAGAGAAAGCATGGAAAGAGATGACTTCAAGTAATCACATCATTATTTCTTGACTTTGGACGGAGAGAGGGATGGAGACTGAGACTGAGAATCCTGGCCAGGAGAGCAAGAGGGAAAGGAGAGAAAGATACGAGAGATTGTGACTCTGGGGGTCAACATTCCACAGCCTTCTCATTTTGATTTGGGTTTGGATGGTGGGGTGTACTATTTTCCTTGTAAATCTCATGTGGAACTTGGGAGGAGTGTGAACACGTGATGAATGGGGTCCACATTTTTACTCAAAAGCACACCCGTATGAGACCCGCTTTTTAACACCCGATTGCCCAATGTGGACATAATACACCAGATTGCTCAATCTGTCACCGCTCAAAACCGTGACAAAGGTCATTTGTTACCGTTCCGACCGTGACAATTTATGGGGTGACAAATAATTTTGTCACCATTAGAACCATGACCAATTCTGTTTGTCACTGCCCATTTCTGTAGCCCTAAAAGGGATAATTACCTTCAATTTGTCACCGCTTTAAACTGAGACGAATTTTGTCTCCTCTCGTACTATCACAGATATGGTGACAATTCTGGAAAACAAAAAAAAAAAAATTTGTAAGAAAAAACTTTTTTTGTCACTGTATAAAACGATGACAATTTTGAAAGAAATTGGAACAAAATACTAGAAAAAAATTGAAAAAAAAGCTTGTCATACAATTACAATTCAATATGATTTACCTATAATCACAAATTGCAAGGTTACCACAAAACACCAACAAAAAGTGCACTAATCCAATACAAATCTCACAAAGTGCAATCCAATACAAAGTCCACTAATAAATACCAACACACAGTATTCCAACTCGAAAAAAAATATGAAGGAAAATTGAACTACGAAATATCAAAGCACAAAAATAAAATTGAGCTTGTGATTGGGTAGTTTTTGCTTCTATCTATTGTTATTTTATCTTCATCAAGTTTTTGCATCGGTCTCGAGGGTGGACTGCCATTCGGTAAGTCAGGTCAGCACCATTTCCAAGCTTTACCACCTGAAATAAAAGATAATTGAAGGCATAAATGTCTTCCCAATACATGGGCAAATATTTTGTTGATGCTATGAAGCACGGACACTCCGACACGATACGACAGGACATGGACACACTAACATGATCAAATTCTTAAAAAATTGCACGTCGACACTCCAATAAAAGTGTCCATGAAGTGTCATGTCCGTGTGTCGGACACGATATGACACGCGATATGTTACCTTCTTAATTAGAAGTTTCGGTGCTTCCTAGTGTTGATGGAACCACTACAACCAAGGCTCAATCATACGTGAAAACATGCAACACTACATCAAATCCAATAAGTTAAACAATATAAGGGTCTATACCAAATGACACAATTTGTTCAAGCATGTTTAGTGTATGCAACTGAAAATATATTTCAGCTTCCTAGATTTAGGACCAAAAATAGGAGCTCAAGGCTCCATTTGGTTTACGAATTAGCATAGGAAAGGACTATTTTTCTGTTACTTAGATAACAGTAGAAAACAGAAAGAAAGAAAAAAATCAGATATAATTGGAACTAGAGGAAGAAGGAAGGAAAGCGACCCACATAATTCTAAATTTTCATTTGACTTTTTATCCTCTTTTCTTTCCTAGCCTATTTCCCTTATGAACCAAATAAAGAAACGTGTTTGAAGGTTAACCCCACCAGGTTAGAAGAAAACCAACTAAATTTGACGTATGCAATTCCAATGAAAAAGCTAAATCATTTGCAGTTTCTAATTAAATTCCAATTCAAATAAATGGAATGCCCAAACGGACCATGAAGGAGTTAATCACTTTTATGAACGTTTTGCCAGAAATTTCTCATAAATTAAGAAGAATGCAGGGAAAAAGAAAACCAAGAAGTACGCAACCTATTTGACACAAGTGATTTCAATTAATTATGATTTTTTTTAGGTTCTCTGGAGAATTTTAGAAAGTTGGCCAGTGACACTTTGCCACTTTGGCGTTACTTCAACATCACTTTAGAGTCCTATGCATTATTTCTCATTGATCACACCAACCTAAATTTATCATAAATTACGGATAAGGGCAATCAAACTAGGGAGAAACTTGTAGGAGAAGAGAGCCTATCATCAAATGCAGTCCAGGAACAAGTTTAAAGTTATTCTACATGAATAGATTATGCAAAAATTATCAACGTCTTCATTGAATTTTCAGTTTCCACCTACTCACATTGCAGGAATTTGCAGATGAGCATCCAAAACCATTATAGGGTTCAATGAAAGAAATATTTACAGAAACATTTGGAGCATTCGTAAAAGATATTACTGCTGTCGCATTGGCTATAGGGAGGACCGCGTCTGCAAAGAAAAGGTACAGCTTGAGAATTAAGAAGATCTTACAAACAAATTAATTAAACACATTTGTGAGTGTAATTGAATTTTCATATGATATTGACTTAAACGAAACAAGGAAGGAGATAATATATTAGAAGAAACAAGACATTGTTCTTACTGCAACTCAGGGGATTGAAACAATGTCAAGATATTGTCCCATTTTGCATTTCCAAGAAATAAAATTCAGAAAGACACAGACATTTCATGTTAAAAAAAATCTTTTAATAGAAAAAAATATTTTCATACGAATATCAAAGGAATTTAAAGTACCGAAACTGTTAAATATACTCGACCGGTAAATTGTTAAGAAAACACAGCTTCCAAAACTTTAATACGAATTAGGAATAGATAAACTGATAAAGGAACAGTTCTTAACTAATTGTCCAGTCATAGGAAGCGAACTGTATGAATGGCTTGTACACCATGTGATGCTAATCATAGGGCTGAAACTATACCATCTTGGCCGGTTATTAGATAGATATACCTATTACTAGCTAATACCAAAAGCAAGCAAAAAACATGAAACGATTAGCACTATATAACATTAGTGATGGCAATGGTAAGAAAGAGGCTTAATGGTACTTAACTTGCACCATCAGCTAGTATCTCCATTCTCCTACATTTGTAACCTCGACCACAATTCTACTATGCAGATAATGAACAATGGAGGGGGAGAGGGAGAGAATCAAATACATGAAGGCCTTACCACCTTTTCAAGCAACAACTCAATTCTTCTAAGAACAAAAACTAAACTCTTTCAATAGCATGTCCCAGATTTTCCCCAAAACACTATAGTCATATCATCTGATCCATGCCAACTCAATGTTTAAGAACATTCAAAAAGTGAGAAGAATAAAGTTTGAAACCTTAAGATTTTTTCAAAATCTACTACCCCAAGATTTTTTCACAATCTTCTTCATCATTATACCTCATCTTGAAACTTTTCTTGCTTAGATTATGTTAAAAAATGAGAAGAAGAAAGTATTAATCAGTTGTGATGGGTTTTTGAAAATTGGCACATTTATTCGATGTTTCATTCATGTAACAACAAACACAATACAACCTTGAGAAATAGAGTATGCAACCATTGCAAGATCTGTGATGTAATAGAGTATGCAATCAAAACAAAAGTTAAAAAAAAAATTACCTTGCAAGATCTGTGATGTAATAAAGTAGCGCATTCTAGATTGAGATAACGTGACCTGTAGATTGAAGGTTGGGGGAGAATGGGAAAAATGAAATACCCACTTTCCAAATTAATCTCTATACAAATAAATATTTTTGCTAGCATCAAACCAAGCATACAACTTTACTATACAAAACCCAAAAAGACCATAACCTGAATCGCAGGGGCTTGGTTTGGACAGAGGTGTTGATGGTGACCGAAGGCGAGGGGGTGGTCGCAAATGGAGCCGTGAGTGGGAGAGAAGGACGAAGAAGAAGAGGGGTGGTGGTTGGAGGTGATGGTGGAGGCAAGAGAGAGAAAATAAGATGGGTGGTGGTGGTTTGGTATTGGTTATGAAGAAGAGTGAGTTAACTTAAAACTTAGAAGGGAGGGAGGGTAGAGAGAAGGAGATCAAAAAAATTCCCCACAAATGCTTTTTATTTTGTCACTTCTTATTTGTCACAGCTTAAAATCGTGACTGTAATAACCTGCATTTTTATTTATTTGTCAGTATTTGCATTTTATATTTAAAATCAATTGTATTGTTTACTTTTATTTTAATTTCAATTCTCATGTGTTAAAATCTTGTGACTTGCCTTACTTCATATTCTTATTGGGGTCAAACTGCGATTTTATAAAATTTAGCAATACCTTTGTTGGATTTCAAAACTGTATTTCAAAACGGTGAAAATAAATTCTTTTAACTTAAACTATATTTTTATAAAACCGGAAAATTGTTTCTCTCGATAAAATGAGTTTTTTGTATTTTTGTGATGAACACCGTGTCACAAAAATATCAGTTTGTGTTTAAAACAGTCCGCGTCGCGTTTAACTTGCACAGTTTTCGGATTAGACTTAAAGTTAGATGTGACTATGCTTTACTTTCCATTTAAGGCAAGTCATGATTTTCTTGTGCCTTGTTTGGAGACATACAACTTGTGTGTGTAAAGTTGTACCATAAGTTCCAATTCCCAAACACATCTTGACCCCTATGACTCTATAACACCTTTTCAAAAATCTGAGGGTTGCATATATACGTATGTACATTTGTATGATGTGTGTGTGTGTATATTATGTATATTTAGTGATTAAGTTAAGATTTTAATTTGTTGAGTAATCAACATTTTGCTTGGCCTCCAAGTTCAGCTCCATGACTCTCTATTTATACACTATTACACACACACACATCCTCATTCTGCACTTCACATTCAGAGAGTTGAGAGTTTTTATTGCTGAATTTTTTGGAGAGAGAAACTTCACAAACTCCATAGCCAAAGCTTGGAGTATTTCTTATTTGAGCTTATCTTTCTCAACAAACCTCTTTACTCTTGATCAGTGAGTATTCTAAACTCACTAAGAATGTAATTTCATATTAATTGCTGTGTATTTGTTTAATTTTGTAAAGCCCCATTGATGATTTTACGGTTGAAGTTTCAAAGCTTAGAAATATGAAATTTTTCAATCTTCACCAAAACTTGTTTTCAGAGATGATTATGAAAGATTATGATACATAGAAGCTTCTGTCAAAGTATTAGACCTTAATTTGTTCATATGAAAAAGTATATAAGAAAATTAGTTTTGTGATCTTTTAGTTTTTCATAAAATTCTTGAGTTATAGTTTGATTCATATAAAATTAATTATGGATTCGTAATCCTCATTGAAAAACAAAGAGATTCATATATAATAAGGCCTAGTAACTTCCGGAATTGAAAGTGGGTCAATTTAGACCCTGTTTTTCTGAAACAGAGCAGTTCTGACGAAGAAGATGAAGCCTCTGCTTCATCTCGCGCGCGCGATCGCGCGAGCGAGCCGTGCGCGCGAGCTTCGTGTTTTCAGGCAGACAGAAAAGTTTTATATAGAAAATGAAAAATAGGCAGGTCGCGTGAGCGAGGGTCGCGCGAGATACCTTTCGCGCGAGCGACCCGCGCGCGCGAGGTGTCTGATTTCAGGCAGAAAGAAAAAGTTTTTAAAATAAAAAGAGAAATGGGCAGGTCGCGTGAGCGGCCCGCGCACGCGACTTCTGGCAGTTTTTGGTTTTTGTGTGTTTTCGTATAAGGGACTGTTTGGATTAATTTTAAAGCACTGTTAAGGTTCTGTTTGGGAATTTTATTAAAACAGAATACTATTGGTTATGTTGGAAAAGATTAAACAATGTATTATGACTTATCGATCCCCGTACGTACGTTGTTCCTTTAATTCAGCAAATTCCTTTATGTTTAAGTTTCATGACATACATGTGGAGTCAGTGGTACATGCATATGGGTGTCTGTCAGTGTGGAAAAGAGTAATGGTCAGTGTGGAAAGAGTATGAGATTGAGATTGAGATTGAGATTGTGTGGTGGACACTCCCTGGTTATTGTGTACCAAAGTGTGACGTGTTGAGATTGCGGTGAGAGTATCTTTGTAATGCGACGGTGGCAAAATTGGACACTCCCTGGCGCCCATGGTAGCGTTAAAGTGTGTGACGCCGAACTTGGACATTCCCTGGCACCCATGGTAGTGCTAAAGTGTGGCCTACGGATCGACACTCCCTGATACCCGAGTCTGGATACTGCGTGAGGGTTCCTCCGGTATTTGCATGGCGGTTTAGGTATTCAAAGTGTGAGGCATTGGACACTCCCTGGTACCCCGGACCAAAGTGTGAGGCAAACTGGACATTCCCTGGCACCCTGTTGCTAAAGTGTGGCTACCTTAGCGTTTCAAAGATACTGGAGTGAGATAGTGGGTTGTTGTGTTTGTCGAGAGAAAAGAGTCGGTAAGATGAGTGTGGTGCATTGTCTCATACACGATCATATGTTTTAATGAATGAAAGACTTTTAAATACTTTCCCCGTTGTTTTATAATTGAATTCTTTCCGTGGTGAAACCGTTGATTTTTACAAACTTTAAAAGGAGAAATTTGTAAATGAGTATGTTTTACATTTAAAGTTATGTTTTTAATACTCACCAGCTTCTTGAAGCTGACGACGTTGATGCGTCCTGGACACTCGTGTTCAGGCTTTTCAGGTTACGACTATGCTGAGCCTTATGACTATGCTAATTGAGAACGGCTGCTTTTGGAAGAGAAACTGTCATCGTCATTGCATATTTAAGTTAAATGTTTTAGATATGAACTGGTTTTGTAATAAGGATGACTGTAATAGATGATAAGTTATTATTTTGTTTTAAGGCGGTCTGTGCCTTAGTGGACCCCGTATCGTAAGATGTAATAAGTTAGTAAAATATTTGTAAGCCTTGATTGCTCTGCTCTGATTATTATGTTTTGTTGTTCGACGTTTGGGACGGAATCGATCCTTCAAACTGTCGCGACCTACGGGTCCATAAAGGAAATTAAACGCTTTCCTTATTTATGCTACGTCGGGGCGTGACAGTGACCAAATTAGTCACGGTATTGAACGATGACAAAAATAATTTGGTCACTATTACAAACCGTGACTAAATTTGTCATTGTTCTGAGGAGTGACAAACAAACTTGTCACGGTTTAAAACAATAACAAATTTAGTCACGGTTTTAGCGATGACAAACGATGCGAAAATAAGGGTGATAATTCGGCCAATTTGGTATAGTGAACGTTTCATACACACACCCTCTCTTTAGAAACATACACTACATATCAGTTGATTGTCGACCTCCTTCCAAGAACATATATGGTTCTACATTCAATTGCAAGCTAAAAACTTCCTGGGCATCCAAAAAGCGTGACAGTGAGACTCCGAAAAGTAACGACGATGGGGAGAAAATGTGAGATTTTTTTTTCAGTCGTGTGAAATTTTGGCACTACACGATGTATGATTTTGATGGATCATTCATTGTGGAATTGAAGACAAGATTTGGGGAAAATTTTGTTTTTGCGTGTGACTGTGGTTTGAAATTTAGTACTTGACACGACTAAAAAGTTGTGCGCTCTTGTGCAACACCCAAGTGTAGGTGATCGTGCAAGTAATACTGGATAAGTCCAGGTCGATCCCACAGGGAAGGAATAGGAAGAATATATACTAAGTTATAACCTAAAGAAAAGGAAAAATATGAATATACGGGTGGAGATTCTACGAATCCTAATTAATTAAATTAAACTAAGTAATAAACTAAAACTTATAGAAATATAACTAATTAAATTAATAAACTAAAGGTGTTGGAAATACGAGAATTCACATTAATCCTAACCATCTACCATGCATATTCATTAATGCTCTATGGAGTTCATTCCTTTTCAGCATTCCGTATTTTTCTAAAGATATAGAATCAATAGCCCTTTCATGACCGGGACCATATCATCACAAGTGATTTAAAATACTTAGAAGACGGTTTAAAACAATGGTTATTACTTGCACTCTAAATGGTGTTAGCATTCAAAGTGGTTTTCAAAAGTCATTGAAGAAAAGGCCTTAAGGCTTTTAGTTCTAAAAACTGTTGTGACAAATTGAGCTTATAGGGACAATTTGAGGATAAATTTCTAAAACAGAAAGTCATGGAATACTTAAAAGAATCATCTCAGGAATTAGCAAGTTCGATCGATCGAAGCGCTCTCGATCGATCGGACAGCATCATCCTTCAATCGATCGAAAGGCCTTCGATCGTTTGACTATGGCTCTGGTTCGACCGATCGAAATACCTTCGATCGATCGAGCCTATGTTTTCTAAAGATTGCATGGCAGAGGTTGGAAATCAATGTTTCATCACATATTTCCAATGTTTAAACTACGAAAACATAAATAAACTAACGCAGCAACAGGAAACTAAGGCAATCATAATAACTAGAGTAACAAACAATGAAATAAAGAAAAAGGGAAGGAAAAACCTGTAATAATCTGATAATAACTTGAAACAAACTTGAAATATTCAATAACATTTAGTATAGCAATGGAAAAGAGGAATAAAAACAAGAATCTAACCTAATCTACACCTAATCTAACCCTAAAACTACCCTAAACTGCTGTTTTCTGCATTCTGGATCGTCCTCCCTTCGTCTGGCGTCAAAACGACTTATATATAGGATTCCTGCAGAGTTTACACAACTTTTGGGTGAATATAAAGTTCGATCGATCGAACTTAGTTCGATCGATCGAAGGTTCGATCGATTGAACTCTGCTCAATCGCTTGAACTCTCTGATTTTGACAACTCTGCGCATCGATGGGAGAATGGCCATAACTTTTTACTCAGACCTCGGATTGACCTCCCGTTTGCGTCCACGTGACCATAACTCAAAGATCTACATTTCATGTCTCTGGAGAAATCTTCCAAATCGGAAGTATTCATTGTCAAAATTGGCATTTTCCCAGATGCTTCTGTTGTTCTCTTCACCAGAATCACTTTTCTTTAGCTTCACTTCATTGATTTACATCCTAATACCTATAAAACAATGCAAAAACATATATTTTAGCATTAACACAATAAAAAGAACATTGTTATTAGAATGCACCTAAATGTAGGGACTTTGGGGATAAAAGTATGCATAAAAGACCATATATTACGCTATGAATATGCACTTTTCACCTCGAATCAGTACTCACTATTGCATGTTTGGAAAACTTGTACAATTCACCCAAGAACTTTTGGTCGTGTGAAAATTCCCCAACAATATTTGATTTTGATGGATTGTTCATTCCATAGTGCGAAATTTAACACTACAAACTTACTAAAATTCACACTATTGCTCTTTCGCAGCATGGTTTTGATGAAGACCAAACAAGAAATCTATCTTGGAGAAGATCACCAACACAGATTTGTCAGTTTTTTCTGGCAGAGCCTGTTTTTACTTTTCTCTATTGGACGTGCTGAAGGCTTTCACAATCTTCGTAGGGATGTGATGGCTTCATAGTGGTGCTTTTGAAATGGAATTATCTGCTGTAGTTTGATTGTGGGATTGGTGGTTTTTTCTTTTCTTTAAAATGTTTGCCTTTGAATTGGTCTTGTTTATGAATGTGGTTGCGGGTGGATTAGCGTGGTCCTGTTGGATGCATGCAAGGTGTTTTGTAGAATGGTTTGTCTTGTGCTCTTGACTGAGATTTGAGAGTGGCTCTTAGGTTAATTTGTTCTTAATCTTTTGTTTTTGGAGAAACAGACTGGATTTGTGATAGTATGTAAAACATTGTTGATCTTAATAAGGTTTTCGTAGTGTCAGTATGAAATTTCACACTACTCGCAGTGAAAAATCCATACATTTATTCTAATTTAGTTGATATTTTCTGTTCGATATTTTGTTATCTCCTTTAATCCTAAAACTCTCACGAATGCAGTATAATAGATATTGTCATGAATAATTATTGGTGGTACAGAAAGCCTATGCATGGCATTAACAAGATGTGACAAACCCATAATGTAGATACCTAAAATCTTGGAATTTTATTTTCATTTATTAGATATCCAAAAATAAAGGGATAGGAGAGCAGATTTTTCAACAATTTTTTTCAAAAACTAACGTGATTCATGGCAATAAACACAAAAAAGGGAAATCACTATAATTATGGGACATTAATTCAAAATGAGATATTAGCAAGTCAAAATGCTATCATAACTTCCAGAATTAATGTGTATATATGGCAAGTCAAAATCAGATTTAATTAATATCTATGTAAAATTTCACGCTGATGAACCAGTTGTAGTGTAAAATTTAACATTAATGAGCCAATTGCAATGTAAAAAATGAGCCATAAGATTTTTGTTTTTGTTTTTGAACAAAAGTGAGAAGTTTCTCATCAAATTCATGGTTATTGGATTCGATTATGGCAACTGTGGCAAATGTATTTATAACTCCCGTATTTTTGTTATTGCATTTCATTATATTGTCATGCATGATAATGTGATGTGTTGTACATGTTGGTACATGTGTGAGTGACTTTTAACTCACAGGTCGATTTGGGTGTCTGTGTTAGAGAACCCTCTGAGACGGTGTTCAATGAGTGTTTTGTGGTTGTGAAGTCTCTCTGAGTATGAGATGTTCATCGTGGAATACCTTAAATGTTTATATGAAAATAAATGTTTACCTGAGTATTTCACTATCTGTATTATTTTCCGATTTAGAATTTATTTCTGTTGTTAATTTTAGCATCCTGGTGATGACGAATTAACATGCTACAGAATTGGTAGGCTAATTAGCGATTTTGTAAAATCATGTAGAATTTGCGTTTTAGCAACCAAACGGAACTTAGTCGAAAACTTTTATAATATTTAATTTTCACTCGTGAAGCTATGAATTAGTTGTGTAGAAAGTTTCAGAGATTGATTAGGAGTTTTGAGAAATCGTGAGGAGGTAAACGTAATTTTTGAAAGCCGTGTCTATATATAGAAAGTTGTAGGATATTTTCATTTATAAGTTTTCTAACCTAAAATCAAGAGGAGGCCAAAAGGGGGGATTTAGAGCTTAGAGCTTTCCGGCACAAATTGACGACCTTTTGTTCGTTTGTTTTCCCCCCAGATTTCATATTCAAACTCCTTGAGGTAAGAGCTTCATTTTGATATCCACTAGGGCTTATTTGACTAAGTTTTTCGAAAACTCATTTTCTAGAATTTTTCTAAAAAGTTGATAATTGGATTTTTGATCAATAGGAGTCTTTGTATTTGGGTTTTCGTTGGATCGATGTTTAAGAGCGTAAATCAGAGGTGAGTGCTACAACTTTGTGTATTGAAATGATTTCTTGACATGTATTCATATTTTGTATAAAAGCATGTGTTAGTGGATAGATATATATTGTGTAGTTCAAATTGGACGTCTATATTGATAAGTAGGCCCAATTGTACGGTGAAATATTTTGATTATGTCGATAGCATGGTGAAATGTATTTGAACATGTTTAGTTATTATTTTGGGCAAAGGAGTGTGTGTATCAAGTCATCGTTGTGGAGCCGTTATAGGCATAAAGTTGCACATTTGAAGAAAGAAATGTGGGTCTTACCTTTTCGCGTGGACTTATTGGCAAGGAGTTGCGGATTAGGAGTATGGAACGTACAGGTGGATTCCAGAGACTAGAATGAAATGTAGAGATATGAATGCGAGTATGTTTATCATTCATGTGCATTGTGTTTTATTCACTAAGTGTTCGCTTAAACGAATCGAATATGTATGGTTATTCAAATAACCATTTTAGGTGTAAATGCTGGCGAGGAATTGCAGAAGTGGGCACGTGGGTTTGGGAGTTCACTTAGAAGGCAACCTGAATGCTTACCTTGTAGTTTTGGTGATAAGAATGTTGTAATAAGGTTTTTATTGCATTCAACCTATGTTTAACTTAGAATCATGGAACGGATTCATACTGCTATAATAGTAGGAATCTTTTGTAATTTGGTTTTAGTAATGTTATAATGCAGTTAGATCGCTTTGGTATGATTTTGGAGTGTGTATTTAAACTTAAGGTGATTTCAAGAAGCTTTTAAACTTGGAAAATTCTGCAGAATGCCCTGCAGTAAGAAAACAGTCGATTGAGTCGTGACTCCAGTCGACTGGGTTCTAGGTTTAGGCACTTTTCCTTTTGATTTTACATAGGATCAGTTGACTGATTCCCAAGAAACAGTCAGCTGGTTTCTACACAAAAATATGACATTCTGCTGGGTTGGGTTCAGTCGACCGGACGAGCCTAGTCGACTGAACATTTGAAGCATCAGTCAACAGGACCTCAGAGTCAGTCGACTAGAATGGGTTGCTGGAGAGTTCTTGTTTTTTTTGCATCTCCGAGTCAGTCGACTGAGACCCCGATTTAGTCGACTGGATCGCTGGTTTTACAAATGAACGTTAAATTTCCGCTGTGTGTTCTTAAACAATGTCTCAGAGGTTTCTCTTACACAGACACCAAAATTAACTCGTGAGTCACAACTCACTCACACATGTGTCATAATACACATCACATCACATTATCATGCATGACAAATGTAATAAAATACGACAAACCCGTATACGAGTGTTATAACTTGACTCGTATTTTTTTTTTGCTGGGACTTGACTCGTATTTAAATTTGCTTGTTTAATAAACAAGTCAAACTCAAGCTTGGAATTCAAGCTCGTTTGACAAACAAACAAAAATAAGCATCCATGAACTTTTTTTTTTTCGAAAATGGGTAAATAAAGCATCCATGAACTTGACTTGATAGAACTTGTAAACATATTAAAACAAAGCTCGTAAGTCGATTTGTGAAAAAGTTAGTGTATGCACTTGTTTACGATTCGCATTTGTTTGTTTATTAAATAAACTAAAATCAAGCATGGATTTTAAACTTATTTAACAAACAACTCAGGTGCAAGCATATATAATCTCGGCTAGTATACAACTCTATTGGGGTCAAAATGGTTGGGTCAATTATGGATTGAACACATAAGTGATCTGTAAAGGACGAGTTATGGGCTGCAGGGTCGGAGGTACGTGGGGCCAAGAGGGGGCACGTGCCCCCCCCTCATTTTTGGATAATTAAAAATTTACCCTTAGTTTTGTGTTTATTTTTTATTGTGCCCCCTAAAATATAGCTCAATACAACAATATGGGGCCTAGTTTGTAATTATAATTAATATACAGGACTAAAATTTTAGAACTAAGTCAAAAAAAAAAAAAGGGTTTATTATATGTTAGACCTTCTTAGAAAGTTCATTTTTATGGTCAAAACCTGAAAAAGCTTCCTGAAAAGCTTCTTATTAGATTTTATTCAAATCATGGGTTTTTTTTTTCAACATTGTATTCTTAGATACGCAAATCTATCATATAAAAGTATGAGTTTACTTATTGTGATATTTGCTAAGAAATTGGCATCTTTATTGTTGAAATGGACTAATATTTCATATTTGATAGTATTATGTTATTGATGTATCTTTGAAATGCTTAACAGTAGTGAGTTCTCAGATTTAACAGGACTAAAAGATTTTTCTTTTAAGAAATAAGTATTTTAACCCAAAAAAATTCGAGTCGAGGGCGCTGCCCCCGAACCCCCGTATAAGCTTGTGCCCCCCTAGATTAAATTTCTGGCTCCGCCCCAGATGGGCTGGGTGAATCCCTTAATCCACCCGTTTTATCCAACAAAGTTTCTTAGACCTAACTTATGCTTGATCTGGGCCTCAGATTTGCCCAAGCTTGCATCCATTGACCTTTATCAGTTGTTGTGCCACCACGTGGGTCCAGTAATAAAAGACCATATGGGATTTCTGATGCGAGGTCTAAATTTATAACAAGGCCAAGAATCTGTAAAATTACTCCTGCGGTACTTGTGACGGTTGTGATTTCTTTTATACTAGTGTAGGATTTGCGTAAAATTTTATAAAATACTCAAATCACAATGAAAGTCAAACAAATATACGATCACGTGAGATAATTCCTCCAAATACGGCTCAGTGGTAATAATAGGTCCATCCCATCCCGTCATCCCCAATGAATATATGCGCCTCACCCTCCTCTCTCTTCTGTATAATTTTATTTTTGTTTTAATTTTTTTATTTTATTTATTTATTTATTTTGCATGATGTTCTTACTTGTACCAAGAAAAAAAAATATGTTTCCTTTAATAATTCGGTTTCAATAGAAAGACAATACTTAGTTACATGCAATAAACAGATAATGTCAGTACCTCTCAAAATTTTTATTTGATTTTTGTGGAAACAAAATTATGTTGATTTGATAAAAAAAAGAAGATATTTTAAAGAGTGACTCCTCATAAACTACCGAACCAGTTTTAAAATTTTCAGAATCCCTCCAGTATTAATCAGTTGGATTCAGATAAGAATTAAAACATCGACTTGATATTAATCCGAGAACTTAAAGAGGCTACTTGGGAAAGTAGAAAACTAATTGTGTGTTTTGTAAGTGAACCAGTTTTATAAATTTACGCACATTTTTTGCGTAGGAGTCCGTGTTCAGACTAATAACTACCTTGAAATAGGTTCTTTATCAAACCAATAATATTGGTTCTTTCTCACAAAAACGTGATAAAAAGTGAGACTTTAACTTAATCTGACCCAATTTTAAACTTTTTCAAACGATAGCTTAAAATACCCATAAATAAATTTAAATTATTAGTCTTTTAAAATTTTACAATATCAAATTCACAATTCCTCTCCCACGATAAATATGTGAGCCCATCTCACCAACTTGTTACTTGCAATCATGTGACGTTATTCATGCAAATGTTATGATAATTAACAAAAATTATAACAACCTTTTATATGCTAAATGAGTACCCTATTAGCAAATACTTCATCCGTCTCATTTTATGTGTTCATTTTGGGGAATTTAATTATTTAAGGGGACATAAAGAATCTACACCTACTTTTCACAATTGTCCATAATCATTGCACTCTCATTTCTGTTTTGTTTTGGTGTTTGATTGAAATGAAGGATAGTATGGAAAACTAAGTAAATTTGCATACTAATTTAAAAAAAGTGAACAAAAATTTTGAGATATCTCAAAAAAATAAAAATAAATAAACACATAAAACGAGACAGAGGGAGTACTACTGTTAAAGATTATCTCATTTGACATGAACACCGTAATAAGAATGAGAGTATTGACATGCAAACAAAACAAACAAGGATGGATTCTGGTCGAGTAAAGACGACTGACTTCGATTTGAAATAAAGTATTTATTTATATGAGATTGGTTAATTTACACCATAGGAGATTCTTAGCGACAAAAAACAAAATTTTAGTGACAAAATTTTTTGTCGCTAAAAGTTGAAACCTTTAGCAACATCGCTAAAAGGGCTGTTGTATGTTACTAACTTAGAATCATCACGTTGTAAGTTAACAGCCCCCTAATTTATATTAGTAAAATTGTACTCTCTGTGTCTCATATTAAGAGTCCTTGATGTCAGTTTTTTATGTCGCATTTTCAAAGTGCTCTTTGAATAGTCAAAGTACTTTAATAAATACTTTCCAAATTTGTCCTTTATTACATCCAACTCTTTCCTTTTTTTATTTTTTATTTTTTATTTTTAATGTGACACTATAATTTTGAATTTCAAAAAGGGCAATGTTGAAAAGTTGAAAATCTCACCAAAATCAAGGTTGTCCCCTTAATAAGTTGAAATTCTCAAAAGAGACTCTTAATATGGGACGGAGGGAGTACATAAATATACTCTCTCTGTCCCATTTTGTGAGTCAAACTTTGAGAACTCAACTTATTAAAAGATAAAAAGAATTTACACCTACTTTTCACAGTTATCCCTAATCATTAGAGCAACTACCCCTAATCATTATAGCAACTTTTTTAATTTTGTCTTGGTATAGATTTCAATAAAGAGTAGTTTTGAAAAATAAATAAAAATTATAAATCAAATTAAGAAAGAGAATACTAATTTTAGGACATCTAAAAATAAAATATAGAACTCACAAAATGAGACTGAGACAATAATGTATATATGTTTTGGTAATAACCAGACAGATTTTATTTATGAATAGATGGATAAATCACGGGCTGCAAGACGATTAATAAAAGAAGGAACAGCAACCGACCAAACATTCAAACTCTGGAACATGTACTTTTAAGAATATTAAAATAACTCCACCGTAGATTCCGATTTATAACATTTGATTACTCCCTCGTCCCCTTTTTTTGAGTCCATTTTTGGGAACGCAATTTATTAAGGGGATAAAAAGAATTTACATCTACTTTTCACAATTGTCCCTAATCATTACAGTAGTATTGGAAAGTAAGTAAAAATTGTGTACCAATTTAGAAAAGTAGAAACTAATTTTGAGACATCCTAAAATAGAATATCTATATAATAAGGGAGGGCGGTGTGGACCCCTCCCATTTTAGCAACTTTCAATCTCAGCTCTTGAGAGAGAATGAGATATTTTGAGCCGTTGGATTTATTGTCCACCAAAAGTGGTTAACCCACTACCTACCTCAGTATAAAAAAACCCTCACCCACAAACTCTCCTCTCACACGTAGCAATCTCTCATTCTTTCACTCCACATGGCATAGACAACACAAACTGTTGATAAACACATTGTATCTTCTATCTATAACCAACAAAAAAGGCCCCACGTCTCTTTCTCTTTCTCACACACTCTCTCTGTATGCCCCACGTCTCTCTCTCTTTCATGCTAACTGCCCATCGCTCTCTCTCTCTTCATCTACACTCTCTTTGGTCAACCTGAATTCCTCTCAATCTCTCTCTCTCACCTGTGGTCTCTCCCATTCTCATGACTCTCAAATGCAATCACAGTAATGTTTTTAAATTTTCTTAACCACACCATTTACCCACTTTTCTACATGTATGATTTCAATTTTGTTTTGGTTTTTTTTTGTTTTTTAAACATTCTCCATGCTGTATGACAGTCCTGTGGTTGAGGGTTTTTTTTGGGGGTGCAAACAAATTTTCTAAGTTTGACATTTTTTATGGTGCGAAAGGGAAAAAAAACTGATAAACTGATAAGACTGGAGGAGGGACCAAAAACATGACTGGTGTGACCTCTGTCAGTTATGTGCTCGAATTATATTCTGTGTAATTGATCTGTAAGGATATAGATATTTTTCAACAGCGATTGGTATTGAGGGTAAGAGATTTCCTTCATCTAAGTTTCAAATTGGGTTTGTTTGATTGATAAAATGTTGTACGAATTTGCTTTTACTGGACTACTGAATTTAGTAGTATATTGATTTTGTTTTAGAACTTTACAATAAGCTGGGTTTTTTTTTTTTTTTTCCAAATTGGGTGTTTTTTGATTGTTTATTGGTGTATTGTTTCTGGGTTAGAATTTACTTTTATTGACTACTGAACTTAGGTGTAATGTTTCCATGCATTTGCAATTGTTCAAACTTATAACCACCATGGAAACTTATAACCCCCCCTCCCACACACACACACACACTCTCTCTCTCTCTCACACACACATACACACACGCACACATCTTCTTCTTCACAGATTATAATGTTTTGTTTCAATTTTTTCTTTGCAGATTTGGGTAGTTTTTTGGTTACAGATTGCGATTTTGGGAAGTACTTCGTCACAGATTGCGACTGAGGTTTGATTTCATCGATTTCATTATTTGTGTGTTGATTGATTTGTGGTTTTTTTTTTTTTTTTTTTTTTTTTTTTTTTTTTTTTTTTAATGGCCCTAATTTCTTTTATGTTTTTTGATTTTTAATTTACGGTTGGGGTTTTTTTTTGACGTAATATGTGCGATATTTGTTTGATAAATTTTCTTGCTTTTATGTATGATCATCTTATTAGTGAATGGTGCACTAGATGTTGTTTGATTTTATTTTAATATGTGTTACAATCAAATTCTGGTGATCAGAGCTTAGAGGAGATTTTTCAAGTGAAAGGTTGGTAGCTATTTCATGGCATTAAAGAGAAAAAATATGAACTTTTAGTCATTACTGGTTGTATTTGATTAAATAGTTATTAAAAAAAGAAGACGAAGGGGACGGTGAAATATATGATTCTCAAATTATCCTTTATTTTCTAGACTGAAGTGTGGGCTTTGAACTGTGGGTGGGTTGGGCGTCTATTAGATTGAAGCTCAATTATGGTTTTTAGCAGGGGCGGACCCAGAATTTTTGGTCAACTGTCCCCGAGACGAATTTTTGTAGGTCTACTTATACAATGAACAATGAACAATGTTAGAGAGAGAGAAGTGAATTTGGGTAGCTAAAAGTTTGATTTCTGGTATGTTGATTACCTTCTATAAAGTTTTTTTTTAATTTAATTTTATTATTATACATTTTTGTGTTTAGGTATTGAATATTAATTAACCAACTGTATTTAAATTACTTAATTAGTCCAACAAAAAGGGTTTGCTACTCAATACTCCCTCCGTCCCATTTTATGTATCCCCCTTTCTTTTTTGGTATGTTCCAAAATTGTTGAAAGTAGGTGTAGTTTCACTAAAATTATTCTTCAGTAGTGTACTAAATGAATTGCAATCTTGGTCATGTACAAAAAAAAATTATGGGTCTTTTGCAAATGAGTTTTGCCATTGAAATTTTGGTAATGCTAGCATAAGTGCTGAACATGAACAGTTCAATGTTTGATATTAAGTCATTTTGATAATTTGTCTAAAATATCTTGCAACTTGACGGCCATAATTTTCATGTATTTTTCATAAATTAATATCATATAGATGAGATTTTTTTTTTGAAGTAACTGTGGACTTAACAAATAAACGGTTTAATTTTTTTCCGTAATTAAAGTTAATGTTTAATTGTTTTCCATGGCAATTGGAAAATATGCAAATCTGCATACAATGTCGCAAATAGTGGTTATCCCACCATTGTTATGTGATTGTTGCCATTCTTCACTCATATGAAATTATCCTTTTCGAAGAAAAAGAGAGAAAAAATGAAAAGAATGAGGAAAAACACAATATCTATCTTTTCAAGCTAAGCAAATGACTCTTAAGTCAAAAATAAAACAACCCTCAAGTTATAAAATGTAACAGTTGAGTAGGTCAGTTCCGAATTTTTTTTAGTTTAAAAGGGTATTTGAAAAAGGTTCACATGAGATAGTTATATAAGAGATTATTATCTCTAAATAACTACATCCTGTTCAGCATCCACGCCATCAGCCTGAAGTGGCGTGAACAATTATTCAAAATTTTAAAAGTAGATTGATGAACAAAATGATGAACTTGGCTTCATGAATGCCATTCAAAACAGATTATCAAAACAGATTCGTAAAACATTCAATGTATACATAAATAACTAATGAGAGTCAATAAGTCCATCAAATACAGAAATATGTTGGTTAAACGAACTGAGCATTGCCCACGGTCCTACCCTAATGTTATTTTTGAAGTCCTTTTAAACAATTTACACTCACATTTTGTCACGACTAGCGTTGACCCGTGCTATGCACGAAATTATTACTTTGTTTTTTTTTTAAATCAAAATTTAATCAAAAAAATAATTAATTAGCCTCCAAAATAATTAAACTGCTAATAGTACAATTCCCCTCTTTGACTGGATAATCAGTTAGTTGGATACACTTAAACAGCTAATAGTACAATTCCCCTCTTTGACATATAAATGTAATCCTACAAGTTCGCAATAGTGGGACTAAGGACTATTATTTTTGGGTTGTTCTTAAATGACATGGTATATAAGTGCAGTTTGTTTTTTTTTTTTTTTTTTGCTTAATTATTACAAAAAAAAAAAAGCATCGCATTTTTTTCTTCTTTCTTTTTTTTTTTTCTTTTTTTTTTTCTAGAAACGGATCAACATTAAAAATTGCTCCGTTTGCTATCACTTCCATATGATTCAATGATTATGTGATTTATAAAATCGAGAATAAAATTTTCATGCTAATTTAAAATACATTTTATTGTAATTCCAGATTTTTTTTTATCATGGCTGAGATGACAATATATGGTCAAGTAAGATTTATGGCTTTGTTATACATATGAAATTATTCTATTCATGTGTTTGTACTAATGCTTTCAAACTTTTAACAGATGGATAAAGACCTGGAGAAAGCAGTGAGTATATACAATTTTTATTCTTTGCTTTTATGTCAACATGAATTGAAACTTAACATATTTTCTACAATAGGCACAAATGTTAAGGGAGAACAATGTTGGTCTCATAATCCATGATGAGCGTGAATTAAACAGAGGGATACTTCATGAGGTGAGTGTCTCAACTATTGGTCTATGATTTAATATTTTCCGGTCCTGTCAATAATACATGTGTGTTTGATAATTTACTTTTGTACCATTGTTTTAAGGGTTATGCTGAACGCAACCGTAAAAGGAAGGAGCAAGCAATAGAGAGTGACAGACTAATTGCCGATATAAGAAAGAAAAAGGGCAAAGAAAATGTAAGTTCTTTCTATTATGATTATGGTACGATTACTTTTCTTTTTGTGTTTTGTGAATTTAGGGCACCTATGGTAGATAGGAATGAGTCGGGTTCTTTCCATTTCTTTGTTTTATGTGACTACATACAATGGAATGACATTTTGTTTTGAAATGACTATTTCTACTTAAGCCGGAATGAGTTTTCCTTACCAAAACCTAAAGAATGCCTATTACGTACATTCATTGCCAAAATAGTTATTCATGCTTCCAAAAGCCACAAAAAGGCTCCCCACGCAACAAACGCAGAAGAACCAACTAAATCAGTTTGGTGAAAAATAAGCACAACAATTTAAAAAAAAAATATTTATTGAAAAGAAGATTTCTGAGAATTTTTCTAGCCAACAATTTAAAAAAATAATTCACAACATTAGTAATGGATTGAGTATGTATGTGCTTCAAAGTTACTTTTTAAATTCAAGTTTTCTTTTGAACAAAAACGTTAACTTTGCTCTATTTTTGTCCCCCGATTTTTAAAACTCCCAAGTTGCCAAGGAAACAAGTTTAAACTGAATACTCCTTCAAATGCTCAATCCGGCTGTTGCAAGAAGAAATTAGAAGGGGAAGTCTCTACAAATAAACATTAATCATACTTAAAATTAATATTCATCAAATCTTGGACTAAAAATATTTAACTAAACTTAGTTAATACGGAGTAATATATTTAATATTCAAAATGATTTTTCAAATAGATTAAATTAAATATTGCATAAATATAGTCAATATTAAATTCTTGGACTTTCCACATACGTTAAAACACTTCACTAACGGAAATATTTTAACTGTACATATTTTATACACATATCAAATATTTTTTAACCGCACATATTTTGTACACATATCAAATATTTAGCAAGACAGAGGAATGGAATGACTATTGCTATTCTATTAGATTCTTTCGTCCATCTCATTCCTGCTATTATACCAAACGTGCCTTTAGTATTAGTAGTTAGGTTTAACATCCTTGCTCGCATGTTTCACTCATACATTTTAGGCACCCGATAGTGTTTTATCTAAAGCCGTGTCGTCCCAACGAGTACGACGAGAAATGGAAAAGGCTGCACAAAAGAGACAACCCCAAAAATTGTGCAAGTTACCCATCAGGGAACGTCGTCATGCAGCTTTAGAACGTGAATTAAGTGTACGAAAGTCCATCACGCAGCCATATAATAGTCCTATACCCCGAACACCTAACTATGGAGGTTGTTTTATTGGTGAACCAACTCCAATAATGGTGGACAATGTAACTACATCTAATTGTTTGGTCTTGCAATCTATGCCAACTCCACGGTATCTGTCCATTGAACTTCCATTTGTCTCGACATTGGTGGAATCTCCTTCCAATATGATGGTCTTACAATCTACGCTTACGCCAAGAAGCAATGGAAATGAAGCTTTGTGTACAGACACTGACGATATCATCCCGGCACAGACGGAATCGCCTTCGCATAACACGTCTTCTGCTTCCCAGTTTAATAGGTGAACAAGCTTTATTGTCTGTACACTTTAACTCTCAATTTGTTCTATAATATATTTATAGAAAATCCTTATAATTGTAGGCCAACTTCTACAAGTCAACGCTTGGAACATAATAGTGATGATGAATCAGAGGATGAATCAGATAATCGTCATGCCAACATAGATTTACATCGCCATTCTTTGGGCAATATGGATGTAGAATGTCCTCATTGTTCAGCCCTACACTGGATGGATGAGAAATTATCACATTCATCTATAACAAACCCCCGCTTTGGAACTTGCTGTTTACAAGGAAAAGTTAGACTCCCTTTGCTTGAGCCTCCTCCTCCAGTGATTCAAGCTTTGTATGATGGGGAGGACGTTCGGTCAAAATCATTTCGACGATACACTCGAGAGTATAATGCATGTAATGCATTTACAAGTCTTGGGGCTAAATTTGATACAAGAGTTCTCACCGGTAGGGGTCCAATATCTTTTTCCATTCATGGGGAATTACGTCATAGAACAGGAGCTCTGATCCCTCAATCCGATCAGGTAGCAAGTTATGCTCAATTGTATATTTATGACCCTGATACTGCTTTACAAGAGCGTCATCGTAGAAATTCACAATTAAGAAGGGATGTTCTAAAATCCATTTTGGAAACTTTACATCAGTATAATCCATTCCCATCGAAATACCGACAGGCTTACGAACTCCTATACCAATCAGAATTAGAAGGAAAAGTTATTCCTGCATATCTTCATTATAGTAAGTCGAATGATCAACGAAGTTACAGCCTACCAACAGCAGATGAAATTGCGGTTATACTGCCTGGGGATGGAACTGAAATTAGTGCGATGAGGGACATCATTTTATATCTGAGAGGCAACAATGGATTGATGCAGATTAATGAGTGCCACCCAGCTTATTTGCCATTGCACTATGTTTTGTTATTCCCTCGAGGTGAGCTTGGATGGGAACCTAATATAAGACAGTGGGATGTATTGCACAACCTCCCATCCAACGTTCGCCTAACTCAGATGCAGTACTATTGTTATCGTTTGTTTCAGCGACCCACAGAATACTCAACAATCCTAAGAGCAGGAAGATTATTCCAAGAGTTTCTGGTTGATGCTTGGGCAGCAACTGAGCAAAATCGATTGACTTACTGTCGGTTGAACCAGGGAAAACTACGTTCTGAACTTTACAAAGATTTAACTGATGTTATTATTGAACGCGATGGATTGAATCCTGATCAAATTGGCCGACGAATGATTTTACCGTCCTCATTCCTTGGAAGTCCAAGGCATATGTTCGAAATTTTCCAAGATTCAATGGCTATCACACGGCACAATCATCACCCGGATATTTTTCTTACCATGACAGCAAATCCAAACTGGCCCGAGATAGTTTCAGCTTTGTTGCCGCATCAAAAACCCACCGATCGTCATGATTTAATTGCCCGTGTTTTTGAGTTAAAAAGAAGATGTTTAATGAAAGAGATAGATAAAAATGGAGTTTTCGGTAAAAAGGTTGCGCACGTCTACACAATTGAATACCAAAAACGTGGCCTTCCACACATGCATGCTCTTTTATTCCTTAATGGACCCGACAAGATTCGGACATGTGATCAGGTTGACAGGTTAGTTTCTGCAGAACTCCCAAACCCGGAAGAGGATCCTGCACTTTTCGATACTGTCAAAAGATGTATGATACATGGACCATGCGGTGCTCGAAATAAAGAAGCTCCATGTATGGATAATGGAAAATGCACCAAACGATATCCTAAAGCCTTTGCAGAAACAACCACAATGGACCAGCAAGGATATCCTATCTATCGTCGTCGCAATAGTGCTCAGTCGTACCCAATGGGTCGATACAATGTTGATAATAGGGATGTGGTACCCCATAATGCCCATCTTTCTAGAATGTTTAATTGTCATATTAATGTTGAAGTGTGTGCGGGGATGAGATGTGTTAAGTATATTCACAAGTACATCTATAAGGGACATGATCGTGCAACTATGGTTCTCGGAGGAATCGATGAGATCCAACAATATCTCGATGCTAGGTATATTGGTCCAGTAGAAGCAGCTTGGAGATTGTTTGGTTTTGGTATGCATGAAGAATTTCCAGCAGTAATTCGATTGGCACTTCATTTACCTGGAATGCATCAAGTTGTTTTTGATCCGACTGAGTCAGTGGATAATATCACAGCTAGAGCTGAGCTGCAGGATTCGACCCTGACTGGTTTTTTTAAGTATTGTGAATCCAATGAGTGGGCACGTGCGTATACGTATCAAGAATTTCCATCAGTTGCTGTCTGGCACAAGACAAAGTGTATTTGGACACGGAGAAAACAAGGGTATGCTATTGGGAGAATGTATTTTGCAAGCCCGAATTCAGGAGAGAATTTTTATTTGCGTTTGTTGTTGACAAATGTTAGAGGGCCACGATCATATGAACATTTGCGCACAGTCAACACTATAACTCACCCTACATTCAAATCAGCATGTGTTGCATTAGGATTGCTAGAAGATGATGATGAGTGGATACAATGTCTTCAGGAGGCTACAGTAATGAACACCGGGCACCAATTGAGGAGATTATTTTGTGTAATTCTTACAGAGTGCTCCCCGTTGAATCCGTATGAGTTGTGGAAGCGATTCTCTGCAGATATATGCGATGATCTTCATCATAAGATTCGTACATTGCATGGAATTCCAAACCCGACCATGGCCGAGATAGAAGATTACGGCCTCTACCTTCTAAATCAAATGCTTCAACAATCAGGGAAGAGTTTGGCCAACTTTTTTCCCATGCCGCAACCAAGTGGAGATTGGAGCAATGTAAATAGTAACAGATTACTGTGTGAGCACAGACAGTTTCATCTTGATGCTCAATATGAAGATGTACAAAGTCGAATTGATAACCTTAATGCTGGACAGCGTGCTGCATTCAGTGCGATCACTTCTGCAGTTCTAGAAAATAAAGGTACTACATTTTTTTTGAGCGGGGGTGCTGGAACAGGGAAGACGTTCACTTATAATACAGCTGCCCTGAATATTCGTAGGCTTGGGCATACTGTTATAACAGTTGCGTCCTCGGGTGTTGCATCGTTACTGTTAGTGGGAGGCAGAACTGCACACTCAACATTCTCCATTCCATTAACTGTGCATGAGAATTCTGTTTGTGGGTTTAGCAAGCAGTCTGTGCAAGCTGAATTGTTCAGGGCCACTAAGTTGATAATATGGGATGAAGTTCCAATGCAGCACAGAAACTGTGTCGAGGCAGTTGATCGCACACTCCGCGATGTTTGTGATATTGACAAGCCATTTGGGGGTATAACTGTTGTTCTTGGTGGAGATTTTCGTCAGATTTTGCCAGTCGTACCCAAAGGAGTGCGTGAACAAATAGTGGCTGCTTCGTTGAGACGCTCAATGTTATGGAACAACATTCAAATTTTAAGTCTGGACTCCAATATGCGTTTAAATAATTTGGACCCACGAAATGCCATGTTTGGGGAGTTTCTTACGGAGGTAATAGTTCTTTAAGTAATCCTACGTAGGTAGTTTTCATTACAATAATGATTTTTTACACCAATTACTCTATTTTGTTTTTTTATTTTATTCGTATTCAGATAGGGAGCAATGCACAAGAAGTTATAAAACTTCCTTCCGCAATACATAAGTGTCGAGATGTTGATGAGCTACTATGCATAATTTATCCACGATTGGGTGTGGAAGGGACGGCGACGCCTACTTATCTCACCGAGCGGACAATTTTGTCAGCACGAAATGAAGACGTGAACACTATTAATAAGGCCGCATTAGATAAATTTCCAGGAGAAACATTCACTTATTTGGCTGCGGATAAGATGTCTGATGATGATGGGGATGATCGTTCCATCACTAATAGGTATCCTAATGAATACCTTAATTCATTGGACCCTACCGGCTTGCCCCCATTTAAGTTACAGTTAAAAACAGGTTGCCCTATTATGTTACTAAGAAACATTGCGCCGGCGGATGGACTATGCAACGGTACACGATTGATGGTTGTCAGATTCGCTTCACGCGTAATTGAAGCACAAATTTTAACCGGTGATAAAGCTGGAAACTTAGTATTCATTCCCAGGATATCCTTGGCACCATCATCCACAGAACTGCCATTCAATATGACAAGACGTCAATTTCCAGTAAGGTTGGCATATGCAATGACGATTAATAAAGCTCAGGGTCAATCGGTACAGCATGTTGGAATTGATCTGCGCAATCCTGTATTCAGCCACGGACAATTATACGTTGCTTTGTCCAGATGTACGTCTTTTGATCGTATATGCGTTCTTCTTCATGATTGTTCTGCCGATTCCACGACAAATATCGTTTACCCTGAAGTCCTGATTTAATGGTTGAAATATATATGTTTTATTCATAACTTTGTTATATGACAATTGATTGTAATGACAAGTAAATATGTCAGCTGTACATTTATTTGGTTTATCTTTATCCTATTATAGATTTTTTCATTAATATATGTTGAATGGTGATTAATATGTTAATATGTGATGTGATATGGTATTTGAATTAAATTTACTTTCATATTGGTTATTCAAGGCCATGGTGCTTGAATTCACTAAACGCTGGTAAAAGAGCTTTGAGTGTTTCACCTCTACTGGATATGGTTTATAGATTTTGATACTTAACAAATGAGGAATTTAAAAAAAAACCAACAATGTCCTTGAACAAATTTGCAAATAATACTATAGAGAAATAAATTTTAAGTACCATTTAACATGTCAAATACTTTTTTTTAAATTATTTTTTACTTAATTTGTAAGCAGTAAATTTATAGTAGTCATATCCATTTGTTTATGCAGGTTACTATGAGGCCCCCTATACTTAAATGCACATCTATACGTACAAGAAGAAGAAATCAAATTAATGATTTAGATGATATAATATTTAGAGATGGCTATCCCGTATGGAAGTGGGGTGTACATAGAATTGAAGAATATAGTTTTATTGAGAGAAAACATACACTTGATGATGAAAGATTTATAATGGGGGGAATAATTAGGACTCTCCCATCGTATTGGAGACCTACTATAGCAGATATATTAAGCATTAACAAACCATATACTGCAGAGAAACTAATAGATTTCTTAGAAGAAGCCGAGCGTGATATACACCCATTGTGGATAAAACTTGAGACCGAGCCTATGAGTTTATATTTAGATTCCACAGTGACAGAGCATATTAGTGAAAAATATAAGATATACCGAGAACTTAGGAGAAAAGGTTTTCGTCCAAACATTGCTATCTTAATGTATGCTATAGTCGAAACACTTCCAAATTCATGGCCTAAAAGCTCAATCCACACCTCTCTACAAAAAGATGTAAATGAATTAAGAGATTTAAAATCAATGTTAGAGAGAATGGAAAATGAGTTGAGAATTGAAAACGAGTTGATTTGTATAAGAGCATTAGAACAAGTGGAGCAGGAACTGATGGGGAATTGCCAACGAAGATAAATGATATGTGCTTTTGACAGGTAAATGTTGCTTTGTATGCCTTATTTGTATTTTATTAAATTTGATATTTGATCTGCACTTACTATTGTTATTGACCCCAGACTAAAATTTTGTAGAAATGGTTTAGAGATGTTGCTTGGGACTTTGAATTTGCATCAAATGATTTTGAGATAATAAAAGCCCGTAATTTGAAAAGATGGGGAATCAACAAGGTAATCCATAATGATGTAGCATGTGTATCTAACTTATGTTTTTCAACGCGCACTAATTGTTGTCCATGTCAATGAACTAATATAATTTTTTTTTACTTTTCAGATTATTGTGCATTCACCAGGCTGGGCTAAGTATATCGAGATTGACACTTACACGTTTTATAAATTGATGAAGAAAACTCATAGGAAAATTTAACGAATGATTTAATTAAAGGTTGAAGTACTCATTTTTGTATATGTTGATATAGTTGTAATGAATGAATTTAATATTCGAGTATTCATTTTGGTATAAATTTGCATATTTGGAATTTAGTCTCTTTTTTTTTTGCGTCTGTGCCCACGGGCACGGGTAATTACTAGTAAGACTATAAAAAACGGACGAAGAGAGTACATTTTATTGGTATATGTACGGAGTATTATTCTTTCGCATGCATATAGAGAAAGTTCCACCCGTAGATTAGTCAATAGCCCCTCTCCCAAACCCCAATTGTACTCTTAAGTTAGTCGTACTAAAAATTGATTTGACCAAGTCTCTTAAGAATAATGATATATTCACACCCTCAATTACACCCTCAATTGCACCCACAATTATATTCAACACATCATGCTTCTTAATTTTAGTGGATCTTATATGCAATTCATGTGGAACTTACCAGAATTAAGGACAATCAAAAGTCAGTATGTGCTGAATGTGATTAGAGATGTGGATGAAAGTGTGGGTGTATCATTACTCATCAATTAATTAGTACTCCGGATTTACCCAAAGGGGAGATGGCTTAAAATGACGAGTAATATTACACCCACATCAAATTTTACACTAAATTTCACACTCAATAATTCTGGCCTTTGATTACAGTGGAAGCCTATGTGAGTTGCACATGGATCTTACACGGGACCCATAGGAATCAAGTGTCAGAATGTATTGTATATAAAATTTAGTGTGAAATTTGGTGTGGACCATTTTCGTAAAATGACATATTCGCCGTCACAAAAGTTATTGTGAGACCGTCACATATTGAATTACTAGTAATAACCCGTACCCGTGGGTACGAAACGGAAAAAAAGAAAAAAGAAAAAAAAAAAAGAAATTCAATACTTCAAAAGATCAAATCTTTTGTGTAATATTTTCTATGTCATTCATTTTGACTCTGTGTAATAAATCAAGAGCAGATTTGAAACATCGGTGCCATAAAAATATTTAAACTAAGAATAAAGAAAAAAGTAAAAATTTTGAAGAGAATAGCCATCCTCAAGATTGAATGCTAAACACAAATTTAGCTACCATTACTTCAAACATGCAAAAAGAAAAAATGGAATAAAAAAAATAAAGAAAAAGAAGGATAAGAAAGAAATAAGGATGTTATTTTTTTTTTCTTGAATTTTTTTTCTTTTTTTCCGTCTAAATCCTCGAAAAAATGCCAATATGACTTTTTTTTTTTTAAAAGACCTAAGGTTCTGTTTGGCAATCAATCCTAATCCAAGTACCCACTATTTTTTACCCCTAAGCCAACCCTAGCTTATAAAATCTAACTTATTTTTGGCTTAAGGACTGTTTGGCTTAAGGGCTTTATAACTTGAGGGTTATTTTATTTTTGATTTAAGAGTCATTTGCTTAGCCACATGCAATAGCTAGCTTGAAAAGATAGATATTGTGTTTTTCCCCATTCTTTTCATTTTTTCCCTCTTTTTCTTCGTATTTTATTTTTTAAAATTAGAAGACTAAATTCACTTCTCTGTCTTTCTCTCTTCATTCTGATATGGGCATTCTGTATGGGCAATCATATTGGGTTTTGCTTTGAGAGTGTATAATGACAGACTGATGACGGTTTCTTCTATGGCAGTTATTGAGTTTTGCAACGCGTTGTGTTTTTTATTTATCCATTATCGTTTTAAACGAATTGTATTTGGTTTGTAACCACAACACGAAGAAGGATCCTATATGCATTTCAATAAATCCCATGCAAATACATGTTCCTAACAATATGCACCAGAAAAACTTTGCACACTATCTGACATACTGTTTTCATTAATGTTAGATCACGCAATTTTGTGAACTGATGAACATCAAACAATTGAGTTCATGGTAATAAAAATTTAAACTACAGAGGGGAACGAATTTGATAGGGAGACAAAGAGACCAGAAGTAGAAAACTTAAATTACAGAGGGAAAAAATCCATAAATTTTATTCAACAGTAACTTAATAAAAATTGAAGCATTAGTTGAGAAATTGATATTCAATAGCTAAACACAAAAATGTATAATAATAAAATTAAATAAAAAAAAACTTTATAGAAGGTAACATACCATAAATCAAACTTTTAGCTACCCAAATCCACTTCTTTCTCTAACACTGTTCATTGGTCTCGGTACTCTATAGCTTTCTTTCACTATTCTGAGTTTGGCATCCTTTTTGTCTCTTAGTAGTCACCAGAGGAAAATGGCATGAAAGATGATTATGATGTGACAGTTTTTTTGGGGGAGGAAGAAATATGAGAGGTGGAGTGGGTAGTTGTCTTCTATGCTTTGAGAGTGTGTAATGAAATTTTTTTTTCTTCTAAATGGCAATTGCTTGTAACTGATATGGAGAGAGTCGTGAGGTTGTGGATGTGGAAAGAGGTGGGTATGTGTGTGTGTGTGTGTGTGTGTGTGTGTGTGTGTGTGTGTGTGTGAGAGAGAGAGAGAGAGAGAGAGAGAGAGAGAGAGAGAGAGAGAGAGAGAGAGATAAATTAATTTTCGGTGTGCTGGGTTAATTTGATTGGTTAGACTGTAAATTAATTTTAATTTTAAAACTTTCCTTTTGTTGTTGGACTAATGATCCAATGGTTGAAAATGTCTCACTCTCTCTCAACGGTGGAGATTGAACAGACCGCTCTTCTTTATTATATAGATGTTGACGCGGTGTTAAAGCTCTAATAATATAAAATTATGAGCCCCAAAATAAAAGACACATGACAAGTAATAGAAACATGAGTAATGCTGCTATATTTAGGAAAAATTGTCTTGCGTGATCATTACAGTTCACATGTGATGTCTGTTATAATTATAAGTAGGGGTGTCATTTGGAATTAAAATTTTAATTCCGACCGATTCTGATCCGAAAAATTTCGATTTTGGCACCAAAAATTAAATTTCGAATTCTGAAAAAAAAATTGGAACGGAATCAGAATTGTTTTGTGAATTCCGAAATTTTCGAAAATTCCAAAAATATTCCGAAAATATGATTTCCGAAAATTTCCGAAAATGTTTCCGAAAAAATTCAAATATTTTCCAAAAATTTGAAAGAATGTGAACTTGTTTGTTCCACATCAAATAAGAAGAGAAAGAAGAGAGCAAGAGACTCTCTATAAAAGCATGAGTAAACCCTTTCAATAGTATTTGTATTTCGAAAATTTCAAAATTTATGAAAATTTTCGATTCCAATTCTGAAATTATTCTAAAAATTTCTGAAGAATTTCGATTTTGAAAATTTTGAAAATCTGAAATTGGAAAGGAAAATGAAATTCCGAAAAAATCGGAATGGAAATTGGAACACCAACTTAATTTTCAAAATTTTTAGAAATTTTTTTTGAAAGAGGGTATTTTGATCCATTCTGGCCGAAACACACCCTAATTATGGGCAATGACTTAGTCTAATTAGTAAGCGTAATATTTAGGACACAAACACTCTATCTCTCACCTGAGAGACAACGTCAAAAAAAGAAAAAGAAAAAGAAAAAAGGCACTCCTAACTCATATTGGAGTTCAATCGCGTCCGGGGCCCTAACACTTATCTTCTCGCATGTGTCTATTGTACCAAATCATAAATAAAAATAAAATATATAATAAATTTTACATGATATCACGGTCAATAATTTCTTGATTAACAGGGTTGTATCCAATTGCATCATATCTCATATGCACAGTAAAATGCTAAGTAATTCTTTGGTGACAACTTTTATACAACTTTCGTACAACCTCCTAAAAAGTTGTGTCTATCTCTCTCCTGTGATGTCATTGGACCCCACAGTGACACAGGAGAGAGATAGACACATCTTTTAAAAAATTATATAAAATTTGTATAAAAATTATCACAAAAAACTTACTCTGAACTACCCCTCCCCCTTTCCCTCTCCCCTTTTTATTCTGTAGTACAATTAAAATTAGTTCAATGTACGATCTTATATACAGTACTCATTTACCATTCTAGTCTTGGAAATTGAAATATAAACAGATACCAAATTAAAGGACCATATCATATCCCCCATTTCCTTAGAGAGAGAGAGAGAGAGGGGGAGAGAGAGAGTAATAGTTTTAGAGAGAGAGAGGCATATAACCCACCGGTCACCACAGCTGGAAGAATGAGCCACGACGATCACATGCACGGCATGGGTGACATGGCCCCACCATCGCCGCCGATGAACGGTTCCGGAATGGCCCACCACCACCACATGATGATGCACATGACCTTCTTCTGGGGCACGAACTCCGAAATTCTCTTCTCGGGTTGGCCCGGTACCAGCTCCGGCATGTACGCTCTTGCCCTGATTTTCGTCTTCTTCCTCGCTGTCCTCGTTGAATGGATCTCTCACTCCAATCTGATAAAGGACAATTCGAATCCGGTCGTGGCCGGGCTGACCCAGACGTTCATGCACGCAATACGGGTCGGGCTCGCATATTTGGTGATGTTGGCGGTGATGTCATTCAACGCCGGTGTGTTTATTGTGGTCGTTGGGGGCCACACATTGGGATTTTTGTTGTTTGGAAGCAGGGTATTCAAGAAGCCCAGTTCTGGGAAGACTTCGGATCTTCCTCCGATGAGTTGCTAGCTTGCTGATGATTAACATGCAATTAGGATATGTGTGTGTGTGTGTGTTTTTTTTTGTCTGTTGTGTGTGTATGTGTGGAATTTGATAAGAGGATTATATGATTGTGCATAATTTTATTCGTGATTTTCAATTTTTGCTGGTAATATTGAATAAATTTCTAATTTTAATACCCATCTTTAAACAATCTTCGAATTAATTGTTTAGAATTCCAAAGACGTACTCTTGAAAAAATTGGAATTCAGCTTACAGCATGAATCAGCAATGACGTAGAAAACAAATTAACAACCCATCTAGTAGCCTCAGCTCCCTTCCTCCTCCATAGTCCACCCCCACAGCTCCTTCCCCTCCTTGGCCGCCCACACTCCCCCTTCCCCTTCCCCCTTTTTGTTCCAAGTTTAATAAGGCTTGTTTGGTTTTCTCCCTCTTCCGTTGTGAAGCTCTCCCCTTCGTTTGTAAAAGTTGTTCTTCTGTGTTTTTCTTAGATCTAATTAAAGATGTTTTCTTGCACATCCGGTGTTGTCATATACGGAATTGGAGTTCTCAACCCAGTTCCGACACATCTAAGTTCTCTCCTCGAGGGAAAGCGGCAACTGTACCTCCTACCCGTCCACGGTGGTACTCTGGTATTCCGGTAGATGAGTTCCCATAACTTTCAAACATTTATTATTTCTCTTTGGTTGTCTCTCTTACGTGTGCACGGGTTTGTGTCGTGTGTTTTTTTTATAATTATTTTTCGCATGAGGAGAGAATCTTGTTCCTCACTTGTTTTTCTGTTATTGTTGGTGAAATGTTGATTATGTGTTGTAAGATAGTCTTTTTTTTATTTCATGTAACTGTTTATTTTAATGATATAAATTGACATGTTAGAAAAAAAAAAAAAAAAAAGCCACCCATCTAGTTTTTTAGTAATTTATTTATTTATTATTTTATAATTTCCCTGGATTTGTTAAACTAGAAAAAGTGATTGCGAAAGAAATGTTTGTTTTTAATAATGTTTGTTGTATACACAGTTTAATACGAGTATCATGCAGTTTAAGCTCGTGTGATCAGGAGTATTTAGGTCTGTGCGTTAAAACATACTCCTTCTATTTCATAATAAGTGTTCACTTTTATTTTGCATATCATTTAAGAAAGTTGTATTATATTAGTTTTTTTGGTTCATTAAATGGTTATTTTCCCATTTTATCTTTAGATGTGATGGGCATTTGACTTTTTACTTGTTTTGAGACCAGAAATAAATGCTGTTTTGTTTTTATTATAAGGGTAGTTTTGAAAAATAAGTAAAAGTTATATGTCAATTTAAGAAAGTGAATACTTATTGTGGGACATTAAAAAAAAAATATATATGAACACTTATTATGGGACGGAGAGAGTACTTTATACTGAGCATGTTGAAAAGGAAGGAGTATATATAGTAACCCACAGTATAAGCTCATGTCGATCGTGTGTCATGGAGTTTCATGCCCTCCCTCTTTTTTTTGAGTAATATTTGAGACACAACCTTCATACAACTTTCATACAACCTCCCTAAAAGATGTGTCTATCTCTCTCCTGTGATGTCACTAGACCCCACAGTGACACAGGAAAGAGATAGACACATCTTTTGGGAAGGTTGTATGAAGGTTGTGCCCCAAATATTACCCCCTTTTTTTAGGTAGTAGAATTTCGAGAATGAGCAGAAACCATACTCATTCTCACAAAACTATAATCAACACTCTAAGTATTCTTTGTTAGTACTTTGTAACGTAGTCTTCCACGAACGGGTCATCTCGTTTAATCGATCTTTTGTTCTTTGTCATTTCTCTTGGGGCGCCAAAATGACCTATTCTTGATGAGATAAGAAAAGTTGTTACTAATTTTAGGGTGTGTTTGATAAATCATTAAGTGGTGAAAATAAAATTTTTTAGCACTTCTTTGATTTCAGTGCGTTTGATCAGGGCCGGTCCAGAGTATTTGGAGGTCCGGGACGAACTACTAAACGGGAGGTCCTTATACGGGAGTTCGGGGGCCGTGCCCCCGAGCCGATTTTTTTGGTGGTCTATTTATACTTAATTGACAATTTTTTTAGGGTTTATTTATACATAATTGACAAATTTTTTTGGGTCTACTTATAATATGAGTCTATTTGTGAAAGTTAAACATTGTCTGGTGTGTTTCAAAATTCTAGAGGAGCCTATTTCTGAAACTCAAAAAATTCTTACACTAAAAGTATGCTTTTTAAAATTCTAGGGGCCTTTGCTTTTGAGTTTTATATACATCTATGTCAATATATATATATATATATATGTGTGTAGTTGATGACAATAAATTGGGCCTTGAGAAAGGTCTAAATGTACAACATTAAAAAATCTCAAGGTAAAAATGTAATTATGAAAATTTCATGGAAGCCCTCAAAATTTTGTGAACTTTGGTGGCGCGGGGCGGTTGCCCCTTTTGTCCCCTCTTTGGACCGGCCATGCGTTTGATAATGTACACTTAATTGGAAAAGCATCCAAAAACACATTGGTGAAAATTTTTTGCTAAAAATAATCATTGAATGCATTCTATTTTGGAACTTGAAATATAATTTTCGGTATTGCACATTCAATTGTTTAAAATTTTCAACACTTTAAATTTTTGCACTTAATTTTATTTTTAGTTTTATCAAACGGATTTGTTTTTAAGTTTTTAACCACAGTCCTAATGGTTTGAAATGAATTTGGCCAAAAAATATCATTTCAAATCTGTTGAGTTTTGTTAACTACTCCCTTTGTCCCATATTAAGAGTTCTTGATGCCAGTTTTTAATGTCTCATTTTAAGAGTCCTCTTTGAAAAGTCAATATACTTTAATACGCATTTTTCAAATTTGCCCTTTATTATATCTAACTCTTCCTCATTTTTTAATTTATTTTTATTTTTAATGACACTATAATTTTGAATATAAAAAATGATAATATTGGAAAGTTGAAAATCTCACCAAAATCAAGGTTGTCCCCTTAATAAGTTAGAATTTTTAAAAGAGACTCTTAATATGAGACGGAGGGAGTAGTTTAGTTCATGGATCATGTTTTTCAAATTTAGCGAGGGAAAGAAGGAAGAGCAAAAGAAAGTGTGGAAATAAAAAGGAAAGAAAAATGTTCTTTACTATTTTTCAAAATTATTTAAAATTAAATAAAATGAAAATATTATTTATTTTGGAACATATTTTTTTCTGTATTATTTTTTCTCACCCTTTTGCATGCTCATACCTTATTTGGTATATGAGAAACTATAGAAAAGACAATTATTTTTAATAATTACAGAAAATATATAGGAAAAGATGTTCGATAAAAATTAAATTATTTTTCAATTGCCCAATAACTTTGCAGAGTGAATTAAGTGTAAAGGAAAGGTGAAGAAAATGGTTTGTTTTTCTCCTTTTCTTTTCTTTTTTTGTCAAATTTGTGAACTCATGAAGCCTAAAAGTTAATTTCTGTTTCAAGTTAGGAACAAGAAAATAATCAAAACTCATTTATAGTACTTGTAATGAAACACTTTTAATTATATATATTAGTAATATACAAAACCTTAGTTAAAATTACTCAAGAAGGAAATAAGTTATTTTCCAAAATATATAACATAATTTTGACATGAACAATTAATAGTCTTAGCTGATCAGCACTATGAGTCTGACATATGATAGGGGCCTATCCAAGGTTTTGAGTCTTTACTTATTTTGTGTGGCTATTAATATCCATTAATTGGGCATTGAAACGGGGTAAACTTCAAAATATCTTGTTGTGGTCCTCATGAGCTACATTAATATGAATTGAAGACGATTCCAAATTTCCAATTTCTGCTTTGTGTGGGTAGTATTCATAGTCCATATACATTGATATCATACATGCTTTATCTATAGTGACCTATAGATAACGTGTATCCAGCACTCACATATAATTACACGACTTTGAATATATCAACGAGATGATAGTGCCATTTAAAGTCTTTGGTAATTAGCATTTGCTCTTATTGGTGTCAAACTGGCTGGACCGAACTGGGCTCGGTCAAAGCGGATCTAACCGGACTAGAGAATTGGGCTGGGTCGGGTCTCAGTAACACTGGACCGCGGACCGGCTGGGCTTGAGATAGGAGGGTGGTGTCCGTCCCAGATTGGTGGCCCGAACTCACTAGGGCCGGGCTGGGCCAAGCTCATGGACGGGTCCGTGAATGGGCAGGGCCGAGTTTTAGGGGGAAGTTTTAACTTTTAATTTTTAAAGTTTAATGTTTGAAAATTGGGGAGAGTTTCAACTTTTACTCTTTTTTTTTTTTTTTTAGTTTATTCATTAATGATTAGTAATTACTAAAAAAAAGTTTGTTTAACAAAAAATAAAGTAAAGAATATTTATTATTCAATAAAAATTAAAGAGATTGCTAGTATTTGATGTTTAAAAATTATAATCCAATAAAAAATAATGATTACTTATCATTAATTTGTATAATAAAAAGTAAAGATTTATTCATTAATGATTAGTGTTTACTAAAAAAAGTTCATTCAACATAAAAATAAAAATAAAGATGATTTATTATTCAATAAAAATTAAAGAGATTACTAGTATTTGATATTTAAAAATTATAGTCTAATAAAAAATAAAGATTACTTATCAATAATTTGTATAATAAAAAGTAAAGATTGCATGTTACAGAATCGATTTTTTTTTAAAAGCCGTTCACAGTTTATACTCATGCGGGCCAGGAGTATTACAGTTTGTTACACCCTATAATTTTATTTTCATTAATAAATGAGTATTTCATTTTTAATTCTATTCATAATATTCATTTGGGGTCAAACCATAATTTCCAAAAATATAAAAAATACTTTCTATGGTTTGAAAACGATATTTATATTTTTGTATAAACCAGAATTTATTTCCTACATTAATATAATTTTCTGTATTTTTATTTCAACCGTAAAATACCAGTTTATAATTTAAGCTGCGATTATGTCACGATTTGGGTGTGGGAGCACGTGAGCTCAAGCACACTGGGCGAAACCCCTCAATTTCTTGGAGCCCAAATTTACTAACAGTATATATATCACTCATCTCTCACAGTCTCTCATATCTCACTCTACGAACTCTCTTCTCAATTCTCAATCTCTCTCTATTTCTCTCTTGCTCTCTCTAATTACACACATACAAACAGTATATCTAGATATATATATATATATATATGTATATATACACACAGATACATACATATCAAGAGAGGAAGAAGCGAGAACGGATAGAATTTCATAGACGACGAAACTTCGGCGGAAATCTCGGTGTCGAATTCTCAGTCTTAAATCCCTATGTGAATATTATAAACTCACTCCCAACGTTTATATATGTATATTTCAGTAGATATAGAGGTGTATATATGTATATACATGAAAATACCATGGGAGCTTGAGAATTGGAGTTTTAGAAATCTTAACCAAAATCAATTTTGAAAATGAAAGATCGTAGTCCCAATAAGCTGTGGTTCAAATACTACGGCTCAATTCATCCGTAACGCGTCGTATTATGAATTTAAAATTTTGTCACTCTTACTTTGATCACGAAAATCGAGAGATACAATCCGTATCAGTTTAATCCAATTTCGTATTCTTAATTTATGCGAAAAACTGAAGAGATCTATATATTACATGTCATGTTTGAAGTAGAATATGAAAATGGGTCAATTTTTAGTTTTAAAATTGAAACAGGGGAGAAAACGAAAATGATGGAGATTCTGTTTCATCTTGCGCGTGGGACCCGCTCGTGCGGCCCACTCGTGCGACCAGAGCAGTTTTGAGCAGAAAGGATTTTTAACAGATTTTACGAAAATGGTTTGATCGCTCGCGCGATCGCGCGATGGGTCATTTTGGCAGTTGTCCATTTTTGTATAAGAGACTATTTGAAAAAGGTTTTGGAAGTTTTTTAGGAACTATTTGATAGACATACTGTTTAAATATATACTTTTTAAGAATTGGATTAATAAGGATGATTAAGACTGAGGCTTATATTCGTACGAGTATTCTGATTTGTAATTAATGACAGATGTTACGATTCATGATATTGACATGCATGGTAGGGTCGAGGTTGAGTCAACATGCATGGTGTGTGAGGAAGCGTGAAAATAGTAAAGAGTTGCGGTTTTGTGTATGACTCAGATATCGATCGGATATTATTCCTGGTAATTGAGGCACGCATTTCGGATATCGAGCGGATACTATTCCTAGTATCTGAAGCGATGGTATGGTGTACGACCCCAATATCGAGCGGATATTATTCCTGGTATTAGAGACGACAGTATTGTGATCGACCCAGATACTGAGCAGATATTATTCCTGGTATCAGAGGCGATAGCGTGGTGTACGACCCCAATATCAAGCGAATATTATTCTTGGTATTGGAGACGATAGTGTTGTGATCGACCCAGATACTGTTGGGTTTGTACCCTCAAACCATTACTGTATGTACGAGACATTGACATTTTAATATATAGATATCAACTTTACATTTCATTGTGTATGTTTCTTTCATGAGATGATTTTTAATCCTTAAGTATGATAGTAAGCAATTCGTGTGTGTATGAGATACATACAAGTGAGATACGAATTACCATCCTTTGATACTTAGAACTTATCACAGTGGATGATGAGACTGGATATCTCATCAAGTATACAATGTAGCATGATTAACTACCATTGGATGGAGTGTTTAATCTCAATCACTAGAGTGTTACTCTTAGTTAAAATGCTAGTGCTTCTAGTGCATTGACGAGCCTGAGTTTTCCTATTAACACTCAAACTGTCAACAGTCGATAAGAACTCCCAACTTGTATAAGGTAAGTGTTCTCAATCTTATGATGATTATGGACACAAACTGTGGATATGGCTGCTTTGACTTACCAATCAGTGAGGTCTATAAAAGATCAACACCTAGGTATCTTGGGTATGTCATGTTCACAAGGTTGTGAACATATATTGTCAAGATAGAATCTACCATCTGTTTAAGAGTAAGCATTCCCTTGAGAATGTCACCAAATTGATTACTGAGAACTACAGTCTTGTTGATAAGTAGTTATCATCATGTTTGGTAATCATGAAGGGTGAATGAGACTCAAGGAATACAAGAAGTAATCATGATTCAGGTTGACAATAATAGTTATCCGACTACCTGAATATGATTATGAGTGCTGACGGTAGTAGGACATTAATACACCATACAAGTCTAGTTATCGCTTCGGATATGTTCTTTTGCTCTGGAGTTCAGTTATCGTTTTATAGTGGAGTAAACGTTTACTGACCAGCTGGTTAGTTTACTGATCAAAGAGTTTGGTCATGGAAATTAACAACTGGTCTAAGCCAACAATAAAAAGTCTAGGAGGTCCCACTCTTAGCTCCGCTAGGATGCTTGGAAAGGCACATGAGGATTTTGTCAAGGTAGGTTCGATCGATTGAAGAAGTCTCGATCGATTGAAGTCAAGGCAGGTTCGATCGATCAAATGTGGTTCGATCGATCGAAGCCACTTCGATCGATTGAACGTAAGGTTGGTTCTATGAATCTATAAATAGGGCAACTGCGACCAGAAAAAAGAGTTCGTCATTTTTATAAACCAGAAGCTGTAGAAACTGTTTTACGATTCACAAACGTACTCTATCCTCTCCATTAGGGTTCCCACCAACCCTAGCCTCTCCAGGAGCATCTATAGAAGTCATAAGAGTGAAGACCTTCTAGTGGAGGCTGCTGGAAGTTAGAGATTTCAGAATTGAGTTCAAGACCGTGAGGTATAATTCTTGTCCCCTCTCTTGTACGCTTCTATAGAATTAACGATTAGTAGATCCGGGCTACCAATAAATTTTTGTAACTTAATCTTTTCTCTGCGCGTTTAAAACTAATTTTAAAACTATTTTTCCTTCAATTGGTATCAGAGCCATGCTTGTTTGGATTAATAGATGCGTTTTGGAACACTAGGTTTTATTTGCATGTTGATTTTAGAACTGTTTTCAAAACTACATCATCATAGATCTATTTCTACAGCAGTCTCGCAGCAGAATACAAATCTGTGATTGTATTGGATGCATAGTGGGTTCGATCGATCGAACTGTTTGATCGATCTAACCTCTCTGTTCTCAAGCAATCGAACTGGTTTCGATCGATCGAATAATCGATTGAATGGGGTTCGATCGATTGAGACTAATTCTCTGTCCAAGTGTTCTGTTCACAGTTTTAAAGATTTTTAAAATATATACTTTAATTTTTTTTATTATCCTGTAAATTTTTTTCACATCATTATGTGGAGCTGAAAGTTCAATCGATCGAAGGTTCGAGCGATCGAACCTCTGTCGATCGATCGAAGTGTGATAGAGAATTGAGATGCTGATTTAAGTTCTAGTTAAGTACATAAAGAGTTTATGTACTGTGTGAATCGGTTAGGGGTTCCAACAGTTACATATATTTATGCATGGATGTGTGTACAACTAACCCTTTTGCAGCAAGATTAGTCCGCTATCTCCCATGGCACCAAGTTATTTTTAATTTTATATTTAAATGTTTGAGATTGGTGTATGTTGTATTTAATTTTAGTTTGGTGTTAAGGCATGTGTAAAGGGCATTGCGACTTCAATCCTACGAAAAAGAAAGTCGCACCGGTTTCCCTAGCCTTTTATTTTATTGTTGTTTTCCACTTCTAGATAAATTGTAAGCTCCGAAAGAAGCATATGACCAATGTTATAGAGTTAGAAAATCCATGAAGATGGAGGAGCAAGCCATTGTCCATGAAGATAAAGCTGGAGGCGACCAAACTAAGAGGATGTTCTATGGAGATAGAGCCATGGGAGATAGAGGCATATGAATGCCTTTATTTCATTTTAGTTTTATTATTTTTATATGCTTGTATGTGATTGGAATATTTAATATGCTGTTACTACATGCATAATAAAAGTTTTCTAAATAAAATTCAAAAACTGTTTTAACTCATTAGTAGATATTGGATGTCTATGGGCAATGAGTAGAAATATTTTTCTAAAAAGCAAAATTCTTATTTACCAAATCTAGTGGGAGAGGGTCTTATAAATAACATCCACGATCTTCTATTAACGGTTCACTGTAAGATGAGTAGTGCATTTTGTGTCACCTCGCCAGGGGTAATCGTTCAACACGGAGGGTATACTATTCATTGGTTACTAGATGTAAACTTCCTACAGATAGGATCAATCAGACATGTTAGAGGGTGACCACCACACGGAGGCACTACTTGAGGCAGTTGTGATTGGATCCTAGTTAATGGTATACACTAGCTAAGTTATGGATAAGGGATCCCACACGGGGCATTATCCAGAAACCTAGAGATCAAATAGGTTTGGGAGTTATAACTTGTTTTGCAAGAGTTGCATATCGAACAAGTCATGATTAATCGAAGGATCGAATATTGACCACCACACGGAGTCTTTACTCTTTCGTTTTGATATTCCGGCGACTTTATTTTACAATAAGAGTTTTAAGGATTCTTTTATTTCAAACTGTCAAATTCTGATATCCATATTTATTTTGTCTTTTTGATTTTTCAATAAATCATAATGTCTGGATCTGTATTTAGTCCTCTTGCCACTATACTCACTCAGAACAAATTAAGTGGAAATAATTACACTAAATGGAAACGAAACCTTGGCATCGTATTAACTGTGGAGGATCACATATGTGTTCTCACCACCCCATGTCCTGAAGAACCCATGAAAAATGCTTCGGCAGCTGCCAGACGCGAGTTCGATAAGTGGAAGAAGTCGAATGGAATAGCCCGTTGCTACATTCCGTCCTCAATGGCTGATGTGTTGCAACATCAATTCTAGTTGAATAATTCTGCTAGTGACATTATCGAATCCCTGAAAAAGATGTTTGGGAAGCAATGCAAGCCTGCCAGACAGGTAGCTATGCAGAAGATAATGAGTGCTAAGATGTCGGAAGGGACTCCAGTCAAAGAACATGTTTTAAAGATGATTGGTTATTTGAACGAGCTGGAGACCCTAGGTGCCAACATCGACGCACAAACCCAAGTTGATATGATCCTCAATTCACTGTCGCCTTCATTCGCTCAATTTAAACTTAACTATAATATGAATCAAATGAATTTTTTAATGAGCAAATTGATGAGTTCTCTTTTGGCAGTGGAAGGGGTGATCAAACCTGGGGGCAACGTTCTGAACGTTGAGAAAGGCTCTTCTTCCTTCCAATCTACACCAAAAGGAAAGAAAGGGAAGAACAAAGCTGGCACTGGTGGTCCAAGTGTTGGACCAGTCCCTAAGATTGCAAAATCTAAGGGAAATGGTAAGGGGAAGATGGGTGGCCAAGGCAAAGAAAAGTGTTTCCAATGCGGTGAGAAGGGCCATTGGAAGAGGAATTGTCCACAATTCTTGGCTACAAGGGTTCAAGGTATGATTGAATCATATGTGATTGAAGTAAGTTTTATAACGGATACTTTAAACACTTAGTGTATTGATTCTGGTGCGACTAACCATATCCGTAATTCGTTGCAGGGGTTCAGACTATAACTATATAAGCAAAAAATACAAGCACAGAGCCTATTGATTTAACATGGTTTTCCTATGTTGTAGTAAGGTAAGGTAGGGCGGTTTGTCAATCAGGAAATGCAGTGATGGAGAAATCGTGCTACTCTGGGATCTAGCGTAACCGTTTTCACGGTTGTAGTAGGAGTAGTAGCTTTAGAATTTTCAGACAATAATGTTTTGATTTTATCAGATGTGCTTTACGTCCCTTTAATGAGATGCATTTTAATTTCAGTTTCTAATTTATCGAATAATGGTTATTCTTTTCATTTTGGAACTGAAGTTGTAATTAAAATAAATGGTTCTTTTATTTGTTCTGGTGTTCAATCAAATGGCTTGTATGTGATCACTCCAAATATTTCTAAAGACTCTTGTATGAAACTTAATAACTCAGTGGTAACTGTACCATCTAAAAGAAAGGAACCTTCCACTAATCAATAAGGCTTTGGTATATGATACTTGGCCATATCAATCTAAATAGGATTGGCAGACTAGTCAAAGAAGGGGTCTTAGGCGATTTGGTTCTCGAACCAATGGAAGTCTGCGAGTCTTGTTTAGAGGGTAGGATGACCAAAAGGCCTTTCCCGCAAAGGGCAATAGGACCAATTCATTGTTGGAATTAGTTCATACTGATGTGTGTGGACCAATAAATATTAGAGCAAGGGGCGGTTATGAGTATTTTATAACATTTACTGATGACCACTCTAGGTATGGATATGTGTACCTAATGCAGCACAAGCCTGAAGCCTTTGAAAAGTTCAAAGAGTTTAGGGCTGAAGTGGAGAAGCAATTAGGCACACATTTCAAGGCCATTCAATCTGATCGAGGTAGAGAGTACCTCTCTAATGAGTTTATTGATCACCTCATATAGAATGGGATGCTGTCACAGTTGACTGAACCTGGTACGACTCAACAGAATGGTGTAGCGGATAGATGGAATCAGACTCTTTTAGACATGACTAAGTCGATGATGAGTTATTCAGAGTTGCCATTATTCTTTTGGGGTTATGATTTGGAAACTGCTGAGTACATACTAAATCTAGTGCCAAGCAAATCTGTTCTCAGGACACTCGGGAGATGTGGATTGGCAAGCCTTCTTTGCAACATCTCCGAATATGGGGGTGTCCGGTACATGTGCTGAAGGAAAGATGAGTAAATTGGATTCTAGATCGGAAGTATGTTATTTTGTAGGATATCCAAAGGGTACTTATGGATGGTATTTTGATGATCCAGGAGAATAGAAAGTGTTTGTTAGTACAAATGCTATTTTCTTGGAGGATAGAAGAAGATCCCTCAGTCTTACACCATAATAGATCTTACAGAGATAGAATAAGATCCCTCAGTCCTACACGCAATTAATAATGATCGAACACAAGAAAATATCACTTCTTTACCCATTTCTGCACCGGTACCTGTCGTAGTGGGAGGATTACCAGCCAACCTGATAGATATACATTCTTAGGAGAAGCTTTTGAAGCTGTCTCCATAGAATCTGAATATGATCCTACCACGTACGAAGAGGCAATGTCTGATGTAGACTCAGCTCATTGGGTTAAAGCTATAAAGGCTGAATTGGAATCTATGGATTCCAATCAAGTCTGGAATCTTAGAGAACTTCCAGCCAATAATAAATCTATTGGCTGTAAGTGGGTCTATAAGAGGAAAAGAGGATCTAATCGAAGGGTTGAGACCTTTAAGGCAAGGCTTATAGCGAAAGGTTATACTTAGAGAGAGGGCATTGACTATGAGGAAACCTTCTCGCCGATAGCCATGCTCAAATCCATCAGAATACTCTTATCCCTTACTACATGCCTAGATTATGAGATCTGGCAGATGGATGTCAAGACTGCATTCTTGAATGGCAATCTTGAGGAGGACATCTATATGCAACAACCAGAAGGGTTCATAGCTGGTGGGAAAGGTAGCTTGGTATGCATGTTGCAAAAGTCTATTTATGGGCTTAAGCATGCATCCAGGAGTTAAAACATTCGTTTTGACCAAGCGTTCAAATCGTTTGGTTTCATACAGAATCTGGATGAACCTTGTGTATACAAGAAGTGTGAAGAAAAAGTGGTGGCCTTTCTTGTTCTTTACGATTACGACATTCTACTCATTAGGAATGATGTAGTGGCGTTGTCAACGGTTAAGGTTTGGCTAGCTAGTACTTTTGATATTCTAGGAGAGGCGAAAGATAATTGGATAATTTGAAGATCGTAAGCGAAGGATAATTGGATTATCTCAAGCTGATTATATCGATAAGGTGCTAACTTGGTTTTCAATGGATAATTTGAAGAAAGGTTCATTACCTTTCAGGCATGGTTTAGCGTTTTCCAAGTACCAGTGTCCAAAGATACAGGAAAGGAGGAATCGCATGGGAAGTCTCGTGTATGCAATGTTATACACTAGACCAGATATCTGCTTTGCCATTGGTATAGTTAGTCGGTATCAATTGAATCCAGTTCCAGAGCACTGGACAACCGTTAAACACATTCTTAAATACTTGAGAAGGACTAAAGATTATATGCATATATACCGCGATAGCGAGTTAATTCCAGTAGGATACACTGACTCAGACTTTATGTCAGATAAAGATTCGAGAAAGTCGACATCCAGACATCTCTTTACCTTGGCAGGTGGTGCTGTTAGTTGGAGGAGCATTAACCAGAAATGCATTACAGACTCAACTACAGAAGCTGAGTATGTGGTTGCTTGTGAAGCTACAAAAGAAGCTGTTTGGCTCAAAAAGTTCCTTATGTAGCTCGAGCTGGTACCAGTGTCACTGTTACCTATTACGCTATACTGCGATAATATTTGGGTAGTGGCTCGGTCCAAGGAGCCAAGAAAGCACGGAAAGGGAAAGCACGTAGAGCGGAAATATCATCTAATCCGTGATATTGTTTAACGTGGAGATGTGACTGTCGCCAAGATTTCCATCGCTGACAATCTTGCGGATCCGTTTACAAAAGCCTTACCACAGAAGGTCTTTGATCGTCATCTAGATAGTTTAGGTCTCAGATGTAGTCCTAAATAGTTATGAGTGTAAGTGGGAGTTTGTTGGGTTTGTGCCCTCAAACCATTACTATCTGTATGAGACATTGATATTTTAATATATTGATATCAGCTTTACATTTCATTGTGTATGTTTCTTTCATGAGATGATTTTTAATCCTTAAGTATCGTAGTAAGCAATTCGTGTGTGTATGAGATGCATACAAGTGAGATACGGATTACTATCCTTTGATACTTAGAACTTGTCACAGTGGATGATGAGACTGGATATCTTATCAGGTTTACACTGTAGCATGATTAACTACCATTGGATGGAGTGATTAATCTCAATCACTAGAGTGTTACTCTTAGTTTATATGCTTGTGCTTATAGTGCATTGACAGACCTGAGTTTTCCTATTGATACTCAAGACTGTCAACAGTCAATAGGAACTCACAACTTGTATAAGGTACGTTTCTCAATATTGAGACGATTCTGGACATAAATTATGGATATGGCTGCTTTGACTTACCAATCAGTGAGGTCTATAAAAGATCAACACCTGGGTATCTTGGGTATGTCATGTTCACAGGGTTGTGAACATATGTTGTCAAGATAGAATCTACCCTCTATTTAAGAGTAAGCATTCCCTTAAGAATATCACCAAGTTGATTACTAAGAACTGCAGTCTTGTTGATAAGTAGTTATCAACATGTTTGGTAATCATGAAGGGTGAATGGGACTCAAGGAATACAAGAAGTAATCATGATCCAGGTGTTGGGTTTGTGCCCTCAAACCATTACTTTATGTATGAGACATTGACATTTTAATATATGGATCTCAGCTTTACATTTTATTGTGTATGTTTCTTTCATGATATGATTGTTAACCCTTAAGTAGCATTGTAAGTAATTCGTGTGTGTATGAGATACATACAAGTGAGATACGAATTACTATTCTTTAATACTTTGAACTTATTATAGTGGATGATGAAACTGGATATCTCATCAGGTTTACACTATAGCATGATTAACTACCATTGGATGGAGTGATGAATCTCAATCACCAGTGTTTAGCTCTTAGTTAATATGCTAATGCTTATTGTGCATTGATAGACCTGAGCTTTCCTATTGACACTTAAGACTGTCAACAGTCGATTGGAACTCATAACTTGTATAAGGTATGTGTTCTCAATCTTGAGACGATTATGAACACAGACTGTGGATATGGTTGCTTTGACTTACCAATCAGTGAGGTCTATAAAAGATCAACACCTGGGTATCTTGGGTATGTCATGTTTACAGAGTTGTGAACATATACTGTCAAGATAGAATCTACCCTTTGATAAAGAGTAAGCATTCACTTGAGAATGTCACCAAGTTGATTACTGAGAACTGCAGTCTTGTTGATAAGTGGTTATCAACATATTTAGTAATCATGAGAGGTAAATGGGACTCAAGTAATACAAGAAGTAATCATGATTCAGGTTGACAGTAATAGTTATCCGACTACCTGAATATAATTACGAATGCTGCACGTAAAGGGACATTAGTACACCATACAAGTCTAGTTATCACTTCGGATATGTTCTTTTGCGTTCGAGTTCAGTCATCGTTTTATAGTGGAGTAAATGTTAACTGATCAGTTGGTTAGTTTGCTGATCAAAGAGTTTGGTCATGGGAATTAACAACTGGTCTGAGCCAACAATAAATAGCCTAGGAGGTCCCACTCTTAGCTCCGCTAGGATGGTTGGAAAGGCACATGAGGATCTTGTCTAGTCGGGTTCGATCGATTAAAGGTGTCTTGATCGATTGAAGTTTTGGCGGGTTAGATCGCTCAAAGATGGTTCGATCGATCGAAGTGGCTTCGATCGCTTGAACATTAGGTCAGTTTTGGGAATCTATAAATAGGGCAGCTGCGTCCAGAAAAAATTGTTCGTCGTTTTTATACGCCAGAAGCTGCAGAAACTATTTTAGAGCTCCCAAACCCTCTTTATCCTCTCCATTAGGGTTCCCACCAACCCTAGTCCTTTCGGCTAGTATCCGCAGGAGTCATAAGAGTGAAGATAGCCTAGTGGAAGCTGTTGTACCATCAAGGAGAAAGAAAATCAGAATTGGGTTCAAGACCTGAGGTATAATTTCTTATTCCCCTCTTGTTTGTATGCATATATGGAATTGACAAGTAGTAGATTTTGGGCTACCAATAAATTTTTATGAATCAATATTTTCGCTGCGCATTTAAAATAATTTTAAACCTAATTTTCCTATCAATCAGTATCAGAGCCACGCTTGTTAGGATCTATAGATGCGTTTTGGAACACTAGTTTTGATTTACAAGTAGTTTTTAGAATTGTTTTGAAACTACATCATCACAGATCTGTTTCTGCAGTGTTTTCACAACAGAATACAAATTTGTGAATGCATGGGATGCATGATGGGTTCGATAGATCGAAGTAGGTTTGATCGATCGAGACCCTGCTGTTCTCAAGTGATCTAACGATCTTTGTTCGATCAAACTGTATTTTGTTCGATCGATTGAGATATGTTCGATCGATCGAGAAAGATTTTCTGTCCAGGTGTACTTTTCACAGATTCAAAAGTTTTTAAAATTATACATTTTCAATTTTAAAATATTCTGAAATTTTTTCAAATGATTCTGTGAAACTGAATGTTCAAACGATTGAACAATATTCAATCGATCGACCGTTCGAGCGATCGAACGGTCTTTGATTGATCGAAGTATGACAGAGAAGTTAGATGTTGTTTTAATGTTCAAAATAAGTGCGTAAAGAGTTTATGTACTGTGTAAATCAATTAAGGGTTCCAATGGATTATATATTTGTTATATATGCATGCATGTGCGTATGACTAACCCTTTTGCAGCAAGATTAGTCCGCTATCTCCCATGGCACCAAGTACTTTTAAATTTTGTATTTGAATGTTTGAGTTTAGTGTTTGTTGTTTTGATTATTGGTTTGGTTTTAAGGCATGTGTAAGGGGCGCTGCGACTTCAATCCTATGAAAAGGAAAGTCGCACCGGTTTCCCTAGCCTTTTTAATATTTTGTTGTTGCAATTTCTATTTCTAGATAAATTGTAAGTTTCGAAAGAAGCATAGGACCAATGTAATACAATTAGAAGATACATGAAGATGGAGGAGCAAGACGTTGTTTATGAAGATGGAGCTGGAGGTGATCAAACCAAGAAGCATGTTCTATGGAGATAGAGCCATGGGAGATAGGGGCATCGTTTGGATGCTTTTATTTTAATTTTAGTTTTTTGTTTTTATATGCTTGTCTGTGATTGGAGTATTAAATATGTTGTTACTACATGCATTATAAAAATAAATTTTCTAAAATAAAAATCAAAAACCATTTTTCAACACATTAGTAAACATTAGATGTTTGTGGGTAGTGTGTAGAAACAAACCTTTTCCAAAAGCAAAATCCTTAATTTACTAAATCTAGTGGGAGAGGGTCTTATTTATAACACCCACGATCTTCCATTAATAGTTCACCGTAAAATGAGTAGTGCATTCTATGTCATCTCGCTAGGGGTGATCATTCCATACGGAGGGTACACAAGATGAGTAGTGCATTCTGTGTCACCTCGCTAGGGGTGATCATTTCATACGGAGGGTACACTACTGATTGGCTATTAGATGTGAACTTCCTATGGATAGAATCAATCAGACGTGTTAGAGGGTGACCACCATACAAAGGCGCTACTTGAGGCGGTTGTGATTGGATCCTAGTTAATGATATACACTAACTAAACTATGGATAAGGGATCCCACACGGGGCATTATTCAGAAACTTAGAGATCAAATACGTTCGAGAGTCATAACTTGTTTTGCAAGAGTTGTATAGTGGACATGTCATGATTAATCAAAAGATTGAGTATTGACCACCACACGGAGGCTTTACTCTTTAGTTTTGATATTCTGGTAACTTTTTTTTAAAATAAGAGTTTTAAGGATTCTTTTATTTCAAACTGTCAAAATTTGATATCCATCTTTATTTTGTCTTTTAATTTTTCAGTAAATCATAATGTTGGGATCTACATTTAGTCCACTTGCCACCATACTCACTCAGAACAAGTTAACTAAAAATAACTACACTGAATGGAAACAAAACCTTGACATTGTATTAACTGCGGAGGATCACATATATGTCCTCACCACCCTATGCCCCGAAGAACCTGCGATAAATGCTCGGCAGTTACCAGACGCGAGTTTGATAAATGGAAGAAGTTGAATGGGATGGCCTGTTGCTATATTCTGGCCTCAATGGCTGGTTTGTTGCAACACCAATTCTAGTCGAACAATTCTGCCAGCGACATTATCGAATCCCTGAAAAAGATGTTTCGGGAGCATGGCAGTTCTGCCAGGCAGGTAGCTATGCAGAAGATAATGAGTGCTAAGATGTCGGAAGAGACTCCAATCAAAGAACATGTTTTGAAAATGATTGGTTATTTAAATGAATTGGAGACTCTAGGTGCCAACATCGATGCACAGACCCAAGTTGATATGATCACCAGTACGCTGTCACCATCATTTGCTCAATTTAAACTAAATTATAATATAAATAAAATGGATTTTTCAATGAGCAAATTGATGAGTTCTCTTTTGGCAACGGAAGGGGTGATCAAACTTGGGGGTAACATTTTGAACGTTGAGAAAAACTCCTCCTCTTCCCGATCTACGCCAAAAGGTAAGAAAGGAAAGAAGAAGGCTGGCACTGGTGGTCCAAGTGTTGGACTGATCCCTAAGATTGCAAAATCTAAGGGCAAAGGGAAGATGGGTGGCCAAGGCAAAGGAAAGTGTTTCCAATGCGGTGACAAGGTCCACCGGAAGAGGAACTGTCCAGAATTCTTAGCTATAAGAGTTCAATGTATGATTGAATCATATGTGATTGAAGTAAGTTTTATAACGGATACTTCAAACACTTGGTGCATTGATTCTGGTGCAACTAACCATATATGTAATTCATTGCAGGGGTTCAGATCAACCAAGAGGTGTAGTAATGGGAAAATCGTACTTACTCTAGGTTCTAGCGTAACTGTATCTGCGATTGCTATAGGAGTCATAGTTTTAGAATTTCTAGACAATAAAGTTTTGATTTTATCAGATGTATTTTACGTCCCTTCAATGAGACGTAATTTAATTTCAGTTTCTAATTTATCGAATAATAGTTATTCTTTTCATTTTGAAACTAAAGTTATGATTAAAAGAAATGATTCTTTTATTTGTTCTGGTGCTAAATCAAATGGTTTGTATGTGATTGCTCCCAATGTTTCTAAAGACTCTTGTATGGAGTTTAATAACTCAGTGGTAACTATATCATCTAAAAAAAAGGAACCTTCCACTAATCCAACAAGGCTTTGGCATATGAAGTTTGGCCATATCAATCTAAATAGGATTGGCAGACTAGTCAAAGAAGGGGTCTTAGGCGATTTGGTTCTTGAACCAATAGAAGTCTGCGAGTCTTGTTTAGAGGGTAAGATGACCAAAAGATCCTTTCCCGCAAAGGGCAATAAGACCAATGCATTAATGGAATTAGTTCATACTGATGTGTGTGGACCAATAAATATTAGAGCAAGGGGTGGTTATGAGTATTTCATAATATTTACTGATGACCACTCTAGGTATGGATATGTGTACCTAATGCAGCACAAGTCTGAAGCCTTTGAAAAGTTCAAAGAGTTTAGGGCTGAAGTGGAGAAGCAATTAGGAACACACATCAAGGCCATTCGATCTGATTGAGGTGGTGACTACCTCTCTAATGAGTTTATTGATCACCTCGTATAGAATGGGATTCTGTAATAGTTGACTGCACCTGGTACGCCTCAGCAGAATGGTGTAGTGGAGAGAAGGAATCAGACTCTTTTAGATATGACTAGGTCAATGATGTGTTATTTTGAGTTACCATTATTCCTTTGGGGTTATACTTTAGAAACCGGTGCATACATACTAAATCTAGTACCAAGCAAATCTGTTCCCAGGACACCACGGGAGATGTGGATTGGGCACAAGCTGTGGATATCGCAATTTTTCCTACCCACAGCTTCACTTTAAAATCTTTTTCAAATTTCAAATTCAAAACAAATGAGTCGCCACTTAATTTTTAAAAGGAAAACTAAGAAAGCATTTCAAAAGGAAACTGATCTTTTGCAAAACCAAAGATTAACTAGGTCCGGGGATTATGGAATGAGAAAGGAAGGAGCTCGTCGGACTAAAACACTCTCTCTTATCCTATCCTGTGATAGGCCTCTACTCAACATCTTCTTAATTGAATTATTGATCTAAGCATGCCCTCAACTAATACGTAGATATAAATGTACGTTACACAAGCATATTGAAATGGTGTAAAATTCCTAGTGACAAAATATCATTCAAAACCAAGTAGGTCAATTAGCAAGCGATATGATATGCAAAAAGGAAAACTAGAGAACTTACCCGGGGTCCAGCCGCGAATATTTAAACGTGCAATGCATACAAAAAGATAAAAACCTAAGAAAAAGGTCTCTAATCCATGTATACAAATAAAGCAAAGCCTAGTTCTAAGGTGTCGCGCATGAGGTCGAAAATCAATAAAATTAAAGGATCATTAAACTAAAGAAAAGACAAGGGTCATACCTCATCGGCGGTACAAAACAAAGGTTAGTCCACGTGATATACATGATATAAAATTAGATGATAATCCTAGACTTCTAGCTTAAATCTATCAAAAATAATTAAACCCAAAGCAAACGAATCTTAATTACAAGCATCAAGCCACATGGATGAATATGTACATGAACAAGAGTAAATTATGATGTATTCATTGATTTAGATCATCTAAACTTTGAATTCAAGCAGTATTAATCATTTTTGAAACATGGTTTGAACCTTAACTCATGAAAGTATCATCTAAACCATTATTTATAAGATTGATCAAAATTGTGACAGAATTCTGAAAATTTCTGAGAGCAGATCATAATTTCAAAGAAATAAAAGGCATGGTTCTCATGGTTTGATCTTGATGACTTTTAGACACAAATTTTCTCTGTGAGTATAGTTTTTAATCCAAAAATAAAATCAAAGTTCCAATGGTTAGATCTCCGGAAATCAAGCAAAAACCATACATCACTCAGGAATTTCCAACTCTCTGTCCAGAGAATTTGTATGATTTTTTAAAAATAGTAAAAAAATCTAAAAAGGCTCTAGTATTTTTAGGAGATCTTATTAACACATTAAATTTAATAGAAAAAATTATTTGGGGTCATCAATACTTGATTAGGGTTCTGATTTACTCATTTCAAAAGGGAGTTGCTGTTCTGAAACTCTGGACAGATTGTTGTTGTTCCCCAAAAACTCATGGCCGAACCACTTTAAACTTGAAACCTCACTAAAACAAAAATTGCAGTGGTAAAAATTTGAGTTATAGACACTTTTTTGTTGGTTTAATTCAGTTCCAACGGTTCGATGTTTAACTAAAAATCCTTGATCAAAGGTGGTCATTGAATTCACTGCACCATTTGTCAAATTCAAATTTGTTAATTCCAACCATAAGCAATGGAGTTTGGCTTAAGACACATTACTTCTCCTACCATTTGATGGTCATTGGAGACTAAAAACATTTACACTTGTGGATTTCAAATGAGGTATGAAAAGACTTCATGAAATCTCAAAGTAATGAGCTCAAATCATAGGGAAGACTTAATCTCATTGACCAACTGTACTAATATCGACCTTAATCTCCTTATAAACCATAAGATTGCAAAGAGATCAAGGGAATTCAAATTAAATCATTCAAATAAGGCATTGAAAGTCTTATGAACCCCACGAGATAAACTAAAAAAAGAAAAAGAAAAGGGAAATCAAAGGGGTCTATATATATCATGATTAGACCATGATTAGGACTAATTAGATTAGAGTCTACCTCCAAAATATCCTCAACTTGGTAGTTTTGAGGAACTCCCAATGATTAATCAAGCTCTTCAACCTTTAATTCACACAACTTCTTCTTTAAACTCCTCTAAAACTCACCCCTAATTGTGCTTAGAGAGATTTTTGAAAGCTTCAAAAAGAATTGAAATAGACTTTTGATTAAAAAAAAACAAATCTAATAACTTGCAAAGGGATATTCATCCTCTATTTATAGGCAATTTTAAAAGGGTATTTCAGAATTTTCATAGCAGAAAACCCTAATTCAGACTGTCCTTTTGAGAGTACAAAATGTGCTGTATTACAGCTGTCTTCTGGAAAACACGACATTCACTGGAGAAGGAAGCGGCAGTTAGTGATTGCCAATACGGCAGTCACTGATTGCCGTAACGACATTCAGTGAATGCCATAACGACATTCAAGGAGTGTCGCAGACAACTCTATAGACTGCCGTTTTATGTAGAAATCCATTTTTTGAGGCATTTGCTGGAATTTTTGGCATTCATAGAATGCCGTTCGACACTCCAAAGACTGCCGCAGCGACAATCCGAGACTGCCGCAACTCCTGTCATGTGCAGTTTTACTCTTTTTTTTTTCTTTTTCTTTTTCTCTCTTTTTCTTTTTTGTTTTGAATTGAAAGGGCTTTTTGGAAGAGCTTGAATCACCTTGGGAAACCCTAGATTAGTTGGCCATTGTCATCCTCGGACCTTAGAAGCAATACTCCCCTTAACCCGACGTTTGGTCAAAATTAGGGTGTCTACAGTTTGCCCCTCTTTGACAGAGCTTGTGGGGCAACACTTCTCACAAGTGAATGTCGAAGCCTGTGTGAAGACAAGCCTTTGACCAAATTGTCAGATTTAGGTAAAAACAAAAAGCGATACAAAAGAAAACAGACACGCAGCAAGGTTCCAATTGGTCGTGCTCAACGGTGAGCTGCCTACGTATCCACTCGGGAATCAGACCGAGACGTAGTTCGGGCAAGGGTCAAGCACACACAAACACAAGTAGTCATAAGTTGGCCCTTCTTTAGTTTTTGAAGATCTTAAATGAGATGTAATTTTTTTATTTTAAAATAAAAAAAATAAGGGAAAGAAACATCAAAGATTAAAAATAACAACAATTAAATAAGCAAATAAAGCAAGAAGCGAAACAATAAATAAATTTACCTCAACTTATAGTAATAGAAGAAGTGAAGAACTATAAATTATAATAAGACTTGAGACTTGATAGCTTGTAAGTTGTAGAATACTAGAAGTGCTTTTAAAAACTAGAGCATTGAATCAAACTTGTAGAGTAGAAGTACTTGTAGGCTTGTAGTTTATGGAATAGTATAGAGAAAATAGAGACTAGAGAGAGATAATTGATTTTTGTGTGAGAAAATATATTGTGAGAAGTTTGGTATTTATAGAAAATGGGCTAAAGGGCATTTTGGGAAGTCAAAATTCACTTTTGCATTTTTACCCCAAAACTAGCTACTTTAGAGCAATTAGAGGGGTAAAACGTGGAAAAAAAATTAAAAACAGACCAAACTAGCCGTTATGGCCTCGGGCGGGCCTGCCAGGCTGGGCCACAACGGCTAGTTTATATTTTGGCTGTTGGGCCAAGCTTGTGGGCTAGCATGTTGGGCCGGGTTTCAGGCTAACAAGCGGGCTGGGCCGTGCCGTGGAAGGGATTAGTTGTCTGGCCCGGACTGAATAGAATTGCTCGGGCCTACCAGACCGGGCTAAATCGGGTCGGGCATGGCTTTTAGCCTGGATAAATCAGGCTGGATTTGGGCTGGGCCGGGCCAACCTGTCACGACCCATCCCGCTATGCACGAAAATAGGACACGTGGCACGCCACCAAGGCTTATCCAAATCCTTTTAACTAAAATAGCAGCGAAAAACATAAGTACAATCCTTTAAAATCAGAGTTACATAAAATAAAAGAAGTTTTGTCCAATTGAAACTCTCCCAAAAGAATCCATTTAAAAAAAAGAAGACAGAGATCCAGTTGACTGCGTCGAAGGGCCAGTCGACTGGAGACCTAAAACAAAAAGTTTAAAAGTGTTACAGCCCAGTACAGTCGACTGTGTCAGGGACTCAGTCGGCTGGGACCTCAAATTATCAATCGACTGACGTTTGTCCGGTCGACTGGGATACTATTCAAGCAGAATGTTGTATCCTGGGACATGATCTAGTTGACTAGTATCTTCACCCAGTCGACTGATCCCAAAGAAAAATGTAACTTAACATTTTCACCCAGCAAAAACCAGTCGACTGTGTCGGCCCAGTCGACTGATCCAAGAAAATTTCAAAGGAGTTTTTAGTTTCGAATAGTGATCCAGTCAACTAGATCAAAAACTAGTCTACTGATCTGCATCAGCACCCTAAGACTTTGCAGAAATCCAACTATGGTTCTCCGAATCAAAACCAACACATCCACTACTAAGATTCTCGGATTCCAAACATAATTATAAAAGTTTTACAACTGATTACAATACTACAGAACTAGTCCAAGCTTCTATTGCAACATGTTACGAATTCAAGGTTTTTATTACAAGTTTGGAAGCAAACAAAAATATAAACAAGTTTTTGATTTCCCGGCGTTCCTCAGCCTCACTCCTCACGCTTTTTCTTGCCTTTCTTCTTTTCACCTACAATGGAGTAAATCTCCACTACACAGCTATATGCTGAGTGCATAAGTACTAACGTATGCATATATAAAAAAAACATGCTTTATTATCATAATTCATATCAAATAGTTGTTGGGTTTGTGTCCTCAAACCATTACTTTATGTATGAGACATTAGAATTTTAATATATGAATATCAGCTTTACATTTTCTTATGTATGTTTCTTTCATGAGATGATTGTTAATCCTTAAGTATCATAGTAAGCAATTCGTTTATGTATGAGATACATACACAATTCGTGTATGTATGAGATACATACAAGTGAGATACGAATTACTATCCTTTGATACTTAGAACTTGTCGCAGTGGATGATGAGACTGGATACCTCATTAGGTTTACACTGTAGCATGATTAACTACCATTGGATAGAGTGATGAATCTCAATCACTGGAGTATGACTATTAGTTAATATGCTAGTGCTTATAGTGCATTGACAGACCTGAGCTTTCCTATTGACACTTAATGCTGTCAACAGTCAAAAGGAACTCATAACTTGTATAAGGTATGTGTTCTCAATCTTGAGATGATTATGGACACAAACTGTGGATATGACTACTTTGACTTACCAATCAGTGAGGTCTATAAAAGATCAACACCTGGGTATCTTGGGTATGTCATGTGTCACAGGGTTGTGAACATATATTGTCGAGATAGAATCTACCCTCTGTTAAAGAATAAGCATTCCCTTGAGAATGTCGCCAAGTTGATTACTGAGAACTGCAATCTTGTTGATAAGTAGTTATCAACATGTTTGGTAATCATGAGAGGTGAATGGGACTCAAGGAATACAAGTAATCATGATTCAGGTTGATAGTAACAGTTAAATATGATTATGAATGCTGATGGTAGAAGGACAATAGTACACCATGCAAGTCTAGTTATCGATTCAGATTTGTTCTTTTGCATTGGAGTGCAGTTATCGTTTTATAGTGGAGTAGACAATAATTGATCAGCTGGTTAGTTTGCTGATCAAAGAGTTTGGTCATGGGAATTAACAACTAGTCTGAGCCAACAATAAAGAACCTAGGAAGTCCCACTCTTAGCTCCGCTAGGATGCTTGGAAAGGCAACTGAGGATCTTGTCAATACAAGATTGATCGATCCAAAGAGTCTCGATCGATTGAAGTCTAGGCATGTTCGAGCGATCGAAAGGTGTTCGATCGATCGAAGGTTCGATCGATCGAAGTGACTTCGATTTTCAATCGGTCGAAGGCTTAATGTCGATTTTGGAAAACTATAAATAAGGCAGCTGCATACAGAGTTTTATAATCGTCTTTTTTCTATACGAGAGTTGCAGAGACTGTTTTAGGGTTTCCTTAGCCTTCTTATCCTTCCCGTTAGACTTACCACCAACTCTAGCCTCTCGGGTAGCATCCGTAGGAGTCATAAGGGTGAAGACAATCTAGTGGAGGCTGTTGTATCATCAAGAAGGTTGAAGATTTCAGAATTGGGTTTAAGACACAAAGATATAACTTTTGTCTCCTCTTATGCGCATCTATAGATTTAACGAGTAGTGGATCCGAGCCACCAACAAGTTTTTGTAACTTAATCTTTCCACTGCATGTTTAAAAATAGACCTATAGAGCCTACAACCGTTGCATCCTCAATAGTCTCTAAGGAAGAAGACCAATCATCCTCAAGTTTTTGTAACTTAATTTTTCCTTCAATAGTCTCTAGGGAAGAAGACGCAATCATCCGGTAGCGGCAAGTCCAAGCCTTAAACCGCCATGCCCACAGCTAGTCCAAGCCTACAACCGTTGCATCCTCAAGTGCCGTGGCAAGTCCAAGTCTTAAACCATACACAATAGCTGTCGCTACTACAATTCTCCAACATCGAGAAACATACCCGGCATGAATTTGTATAAACTCCCCTTTGACCCACATAATCAACTCAACATGCTCGTGTAAAAGTAGACATGCTTTTCACAATTAAGCACGTTCATAATTAACGGGCCTAAGATTAACACATGAATTTTGCCCAGATCTCAATTTTGTCGTCGAGAGCTAGAACATGTATTTTCCTATATAACACAGGTTAGAACATCAAACTTCATGCGATTGCTCTATAACTTTGAGGAAAACACTAGGAGATAGATTAAACGTCGGATCTCTAGTTTCAGGTGATTTCTACAAGTTTACAGAGGTTTTCTCCAAATTCTTAGAATTTAGCTTTTCGAAAAAAGTTAGCCAAATGAGACCTAAGAGATATCAAAACGTAGATCTTACCTCATAGAGTCCAAATATAAAATCTGGAGAAAAAATGACGATTGGAAGTTCGTTGTTTGGCATTGTGAAGCTTGTGGCATCAAAATCCCATTTTCTCTCTCTTCTCTAGATATTATTGGAAGTTTATAACTAATGAGATTCCCAAGCTTATCTATTTATAGGCACAATTTTCATAAATTATGTTTACCTCCCTATGAGTTTTCAAAACTTCTAATTATCTCTCAAAACGTCTTAACCATCTACTATTTTATTTCACGAGTGAAAACTAAAATTTACAAAAGTTTTCGACTAAGTTCTGTTTGGGTACAAAACAATGATCCAAAACTAAACTTCGTGGAATCTCTATACTACCTACCTTTTAAGCAGCGTATCACTCACGTTTTCACCACAGCGTTCAAAACAATCTAAATAGATAACCCACTACCAGAAATTTACTCTACACATGTAAATTTGCTATTCACAAAAATACCAGATATAGCAAACAACATTTAAATAACATAAATATCATTTAGTCATACTAATGCCATATGAAATACCACATTCTCGTGTCCCCACTTACACCTCACCGTTGACTCATAGTCAACTCTACCTCAAATTATCAATAAACATTAATAATTTCACATGATACCACAATGTCATAGTAAAATGCATGCAAATTCTAGAACGGATGTGACATAACCCGACCTGATTGACACCTCTATTTTCTCTTAGGTGAGATTGACAATGACATTAGAGTATGATCCGGGACGGATTTAGAAATGGGTCAAATTGTATTAAATCTTATTTAGTGTAACTTTATTATAATAAGTCTACTCCCAAAAAGATTTTGGTGATAGGTCCACAAATTTAATTTTGGACCACACTATCCTTTTATATCCAGATATGCACAATTATTGCTAAAAAAAAAATGAATTTTCAAATTCAAAATTATATCCTCTGTGTGTGTGTGTGTGTATATATATTTATACCCAAAATCAAGTCACAGAGAGAGAGAGAGAGAGAGAGAGAGAGAGAGAAGGTCGGCAATCTTTCGAGTCCATCGCCGCCGCCCTCTACCACCTCTGATCTAAATCCTCCACTTTCTCTGCCCTCAACACCACCGCGTATAGCAAGTTCTTCTCCAATGGCTACGATCGCACCTAGGCCAAAAATTCTGTTGTCTTCTAAGTTTCAATCTTTCGTCACCGATCTGATCTCTATTCTGATGTCGATAATCGCCACAGTCTCCGACCACGTCTCAGCCGGCGGCTTCATCCTCGCTCTGAGCCACAACTATATCTTGATGAAAAGGGACCGAGGGTTTCTCTCAATGAGCGAAGTGGACATTGGGCTTAAGATTCTGGCTTGGTTCAGTTTTGATTTTTTAATTCAAATTCTCCATGGGTTTTTAGATTCAGTTTTGGTTTTTTTCTTTGATGATACCGATTTGTTCACTAATTTTTAGTGTAAAATTGTACTGATTTTTAGTGTAAAAATGTGTTGATTTTACATTTGTTCGCTGATGTTCAATGCAAAAATTATAGCCGTCATGATTTGACTATTGTGTTGATTTTCAGTGTAAAAATATAGCTAGCAAGATTTGACTCTAACATTATTGTTCACTGATTTCTTTTTTTTTTTTGGTATGCAATGCATTGCAAAAACATACTACAGTGTAAAGTTCTACTCTTGTAGTCATTTATAATGCAGTGTTAAAATAATAATGGCAATTATTGACTCTTTTGGACTAATGCAGTGTAAAATTATGAAAATCGATTATGAAATTTTACACTGTTGTTTATGTGTATTACATTCAGAAACATGCAGATATGAAAATCATTAAAGATGTGAAAATCATGTAATCAATATAGATTAATGTGCTTGAAATCCCTATAATTATGAGATTTAATACCCAAACTCGGTTTTAGCGGAAAATAAACATTTTTAAAACTTAATTGCAAATTAAACACAATCATAAATAGTAATGGAAAGAGAGAAGGGAAGAGACACTTGGAAATTAAGTTTTCAAGTGGTTCAGCAATCCACACACCGCGGCCTACGTCTATCCCTCAAGAACACCTCTTGAGGATTCCTTTAATCGATCTACTTCACGGGTGTAGACCAAACCGTCACAAGAGCCTTCAATCTCTTCCAAAGAAGAACACATCTTCTTTGCACACAAGGGTTACTAACCCTCACTCTTTACACATGAATGATTTGGGTACAAATGATAACTCTTTCTCTCTAGAGTGGATGGATACAATTATAGCTCACGCAACAACCCCTTAGTGAGTGGATAATACAAATGAAAGCTCATTATAATTTGCTCTCTCAAGAATTATAATTGAAATCTAAAGAAAATTGTTTACTCAAACTATGGCTCAAATATGAATGATGATTAAACAAGATATTTTAATGATTTTCCTTGATTTTCCTCTTATTTATAACCCTTAAAAAATTCTTATATATAGCTTTTGAAAGATTATAGCCATTGGGAGTGGTTGGGGGTGTAAAAACAACTTTTAGAGAGTTTAGAAAACTAGTCGTTATTGCAGTTCTGCGCGATCCAGTCGACTGGATCGAATGTTCGGTCGATTGGAAAGTTTACACCAAAGAATAGACATTTTGTGTGAAATCTAGTCGACTGAACAGTACCTTCGGTCGACTGAACATTACCTTCGGTCGACTGGACATGAAATTTTTCAGTCGATTGGTTTTTCCACTTTTCGCAAGCTGACACGTCTTTACTAAAATGGCCATAACTCCCTTCACAAAACTTGTTTTTACGATCCGTTTGAAGATTCGGAAACTAGATTCAAATACATTTCCAATCATATTAAACTCTCACATCTAGTTCCTTACCAATTAGATTAGGTTTGCCTTTAAAAATGACCCATCTACAAATGGTACTTGATTTTGACTTAACCACTTGAAGACTTTTGTGAAATGAATTTAATTGAGTGTTCTAAGTATGTTTAGGTCCTTGAAAATATTTTTAAGTATAAGAGCAAGGATCCTAAAGTCTAATTAAAGTTACTTGAGCCCCTATGAGTGATTGATCAAGATACTTACTAGTAAATCCTAGTCTTCAACCAATGATAAAAAATCTTCAAGTCTTCAAGCTTGATCTTTGTTGAGCTCCATCACTTTTGGGCTTCACCATATGCTATCTCATGATCTTAAACAAAGTTAGAATATTTAAATGTATAAATCAAGAGATTATTGATTGGAATAGAACTATTATGAACATGCAATTATCACTAGATTTGTCATCATCAAAACAAACATAAATAATACCTTAAAGAAATTCAAGGCTAACATATATATATATATATATATATTTGGGAGGAAAAAAAACTATAAACATACAAAAACTTAATACTCATTAATAAAGCTTGTCACACTGTATTTTTACAGAGTAATACTTGGGACAACCTTCACACAACTTTTTTTACCCAACCTAAAAGATGTGTCTATGTGTCTCCTGTGTCACTGTGGGTCCAGTGACATCACAAGAGAGAGATAGACACATCTTTTAAGAAGGTTGTGCGAATGTTGTATCCCAAGTATTACTCATTTTTACAATTGACCCTTCAGGAGTTTTCATCTTCAGAAAGTTTTCTATAATTGTATGATCATTTGTAATCAATAACAATCGCTAAAAAAGAATCGCTAATGGGGTGCCAAATTATAGCATAGCACCAAAAGACACAACTCTATTAGGGTGTTAAAGGTACCGCCAATTTTGCACATAATATACCATTGCCAAAATATATATAGAAAAATTTAGTGGAAAATCCCATTCTACCAATGTTTGTTGTAATAGACCCATCAATTGGTACTTCCCAATGATAGGCCCTATAATTGTAAATGTTGTTAGAGATTAGTCCAAGTTTTCCTATTATAGAATTATTATATGTCATTTCTACCCCTAACCTATATATACAGAACCGTATATATATATATATTTAATTCAGATTTAATGATTGAATCAGTTACCAAATCTGACCAAATCTTATCAAATCCCAATTGATATTGATTTCAATATATATAGAAATTTTATCCTGATATTTTAGGATATTACTTTACAAAACGGTTACAAATGAATTTCACAATTTCTAATTCACAGTGTTGCATATTCAATCTAGATATCACATCATAAACGTGTCTTTCTGCGGGTATTGAATTTTACACTGCAAACAGTTCATTTTTATACTGTAATTGGTTTATTAGTGTGAAATTTTACACTGCAACTGGTTTATTAGTGAAATTTTACACTGCAAAATTTCACTGCTTTCATTAAATCTGATTTTGACTTGCCATATATACACATTAATTCTGGTAGTTATGATAGCATTTTGACTTGCCAATATCTCATTTTGAATTAATGTCCCATAATTATAGTGCTTTCCGTTTTTTGTGTTTGTGCCATAATTCACGTTAGGTTTTGAAAAAAAAATTATTTCACCATTTCTAATTCACAGTGTATTGCATATTCAATCTAGATATCACATCAGAAACGAGTCTTTCTGCGGGTATTGAATTTTACACTACAAATAGTTCATTGTTATACTGTAACTGGTTTATTAGTGTGAAATTTTACACTGGAATTTCATTGTTATACAAATAATGCAGTTGTTACAAGCAAATAACAAAATTCAATGAATTATCCCCTATAAATTTGTTACACCGTCAAGTTGCCCACTAATTCTCAGAACATCTTCTCTAGCTTCGTGTTAAAACAATGTCCAAGACCTTTCGTGAGTTTAGGAACTCGTGGATTAAATCGGCCCTGCACTGATTTGCATTGTAATCTGATGTGACTGGTGAATGTGAAAAGCTACATGGACAAAAGGAAGACATTAGTGTAAAATTTAACAAGTAGGAAATCCCAAAGTTGAACAATGAGATGTAGTCATAAGTCTCACACAATTACGTTGAACAATGAGATGTAGTCATAAGTCTCACACAATTACGTTTAGCGCTACGGCAAATTTTTCACCAATCAATCCATGTTTGATAATTACGTTGTAGTCATCAACTTCACACTACATAACGACAATAATCTGAAGAGTAAATCAGAAGTGACGATGAACACGAGTGTTAAATTTCACACTTATATTAGGCTTACAACGACACATCCTTGGAGAATCCCGTATTTTGCAGAAACCCAAAACGAGAAAACCAAAAACACAACATCCCAAAAAACCCTAATTTTGAAGTCTATGGTCTTAAAAACATATAAAGATCAAGTAATATCAGAGAGTGTTTTGAAAACACATACACAAAAAAAAAAAAAAAAAACCGAATCTACCATCGCGTGAGTGAATATCAGGATTTTTTTCTCAAATATTTACCCCTGATATACTGATTTTGATGAACAATTGTTTGATTGTGAATGATCCATAGTGTGAAAAACATGTCAACGATTTCAGACAATAGTGTTTATCTTTACACTTACCCTTCTTCTTCGACTTAATCTAGTCCGAGTCCCAAAACTTGCTTGAAGCTTCGATCGTCATCGTCGGAGTGGAGGTTGGTCGCCGGAGACCGAGAGGATAAGATTTTTTTCACGAAAGGCTGGAGACGATGATTTCTTATCTTCCATTTTTTATTTTTGAAAACCCTAAAATTTTGGGATTGGAATCGCATATAATGAGGTCTCCATATTCCATAACTAATTTGGAGTAATTTATAGGAATGGGGAAGCCAAATTTGGTAGGTTTTATCATAATTTGAGGGGAAGGGTAGTTGTGTCCATGTTTTTACTAGTGGACTTTAGGCTGAGATGTTTCAAAGATTGGGTCAATTGTAAGAAAGGTCTAGTACTTAGGATTTTAGACTAAATAACTCATATATATAGCACCACTTATAGCACCCTATATGAGTGAAGTTTTGGGGGGCGATGCTATCAATTGGCAAAGACATCCTCTTTAGCACTCCCATAGGAGATGCTCTTATGCAGTAGTGGTATTTTGCGTAAATAGTCCAACATAGGGGGAGGGTTTTTGAAGTTTGGGGGGCTTGAGTATAAATATTTTTTTAGGTAATTCTACATTTTTTTTTTCAAACTTTGGAGGTGGAGGGGCTCAAGTCCCCCTTGCCCCTATTTATATCTATCCTGAGTATGAGGGTGATACCAAACTTTCTCATTTATACATACGTGATTAAAACTCTAGCAATTGAATAAAAAAGGTGGGTTCTAAGTCATCTGAACCAATGTTTTAAAAATCGGCCGAGTGATCGGTTGAAACATTGACTGATTAAGGAAATGGTACGGTTTGAATTGGCCAACATTTCAATAAATTGTTTTTGTGTTTTAAAAATTAGAAAAATTGTCGGTTGAACGGAACAAACAGAGAAAATTTTGCTTGTTTTCACATTTTTTTTGTATGAAATTATTGTTGATCTTTATTATATACATAACTATGACATCACAGTTTAATTTTGATTAACCCAATAGACTAGTTCAACCCATGACCCAGTTGTTGAGCATTAGCCACATGTATGTTTTGTTTGTTGGGTCCACACATGATAAGTATTTGTGCTTGGCCGTTTCATGCATGCATGAAGAGTTTGAACTCTAAGTGGTTTCTTGTTGGATAAGATGTATGCAACCAAGGATTAATTACTATTAGTTGGGTATTGATATACAATTAGATAAGAGCAAGCTTATCAACATGGAATGTGTTGTAAACATGCAAGGACTCCTACTCCAGGTCGTGTATATCATATGTATGTGGGATATATATATATATATATATATGGTGGAGTGATCAGTCCGCCAGAGAGTGGTGACGAGAGAGGGTGTCCCTTTGGGTATGAGATATTTATCATTGGAGTTTTCTGTGAGGGTGTTCACAGCGTTATAGGAATGTGAGGTAGAGAGGTATTTCTTTGTCTCTATGATTTCTCTATATATTACAGTGATTATGTATGGGTCTTTGGAATATTGAGTGAGGATGGTACAAGGGTCTTATATTTGGGTTATGAGATTTAATCTATATAACTTGTACCATGTTTTGCTCAATAATAAAAGAATGTATCTCTCGGCTGTGGACATAGGCAGATGTTTGGCCGAACCACATAGAAATCTGTGTATCTTTTCTTTGGTGTGCATGTTTAATTACTGCTCATATGTGTGTTTATTTGGAGGAATTCAATTCCGCGTGTTAAATTCCCAACAAGTCACTTTTATATGTAGTTCGACAAACGGTCTAATTTTCAAAAAGTTAGTTACAAGAGTGTGACTATTACTGTCATTTGAGTATTTTGTAAATTATGAGTCTCATGTGACTTTAAAATCTCAGCGGTAGTCACACCATATATATCAAAAAATAGGTGCTAATTAAAAGCACATTTAATATCCATGCATGTCCAAAATTACCATGCGAAATGCAATTACATAAATGAATAATCGTCAATTTAATGCAGAAATGTAAGGATTTATGGGTGACTCTGATTTTCTTCCATGATTGGACCACCACTCTTCTTTCGAATTCTCAGGTCAAGCTTGACAGTAATTAAGCTATACCATTTATATCATTTATATCAGTATTTGAACTAGAATAATTAAGCCTCTAACTTGCGCAATTGTGAGTCAAGTTTCGAGCACGGTGGTTCATATTAAAGCATTATTAAGGCATGGATCAAGATCTTATCGATGTCAAATTAAAAATAAAAATCAATTTTTTTTCGAAATACAACAAAAGACCGAAAAAAAGGAAAAAAAAAAAAGATTAAGGAAAGGGAATAGAAAAGGGAAGAGCATCTACTATATATGGCTTGCTTTCCAAATTAAACTTTGAACTATTCAAGATTTACTTGAAGCAATCAGAATTGAGAACAAGAAAAAAAGAAAAAAAGAAAAAAAGAAAAATGAAGTGATCTTCCAATACCAGCTAAACAGTACATAATAATATGCTAAATTCAGTCATAACGTGCCACATTGCACACTATTTGAGTCATTGAGAAATGCACGAACCATGCAGTCTAAGAAAGAGCTCAGCTTGAAGCAAGCATGAGGTTGCCTCATAGCCCTATAGTCCATTTAATAAGAAGTATTAGAGTCAAATTTCAAGCTATTGTATCCTTACCTGACTGGAAGGGGCAATTTATTTATTTATTATTATTTTTTATTTTTGGTAATCGGGGGTGTCCGGGCCAGCTTGCGCGCACCTCGACTAAAAAGGGGGGAGGGGCAATTTATAGGTTGACCACATTTGATATTATCTCACCACCCTTCTGAGGAAATTGTTTAAATCACTTATGGATAGAGCAAAGAATGAGTGTATCAATTGTTTTTATGATTGTATGTTGGTTGACCAAAATTGCAAAGCTTCTATTATTGATATTACTTTAGAAAGGGAAGAAAAAAAAAAAAAGGTTATTTCGCTTGGATCTCTAATTAGGTCAAAACTGAAGATTTGAAAATTTTACGTATAATATTCAAGTGGACCAAAAATACATACATCAAAGGTTAGAAGGGTGTTAGGCCTTGCGATAAGAGAAACGAAAAGAATCACACGATCGAGAAAAGATTTACATGATTCATCCAAAATTCAGCAAGATTCGTACTTCATTCGAAAGGAAAAGAGAAAATAATTATGGAGTGCATTGATAACCGGTAACCGCCTTTAAATAAGATAAATTTATAGTTAAGGCTTCCGATGCAAAAACTGCCAAAATACCCCAAAAAAAAAAAACCGCCATTGGGAGTTGGAGCAAAGTGTACACTACTATTATTAGGCTTCACACTCTTTAGGGGCATATTTGGAATGAATTAATTGCATCCAACAAAGAATATACACAAAAGTCTCCTCCAATGTATAGATTCGGTGTTCGAACCTCATCCCCATCCGTCGTATAAAAAAACAAACAAAGAATATACAATTAAAAAAAAAAAAAAAAGTCCAGTTCTTCACTTAATGTGTTGGTAGCTAGCTAGTGCAGATAGTAAGTTAGTAACCGGGTAAGTACAATCATATTATTATATGGGTTAATTAAATTATACCCCTTTATAATTTGTCACTTGTGTCAGTTTGTTCTTATAATTTAGAAAGTGTTACTTTCGTCTCTGTAGTTTTATAAGTGTCACAGTCCGGTCCCACAATAGTGGAACCGAAGCCCGTGGCACGCCACCGAGGCTAAACCAATTCATTAATGTTCCCAAAAATTAGTTTGAAGAACACACGCAGCGGAAAAACAAAACACATTTTAAAACCAGAGGTTCAGTCGACTGGGTCTGGACCCTCAGTCGACTGCTCAGTTGACTGAAGAAGGCAGAGAGTTTTCAAAAGGGTTTAATAGCAATTCCAGTCGATTGAGACTAGGGTCAGTCGACTGGGCCTCCAGCCTTCAGTCGACTGAATCAGGCAGAATCAAAATAAACACATTAACTTACAGAGGTCCAGTCGACTGAGGCATGGCCCAGTCGACTGCTTTTACCATAATAAAAAGCAGTAGCTAGCAGGCACAGGGGTTCAGCCGACTGAACACTAGACCAGTCGACTGCTCCCCTGGCAGCAGCCCAATCTGCAGAATTTCAATTTTTAAAAGCTTCCTACCCTTCACCAATGATCAACCACTCAATCCAAACTCAAATCAAAGTAATCCTAGCTGTATTAAAACATTTCTAAGCAGGGTTACAACATGTCACTAACTATTACAACGGTTTAAAATCCATTCTATCATACGAAGTTAAACATAAGTTAAAACGATAAAAATTCTTATTACAACATCCTATTGTCCCAAAACTACAAGGTTAACATTCAAGTTGCCTTTCAAAAGAACTCCCAACCCACGTACTCACTTCTCCAATTCCTCGCCAACATTTACACCTGCAATGGTTATTTGAATAACCACACATATTTCGATTTGTTTAAGCTAATGCTTAGTGAATAAATCAACATATGTACATGAATGATAAACATGTCCGCATTCACATCTCTACATTTCATACTAGTCGCCGGAGACTCACGTGCCCGTCCATACTCCCAATCCGCGACTCCTCGCCAATAAGTCCACGCGAAAGGGTAAGACCCACGATTCTTCTCTTCAATCGTGCGACCTTAATGCCTATATCGGCTCCACAAAATGGCACGGTGACCACATGCTCCTTCTGACCCACATAAGCAACTTAACATGCTCAAATACATATCACCATGCTCGCGGAAATCAAAACATTTCATCGTGCTATTGGGCCTAAATATCAATATAAACTCCCAATATGAACTACACAATATATCTCTAAGAATTAATACATGCTATTCACACAAAACCTGAATACATGTCAAGAAATCATTCCAAAAACATAGTTGAATCACTCACCTCCGATTTACGCTCTTAAACTTCGATTCAAAGAAAACCCGTGTACAAAGAACGTGTAAAAGTCCGTCTAGTACAATTCCTATGAATCAAAATTCCATTTATCAACTTTTATGAAAAATTTTAAAAAATAACTTTTCGGAAAACTTAGCCAAACAAGCCCTAACATATATCAAAACGAAGCTCTTACCTCGAGGAGCTCGAATATGAAATATGGGAGAAAACAGACTGACAAAAGGTCGTCGTTTGGCGTCGCAAAGCTCTAAGCAACTAAATCTCCCTCTAGCCCCCTTTTGGCCTCCTTCTTGAGCTTTAGGTTAAGCTTACAAAAATCTAAAGATCCATCTCTATCTATATATAGGCAACTCTTTTGGAAATTACGTTTACCTCCCCACGAGTTTTCAAAACTCCTAATCAGTCTCTGAAACTTTCTATACAGCTTATTCATAGCTTTACGAGTGAAACTTCAAAATTATAAAAGTTTTCGACTAAGTTTCGTTTGGTCGCTAAAACGCAAAATTCTACATGACGTTTTCGAAGTTGCTAATTAGCCTACCAAATTAATAGCGTGTTAATTCGTTTTCACCAGGATACTAAAACTAACAACAGAAATAAATTCTAAAACAGAAAATAATACAAATATTGAAATACACAGGTAAACATTTATTTCCAGATAAACATTTAAACTATTCCTCAGTGACCGTCTCATACTCGGAGAGACGTCACAACAACAAATTCTCAATCACCACAATTTCAAAGGGTTCTCTAATACAGACACCCAAATCAACTCGTGAGTCCAAACTCACTCAACCATGTGTCATAAGACACGCCACATCACATTATCATGCATGACAATGTAATGCAAATGCAATAACACAAATGTGGGTGTTATAATAAATGTTTTAAATAAAGCTAATAAGTCCTTTAGTGATGAATAATTTTATTACAGAAAGTAAAAAATTTGTGACAAAAAGTGTTTAAGGAACTAAAATGACAATAAGTCTAATAAGTCCTTTAGTGATGAATAATTTTGTTACAGAAAGTAAAAAATTTATCACAAAAAAGTATTTGAGGAACTAAAATGACACACTTATAAAACTACAGAGATTAAAATAACACTTTCTAAACTATAAGGATAAAATTGATACAAAAAGTAAACTAAAAGGCCATGTTTGGTGGTCAGGATAAGAGGCAGGATATGATAACTTTTATCCTATCCTGTGTTTGGAGGTGCCATTAGACAGGACAAAATAGTCCAGAACTAGGTCTTTATCCCATGGAGAGTGGGAGATAACTCTAACCCATGGGGTATTATGTGGGATTAGAAGTTTGTGATAACTTCTTGGGATAAATTTTTTTTTTTTCCTTTTCATTTTCATATATGCTTTTTTTTTTCCCTCTCTTTTCATTTTTCGATCTACTTTTTTTTACTTATTTAATTTTTTTTAGATCTTTTTTTTTTCTTTTCTTTTTTCATTTTTAGATATGCCTTCTTCTTGTTCTTCTCTCATATTTTTCTTTTTTTTTTTTTCTTTTTTATTTATTTAATTTTTTTTTTCAAATCTCACTTTTTTTTTTTCATTTTCAAATCTCTATCTCTCTCTCTCTCTCTCTCTCTCTCTCTCTCTCTCTCTCTCTCTCTTTTGGGGGGGGGGGGGGAAATACCTTTTACCCCCTGTGGTTACACCCATTTTCTCGTAACCCCTCTGTAATTCATTTTGTAACACTTAACCCTCATGTACTACGGACTAAAGTGAGACTGTTAACTTTTCTAACGGCAGTCCCACTTCAGTCATTAGTACGGCGGGGGGGGGGGGGGTTATGTGTTACAAAAATGAATCACGGGGGTTATGAGAACATGGGTGTAACCATAGGGGGATAAAATGTATTTTTCCCTAAAGAGTATGTATAGGGGCTTGGGGGTATCAACGTCATTTCCTTTTTCTCCGTTAGAAAAGTTAACAGTCTCACTTTAGTCCGTAGTACAGGGGGGCTAAATGTTACAAAATGAACCACAGGGGGTTATGAGAAAATGGGTGTAACCACAGGAGGTAAAAGGTATTTTCCCCTTCTTTTTTTTTTATACCCATGTTGTGTTAAAAAACAATAATTTAGTTATTATCCGAAAATTATATCTGGGCACGACCAAACACAGAATTAGGATATAACAGCTTATCCGACAGTTTTATCCAGCACATTCTAAACACAGGATAGCATAACAGCTTATCCGACAGGATTAGTATTTTATCTGATCCTGTTTTATCCTGTCCTAACCGACAATTTTATCCAACCTGTCAAACGAGGCCAAATGATGTAAAATGTGGTTACGCCTATTGTTAATCATGTTGGATAAAAGTTAATTTTGGCCATGTTTGAGGTCAAATAAGTGTGGGACCCATTTAGAGTTTGAATGGGGTCCTTGTGGATTTGTGTTCTCCTCCATGAGGAGATGAACTTTGGATATTTACATGTCCAAAATTATTATTGAGTGAATGAGAAATTAATCCATTGAATGCATTTATATAATGTACATACATGAATGCATGGGAAATGTATATAATTTATTATAATGTATAATGCATGGGAAATGTATATACATGAATGTATTTATTCTTATTCATGGATAATGCACATTCATAGATGAATCATGTATATACATGGATGAATCTATAGATTCATAATGGATATACATGAATGAATCCACAAATACATAATGTACTCATGTATATACATGGATAAATCTATAGATTCATAATGTACATACATGGATGAATCCAAAAATTCATAATGTACATGCAATGAATCCTCTCTCTCCTTAGTCCTATATATTCTGAGCTTTCTCCTCAGAAATTTCAGAGTCAGAAAAAAACAAGAGCTATTACCTTCCTTCCTATATTCCTTCCTGAGAGAGACACAAAACATAGTTGGTTCGTCGGAGCAGTCGAACACCGTGCTTGTCTACTGCTGGTTATTGCCGCTGTGTCCTAGGAGACAGATGCTGGAGATATCCTCAAGCACTTCTGGTGAGGCGACGAATCTGTTTTAAGGAAACTGTGAAATATCACAGGCCTCGGTTTGATCTTATTTTGTTATAGTTTTCCAATTATTGCTTTCTGTTTACATATTGTAATTCTGGTTCTATTCAAGTTCTATTTTCCAGTTTGTAATCAAGAATCTGTTTCTGTTTTCCAATTGTATCAATGTAATTTTTCCAACAATCTTAAAACAGATTCTATAGATTTTTACAAAACAAAAACAGATTCGGATTTGGAAAATTAAAATTATTTTTTGAAAACAGTCTTACAAAAAACTGCTACTGTAATCCTCATTTTCTGGCCAAACAGTGCAGAATTAGGAAAAATTGCATCAGACGAAAAGTGTGCAGAATCCTGTTTTGCTTGGTATAAAGCGAGCAGAATCTTAAAATTCATTCGTTTTCTAACAATTATTTGGGAAAAGAAATTCTGCTGCAGTTAAAATTAAAAAGAAAATATTAGATTTAATTTCTTTTCTCTTGTGATAACTTCTGAAATGGCAAATGAGACCATGAACTCTGTTGCGACCGATGGTGCTACCAACACCGTGGTGATTGGTTCGAGTATTGTTAAGGTTCCCTCAATCCAAACGGTTCCTGTGAACCACGGGAAAAAACCCGAGAAGTTTAATGGTGTGGATTTCAAAAGGTGGCAGTAAAAGATGCTGTTCTACCTTACCACCTTGAACCTTGCGAGGTTCTTGAAGGAAGAGGCTCCTGTGCCTAATGAAAATGAACAAGACCGTGAGGTTGTGCTAGCTATTGATGCTTGGAAGCACTCAGACTTTCTGTGCCGAAATTATGTGTTGAATGGCCTACACGACACACTCTATAATGTGTATAGTGTTAAGACCACGGCTAAGGAACTATGGGAGTCTTTAGACATGGTGGACTCAAAGACTGTGATCAGTCAAGTCCAAGAGACTAATGGTGAAAAGATGTATATGAAAAATTCTACCTCGTTAGATGTGGAAAAAAAAATAAAAAAAATGCTATTTTTGTAATCCATTTTGTAGCAATTATTATGAAAGTTTTAAAGTGTTACACATAATTAAAATATCATGGAGGTTCATGAAGATGAGAATTGGTTCATAAAAACTAAAATTTTATGGTTGAAATTTACCGAGGCATGAACATGAGTGTTGGTCGTGATAAAGTAAGGTCATGAGATCTTGGAATTTTATCGCGATGGAACAATGATAAATTCTCGTATCAACTTGAAATTGTCCTATACTAGAAAATGTGGGGGTAGACATATGATGGAGAATACATCATATTGAGTATACTATTTTAGTATATGTGATAGCCTTGGGAGAACCAAGAAGATAGTGGCAATAAGTATTTATTACTTATTTCGGTGATAGCCTTAACTACTGCTATGTGAATTTGCCAAAAAGTAAGGATGAAGCTTTAGATAAGTTCATTCTATACAAGACAAAGGTTGAGAATCAACTTGAAAAAAAAAAAGATTAAGGTGTTAAGAAGTGATAGAGGTGGTGAATATGTAGCACCGTATGGTGACTATTGTGCACAAAAAAAATGGAATTATTCATCGAACCACCGCACCTTATTCGCCTCCATCAAATGGAGTTGCTGAAAGGAAAATCTTACCTTAAAAGAAATGATGAATGCTATGTTAATAAGTTCTGGATTGCCACAGAACTTGTGGGGGGAGGCAATTCTCCTGCAAATTATATTTTAAATAAGGTACCTCGAAAGAAAGTTGATCAAACTCCGTATGAACAATGAAATGGTCGAAAACCTTCCTACAAGTTCTTACGAATGTGGGGGTGTCTTGTAAAAGTTCTTGTACCTACTCCTAAGAAAGAAAGGATAGGTCCAAAAACTGTTGATTGTTTATTTATTGGCTATGCACATAATAGTAGTGCGTATCGGTTTCTTGTACATAAATCTGAAAACCCAGATATACACAAGAACACGATCATGGAATCTAGAAATGCGTCTTTCTTTGAGAATATATTTCCTTGTAAAGAGGATTATAGTTCTAAAAAATGCATATTTGAGACTATTGGGAAAACTAGTAAAACCCAAGAAGAAAATGTTGATATTGAGCCTAGACGTGGGAAACGAGCTAGAACCTCAAAATCTTTTGGTCCAGACTTTCTAACTTATGTTATAGAAAGTGAGACTCAAAGCTATAATGAAGCTATTAGATCACCAGATGGTCCATTGTGGAAAGAAGCAATCAAGAATGAAATTGATTCTATCCTACAAAACCATACGTGGGAACTGGTAGATCTTCCTCCTGGTTGTAAGCCATTGGGCTATAAATGGATTTTTAAAAAGAAAATGAAGACGGATGGTACTATTGATAAGTATAAAGCAAGGCTTGTCATCAAAGGGTATAAACAAAAGGAGGGTCTAGACTACTTTGATACGTATTCTCATGTTACGAAAATAACATCCATTCGTATGATTATTGCAATCGCAGCGTTGCGAGGTCTCGAAATACATCAAATGGATGTTAAGACTGCCTTCCTTAATGGAGATTTGAATGAAGAAATCTACATGGAACAACCTGAAGGATTTTCTGCTCTAGGGCAAGAAAATAAAGTGTATAAGCTTGTCAAATCATTGTATGGCTTAAAGCAAGCTCCAAAACAATGGCATGAAAAATTTGACCAAGCTATACTCTCTAGTGGATTTAAAATCAATGAGTGTGATAAATGTGTTTATGTCAAAGACACAATTGAAGGCTATGTCATATTATGTCTTTATGTTGATGACATGCTCATAGTGGGTAGTAATGATAAGATCATTAAATCTACTAAGAAAATGTTGAATTCTATATTTGACATGAAAGATATAGGACTTGCTGATGTTATATTGGGCATCAAGATCTCTAGAAATACTAATGGACTTGTTCTATCACAGTCACATTATGTAGACAAGATTCTAGAGAAGTTCAACAAGTTTGATACTAGTATAGCCAGGACGCCTGTGGACTTAAGTCTATACCTATCTAAGAATACTGGTGAGAGTGTTTCTCAACTAGAATATTCTCGAGTGATAGGAAGTTTGATGTACTTAATGAGTTGTACAAGGCCTGGCATTGCCTATTCTGTTAGTAGACTAAGTAGATATACTAGTAATCCTAGTGCTGAACACTGGAAAGGGATAGTAAGGGTACTGCGGTACTTACGATTTACACGTGATCAGGGACTGCACTACATGAGATATCCAGCTGTATTGGAAGGATTTAGTGATGCAAACTGGATATCCGATACGAAAGATTCAAAATCTACAAGTGGATATGTTTTCACACTTGGTGGTGCAGCTGTATCATGGAAATCTTCAAAACAAACTTGTATTGCTAGATCGACAATGGAATCTGAATTCATTGCGCTAGACAAGGCAGCTGAAGAGGCTAAATGGCTTCGCCATTTTGTAGAAGATATTCCTAGATGGTCAAAACATGTGCCAGCTATTTGCATACACTACGATAGCCAATCTGCTATTGGAAGGGCACAAAGTAATATGTATAATGGTAAGTCTAGACATATTCGTCGCAGACACAATACCATTAAACAACTACTCTCAAGTGGGATTGTCACAATTGACTATGTAAAGTCAAAGGACAATATTGCGGATCCGCTAACCAAAGGGTTAAATCGAGAGTTAGTTAATAAATCATCTAGAGGAATGGGACTAAAGCCTATGACGTTACAAGGGAATGGAATGGAAACCCAACCTAGTTGACTGAAGATCCCAAGATCTAGGTTCAAAGGGACAACCTAATTTCATGTACCTTAAGAGAATCACTGAGAAGAAATGTTCTTCTGCCCATTTCTATGATTCAACAGTGATACCTGCTGGTGTGAGGGTAAGCTTAGCTTTTAATGACTATGTGCGTTGGTATAACCAAGCAGAGTATAGTAGGATACTCTAAATAGTCACCTATGTGAATGTGAAGTGGGGCCGCTTCTAAAAGAATTTGAGAAAGGCAAAATTCTTTGATAAACATTTACCAAACCAGGCGAGTGTTCAAGGCCAAAACGAACACATGTGTAAGAACTAAACTATGTTTGGAAAGCTCCTGTGTGAGGTCTGTCGGTTGTTTACACTAATGGCAATCAGTTCAAGACTATATGTTCACTGGTCAGCCAGTAAATCTGATAGATTGTCACAAGGGAATGTTCAAAGCCAAAAGCTACCTATCCTTTGCAGGAGTGATCCGTTGTGCTCTCTCTCTTGTCGAGTCGTCTCACATCGTTTTGATTAATTTCATTCATGTGGGGGATTGTTGGATAAAAATTAATTTTGGCCATGTTTGAGGTCAAATAAATGTGGGACTCGTTTAGAGTTTGAATGGGGTCCTTGTGGATTTGTGTTCTCCTCCATGAGGAGATGAACTTTGGATATTTACATGTACAAAATTATTATTGAGTGAATGAGAAATTAATCCATTGAATACATTTATATAATGTACATACATGAATGCATGGGAAATGTATATAATTTATTATAATGTATAATGCATGGGAAATGTATATACATGAATGTATTTATTCTCATTCATGGATAATGCACATTCATAGATGAATCATGTATATACATGGATGAATCTATAGATTCATAATGGATATACATGAATGAATCCACAAATACATAATGTACTCATGTATATACATGGATAAATCTATAGATTCATAATGTACATACATGGATGAATCCACAAATTCATAATGTACATACAATGAATCCTCTCTCTCCTTAGTCCTATATATTCTGAGCTTTCTCCTCAGAAATTTCAGAGTCAGAAAAAACAAGAGCTATTACCTTCCTTCCTATATTCCTTCCTGAGAGAGACACAGAACATAGTTGGTTCGTTGGAGCAGTCGAACACCGTGCTTGTCTACTGCTGGTTATTACCGTTGTATCCTGGGAGACAGATGCCGGAGATATCCTCAAGCACTTCTGGTGAGGCGGCGAATCTGTTTTAAGGAAACTGTGAAATATCACAGGCCTCGGTTTGATCTTATTTTGTTATAGTTTTCCAATTATTGCTTTCTGTTTACATATTGTAATTCTGGTTCTATTCAAGTTATATTTTCCAGTTTGTAATCAAGAATCTGTTTCTGTTTTCCAATTGTATCAATGTAATTTTTCCAACAAATCATTAGTCCGTAAATTCTTGACTAGTCTTTTAGCCCAGCCCTTCAATAAGTTACGCATAAATAGGGCCTTTAGCCCAGCCCAGCTACCCCACAACCCCCACACATATAAGTATACATTGTGCCACTGTGCGTCCATAGAAGTGGAGCGTTTGGGCCACTGCATTGAGATTTGAGAGAGTTGACTTACTTTTTTCCTTGATTGATTGATCATTATACAAAATTTCAACACGATTTACTTTTTTCGTTCCTCTTGAGATGCTTATGATATGTCTCTAAATTTGAAATACTTGATCATTATTACATTTTGAGATAAGAGATAAGATAAGTTAGTGGAGTTTAAAATTTTGAATAATTTAATTAGAGGGTGTTTGGAAACGAAAGGGAATGGACTTCTGGAAGAAGAAGTCCATTTACAAAATTGAAATTCGTTTGGTGAGATTTGAGAATGGACTTCTTGACAAGAAGTGCATCTCCAAAATGCCCATTTCAAGAAGTCAAAAAGCCTGACTTCTCAAAACTGTGATTTTTGCACTTCCCTAGAAGCTAGGAGCTTTATACACAGAATTACACTTTTATCCCTCGTTTTATAATTAATGCCCTCTTTATCCAAACCCCATACATGAATTATGTAGCCTAGCCGAATCCCTATTGTTTTACAATCCCTATTGAAAATAAGTCATTTATCCAACATTGTAATTAAAAGTGTTTTTTCTTTTTTTCTTTTTTTTGGTGCCCAATTTTAGTTCATTTGACATGATAGTTATGGATAAATATTTTTAATTTATTTTAGCTAACTATCTTGCAGTCTAAAATTATATACTATAATATGTTATATCCATTTAGTTTTAAATTCATGATTAAGGGTAATATTGGTAAGTAAGTATAAGTTTTTACTTTTAAAAAGTTGCCACCAAACATATTTGCACATTTAGATGCACTTTTTATTTAAAAAACACTCATTAGCCAAAGAAATCATTCTTTAAAAAAAGTCCATTTTGAAAATTCCATCTTCAGAAGTCCATTCCGGAAATGGACTTCTGTGTGAGAAGTTACGCCAAACAACACCTTAGACTCCTTACATTTTGAGGAATGGTATTACTTTCTAAATTTTTTGAATGTCAAATAGTTCCCCAATAATGTAGCACAATTTGATATGGGTAATATTTGGGACACACTTAAATACACAATTTTTAGGACACAATTTAAGAGATGTGTCTATCTCTCTTGTGTCACTGTGAGGTCTAGTGACATCACAGGAGAGATATAGACACATCTTTTGGGTTGTGTCCCAAAATTGTGTTTTTTGGTGTATCCCAATCTTTACTCATTTGATATTGATTGGAGGATGTTAAAATAATCTCACTATAATTGAAGATGGTCTCATTGTCACATGAGTGTTGAGATGCAAAATTTGGAAAACATAGCTTTACTCTTTATTTTTAACTTTCTTATTTCATTTAATTTTTTTTAATGATATACTGGTTTTCTTCCTTCTATTTTTTATTTTATTTACTTTCTTAAGTTCTAATTTAAACCAAAATAGCACCTAATCAACCATTAGTCTAGGAGTGGCAATCGGGTCGTGTCGAGTCATAACCGTGTCGGGCCATTATTGTGTCGGGTCATAGTCGTGTCGGGTCATAATCGTGTCATTCTTAACGTGTCGTAATCGTGTCGGGTTATAATCGTGCTGGGTCATACACGGGTCACCCGTTTAACCCGTCGAACCCGTGTAAGGTGTCATCGGTTCGATTCAGTTCGGTTCGGTTCGAATTTTTTTTATATACTTTTTTATTTTCGGTTTTTTTTCATGTTTTGAAAACCAATCAAAGTGGTCGGTTTGGTCGATTTTTTCGCCTTTTGGTCGATTTTGCCAATTTAAGCGGTCGGATCATTTTTTAGTTGTAGGTAATTTTAAAAAAACCGACCGGTTAGCTCGGTTCGGTTATTCGAAAAAAACATAGGGTGCGTTTGATAAAACTGATAATTAAGTGCTGAATTTAAAGTATTGAAAATTTTAAGTGATTGAATTTATAGTACTGAAAACAATTTTTCAAGTACTGAAATAGACTGCATTCAGTGATTATTTTCAGTACAAAATTTTCACTTAAAGTTTTCAGTGGTTTTTTCTCTGTGTTTTTCAATTAAGTGATACGTTATCAAACGCACTGAAATGAAATAAGTGTTGAAAGTTTTCATTTTCACCACTTAATTGGATTATCAAACACACCCTTACAGTCCTACTAAGAACACAAACAAGTCTTCCATAAAATATATCAATTATTAACACGTACATCTTAAATACCAAAATACTATAAATATAACAATATCTAACTATTATAAACTTAACACCCAACTGTTGGCACATAAATTTCAACCCAAATTTAAGCTCAACCCAAATTCAAGTCCAACCCAAAGAAAGGTTCATACTAGTCGAATTAGCCCAATTAGGTCAACTGGCCAAAATTTAAATGAAGATTAAGCTCAGCTTGGCCCAATAAAATCAATTGGCCCAATAAGGTCAACTGGCCCAATTAGAACCAACCCATGAAATCGGTTTCAAAACTCAAAGAGTAGCTATTATAGTCCAAATATGACTCACGTATCTTTACAATATATGTGAGATACAAAGTTCGAATCTCAAAGCAAAGTTGGAATTATGGATGAGGTGTCAATGTTCGAATTTCAAGTAAAGATTTGAAATATCATTTGGAATCCTTGAAAATGAGACACGTGTCATCTCACATAAAGATGATACAAGGGGATTTCAAGTCAAATATGATATATCAATATTCGAATCTTGAATGATATTTGTAACGTTAGATATACGTGTCATCTCAAATAGAGATGATACAAACAAAATGAAGGTCGTACCAAGTCAAAGATGATATCCTAAATTCGAATGTTGGATATAAGAAGAAGATACGTACCCTCTTACATAGAGATGGTACAAAACAAAAAAGAGACATCTGTCATCAAGGGAGGGTGATATATATCAATATTCGAATATCTCTTTCAAAAGATACGTATTATCCTAAAGATACGAATGTTTTTAACGTCAGTTGAAAGATTCAAAAGATGCGTTTTATCTCTTTCAAATTTCAAAGAGATATGATATTATCCTATGACAACCTCTATAAATAAAGGGATGAAGCATAAAAAAAAGACAGAGAAGAAAAAAGAGAGAAACGGATAGAGATCGACAAAACAAAACAAAGGTTTAAAAGATTAAGAGTTCAGAGAAATACAAGAGAACAGACAGAAGCTAGAGAGAGAAACACCTCTTTAGAAGAAGTAGAAGAAGCAGAAGAACAAAAGAAGAAGACGTCAATACAAGACTCCCAAAAGTATCAAACACAATGGAGTTCATCAGGTAAAGGGTTCCAAACCCTCTGGTAAAAAAGGATGTATTCGAATCTAATGTATTCTAGCTATGTAAAAACAGACCAAAGTCCGATCTTTCAATCAATAAAAAAAAATTCCTTCTTGTTTACCATCTGTCGTTTCTTTTTTGTTTAATTTTGTTTTCTTCTTATCGTTAATCGGAGGTCAAAAATAATTAACGATCTGCCTAATGGCAGATCGGAGACAGGGACACCACAAATCAAACAATAAACACTGTCGTTCAAACGACAGTGGTAATTTGTTAAACACAAATTTTTGAATCCTATAAAACAAACACAACTCAGCGGGACGACGAAAATTTGTGTCAACAAAATTCTGGCACGCCCGGTGGGACCTGTCTCTCCTCCCATCTTTCGATAAAAGAAGAAACAAAACAAACAAAAAAGTAAAGTTTGATGGCTTCTAGAAGGATAAAAAAATGAACTTACTAACTTCAGATTCACATTTTATCTCATCAAGAATGCGGAGCTAATCCTAGAAAGGCCAAAGTATACTCTCATCATCAGGAGACCACCTTCTTCTCAAAATGAAAAGGCAAGATCCTGGAAAGAGGTTTTGCTTACCCCAGTGCCTGTCACTTGCGAGGCCCCAAGGCGTGAAACGCCCTTGCAGGTCTTCGTAGTGGCTCGTACAAACGGAAAAGCATCTTCTCTGAAAAAGGTCGAAACCTTGGGAAGGGGGGCTGACGTACTTCTACAATCAGCCAGGAAGATCGGGTCTACACACCCGTTAACCAAAAAGTTTTTGAAAACTGCTGAAGAATCCGTGGAGGCAGCAGCAATTGCCACTGCAGTGGCTATGTCAGGCGCCTCTGATGCCGCCATACTTCATGTGGCCTCTGGAGCCGAGAAAGCGGTCATAACAGCGATGACAGCCCAAAACGCTGCCACCAAAAATTCGTTTCTTCAACGAAAGGCACCTACGGTGCGTTCGTTCGCCGAGCAGAATGCATCTAGTATGCATTCCCTGGGCCAACAAAACATTCGTTCGGACCCCCTTCAAGTCAACAAAACTTTGACTAGAAATTCATTTCTTCAACGAAAGGCACCTATGGTGTATTCACTTATCGAGCAGAACGCATCTACCACGCATTCCCTGGGCCCACAAAAGGTTCATGGTGCGAGTTCGTTTTCTAACGTACTCTCCACAAATCCAAAATTTTACAAGTCTATGTACACACCTAAACCGTGTTCGGAAGCTTGACGGAATGTATATCCGTACCATCAACAGGCTCAAAGGATTAACTATCCTCCCATTCAAAGAAATCCCTATCCTACCACTTTGATGGCAGAACGAAGTGGGCGTTTTGCTCGAAGTACGGAATGAAGTGAGCGTTTTGCTCGAAGTACGGAACGAAGTGGGCATTTTGCTCGAAATACGGAACGAAGTGGGCATTTTGCTCGAGGTACGGAAGTCATTCCATTTATGACAATAGGAGCTCGCCCTGACATAACTCCAAATAGAAAGAGCAAGAAACAAAAAAGAAGAAGGATCGGTGGCGGCTAATGTCATAGCTGCAATCGAAAAGGCTCTGAGTAATGAAAGCCAGAGGGAATCAAATAAATCCCCAATTTTTTCCACAGAAATTTTGAATACAAATGCCCGAAGCAATAAAAATAACTCATCAAGTTCGTCTTGCCAAAACCAACTGTCGCGCCAAGGACCTATTACAAGGTCTATGAGCAAAGGGATTAGCGTTGATGATGATAGGCGAAAAAACGAGGCTTCATGTAATGAATCTCTTGACGAAGATATCTATATTCAGAATCCATTGTATGGAGCCAAAGAATCTTCATCCTCAGAGAACGAACTCCCTTTAGTTTTGAGACACAAAGGGAAGACCGAGGCCGTTGCAGTTATGATGGCAGAGGGAATAGGTGATGGACAAGACCCGCCCTCCCAATAGGATACGATGGCAGAGAAAGTTTCTGTTCTACAAGAACAATTAGAAAAAAAGGGAGCAGGAGATGGCGGCTCTTCTAATACAAATGCAAGACCTTCAAGCTCAAGTGGCAAATGTAACTGCAGGAGTTGGGAGTATTCAGACCCCATCATCTTCGATGGGGCATGAACCACGTGCTACAGTCCAAACTCCTACAAAACACCCACAAGGGACAACAATACCTATAACTGCTCAGGACATGATGAATCCGATGTTGTTGGCCATGATTGATGACTTAGTCAGAAAGCAAGTGCGAAAAGCAAAAGAAAAAGATGATGAAAGCTTTCGAATGGTGACAAAGCCATATCCGGCGTGGGTCGATGCCATTCCATTCCTTTCAGGTTTCTCACAATCGGATTTTAAAATGTTTGATGGAACGGGAGATCCGATACAACATGTAGCCCACTTCCTCTCCCGATGTGGACCTATTGCCCAAAACGAAGCACTTTGTCTTCAATTATTCGTCCAGTCCCTTGAGGGTTCTGCATTTACTTGGTATGCCAACCTCTCTGAAGGTTCAATACCAAATTGGGATTCTATGATGAAAGAGTTCCTTAAGCAATTCTATAACACTCAAAGGAGAGTTGGGGTGCCAGAGTTTATTGAAACGAAACAACGTGACAATGAACCATTCACAGATTTCATTGCAAGATGGCGTGCTTTAACTTTTGCTTGCCCGCAGAAGTTCACCCAATTGGAGTTGATCAGGATGTGTTTGAATAATTTTCGACATGACCTTTCCACCGCCCTTATGGCTCAAACCTTTGAAGGATTCAATGATTTGTGCACCAAGGCACATGACATGGAGCTACATCTCAGTAAACGAAGGAGAGCCAGAGCGTCCGAAAAGTTTGAAGCCTCGACTACAGCAGTGGTCGAAACAAGAAATAAGCCTGCTGTAATAATCGGAGTAAAAAAAACAAAGGACGGTAAGAAGATGTCCATGAAAGAAAGGTTGGAGAAAAAATATTCCTTCAAGGATGATTTGGTAGAAGACCTTTTCGAAGATTTGTTGGAACAAAAGCTTATCACACTCCCGGATGTCAAACGACCCAATGAGGTAGGAAAAACGAATGACCCAAAGTATTGCGCCTACCATCGTTTGATTAGTCATCCGCTCAGTGATTGTTTCGTCTTAAAGGACAAAATCCAAGAGCTTATTGACTCCAAAACTATCGAGATTCCCCCAATGGAGAAAACTACTTCCAATCCAGTGACGACTACGGAGGAAAATGTAGTCTACAAAAATTCTGGAGTAATGAAGGAAGAATCCAATGATGAAGAATGGACTGTTTTTGAGTCCAAAGGGATGAAGAAAAAACGAAAAGCTGCTCTAAAGACATCTAGCAAAGCGAATGTTGAAGGTGCAAGTGTGGCAAACCGTAAGTATAGAAAGTCAAAAGACCAGAAGAAAAGGAAGTCCAAACTGGTAAAGGACATGAAAAAGAAAGAGAAAAAGATGAAGAAAGAAAAGGGATAAAAGCTAGTCCCTACAGAGCTCCTGGAACAAATCCCTCCGCTTCCAATCACTCTTGAGGAATGCATGCCTCCTGAGTTACAGTCTGAGGAGTTATGAACAATAATGGAGAAGGACAAAGAACAAGTTGTTACAGTTCCATGTCTATCCATTATCATTATAAGTGATGATGAGGATGAAGAAGAAATAGCGCAAATATGTTCGTCTTCAGGGCAACGAGCCTCATCGCCTATTTGCATTCCCGATTCTCCGATCTATGAGCCCGGGTCTCCGCAGTATACTCCGGCTTCTTCGATCTATGAGCCCGAGTCTTCGCAATACTCTCCAGCTTCTCCAATCTATGAGCCCGAGTCTCCATAATACTCTCCAGCTTCTCCGAGCTACGAGCCCGAGTCTCTGGAATACTCTCCGGCTTCTCCGATCTGTGAACCCGAGTCTCCACAATACTCTTCGGCTTCTCCGATCCATGAACCCAAGTCCCTACAATACTCTCCTGCTTCTCCGGACTATGAACCAGAATCTCCTCAATGTGGTGTAGAATCGGGATACAAATCAGATACAGAGGTTACACGGATTTGTCAAAGGGAATTGAGATTTCAGCATGAAGAACGAACATATCGGTCAGATGATGAATTATGGGACCGATCGAAGAAGAGATTTCGAAATGAAGATTCTGAACCTAGCTTTACCAGTCCAAGTTCATACTATACTTCTCCAGCAAGAACGTATGATGGAGAGAGTGTTTCGAGTGATCACTTCATGTGTAATGTCATCACAGTGGACATTGATTTCACACAAGGATATATTCAAGTTAACAGTAGCCCCAATGATGAAGAAAGGGCGAGAATCGATATCCGAAGGGAGGTCGATGATCGGGCAAAGTTGACAGTCTCCTTGAAAGAATTAAATCCGAGAAATCCAGGGAATCATATAATAGAAAGGAATCAAATCTTGAAACACCCTTTCCCTGCATGGGTCGAAAGAGTTCCTTTTCCAGCAGATTATACCATACCCAACTTTCCCTTGTACAATGGAATAGGTTGTCCAAGGGCACATCTCGTACGATTTCTTGCTCATTGTAGAAACACAGCAAGAAGTCAAGCTTTACTTCTACGGCAGTTTGTCTTATCACTCACAGGGTGGGCGGACGAATGGTACTTTAGATTACCGGCCAATTCAATTCCTGATTGGGATACAATGGCTGATCGATTCTATAGAAAATTTTATGTACATGGTGCCATGGAAGTCGAAATGTTCGAACCATTAGGAACTGATGACGTGTCAATCCAAACACATGATATGTTGGAAGGAACGATTGATGAGGAAATCGAAATGATTCTTGAATCCAGGAGTATGGGCTTATTCAGACCTAGAGACTTGTTTCCACCATGGGTACAACAAGAAGTCATTCCCGAAGGGTACGAACTCCCAGAGTTTGTCATTTATGAAGGCCATGGAGATCCTGAAAAGCATGTCAGACGTTTTCTCAAGCAATGTGGAGATACTGCTCAAAACCAAGCCTTATGTTTACAACAGTTTCCCCTTTCCTTAAATGGAATTGCCATGGATTGGTTTCGTATGTTGGAGGGGGTTCACATTCCCAGTTGGAATGTAATGAGAGATGGATTCATTGAATCCCAGAATGTTTACCGAAGGGATCCGAAATACTTGAGGGGCATGACAAACTTACAACTCCATGATGTTGAAGGAGACATGACGGATGAGGAAAATCAAAGTGATGGTGGGTCTTCCGTAGCTTCTGCCAATATGGTGCAAATCTCTGAAGAAGGTCAGAATAAAACTGTTGATGTATGTCAGACATACCTTACATACAAGAGAAGGACAAGAAATCCATAAACCTCGCATACCCAGGAAACTCAAGTTTTGACACCTCAGAAAGGGGCATCTCATAGGGAGGGACCAGTCGAATATGACGTCATTGCACATCTCAAGAAGATCCCTGCATTATTAAGCATCTATGATGCTTTGAAAATGTCTCCAGAACTTAGAGAAGCCTTGATATGCGCCTTGGCAAACCCTGAAAATTTTTATGAAGAAGTTAATAAAAGAGATCAGGGAAAATCATCAGCTGCGTGTATGTCAACAATTACTTTTGATGAAAGTGATATGATGACCAACATACCAAACCATAACCGCCCGCTATTCATAACAGGGGTTATCAATGGTGCCAGTATAAACAGGGTCATGGTTGATAATGGATCCGCTGTTAGTCTTTTGCCGAGAAGGGTTTTAAACTTGTTGGGCATTCATATGTCTCAACTCCGCACAAGCCATCTTGTGATCCAAGGATTCAATCAAAATGAAAAAATCAAACTAAGGACGAAGTTCGGAGGTATTGAAGAAGATACATAATTCCTTATCATTGACGTTGATACGTCATATAATGCCTTGCTAGGGCGTTTATGGATGCATAATCATGATGCTGTGCCATCAATATATCATCAATGTATCAAATATCCTATCCTCGTATCGGATGAGAAAGGAAATGTTGTCCAAAAACAAGGAAGAATTGTTGCAGACAATGATCCCTTCTATGGGGTGGAGGCATATTATGTGGATGCTCGTTTTTACGAGAAGCCTACAAAGGAAAATGGTGGGAGCAAGAAGCAAATGAACAGTGGAAATGTTGAAACAGTTAAAAGGACGTTTCGATACACCCCAAAGTCTCAAAGGGAACCAGGGGCACGAGCACTAACTCCAACAAGCCCGATTTTAGAGTTAGGCGACAAGTTTGTCCTACCACTTAGGAAGACTGAGTGCACCTATGTGGAGTCCTACAAGAAATTTGTGATCCCACCAAATAAAAAGGGTTCAAAACCCATTTTATTTCATGCAATGGGTGACATGAATCGAAAGAACTCGAAAGTCGAACCTAATGAAGAAGATTTGAAACTCGAAAAGCCGAACTTCAGTGACAAAACCACTGAGATGTTGGTGAAAGTTGGCCTTGATCCCGAAAAAGTGTCAAAATCAAGAATAGAACCTTTCGACACAATGATGACACCTGCACAAAAAAGAGTCGTTCTTCAAGGGCAAAAAATTGAGCCAAGAACGGAGGGTTTGGGATATCAAGATACTGATAGTAGTTTACTTGAGAACGAAGTCTCAGTAAACATGATTTCTGTACAACCAGAGTCTGGTCAAGCCAATGATATTGATGAAATGGGCCCAGCTCCTACTGAATTCGAAGAAGGTGGACATGCCACAGTAGACGAGCTTAGAGAAATAAACCTTGGGAATGAAGGAAAAAATTGACCGACATATATAAGTGCTTGCTTATCTGATGAAGAAACGAAAGCATATATCTCGTTCTTAAAGGAATATCGAGATGTATTTGCCTGGAATTATGATGAGATGCCTGGGCTCGACCCTAAAATTTTAGTTCATAAACTAGCAACTCATCCAGGTCAGCCTGCAGTCAAACAACCGCAAAGGCAAATTCGTCCTGAATTATCTAGCCAGATCGAAGCTGAAGTAGATAAGCTCATCAAAGCTGGGTTTATAAGAGAAGTTCAGTATCCTACCTGGCTAGCTAACATAGTTCCAGTAAAGAAGAAAAATGGCCAAATAAGGGTGTGCATTGATTTCCGCGACCTCAACAAGGCTTGTCCAAAGGATGATTTTCCTCTGCCCATAACCGAACTTCTTGTGGATGCAACAACGGGTTATGAGGCCTTGTCTTTTATGGATGGGTATTCAGGGTATAATCAAATCTGCATGGCACCTGAGGACGAAGAGTTAACCGCGTTCCGAATGCCAAAAGGCATATTTTGTTACAAAGTAATGCCCTTTGGCCTTAAAAATGCAGGGGCCACTTACCAAAGGGCAATGACTGCCATTTTCGGGGATTTGCTCCATAACACTATTGAGTGCTATGTTGATGATCTTATGGTAAAAACGAAAGAAAGGAAGCACCATCTCCATGATCTAAGAAAGATCTTTGAACGGTTGTGACGCTACCAACTCAAAATGAACCCGCTTAAATGTGCCTTTGGAGTCACATCTAGAAAATTCTTGGGATTTGTGGTCCGTCACAGAGGAATCGAAATTGACCCTACCAAGATTAAGGCTATCCAAGAGATGCCTCCTCCGAGAAACTTGCGTGAGCTAAAAGGGCTACAAGGAAGACTGGCTTACATAAGAAGGTTCATTTCCAATCTAGCAGGACGTTGTCAACCATTCTCGAGATTGATGAAAAAGGGAGTTCCCTTTGAATGGGATCAATCATGTCAGAATGCCTTCGATAGCATTAAGGGATATCTCATGAAGCCTCCGGTACTTATGAGTCCAATAAAAGGCAAACCCTTATTGTTATATATTGCGGCACTTGATAATTCCTTGGGTGCGCTCTTGGCTCAACACAACGATCAAGGAAAGGAAAATGCCTTATACTACTTAAGTCGAACCTTAGTAGGGGCAGAAGTCAACTACACTCCAATTTAGAAAGTTTGCCTCGCTCTTATGTTCGCTCTCCAAAAGTTGAAGCACTACATTTCTGAGCACGAGGTTAAGCTCATTTCAAATGCGGATCCTTTGAAATACATATTGTCCCAACCTGTACTTTCGGGAAAGATTGCAAAGTGGGCTGTGATTCTACAACAGTTCTCTGTTGAATATGTTTCACAAAAGGCGGTAAAAGGTCAAGCCTTAGCAGATTTTCTAGCCGCTCATCCAATTCCTGATGATTCGCCTTTGGCAACTGATTTACCCAATGAGGAAGTAATGCAAGTGGAGTTATGAAAAGGATGGGAGATGTACTTCGATGGTGCTTCAAGAAGCCCAGATGGAAAGAAACAAGAAAATCCCAAAGATAATCGATCCGGGATCGGGATTGTGTTCGTAACTCCTGAAAATGGAGTCATCCCATATTCGTTCACTTTAACGGAGGGATGTTCAAACAATGAAGCAGAATACGAATCTGTGATTCCTGGACTCGAAATAGCGTTACAGATTCCAATTGAAGAATTAACTATATATGGAGACTCGGAACTTGTGGTAAAGCAACTGCGTGGGGAATATATGGTTAAAAAGACGAGCCTTATCCCTTACCACGAAAGAGCGGATCAACTACTCTCCTAGTTCAACAAGATACACATTTTCCACATCCGGAGAAGTGTCAATTCACGAGCCGACTCACTGGCAGGCTTGGCAGCCTCTCTTGCTCTCCCCGATAACAAAACGCTCACTATCACAGTGGGAGAACGGAGAGTCCTCCAACCTTTGCTAAAAATCCCCAAAATTGGGCTGGTCCTCGTGGTCACCTCTAAAGAAGAAGATGAAGATTGGAGAGAGCCCTTCATAAATTTCCTCAGACATAGGAGGGCTACCAGAAGACAAAGCCAAAAGGGCAGAAGTACGAAGACGGGTCTCAAAATTTATCATGTGGAATGATGTGCTTTACAGAAGGTTATTAGATGAAATATACATGTGATGTATAGCAAAAGAAGAAATTCAGGGAGTCATGAAAGAAGTACACGCTAGAGTATGTGGTGCACATCAGAATGGCCCAAAGTTGCAATTACAACTGAAAAGGTTAGGTTATTATTGGCCCACGATGATAGCTGATTGCATTGATTTTGCCAAAAGATGCCAAGTGTGCCAATTCCATGGAGATTTTATCCACCGGCCTCCTGAACCATTACATGTAACTACATGCTCATGGCCATTTGCAGCATGGGGTATGGACATAATCGGTGCATTTGTACCACCATCTTCTGCAGGCCATCATTACATATTGGTTGCCACTGACTACTTCTCAAAATGGTCTGAGGCAGTCGCATTGAAAGATGTAAAAAGTAACACTGTCTCAGAATTCATCCGAACTAACATCATCTATAGGTTTGGGGTACCTGATAGCATTATCACAGATAACGGGCAGCCCTTTCGAAGTGATCCTTTGTATAAGCTATATGCTAAGTACAAAATCAAATCAAATCACTCGACTCGGTATTACGCATCTGCTAATGGCCCGGTGGAAGCTTTCAATAAAACCTTATGCAAAATTCTTAAGAAGATGGTGGATAGAAACAAAAGAAGTTGGCATGAGAAACTTCAAGAAGCTCTTTGGGCCTATCGCTCTTCGTATAGGACACCTACACAAGCAACTCCATATTCACTAGTGTTTGGTGGGGAGGCAGTATTGCCACTCGAAGTTCAGATACCCTCCTTAAGGGTAGCCATCCAAGAATCTTTGACAGAAGATGAAGGTGCAGAATTAAGGCTTTCAGAACTTGAAGCCTTGGACGAGCGAAGATTGTATGCTCAACAAAATTTGGAAATGTACCAACAAAGGATGACTAATGCCTTCAACAAACGAGTTAGACTCCGTTCTTTCAAGAAAGGAGATTTGGTGCTCATGGTGCGAACACCCATAATCATAACTCGAAGGACTAAAGGGAAACTCGAACCAAAGTGGGAAGGACCTTATGTAGTAGAAAAGGTGTACTCAAATGGTGCATACCTTTTAATCACAATGGATGGGATAGAATCATCCCTCCTACAAATGCAAGGTTCTTGAAGAAATACTACCCTTGATAAAGCCCGGTAGGATGAAAACCTCGAAAGGGGCGGTCTATGCAAGGGAAATAAAAAAAAAAAAAGCCCGATAGACTGAAAACCTCAAAAGGGGCGGTCTATGCAAAAGTTAGGGCACAAAAATAAAAAATAATAAAGTTCGATAGATTGAAAACCTCGAAAGGGGCGGTCTATGCAAAAGTTAGGACAAAAAAAAAAAAAAAATCTCCTGGCCCGCAAGAGTATAAACTGTGAACGGCTAAAAATAAACTCCTGGCCCGCAAGAGTATAAACTGTGAACGGCTAAATAAAAGAAATAAAACATTCATTTCTTCGAATATAGAATAGAAAGAAAATATAAAGCATTTGATATCAGTCCTACTCATACATGTTCAAAAGAATACTAAATATAAAAGCCATACTCTTATGCTCAAAAGAGAAAGGAAGGAAATCAAAACCCATCAAGGATGGTTTTCGCATCATCAAAGGCTTGTTTTGCCGCTTCTCGATGGTCATCAACTTCCTGGGATGACTTAAGTGCTTCCGATAGTGCTGCAAGATCATTTTCCAAAATTGATAAGTCTTGAGAAGTCTTAGCGAATTGGGAAGAGAAAGATGAAACTTCTGCTTTGCGTGATAGGAGCTCTGCTTCAAGTTTCTTCAAACTATCTTTAGCACTAATAATCTCCTCCTCGAGGCGAGAAACTCCATCTTGTGACTTTGAAAGAGTAGCTAATGTTTCCGAATGTAGTTGAGAAGCTTCATCAAAACGAACCTTCTTCTCACTATACTGAGACTTCAACTCTTCACAAGAAGAATCACTAGTACCCATCCGAGCTAGTAATGTTGAGCGTTTGATGAATTCTCTCACATGGTTATAAAAAGAAAGGTAATCCGTGGACAAGCTGTTCATGATGTTAAAAGCATCGTTGGCCCGTAAAACCATTCTTTCATATTCAGAAAAGCCCATGGAACCCAATGAAATAACAAGACCATTTTGAATATGGCGAGTGGCCTCCTTCAAATGGTAAAAGGCCGGGTTATCAGTAGAATCAGATTTCGTTGAAGGCTTCACAAGCTTGTGAAATATTTGATCAAGCCACTCTTCGTCGGAGGAAGCATCTTTAGACTTAACTGTAGAGTTTGAAGTAGCCTGTGAAGCCTTAGACTCAGTAGAACTCGAACTAGCAGAGCCTGAATAAAGAAGGAAAAGTTAAAATTTATGCGTATATATATACATGTGTGTGTGTGTATATACACATAAAAGGATCATGGCAAAGAAAAATAATAAATACCTTCGCTCGCTCTCTGAGGTGAATGGTTAATCGAATTGATTGTCATGGTTGGAATAACATCTGCATGCATGAAAGGTGTGTAGGGAGGATATTATTAATAATAATAATAAAATTATATAAAAAATATATATATAATAAAAAAAATATATATATATATATATAATAAAATGGGTTTTATATATCTGTTGAAGTCAATGGAGCCAAAATCGGAGCTTGTTTGAGTAAAGCTGCCTTCTTAGGAGAAGAATCATCCTTTAAAGGGGTGTAATCACAAACATCGGTAAAATCATCAAGACCATCATCAATCGGTCCAAGTGCTTTGAATGGTCTGAAGAAATTGTAACGGGGTGGTTTGAGAAAGAATCAGTGTCTTTGACGCGAACATGACCTAAGCCAGGCAATTCAAATCCGTCTCCACTAAACATTTCAACTATCTCATCCTTGCTTTTGTTGCCCAAAACGGAGTTCAAGTGAGAGCGAAATCGATCCATTGAGGAAATTCGCGCAAGCATGGGATTTGAAGATGTTCCAAAACCTGTGCAAGTTCGAAGCTGTTCTGGAAGGATTTCCTCCAAAGAAGGAACCTCGATGTTGGGATCCACCCTCTTAAATTGCAATGAAATGAGTCCACCAGATGAACACCAATCCTCAAGAGCATCAAGAAGGTCATTACCAGAATAGGTCTTTACCGGTGGTGGAGAATCCTTCTTAGTAACAAGCGGAGGGCCAATACTAGTCTTCACTTTTGTGACACTCTTTGACCTTGATTTTGACTTCTTTTTTCTCTTGGGTTGGCTCATCCAACTTTCTTTTCTTATCTAAGGAAGGATGAATAAACTAAAGTATTGGATACGAAGAGTCCGTCCACCAGCTGCCATAAGGTTCAGTTACATAAGTTATTGGCCTTCGAGTTGGCAATTCGAAGTCAACATTTGATCCATGATATACCATAGCACGCCAATGGAAGTAAGCCTCAGAAAATAAAAGAACACGATGTGACGTGTTCATGGGTGGAGGACGAGCTTGACCAAAACCAAATAGACGCGCATAATGATTTGGAGTATAGGGCTCGGAAGTCAAAGATGCGCCAGCCCTGTAGACCAAAACTCCGGAACGGATCGAAATCAAATAGCTGAGGAGAAACGAACTAAGCTTTTCTTTCCTACTAGAATCTACAATTCGTTGCTCAGATGGTTCGTCGTCATAATAAAGAGCTCTAAAATGAAATCGATTTGCAAAGCAAAAATTCTCTTAAGCAAAAGGCGCTTTCTGTGGAAGAAAAACGATGGGAGGTTGATTCCCTATTTGTCCAAGATAAGGCAAAAAAGTCCCATCAAAATGAAATAAGGTGCGAGGATCTTGATGAAGATAAGTCTGTGGAAAATAGAGAGAAATCCACCCAAACAGATAATGAAAAGGACCTTGGATCGAATCCTTTCCCGGGGCAGACGATACGGATACCTTGTTTAAACAATCATAAAGATAGGCAAGTAAAGGTATCGCAAGACTGAACTTGGTACCTCCTGCCATCCTACCCGCCATAACGAAAGTGGAGGGACGAATATTTTTATCAGTAATAACAAATCCGCTTAGCCAACTAGCAAGAAATCCAGCGAGATAGGTTGAATCAGAAATATCCGACCTTCTTCGAAAACCCAACTTGGCCAAAGAATCCTTGCGCAACTATACACCCTCTAAGGAAGAAGGTGAGATAGGCACTTTTTTTGGTTCACTTGAAGGAGACTGAACGATTTTGTAAGTTGGAGAATCTGAAGGAGATTCAACGAAATTCTAGGTCCAAAGGTTAAGTTGCCTCGTAGGATTATTGGCAAAAATGCGAAACAAATCTTGAGAACAAGGCGGGGTGACATCAGAATAGAGAACGTTGTTCAACGGTGCATACTCGTTATAAAATTCGCCAATAATAGGAAGACCACTGATTCTGTGAATATCCCATAAAGATATCCCGATCTCCCCATATATAGCATGGAAGGTGTTCGTATCAGGGGACCAGCGTTCCAGAAAAGTCTTGAAAAGATTAATGTTTCTGCTATATGAAAATTGGGAGACATAAATAGCAGAAAATATGTCCAAAGCCTTCAAGAGAGGGGAAAATGACTCTAGTATGTCGTTTAGCCAAAAGAGCCAATTCCATTCTTGAAAATGTGTGATGACTCCTCGAATATTAAAAGAAGAGTCCCATTTTACTCCTTGATTTTTCATCCTTCTTAAAAGCATATTAAAATCGGAACGGGGTTCTGAATGTCCTAACTCACCCTCAGCAAAAGGACAAAGCAAAGATATGGGAGATGAACCCACTACTTTTACATAACCCTTGTCATTAATCTCACAACATTTCCGAGTCCCCTCATAGACTAAGCTCTTTGAATCAACTACGGGAATATAAGGGTCCAATTCAGCAGCCGTTAAACTACTAAGTAGTGAAGAATGCCTGGCGAGTTTTGGTTCTGATCGGTCCAAAACATCATAGTTAGTACGACGAAGAGATTCGGTTTTAGCAGAAGTGCCCATAATCGGAAGCCTACAAAAATAAAATAAATAAATAAAAGAAAAAGGGGGGTCAGTTGTGTTATGCCATATAAAAAAAATGGATAAAATAAATAAATAAATAAAGTGAAGTCCGAAAATCTGCGAAAAGACGCAGGCCTCCTAGAGGAGACAAAACGTCCAACAGGGGTAATTTCGGACTACCAAAAAAAAAAAAAAAAAACAAAAACAAAAAGTTGAACTCTGAAATCCCACGAAAGGACACAAGCCTCCTAGAGGAGACGAATCGTCCAAGAAGGGTAATTTCAGACTACAAAAAAAGAAGGGTAATTTCAGACTGCAAAAAAAAGAAGGGTAATTTTAGACTAAAAAAAAAAGGAGTGAAGTCCGAAAACCCGCGAAAAGACGCAGGCCTCCTAGAGGAGACGAAACGTCCAACAGGGGTAATTTCGGACTACAAAAAAAAAAAAAAAAAAAAAAAAAAAAAAGAAGAAGAAAAAAAAAAGTGAAGTCTGAAAATCCGCGAAATGACACAGGCCTCCTAGAGGAGACGAAACGTCCTAGAGGGGCAATTTTAGACTGCACATAAAAAAAAAAAAAAAAAGAGTGAAGTCCGAAAAAACCCGCGAAAAGACGCAGACCTCCTAGGGGAGACGAAACGTCCTAGAGGGGCAATTTTAGACTGCACATAAAATAAAAAATAAAAAAAAAGTGAAGTCTGAAAACCCGCGAAAGGACGCAGGCCTCCTAGGGGAGACGAAACGTCCTAGAGGGGCAATTTTAGACTGCACATAAAAAAAAAAAAAAAAAAATGAGTGAAGTCTGAAAAAAACCCGCGAAAGGACGCAGGCCTCCTAGAAAAGACGAAACGTCTAAGAGAGGTAACTTCGGACTACCAAAAAAAAAAAGTGAAATCTGAAATCCCACGAAAGAACGCAGGCCTCTTAGAAAAGACGAAACGTCCAAAAAGGAGAATGCAAAAAAAAAAAAAAACTCTGAAATCCCACGAAAGGACACAGGCCTCCTAGAGGAGACGAAATGTCCAAGAGGGGTAATTTTAGACTACAAAAAAAAAAAAAAAAAAAAAAAAAAAAAAAGTGAAGTCTGAAAACCCACGAAAAGACGCAGACCTCCTAAAGGAGACGAAACGTCCAAGAGGGGCAAAAGAGACGAATTAATAAAAAAAATTTGGCATAACCTGTAGCGCAAAGAAGATGTAGCCGCAAAAGATTCCCGATGCTCAAGCAAAGTTTCTGTCCAAAAAAAAAAAAAAAAAACCGTTAGTAGCCTGTTGGAAATAACTCAAGCCTGGGACAAGTGACATCTATATTGTTGGGGCTCATAAAAAAGGAGAGAAACTGAAGGTGTAGCAAAAAACTATGGAACATATATGTGCATTCTGCATTCATATGGAGTTCGTTCAAAAAAATAAATAAATAAACAAATAAAGAAAAAAAAAGGGGTTACTGGCAAAATTGGTAGAAGCCATCAAAATAATCAAAAAAAAAAAAAAAAGGGTCCCTAGGAGGTTCGTGGGATCTTAAATTTAAAAAAAAAAAAAAAAAAAAAAAAATTAAGAGAAGAAGAAGAGAGTCCCTTAGCAGTTCGTGGGATGTACCCCAAAAAAAAAAAACAACGTTATGGCATAAGTCCCATATTCATGTGACTGCATGAGATGTTAGTCATGGAAGTTTCAATGAATTAAAAAAAATTTAATTAAATAAATAAATTTTTTTTGAAAGACAAAACAAAGCGAGTTCTTTCAGCCAAAAAAAAAAAAAGGCTGATTATTGACATTAGGAAAAGAGAGATGAAAGTTGAAAGATTTACCTTGCAAAGAAAGCAGTCTAGATCCTCTTGACACTGTTGCCCAAAAATATAAAAATAAAATACAGTGCTAAAAAAAAAAAACCGTGTGATTTCTTCTCTTGCGGCACTTTTACTGCTCAAAAGAAATAAATCCAGAACATGGGACTTTAAAGAAGGAAAATAATGTGTGTGTATATATATATACACATACAGGCAGCTTATAAGGTTGTGTAACTCAAAAGACTTCTTGAAGTAGTAAAAATCTTCCAAACTTGGTATAGTACTCCTATTCCTAGTATACCCGAAAAAGTATAGTTTGGGTGAAAGTCTTTTTTGACTGTGAACTGTCAGCTCACAGTATTTTGACAGCTCAAATAGCTAGTTTATAGCCATTTGGAGGGACCCACAATCAAAGAAGAAGGACAGTCACGTGTTTCCAAAGATTCAAACAATATGGAAATGCTTAGAAGGCAAAAAATTTGTTGGAGCCCACAACAAAAAAGTGGCTGACTTCTCCCTATATATATATATATATATATGTATATACATACACATGTATAACTGGCCAAAAAGAAGAAATTGCAATGGCTTACCGAAAAAAAAAAAAAAAACGAAAAAAACAAAAAAAAAAAAAAGAAGAGTACAAGTCTCTTAAGAAAAATGATATGGCTTACCCAAAAAAATAAAAAAATAAAAAAATAAAAAAATAAATATGTAAATAAATAAATTAATAAATATGATGAGTACCTTAAAAATAAGGTACGGCACATTAAAAAAAAATAAAATAATTATAAAAAATAAAAAAAGAAGGGTACACGTATGTGTGCCAAATTATCGTGATATGTGCAACCCAAAAATAGATGAGCTTGCACAAATCACGAGGGGCATTTGTTGGCACATAAATTTCAACCCAAATTCAAGTCCAACCCAAAGAAAGGTTCATACTAGTCGAATTAGCCCAATTAGGTCAACTGCCCAAAATTCAAATGAAGATTAAGCTCAGCCTGGCCCAATAAAATTAATTGGCCCAATAAGGTCAACTGGCCCAATTAGAACCAACCCATGAAATCGGTTTCAAAACTCAAAGAGTAGCCATTATAGTCCAAATATGACTCACGTATCTTTACAATATATGTGAGATACAAAGTTCAAATCTCAAAGCGAAGTTGGAATTATGGATGAGGTGTCAATGTTCGAATTTCAAGTAAAGATTTGAAATATCATTTGGAATCCTTGAAAATGAGACACGTGTCATCTCACATAGAGATGATACAAGGGGATTTCAAGTCAAATATGATATATCAATATTCGAATCTTGAATGATATTTGTAACGTTAGATATACGTGTCATCTCAAATAGAGATGATACAAACAAAATGAAGGTCGTACCAAGTCAAAGATGATATCCTAAATTCGAATGTTGGATATAAGAAGAAGATACGTACCCTCTTACATAGAGATGGTACAAAACAAAAAAGAGACATCTGTCATCAAGGGAGGGTGATATATATCAATATTCGAATATCTCTTTCAAAAGATACGTATTATCCTAAAGATACGAATGTTTCTAACGTCAGTTGAAAGATTCAAAAGATACGTTTTATCTCTTTCAAATTTCAAAGAGATACGTTTTATCTCTTTCAAATTTCAAAGAGATATGCTATTATAGCCTCTATAAATAAAGGGCTGAAGCATAAAAAAAAAAAGACAGAGAAGAAAAAAGAGAGAAACGGATAGAGATCGACAAAACAAAACAAAGGGTTAAAAGATTAAGAGTTCAGAGAAATACAAGAGAACAGACAGAAGCTAGAGAGAGAAACACCTCTTTAGAAGAAGTAGAAGAAGCAGAAGAACAAAAGAAGAAGACGTCAATACAAGACTCCCAAAAGTATCAAACACAATGGAGTTCATCAGGTAAAGGGTTCCAAACTGTCACACCCGTTCCAGAAATTTGTGATTTTTTTTAAATGCATCATTTGAGATTTTTGAAATTATTAATGTTATTAGTAATTTGAGTTGAGGTTGAATTTGAGTCAACGGTAAGGTGTCAGTGAGGACACGAGAACATGGCAGTTCATATTACATGGGCATGACTAAATGACATTTATATGATTTAAATATTATTTGACTTTATCTGGTATTTGATGAATAGTAATTTTATCTGTGTTGTGGGAATTCTGGTAATCTCTGATACTGTAATATCATTTTGAAAACTGTGGTGAGAACGTGAGTGATCGTGATATAAAAAGGTAGGTGGTATAGAGATTCCACGGAGATTTAGTTTTCGAACGTAATTTTTGGACCCAAACAGAATTTAGTCGAAAACTTTTATAAATTATAAGTTTCATTCGTAAAGGCATAAAATGAACCTGTGCAAAGTTTCGAGATCTAATTAGAAGTTTGGGAAACTTGCGGGGAGGTAAACGTGATTTTTAGAACGGTTGTCTATATATAGAAGTGGATGAGATTTCATTCTCATCCAACTTGCCAAAAATATCTAGAGAGAGGAGAGAGAAAGAAGATTGGAGCCAACGGGCTTTGCGACGACAAACGGCGACCGTTCGTCCATCAGATTTTCTCCAGATTCGAGATTTGAACTCGTGGAGGTAAGGCCTACGTTTTGATACTACTTAGGCCATGTTTGGCTAATTTTTCTAAAAACTCTAATTTCTAGAATTTGGGGAAAACCAGGTAAAACTCGTAGGAATCGCGTATAATTTGAAATCCGACGTTTATTCGGACCTCTAGTCGATCCTTCGAAGTTTCGGAGAAATCGCACGAGGTATGAATTCTAGATCTATGAAATATATGGATTTTCATGTTTTGAACATCATTTTTGATATTCTTGGATCCGAGCGAAATTCATGTATTAATTAGGCCCGTTAATCATGCACGTGAAATTATATGAAAAGCACGTACAACTGTTTATGTGAGCATGATATGTGTCTACTTGGGGCAAAGGGGAGTTTGGTGCAAATTCATCCGGGATAAGCTCCTCGAACCTTGAGGATTTGATTGAGATGAAAATTTGGGATTGTGGTTGTGTCTGGATTGGAGGTGGGCCCAACCAGGACACGGTACCTGGTATGGAGGAAGGCCCAACCAGTGTACGAGATGCGTGGGAGAGGTGGGCCTCCTACGGCATCGACCAGATGAATGCGTACCACTCACCCTAGAGACCATTTCTATGTGTTTTAGATGCTTAAATCATAAACTGTCATATAAGGGGTAGATTGTTAGCCTTAAGGTATATTAAGGCATATTTAATTATGTTTTGATGATTTCAAATATGCTATGATAATTACATGATTCATATTGATTCATTCCTTGTTATTATCATAGTCATTTTCATGCTCACATATAATCTCATGTATTAATATTGTATCAATGTTTTAACATCTCTGTGTGCATGAGATTCAATTGATGTAGATCAAGATTACAAGGAGCTCAACAAGGATCAAGCTTGAAGACTTGAAGATATTTCATCCTTGGTTGAAGCATAGGACCATCATTGTAAGGCATCTTGATCTCACACTCTTAGGGGCTCAAACAAATGCCAAAAGTTAAAGTTTTGAAAACAAATTTTAAATGGGTCATCTTTAAAGCAATGCCTCAACCAATTGTAAAGTAATTAGATGTTGAGTTTTATATGGTTGGAAAGATATTTGAATCTAGTTTCCAAAACATCAAACGGATCGAAAATCCGAGTTTTGTAGAGGGAGTTATGGCCTTTTTAGTGGAGATGTGTCAAGCTGTCAAACTGGGAAGGGCAGTTGACTGGGTAGTCGACCGAAGTGAGCAGAATGCAAACAGAACCCTCTGTAAACACATTTCAGTCGACTGCTTTAAGGGGCAGTCGACTTCTTCATGTTCCAGTTGACTGAAGCGACCTGGAAAGGCATAACGGCTAGTTTTTAAAGGGGCTTTTAATTACCAAACATGCCACCAATGGCTATAATCTTCCAAGGCCTATAAATACATGTTTTTCCACACAATTTTAGGTTGATCAATCAATAGGAAAACATCTATTTTCAATCACACAACTTGTTGATTCTTAATCATTCAAAATTGAGCCCTAGTTGTGTGAGTTTATCAATTTGCTCTAGTTCTTGATTTGTATTTCTTTGAGAGTAAATTGTAGTGAGATTTTACTTGTATTATCCACTCACTAAGGAGTTATAGTGTGAGCTATCATTGTATCATCTACTCTTAGAGAGAGTTTCAATTTGTGTTCAAATCATTTGTAAAGGTTGAGGGTTAGTAACCCTTGTGTGCAAAGAAGAGGTGTTCTTCTTTGGGAGAGATCATAGGCTCTTGTAACGGTTTGGTGCACACCCGTAAGTGCTCTGGGAAACGGTTTGGTCTACACCTGTGAAGTAGATCTGATTAAGGAATCCTCAAGAGGTGTTCTTGAGGGGTGGACGTAGGCCGCGGGGTGCGATTGCCGAACCACTTGAAAAATCGGTTTGCAAGTTTCTCTTCCCTTCTCTTTTTAGTTAATTGCTTGTGATCTTGTTTAATTTGCAATTAAGTTTTTTAAAATGTTAATTTCCGCTAAAACCTTATTCCCCCCCCCCCCTCTAAGGTTTCCACTTTTGGGCCAACAATTGGTATCAGAGCTTCGGCTCTTCTATTTTCAAAATTTTTTGAAAATTTTGAGTTAAGATCCAATGGAAACCGACTCTTCTTACATTTATTATTGTGAGGGTCAATCGACATTAAGACCACCATGTTTTAATGGCTCAAACTATGCCTATTGGAAAAATAGAATGAGAATCTATATGATTTCTCAAGATTTTGATTTATGGCAAATCGTGGTCAAAGGGCCTCATCTACCTACAAAAATTGAAAACGGTTTTTCTATTCCAAAGACGGTAGATGAATACAATGATGTCGATAAGAAACTCATAAAAATAAATGCTATGGCAATGAATTTATTATATTGTGGATTAGACCCTAATGAGTACAATAGAATTTCCTCTTGCGAGTCCGCAAAGGAAATTTGGGATAAACTTGAGGTTGCTCATGAAGGTACTAATCAAGTTAAGAAATCAAAAATAAATCTTCTTGTTCAAACTTATGAATTGTTTAAAATGTTGCCATATGAATCTATTGGAGATATGTTTTCTCGTTTTACCATTCTTATTAATAACTTGAAAAACCTTGGTAAAGTTTATACTAATGAAGAAATGATTGAGAAAGTGCTTAGGTCTTTACCAAAGGATTGGCAACCAAAGGTCACGGCGGTTCTTGAAGCAAAGGAGCTTTCAACACTCTCCTTGGAACAACTCATGGGTTCTCTCATAACTCATGAAATGGAATTGGCCGTCTTCGAAATTGAAGACAAGACATTGGAAGAAAAAGAGGCCAAAAGGGGAGACATGGCTTTAAAATCCTCAAGCTCAAAGAAAAAGATGAAAGATGTTGAGAGTGATGAGGATGAGAAAATGACAAAGATCACCCGAAAATTTGCAAAGTTTCTAAAGAAAGAAAAATCGGGAAAGAAGTCACCCAAGGAGGAAAAACACAAAAAGAAGACAATCAAGGCCACTAATAGTAGTTCCGAGAGCGAATCATCGGACGACGACTCAAATGGTGAAGAGATTGTCAATCTTTGCCTCATGACATTGGAAAGGGCCTCTCCTACCACCTCGGCAAATGGAGCATCCAAGAGGCACTTGGACAATGGTTAAATCTCTCACCTTAAGCCTAGTAGGAGTAGGTTAGATTAATTTATTTCAAATCACTTTGATTTTGTTTAGATATGCATACTTGATTTTTTATGCATAAATCTTGTTTCATCCACTTGTGATTTGGATATGTCTTTACATAAATTATCATGCTCTTGATATTGCTTATTTGAAAAATGATGATATGCTTTTGTTTAATTAGACAAAATTTTAATGGTTAGACAAAATGATGTTTCGTAAATCATTCAAATTTTTGCTGCTAAACTGTCATTTTTATGAACTGCTGAACAAAGCAGTCGACTGGTACCCCGACACAGTCGACTGATTTAGCTGTGAGGCTTTGATTTCTTTTAATTCTGCATTGGTAAGTCGACTGAGGCGTCGACTGTTTTTGCACACCTTAATCCCTGCCCACTTCCGTCGACTGTGGCGTCGACTGACCCGACTGAATATTTGTTTTTCATTGATTTTGAGTTCTCCAACTTTATTATTGGTATCTTTTGGGAGAATATGCTCTCTATTCATATCTTTTGGTATCTTTTATCATTGCACATGCTTAGGGGGAGCACTTTCATGTTTCATTTGCTCACATGTGGTTATATTTGTTTATTTTTGGTATCATTTTTGACATTTTGATTTGTATGCCTATTGTGAGGGGGAGTTTTGCATTTTATCCCCAAATCTTTTTGATAATGTCAAAGGGGGAGAAATATGAGAAGTATTTGGGTAGTTATCATAGCATGTTCTTTAACATATAATATCCCATTATGAATGATAATATGAAAATGACCAAATGTGCTTATATTGGCATATCTTTCATTGGTTGTTTGCCATCATCAAAAAGGGGGAGATTGTTAGCCTTAAGGTATATTAAGGCATATTTAATTATGTTATGATGATTTCAAATATGCTATGATAATTACATGATTCATATTGATTCATTCCTTGTTATTATCATATTGATTCATTCCTTGTTATTATCATAGTCATTTTCATGTTCACATATAATCTCATGTATTAATATTGTATCAATGTTTTAACATCTCTGTGTGCATGAGATTCAATTGATGTAGATCAAGATTACAAGGAACTCAACAAGGATCAAGCTTGAAGACTTGAAGATATTTCATCCTTGGTTGAAGCATAGGACCATCATTGTAAGGCATCTTGATCTCACACTCTTAGGGGCTCAAACAAATGCTAAAAGTTAAAGTTTTGGAAATAAATTTTAAATGGGTCATTTTTAAAGAAATGCCTCAACCAATTGTAAAGTAATTAGATGTTGAGTTTTATATGGTTGGAAAGGTATTTGAATCTAGTTTCCAAAACATCAAACGGATCGAAAATCCGAGTTTTGTAGAGGGAGTTATGGCCTTTTTAGTGGAGATGTGTCAAGCTGTCAAACTGGGAAGGGCAGTCGACTGGGCAGTCGACCGAAGTGAGCAGAATGCAAACAGAACCCTCTGTAAACACATTTCAGTCGACTGCTTTAAGGGGCAGTCGACTTCTTCATGTTCCAGTCGACTGAAGCGACCTGGAAAGGCATAACGGCTAGTTTTTAAAGGGGCTTTTAATTACCAAACATGCCACCAACGGCTATAATCTTCCAAGGCCTATAAATACATGTTTTTCCACACAATTTTAGGTTGATCAATCAATAGGAAAACATCTATTTTCAATCACACAACTTGTTGATTCTTAATCATTCAAAATTGAGCCCTAGTTGTGTGAGTTTATCAATTTGCTCTAGTTCTTGATTTGTATTTCTTTGAGAGTAAATTGTAGTGAGATTTTACTTGTATTATCCACTCACTAAGGAGTTATAGTGTGAGCTATCATTGTATCATCTACTCTTAGAGAGAGTTTCAATTTGTGTTCAAATCATTTGTAAAGGTTGAGGGTTAGTAACCCTTGTGTGCAAAGAAGAGGTGTTCTTCTTTGGGAGAGATCATAGGCTCTTGTAACGGTTTGGTGCACACCCGTAAGTGCTCCGGGAAACGGTTTGGTCTACACCCGTGAAGTAGATCGGATTAAGGAATCCTCAAGAGGTGTTCTTGAGGGGTGGACGTAGGCCGCGGGGTGCGATTGCCGAACCACTTGAAAAATCGGTTTGCAAGTTTCTCTTCCCTTCTCTTTTTAGTTAATTGCTTGTGATCTTGTTTAATTTGCAATTAAGTTTTTCAAAAGGTTAATTTCTGCTAAAACCTTATTCACCCCCCTCTAAGGTTTCCACTTTTGGGCCAACAGTTTTGAATGTTGAAAATCAGTTATGGTTGTGATTGTGGTTGGTGTGGAGAAGTATGAGTTGTTAATTATCAACAAAGGGCTGCCCAGCAGGGGAGCAGTCGACTGAACCCAGGATCAGTCGACTGGATCTCGTAGGATGGAGATACTGAAAGTGAATAGTAAGAGAAGCAGTCGACTGGACCCTTGATCAGTCGACTGAACCACTGTTGAATTTGGCCACTGCTTTGATTAATGATAAAACAAGTCGACTGGGTCTTCAGATCAGTCGACTGGACCCCTTTTGAAAATGTTACATTTTGGTTCTGCTTAGCACAGTTGACTGGGGACCTTGATCAGTCGACTGAGCAGTCGACTGGGTTCCCTGATCAGTCGACTGAACCTCTGTTTTCAAAAAAAAAAATGATTCTTTTGGACGTGTTTTCAGTTGGCCAAATCTTTTTACAACTCTGATTTAAATGGTTGTCAACTCAGAGGGCAACGTTTCCTAAGTTTTAAAATACCCAGGGTTGTGTTAAAGTTCTTTCCGCTGCGTATCGTCATATGGTGTTTGGATGAGCTTTGGTGGCGTGCCACGTGTCCTATTTCCACACGTAGTGGGATGGGTCGTGACATTTAGTGGTATCAGAGCTAGAGGTAACAAAACTTTAGGGAACGTTTGACGACGAGTGGAGTGTTGAGTGAATTGCCATATGTTTTAAATTGTATCCATACATATTAGAGGTGTTTGATGCATATGTATGTTATTTTACATACATGCTATTGTTATTGTGGTACATGCATAGTGTTTATGCATTGAGAACTACAGGATTGTAATCATGGATGACCGAGAATGATCATCCCATACCCAATGAATGAATGAAATGGCAGAGATGATGGAAAATATGGGGGAAATGATACGGAATATAGCAGAGCGACTGCCTCCCACACCCCACATCGAAGTGGAACCAATCACTGTAGTACATGCACCCAAAAATAGGGGTATGAGATCAATATCTGAACAGTTTACTCGAAAGAAACCGATGGAATTTCATGGAACACCCGATACGACGTTAGCAGAACATTGGATAATGGACATGGAGCGAATTTTCCGATCTATTCTGATGACATATGGGGAGAAGATTGAAAATGCAAGTGATGTGCTGAGGGGAGAAGCTCAGAACTGGTGGATAAACGTTTTAGATCAAGGAGCACCGATTACTTGGGAAGGGTTCAAAGCGGAATTCAATCGCCGGTTCTTTTCGCGAGCTGCTTACAATGCAAAGAAGCGAGAGTTTGATAATCTCAGGCAATGAGACATGACTGTAACGGAATATACTTCTAAATATAACGCGTTGTTGAGGTTTGGTAAGGGTTCAGTGCGCGAAGAGGAAGATAGGGCAAGAAAATTTGAAGAGGGTTTAAGGGATAATATCCGGTTGAGAGTAGAGACCTACGAGCATTTGACTGTTGCAGCAGTACAGCAGACGGCACTTGTAGCTGAAAGTGGAATAGAGAGATCGAGACAAAATCACCAAGGAAAACGAAGTCATGAGGGTGGTGACTGAAGTCAAGGGAGATCTTTTAAGAAATCATTTTCACGAGGCTTTAGTTCTGGTTTTAATGATTCCAGGAGAGTACCAAGTGATATACCGTTGTGTCCGCTTTGCAACCGACCACACACTGGTCGATGTTTTCTGACCAACTTTCAGAACAGATCTACAGGGGGAAACAGTGTGAGTTCTGCGACCTATCCGCAACTCAAGTGCTTTGATTGTGGTACCTTAGGACACCGAGCGAAGGATTGCCCAAAGAAGCGTTCTCAACAAGGGGCAAGTTCTATGGCTTCTAGTGGTTCGAAGCCTAAGCAGTCTAGTGACGGGGGACAAAGGACGGAGCAACGTCAGGGAAAATCATTCCAGATGAACCGTGGAGACGTGGCTGCTACTGATACAGTGGTTTCAGGTATGGTGCTTGTATGTTCACACTTAGCACGCATACTTGTCGACTCGGGATCTACGCATTCATTTGTATCGCACGCCTTTGTTGAACATTTGAATTTTAAATCGGCACCGTTAGGATATGAATTGTCTATTGCTGTGCCACTTAGTAAATCGATAATGACATCTACTATATATAAGAACTGTGAAATCAAACTAGGCGAGAAGTTGATGACTGTAGACCTTATACCGATTATAGTAAACCATTTCGATGTGATACTAGGAATGGATTGGTTAGCTCTTAACCATGCCACAATAGACTGTGAACGGAAAGAGGCTAATTTTCGATCACCGGTACATGGAGACTTTTGTTTTCAAGGGAGTGGGGTTATACCGCCGCCATATTTGATTTCAGCTATTCGAGCGGGAAAGTTGTTGAGAAAGGGATGTCAGGGATTTCTATGTTCAGTGACTGATGTCTTGGCGACCGAATTAAAAGTAGAAGACATTCCGATAGTGCGAGAATATCCAGATGTATTTCCTGATGAGCTACCAGATGTTCTTATTGAGAGAGAGGTCGAGTTCACTATTGCGGTTATACCAGACTCAAGACCAGTATCTAAAGCACCGTATAGGATGGCACCAGTGGAATTAAAGGAACTGAAAGTGCAACTACAAGAGTTACTTGACAAAGGTTTTATTCGACCAAGTGTATCACCATGGGGAGCTCCAGTATTGTTTGTAAAGAAGAAAGATGGCTCCATGCGTATGTGTGTTGATTACCGGGAACTGAACAAGTTAACGATTAAGAATAAGTACCCGTTACCCAGAATTGATGACTTATTTGATCAACTTCGTGGGGCACAAGTATTCTCCAAGATAGACCTGAGATCGGGTTATCATCAGTTGAAAGTGAAGGCTGAAGATGTTGAGAAAACAGCTTTTAGAACGCGTTATGGACACTATGAGTTCTTAGTTATGCCATTTGGAGTTACGAATGCACCAGCCGTGTTCATGGATCTTATGAATCGAGTATTCAAGGATTATTTGGATGACTTTGTGATTGTATTCATTGACGATATCCTTATCTATTCACCGAGCAAGATAGAACACGAGAACCACTTGAGGTTGATACTTCAGAGATTACGAGAGAAATAATTATTTGGTAAATTCAAGAAATGTGAATTTTGGTTGTCTAATATTACTTTTCTGGGTCACGTAATTGACAAGAATGGAGTATCAGTTGATCCTCACAAAGTAGAAGGTGTATCTAATTGGCAAAGGCCGACATCTGTATCCGAAATTCGAAGTTTCTTGGGATTAGCGGGATACTACCGTTGTTTTATCGAACATTTCTCAAAGATTTCATTACCGATGACAAAGTTAATGAGAAAGGGTGTTATTTTTGAATGGAGTCAGGAATGTGAAGACAGTTTTCAGGAATTGAAGTCGAGGTTGACAAGGGCGCCTATTTTGACAATACCATCTGGAATCGAAGGATTAGTGATGCTTCACACAAAGGGTTGGGATGCGTGTTGATGCAAGGGGGTAAAGTGATTGCTTATGCTTCTAGACAGTTGAAGACACACGAGGTAAATTATCCGACTCATGATCTGGAATTAGCTGCTGTAATCCATGCTTTGAAGATTTGGAGACACTATTTGTACGGGAAAAAGTGTGAGATATTCACAGACCACAAGAGTTTGAAATACATTTTCACCCAACGAGATTTGAATATGAGACAACGACGATGGTTAGAATTGATGAAGGATTACGATCTTTCGATTGAGTACCATCCGGGAAAGGCAAATGTAGTAGCCGATGCATTAAGCCGAAAAACGCCGAGGAATTTAGCCGACGAGCTAACACAACAAAAAGAGTTGATAAAAGAGATGGAATGCTTAGAATTGGATGTGATTCCAGGGACCAATGATGGCTTGATGATGGCGATTGTAGCACACCCAGATATTATTGAAGAGATCAAGAAAGAACAGTTTAACGATGTCTATTTGTGCAAAATGAAGGATGAGATACCTTTGGGAAAACGATCGAGATTTATTTTACAACAAGGGGCGTTGATGCTTGGGAACCGATTATGCGTACCGAATGTGAAAGACTTGAAAGAACGACTTTTGAAGGAAGCACATAGTTCTAGATATTCAGTGCACCCGGGAAGTAATAAGATGTACAGAAACTTGAGAGAAAACTTCTGGTGGAAGGGTATGAAGCGTGAAGTCGCTAAATTTGTATCTGAATGTTCGGCATGTCAACAGGTCAAAGCAGAGAGACAAGTACCCGCGGGGTTACTACAACCTTTACCTGTGTCAGAATGGATGTGGGACGAGATCACGATGGACTTTGTTTCTGGATTTCCCCGATCATCCAACAAGAATGACAAGATTTGGGTTATAGTCGACCGATTAACCAAGTCAGCTCATTTTCTACCGATCAAGACAACTAAACCGTCCAAGTTAGCGGAATTGTATGTGAAAGAGATTGTAAGACTACATGGAGTCCCAACTGTGATTGTATCAGATTGTGATAGTAGTTTTACGTCAAGATTTTGGGGAAGTTTGCAAGAAGCTATGGGTATGAAATTGAGTTTCAGTACTGCATTTCATCCTCAGACCGATGGACAGTCAGAACGTATGATTCAGACACTAGAGGATATGCTGCGATTGTGTGTTTTAGACTTTGGTAGTAATTGGGAGAAACACTTACCATTGATTGAATTTGCGTGTAACAACGAATTTCAGTCCAGTATTGGTATGGCACCATATGAAGCTCTGTATGGCCGTAAGTGTCGATCGCCAGTTTGTTGGACCGAGGTGGGAGAAAGAAAGTTGTTAGGACCTGAGTTAATACAGGTGACTACTGAGAAGGTGAAATTGATTCAGGAACATCTTAAGGTAGTTCAGAGTCGATATAAGAGCTATGCGGACTCTAAACGACGACCGATGAATTTTGAAGTGGGAGATTTCGTATACTTGCGAGCATCGCCTTCAAAAGGCATTGTACGATTTGGAAAGAGGGGAAAGCTCAATCCAAGATTTATAGGACCTTTTGAGATCCTAGAGAGAGTAGGTCCAGTGGCTTATCGATTGGCCTTGTCATCAGGTTGGAACATGTGCATAACGTATTTCACGTATCAATGTTGAGACGTTGTATGACTGATACGAGTAAGATCAGTGTACCTGAACCGCTGCAAATTCAGGGGGACTTGACTTATGTGGAACAACCAGTAGATATTCTAGATCGAAAGGAACAAGTCTTAAGAACTAAGACGATTCCGATGGTAAAAGTATTATGGCGTAGTCACACGGTGGAAGAGGTTACATGGGAAAGTGAGGAAGACATGAGGAATGAGTATCCGTACTTATTCGACGCATGAGGTAAAGTTTGGGGACAAACTTCCTTTTTGGAGGGGAGAGTTGTCACACCCGTTCCAGAAATTTGTGATTTTTTTTAAATGCATCATTTGAGATTTTTGAAATTATTAATGTTATTAATAATTTGAGTTGAGGTTGACTGTGAGTCAACGGTAAGGTGTCAGTGAGGACACGAGAACATAGCAGTTCATATTGCATGGGCATGACTAAATGATATTTATATGATTTAAATGTTATTTGACTTTATCTGGTATTTGATGAATAGTAATTTTATCTGTGTTGTGGGAATTCTGGTAATCTCTGATACTGTAATATCATTTTGAAAACTGTGGTGAGAACGTGAGTGATCGTGATATAAAAAGGTAGGTGGTATAGAGATTCCACGGAGATTTAATTTTCGAACGTAATTTTTGGACCCAAACAGAATTTAGTCGAAAACTTTTATAAATTATAAGTTTCATTCGTAAAGGCATAAAATGAACCTGTGCAAAGTTTCGAGATCTAATTAGAAGTTTGGGAAACTTGCGGGGAGGTAAACGTGATTTTCAGAACGGTTGTCTATATATAGAAGTGGATGAGATTTCATTCTCATCCAACTTGCCAAAAATATCTAGAGAGAGGAGAGAGAAAGAAGATTGGAGCCAACGGGCTTTGCGACGACAAACGGCGACCGTTCGTCCGTCAGATTTTCTCTAGATTCGAGATTTGAACTCGTGGAGGTAAGGCCTACGTTTTGATACTACTTAGGCCATGTTTGGCTAATTTTTCTAAAAACTCTAATTTCTAGAATTTGGAGAAAACTAGGTAAAACTCGTAGGAATCGCGTATAATTTGAAATCCGACGTTTATTCGGGCCTCTAGTCGATCCTTCGAAGTTTCGGAGAAATCGCACGAGGTGTGAATTCTAGATCTATGAAATATATGGATTTTCATGTTTTGAACATCATTTTTGATATTCTTAGATCCGAGCGAAATTCATGTATTAATTAGGCCCGTTAATCATGCACGTAAAATTATATGAAAAGCACGTACAACTGTTTATGTGAGCATGATATGTGTCTACTTGGGTCAAAGGGGAGTTTGGTGCAAATTCATCGGGGATAAGCTCCTCGAACCTTGAGGATTTGATTGAGATGGAAATTTGTGATTCTGGTTATGTCTGGATTGGAGGTGGGCCCAACCAGGACACGGTACCTGGTATGGAGGAAGGCCCAACCAGTGTACGAGATGCGTGGGAGAGGTGGGCCTCCTACGGCATCGACCAGATGAATGCGTATGACTCACCCTAGAGACCATTTCTATGTGTTTTAGATTCTTAAATCATGAACTGTCATATAAGCATACATTTAGAATTGTACGCTCAGCATATAGCTGAGCAGTGGAGATGTACTCCATTGCAGGTAAGAAAAAAGATAAGAAGAGACGTGAGGAGTGAGGACGAAGAATGCCGGGGAAGCACACCTTGTTAATACTTTTGTTCCTTTTTCCTAACTTCTAAATAAGGATTTGGGATATTGTAATAGTTGTAATTAAACCTTAGGAATTAGTCAGTAGTACTGTATTTTGTTTGTGAACGTCTGTAGTTATGTTTTGAATGTTGAAAATCAGTTATGGTTGTGATTGTGGTTGGTGTGGAGAAGTATGAGTTGTTAATTATCAACACAGGGCTGCCCAGCAGGGGAGCAGTCGACTGAACCCAGGATCAGTCGACTGGATCTCGTAGGATGGAGATACTGAAAGTGAATAGTAAGAGAAGCAGTCGACTGGACCCTTGATCAGTCGACTGAACCACTGTTGAATTTGGCCACTGCTTTGATTAATGATAAAACCAGTCGAATGGGTCTTCAGATCAGTCGACTGGACCCCTTTTGAAAATGTTACATTTTGGTTCTGCTTAGCACAGTCGACTGGGGACCTTGATCAGTCGACTGAGCAGTCGACTGGGTTCCCTGATCTGTCGACTGAACCTCTGTTTTCAAAAAAAAAAATGATTCTTTTGGACGTGTTTTCAATTGGCCAAATCTTTTTACAACTCTGATTTAAATGGTTGTCAACTCAGAGGGCAACGTTTCCTAAGTTTTAAAATACCCAGGGTTGTGTTAAAGTTCTTTCCGCTGTGTATCGTCAGATGGTGTTTGGATGAGCCTTGGTGGCGTGCCACGTGTCCTATTTCCACGCGTAGTGGGATGGGTCGTGACACAAACCCTCTGGTAAAAAAGGATGTATTCGAATCTAATGTATTCTAGCTATGTAAAAACGGACCAAAATCCGTTCTTTCAATCAATAAAAACAATTCCTTCTTGTTTACCATCTGTCGTTTCTTTTTTGTTTAATTTTGTTTTCTTCTTATCGTTAATCGGAGGTCAAAAATAATTAACGATCTGCTTAATGGCATATCGGAGACAGGGACACCACAAATCAAACAATAAACACTGTCGTTCAAACGACAGTGGTAATTTGTTAAACACAAATTTTTGAATCCTATAAAACAAACACAACTCAGCGGGACGACGAAAATTTGTGTCAACACCAACAAATCTAAACAAAATGAATACGAAGAAATATTGTTTTTACTAGTTGTATAAAGAAATTTATTCACTTGCCATCTATCAAGAATCAAGATTAACAGTTGTATTTGTCTAATTGACTAATTTGTCTCCCTTCCAATCCAGGAATCCTGCCCGGCTTCCTCCCTTTTAGTAAATTATATATTTTTTATTTTATTATTTTTTTTATGCAATGCTTGATGCATGAATGCTTCCAGGCTCCAGCTTCCTCCCTCCCTTATTAGTTATTAATTATTTTTTTATTGCATTAGTTATTAATTATTATATATATATATATATATTTACTTGTTTGGTAAGTTGGTAACTACTCTCTTTTTTTTGTGAGCAAAAAAAAAATGGTTTTTATATATATATATATATATTTTAAATAAATATGTTTAAAAAAATATATTTTTTAATTCTTATTTATATTATTTGTATTTTAGACTTCCATATTATTAAAAAAAAAAAAAAATTTAGAACTAAAAAAGAAAGCTCCAACAACACTTAAATACTTAATCGGGTCAAACGGGTTAGACGGGTTGACCCGCTTCAACCCGTTTATTAATCGTGTCAAACGGGTCGACTCGTTTATGACCCGTGCCCTTATACGGGTCATCCAAACTCGTTTATTTTCGTGTCGGGTCGTGCCGAGTTGCCGTGTCGGGTCAAAAATTGCCACCCCTACATTAGTTGACCACAATGTCAATAGGTATTTTGACATCTTGTATCAACATTTTATCAAATTTTAATATGGACTTATCAATGTGAAGATTTTTATTACAAAAATGAAAACATAATTTTTTGTTATTAGTTTTGATTTAAAGTTTAGTCCACCCCTTTGAGGGTTTCTAGGTCCGCCCTAGCACCCTAAACTTTTAAAAAGATTGTGCTTGTACATATATATCACGGACGGAATGCATGATCACCGCATGGAAGGAATGGTCCCACCATTCACCCATCCATACACAGGATGACACATGATGGACATGTTAGTTGCAGGATTTTAAATTTGTCAACTCCTCATCGTGTGTCATGATTCCCTTAGAACTAGGGCCACAAGTATGGTTTAGATTAAACGATCACACCACATTAGCATGCTGACATGATGACGGGTTTATTGAATAACTTCTCGATCATGCACAGTGCTGAGTTTTGTGGGGGGGGGGGGGGGGGGGGGCTAAAATTAAATCACCAATTACATACATAGGGAGTGGATCTTAAGTGCCCTAGGTAAATGCACTCTATCTAGTGTACTGACTTTTAAGTCTAAAAATCTACGAAATGTCCCGTTGACCCACATCCCATTGACCAGGGCCGGCCCTGGGCCAATTTCCCAAAGCAATCGCATGGGGCCTCGACTTTAGGCCTCATTTTTAGGCCTATTTTTTCCCTAATTTCTTCCTATTTTTTATGAAATTTATCATTTTTAGGCTTATTTTCTTCTAATTTTTATGAAATTTCTATGAAACTTATCATTTTTAGGCCTATTTTCTTTCTAATTTCTATGAAACTTATCATTTTTAGGCCTATTTTTTTTATAATTTCAATGAAACTTAGTATAGGGGCCTCATTTTTTCTGCCCTTTTGAAAATTCGCTTGAGTCCTCGGCCAATTTTGATCATCTCAGGGCCGGCCCTGCCATTGACCCACGGATTTTTAAGACTTAAAAGCTAATTAATACACTAGGTAGAGTGTACTTACCCAACACACTTAAAATCCTTTTCCTACATACATATATGCATGGGTTTATAATATATATAATATAATAGAGTAATACTTAGTTGGGGAACTGTTAAAATTAGGGGCCTAAATTGGCTTGCTTGTGCCGCTCGAGATCAGGACTGAAGTCCTGCTGCTCATCCGAGGCATGGGTTCAAATGACTTTCACACAAAAGAACCCATGATCACATGATCATGACTATCATGCACATGTATGACATTTTTCTGGAATGCAAGAATGCCCAAAATTCTCTTCTCCGGGTGGCCCGGTACCCGAACCGGCATTAGGCTTGATACTTGTATCTGTTCTCTCTCTCTCACTCCCGGTTGAGTGGCTGTCTCACCCTAGATTATTCAAAGATGCTTCTAGCAATATTAATGTAAGTGCAGGTTTACTCGGACTCTCTTGCATGCTCTACGTTGCTGTGGTGGGACACACCTTTGCCACTGATCATCCTGCTAAAAGTTGCTGATACTGAGAGCTTTGTTTGTGGTTCGTACTCTTTTACGTTGGACCAAGTTTGTGGCTCTTATGAGTCTTATTCTCTTCTTTCTTCTTCTGGGTGGATTGTTGATGTTGATATAATTTTTTTTTTTTTTTTTTGAAATACCAGGACAAATTACTTGTTTGTCTTTTGTGATTTCGGGATTGATACGTATTATCGTTGTTATGAAGTAGAATAAGAGGTATACTTCAGACACATGTACTGATTCCACAACACACGTACCAGGTAAATCAAAGAGCCAAACTAGCGATAGGATTGAACCCACATCAAATTGGACATTTTTTAAAGTCCGTTGATCCTTCCCACTATCTTATACAACTCCTTGGGTTTTTTTAACCCCTAACCTCCCTTAAGAGGTCAAGAATTCTGGCCACAACTACTTTTGCCTATATGAATTTTTGAACCCTCAACCAAGAATTCTTATTCAAATTTGTTAGTTGTATTATTATTTTATATGTAATGTAGTTATATTATTTTATTTAATTAGTTTAGTTTGTATCATACATGCATATATATATATATATATATATATGTTAAAACATATTAGATTAGATTAGATATGATTTAAAAAGTATAGTATAATTAATCTTGACAAGTTACAATTTTGGGATATATACTATACTGTTATATATACATATGTGTGTGTGTGAGTGTGTGTGAGAGAGAGAGAGAGAGAATACATATATATCTATATTAATTCTAGAGATAAGAAAAATAAGGGTGCGGGAAACATACAAAAAATTGGGAAAAATCATAGAACCGCGATATGATAGGTGTCTCCGAATCGATCCTTCTCATGAGTAAGTCCCTATTTTGTTAAGATAATGACTTCTGTTGTATATACATTGTAGTAGAGTAATGTTATATATATAACACATTGCACAACAGAAAGTACAACAAGGCTTTAAATACTTGTATCTTATGCTGTATAAGTGATGCATAAAAAAAGTGTAAAAATTTCAAACAAGATACAAGGCATTTAAAATTCTATTATATTTTATATTGTGAAATATGTTGTGTCTGTTAGCCACTGTAGTACTGATGTCACAGCTGTAAAAGTATTTGAAATTAAAATTTTGAGAAGTAAAGCTTCAGCTCTCAACACTGAGGTGTCTAGTTCATGACGACAAAGCAGTCAGACGAGAGATGACCCACTAAAGAACAGCCGAACTATAAATGGAGTAGGCCCATCCAACTAGCCCACATGGCTGTCAATTAGTCCCTGTTGGGCTATCCAAAACTTAACCCTTACTATTTTTCATGCCAAGTGCTAAACTTCTATAATGACATAATACAATTACATTTTGGGGTCATCTATCAAATCTAAATACTTTTCTTGCAGATATTTTTGACTTTTATACATAACATCAATTTGTTGATCAACAACTTGTTCTCAATCAAGCATGATTTACTTTACTAATTTTGTATCTTAATTTTGCCACCATGCATACTTAGAAAAACAACAATATTAGGGTCACACTCATCCATACTCAAAAAGTATCCACACCCTGAGGTAGACCCACCTCAGTGTGTGGATGCTTTTGGTCCATCTCAAGGTGTGGATGTTTTTGGGGTGTGTATAGGTGTGGCTAGGGCTGTACTCGAGCCGAGCTTTTCAAATTCGAGCCGAACTTTAAGAGTTGGCATCTTGTTCAAGCTTGAGTGTGGCTCAATTATTATCGAGCCGAGCCGAACCTAGCTGTTATCGAGCCGAGCCTCGAGCCCTTATTGAGCGGCTCAACTCGTGTACACACCGAGTAGCAAGTTTAAGTTGCCAATCAAAACCCACAGACCAAATTCAATGCTTCACAATTAACATATATATTTTACCTAAAATAATTGCTTAGCACGTGAATTAATTAGGATCATGCATATAATAATATGCCAATATTCTTTCAATTCTAAATACTTTGCATTATACATATATTATATTTTTATAATTATCATACATATATATATATATTTATAAAATCTTTTTTCAATTTTAAATACTAGCATAATACATATGTTATATATATATATATATATTTATAATTATCATATATATATATATAATATTCTTTCAATTTTAAATACTTTGCATTATACATATATTAATTTTATAATTATCATACATATATATAGTTAAACAAGTCTTTATCAAACATATTAAGGAGATTTTTTCACGAGCCTAGTATATGAGCATTAATCGAACTGTTCGCGAGCCTTATCGAGCCGAGCCCATTTGTGCTCAAGCTTGGCTTGTTTTATTAAACGTGCTTTGTATTCAAGCTTGAGCTTGACTCGTTTATAATACGAGCCGAGCCGAGCGGATCTAAGCTGTTATCAAGCTGAGCCGTGAACCCTTGTTAAGCAGCTCAGCTCGTGTACATCCCTAAGTGTGGCCCAAACATTACTCAAAAAAAAAAAAAAAAAAAAATTTATTAGTTGAACAAACAAATTTGTATTCATATATCAACCCTTTCCATATCTATCATTAAAGATATTGTTCCTTCACGCCTAGTGGCATGTTCTAATTATCAAGAAGAAAAGGAATCAAAATTGAGAGAGAAAAAGAGAGGCATGAGGCATGACACATGCAATTTAGACATATCACTTCTCTGTAGGGCCTAGGCACAATAGCCACTTGTGCATTCACTGTAGGTCCATCCTTTTTTAGTAGATTTTTGTTCGATAGTGTTTGAATAACGACAATAGCTTAAATGCATGTGTCATGCCTCATTTGGAACATAAAAAGGTCACATAGAGACACTTATAAAAGAATGAAACATTTCATGTGGTAGTATAACTCACTACGCTTAACTCAAATCATGGAAGGAATGACACATGGGATTTCATATTCTTTTACAAGCATGTTTTTGTGACTCTTTTTTGTGTCCGTAGCATTACCCATGCTAAGTGTACCGATTTTTTAATTTTGTGCACCTAATTTATTTATCTGCTGATGTGTCATGGCAGTTTTGAAATTAACTCAAACTTTGTTCGGTAACCGATGAATAATATTGAAAATTAAGTGTCCATTTTAGGTGTACCTAGCAATACTCTATTTTTTTTTTAATTATCATGTTCTAACTATTATTGGTCCAAGTAAATAACACATATAAGCCATGTAAACAATAAAACACCTAATTTAGGCATTACAAAATGAATTAGAAAATCAAACTAACGCCTAATCAAATAACAATAAACAATTAGTACGTAAAGCCGTATAGTAACGTTGTGGTTTTTGGTTTTTAGTTTTTGTTTTCATTTTTTGTATTAATGCTTGTCCGTAATTCAATACAGAAACTATTTGGCAACTTTAACACTGTCAAGGGCTTCACTTCTTTGAGAAGCAATGAGAATATTATCCAACCAACCTCTAAGAGATCTTGAAAAATCATTGGTTAATAGGATAGACACGTCTCTGTCTGCATTACCGCAAAATTTACTCATAGATGCATGCCCACGTTAGCATTCTATGAGCAGCTTCATAGATTTGATACTTAGAAAATCCATCAATATTCCACTCATAAAGAGTTTTTCCACTGTAAGAATTTTGGAACTTGCATATAGTCTTCTTCATACAATAGATCAACCGGAGTTGGTCTATGATAGTAATTTTTACTAGTAGGATATTCCAATTTAGAATAACGTAATTTATTTATTTGAGGAGCTAGAGCTTGAAATTTAAAGTTAATCTCAGCTTCCAAAATAAAATTTCTATATTCATCAAAGTCTTCCTCTTCTGCAGATTCATTGGAATCAGCAGCATCTTGAGATCAGACATTTAAAGAAATAGATTTTATCTTATTTGCCAAAAGTTCCACGAATTCTTCGTTTTCCTTTTTAGATTGAGTTCTAAAATTCTCAATTTTATTAGGAGGTAAGAACGTTGCCAATTCAAAGGAAGAACTGGAAGCTTTCTCCTTTGGATTTACTTCAATTTTTGAAATATGTGTTTATTGCCTTGTTTCAAGTAATTTATCTTCAATACGACTTAATTGTTTCCCCATAGATTGGATAGAAACATTAGTCCAATTATTCTGTTGGGAGAGTTGGATATTAGTAAGCATATCAGTAGGAGATCTGGGTGGATTTGCTTAAAAAATGAATTGCTTCCAATTCTTTATCATTGATATTAAAATCAATAGGCATAGGAGGAGGATGTGTACTAATGACAATACCTTTATCCCAATATAGTCTCCATTTTTCAGTAGTAATGGTATTCAAAACGTTTTGAGTAGAAAACCATTTAGTAAACCAATCAACAAACCATATGAAAGTTTGTTTTTGTGAAAGATCTTGATAATACAAATTTTTTTTATCAGATCCAGTTCTTGTCTATTAAAATTTTGAATTATTCTTGCCTGAAATCTTTATTCTTTTCAGACATAAAATCTTTACTGATAATAATTCTCAAAAAAGGTCCTGGACCGAAATCCATTAAGCATATAGAGAATTGTTATCATATTGAGCATAAGAGGGATCAAAGGGAGCCTTTCTCTCTTTTCTCCACTAGTTTCTGGACCAGATACTCCTTGAGGAATTTGGTGATCCGTGAATTGAAAACCTTTTAAAGTATTTTCTCTCTCTAAAGTACGGAGATGCTCAAGATTGATATTAGATCTTGGTTAATTTGACACAGAGTGTCTTGAAGAAAGGAGGGTAAGACACTGTGTAAGGTCTTTTTTGAGTAAAAATCTCTAGAAGTACTTCTACTCAATGAAAGTTTACTGAATTGATTTGGAGTAAAAGAGACTTCTATATCACCTTCCTTGTTTTGGGTGATTTGATCTGCTAAAGTTGGAAGTACCGGAGCAGGTGGTAATGCATTCGGTAAAGTCCAATCTGTGGGAAAATTTATTTCATCCCATTTGATCAATCTAGGAATAGCAATATTAGTGGCTAAACAACTACTTGCAATAACCACTGTCTTTCCTGGTTCATTTTTTAATACAGCATTAGGACAAAGTGTATTCATAACTTTGTAATAGATCCTATATGTTGTATTAATAGTACTAGTACCAGGTAAATAATTATAACCTTGGGTTTGAATCTTTAAAGTTGCAGCTTCAAACAGATTTTTATCATTTAAAAAAGGTGTTAGATTTGGATAGACATCAAAGTAAATAGGACCATGACATAGACTTGTTTGTATAATTCCTATTAGAGATGTCACAAAGTCTGTGCATCTCTAAGGTATGCTAAGATACTTGCATTTAAACCCATTAAAGTAAAAAGGTTTAAAGGCTAATTGTATACATCCTATGTGAATGTATTTATATTTATCTAAACATTTTTCAATGTCTCCTATGCTTATAAGCCTGAGAGTCTGTTCACAGTCTTCTAAAACAATATCTTGTTCTACTGTTTTAGTATGATCTTGTGAAATAAAGGAAAATTGTCCTTTTTTATAAATTTGTTTTCAAGAAATGGATGGTATTGTCCATTCATTCAATTGTTACGTTTGATTATACGCAACCAGTTCTGTATTCACAATATTAGAACTGGATCTTGATGATGATCCAGGTCTCAAATAAAGACATCATCAAAATAATAAATACAGAAAGAGAAATTTATTACTTACTATGGTGAACCACTTTTACAGAGAGATGGAGGTTACAAGAGAGAGAGAGAGAGAGAGAGAGAGAGAGAGAGAAAGAGGGGGGGGGGGAGAGAGAGAGAGAGAGAGAGAGAGAGAGAGAGAGAGAGAGGGGGGAGGGGGAAGATTGAGATGCCTTTCCACAAATTGGAGGGTCATCTTAAATAAGAAAAAATCTTTGTAATTGGGTCTAATTTTTTAATTCATCAGGAAATTTAGAAGCAAATTCAATACTTCTATCTATTAAGAGTATTTTTCCTTTATTTATATTAAAGCTCAAAAATCTAATTGTTGTTTTAAGCAGATCCATTTTTTGGGCTGAAGTATAAGACCATTATGTTTAATAATGTCTTGTCAAATTTTAAGATATTTAAAATGCTGATCTATAGATGAAGAAAAAACAAGAATATCATCTATATAAACCAAACATAATTCTATGAAAGGATAAAAATATCATTCATAATATTTTGGAATTCTAATGGAGCATTTTTTAATCCAAATGGCATAACATTCCATTCATAGTGTCCTAAAGGAACTGTGAATGCAGTCTTATATCTATCTTCCTCTTTAATGTGGATTTGCCAATAACCAGATTTTAAATCAAATTTACAAAAGATAGAGCTTTATATAATCTGTCCAATAAATCCTTATTGTTAGGAATTGGATATCAATATATTGCAAAGCATCATTAAGAGGTTTATAATTCACCACAAGTCTGGGTTTACCTCTTTCTTTTTCAACATTCTTATTAACATAAAAGCTGTACAACTCCAAAGAGAATAACTCTTCCTTATGAGGTTTTTATTTAAAAGACTTTGGATTTTTTTTTTTTTTACAAAGTTCCAAATATTCAGAATTCATATGGCTAGGTCTTGCCTTAGTTTGAATATGAGTTCTTTCATCAAAATCTTGCTTATAAGGAAGAAAAACAATATGTTTCTTTCTAATCCAGAAAGCATTAGGAATTTCACTGCAAACTTTAGTTTGGAAATCCCTTCTAAGATCTTCAATTTTTCTACAAATATAGGCATTTTAAGCTGTTGCTCAATGTTCATGATTATAATTTCTTGTTGGAGATATCCAAGGTGTTTATCTTTTAAATCTAAAAGATTTATTTTATTTATGATTCTAGTTTATGGTTCTTCCAAAAATGTGAATATCGGATTATTATCTTTATAATTATAGTAAATGCCTGTCTGATCAATTTTTGTCAGTGGCATCAAAAGATTTAAGAACGGAGTTCCCAAAATTACTTGTTGCTGTAAATTTTTAACCAGTAAAAAGGTAGAAGGAATACAAACTCTTTCATTACAAATAAAAACATCAGAAAGTTTAAATTGGATGGTCATTCTGCTTCCGCTAGCTGATGTTAAAGATTGTATAGTTTTCTCAAAGTATTTGGTAGGAACTATGCCTTCTTGTATGTAGTTTAAATCTACTCCGCTATCAACTAGAGCAATAACATTACTAATGGTATATTCATTCTGTATGACCAGAGTAATGTTAATATACCAATTTTAGTAAGTAATTTTATTAAGAAAATGTAGATATTGTTCTCCTGTATCTGCTTTAATAATATCCTTTTGAGGAGTATTATCTTCAATGGAAGAATTATTTAATTTTAAACAGGAAATCTGTTCTTCCATTTTAGCAAAAGAGATTTGAAGGCTTTTAACCTCAGCTTGAACTGTGTTAATCTCTTGCTTTAAAGTTTAAATCTTGAATGGTTATGGGTTTCTTCCATTTCAGTTTCTGTATTGAATTAGAGACAAACATTAATACAAAAAATAAAATAAAAACTGAAAATAAAAAACTACAACGTTATCATGCGAGCTCTAAATATTCGATCTTTTATCCATTCAAAACAAAAGAAACTCATTATTAAGATATATATAGGTGTTTCATTAACATAAGCAGCCTACAATTTTTGACAGCTTTTGAATTTATTACAAGGACTTTAAAATAAATCACCACGAACCATATACATAGTTACTTCCTTAGAGCCAGCCAAGGTAGTGGTTTTCCTAAAAGATTCAAATATATATATATATATATATATATGGCCTATGCTCTAATTTGACTTTAGTTTATTACAATTCCATAAAGATTCCCTACTTAGATGAAGAAATTTCTTTCCTTGTCCTTATCTTCAATAGATTCTCGTATATTCACTATCAATGAGACATCATGCATGAATCATGATGCATCAAAAGAAATAGAGAAACTAAAGCATATGTATATATGTAAATATATACATATATGTGTATATAATAATGGGTTGGAAAGTCAATACGCCCATTCACTAGGGAGACCAATCTCTTGATGATCTATCACCGGTTGCGTTGGGGACTCGGCCTGTCTTTTTTGTACTTGTGCATGAATGCCTTTCTTTTCACCCATCACTATATCTGCACGCATAAATTAAATAAACATTTTAGACCTCAAATTCAATTGTTCTGCAACTGAACAATCAGCTAAATTAACCCTCTATTATGAATGCTATCTTATGTACTAAATTGGAAAATTTCCATACCAATCCATTAAAATATCTAAAGAATTTAACTATTTTAATGACCTCGATCATTATTAAATTACTTGACTACCCCATTAATGATGTGACAAGAACTATGGGAGGCTATTTGAGAAGATTCAAAATTGGATCTTTGGTCTAGAACCATCAGTTCTACAAGTTCAATTATTTGGGAGAACCTGTAAGTATGTTTCGGATCGAATTTTACTTTAAATTAACTTTTTGTCAATCAACTAGATACTGATTTTCTAAACATTAGCTAAAAATTTAGAGCGAGACTAAATTTATCTTAGTTTTTTGTACTTCCAAAGAGGCTCTGGGAGTCAATAAAATACGTCCAACAAATCTCTCTACAACCATCTGTGCAACAGTAGATGGTTCATTTAATCTTCTTTAATGTATGAAGGTGGGCGTAGAGAGAAATTGTTTGGGTGTCTCTAGCAGTTCCGAAGAACTTTTCTTTTCCTTTTAAAATAATTGGACATAATAATATTCGAGTCATGCTATTATTTCTAAATTTGAATCCTAAATTTGAATCCTAAATTTTGTAATCAAATGCTTTGACAATTTTTACCACAAGCTATGAAAGTGATCATGATACCACAGACTACCTACCACATATGGTACAACTCCCAAAACACCTGTTATATGCAATTTATACCACATGTTATGTAAGTGATCATGATACCACATACTACCGCATATGGTGTCATTTCCAAAACATCTTTGTATATGCCAAATTTGAGAACCATGGTAAGCTATGTACACGTAGATGTAATATATGCGAATTAGGGGTGTGTTTCAGCCGGAACGGATTGAAAATTCCAAAAATATCAGTCCTTCCGATTCCGAAATTTCGGAAATCTCATTTTGACTTGCGATACCGAAATTTCGGAATTCGGAGTTTTTTTGGAATTTTCTGACGCAAGTTATTAGTTTGGGACAAATGTGGTACTATCTTGGAACTAATTTATAGACCGATCTTCCTCATCTTGCTTCCTTGCTAACCGATGTGGGACAAATGTAAGATAAGTTTAGAAAATTTCAAAAATATTTGGAATTTATCCGAAATAATTGATCTAAATATTTTCAGATCAAAGTTCAGAAATTTTCGAAATCTCAAAACAATTCTGATTCTCCGATCTAATTTTTTCGAAATTTGGAATTTATTTTTAAGTGAAAAAATAAAAAAATTTCGGATCGAAATTTTCATGCCAAATTACACCTCTAATGCTGTAGAGGAAAAAAATGTCTTCTTAACTCATGTCAAATGCTAGAGAATTATTGGGATTTGGAGTTGAAAGTACCAGTACGTTGTGGATGGCCACCATTTACAGAGGGACAACCATTTGATCTTGACACAGCATTCATATTGTCGTAGTGGAGTTGTAGGGCCTGCATTACTCTTTCTGGTATGAGAACCGTCGAACATTCTGGTTAATAATTGACGAAAGAAAAAAAAAATTATAAAACTTTCATATCCAAGAATTTATGGAATTTGAGTGTTAGTATTATGTACGAAAATTACCAAGTCATTAATTATCTACAAGTTAATGACTACCTTTTATTTCTTTGATTTGTTTTTTTCCTCAAAGAGAAATGTTAGAAATGTTAGGCACACAACACATTTCACAACAGAGCTTTAAATGCATATATCCAATGCTGTATAAGTGGTGCGTAGAAAAATATAAAAAATTCAAACAACACACGGTACAACACATTTAAAGTCCTATTGTAGAATGTGTTGTGTACCTAACATTTTTGTTTTTCAAAAGACTACGTAACCAAATTTTCAGAAAGAGAGACATCTACTCCAAAAATTACTACATGATGAAATCTATTCCTATGGTGACAACATTCAAATATAATTTTTCGACCTCGGTTTTTAGAATGCACAAAATATCAAATTGGGTAAAATACACTTACACCTCTTGTGGTTTGGTAGATTTGCACTTACTCCCTTGTGGTTTAAATTTTGACACTAATACTCCCTATGGTTCGGACTAAAGTGCAATGTTAAAATCTGCTAAGGAATTGAAGGGGGTAAGTGCAAATCGGCCAAACCACAAGGGGTATTAGTGCTAAAATTATCCAAAACATATTTAACGGTTGCACTTTAGTCCGAACCATAGGGGGTATTAGTGCCAAAATTTAAACCACAAGGGGGTAAGTGCAAATCGGCTAAATCACAGGGGGTGTAAGTGTATTTAACCCTATAAAATTCAAACCCACTCTGATAATGTAGCTTATGTTTATGAAAAAAGCACCGAGGTAGTTCGACCAAAAAAAAAAAGAACGTGGTTTAAGAAGCCTTTTGGATTGAGTAGACTTTTGTAAAATAAAGAAGTGCAAAATTTAAATTTAAATATCTAAAATAAATTCACTTATTAACAATAGAACGGGTTTTTAAACTTTTCAAAATCCCAATTTTTGGGTTGCAACAAGACCACGTTACTTATTTAATTAATAAATCTCTTTTCCAAATTCATATTGAAACGTGCATGGATGTTTTAATGATGTTGGACCACATATATAGGTAGATCCCAAGAAGAAGATTCCCCAGCTAATTAAGGTTGTTTGTGGAAAGGCACAGCTCACATATAAATATCAAAATTCATTATAAGAAAGTTGATTTTCTAGAAAATATATAGAATCTGAAGAATTGATAACATAACAAACTAGAAGAGTCAAAAGTCATGACCAAACAACATGGACTCCAAAATTAAAGCTTAGTCTATAGTATGATAGTAGATTAGATTCCAAATCATACCACCTCTCCAACAACTTGGTTATAACCAATATTAGAATGTACCCAACAGAACAAACATATGTCACGACATCATTTCGGCCAAAACAGTTGCCTTGTGGTTGGCACTTGGCACCAATATTGGGTTCACACCTTATGATCATTATCACACTTCATATACTAATTTAATATTGGTTCCTTACTTTACATATATATACACGGTCAGACTTTTCAGTGTATTGGGTAAGTGTACTGGACGAGTGTTTTGGGTTTTTAAGTTTAAAACAATTCGTGGGTCAGCGGGGCGGGGCGCCGGTCAGCTGAGCGGCTCACGGGTTTTTTAGGTCTAAAAGTCCAGTGCACTGGAGAGCCTTTCCTATATATATATATATATATAGTCAAGCTCTAATGCGCATTGGGTGAGCTAGACTTAAAAAACCAAGAACCTGACATGTCGACCCGCGCGTATATAGGTTGAACCGCCCAATCTGACTTTTTAAGCCTAGTGCACATATCTAATACGTACTAAAATATGACCATATATATATATATATATATATAAGTCCGGATCTTAAGCGGGTGTCAAAAGACGGACTTTGGGACGGACCACTTTTAGCGACGAAAATGTCGCTTTTAGCGTCAAAATTTTTTAAATGCACGTTTTAATTAGACAGAAACATACCATTGAATTGAGACCCAAATTATTTTAGGAAGCTAGCATTTTAGAGTCCAATAGCACAATTTGGGTGAAACTCGTCTAGGATGCGCTTCAAACCCAAACCTGACACATGCATGATGCACATGAGGAGATTTAATGATTTTTTAAAAAATAAAATTTCCTCCTGGACTGTGTGATTAGGACTTTAGCATTTTACTTCTATCTAAATCATATGCCGTGACGAATCCAAATAAGCCCTTATAATTATCCTCCTACTATTCATGTGGCAAATTATTGCTGCGGCATTTCTTAAATGAAAAATAAAAGACTTTTTCACGTTATCAATATAAGTGCACCGAGGTTATTATATAATGAGAGTATATATTAAAGTAATTTTACTTTAAAGGTTATTAAAATTATTTTAGTACCTCTTACTTTATTGACTACATATGGAGAATTTGTTACCCAATTTAAAATGAATTGCTATTCACATTTCATAAAGTGCATATTGTGCATGATACCATATGTTTTGGGAGTATTATTATAAAGTGTATTTTATAATTTTTGAAGTGCAAATAATATTTTTCATTTAAAAATGGTTAATTTTTCTATAAGAAAATGACTTATGTACATTACTTTATGTCATTTTTGTGATTGGTTCAAGTACAACTGTATACATGAACGAAATATCACTGCCAAAACATGACTAAAAGGACATAAGCAATTCACTGAAGTTTTTTCCCTTCTAAAATTCCACTTCCAAAAACAATGTTCCAAAAGTAGAGTTTGCATAACTATTTGAGTCTAATGACATAAATTTGTATTGTAATTAGCAAGAAATGGAAAAAAGCACAAAATTATATTACTTGTTTTCTTGCGAGTCTCCACTGGACTGGCTGTTCCACGTGGCAAGAAGACGCCGGTCCCGGATGACCCACCGGAGCCTCCAAGGAAAATAGCTCTCATGCCCGACCCAACTTGCTGTGGATGAATCCTTCCACCAATACCAAACCCACAAACCCGGCCTCTATTACTCTCCAAAAATTGTAATTGCTTGGGCTCGCGTTGCTGAGTTGACTCAGTCATCTTTCCCCTGCTTCCCCAACAAACAGACCCTTGTTGTTTCACAAACTCTTTATTTTTCATCTGATAAGAAAAAGAAAATTAAGAAAACAAACGTACCAAAAAATAAAGACTACCGACATATAAAAGAGGGTTTGAGTATGGACTATATAATGAGTAATGTTATGCTTTTTAAATTTAAAATTTATATATTTTGTATAGTATTATATGGTATTATCCATCATTATACTTCTCTCGTTTCATTTTATGTGTCTATTTTGGGGAATTCAACTATTTATGGGGTCAAAAAGAATCTACACCTACTTTCCACAATTGCCCATATATAATCATTGCATTTTTTTTTTGTTTTAGTGTTGATTGCAAGGAAGGGTAGTTTGGGAAACTAAGTAAAATTTGTAGTACTAATTTAGGAAAGAAGACAAGAATTTTGGGATATCCCAAAAAGGAAAGATGGACACATAAAATGGGACGGAGAGAGTATTACATATGGTTAAATGTTAAACTATTTGAGAAACCAACAACACGATGCACTTTTAGTGACAAAAAAAGGCTTTTAGGGACGAAATTTTCGTCGCTGAAAGTTAGAATTTTTAATGACGAAAAATTTCTTCACTAATACTCCCTCCGTCCCATATTGAGAGTCCTATATTCCATTTTGGAGTGTCCACTTTCCTAAATTAGTGTACAATTTTTACTTACTTTCCAAAACTATTTCTCCTTGAAATCTACAGCAAGACAATATTTAAAAAGTTGTTGTAATGATTAGGGGTAATTGTGAAAAGTAAGTATAGATTCTTTTTGTCCCCTTAATAAGTTGAGTTCCCAAAGATGGACTCACAAAATGAGACGGAGAGAGTAATATTTTTTTCGTTGCTAAAAAATGATGTGCGTGCTGCTAACCTACAATTATCGCAAATTTAGCGGCCCCTATAGATATATATACAAATATGTATATATATTGAGCTTCTAAATATTGATCTCTCATTTTGAGAAAGTGGTGACTTCAAACCTTAACGCCGGAATTCATTTGCTGTAGGGGTGTGTTTCGGCCGGAACGGATCGGAAACACCCCTTTCGGAAAAAATTCCGAAATTTTCGGAAGCCAAAAATGCATTCCGAATTCCGTTCCGAAATTTCGGAATTTCCAAAATTATTTCCGATTCCGAAATTTCGGAATTTTATCAGATTCGGAATTTTTCGGAATATTCGGAATATTTTCGGAATTTTTCGGAATATTCGGAATTCAAGCTTAATGAGATTTCACTTGAGACTTGTAGGCCTTTTATAGAAGCACATCACATCCCATTTTTTTTTGTGTTTTTTCGATGTGGGATGAACACAATTTTCGGAATATTTCGGAATATTTTCGAAAAAGTTTCGGAAAGTACAATTTCAGAATATTTTTCGGAATTTTCGGAATTTTCAGAATTCTAAAAACAATTCCGATTCCGATCCGATTTTTTTCAGAATTTTCAGAATTCGGAAATTCGGAATGCATATTTAGTTGCCAAAATCGGAATTTTTCGGATCAGAATCGGTCGGAATCGGAATTTCTATTCCAAATGACACCCCTAATTTGCTGCATAGTAAATTAATTTTAATTTATCGTAAGAATTAAATAAGCTCTCCCTTGGTCAAATAATTTAATCATTAAAAGTTCTCCACATATATATATATATATATGTATATACACGCACACATATAGATAACAAAACTCGAATAGGGAAATATTAATTCTTACCTGTGTATGATTATGATGATCAGTAAGTGCCTGGTTAGAGTAAAACCCAGTAGTAGGCTTCTTAACACGTGCGGTGGCTAAGGTGGGTCCATGACCATGAGCAGGGGTACTAATTTCATCGTCTTCCTGAAGCATGTAATCAGCCATCTGCCGAGTCAACTCAGCTATGAAATCGTCATCCTCGCTCTCTGTCTCAGTTGAGCCAATCTCGGATTCACGTGGAGTACTCAAACCCGAGGAAGAAGACCCAGATGAGCTAAACCAGTTAAAAGCGTGTTCGGTAAGTGAGCCGATGCGGTTGATGGTCTGGTTATTATCTGAGTTGATACTGCTGTCGGTGGGCAACTTTGAAGGAATCTGAGCGTCTATCTCATCCAAGTCATCAGCCATAGATTCCAACAGTCCAACTGATGAGAGAGAGAGAGAGAGAGAGAGAGAGGAGATGGTCCCTTTATTGAAGGAAAGAAGAATTGGATGTTGTAGAGATTCAGAGAATAATTATGAACTTTTGGAGAGAGAGAGAGCTCTACATATAACCCCAAGTGGGTGGGTCATAGTTAGGAGAAATTTTTGGAAGACGCTTCAATACATTAAGGGCTGAGGAACATTTGTTCCGCAATAAAAATATATTTGTTTTGTTCAATAAAAATCACTCAATTACTTTAAAATAAATATTTTTTTATCACAAACAAATGTTATTTAGTAAAAAAAAATAATGGTGTAAGTACACCAATACTAATTATACTATTTTAGTGTAACAAAAAGTGGGGCTCAAAATTTTTAGTTAATTTTGACTTTTGAAGGGAAGTTTTCAAGAACTACTACGGAATCAAATGACAGTTTCTACGTGTATCGTCAGTGGCCCTGCTTTTTAATGACGTAAGTGAACCTCGATGGGACTCTTCAAGCAATTTTTTTTAACTATTTTTTTTATATAGTTAAAAAAAAATGACATTTATCAACACAAATGGTTATATACTTATATATGATATCCTACAAATGCTATATATATATATATATATATACTCTCTCTGTCCTAAATTGTTGGACACTTAATTTTGGGGAATTCAACTTTTTAAGGGAACATAATTTATTACACTATTTTCATGTTTAAATATTCTTAGTTCCAACTTTACTCTTAATTTAGTTTCCCTATAAATTAAGATTTGTGGGAATTGTGAAAAAAGAAATGGTAAAATAGGAAAGATAAAAAATTTAGTGTGTTGACTTTTCAAAATGGACAAGTATTTTGGGACAACCCAAAATAGAAAGAGTGTCCAACAATTTGGGACGGAGGGGGTATAATACTGTATACAAAGTTCTATTTGGTTGAGGGCTCTATGGAATTGGGGGACCCAAAGCTCCTGCTATAGTTGCATTGAGTCAAGGCCGACCTTGGATATTGTGCGTTAAATGAGAATGATTCTTTTAAATGAGATGCTTATCTTCATACTCATAAAAAGTGAGATCCCTTGTGCACGATGGATCGCTCACGAACGCTAGGTTGCAAAACATCACATGAGACTAGCTATCACATGGTATTGTTAAGATACCTAAAAATTCCTAATTCAAGATTGGCACGTGACTTGCATTTTGAGACCGGCCAACAAATATTGGGAACCTTTCTGCATTTAAGTGGTTCCATAATTTAAAAGACTCATTTTCATTAGCTGCAAATTAAAATACGTAGGAATATGCCTACCGAATTACAAATAAGCACCTGAACAAAATCTCTCCAAAGTCTTAAGAGTTTTTGGTGGGACTACTAGGACTTCATAGTTGGACGTGCATTTGTCCAGCTTCTCCACTTACCTGCCGTTTGTTGCAATCACACTTGCTAATATAAAAATAATAATATTTGTTTAAAGAGCTCTAAAGGAGTTTTGGTCCACTCCTAACATAGCTACAAATGGTATGTAGTTGGGGTTTGTTTCTAACACAGCACCTAAGTAGGTTGACCATATGGCCAACGTTTGGATGCCAAAACTAGAATATTGGTTTCCTACATTTTAGAAGTTGAGAAGAAAAACATTATGAGGGGCACATGCCAACCTTCAAGCACAAATTAATACGGAAAATTAAATGTCAACTACTGTTTGGTGAACTATCAGATGTTTTGCAAAATTGCATTAACATGGAAGTATATATGTTGGACAAAATTGTCAATGACCTAAAGTTTTTAAGCCGCTGTCATTATAAAGGCTGAAAATAAATATATTTTTCAAGAATTAATTGGTTGTTAATTACGTTCGATAAATTGATCTGACCTTGCGAAGTTGAGATATAGACTTTCATTGAGAGAAAGAGACCGATCAATAAAAAATTTGGAAATAAATAATTTCCATGATTGATTTCTCTAATTATACATCTCTCTCTTGAGATAGAGTTCATGAGCCAAGGGCCATTTGAGGAAGCACTTTTTTTATTTGTTCTTTTCCCCTAAAATTAAAATGAAATTTTTAACAAATGCGTTAGGTCTCAGGGCTGTGAGCCGGTGATATATAGAGTTCATATAATGTATAGTATTAGACTAATATAGACCTAGAGCGTCTCCTATGCGATATGCGATTTTTAATGTGCATGTAAATATGTTTTCACACAAACACATAGGTCGGGTGTAGGATATACCTTGCGGAAAAATCCGACTAATCGTCTTATCGGTGTTGTTATAAGCCCGATGCCTTCAACCACAAACCGATGCACTTTTGTGCTTCCGTGTATGCTCTTGTGCTTCGAACCGGTGGTGAGAATACCTATTACAGATATCCCCTTTGGTTCCACACACTAAATACCAAACCCTAGTGTGATTTAACTTAGAGAGAAAAAGAGAGAGAGAGAGAGAAGAGAGAGAGAGAGGCTGCTATATCGTGTTGTACGTATGTAACCTTGTTTGCCTCTATGCACACACACATACACACATACACACATATATATATATGCATACACTAATAGGGTTTTATTATAGCTCCTAATACTAGTTCCACAAGGATTACTGGGGGCCTAAGTTAAGTTCATTGGACCCAGTCCAAAGAATATGTGAGTGGCCCATAACCCACAAAATTATAACAGTGCCAATATAATGCTATCGTCACACCCCAACCCGCCACACGCGGATTAGGACCGTGTAACAAAGAATTACCCAAAGCAAAACACCCCTTAGTAATAGTAAAATAAGAGTTAAACATAGTAAAAAGAATTCGTTAGCTTAAATTGGCCCAAGGGTAAAATAGACATTAAGAAAATATAGTCAAATCTTATATGAAAAGATAGTCCTTCGAGTTTCGGTTCCAACGCAAAAAATGGTGCGCGAATCCGAATTTTCTAAAAAGAATTATGTCCGTTTCTGTAAAAGTCGACAGACCAAAAATAGACCTGCGAATTCTGCATATTAAATTTCTACACCAACTCTCAACCCAAATGAGTACGCCCACAAACAACGTATTAACATATACAACAAAAGAAACATACTCCCAAGCAGGGCCGGTCCCGAGTATTTGGAGGCCCGGGACGAATTATTAAAAGGGAGGCCCTTATTCGGGGGTTCGGGGGCAGCGCCCCCGAGGCAATTTTTTTGGGGTCTACTTATACATAATTGACTATTTTTTTTTAGAGTTTACTTATACATAATTGGCGATTTTTTTGGAATCTACTTATAATATGAGAATCTATTTGTAAAACTTAAATATTATACGGTGTCTCTCAAAATTCTTGGGAGGCCTATTTCTAAAACTCAACAAATTCTTGAACTAAAAGTGTAATTTTCAAAATTCTAGAGGCCTTTGCTTTTGAGTTTTATATATATGTATATCAATATATATGTAGTTGATGACACTAAATTGGACATTGGGCCCCTTTGGGGCCTAAACATATGTTGAGGAGAGACTTAACATCATTAAGGGAGACCTAATGTAAAATGCTAAAAAAAATCTCAAAGTAAAAATGTAATTATGAAAATTTTATGAGGGCCCTCAAAATTTGATAAAATTTGGTGGCCCGGGGCGGTTGCCCCACTGGCCCCCCCATTGGGCCGGCCATGCTCCCAAGTTATCTAGAATCCCGTGGTTCAACGCTTCTCACTGTGATGTTCATTTGAACCTGCATGGTCATTAGTCTCAAAGTCGAATAAGCTTTCGTTGTACTAATCATGCAATTGGAGTATTTAATGATTCATAACACCAATTAAACATTCACAACATTAAATGGTCGCAGGCGTGTCAAGTAGTCAATCACCATCGTTCTGGACCCCTGATTCCGGGCGATTCTCACTTTGTCGTCACACACTCTTATATGACCGAAGTCAATTCACCGTGATCATCACAACCGTCCCCTTTTCTCTGAGAACTTCATCATCATCCCCCTTTTCTCTGAAGGAATGACATCCCTTGTATACGGGCTAAATAATGGTGATTATTACTTGAGACCCTAGCTTTGACCCAAATAAGCACATAAGAAGCTCAACATGGCAGCATGGCAATTTCAACATTTCAGACACATTAAATAATAAATAATCACTTGCTTTTCTACTTAATCATAAATTAAGTATTCTAAGCATTTAATAACAATTAAAAGACAATAAATATCCAATTTTGGGATTATGATACTCACCTCACAAATAGGTCCAAATAAGCCTAGAATTTCCAAATTCCTTCACAAAACTAGCTCCTAATGATTCCAATGATATCCCTACATATATATATATATATATATACACATATATCACCTTCACCCCTTAAAATGATTCCAATGATATCACATATATGTGTCACCCCTTAAAATGGGTCACCGAAAAACATTACCAAAATTGAAAAAGAAAGACATAAAAATAATCATGTCACCTTCACGAGTCCGAATATGACTTCAGTTCACAAAATAGAAGTCGTATGACGAGGCTACAGAACGATTGCGACAACATGAAGGTATTCTCTCTCTCTCTCTCTTTTTTTTCCCCCTAAGGTCACTGCCTCTCTCTTCTCAGTAACTCCTTTCTTGATTTTTTTTTAAACTACGGAAGTTATTGAGTCACAAGGGTAAGGTGTAAACCCCTTGACTCTCCTAACCAAATTCCACTATATTATGATTACATCCTTAGAATTTTCTAAAGTTCTATTATAAAATCCTCTAATAGTTATATTAACTGCCCAATTATCTAAATGGGTATGTGTCTATGTCACGTATGAGTTCCAAAAATGGTTCCAAATATTTTATAAAGTTGCTAACTAACCTACTAGTTATAAACCATGTCCCTATTTGCTCTCACGTGGGTACCCAAACTGGTACTATAAAATGTCATAATTAATAATAAAATATTGAAAATAATTGAGCAAATATTCATTTAATCATATAAATACAACTAAATGCAATTTATCCAATCGGTCATTTCATGAGTCCCACGTCATATCCATCAAATTGTGCCATTTATCAAATACTTATCACATTGGGGTGATTGAATCTCACCCAAATCATCACATGCAATTAATCACACTAATTTATGCATGAAAATTAATATTATTACCTTTTTTCTGGGTACGGGTATTACAGCTATTTTCTATCATTGCTATAAGTGTCACACCCTAATTTTTGAACAGCTAAATATTCAATCCAGAGCATGTATCCGGACTAATATTCAATTGTCAAAACCCCGAGGGTACGAGGTGTCAATTGGGTTGGGTTGGGTTGGGTTGGCCCGGCCTAGCCCGAGCCGAGGCCCAGCTCGCTAGGCCCTATCCGTTATAGGCCTGTAAACTGATCGGATTTCTACAATCCGAATTCTGACAAAAATCCGCTAAGAAAATCCGAATTCGAAAAAAATCCGATTAAAAAAAATTAATTCTGAATCCGAATTTGTTAGGATTCAGATATCGAATCCGAATCTGAAAACTGATTCACATAATAAATCGGACAAAGAGCAAAATCCTAAATCGCACAAAGTACCCAAAATGGTTTATATCCAAAACCACATTTCATTTTTAAAGTAAAAATAAAAAAATAAAAATAAAACTCCAGATTCGGATTCGAAGTTGGATTTTAATATTCAGATTCTAAGTCGAATACATCTATCGGATCCGGATAAAATCTGATCCGTTTACAGGCCTAGTCTGTTACAACCGGTCCGGGGTGGACACCCCCTTTGGTATCCACGGCCCGGCCTGGCCCGGCACCTAGTCTGAGGCCTACAAAATTCTAGCCGTTGTGGCACGGCCTGGCCCGGTTGGTCCGCCCAGCGCCCAACGGCTAGTTTGGGTGTTTTCAATTTTTTTTCCTCACTTTTTACCCCCTCTAACGGATATAAGATGGCTAGTTTTGGGGGGAAAAATATAAAGATGATTTTAGACACTCCAAAGCCATTTTCTATAAATACCTCCCACAACATATTTCCTCATACCAAAATCAATTATCTATCTACTTTTTCTCTATTTACTTAGTTACTTCTACAGTTCTACTCTACAAGACTACAAGTTGGTGATTCAAGTTCAAGTTGGTGATTCAAAAACCTTCTAGCACTTTCACTTCTATCTACTTCTACAATTCTCAAGTTTTTTTTTATTTATAGTTCTTCACTTCTTCTTCTCCTACTACAAGTTGAGGTAAATTTATTATTGTTTCACTTCTTGCTTATTTTATTGTTATTTTAAATCTTTTATATTTCATTCCCCTACTTTAGAAAAAAAAATTATTGTTTCACTTCTAGCTTATTTAATTGTTATTTTAAATCTTTTATATTTCTTTCCCCTACTTATATATATATATATATATATATGTAAATTTATTGTTTTACTTCTTGCTTATTTAATTGTTGTTATTTTAAATCTTTTATATTTCTCTCCCCTACTTTTAAAAAAAATTTAGATTTATTGATTCATTTCTTGCTTATTTAATTGTTGTTATTTTTAATCTTTCATATTTCTTTCCGCTACTTATTTATTTATTTATTTTTTATAAATTTTAAAAATGGAATCTCATTCAAGATCTTCAAAAAATAGAGAAGGGCAAACTTATTGAAAATTTAGATTATGGGGAAAGAAATAAGATTAATGATTTGGAATTGGAGGAGGATGATGATGAAGTCAAAATTACGGGATCTAATCCAACTTCTTCAAAACCCACCACCACTCAAAGAAAATTAAAATAAAATGTTTGGTTATTTTTTACAAAAACTGAGAATAAATCTAAAACAATTTGTAACATATGTAAACACATATGTAAACTTTCTTTTTCTTACAAAGGTGGTGAAAATAATACACTTAAAGGGCACGCCATTAGCAATCATAATCTTGCATGGGAGGTCGGTACCACTGAAGCGGGTGGCCCAATACAATCCCAAATTTCTATTTCTACTTGCGCAAGTTATGAAATTTTTCTTTATAATAAAAAAAATAGGAAAGCTGGCTTGGCAAGATTTGTTTGTGCATCCGATATGCAATTTACTTTGGTTAAAGAAGAGTGTTTTACACGTTTTATTCAGCCTACCAACCTATTACTTAGCTTCCAGTGAGCTACATGCATAAGCTTTTTTTTTCTCCTACTTACTAGAAATACCATTAGAAGTGATATACAATAACAAACCAAAAATTTTTTTTTTTTAATTGATGACTTTTCTACTTTAATATGCAAATTGCATGCACTTCTGATATATGGACTGGTTGTAATAAAATAGGATATATATATGTAACACCCGTACCCGGAGAAACGGGGTTAATTACTATGTTAATGTGCATTAATTAATATAATTAGTGCATAGAATGGATTAAGGAGAGGCTTTGGACTCGCTCGTGGAAAAAAAAGTGTCCAGAGAAGGACACCATTTGAAAATTCCCCAGTGATGACGGACATGTATTGTAGTGGGACCCAATGAAGGGTTAAGTAATAATTTGCATTTTAAATGATTAAATGCATTTTATTTGATTACATGGACATTTGTTAAGTTACTTGTATATTGTATTGTTATATGTCAGTATTTGGTATTAGTTTGGACAGCCACATAAGGGTATAACTGAAAAATATTATAATTAGTAGGTGCGATAGCAACTTCACAAAATATTTGGGACCATGTTGGAACCCATATGGGACTTAGACAAATACTCACTAGATAATTGGGTAGTTAATGGAATGTTTAGGGGATTTCATAATAAGAACATTAGAAGTTCCAGGGGTGCAAATGAAAGGAGAAGAAAATGAGGGTTTGACTCCTCATGTAAGTTGCATGGGTGCTGTGTGTATGTGTCAAGAAAGAGAGAGGGAGACTCTCATTTACAGAAATTAAAAAAAAACAAGAGAGAGCTCACCGAGAGAGAAAGACGGACTCGTCACCGACGCCGTAGAATCGTCGTTCTGTCGCCATCCGTCGTCCAATTCGCGAACCGAAATCGTATTCGGACTTGTGGAGGTGATACGATCATTTTTATACCTTTAATTTATGTTTTAATCGTCATAATTTTGGTAGCTTACGCTAATCGGTGACACGCGATTGCCGAATTCGTGTAGGATTTACTCTAGAGATTGGTGAAATTCTGCATTCTTGGACTAATTTTGGGTAGAACTTGTAGAAGGTGAGTTTTCTAACTTAAACTTTAAGATGGTAAATGTCTTGTGCTTCAATTGATAGTTAGGAAATGATAATTCTTGAAGTTATGGTTGAATTCATGCTAAATACTAGAACTTTATGTTGATTTGGTATGAAATTCTAATGTTTATGAGATTATGTGCTTATATGTTAAGTGGTCAATGAATAATTGGGAGTAATGGTTCATTGTTGGGAGTAATAAGGAAGGAGAAGAGGAAGAATCTGATAAATACGGAAGTCCAATAGAAGTGACCGTGCGACCAATGAGGTGGTCTTCCAGTCTGAATGAACCATTAACCCATGAATTCTGTGATTACATATACTTACGTGCTTATATTGTTGCATTATACATGTTCACAACATCCAAAGCACGTTAGTTATTCACCAAGCGTAATGCTTATGAAAATCGTTTTCCTTTTCTGTTGTGGTAAATAACAACCACCGCAGATTTGGAGCAATACCCGGAGAGGAAATGATGTGCGATGGGAGAGATGGGGAAAATTTGGGACTTGTGCTTAAGAACTTCCTTTTTAACTTGTAATATGTTGAAGTTTGATGTTTTGGATGCCTTACTCATGTTGTAATATAAGTAGTTGATGTATTTGGAGTTGAACTTAGGAAGTTTATGTAAATTCCTATGTTTTGGTGGATTATGTGGAAGTTGTTAGATTGGGCCATTCCGGCAAGTCCGGATGGTGTCGTAAGTGTTTTGGAAACTTCCATTTGTGTATATGATGACGGTTGTAGTTTGAACCAGAATCTACAAGTTTTTGTAAAATGCTAGTTGATAAGTGTTTTGAATGTCAAAAACTTGTTTTGATTCAAAAAGAAGTGTTCATGGGTTGGTTTGATCCAATTGTGGTTGTGTTTATGTTCTACATGCTTGGTTAATATTTAAAAAGGTTTGGGAGTGTGTTTGAAATGCTTTCCAATGGTTTCTTGAGGTTTGGTTTGGTTTGGTTTAGGCATGATTTGGATATGTTTTAAACTTGTAGCACGGGAATTCTGCTAAAAAATTGAGTTTTGCAGAAATCAGATCAATCCGGGCCTTGAGCGAATCGATCTAGAGCAACCGGGTTAGGAAAAGATGTCATTCTGCTAAAATCGGATCGATCCAATTTTGGGCGGATCGATCCGTAGGTCCATTTTCAGCCAGACAACTTTTACGAAAACGATCATAACTCTCTCTAAGAAATTCGAATTCGCGCGCCCTTTTTTGCGTTGGAACCCGGACTCAAAAACCTATCTTTTGGTATAAAATTTTCTATACTTTATTAATGAACATTTTACCCTTGAGGCTGTTTTGTCACAATAGAGTTCTTTTACGTTGTTAAACACATGTGTTTCTTAATATTTCGCATGTTTATTTGCTAATTAGTATAATTGAGCACTTGTAGCATTGTTACACATGTCGTAACTCGCACGAGGCAGGTTGGGGTGTGATAATTTTTGGTATCAAAGTAGTAGGCTAGAGCCTTTGGGGACGAGCAACGTACGATGTGTAGTGTGCACACAACAACACGTAGCTACATGATCATGCATACATGTTTACTTAGCATGTGTTGATTTTCATGCCATGTATTTCTTAAAAGTAACGTGTGTGTGCATAATATAATTTGGGTATCAAGCATAATGTTTGGAGGTGACACCTCAAACCGAATGGAACGGGTCAAAAGAGCAATCGAAGGGTTGGTACGAGTCGCCGAAACTCATGTGGTTGAAGAAAGACCGGTACAACCAAATCTGAATCCGAGGGAAGAAGTTGTTACCTTTTTAAAATTCCACAAACAAAAGTTGATCATATTCCGCAGGGAAGCAGATCCAATAAGGGCTAATTTCTGGATTTCTGATATGGAAAATATCTTCAAAGTGTTGCCATATACAGAGGAACAGAAAGTGTTGTTTGCAGTTGATACACTAAAAGATGAGGCGCAATACTGGTGGCGTACTAAGTTGGGACCCAGTCAACCGACTACTTAGGATCAATTCCTTGAGATATTGAATGAACAATATTTCCCATCATTTGGGGATTAAAAGGCTCAGGAATTTATGAAGTTAGTGCAAGGGGGAAAGACAGTCCGAGAGTATTCGACACAATTTACAAGTTTGGCAAGGTTTGCTGGGGATATTATGATGACTAAGAAGGTGAAGGAAATGAAGTTTGTATCAGGACTCCGGAGTGATATTCGAGGGCGAGTAACCGTGTTCTGACCTCAAACTTATGCCGGAGCATTGGATACCTCTTCTATTGCGGATAGAGACATTGGGAACACATCACGTATGCCACCACCACCGAGTTAACAAAGCTAGCGGGGATCAAGTCAGCTTAATGGACAAGGAAGTGCCAAGAGGCAGAGTCCTGGAGGTTCATCGGCTAGTAGTGGCAGTGGTTCTAGTGGGAATAAACCGAGGTGTCAGATTTATCAGAAATTTCATTGGGGCCGATGAAATCAACTGCCAAATCCAATTACTTGCAACATTTGCCGACAACTGGGACATGTAGCGAGGAACTGTCCAAATCAAAATGTGGATATGACGGGTCGATGCTTTATATGTAAAGAACTAAGACATTAAGCTAAAGACTGTCCAACCAAGCGTCAGGGAGCTTCAGGTTCTAATTCTTCCGTAGCTAGTGTTATTACACCAAGAACTACCCAACAACCTCTGAGGAGGGAGTAGCAAGAGGCAAGGTCATATCAGCTCAGGCCGGGGGAGACCGCTTCAGCGGATACTATTGTTTTAGGTATGGTTCCCATTTACTCACACCTAATAAATGTACTCATAGTTTTGGGATCCATATACTTGTTCGTATCACATCACTTTGCTAAGTATTTAGGTAAACCATTAGAGTTTCTAAACTATGACTTATCGGTTGCGATACCATTAGGGGCTCTGTTGATTCACTCAGGGGTGTTTAGAAAATGTGAGATAAATATAGGTGGTAAAATTTTAACAGTCAATTTAGTACCGCTAATCGTTCAGCATTTTGATGTTATACTGGGTATGGACTAGTTAGCGGCTAATCATGTAAACATCGATTGTAACAATAAAGGGGTAAGATTTCGTATTCCGAATCAAGATGTATTCTATTTTCAAGGCAAGGGCGTTATAGCACCGCCATATATTGTGTCAGCCATTGAGGTATGTCAGTTGTTAAAGAAGGGTTTTCGGGGGTTTTTATGTAGTATTCTTGACATTAGAGGTGCCGATTTAAAGCTTGAGGATATTCTGGTAGTTATAGAATTTTTGGATGTATTCCCGAAAGAGTTGCCTAATGTATTAATTGACCGAGAGATTGAGTTTGGTATCGATGTTATGCCAGGAACTCAACCTATTTCATGGGCACCATATCGAATGGCACCGGTTGAGTTGAAAGAGCTAAAGATTCAGTTGCAAGAGTTGTTAGATAAGGGTTTTATTCAGCCTAGTGTGTCCCCGTGGGGTGCACCGGTATTATTTGTGAAGAAGAAAGATGGTACAATGCAGATGTGCATTGATTACCGGGAAATCAATAAAGTAACAATTAAGAACAAGTACCCATTGCCATGTATTGACGAACTATTCGATAAGTTTCAAGGGGCTTAGGTATTCTCAAAGATAGATTTGAGATCAAGGTACCATCAACTGAAAGTTAAAGCTGAGGATGTAGAGAAAACGGCCTTTAGGACTCGATATAGACACTATGAATTCCTAGTGATGCCGTTTGGGGTTACTAATGCGCCTTCCGCCTTCATGGATTGAATGAACCGTGTGTTCAAATCGTACTTGGACGAGTTCATGATAGCATTCATTGATGACATTCTCATTTACTCTAAGAGTTCGGAGGAGCATGAGCAACACTTGAGATTAGTTTTGCTACTACTTTGAGAGAAACAGTTGTTTGGCAAATTGAAAAAGAGTGAGTTTTGGTTGACAAGTATCACTTTCCTAGGACACGTGATTTCCAAGGAGGGTATCTCAGTAAACCCGCAGAAGATTGAGGCCGTTATGAATTGGTCAAGGCCGACTAATGTGTCCAAGATTCGAAGTTTCTTGGGGTTAACTGGATATTATAGAAGGTTTGTTAAAGACTTTTCTAGAATCGCGACTCCGATGACAAGGTTAATGAGAAAAGATGTACCGTTTGAGTGGAATAAGGAATGTGACGATTGCTTCTTAGCATTGAAGGAGAAGTTGACAACGGCACCGATACTTACAATTCCAACAAGTAACAGAATTTCAAAACTTACAGTGATGCTTCTCATCAAGGTTTGGGATGCGTGCTAACACAAGATGACAAGGTAATAGCCTATGCTTCAAGGCAGTTGAGACCTCACAAGAAGAATTACCCAACACATGACTTGCAGTTAGCGGCAGTAATCATTGCCTTGAAGATTTGGAGGCATTACTTGTATGGGGAGACATGTGAAATCTTCATTGACCATAAGAGCTTAAAATACTTATTTACTCAGAGGGACCTTAACATGCAACAAAGAAGATGGTTGGAACTCATGAAAGACTATGATTTGAAGATCCAATATCACCCGGGAAAAGGGAATGTGGTCGCCGATGCCTTAAGCCGGAAGTCGTCGAAAAATTTAGCTTATACCATAACAGCACATGAGGAGTTAGTGAAAGAATTTGAACGATTGGAGCTTGAAGTCATTTCTAGAATTGAATGTGGTTTAATGGCCGCAATTGTGGCACAACCGAGCTTAATTGGTGAAATCAAGACTAATCAGCTTCTAGATCCAGAATTCAAGAAGAGTGTGGATGAATTACCTGAGGGGAGAAGGCCATAATTTAGTTTCTAGGATGGTGTACTAAGGTATAACAACCATTTATGTGTGCCTAAGGTCGGAGAGTTAAGAGATAAAGTCATGGAAGAAGCTCAAAACACCAGATATTCAGTACATCCGGGCAGTACAAAAAATGTACAGAGATTTACGAGAGATTTACTGGTGGAGTAGTATGAGCGAGAAGTGGCAGAATTTGTTGCTAAGTGTATGTCTTGCCAAAAAGTGAAGATGGAACATCAACAACCTGGAGGAGAACTTCATCCTCTAGAAATACCAGAGTAGAAGTGGGAGCATATCACAATGGATTTTGTTTCCGGATTTCCAAAGTCTCAGAAGTCGAATGATAGCATTTGGGTTATTGTTGACCGGTTGACTAAGTCAGTCCATTTCCTACCTATCAAGACCAAGGATCCATCAAAACTTGCAAAAATTTATATTAGAGAAATTACACGGCTTCATGAAGCACCGGTTTCGATAGTGTCGGACCGTGACACTCAATCTGTGTCGAGGTTTTGGGAGAGTTGACAGAGAGCTTGTCACGCCCTAAATTTAATTACAGATACCAATATGGTTATGGTATATAGTGAAATTAATGAAGCTATGATGGTATTAATATTTTAAATCACCAACTTCTTAAAGAAAATGCTTATGTTTCATACTACCACTTCCTAAAGAGAAATCTCTTATTACATTGCTTTTTATTCCAAACAAAAAGGAAAAAAAAAATGATCAAGAGTCTTTCATTAACCTTACTCTTAAGTCTTCACCTTCTGTGCTTGCCCCTAAAATTTTTATTTATAAAAATAATGAGTTGTGGACCCAATAAGGATATAATTTTATTTTTGAAAAGAAATCTTTGTGTCAGGAATAATAGATATCTATCTCCATTAATACAAGTTAAATAAAGTGCAGAATTGATAATGCATTTACCAGTTGCATGTACTAATTATACCCGAGTCTTACAAACCTGTCAAAATAAAGCAAATAAAGATTATATCAACCAATCACATAATGTTTATCATATCAAGGCTGTAGCACCCTAGCCCAGCTCGAAAGGTGTATACCATCTACCAGCCCGGCTCAAAATAGGTAGTATAATAGTGCACTAACTGTAGGACTATCTCAGTCCCTAGCCATCCCAACTTGACTATCTCAGTCTTACATTATTTAAGGCCTAGACCTTAACTTTAACAATTATTAATAAAACATTTATAATGACATAGAATAGTTTATCATAATCCATAGTTTATTTAGAGTGGGGACAAAATAAAGCTCTACCTTCTAAATTTCCTAAATTCAAAATTTGGCCTAACCAAAAGTTTTAATCCCAAACAGTTCTTAGATATGAGTTTCAAAACTCAGAAGGAATTTCGTAATAGGCAATTTCGAAACAAAACAAAATGAAACTGAGCAATCTTAGCATTGAACTCTACTAATCTGACAGGCTACTAGGTATATCCACTTAGGCATCTTTCAATGAATGGCTATGAGGCTGGATGGCTTTATGGAAATTTTATAATGTGTTGGTGAGTCCTATTGCGTACAAATAGTGAATACATTTTTTTTTGAAAAAGAAAACCAAGGAAAAGGAATCAAAAGGGAAAATAAAATAAAACATAACATTGCCTGAACATGGTCTTGAACCCATAACCCAGAGCACCCAACTTGGGGGGTTACGACCACACCACCTACAGACACTTATATTCATATCTTTTCCAACATATAATTATATACCATTTAGAAAAGCTTCTGGATATAAAAATATATAAAACATTAGCTAGCAACCATGCTTGATACCATGATCCGCTAAACAAAACTATAACCAAACCCCACTTAGCCAAACGGACTTATTGTAAGCCTTTTACGCAAATATAAATTTATTCACACTGTTTGGACTGCCCAATTCCTACCAAAAATTTCCATCGTCTGGAAAATTGCTGATTCTGAAATTTTAACATTTCTTGTCCATTTCTGATCCATTTTTGATGTCGTTTCTTCCAAAATGCCCATCGGAACCTACCAAGCATGTCGAAATGCATAAAACTTAACAAAAACTAAATTTTATTTTTATCTAATTAGTGACCCAAAAAAATTCAAAACTTCATATGCTAATTAAGAGACAGAGAGTTTGAACTGATACTATATTCCTTACCACTTTTCTTGTGGAAACTTGATTCAGCAACTAAAAAGTCTTCTCTTTCTTTTTTTTTTTCTTTCCTTTTCCTTCTTATCGTCTCTTCCTACTATCTTCTTTCTCAGTTTTTTTTACCACTGTAGTGCAATATGGATGCATATTTATATATTGACCAGTTGCTTGCTTGCTTATCTCAATCATCATTACGTATAACAGATTTTATCCCAAGAATCTTGCCACCTCCTGCTTCTTGATTTATGTGGCCAAGATTTACCATTTCTCTTCGTATATATCATTCTTACATCATTTGTCCTAGTCTTTTCTAGAAGACCACCTCCTGCTTATGGTGAGAAATTGTGTCATTCATCCCTAGCCTACTCATTCCTCTAGTAGTTATTCCAATACGAATTTTACCAATCTTAGCCAAATGTAATGTATATACATTGTGTGCATTAACTCAACCCCTTTCATTATATGTGTGCTTATATGTATGATTTATTATGTGTATGTTGTATAACTGCTACACTTTTTTTTTCCAATCCAACAAATAGTTTATTAGTATTGTTCTCACTCATAAACTATTGGTCTAAAATAAGACAAGTAGGGGCCCACTCACTTTGTCGGTGGAGAGATTTTAGAAAAAATTAAAAGTAGTTTTTGTGTGAAATATTCACAACATTTTAGTCTATTAGTAAGAAAATTAATGGCTTTTGTGTAATTTTTTATAGTAGAAAAATTTCCTCATGGTATCCTTCCCTTTTCCGTTATAATGTGCATGTTATATTATTTATTTATATTGCTACCATTTTTATTGCTATAATAACTTTTTTTAAGGATACTACATTCTACCCTCCTTAGAAAGGATTTCGTCCTCGAAATCAACGTACCTATTCATTGAAGATATACATGTACTTTTCTAGTATTTCTGATTCCAATTCCCAAGAAGCTTCATTTTCGTCATGATGGTTCCATTGGACTTTGACCAAAGCAATTTCTTTTGTCCTTAGTTGCTTCATTCGACGATCGAGGATCCGTACAGGTCCTTCTTTGTAAGTGGCGTTGTCATTTAATTCGATATCACCAAAGTCAATGACATGTGATTCATCATATACGTACCTCCTAAGCATTGACACATGGAAAACGTTGTGTACTCCCGTTAGTTTTGGAGGCAGTACAAGACGATATTCCACTTTTCCAATTCTTTCTAAAATCTCAAAGGGTCCAATAAATCGTGGAGATAGTTTTCCTCTTTTCTTGCCAAATCTCATAACTCCTTGAATCGGGGATACTTTTATCAGTACATGTTCCCCAATATTGAATTCTAAATCTTTTCTCCGATTGTCTGCATAGCTTTTCTGGCAGCTTTGTGCTGTTTTTATCCGATCTTTAATTATTGCGATCTTTTTAGTGGTTTCCCAGACCATGTCCAGTCCAAGGAGTTCACTTTTTCCTACTTCAGTCAAACAAACAGGAGATCGACACAGTCTTCCATATAAAGCTTCAAATGGGGCCATGCCAATGCTAGAGTGATAACTGTTGTTATAAGCAAATTTGATAAAAAGTAAATGAGCTTCCCAAGTGTTTCAAATTCTAAAACACATGCTCGCAACATGTCCTCCATAACTTGATTAACTCGCTCGGTTTGCCCATCAGTTTGTGGGAGAAATGTGGTACTCAGACTTACTGTAGTTCCAAAGACCTTTTGGAGACTTGACCAAAATTTTGAAGTAAACCTTGTATCACGATCTGATGTGTTGGATACGGAATCCCATGTAATCGCATTATTTGTTGAAAGTATAACCTACTCTGTGATAGGTAAGAAAATGTGTAGACTTCGTTAAATGATCCACAATTACCCATATCGCATCATTACCTTGTCTAGTCTTTGGTAGCCCTGTAGAAAAATCCATTATTATATGTTCCCATTTCCATTCTGGTACTGGTAGAGGTTGTAATAGTCCAGAGGGTTTCTGATGTTCAGCTTTGATTTGTTGATAGGTAAAACATTTTGATACAAATTCTGCCACATCTCGCTTTATACCTTCCCACCATTAACTTCTTTTAAGGTCCTTGTACATTTTTGTCCTCCTTGGGTGTATGGTTAATCGTGATCGATGTGCTTCTTCCAGAATTTCTTATTTTAAGCTATGTTAGTGGGGTATGCAAAGTCTTCTCCGAAATCGAAGCCCTCCATCTCTTCTTATAGTCCATGTGGTGGGTTCTTTCTGTCATCTTTTTAAATTTTATCTGCAGCTTTTCATCCTTAACCTGCTCCTCCAAAATTTTTCCTATCAATGTAGGATGAGCTGTTAAGTTATAAAGACACGGTGCTCCATCTTGGAATGACAGTTGTATCTCATGTTCTGTTAATGTTTCCAACATCCACCACTCTTTGGCCATTAAAAATGGAATCGTTCCTCAAGGTTTGCGACTTAAAGCATTGGCTACCACGTTGGCTTTTCCTAGATGATATTGAATAATGAAGTTATAATCTTTGAGAAATTCCATCCACCTTCTCTGTCTCATGTTGAGATCCTTATGTGAAAATAGATATTTTAAACTTTTGTGATCTGAGAAGAGATCGAATCTATCACCGTACAAATAGTGCCTCCAAATTTTTAAAGCAATATGACCGCTACAAGTTCCAGATCATGGGTTAGATAATTGAGCTCGTGGGGTTTTAATTGTCGAGATCCATAAGGCACTACTTTATCGTCTTGTATCAGAACACATCCAAGTCCTTGGTATGAAGCGTCACTATAAATGTCAAAGTGACCACCACTCTTCGGGATTATAAGGACAAGTGTTGTTGTCAATCTTGTTTTCAGTTCCTGAAATGCTTGCTCACATTTTTCATTCCACACAAACTTTGCATCTTTTCGAGTCAATCGAGTGAGTGGAATTGCTATTCGTGAAAATCCATCAACAAACCTTGTATAGTACCCAGCTAATCCAAGAAAACTTCTAGGTTGATTCCAGTTCATCACCGCTTCAATTTTAGATGGATCTACAGATATACCTTCCCTAGAAATCACATGACCCAGGAATTTAACTCGTTCCAACCAAAATTCACATTTACTAAACTTGGCATACAACTGGTACTCCTTGAGTGTTTGGAGTGTAATCTACAGATGTTCCTCATGTCCTTCCCTTGTTTTTGAGTGAATCAAAATATCATCGATAAAAACGATAATGAACTGGTCCAAATGTGGTCGAAAAACTCTGTTCATTAGATCCATTAAAACAGCTGGGGCATTAGTCAATCCAAAGGGCATTACAAGAAATTCATAATGTCCATAACGAGTTCTGAAAGCTGTTTTAGAGATGTCCTCCTTTCTTACCAATAACTGATGATATCCTGACCTTAGATCATTTTTTGAAAAGACTGTTGCACCTTGCAGTTGATGAAATAGAACATCAATTTGTAGTAACGAGTATTTGTTCTTGATTGTCACTTTGTTGAGTTCTCTATAGTCAATACACAACCGAAATGTTCCATCGTTCTTTTTCACGAATAACATTGGTGCTCCCTAGGGTGATGAGCTCGGTCTTATGAACCCTCGCTCTTCTAACTCTTGAATCTGCTTTTTCAATTCCTGTATTTCTAATGGAGCCATTCGGTAAGGGGTTGAGATAGGAATTGTGCCTGGAGCAAAGTCAATACAAAAATCAACTTCTTTAGTTGGAGGTAACCCTGAGATATCCTGAAATACTTCTTTGAATTCACGAACCACCGGAATTGTTGCAATTGATGATTCTTTATTTACTACCTCAATGCGTGCTAAAAGTCCAGAGATAAAAACATCACTTGACTGATCACAATAAAATATGAATTGTTCTTGCCCCGGAATTGAGAAAGTGATGGTTTTCTTGAAACAATTGAGACTAGCATGAAAAGTTCTGAGCCAATCTATTCCCAAAATAAGATCAAATTGACTCATTGTCAACACAATTAACTTGGCAAGCATGATTATATTTTTCAAGCTCATCATGCAATTTTACATATATGGTGAAGGTTTAAGGTAACTCCTGATGGTGTAGCTACTACTAGAGGGATACTTAATCTATCAGGTATTATCCCTAATTCTTTTATCCTTTTAGTTGAAATAAAGGAATGCGTGGCACCAATATCGAATAAAACTTTAGCAAAACTGTTAAAAAGAGTTACAGTACCTTCCAGTCCAGCCTAGTTTGGCACTATTGCATAATTTTTGCTTGATTGTTTTGCTTCTGAGGTAGTGGCGACTTATTATTCTATGAGCGATTCCAATAATTTTTCCTTAGTTTTGGGAAGTCTCTACTGTAATGTCCTTTTTCTCCACAATTATAGCAGGTCACATTCGATGTTCGTGGTTTAGTACATTCATTTGCTCGGTGATTCGAACTCTCTACAGTTAAAACATGTACTTCTAGGCCGATTCATGTTGACTCCAACAGAAAAAGGAAGAGGGTGCTGAACATTTCTTGCATTAGTTTTGTGTCTTTTGTTCATCTGGTCATTCTTCCAATTTGGGTTTCTTGATTGTCCCATCCTACCATGATTTCCTGCTTCTATTTCCTTTTTATATTCTTGATTATTCTCTTCTAATGCTAGAGCTTCTTCCACAACATCCTGATAGGTTTTATGCTTATCTGCAATGACAATTCGTCGAATTGAAAAAGTCAACCCTTTAGCAAATTTTTGGGCACGCCTTTCAGGAGTATCAATTAGGTGAACATCAAATCGAGTTCCTCAAATTTATTCTCATATTCCTTGACAGTCATTTTCCCTTGAGTCAAATTCATAAATTCCTTTTCTCATTTTTCCTTTTCCGTGTCTGGAAAATATTTTTCAAAAAATTTTATTTTAAAAGTTGTCCATGTCATTATTTGGGCAATTTCCTCCCCAACAGTGCTTTTGACTGAATTCCACCAATTTTTGGCTCCCATGGTTAATTGAAAACTGCCAATTTCTTTTTCTCTATATCGTTACATTCAATTACTTCAAAGATATCTTCCAAATGTCGGATCCATTGTTCTGCTATTCCTGGTTCAGCATTTCCAACAAACTTTTCAGGTTTTAGTGCTCTGAATCTACTAAGTAGACGATTATATGTTCCTGTGGATTTCTTTGCATTCATCTGTTCCATTTGTTTCACAAATTCACCTAATAGCCCGGTGGGATCAATTCTTGGTGTTGATTCATCTGACTGCTAGAGTATTCAGCCATTTTTTTTTTGTCTTTTTCTTTCTTTTTTTTTATATAAAGAAAGTACAAATTAGTTTACACATTCCCAACATAAAAATTATAGAATTCAAATGATAAAACAAGAATAACTAGAATATTTCACATATATTTATTTGATAATAGAAAACATATATTACATACTTAATATCTGTTAGTTCCCTATATACAATCAAAATTGGGTACTCAGTACTTATATATATATCCATCTCACATTATTTATTTACATTCAAAGACCACCCCACCACTACTTATTTTCCATATTTAAAGAAAACTATGGTTCCCTCACCGGAGAACCATGTGTCGAATCTTGGACTCCCTAAGATACAACTCAGGTGCTGGGTTTGAGGTACATTCTGGCAAGTCCTCTACTGGGATTATTGGATCATTAGTTGGCTTATGATTTGGAACTAATAAGGTTGGAACTTCCTAGTCTAGTAAGGGCAAGTTCGAGAAGAGTTCATACTCGGTCGGGGATCCCATGAAAGATTGATTCCATATGACATTTTCTTGTTCTATATGATTTTTAACTTGCATAAAGACGTCTCTATCCTCCGACCAATCCACCAGCAGCTGCCATGAAGCGGCCTGGTTCCTCGACACATGGCTCACAACCCTTCTTTGTTGTTCTGGAGTATACACTGGTAATGGACGGTCATACCCTGCATTTCTGATTTCTTGCATTAGCAAACCATAACATTATTCTTTATTGTCTCTTGGTGGGTGGTGGGGTCAGTTGTTGTAATGGTTCCTCCTGGTGACAAGTAAAAACACCCCTATCATTATAGTCCTTGATTCCTGTCATCTATACATGTACAAGAAGTTAACAATAAAATGCAAGGTTATTAAAAAGAAAATTTTAAAATAAAATAAGGCTAAATTACACTTTAGTACCCTATAGTTTGGGCGAAGTTTCACTTTGGGCCCTCTAGTTTCAATTGCAACACTTTGGTCCCTGTAGTTTTGATTTGGTTTCAATGTGGGACTTGTCTCTAACTCCGTCAATGTAACTTGACGGAAAACTCACGTGCCTTCCATGAATTCATTTATTAGAGACATTTTGATACCCTATAGTTTGAGCGAAGTTTCACTTTGGGCCCTGGAGTTTGGGCGAAGTTTCATTTTAGGCCCTAGAGTTTGGGTGAAGTTTTACTTTGAGCCCTGAAGTTTGCAAGGCACATAAGTGTTACATTGACGGAGTTAGAGGCAGGTCCCACATTGAAACCAAATCAAAACTACAGGGACCAAAGTGTTGCAATTGAAACTAGAGGGCCCAAAGTGAAACTTCGCCCAAACTACAGGGTACTAAAGTGTAGTTTAGCCATAAAATAATACTAAAGATTAACTTATAATCTAAAATAACTTTAAACTTTAATACAACCTAGGCTTTGATACAACTTGCTGTCACACCCCAAATTTAATTACAGATACCAATACAGTTGTGGTATATAGTAAAATTAATGAAGCTATGACGGTATTAATATTTTAAATCACCAACTTCTTAGAGAAAATGCTTATATTTCATACTACCACTTCCTAAAGAGAAATCTCTTATTACATTGCTTTTTATTCCAAACAGAAAGGAAATAACATAAATGACCGAGAGTCTTTCATCAACCTTACTCTTCAGTCTTCACCTTCTGTGCTTGCCCTTGTAATTTTTATTTATAAAAATAATGAGCTATGGGCCCAGTAAGGATATAATTTTATTTTTGAAAAGAAATCTTTGTATCAGGATTAATACACATCTATCTCCATTAATATAAGTTAAATAAAGTGCAGAATTAATAATGCATTTACCAGTTGCATGTACTAATTATACCTGAGTCTTACAAACCTGTCAAAATAAAGCAACTTTTAAAGACTATATCAACCAATCACATAATGTTAATCACATCAAGGCTATAGCACCCTAACCCAGCTCGAAAGGTGTATACCACCTACCAGCCTAGCTGGAAATAGGTAGTATATTAGTGCACTAACTGTAGGACTATTTCAGTCCCTAGCCATCCCAACTTGACTATCTCAGTCTTACATTATTTAAGGCCTCGACCTTAACTTTAATAATTATTAATAAAACATTTATAATAACTTAGAATAATTTATCATAATCCATAGTTTATTTAGAGTGGGGACAAAATAAAGCTCTACCTTCTAAATTTCCTAAATTCAAAATTTGGCCTAACCAAAAATTTTAATCCCAAACAGATCTTGAATATGAGTTTCAAAACTTAGAAGGAATTTCGTAATAGGCAGTTTTGAAACAAAACAAAATGAAACTAAGCAATCTTAGCATTGAACTCTACTAATTTGACAGGCTACTAGGTATATCCACTTAGGCATCTTTCAATGAATGGTTATGAGGTTGGATGGTTTTATGGAAAGTTTTTAAATGTGTTAGTTATGGGTTCGAGTCCTATTGGGTACAGATAGTGAATACATTTTCTTTTTGAAAAAGAAAACCAAGGAAAAGGAAGCAAAAGGGAAAATAAATAAAACATAACATTGCCTGAACATGGTCTTGAACCCATAACCCAGAGCACCCAACTTAGGGGGTTAAGAACCACACCACCTACAAACACTTATATTCATATCTTTTCCAACATATAATTATATACCATTTAGAAAAGCTTCTGGATATAAAAATATATAAAACATTAGCTAGCAACCAGGCTTGATACCATGATCCGCTGAACAAAACTATAACCAAACCCCACTAAGCCAAACAAAATTATTGTAAGCCTTTTACGTAAATATAAATTTATTCACACTGTTTGGACCGCCCAATTCCTACCAAAAATTTCCACCGCCTCCGGCATCATCTCCGGCGATGGTTACTGGAAAATTGTTGATTCTAAAATTTTAACATTTCTTGTCCATTTCTGATCCATTTTCGATGTCGTTTCTTCTAAAATGCCCATCGGAACCTACCGAGCATGTCTAAATGCATAAAACTTAACAAAAACTGAATTTTATTTTTATCTAATTAGTGACCCAAAAATTCAAAACTTCATATGCTAATTAAGATACAGAGAGTTTGAACTGATACTATGTTCCTTACCCCTTTTCTTGTGAAAACTTGATTCAGCAACTAAAAAGTCTTCTCTTTCTTTTTTTTTTCCTTTTCTATTCTTGTCCTTCTTATCGTCTCTTCCTACTATCTTCTTTCTCAGTTTTTTTTACCACTGTATTGCAATATGGATGCATATTTATATATTGACCAGCTGCTTGCTTGTTTATCTCACTCATCATTACATATAATAGATTTTATCCCAAGAATCTTGCCACCTGCTGCTTCTTGATTTATGTGGCCAAGATTTACCATTTTTTTTGTATATATCCTTCTTACATCATCTGTCCTAGTTTTTTTCTAAAAGGCCACTTCGTGCTTGAGGTGATAAATTGTATCATTCATCCCTAGCCTACTCATTCCCCTAGTAGTTATTCCAATCCGAATTTTAACAATCTTAGCCAAATGTAATGTATATACATTGTGTGCATTAACTCAACCCCTTTCATTATATGTGTGCTTATATGTATGATTTAATATGTGTATGTTGTATAACTGCTACACTTTTTTTTTTCAATCCAACAAATAGTTTATTAGTATTGTTCTCACTCATAAACTATTGGTCTAAAATAAAACAAGTAGGGGCCCACTCACTTTGTCGGTGGAGAGATTTTAGGAAAATTTAAAAGTAGTTTCTCTGGGAAATATTCATGACATTTTATTCTATTAGTAAGAAAATTAATGGTGTTTGTGTAATTATTGATAGTAGAAAATTTTCCTCATGGTATCCCTCCCTTTCCCTTTATAATGTGCATGTTATATTATTTATTTATATTTCTATAATAACTTTTTTTAAGGATACTATAGGGCTATGGGGATAGCTTTGTATTTTCGTACCGCGTTTCATCCCCAGACTGATGGTCAATCTGAGAGAGTGATTCAAATTCTGGAAGACATGTTGAGAGCATGTATAATGGACTTTAAGGCCGATTTGGAGACTCACCTGCCTTTAATTGAGTTCTCTTACAATAACAGTTTTCAAACCAACATTGGAATGGTGCCTTTTGAGGCATTGTATGGAAGAAAGTGTAGATTGCCGGTTTGTTGGACAGAAGTTGGTGAAAAATAGCTTTTGGAACTAGAGATAGTGCAAATTACTACTGACAAGATTTGATTGATTAAATAGCGACTGCAAACGGCTCAGAGTCGTTATAAAAGTTATGCAGATACGGGTAGAAGACTGTTGGAATTCGAGGTAGGTGATTATGTGTTTTTGAAAGTCTCACCTTCGAAAGGCATAACGTGATTTGGTAAGTGAGGTAAGCTCAGTCCAAGATATGTTGGACCGTATTTAATTTTGAATTAAGTTGGACCGTTAGCTTATCGATTGGAATTGCCACAAGAGTTGGCGAATGTTCATAACGTGTTCCACGTATCGATGCTTCTACGTTATGTTGTGGATTCAAAACATGTCATTATTCCATAGTCGTTAGAGATTCGAGAGGATATGACTTATGTGGAGCATCCAGTGCAAATCCTTGACAGAAAGAATCAGGTATTGAGAACTAAGGTGATTCCTCTTGTGATGGTGCAATGGAAAATTCATTTAGTTGAGGAAGCTACTTGGGAGCGGGAGGATGAAATCTGAGCTAAATACCTGCATCTCTTTGATTCTTGAGGTAAGAGTAAGTTTGGGGACCAAACTTCCTTTTAGGGAGGGAGAAATGTAACACCCATACTCGGAGAAACGGGGTTAATTGCTATGTTAATGTGCATTAATTAATATAATTAGTGCATAAAATGGATTAAGGAGAGGCTTTGGACTCGCCTGTGGGAAAAAAATGTCTAGAGAAGGAAACAATTTGAAAAGTCCTTAGTGAGGTGGGACAAGTACTGTAATAATTTGTATTTTAAATGATTAAATGCATTTTATCTGATTACATGGACATTTGTAAAGTTGCTTATATATTATATTGTTATATGTTAGTATTTGGTATTAGTTTGGACACCCACATAAGGGTATAACTGAAAAAGATTCATAATTAATAGGTGCGATAGCAACTTCACAAAATATTTGGGACCACATTTGAACCCATAATGGACTTAGACAAACACTCACTAGATAATTGGGTAGTTAATGGAATGTTATGGGATTTCATAATAAGAACTTTAGAAGTTTCGGGAGTGCAAATGAAAGGAGAGGAAAATGAGGATTTGACACCTCATGTAAGTTGCATGGGTGTGTGTATGTGTCAAGGAAGAGAGAGGGAGACTCTCATTTACAAAAATTAAAACAAAAATAAGAGAGAGCTCACCGAGAGATAAAGACAGACTCATCACCGACGCCATAGAATCACTGTTTCGTCGCCATCTGTTGTCTAATTCGCGAGCCGAAGCCGTATTTGGACTCGTGGAGGTGATACGATAATTTTTATACCTTTAATTTATGTTTTAATCGTCATAATTTTGGTAGCTTACGCTAATTAGTGACACGCGATTGCCGAATTTGTGTAGGATTTACTCTGGAGAGAGAATTGAGCTAAAATTTGGTGAAATTCTGCATTCTTGGACTGATTTTGGGTAAAACTTGTAGAAGGTGAGTTTTCTAACTTAAACTTTGATGTGGTACATGACTTGTTGTTCAATTGATAGTTAGGAAATGATAATTCTTGATGTTATGGTTGAATTCATGCTAAATACTAGAACTTTATGTTGATTTGATATGAAATTCTCATATTTATGAGATTAATATGTTAAGTGGTCAATGAATAATTGGGAGTAATGGTTCATTATTGGGAGTAATAAGGAAGGAGAAGAGGAAGAATCTGATAAATACGAAAGTCCAAGGAATAGAAGTGACCGCGCAACCAACGAGGTAATCTTACGGTCTGAATGAACCATTAACCCATGAATTCTGCGATTATGTATCCTTCCGTGCTTATATTGTTGCATTATACATGTTCACGACATCCAAAGCACGTTAGTTATTCACTAAGCGTAATGCTTATGAAAACCATTTTCCTTTTCTGTTGTGGTAAATAACAACCACCGCAGATTTGGAGCAATTCCCGAAGAGGAAATGATGCGCGATGGGAGAGATGGGGAAAATTTGGGACTTGTGCTTAAGAACTTCCTTTTTAACTTGTAATATGTTGAAGTTTGATGTTTTGGATTCCTTACTCATGCTGTAATATAAGTAGTTGATGGATTTGGAGTTGAACTTAGGAAGTTTATGTAAATTCCTATGTTTTGGTTGATTGTGTGGAAGTTGTTAGGTTGGGCCATTCCGGCAAGACCGGATGGTGTCGTAAGTGTTTTGAAAAGTTCCATTTTTGTATATGATGATGGTTATAGTTTGAACCAGAATCTACAAGTTTTTGTAAAATGCTAGTTGATAAGTGGTTTGAATGTCAAAAACTTGTTTTGATTCAAAAAGGAAGTGTTCATGGGTTGGTTTGATCCAATTGTGGTTGTGTTTATGTTTTACATGCTTGGTTAATGTTTACAAAGGTTTGGGTGTGTTTGAAATGTTTTCCCATGGTTTCTTGAGATTTGGTTTGGTTTAGGCATGATTTGGATATGTTTTAAACTTGCAGCAGGGAAATTCTGCTAAAAAACTGAGTTATGCAGAAACCGGATCAATCCGGGTCTTGAGCGGATCAATCCGGAGCAGCTGGGTTAGGAAGAGATGTCATTATGCTAAAGTATGATCCGATTTTGGGCAGATCGATGCGCAGGTCCATTTTCAGCCAGACGGCTTTTACGGAAACAAACATAACTCTCTAGAAAATTAGGATTCGTGTGCTAATTTTTGCGTTGGAACTGGGACTCAAAGACCTATCTTTTGGTATAAAATTTGCTGTACTTTATTAATGAACATTTTACCCTTGAGAGTGTTTTGTCACAATAGAGTTCTTCTACGGTGTTAAACACATGTGTTTCTTAATATTTTGCATGTTTCTTTGATAATTAGTATAATTGAGCACTTGTAGCATTGTTACACGTGTCCTAACCCGTACAAGGCGGGTTGGGGTGTGACAATATATATGTATAACGGCGCATTTTGTTGATGAAAATTGAAAAACTCACTGGAGTTCTACTTATATATCTGTCACAGCTCGGTCCCACAATAGCATAACTGGAGCCCGTGGCACACCATCGAAGCTACTCCAATTCATTAACGTAAAAATAGTAGCGGAATAAACAAGAGTACAAATCCAAAAATTTAAGTTATAAAAAGATTTCTCCGTTTGAAACACTTAAAGAAAACAAACTATTTTGAAAACAACAGTCCATTCGACTGATCAGGGATCCGATCGACTGGAAATACAAGATATAGAGAGTTCCAAGTTCCAGCAGCCAGTCCAGTCGACTGGGGTGTTAAACTTACAGTCGACTGGTACTGTCCAGTCTACTGAAGCCTGGACAGAAAGATTTGATTCTGATTCACCATCCAGTCGACTGTGTCGGGGGACCAGTAGACTATTTTTTCCAATAACTGATGCAGTGTCAATTTATACACAAGGATCCAGTTGACTGGACCTGGTTCGGTCGACTGGTTTACCCTGCAGCAGCCCAAACTGCAAAAAACTCCACCCTCAAGCTCAACAACACTTAACCATGAGCTCATTACCAAATTCCAAACTATCAGAAAAGCATACCAAACATATTATTATACTCATTCAAACATGTTCCAAACTCATAAGATCCAAGTCCTATTACAATACCAAGTCTCAAACACTTTAAATAACCATTCTATTACAAAAAACTATGAGTTAGGCTTTCAAGTTGCCTTCTAAGTGAACTCCCAATCCCACGTGCTCACTTCCCCGATTCCTCACCGACATTAACACCTAAAATGGTTATTTGAATAACAACACATATTTGATTTGCTTAAGGTAACGCTTAGTGAATAAAACTACAAATGCACCTGAATGATAAACATGCTCGCATTCACATCTCAACATTTCATTCTAGTCTATAGAGTCTCACATGTACGTTCCATACTCCTAATCCGCGACTCTTTTCTAATAAGTCCACGTGAAAAGGTAAGACCTACATTTCTTTTCTTCAAACGTGCGACCTTAATGCCTATATCGGCTCCACAAGATGGCATGGTATCACATGCTTCTTTAATCCAAATAACAACTAAACATGCTCAAATATATTTCACTGTACTTTCGACATAATCAAACATATCACCGTGCTATTTGGCCTACTTAGCAATATACTTGTCCAATATGAACGACACAACATATATCTATAAACTAACACATGCTTTCATACAAAACATGAATAGAGGTCAAGAAATCATTCCAAAACACATAGTTGAATCACTTAACTCCGATTAGTGCTCTTAAAACTCGATCCAAAGAAAATCCAAGTACAAAGATCGTGTAGTAGTCCGTCTAGTACAATTCCTATTGCTCAAAAATACAATTATCATCTTTTTATGAAAATTCTAGAAAATGAGTTTTTGAAAAACTTAGCCAAACAAGACCTAATATATATCAAAATGAAACTTTTATTTCTAGGAGCTCGAATATGAAATTTAGAAGAAAATAAACGAGCTGAAGTCTGTCGTTTGTTGTCGTGAAGCTCTAAGCAACCAAAATCTCCCTTAGGCCTCTTTCTTGATTTTAGTTTAGAAAGTTTATAAAAATATCCAAGTCATCTCTATCTATATATAGGCAACACTTTTGGAAATTGTGTTACCTCCCCACGAGTTCTCAAAACTCCTAATTATTCTCTGTAACTACTTATATGCCTAATTCATCACTTCATGAGTGAAAACTAAAAATTATAAAAGTTTCTAACTAAGTTTCGTTTGGTTGCTAAAACACAAGTTTCTACATGATTTTACAAAATTACTAATTAGCCTACCAAATTAGTAGCGTGTTAATTCGTCCTCACAAGAATACTAAAATTAACAACAGAAATAAATTCTAAACCAGAAAACAATACAGATAGTGAAATACACAAGTAAGCATTTATTTTTAGATAAACATTTAAGGTATTCCACAATGAACGTCTCATACTAGGAGAGACTTCACAACATCTAAACACTCATTCAACACAGTATCAAATGGTTCTCTTACACAGACACCCAAATTAACTCGTGAGTCAAAACTCACTCACATAGGTGTCATAAGACACAACACATCACATTATCATGCATGACAATGTAATGAAATACAATAACACAAATACGGGTGTTATAACTCTGTCTTCCTTAAAAGAAGTTTGTCCCCAAACTTGTACCTCATGTATCAAATAGGTGCAGATACTGAGTACGCATCTCGTCCTCTATTTCCCATGTCATCTCTTCTGTTGTTTGGTTATGCCATAACACTTTCACCTTCGATATCACTTTATTTTGAAAGACTTGATCCTTCCGATCTAAAATCTCTACCGGATACGTAACATACGTCAAATCCCGCTGAATCTCATTCGGTGTCGGAGTCATCACTTGATCCCTATCTTCTGTCAAATGTTTCCATAACGATACATGAAACACGTTGTGACTTGAGCATACTCACTTTGCAAGTTCAACCGATACGCTATGGGTCCAACTCTCCCAATGATTTTGAAAGGTCCTACACACCCCGGGTTGAGTTTCCCATATCTCCCAAATCTAGTAATTTCCATTGAAGGTGACACCTTCAAGTAAACCCAATCTCCTACTTTAAATTCCAACGGTCACCTGCGCTTGTTGGCATAAATCTTGTACCTACTCTGAGCTGTCAGTAACCGTTATCGAATTACCTTTATCTTATCCGTCGTCTCTTGCACAATTTTCGGCCCTTCAATCATTCTTTCTCCAACTTTCGTCCAACTAATCGGTGAACAACATACACGACCATACAAAGCTTCATAAGGAGCCTTTCGAATACTAGACTGAAAATTGTTGTTATATGCGAACTCAATTAACGACAAGTGGTCTTCCCAATCACCCTAAAAATCAAGTACACATAAACGAAGCATATCTTCTAAAATCTGGATTACTCTTTCCGATTGACCATTGGTCTGAGGATGAAAGGCGGTACTGAAATGTAATTCGGTACCCATTACTTCTTGCAAGGCCCTCCAAAACTTCGATGTAAACCTACTATCTCTATCCAAAATAATGTAAACTGGGATACCATGTAGTCTCATAATCTATCAGATATATAACTTAGCTAAAGTCTTCGACTTAGTTGTTCGAAGTGGTAGGAAGTGCGACGACTTCGTCAAACGGTCAATGATCACTCAAATAATAGTATTCGATTTCTTAGACCTCGAAAACCCACTAACAAATTCGATTGTAATGTGTTCTCATTTCCACTCGGCTATTGGTAACAGTTGTAACAATCACGAAGGTACTTGGTGTTCGGCCTTCACTTATTAACAACTCGTACGATGTGAAACATAGCATGCTATTTCTCTCTTCATTCCCAACCACCAATAAACATGTCTCAAGTCTCTATACATCTTGGTGCTTCCCGGATGAACAGTGTACTTCATATTGTGTGCTTCCTCTAGGATGTTCCGTTTCAAATCTTTCTCATTAGGTAGACAAAGTCTACCCCCCAATCTCAAAACATTTTTTTCAAAAGCGAATCCCAGTTGCTTGCCCATTGGAATCTCATCACAAATCTTCTTCAAGGCCACATCTTGAAGTTGTTTCTCCGTGATCTAATGAATCAAGAGTGGTTGTGCCACAATCATCGACATCAAGCCTCCTTCAATCCTCGAAATCACTTCAAGTTCCAAATTCTCCATATCTTGAATCAATTCCCTCTCAAAAGTCAAATCTGAAGCTCCATTGGTTGGTGCTTTATGACTGATAGCATCAGCGACTACATTCGCCTTGCCCGGATGATACTGAATTGACAAATCATAATCTTTCATCAACTCTAACCATCTCATTTTTCTCATGTTCAAATCTCGTTATGTAAACAAGTACTTCAAACTCTTATTGTCACACCCCAACTCGCCTCGTGCAGATTAGGACACATGTAACAATGCTACAAGAGCCCAATTACATTAATTAGTTATGAAACACGCAAATTACTAAGAAGCACATGTGTTAAATGACATAAAAGAACTTTATGTTGACAAAAATAGCCTTAAGGGAAAAATTGACATTAATAAGATATAGCACATTTTATACCAAAAGTTAAGTCCTTGAGTTCCGGTTCCAACGCAAAAAACAGCGCACGAATCCAAATTTTCTAGAGTGAGTTATGTCTGTTTCCGTAAAGGTCGACAATGTAGCAAAATGGCCTGCGGATCGATTCTCCCCAAAACCGGATCGATCCAGATTTGATAGAACTTCATTTTTGGCCCTCCAGAAGTGCCGGATCGACCCGCTCAAGACCAGAATTGATCCGGATTTTGCAGCACGCATTCTGACAGTAAAAACCCCTGTTTAAACCAGTTTAAACATATCCAAAACATAATCAAACCTTATGGAACCTTGAATATTCATTCCAAGACCATTTAAAACACACTCAAACCTTTCTAAATACAAATTCAAACTCTTTCAAACATTCAAATCATGAGCATAACCTCATTTGGATCAAAGCAACCCATAGACACATCATTTTTGAATCAAATCAAGTTTTGAAGTTTTAAACTCTTGACAAAAGCTAATATCTCATGAAATCTTGTTGAAAATGAACCTAAGCTATAACTAACAACATAGAACATTAGAAAACCATATTTCCAAGCATTCCTAAGTATTACCAAGCATCTAAATCATAAACTCCAACTCTCTTGAATCAAATTAAGCATTCGAACTTAAGTTTTCATTTAACCAAGCAAGCATTTACATAAAACCTTCCGGCAAGAGAATCAAACTTTGCAAAACATTTGTTTACAAAAAGAACTTGACTAAAATATACAACCCATGTATCCGGACTTTTCGGAATGATCCAAACATACAACTTACACACAATCTAACCGTTCACATATAAATTTATATAAGTTTCTCCAAATTTACATTAAACACATGAGTCATAGGATTCCAAACTAATTCCCAATCTCTCTAACTCTACAACCACAAGTCAAGGCTTCAAGTCACAAGTTAAGGATCCCAAACCAGAAGTTATACCATATTACAAGTTAAAAACATAACTACAAGTCCCAAATCTCTCCCCCGTTCCCGAGCATGTTACTTTCTCTCCGGATATTGCTCCATACCTGCGGTGGTTGTTATTTACCACAACAGAAACAGAAAACGGTTTTCTTAAGCATTACGCTTAGTGAGTGATCTAAACATGATTGAATGCTTAACATGTGCAATACTATAGTTTAATACATAAATAATATCCATAATCGCCGAACCACTGGTTTAATGATTCATTCAGACCCGAAGACCTTCCCTTGGTCCCATGGCCACTTCTATTCCTTGGACTTTCGTCTTTATCTGATTCTTCTTCTTCGTCTCCCTTATTACTCCTAACTAATGAATCATTTTCCCGGTGTTCATTGATTACCACATAATCATATAAACATATAAGCACATAAACATGTAAGCACAATGATTTTCATATAATTAATATGCAACTCACAATTTTAAACACTCTTAGAATAGATTAGGCTAATCAAGTACGGCGGTGTAAGGCTAATCGCAAATGGTGTTCGTTATCTTCAACACTCTTGGAATAGATTAGGATGTCATCGATGAACACAATAACGAACTCATCTAAATAGTCTTTGAAACACAATTCATCAAGTCCATGAAAGCGGCTGGTGCGTTAGTCACTCCAAACGACATAACCAAAAATTCAAAGTGACCATATCGAGTTCTAAAAGTTGTCTTCTCAACATCTTCCTCCTTGATTTTCAACTGGTGGTATCCGGATCTCAAGTCAATCTTTGAAAATACCTAAACTCCTTGTAACTGATAAACAAGTTATCTGTTCGTGGCAACATATATTTGTTCTTGATAATCAACTTATTTAACTCTCGATAGTCGATACACATATGCATTGTCTCATCCTTCTTCTTCATAAACAAGACTAGAGCTCCCCAAGGCAAAATACTAGGTTGGATAAAACCCTTCTCAAGCAGCTCCTGTAACTGAACTTTTAATTCTACAAGTGCTATTTGATACGGTACTTTGGATACTGGTTGCGTGGTACTACTTTTATCGTGAACTCAAGCTCTTTTTCAATCAATACATCGGGTAACTCATCTGAAAAAACATCTAAAAATTCTCGAGCTACTAGAATGTCTTTAACTAGTGGTTCAAGAACTCGTGTGTCAACAATCGAACATAAAAAACTTGAACAACCTTTCTTCAACATCTTACTTGCTTGAATCGTCGATATCAAGTACGTCGGTACGATCACACCCTTACCTTGAAAAGTAAACTCTTCTTGACCTAACTGATAGAAACTAATTTGTTTCTGTTCACAATCAATTTTAGCTTGATTGACCAACAACTAATTCTTGCCCAAGATAACATCAAAATAGTTTACTTTTACCAGAATCAAATCGGCGTTCAAGGCCTTATCACCTATCTTAATCTCACATGACTTGAATATCGAAGAAGTTACTAATGGTTCACTAATAGGCAATGATATGCACAAATCATATCCTAATGGCTCAGACTTAATAGTTAAATGCTTAGCGAAATCACTAGACACAAATAAATGCATTGAACCAGAACCCATGAGTATACGTGCAGGATAAAAACAAATAGGAAGAATACCTAGTACAATAGTATCATTCGTATTCCCCGACCTGAGTTGGAAGTATCATCCTTGTTGTTGCTCGACTCCCTTCCCTTTATCCATTTGTTGTCCTGCCTTTGATCTATTCGGCATACTCGATGCCCCGGTACTCATTCCCGATTGTCTCTTACTCGAACAGTTCTTCACTATATGCCCCGATTGGCCACACTCAAAACATTTCCCCCTCATCTCTGGGTTGTAGCTCTTGGTGTTTGAGGTTGTGTTTGGTGTAGGCACATTTGAATTCAAAGGACAATTCTTGGATATGTGCCTAGTTGCTTGCAAAGGTAACATGTGCTCAACAAATGGCAAGTACCCTTGTGTCGCATATTACATGTCAGGCACAACGATCCCAAGTCTCCGACGAACATACTCCCTCCTTGACTACCCACATATAATCCTGAACTGTACGTAAATGGTTTCTTCGCATTCTCTTGACCCTTGCTCTTATTGTCATTGGCTCTCTTCCCATATTATCATTGTCGATATCAATCGACACTTTTCTCAGCGATACGGGCAGCTTCTTCTACTAGAGAAACGGCCGAGTGTTGTAACATGCCAACACGGCTATGGATATTCTCCTCAAGCCCTTCCTCAAACTTACAAGCTTTATCCTCATTAGTCAGAATCGTAGTTTTCCCAAAACGCAGCAAAGCATTATACAGAGACATACTTACCCACAGTCATATCTCCCTAAACTAAACTCACAAACTCTTGACGTTTCTGAGTATGCGCTGATCGCAAAAAGAATCACTTGTTGAACTCATCCTTAAATGCTTCCCACGTAATTGGCTTCCCTTGTTCGAGTACATTATTCCACCAATCTAATGCTTCCTCCATCAATGTATCCGATGCACAAAGAATTCTCTTCGTCGGTACATATCACAGTATGGAAAATGTCTTTCCATGTCCATCATCCAATGACCGGCCAAGTTTATGACAATTTGTCCATGGTACAGGGTTGGTTTCCGTTTATGGAATTATTCCACGTTCATGTGTTGAGGTCGCGGTACTGGTGGGACCTGAATGTTCATCTGATCTTATTCACTTACAGCTTGAACAAAACTTTCCACCATATTCACTATTTGATCCATTCGCGACTGCGGTGACAACTCTCTTATCGGATCAATCATGTCGTTTCAAATGTTCACCCTATTGAGTGTAATGCATAATGACTATGCATGCTATGCCACAAGATTTATATATATGTGCACAGTTCATCATCACAAATAATAGATGCAAACTTCTGAAGCATCCCTATAATGATAACAATATTATCGTCATAAACATACACTCCGTTCAACATCACTTAGCATATCACGTCACTCGTTTCCAAGGCTCTAAACTAAAGCTCTGATACCACTAAATGTCACAGCCCGGTCCCACAATAGTAGAATCGGAGCTAGTGGCACACCACCGAGATTACTCTAATTCATTAACGTAAAAATAGCAGTGGAATAAACAAGAGTACAAATCCAAAAATTCAAGTTATAAAAAGAATTCTCCGTTTGAAACACTTAAAGAAAACAAACCATTTTGAAAACAGTAGTCCAGTCAACTGATCAGGTATCCGGTCGACTAGAAATGCAAGATACAGAGAGTTCCAAGTTCCAGCAGCCTGTTCAGTCAACTGACTCCCATGTCCAGGGCCGGCCTTGAGTTTTCGGGGGCCTTAGGCGAGCTTCTAAAATAGGGCCCTCTATTTATTAGCACAAAGTATTTAACTAAAATACGATACAAAAAATAACCTTGCATACAATTAGCTTTAGAGCAATCCATTTTACAACAAGGTAAAAAGTATTCTAACCTATCACCTATACATTACCATTCTTGCATTTTTAGCAGCAAAACAAAGCATTTAACTAAAATGTGATACAAAAATAACCTAGCATACACTTAGCTTAGAGCAATCCACTTTACAAGAAGGCAAAAAGTATTTTAACCTATCACCTGAACATTACCCTTCTCGCATTCTTAGCCGCAAAATTACTAATTAAACTAGTATAATCGAGCTTTTCTATCATATCCTTTTCAATAGATAACATGGCCAGTCCATTCAATCTTTCTTGTGATATAGTTGAACGTAGATACTATTTGATCAACATCAACTTTGAGAAGCTTCTTTCTGCAGATGCAACTGTAATTTGTATAGTCAAGAGTATTCTATAAGAAATCCATGCATTTGGGAAATATCCTTCCATTGCTTTCAAATAATTAAGCACTTCAATTGACTTTTTTATTTTGTTTGGTATAACTTCTTTCAAGACCTTCAATTATGAAAATAAATCGCTTCCATCAATATCTGAATGCAAGTCATGTTTTAGAAAACTTTCAAGGTTGGTACAATAAGTCTTGAAACTATCACCATCCATAGATTTCAACTTCTCCAAATCAAACAAAAAGCTAAAAGTTTCTTCATATGCATGAAATTGTTCAAACCTACTCTTAAGTAAAGAAAGAGCTTGATCAACTATGTATAGGAAGTAACTGACTCGAAAGGATTCCTCGGGTAATTGAATTATTCCTCGGGTAATTGAATTACCTCTTCACTAACATTTTCATCAAATTGTTTTTTCCTACGAATTACTCGTTTTTCACAAAATATTGGCTCAATCTCCATTATAGTGGCAACTTCTTTAGCTTCAATCATGGCATCTTGAAACCCAGTTTCTCTATAACTTTCTAAGTAGGAAATGAGTCCTTTTAATTGATCCAGAGCAACATCCATATGCATATCCTCAATTTGAAGGGTCTTACTAACAAGATTAATAGCAAACAATAGATTATGCCATATTATCATGCCAAGCAAGAATTTAAAATTCTCAATTTCATATGTTGCAAGAGACTCAGCTTCACTCTTTGTTTTGGGATCTTCACTAGTACTTGCCAAGTGAACCAAAGCATCTCTTATTTGTGGAGCTTGATAACGTAATGCTTTAACACTTTCAACCCGACTTTCCCAACGTGTTCGTGACAATGACTTAAGAGTGAGACCACCAACATGATCTTTGAAAACTTTCCATCTTTTCGTACAAGATGAAAACATTGCATATATTCTTTCAACAACTCCAAAGAAAGATATAGCTTTTGAACAAGAGTTGGCCATATCACATAGCGCAAGGTTAAGACTATGACAACCACATAGAGTATAGAACACTCTAGGATTGATTTCTAATAGCCTACTTTGTACACCCCTATGTTTTCCCTTCATATTAAATCCATTGTCATATCCTTGTCCCCTCACATCACCAATGTCAAGTTGAAAAGTGTTCAATACCTCTTTAAGCTCATTAAATAGTCAAAGCCCTGATGTGTCATGCACTTTTAAGAACTCTAAAAAGAACTCTTCCACTTTTATCAGTCTCGTTGAAACATCTATACATCGAATTACAAGAGTCATTTGTTCTTCATGACTTACATTTGGTGTACAGTCTAGTATACTTGAAAAGTACTTTGCTCCTTTGATCTTTCTAACAATTGTACCTTTAATCTCACTTTCCAACATTACTATCAATTCATTTTGGATTTTGTGGCCAAGATAGTGATAATGAACCTCACGCTTGTCAATACGTCGCATATGCTCTTGCATTACAGTATCAAATTCAGCAATCATTTCAATGAGGCTTAAAAAAATTCTATTATTTTCTTGATAAACCTTTTCATTGTCTCCACGAAATGCTAAATTATTCTTAGCAAGCGTTTTCACCACAACAAGTATCCTCACTAATACTTGTCTCCAATGTTCTTTCTCTTTGTTAATTTTCTATTGTGCACTTTTATCAATTGTTTTATTCTTTTCCATTCTCATATATAATTCAATCCACATGTTTATGCAAGTAATGTGTTCATTACTAGTTTCATGAGTTTAAAGCTTATGAGCAAGATGTTTCCAATCATTAAATCCTTCATTCACCAAATGTGTATCGTTTCTTTCTTTCTTAAACAACTTACAACAAAAGCAAAACACCTTGTTCCCAATAACCGAGTAGATTAGCCATTTTCTCTCATGCCTTTCTTTGTTTGGTAAATGTCTAATGTAATGTACGGAAGAGAAATGTCTTTTACCTTCATCTTTTGGATACTGAAAATGGATATCACAATCTCTTACAGGACCTCGTTCTACTAGTATGTCCCTCATTGCTTGATCAACATTGCCCCAATTTATGGGATCATATAAGTTTGAAGATGCAAATTCTTCTCCCCGATGTTCATTTCGCTCATTCACAAATTCTTCATATTCTTCATTACAATTCTCGGCCCGAAGTTCCTCTTCCTCATTCACTATTGCGATGGTTGGAACTTCATTTGTACCTTCTTCATTACAATTCTCGGCCTGAAGTTCCTCTTCCTCATTCACTACTTCGACGGTTGGAACTTCATTTGGACCTTCAATTGGAACTTCATTCTCTATTTGTCTACTAAAAAATTTATTAAGTGCTCTGACTTGAGATTGAATCAGTCCTTCTAACTTTTGTTTTTTTATTTCTTTTCTCATATCTAGAAACATACTTCCTAGGAGGCATGTCCACAACCAATAACCAATCCTACACCAATTAAGAAACCATAAGCTAGACCTTAAATAACCATAAGTTTAAGCTAGATATTCAAACAAATAGTTGAGATGCACACAAAAAAAAAACCTGAAATTAATGAAATAAAGAGAAAAAATCAGCCCAAAACTAGTTCAAATAAACACAACTAACAACTTCATAACTAAAATTACTTCTAAAAAAAAATAAAAATCAACAATTAAATATTCAAATCCACAAGCCATCTAATGAAACCCAACAAACAATTGAATTACTGGAGCAATGGTCAAGACTCAAAGTTAAAATGAGAGAGAGAGAGAGAGAGAGAGAGAGAGAGAGAGAGATTACCGAAGACGGAGAGCCAGAGACGAACCAAGCTTTTTAGTTGGGCTGGGAATGCTTTTGATATGCCAGTCCGTATAGATTGCTCATTGCTGATGGGAAGGGGTCTGGAGTTTGAAGGTTTTTTTTTTGTTGGGAATGAAAATTTGGTTTGGTTTGGGGGCATCAATATATAGGAATATAGCCTATATAGGAATAGATACACATATGTACAGTATCTTAGGAGAGTGGTATTTTACCTTCAGAAGTTTAGTATGTATTTTAGCTTTCGGCTTTTTCTGTTGGGCTGGAAAATGCATTTGAGTTGGTCTAATACTAGAAGTAGATAATTAGAAAATTGGGGCCCTTAAAATGTTAAGAGAATTGGGGACCCTAGGCATTAGTCTATGTGGCCTTTGCCCAGGGCTGGGCCTGCCCATGTCTAGTCGATTGGGGTGTTTAACTTACAGTGGACTGGTACTGTCCGGTCGATTGAACTCTAGCTTGGATAAAAAGATTTGATTATGATTCACCATCAAGTTGACTGTGTCGGGGGACCAGTCGACTATTATTTCCAATAACTGATGCAGTGTCTATTTATACACAGGGATCCAGATGACTGGACCTGGTTTAGTCGACTGGTTTACCTTGCAGTAGCCCAAATTGTAGAAAATCCCACCCTCGAGCTTGACAACACTTAACCATGAGCTCATGACCAAATTCCAAACTATCATAAAACATACCAAACATATTATTTTACTCATTCAAACATGTACCAAACTCATAAGATCCAAATCCTATTATAGAACCAAGTCTCAAACACTTTAAATAAACATTCTATCATGGGTGGACCTACATTGACCCTAGGGGTGGCACAGGCCCCCCTGAATTTTTGAAAATTGTAAAACTATATGTAATAATTTATAGATTTTAGAAATAGGCCCTCCAAAATTTCACACAAGCCCCTCCTGGAATTCTGAAAATTCTAGATTTACATGTAATATTTTACAACTTTAGACACAGGCCCCTTGCATTTGTGAAATTTTTAGACTTACATATAATATTTTACAAGGTTTAGATATAGGCCCCCTATTACATGATTTACCCCAAATTAGGGGTGTTAAACAAATTCTACTAACAATTCTACTATTTTACACATAATTATATATAGGTAGACCCAAAAAAATTTACCTCGGGGGCGCTGCCCCCGAACCCCCGTATAATCTAGGCCCCCATTGACCAAAAATCCTGGGTTTGCCCCTGCATTCTATTACAAAAAAACTATGAGTTAGGCTTTCAAGTTGCCTTCTAAGTGAACTCCCAATCCTACGTGCTCACATCTCCTAATTCCTCGCCGGCATTAACACCTGAAAAATGGTTATTTGAATAACCACACATATTCGATTTATTTAAGCTAACGATTAGTGAATAAATAACAAATACACACGAATGATAAACATGCTCGCATTCACATCTTTGCATTTCATGCTAGTCTCCGGAGTCTCACGTGTACGTTCCATACTCCTAATCCGCGACTCCTCGTCAATAAGTTCTCGCGAAAAGGTAAGACCCACGTTTCTTTTCTTCAAATGTGCGACCTTAATGGCTATATCGGCTCGACAAGATGGCTTGGTACCATAAACTTTTTTAACCCAAATAACAACTCAACATGCTCAAATATATTTCACCGTACATTTGACATAATCAAACATATCACCGTGCTATTGGGCCTACTTAGCAATATAATCGCCCAATATGAACTACACAATATATATCTATAAACTAACACATGCTTTTCATACAAAACATGAATACATGTCAAGAAATCATTCCAAAACACATAGTTGAAGCACTCACCTTCGATTAACGCTCTTAAAATTCGATCCAAAGAAAATTCAATTACAAAGATCGTGCAGTAATCCGTCTAGTACAATTCTTATCGATCAAAAATCCAATTATCATCTTTTTATGAAAATTATAGAAAATGAGTTTTCGAAAAACTTAGCCGAACAAGACCTAACATATATCAAAACGAAGCTCTTACCTCTAGGAGCTCGAATATGAAATATAGAAGAAAACAAATGGGCAGAAGTCCGTCGTTTGTCGTCGTGAAGCTCTAAGCAACCAAAATCTCCCTTTGGCCTCTTTCTTGTTTTTAGGTTAGAAAGTTTATAAAAATATCCAAGTCATCTCTATCTATATATAGGCAACAGTTTCAAAATTTGTGTTTACCTCCCCACGAGTTCTCAAACTCCTAATTATTCTCCATAACTACTTACACGCCTAATTCATCACTTCACAAGTGAAAACTAAAACGCAAGTTTCCGACTAAGTTTCATCTGGTTGCTAAAACGCAAGTTTCCACATGATTTGACGAAATTGCTAATTAGCCTACCAAATTAGTAGCTTGTTAATTCGTCCTCACAAGGATACTAAAATTAACAACAGAATAAATTCTAAACCAGAAAATAATACAGATAGTGAAATACACAAGAAAACAATTATTTTCAGATAAACATTTAAGGTATGCTACAATGAACGTCTCATACTCAGAGAGACTTCACAACATCTAAACACTCATTCAACACAGTCTCAAAGGGTTCTCTTATACAGACACCCAAATCAACTCGTGAGTCAAAACTCACTCACACTGGTGTCATAAAACACAATACATCACATTATCATGCATGACAATGTAATGAAATGCAATAACACAAATACGAGTGTTATAATATCTTATGATAGAATGTTGAATAAAGTATAGTGGGATTATTAGTTAATTTATTAATGTTAATTTTCCATCACTTAGGTTGACTTCTCATGATTGGGATATGGCATTTGAATTTCATGGATTTTTAGAGGTATTTTACAAGGCTACAAATAATCTTTATGGTGTTTAGTATTCCACTTCTTGTTTAGCTCTTGTGGAATTACTTAATATGTCTCATGCATTTAATTATTATAAACAAAAAAAATTCTATTTTTATTGAGATTTGCAAGGATATGAAAAAAAAAGTTTTAAAAATATTGGTTTGAACTTCTACCTATATTTTACTTATTTGCAATCTTGGATCCTAGACTCAATTTTGATGGTGTTTGTGAAGTGGTTAAATAAATATCTGAATTGTTGGAAGGACCATAAGGTGAGCCTAGTCTAGAAATAATTATTTTGAAATGGAAAATAATTTGGAAACTTTATATCATATTTACCATGAAAAATATGCAAATAAAGAAAATACTACTTCTACTCCTACTATTGAGTTAAGCTCGGGAGCGTCAAGTTGTTATTATGCGAGCCAGTTTCTCAGTCGAAATAAACAAAATGGTCCTACTCAATCACTTATAAGTAGTTTTAACATCCTTGGTCAATTAAATGCATATAGAGAAATCGAGTGGGACAACCAATTAACTCCCAAGAAAATGATAAATTTGGATCTTTTGACATGGTGGAAAGAACATGTAAGGGCTTTCCCTGTTCTTTGCATCATGGCTCGTGATTTACTAACTACTCTGGCTTCTACAGTTGTATCGGAGTCTGCTTTTAGTATAGGTGGAAGGGTGCTAGAGGAAAGGAGGAGCAGATTATCTCCTCATATGCTTGACTACTTGATGTGCTTGAAGGATTGGCAGGCTGCACAATATCGAACTCAAGACCAAAAAGATTAATTTGTTGAAGATTTCGAAAAATTGAATGTTACTGAAGAAATTGAAGAATGAAGATCAACCATTTTCAAACAAATGTAATACTCTTGGCATAAACTGTGAACGACTTAAAAAAAATCAATTCTTTAAAATGTAAGCTTAACCTTTTGATATTATGAATTAATGTAATCTTTAGTTTTTAATAGAATTTAATTTTGGGTGAATTAGATAAAAGGACATTCTATTGTAAATATGTTGATTTAAGGATAAATTAAAAAATACATTCATTTAAGTCTTTCAAAAAAAATTTGGACACATAAACCCTCCCAAGCTTGCCCAGGCCATACGCGCGCCACATGCAACCATATACCAACTCCAACGGTAATAAATATTTGAATTCAGCCAAAGAACACGCACGCCACGTGCATGCCAAGCTTCCCCTCCACTCATACCGTCTGAGTATGCATACAATAGCAGGGCCCATTTCTATTTTTTTTTTATCTTTAAACCTCATAACTTTTGATCTACAACTCCAATTTTAAAAAAATTTATACTTTTGGAATCATGTTGACGAGACCTATAAAACTAGTACCATTGTTGATATGTTTTGGGGGAAAAAACATAGAATTTTACATGCCTTCGTGATAAAAGTTTCACCACTTTTTGAATGTGGGGAAATTTCACCACCACTATACACTGTTTTGAGCACATTTTAAAATAGTGGAGAAATTTTACCGCTATACACTATTTTGAGGACATTTTAAAATAGTGGTAAAATTTTACCGCTATACACTATTTTGAGGACATTTTAAAATAGTGGTGAAATTTTACAACTTTTAATTCTGGATGTCAAAGCTTGTGAAATTTATGAATTTTTTCACCATAATAATAATTTTACCACTGTTCACCACAATCATAATTTGGGTTTTTGATTTGTCTAAGGTGCAGTTGGGTATCATGGTGTTATAACACTGTTTTGTGGTTTTGTCAAGCATGGGATTCCTATTTCACATCACTTTTTCTTTTCACAAATTGCACATAGCTAGTTGTGTGAAATTTCACAAAGCTAGTTATGTGAAATTTCACATCACTTTTTCTTTTCATAAATTTCACGAAAAAAATAAAAATAAAAATAAAATCATAGTGGTGAAAATTCTCCATATTCAAAAGTGGTGAAATTTGTGGAGAATTTTCACCAGTATTTTCAGGAACAATGACGTTAAGGCATACAAAAAAAAATTGCTCAAAATATATCAAAAATGGTACTAGTTTTGTAGCTCTTATCGACACGATTCCAACGGTATAAATTTTGCACAAAGCAAGTTGTACATCAAAAGTTTCGGAGGTTTAAAGTTTGAAAAACAATTTCGAAATAGGAATTGGTATGGTGTAGCACTCACACCAAGCAAATGCTTAATTTTCTTTGCCGTGCGTGTGTGGACACTCGGGGTTCCGCTTTTCTTTTGTTTTGAAACTGGTTTGAAAGGAAAGAATGAAGGTCTGTTGAAAATAGATACAGAGTCGCCACTTAGTCTTTAGGGAATCAAGAAACACAATTTGACTCACCCAAACGGATAAAGGGCAATGACCTTTCATAACCAAGGAGCCTTTGTCACGACTAAAACACCCTCAACTCGCCCCGTCTCTTGACGGGCCTCAATTAGTATCCAAATAATCATCTTATACTTTGTTTGGTTCGACAGTTAATATTTATGATAGGTATATTACATCACATAAGAAACATGAAAATAGAAGATCTAAAGATAAGATATCATTCATAAGATCTAAGCCAAGTATCACACAATACAAAGTGAAAGATCACACGAACAAATCTAGGAAAAATCGTCTAATCACATATCAAGTAATAAAGTTTTCCTAATCTAAGGGGACATGAATTGTTCTTGAAATAAATTAATCAAAGAAATCAAAAAATGCTTAGCAAGCTAATATGATGCATGTTAATCTTTGAGAAAAGAAGACCTCTCAATCCCCGGGACAGATGAGAAAGGAAGAATTAATCGAGGGGGGGGGGGGGGGGGGGTGAACGTATGATCTAGTTCATTCCTTATAATCTTCTTAGATTAGAGATCACAAAAAACCCCAAATCTTGCATGAACGCAATGCATGATCCTAGGATGTGCAAAGGTTGTTGTGTATTTGTGTAGGTGGACTTTCTAAAGTGACTTATAAGTCAAAAAAGATGAATGAATGCATGGAGGAAATCATCATGGGATATGTACAAAAACTTCATCTTCTACACTCCAGGTAAGTGAAATTGGTTGAAAGTGTGAATTGGAGTTTTTGAATTCATTACTTAGAATCTGGAAATTAAGAGATTAAAGTTGTAATTTATATTTTAGAACTTGCTTAAATGCTCCTTGATATGTATATATGGTGTGGTATGAAGTTTTTCATGTTAAACTTGAATTTTGAGCAAATTTGCAAAATGTGTTTTTATGGTTTGGTAGAAATTCGAAAATTGGGGATTTGTGGGGTTGATTTTGATAGTGAATATGTATTCTATATGCTTTGGGTGATATGTATACCATGTATGGCAAGTTTTGCTTGAGTATTGTTGATTTTGCAATTGTTGGGGTGTTGAAATTTAAGGGTTTTCAATAAATTCAAAAATTGAATTCTTTTTTTTTTTTTGGTTTTTGATTTTGATGTTTTTGGTGTTGAGAGTATGTTATTAATGTCTTGAAACACTCCTAGTTAAAGTCTTGAAAGGATTGAGTTGGGTTTGAGGTGGTAACTGAAGGAAAAAGTGGTTTAAAGTTAGAGTTTAAACGCGCAGCGGAAATTCGTTAACTTATAAAACTTTTGGTACTCCAGGATCTACTACTTGTCAATTCCATAGATGCGTACAAGGGGTGCAAGAATTATACCTTAGTGTCTTGAACCCAATTCTGAAACTTCAACTTCCAGCAGCCTCCACTAGATGATCTTCACCCTTATGACTCCTGCGGATGCCTGCCGGAAAGACTAGGGTTGGTGGGAACCCTAATAGAGAGGATAAGAAGGTTTTGGGAAGACTATGATAGTTTCTGCAGCTTCTGCGTATAAAAACGACGATCATATACTTCCAGAACGCAGCTGCCCTATTTATAGATTTCCAGAACCGACCTAGACTTCGATCGATCGAAGTGACTTCGATCGATCGAACCTTCGATCGATCGAACCATTCTCGATCGATCGAACCTGCTGACTTCAATCGATCGAACATACTTCGATCGATCGAACTTATCTTAACAGCTTCCTCAAGTGTCTTTCCAAGCATCCTAGCGGAGCTAAGAGTGGGACCTCCTAGGCTCTTTATTGTTGGCTCAGACCAGTTTGTTAATTACCATGACCAAACTCTTTGATCAGCAAACTAACTAACTGGTCAGTTAACGTTTATTCCACTATAAAACGATAACTGAACTCCAACGCAAAAGAACATATCCGAAGCGATAACTAGACTTGTATGGTGTACTAATGTCCCTCTACCGTCAGCATTCGTAATCATATTCAGGTAGTCGGATAACTGTTACTGTCAACCTGAATCATGATTACTTCTTGTATTCCTTGAGTCCCATTCACTACTCATGATTACCAAACATGTTGATAACTCTTATCAACAAGACCGCAGTACTCAGTAATCAACTTGGTGACATTCTCAAGGGAATGCTTACTCTGAATCAGAGGGTAGATTCTATCTTGACAATATATGTTCACAACCCTATGGACATGACATACCCAAGATACCCAGGTGTTGATCTTCTATAGACCTCACTGATTGGTAAGTCAAAGCAGCCATATCCACAGTCTGTGTTCATAATCATCTCAAGATTGAGAACACGTACCTTATACAAGTTATGAGTTCCTATTGACTGTTGACAGCCTTAAGCGTCAATAGGAAAGCTCAGGTCCGTCAATGCACTATAAGCACTAGCATATCAACTAAGAGCTACACTCTAGTGATTGAGATTAATCACTCCATCCAATGGTAGTTAATTATGCTACAGTGTAGACCTGATGAGGTATCCAGTCTCATCATCCACTGTGACATATTCTAAGTATCAAAGAATAGTAATTCGTATCTCACTTGTGTGTATCTCATACACACACGAATTGCTTACTTTGATACTTAAGGATAAAACAATCATCTCATGAAAGAAACATACACAACGAAATGTAAAGCTGATATCCATATATTATAATGCTAATGTCTCATACATAAAGTAATGGTTTGAGGGCACAAACCCAACAAACTCCCACTTGCACTCACAACCATTCAGAACTACATCTAAGACCTAGACTATCTAGATGACGATCAAAGACCTTCTGTGGTAAGGCCTTTGTAAACGGATCAGCAAGATTGTCAGTGGTGGCAATCTTGGTGACAGTCACATCTCCACGTTGAACTATATCTCGGATTAGGTGATATTTCCGCTCTACGTGCTTTCCCTTCCCGTGGTTCCTTGGCTCCTTGGACTGAGCCACTGCCCCACTATTATCGCAGTATAGCGTAATAGGTGACAGCGACGCTGGTACCACCTCGAGTTCCATAAGGAACTTCTTGAGCCAAACAGCTTCCTTTGCGGTTTCACAAGCAGCCACATACTCAGCTTCTGTAGTTGAGTCTGCAATGCATTTCTGCTTAATGCTCCTCCAACTAACAGCACCACCTCCCAAGGTAAAGAGATGTCCGGATGTCGACTTTCTCGAATCTTTATCTGACATAAAGTCCGAGTCAGTGTATCCTACTGGAATTAACTCACTACCGCCGTACATAAGCATGTAATCTTTAGTTCTTCTCAAGTACTTAAGAATGTGCTTAACGGTTGTCCAGTGCTCTGGACCAGGATTCGATTGATACCTGCTAACCATGCCAACGGCAAAGCAGATATCTGGTCTAGTGCATAACATCGCATACATGAGACTTCCCACTGCCGAGGCATAGGGAATTCCTGCCATGCGATTCCTCTCCTCTTGTGTCTTTGGACACTGGTCCTTGGAGAACGCTAAACCATGCCTGAAAGGTAACAAACCTTTCTTCGAATTATCCATTGAAAACCTAGTTAGCACTTTCTCGATATAACCAGCTTGAGATAATCCCATTATCTTTCGCTTGCGATCCCGAAAGAGCTTTATCCCAAGAATATAGCTCGCCTCTCCTAGATCCTTCATATCGAAAGTACTAGCTAGCCAAACCTTGACCGTTGACAGCGCCGCTTCATCATTCCCAATGAGTAGAATGTCGTCAACGTAAAGCACAAGAAAAGCCACTACTTTCCCTTCACATTTCTTGTATACACAAGGCTCATCCAGATTCTGTATGAAACCAAACGACTTGACCGCTTGGTCAAATCGGATGTTCCAACTTCTGGATGCCTGCTTAAGCCCATAAATGGACTTTTGCAACTTGCATACCAAGTTACCTTTCCGACCAGCTATGAACCCTTCTGGTTGTTGCATATAGATGTCCTCCTCAAGATTGCCATTCAAGAATGCAGTCTTGACGTCCATCTGCCAGATTTCATAATCTAGGCATGCAGCAATGGATAAGAGTATTCTGATGGACTTGAGCATGGCTACCGGCGAGAAGGTTTCCTCATAGTCAATGCCCTCCCTCTGAGTATAGCCTTTCGCCACAAGCCTTGCCTTAAAGGTCTCAACCTTTCCATCAGATCCTCTTTTCCTCTTATAGACCCACTTGCAGCCAATGGGTTTAATATTGGCTGGAAGTTCTACAAGATCCCAGACCTGATTGGAATCCATAGATTCCAATTCAGCCTTCATAGCTTTAATCCAATGAGCTGAATCAACATCAGCCATTGCCTCTTCGTAAGTGGTAGGATCAGATTCAGATTCTATGGAGACAGCTTCAAAAACTTCTCCTAAGAACATGTATCTATCAGGCTGGCTGATAATCCTCCCACTACGACGAGGTACCGGTGCGGAAATGGTTGAAGAAGTGGTATTTTCTTGATTTTCATCGTTATCAACTACGGGTTGGACTGAGGGCTCTCCTTCTATCTCTCTAAGATCTATCCTTCCCTTAGGTTTATGGTTCATGATATAATCATCCTCCAAGAAAACAGCATTTGTACTAACAAACACTTTCTGTTCTCTTGGATCATAAAAATACCATCCATAAGTACCCTTTGGATACCCTACAAAGTAACATACTTCCGATCTAGAATCCAACTTGCTCATCTTTCCTTTAAGCACATGTGCCGGACACCCCCATATCCGGAGATGTTGCAAAGAAGGCTTGCGCCCAATCCACATCTCTCGTGGTGTCCTGGGAACAGATTTGCTTGGTACTAGATTTAGTATGTATGCAGCGGTTTCCAAAGCATAACCCCAAAGGAATAATGGCAACTCTGAATAACTCATCATCGACCTAGTCATGTCTAAAAGAGTCCGATTCCTTCTCTCCGCTACACCGTTCTGCTGAGGCGTACCAGGTGCAGTCAACTGTGACAGAATCCCATTCTGTACGAGGTGATCAATAAACTCATTAGAGAGGTACTCGCCACCTCGATCAGATCGAATGGCCTTGATATGTGTGCCCGATTGCTTCTCCACTTCAGCCCTAAACTCTTTGAACTTTTCAAAGGCTTCAGACTTGTGCTGCATTAGGTACACATATCCATACCTAGAGTGGTCATCGGTAAATGTTATGAAATACTCATAACCACCCCTTGCTCTAATATTTATTGGTCCACACACATCAGTATGAACTAATTCCAACAATGCATTGGTCCTATTGCCCTTTGCAGGAAAGGGCCTTTTGGTCATCTTACCCTCCAAACAAGACTCGCAGACTTCCATTGGTTCGAGAACCAAATCGCCTAAGACCCCTTCTTTGACTAGTCTGCCAATCCTATTCAGATTGATATGGCCAAGCCTCATATGCCAAAGCCTTGTTGGATTAGTGGAAGGTTCATTTCTTTTAGATGGTAAAGTTACCACTGAGTTATTAAGTTCCAAACAAGAATCTTTTGAAATATTGGGAGTAATCACATACAAACCATTTGATTTAACACCAGAACAAATAAAAGAACTATTTCTTTTAATCACAACTTCAGTTCCAAAATGAAAGGAATAACCATTATTCGTTAAATTAGAAACTGAAATTAAATTACGTCTCATTAAAGGGACGTAAAGTACATCTGATAAAATCAAAACTTTATTGTCTGAAAATTCTAAAACTATGACTCCTATAGCAACCGCAGATACGGTTGCGCTAGAACCTAGAGTAAGCACGATCTCCCCATCACTGCATTTCCTGGTTGATCTGAACCCCTGCAATGAATTACAGATATGGTTAGTCGCACCAGAATCAATGCACCAAGTGTTTGAAGTATCCGTAATAAAACTTACTTCAATCACATGTGATTCAATCATACCTTGAACTCTTGTAGCTAAGAATTCTGGACAGTTCCTCTTCCAGTGGCCCTTCTCACCGCATTGGAAACACTTTCCTTTGCCTTGGCCACCCACCTTCCCTTTGCCCTTACCTTTTCCCTTAGATTTTGCAATCTTAGGGACCGGTCCAACACTTGAACCACCAGTGCCAGCCTTCTTCTTTCCTTTCTTACCTTTCGGTGTAGATCGGGAAGAAGAAGCGCTTTTCTCAACGTTTAAAACGCTGCCCCCAGGTTTGATCACCCCTTCTGCTGCCAGTAAAGAACTCATTAATTCGCTCATTGAAAAATCCATTTGATTCATATTATAGTTAAGTTTGAATTGAGCGAATGATGGCGACAGCGAGTTGAGGATCATATCAACTTGGGTCTGTGCATCGATGTTGGCTCCCAAGGTCTCCAGTTCGTTTAAATAACCAATCATTTTTAAAACATGTTCTTTGACTGGAGTACCTTCCGACATCTTTGCACTCATTATCTTCTGCATGGCTACCTGTCTGGCAGGCCTGCCATGCTCCCCAAACATCTTTTTCAGGGATGTGATAATGTCACTGACAGAATCGTTCGATTGGAATTGGTGTTGTAACACACCAGCCATTGAGGCCAGAATGTAACAACGGGCCATTCCATTCGACTTCTTCCATTTGTCGAACTCGCGTCTGGCAGCTGCCGAAGCATTTGCCGCGGGTTCTTCAGGGCTTGGGGTGGTGAGGACATATATGTGATCCTCCGCAGTTAAAACGATGTCAATGTTACGTTTCCATTCAATGTAGTTATTTCCAGTTAACTTGTTTTGAGTGAGTATGGTGGCAAGTGGACTAAATGCAGATCCAGACATTTTGATTACTGAAAATCAAACAAACAAAATAAATATGGATATCAGAATTGACAGTTTGAAATAAAAGAATCCTTAAAACTCTTATTAAAAAACAAAGTCGCCGGAATATCGAAACGAAAGAATAAAGCCTCCGTGTGGTGGTCAATGTTCGATCTTTCGATTTATCATGACTTATCCGCTATGCAACTCTTGCAAAATAGCCATGACTCCCGAACCTATTTGATCTCTAAGTTTCTGAATAATGCCCCGTGTGGGATCCCTTATCCATAGCTTAGCTAGTGTGTACCATTAACTTGGATCCAATCACAACCGTCTCAAGTAGCGCCTCCGTGTGGCGGTCACCCTCTAACACGTCTGATTGATCCTATCCATAGGAAGTTCACATCTAGTAACCAATGAGCAATGTACCCTCCGTATGGAATGATCACCCCTGGCGAGGTGACACAGAATACACTACTCATCTTACAATGAACCGTTAATGGAAGATCGTGGGTGTTATTTGATAAGACCCTCTCCCACTAGATTTAGTAAATTAAGGATTTTGCTTTTGAAAAATGTTTCCACACACTACCCATAAACATCCAATGTTTACTAATGTGTTGAAAAACGGTTTTTGAATTTTATTTTAGAAAACTTGTTTTAAGTGCATGCAACAATGTATTATACGCCAATCACAAAACAAGCACATAAAACAAAAAACTAAAATGAAATATAGGCATTCAAACAATGCCTCTATCTCCCATGGCTCTATTTCCATAGATCCACCTTCTTGGTTTGGTCGCCTCCGGCTCCATCTTTATGGAATTTCTAATTCTATTACATTGGACCTATGCTTCTTTTGAAGCTTACAATTTATCTAGAAAAAGGAAATAGCAAAAAGGAAATAAAAGGCTAGGGAAACCGGTACGACTTTCCTTTTCGTAGGATTGAAGCCGCAGCGCCCTTTACATACGCCTTAAAACCAAACCATTAATAAATTACAACATGCACCAATCTCAAACAATTTAAATATAAATATTTAAACGACTTGGTGCCATGGGAGATAGCGACTAATTTTGCTGCAAAAGGGTTAGTCGTACAAGCATCCACACATACATAACAAATATATGTAACTATTGGAACACTTAATTGATTCACACAGTATATAAACACTTTACATACTGAATTAGAACTTAAAACAGCATCTTACTTCTCTGTCACAGTTCGATCGATCGAAGACCGTTCGATCGCTCGAACCTTCGATCGATTGAACACTGTTCAATCGCTTGAACATTCTGTTTCACAGAATGATTTAAAAATTTTACAGAAATAATTTAAGATTAAAGTATAATTTAAAAAAAAACTTTTACAACTGTGAACAGAACACCTGGACAGAGAATCTGTCTCGATCGATCGAACACTGTTCGATCGATCGAACACCAGAAGGCTTCGATCGATCGAAACGAGTTCGATCGATTGAGAACAGAATGTTCGATCGATCGAAACAAGTTCGATCGATCGAACCCACATTGCATCCTATGCAATCACAGTTTTGTATTCTGCTGTGATAACACTGCAGAAACAGATCTGTGACGATGCAGTTTCGAAAATAGTTCTAAAAACAACATGCAAATCAAAACTAGGGTTCCAAAAATGCATCTATAGATCCAAACGAGCGTGACTTTGATACCAATTGAAGGAAAAAGTGGTTTAAAGTTAGAGTTTAAACGCGCAGCGGAAATTCGTTAAGTTATAAAACTTTTGGTACTCCAGGATCTACTACTTGTCAATTCCATAGATGCGTACAAGGGGTGCAAGAATTATACCTTAGTGTCTTGAACCCAATTCTGAAACTTCAACTTCCAGCAGCCTCCACTAGATGATCTTCACCCTTATGACTCCTGCGGATGCCTGCCGGAAAGACTAGGGTTGGTGGGAACCCTAATAGAGAGGATAAGAAGGTTTTGGGAAGACTATGATAGTTTCTGCAGCTTCTGCGTATAAAAACGACGATCACATACTTCCAGAACGCAGCTGCCCTATTTATAGATTTCCAGAACCGACCTAGACTTCGATCGATCGAAGTGACTTCGATCGATCGAACCTTCGATCGATCGAACCATTCTCGATCGATCGAACTTGCTGACTTCAATCGATCGAACATACTTCGATCGATCGAACTTGTCTTAACAGCTTCCTCAAGTGTCTTTCCAAGCATCCTAGCGGAGCTAAGAGTGGGACCTCCTAGGCTCTTTATTGTTGGCTCAGACCAGTTTGTTAATTACCATGACCAAACTCTTTGATCAGCAAACTAACTAACTGGTCAGTTAACGTTTATTCCACTATAAAACGATAACTGAACTCCAACGCAAAAGAACATATCCGAAGCGATAACTAGACTTGTATGGTGTACTAATGTCCCTCTACCGTCAGCATTCGTAATCATATTCAGGTAGTCGGATAACTGTTACTGTCAACCTGAATCATGATTACTTCTTGTATTCCTTGAGTCCCATTCACTACTCATGATTACCAAACATGTTGATAACTCTTATCAACAAGACCGCAGTACTCATTAATCAACTTGGTGACATTCTCAAGGGAATGCTTACTCTGAATCAGAGGGTAGATTCTATCTTGACAATATATGTTCACAACCCTATGGACATGACATACCCAAGATACCCAGGTGTTGATCTTCTATAGACCTCACTGATTGGTAAGTCAAAGCAGCCATATCCATAGTCTGTGTTCACAATCATCTCAAGATTGAAAACACGTACCTTATACAAGTTATGAGTTCCTATTGACTGTTGACAGCCTTAAGCGTCAATAGGAAAGCTCAGGTCCGTCAATGCACTATAAGCACTAGCATATCAACTAAGAGCTACACTCTAGTGATTGAGATTAATCACTCCATCCAATGGTAGTTAATTATGCTACAGTGTAGACCTGATGAGGTATCCAGTCTCATCATCCACTGTGACATATTCTAAGTATCAAAGAATAGTAATTCGTATCTCACTTGTGTGTATCTCATACACACACGAATTGCTTACTATGATACTTAAGGATAAAACAATCATCTCATGAAAGAAACATACACAACGAAATGTAAAGCTGATATCCATATATTATAATGCTAATGTCTCATACATAAAGTAATGGTTTGAGGGCACAAACCCAACAGTAACCACCATGGATGAAATTTGAAGCTTTTGGGTTTTATGGGTTCTTGAAAATTGTTGTTTCAAATCTATATATGGGTTGGTTTTTGTTGTTATAATGATGTTTTTAGTGCTTTGGATTACTCTTACAACAAGCTTTGAAAGAGTTGAGTTGGAAAGAGTTGGGAAGAGTAGTAGAGATTAGTGTGTGTTCTTGGTTTAGTGTGCGTTTTTAAAACTCTAGCTTATGGGTCTTGATTGATTTGTAAAAATTATTGATTATGAATTGATATTTAAATTTTCTATATGCTAATAACATATTTGAGAGCCATATACAGAATTTTAGTTTTGGGTTTGGAAGAATTGGGTTATGATTTGGGTAAAACAGCATTGAAGATGTTCTTTAGCTTTAGAAACTAGAAATGGGTTCTTGAGTTTATTTGATGGTTGTGGTGAACAATGTTAGATATGGATTTTTTTTTAATGCATTGTGAATATTATTTTGAGTTATATGCTATTGAAAACTTATGTCTCCAAGAGTTGGTAGAACTTGAAAGCCTCCATGGAAGAGTTGTGTTTTTTTTTTTACAAACTTGATTTGGGTAGAGAGAGAAAGTTAGAAATTAGAGGCTATTTGGGTGTGATTTTGGGAATTTGGGTTGTTTCAAATTAAAACTTGAACTTCTTAAAGTTTTACTTATTATGGAAGTTGCTTCTTTCTACATTTTTATTTATTATAGAAGTTGTTTATTTTTACTTACTAGTTATGAAGTTGAAGTTTAAGAAATATGAAATTTTTTTTTTCAATTAGAAAACCTAGGTTGTTAAATTTTTTTGTTGTTATTATAAGATTTGTGAATTATTGTTTAAATTGATATTATATTTGCTATGAAAAATCTAATTTTAAAGATTTCAGGGACCAAGGCTAGTAGTAGCGGACCCAAAGAGTTGACCGAGGAGCAAGTAGAAAGGTGAATTTTATTCGCTTGCCGAATTTGAGGTGGGTCTTCTAAATATTGCTATATTGCAGTTTATGTTTATATATATAGTTGGCATGACATGTATGTTATGCACTTGCATTGTTGAGCTGTTAGACCAAGTAGCTAAAAACTTGGTAATAAGCCGCGAAAGGCTAAAACTGATGGGCCCGGGTGTGTGAGTCATGGTATGTATGAGTTGTATTTTAATATTGCATAAAAGCTGTATTTGTGCTGTGCTGAGCTGTTTATATGCTTAAACTTGCATATTATTTTATCTAGTTGTCGTGAGCCGTGGTATTGCATGCTCACGCCCACACAGATATTCTGTGCATGTACCCGTTTTATGAAGCTGAGTTAGGAATTGCATTGCCATAGGTCTGGGGTTGCTGTGGGTTGCTATGGGTTGTCCACAAGAGTGGTATTTTGTCGGAAAATTGTAAACTACAGTTTAGTTGTAACTTTTGCAAGATGTTGTAAACACTTAACTTTTAAGTTTGGTTGTGTTGGATTAGTTTAATGTAGTTTAATGTATAATACTTTGGATATTTGAATTTTTTAAATTCTATAGTAAGGTGTACTTGTATAAATCTGTTAATCACATGCTAAATTTAATATTGTTGATTAGTTGAGTTGTATTAGCAGGTGTTCCGACTACGGCGGGTCGGGGCGCCATAGTTTGGTATTAGAGGTTAAGTTATAGGTTTTGTAAATGGTACGGTTGGGTCTAGACCGTGGCGCTCTAGGAGCTGAGTTGTATGGGTACATTTATTGGTGGATTAATAAATATCTTATATTTGTTTTTGCATTGCAAATATGGTATGTTGCAGATATTATATTATATGGATCGAGAAAGACGAACTGGATAGGAGGAAGGGGTGGGGACATACCAACCCCCGGGAAATCAAGAAAGTTGAACAAGCACGGCCAGTGGATCGTGGGCAAACGTCTCATCCTGAATAGATGTTTGAATCAATGGCCCAATTTTTTGATACAAAAATTGAGACAGTTGTAGCCGGGTCAAGTAAAGCTAAGGAAAAAGATGAACCTGGGAAACTTTATGAAATTTTTTTGAAATATCATCCACCAGCATATTCGGGAATTGGAACACCATTAGAAGCCAAATAGTGGTTTAAAGGAATGGAAGATATATTTGAAGTTATGAAAATTGGGGGTGATCAACGGGTAATGTTGACAACCTTCAAATTTACTAATCGAGCTAAGGATTGGTGGAGGGACACAAAAGCCCATCTAATGGCACCGGTTGTGGAGAACACAGAGCTAAATACGATTACGTGGGAGAAGTTTAGAAATGTGTTTTATGAGAAGTATTTTACGGAAGCTTTTCAAAACGAGAAACGACGAGAATTCATACACTTAGAACAAGGAAGAAATACCGTGGAAGAATATGAGGCGTAATTCACTTCCTTATCCCGCTCCGTAGTAAAACTTGTGGAGAATGAATACGACAAATGTAAAAAGTTTCAGAATGGGTTACAATTTCCTATTTGATCGAAGTTGTCCACATTGAATGTTCGTAATTTTATGGAATTGGTGAAAAGACCTAAATTGGTTGAAAAAGATGTACAAGAAAGTTGAGCCTTCCAAATCCAACAAAAGTGAGGGAGAGTGGAACCGGGTGGTTCTAGCTGGGGAAGACAAGACTGAGAATGCAAGACGCTCCAAGTAAAGGTCGGGGTTCATTTCCACCAAGAAAGGGTGGAGGAACTAGCAGTGCAAGTGGTTCAAGGTTTAGTGCAATACGACCACAGCTGAGCCGGAGTTTTTCTGGAGGCGTGACTTGCTACCGGTGTGGGACTCCGAACCACGTAGTTAGAGATTGTACTATGCCTAATCAAAGGGAATGTAATAAGTGTGGCCAGACGGGTCACCTTTCTAGCGATTGTCCGACTAGGGCTAAGATAGTATCTTCGGCTACAGTGCCATCTGGCCGAGGCAAGGGTCAGGGCAGAGGACAACCATGAGGTGGTTCAAGTTTTAGTAGAACATGAGGTCAAGCAAGGGTCTTTACACTAACAAAGAAAGATGTTGTAGCAGTACCTCAAGTTGTGACTAGTATGATCTTGATTTCGAATTATGTTGCATAAACCTTAATTGATTCGGGATCTACGGACTCGTTTATATCTAGAACATTTGCGAATTTTTTTTGATGATTATTTAGTTGAATTGAACGATAAGTTAGTCGTATCCATGCCCTTAGGAGATAAAATTACAATTGATTGGGTTTATAAGGGGTGTGCGATACAAATTGAAAATCGCAAAATAGGGGTGTATCTATTACCTTTGGACATAGAAGACTTTGATATTATCTTGGTTATGGATTGGCTGTCGACGTTTCACGCGTCAATTAATTGCTTTACTAAGGAACTTAACTTTCGGTTTCCAAATGGAAATGAATTCACATTTTGTGGTGAGCGTTGGGTAATGCCAACAAGTTTGATGTCAGTCATAGCAGCTAGACAGAAATTACATAAGGGTTGTGAATGTTTAATTGCATATGTGATCGGTGATGCAAAAGAAACGATACAGTTAGAAACAATAGTGGTGGTAAAAGAATTTGCTGACGTGTTTCCCGAAGAATTACCTGGAGATGTACCGGATAGGAAGATAGAGTTTGGTATTGATTTAGTACCTGGTACTAGGCCTATTTCAATTCCACCATATCGAATGGCGCCTACTGAATTGAAGGAGTTGAAAATCCAATCAGATGATTTACTCAAGAGGGGTTTTATTCAACCAAGTGTGTCACCATGGGGTACACCAGTCATGTTTGTTAAGAAGAAAGATGGAACCTTACGCCTGTGTATTGACTATCGACAGTTAAATAAGATGACAATTCAAAACAAATACGCATTGCCAAGGATAGAAGATCTCTTTGATCAGTTACAGGGGAAAAAGGATTATAAAGAGGGGAAAAAGTATTATAAAAAATTGATTTGCGGTCCGGCTACCATCAGTTAAAGGTTCGAAAGAGTGATGTTGAGAAAACAACTTTTTGTGTTCGTTATGGACATTTTGAGTTTTTAGTGATGCCTTTTGGGCTGACTAATGCGCCTGCTGTATTTATGGATTTGATGAACAGAGTGTTCAAACCATTTCTGGATATGTTTGTTATTGTCTTCATCAACGACATACTCGTTTATTCGCGTAGTATGGTAGAGCATGAAATTCATTTAAGACTGGTATTACAAAAACTGAAGGAGGAGTAATTATATAAAAATTGAGTAAATGTGAATTTTGGCTTACAAAAGTTGCTTTTCTGGGGCATGTGATTACGGGAGAAGGAATTACCATGGATCCAAAGAAAATTGAAGCAGTATCTCTATGGCCAAGGCCTATGAATGTGACAGAAATTTGAAGTTTTCTGGGGTTAGCTGGTTATTATCGTCACTTCATTCAGAACTTTTCAAATATTGCCTTGCCATTAACCAAGCTGACTAGAAAGGGAGTGAGATTTGATTAGAATTTAGAGTGTGAAAACAGTTTTCAAGAATTGAAGAATTGGTTGACGAGAGCTCTAGTGCTTATTCTTCCGTCAAGTGCTGATAATTTTGTAGTTTATACCAATGCGTTACACCAAGGATTAGGTGGTGTGTTAATGCAAAATGGAAAGGTTGTAGCTTATGCTTCAATACAGCTGAAACCACACGAGTTAAACTACCCAGCACATGATTTGGAGTTAGCTACAATTGTTTTTGCACTAAAGTTGTGGCATTATTACTTGTATGGGGTAAGTTATGAGATCTATACCGATCATCAGAGTCTGAAATATCTGTTTACACAGAAGGAGCTAAATTTGAGACAACGACGATGGCTGGAATTAATCAAGGATTACGATTGCTCTATTCATTATCATCCAAGGAAAGCAAATGTGGTAGCAAATGCTTTGAGCTGAAAATTGTTAAGAAAAATATCATTTTTGCAGTGTAAAACGGTCGATTTTATTCGGTACATGAAGACAATTTGAGCAGAATTATCAATGTTAGAAACGGAAGTATTTGTGGCACGATTTAAAGTTAGGCCGATCTTGGTGGATCAAATTCGAGAATTACAGGCTACAGATACGAGGCTATTACAGTATAGAGATGACGTGATAAATGGAAAGACAAAGGACTTTGTTATTCGATCTGATGGGGTCTTATGATATGGGTCACGGATGCATGTGCCTCGAGATCCAGTGCTTAGAAAATTCTAGAGGAAGCTCATAGTTCCGCTTATGCTATGCATTCGGGGAGCACGAAGCTGTATAAGACGATTAAAGAGTTTTATTGGTGGCCTGCAATGAAAAGAGAAGTAGCTGAATTTGTGAGCTAATGTTTGGTATATCAACAAGTTAAGGCTGAACATCAATGACCGGGAGGCTTATTGCAACATTTACCGATTCCAGAGTAGAAGTGGGAACATGTAACGATGGATTTTGTACGGGGATTACCTCAGTCACAGAGGGGTAATGATTCTATTTGGGTGATAGTTGATCGACTGACGAAATCAACACATTTTTTATCAGTTAGAGCTGCTACTACACTTGAGCAGTATGCAAGGTTGTATGTAAATGAGATTGTGAGATTACACGGAGCACCAGTATCGATTATATTCGATCAAGATCCAAACTTTACTTCACATTTGTGGGGACACGTGCAAGAGGCTCTAGGTACTAAACTGAAATTTAGTACAGCTTTTCACCTGCAGACAAACGGGCAATCGGAGAGAACTATTCAGACATTAGAAGATATGTGAAGAGCTTGTGTGATAGAATTTACAGGTGGCTGGGAAAAATATTTGCCATTAATTGAATTTGCTTACAACAACAGCTATCACAGTAGCATCGGGATGGCGCCTTTTGAGGCTCTTTATGGAAGAAAATACAGAACGCCAGTATGCTGGGGTGAACTTGGAGAAAGTAAAGTAGAGAGTAGAATTTTTGGACCGGAGATTATTCAAGAAACAGTAGGTAAGATTGAGATTATTTGAGAGAAACTTAAGGTTTCATAAAATCGTCAGAAGAGTTATGCAGACACTCGCTGCAGAAAGTTAGAGTTTGCCGTTGGTGATTTAGTTTTCTTAAAAGTTTCTCCATGGAAAGGCGTAATGAGATTTGGTAAAAAAAGGAAAGTTAGCGCCAAGGTATATCGGACCTTATGAAATTCTAGAACGAATTGGAGACACTGCATATAAGTTGAAATTGCCTCAGGAGTTATTACGACTACATGATGTTTTTCACGTGTCGATGCTAAGAAAGTATGTGAAAGATCCTTCACATGTTCTCACGACACCACCTGTTGAGCTAGATGAAAATCTAACTTATAAGGAAAAGCATGTACAAATACTTAATCGACAGATAAAGCATATGAGATATAAGTTGATTCCAATGGTGAAGGTACTATAGCGGAGTCAAGCTATAGAAGAAATGACTTGGGAAACGGAAGAGAGCATGCAGAAGCAATATCCGCATTTATTTGATCAAGGTACGTAAATTTCGGGGACGAAATTCTTTAACGGTGGGGAGAGCTTTGAGACCCGAACCCAAAAAGAATATTAAAATAATAAATCATTTACTCTATTAAGCTGAACTAAGTTGTTTGAAATTTAAATTTCCGTGATTTAATTATTTAAGCTGAATTGTTATTAAATTCTTATGCTGAGTTGTTAATTATTAAATAATTATGCGTTGGGTTAGAACTGGGAAATTCCATTTTTGGGATTTTGAGTTAGGAAATAACTCTATTTGGGGGTACTAAGATGATATGGGAAAGTTTGGGAACTCAATTGCCTGTTTTAAATAAAGTTAGGGTGTTAAACATAATTTTTAAAAGTTGAAAATCAGTTTTAGGAGAGATATGATGGTCTCATTTACTGTATATTTTGAGAGGGTTTACAGTGAAAAGAAAGAGAAGAGAAAGAGAGTAAGAGGGGAAGAAGAAGAAGAAAAAGAAGAAGAATAAGAGAATAAGACTTAGAAATTGTGAGGAAAAGTAGAAAATGTCATCTTCTACACCTTAGGTAAGTGAAATTGGTTGAAAGTGTAAATTGGGATTTTTGAATTCTTTCCTTAGAATCTGAAAATTAAGAGATTAAAGTTGTAATTTATGTTTTAGAACTTGCTTAAATGCTCCTTGATATGTATATGTGGTGTAGTATGAAGTTTTTCAGGTTAAACTTGAATTTTGAGCAAATTTGCAAAATGTGTTTTTTAGGGTTTGGTAGAAATTCAAAAATTGGGGATTTGTGGGGTTGATTTTGATAGTGAATATGTATTCTATATGCCTTGGGTGATATGTATACCATGTATGGCAAGTTTTGCTTGAGTATTGTTGATTTTGCAATTGTTGGGGTGTTGAAATTTAAGGGTTTTCAAAAAATTCAAAAAATGAATTCTTTTTTTTTTTTTTTTGGTTTTTGATTTTGATGTTTTTGGTGTTGAGAGTATGTTATTAATGTCTTGAAACACTCCTAGTTCAAAGTCTTGAAATGATTGAGTTGGGTTTGAGGTGGTAACCACCATGGATGAAATTTGAAGCTTTTGGGTTTTATGGGTTCTTGAAAATTATTGTTTCAAATCTATATATGGGTTGATTTTTGTTATTATAATGATGTTTCTAGTGATTTGGATTACTCTTACAATAAGCTTTGAAAGAATTGAGTTCGGAAGAGTTGGGAAGAGTAGTAGAGATTAGTGTGTGTTCTAGGTGTAGTGTGTGTTCTTGGTATAGTGTGTGTTTTTAAAACTCTAGCTTATGGGTCTTGCTTGATTTGTAAAAATTGTTGATTATGAGTTGATATTTAAATTTTCTATATGCTAATAACATATTTGAGAGGCATATCGAGAATGTTAGTTTTGGGTGTGGAAGAATTGGATTATGATTTCTTAATTTTATTTGATGGTTGTGGTGAACAATGTTAGATGTGGATTTTTTTTTAATGCATTGTGAATATTATTTTGAGTTATATGCTATTAAAAACTTATGTCTCCAAGAATTGGTAGAACTTGAAAGCCTCCATGGAAGAGTTTTTTTTTTTTTTTTTTACAAACTTGATTTGGGTAGAGAGAGAAAGTTAGAAATCAGGGGCTATTTGGGTGTGATTTTGGGAATTTGGGTTGTTTCAAATTAAAACTTGAACTTCTTAAATTTTTACTTATTATGGAAGTTGCTTCTTTCTACATTTTTATTTATTATAGAATTTGTTTATTTTTACTTACTAGTTATGAAGTTGAAGTTTAAGAAATATTAATTTTTTTTTTTCAATTAGAAAGCCTAGGTTGTAAAATATTTTTGTTGTTATTATAAGATTTGTGAATTATTATTTAAATTGATATTATATTTGCTATGAAATCTAATTTTAAAGATTTCAGGGACCGAGGCTAGAAGTAGCGGACCCAAAAAGTTGACCGAGGAGCAAATAGAAAGGTGAATTTTATTCGCTTACCGAATTTGAGGTGGGTCTTCTAGATATTGTTGTATTGCAGTTTATGTTTATATACATAGCTGGCATGACATGCATGTTATGCACTTGCATTGTTGAGCTGTTAGACCAAGTAGTTGAAAACTTGGTAATAAGCCGCGAAAGGCTAAAGCTGATGGGCCCGGGTGTGTGAGTCATGGCATGTATAGGGGTGTAAACGGTTCGGTTCGGTTCGGTTCGGTGTGATTTTTGACAAAACCGATCGGTTTCGGTTCGGTTCGGTTCGGTTCGGAGTGTGTAAATTTTCGGTTCGGTTTCGGTTTTGCACTGCACAAATTAAATTAAAACCGACCGAACCGATCGGTTCGGTTCGGTTTGTCGGTTTGGTTCGGTTTTTGAACACCCCTAGGCATGTATGAGTTGCATTTTAATATTGCATAAAAGCTATATTTGTGTTGTGCTGAGCTATTTATATGCTTAAACTTGCATATTGTTTTATCTAGTTGTCGTGAGCCGTGGTTTTGCTCATGCCCACACAGATATTCTGTGCTAGTACCCGTTTTATGAAGCTGAGTTAGGAATTGCACTGCCATAGGTCTGGGGTTGATGTGGGTTGCTATGGGTTGTCCACAAGAGTGGTATTTTGTCGGAAAATTGTAAAATACAATTTAGTTGTAACTTTTGCAAGATGTTGTAAACACTTAACTTTTAAGTTTGGTTGTGTTGGATTAGTTTAATGTAGTTTAATATATAATACTTTGGATGTGTGAAAATTTTAAATTCTGTAATAAGGTGTTCTTGTATAAATCTGTTAATCACATGTTAAATTTAATATTGTTGATTAGTTGATTTGTATTAGCAGGTGTTCCAACCAGGCGGGTCGGGGCACCACAATTCTACTCATTCGAGTCTACACATGTCCAAATCACCTACGGTGTGGTCAAACACATTCGTCGTTCATCTTTCCCAAGTTTGTACGCGAACTACCGCCGATTGAAAAAAAGGATTTGTAACTCACACTTTTGTTTTAAAACTTTTCAACAAAGACAAATACATTTATCATTTATGTTTTAAAATAAACTAATTTAAAATCTCACATACCACTTTCATCTCTTTTCGCAACATAGTTGCCCCAATATCCATAGTAAAAAATAACATTGTTCGCCAAGGTCAACTTAATCAATCATCCACGTCTCACAGAATTCATTACAACGTATCCCTACATCCAACACATACTTCATCACTCTCTCTATCCTTTGACTATTCACAGTCCATCCGATTCACATAGTGTACATATATCCTGAGTCAATTACCTTCCCATTGGCAATCACAACCCCACTATAGTCCATTCCCACCTCATATCCTACTCATCTACCATTCTTTACATTCATTGGTCCACGTAGATCCATTACCATTGACGTAGTTATACAACTCCATAAATCTCGATTGTTTCACTTTTACCTTTGCACAAGCCCCTATCCATCACACCTCTGTACTTCAAATCTTTCTGGTTTCCTAACAATCCTTTACACTAAGCGTATATTCTTCATATAACATCTCAAGGCACTATACCTCATTTAACAGTTTCATATTTCCTGACTCTGGTCAACCTGACTTAACTCCAATCCAGATTCTCTAATCCCTTCCCTTTGCCATTCGGATCTTAAAGCCACTGTTCTCGAATATCTTATTGCTCAAGCATTCATACTATCCCCATAATCATCTGAAGATAATCTGGTATTTAAATACTCCCATAAAGTTCTATAGTCTCACTATGTTCGATAACTTTCCCATCTACTTCCAATTCACACACCTTCCGTGACCATGCTCAAGGTTACCCTATTCTCACTCCGTTACCAATCCTAATCAATCCCTAACTGTCGTCTTTCAAGTGCTTCTCTCTTTGCGGATCTCATCAAGTTCCTAATTTATCAAAGCCTCAAACCATTCATTACCTTAGATTATTCCAATGCTTAAACCATGATCAAGCTTCCTTTGGCACGATACTCATGACAACTACCTTAATGTTATACCTTCAAACTTACCAAATTCAGGTGCACAAAACCTCACCATCTCTTTACTTTAGAATTTCTAAGTTCACAGTCTATTCACGTGGAACTTAATCGTTCGACCACCGCTGTTGCATCCCCAGCACTAAGCATTCTTTATCCTTCCATAGTACCTAGCTTCCAAAGTCTACTCGATACCTTATCGTATGTACTCCATACCACTCTCATTTAAACAAAAGTTAGGTTTTGAAATATTTTAACATTTTAAAATTTTCTTAGAGATGGAATCCGCCATTCTCAAAATCCTCCAACCTTGTTGGAATCCAGGACAACTGTGATAGCTTCCCATTGCATCCACCATTGTCCTCTATCCGCCTCACATTCCTACTATCATATCCATTAACGTACTCAATGTACTACCAAGTCTTCATTCCACTCTTACTGTCCCTTTTCATTTACTCTTCAAAGCTTCATCTTCTCGATTTATATTTTCACTTCTCTACATTGACTTAGCCAAAGTCTCTCTACTCTTCTATCGTTCCCACAACTGCTCTTGTTCAGTATCGTAATACTCGTCGTACTCTAGCGTCCTGCTAATAGCAACTCATGTTAAATACCTAACAATTTTTTTAAAACATTAAAAGAAAAGGTTTTTTTTAAATACGTTCAAAATCCAGGTTCGAGGTCGCCCATACTACAACTCTCTATGATAACAACCTTCACTACAAGTTCCCTATCAAGGTCCTCTCATCTCCCTAATATCCAAATATCCACTCGATTCCTCTGAATCTCTTATCACGTTCCATAATTTGCACTTATCTTTTATTTCCAATCTCCTATTCCTACTTCCTTTATTTTATCTCTTCTAGCAAACCACTACAAAACACCAGGGAATCTTATTACTCTTCATTTCTGTCCATTTATTCTCCATCAAGAAGTTCTACAGTTTCTCCTCTAACCCATATCATCCTTATTGTTACATTCATACACACATAACTATCAAGTCCATGTAACGGCTCCAGAAGTCTATCCTCAACTAAGGCTCCACCAACTATAGTTTCAACTATCCACGTATACTCTATCATTTCCATTCTGAACTCCTTTATCTCTGATCAATTCTCAAATACTACTTCCCACTTACACAATCAATCTGATAGCTCTAGTTACAAATCCTTATACTACATCTGAATCCACTATAGTACCACGCCCATTCGAAACCAAGTTCAGCTGAGAGATTCCTCAGCAACAACAATACTTATAACCGGTAGGGATATTTCTCAATTCCCAATACATACCATAAGATAGGTTGAGAGATTCCTCAACCATCCAATACATACCGTAAAATAGGTTAAGAGATTCCTCAATCATCCAATCGTTCCAACACTGCACGATAAGTTGAAAGATTCTTCAACTACCCGACGTACACTATATATACCGTAAGGTAACATCATAAGATACCCCGTACGATCACACCGTAGGTTAACACCATAAGATAAGGTGAGAGATTCCTCACCTATCCCATACACGACCAATACATGTTACTAGACTATCTTTCTATCATGAACCCCAACTGTTCATCATATTCTCCCACGTCACGACGTTTAACCCATGTCTAAAATAGAACTCTAATAAATCAATCCCAAGTCTAAAACTCAACTGCAGACAACCACTTTTATTCTCTATGTGAACTATAAGGAAATATCCTATGATGCTCACTATTCAAACCCCGTTCTTTGCTAGATCCCCCAAATGGCACTCGTCACTAACATTTAAAGCATTCACCAATTCGATCAAAATTATTTGATTTTACTAGAACCTAATTGTTCATCACTACCAAGATTTCATCTAACCATTGTGCCACCACAAAAGTCAAAAGGTCTATGACAACAAGTGATAACCTCAATTCATCATATAGCTCTACCTCCGTATGATTCAACCGATTTACGAATGCATAACTACTATGCATGCATGATATTAAATGTGCTCATGTATGTATAACAACATACCATACGCATCAAACATCTCTACTATATATGGATGCATTCTAGAATGTGTCAATTCACTCAACACTCCACTTGACGTCGAACATTCCCAAACTTTTGCTACCTAGCTCTGATGCCAATAAATGACATGACCCATACTGATATGCACGAAAATAGGACACGTGGCACACCACCAAGACTTATCTAGTTCCATTAAAGTAAATAACAACAAAAAAATAAGTAAAATCCATTAAATCAGAGTTATAAAAAGTTTTGTCCAATTGAAACATTTCCAAAAGAATCCTTTTTAAATAACAGAGGTCTAGTTGACTGTGGTGGTTCACCAGTCGACATGAGATCCAATATTGAAGGTATTAAAGTCTAATGTCCTTGTCCAGTCGACTGTGTCAGGGACTGAGTCCTCTAAGGCCTCAATTTGTCAATCGACTGACACTTATCTGCTCGGCTGAACCCATTCATGCAAAATGACATGTTTTCGAGCAGAAACCAGTCGACTTTTTTCAAACTTCCAGTCAAATGATTCCTATAAAAATTGAAAGAATATTTCTGTACCATAGGTGTCCAGTCGACCATGGCGGGGCCTCAGTCAACTGATCTTCCCAGATTCAGCATGTTCTGTAGAATCCTAAGGACAACGTTCTCCACTCCAAATTCAACACCAACATAAACACAATTAGATTTCAATGCTCCAAATATGATTAGAAGTTTTTACTAACGATTACACTACCACGAATCTACTCGAAGTTACCATTTAAACATATAAGAATCCGTATTACATCATGTGGAATAGAATTACAAAAATATAAATAAGTGATGATACCCGGCATTCTTCGGCCTCACTCCCGACGCTTCTTCTTTCCTTTCCTCTTATCACCTGTAATGGAAGAAATCTCCACTGCTCAGCCATATGCTGAGTGTATAATTTTAAACATATGCATATGAGGCATTTCATGCTTTAAACATCTAAATCACATAATTTAGTCTCTGGAGAGAGAGATACACATCCATCCAGTATATCGGCAAGTCTTAAATCTTAAACTGCGATGCCAATGGCTAACCAAGTTCACTCAACCATTGCATCCAACTGCTCTGGCTAGGCCGGTTCCCACCAAGCAAGTAGTCGTTACTACTGAAACTCTCCAACTTTGAGAGGCGTACCCCGGCATAAAATTATACCAAACTCCCCTTTGACCCACATAAACATTTAGCATACCCACAAAATCATATCACCATGCTTTTCTATACGTACTCGCTAAAATTAACGAGCCTAAGCTAACATATATGTTTTGCTCAGATCACAATTTCATACATAATATTCAAAACATCCAAAATTGTCTATATAACACAGGTTCGGAATTCATACCTTAAGTTATAGCTCTATAACTACAGGAGAAGTACTAGGGGACCAATTAATCGTCGGATCTCCGATCTCAAGTGATTCTTACAAGTATGTAAATGTTTTTCCCAAATTTTTAAAATTAGCTTTTCAGAAAAACTTTTCCAGATGAGGCCTAAGAGGTATCAAAATGAAGCTCTTACCTTAAGGAGTCCAAATATGAAATCTGGTCGAAAACTAACGGACGAACGGTCGTCTTATGTCGTCGGCAAGGTTGTAGGAATAAAATCCCCCTTTCTTTCTCTCTCTGCTAAGATATTTGGTTGAAGATATTATGAAAATATCTTAAGTTGTCTATTTATAGGCACAACTCTTAGGAATTGCATTTAACTCTCCACGAGTTCTCAAAACTTCTAATTATCTCTTGAAACGTCGTACACGTCCATTTTACTACTTCACGAGTGACAACAATAAATTATAAAAGTTTTCATCTAAGTTCCGTTTGGGTCCGTAATTACGTCTGAAAACTAAATTCCATAAAATCTCTAAATAACCTACCTTTTATGCAATGTATCACTCACATTCTCTCCACAGCATTCAAAATGATCTAAAACCAGATCAAAACTACCAGAAATTATATAAAATATGTATAATTGCTATTCACAAAATACCAGAAACATCAAATAACATTTAAAAATGTCATTTGTTCATGTTGATGCCACATGATTTTCTTATTACCGTGTCTTTGATTGACACCTCACCGTTGACCTCTAATCAACCTCATTCATAATTATCTAATGACATTGATAATTTACAAAATTTTAATTTTGTATTTTAAAATAAATAGATTTCCCGGGACGAATGTGACAAATTCAGTTTTCTCGGAGTCCAAGCTGGAGGGTTTGAAAACATTGGATGCACACAAAAAGATTTATATAATCAGCAAAGGGATATACATAATGAGAAAAGGGGCCATTATGGAGAAATGTTGAGCGAGTATTTAAAATTGGAACAGGCCAAGAATCAATCATTCACATACAAATTTGAGGCAGATCATGACTAGAGGATATATTATTGCTTTTGGTCCGATAGGACATCTAGACGGGCTTATATATTTTATGGTGATGTGGACATCTTTGATACTACATACAACACCAATTGCTATGGTGTGATTTTTGCACCACTAACGGGGGTTAACATTCATGGTCAGACGATTATTTTTGCTTGTGCATTTTTAAGTGACGAGACCGCAGGTTCATTTATTTGGCTATTCAATCAATTTTTGGAGGCTATGCCAGGTGATGCCCCTAAGATGATCATTACAGATCAAAATCCAGCAATGACTAAATCAATTTTCCATACTCTTCTGGATACATTCCATACATTTTGTAGTTGGCACATTTTGATGAAGTTTTCTAAAAAGATAGACTCGGTCAAATATAGCAAGCATTACAAAGAGTTCTCCAATTGTATTTGGAATTCGGAGTCTAAGGAAGAGTTCGACGAGATATGGATAGATCTTGTTAGGAGGAGTGGGTTAGACGCCAATAATTGGTTGAAGTCAATGTTTGATATTCGGTCGAAATAGGTGCCTGTCTATTATAATCACACTTTCTCAGCCGATATGACAAGTAGTCAAAGAGTTGAAGGCTCTCATGCATTTTTCAAGAAATTTATCAAGAAGGATAATTCATTAGCTAATTTCATGATTGAATTTGGTAGGGGGCTACTATGGAAATGAAATGAAGAGTTGTTGTTCGATCACAAAGATCGGACGTCGAGGGTGAAGATGCTTCATGACTATTTGTTACAAATGGTTGAGATTTATATGTCGAAAAAGTTTTACTAGAGGAAAAATGCACTTTTTCCATGCAAAAAAAAAGTGTCGAGAATAAGCAAAAAGCATCGCAAAAACTTTTTTCGTCACTTTTCCCTACAGTTGGATAACTGACCGAGAAAAAAGGGGTGGTAAATACTTTCCGACAGTTGTGCATCCGCTGGAAGTTTTTCTGACACTTTTTTCGTCGGTTTCTGTAGTGTTGAAAAAAGATCCATTAGCAAGTCTCATTTAAGCAGAAATTAAGTGTCGGAAAAAAATATTTACGACATAAAAGTAGTGTCGTAAATAATATTTTTGGCGGTAAAAAGTGCATGCAGTTGATAATTTATTCTGGTAATATATTTACCTTTGGCAAATGCTCCTGCAATATTATTCTCCACAGTTTGCAAGTGTGAGCACGTTCTTTAATAAATATTCCAGAGAAAAAAATATTAAAGAAAAAGGCAATCTTACATGCAATAAAAATGAACATAACTATTAATTATGTAACAATGTAAGACAAGAGTTAATACAAAAATGTCCATTCATCACAAATATAGATAAAAATACAACATAATTTGAAAAAATGAAGTCATCAAAAAATCCATGAATGGTTTCCATCTTCAATTTGGAACAAGCATTATACATATTCGCTACATCATCAATCATACCTATAAAAAAGAAAGCAAAACTTAGATTTCAGTACTAGTAAATTTTTGTCAATAAATTGTATAATACATAACACAATTACTATAAATAAAGAAATAAAATTAAAAAAAAAAAGCATAGTATAGGAGGACAGTGGGTACCAATGAAGCAACTCCCTTTTACTAATGGGAAAAACTATGGAATTTTAGGGGGAAGGTTGATTAAAGAAAGATATTGACCTTACTTACATTTTTTTGGCTACAATGTTCAATCCAAACTTAAGAAATCAACGTGAATTTCTACTTCGTATTTTTCATTTACTTCATACATATAAAGAACTCAATCACATTGATATGAAAAAATAAATAAGAAAAGCATATATCCTCCATATATTAGAAGTCCTTAACCTATGATTCTTGACTCTACATCATTGCTATCTAGCCCATTCCACATAAGGCAGCTCCAAAAGTTGTGATTGTGTAAGGAGTAATGCTATGCTTCCAAAACTTTGTATCCAAATGTGGTTTTACACGTGGAGCAGGACAACCTTCAAATGATGATAGGACCACCTCAACATCCTTCAATGAAAATAAGGTGGTCTCACTGCCACATCTATTAGAAACCACATTTGGGATACAAACTTGGGGAGCAAAGCATAACTCTAGTGTAAGGCTTAAAACAACTATAAGTTATATACATACACATCTAATTTGTTTTTAACCAAAAAAGATCACCACAGTTACTAGCACCAGTAATAATGTATGATGCTTGCAGATGATATATGTAACATTGATGGATTGAATAATGAAAAGGAAAAATAAGCTAAAAATGAACATAACATTTCAAAATGCAGGGATTTTAATAACTCAGACAAAAATCTAGCATCCAAAAATGTAACTTTGTAAGGAATGTACAGGAAACCAATTCGATAGAATATACGATAGGAAATTGACTTATAACAGAGCATCATCAAAGGCGATACCTTGTTCAATTTCCAACCTTGCTCATCAGACCCAAGAAGATGGATAAAATGCAGCATGTGTCTATATGTACCTTATGAAAACAATCACATTGTAATCTGAACAAAGCAATCGTTTGTTTATAAACTTTAAGCTTTTACCTACAAAATTACTAATAGCAATTAATAAAAATTGGTGGCTCATATATAATAAAAAAAATAAAAATAAAAAAGAATCATCATCGAGTTCGCCAATTATGCAATATATAAAATAATAAGGGACCCCTGGGTCCCTACACTCCTATAACAATCACACTTTGATTCCCTAGTAGATCATGTTAATTACGACATGAGTAATGCTATGCTTCAAATTTTATCTCTCAAATGGTTTTTAAGCACATGTGACAGTAACACCACCTTCAATAATCGTAGACTTCAAAATCATCCAATCAAAATTGTTAGCATTTTGGTGGGTTATGGGTCACCCACATAATCTATGGACCGGGTCCAACGGGCTTAGCATAGGGTCCAAAAAATCCTATGTGGATTATAACTTGGAGTCCTAGGGCATGTATATGTGTAGAACACACACATAAACACAACTCTCTGCACACAATAAGGCAGTCGCCCTCTCTCTCTCTCGCTCTCTCTCTCTCCCTCTCTCTCTCTCTCTCTCTTAGGTTACTTTCCCTCTCTAGCCGAATCACACTTGGGCTTGGGATTTAGTGCATGGATATAAAGGGGGTGTCTCTAATAGGCATTCTCATGATCTGTTCGAAGCACAAAAACGTTTACGGAAGCACTAAAGAGCGGCAGTTCATGGGTATTAGTTGAAAGCTCAATGAGACCGTGAGGCACAATCCAAGAGAAGGAGATGACAGCAATAGTGTTGGGCACTTAACAACGCCACCAAGACGATCCGTAATCGGGTATATTCCGGAAGGTATGTCCTTTACCCAACCTGTATGCTTGTTTGCATATTTACATTGGTATTAGAGCCTACAGGCTGTTGATTCTCCCGTATTATGCCCAAAACAAATCTGCCATTAAAGCTTGGTGAAGCTATTAACATAAACTTGATAAAATCAAATTTGAAGTGGGTCTACATGAAAACTCTAATATAAGTCCAAATTTTTTATATGGTTGTGTCCCATATGGTCCCTAGAGCCCCCCCACAAAGTCATATGGCTTGATTATCTCAAACGAGTGAGATATAGCAAACCCTAAATTCAGTTTTGGGTTAAAAATGAAATTTTTTTCATAACTTTGCTCTTTGTTTTCGAAAGATTTACTTGTTTAATCGATCTGTTTTGTGGCACGATCTTGTATTACTCCGTGAGAGCTTTCCAACGATATACAATTTGTAAATTTTGACGAAAAATGAGTGAGATATGTGCTTGCAAAGTAGGAGGGTTGAGCAGCCCCCAAAATCCAGATTGGTTTTGTTTTGGGGAAGATGAACCAGAGATTAGCCACGTCCACTCTCGCTGAGGATAGTGGGGCCCACTCGTCAGCCGGCATTGGTCCGACGACCATGGATCCAGAGAGTGGAGGTCCATCTCTCGGCCTCGGTCCTTAATATATATTTCATATTTTTATTAGAAAAATCTGTAATTATTTAGTAATTAAAACAGTTTTTGTTAATTAAAAAATAAGTTTTTAATGTTTAAAATCTGTTTTAATTGCTTTAAAATTCTGGAAATATATGAAAAATTCAAATTTTATTTTCTATATTAAGGACACTGTGTGGGAGCATAAATAATTTTGTAATAAGTTATTTCATAGTTTTTGGTATTTTAGAGTATTAAAGATGTGTTTTGTATGTGTTTTAAATTGCTTAAAATATCCTAAACAAAATATTAATTTTTGTGATTAATATATAGTGTTTAGTACATTGTAAGGGACTCTAGGATAACTTTTGTATAAATTATCATGTATTTTTGTTATTTTAGAGCATATAATTTATGATTTTTGTGGACATTTATTTAATTGCTTAAAATATCAAAAATGCATTACTAATTTTTGTAATTACTAAGGGACATATATGGCACTATTTTGAGACCATAAGAAATTTAATAGGACCCATAGATAATTTTTGGTAAATTATGCAAATCATATTAATATTTTAGAGCATATAATTATGTGTTTTTAGACACGTATTAAATTGCTTAAAATATTTTTATTGATTATAAATTTGTGGAATTAACACAAATGTGTTTAGTACACTATTTGCAATATGATAAAATTATTTAGTAAACTTTCTCAATTTTTTGGGATATATTTTAGAGCATATATTGTGTTATGTACACAATAATAATTGCTTAAAATATAGCAAATAAAGATGTTAATTCTTGAAATTAATAAATAGTGTTTTGTACTCTACTTGGGGACTTGAGAAAATCTGTAGTAAATTCTCTCATATTTTGGTATTTTAGAGCATAAAATTTATGCTTATGGGCATTATTTTAATTGCTTAAAATATCCAAAATGGATTATTAATTTTTTTGAAATTAATATAGGATGTTTAGAACACCATATAAGACCACTGAAAATCCTTGGAGTACAAATTCCTCAAAAGTTTTGTATTTTTAGGAATTTAGTTACTCGTAGTTAATTTGTTTATCTAGAACAATTTATTTTGTTAAATTGATTCAAAATGTTTTTTGGGCTCTAATAATATTCTGGAAACTTTTATTTATAATGAAAATTTTGTTTTACAGTTATTTAAAATTTTCCATGAGGTTTTTAAAAGTATTGTGTTTAATTTAAAAGCCCTATTTAATTAGTTTTTAAATATTGAAGAGGTTTGGAAGGGCAAATTTAATAATTAGTTTATTATTTTTGCATTAGAGGCTCGAATTATTGCACATTTATTTAATGTTGTTTGTGATTGGATTACCATTAGACCTCTTGTTTTCTTCCTTAAATGGATAGATGGATGAGTCCATTCATTCTTACAATAAAGACCGCATGAGTGCTTGTCGTGTGTGATTAATTAATTAATCTGGATTGAATGAATGGACGACTTAAATTGACAATTTATTTTGAGCTTATGTTGTCACGATATATGTTCTAAGGTTTTTTTTGTATATATGTGAAAAACAAAGCATCCCTATTTTTTTATGGCTACAAATGTACAGTGAGGATGAGTGTTTCTATTTTATATTTAGGGAAAGTCTACTTTAGCGTGAGCTCTAGATTGTCAATTTGGGCTCATGTAGGGCCCATGCGCATTCATATGTGTATGGCGCAATTATGTTATTATTGTGGATGATGGTATATAAGTTTAGTACTATCTATGCATGTTTGTATAGAAAAATCAGTTATAAATTTTTTTTCCTTAAGTTACAAGAGTAAAGTGATGACTACGAGCTTAGCGAATTTTCGATCTTGAAATTGTGATAAGGGAAAATATTTTGATAACTGGATTTTAAAACAAACATTTATAGAAAGGTGTGCATCATAATAATGTCAATCTCTTGTGCATATTATTGAATGTAAAAATTGGCACTAAAAGTAAAACATACGTTTAAATGAGCTATGATCTCTTGGAGAACTTATCTCAATCAATGAGCCAACCAATTGATCCCAAATTGGACCTAGGGCCCAATATTGCCAAAGGCCTATCGAATTTAATTCTAGTAAGACCATCACACGTTGATAAAGTAACATGTATGACGATATAATTGGGAAGTATAAGAACTATCCAATGACCTATGAATGTGGAACCAACTCGAATTTGTGTTTGGAGCACATCCACTACTAGATTGAAGAATCTGGCATTGAAGTTCGAAGTGAGAAAAAATCCTAAACACTTGATGACCGAGAATCTAAGGTTAAAATTTGGTATGATTCAAGATCTATTAGGGAATCCATGCACTAGTGAACATCAGGTTCAAGCTGTGATATGCTTTCAGTCTGACTGATAGATATACATGAAATAGGTCATAACATAGAACGAGATAATTAAGATTTTTTCTCATTATTCTCGGCATTTTTACCTGGCAGTAGACCGCCATAAGGGAGGTAGTGTGCTTGACCAGTATTTCCATAAGTGGAAGAATGCATGAGGCCGGTGGGCCCATGTGCATTAAGCAGGCTAAGAGGCAGGATGGGACTACAATAGGATGGATATTATATTACATAGTTTGTTTTTATTGGACATGGTTATTTACGTAATAATTTCTGACGAGTTAAAATGTTAACTCTACTTTCTCTATTTCTTAAGTTACTGAGTCATTTGTTGATTCTATGACTTGGCATGCTAAACTTAGATACGTAGGACAAGAAAAAGATGACTCGATTAGCTCGTAGTATCTTGTGAGTTCACTCGCTAAAGTTGATCTACCCACGTGTGAATCTTGCCTAGGTGGCAAAGCATGCCAAAAGCCTTTTCAAGTAAAGCTTTCACTCACACCTTGGACTTATGTATGTAAAGGCATGTTATGGTAACTCTATTTTCATCACCTTGTCTTCTCACCGCTATAAAACACTAGATTACATCAAATGTTTTACAACTGAGGTTGAGAATTAGATTCAAGAAGACTTTTGAGTCATCTCGTATTCCAGCATTTCTCTGATTAATTCAGAGGAACTCTGTTAGTTTCTTTGGTTAGTTCAGAAGAACTGTGTGAGGACAAAGGGGTACATATACAACTTTCTGTTCTGGGAAATTCTGCAATAAAATATTATTATATAAGGGAGGAATAGAATACTTCTAGAAAAGTCTCTTTCAATCTTGGAAGAATGCACTCTTTTGGATAAGTTTGGATCATTGATGGCACAATCTAGCATTCCAATCTTGGAAGGATGCACGCTAGCTACTGCCCTCGTACGCAAATTTATACATTTACAACCTGTTTTCCAAGCTTTACAGCCTGTTTGAAAATGTTTTCCTAGTATTGCCATTGTTATAAGAATCTTGACCTCTATGAGTTTGAGGAAATTGTAGACAACATACCATCTTTAAGCGAGGGTGGGGAGATATTATGATTCCAAATCCAGTAGTCGCTGAAAATGGTACTAGTCTACAGCCGAGTGGGAGTACACCGCTAGACAATAGTGGAAGTGTGCCAAACTGTGGGAGTACACCACTGGTTATTCAAGATTCATAGATAGCACAATGCAGTTGACGGGGATGAGTTCTCCGTTTACGTTTTGAAATCTGCGGGATACATTTTCATATGCGCATTAGTAGATGATGTCGCGACAACTTCTTATGTAGAAGCAATTTGTTCATCTGCTAAAGCTGAGTGAATATTTGCTATGAAAGGTGATATGATCTCTATGGACAAAGAATAAGGTCTGTCTGGGAGTCAGTTGATATTCCATCCGAGTGTAAGACTATTGAAAATAAGCGGGTTTTCGAAGTTAGACTCAAGGCGGATGGTTCAGTTGAAAAAGATAAAGGCGCACCGCGTGCTGAGAAGTCAAACCCAAGAGTGGGTTTATACCTTGAAGACAGCATCTCCTTAGTGGTGATATTTTGTTTTCATTTGCCTTATCTCAGTGATTGTCGCACATTTAGTTTTAGAATCCTTTTCAAATGGATATTGATACTGCTTTTCTCAATGGAGAGCCAAACGAAGAGCTCTACATTGATTAACCTATTGGTCTTTACGACCGATGGGAATGAGCCATAGTATGGCATCTCAATTGAACTATTTACGATCTCTAGCAATTGTTTAGGTAATGGCACTTGAGGTTTCATGATTTGATCGATCTCTTTTATTGAGATGATTAAAGAAGACCAGTGTGTGTTCATTGAGCAGTCCATAAAAGGTGTTCTAATTCTTATATTGTATGACTTTTATTTAGATAAAAAGGTATGGGTCAAACTAACTGTGTGTTGGGAGTTAGGATTGTGGGAGCCATTCATAGACCTATTTTGTCTAGAGACTTACATAATAGAAGATTCTTGAACACTCTAGCATACAGTACTCAAAACCCATAGATACCCTAGTTAAGAAAGAAATACCCTTGACCCTAATTCAATGTCCAAAGAACGATGAAGAAGTGAGTGTCCAAAGTGCCATAAGCATCCGCAATGGAAAGCTTGACGAATACTATGTTGTATTCTTGTTCAGACATTTGCCATGCGGTTAGTTTAGTTAGTCGTTACACGAGTAACCTTGGTCCAGTTCACTGGAGAGCAGTGAAGAGATTTTTGCGACATTTTCGCATGATTGTGGATCTCACCTTATGGATAGTAGAGTTTTAGAAGTGTTGAAGATAATGTGATGCTCATTGGTTCAGCGATTGAGACTAGCGCTTGCCCATGTCAGTCTACGCATTCACATTAGTTGATGAAGCATTCGCTTGTTGTAGCAAGAAGCAGATATGCATCACCTTATCCATAATGGTAGCTGAGTATATGGCTTGTTTTGCAGCCATTCAGGAGGCTGTGTGGTTAAAGAGGTTCTTACATAGCGTAGGCTTCTTGCCTCAGGGCGATGCAGCAGTGTTGGTCTATTGTGACAGCACGTCTGCTCTAATTTATGCAAAGGACCATAAGTACCACGGGAAGTCCAAACGCATAGAGATCCACCACCACTACATCCGAGATATGGTTGCACAAAGGGGAGGTTGTTTTACAGTACATCACTACTAGTGATATGATGGCTGATCTTTTGGATCAAGCCAATTTCTAGAGATTCGTTCTTGTCCCACATTAGTTGTATGGGACTCCGTAAGTTCTGATGTACTTTAACAACATTATTCTTGACATTTTTATTACTAGATATTTATTATTATAATAAAACCAATGGTTTCCCAACTTCATTAGTTGTTAGTTGGATGAATGCACATTTTTTCTTTAAAGTGTCACCAGGCTTGAATCGACATGCTTACACGGGTGATTCACCTTGGCGCCGAGATAGCAAAGTTGGACATGTATGTCTATAGCACTTAGATGGCGAGCAAGATGAGACATTTGTGTTCATGGCGCTTGGATAGCTAGCTAGGACACGTGTGTCTATAGTGCTAGAAAAGCGGGCTTGAATACTTATATCTATGCGGTATATGAACAGCGAGCTAGATATAAACCTTGTTATCCTTATATGTCGCCTTATCTTAAAGCTAAGATGAGACCTAAGCTTGGTGCTTGGTCAAACATAGAGAACCCCCACTACTATATGTAGCATGTTTATAACCGAATATGCGTTTTCAGACGAACGCTGGTTGTAGCGACTGTGCTGGAAATGTCAGGTTAGACGTATGTAACGTCTAGACTAAAATTCGTTTGGCGTTACTTTTACCATGAAGTGACATACCCATTTATATGGAAGAACACCATAGCATACATATCATACTGTATGTGCTATTTTGCGATCGTTTGTGGAGCAATGGATTAATCCCTATTGCATTGCTGTGTGAGCCACGTAGGCTCCCTGTAACGGGGATTCTACACAAGTTTCCTTATGACCTGAGACTATGTCATGAAGAGGACACTTGATGACGCTACTTTAGCGTACCATCTTGGGACGAAGAGACAAATATCGTCCTATGGGGCACGTCTAGGAAAGCGGTCGAGTTAGTCAGATTGACATTAGTAGGTAGGGAAGACTCTTTGATAACACACCATGTTTTGTGACTCATTAGCTGGCTAACGACAATCGTATACGTACTGAGTGTCATGGGTACATTACATATTTGGGGGTATAGCACTGCTTTCTGAGGGATTAAGAGTGCTAGATCCGGTGTGGTTGAACCTATCTGGGTAAATACACGAGAAGCTTCCGAGTGATGCGTTTTGCTTATTATGTGATTAACTTAGCATTTCAGCTCCTGCCGTTGTATGTTTCTTTTCGTGAGGTCACACGTTCTATTTCTCGTATGAGGAGATGATGAAAGTTGGAATCTAAGAGATTTTGTTTTAGCACAAAGCCCTATGTAGGTGAGTGGGAGATGTTAGCATTTTGTGGGTTATGGGTCACCTACATAAACTATGGCCCGGGTCCAACGGGCTTAGCATAGGGTCCAAGAAATCCTATGTGGATTATAACTTGGAGTCCTAGGGCATGTATATGTGTGTGTGTATATATATATGTGTATAACACACATAAACACAACTCTATGCATACAATAAGGCAGTCGTCCTCTCTCTCTCTCTCTCTCTCTCTCTCTCTCTCTCTCTCTCTCTTAGGTTACTTTCTCTTTCTAGCTAAATCACACTAGGGCTTGTGATTTAGTGCATGGATACAAAGGGGGTGTCTCTAGTAGGCACTCTCATGACCCGTTCAAAGCACAAGAGCGTACATGGAAGCACTAAAGAGCAGCAAATCGTGGGTATTATTGTTGGGCTCGTAACAATGCCGCCAAGACGATCCGTGATCGGATACATTCTGCAAGGTATGTCCTTTACCCGACCCGTATGCTTGTTTGATGCATATTTACATTAAAGTAGGCACACCGTCACATGTGTTTGTGAACCATCTGGGATACAAAATTTTGGCATTAATTTTGTACGATATAGTGACAGTCCAAAAACCTGAGCTCAGCAAAGATTTAATGGTGGTTGGCCATGGCTGGGTGCTCAGAGCTCTGTCCGGGGCTACGGGGGTAGTCCCTGTGTGTGTGTGTGTGTGGTGTACTGAAATATACAGGGAGGGGTGTTTAGGTTATACCTTCTTCTTCTCTATCTCAGCGTCTTGGTATCTCTCTCCTCCTTTCTTCTCCTTCTTCGCTGCACTCTCTCTCTCTATCTCTCTCTCTCTCTACTTTTGTGGTCTGTGTGTATGTGTGGGTTAGACAGAAAGGGTTGAGGCAGAGGGGTAGGAATGGTGTTGTGGGTTTTCTTTTCCTTTCTTTCTCTCTCTCTCTCTCTCTCTCTCTCTTCATATATATATATATAACACATATATGACACACATATAATATATATAATACACGCATAACATATATACATATCCAGTTAGGCTCTAAAGAAGGCGCCTTCTCTTTATTAAAGAGAGGGCCTGTGTTTTGGCCGTCAGATCGTGTTTTCATTAAAGGCACTTTTGTCATTTTTACAGTTTTTAAACACAATCTGCCGGCCAAAACAGAGGCCCTCTCTTTAATAAAGAGAAGTGACCCTCTTTAGAGAATCTTTGTATACATATCATATATATATATATATATATCCGTGTGTATGTGTGTGCTTGAGTTGCTGGCCCAAGAGGGGACAAGGGGTTTGGGGGTGGTGTGATGGGGTAGGGTGGTGATGTGTGTAAGTGGGCAAGGTGAGGGGTTTGAGGGAAGCAATCCGGTAGTTAGGGAAGACGGTGAATGTCTGACGGTCCAAAAGGGGGAACGAGGGTTTTAGGGGCTTATTGTACTTAGGCTAGTTAGTTTTAGGGGCCATGGGTTGTACTCTAGGCTAGTTTAGGTATAGGTAGGTTGTACTTAAGCTAGGCTAGGTAGTACTTCAAATCTCAATTTTGGGGATTATGTCTGTGTCTCAATCCACGTGTTATTCAATCTAGGAAATACCAATTTCTACAGATCCACGTGAATCTCAGGCCGGGTCTTAAGTTTCTGTCCGAATATAATAATTACAATCTAGGTCTATATCTTAATGTTTGGGTTTAAAATAAAATGTCGATATAATAATATAATTACAACTTATATTTAAGGAGCTAAATAATGTCAAATATGTAATATACTCCTAATTATAGTCACATAATTAAAACGTCATCGGGTCCGAATACATTATAACCTACGGTTAATTATAATATTATGTGACAATGAAACATAATATAACTTATAGTTATAATATCTAGCGACTACGAATATTAAAATAATATAGTTGTAACTTAAGCGATAATAATTATTTAGACTATGATATTAATATACAAGGTGCATGGATAACTACAGAAATAAGCTTAGGAATCAATTTCCATATATTCTAAATTTCACGGGTATTACAAATGTCATCCATACTTCTAGCAACCCTGCTTTAAATTCACCAAGTTGGGACATTTAATGAATCATTCAAATCCCAAATCATATTTTTTTCCTCACAAGAACATAAAAAATCTCAAAACCCATAACTAAAATTACAATCAATCTCACAAATATTTGCACAAACCCATGTAACAAAGGCAAGAGAGAAGAAAGAGTTTGAGAAATTACCACCAAAAAGGCTTTACAAGCTACCCCATGTGACTGTTCTGTCAAAAAAATAGCAAAGGAATTTTATTTTAATTTTTAAAAATCTAATTATAGATAGATCAAGAGAGTGAGAGAGTCAGAAAAGAACAAAAACTCCAAACACATTGCAAAGACAAAGAAAGATCTAGAGTGAGACAGACCGAGAGAGGGAGATAGATCGAGAGAGTGGGTATATATATATAGCATTAAATTAATCAAAGTATGTCCTTGCTACTTTTTAAATCATATTTAATCTAATCTATACATTTTACCAAACCTTTTCTTTATTTTGAAACTTACAACTTTTCCTAATTGAATACAAGTGTAAGAGTCCTAAACAACAAAGAAGTTATTCATACTTCACTTTGACCATATCTTAATTCTTAAATTAGTTTTGCTCTGCTTTTCCTGTTTCCCTATCATGATTTTTTTTTTTTTGATAAATTCAACCAAGATAATCATTGGATGCAGTCTATTTTAGTATATAAAACACTATTATTAATACTTCAAATTCAGTAGTTTAAAACTTTCAATACTTAAAATCCAGCTCGTAGTTTTTAGGTATTAATTTTCAGTTTTATCAAACAGGCCCTTATAATTTAATGATTTTGAAGAGTTGTATCTATCAAATGTTTGAATGATAGCAACTCTTCCGTGCATCGCACAAGCTACAAATTTAGTGTCATATGCAATGCAATTTTTTGGCACAAGTACCATCCCAACTACTTGGCTAGAAAAAATAGACTGAATGTTTACTATTTTACCACAAAAAGTGAGTGGAATGCTAAGTTTGCGAATGAATCGTAACATTTCTTGTGCCAATATTTGACATATAAAATGGCATGTCAATTGCCAGTTGAAGAGGTTGTACATGTTTGACAAGTACATATAGCAATCGCATGTCATTTAGGCTCTTAAGTATCCTTAAAGATGATTACAACTTCTAGTTTCAGCTCTCATATTCAGAAAAATCCCCATAAGAACCACAACATAGCACATACAAGTTCAAAAATAGTGATTATGGAGTCTGGATCTCGATAGTTATTGTGGGTAGCCATTGTGGCAGCATCTACATGGCAACTTGAAGGACCACACTTCTTTCTTTTCTCTCTCTCTCTCTCTCTTGAAAAAATACCAAAAAAAATAAAAATTTATGATCCTGCAAGTGGCCACGTGGGTACTGCACACAATAACTGTCGAGGATCCAAAATCGTGATTATGTTTAACTTTATTTAGTTGGGAATAACAATATTATTACTCATTTTCATAAAGGTTGCCATTATTGCCAGAGCAATGGTAGCTATTGTCAAAACAATCTGACTATATATGTGGTATAGTGAGACTTATGCATATAGTCAGTTTGCTTTGGCAATAGTCACTATTGCTTTGGCTATAGTGGTAGCCTTCATAAAACATTACACCTTATACTTAGTGTAGAAAGGTGTTTGTACCATAAAATAAAATTTAAAAGTGGGCCCACTAAATACAATTGGGAATTACACGTGGAGAGTGCATAAAAGCAGGCTGATGGGAAAGTCAGGCTGATGCGACATAACAAATGCCATAACCCAATGCGTATGCCACATTAATGGCAGGGTGGTTATTGGCAGTTATTTCAAAACAGGCCAATGACACATGTGACGTAAAGATTGTGATAAGTGCAGTTATGGACGAAGACCCACTATCCCAAGATCATGGGGATAATGGGTAGTTTCTCAATTGCTGGGCAGCGGTTATAGACACTACGATCTATATTAAGGACTGGAATGATAGAGAGAAAGATCCCCGATCAATGAACACACTTAGCAGTTTTTATCTTTGCACTGTTATATTTCCTTTGTCTTTTTATTCTAATTTACTTACTTAGTTTAGGAGTAGATCTGTAACTAGATTCCAATTAGAAGGCAGATTACCCCTTCTGATTGAACGCTATTTGTAAAGGATTTAATAGAAATCTATCTCTGTTGTTTCTTTTACCAATCTAGATGTTTCTCATACTTCAAGTTTTTAATCTCTGGTTAAAGCAAATGGAACCTATTTGAAGAGATTTTGTTCCTCTGTTTCTTCACTCATCTGATTTGTAAAATTATTCACATTTCAAGAGAACATTTGTCTGGCACACTCGCATTCTCATAATTACATATTTCTAGCCACACAAAAGGTTATACTGTTAAGAAAAAAAGAAGGGATAACTACATTTTAGTCTCCTTTTTATGTAAAATTTAGAAGTCAGTCTACTACTTTTTCAAAATTAAAAATAAGCTTTTTTTGTAAAAGTAAAAGTCATCAAGTTTTACCAAACGTTGGAAGCAACTCTGTAAAACGTCAGAAGTAACTCATCACAACGTTGAGAGCAATTCCTCACAACGTTAGGAGTATATTCACGAAGTTTATGATTTAATTTGTCGATGACTTTTGAATTTTTTTTTAGTTATTGTTGATATTTTTTTAAATATTAAAAAAGTAGTAGACTGACTTCTAAATTTGGAACATAAAGTTAATTGAAATGTAGTTATCCCAAAGAAAGACCTAAGTAGTTTTATGGGATAATTACAAATCCCCTCAACTTTGCCCCAACTTTAAATCACTCCCCTGAACTAAGGAATGCAATAAGTTCCCCTCCGAGTTTGACTTGGCCAAATGGTGTTATCAGAAAAATTGAAATTCCTATTTTACCTCACTCAACACTCCAATTTTCGTTACAACAATGCTACGGGCACTAACTAATTCCACTAACACTTACACCCACACTCTATCTCTCTCCTAGTGGCATTTTGAGTCCACTGCGGACCCCACAGTGCCACTAGGAGAGAGATAGGGTGTGGATGAGTGTTAGTGGAATTTGTTAGTGCCCCAAATATTACTCTTTTCGTTAACCAAAGAAAAACCCTCTCTGTATTACTGAAATTCAACCACCCCTGACCCTTCTTCACTCCATTTATCACACTCTGTGCAACCAAGAGAATCAATCAGTTCCACATCCATCCCTCACCATCTCAAAAACCTCCACACCAATTTCATTAAATTTCAACAACTCAATGCCCCAAATCAGCATATCACCGCCATCATTTTTCTGAAACTACTTCATAAATATATATATGTATATATATATATATATATTGGGGGGGGGGGGGGGGGGGAATGGTGCCAAAAATTCTGAAGCAATTTTTTTATTCTCTTGATATTACTATTAATTGCTTTATAATAAGAATAGTCGAGACTACACACACATACTCTCTCTCTCACACACATCTTCATTTAGGTTCGTGCTGACTCTGACCAATTTCATTAAATTTCAACAACTCAATGTCCCAAATCAACATATCACCGCCATCATTTTTCTGAAACTACTTCATAAAAATATATATATATATATATATATATATTGGGTGGGGGGGTTGGAATGGTGCGAAGCAATTTTTTGATTCTCTTGATATTACTATTAATTACTTTACAATAAGAATAGTCGAGACTACACACACAGGGGTGGACCCATTAAGGGACCGGGGGGGACCACGGCCCCCGCAAAAAATTTGAAAAGTTTGGGGGTCTATATAGAATTTTGAAGATTTGAAAATATTTTACATAGTGGCCCCCCCAAAGTTGTGACTTTATATGTGGAGGTTCTTTAACACATAGTGTTCACTTGACTTTCATAATGTTGAAATGGTAATGTGTTAGGAATCACATTTGGGGTTAAAAAAATTTGGGAAGAATAACATTACAGGATTAATAACAATATCCACTAGTGTGACATTAAAAGTCCTTATTATTAGTGAAGGGGAAGAGTAATATCCCCTTATTCAGCTCAGGAGAAACAATGTCTCAATCAAATTTGTCACAACTACTCGTTCGACTCTCTGTCCCACTTAAAAATAAAAATATGTATAAATGACCCAAAAAAAAATTTCGGGGGCGCTGCCCCCGAACCCCCACATAAAACTTGGCCCCCCCTAATACAAAATCCTGGGTCCGCCACTGCACACACATACTCTTTCTCTCTCTCTCTCACACACACACGCACATCTTCATTTAGGTTCGTGCTGACTCTGAAACTTCCAACCCCACTTTCAGATTTTTTTTTTCTTCTTTCTAACAAGCAAATACCACAGTCAAGTTTAATGTTGTGAATTGAAAATTAACTGCTGTGGCAAATTTTAGTTCTATAATACATTTTTATGTCTGGTTATGGTGCATAATGTCTTTATTGGCAAGTGTTTTTAATTATCTCTAACAAGTTTGAATGCATTCAAAGGAGGACCCTGAATGGCGGTTGTGTTTCTTTATGGTTCTCTCACTGAATCGGTTGAAAGTCATAGATGTTGAAAAAATTACTAACTTATTTTGTTCCTTATCATTTTACTTATTAACTCAGTGCTTTGGTTCAGGTTTCTAACTTCCTAGTTCCTATGTATTTTTGCAACATGTCTTGTAAAAGTTGGACGTTATCAAGAGAAGGGCCAATTTAGTATTGAAATTTAGTTTTATTTTTTGAGTAATGCTACAGACACAACACATTATACAACACAAAGCATAGTAAGGTTTTAAATGCTTGTACCTTGTGCTGTGTAAGTGGTGCATAAAAAAGTGTGAAAAATTCAAACAGCAAAGAATACAAGACATTTAAAGTCCTGTTATATTTTGTGTTGTGCAATGTGTTGTGTCTGTAGCATTACTCTTACTGTTTTGCATATGGCAACCACATGATTTTAATGATAAGTTAACAGCAGTTTGTTAATTGTAATGGGTCAAAATTTATAGGGATGGACGACTCATGGATAAGTTGGGTACTATAGTTTAGGGTGTAAGTTAAAACTGGGTTATAGTTCAGGGGGTGTAGATGTAATTAACCATACTTTTATTGTGGGTCACCAATACATAATCATCAATTTTCTTCTTTTAGTTTAAGATTACAACTAAAAAAAACCTATAAATTTGGTAATGGGATTAGAACAAACAACCAAAGTCGTTGTAGTATAGTGGTAAGTATTCCCGCCTGTCACGCGGGTGACCCGGGTTCGATCCCCGGCAACGGCGTTTTTGTTTATTTTCCATCCTTTATTTTATTTTCCCTTGCCGCAGAAGAGAAGCCACCTGAGAGATTCCTTTCCACTTTCTAATACTTCCACGCCACTCCTCTTTTCAGGGAGGAAGGAAACGGAAATAAAAATCCGAGAGAAAATGGGAAGAAAAGAAAATTTTATTTCAAACCCTCCACCGTCCAATGAACACCACCGCCGTCCCTCGCAGGAAAATCGCCACCACCACCACCATCCACGTAATGGCCTTAGACGGCATCGTTAACGTTAACTCCCTGTTCACGTTAGCACTATTCCTCGGCCTCACCTCCAACCCTACAGACCCCAACTTCACCCTCGTGGACGCCGCCGCCGCCTCCGCCTGCACCGCCGGCTCGGCCGTCGTCGAAGACCTCGTCGCCTTCCACGTCTACTCCTTCAGCTCCTTCCTCTTCTCCAGCCTCGTCGCCTCCGCCCTCAAAAACGCCATCAGGGTCTCCGATAAGGGGGACAACGGCGAAGAGCTGGGCAGTGTCTCCACGGCGCAGGTTAACAGGAAGGCGCTGCGAGCCGGGATATTGGCTTCGGCGGCTGGGTCTGCCTCGGGATGCGTGTTCTTGATGATGGCTCTGATTGATTTGGTTCAGATCAAGCTGGGTAGCTTGGCTTGTTGGGATTGGTACAGCTTAGCCGCCGTTGGTCCACTGGTGACCTTAGTACCTTCTGGTCTGATTATATACATATGTATTGTATTACATGCCTTCACTCGCTAGAGCTATACAGTGAACAATACAGTTGTTATGATCATCTTTTTTTGTGAATTGCTACTCTTATTTTTATACTGATTTTGTGTATAAATTACAGTTAATAGTGCAAGTGGTGTTGATTTCTTGATATGGGTATACGAGACAAGTGGATACAGTTGTGTTATAACTTATAATCATCTTTTTGTGAATTGCTTCTTTATTTTCAAATTTTTTTGAAGAAAAAATTGCTTCTTTATTTTAAAATACTGATTTTGTGTGTAAATTACATTTATTAGTGCAAGTATTGTTGATTTCTTGATCTGGGAATTTCGAGATTAGTGGATACAGATTGAAATGTAGGATTGAAACTTTGCTTCATAGAGAAAATGTTGATTGGTCATTTGGCTATTTGATTCTTGTAAAACAATCTCATGATCTCTGAGTTCTGTGTTTGTGAGATATAACTGATAAAGAAAAGTTAGAAAAAGTTTTGCTAATGAGGTCAATTCTTGAATTCATGGGACATTTTGATTAAATCTTGTGGTTTTAGGGACATTAGTTTGGAGCTTGTGCAATTTTAAATATTAGTTTTGGGTATGGTTGATAATGTTCTGATTTGTTTAGCATTATCTCAGGTACTGCCAGTGACTGGGTTTGTGATGCCCTTGTTTTATTAGCTTATAATATGCGAGAGTTGGTATCTAAGCAGGCTATACTAAACCTAGAAGTCAACAGATTCTTCGGTCATTAAACTTAGTTTATTAAAATTAGTCATAGTTTAGGATCTATTGCGTTTGAACTAGTTCAACTCCATGTGCAGGTCTCTTGGAAGTTGAGAACGTTGATAGATTTGTAGACAAAGAAATTACTTTATGAAAAATAGATCCCCTCGTGATTAAATCTTGTAAGAGGAGAGAGAGAGTGAAAGAATGGCCAAGGATCGGCCGACCTTCTTCAGTTTTCGCTGTTTCTGCTATGTCCTCATTGTCCTCTCTGCATTCTCATCCATTTCATTCCTATACTGGTCTCAATGCTCTGGACCCTGCTATCCCTGTATCCAAACGGTGGTGCAGAATCAAAACCAATCACTTGACCTCCTTACATTCCCTCATGCTTGGAATCATCTTTCTTTCCCCTCGAAACCACCTCCAAAACTCCTCAAAATTGCCCTATTTGTCAAGAAATGGCCACAGAGAAATCACGCGGGAGGGCTCGAAAGGCATGCCTTAACACTCCACCTTGCCCTTGCCAAACGAGGACACGAGCTACATATCTTCACCACTTCCACCTCAAGCTCACCTTTCCCAAAATACTACGCATTGAGCAATTTATATTTCCATCTCTCGAAACCAACATCTGCCGGTTGTCTAGACCAAGCTTTGGTATGGAAGCAATTTCAAACCCAAAACTCAACTGGGAAACCGTTCGATGTGGTCCATACAGAGAGTGTTGGGCTATTGCACACTAGATCAAGAAATCTGAATAAACTTGCTGTTAGTTGGCACGGGATTGCTTACGAAGCCATACATTCTGATATAATACAAGAACTATTGCGGGCTCCTGAAGAAGCTCGGGCATATTCATTGATTGAAAGGGCTGTAAAAGTTGTTGAGGAGGTGAGGTTTTTCCCGAGTTACGCTCACCATGTTGCAACAAGTGATCATGCTGGAGATGTCTTGAAAAGGATTTACATGATCCCAGAGGAACGAGTTCATGTTATACTCAACGGTGTAGATGAGGAGATTTTCAAGCCTGATTTTTCAAAGGGTATGGATTTTAAGCTGAAATTTGGAATTCCAAACTCGAGATCATTGGTTTTGGGAATGGCGGGGAGGTTAGTTAAGGATAAAGGGCACCCATTAATGTTTGAAGCTCTTAATCAGATTTTCTTGGAAAATTCTACATTTCGGGAAAGTGTGATTGTTCTTGTTGCAGGGGACGGTCCATGGGGTGGTAGATACAAAGATCTTGGGGCTAATTTACTGGTTTTGGGGCCATTGGACGAGGCTCGGATATCAAGTTTTTATAACGCGATAGATATATTTGTAAACCCAACTCTTCGAGCTCAAGGGTTGGACCATACTTTGTCAGAAGCAATACTTTCTGGGAAGCCAGTAATGGCTACGAGGCTTGCTAGCATTACAGGTTCGGTAATTGTTGACCCGGAGATGGGTTATACATTTTCACCAACAGTGGGTTCACTGAAAAAGGCACTTTACAGGGTTTGGGAAGACGGGAGAGGAATTTTGGAGAAGAAAGGTCAGGTGGGTAGGGAAAGAGGTCTAGAGTTGTTCACTGCCACCAAGATGGTAGCTGCATATGAGAGGTTGTTCCTTTGCATCTCCAATGATGAGGGAAATAGAGATAAACACTGTATGTATCAACCTTCTTAGCATCCCGCCTCTTCATTTTCCGTATTAAATACACAGTTATGCTGTGAGAGGGGGTGGAATTCAAGCATCTACAATTTGGAGAAATTCTAGGGTGAGATTGGGAAGAGGCTAAGAATACGGATTCTGAATCATTTAGCTGCACAAGGTGAGACTGTGAGATTCCGAGACTGCTGCCTTTATTGTAAGGATACAGGACATAAACTAAGCTGCCAATGTATCAATACTTTCCTGTAGTTTGAAAAGTTCTGGTATATCTTGCTTTGGAGGGGAATATTTATACTTCAGCCTTAACCAACAAAAGACATAGGTAAGTCTTTTCCTACGAAGTACCGACATTTCAAAAACTGAAGCGTACAAGTGTCCGACACGTGTCAGACGTGGACACGCCCCCGACACGCTTACAACACGTGGCCGACATGCCAAAAGTGTGTCCAACTTTGTGTAATTGAGTTTTAACCCCAGACACGTCCCCGACACGCAAAGGAACGCACGGACACTCACGGGACACGCACAGGACAACTATTTTTATTATTTTATTTTATTTTAAATCCTAACTCTATTTGTATAATTGTGTTTTAACCCCCAGACATGTCCCCTACACGCAAGGGACACGCACGTACACTCACGGGACACGCACAGGACAACTAATTTTTTTTTTTTTTTTTAATTCCTAAGTCTATCGTAAACCCTAAAATTATAAAAAGAAAAAAGATATGAAAGGAAACGAAAAGAAAAGAAGAAGAAACGAAGAGAAAAGAAGAAGAAAGAGGTGAAGCAAAGGCTGCGAAGCCTCTCCCGCCGGTGTCTCTAGTTCGGCCCTCCCTCGGGCGAGGCTACACCCTCCGGCGGGTATTTTAAACTTGTAAGTAAAACAAAGGGCAGCCCAGTGCACGAGGCTCCCGCCATTGCGGGGTTTGGAGAGGGTGAGATGTACGCAGCCTTACCCTTGCAAGCAGAGAGGTTATTTCCATATTCGAACCCGTGCTTGTAATGCTATGCTTGTAAGTACATAGTATTAAAATATATTTTTAAAAAATATTTTAAAATAAACGTATTCTTGACGTGTCCTTATGTTTTAGAATTTGGTGTGTCGACTTGGCAGTGTCGTATCGTGTCACATGTCCGTGTCCGTGCTTCCTAGGTCTTTTCTTATGGCATATGCTAACATCTAAGGAATGTTTGTTGTTATCTGCATTTTATGCATGTTGTTTTTTTTCATTTTTAGGAATTACGAACCGAGGTGGAATTAGACAAAAGAGCAAGTTATAAACATGTCTATCATCATATATTGCTAGCTGATAAAAGTGGAAACATTGTTCAAATACACATGAAAACTTGGTAGAGAGTGGTAACTGAGTGCCAACAGTTCCTCGACCCTCTTTTTGCACGACTCCTGCGTAGACAGGAAAAGAAAAAGGGCAAAAAAAAAAAAAAAAAAAGGAAAAACAAAAAAGAAAACCTATCATATAAAGATTGTGTACCATGTGGCTTGAGAACCAAAGTTGAACCCAGATCAAAAATTGTCCACAAAGGTACGTAAAAATACTGCATGAATACCACCCAAAACAAAACAAATTTGAAAAAAAAAAAAAAAAATTACAAGGCAAAAAGAAAAAAAGATGAAAATAGGCTAACTTCAGCTTCCATATGAATTTGCACCCAAAAAAATAAAAAAAGCTTCCATATGAAAAACCGAATCAAACCAGTCCAAAGGCTTCATGAATTCCTGCAATTATGCAGCGAAAGAGACAATTATCTATCAAGTCAAATAACTCATACAAAAATCAACATGTCTGGTGTAACAGGAAAAAGGGAAACACCCAATATAGTTACAAAGAAAAGAAATGACAATCAGGTGAGACGAGGCTTCCTCTGGTTTGCGGAAAAAGGAATGGAAAACAAGAAGAAAAACTAACTCTCTGTGTTTCCTTCCGTGCTTAGACATTAAAATTTTTAAAAATTTAAAACATAATTGCAACTTAAGAAAAAAGGGAGAAAAAAATAACTCACAAAATCTAAAGTTCTTAATTTATTTCTTGCTATATTTTCCTTTCATTCATATTTTTCTAACATTCTCCTTAGTAATCAAACAAGGAAATCATTTTCCTTGTTTCCTTTATTTTCCATCAGAAAATCCATGAAACAAACAAAGCCTTAGTTAGTAGGTAAAAGGGTGTTTCGAGCACACTAAAGGCACATGTATCCATTTTTTTTTTCAACTGTTTAGACCAATGTTTCATGTTGTCAAAATGTCAATAAATTTTCAAACAAATGGCCAAAAGTTGAGTGATTGCCATTTTGAGCCCAGAAGATAGAGATCGTACTGCGGGGGTATGTAAAACTCAACTTACCTTAGTAAATAGATGGAGAATTCACAAGCATCGGGGCGAGCAAACTCTCAATAATAAACTGACCCTGCGGAAACATGTATAATATGTTGGTATAGTTCATAATTGTGCTCCAGTTAAATTTATTTTCCTGTATCAACAACTACAATTGACATACCTTGCCACCAGTTTCCTCGAGAAACGTTTCCATTCAGATCATCTTCTCCCTCGTCTTTCTTGAACTAATTCAATAACAGTTAAATATAACATTTAGTTTAAACTCATTTACTTCTTCAATCAATCATGCTTAGTACATTGTATAATGCATACACTTAGGACAAAGAACCAAGACTCACAGTATGGTATGAATTAGAGGTCTGATGGCTTGAAGAGCGGATGTACATGTCTTCTTGGCCACCATAGTAGAGAGATGAACTCAGAGGACATGGTTCTGCTCTTTCCTGGAAAATCGATCTCTTTTCGACGTTGGTTACACTATTTTGCATATTCTCGCCATTCTTTGTTGTGTTGTCTGACAAAAGATGCAAAGTGAAGCCAATTATTCTCCAAATGATTCATTTTACTTTGACGATATAAAACTTGTGCTGCTCATTCACAACTTGGAGAAAACAGGACAACGATATATCATATATATATATATATAAGATAAGAAGCTCAAAATCGTCTATGGGATGATTGTTAGTTTTGTATATAGGGTTCAAGACCTATGCTTGCTTGTTGAAGCTTAAAAATATTTTCACCCAAATTGATGTTTCTAAAGATTTTAGGAAGGAAAAAAAACAGACAAAAAGATAAAAGAAACGCGCAAGGCAAACCTCGAGTTCCTTGTTTGGTGCTCCACACCTGATCTGCTAGGTGCTGGTTCTGCAAAGAACCAGTCAGCTCCGACCATGCAGAGTTCCTAGCACGAACCTGACATAAACAAACAGAAGAACATATATATATATATATATATATTGCAGCTGAAAACAACATGAAAAATTCTTGGACTGATTGTTAACAGTTGGGTGTGGCAAATATTCTACTGAGTTCATTACACTAGCCCCCTGGTTCAAATGGGAGAGCCCTCGGGCCCATGGCAGAGCGATCAAGAGTTTTGTGGGTGTGGCTCATTTTCTTTGTTCACCTTTCTTCATAAATTTGAAACAAGTAAACAACTTATTATAGCTATCTTCAAAACCTAAGCACAACCCTTTCTCTCTGTCACCAAGGCACTTAAGGCTTTGGTTTCCATGTGACTTTTTAAATGAGCTTATGAAATTTATTACTAAGGCTTAATTTCGCCCCCACGTGGATTTTTAAAAGGAGCGTATGAGATTTATTACTAAGTTGTTTGATAATTTTATGCAAGTGACACACTACTCTTCAAAGAGATATCATGAAACCAAAAAGCAACCTTGAGTTTTAAAAGCTCTCTAAAAAAAACCCTAAGTTAAATTTTTGCAGAGCTCATAACTAGTTATCAAATGAATTAACATAAAATTGTGCTTTAGAAAAGGAGAAGCACCAAAAAGGGGCCAAACTAAGCCTAAGTTATTTGATAATTTTATACAAGTGATACACTACTCTTCAAAAAGACAACATAAAATAAAAAAGCAAGCTTTTCTAGAGCTTTTAAAAGCTCCTCCAAAAATGACCTAAGTTCAATTTTTGTAAAATTCATAAACTAGTTTCAAATGAATTAACATGAAATATAGCTTCAACACACACTATCTGAGAACTTTGAAACCCCAACTAAGCAAATACTCATGTCCATTGTTCGGTAAATCAATACATTGCTAAAACCCAGGCAAGAGTTTCAATTATAGGTTTTTTAGGCAACACAATATTACATTAATCAACCAAAATCAAATCATAGTGTACCCACTTAAAGAAAACAATACCATACCATTGATGTGGGCTCAAAAATCGATGCGAAATTCACTTTCGACGATGATGATGGTGCTATTGAATCCCTGGCGCCAAAAAGTTCAGTAGCGAATGATGAAGAAGACGAACCCACTTGCTTCTTATTTTCCATTCTCTCTCTTCTTCTTTATTTGTCAACCCAATTCGCAGAAACTACGACTAATCAAGCTCAGTAAACAGAAGGCAGATAAGATTTGCAGAGCCAAAAACAGAGGCAATGTAAACCAGAAGAGAAGAGAACAGAGCATGTGAATACCCCAGAAATTCATCAACTCCTAATATATAGACTTTCACATGCCGTGCCGCCCACATGCACTCCCTCAAAAAAGTGCCCCCTAAATTATAAGGGAAAATACCTTTTACCCCTGTGATTACACTCATTTTCTCATAATTTTCTGTGGTTCATTTTGTAACACTTAACCCCTGTACTACGGACTAAAGTGAGACTGTTAACTTTTCTAACGGTAGTCCCACTTCAGTCACTAGTACAAGGGGGTTATGAGAACATGGGTGTAACCATAGGGGGGTAAAAGGTAATTTTCCCTAAAGAATATGTATAGGGGTTTGGGGGTATTAATGTCATTTCGTTTTTTTCCGTTAGAAAAGCTAACAGTCTCATTTTAGTCTGTAGTACAGGGGGTTAAGTGTTACAAAATAAACCTCAGAGGGTTATAAAAAAATTAGTGTAACCGCAAGGGGTAAAAGGTATTTTCCCCTAAATTATATACACACGCATATAAAATGGTATATATTTTGGGTAAAAAGACAGAAGATTTTAGTTTGAATTCTTTTCCTTTTCCTATCAGCACATGGGATTCCTTCCAAATTAAGTTGTAATCTGAATTCTTCTTTCCTGTTTGTTAAAGGATTTTGTTGGGTTTCCTTCTCTCTCATGAATCTCATCTTTCTCTCTCCTTAATCCGGTCTCTGGACCTAGACATAGTATCATCTTTTTCTACGAAAGTTAATGGATAAGTGACACGTGGGGTGGGGTCGTTCTAAGCTTTGTCCGCCCTTTGGGTTTGGGACCATTTGTTCTTTGAAAATTGGATAATTACACCCTCTCTCTGCTTCCTAAAGTCAATATGGCATTCTTGCCCTTCCTGTTCATGGCCATTTTTGCTCACATTTTTGGTCTACTATTGCTCATTCAGGTTTCACTGAGTAATATATATTCTATTTTATATCTATTTTGTCCATGTACTATTAACATAATTAGAGGAATGAGATACGTGTCACCCAATGAAAACCTAAGAGAGTAATAGTGGACAAAAATTGGTGAGCAAAAATATTCTCCCTTGACAACTAGGCTCCTAGGGAATAATTCTTGGAATAATTTACATATAAGTTGAGCAAGACTTTTTTTTTGTCGGACACGCATCAGGTAAGTTAAGGAAGTGAGTGGGCGATAAAATTCTAACCCACACCAAACTTTGAACCCAATTCGTCCAGCTATTTAAAATTTGTCCTAAATCACTCGCACAACCTCTAACCAAGTTCTTTTATAGAGATAAAGGAGAGAGAGAGGAGAGAAGCAAAGACCAATTTCTTTTGGTCCGACAATAAGATAACTGGATAAGGTTGTTGATCCACTCAAATCTTATTTAGAATTTCAGATATATGTCCTCTGACATCTAAAACAGTTGACCAGTTGGCACCTCTCTCTCAAATTATATATTCATGTAGTATATGAGTAGCAAAGATTCTGAAGATTACATTATTGTTAACAGTTACAGATCAATCCATTACTATGGTTTCATTGGTGCTTTGTTTGGTAAGTGAATAAATTTACTATTAAAGATATTAAAGTGATGCACATTCTTGTGATTCAATTCGCTTTTATCGTAAAACGATTTTGGTTGATATAGATGGTGGTAGATATATATTCTTCTTAGTCTTGCTGCCATTTGCATTGAATAAATCACTTGTTTCTTGACATTGTCTGGTATAGTAACGTGACATTGCTTCATATATATGCAATGATTTATTTTGGGAATTGTTATTTCCACTCTATCATTGAACCAATGCACTCATGGTACCACTATCAGAGCATGAGGTACCATGTATGTAATGCATAATATGCATGTACCACATGCTTTAAGAATAATACCATGGAGTGGCTTGGTTCAATGATGGAGTGACAATAACATCACCCTTTATTTTTAGCAAAAATTGACAGATTGAGAAAATGCATTCTTCCATTTTTTTTGATTGACGATGATGTGAATTATGCCCTTGAAACATCCCCTCTCTCAATGCACAGGCCAACACTTGGTCTCGTGCTTCATTATATAATTTTTTAAATGATTAAAAAAAAAAACCATAATATCTAGGCTTAGTTTGGCCCCCATTTTGGTGCTTTTCCTTTTTTAAAGCACAATTTCATGTTAATTTATTTGGTAAGTAATTTATGAACTTTGCAAAAATTGAACTTAGGACTTTTTTGGAAAGTGCTTTTAAAAGCTCTAGTTGGTTTCATGTTGTCTTCTTCAAGAGTCGTGTGTCACTTGTATAAAATTATCAAACAACTTAATAATAAATTTTATAAACTTCTTTTAAAAAATCACGTGGACCAAACTAAACCCTAATCGTTTGTAACTCGTTTAGTGCCATAAACGGGTTGAATTGATTGCTGACCCAATCCATGTACATTCCACCCAAACTAAAAACTCTGATATCTAGTCATTTGTAATCTGCTTAGTGCATACACGGGTTGAGCTGATTGAACCAACCCATGAACAATCCGCCGAGACCCGCTCGTTTACTAGGCCTGGACTTGATGTTGGAATTGTGGCTCAATTTTGGAAACAAAACAAAAAATTAGATAAATGAATAAAGGAATTCGAAAAATTGGTTTTGTCGCCCGAGAGGTCAGCTCGGGTGAGCCTCGCCTGAGTGAGTTAAAGTGCGAGATGTGTGCGAGGTTACGTCCAATAGGTGTCCCACGCAAGCGACGTCCGTTTGAGCGGACACGTGAATTTCAGACTATTGGCTCTATGAAGGAAATAAGCTTTCTTAATTAGTTTTAGATTCTTAATTCGATTTTGGTAGTAGGTCCTAAACATATTGGAATAGGTAATATGTGTATCCCTATAGAAGGGCTCTTTGGAGTCAATTGGAAGTAACTCTAAGCCATTTGAGATTTATTGTTCTTTGGAGAACCTTACCTTTAGGGTTCAATTTTGAGAACCTCTTTGTTCAATTTGTTTGTTGAAAGAACTTTACATCTTTTGCAAGAGAGTTGTATTGTTTATTAGAAGCTCCATATTATTTGAGAGAGAAAGATGGTATAGCTTAAATTTATAGAATCTCTTTGTTCATTAGGATCTCTTATTTATTTAGCCTTTTTTGAGGTTTTGTTTTTAGAGAGATCATTTGTTTTATGGGAAAATTAAATGTGGATCCCTAGTTTCGGAAATATGGTGGTTTAAAGACGACTAGTTATTTTCACTTTAGTTTAAGTGCCTTATTAAATAAATATCTAATACAAAAGGACAAAAAAAAATAAAAAAAAAGGACGAATTTAGCCTCACACACGCACACATCACTGGCCAGCAATGTGTCACGCGCGCGCCAAAGGAAAAAGAAGCTCTCACACGGTGTGAGCATCACACCAAAGCAATGCCCATTACAAGCCTTTCATAGTTTCACGCGCGTGCCCCTTAGGTCTGTCGTGCGCCACGCCGGCGCCAAAGAAAATTAAGCATTCGCACGGTGCGAGCGCTATGGTGATTAAGCATTCGTACGGTATGAGCGCTACATCATAGTAATGTCTATTTTGAAATTGTTTTTCAAACTTTAAACCTCCATAACTTTTGATGTACAACTTGATTTTTCGCAAAATTTATACCATTGGAATTGTGTCGACGAGAACTATAAAACTAGTATCATTGTTGATATATTTTGAGCAAAATTTTTTTTTGTTTGTATGCCTTAACATCATTGTTCCTGAAAATACTGGTAAAATTTCACTACTTTGAATATGGAGAATTTTCACCACTCTGATTTTATTTTATTTTTTTTTTGTGAAATTTGTGAAAAGAAAAGGTGATGTGAAATTTCACATAACTAGCTATGTGATATGTGAAATTTCACACAACTAGTTATGTGCAATTTGTGAAAAGAAAAAGTAATGTGAAATAGGAATCTCATGCTTGACAAAACCACAAAACAATGTTATAACACCATGATACCCAACTGCACCTTAGACAAATCAAAAACCCAAATTATGATTGTGGTGAACAGTGGTAAAATTATGATTATGGTGAAAAAATTCATAAATTTCACAAGCTTTGACATCCAGAGTTAAAAGTGGTGAAATTTCACCACTTGAAATTTTACCACTGTTTTAAAAATGTGCTCAAAACAGTGTACAGTGGTGAAATTTCACCACGTTTAAAAAGTGGTGAAATTTTCATCAAGAATAAGGCATGTAAAATTTTGATTTTTTTTTTCTCAAAACATATCAACAATAGTACTAGTTTTGTAGGTCTCGTCGACACGATTCCAACAGTATAAAATTTTTGAAAAATAGAGTTATAGATCAAAAGTTATGAAAATTTAAAAAAAAAAAAATAGAAATGGGCCCTGCTATTGTGTGCGTACTCACACGGTACAAGTGGAAGGAAAGCTTGGCCTACACGTCGCGCGCGCATGTTTTTGGCTGATTTCAAATATTTATTACTGTTGGAGTTGGTATTTGGCGCATGTGGCGCGCGTGTGGCCTGGGCAAGCTTGGGAGGGTTTATGTGTTCAAAAAAAAATTAAGGGACTTAAATAATTTTTTTTTTTTAAGTTATCCTTAAATCAACATATTTACAATAGAATGTCTTTTTATCTATACTCTTGTTTTATTTGGTGAGGGAGTGATTCCTCACGCTGTTTGTTTGATAGTGGATTGTTCTTTGATCTCAGAGAGAGTGGACGTAGGCATAGTTGGTCGAACTACTGGTAAAAATCTTGTGTCTTTGTGTATGTGTGTTTTGCCTTTTGTTTTCTCATTTAAATTATTATCTTTGCTTGTGATTTGAAACAATACTCCCGCACCATAAAATGGTATCAAAGCCAGGTTGTGGGTGCTTCCGCACAACACCTGAGTAATTTCATGTTTTCTATAACAAATGATACGCCAATGGTATGTTCTTGAACCACCTTAAATAAAAAACTGTGCTGGCCCCTTGTAATTTGATGTCACCCCATTGGCACTGTTGTACTATTTAGGATACAGATTGAGAATCTATAGAATAGCATCACCTTTGTGTAATTGCGGTGAATTTATAACTTTAGTTTTTTTATGAATCTCATTCAAACATTTCTTGATTTGTGAAGGATGGATAAACCTCTCAAAGGACCCCAAACGAACAGAAACAAACTACAAATAAGAGTTTAAATTCTGTAAGGAACATCCGCAACCCACCCAATTTGCAGCTCCCAATTACACAGCCACCTAATCACAGATGTGTAGAACTTCGATTTTTAAAAATATTATATATCTATATATATATATATATCTTTAAAAGAGTATATTTTTATACTTAAGCGCCCTTTTTAAATTAAAAAACTCTCTGTTTTACACTTAAGTCTCCCTCCCATGTATGAAACATTCAATCTTTTGGTCTCAATTTGTAGAAATAATTTATTATTTTATAGTACATTTGGTGTCAATCAGTATTAAGTTTTCTAATTCCTTCATCTGTTCAAAAAATATGTATAAATAGACCCAAAAAAATCGCCTCGAGGGCACTACTCTTGAACTCCCGTAAACTCGCTACCTCTTCACCCTACCAAAGCCCCCCCAACTCCAATTTCCTACATCCGTCCCTGCATCTAATATCTTTTTTGATGAAATTAAGCAATTCGTTGTTGGCTAGATATGAACTTGCATTACATTTTCGACCTTTGACAACCGGAAAGGGATATAAATAGTTGGAAAATTCACCTTGAAATTGGGTTTTCTCACTTTCCCACATTAACTTTCCTTTACAAGAAAAAAAAAAGGGGGGGAATTGTTATTTCCACTCCATCATTGAACTAAAGCACTCCTTAGTACCACTCTTAGAGCATATGGTACCATGTATGTAATGCATGGCATGCATGGTACCACATGATTTAAGAGTGGTACTATAGAGTGCATTGGTTCAATAATCACACACAAAGTTGAAGGCAAAATGAATATGAGTATTCCTAAACCCCCAAATCATTCACTGCTCATTCACTTCATTACAAACTGCCACTCCAACGATGATATTTGTAGCTGCATCATAAACTTGCATTTATAAGTTGTGCATTGTACAATAACATTTTACATCCTTCGATCAATAGCTGCATTTGATTTGGCTACATGAATTCATTTCTTAACATCATTTGCGTTCCTGGTGAAACAATCACATTATTAACATTACAGAACTGTTTACACCTAAAAAATACATTTTTTAAAGTCGAAATTGCTAGAGGCTGATTTTAACTTTTTAATCGAACTTATGAGACCGATTGTAAAAATTTCGGCCAAGTGACTGATTCAAAATTGATAAGGCCGAATGGATTTCAAAATCGAACTGACTAGGATCGGACTGATTACCACTTAAATCGGACTGTCATCCATATTTTTGCCATTGGACTGACCAACTATTTTGGTCTTTACCACAAATAGTCATTTACACAGCCCTAATGATGAGACTTAAATTTGGCTAAATTACAAACTCACTGTAATGAGCAGAAGATGGTGGATCTCGATTGCACGCAGGTCGTTTGGATTGACCATGTATATAAATATATGGCAAATTTGGGAAGTCTAGGTGGTGGATCCCATTCATGAGTTGTGCACTTATGCAATATGCCTAACCTGCAAGCAATGTGTTTTAACCACATACCATTTATTTTTGCCACGTGTTTGGCAATTCATTGATTCAAGATGATGTCAATGAGTCATGTTAAAGTGGGCCAACACCATAATGAGGAGGCTATTTGAATATTGGACCATTTTAAGATCACGAGTCAATTCGGGCATTGTATAGCATTCCTCGGGCTAATCAGTATTTTGGCAGAATTTACCTCTATCCGACTGAGTCTTTTTTGGCTTTATGCATTTGGGTAACCAAATACTCTGCGTATACCTTTTTTTGGCAGTACATAACCCATGTACATCTAATCACATGGTAGACCATACATCAATGATAGCTACTTATTTGGTAATTTTAAAATATTGTTGTAACAAATATTGTGGTTGGGTCATACGGGCACCCATATTATATTAGATTGGGTCCAGAGAGGGCTGGATTGGACGCCTGTAGACACCCCATTTTGTCGGCTATCAGATTTAGGAGACCCATAGCTTGGTGGTTCACAATGATCGTAAAAGACTCAAAAGGACTCTTGGAAGTCAACTCTATCTCTCAGAATGCTCAGAATGACCAAAATACCCCTAAAAGCCCAAAAACTCCCGGATTTGGTCCCGAAGTTCTGAAAACATGCTATGTCGTAAGAAAAATGATAAAATGAGTTTTTAAGTACAACCGGAAGAAATCATCAGCTCCCAGAGACCCCCGGAAGTCCCGGAAGTTCCCCGAAAGTCCCCGTTGACCGGTTTGACCAAGGTTTGACCAAGATTTGACCAGGTTTGACCAGAGTTTGACCAAGTTTGACCGAAATCGTCCGAATTCACCGAAATCATGAAAAAGTGTTAACACAAGTTCTAAAAGAAAATCGGGCGAAAACATCAGCTCCCGGGAACTCCCGGAGGTTCCCAGAACTTCCCGGGAATCCCGGGTTTGACCAGTTTGACCAAGATTTGACTTTAGAATCGGGGCGCCGAAATAATTTTCAAATATTTTTCATGGATACTAGAGGTCAATACCTTTCCAACGGTATATCGCACATAATTTCTGGATTTAAAACGAATTTATTATGAATTTCCAAAGCCGGAAAACGCGATCAAATCGGATTTTATCGCGAATACCGTAAAACTTTTCAAGGTGACCTATCCCCGAACTATTTTTTATGTAAAGTAGACTCCATTACCTTTCCAACGGTATATCACAACCTCAATTTGGAGTTCGTACGTATTTTCTGTGAATTTCGGACGAAATAGGGCCTTTTCGCGAATACCGGAACTTCAGGGGGCCTAAACAGCATTATCTGGACGGGGGAGGAGCAGTGCCGCCGCGGCACTGGCCCAGTGCCGCCGCGGCACTGGCCTCCAGAGCAGTGTCTTTTTGTAATTTGTTTTGTGGTCCCATTTTGATTAATCAAAAACCAAAACGACATAGTTTTATGATTTCAGATATTTGGAGCCAATGGGAATACTTTCTAAATCCCAAAACCACCCCAAGTTGGCCTATATAAACACCCCATTACTCTTCATTTTGGGGGGGCCAAGTGCAAAGCTAAGAAAAGTTGTAGAGAGGAAGAGAGATAGAGATAAGTTTAGAAGAGAGAAAGGGAGCTTCTCCTATTGATTTTCTATAGAAAGTGAGTTCCAATCTTATTTTCCTCCACTATTCTTCTATATACTTCATATCCAAATCACCCCCAATCACCATTCTTGAGCATTATTGAGTTAGGAAGCTACTTCTATGTCCAAATATCAAAATCTATGAGTGAAATACCAATCTACAAGTCTCATGCTCCATGAATATCATCTATTGATCATTATCTACTTGCTTGTTCATTTATTGTTCATCTCTTCTTATCCCATTTCTTTTTTATTTTCTTTATTTACTTACTTGTTCTTCATCATCTAAGTGATGACATGAAGTTTGGGGTGAGTGAATCCTTATGGATAGTACCTCTTGACCTCAAAAACATGTTTGATAGATGATGATCATAACCTCAATACTTCCAAGGTATTCTTGGAATGTATTGACGTTATGTTCAAAAATAAAATAAATCTCTCCAACAATCTTGGAGGTTCTTAATGATGAGTTTGATGTGGGTATTCTAAGTGGCTATGATCCTTATTGAGTGTTAAAAATATGTCTTCAAAACATCTATTTCAAAACCCCTCTCAATCCCTCTCATTTGGTTTCAAGAAACAAAACTTTGTTTTCTCCAAAATCTTCAAAACAACGAGTCAAAACAGTGAGTGAGTTGAGTTCAAAGATTTCTCTAGAACTCAATACTCAACGTATGGATGCAAGGCCACTTGGAAAGTCTTCCTAACTCATTGGAGAACACCCATGATTTTTGGTTTGACTTGGAAGTACTTGGAAATGATCCATTTGGATCCCAATATTCCTTCCAAACATTCTGATTTTGCTGTCACAGCACCTAGGTCCACTTCCAACCTCTTTTACAGAAAACGTTTCCAAAAAGGGTGATCCTAACTTATTTTTCCCTTAAAATTCAATGGCTTAGGGAACTTTCTGTATAAAATGGGCCTCTAGATCATTATTTTGCATTTTCTAAGATATTTCAACATTTCAGTCGACGGTACGGACTCTGTTTCTGAGTGACCTTCATTGTTTATATGATTTCTCTCAATCTGTGATAGCTATTCAAGATTGGCCTTTTGGGTTGTGTTATAGACACAATAAGGAACATCTCCATAAATTATCATTCATTGAAAACATTCCTAACCCCTCTTTTCAAATTTCCTAAGATGATGCTACTGTTCTGTCCACTATTCACAGCAAGCATACCTTAACTTTCATTCTTTGATTTGATGCTTATATGTATTCTAAATTAGTTCATATATTAGGAAGTACTTCATACTACATTTGTACACATCCCATGTTGATTTCATTCATCCATTCATACACATTTTAGACTTCTAAGTCATTCTAGGAATCCATGAACACAAAGCACACTACAACCTTGGCACATTCTAGATACATACATTGCATCCATGCAAGATTTGGGGCCTTCATGGCTCCTAATCTAAGAAGATTATAAGGAATGAACTTGATCACACGTTCATGCTTCCCCTCGATCTAATCATTCTTTCTCATCCGTCCCGGGGATTGAGAGGTCTTCTTTTCTCAAAGATTAACATGCATCATACTAGCTTGTTAAGCATATTTTGATTTCTTTGTTTATTTGTTTCAATAACAATTCGTGTCCCCCCTTTTTTATTAGGAAGTCTTGATTATTTGATACATGATTAGACGATTTTTCCTAGGTTTATTTGTGTGATTTTCACTTTACATTGTATGATATTTGACTTAAATCTTATGAATGATATCTTATCTTTTGATTTTCAATTTCAAGATTTTTATGTGATGTAATATACTATCATAGTATTAATCGCCGAACCATACATAGTATAAGATGATTATTTGGATGCTAATTGAGGCCCGTTGAGAGACGGGGCGAGTTGAGGGTGTTTTAGTCGGGACAAAGGCTCCTTCCTCTCTCGTACCAAAACCCCGAACCAAGTTCTTTGGTTATGAAGGGTCGGTGCCCTTTATCCATTTGGGTGAGTCAAAATTAGGTTTCTTGGTTCCTTAAAGACCAAGTGGCGACTCTGTATCTGTTTTCAACAGACCTATTTTCTTTCTTTGATTCAAATCAAAATCAAACAATCTCAAACAAGAGAAGTGGTCCACTTCCGGTGTCCACAATCTGGCGACTCCACTGAGGACTTTTATTTTAAAACAAAATAATACAGAGGTTTGACTCATAAAAGCATCCTTAAAATCATCTTTTTTTACTGTGTTTGGTTCACCGCATTACACTCTTGCATTTTCCCCCTCCGACTGTGTCTGAAATGCGGCGCTGACATTGTTCAGGTCTTGCTGTGCCAGGGCACAAGTCACCGTTGATACTGTACCTTCCAAGGTATATCAAAAAGAGAAAACCTCCGTACTGTCTCTCTGACGGTATATTGGAACTCTCGTCAACGGACCCTCTTTGACTAAACCCAGCCTTTGCATATAAATTCCTGTAGAACCTTTCATAGGACTGTTCATTTATCTTTTCAGATAGGACAATGTGATATAACTGCTGTATGCCCTGATGGGATTACCTGAGCGGTGTAGACGCTTATGTAGCATAGAACAGAACCTCTTTCTTATGATTCCCAAGGCAATCACTCACATGTGATTACATTGAGTTGACCTGCCTAGGCACCATGACAAGGATGTCTGCTCCATGCTCACAAAGATATACACCGCAAACCTTGTTTATCGGTCCTAAGACATAGGAGTATGAAAACCTGCTAGACAGTATGATCACTATCACCACATATTAACATGTTTCTCCCAGAAACTCTGTCCAGATACCCCAGATATAACCACATATTAACCTGTTTCTCCCAGAAACTCTGTCCAGATACCCCAGATATAACCACATATTAACCTGTTTCTCCCAGAAACTCTGTCCAGATACCCCAGATATAACCATATTAACCAGTTTCTCCCAGAAACTCTGTCCAAAATTACCCGAAGTATCCCAGAAATCCCTGTTATCCCTTGGTGGTCATACTGGAAAGTAAGGTTAGCACACTCTGTATGGTTAGGACCTTATTTGTTTAACTGCTGTCTGTTAGAAATAGAAGCATCATATAGATTAGGGCTTACATCCGCATGCTTTTCCCATTTGCATGCACCATTCCCCATCAATCTGCACGCACTGTCTTGAGTCGGTTCACATCACTGTCTTTGTCTGTCAAAAGTCGCCACTGTCAAGATCTAATCTAGTCCTCTCAAAATCTGTCAGGTTAGTATAGATTCCCAAGGTCAGCAGTCAGGGTCCTCTTCGTGGGTCAGGAGTTCGGATAATCGATTGATCAGAATCAGTCCGACAGCTTACTTCAGCATGAATCAAGAAGAATTGGAAAATAAGGTCACTGTGTTGGGAACAACCATAAGCCAGCAATCTGATCGCCTGGCCCAAGTTTTGAGTTTCATGGAAGAATTGAAGCAGCAGCGGCCGCAACCTCCGCCCGGGTTTCCACCACCGGGGTTTGAACCACCCCCACCTGAGAATAATGGGGAGGAAGACTGGTTTCAAGGGGTCCCACCGTTTACGTATGAGAAGAAGCTTCAAGAGAAAATGGATAAGGTTGACAAGTTGGAAAGCGTACTGAGGAAAAGCAAAGGGGTCGATGATTACATGTTGGACCTGGAAGGCCTCTTTGAGCCCATCAATCTGAAACTGCCAGAGAATTTCAAGATGCCAGCCATCGACCGGTTTGACGGAACAGGGAATCCAAAAAGTCACATCAAGTTGTGCATGAGCATCTTCCAATCGATGGGCTGCACTCATGAGCACATTGCGATGCTGTTCCCGCAAACCCTTAAGAATGCCGCACTATCCTGGTTCCTAACCCTTGAAACCTCCAAGACCCGAGTCTGGGAAGACGTTGCTAGAACTTTTATTAATCACTACTCTTACAACCAAGAGTTTGATATCACCATCCGGGATCTAGAGACTACCAGGCAGAACTTCAATGAGTCCTTCACTGCGTTCTTGAGCAGATGGAGGAATAAAGTGGCTCAAATGATCCACAGACCTGTTGAGAAAGAGCAAGTACGTATGCTGGTCAAGAACATGCAACCAGTATATCATGACAAGCTATTCTACCAATCCATCTCCACATTCGAAGAGCTATTTGAAATAGGCACCAGAATAGAGGATGCCATCAGAGAAGGAAAGTTCAAAAAGGATGAACCCCAACACCAGTCCAAGAGACCTAACTACTCCCTGGACTCCCCGGATATCAATGCACTTAGCAACCAATCAATGGCCTGCGCCCTTCGTCCATACCAGTCCATTCCGCCAAATCGCCCAAAAGGCCCTCGCGAATTCTCCAAACTTGATGTTCCTTTTTCCACAGCCTTGGACCACCTACTCAGAAAGGGCCACCTACAGCTCTTCCCTCACAAACAGCTACCAGATCCCATACCCGCCCACTACAACATGAGCCTACGATGTGCTTACCACCAAAATCTAGGCCATGCCACCGATCAATGCATCCGCCTCCGCCATGACATTCAGAACCTCATAGAGGATGTATCACATCCTAATCCTATCCACTATCTTGGCTTGGATCAACCACTCGGGTGATCCCTTTGATGATGCCAATGAGTGTTGAAGCTATGCAGTAAAGTGATTGTGTTTGGAACTTCTGCTAAAAAAAATAGAATAAGAAAAATAAATGGGTCGCAAAGACACTCCATTTGAGACCGGGTCGAGTCAAGTTGAGTCTGTTCTATGTTTCGAGTCCATTTCAATTCTAGTCTGGTGATCGAGTCTGTCTGTCATCGAGTTGTTAATAAGTCTGTAAACCTTGTCTATTGATGGAATGAAATCTCATTTTGCTTAATCTGATGTGCCTAGTCATAAATGCATGAATCACTAAACTAAAGTGTCACTTTTCAAATTACCATGGATATTACTCTGCTAATAATTTTTCTACGACAAAACAAAAAAGAATCCTGAAAGGTTAAAGTCGATTTCACGCTGACACTGATGAAGAGCTAAGAATTGAATAGTCTTACTTTAAGAATTTAAAGATGCTCTTGCCTCAATCTTGAAAAGACATACTTGAAACTGACTTGGAGCTTGCCCAACACCCCTTTTCCACCATTTTGAAGCCTTAAGCCCAATCCAATTGGGAGCCACACAATCTGTCCGATTGAAAGCAATGGAAACTTAGCCCTTGATGGTGGCCAAACATTTCAGTGAGTTTCATCTCTACTTTTCAAAAAAAAAAAACAAAAAAAAACAAAAAAAAGAAAGAAAAGAAAAGAAAAGAAAAGGAAAAACTCGCTAGGTTGAAAACCCGAAAGGGCACCTAGGCAAAAGTTGGAGCTGAAAAAGGTGTTAATTTCCAAAATCTGACCCTAGCCAGTCGAAATGTTGGAGAAAATTTTGATGAAATAAATGAGAAAATCATACGCTTCAAGATACATCTTAAGAACGTGCCAAGATCACATTTCAAGAGGCACGGAATGACCACAAATAAATTCCGAGAACTGACATGCACATTCTGGAATTTCGAGATTGCGATTGAAAGATCTCACAAGAATCGACTACATTAAAAAGCAAAATTGACTGGCTAGGCGAAAGTGAAAAGGATCAATCCTCAAAACAAAAAGAAAAAGAAAAAGAAAAGAAAGGGAGATTGAAACTGAATCCTTTTATTCAAAGCTACCACAAGTGGCTCAAGATTGAACTTCTTTGATGATCAGTTTGAAAAACCCTCATACCTCAAACCTCTTATTTCAAGCCTTGCCCTGAACTACGCTCGACCTGATTCCCGCTCGGGGATACGTAGGCAACCACATCGGTTCGGTCGCTCCACCAACAAAAAAAATAACCATTCCTTTCAAGCCTTGCCTTGAACTACGTTGGACCTGATCCCCACTTGGGGGTACGTAGGCAGACTTTCAAAAAGAAAAGAAGAATGGCTCGCTAGGTCGAAAATCCGAAAGGACGCCTAGGCAAAAGTTAGAGCTAAATCTAAGGTAAGCAATAACAAAAGAGAGAAAAGAGCTCGCTAGGTTACCTCACTGGTGCCTAGGCAAAAAGTTATGAGCATTTGAGATATTAAAGTCACGGTCCATGCCTCAAACCAGAAAATCACCTTCCACACTAAGGGCAAACTTCGGCTACCCGCCTCGTTTGCCTGACTTTTACTATATACCCTTCACACAAGGGGGAAACTTCGGTCACCTACCTCGTTTGCCCAAAACCTCCAATGAACCTTCCTCCAAACTAGGGGCAAACTTCGGTCATTTACCTCGTTTGCCTACCGATCCCACTTCATGCCCTTCAAACTAGGGGCAAACTTCGTTTGCCACCCGATCCCTATACACCAATGGTAAGCCTTCAAGTCACAAACATTGTCTTGAACAGATAGAAATGGAGCATCTTTTATTCTATAAGCTAAGGCACTAATTCAAAGCACATCTTGGGGAAGCAAAGAAATTGATTAGATCAGTAGGGAGGAATTTTCAAAAAAATCAGATTTATTAGCAAAGTGCTGACATATCAAGATGAGGAGTGAACATAAAAGATGAGCGGTACATTCATTCATGATAAAGGCACTTTGGATCGTGGCAATTTGAGAATTTCATGTCCAAGTCAATCCGTCTTTATTTGAGTCAGTAGTAATCTGATCACAAGTGTGTCAGAGACCAAGGTTTCATACAAACTAACCCAACTTTCCTTATCGTTCCTGTTAAGTCCATTTGTCCTGATGGTCTCAAATGTATGGGTTAAAGTTGATTCCCAATTATAAAAAAAAAAAAAACGTTGGATATAAGCAGAAGTGCCAAACATTATTACTACACCAGTCAAGGTCACAACATGAGAAGTGTCCTAGGTATGAGTGGCATAAACTCGTAAGTGGTTGCAAACTACAAACCAACAGTTATTTCTCAAGGCGGCCGATCGGAGGAAATATCGCCAACACCGAGAAACTATTGCTGATAAGGTGTGTCGATGAGACGTGTTGTTGAGGTGTTTTAGGGCCCAAAGTCTAGAGGTGTTGATGAGGAGTGTTGATAAGATGTGTTTTAGTGCCCAAAGTCCAAGTGTGTTGTTGAGGAAGAGCATCAGATGTGTCGAGGAACATCAGAAGAGAGTATTGTTGAAGAGAACATCGGATGTGTTGAGGAACATCGGATGTGTTGAGGAACATCAGATTTGTTGAGAAGCGTCGTTGAGGAATATCGGATGAGTTGAGGAACATCAGATTTGTTGAGAAGCGTCGTTGAAGAGTTGAGGAATATCGGATGAGTTGAGGAACATCAGATTTGTTGAGAAGCGTCGTTGAAGAGTTGAGGAACATCAGATGTGTTGAGGAACATCAGATTTGTTGAGAAGCGTCGTTGAAGAGTTGAGGAATATCGAATGGGTTGAGGAACATTAGATTTGTTGAGAAGCATCATGGAAAAGTTGAGAAGCATCGTTAAGATTTGAAGAACACCGTTGACAATCAAGAAGCCTTGAGAAAGCACCGTCAAAGATTCGAGGAACAACATAAGCGCCATTGAGAATTGAGGATTGAGAAGCACCGTTGAGACTTTGGGAGTCACCGAGTCCATAGTGTCACGACTAAGAGGAGCACGAGTCAAGAATCACTTCACCCAACATGACACATAGCCCATCGGTTGCGGCACACACAAATCACAAAGCCCACTAGAGTGGCAAACACACCATAAGCATTCTTTTGAGCACCACAATATCACTTTGAGCACCACGCTCTTCCTTGAGTAAGACCTCCAGGTCGAGCTCCCTCACAAGTCTATTAGTTATAGTGAAACATAGATCACCAAGCCCACTGAGAGTGGCAAATACACTAAACACATGTACTAGGACCACAAGCGTTTTAGAACACAATACTAACACAACACCAGTCCACTTGGAGTGGTACACCCCACAACACCAATCCATGCTAGGACATAACACTAGACATGGAAGGACTCATGACACAATTCACATCACATCCATGCATTGCATATCATCCTCGTAGCATAGCATCTGCATGTCTTGTTGTGCATGTGATTTGCCCCTTTTGTGCCTGAACTACGCCCTGGTCTGATTCCCCCTGGGATACGTAGGCAGCTCACGCAGAGCGCAACCAGCACTAGCCTCAGCATCATTGCATCTTTTGCAACGCTTTTTATCCTAAATCTATAGCCTCCAAAAGGTCCTGTCTCTTCAAAACTTTGGCACTCGCTTGCGACATGCGTTGCCTCGCAAGTTCCTGCCAAAGAGGGGCAAACTGTAGACACCCCATTTTGTCGGCTATCAGATTTAGGAGACCCATAGCTTGGTGGTTCACAATGATCGTAAAAGACTCAAAAGGACTCTTGGAAGTCAGCTCTATCTCTCAGAATGCTCAGAATGACCAAAATACCCCTGAAATCCCAGAAACTCCCGGATTTGGTCCCGAAGTTTTGAAAACATGCTATGTCGTAAGAAAAATGATAAAATGAGTTTTTAAGTAAAACCGGAAGAAATCGTCAGTTCCCAGAGACCCCCGGAGGTCCCGGAAGTTCCCCGAAAGTCCCCGTTGACCGGTTTGACCAAGGTTTGACCAAGGTTTGACAAGGTTTGACCAGGTTTGACCAAGTTTGATCAAGTTTGACCGAAATCGTCCGAATTCACTGAAATCATGAAAAAGTGTTAACACAAGTTCTAAAAGAAAATCGGGCGAAAACATCAGCTCCCGGGAACTCCCGGAGGTTCCCAGAACTTCCCGGGAATCCCGGGTTTGACCAGTTTGACCAAGATTTGACTTTAGAATCGGGGCGCCGAAATAATTTTCAAATATTTTTCATGGATACTAGAGGTCAATACCTTTCCAACGGTATATCGCACATAATTTCTGGATTTAAAACGAATTTATTATGAATTTCCAAAGCCGGAAAAGGCGATCAAATCGGCTTTTATCGCGAATACCGTAAAACTTTTCAAGGTGACCTATCCCCGAACTATTTTTTATGTAAAGTAGACTCCATTACCTTTCCAACGGTATATCACAACCTCAATTTGGAGTTCGTACGCATTTTCTGTGAATTTCGGACAAAATAGGGCCTTTTCGCGAATACCGAAACTTCAGGGGGCCTAAACAGCATTATCTGGACGGGGGAGGAGCAGTGCCGCCGCGGCACTGGCCCAGTGCCGCCGCGGCACTCCCCTCCAGAGCAGTGTATTTTTGTAATTTGTTTTGTGGTCCCATTTTGATTAATCAAAAACCAAAACGACATAGTTTTATGATTTCAGATATTTGGAGCCAATGGGAATACTTTCTAAATCCCAAAACCACCCCAAGTTGGCCTATATAAACACCCCATTACTCTTCATTTTGGGGGGGCCAAGTGCAAAGCTAAGAAAAGTTGTAGAGAGGAAGAGAGATAGAGATACGTTTAGAAGAGAGAAAGGGAGCTTCTCCCATTGATTTTCTATAGAAAGTGAGTTCCAATCTTATTTTCCTCCACTATTCTTCTATATACTTCATATCCAAATCACCCCCAATCACCATTCTTGAGCATTCTTGAGTTAGGAAGCTACTTCCAGGTCCAAATATCAAAATCTATGAGTGAAATATCAATCTACAAGTCTCATGCTCCATGAATATCATCTATTGATCATTATCTACTTGCTTGTTCATTTATTGTTCATCTCTTCTTATCCCATTTCTTTTTTATTTTCTTTATTTACTTACTTGTTCTTCATCATCTAAGTGATGACATGAAGTTTGGGGTGAGTGAATCCTTATGGATAGTAGCTCTTGACCTCAAAAACATGTTTGATAGATGATGATCATAACCTCAATACTTCCAAGGTATTCTTGGAATGTATTGAAGTTATGTTCAAAAATAAAATAAATCTCTCCAACAATCTTGGAAGTTCTTAATGATGAGTTTGATGTGGGTATTCTAAGTGGCTATGATCCTTATTGAGTGTTAAAAATATGTCTTCAAAACATCTATTTCAAAACCCCTCTCAATCCCTCTCATTTGGTTTCAAGAAACAAAACTTTGTTTTCTCCAAAATCTTCAAAACAACGAGTCAAAACAGTGAGTGAGTTGAGTTCAAAGATTTCTCTAGAACTCAATACTCAACATATGGATGCAAGGCCACTTGGAAAGTCTTCCTAACTCATTGGAGAACACCCATGATTTTTGGTTTGACTTGGAAGTACTTGGAAATGGTCCATTTGGATCCCAATATTCCTTCCAAACATTCTGATTTTGCTGTCACAGCACCTAGGTCCACTTCCAACCTCTTTTACAGAACACTTTTCCAAAAAGGGTGGTGCTAACTTATTTTTTCCTTAAAATTCAATGTCTTAGGGAACTTTCGGTATAAAATGGGCCTCTAGATCATTATTTTGCATTTTCTAAGATATTTCAACATTTCAGTCGACGGTACGGACTCTGTTTCTGAGTGATCTTAATTGTTTATATGATTTCTCTCAATCTGTGATAGATATTCAAGATTGTCCTTTTGGGTTGTGTTCTAAACACAATAAGGAGCATCTCCATAAAAAATCATGCATTGAAAACATTCCTAACCCCTCTTTTCAAATTTCCGAAGATGATGCTACTGTTCTGTCCACTATTCACAGCAAGCATACCTTAACTTTCATTCTTTGATTTGATGCTTATATGTATTCTAAATTAGTTCATATCTTAGGAAGTACTTCATACTACATTTGTACACATCCCATGTTGATTTCATTCATCCATTCATACACATTTTAGACTTCTAAGTCATTCTAGGAATCCATGAACACAAAGCACACTACAACCTTGGCACATTCTAGATACATACATTGCATCCATGCAAGATTTGGGGCCTTTATGGCTCCTAATCTAAGAAGATTATAAGGAATGAACTTGATCACACGTTCATGCTTCCCCTCGATCTAATCATCCTTTCTCATCCGTCCCGGGGATTGAGAGGTCTTCTTTTCTCAAAGATTAACATGCATCATACTAGCTTGTTAAGCATATTTTGATTTCTTTGTTTATTTGTTTCAATAACAATTCGTGTCCCCCCTTTTTTATTAGGAAGTCTTGATTATTTGATACATGATTAGACGATTTTTCCTAGGTTTATTTGTGTGATTTTCACTTTACATTGTATGATATTTGACTTAAATCTTATGAATGATATCTTATCTTTTGATTTTCAATTTCAAGATTCTTATGTGATGTAATATACTATCATAGTATTAATCGCCGAACCATACATAGTATAAGATGATTATTTGGATGCTAATTGAGGCCCGTTGAGAGACGGGGCGAGTTGAGGGTGTTTTAGTCGGGACAAAGGCTCCTTCCTCTCTCGTACCAAAACCCCGAACCAAGTTCTTTGGTTATGAAGGGCCGGTGCCCTTTATCCATTTGGGTGAGTCAAAATTAGGTTTCTTGGTTCCTTAAAGACCAAGTGGCGACTCTGTATCTGTTTTCAACAGACCTATTTTCTTTCTTTGATTCAAATCAAAATCAAACAATCTCAAACAAGAGAAGTGGTCCACTTCCGGTGTCCACAACGCCAAATAATGAGCTTTTGGAGTCTTAAGCTTTATAGGTTTTTATGTGCCTATATATACATATATATCACATGGAAAACCTAAGGATTTCATATATTCACAGCAGCCTCTCTCTCTCTAACTCACGTTAGTCTCTCTCTCTCTCTCCATCCCTACGGTTCATCTCTCTATTGGCCATCACCAAAGGAGCCATAGGATTTAACACGTGATACGTACGAGGACCGCTCTAGTAGTGATCTTCACGACCTACGCGAAGCATAAGAGAGTACACGGAGGCAACATGGAGCAGTAGTTCATGGGTGAAAACGCCGGGCTTGTAACAATACCGTTTGGCGATCCGTCAGATTATTCCGCTAGATAAGTGACCTAAACCCGTCCCGTATGCTTGTGTGCATTTTATCTACATTGGTATCAGAGCGTTCAGGTTGTTGATTCGCCTGAATACAACCCAAAATCGAATCTGCCATTAACGTTTTTCAAGCTTTTTGTACAAAACTTTGAAAAATAGTTTTTCAAGTGGGTCTAATATGAAACTCCAATTGGGGTCCAAATTTTTTATGTGGTTGTGTTCCTTATGGTCCCAAGCCCATGAAGTTTCATAGGCTGATTATCTCCGTAGAGGGAGAAGATCAAAACCCTATTTTTTGGATCAATAAAATCAATAAATTTTCAGAAACTTTGTGTTATTTTTTAGACTGATTCTTGATGTTTTCGGATCTGATTGTGAACATGTATTAAAAGTATATTGCATAAGCTTTCCAACAGTATAAGTTTTGAGATTTTTGAAATACAAACGTAGAAAAAAATTGGTTTACAAAACCGTCTATCGAGCAGCATGAGATGCTGCGGTTTTTTTTAGGTCTTCTTGGGAAGAAGAAGACTACCTAGCAAGCCCACGCAAGCTGCACATGGCCCACCCACGTCATTTGTTGCATACATGTTTGGGAGAGTGAACAAATTGGGTTGTTTATTGAAGGATTTGGTTTTCACTACCAAACAATGCTTTACAATATAAAATACAATCAATGTTGATGTGGGAAAGGCCATGTGTAGTTTGAGAGCCTTTTAAGGTTTTGTTTGACAAGTTTGTAAAATATTCTGGATTTTGCATTTTTTTAAGGACATTCTTTAATTAAAAACAATGTTTTTAATTAGTTTAAAAAAAAAAAAAACAAAACAAAATTCAGAAAATTTCATAATATAATATTTTTGTAAGATTATATTTTTTTGTGTTACATGTACACTGTAAGGGACTCTGAGACAATTTTTGTGTAAATTATCATGTATTTATGGTATTTTAGAGTATATAATTAATGTTTATGGACGTTTATTTAATTGCTTAAAATAGTCAAAATACACTATTAATTTTTGTAATTAATATGGGACATAAGGGATACTGTTTTAAGACCATGTAAATTTTGTGGGATCCACAGGTAATTTTTGGTAAATTATGTCAATCATATTAATATTTTAGAGCATATAATTGTGTGTTTTTGTACACATATTAAATTGCTTAAAATATTTTTATTGATTGTTAGTTCAGAGAATCAACAAAATGTGTTTAGAACACTAGTGGTAGCTTGAGAAAATTATTTTAGTGTATTTTCTCGCTCTTTGGGACATATTTTAGAGCATATATATTATGTTGAATATGCAATATAAATTGCTTAAAATATAACCAATTAAAGTTGTTAATTCTTGAATTAAATGTCTAGTGTGTTTTGTACACTAATTGGAGACTTGAGAAAATTTTATGAATTATCTCATTTTTGTTTTGGTATTTTAGAGCATAAAATTTATGCATATGGGCATTTATTTAATTGCTTAAAATAGCCAAAATAAATTATTAATTTTGAAATTAATATGGGGTGTTTGGAACACCATATTAGACCACTGAAAATCTTTAGAGAATAAATTTCTTGAAATTTTGTATTTTTGGGGAATTTTTGTTTGTTGCTCATAGTTAATTTCGTTTAACTAGATCAATTTATTATGTTAAATTGATTAAAAATATTTTTGGGAAGTGATATGTCCAGAAATATTCTGTAACTGTCCAAACCACCACGTGGTCAGCGGATAACCCGGTTAGTCCGGAATGGGAGCCTGGAGCCCACACTTCCGAGATGTTCAGCTGTAACCGTCCGGGATACTCGACAGCTCGGGGGGCGGGGCGTAGTGACTTCCCGGTAGGCGCAGAGTGGATGGCGTCTTCCATCGTTTCCTTATACGGCCATGACTCTATCAAGAAAGAATCAATGGTTTCCTAAGCCACTTAGGAAACTCCCCTAACGTTGTGCAAATCTATTGTGATTAGATTAGGCTTCCTAATCCAGTGAACTTACCATGTAAGGGTGGACTCTTACATCTATAAAAGAGCCCACCTATCCTCCTTAGAGGGATCCAAAAAATTACTTCTCCGAGCATATACTTACTCGCTAGAGAACTCACCACCCATACGCATATACCCGACTGGTGTTACTGGTAGTGTCGCCCATCTCTGTTGGCTCACCAGGCCCGCCGGTGATCTGTTAGTGAGAAGCGCTTAGACGCACACGTGGACGTAGGTTACCTCATTAACGGGGCCGAACCACATACAAACCTTTCTCTACTCTATCTTCCCGCATAAATCTTGCTCACCAATTTTTGGCATCATCAGTTTGGCGCCGTCTGTGGGAACACGACACAGTCTTCTCAACAATAAAATCTTTGACTGATCGACATGCCGCCAAAGAAGGGGAAGAAGACCGACAACCCCGCTGACTCAGCCGGTCAGGAAAACCTGCAGATCGAGCCGCGGGCCACCTCCATGACCACTGAACAGGTCACGGCGGCGTTGAAACAACTCCTGGAGGGCCAGCGTCGAGCACAACAGCAGATAGACCACGCTTATGGCCCGACATGAGAAGCGCCCCGCGTCAGAGAGTCGACCTGAGAAAAGCGCCCCCGTCAGCCAGCCGGATCGGGTGCGAGAGCATGCACGATCCGCTCCGGTGTCCTCACCAAACCGGGAACGCCCTACAGGTGGAGAGCGCAGCCAGGCCACTAAGCGCTCTCAAAGGGTGCCTCGGTACATCCCTCGCCGAGCGCGCCGAGCGGATGACGCCAGAATCATCATTAATCAACGGCGCGTAGCAAGGGCAGAAAAATCCGGACGAAAAACCCGGGAGTCGGACGACGATCCTCCCGTCCTGAGCCGAGGGGACCTTAGGCACAGGCTTACCCGAACCAACAGTCGGGTACTATCTCCGAGGTCGACGCACTTTGAGAAGGAGGCCTCATCGTCCGACCCCACCTACCGCTCAGACACGGATAGGAGAGCAGGGCAGAATGACGTCAAAGCCCAGGTCGAAGAACTACAGCAGCAAATCGAGAGGCTAAACCGCAAATCCGGTCACGACCTCACGAATACAAAAACAGAGTCGCCCTACACCACCCGGGTGACACAGTTTCCCATACCGCGAAAATTCAAACCCCCGCACCTTAGCTCATACGACGGCACGGGGAGTCCGGTGGACCACATCCGCACCTATAAGGCACAGATGGCACTAGTCACCACAACAGACGAGCTGCTGTGCCTGGCTTTCCCCAGCACCCTAAAAGGATCAGCCGCACAGTGGTTCCATGCCTTGAAGTCCCGGACGGTTGACAACTTCAAAACCCTCGGCAAACTCTTTATCAGCCAGTTTATCGGGATGCTAGACCGATCGCGACCGGATACCCAGCTGCTAGCTGTCAAGCAGCAGAAGGGTGAATCTTTAAGAGAGTATGTGGATCGTTTCAACCAGCAGAGGCTCTTGATCCGCAACCTCAACGAGACAGCCGCAATCATGGCCTTCTGTTCAGGAGTTCAACACACCAAGGTGGCCACGTCTTTTCATCGCAACCGACCGGCAACTCTGGTGGAACTCTCGGAAAGAGTTGGAAAGTATATAGATACCGAGGAGTTTTTGAAGGCAAAATGCGCCAGCCAGGCGGGAGACGAATCCCCAAAAGCCAAGCGCAAGCGCGAGGGATTCGAGAAGGGTCCGGGAAAGAAGCCGAAGCAGGATCAAAGAGATGCTAGAGGCCAACCCCTAACGGCTTTTACGCCCCTTTCCCGACCTATACGTGAGGTAATGGCCGCCGCGGAGGCACAGAGGCTGCTTTCGCAGCCAGCTAAACTCAGAGCCCCACCCGGTAAGAGAAACCGGGAGAAGTTTTGCCGTTATCACAGGGATCACGGCCACGAAACGGAGGATTGCTTCAAATTGAAGATAGCAATCGAGAAGCTGATCGAGCAGGGACATCTTGCCGAGTTTGTCACAACGGACAGACGGCCCCAACAGGAAGCCCAAGCTCCCGGTCAGCCCCCTCCACCGCTCGGCCACATTAACCTGATCTCCGGAGGAACATCTGGCGGAGGTGATTCTCAGTCGGCATGGAAGAGGCATGCCCGAGCATCCCGAGCGGATGTATGGCAGGTCCAATCCACCGGCTCCTCACCAACTGACGTTCTGACGTTCTCGTCCGACGATGTACAGGGCCTCCACTGCCCCCATAACGACCCGCTAGTAGTGACGCTTTCTATAGATAACTATATGGTCCAGAGGGTACTGGTTGACACAGGCAGCTCGTCCGACATAATGTTTACAGCGGCATTCGACCAACTCGGGATCTCCCGGGATCGGCTCCGGCCGGTTGCTACTCCCCTGGTCGGATTCAACGGCTCCAGCACTCAACCGCTCGATACGATCGAGCTCCCAGTCCTCATGGGGACTTACCCGCAGCAGGTTTCCATGCTGACTAATTTTGTGATAGTGGAGGCCGAGGAGTGGAGGCCCCCTCGGCCTACAACGTCATCCTCGGAAGGCTGACCCTCAACAGGGCCCGAGCAGTTGTTTCCACATACAGCTTAACCATGAAATTCCCAACTCCCCAGGGACCCGGATGTTTACGAGGAGACCAGACCATGGCTCGGAGTTGTTACGTTAGCTCGCTGCACCGGGGGGCAATCACCGAAACATTGAACGTCCAAGAAATGGACCCCCGGGACCAGAGGGACGTGATAGGACCTATGGAGGAGTTGGAGTAAGTTGTGCTGGATCCAGAACACCCAGGTCGCACGGTCAACATAGGTGCACTACTGGAGCCTGCCTTGAAGGAAAAGTTGACCCAGTTCCTGAGGCAAAACCAGGACGTTTTCGCTTGGAGTCATGAGGACATGCCCGGGATTGATCCCCGGGTGATGTCCTATCGTCTCAACGTCTGCCCGGACTGCCGCCCAGTGAAGCAGAAACGGAGGGGCATGGCCCCCGAGAGACAAACGGCAGTAAGTGAGGAGGTCGAGAAGCTCCTAAAGGCAAACTCTGTCCGGGAGGTCTACTATCCCGATTGGTTGGCTAATGTTGTCCTGGTCAAAAAGAGCAATGGGAAGTGGAGAATGTACGTAGACTTCACCGACCTCAACAAGGCCTGTCCCAAGGACTGTTATCCGCTGCCCAGGATAGACCTCCTCGTCGACTCAACAGCGGGCCACTCACTCCTCTCATTCATGGACGCCTACTCGGGGTATAATCAGATCAGCATGTACCCCGGGGACGAAGAGAAGACGGCGTTCATCACCGACCAAGGCACGTACTATTACAGAGTCATGCCCTTCGGCCTTAAGAACGCCGGGGCTACATATCAGCGCCTGGTCAATTTCATGTTCAAAGACCTCATCAGAAAGTCCATGGAAGTGTACGTGGACGATCTCCTGGTCAAGAGCCGGGATGAGCCCGACCACCTTGAGCATCTAGCCGGGGCCTTCAGCATTTTGAGAAATTTCAAGATGAGGTTGAATTCGGCCAAATGCACCTTTGGTGTCTCGTCCGGCAAGTTCCTCGGTCACCTAGTCAGCAGGCGGGGAATCGAAGCAAACCCCGATAAAATCCAAGCTATCATCAACATGCGGTCACCTAAATCAACAAAAGAAGTTCAAAGCCTAGCCGGACGGGTGGCCGCACTTAATAGATTCGTGTCCCGAGCTACCAATCGGTGCCTGCCATTCTTCAAAATCCTCCGCAAAGCTTTTCAGTGGTCCGAAAAGTGTGAGGAGGCATTCTAGGAACTCAAGAAATACCTGGCCTCACCTCCTCTACTGTCGACACCGGTGTCCGGAGAGGAACTGCTCCTATACCTGGCGGTGTCACCATCGGCGGTTAGCTCGACACTCATCCGGGAAGAGCACGGGATACAGTTCCCAGTGTACTACACCAACTGGGCATTGCAAGGTGCGGAAAGCCGATACTTCCGCATCGAAAAATTGGCCTTCGCCCTCATCACCTCAGCCCGAAGGCTCCGCCCGTACTTCCAGGCCCATGCCATCGTAGTGTTGACTGATCAGCCCCTCTGCAAAATTCTCTCTCGGCCGGACACATCCGGGAGGCTCGTCAAGTGGGCATTGGAATTGGAAGAGTTTGAAGTAACTTATCGACCTCGGACGGCCATCAAGGGACAAGCCGTCGCTGATTTCCTGGTCGAGTTTACATACCCAGAAGACCCGGTCGAAGAACCCAAGCCTCCAGCCTTACCACCCGGATTGCAATCCGGCATCCCAACTTGGGTGCTACATGTCGATGGCTCTTCCAACCAGCAAGGAAGTGGGGCCGGGATAAGGATACAATCCCTACCCGAGCCAAGTGTGATCAATTCAGAGGGCATGGAGGTTGACCCGGTCACTCCGGGACCTAGTTGGATGGATCCAATTGTGACATTTTTGACAACAGGAAGGCTGCCGGACGACAAAGAGGAAGCAAGGCAGGTCAAGTACCGGGCGACACGATACAATATCCTAGACGGTGTCCTCTACAAGAGGGGATTCACTATCCCGTACCTCCGTTGCGTTTATCCCGCGCAAGTGCAAGCAATACTGTTTGAAATCCATGAAGGTGTGTGTGGGAACCACATCGGAGGTCGGGCACTTTCCAGAAAGGCCCTGTTACAAGGTTACTATTGGCCAACCATGGCCCAAGATTCACAGGAGTATGTTCGAAGGTATGATAAGTGCCAGCGGTATGCTCCCATGATCAACCAACCGGGGGAACTCCAAACACCGGTCCACAGTCCCTGGCCATTCGCCCAGTGGGGAATCGACATTGTTGGTCCCTTACCGACAGGGAAAGGGCAAGTCAGATTTGCCGTGATAGCTGTCGACTACTTCACCAAATGGGCAGAGGTCGAGCCCTTGGCAACGATAACCAAGCGGAAAATGGAGATTTTCGTGGAAAGGAATATCCTCAGCCGGTTCGGCATCCCACGAGTCCTGATCAGCGACAATGGCCGACAATTCGACACACCCATTTTCAGGCAGTTCTTCTCGGACTATGGGATACTAAATCATTACTCTTCTCCCGAGCATCCACAAGCTAATGGTCAGGCCGAGGTGACCAATCGCACAATCTTGCAGTCGATTAAGATAAGGCTTAAGAATGCCAATGGCCTGTGGGCTGAAGAACTGCCAGCCCTACTGTGGGCCTACCGCACCACACCCCGGGCAGCTACGGGCGAAACCCCATTTTCCTTAACTTATGGTTTTGAGGCGGTAGTCCCCACGGAGCTCGGGCTACCCTCATACCGGGTGCCTACCTTCAATGACCCAGACAACGGAGAAGCCCTCAGGACGGAACTAGACCTGGTGGAAGAAAAAAGAGACCAGGCCTACCTCAGGGTGGCGGCTTACAAGCAAAGGGTCTCGCGGTATTATAATAGCAAGGTGAAGCATCGTAGCTTTCAAGTCGGGGACCTCGTCCTTAAGGCAGTGTACCAGTCTACCCGAGTTCCAAGCCATGGAAAGTTGGGAGCAAACTGGGAAGGACCGTATATAGTGACTCGGGTCAACCGACCGGGAACCTACTGGCTACAGGACATGGACATGCACGATCTCAGTCATCCCTGGAACGTACAACACCTCCGTAAGTATTACCAGTAGCATCTGGCTATGGGAGTCTAGTACTATAGAACAAGTTTTTTTCATGTAGCCTTGGTTGGGCAACTATTACAGATTGTTATCTTTCAAATAAAATTGATCAAGTTTGCTTCAAAAATTATACACCGCATAAAGCAAAAGACCTCAGGCTCCGAGCCCAGGCACAAAAAAGACCTCGGGCCTAACCCCGAGGCCGAAAAGACCTCGGGCAACACCCCGAGGCAGAAAAGACCTCGGGCTCCGAGCCCAGGCACAGAAAAGACCTCGGGCAACACCCCGAGGCAGAAAAGACCTCGGGTTCTGAACCCAGGCACTAAAGGACCCTGCAACCACCCATGTTCCAGGTCGGTTTCCTATGGTCGGTCCCCAGCATGCCCCCGCCTTAACAGGAACCTCGGGGGCAAGAGGGTTCTAGATCTAAACAGGAAATTATTTAAGTTTCGCCTAGGTCCAGCCGACGACGGGGCCAAGCTCCTAGGTGGCCGACGATGGCAATCTTCAAAAGGACCCTGCAACCACCCATGTTCCAGGTTGGTTTCCTATGGTCGGTCCCCAGTATGCCCCAGCCTTAACAGGAACCTCGGGGGCAAGAGGGTTCTAGACCTAAACAGGAAATTATTTAAGTTTCGCCTAGGTCCAGCCGGCGACGGGGCCAAGCCCCTAGGTGGCCGACGATGGCAAGCTTCAAAAGCACCTGCAACCACCCATGTTCCAGGTCAGTTCCCTACGGCTACTTACTCCCGTACTACCATACTCCCGCCTTAGCAAAATGCTTGGGGGGCAGGGGATAAGGGGCATGTTGAGGCTAAAACAGGGAATTACATCGTTCGACTAGGTGTTCTGTGGGTTACGGTCCTAAAGCATTTGCTAAGGCAGGTGTTAGGTCGGCCAAAAACCGAACGGATACTAGTAAAAAGGCATAGTACAAAAATACTACAAAGTTGATGGAAAGCTGACCTCAGGGGTCTTTTCATTAATCAAAGAAAATGTACAAAGCCTGGGGAAAATGTACAAAGCCTGGGGGGCAGTTGTTCTGTGGGTTGCGGTCCTAAAGCATTTGCTAAGGCAGGTGTTAGGTCGGCCAAAAACCGAACGGATACTAGTAAAAAGGCATAGTACAAAAATACTACAAAGTTGATGGAAAGCTGACCTCAGGGGTCTTTTCATTAATCAAAGAAAATGTACAAAGCCTGGGGGGCAATTGTAGTGGCCTCCCCAAAAATAAAAAAAAAACTACAAGCAATAAAATAAAGAACAACAAGAGGGACAGGGGAGTCAGTCTTCCACGTTGACCACATCCTCGGTCTCCTCGGTCTGCTCCCTTGGTACGGCAAGTCCTTCGTCCCCTAAGTCCCCGCCTGGGGCGAGATCTGTGGCCTCGACAATGGCTGTGGCCTCAGCAATGGCCACAGGGTCTTCACCAACCGCAGGAGCTTCACCAGCTATGGGATCTTCACCGACATCCCAGTAATCCGAGTCAATACCCTCGTAGGCCGAAAGGACCCATTCGGGGTGATCCCGGGCTACCCGCCACTTTAGATCGTCATAACCTTGGAAGAAGCCGTCATCAAACGCGCCCTCCAAGGCCCCTGCAGCAGGTGTCTCGGCCGCCGCCTTCGCCCGGGCTTCAGCTGCCGCAGTAAGGGCCCGGGAAACCTCCAATTCGGCCAAAGCCGCTGCCAGGTCCGCTTGAGCCGCACCCAAACTCAAGGCCAATGACTTCGTCTTGCTCGTCTCGACGGCCAAGGCAGCTTTTGCTACTTGCAATTCTTTCCGCTCCTTCGCAAGGGCAGCGTCGGCGACGGCGGCCTTCCCGGCCAAGGAAGACAGGAGGGACTCGGATCCTGCGGCCATACAGCCAACCTGCGGCAAGAGGATGAAGATCAGTTAGGCAAGTAAAAAGGAAGCAGGCCAATATTTGAAGGGCGAAAGGACACTTACCAGATGGGAAAGGCTATACAACCACCCTTGGAAGTCCTGGGGAGATAGCCCGGCGCATGCTTCCACCTGGCTCGGGATTAGGATAGACTTTAGTCTCTCCCGAACCTTACCAGGCCTACCGATGGGCAGATCGGATAGAATGTCAGCCCGGGGTGCGGGCTCCTCAACAGCCAACCTTTGGGGAGCCGATGTCCCCGCAGGGTCCGGACGGTTGACCGTCCCATGGCGGATGCGTCGGAGCGGGCGCTCGCCGCCCAGGGCCTCAGTAGCTGGCCTCTTCCCCTGGGCGATCGCCACCCGAGTAGCAGCAGCGGCGGCAGTAGCAGCCTGTCTCTTCCTCAGCTGCTCCAAATTACGTTTGGGGGCCATTTCTGCAGAAGAGCAAGATCGCGCGGTTAGAAGTGTGAGAAACAACCAAGATAAGTGCATAGTTAACGCATAAGGCAACCTGGAAACTCACCGGGAATGACGGGTGTAAAGCTAGGGGCTGGAACGGGCTCCTCAGGGGAATAAGTCTCTACAAAGTCCCCTGTTCGGGATAATACATTCCAAATACTGGTGGGCAACTCTGCTACCCGCCAGATCCTGGCCTGGCACAGCTTGGGGATTTCGGGTGGTTCTGTCGAGCCAGCTGTGGACAGAAGAATGAAATCAGTCAGTAATCCACCGTGTTCCTAAAGACCAAAATAGCAGACGAGGTCGGAAGGGCGGCCTTACCCCTCAACTCCCCAGCCCAGGATGTCCTCAGCTGGATCCCTGGAGCCATGTCACAGAGGCGAAGGGTAGACACCTGGAAGAATTTGCCCTTCCACCCTTTATTGTTGCTAGGGCAATTGTCGATAATTTTCCTACCCGGACGGGTAGAAAATGATAAAAACCCCACTTTTCGGTGCACAGGGAATGGTCGGTGGGCCCAAAGAAACTCATGTAGGGTAAGTTCGTACCCGAACACTTGAGGCCACAGCGAAATACACCCCATCAGGAATCTCCACCCGTTGGGGGCTAATTGCCCAGGAGCGATATCGAGGTAGATCAGGACATCCCGGGCGACGGGGTGAAGGGGTAGCCGGAGGCCCACCATCATAGCGTCCTCGAACAGGGTGACGAACCCCGACTGATAGAGGTGCGCACCGCCGGGGTTTACGGCTAGGGCGCAACCATCAGGAAGGGAATATCTCTCCCTGATCCGGAGAAGGTCTTGGGAGTGCAGTACAGAAGAAGTGGACTCACAAGTAAAAATTACACGATCAGTTCCCCTGGGCAACTCGTCGCCCGAACCCCTCGAGACGGAGGCAACAGGGGCCTCCTGGGTGGACTCACTATCGGACAGACGAACGGGACTCCTGGCCCCACTTTGATGATCGGTCAGGGACTCAAGAAGCCGGTCCAGACTGGCACCGGGGGATCCTGACCAATATTGTTCACTCTCCGATCTCGACGCAGAGTTGAAGCCGGAGTGTTCCATCTCTGGCACTCCGACGGAAGAGAACGGACGCAAACTGCACCTGCGTATGGATCGGAAACCCCAAGCCTGATATACAGGGGGGGCAGAGTCACTAACCTGAATGGTAACGAGTAGACACTCCTCAGCACCAGGTAACACTCTTCCACAACAGCGCAAGAAACACTTGCTCGGTTCAGATGAATTAAAGTTCCACCTGACTCAAAAAACGCACAGAATCTAAGGAGAAAGAAATCCCACTCCCGCTCGAACCTCACAAGATTCGTTCTCGCCAGCCTCACTGCAAAATGAAAAAGGACGGGGGGAAGAGGGAAGAAAGCAGAAAGTAGAAGATCAAGAAGGGATGCAAGAAATGAGGCAAGTACTCCTTATATAAGTGCTGTGAACGGCCGAGATCAGGGCAGATCCAGTGGTCCAGGGGATTTCCCGCCCAAACTGTCGCTTCGGCTACATGACGCGTCGCCTCAAAAGGCGTGCTCATTAAATACGTGACACGACGGCTCAATTAACCAACCAGCGATTCGGTTGCGATCGAACCGCTAGCGTTGGATCCTAACCTGGCCACTTACCGTTTGCCACGTGGCGGCAATAAGTCCGGGCTCACGATACCGCCACCTTAGCCTTTTTCTACACTAACCGAATCCCTAAGAATTACCCGGACGGTTTTTAGAGCAATATTGATTTTCGATCCTTGCCGAATGACATGTCTAGTCAGTTCCGAAAATGGGGGGCAGAAAGCAAATCAGGTCGGTCGACAAAAACCGATCGGATATTGGAGGCTAAATTCTATGAAGAAGTAATAAACAGTTAGAAGAGCAGAGAGATTAAGAAAGGTTGGCCTCAAAGACCTTTTCATTACAGTAAAAAGTAAAACTGTACAGAGATCGAGGGCACTTATAGTAGCTCCCCGGTAAAAAAAAAAAAAAAAAAAAAAAAAAAAAAAAGCAAAGAGCAAGGAGTCTTCAAGGTCCTTTACCCTTCAGAGCTTTCACCTCCTCTTCTAGGGCCGTAATCATCGCCACTAAATCCTTAACGGTGAGCTCTGTGGTGTGAACATCCACCTCCTGCATGACAGAGTTAGTCTGCAGGCGGGCGGTCTGCCTCTCCACCTCTTAAAGACGACCCTCCAGGTTTCCAAAGGCTAGGCCCGTCCAAGAGCTCGGCATGTGAAGACCGGCCGGGGATTTCGTCCGGCTCCTTTTTGGTGGGGGTTAAGATTCTCCCCCGACTTCCTTTTCTTTTCCCTTCCGGGATGGGCCCGGTGGCGGACTCGCATTCCCGGAGGAGGATGAGTTGCTGCTGGTGGACAGGGAGACTGGTCCCTCAGGAGGGCCGGCCCTGCTTGTGGCACGCGGGCCGGCGGCCATGGATCGAGTATAGCGGCGCGACCCGAAAGTTGCAGCGGCGTGGGCCGTGGAGGAAGGTCCGGCGCCAGCATCATCCGCATGACCCCCGACCAAATCAGAGAACGACAGGCCGGCCTCGATGGCTCGGTCAATCGCCTCTGTATCGTCAGCAGTAGGGGCCGCGCCGCGGGAGGCAGCAAAAGATTGTTTGCAGAGGTCGGGATCAAAAACCGCAGGGGGGCAGAGAATGGCGTCCTCCAGCCAGTTGCCGGAGACCACGACCCAAGGGTACCGCTGCCAGTTTTTGTTCGGGAAGTCTAGACCTCGAACAAGGTCCCTCCCCTCGGTCCTGGGGCGCAAGTAAGGACCCCCATGGTCGATGCCCAGGATGTAACACCTAGCGACGTCGACGGAATGGAGGAATAACCCAAGTCGCTCATTCAGCGCTGATATTCCCCAGAGGAGGCGGGCGACGTTGGGACGGCACTTGCAGAGCGGGATGCGCAACCACTCAAGCAGGTCTCAAAAGGAGACCGAAAGGGGAAAGCGTAGTCCCACAATAAGCAGCAGGTAGCTGCTGATGAGGATGAAGGGGAAGGCTACTTCCTCCCCCTCAAGGTACGGACGAACTTCAACATCGTCCGGAATGTGACAATCCTCTCGAAAGGCTTTAAGCCCTTCATCAGATGACAGATCAATATGTGAAGCCATTTGAGGGAAGTTTGAGGAACGAAAATAGTAGAGAAGAAGAAGCTCGGAGTATTTTTCTCGGGCGATTTAGTTGGTGGTTTGCGGTGAGAAGCAGATAGAACAGGTGCTTCTTATATAGGCATCGCGAACGGTTAGGATCAAACTCGATCGGATGGCTCACATGCTCTCCCGCCAAAACTGTCATTTCGGGCACGTGGGGCGTCGTCTCAAAAAGCGTGAGCATTGAATGCACGACGTGATGGTTCGGTTGCCACCTGGACGATTCTGTTACTTCCAAACTGGCAGCTTTGGATCCGAGCCAGACCAGTAACCAGTGGACATGTGGCGCCGGGGGGCCCGGTCCTGCAAGGTCACCGCTCGGTCGATATACCGACGGGTCATTACAAACCGGCCCTGTTCCGACAGGGATCCCGGTCTACTACCGGTCGGTATCTGGAAGACATTCATAATTTTTAAATTTCATCTGGCAAAGCGTCATCTCAACTATGAAAATGGGGGGCAGCTGATACGTCTAGAAATATTCTGTAACTGTCCAAACCACCACGTGGTCAGCGGATAACCCGGTTAGTCCGGAATGGAAGCCTAGAGCCCACACTTCTGAGGTGTTCAGATGTAACCGTCCGGGATACTCGACAGCTCGGGGGCGGGGCGTAGTGACTCCCTGGTAGGCGCGGAGTGGATGGCGTCTCCCATCGTTTCTTTGTACGGCCATGACTCTATCAAGAAAGAATCAATGGTTTCCTAAGCCACTTAGGAAACTCCCCTAACGTTGTGCAAATCTATTGTGATTAGATTAGGCTTCCTAATCTAGTGAACTTACCATGTAAGGGTTGACTCTTACATCTATAAAAGAGCCCACCTATTCTCCTTAGAGGGATCCGAAAAATTACTTCTTCGAGCATATACTTACTCGCTAGAGAACTCACCACCCATACACATATACCCGGCTGGTGTTACTGGTAGTGTCGCCCATCTCTGTTGGCTCACCAGGCCCGCCGGTGATCTGCTAGTGAGAAGCGCTTAGACGCACACGTGGACGTAGGTTACCTCATTAACGGGGCCGAACCACATACAAACCTTTCTCTACTCTATCTTCCCGCATAAATCTTGCTTACCAATTTTTGGCATCATCAGGAAGTATAGTACTACCCAATAGCCAAAGTATTATGAGATCAGCTCAAATTTGTTTTTGATGGCACATTCACTACTAGATTAAGCATCTAGTTATGAAGTTCGGGAAAGTAAAGGAAACGTTCCAAGTACACGCTGACTTGACATCTAAGGTCAATAATAGGTATGATTCGTGATTTTAGAATACTCGAAACATCTTTACTGGCGAATTGCAGTTTCAGGCTATGATTAGTTCTTTGCCTGATTCGCGGATCCATAGAAAACAAATCATGATCCACAAAGGAAATGTTAAATTTTTGGTTTTGACATTTTCTGACATGTTGAGCTGAATACGGAGCGCCAAAAAGGTAAGGCGAACCGTATAGTTATACTCTTGACCACGACTTCCATAAGTTGAAGTAAGCACAAGGCCAGTGGGCCTAAACGCAACGGTAAGGGTAAACCCGCCGAGAGGCAGGGTGGGGGCAGCAAGTTTGCGCCCAAGGCTAACAAGGTGGAAGAGCGCAATCGAGGGCGTTTTTCAGTTCGGTGGTAATAGGATGGACATTTTTGGGTGGTAATGTTACTAGGACATGGTTACCTAGGGATAACTGCTTAAGAATTATTTTCATAAATTCTGGTTTCTTTTGTTATTCATTTATTCTGAGACATGACATGCTGGATTTGAACGCATAGGATGTAATAGGATGACTTGATTAGCTCGAGAAGCCCTTTTGGGCCCACTCGCTGAGGTTGACCTACCTATGTGTGAGTCTTGCTTAGTTGGCAAAGCATGTCGAAAGCCTTTTAGAGAGGCTATTAGAGCTACTCAAGCATAAGACCTAGTTCACTCAGATATCTGTGGACCTATGGTTGTAAAGGCACGTCATGGAGCCTCTTATTTTCTCACTTTTATAGATGATTGCGCGATGTGAGGATCGCGAGTATTTATCTAATCAGTTCTGGGAACTATGTGAGGAAAAAGGGGAAACGCAGACAACTTTCTGTTCTGGAAACTCCGCAACAATATGGTGTTGCAGAAAGAAGGAATAGGACATTCCTAGATATGGCTAGGACTATGATGGCGCAAGTCAACCTCCCAAAGTTGTTTTGGGGGGATGTACTCTTGATTGGTGCCTACATACTAGAGTGCCTCTTCTCAGTCAATTCCCTCTACCCCCTTATGAGCTATGGAAAGGCAAAAAGCTCATTTTTGAGCATTTGCGCCCGTGGAGCTCAAGAGGTTATGTTCACTATACCTCGTATAAGTGCGAGAAACTATGCTCAAGAGCTGGAAAGTATTCCTTTATAAGGTATTCTAACAGCTCGAAAGGCTATGTTACGTATAATGAACAAACAGGTATAGGAATGACAAATGGTGTCACATGATATTGAGAATGACTTTCCCAGATTTATATTACTAAGAGACATCTTGACCTCTATGAGTTGGAGGATGTTGAAGACAACATACCATCTTAAAGCGAGGGTGGGGAGATTGAGAATCCACATCCACATCCAGTAAATCGCTATAAAATGGTACTAGTCTCCAGCTAAGTGGGAGTACACCACTAGACGCTAGTGGGAGTGTACCAGATAGTGGGAGTGCACCACTAGGCACTCAAGATTCTCAAGTAGTACACTGTATGGTGATGAGGAAAACGTTCCCTATCGCTGTTTTGAAATTGAGGAAGGCATTTTCATATGTGTGCAAATGTGTGCACAAGTGGATGGATGAGCCTGCTTCTTTTATTGAAGCGTTTTTCTTCGTCTGCTGAAGCTGAGTAGATAGTTACTATGCCAGACGAGATGAGCCCTATGGACGTAAATAAGGTCTAGGAGTTAGTTGACATTCCGCCTGTGCGTAAGGCTATGGGAGACAAGTGTGTTTACAAAATCTAATGCAAGGCAGATGGTTCAATTGAGAAGTATTAGGCGCGCCTTGTGGCAATAGTTTGTACCTAGAGAGGGTATAGACCATGGAAACATGTTCTCCCAAAGGGTGAGATCTACTTCATTCGCATTATCATAGCAATTGTCGCATATTTAGTTTTTTGAACCTTTTTTAGTTGGATGTTTAAACTGTTCTTTTCTCAATGGAGAACAAGACGGCGAGAAAAATATGGATCTTCCCATTGGTGTTGTGACCAAAGGGAATGAGCGCAAAAGTGTGCTGTCTCAAATGATCTATTTATTATCTCAAGTTAACAATCGTCTAGGCAGTGGTACAATGTGTGTACATTAAATGGTCCAAGGAAAGTGTTCTAATTCTTTATATGGTGATGACGTCCTTTTAGATGGGAATGAGATGAGTTCCATTGTCACCACTTAAGAGTGGTTGTCCTCTCAGTTTGAGATTGAGGACATGGGTGATTCCAACTATGTGTTAGAAGTTTAGACTGTGAGATATTGTTCTCAGAAGCTCCTCTGTTTGTCTCGAGGGACTTACAAGATGTAGGTTTTTGAACATTTTCACATGAAAAAATGAAAACCCATAGATATCCCATCTTTTGGGGACTCTCCTCGACCTTAGATCAATGTCTTAAGAATAATGAGAAGAGGAAACAAATGTCCAGTTTGCCATATGCGTCCGCAATAGGGAATCTGAAGTATGCTAATGTGTGTACTCAGTCAGATGTCTGCTATGCGGTTGGTTTAATTAGTCGTTGTCGTAGCAACCATGGTCCTGTCACTAGAGAGTAGTGAAGAGTATCTTGCGATATGTTCGCATGAGGACTGTGGACCTTGCCTTATGCTGTCCGCGATGGAAGCATAATATGTGGTGTGCTCTGCAGCTGTTAGAGAAGCTGTTTTGGTTTAAGAGTTTTTGCAGTGGCTAGGCTCTTTATCTCATAGTGATGAGGTTGTGCTTATCTATGGTGATAACACATAAGCCTGAGCATATGCAAAAGATCTCAAAAAATCATTTTAGCACATAGACATTCGTTTTTGTCACATTTTGAGATGTAGTTTGCGCAAAGGGAATTTGTCTTGAGGCATATCTCCAATTGGGGATTTGATGTGCTTAGACATTTTATTGTGATATTGACATTATTACTCAAGTTTTTATAAACTAGTTGGTTTCCATATATATATTTGTTATAAGTGGAACGAATGCACATTTCTTATATGTCACCAGGCTTGAATCGACCTGCTCACACGGGTGATTCACCTTGGCGCCGAGATAGCGAAGTAGGACATGCGTGTCTACGGCGCTTAGATGGCGAGCAAGATGAGACATTTGTGTTCATGGCGCTTAGATAGCTAGCTAGGACATGTGTGTCCATAGTGCTTAGAAAGCAAACCTGAACACTTATATCTACGCAGTATAAGAACAGCGAGCTAGATATAAACCCTATTATTTCTATATGTCGCCTTAGATGGATCTAAGATGAGACCTTATACTTGGTCGAACATAGAGATATCCCACGACTCTATGTAGCCTGTTTACAACCGAATGTGAGTTTTCAGACGGGCGCTAAGAGGAGCGACTGTGCTGGGAGACTCAGGTTAGACGTTTTGTGTAACGTCTAGACTAAGATTTGTATGGCGTTACTTGTTTTTCCAAACACAGAGTGACATGCCCATTTTGATGGAAGAACGACATAGCATACATATCGTACTGTATGTGCTTTCGCGATCGACTGTGGAGCAGTGAATGGATTCCTATTCATTACTGTGTAAGCCATGTAGCATATCTAAGACATTGGTTATCCTACAAATTGGTTGCCTTCACGACTTGAGACTATGTCATGAAGAGGACGCTTGATGACAGTTACTTTAGCATGCTATCCTAGGACGATGAGATTATTCCGTTCTATGGGGTGTGTCTGGGCAAGCGGTCAAGTTAGTCGGATTGACATGTGGGCTCAAGGAAGACCATTCAATAACACACCATGTTTTTGTGACTCATTAGCAGGCCTGCGACAATCGTAATTTGTTACTGATATGTCATGAGTACATTACATTGAGGTGGTGCAGCAATTCTTTTCACTGAGGGATTGAGAATGTTGTGTCCGATGTGGTTGAATCGTCTAAGGCATACACGAGAAGCTTCTGAGTGATGTGTCTTGCTGGTTATGGTGATGATTTGGCATTACACTCATGTCGCTGTACTTTCTTTTCGTAAGGTCGCACATTCTATTTCCCTGTATGAAGAGTTGAGAAGTTCCGTTGTGTTGAGAGATTGGTTTTTAGTACCAACCCTATGTGGGTGAGTGGGAGATGTAACAAATATTGTGGTTGGGCCATACGGGCACCCACATTATATTGGACTGGGTCCAGAGAGGGCTGGCTTGGACGCCAAATAATGGGCTTTTGGAGTCTTAAGCCTTATAGGTTTTTATGTGCCTATATATACATATATATCACATGGAAAACCTAAGGATTTCATATATTCACAGCAGCCTCTCTCTCTCTCTCTCTAACTCACGTTAGTCTCTCTCTCTCTCTCTCTATCCCTACGGTTCATCTCTCTCTTGGCCATCACCAAAGGAGCCATGGGATTTAGCACGTGATACGTATGAGGACCGCTCTAGTAGTGATCTTCACGACCTACGCGAAGCATAAGAGAGTACACGGAGGCAACATAGAGCAGTAGTTCGTGGGTGAAGACGTCGGGCTTGTAACAACACCGTTCGGCGATCCGTTGGGTTATTCCGCTAGGTAAGTGACCTAAACTCGTCCCGTATGCTTGTGTGCATTTTATCTACAATTGTCAATCATTCAATTGGACTTTTGATTTGGCAAAGGCGTATTTGGCGGTCTAGAGAATTGTGGAAAGTCGATAAGTTTACCAACTTATGGAAAGTTATCACTCCTAAGATCTCTCTTGCGGATACATACTGTGATAAGGAAAGGTAATATCTCTTATGAGAGATTATCACTTTAGGAAGCATATCTTTTGCTTAGAGGGGAAGTAATGTGAATCAAGACTGATAATAGACCAGGCTCAAGAGATATATATATATATATGTGTGTATGTATATGTATACATATATTTTACAAGACATGGAAGGTTTTATCAGTTTGGGGAAGTAAAATTTGATTTTTTTTTTTGACCAGATTCTTATTGAAGACTTTTTCCTGCCTTATCTTAATCAGCTTTAGTCAGGCTTATAAATCAGCAGGTCAGCAAGCTTCCAACTCACTCAGTGTCATCTCAAAATTAGCACACATACACAACAATTAGAACATTCAACCCTGTGTTCTTCCTATTTTTTTTACATTCATAGTAAATAGGTCTGTCTCTGTTAGTCTTTTATTTACTGTTTTTAATCTTCTCTTGAACAATCAGAGTATGTTCTGATCATGTTCTTTAGTTTTATTTTCTAAAGTTGACATTTGGCAAATTTTCCTTATGATTAGGGAGAGGATTCTTTTGAACATTTGGCTGAGCGGAAGGAGGGCAAATGACTCCTTTTTCAATCAAATCTTCAATCTCATGGCAAAGTCTCCAGCATCTATCAGTGATATGTCCACGGCTTTGATGAAAGTCACAATAGAATTCAGTTTTGAAACTTGGTGGAAGCGGATTAGGCTCTAGCTTGGGTTCCAATTTCTCCAAATACCCCTTTTCTAGCATTCTCTCAAGTGCGGTGCTTAGCGACATTCCCAAATCGAAAAATTCTCTTTTCTTTTTCAACTGCCTCTGGTTCTAATATCCTCTTGTATTAGCCATGCTCCGACATTCTTGTTGAAAAGGTAGAGGAGATAGCGTATTAATGTCAGCAGACTGATGATAGACTGGCCTTTCTATCTTTCTGTACCGATTGTTCGTGTTCTCTTTCTTGATCTTTCCATCCCTGATGCATCTTGTATTAAGGTCCCCACATCAAATAGTTGTTCGAAGCTCACAATCGATTGAAACTCTAGCCTCTCTAAGTACTCAGGCTAAAGATTTTTTATGATCATTTGGACTTGATCATTTTCTGTCGGCCTGCTAGTCATCTGAGCAGCTTTAGCCCTCCAACAGGTGAGGAAACCTGCGCAGGATTCCCTATACTCCTATCTAGTGGTTTCTAGATTTCTAGCAGTTACATCAAATGATTGGTTGTAAGAATACTGAGCCATGAAAGCTTTGGCCAATGCCTCCCAGTCCCTGGTTATGGCTGGTTCTAGCGTCAGATACCACGAAAGTGCTGCCTTACTCAAAACTCTTGGAAATAACAGAGCGAAGAAATCATGCCCAATGCCCATAGGCTGCAAAGTTCTTACATAAAGCCTCAGGTGGCTCTTTGGATTTCCGATTCCATTGAAGAATTTAATATGCGACATCTTAAACTTTTTTGGGAGTTTGGCTTTCGGAGCGTCACACAACCCCTCAACGTCAAATAAATACTCATCCATCCCTTTGCTTTTTCTGATCACGCTTTCTAGCTTGTCAATTTTGGCCAACTTGTCTTGGGTTTCCTGATCTAACTGAACCTTTGGTTGAACTGTCTCCCCAAAGTCTTCTTCCTCATGATGCACCAGAGACAGTGATGGTGGCAGATTAGTCAACTGCTCAATCATTCTCATCATGGTGGTAAGTTGTTCCCAATTCTGTTCTCTGCTCTGATCCAACGTAGTTTTTGCATTGCAGCCAATCTAGCTTCCATATCATCTTCGTACGACATATCCACAACCCTAGTCGATTCGGATGTTCCTTCCTCAAACCCTGATCTGATCAAACGACTGCTCGGAGCTCTGACACAGGAGGGAGTACAACATTTTGGTCCTATCTTCTTTTCTGGTTTATTAGGGATTTTCAAATAATCAAAGTATCTTTATTGCAAAAGAATTTTCAAAGAATGATATTTACAAAAGTGGATTTATAAAGATGAAAAATCAAAGATGGAAAATTTTTTCCTTTTCAAAAACATTTTCTAAATCAACGAAATCTTTCTATAAAAAGGACATTTCAAGTTTCAAAATTCTTAGGAAAACAATTCTTTTCTTTTCAAAAGCATATTAGAGGCGTCGCACTCTTGAGTCGTGTATGCAATGCTCGTGTAGTGTATGCAATGCAGATGAAATGCAATCTAACCTAATGCAATGCACCTTAATCTAGCTTAGACCTTGCATATCAGCATATAATCACATAAGATTCCTTGAGTATGCTAATCACCCCACTAATCCAATCATTATCTAAGAATTTTTAGCTTTGAAATTCTTGATGGCTCATGTTTACAAAATTGAATTTTTCATGAAAATCTTGAAAGAAAAAGGGATATTTATAATTTTCAAAAGCACTTTTGAACCATCAATGCCCGAGGTGTGAAATCATGATTCTTGAAAATCGAAGTAGGAAATTTGTATTTCTAAAATCTTAGAGGAAAAATTTAAATCGAATCATCAATGTGTGAAATCATGATTTTTGAAAATCGAGGTAGGAATTTTGAAATTCTCTAAAATTTAGGGAGAAATTTCTTTGGAAGTATTTTGTGAAAGTGAATTTCAAAGCGAATTTTCAAAAGGATTATTCCCAGAATTTTCAAAAAACTTGGATTTTTCAAAGAAGTGCTAGCATTTTCAAAATTTTCAAAAATTATGCTCGAATAATGATTGTATGTTCGGATATAGACCTTACTACCCTAGAGGAATCTACCATACAAGGTTTCATGATGCCTTCGCATATACGTCCTCATCATCCACATAATCTCTTACGAGCAAACGCAAATAATTCATCACATAGTCCTAATCAAATATGATAATCAAGATCCTAATTGAAGGGTTCTACAGAAACTATATGCATAGGTCGGGTTTTAGTCTCGTAAATGGTCCATTAGCAAGCTCAGCTGTGTGGGTGACTGCCTCCCCGAGGGCATGCTGTTCACACATGGGCTCTATATACCGCACACGGTACAAGGCTAACGGTGACTACATGCTACCAAAGTCTCTTGACAAATGAAGGAAAGGGGGCCCTCCACCCACAAGGCAATGGTCTCAAGCAGTTGCGGTGAAAGAACGATCTAAGTGCAAATGCAGGCAAAAACAACACAATTATTGAATTAATAACAAGGATATTTATTAGCTCAAGTCAAACCCTCGAAGAACAAGAAACCATAAGTTTCATGTTCAAATCCCCAACAGAGTCACCAGATTATGGACCACGTGCACGAGGGCGGCGGGGGAGTTCTGTCGTTCCTTGACAGTGTCCCGGGATGGATCCAAGGAGCATACTTCAGGAACTAGAACTCTTCACGTGATCCTATAGACAAAGAGTCGCCACCTAATTTTTATCGGGAATTAAAAAACCAAATTTGACTCGTCCAAAATTGAATAAGGTTACTCGCCCCTCATCACCAAAAATAAGGTTTGGGGGTCTTGGTACGAGAGGGGAAGGAGCCCGAGTAGGACTAAAGCACCCCTTTCTCGCCCTACCGAACGGTAGGCCTTGATTCAAATATCATTGTTCTTAATTCATAATAGGTATTGTTTCCTCAATCATACTAGATAATATATACATGGCAAAAGGAACATCTAATGAAAAATATTTCAAGGGATTAAATCAAGTAGCAATCGGATGCACATGCAATACAAGAGAGAGGTATACTCACAGTGGCTAGTCCCGCCCGGGACCGATGCAAATAAAGAAAATGTGCCATGATATGCAAAAGGGAAAAAGAAGACTTACATTGGGTTGACTCAAGAGGAGTCGTAAAAACCAAAAGAAAGGAAACATGTAATGTAATCATGCAATAATCCTAGATAACATGTCTCTAATATATAAGCACATAAACGGAGACTACCCTAAACGAATTGTGTCATTGAAAACAAAGTTGTAAACCTAGAAAAATTAAAAGAGAAAGGGTGGAGATAGTACATGATACATGGGCACTAAGCCACATGTAGACGAGGTAAACTCACAAATCGAAATCCGGATCCACAGCATTCAATTCTTTACACTAAGACACCAAGAAATACCCAAGCATTGCAAAAATGCAAGCAAACGAATGATATACATGATAAACAAGAAGAAGACGTCATCAATCAAATTTCCAGATTCAGTGACCTCTAATGAATCCTATCAAAAGTGATCTTAAACATGAGCTAGGTTAAAATCCTTTTACAGAAAGTTAGACACGTGTCTTAGGGAACGTTTCCAAAGTAGGACCTCATTATCATTTTTGAAGTTGGAGAAATAAGAGTTTTGGGAACAGCGGATCAGGACTGTCCACTATTCTTGTAAAAATCATAATAAATTCTACAAAAATCATATGAAGCTCTATTTGGTGTCAAAAGAAATCTATTTCATTGTAGTTTATGAAAAAAATAATCCCGTGGACATTTCATGAAACTAAGGTCTCTGAAAAATTGTTTTAACCAGACTCTGTCATTCTGGAAATTTGGTATCATTTGACAAAGGAATGCCAGACATAATAGAAATTCATGAATCATGTTAGTCAACTTGATCTAGGCTTTTAATCTCTCATCCATTTATCCTAGATGATTTCTAAACCAAGTTTTATTCATCAATTGTTGTTGAGTGATCAAGGTATGACCATTTTGTATGCATAATCATGATTGTAGTTAAACTTAGAAAATTCCAGAATAGTTATATCAACTTCAAACGCTTAGAAAACAATCTTAACTCAATCGTATGCTCACAATTTTATATCGGCATATAGATACATGAGTTAGGAATCATTCCCAAAACACGGATCATTGATAACTATTGTAGATTTTCTGAAATTCAAATACAAAGAGACCATGTTCAAATGTGTCAACCGATTTCTCTACAATTTCTAAAAATAGCATGTGGATCCTAACGATTCCCAAAGCGGATCGAATGAAAGCTAATTCATCAAAGTTTACCAAAAAATTTTGAAATCCATCAAACTATGGGTTTCGATGGACCAAATCCTATGGACAAAACCAATATGTTTTGCTGAATTTTAACTTATTCATTTTAAAGTGTGAGAAAAACATCTTAGGTGTTGGTTTAAGTTCATTAGAGAGATCAAACTCATAGATCAACTTGATTATCATGATTCCTAATCAATTTAGCCCTCAAGTTCTATGAAGAACTTTAGATCATGGATCAAAGGGACTTACAAATATCCTATTAGAGATGAAATTCAATAGGAATTCTAGGTAATAGGAGTAATCACGAGAAATGTATGAACATAGGAATCATCCTTCTCATAGATCATGCTTCTAAACCATCATAGTACATATATATAATCATGTATGCATAGATCTAAACTAAATAGAATAATGAAACCAAAATTGAAAATCAAAGTAAAAATCAGTCTCTAATTATGAATTATCAACAAAATCAAGGAAGACTTGGATCTAGCTATGTGAGTGTATGAAGAACAATAGAGGAAGAAGATGAGTGTAATTCTAACAAAGAAAACAAAAACTAAACTAGATCCAAGTCTCATAGATCTATATATAAAAATAAGAATTAGAGATGAATTGTGGTGTTTACCTCTTGGAGGATTCTCAATTATATAATCAAAGTTGATTTGAAGGATCTTCTTCTTTAGATGTTCTTCAAGTTCTCCAAGCACTCATCCATTGTGGAAGTTAAAGGAGGCAATAGATGTCCAGACTCTCCTCAATTATCTTATCTAGTTATCTTAGGATGTATTTTAGATTAAATCAATTCATGATTCACTATTCTCTCTCTAGAAATCTCTTGAATTCTATGTGATTGTATCTTCAAGTGTTTTCAAGGTGTATTCAATATAATTCAAGATGATCCCATATGAGATGCATGGGATCTATATATAGAATTTTGAAAACTTAATTCTTAAGTTTCATGGTTAAAACAGAGATTTTTAGAGGTCAGAAAAATGTTAAAATGGCCATTTCAGTGCCTAAACGCAGTTACTGGGCAATTTTTTCGCAGTGGGAAGCCTCTGGAAGGATCTGGAACTCAAAAAGCTTGGTGGAGAACACAACTCATAGGTGGCAGTTTAGGGGGACCCGCCACCCTATATGTGGGAACCGCCATCTACTATTTCTTATCCCCTGGTTGCCTTCATGCCTTGTTTCAAAAATTACTTGACTCCTTTTCCAAATTTTTGTAAAATGCTTCTTTATGTCTGAAATTGTCCATTTACATACCGTTGGAGAGCTGTCGAGTTGAATTTCAGTATAAAAATATTCCAGGAGGATTTGAAATGAGAATTGAAGTCCGGAAGTCCTCCGGAACTTTCGTCGTCTTTTTGAAATCAAACGACTTCTTTTTCAAAATTGCTTTTCAATGTGCATCAATTTTGAGTTTTTCTTTGAAATTGAATCTCTGGATACCTAGAATACTATATTTAAAACACTTTATGTTCATATAACACTGAGTGAATATGAATTTTGAGAGACGATTTTGACAAAACCAGGATTTTATGCATGGAAAAGGGCTTTTTGAGCTTAAAGTCACTTTCCAAATTTTGATCTTTACCTTCCATGGGGTACTTTTCATCATTGAATCCTCCAAGATGTTGTCCACCTAATCCTATCAATGTGGTCAAAATTGGGTGTCTACATGCATATTTTTGCCATCAAACTGACCAACTATTTTGGTCTTTACCTCAAGTAGTCATTTACACAGTGGTGGGCCACCCCTAATGATGAGACTTAAATTTGGCTAAATTACATACTCACTGTAATGAACAGAAGATGGTTGAGCCCGATTGCACACGGGTCATTTGGATTGACCATGTATATATATGGCCAATTTGGCCGGGAAGTCTAGGTGGTAGGTCCCATACTTGAGTTGTGCACTTGTGCAATATGCCAAACCTGCAGGCAATGTGTTTTAACCACTTACCACCTCACGAGCTATCATTGCCACGTGGTTGGCAATTCATTGATTCAATCATGATGGATGATGTCATGTTAAAGTGGGCCAACACCATACTGAGGAGGCTATTTGAATATTGGACCATTTTAAGATCATGAGTCAGTTCGGGCAGTGTATAGCATTCGAATTAGTATTTTGGAAGAATTTACCTCTATCGGACTGAGCATTTTTTGGCTTTATGCTTTTGGGCTGCCAAATACTGTGCATATACCATTTTCTGGTAGTACATAACCCATGTACATCTAATCACATGGTGGGCCATACATCAATGATAGCCACTTATTTGGTAATTTTAAATACTGCTAATCATTTAATTGGACTTTTGATTTGGCAAAGACATATTTGGCAGTCTAGAGAATTGTGAAAAGTTGATAAGTTTATCAACTTATGGGAAGTTATCACTCCTAAGATCTCTCTTGTGGATACAAACTGTGATAGGGAAAGATAATATCTCTTTGATATTATCTTTTATGGGAGATTATCACTTTAGGAAGCATATCTTTTGCTTGGAGGGGAAGCAAAGTGAATCAAGACCAATAATCGACCAGGTTCAAGATATATATATATATATATATATGTGTGTGTGTATACATATATTTTACAAGATATAGAAGGTTTTATTACTTTGGGGGAAGTAAACTCTGGTATTTTTACTAGATTGTTATTGAAGACTTTTTCCTGCCTTATCTTCATTAGCTTCAGTCAGGCCTATAAATCAGCAAGCCGGGAAGCTTCCAACTCACTCCACGTCATCTCAAAAATAGCACATATACACAACATTCATATCATTCAACCTTGTGTTCTTCCTATTTTTCTGCATCCGTAGTAAGTAGGTCTGTCTTTGTTAGTCTTTTCTTTACTGTTTTCAATCTTCTCTTGAACAATCAGAGCCTGTTCTAATCATGTTCTTTAGTTTTATTTGCCAAGCAATCAATAAGATATCTTCATGTTTTATTAATAGTTTGTGATTGTTTACCTGGTAAACTCTTGCACTAATTGGCTTGTGCACTTCAGTATTGCCAAAGGATTTTTGGTGAGGGTACTTTCCTACTCATCACACATAATCGTTTAGTTAGAAGTCAGATCTCAAAGCCTTGAGTATCACTCACTCAAGCATATAGGAAATTAGATTGCACACACCGAGCCCATTTAGCCTCTCAAGTGTGTAGATATTTAGCAGCCATCATCAACTCGTTAGTCCAGTTGAGGTTCAATGTGGAAATGAGTCTCCTTTCCACTGCTAACCCCTTCTTACAAATTTAAAACCAAAAAAATAATTAAATAAAACTAACTATTACATTAATTATTGCAAGTACAAAGTTCCACAAGCCACATGGTCTCGGTGCGATCCAATAATCAATTGTCACATGGCACTCCATCTCCGATGTGGCACCAACTTCACATGCCACAGAGTGCCCCCACACGAGGCCATGCGCCCCTCCAAAAATTGTTAAAAGACTTTTATAAATATGATTTCACACCATTTTCGCCATAGAATAGTGTTATCTAAAATATATTGGAATGTATAAATCTGAAATCTGAAATGCACAAATAAATATTGTAAATAAGAACAAAACCTGGTTTAGATGCGATACAAATATTAGATCGAGTCTAGTGTTGGACACTATATCCTTAAGACAATTATGTCCCACATTGGTAGTCACGAATTTGCAGCATTGTCTCCCAGGATACAACAATCTCCCCCTTACTATAGAAGCACTTCAAATAATAAGATTTCAGCGAACCATACTGATGTTTGTACTCTCTCAAACACTTGATAAACTCTATATGTATATATGAACGACTATTAACTTTCCTTACAAAAATGAATGAACAAGACCCATATATATAGGTTGTAGCAGACTGTTCATCAACAATCACAATATTTGAAAAGGAAACAGTCTGTCAACAGTCACATCCATTCAACCTAGGGTCCGTTTGGCATAACCGAAATTATCCATTCAATTATAAGCCAATTTCTCATTCAATTTTCCAACAATCCCCTACATGAATGAAAAATTATCTATACAACATGAAAAAACAAATACAAACACACTAGAGAAACTACAGTGAAATGACAGTGCATCGAGATAGGTAGCTTTGATTTTGAACCTTCCATAGTGAAGAACAATCGGATTTACTCGACTAAACAGTGAACATGATGTCTTGAACTGTTTAGGCTTTGGTGTAAACCTAGATAATAGAACTCACACAGAATCACTCTGAATGCTTTCGGTTCTCATGATTGTGTTCATTTTGGCCCTGAAAACTCCCAGATTCATGAGTACTTTAGAGAATTCAGCCTTTATAAAATTCTCATAGAAGCGGCCCCCTTTCACACTCACATAGGTGATTTCTTATTAAGAGTATTTTTCTATACCCAACTTGAAAATCCAAGGTATAAGAATCATTAACAGCATATCTTATCCTATTCTTGATGCAGTCGTCACTTTTCATCATAGAAATGAGTAGGAGTGTTGAAGTCCTCAATGATCATCTAGAGTTACACATTTAGTTGTCCATTTTGAACCTAGATCTTGGGATCTCTAATCAGGTAGGTTGGGTTTCCACTATGTCGACTCTTTATTTATAGGCTTTAAACCCATTTCCCTCGATGAATTGAACACATGCTCTCTAGATAAACACTTGGTAATCGGATCCGCGAGATTATCCTTTGACTTTACATAGACAATAGAGATAACTCCATTAGAGAGCAATTGTTCTATGGTATTATGTATTTGACTATATGTCAAGACTTACCATATTATTCTGTGCCATTTCAATTGTTGATTGGCTACTACAATGCACAAATTGTAGGCATACATTTTGTCCAACTTGGAATATCCTCTAAGAAAAGTTGAAGCCAATATGCTTCCTCTCTTGCTTTATCTAAAACAATAAATTTAGATTCCACTCTTGATTAAGTGTAAAGACATATCCATTAGTGGAATTTTAGTCTTTTCAAACAGATATCCATTTCGGATCTATACTCTTCAAGTATAGTTGGATATCTTGCGCAGTGTAATTCTTAGATTAGGGTATACCTCACGTATCCAGGTACCCTGACTACTATCGTATTTTAGTATTCCACACTTGGATTACTTATACATCTACTCAGTTTTCTTACTGAATAAGCTCTACACAATCAAGTGCAGGTCATAACATACATTAGAATATCAATTTAACATGAATATTCAAATAAAGATATTCAACTACCTGTAATTATAGGTAAGTTGACATTTATACGTGTTCTCATTGGACTATGATTATATTTTTGTCCATCAGACTAACTAGTATCACATCTGCAACGCCCAAGTTTTTCATGTCACGCTTATTGTCCAACATTTTTGCGATAGTCTTAATCATGTCATTACTTTGGTGCTTACTTTTAAATCATAAAAAGATTTATCAAGTGTTCACCATATTCTTTTAAATTTTCTTTATTTTAAAGACATTAGCTTTAAGTTCCAAAATGATCTCAATAGTCTTTTTTGATTAATATCTTAAATTACCACACTCAATCATATTGGTTAACTCCAAGGTTACCCCATATAATGTAATCATATAAATTATGAGCAAAATAAGTTCACAAGGGAAATAAAGTAAACTCAAAATTTTCATACTTGCAAAATATTAGATTCCACATAAATCTACCCCCACATTTGCAAATACAAGTGATCATATGTTAATACAAGTATTTATCTCTACCCCCACATTTGTAAAATTTTAAGGTCACGTAATTTTAGTTCATCATGATTCATGAACCAATACTCATGTTCATGAGCCTTTATAAAATTTCAATCATGTGCGCACACCTCAAAAATTTTTCATAAAAGCACCATTAGAACGGGGTTGAAACATAAATTTTCAAATTGATAGGGTCAAAATATGATTAACTATAAACTTGGGGACTCAACTGAAAATATTGAAAGATAATAACCAAGAAAGTAATTGACCAGCCGCTTCAAGTGACACAAACTGCTATGAAAAACAAAATTGTGTTTTTTCTCCAAAAGGTATGAGATGAGAGCAACTCCAAGGGTAGTAATCAAATTTGGATATCCAAAATGCTATTTGGTTACTTGAATAGTGTTTTACATACTAAATAAATCTTATGCACTCCAACCATAGAACCTAAACCTAGTTATCATTTTATTGTTTAATATATTTTTATGTATCTCAACCATAGATACACTTAAAATATTGTTTTCATCACAAACCAATGGCTAGGATCTTCTCACCAAATATGGATTCCCTCACTTTCTCTCTCCAAAGGCTATAACTTTGGAGACCCAAACCATGAGTTTCCATAATGGATCCCCTTTTGTATCCCCCATTGGAGTGCAATTTTTGGGATGAAGGGATCCATTTTGGCATCATTTGATTTTGGATTCCCATTTGGATCCCCCATTGGAGTTGCTCTGATACCTTTTTACTGTATATACCAGAAATATACATACACATAAAAGTATATCGCTGAGCGGGCTATAGCTTAATTGGCATAGCCTCTCTCTTCTCAGCAGAGATGGAGAGGGTTCGAATCCCCATAGGAGATTCTAGTTGCTTGCCCCCTCAGTTATTCTTTAGTCGGAATGGGTGGCCCTTGTTCAACTTTGCTATAGGCTGGGGGAGGGGGTGTGTGTGTATATAGCCCGGATCCAAATTACGTATAAAAAAATCACTTCAAAATAATGAATACACCATGTTAGTATGTAAAGGCAACGAATAACACGAAACAGTTGCCATGTTTTCAGATTATTGAAAAGGTGTGAATTAACCAATTGCATGAACAGATTGCAACTTTGTAAATAGGATAGATTTAAATAAAATTCGCAAACTATTTATATATACTGATGATGCCAAAATTTGGGTAAGAGAGATTTAGAGAGAGAGAGAGAGAGAGGTGCACACCAAAGGATTGTATGTGGTTCGACCCTATTAATAAGGTCACCTACGTCCACACGATGAGGATTGAAAATTAGCACTGCACTGAGAACTGTCCGGGAAGGAGACCGGGACCTTACCAAGAGCATGACCGGTCGTCCCGGTCAGCCAGGGTCTAAATTGAATGGTGGCTCTGTGGGCCCGGGGTCGATGTCTGCCACATGCCAGCTGGTGGTTGGCTTGATTAGGACCCAATGGAGTTGGTACAAAAGTAACTGAATAGTTGCATGGTAATCGGACCGTCATGCCATGCATTTAACGCGCTCGACTTTTAAGGTGTCGCTTCGCGTGCCCTAGATGACAACTGACAGATGCTTTAGGCGGGAAAACTTTATATCCATTGGATTCAGTTTAATCTGGATCATTGATGCTGTATATATAGGGAACACTTGTCCATCTTTTTCATCCTTGCTGCCAAGAGATAGAGACAACCGAGCGATTTTGAGAGCAAAAGTCCCCGGTAAAGCATCCCGAGCCCTTATTTTGTGTTAATTCCCGTAAGTCTTCTCTTCCCAATTTTAATTCGTTGCATTCTTCCTTCTCCCCCTTCTATTTCTATCTCGAGTGAGGCTAGAGAGAATAAACCCAGTGGGTTTTGCCCGGGACTAGGACTTCTTTTTCCTTAGGTTCATCTTTATCCTTAGGTGGAGTAGCCCGTCCTTGGTAGTAGAACGGTTGAACCGATCAAGTTATCCTGTAGTAGTGTTGACCGAGTGTTGCCGTACCCTGAGAGCTCTATACACCCTGCCCTTTAGGTTGTTGGACTTACCTCCTTTGTACCTTAGGCTTGGAGTTACTGACCCCTACCTAGGCCATCACTTATACCCCGGTTCACTTCCCGGATTCTTAGGGACGCAGCGTTCTGGCTTCGATTCCTCCTCTCGATTGAAGGATGAGCAATCGCGATCTGAGACCCTGGATACGAGCCTGGACCCTTCGTCCGCTACACTGTCGGACCAGCATAGTGAGGGTAGGATCCCAATCAGAGTTCCAGACAATGAGTCAGACCAGGAGGTCCCCCGTAGCCTCCATTTCGCATGGCTCGGGCAATGAGACGCCGGGGGGTCCCGACCCTGGGGTTGTGTTCACCTGTGAGTCTACTACGTCCATCCTACGTGCCCAAGACCTCAACAGGATTAGGGATAGGTACGCCATTCCTAATAGTTGCTCCTTGGCTGTCAATACTGGTGGAGCCCATCTCTACCAGCCGGGCTTCATCACCCTATATGAGGATGCCCTCATGGCCGATTTTCGCATTCCCCTCTACCCCGTTGCCCGAGACCTTCTAATCCACCTCAGGATTGCCCCCCGGCAATTAGCTCCGAACGGGTAGGGGTTCCTGATGGGGTCAATCTCTTTCTGGCCCCAAGTCTTTTGGTGCGAACTTATCCTTCAAGAATTTTTGTGGGCCCACCGACCATTCCCCGTTCACAAGAAAGTCGGGTTCTTCTCTTTATCAGTTTGGCAGGGAAGAAAAATTATCGCCAACTGCCCGAGCAACAACAAGGGGTAGAAGAACAAATTCTTCTAGGTTTCCACCCTCGAGCTTTACGAGAGGGCCTCGGGTATCCAGTAGAGGACCTCCTGGGCAGGGGAGCTGAGGGATAAACCTGCCCAGCGCTCTTCTTTCTGCTTTTCTTTGTTTCTAAACACAACCGCGTGAGTAACTATTTGCATGTGTTGTTTTACAGCGGGGTCACTCCATCCTCCGGACATTCCCGAGGTGTGTTAGAACCAGATCCGGCACCTGGCCAGCCTGCCCACAAACATCTGGAACATTTTTACCCAAATGGGTGATTTGTTGCCACTTATAGCCTGGACGAGCCCGTTGAAGCTCCAGTGTTTCCTCCAATCATTCTTGGTAAGTGCTTAGGACCATCTGGCCTTGGCCTTTTTCCTGTTGTATTTTTCACTATTTTTGCTAGCTACTGACCGCATGGTTCTCCTATTCCTTGGCATAAATAGGCCCCCAGAGAGATCTCGAGCGACTGAGGGAAAGACAGGCTGCTACCCCCGCTGCCCGGGTTACGGGTAGTGGGAAGAGAGCCGCTACTGAGACCTCGGGCAGCGACCGCCCGCTCCAGTGGTTAAGGCATGGGTCGCGGGCTTACCTGACGCCCGATGAGACTTCGGTGCCCCCTGTAGTGGTGGTAGAGGAAACCGCCCCCGAGCAGACATACCGTCCGGTACGCCTCTTGGCGAATCGGCCAAGACCAGGAAAAAGATCAGGTCGGTCCTTCTCCCCAGCCAGGTGGAGATGTATGCAAACATATCTCCCCAGGCCTTCCAGGGGTGGCTGTATAGCCTAGCTTACTTCATAAGTCTTTCTGCCTCTGCTCATTTTTCATTATTCTCCTCTATTTCCCTTGCTCATTCAGTAATCGATCGGTTTGTGTTCGTTGTAGGTTGGCTGCATGGTTGCCGGTGCTGAGTCCTTCCTGCCTTCTTTAACTGGGAGGACCACTACCACTGAGGTTGCCTTATCTCAACAATAGACAGCTTCGAAGGCCAGGGAAATTGCCCTAGTTATGGAGAAGGATAAGGTTAAGGGTTTGGCCCTAAGCCTCGACGCGGCACAGGCAGAGTTGGCCACAGCCCTGGCAGATTTGGAGGCCACCTAAACCGTTGCAGCGGAGGCAGAAGCCAAGGTGAAGGCCCTGATAGAGATGGCAGTGGCGGCGTGTACGGAGAAAGCCTTCAATGATGGTTTCTTCCAAGGCTACGAGGACCTGAAGAAGAGGCTGACCCAAGGCCATCCCGAGTAGGACATCTCATCCTATGAAGGGATCAACTCAAACATTGGGATGTGGGTCCTGCTACTACTGATGAGGCTGGGGTTGCTGAAGACAATGCCCCGGGCGAGAGTACTGCCCCGGGGGACGGCGCCGCCCCAGAGGGAGAGATTGGAGAAACAAAGGACGTGGTTGTCGTAGATGGCCCTTAGCTTAGCTTGTTTTATTCCCTTTTTGCTTCGCTTCTTTTTTTTTTTTTGGGAGGCTACTACAACTGCCCCCCAAGCAATGTAAATATTCTTAATTAATGAAAAGGTCCATCGAAGCCGCCCTTTTTCATCAACTGTTTAATATTTTGCACTTGTTTATTTGTGATTGCTTGTGCCCAACCGGTTGTACATCCTGTGGAAACCCTGCCTTAGCAAAAGTCTAGGACTGTAATTGGTAGAAAGCTCTCAGTCTCTTAGGGACTTGTTTTAAAGGTCCTACCCGGTATAGTGTAGGATTGGTCATGTTACTGTCCGTTCGGTTTCTCTGGGCATTGTAGGTACTCAGGACTGTCTGACGATGGCATCTCGTGGCTAGCCCCATGTCTTGTTTAATGCCCGGTGTGATTACCTATTTTGGCCCATAGTGTTACACCCGTATCCCCTTGCCCCCCAAGCTTTTGCTAAGGTAGGCATTTGTGGAGGGATCCACCATAGGTAACTAACCTGGAACATGGGTGGTTGCAAGGTCTTTTGAGGCTTGCCATCATCAGCCACCTAGGGGGGTTTGCCCCCATTGTTGGTTGTGGACTTAAGCGAAGCCGATGCCTTAGATATGACTGAGGTCTTTCGTGCTTGGGGTCTGACCCCGAGGTTTTCTTATTACCTCGGGTTTGACCCCGAGGTCTTTGGGATGCCTGGGGTTTGACCCCAAGGTCTTTTGAATGCCTGGGGTTTGACCCCGAGGTCTTTTGAATGCCTAGGGTTTAACCCTGAGGTCTTTTTGTATGATCGCACTCAAGGAGAAAATTTGCTTGGCAAAAAAGAAATTTTATTCATTATTAAGACTGATCGGGGAAGGCTACAAGTTTCCTAACCAATACTACTTTTCTTGCTTTACTGAAAGTTCTTGCAGAGGTGCTGCACATTCCAAGGATGAAAGAGGTCTTGCCCATCTAGAGTCTGTAGCCAATACGTGCCCGAGCAATTTACGCTAGTAACGCTGCAGGGTCCTTCCCAATTCGGGCCCAGCTTTCCATGACCCGGGACTTTCGTTGACTAGCTCACGGCCTTGAGGACCAGTTCCCCCACCTGGAAGCTACGGAGCTTGACCTTGCTGTTGTAGTACCTGGAGACCCTTTGTTTGTAGGCTGCCACTTTCAGATACGCCCGATCCCTTTTTTCTTCTATTAAGTCAAGCTCTCCTCTGAGGGCTTCCCCGTTGCCTTGCTTGTTGAAATTTTTCATCCAATATATGGGTAACCCGAGCTCCATAGGGACCACCACCTCAAAGCCGTAAGTAAGTGAGAATGGTGTCTAACCTGTTACCACCCGAGGAGTAGTTCTATATGCCCACAGGAGGGTCGGTAGTTCTTCTACCCAAAGACCTTTGGCGTTTTCAAGCCCAGTCTAGATTGACTGGAATATTGTTCGGTTTATCACCTCGGCCTAGCCGTTGGCTTAGGGGTGATCGGGAGAAGAATAGTGATTCAATATCCCGTAACCCGAGCAGAACTGTCTAAATACTGGGGTATCGAACTGCCTGCCATTGTCGCTGACCAGAACCCGGGGAATGCTGAATCTGCTAAGATGTTTTTTTCAACAAAATTTTCCATCTTTTTTTCTATGATTGTTGCCAAAGGGCTCGGCCTCTGTCCACTTGGTGTAATAGTCAACAACGATGACGGCAAACTTAACTTGCCCTTTTCCCATCGGGAGGGGACCAACAATATCAATACCCCACTGAGCAAACGGCCAGGGACTGAAGATTGGTGTCTAGAGTTCTCCCGAACGGTTGATCAATGGTGAGTATCTCTGACACTTGTCACACCTCTTAACATACCCTTGGGAATCTCGAGCCATCGTCGGTCAATAGTAGCCCTACAGCAGGTCCTTTCGAGAGAGTGCTCGGCCTCTCACGTGGTTTCCACACACTCCTTTATGGATCTCATGCAATATTGGTTGGACCTGTGCGGGGTGAACGCAATGGAGATAGGGGATAGTGAACCCCCTTTTCTAGAGGATACCATCAACGAGGTGGTATCTCGCTGCCCAGTACTTTACCTGCCAAGCTTCTTCTCTTTTATCTAGTAACGCTTCGGTGGTGAGGTAGGTCACGATCGGGTCCATCCAACTGGGCCCTAAGGCAACCGACTCAACCTCCATGTCCCCCAGGTTTACCACGATGGGCTTAGGTAGGTATTCTATCCTTATCCCAGGTAAGTCTGACTCAGAGGATGAGATGAGGCGGGCTAATCGATCGGCCCTAGTGTTCTCGTTTCTCGGGATCTGTGTGATGGAAAATCCCTTGAGCTTCTTGGTGACCATTTGGACGAATGTCAAGTAGGTCACCATGTTGTCTTCTCGGGCTTTATACTCCTGATTGACTTAATTGACCACAAGCTGGGAGTTGTTGTACCCCTGAACTTGATGTGCACCCATTGAAGTAGTCAATTATAGTCCAACTAGTAAAGCTTCGTTCTCGGCCTCTTTGTTGGAGGCTCGGATCCCGAATCGCAATTCGTACTCTAATTGGATCCCATCGAGTGTGGTCAAGATAATCCCTATCCCGCTACCCTATTTGTTGGATGATCCATTAACATATAGTACCCAGGTCGGGGTGTCAAGTTGTAAATCGGGTGATGTGATCGGCGGTTTGAGCTCTTTGGTTGCCTCATCTGGGTAGGTGAATTCTACAAGAAAATCCGCCACTGCTTGCCCCTTTATTGTCGTCCGAGGTCTGTAAATTACTTTAAATTTTTCTAACTCCAATGCCCATTTGACCAACCTCCTAAATGTCTCAGGCCTGCTCAGGATCCGGCGGAGAGGTTGGTCCGTGAGGACTACGATGGCGTGGGCCTGGAAATACGAACAAAGTCTCTGGGTAGAGGTGATGAGGGCAAAGGCCAACTTCTCGATGTGGGAGTACCGACTTTCTGCACCTTGAAGTGCCTAACTAGTGTAATACACCTGGAACTGTATCCCGTGTTCCTCTCGAATGAGCGCTGAGATTACCGTCGAGGATGATACTGCCAAGTATAAGAAAAATTCCTCCCCTGGTACTGGCGTTGAGAGTAGGGGGGGTGATGCCAGGTACTTCTTGAGTTCCTAGAAGGCCTCCTCGCACTCTTCTGACCATTGAAAAACCTTTCAAAGGATCTTGAAAAATGGCAAACACCGGTCGGTAGCTCGGGAGATGAATCTATTTAATGCGACTACCCGTCCAGCCAGACTCTGAACTTCTTTGATTAACCTTGGTGATCGCATGTTAATGATTACTTGTATTTTCTCGGGGTTCACCTCAATCCCTCGCCTGCTGACTAGGTGCCCCAGGAACTTCCTGGATGAGACGCCAAATGTACATTTGGCCTGGTTCAACTTCATTCTGAACTTTCTTAAGATGCTGAAGGCCCCGGCTAGATACTCGAGATGGTCGGACTTGTCTCAGCTCTTGACCAAAAGATCATCCATGTAAACTTCCATTGGTTTGCCAATTAAATCCTATAACATCTGATTGACCAGACGTTGGTAAGTTGCCTCGGCATTCTTAAGGTCGAAAGGCATCACTTTGTAGCAGTGAGTGCCCTGGTCCATGATGAAGGAGGTATTTTCCTCATCCCCAGGGTACATACTGATCTGGTTGTACCTAGAGTAGGCATCCATAAACTAGAGGAGTGAGTGACCTGCCATTGAATCTACAAGGAGGTCTATCCTGGGCAGTAGGTAGCAATCCTTGGGGTAAGTTTTGTTCAGATTGGTGAAATCCACACATATTCTCCACTTTCCATTGCTTTTCCTGACCACCACCACATTTGCCAACCAATCGGGATAATGGACTTCTCTAAAAATTCGCCTTTAGAAGCTTTTCAATCTCTTTTCGCACTGCTGCTTATCTCTCCGGAGCCATGCCCCGTCATTTCTGCTTAACCGGTTCGGGAGTCCGGGTCGATGTTCAGACTGTGGGATATTACCTAGGGGTCAATCCCAGGCATGTCCTCGTGACTCCAAGGAAAGATGTCCTGGCACTATCACAGGAACTGAATCAACTCTTTATTAAGGCCTGGCTCCAAGTGAGTCCTAATGTTGATGGACCGATTGAGAAGTTGAGGGTCCAGCACCGCTTACTCCAATTCATCTGTGGGGCCTATTCCATCACTTTTGTCTCTCGAGTCCATCTCCTGGACGTTCAACGTTTATGCAATGGCCTCCCGATGCAGGGAGCTAACATAACAGCTTCGGGTGGTTGCCTAGTCTCCCCGTAGGCTACCGGGACCGTTAGGGGTCGGGAACTTAACCACCAGGCTGTATGTTGACACAACGACTCTAGCTTGATTGAGAGTTGGCCTTCCAAGGATGGCTTTATATGTGTTGGGCCTCTACAACCACGAAGTTTGCCAGCGTGGAGGTTTGCCGGGGATAGGTCCCCATAAGGATTGGGAGTTCGATCATGCTGAGGGGCTGTGTGCTTGAGCCATTGAATCCGACCAAAGGTGTGGCAACCGGCCGGAGTCTGTCCCTTGAGATCCCCAACTGGTCGAATGTCGAAGCTAAAAGAATGTCGGAGGAACTGCCTGTGTCCACCAATACCCTCTTCACCGTATAGTTGGCTACGGAGATTGTCACTACCAGCGCGTCATCGTGGGGGCAGTGCAAGCCCTTCACATCGTCAGATGAGAATGTTAACATATCGGTTGGTCGGGAGTCAGTGGATTGGACATGCCAAACATCCGCTTAGGATGCCCGAGCATGTCTCTTCTTGGCCGACTGTGAGTCCCCTCCGCCTGAGGTTCTTTCAGAGATCACGTTGATTTGCCCGAGTGGTTGGGGTTGCTCGGGGATTCGGGTGTCCAGCCTAGGTCGTCTGTGTATCACGACGAACTCGGCCAGATGGCCCTGTTCTATCAAACTTTCGATGGCCATCTTAAGCTTAAAGTAGTCCTCCATGCCATAGCCATGGTCTTTATGATACCGGCAGAATTTGTCCTGGTTTCTCTTCCTGGACGGGCTCCTCAGTTTTGCCAGCTGTTGGAGCAGCCTCTGGGTCTCCACGGTGGCCATGACCTCGTGGATAGGCCGGGAAAATGGAGTGAAGGAAACTGGAGCTCAATTCCGACCACCTCTATGTTGTTACTACTTTGGCTTCTTTCCCAGGCCCTTTTCGGAGCCCTCATGCTTGCGCTTAGATCTTGGGGACTCATCTCCCGCGAGGCTGGCGCGCTTGACCTTTAAGAATTCTTCTGTGTTAATATACTTTCCAACCCTCTCCGAGAGCTCCACCAGGGTCGCCGATCGGTCGTCGTGGAACGACGTAGTAACTTTGGTGTGTTGAACTCTTGAGCAGAAAGCCATAATGGTGACTGTTTCGTCTAGGTGGCAAATCTGGAGCCTCTGTTGATTAAAACAGTCAACGTAGTCTTTTTAGAACTCCACCTTGCGCTGCTTAACAGTCAACAATTAGGTATCCGATTGTGACCGGTCTTGCATTCTCACAAACTGGCTGATGAAGAGTTTGCTTAGTGCCTTGAAGTCATCAACCACTCGAGGTTTAAGAGCATGGAACAACTGTGTGGCTGGCCCTTTGAGAGTGCTGGGGAAGGCCAGGCACAACACTTTGTCGATAGTGGTGACCAGCGCCATCTGAACCTTATAGGTACGGACATGATCCACAGGGCTCCTTGAACCGTCGTAAGAATTAAGGTGCAGTAGCTTGAACTTTCGCGGAATGGAAAATCCTGTGACCCGATTAGTGAAGGGCGATTCGGTCTCCATATTAGTGTGATCATGGCGCGACTTATGGCTTAGTTGCTTGATCTGTTTCTCCAGGTCCTTGATCTGGGCCTGGACGTCCGTCTGACCAATCTTTTGCTCCGTGTCTGAATGGTACGTCGGGTCGGACGATGAGTCCTCTTCCTCGAAGCGTGTTATCCTCGGGGATAGGGCCCAACTTCGGCTTTGGAAAATCATGTGCTTAAGATCCTCTCGGCTCTTGGCCGAGTTCTGAGCAGTCCAGTCATGTCCCTCCCCTTTGGCAGCACGCCCATTGTTGATAATTTCTGTAGCGTCCCCCACTCGGCGTGGGTTGGTTCGGGAGTGTCGTCGGGTCTGCTCGTAGGCCTGGCTACACTCGTTGTTCCTGAACTGACCCAGATTTGGTGGAGATACAGGCTTAGTGTGGGCGCGCCTTTGGATCCGTACGGGCTCCCCGATCGGGCACGCCCTTCCTGGGCTATTCCTCTATTTGAGGGAGTTTTTCCTGCCGGGCCAACAATGCTTTGATCTGCTGCTGAGTTTTTTGCTTGCCCTCCAAGAGCTGTGCAAGGGCCGCGTTGACCTGCTCGGAGGTCATGGAAGCAGCCGGTTGTCCGGCTTGCGAATTCATCTGGTCTTTTAGAGCAGTGGTCTTCTTACCCTTCGGCAGCATGTTTGTTAGTAAAAAATTTGTTTTCGAAGAAAGCAGTCGCTTCCAATAGACGGCGCCAAACTGATGATGCCGGAATTTGGGTAAGAGAGATTTAGAAAGAGAGAGAGGTGCATAGCAAAGGATTGTATGTGGTTCGGCCCCATTAATAAGGTGACCTACGTCCACGTGTGTGCCAGGGCATGTTCACTAACTGATCTCCGGTGCATCTGATGAGCCAACAGAATGGGTGGCACTACCAGTAACGGGCCGAGTGTATGCGTAACAGTAATATATATTGCTATTCTTTTAGTTAAGAATGTGATACCCCTTTGCAGGGATGGGTGGCCTCTATTATAGGTGCAAGAGACCACCCGCACAAGGTAACTGATCCTGTTAGAATCAAGATATAAAAGAATACTTTACTTTATAAGGATTTGTAGTGTAGAAGTATAGGTCGAACCCACAGAGATTGAATTACTTAAGCACTTTAATTTTGAAACTCTAAACCTAGTTAATTATGAAAAATGGATTTTGGTTTTGATTTTAATTAAACTAAGAACATTTAAAATAAATCTAAACTATGGAAGCAATTAAAAGTTGTTTTAAACGATATTTAAAGTGAACCTAGGATTGCAAATCCACCACTAGCTTCGTAATAAGGGTATTTATGCATTCAATTAGCTTATTACATTAGATGATAATAGGAAATTGTAGCTACAAGCCCAATTCTTCCATCAAGAAGATAACTACGATTCAAGCACCAACATAATTCATCTTCGGTTAGCACAGATTATCTCACACTAAACTAGGGTTGCAACACGATCCGTCTTTCCTAGGCATGAACTATTCGGCTACTTGATATCACAATTCAATTAAGCACCATTACATGTAAATAATCCATACAAGCACAACAAATATAGATCATTGAGCACATCACATTCAAAATAGATCTAAGACAAGAATAAACTTTGAAAGTAACAATTTAATCAATAGAAGTTTGATTTTATTATTTAAAATCCTTGAAACATGTAATCATCATCCATACATAATAAAACTAAAAGAAAAACATAAAATACACCCTATTACTTGGCTAGGGTTTCATTGAAACCCTAGATCTTGGTTTAAGTGGCCATGGAATCAAGGATTGGTAAGAGATTGATGGAGGAGGCCATGGGAATCCTTGGTCTTCTTCTTCTTCTCCTTGCTTTCCTCTCTTCAATGGTTGAAGTTTTTTTTGTATATGGATGTATCTAATGTTCTATAATGTTGTGTAACCACAAAATTGATTTAGAATAGGTTTTATATAGAGTTTGGAAGGATTTAGGAAACTTTCCTAAGCCAAATCGCACTAAAATTGTTGTTTTTATGTTTCTGGACGTATTAAGCTAATTCAGATTACACAAGGGTCTTCAGTACCTCGAAATACACATTTTTCACTTTTTCAACAGGTCGCGCGCGCAGGTCGCTCCAGCTACCTGGCCATTTTTCTCAGATTTTCTCAACTTCGCGCACTGATCGTAGAATTGTGATAACTTTTGACTCAGACCTCGTATTGACTCACTGTTTATAGCTACGTGTCTGTTACTCAGAGATCTACATTTTATATCTCTAGAGAAATTTCTCGAATATGAAGTATTCTTTATCAAAAATTCCATTTTCCAAGGCTGCTACTACATTCAGCTTTCACCAGAATCACTGTTTGAGCCCAGAATAACTTCCAAATCCACTAATCATTGGATTTTTGTTCATTTTCAAGTTAAAGCTCCAAAACCTACAAAAAATAGAATACTTATTAAAAAAACAACTAATAACTACATAAAATGGGCTAACAAAGCGTACCTAGGAATATAAACATCAACTATTTGTCGCTGATCAGTAACTATCAGATTAGGAAGCCTAATCTAATTACAAATTGATGAGCATAAATCATGGGATGTTTCCTAAGTGGTTTAGGAAACATCCTCTACTTTCCATTAGTCTTTGGATTGAGTTAGGAAACTACTGGAAAGATCCAGCGTGATTCACGGGATCAGGCCCGGGTTGCGCCCTTCTTGGTCTATCAGCAGTACGTATTCCCAAGCAGTTTTAACTAACTGGGCGGTTCTGGGCTGGACAACCCGGGACGGCCAAACAACATGTCAACATCCCGGGTTACTGGGCATCTAGCTGCTAACGTGGCAATTTGACTTTGACTGGATACTTTTGTACCTATCATATATGTATATAAATAAGTAAACTTTTTTTACTCAAACCCAATTTGAAAATCAAATTACAAAACTTGAATGAATCAACACTAATCATACAAACCAGTTCAGAACTGATTTATGATATATCAAAGGAATTCAGATTTGTTGTCAAATTCCAAATTACAATCAGATATGCTCAAACCAAAAAAAAAAAAACTTTCACTGCTCTGAACCGTACTAAAGTTGTACAAACCGATTGGCATTGCAGCTTTCTATAAACTCGTTCGGTTGAAGATAAAAAGGTTCCTATTGATATATATTGTGTATATTTATATATGCACAATACAAAACAAACACATACAAACGGGGCAAATCTATCATTCACATGGTCCAATTAAAGACTAAATGGAACAGAACTTACTTCACTTATTTAAAAGTTAAACAAGGGTATGATGAATCTCTTGGAACATTTAGATAGAATTGGAACAGAATTACGAAATCAGAAGCTTCTTTAACAAATTTTGGTCCGAGTCGCGAACCATGTCGCTCTCTTTAAGACATTTCGCAGCTCTGCCCAATTTGTGCAAGTAGTTCGTACTTGCCATGCCATCCTCGTGATAAAATAGCCTAGAATCTCCTCTGTCTCGAAATTCCTTGCACAGATGAAGATTGAAATGCTCACACCCTTTCGGAATAGTTGCTCGAAAAAATAAAAAGTAAAAATATAGAAATTGTTTATCTTTTTCTGTTAACTATTTCGCTCTTTGGAATTGTATCTCTCAAGAGAGAGCAAAAGTTCTATAGTTGTTGGAATGCTTTCATTACATTAAAAGGAATTATCTTGGGGAATTAAATGGGAGAGAAAGACTTGGGAAGAAAATTGTGGAGGAGATTGAGGGAGAGAAATGTTTGGAAGACAAGTCCCACTGACCAAGCCCAACTGACAAGTTGCTTGCCCAATATGTTTTTATTCCTATTGTAAACAAATATTAAAACACATTTTCTGAAGAAAAAAAATAATATATCCTTAAGCCCAAATTTTTAATATATATACACACATGGTTCAACAATCCCCCACTTGTATATTTAAAAATGATTTAAGTTCATCGAGCAACGTATCATAAGATTGTGCTTAAGTAAAGGTGTTTTTTTAACTTGAACCTTTATGTAGTGATAATGCTCCCGATTATACTAGAGTAATCGTAGTTTTGAACTCTATCTCAAACAACATCGCACACACAAACCTACTAGGGTGAAGTTCAAAAGGCCAGCACTTTAAGGCCATGTGCTTATCCCAGTATAGCGAATGATCTCGAGAAGTTGCCCAATATTTCATAGGAAGCGGCCTTACTTCCACATTCGCCTAGGTGAACCTAACAAGGATACTCCTGTAGCTAGGTATCCCACTCCAAATAAAGTTTACATCTCATTAAGAGTTATAAATAACTCAACCTTCTGTCCTTCAGGATGTCATGCTTCTTACAGATGGGCTTGGAGTATTAACCCCATATATAAATACTAGCATAATTCCAGTCATATCACTAATGACTTGTTATTACCCTTTAAACCTTTTTCTTGGGATCTCCAATCTATAGGTTGGGTTACCATCACAAGTGACTCAACTATCGGGCTTTAGTCCTATCCCTTTTGAGGTTTTTTAAACCTTCTATCAAGTTAGTCCTTTCATCAAAGGATCAGCTATATTAACCTCAGCTTGTATATAATCCAATCTTACAGCTTTAGTAGAGGAAAAACTCTCTGATAGTGTTGTTCTTGCGACGTATCAGTCACCTATTTCCATTATGATGGTTCTAACTTTTTGCAATAGCCGCGATACTATCGCAGTGGATAAAATAACTGGTATCTATCTTTCCCTTGAAGGGGTATCTCATAGCAGGCTTTTCAGTCAAGCTCCCCTCACTAGCAGTAGCTAATTGTATCATCTCCGACTCAATCGTGGATTTAACCAAAATAATCTATTTTTATAGACTTCCATAAAACTATGCCCCTGGTATTACCAAAAAGTGTATCCACTGATGGCCTTAGAGTCATCTAAAAAGGTGTTACAATCAGCATCACTGTATCCTTTATGGATAGCAGAAAACACAATGTAATCAGAAGTTCATGGTCCTTTTCAGGTAACACATGACTTTGTCAACAATTTTTAAATACTAAAAATATAGCCACTTGTGGCTCTGGAGTTTTCATTTATGGAATAGCAATTCGCATCACTATAACCTTCAAATATAGTGGAAAACTTTTTTTTTTTATTTTATTTTAGAAAACACCTAAATTAATAGGTTCCTTTAAAATTCTCGTAGGTCTTCCAATTGCATTCCTAACTTCGAAATTGCATACGTATTCCACCAAAAAACAATTTGGTTAATAACCAGCCCTGAAAATCAAAAAATTAAATTCTTTCAAATTTTGAAGTATGCAACACATTAAAAAAAATCATTTCTTCTTATCCCTGGGTTATACAACACATTTCTAAAATTTATTTCTTCCAAGTGAATTCACCAGTATCAAGACAACCTTTGGTATTATGTGAGTCACCAAACATTATCGTTCTCCATTGGTGAGTATCTCTTATCACATTTGGGATTCTCACACATATGCTTAGAGTCACTCGTATCAAAATTCAATGACAATAAATTTTTGTTTTCTTTTGAATCTCTAAAATAGAGCCAAAATTAATAAATCATTCACATGTAAACATATCATAACATAAACTTCATCATGGTATTAACGACAAATAAGTACATTTGTCACTTTCAATAAATTTGAAACCATTTAAAAAAATAGTTTGATCAACATTTTCATGTCAGTAATCGGGTGCCGATTTGGAACCATATAAAGAGTATATAAGTATACACACTTTTTTCTTATCTATAAACCCTCTAGTTTATTCAAACAAAATCCTCCTCTAAATCTCCATTAAAAAAAAAATTAAACATCCATTTAATAAACAAATCATAAATATCAACAATAATTAATAAAATTATATGGATGTAAAATAGGAACATAGGTATCCATAAAATCAATATTTTCCTTTACCTTAATTAAAACCCTTAGCTACTAAGGTAGCTTCACATATTTTTCCAAAAAAACTCTTGGGTTTAAAAATCTTTAAAAATGCCATAGACTTTCTATCATTTCACATTCAGGTAGTAAAACTACACGACTTCAGTACTGTTGGACATAATAAAGTCCATTTCATCCTGAATGGTTCCTCTTCAAAAACTAACATTTGAAAAGATAAGAGCATCTTATAAACAAATGGAATCTCCTTCAAAAGTAAATGTATAAAAATACTTTTCAAATTCGGTGTCATGATTTTTATCATGTACTCTAAATTCCATATATAGATGGGACAAAAACATGAGGTTGAGTACCTCCACTATTCCCAATTTATAAAGAGTTACATGCTCATAAAAATAAACACCAATAGACTCAAAGTCGAATAGATTACAACTTTACTAGTTTGCCCCTTAGGGAAATACAAAACCTATCAAAAACCAAATAACCCAAAAAAAAAAAAAAAATGAAATTTTTTTTGGGTTTTCCCCTTTTTTTTCAATGCCCAATAAGAGTAATTTTGTTTTAGAGTGGGGTACTCTTTTAAAACAAAATTTACATTTTAGTAAAGCTTGACCCTAAATTTGCATCATCTCATCTCTACACTTCATGTTGCAACTTGCAAACTATGTTTTTATTAAAATAAAGAATTTTGCTTTTCATAGCAATACTACAGTAATTTGTGCCATAAAATTCTTTACCAAATTGATATGTATATCAAATGCAGTGGAGTATGCATTATTTAAGAAGCAAAACAAATCACTCCAAATTCACACATCAAAACCAGCACATGCGGTGTTGCCCCCACATAATATACTGGTATAATAAAACAACTGGACTCCAAACATTCACTACAAGACCATGAGCACAATGGATATTTTCATTCCTTGGATTCTAAAATCAAACCCACGTGACTTTTGTACTTTGACAGAAAAAGTAATAATTATTGTTTGGTGTTTCCAGTTCAAACTTTTGAAAGACAGAACATAAATTTTTGATGAAGACAAAAACTTTTCAGTAAAATCAACCTTTTTACTACCAAAAAAATAGTGCTCCCTCTTTATCGTTTTCTTACTCTCTATCTACTGAGCCGAGACAGCTTCATCTCCCTCCATGGCTCTTTCTGTTTTCTTTCACTTCAAAAGCCTTAATGGAAAGTTCAAAAAAAAAAAAAAACATAGTTAAGAAGAGGGAGAATGCAACCAGATCTACACAAGCAATCGTCTCAGATTCTCAAGGGAGTTCGTTAGATTGGGTGAAAATTGCTCAAATCAACTTCTCCAACTCTATGAATCTCTTCTATTCAACACCATGGTCATTACCATTGTGCTTCACCATAACTCATAATTAAGCAAGTTTTTTCATTTTTACCAGAATAAATCTCTTTTGTGCATGTATATATATACTCATATGTAGATAAAGCAAACATAATTCTCACTATTTTTTTTGTTGGAACCGAGACTTATTTTATAGGATAAAGTCTAGTCGTTGAGAACTAACAGTAAAGATATTAACGTTGTTCACCACAACGTTACAAACAGAAAATGGTCAAGCTCACTTTGATAGTAAAATAATTAAAATATTCATTATCTTTGACAAAGTGAAGACCATTATCTAGGTCCATACTGTCAACCAAAAAATAGTCAAGAATTTCCATGGCAGCTCATAGAACTTTGACAATATTATCTTCTTAAGAATATGTTTTCTCTTTTTTTTTTTTCCTATTGCACACTCAGGTTCCAACAATCTACATATGACATATGCAAACACATCTTATGTCCCTATTAATTTTGCACAAAAAGCATTTTCTACCCAAATCTTTGTGGCTCTAAAAATAATGGGTTCAACAGATTTTAAAATACAAAAGATAGTCAATTTTTTCATAGTTCAAGAAAATAACATTTTCTGTCCTAAATTTTTGAAGTGAACATTCTCAGATTTAAATGAGCTTTTTGAAATCTGGGGACTAAAAAGAGAATTATCCAAATTCATAGTAGAAGAAAACGTCTTAAAATTGTTGGAACATTTAGATAGAATTAGAATAGAATTATCATATCAGTAGCCTCTTTAACAAATCTTGGGCCGAGTCGATCGTCGCTCTCTTTAAGACGTTTCGCGGCTCTGTCCAAATTGTGCAAGTAGTTCATACTTGCCACGCCGTCCCTAGGATAAAACAGCCCAAAATCTCCTCTGTCTCAAAATTCCTTGCACGGAGGAAGATCGAAATGCTCACACCCTTTCGGAATAGTTACTCAAAAAAATAGAAAGTAAAAATACAGAAATTGTTTATCTTTTTCTGTTAACTATTTCGCTCTCTGGAATTGTATCTCTCAAGAGAGATCAAAAGCTCTCTACTTGTAGGAAATATTTTCATTACATTAGAAATAATAATCTTGGGGAATTAAATGGGAGAAAAAGACTTGGGAGGAAAATTGTGGAGGAGATTGAGGGAGAGAAATGTTTGGAAGACAAGTCCCATTGACCAAGCCCAACTGATAAGCTGCTTGCCCAATATGTTTTTATTCTTAATATAAACAAAAATAAAACATATTTTCTAAAAAAATGACATTGCCTTAAGTCCAAAATTTTAATATATACACACATGGTTCAACAGAATCAAACCAAAACATATCAAATTTAGATAGGATATGTATCATTTAGAGTGATAAAGAGAATATACAGATTTCAATTGGGTTACATTATCTCACATAACACCGTATATATGCAAACCAAGACAGGAAACATAATTCAAAAGGGAAAATTAAGGTTTATGAAATTGGAACAGATTTTAATTTTCAGATTATAGATGTTGTGAAAAGCACATTATTTGTATATTGGGATGTATAAATCTGAAATCTAGAATACACAAATAAATACTGTAAATAAAATAAAAACTGGTTTAGATGCTATACGAATATTAAATCGAGTCTAGTGTTGGACACTATGTCCTTAAGAGAATTATGCCCCATATTGGTGCTCACGAATTTGCGGCATTTGTCTCCTAGTACAAACTGATGTTTGCACTCTTTCAGACACTGACACTGACATTGACCATAAATATAAGCTTCATAAACTATTAAAACATGAATGAACATAACCCATATATATAGATTGTAGAATACTATTCATAAACAGTCACAAAAAAGGAGACTGTACGTCAACAGACACATTCATTCAATTAAGGGTCTGTTTGACATAACCAAAATAATCCATTTAATTATAAGACAATTTCATTGTTATCCAAAATATATTGGATTGTATGAATCTGAAATCTGAAACACACAAATAAATATTGTAAATAAGAACAAAATCTAGTTTAGATGCGATACGAATATTATATCGAGTCCAGTGTTGGACACTATATCCTTAAGACAATTGTGTCTCGTATTGGTGCTCACAGATTTGCGGCATTTGTCTCCTAGGATACAACGATCTCCCTCTCAGTATAGAAGCACTTCAAATAATAAGGTTCCAGCGAACTATACTGATGTTTGTACTCTCTCAGACACTTGACAAACTCCAGATGTATACATGAACTACTATAAATTTTTCTTATATAAATGAATGAACAAGACCCATATATATAGATTGTAGGAGATTGTTCGTCAACAGTCACAATCTTTTGAAAGGAACTGTCTGTCAACAGTCACATCCATTTAATTTGTGATCCGTTTGACATAACCAAAATTATCCATTCAATTATAAGCCAATTTCTCATTCAATTTTCCAACAAATACTTCACAATAATTGTTAGAAAACCTTACTATACAATCTTAGCACGATCAGAAATAAACAAAATTATTACCCTCCGCAAAGAAACGAATAAAATTAGAATAACTGCAACATATGGTTTAATACAAGACTTTGGTGTATGAGAAAGCTAGAAACTTTGAAATATAGCAAAATTTTGCAAAGTAAAACATAGCACATGATTGCACTAGACTTTTCAGAAATAAGGTTCTATAAAAAGTAGCAAGATACCAAGCGGGGCAACCTTTTCAACCAACCTCCCTCTGGATTGGTTGGAGAATACTCCTGACCACCTTAGATCTATTCTATTGAGGATTAACTTATTTGGTGGAATGGTTATAGGGTACCACATAGGCATGCCACGCAATGGTTGCAGGGTACCACATAGGCATGCCACATGGTACCCTGAAGGTATATAAAAATTTCTCATTCTATCACCTTATTTTCCTCCTGGAAGATCAGAGGGTAATGTTTCTCAGCTTATAACTCATAGTTTCAAAAAAGTTTAAATGAAGTGCTTGGTGTGGCAAATTATACCTTGTAGCTTTTTCTCAAATTATTTTATGTCCAAAAGCCAACTTAATTGAAGCTATGTTGGAAGTGCTTCTTCAACTTATGGCCTATTTTGCCACGTAACGAATCTTTTATCAGACAACCTTATCATTTATTTTTCTTTCTATTGACATAAATCTCCCCCAACTTAATCAAAAACCCCTCTTACGGGCGTTTGGGACAATCATACAACATATAAGCTATTTTCTAGCTTATACTATCAAACAACACTACAACTTAATTAGTGCTTCAGAAATCATTCAGAGTTTTAAAAGCTACAAACTAGAAAGTTAAAAGCTATAATTTGTCTAGTTAATTAATCTACAACAAACAAAGCCTTACTCTCCCATGTTCCGTTTCACCATAACTCTTTGGGAAAAAAATGATAAAAATAATTAATAGAAATCAAATCCCAAATGATGGCCAAAAGTTTCCAATTCAGTATCAAATAATTTTTTTCCCTTTAAGAACTTTTTCTCAAAAATCAAACCAGGGGTTCAGTTTGTCACACCCGTCCCGGAAAATACACTCATTTTAAAATGCATCATTGAATTTTGAGAATTATTAATGCTGATTAATAATTGTGAGTGAGGTTGACATAGATCAATGGTGGGTATCATTTGAGGACACAGGGATTTGATAGTCTAAGATGCAATGACATGATTAAATGATATTTATGTGAATTAAATGTATTTGACTTTATCTGGTATTGGTGAATAGTGATTTTACCTATGTAGAGTACTTTCTGATAGTTTTGATCTTGTTCACGATCATTTTGAACTTTGTAGAATTAACGTTTATGACACATTGCATAAACAGCGTGTTAACTAGAAACTTCATGAAAATAGTTTTCGAAATGTAATTACGGAGACAAACGGAACTTAGATGAAAATTTTTACGAATTAGAGCTTTTCACTGATAAATTGATAACTTAGACATTTAGGATGTTTTGGGGAATAATTGGAAGATTAGAGAACTGGTGGGGAGTTAAACACAATTTCGAGAGTCGAGCCTATAGATAGAAAGTGGCAAGATATTTTCATTTACAACTTTTCTTAAACCTAAATGAAGAGAGGAGAAAAGGGGGATTTTGAATTAAGCTTCAATCTTCACGATGCCTAACGACGACCATTCGTCCAGTGGTTCTCGACCAAAATTATATTTTCGGATTCCTCGATGTAAGGGCTACATTTTGATACCTATTAGGCCTTGTTTAGATAAGTTTTACGAAAATCCTAATTTTGGAATTTTGGAAAAAATCATGTAAAACGTGTAGGATTCCTTTGTAATCGCATATTCGCCATAGATTTAGACTCTTAGAACTTCTCCTTAAAGATTAGGATCGTAGCTCGAGGTATGAATTCTAAACCTATGTTTTATAGGAAATTCCATGTTTTAAATATCTAGTGTGATATTTTGGATCCAGGCAAAATTCACGTGTTAGTTTTAGGCCTGTTAATTATGCATGCGAATTAGTATGAAAAAGCATGTTTGTATGACTACGTAAGCATGCTAAGTGTTTATGTGGGTCAAAGGGCGAATTGGTACAATTTTATTCAAGGGTAAGCTCCTCGATGTTTGAGGATTATTGTAGCGATGGCTACGCTGCTTGGTTTGGGAGAAGGCCCTTCCAGGGCACTTGGATGCGTGGTTAGGAGAAGGCCTTCAACGACATTGGTTTCATTACCGGATGAATTCATATCTCTCTCCCTAAAGATGATTTTATGTGTTTTGACATCTTAAAGCATGAATTGTCATATATGCACTCATTTAGAATTATGCACTCAGCATATAGCTGAGCAGTGGGAATTTACTTCATTGCAGGTGAGAAAAAGAAAGGAAATAAGAAGCGAGAAGAGTGAGGCCGATGGGATGCCAGGACCGTTCTTGTTTATACGTTTGTTTTCCATTCCAAGGTTGTAAGAAAAGATGTAGGAATTAGAACTATGTTGCTGTTAATTTGGAAACTTCAGAATGGATTTGGTAATATTGTAATATGTAACAAAACTTCTTATGGTTTGTGGACAAGCGACCTCGGGGTCCACTCCATTTTGTTTCAGAAAGATAGGATTTGAAATTTCTTGAAAAATCTGTGAAAACAAATAAAAAGTCGCCACATGGTCTTTAGGGAACCAAGAAACCTAATTTGACTCACCCAAATGGATAAAGGGCATTGGCCATTCATAACCAAATAACTGGCTTGGGAATTTGGTACGAGAGAGGAAGAAGCCTTCGCAAAGACTAAAACACCCTCAACTCTCCCCGTCTTTCGACATGTCTCAATTAGCATCCAAACAATCATCTTATACTCTGTTTGGTTAATTAATACTATGATAAGTATATTACATCACACAAGAATCTTGAAATGAAAGATCAAAAGATAAGTTATCATTCATAAGATCTAAGCCAATTATCACAAAATACAAAGTGAAAGATCACACACAAAACAAACTTAGGAAAAATCGTCTAATCACATATCGAGTAATCAAGTTTTCCTAATCTAAGAGGGGGAACATGAATTGTTCTAGAAACAAGTAATCAAAGAAAATAATACATGCTTAGCAAACTAGCATGTATGCATGTTGATTCTTGAGACAAGAAGAATTCTCAATCCCCGGGCCGGATGAGAAAGAAAGATTTGATCGAGGGAAAACATGAATGTGTGATCAACTTCATTCCTAATAATCTTCTTCGATTAGGAGTCACAAAAACTCCAAATCTTGCATGGATGCAATGTATGATCCTAGAATGTGCAAGGTAGCTGTGTGCAAGTGTTCATGAGATTTTCTAAAGTGACTTGGAAATAGGAACATGAATGAATGTATAAAGTTATTGTAGGCTATGTACATAAGTGGTATGAACAACTTCCTAAGTCATGAACTAACTTAGAATGCATGTGAATATCTAATCAAGAAGTAGAAGTCAAAATTAGTATGCTGTGAATAATGGAAGAATGTTTGAACCATCTTGCAAAAATGGAAAATTGAGGTTAGAGGCACTTTAAATTCATGAAATTTTATGGAGATCATCCCTACAGTGTCTAGAACACATAGAAAAAATCCAAATCAAGATTTAAGTTGTAGATTGAGAGAAAGCATATAAACAAGATAGTTTACTTAGAAACATAATCCGTACTGTCAACTGAAATGTAGAAAAATCTTTGAAAATAAAAACAAAATATTTTATGGCTCATAATACACAGAAAGTTCCCTAACACACTGAAGTTAAAGGAAAAAATGAGTTTGGACCATTCTTAGTGGAACAGTTTTCTAGAAAACAAGTTGAAATTCAACCAAAGCTGCTGTGACAAAAAAACAGAATGCTTGAGTCAAAAAGGAAGCCTTCCAAGTGTTTAAAAATCAAACCAAAAATCACTGGTGTTCTCTAATGAATTATAAAAACTTTCCAAGTGATAACACAATCATCCATTGAGTCTTGAACCCAGAATGGTATCTTCAAGTCGAATAACTCATATTTTGGGGGTTTTTGGGAAAATAAGTATTTATTTCTTGAAATCAAAATGTGGGGGGTTTTAGAGGGGTTTTGGAAAGAGGGTTATGAAAATGTATTTCCAGCACTTAAATGGAGATTACAACCACTTAGCAAGTCATCTGCAAACTCATATCAAGAACTTCCCAAGATATTTACAAAATATTATTTTGTTTGGGAAATAACTTCAAGAATACATGAGAATGTATTAAAGTTAGATCAACATCTATCAAACATGTTTTTGAGGTCAAGAGCTACTATCCATAAGGATTCACTCCCTCAAATATCATGTCATCATCTAGAAGATGACAGACAAGTAAGTAATCAAAGAAATCAAAAGAATAAATGAGGTTAAGGGAGAGATGATACCAATGACAAAGAAATCAAAATATAAATGAGATGAGGGATAGATTATGAAAATGAAAAAAGAACCAAAATAGAAATGGAGCTTGAGAAGAGATTATGATAAATTGAAAAGAAATTAAAAATAAAAATGGGGTTGAGATGGGGAAATGCAAGTATGATAAAGAAAAATAAAAATAGAAATGGGATTAGGAAAAAAGAACAAATATGTAATCAGTGATGGTGGAACCACAAGCACTCAACCTCTCATATATGTGTGTATGTGGGCGTTGATTGCTCTCTAACTTCTAAGAACTCATTGTAACGGTGAAATGGATTGAAGTAGTTGTAGAAATAAAATAAAAACTCACATTTTTTTGGTTGGAAGTATGAAGAACCTCTCTTTTTTTTCTCTCTTTGTCTCTCTTTTCCTCTCTTCTTCTCTATTCATTTTCCTAAGCTTCAACTAACCACTTCAAGTCCCCTCTAAATGGAAGCAAAGGGTTTTCTTTTATAGGCCAAGATAGGGGTGCATCTTGGGTTTTGAAAAGTCTCTAATTGGTTCAAAAAGTTCAGAATATCAAAACCATGTCGTTTTATTTGTTAGAAATTTGAATTAGATCTCAAAAATTAAACAAAAATTACAAAAACAAAATGAAAAATTACTTAGAGTGCCACCGTGACACTAACAAAGTGCCTCTACAGCACTGAAGGAGTGCCATCGCGGCAATCAACCCTCCCGTTGACCATTTTTTGTGTTTTTGCCCCCTGAAACTTCCAAAATTTATGAAACGACCCTATTTATTCCCAAATTCACAAAACTTCATACGAACTCCAAATTGAGCTTGTGATATACCGTTGGAAAGGTATTGAGGTGTAATTTCCATAAAAAATAGTTTGAAGTTGTTTCACTTCGGAAAGTTTTGTGGTAATAGTGATAAAAGCCGATTTGATCTCCTTTTTTGTCTTTGAAAATTCATAACAAATTCATTTTAAGTCCAGAAATTATGTGCGACATATCATTGGAAGGCTATTGACCTCTAGTATTTGATAAAAATATTTTGATGTCACAAAGGTGAATTTAACTTTTGGTCAAACTTGCGGTCAAATTAGTCAAATAGTACATTTCCAAGAAATTCCAAGAAGTTCTGGGAGCATCTGGAGACTGAGGATTCCACTAGATTTTCTTTTAAAACATATTTTAAGACTTTTCACATGATTCAAAATGATTTCGGAGCTTTCGTGCGGTTTTGAAAACTTTCGATCAAACCGAGGTCAAATCTTGATTAAAGCGGTCAAACGGGAACTTTCAGGACTTCTGGGAGATGATGTTTTCAAGAGTTTTTCTTTTAAAATACTTTGCTATTTATTTTGAATGACATCGAATGATTTCTGAGCTTCTGGACCAATTCAGAGTGTTTTGGGACTTTAGGGGTATTTTGGTCATTTCTGCCAATTCTTGAGTTTCTCGAAAGTTAGAGGCAATCTCTGGAAATCTGATCATTTTTATCATTAGGGTTTGGCATGCTTGTGGCCTCCTAAATCTATTAACCGACAAAATGGGATGTCTACATGGTTAGTCTTGAAACGAATCCGAACTCTTGAGTTCGTGTTTTGAATGCTTTACTTGTCAAACTCATGTTTTGGGCGAATGTTATTAGCACTTTTATGGATTTATCCAAACTAGCCTTAACTCATTTTATTACTGTTCTATTCTCAACATTTAGTAAGACTTGTAGTCTTAATTTAGTTTGAAAAGATTGGAATCAAATGTGTTTGAATGACTTCCAGGCAAAGTTCTGCCAGGGGGTCATTCGACCTGTCGAAAGGGATAGTTCGAGCACTTTCAACCAGTCGAAACACCCCTGCATGTTTGAGGATTTTGCCAAAGGATCATTCGACCAATCAAAATATTACTCTTAGCACCTCTTTTCAATTTTTTTTAAAGGTTCTAATTACTTCTTAGGGTGCCTTTAGACTCTCTATTAACTAAAATATATTGGTTTTGAAATATAATTAACTTTTCAATTTTATACGAATTTTATGGACTCATAGTTCAAGGTTTTACGAAAGAACTTTGTTTTAAAGAGTGTCTTTATGTTTTTACTTACGTTTTTTCGCTGCTCTAATCTTTTAAATGAATTGGAAGAGCCTTGGTGGTGTACCACGTGTCCTATTTCCATCCATAGTGGGATAGGTCATGACATTTATTGGTATCAAAGCAATAGGTAACAAAACTTTGGGAACGTTCGACGTCAAGTGGAGTGTTGAGTGTTTTAGTTTATACTCTAGAATGCATCCACACATGGTAGATATGTTTGATGCATATGGTGTGGTGTTAAACATACATGATCACGTTATTGCCATACATACATAGTATTTATGCATTGAGATTGACAAGATTATGAAACTATGGACAATGACCAAGATCAACCACCATATACACGTATAGATCATTTGTCAGAAATGATTGGGAATTTGGTACGGACAATAGCTGAATGACTTCCTCTGACACCTCCATTTGAGGCAGCACCAATTGACATTATACCTGCACCAGAGAATAGGGGTGGGCGATCCGTGTTAGAATAATTTACAAGGAAGAAACTGATGGAGTTTCTCTAGAAATCTGATACAACGCTAGCATAGCATTGGGTGATGGACAAGGAGAGGATTTTCAGATCTCTTCCGATGACTGATACATAAAAAAATGAGAATGCTAGTTATGTGCTTAAGGGTAAAACCCAGAATTGGTGGGTGAATGTCATAAATCAGGGCACGCTGATAACTTATGAAGGGTTCAACGCAGAGTTCAATCTTTGACTCTTTTCGAGGGCTACGCACAATGTAAAGAAGAGAGAGTTTGACAATCTCTAACAAGGAGATACGACAGTGACCGAGTATACATCAAAGTACAATGTGTTATTGAGGTTTGAGAAGGGTTTCGTACCGACAGAGGAAGATAGAGCAAGGAAGTACGAGGAAGGACAAAGAGAGAACATCTGTCTAAGGGTAGAAACATATGAACATCTAACCGTTGGAGCGGTACAACAAACGGCACTCATGGCAGAGGGATGAATGGAGAGGTCAAGACAAAATCAACAAGGAAAGAGGAACAATGAGGATAGTGACCGGAACCTGGGTAGATTATTCAAGAAGCCATTTGCACAAGACTCTGGTTCTAGTTTTATTGAACCCAGGAGGTCGACAAGCAATATACTGTTGTGTTCACTTTGTAATCCGCCACACAAGCACCGATGTTTTATGACCAACCTCCATAACAAGATCCAAGGGGTAAGCAGTGCAAGTTTTACACCAGATTCATAAATCAAGTGTTTTGATTATGGTTTATGTTGGCACCAAGCGAAAGATTGCCCGAGGAAACATCCTCAACAAAGAGCTAGTTCTATGGCTTCTAGTGGTTCAAAGTCTAGACAGTCCCGCAACAAGAGATAGGGAATGGAACAACGTCAGGGAAGATCATTCCAGAGGAATCCCAGAGATGTGGCTGCTACAGATATAGTGGTCTCAAGTATGGTGCCTATATGCTCGCATATCCAGCACGCATACTTGTTGATTCGGGATCTACTTATTCATCTGTGTCACATCATTTCGTTGAACATTTGAATGTTAAGTCCGCACCACTAGGTTACGAATTATTCGTTGCCTTATCTCTTAGCAAGTCAATAGTAACGTCTATGATATACAAGAACTGCGAGATCAAACTAGGTGAGAAGTTGATGACCTTAGACCTTATACTGCTTATTGCGAACCATTTTAATGTGATATTAGGAATGGATTGGTTATATGTTAACCAAGCCACGATAGATTATGAATGAAAAGAAGTTATTTTTCAATCACCAGTGCACGAAGACATTTTGTTTCCAAGGGAGTGGGGTTATACTGCTACTGCATTTAATTTCAGCTATTCGAGTGGAAAAGTCATTGAGGACGGGATGTTAGGAATTTCTATGTTCAGTAATTGACACCGTGGAGACTGAGTTGAAAGTAAAAGACATTCCGATAATACGAGAGTATCCGAATGTATTCCCAGATGACTTGCCAGATGTTCTCATTGAGAGAAAGATTGAGTTGACCATTGAGATAATCTCACGCTCACGTTCCGTATCAAAAGCACCGTATTGAATGGCATTCGTAGAAATGAAAGAATTAAAAGTTCAACTACAAGAGCTACTTGACAAAGGTTTTATTCGACCTAGTATACTGTCGTGGGGAGCTCCAATGTTATTTGTCAAGAAAAAAAATGATACAATGTGTATGTGTGTTGACTATAAGGAATTGAACAAATTGACAATCAAGAACAAGTATCCGTTGCCTAGAACTGACGATCTATTCAATTAGCTCCGTGGAGCATAACTGTTTTCCAAGATAGACTTGAGATCTGGTTATCATCAGTTGAAAGTAAAGGTTGAAGACGTTGAGAAGATGGCTTTCAGAATGCACTACGGACACTATGAGTTCCTAGTCATGCCATTTAGGGTTACCAATGCACCAACCATGTTTATGGACCTGATGAACTGAGTCTTCAAGGACTACTTAGATGATTTTGTGATTATGTTCATAGATGATATTCTTATCTATTCACCGAGTGATGTAGAACATGAGAAACATTTGAGGCTTATACTTCAGAGATTGCGAGAGAAACAACTAATGATAACAATTTTTGGTGCAACGTAAGAAAAGAAAACAATAAGGGATTTGTATGTGGTTCGACCCTGTTAACGAAGAGATCTACGTCCACGGTGTGTCTGAGCACGTTCAATATGTTGTGAAATAGCCATTGAGCTTTGGTGAACCAACAACAGAATGGATCTTCCAGAGGTTGGCCAAGCAGGTTACAAAAGGTGGTAGTGAATATGTGTAGAAGATCATTAGTCATCCCCTCTATAGGGGTGAGGGGTCCCTTGAATACATGCAAGAGACCTCTTCATACATAGAAATTATATTGACTAGGTAATACAATTAGATTAGGTTCAATTAACACAAATCATGCGAGAAATTGCATTAGGAAACTATCTTTACATTCCATTATTCTTCCAACTAGCATAGGAAATAGTCTGGATGATTCTAGATTACGTCCTGGGGCCTGGCTAAGCCGTGTCCGTGATGGGTTACGCCTAGGTGGTTCTCCCGATTCGTCGATCAGGATTTACGAGACCAGGCAAAGAGGTTGGACTGGTCCAACTTCTACCCTTGTTAATTGAATATTTTTGTGCATATCAGTTGCCTCCCATTTCCAAGGCTAAATTGGTGCTTTGTTAAGTGAGACTTGTAAATTGGTACAACTTGGCATAACTGCTCGGGGTCGGACCAATTGTCTTAGTAATTCAGGTTAACAACCCGGTCTGATGACTCGAGAGCTCAGGGTCCGACTCGCCACTTGTCAACAACAGGTTAGTCTAGTCAGGATCCAACCAAGCCGGTGTAAGTGTAACTAGACCATCACAATGAATACAACTATCCTATCAGACAATCAATGTGATCATTTTCTAAGCCACTACTTGGGCTGTCTGAGGCGCCAGCTGTCGGTGGCTTAGGCGGGAAATGTTTTGGGCCATCGGATCTGGGACCATCTGGACTATTCGCATAGTTTATATAAGGGACACTTGGGTAATTCTTCATTCCTCTGCTATCTATAGAGAGAAAATATCAAGCAGTACAAAAGGAAAATTCCTGATGCATCTTCCTGAGCTCCCTTCTGCCTACTCTTCTCCGTTAGTCTTCACTTCGCTCAACTTCTGTTCGTTACATTCTTCCCATCTTTTTTATTTATTTTTTTTCTTTCCCGAGTGAGACTATGGATTAGGAATCCTTTAGGATTCGTGAGGGAGTGGGATTTCTTTTTCTTCAAGTTCTATTTTTTCCTTAGGTCAGGGGGTTATCTTATTTTGATAGAATAATCTGACCAGTTGGTGTGTCCTAGGCCTGCCCCATCTGAGTTCTACTTGACAGTTAGGACCATATACACCTTAGCATATAGGTTCTTGATTCTTTCACCTCTTTACCTTGGGCTAAGAGTCCTTGACCTATACCTAGGTCGCCAACTGCTTTTCCGTCCTGTAGTAGGGACCTTGGAAATGCGTCATTCCGATTTCAACTCATCTTCTCAGTCGAAAGATGAGTAATCAAGATTCGGGAGCCCAAGTGCTAGCCCAGTTCGTCTTCACTAACCCCATCGAACCACTGTAGCGAAGGTAGAATCCCCGTCTAAGTGTTTGATGAGGGAACGAATCAAGGGTTCCATGAAGCTTTTGACCTACGAGGATTGCGTAGCGATGCATCGGTCTCGGGCAGCCCCAGGTTGCCTTTTCTTGCTAGTGGACTCCCAGTAGTTTTCTTGCGTCTGACCTAAGTAGACTTAGGGAGAAATGACATTCCCGGTAAGTTTTCCCTAGCCATGCCATATGGTAGGGCTCACCTGTATCAGTCAGGTTTTGTCACCCTTTACAAGGATGCCTTCATTGCGGGCCTTCATCTTCTCCTTCACTCTCTTGCTTGGGACCTATTGATCTACGTTAGTATTGCTCCTAGGCAACTCGCCTCAAATGGCTGGAGATTCCCGATTAAGGATGGCAACAGAGTGGGCATAGGATGGGGGAGCCCTTCCCTGACCCCGCCCCGCTTGAAAGCAACCCTCCCCAACCCTGCCCCATCCTGAGTAACTCCTCTTCCCGACCCCGACCCCACCCTGCCTTATATAACCCTAATCCCGCCCTGCCCCGCATAGCAAGAAACATAAATAAATTCATCTATATTCTGAATATATACATGCAACCATGTATATATAACCCACGCACACTGTGTTAAATCAAGAGAAAAAGACAAATATTGTGTATTTCATACCTTAGAATTTGAGATAAAGATTGGGAAGAAAAAAAAAACCTCATTAGCTGCTAGGATTTAGTCCATGAACTGAGAGAGCTCTGTGTGTAGTTGGAAAAACCCATCGCCGAATTGTGAATGGGTGGGAAAGAGATCATGTGGCTGCAATGAAATCTGAGAGTAATGATTGAGAGACCAAAGAAAGAGAGAGCAAAGTTAGAGAGAAAGAGACAGAGATCTAGAGAAAGTGATAGATTTTGGGGCTGAAACTTGGGCAATGAATCGGTGCAATAATGAAAAGAGAGAGAGTGTGTGTGTGTGTGTGTGTGTGTGAGAGAGAGAGAGAGAGAGAGAAAGTAAAAAGAGGCATTTTAGAATAATTTTGACCCAAATACGCATGGTCTTTAGATAGTAGATATAGAATCTTCTAGCAATTCATTCATAGCTTTGGATTATTATTGTTGGTAAAGATTAAAGGCTATCTTTAAAAATTCAAAACTCTCAACTTACTTAACCTATATAACCGGGGCGGGTTCGGGAAATTCACCCTCACCCCCGTTCCCGACCGGAACCCAAACCCGAGTCGGGTTATGATGTTTTATCCTATACCCACCCCTACCTTATTTGAACACATCCCATACCCTACCTATTAGGGGAGGGGTGGGGCGGGGCGGGGCGGGAAACCCGGGTAACCCGTCCTAGTGCCATCCTTATTCCTGATGGGGATGTTGAAGATACCGAGGATCAGGTAGTCATCGTGGATGATCCTTAGCAATGAACCTGCCCAAAAAAATAAGGAGGCGTATTGCCAAGCAAAGGTAGTGAAGATTTTTCCAAGGCTTGCTTCTCAACCACTTCGACCTATTGCTCCTGGCCTTTTGTTTGCACATATATGTATTTTGTCTTTTTATTTTGTGTGGCTGCTATAATTGCCCCTAGGCGTTGTACTTTTTTTGAACTAGTAATGACAAAGGCCCTTTGAGGTCACTTTTTACGTCAACTATTGTTTGTACTTTATGATTTTATTGCCTGTTTGAATGAAATTGCCTATGCCCGATTAGTTGTTAGCCTCGTTATCACCCTGCTTTAGCAAAAGGTTTGAAACTGTGACTAGTAGGGAGCTCTTGCTCTTCTGGGGACTTGTAAAGCTAGAATTTTTTGAGTTATTGACACTTAGGATATTCCAAGTCTGTAGGTCTCGGTCGGGGTATTTGTAGAGGCTCAGAACTGCCTCAAGACTTGTACCTGGGGAGTTCTTGAGTCTTGTAAACACCCGTTTGGGATAGTAAATGCTTTGGAAATAACTCAAAAGTTTGTACTAGGTTAATCATGAGCCTTGTGATAACCTGATATGAACTCTGAGCATTGTAGGTGCTCGGGAATGTCTAAGGGTTTTACACTTAGATATTTTTGAGGCCTCTAAATGTTCGGTGTGACTGCATATAGTGTTGTTGGGATCATGCCCTCAAACCAGTTCTGTATGCATGAGACGTTGACATTTTATATATGGATATCAGTTTATATTTCATTATGTATGTGTCATGAGATGATTGTTTTAATCCTTAAGTATCATAGTAAGTGATTCGTGTATGTATGAGATACAAATGCGGGAGATACGAGTTATTATTCTTTGATACTTAGAACTTGTCGTAGTGGATGATGAGACTGGATATCTTATCAAGTATACACTATAGCATGATTAACTACCATTTGATGGAGTGATAAATCTCAATCACTAGAGTATGAGACTCTTAGTTAACATGTTGGTACTTACAGTACATTGACAGACCATGAGCTTTCCTGCCGACACTTAAAACTGTCATCAGCATAGGAACTCATAACTTGTACAAGGTACTTGTTCTTAATCTTGAGAAAATTATGGACACAAACTGTGGATATGACTGCTTTGACTTACCAATCAGTGAGGTCTTAAAGATCAACACCTGGGTATCTTGGGTATGTCATGTTCATAGGGTTGTGAACATATATTTTCAAGATAGAATCTACCCTCTGATAAAGAGTAAGCCTTCCCTTGAGAATGTCACCAAGTTGGTTACTGAGAACCGTAGTCTTGTTGATAAGTAGTTATTATCAACATGTTTGGTAATCATGAGAGGTACATGAAACTCAAAGTATGGAAGAGGTAATCATAAGTCAGGTTGACAGTTATAGTTTATCCGATTACTTGAATATGATTACGAATGCTGATGGTAGAGGGACATTCATACAACTATACAAGTCTAATTAATCACTTTGGATATGCTCTTTTGCGTTGGAGTGCAGTTATCATTTTTTAATGGAGTAAACGTTAACTGATTAGTTTGTTAATTTGCTGATCAAAGAGTTTGGTCATGGGAATTAATAACTAATCTGAGCCAACAATAAGAATCTAGAAGGTCCCACTCTTAGCTCCAAAGGGTATAAGAGGATTTGAGAAAAAGAGGAGCCAATCGATTGGCATGATAAGCAATCGATTCCTTTGGCAATCGATTGGTATTATTGGCAATCGATTGGGATGGCAATCCATTGCCATCGTTGGCAATCAATTAGGCCTAAGGTCGGTTAAAAAACCTATAAATAGGAAACCTACCTCCAGAATTAATAAGAACATCATTTTTCTGCTCCAGCTCTCCAAAAATTAGTTTTGGGGTTTTCTATTAACCTTTCCTTTCTTTAGTAGGATTCCCATAAGTCCTATTCCTCTTGCGAGCATCCACTAGAGTCATAGAAGTGAAGAAAACCTAGTGGAGGCTACTTGAAGGAAGAAGGATCAATCAAGGGTTTATCGATTCTGAATTGGGTTCAAGACCTATAGGTATTCTTCTTCTCTACATGCTACTAGTTTCACATAAGTAGTAGTTTCTAATTATCAAAGTTTTTGAAACTTACTTTTTCCCTGTACAAATATGATTTTCATAATCTAAATCCTACAAGTTCATCATTCCCTCATTCCCCTGAAGCTTTTTATAAGGCATGAGTTGTGGGAGTGATTATTGTAGGTAGACGACCTAAAATGTGGGAGTTCTAGGGTCTTTTGACTCCTCTATTGTGGGCCACCTGGGGGTTTATCCCCATCGTAGGTTATGGACCTAAGTGGAGTTACTGCCTTAGGTGTACCGATGTCTTTTACCATCTGAGATATGGTGTTCTTCTAGTGCTAAGGGGGTTGAACCTAGGTCTTTTAGTGCCTCAGGTGTGATCCCGAAGTCTTTTTTTAAGCATTTGATAAGGAACACCGTTTACAAGAATGATTCTTTAGTTAATTCAAAACTGCTATGAGTGCTCGAAAAGAGAAACAACTAATTAAAGAAAACATGTAATCCCTTACAAATCCTGATTTTGACTTATTGGTAGTACTTTTGTAGAAGCTCCACATTCCAAGGGTGTGATAGGTCCTACCCATCTACCATTTGTAACCAATCGGTTCCCGATCGGTTGACCTAGGTGACCTTGTAGGGTCCTTCCCAGTTTGGCCGTAATTTTCCATGGCTTGGGTTCTTGGTAGACTAGTTGACTGCTTTAAGGACAAGATCTCCCACCTGGACTGCAGTGCTTTACCCTTCTATTGATGTACTATGAGACTCTTTGTTTATAGTTTGTCATTCTGAGATATGCTTGGTCCCTTTTTTCCTCAACTAGGTCCAGCTTTCCTCTGAGGGCTTCCTCATTCTCCTAGTCACTGTAGTTTGGCCACTCGGTAGGTCGGTAGATCCAGCTGGGTAGAGACTACTACCTCAAAGTCATATGTGAGTGAGAATGGAGTTTCACCCGTGGTGGCTCAAGGAGTAGTGCGATACGCCCATGAAGGCTCGGTAATTCTTCTGCCCAGAGTCCCTTGCCTCAAGCATGTTCTTTATGGACTGCAAAATTGTTCGGTTAGTTACCTCGGCCAGGCCATTAGCCTGGGGATGTTCGAGAAACGAATAGTGGTTTGATATCCCATAGTTCGAGCAGAATTGTATGAACACCAATGTGTCGAGCTGTCTTCCATTATCACTAACCAATACTCGAGGCACGCCAAACCTACTGAGGATATTCCTTTCCATAAAACTTTATATCTTCTTCTCGATGATGGTGGCTAGTGGCTCAGCCTCTGCCCACTAAGTGAAGTAGTCAACTGCTATAACGGCAAAGTTGACCTGACCCTTCACTATAAGGAGTGGTCTGACTATGTCAATGCCACACTGAGCGAACGACCAAGGGTTGAGGATTGAGGTTTGCTCCTCTGTCTGGCGGTTGATCATACTTGCAAATTTTTGGCACTTTTCACATCATCTCACATAGTCTTGTGAGTCCCAAGCCATTATGGGCTAATAGTAACCTTGCAGCAGGGCCCTTCTAGACAAGGCCCGACCTCCAACGTGGCTCTCTCATACACCTTCATGAATTTCTTGCAGAATGCTCTTAACCTGAGTTGGGTGAGCGCATCGAAGGTAAGGAGTAGTAAATCCTCTCTTGTAGAGCACACTGTCGGTGAGGTGGTACCTTGTCACCCAGTATTTGACCTGTCATGCTTCGGCTTTCTTGGTCGAAAGGTTTCCACTTGTGAGGAACGTTACTATTTGGTCCATCCAACTGGGGCCTATACCAACTAGGACTATCTCCATGCCTTCTGGAATGGACACACTGGGCTCAGGCGAGTATTCCACCCTGATTCCTTGTAGATCCAATTTTAAGATTGATATTAGGCGCGGTAATCGGTCGACTTGTGTGTTCTCTTCCCTCAGGATCTGAGTTATACACAACCCTTTAAGCCCATTGGTGATTTTTCTGACCAATGTCAAGTAGGTCACCATATTATCCTCTTTAGCCTCGTACTGCTATAAGACTTAGATAACGATTAGCTAAGATTCACTATGCACTTTCACCTACTCAGCGACCATTGAGGTAGCTAGTTGCAGCCCGACTAGTAGGGCTTTATACTCCTGTCACGCCCCGGAGTAAGCCAAAAATAGGGAAAATAAAAATTTTTTCTTTTATGGGTCCGTAGACACGTGACTAGTTTGTTAACCGTTCTGTCCTTCTAACTCCGCACCATAAAAATCATAAGGAAATGCTAGAACATAAGCATAATCTAAACTTATCAGAGTGTAAGTATAGCAGTGGAAATTAAACAGGCCATACTGGGCATACGAATTACAATAACTTCAATCTTAATACAAGAGGCCATACTAAACAATTTATACAATCTTAAAACTTGAGAAACTGTTTATCAGGTCCTGGGCAAGGCTTTATTCTCCTTGGCTCCACGGTACAGCATCCTGAACTCTTCTATCTATCTCCAAACCTGCAACACTCTGGGCATACGAATGCCCAAGGCGTAACATGCCGTCAGCCTTGGAACAAGGCTGAGTGAGAGTCTCAACCGCACAATAATCAGTAAATACATAACATCTCTCAACTCACGTCATAGTTTAGTACTTTAAAGTATGGTTATTCTCTTATCAAAAGACGCATTCTCACCACGGGCATAGCAGAGGTCTCAACAAGAAAGGTAAACAGATAATCATGACATCATAGAATACATTTTCCTTATTACAAACTCGTGCGTGCAAATGCATGATCAATAAGACTCTTTCCCAACTCTTTTCAAAGACACTTGCTTTTAAAACAGATATTTTCAAAGCCATTTTATTTTAAAACCAAAACTTTCCAAAACCAAATCATTTGTACCAGTTCATTTCCTCCTCAACTCAATCTCATCATTCGCTTTCTCTTTCCCATCCACTTGACAACACGCGGTATATCAAGGATGATAATATACCATCACAGCCAATTCATACTCATTCCCTTGATAGGCCACCGGACGTCTTCACGGCGCACACTATCTGTAAACAATGAAACTGGCACATGGGACGTCTTCAACCATGTGTATACTCTCACCGGTCGTCTACACAGCTGAGAAGTATATTAGAGCACTAGCCGGACGTATTCAACGATACATGGGACGTCTTCAACCACGTATGCGCATCACCGGACGTCTTCAACGGCGAGAGGCGCGCTAGGAACCCTAACCGTTCATGTCCACCCGGCTCGTCAGCCGTTGATCCATAGGATCCAGAATCACATCTCATCTCATTCACATTCTCATCAAACACATGACGCATGCTGACCCATGTCATGAAATGCACGTGTGTCCATCATCGATACTCATATGCATTTCTACTTTTATTCCTCTTTATTAATAACATAGCATGCGTTATTTATTCAGTCAACAACATCGTAAAACGTGCATTTAACACATAGCAGCAGAAACGTAACATATAGAGCATGGATCATATAACATGGATTTGATACCGATGAACATATAGATAAAACCCTTGACATGCTCACGTATGCGATAGCACTACCATAACATGCTTTTAAACATCTTATAATTAACGGCAAAACACTTGACATCATAAATCAGCTCATTACTTATACAGGATATCATACATGTGACTTTAATCATCTTATATTAGTCATAATAGGATTAGAGTGAGGTTAGGAAACTCACCTCGAGTCGCCGCTCCTCGAAACGCAGATAAACGTCAAGTTCTACAACAATAAACGGAATAAACAGATGTAATGTATGAGTACAACTATAGGGGCAAAATGGTAATTTTACCAAATGAGGTCATAAACCTCAAGGTAGTGATCTACGTGTCATTCTAAGTCCAACGCCATTGACTAGACTCAAATCGGAGTCCGTCGCGTTTTTCGAGGTAATATGCGGGGCTTACTACACTAATGCAGGCCCTAAAAGACAGGCTGTATTTTCGACCGAGTCGAAAAGTCACCAAACTTTACGGGAATGTTCTAGACATTATTCTAAGACTCTGGGAACTGACCGCGTAATTTTCGGAGTCCTAGATTATTTATTATGAATTATTGAAGATAATATATGCTAGAAAATACCCGAAACGGGATTTAAATATGTAATTATAATTATACAGAGAAATCAGTACTTAGAAGTATTTTTATTAAATACTAGATATTAAAATACACCACTAGTATTTATTTCATAATTTTCGGAGCTCGTTTGGTATTTTTAATAATTAATATACTTATAAAATAGCTCCTTTTTAATTATTAAAAATACTGGACTATAATATTATGGCTTTATAACTTACACTATATAATAAAATAGTCACAGGGTCATTACCCTAATTTTCTAGAATTTATAAATACACGTAAGTATTTATTAACTAATTAAAACCATTTAAAACTAATATTTATTATTTATATTAATCATATAAATAATAAATATACAATATTTATAATATAATAATGATATATAGAATATTAAAATAATATTCTATAATATTAAAACCTTAATGGTATAATTATAAATTAATTATAATTATTAAAACCATTTAAAACCTTCTTAAACTAATTATTACTAATAATAATCATAATAATAATAATTATCATAATAATAATAATAATAATAATAATAAAATCTTCAGACCCGACGGGTCGACCCGAACCGACCCGATTCTAAATGGGTTACCCATTTATACTCACAAAGAAACCTACCCTATAACCCATTCGGGTTGGACCTAAACCCGAACCGAAACCCATCTTCTACACACAAGCCTATCCTACCCATTAACCCGAACCCTAAACCAAACCCGAACCCAATTACAGACACAAACTAACCCGCCCTAGCAACCCAACCGGGTCAAACCTAACCCCGAACCCGAAACCTAACTCCTCTCACTAACTAACCCAACCCGCTAGCCCAAATCCTACCCAGACCCGGACTCAAACCCTAACCATACACAGACACAAGACGACCCGCCCCCAAAACCCGAATCCTACCCGACGTCTAAACGACGTCGTCCCACTTAAAGGGACCCGTGGGTTTTCTAAACCCAACCCGGCCCGTTACCCAAACCCTATTACACACTCAACGAAACCCACCCAAACCCGACCCAGACCCGCCTGTTATAACCCGAAACCCATCCGGGTCATCACCTTCTTCTCCGGCGAGATCAGGCCGCCGGAAAGTCGGGCTTCGCCGGAGTTTCTCTCTCTCCTCATATCTCCTTCATCTCTTAACCAAAATCGATGCGGTCAACGGCAAAATGACCGGGAATGATCCCTCTTTCACATACTAGAAGCTGGATCAAAGTTTTATTCGTTTGATCCTCCTACCAGTCGATTATTCTTTCGGCCCTTTGAAAGAATAATGGCCTGCATGGCCATTCAATCGACTCCCAAACCCAGACCTGCTATAAGGGGGTCTACCTGGGACCAATTGGGTCTGATTGGTGTAGATTTTAGGGCTTGTGGTCACACTTTGACAAATCAAGCTTTTAGGTTGAGTTATAATGGTGGCCGGAGTATGCAGAGAGCTTAAGGCTCTGATTGGCTTGCATGCAAGGGGTCCTAGGGTCTCCTATTGGACAAGCAGATGGTGTAGAAATGAAATGGGGATGGGTTTACCTCAATGTAACTCAATCTTCTCTGATCTTTCTTCTCCTTCGTTTTCTTCTTTTCTTTCTTCGTGCAGGAGTGTGTGTGTACAGTGAGGGGTAGGGAAGGCACAGTGAGAGGGAGAAGGTGAGGGTATGGTGCGGTTGTGTGGACACACAATGAGGCAGGGTGGGGTGTTGTGTATAGGCCGAAGGTGATGGGGGAGGGTGTTCTCTCAAGCTCACTCTCGGGTCTCTCTCTCTCCCAAGAATCTGCTATGGCAGACACAAGAAACCCCAAGGTGTGTATGTGTGCTGCATGTATAGATATATAGATAGGGAATGGGTTTGACAAGTGTCATGCCATGGGTGCATGCCTTGACAAATGGCGCACATATATTGCCATGTGTTGAGGTGGTGTGCACAATGTGTAAGTGGGTGTGTGTGTGTCCAAGGGTAGATTGGGGTGGGGTCCATATGATCGCCAAGTGACAGTGTGGGTCCCATACGGGGTAATATGCACTGGGGTGTGTGTGTGGGTCTTAAAGTACGTGCAGGTGTATGTGGTGTGTATCCAGGGGTAGATTATCGGGGGTGGGGTCCACTTGGTTCCTAAGTATAGTGTGGGTCCCACTTCTATTCTAATAAGTCCTAGATTTAATATTAACATAGTCGTCATCAAGACGATTACCAAGGATCCTAATAAGGACTCCTAATGGATCTTCTGTAACTATATCCTGGTGACGTCACCAATCTGATATTCCTACGTGGAATTTGTAGAAAATTCTGGGTGCTACATCTCTACCCATCTTATTTGAGGATTTCGTCCTCGAAATCTAGAGTTTGCTAGATCTTAAATGTGCCAAGTCTTACTCATATGGTTAGTTGTTCTATACCAACTCAGGCGCTCTTATCAATCTAAATGGTCTTCCTGACCATAAGTTGTTGTCCACTGCTCCTGGGTCTGATTTCTATGGAATACATCAGCTCCTTCTCACAATTTCTCTTGAACGTCCCCAATCATCTGGTAATATTATTTCCATGTAGAGTTTAGTATTCTAGCAGTGGGCATGGTACCTTCAGTCTTTCATTTTATTCAGTGCTGATTTTGATTTGTTGATCTACGAGTTCTCTTTCTGGATTTCTGTGGTGGTGGTGGAGCATGGTTCTGAACTTCTTGTTCGGGACAAACTTTGCGTACATGCCCAGTCTTTCCACAATTGAAACACCGTACTTGTTTCCCGGTGAGTTGTCTCGGTGCTGTGCATTCTTTGGAGTGGTGTCCAAGTGTTCCGCAGTTGTAGCAGATATCACGTTGCTTTACATGTGTCTGAACGGCTGTCTGGCTAACTCTTCTGTCACTGATTTGCTGTCTCTTGTTATGATTCTGAGTGCGCTCAGAGTTTCCTCTGGTGATTACAGACTGCATTTGAGCGCTTGCTCGTGACACTTGATTGCCTCTTCGACTTTCTCCTGGGTTGGTTGTCTGGAACCAGTTGTCTTTTTCTCCTTGTGGGTGGCTTTTTAGTTTCTTGCTGTTCAGAGCTATGTTCTCTAGTTGTGTGGCCAATTCGACCATTTCTTCGAACGGTTGATCAAGGTATACTGCTGCTGTCTTTTGAATATCTGGATTTAGTCCTCCGTAATATTGTAGTGTCTTATTTTGCTGAGTATCTACCATGAATGGAGCAAATCGTGATAGTCTCTCAAATTTCGACGTGTATTCTTGCACCGTCATGTCGCCTTGAACTAACTCTATAAATTCCTTTTTCTTCTTGTTTCTTTCTGTTCTTGGGAAGTACTTTGCTAGGAATTTTGTTTTGAATGCTTCCCACGTCATTCTCCTTGTAACATCTTCGCCCACTGTAGCTTCGACAGATTCCCACCAGTCGGCTGCCGAATACGTCAATTGGAAAACAGCCAAGCGTCTTTTCTCCGTTTCGTTGCATTCAAGGGCTTGAAACATTCGTTCCATATCACGAAGCCATTGCTCAGCTTCCCATGCCTCTGTCATTCCAGTGAAAGTTCCTGGTTTAAGTGCACGAAATCTCTCAAGCAGTTTATCTCCTGCCTGACAAGTATTTCCGTTGTTGATGACGCGGTCCAGGTGATCACTTGCTTGTTCCACGCGTCGGACAAGGGCTCCTATCAATCCAGTTGGATCTACTGCTGGAGGTATCACGTTTGTTGGTCCGTTGGATGAATTCTGAGTATTCCGTTTCCTCTTAACCATGGTGTACGCTAGAAAGGGTTACACCTACGAGTTAATCACCTATTTGGTCAATACCTTATCTTATCTTGTCTGATCATATGACAAGCAACAATATTGAGTTAACAGAGATTTCTAGCATATAACGATCATCACAACTACTACTAGGATTAAGGGTAGGGCATCCTTATCCTTGGTCTTTCTAGACTCTAGGTTGAACTGACTGTTCCGAGATCCATCTCAGGAAGTTCGTCAGTGCCTACAACATCTATCAACTAATGGTCAAGCCTATTTTCTTGTTAATAATAAACATATAAGAGGTAAGAGTAGCAATTAGTTAAAAGTAAGAAATCATCTCATCCATACAATTATAGGTAAGTCAAGTCAGAAACATCTACTACTGATCAGAAAATAAAAGGGTACATCAACAGTACGAATATTAATTCTACGAATCTGGAATACATCAAGAGAAGTGGAACAATTAAAATATAAGATGAATCTAGCTAAGAATCCATCCTCCATCTCTCTCCACATCGGAGTCCGAGGTCACCTCTCCTAGATCACTAGATGGTGGAAAGTCAATCGGAGGGATACCAACAAATGCATCCCAGGCTGGCTCTAGGGGCCAATCAGGGTCCTCTATCATCTCTGGCTCCGCTAGTGGGTCCTCATCTGGATCATCATCTGAGTCATCGTCAGAACCTGCAGGAGTAACATAGTGTACTATGTCCTCTTGTGGCTCTTCCTGGTCATGGATGGCAAGGTTTCCAAGGGCATGAGGAATCTCCTCCATCTCAGCAGACAGTAACCGCGGTGCTATCACTCTATGATATGCTATCTCTGGAACAGGTCTCTCACGGAAGAAACAGCGTGTCCACTTCCTTATATTCTGGCCAACTCTATGCCTGATGGTGTTGCTAATATGACCAAATCCTCGAGGGGCAAACTGTCTCTCCAAGGTGACTCTGTACTGTCCATCCGCAGCATCGTACTCTATCTGGTGCTCCATACTAGCCTGCCCAACACAGAAAACTATCTTAGTACTGATGCTAATTAATGAAATATCTTAAAGTTTCATAGTGACAAGGGGATATCTTTCTTAATTCTTTCTAAATCTTGAGTTACTGTTAATTGTTCCAAATCTGACTCTCTGATCCTATAATAGTTCTTGCTTCTACATTTATTACACTAGTGACTTCTATGGGTCAACTTATTGCGGGGATTTATTAGTCATTCTTATAGGCTAAGAGAATACAAGTTTAAATATATTACTAATGACAGCAAGCAATACATCCACGTGAGAATATACATATCAAGTTAAAGATAACATCCATAGATAGATTTAAACATAGTGCAACATGGTTACAAAAACATTTACATTAGAGAGTGCGTACGCTAAGTACGTACATAGTAGGGAATAGTGCCAACAACATATACATGAAAGGCGTACACGTTACTACTACTACGTGTTACATGCCTAAGTACAGCTATATACACAAAAGATGGACTAACAGTCCTATTACATAATCCTTCGATCATCCAGGTCCTAGATCTTCGACTTTCCCTTCCCAGCTATGTCTTTCTTGGGTGGCTTCTTGCTCGCATTCTTAGTTGGGTCAGCATTGACTGAGGAATCAGCATCCTCCACAGAATTGGTCTCCTTTGCTGAAACTTCTTCATCATCATCCTTCTCCTTATCAGTCCCCATAACTGACTCAACAGTCAAAGGTGTATCAGCTATGGACTCCTCTGGTACTGGGGGTGGCATAGCAGAAGATGGTCCTACGCGTCCTGGTGGGGGTGTCAGCTTAACTCGAAAAGTCATGACTCGGAGGGTATAGCTGTCATGAGTCATCTCAGCAGCTTCCTGATGAACAAGTCTAAGGGTGTTTTCTCGATAATATGCCTCTCTCTGCAGAATCTCTGGGTCCTCAATCCCCAACACATGTACATCATGCCACATATTTTCCTCCAAATGTAGCTGAGCACTCCGTCGGATCCTTTGTCGGTACAATACTGGGTATGCAGGCTCTATACGATCTGGATAAACCCAATGTCCTCCATACCCGTCGTGGACATAGAATGGTTCCATGCTAACCTGTCCAATGTAACTATCATAGGGTTAGTATCTTCATAAGTAGGGAAAAGATCTAATGGTTTATAACTTAAAGTGCATAGGACAAACGGTAAATGCCTAACCTAGGCTCTGATACCACTAAAACCCTGTCACGCCCCGGAGTAAGCCAAAAATAGGGAAAATAAAAATTTTTCCTTTTATGGGTCCGTAGACACGTGACTAGTTTGTTAACCGTTCTGTCCTTCTAACTCCGCACCATAAAAATCATAAGGAAATGCTAGAACATAAGCATAATCTAAACTTATCAGAGTGTAAGTATAGCAGTGGAAATTAAACAGGCCATACTGGGCATACGAATTACAATAACTTCAATCTTAATACAAGAGGCCATACTAAACAATTTATACAATCTTAAAACTTGAGAAACTGTTTATCAGGTCCTGGGCAAGGCTTTATTCTCCTTGGCTCCACGGTACAGCATCCTGAACTCTTCTATCTATCTCCAAACCTGCAACACTCTGGGCATACGAATGCCCAAGGCGTAACATGCCGTCAGCCTTGGAACAAGGCTGAGTGAGAGTCTCAACCGCACAATAATCAGTAAATACATAACATCTCTCAACTCACGTCATAGTTTAGTACTTTAAAGTATGGTTATTCTCTTATCAAAAGACGCATTCTCACCACGGGCATAGCAGAGGTCTCAACAAGAAAGGTAAACAGATAATCATGACATCATAGAATACATTTTCCTTATTACAAACTCGTGCGTGCAAATGCATGATCAATAAGACTCTTTCCCAACTCTTTTCAAAGACACTTGCTTTTAAAACAGATATTTTCAAAGCCATTTTATTTTAAAACCAAAACTTTCCAAAACCAAATCATTTGTACCAGTTCATTTCCTCCTCAACTCAATCTCATCATTCGCTTTCTCTTTCCCATCCACTTGACAACACGCGGTATATCAAGGATGATAATATACCATCACAGCCAATTCATACTCATTCCCTTGATAGGCCACCGGACGTCTTCACGGCGCACACTATCTGTAAACAATGAAACTGGCACATGGGACGTCTTCAACCATGTGTATACTCTCACCGGTCGTCTACACAGCTGAGAAGTATATTAGAGCACTAGCCGGACGTATTCAACGATACATGGGACGTCTTCAACCACGTATGCGCATCACCGGACGTCTTCAACGGCGAGAGGCGCGCTAGGAACCCTAACCGTTCATGTCCACCCGGCTCGTCAGCCGTTGATCCATAGGATCCAGAATCACATCTCATCTCATTCACATTCTCATCAAACACATGACGCATGCTGACCCATGTCATGAAATGCACGTGTGTCCATCATCGATACTCATATGCATTTCTACTTTTATTCCTCTTTATTAATAACATAGCATGCGTTATTTATTCAGTCAACAACATCGTAAAACGTGCATTTAACACATAGCAGCAGAAACGTAACATATAGAGCATGGATCATATAACATGGATTTGATACCGATGAACATATAGATAAAACCCTTGACATGCTCACGTATGCGATATCACTACCATAACATGCTTTTAAACATCTTATAATTAACGGCAAAACACTTGACATCATAAATCAGCTCATTACTTATACAGGATATCATACATGTGACTTTAATCATCTTATATTAGTCATAATAGGATTAGAGTGAGGTTAGGAAACTCACCTCGAGTCGCCGCTCCTCGAAACGCAGATAAACGTCAAGTTCTACAACAATAAACGGAATAAACAGATGTAATGTATGAGTACAACTATAGGGGCAAAATGGTAATTTTACCAAATGAGGTCATAAACCTCAAGGTAGTGATCTACGTGTCATTCTAAGTCCAACGCCATTGACTAGACTCAAATCGGAGTCCGTCGCGTTTTTCGAGGTAATATGCGGGGCTTACTACACTAATGCAGGCCCTAAAAGACAGGCTGTATTTTCGACCGAGTCGAAAAGTCACCAAACTTTACGGGAATGTTCTAGACATTATTCTAAGACTCTGGGAACTGACCGCGTAATTTTCGGAGTCCTAGATTATTTATTATGAATTATTGAAGATAATATATGCTAGAAAATACCCGAAACGGGATTTAAATATGTAATTATAATTATACAGAGAAATCAGTACTTAGAAGTATTTTTATTAAATACTAGATATTAAAATACACCACTAGTATTTATTTCATAATTTTCGGAGCTCGTTTGGTATTTTTAATAATTAATATACTTATAAAATAGCTCCTTTTTAATTATTAAAAATACTGGACTATAATATTATGGCTTTATAACTTACACTATATAATAAAATAGTCACAGGGTCATTACCCTAATTTTCTAGAATTTATAAATACACGTAAGTATTTATTAACTAATTAAAACCATTTAAAACTAATATTTATTATTTATATTAATCATATAAATAATAAATATACAATATTTATAATATAATAATGATATATAGAATATTAAAATAATATTCTATAATATTAAAACCTTAATGGTATAATTATAAATTAATTATAATTATTAAAACCATTTAAAACCTTCTTAAACTAATTATTACTAATAATAATAATATTAATAATAATCATAATAATAATAATTATCATAATAATAATAATAATAATAATAATAAAATCTTCAGACCCGACGGGTCGACCCGAACCGACCCGATTCTAAATGGGTTACCCATTTATACTCACAAAGAAACCTACCCTATAACCCATTCGGGTTGGACCTAAACCCGAACCGAAACCCATCTTCTACACACAAGCCTATCCTACCCATTAACCCGAACCCTAAACCAAACCCGAACCCAATTACAGACACAAACTAACCCGCCCTAGCAACCCAACCGGGTCAAACCTAACCCCGAACCCGAAACCTAACTCCTCTCACTAACTAACCCAACCCGCTAGCCCAAATCCTACCCAGACCCGGACTCAAACCCTAACCATACACAGACACAAGACGACCCGCCCCCAAAACCCGAATCCTACCCGACGTCTAAACGACGTCGTCCCACTTAAAGGGACCCGTGGGTTTTCTAAACCCAACCCGGCCCGTTACCCAAACCCTATTACACACTCAACGAAACCCACCCAAACCCGACCCAGACCCGCCTGTTATAACCCGAAACCCATCCGGGTCATCACCTTCTTCTCCGGCGAGATCAGGCCGCCGGAAAGTCGGGCTTCGCCGGAGTTTCTCTCTCTCCTCATATCTCCTTCATCTCTTAACCAAAATCGATGCGGTCAACGGCAAAATGACCGGGAATGATCCCTCTTTCACATACTAGAAGCTGGATCAAAGTTTTATTCGTTTGATCCTCCTACCAGTCGATTATTCTTTCGGCCCTTTGAAAGAATAATGGCCTGCATGGCCATTCAATCGACTCCCAAACCCAGACCTGCTATAAGGGGGTCTACCTGGGACCAATTGGGTCTGATTGGTGTAGATTTTAGGGCTTGTGGTCACACTTTGACAAATCAAGCTTTTAGGTTGAGTTATAATGGTGGCCGGAGTATGCAGAGAGCTTAAGGCTCTGATTGGCTTGCATGCAAGGGGTCCTAGGGTCTCCTATTGGACAAGCAGATGGTGTAGAAATGAAATGGGGATGGGTTTACCTCAATGTAACTCAATCTTCTCTGATCTTTCTTCTCCTTCGTTTTCTTCTTTTCTTTCTTCGTGCAGGAGTGTGTGTGTACAGTGAGGGGTAGGGAAGGCACAGTGAGAGGGAGAAGGTGAGGGTATGGTGCGGTTGTGTGGACACACAATGAGGCAGGGTGGGGTGTTGTGTATAGGCCGAAGGTGATGGGGGAGGGTGTTCTCTCAAGCTCACTCTCGGGTCTCTCTCTCTCCCAAGAATCTGCTATGGCAGACACAAGAAACCCCAAGGTGTGTATGTGTGCTGCATGTATAGATATATAGATAGGGAATGGGTTTGACAAGTGTCATGCCATGGGTGCATGCCTTGACAAATGGCGCACATATATTGCCATGTGTTGAGGTGGTGTGCACAATGTGTAAGTGGGTGTGTGTGTGTCCAAGGGTAGATTGGGGTGGGGTCCATATGATCGCCAAGTGACAGTGTGGGTCCCATACGGGGTAATATGCACTGGGGTGTGTGTGTGGGTCTTAAAGTACGTGCAGGTGTATGTGGTGTGTATCCAGGGGTAGATTATCGGGGGTGGGGTCCACTTGGTTCCTAAGTATAGTGTGGGTCCCACTTCTATTCTAATAAGTCCTAGATTTAATATTAACATAGTCGTCATCAAGACGATTACCAAGGATCCTAATAAGGACTCCTAATGGATCTTCTGTAACTATATCCTGGTGACGTCACCAATCTGATATTCCTACGTGGAATTTGTAGAAAATTCTGGGTGCTACATCTCTACCCATCTTATTTGAGGATTTCGTCCTCGAAATCTAGAGTTTGCTAGATCTTAAATGTGCCAAGTCTTACTCATATGGTTAGTTGTTCTATACCAACTCAGGCGCTCTTATCAATCTAAATGGTCTTCCTGACCATAAGTTGTTGTCCACTGCTCCTGGGTCTGATTTCTATGGAATACATCAGCTCCTTCTCACAATTTCTCTTGAACGTCCCCAATCATCTGGTAATATTATTTCCATGTAGAGTTTAGTATTCTAGCAGTGGGCATGGTACCTTCAGTCTTTCATTTTATTCAGTGCTGATTTTGATTTGTTGATCTACGAGTTCTCTTTCTGGATTTCTGTGGTGGTGGTGGAGCATGGTTCTGAACTTCTTGTTCGGGACAAACTTTGCGTACATGCCCAGTCTTTCCACAATTGAAACACCGTACTTGTTTCCCGGTGAGTTGTCTCGGTGCTGTGCATTCTTTGGAGTGGTGTCCAAGTGTTCCGCAGTTGTAGCAGATATCACGTTGCTTTACATGTGTCTGAACGGCTGTCTGGCTAACTCTTCTGTCACTGATTTGCTGTCTCTTGTTATGATTCTGAGTGCGCTCAGAGTTTCCTCTGGTGATTACAGACTGCATTTGAGCGCTTGCTCGTGACACTTGATTGCCTCTTCGACTTTCTCCTGGGTTGGTTGTCTGGAACCAGTTGTCTTTTTCTCCTTGTGGGTGGCTTTTTAGTTTCTTGCTGTTCAGAGCTATGTTCTCTAGTTGTGTGGCCAATTCGACCATTTCTTCGAACGGTTGATCAAGGTATACTGCTGCTGTCTTTTGAATATCTGGATTTAGTCCTCCGTAATATTGTAGTGTCTTATTTTGCTGAGTATCTACCATGAATGGAGCAAATCGTGATAGTCTCTCAAATTTCGACGTGTATTCTTGCACCGTCATGTCGCCTTGAACTAACTCTATAAATTCCTTTTTCTTCTTGTTTCTTTCTGTTCTTGGGAAGTACTTTGCTAGGAATTTTGTTTTGAATGCTTCCCACGTCATTCTCCTTGTAACATCTTCGCCCACTGTAGCTTCGACAGATTCCCACCAGTCGGCTGCCGAATACGTCAATTGGAAAACAGCCAAGCGTCTTTTCTCCGTTTCGTTGCATTCAAGGGCTTGAAACATTCGTTCCATATCACGAAGCCATTGCTCAGCTTCCCATGCCTCTGTCATTCCAGTGAAAGTTCCTGGTTTAAGTGCACGAAATCTCTCAAGCAGTTTATCTCCTGCCTGACAAGTATTTCCGTTGTTGATGACGCGGTCCAGGTGATCACTTGCTTGTTCCACGCGTCGGACAAGGGCTCCTATCAATCCAGTTGGATCTACTGCTGGAGGTATCACGTTTGTTGGTCCGTTGGATGAATTCTGAGTATTCCGTTTCCTCTTAACCATGGTGTACGCTAGAAAGGGTTACACCTACGAGTTAATCACCTATTTGGTCAATACCTTATCTTATCTTGTCTGATCATATGACAAGCAACAATATTGAGTTAACAGAGATTTCTAGCATATAACGATCATCACAACTACTACTAGGATTAAGGGTAGGGCATCCTTATCCTTGGTCTTTCTAGACTCTAGGTTGAACTGACTGTTCCGAGATCCATCTCAGGAAGTTCGTCAGTGCCTACAACATCTATCAACTAATGGTCAAGCCTATTTTCTTGTTAATAATAAACATATAAGAGGTAAGAGTAGCAATTAGTTAAAAGTAAGAAATCATCTCATCCATACAATTATAGGTAAGTCAAGTCAGAAACATCTACTACTGATCAGAAAATAAAAGGGTACATCAACAGTACGAATATTAATTCTACGAATCTGGAATACATCAAGAGAAGTGGAACAATTAAAATATAAGATGAATCTAGCTAAGAATCCATCCTCCATCTCTCTCCACATCGGAGTCCGAGGTCACCTCTCCTAGATCACTAGATGGTGGAAAGTCAATCGGAGGGATACCAACAAATGCATCCCAGGCTGGCTCTAGGGGCCAATCAGGGTCCTCTATCATCTCTGGCTCCGCTAGTGGGTCCTCATCTGGATCATCATCTGAGTCATCGTCAGAACCTGCAGGAGTAACATAGTGTACTATGTCCTCTTGTGGCTCTTCCTGGTCATGGATGGCAAGGTTTCCAAGGGCATGAGGAATCTCCTCCATCTCAGCAGACAGTAACCGCGGTGCTATCACTCTATGATATGCTATCTCTGGAACAGGTCTCTCACGGAAGAAACAGCGTGTCCACTTCCTTATATTCTGGCCAACTCTATGCCTGATGGTGTTGCTAATATGACCAAATCCTCGAGGGGCAAACTGTCTCTCCAAGGTGACTCTGTACTGTCCATCCGCAGCATCGTACTCTATCTGGTGCTCCATACTAGCCTGCCCAACACAGAAAACTATCTTAGTACTGATGCTAATTAATGAAATATCTTAAAGTTTCATAGTGACAAGGGGATATCTTTCTTAATTCTTTCTAAATCTTGAGTTACTGTTAATTGTTCCAAATCTGACTCTCTGATCCTATAATAGTTCTTGCTTCTACATTTATTACACTAGTGACTTCTATGGGTCAACTTATTGCGGGGATTTATTAGTCATTCTTATAGGCTAAGAGAATACAAGTTTAAATATATTACTAATGACAGCAAGCAATACATCCACGTGAGAATATACATATCAAGTTAAAGATAACATCCATAGATAGATTTAAACATAGTGCAACATGGTTACAAAAACATTTACATTAGAGAGTGCGTACGCTAAGTACGTACATAGTAGGGAATAGTGCCAACAACATATACATGAAAGGCGTACACGTTACTACTACTACGTGTTACATGCCTAAGTACAGCTATATACACAAAAGATGGACTAACAGTCCTATTACATAATCCTTCGATCATCCAGGTCCTAGATCTTCGACTTTCCCTTCCCAGCTATGTCTTTCTTGGGTGGCTTCTTGCTCGCATTCTTAGTTGGGTCAGCATTGACTGAGGAATCAGCATCCTCCACAGAATTGGTCTCCTTTGCTGAAACTTCTTCATCATCATCCTTCTCCTTATCAGTCCCCATAACTGACTCAACAGTCAAAGGTGTATCAGCTATGGACTCCTCTGGTACTGGGGGTGGCATAGCAGAAGATGGTCCTACGCGTCCTGGTGGGGGTGTCAGCTTAACTCGAAAAGTCATGACTCGGAGGGTATAGCTGTCATGAGTCATCTCAGCAGCTTCCTGATGAACAAGTCTAAGGGTGTTTTCTCGATAATATGCCTCTCTCTGCAGAATCTCTGGGTCCTCAATCCCCAACACATGTACATCATGCCACATATTTTCCTCCAAATGTAGCTGAGCACTCCGTCGGATCCTTTGTCGGTACAATACTGGGTATGCAGGCTCTATACGATCTGGATAAACCCAATGTCCTCCATACCCGTCGTGGACATAGAATGGTTCCATGCTAACCTGTCCAATGTAACTATCATCGGGTTAGTATCTTCATAAGTAGGGAAAAGATCTAATGGTTTATAACTTAAAGTGCATAGGACAAACGGTAAATGCCTAACCTAGGCTCTGATACCACTAAAACCCTGTCACGCCCCGGAGTAAGCCAAAAATAGGGAAAATAAAAATTTTTCCTTTTATGGGTCCGTAGACACGTGACTAGTTTGTTAACCGTTCTGTCCTTCTAACTCCGCACCATAAAAATCATAAGGAAATGCTAGAACATAAGCATAATCTAAACTTATCAAAGTGTAAGTATAGCAGTGGAAATTAAACAGGCCATACTGGGCATACGAATTACAATAACTTCAATCTTAATACAAGAGGCCATACTAAACAATTTATACAATCTTAAAACTTGAGAAACTGTTTATCAGGTCCTGGGCAAGGCTTTATTCTCCTTGGCTCCACGGTACAGCATCCTGAACTCTTCTATCTATCTCCAAACCTGCAACACTCTGGGCATACGAATGCCCAAGGCGTAACATGCCGTCAGCCTTGGAACAAGGCTGAGTGAGAGTCTCAACCGCACAATAATCAGTAAATACATAACATCTCTCAACTCACGTCATAGTTTAGTACTTTAAAGTATGGTTATTCTCTTATCAAAAGACGCATTCTCACCACGGGCATAGCAGAGGTCTCAACAAGAAAGGTAAACAGATAATCATGACATCATAGAATACATTTTCCTTATTACAAACTCGTGCGTGCAAATGCATGATCAATAAGACTCTTTCCCAACTCTTTTCAAAGACACTTGCTTTTAAAACAGATATTTTCAAAGCCATTTTATTTTAAAACCAAAACTTTCCAAAACCAAATCATTTGTACCAGTTCATTTCCTCCTCAACTCAATCTCATCATTCGCTTTCTCTTTCCCATCCACTTGACAACACGCGGTATATCAAGGATGATAATATACCATCACAGCCAATTCATACTCATTCCCTTGATAGGCCACCGGACGTCTTCACGGCGCACACTATCTGTAAACAATGAAACTGGCACATGGGACGTCTTCAACCATGTGTATACTCTCACCGGTCGTCTACACAGCTGAGAAGTATATTAGAGCACTAGCCGGACGTATTCAACGATACATGGGACGTCTTCAACCACGTATGCGCATCACCGGACGTCTTCAACGGCGAGAGGCGCGCTAGGAACCCTAACCGTTCATGTCCACCCGGCTCGTCAGCCGTTGATCCATAGGATCCAGAATCACATCTCATCTCATTCACATTCTCATCAAACACATGACGCATGCTGACCCATGTCATGAAATGCACGTGTGTCCATCATCGATACTCATATGCATTTCTACTTTTATTCCTCTTTATTAATAACATAGCATGCGTTATTTATTCAGTCAACAACATCGTAAAACGTGCATTTAACACATAGCAGCAGAAACGTAACATATAGAGCATGGATCATATAACATGGATTTGATACCGATGAACATATAGATAAAACCCTTGACATGCTCACGTATGCGATAGCACTACCATAACATGCTTTTAAACATCTTATAATTAACGGCAAAACACTTGACATCATAAATCAGCTCATTACTTATACAGGATATCATACATGTGACTTTAATCATCTTATATTAGTCATAATAGGATTAGAGTGAGGTTAGGAAACTCACCTCGAGTCGCCGCTCCTCGAAACGCAGATAAACGTCAAGTTCTACAACAATAAACGGAATAAACAGATGTAATGTATGAGTACAACTATAGGGGCAAAATGGTAATTTTACCAAATGAGGTCATAAACCTCAAGGTAGTGATCTACGTGTCATTCTAAGTCCAACGCCATTGACTAGACTCAAATCGGAGTCCGTCGCGTTTTTCGAGGTAATATGCAGGGCTTACTACACTAATGCAGGCCCTAAAAGACAGGCTGTATTTTCGACCGAGTCGAAAAGTCACCAAACTTTACGGGAATGTTCTAGACATTATTCTAAGACTCTGGGAACTGACCGCGTAATTTTCGGAGTCCTAGATTATTTATTATGAATTATTGAAGATAATATATGCTAGAAAATACCCGAAACGGGATTTAAATATGTAATTATAATTATACAGAGAAATCAGTACTTAGAAGTATTTTTATTAAATACTAGATATTAAAATACACCACTAGTATTTATTTCATAATTTTCGGAGCTCGTTTGGTATTTTTAATAATTAATATACTTATAAAATAGCTCCTTTTTAATTATTAAAAATACTGGACTATAATATTATGGCTTTATAACTTACACTATATAATAAAATAGTCACAGGGTCATTACCCTAATTTTCTAGAATTTATAAATACACGTAAGTATTTATTAACTAATTAAAACCATTTAAAACTAATATTTATTATTTATATTAATCATATAAATAATAAATATACAATATTTATAATATAATAATGATATATAGAATATTAAAATAATATTCTATAATATTAAAACCTTAATGGTATAATTATAAATTAATTATAATTATTAAAACCATTTAAAACCTTCTTAAACTAATTATTACTAATAATAATAATATTAATAATAATCATAATAATAATAATTATCATAATAATAATAATAATAATAATAATAAAATCTTCAGACCCGACGGGTCGACCCGAACCGACCCGATTCTAAATGGGTTACCCATTTATACTCACAAAGAAACCTACCCTATAACCCATTCGGGTTGGACCTAAACCCGAACCGAAACCCATCTTCTACACACAAGCCTATCCTACCCATTAACCCGAACCCTAAACCAAACCCGAACCCAATTACAGACACAAACTAACCCGCCCTAGCAACCCAACCGGGTCAAACCTAACCCCGAACCCGAAACCTAACTCCTCTCACTAACTAACCCAACCCGCTAGCCCAAATCCTACCCAGACCCGGACTCAAACCCTAACCATACACAGACACAAGACGACCCGCCCCCAAAACCCGAATCCTACCCGACGTCTAAACGACGTCGTCCCACTTAAAGGGACCCGTGGGTTTTCTAAACCCAACCCGGCCCGTTACCCAAACCCTATTACACACTCAACGAAACCCACCCAAACCCGACCCAGACCCGCCTGTTATAACCCGAAACCCATCCGGGTCATCACCTTCTTCTCCGGCGAGATCAGGCCGCCGGAAAGTCGGGCTTCGCCGGAGTTTCTCTCTCTCCTCATATCTCCTTCATCTCTTAACCAAAATCGATGCGGTCAACGGCAAAATGACCGGGAATGATCCCTCTTTCACATACTAGAAGCTGGATCAAAGTTTTATTCGTTTGATCCTCCTACCAGTCGATTATTCTTTCGGCCCTTTGAAAGAATAATGGCCTGCATGGCCATTCAATCGACTCCCAAACCCAGACCTGCTATAAGGGGGTCTACCTGGGACCAATTGGGTCTGATTGGTGTAGATTTTAGGGCTTGTGGTCACACTTTGACAAATCAAGCTTTTAGGTTGAGTTATAATGGTGGCCGGAGTATGCAGAGAGCTTAAGGCTCTGATTGGCTTGCATGCAAGGGGTCCTAGGGTCTCCTATTGGACAAGCAGATGGTGTAGAAATGAAATGGGGATGGGTTTACCTCAATGTAACTCAATCTTCTCTGATCTTTCTTCTCCTTCGTTTTCTTCTTTTCTTTCTTCGTGCAGGAGTGTGTGTGTACAGTGAGGGGTAGGGAAGGCACAGTGAGAGGGAGAAGGTGAGGGTATGGTGCGGTTGTGTGGACACACAATGAGGCAGGGTGGGGTGTTGTGTATAGGCCGAAGGTGATGGGGGAGGGTGTTCTCTCAAGCTCACTCTCGGGTCTCTCTCTCTCCCAAGAATCTGCTATGGCAGACACAAGAAACCCCAAGGTGTGTATGTGTGCTGCATGTATAGATATATAGATAGGGAATGGGTTTGACAAGTGTCATGCCATGGGTGCATGCCTTGACAAATGGCGCACATATATTGCCATGTGTTGAGGTGGTGTGCACAATGTGTAAGTGGGTGTGTGTGTGTCCAAGGGTAGATTGGGGTGGGGTCCATATGATCGCCAAGTGACAGTGTGGGTCCCATACGGGGTAATATGCACTGGGGTGTGTGTGGGTCTTAAAGTACGTGCAGGTGTATGTGGTGTGTATCCAGGGGTAGATTATCGGGGGTGGGGTCCACTTGGTTCCTAAGTATAGTGTGGGTCCCACTTCTATTCTAATAAGTCCTAGATTTAATATTAACATAGTCGTCATCAAGACGATTACCAAGGATCCTAATAAGGACTCCTAATGGATCTTCTGTAACTATATCCTGGTGACGTCACCAATCTGATATTCCTACGTGGAATTTGTAGAAAATTCTGGGTGCTACAACTCCGCTTCGTTGTTGAATGCTTGGAACCCAAACCTAAGAGGGTACTAGAGCTGAATCCCCTCGGATGTGATTAGGAAAATTCCTGCCCTACTACCCTACTTATTAGAGGACCCATCTATTGGGATTGTGCCCTCAAACCATTACTTTATGTATGAGACATTGGCATTTTAATATATGGATATCAGTTTTACATTTCATTGTGTATGTTTCTTTCATGAGATGATTGTTAATCCTTAAGTGTCATAGTAAGTAATTCGTGTGTGTATGAGATACATACAAGTGAGATACGAATTACTATTCTTTCACACTTAGAACTTGTCACAGTGGATGATGAGACTGGATATCTCATTAGGTATACATGTAGCATGATTAACTACCATTGGATAGAGTGATGAATCTCAATCACTAGAGTGTGACTCTTAGTTAATATGCTAGTGCTTATAGTGCATTGATGAACCTGAGCTTTCTTATTGACACTTAAGGCTATCAATAGTCGATAGGAACTCATAACTTGTATAAGGTACATGTTCTCAATCTTGAGACAATTATGAACACAGACTGTGATTATGGTTGCTTTGACTTAACAATCAGTGAGGTCTTAAAGATCAGCACCTGGGTATCTTGGGTTTGACTTACCAATTAGTGAGGTTTTAAAGATCAACACCTGGGTATCTTGGGTATGTCATGTTCATAGGGTTGTGAACATATATTGTCAAGATAGAATCTACCCTCTGATAAAGAGTAAACACTCCCTTGAGAATGTCACCAAGTTGATTACTGAGAACTACAATCTTGTTAATAAGAGTTGTCAACATGTTTGGTAATCATGAGGGGTGAATGAGACTTAAGAATTGAAAGATGTAATCACTATTCAGGTTGACAGTAATAGCTTATCCGACTACTTGAATATGATTATAAATGCTGACAGTTGAGGGACATTAGTACACCAAACAAGTCTAGACATCACATCGGATATGTTCTTTTGCGTTGGAGTTTAGTTATCATTTTAGAATGGAGTAAACGTTAACTGATCAGTTGGTTTGCTGATCAAAGAGTTTGGTCATGGGAATTAACAACTAGTCTGAGCCAACAATAAAAAGCCTAGGAGGTCCCACTCTTAGCTCTTTTACTTGGAAAGGCACAAGAGGATGTTGTCAAGACAAGTTCGATCGATCGAAAGAGTTTTGATCGATTAAAGTTGAGACAAGTTCGATCGATTGAAAGTGCTTCAATGGATCGAAGGATCGATTGATAAGTGAATTCAATGAGAAAATCTGCTACTGCCTGCCCTTTGATTGATGTTCGAGGTCTATAAAGTACTTTGAACTCTTCTAATTTCAGTGCCCACTTCATAAGTCTCCCGGATGTCTCAGGCTGGCACAGGATCCTGTGCAGGGGCTGATCTATGAGGACTACTATGGTATGAGATTGAAAATATAGGCGAAGGCATGGGGCAGAGGTGACAAGAGTGAAGGACAGTCTTTCTATGCATGAATATCTACTTTCTGTGCCTTGGAGTGCCCGACTAGTGTAGTACACTGGGTATTGGATCCCATGTTCTTCTCTAACCAGCGCCAAGCTTACCGCCGAGGGTGATACAACTAAATAAAGAAACAATTCTTCCTTTGGAATAGCATTGAGAGTAGAGGAGGTGAGGCCAGGTACTTCTTGAGTTCCTGAAATGCCTTGCATAGAATTTCAAAAAATGGCAGACATTGGTCAGTTGCTCAAGACACGAATATATTCAATGCCGTCACTCACCTTACCAGGCTCTGAACTTCCTTTGTTGATCTAGGTGACTGCATGTTGATGATGGCTGCCTGAATCTTCTCTGGATTAGCCTCGATTCCCTGTCTAATGACTAGGTATCCTAAGTACTTCCTGGACGAAACCCCAAATGCGCACTTTACTGGATTCAACTTCATTCAGAATCTTCTCAATATGCTGAAGGCCCTGGCCAAGTGCTCAAGATGATCATCCTTTTCTTGGCTCTGACCAGGAGGTCATCTATGTATACTTCTATAATCTTTCCAATCAAGTCCCTAAATAAATGATTGACCAAGCGCTGGTAGGTTGATCTTGCATTCTTGAGGTTGAAAGGCATCACTTAGTAGCAGTAAGTTCCCTGGTTAGTAATGAAGGAGGTCTTCTCTTCATCGTCAGGATATATGCATATCTGGTTATACCCTGAGTAAGCGTCCATGAAGGAAAGCAGTGAGTGGCCTACCTTTGTGTCTACCAGGAAATCTATATTGGGCAGTGGGTTGCAATCTTTGGGGCAAGTTTTATCTAGGTCGGTAAAATCTGCGCACATCCTCCGCTTTCTGTTACTCGTATTAACTAAGACAAGATTAGCCAGCCAGTTGGGATATTGCACTTCACGGGCTGATTTTGCTTTGAGGAGTTTTCCAACCTCTTCACGTACTACTTCCTGTCTTTCAAGGGAAATATCTCTCCTCTTTTGCTTAACCGAACAGAAGCTCGGGTCAACATTGAGTCTGTGGGATATGATCCGAGGGTCGATTCTAGGCATGGCCTCGTGGCTCCATGCAAAGATGTCTTGATTCTGCCTAAAAAATTGGACTAACTTTTCTCAGAGGTTAAGTTCCAAGAGAGAACCCACACTGATGCACTAGTCGAGAAACTAGGGATCTAGGATCACTTAGCTAAGTTCTTCGACTGGGTTGACTCCATCCCTGTCCTCCCTTAGATCTATCTCTTCAACATTTAGTGCTTCAAAAATCGCATCCCTACGCAAGGACTTGACATAGCAGCTTCAGGCAGTGGCTCAATCTCCTCTCAGACTTCCTAGTCCCTGTGGAGTTGGGAATTTGACGACCAGGCTATTAGTCAACACAACCGCTCTGGCTTTGTTAAAGGTTGGCGTCCTGAGGATGACATTGTAAGTAGAGGGGGCTTCTACCACAAAAAAGTTTGCGAGCGTAAAGACCTGCTGCAGATAAGTCCCCATTAGAATTGGTATCTCAATCATGCCGAGTGATTATATGCTAGACCTGTTAAATCCTACCAGTGGGGTAGTCACTGGCCAGAGCCTGTCTCTTGAGATTCCAAACTGATCGAATACCAAATCAAAGAATATATTAGAGGAGCTTCCTGTATCAACGAGTACCCTTTTAACTACGTAATTGGCGATGGAGAGCATTACCACCAGAGGGTCATCTTGGGGGCAATGCAGATCCGGAATATTTGTGGATGATAAGGTAAGGGTGTCGGTCGGAGGGTAGTTGTCCGGTTGGACATGCACATCATCCACTCAGGATGTCGGGGCATGCCTCTTTCTTGCCGACTGTGAGTCTCCTCCACTTGACGTTCCTTTGGAGACCACATTGATGTGATTGAGGGGCTATTACTGCTCAGGGGGTTGGGCATCTTACTGTTGCTGCCTATCATTGGTGATAAACTCGACTAGATGGCCTTGCTCGATGAGCTTTTCTATAGCAATCTTGAGTTTAAAGTAATCCTCAGTATCATGGTCGTTGTCCTTGTGGTATCGGGAGTACTTGTCCTGATTCATTTTCTCAGGCAGACACTTCAACTTAGTTGGTTTCTTGAGAAGTTTCTAAGTTTTTGCGGCGGCCATGACTTCTTGGATGGGCTAGGAGAGCGGTGTGAAGGCTATCGGGGGCTGATCCTAATAGCCCTTCTGCCGATTCTATCTCTGCTTCTTTCACGGACTCTTCTCAGAGCCTTCGTGCTTCCTCTTAGATTTAGAGGGTTCATCCTCCATAAATCCCGATCTTTTAGACTTCAAAACCTCCTCGATATCTATATATTTCCCAACCCTCTTTGAGAGTTTGACCAATGTTGCCGGCCATTTTTTGTGAAACAACGCAGCGACATTGGCGTTTGAACCCCCAAGCAGAAGACTATGGTGGTGATTGTCTCATTTAGATCATAGACCTGGAGCTTTTGTTGATTGAACCGGTCAAAAAAATCCTTCAGAGATTTCCCTTTCCACTGCTTGACGGTGAGAAGCAGAGTGTCAGGCTACGGTCGGTCGAGCATGCCTATGAACTGGATAACGAATTGCTTGTTGAGCTCCTTAAAATCGCTAATGGATCGGGGTTTGAAGGAGTGAAACCACTACACAGCCAGGTCTTTTAGAGTTCTAGGAAAGGCTAGGTAAAGCAGTTCATCGGCACTGGTTACAAGTGCTATCTGAGCCTTATAGGTCCGGACTTGATCGATTGAACTTCTCGATCTGTTGTACTAATCTAGATGAGGCTGCTTGAAATTTGCGCGGGATGGCAAACCTCATGATCTGGTCAGAAAACGATGACTCGGCCTCTATGTTAGCATCATCATGACTTAAATTCTATCCTAACTTATTGGCGATTCAGTCAATTTGTTTTTCTAGGTCCTTGATGTGGGTTTCCACATCTTCTTGACCAAAATCCGTGCGATAAGTTGAATCGGAGGAAGAGGCTTCCTCCTTAAAGTGTGTTGTTCTATGGGATAGGGCTCGGCTATGACTCCGGTTGATCGTATGCCTAAGGTCACTTCGGCTCCTGGCCAGGTAATCCTAGGCCGATTCTTGAGTCATGCGTTCTTATCTTTCCACTCTGACAGCACGCCTATTGTTGATGATGTTTTTGGCATCCTCCACGCGGCTCGAGTTGGTTCGGGCACGTTGTCGGGTCTGGATTGGATCCCGACTATGCTCATCGTTCTCGGACCATCCCACAGCCTGTGGAGACTTTGGCATAACTCGGGCACGTTGTCATGTCCAAACTGGTGCCATGCTCAGCGCTCCCGAGTTGTACCTCAGTTTATGGAGGCTTGTTCTGTTGGGCTAGCAGGGCTTCGATTTGCTGCTGGGCTTGACATTGACTGACAAACACTGAATATTGCACATTTATGTACCAATATAATAGATATAGTACTCATTTAATCTCCCAAGTTCCTAGTTTTACACGTATATTTAAATTAATATAATTTAATGGTGATGTCACTCAAATGTGTGTAATTATGTACTTTTACATATTTTATATGTTTAAGTGAAAATGAAGTGAAATAAAGGGAAGGAAAGAAGTAGCAACCATACCGAAACATTTCTCATATATCTTGTTAGTCAAAATTGGCACAGTAAAGCTTCTAAGAGGAATCCAAAACCGAAAAAAAAAAAAAAAAAAAAAAAAAAAAAAAAAAAAAAAAACCTGTAAGAACATCCAAGCTTTTAAGCTGGGATGTTGATATATTTAGTTTATATAATTTTTTTTTTTGATGTTCTCTCTCTCTATCTCTCTCTCTCTCTCTTCTGTAGGAATTGCAGAAGTGAATTTCAACTACTGTCAGGGAAGTGAAGAAAAATGCGCAAAGAAATTTGCCAATCTCTTCAGAGTGACGAAGGCATTGATGATTTTTTCCTCAAAAATCATCTATAAATAAGAGCAAGCAGCAGACACAAACAGCAGACAACAAGCCAACAATCACACACACTGTTAGGGAGAGAATAGTTTAAGGAGATTATCATGTGAGCACTTCATATTGTCCCTAGAAGTAGGAAACTTTAGTTTTTCTTTGCCTTTTCTAGTTCTAGTAGGTGTAAAAATTTACTTTTATGTATTTTATGATTTCATGTTCAAAAAGTATGTAGCAAAACTTTGTGTACTGTATTTTTTAAAATAAAATATTTATTTTCTTTACAACCTTTGTCAATTTGTAGTAGTAAAATATTCCTATTAAAGTTTAGATTTAATATTTTTAGTCTAGTTAGTAATTATAGTTGTCCCCTAAAATAGCTTGAAACCCTAAATTTCCAGTTTTATAGTAATATTTTTATTCACTAGAAGACAAATTTTGCAAGTAAATGTCAGATTTATTAGCCACGTAGTTGTTATAATCACCTACTAAAGTCCAAAAGCACACCATACACATATCTCACTCCAAATTTAGATTAGGATTTGATTTGGCCTTATTTGTGTTCTTGAAATTCAACCACTGTGACCCCACAAGAATCCAAAGTCAAAGGTTTAGTATTTTATTATAAATTCAGTATTTCCATTTATGTATGTTTTGTTAGCCTAGTTGTACTAAACTTTGCTATTTTGCAGATTCCACAAATTCAACCCCAACTCATGTTAAGTGAGAAAAAAATATATTAATATTTTATCTTACCTTAGCTTTATAACTTTAATTTTAATGGGACAGTCACTGTTTACATCTATTTAATCTTTCTTTAAAAGATTATTTGGAAGACAGTTTTAATTCCAAAATGGTAGGCTAAAACTTTAATTGGGGATATGTAATAAAAACTTAGAAACCACAGCTTATGTACACTAATCTTAAATGGACAAATTTATCTAGATGGGTTGTTTTTTCCATTTATGGCCAAAAATATTTATGTATCTATAGTTTATGAACATTTAACATGTTTATATACTATGACTATATTGGGCTCAAAATATTACATATTTGAAATAAGAATATAATTATGTGGATTGTCAAACTATGCATTTTGTCATAAAAAACACCTAGCACACTCAAACAATTCATATGATAAAGTTTACATTTCAAATATGTGTTTATATATATTTCCATCCACTTATGGACAGGCAATGTGTAGTGGCAGAGTGGTGGGGACTGGGCGCCAAATAACTCATGTCCGCGGCGGGTCACGGTTCGAACCTGGCTACTGTCCAATTGCCTTTTTATTTTTCTTTAAACCAAACGACGTCGTTTCATATCAAACCTGACACACTTGATATGACCCTGACTAGTGAAAGTTTATTTTCAAATAAAAACTGACTCTGCGGTCTTAAATGCCAAATCCTTTTCAAATGGACAAAAGTTGTGGGATCTAGTCTTGGTTTTGCATATTCCCAATTCCTTTAAATCATTTCTCTCAAGTTAATTAATATTTCTTGTTTTTAATAGTTTTGCTTAAATATTTGTATTACTTCTATCTTTCGCTATAATAATATCCATAAAGTCATTTAATGTAAATTTAACTTTTATTTCTTTTTCTTCCTTTTCTTACTAGTATCTTAGTTAATTTATTTTGCACTGTTAAAATCTTTACCGTAAACTACTTAGGAAAAAGTAGCTTTTAATTAGTTTTATTGCAAAAAAAATAAAAAAAAATTAGTAGTTTAGTAAAACCCCACAAAAATCCATCATCTTTTATTTTCTTTTTAGTGACAAAATAGTTATTGCCTATCTTTGTTTCTCGTTCCATGTGGGTTCGACCTGGACTTCCAAAACTTTATTACTTGTACGATCACCTACACTTGGGTGTGATAAGAAAACGCGTCAATAGGATGTCGTCACTGACCTTCCAAAAATTGAGCAAGAGCTGCGATGATTTGTTCTAGAGTCATGGGAGCCACCAGCTCCGGGGTCGGTGGATCCACTTAACCGATTTGCTGAGCATTTTTCTTGTTCTTACCTGGAGCCATGGCTATCAGTCAAGAATGTTTATTGTTGGAAAACTGTCGTTTTCCACAGACGGCGCCAACTGATGATGCCAATTTTTGGTGTAATGTAAGAAAAGAAAACAAGAAGGGGTTTGTATATGGTTCGACCCTATTAACGAAGAGACCTATATCCACGGGTGTGTCTAAGCACGTTCACCATGTTATGAAATGGCCGGTGACCTTTAGTGAACCAACAACAGACTAAAACTACCAGAGGTCGGCCGGGAGGGATACACAAGGTGGCAGTAAATATGTGTAGAAGATCATTAGTCGTCCCCTCTATAAGGGTGAGGGGTCCATTTTATACATGCAAGAGACCTCCTCATACATGGAATCTATATTGATTAGGTAATACAATCAAATTGGGTTCGATTAACACAAAGCATGCGAGTTTCCAAATCGGATTAGAAAATTATCTTTACATTCCATTAATCTTTTAGCTGGCGTAGGAAATTATCTGGATGATTCTAAATTACGTCCTGGGGCCTGGCTGAGCTGTGTCCGTAATGGGTTGCACCTGGGCAGTTTTCCCGATCCGTCGGTCGGGATTTACGGGACCAGGCAAAGAGGTTGTGCGAGACAAGCTTCTACCCTTGTTAACTGAATATTTTTATGCATATCAACAATTGTTTGGGAAATTGAAGAAATGTGAATTCTTGCTATCTAGTATTCCTTTTCTTGGTCATGTGATTTGATGTTGTCAATATCAAGATATAAAAAGTGTACTTTACTTTTCTAAAGATTTGTAGTAGTGAAAGTAAAGGTCGAACCCACAGAGATTGAATTACTACAGCTTTTAATTTTAAAACATAAATCTAATTAATTATGAAAACGAAAGTTGATTTAAATTTTAATTAAACTAATAAGACTAATGAAAATAATTCTAAACTATGAAAGTGATTTAAAACTGTTTTTATAAATATGTTTAGGGACCTAGGATTGCAAATCCACCACTAACTTCATAATAAGGGTATTTATGCGTTCAATTCGCTTATTAAATTAGATGATAATGGAGAATTGTAGCTACAAGCCCAGTTCCTCCGTCAAGAAAATAACCATGGTTCAAGCACCCACATAATCCATCTTCGATTAGCACGAATTACCTCACACTAAACTAGGGTCGTGGCATAATCCGTCTAACCTAGGCATGGACTATTTGGATACTTGATAGCACAATTCAATTAAGTATCATTACATGTAAATAATCTATACAAGCACAACAAATATAGACCATTGAGCACATCACAGTGAAAATAGATCTAAGACAAGAATAGATTTTGAAAGTAATGATTTAATCAATAGAAACACGATTTATTATAAAAATTCCTCTAAACATGTAATCATCATCTATACATAATAAAACTAAAATAAAAACATAAATAACTCCCTATTACTTGGCTAGGGTTTCATTGAAATCCTAGATCTAGGTTTAGTTGACCATGGAATTGATGAACGGCAAGAGGTTGATGGAGGAGGCCATGGGAATCCTTGGTCTTCTTCTTCTCTTTGCTTTCTTCTCTTCAATGGCTGTGTATATGGTTGTATGTATATGTGTATATAATATAGTCTAACCTAAAAATTGAATAAAAACAAAGTCTATATAGAGTTTGGAACAAGTTTTGGAAGCTTTCCTAACTCGAAACGCACTAAAACTGCTATATTTTACAGTCTAAACGTAATTAGGCAGTTTCGTTTGCACAGGAGACTTCAGTATAGTGAAATAAGCAACTTTGATTTTTACACATGTCGCGTGAGCGAGCGTGATGATGGGAGGTCACGCGAGCGAGGTTTAGGTCTTTTGCGCAAGTGGGCCCGCGCGCGCGATAAGCCTTTTTCAGCTTATTTTCTTCTGCTTTTTCACCCTGTTTAGCCTAGAATACTTGTTTTCTTCCAAAACCTGTCAGAAAATAGAAAATGAAGTAAAAATACACAAAAAGAGGATAAAAAGTACTAACAAATGTGCGTTAAGGTGTATAATTAGGATTTGTTCTCTCTTGATCATAATTGATAAGAACGACATCTCAGTCTATCCTTACAAGGTAGAAGTCGTATCTAATTAGCAGAGACCAACATCAGTATCAGAAATTCAAAGTTTCCTAGAATTAGCTGGATACTACCGCCACTTCATTGAGAATTTTTCAAAGATTTCATTACCTATGACAAGGTTGATGAGGAAGGGCATTACTTTTGAATGGAGTTCAAAATGTGAAGACAAATTTCAAGAGTTGAAGTCACGTTTGACGAGAGCACCTATTTTGACAATAACATCAGGAATCGAAGGTTTTGTGATTTATAGTGATGCTTCGTTTCGGGATTTGGGGTGTGTATTTATGCAGAGTGGCAAGGTGATTGCCTACGCTTCAAGACAGTTGAAATCGCACGAGATTAACTATCTAACTCACGACCTTAAATTGGTCGCGGTAATTTATGCTTTGGATATTTGGAGGCACTACTTGTATAGTGAGAAGTGTGAAATCTTCATGGACCACAAGAGCTTGAAATACATATTCACGCAACGAGACTTGAGCATGAAATAGAAGAGATGATTAGAGTTGATGAAGGATTACAATATTTCAATACAGTATCACCTAGGGAAAGCAAATGTTGTGGCCAACGCTTTAAGCTGGAAGACGACAGGAAGTTTAGCCAACGAGCTAACCAAGCAAAAGGTATTGATCCAGGAAATGGAACTTTTGGAGTTAGATTCTAGAGACAAATGGTGGCTTGATGATGGCAATCATAGCTCACCCAGACATTATTGATATCAAGGCGGAGCAATTCAACGACTATTACTTGTGCAAAATGAGAGACGAAATACCTTTGGGAAGGCGACCCAAATTTATCTTAGAGCAAGAAGTGTTGATGCTTGGGAATCGATTGTGTGTGTCAAATTTAAAATACTTGAAAGAGAGGATTCTAGAAAAGGCATATAGTACCAAATATTCAGTCCATCCGAGAAGTAGCAAGATGTACCGAAACTTGAGGGAAAACTTTTAGTGGAGAGGAATGAAGTGGAAAGTTGCTAATGATGTTCCAAATGTTCGGCGTGTCAACAAGTGAAGACAGAAAGACAAATACCTGGGGGACTACTACAGCTATTGCCTATGTCAGAGTGAAAATGGGAGGAGAATACGATGCATTTTGTTTCCAGATTTCCACGATCACCTAATAAGAAATGACAAGAATTGGGTTATAGTTGATAGGTTGACAAAATCAGCTCATTTTCTATCGATCAAGATGACTAAACCATCTAAACTGACAGAGTTGTATGTGAAAGAGATTGTGAGACTACACGGGGTTCTAGTAGTGATCGTATTAGATCGTGATAGTAGTTTTACATCAAGGTTTTGGGAAAGTTTGCAAAGGGCTATGGGTACCAAGTTGAGTTTCAGTACTGCCTTTCATCCTCAAACCGACGGACAAGCCGAACGAATGATTAAGACGTTAGAGGACATGCTTAGACTATATGTTCTAGACGTTGGGAGTGATAGGGAGAAGCACTTACCATTAGTCGAATTCGCTTACAACAATGGTTTTTAGTCGAATATTGGTATGACACCGTATGAAGTCTTGTATGGATGTAAGTATTGTTTACCGATTTTTTGGACCGAGGTTAGGAAAAGAAGGTTGATAGGACCTGAAATAGTGCAGTTGACTACTAAAAAGCTCAGAGTCATTATAAGAGTTATGCCTACTCTAAATGATGACCGATGATATTCGAGGTAATAGAGTTTATATATTTGAGAGTATCACCTTCGAAAGGTATTGTTTGATTTGGGAAACGGGGAAAACTTAGTCCAAGATTTGTAGGACCATTTGAGATCCTACTAAAAGTAGGACCAATGGCTTATCGACTTGCCTTGTCATCCGAGCTAGCGTATGTGCACAACGTATTTCACGTGTCGATGTTGAGACGATGTATGCGAGGACGAGTAACATCATCATACCAAAACCATTACAGATCCAGGAGGACTTGACTTATGTAGAGCATCCGATAGAGATCTTGGATCGGAAAGCTCAAGTGTTGAGAATGAAGATGATTCTAATGGTGAAAGTGGTATGGCGTAGTCATATAGTCAAGGAGGCTGCATGAAAAAATGAGGAAGATTTGAGGAATGAATACCTGTATCTTTTCAACTCATGAGGAATAAGTTTGGGAACAAACTTCCTTTTTAGAGTGAAGAGTTATCACACCCGTCCCAGAAAATACATTCATTTTAAAATGCATAATTGAATTTTGAGAATTATTAATGTTGATTAATAATTGTGAGTGAGGTTGACATGGGTCAACGGTGGGTGTTAATCGAGGACACGGGGATTTGATAGTCCATGATACATTGACATGATTAAATAACATTTATGTGAATTAATTGTTATTTGACTTTTTCTAGTATTGGTGAATAATGATTTTACCTTTGTAGCGTACTTTCTTATAGTTTTGTTATTGTTTAAGACCATTTTGAGCGTTGAGTATTAACATTTATGACACGTTGCATAAACGGTAGGTTATCAGAAATTCTATGAAATTAGTTTTCAGAATGTAATTACGGAGACAAACGGAACTACAATGAAAACTTTTACGAATTAGAGATTTTTACTCGTAAATTGAAAACGTAGACATTTAGGACGTTTTGGGGAATAATTAAAGAATTAGATAACTCATGGGGAACACAAATTCTAAGAGTCGAGCCTATAAATAGAAAGTGACAAGATATTTTTTATTTACAACTTTTCTTAAACCTAAATCAAGAGAGGGGAAAGGGGGGATTTTGAATTAAGTTTCGATCTTTACCATGCCAAACGATGATCGTTCATCTGGTGGTTCTTGACCAAAATTGTATTTTTGGATTTCTCGAGATAAGGGCTACGTTTTGGTACCTATCAGACCTTGTTTGGCTAAGTTTTACGAAAATCCTAATTTTGGAATTTTGGAAAAAACTATGTAAAACTTGTAGGATCCCTTTGTAATTGCATATTCGATGTAGATTCAGACTCTTAGAACTTCTCCTAAAAGATTAGGATCGTAGCTCGAGGTATGACTTCTAAACCTATGTTTTATAAGATATTCTATGTTTTAAATATCTAGTGTGATATTTTGGATCCAGGAAAAATTCATGTATTAGTTTTAGGCCTGTTAATTATGCACGCAAATTAGTATAAAAAGCATGTTTGTATGACTACGTGAGCATGCGAAGTGTTTATGTGGGTCAAAGAGGGGATTGGTACAAATTTATCCGGGGGTACGCTCCTCGATATTTGAGGATTATTGTAGCGACGGCTACAGTGCATGGTTTGGGAGAAGGCCCTGCTAGGGCACAATGCATGGTTTGGGAAAAGGCCCTGTTAGGGCACTTGGATGCGTGGTTGGGAGAAGGCCCTCCACGACATTGGTTGCATTACCGAATGAATGTTTATCTCTCTCCTTAGAGACTATTTAATGTGTTTTGATATCTTAATTGTCATATATGCATTCGTTTAGAATTGTGCACTCAACATGTAGCTAAGCAGTGGAGATTTACTGCATTGCAGGTGAGAAAAGAAAAAAAAAATAAGAAGTGAGAGAGTAAGGCCGATGGGATGTCGAGGCCGTTCTTTTTTATACTTTTGTTTTCCATTCCAAGGTTGTAATAAAAGATGTAAGGAATTAGAACTTTGTTGCTGTTAACTTGGAAACTTCGGAATGGATTTGGTAATGTTGTAATATGTAACAAAACATCCTATGCTTAGTTTTGAAACAAATTCGAACTATTGAGTTCGTGTTTTGAATGCTTTGCTTGTCAAACTCATGTTTTGGGCGAATGTTATTAGCACTTTTATGCATTGAGCCAACTATCCTTAACTCGTTTCAATACTGTTCTATTCTCAACGTTTAGTAAGACTTATAGTCTTAATTTAATTTGAAAAGGTTGCAATCAAATGTGCTTGTTTTAAAGTGTTGCAAGTTGTGAGGTTGAAGGACTTCTAGGCAAAATTCTGCTAGGGGTTCATTTGGCCGGTCGAAAGGGGTAGTTCGACCGATCGAAACTTCCCCTGCGTGCCTGAGGATTCTGCCAGAGGGTCATTCGCCTCTTTTTGAAAAAAAATTTAACGGTTCTAATTAGTTCTTAGGGTGCCTTTTGTCCATATTAACTAAAATATATTGGTTTTGAAATATAATTAACTTTTCAATTTTATACAGATTTTACGGACTCGTAGTCCAAGGTTTTACAAAGGAACTTTGTTTTAAAGAGTGTCTTTATGTTTCTACTTACATTTTTCCGTTACTATAATCTTTTAAATGAATTGGAAGAGCTTTGGTGGCGTACCACGTGTTCTATTTTCACTCGTAGTGGGATGGGCCGTGACATAGTTAATCGAAAACCGAACCGAAAAATTGAATTATTAATATATTATATATTTAATAATTTATCTATCCTAGCCTTGTAAAATATGACATTATGATTTTTTTTTTTTTGGTAATTTTTTTATTTTATCTTTTCAAGCTACTGTGTTTGTAATTGTAAAATACGTTATAACAAGTTAATCACAATGCTTTGATGCTTAAAAAAAAGGTTTTTTTCCCCACAATTTCGATTTACCAATTATTTTACTTCGGTTAACTGAACTGAAAAACTGAATTATATTAGATCGGTAATTGATTCCCACTTTCTCAAACTGAACGAAACTAAAATCGAACCGAACTGTTTAAAACCAAAACCGAGCCGACCGAAGCCCACCCCTAAACCAAACAGAGAGCAAGAGAGGGACTTGGGAGTTAAGCATGTTTTCGAATGGTCTGAGAAACCATATGATGCCTTCTTGTCAATGATAAATTTGAAGCCCTTCTACCCTTTCCATCCAAAGCGGAGATGGATAGTTAGAACGTTTCAACTTGAAACCAAGATCTCCCGCAGACAAAACTTTATATTATATCAATGGACCCTACAATATATATCAATTTTTCACTAATATTCAAATTTCTGATGCTCAAAATTAGATTTTCACCCCCAATTCCATCAACAAACACCAATAATTAAGGTATTGCAACTAATAATTATTCTCTCCGTATCAAATTAAAGGACCACTTTGAAAGATTTATCTAATATATAATCGGTATACTTCAAAGTGTGTAATTAAATTATGTTATCTTTTAAAGAGAACTCTTTTAAGTTTGGTCAAAGAATTCTTAATTTGGTACAATATTCTTGGCCTCACATGGTTTTTTTTTTTTTTTTTGGTTTGGTTGGTCAGACACATCACACATGGTTTATATATTGCATATTACTGATTGCACCATCAGAGGAAAATAGAAAATATGTAAATATCAAAGTGTGTGGAAGTCCACTAACATTCTCCTCCCTGGCACCAACGGACCAACCTCTTCCAGTCTGCCCACGGTCAGTTCCAACGCATTGTGGGACATACATATTTTGTCAAACTTCTAATCTTAGGAGGAAACGGTCCACCCAATTGAAAAAAAGCAGCAGCAAACATTAGTTACACCAACCCCTCCGTTGTATGGTTTAATTTTGCAAACTTTTCTTGTACAAATCAAAATTAAACTACCTCCTCTATTAGTGTCAAACACCAACCTCTGAAGTATGGTTTTGTGAAATGACATTTTTTTTCCCCTCTTGTGTTAAGGCTTGAGAGGAAAGATAAAATTAGTTGTTTTTATTTATATATTTTTTTTTATTTTTTTGTTGTTGTTATTGTTGTTGTTGTTGTTGTTGTAATGGTAAGTTAGATATCTTTAAAAAAAACTAAACAAAGAGATATCTTTCAATTTGATCAACTAACAAATTGACTAACCGGCCGGAGATGAGTGTAACTCAATTCCAAAACTTGAAGGGAAGTTGGTGTAATTTTCAATTGTACAATAAAGATTGTGCAATTAGGCCATACTTCTAAAAAGGTGAGTATAATTTACCCTAAAAATTTTAATAAAGAGATGTGCGGTGAAACAATATACCATTTTAATTTTTACCTCATTCCTTTGGACAATGTTATTATTATGAGAAGCCTCTTATATTTACAAGCACTCTAAACCATTAAATTGTCCAAATTTTATCAAGATTATGAATAAATAATTGCTTAATAATATTTTTAGTTACTATCTGGAGATCAAATTTTTATCCAAAAATTATAAAATACTTGTACATATATGAAACTTTTCACAACAACATTCTCCATAAATGTAAGAACAAGGAACATTTTGGTTGTTGCTTGTAAGCAAACTTCAAAAGAAGACCAATACAATTATTATTTTTAGAAGAATGGCATTTTCAATACATTTTCCCAAGTACATACAATACCGATTCATTATATGATTGGTTTATGTGGGAGTTTTATGGGCACAATTTGCACAGTTGAATAATACGATGGTTATCAAGTTGTATATTATGTTGTGATATTGATTGTTGGTATCACATATATTATATATATCATTTTGTATGTGGTATAACTGACAAAACATTTTGAAGTTAAATTTGGAAGCGTAACATTGCTCTTACCAACTTTGTTGTGCGGAATTAAATGGGAATTGGCAGAATATTGCATTCTTTGCTTCTCAAATTCGGTTCCCAATGCAGTAACTGATAGTACCACATAGCATTGCAAGTGGTACCACTATTAAATAATTTGAAAATCAAATTTGAAATTCAAATTTAAGAAACATGCTATTACTTGAATTGAATTATTAATCTATTTTAATTGAAAAAGGATAAATATCACTAACCTCCCCTGAGGTATAATTTAATATTAGAGATCTCCCATGGATTTTGAATAATATCAATGACCTCCCTTCTCAATAATAAATAAATACCAATGTTAGTTGGACATCTGAAGTTACAATGTTGCCCTCACTTATATATTTTAAAATGGGGTTTTGTTAACATGTACCCTAGGACATATGTTAATGTTCCAAAAGTTAAAATAAACAAGGGAAACAAATACTAAACCCCACACCGGACATTGAAAACCATATTGTACCCTTTTTTTTTTTTTTTTTTTTTTGAGTTTTCTGCCAAAATAGTATTAGTTTCTAAAAAAATTCTCAAAATAGTACTCTTGGACAATTAATTTCCATTGTAATATTTCCTTTGCCATGTCATTAAAATTCGTAAACTTATCCTTATTTTATTTACAAAAATAGCAATGTAATATTGCCATATCATTAATATTTGTAAAGTTACAAAAATAACCATGTATTAAGACATCTAAATATAAACATAATAGGTAAGGTTAAACAAAAAAAATAAATAAATAAAAATTCCTACAACTCTACCACATTCCCGGCCCCAATGAAATGAATACTAGTATGTGTATAAAAAAAAAAGATATATCCTAACCAAAATTGTATTTGAGCTATTTTGAATTTCTTGTAAATCCTTTTTTTTTTTCTTTTATAATAATAATGGTTGATCATTTATTTAATGAATACATTTTTGTTCATCCCAAAATTGCTCACCCAACTCTCTCATTAGTTAATGTAATGGGATCCAGGATTAAAGTGAGTAATTTTGGGGTGAGCAAAACTACAATCTTATTCAATAGAGATATACAATTTGAGTTTGACTAAATTCAAATTATAAAAAAATATGATGGGACAAAAATTTAACTTGGGTTGAATTACAAATATATTATACATAATATATTTTTTCAAATTTTAGAAGGGCCTGCTTAATTACTTATATGATATATAACTTTTTTTTACCATATAATTTTATTCTGAAAAAATAAGAAGGTGGGCTAACCCATGAATTAGGGGTGTAAGCGGTCAGTTTTTTTTATTTTTTTTTAAATTTTTTTTTGTGGGTGAAAAATGCATTAACCAAAATACGATCCAACCCATGAATTAGGGCTAACCCATGAATTAGGGGTGCAAGTATATAATTTAGTGGATATATTGTATAAACTTACCTAATATATTATATACGGTCAGGCTCTAAAGAGAGTTTGGCCATCAGATCGTGATTTCATTAACGGCAGTTTTGTCATTTTTCAGTTTTTAAACACGATCCAAAGGCCAAAACGGAGGCCCTCTATTTAATAAAGAGAGGGCGCTATTTTTAGAGAATCTTTGATATATATAATATGCAGGTGACTCAATACATGATTATTTTTTTAAGTTTACAAAATTTTATGACACATGGCAATAATGCATTGTTAGTTTACAAAAATAAGAGATGGATAAGTATACACAGTTAATGGCATGGCTCAAGAAAGATTAGAATGGGAATTAGTTGTCCAAGAGTACTATATTGGGAATTTTTTTGAAAACCAATGCTATTTTGGCATAAAACTCTTTTTTTTTCCCCTACTTTTAGAACTTTAACATTTTCTCTAAGGACACATGTTAAGAAAACCATTTAAAATAAATATAAAAGTTGATACTTGAAAAATTATAAATATTTCTTTTTTTATTTCAAAGTGTGGGCATATTTGTCAAATTAAATATCTAATATAAGCGAATTCATGTCATTTCAAACAAACTTGTCAGGTTATTTTAGTTAATCAGTCAAAAATAAAGGCAGCAATGCCACTTTAAAATTTTGATGACATCACAAGATTTCATCTATTTTCATTAACTATCGATGTCGGGAGGGAGGTCAATGATACAAAGTTCTAAAATAAGAGAGGTCATTGATATTTTTCAAAATTCAGGGGAGGTCTATGATGTTAAGTCATACATTGGTGGTGAGGTTAGTGATATTTTTTTTTTTTGGTAACCGTGGGTGTCCGGGCCAGCTTGCGCGCACCTCGACCAATCCCACGAGGCCAGGACGTCCGGGTGAATCACCTGTGGCCACCCCCTTGAGATTCGAACTTGAGACCTCTGGGTATAACACCCAGAGACCTTGCCATCCGATCACAAGGTTAGTGATATTTACCCAAAAAAAAATAGTATTTGTGTTATTTTTAAATCTAGAGGGAGGTTATTTACCCAAAAAAAAAGAAAGTATTTGTGTTATTTTTAAATCTAGAGGGAGGTTATTACAATTATCAAAAAATTGGGGGATGATATTGTATTTTACCCGTATAACAAAGAATCTACAAATTTCATACATATTTGCCAAATTTCCCAGTTAAGAGTATTATATATAGAATTCAGTATTGTATATATACATATAATATATATATATATATTGTATATACAGAGACGTATATAGACAGGCCGTTTCCGAGAAGACGAGAGAACCTTTGCATCGTTTAAACCGTTCCTTTTCTCATTTCGCTTCGCAAATCGAGCACACAGTGAAGATTCGATTCGATTCGATTCGATTCGATTCAATTCAATACCAGTCCTTCATCGGTTGATTTTACAGACAAAGCTCTTGTAGATCACGGTAATATCTATAATCTATATAATTATATGTATGTACATAATTATGTATATGTATATGTTCTTATTTTGCTATCAGTTGTTTTGCTATGAATCTGATTAGATCTATGTGGAGGCCAGGCCGCCAATGGTTTGGATCTGATTTTGTTGTTTGTTGTTGTTGTATGGTAGGCGCAGAGGAGTGGAGATAGCAGTTAAAACGATGGGGAATAGAGTAGATCACGAGTACGACTATCTGTTCAAGATCGTGTTGATTGGGGACTCTGGGGTTGGCAAATCCAACATTCTCTCGAGGTTTACCAGAAACGAGTTCTGTTTGGAGTCCAAATCGACCATCGGAGTTGAGTTTGCTACCAGAACTGTTCAGGTGAGTTTTTTCAGCCTTTTTTGTTGTTGGTGATCTGATTAACATTTGTTATTAAATTATTAATTGAAGACTTCGCAAAGTCTCTATGAATTTTTTATTAAATTGTTTGGTGTTTGTTCAAATTGATTCTATTATTTTTCAAGCCACTGATATGGTTTTGTATTACTATATGCGAGTCTTACACGTTTGTTATTATTATGTGTGCTATGATTTGTACATGTATGATTCTTGTATCTTGGATGCTCTAAAGTAATCAAAATTTAATGCTAGCGCCAAATAGATTGTAGCACAGTAGGTGAAAAATTGCCATGATTGTTTTTTTTTTTTTTGTGTGTGTGTGTGTGGGGGGGGGGGGGGGGGGCGGTTGGGGGGTTGTGATGTTTTTGTAAATGTTTGTTTTCCCTCTCAATCAAAACAAGAAGTACAGAATGTCTTGTATGGAATGTCCAAGAGAGAGACTTTGGTTGGTTGTGACCTGTGAGGCTTGTGACATTCTACAATCTGGGTTAATATTGTCTTCACTCTTCAGGATTGAGAGATGTTGGCATGTTGATATATGTTGTTTTTGTTAGCTTCTTATATTCTGGTCAATGAAGATGGTTTAGTGAAAGCTGGGTGTCCATTTACAGTTTGCAGCTCAGATATTTCTATGACCCCATTCGCAAATAGAATTGTGCGCAATTTTTCTTATATAGAGTGCTCTTTGGTTTGTACTGTTTCTTAATTATGAGGCTTGGGTTAAACTTATAAATGAAGTTAGTTACGAGGCTTTGGTTTGTATTGTTTCTTATATAGTGTGTTCTTTGGTTTGTACTGTTTCTTAATTAACAAAGGAAGATAGTTTAATGGGATGATAAATCTTAGGATGTTTTGTTACTTGTCTATAGATGATGAGTTTGGTTTGGATTCACACAATATTGAGGAAAGTGGGACATTGTAAGCTAGAATGAATAAGTTATTGTGTCACTAGTACCAATCATTCGACTGTTTTGACAATTTCATGTAATGTAACAAATGGTACACAGAAAGGATTTAATCCGAACTAGTCGTGGTTTAAGCCTTTGTCAAGTATGAGTATAAAATTGAAGATACGCAACTTGCACACTAAGGAATTAACCCCAACTAGCATATGAATAGTTGGTAGGTGAAATAAAAATTAGATTGGATTTTATCCAATCCCGTTGAAGTTGAATTGAATTTCTCGTCACTGGACTCTCGCTCGAGCGAAGTTATGCGAATTTGGAGACTCTAATCTCGCTGGAGCGACCAGCTGGAGCAAGCACGGTGATTATGTGCGCGAATCAGGTTTCCTAATTTGATTGGGATTATAGAATGTGATAGTGGATAGGTGAAATAAAAATCAGATTGGGTTTTATCCAATTCCGTTGAAGTTGAATTGAATTTCTCGTCACTGGATTCTCGCTCGAGCAAGGTTATGCGAATTTGGAGACTCTAATCGCACTGGAGCGACCAGCTGGAGCAAGCACGGTGATTATGTGCGCGAATCAGTTTCCTAATTTGATTGGGACTACAGAATGAGATAGTTTCTAAAGATGTTTGGCTTTGAGATTACTTGCAAGGGATGTTTCTTGAGGCAGAAGACTTACCATGTGGGTAATTTTACTACTATGATATGGCAAGGTTATCTATATGTATAGGAACCTATGGTGAAGATGAAATGTGCGGCCTCTTGGCTCACCAAGAGTGGAGTGTGGCCTTTTGGCTCACCAAAGAGGGTGTTTCGGTTCGCGAAGGGAGGTTCCATAGAGAGAACTCAGAAAAGAGTATAAAAATGGAGCTTTGGCTTGAAGGTGTTCACCGGATAGAGAGGGCGGCTACAGCTGCGAGACGGAGAAGGTGTTCTTCATGTGTTCTCAAGTTTGCCCCCCCCTCCCCCTCCCCAAGAGAAGGTATGAGAGAATGGTAGCTACAGTTATGGCGATGAGTGTAACTTGAGCGCATTCATGCAAGTAGTCTCCAGGAATAGATAGTAGATGAGTGGCCAGCTGGAAGCCATTATTTTTGGTGATGCGTAGAATATAAATGTCCACATATGGTGTAATATCTTTAAAGAGTGGCTTGTATTCTTTATCAATAAAAGAGTAGTCGTTCTTTGTGGTTGTGGATTAACCGGTGGGGTGAACCACGTGAAATCTTGTCTCACGATGTTGATTCTTGCTTTATGTTCCATCTTGCTCTTGCTATCAGTTTTGTGTGAATTATTTTGATTTTGGGGGCTCACCTCACAACACATCCATATTGTTCAGCCGTCCAATATACTTTTTTGACTAAACATGTATGTAAGTTACGAAAAAGAAAAGCAGATAATCCGTAGTGCTTTAGTTTACAATTCCCTCCTTGTAATCAAGTTGGAAATAAAATTTGCAAACTGAATACACCCTAATATACGTAGCAACTAGGACATATGATTTTCATCATTTTAATTCTATTGCGGGTGTCTGCCAAATTTTGTGATACAGATAGAAGGAAAGACAGTGAAGGCACAAATATGGGACACTGCTGGTCAGGAGAGGTACAGAGCTATTACCAGTGCTTACTATAGAGGAGCTGTTGGTGCACTCCTCGTCTATGACATAACTAAGAGACAAACCTTCGACAATGTCCAGAGGTGGCTCCGTGAACTAAGAGACCATGCAGACTCCAACATTGTCATTATGATGGCCGGAAACAAATCTGATCTAAACCATCTTAGATCTGTTGCAGAGCAAGATGGTCAGGTTTTGGCCGAGAAGGAAGGACTCTCATTTCTTGAGACATCGGCATTGGAAGCATTAAACATTGATAAGGCCTTCAACACTATATTGACCGAGATATATCATATCATAAGCAAGAAAGCACTGGCAGCCCAAGAAGTAGCCGCCAACACTGTGATTCCCGGTCAAGGAACGACTATCAATGTCGGTGATGCATCGGGTAATACGAATAGAGGTTGCTGTTCTACTTGAGGTGTTATTTGGGGCTCGAAGCAAAAACAAACCTGTTTTTTTTTTTTTTTTTTTTTGGCCTTTTCCTTTTTGTCGTTGGCAAGAGATAAAATGTGTAACAAGCGTGTGAAAGTTAAAAGTGACAATATTGATAGTGGCTTTTAGGAGGATTTGTTTTTTTATAAGATACTTTCTTAATTGTTACTTAAGAGTTGAAATGACAAACTATGGGGGGGACCTGTTTTGGGGGGGGGACTAGTTTAGCTGAAATCTCAAAGGTGATAAGAGTGGGGGCAAAAGAAAGAGGAATTTCTGAAGTGTAAAATTTCTTTTGGTTCTGTTTGGTTTCTTCGTAATGGATAACTCTTTGATACAACCAAGTGGTATGGTCGTACCTTCATCCTTTGTGCCTGGGATTACAAAAGTTTATTCTCAGGTCATAAAAGTTTGTTCTCAATAGAAAATAAAGTGGTTTTAATGAAAATAAAGTAGTTTTGATTTGAACAAAATATTTATTACCGGGAACAAAGTTTTTTACCAAGAAGAAACTTTTATAACCCTGAAAACAAAAGATGTAAGTATACTCAGAGGCCTCCTATAGTAAAAAACCTGTTATCTGTTTTGACTATATTAAGCGCTGGCGTTATTTGACATGGGTCGCACATTTCTTGAAATGATTTGATCGTGGAAGAAATTGTGGATGCCGAGTGTTCCATCTATCTCAGAGCCAGTGGACCACTTCAACATTTAGAACTGAATTGAACAGTTGATGGGTGGCAAATACTGGCAATCATGAGAGTGGACCAATTTTATAATTGGATGTGGATTACCACCAATTGTAGTGGTACCTGGGCTTCCCTCCAGTCCCATATAGGCTATAGAGTGTGAATAGTTTTTTTTTTTTTTTGGGGGGGGGGGGGGGGGGGGGCTATACATCATTCCATTAAAAGCACAAGAAACGTGAGCAAAAATAGAGCAAAAAGGACCATCCTACAACACGTAGTCTTTTAACCAAAAACAATAGAAATATAAAGGAGGTACAATGGCCCACTTCTCGTGCGGATAACTAAAGAGAAATATAGTGACACATCTCCGTGTAACAAAGAGAGACACCTAAGGAGAGTTTATATCCATATATATGATATGAATCTACAAAGTACGGGCGCGGCAATCCGACACCTAGTGCGGCTACAGCCATGGCCATCCCAAAGGAGGGGCAAAATGGGCAACCGTCCCAGCCCACCAAAGTTCACAAAATTTTGAGGGTCTCTATGAAATTTGCATAATTACATTTTTACTTTGAGATTTTTTAGTATTTTACATTTTGGCCTCCCTCAAGGTCCAATTTAGTGTCATCAACTACATATATATTGATATAGATGTATGTAAAACTCAAAAGCAAAGGCCCTTAGAATTTTGAAAATTACACTTCTAGTATAAGAATTTTTTGAGTTGTATAAATTGGCCCCTCTAGAATTTTGAAAGACATTATACAATGTTTAAGTTTCACAAATAGACTCATATTATAAGTAGACCAAAAAAAATCTTCAATTATGTCTGAACAAACCTTAAAAAAATTGTCAATTATATATAAGTAGATCCAAAAAAAAATCGCCTCCCCGAACCTCCGTATAAGGATCTCCCTTTTAGTAGTTCGTCCCAGGTGTCTAAATACTCTGGACCGACTCTGGTTGTGACTGCCTTTAAATTAGTGCATACCTAGTGTAGTTGTCTTTTTGAAGAGTCCGTGCTTCCTTGGTGTGAATACATACCCATAGAAAGATAGCTCTATATGTGTATGTATGTGTATATGTATATGTATATGTTATGATTTTGAAGCGAGGAACCTCGAGCCCTTTTGGGCGTTCAAGAAACAAGAGTACACACTTCACGTGGAATTTGGGGTGGGGTTTTATTCCTAATGAATACTGTGCCAATGTGCATCAATAGGTTGATGCTACGCCCAAGTGTGCGTCAATGTGTGGAAAGGGGAGTCTCAGTTTTTTTTTGGAATATTTGGACAAGTCTCCATGTCTGTACTTTGCGACTTCGGGATTAATACATATTGTCGTTTTTATCGGAGTAGAACAAGGGACAAACCCCGGGCACGTGCACCGACCCCACAACACACGCACCAGGTAAATCAGGGAGGCAAGCTAGCGGTAGGATCTAAACCCACACCAAGCTAGACATTTTTAAAGTTCCTCTTGAGATTCATCCCTCCAACTAGCTTACACGACCCCTGGGAAATTTTGAACGAGGCCAAAGGCCCTAGCCAAATCCTTAATATTTACCCATGAGGAGCCTCAGTTTTATTGTACATCATATACTTAACATTTTCCTCACTAACCAAATAAGAGAAAATGTTTAAATATTCTTTTCTTTTCACTCACTTAACTCGTGAACCGAGAAATGCTACACACACATTCCAAACCACACTCCAAATCACACCCCTTGCTTTAAATGCATGTACTTTGTGCTGTTTGAATTTTCACACTTTTCTGTGCACCACTTACACAGCACAGGGTACATGCATTTAAAGCAAGGGTGTAGTTTAGGGTGTGGTTTAAGATGTGTGTGTAGCATTTCTCCTCGTGAACCCAACAGAGCCTCTAATTGTCAGAAGAATTGCAGAAATGACACCTCTTAAGATCAAATTTACTATATATTCTAGTATTTTTGGTTGTATCGTACATCCAAATTTGCTACTGGATGTGGTAATTTGATCCTAAAATTTTACAACATGTGACCCAAACATGTTACATACTGGACCAAGTTACAATATTGAGACCAAAATTACTAAGATGTTTGATATAACAAAAATCACTAGATTGTATCATGAAATTTTATATTATCAAAACTTTACAATATTGGGCGAGAGGGTTATAGTCCAATTGGCATAGCCTCTCTCTTTTTAGTAGAGAGAGAGTTCGAATCCTCATAGGAGATTATAGTTGCTTGCCCTCCCATTTATTTAGAGGGGGCAATTTTTGACCTGACACGAAAATAAATGAATTTGAGTGACCCGTATAAGGGCACGGGTCATAAACAAGTCGACCCATTTGACACGGTTAATAAATGGGTTAGGTCACACTTTAAGCGGGTCAGCCCGTCTAACCCGTTTAACTCGATTAGGTGTGGTTGGGGCATTTTTCTTTTAGTTCTAAAAATAATTTTTAATAATCTGGAAGTCTAAAATACAAATAATACAAATAAGAATAAAACAATATTATTTATATATATAAAAAAAGAATAAAAAATATAAACTAAAGTTGTTTTTTTACTCCAAAAAAAAGAAGAGTAATTGGTGATTATTAGGGCTGCTCAAAATTCACCCGCCCACCCGACTCACCCGTAGCCTTTTTATTGATTTTTAAACAATGTGGGTAGAGTCACGGGTCTTGGGGGTGGAAATTCGACAGTTTCGGGTGGAGTCACAAGTCTAGGGGGTGAAAACCCGATTCACCTGACCCGACTCGAAACACATTTAATTTATTTAAAATATATATGAATAAAATATATATGAAATATGCTTTTATCAATATATGCATTATGTATTATATAGTTTTTAATATATATATATATATGTAATATGTTTATATCAATATATGTATTATGTATTATACAGTCTTTAAATATATATATATATATGTTATATTCTTGTATCAATAAAATATATGTCACTAGCGGAGATATAAAATAATTAAAACCATCAAACTAGCAAATGACTATGTTTTTATTTTTTGTTTGGTCAGAGCTTTGGTTAGCCCATGACTATGTAGACAAAAACATTCAAAAAAAAAAAAAAAAAAAAAAAGGAAAATGAAGACAAAGTAATATGTAAAGCAATTGCTTGATTGAGACAAATGAGACAGTCGGGTTTCACCCGACTCGACCCGACTCACCTGACCACCCAATGAGTCAGGTGCACCCGACAAAGCGAGTGGATAACGGGTGAAAAGAGGGCAAACCTGACTATATTCAGATGGATGAGCGGATGAGGGCTAAACCCGACTCATGAGCACTCCTAGTGATTATCAACTTACCAAACAAATAAAATTAATAAATAGACATTAAATGATACAAATATACAATATAAAAATATATACTTCGTACTATATTATAAGAGTATAAGAGTGACTTATCAAATATATATATATATATATATATAAGACTAATAATAGTCAAATTTTAGAGTATAAAAAAGTAAGTGAACATTTTTTTTTTTGTTTTTTTGGTGTGGCATTTCCCACTTAATTTGAGCCTGATTTAGTAATTTCTTACTTTCCTAACTTTTGACCTAACTTTACACGTTAGGTCTCTCTTCTCATTTCACACTTTCCCTCTTCTTCTGTTCTCCATTTCTTCTTATTCATTTTGTTTGGGTGTTAAGTTTATAATAGTTGGATATTGTTACAGAGTAATATTTGGGGCACACTCTTACACATTTAAAATGCATCCACACTCTGAGGTGGTCCAATGAGAAGAGAGATAGAGACTGCGGGTCCAAAGTCTCTTCTTATTGGTCCACCTCAGGGTCTGGATGCTTTTTGGGTGTGTAAGTACTATTGATTGTTATATTTGTAGTATTTTGGTATTTAAAATGATACACAAATTGTAATACATGTTAATAGTTGATGTATTTGATGAGAAGACTTGTTTGTGTTATTAGTAGGGCTAGGGCTATAAGCCTTTTTCGAATAAATGATCCGAGCTAACTGGTCAGTTTTCTTAAAATTACCTACGACTAAAAAACCGATCCGATCGCCCAAATTGGCAAAATCAATCAAATGTCGAAAAAATCAACAGAACCGACCACTTCGGTTGATTTTCAAAACATGAAAAAATAGGGAAAAAAAATAAAAATAAAAATTTTGATTCGAATCGAACCGCATTGACTGAACCGATGACACACCTAGATGGGTTAGACGGGTGACTCGTGTAGGATCCGACACAATTATGACACGTTTAAGATGATACGATTATGACCCGACACGATTATGACCTGACATGACCTGATTGCCACCCCTAATTATTCTTCGTTCGGAATGATTGACCCTTGTTGGGCTTTGATATAGGCCAGTGTGGAACTTTGAGGTTGGGGTGTAAATCTTTCCTTGACTGAAGTGGTTGGCTGTGTGTATAAATAGTGTGTGTATCCAATTCGGATCCAAATAAGTATCACACACACAAAAAAAAAAAAAAAAAAAAAAATCGTTTCGATTCGATTCGATTATTTTCTCAAAAGCAAGCAACAGGTAGAAGAACATTTAAAAGGTATAAACTCTAATTAAACTGATACGGAGTATAACAAAAAGGGAAGAAGAAAAAATAAAGTAAAAATACAAGGGCCTTTTTCAAAATAGACTTTAATTCAAGGGCAAATACAGAACCACACAAGGGTATCGGATTTATTGAGTCCGACGATTTTTTGATCATAGAGATAGGCGCCTCCGCCACATCGGAGTTGCAGTTCGGGCCTCCCGTCCCCTTTCACGACCCCATTCTCTCCCTCAAAATCAAATACATTATTTTATCTATACACTTCTATATCTATATATATATATATATACACACACGTTGTTATATATCGATGTAGCTAATCTTTTTGGTTGCCAAATAGAATGAATCCATAAAAAGCAAAATTGACAGAGATTCGAGGAGAAACGACGAAGAGCTGGTTTTTTCGTGATCGTGGTAGCTGAATCTAGGGTTTCTGAGCTGTTGAAACCCTAAGCATTAGAGGAGATAGATAAGAGATCAATGGCACAAAATGTGCAGGTGATTGAACCTGAAGCTCTCGATGACATTATCACTCGGCTTTTGGAGTTTCGAAATGCTAGGACCGTCCGGCAAGTGCAGCTCTCGGAGAACGAGATCCGACTGCTATGTACCGTTTCCAGAGAAATCTTCCTCCAACAACCTAATCTCCTTGAGCTTGAAGCTCCCATCAAGATCTGCGGTAATATATATATATATATATATCTGTTTGGGAATGTTTCTGTTGTGCTTCTTGTGATTATTGTTGTTTAGGATTGTGATATATGTTGCATGTGTTTATATGTATCTGTCTGTATATGTTGTTAGTATGTCCTTAAATAAGATTGAAAGGAATAGTTGATGACTAGGGAATGCAGGTAGGAGTTGCATGCGGCAATGTTCTTATGAGGCATGTTGAATTGAAGATTGAAAATTTGTAGTTAGGGTCTTATTATTTATTTTACTTCTGTTCTTAGAAAGTTATTGTGTTAATTATTTGGTTGTTAGCTTTAATGCATCGGATATATTCTTGAAACGTTTTTAAGTGTAAAAATTAAATTTTGACATGGGGCGAAATTAGCAAATAAGTTTTAGTGATGGAACCGAAATTTGATTTATTTTCTTAGTTTTCACTCTCTGATTCTTTTAACTGTCAACTATGAAGCACGGACATGGACACAACATGACACCCGACTCTGCAAATCCAAAAAAAGAAAGACATGACATGATGGGGATACATTTGTTTTTATTAATTTTAATGTTATGTTTGACACTAGTACGCTTCATTTTTTAAAGTGTCGGTGCTTAATAGACAATAAATCAACATTAGCAGTGAAGCCATTATCAACAAAGAAAAATCAACATCTACCAGACTACCAACAAAGAAAAATCATCAAGTAAAAAAAAAATGGGGCTTCAGTTTCCACTTTCCACAAGTCAACAAGTCATTCTCTCAAAAATCAACAATAGTGAGACACTAGTAAACAGTATGTCAACATCTACCAGACTACCAACAAAGAAAAATCCCCAAGTAAACAAAAAATAGGGCTTCGGTTTCCATTTTCCATGAGTCAACAAGTCATTCTCTCAAAAATCTACAATAGTGACACTAGTAGACCGCATGCCAACATCTACCAAATTACCAACAAAGAAAACCACAAAGAAAAAACTAGGGTTTGTGTAGCACAAACATACCTGAGCCAGGCCCAGAGGGCTGCGAGTGCAACATGGTCGATTAAGAGAGGGATGGGCTTCGCCGGAGAGAGCAACGACGTCGGAGGAGCCTCTCCAGTCGCCTGAGCGTCGCCTGTCGCTTCGCCTTCTGTCTTCTTCTTTATCAATTCTTTTTTCTTTTTTCTTCTTAGGTTTGTGCGGGTGACGTATGGGGTTTATGTTTATATCGATGGGAGAAAAAAAAAAAAAAAACCTCAAGTGTCCCATGTTTTTAGCCAAAAAAAAAGGGTCCCGTGAGTGTCCTAGCGTGTCCGGGGGTTAAAATTTAATTGCACAAAGTTGGTCACACTTTTGCTGTGTCGGGCACGTGTCAAAAGTGTGTCGGGCGCGTGTCCGCGTCTGACACGTGGCTGACACTAGTACGCTTCAGTTTTTGAAGTGTTGGTGCTTCATAGAGTGTCAAGAGATGTGTTCAACTCTATAAATCTGGGACTTCGTGCTATATCCATTCTACTGCTACTGCAATTCATGAGAAGATGAAGCTTGAGCTCTTGACTCAGTGCTCGTGTCGATATAGCTAGTAGAATTATGTTAACGATGTTGTCGCCTGGTTTGTTAAATTATTTGTGCTTTTACCATGGATAGTGATTGCTTTTGGAGATTTATGATTGGCATAAGAGATATGTTACATTGTGTAGAAAACTCTTATCGAAAGTCTTCTTCGAGAAAACTTTTAAGAAGCATGTCTACACATTACTATTGTCAAATATGATGAAATTAAAGAAGGTTAGGCAGCAATAAATCTTTGCACTGGATGGGAAAAGACATTGAAATGCAGGCAAAGAGTTGCCTCTCATACATCGCCACATAACAGGTGGGATGGTGAGAGAAGTGGTATTTGAGGTGACATATGTACTTCGATTTAGACTGTAGCGTGTCCACTAGACATTCATAGTCAGGAAATATGTAAGAGGAGAGATGAATGATGGTATTGTGAAACTTTTCACTTGCACCATGAGCACAAGTTGACATAGTGATGGTAATAGTTTCAAAGAAAGTGTTTCTTTTTTAAAGTTTTGCTGTATGGGGCATGGGATTATGCGTCCAACTATGCAGATATAGAATTTTGGGGCAGTGTATACTCTCTCTCTCTCTCTCTCTCTCTCTCTCTCTCTCTCCTTTTTTTTTTCTTCTTCCTGTAAACTATTAACATATATGTTGGACTTATTTGATTTCTTTTTATGGCATTTATTAGTTATTGCAGCATTGATAATGTTGATCAAATATAGATGCTTTCTCACTAGCTCAAAGTGTTCTTCTTTGCAATTTATTACAACAACAATACCCCCAAGGCACCAAATAATAAAAGAAAGGGGCTGTTGCATTTCTTGGAGGAAAAATTGAAAGACAAGAGTGACCCCTGGTTAGATAGATATCTCCATAAGCCATGACTCGGTTAGAGAGTCTTGTTTTTCGTTTTTGCTTTATCGCTTTTTTTCTATTCCGCAAATTTTAGCCTCCTTTCCTTTTCTGGATTCTTATGGCATTTTCCTTTTAAAATAAAACTTGAATTTAGAAGTAGTATCAGTTTGTTACAAATACCCTTTTCATGGAATACATCACTAATGATTAACTTTGGGGAAGCTTAACTGGATTTTTGGAAAATTCATGTTTCAAAGGTAAGATGTGAAGGGTTAGTTGCATACTTTACAGAATCTGCCCTAAATAGGTGTGCTTTCTTCAGTATTTTGGAATTGGAGGTGTATCAAGTCTTATGGTTTTTCTTCTCAAAAGAAAAATTAAGTTTTAAGGTGTTTACCACATACTCTATACGAACTAAAATGTGTATGTAGAGGTATATGTTAGACGTGGAATATTAGGTCCCTCATAGTCATAATGATCAAGTGTAAACAAAATATTCAACTATTATTGGAAATCGCTCTGGCACGCAAGTTGTAGATGAAAACTGGGGCTAACATTGATGAGCAGAAATATATTCAAATTAGACGGCAATTCCATGATAGTATTATAGCTGTATGGCTCATTTTGCTGGGTAAATGTCTGGACAGAATTGGGGTTTAACTTAATTGTTCTACCTTAGATGATTTCATGTGCAAGATCCCTCTTATGTATTTCATCGAGTCCCCTTTTAGTTTGCTTTTTATAGGGCCCAATAGAAGTGTAGCTCTACTGGATCATCTCAGTGAGTCATTTTAGAGAAGATAGATGGGGTTCTTTTGTTGAACTACAGGGAACAAGTAATGGGTTAAGTTATCAAAACAAGGGAATAGGGTTAGGATGAAGACATAGATTTCGAGCATTGTGTTTACGTTATGATACTGATTGTTGTTGTGAATAGTTTTATTACTACCATAACGAAAGGAATTGCACACAGAAGATAATAGTTTATGACTGAGAAAAGTGTACTACTCCAAAAGGCTTGTTTGAGATCTATACTCAGATAAAATCTCTTTCATTAACAAAGAAAGCCCTTGTTTCAACTTTGATGTCGTTTATAGGGAAGTGATTTATTTGTAGGTTTTGTAGAACTCTGTGGTCTCACATAAACTTTGATGAGTTGGTCTTGTGTCCGGTGGCCTATAGTCCATATATTTAGGTCTCTATTGATTGGGCTTCTTCTTTTATATGGGATGTCACAGACAGAATCTGGTTTATATAGTAAAAGGGAGACAAACCCCCGTCTCAACCCCGGCAAGGCTCCCAACGTGTGAGAGTAAAAAGGGATGTCACCTTTTATTTTTGTTGGAAGGGTACTAAAGCAAGAGTCTGTTAGCATTCAGGGAGGTTTAATGTAGGCTGATGTGCAAACTCCTTCCATAAAGATATGTTTCTTCACACCTATTAGAGAGGCTTTTTGATTAGGTAGAGTGCTGTCTGGGGCACCTCATTGGATAGCTCCATACGTAACTAAGGTAATCTCCGTACTCCTTAAGGTGGTATTGATTTGTGCGACATTCTTTCGTGGATACCTTTTAGATTAGGAGATGGATTCTAGTCTTTTTTGAATTGGTTCAGAGTTGCTCTAACACCCCAACGTTCACTTAAGCACGTGGTAGGGGCAATCCATAAATGTTGAAGATAAGTAGATTTAGGCTTAGTTTGGCCATTTTGTTGCTTCTCCTTTTTTTAAAGCACAAATCAATGTTATTCATTTTATGATTCTTTCCCTTATCTATGATGAGACCTTGTTAGTGTTTTATCTTATTAGGGTGTGCTATATGCTTGTTTCAAGATATTTTCCAAATGCCATATAGCCTGTAGAAACCAAAGATTGGCATTGTTCTATCCTATAATCATCCACCTAAAAATTTGCATTGTCTATGCTATAATTGTCCACCTCATTTGGTTTGTTCTGGTATTCCGCTTTCATTAGTTACTGTTTTGAGTCGTGTTATGTCGAACTGTATGCATGTATATACATGTAGATAATATAGCTATATTGGTTAGAAATTGTAGTTAAACTTTTTAACCTTTGTGTGTTCGTTTAAATTCCAGGTGACATACATGGGCAATATGGTGATCTATTAAGGCTCTTTGAATATGGGGGGTTTCCTCCTGAAGCCAATTATTTGTTCCTAGGGGACTACGTGGACCGTGGAAAGCAGAGTTTGGAAACAATATGCCTTCTGCTTGCCTATAAAATTAAATACCCTGAGAACTTTTTCCTTTTAAGGGGGAACCATGAATGCGCTTCCATCAACCGGATATATGGGTTTTATGATGAATGTAAACGCCGGTTTAATGTGAGACTTTGGAAAACCTTTACTGAGTGTTTTAACTGTCTTCCTGTGGCAGCTCTCATAGATGATAAAATATTGTGCATGCATGGTGGCCTTTCCCCTGATCTAACAAACATGGATCAGATACGAAACTTACCTCGTCCAACTGATGTTCCAGACTCTGGTTTGCTCTGTGATTTACTCTGGTCGGATCCTAGTAGAGAAATGAAAGGTTGGGGAATGAATGATAGGGGAGTCTCGTACACCTTTGGACCTGATAAGGTCGCAGAATTTTTAATGCAGCATGATATGGACCTTGTTTGTCGTGCGCATCAGGTTATCGACATCCCTTGGTCCTCTCTTGGTTATTTCCCGGTGCCTCATGCTGTTTACTAGAACGCTTTTTTTTTTTTTTCTTCTCCAGGTAGTGGAGGATGGGTACGAATTTTTTGCTGACAGACAGCTTGTGACCATATTCTCAGCTCCCAATTATTGTGGTGAATTTGACAATGCCGGTGCAATGATGAGTGTTGATGAAAGTTTGATGTGCTCTTTCCAGATTTTGAAGCCAGCAGACAAAATACCTAGGTTCATTTGAACAAAGATGTGACTGCAGTCTCGAGTCTCCTTCAAATTTCTAAGGTCAGTATCACTACCCTGCTTTTGTTCTATTGAATTGGTAACTATGTGTTCGAACATGAAAATAAAAATGGAACAGAATTACCTGATCAGTAGCCTCTTAGAAAAATCTTGGGCCGAGTCGCGGATCTCGCTCTCTTGAAGACGTTTCGCGGCTCTGCCCAAATGTGTGCAAGCAGTTCGTACATGCGACGCCGAATCACCTCTGTCTCAATTTTTCTTGCACATCGAAAACTAGTATACTAACACCCTTTCAGATATAGTTGCTGGGTAACAGAAAATTGGAAAAAAACACTTCCTATTCTGGTTTAGAGCAGAATGAAGCTGACAACGTGGGTTACCCACCATTTTCGATGACAAAAAAGACCAAATGCTTTTGAGTTCTGACGTAAACCTTACAAAGAAACTTCGGAGTTGGCACTGAAAACATTTATTTTGATCTGAATCTATCAAACCACTTCAATCCCGAATTAGAGAAGCAAAACCACTAGCTGTTAATTGATGAAAAAATGAAGATCCTGAGCTCGAGAATGGTACTGGTATTTTTTAAGGACTAAGACCATAAAGGGGTTTTTTATTTTTTATTTTTTATTTTTTATTTTTTTTATTTAAGGATAATCAAACTTTAGAGAGAGAAAAGTCGGACACTATCAAAGAATGATCCAAACGTTTTTTTTTTTCTCTTTTTAGAACGTTGCTTTTTTAATGCTATAATAATTGGTTTAATATTGAAGCACTAAAAGTTAAGAGTTGATAAAGAACTTTTGTATCTCCCATTTGCTTTTAGTGGAATTAAAACTATTAACCCACATACAAAAGTCATTTCCATACTTTCTATAACCACATTCTTTAAGAGCAATAACATTTAATAAAATAGTATTTTATTATGAGCAGTGATCACTTTCATTAAGTTCATTTTCCTTTTGCCCTTTTTTTTTGGGTGTTCTTTTCCCTACGTTTCCTTCTAGATATGCAGATGCAATTCCTTCTGGTTGTTTACTATGTGGAAAAGAAAAACTATCAATATCGCTAGATTTCTCCACGCAATTTTAGCTTAGATGTGCTGGTACAGTTTCAACCACAAGAAAATTGAACATAAGATTCAACTATAATTTTCTTTTCATTTTCCTATCTTCTCTCAGCCAACTAATGGAGGTTAAGATATTCTACTTCAGATTAGTGTAGTGAGAGATGAACTGAAATTCTTGATAAAAATGTAATTTCTTGGAGAACATCAGTTTTTTTTTTCCCCCGCGAATGCGATGAACATGGCAGTGTTTAACGGTCTATACAGTTCAATTTGTTCTGGAATGGTGCTTACTCTACAACTGAAATTGATTTAAAGTTTCTTACTATTTCAACTTCGGATTGAACCAAACTTACCCCAATTTCTTCAGTTTGGTTTTAGGGCTGCTAGAGTTTTAAACTAACTTCAACAAAGAAGTAGATAATTGAAGTCATGATCCTCACATACGTCTAGACCACGTTCTCTGGTTTTGTAGATTTATTGGACCACCCTACCCATAATTGAACTGAGGTAGGTAGAGGTAGTAGAATCTTTGACCCATAAGGAAACAAGTTTCCAGATAAATTCTGCTTCTTTTTTTTTTTTTTTGGATGGGGGGGGGGAGGTTGGTGTGAGTGGGGTGGGGCATCCCTCAAGTTGCGTTATGTATTGTCATTGAACTGAATGTCGTGTGTTTATTTATGTCCATACAGAATATACTACTATACTAGAACTTGCAATAGCTGAGACCAGGGACTGGTTGTATCCTGCCTTCCATTTAGATTCTGAATTTTCACTTGGAAGCAGAAATCTATTAGATGATTAAGGTTGTGTTTTATGGACTTTGAAAAAAGCACAATGCTTTCCATTGGATTTGAAAGAAACCAATTGTGTGATTTTAATAGCATTGTTGGAGCCTGTTATTCTAAACACTAATTAAAATGTATAAAGTTATTAGTCTTAATTTTTCTATTGAAATAGTTACAACTTTGTTGGCATCAGTACCTTCTGTTGTCTCACCTTGTGATGATGCAACTTGTGTAGCCCACTATGATGAACAATAGGATGTTGTGATTTTGTTTTTTATAGGTTATTCGTTTATACCAATTGGTGAGAAATTTCTTTACATAACCCCTTCATTTACTGGCTACGACACTTTTGTAATGACTCCAAGGTTATAGTTCTGAGCCGAAACAAGAGATTGTGATTGGAGTTCGTTCTTTCTATTTTCTTATTTTTCTTCTTTTTGGGTTTTTGTATAGATGCGTGTGATTGTTTATGGTGGACGGGGGTATGTCTTTTAGTCCCATTTTCTTAGTCCATGATGAACTTGTTGTGTCAACAGTGAGACCTTGATGGTTTATTTTGCTAGCTGGCAATCCAATATATATCTCTTATGGAGGGGAATCCGAAACGACTACAGATGGCACGTGCATACGATATTGTAGTCTAATAACATTAGTAAAGCACATCCTCGAAGCATTTCCAAATAGTAACATCAGTCAAAGTGACTGGGCATCTCACGATTTGTTCTTGTGCATTTTATGACTTTCCTGGCATAATTTTCACTGATTTGGGTTCTCCTTTACGAATTTTGCACGACTCCTTGTCCTTGTTATATATGGTCAATTTTGGTGATTTTGACATTACCTTCTGTTGCAGAAGTCCTGTGCCTTTTGGTGAGTTGGGGTAAAGAGCTCTTGAAGACGCTGTATTCTTAGCTTCTCAGAAATTGAGATGTAAACAGTGGCATCGTTATGGTTAACCATTTAGATATTAATCTCTGTTGACATTGTGTTTTTAAGGTTGCAGTTTCAGGACTACTTGGTTTGACTGCAACTGTTTTCTGGGCCGTGACAACTGCCAAAAGTGTTTTTATCCTATTTAACTATTACTCGCTCAATATTTCTGGTGACTGTAAATACATTTGCTTTGGCACACCTGCGGTGCTCTTGTAGATTGTACACCAGCGGAAGATTCGCTTTGTTCGGAGACTATTTAATGGATTCTTCTCACTTAGTTAAGCTGTAAACTTTTTTTTTTTTTTTTTTTTTTCTTCAGCATTTGCATTTGCCTTTTGCGTAATGCCATCTCTTGGAGGGTTTTTTGCATTTGTTGAAGTTCGGAGATGTGGGTGTTTATTTATTTTTATTTTTTTGGCATGCCACTAACAGTGACCTGTTAGCCAAAGATGGCTTGAACTAAGTTAATCACATTTGCAGTTCATTTCTTGAGATAACAGACATGCATTCATCAAATTCCTAAACTCATCCTTGGTTGAATATGATATTCAGATGGAGATGTTCTTTATATGTGTGTGTGTATATATAATAATTAATAAGTACATATAGTTGCGTTAGTTTCTGCTGTGGTCGCCGGGACTAGCTTTCTTATATGCTGTTGGGGATTGCTTTAGAATGTAACTGAAGGAAACGGAAATGTAGAATGCTTTGGTCAGTAGAGGGGATTAACAACATTGGTCAAAGTAATCATGCTCTTTGCGTCAAGAACTTTCTGTTTACCTTGAGCATGAGTTAGGCTTAGTTTGGCCCCCATTTTGGTGCTTCATTTTTTTTAAAGCACAATTACATGTTAATTCATTTAGTAATTAGTTTATGAGTTTTGCAAAAATTGAACATAGGGCTTTTTTGGGAGGAGTTTTTAAAAGCTCTAGAATTGAGTTTTTAAAATCTCAATGTTGCCTTTTGGTTAGAAGATGTTTGTTTGAAGAGTCATGTGTCATTTGTACAAAATTATCAAACTTAATAATAAATTTTATAAGTTATTTTTAAAAAAGTCACGTGGGAGTCAAATTAAACCTTTGTCATTTTTTGTGGGGTCCACATCTCCGTGCATACAAGGGAAGGGGGGTCTCACGATTTGTGGGTCTGGAATGTGTGGATGTAACACAAAAGACTTATTTTCATTGGTTGCATTGTATCTCATTGTATCTTCAAAGTACCGAAAAATATCTCCATTGTATTTACTTTTGAGAGGAGGTTGGCAAAGGAAGGATAGTTAGTTACTTTAGGGTACGTATACCATGACAATTCAGTAGGGTGGTGACTGGTCTTTGCAAATATCCAAATGAGGGCTCCCTAGGTCAAAGTGACCTGATAGGTCGAAGTGGGTCCCCAATATAGACTGGCACTAAAACCTGTATTAAATTCATTTCTAGGGTCATTAATATGGATTTCGGGCAACTTCTGCTTTGATACGCTATCTTATTTGGTACAAGAAATTAGTTGAGGTTTTGTTTGCACAATGGTGGTGGTTGTCATTAGTGGATCCCAACCACTTATTTTAAAGGTCCATCACCAGATTGGGTAAGCTATTGTGAGTAGCTTTTCACATGAGAAAGCAATTTTTAGTCATTGTATTTGTATCATATGTTACAATTATAGCAGATCTTTAGTAGATATCTAAAACCATTAAAATTGCAAAGACTAGAAACTGCTTTCTCATATGAAAAGTTGTTTACTATAACCTTATCCAACCATATTTACTTTGACGATATGCATGTAGAGAGAGACCTCTCAACCTATGTGTTCATTTTCTCCCATAATAAGACATCTCTAGATCTCAGAGCTTTTCTCATGAATATGGTAATCGTCATAAATCAAAGTTCCTAGGCATGACGTTGGTTTTTCACCCATTAGTTAAACTTATCATATCGCTAAATCCGACGGATTTGATCTATTTAGCATTGTTTCCCCATCAATTTCGCTTGTCAGCATCCAAGTTCTATCTCTGACCTGGACGCTCTTCTTCAATTGCATGTGCACCCACCTTTATATTCGCACGAACTTAAGCTTAACAACCCAGCTTGATTAGTGTTTTTGGTAATTGGTTGTTTTGGCCTAGACCCCCTGAACTATGGTCGTTTTTCACTAATACCCCCTGAACTTTAAAACTGACCAGACTCACCCTTTGAACTATCCAAAAATAAACAAACTCACCCCCTGAATAAGGGGTTTTAGTGTCAACAAATGATAGTTTAGGGGGTGAGTTTGTTCAGTTTAAAACTTTAGGGGGGTGTTAGTGGAAAACGGTCATAGTTCAGGGGGTGTTACTGTAATTTACCCTTTAAAAATAATATCATATCTCCCTCATATTAGATGATTTCTCTCGTGTGACTTTCACGGGGATTTGAGTATTCGGTATGTCCTATAAGAAAATATTGGTCACAATGGGTGTACACGTCACTATTTATAACCTCTCTAATAGATTAGAAAATTACGCTTTTGTGAAGATATTTTTCCTTAGAAATATGGGGGACAGATGGACAATTTCAAAATTGTAAATGGCTTGTGATGCGTACCCTATCACCCTTACAACTATTGTAACAAATATTTATTCCTATCCTCTACAGTAATAAAGACATCACTATGTCTGTCACACAACAATGAAATAAAAGTGCAGTTTTGCTCACCTCAAAATTGCTCACCTTCATTTCCTATTATCTAATGATACTTTACACCATTAAATAATTCTCATTTAATTATGGATCCCACAACATTAGTCAATAGGAGAGGAGGGTGAACAAATATAAGCAATTTTGGGGTGAGTAAAAATGTATTCATGAAATAATTTTGTCACGACCCATCCCACTACGCGTGGAAATAGGACACGTGGCACGCCACCAAGGCTCAACCAATCAACAATATAATGATACGCAGCGGAAAAAACTTTAAAACAACCTTGGGTATTTAAAACTTAGGGAACATTACCCTCTGAGTTTATAAAAAATTCATTGAAAAACGGAGTTACAAAAAGTTTTGTTCAATCAAAAGTGTTCACAAGAGTCCATTCCAAAATACAGAGGTTCAGTCGACTGCCCAGTCGACTGTACTAGGGTCCAGTCGACTATGTCTGGCAGAAACTAAAACCCTAAATCCTCAACAGAGGTCCAGTCGACTTCCCAGTCGACTGGGTTAAGCAGAACCCAAAATGCAACTTACTCAAAAGAGGTCCAGTCGACTGATATAGGGACTCAGTCGACTGCTTTTCCATCAATAGAAGCAGTAGCCAAAAATCTACAGTGTTCAGTCGACTGACAAAGGGTCCAGTCGACTGCTTCTCTTACTATTCACTTTCAGTGTCTCAAATACACGGAATCCAGTCAACTGGTCCTGGGTCCAGTCGACTGCTCCCCTGCTGGCAGCCCTGTGTTGAAAATTAACAACTCATGCTTCTCAATACCAACAACAATCACAACCATAACTGATTTCCAACATATTAAAACACAATTACAGACGTTCAATTACAAGATTACAATACTGCGAAACTAATCCATGTTTATATTACATCATATTACAATATTCAAATCCTTACACAAGTTTAGGATTTAAAACAAAACATATACAAGTGTGATTTCCCCTGCGTTCATCGGCCTCACTCATCGCGCTTCTTCTTATCTTTCTTCTTACCTGCAATGGAGTACATCTCCACTGCTCCGCTATATGCTGAGCGTACAATTCTAAATGTATGCTTATATGGCAATTCATGGTTTAAGCATCTAAAACACATAGAAATAGTCTCTAGGGTGAGTGGTACGCATTCATCCGGTCGATGCCGTAGGAAGCCCACCTCTCCCACGCATCTCGTACACTGGTCGGGCCTTCCTCCATACCAGGTACTGTGTACTGGTTGGGCCCACCTCCAATCCAGACACAACCACAATTCCAATTTCATTCAATCACAATCACAATCCTCAAGGTTTGAGGAGCTTACCCCGGATGAATTTGCACCAAACTCCCCTTTGACCCAAGTAGACACATAACATGCTCACTTAAACAGTTATACGTGCTTTTTATATGATTTCACGTGCATAATTAACGGGCCTAACTAATACATGAATTTCGCCCGGATCCAAGAATATCAAAGTTGATGTTCAAAACATGAAAATCCATATATTTCATAGATCTAGAATTCATACCTCGTGTAAATCTCTTCAAACTTTGAAGGATCGTCTAGGGGGCTAAATAATCGTCGGATTTCAATTTATACGCGATTCCTACAAGTTTTACCTGATTTTTCCCCAAAAGTCTAGAATTAATATTTTTACAAAAATTGGCCAAACATGACCTAAGTGGTATTAAAACGTAGATCTTACCTCCACGAGTTCAAATCTGAAATCTGGAGAAAATCTGACGGACGAACGGTCGTCGATCGGCGTCGCAAAGTCCGTTGGCTCCAAATCTCCCTTCTCTCTCCTCTCTCTAGATATTTGGCAAGTGTTTGGATGAGATTGAAATCTCATCCCAATCTATATATAGGCAAACTTTCGGAGAATTACGTTTACCTCCCCGCAAGTTTCTCAAAACTTCTTATTAATCCATGAAACTTCGCACACGTCCATTTTATGCCTTTACGAGTGAAAATTATAAATTCCAAAAGTTTTCGACTAAGTTTCGTTTGGGTCCAAAATAATGTCCGAAAACTATATTCTGTGGAATCTCTACACAACCTACCTTTTTAATTAACGTGTCACTCACGTTCTCACCACAGTTCTCAAAATGATATAACAATATCGAAGATTACCAGAATTATACTACACAGGTATAATTATTATTCACAGAAATACCAGATAATGTCAAATAACATTTAAATCATATAAATGTCATTTACTAGTGCCAATGAAAATCTCAATTACCAATTTCCTCGTGTCCTTACTGACACTTCACCGTTGACCCACAGTCAACCTCAACTCAATATTAATAAACATTAATATTTCAAAATATCAAATGATGCATTCTAAAAAAAAAGACGTAACTCTCCCCTCCAAAAAGGAAGTTTGTCCCCAAACTTTACCTCATGCGTCGAATAAGTATGGATACTCATTCCTCATGTCTTCCTCATTTTCCCACGTAGCCTCTTCCACCGTATGACTACGCCATAGCACTTTCACCATTGGATTAGTCTTGGTTCTCAAAACTTGTTCTTTGCGATCCAAAATCTCTACAGAATGTTCCACATAAGTCAAATCTCCCTGAATCTGTAGTAGTTCAGGTACAATGATCTTACTCGTATCGGTCATACAACGTCTCAACATAGATACGTGAAACACATTGTGCACATGTTCCAACTCTGGCGACAATGCCAATCGGTAAACTACTGGACCTACTCTCTCTAGGATCTCAAAAGGTCCTATAAATCTTGGATTGAGCTTTCCCCTCTTTCCAAATCGTACAATGCCTTTTGAAGGCGATACTCGCAAATATACTAAATCTCCCACTTCAAAATTCATCGGTCGTCGTTTCGAGTCGGCATAACTCTTATATCGGCTCTGAGCTACCTTAAGTCGCTCTTGAATCAACTTTACCTTCTCAGTAGTCACCTGTATTAACTCAGGTCCTAGTAACTTCCTTTCTCCAACCTCGGTCCAACAAACCGGTGATCGACACTTACGGCCATACAGAGCTTCATATGGTGCCATACCAATACTTGACTGAAATCCTTTGTTATAAGCAAATTCAATTAATGGTAGATGTTTCTCCCAATCGCTCCCAAAATCTAATACACAAAGTCTCAACATATCCTCTAGCGTCTGAATCATGCGCTCTGACTGTCCATCGGTCTGAGGATGAAATGCAGTACTAAAACTTAACTTCGTACCCATAGCCTTCTGTAAACTTCCCCAAAACCTTGACGAAAAACTACTATCACGATCTGATATAATCACTGCTGGGACTCCATGTAATCTTACAATCTCTTTCACATACAATTCCGCTAATGTGGACGGTTTAGTCGTCTTGATCGGTAGAAAATGAGCTGACTTGGTTAATCGGTCAACTATAACCCAAATCTTATCATTCTTATTGATTGATCGTGGAAATCCTAAAACAAAATCCATCGTGATCTCGTCCCACTTCCATTCCGACACTAGCAAAGGTTGTAGTAACCCCGCGGGTACTTGTCTATCTGCTTTGACTTGCTGACATGCCGAACATTCAGAAACGTATTTAGCAACTTCGCATTTCATACCCTTCCACCAGAAGTTTTCTCTCAAGTTTCTGTACATCTTATTACTTCCCGGGTGTACTGAATATTTCGTACTATGAGCTTCCTCCAAAAGTCGTGCTTTTAGGTCTTTCACATTCGGTACACGTAATCAGTTCTCCAACTTCAGAATTCCTTGTTCTAATGCCAAACCAGGTCGCTTTCCCAAAGGTATCTCATCTCTCATTTTGCACAAATAGACATCCTTAAATTGTTCCTTCTTGATCTCATCAATAATATCTGGGTGTGCAATGATCGCCATCAGTAAACTACCACTAGTCTCTGGAATTACATCCAACTCTAATCGTTCCATCTCCTTTACCAATTCTTTTTGTTGTGTTAGCTCATCGGCTAAATTCCTCGGCGTCTTCCGGCTTAATGCATCGGCTACTACATTCGCCTTCCCCGGATGGTACTCAATCGAAAGATCGTAATCCTTCATCAATTCCAACCATCTTCATTGTCTCATATTCAAGTCCCGTTGGGTGAAAATATATTTCAAACTCTTGTGGTCCGTGAATATCTCAAACTTTTCTCCGTACAAGTAATGTCTCCAAATTTTTAAAGCATGAATTACCGCGGCTAATTCAAGATCATGGGTCGGATAGTTAACCTCATGTGTCTTTAATTGCCTAGAAGCATAAGCAATTACTTTACCACCTTGCATCAACACGCATCCCAACCCTTGATGCGACGCATCACTATAGATCACAAACCCCTCGGTTCCGGATGGTATTGTCAGAATAGGTGCTCTCGTCAGTCGTGCTTTCAATTCTTGGAAACTGTCTTCACATTCCTGACTCCATTCAAATGTAACACCCTTTCTCATTAACTTTGTCATTGGCAATGAAATCTTTGAGAAATGTTCAATAAAACGGCGGTAGTATCCCGCTAATCCCAAGAAACTTCGAATTTCAGATACGGATGTCGGCCTCTGCCAATTAGATACAACTTCTACTTTGTAAGGATCAATTGATACTCCATTCTTATCAATCACGTGACCAAGAAAAGTAATGCTAGATAACCAAAATTCACATTTCTTAAGTTTTCCAAATAGTTGTTTCTCTCGCAATCTCTGAAGTATCAACCTCAAGTGATTCTCGTGTTCTATCTCACTTGGCGAATAAACAAGGATATCGTCAATGAATACAATCACAAAGTGATCCAAATAATCTTTGAATACTCGATTCATAAGATCCATGAACGCAGCTGGTGCATTGGTAACTCCAAATGGCATAACTAAGAACTCATAGTGTCCATAACGCGTTCTAAAAGCTGTTTTCTCAAAATCTTCGGCCTTCACTTTCAATTGATGATAACCCGATCTCAGGTCTATCTTGGAGAACACTTGTGCCCCACAAAGTTGATCAAATAAGTCATCAATTCTGGGTAATGGGTACTTGTTCTTAATCGTTAACTTGTTCAGTTCCCGGTAATCAACACACATTCTCATCGAACCATCTTTCTTCTTTACAAACAACACTGGAGCTCCCCACGGTGAAATACTAGGTCGAATGAAACCTTTGTCAAGTAACTCTTGTAGTTGAACTTTCAGTTCCCTTAGCTCTACTGGTGCCATCCTATACGGTGCTTTGGATACCGGCCTTGAGTCTGGTATAACCTCAATAGTGAATTCCACCTCTCTCTCAATAAGAACATCTGGTAGGTCATCGGGAAATACATCTGAATATTCTCGCACTATCGGAATATCCTCTACTATAGATTCGGTCGTTGAGACATCAGTCACTGAACATAGGAATCCTTGACATCCCTTTTTCAATAACTTTCCCACTCGGATAGCTGAAATCAAGTATGGCGGCGGTGTAACCCTACTCCCTTGAAAACAAAAGTTCCCATGTATCGGTGATCGAAAATTAACCTCTTTTCGTTCACAGTCTATTGTGGCTTGGTTAAGAGCTAACCAATCCATTCCCAGTATTACATCGAAATGGTTCACCACAATCGGTATAAGGTCTACGGTCATCAACTTCTCACCTAGCTTGATCTCACAGTTCTTATATACAGTAGACGTCGTTATCGATTTACTAAGTGGCACAGCAATAGACAATTCATATCCTAACGGTGCCGATTTAACATTCAAATGTTCAACAAAAGCATGCGATACAAATGAATGCGTAGATCCCAAGTCGACAAGTATGCGTGCTAAGTGCGAACATACAAGCACCATACCTGAGACCACTGTATCAGTAGCAGCCACGTCTCCAGGGTTCATCTGGAATGATCTTCCCTGAGGTTGCTCTGTCCTTTGTCCTCCGTCACTAGACTGCTTAGGCTTTGAACCACTAGAAGCCATAGAACTTGCCCCTTGTTGAGAATGCTTCTTTGGGCAATCCTTCGCTCGGTGTCCCAAGGTACCACAATCAAAGCACTTGAGTTGCGGGTAGATCGCAGAACTTACACTATTTCCCCCTGTAGATCTGTTCTGAAAGTTGGTCAGAAAACATCGATCGGTGTGTGGTCGGTTGCAAAGTGAACACAACGGTATGTTACTGGGTGTTCTCCTGGAATCATTAAAACCAGAACTAGAGCCTCGTGAAAATGATTTCTTAAAAGATCCCCCCTGACTTCGATCACGACCCTCATGACTTCGCTTTCATTGGTAATTTTGTCTCGATCTCTCTATTCCACTTTCGGCTACAAGCGCCGTCTGCTGTACTGCTGCAACAATTGAATGCTCATAGGTCTCTACTCTCAACCGGATATTATCCCTTAAACCCTCTTCAAATTTTCTTGCCCTATCTTCCTTTTCGGGCACAGAACCCTTACCAAACCTCAACAACGCGTTATACTTGGAAGTATATTCAGTTACAGTCATATCTCCCTACTTCAGGTTATCAAATTCTCGCTTCTTCGCATTATAGGCGGATCGTGGAAAGAATCGGCGATTGAATTCTGCCTTAAACCCTTCCCAAGTAATCGGTGCTCCTTGATCTAGGACATTCACCCACCAGTTCTGCGCTTCTCCCCTCAGCACATCACTTGCATTTTCAATCTTCTCCCCATCTGTCATCGAAATAGATCGGAAAATTCGCTCCATGTCCATTACCCAATGTTCTGCTAACGTTGGATCAGGTGTTCCATGAAATTCCATCGGTTTCTTTCGAGCGAATTGTTCGGATATTGATCTCATACCTCTAGTTTCGGGTGCATGCACTACAGTTATTGGTTCCACTTCGATGTGGGGTGTGGGAGGCAGTCGCTCCGCTATATCCTTTATCATTTCCCCCATATTCCCCATCATTGCTGCCATTTCATTCATTCGTCGGGTATGGGGTGATAACTCTCGGTCATCCATGATTACAATCCTGTAGTTCTCAATGCATAAACGCTATGCATGTACAACAATAACAATATCATGTATGTGAACCAACATCCATATGCATCAAATATCTCTAATATGTATGGATGCAATTGATAACATGTGGCAATTCACTCAACACTCCACTCGTCGTCGAACGTTCCCAAAGTTTTGTTACCTATAGCTCTGATACCAATAAATGTCACGACCCATCCCACTACGCGTGGAAATAGGACACGTGGCACGCCACCAAGGCTCAACCAATCAACAATATAATGATACGCAGCGGAAAGAACTTTAAAACAACCTTGGGTATTTAAAACTTAGGGAACATTACCCTCTGAGTTTATAAAAAATCCATTGAAAAACGGAGTTACAAAAAATTTTGTTCAATCAAAAGTGTTCACAAGAGTCCATTCCAAAATACAAAGGTTCAGTCGACTGCCCAGTCGACTGTACTAGGGTCCAGTCGACTGTGTCTGGCAGAAACTAAAACCCTAAATCCTCAACAGAGGTCCAGTCGACTTCCCAGTCGACTGGGTTAAGCAGAACCCAAAATGCAACTTACTCAAAAGGGGTCCAGTCGACTGATATAGGGACTCAGTCGACTGCTTTTCCATCAATAGAAGCAGTAGCCAAAAATCTACAGTGTTCAGTCGACTGACAAAGGGTCCAGTCGACTGCTTCCCTTACTATTCACTTTCAGTGTCACAAATACACGGAATCCAGTAGACTGGTCCTGGGTCCAGTCGACTGCTCCCCTGCTAGCAGCCCTGTGTTGAAAATTAACAATTCATGCTTCTCAATACCAACAACAATCACAACCATAACTGATTTTCAACATATTAAAACACAATTACAGACGTTCAATTACAAGATTACAATACTGCGAAACTAATCCATGTTTATATTACATCATATTACAATATTCAAATCCTTACACAAGTTTAGGATTTAAAACAAAACATATACAAGTGTGATTTCCCCGGCGTTCATCGGCCTCACTCATCGCGCTTCTTCTTATCTTTCTTCTTACCTCCAATGGAGTACATCTCCACTGCTCTGCTATATGCTGAGTGTACAATTCTAAATGTATGCTTATATGGCAATTCATGGTTTAAGCATCTAAAACACATAGAAATAGTCTCTAGGGTGAGTGGTATGCATTCATCCGGTCGATGCTGTAGGAGGCCCACCTCTCCCACGCATCTCGTACACTGGTTGGGCCTTCCTCCATACCAGGTACCGTGTACTGGTTGGGCCCACCTCCAATCCAGACATAACCACAATTCCAATTTCATTCAATCACAATCACAATCCTCAAGGTTCGAGGAGCTTACCCCGGATGAATTTGCACCAAACTCCCCTTTGACCCAAGTAGACACATAACATGCTCACTTAAACAGTTATACGTGCTTTTTTATATAATTTCACGTGCATAATTAACGGGCCTAACTAATACATGAATTTCGCCCCGGATCCAAGAATATCAAAGTTGATGTTCAAAACATGAAAATCCATATATTTCATAGATCTAGAATTCATACCTCGTGTAAATCTCTTCAAACTTTGAAGGATCGTCTAGGGGGCTAAATAATCGTCGGATTTCAATTTATACGCGATTCCTACAAGTTTTACCTGATTTTTCCCCAAAAGTCTAGAATTAATATTTTTACAAAAATTGGCCAAACATGACCTAAGTGGTATCAAAACGTAGATCTTACCTCCACGAGTTCAAATCTGAAATCTGGAGAAAATCTGACGGACGAACGGTCGTCGATCGGCGTCGCAAAGTCCGTTGGCTCCAAATCTCCCTTCTCTCTCCTCTCTCTAGATATTTGGCAAGTGTTTGGATGAGATTGAAATCTCATCCCAATCTATATATAGGCAAACTTTCGGAGAATTACGTTTACCTCCCCGCAAGTTTCTCAAAACTTCTCATTAATCCATGAAACTTCGCACACGTCCATTTTATGCCTTTACGAGTGAAAATTATAAATTCCAAAAGTTTTCGACTAAGTTTCGTTTGGGTCCAAAATAATGTCCGAAAACTATATTCTGTGGAATCTCTACACAACCTACCTTTTTAATTAACGTGTCACTCACGTTCTCACCACAGTTCTCAAAATGATATAACAATATCGAAGATTACCAGAATTATACTACACAGGTATAATTACTATTCACAGAAATACCAGATAATGTCAAATAACATTTAAATCATATAAATGTCATTTACTCGTGCCAATGAAAATCTCAATTACCAATTTCCTCGTGTCTTTACTGACACTTCACCGTTAACCCATAGTCAACCTCAACTCAATATTAATAAACATTAATATTTCAAAATATCAAATGATGCATTCTAAAAAAAAAAACGTAAATTTCTAGAACGGGTGTGACAAATTTCTCTACATATTAGGGATTATTTAGTTAGAGTTGACAATTAGTCTCCAATGTGTACATTAAGGAATGAGTAAACATTGGGACATCCAAAGACACAATTTAAAAGATGTGTCTACATTTCTCATGTGATGTCACTGGATCCCACAGTGACACAGGAGAGAGATAGACACATCTGTTAGATTGTGTCCAAAAAATTGTGTATTTGGGTATGTCTCAAGTATTACCCATTAAATAATTAGAATATTAGTGGTAAATACCTCAAATTGAATAGTCTAACTCTATAGCCCACCCCGTCTTTTATTTTCCCCAAAACTCCTTTATTGGTACAACTGAACCACCTTAACTCCTTTGACCTAATTAATTGACTAATACATGGACCGAAATACCCCTACACTATCATGTAGAGTTAGAAATTGGAATGCAGAGAGAGAGAGAGAGAGAGGAAGAAATGGGTCTGTGGTCAACATTTGCCACCACCGCAGCCATCACCGATGACGGAGACCACCACCATCTCCGACCAATTGTGTGTGTCCGACGTCAGTGAATCGACTTCTGCTTTCGCATCTCCGGCGGTGACCATCGCCGAACTTTGCCGCCGATGCACCTCCAGCCACCACCATCGCCCAATCGCCACCGACCACTGTCTCACCTATGATCTGTGTTCATCTCGATGTTCGAATGCCTCTGATTTGATTAAAAAAAAAGTTCTAGATTTTCAGTGGAATTGTAAGATGATTTGAAGATTAGTAAAATGAAATAGCAGTTAAGGATCGGCATCGAAGAGATCAGGGGTTTCGAAGTGAATGGCAGATCAATGCTTCAGTAAAAAGCATTGATTTTTCTTTTTCTTTTTCTTTCTAGATTTGGCAGTTTGTTTAATGCTTCAGTAAAAAAAAAATTTAGAGTTATTTGCGTTCTGGAATGGAAGTGAAGCCATTGTTTGACTTGGAGATTTGAAGTTACACACCTAGTTGGTTTTTGATGGCCCACTCTTGCTGTACACATGATTTGCATTGAATTAAATGGGATATGATCATACGTGAAGGTCATGATGAATGGTTCCATGCTTCCATTTTTTTTTTCCAATCTATTTCAGGTATGAACCATCATTGGGCATTTTGACGCCTCTTTATCATTGTGTTTATGTTTAGACAAACTGGGTATGTGAAATTAAATCTAGGTATGTGAAATTTCACATAACTTGTTTTGAGAAATTCTATCTCACAGTCTGGTTATGTGAAATTTCACATAACTAGTTTTGAGAACTTTATAGTTACGTGAAATTTCACATAATATTTATGAGAAATTTAAAATTTTACAGGCTTTATTTACGCGAATTTCACATAATTAGTTCTTAGAAATTTATAGCTATGTGAAATTTTTGTTTAACAAATTTTACTTTTAATCAGTTTGTGAAATTTCACATGACTTTTTGTGTTGGCAAGTTATGTGTAATTTCACCTAACTTTTTATTTTCACAAATTTCACATAGTTAGTTGTGTGAAATACGTGAAATTTCATATGACTTTTTTTTTCACAAATTTCATATAGATAGTTGTATGAAATTTCATATGACCTTTTTCTTTTCACAAATTTCACGTAATCAGTTATATGAAATTTCACATGACTTTTTCTGTTAGTAAGTTATGTGCAATTTTACATAACTTTTTATTTTCCCAAATTTCACATAGCTAGTTATGCGAAATTTCATATGACCTTTTCTTTTCACAAATTTCACATAGAAAGTTGTCTGAAACTTCACATAACTTTTTTCTTTTCACACATTTTACATAGCTAGTTCCGTGAAATTTCACACAACTTTTTTAAGGTTGTGTGAAATTTCAGAAAACTTTTTTTTTTTCCAGAATTTTATAGCGACAATGGTACTTGTTTGATAGATCTCGTCGAATAGATTCTAAAAATATAAATTTTGCAAAAAAATAATTTATAGATTGAAAGTTATGGATTTTTAAAGTTTGAAAAAAAAAAAAAAACAAAACAACTTTGGTCTGAGTGACTACATATAATAAAAGTTAATTGAAGAATTCAGTTGCAAATGAGAGTATGCAAATGAGAGTGTACTAGAGATTAGGAACGAAGAATACCGAATAGTCGAATACGTCACTGTGCACGTGATGGGCAATTTTGTCCCAAGAAATTTCAATTGACCTTCCTCTTAAATGATTTTGCGCGTGGAGTTGGCACAAAAAAAATACAATATTTAGGATTTTACACTAATTATCCCTTAAATAATTTACAAGCAACAAGTTAATCAATTAATATAGGTTGTCAATATTGTCAAAGTTATAGTGGATATTGTCAAAACCAATTGGCCATGTGTCAAACCGAGACTTGTACACATCATTATTATTGATTTGACAATAGTGGTGGTCTTAAAATGAGAATAATGCTGCTTTTTAAATTTTTATTCTAAAAGTGCTTCTCAAATGATTTGGTAGTGTGACCAAGTAAATAAATTTCAATCAAAATTATTAAAAAAATACTTTTGATATAAAATTTGTGAAGTATAGCATTAATATTAAAATAAACTACTATCCCCCAGAATTATTTTTTATTTTTTATTTTTTTAAAAATTCTATATAAACCCTACACTCGGCGCACTTGCCATACTCAGTAGCTCCCCCCACTAGAGTGAAACACCATCTGAGAGCTCTTATACTAGGTTAGAATGAATGTAACCCATTTGGGTCTCCTCATTTTGCTGGTGGTACTGGTGGCAACACAGACCACCACCACTTCATCAGCTGCCGATGCCGGATATTTCGAGAGTCACCTCTTTGATGTTCCCTATCTGAAACCTTATCCTCCGCCATCTCCCAACTACCCACCACCCTCTCATGGCTATCCTCCACCATCACACGGCCACCCACCACCGTCTCATGTCTATCCTCCGCCTTCCCACGGCCACCCACCACCCTATCAAGGCGAGCACCACCCGCCCCCGCACGGTTACCCACCACCCTCTAGCGGCTACCCGCCCCCCTCTGGTGGGTACCCACCACCCTACGGCCACCAGCACCCTCCACCAAGTCACGTGAGTCCTCCACCCTCTGGTAGGTACCCACCATCCTATGGCCACCACCACCCTCCACCTAGTCACGTGACTCCTCCACCCTCTGGTGGGTACCCACCACCCTATGGCCACCACCACCCTCCACCTAGTCACCTGACTCCTCCACCCTCTGGAGGCTACCCACCATCCTATGGCCACCAGCACCCTCCACCTAGTCACGTGACTCCTCCACCCTCTGGAGGCTACCCACCATCCTATGGCCACCAGCACCCTCCACCTAGTCACGTGACTCCACCACCCTCTCGTGGCCACCCACCACCCTATAGCCACCAGCACCCGCCACCGAGTCACGTGACTCCTCCACCCTCTCGTGGCCACCCACCACCCTATGGCCACCACCACCCTCCACCGAGTTACCAGCAGACTCCGCCGCCTTCTCAAGGGTACCCACCACCCTATCACCACCACCACCACCACCACCACCACCACCCTCCACCAAGTCACAAGACTCCGCCGCCCTCTCATGGTTATCCAACACCCTCACACGGCCAGCCGCCACCATCTCAAGAATATCCACCGGCCTCTCCTCCAAAACATGAGAATCCGAAGCCACCAACTGCCTATCTTCCACTCCCGCCACTAAGACACGGCCCAAAACACAGGCCGCCGCCGCCGCCAATTCTACATTTCGTACCGAGCAGCCCGTTAAGGGACCTACCGCCGCCGCCACCATCACCGTACCAGAAATCGCAGCCGCCGTATGCTAATCCACCACCATACACTTTCGGCCATAACTAAGTTTAGCAATTAATGGAGAATAATATTCTGGTGTGATGTAGTGCGTACATTCACTTGCTTTCGCTATATATATATATATGTGTGTGTGTGTGTGTGTGTGTGTGTGTTTGGGCTAAGTAATGACTTTTGTAGTCGAACTTACGTTTGCTTGATTGTTTTGCAAGTGTTCAAATCTAAATGTCCATGAACATCAATAAATTATTATGCATGCATGTGTAAGGCCCTGCTTGTAGTTTCTCGATCACAGCTTTTTTTTTTTGGGACAAATAATGGAATTAAAAGATTAAGAGGTGAACAGATCAGTTACTACCCCAACTAAGAACTCCCATTGCTTGATCATAAGCCCACACCAAACATCCGAGAAAAACAAACCCAAACCAGAAATTTTTTGTCCTTTCTGATTAATAATTTAATTTATTCAGCGTCCAACCAAATTAAATACAGTGTGTGATTCTCTGTGGGTATGTTGAGAGAGCGAGAGAGAGAGAATCATATTTAATTTTCTAATAAATGCATCAACCTAACTTTTGTTTGAATAACTTGAACTCGACTCACATTTAATTTCCTAATAAATGTTTATCAACCGAACTTTTGGTTGAATCAGTACTTGAACTCCATAACAGAGTTGGAGAAGTATCCAGTGTCCCACTTAGATACTAATGCGTAGCCTTACCCAACAAGTATGTTCCATAGTTAAGGGCGGAACTAGGAACACAAATTTTCGTATGGAAAAGACATAATGCTTCCAAGTGATCGTTAGTCGGGTTATTTTGAGAGTTGAGATGTTAGTGTTTGGGCTTTGGAGTAATGTTTGGGGGTACAAACACTTTACAAACACTGTATATCTCTCCCGAGTGATATTGAGAGGTCCGGTAATTTCAGTAAATTCCATAGTGTCACATGAGAGAGATATAGAGGCTGTTTGTCATTGTTTATTTGTCCATTTTAAGCAGTTCTGGTAGCCCAAATTGCTCATTGATCTGTTTGTTTCAGCAAAAATATAAGCAGATTTGGTCCAAAAAGCAGTTTGACAATAAACGGGGGGTGTTTTTCAAAATTATCTCTATATTTGATCAATTCACAGCATATTAACCAAACACCCAAATCATATAAGCAGTTCTACTTTTAAGCAGTTCTACTAACCACGATCTAAATCACATAATCATAAGCACAGACAAACAGGCTGATAGACTTATAGTGTTTCTGTAAAGTCTTTGTGTACCGTAAATTGTTTTTCCTAGCATTGTTGTGATTGTAATCCTTTCCTTCAACCTCTATGAAGTTTTATTCATGGGTGCATATTATTATTGTAAACATCTCATTTTGCCAACCCATTTATCAAATAGAATAAAAAGAAAATTGCCAAAAAAAATTTGAAAAAAAAAATTGCAAATAAGTTTTAAAAGTCAAAGTCATAATTGTTGTAAATTTTGGACTTAATGTGGACTTAATGTGGGTCATTTAAATCATCATTTTTGGCCACAAAAGATACGTCCAAAACTATTTTAAAATAAAGTATTCGTCAATACATACAAGCAGTTTTTTTAATCATCCCCAAACGGACACTGAATGCAAAATGATATCACAAGTCAAAATATTAGTATCTAACAACTGCAATGTACTATCATCTAACCCAATTGAATCAAATCTCCTACACTACCACACGCATAGATTTTGGTTCCCAAGAAAAAATCAATCCCCTGAATCCACTGTTTCTCCAACATCCCCACAATCTAAAGCACAAGCCCAAGTCATTGATATACCCACACTCACACTCAATCCAGGGATTGGGATGTTTGCTTTTCCTAAATTCCTCTTACCCATCAAATCACCCATTCAAGCACCCTATCCCACTTGATAATTGCCAATTGGTACTGTCCGTATAAGCATATCCGAGGCAGCTCATTTGGGAGAGGAGATCAGCCGCATCATCCTTCTATCTCCTTAAGAGGCCAAAACTCTCATTCTCTCTCTCTCTCTCTGCCACACAAACCATCATTCACCACCACCTTAGCCCCCTATCGCATCAAGCACCACCGGCCTTGGGCAGCACCACCGCCATATATTCACCACCACCGTTTGGCCACTCTTTTGCAGGTGACATCTTTCCTCCCTCTCCCTCTGTCTTTACATATACATAAATATACTCACATGCTCATGATACGCGAGTACACACACATGCAGTACATTACCATGTAGTAATGTAGCATATCTAAAAAAATGTAAAAAGTAAGAAAAAATATGTGAGCCGTGTGTGTATATGGTATATACTACATCATCATGTCTTTACTCTATGCATGTGGGTAGAGAAACCTTCATGGGTATGTGATTAAAAAAAGGAGTTTAAATGAAAGCTAAAAGTGGGAAAATGTGTACGTATGTACACAATCCAGAAATGCTACGCAGACTCGAGATTCCACACTAAATTCCACATTAGGTCTTTCTTAGCAATTGTTAAAAATTTGTGGACTCACAAACACAAAACAACTCCCTCAAAAGTGAAATTTGGAAACAAATGTCAAAAATCCCCAAATTGCAAAACCTGCAAGCCCTAGCCAAACCCTGACTCCACCCACAGCGGCGCTAGCCTCCACCACCGGCGGCTTTCTCTCTCTCTCGCCGGCGTTTTACCTCAGGTACTATCTCTTTCTCTCTCTCGCTCTCTCTCACCTTTCTCTTGCTCTCTCTCTCGCCCTCTCTCTCACTGTATATATCACAGTGTATATATCTTTCATCATTGATATACCTGATTATATATCAACCGGTTAAGATATGGATAGGCGTAAGAAGCCAGGCCAAAAGGCTCGCTATGGGCCCATTACTTTGATAAATAGTGTATTGCCCCGCCCACCCGTTGGGCCTAACGTGACATATGATGGATAAAGAGGAGGCCCTAAAACTAATGACGTCATTGATTTACAACCAACAAGAACCCACTAAACCACGAGATGAAGAGTGGCTTACGTGGAGGAGGGTATTGGGCCAATGTGGAAAGAAGGGTGGTGAAAAAGTATAAAATCCAAGAGGAGAACATGGAGAGAGGTACTTCATTTTTCATTCGCATAATTCCTTTACAGTGAGTGGAAAAAAATAACTAACTTAAGCATCGGAGGAGGCTTCGGGTGAATAACCCCCCGGTAGCCTTTCTTGTTGTTTTTGTTGTGTTTAAGGGTATTTACATTTGGCTGGACTCCAACAATTTTTGGAAGAAATTGGGTAACATCAGTTGGCGTCGTCTGTGGGAACGACAAATTTTAGTTCTCGCCTTTTGTTAAAATTGGCACTCGTCAGAACTTCATGGAAGAAAACAGCTCGCCTCTTGAGAGAGTTGGGCAGAGAGAGACCAAGAACCTGGAGGATCCTGGCGTTCAAGTAACTGATTATACTAGTGAAAGTCAGACGATGCCCATCCAAATGGAGGCTATGATGCAACAGATCAAGTCTCTTACCGAAACAGTTGAAGTATTGATGAAACAATAGGCTAACCAGACATCGGTCCATAAGGAATCGAAAGGTAATGATCCCGGTCAAAAAGATCAGTACATGCAGCAAAGTACTGACCCACCAGTTCATAGAAATGCAAGAGGAGTGAAAGAAGATGTGGCGGAGTCAGACCTGAGGAGCGAAGCGCTGCATGGAAAGAATCAGGAGTGGAGAATTATCTTGGGGCTTACAGAGTCCCCCTTTTCTGAGCAGATCACGGCCGAGCGGTTACCAAAGAAGATCATCCTGCCAAAAGTGGAACCTTATGATGGGAAGGCTGACCCTGCAGAGCATTTATGTCATTACCAACATGCCATGACTTTGTATGATTGCATAAGGCACTCTTGTGCAGGGTATTCTCGAACACTCTCACGGGAGTAGCCTTATCGTGGTTCAGATGTTTGTCTCCAAAGTTAATCAGTTCGTTTGCTGTACTGGCAACAAAGTTCGTCAATCGGTTTATCATGAGCCAAAAACTGAAGAAGGGGCAGGATCATATTATGACTATCAAACAATCAAAGGGAGAGTTATTAAGGGATTATATAACAAGATTCAATGCTGAACTCGTCAATGTCGATGGGTGTGAAGGAGGTTTTGCTACCGCTGTGTTAAGGGCAGGTCTTCAGCCTGGTTTATTTTGGAAATTCATCACGAAGAGACCACCTCTGGATAACGCTGATCTATTAACAAGGGCTTAGAAATACATAACTTTAGAGGATATGGATTCAGCTCATCAAGATTGTAAGCCTTTGGCTTAAACGAGAGGGAGTTCCAGAGGAGTGAAGGAAGATACGAGAAAGGGAAGATCGCCAGATCGCTCAAATAAGAGAACAGCCCGCAGTAGAGATAGATCCCCGAGCTCCAATCATTACACGCCTTTGAATGCATCTCTATCTCAGATCTTGTGATAGGCTAGGGGTAAAGAACAACTAAATTGGCCGGGAAAGTTGAAGTGCGAACCGGGAAATCAAGATCGAAATAGGGTTTGTGATTTTCATAAGGATCACGGTCACACTACGGATGAGTGCCGAATTCTAAAAAGGAAAATGGAGGAGTTGATCCGAAGAGGCCACCTCAGGGAATACATAAGGAAAAATGACAGAACTGAGGCCAGAGATCGGCTAAACAAAGATCAGACAAAAGATAAGTCAGATCAACGTCAAGCGGATCAACCTCCTTGACCTAATGTTATTTACACCATTCATGGCTGGACCAGAGATTCTGGATATTCGAACCGAGCAAGGAAAAGTTTCTCTCGAGAAGTCAAGTGGGGACCGACGCGAGTTCTCATTGTGGATCAAAGGTTAATAACCCCGACCCCAGTTATAACCTTCGGGGATGAAGATTTGGTTGGAGTGCATGTCCCTCATGCAGATGCCCTGGTGGTAACTCTATCTATTGCACACTACGATGTAAGAAGGATCCTTATTGATAATGGAAGTAACATCAATGTCATTTTCTTACACGCTCTGGAGAAAATGGACATTGACCTCGGGCAGATGAGGGGGTCAACTGGGAAGATCACTGCATTTAGCGGAGAAGTCGTAGAGCCAATGGGTGAGATTAGATTGCCCATCACCATTGGAAAGGCTACCAATTACATATCTGGAGTGGATGAATTCTCAGTGATAAATGCACCGTCACCTTATAATGCCATCATGGGGCGTCAGTGGCCCCACGATGTTAAAATCATACCATCATCCTATCACCAGTGCATGAAGTTGGTTCTCAGAGGTGAAGTGCTATCTATCAGAGGCGATCCGAAAGTTTCAAGGGAATGCCACGCATCTTCATCCAAATGTGTTAGGGGAAAATAGCAATTACAGCACCCAGCAGGCCAAGCAAGACCAGGACACATGGATGATGACTCTGACCTGGTGCCACCGGGAATTCGAGATGATCGACCTGATTCCCTTAAACCAGGGGAAGAAGTAGAAAAAGTTAAGCTTGACAAAGGAGATCAAGAAAAGAAAATGAAAATTGGTGCCCGTCTCGCGGGTGTGCTCAAGGAGGAGTTGATTCAGTTTTTGGCAGAGCACCAGCATGTCGTCGTGTGGTCTACTGGAGATCTGGTTAGAATAGATTCTGGAATATTCTCACATCGGTTAACAGTGGATCCAAGGCACCCACCAGTCCGTCAGAAGAGAATGAAGTTTGCAGCGGAAAGACATCAAGTCATTAACACAGAAGTGGAAAGGTTATTGGAGGCCGGACATATCAAGGAGGTTTTCTACCCGGAGTGGTTGGCTAACACTATTATAGTCCCTAAGAAAGGGGGAAAGTGGAGAGTTTGTGTGGATTATACAGACCTCAATCGAGCCTGCCCTAAAGGCAGTTTCCCGATCCCGAAGATAGATTAATTGGTTGATGTGACCGCTGGGAATGAGTTACTTTCCTTTATGGATGCATACTCGGGGTATATCCAGATCCAGATGTACCCAGGTGATGAGGAGAAAACCTCATTCATTACGGAGAGGGGTCTTTACTATTATAAGGTCATGCCATTCGGGTTGAAGAACGCAGGGGCTACTTATCAGAGGCTAGTAAATGGGATGTTCCATCACCAATTGGGAAGGACGATGGAAATTTACATAGATGACATGCTGGTCAAAAGCAAAGATAGGACAGATCATGTCAGGCACTTGAGGGAAGCTTTCTCAGTTTTAGATAGATACAACCTAAAGTTGAACCCAGCCAAGTGCGTGTTCGGGGTCTCATTAGGGAAGTTTCTAGGATTCTTGGTGTCTAAAAGAGGTATTGAGGCAGATCTAGATCAAATAAAAGCACTTTTGGAAATGGTTTCACCTCGGAGTAAGAGAGAAGTGCAAGCCCTCAATGGAAGGTTAGCAGCTCTCAACAAATTCATCTCCAAAGCCTCTGATAAATGTTTGCCATTCTTCAGAGTGCTTAAAGGGAACAAGAATTTTGAGTGGACAGAAGATTGCAAAGAAGCTTTCCAGAGTTTGAAGAGTTATCTGGGAAGCCCTGTGCCCGGTTCAAGGAGAGGAGCTCTTCCTGTACTTAGGCGCTTCAGATCATGCTGTTAGCTCAGCCCTCATGAGGTTGGAGAAGCCGATTTACTATACCAGTAAGACCCTCTTAGAAAACGAACAGAGGTACTCTGAACTCAAAAAACTAGCATTTACTTTGTTAATTTCTGCTCCTAAATTACGACCTTATTTCTAAGCACACACAATAGTGGTACCCACTGCACATCCACTTAGATCTGTGTTACATAAGCCTGATACCTCTGGAAGTCTCATAAAGTGGGCAATAGAACTAGGTAAATCCAATATTAAATTTGTCCCAAGGGTAGCGATCAAGGCACAGGCTTTAGCAGATTTCATTGCGGAGTTCCAATCAAGATCGGGGGTCGAAATACAATCTGAAACTTCACTGGGTCAGGAAAGATGGAAGTTATACACTAACGGAGCCTCTAGTCGAAAGGGAAGTGGAGCTGGTGTCGTCCTGATTACCCCTGATCAGGTCCAAATGGAAAGAGCAGTGGCTTTCTGCTTTAAAGCATCGAACAACGAAGCCGAATATGAAGCTCTGATCACAGGATTGCAGATGGCAAAATTATGTGGAGCTGAGAATTTACAGGTCCACTGCGATTCCCAGTTAGTTGTAGAACAGATGAGAGGTGGTTTTAACATCAAGGACGAAAGAATGCGGTTGTACAATCAGATAGCTCAGAGATTGGCTGATCAGTTCAGCAATTTTATAATAGTTAAAATAGCTGGAGAGGATAATTGCCGAGCTGATGCTTTATCAAAATTAGCGACAGCATTGGAGGTTGCATCAGAAAGCGAAGTGAAAATTGGGGTTCAAGAACTGCCCAGTATTTGTCAAATGCCCAGGGTATGTGTGATAAATTCAGAAGAATACGGAGACACGTGGATTATGCCTATTTTCCTCTATCTGACGAAAGGGATACTACCCGAGGACAAAGTATCAGCTCAGAAATTAAGGATAAAATCAGCCAGGTACATTGTATATTATGGAGTCTTGTATAGGAGGTCGTTCACACAACCTCTCCTCCGCTGTCTAACGCCATATCAGAGTGAATATGTGCTAAGAGAAATCCATGAAGGCATATGCGGCAATCATATGGGGTCAAGGTCAGTATCCCATCGAGCACTCACTCTGGGATATTTCTGGCCCCATATGAAGGAAGACGCTCAGCAGCTGGTTCAAAAATGTGAGAAGTGCCAGAGGTTCGCTAATTATACGCATGGACCAGGTCAGCCAATGACCCCAATTACTAGCCGCTGGCCGTTCATATAGTGGGGAATTGACTTGGTGAGACCACTCCCCAGAGCAATTGGAGGAAAAAAGTTTGTTGTAGTTGCAGTGGATTATTTCACCAAATGGGCTGAATCTGAAGCTTTGGTTAAGATCGGTCAAAAGGAAATGAAAATTTTCATATGGAAAAGCATTGTATGCAGATTTGGGATCCCACAAGTAGTAATCACGGATAACGGCACACAATTTGAAGAGGGAATGTTCCAGGATTTCTGCAAAGGCCTGGGTATTAGCCATCACTTTTCATCCCTTGGACACCCTCAAGGAAGTGGACAGGCCGAGGTAACTAATCGTTCAATTATAGACGCCATGAAAAAAAGGTTAGATCAGGCCAAAGGTAGCTGGTTGTCTGAGCTCCCTGGGATATTGTGGGCATACAGGACTACCCAGAGAACTGCGACGGGAGAATCACCGTTCACCTTAGCGTATGGTACTGAGGTGGTACTCCCATTTGAAATCGGTATGCCCTCATCAAGAACAACATTTTGTAATTCAGAACACAATGGGCAAGCTATCCGGTAAAATTTAGATTTGTTAGAAGAAATACGAGATCAGGCTCTGGTAAGAATTGCAACATATCAACAAAGGGTTACTAAACGATACGACCGAGTCAAGCCTAAATATTTTCAGTTGGGAGATTTAGTACTGAGGTGAATTTTCCCTAATACAAAAGAGTCAAGATCCGGGAAGCTGAACCCTAATTGGGAAGGACCCTATAAGATAGTCAAGATTAACAGGCCAGGCACATACTGGTTGGAGGATATGAATGCAAAGCAAGTTCCAAGGCCTTGGAATGCAGAACACCTTAGAAAATATTTCCATTAATTAAAGATTATGATCGGGAGAGAACTAATCCTATTTATACGCCTTAACGAGCATTTATTAGTACCTTTTTATTCTGTTTTTGTATATTTTTACTTCGTTTTCTAGTTTCTGACAGGTTTTGGAAGAAATCAGCTAAACCAGGCTAAACAGGGTGAAAAGTCAGAAAGAAAGAAGCTGAAAAACCAAAGTCGCGCGCGCGACCCGCGCCCGCGAAATCCGAGAAATCGCTCGCGCGAGAACCCATAATTCGCTCGCGCGATCCGCGCGCGCGAAATCCAAATGTCGCGCTCGCGCGATATGCCCAAAAACCAAAGTTGCGTATTTCAGTATACTGAAGACTCCTGTGCAAACGAGACTGCTAAACGACGTCCAGACTGTAAATTACATCAGTTTCAGTCCGTTTCGAGTTGTAAAGGCTTCCAAAACATGTTGTAAATCTATATAAACTCTATTTTACTTCAATTAGAGGGTTGGCAATTATTATACACACATTCAACAACCATACTTCCAGCCATTGAAGGGAGGGAAGCAAGGATAAGAAGAAGAAGACCAAGGGTTTCCATGGCCTCCTCCATCAACCTCTTGCTATCTACTACTTCCATGGACGGCTAGATCATTGATCTAGGGTTTCAATGAAGCCCTAGATGAGTAATAGGGAGTATTTTATGTATTTATTTTAGTTTTATTATGTATGGATGACAGTCACATGTTGAGAGGATTTTTATTAATAAATCGTACTACTATTGATTAAATCATTGCTTTCATAATTTATTCTTGTCTTAGATCTATTTTGACTATGATGTGCTCAACGATCTATTCTTGCTGTGCTTGTTTAGATTGTTTACATGTGATGGTGCTTTATTGATTCGTGCTATCAAGTATCCGAATAGTCCATGCCTAGGTTAGACGGATTAGATCACAACCCTAGTTTAGTGTGAGATAATTCGTGCTATCCGCAGATGGATTATGTTGGTGCTTGAACCATGATTATCTTCTTGTCGGAGGAATTGGGCTTGTAGCTACAATTCCCCATATTCATCCAACGTAATAAGCTAAAGTAATTCATAAATATTCCTATTATGAAGCTAGTGGTGGATTTGCAATCCTAGGTTTCCTTTAAATATTATTTAAAAAACACTTTTAATTGCTTTCCTAGTTTAGATTTATTTATTGTTAGTAGTTTAATTAAATTCAAAATCAAATCTGTTTTCCCTAATTAACTAGACTTAGGTTCTAAAATTAAATCGCTGTAGTAATCAATCTCTGTGGGTTCGACCTTTACTTCCACACTGCAAATCCTTTGAAAAGTAAAGAATACTTTTATATCTTGATTCTGACAAGATCAATTTTTGGCGCCGTTGCCGGGGATTGTATTACTACTCTTAGTTTTATAATCATAGTTTAGTCGTAAATATTAGATTAGTGTTTATTTTTCTTATTTTCTGTTTTTGTTTTTAGTTACTAACTTGTTCTTTTATTTTGTAGTCAACGTTTCCGAGTGGAGCCGCTAATTACATCAAAGGAGCTTACGCAAATAAAATAAATAAAAATTAAATAAATTGCTTCCTTTGGAATTCGCTTTAAACCGCTGTAAGTCAGGGCGCTGTGACGCACTATTTGCATTAGTTTAGGGTTAATTGCACTGCATTAGCTAGGAAACCCGGGGCGCTGGGCTTGACGCGGTCATTGCATTACAGGATAATTTGCATGCATCATAGTAGTTGAGTGCTTGTTATCTTAGTTACGTGATTGCTTGCTATTTGTTTTTTTTTATTTGAGTCAGTCTTTGTTTTTAGTTTCGTTTCTTTTGTTTTAGTTTATGTTGGGTACACGTTCAAACAAACCAGATTTAAAATCTTTCGATCTTGAACTTGAACGTACCTTAAGAACTAGTAAGTCCACAACCCAAGCTTCTAGAGCTAGGTTGCAAGACGACGAATCAACTCCGATTCCGTCGTCGTTGTTTGAGGCCGAAATTCAGAGTACCCGTGAACGGATAAGGAAAACTCGAACTTTTCAAATTAAACCGATTAAAATGGCTGACGGTGGAAATAACAATAACAATCAAAACAACGGAGCTAATATGAATAATCCTAATATACCACCTCCTCCTCCACTTAAAGATTATTTTATTCCTACGACTTACACACCGCAAACATGTATTGAATTACCGGAGGCGACGGCATCTCACTTTGAGATAAAGTCGTCTACCATCTCGCTGCTTCCATCTTTCCATGGCCGTTTAAATGAAGATCCTTATAAACACTTAGGAGATTTTCAGGACATATGCTCTACGTTGAAAATTCAAAATCTTACTGATGATGAATTAAAAATGCGGCTCTTTCCATTCTCATTAAAGGACAAAGCTAAATATTGGCTCCAATCTTTGGAGCCAAACACTATTAGAACATGGGAAGATTTACACACCGCATTTTTACAAAAGTTTTTCCCGATTATGCGTACGAACCAGATAAGAAAATCAATAACCAATTTTGTTATGCAAGATGGGGAATCACTTTACGACACGTGGGAAAAATTTAAAGAGTTACTACGCTCGTGTCCACATCATCAAGTTCCTAAGTGGCAACTTGTTCAGGTCTTTTATGAGGGGCTTATTCCCTCTGTTAGGAACACCGTCGATGCCGTTTGTGCGGGAACCTTCCTACACAAAAGCGCCGACGAGGCCTGGAAAATGTTTGAAACGTTAAGCGAGAATTCAATGCACCAAACGGTGTCTGTCCGTTCGGAAGGATATCTTAATCAATCTAAGAGGGATGTGAAATTCGAGTCAAGTCAATCAATTGAAATAAAAGAACTATCTAACAAACTTGACCGACTTCTAACGATGAACCAAACGACAGCCCCACCCGCTCGTGAAATTTGTGCATTATGTTCTGATCCTTCACATTCGATACTTGCTTGTCCATCGGCGAGTCAATTTCCGGAATTCGTGGAGCAACACATTAATTCTATTCAACAATACCCACGAAATAATTATAATGCAACTACTAATAATCCGGATGCGCCATGGAGAAACCATCCTAACTTCTCGTGGAAAAATAACAATAATAATCCTAACGAGGCGACTAATTTTCCAAATGCGTATCGACCTCAGTTTCAACCTAATCAATACCAACACTCACCTCCTAATTCGAATCCTTCAAGGGGAAATATTTTTGAGGAAAAGGTGTTGGCGTCCCTTAAGACTATTGAAACGCAAGTTCAGGCACAAGCACAAATAGTGCACTCTCATACGCAATCCATTGCGAAGCTTGAATCCCAAATGGGACAACTAGCTACTGTAGTAAGTCGTAGAAACGAGGGGACGTTGCCTAGTCAAACAATCCAAAATCCTAAGGGACAATATGAGGTTAAGGGGTCGAATGAACAAGTGAACGCCGTCTCAACTAGGTTGACTACCCGAGAGGAGGAGGTAATAGAAATTCCGAAGGAGAATGTGAAAGATATGAATACTAACTCGAATAAGATGGGTGAGGACATGGATAAAAATAAGAAAGAAAAAGACGCAGTCCCAACGAATTATACTCCTAGATTGCCATATCCACCAAACGTTGAGGAACCGTCTAATCTTACAAATAAAAAGTCTAAGGTTGAGGATATACTCGAGGTGTTTAAACAAGTTAAAATCAATATTCCGTTCCTCGATGATATAAAACAAATACCCGCCTATGCTAAATGTCTAAAAGACCTTTGTACACAAAAACGCAAAATACGGAGTCATACTCCTAAAAAGGTCTTTCTCACGGAAAAAGTAAGTTCTATATTCCAACACGCTCCTCCAAAATATAAAGATCCAGGTACGCCTACGATTTCATGTGTCATAGGTGACACTATCATTCATAGGGCTCTCCTTGACTTAGGAGCGAGTGTTAATCTTTTACCCTATCACGTCTATAAACAATTAGGTTTAGGTGAACTTAAGCCCACGGCCGCTACTATTCAATTAGCGGATCGTTCTGTTAAAATACCTAGAGGAATCGTCGAAGACGTATTAGTAAAAGTTGATCAATGTTTCTATCCCGTTGATTTTATGGTCCTTGACACCGAACCGGTGCTAGATGCTAGGAAACACACTCCTGTCATTCTTGGTCGTCCATTCTTAGCCACGGCTAACGCACGTGTTAACTGTAGAACAGGGGTGATGAAAGTGTCGTTCGGGAATATAAAATCAAAATTAAATGTTTTTAATGCTGTTGATCAACCTCCCAAAGACGATGATTATCTAGGTGTGGAGGGTAGTGAGGTTACACGGAATATTGGGCCTAAGAACGTAATAAATATAAGTGCGGGAAATAATATAGAGGATGATGAGTGGATGAATCCTAATATTTCGGACCCTAATGTTGAATCTACTCGAAAGGTAAGAAATCGATTTGAAAATACTGACAAACCGTTAATCGATTTAATTCAAAGCGATGTTATTTCTGCTTACCATCGAGCTCTACCTGACATCCTTAGGGGTACACAGTCCGATTTACGGCCTCCGTGAGTCTTATGCTAGAAAGGTCTAGCTAAAGACGTAAAAGTTAGCGCTTCTTGGGAGGCAACCCAAGCTTTATTTCATTCGTTTTTCTTATTTTTGGACATTTTTGGGTCTGTTTGTGTCTGTTTTAGACATTCTGGATAGGTTTGGGGGTTGGAATTAATTTATTTTAGTACTATATACATAATTTTAATCAAAAAGTAGAAGAAACCATTCTCGCGCGCGCGGCCCGCTCGCGCGAGACATCGCTCGCGCGGCCCGCTGGCGCGAGTTTTCCCCTTAGATGTTTTTCTTTGTTTTCTCTTTTATGAGCCTCAGGTTCTCCTCGCGCCTGGAATCGCGGGCGCGAGGTACCTCGCTCGCGCGAGATAGCATTAAAAAAAAAAAAAAAAAAAAAAATTTAAAATTCGCGCGCGCGACGGCCGCTCGCGCGATTCCCCCATTTTTCAGATATTTTCTTTTGTTTTGCTATATCTTTCCCCCTACCTATTTTACTAATTTTTCCTTTTCTGTTTTTGTTTATTCGGACTGTTTCGATCGAGTTCGTCGTTGTTTTTCTTATTACATGTATACTTTTTCATTTTATTCCTTGTTCCAGTTGATAGTTTCGTTTAGTTTCGATTAGTTTTTTTTGTATATTTCTGTTTATTTACTTTTAATATTCTTTTGTTAGTTTGTTTTCTTTTATTAAGAAGTAACAGGTAACATTGAACTTTATAGCCATATTCCTTTGTGTTCACCTGTTCTATGCTTGTCCAGATCGAGGTACTATCGTTCCTTCCTTCTGTACTCTCCTTTCTTTCATTTTATTGTTTCATTAGGGACAATGAAAGGTTTAGGTTTGGGGGTATGCACACACATGCACATTATTTTATGCAAAACTTTAAAATTTTTTAAATAAGTGTGACGATATTACCTACGGTTTTGCAATCGCTAGTCGATACTTCTTGTTATGTAATGTGATTTGTTATAGAATGATAAACAAGAGAATATGTGGTTAAATATTTACTGAAGTCATGTTGAAATGTTTTAAGTTATGTATTGTTTGAATCGTAGTTTTATATCATAGATTTGCACATGAACTATGCACTGCACGTAGTCACTTGAATACATGTTGGTTGTGAACTATAATATGATTCGGATTTCTAGATAACACATGGTGGAGACTAGACCCGGTGAGCTTTTGAGCCTATCTTTTCTATTTAGAGGGTTATAAATACATATTGTGTTTGTCGAATTTCATTGAAATAGCGCATCTACTTGTTGATTAGTCTCATTATTCTTGTTTTGGTTGATAGTCAAGTTAAAATATTTGTTACCATGCTAAATAATCTTCTGTCGTACATGTTGAAGAACCATATGACCCTAGGACATGATTTTAGGCCCTCTTTGTTTATGACCAATAAATGAAAAATTTCCTTAGTTCGCCCTTTGAGCCATTAAAATGTCATTTCTTTCTTTGATTACCATTATCCTTGTTTTTGCTCCAATTTGGCCAACTTGGAGTTCACCCCTGAAAGATTGATCAACTTTTAGTGGTGTTAAGGCAATGTGTGATTGGGAAGAAAAAGAAAATAAGATGCTATTGGGGTAGTTGCTTGGTATTCAATGCATAGTCATTTGAGAAGCGAGAAAAGAAAAAGGAAAAGAAACAAAATAAAGAAGAGGAAGGTTGAAAAAAAAATGAAAGAAAAGAAGAAAAATGAATGAAAAGGAATGAAGAGAAAGAAAAGATGAAAGTTTGTAGAAGAAGAATGAAAGAAATCGAACATGCCTTACAATGCCATCCTGAAAACTACCTAATGAATCCTTTCTATCCTTTTTCATTGCCTGAGCCACATTACAACCTTTAAAAAGTCCTATTTGATCCTAGGAAATATGGTTTGGATATGAAAATGATGGGAGGGGGATTAAAACATGGTAATGATTAATTTCTCTTGATTATTGGCATCTTATCCATGAGACTACTACTGTACTTTCGTGTCATGCGTCGTTTTTGAGTCATATGTGAGCATTTATCGTTTTGAAAACATAATTCCTTTGCTCACATATTTTAGAAAAATTACACATGTTTCTGAGTGTTTCATTTTAGAGTGTAATTCATTGTGAGATTCGTAGTCGAGACATAGTTAGACGGTTATCCGGGTTATATTCCAAGTTCAGGATAAGCGCGTGTTCATTTGACTACCATATCACACACGTGCGAATTTATGAGGAACTCTATTGATTCATACATTGCATGCACTTGATTGTTTCTCATGATATAGGTGAATGTTTGATTCTATTTCTTTTTGTTCGTTATTCTATTTCGAATCTTTGTTGTATAATAAGGAGTATTGATTGTTTTATTTCTCGTTTGAATAAAACTTTTTAAATTTATAAGTTAATAAAAATGGTTGTGGGTAACTTGTTGACGAGAACCCTCACGAGACTTCACTCGTCCGACTAGGGACACCTAGGGGTTTAAAAGGCTTGTTGCATACGCTAAATGCAATCGTGATCCATACGAAAATGGAATAGATTTTTATTAGTAGTTTTTATTGTAGTTTTGCTCGAGGACTAGCAAAATGTAGGTTTGGGGGTGTGATCGGGAGAGAACTAATCCCATTTATACGCCTTAACGAGCATTTGTTAGTACCTTTTTATTCTGTTTTTGTATATTTTTACTTCGTTTTCTAGTTTCTGACAGGTTTTGGAAGAAATCAGCTAAACCAGGCTAAACAGGGTGAAAAGTCAGAAAGAAAGAAGCTGAAAAACCAAAGTCGCGCGCGCGACCCGCGCCCGCGAAATCCGAGAAATCGCTCGCGCGATCCGCTCGCGCGAGAACCCATAATTCGCTCGCGCGATCCGCGCGCGCGAAATCCAAATGTCGCGCTCGCGCGACCCGCTCGCGCGATATGCCCAAAAACCAAAGTTGCGTATTTCAGTATACTGAAGACTCCTGTGCAAACGAGACTGCTAAACGACGTCCAGACTGTAAATTACATCAGTTTCAGTCCGTTTCGAGTTGTAAAGGCTTCCAAAACATGTTGTAAATCTATATAAACTCTATTTTACTTCAATTAGAGGGTTGGCAATTATTATACACACATTCAACAACCATACTTCCAGCCATTGAAGGGAGGGAAGCAAGGAGAAGAAGAAGAAGACCAAGGGTTTCCATGGCCTCCTCCATCAACCTCTTGCTATCTACTACTTCCATGGACGGCTAGATCATTGATCTAGGGTTTCAATGAAGCCCTAGATGAGTAATAGGGAGTATTTTATGTATTTATTTTAGTTTTATTATGTATGGATGACAGTCACATGTTGAGAGGATTTTTATTAATAAATCGTACTACTATTGATTAAATCATTGCTTTCAGAATTTATTCTTGTCTTAGATCTATTTTGACTGTGATGTGCTCAACGATCTATTCTTGCTGTGCTTGTTTAGATTGTTTACATGTGATGGTGCTTTATTGATTCGTGCTATCAAGTATCCGAATAGTCCATGCCTAGGTTAGACGGATTAGATCACAACCCTAGTTTAGTGTGAGATAATTCGTGCTATCCGCAGATGGATTATGTTGGTGCTTGAACCATGATTATCTTCTTGTCGGAGGAATTGGGCTTGTAGCTACAATTCCCCATATTCATCCAACGTAATAAGCTAAAGTAATTCATAAATATTCCTATTATGAAGCTAGTGGTGGATTTGCAATCCTAGGTTTCCTTTAAATATTATTTAAAAAACACTTTTAATTGCTTTCCTAGTTTAGATTTATTTATTGTTAGTAGTTTAATTAAATTCAAAATCAAATCTGTTTTCCCTAATTAACTAGACTTAGGTTCTAAAATTAAATCGCTGTAGTAATCAATCTCTGTGGGTTCGACCTTTACTTCCACACTGCAAATCCTTTGAAAAGTAAAGAATACTTTTATATCTTGATTCTGACAAGATCAGATTACTTTCCCAGTTATTGTAAATACGCAAGTTTTCATTTCGTGTAAATACATGATTCCCAGTTTTCTGTAAATATATCCAAGGCAAGGCTTCATGTGCAAAATTTAATCCAATTTTCTATAGCTTGTTGAGTTCACCAAATTATGGGGCCATGAATCCCAAAGTGAACATAAGATCTCGGGTCCGATCTAACCTGAGTGTAATGAGTTCACCAAATTAGGGACCACGAATCCTGAAGTGAACATAAGATCTCGGGTCCGATCTAACCTGAGTGTAATGAGTTCACCAAATTAGGGACCACGAATCCCGAAGTGAACATAAGATCTTGGGTCCAATCTAACCTGAGTGTAATGAGTTTACCAAATTATGGGACCATGAATCCCGAAGTGAACATAAGATCTCGGGTCCGATCTAACCTGAGTATAATGAGTTCACCAAATTAGGGACCATGAATCCCGAAGTGAACATAAGATCTCGGGTCTGATCTAACCTGAGTGTAATAAGTTCACCAAATTAGGGACCATGAATCCCAAAGTGAACATAAGATCTCGGGTCCAATCTAACCTGAGTGCAATGAGTTCACCAAATTATGGGACCATGAATCCCGAAGTGAACATAAGATCTTGGGTCCAATCTAACCTGAGTGTAATGAGTTCACCAAATTATGGGACCATAAATCCCGAAGTGAACATAAGATCTCGAGTCACCTGACCGGAATGTGGTGAGCTCGACAAGTATGGGACTATAAATCCCATAAAATATTCTTAAGCTTCTAATTAGTACACATGGATTTTGTATGACAAAATATACACGCAAGCATCCCACACCGAACTTGTGCAATAAATGAGATGCAAAGCTAATTGCAGCAAAATATGTCATTACCTAAAAATTGATGGGGTACATGACACGTCAACCAAAGATCAAAGTTCTGTTAAACATCTACCATACCATGTTATTTAAACAAAATATACATAAAACTTGTAGTCACAAAAAGAGAAAGAGGGTAAGGAAAGGAACATCAGAATTAAGAAGTGGTTACATCAGCATCAGGTAAGGAAGACGAATGGCTCCCGATATCATTTTGAGCGGGGATTGAAGTGTCCAGCCTCGAGGTAGGATCAGGTACCGGTGGAGCAACTCCAGAACTAGTCTCTCCTCCAGAAGGAGTGGTCAATTCTGTGGCTAGCTCCACATCAGGGTCAAATAAAGCAAGGTCGAGGTCAAGAAAATGGGTTTTTAGTTGACTCAAACGCTCCATAACTGCTCCCTTGCACGCTTCCCAACCTTTATCAAACCCATCCTGAGCAAAATCTGTACCCTTAGCCACCAATTCGTCTAGCTTTTCTTTAAAAAAGCATCTCTGTAGCTTTTTTTTTTCTCCACTTCTAGCTTTGCTTTGAAATCAACTCGATCCCTCTCTCTTCCTTCTTTCTCCGCTAGAAGATCTGAAGCTACTTTCTAAACCTGAGCTCGAACATCATGCAGAAGAGAGTCAGAAGTTGCTTTCCCCGTGTTAGCTTCCTCCAAATTCTTCTACAATCCCTCAATTTGGGATAACAGCTCTGAATTTTCCAATACTTGTTATTCCAGCTGATGCTCGAGATCAGCTCCCTCGTAGTACTGCCTTCCTAGGGCCGATTGAAGGAATAGTGCCTAAAATCAGTAAGCACATAAATAAAAATTCTTACATGTATACGAGTGTGCACAATGAGTAGGAGTATGAAGGAACATAGAAGGAGTTCTGATCAAAAAGGGGAACCGATGTACCTTGGTCAAATACTCAGTGATCTTAAGGGTCATTTCAGGAGCCTTCCTGGCCTTGATCTGGGCGGGGAACCTGTCGGCAGCCTGCCGGAGGTAGCTTTGTATGTAACAATTCAGGTTCCCAGGGCCCCACGGTAGTTTGGAAGTATCTGCTGACTTCCCACTGTTCATCACGTGGTCAATATCCACCCCGGCCGAGGTATCTTGGGGATACAACCGAGGGGATTACCGAACTGAAGGAGGGGTGTTGATTGGATGATGAGGAAGATCGGGTGATTCAGAGTCTAGAAGTAAAGAAGAAGGGGGGAGGATTTGAATGTCAGTATCATCTGGCTCGTCCATCAGCCTTAACCTATGAGCGGCCTGAGTTTGAGCCTCAGCATTAGGAGGGTTAACATGTTTTCTCTTCCGGCGAACTAATTATGCTCCAGCCACTCTCGCACTGACCTCATCCATCGTGATCATTCCTGCTGAAAGAAGGGCCTCTTGCGTGATTATCTTGTCCACGAGCCTAATCTCAGGTACCAACCACGCCTTAAGCTTCTCAAGGCGAGCTTCGGTAATGAGGGCCCGAGCTCTGGTTTCCGGATCTGCAGAAATAACAATGACTATTAGAAATCGGACAAATGAGATCGCGATGTAAACAGGATATAGAATAAATCTTACAGGGACTGTCCACTCTCTTGGGGACGTTCCCAATATCACCCCTAATAAAAAAAAGTGTTTTTCCAGCCTTTATAAGAGGTAGGAAGATCCTGTATGGCTTAAAATCTCTTCTCGCCAGCAACATAGAATCCGCTCCCCGTTTTAGACTTAATTTGCATCACTGTTCTAAGGGTCCCTAAATCTAAATCTACCCCGTTATGATCAGCTAAAATCAAGGAACCAACTAGCATCTCCCATCCGTTAGGAGCCAACTGGGAGGGGCAGAGATGGTGGAACCTTAAGAAATCACAGAGGAATGGATGAAGAGGAATCCTAATCCCTAAGCAAAAAAAAATAAGCGTAAAAAGCAATCTCTCCTTCTTGCGGTCTGTATACAACCTCCCCAGGGCTAGGAACCCTACATTCAAGATCAGGGGGTACCAAGTATCTCTCCCTGAGTCGCTGTAACATTTAAAGGGTTATGTTGGATGGCTCAGAAGGTCCTGAAGGCTCAATTGGGCGGCGCTGAGAGGATTGAGCCTCCATCTCACAACCCTCCACCGTCACAGTCTCTAAAGAACCTTAGACGTCAAAACTTTCAGTATGAGATGATGACGTAAAACTAAGAAGAAGACGATAGGGAGGAGAGAAGTTACTGACCTAGAAGACGAAAGAGGATGAGATTCCTTTAGTTGCTTCAACAGATAAAAAGAGAGGAAAAATAAGTGAAAGAAAATCACACCAACCTGTACGTATAGGATCAGTGATAATGATCACAATGATGAAGGACGTGACATTCCAGTAGCTGGCGTCCAACTTTCAAGGTGACTTTTGGAAAATGAAGCGCCAGATTGAAATATCGATAAAATCGTACCCTTTTGTAACTTCTACCCAACGGTCATGAATAGAGGACTTTGGGGAGGGGAATAGCTGATATATCTGATTATATATCAACCGGTTAAGATATGGATAGGCGTAAGAAGCCAGGCCTAAAGGCTCGCTATGGGCCCATTATTCTGATAAATAGTGTACTGCCCGTCCACCCGTTGGGCCTAACATGACATATGATGGATAAAGAGGAGGCCCTGAAACTGATGACGCCATTGATTTACTACCAACAAGAACCCACTAAACCACGAGATGAAGAGTGGCTTATGTGGAGGAGGGTATTGGGCCAATGTGGAAAGAAGGGTGGTGAAAAAGTATAAAATCCAGGAGGAGAACATGGAGAGAGGTACTTCATTTTTCATTCACATAATTCCTTTACAGTAAGTGGAAAAAGATAACTAACTTAAGCATCGGAGGAGGCTTCGGATGAATAACCCCCGGTAGCCTTTCTTGTTGCTTTTGTTGTGTTTCAGGGTATTTACATTTGGCTGGACTCCAACTATTTCTGGAAGAAATTGGGTAACATCAATCATCATGGTGAGATGATGAAAATCCTTCATTGGCTTGGGTTTTCCAAGAAGCTAGTTTGGTAATTAAGGAAATCATTTCCACTAATTTTTTTTTTGGGTGATTTGAGTCCTGTAACTACCCATCAAACAAATGCTAGATGGGAAGGAACTTTTTTTTTTCTCTACTATGAATCTCTATCTCTATATGTATAATAAATGAAACACCTTTTTTTTAATGAAGATTTTGTCATGTATAAATAGAACTATAGAGGATCATCTAGTTGAGAAAAAGCACAGATTTGCTTCAAAAAGATCAGTTACCAACAAATTCATGTGCACAAAAAACTAATTGTCAACAGCCCATGATGATTTTTTTTTATCCCCAAACAAACTTTACCCAAAAATTGTGCTTGAAATCTGGATGATTTGGATTTTTTTTTCTCTGTAAAGTGGGGTAACAGTAATTAGTTAACATTTGAGAGGTAGATGATTTTTTTTTATCCCCAAACAAACTTTACCCAAAAATTGTGCTTGAAATCTGGATGATTTGGATTTTTTTTTCTCTGTAAAGTGGGGTAACAGTAATTAGTTAACATTTGAGAGGTAGAACATGCTTTGTGTAACAAAGAAGATCATGAGGCAGCAACTAAAATTAGCTCAAATTGATATACAATATGTCATATGGTTTCATATGTAGAAAAAGGGTACTTCTTTTATCGAATCTGTGTTTAGAACAGAGCCATTGTAACATTTCATTCTTTTACTAGTAGAGGCTCCATACAAACTAAGGTAATTCGGGAGACCACAGAATTTTATTTGTGCTTGTTAAGCATTGACTTTGTTCGATTGTGAAATGTTGAGTGAAGTTTAATGTTGGTGCAAACACCCTTTGGAGGAAAACATTTGGAAGTGCTTCAACGTTTAGTATGGATCACAAAGCAAAAATCTTTTTCAGAAGTTTTTCGAGTGTTAAAATCTTTGCTTGAATTAGAATAACCTAGAAGTATGGTCAGAGTAAGCCTTGTCTTGTCACTTCTACCTAGTATTTGTATAATGTTTCCATATACAGAAAGACATGTTTTTGCTCAAGAGACATGTTTTTGACAGAAAGACAACTTATCTAGTTTTGATTTTGTTTTAGGGACCCCATTTTGAATTTTGGGATCTCACACATGTGCTTCATTGTTTTAATGCCAAAAGAAGTTGCTTCTCCAAGTTATTGACAACAAGTTATTTTTTGACAAGAAGTTATTCCATTGTTATTTCCTATGTTTGATGATAATCAATTAAAGACTCTGTATTTATTTTTCAGGAAAAAAATATGGAGAATGCAGGGTCAATTCACTACTCATCCAATACAAGTCAACAAATCTTCTGCTTTTGCGGCGATATAGCTCCACTAAGGGTTGCACAAAGAGAAGATAATCCGAGCCGACATTTTTTAGGTTGTCGAAATTATAGGGCCAACATGCATTGTAACTTCTATGTAATTTTGCATGTACTATTAGTTTAGTTATGTTTCCATTTCTAATAGAGGCGGTCACTGTAATTATGTAAATTATGAGGGAGGTCCTATTGGTTGGACTTGGATTCATTTATGTTCAAAGGTGTAGAAAAGAAAATGGAAAAAGGTCCTATTATTTGTTGAACATTGACCATATTTTCAATTGAATACATGTTGGTTGAAATATTCGACCATGTTATTAAACTTGATGCAAAATTCATAAGGTGAACAGATACAAACAAACAACTCTGCTGGTTCACAAACATTGGACAAAAAGGCCTTAATTACCTCAAGGAACAAAATTGCAAACAATTAAGGTAAATAGATGACATCTCCACCAAAACAGCGTACACTTCGCAAATAAACAAATTACCCTTAAGTTGATATCCATGATTTTACAACATCAAAATATACAAGTTCACAAAACCGACTGATAGGGCAAAACACCTTCAAGATGGCTAAACACCTCCATGATTTTACACATTACTTGATCTTTGCTCGAAGCATCAGTTGCAACTTTCTTGAACCTTTTTATAAAGGATGGATATCATGATTTCTCCTCTGTGTTTTCATCTATAAAGTTTTGGTCCGAACCCTCTATAAAAGAAAAAGAAACATATTGCGATGAGGTAAACAAGCAACTTAACAGAAGTCATGCCTAATAGAGAACGAATGGACATAACTCTACTCGATTTGCTCTCTTTTTTATATCAATCAGAAACAATGGACATAACTCTTCTATATATTCTCTATTTTATATCAATCAGCATTATTGCAATAGGTAAATGTTATTAAATTCTTTGGCTCAACTTGCAGCAAAATCAGCATCATTACAACATGTAATCTTAAATTTAAAGGGTCTCTGTCACAAGTTGGAAGAAGCTCAAACCATTGAATGTCATTGCAAAATGGAACTTCTTTTCAACTTTTTAAATAACCACATATCTGACCAATTATACATCCACTGCAAGTAAAATTTATATGGGTAGAACTATGCCTGATTATAATACATTTGTTTTTCTTTCCATAAGGCATATCACAAATGTAATCTCAGGGCCCACCTAATGTCATCTTGCCATTTGTTTAGTCTGCTTTACCACAGCCAAAATGGCAGCATACACTGTAGCTGTGGATCCAGAAAAGTTTAGTCGGTGGGCCAATATGAACATATTGATCCACTATGCTCACAAATATCTAAATATATTGTACATTAGTGAAATACTTATTATCTTTCAGTTCTGAGTATAGAGCAATTATCACAACTTTGTTGGAGAAAAGATAACTCAATTTTAGAAAATGAAAAAAACTGTGAGTTATGGACTTACCCATTGAATGCCCAAAAATATGGACTTTTTTCCAACCCAAATGATCCATTATAGCTATTGCATCTGCTGCCATGATTCTTGTTCTGCACCTAATTAACCATAAAAAATATATATATATATATAATTTAAATTGTAGGTTCAATGTCTATTAGAAATATTTCCTCTTAATGAAAGAAAATAAAGTAACTATGGAGTAGTCAATAACCTATAAAAGTTCAAGTCTTGATTTTTAAACAAGCAAAAACCACACCACATAAATCCCAATAATGTACTATTAGGCACCGTTAAGTGAAGACTTTTGTATCATTGGGCCCATGTCAAAGTTATATGCAGCTTTTATTATGCCCATTTTGACATTTTCTCAGAGATTGGGGAAGAGAGATATAGGGGGAGAGAGAGAGAGAGTACCTGACGGAAAGAGGGAGAGCGAAGGTCGTCGTCCGGTGGGTGGAGCGATCCGTGGGTGGAGGCAGCGGGTCTGCTTTGTTCTAGGGCATGGAATTTGGGGAGAAGAGGGGAGGTCGTGGGCGGCCGTGAGTGGAGGAGAGGATGGGAATGTCGCCGACCATGGGTGTCGGTCTGTGAGTCATGGTCGCCTGCCGTGGGTGGAGGAGAGGAGGTGAGTTCCTGGGTGGTCGTGGGTGGAGGGGAGGAGGGGAGGTTCAATATTGGGGATTTTGGTTTTGCCCCCAAATTAAGTTCTGTCTAGGGATTTTGATTTTTCCCCCAAAATTCCTTCAGTGAGAAAGTGTGTGTTTAGTGAGTGGGCCACACAAATTTTGTAATATTTGCAACTAAGTCCCTAATGTAAGATTCCATATGGAATTTCAAGTCTTCCTAGCATTTTTGCTAAGAAATTTTTGGGTACCTCAAGGTAATATGTAGTATGCCATTTGGTATTTTATATCTAATAAAAGTGCTACACGAATAATGAAATCCACCACAAAAAATTTAAGTAGTCCAAAAATTGTCCAACAATTTTGTGGCGCTATAGCACTACCCTTAATTACACAAAAACTTCTCTAAGTACCTTAGTCAATTGTCCATTGGAGTAGATGTTTCAAAAGCATAAAAAACAAGAGGAAATGAGTCATTAGTTACTGTTAGACACAATAAGAAAGAAAAGAAAAGTCAAAGAAAAAAAAGGCTAGGTTGTATATGTATACTAGTTATCGGCACGTGTCGTGTCAATCCCTCTTATTAATTTTTTTTGTCTTCTTTCTTTCATTCTTTTTTTTGTTTTTTTTTTTTTTTTTTTTATAATTTCAATATTAATGATGTATAAAAATAAATAAATTAATGAAAGACATTATATTCTCTCGACTCATTGACTTTTCAAATGTGAGTAGCTTCTAGATTATTGATATTTTTTCCTTTTTTGAGTTATATATATATATATATATTTGCTATTTATAATTTTTGTTACCAATTATGTAATAATTTAATAAATTAATGAAAAATATAATCTTCTCTTTCGAATTATCTTCCTTCAAGTTTACAGTGTGATTACTTCTATATTATTGGTTGTTTCTCTCCTTTGGATTGTGTTATGACCTTCAAGTGTTGCAACTAATAATACAGGGTCAGGAAAATAAAATATGAGTTAGCCATACTTCTAAAATATGCTTCCATAATACCTTGCGTGATTCCATTTTATGTGTCTATTTTTGCATTTTCAAGCATTTTTTTTCGTTTGAAGAAAGCACTACAATATTTTTTTTTGACTTATTTTCGTCTCCATATATTCAAAGTTCCTTAATAGACAATATTTCTAAAATAGTACATGATATGTGTGTAATAAAATTAAATTTCGAAGCATGTGTGGTGAAATTAATTTATATCTATATGTTAAAATAACTTAAAGCTTTATTTAGTATTTTGAAGGATATAAGCTCATTATTTTAATGCATCAAAACATTTGAGTATGAAATTTGAATAGTATTGTGTCACACTCGGCTCAGAAATATATTCTTTTAAATGTGTATTTGGAATTTTGAGAATTATCAATGTTATATGATAATTGTGGAATGGGTTGACTGTGGTCAACGGAAGGTGTCGAGTTAGGACACGGTGATTCGGTAATCATTGAGCCATTCATGTGATTAAATGACATTTATGTGCATTAAATGTTATTTGACTATCTGGTAAATTGTGAATAGTAAATTTACCTGTGTAGTATATTTTCTAATAGACTCAATCTTGTTTAAGATCATTTTGATTGTTTTAGAGATAATCCACGTGATACGCTGCATAAAAGAGTTGGCTATCTAGAGATTCTACGAAAATAGTCTTCGGAACGTAATTACAGACCCAAATAGAACTTAGTCAAAAACTTTTATGAATTATAGATTTTCACTCGTGAATCAATAACTTAGACGTTTAAGACGTTTCGAGAGATAATTGGAGGATTGGAGAACTCATGGGGAGTTAAACACGATTTTCAAAAGTCGTGGCTATATATAGAAAACCATGGGATATTTTCATTGGTTACAAATCCTAACCTAAATCAAGAAAGAGGCACAAAAGGGGATTTATTACTTCGAGCTTCAAGATACAAATCGATGAACTTCCGATCGTCAACTTTTCTTCAAATTTCGTAGTCGGACTCCTCGAGGTATTAGCTACGTTTTGATATCTATTAGGCTATGTCTGGAAAATTATTTCCGAAAAGCTAATTTTAAGATTTTGGAAAAAATGTATGTATACTTGTAGGAATCGATTGTAATCGGATATTTGAAGTTTATTTGGTCTCATAGTACTTGCCCTGAAGTTATAGAGTTATAGCTTAAGGTATGAATTCTTGACTTATAACATATAAGAAATTTTGGATGTTTTGGATATTGTGTATGAAATTGTGATCTGGGCAAAACTCATGTGTTAATTTAGGCCCATTAAATTTAGTGAGTACATACGAAAAGCATGTTTGTATGATAATGTGAGCATGCTAGATATCTATGTGGGTCAAAGGGGAGTTTGGTACAAGTTCATGCCGGGGTTCGCCTCTCGTTGTTTGAGAGTTATAGTAGTGACGACTACTTGCTTGGTATGGGAACTGGCCCTGCCAGAGCAATTGGATGCAATGGTTGATAAACTCTGGGCTTGCCATTGGCATCGCGGTTGATAGACTTTGGACTTACCGATATACCGAATGAATGTATATCTCTCCCTAGAGACTAAATTATGTGATTTAGATGTTTAAAGCATGTACTGTCTTATATGCATTTGTTATAGAATTGAACACTTAGCATATACCTGGGTAGTGGAGATTTACTCCATTGTAGGTGAAAGGAAAAAAGGAAAGAAGAAGCGTGAGGAGTGAGACCGTGAGACGATGGGGGAGCATTCTTGTTTATGTTTTTGGTTCCATTCCAAATGTTGTAATTTTGGGTAGTTCGGCTCGTGTTTTTAACTTAGAACTTTGGATGGATTTGTAAGAATGTAATATGTAATAAAACTCTTTTTGGCTATGTTTTAATGAATCCGAACTCATGGATTCCTGTTTTGAATGCTTAACTTGCCAAACCCGGATTTTGGAGAAATGTAATAGAACTTTTATGTTTTAAGCCAAACAAGCCTTAGCTTGTTCCGTCATTGTTTCTTTTCGTGGATTATCATGTCTTAACGATGTTGTTAAAAGCCTAGCATAGATGGTGAAGTTTAAAATAATGTAAACATGTTTGGTGGGATGATAGGAGTGAAGGTTGTTTGATCCTTAACAAATTCTATAGCATTGGGGAGGATTCTGCTACATGGTCATTCGACCGGTCGAAGAGGGTCGTTCGACCGGTTGAAATGACCCCTGCATGAAAACTTTTTATACCCCTTCCAGAAATAATTTAAATATTTTGATTGGTTTTTAGGGTACCTTTGGGACCCCTTTAAATATATATTCATCCAGTTTGAAATATAATTACGTTTTTAATTTTATACGATTTTTTACAACTCATAGAGTAATGTTCCTAAAGTTTTAAATACTCAAAAGGCTGTTTTAAAGATCTTTTTTGCTGCGTATTGTTATTTAATGATTGGTTGAGCCTTGGTGGCTTGCCACATGTCCTATTTTCACGTGTAGTAGGATGGGTCGTGACATATTGTTTCAATTTGATATGAGATTTGAGTAAAATTGAATTTGGTGGGGATTTAGTTCTAAGATTACCAAGCAAAAATGTATTCACATTTTTATGAGTTAATTTAATCTCCATATATTCAAAGTTCGGGAAATGGGAAAAGCCACAGCATGTGTAAAAAAAACCCACAAAAGAAGTGAATGATAAATATGCAGCAGAATGTTGATGTAATGTAATCTACATATTACAGTATATAAATTCTAAATTTGAGGTAAGAAGTTGAGCAGAATGTAAATATTAGTGACCAATTCATAAACAGCTACTAAAATAACCACTTTAATTGATTTTTTTTTGAAGTGAAGTATAAATATCCAAGAACTTACTGACGCAAATGTAATTTGTCACACCCCGGAACAGCATAAATAGAGAAAAATAAATTTTCTTTATGGGTCCATAGGGAATGACAGGTGAATAACCGCATTGTCATTGTAGACACCCCATTTTTGCCCAACCCAATCATTTCAAAAATAAAATGCTCACGAGCCTGTCGTTTTTTTAATCGTCCCAATCTGACCTCAAATGAAAAAAATATTGCATAAGTCAAAATTATGGGGTCAAAAGGTCAACAATCTCGAATGCACCCGACCACACATGACCATGGGGGGGGGGGGGGGGGGGGGGGGAACACTTTCGGTGGATTCATAAAGGAGAAAACAAACAAAATATAAAAAAAAAATCCAGCACATGCTAGGATCCCATTTTTATTTACTTTTCTTTTCTTTTTTCTATCACTTCCATCTTTGTCTCCCACTCTCCTTTCTTTTTCTTTTTTTATTTCTCTCCCTCTTTTCTTCTTTCCAACACAAATACACACACATCAACATCTGCACAAGGGAGGGAGTAACCCAACTCCCTCATCTCTTCTCCAATCTCAAATCACTATTGAAGCACCAAACAATTAATTCATGTTGCTAAAGTCCACTGCAGTGATGATAATCAAAATAGCACCACGAATTCATTTTTGATTCAAATCAAATGAAACATTTGGAGAGTGTTCCTAACTCAATGATGTTGGTCTGTGATTTCTTAAGAATTTTAAAAAAAATCATATGAGCCATTTTCAAAACACAAACACAGAAGGCATACAATCTGCCAGAAACATCACAGCACTGATACCAGATCACGTTCACTATTTGGACTACTTAAACAATTTTCATCACTCTATTTTTTTTGTCCATTAACTATAGCCTCTTACCTACCCCTGTGATTCTTTTTTTATTTTTTTTGGATAAATTTGATTTTTGTAAAAAATCATCCAATTTCATTCGACAGTACAATCCCTATTTCTGAGTAAGGGTGCTTCTAAACTCAATTCCTCCCTATCTACAAAAGATATTTCAAAATGGTTTTATACCATGGAAACTAGACTCAGTTGAAAACCTTCTCTCAAAATTTAAAAAAATTGGGAACATCAGAACCTCTCCATTCTATTTTTGGAATACTTCTCTCAAAGCTGTGAAAAAACTGCACTTCAAAATAAACTTTTGTAGAACTTTGCTTTATCTCTTTCATTTGGGGTTTTGATCTTTTTCAAGTGAATAAAGTCTAGTGTATTAGAAAACCACTTTTAAAGAAAAGAAAAAAAAAAAGAAAACAAAAAAAGAAATCTCCTTTTTTTCTTTTACTAAATATTCACGTTTATCAAGTTCAATAACTTTGATAAATAGAAATTTGAGCATCTTTCCATTTTTATTAAAACTGAATACTCCTTACTTATCAAGTTAATCAATAACTTTGATAAAAGGAAATTCAAACATTTTCATGGGTACCGTCCCTTTCTTCCAGTATAAAAAAAAAACAAAAAAGAAAGACAAAAAAAATACAAAAAAATGGACTTTCTCAAAATAAAACTTCAATGCCACCTTTGCTTGGAATCTGCAAATAATACAGGTAAGACAGGTAAGTCTTCTCACTCTTAATGGGCACCGACCCTTACTCTCGGCACAAAACAAATTTTAAAAAAAAAATCTCTTTTCAATTATTTGGGCGTCGACCCTTTCTTCCAAAGAAAAAAAGAAAAGAAAAAAAAATGAAAAGAAAATACCAAAAAAATGGATATTCCTCAACTCAAATGCCTCCCTTGTTCAAGATCTCCAAGTAACACAGGTAAAGTCAGGTAAGCTTTCTTATACTACATGTACATTCTAATATTTTCTTAAAAAGTTGGGCACCGACCCTTACTTCCGGCATAGAAATAAAAGAACAGAAAAAATGGAAAATACAAAAATACACAAATATATATATATATATATTTCATTCTTCACTTGCTTGCATAAGTTCGTTTCAATCTCAATCACTTTCCAAAATTCCTAGTTATACCATTTTTCACTCAAATCACTTTTCAAAACACACTACTTCAAAGGTTAAAGTCTAGGACTAGGGATGGCAACGGGGCGGGTATGGGACGGGGCTCCCGTACCCCGCTCCCGCCTCGCTTTAGTAAACCCTCCCCCCTCCCCCCGCCCCGTATAGTGCCTCTCCCCGCCTCCGCCCCTGCCCCGCCCCCGGGGTCCCCGACCTCGCCCCGCCCCGCCCCGATTATGATTTTTTTTTTTTTTTTTGGGTACGCAAATTGAAAAAGCAATTTTTTTAATGCATTTTTTTCCCTAATAGTGCAGTTTTTTCTTAACTTACCCAATTAGTTCCCCAATAGTGCAGTTTTTTTTTTTAAATGGTAATACACATAACTATTGAGGGGTAAAAATATAAATACAAGTATATTCGGGGCGGGTTCGGGTTTTTTGACCCTACCCCGACCCCGACCCCGACCCCGACCCGAACCCGACTCGAGTTTTGAAAACCTCCCCCATACCCGCCCCTAACCCTATTAAGCCCCCCCATACCCTACCTATTAGGGGCGGGGCGGGGCGGGGCGGGGCGGGGAACCCGGAAAACCCGCCCCATTGCCATCCCTATCTAGGACTACACCGTAGAGGTTAAAGTTTCTAGCTACACCATCTTTTGCTCAAAACATTACTTCCCATTTGCATGGTCTAGATCGACCAACTTTTTCAAAATACTTGTACACATTCACATATACAAGGCACATAACTATGTACGGCCTGATTCTCGACTTGAGATATGTATGCAACCCCTCACTTGGGTGCGGCCATAACCACATCTTTTTTTTTTCTTTTCCATTTCTTGTACATTCTCATACTCTATTTCTTTTACTTACGCCCCATTGTAATTAAAATCACTAAAATCGGCAACCGTGCTTTGCATGGATGTTCGAGGTTGCCTAACACCTTCTCTCGACACAACCGAATCCCCAAACCCATTTTTTTAAAAGATCTCTGGTTTTCGCATGGCTATTTAAATTCACACTTTTAGAGGGCCCACTTTTCTTTAAAACGTTTTTTAAAAAAGGTCAAAGATGATTACTTTAATTGTCGTTGAAGGGGTCTTAACACCCAAATGTTAGGTGGTGACTCTGAACATTTCAAATAGGCCCTACCATACTCATATCACCACTCCCAATAAAATTTGTCGCATTTCACCCACTTTAAAAAAAAAAAAAAAAAACCAGGCCCACACCGACAGGTCAGGCTGTGCCAAAAAAGCGGGTGCGACAACTGGCGACTCTGCTGGGGATTATCACACCTAGGAGGACTCTGGCCACCACTTTAGTGATTCTCATTACAATGAGGCATTTCTTTTTTTTCTTTTTTTACTAACAATTTTGGTTTATTTTTTCTTTTATGAATTCGTATTCTTTTGTACAGGTGTTCACAACTCAGATTGAATTAAAGTTGCAAGGCCAATGCCAAAATTTGCAAAGGCCAATACTAAATCATTTTTGCACACTGCACACTAGCATGCAAGCATAACATAACCCTTCCTCAAGAGGAAACCTTGTAAGATTAGATAGGGAGATGAGTATGTGGCATGGCCGTCACAGTGTCACCGTCGGTACCGCACAGAAAACTCTCCTGCTCGAACCACCAACCTGAGAAACTGCTTCAGTGCTGGAGGTTTGAAGATTTGGGAACCAAGCCTGATTTAAGTCTGTATTAGGCATCAACCTCTCCACATGCTCTCACTCTCTACACATGCATCAATATTGATACATCACTCTCTCCACATGCTCTCACTCTCTATGTGTGCATCAACATCGATACATTACTCTCTCTACGTGCTCTTTCTCTTTTTCTTTCTCTCTTTCTCTCTCTCTCTCTCTCTCTCTCTCACCGACCCTCTCTCTCTTTCGCTTTCTCTTTCTCTCTCTGTCACTCTCACGATCTCTCTTTCTCTATTTTTTTCACCTACTCCCTCTCATTTTTCTTCATCGATCTACTCCCCCTTTCTCTTTCTCTCCTTTTAAAAAACACTCCGTATCCCCCTCTCTATATGCCTTTCTCACCCACTCTCTTTCTCTCTAATGAACCTATCTCTAATCTCCCTCTCTCTGTCTCACTCTCCTCCTCTCTTTCTTCTTCTTTCCCTCCTCTTCTATCTCTAAACTTGTCTCTCTTCTTGAAAAAAAAAAAAAAAAACCTTACCCAAACTAGATCTGAAACAAGCCCTGTACAGGAGCTTCCCAGAGAGATCGAGAAGAAGAGCAGAGAATCGTACCAAAATGGCTTTTAACACAAATCGTTGTGGTGCCTGTAAGTATAATAGAAGACGGTGCATAAGTGATTGTCCCTTGGCTTCCTACTTTCAGTATGCAGGAAGTGTGAGGGATTATGAAGCCATTCACGAGTTCTTAGGAAGCACGAGCTTTCTACGCCTTATTGAAAAGGTATCCGAGGCAGACCATCGACAAACTATATGCTCCCTTGTGTATGAAGCCACATCTAGACTTCAGGATCCTGTTTTGGGTTCTGTTTCTTATGTCTTTTCCTCGAACAATAAGTTCTAGAACTGAACGAACATGTTTCACAACTTCAAGCTCAGTCAAAAGAAGAACAACCCAAACAATCCCAAGATCCTGATCTGGATCCTTGGCTCAGTCATGCCATGGAGGATCTAGATCACGACATAGAAATTCTTCAAAATTGTTCCAATCTTATTTTTCCCACCACAACTGCTCTAATCTTCTTGGAAATCTCTAGCCCTACCCATATTCCTCCTGTAACTCAAACTTGCACGACCTCTTCTCATTCTCGTTGGTTTGATCTGCTCCAACACTTGCAACCTAGCAATAACCACCAAACTTCTCCAAGTTCGTTGGATCTCACTACTCCCAACACAATTTCTCCAGTCCGGTCCTTACTATCTAGCAACAACCACCAAACTTCTCCAAGTCCGTTGGATATCGCTACTCCCAACACCATTTCTCTGGTTCGGTCCTTACAACCTAGCAACAACCACCAAACTTCTCCAAGTCCATTGGATCTCGCTACTCCCAACACGATTTCTCTAGTCTCTCATCCTTCCCACACCCCCTTTGTTACTCCAACTTACCCCTGTTGGTCTATTCTAGTCAAACACTCGCAATCTAACAAATCCCAGATTCTCCTGTATCAAACAAAAAAATCAGAGGTCCCAAGATATCCAAATCCCCCGCTAAGTCTTCAAGCGAGTTCGTCAAAAGCACCTATTCCATCCACTGATCCTTACTCTTTCTTCACTACCAATAATTTAGCTCAAACCTCCTTCTTGGGCTTAATGGGCGAGATGGAGAGTCAACAATTCACAAGGTGGCATGAGCCTTTGAACTAAGGCTCTTTTTTATTTTAAAATAATAATAATAATAATTCAAAAAAAATTTCAAAAAACAATCAACAAAAAGAAGAAAGTGGAATGAACATCATGGTCCGGATTCGAGGTAGTCCCTGTACGTCGAGTGTCCGTGGGATTGAGCCCACATGTCTTACTACGCGTGTCCCTCCACCAGCTTAATGTAGTTTGGATCTTTGGGTATTGTTTTATAGGGTAATTGGGAAGTTAAGTATCCCAGGATGGTATTGTCCTCAAAAGTAAGTCCTGAAGAACATTAACCCAAGGTTCTGTGGAACGGACTATCGGATCTACACGGTTACTGAAAAGCGCGTAGGATGTCTTTAGCATTCAACCTCTGGAAGGAAGCCTCACATTGGCAGAACTCAATTCCCACTCATCAAAATCCAAATATACATTTGTATCATTGTAACTTTTCATATTCCAAAAAAAAAAAAAGCAAAAAAAAAAAAAAAATCCTCCTCTAGCATCATTTTCGCTTCTTATGCAATGTATTCTCACATTAGGCTATCAGTTCAAGAATCAGCTGTGGATGAACTATCTTGTTAGTAACATAAGTACACTTTTTAAAATGAGAATTCTATTCCCTCATCATCACTTTCATAATCCACTTGTGTTTGCTATCATCAAACTGAACCAGCTCAAAGGCTGACATGACATGCTTGATCATTTCTAATCCTTCATTCAGGCCTAATTCGATACAATGATAGCACGTGCAAGTCAAAATTGCGAACATTGATATTATCAGATCCAAGCAGTACTAGTGCATTTGCAACTGTCCAAATCGTCTTATTGTCAAATCAATAGGCTACTCTACTATCTCAAATACACTCTTACTCTCTTTCAAATAAAAAAAAGTCAACAAAAGTAAAAGAGGAGAGAGAGAGAGATTGTCGGTCACGAGAACAGAGAGAAAAAGAAAAGAAGAAAAGACGGAGAGAGAGAGAGAGAGAAAGAGAGAGAGAGAGAAAGCGTCGGTTGGAAGAAAAAAAAAAGAGCATAAATATTCTCTCTCTCCCTCATTCCCTTCTCCTCCTCGAAACGCAGCTCTTCCCCCATCTCTGCATCTCTGTATTTCTCTCTCTCCTCTCCCTTCTTGCTCACTCATCTTTCTTTCACTTCTCTCCCCTTACCACACTCATAGTCATTGTCTTCCACCATTATGACCAAGACCAGAAGTTTGATCTTGTTTCAAGCGTTCAGGTGCTAAAATAAAATAGGTTTGGAGAACGACATGGATTTGGGTGAGATAATTATACTCTGCGAAGTGTGCATTCTTATTTGGATGGTTGTGGCAGCTGCAGCTTACTTTTGGCTCAAACGGCCTGATAATGAAGAAGTCCATAAAGACTAGGAACAATGTTCGCCCCTATGATTCAGATCATTTGTTGGGTGGGTTGGTTTTACCAATGAACAATGGGTTGATGAAATGTAAGGGTTTTCTTGTTTTTTTTTTTTTTTTTTGCTCTTATATATATTAAAAAATATCATCAATAAAAAGAGAATGTCAAGGATTGTGTAAATACATGGGCAGCCAATTCATATGTGTCGTTTCCAACCATCCAGTCCATGCACTATTTCTATACCCTTTACCAACAGTTTGATTCTCCACCGATACACCCACGTGCCTTTCATCACTCTCGCCAAAGGCCAATACTTCACCCACTGCCTAAAATTTTACTCCTTACAAGGCATCAAAACGCCACACATGGACAGTTTCTCCACTACTAAATATATGCATTGTCTGCTTTGTATAAGTACATACATTTCTTTTATAAAAAAAAAGAAAAAAAAAAAGAAACAAGTTTAAAAAAAAACAAAAACAAAAATAAAAGAAGAAGAAGAAGCTTTTTTCATCATCTTGCTTTAAAATCTCATGATTCATTGGATATGACTGTCTTGTAACTTGTTGAAGCCAATTTGGACATCGCATTGGACTTTTGGACACAACACGCGATAGAACACGCCAAAAAGGCTTCAAAGATCATAATCAATCATTACAGTGTCTGACACTGCTCATCATCGCAAGTGCATGCTGCTCTACTATTGCTGTAGCATATGGACAGTACACTCTCAGGGGCAGAAATACCTCAACTTAAGGCATGCCACACATCATCAAATACCAGGTGGGGCGACCCATTGTTCCCAATGACATTGCACGAATTTCAATGTTGTACATACATGATTTCTAAAATCCAACTATATTTGTGTCAAAATGATGAGAGACAATCATTTCAGCTATCCATACATTATTATTCACTTGCTAGCCCACTTGAGCTATACAATGAAAATCTCTTTCCAAATTCAAACCCCCTGAGGATCACCCCCCACACTGGGGCAATGAAAAAAAATGAAGCTCAACAAAAAAGTAAAATAAAAATACGAAAGCTGGACAAATCCACAGTATACTATCCATCTTGGATGCTCGCTTCAAACTGGGGGAATTCCCCCCAAGTCGTATTTCACTCGGTAATACTCACCCCACACTAGATTGGGGCAGGCAAAAAGAAAAAAATATAGAGCATAAGGTGATCTCAGGCTTCGACCTTCCAAAAAAAAAAACTTTGAGCCTTCATGCGATCCTTCATTTCTTAACCCATGACCTTGGCCTACAATACAACCCACTAAAAGTCCACTCTGATTGACACAAGTCTTGTTGGATTTATTAAATCATACTTTTGCATCATTTTAAAGACATGGGCCATCACATACTGTTAATTTCAAGGTAGTCCGGCGGGCGTAGTGAAAACCTAAGGAAAAAAAGGGGTGCTATGAATCAAGACTATGGCAAAACTATCGACTACAGCAAAATACAGACAGGGGACTGGGCATTCAGCGAATACCGGGGCACTGAGCTCATGAAGCCAAAATACGTTGCCTTCTAGCGTTCCAACAAGCAATAAGACAGATAATATCCACTAACTTATGAACATTCTTTCGTAGATGATAAACTCGTGCATCAAATACTTTCGTAAATACTCTGTACATAGCATAACATTGCATTAAAAAAAACACAAAAAACAAAATAACAAAAATCATTCATACTTTACAACATAGCAGAAAATGCATATCTTTTGTAACAGGGGCAACTGATCGTGATACTTCCATCATCATTGTAAGAGAACACTCACATCTGGCCCAACATACTTCCAAAGCCTAACTACTGGCCTAACTTTTAAAGCCCAACTACTGGTCCAACTTCTAAAGCCCAATCACTGGCCCAACATACTTCTAAAGCCTAACTACTGGCCCAACTTCTAAAGCCCTATCACTGGCCCAATTTCTAAAGCCCAACCTCTGGCCCAACATACTTCCAAAGCCTAACAACTCACCCAACTTCTAAAGCCCAATCACTGGTCCAATTTCTAAAGCCCAACCATTGGCCCAACATACTTCCAAAGCCCAACCACTGGCCCAACACTTCTAAAAGCCCAACCATTGGCTCAACATACTGCCAAAAGCCTCACCACCGGCCCAATATACTTCCAAAGCCCAACCACTGGCCCAACATACTTCCAAGACCTCCCACTTCATGCAGCCTTTGCTCAGGCTCGGCAACTCTACAGCAATCTCTCAGCTCAGCACCACATGTCAAATCAACTTCCCCTTTATGGATCATCAAGAAGTATATCCCCACTCAGAATCACCAAGCCCATATCATCCCCAACGTTAGGTATGAGTCCGTCAAGAGGCATCCTGTTCACCTCTTCATGCTCAGGAGTGAGTTCGTCAAGAGGCATGCCATTCACAATCTCACTACCAGGAACGAGTCTATCAGAGACATCCTGTTCATATCTCCCATTACCAAGGGCACCCTATTCATATCTTTAATTACCCGAAAACGAGTCTGTCAAAGACACCTTGTTCATATATCTCACATTACCAGGAGTGAATCCATCAAGTGGCGTCCTAATCATATCAGCAGGAATCAGGAGTGAGTCCGTCAAGTGGTATTCTGTCCATCTCATTTAGCATCAGCCCCATGTATGAGTCCGTTAAGTGGCATCCTAATTTCATATCATCCAACATCAGGTATAATTCTGTCAAGTGGCATCCTGTTCACCTTCTCTAACATCAGGTGTGAGTCCGTCAAGGGGCATCCTGTTCATCTCCTATAACATCAGATGTGAGTCCGTCAAGGGGCATCTTGTTCATCTTCTCTAGCATCAGGTGTGAGTCTGTCAAGTGGCATCCTATTTTTATCTCATCCAGTCTCAGGTATGAGTCCGTCAAGTGGCATCCTGTTCATGTCATCTAACATCAGGTGTGAGTCCGTCAAGGGGCATCCTATTCATATCATTCAACATCAGGTATAAGTTCGTCAAGTGACATCATGTACATATCATTTGGCATCAGGTGTTAGTCCGTCAAAGGGCATCCTGTTCATATCATTCAGCATTAAGTATAAGCTCGTCAAGTGGCGTTGTGTCCATATCATCAAGCATTAGGTATTTCTCTTACTATCGCGCGCTCTATAGCAATCATGCCCCACGTGGCATTTTGCTCTCCTATCTCATAGCGATCACGTCCCACATAGTATTTCGCTCTCGAATCCTACAGCAATCACGCCCCATGTGGCATTTTACTCCCCTATCTCACATCGATCATGCCCCATGTGGCATTTCGCTCTCTCATATCTTCACGACAATCACTCGTATCGCATTTTGTCCATCTATATCTTACAATAATCACGCCACACGTGGCATTTTGCTCTCTTATCTCACAGCGATCACGCCCCACGTGGCATTTCACTCTCTCATACCCTCACGACAATCATGCATATCGCATTTTACCAATCTATATCCTACAGTAATCATGCCCTATATGGCATTTTTCCTATCTCACAGCGATCATACCCCATGTGGCATTTCGCTCTCTCATATATTCACAGCAATCACGTGTATCACATTTTTCCCATCTATATCCTACAGCAATCACACCCCATATAGAATTTTTCCTATCTTACAGCGATCATGCCCCACGTGGCATTTCACTCTCTCATAACCTCACGGTAATCACGCGTACCGCATTTTATCAGTCTATATCCTACAGCAATCACACCCCACGCGACATTTTGCTCTCTTATATCCGCCCCATGAGGCATTTGCTCTCTCATATCCACTGCAATTGCACCCCGACGTGGTATTTTGCTCTTCACTATCCTAACATGGCATCTTCTTCATTTCGTGAACTACGCTCGGTTTGATTCTCCTTGCAAGAGATACGTAGGCAGCTCGCTGAGCTAGACCATACCCTTACTTTATTACATTCTTGGTTAAAGTTCGAGATTACGCGGCTACGCACTTCTCGACTACACCATCTCTCAACTACCCATGTTCCCGTGAACTACGCTCGGTCTGATTCTCCTCGCAGGAGATACATAGGTAGCTCTAAGAGCTCGACCATACTTTAATTTTTATGTTCTCGGTTAAAGTTCGAGATTACGTGGTTACGCATTTCTCGACTACACCGTCTACACCATCTCTCTTCTATTCGATTCTCACACGAGTCCCCAGCGAAGTTGTTCGCCCATTTCTGGTAACATTCTCAATCCCCAACGGAGCTGTTTGTCTTAACTGGCAATACCCCCAATTCCCAACTGCCTATCTTGGCACACTGCTCACTTGCCTACTTTGGCACATCACTTCACTCTTCACCAATCATGGTGTCACTCGCCTGAACTACGCTCGATGTAAATTTTTTCCACATAAGATATGTGGGCATCTCGACTAGACTTTGAGATCACTCGTATTCTTGTACATACTTTTCAACAAAAAAAATTCAAAAAAAATAGTCGTCTCCTTATCTTTGTCACCATTTGCTTCGCAAAACATGACAAAGAGGGGCAGCTATAGACACCCATTTTTGCCCAACCCAATCATTTCAAAAATAAAGTGCTCACGAGCCTGTCGTTTTTTTAATCGTCCCAATCTGACCTCAAATGGAAAAGATATTGCAAGTCAAAACTATGGGGTCAAAAGGTCAACAATCTCGCATGCACCAGACCACACATAACCATTGCTCCACATTTTTTTCGAGAGGAAAACACTTTCGGTGGATTCACAAAGGAGAAAACAAACAAAATAAAAATAAAAAATCCAGCACATGCTAGGATCGCATTTTCATTTACATTTCTTTTCTTTTCTTTTTTCTATCACTTCCATCTTTGTCTCCCACTCTCCTTTCTTTTTCTTTTTTTATTTCTCTCCATCTTCTCTTCTTTCCAATACAAATACACACACATCAACATCTGCACAAGGGAGGAAGTAACCCCACTCCCTCATCTCTTCCTCATCTCTCTTGTCCAATCTTAAATCACCATTGAAGCACCAAACAGTCCATGTTGCTAAAGTCCACTGCAGTGATGATAATCAAAATATCACCACGAATTCATTTTTGATTCAAATCAAATGAAACCATTTGGAGAGTGTTCCTAACTCAATGATGTTGGTCTGTGATTTTTTTACGAATTTAAAAAAATCATATGAGCCATTTTCAAAACATAAACACAGAAGGCATACAATCTACCAGAAACATCACAATAGTGACACCAAATCACGTTCACTGTTTGGACTACTTTAAGATTTTTTCTTCACTCCATTTTTTTGTCCATTAACTATAGCCTCTTACCTACCCCTGTGATTTTTTTTGGATCAGTTTAATTTTTGTAAAAAAATCGTCCAATTTTAGTCGACAGTGCAGTCCCTATTTCTGAGTAAGGGTGCTTCTAAACTCAATTCCTCCCAATCTACAAAAGATGTTGCAAAATGGTTTTATACCATGGAAACTAAACTCAGTTGGGAACTTTCTCTCAAAATTTAAAAAAATTGGGAACATCAGAACCTCGCCATTCCATTTTTGGAATACTTCTCTCAAAGCTGTGGAAAAAACTGCACTTCGAAATAAACTTTTGTAGAACTTTGCTTTATCTCTTTCATTTGGGATTTTGATCTTTTTCAAGTGAATAAAGTCTAGTGTATTAGAAAACAAAAAAAAAAAAAAGAAAAAAAAAACAGAAAACAAAAAAAGAAATCTCCTTTTTTCTTTTACTAAATATTCACGTTTATCAAGTAACTTTGATAAATAGAAATTTGAGCATCTTTCCATTTTTATTAAAACTGAATACTCCTTACTTATCAAGTTAATCAACAACTTTGATAAAAGGAAATTCGAACATTTTCATGGGTACCGTCCCTTTCTTCCGATATATAAAAAAAAAAAAACAAAAACAAAAACAAAAACAAAAAAGAGAGAAAAAAAATACAAAAAAATGAACTTTCTCAAAATAAAACTCCAATGCCACATTTACTTGGATTCTGCAAATAATACAGGTAAGACAGGTAAGTCTTCTCACTCTTAATGAGCACTGACCCTTACTCCCGGCACACAAAAAAAATAAAAAAAAAATCTCTTCTCAATTATTTAGGCGCTGACCCTTTCTTCCAAAGAAAAAAAGAAAAGAAAAAAAATGAAAAAAAAAATACCAAAAAAATGGATATCCCTCAACTTAAATGCCTCCCTTGTTCAAGATCTCCAAGTAACACAGGTAAAGTCAAGTAAGCTTTCTTATACTACATGTACATTCTCATATTTTCTTAAAAAGTTGGACACCGACCCTTACTTCCGGCATAGGAATAAAAGAACAAAAAAAATGAAAAATACAAAAATACAAAAAAAAACACTTCATTCTTCACTTGCTTGCATAAGTTCGTTTCAATCTCAATCACTTTCCAAAATTCCTAGTTATACCATTTTTCACTCAACTCACTTTTCAAAACTCAATACTTCAAAGGTTAAAGTCTAGGACTACACCGTACAGGCTAAAGTTTCTAGCTACACCATCTTTTGCTAAAAATACTACTTCCCATTTTCATGGTCTAGATCGACCAACTTTTTCCAAATACTTGCACACATTTACATATACAAGGCACAGAACTACGTACGGCCTGATTCTCGACTGAGATACGTATGCAACCCCTCACTTGGGTGCGGCCATAACCACATCTTTTTTTTCTTTTTCCATTTTTTGTACATTCTCATACTCTATTTCTTTTACTTACGCCCCATTGTAATTAAAATCACTAAAATCGGCAACCCTGCTTTGCATGGATGTTCGAGGGTGCCTAACACATTCCCTCGACATAACCGAGTCCCTGAACCCATTTTTTTTTTAAAGATCTCTGGTTTTCGCATGGCTATTTAGAGTCACACTTTTAGAGGGCCCACTTTTCTCTAAAACTTTTTTTAAAAAAGGTCAAAGATGATTACTTTAATTGTCTTTGCAGGGGTCCTAACACCCAAATGTTAGTGGCGACTCTGAACATTTCAAATAGGCCCTACCATACTCATTTCACGACTCCCAATAAAATTCGTCGCATTTCACCCACTTTCACACAAATCAAATGTATGTTTTTGAACGTGCCCATAACAATTTTATGGTTTTACACAACACCAATGAATTGCCTCTGATCTCTACGGATAGAGGTATGATTGGGTGATTTTGGAGAGAAGTTATTCAGTGAGCCCATCATGCTACGTCAATAGGAGATCTCTTTTTTCTTTCCTATTTGTGTTTCCTTGTTGAGATTTGCCTTATTTATTTATTTTTTTGTAGGTCCAAGTGTCCTTATGATGTGTGCTGCCAAGTTAGCAAGGGCAGATTTATTGGGAGACAAGCCACCCCCCCCCCCCCCTCCCCCCTGATTTTGGAAAAAAAAAATCTTTATATAGCTAAAAAAACCTTTTTTTTAACACTTAACCAACAACCCTACCCCCCCTCCCATACACACACACACACACACACACACACACACACACACACACACCAAATTCAATAACTCCCTTTTTTTTTATTAGTATTTGAGTTTTGAAAAATTCTACAAGACAACCAGGTATGATACATTCAATTTCTTGATCTCAATTTGTCAGAACAACGTGTCATTTTGTTGTACCTTTGGTGTCAATCAGTATTACTTTTCTAATGTGTCATTTGGTAACAACTTTTATATGTCATTTGTTAGTTACTACAATTTTATATCAATTGGTAGTAAAAGATCTCAAAGTGCTGTAAGATGTATGTATCATACACTAGAGAAGATTTCTTTAGTTTTAGTGCTAATTTTTATAGCATTAGGTTTTATATCGTTTATACTAAAAATATGTATAAATAGACTCGAATCTACATGCAAAAAAATCTACATAATAAGTAAGTACAAATAGACCCCAAAGAAAAAAATTACCTCGGGAATGCTGCCCTCGTACACCGTCGCATACTCAGCTAACTCGAAGTGCAGCTTCTTATCGTCCCCCCCCCCCCCCCCCCCCCCCCCTCCTTTTCTACATCCGCCCCTGCAAGTCAGCCGGTAAGATGTTTCAGTGCTTTTTTTTTTTAATAACAGTTGTGACCAAATTTCAGCGAAGATCACTCCAAAAGCACTATGATTGCGAAAAGAACTCATCCATGAACCGATCTGACGAAAAAACGCCGAATCTGCGATAGACAAGGTTGGATCTAACCATAAAATAAAGAACTGAAGAGATCTAACAGAGTGCCAACTGACCAAAGCAAAAAATAAAACCCTCCTAAAAAGGGACAAAACCGTCCAAAATTAGGAACAAGCTCTCCTAAAATCTCTTAACAAGACTGTTCACTTGTTTTTTGATAAGCTTACATATGACCATTATTCAAATATGTTCACGAGCTCTATAAAACTGAGTTCATGTATATATTTTTTTTAGTCGAAGAGTTAATGTATATATATTCATTTTTTTTTTTTGGTCGAAGAGTCCATGACTTCATGTATATTTGAACTTGGCTTATTTATCAAATAGACTTAAAATATAAACTTCAACTTGATTTATTTATTAAAAATACTTATACTCTGAGCCAAGCCATTATGGACTATGGTGAATTTTTTGTCCAAATTAAGGGTGCAAGCTGTATTCTGGAAGTACTCAGAATGAATCTTTTATGTCGGACCCAAACACCCATATGTGTGGGAGCCCCTCACATGTAGGAGTTGTTTGGATGGGGACCTTAGGAGGTGTGAAGCCTTTACCTGACGGTATCCGAAAACTTCTGTAGTGTGGCCTATTGTATTATATACTAATATTTATTTGGGCAGAGTTAATTAAAGAAAAATATGGTCAAAAGTCTTTTTCTACCAATATTTTTTATAATAGGCCACCATTTAGTACTTCATAATAATACTATAATTATAATTGTTGTTAGAGATTAGTCCAAAATATCCTATTATAGAATTAGTAGATGAATATTCTACCCCTAACCTATATATATAGAATCGTATATATATATATATATATGAATATATTTAATTAAGATTTAATGATTGAATCAGTTACCAAATCTGACCAAATCTTATCAAATCCCAATTGATATTGGTTAAAATACATATAGAAATTATATCCCAATATTTTAGGATATTACTTTACAAAACCGTTACAAATGAGTTTAACCATTTCTAATTCACAGTGTATTGCATATTCAAGCTAGGTATCACATCATAAACGAGTATGGGCTCACTGTTACGTTTTGGAATGAAGATTCTGCGGGTATTGAATTTTACACTGCAACTAGTTCATTTTTATACTGCAACTGGTTTATTAGTGTGAAATTTTACACTATAACTGGTTTATTAGTGAAATTTTACACTACAAAATTTAACTACAACTGGTTCATTAGTGAAATTTTACACTACAACTGGTTCATTAGTGTGAAATTTTACATAGATATTCATTAAATCTGATTTTGACTTGTCATATATACACATTAATTCTAGGAATTACTATCACATAATTATAGTGTTTACTGTTTTTTGTGTTTTTGCCATAAATCACGTTAGATTTTGAAATTGTTGAAAAATCTGATCTCCTATCCCTTTATTTTTGGATATATAATGAATGAAAATAAAATCCCAGGATTTTATGTATCTACATTATGGGTTTGTCACATCTTGCTAATGCCATTCATGGGTTTTCTGTTCTACCAATAATCATTCATGACAGTATTTATTATACTGTATTCGTGAGAGTTTAAGATTGAAGGAGATAACAATAGATCGAAGAGAAGATATCAAATTAATTGGAATAAATGAATGAATTTCTCACTGTGAGTAGTGTGAAATTTCACACTGCTGAATAATGTTTAGGTTAAATTTTCACTGCGAGTAGTATGAAACTTCAAACTGATACTACGAAAACCCTAGATAAAAAAAAAAAATTGTTTTACATACTACCACAAATCCAATTTGTTTCTCCAAAATAGAAAGATTAAGAGCATATTAACCCAAGAGCCACTCTCAAATCTCAGTCAAGAGCACAAGACAAACTATTCGACAAAACACCTTGTATGTATCCAACAGGACCACGCTAATCCAGCCCAACCACATTAAAAAATAAGACCAATACAAAGGCAAACAAATTTAAAGAAAAGAAAAAAACATCAATCGCACAATGAAACTGCAGCAGATAACTCCATTTCAAAAGCACCACTATGAAGCCATCACATCCAGGCGAAGGTTGTGAAAGCCTCCAGCATGTCCAATAGAGACGAAAAGTAAAAACACGCTCTGCCGAAAAAAGCTGACAAATCTGTGTTGGTGATCTTCTCCAATATAGCTACTTCTTTTTTGGTTTTCATCAAAAACATGCTGCGAAAGAGCAATAGTGTGAAATTTAATACGTTTGCAGTGTTAAATTTTGCACTACGGAATGAACGATCCATCAAAGTCAATTATTGTTGGGGAATTTTCACACAACAAAAAGTTCTTGTGAAATTTTACAAATTTTACAAACATGCAATAGTGAGTGCTAAATTTCAAAATGCAGTCACATGCAAAAACTAATTTTTCCCCAAATCTTGTCTTCAATTCCACAATGAATGATCCTCAAAATCATACATCAATATGTAGTACCAAAATTTTACACGACTGAAAAAAAATAAAAAATAAAAAAAATCTCACCTTTTCTCCCCATTGTCGTTACTCGTCGGAGCCGTATGGCCGGAGCCTCACTGTCACGCTTTTTGGATGCCTAGGAAGTTTTTTAGCTTGGAATTGAATGTAGAACCCTATATGTTCTTGGAAGGAGGTCGACAATCAGCTGATATGTAGTATATTTTTCCACTACTAAAATTGAGAGCATTAGGGACGCTAGATTAGGGGCAAAATAAGTCATGTGCCCCTATTAATAATCAATTAGGGGCGGAAGTATGTTTGGCCTCTATTAATACAAATTAGGGCGGATAAAAAGGCCCCTAATGTATTCCCAAAAATTTACCCCTACGGGAGGGAAAGTTGGCGCCAACTATTTGTCTATGTGGCAATTCTATTAATTAGGGCAGAAATAAATGCCTCTAATGGGTTTTTATTTTTAATTTTTAATTTTTTTTACTCCTAAACCTAAAAGTAAAGCTGCATTCTCTCTCCCTCTTTACCACTTTCCCAGCCGATTAAGAACTCACCCCACCTTTTCTTCTTCTTCTAAAAACTTTTATTTTTTTAATTAGTTTCATCCTTCCCCATCGTTTTCAATGGCAAAAGTCTGAATCTTCTTTGTCTCCTAGTAAGTGCAATTTCAATACAATATTCATATTTTGTCTTCTACTTGGTGTTTTGTTTTGTTTATTTTTTCATTGTGTATTTTTGGATTTCAACTTAATTTGCAGGGGTTACATATCTTCGTTGGGATTGATAGTTGGAGGAGGGGTTTGATGCTATTGTGGTATGGATTTTGAATCTTTTACTTCTAAATTTTAGATTTATTGGTTCCATAAACAATGTTTAAGACTGTAAGATGATATATTTGTTAGCTTGGTGATATTTATTAGTATATTGGCATAGGAATACATATATGTTGCAAAATACAAATTTTTTGGCAAAAAATTGACATTGACAAGTTTCTACCGAAATAAAAGTGCTCTGGAGTGAATTTTTGCCGTTTGTATATATCAATATGTATCAATGAACAGTTTTCATCAAATCATATCAAAGGCATCCAGAATAGGATTTGACCATTTGACCTTTGGATTTTTGTATGCTAGTAGTAATGGTGATAAAATCTCATCACCTATTTATATTTATTGTTAAACTGTACAAGTGGAACTAGGCTTTTGACCAAGGGCGGAGTTAGGAATTTTTTTTGTTGTGGCCCCCCCCAAAAAAAAAAAATTTTAGTAGTCTATTGATTCATGTTTGATAATAAGATATGGTGATAAAATTGGGTCTATTTAAGAACAATCACCTTTTGGGTTAATATTATATTTTTGGGTCTATTTATCAACAAGGCATTTTGGGCTAAAATATCACACGTACTACTTTTTTCCCCCAAAATTAGGGGGAGGGGGGGGGGGGGGGGGGATGGGTTAGGGGGAGGGGGGGTAGTAGTTGGGGGGGGAGGGGGTCGACTACATTTGGGCTAAAATATCACACGTACTAATTTTTTTTTCTCCCAAATTTGGGGGAGGGAGGTGTAGACTACATTTGGGTTAAAATGTCACATGTAAAAAAAAATTTCCCAAAACTTGGGGGGGAGGGGGAGGGGGAGGGGGAGGGGGAGGAGGGGGGGGGGGGGGGGGGGGGGGTGTCGCTCCTGCCTACCTGTACATCTGCCCTTGCTTTTAACGATAGTGTGTAGAGTCGTTTAGTTTTTACTTGGTAGGGAGACATCTAAAGGGCAATGCATGTAGATTCTTGTATTTGATGTCATAGTCGTATGATGCTAATATGGTATAAGTCTATGTAACAAAAGCTTCATATGTATACTATTTTATTGACAAAGCTTCATAAATATGATGCTAGTATGGTATTAGTTGACACTGGACTTGGTTAATTATAAAAATGTATGATAGGAAAGAAAACTAAATGTGTTTAAATTTATGCTTGATGTGTTGTTTTGGCAGTAGATAAAACTATGGATAAAAGTTGGGTAAATTTGGACCGTAGTTCAGTTGAATATAGAGATAAGGTGGAATTATTTTTGAATGAAACTTTTGTCAAATCTAATCGGAAAGATAAGATCATATATCCTTGTAAGAAATGTTGCAACCGTTATCTCAATGATAGAATTACTATTGAAGGTGATCATCTTCTTTGGAATCATAGCTTTCTTCATATATACTAGATTATTGTGACCCCTCCAAATAAATGGAATTGAAAGTAAATAGTAACATTCTGTAAAGGGTTAGCATTTTTTCCTCGTTTGAATTTCTTATACCTCTAACCTCATAAAAGCACAACCACTGTTTTTTCGAGTTCTAAGTCTCCATAGCTATTGGTATTTATTTGGGGTTTAAAATTTTTTAAAATGTGGGATAATGTTGAAATTTTACTGTTGAGATTCAAAATATTCATTTTTCGGCATGAGTATTCAATTTGTAATCTTTGTATTTCTTTGAGCTAGTAACTTTTCGGACCATTGTACCATTCATGGTCATTAACTGCTAGTTTAGGCCTTTGATTGGTACATTAAACACACATACACTCAAAAGACAACAAACAATATACTTGTACACATATACACAAAAACAAAAACAAAAACAAAGTATACATATACACCAAAACATACACACATGCATCTGGGCTTTGAAAATGTATAAAATAGAACAGAAAAATGTTAGGGCTAAGTACTGACACATTTTTTGTACTTAGCCCAATTTTTCACTTTTCACTTTGTCTCTTATATTTTAAATCGTGTAACTAGTACTCCTGCACTTTGGACTAAAGTGCAACCGTTAATAAATCAATTAAATTTAACAGGCATAAGCCATATTTGGTAACAATTTTGGTGTTTATCAACAATTGTTAACTCTAAAAGTTAAAATAAATTATTTAGCAAAATAGCATATGTGGTTACAATGGGCCAAAAGCTACATTAGACTTATACCAATCATAATTTTTTTAAAATTTTATTGAATAAGAAAAAGAAGCTACCAAACGATCCACAAGGGGTATTACGTTTGCAACTACAAGGGAACAAATAAAAAAATGAGCTCACCATAGGGAATTATTGTCACGCCCCGACGTAGCATAAATAAGGATAGCGTTTAATTTCCTTTATGGACCCGTAGGTCGCGACAGTTTGAAGGATCGATTCCGTCCCAAACGTCGAACAACAAAACATAATGATCAGAGTAAAGTAATCCAAGCTTATAAAAATTTCTAACTTATTACATCTTATGATACGGGGTCGACTAAGGCACAGACCGCCTTAAAATAAAACAATAACTTAGTGTCTGTTACAGTCATCCTTATAAAACAAAACAGTCTAAGACTTAAAACATATAACTTTAAAGCATATAATCAATAAACAGTTCTCTCATTCCAAAAGCAGCCATTCTCAGTTAGCGTAGTCATAAGGTCCTTCCTGATCATCACCTGAAAAGCCTGAACACGAATGTCCAGGACGCATCAACGTCGTCAGCTTCAAGAAGCTGGTGAGTATTAAAAACATGACTTTAAATGTAAAACATACTCATTTACCATTTTCAAATTCCCTTTTAAATCCACAAGTTTATATTTAAGATAAAGAGCTTGTTTAGAAAACAACCACAATATTATTCAAAAGATAAGTTCACACATATGCGACCGTGTATGAGAACGATGCATCATCTCATCTGACCGACTCTTTTCTCTCGACAAAACCCAACAACCCACTATCTTACTCCTGGTATCTTTAAAACACTAAGATAGCCACACTTTAGCAACGGTGCGCCAGGGAGTGTCCAGTTTGCCTCACACTTTGGTCCGGGGTACCAGGGAGTGTCCAATGCCTCACACTTTGAATACCCTAACCGCCATGCAAATACCGGGGCAACCCCTCACGCAGTATCTAGACTCGAGTATCAGGGAGTGTCCGTAGGCCACACTTTAGCACTACCATGGGTGCCAGGGAATGTCCAAGTTCGGCTTCACACACTTTGACGCTTCCATGGGAGTCAGGGAGTGTCCATATTTGCCACCGTCGCATTTCAAAGATACCCTCGCCACAATCTCATCCACAACCACAACCACAACCACAACCACAAACACAACCACAACCACAACCACAAACACAACCACAACCACAACCACAATCTCATACTCTTTCCGTACTACCAATACTCTTTTCCACACTGACTGACACCCACATACATGTACTACTGACCCCACATGAATGATATGCACTTGAACATAAATAAAATGCTGAATTAAATGAACAACACGCGCACGGGGATCAATAACTTGTAATTCATTACCTTAATCATTTTAACATAACTAATAGCATTCTGTATTAATAAAATTTCCAAACAGAACCTTAACAGTACTTAAAAATTGAACCAAACAGTCCCTAAATACAAACCAGACAAAAATCAGAATCTGCCAGAGATCGCTCGCGCGGGCCGCTCGCGCGATATGCCCAATTTTTCATTTTATATATACTTTTCTGTCTGCCTGAACAAGCACAGGTCGCGCGCGCGAAGGGTTTCTCGCGCGACCCTCGCTCGCGCGACTTGCCTAAATTTCATTTTATATAAATAAAATTTTCTGTCTGCCTGGAGACGCATACCTCGCGCACGCGGGCCGCTCGCGCGATTCTCGCGCGCGCGATCGTGGCGCGAGATGAAGCTGAGGCTTCATCTTCTTCCCCCAGAATTCCCCTGTTTTGGTTTTAAGGGTCTATTTAACCCATTTTCGATTCTGTAAGTACATAGATCATATAGTATATGGTTCTCTTCATTTTTCCGCAAGGATCAAGAATACGCGATCGGTTTTAACTAATTTCAAGCGTAGCTCTCGAATTTCGCTTAAAACCGAGAGGTGACAAAACTTTAAATTAATGATACGTCACGATACGGATGAATTAAGCCGTAGTATTCGAACCACAACTTAATGGGACTAAGATCTTTCATTCCCAATTCACAGAATTGATTTTGGTTAAGTTTGAAAAATTACCATTTTTGAGCTTCAAGCTTTCATACGAAAATCAACAATGGTGTTTTATAACATTAAGCAAATACACAGTAACTAAACATGTAATTACATTGAGAGTGAGTTAATAATACTCACTGAGATGTAGATGAAGTATGTTGAGAAAGAATCACAAGCTAAGAAATTCAAACCCAAGCTTTGGCTATGGGGATTAAGCTTCTCTCTCTAAAATTTCAGAAATCAAACTCTCAAGCTCTATCTCTCTTCTCTCTGTGTGTTAATGCAGAATGAGTGAGTGTGAATGTGATGTATAAGTAGAGAGTACAAAACTTGGGGGCCAAGATCATTGTTGATCACTCAACAAATGATTTTTTTTTTTTTTGTTTCTCAATTAACTAATAAGCCACAAATATCACAGATTTGTGTGTGTGTGATATACATACGTATATATATTTGCACCATCAGATTTTGAAGAGGCAAGTAGGTGTAGTAGGGGTCAATATGTGTGTGTTTGGGAATTTAGCTTTTGGCATAAGATATACACATACACACAAAGCATTCCCAAACAATGCCTAAGGCAATGATCACTTGCCATAAATGGCAATAAAGCAATTGTCCAAATCAGTCACTTCCAAAATCTGTGGAAGTTCACACAGCGTGGACAGTTTTGGACATAAACTGGTATTTTCGGGGCACGATGATCACCACAAAAATACAAGAAATTCATTTTAACTTAAGAATTGATTTCCTGGTTTCATAAAAATACTGATTGAGTCAAAAGGAAATATTTCCACCATTTTGAAATACAGTTTTGAAATCCACACAGGTATTTCTAACTTTATAAAAATTGCAGTTTAACCCCAACATGAATTTTAATATGAAATAACACAAGGGATAATAATTAGAACATGAGAAATGTAATTAAATGAAGCAGTCAATACCAAATGAAATTTAATATGACAATGCAATTACAAATTAAATATGAAAATGCAGGTTATTACACCCTTCCTCCCTTAAACAGGACTTCGTCCCCGAAATCAAGACTAACTAATCATGAAATAACTCCGGGTACTTCTTCCTCATATCCCCTTCAACTTCCCACGAGGCTTCATTCTCGTCATGGTGATTCCACTGAACCTTTACCAACGGAATATCCTTATTCCTCAACTTCTTGATACTCTGATCCAGAATCTTCACAGGTCTCTCCTTGTAAGATACGTTATGACTCGTCTCAATATCGTCATAACTAACCACGTGCGAGGGGTCTCGTATGTACTTCCTCAACATACTCACGTGAAACACGTTGTGAATCCCAGACATCTTCGGTGGTAGCGCCAGTCGATAAGCTACTCTCCCGACACGTTCTAAAATCTCGAACGGTCCGATAAAACGCGGAGCTAACTTCCCTCTCTTGAGGCCGAAGCGTACTACTCCTCGGGTCGGGAAAACCTTAAGAAGTACGTGATCTCCAATACTGAACTCCAAATCTTTACGACGTCGATCGGCATAACTCTTATACCTGCTTTGAGCGGTCCTCATTCTTTCCTTGACCAAGGAAATCTTCTCGTTGGTTTTCCTAACCAAATCTGGTCCCAACAACTCTGTGTCCTCAACCTCTGCCCAACACAATGGGGAACGACATGGTCATCCGTACAATGCTTCGAACGAAGCCATCCCGATACTTGTGTGATAGCTGTTGTTATAAGCAAATTCAACCAACGGCAAGTGCGTCTCCCAAAATTCTTCAAAATCGATCACACAAGCCCTGAGCATATCCTCCATGATCTGGTTAACACGCTCAGTTTATCCATCTGTCTGAGGGTGAAAAGCAGTGCTCATCTTGAGCGAGGTTCCCATAGCTTCTTGCAGACATTCCCAAAATTCAGAAGTAAAACGTGCGTCACGGTCTGACACAATTGACACCGGTGCACCGTGAAGTCACACAACTTGTTGTATGTATATCCGGCTCATCTTTTCTACCGAGTATGTCATACTATAAGCAATGAAATGAGCTGATTTCGTCAATCGATCCACTATTACCCAAATAGCGTCATGATTCTGCTGCGATCGAGGCAATCCTACTACAAAATCCATCGTTATGTGTTGCCACTTCCAACCAGGAACAGGTAGTGGTTGCAACAATCCTGATGGTCTCTGATGTTCAGCTTTGACTTGCTGACACGTCAAACACTTGGATATGAATTCGGCCACATCCTTCTTCATACCTTCCCACCAGAAATTTCTCTTCAAATCTTTGTACATCTTAGTTCCTCCCGGGTGAACTTTATATCTTGACTTATGTGCTTCTTCCAGGATATCTTTCCTTAACTCTCCATCACCTGGCACACATAATCTATTTCTACATCGATACCCTCCATCAACTCCCACTTTCCATTCTGTCGGGTCTTTCTCTGACATCTTCACGAACCATGTCTGAAACTTCTCATCTTCTTTCTGAGCTCCAATAATGCGGTCGATAAGAACAGGCTATAGGATAAGACATCCGAACAATTGTTCTTCTCCTTCTTCGGCACTCTGTACATCGAACTCTGTCAAGGTCTCTAATGCTCGCCATTCTCTAACCATTAAGGAGGCGATTGTCTCACGAGTCTGTCGACTCAAAGCATCGGCGACCACATTAGCTTTACCAGGGTAGTATTCTAACGTGAAGTCGTAATCTTTGATTAGCTCCATCCATCTACGATGCCTCATGTTTAACTCTTTCTGTGTGAACAGATATTTCAAACTCTTGTGATTGGAGAACAAATCAAACTTCTCACCGTAGAGATAATGTCTCCAAATCTTGAGTGCAAATACCACTGCCGCCAACTCCAAATCATGAATAGGATAGTTCAACTCATTTGGCTTCAGCTGTCTGGATCCATAGGCTATAACTCTGCCATCTTGCATAAGTACACACCCCAGTCCTTGATATGACGCATCACTAAAGATAGTGAACTTCTCATCAGGCTTGGGTATTGCTAGTACTGGTGCGGTAGTGAGTCTCTCTTTTAACTCCAGAAAGGCGCGCTCATGCTTCTCTGTCCACTCAAACTTTAGATTCTTCTTCGTCAACCCAGTTAACGGTGCAGCTATCTTGAAGAATCCTTCAACAAATCTTCGATAATAGCCTGCGAGTCCAAGAAAACTCCGAACTTCTGTAGGGTTGCTCGGTCTAACCCAGTTGGACACAGCATCGGTCTTGGACGAATCCACAGAAATTCCTTGAGATGACACCTTGTGTCCCAAAAATTTCACTTCTTGTAACTAGAAATCACACTTACTGAACTTGGCATACAACTGATGGTCCTTGAGTGTCTGCATCGCAATCCGTAGATGTTGCTCGTGTTCTTCTCCTGACTTAGAATAGATCAAAATATCATCTATAAAGACGATGAAAAACTGATCCAAATAAAGCTTGAACACTCTGTTCATCAGATCCATAAACACTGCCGGGGCGTTCGTCATTCCAAACGGCATTACCAGAAATTCATAATGACCATATCAGGTTCTGAACGCAGTCTTAGGTATGTCTTCCTTTCGTACCCTCAACTGATGATATCCCGACCTTAGGTCTATCTTGGAAAATGTCGTAGCTCCTTGTAGTTGATCAAACAAATCGTCGATCCGAGGCAAGGGATACTTGTTCTTGATAGTTACTCGGTTCAATTCTCTGTAATCGATACACAACCGAAGTGTCCCATCCTTCTTCTTCACGAATAATACTGATGCTCCCCAAGGTGATGTACTTGGACATACAAAGCCTAGGTTCTCGAGCTCTTGAACTTTTTCCTTCAATTCTAATAGTTCGGTGGGGGCCATTCTGTAGGGAACCTTGGTGATTGGTACGGTACCCGGTATAAGCTCAATACAGAACTCTATACTTCTCTCGGGCGGCAAACCAGAAACGTCTTGAAATACTTCTTCGAAGTCCTTGACTACATGTATAGACGACACTGTCGCTTCTGTACTGACGACTTCGATGTTAGCCAAACATCTTGTGAGGAACATATCTCCCGAAGGGTTACATTGAAAATCAAAGGGTTGATTCTCATTGTCGGGGAATGTAATTCTCTTCCTCGCACAATCCAACTTCACTTGATTTTGTGAGAGCCAATCCATTCCTAGGATTATGTCGAACTCCTTCATCGATAGGACGATCAACCTTGCAGGGATTTCACGGTCTCCTAACCGTAGAGGACAATCCTTGCACACGTGTCCTAATCTGACTACGGCTCCTAATGGTGAAGTAGCCTTCAAAGCTTTCTCTAAGCGATGAGGTAAGATACCCAATCTCCGAATAGTGTTGACAGATATGAATGAAAGAGCAGCACCCGTATCAAATAACACTTTAACATGGGAGTTTAAAAGAGTTAATGTACCTTCCACTGCTTGCTGATCAGGTTGAGCTTCTCCATAATCTCCTTCTTCGTACACAGTTCCATCATATCCAGCGGCATCAGGGATAACAGCATTCAAGCGAGTCTGACCCTGTTGACCATAAGTCACCTGCTTAGGAGGAGTGCAAAACCTGCTGATGTGACCTGGTTTGCCACAGTTGAAGCAGACTATCCCTTACTGAGCAGCACGCCTTGGTGCCTTACAATCGCGAGCCAGATGACCTGGGTTGCCACAATTGAAGCATTTTCCACTACTACTTCCTTCTCCTACTCGGGGTTGAGTTGGATAGGTAATAGCCTGGGTCTTCTTGCTTCCGTCGAAATTCCTCTTTTGCCCTTGGGTACGATTCATTGGTGGTCTATTCCCAAAATTACCCCTTTGAGGCGGTCGGAAATCAAATTGCTTTCGGTTCACTCGAGCATCCTCTTCCAGGTCGGTAGCCAAACCAATAAGTCCTTCAAACGATTTATCCAAGTGGCCGAGAGTCAGGCGACGAATCTGCGGTGTCAGCCCTTGGTTATACTTCCGGATCTTCTTCTCTTCAGTATCCACCAGGTGTGGAGCGAACCGAGACAGTCTCTCGAATTGTGTGGTGTACTCTTGCACCGACTTGGTTCCTTGCGTCAGATCCATGAATTCCTTCTCTCTTCTATGCCTCTCCGTAGCCGGGAAGTACTTCTCCAAAAATCTCCCCTTGAACGTAGTCCACGTCATTCCCATTGCAGCTCCATTCCCGATAGTAGCTATGACCGAATCCCACCAATCTGCGGCAGCATCGGTCAATTAAAACGTAGCCAACCTCCTCTTATCCATCTCGTTACACTGGACAGCTTTGAACATGCGGTCCATCTGCCTTAACCACTGTTCCGCTTTCCAGGGTTCCGCGGTACCCGCAAACTGCTCGGGCCTTAGTGCACGGAATCTTTCTAGCAATTTGTCTCCAGTTTGACGGTCTCGTCGGTTGTCATTCGTGTTACCGATTCTTTCTAGCCGTCTGATAAACGCTTCAAACATCCCCGTAGGATCGGCAGCCTCGGGTGCTCCCTCGTTCAAGTTCTTGTTCCTCCTTAGTCCTCCAGCCATTCTATGCATGATAGTGATGAAAGGATGACAAACATGCATGCAACAGTGCTATGAAGTAATTCAAATGACGACAATATTCAAAAGAGTATATCTTATATATATAACTTCTTGTCAAGTTGATACAAAAAGCATGTATGGTCAGATCAATGCCTACCCTACCTATATGGGTTAGGACGCATGCAAGTGTTAATGTTACAAAAATGGGTTATTGCCCTACACTCTAATGCATGTAATTACAGCTTGCAAAAAGAGATAGAGCTAATAGTCAAAACAGTCAATATGTACAAGGCGACATCTAAACAGTCAGTCATCGCCGTAGGTAGCCATCAACAGGTCAAGCGAGTCGGCCTGATGAAGTCGCTGTACATGGGAGGGGCCTGCCCCAAAGTTACAGCTGTGAGAGGTCATCAGTGAAGCAGGTCCAGGGACATCTGCCTCAGGCAAGGCTGGCTCTAGTGCAAGTGCCTCCTCAAGGTCGACTACAAAGTTGTCCCATCCTAAGCCATCCTCCTCGGCGTCCTCGAAAATAGGAGCGAACACAACGTCAACGTCACCATCATCCTCAACAGCGGGGACGACCGGTGGAGGTACCTCCAGCTGTGCAAGGTGGGCCTATACAACCTGAACCTCAAGGGGAAAATAGAAGGCATCGCTATTAACCAAGCGAACCATCTCAACGAGTACTAAGCGCTGAATCTCTATAAAGTAAAGAATCTCAAGGCGAGCACGGGACAAGTCGACCAGTCCTAATATGTGAATCTGATGCCAGAGGTCCAACTCGACGGTAGCAGCTGCACGCTGCCCAACAGCAGTGAAATAAAGGGTCGCCGAAGCCGGCACTATCGCTCCCACAGTAACCCAATGCCCTCCAAAAGCATCAGGTACAAACAGGGGCTGAGCTGGATCCATACCTGAAAAGGTACTACTTAAGTCAGAACAAAAATAATCCTAGGCGTTTGGGTTCTGAGTCTATCCTCCCTGTCGTATCATCGGGTGTGTAACACTTAATGGAATGTGGAATCGGGTCTATACTGGTAAACCCTAACCTGGCTAAACTATCTTGAGATAAATCATAACCTGGCTCTGATACCACTAAATCCTGTCACGCCCCGACGTAGCATAAATAAGGAAAGCGTTTAATTTCCTTTATGGACCCGTAGGTCGCGACAGTTTGAAGGATCGATTCCGTCCCAAACGTCGAACAACAAAACATAATGATCAGAGTAAAGTAATCCAAGCTTATAAAAATTTCTAACTTATTACATCTTATGATACGGGGTCGACTAAGGCACAGACCGCCTTAAAATAAAACAATAACTTAGTGTCTGTTACAGTCATCCTTATAAAACAAAACAGTCTAAGACTTAAAACATATAACTTTAAAGCATATAATCAATAAACAGTTCTCTCATTCCAAAAGCAGCCATTCTCAGTTAGCGTAGTCATAAGGTCCTTCCTGATCATCACCTGAAAAGCCTGAACACGAATGTCCAGGACGCATCAACGTCGTCAGCTTCAAGAAGCTGGTGAGTATTAAAAACATGACTTTAAATGTAAAACATACTCATTTACCATTTTCAAATTCCCTTTTAAATCCACAAGTTTATATTTAAGATAAAGAGCTTGTTTAGAAAACAACCACAATATTATTCAAAAGATAAGTTCACACATATGCGACCGTGTATGAGAACGATGCATCATCTTATCTGACCGACTCTTTTCTCTCGACAAAACCCAACAACCCACTATCTTACTCCTGGTATCTTTGAAACACTAAGATAGCCACACTTTAGCAACGGGGCGCCAGGGAGTGTCCAGTTTGCCTCACACTTTGGTCCGGGGTACCAGGGAGTGTCCAATGCCTCACACTTTGAATACCCTAACCGCCATGCAAATACCGGGGCAACCCCTCACGCAGTATCCAGCCTCGAGTATCAGGGAGTGTCCGTAGGCCACACTTTAGCACTACCATGGGTGCCAGGGAATGTCCAAGTTCGGCTTCACACACTTCGACGCTTCCATGGGCGTCAGGGAGTGTCCATATTTGCCACCGTCGCATTTCAAAGATACCCTCGCCACAATCTCATCCACAATCACAACCACAACCACAACTACAAACACAACCACAACCACAACCACAAACACAACCACAACCACAACCACAATCTCATACTCTTTCCGTACTACCATTACTCTTTTCCACACTGACTGACACCCACATACATGTACTACTGACCCCACATGAATGATATGCACTTGAACATAAACAAAATGCTGAATTAAATGAACAACACGCGCACGGGGATCGATAACTTGTAATTCATTACCTTAATCATTTTAACATAACTAATAGCATTCCGTATTAATAAAATTTCCAAACAGAACCTTAACAGTACTTAAAAATTGAACCAAACAGTCCCTAAATACAAACCAGACAAAAATCAGAATCTGCCAGAGATCGCTCGCGCGGGCCGCTCGCGCGATATGCCTAATTTTTCATTTTATATATACTTTTCTATCTGCCTGAACAAGCACAGGTCGCGCGCGCGGATCGCTCGCGCGAAGGGTTTCTCGCGCGACCCTCGCTCGCGCGACTTGCCTAAATTTCATTTTATATAAATAAACTTTTCTGTCTGCCTGGAGACGCATACCTCGCGCGCGCGGGCCGTTTGCGCGAGGGATCGCTCGCGCGATTCTCGCGCGTGCGATCGTGGCGCGAGATGAAGCTGAGGCTTCATCTTCTTCCCCCAGAATTCCCCTGTTTCGGTTTTAAGGGTCCATTTAACCCATTTTCGATTCTGTAAGTATATAGATCATATAGTATATGGTTCTCTTCATTTTTCCGCAAGGATCAAGAATACGCGATCGGTTTTAACTAATTTCAAGCGTAGCTCTCGGATTTCGCTTAAAACTGAGAGGTGACAAAACTTTAAATCAATGATACGTCGCGATACGGATGAATTAAGCCGTAGTATTCGAACCACAGGTTAATGGGACTAAGATCTTTCATTCCCAATTCACAGAATTGATTTTGGTTAAGTTTGAAAAATTACCATTTTTGAGCTTCAAGCTTTCATACGAAAATCAACAATGGTGTTTTATAACATTAAGCAAATACACAGTAACTAAACATGTAATTACATTGAGAGTGAGTTAATAATACTCACTGAGATGTAGATGAAGTATGTTGAGAAAGAATCACAAGCTAAGAAATTCAAACCCAAGCTTTGGCTATGGGGATTAAGCTTCTCTCTCTAAAATTTCAGAAATCAAACTCTCAAGCTCTCTCTCTCTTCTCTCTGTGTGTTAATGCAGAATGAGTGAGTGTGAATGTGATGTATAATTAGAGAGTACAAAACTTGGGGGCCAAGATCATTGTTGATCACTCAACAAATGATTTTTTTTTTTGTTTCTCAATTAACTAATAAGCCACAAATATCACAGATTTGTGTGTGTGTGATATACATACGTATATATATTTGCACCATCAGATTTTGAAGAGGCAAGTAGGTGTAGTAAGGGTCAATATGTGTATGTTTGGGAATTTAGCTTTTGGCATAAGATGTACACATACACACAAAGCATTCCCAAACAATTCCTAAGGCAATGATCACTTGCCATAAATGGCAATAAAGCAATTGTCCAAATCAGTCACTTCCAAAATCTGTGGAAGTTCACACAGCGTGGACAGTTTTGGACATAAACTGGTATTTTCGGGGCGCGGTGATCACCACAAAAATACAGGAAATTCATTTTAACTTAAGAATTGATTTCCTGGTTTCATAAAAATACTGATTGAGTCAAAAGGAAATATTTCCACCATTTTGAAATACAGTTTTGAAATCCACACAGGTATTTCTAACTTTATAAAAATTGCAGTTTAACCCCAACATGAATTTTAATATGAAATAAGACAAGGGATAATAATTAGAACATGAGAAATGTAATTAAATGAAGCAGTCAATACCAAATGAAATTTAATATGACAATGCAATTATAAATTAAATATGAAAATGCAGGTTATTACAATTATACATTTTGGATCTATTTATCAACAAGGCATGATGTCAAATTGAGTTTGGGGCCTATTTATCAATAAGGTATGGTGTCAAATTAAGTTTGGAACACTTACTAATCTTTGGGCTAAAATATCACACGTACTAATCTTTTTTCCCCCAATTTGGGGGGGGGGGGGGGGGGTGTACAGCTCGCCCCAGCCTACCTGTACATCCGCCCTTGCTTTTGACGATAGTGTCTAGAGTCGTTTAGTTTTTACTTGATAGGGAGACATCTAAAGGGCAATGCATATAGATTCTTTTATTTGATGTCATAGTCGTGTGATGCTAATATGGTATAAGTCTATGTAACAAAAGCTTCATATGTATACTATTTTATTGACAAAGCTTCATAAATATGATGCTAGTATGGTATTAGTTGACACTGGACTTGGTTAATTATAAAAATGTATTATAGGAAAGAAAACTAAATGTGTTTAAATTTATGCTTGATGTGTTGTTTTGGCAGTAGATAAAACGATGGATAAAAGTTGGGTAAATTTGGACCATAGTTCAGTTGAATATGGAGATAAGGTGGAATTATTTTTGAATGAAGCTTTTGCCAAATCTACTCGGAAAGATAAGATCATTTGTCCTTGTAAGAAATGTTGCAACCGTTATCTCAATGATAGAATTACCGTTGGAGGTCATCTTCTTTGGCATGGAATGGATCCCCTTTATATGATGGCTCGTTGGACACATCATGGAGAACCTTATATACAACAAAATAATGAAGGTGAGCCTTATATCGATCCAGTTGATAATATGCAAACGGATATTAGTGATGAAGGAGAGGGAGGTGGATAAGCGTGAATTTCTCAATGAAACATTTATGCAACCCTTGATTGGACAAAGTGTTGGTTCATCAAGCCAGCCTCCTATTTTTTAAGGTCAAACTCCCGAGGTAGAATGTTTTTACAAGTTGCTGGATGAAGCTAATAAGGAATTGTATCCTGGCACTAAGTATAAGAAATTGGATGCAATTGTGAAATTGTACCATATCAAGTGTTTGGGAAATGTGAGTAATACAACTTTCTCCATGTTTCTGGAGGCGTTTAAAGATATGTTTCCTGAAGGAGATTGTATGCCAAAGTCAACTGCACAAGCCAAAAAAATTATTGATAATTTGGGTCTCACTTATGAAAAGATCGATGCTTGCCCGAATGACTGCATGTTATTTTGGAAAAATACATCGCACTTGAATGTGTGCTCTCGTTGTGGTGCTTCAAGATACAAAGTCAATAAAGGCGATGACGGTGTTAGTAAGCAAGTATCAGGTAAGGTGCTTCGCTATTTTCCACTAATTCCTAGATTGAAGAGGTTGTATATGTCAAAGTATACAGCAGAACATATGAGGTGGCATTCGACATGTTGTTCCAATGATGGATTCATGAGGCATCCAACAGATTCTCTAGCTTGGAAACATTTAGATTCTCTATACCCTGATTTTGCGTCAGAAATTCGCAATGTGCATTTAGGACTTACAAGTGATGGGTTCAATCCCTTTTCAAATATGAGCAGTAAACATAGCACTTGGCCCGTCATAATCTCAATTTATAATTTGCCTCCGTGGATGTGTATGAAGCAGCCTTATTTGTTTATGTCTTTGTTAATTCCAGGACCTCATGAACCTGGAAATGACATTGACGTGTATATGCAACAGTTGGTGGATGAGTTAAAAGAGTTGTGGGAGGTTGGCACCAACACGTATGATGTGTTTTCTAATCAAACATTCAATATGAGGGCGGCTGTTTTGTGGACTATTAATGACTTACCTGCATATGCTAACCTATCGGGATGGAGTACGTCGGGAAAGCTTGCATGTCCGCATTGTAATCACCAAACATGTTCAGTGCGCTTACCTAATAGTAAAAAGCAATGCTATTTGGGTCATCGAAGATTTTTACCCATCAGACATAGGTTTCGAAATGATGTACACTCATTTAATGGTAAGCGTGAGAATGATTTAGCACCTAATTCGTTGACTGGGATAGAGTGTTTAAGATAGCTATCCAATTTGAGATTTACATTTGGTAAAACGCCAACTACAGAGCCTGTTATTGGACAAAAAAAGCGAAGGGCTTCTAGTGCCACAAGAGTGACTGGACCATGGAAGAAGAAAAGCATATTTTTTACTTTACCTTATTGGCAACATCTTTTGATACGACATAATATTGATGTGATGCATCTGGAGAAAAATGTAAGTGAAAATATTTTGGGGACATTACTTGGGACCTCAAAAAAGGGGAAAGATGGACTTGAAGCTCGAGCCGACTTGGAAATTTTACAAATAAGAAAAGCACTCCAGCCTATTCGTGAAGAAAATCGGACATACATACCTCCAGCAATATTCTTCATGACCAATGAAGAAAAAATGTTGTTCTGCAAAGTGTTGTCAAAGGTGCGTGTTCCTGATGGATACTCAACTAATATTGCTCAGTGTGTGGATGTGAAAGAAAAGAAGATTCAAGGTTTGAAAAGTCACGACCATCACGTAATTATGCAACATTTGCTCCCGCTTGCAATTCGACGAGTTTTACCTAAACCCGTCACCCTTTTATTGCTTGAGTTGTGTGCGATCTTTAGACGACTATGTAGTAAAAAGCAATCTGTTGCATCGATCAACCAACTGAAATCTAGGGTTGTATTAGCCTTATGTCAGATGGAGAAAATGTTCCCACCTTCCTTCTTCACCGTATCTGTTCACTTAATCATTCATTTAGCCGATGAGGCTGCAATTGCTGGACCAGTTCAATATCGTTGGATGTATCCCATTGAAAGGTAATCAAATATTTCTTCATTACATTCTCAATTATTTCTATATTTTTAATTTTTATTAATCCTTTTATTGTTATGTTATGTAAAGGTATTTGCAAACATTGAAAAGATATGTCCGCAACAAGGGTTATCCAGAAGGAAGTATTGCGGAAGGATATCTTGCAGAAGAGTGTGTGTCATTTTGCTCAATGTACCTAAAAGGTGTTGAGACTCGTTGTACTTGACAAGGTCGTAATGCTGATATCGCTTTGCCTCGTGATGTCGTTGGAGGCCTATCAATATTTGCAAACTCGGGTCATCATTTGGGAAAATGTACAGAGATTGATCTTGAAAAAAAAAATTTGGGACCAGTGTCGCACTCATGTCTTATTCAATTGCACTGAAGTGGCTCCTTTTCTAGAGTAAGATCAATCTATTTAATATCAAGTATATCCTTTAAATTTCAGTGATTCAAAATGAGAATTAAATTATCTTGTTTTGACTTGTGTTTTGATAGTAAAAGGTTTGGGGAGCTACGAAAAATTCATCGACGGAAAACCATTCGAGAAGTAGAGGTTTTGAGAAATAAGGAATTCCCTACTTGGTTCAGAAACCATGTAAGTACCCTCTTTTTTGAAGATGCAATTATGGCAGTGATTCTTATTTTTATTTTAACTCATAAAATGTAATAATATTGAGTCATATTGACTTAGGTAAATGATCGTCATGCCGCTGGTGACTCATCAGTATCAAAAGATTTACTTCGGTTAGCAAACGGTCCAAGTAGGACTGTGAAGCACTATAAGAAGTATGTTATCAATGGTTGTAGGTTTCGAATTAAATCAGTGGATGAAAGATACAAAAATCAAAACTGTGGTGTCTTTGTGAATGCTGAAACCTCAAGTTATTCGAGTGTAAGAGACTGCAATCCAATTACCGGTAATGTCGACTACTACGGTGTTCTAAAGAATGTTTATGAGCTTGATTATAGGTTTCCTGGAGAAAGTGATGATCAAGCTTGTAAAGTGGTTTTATTTGAGTGCGATTGGGTAAACAATTCTGGGAAGAAAAATGACCAGTATGGTTTCAGCTTAGTGAATTTCAATCGGGTAGCACAAAATAATGATAAGTTTATATTGGCATCACAAGCTATTCAAGTGTTTTATGTTGCTGACCCAAAAGAGCCAGATTGGAGTGTTGCAGTTAAAACAAAGCCGAGAGATTTCTATGATGTAATAGAGGATGATGATGGGGTTGATATAGATGATTACTATGCCATACCCAATCTTGATGATCCCGATCTAGACAATGAAGAAGTACATATCAGAACTGATGTTCATGGTGTATATGTTAACAAAAAATTACCGTTGCCTACGGTGAATGATTCCATACTTGAAGAGGGTGATCCCAATGATGACGATGATGAGAATGAGAACGAGAGCGATGATGAAATATAGTAGATTTCCTATTTAAATTTAAGATAAAGCTTTTTTTTTAATTTATGGTTGGATTTTTATGTGTTGGACTAGGTCATGTTGTTTTCATTTATGTATTTGTGTTATGGTTGACCTTTATGTGAAGTCATTGCATGCATTATGTGTCAGAATAATATTTTCTGATTACTTACTATAATTTCATTAGTCTTTTATTAAAATGCTTATTTATTTTGAATTAATGGTACATTATCTTTTATATTGTTAATTGTTTAGATGAGTAGCTCTTAGCATTCTGATTCTGATGATGAGAATCATTCAGAAACTGACATACAGGCAAATGGTGACTCTGAAAACAGCGGTGTGTGTTTCATAAGCTATTATTCTGATACATGTTTTTTTATTTATTAATCCCTTGCTACTAAAATTATTTTTTTTGTATTACTTACGTCTAGGCCAAATAAGAAAAAAAGGGCGTGGGTGTGACAAGCCTAAATGGGGTAAATCAGGTAAGGAGAGCATCGAGTTCACAAAGGATGGACTATGCATTGTCCCCAAGGATGCCAAGTTGTCAAGGTACTTGGGTAGTTTGGCGAGAAATTACAACTTTCTCCCTCTCTCTTCTACAGATTAGCGATCGCACAAAGATCCAGCTATGGAAAAAATGTGGAAAATAATATCGGTATGTTGAATCTTTTGAACTTTTATCTATAAGATTAAATTAACTAGTCTAACACATAGTTTTCATGTTTCAAGGATACTATCAACTGGCGTCCCGAAGACATTCCCCACATTCCCAAAATCCGACATACATTGCTAAAGAGATTATCCAAAAGGGTTAGGAATAACAGAGCTGAGTTGAAAAGAAAATATTAGACTCCGTATGTTGGCTCACCATTACGTTTCATGTGTGGAGATGATCGTGTAGATAATGACCAATGGCAGGCAATGGTAAATTATTAGGATAGCGATCCTAAAAATAAAGTAATTAATCTTACTACACGCTCTTGTTCTTTTTCTAGGCTTTCCCTTTTCTATAAATTCTATTCTTACAAACAAGATAATTGTGATTCAGTATTGCTTATTGTTTTGTGAATAATAGAATAAGGTTGAAAAGAATGTTGAGAATCGCAAGCAGCTCAAAATGAGTCACACGGGTGGGACAAAGAGCTTCGTACGACACCTAGCCGAATTTGTAAGTAAATCATAAGGTTTTGGTTAAATGTGTATGCAGGTTATATAAAATATGTGTTAAATGTGTTTGCAGGTTTTTTGTTAAATCATAAGATGCTCACTTTGCTTTATTCTACATTTTCCATTCAAATAGGAGCAAAAGTATGATCGCGCACCTGATCCTATTGAGGCATTTGATTTGGTTCACAAGAGAAAGGATAAACACAAAAGTTGGGTTGATGATGCATCTCAGCAAATGGGGGTAAGTTTGATATTTTCTTAGGCATTACTTCATTTTTCTTCTTACTAACTAGTACACACTTAAAGATAAACTATATTTTTGTAGGCTAAGATATCGCAAGAATTAACACAACTAGTTGCTACCCATGGCGAGGAGACACCAGAACTAAGGTTGCAAGCATATGTAACAGTGATGGGCTTTGAGACTGGTGGTAGAGTTCGTGGTTATGGAGACATTGTGACACCAAACATGGTGCCCTAGGTACAACAGACTCAACCAACATCTGTAATTCGTAGATCACGTAGAGGACGAGATTATGCTTCTTTGGAGTCTAACTTTTTGGATCTGCAAGAAAAGTATGAGAGACAACAAATAGTTAATGAGAGATAAGGGAAAGAGATAGAGGAGTTGCGGCATATGATTTTATCTTCACAACATCAGTCTTCAAAATCACAGTCACAACAGTCTCCATCCCAACACTGGTCATCTTCACAACATCAGTCTTCACATTCACAGTCACAGCAATCTCCATCCCAACACCAATCACCCACCCAACAACAATCTTCCTCCCAACATCAATCATTATCGCAGCAACGTTCACTTTCTCAACATACTCCATCTTCTCATCAGTATCCACCTTATCCGCAGCATGGGCCTTATCAATATACTTTGCCATCCCAATTCTACTTTCCTCAGCCATACCATCCACCCTTGTACCCACCGGTGCCTTACCCTCATGGAGAGTTCACAGGGATGCTCAATGACCCATAATTTATACAACAATTCATGCCTCCGGATCAGAGTAATAGTCAACGTGATCAAAGTTAGCATATGTTATTCTTATTATGCACTTAATTTTTAAGGGTGATTTTGATGTCTCTCTAACAAATGAGCCTATTGTTAATTGTTGTGTACTCTTTGGGGATGATCAAACATTTCATTTACTGTGATATTTGATTATGTACTCTTCAGGGCAAATTGGCCTATGATTAGAATTTATATATTTGATGTTAATATTATCTCTATTTTTATTTCATCAGAAATATTCTATTGAATGTTGAATATATATTTACAATATATCAGGTTTTATTATTAATTTCATTAGATTTAAATGTATTAGGGGCACATAGATGTATCTTTGTATTTGACACTAGTTTATAATTTTAATTAATGATGGGGGCATTTATAAGCGCCTCTATTGTTTTAAATTTAATTGGGGCGTTAATTAAGTGTCTCTAATGGAAATACTAAGATAACAATCCTACGTGGCATGCATAACAATAGGGGCGGTTTTAGTGTCCAATTCGCCCCTATTTAGTATTAGGGGCACCATTTATTGGGGCATTTACTAATCCGCCTCTCCTTTTCTTAGGGGCGGTTTAACTTTATTTTCTGCCTCTATTTACATTAATAGGGGCACTTCTAAATGCCCTTAATGCCTTCATTTTTAGTAGTGAATTTAATTCTAGAGAGAGAGTATGAAATGTTGGAGAAGATGAGATATATATATATATATATTATATAGAAATATACAATTTGGTCCCTAAATATGGCCATTAATAGAAATTGATCCCGACTTGATTTGGTGTATAGAAATTAATCCTTAATTTGCAATAGAAATCAATAATTAGTCCCTATTCCTAAATGGTTAGTATAAATCCGGACCATTATACCCTTATCATACATATATACATAACTATATATATACACATATATATGACACATGTGAAATTCAAATAAAGTTAAATAAGGTAGTTAATAAATGGAGCAGATTGTTAGGAGATCATGGATAATGATTTTTATCCCAAAGATCATGCTGATTTGTGATTCAAAACAATGCCTTTTTAAATCTGTATGTAATATGTTTTATAGTAGAAAATGATTTGTATGTTTTATTAATTCGAATCATAGAAATAACAGATAATTTTGTGTGGAAGATTAAAGGTTGCTGATAAAAAAGTGAGAAATTCTCACAATGTAATGCGAAATTCATAACTGTAATTCACAATATAGTGCGAAATCATGCTGAAATTTATAATTTGAGAATTTGGTGGTAAGCTTGTTGGAAGAAGTGACTTAGTTGTGAGAAATTTTGTATTATATCCCATCAAAAAATGAGATATTTGTATTACTAAGTGTGAAATTTGTTATTAGAGCATTCGGAATAGGCCATATGATTAGATGTACATATGTATATATGTACCACCAGCACAAATAAGACGTGTGAATGACGGGTATGGCAAGTGTAATCCATGGAGATCATGGATAAGAGTATAAATATTGCTCAAATCAAGAAGTTTCCTTATTTTACTCAACTTTCAAATTTGTTTGCTAATTAAGTATCTATATTAGGACTAAATGCTAGGTGCTAAAATCAAGAAGTTTCCTTATTGAAGGTTGCTGAGAAAAAGGTGAGAAATTCTCTTAATATAGTGCGAAATTCATATATATATATATATATAGAGAGAGAGAGAGAGAGAGAGCTGTGTATATTCAAAACACTTCCAAAATCGTGTATATATAGTTATGGGAAACGAATTTTTAGGAGATCATGGATAAGGGGATTAATATCCCTAAAATCAAGGGATATCGGTTTAACAGAGTAATGTGAGAATTTCTCACTTTTTTTTTTTTTTTTTTGTATATACTGTTTTGTAAGTTCAAAAAACTTCCAAAATTATGTTATATGCAGTTTTGGGAAACGTATTTTTAGGAGATCATGAATAAGGGAATTAATATCCTATAATCAAGGGATTTTCGGTTTAACAAAGTGATGTGGGAATTTTTTATTTTTTTGTGAGAAATTTCTCACTAATTTCATTTACATAACACATTATCTATTGATTACAGTCTATACAAGTGAAAAAATTCTCACTAATTTAATCTATATACAATTAGGAAGTAATTTCTTACAGCCTATACAAGTGAGAAATTTCTCACTAATTTCACTACATAACAAATGAGCAATTTATTACAGCCTATAAAAGTGAGAAATTTCTCACTAACTTCATCTACATAACAAGTGAGGAATTTCTTACAGCCTGTACAATAAAGAGATCCTCATCAATACTATATGTATGTATACAAACGGTTCGGATCTTAAGCGGACCTTAAAAATCGGACCTAAAGAAATTTCAAAATATGAGAAATTCGCACGTTTTTGTGAGAATTTTTCACTTTTACACAGTTCGGACTGTGTATACAAATTCATGGAAGTGAGTAAATCTATGGCACAACTGTCAATGAATTCATCAAATCCATGAACCATTTCGGAGTGATCGTCTTCTGTATCGTCTCGCAATCGGTTGATTTTGTTGATGATAGGTTGCAAATTTGAAACATTGCTTTTCACTCGCATTTTCGAGAACAAAGGTGAAATCGAATTTTCGCGCTTAAAACGATTCGATTTCAGTGAGATATTTTGATTTTTTTTTCTCACGAATTGGTGAGTAATTTGTCCACATAGTGGTAACCGGTGGAGAGTGGTGGCCGGAGATGGTGGTGCATGGTTGATATAGGTGAAGGGAGGTAGAGAGGGGAGGAGGAGGAAGGTGGTGGGTGGTCGTTGGTGGCGGTGGAGGGGCTGCGACCCTCTCTCTCTTCTTTCTCCCTCTCTGTCTTCATCTTTCTCTCTCTAGCAGATTTTCTCTCTCTTTCTCTCTCTTTCTCTCTCTCTCTATCTAAATATATAGACGGTCTGGCTCTTAAGTGGACCTTAAAAAATGGACTGTGTAAAATGTGAGAATTTCTTACAAAAAAGTGGGAAGCGTGTTAAAAGTGAGAAATTCCCTTATTTGAATTTGAAACCCTGATTATATATATATATATATATAAATATATAAACGGGGGCAGTTTTGTCCTTAAAATACTATAGGGACTTTTTTCTAGATTCATTTGAAAAAGGAGCCTATTTCTAGTTAGATGCATATATTAGGACTATATATTAAGTTACCCTATATTATATAGTGTTTAAAATTTAAAAACCCTTTATTTTGGGTGAGTTTAAGTGGAAATGATTTTTTGATGACTTAAAGGGGTAGTTTGGTCATCAAATAAAAATATTGATCTATCATTAAAGGCTGATTCTATCTACACCTACCTATTTTGCTCTTTACACCCACCATTTAATGAATTTTTTTGATTACTATTATCCCTTTTACAAAATGACATATAAGGACAATGAATAAAAATTAATTTTTGGAAAGTTACTCTCCACACCCACTTATCTTAACAAACCCGAACTCATTAACATTTTCTACACAAATTGTCTTCTATTTGAAAACATATATATACATATACGCACACATCAATTAACATTATCGACATCATACTTCATTGATGCAATTATAAAAGTTTGCATAATGGTTTTATTTAAACATTGAATTAGAAGATTCGGATTGTTCAGTATAGAAATCGATTGAAATGGTATGGTACCCAAGTGTAGGGACATGAACACCCATTTCTTTCTTCTTTGTGCAATATACTCTCTCTCACACACAATAAAATAATTGTATCAAACAGAAACTAAACCCTAATTGAGACAGCCATTTTTTTTTTTTTTTTTTTTTTTTTGAGATCATGAATCATTTTTACAGTAACTCATCTTTTAACTCCATAATTAAAGATTAAGATCCACTTTGTTTGTTGATTAGTATATAATCATATATAATGAAATAGAAGAGAGCAATATGATGGTGGGTGTAGAGAGTAATAAGAAATTATGAATTTTTAAAGTCAGGGTTATTTTGGAGATGAATGGTGAGTGTAGAGAGCAAATTGCTTTATCTTGAGTGGTGTTTGTAGAGAGTAAGTGGGTGTAAAGAGTAAAATAGGTGGGTACCAATAGAATTCCCCATCATTAAAATGTCGTATGTGTTGGGTGAATTAAAATAATCTTAAAGTAGATTGAATTTATCACTAATTAACTCATAATTGAACCTAACCCTTCCATTGTTAACTTCCTCTTCTCTCTCTCTCTCTCTCTCTCTCTCCTCGTACACATAAACAAGATACACATAAGCATACGCACACGCAGAGAGTTACTCACAATTGTAGCAGCTGGAAAGAAAAAGAAAAGATGTTTTTTCACATAGTGTTGGAACGAAACATGCAGCTCCACCCACGCCACTTCGGGCGCGACCTCCGAGAGAAACTCGTCGCCAAGCTCATGAAAGACGTCGAGGGCACTTGCAGGTTCGTTTTCTCTCTCTCTCTCTCTCTCTCTCTCTCTCTCTCATACTTGTAATCCCCAATTTATTCAATCCCTTAATTTACCAAAAGCCCTTTAATTTAATTAATTGAACAATTAAACCAGTTTACCAAAAAAAAACAAAAACAAAAAGCCCTAATTTGAATTTGGCAGTGGTCGTCATGGGTTCGTGGTGGCGATAACTGGGATTGAGAGCGTGGGCAAAGGTATGATTAGAGACGGAACTGGGTTTGTTACATTTCCAGTGAAGTATCAGTGTGTTGTCTTTCGACCCTTTAAAGGCGAGATCTTGGAAGCTGTTGTTACCATGGTCAATAAGGTTACATATAGTATAATTTATATACACACGTATATTATGTATTATATATACATACTTCTATATATATATATATATATTGGGAATTCCTAATTATTCTTTTGAATTATTGCAGATGGGTTTTTTCGCTGAAGCAGGGCCAGTTCAAATTTTTGTGTCCAATCACGTTAGTTTATATATTCATCTCTAATTCTTTTGGGCTAATCTAGGATTGTAATTTCGATTTTTTTTTTTAGCATAAACATATTAGTCAGCTTTCTCAATCCTCTATTTCTATACTTTGTGTTTTTTTCCTTCTTTCAAATACATATTTGGGGAAAATGTTGTGCTAGATTGATTTTGGGTACAAGTTCACAAAAATTCAGTTTCTGAACTTTGGTCAAAAAATGTTGAGGAAGTACAAATAGTATTAGTATGTATGGTGGTTTTAAAAGCACTATTGATACGCCCATGTACTTATACTTTGAATGTATCTGTACTTCATGTGTTCTTCTATTTGTGTGTTAACACTTTCAGTTTGTATTTTTAGTTGATTCCGGATGATATGGAGTTCCAATCGGGAGATATGCCCAACTATACAACTTCTGATGGATCAGTATGTATCAGTTTCAGATTTCACCGAAAAAAAAAAAATGAGTTCTTGTTATTCCATAAGCTTTGAATTCAATGGTTATGCTTGAAACTTAATCTCTTTGGTCCTCTGCAGGTTAAGATACAGAAGGAGAGTGAAGTTCGGTTGAAGATTATCGGAACTCGAGTGGATGCTACAGAAATAGTATGTCTTCTTGTTTTCTTTTTCGTACTTATTTAGAAGTAACTCCTTGGTCTGGGGTTAAATTTGTCTCGTGTTATTAACAAAGATTTTTAACAAGGAAGAATAACAAGGAATTGGGGTTCGGAGTTCATTGTCATTTTACAAGGAAACCTAAGGGAGGTTTTTGATTTCCTTTGAAAAATGATACTTGGCTAATTTGTGTGGTTAAAATAGGTCATGGGTTTGTTATTTGGGAACATATGAACATTCTTGACATCTCTTCAGTTAAATTTGGATAAAATTCGTGAACAATTTGGCATAGAAATTTTTTTGGCTATATAGAGAAAGGAAAAGGCAGAAGAACCTTCTTTTTTCTCTCTACTATTGTGCCACCATCGACCTCCAAAATTCCGGTTTCTTTTTCATGTGGTTGGAAATGCTAGTGTTCTAAGTGTTTACATTAGCAACCCTACTATTCAACGGCCAGTCCCTTATTGATCTGGAGTCCCAAAACCTTACCTTAGCAGGCATTCAATGTTATGGTGTCGTTTTCTTTACTTGGATGTCTAAAAGAAACGTAGAGGTATGAAATGTCCAACCTTGAGATATCATTGAATACCTGGTGGACATGTTCTTTATACTAACTAGGAGCTATCTGGACCTCTTTGGGCACCCACCTAATCTTCCTGGATACAAATATTCCTCCCGTTTCACATGCATTGGGGTTGAATTTTTTTTTATCGTAAATTTGTTTATTCTCTCTATTATATAGTCAAAAAATTTACATTGCTCGAGTTTGAAAGGGTTTCTTGGAATTTCGAAGGCTTTCACAATAAATTGTAGGTTTCAGACTATTTAGCCTGATTATTAAGTGGATTTGTTCTATCTATACTACCCCATCTAATGAGTGGCTGTTTTGCAGTTCTGCATTGGTACCATAAAAGATGATTTCTTGGGTGTGATCAGTGATCCAGCCTCAACTTCTTGATTATAAATTTTTGTGACATGCTTTATTGGAAGGGAAACTTCAAACTTGCCTTTCTTTCTCTGCTGTCTTTAAACTCTGGTTATTGTCTAGAGTTGGTGTACTACTTGAAGTTGAAAAGAATATCAGTGCTCTTATCATTTTGTAACTTAAGAAATATTTATTGAGTAATAAACTAAAATATTATTCGGTAGGATTTGGGGATTTCGGAGATGAGAATGCTTAAAAGAACTGGTTGCTTGAAGCTCCTTCCTCAGAAAGAGCTGTTATTTGCCAGATTTAATGGTTTATCGTACCTCTTTTTTGAGTTTTTCTTCATATCAGTATTGTAATATACTACTTCTTCTGCATAAGAATTTTAGTTTTTTTAGAACAATATGATCTCCATGAAGTCCATTCTTTCCAAAGAATTATGTGGCTTTGTTAGTTTACATGGTTTGGTGGAGTTTTTTGTTGGTTGAAATAAGAAGGATTGTAATGTGCTGTAATGGTACTTTTATGCATTACTAGAAATTTTCTGAGTATATTATATGGAGGATTTTACATTGTGCTACAATGGTGTTAATTTGGTGCAACCAAAGGTTGAAGCATTGGTGATACATATTGAAAGTGGACACTATCTGGATGGGAATCTATCTTATTTTTGTATTTTTATCAAGTAATTGTTCTTTTCCCTTTTTTTTTTTGGGTCACGTCAGCAGTTCAATCGTTTCTTCTTTAACAAGCTAAGAGGTTGGAAAAAACGAGTAATGTTACACCTATATAATATTTCACATAAAATTTCACACAAGATAATTATGACTTTTGATATTAATAGCCGCCGTATGGGGAACACATGGGTCTCACACAGGATCCACCAGAATTAAGGGTCGGATTATTTTGTATGAAATTTTGTATGGAATGTTATGTGAGTCTAGAATTACTAGTAGAAAACTAGACGAATTCGCTTGCATCATGTGTACTTATAATATGTAATATACTCATAGACGGTAAAGTATGTATATTTATTTGTATTTATATCACCAAACTAAAGTCTTTTTTTTTCTAGAGTTTTCAAATGGTAGACACCAGTCCCACCACATCCAAAATCCCAAAGGAAGGTAGATAAAAGTAGGGGTGCAGATCGTTAGGTGGGATTTTAATGGGAGTCTTGGGTTCGATTGAATGTATTTTCATTATTCGGATAAATGTTTATACTGAAGAAATTTTCTAAAAATCGACCGAATCAGTGTATTCGATGAAAAATGCTAGACCCAAATCACACACTTTTTTTACACACAATTTTAAATGTTTGTACTTTGTGCTGTTTGAATTTTTTTATACTTTTTTGTGCCCCACTTATACAACACATAGTATATATATTTAATGTTGTGTGAAAAAAATGGATAACTCTTGGGGCACATAAGAATCTCACATAAACAAGATACATAAACCATAATGTGTCTATCTCTCTCCTGATGGGGTCCACTGACACTGTGGGGTCCACAGTATCTGTGGGATCCACAGATGAGAGAGATAGACACATAAAGTTTATGTATCTTGTTTATGTGAGATTCTTATGTGCCCCAAAAATTATCCGAAAAAAATATGCGATTTACTGTGTGGGTCTAGTAACGGTAGTATTCGATTGCCTTAAAAACTCTGGATAAAAAGGAACAACATCTGACGCTGGCAATCACAAAATTTAAATTTAAATCGATAGTGTTTGGGAGCCAAATTTCCTATTAAAAAGGTTATTACTACTCGAGAACCTGAAACTGCTGAAGTGAACGATAATCAAAACCACAAGTAATGTGGGCGTTTCAGGCCCCCCAAACTCTCCAACCTCCACTTTACCTTCCAAAACTCTTCCACTACCCAACTCGTCTCTCTTCTGAATCCCCAAACTCCGTCACCTTCAACTCCTCCACCACCACCACCGCCGACAACAACAACCACTTAATTCAGTCTCTCTGCAAAAAGAACAACCTCAAACAAGCCCTTCAAGTCCTCTCTCACGAACCCAATCCGACCCAACACACCTACGAGCTCTTAATCCTATCTTGCGCCCACCAAAGCTCTCTCTCCTACGGACTGACCGTTCACCGGAAACTTATCTCCGATGGGTTCGATCAAGATCCCTTTTTGGCCACCAAACTCATCAACATGTACTCTGAGTTGGACTGTACTGACCATGCACGCCAGGTGTTTGATAAAATTCATAACAGAACTATATATGTATGGAATGCGCTCTTTCGAGCTCTAACATTGGCTTGTCAAGGAGAGGAGGTTTTATATCTCTATCGCAGGATGAATCGGATTGGTATTCCATCGGATAGGTTTACGTATACGTATGTTCTAAAGGCGTGTGTTGCTTCGGAGTCATTGGTTTCGCTACTAGAAAAGGGGAAAGAGATTCATGGGCATATTTTGCGGCATGGGTATGAAAGTCGTGTTCATATAATGACTACTTTGGTGGACGTGTATGCGAGGTTTGGGTGTGTGGGCTATGCGAGTAGTGTGTTTGATGAGATGCCGGTAAAAAATGTGGTTTCTTGGAGCGCTATGATTGCTTGCTATGCGAAGAATGGGAGACCCTTTGACGCGTTGGAACTTTTTCGTGAAATGATGCTTGATACGTGCGATATGATCCCGAATTCGGTGACCATGGTGAGTGTGCTTCAAGCTTGTACTGCACTAGCTGCTTTGGAGCAAGGGAAGTTGATACATGCTTATATACTTAGGAAAGGGCTTGATTCAATTTTGCCGGTTATTAGTGCCCTTGTGACCATGTATGCCAGATGTGGGGAGCTTGAATTGGGGCAATGGGTTTTTGATCGGATGGAGAAGAGAGACGTTGTCGCATGGAATTCCATGATTTCGAGTTATGGGATTCATGGGTTTGGGAGAAAAGCAATTGAGCTTTTTAAAGAGATGGTCTACAGTAGAATTACGCCCAGTCCCATATCATTCGTTAGTGTTTTGGGAGCTTGTAGCCATGCAGGTCTTGTTGAGGAAGGCAAAATGTTGTTTGCATCTATGGTTAAAGAACACGGAATGTATCCTAGTGTGGAGCACTATGCTTGTATGGTCGATCTTCTTGGCCGTGCCAATCAATTAGATGAAGCAGCCAAGGTTATAGAAGATATGAGGATTGAACCGGGACCTAAAGTCTGGGGCTCTCTTCTCGGATCATGTAGGATACATTGTAATGTCGAGCTTGCGGAGAGAGCTAGTCGGAGGCTTTTTGAGCTTGAGCCAACAAATGCTGGTAACTATGTACTTCTAGCGGATATATACGCAGAAAGTAAAATGTGGGAGGAAGTAAAAAGAGTGAAGAAGCTTCTAGAAGCTCGGGGACTTCAAAAGGTCCCAGGTCGGAGTTGGATCGAAGTTAGAAGAAAAATATACTCGTTCACTTCGGTTGATGAGTTCAACCCGCAAATTGAACAACTACACGCCCTATTGCTTAAATTGTTAATGGAGATGAAGGAGATGGGTTATGTGCCGGAGACCAAAGTGGTACTCTATGATCTTGAGGACGAAGAGAAAGAGCAAATTGTGTTGGGTCACAGTGAAAAGTTGGCAGTTGCATTTGGGCTGATCAATACCAGCAAGGGGGAGACTATTAGGATCACCAAGAACTTGAGATTGTGCGAGGACTGTCACTCTGTCACGAAGTTCATTTCCAAGTTTGCAAATAGAGAGATTCTTGTGCGAGATGTGAACCGCTTTCACCATTTTAAAGATGGGGTTTGCTCATGTGGGGATTATTGGTAATCTTTAGCAGAACTCAAATTTTGATATTTTCCTCCTTGTCCTGAGAGGTTTTACATGTGTACAGTTCTCAACACGAAGTTAATGTTATACTTCCATTGTTCCGTGGATGGTCCTTATCATAGCATAGTGATCTGCACTTCTATTGATTAGAAGGATCAGCCATTAGAACTTGTACCAAATGCTTCATTATTGTTTGGCCAAAATGCCAGCAAGTCACCTATTATGTCTCGTCCCCTCTACTTTTTTTTCAAGTTGATGAATTTAATTGTACAATATCCTCAATTGGAAAGTAAAACTTATGCAGAAGAAACTTGACAGCCAGTACTTTCACCCGCTAACTTCCTCAGCATACTGACATTTCTTCCCTCAATACCGGTTTGTTAAATTCATCCTTTTCGACAAATTTATAACTATAAAACCAGTTAACTTATGAACCAGTGGTGGTTCCAGTCTCTCTTTCTATCTATATTTTTTTTATTATTTTTTAATTTTTAAAGTTACGTTAAGGGATATATTAGACTGGGCACCTAAGCAAGTAATAGACTTTTACCGTACACTTAAATTTATAAAAACCATTTCACTTATGAACCACACAACTAGTTCTTTCCCTAACCAAACAGCCCCTAGCTACCAGCTTCTCATCTTTTCAAGGTGGTTTCATTTGGATGCAGCAGAGAAACAGAATTTTTTTCCCCTTCCCAGCTATACACCATTCATTGTCACTTGTCAGGAGCTCTCTTATAAAACTGGAAGTACAAAGAAAATTTCAAGCTTTCAAGCTTTACCCAATACCTGTAACTTTTTTATGCAGTCATACCCACAAAAAACAGAAAGAAACATTTATATTAATCATCTAAAAAACTTCTCATAGCACTCTTCAAGTAGTAGCATCCACTACCATTCGGCAAAAGAGTGTGTTACATAAATTTGCAGTGTATAACCGTTAATATTATGTAGAACCTTCTGGGGTCTATCCTTTACTACTATTACACTACAAAATGAACAAATAATTTCCTTTACTTTCCTAAGCATAATACAACGAGTAGAACAAAATCGAATACTCCTGGTTTCACGATACTTTCCATATTAGGTATAAACAACAGGGTTGATCACATAAAGTGCCTTGTATCTTCACTGCACAGTCACTGAACTATCTTGCTTCATTTTAAGGAGACTGCTCTCAATATTCCGCAATACTGGTTTATAGCTGCAATATTTTCCCCCGACAGGAAAAAGCAAAGTCATTATTGAAGATGTCGTGCAAAAGGAGGGAAGGACGGTAAAGATGAAAGGACATTAACCATCAAACCATTTCATAATAAAAGGAAAAAGTATAATAAGAGAATGAACGTACAGGCGCGAAAGACCGTTATAGGCTTGTGTGCTTTGCTGGAGTTGTACAGAGAGCTGCAAGACCTCTGCAGATAGTGCCTCCGCTCTGCTCTGTTCTTTGGCAAGCTGGCCCTAGGAACATATAAACACTAGGTTAATTACACAACCTACTAAAATTCAGAAGACTTGTGTCATATATACTCCGTCACACTAAGAAAACACAGATATTCGGCTCACTCGCAGTTTTGGTATACTGGCAATTTCATAAGTCATAACACTTCTTTCCTAGTTTCCTTACCGCTTGCTATATGTATGCGCGCTCTCTCTCTCTCTCTATATATATATACACACACACACACATTAAGAACCCACCCCGCACCCCCCAACAGAAGAACATCAAAAGAAAAAAAAAAAAAAAAAGTGTGCATTGGATGTGTACTCTGTACATCTTATAGGGAAAACTTCATGATCACAGACAAAAACCTAGGAGTTATATTTAAAGAGAGCAAGAAAATGACCCCAGTAAGCGAAAATAGATTGACGACATCAGCCTTACCACCCACTGGATCAAGCCCCTGGTCGTTCAACGGCTTAATGGTAGAACTACAATTTTTTCCGTACCCACTGACTACCATCACAAGCACATAAACATGCATAAGTATACCCACAATATTTGTTGTTAGAATTGGTCGATTTATAAGACTTGATTCAAGTTTTAGAAGAGCCGAGTTTATACAACTCGATACGATTCAGGATTCAATACGCTTCATGATTTATAATCACGATCTTTGAAGTTTTATATTTTAAGTGGATAAACTTCATTTAGAGTATGATATTGCTTCAAACTTGTGTTCATTAGTTATTTTGTTCATTTCAAGCATTGCACTTCGTTTTAGTACGTATATAGTATATGCTTGTAATAATTATTACTTTTTCTTTTTTTCTTTTTTCTTTTTTCCAAAAAAAAAAAAAAAATGAATGTTATGATTCACGATTCATGATTTTTCCAATCCGAGACAACCATGGCTACAATCTCATTATGTTGATGGCTAACCTTGAGGGAAAGAACTTCAGCTGTATATGCCTGGGGAGCAGGTTCATTTTCCCCAACTATGTTAGCTTCAAGCAAGCCTCTCTTAATATTCGTATCATTCAATGACTGTGAACCAGCTTGTTCTGTCCTAAAATTATCTAGCATGCTACGGAGCTCCGCATTTTGTTTAAGACAGTCTTTCACCTGCAGAAATCACATCAGACAGATCATTGAAGAAAGAAGCCCAGACAACTCCCATGTCCAAAATAACAATTAAAAGAAGCATTTTCCATGCAGGATATGAAGTATTGTACATATTAATTCAACTTTGATTGTAAAACCAGCAGTTTAAACCCTAAATGAAAACCATACAAGATGAGAAAGACGTTCATGATAACCATGGGTTTATGGTTGCTGGTTTACTCGACCATGTCAGCTTCAATATGGACTCAAACAAGGCAGGTGGCCAAACAACTTAAGCCTTTTATTAGTCATATGACTCATATCTATCTAAGAGGATAGAAATCTGATGCAGCCAATCAAACAATAAACTTAAGACCTCAGAATCAATTAAAAGCAACCTTGGACAACCTAAAGATCCATCTTAAATAAGGGTTACGAAGGATCAGAAGAAAGAAATGGAGATTGCTTTCTTGTAAATGTACATGCACAAATGCAACACAAAAAATCTAAGGAGTACCTGATTTTCCCATTGCACCACTATGCCCATTGCCTCTTGATAAGCAGATGAAAGGTTAGAATTTTCTTCGAAAAGCCTCTCAATCTCGGAAGATTGGGAATCAATCTGTCAAAAAGATTAAGAGATGAACTTAAAACTTCTAATTAAGGTTACTGAATGATCAGAAAGTAAGCAAAGATGGTACTACCTCCAATAGAAGTTTCTGTCTGCTACTCTCCAATCTCTCAACCACCACTGCCATATCATGCAGTTGCTTCTCTAGTCTCTCCTTGTCTTCCTGCAAAAAGAGAGAATAAAAGATCAGAATGCAAATTCATAAACCAACCTCTGGCCTCATGTCAGTGCATAAGTCATTGATCAAGTAGCAAAAAGAAATAAATCTGGCAAGAGTAAAAATTAAACGAAACTGATAACAGAGCTTGATCTCTACGGTCTTGGACATTGGTGTTAAATCCATAATAGATTTGAGAATCAATTTACCAAAATTATGACTCGTACCGAATCATGAATCGTAAGATTCACTTTTGAAAAAACAATAAATGACGACATAGACGTATACATTTTGTACTGTTGTACACATAAAAAAACATGTACATTGCTTTAAATGAACAAAATAACAATTCATACAATATCTTGAGAGTTTTCTGCTTCAACATCAAGAAATCATATTGATTCATGATCGTATCTGGTTGTATGAAACTTGAATCGAACCTTATGAATTGACTCGTGGATCTACCCCGTCTAACAACCAGTGTTAATAATTTTTGGTCGCCTGAAGCTTTACAACATCATTTCACGCAAATGGATATGTGACTATAGCCAAATAGGCACCGTTGACATTACATAACCTCTGATAAAAACAAAAGTTTAAAACTATACGGTGTACACTGTTGTACACACCAATTTGAGATTTTAACAAATAGCTGATGGATGATATATTCACCATAGTCATGACTTGTGGGAGGTTTTTATGTCTACCAAAAGGCCAATTGTAAGAGCTGCTCCATCAATTCAGGGAGTTGCGGGAAATGAACTAAATACAGATCACATTTGGGCCTCTGGCATCGCGCTTAAACTCATATCCTCACTCTAGTACAAAGTAAATTTACCCAAAAAATTGCTTCACAACATCGTCAACAAAAGATGTTCAGATGTTCGCTTACCGCTGAAAATGCCTTCTGATCAGCTTTTTCTGAAACTTCTGCATAGCATGAGATTAGGTCATAACTCAAATAACAATAAGTGAACTTATAAACAATAATATAAAGACTTGAACAGAGATGTTGTGTTGGATAAAATGATAATTCTTCATAGAAAAGATGTTGTGTTGGAATCAAAATTATACAATGTAATAGTTGAAATTGTTGAAGACATATCATGTAAATCAAAAGTGACACTAGCAAAACAAGAATATATAATTCGGATAAGTTTCATGAAGTTTGATAGAGCCGCTAAGTTCATGTTAGATTATTGAACAAGAATGTGAATCCAAACCTCAACATCTACCACCTATGAAGCACTAGTGCGGCCAAATTGGAGAGGCACACGCACTAAGTGTGTGGGGAGTGCGGCCGCTACTTAAGTGCGCCTTTAGTGTGTATGGGCTCCGTTTGATTTCTTGGCGATGTTTGAGTGAGGCTGGAGTGCGGCTAAGTGCGGCTGGACCAGTAGTTCCAGTGCGTCTTCTCTCTTCTTCTTCTTCTTCTTCTCCGCCTCTGTTCTGCCTTCTGCGATTCTTCTTCTTCTCTGCGTCGTATGCGATTCGCAGCCTCTGTTCTGCCTTCTACGATTCTTCTTCTTCACTGCGTTTTGTGATTTCGCCCCTCTCTCTCTCTCTCTAGGAACGTAAAATGAGGGTTTTGTGCCCTAGACTGGACTAATAAAAATGACTTTTTTTTTAAATCCTTTCTTTCTTTTGTATTTAGACTTTTGCCTCAAGTTAATTTCCTGGGTTTTTTTAAAAAAAAACCCAGCTTCTTTAATGAGTAATAAAAATGACTATTTAATATCAATTTTTGAAGTAGTATTATTTATTTATTCATTTATTTTAAATATGTATATTATTAAATTTTATAAAATAATGGTAGAATAGTTTATATATATACTAGTAAAGTACTATATAAATGCTATATAAAATATATTTTAAATATTTTATCTAAGTACCCGGGCCACACTCACTCATGATTTTGAGAAAATTGCTGAACCCCTCGTACTCGTGTCCCCACATCCGCATTGGTGCTTCCTAATCTACCACCCCCACTCCCACCCAAAATCAAAATAAACTAAAATAAAAATATATAAGCAGTCATTCCCTTGTCACAGAAATAAATTCTTGATCTATTTGGCATGACTGCTAATGTCAATGTACTCTGGTGAAGTAAAATTATATTTGATTAATTTGTACAGTTGATGTTACTGAATTCCTTAGAATTCAATTTATTTAGATTTCATTGCAATCTGATCAACTGTAAGAAAGGGACAACCACCTTCAAAAATAAAAAAGTAAATCAGATAAGTGTGACTAGTAGAAGGGGTCAGCATGTGTCACGCCCGTTCCAAAATTTCATAAATTTTACCATGCATATTTGAATATGTGAGTTTATCAATGTTAATTGATAATTGAGGTTGGAGTTGACTGTGAGTCAACGGCAAGGTGTCAGTGAGGACACGAGAACCTGGTAGTTCATTTTACATTGGCACAATTAAATGACATTTATAGGATTTAAATGTTATTTGACTTTCTGGTATTATGATGAATAGTGAATTTACTTGAGTAGTGTAAATTCTGGTAATTTTGGCATTGTTGTATATCTTTTTGAGAACTGTGGTGAGAACGTGAGTGTCACGTTATATAAAAGGTAGGTTGTGTAGAGATTTCACAGAATTTAGTTTTCGGACGTAATTTTGGAACCAAACGAGACTTAGTCGAAAACTGTTGGAATTGATAATTTTCACTCGTAAAGTTATAAAATGGACGTGTGCGACGTTTCAGGGAATAATTAGGAGTTTTGGGGAACTCATGGGGAGGTAAACGTAATTCCCGGGAGTCGTGCCTATATATAGAAACTCATGAATTAATTTCATTAGTTCAAACCTAAATTGGAAATCAAGAGAGGGGAGATTTGGGGATTTGATTGCTACGAGCTTTCCGACACAAATCGACGACCTTCCGATCGTCAGTTTTTCTCCAAATTCCATATTTGAGCTCCTTAAGGTAAGAGCTTCATTTTGATACCACTTATGCCTTGTTTGGCATAGTTTTTATAAAAGTCCTAATGTTGAAATTTTGGGGAAAACATGTCTAAACTTGTAGGAATTCCTTGTAATCGGAGATCCGACGTTTAATTAGTCTCCTAATTCATCCTTCAAAGTTATAAGAAAATCGCACGAGGTATGAATTCTAAGCCTATGAATTATCGGAAATTTCATGTTTTAATTATCGGACCTAATATTTTGGATCAGGGCGAAATTCATGTATTAAGTAGGCCCGTTAATTATGCACATGAAAATGCCATGAAAGCACGTATAGATGATTATATGAGCATGCTATGTGTCTATGTGGGTCAAAGGGGAGTGTGATACAAATTCATGCCGGGGTACGCCTCTCGATGTTTGAGAGTTATAGTAGCGACGGCTACTTGCTTGGTTTGGGAACCGGCCCTGCCAGAGCAGTTGGGTGCAATGGTTGATAGACTCTGGGCTTGCCATTGGCATCGCGGTTGATAGACTTTGGGCTTGCCGATATACCGGATGAATGCGTGTCTCCCTCCCTAGAGACTATTTGATGTGTTTGAGATGTTTAATGCATGAATTGTCATATAAGCATATGTTTAGAATTGTGCACTCAGCATATAGCTGAGCAGTGGAGATTTACTCCATTGCAGGTGAAAGAAAGAAAGGAAAGAAGAAACGTGAGGAGTGAGACTGCGGGAGCGACAGGGATTCTCCTCTTGTATATATTTTTGTTTTCTTCTCCAAGCCTTGTAATATTTAACGCTTTAAATAACTAGAGCTATGGAATTGACTTGGAAGGTGTAGTACGGTGTTCATGATGTTGTAATAAGTCTTAAAACTCTTTTTAACTATGTTGTAATGAATCCGAACTCATGGATTCGTGTGTTAAAGGCTTAACTTGTTAATTTCGTGTTTTGGGGAGGAATGTAATAGAACTTTCATGTTTTAATCCAAACAAGCTTTAACTTGTTTCTTTATCGTCCTGGTTCATGGATTGGTAAGTCTAAACGTTGGTTTTGATAGTAAGTTGTGACTTGTGAAGTTTGAATTGGTTTGCATGTGGGGTTGAGGTGTTATGTGTAGGTTGTTTGACGCCTTAGCACAATTCTGCAGCATTAGGCAGAGTTCTGCTGGAGGGTCATTCGACCGGTCGAAGGGGGTCGCTCGACCGGTCGAAATACCCCCTGTAAGAAATCTTTTTCTATACCTTCCGGAATTATTTTAGATGTTTTGATTGGTTCTTAGGGTACCTTTGGGACCCCTTGTAACATGTATTCATCCGACTTGAAAAACAATTACGTTTTAGATTTTATATGGATTTTACCACTCGGAGGGTATTGTTTCCTAAAGTTTTTTTTTTCTCAAGGTTGTTTAAAGTTCTTTTCTGCTGCGTATAATTATCTAATAGTTGGTTGAGCCTTGGTGGCGTGCCACGTGTCCTATTTCTGCACGTTAGCGGGATGGGTCGTGACAGCATGACCTTGGAGGCTTGGACAATAATCAGATATCAACCAAAGACTGTTGTCGTCCCACATCACTTAGATGTGCTGTTGCCTGTGCAGTTTGTAAGGCATCAGTTCCCCACTCCTAGAACTTATATATTGAGTAGCTTGGTTATAAGTCCCCAATGTGAGACAATCTCTCAACAAAGACAATAAGCCCAAATTGCAAGCTAGCTTCCAAACCTCGTGATCTACCTATTAATAACTTGAGGAATTTTGAATGCTCCACCCAGACCTCTCTGATGAGATAAACTGGCCTAAAACTTTAAGAGCCCATACAGATAACTCACATGTACAGATGCTAACATATAATTCACTATGTATCTCAGAACCATATTTAAAATCTATACAAAGATGTTATGTATTTGTATTACTTGTGTGACCGTGTGTTCCCTGATGAACAAAGGTAACTCATTAACTACAACACAATTTTTGGTACCTGAGGCCCTTTTGGAGATAACCGCAATCTTCGCTTCCAAGTCTTGTTTCTCAGACACAAGGGCAGATGATCGGGCTTGTTCCTCTGCCAAACGCTGCCGCTCTTGCTGCCTCAGTTGTGTCTCTTGCTATAGATTCAACCAACTATGAGACACATTGACATACACATTTCAACAGCAAACTCAGCATATATGAGAAAACTCATTATAACCTCTAATTGGGACTTTAAACTTGCTAGTTCCTTGTCCATGGATTGTATCTGATCTGATGAATTTCCTATTGAAGTCATGCCACCAAGTGGACCACTCATTGTCATAGCTTGTTGCTGCAACATATTTAATTCTGCTCTCAAAGCTGCTGCATCCTCCTCTGCCTATTATCAGAGTACCAATTAGCATAATACTAAGGTTGGTCTTGTTATGAAGATTTAAAATAAAAAACAAAAAAGTTTGCATACCCGATATTGTTCTTCCTCTGCTTCCTTTAATCGTTTCTTGATTGTGCGAAGCTGGGCTGAGAAATCCTCCTACACTAAAATGCTGAATGTGAAAACAAAGGTTGATATCTAAAACTAAAACAAACACGCTAAGATGGTGTGTACCCGTGCAACAACCGCTGCATCTTTTTCCATCGCAACATCCTTGAGAGCTTTCCTCAAGGATGGTACAGTATGATGTTCCTGAAGTTTACAGTTTAAACAAAAGAAGATCTGTTAGCATTATTGCCCTGGAAATAAAATGAGAGGTATGATTTAACTCGTAACATCACTGCAACAAAAGAAAACATTGCAATTAATCTTACAAAAAAGAAAAGAACAAAAAGGAACAAATAAAATGCATTCTATTTACCAGTTCATTTAGACGTTTCTGAAGCATGTTATTCTCCACTTCCTGTGTCTGAAGCTGAATCAGGAAAGAAAATAAATTACTACTACGATAAAAACATATCAAGATTGGTGGTGAACACCACTCATTTGATTGTAAGTACCTTTGAGGTCAATTTATTGTTTTCTTCTTCCAAATGGGAATCCCTTTTCTGCATGTCTTTTAGCTGAGATACTAAACCAGTAACATCATTCTGCAATATTGTTTAAAATAATATCCGTATTACAGGATTAGAATCAAAACATACAGCATAACATGCAAAGTGAATTGGAATATATACACACATTTACATAAAGTTGGTCACTGATGTTAAAAATACAGGAAATTACCTTTTATAGCTTGAAAAAAAAAATTTATTTTGTTTTAATCGGAGTAATTCCCTAAGCCCAAGGTTATGCACTTAGGCGGGTCAATAATTTTATAAAAAGCTTAGCTCACTAGAGATGGCATGATATATATATATACATATAAATATATAAATTGATGTAAAAGTAAGAACAGATGAATATTTCACAACAAACCAAGCATAGGTTATTCCAATAACTGAAGATTAAGAACTTATATGCTACCTCTGATAAAAGATTTCCACTCTCCGATTTTCTCATTCCTAAAACATCTGTGTCCACAAATTAAAATTTCATCAAAAAAAGGTTGGTATCAAAAACAGCAACGAATCAATAAGATGATCAAAGTATCAAACATCTACATAATATGATTAATATCTATGCATGAATGTATGTGTGTATGTGTGTATATATATACATATACATATTAATATAGAATCCTTCTAACGAGGATCCCTCATTTTAATAAAGTGTAGACTTCTGTTGTGGCCGTTGGATCATCAGCACACTAGTGAAACCCTTAATGAAAATACAATCCAACGGCTGAGAACAGAAATTCTCACTTTATTAAAATGAGGATCCCTGGTTAATAGGGCAATGCATATGAGAATATTTCTAACAAGGGATCCCTCAGTGAGGACTTTTTTGTGGCAGTTGGATCCTCGTTCAATCCACGTCAGCCACTGAAACCCTTAATGAAAACACAATCCAACGCCAAGAGAACATAAGTGCTCACTTTATTTAAATGAGTATCCCATTAGAGGGGCTATGCATATGCATATATATATATATATATATCAGTAATATAGAAGAAGGAAAAAAATACCATTAGAACTCGAGACTTGGGTTAGATCTGGCCCAGAGGATGCTTTGCTTAATCTTTCGGCAGCTCTTTTCTGACGAATATCTTCCAGCTGAAAAATAAAATTAATAACATAGCCATTAAATATACATAAATATATATATATATATATATATATAAAACCATGAATGGTTTCCAATTGAAGAGTCATAATAAGGAGCAATACACGAAAATGAAAGATTTTAAAAAAATAATAAAATTTGGGAATAGCATAGGAAAGGCGATGAGATCTATACCGTTCGTCGACCAAGGGATGCGTGATGCGCGTCCATCGCTCAGAAACAGCGGATAATTTCCCTCTGTATATCCTCGATTGTGGCGTCTGATCGGCGAGAGAGAGAGAGAGAGGATTAAACTCTTCGCGGTCGTCGGACGGTCGTCGGAGTTAAAAAAAAACTTTAAAAACTGAAACGTCGAAGAGGAGATCAGTTAGGGCAGCTTGGGCTGGTTTATATTTCTTTCTGGGCTGATTTTGGATTTTTAATTGGTAAGCAAACCTTGGGCTGTTGTTAATAACTTTAGCAAAAGAAATAAGAGTACTGCTATGATTCCAAAATTTTCACCTCCAAAGTGTTTTTCAAATAATGTGGTAATGAGTCAAATTAAATAATTTTTAATCAAAATTCAACTGGTTTCATTGTATAAACCGGATTTTATTGTCATATTATTTGAAAAGCACTTCTACAATAAAAATCTGAGAAGCATAACATTACACAAAAATAAAAAAGGTGTGTGATGACGTGGTCACAAGACCCTACAATGACCAAAAATAGGTGATTAATCCTCATGCTTTTTTGTTAGTGTCAAAGGTCTTTTAAATTTTCTTTGGTTCAAAATAGCCTTCTAATGTTATTTACATAAGTTTTCCCCAACAAATCAGCATGTTTCCCAAAAATTATTTTTCAGTTTTCAAAATGCCATAACTTTCAAAACGCAAATCAATTTTTGATAAATTTTATATATCCATGATCTATAAAATAAGATCTACAAAACAATATGCATATTGCCTATAAAACTCTTTTAAAAAAATCAAAATTTTACAGCTCAAAAACGGATATTAAAAAAATATTTTCATCCAAAACGATCACAGAATTGCAAAGTTATGACCATTTTTAGAACATGTTACTATTTTGAAGTGTTGTCCAGGTAATGTTACTATCACTGTCACTGTCCAGGTGAAACAGTAACATATCATGAAATACAAAACGTTTTTTCAAATATAGTAACATGTCACTATCACAAAAAAAATTTGCCAAAATTAGGGTCACTTAGCATATGTGACCCTAAATAATATCCACATCGAAAAATTAGTAACATATCATCAAAGAATAGTAAAATGGATTGCACAAAGAGACAGTAACATGTCATCAATGGTAACATTTCTGTAAATTGACTTAATCACAAAATTATGGTTAAAGAGTAACATATCATCAAAATGCAAAATATTTTTTCAAAGATTACTACATGTCATTGTTTGCGACAGTGACATGCAAAAGCAGTGACATTACGCTACAAACATCGTTTCACTGTCTTAATTTTCTTTTATTCTTTTCATTTTTTTCATAGTCACTTTGGATATTGTTTGATAGATATTTTCTTCTAGCTAGATTACAAATATGTATTTTTTTTTTTTTTAATTGGACTTGTGGTTTGAAAGGCATTTTAAAGTTTGAAAAGCATAAATAAAAACTGCATTGAAACACGTGTTGAGGTGAAAAATAGCATACTATACATGTGTGAAATGAGGGCAAACTTGTGAATTACCTTAAAATCTGTTTAAAATATATTCAAAAGTCTTTTAAAATAGACTTTTTTAGTACTAGGTGTAACCCATTTTTTAGTGAAAAGTTCATATGTTATTAAAGTTATGTTAAATTTCACATAAAAAAGTTATATAAGGGATTTGATCCGATTAATTTTCACTAATCATGGAGTTTTAATGGAGTTTTAAACAAAACTCCATGACTTGTTAATTACCTTAAAATCTATTAAAAAGTCTTTTAAAATAGACTTTTTTAGTATTAGCTGTAGCCCACTTTTTAGTGAAAAGTTCATATGTTATTAAAGTTATGTGAAATTTCACATAAAAAAGTAATATATAGGGATTTGATCCCATTAATTTTTACTAGTCATGGAGTTTTAACCAAAACAAAAAGGCAGATTGTCCTTTAAACTTAATAAGTCTAAAATGAAGAACGTTTTACTAAATTCTATAATAACAATGACTTTGTGAATAAACTAGCATACATGAGTTTTTTTTTTTTTTTTTAAACCATGTGATTTACGAGCACGTAAAATATGATCAAGTGTGAGGGAGAGAGAGTGAGAGAGTGGGTCACATGTAGGTACAGAGAAATGGGAAAAAATACGGTCATGTAATACCCTATATTTTTGTAATGTATTATACGAATAAGACCTTGTATCCTTCTTTTAATACTTGTATGAGTTTAGCCTTACCTTTGGTATAATCTGCATCCCAATCGATTGCCAAGTTTCCCAATCGATTGCCTTATATTGGATACCAATCGATTGGTTTGAAGCAATTAATACCTAACACCAATCGATTGCTATTTATGCCAATCGATTGGCAGCAACTGGACAGATTCTCTTGCATTGGTTTGGATTTGTCCACGTGAACACATATTTGCCTATATATACTAGCCCATTTTTGGCTCATTTCTATTTCCAAAAATCAGTGGGAGAGAGAGGGAGCTTGTGTGTTATATATATATTTATACACTCATACACACATACACACACAGAGAGAGAGATGGGTTGAGAAGAAGAGAAAGAAAAGGAGACCAGATAGAGAAGAAGAGAAGAAAGAAAGAAAGAAAGAAAGAAGGGAGAAGAAGACAGAAGAGGAGAGAGAGAAGAAAGTCATTGAAGCTCCAAGCTTCAAATACACACACCTAAACACACCCTTGTGATCTAAGGTGAGTTTTAAACTCACTTGGTAACATTTGATTGATGTTAGGACTTGTTTAGACGAATAGAAGAAGCTGAAATCCTCTCGTTTATATTTTGCTGGACTGTCTTCACTATGAAGAAGACGAAATCCCAATCGATTGGGACTTTTCCCAATCCTTTGCCATCTTTCATAACCCAATCGATTGACATTTTGTACAATCGATTGCCATTGTAGATATCCCAATCGATTGACATTGATTGTGATCCAATCGATTGGACTTTTTTCCAATCGATTGTTACTATTTTTATACCAAACGATTGGACCTCTGTCCCAATCGATTGGCAGTTGTAGAATATTGTTTTCCTTGTTTAGTTTATATTATAACTATTTAGTTGTTTATTTACTGTTCAGTATTCCCAACATACTATATTATTTTAATACAGACGTGATAATGAGTTAATGCGATGTAGGATCACAGTAATGATGAGATTAACTGATAATGGTTGTGATGTTAGATAATGTAACAATTGTAAATCCTTTTGAACTTATCGTTTATTTCATTCAATGTAGTCATGCCACATTAGGATTGTCATGTATCGATGTTAGAGTTAAACTTAAGTAGGTTTGTTAAGATTCGGGAATCTTGCATGGGTAGGCCTTGGTCGATCATATGTTCTTAAAAGTGGTAGACAGACGAAGGTATCTACGACTGTGGTGAATCGGACCATTAGCCCTAAGATAGCTTGTCACACCCCGACGTAGCATAAATATGGAAAGCGTTTAATTTCCTTTATGGACCCGTAGGTCGCGACAGTTTGAAGGATTGATTCCGTCCCAAACGTCGAACAACATAAAACCATAATCTGAGTAGAGCAATCAAAGCTTACACATATTTTTCTAACTTAATAGTTATTATAGCACGGGGTCTCTAAAGGCACAAACCGCCTTAAATCAAAACAATAACTTAACATCTATTACAGTCATCCTTATTACAGAACAGTTCATAGCTTAAAACCTATAAAGGTAAACTCTTCATCAGACGGTTTTTCTCAGTTTGCATAGTCGTAATGTTCCGCTCGATCAAAACCTGAAAAGCCTGGACACGAATGTCCAGGGCGCATCAACGCCGTCAACTTCAAGAAGCTGGTGAGTATTAAAAACATAACTTTGAATGTAACACATACTTATTTACCATTTTTCAATTCTCACTTAATCCAATAAGTTTATATGAAGGTAAAGAGTTCGTTTTAGAAGACAACCACAATATCATTTGAAAGATGTAATTCATATATGTGACCGTGTATGAAAACAATACACCACCTCATCTTACCGACTCTTTTCTCTCGACAAACACAACAATCCACTATCTCACACCAGTATCTTTGAAATACTCCGATAGCGACACTTTAGCACAGGGGTGCCAGGGAATGTCCAGTTTGCCTCACACTTTGGTCCGGGGTACCAGGGAGTGTCCAATTCCTCACACTTTAATACCTAATCCGCCATGCAAATACCGGAGGAACCCTCACGCAGTATCCAGACTCGGGTATCAGGGAGTGTCCGTAGGCCACACTTTAGCACTACCATGGGTGCCAGGGAATGTCCAAGTTCGGCGTCACACACTTTAACGCTTCCATGGGCGTCAGGGAGTGTCCAGTTTTGCCACCGTCGCACTACAAAGATACTCTCACCGCAATCTCAACACGTCACACTTTGGTACACAATTACCAGGGAGTGCCCACAACACAATCTCAACCACACTCTCTCTTTACCACACTGACCATTACTCTTTTCTACACTGACCAACATTCACATTCACCATGCATGTACCATTGACTCCACATGTATGTCATGAAACTTTAAACATAAATAAAATACTGAGCGATAGGAACATCGTACGTGCGGGGATTGATAAGTCACAATACAACGTTTTAATCATCCAAACATACCCAAATAAATTCTGATTTAGTAAATTTCCCAAACAGAGCTTTAAAAATTCATAAAACATCACCCAAACAGTTCTTTAACATAAAATAAGCAAAAACCAGAAACTGTCCAAGGTCACGCGCGCGGGCCGCTCGCGCGATATGCCCAATTTTCCTTTTCTTTATTAAAACTTTTACATCTGCCAGAATACAGGGAGATTGCTCGCGCGGGCCGCTCGCGCGATTTGCCTAATTTTTGTTTTTCTTATCAAAACCTTTTCTGACTGCCTGAAAATACACGGCTCGCGCGTGCGGGCCGCTCGCACGATCGCGCGCGTGAGTTCTTGCAGTGGCTTCATCTTCTTCGTTGAAACTCCCCTATTTCAGAAATCAGGGGGTCTTTTGACCTATTTTCAAATTTGAAAGTTTATAAGACATGTAATATATGGATCTCTTCAGTTTTTCACAAGGATTATGAATCCATAATCAATTTTACATGAATTAAACTATAACTCTAGAATTTAATGAAAGACTAAAAGATGACAAAACTTAATTTCTTATATACTTTTTCATATGAACAAATTGGGCTCTAAAACTTTAAACATAGCATCTGCAACATGTAATCTTTCATATTTATCTAAGAAAATGAATTTTGATTAAAGTTGAAAAATTATGATTTTGAAGTTCAAGCTTCCATGGACGAAATTAGCAATGGTGGTTCACCTATATATACACTCAATCAGTAACTAAGCATAAAATTACATTGAGAGTGAGTTTAAAATACTCACTGATTGAAGCTTTAGAGATTTAGTTGAGAAAGATAAGCACAATAAGAAATACTCCAAGCTTTTGGCTATGGAGGATTGAAGTTCCTTCTACTCTCTCTAAAATTTCAGAAACTATGAAGTCTCAGCTCTCTCTTTTCTCTCTGTGTTTACAGATTCTGGAGATGTGTAGATTGTGTGATTGAGGGAGTATGGGAGTGTATGTATATAGAGAGTAGATGAACTTGGAGGCCAAGAAAAACCTTCTTTACTCTACAATCTCAGTTTGTTTAGAACCAAACTAACACACAGCTTCCAAATTCAAATGTAATTACACAGATATATGAACTCTACAGATCTTGAAGAGGTAACATAGGCTAATAGGGGTCAAAAGCTAGAAGTGTTTGGGAAAAACAACTTATGGCATAAGATTTACACATACATAATTGCAATACCCAAACAAGGCATATCCAATGATTGCTTGCCATAAATAGCAATAAAGCAAATGTCATGTCTTTGCTTTACGAAGATTCCAGAATCTGTGGAATCCCAACGCGGCGCAGACAATTTTGAAAGTAAACCGGTATTTTCGCGGCGCGGTGTTCACCACAAAAACACAGAAAGTTCATTTTAACGTAAAAATCAATTTCCCGATTTTATAAAAATACTGCTTGAGTTAAAAGAAAGTATTTCCACCGTTTTGAAATACAGTTTTGGAATCCAACACAGGTATTACCAATTTTGTAAAATTACAGTTTGGTCCCAATAAGAATTTCAAATATGAAATCAAGCAAGTAATAAATTCTACACATAAGAATTGAAATTAGATAAATGCAGACAATGTAATTTGATTTTAAATATGACAATGCAAATGCAGATTAATTATGGAAATGTCAATTTAAGATTAAATGAAAATGCAGGTTGTTACACCCTTCCTCCCTTAAACAAGATTTCATCCCCGAAATCAAGACTAACTAGTCCTGAAACAATTCTGGGTACTTCTTCCTCATATCCGTTTCAACTTCCCATGAGGCTTCATTTTCGTCGTGGTGATTCCACTGAACGCATATCACTGCCTATAAGTCACCGATCAAATCCTCGGTCTAGGTATAAGTCGTCTATCGCAGCCTATATGTCACCGATGAAATCCTCGGCCTTGGTATAAGTCGTCTATCGCAGCCTATATGTCACCGATCAAATCCTCGATCTTGGTATAAGTCGTCTATCGCAGCTTATAAGTCACCGATCAAATCCTCGGTCTTGGTATAAGTCGTCTATCGCAGCCTATAAGTCACCGATCAACTCCTCGGTTTTGGTATAAGTCGTCTATCACAGCCTATAAGTCACCGATCAAATCCTCGGTCTTGGTATAAGTCGTCTATCGCAGCCTATAGGTCATCGATCAAATCCTCGGTCCTGGTATAAGTCATCTATCGCAGCCTATAGGTCACCGATCCAATCATTGATCTTCTTATAAGTCGTCTATCGCAGACTATAAGTCACCGATCAAATCCTCGGTCTTGGTATAAGTCATCTATCGCAGCCTATAAGTCACCGATCAAATCCTCACTCTTGGTATAAGTCGTCAATCGCAGCCTATAAGTCACCGATCAAATCCTCGATCTTGGTAAAAGTCGTCAATCGCAGCCTATAAATCACCAATCAAATCCTCGATCTTGGTATAAGTCGTCTATCGTCGCCTAGAAGTCACCGATCAAATCCTCGGTCTTGGTATAAGTTGTCTATCGCAGCCTATAAATCACCTATCAAATCCTTGGTTTTGGTATAAGTCGTCTATCACAGCCTATAAGTCACCGATCAAATCCTCGGTGTCTATCGCAGCCTATAGGTCACCGATCAAATCTTCGATCTTGGTGTAAGTCGTCTATCACTACCTATAAGTCACCGATCAAATCCTCGGTCTTTGTATAAGTCGTCTATCGCAGCCTATAGATCACCGATCAAATCCTCGCTCTTGGTATAAGTCATCTATCGCAGCCTATAAGTCACCGATCAAATCCTCGGACTTGGTATAAGTCGTCTATCGCAGCCTATAAGTCACCGATCAAATCCTCAGTCGTGGTATAAGTTGTCTATCGCAGCCTATAAGTCACCGATCAAATCCTCGGTCTTGGTATAAGTCATCTATCGTAGCCTATAAGTCACCTATCAAATCCTCGGTCTTGGTATAAGTTGTCTATAGCAGTCTATAGGTCACCGATCAAATGCTCGGACTTGGTATAAGTCGTCTATCGCAGCCAATAGGTCACCGAGTAAATCCTCAGTCTTGGTATAAGTCGCCTATTGCAGCCTATAGGTCACCGATCAAATCCTCGGTCTTGGTATAAGTCGTCTATTGTAGCCTATAAGTCACCGATCAAATCCTCGGTCTTTGTATAAGTCATCTATCGCAGCCTATAAGTCAACGATCAAATCCTCGGTCTTGGTATAAGTCGTCTATCACAGCCTATAAGTCACCGATCAAATCATCGGTCTTGGTATAAGTCGTCTATCGCAGCCTATAAGTCACTGATCAAATCCTCGATCTTGGTATAAGTCGTCTATCGCAGCCTATAAGTCACCTATCGAATCCTCGGTCTTGGTATAAGTTGTCTATAGCAGCCTATAGGTCACCGATCAAATTCTCAGACTTGGTGTAAGTCGTCTATCGCAGCCAATAGGTCACCGATCAAATCCTCAGTCTTGGTATAAGTCGTCTATCGCAGTTTATAGGTCACCGATCAAATCCTCGGTCTTCGTATAAGTCGTCTATCGTAGCCTATAAGTCACTGATCAAATCCTCGGTCTTGGTATAAGTCGTCTATTGCAGCCTATAAGTCACCGATCAAATCCTCAGTCTTGGTATAAGTCGTCTATCGCAGCCTATAAGTCATCGATCAAATCCTCGGTCTTTGTATAAGTCGTCTATCGCAGCCTATAGGTCATCGATCAAATCCTTGGTCTTGGTATAAGTCATCTATCGCAGCCTATAGGTCACCAATCAAATCATCGATCTTGGTATAAGTCGTCTATCGCAGCCTATAAGTCACCGATCAAATTCTCAGACTTGGTATAAGTCGTCTATCGCAGCCAATAGGTCACCGATCAAATCCTCAATCTTGGTATAAGTCGTCTATCGCAGCCTATAGGTCACCGATCAAATCCTCTGTCTTCGTATAAGTAGTCTATCGTAGCCTATAAGTCACCGATCAAATCCTCGGTCTTGGTATAAGTCGTCTATCGCAACCTATAAGTCACCGATCAAATCCTCGATCTTGGTATAAGTCGTCTATCGCAGCCTATAAGTCACCGATCAAATCCTCGATCTTGGTATAAGTCGTCTATCGCAGCCTATAAGTCACCTATCGAATCCTCGGTCTTGCTATAAGTTGTCTATAGCAGCCTATAGGTCACCGATCAAATTCTCGGACTTGGTATAAGTCGTCTATCGCAGCCAATAGGTCACCGATCAAATCCTCAGTCTTGGTATAAGTCGTCTATCGCAGCCTATAGGTCACCGATCAAATCCTCGGTCTTCGTATAAGTCGTCTATCGTAGCCTATAAGTCACTGATCAAATCCTCTGTCTTGGTATAAGTCGTCTATCGCAGCCTATAAGTCACCGATCAAATCCTCAGTCTTGGTATAGGTCGTCTATCGCAGCCTATAAGTCACCGATCAAATCCTCGGTCTTTGTATAAGTCGTCTATCGCAGCCTATAGGTCATCGATCAAATCCTTGGTCTTGGTATAAGTCATCTATCGCAGCCTATAGGTCACCAATCAAATCATCGAACTTGGTATAAGTCGTCTATCGCAGCCTATAAGTCACCGATCAAATTCTCAGACTTAGTGTAAGTCGTCTATCGCAGCCAATAGGTCACCGATCAAATCCTCAGTCTTGGTATAAGTCATCTATCGCAGATTGACATCGCGGTTTAAGGCTTGGACTTGCCGCTACCGGATGAAGACGTATTTTTCTCCCTAGAGACTATTGATATGATTTATGAGATTAAAGCATGTTTTATCATATATTGCATATGTTAGAACTTGTACGCTCAGCATATAGCTGAGCAGTGGAGATGTACTCCATTGCAGGTAAGAAGAAAGACAAGAAGTAGCGTGATGAGTGAGGCCGATGAACGCCGGGGGGATTACCTTTGTATATGTTTTTGTTTTAAATTCTAAAACTTGTGTAAGGATTGGGAATTGTAATATGTTGTAATAGGATCATGGATTAGTTTCGCAGTATTGTAATCTTGTAATTGAACGTCTGTAGTTTTGTTTTAAATGTTGTAATTGGCGTTGGTTGTGATTATTTGTGGATATTGTGAAGCATGTGTTAGTATTATCAACACAGGGCTGCCTAGCAGGGGAGCAGTCGACTGGACCCTGTATTAGTCGACTGGATTCCGTGTAAGCAATCGACTGGACCCTGTATCAGTCGACTGGATCCCGTGTGATTGAGACACTGAAAGTGAATAGTAAGAGACGCAGTCGACTGGACCCATTTATCAGTCGACTGAACACTGTTGATTTTTGGCTACTGCTTCTATAAATGGCAAAACCAGTCGACTGGACCCCCTTTGAAAAATGTTGCATTTTAGTTCTGCATAACACAGTCGACTGGGGTCCCCTGATCAGTCGACTGAACCTCTGTTTTCAAAACTGATTCTTTTGAATGTGTTTTCACTTGGCCAAAACTTTTTATAACTCTGATTTCAAGAGAATTTCAATTCAAAGGGTAATGTTCCCTAAAGTTTTAAAATACTCAGGGTTGTTTTAAAGTTCTTTCCACTGCGTATCGTTAGAGGATGTTTGGATGAGCCTTGGTGGCGTGCCACATGTCCTATTTCCACGTGTAGTGGGATGGGTCGTGACATTTATTGGTATCAGAGCTATAGGTAACAAAACTTTGGGAACGTTCGACGACGAGTGTAGTGTTGAGTGAATTGTTACATGTTCTAGATTGCATCCATACATATTAGAGATGTTTGATGCATATGTATGTTATTTTACATACATGATATTGTTATTGTTGTACATGCATAGTGTTTATACATTGAGAACTACAGGATTATAATTATGAGTGACGAAGAGCGAGAACTATCGCCGCACACTCGACGTATGAATGACATGGCAGACATGATGGGGAATATGGGTGACATGATCTGAAATATATTCGAACGATTACCACCAATACCTCCATTGGAACCAGAACCGATAGCTGTGGTGAATGTGCCTGAAAATAGGGGTTTGAGATCAATATCCGAACAGTTTGCGAGGAAGAAACCAATGGAATTTCATGGGACACCCGATCCAACGCTCGCAGAACATTGGATTATGGACATGGAGAGGATTTTTCGATCTATTCCAATGAACGACAGGGAGAAAATGGAAAATGCAAGTGATGTGCTGAAGGGTGAAGCCCAGAACTGGTGGGTGAATGTCCTAGATCAAGGATCACCAATTACTTGGGAGGGGTTCAAGGCAGAATTCAATCACCGGTTCTTTTCGCGAGCCGCCTACAATGCAAAGAAGAGAGAGTTTGATAACTTAAAGCAGAGAGATATGACTGTAACCGAATATACTTCCAAGTACAACGGTTTGTTGAGATTTGGAAAGGGTTCCGTGCCAGAGGAGGAAGATAGGGCAAGGAAATTCGAAGAGGGTTTACAGGAAAATATTCGTCTAAGGGTGGAAACCTATGAACATTCGACTGTGGCAGCAGTACAACAAACGGCGCTAGTGGCCGAGAGTGGAATGGAAAGGTCGAGGCAGAATCAGCACGGTAAACGAAGCAATGAGAGTGGGGATAGGAACCAAGGCGGATCTTTCAAGAGGCCGTTTCAAAGAGGCTCTGGTTCTAGTTTCAGTGATTTCAGGAGAACGCCAAGTAACATACCGTTGTGTTCACTTTGCAACCGACCGCACTCAGGCCGATGTTTCATGACCAAACCCCAGAACAGGAACCAAGGCGGGGGTAGTACTAATTCAACACCCAAAATGAGAGGCGAGTGTTATGATTGTGGAGTATTTGGGCACCAAGCAAAGGATTTCCCGAGGAGGTATCCTCAGTAAGGAGCTGGTTCTATGGCTTCCAGTGGGTCGAAGCCTAGACAATCCAATGACGGGGGACAAAGGACTGAACAACGTCAAGGAAGAGCATATCAGATGAACCCAGGAGATATGACTGCTTCAGAGACAGTAGTCTCAGGTATGGTGCTTGTATGTTCACACTTAGCAGACATACTTGTCGACTCGGGATCTACGCATTCATTTGTATCGCATGGCTTTGTTGAACATTTGAATGTTGAATCGACACCGTTAGGATATGAATTGTCTATTGCTGTGCCACTTAGTAAATCAATAATGACGTCTACTATATATAAGAACTGTGAGATCAAATTAGGCGAGAAGTTGATGACCGTAGACCTTATACCGATTGTGGTGAACCATTTCGATGTGATACTGGGAATGGATTGGTTAGCTCTTAACCAAGCCACAATAGACTGTGAACGGAAAGAGGTTAATTTTCGATCACCGGTACATGGGAACTTTTGTTTCCAAAGGATTGGGGTTATACCACCGCCGTATTTGATTTAGCGGGAAGGTTATTGAAAAAAGGATGTCAGGGATTTCTATGTTCAGTGACTGATGTCTCAGTGACCGAATTAAAAGTAGAAGACATTCCGATAGTGCGAGAATATCCCGATGTATTTCCTGATGACCTACCAGATGTTCTTATTGAGAGAGAGGTTGAATTCATTATTGAGGTTATACCAGACTCAAGACCCGTATCAAAGGCACCGTATAGAATGGCACCCATAGAATTGAAAGAGCTGAAAATTCAACTACAAGAACTTCTTGACAAGGGTTTCAATCGACCAAGAATTGGGGAGAAACAGTGTTGTTCGTAAAGAAGAGAGATGGCTCAATGCGTATGTGTGTTGATTACCGGGAACTGAACAAGTTAACGATTAAGAACAAGTACCCGTTACCCAGAATTGATGACTTATTTGATCAACTTCGTGGGGCACAAGTATTCTCCAAGATAGACCTGATATTGGGTTACCATCAGTTGAAAGTGAAGACCGAAGATGTTGAGAAAATAGCTTTTAGAACACGTTATGGACACTATGAGTTCTTAGTTATGCCATTTGGAGTTACCAATGCACCAGCTGTGTTCATGGATCTTATGAATCGAGTATTCAAGGATTATTTGGATGACTTTGTGATTGTATTCATTGACGATATCCTTATCTATTCACCGAGTGAGATAGAACACGAGAACCACTTGAGGTTGATACTTCAGAGATTGCGGAGAAGCAATTATTTGGTAAATTCAAGAAATGTGAATTTTGGTTGTCTAGTATTACTTTTCTTGGTCACGTAATTGACAAGAATGGAGTATCAGTTGATCCTCACAAAGTAGAAGTTGTATCTAATTGGCAGAGGCCGACATCCGTATCTGAAATTCGAAGTTTCTTGGGATTAGCGGGATACTACCGCCGTTTTATTGAACATTTCTCAAAGATTTCTTTACCTATGACAAGGTTGATGAGGAAAGGAATTACATTTGAATGGAGTCAGGAATGTGAAGACAGTTTTCAAGAATTGAAAGCACGACTAACGAGAGCACCTATTCTGACAATACCATCCGGAACTGAGGGGTTTGTGATCTATAGTGATGCGTCGCATCAAGGGTTGGGATGCGTGTTGATGCAAGGTGGTAAAGTGATTGCTTATGCTTCTAGACAATTGAAGACATATGAGATTAATTATCCGACTCACGGTCTCGAATTGGCCGCGGTAATTCATGCTTTGAAAATTTGGAGACACTACTTGTACGGAGAAAAGTGTGAGATATTCATGGACCACAAGAGTTTGAAATATATTTTCACCCAACGGGACTTGAATATGAGACAGCGAAGATGGTTGGAGTTGATGAAGGATTACAATCTTTCGATTGAGTACCATCCGGGAAAGGCGAATGTAGTAGCCGATGCATTAAGCCGGAAGACGCTGAGGAATTTAGCCGACGAGCTAACACAACAAAAAAGAATTGATAAAAGAGATGGAACACTTAGAATTGAATGTGATTCCAGGGACCAATGATGGCGATCATTGCACACCCAGATATTATCGATGAGATCAAGAAGGAACAATTTAACGATGTCTATTTGTGCAAAATGAGGGACGAGATATCTTTGGGGAAACGACCTGGTTTTGTGTTAGAACGAGGAACGTTGAAACTGGAATATCGATTATGTGTACCGAATGTGAAAGACCTGAAGGAACGACTTTTGGAGGAAGCTCATAGTACGAAATATTCAGTGCATCCGGGAAGTAATAAGATGTACAGAAACCTGAGGGAAAACTTTTGGTGGAAGGGTATGAAGCGTGAAGTCGCTAAGTTTGTATCTGAATGTTCGGCATGTCAACAGGTCAAGGCAGAGAGACAAGTACCTGCGGGATTATTACAACCTTTACCTGTGTCGGAATGGAAATAAGATGAGATTACAATGGACTTTGTTACAGGATTTCCACGATCATTCAATAAGAATGATAAGATTTGGGTTATAGTTGACCGACTAACCAAGTCAGCTCATTTTCTATCGATCAAGATGACTAAACCGTCCAAGTTGGCAGAATTGTATGTGAGAGAGATTGTAAGACTACACGGGGTACCAGCGGTGATTATATCCGATCATGATAGTAGTTTTACGTCAAGGTTTTGGGGAAGTTTACAAAAAGCTATGGCTACGAAACTGAGTTTCAGTACTACATTTCATCCTCAGACCGACGGACAGTCAGAGCGTATGATACAGACCTTGGAAGATATGTTGAGGTTGTGTGTCTTAGACTTTGGGAATGATAGGGAGTACCACTTGCCGTTAATTGAATTTGCTTATAATAATGGATTCCAGTCAAGTATCAGAATGGCACCGTATGAAGCTTTGTATGGGCGTAAATGTCGATCACTGATTTGTTGGACCGAGGTAGGAGAAAGAAAGTTGTTAGGACCTGAGTTAATACAGGTGACTACAGAGAACGTGAAGTTGATTCAGGAGCGACTTAAGGTAGCTCAGAGCCGATATAAGAATTATGCAGACTCGAAACAGAGACTGATGACGTTCGAAGTAGGTGACTTCATTTACTTGCGAGTATTGCCTTCGAAAGGCATTATACGATTTAAAAAGAGGGGAAAGCTCAATCCAAGATTCATAGGACCTTTTGAGATTCTAGAGAGAGTAGGGCCAGTGGCTTACCGATTGGCTTTATCATCATAAATGGAACATGTACACAATGTGTTTCACGTGTCTATGTTGAGACGTTGCATGACTGATACGAGTAAGATCATTGTACCTGAACCACAGCAGATTCAGGGAGACTTGACTTATGTGGAACAACCGGTCGAGATTCTAGATCGAAAAGAACAAGTCTTAAGAACTAAGACGATTTCGATGGTAAAAGTATTGTGGCGTAGTCACACGGTGGAAGAGGCTACGTGGGAAAGTGAGGAAGACATGAAGAATGAGTATCCGTACTTATTCGACGCATGAGGTAAAGTTTGGGGACAAACTTCCTTTTTTGAAGGGGAGAGTTGTCACACCCGTTCCATAAATTTATGATTCTGAAAATGCATCATTTGAGATTTTTGAAAATTTTAATGTTATTAATAATTTGAGTTGAGGTTGACTGTGAGTCAACGCTAAGGTGTCAGTGAGGACACGGGAACGTGGCAGTTCACATTGCATGAGCATGAGTAAATGGCATTTATATGATTTAAATGTTATTTGACTTATATGGTATTTTGTGAATAGTGAATTATACCTGTGTAGTATAATTCTGGTATTTGGATACTTTAGTATATCATTTGAGAACTGTGGTGAGAACGTGAGTGATACGTTAATTAAAAAGGTAAGTTGTGTAGAGATTCCACAAAATATAGTTTTCGGACGTTATTTTTGGACCCAAACAAAACCTAGCCGAAAACTTATGAAATTTATAGTTTTCACTCATAAAGTTATAAAATGGACGTGTGCGAAGTTCCGAGAGCTAATTAGAAGTTTTGAGAAACTTGCGGGGAGGTAAACATAATTCCCAGAAAGTTTGTCTATATATAGAAGTGGATGAGATTTCATTCTCATCCAAACTTCCAAAAAAAAATATCTAGAGAGAGGAGAGAGAATGGAGATTAAGCCAACGGGCTTTGCGACGCCGTTCGACGACCTTTCGTCCGGCAGATTTTCTCCAGATTTTAGATTTGAACTCGTGGAGGTAAGAGCTACGTTTTGATACTACTTAGGCCATGTTTGGCCAATTTTTGTAAAAATCTTAATTTTAGACTTTTGGGAAAAATATGTATAAACTTGTAGGAATTTTCTCAAATTCGAAATCCGACGATTATTTGACCTCCTAGTCGATCCTTCAAAGTTTGGGAAAAATCGCACGAGGTATGAAGTTCTAACTTGTGAAATATAGAGAATTACATGTTTTATATTTCGACGACGAAATTGAGATCCGGGCAAAATCCATGCGTTAAATGTAGGCCCGTTAATTATGCACGCGCTAAATTGTGAAAACCATGTCTAAATTTACGCGAGCACGTTAAGTTGTCTATGTGGGTCAAAGGGGAGTCTTATACAAATTCATGCCAGAGTAAGCTTCTCGATGTTTGAGAATTTGAGTAGTGACGGCTACTGTGCATGGTTGTAGGCTTGGACTTGCCATGTCACTTGTGGGGATGTAATGGTTGTAGGCTTGGACTTGCCATTGACATCGCGGTTTAAGGCTTGGACTTGCCGCTACCGGATGAAGGTGTATTTTTCTCCCTAGAGACTATTGATATGATTTATGAGATTAAAGCATGTTTTATCATATATTGCAAATGTTAGAACTTGTACGCTCAGCATATAGCTGAGCAGTGGAGATGTACTCCATTGCAGGTAAGAAGAAAGACAAGAAGTAGCGTGATGAGTGAGGCCGATAAACGCCGGGGGGATTACCTTTGTATATGTTTTTGTTTTAAATTCTAAAACTTGTGTAAGGATTGGGAATTGTAATATGTTGTAATAGGATCATGGATTAGTTTCGCAGTATTGTAATCTTGTAATTGAACGTCTGTAGTTATGTTTTAAATGTTGTAATTGGCGTTGGTTGTGATTGTTTGTGGATATTGTGAAGCATGTGTTAGTATTATCAACACAGGGCTGCCCAGCAGGGGAGCAGTCGACTGGACCCTGTATCAGTCGACTGGATTCCGTGTAAGCAGTCGACTGGACCCTGTATCAGTCGACTGGATCCCGTGTGATTGAGACACTGAAAGTGAATAGTAAGAGACGTAGTCGACTGGACCCATTTATCAGTCGACTAAACACTGTTGATTTTTGACTACTGCTTCTATAAATGGCAAAACCAGTCGACTGTACCATAACTCAGTCGACTGGACCCCCTTTGAAAAATGTTGCATTTTAGTTCTGCATAACACAGTCGACTGGGGTCCCCTGATCAGTCGACTGAACCTCTGTTTTCAAAACTGATTCTTTTGAATGTGTTTCCACTTGGCCAAAACTTTTTATAACTCTGATTTCAAGAAAATTTCAATTCAAAGGGTAATGTTCCCTAAAGTTTTAAAATACTCAGGGTTGTTTTAAAGTTCTTTCCGCTGCGTATCGTTAGAGGATGTTTGGATGAGCCTTGGTGGTGTGCCACGTGTCCTATTTCCACGTGTAGTCGGATGGGTCGTGACAATATCCGAAGCGATAACTAGACTTGTATGTTGTACTAATGTCCCTCTACCGTCAACATTCATAATCATATTCAGGTAGTCGGATAACTGATACTGTCAACCTGAATCCTGATTACTTCTTATATTCCTTGAGTTCTATTCACCACTCATGATTACCAAATATGTTGATAACTACTTATCAACAAGACTGCAGTTCTCAGTAATCAACTTGGTGACATTCTCAAAGGAATGCTTACTCTAAATCAGAGGGTAGATTCTATCTTGACAATATATGTTCACAACCCTATGAACATGACATACCCAAGATACCCAAGTGTTGATCTTTTATAGACCGCACTGATTGGTAAGTCAAAGCAGCCATATCCACAGTCTGTGTTCATAATCGTCTCAAGATTGAGAACACGTACCTTATACAAGTTATGAGTTCTTATCGACTGTTTGACAGCCTTAAGTGTCAATAGGAAAGCTCAGGTCCGTCAATGCACTATAAGTACTAGTATATTAACTAAGAGCTACACTCTAGTGATTGAGATTCATCACTCCATCCAATGGTAGTTAATCATGCTACAGTGTATACCTGATGAGATATCCAGTCTCATAATCCACTGTGACAAGTTCTAAGTATTAAAGAATAGTAATTCGTATCTCACTTGTATGTATCTCATACACACACGAATTACTTACTATGATAATTAAGGATCAACAATCATCTCATGAAAGAAACATATTTTATGAAATGTAAAACTGATATCCAAATATTATTATGTCAATGTCTCATACATAAAGTAATGGTTTGAGGACACAAACCCAACATTTATATAACGTATAAATATATGTGTGTGTGTGTGTATATATAATATAATTCTCTCTCTCTCTCTCTCTCTCTCTTACCACACACATCATAAACATCTATACATATATAAAGGGGGGATGGATATATAGGGGAAGATAGTCGTGGCCACTACGTAAACGTGGTGTCCAAGTTCTGACCCATTCAATCGATTGAGATGAGTTTAATCGATTAGGTATAGTCGGTCAAAGTGCAATCGATTGAGAAGGGCTCAATCGACTGGGTGGGCAATTCAGGCAATCGATTGGGTGGGCAATTCAAGCAATCGATTGGGTTAAGTCCAATCAATTAGAAAGGGCTTTGCAAGAAAGATAGAGGCAAATAATAGAAACTTATTTTTATATAAAGGAATACAAAGTACAGCGAAAATGCGGGTATTACACTATGCTCCCTTAATTGAGGCTTTAGCTTATACAAGTGTGTATGTGGGTTTGTATTTTGACACAATTGTCGAGTTGTGATTTGTGCAGATATATACTAGAATTAGAGGGAAGTTGAGAGGTAAAGTTGAAGGGAGGGAGATAGATACAGAAAATTGCATAGACATAAAAAGGAGGTGTATTAGAGTGTGTGTTTTTGTGAAAATTACTATTTAAATGTGAAGAAGGGTGGACGTCGTGGTCAATGGCGGAGGATAAGAGGATGCCAACAAGAGGAGATATAATTATGGAAGGAAGTGGAGAGAGAGAGAGAGAGAGATTTAGTTTTTTCTTTCAATGAAAATTGATATTTATATAGAACGGTAAATCAGTAAATTAATGCTTCTTACTAAATTTTCTATGAACTAAAGAGATGAGATGTCACTGATATTTTTCAAATTATAGGGGAGGTCTCAAAAATATAACATCCTCGGTAGATGTCATTGATATTGCCACATTTTGACATATTATGCCACTTAATTGAGAACTTTAGCCTTTTGTTTTAGTATATATTGATATTGATTGATATTGTACTTATTGATTTTGATTGATTGATTGATAAGTATTTTTTTTTGTGGACACGATGGCAACCTTACGGGTGTTGTAGTTCATTATCAGGCTGAATTGTTAGGTACATTGATGTTATCACGTGATATGCTTATGTGATCCCCCTATAGTCAATGAGAATGAGTTATTTTGGTAGGACCCATACCCTACAAACATGGCCCACTATTAATTTGTAGGTTCCTAGGTGTCTCAAACAAATAATACACTTCCATTACTTATAGGCTATGCGGTATCCTGAGAGTACTAATAATTTCTTCATTACCACACTACTTTGTTCTTTTTCTTACATTTCACTATTAATTTAGATTTGATTTTAGTAATCACTTGCATGATAACCTGAGTATTGTACATAGTTATAGATGTTTACCCTATTTAAAATCAATTCTCAACACACGTTTAAGTCTAAACGTGTTTAAGAAATATTTTAGAGCTCTCAGAGCATGTTATAACTAAAGTAAGTTCACATAAGCTTCACGTTTTAACTTATATAAGTCCAAATGAGCTATTAGCCCAACCATGATGCAAAAAGTAAATGGGTTTTAATGAAGTTTTGATTTACTAAGTGAAATCCCACTTTTAACTCGATTTTTGGAATGAAGAGTGAAATCAAATGATTTCGTATAATAATTTGGATGAGATTATTATTCATATTCTTAAATTTTAATGGTCGCATAAGAATCGTGCATTACATGCAATATTTCGATAATTTTTCAATTGATTTGGTTAATCTTAATTGTCAGGAATTCTTTTGTCATAAAAAATGAGGACCATTCGATAAAAAAAGAAAAGAAAAAAGAAGATGCATTTATTACTATTGAAGGAGTTTTTAAAATGTTGTTTATGAAGTTGTATTTCAAAATCTTGAAATTATTTAGAGGGGATTAAGCCCAAGTTTAGGTAGTGTTTGGCGTAGCTTCTTAGGAAAAAGTCCATTTAAGGAATGAACTTTTTCAAGATGGGCTTTTTTAGATGAGATATTATTATTATTTTTTTATATTACATAATTTTAGAATGCAAAATAGTTAACTGAAATAAATTAAAAATATTCATCCATAATATTATGTCAAATGAACTAAAAACGGACACATAAAAATATCTATAAGAAAAGAAAACCTTTCAAATTGCCATTGAAACATGTAAGGAAAAAGAGGAAAAGACGAATGGAAAAGTCTCATGTAGGTGTATATATAAAAGATATATCTATCGGCTAGGGTATATAATTTAGTCGTGGGATTTGGAGAAATATGCCATTAATTTATAAATAGAGTAATTGTGTGTAGAGAAGTTCTTGACTTCCAGGGAAGTGCAAAGACACTGTTTTGAGAAGTCAGGATTTTTGCCTTCTGCAAATGTGTATTCTATAGACGTGCTTTTTATCAAAAAGTCAAAAATAAAATCTCAACAAACAAATTTCAGTTTATAAATGCACTTCTTCTTCCAAAAACTCATTCACAAAGGTTTTCAAACACCCTGTTCAAAACAATGTAAATGTTTTTAAAATTGGATCTTTGGGTAAGTGAATTATTTATGACTCTTAATTTTGTGAGAAATTGTTGTGTGGTCTGGATTTCCAGCTTAGCAAATTGATGTGATGATCCAAGCCAATAAAAGATGACAAATGACCCGTCCCAGAAAATCATTTATTTTATAATGCATATACAGTTCTGAAAATTATTAATGTTGATTAATAATTTTTAGTGGAGTTGATTGTGGGTCAACGATGGGTGTCAATTGAGTACATGGGAAGTTGGTAACTCGTGAGGCATTGACATGACTTAAATAACATTTATGTGATTAAATGTTATTTGACTTTATATGGTAATTATGAATAATAAATATTCTTGTTTGGTGTACTTTTCTGTTAGTTTTATTTTGATTTAAATCATTTTGAATGTTATAGTGAGAACGTAGATGATGCGTTGAATAAAAGGTAAGTTATATAGAAATTTCACAGAAATAGTTTTCGGAACATAATTACGGACCCAAACGGTACTTAGACAAAAACTTTTATGATTCATAGATTTTCACTCGTGAATTGATAACTTCGACGTTTAAGATGTTTTAGGAGATAATTGGAGGATTAGAGAATTCGTGGGGAGGTAAACACAATTTCTGAAAACGTTGCCTATATAGTAAAGTTCAAGATATTTTCATAATATCTTTTCAAAATCAAATTGAGGGCTTAGGAGATTTTGGAGCTTTGTGGTTTTCGACACCAATCGATGAACTTTCGTCCGTTGGTTTTCAACCAAATTTCATATTAGAACTCCTTGAGGTAAGAGCTACGTTTTGATACCTCTTGGGCCTTAGATTTAGCTTGCTATCGCTATCCTAGCACTTCTCCTGAAATCTTAAGAGCGTAGCTTAAGATATAAATTATAAATCTATGTTTATAGGAAAATTTCCATGCTTTAAATATCCGAATTGATATTTTGAGATCCGGGAAAAATTCATGTATTAATTAGGCCCGTTAATTATGCACATGAGTATGCAAGAAAAATACGTAGATGTGATTATATGAGCATGCTATGTGTTTATATGGGTCAAAGGGAGTTTGGTAGAATTTCATTCCGGGGATAAGCTCCTCGATGTTTGAGAATTAATTATAGCGACGGTTACAGTGCATGGTTTAGGAGAAGGTCCTGCTTGGGCACTTAGATGAGTGGTTGGGAGAAGGCCCTCCATGGCATCGATTTCATGATTTTAATACCGGATGAATGCGTACCTCTCACCATGAAGACTATTTTGATGTTTAGAGCATGAATTGTCATATATGCATTCGTTTAGAATTGTGCACTCAGCATATAGCTGATCAATGAAGCTTCACTCCATTGTAGGTAACAAAAAAAGAAAGGAAAGAAGAAGCGTGAAGAGTGAGGCCAACGGGATACGGGGATCGTTCGTGTTTATACTTTTGTTTTCTATTCTGATGTTGTAGTAATGAGAATCGAGGAGTTAGAACTATGTTTTGTTTAACTTAGAAACTTCGGAATGGATTTGGGAAAAGTTGTAATATGGTACAAAACTTCTTTTGGTTAGTTTGTAACGTATCTGAATTCTTGCGTTCTTATTTTGAATGTTTAACTTGATGAATTCGGATTTTGGAGGAATGTAGTATCACTTTTGTGAATTGTACAAAACGAGCCTTAATTTATTTCATTTTTGTTTCTTTACAAAGTTTCGTATCTGTTATTATAGGCGTGGTGTACGTGGTTGGATAGGTTTAGAATAAGTATGCATAGTTGGAAGCATTGCAAATAGTAGGGTTGTTTGATCCTTTGGCAAAATTCTGCTGCATAGGAGGAATTCTACTTAAGGGTCATTTGACCGGTCGAACAACAGTTCGACCGGTCAAAAATCGTGCTGCACGTCTACTTTTTCTACTACTTCCAAAAAATATTTAAATATTTTAATTGGTTCATAGGGTCACTTTTAATATAAATCCATTCGTTTCGAAGTATAATTAACTTTTTCAATTTATACGGATTTTACAACTTCGGGTGTATTATTTTCAAAGGAGTTGAATATTCATTGTTACTTTTAAGTTTCTTTTCCGCTGCTATAACCTTTTATTTACGGGTGAAAGGATTTTTCGTTAAACTGGCCGGACTGACCGGGTTTGACAGTTTTGGTCGGTCTTTATTTTATATGGCCGGTCTGCGGTTCTTAAAACTTGAAAATTGAAATTTTTGTTCGGTTTGCGATTTTCAATACTAGTGAATCGCTACTGACCGAACATCGACCGAAGCAACTTATACACTCCATCTCATTTTAACAAAACATTTTGGGAAAACCCTAGCCTCCATCTCATTTTGACAAAACAGAGACACTGGGAGACAGATAAAACCAAGCCTCCAAGCCCCTCTACGGCTCACCATCCTCACCTCCTCACCGCCAGCCCAACACCCCACCACCTCACCCTCCTCCTTGGCCGGCCGCCTCCCACTCCTCGCACGACCCCCCCCCCCCCCCCCCCCCCCCCCCCCCACACCTTAAGGTATGAATATGATCTCTCTCTCTCTCTCTCTCTCTCTCTCTCTCTCCCACACACACACACACACATATGCACACATACACATATACACACACTCACTTTCTCGGTCTCTCTCTTATAGTCTTGTTTGTATTTTTCAATTTCAGTGACTCTCTCCTCGGATTTCAGTCATTACAACCCAAGTTATGGAACCCTAGTGTGGTCACTCACCTCTCTGTTTGACCTTGAAGAGTAAAGGGTTTGAATCTCCCTCTCTCTCTGTATATATTTCACTCTCTATGTAAATCTGCAGATTTTGTTTTGAGTCTAATAGATCATTTGATTTTTTGGGGTAATCTAGCGGATCTATTGAGATTGTTTCTTATTTGAACATTGATTATTTTATTTTTAACTCCAAATCTGAGATTAGGTGTTCAATTTTCAAAGGTTTTTATTTTGATTGTCATTTTGTTTGTCAGGTGGAGGGAAAAAAAGTTTATTCCCAAAAATGATCAACATATTTTGTACCGAAACAACAACAGCAAGCAGGGGGTTTCCAAGAGTGACAAAGAAAAATCCTTATGTTTGATGTTATTCAGTTTATGTATGTTGGACATAAAAAGTATGATGATCTGATTAAAAAAAAAAAGGAAAAAAGTATGTTTGATTGTAAATTTGTGTTATTAAGTTCATTTGTTGGGTTGAAAATTTTTCCCTTTAGTTTAGATTTTTTGTTTGCTAAAGAAACCCTTGAGTTTACCTTAATTAGTTAATTGTATGGTAAGTTAACTTCTATGGACCATGTTAAAGCCCATTGAAAATTATAACAAAAGAGGCTCAAATGGCCCAAAAGTGTATAAAAAAAGGTCAAAATTACTCAAATAGTTCTAAAAATAAGTTAAAAATAGCCTCTGGAAAATGGCCCAGTTAATAGCCCAAAACCAATCGAAAAAACCAATAACTGACCGATTGTAAAATCGATCGGTGGAAACCGACCGCTTCGAAACTTGGTCAAAATCGGTTGTCGTTTAAGTAAACCGACTATTTCGGTTCGGTGAATATTATTGACTAAAAAACCGATCATTTACACCCTTACTTTTATTGAATTGAATGAGCTTTGATGGCGTGCCACGTATCCTATTTTCGCTCGTAGCGGGATGAGTTGTGACAACAAAAGGACAAAAAAACTGAGTCAATTTTTTTGCACAAACGTCGAGAAAATTCAGCACAGATACACGAGCTGCAAGGCTGGCCTTAACATTTTTATCAGTTTAAAATCTTTTGTGTGGTCCAGACCACCATACCTGCTTACTAGACTTGTAGTCCAGGACCACACAATAATTTCTGTACTTTTACATAAGAGTAATGCTATACTTTTCAAAAAAAAAAAAATTCTCAGAAAGTGTTTCCCAATACATGTGGCAGGTGCGACCCTCTTCAATTACGGTAGGATCACTTTAACACCAACCAATCAAAATCAATTGAGCCCAACACATGTGGCAGTGGGACCCCCTTCAATAAAGGTTGGATCACTTTAATACTAACCAATTAAAATCAATTGGGCCCACTGCCACATGTGTTGGGAAACACTTTTGGAAAAAAATTGATAAGGATAGCATTCGAGCATCTCCAGCAGACTAGCTATTTAAACTTTTCATACAAAATAGCTAGTGACATATAGTTTTTTGTACAGCCAAGAATGATTCTCTATATTCTCTCTCTAAATCTCAACATTTAAATCTTCCATTATAGTCAAATGACACAAATCTCAACCATAAAAAATAGGGCAAATTACGTTGACCTTCCCTGAGGTATTTGACAATTACAGGGACCTCTCCTGTGTTTTAAAAAATTACACTCATCTCCCTTTTATTTTGAAAATGACTATTATACCTTTGGACATCATCAAAAAAAAATTATCCACTACCTTTAAAAAAAATACTAACAATTATGAAGAAAAAAAATTACAAAATCGTCGACAAAATTTTAGTATAAACCAAATCAAGCTTTTACTATTTTTTTAAAAATATCATCAGTAAATTAAAAAAAAAAACATAAAAATCATCAACAAAAGCATCTACTACCACTTTAAAATGAAAAGAATAATAACAATAATGAAAAAAAAAAAAGAAACATCAGCACTCTTTTTAAAAAAAAATGAATAGTTATATTATATTTTTGTCTGCTTTGTATTTTTAAAATTGTGAACTTGCTCCCAGCATAGTGAATAAGTTGCTCTAATGAAACTTAATTAGTACACGCCCTGAAACCCTGCAAGGGCATTGCACTAGTGTATATATATATATATATGAATATATATATAAGACTCTACTGAGCATATTTTTTACAAAAATAAAAATAAAAGCAGACAAAAATACAATATAACTATTCATTTTTTTAAAAAATTTGTTGACTATTTTTTTTCATTATTGTTATTATTTTTTTCATTTTAAAGTGATAGTAGATAATTTTGTTGAAGATTTTTTATGTTTTAAAATTATTATTGATATTTTTAAATAAAAGAGTATTGCTATGCTTTCCAAATTTATTTTTCAAAAGTGTTTCCCAACACATGTGGCAGTGGACTCAGTTGATTCTGATTGGTTGTGATGTTAAAGTGGTTCAACTGTGATCCCACCTTAACATCATTTGGGATAAAAATTCGGGAAGCATAGTATTACTCTAAATAAATGTTCTAATATATTTCACTTACTACGTGGACAAAAAAATTAATGGCTTGTTATTAAAAAGCTAAATCTGTAAACTATTGTAAGTTAGGCTAAAGATTATAAAACATAAATTTGAATTTTTTATAAATTTTGTTTTTCGAGCTACAAATTTTTATGAAGTTAGGACTAAATACTATAAGTCTAAATATGTAAAATTTGATAATGTGTATATAATTTATCTAATGCGCGCGCGCGCACACACACACCCACACACGTACATACACACACACACACACACATATATATATATAATGAGATAAGGGTAAATTGGTAATCTTATACTCAAAAGGTAGGTAGAAGGGAAGTGAGTGTTATTTTCCAAACTAGAGGGGAGGTCCCTGTAATTGTCATATACCTCAAGAGAGGTCAGTGTAATTTGCCCTAAAAAATATAATAAATCAATATAACTAGATAAAATAAAGAGCACTACTGAAATTGAAGTTTAAATACTGAATAACTAAAATAATTTTTGGTTAAGATAACATACTATATACAATTTCACTGCTGGAGATGCACTTACTCTTTGCATAATAATGAACTTGCAAATGTTTTGGATGCCAGCTCTAATTCTATTTTTTTTTTTTTGTTTCTGAATCAAGATATTATTGGCGGGGCACATCGCATAGAAACAAGGGCACACGCTGAACACCGCACACACACCCCATATCAGTCCCCACTGGCATGGCCGGCCCAAAGGGGGGGCCAGTGGGGCAACCGCCCCGGGCCACCAAAATTCATCAAATTTTGAGGGTCTCTATAAAATTTTCATAATTACATTTTTACCTTGAGATTTTTTTAGCATTTTACATTAGGTCTCCCTTAATCATGTTTAAGCCTCTCCTCAACTTATGTTTAGGCCCCAAAGGGGCCCAATGCCCAGTTTAGTGTCATTAACCATATATATATTGATATACATATATATATAACTCAAAAGCAAAGGCCCCTAGAATTTTGAAAATTACACTTTTAGTTTAAGAATTTTTTGAGTTTTAGAAATAGGTCTCCCTAGAATTTGAAAGACACCATATAATATTTAAGTTTCACAAATAGACTCATATTATAAGTACACCCCAAAAAAATCGTCAATTATGTATAAGTAAACCCTAAAAAAATAGCCAATTATGTATAAGCAGACCCCAAAAAAATTGCCTCGGGGGCGCTGCCCTCGAACCCCCGAATAAGGGGCCTCACTTTTAATAGTTCGTCCTGAGCCTCCAAATACTCGGGACCGGCCCTGCCCACTGGTTATGAAGTCCTCTATGGTTCATATTTCATAAGTTCGTGTAGTGTGTATTTATTATTCTATCGGGTAATACTTAGGACACATCTACTCACATAATTTTTGGGACTCAACTTAAAAGATGTGTTTATCTCTCTCATGTGTTACTGTGGGGTCCACTAATATTACAGGAAAGAGATAGACACATCTTTTGAGTTGTGTCCCAAAAATTGTGTGAATGGATGTATCCCAAATTTTCCCTATTCTATATATAGACATATATATATATATATATGGGTGATGCTATTGCCACTTTATCATTGAACCAAGACATTACATAGTATCACTCTTAAAGCATGTGGTACCATGTATGTCATGATACCACATGCTCTGAGAGTGGTACTATAGAGTGCATTGATTCAACGATGGAGTGACAATAACAATTCTCTCTCTCTCTCTCTCTCTCTATATATATATATATATATATACTTAGTATCTCTCATTTTAAGAAAGTGAGAACTTCTACGGTGACTGTTGGATGGTCATTTAATTTAGGTCACGCTAGTAAAATGATAGAAATACCCTCAATAAAAACATGATCCAACGGATGACAATAGAAGTCCCCAATTTCTTAAAATGAGGGATCCTCATTATAAAAAGGGATTGTTTTGACACTCCAAAAGTTATCATTGGCACTTTATAGTACCATACCCAGTACATATAGTACCATGCAGTTAATGCACTGCATGAAGTGCCATTAGCAATCCATAGAGTGCCAATAGGCACGACCTAAAAAAAACTATTGTATATATATAGATACAATATTATTGCTTAATAAAGTCTTCTTTTTCTGAGAAAAAATAAGAAGATACAGTATTGTTCCCTTTGTAGAGGAAATTGGTGAAAAGGGCATTAAGACAAGCTAAATTGGAATGAAAGACACTTAATAAAATAACTTGAATTTTACTCCTAATTTTTTTTTTGGACCAAAATATCTTCATTTTCATCATCTAACCTTACTATCAAACTCTAACCACCATTGACACTACCCATGCCTAGCCTTCGGCCACCACCACTTCCACCTCCGACGACCACCACTACCAACTCCGGCGACCTCCGACGACCGCCACTAGTACCTTTGGTGACCATCCACTATTGCCACCACCCATGTCTAACCTCTGGCCACCACCACTTCAACCTCCGTGCGATCTCATATGACCTCCGACGACCGCCACTAGCACCTCCGGCGACCATCACCTATCATCCCACCTTTATTCAATAGTTTTGACAATCTTAAGAGAAAAGATGACTGATCTTAAGAGAAATTTCTCTTAAGATCAGTTGGCCGTGGAGATTTGTGTTCGTGGTGGTGGTGGTTGCCGGTGGTGGTGGTGGCCGGCGGTAGTGGTGGCAATGGAGGGGGAGGAGAGAGATGGTGGTGGTGGTTGATATGGAGGGGGAGGAGAGAGAAGAGAGTTGGTGATAGTGACGACGACAATGGTGACGGCTTCGGCGACGACGAGGATGGCTCCGGTGGTGTTGGTTGTGATGGTGGTGGCTATGGAGAGAGGATGAGAGAAAGTTAGAGAGAGAAGAGAGATGGTGGTGGTGATGGCTATGGAGGGGGAGGAGAGAGAAAGAAAGAGAAGAGAGTTGGTGGCAACGGCGACGTCGGTTCCGGTGGTGGCTCCGGTGGTGGTGGTTGTGATGGTGGTGGCTATGGAGGGATGAAGAGAGAAGACGGTGGTGGTGGTGGTGGCTCTGGAGGGGAGGAGAGAATATGGTGGTGGTGTTTGTGATGGTGGCGGCTATGGAGGGGGAGGAGAGAAAGATGTTGGTAGTGGTGGCTATAGAGGGGAGGAGATAGAAAGTTAGAGAGAGAAGAGAGATTGTGGTGGTCGTCTCTTAGGGTTCTATAGACAATTTTGTCATTTAGAATTAAATTTAAAATTTTATATGACTAATAGGGATAGTTAACATTTTAGAAGAATTTGAGAAAGAAAGTTTTTTAAGATTGTGTCCTGTGTGGGTGTTTGATTATGACTTGTCATTTAATCCTACTTAGCCCAACTTTACAGTCCGTTTGGTATCCAAAAAACTAGAATAGAATTCATTTGGAATTCTTGTGTTTGGTATGACACAAAACAAGAAATGAATTCATTTTGAATTCTACCCAATTCTTGTTTTGGGGTGTTTACAAATCCGACCAAAAATGGTCGGATTTGGTGAGAATTCAGTCTGAGAACGTGATCTTACCAAAATACCCCCAATCTACTTCGTCTTCTTCGTTCTTCTTCGCCTTCTTCGTTCTTCTGCGTATCTCTTCTTCTTCGTTCTTCTTCGTTCTATTCTTCGTCTTCTTCGTTCTTCTTCGTCCTTCTTCTGATCTCCTCTTCTTCTTTCTTCTTCGTTCTCTTCTTCTTCGTTCTTCTTCTTTCTTCTGATCTCTTCTTCTTCGTTCTTCTTTCTTCTTCTTCTGATCTCTTATTCTTCTTCTTCGTCTGATCTTCTTCTTCTTCTTCTTCGGTCGTCTTCTCCGGTCGTCCTCTGAGTTTTTGTTCTTCTGGTCTTACCCGAAGCCGAAGGTGTGTTTGGGTAAATTAGGTTTAAGGTCTGGGGTATTTTAGGAAGTATGTTAATTCTTTTCAATTCTATTCTTTCTATTTCTGTTTCAAACCAAACAAGAGAATTAGAATTGCAAATCAATTCTACTCTTTTCTTTTCTTTTCTATTCTCTCCAATTCAATTCTATTCTATTTTACATTCATACCAAACGGACTGTTAGGGGCGTTAGCCGCGTTACACCAAGTCTCATTTATTTATATACTCCGTGCTATGTATGTGTGTATGTAATGCCCACGAGCTCAGATTCCCGTGACAGTCTGTCTCGTCTCATGGCCCCTGTTTCTCTCTTCTTTTAGTGCTCATCTATCACTCCCTCTCTCTCTCTCTCTCTCTCTCTCTCTCTCCTCCAAATCTCTGAGTCGGCCGGAGATCAAGTTCGTGCATTCCGATTTTCATGGCATCGATCATTGAAACTGGATGGCTGGTATTGTTTCTCTACTGCTTCACTGTTTATTTCCCATTTTTTTTTTTTAAGTTTCCCTTTTAAATGTACGTTTTTTAGGCCCAGATTTAATCATTTTCCTTGAAATTTCCGTGACAACATCCTAGCATTGCTAATTTTGGATCCATTGCATGTGTATCTATATGCCTACGTTTGTAAGTACGTGATTTAATCTGTATAGCATTGTCTAAAAAAAATTATTTTTATTTTTATTGTTATGTGATTTAGAGTTTTTTGTGATTTAAAAATTGAACTTGCTTTCTTTTGTTAGATTTCTCGTTGAAGCTTGTAAGGTTTAGAATTATGAAAGTAGAAGCAGCATTGGATTCTTAGATTTGATATCAGTAATGGTCTGTATCGATTAAACATGTGTGCATGTTAATTGTTAGGTTCATTTTGGTTTTTTTTTTTTTTTTTTTTTTTTTTGATTTTTTTAAAACACAATACTATGGTTGCAATCCTAAATTTTGGCATTCTAGAAAAAGGTAGAAATGGCTATATAAGAAGAAATATGGTGAAGTTTCCTATTTTTTATAAATGGAGTCATTCATGGAGATGAATTTTGCTTCAACATGAAATCTGAATGGAAACTGTTCAAATTCAAGTGACAACCAAACAGGCCCTTACAATTTGCTTTAAGATGAATAATGACTGCTAATTGTTATGGCCATCAATTATTCATTGGGTCCTATATCTAAAAATTTGGAAAAATTGGTACCGGAAAGGAAATGTTATTGAGTAGGAAGGCCATCATTTTTTAATGATTGAGACCATTATAAGCAATGGGTATGTTTCTCTCATCTTCCTTGTAGATCTTGTCTTGTTCTTTTCCTTGATTTTTTTTTTCAAAGACAATCCATTGCTCCATTGGTGCAACAGTAAGGTTGCTCCATTGTGACCTGGAGGTCGGGTTCGAATTTGGAAATAGCCTCTCTGCTTGCAAGGGTAAGGCTGCGTACATCTCACCCTCCTCAGACCCCGCAATGGCGAGAGCGTCGTGCACTGGGCTACCCTATTTTTTTTAACATTCGTTTGCTGTTCATTTGGCCCCCACCCTATTTCTGAACTTCATAGTGACCATGTAGCTCTTCTTTTGTTTTGTTTGAAAAATCATGGTTATTATAAGGATATAAAAGAGGAAGCTCTCTCTCTCTCTCTCTCTCTCTCTCTCTCAATGATTCGTGAGAGTTTGGGTGGTGTAGCATAATCCGGATTTTGGTACTTTTCGAATAATATAGGTAATCATATATGCAAAGTTGACTTTATAAGAATTGAATTCAAGCTATCTTCATTAACTCCTCGTTGGCATATATACATTGGAATTTAGTTTCTCACTTTCTAGATGTAACGAGATAGATTGTTGAGACTCTTGTAGTTTGGGATATTGAATTGCTTACATGGGTTCCAAGTGTTTTTCCACACTCTGTAGGGCCTCAAGCTCTATGAAATACAATTAAAATATTTGGTTTAATGTTCATTTTGTTTATTATGCAGTATCTAACCACTCAATTCAGCGACTTTGAACTGGCTTGTCTTGGTAGTTTCTTTCTTCATGAAAGTGTATTCTTCTTATCGGGGCTACCTTTCATATATTTTGAAAGGGCAGGATGGCTAAGCAAGTACAAGATTCAGGTTTTTCTCTACTTACTTTTTTTGCTACAAGGGAATTAGTATAATTTAAGCTAACCATTCTAGAATTTTAGTTGATTAGTGGCCCATGGTCACGGTGTCAATTACTCGGTTCCTTTTCTCCATAGATAGTAGCACCTGCAAATAATATTATATTCTCTCTTTTCTTTTTTGTTTTTGGCCTTGAATGTCGGCAACAATTGGTTAGTGTCCTACAAAGAGAGTTCCTTTATTTTTATTTATTTATTTATTTATTTTTTGTGGATGTCATTTTGATGCTTGTTTCCTAATCATGGAAAGGATCAGTGTTCATTGAGAAACTCACACTCTATGGAATTAATCTTCACCTTATGTGTTTCTAGTTTACTTGCTATATATTTTGTAGTCCTATAGAATACAAGCCATGTTATGTCTAACACATCTTATGAGAAAGTATTCCCTTTCTGACGCATTCATCTGTTTGTTGCCTAGATCTTCTGTCGTCGTTATATTCTCTTTGTCTCATATCACTTGTCATCATCCTAATCATCATTTTAATATCTGTACATGTTGGATAAATGTGTATTCATGGGCTTACACCAGAGGGGTTTGCTCCTAATTGTGCCTTAAGTATCCACAAGGACCACAACACAAGTACATAACCATATACTCGGGCAGAGAACATATTGTACCTGCATTAATGTAATAGCAAAAGCTGTCTCCAATACAATTGTTGAAAGAAATCGTTTCTAATAACGTAATCCTTAAACCACTAAGTCTAACATTTTCATCCTTGTACACTTGTTTTGACCTAAGCTATCATTGTCATCATTATTATTAACTTCTGGTCCTATGCAGACAAAAAATAACACTCCTGCAGCTCAGGAGAAATGTGTCACTCGCTTGCTGCTGTATCATTTTTGTGTCAATCTTCCAGTTATGATTCTTACATATCCTGTCTTCAGATACATGGGCATGCGAATCAGTCTCCCATTGCCGTCCTGGTACTCTCAGGTTCTTTATATACTTAGGCTTAATTATGTATGTAATACTTATACTACTTTAGGTAAACTAGTTCCACCAATTTTGCCAATTAGTTGTTCCGTTTTCTTCTCTACTAAGTTTGAATCTTCTTCGAGTAACTTGAGAAGCTATTGGTTGAGCAGGAAAGTAGTTTTGACTCAGATTCTTTTCTACTTCGTCCTGGAGGACTTTGTGTTCTACTGGGGACACAGGGTTTTACATACAAAATGGCTGTATAAGCATGTACACAGTGTCCATCATGAGTAAGTGAATAGCAGCAATTGCTTGTGTAATATTTATAGCAGTTTGTGTGTTTATATCAGTATGCTTGGATCTACAGATACGCAACACCGTTTGGACTGACATCTGAATATGCTCACCCTGCTGAGATAATGTTCCTTGGCTTTGCTACTATTCTTGGTCCTGCCGTCACAGGGCCCCATCTATTAACTCTGTGGCTTTGGATGGTGCTTAGAGTTCTTGAAACGGTTGAGGCACATTGTGGTTATCATTTTCCATGGGCCCTCTCAAATTACTTGCCTTTATATGGAGGGTAAGTATATACACTTCTTGCTCATTTATATATTTACCCATTTTTGCCTTCTAATTTGTTTCATTAACTTTACAGTGCTGATTTTCACGACTATCATCATCGACTGCTATACACTAAATCCGGCAACTACTCATCAACTTTTGTTTACATGGACTGGTAAGGTTTTTCATATGCTGCTCTGAAGCACAAATATAATGTTTCTGTCTTACGATGAGATTGTGCTGCAACATTTCCAATCAAAGTTCACGAGAAATAGATATTCCTAGCACTTGTGCACATGCACTTTTATTATGTTGTGTTGTTAAGCATGCATATACCAGAGAAAAAAAATAACTTGGGGTACTATAAGTAGAAAAAACACAAGAGAATTGCTCCATGTAGTCAGTTTGGGAAATCTGAATATGATTAGATGCAACTCATACCCAGCGAATATTTTTTTACTGAAAAATTGGAAAATGAAACTGTTCCAACATTTTTGTTAATATTGGGTTTGGTCTCATTGGTTTGGATCTCCGGGTTGTACTGCATCCTGTCTTTTCTGAATGTCTATCCGTCCATATGACTATCTTTTGTCCTAAATTGCACAGGGACTTGGGAACAACCAAAATTAAAAAAAAATGGGAAACAAATCATTAGGTTTGAGACTGCTGCTTCTATAGGCCCCTAAAACTTCCACATATATATATATATATATACACACACACAGTCAGGCTCCAGAGAGGGCCTTTGTTTTGGCCGTCAGATCCAGTTTTTAAACACACGATCCGACAGTCAAAACAGAGACCCTCGCTTTAATAAAGAGAGGGTGCCCTCTCTGGAGAATTTACGTGTATATATATATGTATATATGTGGATGCAGCATTTAGAGCTGCAAAAATGACTCCCATTTATTTATTACGAAATTTACTTAATCAGTCATGATACATTGACTTAAGTATTTAAAGTCTTAGTGTGAGATTGACCTCCTACAGTTTACAAATCCTAGAATGGATACATGTATAATTGAATCGTGCTATTTTTTTTTTTTTTTCAGGATTTCCAAATGTCAAGTATATCTATTTTTCTGAATTACTTTGCTAGAGGTTGATGTTTTTGCTACATATCATATTCATTACATATTGAATTGTATGTGAGAAAGGTATGATGGAAATGTTGCACCTGTATAAGTAAACAGACTCAAAAGTGTGTGATAGTGCAGACATTCTTAGGCTTAGTTTGGCCCCCACGTGGCATTTTAAAAGGAGTTTATGAAATTTATTACTAAGTTTGATAATTTTATACAAGTGGCATACTACTCTTCAAAAAGACATCATGAAATCTAAAAGCTACCCTGAGCTTTTAAAAGCTCCATGCTAGAGCTTTTAAAAACTCCCTCCAAAAAAGCCCTAAGTTCAACTTTTGCAAAGCTCATAAACTACTAGTTACCAAATGAATTAACATGAAATTGTGCTTTAAAAAAGGATAAGCACCACATGGGGGGCCAAACTAAGCCTTAGTAATTGGCATAATTTGAACATTCCAATTCTTTATTTTCTTGGTAACCAACTTGGTAACGATGTTGACCTAAGAGACAGACAGATGTCTTATTTAAATTATAACATGCTGTTGATTTGATTCTTATTCTAAATGTATAATTATACAAATGCTTGGAATGCATCATCATAAGCTATCTGACATTTGATTTCTGATTAAAACTGTTTTCAGGATATTTGGTACTGATAAAGGTTACAGAAAATTGAAGGCACTGAAGAGCAGTGGAGATGAAGTTGAGAGCAAAAAATTATAAGAACACTAGAAAAGAAGAAATTTTTTTTGACTGCTTCGAACATCACCGGACAATTCTTAATTTGAAAGCATCTTGGGAACGCTCTTGTCCGGTTCCTTATCATCTTGTACGCGACCATCCATTTATGTTTATTTTTTGTTCTGGTCTACAATGTGTAATGTGGAATTAGTGCTTAGCTTTTTGTTCGTTGAATGAAGCTGTTCCTTTACTTTGATCTTCTCTAGTTTCATCACCATGTTCTCATATAATTGGTGTAGACTTCGTCGGTTCAAATCCGAGGATTATTTGATTTCTGCATCCTAATCCTGTTTGTCCTCTAATCTCCATTTGCTTTGTTGGATTTTTATTATTGACTGGAATGTGTCTTAATCTATCAAATAGAAAGCTAGGTTGAGATGAGGAATCCTGAGATCATCAAGTGACTTGTCATAACTCAAAAAATGTTTTCAGACCGCTAAAACAACTGAATGCATTATAGCTCTTAGCAATATCTATGTATAGCTCTTAGAATATCTGGACCCATTTCCGAAAGAACTATGAAAATGAATTGATCTAAAGATTGATTAAAAAAAAAAGAAAGATTAAAGCTAAACAGCACAGAAATTTAGCCAAAACAATCTAAAACTACTAACTTTATATATGACAAAAATTTGGAAAACGAAAAAAAAAAAAAAAACCCCACCTAAAAATTGCTAGAATTCCTTAGAAGTGTCAAGCGAACTTTTAAAGGGGCCTAAAAAATGAGTCATCTATGCTAAGTTTCATAAAAATTAAGAAAAAATTAAAAGAAAATAGGCCTAAAAATAATAAATTTCATAAAAATTAAAAAAAGAAACAGGCCTAAAAATGAGACCTCATGCGATCGCAATCGCATCGGACCATGGCCTCAAAGTCTTGCCCAGTGTTCAATAGTAACCATGACCATTTAAGAGATCTGTAATAGTAGTAGTTTATCCACAAACTAATACACAGCACCAGAAATGTCCAACCGCATGTTTCTCATCCGATATCATCTTTCTCACCTTTGTCAACTTTCATCTTCCTTTTGAAACATCTCTGTTGGAATCAAGTGAGACCTTTCTGAAATTTGTTCAACTTTTCTAGTGCCAGTCATATTCTTTCATTGGCCATCTTTTAAGTAGTTTGATTGTACAAACAACTTAACTTTGTGATTTTGGGTAAGAAATTTTATTCCACAATAACAATTGTAATTTTGGGTAAGAAATTTTTATTCCATAATAACAATTGTATTGAACAAATATTTCTCAAGTAAAAGGGGAATTCCCCATCTCTCGGAGTCGGGGACGAAAGTTCCACGAAAATTCTTTCCATATAAAAAAAGAAAATATTTTTGCTCACCCAAAATATGGTACACCAATGCTCACTCAAGCATTCCATTGATAATGTAGTGAGACCCAACATTAAATAAATATGGTTTAATTTGTTCAATTCTGGGTCTCACTACATTGGCCAGTGAGATGCTTAGGTGAATATTAATGTAGCATTTTTTGAGTGAGCAAAAATACTCATATATAAAAAATAAAAAATTAAAAAATTAAAAAAAAAAACAAACGCTAAAGACCATTCATACATTTCAAAATGGTTGATCTTTACATTGCTCATTGCTGAGTCGAAATTTTAAAGTTTGTATCCATTTTCCATTTCCTTCATACAGTATTTTCATTTCCACGCCTATAAAGAATACCCTTTTTTGAAGTCTAGCCTAAAATTCCTAAGAGTAATGTTTGGGATACATCTTATACACTCAAAAATCATTTACACCCTAAGATGGATCAACAAAAAGAGAGATAGAGACTGCGTGACCCACTATCAGTCCATCTTAGAGTAAGAATAATTTTTTGGATTTGCAGAGGATGTAACCTATCATTGTTGAATTCCTAAATTTATAAAAATAGAAGAAAAAGAAATAATACAAAAAATTAATGCAAGACAACTAAAACATAGGCCCCTAATTGTAGACCTATCCCTACGTGTCCCTCCTAAGATCGACTACAACCACGCTCACATTATCAGAACTACCCCTCGCCAAAGCCAACTTCGTCAGCAACATCGAGGCGTCCGAGCAAGCTTTATCGCACTTAATCCCGCCGGCGTCAATCTCCGGCGAACACGAACCGCTCGCCCTCGCCGGCACCTTCCCTTTCAGACACATTCGCGCAACACCGCACGCCGTCTCGTTCGACATGACGTCCCAGAGCCCGTCACTCGCGAGTATCAAACACTCATCGGCCGCCGTCCGATCTGTGATCGTCACCTCGGGTTCACAGCTCACGTACGGCTTCAAATAATAATCACCTGCACATTCATCAAGCGTACATTAGACTCCGAACAAGAGTCCTGCTATAGTGCGCCGAGTAGGCGTATAGAGCACCGTGTCCTCTGATTCTTTACCTATGGCTCTTGACATGGCGAGAACACCGAGAACGCGCGGGCCGTCCCAGTAGATGACACGTCCGCCCCCGGCTTGTATTCGTCTCAGCTCGTCTGGACGATCCGGCTGTATTACACGAAAATGGAGAAAAGAAAATATCAGTAAAGCCACACCCGAACAAAGGGAGCCATTAGATCTATTATATATCATCCAACGGCAATTATTGCAACGCGTAGTGCAAAAAAAAAAAAAAAAAACACACACACACACACACACGAATATTGACCTTGTGATCGGTAGAGAGGGGGACAGCCTTGCCATTGCGGCACAAAACAGCTCTTGAATCGCCACAATTCGCGACGATGATCTCATTAGGTGTCACGATTGAAGCTACAGCGGTAGATCCAACGACGTCGCAGTCCGGCGATTGAAGCTCGCATCTGCAATTGGCGCCAATCGCGCTTTCCTTGTTGCATGCAATCACTTCCTTGTCCATGCGAAAGAAGCTTCTCTCCAACGCGCTTCTCCATTCCGTTGATGCTTCTGCGTTTTGTTGCAATTCTTCCTTCACCAGTTCATGTAACCGCTCTCTACACTTCATCGCCACCTACAAGGAATAAATATCAAACAAACACTTCGATTAATTTAGTTCAAAATTCAAACCCATTATAAATCTGAAATCAACTCAAGAGGTTTTAAACGTACGTGAGAACATCCATGGCCGTCGTAAACGCCGAAGTAGTGGAGTCCAACGGAGGTTTCGAGTTCACTCCGGTGAAACGAAGGGTGAATCGCCACCGCATCCTCCATACTTCTCCTCCTTCCACAGGCCGTCGCCTTACCGAACTTAGGATACACTTCACTTTCTGTTAAACACGAAACAGGACTCAACAGAATCGAAGGCTGTTTCGGAATCGTGATAGCGTTGTTCTTCTCCGATTTTCTATTTTCTCTCTCTAAACAACTGTGCCCTGGACATTGCTCTAATTTCTGACGCTTATGTTCGTTTTCCGACTCGGAGGTCGCCATTCCGGCGACGAACTTGAACCGCCGGAGTTCCATTCTCCGACGCCTCGCCGCTCTCGAGCTCTTCTCACACGGCGAAGACGCATCGATCTCCTCCACCACATCACAGCAGATCTCCACCATTGCTTAAAGCGTTTTAGTACTTCTTCAAAAAACGAGTTCAATTCAACAAAAAATCATATTCCCCAACTTCGAAACCCTAGAAATCATTCGATTGTAGAATTGAAATCAAAAGATGAAAGAGAGAGAGAGAGAGAGAGAGAGAGAGACGATTGAGATTGCTCGCGGGCGCACCAGTAGCGAGTCGCAACAGAGATACCTTTTCAAGCCTTTTTCGTATCCCACGGGCAGCTTGCCCGTTACCAAAACGGGAAGACCTTCGAATACAATGTGACATGTGTCCCGCACGCAGAGTGCTTCTCTGCCTAAAACCAACTGATCTCGACCGTTAATTTTGATATATCTCCACTCCAATCCAACACGTATACACACAGATCTTAACCTTACGTGGGTCAATGAGATAATAGCACAGCGACGTGTTGATTGAAAGTTCGCTTTTTATGAGATGAATACACATGTCAAGTTTGTGTGGTATACGAGATTTGCTCTGCGTCAAGAATTGTTATTTTATTCTGAACCAGGGTTGTGGTCCAGAGAGAGACACACACGTAGCAGTTTAAATATTGACGTCTGGGGCAACATGTCGACGTGTCGTTGACGTTTATATAAGAATATCTAGGACAGTCTACCTCGCGTCTAGCAAAGGCATGTTTTTAGACCACTTGATGACTAAAGTTATGTTTGATAATCTTATAAAAAATTTTAACACTTTTTTTGGGGAGGGGGGGAGGTTGGTTTTGATTCATCAAAAAAGGATATTACTATAATATTTAGTATGTTAAAGTACAAATTAGTGAGCGATTTAACCAAAAAAAAAAAAAAAAAAGTTGACAACATACACTAATACGTGCGCACCATAACAACTCCTACTAACAACCCACGCCTTGAGCCAAGCCTTCTCAAAACTCACGCGCGCGTGTCACAAAGCCACTCACATCGTGTGTGTGACTGTGTTATATGAAAACATATTTTGAAAATATATTTTAAACTTTAAACCTCCATAATTTTGATTCAAAACTCCATTTTTCTCAAATTTTATATCGTTGGAATCATGTTGACGAGAGCTACAAAACTACCATTGTTGATATGTTTTGAGCAAAAAAAAAAACAACATTTTACATGCCTTGTTAAATTGTTCCTGAAAAACTTGAATTTTCACTTAATATTTGTGTTCGTGTTCAGTAACATTTCGCTTACTTTTCATGCATGCCAAGTGAAATTTCAGTAAAAGTAATTGTCTTGAATTTAAAGTCTAATTTGATTATTAATTTGTTAAAAAGTTTCTCAAATGCCAAGTTAAGTGAAATTTCACTTAATGTTCATGTACGAGTTAAGTGAAATTTCACGAAATATTCATGTATGCATAGTGAATTTTTATTTTATTTTATTTTGTTTTTTGTAAACAATGCATATTTTGTTAAAAGTAGCAAATTTCATAATCAATTATAAAACACAATTTTTCAACCACAACAAATGCAGGAATTCTTGTTAAAGTTCGCCTTTTAAATTTTTTTTTTTTTCAAAACATATAAGTTTGGCATACATAAATATTAAGTGAATATTCACTGAACCCGTATATATCTTCTTCTTGAAAAACTTGAAGTTAAACTTAACATTCGTGTACTCGTTCAATGAGATTTCACTTAGTTTTCTTGTGTGGCAAGTGAAACTTCACTAACTAGTCCAACAGTAACTATAAGTAACTCTCTAGAGTTTAAGGTTCAATTTGATACTTAGTTTGTTAAAAAGTTCCTCAAATGTCAATTTAAGTGAAATTTTACTTAATGTTCATGCACGAGTTTAGTGAAATTTCACTTAATATTCAAGTATGCCAAGTGAAATTTCACTATTTTTTTTTCACATTAACAATGCATACTTCATTTCAAAAAAATCAAATTTTACAAACAATTATAAAACATAATTTTCAACCCAAACAAAATGCAAAATTCTTGTGAAATTTCACTAAAACTCTCCTTAAGAACAAAGTGAACATTTTTTTTCCTCACAACATGTCAACCTGGCATACGTGAATGTTAAGTGAAAATTCAATAACATATACACGAATATTATGTGAATTTTATTTGGTTCGTCTGGAACATGGCATGTAAAAATAAGAGTTTTTTTCTTTTGCTCAAAAGATATTAACAATGGTACTAGTTTTGTAGCTCTCGTCGACACGATTCCAACGGTATAAAACTTTAAAAAAATAGAGTTGTAGATCAAAAGTTATGGAGGTTTAAAGTCTAAAAACACATTTTCGAAATGGTTATCATATGGTACAGTCACTCACACGATGTGAGTGACTGAAGCCACCAGGCGCGCGTGAGGGCTTGAAGCCCACATGGGATCTTCTATGGTGCTTGCACTTATATCGTGTGAGCACTGGCTTAGATTCTTTTTGTCATTTTTAAAAAATGGTCAAACCAATTTGAGTTTTAAACTTTTGAGAGTTACTTATAGGGAATTTTCCATTAATTTTCAATTTTTTTCATTGCATTTAATATATGCTACTTAATGGAAAAATCAGTCAAAAAAATTCACTAAAAACTTTAACTGAACATTTCGACTGAAAATTATCACTGAATGCATTCTATTTCAATACTTGAAACACTATTTTCAGTATTACAAATTCATTCACTTAAAATTTTCAGTACTTAAAATTCAGCGCTTAATTTGCAGTACTTAATTTTCTGTTTTATCAAACACACTCTAAGGGCTCGCGTGGTAACGTTGTGGTTTTTGGTTTTTAGTTTTCCTTTTCATTTTTGCATTGAATTAGCGGCCGACATTAATACAAAAAATAAAAACAAAAACTGAAAATCGAAAACCACAATGTTACCATGCGAGCCCTAAGTCTTTGGTTACAATAAACACAAATACAATTTACAAACATTACAATATGTTTATCTCTTCTGTGAATTTTATTAGAAGAGAGATAGACACATTGTGGTATTTGTGGATTGTGTTTGTGAGATTTATTTTATGCTGACCCTTTCCTGCCACAGTGGGGTCAAATATGGTAACTCCGGATCTCTCAAGGATGGCAAAGCCAAGGACCAAAATCGATCTAGAGACATCAGAGACAGCATTTGCCAGTAGACCAAGAACGAAGATTGCTGTAGCCATCCACAATCTGAAAAGAAAATACGCGGAAAAGCAACAGAAAGAATCGAATGTAACAGTCGATCCAGGCTACAAATCTGCTGAACAGTTGCTGGTGGAGATAAATCAGCAACTCGAGTTGATAGAAAGAGGACTCTACCCCAAATGCAAAGCATCAGTTAAGCTTGAGGGTGATGGGCCTAGCAAGAGGCCTAGAGATATTTCAAATCGGCCACCAAGTCCTCCTCGAAGACCGATTCAAAGTCGCTTGGCCTTTCCTAAGAAGGACTACACCAAGAAGGAATAACAGAAAAAAAGAATCATATGATAACTCTTATAGTCTCAGGGAGCAGAAATTCTAATGAATCTGTCGTGAAAGACCGAGAACCCAGGATGGTGGTTGTTGGGAATTTTCCCTCAAACCAGTTAGTTGGACAATGGAATATCATAATACATTTATGTATGTTAGTTCATGAGATGAGTATTAGATTGAAATCCTTAAACATCATCGTATGTGGTTCATTTTTGTATGTGATTACACATGTAAGATATGAATCACAAATCCTTGTTGTTTCAAATAAGTCACAGTGAATGATAAGTTTGGATAACTTATCAGGTATACACTGTAGCATGATTAACGTATACGGGGTAGAATGATGAATCTCATTCATAAGAGCGTTTGACTCTTGGTTAATATACTAGTGCACACGGTGCATTGATGGTGTTGTTGGGTTTGTGCCCTCAAACCATTACTTTATGTATGAGACATTAGCATTATAATATATGGATATCAGCTTTACATTTCATTGTGTATGTTTCTTTCATGAGATGATTGTTTATCCTTAAGTATCATAGTATGTAATTCGTGTGTGTATGAGATGCATACAAGTGAGATACAAATTACTATTCTTCGATAACTTAAAGCTTGTCGCAGTGGATGATGAGACTGGATATCTCATCAGGTATACACTGTAGCAACATTAACTACCATTGGATGGAGTGATGAATCTCAATCACTAGAGTGTAACTCTTAGTTAATATGCTAGTGCTTATAGTGCATTGACGGACCTGAGTTTTCCTATTGACACTCAAGACTGTCAAACAGTCAATAGGAACTCATAACTTGTATAAGGTACGTGTTCTCAATCTTGAGATGATTATGAACACAGACTATGGATATGACTGCTTTGACTTATCAATTAGTGAGGTCTATCGAAGATCAACACCTGGGTATCTTGGGTATGTCATGTTCACAGGGTTGTGAACATATATTGTCAAGATAGAATCTACCCTCTGTTTTAGAGTAAGCATTCCCTTGAGAATGTCACCAAGTTGATTACTGAGTACTGCAGTCTTGTTGATAAGAGTTATCAACATGTTTGGTAATCATGAGAGGTGAATGAGACTCAAGGAATACAAGAAGTAATCATGATTCAGGTTGACAGTAACAGTTATCCGACTACTTGAATATGATTGCGAATGCTGACGGTAGAGGAACATTAGTACACAATACAAGTCTAGTTATCGCTTCAGATATGTTCTTTTGCATTGGAGTTCAGTTATCGTTTTATAGTGGAATATACGTTAACTGACCAGTTAGTTAGTTTGCTGATCAAAGAGTTTGGTCATGGTAATTAACAAACTGGTCTGAGCCAACAATAAAGAACCTAGGAGGTCCCACTCTTAGCTCCGCCAGGATGCTTGGAAAGACACTTGAGGAAGCTGTCAAGACAGGTTCAATCGATTGAAGTATGTTCGATCGATTGAAGTCATGGCAGGTTCGATCGATTGAAGTCATGGCAGGTTCGATCGATCGAGAATGGTTCGATCGATCGAACCTTCGATCGATCGAAGTCACTTCGATCGGTCAAAGTTTAGGTCGGTTCTGGAATTCTATAAATAGGAGAAAGTTGATCGACGTTCTTATACGCAGAAGCTGCAGAAACTACAATAGTCTTCCCAAACCTTCTCCTTCCTCTCCATTAGGGTTCCCACCAACCCTAGTCCTTCCTGTGAGCATCCATAGGAGTCATAAGAGTGAAGGCCATCTAGTGAAGGCTGCTGGAAGTTGAAGATTTCAGAATTGGGTTCAAGACACTAAGGTATAAATCTTGCACCCCTTGCACGCATCTATGGAATTGACGAGTAGTAGATCCTGGGATACCAAAAGTTTTATAACTTGACCTATTTCCGCTGCGCGTTTAAACTTTGACTTTAAACCTGTTTTTCCTTCAATTGGTATCAGAGCCACACTCATTTGGATCTATAGATGCGTTTTTTGGAACACTATTTTGATTTGCATGTTATTTTTAGAACTGTTTTCAAAACTGCATCGTCACAGATCTGTTTCTGCAGTGTTGTCGCAGCAGTATACAAATCTGTGATTGCATTGGATGCAAGATGGATTCGATCGATCGAAGTAGTCTCGATCGATCGAAAATTCTCTGTACTCAAGCGATCGAACATGTTTCGATCGATCGAAACATTCTGGTGTTCGATCTATCGAATAAAGTTAGATCGATCGAGACAGATTCTTTGTCAGGTTTTCTGTTTCACAGTTTTAAAGTGTTTTGAAATTAAAAAGTTTAATTTTAAAGTATTCTGCAAAATTTTAAATCATTATGTGAAACAAAATGTTCAAGCGATTGAACAATGTTCAATCGATCGAAGGTTCGAGCGATCGAACTGTCTTCGATAGTTCGATCGATCGAACTGTGACAGAGAAGTAAGATGTTTTTTAAGTTCTAATTCAGTATGTAAAGAGTTTATATACTGTGTGAATCAATTAAGTGTTCCAACAGTTACACATATTTTTTATGTATGTATGGATGCGTGTTCGACTAATCCTTTTGCAGCAAAAGTTAGTCGCTATCTCCCATGGCACCAAGAGCATTTATTTTTGTGTTTGAATGTTTTGAGATTGGTGTGTTGTTTTAATTTTGGTTTGGTTTTAAGGCATATGTAAAGGGCGCTGCGATTTCAATCCTATGAAAAGGAAAGTCGCACCGGTTTCCCTAGCCTTTTTATTTTATTTGTTGCTATTTCTATTTCTAGAAAAATTGTAAGCTTCGTAAGAAGCATAGGACCAATGTAATAGAATTAGAAAAATCCATGAAGATGGAGCAAGGTGTCACGCCCCGGAACCACCCAGATGATCCTAGGACACGTGACACGCCACCAAGGCCTTATACCAGTGATTTAGGTTCCGAAATAAATTTAAAATAAGCTTAAATTAAAGAATTTCAACCAATAAGAGCAAAATCCCGTCTATACAATTAGCCCAAAAAGCCCTGCTTTAGCAAGAGTTTGAAGCACTTTAAGAAAATTACTAAATAAAACCATTTACAATCAATCCAATGAATAAATCTCCAAGTTCACACGACCCAACCTAATAGCATTAGTTATAGAAACACTACAATAAAATATATAAACCCAACTAACACAATCCACCTTATGTTACAGAAGTTAAGTTACAATTCACCTAAAGTATAAAGCTTAACTAAAAATATTACATAAGTCTTCACCCAACCAAAGTATGACTCGTACTACAAACCAGATTAAAAGCAACTAATTACAACTATATTGCAGGCTTTAAACTAAGTAACTATTAACAATGTTATATCAACCCCCAAAAACCCATATGCTAGCCAAGCCACTTCTCAGCTCACTTCCCCACTTCCTCGCCGCGATCACCTACGATGGTTATTCAATAACCATTACAATATATATCAGCTATATGCTTAGTGAGCAATGCAATTATGAATATGGATAATAAACACAGTCAATTCAATATTCTACAAATAACTATAGTCTCTGGCAATTACTAGTTCACTACCACCACTACCAACTAGTCCGCGGCTCCACTCCCTAAGCCCACGTGACCTAGTTATGACCCACGCCCTCACGCGTGCGGTCCCATAGGCCTCTGGCGGCCGTGGTCGTCACCACATCGATTACCTCATGGTGGTATAGAACTAGTAATTTCCATTGACCCAAATAGACAACTCAACATGCTCAAATAATTCATTACACCGTGCTGTCGCCAATTAATTGGGCCTAATTTAGCCACATGAATTTTGCCCAATAATAAATTAAATAAATTAAATTAAGCAAATTAGGCATGCTTTGACATCACAATTGAACTAAACATGAAAATCATCCACATATCAAAATTAACATCACTCACCTCTTGGGTTTCGCTCCTAATTGTGAGATTAAAGCCCTACAATGGACCAGGTACAAATCCTATACATAAATTACAAGTTATGAGCTAAAACCCCAAAAAGGGTCGCGGAAAAACTATCACAGAACTTAATAAAATTAGTACCAATAGATTAGGCTCACCCCCAGGAGTCCGAATATGTGATCAGAATTAAAAACCAATATCGTTCGGCTCGACAACCGTCGTCGAGAACGTCACCGTCAAAATCGTCAACTCACGTCTCCAACTCTCTGCGTGAATTATCACCTCCTAACTAATAAGCTAAGGTAGATATGCTAAAGATGATGAGTCACCTCAATTAGGTGGCTTAGTTATATAATTTTTCCCATTTTTATTATGAAACCCCCATTAGTTTACTAGTTTTGCAATTACGCCCCTACTAATTATGAAACTGTATTAAAATTATCCCAAACCTAAATGAGTATTTGTCTATATCTCGCATGGGTCCCATAGGTGGTCCCATATAATTATGTGAAGTTCCTAATTAACCTACTAATTATGAAACGTGTTCAATTCGTGCTCACAAAGGTATCCCTAATTGACCCCAAAAGTGATCATCATCTAATAACATGATATTATCCACAGCAGAATAATAAATCATTTAAGCCTTAATAAACATTTAGGCACATAGGGTGTTCCACATATAGTGTCCCATCTCAACTGGGACCCATCAACACATATCCCAACTTGGGATTGCCATACAAGCAACAACTGGGTTCCCAACTGGACACCCATAATCAACTTAGTGGGTTAATTCCCACTTTCAATAAGCGTCACATAACACTATAATTATCATTAACTCATGATTATGCATGCTAAAGCAATATTAAATATAACCGCGGGAGCGGGTGTCACACAAGGAGCCGTTGTCCATGAAGATGGAGGTAGAGGCGACCAAACCAAGAGCAGGTTCTATGGAGATAGAGCCATGGGAGATAGAGGCATCGTTTGGATGTCTTTATTTTCAATTTTAGTTTTTTGTTTTATGTGCTTGGTTTGTGATTGGCATTTAATTATATTGTTACTACTTGCATGCACGTAAGACAAGTTTTCTAAAATAAAATTCAAAACCAATTTCAATGCATTAGTAAACATTGGATGTTTATGGGTAATGTATGGAAACATTTTTCAAAAGCAAAATCCTTATTTACTAAATCTAATGGGAGAGGGTCTTATTAATAAACACCCACGATCTTCCATTAACGGTTCACTGTAAGATGAGTGGTGCATTCTGTGTCACCTCGCCAGGGGTGATCATTCCATACAGAGGGTGCATTACTCATTGGTTACTAGATGTGAACTTCCTTTGATAGGATCAATCAGACGTGTTAGAGGGTGACCACCATACGGAGGCGCTACTTGAGACGGTTGTGATTGGATCCTAGTTAATGGTACACACTAGCTAAGCTATGGATAAGGGATCCCACACGGGGCATTATTCAGAAATTTAGAGATCAAAAAGGTTTGGGAGTCATAACTTGTTTTGCAAGAGTTGCATAGCGGACAAGTCATGATTAATCGAAAGATCGAACATTGACCACCACACGAAGGCTTTATTCTTTCGTTTCGATATTCCGGCGACTTTGTTTTAAAATAAGAGTTTTAAAAGGATTCTTTTATTTCAAACTGTCAAATTCTGATATCCATATTTATTTTGTTTTGATTTTTACAATAAATCATAATGTCTGGATCTGCATTTAGTCCACTTGCCACCATACTCACTCAAAACAAGTTAACTGGAAACAACTACACTGAATGGAAACGTAATCTTGATATCGTGTTAACTGCGGAGGATCACATATATGTCCTCACCACCCCAAGCCCTGAAGAACCCGCGGCAAATGCTTCGACAGCTGCCAGACGCGAGTTCGACAAATGGAAGAAGTCGAATGGAATGGCTCGTTGCTATATTCTGGCCTCAATGGCTGGTGTGTTGCAACACCAATTCCAATCGAATGATTCTGCCAGTGACATTATCACATCCCTGAAAAAGATGTTTGGGGAGCATGGCAGGCCTGCCAGGCAGGTAGCCATGCAAAAGATAATGAGTGCAAAGATGTCGGAAGGGACTCCAGTCAAGGAACAAGTTTTAAAAATGATTGGTTATTTAAACGAGCTGGAGACCCTAGGTGCCAACATCGATGCACAGACCCAAGTTGATATGATCATTAATTCGCTGTCGCCTTCATTCTCTCAATTTAAACTTAACTATAATATGAATCAAATGAATTTTTCAATGAGCGAATTGATGAGTTCTCTTTTGGCAGCGGAAGGGGTGATCAAACCTGGGGGTCAACGTTTTGAACGTTGAGAAAAGCGCTTCCTCTTCCCGATCTGTGCCGAAAGGAAAGAAAGGGAAGAAGAAAGCTAGCACTGGTGGTTCAAGTGTTGGACCAGTCCCTAAGATTGCAAAATCAAAGAGAAAAGGTAAGGGTAAAGGGAAGGTGGGTGGCCAAGGCAAAGGAAAGTGTTTCCAATGCGGTGAGAAGGGCCACTGGAAGAGGAACTGTCCAGAATTCTTAGCTACAAGAGTTCAAGGTATGATTGAATCACATGTGATTGAAGTAAGTTTTATAACGGATACTTCAAACACTTGGTGCATTGATTCTGGTGCGACTAACCATATATGTAATTCATTGCAGGGGTTCAGATCAACCAGGAGGTGCAGTGATGGGGAAATCGTACTTACTCTAGGTTCTAGCGCAACCGTTTCTGCGGTTGCTATAGGAGTCGTAGTTTTAGAATTTCTAGACAATAAAGTTTTGATTTTATCAGATGTACTTTACGTCCCTTCAATGAGACGTAATTTAATTTCAGTTTTTAATTTATCGAATAATGGTTATTCTTTTCATTTTGGAACTGAAGTTGTGATTAAAAGAAATAGTTCTTTTATATGTTCTGGTGTTAAATCAAATGGTTTGTATGTGATTACTCCCAATATTTCTAAAGATTCTTGTATGGAACTTAATAACTCAGTGGTAACTGTACCATCTAAAAGAAAGAGATCTTCCACTAATCCAACAAGGCTTTGGCATATGAGGCTTGGTCATATCAATCTAAATAGGATTGGCAGACTAGTCAAAGAAGGGGTCTTAGGCGATTTGGTTCTCGAACCAATGGAAGTCTGCGAGTCTTGTTTAGAGGGTAAGATGACCAAAAGGCCCTTTCTTGCAAAGGGAAATAGAACCAATGCATTATTGGAATTAGTTCATACTGATGTGTGTGGACCAATAAATATTAGAGCAAGGGGTGGTTATGAGTATTTCATAACATTTACTGATGACCACTCTAGGTATGGATATGTGTACCTAATGCAGCACAAGTCTGAAGCCTTTGAAAAGTTCAAAGAGTTTAGGGCTGAAGTGGAGAAGCAATTGGGCACACATATCAAGGCCATTCGATCTGATCGAGGTGGCGAGTACCTCTCTAATGAATTTATTGATCACCTTGTACAGAATGGGATTCTGTCACAGTTGACTGCACCTGGTACGCCTCAGCAGAACGGTGTAGCGGAGAGAAGGAATCGAACTCTTTTAGACATGACTAGGTCGATGATGAGTTATTCTGAGTTGCCATTATTCCTTTGGGGTTATGCTTTGGAAACCGCTGCTTACATACTAAATCTAGTACCAAGCAAATCAGTTCCAAGGACACCACGAGAGATGTGGATTGGGCGCAAGCCTTCTTTGCAACATCTCCGGATATGGGGGTGTCCGGCACATGTGCTGAAAGGAAAGATGAGCAAATTGGATTCTAGATCGGAAGTATGTTATTTTGTGGGGTATCCAAAGGGTACTTATGGATGGTATTTTTATGATCCAAGGGAACAGAAAGTGTTTGTTAGTACAAATGCTGTTTTCTTAGAGGATGATTATATCATGAACCATAAACCTAAGGGAAGGATAGATCTTAGAGAGATAGAAGGAGAGCCCTCAGTCCAACCCGTAGTTAATAACGATGTAAGTCAAGAAAACACCACTTCTTCACCTATTTCCGCACCAGTACCTCGTCGTAGTGGGAGGATTATCAGCCAGCCTGATAGATACATGTTCTTAGGAGAAGTTTTTGAAGCTGTCTCCATAGAATCTGAATCTGATCCTGCCACATACGAAGAGGCAATGGCTGATGTTGATTCAGCTCATTGGGTTAAAGCTATGAAGGCTGAATTAGAATCTATGGATTCCAATCAGGTCTGGGATCTTGTAGAACTTCTAGTCAATATTAAACCCATTGGCTGTAAGTGGGTCTACAAGAGGAAAAGAGGATCTGATAGAAAGGTTGAGACCTTTAAGGCAAGGCTTGTAGCGAAAGGTTATACTCAGAGGGAGGGCATTGACTATGAGGAAACCTTCTCGCCGGTGGCCATGCTCAAGTCCATCAGGACACTCTTATCCATTGCTGCATGCCTAGATTATGAGATCTGGCAGATGGACGTCAAGACTGCATTCTTGAATGGCAATCTTGAGGAGGACATCTATATGCAACAACCAGAAGGGTTCATAGCTGGTCGGAAAGGTAACTTGATATGCAAGTTGCAAAAGTCCATTTATGGGCTTAAGCAGGCATCTAGGAGTTGGAACATCCGATTTGACCAAGCGGTCAAGTCATTTGGTTTCATACAGAATCTGGATGAACCTTGTGTATACAAAAAGTGTGAAGGGAAAGTGGTGGCTTTTCTTGTGCTTTACGTTGACGACATTCTACTCATTGGGAATGATGTAGCGGCGTTATCAACGGTCAAGGTTTGGCTAGCTAGTACATTCGATATGAAGGACCTAGGAGAGGCGAGCTATATTCTTGGAATAAAGCTCTTTCGGGATCGTAAGCGAAAGATAATGGGATTATCTCAAGCTGGTTATATCGATAAAGTGCTAACTAGGTTTTCAATGGATAATTCGAAGAAAGGTTTGTTACCTTTCAGGCATGGTTTAGCGTTCTCCAAGGACCAGTGTCCAAAGACACAGGAGGAGAGGAATCGCATGACAGGAGTTCCCTATGCTTCGGCAGTGGGAAGTCTCATGTATGCGATGTTATGCACTAGACCAGATATCTGCTTTGCCGTTGGCATGGTTAGCAGATATCAGTCGAATCCGGGTCCAGAGCACTGGACAGCCGTTAAGCACATTCTTAAGTACTTGAGAAGGACTAAAGATTACATGCTTATGTACGGTGGTAGTGAGTTAATTCCAGTAGGATACACTGACTCAAACTTTATGTCAGATAAAGATTCGAGAAAGTCAACATCCGGTCATCTCTTTACCTTGGGAGGTGGTGCTATTAGTTGGAGGAGCATTAAGCAGAAATGCATTGCAGACTCAACTACAGAAGCTGAGTATGTGGCTGCTTGTGAAGCCGCAAGGGAAGCTGTTTGGCTCAAGAAGTTCCTTATAGAACTCGAGGTGGTACCAGCGTCGCTGTCGCCTATTACGCTTTATTGTGATAATAGTGGGGCAGTGGCTCAGTCCAAGGAGCCAAGGAACCACGGAAAGGGAAAGCACGTAGAGCGGAAATATCATCATATCCGAGATATTGTTCAACGTGGAGATGTGACTGTCACCAAGATTGCCACCACTGACAATCTTGCTGATCCGTTTACAAAGGCCTTGCCACAGAAGGTCTTTGATCGTCATCTAGATAGTCTAGGTCTCAGATGTAATCCTGTATGGTTGTGAGTGCAAGTGGGAGTTTGTTGGGTTTGTGCCCTCTAACCATTACTTTATGTATGAGACATTAGCATTATAATATATGGATATCAGCTTTACATTTCATTGTGTATGTTTCTTTCATGAGATGATTGTTTATCCTTAAGTATCATAGTAGGTAATTCGTGTGTGTATGAGATGCATACAAGTGAGATACGAATTACTATTCTTTGATAACTTAAAGCTTGTCGCAGTGGATGATGAGACTGGATATCTCATCAGGTATACATTGTAGCAACATTAACTACCATTGGATGGAGTGATGAATCTCAATCACTAGAGTGTAACTCTTAGTTAATATGCTAGTGCTTATAGTGCATTGACGGACCTGAGTTTTCCTATTGACACTCAAGACTGTCAAACAGTCAATAGGAACTCATAACTTGTATAAGGTACGTGTTCACAATCTTGAGATGATTATGAACACAGACTGTGGATATGACTGCTTTGACTTACCAATCAGTGAGGTCTATCGAAGATCAACACCTGGGTATCTTGGGTATGTCATGTTCACAGGGTTGTGAACATATATTGTCAAGATAGAATCTACCCTCTGTTTCAGAGTAAGCATTCCCTTGAGAATGTCACCAAGTTGATTACTGAGTACTGTAGTCTTGTTGATAAGAGTTATCAACATGTTTGGTAATCATGAGAGGTGAATGGGACTCAAGGAATACAAGAAGTAATCATGATTCAGGTTGACAGTAACAGTTATCCAACTACCTGAATATGATTGCGAATGCTGACGGTAGAGGAACATTAGCACACAATACAAGTCTAGTTATCGCTTCGGATATGTTCTTTTGCATTGGAGTTCAGTTATCGTTTTATAGTGGAATATACGTTAACTGACCAGTTAGTTAGTTTGCTGATCAAAGAGTTTGGTCATGGTAATTAACAAACTGGTCTGAGCTAACAATAAAGAACCTAGGAGGTCCCACTCTTAGCTCTGCCAGGATGCTTGGAAAGACACTTGAGGAAGCTGTCAAGACAGGTTCAATCGATTGAAGTATGTTCGATCGATTGAAGTCATGGCAGGTTCGATCGATTGAAGTCATGGCAGGTTCGATCGATCGAGAATGGTTCGATCAATCGAAGGTTCGATCGATCGAAGTCACTTCGATCGATCAAAGTTTAGGTCGGTTCTGGAATTCTATAAATAGGGCAGCTGCGTTCTGGAAAAAGTTGATCGACGTTCTTATACGCAGAAGCTGCAGAAACTACAATAGTCTTCCCAAACCTTCTCCTTCCTCTCCATTAGGGTTCCCACCAACCCTAGTCCTTCCTGTGAGCATCCATAGGAATCATAAGAGTGAAGGCCATCTAGTGAAGGCTGCTGGAAGTTGAAGATTTCAGAATTGGGTTCAAGACACTTAGGTATAAATCTTGCACCCCTTGCACGCATCTATGGAATTGACGAGTAGTAGATCCTGGGATACCAAAAGTTTTATAACTTGACCTATTTCCGCTGCGCGTTTAAACTTTGACTTTAAACCTGTTTTTCCTTCAGGTGTAACACCCGTTCCCGCGACTAATTGTTAAACATGATTTAGCATGCATTAGCATAATTAATTGGTGTTTATTAACACATATTTGAGTGTGTTTTAGCTCACTAGTTAATTGTGGGTGACCAGTTGGGAACGAAATATTGGCCAATATGGCAGTTCCAAATTGGGACATGTGTTGAGAAAGTTCCATTGTGATGGGACAAAGTTGTGGAATCACCCTTATATGCTTAAATGTTTATTAAGACATATGTGAAATATTTATATGTTGTTTGGAATATAATGTTTATTGTTAGACATTTATGTGGTCATTTGGGATACCTTTGTGAGAATAAATTGAACACACTACATAATTAGTAGGCTAATTAGTAACTTTATAAAATTATGTGGGACCACTTATAGGACCCACGCGAGACATAGACAAATACCCACTTAAGTTTGGAGGACTAAAAGTTGGTTATAAAACTAGTCGGGATGTAAATAGAAATAACTAGAAAATTGTCACACTCTGTCATGCCCCGGATCCACTCATATGAACCTAGGACACGTGGCATGCCACCAAGGCCTTCAAACACCAAGTTACGAATAAAAAGGAAGGAAAACATGCACATTTACACCATTATGTTAGACAAATCCAGCCCAAGGGCAAAATGGTCATTTAAGATTTTTGTCGAGTTTCCATCTGAAAAGGTAGCTTTGCAAATAAGGAATCCAACGTTGAAAACGGCGCATGAATACGAACTTCCTAGACCAAGTTATGTTCATTTTTATCTTGGTTTAATTTATACTCCAATACAAAAACTTGCTGCCAAGAGTTGGATCAATCAAACTTTCTGCAGAATATGGTTTGTTTAATCCAACTTTTTTGCAAAACATACTCTGCCCAGAGTTTGCTCAATCCAACCAGAGTTTGCTCAGTCCAACTTCCAGCGGAATATGTTTTGCTGCTGCTAAAAACACTCTAGTTTGCAAGTTTAAATTATCCCAAGCCAAACCAAATCTCATAGAGACTTCTAAAACATTTTCAAATCACTATTAAACCATTTCAAAACATTCCCAAGAGATTCAAGCATGATTATAAACATCAAACAATATGTGAGTTGCAATCTCTCCCAAAAACTCCCCAAATATGTCCCAAATCTCTCCCAAATACTCCCTATTCTCACAAGATCAAACAAAACAAGTTTCTTAAACCAAATTTCCATTCAAACATGTCCCAAACTATATTAGCAAAGCATGAAAGATAACATTAACATTCCAAGCTCCGATTATAACATTTACACGCATCTTGGAGCAATTATACCAAAAACTAACATAATTTCCCAAGCTGTAGCAATAACTCAAGTTAGCTATTACAAACTACAAGTTTTACACAAAAACCATTATAGACATGAAACTACAATATACATAAGCTTCCTCGACTCCACAAACCCCCAAGTTCATCTCCCCGGATTCTCGCCGTCGTGCTCACCTACAATGGTTATTCAATAACCACTACAATATATAAGCTATATGCTTAGTGAGAGATATCAATCAAGCACACAGATGACATATCAATGCTTATATTCAACTTAACAAATAAAAGTGATCTCCGGATAAGCAAGCATTTCCTCCGCCACTACCCGCAAGTCCGCGACTCCCCCAATAGTCCACGGCACAAGCCAATGACCCATACCACACACGTGCGGTCTAATGCCGTTGTCGACAACAAGTGGTCGTCACCACAGAACAATCTCATGGCGAAGTCATACGAGCTTTCCTTTGACCCAAATAGGCAACTAAGCATGCTCACATAAACAAAACACCGTGCTTTTCACATAATTATAGCTAAATATGGGTAATTAGCTAAATAGGCATGCAATTTACATCCAAATGAACATAAACACAAATCTCATCCAAAAACAAGATTGAAACCACTCACCTCTTCATAATTCGTTCCTAGTTGCGAAATTAAAGCTCAAATCTACTCCGGATTCAAATCCTACATGAATTCGACAAACTACGAATTATCGCTCCTAATTGGGTCGCGAGAAATACGACGATTAAGCTCAATAAAAACAGTACCAAAACGTAGAACTCACCTCTACGAGTCTAAATCCGGTCTCGAAATCAAAATTGGATGTCGAATGGCGCGCCAATCGTCGTCGAGAAGCTCTGGCAACCCCCGTCTCCTTTCTCTCTCTCACCGACTCAATTTGGAGAAGAAGAAGATATAAATATCTCCTTGTTTCTACAGCTTATATATGGGTTTATTAGTTTTATTATGAAATCCTCCCATTTTATGGTTATTTGCACTTTTACCCCCAATTAGTTTTATAACTAACTTTTTAATCCTCCAAACCCAAGTGGGTATTTGTCTATGTCTCGCGTGGGTCCCGTAAATAGTCCTACATAATTTTGTAAAGTTGCTAATTAGCCTACCAATTATATAATGTGTTCAATTAGTCCTCACCAAGGTATCCCAAATAACCACATAAATGGTCTCTAACAGTAAGCGATATATTCTAAACAACATATAAATATTTCACATATGCCTTAATAAACATTTAAGCATATAAGGATGATTCCACAACTTTGTCCCATCTCAATGGAATTTTCTCAACTCATGTCCCAATTTGGGACTGCCACATTGGCCAACACTGGATTCCCAAACTAGACACCCACAATCAACTAGCGAGCTAATACTCGATTAAACATGTGTTAATAAATACCAATTAAGTATGTTAATGCATGCTAAATCACGTTTAACGACTGATCGTGGGAGCGGGTGTTACATCTCTCCCCTCCTTAAAAGAAGTTTGTCCCCAAACTTAAAGCACCTCAAGTTTCGAATAGGAATGGGTATTTCTCACGCATTTCATCCTTTCGTTCCCATGTAGCCTCCTCAACCGAGTGATTCCGCCATAAAACCATAACCAATGGAGTAGTCTTGGTCCTCAGAACTTGAACTTTTGCATCGAGAATTCTCACTGGATGTTCTATATACGTCAAGTCTTCTCTAATTTCCAACGGTTTTGGTGTGATTATATGACATGAATCTGACACACAACGTCGCAACATAGATACGTGAAACACATTATGAACGTTCTCCATTTCCTGTGGTAGCTCTAGTCGGTAATCCACTGGTCCAACTCTACCAATAATTTCAAACGGTCCAACGTACCTTGGATTCAGTTTTCCACATTTTCCAAACCTCACAATTCCTCTAGTCGGTGCCACCTTTAGAAACACATAATCACTCACTTCAAACTCTATTAGTCTCCTTTTCAAATCTGCGTAGCTCTTGTAACGACTTTAGGCTATTTGTAATCGTTGCTGTATCAACTTCACTTTCTCGGTGGTCTGCTAAACTATCTTAGGTCCCAACAATTTTTGTTCCCCTACCTCAGCCCAACAAATCGGCGAACGACATCTACGCCCATATAAAGCCTCAAAAGGTGCTATCCCAATGCTGGATTGAAAACTATTATTGTAAGTAAATTCCGCCAATGGTAAGTGTTGTTCTCAATCACCCTTGAAATCAAGAACACATAGTCTAAGCATATCTTCTAATATCTGAATTACTCGATCGGACTGTCTATCAGTCTGGGAATGGAAAGCTGTGTTAAAATTCAACTTCGTGACCATAGCCTTTTGTAAACCCTTCCAAATTCTTGATGTAAATCTACTATCCTATCCGAGATAATAAACACTGGAACTCCACGAAGACTTACAATTTCCTGAACATACAACTCTGCCAATTTTATCAGATCATTAGTCTTAATCGGTAGAAAATGTGCAGATTTGGTTAATCGGTCAACGATTACCCAAATACTATCGTTTGATCTTCTAGATTTTGGTAAACCTGCCACAAAATCCATCGTGATGTTCTCTCATTTCCATTCCGGTATTGGTAATGGTTGTAATAACCCTGTTGATCTTTGATGTTCCGCTTTTACTCATTGACATATCATACATTTTGCCACGTATTCGGCTATTTCTCGTTTCATTCTAAACCACCAATAGTTCTCCCGTAGACCACGATACATTTTGGTACTCCCTGGATGAATATAATATTTGGTATTGTGTGCCTCCTCTAGAATCGTCTCTTTAATCCCATTAACATTGGGTACACAAATTTGATTTCTATATTTCAATGCACCATCCACATAAGTGGAATCCGGTTGCTTACCCTCAGGAATTCCGTCACAAATCTTCCTCAAACTTGGATCTTGAAGCTGTCTCATTCTAATTTCATCCACAAGTGTCGGTTGTGCTATAATAGCTGCCATCAAAGCTCCCTAAGTTCTTGGAATTACTTCGAGTTCCAATTGCTCCATTTCACGAATCAGCTTTTCTTGAGAAGTCAAAACATAGGCTAAGTTACTGGTTGATTTTTGGCTCAATGCATCGGCCACCACATTAGCCTTCCCAGGATTATATTGAATCGACAAATCATAGTCTTTCATTAACTCCAACCACCGTCTCTGTCTCATATTCAAATCTCTCTGAGTGAATATATACTTCAAGCTCTTGTGATCCGTTTAAATTTTACACCGTTCCCCGTATAGATAATGCCTCCAAATCTTTAAGGCGAAGATTATCGCTGCCAATTCCAAGTCATGTGTCGGATAGTTGATTTCATGTGGTCTCAGTTATCGTGAAGCATATACAATTACTTTGCCATTCTGCATTAGGACATATCCTAGACCCCGATGTGAAGCATCGCTGAAGATAACAAACCCCTCAGTCCCCGACAGAATTGTCAATATCGGTGCTGTCATAAGTTTAGTCTTCAATTCCTTACAAATTTCTTCACATTCCGAACTCCAAACAAAAGGAACATCTCTTCTCATTAATTGAGTCATCGGCATCGCGATTCTTGAGAAATTTTCTACAAACCTTTGGTAATACCCGGCCAAACCCAAGAAACTTCGGACTTCTGACACATTTTTTGGTGGATTCCAATTGGCTATTGCTTCAATTTTCTGTGGGTCCACTGAAACGCCTTCTTTAGAAATCACATGTCCTAAGAATGCTATTTCAGTTAGCCAAAACTCACATTTCTTCAATTTACCAAATAACTTCTTCTCGCGAAGTCGTTGCAATACCAATCGTAAATGCTTCTCGTGATCTTCAACACTCTTAGAGTAGACCAAAATATCATCGATGAAGACAATTACAAATTCATCTAAGTATTCCTTAATTACCCAATTCATCAAATCCATAAAAGCTGCGGGTGCATTGGTAACTCTGAATGGCATGACCATAAACTCATAATGTCCATATTGCGTCCTGAAAGCTGTCTTTTCCACATCTGCCTCTTTAACTTTCAGCTGATGGTAACCCGATCTTAAGTCGATCTTCGAGAAAACTTAAGCTCCTTGAAGCCGATCGAACAAATCATCAATCCTCGGTAAAGGGTACTTGTTTTTAATAGTCAACTTGTTCAGCTCCCGATAATCAATACACATATGCATGGTTTCATTTTTCATCTTAACAAAAAAACTGGTGCTCCCCATGGTGAAACACTAGGTCAAATGAATCCCTTGTCAAGCAACTCTTATAACTGGTTCTTTAACTCTTTTACTTCCACAGGTGCCATTCTGTATGGTGTCTTTGATACCGGTTGTGACCCAGGAGCTACATCAATGGTAAATTCAGTCTCTCACTCGATCATCATGTTTGGTAGATCCTCAGGAAATACATCTGGAAACTCCTATTCTATCGAAATATCCTCAACTCGAGTCCCCGTGACATGTGTATCAATTATCGTACATAGGAACCCTTGACAACCCTTTTTTAACAACTTTCCAACCTGAATTGCTGATATTATTTACAGTGGTGCTGCTACCCCAACCCCTTGAAAGGTAAACTCTTTTTGTCCCGCTAACTAGAAATTAACTATTTTTTGTTCATAATTAATGGCGGCCTGATTTGTAGACAACCAATACATGCCCAAGATTACGTCAAAGTAGTTGATGGTTAACGGAATTAAGTCAATAGTCAATACTCTATCACCTACTCTGATTTCACATGCTAGGTTGGAAGTAGGAGCACATTACCATGGATTTTGTAGTAGGATTGCCTCGATCATAGCAGAATCATGATGCCATCTAGGTGATCGTGGATCGATTGACTAAGTCGGCACACTTCATTGCCTATAGTATGACATACCTGGTAGAAAAGATAATCCGAATGTACATACAATAAGTTGTACGACTTCACGGTGCACCTGTGTCGATCGTGTCAGACCGCGACGCACGTTTTACTTCTTGATTCTGGGAAAGTCTGCAAAAAGCTATGGGAACCTCCCTTAAGATGAGTACCACTTTTCACCCTCAGACAGGTGGGAAAATTGAGTGTGCTAATCAGATCATGGAAGATATGCTTAGGGCTTGTGTGATCAATTTTGAGGAATCTTGGGAGACACACTTGCCTTTGGTTAAATTTGCCTATAACAATATTTATCACATAAGTATTGGTATAGCTCCGTTTGAAGCATCGTACGGATGACCATGTCGTTCCCCGTTGTGTTGGGCAGAGGTTGGAGACACAGAATTATTAGGACCAGATTTGGTTAGAGAAACTAACGAGAAGATTTCTCTGGTCAAGGAAAGGATGGGAACTGCGTAGAACAGGTATAAGAGTTATGCCAATCGACGCCGAAAGGACATAGATTCATTGTTGGAGATCGCATACTTCTTAATGTTTCACCGACCCGAGAAGTGGTATGTTTTGGTCTCAAAAGAGGGAAGTTAGCCCCGTATTTCATCGGACCGTTCGAAATATTGGATCGTGTTGGAAAGTGGCTTATTGACTCGCACCACCACCAAAGATGTCTGGGGTTCACAATGTATTACATGTGAGTATGCTGAGAAAGTACATATGAGATCCCTTGTATGTGGTTAGTTTTGACGATATTGAGACGAGTCATAACGTTTTCTTTAAGGAGAGGCTCGTGAAGATTCTAGATCAGAGTATCAAAAAGCTGAGGAATAAGGATATCTCATTGGTGAAGGTTCAATGCAATCACCATGATAAGAATGAAGCCTCGTGGGAAGTCGAAGCTGATATGAGGATGAAGTACCCGGAGTTGTTTCAGAATTAGTTAGTCTTGATTTCGGGGGTGAAATACTATTTAAGGGAGGAAGGATGTAACAACCTGAAATTTCCATTTATTCAAATTTTAATTCCCATATTTAATTTGTATTCCTGGTAATTCTCATATTTTAAATCTCATTACTTGTTTTATTTCATATCAAAATTCTTGTTGGGGTCAAATTATAAATTTAATAAATTTAGCGATACCTGTGTTGGATTTCAAATCTGTACTTTCAAACAGTGAAATTATGTACTTCTGTCTCAAACTGTATTTTTATGAAACCAGAAAACTATTTCTTATGTTAAAATAATTTTTCTGTATTTTTGTGGTGATCACCGCGCCACGAAAATACCAGTTCATGTTCAAAATTGTCCGCGCTGCGTTTGGATTTTTTGCAAATTTTGGAATCTACGTAAAGCAGTATTAGACATTTGCTTTTAAACATTTATAGCAACCAAACAATTGGTTGGGCTTGTTTGGCAATGCCCTTTCTATGTGAGTTAATGTTATACCATAAGCTCCTTTCCCAAACACTCTAAGAGATTCCTAGACAACTTACTTGTGCCTTGTTTGGCAATGCTTATAGTGTGTGTGTTAAACTAGTGCTATAATCTTAATTCCCAAACACCCTAAATTGACCCCTAGCTTATCCTAGCAACTCCTATAAGCCTATTAGAGTGTATATGTAATGCATAATCTGTGTATATAACTTATATACATATATATGTGCTGTATATTTTGTGAAATTAGAAATTTGAAAATCCAATTCATTTGTTGAGTGTAGAAGATTGTTCTTGGGCTCCAAGTTCTCAAATTGATCTTTCTATATAAACATCACATTAACTCTCACATTCTGCACATTTTTACAATCTAAATTCAGAGAGAAAAGAGAGAGTGAGGCACAGAGAGTTGTACATAAATTATAGAGAGAGAAAGCTTCATATCATCCATAGTCAAGACTTCAAGTGATTTTCTTATTTCTTGATTCTTTCTCAACAATTACTTCAATCTCTTATCACAGTGAGTATTTTAAACTCACTTGGAATGTAAGGTTCATGCTTATTTACTGTTATATTAGTTCAATTTGAAGTCACCATTGTTAATCTCTTCCATGGAAGTTCAAGCTTAAAAATTATGATTTTTCAACCTTAATGAAAATGAGTTTTTAGAGATGATTATGAAATATTGTAGTCACTAGAGTTCATGTATGAAGTATTTGAACCTAGTTCATTCATATGAGGAAGTATATTAGAACTTAAGTTTGACACCTCTCGGTTTTTCGTAAAATCCGAGAGCTACGGATTGATTCATGTTAACTTGATCATAGATTCTTAATCCTTGTAGAAAAACGAAGAGATTTATATATTATATGTTATATATACTTTAATATTTGAAAATGGGTCAAAAGGACCCTTAAATCTGAAAACAGGGAAATTTCAGCGAAGAAGATGAAGTCTTTGCGCAAACTCGCGCGCGCGATTGCATTAGCGAAGGTCACGCGAACTGCCCGCACGAGCGACCCGTCGCGCGAGCGGCCCACGCACGCGATCTGTATATTTTTTGACAGTTATAACAGTTTTAAAATAAAATTGAAAATTGAGTATATTGCGCGAGCGGCCCATGCACGTGACCTGGCCAATTCTAGTTTTTGTCTGCTTTCTTATAAGGGACTGTTTGGATTAAGTCTTTAAGGGTTTTAAAGTTCTGTGGAAGTTATGTTAAAACATAATCTGACTCGCTATGTTTTGTTGTTAAGAAATGTTTTAAAGAGATGATTTTTTCTCGTATCCATGGTTATCATATTTAGTACTGATATGTCCAAAATAATCTAGCCAAGAGAACAGTGCCACGTCACCAGGAGGTACCGGTTCTTCCGGTGAGGGCGCCCACAACCAAGCATTCCCGAGGTGTTCCTCGGGACCGGGCGATTCGCACCAGTTGGCCTGGCATGACGGCCGCGGACGCCTGTGATCTTGTCCAACCAGTAGTTTCCTAAATCAATTACAAATCTGCGGAAGGAGATATGGCAGTTTTCCCAAACCATTTAGGAAACTCTCCTAAGATCAAACAAATCTATTGTGATTAGATTAGGTTTCCTAATCCTATTAACTTACCGTGGAAGGGTGGACTCTTGCATCTATAAAAGAGCCCACCTACCCTGTTAAAGGGATCCAAAATCAATTCTCTAAGCTTACAAGCATTCAACAGAGAACTCACCATTAACACGCATACACCCGGCCGGTATTACTGGTAGTGTTGCCCCTAATTGTTGGCTCACCAGGCCCGCCGGTGATCTGCTAGTGAGAGCGCACAGACGCAACCGTGGACGTAGGTCACCTAGTTAACGGGACCGAACCACATACAAACTGTTCGTCTTTTCCTCTCTTTAATCCCCTCTTACCACTTTTTGGCATCATCAGTTTGGCGCCGTCTGTGGGAAATGACTGAGTCTTCTCATCAACAAATTCTTAACTGATCAACATGGCGCCAAGACGGGTAAGAAAGCCGCTAATCCGACCGGTCAGGAGAATCCGCAGCCTGAACAGCAGGCTGCCTCCATGACGACCGAGCAGATAACTGCAGCGCTGGCGCAACTCTTGGTAGGACAGTGCCAAACACAAGAACAGATCGAGGCACTTATGGCCCAACATGAGAAGCGTCCCACTTCAGAGAATCAGCCTGAGAAGAGCGCTCCACTTAAAAGGCCCGCCAGGGAACTAGGCAAGCCCGTTCCGCCCCGGTGTCCCCGCTGGACCAGGAATGATCGGTGGATGGAGAGCGCAGCCAGGCCACCAGGCGCTAGCAAAGACGACCTCGGCTCAATCCTGGCCGAGTGGAGGATGCCAGAATTATCATCGATCGGCGGCGTGTGGCCAGAGGGGAGGAGTCCGGACGGAGAGCCCGGGAATCGGCCGACGACCCTCCGGCCCTGAGCTGGGGGGATCTTAGGCACAGGCTTTCCCGGACCCAGAGCCGGGCTCCATCCCCGAGGTCGACGCGCTTTGAGGACGAGGCCTCGTCGTCCGACCCGACCTACCGCTCAGACACAGATAGGAGAACAGGGCGGAGTGACATCAAAGCCCAGGTCGAGGAACTGCAGCAGCAGATTGAGAGGCTGAACCGCAAGTCCAGTCACGACCTCACCAACACAGAAACTGAGTCACCTTATACTGTTCGGGTGACACAGTTTCCCATTCCACGGAAGTTCAAACCCCCTCACCTCAGCTCCTATGACGGCACAGGGAGCCTGGTGGACCACGTCCACACTTACAAGGCGCAGATGGCACTAGTCACCACAGTGGACGAGCTGCTGTGCCTGGCCTTCCCCAGTACCCTCAAGGGGCCAGCCGCACAGTGGTTTCACCCTTTGAAGCCCCGGACGGTCGACAACTTCCAAGCCCTCGGCAAGCTATTCATCAGCCAGTTCGTCGGGATGCTCAACCGGTCGCAACCGGACACTCAGCTGCTGACCGTCAAGCAGCGCAAAGGGGAGTCCCTGAGGGAGTATGTAGACCGTTTCAACCAGCAAAGGCTCCTGATCCGCAACCTTAATGAAATGGTCGCAATTATGGCCTTCTGTTCAGGAGTTCAACACACCAAGGTTGCTACGTTGTTCCATCATGACCGACCGGCGACCCTGGTGGAGCTCTCAGAGAGGGTCGAAAAATACATAGATACCGAAGAGTTCTTGAAGGCAAAGCGCGCCGACCAAGCGGGAGACGAATCCCTGAAGGTCAAGCGCAAGCGTGAAGGGTTCGAGAAGGGCGCGGGAAAGAAGCCAAAGCAAGACCAAAGAGATGGCCGGGCTCAGCCCCCAACTGCTTTCACGCCCCTCTCCCGGCCTATACATGAAGTCATGGCCGTCGCAGAGGCGCAGAGGTTGCTTCCGCAGCCAGCTAAACTCAGAGCCCCGCCCGGTAAGAGGAACCGGGACAAGTTTTGCCGCCGCTACCACAGGGATCACGGCCATGAAATAGAGGATTGCTTCAAATTGAAGATAGCAATAGAGAAGCTGATCGAGCAGGGACACCTCGCGGAGTTCGTCACAGCGGACAGACGGCCTCGGCAGGACACCCGAGCTCCTAACCAGCCACCACCACCACTTGCCCACATCCACGTGATCTCTGGAAGAACATCAGGCAGAGGTGACTCACAGTCGGCATGGAAAAGGCATGCCCAGGCGTCCCGAGCGAATGTCGGGCAGGTCCAATCCACCCGCTCCTCCCCAACCGATGTCCTAACATTCACGTCCGACGACTTGCAGGGGATCCATTGCCCCCATGATGACCCGCTAGTAGTGACGCTTTCTATAGCCAACTATATGGTCCAGAGGGTGCTAGTGGACACAGGCAGCTCGTCCGACATTATGTTCACATCGGCATTTGACCAACTCGGGATCTCCAGGGATCGGTTCCGACTGGTCGCTACTCCCCTGGTTGGATTTAACGGCTCTAGTACACAACCGCTCAGAACAATCGAGCTTCCAGTTCTCATGGGGACCTATCCTCAGCAGGCCTCCGTACTCACCAATTTGGTGATCATAGAGGCCCCGTCGGCGTACAACATCATCCTTGGCAGGCCGACCCTCACCAGGGCCAGAGCGGTCGTCTCCACCTACAGCTTAATAGTGAAGTTCCCAACTCCCCAGGAACCTGGGTTCTTACGTGGAGATCAGAGCACCGCTCGCAGTTGTTATGTCAGCTCGCTGCACTGGGGGGCAGTCACATAAACTTTGAACATCCAAGAGATGGACCCACGGGACCAGAGTGACATGATAGGTTCGATGGAAGAACTAGAGCAAGTGATGCTAGACGCCAGGCACCCAGATCGCACGGTCAGCATAGGCGCCCTACTGGAGCCCGCCTTGAAGGAAAAATTGACTCAATTTCTGAGGCAAAATAAAGACGTTTTTGCTTGGAGTCATGAGGATATGCCCGGGATTGACCCCCGGGTAATGTCCCATCGTCTCAATGTCAGCCCGGATTGTCGCCCGGTTAAGCAAAAAAGAAGGGGCATGGCCCCCGAGAGACAGAAGGCAGTGAGTGAAGAGGTCGAGAAGCTCCAAAAGGCGAAGTCCATTTGAGAGGTCCACTATCCCGATTGGCTAGCTAACGTCGATCTTGTTAAGAAAAGCAATGGGAAATGGAGAATGTGCGTGGACTTCACCGACCTCAACAAGGCCTGCCCCAAGGACTGCTATCCGCTGCCCAGGATAGACCTCCTTGTGGACTCTACCGTAGGTCATTCACTCCTCTCATTCATAGACACTTACTCGGGGTACAAACAGATCAACATGTACACCGGGGATGAAGAGAAGACTGCGTTCATCACTGACCAAGGCACGTACTGCTACAAGGTCATGCCATTCGGCCTCAAGAATGCCAGGGCTACCTACCAGCGCCTGGTCAACTACATGTTCAAAGACCTCATTGGAAAGTCTATGGAGGTATATATGGATGATCTGCTGGTCAAGAGCAGGGACGAGCCCGACCATCTCGAGCACCTGGCCGAGGCCTTCAGCATTTTGAGAAAGTTCAGGATGAGGTTGAACCCGACCAAATGCACCTTTGGCGTCTCGTCCGAAAAGTTTCTTGGCCATCTAGTCAGCAGACGGGGAATCGAGGCAAACCCCGAGAAGATCAAAGCTATCATCAACATGCGGTTACCTACATCAACGAAGGAAGTCCAGAGCCTAGCTGGACGAGTGGCCGCACTAAACAGATTTATCTCCCGAGCTACCGACCGGTGCCTGTCATTCTTCAAAATCCTCCGCAAAGCATTCCAGTGGTCAGAAGAGTATGAAGAGGCATTCCAGGAACTCAAGAAGTACCTGGCATCCCCCCCTCTCCTCTCAACACCCGTGTAGAGGGAAGAATTATTTTTATACTTGGCAGTGTCACCATCGGCGGTTAGCTCGGCACTTATTCGGGAGGAGCACGGGATACAGTTCCCAGCATACTACACCAGCCGGGCGTTGCAGGGCGCAAAGAGCAGATACTTCCGCATCGAGAAACTGGCCTTTGCCCTTTCACCTCAACCCGAAGGCTCCGCCCATACTTTCAGGCCCATACCATTGTAGGCCTGACCGATCAACCTCTCCGCAGAATTCTTAGTCGGCCAGACACATCCGGGAGGCTCGTCAAGTGGGCCTTGGAGTTGGAAGAGTTCGAAGTGATCTACCGACCCCGGACAGCCATCAAGGGGCAAGCCGTAGCAAACTTTCTAGTCGAGTTTACATATCCCGAGGACTCGGTCGAAGAGTCTGAGCCCCCGACCTTACTGCCCGGGTTACACTCCGACATCCCAACCTGGGTACTGCATGTGGATGGCTCCTCCAATCAGCAAGGTAGTGGGGCAGGAATCATCCTGACTACCCCCGACGGTTTCCAGCTCGAATATGCACTAAGATTTGGGTTCCGTGCCTCCTACAATGAAGCCGAATATGAAGCCCTCTTGGTCGGGTTAAAGTTAACCATCTCAATGGGTGCGCAACAGGTCCAGAGCTACAGCGACTCCCAGCTCGTGGTCAACCAGGTAAATCAAGAATACGAAGCGCGGGAAGACAACATGGTAGCCTACTTGGCCCTTGTCCGGGCGGTTTCCAAGAAGCTCCAAGGATTCTCCATCACTCAGATACCTAGAGAAGAAAATACCAGAGCCGACCGGTTGGCTCGCCTCGCCTCGTCTTCTGAGTTAGGCTTGCCCGGGATAAGGATACAATTCCTACCCGAGCCAAGTGTGATCAACTCAGAGGGCATGGAGGTTGACCCGGTCATTCTGGGACCCAGCTGGATGGACCCGCTCGTGACATTCTTGACAACAGGAAGGCTACCAGATGACAAAGATGAAGCACGCCGGGTCAAGTACTGGGCAGCGCGATATCACCTTCTCGACGGCATCCTCTACAAGAGGGGATTCACTATCCCGTACCTCTGCTGCGTTCACCCTGCGCAAGTGCAAGCAATGCTGTTTGAAATCCATGAAGGTGTGTGCGGGAACCACGTCGGAGGTCGGGCACTCTCCAGAAAGGCCCTACTACAAGGTTACTATTGGCAAACCATGGCCCGAGATTCGCAGGAGTATGTTCGAAGGTACGACAAGTGCCAAAAGTATACTCCCATGATCAACCGACCGGGAGAACTCCAGCACCAATCCACAGTCCCTGGCCATTTGCCCAGTGGGGAATTGACATTGTTGGTCCCTTACCGACGGGAAAAGGACAAGTCAAATTTGCCATGATAGCTGTTGACTACTTCACCAAATGGGCAGAGGCCGAACCCTTGGCGACGATAACCGAACAAAAAATGGAGAGCTTTGTGGAAAGAAATATCCTCAGCAGGTTCGGTATTCCCCGGGTCCTGATCAGCGATAATGGCAGGCAATTTGACACACCCATCTTCAGACAATTCTGCTCGGGCTACGGGATACTAAATCATTACTCTTCCCCCGAGCACTCACAAGCCAATGGTCAACCCGAGGTAACCAACCGGACAATCTTGCAGTCAATCAAGACAAGGCTTGAAGGCGCCAAAGGACTGTGGGCTGAAGAGCTACCAACCCTCCTGTGGGCCTACCGCACTACACCCCGAGCGGCTACAGGCGAAACCCCGTTCTCCTTAACCTACGGTTTCGAGGCGGTGGTCCCCACAGAGCTCAGGCTGCTAACATACCAGGTGGCCAACTTTAGCGACCCGGACAATAGAGAAGCCCTCAGGACAGAACTGGACCTAGTGGAAGAAAAAAGAGACCAGGCCTATCTGAAGGTGGCAGCCTACAAGCAAAGGGTCTCGCGGTATTACAATAGCAAGGTGAAGCACCGCAGTTTTCAAGTCGGAGACCTCATCCTCAAGGCAGTGAACCAGTTTACCCGAATCTTGAGCCATGGGAAGTTGGGAGTAAACTGGGAAGGCCCATATAAAGTAACCCGGGTCAACCGACCGGGAACCTACTGGCTGCAGAGCATAGACGGGCACGATCTCTCTATCCTTGGAATGTGCAACACCTTCGCAAGTATTATCAATAACATCTGACCACAGGAATTTAGTACTATAGGGAAATTTCTTTCTTGTAGCTATGATTGGGCAACCGTTATAGATTGGTATTTTTCAAATAAAATTGTATAGTTTGCTTTGAAAATTTATTCCTGTCAGTATCCCGTGCAATGCAAGAAAAAAAGACCTCGGGCCTAACCCCGAGGCAACAAATACCTTGGGCTTAACCCCAAGGCAGAAAAAAAAAGACCTTGGGCTTAACCCCGAGGCAACAAAGACCTTGGGCCTAACCCCAAGGTAGAAAAAGACCTCGGGCGCCGAACCCAGGCACAAAAGGACCCTGCAACCACCCATGTTCGAGGTCGGTTTCCTATGGCCGCTCCCCAACACGCCCTCGCCTTTACAGGATGCTCGGGGGCAAGGGGATTCTAAACCTAAACAGGAAATTATTTAAAGCTTCGCTTAGGTCCAGCCGACGACGGGGCCAAACCCCTAGGTGGCCGACGATGGCGAGCTTCAAATGCCCCTGCAACCACCCATGTTCCAGGTCGGTTTCCTACGGCCATTTGCTCCCATATTCCTGCCTTAGCAAAATGCTTGGGGGGCAGGGGAATATTAGGCCAAAACAGGGAATCACACCGGTCACTACAAGAGCTTGGGAAATCCTCCTAAGTACTTACAGTGATCAGAGATATATCCTGGATTGTAAAACAGGATACACCTATGATACGCCGGGCGATCCTGGATGCCAAATAGGGCTAGTCCCTATAGCACTCCGGGCAACTACCTATAATCCGACAGTCCTTAAACATTTGCTAAGGCAGGTGTTAGATCGGCCAAAAATCGAACGGATACTAGCAATTACAGAGGCGTAGTGCAGAAGAAGAAAAAAGCAGTTAATGAAATGAAAGTATTACCTCAGGGGGCCTTTTCATTAATTAACAAGAAACTGTACAGAGCCTGGGGAGAAGTTGTAGTAGCCTCCCCAAAAAGAATCTAGAAAACTACAACAAACAAAAAGGAAAAACTAGTCTACAACCACCACTTCCTCCTCCTCTGCGGCCTGCTCATCAACAGAGGGGCCCCTGGCCGGCGCAGCTTCAGCGGTAACCTCAGCTTCGGGTGCGACCTAGGCTTCCGCGGTGACCTCGGAGTCGACCTAGCTTTCCTTATAATAACCAGACTCGACCCAGGAATACCCGGCCAGATCCTAGTCAGGATGGTCAGCGGCAGCCCGCTTCCTAAGGTCAGCATAGCCGGAGAGGAACCCTGCTTCAAATTCCTCCTCAGCTTTTTTAGCTTCTGCCTCTCGAGCAGCGGTAAGCTCCGAGAGCGTGGCCGTCACAGCTTCGAGCTCCTTCTCGGCCAAGGTCTTCGCGAACTCCGAGGCTGCAACCTTGGCCTGAGAAGCCTTCTCGGCGGTGACCCTTCCGGCCTCCGCGGCAGCAGCTTTAGCCTTCGCGACCTTCTGGGCAGACCGCTCGGTTGACAGCGAGTCGCGGACCTCTCCCAGCTCCAAGACCGTTGCCCGGGACCTATCTTCCGCCACGGTCAGGGCAAACTCTGCGGACTTTTGGGCTACCTTCTCCACGGAAAGGTCCGCCTCAGCAGCGGCCAACCTCTCAGCAACGCTGGGAAGGGTGGTCTCGGCCCCAGCCGCGATACAGCCAACCTGTAAAAATGAGAAAACGTCAGTTCACGCGAAGACAGAAAGGGTTAAGGTTTACGTGCAAATAAACTCACCAAATGGCTGATGCTGTATAGCCAGCCGATGAGGGCTTCGGGGCTCATTAGGCTGCACTTGTCAACCTGACTTTGCAAAAGCCCGGGCCGTATCCTTCCTCGGACGTCGTCCGCCGTCTCAGTCTCCGGCAACGAAGAAGGGCCCGCACGAGCCTCCTCTATGGTCGGGAAGGAGACCCGGATGGTCTGGCCACCTGAGAGAGAGTGGAAGGCGCAACAGCGGTCACTCTGGCAGGTGGCGGTGGTGGTGCAACGATTGTTACTACGAGAGTGGAAGCGGCAGCAGCCTCCTCCCTGGCCCGGATGGAGATCCCCCGGGAGATCCTCTTCAGGGGCTAGCCCTCAGCGGGGGCTTGTTTCTTCCTCTTCTGGCTAGCCCAGGCCAGCAGAGCCGCCTCTTTCTCCTTCAGCACCGCCGCATCCTTGGGGTCCATCTCTGCAAAACCAGAAGCCTGTCGAAATTAAGCAAAGTACCAAGTACAAATAAAACTGGACGGTGAAGTAATGGCATTTACAGGGAATAATCGCGAGAAGAACAGGATCCTTGAGGCGCTGAGACTTATAGGAAATCTTTCGACTTCCAGATCGGGTCAGCACCTGATTGATGTCAGTTGGGTCCCCTACCAGAGACAGGATCCTTGCTTGGAGCTCATCCGGGAGACTCAGTAAATTAACTGCTCCCACTGCAAAGCAAATGCACGCACAGGTTAGTCAGGATAAAACAGAATGACTAATCAAAAAAAGAAGAGGGAGGTCGGACTTACTCCTCAGCTCCCTCGCCCAGGAGGTCCTCAACTGAACACCCGGTGCCCTCTCACATAGTCCTAGGGTGGACACTTGGAAGAATTTCTTCTTCCATCCTTTATTGTTGCTCGGGCAGTTGATAATTATCTTCCGCCCCTGCTTGGCTCCGAGCGAGAAGAAACCGGACTCCCCGTGAACTTTGAAGGGCCGGTGAGTCCAGAAGAACTCTTGCAGTGTGAGCTCGTACCCGAGGACTTGGGGCCACAAGGAGATACACCTCATCAAGTATCGCCAACCGTTTGGAGCCAGTTGCCCGGGGGAAATCCCGAGGTAGATGAACGCATCCCGGGCAACTGGGTGAAGAGGCAAGCGAAGGCCCGCCATGAAAGCGTCCTCGTACAAGGTGACGAAACCCAACTCGTGGATATGAGCTCTGTCATCATGCACGACAAGAGAAAGGGCATTGGGAAGTTCATACCTATCCCTGATCCGGTCCAAGTCAGGACCTCGCAGGACACTGACAATGGACTCACACGAGAAGACGGCCCCAGGGCTGTTCGGCATAGACCCCTCATCGCCTGACCCCCGAGATGTCGAGGCCACGGGAGAATCCCGACGCATTTCCTCATGAAACGCCCAAGTGGGGATTATTCCCTCACTATGCTGGTCAGAGGGGGCTGAAGAGGGAGGGTCTAGGCTCGTGCTCACAGACCCTGATCGCACCTATTTGTCTTCCAACCGGGACGATGAGTTGAAGTCCAAATGACACATGATCACACCAGTGGAGGACCTAAAGGGCTGACGACCCGAGAATGGGTCAAGAACTCCTAACCTGATGTACAGGGGAGGTAGATCTAACAACCTAAAGGGTAGATCGAACAAGATTTGGGAAGAAAGGCAACACTCTCTCAAAACTCTCTCGAGAATTCCTGATCGATCGACCTGCTCTAGTGTACCCCCAGACTGGAAGAAGTGACAAAAATGAAAAAAAGATGAAGTCCCAAGTTCGCTCTAGCCTGAGTGGGTTCACTCCCTCCAGCTTCGTTCAAGAAAAGAAGAAGACAATGAAGAACTAAGGGCAAAAAGGAATGACTTACAAGATTAGGCGCGAAAAAGGACTCGGGAACCTTGCTCGGGAATCTTGGTTGCTCTCAAACAGCTCGGTAAAATCACTCAGTTAGCAGTAGCGACTGGGGAAGTGAGCCAAGTGTTCTTTATATAGGGACTGTGGACGGCCAAGATCAAGATAAATCCGACGATCTAAATGACTTCCCGTCGAAACTGTCGCTTCGGGCACGAGAAGCGTCGCCTCAAAAGGCGCGCGCATTAAGTGAGTGACATGATGGGTCGGTTAGCACGTGATCGGTTTGGTTACGGCCACGCTATCATCGTCGAATCCTGACCAAGCCAGTGACCAGTTGGCATGTGGCAGCGGCAGTCCCCGGGCTTACGGCGTTACCTCTCGAGTTATATCCCGACCAAACGAAACCGATCCCACCTAGGGCCCACATTGTTATCAACCGATCGGGTCCTTTACATGCATTAGTAGTTTGCAGATCTGATTATGCCTCGGGCGCCCGCTCCAAAATGGCCCCGCATGAGCGCGACATTGGATTACTCGGCTACTTGCCCAACGAGCCCTCAAGCAGTTGCCTGCCTTGGTTAGCTCTCGAGTGTTCAAATCGGCTAGCAACAGGTCGGGTATAAGTAGTCACAAACAATACAATTGATGCACAAAGGTGGCCTCAGGGGGCCTTTTTATTAATCAAGATGTTTTGTACATGGAAGGGGCAATTTTAATAGCTTCCCCAACAAAAAAAAAAAAAAGGGAAAGGAAAAAAAAAAAAATCTTCAGGTCTCCTTGCCCTTCAGAGCCTGGATCTCCTCCTCCATGGCAGCCACCTTGGCCACCAGCTCCTTGACGGTGAGCTCCAGCACATGAAAGTCCACCTCCCGCATGACAGAGTCCGCCTGCAGGAGAGCACTTTGCTTTTCTACTGCCTACAGACGACCTTCCAGATTACCGAGGGAGAGGCCCGTCCAGGAGCTGGGCATGTGAAGACCGGCATGTGCTTCCTGCGGACTCCTTTTCGGTTGGGACTGAGACTCTTCCTCAACCGCCTTCTCCTTACCCTTCCTGGTCGGGCCCGGTGGCGGACCTGTGTCCCCGGACGAGGATGAATCAGAATTGGTGGTCAGAGTGATTGGTCCTTCAGATGGGGCGGCCCCTCTCATAATGCGCGGGCCGGATGCCATGGACCGAGTATAACGGCGCGACCTGGAGGTAGCTGTAATAGGAACTGCAAGGGGAGCTTCGCCGCTAACCTCTCCAACAGGTCCCCCGATCAAATCGAAAAACCTGAGGCCGGCCTCGACCGCTCGGTTGATCGCCCACAGAGGAAGCGATGTCTCGAAAAGCGGCGAAGGACATCTTGCACAGCTCAGGATCAAAAGCTGCAGGAGGGGACAGAGGGGTACACCAACCAGTTGCCAGAGATAACGACCCAAGGGTATTGACGCCAGTTCTTGTTGGGAAAGTCTAGACCTCGGACGAGATGCTTCCCTTCCGCCCCGGCGCGTAGGTAAGGATCCCCGCGGTCTATGCTCAAGAGATAGCACCTGGCGACGTCTACAGAGCGGAGTAGTATCCTGAGCCGCTCGTTCAGCACTGATATGCCCCAAAGCAATCGGGCAAGATTCCGGCGGCACTTGGTCAGCAGAAAACGCAATCCCTGTAAGAGATCGCAGAAGGAGGCAGACAGAGAAAAACGCAGCCCCACTATTAGCAACAAGTAACTGCTAATAAGGACTGAGGGCAGAGTTACCTCCTCTCCTTCAATATAAGGACGGATCCCGAGATCGTCAGGAATCTCGCAGTCCCTCCTGAAGGTAGTAAGCCCTTCGTCGGAGATTATATCGACTTGAGAGGTCATGGGGAAGAAGCTTGGATTGTAAGGAAGTAGAGGAGAAGAGCTCGGGAAAACTGTGTTCTCGAAGACCGCTCGGCATACTCAATCTCCAAATAGTAGGAATATATTGAATAAGCAGGTACACCTTATATAGAAGTCATGAATGACTCAGATTGAAACCGATCTGACGGCTCAGACACTCTCCCGCCAAGAGTCATCGACAGTTGTCGTCTCGGGCACGTGAAGGGTCGCCTAAAATAGCGCGCGCATTAAATGCGTGACATGACGGTCCGGTTACCACGCGACTGTTTGGTTACATCCAAACTGACTCTGCTGAACCCTGACCAGGCCAATCCCTTCCTAACACATGGCAATACTCACACCCGAGCTCCTACCTGTACCGGTCGGTTAATCCACCGAGTGGCCTGGATTATGGGCCCCATCTCGAGCCGCATTCCTGGATGATATCCGGGTAATTTTCGAGGCAATACTGACTTTCGAACCCTCACTCGATGACGCATCCAGTCAGTTCCAAAAATGGGGGGCAACTGATATGTCCAAAATAATCTAGCCAAGAGAACAGTGCCACATCACCAGGAGGTACCGGTTCTTTCGGTGAGGGCGCCCACAGCCAAGCATTCCCGAGGTGTTCCTCAGGACCGGGCGGTTCGCACTAGTTGGCCGGGCATAACGGTCGTGGACGCCTATGATCTCGTCCAACCAGTAGTTTCCTAAATCAATTACAAATCTGTGGAAGGAGATATGGCAGTTTTCCCAAACCATTTAGGAAACTCTCCTAAGATCAAGCAAATCTATTATGATTAGATTAGGTTTCCTAATCCTATTAACTTACCGTGTAAGGGTGGACTCTTGCATCTATAAAAGAGCCTACCTACCCTGTTAAAGGGATTCGAAATCAATTCTCTAAGCTTACAAGCATTCAACAGAGAACTCACCATTAACACCCATACACCCGGCCGGTATTATTGGTAGTGTCGCCCCTAATTGTTGGCTCACCAGGCCCGCCAGTGATCTGCTAGTGAGACGCGCACAGACGCAACCATGGACGTAGGTCACCTAGTTAACGGGACCGAACCACATACAAACTGTTCGTCTTTTCCTCTCTTTAAACTCCTCTTACCACTTTTTGGCATCATCAAGTACTTTATATTTTCTGTGTAATGTTACATGACATACATGGGGAGTTAGTTTTACAAGCATGGTGAGTGTTGGTCAGTGGAAAAAGAGTAAAATGGTTGAGATTGTGATTGGACACTCCCTGGTAATTGTGTACCAAAGTGTGATGTTACGATATTGCGGTTTAGAGTATCCTTGAAATGCGATGGTGACAAAACTGGACATTCCCTGGCGCCTATGGTAGCGCTAAAGTGTGTGACACTGACTTGGACATTCCCTGGCACCCATGGTAGTGCCAAAGTGTGGCCTATTGGACACTCCCTGACATATGTGGTATGGCTAAAGTGTGAGGCATTGGACACTCCTTGGTACCCCGTACTAAAGTCTGAGGCAAACTAGAAACTCCCTGGTACCCCTGTACTAAAGTGTGCTCACCTTAGTGTTTCAAGATACTGGAGCGAGAATGTTGGTTGATGTGTTGTCGAGAGAAAAGAGTCGACAAGATGAGAATGGTTACATTGTTCCATGCATGGTCACATGTTCTATTGATTTAAGATTCTGATATTAACCTTGTTGTGTTACGAATTGAATTCATTTCTATATTGCTATCATGTGGAATAATAAACCTGTGAAATGGAAATGGTAAGTAAGTGTGTTTTACATTACAAGAACATATGTTTTTAATACTCACCAGCTTCATAAAGCTGTCGGCGTTGATGCGCCCTGGACATTCGTGTCTAGGCTTTTCAGGTTATAATCCAGCGGGCCCGTATGACTATGCGAACTGAAAATAACTACTGAGGAGGAAATTTATTATTACGGCTTTATGTTATAAACTAAATTTGTAATAAGGATAACAGTAATAGATAATAGATAATATTTTGTTTCAAGGCGGGTTGTGCCTTTAGTTAATCATGTGCTGTAATAATTATTAAGTTGGAAAAATTTTATAAGCCTTGATTGCTCTTACTCTGATTCATGTTATTATATTGTTCGATGTTTGGGACGGAATCAATCCTTCAAACTGTCGCGACCTACGGGTCCATAAAGGAAATTAAATGCTTTCCCTATTTATGCTACGTCGAGGCGTGACATCTACTATGTAAAGCACTTAGAGTAGTAGTTTGCCTCTCGAGGCTCTACTATGCAAAATACCAGAAATATGAGTTTGCCTTCCGAGGCTCTACTATGCACAACACCTAAATAGTAGTTTACCTTTTGAATAGTTTGCCTCTCGAGGCACTACTATGCAAAGCACTTAGAATAGTAGTTTGTCTCTCGAGGCTCTACTATGCAAAGCACTAGAACAGTAGTTTGCCTCTCGAGGCTCTACTATACAAAGCACTAGAATAGTAGTTTGCCTCTTGAGGCTCTACTATGCAAAGCACTAGAATAGTAGTTTGCCTCTCGAGGCTCTACTTTGCAAGCACTGGAACAGTAGTTTGCCTCTCGAGGCTCTATTATGCAAAGCACTAGAATAGTAGTTTGCCTATCACGCCCCTGACGTAGCATAAATAAAGAAAGCATTTAATTTCCTTTATAGACACGTAGGTCGTGACAGTTTGAAGGATCGATTCCGTCCCAAACATCGAACAGCAGTAAACATTAATCAGAGTAGAGCAATCAAAGCTTACAAATATTTTTCTAACTTAATAGTTATTACAGCACGGGGTCTCTAAAGGCATAAACCACCTTAAATCAAAATAATATCTATTGTCTATTACAGTTATCCTCATTCCAAAATAGTTCATAAATTAAAACATAGAATATGGATAGTGGTTTTATCTTCCAAAAGCAGTCGTTCTCAGTTAGCGTAGTCAAAATGTTTCACTTGCTCAAAACCTGAAAAGCCTAGACACGAATGTCCAGGACGCATCAACGTCGTCAGCTTTAAGAAGCTGGTGAGTATTAAAAACATAACTTTGAATGTAACACATACACATTTATCATTTTCCAATTCCCATTTAATTTAACAAGTTTACATTAAAGTAGAGAGTTCAGTTTAGAAAGCAACCACAATATCATTTGAAAGCTATATTTCACATATATGTGACCATGTATGAAAATAATGCACCATCTCATCTTACCGACTATTTTCTCTCGACAAACACAACAACCCACTATCTCACACCAGTATCTTTGAAATGCTAAGATAGCCATACTTTAGTACAGGGGTACCAGGGAATGTCCAGTTTGCCTCAAACTTTAGCACGGGGTGCCAGGGAATGTCTAATGCCTCACACTTTAGTACCTAATCCGCCTCGTAAATACATCACACAGTATCCAGACTCGGGTACCAGGGAGTGTCCGTAGGCCACACTTTAGCACTACCATGGGTGCCAGAGAATGTCCAAGTTGGCGTCACACACTTTAACGCTACCATGGGCGTAAGGGAGTGTCCAGTTTTGCCACCATCGCATTTTAAAGATACTCTCACCGCAATCTCAACACGTCACCAGGGAGTGTCCACAACACAATCTCAACCACACGCTCTTTTCTACACTGACTACCACACACCATGCATGTACAACTGACTCCATATATATGTCATGAAACCTTAAACAAAAGTAAAATGCTGAATTATAGGAACAACGTACGTGCGGGGATTGTTAAGTCGTAATACATCATTTCAATCGTCCACACATAACCCAATAGGTTTCTGTTTTAGTAAATTTTCCAAACAGGGCTTTAAAAGTCCATGAAACATCACCCAAATAGTTCCTTAACATAAAACAAGCAAAACCAAAAACTGTCAGAAGTCGCGCGCGCGGGCCGCTCGCGCGAGGGGTCTCTCGCGCAACATACCCATTTTTTGTTTACTTTATAAAACTTTCCAAACTACCAGAACACAGGCAGATCGCGCGCGCGGGTCGCTCGCGTGGTCCGCTTGCGCGATCTGCCTATTTTTTTAATTTTATTTATAAACTCTTCTTACTGTCAAAATACACACACCTCGCTTGCGCAAGTGGTCTCTCGCGCGACCCTCGCTTGTGCAATCGTGCGCTCGAGTTTGTGCAGTAACTTCATCTTCTTCGCAGAATTTCCTCTATTTTAGAATTTCAGGGTCTTTTTTACCCATTTTGCAATTCTGAAGTAAATAGGACATGTAATATATGAATCTCCTCGGTTTCTCCCAAGGATTAAGAATCTATGATCAATTTTACTTGAATCGATCTGTAGCTCTCGGATTTTACGAAAAACCGAGAGTTGACGGAAATTTCGTTTTTAATATACGTCACAATGGAAAAGAATTAGGCTCTAATATTACAACTGTACACTCTACAAACTATAATCTTTCAAAATCATCTTCAAAAATGAATTTTGGTTATGTTTGAAAAATCACCCTTTTCAAGTTTCAAGCTTTCATGAAAATCAACAATGGTGATCAACATATACATTCATACAAACAGAAATTGAGCATGAATTACACTTAGACTCAGTTTAAAATACTCACTGAGATTAAGAGATAAGAGATTGTTGAGAGAGAATTAAGAATATAAAATCCAAACTCCAAGCTTGATTATGGAGATTGAGTTCTTCTCGCTCTAAAATCTGTATAAATTCTCAAGCTCTCATCTATCTCTAGAACTCTCAGTTGAAAGGATGCAGAATGTATGTGTGTGTATGAGTGAATGTGAGTTATATAGATGATCAATTGTAGGAACTTGGCCACCAAGAAAAACCTTCTATACACCACAATTCTCAGCTTCTTGATACAAAAGGAATATACATCCGTATTAGTTAAATCAACTCTCAGATTAGCCAAGGGTCAAGTGTAGGTGTATAGGGGGCAAGTTGAGTTGTTTGGGAACTCAGCTTATGGGCACAAACCAAATACACCCCATATAAGCATAACCAAACAAGGCTCTAATAAGTTGCCTAAGAATCACTTGAGGTGTTTGGCAAATTAGCTTATGGTACTAAATTAACACACACACAAAATACATTCCCAAACAGGGCATGATCAGTCATTACTTGCCATAAATGGAAAAGCAAGTGTCATGTCATGATTGATGGAGTATCCCATATTGTGGGAGATCATCGAAGCGCGGACAGTTTTGAACATAAACTGGTATTTTTGCGACGCGGTGATCCCCACAAAAATACTGAAAATTCATTTTAATATCAGAAATAGTTTTCTGGTTTTATAAAAATACTGTTTGAGTCAAAAGAAATTATTTCCACCATTTTGAAATACAGTTTTGAAATTCAACACAGGTATTACTAATTTTGTAAAATCGCAGTTTGACCCCAAAAGAATTTCAATGTACAACAAAATAGGCCATAAGGTTATAAAACATGACCATTGAAATAAAATGAACCAGATAATACAAATTGGATTAAATATGGAAATGAAAATGCAGATAAGTAAATGAAAATGCAGGTTGTTACATTGCCTCTCGAGGCTCTACAATGCAAACTACTTAGAACAATTGTTTGCCTCTTGAGGCTCTATTATGCCCAATACTAGAACAGTAGTTTGCCTCTCGAGGCTCTACTATGCAAAGCACTTAGAATAGTAGTTTGCCTCTTTAGGCTCTACTATGCAAAGTTCGTGCATGGATATTGCAAATGCTCGTGATGTTCGCCTATAATTACGGCTCATCACTACGTATTCTAGGCATAGTTCACCTTAAGTGGCTCTATGGACCCTTTATTGTTTCCACCTAGCTTGCGTGAAGAGCTACGCACTGAGTTGTCGCAAAGCCCTCAAGCTAAGGTACCCTGCATCGCTATTGCAAATGCTCGTGATGCTCGCTTGTAATTACTGCTCATCACTGTATATTCTAGGCATAGTTCGCCTTAAGTGGATCTATGGACCCTTTCTTGTCTCCACCGAGCACGTGCGAAGAGCTACGCACGAAGGTATCGAGTTGTCCGAGAATAAGACTCCTCACTATTGTATCATCCGAGAATAGGACACCTCACTATTGTATCTTCGAGAATAGGACACCCCAAAAGAGCATCGTCCGAGAATAGGACACCTTTCATGAATCTGGGATCTTAGTTGCGCCGTAAACTGCAACTTAGATCCAAACCCCGAGTATGTGGCATGTCAGCAGTAGTTTGAGTCTCATATCATTCATTATATTTTACTTGAATTATTGCTTGCATGTGGTGTGCTCATTGAAGATAGCACTATAACACCCGCTCCAGCGGGCAAGATTTAATTGCATGTAGCATGCATATTAATATTTTGTTAATGATGTGATTACTTGTGCTAGGTGAGTTTTGACTCACTAAGATGTTTGAGGTGTCCAGTTTGGAACCCAGAGATAGGCCAAAGTGGCAGTCCTAATTTGGGACAGTTATGAGGGGTCCCCGTGTGATAGGACAGATATGAATAGTAATTCTCACGTGCTTATATGTTTATTAAGGCATATGTGAATTTATTATTATGTGGCGGTATTGACATATTAATTGTTAGGGATACCTTTGTGAAGGCTAATTGAACATGTTGCATAATTAGTTGGTTGACTAGCAACTTCATAAATTATATGGGACCACTTATGGGACCCATACGTGACATAGACAAACACTCATTTAAGTTTGAGATAGTTTTAATAAGTTTCATAAACTGATAGGGGTATAATTATAAAACTAGTGAAATGTGGGGGAGGTTATAATAGAATTACAAAACAAGATTTATAAGGTGATGACACCTAACTTCATGACTCATCAATGAGAGTCATCATCTCCCTTAGGCAAAACAATTAGAATTTATAGAGGAGGAAATTCACGAAAATTGATGCCAAACGGCACGCCGTTTGACATTAACTTTCAAAACGGACTACATATTCGGACTCTTGGAGGTGAGCCTAATGCAGTGGTACAAATCTTATTGCATTTTTTTAGACAATTTTTCTGTGCGCTATTTGGGGGTTTAGCTCATAATCTATCATTTTTGGTATATGATTATACTTGGGAATCACTAGGCTCTCAATTCTGCATTTAGGAGCGGAATCCTTGAGGTGAGTGACAATAATTGTGAAATATGGATGATTAGATATTTAAGATTATCTTTGTAATGAAATGCATATCTATTTGTATTAATTAGCATGTTTAATTGTTAGTGGGCAAACCCATGTGGTTAATAAGACCTATATAATTTGCGAATTGCTCGGTATAATGACTATGTGAGCTTGTTGAGTTGTCAATGTGGGTCAAAGGGGAACTTATACTTGACATAAAAAATGTGACTAGGTGCCTTAATGGCCATGAGGTCGCACGTCTGACAAAAAGAGGCACGGGTCTCGGTTAGCCGCGCGGACTAATGTAGTAGTCGCGGGCTAACGTGAAAGGGTGGCTGGTACTTGCGTTCCCGGAGACCATAGTTATGTGCAAAAGATGAGATTGAGCATATTGTTATTCATATTTATAATTGTTGTCATTCACCAGCATATAGCTGATATAGTGTAGTGGTTATTGTATAACCATTGTAGGTGTTAATGGCAAGGCATTGAAGGAATAAGGAAATGACGATGGTGAATCTACGCGGGGTTTTGGGTTCGGTTAGGAGCATTGTTGGTAGTTTTATGTTTTGATTTAGAAACTTGTAATATGTTTGTTATGGTATTAAACTTGGGTTTATGTTACTATCTCAATCCTTAGTTCATACCTTGTAAATTAATAGCTTAGCTTCAAGCTTTGGTGGTACTAGTTGTGTAGTGAGTATACTAACTTGATTTTCTTAGATCATGTAACATATAGCTTATGTTTAGTTTGTTAAATTTAGGTATGTGGGACTCTTTCTATCTTGCTTGGGTTGGTTTGGTGCGACGAACTCGGGAGTCATACTCCACAAGTTTAAAATGAATGGATTCTTGTTAGATCTTCCTTAAATTTGTTTTAATGATTGGCATGAACTCTTGGAGCCCAAGAGATTGATTCATTAGTGATTTTACATCTTTTGGAAGTTTACTTGATATTTCAAAATGTCTACAAGTGTGGAAAATCAAGGGTGGTTGTTTGATCTCTAGGCAAAATTCTGCAGCAAAGAAGGATTCTGCGCAGGGGTCAGTCGACCGGTTGAGTGGGGCAGTTCGACCGGTCAAAATACCCCCTGCATGACTTTAGGTTTCACCACTTCGGGTGTTTTGTTTTACTTCTAATTTAGTATGAGGGTACCTATGGGACCCCTTTGAACTACAAAAGCGTTACTTATGGAAAAGAGCTTTGTTAGGGTGTGTTTGGAAATGTGTTTATAAAAACCTCTTGAAAATGTTTAAAGATGTTGAGTTCATGAGTCAAAATTTTTGTTAAGGTGTTTTATGGAACTCTAATGACATGGGGACGTACCTTGGGGGCATGTCACGTGTCCTAGAATCGTATGTACGGTTCCAAGGCGTGACAGACCCGACACAAGAGCTACGTTGACAAATGCCGTAAAGACTTGGAGTTTGCGGTTAGAGATCACGTACTACATAAAGTTTCACCAGTTCAAGGTATCGTAAGATTCGGTCAGAAGAGAGGTAAGCTAGCGCCGTGATTTATCGGACCGTTCAAAATCCTGGAGTGCATTGGAAAGGTCACCTACAGACTTACATTGGCACCGAAGATGTCAAGAGTGCACAATGTGTTCCACATCAGTATGGTGAGAAATTTTTTCCACAACCCAACGCACGAGATCAACTTTGAGGATATTGAAGTCAACGACAACGTAACGTTCAACGAAGGACCGTTGTAGATCTTGATCGAGTAATCAAGAAACTCATAAACAAGGAGATACCATTGGTGAAGATCCAGTGGAAACATCACGACGAAGCAGAGGTATCATGGGAGCTAGAGTGAGAGATGCGGGAGAAGTTTATTTTACCCCTACTTATTTCAGATTTCGGGGACAAAATCTTTTGAAAAGTGGTAGATGATGTAATACCTTGTATTTTCATATGTATATCAATAATATGAGATTCAGCATGTTTGCCTTATTTTGTTTCTATAAAGCCTTTCCCAATCAATTAGACTCATGTCAATTGATTAATCTTATGTCCTTCACAATCGATTGAACCCATTTCAATCGATTGAACCCCTACCGACATGAATCAATTGATTGAACCCATCTTGTTTATTGATCATTTGCCGACCTGTTCTCAATTGATTGTACCCATGTTAATCGATTGAACGGGGTTAGAACTTAATCTCTAAGTTTTCATAAGGAATTAACACCTGCCCCTCTCCCTCTCTCTCTATATATACATCATATTTCGTGTATATGTGGTTGTTTTGGCTAAGAGGGTATAGGAGAGAGTAGAGATATTGGTTATATATATACTCTCACATATATACATACATATGCACCACACATATATACACACACTCTGGGAGAGATAGAAGGAGCAGAAGAAGGAGAAAAAGAAGAAAAACACATGGAGAAGAAGAGAGAGAGAGAGAGAGAGAGAGAGAGAGAGAGAGAGACTCCATTGGAGGGCAACTCCAAAAGCACACCCAAATACCCCCTTGTTCATTTAGTGAGTCCAAAACTCACTCAGTAGCTTAGGTACAGAGTTTTTAGAGGTTTGAATGTAAAGAAATGAACATAAATAGCATTCCAGAATTTCAGGGCGTCTCTGCCCAATTGTGGGACAAGATGACATTCTCAATTGATTGGAACCTTATTGAACTTTTCCAATCGATTGAACTTTAATTCAATCAATTGGATGGGACCCAATCGATTGAAAGTAGTTTCAATCGATTGACATCATTTTCCCCAATCGATTGAACCCTTGACTCAATCGATTGGTACTTACATAATACTCATATCCCTTGTTGTTTATGATATGAACTATTTAGCTGGTTAAATACCGATTCATACTTTCGATATGTAATACTGTTGATTAAAGAGATAATGAGACACTGTAATGATATAACGTTTCATAACGTTAGATAATGTAGTAGTCGTGAACCGTTTACGTCATCACTTTATTCAATGAAGTCACATTGTACTAATTGCAATCACTTGACCTGTCAAGAGCTCGTACACATGAGGACACAATGATTACTCTCTCTGTCACCTCTAAGGACTCACTGGTTACTCCCCCCTCCATCAAGGATTCATCACGAAGAAAAATTTCTATGTCCATGGCTGTAGCCACCTTCACCACTTGGTTGGGCCCAAGCCCACAGTTGAGTCGAAACTCTACACTCTTTCTTACTTGAGTTTTCTCTGAAGGACCTTGACTCTCTTCAAGATACTTTTATTCTTCACCATAGCCTCCTATTTGTATAGAATACCTTGCTAAATCCTAGTAGGAGTAAGATTACCCACACGGAAATACTTCTCTACCAAGAAACCTCCCTCGCAAGTCCCATACAATTAGGAAACCTTTCACCTTTGGAAACTATCCCAATCTGTTCCCACAATCAAATTAGAAAACGCAATCCTAGCACATAAATATCGAGTCTGCTAGAGCGATGCTTCGAGCGGGTGAGGTTCCAAACTCCAAATTCGCACAACCTTGCTCGAGTGGCTCAGTCAATCAACTTTCTAGTCATGAAAAATTCAAGCTCAATTCCAACAAAAATGAATTGAAAAAAAAGTGAAAATCAATGAAAATGAATCCAAATTTTCTCATAAACAAATAACTATGGAGAATTGAGAATCAAACCTCAAGGAATCCTATGACACATTGAAAGTTTCATGAACTTCAAGAGAAAGAGCGAACGAGGATAGCATTAGGGAGAGAGGTAAACTTAACCAAAATCAATAAATTAGTGATCAAAGGCAACATTTTCGAGTCTTGACACGTGTTTTCACACTAAAGTCCGAAAGGTGCTACTCCGGGCGTATTTTGGCCTTTTTTGGGCTTTAAAATTGGTGAGATAGAGCTATGAAGCTTTCCAAAGAGCGTGTTTCTTCATCGAGGATCGAGCAATATCATCATTGTTTATAGAGGTAATAACCTCCTAATTTCAACAGTCTTTGTCAAAATTGTGGTGTGTAGGAATCCCTAACTTCATTTGTTATTGAAGTTGCAAGCTCTACTTCTTCTCGATTTTTTTACCTTTATTTTTATATTCATCCTCTCAGAAGTTGATATTTCTCCTAATATTTTTAGTTTGAGAGGACACAGTATTGACCTATTAGAGTTTGAAAAACTTCTAAATCACAATCTTAATTACTCTCTATTCATACGTGTTACATTAAATACACCTCTAGTACAATTATTTAATGTAACAGATGGGTATAGAGAATAAAGTATGTGAGTGTAGATAAAATTTTCATTAACATGTAGTGGCAAACTCTTTCTATTTATTTGTGTTCATAACTTAATTTGTTTACTTTTTTTTTTTTTTAATTTTTATTTTGGGAAATGACTTAACAGTTTTTAATGATGTGAATTTTCATGTTTTTCTTTGACTTATATTTGATTGTGTAATCCGAGAATTCCTTTTTAAAACGGCCTTAAGTAATTAAGTTTAAATCAACTTGTTACATCCTTAGTTGAACTCAACCTATTTGGTGGTGTTGGTTTTTTTTTTTGTTTGTTTGTTTTTTTTTTTTTTTTTTTAAGATTGATCTTTTGTTTTTTCTTTCCAAAATATAAGTAATCTTAGATACTTCATTATTTTTAAGAAAGTCAAGTTTTTGATTTGTTATTTATTTTCATGTAGATGTATCAACTTTTTTTTTTTTTTTTTTTCAGTGTGATTATTTTATTAGTTCTTTTTTTTTTTAGAAATTTCCCCAAGTTTATTTTATAATTTTTTTTTGCTAGGCCTCACAGGCACACTCACACACACTCACACATAAGTGGAACCGAACGCAGAGCAGGGCACGACGAGGAAGAAGCCAAAGACCCACTATTACATAAACCCTCATGCCTATCATGCAAGAATCTCCCCGTAGGGAGATTCGAACCCCCCACCTAGCAGTTATGTTCGTAGTGGATCTAGTGCTAAAACTTTGAGGCCTCGTTTGTTGCCGGATAGGATAAATGTGTATAGTATAAAGTGTTGTTAACTTATCCTGTGATAACTAACCATAAGATAAAACAGTGCAATATTATTTTTATACTGTGTTTGGTTCGTGCCAGAATATACTGGGGATAAAATGCAATTAGCTCAATACTGTGTTTGGATGACCATGGTATAAGCCTGGATTAATCTGTAACTTTCTATAAGGCCCCTTTTGCTAAAAAAATTACCAAATTACCATGAATATACTAAAACGCCTTCATAATAAAGCAATTTTTTTACAACATTTACTACAAAATACATATGTTCCACACTTTTTTAAGCAAAAAAAAAAAACCTAGAAAATAAATAATCACAATGTCAATAATATGTCCTAACATACACCCCTGATTACACCCCTGATAACCAATGTCAATAATCACAATGTCAATAATATGTCAATAATATGTCCTAACATACACCCCTGATTACCAAAAATAAAAAATAAAAAAATAATGTCCTAACATAGCATATTTTTACGAACTAGTTCAAAACAACATAACTACTTCAAGAAGTTCACATCTTATAACTATTTAATTAACTTCTGAACAACAATAGCAAATAAAAAGCCAAATATGAAATGCATCAATGGTGCTTGTTGTGGAGGATGAACCATATGTGGTAACGGTGGTGGTGGAGGTGGGTCAACCATACATACTGGGACGTACAATATTGTCAACTTCATTTGGGTATGTTGCACTCTTATAATTGAAGTATGCTTTCTCAGCCTCTGGTAAAGACGGGTATTTTCTGAACATAGACTCTGAATATCTGTTAACTTGGGCATTACATGATCCCAAATCGTATAAATACCCAGATTTATCCCTTAAAAAACTATATACCACCATTTTGTTTGCTACCCATCTGTTATGAACAACACCACAAAAATGATAATTACACAACCATAATCATCGTTATAATAAAATTTAATGTTCCAGCAAAAAACATTATTTTAACATCAACCAAAACATAATTTTAAGATCAACTCAAACATATTTCTATCAACACAAATGTAGGAGCTTCATAAACTTCAACACTTAGGCAGTAAAGAAACTATAAAAATGGATTCTTCCGTATCTAACCTTGTAGGACAAATAAAATTTAGTTGTATCAAAGTAAAGTGATATCAATGTCAACAAAGTAACCAACCATCTCTCTCCAAACACTTTTTTTTTCCTTTCCTAGCCCCATTTAGTTTCAGTAGCCAAGTATCAGCATTATGGTGTCAAACACTTTTTTTCAAACAACCAAACATAACCCAAAACAAAATAAAGATAAATCTATCAGAAAGGGTTTTTTTTTAACCAGAAAAAGAGGAGAAAAATTTTCAAACCACCAAACAAAACCCAAAACTATTTTTTGCAAGCTACAAATAACTCTCTATCTACAATCACTTTCTCATAAAAAAAATGCAAAGGTAAAACTCTCTGTCTAAAATCAATTAGTCTAAAAATACAGAAAAAAATAGATCTAGCACAATATTAAAGTAAGAGAACATAGATCTATGATTTTTGTCAAGCATTTCAGCAAATCCTAGATTATGAAAGCTAATAAGTTTCAAAAAATTGTCACGAGGATAACCCATAACCTTTGCAGATTTGCCATTCTAGTAACAAAAAGTTCAGAAATTGAAAAAAAAAAAAAGAAAAAAATGAACTTGCGGCGCACTTGTTCCTGCGTCTGTTGGAGAGAGAGAGAGAGAGAGATCATTGGCCTTGTCTCCGACGTCACCTGCTCCGGCGTCTGTGTATGCTCTGACTTCTCCTCTATTGCAAGCCTCAATCGCTCACTTCGCCTCTCTCGTTTGTTCACATGAGACAATTTTGAAGTAATTTGAAGAAATAGAATAAGTAGTTGGTATATATCTACTATCTTATAAAAACACAAACCCCATTTGCAAGCTCGATTTTCAAAGTGCTCGAATTTTTCCTATTTCCCAAATTGCCCTCCAACATTGCGGCTGCTTTGAACATTGCAAATTGCGGCTGTTTTAATTGGTTTCAAGTGATGATATGCAGTAGAAATTACATATAGGTTAATAAAAGAGTTTAAATGATGACACACACCCCATGTTAAAGCTCGATTGTCAAACACAATAAAATCACAGCACCTCAATGCCTCAATTGCCAAAGCTGCTCGAATCTTTAATATTACCCAAATTACCTATATGGGTCAATTTTATTTCTTTACGAATTTGTCTAAATTTCCAAACTGCCCTTTGCAACCATAATTACAATTGATTTCAAAGAGGGTCAACAAAAATGACTACTTACATAGGCCTTTGCAACCATAATTACAATTGGCTTCAAAAAAAGTTAACAAAAATGGCTATTACAGGTCAATTTTTGTAAGAAAAAACTCACTTTTGCAACCATAATTACAATTGACTTGAAAAAGGGTCAACAAAAATGCCTACTTACATAATATTTTTTTAATGGTTAATTGGGCACAAACACTCCATAAATGAACTTCACTAATCAAATTCTCTAATATTAGGTGATGCTCGAATCTTTAATATTACCCAAATTACCCATGCTTTACTATTACCCAAATTACCCCTGCTATATATCACTTGTATATATACTTCTATATATATATATATACACACATGTGCGTATCTATCAAATTTTCCCAAATTCCCAAATTATCCTTTACAACCATAATTATAATTGGCTTCAAAAAGAGTCAGCAAAAATAGTTAATTATATAATATTTACATATAGGTCAATTTATTTCTTTACGAATTTGTCTAAATTTCCAAACTGCTCTTTGCAACCATAATTACAATTGATTTCAAAGAGGGTCAACAAAAATGACTACTTAGATAGGCCTTTGCAACCATAATTACAATTGGCTTCAAAAAGAGTTAACAAAAATGGCTATTTCAGGTCAATTTTTGTAAGAAAAAACTCACTTTTGCAACCATAATTACAATTGACTTGAAAAAGGGTCAACAAAAATGCCTACTTACATAATATTTTTTTAATGGTTAATTGGGCACAAACACTCCATAAATGAACTCCACTAATCAAATTCTCTAATATTAGGTGCTGCTCGAATCTTTAATATTACCCAAATTACCCCTGCTTTACTATTACCCAAATTACCCTTTGCAACCATAATTACAATTGATTTTAAAAAGGGTGAACAAAAATGACTACTTACATAGGCCTTTGCAACCATAATTACAATTGGCTTAAAAAAGAGTTAACAAAAATGGCTACTACAGGTCAATTTTTGTAAGAAAAAACTCATTTTTGCAACCATAATTACAATTGACTTGAAAAATGGTCAACAAAAATGGCTACTTACATAATATTTTTTTAATGGTTAATTAGGCACAAACACTCCATAAATGAACTTCACTAATCAAATTCTCTAATATTAGGAGCTGCTCGAATCTTTAATATTACCCAAATTATCCATGTTATACTATTACCCAAATTACCCCTGCTATATATCACTTGTATATATATTTCTATATATATATACACACATGTGCGTATCTATCAAATTTTCCCAAATTCCCAAATTGTCCTTTACAACCATAAATATAATTGGCTTCAAAAAGAGTCAGCAAAAATAGTTAATTATATAATATTTACATATAGGTCAATTTATTTCTTTACGAATTTGTCTAAATTTCCAAACTGCTCTTTGCAACCATAATTACAATTGATTTCAAAAAGTGTCAACAAAAATGATTACTTACATAGCCCTTTGCAACCATAATTACAATTGGCTTAAAAAAGAGTTAACAAAAATGGCTACTACAGGTCAATTTTTGTAAGAAAAAACTAACTTTTGCAACCATAATTACAATTGACTTGAAAAATGGTCAACAAAAATGGCTACTTACATAATATTTTTTTCATGGTTAATTGGGCACAAACACTCCATAAATCAACTACACTAATCAAATTCTCTAATATTAGGTGTTATCCTATTTTTAAGAGAAAAACTCGTACATTTGACGGGCACGTGCAAAACACGTGCTACCCCACTAGTATATATATACTGGTTCGAGCCCTGCGCGTTGCGTAGGAAATTTAATTATTTCGTTTCGTGTGGTTAAGTGATTGTTAAAATTATATAATAAGATGTTAAAACAGTTAAATAGGAAATTAATGTAACTATTTAATCTAAAACTCTTCTTACGAAAGAAATTGATAATTCTGACTATCTTATAAATGAGTAGTAAATGTACTTAATAAAGCGCCACTAAAAATATATGACACAAGTAGGATATTTCCTCTAAAAAAGGGCATGAATGTGTTTGTAGGCCTTAATTGATATTCGAATACAATCTATAAATCATGAATTTGAGGGAAGAAATTGACCAAAATGTAAATATTAGTGATCACTTCATAATAGATACTAAAATAGCCACTTTATTTGACATTTTAGATATACCAGAACTTAAATTTTAGAGATGAAGTTGACCAAAATGTGAAATTAGTGACCAATTCCTAAAATAGCAACTAAAATAGCCACTTTTTAAAACTTTTTTAAAGTGAATAATATATATCCCAAAACTTGTTGTCCTAAATGCCATTACACATATTACAATATATGAATCATAAATTTGAGAGAAGAAGTTGAGCAAATTGTAAATATTAGTGACCAATTCCTAAACAACCACTAAAATAGCCTCTCTTTTTTTTTTTTTAACTTTTTATGAAGTGAATAATAATAGCCCAAAATTTATTGACCCAAATGTAATTAGACACAAATTGTTGATTGAAACCTCATTTGAGAGAAGAAGTTGACCAAATTGTAAATATTAGTGACCATTTCCTAAATAGCCACCAAAATAGCCACTTTTGTTGACTTTTTTTTTAAGTCAATAATAAATATCCCAAAAATTGTTGATCCAAATGTAATTAGACACAAGATTGTTAATTAAAATCTCATTATTATATTAAATAAAATTTCAAAAACTGACTTGAATGTAATTATTTGTCCAAAATGACAGATTTAGCCTCACACAAATCAATATATCCTTACAATGTATATATAGATATATGAGTAATTATGATGTAGTGAAGGGCAAAATAAGAAGTTCATATTTTTTGACGTGTTTGTTTCTTCGTTTTTATAGTATAATAGATATATATATATATATATATATGCCAGGGGTAGAATGATCAATTTATCCCACAATCCCACTATCACTAATCCCCGCGTTTCTTAACATGGCTCGTATACCTCTTCTTAAGTGGCACTAATGTTAACCACACCACACAATATCTTTGATTAAATAGTAATACTAAGGGCCCAACCAAATACAGTATAAATCTGGATTAGACTAAAATAGTCCAATCGCCCAATCAATCCGGCAAACAAACGAGTGAGGGCTTAAATTATCAAAGTAAAGTCTAAGAGTGGTCAAAACATAAATATATAGAACCGCATAAAGACAAACTCATGTGTTCATTTGAAAATAAGATATAGGTTTCGAGGTGCACGAACGTGGTGTCTGATCTCTTCTTATCTCTCTAAAAAAACCAGCCGCCCCTACACTTTCTCTCTCTCTCTCTCTGACTCAGCCGCCTCTTGCTCTCTTTTCTCTCTCTCTTTCCATGGATCTGCCGCCCCTTCCCAACTCTCTCTTCTTTCTCTTTCATCTCTTCATCACATAGATGATATATGGTAGATTATTGGCCCAGAAATACACGGCCATGGCTAATGGAAGAACTGGTTTTGGAAGGTAATTTTTCGTTCCCTTGTTCCTAGTATTTTATTTTTCTTTCAATTTTTGGTTTTGTAAATGGCATTTGGTTAGATCTGCTAATTCTTTGTCTTTTCCCTTGAACATTAAATCAAAGAAATAATAATAAATTTTTTTTTTCTTCCAAAGACAAACTTTTTTAGTTAAAAATATTGTTAATTTTTGGAATATGATGTGTAATCTTATTTGAAGATAGAATAGATCTACTAGTTCTTTATCTTTCCCCCAACACGGAAAAACCAGATCTTGAATGATTGTTTCAATTTCTAGTTACTATAACTCTGTTCTGTTTGGGCCTTGGAAGGAATGGATGTTTCTTTTGTCAATTGTTTCATAAAAAACAAATTTTTTTTTTTTTAATTTTTTTTAATTTTGGTCTAAATAATTTTATTTATTTTTGGCTCTGCAATGGGTATAACAATATCATGAATAATGGTCTAGATATTTTTGGATCTGTATTGGGTATAACAATGTCTTGAATTCCATTTCTTTTTGAAAAAAAAACTTTAACATCTGATTTCCTTAGGAGTCTTGGACACACCCCTCTAAAAATGTGGGCCTAAGATTGTTACAGAACAAGAAATGATATTTGTGTTGCTTGGCCCTTCAAACCTATTTGCTTATTGCAACAACTAGTTCATGTTCATTTCTACGAATAGTGATACGCTTCCCAAATTTTGAATCCCAAATCGGTTCCCAAATGCCTTTTGGATTCAAAATTTGGGAAGCATAGCATTACTCAATTTCTACCCTGTGTTTATCTTATGTTTATTATTACCAATTGTCTCATTTCTGGCTGGTGGATAGATAATAACCTCGTTTATTGACATATATTGTACTACTGATTTATCCAATTAGGACCTCTCAAATCTCTCGAGTTTGTTCAACTTTTTATCAGCTTTCGTTAGATGGTTAAAAGCATGAAAGAATTGTTATTCGGTTTCCCAACATTCCTCTGATTTGTCCATGAATTTTTTGGATCACCATTTTAGTAACAGAGCTGTCAAATGGGTGGGCCACATGACATTCGACCCGTTAGATAGATATTGTCCATGTATTTTACTATTTTTAGGGGAAAAGGGAATGGAAGTAGGTAGGGAGGTTCGCTTAAGTGCTTTTAATCAAGGTCATACGACCCCCGTTAGATACTGTTTTTTCCAGCTGGGCAGTCTTCTCTCCGTCCTCTCAACCATGGGGTTCCATATGATATGGCTTTTCGAATTAGCCGTCAGAGGAAGTCCAAGACAAGAGGTAGTAGGGAAGCTGCCTACCTTACATCCTAAAATATCCGCTACGGCAAGTTCACTCTTCGTTGCATTAACTTTGAGTCCTGAAACCGCCTGAAAACTGAGCAAATACAATTCAGATAAACCATTTGTTTCTACTCGGTACCAAAAAACACAATACTATCATCAGCAAAGTGAAGTGATCCTCCGTAACAAGTCTCTGCCGACAATGTCCGACTTTGGAACCCTTTGATGAAACGTCTATCCACCGCTCTGTTCATGAGCCTTTTGAACCCTTCCATCACCATGATAAACAAGAAAGGGGATAGAGGATCACCTTGTCTCAGGCCCCTTGAACTATCAAAGAAGTCAGTGCCTATCAAAGTAGTCAGTAGGGCATCCATTGAACACAGTCGACTACTCCACTGATGATATACACCATGTAATTCAGCGTAGCCATAGCTCCCCAAGACCCATTCTTGTAATGTAGAAAAGAAACTCCCAATTCGTGTGATCATAAGCCTTCTCTATATCCAACTTGCAAACCAAATCCAGTATCTCATTCGCAATTAACACCGCGTCAAGAATCTTCCTATTCCCCACAAAGGCATTCTGAGCTCCACGAATAATAGACCCCATAACTCTCCATAATCTCAAAGCACGAATTAGATAACAGTTTGTAAAAGGCACCAACCAAACTTGTTGGTCTAAAATCATTTAGATCAACAGCCCTCCCTTTTTTGGGAATAAGAATCACGAAGGTGGAATTCAGACTCCTTTCAAACTTGGACCTCCGGTAGAAGAACTACAAGGCAGCCATCATATCACTCCTAACAAAAGCCCAACAATTCTGGAAAAAGGACATTGTCAACCCATCTGGACTTGGGGCCTTATCTTTCCATTGCAACTAGATAATAATCTCCTCCTCCCCAAATGGTCTCTCTGGCCAAGAAATGTCATCAGTCGTAAACTACTGAAGTCCAAACCATCTAGCGTAGGCCTCCACGGCTCTGCTTCAGTGTATAACTTTTTGTAGTAATTGACTGCAGCCTCCTTCATACCATCATCGTCCTTCAAGTTGAACCTGTCCTGCACTAACCTGTCAATGTAGTTACTCCTCCTAGGAGCATTCGCTGGTCTATGAAAAAACTTTGTATTCCTGTCCCCCTCTTTTAACCAATTAATCCTGGATTTTTGTCTCCAACTTGTTTCCTCCATATCAAAAACTCTCTAACTGCAATCTTCCAGATTCTCATCTCACCTTATCCTCCACACTCAGTCCCCTTCCTGCTTCATAGCCAAGGCCTTAATATCCTCCATCAGTTTCCTTTTCCTCCAAATCAACGATCCAAAGATTTCTTTGTTCCAAGATTTCATGTCCCTTCTCAAATTTGCCAACTTTTTTAGCCAGGACAAAGCTTGGATTCCACTCCACCTCATAAGAATCCCACAAATCCTCAACCATACTCACAAAACAATTTACTTTGAGCCACATATTCTCAAACAGAAATGGACTTTTCCCCCTAGACTAACCACCACTATCCAAAAGAATAGGCATGTGATTGGACGACACCCTTGGTAGAGCCTGTTGAGATACATCTGAGAACCTTTCCTCCCAACTCCTGGAGACAACTAACCAATCAAGTGTTGATAGCGTCGGATTTTCCCTACCACTCGATCAAGTAAAATTGGAGCCAAAACAAAGGAAGATCCACCAAGCATCATGGAATCTGAGAAATCCTCCATGTAAGAGGTGGACCTCACACCCGTAGATCTTTCGAAAGGGAATCTGACCACGTTGAAATCTCCACCTGAACACCATAGGTCATCCCCTCTCGACCTCGCAAAATTCAGCTCATTCCATAGCATGGTCCTCTCACCATCAATAACTGGGCCATAAATACCTGAAAAAAAATCCAAACATGCTCCTCTTCTCTCATTGTGAATTTAACAGATGCTGGAAAAACTGCACTGATCACCATTCTTCAGCACTCTGTTGTCCCACAAAATCAGAATGCCACCAGCGGTGTGCCTTGAACCCCTAGCATTCCCATTCTACATATCTCTTTTCTTTTTGTTTTTTTGAAAGCCCCATTCTACAAATCTGAGAAGATCCTCACCATCTTTTCTAGATGTGCATGTTCACATACATCTAAGAGCAAATTTGGATTGAAGATCTAAGTCGATGACGATGACCAGCCAACGAAAACACTAATATTAACAAGAATCAATTTTCATATGCCCAATCTAATCATCCATCCATTCAACTATTCAAATCAACAATACACCAATCCAAACAAACCAAACCACTAACAATGCTACACTACTATCAAACTGACTACCAAGTACCAACCAACCAATAATTCCAAATAGAAACTCTATACACAATGTCAAAAGAAAACAAAAATGTATGAACACATCACAGCTTCCACTACATTCCAAACCTGAAATTCTATCAACTACTGGAGTAATACTGGTTTGCCTCTTTTTGCTTCCTTTCGGCCTTTAGTGCCAGAGTCTGCTTCTTCTTATTCCTTCGCTCATAGTGGCGCACCCTGGAAAAAAAATCACAAGATAAAGGTGGCGTTTGACAACCTTTCGGTTTTCAGTTTTGGTTTTTGTGAAAACTGAAAACCAGTTTTTATTTCGTTTGATAAAAATGACACAAAAGCAATGTTTGGTTAAGTTATGTTGATTTCAAAAAAAAAAAAAAATGAAAATAAAAAACGCATTTGATAAAAGCAATGTTTGGTAAGTTATGCTGTGTGTGTGTATGTATGTGTGTATATGTGTATGTCTATGTCTTTCATTGGGAAAAATAATTCTGAGAATTGAAAATGAAGAAGAATCCAAGATGAAAAATCGAAGAAGAAGGAATTGTCGAAGAATCGAGAAGAAAGAATTCTTAGAATCGAAGAAGAATAAGAAATGAAGATGAAGAACCGATGAAGAAGAAATCAAAGGATATGAAGAATTGAAGATGAAAAACAGAAAAAGAAGAAGAAGAAGAAATCGATGAGGACTGAATCAAAGAAGAATAGGAATCAGACCTATCGGTGGGGAAGGAGATACGGATTCTGGGAAATTCGTTTGTTAGAGAATGAAAGCTGAAATTGCAAGGATGGGGCATCGAAGGCCTGATCTCATTAAAAGCTGAGACAAGCTCATTATAAAAAGCGATTTCCAGATTTTGGAAGGTTGGAAGGTAAAATTTTCCGCTTCTGTTTTTTAGGCTCTTCTCGGAAACGTTTTTAGATTCTTAAAAAAAAAATTTGAAGTTACCTAACGCTTTTTCACCTCCTTTTTTTTTGTAAAATTGAAAACCAACACAGAAAACAGGAAACAAATGTTTCATTTTTTTTTTAATGCTTACTTTGGATTTTTGGGGGAGACATCCTCCTCCCTAATGTATGGAAAAGCAGCATCAGGCTCATGCTCAGCGGCCAGGGGAATGTCTTCTTCTTCTTCCAGGGGAATGTCTTCTTCAGCATCCATATGCTCAGGCTGAATCTCGTCTTTCACATCAGCATCCAAGTGAATGTCCTCTTTGTCAGCATCCTTATTGTATTTGATTTCAGCATCTTTTTTTGAAATGCCCTAATGGTGCATCAAATGCAAACCTATAGTATCAGTTACTGGGGAAAGAAACATAGATTCTAAAAAGCGTGCAACATAGGACTTGTAATAAGATGCATGCAGTGAAAGTTAGAAGAAAAACGTAGGAAAGCAGTTCTTTATGGAAGTACATAGCATACCAGGATTTTATGGACTAAGGGTGTGTGATGAAACCTAGTCAAGTGCCAAAAATGAGAATTTGAGCCGTTAACTTTGGTTGGTGCTTTTAATAATGCACCACCGAATTGCAAAAGAAATCAAAAGCATGATGAGATACCCATCTAAAATGTACAATGTCCATTTTTATTTTTAATTATAAAAACTACGCAAAACACGTTGCTGAATACTTTTCTTAAGGGGAGACCGTGTAGACAGCATAGTGAACTCCCTGCTGATAACCCAATGAGAGCCTTAAAGACAGCATTTCAGTTTTACTAAACTAGAATTCATAATGTTACTTCCCAAAAAGTGTTTTATCAGTTTTTATCAAACAGTCCCTACGTTTAGGAAAAGGAAATACAATAAATTTGTTCATTATTTAATTATTAGTTTTATCAAACAGTCCCGACATGGAAAAACAACAAATTCAGATAATAGTGTGCATAAAATGTTTGAGACCCAATAAGAGTTGGAAATAAACTTCAGACTAACGCATTTTTTTTTAATATGTTCATGGGACCTAATGAGAGTTCGATATTTTTGTTTGTGCTTCAATCGATTTTGTACTTGCTAAGCGTGTGTCTAAACTATAACAAGCAGACTTACCTTTTCTTTTTCTTTTCATTTTTCTTTTATTATTATTATTATTATTATTATTATTATTATTATTTGTTTTTTCATAAAGAAATGCATTGTTGACAGATTTCAAGGCTTATTCATGTTGGCCCCCGAAAATTCTATGAATCCCACGTCCCCAAATATATTGGTTTACCCAAGTGTAATCCAATCTTATATATGTAATATATACATGTTGGCCCAACTGTATTTCAACATACCCAAAAATGTAAAACAAGAATCATTATGTAGTACTCATATTAGCCTAATTGTAATCTAGAACATCTTAAATATTTGACTACCAAATTCTCTCTCAACTTAATAGGTTTTAGCTCTACTTAAATTGTTTCAATATTATTCCAAGCTTTACAAATTATATTTGTAACCAGTCCTTATTACTATAAAAAATAGCGAAAGTTTGCACACGCAAAGGCACTATAAAAATAGAGAAAAAGAAAATTTTGTTTTTAGTAAAGAAATTTTCGTAACTAAAGGTGTAAAAAATCGTCGTTAAAAGTGAAATTACATTTAGCGACAATGTTGTACACTTTTAGAGACAAAAATCTCGTCACTCAAAGCTGTCACAAAATTTTGTACAGAAATAAGTATACATTGATATTTAGTTTTCGATGTTGAACAGTAACCCTAAGGAAGATGATCACCTCCCTATGGCATATATGAATATGTATAACAGAGATACGAGTAGAGGAGATGAATTGGAAGGACTACACGTATGGAATATATATATATATATATGCACACACACACACGAATTGCAAGATATAGTGCGATACGTATCGCGTGTTATCTCCCGACACTGTGTCAAGATTAGATGACGAGAAATCGGATGTATAAGCTGATACGACCGAGTTGACTCACTACTCACTCATCTTTTTGTAAACTTTCTTTGACTAGGTGAGGTATCTTGTGAGTTAACTCGGTACCTATCCTTGTACCATTTTGCTAAACCCTCCGTGTATTGAATTGTGAAGAATGAATATACAATAACAATGGACACAAGAGTTGGTCAATTAAGTTTCAGAAATTATATCAAAATCTTGGACGATTTTGTTCAATTGATTTATGAAGTAGAGAATCTGAACCAAGCTATTCTTGAACCCTTGTGTAAATCAAGAAATTGTATTTGGAAGGGGGGCCAAAATGGTGTTCTCGGCTTTGAACCATGATTGGGATGAATTGCAGAGACATGCACACAAACACACACACACACAAACACACACACACACACACATATATTATGCAGATGAAGGAGAAAAATTGAACAATCAAGAATTAGGGCAAATAATCACTGAATTAGGGCAAATTATCTCTGAATTTACAAATATAAAAAGAAAAAATAAAAATAAAAATAAAAATAAAAATAAAAAAATTGAACAAAAACGATAAAACAAATCGGCCAAGCAAACCTTCTTTCCGAAACTCTCTCCTCCCTCCTCCCTGTGTTCGTCGCTGTCGATCTCGATCTTCAATGTTACGCTGCACTTAGTCTCTAGAAAAACATTTTCTGCGTCCCTCTCGCTCGTCATTTTCCAATTCAATCTACAGAGCGCTCAATGTTCCCGCCTTTCAACCAAACTCACTCTCTCTCTCTCTCTCTAGAATAATTGGATGATGTGTGTGTTTAGCTGGGTTCGTCAACAGTGGGTTAAATTGAAGTTGGGTTAATTACAGAAACACCCCCTATGGTTAGGCTTTTTATCAATTACCCCCATATACTTTAAATTTTATCACTAATACCCCCTGTGATATGGACTAAAGTGAAATAGTCATTTTTTCCGTTAAAGTTAACGAAAAATGGGTAAAAATACGAAATTACCCCTGTTACATGCTAGTAAGAACACCCTTATATGCTTAAATGTTTATTAACGCATATGTGGTATACTATTATATTATTTTGATATTATATTTGTTATTAGAGACCATTCTGTAGTCACTTTGAGGTACATTCATGAGAGCAAATTTATTTAATTTTTTATTTAATTTTTGATCTACCCTTGGACACACACACACACCCACACCCCACACACAATCTTGGCGATATATTATTATTTAATATTTTTTATATTTTTTATCTACTTAGACACACACAATCTTGGTGATATGTTCGTTTTTTTTTAATCTACTCTTGACCACACACATAGTGAAATCCAGTGTAGTGATGTACTAAGATCTAAAAAAAAATTTATCCCCAAAATTTTGTGTGCGTGTGTGTCAAATTCGCTCTCACAAAGGTACCCTTAAGTGACCACATAATGGTCTTTAACAACAAATGTAATATCAAAATAATATAATAATGTACCATTTATGCCTAAATAAACATTTAAGCATATAAGGGTGTTATTATTAGCATGTAATAGGGGTAATTTTGTACTTTTATCAATTTTCCGTTAACTTTAACGGAAAAAGTGACTGTTTCACTTTAGTCCAAACTACAGGGGTATTAGTGATAAAATTTAAAGTACAGGGGGTATTTGATAAAAGGCCTAACCACAGGGGGTGTTTCTGTAATTAACCCATTGAAGTTTGATCCTTGTCTTTTTTTTTTTAAGCCCCCGTAGTTTCAATTGTATCAATTTGATCCTTAAAACTTTTAAGAGAGCAGTTTTGCTCACCCAAAAATTGGTTTACCATGCTCACCCAAGTATCTTATTGGCCAATGTAGTGGGATCCAGAAATCCTGAGTCGCACTGCATTGGCCAATGGGATGCTTGAGCGAGCATTGGTGAACTGTTTTTTGGATGAGCAAAAGTATTTACAACTTTTAAATAGAAATATTGTGGTCCAAATGTTCAATTTTATGAGAAAAATTGACGGAATTTACTCACATGCTATGCATCGTTACTCTTTTTAGGGGCAAAAATAGAACATCATCAATCTCTCCACTCGAGTGGATGAATTCCATCAAAATTTATGCCAAATTAGAAAATTTGGACCATATTACTTCAATTTACAAACTTCAGGACCAAATTGATGCACTTAAAACTACAAGGACTAAAATGAAACATAGACCAAACTTCAGGGGTATAAAATTATAAATCCATTAGACACATTAAAATTTTTTTTATTTATTAATTTATGAATAATTAATTCATTAATAAATTGAAGCTTTTTTTTTTCCTCTCTTTTTATAATAATATATAATATTAGAACTACACAAAATTTCACACAAAACAATTCTGCTCTTTGATTCCAGTAGCCCCCATGTGGGGGAACACACGGGTCTCATGCTGGATCCACCAAAATCAAGGGCTAGAATTGTTTAATGTGAAATTTTTTGTGAAATTTTGTGAGTCTAGCATTACTCTTCTTCCGTTTTTTTTTTTTTTGATGACTACTCTTCTTTTTTTATTACTCTTCTTTTTATTACAATTGCATCATCAAATTGAATATGGATGCTTGTTGGCGGGGACATTCACACTTTAAACAAGTTTGAAAAAGTAAACAAGAAAAATCACACGAGGCATTTTCTAAGGGTTCACATGGTAACGTTTCCTGTTTTGAGTTTTCAGTTTTTTAAAAATAAAAACCAATTTTGGTTTTTTTTTTTTTTTTTGAAAAAAAAAAAACAAAAACTTGTTGGTAACATTGTTGATTTAAAAAAAAAAAAAAAAACAAAAACAAAAACAAAAACAGGAAAAACGACTTTTTGGTGTTTTCATTTTTTACCCAAAATTTGAAAACGTTTTTAAAAAACAAAAAACAAAAACGTTACCAAACGTGTTTTCAATTTTCATTTCCTAAAAAACGAAAACAAAAACAGAAAACAGAAAACGACAACGTTACTAAACGAGCTCTAAATTAATTGTAAATAGGGATAAACATATTCATTATTTGTATGTAAGAAGAGGAGTAATGCTATTGTTTTTAAATTTGAGTCCCAACACATTCAATAACTCTAAATGAAAATCAAGTGATCACTCTATTATTAAACATGTCATAAATGATGTAACCAGTGCATTTTGAAGTTGGGAGGAATGGTGAAAGTTTAACCATGGAAACAAAGGGTCTATTTTCCCACTTTTATTAAGTTTAATGGGATTGGGGGTTCAAGAAAAAGAAGGGGGACGGGGGAAGGGGAGGGGAAGGAAAGGAAGAAGGGAAGCAGTCTTTAATGATTTTTCTATTATGCCTAGTATAGAAATGCAAAAGGCAAAACTTGAAAAAGCATAAAATACTTTTCTTCCCTTCTTTCCTCCCACTCGTGTGATGAGGGATATAGTGACCTGTAGGAATAAGACTTCCCCTTTTCCTATCTCTCCTCCCAAACAATGAAAGGCCGGCGGCCTATCTATCCTCTTTCCTTTCACATTCCTTCCTCCTACCCCTCCAAACAAAAAAAAAAAAAAAAAAAAAAAAAAAAATAATAATAATAATAATAATTGGGTATCCAAATGTCACTTTTCACAAATTTCACCTTATCCGACCAAAATAGCACACGCAAGTGAGCAAGTGATAATATGTGTTATTGTATACTATAAAAACAATGTACTCACTACTCGAGCTAGGTAGCTAATCCCTAAACATCAAATACTATATATTAATTGAGATTAAATACTAGATGGTTGATCCGTAAAACTACCATTTTACAGCAACTAATTAGGTTTTGTCATGTCATCCTGCTGAGGTAAAAGTAAAACGAATGAAGCTATGCTCCATACAACCAATACACATCACCATTTTCTCTTTATGGGGTATGTTCCTTTTCGTATTCCCATTGTCGGTCAGACTCATCAACAATTAAACCCCCTCCATAAAACTCTAGAGTTTAGATTTGATAACCACTACGGACATAATTCTTTAACAGAGATCATCAAGATTTCAGGATTTATCAAGCCACCGAACAATTTTATCAATTTCTCTCCTTTTGCTAGACAGTTTCTTGAATTATTTATGGTAATCGGAGGCTTGAAAGCAATCCAAGATTCTATCTAAAATCAAAGAGTTACTCTTGAAACCTTTGTCAAATATCTTGAATAGAATGAAAAGAAAGAGCAAAGATGTTGGGACAATATGGTGAGGGAGACCGGAGTTAGAGAGAGGAAGAAGAGTGGGAAGAAGGGGAGAACCAATTCGGTGTACTGCTACTTCAATCATAAATCCTAAAACGATGATGTGACAAAGAATGTATGGATACTGTAAAACGATAGTATTACAGATCATCCGTCTATTATTTAAGGGCGATTCTATTGCCATTCTATCATTGAACCAAGCCCCTCTATGGTACCACTAAGCACGTGGTACCAGGCATGCCATGCATTGCATACATGGTACCACATGCTTTGAGAGTAGTACCATGGAGTGCCTTGGTTCAATGATGGAGTGGCAATAACAATTCCCATATTTAATCTCATACTAATTTTAAGGGGAAATCCTAGCTTTGACCAAAGAATGAGAACCAACTAGCCAAACAACTAGCCAAACATACTAGACCAGCAAGGGGCTATTATCCACTCAACAAGCCGGTAATCCCAACGGACCAGAATGTGAAGGATTTGTTTGGTTTTAACAAGAAAAACAATGCCGAAGATATGAACGAAAAGAAAATAGAGTGAAATTAAAATGAAAATTTTTGAATTTTGTCAGTCACTTACCTTCGTCTCTTCTTGAGTTTCTTCTAAACTTTGAAAATTTCTAATTTCTTATAAGTTATTTAAGCATGGAGGAAAACCCTAAAGATATAGTTCTCATTTTCGATTTCCTTTTCCTATTCCTTCTATCAATCCGCACACCAAACGGAGCCTTAATGAAACCACTTGACGACACTCGAGGAAAAAAAAAATCAAATGGTCATATCCAACATAACAATTTAACACAAGCTTCATGGAATAGCAAGGGTGCCCCTGCTGAATAAAGTCATCGTCGTCAAATAGTGAATCGAAACTTGAATTAGTTAGCAAAATTCGGAATCGGTGAACAGTAACTTAGTAAGATGCACCTTTGTTCTTTAAGAAAATAAATAAGAACTTATACACACATAAATGTATGTGTGTGTGTGTGTATATATATATTTAACACAAGTTTCATTCAATAATCATCAAGGCTTTGAAAATTTTCCCATCAAATCTAAAAGTTCAAAATTGAAAATTATGAATCGTGGATTGTATTGAAACCTGACAGGTATCGGTTTGCATTAAAATCAAATCTGCTCCTATGATTCGACTCATGAATCGACCGATTCTAACCACCATGCATAGAATATTGACAAAATGATGAGGAACTGAGGAAGTTCCAAGGACCGCCGCTAGATACCGATGTACATGGTGTACATATGGAGCATCTGAAGGGGATCAGTCAACTGTTTCACAAGAAGAGAAGTGATCAACTTGCAATGTTGTCCTGCGAAAATTGCAAAACCAAAATACATAAGCACTTTGCAAGAGAGGATAGAGCTTGTTCAGTTATTGAAGCCAGAGACGAGCTTATGAATTTTCTCAAATACCAAATAAGAGCAACAAGAATAAAGAAATACAAAGAGAATAATAAGTTCATAACCAAGCTACATCAACGATAGCGCGTAAAAGTTAAATCATCTTTTATCATTTTCCACCCAGCCAAAAAAGATAAGTATAGAGAACCTCCTTTTAGCACAAGCAAAGCCTACACGAAGAGCTTTCACTTTACAACCTCCAATTATAGAGGAGGATCCCCATTGGAGAAGGTGGTACACATAGCTCTGGCATAGTGAACTCCTCTATGAAAAAATAGAAAACAAGCTAACTTAGGCAAGTTTGGCAATGCGTTGGAGAGCCAATCGCAGTTCCCATCACCTTTGGGAACAACAAAATGTGGCACAATTGGAGAATTTATCGGTGACAACCACGGATTTTCTGCATTTTCCAAAAGCAACGGCTTTTGGCCGTTGCAGAAAATTTGCAATTGTCACGGCCCAAGGAAACTCAAACGCCCTTTACTAACTAAACTAATTCAGAAACCAAGAAGGCTCGAGACAAAATACCAGGGGCATCATTAACTATGTAGCTTGACGCCTTGGCCCCTTCGGTAGATAGAACCAGTACCCTTTTTTAGTAAATCTACCATCTCCCCTTTGTTTTGTTATTTTCGTGGTGGTTTCAGTCTTGCAAGTTAACTTGGTAAAATTCAAAATCAGTAGTATGTGTAGAGTTTCGTGGGGAATCTAGGTGTAGGGAGGGCACTCATCTTACATCTTATCGTAAGTTTTCTTGTTGATGTCCCTTTCCAAGTTACCAGAGAATGTAATTCAACGGTCGAAAATTTCACAAAACAACCAGTGGGACGGCAAGCAATACTTAACGAATGGAGGGAAACTAACACTAACAAAAAACATTTTGCATGTCAAGCTCGTCCACAAATGATATTCTTGTACACAATCCCGACTTCATTAGCTAAGAGGCTGGAGAAGTTTCAGAAGGTTTTCCATCAGGCTGACCTTGGGAAGTATTCAAATATCACCTAGATACCATACTATATGACCCAATGTCGAGCAGTAACCTTGATTAAGAACTGGTCGAGGTTTAATCAAGCATTATCAGAAGAAGTGAACTTGTAGGGTGGAGGGAAAAAAGCTTGGGGATGGTAACAAGGGGAATAGCCGTGGCACTCGAGAGAAGTTACTTGCACCTACAAGCTCAATTTATGGATGTCGGAAAAGGTGAGTGAGCTCTCCAAATTTCCAGGCTTAGGTATCACCTTTTTCAGGGCCTCTACATGATTGGGAGTTCGAAACAACCAAGGTTTTTTTTAGCATATGGGGTCTTTGGGATGCATTCTTGTGAAGCATTATAATGTTATTTGTTATTCATCTTCAATTTACTTCAAAGATGCGTTACAGCACAACTTTTTGATCTCTTTCAAAAGCAAGTACAACTTGCTTCAGCTTTTAGTTGGACATGTGAATCTACTTTAAAGGTGACAGGTAACCTAGACCACCACCCACTTCAACCCTTCATGAAGATATTGTATATTATCATATTTTCTTTTGATTCGCAAATCACTACCTACGGTAATTTTAACAGATAATAGGCAAACCCAAAAAACAATATCTCCTTGGTAGCCGGTAGGGTAGCTTGGACAGCTAAAAGCGACTAAGAAGTATAAAAAAACCGCATATTCAAAACTATAAACTAGAAATAACAAGAAAATATAACCTAAGTACCTCAATCCAGGTTTATAGGCCAAACGAAAGAAGCGTTTTTCCAGATGTGAAGTAGATTTCAAAGATCACAGATGACAATGGAACCACCAGGATGACAATGTAAACTAACTCATATAGGAACAATCATTTAAGCATAAGTTGGTGGTGCAATATCTTTAGTTGCTACCCAACTTATAATTTTGCTAAATAAATTCATTTAAGTATAATTTTTCTACCATACTTATTTTTTCATTGTAATAAAGGATTTTAATTGACAATAATGCTTATGTCATGCTCCATACATTTGGAATATGATTCTCATTAAAAAAAAATTATAGTCATTGAGAATATTAACTAATTATATGTAAGTTTATATCTTGACCAATCCCACGCATATATAGGGCCTCTTAGTAATGTTTAAACTTTGTTGTCCCAATAATGAAATGGAAAATTTTATTTTCAATATTCGCACTCCCTGTATCTATATATGTTGGAAAAGAGGAAAGACCTATAATAGCACATAACTAAATATGCATGTGGATTATGAGGGGATAAAGGGAAACTAAACATAAATTTTTTATAGCCAAGGGTATTACACCAAGTATAACTTTAAAGGAACCTCACAGGGTGGACCAAATGGAGCAGGTCTCTCGGCATGCATTGTGAGGTCAGTGACGTCAGTCAGTTCCCACTAAGGCCACCCAACACACGAGATAATTAGTCTCACGAAAGGCATGTGCCAAAATATAGATATATCATATATGCATATTTTTAGAACTTGATATATATTGTTGGCCCATTTTCTAATAGCTTAAGCTTTGGAACAACTAGTGACTTAACATGGTATCAGTGTTTTGTTCATAAGAGGTTTGGGTTCAAGTTTGCATATTGCACTTTGTTGTTTGTCAAAATTATGAAGGTATTTCATTTTTTTGCTTCTCCATGTGCGGAGAGGGTCGCACATAAGGGAGGGTGTTAGAGCTTGATATACGTTGTTGGGCCCATTCTCCAATAGCTTAAGCTTTTGAGCGATTTGTGACTCCATGTATTTAACTACAAAGGAAAAGGAATCACCAAAAGTACCAAGGTACATGGAACTAAGAAGCATATGTCTTTTCTGTTCGATCTCCCATAAGACAGCAAGTGTTACATTAGGATAGTAGAACAAGCTGCACAAAATTAGCATCCATTACCTGATCAAGGATCTCCCTTTGTCCATTTAAAGCGGCACTGATACCAAAGTATAACACCTTTTTCACTGGGAAAAATAAAATTGGAGCCTGAACAGAGAATAGTCTTCTAATGATCAACAACCCATCATGTATGAACAATGAGAAAGGAAATACCTGAATAAGAAAAGGGACTAAATCGGGATTACTCATGTTAAGGTCAATCTGCTCATCCATTCGCAACTTCCCAGCATTAATTCCCATCAGCCTTCATAAATAAAAAAAAAATAAGTCTGCAAATTACAATTTGGCAGAATGGAAATTTCATGATTCTTTAGAGTTTACTGAATGGATTTTTAATGCACAATCCCAAATGTAGCTCATCATAAGCTTTGCACTTCAAAAGCATGGAACAATAAATCAACATGATTTTTTTTCTCTTTGTTTAACTCTTTTTGCACCATAAATTAATGCGGGATTCTGCTATGCTTGTAAATAAGCTTGTGGCAGGATATTGTAGGACATATGACACAAACATTGTCGTCAGCTCGTGAATTGAATCACAAGTCGTTTGCCAGAATTATGAATCGTGAATTGTAAGATTCATATTTTTGAAAAAATAAAAATAAAAATAATTTGTATATAGATATACTGTATTAAAGCACATGTGCAATGTCTAAAATGAACAAAATAACAGTTTAACACAGGTTTGGAGCAAAATCAAAGCTCAAATTGAAATCACTTAAACACCTAAAACTCCAAAGTCAAAATTATGACCTGTGAGTCGTATCGAATCGTGATTCGTATCGCACTGTATGAAATTCGAATCAGCTTGTATGAATTCGAATCATGAATCCACATATTCTAATTTCTAACAACCATGGACATAAATTTAACACGGATGCATGACAGAAGTGATCTGAGGAACTATTTATGAAACTCTACAAGATTGCACTTAAACTAAAAACACCACTAAACTAAAGTAGATGGTAAATTTTAAGGAATAGTATGCAGAAAACTTCCAATCAAGTGATACTTAACTTTGTGATAGTGTATTTTCACTCTGGTACCATCGGAATATCATAGGATGACATGGAAAGTAGACAAACTGACAAAGTTCAGGCAATCTGCATTTGTCAGTAACCATTAGACTCTGTTTATTACAAAGTTATTGTCACTCCCCCAAAATCTGACTATGGTTTTGAGGCAAATGACCGGCCACCGAGGTCTCTTATAACTTACACAGAGGCAAGAGTTTTAGCATAAGCAAACTTAACAATTTACTTATTACTAATAAAGGTCATAAACACCATAAAAAACAACTGAAAGGAAATTTACTACATGACACTGTTTCAGGCTAATGTAAGGCAACCAAAACTTATCTTAAAAGTAACAATCATAAGGTCTTGAATCTTCCATTGGGAGACAATCCACATATAAAATAACACAGCTAGAACTTCACGGTTTCTTCTCCACTACCTTATCCTCATCTACTTCATCTGCCATATACTACTCCTCGCCGCCTAAAAGGGTTTGAAAGAATTGGAGAACGTGAGTGTAAGGCTCAGCCGTATCCGGAACGGAAAACATCATCAAAAAGCAAGTATGAAGTTTTGTACAAGGTGGTATATTTTGATAGCAATTGAAGCAACGGTATATCAAGAGTATGAAATATCATGGCATGATCAATATACTTCTTCAAAAATGATCACCTTATAACGGTCAAATTACCAACCACCCACGTACACATCATTTTCTCGTTATTCACATGACTCGCTGATCAACCCGCCCCACATGGAGGACCCAACAACGAGGACCATAAAGGACTGCTTATTCTCCTCAACCCACGTAGAGTTCTAATGGGTTATTAGTTCTTACTAGAACCATCGTATAGTCATTGTGGAGGTACTTGACACTGGAATTAATGAACATCTTACACAAAGAAGATACCAAAACTGAATAGTAACTTTTAATAATCATAATCCTTTTCAGTGCAACAAAATAAAAATATTCCAGAAACAATCTTAAGAAGAACCAATAGCTGAATCGATCATAATTAACAGTTCAAGCAATAGAATAGATTCACCGGTGAGGAGTTGAATCAGTAAAAAGAATACCAACACTCACTTTTAGACTTAAACCAGTATAAATGATACGAACACTCACATATAGATTTGAATAAGGGTAAAGGATACAAACACTCACATATAAAATTGAATTAGTGTCAAAGATAAGAACACTCACCTCAATAACTGTTGAAATTTAGTACTTAAACCGGTCACGCTTATCTCCCAACTCCATCGGATTGAATGAATTGCTTGAAAACTCTCTCTCTCTCTCTCTCTCTCTCTCCACTGAAATCTGTTTACCTCTCACACAGTGTCTGCGTGTGTCTTGTGTGAGAATATCAACTAAGAAAATATGACGTAGGTGGTGGAGGCTAAGCATGAGGTGTATGTGTGCACAAAGGCTTTGGTAACAATTGCTTGATGGATTCAAGAGGCAATATGAAAGCTCCACCTAGTGTGTTGTCTGAATTACCCCTACACATCACACATATGCATTTGGTTTTATATTAAATAGTTATTTATTTAATTAAACTAAAACCAAAACAGTAAGGTTTGATTAGTGCAATTGAAATGGGTTGGAAAGGAAGATTCCACGCAAGGCTAGGGTCACCTTGGTCCTAGTAGTGTGCTAGGAAGTACGGGTGAGATGGTACGACATCCAGTGCAAGTTGTCTTAAATTAGTAGACACCCAGTGCGGGTGCCTTTCTGAAGAGTCTGTGCTTCCTAGGTTGTGTGTCAATGATGAATAGATATTGGACAAGTGTTCATGGTTAATTGTTTATAAAAGAATTTAACTAAGGTGACAAAAATACCACTTTAAATTGTTGTAGAAATATTTAAATTCACTAGGCATTGTAATAAAATGTAGATAATAACTAAGCAAGTATAATATTAATATTTGAACATAATGTTATAAAAAAATATAATTAGACATCAATTTAAATAGAAAATTGAAATGTGTAACTTCGGGTTATGACAGTTGCTTGGGGAGAAGGTAAAAAATACACTGAGGAGAAAACTTTAAACAGTTTTGACTAATAAGCATAGTACTGAGAAAAACAGGGTGATATATTTAGAACAAATGGGGAAAACACAAGGAATATCTCATTTTCCTTTCTAAGAGTTTTGATTATCATCGAAAGAAATTGTATTCCAATTTTACTTGAGCACGGAGAAAAACGCAAGGAATGTCACGTTTTCCTTTCTATTTCCTTCTCTAAATTCACAATCAAAACAGAGCCTTAAAAAGAATGGAATTGGGATGGAAAACATGTTCTTTCACTATACTTTCCAATAATACAGTAAAAAAGCAGCTGAATGCTGGAGTTTACCCAAAATAGGAATACATAATTTAGGTTTTAACAAACAATAATGATATATACACACACTATTCCACACACTAAACCACACAAAAAGGGCTTCTAAGTAAAATTAAAAAATATATATTATGGACCTACACTCCAAATAAACAACTTCAACCCTAATTAGACCCATACCCATTTTTCCCAAATCAGAAAATCCAAACCCCCAAGGTGCGCCTGCGATCATGTTGTTTCCGAATTTTTTACCCGAAGCTTCAACAGTGGGGTAATATTTCCCTGACCCATCACTGTTTTAACTTATTTCCCAAACCCATCACTTTTCTAGAAGTCGTGACTTCAACTAGCGATTTCAGGCCAAACCAAGTCCAGCCTGAAATCGCTATTTGAAATAGCGACTTTAGCTAGAACTCGCTACTTGGAATAGCGAATTCATTTAAAGCAGAAACCGCTACTTCAAGTAGCGATTTCATTTAAAATGGGTTAAACCCGCCGCATCTTCTTCTTCTTCCCTCACAGTCCAAATCTGCTCTCTCTATCTCTGCGATCTCTCTCTCTCTCAGCCCTCTCTCTGCTATCTCGATCTCTTTCTCAGTGATCTCTCTCTCTCAGGTGTGATCTCTCTCTCTCAGGTGCCTCTCTCTCTCTCTCTCTGTAGACACACACACACACAGATACACATACACAATGACCCTACACTATAAAATTCTTTTGGTGCTCAACGAATATCCGATTAGAGCAATGGATAGTAGGAATTCTTTCTCAATAGAAAAGTACAATTCTTAACGACGCGATGGACCATTGATTACTTACACTTGAATTTGCAAATGTGAAGGTATTAAAATGGCTAGTGTTGTGACTATAATGCTGTATTGGGGGGGGGGGGGGGGGGGGGGGGGGGAACATGTGCATCGGAGCGGATGGTCTATACTATGATAGTAACTGTCGAAGTTTCATTCGCCTGAGAACAGACGCTCAATACACTGAACTTGTTAGAAACGTCTGCAAGAAAATGGGGGGTTCATCAGAATAGTGTTCGTTTGAAGTTCACTTGTAGGTTTCCGTCGGTTCTTGGATATCAGGTTTCCAAGTTTACCTTCACTCCAATTGGATCAGATGAGGCCCGAGCAGGTAAATAATGTGCAGAGTTAAACCGTCATTTGCATTATTGTTCAAGTTGCTAATTTTTTATATATTTTTCATAGATGATTTGGCAGCCGTACAGTGCTGAGCTTGTCGCTTCGTTACCTCCGTAATGTCGAGTTGGGCAGGGCACATGGATGGCCAGATGTCCGTTGATCATGTACGCCATGGTTGAGTGGCATCATCCCGACAGAGTGATGAGACAGTTCGGGATGAGGCAGGTAGTCCCAGAGCCATGTAACACTATGAGGACATTACATCGCATTGATCGACGTGGTCATGCGAATACCGACTGGAGTCACTTCCATAGGGAGTATGTAGAGCTCTGGGACCATCGGCTACAGCATGTTATGGTAGGTATTCCAGATGCAGCTCAGATGCTTGCCTCAGACCCATATATGAGATGGTATAGCCGCATTACACGTAGACTGATTGGACCAGTTAGAGATCCACCGACTGTTGGCTTCCAGCCAGTCGGTACGATTCGCGGTGTTCTGGTGAGATGTTTTACTTATTGTACAACATATAAAATTTCCATCCTGCACTTGGCATAAAATGTGGAATGCTTAATTAAACTTTCCATTTGTTTTTCAGGAGGATGGTGTGACTCGTGTGTATGAGGTTGCACGATTGGTGTTGGCTAGTTTAGCAGCAGGCGGCCCTCATTCCGTCCCTCCAGAGGTGATGGCGGCATTGGAGGAGATTCGTACTATTAGTGAGCATTCATTACAGGCTGTTCATGAGGACCGACGTTTAGACGGGGGTGTTCCATCTTCCACAGTATTCGTACCCCGCGTCTCAGAGCCTCAGCCTCAGCCTCAGACGCATCCTCAGCCACAGCCACAGCCTCATCCTCATCCTCTCAGACGCATCATCATACTCAGCCTCAGTCTCAGTCTCAGGAGCAGACAGACCCATTTACAAACTCTGAGTCTGAGCCACATACACCAGATGATCAAGGTCCTACTGTGTATGCATATGATGATACGGACGACGTTTATAGGCCTTTCACTACAGGGGGCTTTCAGTTCCGTATATCTCCGATCCGTGACTTCTCCATCCCACAGTACACATGTACAGATGCACCGTCGTCATCGTCGATCCCGCTACCACATACAGATTCACAGTTCGAGGCGATGGTGATGATGGTGGAGAGTTTGACGCAGGTAGGGGCGGAGGAGATGCATGTGGAGGCGAGAGAGACGACTGGACATGATACCCCCATGGCAGAGACACAGGATGAGGGTTTGACACAGGCCGAGTCTCAGCGACGACCTCCGATACGTTCAGTTTACGCTAAGGGTAGAGGTCGTCATGGCCGCAGAGGGAGAGGGGTATCGCAGGTCATCCAGTCACGTGAGGAGGTTCCACTAGTGGAGGATCCACCACAGGCAGAGGGTAGGCCTAAGAGAACGAAGAGGGTTCCGTGGTGTGGGACACATTAAAAACAAAGATAGTCCATAGGATCCACAAATAATTACACCTTTGTTTTTTGATGTATTATAAACAAATAATTACACATTTGTATATATATAAATTTTTTTTATTCTATACATCTATATCTCTCTCCCACTATCTCTCTCTATCTCTCTCCCCCTCACTCTCTCTCTATCTCTCCCACTCTCTTTCTCTCTCACTCTATCTCTATCTCCCACTCTCTCTATCTCTCTCCCCCTCACTCTCTCTCTATCTCTCCCACACTCTCTCTCTATCTCTATCTCCCACTCTCTCTATCACCCACTCTCTCTATCTCTCACCCCCTCACTCTCTCTCTATCTCTCCCACTCTCTCTCTATCTCTATCTCCCACTCTCTCTATCACCCACTCTCTCTATCTCTCACCCCTCACTCTCTCTCTATCTCTCCCACTCTCTCTCTATCTCTATCTCCCACTCTCTCTATCACCCACTCTCTCTATCTCTGTCCCCCTCACTCTCTCTATCTCTCCCACTCTCTCGCACTCTTTATCTCTCGAACTCTCTATCTCTCCCACTCTCTCGCACTCTCTATCTCTCCCACTCTCTCGCACTCTCTATCTCTCTCCCACTCTCTCGCACCTATCTCTCTATCTCTCTCCCACTCCCACTCTCTCGCACTCTCTATCTCTCTCCCACTCTATTGCACCTATCTCTCTATCTCTCTCCCACTCCCACTCTCTCGCACTCTCTATCTCTCTCTCACTCTCTCGCACCTATCTCTCTATCTCTCTCCCACTCTCTCTCTCACTTTTTACAAATACACATTGTAATTGGATTAATTATGTTGGATTAATAATGCTTGGTGGTTCAATTCTGAAAATATAAATATGTTGGATACATAGCAGGGAGCTGCTGCAATGGACAGACTGCTGGGAATTTAGCTGCTGATGAAATCGCTACTTCAAGTAGCGATTTCTGGTTTGGATAAAGTCGCTACTTGAAATCGCAATTTCAGGCTGGACTTGGTTTGGTCTGAAATCGCTAGTTGAAGTCGCGACCTCTAGAAAAGTGATGGGTTTGGGAAATAAGTTAAAACAGTGATGGGTTAGGGAAATATTACCCCACTGTTGAAGCCTCGGGTAAAAAATTCTGTTGTTTCCCTTGCCGAGGATAGAGAAGAGATGTGTTATGGCTCCCAAAGAGAGAACTCTCTCTCTCTCTCTCTCTCTCTCTGTGTGTGTGTAAGCCAGCTACTGTTTTCGACACCCCATGCTACACAACACCGGAGAGTTCGTTTAATGAAGATGATAGTTTTGTGTCCAAAACACCAGAGGACTGTGCCCACGATGACGGAATGAGTATAGTAGGACTAGTGTAAAAGACATCACAAAAAAGAAATGAAAAAGGAAGAAGATAAACAATGAAAGAGCTTACTGGTCTCAGACCACAAAGTGGGTTCTTACAAATTGTTCAAAAAACAATATTCAAATTATCTAGAAAATAGGTTGGACAAACTTCCAGAAACAAGACCAATTACATTGATTAGCATTTTTTTCCCCCCTTGCAAGATTTGGGCATGGATTCAACATTTTCTTTTATTTTGTATGTGATTTGTAAGTTGAGCCAATATAGGGCCGGAAAATAGGGGTTTTTTTTTGTCTAATTTATATGCAAAAGAAAGAACTTCCTCTTTTCATGGAAATTAGAGAATGATGGCCACGTTTTAACAAGGACAGTAGATGTATATTGTATGTGAATATTTCATCTCACCTTGTACTGCTATTTATACATTCTTCTCTATGCATACAATGGAAATTAATAAATTTATGGAGATCCCATTTTACTTTGTAGGGGAATGAGAGATAGGATGTGTATGGCATTTCTTTTCTTTCTTGATTAACAGTTCAATGCTTGTGCTAAATTTTGAGCCCCTACGAACAAAAAATCCCTGATGAGTTAAAAGTTATGAAATTATTTGGAACCCAAGTTAATAATTTACAGAGATCCATGAATGATGCACTCCTGGCTAAACAAGCCTGGAGATTAGCATGTAATCCTTCTTCTCTTTGGGGTCAAGTGATAAAAAGTATCTACTTTCCTTCTTCTAGCTTCTGGACTGCAAATATTGGTTAGAGGGCATCTTGGTGTTGGAAAAGCTTGATTTCAGGAAGAAACATTCTGTCAAAGGGGATTTTTTTGGCAAGTACCAGGCAATGGGCAGGATTTTGATTTTTGGAATGACAATTGGGTCCCTTTCCAAGGGAAGCTTTTGGAATATGAAGTACCTAACTAATTTTTCCAAGGTTGAGATATAATTGATAAGGTTAATAAGTGTTGCAGGGTGGAGCTTCTTAATATTTGTTTCCTCTGGAAATTTAAGTCAAAAATTTGTGCCACATTGCATAAAGCTTCCTCTCTGCCACCGTTGAATTCTTCAAAGCTCTTTTTGATAAATTCAGGCCCCTCCAAGATTTTCTCAGATGACTGTCTGGTTGCCACCTAAGCCTGGATTTTTTAAGATTAAAATTCTGATGCTGTTTTTGATAAGAAGACCCTTCTTGCTAATTCTGGTGTCATTATTAGAGACTGTTTGGGTGGTTTCATTAATGGCTCTGCTACTCGTTTTGCTTGCTGCTCTTCCCTTCAAGCCAAGGCCTTGGCTTTGAAGGAAGCTGTAAGAGTTCTCTCTCTCTCCGTCGCCACCTCGTCGTCGCCGTCTCCCAGTGGACCGGCGACAGCGAGGTGGCGACGGAGCTCGGGCTCGACGATGGCGAGGGGTCTCGGCGACGGCGAGGCCGAGGTGGGACAGGGCTCGGGTTCACAGGCACCTTGGGGGTTTGGATTTTCTGATTTGGGGGAAATAGGTCTAATTACGGTTGATGATGTTTATTTAGAGTGGGTCCCACAATATTTTTAAATTTTGTTTAGAAGTCCTTTAGTGTGGTTTAGTGTGTGGGATAGTGTGTGTGTATCATTGTTGATTTAACAAATGGGAGCACTTGTACAGTAATACTTATACTGTTTGCAGCAAGCGTTGTTCCCTGTATCAGAAGTGTAGTTTGAATCAAAAAACCTCTAGAACAATTAGGTTATAAAGTAAACAGTATATTCTGAACTGGTGAAGACAAACAATTTAATTATCAGAAATAATTTTTTTTTTCAGCAGATAGAAAAACTCACAAGATCAACCCTTGCTTACTCAGTGGGTAACTGAGAAACTAATTCTCTTCTTCCAAAAGACGAATTTTACAAAGACACTTTCACACCGAAGTAGTTGTTGAAACCGTCTATCCAAGTGATGCTTTTGACCAAAAACATGTGTATGGAAAATAGTTTCAAAGTTTTTGGGTCTATGTGGGTCGAAAAAAATCACCGAGAAACAATCTAAAATACTTCAAGGGAGTCAAAGAATTGAAGTGAACACATTGGAAAAGCTGAAGTACTATTGTATAGTAAGTCTACTTGGAAGCGTCTGATCTTAACACGGATGATCATCATAAATCCATTCAGCACATTGGGCTTACAATTTGTTTGTCTGGATGTACACTGCAGTCATTTTTAAGACATCACAGATAATTAGCTGCACATTCATTGGGACGTAGCCACAAGGCACAAAAGGAAGACAAGTGAAAATCCTACAATTCTTGCACCTACCTACATACTTTCACTAATACAAATACTAGTCATGAATATGTAAATGTTTTCCTGACAAGGATAAACAATTACACCAGCAAAGGATCCCCGAAGTGTGCAAGAAGTCGTTCAAAACAACTAACTTCATTAGAAAGGAAAAACGATAATAAAAGCCTAGAACATAATTATTACTTTTCACCTTTTATAATGACTGGTGTGCTTCAACCAAAGACATTTCCTATCATCTAAAAGTTTCACAGTAAAGCAGATTATAGTAACCATACCAACAAAGCTTATGGCAATCTACTTACCAGTATGTGTAGACTCAACTACTATGGGATTGAAGGTCAGTTGTTGACCCTATCTCTGAGGACTGCTCCCACCCAACTCAACTTTGCTGCTTAGCTAGACTTCTACCAGCAATTTTGGACAATTCTAGACCAGTTTCATTGAAAGAATTTTTAGTTCGCATTTATATATAAGAAAAATTTATTATGCTAGTGAAACATACTATACAAAACAGGAGAATGGGGGGCAATGGCCTTTTTGCCAACGCAAAACATATTCAAGCTTCAATAGACTTAAATGATTCAAACAGAACTAATATCCCCTAAACTTATGTTACCATATCAATCATACATTGTCATCAATGGTCATTTCATCTTGTTCAACTTCAAGTGATGAAGGCATATAATCCTTCTCACTTGAATCAGTGATAAATGTGTGATCATCGCCATCTTCTGCTTCCTCACACCTTATAAGATCTGCATCAATACTCGTAAGAGAATGCCATCATTAGCCACAACCCAAAGTGAATAAGGATGGCTGATAGGGCATGAATACGTCTACAGATGCACAATTTCAAAGCTACCAACCAAATGCATCTCATCGTTGATAAAAATGTTGGGATCTCTAAACTGTGCTTTTTCTTCTTTTCTTATATACATGTGGTGGCCAACAAGTTTGTTGGAACTTGCAAAGGAACCTAGTTGGAACCCAAATGATATATATATACACGCACATAGCTGTACACACAAATATATTTTGTTTGTATTCGCAACTTATGTCTAGTAGAAATAAGAAAAGACGGAAAATTTACAGTTCTAAATCAATAAAGTTTATAAGTGTCAACAACCAATAAATTGGCTTCAAGTCCAACTCATGCATAGGTATCCAAATACAATAATCATTGTGCATCAGCAGTGTGCTAAAGATAGAAAATATAAAAAGATAGAAATATAAAAATTGAAATGGAAAGAGAATTTCCAAGTGTTCAACCAGTTAAATCATAACACAGGCGCATGTTTCATGGATTACAAGAATACCAGTGATACTGCCCATAACAAATGACAAATGTTGAAAATTTCTGTGTTTTATTATAACATTAATTTTCCCATTTTTTTTCCAAGTTTTCAGCAACCTATTCCAAAATGTGGGTTGATTCCTGGATCCTCAACTTGTCATAATGTGTGACAAAGAATACAGGTAAGATTATGGAAGTTTAGTAGTAAATGTCTTACTTGTACTGGTTTTGAAAATAATCCTTTTTAGGTTGCCTGCAACAACCCTTGGAAACCTCCACAGATGGGCAATACCTGTAACTGTAAGGTTAATCTCAAAATTCCTGTCAAAGATAAAACATAAAAAAAAAAAAAAAAATTGCAGATGACCAAGCTTAATATCAACAGTCTTCAAACTGGATTTTAAGATGAACATAACTGTAATAAACCTAATTGCCTTTTTGAATAGATAAACCTAAATAGAGTTAATCAACATTTGTAACAAAAAGTGGTTCTGGAGTAATGGCATCATATTAGTTACAATGACATTGAGAAACAAAACCAAAGCTATGTCACATCTCCACCACCATGCATGTGTACTTAAAATTTCACAAGAACGGAGAATCCCAACAAAGTATCATCGTATACTTCAGTTCTTTAAGTATCAACATTTACTAATACATAGTATGAGAAGTTAGTTATGTATTTTATAACATCCTTTGTATTAAATTCCTTAGTTATATTGCACGAGTATGAAGCCATATTATGTGATCTATGCACCTGATAGTATAGTAGGTGATATGTACAAAAATATCAGGTCAAGGTCAATCCTCGCCACTTCAGAAGTTAGAAGCCAGGTCATCTTGAAGCTGGGCTGACTGCGCAACCATCCCGAGGTGTTACCTAGAACCACCCGGTTTGGTCCATAACTCGGGTGCTCGCTCCAAACGGGCCCCACATGGGCGCACCTCCAAAAGGCGTGATTACTTGCCTAGCAAGTCTCTGAGCAGTTTCCTATCCTAGCTAGATGATTGAAGGGAAAGAACAAGTAGTTTCCTAGGCCGCTTAGGGAACTCTCCTAAATTCATGGGAATCAATTGTAATCAGATTTGGCTTCCTAATCTGAAACTTACCTTGTACGGGTGGTCTCTTACACCTATAAACGAGGCCACTCGTCCCCATTAGAGGGGATCGCATTCTAGCTCTAAAGAATAGCATACAAACAATTCACTATTACGCATATACCCGGTCGGTTACTGGTGGTGCCGCCCATTCTGTTGGCTCACCAATAGCCGCCGGTGATCTGTTAGTGAAAGCGCACCGACGCACCCGTGGACGTAGGTCACCTCATTAACAGGGCGAACCACATACAACTTCTTTGTGTTCATCTCTCTCTCTCACACTCAATTATTCTTACCCAGATTTTGGCATCATCAGTTTGGCGCCGTCTGTGGGAAATCGACAGATTTCTCAAAGCAACAAATCTCTTGACTGATCAACATGCCCCCAAAGACGGGTAAGAAGAAGACCACTCAGGCCGGTCAGGAGGACCCACAGCCCAAGCAGCAGGCTGCCTCCATGACCTTCGAGCAAATAACAACAGCGCTTGCGCAGCTTCTGGAGGGCCAACTGCGAACCCAGCAACAGATCGAAGCACTACTGGCCCAACAGGAAAAGCATCCTCGATCTGAGAACCAGTCTGAGAAAAGTGCCCCCGACCAGGAGCCCGCACGAGTCCGGAAGCATACCCACTCTGCGCCGGTATCCCCGTCAAATTGGGAACGCCTCGGGGATGGTGAGCGTAGCAAGGCACCCAGGGGTACCCGATAGCGAGCCCGGACCAATTCGCGTCGGGCGGAAGACGCTAGAGATATCATCAATAAACGACGTGCTGCCAAAGGGGAGGGGCAAGGACAAAAGGCCCGGGAATCGGCCAAAGATCCTTCGGTCAGGAGCCAGGGAGATCTTAGGCACACGATTACCTGGAGTCGGAGCCGGAACCGGGATGAGGTTGAACCCGGCCAAGTGCACGTTTGGCGTCTCGTCCGGGAAGTTTTTGGGACACCTGGTCAGTAGGCGGGGAATCGAAGCCAACCCTTTAAAAATCCAGGCCATCATAAACATGAGGTCGCCCAGGTCAACCAAAGAAGTTCAGAGCCTGGTCGGACGGGTCGCTCCATTGAACAGATTTGTTTCCTGAGCTACCGATCGATGCCTACCATTTTTCAAAATCCTACTTAAGGCTTTTCAGTGGTCAGAAGAGTGTGAGGAGGCGTTTCAGGAACTCAAGAAGTACTTGGCATCGCCTCCTCTATTCTCAACACCAGCGCCAAACGAGGAGATGTTTTTGTACTTGGCGGTATCACCCTCAGCGGTCAGCTCGGCACTCATCTGAGAAGAACACGGGATACAATTCCCGGTCTACTACACCAGTCGAGCACTTCAAGGCGTGGAAAGCAGGTACTCCCGCATTGAAAAGCTTGCCTTTGCCCTCATCAATTCTGCACGGAGGCTTCGCCCGTACTTCCAGGCCCACGTGATCATGGTCCTCACAAACCAGCTTTTCCGCCGGATGTTGAGCAGGCTCGAAACGTTCGGAAGGCTAGTCAACCACCTCAGATTCTTCCAACTCCAAGGCCCACTTGACGAGCCTTCCAGACATTTCATGCCTGCTCAAGATCCGGCGGAGAGGTTGGTCTGTAAGGACCACGATCACGTGGGCCTAAAAGTACGGGCGAAGGCTCCGATCAGAAGTGATGAGGGCAAAGGTAAGCTTTTCAATGCCGGAGTACCTGTTTTCCGCAGCTTGAAGTGCCCGACTGGTGTAGTAGACCGGGAATTGTATCCCGTGTTCTTCTCGGATAAGTGCCGAGCTGACCGCTGAGGGTGATACCGCCAAGTATAAAAACAACTCCTCGTTTGGCGCTGGTGTTGAGAGTAGAGGGGGCGATGCCAAGTACTTGAGTTCTTGAAACGCCTTTCTCATACTCTTCCGACCACTGAAAAGCCTTACGTAAGATTTTGAAAAATGGCAGGCATCGGTCAGTAGCTCGGGAAACAAATCTGTTCAATGTAGCGACCCGCCCGGCCAGGCTCTGAACTTCTTTGGTTGACCTGGGCGACCGCATGTTTATGATGGCCTGGATTTTTTCGGGGTTAGCTTCGATTCCCCGCTTGCTAACCAGGTGTCCCAAAAACCTCAAAGACGAGACGCCAAACGTGCACTTGGCCGGGTTCAACCTCATCCCGAACTTCCTCAAACTGCTGAAGGCCCCAGCCAGATGTTCGAGATGGGCGGACTCGTCTCGGCTTTTAACCAAAAGATCGTCAACGTATACCTCCATGGACTTCTCGATCAGATCCTTAAACATGTGGTTGACCAAGCGTTGATAGGTTGCCTCGACATTTTTGAGACCAAAGGGCATCACCTTGTAGCAGTACGTTCCTTGATCTATGATAAAGGAAGTCTTCTCTTCATCCCCGGGGTACATGCTGATCTGATTGTACCCCGAGTAGGCATCCATGAACGAGAGGAGCGCATGACCGGCTGTGGAGTCCACAAAAAGGTCTATTATGGGCAATGGGTAGCAGTCCTTGGGGCAGGCCTTGTTCAGGTCGGTGAAATCCACGCACATTCTCCATTTCCCGTTGATTTTCTTGACCAGTACCACGTTTGCTAACCAGTCGGGGTAGAGGACCTCTCGGATGGAATTTGCTTTCAGGAGCTTCTCGACTTCTTCGCATACCACCATCAGGGGTTGGGAATTTTACCACTAGGCGATACGTTGACACAACCGCCTTGGCCCTGTTGAGAGTTGGCCTTCCAAGGATGACATTGTACGCGGATGGAGTTTCCAGGACCATAAAATTTGCCAGTACGGATGTCTGCTGGGGGTAAGTCCTCATAAGAATCGGAAGCTCGATGGAACCGAGCGGTTGTGTGCTGGACCCGTTGAATCCGACCAGCGGAGTAGCTATTGGTCGAAGTCGATATCTGGATATCCCGAGCTGATCGAACGCAGAACGAACATGACATCAGAGGAGCTTCCCGTGTCCACCAACACCCTTTTCACCATGTAGTTTGCCACGGTGAGAGTTACCACCAGCGGGTCATCATGGGGGCAATGTAAATCCTGTATGTCCTCGGATGAGAACGTTAACACGTCAGTCGGGGAGGAGCCGGTGGATTGGACATGCCAGACATCCGATCGGGATGCCCGAGCATGCCTCTTCCTGGCCGACTGTGAATCCCCTTTGCCCGAGGTTCCTCCTGAGATTACATGGATTTGCCCGAGGGGTTGTTGCTAATCCTGGGCTCGGGCGTCTAGCTGAGGTCGTTTATCTACAGTGACAAATTCGGCGATATGACCCTGCTCAATCAGCTTCTCAATAGCGATCTAAGCTTGAAGCAGTCCTCCGTGTCATGTCCGTGGTCTTTGTGGAAACAGCAGAACTTGTCCCGGCTCCTCTTACCGGGCGGGCTCTTTAGCTTCGCTGGCTGCTGGAGCAGTCTTTGAGTTTCAGCGGCAACCATGACCTCGTGGATGGGCTGGGAAAGTGGTTTGAAGGTAATCGGGGCCTGATCATAACCACCTCTCGGTTGGTCTTGCTTTGACTTTTTTCCCGGTCCTTTCTCGAGACAACCACCCTTCCGTTTTGCTTTCGGGGACTCATCCCCTGCGAAGTTGGAGCGCTTTGCTTTCAAAAACTACTCAGTGTCAGTGTACTTCCCGACCCTCTTCGAGAGCTCTACCAGGGTTGCCGGTCGGACGACATGCAAAAGACAGGCCGTGGCAGACTTTCTTGTAGAGTTCACACACCCGGAGGACCTAGTTGAAGATCTCAGCCAGCCCGACCGCCCGCCTGGTCTACAGTCAGATATCCCAACTTGGGTTCTTTACGTGGATGGGTCTTCCAACAATCAAGGAAGCGGAGTAGGGATCATTCTGACCACTCCCGACAGAATCCAGCTTGAGTATGCACTGAGATTTGGGTTCTGTGCCTCTAACAACGAGGCCGAGTACAAAGCCCTGTTGGTAGGATTGCAGCTGGCTACATCAATAAGTGCACAGCAGGTTCAAGGGTACAGTGACTCCCAGCTCGTGGTCAACCAAGTTAATTATGAGTACGAGGCCCGAGAAGATAACATGGTAGCTTACCTAGCCCTCGTCCGAACGGTCTCGAAAAAGCTTAAGGGTTTCTCGATCACAAAAATCCTGAGGGAGGAGAACATTAGGGCTGATCGGTTAGCCCGCCTCGCCTCATCCTCCGAGTTAGACTTTCCTGGGATAAGGATAAAATACTTACTCGAGCCAAGTGTGATCAACTCGGAAGGCATGGAGGTCGAACCAGTCGCCTTAGGCCCCAGCTGGATGGATTCAATCATGACATTCCTCGCAACTGGCGCGCTACTGGACAAAAAGGAAGAGGTCCGCCGGGTCAAGTACCGAGCGACCAGATATCACGTTATCGATGGAATCCTCTACAAGAGGGGGTTCTCTATCCCCTATCTCCGTTGCGTCCACCCGGCACAGGTCCAGGCAGTGTTGTATCAAATCCACGAGGGAGTTTACGGGAACCACGTTGGAAGCCGGGCACTTTCGCGAAAAGCCTTGGTGCAAGGTTATTACTGGCCAACGATGGCTCGAGATTCCCAGGAGTATGTGAAGAGGTGTGACAAGTGCCAGAGATACTCCCCCATGATCAACCGACCAGGAGAACTCCAAACACCCATCCTCAGTCTGTGACCGTTTGCTCAATGGGGTATCGACATCGTTGGTCCCCTCCCGATCGGGAAAGGGCAAGTTAAGTTCGCTGTCATCGCCGTGGACTACTTCACCAAGTGGGCGGAGGCCGAGCCCTTGAGTTTCATTGAGATAAACATCCTCTACAGTTCGGCATTCCTCGGGTTCTGGTTAGCGATAATGGCAGACAGTTTGACACCCCGGTATTCAGGCAGTTCTGCTCGAGCTACGGGATATCAAATCACTACTCCTCCCCCGAGCACCCTCAAGCTAATGGCCAAGCCGAAGTGACCAACCGGACTATTCCGCAATCAATTAAAACAAGGCTTGAAAACGCCAAAGGCGTATGGACGGAGGAATTACCGACCCTACTGTTAGCCTACCACACTACCCCCCGAGCAGCAACAGGCGAGACACCATTTTCACTAACCTATGGCTTTGAGGCAGTGGTCCCCATAGAGCTTGGGCTGCCTACGTACCGGGTGGCAAATTTCAGCGAGCAGGGCAATGAGGAAATCCTCAGAGGAGAACTAGACTTAGTAGAAGAGAAAAGGGATCGGGCATATCTGAAAGTGGCAGCCTACAAACAGAGGGTCTCCTGGTACTTCAACAGCAAAGTAAAGCACCGCAGCTTTCAGGTGGGTGATCTCGTCCTTAAAGTAGTGAACCAGTCTACAAAAGTCCCGACCCATGGGAAGTTAGGGCCAAACTGGGAAGGACCATACAAGGTTACCCAGGTCAACCGCCCGAGTACATACTGGTTACAAACTCTCGACGGGAAGGATCTATCTCACCCATAGAATGTGCAACACCTCCGCAAGTATTTTCAATGACGCATGGACAAGGGCGATCTAGCATTAGTTAGGGAATTTGCAGCTCAACTTGGGCATTTTTTATGATTTTCAAAAAAAAAATAAATAAAGATTTTCTGTACTTGCTACAAAATGCGACCCCTACAAGTGTTCAGTGCAAAAGACCTCGGCCTAACATCTGAGGCAAAAGACCTCGGGATCAACCCCCGAGGCACCGGCTTCGCTTAGGTCCAACCGACGATGGGGGCAAATCCCCCTAGGTGGCTGATGATGGCAAGCCTCAAAAGATATCGGCCTAACACCCGAGGCAAAAGACCTCGGGGTCAACCCCCGAGGCGCCGGCTTCGCTTTGGTCCAACCGACGATGGGGGCAAATTCCCCTAGGTGGCTGATGATGGCAAGTCACAAAAGACCCTGCAACCACCCATGATCCAGGTCGGTTTCCTACAGTCACTCCCTCTATGCGTTTGCCTTAGCAAAAGCTCAGGGGGCAGGGAAATACCGAATGAAAACAGGAAATCACACCGGGCACTAACAGGACTTGGAATCCTAGGACATTCCTAACATTCCCAAGTACCTACAGTACCCAGAGAAACCCGAGCATTAACAGGACTTTGGAATCCTAGGACATTCCTAACATTCCCAAGTACCTACAGTACCCAGAGAAACCGCCCGGATAATAAACAGGACAAAATCCTACACTATACCGGGCGGGACCTTCAAAACAGGTCCCTACAAGACCAGTATTTTCTACCGGTTACAGTCCTAAACCTTTTGCTAAGGCAGGGATGTAGATCGGCTAACAACCGGTCGGGCACTGGCAAACAGGCACACAAGTACGAATAATAACAAACAATTGGTGAAAAGATGGCCTCAAAGGACCTTTTCATTAATTAAAAATTTGTACATTGCCTGGGAGGCAATTATAGTAACCTCCTAAAAAAATATATATATGTATACAGGTGGGAGTCATTGGTCATCCACAATGACTACTTCTTCCGTCTCCCTGGTCTTTCTTCCAGCCTCCTCCTCCGGGGCAGCAACATCTCCCGAGCAGGACCCCTGACCGGGGCAACATCCTCAACGGCCCCGGCCTCAGCAGCAGGACCCATGTCCCAAAAATTCGAATCAATCCCCTCGTAGGATGAGATGTCCCACTTGAAGTGATCCCGGGTCAGCCTACGCTTCAGGTTCGCGTAGCCTTGGAAGAAGCCGTCGTCGAACGCCTCTTCGGTCGCCCCCACCGCTGTTGTCTCCGCCAAGGCCTTTGCCCGAGCTTCCGCCGCCGTCGCCGCAAACCGGGCGGCCTCTAGGTCACTCAGGGTAGTCGCCAACTCTAGCTGTGCTCCCCCAAGGCGAAGGGCTAAGTCCTTAACCTTGCCCTTCTCCACAGTCAGGACGGCTTCCCGGGCCTCTGAAGTTGCCCGTTCTTGTGATAAGGCAGCTTCGGCGTCAGTTGCCCTCCTGACTAGAGAAGGCAGGAAGGACTCAACTCCAGCAGCTATACAGCCGACCTGCAATGAACATAAATCGGCCGGTTACAAAGCAAACAGGAGAAGCCAAAAACAAAGGTGACAATTGGAAAGATGAAGGCAAAGGAACTTACTGAGTGAGCCAGGCTGTACAGCCAACCCTGGAATGCCTCGGGAGACATGTTGGCGCATGTCTCCACCTGGCTAGGAAGGAGGATCGGCCTGACCCTCTACCTAATTCCCGCCGAATCTCCCAGGGGAGCCCCCGGCGGTATTTCTGCTTGGGCGGCAGCCTCCCTGGCCACCACCACGGGGGGACCTGTCGTCTTCCCGGGCGTCTGATGGGTCCTTGGCCCGTGCCTTTTCCTCTGCAGCGGACGGTCACTGCCCGAGGCCTCAGCACCGGGCCTCTTTCCTCCACCTGCCATCCGGGGGGCGGCAGCTGCAGCCGTTGCGTCTTGCCTGGCCCTCAGCTGATCCATGTCTCTCCGGGGACCCATTTTAGTGAAGAATAAAAAGTCGAGGCAGTCAGAAGCCGGTGGAGACAGTGGAGGAATAAAAAAAAAAGAGAAGAGAGATAAAAGCCAAGGCCAGGCGGGTCCGAGCACTTACCCGGGGTGATTGGAGGGAGAATCGGAGCTTCAACGGGCTCTTCCGGGCTGTAGGTGGCAATGAAATCACCCGTCCGGGAGAGAACGTTCCAGATGTTCGTCGGCAGGCTGGCTAGGAACCGGATCCTAGTCTAGCACGCCTCGGGAATTTCCAGAGGTTTAAGTGACCCCGCTGCAAGAAAAAGCATAAGAGTGGTCAGTAGCATGGTTGTGATCAGAGGTAAAGAAAAGTGAAAGAAAAAGCGCTGAGTGGGCTTACCCCTCAGCTCCCCGGCCCAGGAAGTTCTTAACTGGATCCCCGGGGCCCTGTCGCAAAGCCCGAGGATGGAAACCTGGAATAATTTACTCTTCCACCCTTTGTTGTTGCTCGGGTAGTTTACTATAATCTTCCTCCCTTGCCGAGCCGCTAGAGAGAAGAACCCGACTTCCCTGTGCACAGGGAATGGTCGGTGAGCCCACAAGAATTCATGGAAAGTGAGCTCACACCTGAAGACTTGGGGCCAAAGTGAGCTCATAGAGGGTGACAAAGCCCGCCTGATAAGAATGGGCCCCGCCAGGATTGACAGCCAAGGCGCAGCCGTCGGGGATGGCGTATCTATCCCTAATCCGATCGAGATCCTGGGAACGCAGGATAGAAGGGGTGGATTCACATGCGAACACGACCCCGCCCGGTGTCTCGTCGCCCAACCCGAGGGAAACAGAGGCTACGGGGGCCTCACGGTCTGTCTCGTTGTCAGACACTGTAATGGGGATCCTACCTTCACTATGGTGGTCCGACGGTGTAGCGGACGGTGGGTCCACACTCGTGTCCAGTGTCCTGGACCGCGATTGTTCGTCCTCCGACCGGAAGGACGAATCAAAGCCAGAATGACACATCCTTGGTTCTCCTACAATAGGATGGGGAAGTAGAAAACGGCCTCGATACGGGTCGGGAACTCCTAATCTGAGGTACAAAGGGGGTAAAGTGACAAGCCTTTAGGGTAGAGAGTAAAGGGTCCTCAGGGTGAGGTGACACTCAGCCAAGACAAACCCGGAGCAACCCGCTCGGTTTAGTCAACCTAACTCACCTCCTGATCTAAAGAGGAAAGAAAACCTAAGGAAAAAGAAGTCCCAGTCCCGGACAAAACCTAACAGGTTCGTTCTCTCCAGTCTCACTCCAAAAAGGAAGGGAAATAAGAGATGGAAGAGATCAGTGAATTAAACTGGGAAACGAAGACTTACAAGGAAGAGTGCAGAGAAAAGGTCTCGGGAAGCTTGACCGGGGACTTGTGCTCTCAGAACCACTCGGTTTGCTCTAGATCTTGGCAGCAGGAACGAATGAAATAAATAAGTGTTCCTTATATACATAGCATGAACGGTCAAGATCAAATGAGATCCAACGGCCAGGAATCTCTCCGCCTAAACCGGCTAACAGCTGTCCCCTCGGGCACGTGAAGCGTCGCCTCAAAAGGCGCGCGCATTAAATGTGTGACGTGACGGTCCGGTTACCACGCAGTTGTTCGGTTACTCCCGAACTAGCCTCATTGGGTCCTGACCACGCCAACCGTTATCTGACATATGGCAGGTACTTGTCCTGAGCCTACAGAGTCACCGCTCGGTCCCGACCCCTGCTAGACCAGGTACAACCAGTCGTACCCCGAGGGAGGTCTTGGCTTCCTGACCGGACGGTTTTCGGGGCAGTACTAATTTTCGATCCTTATCCGATGAAGCACCCCATCAGTTTCGAAAATGGGGGGCAACTGATATGTACAAAAATATCAGGTCAAGGTCAATCCTTGCCACTTCAGAAGTTAGAAGCCAGGTCATCTTAAAGCTGGGCTGACTGCGCAACCATCCCGAGGTGTTACCTAGAACCGCCCAGTTCAGTCCATAGCTCAGGTGCTCGCTTCAGACGGGCCCCACATGGGCGCACCTCCAGAAGGCGTGATTACTTGCTTAGCAAGTCTCTGAGCAGTTTTCTATCCTAGCTAGAAGATTGAAGGGAAAGAACAAGTAGTTTCCTAGGCCGCTTAGGGAACTCTCCTAAATTCATGGGAATCAATTGTAATCAGATTAGGCTTCCTAATCTGAACTTACCTTGTACAGGTGGTCTCTTACACCTATAAAAAAGGCCACTCGTCCCCATTAGAGGGGATGTCATTCTAGCTTTAAAGAATAGCATACAAACAATTTACTATTACGCATATACCCGGTCGATTACTGGTAGTGCCGCCCATTCTGTTGGCTCACCAATAGCCGCCGATGATCTGTTAGTGAAAGTGCACCGACGCACCCGTGGAGGTAGGTTACATCATTAACGAGGCCGAACCACATACAACTTCTTTGCGTTCATCTCTCTCTCTCAATTATTCTTACCCAGATTTTGGCATCATCAGTTGGATTCTCTTATTTCCCACCAACACAATTAATGCATCTACTCGGATAGGAATTTAGAAAAGGAAAAGAAAAGCGAACAGAAAAGGAATAACAAGCGCTTCCTAGTATACTGTTTCCCCATGCTTTCTTATTGTACAAGAAATAGAAAAAAAAAAAAAAAATTCAAATGTTTGTATAACACTTGGAAAAATTAAAGAAAAAGAAACAAAAATAACCAAATTTTCTTTTACTTACTAATCTTTCACTCAAATCAACAGACTATTGTGTTCTACTTAAAGTTTCTTTAACTTTCCCTCAATGAACCCATTAACCGGATGGAACCTAAATGCTCAGGTACTGCAAGAACCTTGATTAATTCAAGATTACCAAAATGAAACCGGAAAACCTGATCGATTTGATTAGCAACAACTTGAATTTATATAAAAGTGCTTCCATCTAGCAAACAACAAATAAAACCCCTAAATATGCATGTGAAAAGGAAAATAAAAGCCATTCTCAAAGAATAATGCTATGCTTCCCAACCTCTGAATCCCAAATGGCTTAATACTTGTACCACATACTGTGATAGTGAGCGGTGGTAGTGGTACAACATGTCACTGCACGTGGTACAAGTGACAAAGCATTTGGGAACCAATTTGGCATGCAAAATTTGAGAGGCATAGCATTTCTCATTCTCAAAGGCACTTAAATTAACCACCAATATGGAGAGAGAGAGAGAGAGAGAGAGAGAGAGAGAGAGAGAGAGAGATTATCTCAAGTCGAGGGATCAGCCTGACGTTCAGTGGATTAGATGTTCAGTGAAAGGACCAACCTAGCCCTTAACACCACATGTCCAAGCACACTTGCAAGGGTTAAAATGGTAATCCAATTTCTTGGCCAATGCACAGTAAGAATCCATTTGATTAAGGGTAACTGATATGTTTGTGTGTGTGTGTGTATGCCTTGATATTGATAGAGAATTCAGTCTAACCTCCAACCTGGCCCCAGGTAACCGCTTACCATGTCACTGACTCATGGTACGTTACCAAGCTCCATGTTGTAGCTATTAATATTAGTTATGCAGCTATAAAAGGAAGTAGTCACCCTTATCTATAGTACCATGACTAAAAGTACCAAAATGACAAAAAAAATTATATAATTTTAATATATATTAGAAGAAAAGGGATGCGACTGTTTTGTGTCATTTTATGAGAAGAATAAGACTGAAAAATGAATGGGACATATGGCAGTGGAAATCTACAAATGACAATGCATCTCTAGGTTAAATATTATGTTCCCACTAATCCAATGACAAAATTTCCCAATGGTTTAATCCAAGTGCCACAAAGAATTTCTTTTGTGTCGTAGAGATCTTCAGAAGCATAGTCTCTGTTGATGGTTCTGAATCTACGATTCTTGAAAGAGTAAAACACATTTTTCTTAGAATTGCTGAGTGTAGGAAAGAAAAGTGTGTTCTTCATGGTTTCTTCTGTCGTCCTGATAGCTAGAGTCGAGATTTGGCTTACAAACAGCATTTGATTTTCTAGTCCGTTCACTTCCACCCAGTCCCCGTCTACGAGCTTAAAAATGCGAATTGATTTTCCCGCATGGGTAAGAAATACCGAGAACAACTCTTCTCCAACGCGCACCAAAAAGCTTCGGAAAGTGGTTGAAAAAAATTTTGATGACCGGCACATACCAGTAATTACCCAAGAGTGACCTCCCTCTGAAAATTCAAAAATACCCAAGCGTCCATTCTGACCCAAACAGTAGAAACCTTGACCATAGAAGACTGGATTACTGTAAGATGGGATGAACTGTTGGTTCCCATTTTGAAGTACCTGATGGGTCCAATTCTCATCACCGGACTTCACATAAAAAGCGCGAACAGACACAGCCGATCTATAATATATGCCGAAAACTACCCATTCCGAGCATGTTTGTGAAGCTTCAAATGATACACCATCAAAGCAATAATAGCCTAAAGACCAATCTGGAAGTTTCGGAAGCTGAATTCTTGTCTTCGTGAAGGGTTCAAAAAGGAACATTGACTGAAAAGATTGAGAAACGAGAAGCCAACCGTTGTTTGAGAAACGGATTTCACAACCATATAAGTCGGTGTTTTTCATGTGATAGGTTGAATCATGAATTGGGTCATAGAATTTGTACACAGCCTGGTCTCTAGAAAAGTACATGAGCCAGGGGGATGCATTGCTGGTGGAAAATGTAGGATCGGGTCTCCATCTGATTGGCCCGGCAAGTGACTTCCATTTTCTACATACGGCTCGAAAGTTCATATAGTCCAATGGTTTAAAAAGAGATGTTAGAGTATATAACTGTAGGTCCATCGGAAGATTAAACAAAATGGATACATCCACCTGCACAATTGAATCTTCCTTTAAAGTTTCTTGCTCTGGCACTTCTAAATTGCTTTCTTCTTTTGTGATAATTTCTTCATTTTCTGTCGAGTTATCAGCAAACCTAAAGGCCACATACCATTTTTAGCTCAACCAAAAGAAATTCAAAAAGATGGTAATCTACATGGAGAGAGAAGGTTTACCAAAATCAAAAATTCAAAAAGATGAAAAGCAAAATAAACAAATCGCATCCCCTTACCCCAGCTAAGGTGTGTGGCAAAGAAATATTTTGTCTCCTTAACTCATTTGGAATTTTATGAATGTTCAGCAATTTAATTTTTACAGACCATTTGGGTAATCATAAACGAAATGGATATCAGTTCCAAAAGGAAATAAAATCTACAAAGTTATGAGCTAAAAGACACCATTTTAACGATATTTGATAATTCGGCATACAATAGCCATGGGACACGAAATCCCAATGACAACGGATATCCCAATCCCAAAAACTATGGTGGTATTTAGATTGCCATAGAGATTGGGTGTCGTACAGGAAAGAGTGTAATTTCTCTTATGATTTTACAGATATTATCACATTTTGTTGGAGATAATAATCTTTTAGGATATGCAAGGATTTTTATTTGTCTTTTTATCTCTCTTTAATTGGTCATGTTGACCTATTTATATCCCTCTTTATTTCTTTCCATCTATTATTATTTTCCTTCCTATTTAGTCTTGGGCCTTGTAGTATTTATACATTGAATTAGAATGAATAAACATTAAGCTATTCAAATTTCAAGTCATTCCCATATTCAATTCTTTTGAGTCAAACTTTATGATGGAAAGTTCAGAGATTTACTGGGCCAATCAATCACGATAGCCACACAACATTGTTAAAATTACGATTATGCCGTTCTTGTTTAACTCTATCCATTAAATGATTATTCACATGATTCATAATCTTGGTGTAATTGGATATGGTGCCCAATTAGTCTCTAATGGACATTGTAACGGCGAGAGCAACAGATTTCAAAATCTTTAGATCATCTCTTAAGACCAGAAAAGTTTTTTTTTTTTTTTACATTAACCCAAGTACTCACACTAAAAGGAGCAGGTTATATTACCTACCAATTCTTGGGATTTATTCGTTATATTACCCGAGTGTAACTAGGATTAGAAGATACTATTGGATTCAGTTCAAAAACATCACAACCCTACTCTACCCCACACCTGCCGCCCCTCCTCTCTCTCTCTCTCTCTCTCTCTCTCTCTGGTTCACACTCTCCTCTTCACCAACACTGACCATCATCGCCCCTATTCTTCTTCTTCCCTCTCTCTTCCTCCCCCCTTCTTCTGGCCCCCTAGCGCGCGCCTAATATCTTGGGTGATTTTTCAAACGCCTAGGAGAAAATCCAGGCGGTGGGCACTGCCTAGCGTCTAGGCCAATTTTTTAGAACACTGTAGCGCACAAGTGAGGTTTTGAACCTGAGACCATAGTCATTAAAACTCTATAGAATATGTAAAATAGATTGATGAGTCTTGTTTTCAACCATTGGATCCAGTTTTCATTAAAGGTATTGTAAAAATTTCACTGAATCCAGTGGTTGAAAACAGAAACTTAATAAGTTGCGGACTGCCTCATAAGATACGAAGTGTTCTGTTGTATATATATATATACACACACATCATTCTTACGAGGGATCCTCATTTTATTAAAATGAGGAATTCTAATCGTGGCCGTTGAAAATCATTTAATTAATGCAGTAAAAGTGAAATTCACACCAACGGGGCAGGATTAAAAGTCCTCATAAGAAGCTTTCCCTGTATATCATTACCTGAGGAAGGGCAATAATGCATGGCGCGAAAACCAAAAGGTGGAGGAGGCCATCTCTGGTTGATTCCTTGAAGTCGACAAGGTTTTGTCACCAAGGTGGAACACATAGAAGGTATTATCATCATCGTCACCATCGAAAAAATAGATACAATTTCCATGAATCCCTAATTCTGTTGCAGACAGTGACACTGAGTAACAATGGCTTAATACTAGAACCCGATCACCTAAATCTAGGAGCTTGGTGACTCGACGCCTAACTAAATCCACCTTAAAAACCTCGAATGAAAACAAGGATTTTCTCCGAACGACCAACAGATCACCACAGGATTCAACAAGTTGCAGCTTTTTTAGCCAATTGATGGAACGGACCCCAACCCATATACCTGTGCCGAAAAGTTGGAGCAAGTGTGGGCCCACCTTTATGACGCACAAACGTCCATTGTCCAGTAGGCCATACAATTTGGAATCGAAACCGATTAAATCAAAGAATGTGAAGCGCAGTGGGGTGAATTTCCTATCGCCCACTCGACAGGAGATGAACGAACGGCAATCTCGTAGGAGGAAGATGACTATGCAATCAGGTTTGGTCGGAGGCGATGAGAGAACGCATTTGAAGAGGCAGCAATTCTTCTTCAACGAAGGGAGTTCGATTGTTTGATTCGAAACTGAATTCCATAAGAAACAACGAACGATGCTCTTCAATGATTCAGTGATCACTGACCAATCCTCACAAATCGCTGCAATCTGGAATCGTCGTCCGGATAGTTGTTCGATATTGTCGATACAAGATGTTTTTCTATATATGCTTCTCGCTCTTCCCAATTCCCACTGATAATCACCCATCTTTCATACACTGGGAAAACTAGACAGATTGTATGTGTGTGTATATATACACATATATATATATATATATATATATGCATGTGTGTACAATCCTATTTGAACTCTGACTACCAATTTGAATTCGGACGTTCCTGTTTTCGTAGAGTTTAGATTCTAAATTAGCCAATTTATTAATACTCTTACAATTTTTAGGAAACTAGCCATAAATCCCTCTCTACAAAAGATTTTTGAATTAAACCCAATTTAAAAAGATGTTTTTAATAGGTCCAAAAATAGTGAAATCCCCAAATTGAGTCAAATAATTTTACCTTTTTACCCACAAGTGTTATGTACAGATATATACACACATTCGGTTATTTATGGTAATACAACTAAGATATTATGGTGATTTTCAGTTTTGCACATCCCTTTAATTGTGGAGTTATTTTTGGAATAAATTTAACATGTTTGTAGGTTTATACGGTGGATTCAGAGTTCAAATTATAGTGGATTCTCTTTATATTTCATGTGCAGTCATTCTCTCCACATTCATCCATTTCTCCATTCATAGTAGTAACTTCATCTTCTCCATTCATCTATATTACTTCATTTAGTGTAAATTTTAACACTGACTGTCATATTTCATTGATATCACAATTTTTTTTTTTTTTTTTGAATAACTAATTCTCATGATTACATGTTAGTACGATACAATCTATTTTCAAATTATAGAGGTCCCTTGCAGCTTGAAAACCCATCATTCTGTGTCTCTTGTAACTTGAAACTCACCATTCTATGAAATTTATCCATAGAGTGAAATTTAACACTATTACAAGTTTAAGTATTACAATGTTAAATGTAACAATATGCATGACAGTGTGAAATTTAACACTATTACAGTATTAAATGTAACAATATTACACTCCCTACATGTAACACAATTACAAGTTTAAGTTTAAGTTCACTTTCACCTAATGTGAATTTTAACACTATTACACTATTACAGTGTCAAATTTAACACTATCTTTGGAGGCAAGAACATTAGTGTTAAATTTCACTCTAAATAAGAAGGTAAGTGTGAAGGGAGTACTAAAAAAGTTCACTTGTTAAATTTATACCCCCAAACTGATAGCACATAGTTCCCCCAATTTTTAGTATACAAATTACACATAGTCTTAATGCACAAATCTAATATCCCAAAATATATAAGATATAGAAAAAAGCATAAGTTTATCCATTAAGCATCACTTAATCATCATTCAATTTTACACTATATTACAGTGTACAAATTTACACTACATCATAGTCTATTCACTGGAATTTCGAGCTTGTTTTAGGGCATTGTATCCATCTAGCGTCCATGACGTCGGGTGCATAATTTCCCCTTATTGTTGCAAGTGACTGTCGAGATGTGCATCAACCATTCTCTCCTAATAACCCCTCACCCATTGCTGTTATTAAAAAAAAAAAAAATTTAATGTGGGTGATAAATTTATCACTAGAAACATAATGTTGAAAAACAAAAAAAAACCAGAGAATGGAGATTAATGTAGCAAAGAAAAGTTGAAATTTTCTCACATATGAGTGAAAAGTTTTCACTCATGTGAAAGTGTTCACATCTGAGTGTGAAATTTCTTACCCATGGTTATTCTCACATATTAGTGAGAAATTCTCACATATTAGTGAGAAGTTTCTCACTCAACTACAAAAATATAGCATAATAACACATCAATTCTTAAACACCCAATTAACTTAATAGTGTTTAACTTGTATTTGAAATAGTATCAACACCACAAATCCCTCTTAAACAAATCCCAATAGCAGACATATAATAAGAATAAAAATAAAAACAAAAATAGGAATTTACACACACACCCACAAGCTATATATATACATGTATGTATATGAACTAGGGGAATCAAATAGAACATACCTTTCTAGTTTGAGGGAAGGAACTGTTAGATCTCTCTCTCTCTCTCTCTCTCTCTCTCTCTCTCTCAATACACCAACTATCAGATCATAAACATTTGATGTTTCTAAAAACAAAAACTCTAGTTTTTGCCTCCTTTTTCAGAAATCAATTTCAGAAAAATTGATCCAGTTGGTGGAACTTCAAACATATGTAGTGAGAAATTTTACTCATGAATCACATAGAATGGTTGGTTTACCTTTCTTCCCCATTGTTGGTCGAGATCGAAGTCGCTCCATCAAGGTAGGCGCGACCAGTAAGAAATTCTATCGTCTTGGACGCTACACAAGATCAAGAGGACTGAAGAGCTCTCATTTTTCTCTGAATGGCGGCGATGTCATCGCTTGTGGTATTTGATTTTTGAAATGCCGAGATTTCCGGCATGATGGCGGGGATGTCTAGGTTGTCTTTTGCGAAATATCAGTGGCTTGAAGGAAAGAATTCCAATTTAAAGAGGAGAGTGTTGCATGTTTACATGATAGAGCGAGGGTAGTGTGGTCATATTTTATTATGTGGACTTTTGACTAAATAGTTTTTTGAGTTGGGTCAATTATAATAAAGATACACTAAATAGGATTTAATGCTAGTTAACCCTAGAATTTTTTACCCATATTTCTCCCGTCCATCATGTTTCAACTTATTTTCTAAACCCACTATTTTTTTTTTTATGAAAATATGTTTAATCCCTAGAAATTTAAATTAGTCGAAATAGGTCCAACCCCATTTCAGAGAATCCAAATTAGTCCTTAATTACAAACTTAATCTATAAATTAGTATTTTTTTTCCCCAATTGTGTGTAAAATATATTGACAAATTTAACCATATTTTTTTTATATATACGTATAGGTGTTATAGCAGTTTTGGAAACTAAAATCGTGGAGATCATGGATTGAGATGGAGCAAATATCGCTAAAATCAAAGAGTATCCTTTTTTTTTTCCTTCTCAAATTCAAAAATGATAAACGTTTAAATGACACAGTTTTCGTCAATTGCATTTTTGATTTGTGGAGTTTACATCTGTGTTGAAGGAGGATAATTTCGCATTATATCAATTCAAATTCAAAATGTGAGAAAATCGAATTAGCTTTTGTGTGCAAAGGTGACTTCATATTGGTTCGAAGTGAAAACAAGTGAAATTTTAGAGGATATGAAAATATTTTTCAACTTACATGTCTGCCGCAAGTTCATTGAATTGAGAAATTTTCTGTTTTAGAGTTCGTTTTGGAAGTGAGAATTTCTCACTATTAAATGATAAAGTTCTTAGTATAAAGTGAAAAATTCTCAATTTGTCGCTTGTTCATTGAATTGTGATTTTATCAGTTTTAGAGTTTGTTATGAAAGTGAGAATTTCTCAGTATTAAGTGAGAAAGTTTTCAGTATAAAGTGAGAAATTCTTAATTTGTCGCTTGCTCATTGAATTGTGATTTTACCAGTTTTAGAGTTCGTTATGAAAGTGAGAATTTCTCAGTATTAAGTGAGAATCCGTTGTTGGTTTGCGGAGTTGTAAGCAACGCTTGGGGCTGTGGTCCTTGCTAAGGGTTATAAAAAAAAATTGAAAAACCAAAAATCGATTGAATTCGATCAGCCAAAAAACCGATTGGTCAGTTTATAAAATGTATGTACAAGCTAAAACCGACTGAAAAACCGACCAAAACCGAACCAATTGGTCGGTTTTGAAAAATACAAAAAACCAAAAAAATCGACCGAAACCGACCGCTAACACCCCTAGTCCCTGCTGACGATATTGCTGGGGTCTAGGATAACCTTGCTGAAACTTCCTAGCTCCGTCCCATGTACGCTTGTTCTCTTGAAAAGTACTTTGAGGTCTCCAACCCTGGGTATTTCTTGGTGCTTGGTTCTGGAAATTCCTTTGTTGGAAGTTCCTCGATGGCTGGGTTTGTACTGGATAGGCATCCTTCTCCAAACTTACAGCAAGTCTAACCAATCCTTCGAAACTCTGGTTTAGGTGCCCAATCATCATATAGCGAAGATGTGGGTTCAGTCCTTAATGGAACGGCTTAATCTTCTTCACCGGTGTATCAATCACATGCTGAGCGAATCGAGACAATCGCTCAAACTGGGTGGTATACTTTCGTACCGTCCAATCCCCTTAGATTAGGCTCACAAAATTCTTCTCTTGTTGATCTTTTTCATCTTCTGGAAAGTACGTCTCCAGAAATCTTCCTTTCAATGTTTCCCAAGGCATCGTCCTCGCAGCGTTTATCCCAATAGTAGCTCGTTCAGCTTCCTACCAATCTACGACGGCATAGGTGAGCTGGAATGTAGCAAGACGATGCTTATCTTGTTCACTGTATTCTAACGCTTTAAAGATCAATTCCATTTCTCTTATCCACTATTTGGCTTTCAATGGTTCTGTTAATCCATCAAACTTCTCGGGACGTAAACCACGAAAATTTTCTAGTAATTTGTCCCCTGTTTATCTCTGCTGAAATGGTGCAACTGGCGGTTGGACAGGTCATTGGTTGGTAGCATGGTTGTAGGTGTCGCCTACATGTTCCATCCTCTGTATAAAAGCTTCAAAAACTTTTGATGGGTCCATTCCTTCGGGAGTAGGTGCTCTAATTCGGGCTTGATGATTTCGCAAGGGTCCTACCATAGTGTGCTAGTGAAGTGTACCTATAAGAGACCTATCGATTAGTTGAAAGTCTTCTCGGAGAAACGAAATCAAGATAGAGTGATAAACAACAATAAGAACTAACAGTTCCACCAAACAACATATAACCACTCAGACATACAATTAATATCAAAAGTATTGCTCGTATATATATATATATATATCAAAAGATGTACCGCATAGTACACATTAGTCAAACTGTGTACCACATGGGAGATAAGTAAAAATATTACCAAATGGGGTGGTCGGGATCAGACCCCGATCGCCTTTATACCACTTTTCCAACCGATCCAAGAGGTCATGTTAGTTGCTGAGATACATAAGCTACTTAAGAAGCGTGCCAAGTTGTAGAGCCCTCCCAAGAAGAGAAATCGGGACAAGTGCTGTCGGTGCTACAAAGATCACGACCATGATACCGAGGACTGTTTTAAGCTCAAAATTGCCATTGAGAAACTCATCGAGCAAGGTCATCTAGCCGTGTTTGTCACCACAGACAGACGACCGCGGTAAGATATATGGGCTCTCGAGTAGTAGCAACCCCTCGATCATATCTGTGGTCTCTAAATGAACATCGGGCCATGGGGACTCACAGTTGGAAAAGAAGAGGCATGGCCGGGCATCCCGAGTGGATGTCCTATAAGTCCAACCAGCCAACTCCCCACCGACTGACATCTTAACTTTTTTATCGGACGATGTTCGGGATCTGCATTACCCCCACGATGATCCGCTGGTGGTAATGCTCTCAATAGCCAATTACATAGTAAAGAGGGTGCTTGTGGACACGGGTAGCTCCTCGGACATATTGTTCGCCTCAACATTCAATCAGTTTGGGATATCAAGGGACCGGCTTTGACCAGTGGCCACTCTCTTGGTAGGATTCAACAGTCTAGCACATAACTGCTTGGGATGATTGAGCTCCAAATTTTGATAGGGACCTACCCCCAGCAGACCTCCGTGCTCGCAAACTTTATTGTGGTGGAGGTCCTGTCCACCTACAATGTCATCCTCGAGAGACCAACACTCAACAAGGCTAGAGCGGTTATGTCAACATACAATCTAATCGTTAAGTTCCTAGCCCCTCAGGGATCGAGAAGCCTGAGAGGAGATCAAGCTACCGCTAAGAGCTGTTATGTTAGTTCCTTGCATAAAGAGGCAATTTCAGAAGCACTAAACATTCAGGAGATGGATCCAAGGGACTCTAGGGACGAAGTCAGCCTAGTTGAAGAACTCAGTCAAGTAGTGCTAGATCCCCAGTTTCCCAATTGTTCCATTAGCATTGATACTCTCCTGGAACCAAATCTCAGAGAAAATTTAGTCCAGTTCCTGAGAGAGAGCCAAGACATCTTCGCTTGGAGCCATGAGGACATGCTTGGAATTGATCCCTGGGTCATGTCTTAATGACTCAACATTGATCCGAGTTACCACCCAGTTAAACAAAAGAGAAGGGGAATGGCCCCCGAAAGGCAAGAAGCAGCATATGAGGAGGTCAGAAAACTTCTCAAAGCAAAGTCAATACGAGAGCTTTAGTATCCCAACTGGTTGGCGAACGTCATCCTGGTTAAGAAAAATAACTGAAAATGGAGACTGTGCATGTACTTTAGTGACCTAAACAAGGCCTATCCTAAGGACTTTGATCTACTACCCAGGATAGACCTCCTGGTGGACTCAACGGCAGGACACTCACTGCTCTCATTTATGGATGCATACTCCGGGTACAATCAGATTCGCATATACTCGGGTGATAAAGAGAAGACCTCCTTCATCACCGACAAAGGAATCTATTGCTACAAGGTGATGCCCTTTGGCCTCAAGAATGCCGGGGCAACTTATCAGCTCCTGTTCAACTATATGTTCAGGGATCTGATCGGAAAAATAATGGAGGTTGTGGATATTGGCATTTTAACCACACTTTTCAGAACTTTTCAGAACTTTTCAAATTCAAATTCAAATTCAAATTCGAGTCGCCACTTAATTTTTGAAAGGAAAATTAAGAAACCATGTTAAAAGCAAACTAATCTTTTTGGAAACCAGAGATATCTAGGTCCCGGGATTATGGAATAAGAGAGGAAGGAGCCCGACGGACTAAAACATCCCCTCTCAGTCTATCTCGTGATAGTTCTCTACTCAACATCCTTTTAATCAAATAATTAATCTAAGTATGCCCTCAATTAATACATATATATATATGCACATTACAAAAGCATGTTGAAAGGGGTACAAGATTGCTAACGATAAAAGGCATACAAACCACGTAATCCAAATGGCAAGTAAGATGATATGTAATAGAATATGAGGAAACTTACCCGGGATCCAGCCGCGAATATTAAACATGGAATGCATACAAGAGTAAAAATCCTAAGAAAGGGTCTCTAATCACATATATATACACATAAAACAAGACCTAAGGTGTCGTATATGTAATACCCTGTATTTTGGTATATTAATAAGACCTGGTATTTCATTTCTATACTCGTATAAACTTTCTATTCCTTTTGGTGAATTTTGATACCGATCGATTGACATTATTCCAATCGATTGACACTTTTCAGATACCAATCGATTGATAAGTATTCCCAATCGATTGCCATCCTACCGACTAAAATTGATTACGTATCAACATCCCAATCGATTGCCATTTATCCCAATCGATTGACATTATTCCAATCGATTGACTACAAATATCTGTTCCCAATCGATTGACTGGTGTCCCAATCGATTGACATAAGCTGAGACATATTTTCTTCTTTTCTTGAGCTTTAAACGTGTGGCACTCCCCTATCTCTATATATATGACCATATTTATGGCCTTGAGGATTTTTTGGCAGCCTTGAGAGAGAGAGAGACATACCTCTTGAGAGATATACATATATTTATCTATATATCTATATCTATACACACCCTCACACACACTCACTGCCCTTGGCAGCTAGAAGAAGAAGAAGAAGCAGAAAGAAGGAGGAGAAACAAGAGAAGAGACAGAGAGGAAGAAGAAAGAAGGAAGAGAGAGAGAGAACTTGGAGAATTCAAGCTTAAACACAAGCCAAACGCACCCTAGGTGAGTTCTAACTCACTTGGTCCCTCTATATGAAGTTTATATAAGTTATTAGGAAGCTTAGATGGGTTAAATGCATGTAGTGTACATTTATATAAGCTGTTTTTACAATCTGCTGGTGAGGACGAAGTGTCAATCGATTGACATAAATCTCAATCGATTGCCATCAGTCTGGATCCAATCGATTGGATAGAGATTCAATCGATTGACATCCCAATCGATTGACAATGTTAGCAATCGATTGCCACTATTTGAGACCCAATCGATTGCCTGTTTTCTCAATCGATTGATATGATTTTATACCAATCGATTGGACTTAGTCCCAATCGATTGACATGATCAGAACATGGGTTCTTTTGCCTATTTATTTTATAAGAGGTTTTGTTGTTCGATTTCCGATACGGACTTCCATTTTTACGATTTGGGGATTATCAGGGATAATGTGACAACACAGATAAGTATGATTAAGAACATATGTATAAATCTGACGACATTAGATACTATGCAATTCTTGTATGAGTTCAATGTCCGTTTTCTTTCATTCAGAGTAGTCAGGCCACATTGGGAATTGTCATGCGTCGATGTAGAATGGAACGTAAGTAGGTTTGATAAGTTCTGGGAATAGTACGGGAATGGACGTTCGGTCATGATATGCTCTTAAAAGCGGTGAACAGGACCATTGTTCTTAAAAGCGGTGAGCTGGACCAAATAGTCCTAAGATAGACTGGATGATCTATGATATGCTCTTAAAAGCGGTGAACATGACCATTGTTCTTAAAAGCGGTGAGCTGGGATCACTAGTAGATGACGTTGAGTCGTGGCAATAGATTGATATGCCTTGTTCGAAACGTTATATCCCTGAAATGCGGTGAACAGGACCATTGTTCTTAAAAGCTGGGGACAGACTGACGCGGAGTCCAGGACATGCGGTGAGCAGGCTATATTGCTCTTAAAAGCGATGGACAGAATAAGGGTGTATCCCTAGAGTTAAACGATTGAGTCTATTCATGAAATCAGAATATGTTGAGTTCGGTATTCGATTAACAAGACGTTAAGGGTCGGTGTACAAGTATGAATAAAAGAAACAAGATATGATGTTAACTCTTGTTTTCATAAGCTTGTGTTTACTTCAGATAACTGGTACCTCGTTAGTTTATGCTCACTCAGCTCTCAGTAAGCTGACGGCCTTTTATTGCCTGGACTTTCCCCGTCCAGAATATACTGTCCCTTATTCTGCAAGTAATGACCAGTACACTGATGAGTGTTATCCAGAGGAGGGCCCCACTAATGACGATTACGCCAGGGAGGATCACTACGCTGAGGACTATCCGTACGCTAGTTGAAGGCTGAAGGAGTTATGACTAGTTTTATATTTTCAGTTGTTCTGTTAAACCTTTTGTTAGCGGGTACTTGGGCATTTGTTGTCTTCAAACCTGTTGTGATCCTGTGGACCACACTCTGATGTTTTGTAATAACTAGTACAGTGATTTTTATCTTCAGTTGTTTATTGTTACTGTTCTAGTATTGCGTGGTGTGGATTATTAGTGACTTTCACCTGTCATTCCTTATGGACCCATAAAGGAAATTTATTTTTCTCTATTTATGCTGCTCCGGGGCGTGACAGTATATGAGGTCAAAAATCGATAAGATCAAGAAGAAAAATAAATTAGAGAGAAGTCAAGAAATTGTACCTTCATAGCACTACAAAACAAAGGGTTAGTCCACATTCTTAGAACACAAAAAGAATATCAAATCCTAAATATCATACTTCTAGCTTAAACCTAATAAACATGGAAAAAGTTGACAATAATCATGAATTCCTTCTAATTTGTTGAAATCAGAACACCTCTATAGATATACAAGTCTCAACTAGGAGCCAATGTAATATCCATATAGAGATGATACAATCCCAACATAATCACAAGGAACCCATGACTAGGTTCAACTAATTATGACTTAACACACTACAAAATAATGACCTAATTGCTAGAATCAATGCATATGTGATGAATGCATGAATATGAACGAGAATAAGCTATGAATCATTTGTTGATTTAAATCATTTTGCTGCTGGATTTGGGTAAAATTAATTGTAATCAAAACATAGTTTAAGCCTTCGGTCATTGGAAAACCATTTGGATCATTATTAGTAAGTTTTACCAAATTTGTGACAAAATTTCAGGAATGGCAGAGAGCAGACCAGACTTTCAAAAATAGGAAAATCATACCTCCCATGGTTTGATCTTAATGATTTTTGGACACAAGGTGCCTCTAGGAGTCTAGTTTCTATCATGTTATGGGGCTTGAATCGACCTGCTCACACGGGTGATTCACCTTGGCACCGAGATAGCAAACTAGGACATGTGTGTCTGTGGCGCTTAGATGGTGAGCAAGATAAGACATTTGTGTTCATGGTGCTTAGATAGCTAGCTGGGTCATCTGTGTCCATAGTGCTTAGAAAACGAGCTTGAACACTTATATCTACACAGTGTAAGAACACCGAGCTAGATATAAACCCTTATTATTCATAAATGCTGCCTTAGATGATGATAAGATGAGACCTTTATATTTGGTCGAACATAGAGAGATCCCACGACTCTATATAGCCTGTTTAGAGACGAATGTGAGTTTTCGAATGGGTGCCCGGAGGGGCAACTATGTTGGAAGACTCAGGTTAGATGTTTTAGTAATGTCTAGAGTAAGATTCGTATGACATTACTTGTTTTTCCAAACACAGAGTGACATGCCAATTTTTATGGAATAACACCATATCATATATTTCATACTGTACGTGCTTTAGCGATCAACTATGGAGCAGTGAATGGATTCATCTTCATTAATGTGTGAGCCACGTAGAATATCCAAGATATTGGTTATCCTACAAACTGGTTGCCTTCACGACTTGAGATTATGTCATGAAGAGGACGCTCGATGACAGCTACTTTAGCATGCTATCCTAGTACGAAGAAATAATTCCGTTCTATGGGAGATGTCTAGGCCAACGGTCAAGTTAGTCAGATTGACTTGAGGGCTTAGGGAAGACCATTCAATAACACACCATGTTTTGTGACTCATTAGCAGGCCTGCGACAATCGTATTTTGTTACTGATGTGTCATGAGTACAGTATATTGAGGTGGTATTGTACTTCTTTTCACCGAGGGATTAAGAATGCTATGTGCGGTGTGGTTGCACCGTCTAAGGCATATACGAGAAGCTTATGAGTGATGTGTCTTGCGGGTTATGGTGTGATGATTTGACATTACATTCCTGTCGATGTACTTTCTTTTCGTAAGGTCGCACGTTCTATTTCCCTGTATGAAGAGATGAGAAGTTCTGTTTCGAGAGATCATTTTAATAACAAGTCCTATGTGGGTGAGTGTGATGTAAGAAATTGTGGGTCATTTGTGCACCAACATACATTGGACCGAGTCCAATGGGCTTTGGCCTTAGAGACCTAGGATATGTGCCTATATGTATGTATATTGCACACACAACTAGGGTTGCCTCTTACACACCCTAAGAGAAGCAGCAGGCCTCTCTCACTCTCTCTCACGTTTTCTCTCTCAAAGCCATCACCATGGAGCTATGGGATTTAGTGCATGATACCAACAGAGATTGCTCTAGAAGTGTCTCCTACGATCAACACGAAGAATAAGAGAGTACAAGGAAGCGAGGAAGGAGCAACAGTTCGTGGTTGAAGTCGCCGAGCTCGTAACAATGCTGTAGACGATCCGAATCGGGTATTCCGCTCAAGGTATGCCTTGAACCCGACCCTATGCTTGTGTGCATATTTATTCTATAATAAGTATATACAGTAGAGAGAGAGAGAGAGAGAGAGAGAGAGAGAGAGAGAGAGAGAGAGAGGGGAGGGGGAGGGGGGGGGGGGGGGTGTTCCTATGATAACTAAGGGTATTTTCGGTGTTAGCAAATTAAGAAGGGAGGTCTCTGTAAATTTTGCAATTTAGAGGGGAGGTGTGTGTAATGCAAATTCAAACCTCAAGGGAGGTCTGTGTAATTTTGCAATATAGAGGGGAGGTCCGTGTAATTTTACCAAACCTCAGGGGAGGTCCGTGTAATTAACCCAAATAAAAAAACTTGTTTATTATTATTTTTTCCTTTTGTTCATGTTAAATTGCATTTTGCTCCCTCTCAAAATTGATTTGGATCTCACTTTTTTTTTTCCCTGTGATAGATGAATCGGTCTTGGACAATAAATAAGTTTTTTTTTTTTTTTTTTTCTTACTTGAGCTTTTGAAAAATTACTTGTTAATGTTGTACTGTTGAAATAGAGCGTGTTTCATAACCCAATTAATCTTAAAATTAATATTTTTATTACTTGTTTTTTAACTAGTAAAAGTAGCCAAAATCTAATGAAAAAATTTCGAATAAATCTTTTGAAAACTTTAAGTAAAATTTGATTTCATTATTGTAAATTTAAAATTTCCAGCACTTCTTCATTTTTTGTTTTATAAACAAGAGTTTCACAAGATATTTAGTTTTCACTATTTCGATAATAATTCTTCATGTATCTCGCAATTCTATTTTAACAAGAAACATGTTAATTTATATTATCCTTACATTCAAACAATTTTTTTCAACTTAACGTTACAGATAGTAAATTACAGGTTAAGTTGATTAATGATACATGTCATTAAAAAAAAAAAAAAAAACAAACAAATATGCACAAATAACTACAAAATATACCTATAAAGCAAAATATAGTGAATAAGAATAAACTTGCTAGAGAATATCATTACTTAAGTTTTTTTTTTTTTTTATATCACTTACCCTGGGAGACGCACGCACCCACCCACACACCCACACACACAACCCAAGCAAGACATAATCCAACAGATCTCTACAAACTAAAGAATAGGACCAGTTCTACAATGCTAGAGGAGGAGAAAAACCCCTCCCCACTCCCCGTGGGGAGATTTGAACTCTCCAACCTCCCACTTGGGAGAGGTGGAGTGATACCACATAAGCTAGGGCCCACTTGGTGCATATTTGTTTTTTGAATGAAATATTTGTGACCAAAATTGTTAAATCACATGTTGGAAAATGCCATTACCTATATATTTTTTTAAGCTAATGAATGATTTGATTTGGGAACGAACAACGTCATGACATACTATGGCTTTGTAATGAGCCTAACAATCCGATCGAAATGAACCAAGTCGAGCCAACCTAAATGGTTTTTGTGATTTTATCATAGCATCGATTCAAGACACGACTTGTGGTTATTTTATAAAAATAAAATAATATAAGATAAAAACATGATTGGTTCATTTCTCAGTTTTGAAGAATATACAACTCCACGGAACTGGCACGAGACTAATTTAAAAAAAAAAAAAAAAAAAAAAAGGAGAATCGGCATGAACTAGTTAAAAATGGGGTGTGTGTGGAAGGTCATGCCCAGATTGCTTCCTCATGTTACTGATTTGACATCATTCTGGAAACTCTTCATTATAGTCCCCATTCTTGTTACTGCATGCATATGCCACTACAATGGTATGAGCATTTGATTATTTGTGTATGTAGTTGCTTCTATACAAACCTTCTCAGTTTCATGTTAGGACAATAAGTTATGAGTTATGTTAGAAAAAATAATAGTAAACAGACACTGCTATGATCGAAAATACTTATCAAACGTGTCGAAGAGTCTGACTGAGTCGTGTGGAGAACACTGTCCTTAAGAGTAATTTTCGCCCCTCAGAGTTCTTGGCTTGGTACAGAAGGTCTCAGCGGTTTACCCTCCAGGATTAAGCAGTCTCGTCTTTGTTATCGTGCACTCGATGAACAAAGGGCACAGAACAGCCTTGTAAGAATATCAGTGGTCGAACCAGAGAAGAGAGACAAACAGAGCAGAGAAGAACCAGAGAAAGAAGATTGTATATTGTTGTGTGTTTATTCATGAAGGAGAACTGCTATTATATAGCTTTAGAAACCCAACAAAATCCCACAAAGAGAGCAAACGTGTGATTTGATCAAGGATAAAATTTCTGTAACGTTCATATGATTGAGTTAATTTGGTAAATCACATTTGGCAAGTCAACAAAAAATTAAAGGAAAGTTTGAGAAAAATAAACTGTAAAACTAAGCCTAACCGGGTGAGCCCGCGAGGCTTGGAGGCCGGGATTTGCACCCCCCCTGCGCGCGAGTAAGACGTGACGCGCCCGGTTAAACGATTTTCGGATCGAAACCCAAATTTCTATTGGATTTGGGTTGAGCTTGGGCTTGGCTCATGTGCGCGTGAGAGCCCACATGTTCCAACTTATTACTAAGCCCATAATGACAAAGTATATATTAAGCCTTTCAACTCCCTCTTCATGAGCAATGTGGGACAAGAGTCTCCACCACTCTTTTACCCAACACCACACCAACAAGAGAGATGTAGAGAGAGAAAAAGTTTGACTTTGAAAAACACCCACTTTGGACCACAAATTATAACAAAATTACAACAATCCCCCACATTTTTCAAAGACAAATTTTGAGAAGTAACGATCGACCACTTTAGTATATTGCATCAGTGATGGTGTCTTTTGGACTATGAACCAACACTTAGGGAAATAAGAATTGATTCACAGAAATTTGGTGAAATTCGAATTTCTATGAACCTTATTTCTTTGTGTGAATCAAAGTACTTATCACCCACAATACACTCTGATAAACAAGGCTGTTAACGCGGTTTGGCACGTTTCGGCCATGCGCCGTACCTGGATTTCATGAGTGCTCTAGAGAACCTGCCTAAGTTCTCATAGGAAGCGGCCCCACTTCCACACTCATATAGGTGAATTCATCAAGTATGTATTGCAACTATACATACCACCCAATAAGGACTATGAATTCATTAAGAGTTAAGACTCAACCTCACACGTTGCAGTCTACACTATCTACACCATAGGGATGAACTATAATTATGTATAATTGATAGTGTCTCACCAAGTCAACCAGTAGTTTGTTATTACCCATATGAACCTAGTTTGTGGGATCTCCACTCATTTAGGTTGGGTTACCACTACTATTGACCTCTGTTATGGGCACAAGTCCCATCCCCCTCGATGTATTGGCCACTAGCTTCCTTGCTAATAGTTTGGTCAGCGGATCCGCTAAATTTATCTCTGACCTCACAAAGTCTAGGGATACAATCCCATCTATTAATAGCTGTTTCACAATGTTATGTCTTAGGCGAATATGCCTGCTTTTTCCATTATAGGCCTTATTTCTTGCTCGGGCTATTGCAGCCTGGCAATCACAATGTAACGACACAGATGGAACTGGTCTCATCCGTAAAGGGATATCTGCCAAGAGGTTTCTAAGCCACTCAGCCTCAGAACCTGCCTTCTCTAAGGCGATAAACTCGGATTCCATAGTAGACCGAGCAGTGCATGTCTGTTTGGATGATTTCCAAGAGACTGCACCTCCTCCAAGGGTAAATATATACCCACTTGTGGATTTTGTCTCATCTGAATCAGAGATCCAGTTAGCATCACTGTACCCTTCTAGTACAGCGGGAAATCCACAGTATGTTAAACTAAAATCAATAGTACCTCTGAGATATTTTAGTACTCTACATATAGCGGTCCAATGTTCCTTATTAGGATTATGAGTGTATCTGCTCAACCTATTAACTGCATAAGCAATGTCAGGTCTGGTACAATTCATAAGATAAGTAAGACTACCAATTATTTGAGCATATTCAGACTGTGATACACTAGTTTCATTATTTTTCTTCAATTGTATGCTCATATCATAAGGAGTACTAACTGGTTTGGTGTCAAAGTGACCAAACTTTTTAAGGATCTTTTCTACAAAGTGTTCTTGAGACATCATAAAACCCTCATTGGTTTTTGTCAATTTTATCCCAAGTATAACATTAGCCTCACCTAGGTCTTTCATATCAAAGCTAAAAGATAACAAATGTTTTGTTTCATTTATCACAATCATATCAGTGCCTAAAATAAGCATATCATCCACATATAGGCAAATGATTACACCAACATTATTATCAAATTTATGATACACACATTTATCGGCTTCATTCACAATATATCCATTAGAGGTCATTACACTATCGAATTTCTCATGCCATTGTTTTGGTGCTTGTTTTAAACCATACAGAGATTTCACTAATTTGCAAACTCTATTTTTGTTTCCAGGAGATACAAAACCTTCAGGTTGTTCCATGTAAATTTCCTCTTCTAGTTCTCCATTAAGAAACGCAGTTTTAACATCCATTTGATGAATTATGAGTTTATGCAAAGAAGCAAGAGCTACCAGAATTCTAATAGATGATATTCTAGCCACAGGAGAATAAGTATCAAAATAATCAACATCTTTCTTTTGAGTATATCCCTTAGCTACAAGCCTAGCTTTAAACTTATCGATAGATCCATCAGGTTTTAACTTCTTTTTGAATATCCATTTACATCCTATAGGTTTTGTACCAGGAGGTAAGTCAACCAATTCCCAAGTATGATTAGCCATGATAGATTCTATCTCACTATTAATCGCTTCTCTCCAAAAGGGAGCATCGGGAGAGGAAATAGCTTCATTATAAGTCATTGGGTCATTATCCATTAAAAACGTGAAAAACCCATCTCCTAGGTTTGTTTCTCTCCTATCTCGTTTGCTTCTTCTTAATTCAATTTCTACGGACTCATTCGAGTCAACATTAGGCTCAACTGTAGGTTCTAACCTTGGTCTCTCAATGGTTGTTTTCAAAGGAAATATGTTTTCAAAGAAGTCTGCATTTTTCGATTCAATTATTGTGTTTTTCTCTAACACGTCACTTTTAAGAACTAAGAATCTATATGCAGCACTATACTCAGCATATCCTATAAATAAACAATCTGCTGTTTTCGAACCTATTTTCCTTTTCTTAGGTTCTGGAAGTAGAACTTTGGCTAGGCACCCCCACACTTTAAGGTATTTCAAGTTAGGTCTATGATTTTCCCACAACTCATAAGGGGTCTTTCCTATTTTCTTAAAAATAATTCTATTTTGAAGGTGACACGCAGAGAGGATAGCTTCCCCCCCACAAATTATTAGGTGCTCCTGAACTAATTAACATAGCTTTCATCATTTCCTTTAAAGTTCTATTTTTCCGTTCAGCTACTCCATTAGATTCTGGTGAATAGGGCGGAGTTACCTCGTGTACTATACCGTGTTGTTCACAGAATTGGCCTAAAGGGCCAGATTCATATTCACCTCCCCTATCAGACCTAAGTCTTTTAATCTTTTTATCTAACTTGTTTTCAACCTCAGCTTTGTATTGTATGAATTTTCCTTCTGTCTCATCTTTATTTCTAAGTAGGAATACTCTAGTATATCTCGAGTGATCATCTATGAATGTCACATAATATCTCTTTCCTCCTCTAGATTCAGTTGATTTCATGTCTCCTAAATCTGAGTGAATTAAAGTGAGCAGTTCAGTTTCTCTTTGTACTATTTATTTGCAAGGTTTCTTAGTACCTTTAGCTTCACTACAAATTTGGCATTTCTCATTATTAGTGATACTAACATTTTCAAGAATGCCTAATTCTTTCATTTTCTTTATATAAGAAAAGTTCACATGTCCTAATCTAGCATGCCATAAATCATGAGAATCAATCAAGTAAGCAGAAGAAGTAGTAGCATTTTCATTCAAATTATCAAGAACATTTAAAACAAACAGACCATTGTTGTAGTACCCTTTTCCCACAAACACCCCATTTTTAGTCATTACAACTTTATCAGAATCAAAAATAACTTTCACCCCTACTTTGCCAAGCAGCGACACAGACACAAGGTTCCAACGAATATCAGCCACGTGGAGAATGTCGGTAAGAGAGAGGATCTTTCCGGAAGTTAGCTTGAGAACTACCTTCCCTTTCCCGATCACAGGTGAGGGCCTAGAGTCCCCCATGTACACTTGTTCCTCTCCTTCCCCTACTGGTGTGTAGGAGGTAAAAGCACTTCTGTTGCCACAGATGTGCCTGGTAGCCCCAGAGTCTACCACCCAATTTTTCTCCTCTGCCACTAAGTTGACCTCAGAAACGACGGCCACTATAACATCTGCATCAACTAGATTAGCTCTAGGGGCAGGTTTGTCGTTTTTCTTCCTGTGTCTGCATTGAGCAGCATGGTGACCCGGTTTGCCACATACAAAACATTCCCCTTTCTTTTTAGCAAACTGGTTTTGGGGTTTGAGATTTTTGTTGAAATTTGTTTTATTGAAATGGGGTTTGTTATTCTGCCTTTGAAAATTCCCTTGGGTGCGATTAGGCTTTTCCTCAACGAGGTTAGCCTTGGAAGCCATAGCTTTGGCTTTCTCATTCCGATCAAGTGAACGGTTCTTTTCTTCAATGCGAATATGAACAACAACTTCCTCCAAAGTCATTTCCTTCCTCTTATGTTTCATCATATTCTTATAATTTTTCCAAGACTCCAGAAGTTTTTCAATAAGTGAACCGGTTACAAACGGTTCGGGCAATTTCATTCCTTCATTACTAAGTTCCGAAACCACAAGGTGAAAATTGTGAATTTGAGTAGAAACATCTATGTCATCGGTCATTTGAAAATTGAGAAAGTTTCCGATGGCATATTTTTTAATTCCGGCATCCTCAATAATATATTTGGTGACCAAAGCATCCCAAATTTCAGTTGCCGATTTGAAGGTACAGTAAATATCAAAAAGTTCATTTGATAAGGCGTTCAGAATAATACTTTTGCAAATCTTGTTTGCATTTTCCCAAAGAGGCAATTCGGTTTTGTAATTTTCAGAATCTGGAACGGGTTTTGGTTTAGTCAAAACGAAATCAACCTTTGCAATGTCAAGAATAAGTAGCAGTTTGGTTTGCCAGCGCTTAAAGTTATTCCCGTTAAACGATTCAATTCTTGTGACATCAGGAATAGCTTTAGTTGCGGTTAGCATAGCAGTATCCATGAAGTCTTACTCTTAAGATTGTTAGAAAAAATAATAGTAAACAGACACTGCTATGATCGAAAATACTTATCAAACGTGTCGAAGAGTCTGACTGAGTCGTGTGGAGAACACTGTCCTTAAGAGTAATTTCCGCCCCTCAGAGTTCTTGGCTCGGTACAGAAGGTCTCAGCGGTTTACCCTCCAGGATTAAGCAGTCTCGTCTTTGTTATCGTGCACTCGATGAACAAAGGGCATAGAACAGCCTTGTAAGAATATCAGTGGTCGAACCAGAGAAGAGAGACAAACAGAGCAGAGAAGAACCAGAGAAAGAAGATTGTATATTGTTGTGTGTTTATTCATGAAGGAGAACTGCTATTATATAGCTTTAGAAACCCAACAAAATCCCACAAAGAGAGCAAACGTGTGATTTGATCAAGGATAAAATTAACGTTCATATGATTGAGTTAATTTGGTAAATCACATTTGGCAAGTCAACAAAAAATTAAAGGAAAGTTTGAGAAAAATAAACTGTAAAACTAAGCCTAACCGGGTGAGCCCGCGAGGCTTGGAGGCCGGGATTTGCACCCCCCCTGCGCGCGAGTAAGACGTGACGCGCCCGGTTAAACGATTTCTGGATCGAAACCCAAATTTCTATTGGATTTGGGTTGAGCTTGGGCTTGGCTCATGTGCGCGTGAGAGCCCACATGTTCCAACTTATTACTAAGCCCATAATGACAAAGTATATATTAAGCCTTTCAACTCCCTCTTCATAAGCAATGTGGGACAAGAGTCTCCACCACTCTTTTACCCAACACCACACCAACAAGAGAGATGTAGAGAGAGAAAAAGTTTGACTTTGAAAAACACCCACTTTGGACCACAAATTATAACAAAATTACAACAATTATACCCAAAAAAGTGAGGTTGTGGAGGCCTACTCAGCTAGCAGATCATATTAATGTAACGTGGACTCAACTCCTTTATATATGGCTTTTGGGTTGTGATCATGGTCTGATCGCCTAAGATCATCGTAAATCCTCTTTTTATGTCTATACTTCTTGAAATCCAATTGGTGCTAGCAGATAACTGGGTGTTTTGGTTTGATGCAAACTATTTAACTCATCCACATAGTGGTTAGAAATTAGAATCGGTTGTTTCACGAGTCAAATTGAGTTTCATAGAAATCGATACTATTCATGATTCCTCTAATTTTGAAGTTTGAAGGTTTAACTGAAAAACATTCAACATATTGTGCCTTGATATTGTATGGAACTTGTCTTAAAATTTTTATTTGAATCTTAGGATTCACTATTTGTTATAATCCACAATTCATAGTTTTGGCGAATGGATTCACGATTTGACAACAATTCTCACGCATTCCCTATGTGTGCTTCCAGAGTGAACTCAAGGTCTGCAAATATCTTAGATAAAAATGGATTAATACCCCCAAAAAAACTAATAAGTGAAGTTGTAAGGATTGAGTTTTGAAATTTTTGGGTCTGAGTAAGTTGACGTTAATCTAGCAAAATAATTTTTCCTTTATTGATCTTTATGAGACCTTCAAAATATTTGCAGTTCATTCAATAGACAACGAACATGAAGAAAATACATAGATAAAATTGGTTGTGCGAACCTCACTTGCTCTCTGCTCAACTGTCTATGTAATGACCAGCCTTTTCAGGTTCATCCTGTTCGGCGATGCAACTCTTGACGACGTTCTTGCAAACTTTGATGCGGACCTCGAAATTCCATTGGGATTCGTGCTTAATGATGCGGTCCGTGTTACCTATGCGGCCCACCTCATGCTCATATTTCCCATTGTTTTCTATCCGTTGCGGTTGAACATGGACGGCCTCCTGTTTCCATCTTCGAGGCCTTTGGTATCGGATAATTTGAGGTTTGGATTGATCAGTAGTGGGCTTCTTGTTCTCATCTTCATGGGTGTAAATTTTATACCAAGCATTTGGGATGCATTCCAGTTTACAGGAGCAACGACTGTAGTTTGCATTGGATTCATCTTTCCGACTTCCATTACCCTCAAGTAATGTGCTTCTCTGTTTATGGAATCACCCTCAAAATTGTTACTACGAAGCTCCATTTGGTTTGCGACTTTAGAGAAGGAAAACATGTCCTCACTTTGCCATCTCCTTGACTTACACTATATATGTTATTGAACTTTACTCTAAGGTGCTTGTAAAGTTGCTCTATGTGAGGGCCAAAATTACTGAGGAAAACATTAGGACCCCCATGGTAGAATAGAAGAGTCACCAAAGGATAACCAACGTAACACATAATGAATTGCCTGAGTGAGGAACAAAATAGAATAAAAAACCATGATAAAAGTCAACACAGATAAACGATAAACAAAAAGTATCAAAGACTAACGCCAAACAAAAATGACACATCATTACAATTTCAGCTAAAATTCCACTAGTAGTGTAAGTTTAGTCCTAAAAGTGCCTATATGCTCCTCACTGGTAATGACTCCTCTCCCATGGATCAAATTCGGAAGATGCTATGGAATTGGAAGATTCCCAACAAACTTTGATATTTTGTCTGGACATGTATCCTTGATAGACTCCCTCATAAGAACTTGCTTCTTAATCGCAATATTGTTACTGATGCTTCATGCACCAGGTGCCATCATTGGAAAGAAGATTCCATCCACATCCTCAGGGACTGCCCTAAAGCACGGTCATTCTGGGCTCTTTTCCTTCCAAGAGCCACCTCTACCACTAACCTTGGGCTGGATAATTCCCAATGGCTTCACAGACACATGAAAGACACTTCGCTAAATCCTCTAACCTTGTGCCTTTTGATTATCTTTTTGTTGCAGGGATTTGGTACCTTTGGAAGGATCGTAATAATTTTGTTTTCAATGGCAAGGCTGTTCCAGTCCTCAGTTTAACTACCATGGCTAACAACCTTGCTACTGATATTCAAAAAGCTTTCAAGAGGGTGAGTCTCCATCCTCATACCAGTTCTAAGGAGCTAATTAGGTGGTCTTTTCCCACTGCAGGATCCTACAAACTCAACACAGATGGAAGCTGTAAAGGCAACCCAGGGAGAGGCGGAATTGGAGGGCTCATCCGAGATGACCAGGGAAGATGGAAAATAGGGTACTATGGATATATCGGACACTGCACAAGTCTTCAAGCGGAAATTGAAAGCATCAGGAGAGGACTCCAGTTACTTACCCAAGAAGGAATCCAAGGAGCTGTGATTGAAACTGACTCTGCTACGGCTTGTCAACTGATTATGAAGGAAGAAGGAAACCATCCCCTGAAATGTGTTATCGAAGACTGCAAACTCTTATTAACTAGGTGTAAGGGTACCCTCTCAAATGTTAAGAGAGAGGGAAACCAATGTTCTAATCTCCTTGGTAATGTTGGGGTAAACCAATGTAACCCCTTTGTTTTGCTACATTCTCCTTTACAGGAGCTTAGTAGGCCTCTATTAGCAGACTTGTTTGGAGTTAGCTTCCACAGAGGAAGTTAACATGTTTTCCTTTTCCATTCTACCAAAAAAAATAAAATAAAATAAATAAATAAAAAAAGAAGATTAAACATAGTTTCTATTAGAGTTGACACAGTTAGCTTCTCATTCAGAATTTCGACAATTACATACTTCAAACTTTCACAGATGTGGCAAGAAGTATTTAAAAGACAATTCTAACAGTTACAGGTAGTAAGACCCTTCATGTACTCGCAGACATTGTAGTCATCTACACCAAAGCAAAGAAGGAAATTATTAAGCAAATTCTTTTGATTTTATCACTGATACAAATAAAAACTTCCGATTCACTGGAGAAAATTTCTATTCTTTGCTGTAAAATAATCTTAATAGCTTATATTTAAGGAGTCCAATAGCAATTGATTTCTAAAGCTACCAATTACTTCAAAGAAGAAGAACAAGAATTGAACTAGCCATTTAGTGTTCTGAAGAAGAAAAAATACTTCTGGTCAAATCACGTGACCTGCGAATCACCCTGTTGTTTTTTTTTTTTTGAACAGCAAAGATCAATTTAAAAAGAGCCTCAAAGGCCAAGGAAGAACAGAACCCAAAAAAAGCTCCAAAAAGCCTAAAAAAAACTCCTGAAACAGAAACAAGACAGCCCCCAAAAAGGAAAAAATGAGAATTTCCAGCCCCAAACTCCACCCTAAAAAAAGGACTCCCAACCAAAAAACAAGTTGATGAGTTCAACTATCAATGCTGATCTATTCAATCCTAAGTATAAAACCAAAAACAAAAAAGGGACAGCACTATATAGACAGCAGCAGCAACAAATAAAGACAGCAACATCACAATTTTGACAAAGGATTGAAAGTCCAGAAAGACTTGAAACAAAGCCCCAAACCAAACGGAGCAAATCTGAATCTGAATTTTTGACAGCATCAACAAGCAACCATTAGATCTTCCTTGAAACTCCACAATGCTTCGAAATTGATCGAACTAATGCCATAGCAGCCCAAAAAAAACCAATTGACAGCCATAAACCATCAAGAGCAACTCCAACATCCACAGATCACTACAATGCATCAAAATCAGCAAGGGAAAGCACAGAGAACAAGCAACCCCCCATCACGACTCACTCGACCTCACGCGAACGAAGAGTCTGAAAACTTTCACGAGTCAAACAAAGAAGGTAACACCGCCACAAACAACCCGCCTCAACAAACAGACTAAGAACCCACATGACATTTTTCATATTCATCCCAATCTCTCTTTTCCAATTCCGCCAGCCTGGAAGTAATCTCCCCTTCATCGCCACTATAAGTCAAACCCAGTGCTTTCCCAACCTTCTATGTCTCATGAACCTCCTCAAGGATCACATCTTTATGATTCCTCCTACCATCTTCAGGTATCTTGCCCACAGTTCCCACCTCTAACAAAGAGCATGCCTCCTCCATTGACAAACGACTTTTCTCTTGATGTTGCGATAAACCGGTTTGTTCTCTTTAGAGTTGCACTGCTTAGACCATCGAACACCCTCCCCACAGCTATCAAGGATCAAGTCCATAGATTTTCTTCTCCCGACCTTTTTCTTGAGCTTCGCCTCCTCGATCCAACTCTTTATCACAACAAGTGTAACATCCTCCGACTCAATATCCGTTTCCCACTCTGACTTTTCACTATCAGAAATGTCTTCCTCCCTAGCAATATCCCCCGAGGCGTCCCTCTCATGATCTCTAGACTCAGACACGCCCTTATCCCCTTGAAGCACAGACGTAGGAGTTTCAGGAAAACCAGGGATTGACGGTTCAACTGAATCTTTAACATTGACTATCACCTCCTTATCATCTGAATTACAACACAACTTCAACGCACCTCTCAGAATTTAGGGGATTGATTTAGGAGGAGAGCCCACATTCTCTTCCGATTGAGCACTACCATCAATATTATTACCCACAGCCTTATCCATACGACTCTCACTCACCTGCTTGATTCCCTCCATGCTATTAGCCACACATTGTCGAGATTGGACTGTGTTGTTGGTATCGTAAAAGGAATTCTGAGTTTCCATCTGATTCGTGTATTCTTTCTCGGCTACCAAGACCCTATTACAATCAAAAGGCTCATTTGAGAAGCCCCCTTCGACTGAAACCTTATAGCCTCCAACAATCTCTTCATTTCTCGGCTCTGAAGCCACCTCATCGTCTCTCAACGAATCCCCCATTTCTAGCTTATAATCATTTTCTTCGCCATACTTGGTAGTTGACTCATTAGCCTTAGGCTTCGAAACAAAATCATCCAAAGCGCATATAGGGTCCCCTTCCGATTCCTTAACTTTGACTCTGCAAGCACATCCATTCACTACAACTTCAATAACTTCATCCATTCTTTCCTTCTCATCAATGGTCACAAGAACAAAGCCATACTGAAATTGATTGCACTTCTTAGTCTCCATAGCAGTACATACCCCAAAGCCCACCAATACTGTTAAAGGTATCCTCTGACCATCCTAACATAGGAACACCAGAGCACTGTAGCCATGAACATCTCGGGGGACTTAAGTATTTATCGTTCCAACGTTCAATTCTAGTGAACCAAGTTCAAAGCCATATCCAACCATCTTCTTTCATAGTTTTAAGAACCCCACAGTCTTCAAACGTCAACAGAAAAGCCCTCTCAGAAATTGGCTTGACCTCAATGTCAAAAACACCTTCTCTAAAGAAGCATATTTTTAAGAAAATAGTCGTCCACCCTTTTTAAGGAAATTCCCACCACGCTATTCTTAAGCATCTCAGAAATTTCTCCATTAACAGTGCCCAAGCAGGATTTAAATGAATCCTTCGATTGCATCTTTACCCTCTTCACATAATAAGATTGAGAGCCAATTAAAGCCTCAGAATAGGAACGTCCTGAGATCCGACCTATTTTGCCACTGTCCAAAGGCTGAGAGCCATGTTGACCCCCAATCGATGACCAAATACCTGATATCCTCTCTCCTTACTCTCAAATTCCTTGACAGGGACCATCTCCCTATCAAATCTTGCCATGTTGACCCCCAATCGATGATGCATAAACCACACCTTGTTAAAAGTTTTAATGGCTTCATTAGCTGGTTTCTTCTCCTGATATCGTACAAAGCCATACCTTCTCCCACCCTTGTTCTTACTATTGGGAATGAACACCTCCGACACCTTACCGCATTTTTCAAAAATCTCGAATAACCATTTCGAATCAACAACATCAGGAATGTTATTTACGAAGACAGAAAATTGTTTTTGTTCAACCATCAAAACCTCTTACATCATCATGCAGAGAAACCCTTCAAAAGATAACACAATTGCAGCAAAAGAAAATCCCCAGATTCATGTGCCAGACAAAAATGAAATAAATAAAAACCCCCACCTTCCAAACCCTAGGTCGAGCAAATATAGAGTTCCTCAATGGAAGCTCAGAGAGATATATATATATATAGTCAATGGAACCAACGCAGAGCAGATTGGAATGATTGATAAGAAGAAGACTCAAAACCCTAAATTTAAAGAGAAACCCAAATCAGATTAAGGAGATGGAAGGAAGGAACCTGTTACTCACACTGTAAGATTGCTTTGTTTGATTATTAAAGCTCTGAACAGATGCCGAGGGAGCTGTAGGATAAGATGGAGCATTGATTGCGACCGATTCAAATGAAACATTGAAGCTTTAGAGAATCCATGTGATTTCGTCGGACCGAGATTGAATCACATTGTTGAACGATCGAGGGCTTTTAATTTACATTGTAAAATTACTATACATTGATTTTGATTTTGCTTCACAGAGTTTCAAGGTTACTCAATCTCATCATATCAAATATCATTGTTTGAATCAAATCTTCAATGATATTTCATTTTTTGAATCACCCTATTGTTAATACATATACCTGCATTAGTACAAAATTCACTAGATGAGCCAAATGTTGTTCATACCCCAAGCATAAGGTAGCGCATCCCAATAATGATACAAAGTGTATAACTTCGAGCAACACTAGTATCAATCCGACGGGGCATTGATTTCCATGAAAAAGTGCTCAGTCGCTAAACTAAACCTACAAAGATTGTATTTAAAAACCAGGACAGTGAGAAATATTGTCATAAAGGTTGGAAGGAAAAAGAATAAAAAATCCAAACCAGTAAGCAGTATATATGACAGACTTCGCTTATTATCCTTTCTTTTATCTTTCTTAAATTAGCACATTTATTAGGACACATTTATTAGGACTTCAAAATAGCTTTCAATTATTAAATTTATACTAATATCCCCTTTTATAACTTTTTGCACCACCATTCCCTTATTTGGGGACAAGTAATAATAATTCAACTATATGTATTCAACAAATTAAAGTTTAAAACTGAGCATTCGTATTGTAGAGGCTACATTCCTTATTCTAGTTTTTGTCTCTTTTGTAAGGATGAGATTCTACAATATAAAACGGTACAAGCAATTCATGTACTGGACATTCCATTGTAGTTGAACAGGTTTGGTTCATATCCTAGTTCTATCGGTTCTTTAACACTTATGCAATATTTTTAGTTAAGTTTTATATTTTAGTTGGATCTTTAACTCGTGCATTAATCAGCTTGAATAACTTAGCTGTTGTTTTATAAGAGTTTGTAGTTGTCGTTTGATTTGAATTGGTTGGTTGTATCTAATACTCATGTTGTTAGTTTGGGACATTTGAACTCGGAGATTTACTCGTTGGCTATGGTTGTGATTGGCTATAATTAGTACTTTTCCTTAAAAGTGTTTTTAAACTCTTGCTTGAACTTTGGGAGCTCATGGTTATGATTTTGGTTTGTTTTTAAATAGTTTGGAGTTTGATGTTTAATACAACTTGAATCCTGATGATTTTGTGTAAGGATTTACAACTTGCTCAAAAAGGTTTTGGTATGGTCTTCCAGAGGGGTGTTCGACTGGTCGAGTGGGCCGGTTGGACCTGTCGAAGGCACCTAGACTAAGGGGGGGGGGGGTGTTTTGCAGAGGGTAGTTTGACTGGTCCAAGGGGACCACTCGACCGATCGAAAAACCCCCTGCCAGACTCCTTTTTCTACATGTTCCCAATGTTTATAATTCAAACTTTTTACTTAACTGGGGTCTTTTGGGACTCCTTTGAACCATGGAAAAGAAACTTTTGAAAATGGACTTGGGTAAGGCGTGTTTGGGTGTATATTGGTTCAAACTTTTGAAAATGTTCATTGTTGGTTGAGCTTCTATGGTTTAAGCTTATTTTAAACTTGGTTTTGGAACTTTAATGACACGTGATGAGCCTTAGTGGCATGCCACGTGTCCTGGGATCATTTGGGTGGTTCCAGGGCTTGGCAATTATGTTCTTTTTTCTTCTTCTTCTATTTTTTTCCTTACTATTTTAAATTGCAATTGGTCTACTATATACACCTATGTATATATGCCATATACATGACACACTAGGTGTCATGCCCTGGAGCAGCATAAATAGAGAAAAATAAATTTCCTTTTATGGGTCCATAGGGAATGACGGGTAAAAGTCACTAACTATCCACACCACACAGTACCAGTCCACAAGATAACCAGGAAAAGTAACAGCAAGAGTATAATAACAAATATTCTATATATTACAAAATATCAAACTGTGGTCCACAGGATTACAACAGGTATGGAGACAACATATGCCCAAGTACCCGTCAAATTAAAACTAAACAAAGTTCAACAGAATATAAACTAAATGTAACTATCTTCAGATCTTCAGCTGGCGTAAGGATCGGCAACAGCATAGTAGCCTTCTCCAGCATAACCGATATCAGTGGGGCCATCCTTTACATAATTCCCTTCAGCATAATAGCCATCGTCGTAAGCTTCACCACTTGCATTATAAGGGACAGGGAAATCTGGACGGGGAATGTCCAGGCAATAATGGCCGTTAGCTTACTGAGAGCTGAGTGAATAGAAACTCGCAAGGTATCAATACATAACATATAACAAGTTATTGAGATGTCTAAGTTATAGTGTACTAAATAATATCTTCTCTATATTTCATTGTCGTAATCCAACACTTATCGTCTGATTATCCCAAGACTGATATCATACTCTGACTAGAAAGACAGACTCAATCGTTTCACATATATAGACATACCATCATTCTATCCATTGCTCGTTAAGGATATAAACAATCCACTGCATTCATGGATACCATGTCAATCTATCCCCCGCTCATTAAGGATATAAACCATCCACCGCATGTCAGGGATATAACATTTTGAACAACATCACATCAAATCTATTGCCATGACTCCTCGTTGTAGACCAGTGATCCCCATCCACCGCTCGTTAAGGATATAACATGGATCACCTGGGTACCTTAGGACTACATGGTCCTGCTCACTGCTCGTTAAGGATATAGACCATCCACCGCATGTGAACACATATCATGACCAAGTGTCCGCCCACGTATCATTCCCAGAACTTATCAAACCTGCCTAAGTTCAGTACTAATATCGACACATTACAAACCCTAGTGGCTTGACTATTCTGAATAAAGTAAACAGATACTTGAACTCATACAAGAATCACCCAATTCCTAATGTCGTCATAATAATTCGTTGTCTTTAATCCATACTTATCTTTATTGTCACATTATCCCCTGATCTACCCATACCTTTCATTGTTGTCACATTATCGTTTAATAGAAGCCCGGATCGAGAAAAGAATGTCTGAACCTCTTATATAATAAACCAAAGAACTAAACCATGTTCTGCAAGTCTCGATCGATTGAACTCAGTTCGATCGATTGAGAAAAGAAAATGTTCGATCGATCAAAATCTCTTCGATCGATTGATCCTTCGATCGATTGAGCTCTGCTCGTTCGCTCGAGAGTCGTCTTCTCCAACAGATTCTGTAACAGCACTATATAAACGTCTTAGGAACATTTCCAATTCGTCTAATCATACCAAAAACTCGTAAAACATTATAATAAAGAGACCGAGTGAGTTAGAACTCACTTAGGGTGCGCTTGGCTTGAGGTTCAGCTTTGGAGGCCAAGCTTTCTCTCTCTTCCCTTCTTTGTCTCCACTGTCTCTCTTTTCTTTCTCTTCTTCTTCTTCTGTTTCTTCTTCTCTTCTTCTTCTGTTTCTTCTTCTCTTCCAAGCTGTATATATATAAGTGTGTGTATATATGTATGTGTATATATATCACAAGAACTCACACGCACTCTCTCAACTCTCTAAGTTTTAGCAAACTCACCAACACACACGAATGTAGTGTATATATAGAGGGGAGGGGGTGCAGGTGGCTGTATTTACATGAAACCTGGAAATTATGATGATTACACGTTCGATCGATCGAAGAGAGTTCGATCGCTCGAGCTCAGATCGATTAAGTTAGATCGATTGAAAATAGTTTGATCGATTAAAGTGGGGACCACGTATTAAATTCAGGTTGGTAGGGTTTCGATCACTCGAAAAGGGTTCGATCGCTTGAACTTCTAGAATGCTCGATCTATCGAAGTAAGTTCGATCGGTCGAAGGTCAGATTTCATGAATGAGTAAGAAAAGTATGGAAATCTCCGTGCATAAATATTTATTGAAAATATAGGGTATTTTACATCATCCACCATTCAACAAAAGATTTCACCCACGAAATCAGAAGCATATAGAGTTAAAATAAAAACAAAAACTTTTTATGTATCTCCGACTCTAGCTCCCATGAAGCTTCTCCTTCATCATGTTGCTTCCACTGGATCTTGACTAGCAGAATCTCCTTGTTTCTGAGCTTCTTGACTCCACGATCTAGAATGCAAACTGGTCCTTCGTTGAACGTAACGTTGTCGTTGACTTCAATATCTTCGAAGTTGATCTTGTGTGCTGGGTTGTGAACATACTTCCTCAGCATACTGATGTGGAGCACTTTGTGCACTCCTGACATCTTCGGTGGTAACGCAAGTCGATAAGCAATTTTCCCAAAACGCTCTAGAATTTTGAACTGTCCAATGAATCGGGGCGATAACTTGCCTCTCTTCTGACCAAAACGAACAATCCCTTGAACGGGTGAAAGCTTGAGTAGCATGTGATCTCCAACTGCAAACTCTAAGTCTTTGCGTCGCTTGTCAACATAACTTTTGTGTCGCATCTGAGCAGTCTTCATCTTCTCACGTACAACTTGAATCTTCTCGCTAGTTTCTCGTACCATCTCTGGCCCAAAAAGTTGAGTATCTGTGACTTCGGTTCAACAAAGCGGCGATCGGCAAGGTCTTCCGTACAAAGCTTTGAATGGCGCCATTCCTATGGTCGAATGATCACTATTGTTGTAGGCGAACTCAATCAAAGGTAAGTGCGTTTCCCAAGAACTTTCAAAATCAATGACACAAGTGCGTAACATGTCCTCCATGACTTGATTAACTCGTTCAGTCTGACCATCGGTATTCAGATGAAAGGCTCAACTCAAGTTTAATGTTGTTCCTATTGCTGTCTGGAGACTCTTCCAAAACTCTGCGGTAAAATGCGAATCTCGATCTGACACAATAGAAACAGGTACTTCGTGTAACCGTACAACGTTCTGTATAAACATCTGGCTTAAACATTCTACTGGATACATCATACTGTAGGCGATAAAATGTGCCATTTTTGTAAGTCGATCCACGATTACCCAAATAGAATTATGGTTCTGCTGTGACTTCGGCAATCCTACCACGAAATTCATAGTGATGGGTTCCCATTTCCATTGAGGAATCGGTAACGGTTGAAGTAATCTAGGTGGTTTATGATATTTTGCTTTTACTTGTTTACAAGTAAGACACTGAGATACATACTCAGGTATTTCTCTCTTCATTCCTTCCCACCAGAAGTTCTTCTTCAGATCCTTGTACATCTTCATACCTCCCGGATGAATAGTCATCCGTGACTTATGCACTTCATCCAATATTTCTTTCCAGAGATTTTCTTCGTCAGGTACATAGAGTCTACCTTTACATCGTAAGGCTCCATCCGTACTAATACTCCAGATCTCTGGTTCCTTTGCTGACATCTTGGTGAACCATAACTTCAATCTTCCGTTGTCTGTTGAACTTCTATGATATGGCTAATCAAAGCTGGCTGTACCATAAGACATCCAAAATGAAATCTTTCCATTGGTTCCACTGGCTGAAGATCGAATTCAGCTAACACTTCCAATGTTCTCCATTCTTGAATTAGTAATGCAGCTATCCCTAGTCGGGGTTTACGGCTCAAAGCATCTGCTACGATATTCACTTTACCTGGATGGTATTATAACAAAAAAGTCATAGTCCTTGAGTAACTCCATCCATCTTCGTTGTCGCATGTTAAGCTCCTTCTGAGAGAACAAATACTTCAAACTCTTATGATCGAAAAACAGATCAAACTTCTCTCCATAGAGATAGTGTCTCCAGATCTTTAATGCAAATACTATTACTGCTAGTTTCAAATCATGAGTAGGATAATTCTTCTCATGTACCTTCAATTGTCTTGATCCGTAAGCAATCACATTCTCGTTTTGCATTAGTACACATCCAAGTCCTTGGTGTGATGCATCACTGTAGACTCTTATGTATTGCGAGTACTGGTGCTGAAGTTAATCTTTCATTTAACTCCTGAAATGCACTCTCATGATTGCCTGTCCAGTTGTACTTCATCTCCTTCCTCGTCAAATTCGTCGAAGGTCCTGCAATCTTGGTGAATCCTTCTACAAATCTCCTGTAATATCCTGCTAGGCCGAGAAAACTTCTGACTTCGGTCGCGTTGGTCGGTCTGTTCCAACTTAAGACTGTAGCAATCTTAGACGAGTCCACTGCAATACTGTCCTGAGATATAACATGTCCCAAGAATTTGACTTCTTGTAGCCAAAATTCCCACTTGCTGAACTTTGCATACAACTTGCTATCTTTGAGTGTCTGTAAAGCATTCCGTAAGTGCTCTTTGTGGTCTTCCTCTATCTTTGAGTAGATCAATATGTCGTCGATGAACACCATAATGAATTTATCTAAATATGGTCTGAATACTTCATTCATTAAGTCCATGAATACTGTTGGAGCGTTCGTCAAATCAAAAGGCATAACTAGAAACTCATAGTGCCCATATCTCGTTCTGAACGCAGTCTTCGATACATCCTTTGGTCGAACTAATAACTGGTAATATCCTAAACGTAAATCGATCTTGGAAAAGATCCTAGATCCTTGTAGCTGGTCGAATAGATCATCTATCCGAGGTAGCGGATATCTATTCTTGATTGTAACTTTGTTCAATTCCCTGTAGTCTATGCAGAGTCGAAGTGTTTCATCCTTCTTCTTCACAAATAGAACCGGTGCTCCCTAAGGTGACGTACTTGGACAAACAAATCCTAAATCTTCAAGTTTCTTGACTTGCTTCTTCAGTTCCAACATCTCAGTTGGTGCCATCCTATATGGAGTCTTTGATATCAGTGACGTACTAGGTACTAGTTCCACACAAAAGTCTATTTTTCTTTTTGGTGGAAGTCCTTTAATATCCTAGAATACATCCTGAAAGTCTTGTACAGTAGGAATCTGCTCCATCTTAAGTTCCGTACTCGTACTCCCGATTGTAGCCAAACTGCTCGTAAGAAACATGTCACTCGTTGGCTGACACTGGAATCTAATCGTCAGACCTCCTGATATCGGAAACACAATCATTCTAGTAGGGCTGTTCAAATTGGCACTATAATTAGTTACCCAATCCATCCCTAGGATAATGTCAAACTCTAATATTGACAGAACCACAAAGTCTGCTAGAAGATTCCTAACTCCCAAGGTCAATGGGCAATCCTTACACACTTTACCCAACTTAACAGTCACTCCCAATGGTGACACAACATTCAGTGCTGGCTCAAGTGCCTGGGGTTCTAAACTCAACTGACGCACAATCTTAACAGCAATAAAAGAACGTATAGTTCCAGTACCAAATAAGGCTTTAACTGGACTATGGAAGAGTACAAGCGTACCTTCCAAATGCTGTTGTTCATCAACATCAAAGCCTGCTTCTACTGGAATGATAACATTCATCCTCGTTTGATCTGGGGGTCCTTGGATTCCTTAAACTGGTGCTCCATAATATCCTCCACAAGGTGTATGGCAATCCTTACTCAAATGTCCCAGCTTATTGCAATTTCAGCAGTTAGCACCTATCCGATGGTTAACTTTGGGAACTGTGCAGAACTTTGCAATGTGTCCTAACTTTTCACAATTGAAACATCCTCCACTATTGCTTGGCGGGGCTATTAGCAACGCCTGGGGTTGGGGTCTTTGTTGCGGATATTGCAGGGGTTGATTATAACCCTAATGAGGCTTCCTGGTTCCTTCCCAGGTTCTCTTGTTACTTTGGAAATTCCCTTGTGGTCTCCAACACTGGTATTCCTCGGTAGTGGGTTCTGGAAATTCCTATGTGGAAACCCTCTCGATGATTGGGGTCGACTCATCTGTGGTCGCTGTGCTGGATTAGCATCTTTCTCCAACCCTAAAGCAAATCTAACAATCTCTTCAAATGACTGATTCAGATGGCCAACCATCATGTGCCTGAGGTGAGGATTCAATCCTTGGTGAAATCTCTTCACCTTCTTCTGCGGTGTATCGATCATATGCTGAGCGAATCTGGATAAACGCTTAAACTGGGTAGTGTACTCTCGTACATTTCATCCTCCTTGGACTAGATTGAGGAAGTTCCTTTCCTGCTGATCTCTCTCATCTTCGGAGAAATACTTTTCCATAAATCATCCCTTGAATGATTCCCAAGGCATCGTTCTGGCAGCATTGATTCCCATTTTAGCTCGCTCGACTTCCCACCAATCTGCGGCGGCATAAGTAAGCTGGAAATGTAGCAAGGCGACGTTTTTCTTGTCGCTGCATTCCAATGCTTCAAGATTAACTCCATTTCTCTTATCCATTGCTCTGCTTTACATGGTTCTTCTAGTCCATCAAACTTCTCAGGATGTAGTCTATGGAAATTTGCTAGTAACTTGTCCCCGGCCTGCCTTGGTGGTGGCGGTGCAATAGGTCTCTAGTGGGCCGAGTGGTTATAGGTATCTCCCAAATGCTCAATTCTTTTCATAAAGGCTTCAAAAACTCCTGTTGGGTCCATTCCCTCCAGAATAAGGGCTCCTAACCGTGCTTGATTCCTTGGTTTAACCATAACGATAACGAGTGTCGTCTACATGAAACTCATGATTAGCTGATAGTCTTCTCGGAGAGCAACAATTGACAAAAACTAGCAGTTCCACAATAAACAGTACTCAAACATACACTTAATATTACAAAGTACTGCTCATATATATCAAAAGATGTACCGCATAGTACACACTAATCAAACTGTGTACCACGTGGGACAAAAGCTACCACAACACTAAGATTAGCTTATTACAATACTACTGCTACTAGTAACATCTATACAAAGGCTATGGTCAAATAGCTATCTCTCAAGCTCCCCAAAATCTGGTGGACAACATGTCCTGACATAACTGACAAAATCTAAACCCTGCAGATCCTAACTCAAAAGTTATCAGCATCTGATCCTGTTGGTGGTGCCTCATCCTCTGAATCGATATCCATCTCCTCGAGTAGATCATCCTTAATAGGTGCGGCGAGATCTTCGACCACTACTCATATGTCCCAATCCTCTATCACCTCTGCATCAACGTCCTCCATCGCGTCTGCTATCGCCTGGTTGGCAACCTCGACTGCTACTGCAGCAAATCCATCGGCTTTATCAAGAGCTCCTGCTATCGCAGCCTCCCGCATAAAACCAAGTGGCTGAGCGACCATCCCAGCTATCCATCCTACTGCCATATCGGCTATGGCTGCTATATGTATGATAGGTCCTACTGGTAACTGACGCATCATGAGTGCCTCTGGTACAACTATCTCCTCATCGGGAATACCCTCCTCTACCTCTACATCATCCTCTCCAACCTTGATATCTGCCTCAACGGCCTCTGGGTCCGGTGCTGGATCCTCTGGCTCAAACTCTGGCTCCTCCGGGTCATCCTCCGGCTCATCATCATCTGCATCGTCTACATGCTCATCCTCTGCTGGGTCCTCATCATCCATCGACTCCTCCTCTCCATCTCCATCAATGTCCTCATCAGGATGTTCATCCTCTAGCTCTGGGTCCTCATCCTGCTGAACCGGCTCAGGCTCCAAAACTGGTACGCCGGGTACCGGTGATGGTGGGGTTGCTGGTGCTGGTACAACTATAGGCTCTGGTGGGCCAACTAAAATGGCTCAACTCACTATCATCCATCTCAGGCTTACTCTGAACTAACCGTAACATCTCTTGACAAATGTCCCTACCAACCCTCGTAGAATGGTAAGCATCCATACGCATATGTGTCGGGTGAGTCCGTCCATCAACATAGAGCGCTCTCCATATGTCCTCCTCTAAATGTTGACTAGCTATCTGACACACGCGCTCACAATAAAACTCTGGGTCAGCTGGCTCTACGGTATTCCATAGATCACGTGTCCTCCATAAGCATCGGTAACAAACTGATAGAACTCTGGATCCATGCTATCTTGCAAAGAAAAACAATCTATCGTCAGATGGACGAACTGATCTTAAACTCATATCTCATCTCAGGGAAACATAAAATACTAGGACCAGATAGTGTGGAAACGATTAGTGAACGAAAGTATCATGAACTAGATCACCAAACCTAGGGCTCTAATACCAAAAAACCTTTCACGCCCCGAAGTAGCATAAATAGAAGAAAAAAAAAATTAATTTCCTTTATGGGTCCATAGGGAATGATGGGTGAAAGTCACTAACTATCCACACCACACAGTACTAGTCCACAAGATAACCAGAAAAAGTAACAGAAGAAGTATAATAACAAATATTCTATCTATTACAAAATATTAGAGTGTGGTCCACAGGATCACAACAGGTCTGGAGATATCAAATGCCCAAGTACTCATCAAATTAAAACTAAACAGAGCTCAACAGAATATAAACTAAATGTAACTATCTTCAGATCTTCAGCTGGCGTAAGGATCGGCAATAGCATAGTAGCCTTCTCCAGCATAACGACATCTGTGGGGCCATCCTTTACATAATTCCCTTAAGGGTAATAGCCATTGTTGTAAGCTTCACCACCTGCATTATAAGGGACAGGGAAATCTGGACGGGGAGTGTCCAAGCAATAACGACCGTCAACTTACTAAGAGCTGAGTGAATAGAAACTCGTAAGGTATCAATAATATAACGTATAACAAGTTATTGAGATGTCTAAGATATAGTTCTACTAAATAATATCTTCTCTGTATTTCATTGTCGTAATCCAACACTTATCGTCTGATAATCCCAAGACTGATAACATACTTTGACTAGAAAGACAGACTCAATCATTTCACATATATAGACATACCATCATTCTGTCCATTGCTCATTAAGGATATAACCATCCACCGCATTCATGGACACCACATCAGTCCATCCCCCGCTCGTTAAGGATATAAACCATCCACCACATGGCAAGGATATAACACTTTGAACAACAACACATCAAATCTATTGCCACAACTCCTCGATGTAGACCAGTGATTCCTAATCCACCGCTCGTTAAGGATATATACCCATCCACCACTCGTTAAGGATATAGACCATCCACCGCATGTGAACATATATCATGACCAAGCGTTCGCCCACGTATCATTCCTAGAACTTATCAAACCTACCTAAGTTTAGTACTAATATTGACACATGACAAGCCCTAGTGGCTTGACTACTCTGAATAAAGTAAACAGATACTCAAACTCATACAAGATTCACCCAATTCCTAATATCGTCATAAGAATTCGTTTTCTTTAATCCATACTTATCTTTGTTGTCACATTATCCCCTGATCTACCCATAATCATTTAATAGAAGCCCGGATCGAGAAACGAACGTCTGAACCTCTTATATAATAAACCAAAGAACTAAACCATGTTCTGCAAGTCTCGATCGATTGAACTCAGTTCGATCGATTAAGAAAAGAAAATGTTCGATCGATCGAAATCTCTTCGATCGATTGATCCTTCGATCGATTGAGCTCTGCTCGATCACTCGAGAGTCGTCTTCTCTAGCAGATTCTGTAACAGCACTATATAAACATCTTAGGAATGTTTTCAATACGTCTAAGCATACCAAAAACTCGTAAAACATTATAATAAAGAGACCGAGTGAGTTAGAACTCACTTAGGGTGCGTTTGGCTTGAGCTTGAGCTTTGGAGGCCAAGCTTTCTCTCACTTCCCTTCTCTGTCTCCTCTATCTCTCTTTTCTGTCTCCTTTCATTTATCTTCTTCTTATGTTTCTTCTTCTGTTTCTTCTTCTCTTCCAAGCTGTATATATATAAGTGTGTGTATATATGTATGTGTATATATATATCACAAGAACTCACATACACTCTCTCAACTCTCTAAGTTTCACCAAACTCACCAACACACACGAATGCAATGTATATATAGAGGGGAGGGGGTGCAGGTGGTTGTATTTGCGTGAAACTTGGAAATTATGATAATTACACGTTCGATCGATCGAAGGGAGTTCGATCGCTCAAGCTCAGATCGGTCAAGTTAGATCAATTGAAAATAGTTTGATCAATTGAAGTGGGGACCACGTATAATATTCAGGTCGGTAGGGTTTCGATCGTTGGAAAATGGTTCGATCGCTTGAACTTCCAGGATGCTCGATCGATCGAAGTAAGTTCGATCGGTCGAAGGTCAGATTTCATGAATGAGTAAGGAAAGTATAGAAATCTCTGTGCATAAATATTTATTGAAAATACAGAGTATTACACTAGGGGTATGCCCCATGCCTAAAGGCACTACGTAAAAATTTCAACTATACTGGCATTCAACCAATAACAAACTTAACGTGCCTTCGGCACTTCTCAGTAAATTACCTTACCAAACAACTTGCCTTCGGCACTTCTCAATCAGATGATAACTATAGTGATTTATTTAAAAATAATTTTTGAAATGATGTTGAGTAGGAAAAGGGAGGAGTTTATTGGTTGAAGACAAATGTCACATCATGCTACTATTCACGGCTCTCAATGTGACTTCGACACTTGTAAGTAAATTAGCTTACCAAATCAAATGAAACCAAGATAGAGTGTTGTGGTGCCAGCGGTGAGCTTTGAGAGTGAGAGTGAGAGGATAGAGGTTGAAAGTTAAAATAGTGAAGAGAGAAAGTAGGAAAGAGAGAGACAGAGAATGTCATTTTGAATTCTCAAAAGGCAAAATATGAAAGAGAGAGATATAGAGAGATAGAGGGTGTCATTTTGAATTGCGCAAAAGACAAATATCACATCAAGGGATGTGATTATTATACAGATAGGTAAACAACAGTATCTTAGAACAGAATGAAAAGTGCCCAAGAGAAAATACTGAACTATTGTCGTTCAATGTTATTCTCAGTAAGAATGCCCTTATGTTTTATGTGTAATTTTCATACCATGTCCAAATTCTTTGTTCAATAAATTATCCAACCACAAAGTTCTTTTGTTTTGGGATTCTAATTACATTATTGTTTCTAGACTTGGTCAGTTAGGATCTTCATGTATTGTATCCATATTGACTCAAATATTTAAACCGTTATTCGAGCCAAATCATGTACATTAATGTAATTTTCTCATTTGAAAATTATCTATAAAAATGAAAAATAAAAAATAGCTACACAAAATGCATAATTATTTAAATTTGGTTCTGAACCACTGCAAATAGTAACACTCAGTTGCATAACCTGCAAATCCTCCAACAGTACCACTCCTTTTATCACACAGGTGGAAGAGCCATTTATACATTCTCTTTTCAAGGAATAAAAATAAAGGTCCATCTCTAGAAGTATAGAGAGTCAATGAACAAAGAAGAAAATAACTCATTAAATGACTTGGAAAGATTAATTTCAACCACAATTTGAGATTACCAAATAGAACATACAAACTTATTTTTTTTTTAATATTCCAGTACATATCAGTTTGAAGGAAAATGTGATTCATAAGATAGATCTAACCACAGCTTACAAGCCATTTACAGTCATTCCACCATCAACACAAATGGTCTGGCCGGTGATAAAAGAAGATGCTGACAGGCAGAGAAACACTACTAGCGACGACACCTCATTTGGCTCTCCTACTCGCCCGAGTGGAGTACGAGATATCACCCCTTCCAGGAAATCTTTGTCATCCAGCAACTGCAAGTAATGCTTCATTTGGTATGAAAGTAACTTTTTTTTTCCCCTCAAAGTACATGTACTAATATGGATTTGAGTTATGTACAAAGAGAGAAAACTACAAAACGAGGAATATTTATGGAGATAGAACCATTATAGAGTACTGAGAGTAATTTTCTATAGAAGTTGAGGAACATTGGGTTCGTCAACTCCCAGCTCATGTCCTTATATGCAAAAACATCATCTTCAACTTAAAAGCAAAAGAAATGAAGACTTGCTTTTGTGAGAAGTAAAATTTGCATCCAAACGCGTCTTTAAAATAACTCGCTAATGAACATGATCATGGAATTATAATTGGTAAGAATGCATTTCAAAATTGTCATTCGAAACACACCATAAGGTAATGAGAAAGGAAAGATTGTTTTATTTGTCTTAGTAGTTGTATCTCTGTTCTAAGTTGTATAAGGTACATTAATCCATATCTTTTCTCAACTTTCCATAAACATGACTATTGCGTTTAGGCAGACATAAAAATTTAACACAAGAGCTCGGAAGGAATTAAAAAAATTCATAATCTGATTTTCTTATCACGTTTACACTGGAACACCTCTAGATCTACTTCAGTTAAAATATACCATTAGGCCTTTAAATCGCTTCCTAAATTAATCCGAATGCACTCACATATGCGGTTTGGGACTAGAAGCATGTATGGACTCAAATGTGAGTTTGGGAAATGATTCCAAACATGCCCTTAAAACTTAAAGCATCTTAACGAGTATTAATCCTTTTGGTATGCTTGTGATCCTTCATATAAAATCAAAGGTTTGTTAAAGGATTTTGCGTCTGCTTCTGATTTTTTTTTTTTTGTAAAAAATCAAAGGTTTGTGAAAGGATATTACTCGATTTGTTACTCTTCTGATAGCATGGGCAGCATGATTAATTGAACTCAAATCTGATGCTATGACGTAGTCAATGTAAACACAAGCAAATTATTTTTTTTTTTGGAAAGTAAAACAGAAGACAATTGAGGTTAAAGGAAGTTACGGTCTCTGCTAGAGGAGTTCTGGTAAACCATGGCGCAACCGCGTTACTTCTAATATTGTCTTTTGCCCATTCGCATGCTAGATTCCTAGTTAGTTGGTTCATTGCTCCTGTCAAAACAAGAAAACAGAAAGTAAAGAACCAACCCAAAATGCTCACTAACTAAGCTCTTGAAATACAAATTGGATCATTTATGCACATATATGTGTATTATAGATGCATTACCTTTGGAAGCACCATAAATTGCAGATACACCTTTTAAATACTCAAAGCCTGCAACAGAGGATATGAATACAATACTTGCTGCTCCAGATGCTTTCAGATAGGGATATGCAAGTTGGCTAAGATGGTAAGCTGATTCAAAATTTGTGGACATTATGGTTGAGAAATCCTCAGCTGTGTAGTCCACAGTTGGTTTAGCAATATGGGTCCCAGCATTGTTTATCTATGTCCAGAAAAGGAAACCAAAGTAATTCATAAGTGTTAGTTCAGGGGCCCCATGGTAACGATTTCAGTTTTTTAGTTTTCTAAATTATGACAATGGAGACTAGTTTCTATTTTCATTTCTTACAAACGAAAAGTGAAAATTAATACACCAGTTTCTGAATGACTGCAACATGTTTGATTATCTTTTGAATTTGCATATATACCTTCATTAACAATTCATATTTATTTTAAAGCAAGATCTAGATTCATCAATCTTGATGAATCCATGTAGATAAACTGAGACCCCCTCATCTTTCTTCTGCCACAATCATTTCTCCCGTTTACCCATAATGCAAAAATCCGTAACTAAAATCACCAAATTTAAAATGCATGTACCCTTAGATTATACATAATTTGTAGTTTGGCTTCTCAATATTTTTATTTGTAGCATTTGGTCTTTTAACTTTTAGGCAAATTGCAAGCCTTCATACAAAAACTCATCACAAGGTGACATGACCTGGTGCAATGTTAAATGGGTTGCCATTGTGATAATTAACCCGTAGTTTTAAGCAATTACACATTATTTGTGGAATCCATGTGTGACATTAATTGATACCTTTAAAGGGTTCATATAGCCAGTCCCAATTGATTGGGGCACAAAGCTTAGTTCGATTTGGTTATTATTGGACTTATTGATTAAATGTAGTAAACATCATAATTAAATTTAAATATTGTTCGGTAATAGTATTATCATATAATATTAAGGCTTAGTTTGGCCCCCATTTTGGTGCTTCTTCTTTTTTAAAGTACAATTTCATATTAATTCATTTGGTAACTAGTTTATGAGCTTTGCAAAAATTGAACTTAGGGCTTTTTTGGGGAGCTTTTAAAAGCTCTAGAATGGAGCTTCTTAAAAGCTCAAGGTTACTTTTTGGTTTCATGATATTTTTTTGAAGACTAATGTGTCACTTGTACAAAAGTATCAAACAACTTAATAATAAATTTCATACGCTACTTTTAGAAAGCCACGTGGGGGCCAAACTAAGCCTAATTGGGATGGCATTTGTGTGCAATTGGATAGTCCAAGTGTAAAACAAGTATATTTGAACTACAACGTGTAGAATTGTAAATGGACTAGCTTAGGGAAATTGGAAGAACATCAATTTTAACTAAATAGGTAAGGATGAGTCAAAAGATCTCATGTGTTGGAGGGACACGTGGCAACTCATTGGTTATCTCTATCCTTAGATTTAACTAACAGATGAGTGATCAAATGGAATGAGGATGATGATATAAAAAGGAGATGCAAGGACTAGGGGGGAGGGACTGTTTGATATCATGAAAAGCTTGAAACCAAGAGACATGGAGATATAAGAAGCAGAAACTAGAAAGAGTTTGGGAATTGCTCAACTTAATTGTAGTTGCAGGAGCTTGAGTAGCTGTTAAGAATGGAAGATGGACTAAATCCAAATCGGGGTGTGATAAAATAGTATCAGAGTCTCTCCCCAGTTGAAAGTGTGGAACTAAGTGTAGGGTATAAGGATCAAAAAGTTGAAACTATGTAACACACTTAGTTCTACATTGCCTTGGGAGTCAATGAATGTAATACTATATTTATTACTAGATTTGTTTTATTATTATTAAAAAAAAGTCTAGGAGCTACCAGAGAAAGGAATCAAAGGACTATTTGAGTAGATCAAATATCTGAGTAGTGGGTTAGGAATTTCTTTTATATTTTTTTTATGTCAGTACACGAGTCCTCTTATTGTGAACTTTGAGTAACCCAGTAAGAAAGCAGATGGAGAAAGTTTAGTACTTACTTATATTGGGCATGGTGGTTGGAGACAAGAAGTTGGTTTGGCTATGGGTTTGGGTGTATGTAATTGTATACACCCAAAAAATGCATAAGTCTAGAACGCACGATGAGCGAGGACAAAGTGACCAAAGGAAGCCTGCTCATCGTGCTACCTGCTCATCATGATGGCTGCTCATCGCGTTGCCTACTCATCGTGCTGCTTATCAGTTGTTTTTTCTATCAGTTTGATGAAAATGTAACACCCTGTATTTCAGTAATTATTTAATACAAAGGGATTCTATATACTTCCCTTGACCATACTTGAAATCTTACTTTCAATCAATCGAAGTCAGTTCGAGCGATCGAGAATTTCTTCCTTCAATCGATCGAACCTCTTTCAAGCGATCGAATATTGTTCAATCGATTGAAACCCTACTGACCTGAATTTATTACGTGGTCCATACTTCAATCGATCAAACCTCTTTTTCAATCAATCAAACTGGTTGAATCACTTTCGAGCGATCGAGCATACTTCGATTAATCGAACGCGCCTGGATATTTCAACTTTAGTTCACGCAAACATTGCCACCCGCCCACCCCATTCTGTATATATATGTTTGGGGCAGTGTGTGTGTGAGGTTTTGGTTTGTGCCCAAGCTTTGTTGGTTACATATATATACACACATAGTTATATATATACACTGTGAGGGAGAGAGAGAAAAGCAGAGAAGGAGGAAGAAGAAGAAGGGACAAACAGAGAGAGAGAGAAGACGAGACAGAGACTGAGGAGAGAGAAGAGGAGCCAGCCAAACGCGCCCTTAATGACGTTCAGTGAGTTCTAAACTCACTTAGTACCTTTAATATGATGTTTTATGAGTTTTTGACGTTTAATATCAATCCCAAACACGCCCTAAGACCTCTAGATGTTCACTGTTCAGAACCTCTGGAGAAGACAGCTCTCAAGCGATTGAACTGAGTTCAATCGATCTCAATCGGTCGAAAGGACTTCGATCACTTGAACATTATTTTTCTCAATTGATTGAAATGGTTTCAATCGATCGAACTTTACAGAACATAGATTGTTTCTTTGGCTTATTACATAGGAGGTTCGAGTGTTCGATTCTCGATTCGGACTTTCATTATGTGATTATGGGTTGATCAAGGATAATGTGACAACAAAGATAAGTACGATTAAGAATAACAGATTACTTGATGACGTTAGATGCTATGTGATTCATGTATGAGTTCGATATTTGTTCACTTCAATTAGAGTAGTCAGGCCACAATGGGAAGGCATGTATTGTTATTAATACTGAGCTTAAGTAGGTTTGATAAGTTCTGGAAATGGTACGTGGGCGGACGCCTGGTCATGATATGCTTTCACATGCGGTGGATGATTTATATCTTTAACGAGCAGTGGGCAAGACTGTGTAGTCCTAAGATAGCCAGATGATCCATGTTATATCCTTAACGAGCGGTGGATGGGTTATATCCTTAACGAGCGGTGGATGGGGATCACTGGTTGGCATCGATGAGTCGTGGCAATAGATTTAATATGCTATTGTTCAAAGTGTTGTATCCCTGACATGCAGTGGATGGGTTATATCCTTAACGAGCGGGGGATGGACTGACGTGGTGTCCATGACATGCGGTGGATGGTATATATCCTTAACGAGTGATGGACAGAATGATGGTAAGTTTATATAAGTTAAACGATTGAGTCTGTTCTTTCATCGAGATGTTGGTTATCGTGTGATTATCGGTCCTAGGATAATAAGACGATAAGGGTTGAGTAACGACGTTGGAATAAAGAGACTATATTACTTAATCGAACTATATATTATGACTTTTATAACTTGTTATTACGTTATATAATTGGTACCTTGTGAGTTTCTATTCACTCAGCTCTCAGTAAGCTGACGGCCGTTATTGCCTGAACATTCCTCGTCCAGACTACCCTGTTCTTAATAATGCAGGTGATGGAGCTTATGACGATGGCTACTACCCTGAAGGGGAATATGAAGAGGGTGGCCCCACTAATGCCAGTTATGCCGGAGAAGGCTGTTACGCTGATGACTACCCTTACGCCAGCTAGAGAATAAGAAGTTATATCTAGTTTATATTTCTGTTATTACTGTTGCACTTTATTAATAAACGGGTACTTGGGCATATGTTGTCTCTAGACCTGTTGCGATCTGAGGACCACTCTGATGTTTGTAATTGATATAGTCGTTATGATATATTCAGTTGGTTACTGTTTCTGTTTATTTTTGTTGGACTAGTACTGTGTGGTGTGGACAATTAGTGGCATTCACCCGTCATTTCCTATGGACCTAAAAAGGAAATTTATTTTTCTCTATTTATGCTGCTCATGGGCGTGACAAAAAACTTCATCGAGAAGCTTGACGCAAGTTCCAAGAAATAGATATCCCAGAGGATGAGAGAGATCCCTAAAAATTTGTCAAAACTCATGATGAAAACACAAGTGGCAAGAGCAAATGAGGTGAAGCTCCAACCAATTAGAGAGTTTGGAAGCTATAAGAACCACTAACGTGGCTGAAGATTATTGGACAGTGCTCCAAGCTCATTCGGCCCAACCGCCGGAAGTAAGGGCTCCTCCCCTATAAATACAAGACATGGTCCAAAGAGAAAAAGACCCCTGCATCTCAAACAAAAACTCCAACAAGCAGACCAAACACATTACACCTTTTATAAAGCATTCCTTCGTATTTTTCACATTTGTATAAGCTTTAGTTCAACTTATAATATGTTCTTAAGTTCTTACATTAATATTAGTCCCAAGTTTTTGATCAGCATAATGTCTTTTCTCTTCAAGGTAGTCTGATCGCCCTTTAAAGCTTGTTGATTTATTTTGGTTGCTTCTCACATCTATATGACATAATTTGACTTGTGTGCTTCAATATTGTCAAAGAACCTTAACTAAGGTACTTTCCTACTCATTTTTAACAATCGTCATTATGATAGAAGTCAAATCGTGCACCACTCGCACAAAGTATTAGGAAAAATCACGCTTGCCTTCACACACACACACACACACACACACAAATCGAGCATTAAACAACTCTGGCACACCCGAAGCAAAATAATAAGAGCGAACAATAATACATGTATATTTATATATATATACATATGTCATTGAAGTTCAATGGGTGGTGTGGCTAAGGTAATGTTCTAGTTACTAGCATAGGTAGCTTGTTGATTTTTTTTAAAGTTGGGTAGATCAAAAGGGAAAATCAACTGAGATATAACATAATAAGTGTAGGTAGTGGTTGACAACTAACATAGTTTGACCAGCACATGTCACCAACAACTCCACGTGTATTCAATATCGCCTCCAATTATGGGCTCCGACTATATGCTCACCACGGGCCCAGTCTAAGACTGCACGTTTACCCTACCGCAGAGGAGCCCATTCTAATAACCTACTCTGAGGACCACTTCAGAGCACCCACCCCAAACCCCACTTCAGAGTACCCACTCTGAAGCCTACCTCAGAGGAACCTACTCCAGAGTGCCCACTCTAGAGTACCCACTCCGAAGCCCACCTCAGAGTAACCAACTCTGAAACCCACTTTAGAATACCCACAAGCAAAGCCCACTGCAAAGGAGCCCACCCCAAAGCAAAGTGGCCCCATCCTCACCTACAGCTCCCTCCACTCGATCCACCACCACTCACTTGACACGTGGACGTTATCTCCAACGTAAACCTCAGGTGGTCACTCCCTCGATCACTCGTCGAGACTTTCCATTGCTTGGAATGACCACTCATTCCATCGCTCGGAATAACTACTCACTATGGAATTGGCCATCGCTTAGAATAACCACTCGCTATGGAATTGGCATCGCTTGGAATAACCAATCGCTCTTAAATGCGTTGCTTACAATCCTCATGTGCCGCAACAGATCTCTCCTCAATACTCCCCATAAAATTGTACTACACACAAGCACACACTTACACGTGGATTCTCCACCCTTGGTCATAAAGCAGTACTAAGGGTGGCCATGTCCACTGGGAACTCGAGAGCTCATGGCTCGGTGGCTAAAACCAGGGGCATCTCCCTACCTGAACACCTCACAGGCAAAGTTAGGGTTAGTCCCAAAGAGAAAGAGAGACACGTGACCATCGATCACGTGCCCTGCCCCTCCAGCCTCATAACCAATTAGAGAGGCCCATGTCCTCAAGAACAACCGAAATCTTTGACTGTCACCCTACCTAGTCACTTCAACCTCGCTGAGTACTCTGCAAACCAATCGTATGATCTCGAAGAACCCCAATGCTTGACCTTCTGCACCAGTAGAAACCATCGCTACGCAATACCGAATCGTTACTCCAAGCGACAATACATCTTCCCAAACCAATAGAAGAACCTCGATTCCCTCCCTTGCTGAATCTTCTACACCAATAGTATTCCTCTCCCTTTGTCTCCCTTTGACCAACCAATGGCATTGGTTCACCATCAAACGACAACACCCCCTCTCGAATCATGTGCCTTCTCAATACACTGCCTTGTCCACATCCCCATTTAATGATCCCAACTACCTCAAACATACGCATTTAAGTCCCCATCTACCTCAAATAGATGAACCACTTCGAGGATGCCAACTCAGCTACCTCAACTGTACCAAGAACCTCACAAACCTTGTATAAATACCAACCTCATTCAATACATCCAACAACTTGGTCCAACCTGGATCTTAAGTTCTAACCCAGTCTTAAGCTTCAACTCTAGCACTTAAGGCATTCATCGTCTTCTCCAAAATCCCCAAGAACAACCCAGTCCAACCCAGTCTAAAACTTTAACTCAGCTCTAATGCTTAAGGCACTCATCACCTTCTTCTCCAAAATCCCCAAGAACAGCCCTCAGTTATTACTCAACCTTCCTCTATCTCTCCTAATCTCATAAAAGCTCCCCTTCGTACACCCAGTCTCCATCCAAGAACTAGACCCTTTACTACTTTTTTTTCTCTCTCTCTCTCTCTCTCTCTCTACCTCATTTGGGGCTACCTTGGTTCTCACTCGAGCTACATCCTTTCCGACTACTATTTCTCTACTGCATTTTTATACATTCTTATTCTACTACATTTTTTGTATTATTTTATCATATTTTATCTGTTGTTCCACTTGTACTAACCTGCTTATGCGTTATACCCATCCATATATCTCATACACATCACATTAGAATCTACCACAATAAGCAAGCATTACTTTACCATATCATTTGGTGACAGAGTGGTTGTGGGTGTGGATTTTATATCCATGGCTACGGGTTCAAATCTTTTAGTTAGCATTTTAACAATTAAACAAAAAAATTCATTGGTCTCACCCAGCTCAGGGAAGTGGTTTTAAGGGTTGTTTGGTAAGCCATAATTAACAAAATTCTAATTACGAATTCTTCTTTATTCTACTAGTCATTTAATTCACATTTTGTAACATGAACCAAAAGGAAGTTATTCCATTTTCAATCAAGGTTGTTCTACGATGGTCCTAATGTTCTAAATTCAAATTTAAAGACTTGATCGAGTCAAAGCTGTAACTACATGAGTTGGAAGTTGGATTGGCAGAGATTTAAAAAAAGAAATCATTTATTGAGAATTATATTTAGATTCCTCTTACTTGTGCTCATGATCATATTATTGGCATCCATGCACTGTTTATTGTGTTAATTTATGCTAGTTAAGGTATGTTTATTGTGTTAGTTTATGCTGGTTAAGGCCGATAACTTGAGACTAAAATAGTCCGTGATGAGATGGCTGAGATTAAGATAGTCCTACAGTTAGTGCACTAACATACTATTCCATTTCGAGCGGGGCTGATGGAGGGTATACACCTTTCAAGCAGGGCTGGGGTATAGTGGTCATGTAATGGCTAGGACTAAGATAGTCTTGCAGTTAGTGCATTAATATACTAGTCCATTTCGAGCACGACTTGTGGATAGTATACAAACCTTTCAAGCAGGGCTGGGGTGCTGTGGCCATGTGATTGTACACATTTCGAGTTGGGCTGATGTATGTACAATATGGTGATTGGTTGATAACCAGTGACAATGAAAAAAAAAGAATAAATGAATTATGGCATATGTATGCATTGGACAATGTGAATTTCAATATTAGCTTATATGGGTACGATGTGGTTTGTGTTGTAAATAGCAACTGGCTGTGGCCATGTGATTGTACACATTTCGAGTTGGGCTGATGTATGTACAATATGGTGATTGGTTGATAACCAGTGACAATGAAAAAAAAAAGAATAAATGAATTATGGCATATGTATGCATTGGACAATGTGAATTTCAATATTAGCTTATATGGGTACGATGTGGTTTGTGTTGTAAATAGCAACTGATGACAGAAATGATATTTCTGAGTAAATGAGATTTTCTCACTAAACATATGATTAGCATTCATTTATTAATGATTGTCAGGTGATAGACAAGGATAGTTGAGATGGGTAAATGTAGTTGACCCTTCTATAAATTAAAATGAAAATGGGGTCTTGGTTCTTTGATTGCTCTCTTTGGGTTGGTTGTATAACATAATTTACTAGTAATTTGGGACATTTAGTTCTGCCTTTTGTTTGAGTTTGACTTTAGCTAAAAGGTGACGGCGTTGCAGCCTTTGCCTTTGTTGTACCTTTTTATGGACTTTGTTTATAAAAAAAAAAAACAATTTGTCAAGTTCTATTTGAACATGATGTAAATTTGGGAAGTTGCATGTTAAATTTGGGAAGTTGCATGTTGAATTTGGTAAAGTGTGATAACCCGTAGTTTTAAGAAATTACTTATTATATTCCTACATTTGTGGGATCCATGTGTGACATTAATTGGTACCTTTAATGGGTTCATATAGTTAGTCCCAACTGATTGGGAAGTTGTGTGTTGAATTTCGAGGACGAAATTTCCACGACTTGGATCGGGTCTACTTCCAACACTACGGTTTGGATAGTCTCTTCTCACTTCGTCAAGTAAGGCTTAATAAGGACTTCATAGGGGTTGCGGTCACTTGTTGGGATTCTAAATACCACGTGTTTAGATTCAATTGCGAAGAACTATGCCCAACCTTTGAAGAATTTTCAACTATGCTTGACTACAACCCCAAATTTGAACTTGTGCTTCCTTCTCACCACTCTAGGTATAACTCTTTTCTTTCAATGTTGAGCGGGTGTAGACACCCCATTTCGTCGGTTAAAAGATTTAGGAGGCCACAAGAATGTCAAACCTCAATGATTAGAAAGATCGGATTTTCAGAGATTGCCTTTAACTTTAAAGAAGTCAAAGAATTGGCAGAAATGACCAAAATGCCCTAAAAGCGCAAAACTCTCCGAATTGGCCCAGAAGCTCAGAAATCATTTGATGTCATTCAAAATAAACAGAAAAGTATTTTAAAAAGAGAAACATTTGAAAACATCAGCTCCCATAGGCTCCCGGAAGTCCCGAAAGTTCCTGTTTGACCAGTTTGACCAAAATTTTTTGAAATCGCCCGAAAGCTCCAAAATCATTCTAAATCATGTGGAAAGTCTTAAAATATGTTTTAAAAGAAAATTGGACGGAAGTGTCACTCTCCGGAGGCTCCTAGAACTTCTTAGAATTTCTTGAAAATGCAATATTTGACTGATTTGACTGCAAGTTTGACCAAAAGTCAAAGTTGCCTTTTCAACGTTGAAATATTTTATCAAATACTAGAGGTCGATAGGTTTCCAAAGGTATATCGCACATAATTTCTGGTCTTAAACGAATTTGTTATGAATTTATGAAGGTGAAAAAGGTAATCAAATCGGCTTTTATCGTGAATAACCCAAAACTTTCCAAAGTGACCCAACTTAAAACTTTTTTTTATTTTATTGAAAGTAGACCTCAATACCTTTCCAACGGTATATCTCAAGCTCAATTTGGATTTCGTATGAATTTTCTGTGAATTTTGGAAGAAATGGGGCCGTTTCACGAATTATGGGAGTTCCGGGGGCCTAAGCGCAAAATCTGGCCAACCGGGAGGTTGACTGCCATGGCCGCACTGGCTGAGTTCCGCAGCAGCACTCTGAGTGATTTTTAATTTTTTTTTTTTTTTTTGTAATTTTTGGTTAATTTTTGGTTTTTAATTCATATTTTCAATAAACAAAACGACATAGTTTTGATATTCTGAACATTTTTGACAAATTAGAGACTTTTCAAACCCAAAATACCTCCCCAAGTTGGCCTATAAAAGAGACCCTTTGGCTTCCATTTTAAGGGCACTTGAGGTGTTTAGTGGAAGCTTAGGGAAAGAAATAGAGAAGAAGAGAAGAAAAGAGAGAAAAAGAGAGAAGAAAAGAGAGTTTTTTTTTTCATACTTCTAACCAAAAAAAGGTGAGTTTTTATTTTATTTCTACAACTACTTCAATCCATTTCACCATTACAATGAATTCTTAAGAAGTTAGAGAGCAATCTACATCCACATACACACAGATACGAGAGGTTGAATGCTTGTGGTTCCACCATTGATAATCATTGATTATATATTTGTTCTTCCTTCCTAATCCCATTTCTACTTTTATTTTTCTTTATCATACTTGCATTTACCCTTCTCAACCCCATTTTTATTTTGATTTCTTTTCATTCTAGCATAATCTCTTCTCAACCCCCCATTTCTATTTTGGTTCATTTTCATTTGCATAATCTATCCCTCATCTCATTTCTATTTTGATTTCTTTGTCATTTGCATGATCTCTCCCTCAACCCCATTTCTATTTTGATTTCTTCTTCTAAGTTCATAAGGTTTCAAATGTTAAGAGGATGTTCTAGATGGTTACTTTATCTACTCAAGTGTTTAAGTTCATGATTTGAGCATCTATTTCAAGCCCCCCCCCCCCCCCCTGTCGCGACCTGATTTTCACCAAAGTCAATGACATGTGACTCATCATATACGTACCTCCTAAGCATTGACACGTGGAAAACATTGTGTACTCCCGTTAATTTTGGAGGTAGTGCAAGATGATATGCCACTTTTCCAATTCTTTCTAAAAAGCTTAAAGGGTGCAATAAATCGTGGAGATAGTTTTCCTCTATTCTTGCCAAATCTCATAACTCCTCGAATCGGGGATACTTTTACCAGCACGTGTTCCCCAATATTAAATTCTAAATCTTTCCTCCGATTGTCTGCATAGCTTTTTTGTCAGCTTTGTGCTATTTTTATTCAATCTTTAATTATTACAATCTTTTCAATAGTTTCTCGAACCATGTCTGGTCCAAGGAGCTCACTTCAATTTGTGTCCTAAAAATTGAATGTAATATAAAACAAAAGTGCATAATTAAAACATATCTTAAATAACTATAAATTATTTTCTTCTTTTTTTTTTATCAGGTCGTCACATTCTATCAAGTTGAGTGCTTATGATTTCATTTAGTGTGTTGTCCAAACAGAGACTTATAATGATAATGGATATTCCATGGAAGCCTTGAGGAAGATCATTTATATCTTGTATTGTTTTTATAGGACTTTATGTAAAGTTTGAGTCTCAAAGACAAGGGCTAAAAATTGAACACACTCTTCAAAACAAGAAAACAATTTTTCACATGGAAAACAGTCGACTGGGCTATTATTCAGTCGACTGGACCCTACAGTTTTCAATCGACTGGACATATCCTTCAGTCGACTGGTTTCTGCAAGAAAAACAAGCATTCTGCTTTACCATCTTTAGTCGACCGGACCAATTTTCAGTCGACTGTTTTAATGGCGCAATACATTAAGTTTGAAATACAGTCGACTGGATCGCGAACCCAGTCGACTGAATTGCGAACCCAGTCGACTGGATTACTGCGCAGAATAGTAACAACTATTTTCCTTGGTTTTTGCTTTAGCATTTAATGCCCCAACTACCTTAAATGTTCAGATTTCTTGAGAGAGTATATATACACTCAGTTCAAATTGGTTGTTGGGACATTCATTACTCTCATTCAATACTCACTTATTGGAATCAAAGATTCAAGCCCTAATTATTTGAGATTCACTTTTCTAGCTCTAGATTTCATTTGTAATTCCTTGAGAGCTTTCACTGTGAGCATTTATTGTTTCTATCTACTCTACAAGAGAGTGTTATTCAGTTGTAATCAAACTTTATTATATTCTTGAAGTTGTAAGGAGGGTTGATGTAACCCTTACTCCAAGTGAAGGGTTTCTTCATTGGAGATGTAAAGGAGTTCAAGAAAGAACTTGTAAGGAGCGGTTTAATCTTCACCCAAAGAAGATTGGTTAGTGGAATCCTCAAGAGGTGTTCTTGAGGGGTGGACATAGGTCGCGGATTGTGGATTTCCGAACCACTTGAAAGACTTAGATTGCAAGTGCTTCTTTCCCTTCTCCCTTTACTTATTGTTTTAATTTGAAATTGTGCTTGCTTAGTTTTTAATTTGTCATTAATTGTTAGTAATCTTAGTAATCTCTTCTCTAAGGATTGCTTTTGGGCAAACAATTTTATTTCTACAACTACTTCAATCCATTTCACCATTACAATGAGTTCTTAGAAGTTAGAGAGCAATCTACATCCACATACACACAGATACGAGAGGTTGAATGCTTGTGGTTCCACCATTGATAATCATTGATTATATATTTGTTCTTCCTTCATAATCTCATTTCTATTTTTTTTTCTTTGTCATACTTGCATTACCCCTCTCAACCCCATATTTATTTTGATTTCTTTTCATTCTAGCATAATCTCTTCTCAACCCCCCCCCCCCCCCCAATTTCTATTTTGGTTCATTTGCATTTGCATAATCTATCCCTTATCTCATTTCCATTTTGATTTCTTTGTCATTTGCATGATCTCTCCCTCAACCTCATTTCTATTTTGATTTCTTCTTCTAAGTTCTTAAGATTTCAAATGTTAAGAGGATGTTCTAGATGGTTACTTCATCTACTCAAGTGTTTAAATTCATGATTTGAGCATCTATTTCAAGCTCCCCTGTCGCAACCCGATTTTCACCAAAGTCAATGACATGTGACTCATCATATACATACCTCTTAAGCATTGTCACGTGGAAAACATTGTGTACTCCCGTTAATTTTGGAGGTAGTGCAAGATGATATGCAATTTTTCCAATTCTTTCTAAAATCTCAAAGGGTCCAATAAATCATGGAGATAGTTTTCCTCTTTTCTTACCAAATCTCATAACTCCTCGAATCGGGGATACTTTTACCAGTACGTGTTCCCCAATATTAATTTCTAAATCTTTCCTCCAATTGTCTGCATAGCTTTTTTGTCGGCTGTGTGTTGTTTTTATTCGATCTTTAATTATTGCAATCTTTTCAGTAGTTTCTCGGACCATGTCTGGTCCAAGGAGTTCACTTCAATTTGTGACCTAAAAAATTGAATGTATTATAAAACCAAAAGTGCATAATTAAAACATGAGTAATTCTTTGGTGACAACTTTCATACAACCTCTTAAAAAGATGTGTCTATCTCTCTCCTTTGATGTCACTGGACCCCACAGTGACACATGAGAGAGATAGACACATATTTTAGGAGGTTGTATGAAAGTTGTCACCAAAGAATTACCCTTAAAACATATCTTAAATAACTATAAATTATTTTCTTCTTTTTTTTAGGGTTAATTACACTTACACCCCCTGTACTTTGGGTCAGTTTCACTTTGACCCCCCGTTAGTTCAAAAAGTGACACTAACACCCCCTATACTTTAATGTAAAGTGTCGTCATCAGGAATTCCGTTAAAGTTAATAGAAAATTGTCTTGTGCTGAAATTTCCCACCAAATATTACTTGTAAAGGACCAAAATGCCCTAAAATTTCTCCTTCTTCAGCACAGGAATTCTCCAGCAAGGCCCCAAGCAATGAAACCAAAAACAAAAATCAAAACCCCAAATCAAAACCCAATCAGGCCACCACCAGAAAAGAAGAAGAAAGAGAGGTCGTTGACTTCGGCTGTAACACCCGTACCCGGAAAAAGGGTTAATAAACATGTTAATATGCATTAATTTCTATAATTAGTGTATAAAAAGGATTAAGGGGAGGCTTGGACTCGCCCATGTAAAAAGTGTTCTGAGAGGGACACTAGTTGGAAAAGTCCCCAGTGAGGTGGGACAGCTTTGGAAGTGGGGCCCAGTGAAGGGCCCGGATAAAATATAAAATAAATTGCATTTAAATAATTAGATGCATTTTATATTACTATTTGAAATATGCTTAGTTGTTTTAATATCAAATTGTTAATATGTTATCTTTTGATATCAACTAACTAACCCAACAAGGGTATTTTTGCAAAAAAGTGCATAATTAGTAGGTACGATAGTAACTTCACAAAATATGTGGGACCACGTTGGGACCCATACAAAACTTAGACAAACACCCACTTGAGTTTTAGATAGTTAATAAAATGTTCGGGGGATTTCATAATGAGAACCTAAGAAATTTGGAGGGTGTAAAAGAAAAGAAGAGAAAATGTGGTTGACACCACATTACATGTATATGCAAGTGTGTCAAGAGAGTAACAACTCTCAGATTTAAAACTGGAATTAGGAGAGAAAAGAGAGGCTCCAAGAGAGAAGACGAGGAAGAACACGTCTCCGACGCCGTTAATTCGCCGTTTCATCGCCGTTCGTCGTCCAATTCACGAATCGAAGCCATATTCGGACTCGTGGAGGTGAAACGCTTTTATGTTTTAATCGTCTTAATTTTGTGATCATTTCTAATCGGTGAGATACGGTTGCCGAATACATGTAGGAAATTACGCCGGAGTGAGTTTTGAGCTGGGTTTTGGTGAAATTCAGCATCTCTTAGCTTAAATTGGGGTAGAAATCATAAAGGTGAGTTTTCTAACTTAAGCTTGATGTGGGTACATGTTATGTGCTACAATTTCTAGTTAAGAAATAATAATTCTGGATTTAGTAGTCAAATTCATGTTAAAGTTAGAATTACATGTTAATTTGGTAAAGAAATATTCATAATTATGTGGCTATGTGCTTATATGTGAAGTGGTCAATGAATGACTGGGAATAATGGTTCATTATGGTGGAATAAGGGAGGAGAAGAGGAAGAAATCCGCTTTAAGAACGGATGTCCAAGGAATAGAAGTGGCCGCTGGACCAAGGGAAAGTTCTTCGGGTCGAAGTGAACCATTAGCCCATGAATTCTGCGATGACGTATGTTTATGTGCTTAAATTGTTGCATTTCACATGTTCACGACATCTTAAGCATGTTAGTTAATTCACTAAGCGAAATGCTTAAGAAAACCGTTTTCCTATTTCTATTGTGGTACATAACAACCACCGCAGGTTCGGAGCAAGGTACGGAAAGAAGGTGAATCAAGCTTGGAAATGGGGCAAGACACGGGATTTGTAGTACATGTTTAATCTTGTAGTATGATGTAAATTATGGTTTGGACTTGTGATAATTAAGTTATAATGCTTTTAGTGTGAAAGTTGGGGTTAAACTTAGAGGAACTTATGTAATTCCTTATGTTAAAACTATGGATTTTGTGTGGTAGTTAAGTTGGACCATTCCGGCAAGTCCGGGTGTATGTCGCAACCAGTTTTGGACAAGTTTCGCTTGTAACTAAGTTATATGTAAAGCTTTTGAACTCTATTTCGATAAAAACTCTATATTCATGCAAGTTGAACCAATGTTTAGGCGTTAATGTCTTATTTGATTTAAATGAGATTGAGTACACGTTTAAAGTGGTTGAAAGTATCCTAGTGTGCATTAGGATCATGTTCAAGAAGTTTCATAAGCTTTCACAAATGTTTGGATGAGTTTTAGTTCCAAAACTTCTTATGGACAGGTTGAAAGTTGTTGCTGCAGAAATGGTTCTGCAGAGGGGCTTTCGACCGGTCGAAAAACCCACTGCCAGCCCTTAGATTCTAAATGTTTCCATGTTTTGTTTTAACTTTTAAAAGGCCAAGAGGATGCCTTTGGGGTCCCATTGATCTATAAAAACTTCACTTTCAATTACAAAGGTTGGTAGGTATTTTTCACGGAATTGCCTAATTGGCACAAGTTATACTAGTATTATTCAACTCAAGCTTGTTTAATAAAGCTTCAAACTCCTCCTCAAATTGTTTTCATGTTTATGTTAGTTCTTGGAAGTTCTTGGAAAGAACTTAAGTTCGTTACATGCTTGAATTCGGTTGGAATGAATTGAAATCTTCCAACGGTTGTGTGATTTGATGAGTTTTCGATGCTTTTGTGCACTTTTCGGTAGTTCTAAGTTGGTTGGGAAGTAGCCCCAAGTGACTTGTGTGTTTGGGGACTGCTTAGAATGTTAAATGGGGAAAAATATGGTTCAGAGGGTATCTGGACTGGTCGAATTGACCCGCTCGACCGGTCGAATGCCCCTCTGCACAAGACAGTGATTTCAAAGGTATTTTTCGTCGCCTAAACGGGCATAACTCTTTGTAGAAAATTCGAATTCATGCGCCGTTTTTTGCATTGGAACCGGGACTCAAAGAGATATCTTTTGATGTAAAATTTTGTCATATTTTATTAATGACTATTTTGCCCTTGGGCTATTTTTTCTCAGCGTAGTAATTTTAAGCTACTTCAAATCATGTTTTTCCTTAATAACTAACATGGTTCTTGCTTATTAGTGTATTTTGGGTGCGTATAGTCTTGTTACACGTGTCCTAATCTGTGGGGGCGGGTTGGGGGTGTGACATCGGCCATCACCACCAGCGACCATTTCTGACAACCTTCAAATCCGTGAACATGCGAGAGGTAGAGAAGAATGTTTGAGAGATTGAGATAGAGAGAGAAGCTAAATTCTGGGAATGATTTTTGTGCAGAATGTATAGACGGTATTCTTGATTTTGGTATGTATGTTGGGTTGATCAATTTTTTTTGGGTTGATCAAAATTTTCAAGTTGTTTGATGTTTTGGTATGTTTTGGGTTGTATTTAAAAATTCGATCAACCCAAAAAAATTGATCAAACCAACATACATACCAAAATCAAGAACACCCTCAATACATTCTGCACAAAAACCAGTCCCAGAATTTAGCTTCTCTCTCTATCTCAATCTCTCAAACCCTCTTCTCTACCTCTCGCATATTCCCGGATTTGAAGGTGGTTAGAAATAGTAGTTGGTGGTGATGGCCGAAGTCAACGACCTCTCTTTCTTCTTCTTTTCTAGTGGTGGCCGGATTGAGTTTTGATTTGGGTTTTGATTTTTGTTTTTGGTTTTGATTTCATTCCTTGGGGTCTTGCTGGAGAATTCCTGTGCTGAAGAAGGAGAAATTTTAGGGCATTTTGATTTTTTACAAGTAACATTTGGTCGGAATTTTCAGCACAAGACAATTTTCCGTTAACTTTAACAGAATTCCTGACAGTGACACTTTACATTAAAGTATAAGGGTGTTAGTGTCACTTTTTGAACTACAGGGGGTCAAAGTGAAACTGACCCAAAGTACAGGGAGTATAAGTGTAATTAACCCATTTTTTTATCAGGTCGTCACATTCTACCCTCCTTAAAGAGGATTTCGTCCCCAAAATCAATTTACATGAACTATCCATTTCAAAAGTTTTCAAAAACTAATATTCAAGTGTATTTTCAAAGCAATAAAGTAATTACACTTAGATTTTCATTACATAGATTTCTTTATTTTTGGAAGTGAAAATTGGGTCGCGACACCCCTACTCAAAATCCCAAACTCTTTTTCAAAAAATAAATAGATTTTCTTAACAGTGATGCAAAACAGTGAGTTATTGAAGATCAAACATTTATCTTGCAATACTTATTATATTTACACCATTTGCGAGATTCATGTGTGACATTAATTGGTACCTTTAAAGGGTTCATATAGCCAGTCCCAATTAATTGGGACACAAAGCTTAGTTCGATTTGGTTATTATTGGACATATTGATTAAATGTAGCAAATAACATAAATACTGTTCGGTAATAGTATTATCATATAATATTAATTGGGATGACATTTGTGTGCAATTGGATAGTCCACGTGTAAAACAAGATAAGTATATTGAACTAAAACGTGTAAAATTATAAATGGACTAGCGTAAGGAAATTGGATGAACATCAATTTTAACTAAATAGGTAAGGATGAGTCAAAAGAACTCATGTATTAGAGGGACACATAATAGGACACGTGGCAATTCATTGGTTATCTTTATCCCTAGATTTAATTAACAGATAACTGAGGATGATGATATAAAAAGTAGATGCTAGGACTAGGGGGAGGGACAACTAAGCTAGGGACTGTTTGATATCATGAAAAGCTTGAAACCAAGAGACATGGAGATATGAGAAGTAGAAACTAGAATGAGTTTGGGAATTGCTCAACTTGACTGTAGTTGCAGGAGTTTGAGTAGGAAGAGATGGATTAAATTCAAATTGGGGTGTGACAGCCATTACTTTTTTAAAGACAATAAATTGAGATTGCAATTGGCCTAAAATTTAAGTAACCAAATTGCTATAATTGAAATATAAGAAACCAAACATTAAATTAGTAGTATATAGTTTAACAACACAATTCATTTCACTCGTCAAATACGTAACTTGATTTCATTGCAAACATTAAATGTGATGACAAAGATGGAAGGCAACCCACACGGCGAGACCAAGTCTCAATATAGGTCTCATAGCAGATCTGGTGGGGTACTCGTCAAATACGTAACTTGATTTCATTGCAGATCTCGTGAAGTTGCTAGGTACTCGTTAAATTTCTTGTGGGATCAAATGTTAAAAGGGCCCAAATGTTAATGTTTCAAAATTTGAAGAAACGGAAACTAGTCTTTTTTTTTTTTTTTTTTTTAATGAAATGAAAACTAAAAATTGCAACCGTAATTTTTCCATTTTCTGTTCTAATTTTCGAGACCCTTTTCAAAAATGGGAAAAAAAAATGCTATTTAAAATAAAAGAAAAATAAAAACGATTACAAAACACATTATTATTATTTTTCCTTCTAGAAAAACAAAAACAAAAACAAAAACAAAAATGATTATCAAACATGTTTTCAGTTTTCCTTTTTCATAGAAATAATATATATATAGATACATAAAAAAAAAAAAAAAAAATTTAAAACAAAATAAATTGAAAATGGCAACGTTACCAAACGGTTAGAGTAAGCAATAAAGTTAAAGATAAAAAGGAAGTGGAATAGATTACTAGGATATTCAGCCTCCCCTTAAAGATCGAAGAGACATCCTCCATTAGCTTTTCTCTCTGGGCTCGGGAGGATACGTCACAGACTGAACCAGAGACCACAAAGCCTTTTGCTTCCCAATTCTTCAAGCACCCAATAAGCTCAGCTTCATTTCTAGAACATGTGTGTACACTTGCACCAAAACTAGCTAGCTCTTCCACAATAGCATACCTTTAAAAATAAAAATAAAAAATAAAAATAAAACAGGCGAAACACTATTAACATAATATATATATATACACGGTCAGGCTCTAGAGTGAACATGGTAGAGTGGAACATACCCAGTAAACAAATTTTTTTTTTTGCGTGAAAAAACCCACGGGTCAGCAGATCAGATGGGTTTTTTCAGGCAAAAAAATTATTCATTGGTTATGTTCACTCTAGAGCCTGATAGTATATATATATATGTATATATAGATTATACAAGATCAGTCACTGATAAATTAATAATAAGATGAATTATAAATACAAACCCAATTCCTTTAGTTCCACCGGTTACAAGAGCAGTCATTCCCTTGAGTGACCATCTACTGTCTCCAACACTGACCAAACCATGAGCCATAGATCCTTTCTCTCTCTCTATATATATGTATATATCTCTCTCTTCCTATACAACAACCAGAATCAGAAGATTTTGATTATGAACAAAACCCTTTATACATAGGTCTTTAGTTAGTAACATGTAATTTGTCCATTCAGTATCTAAAGTAGACCCATACCATCAAACTATGAGACCATATAAATTGAAAATTACAATCACCATCTTCAATCCATGATTACAGACCTACATATCTACATATATGTATATGCATCTACTATGTAAACATCAATACATTCATTAAATGAGAGGAATTCAAGAAAAAAAAAAACAGTGAATCAATGAAAAGTCGTTTCAATTTTAGAAATCTGAAATTAGTGAAGTCCAAAAAAAATAAAAATAAAGAAGGTAATGTGTAGAAGAAAATGCAAGAAGAAGATAGAAGAAACGAAAACCTTGATGGCTTTGGCTTATGCTACTTTTCCGCCACACCACCTTTGCGATTCATTCGAGCGTTACACAAAGTCTATTTATGGGCAAAAAATGTGTGTACCTATTTGCGCCAACACACAATGCCACATCCTTATGGGTCATTTCTATTGATGGTGACTTTTGCTTCTAGTCGGAAGTCAGAACAAGTGGATAATTTTAACTCTATGATATATCCATTATGGTTCCGTTTATGTTGACGGTCACTTCTGCTTTTAGTCCGAACTAGTGGATAATTTTGAACAAAAAAACAACTAGTGGATAATCATATGTTATGTCAATGATTGATGGCATCACACGATACTATATGTGATACAATTACAAGTACAAAATTTAGAGTCCGCTTATTATTGTTTATTTTGTCCATTTTAAATAGTTTTAATGGCCCAATCTGTATTTTGATTTGTTTGTTTTTGTAAAAAGTATAGGCAGATCAGCTCCAGGGGGATGCTTTTCAAGATTATCTTTATATTTGATCAATTATACAACATATCAATCAACACACCCAAACTATAATAAGCACTTCTACCACCCATGATCAAAATCACATAAGCACAGACAAACAAGGTCTTAAGTTCTTTTCTTTCTAAGAGGTGGAACAGAGTAACTCGGTCGAAGCGTAATGATCATATGTCTGTAGACTGTAATGCATTATATGTCCCATAATAGCTGCCATTCTTATACCCTTTCGGACAATCCAATGATATTTGAGAATCAAATTTGGATTTCATAAATAGCATTTCAGTAAGGGATAACTACATTTCAGTCAACTTTTTGTATAAAATTTAAAAGTCAATCTGTTACTTTTTAAAAATTAAAAAATGTATTAAAAAAATAATTAAAAAAATTAAAAAGTCATCAACAAAAATTTAAAAAAAAAAAAATTAACTTTTGAATTATTATTTTGTGTTTTAGTCTATTTTATGTATTCAACCTTGTGAACTTGCACCTAAACGTTGTGATGATTGCTTCCAACATTGTGAAGAGTTGCACCCGACTTTGAAACGAGTTGTTCCCTATGTTTTGAAGAGTTGCTCTCCTTTTGAAGAAGTCATTAAATTTTATATGACATTGTTCTTCACAAATCACAATGTCATATAAAATTTGATGACTTCTTCATTTTACCAACAAAAAAAAAAAAAAATTGATATTTTTTTAATTTAGAAAAAAACAATGGACTGACTTTTAAATTCTATAAAAAAATTGACTGAAAGTTAATTATCCTTTTCTCTAAATGAAAAGAGTAATGCTAGAGAGCATAACAAATTTCACAAACAAAATTCACAAACACTAAAATGTGTCTATCTCTTTCCTCTATGGACCCCACAGTGTCAGTGGATCCCACAGTATTAGTAGAGCCCATCAGGAGAGAGATAGATACATTTTGGTGTTTGTGGATTTTGTTTGTGAAATTTGTTATGCTCCCTAGCATTACTCAGATGGAAATGAGCTTCCGCTTGCTATATACACATATACGTATATACATGTACATACACATACATCAATACTGAAGCTTTAGCAGAAGCACAGGAGAGAGAGAGAGAGAGAGAGAGAGAGAGAGAGAGAGAGAGAGAGAGAGAGAGAGAGGTTTACGAAATTGTGAAAATTATTACCTAGAGAATAAATGTCATACGTACTAAAAAGAGAGAGAGAGAGAGAGAGAGAGAGAGAGAGAGAGAGATGTGAAAATATTGTCACACAACAAAATGTATAAAGGTTTTTGACTTTGTCTTTTATATATAGAATAGAATCAAATCCCTAATCATGAAGATATAACAGAAACTAAGAAAAATTAATTAAAATTTCTAATTGGACCTTCTTCAGCCAAGACTTTAGTCATTTTCTCTCTGTACATATGATGTCGTCTAAAAAAATAATTGGTCTAAATGTGCAAATGTTGCTTATTTGGGATACCCCGGGATAACATCACATGTACTTAAAAAACTTTGTCCGCTGTGGAATAATTAGCATTTAGGCTCTATTTGGAATTCACTTCTCAAATGCACATTATGGGCATGTTTGGTGTAACAACCTGCATTTCATTTAATTTTAAATTTAACATTTCCATATTTAATCTGTATCCCTGGTTTTATTTTTAAATTCGAATTGTATTGTCTGCTTTTAATTTTAAATTCAATTCTCATGTTCTAAATTTCACTACTTATTTTATTTCATATTGAATTTCTTTTGGGGTCAAACTACAATTTTTGTAAACTTAGTAATGCCTGTGTTGGATTTCAAAATCTGTATTTCAAAACGGTGGAAATATCTTCTTTTAACTCAAACAGTATTTTTATAAAACCGGAAAATCATTTCCTACGTTAAAATGAATTTTCTGTATTTTGTGGTGACCACCGTGCTACGAAAATACCAGTTCCTGTGCGGAAACTGTCCACGTTGCGCTAGGATTCCACAGATTTTGGAATTTGACGTAAAGCTAGATTAGACATTTGCTTTACTTCCATTTATGGAAACTAATGATTGTATAGGGCTTTGTTTGGGAATGCTTTTGGTCCATGTGCCATTTTGATGCCATAAGCTAGTTTCCCAAACACCACAAGTGATTCCTAGACAAATTGCTTATGCTTTGTTTGCCAATCTTTAAATTCTATATGTTAATTGGTGCCATAAGCTTGATTTCCAAACATCCTAACTGCCCCCTATGAGTCTATGCTTGACTCTTAGTGAATTGTAGAGTTAACAATCTGAATACATATCTTGTATATGTATGTATAGATGTATACAATTCTTATATGCTGTGATTTAGGAGATTTAGAACAATTCATTTGTTGAGTAAACAAGAATTTACTTGGCCTCCAAGTTCATCTAATTTTAGTTTCTTTATAAGCTTAGCACACATACATTTTGCTCATTACAAGTTTCAGAAAGTTAGAGAAACACATAGAGAAAAAGGGAGAGTTTGAGAGCTCACCTTATTGAAAATTTATAGCGAAAGAAAGCTCGACCTCCATAGCTAGAGCTCAAGTGGGTCTTGCTTATTTGATTTTCTTTCTCAACAATTACTTCTATCTTTATCATCAGTGAGTATTACTAACTCACTCAAGATGTACATTCATGCTTATTTACTGTGTTATTTATGTATAATTGCAAAACACCATTGTTGGAATATCCATGGAAGCTTAAGCTTGAAAAGCATGAATTCCTCAACCTTAATCAAAATGAGTTTTTAGAGACGATTTAGAAAGATTATAGCCCCTAGAAGCTACTGGTAAAGTATTAAAGTCTAAATCATTCATGTAAGAAAGTATATTTGAAATTAAGTTTTGACATCTTTTGATTTTCCGTCAAAATCAAGAGTTATGTTTTGATTCATGTAAAATTGATTATAGATTCATAATCCTCGTAGAAAAATGAAGAATTTCATATATCACATGTCCTATTTACTTCAGAATTGCAAAATGGGTCAAAAAGACCCCTTAAACTGAAAACAAGGGAGTTTTAGCGTAGAGGATGAAGCTACTGCATGAACGCGCGCGCGCGATCGCGCGAGTGACCCCTCGCGCAAGCGGACCGCGCACACAATCTCTGTGTTTTCTGACAGTTAGAAAATTTTATAAGAAAAATGGAAAAATGGCATATCGCGCGAGCGACCACGGGAGCGACCCATCGCGCGAGCGGCCCGCGCGCTCGACTTCTGACAATTTCTGGTTTTTGTCTATTTTATGATAAGGGACTGTTTGGGTGATGTTTTATAAATTTTTAAGGCTCTGTTTGGACGTTATGTCAATATAGGTTCTATTTTATTATGGTTTGGTTATCAAAGAGTGATTATGGTTTCGATCCTTGTCAAATATACATGGCTATCATTCCCGGCATATCATATGTTCTGTTTATAGTTGCACGACATTCACATGGTGTCAGTTGTACATGCATGGTGAGTGTGAGTGTTGGTCATTGTGGAAAAGAGTATGTGGTTGTGGTTGTGTGGACACTCCCTGGTAATTGTGTACCAAAGTGTGACGTGTTGAGATTGCGGCGAGAGTGTCTTTGAAATGCGACGGTGTCAAAACTAGACACTCCCTGGCGTCCATGGTAGTGCTAAAGTGTGTGACGCCGAACTTGGACATTCCCTGACACCCATGATAGTGCTAAAGTGTGGCCTACTGGACACTCCCTAACGTGCGTGGTACGGTCAAAGTGTGAGGCATTAGACACTCCCTGGTACCCCGTACTAAAGTGAAAGGCAAACTGGAGACTCCCTGGTACCCATGTGCTAAAGTGTGGCTATCTTAGCGTTTCAAAGATACTAGTGTGTGAGAGTTCGGGTGTTGTGTTTGTCGAGAGAAAAGAGTTGGTAAGATGAGAATGGTTGTTTGATCCTCATGCACGGTCACATGTTTCATGGATTGAAATTTATAATATCATTCCTATTGTTTAAAATGCGAATTCATTTCCATATTGATCATAACCTATTAATTTATGATACTGTAAAATAAGGAATGGTAAATGAATATGTTTTACATTCGAGTACGTGTTTTTAATACTCACCAGCTTCAATAAGCTGACGGCGTTGATGCGCCCTGGACATTCGTGTTCAGGCTTTTCAGGTTATGATCCGGCGGCACATCATGACTATGCGAATTGAGAACAACTATCCGAGGAAGAATTTACTATATGTGTTTTAAGATATAAACTGGTTTTTTGTAATGAGGTTGACTGTAATAGACATTAGATATTATTTTTGCTTTCAAGGCGGAGTTTGGCTTAGTTGACCCCGTGCTGTAATATTTCTTAAGTTAGAAAAATATTTGTAAGCCTTGATTGCTCTACTCTGATTTATATTAATATGTTGTTCGACGTTTGGGACGGAATCGATCCTTCAAACTGTCGCGACCTACGGGTCCATAAAGGAAATTAAACGCTTTCCATATTTATGCTACGTCGGGGCGTGACATTTGGCGCGCAACTTGTGCTTTACGGTTGTAATAGCTCTGCAATAGTTTTTGTCATAATAAATTTTGATAGGTGTAGTGTTTGGTTAATATATTATAAAAGTGGTTATGGTGGAAAAATAGATTAGGTAAGTGTTTGGTTGCATAAATGCAAAACTAATTGTAAAAGTTCCAAAGAATTGTTCACTTGTGTTGTCTTACTTTTATATTGCATTGAATGCATAGTTAGATCTAAGGAAAAAAAAATAGAAAATTGCCCTTAAATCTCCCATTCATTTATTTTCATGGATGGAGGACACCCAATACTTTTATTTAATACTAGATCCCTTGAATACATATACATCTATTTGGCTATATGCATGCATGTAAAAACAACATATTTGAATTGGGAATACATATTTTGACCAAAAAAAGAATTGGGAATGCATATGGTGGTTTAGTTATTGATACAAAATCACTTATCACCAACCTTGTTCATTCAATTTTCTACATCAGCACGTAAGGCGTTAAGGGCCTGTCAACCGTGACCACCACCTTCGCGACCCAACGGTGCAATGGTGATGTGTTGGCAGTGGTGGTGGGTGCCATGCGGTTATGGTGGCTAAGAGTGGTGGTGGGTGCAATGGCGATGGTGGTTAAGATTGGTGGTGGATGCGATGGAGATGATGGTGGTTAACAGTGGTTGTGGGTGCTAGGATGCATTGGTATTGCCTCTCTCTCTCTCTCTCTCTCTCTCTCCCCCATTCCCATTTTCCAAAACATGTTGTGAGATTCACAAATCATGTTGTAACTCTTTCGTCCAATTTCATTTTTCAGAACATGTTATGAAATTCACAAATCATGTTGTTACTCTCTGTATCTTTAATTTTTGTTTTCTAGAATATGTGAAATTCATAAATCATGTTTTGCCTCTCTCTTCCATTCCCGTTTTTCTATAACATATTGTGAATTTCACAAATCATGTTGTGACTTTCTCTTCCAATCCCGTTTTTCCATAAAAAAAAATTCACAAATCAAATTGTGAAATTTAGAGAACATTTTGTGAAATTCACAGAAACTACTGTGAATTTTCAGACATAAGTGCGTCTACATTGGTATGGTGGTGGCTGGCAAGGCAATGGAGATGATTGTAGTTGAAAATGGCTGTCATTATGAGTGATGATGACTTTCAAATTTTGATCCTTAATTTTTGGGGAGAAATTTTAGTAGAAACCATTAATGGATAGGGTTACCATTTTGAAGATTACCAAACTTGATGAGGGAGGGTGTTTTAGTCCCTAAAAAATTTTAAGGACTTAATTATAAACATGTTTTAACTCAATAACCTAAAGCTATATAATTGCACTATCTATGGAATATTTATCACTAATTAACCCAAAAAAAGAAAAGAAAAGAAAAAGGTAAACAAATAATACATAGTTTATTTTGTTAATAAGTATTATAAGTTATAAATGAAAATTATTTTATTTATTAGATAATAAAATAAAATGAAAATTAATAAATAACATTTACCTAATTTATATATATTAAATTGCTACTATATGTTAATTAATTATATGGTTAATGGGGTTAATATTATCAAATCAAACAAAGATAACACTTGCTTACATGAACCAATAGAACTAGGGGTGTAAGCAAATCAATTGGACCGATCGAACCGATCGGTTCGGTTCGATTCAGTCAGTTTTTGAAAATTTCATGCAGTATAAAAATTGAACCGAACCGAACCGAAAATTTACATTAAACCGAACAGAACCAAACCGAACCGAAACTAATCGATTTGACTAAAAATTGGACTGAACCAAACCATTTTCACCCCTAAATAGAACACTTAAACAGACCCACATAATCCTAAGCCAGTACTGAAGTGTTGTCTTTCATGCAACTGTGCAAGGCCTAATCATTTCCTATGTGCAATCATTTTATCTTTTCTTTTTGTGTATCTTACTAATCAAATCCTACAACAAAAATGCTACACTCATACCAAATTCCACACCCAACACATCCTGACCATTGATTCTTGTAGGTCCCGTGTAGAACCATGTGGGGTCAACATGAAGCCCACTAAAATCAAGGGCTAGGATTGCTGGGTGTGGAATTTGGTGTGGGTGTAGCATTACTCTTCAAATAAAGTGTCAGGACCTATCCCGCTACGCGCGGAAATAGGACACATGGCAGGCCACCAAGGCTCATCCAACTCAATTACATTAAAGCAGCGGAATAAATATAAGTAGGACAGTGGTAGATCAACCCTCAAAGATTCAATGGGTCATAAAAATCATAGTTATAAAAAGTTTTCCCCTTTAAAACATTAATAGAAATAATCCCTTTTGAAAATAGCAATCCAGTCGACTATGTCAGGGTCCCAGTCGACTGTTTTGGAACGTTCGATCGACTGTGGGGTTATACTCTCAGTCAACTAGAACTCATGCAGTCGACTGGACTTTGATCCAACAGAATGGTATGTTTTGAAACACTTTCCGGCCAATCGACTGTTTTGCAACCCCAGTCGACTATTTTTCTAAAACTGTGAAGAAATATTTGTCCATTTAGTGGGTCCAGTCAACTGTGCTCCTGACCCAACCGACTATTTTTCCAAATTCTGCCCATTTCAAATCTAAGGTTAACCTTACCCATTCAAATTATAAGAGTTTCTACTTATATATATATATATATATATTAAAATACTACGAATCCATTCCGAAATTCAAGTTAGAGTATACTTCTAAGCCTCAAAACTCATATTACAACTTGGGATGAAACCAAAACATATACAAGAATAACCCTGTCGTTCCATTAGCCTTACTCTTCTTGCTCTTTCTTGGTTTTCTTCTTATCACCTTCAATGGAATAAATCTCCACTGCTCAGCTATATGCTAAGTGTACAATTCTAAACATATGCATACATGGAAATTCATGCTTTAAAATATCAAAACACGTCAAAATAGTCTCTAGGGAGAATGGTAGGCATTTATCCGGTAAATGGAATTGATGCCATGGAAGGCCTTCTCCTTGCTATGCATCTTGTCCCCTAGATGGGCCTTCTCCCAAACCATGTACAGTGCCCTGGTTGGGCCTTCTTCCAAACCATGCACAATAGCCGTCGCTACAAAATCCTCAAATAGCGAGGAGCTTACCCAATGGATTTGCACCAGACTCGCCTTTGACCCACATAGACATTTAGCATGCTCACATACTCATACAAACATGCTTTTCAAAAGTACTTGCTGAATTTAACGGGCCTAAGTTAACACATAAGTTTTGCTTGGATCACAATTTCATACGTAATACCTAAAGCATACAAAATTCCTTATATCTCATATGTTAAGAATTCATACCTTAAGCTACGCTCTTAAGGTTTCAGGAGAAGTACTAGAAGTTCGATTCTACGCCAGATCTCAGATTACAAGTGATTCCTATAAGCATTTACATGTTTTTCTCAAATTTTTAGAATTAGGATTTTCTGAAAAGTTAGCCAAACATGGCCTAAGAGATATCAAAATGTAGCTCTTACCTCAAAAAGTTCGAATATGAAATTTGATTGAAAATCGATGGATGAATAGTCGTCGATCAGGGTCGAGAAGATCGAAGATCAAAATCCTCTCTCTCTCTCTCTCTCTCTTTCTCTCTCTCTCTCTCTCTCTCTCTCTCTCTCTCTCTCCTAAGATATATGGTTTGTGAGATAGTTTGGAAAATGTCTCAACCTCATCTATATATAGGCATAAGTCTCAAAATTTACATTTAACTCTCCACGAGTTCTCTAATCTTCCAATTATCTCTCAAAATGTCATAAACGTCTAATTTATCGATTCACGAGTGAAAAATCTCTATTTCACAAAAGTTTTCATCTAAGTTTTGTTTGGGTCTGTAATTACGTTTTGAAAACTATTTTCGTGAAATTTCTAGATAACCTACCTTTCATCCAACGTATCATTTTCGTTATCCCTATATCATTCAAAGTGATCTTAAACAAGATCAAAACTATCAGAAATTACACTACACATGTATATTCACTATTCACATATACCAGATAATATCAGATAACATTTAATTACATAAATGCCATTTAATCACGTCAGTTCCTCATTGATTGTCCAATCCTCGTGTCCTCGATTGATGCTCACCGTTGACCCATATCAACCACTTTCACAATTATTAATCAACATTAATAATTCCATTTAAAACATTTATGCATTTAAAACAAAACGATTTTCCGGGACGGGCGTGACATAAAGATATCCCGTTGTACATAAAAAGCCTTTATATTTCTGTCTTTTTTTTTATTTTTTTTTTATTTTTAAATATCACTTATGCAATTTGACAAATGACGTTTACTGTACAGGAAGAGGAATGAACCAAAACACTATCAATATGTTTCAAAATGAGAGCATTTTTACTCACCCATTTTTGGTTCTCCATTGGTCTGCTTCACTGGGTGACATGCTATAATACCCCATATTTTGGATCATATATTAATTTGGTATGCTTGCCTTAGTAATTCTTGTAAATTCTTTCCCAGTCGATTGAGTGTATTTCAATCGAGACTTAGTGTCTTTCTCAATCGATTGAACTTCCTTCAATCGATTGGCCCTACTTTAATCGATTGAACTTCCTTCAATCGATTGGCCCTACTTCAATCGATTGAAGCCTCGCCGACCTGAATTAATAACGTGGACCCATTTCAATTGATTGAACTCATCACGATGAATTGAACCTTGACTGACCAACTATCAATCGATTGAACCCATGTCAATCGATTGAAAAGGGCCTGAACTTTATCTCCAATTTTGCACAGAAGTTGTCACCTGCACCCCATTTGCCCTATATATATGTGACCATTCATGTGTGTGTGTGTGTGTGTGGTGTTTAGATAATTAGATATATATATTTGTATATATATACACACAGTCTTACACATATACATATATACACACACACACACACACTATATATATAGAAATTCACACTCTAGCCAGAGAGAGAAGAAAAAAAGCAGAGAAGGAGAAGAAGAAGAGAAGACAGGACGAGAAGAAGAAGGAGATGAAAAAGATAGAGAAGGAAAGAAGAGAGAGAGAGAGAGAGAGAGAGAGAGAGAGAGAGAGAGAGAGAGAAAGAGAGAGAGAGAGAGAGAGGGCCATTGGAGGCCAAGCTTCCACAAGCTCACACCAAACACCCCCTTGACTTTGGTGAGTTTTAAACCCACTCAGTAGCTTAGGTGCACTATTTTCATGAATTTGGATGTGAAGAAATAGATCCTACGACCTACTAGAATTTCAAGGTGCTACTGCCCAGTTTCTGGAGAAGAAGACCTACTCAATCGATTGAGCTTATCTCAATCGATTGAAAAGGATTTCAATCGACTGACATTACTTTTTACTCAATCGATTGAAAATGACTTCAATCGATTGACACTACTTGCTTCCCCAATCGATTGAACCCTTGTCCCACTCGATTGGTATGTCTAGAATGTTGATATTCTCTATTGTTTATAATATAAACTATTTAATTGTTTAAATACTGCTTATGCTTTCATTATGAAATATTGTTGGCTAAAAGAGATAATGTAATAGCATAGTGAGATAATGTTGCAAATAACGTATAAAGGTTCAGAACGTTAGTTAGCTATCAATCCTAATCCAGTTTGATATTCGTTCATTTTAGTCATAGTCAGACCATATGGGAAAGTCATGTATCAGTGATAGTGTAATGTTAGATATGTTTGATAAGTTCTGGGAGTTTTATAGGGACTGGCATTGGTCGATCATATGTCCTTAAAGGCGGTGGACTGCATATGTTCTTAAAAATGGTGGACCGGACCAATAGCCCTAAGATAGCTAGTGATCTAATCATATGTCCTTAAAAGCGGTGGACTAGGCATATGTCCTTAAAAGCGGTGGACCGTGATCACTGGTTAGTGGCAATAGAATTGATGTGTCTTAATTTGCTTAAAGCGTTAAATTTCTGACATGCGGTGGACTGTGCATATGTTCTTAAGAGCGGGGGATGGACTGACATGGTGTCTATGACTTGAGGTGGACTGTGAATATGTTCTTAAATGCGGTAGATAGAGCATTGGTGTATCCATGAGTATTGCAATCTAGTTTGTTCATCTATAAGTCAAATGTTGTAGGTTCTTGTATACAAGACATGAGAAATCAATTAATGAAGCGTAGAATACTGAGAAAGATATTATTAGTAGAACTATATTTTATGTCCCTCCTAACTTGTAATTACATTACACCTATGATATTGGGTTTGTTTCTACCCACTCAGCTTTCAGTAAGCTGATGGTAGAGGTATATACGAGCTGAGCCACTCAACTAGGGCTCGAGGCTCGACTAGATAAAAGCTCGGCTCGGCTCGGGTCGTTTAATAATCGAGCCAAGCTCAAGCTCGAATACCTAGCTCCTTCGTCATGCCCGTCCCAGAAAATCATTGGTTTAAAATGCATATCTGAGATTTCTGAGAATTATTAATGTTGATTAATAATTGGAATGTAGTTGACTGAGGGTCAACGGTGAGTGTCAATCGAGGACTTGGAAAGTTGGTAATTCATGAGGAACTTGACATGATTAAATGGCATTTATGTGGATTAAATGTTATTTGAATTATCTGGTATATGTGAATAGTGAATATACCTGTTTTGTGTACTTTTCTGATAGTTTGATCTTGTTAGAGATCAATTGGAACGAATTAGAGATGACCAATGTGATACGTTACATAAAAGGTAGGTTGTCTAGAAATTTCACAGAAAATAGTTTTCAGAACGTAATTACGGCAACAAACGGAACTCAGTCGAAAACGTTTGTAATTTATAGTTTTCACTCGTAAAGGCATGAAATGGATGTGTGCGACGATTCGAGAGTTAATTTAGAGTTTTGGAAACTCATGGGGAGGTAAACGTAATTTTTGAAAATATTGCCTATATATAGTAGAGGCAAGATATTTTGTTCTTCACAACTTTTCTAAATTCAAATCAAAAGGGAGATTTGTGGGTTTTTGGGAACTTAGAGCTTCAAGGCGCAAATCGACGAACTTCTGCCCGTTTGTTTTTCTCCAAATTCATATTTGAACTCCCCAAGGTAAGAGCTTCATTTTGATACCACTTAGGCCTTGTTTGGCATAGTTTTTATAAAAGTCCTAATGTTAGAATTTTGGGAAAAACATGTCTAAACTTGTAGGAATCCCTTGTAATCAAAAATTCGACGTTTCATTGGTCTCCTAATTCATCCTTCAAAGTTATAAGAAAATCGCACGAGGTATGAATTCTAAGCCTATGAATTATAGGAAATTCTATGTTTTAATTATCGAACTTGATATTTTGGATCCGGGCAAAATTCATGTGTTAAGTAGGCCCGTTAATTATGCATATGAAAATGCCATGAAAGCACGTATATGTAATTATATGAGCATGCTATGTGTCTATGTCGGTTGAAGGGGGTTTGGTGCAAATTCATCCGGGGGCAAGCTCCTCGATGTTTGAGGATTATAGTAGTGACGGCTACTGTGCATGGGTGGGAGAAGGCCCAGCCAGGGCACTGGATGAGTGGTAGGGAGAAGGCCCTCCACGGCATCAATTCCATTGTTTCATTACCGGATGAACGCGTACTACTCTCCCTAGAGACCATTTTTGATGTGTTGATATGTTAAGGCATGAATTGTCGTATAAGCATATATTTAGAATTGTACACTCAGCATATAGCTGAGCAGTGGAGATTTACTCCATTGCAAGTGAACGAAAGAAAGAAGAGAAGAAGCGTGAGGAGTGAGACCGCGGGAGCGACGGGGATCCTTCTCTTGTATATGTTTTTATTTTCAATTCCAATGTTATAAAAGTAAATTTTGAGAAGTTAGAACTCTTAACTTCAACCTAGAAGGTTTGGAATTGTTTAAAAGGCTGTAATATGTCATAAAGCTACTTTTGGTTATGTTGTAACGAGTCCGAACTCATGGATTCATGTTTTGAATACTTAACTTGTCAAATTCGAAGTTTTGGAAGATTGTAATAGTCCTTTTGTGTTTTTAATCCAAACAAGCCTTAGCTTGTTCCGTTATTGTTCTTTTCGTGCATTATCATGTCTTCATAATGTTCTTGAAAGTCTAGTATAGTGGTGAAGTTTTAAAAAGGTAACATGTTTGGTGGAAGAAAAAAACGAGGAAGGTTGTTTGATGCCTTAGGCAAAATTCTGCAGCTTGTGCAGGATTCTGCTAAAGGGTCATTCGACCGGTCGAATGGGGTTGCTCGACCGGTCGAGATGCCCCCTGCCAGAATTCTTTTTCTATACCTTCCGGAAATTTTTAAAAGGTTTTGATTGGTTCTTAGGGTACCTTTGGGGTCCTTTTTAACATATATTCATCCGATTCGAAAAATAATTACGTTTTAAATTTTATACGAATTTTACAACTCGGGGAGTAATGTTCCTAAAGTTTTAAATACTCAAGGTTGTTTTTAAGTTCTTTTTTGCTGCGTATAGTTATTTAATGGTTGGTTGAGCCTTGGTGGCGTGCCATGTGTCCTGTTTCCGCACGTTACTTAGCATATAGGTGAGAAGTTGAGATTTACTCCATTGCAGGTGAACGAAAGAAAGGAGAGAAGAAGCGTGAGGAGTGAGACCGCGGGAGCGACGGGGATCTTTCTTTTGTAGATATTTTTATTTTCAATTTCAATGTTGTAAAAGTAAATTTTGAGAAGGTAGAACTCTTAACTTCAACCTAGAAGGTTTGGAATTGTTTAAAAGGCTGTAATATGTCATAAAGCTACTTTTGGTTATGTTGTAACGAGTCCGAACTCATGGATTCATGTTTTGAATACTTAACTTGTCAAATTCAAAGTTTTGGAAGATTGTAATAGTCCTTTTGTGTTTTTAATCCAAACAAGCCTTAGCTTGTTCCGTTATTGTTCTTTCCGTGCATTATCATGTCTTCATAATGTTCTTGAAAGTCTAGTATAGTGGTGAAGTTTTAAAACGGTAACATGTTTGGTGGAAGGAAAAAATGAGGAAGGTTGTTTGATGCCTTAGGCAAAATTCTACAGCTTGTGCAGGATTCTGCTAAAGGGTCATTCGACCGGTCGAATGGGGTCGCTCGACCGGTCGAGATGCCCCCTGCTAGAATCCTTTTTCTATACCTTCCGGAAATTTTTAAAAGGTTTTGATTGGTTCTTAGGGTACCTTTGGGGTCCCTTTTAACATATATTCATCCGATTCGAAAAATAATTACGTTTTAAATTTTATACGGATTTTACAACTCGGAGAGTAATGTTCCTAAAGTTTTAAATACTCAAGGTTGTTTTTAAGTTCTTTTCCACTGTGTATAGTTATTTAATGGTTGGTTGAGCCTTGGTGGCATGCCACGTGTCCTGTTTCCGCACGTTACCCAGCATATAGATGAGCAGTGGAGATTTACTCCATTGCAGGTGAACGAAAGAAAGGAGAGAAGAACCGTGAGGAGTGTGACGGCGGGAGCGACGGGGATCCTTCTCTTGTATATGTTTTTATTTTCAATTCCAATGTTGTAAAAGTAAATTTTGAGAAGTTAGAACTCTTAACTTCAACCTAGAAGGTTTGGAATTGTTTAAAAGGCTGTAATATGTCATAAAGCTACTTTTGGTTATGTTGTAACGAGTCCGAACTCATGGATTCATGTTTTGAATACTTAACTTGTCAAATTCAAAGTTTTGGAAGATTGTAATAGTCCTTTTGTGTTTTTAATCCAAACAAGCCTTAGCTTGTTCCGTTATTGTTCTTTTCGTGCATTATCATGTCTTAATAATGTTCTTGAAAGTCTAGTATAGTGTTGAAGTTTTAAAAAGGTAACATGTTTGATGGAAGGAAAAAACGAGGAAGGTTGTTTGATGCCTTAGGCAAAATTCTACAACTTGTGCAGTATTCTGCTAAAGGGTCATTCGACCGGTCGAATGGGGTCGCTCGACCGGTCGAGATGCCCCCTGCCAGAATTCTTTTTCTATACCTTCCGGAAATTTTTAAAAGGTTTTGATTGGTTCTTAGGGTACCTTTGGGGTCCCTTTTAACACATATTCATCCGATTCGAAAAATAACTACGTTTTAATTTTTTACGGATTTTACAACTCGGAGAGTAATGGTCCTAAAGTTTTAAATACTCAAGGTTGTTTTTAAGTTCTTTTCCGCTTCGTATAGTTATTTAGTGGTTGGTTGAGCCTTGGTGGCGTGCCACGTGTCCTGTTTCCGCACGTTAGCGGGATGGGTCGTGACATCATTAATAAACAAGCCAAGCTTGAGCACACATGGAAGCTCGTGAACAAGTTCGTGAACACGTTTGATTAAGGCTCGTTAGTAGGCTCCTGAAACGATAATGAATGGTATATGTATTTATATATATATGTATGTATGTGTGTGTATGTTAATTAACCTAAGTTGTTAAAATTGTATCTTATAAACTAAAAAAAGTAAATTCCTCAATAAATAAATAAATAAATAATGTAAAGAGTAGAACTATGCTTCCCAATTACTTTTGCATCCCAATGTTTCATAAGTATACTTGTATCAATATTTTTATATCATATATTCAAAAATATGAAACATTTGGTAGGAGAATGTTTGAGTGGTCACATAATTATTGAAAATTATATCAATGTCATATGTATTTGGGATGTAAAAAATGTAACAAATAAAATATTTTTTTAAATCATATATCCAAAAATATGAAACATTTGGTAGGAGGATGTTTGAATGGTCAAATAATGTATTTAGGATGCAAAAAATTGTAACAAATAAAATTGTAAAAGAAAGAAACAAAAAATATTGCACAAGAAAGAAGAGGATGTTCTTTAAGTGAAATACAAGCATGTTCCATTTTGTCCCACATCGGATGGGAAACAAAAGGGTGAGAGAAAAACTATATATAAAGGTACGTTGATGGTGGTGGGTAAATTGAAGCCTGTACCACGTGACCACTCCAATGATTGAAGCGTGAGACCAGTGAGTATTTATATGGACCGAGCGTAATTTTTATAAATCAAACCGAGCTTGATTATAGTGATAATTTATCGAGCTGGCTCGTTTAAGAATTTGGCGAGCTTGAGCCGAGCTTGATCAGATAGTTAATCCTTCAAGCCGTGCCTACAAAGTTTGGCTTGTGTATGCACCCCTGGCTGATGGCTTTATGTCTGGACATTCCTCGTCTAGACTATGTTTACAACGCAGGTGTCGAACCTTATGATGACGGATACTACCCAGAGGAGCGGTATGCGGCCTACTGGTGTAGGAGACGCCGGAGAAGACTACTACGCTGATGACTATGTATATATGCCAGCTGAAGACCTAGGATAGATTATCGTTTCTATTTCTGTCTGTTTAACCTTAGTTTTATGTTTTGTAATAAGGCATACGTTACCTTCAGACTTTTAATATTATGTTTTGACTCTAATGTAATAATCATAGCGACTTCTTATCATATCTATTATATATATATAAAATTCAAGGCCAAAAGCCTTCTCTAAAGTTATCCACGTGGCTTATCTCCCCTCACTCAAAAAATCCAATGTGGCTACAACTCCTCTTCAGTCTTCCACAGGTGGCTCTTCCCCTTCCTCTTCCCCAATCTCTCACGTAACAAGTCCATGTTATTTGACTACTTTCTCGCCTACCTCACCTCCTCTGTCTCCCCCCAACGCCTCTCTCTTTCTCTCTCTATATATATATATATGCATACATTAATTTTCTCACCCAAAAAGAAGCCTCTTCCCCTTCGTTTGCCATCCATTCCCATAGGTCTGTGCTCTCACCCTCCCTCTCTCGCTGTCTCAGTCTAGAGCCGACCACCGTACAGCGATGGCCACGAGGTCCACGACCATCACCATCATCAACTTGGTTTCATGGTTGGCCTTCTTTTGCTTTTTAATTTTTTTTCTCCCTTTTTGTGCAGATTCTAAAGATTTTGTGTATGAGTCTTTGGTTTAGGGCTTTTCATTTGGGTGTGTATTTGAGTTATTGATTTAGGGCTCCCAACTCCCAAGTATTTGAGATTTTTTTACAAGCTTCTCACTAATCAGATTCTTTTTATTGTTTGTGTAGATTTTGAAGATTTTGTGTAGGAGTCTCTTTGATTTGGCGCTTCTTATTCGGGTGAGTATTTGAGTTTCTGATTTAGCCAAGTATTTTGAGTTTTTGGGTTAGCTTCTAACTATTCAGAACATTATTTGTTTTAGGATTTGAGGATTCTGGCTGCTGCAGTTGTGGGTTTCAAACATGTGATTAGGTATTTAGGTCTCTGTCTGGCACTCCTTTCCTATCTCAGATACATCCATATGTCTCCCTCCCTCTCTCTCTCTCTCTCTCTCTCTCTCTCTCTCTCTGCCCAATTGCCCCATCTTCTGATCACCGTTCATCTCGTGGTAAGAATTCTCTTTCATTTCCTTTCACCTTTTGCTCCCTATCCAATGGATAGGTTTATATCCAAATGTTTGAGGGTTTTAAATCTGTGATTTAGGTATTCGTTTCTTGTGTGTATTCAATTTATTGAAGACCGTATCTTCCAGAAAATTTGAAAATCTGCAATTGGAGCTTCCTGGTAAATGTTTTCCGACTTCATCTTAGGAAATGCTTGAGAATTGAATTTAGTGTTCTAGCGTATTGTATTGTATTTTATTGCATTGTTAGTCTGTTTGTTTTGAGGGTGTTTTTCTGTTTGTTATTGGATCTGTATTAGAGTGTTATCCTTTTTTCGGTTCAAAACTTTGAAAACCTAGATTTTCTGTGTTGAATTTATGATGGTGGTAGTGCGAAATTCATATCTCAGAACAACCAGTGTGAACTATTGATTGTTGGCTATGAAAACAAGAGCCACATGTAAACATTGGACATTGTCTTTCCTGATTATCCGAACCTGATAAAATTATACTATGTTTTTATTTATTTATTTATTTATTTTGCACATTTGTGTGTATATTTGTTTGCAAATACACTTATTTAGTAATATATGTATTTAATACTAAATAATTTGATTTGTTTAGTTAGGTATGTGTTTGTCGGATTGTTCATACTTTGCTTTCTTTTTTGTTGATACTATTCATAATTTTCTTTCCGTGTTTGTAATTGTTGAATGAATTGGGGTGTACTTTGGGCTTGGGTGCATGTCTGGGTCTTTGAGGAACTAACTAATGCCCACCATGTGTTTCTCTATGTTAAAGGGTAATGTGGCTGAGCATTGTGTATTTGTGTTGATTGTTTATTTTTTGGCGGCTCCTTTTCAGGGGATGATTCAGATTCGGTGTGGCAACTATTCGGTTTCTTATTGGAGTTTGTTTCCTTGGAGGATTCCTCCCTCATTAATAAAAGTTTGATGATGTTCAAAAAAAAAAAAAAGGAATTGGCTGATTGCACAAGACTATTTTATTCATTTTTGTTCTCTTTCTGGATGTAATTGAGGCTTGGTTTTAATTCTTAATGTCCTCCCAATGCTCGGAGGAGCTCTAGATTATACAAAACTCAAACTAAATTGTCTTAAGATTTTTCTTGAAAATATATTAGAATGTGTTTAATATATAAAATAATAATTTTTGAAAAGAAACCGTTAGTTATGAACTAAATAACAGTTTAGCGTTGGGTATTGTTGATGTATGAATATGTGGTTTTTCTTTTAGAAGAGTGTTGGCGATCTAACAAAAATTATTATTTTACTATATGAAATAAAATAAAATTAAAAGATTGTCGAACCTATAAATACAGTTCATTGGTTTTTTTTTTTTTTTTTTTCGAAAAAGTAGCAATTTCTTGCTTTTGAAATAACCTCTTTTCCAACGTTAAGGAGAAGAAATGGCATAAAATAAAGGCGATCTCCTGATTGATCAGATATTCAGATGAGAGATGATTATGGTTTTAGGTTTGATTAATTCCACCGCGTATATGTGATATACATGTAATAGTCATCTTTATATAATTCATATATATTTTCTGTTTGTAAAATCGCAGAATTGGATAGATGGCCAGGCTTTTGGGTCTGAAGAATTGGTTATCTTGGGAGTTAACCTTTGTGATGTTCTCTGAATATTCTTCCTTGGCTGAGATACGAAATTCAGTAAAGGGCTCTTGGATATCAATCACGATCCAGATTAAGGGTGTAATCTGCTTCAATAATGGAGCTGCACAAGATGAACTTCTATACATCTTAATTTATACGGGATTCAAAGGTTGGTGCAACGGAAACCATAAAAAATGGACGCGAGGTCGAAGATTAATTGTATGTGATTTAAAGCACTTTGATTGGATTGGCTATTTTGTTGTTTTAGAGTTAATGATTTGTATTGTTGGGAGGGATTTAATGATTTATGCAAGCCGGTTAGGGTGTTTGTGACAAATTGTCAATTGATGGGTATTGATAGTGAGGCTCTGTCATGGGTGTTGTATTGGGGACTGTTTGGGAGCAGTTTTTGGAATTATGGGTGTAATGAATGGCCCTTTGGGAACATTTTTATCAATAAATATTCTTATTATTCACGGAAAAAAAAAAAAAAAAGTTTAGAGTTATATTAAATAGATATAGATAATGAGTTCGTGTAGTGTACAACCCGTGCATTGCACGGGTAATCGACTAGTTTATATAAGATGTAGATTTTATTCTCTTGCTTTATTGCTTAGAAGTGTGACGTGGACAGTTAAGTGATTTCTCCATTTATTGCCTACAGACCTAAAAAGGAATTTCATTTTGTCCATTTTTGCCATTCTGGGGCGTGACGCATGTGTCCCATTTCATTCTCATTTTTTCCTGTACTATCAATATAATTACTTGAATGAGACACATGTCACCAAATAAATGCCTAGGTGAGCAATGGTGAACCAAAATTAAGTGAGGAAAATGCTCTAGTTTCAAAATACCCCCATAATTCCCAGAAAAAGAGAAGTTGAAATGGGGGAAATAAAATAGTCAAAGGGGGAGTGATTGATTTACATAGAGAAGGGGTGTGTGTGTGTGTTAGTGAGAAAAACAAATAGTAATACCAATAGAATTGATTTAAGTAAAATGGTTCTCTTCCAAGCATAAAGCAACAATGAAAGCCCAGAAGGACTTTTGATCTCATTCTCTTCCATACTTGCCTGTGGATGAAGATGAAGAGATTTTCGATTCTCCTCCACCACCGGCTGTAGTGGTTCCTGGCCAACAATATTGGTGGTGATTTTGGTCTAGAGTGTAATGTATAATACTTCCTCTATGCTAAAATTATTGTCACACTCTCCATTTTTGGGATGTACCAAAATAATTATGATCTTTGAAAAGTCAAAACTAAATATTTGCAAACTTCGCCTTTTACCCTTATATCCAATCTCCAAAAGACATACAATAATAGTGAGGGGCAATTTTGAAAAATAGAAAATATAGACGTGCAATAATTATGTTCTCTTAAAGAGTTGAAGTCCCAAAGTCACGTGACAATAATTTTGGGACGGAGAGAGTATTATGTTTATAGAAATATACATATATATATACATAGAGAGAGAGAGAGAGAGAGAGAGAGAGAGAGAGAGAGAGAGAGGAAGAAGAAGAAGAAGAAGAAGAAGATATAATAAAGACTTGGACGAGAGGTTCGAAGACAAACATAGCCCTTGGGCAACTCTTACCGTACAAGCCGGTTTTCAGGGTTGAGTTAGGTCCATGGGTATCTAACATGGTATCATAGCTGGGTCACGAAAAGCATGTCTGTCTCCGAACCTCTCGTCTAACCCTCCGCCCTACTCACATCTGCATCTGCGTTCCACGCTTCACATGAGGGAGGGTGTTAGCGAAGTCTATCTCACATCGCCTAGACACAAAGGTCATGAGCTGGGTAACCTTTACTTTGCAAGTTGGTTTTCAGAGTTGAGTTAATATAAATACAAACAAAAGGTTAAATATAATGTATATGTGGAGAAACGTTTAGTGCAAACGGCATCGTGAAACATCATGTTTTGACATGCAGTAAATTACCTGAGAAAAGTACACTTGTGGGATATTTATTGGTGCAAGGTACCACGTCAAACATCCAGCATGGTATCTTGCGGCTGCGGGCACACAAAATTTTTCCCAAAAAATTAGAGGAAAACATCCAAGAGCTATGCCTAAACCTTACAAAACCAGCCAATTGGGAACCAATAAAAGACCACCAATTGATATCCCATCATACCTGAAGAAAATCAAACCCGACTCTACCCACTGTAAGCATAAACCATAATCGCTGAAGCCTAACAAGAGAACAAGACCCAGAAACCAGAAAAAACATCGGACAAAAAATCAGAAATAGTGAATTACATAAAAGCTTAATCCACCAAGGCCCAAGCACTACAAAGCAGCAAAATCACCTAACACCACTATATTGACATGTGTTTAACGGAGCACCACCTATCACTATTATATTGATATGTGTTCTATTTACCTCTGTTTTAGCAACATGATTATTGAATATAAAATAAATAGGACACGTAAAGATTAGAATGTATTTCAGCGCATCACATCCCACATCGAAAGTGGACAGAGTAAAAGTCCTGCATATAAGTGTGGGTCTTCTTCAAATCATTGAGACGCCCTTTGGGGTAGAGCTCAGAAAGACAAAATCATATGGGCTCACTGTTGGGTTGAGGCTTTGGGATCTCTAAGCAATCTGGCAAACCATGTGGATAATATCTTAAATGGGATTGGGGCTGGGCTGATCCACTTTCTAATAGTAAACATGGTCTTGATGGGTGAGAAAAAATGCACTCATATATAATTGGAGAATTTTATGATTCGACCGTAGTGCATGGTTTGGTCATATCATATAACCTTAATTGGGTAAGGTTGATAAGAAGTCACGTTAAAGTTGCTACCATTTAATGCAAAAGCTATTAGGTCCCAAAACATTGCACTCAGTTCTCAAAATATCGTACCCCAAACATCGCACCAAGGTCCCAAAACATTATACTCATGTCTCAAAATGTGTACCCGACCATAGTGGTTTAGGTTTCAAAATCTCTTAAAATGAAATTTCACACATTTCATAGAAACTAATCAACTTGATGAATTATATAATTGATGAAAAATGAAAAAGTTTACTAAGTTTATTCTCACAGGTCATTCTTCGGTTCTCTTAAAATTATATAATTGATGAATTTAAGCATTACTTTTAGCATAACTACAATTGCTTCAAACGATCTTAATTTTTTTTTAGTCGGTAAACGACCTAATTTAAGATGTGGATTTAGTGCCACCAACTACATATATTTTGATATATATGTATAAAAAAAACTCAAAAGCAAAGGCCCCTAGAATTTTGAAAATGACACATTTTGTGTAAGAATTTTTTTGAGTTTTAAAAATAAACACCCCTAGAATTTTGAAAGACACCATACAATATTTAAGTTTCGCAAATACACTCATATTATAAGTAGACCTAAAAAAAATCACCAATTATATATAAATAGACCCTAAAAAATTGCCAATTATATATAAGTGGACCCTAAATAAATGACCTCGAGGGCGTTGCCCCCGAACCCCCGTATAGGTGCCTCCTTTTAGTAATTCGCCCCGGGCCTCCAAATACTAGAGGCCGGCCCTATACATACACCTATGTGTACGTGCTATATATGTGATACATAGGTAAAAAAATAAATATTTTAGAACAGAATGAAAAGTGCCCAAAAAAAAAAAATACTGAACTATTGTCGTTCAATGTTATTCTCGGTAAGAATGCCCTGAAGTTTTATGTGCAATTTTCATACCATGTCCAAATTTCTTATTCAGTAAATTATCCAACCACAAAGTTCATTTGTTTTGGGGATTCCAATACCTTATTGTTTCTAGACATTGTTCAGTTAGAATCTTCATGTATTATATCCCATATTGACTCAAATGTTTAAACCGTTATTTGAGCCTAATCATATACAGTAATGCAATTTTCTCATTTGAAAATTATCTAAAAAAATAGCTACACAAACACACAACTATTTAAATCTGGTCCTGAACCACTACAAATAACACTCAGTTGCATAACCTGCAAATCCTTCAACAGTATCATTGTTTTGATAACACAAGTGGAAGAGCCATTTATTACTTGGAAATTACTCTGTTCAAAGACTTGGAAACATTTCAACCACAATTTTGAGATTACCAAATAGAACATACAGTCTTGTTTTTTTTTGTTTTTTAATATTCCAATACAGATTAGCTTGAAGGAAAATGTGATTGATCAAATGATAGATCTAATCATAGCTTAGAAGCCATTTGCAGTCACTCCACCATCAACACAAATGGTCTGGCCAGTGATGAAAGAAGACGCCGGCATGCAGAGAAACACTACCAGCGACGACGCCTCATTTGGCTCTCCTACTCGCCCGAGTGGAGTACGAGATTTCACTCCTTCCAAATAATCTTTATCGTCCAGCAACTGCAAGTAATGCTTTGTTTAGTATAAAAGTGACTTTTTTTCTCAAAGCACATGCACTAATTAGATGGATATAAGTTATGTACAAAGAGAGAAAACTACAGAAAGAGGAATATTTATGGAGATAGAAGTTGAGGAGCATTGGGTTCCATCAACTCCCAACTCATATCCTAATGTGCAAAAACATCATCTCCAACTTAAAAACAGAAGAAAGGAAGACCTACTTTTCTGAGAAGTAAAATTCGTATTCTAATGCATCTTTAAAATAACTTGCTAATGAAAATATTCATGGAATTATAATTGGTAAGAATGCACTTCAAAGTTGGCATTCGAAACAGACCCTAAGTTAATGAGAAAGGAAAGATTGTCTTATTTGTCTTAGTAGTTATATCTCTGTTCTTAGTTGTATAAGGTACATTAATCCATATCTTTTATCAACTCTTCAATTTGTTAACCTATGTGATCTTTTACATGAGACCATTATATTATGGGGCCCATAAACATGACTATTACGTATATACTGGAACACCTCTAGATCTGCTTGAGTTAAAACGTACTTTTGGGGGCCACTCAATTGCTTCCTAAATCAATCCGAATGCGCTCACATATGCGATTTGGGACTAGAAGCATGTTTATATGGACCCATATGTGCGTTTGGGAAATGATTCCAAACATGCCCTTAAAACTTAAAGCATCTTAAAGAGTAAGGGAAGATCCTCTTTGGGTATGCTTGTGATCCTTCTTATAAAATCAAAGGTTTGTTAAAGGATTTTGCTTTCTGCTTGTGAATTTTTTTTTTTCGTAAAATCAAAGGTTTGTGAAAGGATATTACTCGATTTGTTACTCTTCTGATAGAACTCAAATCTGATACTATGACACACACGGTCAATGCATGTAAACACAAGCAAATATTTTTTTTGGAAAGTAAAACAGATGCAAATTGAGGTTAAAGGAAATTACAGTTTCTACTAGAGGAGTTCTGATAAACCATGGCGCAACCGCGTTACTTCTAATATTGTCTTTTGCCCATTCGCATGCTAGATTCCTAGTTAGTTGGTTCATTGCTCCTGTCAAAACAAGAAAACAGAAAGTAAAGAACCAACCCAAAATGCTCACTAACTAAGCTCTTGAAATACAAATTGGATCATTTATGCACATATATGTGTATTATAGATGCAGTACCTTTGGAAGCTCCATAAATTGCAGATACACCTTTTACATACTCAAAGCCTGCAACAGAGGATATGAATACAATACTTGCTGCTCCAGATGCTTTCAGATGGGGATGTGCAAGTTGGCTAAGATGGTAAGCTGATTCAAAATTTGTGGACATTATGGTTGAGAAATCCTCAGCTGTGTAGACCACAGTTGGTTTAGCAATATGGGTCCCAGCATTGTTTATCTATGTCCAGAAAAGGAAACCAAAGTAATTCATAAGTGTTAGTTTAGGGGCCCCATGGTAACGATTTCAGTTTTTAGATTTCTAAATTATGACAATAGAGACTAGTTTCTATTTTCATTTCATACAAACGAAAAGTGAAAATTAATACACCAGTTTCTGAATGACTGCAACATGTTTGATTATCTTTTGAATTTGCATATATACCTTCAATAACAATTCATATTTATTTTAAAGCAAGATCTAGATTCTTCATTCTTGATGAATCCATGTAGATAAACTGAGACCCCCTCATCTTTCTTCTGCCACAATCATTTCTCCCGTTTACCCATAATGCAAAAATCCGTAACTAAAATCACCAAATTTAAAATGCATGTACCCTTAGATTATACATAATTTGTAGTTTGGCTTCTCAATATTTTTATTTGTAGCATTTGGTCTTTTAACTTTTAGGCAAATTGCAAGCCTTCATACAAAAACTCATCACAAGGTGACATGACCTGGTGCAATGTTAAATGGGTTGCCATTGTGATAATTAACCCGTAGTTTTAAGCAATTACACATTATTTGTGGAATCCATGTGTGACATTAATTGATACCTTTAAAGGGTTCATATAGCCAGTCCCAATTGATTGGGGCACAAAGCTTAGTTCGATTTGGTTATTATTGGACTTATTGATTAAATGTAGTAAACATCATAATTAAATTTAAATATTGTTCGGTAATAGTATTATCATATAATATTAAGGCTTAGTTTGGCCCCCATTTTGGTGCTTCTTCTTTTTTAAAGTACAATTTCATATTAATTCATTTGGTAACTAGTTTATGAGCTTTGCAAAAATTGAACTTAGGGCTTTTTTGGGGAGCTTTTAAAAGCTCTAGAATGGAGCTTCTTAAAAGCTCAAGGTTACTTTTTGGTTTCATGATATTTTTTTGAAGACTAATGTGTCACTTGTACAAAAGTATCAAACAACTTAATAATAAATTTCATACGCTACTTTTAGAAAGCCACGTGGGGGCCAAACTAAGCCTAATTGGGATGGCATTTGTGTGCAATTGGATAGTCCAAGTGTAAAACAAGTATATTTGAACTACAACGTGTAGAATTGTAAATGGACTAGCTTAGGGAAATTGGAAGAACATCAATTTTAACTAAATAGGTAAGGATGAGTCAAAAGATCTCATGTGTTGGAGGGACACGTGGCAACTCATTGGTTATCTCTATCCTTAGATTTAACTAACAGATGAGTGATCAAATGGAATGAGGATGATGATATAAAAAGGAGATGCAAGGACTAGGGGGAGGGACTGTTTGATATCATGAAAAGCTTGAAACCAAGAGACATGGAGATATAAGAAGCAGAAACTAGAAAGAGTTTGGGAATTGCTCAACTTAATTGTAGTTGCAGGAGCTTGAGTAGCTGTTAAGAATGGAAGATGGACTAAATCCAAATCGGGGTGTGATAAAATAGTATCAGAGTCTCTCCCCAGTTGAAAGTGTGGAACTAAGTGTAGGGTATAAGGATCAAAAAGTTGAAACTATGTAACACACTTAGTTCTACATTGCCTTGGGAGTCAATGAATGTAATACTATATTTATTACTAGATTTGTTTTATTATTATTAAAAAAAAGTCTAGGAGCTACCAGAGAAAGGAATCAAAGGACTATTTGAGTAGATCAAATATCTGAGTAGTGGGTTAGGAATTTCTTTTATATTTTTTTTATGTCAGTACACGAGTCCTCTTATTGTGAACTTTGAGTAACCCAGTAAGAAAGCAGATGGAGAAAGTTTAGTACTTACTTATATTGGGCATGGTGGTTGGAGACAAGAAGTTGGTTTGGCTATGGGTTTGGGTGTATGTAATTGTATACACCCAAAAAATGCATAAGTCTAGAACGCACGATGAGCGAGGACAAAGTGACCAAAGGAAGCCTGCTCATCGTGCTACCTGCTCATCATGATGGCTGCTCATCGCGTTGCCTACTCATCGTGCTGCTTATCAGTTGTTTTTTCTATCAGTTTGATGAAAATGTAACACCCTGTATTTCAGTAATTATTTAATACAAAGGGATTCTATATACTTCCCTTGACCATACTTGAAATCTTACTTTCAATCAATCGAAGTCAGTTCGAGCGATCGAGAATTTCTTCCTTCAATCGATCGAACCTCTTTCAAGCGATCGAATATTGTTCAATCGATTGAAACCCTACTGACCTGAATTTATTACGTGGTCCATACTTCAATCGATCAAACCTCTTTTTCAATCAATCAAACTGGTTGAATCACTTTCGAGCGATCGAGCATACTTCGATTAATCGAACGCGCCTGGATATTTCAACTTTAGTTCACGCAAACATTGCCACCCGCCCACCCCATTCTGTATATATATGTTTGGGGCAGTGTGTGTGTGAGGTTTTGGTTTGTGCCCAAGCTTTGTTGGTTACATATATATACACACATAGTTATATATATACACTGTGAGGGAGAGAGAGAAAAGCAGAGAAGGAGGAAGAAGAAGAAGGGACAAACAGAGAGAGAGAGAAGACGAGACAGAGACTGAGGAGAGAGAAGAGGAGCCAGCCAAACGCGCCCTTAATGACGTTCAGTGAGTTCTAAACTCACTTAGTACCTTTAATATGATGTTTTATGAGTTTTTGACGTTTAATATCAATCCCAAACACGCCCTAAGACCTCTAGATGTTCACTGTTCAGAACCTCTGGAGAAGACAGCTCTCAAGCGATTGAACTGAGTTCAATCGATCTCAATCGGTCGAAAGGACTTCGATCACTTGAACATTATTTTTCTCAATTGATTGAAATGGTTTCAATCGATCGAACTTTACAGAACATAGATTGTTTCTTTGGCTTATTACATAGGAGGTTCGAGTGTTCGATTCTCGATTCGGACTTTCATTATGTGATTATGGGTTGATCAAGGATAATGTGACAACAAAGATAAGTACGATTAAGAATAACAGATTACTTGATGACGTTAGATGCTATGTGATTCATGTATGAGTTCGATATTTGTTCACTTCAATTAGAGTAGTCAGGCCACAATGGGAAGGCATGTATTGTTATTAATACTGAGCTTAAGTAGGTTTGATAAGTTCTGGAAATGGTACGTGGGCGGACGCCTGGTCATGATATGCTTTCACATGCGGTGGATGATTTATATCTTTAACGAGCAGTGGGCAAGACTGTGTAGTCCTAAGATAGCCAGATGATCCATGTTATATCCTTAACGAGCGGTGGATGGGTTATATCCTTAACGAGCGGTGGATGGGGATCACTGGTTGGCATCGATGAGTCGTGGCAATAGATTTAATATGCTATTGTTCAAAGTGTTGTATCCCTGACATGCAGTGGATGGGTTATATCCTTAACGAGCGGGGGATGGACTGACGTGGTGTCCATGACATGCGGTGGATGGTATATATCCTTAACGAGTGATGGACAGAATGATGGTAAGTTTATATAAGTTAAACGATTGAGTCTGTTCTTTCATCGAGATGTTGGTTATCGTGTGATTATCGGTCCTAGGATAATAAGACGATAAGGGTTGAGTAACGACGTTGGAATAAAGAGACTATATTACTTAATCGAACTATATATTATGACTTTTATAACTTGTTATTACGTTATATAATTGGTACCTTGTGAGTTTCTATTCACTCAGCTCTCAGTAAGCTGACGGCCGTTATTGCCTGAACATTCCTCGTCTAGACTACCCTGTTCTTAATAATGCAGGTGATGGAGCTTATGACGATGGCTACTACCCTGAAGGGGAATATGAAGAGGGTGGCCCCACTAATGCCAGTTATGCCGGAGAAGGCTGTTACGCTGATGACTACCCTTACGCCAGCTAGAGAATAAGAAGTTATATCTAGTTTATATTTCTGTTATTACTGTTGCACTTTATTAATAAACGGGTACTTGGGCATATGTTGTCTCTAGACCTGTTGCGATCTGAGGACCACTCTGATGTTTGTAATTGATATAGTCGTTATGATATATTCAGTTGGTTACTGTTTCTGTTTATTTTTGTTGGACTAGTACTGTGTGGTGTGGACAATTAGTGGCATTCACCCGTCATTTCCTATGGACCTAAAAAGGAAATTTATTTTTCTCTATTTATGCTGCTCATGGGCGTGACAAAAAACTTCATCGAGAAGCTTGACGCAAGTTCCAAGAAATAGATATCCCAGAGGATGAGAGAGATCCCTAAAAATTTGTCAAAACTCATGATGAAAACACAAGTGGCAAGAGCAAATGAGGTGAAGCTCCAACCAATTAGAGAGTTTGGAAGCTATAAGAACCACTAACGTGGCTGAAGATTATTGGACAGTGCTCCAAGCTCATTCGGCCCAACCGCCGGAAGTAAGGGCTCCTCCCCTATAAATACAAGACATGGTCCAAAGAGAAAAAGACCCCTGCATCTCAAACAAAAACTCCAACAAGCAGACCAAACACATTACACCTTTTATAAAGCATTCCTTCGTCTTTTTCACATTTGTATAAGCTTTAGTTCAACTTATAATATGTTCTTAAGTTCTTACATTAATATTAGTCCCAAGTTTTTGATCAGCATAATGTCTTTTCTCTTCAAGGTAGTCTGATCGCCCTTTAAAGCTTGTTGATTTATTTTGGTTGCTTCTCACATCTATATGACATAATTTGACTTGTGTGCTTCAATATTGTCAAAGAACCTTAACTAAGGTACTTTCCTACTCATTTTTAACAATCGTCATTATGATAGAAGTCAAATCGTGCACCACTCGCACAAAGTATTAGGAAAAATCACGCTTGCCTTCACACACACACACACACACACACACACACACACACACAAATCGAGCATTAAACAACTCTGGCACACCCGAAGCAAAATAATAAGAGCGAACAATAATACATGTATATTTATATATATATATATACATATGTCATTGAAGTTCAATGGGTGGTGTGGCTAAGGTAATGTTCTAGTTACTAGCATAGGTAGCTTGTTGATTTTTTTTAAAGTTGGGTAGATCAAAAGGGAAAATCAACTGAGATATAACATAATAAGTGTAGGTAGTGGTTGACAACTAACATAGTTTGACCAGCACATGTCACCAACAACTCCACGTGTATTCAATATCGCCTCCAATTCTGGGCTCCGACTATATGCTCACCACGGGCCCAGTCTAAGACTGCACGTTTACCCTACCGCAGAGGAGCCCATTCTAATAACCTACTCTGAGGACCACTTCAGAGCACCCACCCCAAACCCCACTTCAGAGTACCCACTCTGAAGCCTACCTCAGAGGAACCTACTCCAGAGTGCCCACTCTAGAGTACCCACTCCGAAGCCCACCTCAGAGTAACCAACTCTGAAACCCACTTTAGAATACCCACAAGCAAAGCCCACTGCAAAGGAGCCCACCCCAAAGCAAAGTGGCCCCATCCTCACCTACAGCTCCCTCCACTCGATCCACCACCACTCACTTGACACGTGGACGTTATCTCCAACGTAAACCTCAGGTGGTCACTCCCTCGATCACTCGTCGAGACTTTCCATTGCTTGGAATGACCACTCATTCCATCGCTCGGAATAACTACTCACTATGGAATTGGCCATCGCTTAGAATAACCACTCGCTATGGAATTGGCATCGCTTGGAATAACCAATCGCTCTTAAATGCGTTGCTTACAATCCTCATGTGCCGCAACAGATCTCTCCTCAATACTCCCCATAAAATTGTACTACACACAAGCACACACTTACACGTGGATTCTCCACCCTTGGTCATAAAGCAGTACTAAGGGTGGCCATGTCCACTGGGAACTCGAGAGCTCATGGCTCGGTGGCTAAAACCAGGGGCATCTCCCTACCTGAACACCTCACAGGCAAAGTTAGGGTTAGTCCCAAAGAGAAAGAGAGACACGTGACCATCGATCACGTGCCCTGCCCCTCCAGCCTCATAACCAATTAGAGAGGCCCATGTCCTCAAGAACAACCGAAATCTTTGACTGTCACCCTACCTAGTCACTTCAACCTCGCTGAGTACTCTGCAAACCAATCGTATGATCTCGAAGAACCTCAATGCTTGACCTTCTGCACCAGTAGAAACCATCGCTACGCAATACCGAATCGTTACTCCAAGCGACAATACATCTTCCCAAACCAATAGAAGAACCTCGATTCCCTCCCTTGCTGAATCTTCTACACCAATAGTATTCCTCTCCCTTTGTCTCCCTTTGACCAACCAATGGCATTGGTTCACCATCAAACGACAACACCCCCTCTCGAATCACGTGCCTTCTCAATACACTGCCTTGTCCACATCCCCATTTAATGATCCCAACTACCTCAAACATACGCATTTAAGTCCCCATCTACCTCAAATAGATGAACCACTTCGAGGATGCCAACTCAGCTACCTCAACTGTACCAAGAACCTCACAAACCTTGTATAAATACCAACCTCATTCAATACATCCAACAACTTGGTCCAACCTGGATCTTAAGTTCTAACCCAGTCTTAAGCTTCAACTCTAGCACTTAAGGCATTCATCGTCTTCTCCAAAATCCCCAAGAACAACCCAGTCCAACCCAGTCTAAAACTTTAACTCAGCTCTAATGCTTAAGGCACTCATCACCTTCTTCTCCAAAATCCCCAAGAACAGCCCTCAGTTATTACTCAACCTTTCTCTATCTCTCCTAATCTCATAAAAGCTCCCCTTCGTACACCCAGTCTCCATCCAAGAACTAGACCCTTTACTACTTTTTTTTTTCTCTCTCTCTCTCTCTCTCTACCTCATTTGGGGCTACCTTGGTTCTCACTCGAGCTACATCCTTTCCGACTACTATTTCTCTACTGCATTTTTATACATTCTTATTCTACTACACTTTTTGTATTATTTTATCATATTTTATCTGTTGTTCCACTTGTACTAACCTGCTTATGCGTTATACCCATCCATATATCTCATACACATCACATTAGAATCTACCACAATAAGCAAGCATTACTTTACCATATCATTTGGTGACAGAGTGGTTGTGGGTGTGGATTTTATATCCATGGCTACGGGTTCAAATCTTTTAGTTAGCATTTTAACAATTAAACAAAAAAATTCATTGGTCTCACCCAGCTCAGGGAAGTGGTTTTAAGGGTTGTTTGGTAAGCCATAATTAACAAAATTCTAATTACGAATTCTTCTTTATTCTACTAGTCATTTAATTCACATTTTGTAACATGAACCAAAAGGAAGTTATTCCATTTTCAATCAAGGTTGTTCTACGATGGTCCTAATGTTCTAAATTCAAATTTAAAGACTTGATCGAGTCAAAGCTGTAACTACATGAGTTGGAAGTTGGATTGGCAGAGATTTAAAAAAAGAAATCATTTATTGAGAATTATATTTAGATTCCTCTTACTTGTGCTCATGATCATATTATTGGCATCCATGCACTGTTTATTGTGTTAATTTATGCTAGTTAAGGTATGTTTATTGTGTTAATTTATGCTGGTTAAGGCCGATAACTTGAGACTAAAATAGTCCGTGATGAGATGGCTGAGATTAAGATAGTCCTACAGTTAGTGCACTAACATACTATTCCATTTCGAGCGGGGCTGATGGAGGGTATACACCTTTCAAGCAGGGCTGGGGTATAGTGGTCATGTAATGGCTAGGACTAAGATAGTCTTGCAGTTAGTGCATTAATATACTAGTCCATTTCGAGCACGACTTGTGGATAGTATACAAACCTTTCAAGCAGGGCTGGGGTGCTGTGGCCATGTGATTGTACACATTTCGAGTTGGGCTGATGTATGTACAATATGGTGATTGGTTGATAACCAGTGACAATGAAAAAAAAAGAATAAATGAATTATGGCATATGTATGCATTGGACAATGTGAATTTCAATATTAGCTTATATGGGTACGATGTGGTTTGTGTTGTAAATAGCAACTGGCTGTAGCCATGTGATTGTACACATTTCAAGTTGGGCTGATGTATGTACAATATGGTGATTGGTTGATAACCAGTGACAATGAAAAAAAAAAGAATAAATGAATTATGGCATATGTATGCATTGGACAATGTGAATTTCAATATTAGCTTATATGGGTACGATGTGGTTTGTGTTGTAAATAGCAACTGATGACAGAAATGATATTTCTGAGTAAATGAGATTTTCTCACTAAACATATGATTAGCATTCATTTATTAATGATTGTCAGGTGATAGACAAGGATAGTTGAGATGGGTAAATGTAGTTGACCCTTCTATAAATTAAAATGAAAATGGGGTCTTGGTTCTTTGATTGCTCTCTTTGGGTTGGTTGTATAACATAATTTACTAGTAATTTGGGACATTTAGTTCTGCCTTTTGTTTGAGTTTGACTTTAGCTAAAAGGTGACGGCGTTGCAGCCTTTGCCTTTGTTGTACCTTTTTATGGACTTTGTTTATAAAAAAAAAAAACAATTTGTCAAGTTCTATTTGAACATGATGTAAATTTGGGAAGTTGCATGTTGAATTTCGAGGACGAAACTCTTTTTAAGGAGGGTAAAGTGTGATAACCCGTAGTTTTAAGAAATTACTTATTATATTCCTACATTTGTGGGATCCATGTGTGACATTAATTGGTACCTTTAATGGGTTCATATAGTTAGTCCCAACTGATTGGGAAGTTGTGTGTTGAATTTCGAGGACGAAATTTCCACGACTTGGATCGGGTCTACTTCCAACACTACGGTTTGGATAGTCTCTTCTCACTTCGTCAAGTAAGGCTTAATAAGGACTTCATAGGGGTTGCGGTCACTTGTTGGGATTCTAAATACCACGTGTTTAGATTCAATTGCGAAGAACTATGCCCAACCTTTGAAGAATTTTCAACTATGCTTGACTACAACCCCAAATTTGAACTTGTGCTTCCTTCTCACCACTCTAGGTATAACTCTTTTCTTTCAATGTTGAGCGGGTGTAGACACCCCATTTCGTCGGTTAAAAGATTTAGGAGGCCACAAGAATGTCAAACCTCAATGATTAGAAAGATCGGATTTTCAGAGATTGCCTTTAACTTTAAAGAAGTCAAAGAATTGGCAGAAATGACCAAAATGCCCTAAAAGCGCAAAACTCTCCGAATTGGCCCAGAAGCTCAGAAATCATTTGATGTCATTCAAAATAAACAGAAAAGTATTTTAAAAAGAGAAACATTTGAAAACATCAGCTCCCATAGGCTCCCGGAAGTCCCGAAAGTTCCTGTTTGACCAGTTTGACCAAAATTTTTTGAAATCGCCCGAAAGCTCCAAAATCATTCTAAATCATGTGGAAAGTCTTAAAATATGTTTTAAAAGAAAATTGGACGGAAATGTCACTCTCCGGAGGCTCCTAGAACTTCTTAGAATTTCTTGAAAATGCAATATTTGACTGATTTGACTGCAAGTTTGACCAAAAGTCAAAGTTGCCTTTTCAACGTTGAAATATTTTATCAAATACTAGAGGTCGATAGGTTTCCAAAGGTATATCGCACATAATTTCTGGTCTTAAACGAATTTGTTATGAATTTATGAAGGTGAAAAAGGTAATCAAATCGGCTTTTATCGTGAATAACCCAAAACTTTCCAAAGTGACCCAACTTAAAACTTTTTTTTATTTTATTGAAAGTAGACCTCAATACCTTTCCAACGGTATATCTCAAGCTCAATTTGGATTTCGTATGAATTTTCTGTGAATTTTGGAAGAAATGGGGCCGTTTCACGAATTATGGGAGTTCCGGGGGCCTAAGCGCAAAATCTGGCCAACCGGGAGGTTGACTGCCATGGCCGCACTGGCTGAGTTCCGCAGCAGCACTCTGAGTGATTTTTTATTTTTTATTTTTTTTTGTAATTTTTGGTTAATTTTTGGTTTTTAATTCATATTTTCAATAAACAAAACGACATAGTTTTGATATTCTGAACATTTTTGACAAATTAGAGACTTTTCAAACCCAAAATACCTCCCCAAGTTGGCCTATAAAAGAGACCCTTTGGCTTCCATTTTAAGGGGACTTGAGGTGTTTAGTGGAAGCTTAGGGAAAGAAATAGAGAAGAAGAGAAGAAAAGAGAGAAAAAGAGAGAAGAAAAGAGAGGTTTTTTTTTCATACTTCTAACCAAAAAAAGGTGAGTTTTTATTTTATTTCTACAACTACTTCAATCCATTTCACCATTACAATGAATTCTTAAGAAGTTAGAGAGCAATCTACATCCACATACACACAGATACGAGAGGTTGAATGCTTGTGGTTCCACCATTGATAATCATTGATTATATATTTGTTCTTCCTTCCTAATCCCATTTCTACTTTTATTTTTCTTTATCATACTTGCATTTACCCTTCTCAACCCCATTTTTATTTTGATTTCTTTTCATTCTAGCATAATCTCTTCTCAACCCCCCATTTCTATTTTGGTTCATTTTCATTTGCATAATCTATCCCTCATCTCATTTCTATTTTGATTTCTTTGTCATTTGCATGATCTCTCCCTCAACCCCATTTCTATTTTGATTTCTTCTTCTAAGTTCATAAGGTTTCAAATGTTAAGAGGATGTTCTAGATGGTTACTTTATCTACTCAAGTGTTTAAGTTCATGATTTGAGCATCTATTTCAAGCCTCCCCCCCCTGTCGCGACCTGATTTTCACCAAAGTCAATGACATGTGACTCATCATATACGTACCTCCTAAGCATTGACACGTGGAAAACATTGTGTACTCCCGTTAATTTTGGAGGTAGTGCAAGATGATATGCCACTTTTCCAATTCTTTCTAAAAAGCTTAAAGGGTGCAATAAATCGTGGAGATAGTTTTCCTCTATTCTTGCCAAATCTCATAACTCCTCGAATCGGGGATACTTTTACCAGCACGTGTTCCCCAATATTAAATTCTAAATCTTTCCTCCGATTGTCTGCATAGCTTTTTTGTCAGCTTTGTGCTATTTTTATTCAATCTTTAATTATTACAATCTTTTCAATAGTTTCTCGAACCATGTCTGGTCCAAGGAGCTCACTTCAATTTGTGTCCTAAAAATTGAATGTAATATAAAACAAAAGTGCATAATTAAAACATATCTTAAATAACTATAAATTATTTTCTTCTTTTTTTTTTATCAGGTCGTCACATTCTATCAAGTTGAGTGCTTATGATTTCATTTAGTGTGTTGTCCAAACAGAGACTTATAATGATAATGGATATTCCATGGAAGCCTTGAGGAAGATCATTTATATCTTGTATTGTTTTTATAGGACTTTATGTAAAGTTTGAGTCTCAAAGACAAGGGCTAAAAATTGAACACACTCTTCAAAACAAGAAAACAATTTTTCACATGGAAAACAGTCGACTGGGCTATTATTCAGTCGACTGGACCCTACAGTTTTCAATCGACTGGACATATCCTTCAGTCGACTGGTTTCTGCAAGAAAAACAAGCATTCTGCTTTACCATCTTTAGTCGACCGGACCAATTTTCAGTCGACTGTTTTAATGGCGCAATACATTAAGTTTGAAATACAGTCGACTGGATCGCGAACCCAGTCGACTGAATTGCGAACCCAGTCGACTGGATTACTGCGCAGAATAGTAACAACTATTTTCCTTGGTTTTTGCTTTAGCATTTAATGCCCCAACTACCTTAAATGTTCAGATTTCTTGAGAGAGTATATATACACTCAGTTCAAATTGGTTGTTGGGACATTCATTACTCTCATTCAATACTCACTTATTGGAATCAAAGATTCAAGCCCTAATTATTTGAGATTCACTTTTCTAGCTCTAGATTTCATTTGTAATTCCTTGAGAGCTTTCACTGTGAGCATTTATTGTTTCTATCTACTCTACAAGAGAGTGTTATTCAGTTGTAATCAAACTTTATTATATTCTTGAAGTTGTAAGGAGGGTTGATGTAACCCTTACTCCAAGTGAAGGGTTTCTTCATTGGAGATGTAAAGGAGTTCAAGAAAGAACTTGTAAGGAGCGGTTTAATCTTCACCCAAAGAAGATTGGTTAGTGGAATCCTCAAGAGGTGTTCTTGAGGGGTGGACATAGGTCGCGGATTGTGGATTTCCGAACCACTTGAAAGACTTAGATTGCAAGTGCTTCTTTCCCTTCTCCCTTTACTTATTGTTTTAATTTGAAATTGTGCTTGCTTAGTTTTTAATTTGTCATTAATTGTTAGTAATCTTAGTAATCTCTTCTCTAAGGATTGCTTTTGGGCAAACAATTTTATTTCTACAACTACTTCAATCCATTTCACCATTACAATGAGTTCTTAGAAGTTAGAGAGCAATCTACATCCACATACACACAGATACGAGAGGTTGAATGCTTGTGGTTCCACCATTGATAATCATTGATTATATATTTGTTCTTCCTTCATAATCTCATTTCTATTTTTTTTTCTTTGTCATACTTGCATTACCCCTCTCAACCCCATATTTATTTTGATTTCTTTTCATTCTAGCATAATCTCTTCTCAACCCCCCCCCCCCCCCCCCCCCCCCCCCCCCCAATTTCTATTTTGGTTCATTTGCATTTGCATAATCTATCCCTTATCTCATTTCCATTTTGATTTCTTTGTCATCTGCATGATCTCTCCCTCAACCTCATTTCTATTTTGATTTCTTCTTCTAAGTTCTTAAGATTTCAAATGTTAAGAGGATGTTCTAGATGGTTACTTCATCTACTCAAGTGTTTAAATTCATGATTTGAGCATCTATTTCAAGCTCCCCTGTCGCAACCCGATTTTCACCAAAGTCAATGACATGTGACTCATCATATACATACCTCTTAAGCATTGTCACGTGGAAAACATTGTGTACTCCCGTTAATTTTGGAGGTAGTGCAAGATGATATGCAATTTTTCCAATTCTTTCTAAAATCTCAAAGGGTCCAATAAATCATGGAGATAGTTTTCCTCTTTTCTTACCAAATCTCATAACTCCTCGAATCGGGGATACTTTTACCAGTACGTGTTCCCCAATATTAATTTCTAAATCTTTCCTCCAATTGTCTGCATAGCTTTTTTGTCGGCTGTGTGTTGTTTTTATTCGATCTTTAATTATTGCAATCTTTTCAGTAGTTTCTCGGACCATGTCTGGTCCAAGGAGTTCACTTCAATTTGTGACCTAAAAAATTGAATGTATTATAAAACCAAAAGTGTATAATTAAAACATGAGTAATTCTTTGGTGACAACTTTCATACAACTTTCATACAACCTCTTAAAAAGATGTGTCTATCTCTCTCCTTTGATGTCACTGGACCCCACAGTGACACATGAGAGAGATAGACACATATTTTAGGAGGTTGTATGAAAGTTGTCACCAAAGAATTACCCTTAAAACATATCTTAAATAACTATAAATTATTTTCTTCTTTTTTTTAGGGTTAATTACACTTACACCCCCTGTACTTTGGGTCAGTTTCACTTTGACCCCCCGTTAGTTCAAAAAGTGACACTAACACCCCCTATACTTTAATGTAAAGTGTCGCCATCAGGAATTCCGTTAAAGTTAATAGAAAATTGTCTTGTGCTGAAATTTCCCACCAAATATTACTTGTAAAGGACCAAAATGCCCTAAAATTTCTCCTTCTTCAGCACAGGAATTCTCCAGCAAGGCCCCAAGCAATGAAACCAAAAACAAAAATCAAAACCCCAAATCAAAACCCAATCAGGCCACCACCAGAAAAGAAGAAGAAAGAGAGGTCGTTGACTTCGGCTGTAACACCCGTACCCGGAAAAAGGGTTAATAAACATGTTAATATGCATTAATTTCTATAATTAGTGTATAAAAAGGATTAAGGGGAGGCTTGGACTCGCCCATGTAAAAAGTGTTCTGAGAGGGACACTAGTTGGAAAAGTCCCCAGTGAGGTGGGACAGCTTTGGAAGTGGGGCCCAGTGAAGGGCCCGGATAAAATATAAAATAAATTGCATTTAAATAATTAGATGCATTTTATATTACTATTTGAAATATGCTTAGTTGTTTTAATATCAAATTGTTAATATGTTATCTTTTGATATCAACTAACTAACCCAACAAGGGTATTTTTGCAAAAAAGTGCATAATTAGTAGGTACGATAGTAACTTCACAAAATATGTGGGACCACGTTGGGACCCATACAAAACTTAGACAAACACCCACTTGAGTTTTAGATAGTTAATAAAATGTTCGGGGGATTTCATAATGAGAACCTAAGAAATTTGGAGGGTGTAAAAGAAAAGAAGAGAAAATGTGGTTGACACCACATTACATGTATATGCAAGTGTGTCAAGAGAGTAACAACTCTCAGATTTAAAACTGGAATTAGGAGAGAAAAGAGAGGTGCCAAGAGAGAAGACGAGGAAGAACACGTCTCCGACGCCGTTAATTCGCCGTTTCATCGCCGTTCGTCGTCCAATTCACGAATCGAAGCCATATTCGGACTCGTGGAGGTGAAACGCTTTTATGTTTTAATCGTCTTAATTTTGTGATCATTTCTAATCGGTGAGATACGGTTGCCGAATACATGTAGGAAATTACGCCGGAGTGAGTTTTGAGCTGGGTTTTGGTGAAATTCAGCATCTCTTAGCTTAAATTGGGGTAGAAATCATAAAGGTGAGTTTTCTAACTTAAGCTTGATGTGGGTACATGTTATGTGCTACAATTTCTAGTTAAGAAATAATAATTCTGGATTTAGTAGTCAAATTCATGTTAAAGTTAGAATTACATGTTAATTTGGTAAAGAAATATTCATAATTATGTGGCTATGTGCTTATATGTGAAGTGGTCAATGAATGACTGGGAATAATGGTTCATTATGGTGGAATAAGGGAGGAGAAGAGGAAGAAATCCGCTTTAAGAACGGATGTCCAAGGAATAGAAGTGGCCGCGGGACCAAGGGAAAGGTCTTCGGGTCGAAGTGAACCATTAGCCCATGAATTCTGCGATGACGTATGTTTATGTGCTTAAATTGTTGCATTTCACATGTTCACGACATCTTAAGCATGTTAGTTAATTCACTAAGCGAAATGCTTAAGAAAACTGTTTTCCTATTTCTATTGTGGTACATAACAACCACCGCAGGTTCGGAGCAAGGTACGGAAAGAAGGTGAATCAAGCTTGGAAATGGGGCAAGACACGGGATTTGTAGTACATGTTTAATCTTGTAGTATGATGTAAATTATGGTTTGGACTTGTGATAATTAAGTTATAATGCTTTTAGTGTGAAAGTTGGGGTTAAACTTAGAGGAACTTATGTAATTCCTTATGTTAAAACTATGGATTTTGTGTGGTAGTTAAGTTGGACCATTCCGGCAAGTCCGGGTGTATGTCGCAACCAGTTTTGGACAAGTTTCGCTTGTAACTAAGTTATATGTAAAGCTTTTGAACTCTATTTCGATAAAAACTCTATATTCATGCAAGTTGAACCAATGTTTAGGCGTTAATGTCTTATTTGATTTAAATGAGATTGAGTACACGTTTAAAGTGGTTGAAAGTATCCTAGTGTGCATTAGGATCATGTTCAAGAAGTTTCATAAGCTTTCACAAATGTTTGGATGAGTTTTAGTTCCAAAACTTCTTATGGACAGGTTGAAAGTTGTTGCTGCAGAAATGGTTCTGCAGAGGGGCTTTCGACCGGTCGAAAAACCCATTGCCAGCCCTTAGATTCTAAATGTTTTCATGTTTTGTTTTAACTTTTAAAAGGCCAAGAGGATGCCTTTGGGGTCCCATTGATCTATAAAAACTTCACTTTCAATTACAAAGGTTGGTAGGTATTTTTCACGGAATTGCCTAATTGGCACAAGTTATACTAGTATTATTCAACTCAAGCTTGTTTAATAAAGCTTCAAACTCCTCCTCAAATTGTTTTCATGTTTATGTTAGTTCTTGGAAGTTCTTGGAAAGAACTTAAGTTCGTTACATGCTTGAATTCGGTTGGAATGAATTGAAATCTTCCAACGGTTGTGTGATTTGATGAGTTTTCGATGCTTTTGTGCACTTTTCGGTAGTTCTAAGTTGGTTGGGAAGTAGCCCCAAGTGACTTGTGTGTTTGGGGACTGCTTAGAATGTTAAATGGGGAAAAATATGGTTCAGAGGGTATCTGGACTGGTCGAATTGACCTGCTCGACCGGTCGAATGCCCCTCTGCACAAGACAGTGATTTCAAAGGTATTTTTCGTCGCCTAAACGGGCATAACTCTTTGTAGAAAATTCGAATTCATGCGCCGTTTTTTGCATTGGAACCGGGACTCAAAGAGATATCTTTTGATGTAAAATTTTGTCATATTTTATTAATGACTATTTTGCCCTTGGGCTATTTTTTCTCAGCGTAGTAATTTTAAGCTACTTCAAATCATGTTTTTCCTTAATAACTAACATGGTTCTTGCTTATTAGTGTATTTTGGGTGCGTATAGTCTTGTTACACGTGTCCTAATCTGTGGGGGCGGGTTGGGGGTGTGACATCGGCCATCACCACCAGCGACCATTTCTGACAACCTTCAAATCCGTGAACATGCGAGAGGTAGAGAAGAATGTTTGAGAGATTGAGATAGAGAGAGAAGCTAAATTCTGGGAATGATTTTTGTGCAGAATGTATAGACGGTATTCTTGATTTTGGTATGTATGTTGGGTTGATCAATTTTTTTTGGGTTGATCAAAATTTTCAAGTTGTTTGATGTTTTGGTATGTTTTGGGTTGTATTTAAAAATTCGATCAACCCAAAAAAATTGATCAACCCAACATACATACCAAAATCAAGAACACCCTCAATACATTCTGCACAAAAACCAGTCCCAGAATTTAGCTTCTCTCTCTATCTCAATCTCTCAAACCCTCTTCTCTACCTCTCGCATATTCCCGGATTTGAAGGTGGTTAGAAATAGTAGTTGGTGGTGATGGCCGAAGTCAACGACCTCTCTTTCTTCTTCTTTTCTAGTGGTGGCCGGATTGAGTTTTGATTTGGGTTTTGATTTTTGTTTTTGGTTTTGATTTCATTCCTTGGGGTCTTGCTGGAGAATTCCTGTGCTGAAGAAGGAGAAATTTTAGGGCATTTTGATTTTTTACAAGTAACATTTGGTCGGAATTTTCAGCACAAGACAATTTTCCGTTAACTTTAACAGAATTCCTGACAGTGACACTTTACATTAAAGTATAAGGGTGTTAGTGTCACTTTTTGAACTACAGGGGGTCAAAGTGAAACTGACCCAAAGTACAGGGAGTATAAGTGTAATTAACCCATTTTTTTATCAGGTCGTCACATTCTACCCTCCTTAAAGAGGATTTCGTCCCCAAAATCAATTTACATGAACTATCCATTTCAAAAGTTTTCAAAAACTAATATTCAAGTGTATTTTCAAAGCAATAAAGTAATTACACTTAGATTTTCATTACATAGATTTCTTTATTTTTGGAAGTGAAAATTGGGTCGCGACACCCCTACTCAAAATCCCAAACTCTTTTTCAAAAAATAAATAGATTTTCTTAACAGTGATGCAAAACAGTGAGTTATTGAAGATCAAACATTTATCTTGCAATACTTATTATATTTACACCATTTGCGAGATTCATGTGTGACATTAATTGGTACCTTTAAAGGGTTCATATAGCCAGTCCCAATTAATTGGGACACAAAGCTTAGTTCGATTTGGTTATTATTGGACATATTGATTAAATGTAGCAAATAACATAAATACTGTTCGGTAATAGTATTATCATATAATATTAATTGGGATGACATTTGTGTGCAATTGGATAGTCCACGTGTAAAACAAGATAAGTATATTGAACTAAAACGTGTAAAATTATAAATGGACTAGCGTAAGGAAATTGGATGAACATCAATTTTAACTAAATAGGTAAGGATGAGTCAAAAGAACTCATGTATTAGAGGGACACATAATAGGACACGTGGCAATTCATTGGTTATCTTTATCCCTAGATTTAATTAACAGATAAGTGAGGATGATGATATAAAAAGTAGATGCTAGGACTAGGGGGAGGGACAACTAAGCTAGGGACTGTTTGATATCATGAAAAGCTTGAAACCAAGAGACATGGAGATATGAGAAGTAGAAACTAGAATGAGTTTGGGAATTGCTCAACTTGACTGTAGTTGCAGGAGTTTGAGTAGGAAGAGATGGATTAAATTCAAATTGGGGTGTGACAGCCATTACTTTTTTAAAGACAATAAATTGAGATTGCAATTGGCCTAAAATTTAAGTAACCAAATTGCTATAATTGAAATATAAGAAACCAAACATTAAATTAGTAGTATATAGTTTAACAACACAATTCATTTCACTCGTCAAATACGTAACTTGATTTCATTGCAAACATTAAATGTGATGACAAAGATGGAAGGCAACCCACACGGCGAGACCAAGTCTCAATATAGGTCTCATAGCAGATCTGGTGGGGTACTCGTCAAATACGTAACTTGATTTCATTGCAGATCTCGTGAAGTTGCTAGGTACTCGTTAAATTTCTTGTGGGATCAAATGTTAAAGGGCCAAATGTTAATGTTTCAAAATTTGAAGAAACGGAAACTAGTCTCTTTTTTTTTATGAAATGAAAACTAAAAATTGCAACCGTAATTTTTCCATTTTCTGTTCTAATTTTCGAGACCCTTTTCAAAAATGGGGAAAAAAAATGCTATTTAAAATAAAAGAAAAATAGAAACGATTACAAAACACATTATAATTATTTTTCCTTCTAGAAAAACAAAAACAAAAACGATTATCAAACATGTTTTCAGTTTTCCTTTTTCATAGAAATAATATATATATATATATATATAGTTATAGATACATAAAAAAAAAATAAAAAAAAATTAAAACAAAATAAATTGAAAATGGCAACGTTACCAAACGGTTAGAGTAAGCAATAAAGTTAAAGATAAAAAGGAAGTGGAAGAGATTACTAGGATGTTCAGCCTCCCCTTAAAGATGGAAGAGACATCCTCCATTAGCTTTTCTCTCTGGGCTCGGGAGGATACGTCACACACTGAACCAGAGACCACAAAGCCTTTTGCTTCCCAATTCTTCAAGCACCCAATAAGCTCAGCTTCATTTCTAGAACACGTGTGTACACTTGCACCAAAACTAGCTAGCTCTTCCACAATAGCATACCTTTAAAAATAAAAATTAAAATTAAAATAAAACAGGGGAAACACTATAACATAATATATATATATATACTCGGTCAGGCTCTAGAGTTAACAGGGTAGACTGGAACATACCCAGTAAATAAAATTTTTTTTTGTGTGAAAAAACTCACGGGTCAGCGGATCAGATGGGTTTTTCCAGGCAAAAAAAAATGTTCACTGGGTATGTTCACTCTACCTTGTTCACTCTAGAGCCTGGCCGTATATATATATATATATATGTATATATAGATTATACAAGATCAGTCACTGATAAATTAATAATAAGATGAATTATAAATACAAACCCAATTCCTTTAGTTCCACCGGTTACAAGAGCAGTCATTCCCTTGAGTGACCATCTACTGTCTCCAACACTGACCAAACCATGAGCCATAGATCCTTTCTCTCTCTCTATATATATGTATATATCTCTCTCTTCCTATACAACAACCAGAATCGGAAGATTTTGATTATGAACAAAACCCTTTATACATAGGTCTTTAGTTAGTAACATGTAATTTGTCCATTCAGTATCTAAAGTAGACCCATACCATCAAACTATGAGACCATATAAATTGAAAATTACAATCACCATCTTCAATACATGATTACACACCTACATATCTACATATATGTATATGCATCTACTATGTAAACATCAATACATTCATTAAATGAGAGGAATTCAAGAAAAAAAAAAACAGTGAATCAATGAAAAGTCGTTTCAATTTTAGAAATCTGAAATTAGTGAAGTCCAAAAAAAATAAAAATAAAGAAGGTAATGTGTAGAAGAAAATGCAAGAAGAAGATAGAAGAAACGAAAACCTTGATGACCTTGGGCAAAAAATGTGTGTACCTATTTGCGCCAACACACAATGCCACATCCTTATGGGTCATTTCTATTGATGGTGACTTTTGCTTCTAGTCAGAAGTCAGAACTAGTGGATAATTTTAACTCTTATGATATACCCATTATGGTTCCGTTTATGTTGACGGTCACTTCTGCTTTTAGTCCGAACTAGTGGATAATTTTGAACAAAAAAACTAGTGGATAATGATATATGTGATACAATTACAAGTACAAGATTTAGAGTCTGTTTATTATTGTTTATTTTGTCCATTTTAAACAGTTTTAATGGCCCAATCTGCATTTTGATTTGTTTGTTTTTGCAAAAAGTATAAGCAGATCAGCTCCAGGGGATGTTTTTCAAGATTATCTTTATATTTGATCAATTATACAACATATCAACCAACACACCCAAACTATAATAAACAGTTCTACCAGCCATGATCAAAATCACATAAGCACAGACAAACAGGGTCTTAAGTTCTTTTCTTTCTAAGAGGTGGAACAGAGTAACTCGGTCGAAGCGTAATGATCATATGTCTGTAGACTGTAATGCATTATATGTCCCATAATAGCTGCCATTCTTATACCCTTCCGGACAATCCAATGATATTTGAGAATCAAATTTGGATTTCATATATAGCATTTCAGTAAGGGATAACTACATTTCAGTCAACTTTTTGTATAAAATTTAAAAGTCAATCTGTTACTTTTTAAAAATTAAAAAATATATTAAAAAAATAATTAAAAAAATTAAAAAGTCATCAACAAAAATTTAAAAAAAAATATTAACTTTTGAATTATTATTTTGTGTTTTAGTCTATTTTATGTATTCAACCTTGTGAACTTGCACCTAAACGTTGTGATGATTGCTTCCAACATTGTGAAGAGTTGCACCCGACTTTGAAACGAGTTGTTCCCTATGTTTTGAAGAGTTGCTCTCCTTTTGAAGAAGTCATTAAATTTTATATGACATTGTTCTTCACAAATCACAATGTCATATAAAATTTGATGACTTCTTCATTTTACCAACAACAAAAAAAAAAAAATTTGATATTTTTTAAATTTAGAAAAAACAATGGACTGACTTTTAAATTCTATAAAAAAATTGACTGAAAGTTAATTATCCTTTTCTCTAAATGAAAAGAGTAATGCTAGAGAGCATAACAAATTCACAAACAAAATCCACAAACACTAAAATGTGTCTATCTCTTTCCTCTATGGACCCCACAGTGTCAGTGGATCCCACAGTATCAGTAGAGCCCATCAGGAGAGAGATAGATACATTTTGGTGTTTGTGGATTTTGTTTGTGAAATTTGTTATGCTCCCTAGCATTACTCAGATGGAAATGAGCTTCCGCTTGCTATATACACATATACGTATATACATGTACATACACATACATCAATACTGAAGCTTTAGCAGAAGCATAGTAGAGAGAGAGAGAGAGAGAGAGGTTTACGAAATTGTGAAAATTATTACCTAGAGAATAAATGTCATACCACTACAAGGAAAAAGGCTTTTTATGTCACTTAAAAAGTGACATAAATAGGTATTTATGTCACTTTTTTTTCCAGTAAAAAGTGACATAAATGGAGGCGACATAAATATTTTAAAAGTGACATAAATGTTTCATAAAACCAACACATATGTTAATAAAAAGTGACATAAATACTTAAAAGTGACATAAATACCATTGTATTTATGTCACTTTTAACCTAAAGTGACATAAAAGTAGAAAAGTGACATAAATACTAAACAAAATTATTACATCAAAGTCTTAAAAGTGACATAAATACTTTAAAAGTGATATAAAAGATTTAAAAGTGACATAAATACTTTATAAAAGTGACAAAAATACTTGATAAAAGTGACATAAATACTTGATAAAAGTGACATAAATGTATAATTAGTTATGTCAATTTTTTTAAGAACAACAAATGTTTTAAATAATACTGATTCAATACCACCCTGTAAAAACAATATATACCACACTGTACATACAATACCACCCTGTACAAAATTAAATCCAACTCAATAATTTATTTCAACTACTAAATTTCATCGATTCATCTCAATATCAACCAATTAATTGGAATGAACAAAAAAAATATATACAATCGATCCGAGTCAAGTGCTAAACTAATAACATATTACATATTCATAAAAAAGTACTAACAAAACTATGAAAGCAACAAAAAAAAATTAGCCCAACAAAAAAAGTGGTTCGCATGTTCGAACATTCCATCAAAATGTGAAATTTTGTACCTACAAAAAAGAAAATAATTTTCATAAATTAGTTGTATACATAAAATAATAAAAGAGTAAAACTAAGTTTGGGGGTTTTGAGAGACCAAAATGTGTTCGGGGACTCGGAATGACACGGGACCAGAACCTAAACTTCATACTCACCTAAATAGACTTGTAGGAAGAAACGCTATGAAATTTTGATTCACGGATTGCAAGTTAGTCGCGAATACGCAAATTCTTAGACTTAGGTGTGCTACCGTGCACATGTGCTATTGTGCACGTGTGTTTCACTTGGGCTATTGTGCACGTGTGCAATAGGGCTGTTGTGCGCGTGCACACTTAATTGGGCTATTGTGCATGTGTGAACTTGGGCTGTAGTTGTTCCTATAGTTCTTCCAGAAGTAGAATTGATGCCAGTGTGCCAATTCCTAACAGATCAAGTAGATGCATAAAGGTTTCAGGCCCATCAAAAGAAAGAAGAATATAAGTATAGGGGCTGATATTGAGCATTTGTGTGAGAGTGTGGGTTGAGGATATTGTTCATCCAATTGCATATTAGTAGTAGTAGAATTATTTTCTTTCCTTTTTTTTTTTTAAATTTTAACTAGGCGTGGTCGATTTTTTAATGGTTTTAAAATTGACTTTTCGATTTCGGTAGTTGGTCGGTTTAATTTAGGCTTGTGTATTCTTTAGAAAAACCAACCAGTTATTGGTTGGTCGATTTTTGATTTTTCGACATTTTTAAACACCCTTAATTTTAACAAGTCATCAATTGGCTCAAACTGAAATGGACGGTTCTAGGAAGCCAAAACCAAATGGGTGTTATTAGAGATTGCAAGTGTACAATCATGAAGACAACACTTTGGGAACTAAACAAACACAGTGATAGATAAGGAACTCTGTTTCAAAGTAATGGATTTCACAAAAAAAAAAAATTAAAAATAATGATACTGAAGTTCCTAGTACTCACCGGAAAATGAATTTGGATAGTCAACTCAAAATAGTTGAGGCATAAATCTTGAAGTCACTGTTGTTTGCAGTGAATGGAATTGCCTTTTAAATTCCACATGTTTAGTCTGAGTGGAATGACAAGTTGTGATACGCAACTTATGAAGTGTACGCCAAGAGTTAAGCTAATAGAAGACATGGGTCCCTGACCAAGCCAATTTATGTGGAGAGCCAGCTTAGCACAGATCCAGGGCATACGTGCAGGTTCGGGTCCAAAGGAGTTCCATTGACATTAGAAAAAAAAGGGTATTCGCTAGTCCGATTTAGGTATGAGGTGTTTGCACATATCTTTTACCCATATGCATGTCATAGCCTAGTAACATGGGTACTTTGAGGGCAATAGAAAGTCCGTGTAGTATGAAGTGTATCTTGCATAAAGTGTTGGGTATAAAATTCTCTCGACTATTTTCCAGTAACCACAAAAAAATTAAAACTTTGAACTTTTGACAAGGAATAATTCCTTACAAGGCTAAACTTTCATGCTATCGAAGACCTTGTACACAAACTCTACAACTTTTCAAGTAAGAGCCACATTAGTTTACTCACAAAGGGATAAAAAAAACCTCCTAGTATACTTTCAATACTAGCTTAAATATTAAGAGAGCTAGGCAGCTAAGCCAACACAATTATTTGGCCACGAATAAACATATCAATGGCAGAGAATATGATTCTTTGATAATACTATAGTACTTTCCCCTTTTCAGAATATAATTTCTCTACATTCTTAAATGCTTGAGTAGGTTGTGAAGAAGTTTAGTACTTTTTCTTCAATACCTAAAACAATACGTTCTTTTAGCTTGTAACTTAATACGGAGAAAGAAGAAGCTCCTGATAGATTAAAGTGCTGTTTAGGTATCACTGAGATAATATAAGAGTCCAATTACAAGTTGTAAAAAGGTATTGAAGCTATCAACCAAGAAGAAGAAGAAAGTGAGAGATCAAGAATCTAGTTTAAACTTGCCTGATATCAATTGTAGTATCTTCAGCAGGAAGTGGTAGGGCAGTATAACCAGGCTGATAAGGCTGTACATGAGGGAGAATTTGATTTAGGCACAAATGAACCAAGTTTACCAAATTAACTAAAACATCCTTATTTGATATGTTATATGAATGATGAGAAACACGTAACACTACATATTTTGTGATGCACAGACACCGTTTTCTCTACACAGACATACTTATTTATAGAAACCAACCAAACTCGTCCCGTATAAAACTGGCTATAACTCAACACTGTAATTAACCAAAACATAGATTTCACCATCTTTACCTACTATCTTTGCAAGGATTTGAAAACCGGACTCTACATATTAACAATCACAAAAAACTTGGAAGAGTCTAAGGGCATCACAAGAAGCAATTAAAATCTCACAACCATAATGGGCATACTGAGCAATAATGATACCATCAAGGACTCTTTAGGTACACGCATTATAATTTATAATCCTCCCCTTTGACAAAATGTTTGACTTATTTTCACAACAAATTAACATTGGGAGGGGGAGCTCCAAAACTATTTTGCAAGCTTCAATTCAACATATCTGAACAAATTAACATTGGGTGGGGCATCACAAAAATTCCAACTTTGTAGAGTAACAGAGATTTTTGGCTATGCAATCTCATATCCAAAGGAGGCTTCCTTATACCTTGCAACCATTGAAAATGAGGATGCATATTCAAATCGAACACCACTAGCTGAGTACAAACTGTTAGTTCATGTTGTTCCCCTCTGTGGTTTATGTTTGAAGATTGGTTCAATACTTTTTTCGTGAATTTCTTTTAAGTACCTGCTTTTCTAATAGTATTTTTCTTTGAAATTCTTGGATTTGGCTTCATAATTGGGGCTTCAACTTGATTATTTTGATTGCATGATTGCTAGACTTAACATAAATGCAGCCATTCCTGAAAGGGGGAAATTTGCACAACCTCGCAGAAATAGATTTTTTTTCCCGAAATTTTTTTTTGGGGGAATCCATTTCAGAGATCTATAACAATTCAAAGATTCTAAATGCGTATACCATTTCTAAATTGCACAAAAGCCATTAATTTAAAGTCTGCTACGTCTGAGAAGGCCACTCCGATTAGAAGCAGTAGAATTATTACAAAGTATTTCTGCTGGAAATGCTCAAGACAATTGTAAGATTTGTGATACTAAGGGTCCGTTTGATAAATCTGAAAATTAAGTACTGATTTTTAAGTACTAAAAATTTTAAGCGATTGAGTTCACAAAACTAAGAATGCATTCAGTGATTAGTTTTTTTTTTTTTTTTTTTTTTTTTTTTTTTTCATTTTGGCTGCTTTTTCAATAAGTGCTACATTGTCAAATTCTCATCACTTAATTGGGTTATCAAACACACCCTAGCTCATGATATGGAATAGGTGACCCAATCAAGAAATTGAAAGATTGTGTATCACTAAATTTCTATCACATTACTCCAAACGAATATCTTAGCCAGACCAACTCAGCTTTCTTTACTAGATTAGGGTATAACTGCATTAACCAAATTCATGTGATTTGCTTCTAATTAATGGCTAATAGTAAAAAATGCAACTTTACTTTAACAGATCTGTAAATGAGACTCAATCATGACTAGTATCTAAAGCGTTTTGATGATTAATTAATGATGAATGTTCCAATACCCTCAACATTAAAATGAATTTGCATTTAGAATCTCTTCATTAATCTGAATATTAAAGTTTCCAATGATTAATACGTTAAATGAAAATATATATTTTCAAAACTCCGAAAGCAAAAGGGATTTGTTATACTATTTTGGATCTCCCAACTCAATCACTTGGACTCCCCACATAACAAATCAAATCAAATCAAATCAAATCAAAATCACACCCATATAAACTGTCCTCAGAAAATTGAGAAATCAATGATCAAGAGCAACACTATATGCATATATTTAATTATATATATAATATACAGTTGTAAGAAGAGAGATTGGAGGGAAAGCTAACTGGTGGTCCTGGAGAAGACAGCGAGACAGAGAGCCCATGTGTCGAAGAAACCGAACCAAATGGACGCCAATCGAAGCGAACCCACTAACATCAACCACCATCGAAGAAAAATGAAAGGGTTAGGATTAGAATTTTTTTTCCATCGAAGACAAACGAAGACAAACCCTAGCCTCCATTCCTCATGCACACACCAGAATACACATACACACGCACGCATACAAGAGAGAGAGACCTACGTACCTTGGCAGCAGCGATGACCAACGGCGGCGTGACCGGCGGCGATGACCTCAACGACGAGCTCTTCTGCGGCAGAGAGAATGGGAGTGAGAGTTTGCTGATTAGGTAGAGAAGAGATGAGATGTGATGAGAGAGAGATGGAGGATGAGAAAGAGGAACTGAGGAATGGAGGCTAGGGTTTGAAACTTGAAATCATGAGGCTTGAGAAATTCACATTTTTCACTCAAACAATTTATGTCGGTTTTTTTTAGATTTGAATTTTACTTACAAATTTGCCACCGCGTTTTTACTTTTAACTATTTATGTCATTTATTGGATAAGCGACATAAATACTTACTTTGTTATGTCAATTTGTTACAAACCGACATATTGACATAAATACTTACTGTTTTATGTCACTTTTTTTAAAAAATGACATAAAAATTCCAAAAGTGACATAAAAAACGTACACGAGAGGTAATTATGTCACTCACATTTTGAGTGACATAAAAATAATTTAAAAAGTGACATAAATAGCATATTTTCTTGTAGTGTACTAAAAATAGAGAGAGAGAGAGAGATGTGAAAATATTGTCACACAACAAAATGTATAAAGGTTTTTGACTTTGTCTTTTATATATAGAATAGAATCAAATCCCTAATCATGAAGATATAACAGAAACTAAGAAAAATTAATTAAAATTTCTAATTGGACCTTCTTCAGCCAAGACTTTAGTCATTTTCTCTCTGTACATATGATGTCGTCTAAAAAAATAATTGGTCTAAATGTGCAAATGTTGCTTATTTGGGATACCCCGGGATAACATCACATGTACTTAAAAAACTTTGTCCGCTGTGGAATAATTAGCATTTAGGCTCTATTTGGAATTCACTTCTCAAATGCACATTATGGGCATGTTTGGTGTAACAACCTGCATTTCATTTAATTTTAAATTTAACATTTCCATATTTAATCTGTATCCCTGGTTTTATTTTTAAATTCGAATTGTATTGTCTGCTTTTAATTTTAAATTCAATTCTCATGTTCTAAATTTCACTACTTATTTTATTTCATATTGAATTTCTTTTGGGGTCAAACTACAATTTTTGTAAACTTAGTAATGCCTGTGTTGGATTTCAAAATCTGTATTTCAAAACGGTGGAAATATCTTCTTTTAACTCAAACAATATTTTTATAAAACCGGAAAATCATTTCCTACGTTAAAATGAATTTTCTGTATTTTGTGGTGACCACCGTGCTACGAAAATACCAGTTCCTATGCGGAAACTGTCCACGTTGCGCTAGGATTCCACAGATTTTGGAATTTGACGTAAAGCTAGATTAGACATTTGCTTTACTTCCATTTATGGAAACTAATGATTGTATAGGGCTTTGTTTGGGAATGCTTTTGGTCCATGTGCCATTTTGATGCCATAAGCTAGTTTCCCAAACACCACAAGTGATTCCTAGACTAATTGCTTATGCTTTGTTTGCCAATCTTTAAATTCTATATGTTAATTGGTGCCATAAGCTTGATTTCCAAACATCCTAATTGCCCCCTATGAGTCTATGCTTGACTCTTAGTGAATTGTAGAGTTAACAATCTGAATACATATCTTGTATATGTATGTATAGATGTATACAATTCTTATATGCTGTGATTTAGGAGATTTAGAACAATTCATTTGTTGAGTAAACAAGAATTTACTTGGCCTCCAAGTTCATCTAATTTTAGTTTCTTTATAAGCTTAGCACACATACATTTTGCTCATTACAAGTTTCAGAAAGTTAGAGAAACACATAGAGAAAAAGGGAGAGTTTGAGAGCTCACCTTATTGAAAATTTATAGCGAAAGAAAGCTCGACCTCCATAGCTAGAGCTCAAGTGGGTCTTGCTTATTTGATTTTCTTTCTCAACAATTACTTCTATCTTTATCATCAGTGAGTATTACTAACTCACTCAAGATGTACATTCATGCTTATTTACTGTGTTATTTATGTATAATTGCAAAACACCATTGTTGGAATATCCATGGAAGCTTAAGCTTGAAAAGCATGAATTCCTCAACCTTAATCAAAATGAGTTTTTAGAGACGATTTAGAAAGATTATAGCCCCTAGAAGCTACTGGTAAAGTATTAAAGTCTAAATCATTCATGTAAGAAAGTATATTTGAAATTAAGTTTTGACATCTTTTGATTTTCCGTCAAAATCGAGAGTTATGTTTTGATTCATGTAAAATTGATTATAGATTCATAATCCTCGTAGAAAAATGAAGAATTTCATATATCACATGTCCTATTTACTTCAGAATTGCAAAATGGGTCAAAAAGACCCCTTAAACTGAAAACAAGGGAGTTTTAGCGTAGAGGATGAAGCTACTGCATGAACGCGCGCGCGCGATCGCGCGAGTGACCCCTCGCGCAAGCGGACCGCGCACACGATCTCTGTGTTTTCTGACAGTTAGAAAATTTTATAAGAAAAATGGAAAAATGGCATATCGCGCGAGCGACCCACGGGAGCGACCCATCGCGCGAGCGGCCCGCGCGCTCGACTTCTGACAATTTCTGGTTTTTGTCTATTTTATGATAAGGGACTGTTTGGGTGATGTTTTATAAATTTTTAAGGCTCTGCTTGGACGTTATGTCAATATAGGTTCTATTTTGTTATGGTTTGGTTATCAAAGAGTGATTATGGTTTCGATCCTTGTCAAATATACATGGCTATCATTCCCGGCATATCATATGTTCTGTTTATAGTTGCACGACATTCACATGGTGTCAGTTGTACATGCATGGTGAGTGTGAGTGTTGGTCATTGTGGAAAAGAGTATGTGGTTGTGGTTGTGTGGACACTCCCTGGTAATTGTGTACCAAAGTGTGACGTGTTGAGATTGCGGCGAGAGTGTCTTTGAAATGCAACGGTGTCAAAACTAGACACTCCCTGGCGTCCATGGTAGTGCTAAAGTGTGTGACGCCGAACTTGGACATTCCCTGACACCCATGATAGTGCTAAAGTGTGGCCTACTGGACACTCCCTAACGTGCGTGGTACGGTCAAAGTGTGAGGCATTAGACACTCCCTGGAACCCCGTACTAAAGTGAAAGGCAAACTGGAGACTCCCTGGTACCCATGTGCTAAAGTGTGGCTATCTTAGCGTTTCAAAGATACTAGTGTGTGAGAGTTCGAGTGTTGTGTTTGTCGAGAGAAAAGAGTTGGTAAGATGAGAATGGTTGTTTGATCCTCATGCACGGTCACATGTTTCATGGATTGAAATTTATAATATCATTCCTATTGTTTAAAATGAGAATTCATTTCCATATTGATAACCTATTAATTTATGATACTGTAAAATAAGGAATGGTAAATGAATATGTTTTACATTCGAGTACGTGTTTTTAATACTCACCAGCTTCAATAAGCTGACGGCGTTGATGCGCCCTGGACATTCGTGTTCAGGCTTTTCAGGTTATGATCCGGCGGCACATCATGACTATGCGAACTGAGAACAACTATCCGAGGAAGAATTTACTATATGTGTTTTAAGATATAAACTGGTTTTTTGTAATAAGGTTGACTGTAATAGACATTAGATATTATTTTTGCTTTCAAGGCAGAGTTTGGCTTAGTTGACCCCGTGCTGTAATATTTCTTAAGTTAGAAAAATATTTGTAAGCCTTGATTGCTCTACTCTGATTTATATTAATATGTTGTTCGACGTTTGGGACGGAATCGATCCTTCAAACTGTCGCGACCTACGGGTCCATAAAGGAAATTAAACGCTTTCCATATTTATGCTACGTCGGGGCGTGACATTTGGCGCGCAACTTGTGCTTTACGGTTGTAATAGCTCTGCAATAGTTTTTGTCATAATAAATTTTGATAGGTGTAGTGTTTGGTTAATATATTATAAAAGTGGTTATGGTGGAAAAATAGATTAGGTAAGTGTTTGGTTGCATAAATGCAAAACTAATTGTAAAAGTTCCAAAGAATTGTTCACTTGTGTTGTCTTACTTTTATATTGCATTGAATGCATAGTTAGATCTAAGGAAAAAAAAAATAGAAAATTGCCCTTAAATCTCCCATTCATTTATTTTCATGGATGGAGGACACCCAATACTTTTATTTAATACTAGATCCCTTGAATACATATACATCTATTTGGCTATATGCATGCATGTAAAAACAACATATTTGAATTGGGAATACATATTTTGACCAAAAAAAGAATTGGGAATGCATATGGTGGTTTAGTTATTGATACAAAATCACTTATCACCAACCTTGTTCATTCAATTTTCTACATTAGCACGTAAGGCGTTAAGGGCCTGTCAACCGTGACCACCACCTTCGCGACCCAACGGTGCAATGGTGATGTGTTGGCAGTGGTGGTGGGTGCCATGCGGTTATGGTGGCTAAGAGTGGTGGTGGGTGCAATGGCGATGGTGGTTAAGATTGGTGGTGGATGCGATGGAGATGATGGTGGTTAACAGTGGTTGTGGGTGCTAGGATGCATTGGTATTGCCTCTCTCTCTCTCTCTCTCTCTCTCTCTCTCTCTCTCTCCCCCATTCCCATTTTCCAAAACATGTTGTGAGATTCACAAATCATGTTGTAACTCTTTCGTCCAATTTCATTTTTCAGAACATGTTATGAAATTCACAAATCATGTTGTTACTCTCTGTATCTTTAATTTTTGTTTTCTAGAATATGTGAAATTCATAAATCATGTTTTGCCTCTCTCTTCCATTCCCGTTTTTCTATAACATATTGTGAAATTCACAAATCATGTTGTGACTTTCTCTTCCAATCCCGTTTTTCCATAAAAAAAAATTCACAAATCAAATTGTGAAATTTAGAGAACATTTTGTGAAATTCACAGAAACTACTGTGAATTTTTCAGACATAAGTGCGTCTACATTGGTATGGTGGTGGCTGGCAAGGCAATGGAGATGATTGTAGTTGAAAATGGATGTCATTATGAGTGATGATGACTTTCAAATTTTGATCATTAATTTTTGGGGAGAAATTTTAGTAGAAACCATTAATGGATGGGGTTACCATTTTGAAGATTACCAAACTTGATGAGGGAGGGTGTTTTAGTCCCTAAAAAATTTTAAGGACTTAATTATAAACATGTTTTAACTCAATAACCTAAAGCTATATAATTGCACTATCTATGGAATATTTATCACTAATTAACCCAAAAAAAGAAAAGAAAAGAAAAAGGTAAACAAATAATACATAGTTTATTTTGTTAATAAGTATTATAAGTTATAAATGAAAATTATTTTATTTATTAGATAATAAAATAAAATGAAAATTAATAAATAACATTTACCTAATTTATATATATATATATATTAAATTGCTACTATATGTTAATTAATTATATGGTTAATGGGGTTAATATTATCAAATCAAACAAAGATAACACTTGCTTACATGAACCAATAGAACTAGGGGTGTAAGCAAATCAATTGGACCGATTGAACCGATCGGTTCGGTTCGATTCGGTCAGTTTTTGAAAATTTCATGCAGTATAAAAATTGAACCGAACCGAACCGAAAATTTACATTAAACCGAACAGAACCAAACCGAACCGAAACTAATCGATTTGACTAAAAATTGGACTGAACCAAACCATTTTCACCCCTAAATAGAACACTTAAACAGACCCACATAATCCTAAGCCAGTACTGAAGTGTTGTCTTTCATGCAACTGTGCAAGGCCTAATCATTTCCTATGTGCAATCATTTTATCTTTTCTTTTTGTGTATCTTACTAATCAAATCCTACAACAAAAATGCTACACTCATACCAAATTCCACACCCAACACATCCTGACCATTGATTCTTGTAGGTCCCGTGTAGAACCATGTGGGGTCAACATGAAGCCCACTAAAATCAAGGGCTAGGATTGCTGGGTGTGGAATTTGGTGTGGGTGTAGCATTACTCTTCAAATAAAGTGTCAGGACCTATCCCGCTACGCGCGGAAATAGGACACATGGCAGGCCACCAAGGCTCATCCAACTCAATTACATTAAAGCAGCGGAATAAATATAAGTAGGACAGTGGTAGATCAACCCTCAAAGATTCAATGGGTCATAAAAATCATAGTTATAAAAAGTTTTCCCCTTTAAAACACTAATAGAAATAATCCCTTTTGAAAATAACAATCCAGTCGACTATGTCGGGGTCCCAGTCGATTGTTTTGGAACGTTCGATCGACTGTGGGGTTATACTCTCAGTCAACTAGAACTCATGCAGTCGACTGGACTTTGATCCAACAGAATGGTATGTTTTGAAACACTTTCCGGCCAGTCGACTGTTTTGCAACCCCAGTCGACTATTTTTCTAAAACTGTGAAGAAATATTTGTCCATTTAGTGGGTCCAGTCAACTGTGCTCCTGACCCAACCGACTATTTTTCCAAATTCTGCCCATTTCAAATCTAAGGTTAACCTTACCCATTCAAATTATAAGAGTTTCTACTTATATATATATATATATATATTAAAATACTACGAATCCATTCCGAAATTCAAGTTAGAGTATACTTCTAAGCCTCAAAACTCATATTAAAACTTGGGATGAAACCAAAACATATACAAGAATAACCCTGTCGTTCCATTAGCCTTACTCTTCTTGCTATTTCTTGGTTTTCTTCTTATCACCTTCAATGGAATAAATCTCCACTGCTCAGCTATATGCTAAGTGTACAATTCTAAACATATGCATACATGGAAATTCATGCTTTAAAATATCAAAACACGTCAAAATAGTCTCTAGGGAGAGAGGTACGCATTTATCCGGTAAATGGAATTGATGCCATGGAAGGCCTTCTCCTTGCTATGCATCTTGTCCCCTAGATGGGCCTTCTCCCAAACCATGTACAGTGCCCTGGTTGGGCCTTCTTCCAAACCATGCACAATAGCCGTCGCTACAAAATCCTCAAATAGCGAGGAGCTTACCCAATGGATTTGCACCAGACTCGCCTTTGACCCACATAGACATTTAGCATGCTCACATACTCATACAAACATGCTTTTCAAAAGTACTTGCTGAATTTAACGGGCCTAAGTTAACAAATAAGTTTTGCTTGGATCACAATTTCATACGTAATACCTAAAGCATACAAAATTCCTTATATCTCATATGTTAAGAATTCATACCTTAAGCCACGCTCTTAAGGTTTCAGGAGAAGTACTAGAAGTTCGATTCTACGCCAGATCTCAGATTACAAGTGATTCCTATAAGCATTTACATGTTTTTCTCAAATTTTTAGAATTAGGATTTTCTGAAAAGTTAGCCAAACATGGCCTAAGAGATATCAAAATGTAGCTCTTACCTCAAAAAGTTCGAATATGAAATTTGATTGAAAATCGATGGATGAATAGTCGTCGATCAGCGTCGAGAAGATCGAAGATCAAAATCCTCTCTCTCTCTCTCTCTCTCTCTCTCTCTCTCTCTCTCTCTCTCTCTTTCTCTCTCCTAAGATATATGGTTTGTGAGATATTTTGGAAAATGTCTCAACCTCATCTATATATAGGCATAAGTCTCAAAATTTACATTTAACTCTCCACGAGTTCTCTAATCTTCCAATTATCTCTCAAAATGTCATAAACGTCTAATTTATCGATTCACGAGTGAAAAATCTCTATTTCACAAAAGTTTTCATCTAAGTTTTGTTTGGGTCTGTAATTACGTTTTGAAAACTATTTTCGTGAAATTTCTAGATAACCTACCTTTCATCCAACGTATCATTTTCGTTATCCCTATATCATTCAAAGTGATCTTAAACAAGATCAAAACTATCAGAAATTACACTACACAGGTATATTCACTATTCACATATACCAGATAATATCAGATAACATTTAATTACATAAATTCCATTTAATCACGTCAGTTCCTCATTGATTGTCCAATCCTCGTGTCCTCGATTGATGCTCACCGTTGACCCATATCAACCACTTTCACAATTATTAATCAACATTAATAATTCCATTTAAAACATTTATGCATTTAAAACAAAACGATTTTCCGGGACGGGCGTGACATAAAGATATCCCGTTGTACATAAAAAGCCTTTATATTTCTGTCTTTTTTTTATTTATTTTTTATTTTTAAATATCACTTATGCAATTTGACAAATGACGTTTACTGTACAGGAAGAGGAATGAACCAAAACACTATCAATATGTTTCAAAATGAGAGCATTTTTACTCACCCATTTTTGGTTCTCCATTGGTCTGCTTCACTGGGTGACATGCTATAATACCCCATATTTTGGATCATATGTTAATTTGGTATGCTTGCCTTAGTAATTCTTGTAAATTCTTTCCCAGTCGATTGAGTGTATTTCAATCGAGACTTAGTGTCTTTCTCAATCGATTGAACTTCCTTCAATCGATTGGCCCTACTTGAATCGATTGAACTTCCTTCAATCGATTGGCCCTACTTCAATCGATTGAAGCCTCACCGACCTGAATTAATAACGTGGGCCCATTTCAATTGATTGAACTCATCACGATGAATGAACCTTGACTGACCAACTATCAATCGATTGAACCCATGTCAATCGATTGAAAAGGGCCTGAACTTTATCTCCAATTTTGCACAGAAGTTGTCACCTGCACCCCATTTGCCCTATATATATGTGACCATTCGTGTGTGTGTGTGTGTGTGTGTGGTGTTTAGATAATTAGATATATATATTTGTATATATATACACACAGTCTTACACATATACATATATACACACACACACACTATATATATAGATATTCACACTCTAGCCAGAGAGAGAAGAAAAAAAGCAGAGAAGGAGAAGAAGAAGAGAAGACAGGACGAGAAGAAGAAGGAGATGAAAAAGATAGAAAAGGAAAGAAGAGAGAGAGAGAGAGAGAGAGAGAGAGAGAGAGGGCCATTGGAGGCCAAGCTTCCACAAGCTCACACCAAACACCCCCTTGACTTTGGTGAGTTTTAAACCCACTCAGTAGCTTAGGTGCACTATTTTCATGAATTTGGATGTGAAGAAATAGATCCTACGACCTACTAGAATTTCAAGGTGCTACTGCCCAGTTTCTGAAGAAGAAGACCTACTCAATCGATTGAGCTTATCTCAATCGATTGAAAAGGATTTCAATCGACTGACATTACTTTTTACTCAATCGATTGAAAATGACTTCAATCGATTGACACTACTTGCTTCCCCAATCGATTGAACCCTTGTCCCACTCGATTGGTATGTCTAGAATGTTGATATTCTCTATTGTTTATAATATAAACTATTTAATTGTTTAAATACTGCTTATGCTTTCATTATGAAATATTGTTGGCTAAAAGAGATAATGTAATAGCATAGTGAGATAATGTTGCAAATAACGTATAAAGGTTCAGAACGTTAGTTAGCTATCAATCCTAATCCAGTTTGATATTCGTTCATTTTAGTCATAGTCAGACCATATGGGAATGTCATGTATCAGTGATAGTGTAATGTTAGATGTGTTTGATAAGTTCTGGGAGTTTTATAGGGACTGGCATTGGTCAATCATATGTCCTTAAAAGCGGTGGACTGCATATGTTCTTAAAAATGGTGGACCGGACCAATAGCCCTAAGATAGCTAGTGATCTAATCATATGTCCTTAAAAGCGGTGGACTAGGCATATGTCCTTAAAAGCGGTGGACCGTGATCACTGGTTAGTGGCAATAGAATTGATGTGTCTTAATTTGCTTAAAGCGTTAAATTTCTGACATGCGGTGGACTGTGCATATGTTCTTAAGAGCGGGGGATGGACTGACATGGTGTCTATAACTTGAGGTGGACTGTGAATATGTTCTTAAATGCGGTAGATAGAGCATTGGTGTATCCATGAGTATTGCAATCTAGTTTGTTCATCTATAAGTCAAATGTTGTAGGTTCTTGTATACAAGATATGAGAAATCAATTAATGAAGCGTAGAATACTGAGAAAGATATTATTAGTAGAACTATATTTTATGTCCCTCCTAACTTGTAATTACATTACACCTATGATACTGGGTTTGTTTCTACCCACTCAGCTTTCAGTAAGCTGATGGTAGAGGTATATACGAGCTGAGCCACTCAACTAGGGCTCGAGGCTCGACTAGATAAAAGCTCGGCTCGGCTCGGGTCGTTTAATAATCGAGCCAAGCTCAAGCTCGAATACCTAGCTCCTTCGTCATGCCCGTCCCAGAAAATCATTGGTTTAAAATGCATATCTGAGATTTCTGAGAATTATTAATGTTGATTAATAATTAGAATGTAGTTGACTGAGGGTCAACGGTGAGTGTCAATCGAGGACTTGGGAAGTTGGTAATTCATGAGGAACTTGACATGATTAAATGGCATTTATGTGGATTAAATGTTATTTGAATTATCTGGTATATGTGAATAGTGAATATACCTGTTTTTTGTACTTTTCTGATAGTTTGATCTTGTTAGAGATCAATTGGAACGAATTAGAGATGACCAATGTGATACGTTACATAAAAGGTAGGTTGTCTAGAAATTTCACAGAAAATAGTTTTCAGAACGTAATTACGGCAACAAACGGAACTCAGTCGAAAACGTTTGTAATTTATAGTTTTCACTCGTAAAGGCATGAAATGGATGTATGCGACGATTCGAGAGTTAATATAGAGTTTTGGAAACTCATGGGGAGGTAAACGTAATTTTTGAAAATATTGCCTATATATAGTAGAGGCAAGATATTTTGTTCTTCACAACTTTTCTAAATTCAAATCAAAAGGGAGATTTGTGGGTTTTTGGGAACTTAGAGCTTCGAGGCGCAAATCGACGAACTTCTGCCCGTTTGTTTTTCTCCAAATTCATATTTGAACTCCCCAAGGTAAGAGCTTCATTTTGATACCACTTAGGCCTTGTTTGGCATAGTTTTTATAAAAGTCCTAATGTTAGAATTTTGGGAAAAACATGTCTAAACTTGTAGGAATCCCTTGTAATCGAAAATTCGACGTTTCATTGGTCTCCTAATTCATCCTTCAAAGTTATAAGAAAATCGCACGAGGTATGAATTCTAAGCCTATGAATTATAGGAAATTCTATGTTTTAATTATCGAACTTGATATTTTGGATCCGAGCAAAATTCATGTGTTAAGTAGGCCCGTTAATTATGCATATGAAAATGCCATGAAAGCACGTATATGTAATTATATGAGCATGCTATGTGTCTATGTCGGTTGAAGGGGGTTTGGTGCAAATTCATCCGGGGGCAAGCTCCTCAATGTTTGAGGATTATAGTAGTGACGGCTACTGTGCATGGGTGGGAGAAGGCCCAGCCAGGGCACTGGATGAGTGGTAGGGAGAAGGCCCTCCACGACATCAATTCCATTGTTTCATTACCGGATGAACGCGTACTACTCTCCCTAGAGACCATTTTTGATGTGTTGATATGTTAAGACATGAATTATCGTATAAGCATATATTTAGAATTGTACACTCAGCATATAGCTGAGCAGTGGAGATTTACTCCATTGCAAGTGAACGAAAGAAAGAAGAGAAGAAGCGTGAGGAGTGAGACCGCGGGAGCGACGGGGATCCTTCTCTTGTATATGTTTTTATTTTCAATTCCAATGTTATAAAAGTAAATTTTGAGAAGTTAGAACTCTTAACTTCAACCTAGAAGGTTTGGAATTGTTTAAAAGGCTGTAATATGTCATAAAGCTACTTTTGGTTATGTTGTAACGAGTCCGAACTCATGGATTCATGTTTTGAATACTTAACTTGTCAAATTCGAAGTTTTGGAAGATTGTAATAGTCATTTTGTGTTTTTAATCCAAACAAGCCTTAGCTTGTTCCGTTATTGTTCTTTTCGTGCATTATCATGTCTTCATAATGTTCTTGAAAGTCTAGTATAGTGGTGAAGTTTTAAAAAGGTAACATGTTTGGTGGAAGAAATAAACGAGGAAGGTTGTTTGATGCCTTAGGCAAAATTCTGCAGCTTGTGCAGGATTCTGCTAAAGGGTCATTCGACCGGTCGAATGAGGTCGCTCGACCGGTCGAGATGCCCCCTGCCAGAATTCTTTTTCTATACCTTCTGAAAATTTTTAAAAGGTTTTGATTGGTTCTTAGGGTACCTTTGGGGTCCTTTTTAACATATATTCATCCGATTCGAAAAATAATTACGTTTTAAATTTTATACGGATTTTACAACTCGGGGAGTAATGTTCCTAAAGTTTTAAATACTCAAGGTTGTTTTTAAGTTCTTTTTTGCTGCGTATAGTTATTTAATGGTTGGTTGAGCCTTGGTGGCGTGCCATGTGTCCTGTTTCCGCACGTTACTTAGCATATAGGTGAGAAGTTGAGATTTACTCCATTGCAGGTGAACGAAAGAAAGGAGAGAAGAAGCGTGAGGAGTGAGACCGCGGGAGCGACGGGGATCCTTCTTTTGTAGATATTTTTATTTTCAATTTCAATGTTGTAAAAGTAAATTTTGAGAAGGTAGAACTCTTAACTTCAACCTAGAAGGTTTGAAATTGTTTAAAAGGCTGTAATATGTCATAAAGCTACTTTTGGTTATGTTGTAACGAGTCCGAACTCATGGATTCATGTTTTGAATACTTAACTTGTCAAATTCAAAGTTTTGGAAGATTGTAATAGTCCTTTTGTGTTTTTAATCCAAACAAGCCTTAGCTTGTTCCGTTATTGTTCTTTTCGTGCATTATCATGTCTTCATAATGTTCTTGAAAGTCTAGTATAGTGGTGAAGTTTTAAAAAGGTAACATGTTTGGTGGAAGGAAAAAACGAGGAAGGTTGTTTGATGCCTTAGGCAAAATTCTGCAGCTTGTGCAGGATTCTGCTAAAGGGTCATTCGACCGGTCGAATGGGGTCGCTCGACCGGTCGAGATGCCCCCTGCCAGAATTCTTTTTCTATACCTTCCGGAAATTTTTAAAAGGTTTTGATTGGTTCTTAGGGTACCTTTGGGGTCCCTTTTAACATATATTCATCCGATTCGAAAAATAATTACGTTTTAAATTTTATACGGATTTTACAACTCGGAGAGTAATGTTCCTAAAGTTTTAAATACTCAAGGTTGTTTTTAAGTTCTTTTCCACTGTGTATAGTTATTTAATGGTTGGTTGAGCCTTGGTGGCATGCCACGTGTCCTGTTTCCGCACGTTACCCAGCATATAGATGAGCAGTGGAGATTTACTCCATTGCAGGTGAACGAAAGAAAGGAGAGAAGAACCGTGAGGAGTGTGACGGCGGGAGCGACGGGGATCCTTCTCTTGTATATGTTTTTATTTTCAATTCCAATGTTGTAAAAGTAAATTTTGAGAAGTTAGAACTCTTAACTTCAACCTAGAAGGTTTGGAATTGTTTAAAAGGCTGTAATATGTCATAAAGCTACTTTTGGTTATGTTGTAACGAGTCCGAACTCATGGATTCATGTTTTGAATACTTAACTTGTCAAATTCAAAGTTTTGGAAGATTGTAATAGTCCTTTTGTGTTTTTAATCCAAACAAGCCTTTGCTTGTTCCGTTATTGTTCTTTTCGTGCATTATCATGTCTTAATAATGTTCTTGAAAGTCTAGTATAGTGGTGAAGTTTTAAAAAGGTAACATGTTTGATGGAAGGAAAAAACGAGGAAGGTTGTTTGATGCCTTAGGCAAAATTCTGCAACTTGTGCAGTATTCTGCTAAAGGGTCATTCGACCGGTCGAATGGGGTCGCTCGACCGGTCAAAATGCCCCCTGCCAGAATTCTTTTTCTATACCTTCCGGAAATTTTTAAAAGGTTTTGATTGGTTCTTAGGGTACCTTTGGGGTCCCTTTTAACACATATTCATCCAATTCGAAAAATAACTACGTTTTAATTTTTTACGGATTTTACAACTCGGAGAGTAATGGTCCTAAAGTTTTAATTACTCAAGGTTGTTTTTAAGTTCTTTTCCGCTTCGTATAGTTATTTAATGGTTGGTTGAGCCTTGGTGGCGTGCCACGTGTCCTGTTTCCGCACGTTAGCGGGATGGGTCGTGACATCATTAATAAACAAGCCAAGCTTGAGCACACATGGAAGCTCGTGAACAAGTTCGTGAACACGTTTGATTAAGGCTCGTTAGTAGGCTCCAGAAACGATAATGAATGGTATATGTATTTATATATATATATATATGTATGTATGTGTGTGTATGTTAATTAACCTAAGTTGTTAAAATTGTATCTTATAAACTAAAAAAAGTAAATTCCTCAATAAATAAATAAATAAATAATGTAAAGAGTAGAACTATGCTTCCCAATTACTTTTGCATCCCAATGTTTCATAAGTATACTTGTATCAATATTTTTATATCATATATTCAAAAATATGAAACATTTGGTAGGAGAATGTTTGAGTGGTCACATAATTATTGAAAATTATATCAATGTCATATGTATTTGGGATGTAAAAAATGTAACAAATAAAATATTTTTTTAAATCATATATCCAAAAATATGAAACATTTGGTAGGAGGATGTTTGAATGGTCAAATAATTATTGAAGGTTATATCAATGTCATATGTATTTAGGATGCAAAAATTGTAACAAATAAAATTGTAAAAGAAAGAAACAAAAAATATTGCACAAGAAAGAAGAGGATGTTCTTTAAGTGAAATACAAGCATGTTCCATTTTGTCCCACATCGGATGGGAAACAAAAGGGTGAGAGAAAAACTATATATAAAGGTACGTTGATGGTGGTGGGTAAATTGACGCCTGTACCACGTGACCACTCCAATGATTGAAGCGTGAGACCAGTGAGTATTTATATGGACCGAGCGTAATTTTTATAAATCAAACCGAGCTTGATTATAGTGATAATTTATCGAGTTGGCTCGTTTAAGAATTTGGCGAGCTCGAGCCGAGCTTGATCAGATAGTTAATCCTTCAAGCCGAGCCTACAAAGTTTGGCTTGTGTATGCACCCCTGGCTGACGGCTTTATGTCTGGACATTCCTCGTCTAGACTATGTTTACAACGCAGGTGTCGAACCTTATGATGACGGATACTACTCAGAGGAGCGGTATGCGGCCTACTGGTGTAGGAGACGCCGGAGAAGACTACTACGCTGATGACTATGTATATATGCCAGCTGAAGACCTAGGATAGATTATCGTTTCTATTTCTATCTGTTTAACCTTAGTTTTATGTTTTGTAATAAGGCATACGTTACCTTCAGACTTTTAATATTATGTTTTGACTCTAATGTAATAATCATAGCGACTTCTTATCATATCTATTATATATATATAAAATTCAAGGCCAAAAGCCTCCTCTAAAGTTATCCACGTGGCTTATCTCCCCTCACTCAAAAAATCCAACGTGGCTACAACTCCTCTTCAGTCTTCCACAGGTGGCTCTTCCCCTTCCTCTTCCCCAATCTCTCACGTAACAAGTCCATGTTATTTGACTGCTTTCTCGCCTACCTCACCTCCTCTGTCTCCCCCCAACGCCTCTCTCTCTCTATATATATATATATGCATACATTAATTTTCTCACCCAAAAAGAAGCCTCTTCCCCTTCGTTTGCCATCCCTTCCCATAGGTCTGTGCTCTCACCCTCCCTCTCTCGCTGTCTCAGTCTAGAGCCGACCACCGTACAACGATGGCCACGAGGTCCACCACCATCACCATCATCAACTTGGTTTCATGGTTGGCCTTCTTTTGCTTTTTAATTTTTTTTCTCCCTTTTTGTGCAGATTCTAAAGATTTTGTGTATGAGTCTTTGATTTAGGGCTTTTCATTTGGGTGTGTATTTGAGTTATTGATTTAGGGCTCCCAACTCCCAAGTATTTGAGATTTTTTTACAAGCTTCTCACTAATCAGATTCTTTTTATTGTTTGTGTAGATTTTGAAGATTTTGTGTAGGAGTCTCTTTGATTTGGCGCTTCTTATTCGGGTGAGTATTTGAGTTTCTGATTTAGCCAAGTATTTTGAGTTTTTGGGTTAGCTTCTAACTATTCAGAACATTATTTGTTTTAGGATTTGAGGATTCTGGCTGCTACAGTTGTGGGTTTCAAACATGTGATTAGGTATTTAGGTCTCTGTCTGGCACTCCTTTCCTATCTCAGATGCATCCATATGTCTCCCTCCCTCTCTCTCTCTCTCTGCCCAATTGCCCCATCTTCTGATCACCGTTCATCTCGTGGTAAGAATTCTCTTTCATTTCCTTTCACCTTTTGCTCCCTATCCAATGGATAGGTTTATATCCAAATGTTTGAGGGTTTTAAATCTGTGATTTAGGTATTTGTTTCTTGCGTGTATTCAATTTATTGAAGACCGTATCTTCCAGAAAATTTGAAAATCTGCAATTGGAGCTTCCTGGTAAATGTTTTCCGACTTCATCTTAGGAAATGCTTGAGAATTGAATTTAGTGTTCTAGCGTATTGTATTGTATTTTATTGCATTGTTAGTCTGTTTGTTTTGAGGGTGTTTTTCTGTTTGTTATTGGATCTGTATTAGAGTGTTATCCTTTTTTTGGTTCAAAACTTTGAAAACTTAGATTTTCTGTGTTGAATTTATGATGGTGGTAGTGCGAAATTCATATCTCAGAACAACCAGTGTGAACTATTGATTGTTGGCTATGAAAACAAGAGCCACATGTAAACATTGGACATTGTCTTTCCTGATTATCCGAACCTGATAAAATTATACTATGTTTTTATTTATTTATTTATTTATTTTGCACATTTGTGTGTATATTTGTTTGCAAATACACTTATTTAGTAATATATGTATTTAATACTAAATAATTTGATTTGTTTAGTTAGGTATGTGTTTGTCGGATTGTTCATAATTTGCTTTCTTTTTTGTTGATACTATTCGTAATTTTCTTTCCGTGTTTGTAATTGTTGAATGAATTGGGGTGTACTTTGGGCTTGGGTGCATGTCTGGGTCTTTGAGGAACTAACTAATGCCCACCATGTGTTTCTCTATGTTAAAGGGTAATGTGGCTGAGCATTGTGTATTTGTGTTGATTGTTTATTTTTTGGCGGCTCCTTTTCAGGGGATGATTCAGGTTCGGTGTGGCAACTATTCGGTTTCTTATTGGAGTTTGTTTCCTTGGAGGATTCCTCCCTCATTAATAAAAGTTTGATGATGTTCAAAAAAAAAAAAAAGGAATTGGCTGATTGCACAAGACTATTTTATTCATTTTTGTTCTCTTTCTGGATGTAATTGAGGCTTGGTTTTAATTCTTAATGTCCTCCCAATGCTCGGAGGAGCTCTAGATTATACAAAACTCAAACTAAATTGTCTTAAGATTTTTCTTGAAAATATATTAGAATGTGTTTAATATATAAAATAATAATTTTTGAAAAGAAACCGTTAGTTATGAACTAAATAACAGTTTAGCGTTGGGTATTGTTGATGTAAGAATATGTGGTTTTTCTTTTAGAAGAGTGTTGGCGATCTAACAAAAATTATTATTCTACTATATGAAATAAAATAAAATTAAAAGATTGTCGAACCTATAAATACAGTTCATTGGTTTTTTTTTTTTTTTGAAAAAGTAGCAATTTCTTGCTTTTGAAATAACCTCTTTTCCAACGTTAAGGAGAAGAAATGGCATAAAATAAAGGCGATCTCCTGATTGATCAGATATTCAGATGAGAGATGATTATGGTTTTAGGTTTGATTAATTCCACCGCGTATATGTGATATATATGTAATAGTCATCTTTATATAATTCATATATATTTTCTGTTTGTAGAATCGCAGAATTGGATAGATGGCCAGGCTTTTGGGTCTGAAGAATTGGTTATCTTGGGAGTTAACCTTTGTGATGTTCTCTGATTCTTCCTTGGCTGAGATACGAAATTCAGTAAAGGGCTCTTGGATATCAATCACGATCCAGATTAAGGGTGTAATCTGCTTCAATAATGGAGCTGCACAAGATGAACTTCTATACAGCTTAATTTATACGGGATTCAAAGGTTGGTGCAACGGAAACCATAAAAAATGGACGCGAGGTCGAAGATTAATTGTATGTGATTTAAAGCACTTTGATTGGATTGGCTATTTTGTTGTTTTAGAGTTAATGATTTGTATTGTTGGGAGGGATTTAATGATTTATGCAAGCCGGTTAGGGTGTTTGTGACAAATTGTCAATTGATGGGTATTGATAGTGAGGCTCTGTCATGGGTGTTGTATTGGGGACTGTTTGGGAGCAGTTTTTGGAATTATGGGTGTAATGAATGGCCCTTTGGGAACATTTTTATCAATAAATATTCTTATTATTCACGAAAAAAAAAAAAAAAAGTTTAGAGTTATACTAAATAGATATAGATAATGAGTTCGTGTAGTGTACAACCCGTGCATTGCACGGATAATCGACTAGTTTATATAAGATGTAGATTTTATTCTCTTGCTTTATTGCTTAGAAGTGTGACGTGGACAGTTAAGTGATTTCTCCATTTATTGCCTACAGACCTAAAAAGGAATTTCATTTTGTCCATTTTTGCCATTCTGGGGCGTGACACATGTGTCCCATTTCATTCTCATTTTTCCTGTACTATCAATATAATTACTTGAATGAGACACATGTCACCAAATAAATGCTTGGGTGAGCAATGATGAACCAAAATTAGGTGAGGAAAATGCTCTAGTTTCAAAATACCCCCATAATTCCCAGAAAAAGAGAAGTTGAAATGGGGGAAATAAAATAGTCAAAGGGGGAGTGATTGATTTACATAGAGAAGGGGTGTGTGTGTGTTAGTGAGAAAAACAAATAGTAATACCAATAGAATTGATTTAAGTAAAATGGTTCTCTTCCAAGCATAAAGCAACAATGAAAACCCAGAAGGACTTTTGATCTCATTCTCTTCCATACTTGCCTGTGGATGAAGATGAAGAGATTTTCGATTCTCCTCCACCACCGGCTGTAGTGGTTCCTGGCCAACAATATTGGTGGTGATTTTGGTCTAGAGTGTAATGTATAATACTTCCTCTATGCTAAAATTATTGTCACACTCTCCATTTTTGGAATGTACCAAAATAATTATGATCTTTGAAAAGTCAAAACTAAATATTTGCAAACTTCGCCTTTTACCCTTATATCCAATCTCCAAAAGACATACAATAATAGTGAGGGGCAATTTTGAAAAATAGAAAATATAGACGTGCAATAATTATGTTCTCTTAAAGAGTTGAAGTCCCAAAGTCATGTGACAATAATTTTGGGACGGAGGGAGTATTATGTTTATAGAAATATACATATATATATACATAGAGAGAGAGAGAGAGAAGAAGAAGAAGAAGAAGAAGAAGAAGAAGAAGAAGAAGAAGATATAATAAAGAGTTGGACGAGAGGTTCGGAGACAAACATAGCCCTTGGGCAACTCTTACCGTACAAGCCGGTTTTCAGGGTTGAGTTAGGTCCATGGGTTCTAACATGGTATCAGAGCTGGGTCACGAAAAGCATGTCTGTCTCCGAACCTCTCGTCTAACCCTCCGCCCTACTCACATCTACATCTGCGTTCCACGCTTCACATGAGGGAGGGTGTTAGCGAAGTCTATCCCACATCGCCTAGACACAAAGGTCAAGAGCTGGGTATGAGCCCTTGGGCAACCCTTACTTTGCAAGTTGGTTTTCAGAGTTGAGTTAATATAAATACAAACAAACGGTTAAATGTATATGTGGAGAAGCGTTTAGTGCAAACGGCATCGTGAAACATCATGTTTTGACATGCAGTAAATTACCTGAGAAAAGTACACTTGTGGGATATTTATTGGCGCAAGGTACCACGTCAAACATCCAGCATGGTATCTTGCGGGCACACAAAATTTTTCCCAAAAAATTAGAGGAAAACATCCAAGAGCTATGCCTAAACCTTACAAAACCAGCCAATTGGGAACCAATAAAAGACCACCAATTGATATCCCATCATACCTGAAGAAAATCAAACCCGACTCTACCCACTGTAAGCATAAACCATAATCGCTGAAGCCTAACAAGAGAACAAGACCCAGAAACCAGAAAAAACATCGGACAAAAAATCAGAAATAGTGAATTACATAAAAGCTTAATCCACCAAGGCCCAAGCACTACAAAGCAGCAAAATCACCTATCACCACTATATTGACATGTGTTTAACGGAGCATCACCTATCACTATTATATTGATATGTGTTCTATTTATCTCTGCTTTAGCAACATGATTATTGAATAGGAAATAAATAGGACACATGTAAAGGTTAGAATGTATTTCAGCGCATCACATCCCACATCGAAAGTGGACGGAGTAAAAGTCCTGCATATAAGTGTGGGTCTTCTTCAAATCATTGAGATGCCCTTTGGGGTAGAGCCCAAAAAGACAAAACCATATGGGCTCACTGTTGGGTTGAGGCTTTGGGATCTCTAAGCAATCTGGCAATCATGTGGATAATACCTTAAATGGGATTGGGGCTGGGCTGATCCACTTTCTAATAGTAAACATGGTCTTGATGGGTGAGCAAAAATGTACTCATATATAATTGGAGAATTTTATGATTCGACCGTAGTGCATGGTTTGGTCATATTATATGACCTTAATTGGGTAAGGTTGATAAGAAGCCACGTTAAAGTTGCTACCATTTAATGCAAAAGCTATTAGGTCCCAAAACATTGCACTCAGTTCTCAAAATATCGTACCCCAAACATCGCACCATGGTCCCAAAACATTATACTCATGTCTCAAAATGTCGTACCCGACTATAATGGTTTAGGTTTCAAAATCTCTTAAAATGAAATTTCACACATTTCATAGAAACTAATCAACTTGAACTTAGTGTGAAAAATGAAAAAGTTTACTAAGTTTATTCTCACAGGTCATTCTTCGGTTCTCTTAAAATTATATAATTGATGAATTTAAGCATTACTTTTAGCATAACTACAATTGCTTCAAACGATCTTAATTTTTTTTTGATCGGTAAACGACCTAATTTAAGATGTGGATTTAGTGCCACCAATTACATATATTTTGATATATATATATATATGTATAAAAAACTCAAAAGCAAAGGCTCCTAGAATTTTGAAAATGACACATTTTGTGTAAGAATTTTTTTGAGTTTTAAAAATAAACTCCCCTAGAATTTTGAAAGACACCATACAATATTTAAGTTTCGCAAATACACTCATATTATAAGTAGACCTAAAAAAAATCACCAATTATATATAAATAGACCCTAAAAAATTGCCAATTATATATAAGTGGACCCTAAATAAATGACCTCGAGGGCGTTGCCCCCGAACCCCCGTATAGGTGCCTCCTTTTAGTAATTCGCCCCGGGCCTCCAAATACTAGAGGCCGGCCCTATACATACACCTATGTGTACTTGCTATATATGTGATACATAGGTAAAAAAATAAATATTTTAGAACAGAATGAAAAGTGCCCAAAAAAAAAAAATACTGAACTATTGTCGTTCAATGTTATTCTCGGTAAGAATGCCCTGAAGTTTTATGTGCAATTTTCATACCATGTCCAAATTTCTTATTCAGTAAATTATCCAACCACAAAGTTCGTTTGTTTTGGGGATTCCAATACCTTAATGTTTCTAGACATTGTTCAGTTAGAATCTTCATGTATTATATCCCATATTGACTCAAATGTTTAAACCGTTATTTGAGCCTATGTTACATGGACTCTTCTAAATAGGTGAAGTACCCGTGTTGACACGACTCTTTGCGGACATGGGTATGACACTTGGGTAGGATCCTTCTAGTGTAGTTTAGTGTAATTTTCAGCCAAGAAAGGCGAAGTACCCATGTCGGATATGGCATTGATACCCGTGTCCTCCGGACACTTTGAAGAGTCCATGTAACATAGATTTGAGCCTAATCATATACAGTAATGCAATTTTCTCATTTGAAAATTATCTAAAAAAATAGCTACACAAACACACAACTATTTAAATCTGGTCCTGAACCACTACAAATAACACTCAGTTGCATAACCTGCAAATCCTTCAACAGTATCATTGTTTTGATAACACAAGTGGAAGAGCCATTTATTACTTGGAAATTACTCTGTTCAAAGACTTGGAAACATTTCAACCACAATTTTGAGATTACCAAATAGAACATACAGTCTTGTTTTTTTTTTTTTTTTAATATTCCAATACAGATTAGCTTGAAGGAAAATGTGATTGATCAAATGATAGATCTAATCATAGCTTAGAAGCCATTTGCAGTCACTCCACCATCAACACAAATGGTCTGGCCAGTGATGAAAGAAGACGCCGGCATGCAGAGAAACACTACCAGCGACGACACCTCATTTGGCTCTCCTACTCGCCCGAGTGGAGTACGAGATTTCACTCCTTCCAAATAATCTTTATCGTCCAGCAACTGCAAGTAATGCTTTGTTTGGTATAAAAGTGACTTTTTTTCTCAAAGCACATGCACTAATTATATGGATATAAGTTATGTACAAAGAGAGAAAACTACAGAAAGAGGAATATTTATGGAGATAGAAGTTGAGGAGCATTGGGTTCCATCAACTCCCAACTCATGTCCTAATGTGCAAAAACATCATCTCCAACTTAAAAGCAGAAGAAATGAAAGACCTACTTTTGTGAGAAGTAAAATTCGAATTCTAATGCATCTTTAAAATAACTTGCTAATGAAAATATTCATGGAATTATAATTGGTAAGAATGCATTTCAAAGTTGTCATTCGAAACAGACCCTAATTAAGTTAATGAGAAAAGAAAGATTGTCTTATTTGTCTTAGTAGTTGTATCTCTGTTCTTAGTTGTATAAGGTACATTAATCCCATATCTTTTATCAACTCTTCAATTTGTTAACCTATGTGATCTTTTACATGAGACCATGATATTATGGGGCCCATAAACATGACTATTACGGAACACCTCTAGATCTGCTTGAGTTAAAACGTACTTTTGGGGGCCACTCAATTGCTTCCTAAATCAATCCGAATGCGCTCACATATGCGATTTGGGACTAGACGCATGTATATATGGACCCATATGTGCGTTTGGGAAATGATTCCAAACATGCCCTTAAAACTTAAAGCATCTTAAAGATTAAGGGAAGATCCTTTGGGTATGCTTGTGATCCTTCTTATAAAATCAAAGGTTTGTTAAAGGATTTTGCTTTCTGCTTGTGATTTTTTTTTTTGGTAAAATCAAAGGTTTGTGAAAGGATATTACTCGATTTGTTACTCTTCTGATAGAACTCAAAACTTATACTATGACACGTACACATGGTCAATGTATGTAAACACAAGCAAATAAATTTTTTTTTTTTTTTGGGAATGTAAAACAGAAGCAAATTGAGGTTAAAGGAAATTACAGTTTCTACTAGAGGAGTTCTGATAAACCATGGCGCAACCGCGTTACTTCTAATATTGTCTTTTGCCCATTCAGATGCTAGATTCCTAGTTAGTTGATTCATTGCTCCTGTAAAACAAGAAAACAGAAAGTAAAGAACCAACCCACCCTAATTAAGCTTTTGAAATACAAATTGGATCATTTATGCATGTATTATAGATGCAGTACCTTTGGAAGCTCCATAAACTGCAGATACACCTTTTACGTGCTCAAAGCTTGCAAAAGAGGATATGAATACAATACTTGCCGCTCCAGATGCTTTCAGATAGGGATGTGCAAGTTGGCTAAGATGGTAAGCTGATTCAAAATTTGTGGACATTATGGTTGAGAAATCCTCAGCTGTGTTCTCCACGGTTGGTTTTGCAAGAAGCCTCCCAGCATTGTTTATCTAAGTCCAAAAAATAAGGCAAAAGCAATTCATGAGTGTTAGTTTGGACGCCCCATGGTAACGATTTCAGTTTTTAATTAGTTTTTTAAATTGTGACAATGGACACTAGTTTTTATTTTCATTTCATAAAAATGAAAAGTGAAAATTAAAAATACTTTTATTTTTTTATTTTTTTATTTTGGATTTCGTATTTTAGCCAAATTTCATTTTCGTTTTCCAGAAAAGAAAAAATCCAAACGACTAGCAAACACCTTTTCGATTTCACAAAAAGCCAAAAATGAAAACAACAATTAAGAACTGCAATGTTTACTAAACATGTGCTCGGTATATAAAGAAAAGCACGTTCAAAAAGATGCAGCATTGCAGCCTGAGATTTTTTAATTTTCCCATATTCATGTCCTGAAATGATAGCATGTTCGATTATCTTTTGAATTTGTACATACCTTCATTAACAATTCATATTTATTTTAAAGCAATAAATCAATGTACCATTTTAAAAAATGTTAAAATCTGTAATTTTAAGCATCATTTTACAAAATGTTGTGCAATAGTTTGAACTCAATTATCATATTTGAGGATGCTTAAATAGGCCCTAAGACATTTACTTTGGAGAGTTTGTCATGTCAACAACCAAATTTAAAATGCATTTACCCTTAGATTATACATTAATTTGCAGTTTGGCTTCTCAATTTTTATTTGTAGCATTTGGTCCTTTTAACTTTTAGGCAAATTACAATGTCAATCTTGTGTGAGCCTTCGTACAAATACTTGTCACAAGGTGACATGATTTGGTGCAATGTAAAATGGGTTGCCATTACTTTTTGAAAGACAATAGATTGACATTGCAATTGGCCTAAAATCAAAGCAACCAAATTGCTAAGAAACCAAATATTAAATTAGTATATAGTTTAACAACACAAAATTCATTTCACTCTAACCATTATTTTTAAGCAATGCTTTGATAACTGAATCGTTTGTCGAACCATAAAAATGCTCGGATCAAGGGTCACTGGTTGATGGTTCAACCCTCGGGCAATCAAAATTAGACTGTAACGTTAATAATTCAATATAAAGAAATATGAATAAATAAAATAAAGGCAAAATTTTCTCTAGCTTTTCCGGTGCGACCGGTTTTTTTTATTTTTTTTATTTTTTAAATAGAGTGGTTTTAGAACTTTCGTTTTTCTGTTCAAAAACCAAACAACTTCTTCGACCGTTGACATTTTAACCAGTTGAAATGTCCGAGTTTTCAAACATTAGCCATAAGATTGTGGACATGGTACAGGATCACAAATATAAAAGGAGATGACAAAGATGGAAGGCAACCCATACTCATTAAAGTTCTTCTGGGATCAAACGATAAATGGCCCAATTGTTAATGTTTCAAGTTTTTAAAATTTGTAGAATCGAAAATTAGTCTCTATTTTTTTTTTTTTTTTTTTTTTTATAAAAATGAAAAGTAAAAATTACAACCATTTATTTATTTAATTTTTCTAGTTTTCAAGTCTAATTTTCGTTATCCTTTTAAAAAATGAAAAAAAGATAAGATTTAAAATAAAAGACAAACCATGTCAATGATGTTCCAAAATCGACATTGGAGCTTAAATCTGGGGTCATTGGGTGGGTTGCTCGAACAACCAAGATGGAGAAGGGTCAGTTGGAGATAAATTCCAATGCACTGGAAAATGGGTCTCTGACTTCATTTTTGGATTCTGATTTCCCTCCATTGGGGGTTAATTTAGGGGTAAATAATGTGTCAATGGCAAAGAGGGGGGGGGGGGGGGGTAGACGATCGATCTCACCATTGCTGGCCCCAAATCGGGTGATGAACTTTCAAAGTGTGTGGTTACAAATACGGACTCGTTATGTGGAGTTCTTTGATCCGAATTTGGTTGGTGTTAAGTCTAGGGTGGATTCGAAGCTCGATGATGTGGTTGACTTTACGAATGTTGAGCCATTAAAAAAAATTCCCATGGATGGTTTGTTGGCAGAGGATGATTTCCCTCCTTTGGGGTACAAAACTGTTGCTTTAGTCCCACAGATTAATTGTGTCAGTTCAAAGAAGGAAGTGTACAACTCTCATTCTCCTAGGAACTTGAAGAAACAAAATGATTCCTTGGTTGATGGAGGTTTGAAGAGGGTGGTTGAGTCTGATTCTAGGCCTATGGAGTATTCTTGCTCCGTGGAGAAGGAGAATAGGGGTGGGAAAAGTCTAATTGTTGGTAAAGATTCTTCGAGGGATGGAAGCTTGTGTAGTGGGAGCAAAGATGGACTATCTTCGGGGTCAATCCAAGTTTGGAACTTGGGTTGTTAGCTGAGATTTTAATGCAGAAATTCATGGAAAAGAAAAAGAAAAATAAGTGGAAGAATTCTTGTAGAAGACAGTAACATTAGGTGCACTTTGGAAGCTTTTGTGGTTAGTGCGGTTGTTAGGAAATTATATTTTCTAATAAGAGTGGGCAACATATTAATATCAATTATATTATAAGGCTATTAATTAAATAGGCTTAAATTATGTGGTCTAATTGTAGAAAGCCCATGGGCTTCTACTGGGTATGGGTTTAATGAGTGGATACCAAATACTGATCCTGTTAGGAATAATGGGAATCCTAACATATCAGTATATAAAAACATATAGGTTATGGTCCCCAATATGTCAAATCATATATACTACTTCCTCCTCCATCCCATCAAGAGAAGGAACCCATTACAGATCTAAGGAGATTTGACTGAGGAAGTCATAACTGATTATCATCGTTCTGCTAAGGTTTGCTAATTGCTACAATGGATACATGTATGTATTCTAATATATTGTACCCTTAATAATCTAACCTGATTTGATCTTAGAGCTGTGGTTCTACTACTCAAGGGTTCTACAATTTTATAAATTAAAGATCCTAACAAGTGGTATCAGAGCAAATTATCATGTTAATTATTAATGTTGTTGATGTGATGTTCATATTTATTACACACAGTTTCAACCGAATCACACAAATTTATGACCATCGTTTTTTTCGGCCCTGGTTGATTCGGTTGTAACATGCAGTATTGACCATAAACATCAAAACTTTGCATACGTACATGAGGTTCACAAAAATTGATTGGATGTAATGGTTGATGTAATTAACTTTTTTTTTTTGTTAATTTTGTTAAGTTGACTTTTGTGTACATGAATAAAAGGCACATGGTTACAAAAAAGAATTGGGCAATATACGATATATATATATATATATATGTGTGTGTGGATTAGTTAACTCATTTTTATGTGTAAAGGTTATATATGAACAGTGTAGGATTTTGAACCATGGACATAGTTTCGGCCCAAGTTTATGAACATTAAATATTAGAAAATTGTTAATTTGATGTGATGGCACTCAATTTAATGATAGGTTTCGGCTTTTCATATTAGGTTAATATCATATTGATTTTAATTCAAAATATGATATTAGGTTCTCCATAGCGCTTTAAAATTTTTGGATTCATTCGTGATGTGAATGATTTTTCATAGTATCATGAAATCTTGGTTGTTCATAACATGAATTAAGGTATTTTTTTTTGTTATGCTCTAGAATATTGGGTAATTCATAACATGAATTAAATTCTATAGTAGCTTAAAATTATGTCTCGTCCTGTTCAAAAACAAAAAAGGAGGAATTTATTTGGGGTCTATTTTAGACTCCAATACATATGTCTGATATTTTAAATATATAAATTGAAATAATATGTTGCCAAAGTAATCTATGTTGTGTAAATTTATTTATTTAAAAATATTAAGATGATATATCTGTCATTCATGCGATTAACAATTGGCCCAAAGGAAGATTCTTAATTGGCCGAATGATGGGTGGACATGTGGTGGTAAATATGTGATAATTATTAAGATATTATTATCCATGTAGGCAGTGAGTCGGCCCAAAGGAAGGCTACTGTTTGACAGGATTTATTGTCAGTATTTGATCACTACACTGGGACTACCACTTATAGTTGATATTTTGTCCAAAGACTAAATGTCAATGTTGTTCTAGGTATCCTGTGATGGGCCCACCATTAAGTAAATTATTTAATGTGTCATGCATGCATATATATATATAAAGTATTCATAATATGTTTATGTCATGACATGTTATTAATTGTTAGCATGTTATTTTGTTCTCTATTCAGTTTCTATTACAGCTACAAATGTTTCTGCTCAAATTAGTACTATCCCAATGCTGAATAGGGGAAACTTTAAGGTTTGGAAAGAGAACGTGGAAATCGTTCTTGGATGTATGGATTTTGACCTTGCGCTACGGACCGAACGACCCACTTCGACTACAGAAAACCCGAATGAGGTTAAAATTGAGAAGTGGGATCGCTCGAATCGCATGAGTCTGATGATTATGAAACGTTCCATTCTGGAAACGTTTCGGGGCTCAATCACTGAGAGCACAAATGCTAAGAAGTTCCTCTCTGAATTACAACTATATTTTGCTAAAAATGAAAAGTCGGAAACGAGTACCGTTTTGGCTACTCTGATTTCCATGAGGTATAAAGGAAAGGGGAACATAAGGGAGTACATTATGGAAATGTCTCATCTCAGTGGGAAACTCAAGGCACTAAAGTTAGAGATGTCTGAGGACATGCTCGTGCACTTGGTTCTCATATCTCTTCATGCACAATTCAGTCAATTTAAAGTGAGTTACAATATCCAAAAGGACAAATGAACTCTTAATGAGCTCATATCTCACTGTATGCAAGAAGAGAAAGAATTCAGCGAGACAAGACTGAAAGTGCTCACTTAGCATCAACCTCTCAGAATAATAAAAGGAAGAGAGCTAAGGATGCTGCAAATGTGACACCTCAGCATAAGAAACTAAAGAAGCAAAATGAGGAATTCCTTTGCTATTTCTGCAAGAAGAGAGGTCATATGAAGAGAGACTGTCCCAAATACGCTGCTTGGCGTGCAAAGAAGGGTAAGCGTCTCGCTTTAGTTTATTCTGAAGTTAATTTAGCTTCTATATCTAAAGATACTTGGTGGGTAGATTCTGGTGCTACTACTCACATAAGTATGTCTATGCAGGGTTGCCTGTGGAGCCGGCTGCCAACTGATGCTGAAAGATTCATCTTTGTGGGCGATGGCAAGAAAGTTACAGTAGAAGTAATAGGAAATTTTAGATTATTATTAAGGACTGGTGTTTATTTGGATTTGATTGAGACTTTTGTTGCACCGTCTTTTAGACGGAATTTAATTTCTATTTCTAATTTGGACAAATCTGGTTATGCTTGTTCTTTTAGAAATAATAAAGTTAGTCTATTTCAAGATTCAAAACTTATTGGTACCGGTTCTTTGATTGATAATCTGTATATGTTTGACACTGTTACGTCCTATAATGAAATTCTGCAAACTGATTCACGTGGTACAAAGCGAAAATTAAGTGAGAATTCTGCCACCTTATGGCACAAGCGATTAGGGCATATCTCTAAACAGAGAATTGAGAGACTTGTGCGTGACGGGATTCTTGACCCCTTAGATTTGCCAGACTTTCAAGTCTGCATTGAGTGCGCATTAAGGGAAAACAGACAAACATAAGGAAATTAGGTGCCAACAGGTGTACAGACGTCTTAGAACTCATTCACACTGATATATGTGGTCCATTCCCTACAGCCTCTTGGAATGGACAACAATATTTCATTACGTTCATAGACAACTACTAAAGATATGGGTACCTATATTTGATACATGAGAAGTCACAGTCCCTGGATGTTTTCGAGTCATTTAAAGTCGAAGTTGAACTTCAGCTTGGCAAGAAAATTAAGGCTGTCAAATCTGACTGTGGTGGTAAGTACTATGATAGATGTAACGGATCAGGTGAACAACATCCAGGACCATTTGCTAAACTCCTAGTGGAAAGCGGTATCGTCCCTCAATACACAATGCCAGGCAAACCTAGCATGAATGGTGTAGTTGAGAGACGAAACAGAACGCTCAAGGACATGGTAAGAAGTATGATTAGTCATTATTCTTTACCAAAATCACTCTGGGGAGAAGCTCTAAAGACTGCAGCATATATACTCAACAGGGTTCCAAGTAAAGTAGTAACCAAAACCCCTTATGGATTATGGACTAGAAAGAAGCCTAGCATTAGGCATTTACACATTTGGGGTTGTCCAGCTGAGGTACGGCCTTATAGGCCACATAAAAAAAAATTAGACTCTAGAACAGTCAGTTGCTACTTTGTTGGGTACGCGGAACGATCTCAGGGCCTTTAAGTTTTATGATCCCACTGCTAGGACATTTTTTGAAACGGGAAATGCAAGATTTCTTGAGGAAGTTGAGTTTGTGGGGGAGATAAGGTTAGAGACATTGACTTTGAAGAGGAATTAATTCCTCGTCATGTTGCTATTGACAATGTTCAGGTTCCTATTCCTGAAATTGTTTAAGATGCAAATCCAGATATTCGAGACAATGTACAGGAGCTCCCTGTGCAAAATGAACAAATTATACCTGAAGTGCAAACTCAACAACCTCAAGAGGAGATGCCATTAAGAAGATCCACTAGGGAAATGAGAAATACAATTTCGGATGATTATATTGTATTCTTCCAAGAACATGAGTTTGACATAGGGATAGTGGAAGATGATCAATCAACTTTCACCAAGTCAAACAAAGTTCCATCAATGGTCTCAAGCAGGCTTCCCGTCAATGGTATCACAAGTTCCATCAAGTAATCACCTCGTATGATTTTGAGACGAATATGGTTGATGACTGTGTATATCACAAGTTCAATGGGAGTATTGGGCAGATATTTGGGTAACCCACGAATGGATCATTGGAAAGCAGTCAAACGGGTTATGCGGTATTTACAGAGAACAAAGGACTACATGCTCACGTATAGGAGATCAGATCTTTTGGAGATCGCCGGGTATTCTGATTCCGATTTTGTTGGATGCCAAGATAGTAAGCAATCCACGTCAGGCTATGTTTATATGCTGGCTAGAGGAGCTATATCTTGGAAGAGTGCTAAGCATACACTCATAGCTTCTTCAACCATGGCTGCGGAGTTCATAGCCTGTTATGAGGCATCCAATCATGGGATATGGTTGCAAAACTTTGTCACTGGACTGCGTGTGGTAGATGGCATTTAAAGGCCATTAAAGATATACTGTGACCAGAAAAGTTTCTGGTTGTTAGAAGGAGTTCTGAGTTGTCAAATTTCGATAGAACATATAGGGACAAACTCCATGATTGCGGATTCGCTGACCAAGGGATTACCTCCTAAGGTCTTTAATGAGCACACTGCTCATATGGGTGTTAGGTTGTCTAACGATACTTTGTTTTAGTAGGAGTTAACTTTGTATGTTCTATTTTTGACATTTATGAGGGTTTTTTTTCTGCAGAATAAAGTTGATGGTTTATAGTTTATCTCTGAATCTAACTATTTTTTATATGCGGTTTTGCATTATTTCGGATTGATCTCACTAAAGATTAAATTAGGACCAGTTGGAAATAGGCATGCTTGAGATCACATTGCATGCAATTTCCATGCTACTCATCCATACTTGATCTATGTCATTGAATGTGTTGGTATGGTGACCATTGAAGGTCTAGTTACGATTATGTGTAACGAAAGCTGCCTTGATCTCATGTTAATATAGGAAATGGACCAGATTGAAACTAAAGTGAAGTCCAAAGATAAATAGCACAGGTGCGCGTCTAAGGAACATGTAATATAATTGTTTCAGGAATCATATGTAGCCCAAGTGGGAGATTGTTAGGAAATTATATTTCCTAATAAGAGTGGGCAACATATTAATATCAATTATATTATAAGGCTATTAATTAAATGGGCTTATATTATGTGGTCTAATTGTAGGAAGCCCATGGGCTTCTACTGGGTATGGATTTAATGAGTGGATACCAAATACTGATCCTGTTAGGAATAATGGGAACCCTAACATATCAGTATATAGAGACATATAGGTTATGGTCCCCAATATGTCAAATCATATATACTACTTCCTCCTCCATCCCATCAAGAGAAGGAACCCATTACAGATCTAAGGAGATTTGACTGAGGAAGACATAACTGATTATCATCGTTCTCCTAAGGTTTGCTAATTGCTATAATGGATACATGTATGTATTCTAATATATTGCACCCTTAATAATCTAACATGATTTGATCCTAGGGCTGTAATTCTACTAGTCTAGGGTTCTACAATTTTATAGTTTAAAGATCCTAACAGCGGTAATTCATGGTTGTCGGGAGAATTCATTGGATTTGGTCCAAGTGTGGATTTGTAGTGTTCTTTGTTGGGCAACTGTTTTCGGGTTGTTTCATGAAATGTTGGGTGTCATCATTTGTAGGGGTAGTTTGGGGGCAGTTTTTTGTTTGGATTTTTTAATGTGGCCATTTGTTGGGAGTTTAGTAATTCTAATAGTGGAGGATTTCCAATGTTGGGGCTGGATTGATGTTGTTTTGTTATGGGTGTATTTCCAATTTCCTTTTGGACACTTAATGAATAATATAAATCTTATTGTTGTTAAAAAAATAAATAAATAAAAGAAAAACTGAAACGATTACAAAATACATTATCTTTTTTTTTTTCTTTCTAGAAAAACAAAAACAAAAATAATTACCGAACACGTTCTCAATTTTTCTTTGTCATAGAAAATATATCTACTATAATATAAGAACGAATAAGCTAGCACATCAAAAAATATGAACTTCTTATTTTGCCCTTCACTACACCATAATTACACATATATCTATCTATACATCGTAAACATATATTGATTTGTGTGAGGGTAGATCTATCATTTTAGACTAATAATTACATTCAAATCAGCTTTTAAAATTTTATTTAATATAATAATGAGATTTCAATCAATAATCTTGTGTCTAATTACATTTGGGCCAACAATTTTTGGGATATTTATTATTCACTTAAAAAAATAAAAAAAAATGACTATTTTAGTGGCTATTTAGGAATTGGTCACTAATATTTACAATTTGGTCAACTTCTTCTCTCAAATGAGGTTTCAATCAACAATCTTGTGTCTAATTATATTTTGGTCAACAATTTTTGGGATATTTATTATTCACTTAAAAAAAGTCAAAAAATTTGGCTATTTTAGTGGCAATTTAAGAATTGGTCACTAATATTTACAATTTACTCAACTTCTTCTAATTTAGGATTCATATATTATAATATGTGTAATTGCATTTGGGTCAGCAAGTTTTAGGATATTTATTATTCACTTAAAAAAAAGTCAAAAAAGTGACTATTTTAGTGGCTATTTAGGAATTGATCACTAATATTCACATTTTGATCAACTTCTTCTCTAAAATTTAAGTTCTGTGATATTTATACTTCATTTAAAAAAATATCAAATAAAATGACTATTTTAGTGACTATTTATTAATTGGTCACTAATATTTACATTTTGGTCAACTTCTTCTGTCAAATTTAGGATTTATAGATTGTATTCAAATATGAATTAAGGTCTACAAACACATTCATATCCTTTTATAGGGGAAATACCCTACTTATATCATATATTTTTAATGGTGCTTTATTAGGTACCTTTACTACTCATTTACAAGATAGTCAGAATTAGTAACTTCTTCCGTAGGAAAAGTTTTAGATAAATTAGCTACATTTATAATTTTCTATTTACCCGTTTTAACATCTTATTATATACTTTTAACCATCACTTAACCACACGAAACGACACAATTAAATTTCTCGCACAACGTGCGGGGCTCCAATTATATATATATATATATAGATGCATAAAATTAAAAAAAAAAAATTTAAAAATTAAAAACCGGAAGGTTACCAAACGATTAAAGTAAGCAATACAATCAAAAGATAAAAAAGGAAATAAAATCGATTACTAGGATGTTCAGCCTCCCCTTAAAGACCAAGGAGACATTCTCCATTAGCTTCTCCCTCTGGACTCGGGAGGATACGTCACAGACTGAACCAGTGACCACAAAGCCTTTTGCTTCCCAATCCTCCAAGCACCCATTAAGCTCAGCTTCATTTCTACAACATGTGTGTACACTTGCCCCAAAACTAGCTAGCTCTTCCACAATAGCATACCTTTAAAAATAAAAATAAAAATAAAACACTATAACATAATATATATATATATATATAGATTATGCAAGATGATCAGTCACTGATAAATTAATAATGAGATGAATTATAAATACAAACCCAATTCCTTTAGTTCCACCGGTTACAAGAGCAGTCATTCCCTTGAGTGACCATCTACTGTCTCCAACACTGACCCCACCATGAGCCATATATCCTCTCTCTCTATTATACATATATCTTTACATAAACTACAGCCAGAATCAAAAGATTTTGATTATGAAGAAAATTAACCTTTTATAGGTCTTTTGTTAGTAACATGTAATTTGTCCATCAGTATCTAAAGTAGACCCATCAAACTATGAGACCATATAAATTGAAAATTACCTTCACCATCTTCAATCCATGTATACACACATACAGATCTACATATATGTATACGCATCTACTATGTAAACTTCAATACATTCATTAAATGAGAGGAATCAAAAAAAAAGAAAAAAAAAAAAAGAAAAAGATAAACAGTGAATCAATGAAAGTTGTATACGAAAAGTCAATTCAATTTTTACAAATCTGAAATCAGTGAAGTTCCAAAAAAAAAAAAAAAAAATTACTCCATCCGTCACTTTTTTTGAGTGCACTTTTGGGAAGTCAAATTTTTAAGGAGACAAAAATAATCTACACCTACTTTTCACAATTGTCCCTAATTATTACAACAACTTTCTTAGTCTTGTCTTGGTGTAGATTTCAAAGAAGGGTAGTTTTGAAAAGTAAGTAAAAATTATATACCAATTTAGGCAAGTAGACTCTAATTTTATAACATCCCAAAATAGAATATAAAACTCAAAAAAAGATACGAAGAGAGTAATGTGTAGAAGAAAATGCAATAAGAAGATAGAAGAAATTAAAACATGTTTATCATATATTGCATATGTTAGACTTGTACGCTCAGCATATAGCTGAGCAGTGGAGATGTACTCCATTGCAGGTAAGAAGAAAGACAAGAAGAAGCGTGATGAGTGAGGCCGTTAAAGAACGCCGGGGAAATCACTTGTATATGTTTTTGTTTAATTCCTAAAACTTAGATAAAGATTTGGGTTTTTGTAATATGTTGTAATAGAACCATGGATTAGTTTTGTAGTGTTGTAATCTTGTAAATTGAACGTTGTAATTATGTTTTATATGTTGAATTTCAGTTGGGGTTGTGTTAGTGTTGATTGAGGAGAAGCATGAGTTGTAATAGCACAACAGGGCTGCCCAGCAGGGGATCAGTCGACTGGACCCTGGATCAGTCGACTGGATCGCTGTATTGAATTGGTTACTGCTTTGTTTCATCTGAGATTCAGTCGACTGGGTTGAGAAAACAGTCGACTGGATGGAGCCCCAGACCTGGACATTCTGCTGGATTGGGCACCAGTCGACTGGACATTTTCAGTCGACTGATAATTTTAGGCACCAGTCGACTGGGTCCCCTACACAGTCGACTGGATGGGCTGTTTTATTTTTGAAATCTCTGTCTGAGATCACCAGTCGACCGGACCCTCGATTAGTCGACTGGACCTCTGTTTTCAAAAATGTTTTCTTTTGAAAGGATTCAAATGGCCAAAACTTTTTATAACTCCAATTTTTCAAGGGATTCGTCCACTCAGAGGGATATGTTCCTAAGTTTTAAAATACCCAGGGTTGTTTTAACAGTTCTTTCTGCTGTGTATCGTTATATTGATGTTGGATGAGCCTTGGTGGCGTGCCACGTGCCCTATTTCCACACGTAGTGGGATGGGTCGTGACATTTATTGGTATCAGAGCAATAGGTAACAAAACTCTGGGAATGTTCGACGATGAGTGGAGGGTTGAGTGATTTGTCACATGTTCTAAATTGCATCCATACATATTAGAGATGTTTGATGCATATGTATGTTGTTTTACATGCATGCTATTGTTATTGTTGTACATGTATAGTGTTTATGCATTGAGAACTACAGGATTGTAATCATGGATGACCGAGAGTTATCACCACATACTCGACGAATGAATGAAATGGCAGAGATGATGGGGAATATGGGGGAAATGATACGGAATATAGCGGAGCGACTGCCTACCACACCCCACATCGAAGTGGAACCAATAACTGTAGTGCATGCACCCGAAAATAGGGGTATGAGATCAATATCTGAACAGTTTGCTCGAAAGAAACCAATGGAATTTCATGGGACACCCGATCCAACGCTCGCAGAACATTGGATTATGGACATGGAGAGGATTTTCTGATCTATTCCGATGAACGACAGGGAGAAAATGGAAAATGCAAGTGCTGTGCTGAAGGGTGAAGCCCAGAACTGGTGGGTAAATGTTTTAGATCAAGGAGCACCAAGTACTTGGGAGGGGTTCAAGGCGGAATTCAATCGCCGGTTCTTTCCGCGAGCCGCCTATAATGCAAAGAAGAGAGAGTTTGATAACCTGAAGCAGGGAGATATGATTGTAACTGAATATACTTCCAAGTACAACGCCTTGTTGAGATTTGGAAAGGGTTCCGTACCAGAGGAGGAAGATAGGGCAAGGAAATTTAAAGAGGGCTTAAGGGAAAATATCCGTTTGAGGGTAGAGATTTACGAGCATTCGACCGTGGCAGCAGTACAATAAACGGCACTTGTGGCCGAGAGTGGAATGGAAAGGTCGAGGCAGAATCAGCACGATAAACGAGGCAATGAGAGTGGGGATAAGAATCAAGGCGGATCTTTCAAGAGACCGTTTCAAAGAGGCTCTGGTTCTAGTTTCAGTGATGGTAGAAGAACGCCAAGTAATATACCGTTGTGTTCACTTTGCAACCGACCACACTCAGGTCGATGTTTCATGACCAAACCCCATAACAGGAGCCAAGGCGGGGGTAGTACTAATTCAACACCTGATATGAGAGGTAAGTGTTATGACTGTGGAGTTTTTGGACATCAAGCCAAGGAATGCCCGAGGAAGTATCCCCAGCAAAGAGCTAGTTCTATGGCTTCCAGTGGGTCGATGCCTAGACAATCTAATGACGGGGGACAAAGGACTGAACAACGTCAAGGAAGAGCATATCAGATGAACCCAGGAGATATGACTGCTGGTATGGTGCTTGTATGTTCGCACTTAGCACGCATACTTGTCGACTCGGGATCTACGCATTCATTTGTATCGCATGCTTTTGTTGAACATTTGCCTATTAAATCGGCACCTTTAGGATATGAATTGTCTATTGCTGTGCCACTTAGTAAATCAATAATGACATCTACTGTATATAAGAACTGTGAGATCAAATTAGGCGAGAAGTTGATGTCCGTAGACCTTATACCGATTGTGGTAAACCATTTCGACGTAATTCTGGGAATGGATTGGTTAGCTTTTAACCAAGCCATAATAGACTGTGAACGGAAAGAGGTTAATTTTCGATCACCGGTGCATGGGAACTTTTGTTTCCAAGGGAGTGGGGTTATACCGCCGCCATATTTAATTTCAGCTATCCGAGTGGGAAGGTTATTGAAAAAGGGATGTCAAGGATTCCTATGTTCAGTGACCGATGTCTCAGCGACCGAATTAAAAGTAGAAGACATTCTAATAGTGCGAGAGTATCCAGATGTATTCCCCGATGATTTACCAGACGTCCTGATCGAGAGAGAAATTGAATTCACCATTGAAGTAAAGCCAGACTCAAGACCAGTATCCAAAGCACCATATAGAATGGCACCAGTAGAATTGAAGGAGCTGAAAATTCAACTACAAGAGCTACTTAACAAGGGTTTCATTTGACCAAGTGTATCGCCGTGGGGAGCTCCAGTGTTGTTTGTAAAGAAGAAAAACGGTTCAATGCGTATGTGTATTGATTACCAGGAACTGAAAAAGTTGACGATTAAGAACAAGTACCCGTTATCCAGAATTGATGACTTATTTGATCAACTTCGAGGGGCACAAGTGTTTTCGAAGATAGATTTGAGATCAGGTTACCATCAGTTGAAGGTGAAGGCCGAAGACGTTGAGAAAACTGCTTTCAGAACGCGTTATGGACACTATGAGTACTTAGTTATGCCGTTTAGGGTTACGAATGCACCAGCCGCGTTCATGGATCTTATGAATCGAGTATTCAAGGATTATTTGGATGACTTTGTGATAGTGTTCATCGATGACATTCTTATCTATTCACCGAGTGAGATAGAACATGAGAATCACTTGAGACTAATACTTCAGAGATTACGAGAGAAGCAACTGTTTGGTAAATTCAAGAAATAATTTTGGTTGTCTAGTATTACTTTTCTTGGTCACGTGATTGACAAGAATGGAGTATCAGTTGATCCTCACAAAGTAGAAGCTATATCTAACTGGCAGAGGCCGACATCCGTATCTGAAATTTGAAGTTTTTTGGGATTAGCGGGATACTACCGCCGTTTTATTGAACATTTCTCAAAGATTTCTTTACCTATGACAAGGTTGATGAGGAAAGGAATTACATTTGAATGGAGTCAGGAATGTGAAGACAGTTTTCAAGAATTGAAAGCACGACTAACGAGAACACCTATTATGACAATACCATCCGGAACCGAAGGATTTGTAATCTATAGTGATGCTTCGCATAAAGGGTTGGGATGTGTGCTTATGTAAGGTGGTAAAGTAATTGCATATGCTTCTAGGCAGTTAAAGACACATGAGGTTAACTATCCGACCCATGATCTTGAGTTAGCCGCAGTAATTCATGCTTTGAAAATTTGGAGACACTATCTGTATGGAGAAAAATGTGAGATTTTCACCGACCACAAGAGTTTGAAGTACATTTTTACTCAGCGGGACTTGAATATGAGACAACGAAGATGGTTGGAGTTGATGAAGGATTACGATCTTTCGATTGAGTACTATCCGGGAAAGGCTAATGTAGTAGCCGATTCATTAAGCCTGAAGACGCCGAGGAACTTAACTGAAGAGCTAACTAGTCAGAAGGAATTGATTAGAGACTTGGAACGTTTAGAGTTAGATGTAATTCCAGAGTCTATTAGTGGTGTAATGATGGCAATCATAGCTTACCCAGATATTATAGATGAGATCAAGAAAGAACAATTTCATGATGTCTATTTGTGCAAAATGAGAGACGAGATACCTTTGGGAAAACGACCGAGATTTATCTTGCAACAAGGGGCGTTGATGCTTGGGAACCGATTATGTGTACCGAATGTGAAAATTTTGAAAGAACGACTTTTAAAGGAAGCACATAGTACTAGATATTCAGTGCACTCGGGAAGTAATAAGATGTACAGAACCTTGAGAGAAAACTTCTGGTGGAAGGGTATGAAGCGTGAAGTCGCTAAATTTGTATCTGAATGTTCGGCATGTCAACAGGTCAAAGCAGAGAGACAAGTACCTGCGGGGTTACTACAGCCATTGCCAGTGTCGGAATGGAAGTGGGAAGAGATCACGATGGACTTTGTTTCTGGATTTCCGCGATCGCGTAACAAGAATGACAAGATTTGGGTTATAGTCGACCGATTAACCAAGTCAGCTCATTTTCTACCAATTAAGACTACTAAGGCGTCCAAATTAGCAGAATTGTATGTGAAAGAGATTGTAAGGCTACATGGAGTCCCAACTGTGATTGTGTCAGATCGCGATAGTAGTTTTACGTCAAGGTTTTGGGGAAGTTTACAAAAGGCTATGGGTATGAAGTTAAGTTTCAGTACTGCTTTTCATCCTCAGATCGATGGACAGTCGGAGCTTATGATTCAGACATTAGAGGATATGTTACGATTGTGTGTATTGGATTTTGGGAATGATTGGGAGCACCACTTGCCGTTAATTGAATTTGCATACAACAACGGATTTCAGTCAAGTATTGGTATGGCACCATATGAAGATTTGTATGGGCGTAAATGTCGATTGCCGATTTGTTGGACTGAGGTTGAAAAAAGGAAGTTGTTAGGACCTGAGTTAATACATGTGACTACTGAGAAGGTGAAGTTAATCCAAGAGCGACTCAAGGTAGCTCAGAGCCGATACAAGAGCTATGCGGACTCTAAACGACGACCGATGAATTTTGAAGTTGGAGATTTTGTTTACTTACGAGTATCGCCTTCGAAAGGCATTGTCCGATTTGGAAAGAGGGGAAAGCTCAATCCAAGATTCATAGGACCTTTTGAGATTCTAGAAAGAGTAGGGCCGGTGGCTTATCGATTGGCCTTGTCATCAGAGTTGGAACATGTGCATAACGTATTTCACGTATCGATGTTGAGACGGTGTATGACTGATACGAGTAAGATCATTGTACCTGAACCGCTGCAAATTCAGGGAGACTTGACTTATGTGGAACAACCGGTAGAGATTCTAGATCGAAGGGAACAAGTCTTAAGAACTAAGACGATTCCAATGGTGAAAGTATTGTGGTGTAGTCACACGGTGGAAGAAGCTACATGGGAAAGTGAGGAAGACATGAGGAATGAGTATTCGTACTTATTCGACGCATGAGGTAAAGTTTGGGGAGAAACTTTCTTTTTGGAGGGGAGAGTTGTCACACCCGTTCCAAGAATTTATAATTTTCACTCGTAAAGTTATAAAATGGACATGTGCGAAGTTTTATGGGTTAATTAGAAGTTTAAGAAACTCACGGGGAAGTAAACGTAATTCCCGAGAAGTTTTTCTATATATAGAAGTGGATGAGATTTCATTCTCATCCAAACTTTTAAAAATATCTAAAGAGAGGAGAGAGAAAAAGGGATTGGTTTCTCCGGACTTTGCGACGCCGATCGACTACCGTCCGTCCGTCAAATTTTCTCCAGATTCAAGATTTGAACTCGTGGAGGTAAGACCTACGTTTTGATACTACTTAGGCCGTGTTTGGCCAATTTTTGTAAAAATCTTAATTCTAGACTTTTGGAAAAAACAGGTATAAACTTGTAGGAATTTTCTCAAATTCGAAATCCGACGATTATCTAGCCTCCTAGTCGATCCTTCAAAGTTTGGGGGAAATCGCACGAGGTATGAAGTTCTAACTCTTGAAATATAGAGAAATACATGTTTTATATTTCGACGACGAAATTGAGATCCGGGCAATATCCATGTGTTAATTGTAGGCCCGTTAATTATGCACGCGCTTATTTGTGAAAAGCATGTCTAAATTTACGCGAACACGTTGAGTTGTCTATGTGGGTCAAAGGGGAGTCTTATACAAATTCATGGCGGAGTAAGCTTCTCGATGTTTGAGAATTTGAGTAGCGACGGCTACTGTGCATGGTTGAAGGCTTGGACTTGCCATGGCACTTATGGGATGTAATGGTTGTAGGCTTGGACTAGCCATTGACATCGCGGTTTAAGGGTTGGACTTGCCGCTACCGGATGAATGCGTATTTTTCTCCCTAGAGACTATTGATATGATTTAAGAGATTAAAACATGTTTATCATATATTGCATATGTTAGACTTGTACGCTCAGCATATAGCTGAGCAGTGGAGATGTACTCCATTGCAGGTAAGAAAAAAGACAAGAAGAAGCGTGATGAGTGAGGCCGTTAAAGAATGCAGGGGAAATCACTTGTATATGTTTTTGTTTAATTCCTAAAACTTAGATAAGGATTTCGGTTTTTGTAATATGTTGTAATAGAACCATAGATTAGTTTTGTAGTGTTGTAATCTTGTAAATTGAACGTTGTAATTATGTTTTATATGTTGAATTTCAGTTGGGGTTGTGTTAGTGTTGATTGAGGAGAAGCATGAGTTGTAATAGCACAACAGGGCTGCCCAGTAGGGGATCAGTCGACTGGACCCTGGATCAGCCGACTGGATCGCTGTATTGAATTGGTTACTGCTTTGTTTCGTCTGAGATTCAGTCGACTGGGTTGAGAAAACAGTCGACTGGATGGAGCCCCAGACCTGGACATTCTGCTGGATTAGGCACCAGTCGACTGGACATTTTCAGTCGACTGATAATTTTAGGCACCAGTCGACTGGGTCCCCTACACAGTCGACTGAATGGGCTGTTTTATTTTTGAAACCTCTGTCTAAGATCACCAGTCGACCGGACCCTCGATCAGTCGACTGGACCTCTGTTTTCAAAAATGTTTTCTTTTGAAAGGATTCAAATGGCCAAAACTTTTTATAACTCCAATTTTTCAAGGGATTCGTCCACTCAGAGGGATATGTTCCTAAGTTTTAAAATACCCAGGGTTGTTTTAACAGTTCTTTCCTCTGCGTATCGTTATATTGATGTTGGATGAGCCTTGGTGGCGTGCCACGTGCCCTATTTCCACACGTAGTGGGATGGGTCGTGACATATAAATAGGAGGTGGTTCTTCATATTCTCTCCCAAGCTCCCAAGGGATACCTCACAAGAGGAGACCTATGGAAGAGCTTCAAGTTTTTAATTTTTTTTCTTTTTAATTCTTTTTCTTTATATATATATATATAATATATATATATATATAAAAGAAAGAAAGAAAGAAAGGAAAGAAAGAAGAAGATTAAAATAATGATAAAGTAGAAAGTTGTGTATTTAAGAGTTCCAAAGTAGAAAGTTGTGTATTTTATAAAGTGACTAATAATGATAAAGTCTTAATGACACTTTATGTTGACGATTTACTTATATTTGGTTCAAATATGAGTTGCATAAATGAAACTAAGAGGTTTCTAGCTCAAACGTTTGATATGAAAGACTTGGGACTCGTGGACGTGATTTTGGGTATTAAAGTAATAAAGAAGGATGGAGCTTTCATTTTAACGCAATCACACTTTATAGAGAAAGTGTTGAAGAAGTTTAATCATTTTGATTGTAAACCTAGTAAGATACCTATCAATCCTAATAATAAGTTAGTACCTAATAAAGGAGAATCTATCAATCAAGAAGAATATGCTAAGGTTATTGGTAGCTTAATATATGGTATGAACAACACTAGACCTGATATTGCGTGTGCTATCGGAATACTTAGTAGATTCACTAGTAATCCTAGTTCTGAACACTGGAAAGAACTTAGTAGAGTTTTGAGATATTTAAAACACACTATAACTTATGGATTACATTATCCTTGCTCAAATTCTGTTTTAGAATGCTACAGTGATGCTAATTGGGCTTTGGATAGAACAAACTCTAAATCAACTAGTGGTTGGCTATTTACTTTAGGAGGTGCTATTGTTTCTTGGTCATCCAAGAAACAATCTTGTGTTGCTTTATCATCCATGGAATCTGAGTATATTGCTATGTCTTTAGCTAGTAAAGATATTGTATGGATGAAAAATTTTATGAAATGCATTCCTTTTATTGATATACCTAAAGCGCCTATAACTTTGTATTGTGATAATCAAGCTGCGATCTATAATACTAAAAATATGAGAATATCTAGTAATAGCAAATACATCGCTATGAGATATAATCACATTAGGCGACTTGTGAAGAAAGGTAAAGTTGCTCTTGAGTATTTACCTACGGATCAAATGCGTGCAGATCCTTTAACAAAACCATTAAGTGGTGAGAAGATTGAAAAAACCATGAGGGATATGGGACTATTACCGATTAATTAGAGATAACCTTGACTGTAGCCTACTTTAACAAGATGATGTCAGAATCTCTGAAAATCACTTGATTAAAGTTCAAAGGAGTTTAGTCAAGCATTATCCAAGAAATGTTAACGCGAGGTTACATCTCCGGTGCATTACTTATGTCGGGAATAGTGGGGGTAAAGCTATTCTTTGCGAAAGTCTCATATCTGGTTAGTACACTGAATATTTCACAACAAGAAGGTTGAATTTTATTCTTAACAGAACTCATAGCTTATGTGGGGCGATAGAGCGGTTGTGAAAAGCCCTTGATGAGTCTGCCTTTGCAAGTATGAAAGTAAGGGCCGCTTTCTATGGGTTCACGGTCAAACCCTGGTGTACTTGCTAAGAAGGATCAGCGCAAGGCCTATAATGCGCTGGCTCTAGAGAACCATGAATACAAGGTGTAATGCGAACATTGTTTCAATTGCTTTAAAGGCACAAAGATCAAGACACAGTTCTATTTGGCATTTAAAGCTCATTCTTTCATGTTCAATCCTAGGTTCATGGCTCGTCCACCTGTGGATATCCATTATACCTTACCCGACTTTTGTGTTTTTTTTTTTATTTATTTGATTTTGTTTGATTTATTTTTATTTATTGTTAGTAAATAGTGGGGGATTGTTATATATATGTATTATATACATAATAGTATTTACTAATAATAGTTTATAATAGGAATCTTTACTATATCATATAGTAGTGTACTATATAGTAGTGTACTTCTTATTTTTGGAGGGAAAACCAAATTTTCATTTTCCCACCAAATATTTGGTTGAAAGGAAATTTAAATTTGGTATGTTGTCCCACATAGGAAACTTGGAGTAATCTTGTGGGAGAGCCTCTCCTATAAATAGGAGGTGGTTCTTCATATTCTCTCCCAAGCTCCCAAGGGATACCTCACAAGAGGAGACCCATGGAAGAGCTTCAAGTTTTTAATTTTTTTTTCTTTTTAATTCTTTTTCTTTATATATATATATAATATATATATATATATATATATCTATATAAAAGAAAGAAAGAAAGGAAAAAAAGAAGAAGAAGATTAAAATAAATAGTTATAAATAACTGTCGGTTTTAATACAGTTTAAATTTTAAAAATAACGGTCAGTGACCGTAGTGACTATTTGGCGACGGAAGTCTCCAACGGTCAAATACAGAAAGGTCACGACTCTTCTGGAGAATAAGTGCGATCCTTCTTCGTGGCTTCTGGTGTCTATATTTATGGGCATCAGTACGCATTCAAAAGTTACTACTTTTCTTTCTATTCTGCTTTCTTCTTCTTTCTATACATTTTCTGGTTTTATGTTGGGTGAAATTTGGTGGTTCCAAGACTGCTAAACAGTGCAATTTAGACAGTCTTACGTTAGGCTTTGTATCCTTGAGATAGATTTCCAAGAGTCCATTTGCACCATAGTGGGGAAATTACTATCTTAAAGAAAGCTTCCTGGAAGTGCCCTGCCTAACGAATTTGTTTTTAAATTGTTTCTGTTTTCTTTTCTTATAAATCAGTCTTGTCATTTTTCTTCAAATTTGTTATTTTCACCATTAGTGTTACAACACTGGGGTCATCGGGTGGGTTGCTCGAACAACGAAGATGGAGAAGGGTCGGTTGGAGATAAATTCCAATGCACTGGAAAATGGGTCTCGGACTCCATTTTTGGATTCTAATTTCCCTCCATTAGGGGTTAATTTAGGGGTAAATAATGTGTCAATGGCAAAAGGGGGGGGGGGGAGGGGAGGCGATCGATCTCACCATTGCTGGCCCCAAATCGGGTGATGAACTTTCAAAGTGTGTGGTTACAAATACGGACTCGTTATGTGGAGTTCTTTGATCCGAATTTGGTTGGTGTTAAGTCTAGGGTGGATTCGAAGCTCGATGATGTGGTTGATTTTACGAATGTTAAGCCATTAAAAAAAATTCCCATGGATGGTTTGTTGGCAGAGGATGATTTCCCTTCTTTGGGGTACAAAACTGTTGCTTTAGTCCCACAAATTAATTGTGTCAGTTCAAAGAAGGAAGTGTGCAACTCTCATTCTCCTAGGAACTTGAAAAAACAAAATGATTCCTTGGTTGATGGAGGTTTGAAGAGGGTGGTTGAGTCTGATTCTAGGCCTATGGAGTATTCTTGCTCCGTGGAGAAGGTGAATAGGGGTGGGAAAAGTCTGATTGTTGGTAAAGATTCTTCGAGGGATGGAAGCTTGTGTAGTGAGAGCAAAGATGGACTATCTTCGGGGGTCAATCCAAGTTTGGAACTTGGGTTGTTAGCTCAGATTTTAATGCAGAAATTCATGAAAAAGAAAAAGAAAAATAAGTGGAAGAATTCTTGTAGAAGCCAGTAACATTAGGTGCAGTTTGGAAGCTTTTGTGGTTGGTGCGGTAATTCATGGTTGTCGGGAGAATTCATTGGATTTGGTCCAGGTGTGGATTTGTAGTGTTCTTTGTTGGGCAGCTGTTTTCGGGTTGTTTCATGAAATGTTGGGTGTCATCATTTGTAGGGGTAGTTTGGGGGCCGTTTTTTGTTTGGGTTTTTTAATGTGGCCATTTGTTGGGAGTTTAGTAATTCTAATAGTGGAGGATTTCCAATGTTGGGGCTGGATTGATGTTGTTTTGTTTTGTTATGGGTGTATTTCCAATTTCCTTTTGGGCACTTCATGAATAATATAAATCTTATTGTTGTTCAAAAAAATAAATAAATAAAAGAAAAACTGAAACGATTACAAAAAACATTATCTTTTTTTTTCTTTTTTTTTTTCTTTCTAGAAAAACAAAAACAAAAACAAAAATAATTACCTTCTCAATTTTTCTTTATCATGGAAAATATATCTACTATAATATAAGAACGAATAAGATAGCACATCAAAAAATATGAACTTTCTATTTTGCCCTTCACTACACCATAATTACACATACATCTATCTACACATCGTAAGGATATATTGATTTGTGTGAGGGTAGATCTATCATTTTAGACTAATAGTAACATTCAAATCAGCTTTTGAAATTTTATTTCATATAATAATGAGGTTTCAATCAATAATCTTGTGTCTAATTACATTTGGGTCAACAATTTTTGGGATATTTATTATTCACTTTAAAAAAAAGTTAAAAAAAGTGACTATTTTAGTGGTTATTTAGGAATTGGTCACTAATATTTACAATTTGGTCAACTTCTTCTCTCAAATGAGGTTTCAATCAACAATCTTGTGTCTAATTACATTTGGGTCAACAATTTTTGGGATATTTATTATTTACTTCAAAAAAAAGTAAAAAAAATTGGCTATTTTAGTGGCAATTTAGGAATTGGTCACTAATATTTACAAGGATTTATTGCAAAAACACCCCCTCAACTATGACCCGTTTTTTAGTATACCCCTTGATTTAAAAAAGTAAACAACTTCACCCCCTCAACTATCAATTTTTTTTTAGTCTCAAACGCCATTAACGGAAGTAATGAAATGACGCATATACCCTTAGTCTGAATTGCAAAAACACCCCCTCAACTATGACCCATTTTCGAGTACACCCCTGATCTAAAAAAAGTGAATAACTTCACCTCATTCCCCTCTCTCTCTCTGCAACTTCTCTCTCTAAATTATAAGATCCCAATTTAAAAAAAAAAAACTATGTGTAATATGTTGGTCCAAAAAATCAACCCCTCAATTTAGAAAAAATAACTACATATAAAACATTGGTCCAACTGTAATCCAACACACCCTAAACATTTGTCCCAACTCATTTACATCTCATCTCTTAGTTTAGTCTACACAAATTGTTTTACCATCATGCCAAACTTTACAAATTTCAATCAACTATCAACCCTTATTACTGTTAGGCTTTATTTGGTTCATGGATTTAGTGAGGGAGAGAAAAGAAGAAATGAAATCGAAAAAGAAAATTAGTTCTCAGGTATTTTCCCTTCTATTTCATCCATGATTAATAATATCGAAAACTAATAATATTTAAAATATGAGTAAAGCTGTGCTTATCAAATTTTGTATCCTATGTGGTTCTCAAACACGTGGTAGTAGACCCACCTGATTTTGATTGGAGGATGCTGAAGTCGTTCCACCGTTATTGAAGTTGGTCTTGCCGTCATATGTATTTGGAAACCATTTGAGATACAAAATTTGGGAAGCATAGCATTACTCTTTCCTTGTAATTAAGCCAATGTATTACATATAATAAGATTTGTTTGGGTCTATTTGTAATTAAGCCAATATATTATATATAATAAGCTTCTTTTTTTTTTTTTTTTTCAAATTTTGGGAGAATGAAGTATAATTGGACCAACATCTTACATATAAAATCATTTTCTTTTACTTTTTGGAGGGCTATATAACAAGTTTACTTATTTTGGGGGGGGGGGGGGGCAAAGCTTAATAAAATTTAAAAATTTCCTAAAATACATATGTAAAAGTGTAATTTTTCAAAAGCCAAGAGTCCCCCCCCCCCCCCCCCCCCCCCCCCCTACATCCGCCACTAGTCGTGGTGGTGTGGGGCAAGGGAATGAGAGTGAGAGAGAGAGGGAGAGGGAGAGGGAGAGGGGAGAGTGAGAAATCAGGGTAGACTGTAAAGAGAGATCAAACTAATTTTGGACACAAAGGGTAAAAGTGTCCATTTTTGCTCTCACGTGATGAGCACATGACCATTTTCATTTGCAAACAAACGGAGGGGGTCAACTTGTCGAATAAAACAAACGGAGGGGGTCAATTTGTCGGAAAAAAAAGTTCAGGGGAGCGAGTTGAAAACGGGTCATAGTTGAGGGGGTGTTTTTAAAATTAACCCTATTTACAATTTACTCAACTTCTTCTAATTTAGGATTCATATATTATAATATGTGTAATTGCATTTGGGTCAGCAAGTTTTAGGATATTTATTATTCTTTTAAAAAAAGTCAAAAAAGTGACTATTTTAGTGGCTATTTAGGAATTGGTCACTAATATTCACATTTTGATCAACTTCTTCTCTAAAATTTAAGTTCTGTGATATTTATACTTCATTTCAAAAAATATCAAATAAAATGGCTATTTTAGTGAATATTTATTAATTGGTCACTAATATTTACATTTTGGTCAACTTCTTCTGTCAAATTTAGGATTTATAGATTGTATTCAAATATGAATTAAGGTCTACAAACACATTCATGTCCTTTTTTAGAGGAAATACCCTACTTATATCATATATTTTTAATGGTGCTTTATTAGGTACCTTTACTACTCATTTACAAGATAGTCAGAATTATTAACTTCTTTCGTAGGAAAAGTTTTAGATAAAATAGCTACATTTATAATTTCCTATTTACCCGTTTTAACATCTTATTATATACTTTTAACCATCACTTAACCACACGAAACGACACGATTAAATTTCCCGCACGTGCGGGGCTCCAATTATATATATATATATATAGATGCATAAAATTAAAAAAAAAAATTTAAAAAATTAAAAACCGGAAGGTTACCAAACGATTAAAGTAAGCAATACAATCAAAAGATAAAAAAGGAAATAAAATCGATTACTAGGATGTTCAGCCTCCCCTTAAAGACCAAGGAGACATTCTCCATTAGCTTCTCCCTCTGGACTCGGGAGGATACGTCACAGACTGAACCAGTGACCACAAAGCCTTTTGCTTCCCAATCCTCCAAGCACCCATTAAGCTCAGCTTCATTTCTACAACATGTGTGTACACTTGCCCCAAAACTAGCTAGCTCTTCCACAATAGCATACCTTTAAAAATAAAAATAAAAATAAAACACTATAACATAATATATATATATATATATATAGATTATGCAAGATGATCAGTCACTGATAAATTAATAATGAGATGAATTATAAATACAAACCCAATTCCTTTAGTTCCACCGGTTACAAGAGCAGTCATTCCCTTGAGTGACCATCTACTGTCTCCAACACTGACCCCACCATGAGCCATATATCCTCTCTCTCTATTATACATATATCTTTACATAAACTACAGCCAGAATCAAAAGATTTTGATTATGAAGAAAATTAACCTTTTATAGGTCTTTTGTTAGTAACATGTAATTTGTCCATCAGTATCTAAAGTAGACCCATCAAACTATGAGACCATATAAATTGAAAATTACCTTCACCATCTTCAATCCATGTATACACACATACAGATCTACATATATGTATATGCATCTACTATGTAAACTTCAATACATTCATTAAATGAGAGGAATTCACAAAAAAAAAAGAAAAAAAAAAAAAGAAAAAGATAAACAGTGAATCAATGAAAGTTGTATACGAAAAGTCAATTCAATTTTTACAAATCTGAAATCAGTGAAGTTCCAAAAAAAAATAAAAAAATTACTCCATCCGTCACTTTTTTTGAGTGCACTTTTGGGAAGTCAAATTTTTAAGGAGACAAAAATAATCTACACCTACTTTTCACAATTGTCCCTAATTATTACAACAACTTTCTTAGTCTTGTCTTGGTGTAGATTTCAAAGAAGGGTAGTTTTGAAAAGTAAGTAAAAATTATATACCAATTTAGGCAAGTAGACTCTAATTTTATAACATCCCAAAATAAAATATAAAACTCAAAAAAAGATATGAAGGAAGTAATGTGTAGAAGAAAATGCAATAAGAAGATAGAAGAAATTAAAACATGTTTATCATATATTGCATATGTTAGACTTGTACGCTCAGCATATAGCTGAGCAGTGGAGATGTACTCCATTGCAGGTAAGAAGAAAGACAAGAAGAAGCGTGATGAGTGAGGCCGTTAAAGAACGCCGGGGAAATCACTTGTATATGTTTTTGTTTAATTCCTAAAACTTAGATAAGGATTTAGGTTTTTGTAATATGTTGTAATAGAACCATGGATTAGTTTTGTAGTGTTGTAATCTTGTAAATTGAACGTTGTAATTATGTTTTATATGTTGAATTTCAGTTGGGGTTGTGTTAGTGTTGATTGAGGAGAAGCATGAGTTGTAATAGCACAACAGGGCTGCCCAGTAGGGGATCAGTCGACTGGACCCTGGATCAGTCGACTGGATCGCTGTATTGAATTGGTTACTGCTTTGTTTCATCTGAGATTCAGTCGACTGGGTTGAGAAAACAGTCGACTGGATGGAGCCCCAGACCTGGACATTCTGCTGGATTGGGCACCAGTCGACTGGACATTTTCAGTCGACTGATAATTTTAGGCACCAGTCGACTGGGTCCCCTACACAGTCGACTGGATGGGCTGTTTTATTTTTGAAATCTCTGTCTGAGATCACCAGTCGACCGGACCCTCGATTAGTCGACTGGACCTCTGTTTTCAAAAATGTTTTCTTTTGAAAGGATTCAAATGGCCAAAACTTTTTATAACTCCAATTTTTCAAGGGATTCGTCCACTCAGAGGGATATGTTCCTAAGTTTTAAAATACCCAGGGTTGTTTTAACAGTTCTTTCTGCTGTGTATCGTTATATTGATGTTGGATGAGCCTTGGTGGCGTGCCACGTGCCCTATTTCCACACGTAGTGGGATGGGTCGTGACATTTATTGGTATCAGAGCAATAGGTAACAAAACTCTGGGAATTTTCGACGATGAGTGGAGGGTTGAGTGATTTGTCACATGTTCTAAATTGCATCCATACATATTAGAGATGTTTGATGCATATGTATGTTGTTTTACATGCATGCTATTGTTATTGTTGTACATGTATAGTGTTTATGCATTGAGAACTCCAGGATTGTAATCATGGATGACCGAGAGTTATCACCACATACCCGACGAATGAATGAAATGGCAGACATGATGGGGAATATGGGGGAAATGATACGGAATATAGCGGAGCGACTGCCTCCCACACCCCACATCGAAGTGGAACCAATAACTGTAGTGCATGCACCCGAAAATAGGGGTATGAGATCAATATCTGAACAGTTTGCTCGAAAGAAACCAATGGAATTTCATGGGACACCCGATCCAACGCTCGCAGAACATTGGATTATGGACATGGAGAGGATTTTCTGATCTATTCCGATGAACGACAGGGAGAAAATGGAAAATGCAAGTGATGTGCTGAAGGGTGAAGCCCAGAACTGGTGGGTAAATGTTTTAGATCAAGGAGCACCAAGTACTTGGGAGGGGTTCAAGGCGGAATTCAATCGCCGGTTCTTTCCGCGAGCCGCCTATAATGCAAAGAAGAGAGAGTTTGATAACCTGAAGCAGGGAGATATGATTGTAACTGAATATACTTCCAAGTACAACGCCTTGTTGAGATTTGGAAAGGGTTCCGTACCAGAGGAGGAAGATAGGGCAAGGAAATTTAAAGAGGGCTTAAGGGAAAATATCCGTTTGAGGGTAGAGATTTACGAGCATTCGACCGTGGCAGCAGTACAATAAACGGCACTTGTGGCCGAGAGTGGAATGGAAAGGTCGAGGCAGAATCAGCACGATAAACGAGGCAATGAGAGTGGGGATAAGAATCAAGGCGGATCTTTCAAGAGACCGTTTCAAAGAGGCTCTGGTTCTAGTTTCAGTGATGGTAGAAGAACGCCAAGTAATATACCGTTGTGTTCACTTTGCAACCGACCACACTCAGGTCGATGTTTCATGACCAAACCCCATAACAGGAGCCAAGGCGGGGGTAGTACTAATTCAACACCTGATATGAGAGGTAAGTGTTATGACTGTGGAGTTTTTGGACATCAAGCCAAGGAATGCCCGAGGAAGTATCCCCAGCAAGGAGCTAGTTCTATGGCTTCCAGTGGGTCGAAGCCTAGACAATCTAATGACGGGGGACAAAGGACTGAACAACGTCAAGGAAGAGCATATCAGATGAACCCAGGAGATATGACTGCTGGTATGGTGCTTGTATGTTCGCACTTAGCACGCATACTTGTCGACTCGGGATCTACGCATTCATTTGTATCGCATGCTTTTGTTGAACATTTGCCTATTAAATCGGCACCTTTAGGATATGAATTGTCTATTGCTGTGCCACTTAGTAAATCAATAATGACATCTACTGTATATAAGAACTGTGAGATCAAATTAGGCGAGAAGTTGATGTCCGTAGACCTTATACCGATTGTGGTAAACCATTTCGACGTAATTCTGGGAATGGATTGGTTAGCTTTTAACCAAGCCATAATAGACTGTGAACGGAAAGAGGTTAATTTTCGATCACCGGTGCATGGGAACTTTTGTTTCCAAGGGAGTGGGGTTATACCGCCGCCATATTTAATTTCAGCTATCCGAGTGGGAAGGTTATTGAAAAAGGGATGTCAAGGATTCCTATGTTCAGTGACCGATGTCTCAGCGACCGAATTAAAAGTAGAAGACATTCTAATAGTGCGAGAGTATCCAGATGTATTCCCCGATGATTTACCAGACGTCCTGATCGAGACAGAAATTGAATTCACCATTGAAGTAAAGCCAGACTCAAGACCAGTATCCAAAGCACCATATAGAATGGCACCAGTAGAATTGAAGGAGCTGAAAATTCAACTACAAGAGCTACTTAACAAGGGTTTCATTTGACCAAGTGTATCGCCGTGGGGAGCTCCAGTGTTGTTTGTAAAGAAGAAAAACGGTTCAATGCGTATGTGTATTGATTACCAGGAACTGAAAAAGTTGACGATTAAGAACAAGTACCCGTTATCCAGAATTGATGACTTATTTGATCAACTTCGAGGGGCACAAGTGTTTTCGAAGATAGATTTGAGATCAGGTTACCATCAGTTGAAGGTGAAGGCCGAAGACGTTGAGAAAACTGCTTTCAGAACGCGTTATGGACACTATGAGTTCTTAGTTATGCCGTTTAGGGTTACGAATGCACCAGCCGCGTTCATGGATCTTATGAATCGAGTATTCAAGGATTATTTGGATGACTTTGTGATAGTGTTCATCGATGACATTCTTATCTATTCACCGAGTGAGATAGAACATGAGAATCACTTGAGACTAATACTTCAGAGATTACGAGAGAAGCAACTGTTTGGTAAATTCAAGAAATAATTTTGGTTGTCTAGTATTACTTTTCTTGGTCACGTGATTGACAAGAATGGAGTATCAGTTGATCCTCACAAAGTAGAAGCTATATCTAACTGGCAGAGGCCGACATCCGTATCTGAAATTTGAAGTTTTTTGGGATTAGCGGGATACTACCGCCGTTTTATTGAACATTTCTCAAAGATTTCTTTACCTATGACAAGGTTGATGAGGAAAGGAATTACATTTGAATGGAGTCAGGAATGTGAAGACAATTTTCAAGAATTGAAAGCACGACTAACGAGAACACCTATTATGACAATACCATCCGGAACCGAAGGATTTGTAATCTATAGTGATGCTTCGCATAAAGGGTTGGGATGTGTGCTTATGTAAGGTGGTAAAGTAATTGCATATGCTTCTAGGCAGTTAAAGACACATGAGGTTAACTATCCGACCCATGATCTTGAGTTAGCCGCAGTAATTCATGCTTTGAAAATTTGGAGACACTATCTGTATGGAGAAAAATGTGAGATTTTCACCGACCACAAGAGTTTGAAGTACATTTTTACTCAGCGGGACTTGAATATGAGACAACGAAGATGGTTGGAGTTGATGAAGGATTACGATCTTTCGATTGAGTACTATCCGGGAAAGGCTAATGTAGTAGCCGATTCATTAAGCCTGAAGACGCCGAGGAACTTAACTGAAGAGCTAACTAGTCAGAAGGAATTGATTAGAGACTTGGAACGTTTAGAGTTAGATGTAATTCCAGAGTCTATTAGTGGTGTAATGATGGCAATCATAGCTTACCCAGATATTATAGATGAGATCAAGAAAGAACAATTTCATGATGTCTATTTGTGCAAAATGAGAGACGAGATACCTTTGGGAAAACGACTGAGATTTATCTTGCAACAAGGGGCGTTGATGCTTGGGAACCGATTATGTGTACCGAATGTGAAAATTTTGAAAGAACGACTTTTAAAGGAAGCACATAGTACTAGATATTCAGTGCACTCGGGAAGTAATAAGATGTACAGAACCTTGAGAGAAAACTTCTGGTGGAAGGGTATGAAGCGTGAAGTCGCTAAATTTGTATCTGAATGTTCGGCATGTCAACAGGTCAAAGCAGAGAGACAAGTACCTGCGGGGTTACTACAGCCATTGCCAGTGTCGGAATGGAAGTGGGAAGAGATCACGATGGACTTTGTTTCTGGATTTCCGCGATCGCGTAACAAGAATGACAAGATTTGGGTTATAGTCGACCGATTAACCAAGTCAGCTCATTTTCTACCAATTAAGACTACTAAGGCGTCCAAATTAGCAGAATTGTATGTGAAAGAGATTGTAAGGCTACATGGAGTCCCAACTGTGATTGTGTCAGATCGCGATAGTAGTTTTACGTCAAGGTTTTGGGGAAGTTTACAAAAGGCTATGGGTATGAAGTTAAGTTTCAGTACTGCTTTTCATCCTCAGATCGATGGACAGTCGGAGCTTATGATTCAGACATTAGAGGATATGTTACGATTGTGTGTATTGGATTTTGGGAATGATTGGGAGCACCACTTGCCGTTAATTGAATTTGCATACAACAACGGATTTCAGTCAAGTATTGGTATGGCACCATATGAAGATTTGTATGGGCGTAAATGTCGATTGCCGATTTGTTGGACTGAGGTTGAAAAAAGGAAGTTGTTAGGACCTGAGTTAATACATGTGACTACTGAGAAGGTGAAGTTAATCCAAGAGCGACTCAAGGTAGCTCAGAGCCGATACAAGAGCTATGCGGACTCTAAACGACGACCGATGAATTTTGAAGTTGGAGATTTTGTTTACTTACGAGTATCGCCTTCGAAAGGCATTGTCCGATTTGGAAAGAGGGGAAAGCTCAATCCAAGATTCATAGGACCTTTTGAGATTCTAGAAAGAGTAGGGCCGGTGGCTTATCGATTGGCCTTGTCATCAGAGTTGGAACATGTGCATAACGTATTTCACGTATCGATGTTGAGACGGTGTATGACTGATACGAGTAAGATCATTGTACCTGAACCGCTGCAAATTCAGGGAGACTTGACTTATGTGGAACAACCGGTAGAGATTCTAGATCGAAGGGAACAAGTCTTAAGAACTAAGACGATTCCAATGGTGAAAGTATTGTGGCGTAGTCACACGGTGGAAGAAGCTACATGGGAAAGTGAGGAAGACATGAGGAATGAGTATTCGTACTTATTCGACGTATGAGGTAAAGTTTGGGGAGAAACTTTCTTTTTGGAGGGGAGAGTTGTCACACCCGTTCCAAGAATTTATAATTTTCACTCGTAAAGTTATAAAATGGACGTGTGCGAAGTTTTATGGGTTAATTAGAAGTTTAAGAAACTCACGGGGAAGTAAACGTAATTCCCGAGAAGTTTTTCTATATATAGAAGTGGATGAGATTTCATTCTCATCCAAACTGTTAAAAATATCTAAAGAGAGGAGAGAGAAAAAGGGATTGGTTTCTCCGGACTTTGCGACGCCGATCGACTACCGTCCGTCCGTCAAATTTTCTCCAGATTCAAGATTTGAACTCGTGGAGGTAAGACCTACGTTTTGATACTACTTAGGCCGTGTTTGGCCAATTTTTGTAAAAATCTTAATTCTAGACTTTTGGAAAAAACAGGTATAAACTTGTAGGAATTTTCTCAAATTCGAAATCCGACGATTATCTAGCCTCCTAGTCGATCCTTCAAAGTTTGGGGGAAATCGCACGAGGTATGAAGTTCTAACTCTTGAAATATAGAGAAATACATGTTTTATATTTCGACGACGAAATTGAGATCCGGGCAATATCCATGTGTTAATTGTAGGCCCGTTAATTATGCACGCGCTTATTTGTGAAAAGCATGTCTAAATTTACGCGAACACGTTGAGTTGTCTATGTGGGTCAAAGGGGAGTCTTATACAAATTCATGGCGGAGTAAGCTTCTCGATGTTTGAGAATTTGAGTAGCGACGGCTACTGTGCATGGTTGAAGGCTTGGACTTGCCATGGCACTTATGGGATGTAATGGTTGTAGGCTTGGACTAGCCATTGACATCGCGGTTTAAGGGTTGGACTTGCCGCTACCGGATGAATGCGTATTTTTCTCCCTAGAGACTATTGATATGATTTAAGAGATTAAAACATGTTTATCATATATTGCATATGTTAGACTTGTACGCTCAGCATATAGCTGAGCAGTGGAGATGTACTCCATTGCAGGTAAGAAAAAAGACAAGAAGAAGCGTGATGAGTGAGGCCGTTAAAGAACGCCGGGGAAATCACTTGTATATGTTTTTGTTTAATTCCTAAAACTTAGATAAGGATTTCGGTTTTTGTAATATGTTGTAATAGAACCATAGATTAGTTTTGTAGTGTTGTAATCTTGTAAATTGAACGTTGTAATTATGTTTTATATGTTGAATTTCAGTTGGGGTTGTGTTAGTGTTGATTGAGGAGAAGCATGAGTTGTAATAGCACAACAGGGCTGCCCAGTAGGGGATCAGTCGACTGGACCCTGGATCAGTCGACTGGATCGCTGTATTGAATTGGTTACTGCTTTGTTTCGTCTGAGATTCAGTCGACTGGGTTGAGAAAACAGTCGACTGGATGGAGCCCCAGACCTGGACATTCTGCTGGATTAGGCACCAGTCGACTGGACATTTTCAGTCGACTGATAATTTTAGGCACCAGTCGACTGGGTCCCCTACACAGTCGACTGAATGGGCTGTTTTATTTTTGAAACCTCTGTCTAAGATCACCAGTCGACCGGACCCTCGATCAGTCGACTGGACCTCTGTTTTCAAAAATGTTTTCTTTTGAAAGGATTCAAATGGCCAAAACTTTTTATAACTCCAATTTTTCAAGGGATTCGTCCACTCAGAGGGATATGTTCCTAAGTTTTAAAATACCCAGGGTTGTTTTAACAGTTCTTTCCTCTGCGTATCGTTATATTGATGTTGGATGAGCCTTGGTGGCGTGCCACGTGCCCTATTTCCACACGTAGTGGGATGGGTCGTGACATATAAATAGGAGGTGGTTCTTCATATTCTCTCCCAAGCTCCCAAGGGATACCTCACAAGAGGAGACCTATGGAAGAGCTTCAAGTTTTTAATTTTTTTTCTTTTTAATTCTTTTTCTATATATATATATATAATATATATATATATATATATATAAAAGAAAGAAAGAAAGAAAGGAAAGAAAGAAGAAGATTAAAATAATGATAAAGTAGAAAGTTGTGTATTTAAGAGTTCCAAAGTAGAAAGTTGTGTATTTTATAAAGTGACTAATAATGATAAAGTCTTAATGACACTTTATGTTGACGATTTACTTATATTTGGTTCAAATATGAGTTGCATAAATGAAACTAAGAGGTTTCTAGCTCAAACGTTTGATATGAAAGACTTGGGACTCGTGGACGTGATTTTGGGTATTAAAGTAATAAAGAAGGATGGAGCTTTCATTTTAACGCAATCACACTTTATAGAGAAAGTGTTGAAGAAGTTTAATCATTTTGATTGTAAACCTAGTAAGATACCTATCAATCCTAATAATAAGTTAGTACCTAATAAAGGAGAATCTATCAATCAAGAAGAATATGCTAAGGTTATTGGTAGCTTAATATATGGTATGAACAACACTAGACCTGATATTGCGTGTGCTATCGGAATACTTAGTAGATTCACTAGTAATCCTAGTTCTGAACACTGGAAAGAACTTAGTAGAGTTTTGAGATATTTAAAACACACTATAACTTATGGATTACATTATCGTTGCTCAAATTCTGTTTTAGAATGCTACAGTGATGCTAATTGGGCTTTGGATAGAACAAACTCTAAATCAACTAGTGGTTGGCTATTTACTTTAGGAGGTGCTATTGTTTCTTGGTCATCCAAGAAACAATCTTGTGTTGCTTTATCATCCATGGAATCTGAGTATATTGCTATGTCTTTAGCTAGTAAAGATATTGTATGGATGAAAAATTTTATGAAATGCATTCCTTTTATTGATATACCTAAAGCGCCTATAACTTTGTATTGTGATAATCAAGCTGCGATCTATAATACTAAAAATATGAGAATATCTAGTAATAGCAAATACATCGCTATGAGATATAATCACATTAGGCGACTTGTGAAGAAAGGTAAAGTTGCTCTTGAGTATTTACCTACGGATCAAATGCGTGCAGATCCTTTAACAAAACCATTAAGTGGTGAGAAGATTGAAAAAACCATGAGGGATATGGGACTATTACCGATTAATTAGAGATAACCTTGACTGTAGCCTACTTTAACAAGATGATGTCAGAATCTCTGAAAATCACTTGATTAAAGTTCAAAGGAGTTTAGTCAAGCATTATCCAAGAAATGTTAACGCGAGGTTACATCTCCGGTGCATTACTTATGTCGGGAATAGTGGGGGTAAAGCTATTCTTTGCGAAAGTCTCATATCTGGTTAGTACACTGAATATTTCACAACAAGAAGGTTGAATTTTATTCTTAACAGAACTCATAGCTTATGTGGGGCGATAGAGCGGTTGTGAAAAGCCCTTGATGAGTCTGCCTTTGCAAGTATGAAAGTAAGGGCCGCTTTCTATGGGTTCACGGTCAAACCCTGGTGTACTTGCTAAGAAGGATCAGCGCAAGGCCTATAATGCGCTGGCTCTAGAGAACCATGAATACAAGGTGTAATGCGAACATTGTTTCAATTGCTTTAAAGGCACAAAGATCAAGACACAGTTCTATTTGGCATTTAAAGCTCATTCTTTCATGTTCAATCCTAGGTTCATGGCTCGTCCACCTGTGGATATCCATTATACCTTACCCGACTTTTGTGTTTTTTTTTTTATTTATTTGATTTTATTTGATTTATTTTTATTTATTGTTAGTAAATAGTGGGGGATTGTTATATATATGTATTATATACATAATAGTATTTACTAATAATAGTTTATAATAGGAATCTTTACTATATCATATAGTAGTGTACTATATAGTAGTGTACTTCTTATTTTTGGAGGGAAAACCAAATTTTCATTTTCCCACCAAATATTTGGTTGAAAGGAAATTTAAATTTGGTATGTTGTCCCACATAGGAAACTTGGAGTAATCTTGTGGGAGAGCCTCTCCTATAAATAGGAGGTGGTTCTTCATATTCTCTCCCAAGCTCCCAAGGGATACCTCACAAGAGGAGACCCATGGAAGAGCTTCAAGTTTTTAATTTTTTTTTCTTTTTAATTCTTTTTCTTTATATATATAATATATATATATATATATATATAAAAGAAAGAAAGAAAGGAAAAAAAGAAGAAGAAGATTAAAATAAATAGTTATAAATAGTCGGTTTTAATACAGTTTAAATTTTAAAAATAACGGTCAGTGACCGTAGTGACTATTTGGCGACGGAAGTCTCCAACGGTCAAATACAGAAAGGTCACGACTCTTCTGGAGAATAAGTGCGATCCTTCTTCGTGGCTTCTGGTGTCTATATTTATGGGCATCAGTACGCATTCAAAAGTTACTACTTTTCTTTCTATTCTGCTTTCTTCTTCTTTCTATACATTTTCTGGTTTTATGTTGGGTGAAATTTGGTGGTTCCAAGACTGCTAAACAGTGCAATTTAGACAGTCTTACGTTAGGCTTTGTATCCTTGAGATAGATTTCCAAGAGTCCATTTGCACCATAGTGGGGAAATTACTATCTTAAAGAAAGCTTCCTGGAAGTGCCCTGCCTAACGAATTTGTTTTTAAATTGTTTCTGTTTTCTTTTCTTATAAATCAGTCTTGTCATTTTTCTTCAAATTTGTTATTTTCACCATTAGTGTTACAACACTGGGGTCATCGGGTGGGTTGCTCGAACAACGAAGATGGAGAAGGGTCGGTTGGAGATAAATTCCAATGCACTGGAAAATGGGTCTCGGACTCCATTTTTGGATTCTAATTTCCCTCCATTGGGGGTTAATTTAGGGGTAAATAATGTGTCAATGGCAAAAGGGGGGGGGGGGGGGGGGGGGGGGGGGGGGGGGGAGGGGAGGCGATCGATCTCACCATTGCTGGCCCCAAATCGGGTGATGAACTTTCAAAGTGTGTGGTTACAAATACGGACTCGTTATGTGGAGTTCTTTGATCCGAATTTGGTTGGTGTTAAGTCTAGGGTGGATTCGAAGCTCGATGATGTGGTTGATTTTACGAATGTTAAGCCATTAAAAAAAATTCCCATGGATGGTTTGTTGGCAGAGGATGATTTCCCTTCTTTGGGGTACAAAACTGTTGCTTTAGTCCCACAAATTAATTGTGTCAGTTCAAAGAAGGAAGTGTGCAACTCTCATTCTCCTAGGAACTTGAAAAAACAAAATGATTCCTTGGTTGATGGAGGTTTGAAGAGGGTGGTTGAGTCTGATTCTAGGCCTATGGAGTATTCTTGCTCCGTGGAGAAGGTGAATAGGGGTGGGAAAAGTCTGATTGTTGGTAAAGATTCTTCGAGGGATGGAAGCTTGTGTAGTGAGAGCAAAGATGGACTATCTTCGGGGGTCAATCCAAGTTTGGAACTTGGGTTGTTAGCTCAGATTTTAATGCAGAAATTCATGAAAAAGAAAAAGAAAAATAAGTGGAAGAATTCTTGTAGAAGCCAGTAACATTAGGTGCAGTTTGGAAGCTTTTGTGGTTGGTGCGGTAATTCATGGTTGTCGGGAGAATTCATTGGATTTGGTCCAGGTGTGGATTTGTAGTGTTCTTTGTTGGGCAGCTGTTTTCGGGTTGTTTCATGAAATGTTGGGTGTCATCATTTGTAGGGGTAGTTTGGGGGCCGTTTTTTGTTTGGGTTTTTTAATGTGGCCATTTGTTGGGAGTTTAGTAATTCTAATAGTGGAGGATTTCCAATGTTGGGGCTGGATTGATGTTGTTTTGTTTTGTTATGGGTGTATTTCCAATTTCCTTTTGGGCACGTCATGAATAATATAAATCTTATTGTTGTTCAAAAAAATAAATAAATAAAAGAAAAACTGAAACGATTACAAAAAACATTATCTTTTTTTTTCTTTTTTTTTTTTCTTTCTAGAAAAACAAAAACAAAAACAAAAATAATTACCTTCTCAATTTTTCTTTATCATGGAAAATATATCTACTATAATATAAGAACGAATAAGATAGCACATCAAAAAATATGAACTTCCTATTTTGCCCTTCACTACACCATAATTACACATACATCTATCTACACATCGTAAGGATATATTGATTTGTGTGAGGGTAGATCTATCATTTTAGACTAATAGTAACATTCAAATCAGCTTTTGAAATTTTATTTCATATAATAATGAGGTTTCAATCAATAATCTTGTGTCTAATTACATTTGGGTCAACAATTTTTGGGATATTTATTATTCACTTTAAAAAAAAGTTAAAAAAAGTGACTATTTTAGTGGTTATTTAGGAATTGGTCACTAATATTTACAATTTGGTCAACTTCTTCTCTCAAATGAGGTTTCAATCAACAATCTTGTGTCTAATTACATTTGGGTCAACAATTTTTGGGATATTTATTATTTACTTCAAAAAAAAGTAAAAAAAATTGGCTATTTTAGTGGCAATTTAGGAATTGGTCACTAATATTTACAAGGATTTATTGCAAAAACACCCCCTCAACTATGACCCGTTTTTTAGTATACCCCTTGATTTAAAAAAGTAAACAACTTCACCCCCTCAACTATCAATTTTTTTTTAGTCTCAAACGCCATTAACGGAAGTAATGAAATGACGCATATACCCTTAGTCTGAATTGCAAAAACACCCCCTCAACTATGACCCATTTTCGAGTACACCCCTGATCTAAAAAAAGTGAATAACTTCACCTCATTCCCCTCTCTCTCTCTCTGCAACTTCTCTCTCTAAATTACAAGATCCCAATTTAAAAAAAAAAAACTATGTGTAATATGTTGGTCCAAAAAATCAACCCCTCAATTTAGAAAAAATAACTACATATAAAACATTGGTCCAACTGTAATCCAACACACCCTAAACATTTGTCCCAACTCATTTACATCTCATCTCTTAGTTTAGTCTACACAAATTGTTTTACCATCATGCCAAACTTTACAAATTTCAATCAACTATCAACCCTTATTACTGTTAGGCTTTATTTGGTTCATGGATTTAGTGAGGGAGAGAAAAGAAGAAATGAAATCGAAAAAGAAAATTAGTTCTCAGGTATTTTCCCTTCTATTTCATCCATGATTAATAATATCGAAAACTAATAATATTTAAAATATGAGTAAAGCTGTGCTTATCAAATTTTGTATCCTATGTGGTTCTCAAACACGTGGTAGTAGACCCACCTGATTTTGATTGGAGGATGCTGAAGTCGTTCCACCGTTATTGAAGTTGGTCTTGCCGTCATATGTATTTGGAAACCATTTGAGATACAAAATTTGGGAAGCATAGCATTACTCTTTCCTTGTAATTAAGCCAATGTATTACATATAATAAGATTTGTTTGGGTCTATTTGTAATTAAGCCAATATATTATATATAATAAGCTTCTTTTTTTTTTTTTTTTTCAAATTTTGGGAGAATGAAGTATAATTGGACCAACATCTTACATATAAAATCATTTTCTTTTACTTTTTGGAGGGCTATATAACAAGTTTACTTATTTTGGGGGGGGGGGGGGGGGGGGGGGGGGGGGGGGGGGGGGCAAAGCTTAATAAAATTTAAAAATTTCCTAAAATACATATGTAAAAGTGTAATTTTTCAAAAGCCAATTTCCTAAAATACATATGTAAAAGTGTAATTTTTCAAAAGCCAAGAGTCCCCCCCCCCCCCCCCCCCCCCCCCCTACATCCGCCACTAGTCGTGGTGGTGTGGGGCAAGGGAATGAGAGTGAGAGAGAGAGGGAGAGGGAGAGGGAGAGGGGAGAGTGAGAAATCAGGGTAGACTGTAAAGAGAGATCAAACTAATTTTGGACACAAAGGGTAAAAGTGTCCATTTTTGCTCTCACGTGATGAGCACATGACCATTTTCATTTGCAAACAAACGGAGGGGGTCAACTTGTCGAATAAAACAAACGGAGGGGGTCAATTTGTCGGAAAAAAAAGTTCAGGGGAGCGAGTTGAAAACGGGTCATAGTTGAGGGGGTGTTTTTAAAATTAACCCTATTTACAATTTACTCAACTTCTTCTAATTTAGGATTCATATATTATAATATGTGTAATTGCATTTGGGTCAGCAAGTTTTAGGATATTTATTATTCTTTTAAAAAAAGTCAAAAAAGTGACTATTTTAGTGGCTATTTAGGAATTGGTCACTAATATTCACATTTTGATCAACTTCTTCTCTAAAATTTAAGTTCTGTGATATTTATACTTCATTTCAAAAAATATCAAATAAAATGGCTATTTTAGTGAATATTTATTAATTGGTCACTAATATTTACATTTTGGTCAACTTCTTCTGTCAAATTTAGGATTTATAGATTGTATTCAAATATGAATTAAGGTCTACAAACACATTCATGTCCTTTTTTAGAGGAAATACCCTACTTATATCATATATTTTTAATGGTGCTTTATTAGGTACCTTTACTACTCATTTACAAGATAGTCAGAATTATTAACTTCTTTCGTAGGAAAAGTTTTAGATAAAATAGCTACATTTATAATTTCCTATTTACCCGTTTTAACATCTTATTATATACTTTTAACCATCACTTAACCACACGAAACGACACGATTAAATTTCCCGCACGTGCGGGGCTCCAATTATATATATATATATATATAGATGCATAAAATTAAAAAAAAAAATTTAAAAAATTAAAAACCGGAAGGTTACCAAACGATTAAAGTAAGCAATACAATCAAAAGATAAAAAAGGAAATAAAATCGATTACTAGGATGTTCAGCCTCCCCTTAAAGACCAAGGAGACATTCTCCATTAGCTTCTCCCTCTGGACTCGGGAGGATACGTCACAGACTGAACCAGTGACCACAAAGCCTTTTGCTTCCCAATCCTCCAAGCACCCATTAAGCTCAGCTTCATTTCTACAACATGTGTGTACACTTGCCCCAAAACTAGCTAGCTCTTCCACAATAGCATACCTTTAAAAATAAAAATAAAAATAAAACACTATAACATAATATATATATATATATATATAGATTATGCAAGATGATCAGTCACTGATAAATTAATAATGAGATGAATTATAAATACAAACCCAATTCCTTTAGTTCCACCGGTTACAAGAGCAGTCATTCCCTTGAGTGACCATCTACGTACTGTCTCCAACACTGACCCCACCATGAGCCATATATCCTCTCTCTCTATTATACATATATCTTTACATAAACTACAGCCAGAATCAAAAGATTTTGATTATGAAGAAAATTAACCTTTTATAGGTCTTTTGTTAGTAACATGTAATTTGTCCATCAGTATCTAAAGTAGACCCATCAAACTATGAGACCATATAAATTGAAAATTACCTTCACCATCTTCAATCCATGTATACACACATACAGATCTACATATATGTATATGCATCTACTATGTAAACTTCAATACATTCATTAAATGAGAGGAATTCACAAAAAAAAAAAAAAAAAAGAAAAAGAAAAAGAAAAACAGTGAATCAATGAAAGTTGTATACGAAAAGTCAATTCAATTTTTACAAATCTGAAATCAGTGAAGTTCCAAAAAAAAAAAAAAAATTACTCCATCCATCACTTTTTTTTAGTGCATTTTTGGGAACTCAAATTTTTAAGGAGACAAAAATAATCTACACCTACTTTTCACAATTGTCCTTAATTATTACAACAACTTTCGTAGTCTTGTCTTGGTATAGATTTTAAAGAAGGGTATTTTTGAAAAGTAAGTAAAAATTATATTCCAATTTAGGCAAATAGATACTAATTTTAGAACATCCCAAAATAAAATATAAAACTCAAAAAAAGATACGAAGGAAGTAATGTGTAGAAGAAAATGGAAGAAGAAGATAGAAGAAACCTTGGTGACTTTGGCTAAGGCTTCTCTCCACCACACCACATTTGCGATTCATTGGAGCGTTACTCAAAGTCTATTTATGGGCAAAAATGTGTGTACCGATTTGCGCCAGGGTCGGCTCTGAGATTTTGTGGGTCCTATTCGAATTTTTAAATTGGGACCCTCTGTATATTAGCATAAATATTATTTATTAATTACTTAAATAATAAATTTGGATTAATATTTTCAACAATGATACACACACACCCATTTGCACAACCATTTGCACAACACTGCTTAAAAATGTTGGACTTTGTGCTGAAAAGCCTGTACACACAAAATGGTGTGCAGTGTGTGTGCAGACTTTTTAGCACAAAGTCCAATATTTTTTAGCAGTGTTGTGCAAATGGTTGTGCAAATGGGTGTGTGTGTAGCATTATTCTAATATTTTTTAGAGTAAGCCCTACTTAAAGGAGAGCCCTATGCGGCCACGTGTGCCGCGTACCCTCATGGCCGGCCCTGATTTGCGCCAACACAATGCCCTATCCTTAGAGCATCAGTAGCGGACAAGTTAAGTTCAGTGTTTGTGTCAGAATATTAGAAAATGGATAGAAATGCATGTGCTTGTAATAAATATGTTAGAGAAGTTGCTAAGTGTGAGACTCACGGGTCAATATTAGAGAGCAATTTAACGGGGAATTCTGTAGTAGGGAATGGTGGTATTGGCCCCACGTGAGGCCATTTTAATGTTGGCCATTGGATGTAAAGGGGATGATCCAAATGCAACACTTAGCAAGAAGTTTTAAAATTATTTAAAACTCATTTCACCTATTTAACCTGTTACACACACCTACTCGGTCATACACATAAATCCAATTTCCCTATACCATGGCCCACCATCTCCATCCCCTCCTACGTTTTTAAATTTTTTTACATTTGTACTAATTTTTTTTTTTTTTTTTTTTTTAAATTTGCCTCTCTTGAAAATTACTATAAGCTCCCCTGACATTTTAAAATTATCATTATAAGCCTCATTTCTCTTATGTTTTTGTGTTAATTATAAAAGCGCTCTTTCTTCTCATGTTTTTGGGATAATTTTTTTGCATTAGTTTATATCATCTATACAAAATATGTATAAATAGGTCTAAAAACAAAATTTCCCAGAGTGCATGTCCTATGTTATGGGGTTTAGGCTGCGCGGGTTTAGGACTATGAAGCACTGACGCGTGTGCGGGGATTCGAGTGCGGGGAGTTCGGCAATTTTTCCAAAATCAAGAGTGCATGTGCGGCGATATATTTATATAAAATATTAAAAATACATTTTTTAGATCTTAATGCATATGAACAATTCTAGCACTACACACTTGTTTTCAAATTTAAATTTTATTTATTTAAATTTTTTTTTTCAGATTAACACCTAATAACAACAAACAAGCAACAAATCCATAAACCCAAAGGCTACATACGCAACTAAGAAACACAAAATAAGAACAAAATATGAAGAAAAAAAGTCATTTCTGAAGAAAAAAAATTCCCGTTCAAATCCACCAAATGTGTGTTGTTTTTCATCGTCACCATTTTTAGATAAATCTACACCGTCGTTGAAATGGGAGTCGAAATCACTAATTAAATCAATATACTAGTCCATTATAATGCAACCTGTAAAAAAATTACACACCCGTTAATAAATCAATATTTCTAAAAACAATAATTAGTAATTTATAATAAACAATGAAGATATGAATGGAAATCCCACTAAGGAACATTTGAACTTTCTTAAGAAAAACTTTGTACCTTACTAAAGAATGTTTGGACTTTCTTAAGGAAACGTTTATACCTTTCTGAAGAAATTTTGGACTTTGTTAAGGAACATTTCTGCCTTGTTAAAGACACTTTGGACTTTCTTAAGATCATATTTGCACCTTACTAAGGAACCTTTGTATTTTCTTAAGGAACACTTTGTATCTTATTAACGAATAGATGACTTTTCTTAACAGATGTTTCGAACCTTATTAAGAAAAAAAAGAACTTTTTTGAGAAACTCATTATTTCTGATATGTCAGTGGCTAGTTTGTACCGCCCTATTGATTAAGGCTAGTCAGTGACTGGTCTGTATCGCCCTAGATTAAGGCTAGTCACTGCTCAATCAGTGACTAGTCTTTACCGCCCTATTGATTAAGGCTAGTCATTACTTAGTCCAATGACTAGTTTGAACAGCCCTATTGATTAAGGCTAGTCACTACTCAATCAGTGACTAGTCTACACCATTCATTACCAATTCAGAAGACGTACTTTACACCCGCGAAGTGCATCCATCAAACCCGTGAACCACATTCACGGGTCCGTGGTCAATATAAACAACAAATTACACCCTATAAAAAGTAGTAAGGTAAGGAATATTTGGATTTTCTTAAGAAAGATTTGGACTTTAGCAAGTAATATTTGGACTTTCTTAAGAAATATTTGGACTATCTTCAGCAACATTTGGATTTTAGTAAGAAACATTTGAATTTTCTTAAGAAATATTTAGACCTTAGTAATGAACATTTGGGCTTTCTTAAGAAATATTTGGACTTTTTTCAGCAAACATTTGGACTTTAATAAGGAACATTTGGACTTTCTTAAGCAACATATGGACTTTATTAAGAAACATTTGGACTTTAGTAAGGAACATTTGAACTTTCTTAAGAAACATTTGGACCTTAGTAAAGAACGTTTGGACTTTCTTAAAAAATATTTGGACTTTCTTCAGAAAAACTTTATACCTCAGTTAGGAATATTTGGAATTTCTTAAGGAAACGTTTGTACCTTATTAAGGAATAGAGGACTTTATTAACAGATATTTCGTACCTTATTAAAAAAAAAGTTGAACTTTCTCAATCAAATGACTAGTATGTACCGCCCTATTGATTAAGGCTAGTCACTGCTCAGTCGGTGACTAGTCTGTACCGCCCTATTAATTAAGGCTAGTCATTGCTCAGTTAGTGACTAGTCTGTATCGCCCTATTGATTAAGGCTAGTCACTGCTCAGTCAAATGACTAGTCTGTACTGCCCTATTGATTAAGGCTAGTCACTGCTTAGTCAGTGACTAATCTACACCCGTGAAGTGCGTCCATCAAACCCGTGAACCACATTCATGGGTCCATGGTCAATATAAACATCAAATTATACCCTATAAAAAGTAGTAAGTTGAATGAGGAGATTACTTTTCTACTAACTCAGATCACGTTACGATGAATAGAGGTGCAGGAAGAGGAAGGCAAAATTATTTAGCGTTACATTAGCAAATAGTTGGATCTTACGTAGACCATACAGGTCAGATGTGGTATGGAGAAAAACATGCTTTTCTCTATGAACCCATTAGTACCCATGTGCCACTATCAAGTCACGGGCATGTTTTCATCGGTGAAGCCCAATCTCGCCTGCTACCAATGGACTTTCTTAAGAAACATTTGGACTTAGTAATGAACAGTTGGACTTTTTTAAGCACACATGAACTTTATTAAAAATATTTGGACTTCAGTAAGGAACATTTGGACTTTCTTAAGAAATATTTGGACCTTAGTAAGGAACATTTGGACTTTCTTAAGGAACATTTGGACTTTCTTAAGCAACATATGGACTTTATTATGTTACATTTGGACTTTAGTAAAGAACACTTGGACTTTCTTAAGCAACATATGGATTTTATTATGTTACATTTAGACTTTAGTAAGAAACATTTGAACTTTCTTAAGAAACATTTGGACCTTAGTAAGGAACATTTGGACTTTCTTAAGCAACATTTGAACTTTCTTTAGAACCATTTGGACTTTTGTAAGGAATATTTGGCATTTCTTTAGAACCATTTGGACCTTAGTAAGGAACATTTGGACTTTCTTAAGAAACATTTCGACTTTCGTAAGAAATATTTGGACTTTTGTAAGAAATATTTGGACTTTTGTAAGGACCAGTTGGACCTTAGTAAGGAACATTTGGACTTTCATAAGAAACATGACATTTGGAAGGAACAGTTGACGATCTATTTTCCTAATGATGCAATCTACTCATTTGTGTTGTGTTTGTGTTGTTTATTTATTTAATATTTTTTTGAATGGTGTCACAGGGCGCCTGTGACCGGGGGTTAGCAGGGTTAGCAGTTAGTAACACACACACACAGGGCGTAAAAACACAGGGGGAGCCAAAGCCCTCATTAAAGAAACACTCCCTAATACGGCCCCATGGTTTCGAACCCACAACCACCCACTTAGGGGGAGAGGTCCTGGCCATCTCATCTAAGTGAGATGGTTGTGTTTGTGTTGTTAAATATACAAGATATAGTACATAAAGAAAAGAATTAATTGAAAGATATTCTAATTAAAGTTATTTTTACTTAATACACATAAAGTGACTTTGATTGAATAATGTTCTAATTCTTTCAGTGATGCGCATTACTCGTAACAATATTTTGTATAGCAACGTTATTCACAATAGTTGTAAAATACCTGTAAAATGAAGATATGTTTGCCTTCTCAATAGAACTTCACTTGAGTGGCTTCTATCTTGAACTAGAGTAGAAATGGAATGAAATTTATATATGTTTGTAAGGTAAAACTAAAAATACAAAGATGTAATGAAAATGAGAGAGATGGTGAAAGTTAAATGTTTCTCCATTCATCATCCTTCTTCAGATTTCTCTTAAAAAAGTCCAAGCTTTGCCTCTAAAGTTGGTTGCTGGCTTTTTAAATGGTGTTTAATGCAACAACCTTAATAAAACCAAAGCAAACATTAATAAAGTCCAACCAAACAAACCTTAAATTCTTGTACCTCCAAACAAACCTTAAATTCTTGTACCTTTTTCAGTCTATGGCTGGTAGTTGGACTTTAGTTCGTTGTGTACAACATCTATTCCATTAGGTACAATATAGTGATGCTTAGTATTTTACAAATTTGGCACATTTCTTTGCAAAGTCAAACCAAGATTAATCAAAGTCCAAAACAACCCTTAGATTAGTCCAAACTTGCTATTTACTTTCTTCGTTTTTTTATTTATTTTTTTATATTTTTATTTTTTATTTTTACAAACTTGAATTTTGTTTAATTGTGTATAATATTTATGCTATTTACCTTTTTTTTTTACTTACTTGAATTTTATTTAGTTGTGTACAATATTTACTCCATAAGGTACAACATAGTGATGCATATTATTTTACAAACTTGGCACATTTCTTTGCAAGGTCCAAACAATCCTCATCAAAGTCCAAACAGCTCTTAGGAAAGTCCAAACCTGCTATAACAGGTTGCAAGGCACTTAATGCCCTAACATTGTGGCAACCTTCCTTCTTCCCAAGCATTTAATGGACTAAATTAATTCAGCCTTTTCATCTCCCTTCCAATCAACACTTGCCACATATATAGTGGTTTTGCCCCAACTAAACCAATACCACTCCCGCCCCACTACAGCCGAGCCCCAATTTAACATGTACACATGTGATAAATATTAGTTTAATAATGTACAAAGCTATTTCACTAGAAAATATTTTTGCTCATTCAAAAAATGGTTCACCAATATTCATCCAAGAATCCCATTGTCCAATGCAGTGGGACTCAAGATTAAACAAATGGTGGGTGAGCATTGGCCAATGTTCATCCAAGCATCTCATTGGCCAATGATGTTTAATCCGGGGTTCCACTGCATTGGCCAATGGAATAGTTGGGTGAGCATTGATGAACCATTTTTTGAGTGAGAAAAAATGCTCTCATCACACAAATACTGTTCGAATTTTTTAATATGAAAAAAGGCTTTAACTATTGGGTTTTAACACATCCACTGCCCACACACCTAAAGTAATTGTTAGATGCTTGGCTTGGCTTGGCTTGGCTTTAACATGTATACGTGGCGACAAACTTCAACGTTAGTGGGTGAGTCCACTACGGTTGCTCTTAGAGCATCTACAGTGGTCTTTGTACAACAAACTTAGTCAAAATTAGTTTTGTACTTTTACAGTGGTGTAGGCTGAATATTAAACTTAAGGGGCAAAATTTAGTAAAACAAAAGTTTGTTGTTCGCTTAAGTTTTACCATTGTGCAAGGCAAATGACACACAATATACCGTGAGAGCCCAAACGGCACACACAAAGCCGTTTCACTCCCACACGGTACACACAAAGTCGCCCAATCTCCTCCAATCACCCACACGGCACACACTGTGTTGCCCATTCCCAAACGGCACAGTGTGAGCCGTTTGGGGCAATTCTCTTTTTTTTGTGTGTAAATGTTTGCATTGTAAAATATTGCCGTTTCATAACGGCTTTGAGAGTGCCGTTTGGGAACTACACCATTGCAAGCGCACTCAGCTTGTACAACAAACTTAAGTTAAGTTTTGCTTAAGTTTGTTGACGGTGACTTTTGGGTCTGTTTCTATTGACGGTGACTTTTGCTTCTAGTCAGAAGTTAGAACTAGTGGATGATACGTACAAAAATATTCAAATAACCAGAGCGGCGGTCGGTCCCGCCTAGCCTCTTTGCGAAGTTTCATGTGTCCCGACCAGTCAGTCGGGACAACCGCCCAGGCTGAATCCATCGTGGGCGCGTCTTAGCTTGATCTCAGGGCATGATTCGAAACCTTCCCGAAGTTTTCCATGCGAGTTAGAGTGCTAATGAAATGTAAAGATTGTTTCCTAGTCCGATTAGGAAACCCGCGCGATTTCTGTTAATCATACCCAATCAGATTATGTTACCTTATCATTGCAATTTCTTTGTAAGGAGATGTCTCTTGCAATTATAAAAGGGACCGCTCATCTCCTAGAAAGGGGATGCAAAACTTACTACTGCGTAATACTCACTAGTAATTAAAAGACAAAAATCAATTACAAAGATTTTTGGACAATCTCAATTATATTGGTAATTATTATAAATATTTAGCTCATGATTGTGCATTACTGCATCAAAGGCTACAAAAGAATCCATTACCATGGACTCTAGAACATACAAAAGCAGTTCAGCAAATCAAACTCAAAGTTAAACAGCTACCCTGCTTATGTCTGGCAAATCCACAATGGTATAAAATTATGGATTTAGATGCTTCTAATATTGGTTATGGATGTATTTTGAAACAGAAAAACCCTATCACCTATAATGAAGAACTGTTTAGATTTACTTCAGGAGTATGGAAAGGTTCAACCAAGAACCACTCTATGATTAAAAAAGAAATGTTTGCAATAGTCAAATGTATAAATTTCAAGATGATCTTTTGAACCAAACATTTCTATTACGTATTGATTGTAGTGCTGCCAAACATATCCTGAAACAAGATATTAAAAATCTTGTTTCAAAATTTTTTTTTGCTAGATAGCAATCTGAATTATCTGCTTTTGATTTCCAAATTGAATACATTAAAGGAGATCAAAATTCTTTACCTGATTTTCTAACAAGAGAATTTTTGTAGGACAAACAGGATCCAGACATTTAAATGTCTAGAGCCCTGACTATAAGTTATGAACTGCCTCATCTTATGCAGGTAGTTTTTAATCTTTGGAGAAAAATTACTCATTTTTCTCATATCCAAAAAGGTATAATTACTTGTTTACAGAATTTAGTTAGAGACCCAAATTATACTATGGGTCCCTTAATTATCAGTTACCTCACTGAGTCTCTTTCACAAATTGAGGATCAACTTCAGTATAAGTGTTCTATTCTTACTAGAACAAAATAATTAAACAGAGATCATGTAGTCACCCTTGTGACTTTAGCATCTTCAGTAGATAACCAAGACTAGACAAGGCCCTACGGGATCCACCACTAGCACGGGCAAAGATAAGGTAACGTAAGCAATGACGTCATTTTAATTGGACGTTTTTTCTGCCCATGGTTTTGGCCCCTAGTTTTGCCAATTTCAGTGGTTTTGAATAGTGACAGAATAAAGGCAAAAGATTCGATTCCACTATTTTAGGACACGTGTTTTGTCTTTATTTCTTTTTACTGTTTTCCTACAGTGATCTGTCTCTAAGCTGTTGGAATTTTTTGGTTATTTAAGGGTGACCTCCAACCTATGGTAAGGCATCCTAAATTATTCAAAGTCTCTCTCTCTCTCTCTCTCTCTCTCTCTCTCTCTTGTATTCTCTCTTCTCTTGTACAAAGCTGGTGTCCAACAAGTAAGCAATAAATTTCCTTCTTCTTACTTTGTGCTTATGTCCATATTTTCCAACTAAATTTATAACACATGCATGCGTGCTATTGTATTTTATTACATTGTCATGCATGATGATGTGATGTGTTGAGCATTTTGGCACATGTTTGTGTGAGTTTTGACTCACGAGTCGATTTGGGTATCTATGTTAAAGAACCCTTTGAGACTGTGTTGATTGAGTATTTTGCTGTTGTGAAGTCTCTCCGAGTATGAGAATTTCATTGTGGAATACCTTAAATGTTTATCTAGAAATAAATGTTTACCTGTGTATTTCATTATCTGTATTATTTTCTGGCTTAGAATATATTTCTGTTGTTAGATTTAGTATCCTGGTGAGGACAATTAACATGCTATTAATTTGGTAGGCTAATTAGCAACTTCGAAAAAGTCATGTAGAAACTTGCGTTTTAGCAACCAAATGGGACTTAGTCGGAAACTTTTATAATTTTGAGGTTTCACTTGTAAAGCTATAAATTGGCTGTGTAGAGAGTTTCGGAGACTGATTAGGAGTTTTGAAAACTCATGGAGAGGTAAACATAATTTTCAGAAGTATTGCCTATATATAGATAAAGATGATCTTGATATTTTTCATAAAGCTTAACTTAAGTTTCAAGAAAGAGGCCAAAGGGGGATTTGATTTCTTAGAGCTTCTCGACGCCAAACGACAACCATTCGTCCTCTGGTTTTTCACTAAATTTCGTATTCGAACCCCTTGAAGTAAGGCCAATGTTTTGATACCTATTAGGCCTTGTTTGGCCAAGTTTTCCGAAAAGTTATTTTCTAGAATTTTTCATAAAAGTTGATAATTGGATTTTTGATCAATAGGAATTGTACTAGACGGACTTCTACACGTTCTTTGTACTTGGGTTTTCCTTGGATTGAATTTTAGGAGCGTTATTCGGAGGCGAGTGATTCAACTATGTATCTTGGGATGATTTCTTGACATGTATTCATCTTTTGTGTGAATAGCATGTATTAATTCATAGAGATATATTGTGTAGTTTATATTGGACAATTATATTGATAAGTAGGCCCAATAGCATGGTGACATGTTTTGTTTACTGCGAGTATGGTGATATATATTTGAGCATATTGAGTTGCATATTTGGGTCAAAGGACCACGTGGTTACTAAGCCATCTTGTGGAGCCGATATAGGCATTAAGGTCGCACGATTGAAGAAAAGAATCATGGGTTTTACCCTTTCGTGTGGACTTATTGGCGAGGAGTCACGGATTGGGAGTATGGGACGTACACGTGAGGCTCTGGAGACTAATATAAATTGTAGAGATGTGAATGCCAGCATGTTTATCATTCATGTACATATGTTATTTTATTCACTAAGTGTTAGCTTAAACAAATCGAATATGTATGGTTATTCAAATAACCATTTCAGGTATTAACTCTGGCGAGGAATTGCAGAAGTGAGTACGTGGGCTATGGGAGTATTGGTAGAAGGCGACTTATCATGTATATTTCGTAGTTTTGGTAATAGAGACGTTGTAATAAGAATTTTATAACTTGTTGGCCATGTTTAACTAGAAATCGTAGAATGGATTTGGAACGTTGTAATAATTAGTAACATGTTGTAATTATGTTTTGGTGATGGTATAATTTAGTTAGGATCACTCTTTGGAATGGCTTTGGGATGTGTGTTTGGTCCTTGGTTGAATTCAAAATTTTTTAAACTTAGAATTTCTGCAAAATGGGTTGTTGTCAGGGGATCAGTCGAGTGGCTCAATGTTCAGTCGACTGGACCCTTGTGCCTTGCTAGCTACTGCTTTTTAATATGGCAAAACCAGTCGACTGGGCCCTATTTCAGTCGACTGGAACCCTGACGAAAAATGTGGTTTTTGTTTCTACTTGAGCTTGAGTAGACCAGAATCATTCAGTCGACTGAGGTCCCGACCCAGTCGATTGGACGGGCTGTTAATCCTTTCAACCCTCTCTGCTTCAGGTCTTCAGTCGACTGGACCAAGTTTCAGTCGACTGGACCTCTGGTTTTAAATTTGTTTTGTTTTTCTGCTGTGTGTATTCTTAAAACTAAAGTCTTTTGGGAACGATGATGAATTGGTTTAATCTCAATGGCGTGCCACGGGCTCCGATTCTGATATTGTGGGACCGGGCTGTGACAAAATTAGTGCTCCACTTACATATGTAGTGGTCTACTTCCACTTGTATATCATCTGGTTTGGTTTTATTTTATTTTTGCTATTTGATCCCGTCTTCTTACGGTATCTGTACAAAAAAATGAAAGAAAACTGAAAACCAAAAACCATAACTGTCATGCCTTGAAGTACCAAAAATAGGGAAAATAAATTTCCTTTATTGGTTCGTGGACACGTGACTGGTTGATTAACCGTTCTTTCCTTTCAAACTCCACACATGCCTTCATAAGGGAAGTATTAAAGCATAAACATCACTTAATCTAAACTGAAACATAATTATAGCAACGAGAGATATAACGATTGCAATAACTGCAAACTTATTACATGAGGCCATACTAAACTTATACATAAGCTTAAACACTGAAATAACTATCTCCTGTTCTCCAGCTTGGCTCTAACCTTTCTTGGCTCCTCAGTATTGCATCCAGAGCTCACCCTCCTACCCTACAAAAACCTGCAACACTCTGGACATGAGAATATCCAGGGCGTAAAATGTCGTCAGCTTTGGAACAAAGCTGAGTGAGTAACATAACCATGCAATAATCTATAATACAAAACGTTTCTCTATTTGCATCATAGTTTTAGTAACTTGAGATACGGTAACTTTCTTATCAAAAGACGCATTATTTCATGGGCATGGCAAAGGTCTCAATCAAAACATTTAGGCAGTAAACATATCTCAATACTTCTTTTATAGAATACATCCTGCTTTTGTTAATGCCGTCAGTGATTAAGTTAAGCAAGGGTACCCTTAGGGTTACCACCATTAAAGTAAGTGATTCATCATTTCTTATTCTCAGAACCATGTCTCGTTCAAACCCAACCATACCCTTCAAAACGTAGCCCAGAACTGAACTGACCAATGACATTGACTAAAAGAAGACTCAACAACAAACGCATTTATGGGTCAAGAAAGAACAACACTTGACAATGAATCGTTTGATCGAACATATCATTGACGATCCTGAGGTCACCCGTAAGACCGACACGTCATGACAATCCTCAGATCAAGAATGCGGGATAAAAACAATCACTTAGTCAAACACGTCATGACGATCCTCAGGTCACCCGCACTTAACCAAACACGTCATGCCGATCCTCAGACCAAGGGTACGGGATATTAACAATCACTTGATCGAACACATCATGACGATCCTCAGGTCACCCGTACTTAACCGAACATGTCATGTCGATCCTCAGACCAAGGGTGTGGAAAATTAACAACCACTTGATCGAACACATCATGACGATCCTCAGGTCATCCGCACTTAACCGAACACGTCATGCCGATCCTCAAATCAAGAATACAAAACATTTCACAACTCCCTAATCGACTCCATGGAATTACCGAAAGACTAACTTCGCAAGAAGTATCCGAACTCAAAACGAAAGTTCACAAATCAGCTTTGACCGAAATTCACACGACGAGAAACAAAGCTCAACGTCCCTTATTCGCATAAATCTGTTATTGAAGGGTTTGCCATTATCTTACGTGTTCATACGTTTCGTAGTTTAGTTCAATAATAACATTCATTATACTTCCGAAGTTTATGTTATACATTCGTCACTCTGTTTCATATTATAACATACGTATGATGGAAACTTACCCAATTACTATCAATGCAATAATCATGCCATACAACATACTTATAGCTTGGGTATGAACTCTAAATGATCAAATCACATTATATATATAACAGCAGAAGTATAACATATAGCTCATGGATCTTTAAATATGGATTTGATACCAACAATTATATAGATAAAACTCTTGACATGCTCATCTATGCGATAGCACTTACCATAGCACAAATATACATAGCGATACAAATATTAAGGTATGTAGCAACATTAATCGACACCATATATATACAATACATCATACAAGTAGCTTGTAGATATCTTGGATAGATTTTAATACTGATTAGAGTGAGGTTAGGAAACTTACCTCGAGTATGTAGCAAGCTCAGAACCTTAGTAGAAGTTAACCAACAAGTTCTGCAACAATAACCAGAAGAAACAGAATAAAGTATGAGTACTAACTACAAGGGCATACTGGTAATTTTACCAAATGAGGATATAAACCTCAAGGTAGTGATCTACGTGTCATTCTAAGTCCAACACTATTGACTAGACTTAAATCGGAGTCCGTCGCGTTCTACGAGGTGAAAGGTAGGGCTTACTACACTAATGCGCCCTAAGGACAAGCTGTATTTTCGTCCGAGTCGAAAGGTCACCAAACTTTAAGGGGATGTTCTAGACATTATTCTAAGACTCTGGCACTGACCGCGTATTTTTCGTAGTCCTAGATTAATTAATATGAATTATTGAAGATAATATATCAGAAAATACTCAAAAAGGGATTTAAATACATAATTATAATTATACTGAGAAATCAGTACTTATAAGTATTTTTATTAAATACTAGATATTAAAATACACTACCAGTATTTATCTCATAATTTTCGGAGCTCGTTTAGTATTTATAATAATTAATATACTAATAAAATAGCTCCTTATTAATTATTAAAAATATCACTATATAGTATTACAACTTTATAAATCTTGGGATATCATAAAAATAGCATTTGGGCATTCACTTAATTTTCCATAATTTATATACATATATAGATATTTAAATTACTATTTAAGCACTCTAGAAATCCACATATTATACTTATAAATTACTAAATTATTAAAAATTATGTTATTACATAGTATAATTATACCTAGTATGTTGACGATATTATATAATAATATCTTGTAGCTTAAGAGTATCTGCAAATACATGTAAGTATTTATTATCTAATTTAAATGCCATTTAAAACTAATATTTATTATTTATATTATATATATAAATAACAATATATGTTATTATATATCAATAGTATATAGAATATACGAAATACTAATTATTAGTACTGTATAAAATATCATTAGGAACATATCCCTAATTTTCTAGAATTTATTAACATACATAGGCATTTAATTACTATTTAAGTCCCCTTTGAAAACCACATATTTTACTTATGAATAATAAACATATGTTATTATATACCCATAATATACAGAGTATATGGAATACTAATTAATAATAATATCGTATAAAATATCACTAGGGACATATCCCTAATTTTCTAGAATTTAAATAATACCCATAGGTATTTTAGATACATTTAAATACTAAGGAAATCTAATATTTATTATTTATAATAGTCATATAAATAATAAATATGCATCTATGTATATATACTATTTAATACTATAATAATATTCAGAATATTAAGAATATTACATATAAATATTTCATAGCTTAAAAGTATAACGATTGTATTTAAAACCTATTCATAATAATTAAAACATTTAAAATTTATAATAAAGAGTTTATAATAATAATAACAATAATCAAAAACCCGTTGGGTCAACCCGAACCGACCTGAGGCTAAACGAATTATCCATATGCTCAAACAAGAGGACCCAACCCACTGACCCTTTAGGGTCAAACCAGACCCGACCCGACCCAAAACTTAATTGGACTACCCACTTATACTAACAACTAGACCCAAACCGAAAACCCATCGGGTTAACCTGAACCCGAACCGAACTCAGTTACACTAACATAAACAAACTAACCCAACACGATAACCCAAACCCAGACCCAAACCAAACCGTACCCTAACCCAACTACACACACAACGATGGCGTCAAAACAACGTCGTGTCACTTAAAAGACCCATGGGTCCTACTCGGTCCGAACCAAGCCCAGACCCTTACCCTTTTATAGACGCAGGCCAACCTAACCCATGCCCGACCCGTACTCGGGTCTTATAACCCTTTTATATATATTTTCTTCTCTGGCGAGAGAGAGCCGCCGGAAAATCGGGGCTTGCCGGAAAATCTTGCGAGGATTATATCTAACACGTTTCTCCATAGAAATACGTAAGACCAACGCCAAAATGACCGGATTGGGGTCCTCTACAACATTCTAGGAGCTGAACACTGGGTTCAATAATTATAGGGTCCTACCAGTCCATTATTCTTTTCGGTTTTCTTGAGGATAATGGCTTGTATGACCTATCAAATGTACCCCAACTGAAAAGCTGCTCAACGAGGGGTATTTTGAGGTTATTCCGGTCAGATTGATATAACTTAGAGGCATCTTGGTGAGGGTTGGAAAAACCGAGCTTCAAAGGTGAAGCTCCAATGGTGGCCGGAGCTAGTCCAGAGCTTAAGGCTCTGTTTGGGTCTTTGCATATGCGATCTAAGGATGTGTGGGTGACATGCAGAGGTGCTGAGAAGGAATGGGGGTTGGGTTTACCTTGAGGGGTCTCGGATCCTCTTCTTTCTTCTCCGATCAGTTTCTTTCTCCCTCCTCTCTGTGTGTGTGCTGTGTATGGAGAGGGAAAATAGTGAGAGGGAGAGTGTGAGGGTATGGAGTGGTTGTGTGTAAACACAATGAAAGGGGGGGGGGGGGGGGGGGGGGGGGGGGTGACTGTGGTGTGGTTGATTTTCCCCACCAAGACTCTCGGGTTCTCTCCTTCTACAAAAACTGTGAATGTGTATGTGTGTGATGAAGAAATGGTGTGTGTGAGTATGTAATGTGTATGTGCACAAAATGTGTGCATGTGGTAAATATATGTGGGAGAGGCAAGAGTATTGACAAGTGGCAGTGCAAGTAGTGCCAAGTGTTGTGCACAAGTGTGACACATGCAATGGGTGGCCATTCATGCTTGCCACATGGGTGGGTGGTGGCCGCATGGCTACCACGTGGCAGTGGAGGGGTCCACGTTTCAGTTTACGTGCAAACACCTAGGGTTGCGTGCATATCTCGATATACACGCACAAGTGCAATTGTGCCTATGTACAAAGCTGTGTACGAGCAGATGTGTAAGTGTGACTATGGTTCCTAAAAAAATAGAAATATGTGTCATGGGTACGACTGATTTTAATACTATCTTAATAACATGGTTGATGTCGTTATGATGATAATTAAAGATCCTATAGAGGTTCCTTATTAGGGTCATTCTAATGGACCTTCTGTAACCGTCCCCATGGTGATATCATCACTAATTTCCAATATCCTACGTGTAATGTCTAAAGAAATTCAGGGTGCTACAACAACATTATCCTACGAGTATCAATACAAAAAGTAAAAAACGAAAACTAAAAACCACAACGTTACCATACGAGTATCAATACAAAAAATAAAATGAAAACTAAAAATCAAAAATCACAACCTTACCATTCGAGCCCCTACTTAACCCGCCGGTTCAAGAGAATTTTCAAAAGGGTTAATTACAAATTACACCCCTGTAGTTTAAGGATTGTGATAATTTGGTCCCTATAGTTTCAATTTTGGCAATTTACACCGTATAGTTTGAAAATTGTGCAAAATCCACCCAATTACAAAATAAGCAAGGGCACACTGGGAAATACGTATCACATTATTTCCAGCCCAAAATTACCCTATGTGTCCATAGACCCAGGAATGTAGTTCAATGGAACCAGAAGTATATACAGAGGTTTTGGGACAGCACCCCATCGGCTTTTTTTTTTTGGATAAAAATAGTATAATTTATGTGATTTTTTGTACAAACTAATTTATCCCATAATTAACGTATAATCTTATAAACAATCCGATACACTTAAAGCTTATAATAATTTGATAATATCTTATAATCTCTTATTCCACATGCTAATATCTTATAATCTTTTAAATAATCTGATACACTTAAAGCTGGACACACACTGTCACACAAATATTAAAGTGAAATTGATTTTTACAAATAAAAAATTAAGCTTATAATACAAAATTTTCATGAGAAAACTGTGGGATAGATTAATTTGTACCCAATATATATATACATATATATATATATCGGGTCCGGACATTGCCCCCGATCCCCCGTATAAACTTCTGCTCCCGTTGAACTATACTTCTAAGTTAATCCATGCACATGGGGTCATTTTGGGCCGCAATAATGTTATATTCCCATTGTGCCCTTGCTTATTTTGTAATTGGATAGATTTTGCACAATTTTCAAATTATAGAATGCAAATTACCAAAATTAAACTATAGAGACCAAATTACCAAACTGTCATAATCCTTAAACTATAGAGGTATAATTTATAATTTACCCTTTTAAACAGCAAGGACTTTGACCAAGAACATCTGTCACCAATTTCCCATAAAAATTTCTCATGGCAGCCTGTATCAGGCTTGCTTTTTGACTGCTGCTGATAAGTCTTTGTCATCTTTTTAACTTTTCGTGTAAATGCAGTTGGTAATGCGGTAGCTTGCAAGGCTATTATCTTTTTTGATATTTTGTACTCCATGTATACACGGTTGTAGAAATTAATGTGCTACTTTCAATTTCTTACATTTGTTAATTAAATTTATTTTTAGTTAATTATTTTTAGGAATAATAGCACATAATTAGTTGGGTTAATTAGTGATAAATCCCTAGATAGTGTAATTATATAGCTTTAGGTTCTCGAGTTAAAACATATTTATAATTAAGTTTCTGAAATTTTTTAGAGACTAAAATACCCCCCTCATCAAGTTTGGTAATCATCAAAATGAAACCCCCTCTATTAATGTTTTTAACTAAAATTTCTCCCCAAAAATTAAGGAAATAAAAAGTTAAGGTAATCAAAATTTGAAAGTCATCATCATTCATAATGACAGTCATTTTCAGCCACAATCATCTTCATCGCCCTGCCAGCCATCACCACACACACCACTACAAACGCATTTATGTTTGAAAAATTCACAGTAGTTCTATGAATTTCACAATATGATTTGTGAATTTCACAACATTTTCGTGAAAATTGTGATTGGAAGAGAAAGGCACAACATGATTTGTGATTTTCTCCCAAAAAAATTAAGTTAATCAAAATTTGAAAGTCATCATCATTCATAATGATAGTCATTTTTAGCCATAATCATCTTCGTCGCCCTACCAACCACTACCACACACACCACTGCAGACGCACTCATGTCTAAAAAATTCACAGTAGTTTCTATGAATTTCACAAAATGTTCTCTGAATTTCACAATATGATTTATGAATTTCACAACATTTTCTGGAAATTATGATTAGAGTAGAAATGCACAACATGATTTGTGAATTTTTTCCCAAAAATTAAGGGAATAAAAAATTAAGGTAATCAAAATTTGAAATTCATCATCACTCATAATGACAGTCATTTTCAACCATAATCATCTTCATCGCCCTACCAACCACCACCACACATACCACTGCAGACGCACTTATGTCTGAAAAATTCACAGTAGTTTCTATGAATTTCACAAAATGTTTTATGAATTTCACAATATGATTTGTGAATTTCACAACATTTTCTGGAAAATCGTGATTGGAAGAAAAAGGCACAACATGATTTGTGAATTCCAGAACATGTTCTGGAAAAATCGGAATTGGAAGAGATAGGCACAACATGATTTGTGAATTTCACAAAATGTTTTGGAAAAACGGGAATGGAAGAGACAGGAAAAAAATGATTTGTGAATTTCACAACATGTTCTGGAAAAACGGGAATGGAAGGGAGAGTTCCAACATGATTTGTGAATTTCACAACATATTATGAAAAATGGGAATGAAAGGGAGAGTCACAACATGATTTGTGAATTTCACAACATGTTCTGGAAAACAAAAATGGAAGAGAGAGTCACGACATGATTTGTGAATCTCACATGTTTTGGAAAATAGGAATGAGAGAGAGAGAGGGAGAGAGAGAGAGAGAGAGAGAGAGAGAGGGAGGGAGGTCACCACTTACACATGAGAGAGAGAGAGAGAGAGAGAGAGAGAGAGAGAGAGAGAGAGAGAGAGAGAGAGAGAGAGAGAGAGGTCACCACTTACACATGGTTTAATCCAATACCATTGTATTTCATTTGAGAAAGAGAGAGAGCTCATCACATATACATGGTTTAATCCAACACCATTGTATTTCATTTGTAAAACTGCAAAAATCACTTCTGTCATGTGTATTGTGCTCTAGTCCTATATCTTTAACATAGTACAAATACATATCCAGAGGAACATGTTGAAAACAAATGCCTACTACATTCTCACATTTGATTGTAGGAATTTAATGCTTTTAATGTTAATTGATAGTGAATAATTCACACAATAAATGAGTCAATCAATTTGTAATTTGTTTCTTCTATGTATGGAGAGTGCACAATCAAATTAAGTCATTCATGGGAGTCGTTCAATGTATTCCAATAGTATAAAATAAGTGTAGTTAATTAAGGAGAGTATTATTTTAAAAAAAAATAGCAATTATAAGGGTATTATGGAGACAAAAAAAACTTTAACCATGGTTAAGGAAATATTTCAAGATATGAGGGATCTTATATTTAAATAGATTCATGGGTGTCCTTGAGCGATATAATTGCAATGATCAGGGAATTTAAGGCTAATTGTCTATAATTAGTTTTATGGTATAATTTTTTCTTAATAAATTCAATTTATTATGTAATTATGATATCACAATTTGATTCCGGTTGAACCATTAACCCGTGACTCGATCAATTTTACGGTTTGATGAACGGACCGATTTTAAAAATAATGGTTATGGCAGTGATTGATGGTATCACATGGCACTAAATGTGGTATAATTACAAGTACAAGATTTAGAGTCAGTTTTTTATTGCTTATATGTCAATTTTAAGTACTTTTGATAGCCCAAACTGCATTTTGATCTATTTGTTTTAGCAAAAAGTATAAGCAGATTCACTCCAAAAAGTAGTTGGGCCATAAGCAGGTGGGGGGATGTTTTTCAAGATTATCTTTATATTTTTCAATTACACAACATACCCAAACTATAATAAGAAGTTCTACCAACCACGATTAAAATCATATAAACATAAGCGCAAACAAACATGGTCTTAAGTTCTTTTCTTTCTAAAAGGTGGAACAGAATGACCCGATTAAAGCATAATGATCACACATTTGTAATGCATTGTATGTCCAATAATAGATGTCATTCTTCTACCCTTCCACAGGACAATACAATGACATTTGAGAATTTAATTTGGATTTCATAGCATTTTTGAGCATTTCTCTAAGGTATAATAACATTTTAGTCAATTTTTTGTATAAAATTTACAAGTCAGTCTATTATTTTTTTAAAACTATAAAAAAAAATGGACAGTTAGCGGAAAGGACTAATGCATAAGATTTTTTAATGCTAAGGACAGCTTAAATCTATCATTAAGGATAAGTCATCCCCCTATTTCTTAGACTAAAAGGCTCTCATCTTCATCATCTAACTCTAATCACCATTATTACCACCCCGACCATCTCTGGAGACCACTCCACCACCCCCGGCAACTCACAAAAACAAGTGAAATTTTACTTGTTATAGCCAAAATTAAGTGAAATTTCACTTGAAAATTTCACTTAACTTTTTTCTATAACAAGTGAAAATTCACTTAATATTTGTAAAACCTTCAACTAACGTAGATATGGCCGGATCTGGTTCGAGCTCGTCGGATATGGTTGAATCTGGTTCAAGTTCGTCAGATATTATCGGATCTGGTTCGAGCTCGTCGGAGATGGTCAAATCTGGTTCGAGTTCGTCAGATATTGCCGGATCTGGTTCGAGCTCGTCGAAGATGGCCGGATGTGGTGGCTACAACAATGGCGGTAGTGGTGGTGATTGGCGATGGCTCGCGATCCTGGGACTGCTGGTGGCAGAGGGTGGTGGTTTTGTGGTGGTGGCGGCAGATCGTTCGTGGTGGAGGCAGACCCAGATCTCAGAGAGAGAGAGAGAGAGAGAGAGAGAGAGAGAATATTTAGTCTAGGAATATTTACCAAATATAAGTTTCAACAAGAGGGACTTTTTAACAAACTAAGAAATGTTTTGTACCATAAACTTTTAAGAGTTACTTTGAAGAATTTTTCTCTAATTTTCTCTTACAAAAAGTGTCAACAATAATTAAATTTTTTTTTTTAAAAAGTCATCAATAAAATAAAATAAAAAAACATCGACTTTTGAATTATTATTGTCTTCTAGTCTATATATTTTATATTTTCAACTTTGTGAACTTGCACCTAAACGTTGTGATTTGAAAGACTTGCTCCCAACGTTGTGAAGAGTTGTACCCGACTTTAAAATGAGATGCTCCCTACGTTTTGAAGAGTTACTCCCAAACATTTCGTAAAGTTGTTCCCAACGTTTGAAAGAGTTGCTCCATAATATTAAGTAAAATTTTATGACTTTGCCATTTTACAAAAAAAAATATTTAATATATTTTTAATGTTGAAAAAAATAATAATAAATTGACATTTAAATTCTATACAAAAAAAATTGATTGAAAGTTAATTATCTATTTTTTTTAAATGGAAATGAGGTTCCGCTTGCTTCTGTGAAATTTTCAAGGATGACTCCAACAATATTCTATTTTTTTTCAAAGATAATATATACACTTATACATATATGCTATATTATAAAAACAGAGTAGGTCATTAAGCTGCTCGAATTTTTGCTATTTCTAACTTTACCCCTACTTATATAACATATATGCATGTACACCGAAAGTGGAGGCCTAAAGCAGAGGCTGAGGTCGGTGCTTACTGCTTAAGATGGGAGGGTGTGTATCATCCATTGAATTTTCTGACACCAGCCACTTATCAAAACAGAAAGCACTTCAGTGCTGTGCAAACTGTTACACACATAATTTATACAGTAAAACTTCCCAATTTTTACTGTGCAAGCTGTGTGTAACAGCTTACATAGCGTTGAAGTACTTTCCTATCCAAACGCCCACCGAATCTGTTCTGATTTACGAGATTGACACTATACTTTCTTCCCACGGAGTGCTGTGTGTGCACTGTGCACCATATCCTCAGGGCTAATATGGTAATGTCGCATCAACAATTGTCCTTTCCTTCTGATCATAGAGATATATCAAGAAATCTAGCTATGGAAGCAATTAGAGAAACAGAGATTGATTTAAGAATTAGAACTGAGAACTAATATTTCATTTTCATTACCTTACCAGAGAATCATATTATGTATATATACACTAAGATAGATGATCAAACCAACTCAAAATAGACTCAATTGACACGTGACAATCCACTTGATCCACTTGACACGTGGATGACAACTTAACGAACTTGATCTACTTGATGACAGCTTGGATTCTCTATGACAAGCCTAGAGTATCTAACATGGCCCCTCAAGTTGATGCTAGGATGATTAACTATCAACTTGATTTGGCTGAGCAGGCATAAGCTGGGACTTCAAATGCTTGAACCGAGCAATAGGCAGAGTTTGGGTAAAAATGTCTGCTAGTTGGTCCTGAGAGGCAATGTGAAGAACTTTGAGATCCTTGTTGGTAATCTTCTCTCTAACGAAATGATAATCAACTTCAATATGTTTGCTTCTAGCATGAAGAATTGGATTAGCTGCAAGTGCCAGAGCACTAATGTTGTCACACCACAATATAGGAATAGAAGTAAGCACAATGTGTAAATCTTTCAGCAAATTTTTCATCCAAAGAAGTTCTACAGCAGCATTAATTTAGCCAATGCTTTGTATTCAGCTTCTGTGCTAGACCTGGCCACTGTGGGCTGTTTCTTAGTAGTCCAAGATAAGAGATTAGGTCCTAGAAAGATACAAAAACCACTTGTAGACCTTCGATCAATACTGTCCCCTGCCCAGTCTGAATTAGAATAGCTATGAAGATGAATAGGACTAGATTGAAACACCAGACCATGATGTAGTGTACCTTTCACATATTTAAGGATTCGTTTGACAGCTTAAAAATGAGAATTGAGTGGATTTTGCATATGTTGGCAAACCCAGTTGATTGCATAGGAGAGATAAGGTCTTGTAAGAGTGAGATACTACAGAGACCCTACTAAAGTTCTATAGAGAAGTGGATTAGTGTAGGGAGCATCATCTGAAGGAGGGAACAGTTTATCTGCAGTAGGAGAAGCAGTGGGTTTGCATTCAAGCATAGAAGCTTTGGCTAAAAGCTCTAAAGCATACTTGCTTTGAGTCAACAAAAGACCATTTGAAGTAGATTTGACTTCAATACCCAAAAAGAAGTGTAAGGTACCCAAGTCTTTCATGGAGAAGGATGTCTTCATGGATGTGACAAGTTCAGTAATAAGAGAGGGATTGGTACCGGTAATGATAATGTCATCCACATATACAAGAAGTATGATAATATGATTGGAAAGGTGTTGAACAAATAAAGAAGACTTAGCCTTGCTGTGAAGAAATCCATGTTGAGTAAAAAATCTTGAGAAGGTGGAAAACCAAGCTTTGGGAGCTTGTTTAAGGCCATAGAGTGCCTTATTAAGTTTGCAAACATAATGGGGCTAAGATGAATCTTTATAGCCTGGGGGCTGAGACATGTAGACTTCCTCTTCTAAGAGTCCATGAAGGAAAGCATTAGATACATCAAGTTGTTATAGAGACCACCCAAAGTGAAGAGCCAATGTGATAACAAGTCTGATGGTGGGTTGTTTGACTACTGGACTAAAAGTCTCAAAATAGTCTAGTCCTTCAATTTGATCAAAACCTTTGGCAACCAATCTAGCCTTATAGCGGGCTATGCTTCCATCAGCATTATGTTTGATTTTGTACACCCATTTACAACCTATCAGTGATTTGTGTACAAGAAGAGGAACTAGTGTCTAGGTTTGTTGAGCAATAAAGGCATTATATTCTTCACTCATTGCCTTTCTCCAAATAGAGGATGTGTTGGCTTGATTAAAGGAAGTTAGCTCAGTAAGAAGAAGATTTGATTGGGAAAGAGAAGAAGAGGAGGTGGTAACAAGATGAGCTGATGGATTATAGGAAGATTTAGGCTTGGAAATGCCACCCTTGAGTCTTGTTACCATGGAATGAGTATTAGTAGTAGCAAAAGAAGAAATAGGAATAATGGAAGAGGATGATGAGATCATAGGAGCAGAGCCAGAAGGTAAAGAAGAAGAGGTAGAATCCAGAGAGATTGAAAAAGAAGTGTGAGCAGAGCTAGAAGGTAAAGAAGAAGAGGTAGAATCCAGAGAGATTAAAGAAGAAGTGTGAGTATCAAAAGGATCAAAAAGAATACTTTTGGACTGAGAGGAAAGAGAAGGAATAGAGGTAATAGAAGAGGTTCATAGAACAGGCAAGGGATATAAGTGAGTAAAAGTTGACGAAAAGGGAAACTGAGATTCAACAAATCTAACATGCCTAGAAACAAACACTTAACCATTCAACATATCAAGACACCTGTATCCTTTGGAATTTGCTGCATAGCCTATAACTACACACATTTTGGATTTAAGATGAAGTTAGAGTCTCTATATAGAACTAACCAAGGATAGCAGCAACAACCAAAAACTCTAAAAAGAGTATAGTCAGGAGGGACATGATACAGTATTTCAAAAGGAGATTGAACACTTATCACAGAAGAAGGCACCTATTGATCAGAAATGTAGCAGTAAGGCATCATGACAATACTTGGGTGGCATAGATGAGTGATTCAGAAGTGTGACAGTGGTCTCAAGAAGATGCCTATGCATCCTTTCACTTACACCATTTTGCTCAGGTATATAGGGACAGGATGTCTGATGGACAATGCCATGGGAGGTAAAAAATTGAAGCATTAGAGTATTAACAAATTCCTTTCCATTATCAAACCTAACCACTTTTATTTTGATAGTAAACTAATATTTTACCATGCTTTTGAAGTTAACAAAGGTGGGAAAAACCTCTGCTTTTGACTTCAAGGGATACACCCAGGTAAATCTTGAGAAATCATCAATAAAAAGAACATAATACCTATATCCATTTACTTAAATTGTGGAAGTTGGACCCCAAACATCACTATGTATAATTTCCAAAGGACTTTTAGCATAGCTAATAGAGTGTTTGAAAGGCAATTTGTGACTTTTGGATGAAGACACACATGACAGGGATGAGTTTGATTAGAAGTGCAAGGGATATAAAATTTCTGAGAAATGAATGATAGGATCTTAGGAGAAGGATGGCCTAATCTATAGTGCCAATTCTGGGCTATGGGAATGGAACTGAAAGCTATAGAAGAAGATGGGAAGATATTAGAAAGTGACTGTGAAGTTAAGGGATAGAGATCTTGAATGCAAGATCCTTGAAGAAAAATCTTCTCTGTGGCTTTGTCCAGAACTACAAATCCTTGAGAATCAAAAATGAATCTGCAATTATTGTGTTTGGCAAGTTAATAGACAGATAGGATATTATGACTAATCTGAGGAACATGCAGAACCTTTGAAAGAAGAAGAGACTTAGTTGGAGTAGGCAAGATTCCATCACCAGTATGAGAAATGTGAATTGAGTTGCCATTTGCCACAGAAACTGAATTTGGTCCTTTATAGGTGTTAATGGACTAAATTTGGTGAACATCATTAGTTAAATGGCTGGTTGCCCCGGTATCAAAAAACCATTGAGTGGGAGAGATGGATGAATCGTAAGTAAAGAATGCATGAATATTGGAGGATTTAAAGGGTTGATTGGATTGAGATTCTTCAACAGAGATTGAAGTTGGATCTAAATACCAATTTGAGGAGGGAGGAATAGTAGGTGGAGGACCAATATTAGGAATAGTATTAGGTGGAGGACAATTAGAAAGAGGTGGAAAATTGGGTTGTCCAAGAAGGGATGGAGACTAAAACATGGGAGATGAAGGGATAAGAGATGGCGAATCTTGTTGAAACATGGGATGAGATTGAACAAAGTATGCTTGAGAGTAATTAGGAAAAGAAGGATTAACAGATCTTTGTGAATGATTTGCATTAGAAACAGGATATGGACTATGAAATGAAGAACTTACTGATTGAGTATTAGGCTGAAATGAGGAAGTATACCTGTGATAACACTCAGAAGCTGTATAATTTCCTTTCCCACAAATCTGACAGAAAATTCTCATAAAATTATTTCTGCCATTTCCTCTTCCTCTATTATTTCTTTGCCTTCCACCACCTCTGAAGTTGAACCCAAAATTGTGATAGGATTCTTGCTGGTTAGGAGAACCAAATTGTTGAAGAGGACCCCCAATATGTTGAAAATTAGGTCCAAATTGTTGATTCTGAAATTGATTTTGGGACCCAAATTGTTGATTCTGAAATTGATTATTGGTTGAATGATTTCCAAAAGATCTCTCAGTCTTCTTAGAGGAATTGTTATTTACCACAGAAAGTGCAGAGACATTTTCCTTTGAATGCATTAGTTTCATTTCTCGAGTAATATGAAGTTCCTCAGATCAAAGAAGAGAGTGGAGTTCATAAAACGAGATGGATTGAGTAGTAGCCCTCAAAGTAGTCTTCAATGAAGTATATTCATGAGACAGGCCATTCACTGTATAAAGGACTAGATCTTCTTCACTTACTGGAGCTCCTGCCATAGAAAGCTTATCTACACAATCCTTGATATGATCCAAGTATTCATCCATGGTAGTCTTTTCTTTGTTTACATTAAGAAGTTTCAGTCTGAGTTCATGAACATGAGATTTGGAGGATGAAATGTATCGCTTCGAAAGATAAGTCCAAATCTCATTTGCATGATCAAATCCCACAATTTGGGGCAAAATTGTTGGTGAAATAATAGCATTGAGACAACTGACGAGTTGTCTATCAATATTGATCCATTCAAGATATTCAGGGTTTTCGACCATATTACCAGATTCATCTGCAATTCTTTCTAGTGGTTGAAGCTTCGATCCATCTACATACTCTAACAAATGATTTGCACGCAATGTATTCCTTACATGTAATTGCCAGACCATATAATTTATCTGATCGAGTCTAACAGTAACTATAGATGTCAAATTTGAGACAAAGAATATAAGATTTGCAGGCAGGTTTATTGATCTAGACGATATCACCATTGAAGAACAGAGTATTGAAGAACAAGAAATTGAAAATTTGAAATAGAAAGATTGAGGAATTAAAGATTGAAAAATAGGAGATTGAGAAGAAATTGATTGAATAGGTAGGATCACAGCTCTAATACAATGAAGAAATCTAGGTATGGAAGCAATTAGAGAAACAGAGATTGATTTGAGAACTAAAACTGAGAACTATTATTTCATTTTCATTACATTACCAGAGAATCACATTATGCATATATACACTAAGATAGATGATCAAACCAACTCAAAACAGACTCAATTGACACGTGACAATCCACTTGATCCACTTGACACGTGGATAACAACTTAACAAACTTGATCTACGTGATGAGAGCTTGGATTCTCTATGACAAGCCTAGAGTATCTAACAATATAGATATATTATATATATAATGACGTTTTTGTTCCCCACCATCCCCAACAAATGTCTGAAATGCCATAATTTTCTGGAATCTCAAAATAGTGAATAGCGTATGTCATGTAGTGATTGAATTATAAAATACAAAAATACCCCTAAGTTTTGACTTCATTACTGCAGCTTGTGCAGGGAATGAGATAGAGATAGATCAAATTAAAATGCTACACCCACACCAAATTTCACACAAAATTTTACACTCAATACATCCTAACCCTTGATCGGGAATCTCGTGTATGGCTCATGTAGGGCCTATATGGGGCCCATTGAAATCAAGGATCAGAATTATTGTGAGTGACATTTGGTTTGGGTGTAGCATTACTCGAGATAGAAAGACTCAGTCACTCAGACAAGTTAATTTACTGAGGGGGCGGGTTTTCATGGCCCACCAAATTTTTTAAGGAGATCATCTTCTTGTGTACATGCCTTTGTGTGACTCGTAGTCTTGCCCAGATTGGACATTGGAAACTCCTATTCTCAAATACAGAAAGTTGTTGGCCAGCTTTTTTGATTTTTGGAAAGTTCTCAAATTGTATAGATTCGCTAATGGTGTAGCACACATACTAGCTCAATGGGCTATGAATCGTAATTGTTTTGGGCATATCCCACTTGATGAAATTCCTCATTTCGTTCTTGAGGAAGACCACCAAGGAGGTTAGTGATTTGTTTGTTGTCGCTGTTTTTGTTCAATATTACTATCTACCTTAACCAAAAAAAAAAGAGCGGAGTTGCCGTAAGCTTTCTTTGAGGAAGTGATTGTAGCTGGACGATATTGTTAGCATCATTTTTTTTATGAATCATTTTTTTTCGGTTAATTTGTTGTTTGTCTTAATTTTCATGACTTATTATTTTTGTTCAATAAATGACTTTAATATTTACAAACTATTAAAATAAAGAAAATATGCTGTATATAGCAAAAAAGATGGTAGGAATAGTCCATTCGATAATAATTGTGTTGATAAAATAATGGTAAAATGGGACACATGTGAAGATGGTGGCATGGGTGAGCAAATGATGAGCAAAATTGGGAACCAAAAAGGCTCTCTCGACTGTTTAAAAAAAAGCTCTCTTGAAAATAAGCTCTTAAGCCGAATAAAATATAAAATTATTTAGTTATCCCTCAATTAGAGTTGAGTTGAGTTGACTCGAACATGTGGACTCTTACATATTGTATTTTTATGTTAGTAATTTGGTAGTTTCTCAAACTGCATCTATCATAATTGAATCATATAAAATGTTAAATAAGTTTGTTGATCACAGATCATGCTAAGATTATAAGACAATGTATCTCATAAGTCACAACTAATAGATAAATTCAATTGAGTACAATCATATGTCACGTATAGCGCAAGGGCTTCAAAACTAGTATACATATGCATACACAGAAATCAATCTTGAAGCTTTGGGGGAAGTGCAGTAGATGGTGAGACGTTTATGAAATTGAGAAAATTATTGCGTAGAGAATAAATTTCATATTTATTAATATGAAAGAAACCAAAAAAATGAAGAGAGAAAAAATGTGAAAATATTGTCACAAGGCAAAATACATAAGAGTTTTAACTTTATCTTTTATATTAAGAATAGAATAGAATCCCTAATCATGAAGATATAATAGAAACTAAGAAAAATTAGTTAAAATTTTTTATTGAACCTTCTTCAACCAAGACTTCAGTAATTTTCTTTCAGCACATATGCAAATGTTGCTCATGTGGGATACCCCGGGATAACATCGCTAAGTATTGGGAAAAAGAAAAAAAAAACATTGTCTACTTTGGAATAAATAGCATTTAGGCTCTATTTGGAATCCACTTCTCAAACGCCCATTATGGGCATATTTGGGCGGGCAGTTTGTGCTTTATGATTGTAATAGTTCTGCGATAACTTTTGTTAGAACAGATTTTGATAGGTGTAGTGTTTGGGTAATATATTGTAAAAGTGGTTATGGTGGCAAAATCGATTAATTTAGTGTTTGGTTACATAAATGCAAAACTAATTATAAAGTTCAAAAGATAATTGTGCACTTGTGTTGTATTATTTTTATATTGCATTGAATACATAGTTAGATCTAAGGAAAACAAAAAATAGAAAATTGCCCTTAAATCCCCCATTCATGTACATTCATGGATGGAGGACACCTAATATTTTTTTTATTTAATACTAAATCCCTAGGATCCTAGTTAACACATCTAATCATGGTTAAGGAGTTTTTTGTGTCCTAAATGCCCTTTTATATCTTTATAAGATATATATACCAAATAGCCATTAAGTAGGTTCTAATTTACCTCCCAACTTATATTTACACAATCAAATTTATTAGTGCTAATTCTTATGAGATTGACTTCTCAATATGTGCATTTATATATACATCTATGTGGCTATATGCATATATGTAAAAACACCATATTTGAATGATTGGGAATGCATATGGTGTTTTAGTTATTGATACAAAATCAATTATCACTAATAGGAATGGTGAAGCCTAATCCCAAGAGCTCGGGAATAGTTTCAATGAAGCTTCTATTCGCAAAAGAGGAAGGAAGCTGCGCAAAGCATTACCACTCGAGCGTGAAAGGCATGAGTTCTGGAGCGGGTTTTTTCCTTAAACTCTCTGAAATGTCACCTGCCAGCTGATCCACTCAAATGGGATCAGGGATTTGCTACAGATTATCTAGTTTCCTATTTGGTTTAGGAAGTTATTTTGTAAGGAAACTCTATATTCTATTTCTAAGGTTGTAAACATTGATTGCAACTCTATTTGTAACCTTAAAGCATAATGCAACTTTGCAATGGTGCAGACGTATGCATAATTGGCTGAACCACGTAGAAATCTGGTGTATGTGTATGATTGTTCTTTATTTTCTTTCATTCTTGCATTGGTTTCTTACAGACCCTATGGGAAGTATAGATATAGTTTCCCTAACAACTGGTATCATAGCATTTAGATAGGGTAAGAGCAATGGCAGAAGAAGGAAAGTAAAGATCGACAAATTTGATGGTACTGACTTTGAATTTTGAAGATGTAGATAGAGGATTATCTTTATTAGAAAAAACTCTATGCTCCTTTTTCAGGACAGAAACTAGAAGGGATGAAAGATGAGGATTGGGCGTTGTTAGACCAACAAGCCCTAGGTGTGATCCAATCAACGTTGGCTCACAATGTAGCCTTTAATATTACAAAGGAAAAGATGACCAAGAGTCTTATGACCGTTTTGTCCAACATGTTTGAGAAACCCTCGGCTTCCATTAAGGTATATTTGATGCGAAGTCTATTTTCCTTACGTATGGGAGAAGGTACATCTGCAGTAGATCACCTTAATGAATTTAATATTGTAACCACACAATTGTGTTTGAATGGTATTGAATTTGATGATGAGATTAGGGCTCTACTTTTATTGTCATCTTTGCTAGATAGTTGGAAGGGGACTGTCACAGCTATTAGCAGTGCTTCCGGGAGTAATATTCTAAAGTATGGTGATGTCCGTGACTTGGTTCTTAGCGAAGAAATTCAAAAGAGCGAATTGATTAAATCATATAGGTCGGCATTAAATATGGAGAGGGAGAGCACCAGGGAGGAATGCGAATCGAGGAAGATCAAAAACAAAGAGGGGGAGGTCTAAAGTAAAAGTAAAGGCCGCCGATGCAGAATGTTGAGACTGTGGAAAGAATGGTCATTTAGTAGAGACTGCTGTGCGAAGATGGGTGACGGGGGGGTGGGAAATGGAAGAATAAGGTACAGAATTCTACAAATGCAGTGACTAATGTCGTTGAAGATGCTCTTATTTTGTCTCTTGGTACTCAGGCAGAATCTTGGGTTGTAGATTCGGGAGCCTCTTTTCATGCTACATCCTACATGGAAGTCATGGAGGACTATGTTCATGGTGACTTCAGGAGGGTTTATCTTAGGGATGATAAACCTTGCAATATTATTGGTAAGGGTGTGGTGGTAGTGAAATTGCGCAATGGAGCGATGTAGAAATTGAATGATGTTAGGCATATGCCATGCTCGAAGAGGAATTTGATTTCTGTGAGCCAACTTGCTAATATGGGATGCAATAGACATTTTTCAATGATGATTGGAAGGTTATTGAGGGAGCCATGGTGTTGGCTAGTGGTAAAAGTGAGGCACTCTATATGTGACCGCGGGGAGTAGAGATGCCATATTGATCGCTAAGTCAAGCAATGAGTCCAATTTGTGGCACTATAGACTTGGACACATGAGTGAGAAGGGGATGAAAGTTCTACAGTCAAAGGGAAAACTACAAGGCCTAAACTCAATGAAGATTGACATCTGCGAAGATTGTGTCTTCGAAAAATAGTGGAAGGTGAGTTTTTCAAAGACTGGGAGAAGTTTGAAGATGGAGAAGCTAGAGCTTGTTCATACCGATGTATGGGGACCGTCTACAGTTTTATCACTTGGAGGCTCGAGGTACTATGTGATCGTCATTGACGATTCTTCTAGAAACGTATGTGTTATTTTTTGAAAAATAAATCAAATGTCTTTTGTACTTTTAAGAAGTAGAATGCCTTGGTAAAAATGAGACGGGTTTAAAGGTTAAATTCCTTAGATCTGATAATGGAGGGGAGTATAAAGATTGTGAGTTCATTAAGTTTTGTTCAAACAATGGAATTAGGATGGAAAAGACTATTCCAAGGACCTCATAGCAAAATGGCATAGCCGAACGCATGAATAGAACTTTGAACAAACGCGCCAGAAGTATGAAGATACATTCTGGGATGCTCAAGATGTTTTGGGCAGATGCATTTAGCACGGCTGCACACCTTATCAATTGTGGACCATTAGTTCCTTTGGATGGGAGGTTAGCCGAGGAGGTTTGGAGTGAAAAAAGAGGTAAATTTTTCATACTTGTATGTGTTTAGTTGTGTTTTACATGTGCATATTGACTCTGAAGCTAGGAGTAAGCTGGACCCTAAATCGAAGAAGTGCACTTTCATTGGTTATGGCACGGATGAGTTTGGGTATTGGTTTTGGGAGGACCAAAATAAAAAAATCATTAGAAACAAGGATGTCGTATTCAATGATAAGGTGATATACAAGGATAGGATGGGTAAAGAGTCAAGTAGCATGGAAGCTCAAGTTGTGAAGACTGGGTATGTTAACCTAGATGAGCTCTTAGAAATTAAAGATTTTGGGGATGAAACACACCAATAAACACAGTTCTGCGGCAAGAGCCGGCCACACTAGATTCTACAATGAGGTGGCCTTCTATAGTCTCTAGACCTACATAGAGGTTTTCTCTATTTTTATATTATTTTCTTTTAATAGATTGGTGAAGCAAAAAGTTATGAAGAAGCACTACAAGTGGATGATTCGGTCAAGTGGGAGTTAGACATGAAAGATGAGATGAACTCACTCATGTCAAATGAGACATGGGAACTTACCGAGATACCAAAAGAAAAGAAGGCACTTCATAACAAATGGGTTTACAAGGTTAAAGGAAGAGCACAATGGTAGCAAGCCCTACAAGGAGAGATTGGTGGTAAAAGGGTTTCAGTAAAAGGAAGGTATTGATTATACCGAGATTTTCTCCCCGGTTGTGAAGCTAACTACAATCAGGGTGGTTTTCAGCATAGTGGCGGCAGAGGACTTACATCTAGACCAGCTAGATGTGACGTCAGCTTTTCTCCATGGCAATTTAGATGAAAAAATTTACACGAAGCAACCACTAGGGTTTGAAGCACCGGGTAAAGAGGAAATGGTTTGCAAGCACCTTGACAGTGATACAAGAAGTTTAACAGTTTTATGAGTATAAGTGGCTTCACAAGGTGTCAAGCAAATCATTGTTGTTATGTGAAAAGGTTTGGAAGTGATTTCATCATTTTGCTCTTGTATGTGGATGATATGCTGTTAGCAAGATGACGATTCAATTGCAATGCAAGATTTGGGCAAAGCTAAACAAATCCTAGGGATGAGGATTAGCAGGGACATTGAAGCAGGTAAGTTGAACTTGTCACAAGAGGAGTACGTGAAGAGGGTGCTTAGCAGGTTTAGCATGGGAGATGCAAAACCAGTGGGTTCTCCTTTGACTAGTTACCTTAGGCTATCACATGAGCAATGTCCAGAAATCGAAGAAGAACGAAAGTATATGGAAAGAGTTCTATATGCTTCGGCAAGTGGGAGCCTTATGTATGCCATGGTATGTACACGTCCAAACATTGCACATGTAGTGGGAGTTGTGAGTAGGTACATGAGCAATCTGGGCAAGAAGGATTGGGAGGCGTTGAAGTGGGTTTTTAGGTATTTGACGGGCACTTCGGAGATGGCTCTTTGTTTCAAAGGATCAAATATGGTACTGTAAGGTTATATTGACGGGGATTTGGCCGGTGATATGGACAACAGAAAGAGTACATCGGGGTATGCTTATACTTTGGGTGGTATGGCTATCAGTTGGGTATCTCAATTACTGAAGATCGTAGCTCTCTCCACTACTGAAGCAATGTATGCTGATGTGACGAAGGCAAGCAAGGAGATGATTGGCTACAAGGTTTCTTGACGGAATTGGGAAAGGAGCGAGGAAATAGTATTTGCACTGTGATAATCAAAGTGCTATTCATCTAGCAAAGAATCCGGTTTTCCATTCGAGGACAAAGCATATTCAAATGAGATATCACTTTACACGATCTCTCTTGGATGATGAAGTGCTATCTCTTGAGAAGATTAGTGGGAGTCAAAATCCGACGAACTTGTTGACAAAGGCGGTGACCATTGACAATGTCATGTCCCAGCGTAGCAAAATAAGAAAAAAATTTCATTCCAGTTTTGGACCCGTAGGTCATGACAGGTGTGGTTCCCTTGTCATGTACTTATCTTAACATGTACAATAAATAGAGTATATAAAGCAATAGAGGAAGGTAAATAATAGTCATTACAATAAAGCTCAAATAATATTATATTGTCTTAAAATATCCTGAAGGCACAAGCCGTCTTTATTCAAGTTAAAACATTATTCATATCCTTATTACAACTTCATTCAATACAAAAGTGTATCTTTGCAGGTCTCTCTATCTTGCAGGTCTCTCTATCTGGCATAATCATGGAGTCCTACATAGTCATTTCCTGAACATTTTGGGATTCCAGGACAAAATAAAGTCATCAACTAATGAAAGTCGAGTGAGCATAATGAACAACACACGCAATGTATATAAAAGTACATTAACCATTTTAGTATTGTTTAATACTTTAGAGTACGGTTAATCCATTGTTCCAATCATCACATAATAACAATTAAATAAACAATTTAAGAAATGAATATTCAAGACCATGCATGAACAATGACAATATCTCATCTTACTGACTCTTTATCTCGACCACAATCTTTCGACTCAATTGGTTCACCAGAACCATCTAGCATAATGCCGTTAATTTTGAATATTACAGCCCATAAAAGCCGCTTGATAGGATTACCAGACCAATGAGGCATAAGGAAAACCCATATTCAAGGTTACAATAACCTAGTTATCCTATTTGATATACCATATCACCAATAAAAGACGCTTGGCCAAACTTTGTTTGACCAAGATAGTATCATTGCCCATAAAAGCCAATCAATATAGATATTCATATTCATATTGTCACAACCATGTCTCTTTACTCATTCCTCACAAACATATATGCTAGACCACTTGACCCCTTTCCAAAATATAACATCTTGACTATGGATGTGTATGGTTTATTCTTTACATTTCATAAAGGTATCAGAGCGATCGTATGACTTATTCTCCTTTTCTTTACATTTTCTTATAATGGTATCAGGGCTATTTATACCTTTGATTATTACCAATTATCTCAACTTAATCAAATTCTGATTTCATATTCTGTTATTCATTTTAAATCAATAGCAGTGAGGTACAAGTACTAAAACACAGAGTATAGCAGCTTAAAGCATACCTTTCACATTTTCTTATAAAGGTATCAGAGCTATGTGTGTGTATATATATGTGTGTGTGTTGATTGTTACAAATTAAGACAACTTGTCCAAATTCCATTTTCATATCTATTTTCCTTTTCTTTATAAAACATTGAGGACAACTCTTCAAAATGAAAGGTACAGTAGTTTAAAGCAGAAAGTACAAGTTCATAAATTCTTTGAAAAGTGTCACTGATGGACCCTTAACATTATATTCCAATGTACAAATAGTTTATCACATAGTAGAACTCATAACAGTAGGGGAAACAAAATTATGAAAAATTGCTTAAAGGATCGATCTTTGCAGGATTGATCCTGCTTCATCTTCTTCGCATGATTTCTGCAGAAATAAGGGATGTTCTGAGTTTTGCAAACTGGTTTTAAACAGTGCTTATAATATATCATTCTCTTCATTTTTTCGCATAGATTACGAATATATAAGTCTTGTTTGCCAATTATTAGCATAGCTCAACTTATCGATGAAAATCTAAGAGTCGCCAAAATTTCATTTTTAACCGTTCGTCGCAACCGTTATAAATTAGCATCTAAAACTTGAAAAAGAACTTAAGGGGACTTCAATCTACTGTTTCCAATTTACAAAAAATCATTTTCATTGAGTATTGTGAGACCACCATTTTTGAAGCTCCACATATATATACATATTCAACTACATTTGATTACCCTGGCTTGTGCGTAATGACTAATAGTATATTATGAGTGAGCTCAAGAGACTCACTATTCTTTGTAGTGGCTAGAAGAGGGTGCCGAAGAAAATGCATGATTATAAAATAATGCTCCAGGCCACAACAATGACTTGTGAAGCTTCCTTCTACTGTAATACCTCTTCTACTATGATTTTCTTCTTCTTTACTTATTGGATTTCAAAAATGTAAGTAAGTGTGTATTGTGTATGAAATGATTGAGAATGAGGGAGATAATGAGAGAGAGTTTCGATTTAGAGGGTCTACTATGAAAGTAGTGTTTTGCTTGGTGTGTGTTTATGGCGAGTGATTGAGAGTGAGGGAAGAGATAAAGAATGAGACGAAGATTGAGAAAACTTTGAGAGTTTGAAAAATGCAAGTCTCAATGTTTTTTGTGCAATGTGTATAGCTTCGTGTGTGTTTATATAAGAAATTTCAGTTTGGTAAGTTACGCGGTTAAACAAAAGCACATACCTCAAAATTTGCACACCACACAGTTCACTTGAGTGTTTCCAATTAGCAGCTATAATTTATGCGGCTGATTGACATCTGTTAATCAGTCAATTTGGTTAGTCAGTACACTGGTTCAGTCCAGTTAGTCCGGTTTGGCTAGTTAGCTTTATAACTAGTCTCAAATAAAATCATCATGGACAAAAATATAGGTGACATGATATTATTTTGTTAATGTCTTTTATCCCAATCATAGGGTACCTTACGGGTGCAGTCTTTTAAGCATTAATACAATTAAATTACTAAGGGTTGGAAAAATTAAAGGCATTGCCTTTACAAATGTTCATATAAATATTATTTATTTATTAAATTAATATCACAACTAAAAATAATACACACTATAATAAGATAAAAATGGCATTTTTATTTATTATTAGGGAATTGAAAATTACAGGTTGCTACATACAAACTGAAGTTATGTGAAACTTCAGTTGGTCATCAAGCTTTGCACTTGAAGACACGTTGCAGAGGGTGTGAATGTTGCATTGAGAAGGATTTGTGTTATGGGTTACAGTGGTGTGATTAGTCTCCAAGTGAGAGATTGATAGGAATGGTGAACCCTAATCCCAAGAGCTTAGGAATAGTTTCGGTGTAGCTTCAATTTGCAAAGGAGGAAGAAAACTGGGCAAAACATTCCCACTCGAGCGTGCCATACAGGCGGGCATCCGGCGAGCATGTAAGGAACAAGTTTGGGAGCGAGTTTTTTCCTTGAACTCTCTAGAATGTCATCTGCCAACTGATCTACCCGAGCGAGAGCCGCTCGAGCGAGATCGGGGATCTACTGAAGACTCTCTATTTTCCTATTTGATTTACAAAGTTATTTCTAAGGAAACTCTGTACAGGCTATATATTCTCTTTCCTAAGTTTGTAAACATTGATTGCAACTCTCTTTTTAACACTAATAATACAACTCTGCAATGGTGTGGACATAGGCATAATTGGCCGAACCACGCAGAAATATGGTGTTCGTGTGTGATGTTTCTTTATTTTCTTTCATTCTTGTATTGATTTCTTACAGATCCTATGGGGAGATTAGGCGTAGCTTCCCCAACTACCACCAACCTTTATTGTTCATTCAATTTTATACATAAGCATATAAGCCATTAAGGGCCTGTCAATCATGACCACCACCTTCATGACCCAATGGTGCAGTGGTGATGTATTGGTAGTGGGGGTGGGTGTCATGGCACTGTGGTGGCTAAGAGTGGTAGTGGGTGCAATGGCGATGGTGGCTAAGATTGGTGGTGGATGCGATCGTGATGATGGAGGTTAACAATGGTTGTGGGTGCTAGGATGCAATGGTATTACCTCTCTCTCTCTCTCTCTCTCTCTCTCTCTCTCCTTCACATTCCCATTTTTTAGAACATGTGAGATTCACAAATCATATTGTGACTCTTTCTTCTATTTTCGTTTTCCAAAACATACTGTAAAATTCACAAATCATGTTGTAACTCTCTGTCTCTTTCATTTTTGTTTTCCAAAACATGTTGTGAAATTGACAAATCATGTTTTGCCTCTCTGTTCCATTCCAATTTTTCCATAACATGTTTTGAAATTCACAAATCATGTTGTGCCTTTCTCTTCCAATCCCATTTTTTTCGTAACATGTGAAATTCACAAATCATACTAGGAAATTCATTATAAGTGATGACGACTTTTAAATATTGATTCCCTTAATTTTTGGGGAGAAATTTTGGTAGAAAACATTAATGGAGCGGGGTTACCATTTTGAAGATTACCAAACTTGATGAGCGAGGGGTATTTTAGTCCCTAAAAAATTTTAGGGACTTAATTATAAACATGTTTTAACTCAAGAACCTAAACTATATAATTGCTCTATTAGGAATTTGTCACTAATTAATCCAAAAAAATAGTAGACACTTGATTTTTGCTCATTCCAATAAAAAATGTTAGTAACTTGCACGAGTTTGACAAATGTTAAGAGCTTGTCAATACAAGGTCCCTGAACTTCAAATCATCAAAATAGGACCATAGACGAAGAAAAGATTGCATTTAAAGTTTCAAGAATCTACGATTTGCAAAAAGAGGGACATATTTACCTTTTTTGCATTCCGAAAGTCGGAGCATACATTTTTCATGCCAGAATTGAAGTACACGCTAAAGCCGACAAGTCCTTGAATCCGACACTGAATTCGGAAAAGTCACTTTATCAAGTATAGGATTTATACGTAAAAATTCTGTTTCATCACAAGAAAGATCCAGGAGGCTCAGAACCGACGCCAAAAATTCACATTTGTCAAGATGAATGACTGTCAAAAATTTCATCGCCTTCCGACGACGAATGTTAGAAAATTGTGCTAAGGACACGCACTATTGTGTTAATTTACACTGTTAAATCATCAGAAAGCTCAAATATTTAATTTTGGAGCATATGTGGTAAATTCGGTCATGACTAAAACACTTTTTACATCGAGACAGAGGAATCCTTGTAGTTTTGTCTCATTCTGATTCCGGATTATGGAAAATGCACTTTATCAGGTATTTTCGGCACAGATTGATTCCGAATGCGTGCATGACAACGTTTTAAAAATCCAATTTTTGCATTGAAATTCCACATTAATTGAGAAGACCCCATGGTCCAAACCCCAATCCCGCGGCGCATACACAAAATATCTAGATATTTTGATTATTTTATTATTATTATTTACATAATTATTAGTTTATCATTATAGTTTTATTTTTATTAATGTACATTAATTATACATATATGTATATACTTCCCCTAAAAAATTTTTAAAAAAACATTAATATAATTTATATATTATTTCTTGTAAAAAAAAGAACTGCAAAAAAAATAGAAAATAGGAGGAGAGAGAGAGAGAGAGAGAGAGAGAGAGAGAGAAGAGAGAGGAAAAGAAAAAAGAAACTTAGGGTCCGTTTGATAAAACTAAAAATTCAGTGCTGAATTTTAAGTACTGAAAGTTTTAAGTTTTGAATTTGCAATGCTAGAAACAGTGTTTCAAGTACTGAAATATGATGCATTCAGTGATTATTTTCAGTAGAAAATTTTTACTAACAGTTTTTCAATGTTATTTTTTTGGGCTGCCTTTTCAACTAAGTGGTGCATTATCAAACACACTGAAAAAAAAGTGCTAAAACTTTTCATTTTCAGCACTTAATTGGATTATGAAACACACCCTTAATATTTAGTCCAATATGAGCACTCTTATTAGAAATAGATTCATTCTATAAGTCAACTTATAAATTAGTCCGTCCCCTATGTTGAGGACTAAAATATAATTTTTTTTGTAGAAATACCTATATATATACATATTACATACTCCTGGAATCAGGGTTTGAAATTCAAAACCCACATACCTATATATATATAGTGAGAATTTCACACTTTGTTAAGATCATGGATAAGGGAATAAATGTTGCTAAAATCAAGGAGTTTCCTTATTTTGCTCAACTTCCAAATTCGATTTTGTAAAACTTATAATTTTCTTTTTACTTTATTACTAATTTTTAGACTATATTTATAAACTGTAATTTCTAATTTCGATGTCGTTGACTTTATCATAATTACAGTTTATATTATAGTTTTAATATCAACGCGTTTTTACCCAGACTATATTTAGAACCCAGATTGGGTTAGCACGCTATTTGCACCCAAAAATCGCCAAAGGGTTTTGAGCTCGATTGGGTTGTTGGAGTTGGCATGGAACTAGTCAGCCCAGGCCTTGTCTTGGAATGCCTGGCCCAAGATGGTAAAGAGTGATTGGTCTCAAGGAAAGACAGCGTGGTGTTTGAGCCCGAGAGACATGAACTACAATCAGGAGGAGCCCGATTCGTTGATTTAGTATACATAACGTCAATCGGGGTCATGGGCTCAAGAGGATACAAAGTAAAGGATAGAATATAACCTGATGGGCAGCCTGATAGGCGATGTGGATCAGTTGCTGACCAATCAAGCACTGTTATTGAAATAAGTAAACAATAGCACGTAGGAGTCCGATTGGGAGGCTAAGCATGAATAACAGTGATCGGACATCCGAGAGGCATAAGCTAGCGTCAAGGAAGCCTGATGATTGATTAAGATAGTACACTTAGTGATCGAACGCTGTATTCAAAGGAAGTGAAGCGCTAATTCCATGAGCCCATTTGATCAGGAGCATTTATAAAACCATCATCGGGCTCATGGGTGACAAAGAGCATGATAAGTGGAGTCACGCATGTCCGATGGTATTACAAATGTGGTCCAGGATGCTAGAGTCCGAATGGTAAGGAATTTTTGTTCGTAGCTATCATGGTGATGTCACCCTAAAATTAAGAAGGCAGAGTCCTTTTTGGAAAAGATCTGACCATATACAGCTGGTGATGAGAGTATCCTGAGAATATTGGGATTGATTCAATCAGGATAAAGATAAGGAAAGAGTTTGAGCTAGGGAAGGATTCTGCAATCAAAGTCTTACTTGGGGCACAATTCAAGGAGTCCTTGCTATATCTGGACTATTACAGGCTGCTATAAAAGTAAAGGCAGGCCAACCAAGCAAAGCACTCCGCGTCATCTCGAAAATAGCACTCATACAGCAATCAAAGCATTCAAACCTTTGTGTTCTTGTTATTCTGCGTCCATAGCATCCATAGCAAATAGGTCTATTCCTCTTTGTTAGTTTTACTATTTTCACTCTTTTGAACAATCAGAGCATGTTCTGATCCTGTTCTTTAGTCCTTGTATTATTTTTCCAAACATTCAATAAAATACCTTCGTATTTTGTTAATCGTTTGTGATTTTTTACTTGGTAAACTCTTGCACTAATTAGCTTGTACGCTTCAGTACTGCCATAGGATTTTTGGTGAGAGTACTTTCGTACTCATCACACACAATCGCCTTTTAGAAGTCAGATCTCAAAGCCTTGAGTATCACTCACTCAAGCGTATAGGAAATTAGTTTGCACACACACCGAGCCTGTTTGGCTCTGGCACGCCCACGCAAAACTACAAGCAAATATTTTGGCACGTCCGGTGGAACATGTAGTGCTAATATATGCCCCCAAAGAAAGATAAACAAACCAGGAAAAATGGACAGGACGATCTGACTATTGTCAACCCACCAGAGGACGAGAGCACAGCCTGTTCACCCACTGAAACCACCTTGACTGTGGAAGCATTGTCAGCAGTTATCAAGAAGATTATGGAACCCATGAGGCAAGACTATAATGCACTCCTAGGTTCTATGGGAAGTTTTCAAACGCTGATTGAACAGACGTCCGAGATGCAAAAAAGCCAGAATACGCTGATAGCATCAACGGAAAAGATGAACGCGACATTGGACGGCCTGTTTGGAACGATAGGCTAACTCATAGCTAATTATAAGGCTAAAAACAAGGAGCATGTCGTAGGATCAGGCTCTGGCATATCGGGCATGTTCGAGAAACCAAAAGATCCACGATATGTGTGCCCAAATCTCCGAGAGCATAATGGATCAAACAGGCAGTCTGACTTGCAATTAGGAGAAGTGAGTTGTATGGCAGTCACTGATCCCACTGGATTGGCGACGCTGGTGTTCATGCATCCCAATGGCCGTAACATAAAAATAATTGGTCATACTAGTCCCCCTGCCAACGCTATTGGGGGGCAAAGAGCTAATGGTATTTTTTGGACTCATTAGGACAATAACAACCAACACCAAATTCCACCGCCCATAGTACCCCCCATGGTAGTAGCTCAGCCCGTTATCCCACAACCTATCAATAGAGAGGAATTGGTGGTGGCCATACACGAAGAATATGGCCCGTTCATGATAAGAATGGAGAGGCTGTCTGTATCCTCCTAAAATCGACCAAGTCAATTTTTCCCAAGGTTACAAGGTCCCAAACTTTACCTTATTCTCTGGGGAAAGTAAGCAGTCCTCTATAGAATACATAAGCCATTTCATAGTACAATGCGGCTATGTGGGTAGTAGTAACCCGTTGAAGCTGAGGCTGTTCCCAAACTCTCTCACAAGGATAGTGTTCCTGTGGTATGTCAACCTTCCTGCTAACTCTGTACGAGATTGGGAAGGGATGTAAGAACTATTTCATGGCCAGCTCTATAGGACTGAACTTGAAACATCTCTCACTGATCTATCTAGGATGCTCCAACTCGTAGGAAAGACAGTGGAGACCTATATAGCCCACTTCTAAAAAGCTAAGTATAAGTGCAAGACTGTCCTGCCCGAGGAGGAGTGTGTCAAGATGGCTATGGGAGGAATGTCCTTTGAACTTCGCAAGAGGTTTGAAGGGACTGATTTTTGAGATCTGTTCGAGCTGGCCACGAGTGCCGCTCACCATAAGCGTATCCTCCTGGATGAGCAGGAGAAAAAGAACTCATCCAAGGGTACATACTATAAGGGCCCAAATTACGAGGTTCATCTAGCAGATTGTGACCTCGAAACAAAAACAGATATGGCTGAGTTTGTTTGTAAACAACCGATAGTATGCAGTGCCTTAAATAAGCCTGTGAATAATAACGCTGCAGCCAAAAAGATGACATTTTAGGGAGGAAAAAACTATAATTTTGATATCACGATGGTTGATCAGATTTTCGATGCCCTATTGGCCAAAAAGGTGATCAAGCTTAGTGATGGTCATCGGATCCCTAAGGCCGATGACATCAAAAATAAGGAATATTGTAAATGGCACAATTCTGGCAAACACTAGACTAATAATTGTGTGGTTTTTCATAATATGATATAGGAGAACGTAGAGAAGGGAGTTTTTCAGATAAAGCCATGGGTATCGACATAAACCTGTTCCCTCAAACCGACACTAACATGGTGCTGCCCGATCTAACCAAGCTGACAAGGCCCAGACTTAAAGTGGACCTGTTCAAGAAAGAAGAAAGGCTAAGGCAAAGTGAGGGAAAGCAAATTATTGTATCGGCCATGGAAGGGTGGAAGGTAACAATTCATGAGCTCTAGAGAACTTACTAGGAAAGAAAATAAGCAGAACGGAAGGCTGAAGTCGAAACGGCCCGATCAACCACTGATAGCTTGATCGCCGATCTGCGAAACCAACTTGATCTGATAGAATAGAGCCTCTACCCAAGATGCAAGGCTGATGTTAAGAAAGAGGCCTCTAGCCCAAGCAAGAGGTCCAGAGTGAATGAGCATAGAGAGCATAGCCCGAGAAGGTCTGTGCACGAAAGGGTATCGCTGCCTAAGGTAACTCAGTGAAAGCCTGAATGGCAACCGAAGCCATCACCAGCTTTTCATATCGGCCTAGAGACTCTGGCCGATTAGGGATAAGGTATTGCCAGATGTTTCCAAACCAAATCAACCAGAAAGGGGGCCACCCTTGGATAGACGTCCAAGGATGGTCGTACCACCGAAGGTAAATGAAGGTAAATGTGATCAAGCTGAACATCCTAAATTCCCCCTACAGCCCAGGTATAGTAAGTCTCAGAAGAAGAGATATCGACACGCAAGACAAGCTGAAAGAGAATGATAATACTAGGAAGATCATGCTAACAGCTCCCTTATGCCTAGTGCACCCTTGGTGGCCGATCCCCAGGAACATCCAGCAGGGGAAGAGCTTTCCTTCAACAAAAAAGCGAGTAAGGGGACGATGCATGCTGCAGAATGCCTACAAGAGATGTTTAGGCAAAAAAAGATAATAAAAGAATGTAAACCTGAAGTAGGAGATCGATGATTTTGGAGATTCGGACGACTCACTAATTCAATTTGGGACCATCCCAAAGGGTCTGTCTTCAAACATGGTGTTCACTATGCCCATGTCCCTCATGGCCAAGCCGGATCAGCCCATGGCTATGAAGGGAGATGTGATAGAAGGCTAAGCCAAAGAGTCAGCCATGATAGAAGACGTGTGTTGGAATGGAAGAGAGACCATTAAACCTAACGTGGTAGAAGGCATGAACAAGAACATAGATGCCACCGATCTACAATCCGATCGGCCTAAGATCACTATCTTAAGGCCGAAAGGGCAACAAACTGAGGAATGGCTGAAGCCAGTAGGGCCCGTCAAGGTGGTCTTTGAGAAGCCCACCTATCAGATGTCCCATCATTTAAAACCACTATACGCGAAAGGGCATATCAAAGGGGTCCCTATAAATAGGATCCTCATTGGTGGAGGATCTACCATCAACATTATGCCCCAGATAATGCCGAGAGTTCTCTAAAAATTTGAGTCAGAGTTGATTCCGACCAAGATGAACGTTTAGAGTTTCACGGGAACACCCTCAAGGACTAAGGGTATCCTACCTTTGGAACTGACCGTTGGAACCAAGATGGTCATGATAGCCTTTTTCATCATGGAAAGATCAGCAGCTTACAATGCACTGTTAGGCTAAGAGTGGATACATCCCAATTACTGTATCCCCTTTACCCTCCATTAGCTGTTGATTTTTTGGAGAGATGACGAGGTGGAAGTAGTTCGGGCCAATACATAGCTGTTTGTTGCGCATATATAAATGGCTGATGCAGTCTTATATGAAGATGATATCGGGCCAGTCAAACTATTAAGATGTGGTATGCTGGGAAGACCGAATGTAGCCACATTCCGTAAAGGAACTCCACTGGACTCGAAGTCCTACTATCACAATCCAAATCGGATGGAAGAATTAAGGTTGATAGAGATTAATGAACATGAAGATATTGATGAATCCATAATTGACTGAAATATAGAGACAGCTAGCCTTAAGGGCCAACATGGCCAGATGGTGTGCATATCTGGCTGATAGATGATTAGAAATCGGCCCAACTAATGGTATGGTTAACCTGGTCGATTGTATCTATGAGGAAGAATTGCCAAGGGAGGAAGAGATCTAAATGAATGAACTAGAAATGGCCACTATAAAGCTGGATGATCTGAAGGCCGACGTTCAAGACCCCCTTTTGGAAGTCAACCTAGGAGATGAAGGAGAACATAAGCCAACTTATGTAAGTCAGATGCCAGAACCACAGTTGCGGGCTAAGGTAATAGCACTTTTACATCAATATAAAGACTGTTTCGCTTGGGATTACGACAAAATGCCAGGGCTATCTAGGGAACTGGTAGAACATCGGTTACCAATCAAATTGGGATTTAGGCCATTCAAACAGCTACCCAGAAGTTACTCTGAAGGTGAAGGAAGAAATTGAGAGACTCCTTGTGGCCGACTTCATTTGGACTATAAGGTACATAGAGTGGGTGTCCAATGTAGTTCCAGTGGTGAAGAAGAATGGAAAGCTTTAGGTCTGCATTGATTTCAGAAACCTAAACCTAGCTACCCCAAAGGATGAATACCCAATGCCCATGGCCGATCAACTAATTGATTCGGCCGCCAAACACAAAATCTTGTCCTTTATGGACATGCATTCAGGGTATAATTAGATTTATATCGCCGAAGAAGATGTCCTAAAGATAGCTTTTTGGTGCCCGGGGGCAATTGGAACCTTTGAATGGGTTGTGATGCCTTTCAGGCTGAAGAACGCGAGAACTACCTATCAACGGGCAATGAATTCAATCTTCCATGACATGATTGGATGTTTCATGGAGGTGTACATTGATGGTGTAGTGGTTAAGTTCAGCGACAATGCCGATCATTTGAGAGACCTAGAGAAAGCATTTGAAAGAATGCGGGCTCATAAGTTAAAGATAAACCCGCTCAAATGTGCATTCGGCGTTTTAGCAGGGAACTTCTTGGGTTTCTTGGTGAACCAAAGAGGTACAGAGGCTGACAAGAACAAGGCTTGGGCTATTCAAGGAGCAAAGGCCCCAGCCAACAAGAAGGAGTTGCAAAGGCTGCTCGGGCAGATCAATTTCCTTAGGAGATTCATCTCAAACTGTGCAGGGAAGACTCAAGCGTGGACCCCACTACTGAAGACCAAGACTGATAAAAAATTCAAGTGGGAAGACAGCCACCAGCTGGCCTTTAAAGAAATTAAGCAATACTTGTCAACCCCCTAGTGTTGATGCCACCCAAGATGGGTAGGTGTCTTAAATTATATATATCGACCTCTAATTGCTTGATAGGAAGTATATTAGCTCAGGACAATGAGCAAGGTAACGAGTAGGCCATTTACTACATGAGTAGAATTTTAACTCCAATAAAGAAGCGCTATGCGCCGATTGAGAAGTTATGCTAGGCATTGTATTTTTCATCACAAAAATTATACATGCTTCCTGTTTCTACTTATATTATATGTCAAACTGATGTGATTAAATACATACTGTCAAGACCTATTATGCGTGGCCAAATTGGAAAATGGACCTTGGCCCTGATGGAGTTTGCCATCCAATACCGATCCCAACAATCGGTCAAGGGACATGCCATAGCCAATTTTCTGGCTGATCACCCAGGCCCTACTGATCTGGGAGATTTTTTACAAGCACCTAAAGTATTAAACACGTCATTAGTTCCATGGACATTAATCTTTGATGGGTCCAAAAACACAGAAGGTGCTGGGGCAGGGGTGATCATTATATTGCCAAATATAAGAAGACGAAGATGCCGTTTCAGCTCAATTTCAAATAAAAAAATAATCAGGTCGAATATGAGGCATTCATCATCGGGTTAGAAATATTAAATGAGATGGGGGCATCTTTTGTACACATAAAAGGTAACTCAGGGCTGGTAATTAGATAGATATCAGAGGAATTCCAAATAAAAAGTTGGGAGTTGTGCCTGTTTCATTCAGTTGCCACCCAACTCATGGATTCTTTCGATGATATAAACATGAGTTGCATCCCCAGGTTAACGAATACGGAGGCCGATAGGTTAGCAAAAGTAGGATCGGCCTCATCCTCGAGAAAGGGATTGGAAGATCAGAACATCACAAGTCCGATCAATACCTTCAGTGGCAAATAGAGGGTGGTATACCGTAACTAATTTGGTCTTGGATGGATGACGACGATTGGAGAATCCCTATCATTGAATACTTAAAACACCCAAACGTTAGGGTAGACCAAAAGGTAAGGCTGTTTGCAGCCCCATTTATGGTGCTTGATGGAGAATTATTCAAAAAACCTATTAGTGATTATGTGTTCCTAAAATGCTTGGGTAAGAAGCAAGCTATGCAGGTAATGGCTAAAGTACATGAAGGGATCTACGGAGCTCACCAGACCGGTACCAAGATGAAGTGGCTTTTAATGATGATAAAACTATTGCTGGTTGGGCATGTTGAAGGATTGCATCAGCTATGCTAAGGGGTGCTAAGCCTGTTAGAAGCATGGCCCGATTCAACGAGTGCCTGCCAAGGAGCTCCAATCAATTCTAAAGCCATGGTCATTAGAGGGTGGGCCATGGATTTAATTGGCAAGGTTCTCCTACCATCCTTAGGCCAGCATTGTTTCATTATAGTGGCTACGGACTAATTTACTAAATGGGCTGAAGCCATACCCTGTAGGGTGGTGACTCAGACCATTGTCATTAAGTTCATTGAAGAGCATATAATACATCGGTTTGGCCTTCTAGAAACCATTACAGCCAATCTGGGGTCTGTGTTTACAGGAACTGAAACATCAGCCTTTACAGAAAGCAGAGGAATTACAATTCTCAATTCTACTCCATACTTTGCACAAGCTAACGAACAGGCTGAATCAACCATAAGATCCTTAAGGGGATCATCGAGAAGATGGTAAATGAAAATCTAAGGGAATGAGACAAGCTACTGTCTGAGGCCCTTTGGACCTATCAGACGTCCAAGAGGTCTAGCACCGGGGTCACGCCATTCATGCTGACCTATGGGCATGATGTTATGCTATATATGGAAGTCACTATCTGATCAGTTAGGAGAGCATTGCAAAATTAGCTTGAGATCGCTGAATAGACCGAGGCTATGATTACTGAGTTGGAAGGACTTGATGAAACAAGGTTGACAGCCCTAGACTCATTAAAAGTATAAAAGCTACATGCTACCCAACCATACAATAGGAGGGTGAAGGAGAAGGCCTTCTGCACAGAGGACTTAGTTTGGAAGGCCGTTTTGCCTATCGGAGACAAGGATAACCACTATGGAAAATGGTCGGTCAACTGGCAAGGTCCCTTCATCATCCACTAAGTCAAGAAGGGTGGAGCATATAGGTTGCGCGATATAGATGGAACAGTTCATATTTTATTAATAAATGGTCAGTACTTAAAAGTCCTATTATCCTACTTTATGGGAAACCATAGATCTAGAGTACAAACCAAATCCTAGATTAGAGTACGAGTCATTCAATTATAAGCCTGAATGATCAAAACAGCTCCATTGTATTAAATATGGATGAGCTTAGCTTACTTACAAAATTAAATACAAAAATTACAAGAATACGGGTTGGCCTCTAGGCTAACTCAAAACTCCTAAGCTTGGCTCTTAGATCTTCCCAGGTCCTCGTAACTGTAGCCCTATCTTGCTTAGCTTTGTCCAGCTTTTCAGACCAAGCAAGGGAGAGGGGAATGCTGGCTTGTAATTGGTCACTGCACTTCTGAGCATCCCCACCAAGCTGGGCCAGGACTCCATCAATTTTTACCAGGGTTGCATCGTTGGTAACAACCTCAGCCTCGTATTCCTCCAGCTGAGCCTTGAGTATAGCTATGTGGGATTGCAACCAAGCATCTCGAGCAATCATCTGAGCCCGAGATGCCTTCCCACCTTCATGTTTTATCTTGGCAGCCTGGAAAATTGCACTGCTTTTTGTCGGGCACCAAGATGAACTTCAGCCTTAGCCTGAACAGTAGAGGTCGGTCGCTCCAAGAGATGGCAGCCCGGGCCCGGTAATATTTTGTGTATTTTTTGTATTAGAGAAAGCTGCCCGTCCGATAGTGAATGATCGACTAGAAGTGCGCTTAAGGCAGCATCAACGTTGTAGTAGATGGGAGGTTAGGTAGGTCCTGATTAACCAACTGAAGGAGAATGTCCTTCGGTCATTAAATGCTTATAAGAGAGACGGCTTCGGGCTCAAAGGATCCTAGGTCAATAGCTCCCAAGTTTAGGCTAGAGAAAAAATTGTTGAAGGGAATGAATGGTGCGGGACCCAATAGGGTGGCCTGTTCAAAGATTCAAAGTTTTAAGGGTTAAATACTTGGGCTGGTGATGATGTGGAGGCCGATGCATCCTAAGGAACAATGGCTTTGCTACTTGGTTAAGAGGTAGATGGTTGGGTTGGTTGTTGGCTTGGCTCAAGAAGAGATGCCACAATAGTTTCCTCCATTGAGCTTCCATCGCCCAAACCTACAGCAGCTTGAACAGCTTCTGCAGCGGTCGGAACACCAATTAGAAGCAACAGGATCGGCCTCAGACTCTTCCTCATTTCTAGTGGTTAATCTCGTTGCTACAACAAGATTGGCCTAATCATTTACAATGTCATATGCTTGGTTCTCAAACTACTGGACCATTTATTCCAGTTATCCTCCAATAGTCTCATGGACATTGCTATCATCTGGAAGACCCTCACTGTTGGAGGAAAGGACCACTTGTTCTGGGACGTTGCCCCTGGTAGGGTCAACATCTTCATCCCCATTAGAGGGAGTTAGGGCGACACAACTCTCAGAGGGATAACCCTCTTGGCAACTCGTTCGAGGTAGGCCGCCGCCCGTTCAGGAGAGATTGGAAGATCGGCAACTAGGACCTGAGGTCGGGCTCAGAAGGTTGGTTTGTTTGTTGCTAGAATGTCTGTCCGGTCATCAATATGTCTTCTCTAGAGTCCTCGTCCACAAGCTAAAATGGAATAAGAAAGTAAGAATAAAGGGAGGGTGGACCAACCATAGAAAATGAGAGAAATTAATACCTGAATGGATGGGGCAGGAGCTTGTTTCTTCTTTTTGGATGGCGTTTGGCTTGATGCTTTCTTGGGGGCCGGTCTCTTCACCGCCTATTTTTTACGAGTTACCACAAGGGCAACAACATTTGTGTCAATCTCAGTGGCCAGTGATGCAGTAAATTGGAGAAGTACTTCAGAGGTAGTACTTCTGAATATCTGGGTAGCCCGATCAGACCACCATTTTTCAAACTCATAGGACACTATCGGTATGACTGAGAAGGGTGTGAAGGTGAATGCTGCCTTCAACCTATCCGATCGATCTTTGATCTTCTTCACTTAATTGTAATTCACAATGAGGCCGCGTTCAACCTAGTCAACATTCACAGTAATGGTTGGTGGAACGATCACCATTTGAGAAATCCCAAACTAACGAGCATAGAGAAAAGTAAAGTAGTATTCTGCCCCACATTTGTTGTTCCTAGCAGGGATGCTTGGGCTAAAAATGATGTCTCTAGCCACCAAGTAGCTAGAGAAGATTTCATTGTACGTGGCTCGGGTGCCCGGACCCCAGTTAGTGGGGTTGTTGGGGAGTTACAGGAATATGGAAAAATGAAGTAAGGAGAAAGGCATGAAAAGGGGAGCAGCCCAATCTGAACACCCCTCGCAAAAAAAAGTAAAACACTCCTCGAAGGAGTGGGAAGAAGGGGCAACTTCAACAAAGTGGACGGAAAAAATGGGAATGTTAGCTAGTGAACGGGCAGCTGGCCTGAATTGTTGAAAATATGAGTACAGTCAAAGTTAGAGAATCCAGATCGGCCTGCCTCCATTACTGAACCCGGACTAGATAAAATCAGTCACACTACGGACTAGGTGCACCCAGACAATAGTGGCCAGAGATTGAGGCTTATCGGAAGCCAAGGCCAAGGAAAGAGTGGTATACTCTTTGGTAATGGCTTGACTAGCTAAGCAGAAGAGATACCTATTCAGCTAGTAGATGAGAAAGGTGGTGTGCTCAGCGTCATTCACCTCGGTCCCTTCCTTGCCCATGCAAGTAGTCAGAAAATTGCCAAAAGCTGTAATTGGCTGATAAGACACAGCCCCATCTCTAATAGACTCTTATTGGGGATAGGAAAAGCTAGCCGTTTCGATTTCCAGATCGGGAATAACCTCCTGTCTATGGGGGTGGAGCCCGAGCAAGTAACTAATAACCTTCTTTTCTACCAGAAGAGAAGGGCAGAAAAGAAGAGTGGTCAGTCTGTTTCTAGTTTAGACCGACCGAGCATAATGGCATCATAGATGCCTGTTCATTTCCAGAGTTCGGCCTTTGAAGCTGAAACCCTCATTACCCATTTATCCCAATCTAGGACGGGTTTAGGCCAACCCCTAATTGGGAGGGTGGCTGTCCAGATCTTACTCTAGTTAGAGGGGGTTTGCAGTAAAGTTTCATTGGCAACTAGAGAGAAATAGGAGTTGAAGGTTGCCAGAGGATCGATACAGAACAACATACCAAATCCAGGTGCCACCAGAGTACCATCAGATGTACTGTAGCTAGTGTAACAGTCGGTTGAAACGATAGAGGGGTGAGCCTTAGCCAGTGTTCTCACTTCTCTACATCAGTTTTGTAGTGGAGGAGCATCTAGGAATGTTTTCTTACCCTTAGACAATGGAGGGTTGATCGCCGGAGAAGATAAAGCTTTTAGAGGGAGAAGCTCTGGTTCTAGAGAGAGAAGAAGATGCAACTATTTAGGAAAGTGAAGAGATTTTGAAACCCCCTCACTTTATACGTTGGAACATTTAATGGGCGTGACTAGTGGGATTCTCGAGATCTGACAGGGTGTGGATATCGTAATTTTCTCTTACCCACAACTTTTTAAAAAGTTTTCTCTTTTAAAATCAAAACACGAGTCGACACTTAATTTTAAAAGGAAAATTAAGAAACCGTTTTAAAAGCAAAACGGTCTTTTGCAAAATCAAAGATTAACTAGGTTCAGGGATTATGGAATGAGAGAGGAAGGAGTCCAACGGACTAAAACACCCTCTCTCATCCTATCTCGCGATAGGACTCTACTTAATATCCTTTTAATCAAACTATTAATCTAAGCATGCCCTCAACTAATACATAGATATAAATATACATTACACAAGCAAGTTGAAATGGTGTAAAATTGCTAATGACAAAATATCATTCAAAACCAAGTAGTTCAATTAGCAAACAATATGATATGCAAAATAGAGAACTAGAGAACTTACCCGGGGTCCATCCGCGGATATTTAAACGTGCAATGCATACAAAACTAATAAAAGAGTCTCTAATCACATATATACACATAAGGAAAGTTTTAATTCTAATGTGTCGCACATGAGGTCGAAAAAATCAATAAAATTAAGGAATTATTAAACTAAGGGAGAGTCGAGATGTCATACCTCATCGGCGCTACAAAACAAAGGTTAGTCCACATGATATACAAGATATAAAGTTAGATGGCAATCCTAGGCCTCTAGCTTAAATCTATCAAATATAGTTAAATCTATAGCAACGAATCCTAATTACAAGCATCGAGCCACATGGATGAATGTATATGAATACATGAATATGAACAAGTGTAAGCTATGAATTTATTCATTGGTTTGGACCATTTAGCCTCTCGATTTAAGTTTAACTAATCATCATCAAAGCATGGTTTAAGCCCTAGGTCATAGAAAAGTCATTTGGACCATTATTTACAAAGTTGGTCAAATCTGTCATAAAATTTTGAAAATTACAGAGAGCAGACCAAAACTCCAAGAAAATAAAAGGCATGATTCCCATGGTTTGATCTTGATGATTTTGGACACAAGATGTCTTTGTGAGTCTAGTTTTTAACCCAAAAAGAAAAAAGAAAAGATCAACGGTCCAATCTTTGGGAAAAAGGTAAAAACTAGACGTCACTCAGAGATTTGCAAATCTCTGTCTAGAGATTTTGTACGATTTTTTAAAAATAGTAAAAAAAAATCAGAATCACTTTGATCTTTTTAGGGGATCTTATTAACACATTAAACTTTATATAAAACTATTTGAAGCCAAGAATGCTTGATTAAAGCTCTGATTTACTCATTTCAAGAAGGTATTACTGTTCTGAAATTCTGGACAGATTTTTGTTATCTCACAAAACTCATGACTAAACCATCTTAAGCATGAAATCCCATCAAAACAAAAATCACAGTGGTAAAACTTTATGTTATGGACATCCTCCAATTGGTTTCATTTGATTCCAACGGTATGATATTTAACTAAAAATCTTTGATCAAAAATAGTTTATGAATCCACTGTATCATTGTCAAGTTCAACTTTTATTTGTTAACTCCAACTACCAAGCCATGAAGTTAGGCTTAAACCCAACTATCTCTCCTACCATTTGATGGTCATTGGAGGCTAAAGACACTCATACTCATGTACTTCAAAGGAATATAGAAAGGATTCCATGAAACTCTAAGCTAGAGAACCCAAGTCATAAGCATGGACTTGGATCCATTTATTTGTTTGTAAAGTGAGGTGGTGATCAAACTTTGACTCCTATGTGAAGCATACACAAGATTCAAAAAGATCAAACTCAAGAGATTCAAGTGAGATATTGAGGATCTCCAAGAATCTCAAGAGAAAAGCATAAAAAGGAAGAAAACATAAGAATGAAAACATAAGAAAGAAATAAACACAAGAATGAAAACATAACTAAAATTTAGAGGATCGCCTCAACCTATCCTCAACTTCTTGGTGTTCTTAGGATATTCCAAAGGCTAATCAAGCTCTTCTTCTAGCTCTTACAACCCTTTAATCTTCTTAAACTTCTTTTGGCATCTCTAACTATCAAAGTTTTTAGATAAAGAAGATTCAGAATGAGATTCAAGTCTAAAAATGAGAGAGAGATAGAAATTCTAGAATCAAAGACTAGGAAGAAAAGAGGGATCCCTTGTAATGGGATATTCATCCCCAATACATAGGTAAACATTAGAGGGTTATTTTGGTGATTTCATAGTAAAAATCCTAATTTCGGATGTCCTTTTTGAAGGTACAAAATGTACTATTTCAAAGCTAGCAAATACAAAAAGCCACACTCGGTGCAGATGGAAGCGGCACTCATTGATTGCCGAACCGACACTCACTGATTGTCGGCGCGACTTTTACTTAATACCAGTGTGGTACTCAATGAATGTAGCGGACAACTCCGCGGACTGTCTTTTTTTTGGATATTAGTTTTTTACAGCATTTGGTGTATTTTTACGGCTTTCACTGACTGCCGTTGTGGCACTTACCAACTGTCGTACGACATTTAGGGAGTGCCGCACCGGCAACTCGAGAATGCCACAGAATATACCATGTGCCGTTTTATTCTATTTTCTCTTTTTCTCTCTCTTTTTCTTCTTTTCTTTCTTTTGTTTGAGTTGAAGAGCCTTTGGAAGAGCTTGATTCACCTTTTGGAAGTCCTAAATTAATCGGACATTGTCATCATCGAATCTAGAGGTAATACTCCCCTTAATTCGACATTTGGTCAAAATTGGGGTGTCTACACAGGGCCTGCATGATGGACACATGGAAAAATTAAATTCAAAATGTCACATCAATCAAGGCGGGACGTTTGATATAACCTTTTGGGGGGTAATTATTTGTACCCAAAAACTGTCAAAATTTTTTAACCCGATTGGGTTGTTGGAGTGGGCCTGGAACTGGTCGGCCCAGGCCTTGTCTTAGAATGGCTGGCGCAAGACGGTAAAGATTGATTGGTCTCAAGGAAAGACAGCGTGGTGTTTGAGCCTAAGAGACATGAGCTACCATCAGGAGGAGCCCGATTGGTTGATTTAGTATACATAACGTCAATCGGACTAATGGGCTTTAGAGTATGCAAAGTCAAGGGTAAAATATAACCTATTGGGCAACCCAATGGAAGTGAAGGGTTGATTCCATGAGCCCAATTGATCAAGAGCATTCGTAAAATCATCATCTGGCTCATGGGTACCAAAAGTATGACAAGTGGAATGACGCTGGTCCGATGGTATTACAAGTGTGATTCAAGATGCTGGAGTCTGATTGGTAAGGTGTTTCTGTTCGTAGCTATCATGGTGACATCACCCTGAAATTAAGAAGGCAGAGTCCTTTTTGGAAAGGATCGTGATAGCGACATCACCCTGAAATTAAGAAGGCAGAGTCCTTTTTGGAAAGGATCTAACCATATACAGCTGATGATGAGAGTATCCCAAGAATATTGGGATTGATTCAATCAGGATAAAGATAAGTAAAGAGTTTGAGCTAGGGAAGGATTCTACAATCTAAGTCTTCCTTGGGGCATAATTCAAGGAGTCCTTTCCATATTTGGACTGTCACAGGCCGCTATAAAAGTAAAGGCAGGCCAACCAAGCAAATCACTCTGTATCATCTCAAAAATAACATTCATACAGCATTCAAACCTTTGTTTTCTTGTTATTCTGTGTCCATAGCATCCGTATAAAATAGCTCTGTTCTTCTTTGTTATTTTTACTGTTTTTACTCTTTTGAACAATCAGAGCATGTTCTGATCCTGTTCTTTGGTTCTTGTATTATTTTTCAAAACATTCAATAAAATACCTTTGTATTTTTTGTTAATCATTTGTGATTGTTTACTTGGTAAACTCTTGCACTAATTGGCATGTGCGCTTCAGTAATTCCATAGGATTTTTGGTGAGGGTACTTTTCTACTCATCACACACAATCACCTCTGAGAAGTCAGATCTCAAAGCCTTGAGTATCACTCACTTAAGCGTATAGGAAATTAGTTTACGCACACACCGAACTTGTATGGCTCTGGCACGCTAGCGTAAAACTACAAGAAAACACACGCGAACCCGTAATAATACCTGTGTTTACACAAAATTTGGTGCACACACACTTACCGAGATGCATCGCATCAATCGGCCAAATCCCATGATTTTGGAAAAAATACCAAACCACCACAACCACCCCCTTACACTCTGTTACTTTGACTACCCACCACCTTACATACCCCAACAAGTAAACCCCTCCCACACTCAACCTCCATGCCTCTAACCTAGCCCCTTACAACATGTGCTTGAGTGTAAGTGTGAGTGTGTGGCCGAGAAAGAGGGATAGTGAGTGAGTGTGTGTGTAGTGAAATGAGTGGTAGTGAGTAGTGTGATGTGTGGCACGTGGCAGTGGTGTGTGTGATGTGTCCTTGTGAGTTGTGAGTGAGGAGTGGTTGCGTATGTGATGAGTGTTGAGTGTTGTGTGTAGTATGTCTATATATGTTGTATGTTGTGTGTCATATGTGGTATGTATGTATATATAATATGTGTGTGTGTGTGTGTGTGTGTGTGTGTGTGTTGTGCATGTGTGACAGTGGAGTGATGGTGAGGTTGTGTGGAGTGCTTGGGTGTACATTATTATATGTATGTGTGTGTATATAATATATATACATATATGAATATAATCCCTCTATATATATAGATGCAAGTCCTCCCTCTCCCCCCATTTAGTTTGTAGCCCAAAACAAAGTGAGAGAGAGAGAGAGAGAGAAAGACATTCGAGAGAGAGAGAGAGAGAGAGACCCGAGAGAGTTAGATAAAGAGAGAGAGAGAGACCCGAGAGAGTTAGATAAAGAGAGAGAGAGAGAGAGAGAGAGAGAGAGAGAGTCTGTGAGAGAAAAAGGAGGAAAGGAAAGAAGGATAAAGAAAGCTTAAACCCCCCCCCCCCCACAAGCGACACAGCGACCCCGAACCTACAGTGAGTCCTAGCTCACTTGGTATACTATAGTTATGGGCTTTGATACATTGTACCTCGAACCTATCATCCATATTTTATTTTTCGTTGTTATTATTATTATTGTTGCTAATTATTAATCCAGTAAATCTTGTGCTTTAACATGTGGTACTCCTACCTAAGTCCATATCATGATTTCTATTATTACTATTATTAGTGTTAGTATTTATTATTATTATTATTATTATTATTATTATCTTCTTGTGAGTTAGTTGTTGAAACTCGTGATTTAATGTGTGGTGTTCTGAACCTAGTCCATATTATTATTTTATTAATAATAATATTATTATTATCATTACTATCTTTTTCGATTTAACTTCATGTTAATATGTTGTACCCCGAACATATTAATGTCCGACTTATTATTCATACTATTATTATTATTTATTCCGATTTACAACTCATGCTTTAATATGTTGTACCTTGAACATATTAATGTCCATTTTAGTGTTCCGTTAATATTATTGTTATTATTATTATTAGTAGTAGTATTTCTGTTGTAATTATTAGTCTGGTTAACCTAACACTTTAACATGTACGATGAGCTTGGAGCATGTATTACATTTAAAGAATAGTCCATGTTTAATTTGCTTGTACATCACACATAACACATATGATACACCTCACATAGGAATCGGTGTCATAACGTCACATCGATGTGTACGGGTATAGAGTCGAAAGATCGCGGAGACCAGGTCTGTATGCATTTGGAAATACGTGGAGTCAACCGCGCGGTCCAAAAGTTGAGATATAGTGAGTCGGTACTGTCAAATGGAATTACAGAATCGCATGTCGATGACGATTGCTACTATGGTCATGGAAAGGCAAACACGACAGCAAAGTAACCATGTTGATATAAATAAATCGAGAAACGAATAAACATGGTTAGTCTGTAAGGAGAGATTACTACTGCGGTCATGACGACTAACAATAGTAAAGTAACCATTTCGTAAATCGGTGACAACATTCATAAGGCAAGGTCCTGGGAACCTAGAGAATTTGGTTAGCTTGTAAAGCGAGATTACTACTGTGGCCATGGAGAAGGCAAACAATGATAGTAAAGTAACTATAGCTCGACCTATTGGGCAAGTCACTCTAAGGCAACGGCGTTACAATGGTAATGTAACAAAGTTAAGTAAGTCGGATGTTAAGTCGAGTGAAGTCGAATATATCGAAGATGCATAGTTCACACGATCTCATTATAATTCATTCAACCGTTGTAACTAGTCGCCTTGTACTTTTGGATATGTATTTTATATTAGGAGTGTTCAGTTAGGATGCTCACTTAGCTTTCATTAAAATGAGCGGCATACTATGCCTTGGACATTCCCACATCTAGATTTTACAGGATACGACTACCCGAATAAGGACTGTCAAGAAGAAGCCCATGAAGAGGAAGCCTTTGAAGGGGAAGCCTACAATGACGAAGACTACGGCTACACCAGTTAGAGGCGCGACTTCAAGATAGAAGACTTAGTTATTCTTTATAGATTTTTGTCCATTCATACTAAGTTGTAAATTGACGTCACACGCCTTACTTCAATGATCTTACACCTTCTTTTGTCCTTATATATAAAGATACAAACTGTGTCCAACGGCTTAATCTCTTTTGTTCTTTTATCTTTTGAAACTATAAACTCTGATGTAATAGCTAGTAATCTTTTGATGGATATATCTAGTTTACGCTTCCGCTTAAGTTATTCTTTTATTATCTAGTATGTTATGGACAATTAGTTAATGTAACTAGTTATGGATTACGGACCCAGAAAGGAAAATTTTATTTCCTTCTAATTTCTGCTACTCTTCTAATTTCTGCTACTCTGGGGTGTGACAGGATTTTTGGTATTAGAGCACTAGGTTTTACTTAGACGTGTTCGCTGATTGTCCTATACCTTTAAGTTGTGAGCCTTAAGATACTTTCGACTAGTGCTCACACTAAGATAGCTATCTTTTAGTATATACTGTGTTCCAACGATCTTGATGTTTTTAATTTTACTACTTTGTTGAATTTTATATCTTGATGTACATTGCTGCAGTAGTAACCTATAGATGAGTGCGCGTATGCTAGTAGTAACCAATAGATGTCTATGTAAGTACACCAGCACACGAATCACTATGGCAGGGAGACCTACTCGTAACCATCCCACCGAGTAGATTGAGACCCCATCCCCAGCACCCGCAACTACTGATCCTATTGGTCTATTCAAGGCTTTATGTGAAGACTAGAACACATCAACAATGTGAACAACGTTGCGAATAATGGTAATAACCCTGTACCACCTCCAAGACCTCTAGATGATAGAGTTGTAGAACATTTCCATAATTTTCATCCTGAGAAGTTCTGACGGAGATGCCAAGCCATGGAAAGCAGAATAGTGGCTCCAGGAAATGGAGTCGATCTTCGACATACTGGGATGTACGGAGATTGAGAAGCGTCGACTGGCGACCTTCCAGTTGATATGCATTGCAGCCGATTGGTGGGAATCAGAGAAAGCAACTATAGGAGAAGTGGCAGTAAGAAAAATGCCCTGGTCTACATTCAAAGAGCTGTTCCTAGAGAATTATTTCTCGCAAATAGAGAAGCATAAAAAAGAGAGAGAGTTCATTGAGCTGACGTAGGGAAATCGAACCATGAAAAAATATACAGTGCATTTTAAACGATTGTCCCACTTTACCCGCCACATGATTGATACCCCGAAAAAGAAAAACTAACAATAGCACCAAGGCCTCTCGCTAACACTTCAACGTATGACTCTCAATAATCAAGGCCTAACCTTCAAAGCCATGGTAAGCATGGTAATCGCCCATGAAAAAATCAATGGTTGAGAACGAGGACATTTTGGGAATCGACCGCCATTCAGAAACAACCATGATTACCCAGGATTGAAACCCCCAGTGAAATTCCAATGGAATAAGCATAATTAGACTGGTAAAAAGAAGCCATAACTCACGTTCCCCCAGAACTGACCAGTTGTACCCCAAGCACGACCCCCAAGAGGACCACCTGCTGCCACTGGAGCCAATAATGATGGATGATTGAATTGTGGAAAACCCGAACACAGGTCCAAGGACTATCGAGCCCCAAAGAAAAGCCGAGAGGACACCTTCTGCAACAACTGTGGCAAAAGGGTCACATATCCAAGGATTGTCGAGCACCTTGAGGTGGATACTACGGAGCACCTACTCATGGTCAACCCAAGCAAGCCTGCCTAAATGCCATTCTCCCAGAAGAAGCTGAAGGTACCCTCATATTGTTTAACAGTTAAGTTAACCATTAAGATTGTACAATGGTTGGGTTTAGCACCCTTATATTCTTTTATTGCTATTAAGATTGTATAACAGTTGGGTTAGCCCCCCCAGACGCTTGATATAGCTTTAAACATTATGTGCCCCTTAGGAATGAACATTAAGTTGGGAAATATGGGTAAAGAATGCACTTTGAACTTAGAAGATCAAAACCTCCCTGCTGATCTGATAGTTCTGTCAATGAAGGAATTCAACTTAATATTAGTAATTAAGTGGCTCACGAAATACCATACCAAATCAGACTGTGTTAGTAAGCCTATTACTTTTTTAATACCCAAAAACCAACCATTTAGAATCCAATGCAATCCTTTGTGTGACACCTTCCTCACCAGCTGTCTAGTTACCCTTGGAAGCATGAGTTCAGAAATCCAGATTGCATAAATCCATGTAGTTCAAGACTTTGAGGACGTATTTAAGGACATCTTAGGACTACTACCCAAGAGAGACATCAAATTTTGTATTAAATTGGTACCTGGTACCCTACCAATATCCAAGACCTATCGGATGGCCCCGATTGAAATACAAGAATTAAGGAAGCAAGCCCAGGAACTTGAAGATCTTGAATTTGTTCAACCAAACGCCTTGGGGAGTACCGATGCTATTCATTAAGAAGAAGGATGAGACACGTCGACTCTATATCAACTATAGAGAGTTAAACAAGGTCACAATCAAGAATTGATGCCCACTCCCCAGAATCGACGACCTATTTGATCAATTGCATGGAGCAACGGCCTTCTCCAAGATAAATCAACAATCTAGATACCACCAACTTTTAGTTCAACCCGAGGATGTATCAAAGACATCATTTAGAACGAGATATGAGTACTATGAATTCTTGGTCATGTCGTTTGGACTAACGAATGCCCTAGTTGTATTCATGGATTTAATGAATAGTGTATTCATGCCGTATTTGGATTGATTGGTTATTGTGTTTATAGATGATATCCTAATCTACTCAAAGACCAAGAAGGAACATAAAAAAAAAATGCAAAGATCGCACTATAGATGATTCAAGACAACCAATTGCATTCGAAGTTCAGTAAGTGTGAATTTTGGCCAAAGGAAGTCAAATTCTTGAGACATACTGTCTCACAGGATTGGATAGCTGTGGATTCAATGAAGATAGATGCTATGGATTGGAATAGGCCAAACACTGCAACTGAATTTAGAAGCTTCCTTGGTTTAGCCGAATACTATAGAAGATTCGTTGAAGGATTCTCTAAGATAGCATCCCCTTCGACCAGTCTAACAAGGAAAGACGTGAAGTATGAATAGAAGGACAAGCATGCATGCGCATTTCAAGATCTGAAGGAAAGATTGACCTCGATGCCAGTGCTTGCGATACCGAAGAGCGATGAGTTGTTCACCATTTGTACCGATGCATCACATTAAGGACTTGGATGTGTGCTCATGCAGGATAGAAGAGTGATAGCGTATGGATCACGAAACTGAAACCACATAAGTTAAACTACCACATGCACGACCTAAAACTAGCTACAATCATTTTTGCACTCAATATTTGGAGACATTACCTTTATAGAGAAAAGTTTGACCTATTTTTAGATCACAAGAATTTGAGATACTTGTTCTCTCAAAAGGAGTTAAGCATGAGGCAATGATGTTGGATGGAATTATTGAAGGATTATAATTTCACTTTGTAATACCACCTTGGTAAAACAAACATAGTTATCGATGCACTGAGCCGAAAACCCCGCATACTGATCATATCCTCTCTTATGGTTAAAGAGTGGGGGTGTTGGAAACACTAGCTGAATTTAACTGTTAGACCACTGAATCTAGCGAAGGATGACTTTTCAGATGTCTTGTAGTACAACCGATACTTATCAATCGCATTCTTGAAGCTTAAGGAAAAGACGAAGGACTTCGTCAATGGTCTGAGAAAGCATCAGTAAAGGACCCAGTAGAATGGAATATTGGAGTAGACAGAAGATTTAGATGCTGCAATAGAATTGGTGTGCCTAGCGAGGACAACTTAATGAAGGGCATAGTGAAGAAGCGTATAAGTCAAGAATGACGGTACACCCTGGAGGAACAAAGATGTATAAGGACTTGAAGAGGAACTTCTGGTGAGAAGGAATGAAAAGAGAGGTAGCAGATCATATTTCCAAATGTATAACTTGCAAACAAGTCAAAGTAGAACACCAGAGGCCAGCAAGATTATTTCAATCACTGCCAGTTCTTGGATGGAAATGGGAACACATTACTATGGACTTCATTGTAGGAATGCCCAGATCGCAACATAATCATGACGCTATTTGTGTGATTGTGGATTGATTCATTGAATATTCTTATTTCATCGCCTACAACATGATGTACCCGGTTAAGAAGATGAGCAGAATGTACTTACAATAAGTCGTACGACTATGCGGAGTTCCTGTATCAATCGTATTAGATCACGACTCGCATTTTACATCAGGATTTTGGGAAAGATTGCAAGCAGCAATGGGAACTTCATTCAAGTTAAGTTTAGCATTTCATCCCCAAACTGACAGACAAGCAGAACGAGTTAACCAAGTAATGGAAGACATGCTACGAGCTTATGCCATAGGCTTTGAAAGTTCTTGGGAGACACACCTATCATTGGTCGCTTACAACAACAATTATTATTCTAGCATCAGAATGGCACTATTTGAGGTGATGTATAGAAGACTGTACTGATCACCATTATACTGGACTGAAGTTAGAGACAACAAACTTCTAGGACTGAAAATGGTTTAAGAGATGAGTGAAAAGATCAACATCGTGAAAGAAAAGATGAAAGCAGCGTTGAGCAGATAGAAAAGTTATGCAGACAAGCACCATAAGGAATTAGAGTTCAGTGTTGGAGATCACGTACTTCTTAAGGCATCTCTAGTACGAGGCATTGTCAGATTCAGACAAAAATGAGAAAAGTTGTCACCGCGCTACATTGGACCATTTGAAATTGTAAAGCGTGTAGGAAAAGTTACCTACAGACTTGCATTGCTGCCCAAGATGTCAGGAGTACACAATGTATTTTATATCAGCATGCTAACGAAGGTTGTACATGATCCATCACATGAGATTGATTTCATAGACATCGAGGTAACAATAACTTGACTTACACTGAAAGACCAGTCTAAATTCTGGATCGAGGAGTCAAGAAATTGAGGACTAAATAAATCCCTCTCATGAAAATTCAGTAGAGGCACTATGACGAATGCGAAGTTAACTGGGAGTTAGAATCAGAAATGCGAGAGAAGTTTCCAGCCTTGTTTAGCAACTAGGTAGCTCATATTTTGGGGATGAAATCTTTAATAGGAGGTGGATATTGTAATACTTGTAAAAAAATTTTAATTTATTTCTAATTTTGAGACTATATTTATAAACTATAGTTTTAAATTTCGGTGTCGTAGACTTTATCATAGTTACAGTTTATATTATAGTTTTAATATCAACTTTTACTCAGACTTTATTTAGAACCAGGATGGGGTTAACACGCAAACCCGTAATAATACCTATGTTTGAACAAAATTCTGTGCACACGTGCTTACCGAGACATGTCTCATCAATTGGTCAAATCCCATGATTTTGGGAAAAATACCCAACCACCACAACTACCCCCTTACACTCCCTTATTTTGACTACTCACCAACTTATACACTCTAACAACTAAACCCCTCCCACACTCAACCTCCATGTCCCTAACCTAACCCCTTATAACATGTGCTTGAGTGTAAGTGTGAGTGTGTGTGTGCCGAGAAAGAGGGATAGTGAGTGAGTATATGTGCAGTGAAATGAGTACTAGTGGGTAGTGTGATGTATGGCGTGTGACAGTGGTATGTCCTTGTGAGTTGTGAGTAAGGAGTGGTTGTATGTGTGATGAGTGTTGTGTGTGGTATGTGTGTATGTGTTGTATGTTGTGTGTCATGTGTGGTATGTATGTATATATAAGGTGTCCCTGTGTGTGTGTATGTGTGCGCCCGCGCGCTGTGCATATGTGGTAGTAGGGTGATGGTAAGGTAGTGTGGTGTGTTTGGGTGTACATAATTATATGGATGTGTGTATATAATATATATATATATGAATATAATCCCTCTATATATATAGATACAAGTCCTCTCCCTCCCCTCATTTAGTTTGTGACCCAAAAACAAAGAGAGAGAGAGAGAGAGAGAGAGAGAGAAAGAAAGAAAGACATCAGAGAGAGTTAGAGAAAAAGAGAGAAATTGTGAGAGAAAAACGAGGAAAGGATAGTAAAGGAAAAGAGAGGAAGGAAAGAAGGAGAAAGAAAGCTTACCCCCCCCCCCCCCCCAAGCCACACCGCGGCCCTGAATCTACAGTGAGTCCTAACTCACTTGGTATACTATAGTTATGGGCTTTGATACGTTGTACCCTGAACCTATAGTCCGTATTTTATTTTACGATGTTATAATTATTATTGTTGTTGTTAATTATTAATCTGGTAAATCTTGTACTTTAACATGTGGTACTCCTACCTAAGTTCGTAACATAATTTCTATTGTTGCAATTATTAGTGTTAGTATTATTTATTATTATTATCTTCTTAGTAGTTAGCCGTTGAAACTCGTGATTTAATATGTTGTACTCCGAACCTAGTCCATATTATTATTCCATTATTAATAATAATATTATTATTATGATTTAGCTTCATGTTAATATGTTGTACCCCGAACATAGTAATGTCCGACTTATTATTCATATTATTATTATTTATTCCAATTTACAACTCATGCTTTAATATGTTGTACCTTGAACATATTAATGTCAATTTTAGTATTCCGTTAATATTATTGTTATTATTATTAGTAGAAGTGTTTCTTTTAATTAGAATTTTTAGTCCGGTTAACCTAACACTTTAAAATGTTGTACGACGAGCTTAGAGCCTGTATTATATTTCAAGAATAGTCCATGTTTAATTTGCTTGTACCTCACACATAACATATGATGCACTTTAGGTAGGAATCGTTGTCATAACGTCATGTCGACGTGTATGGGTATAGAGTCAGACATCCATGGAGACCAAGTCCGCATGTATTTGGAAATACGTGTAGTCGACCGCGGAGGTCCGAAAGTTGATATGTAGTGAGTCTGTACTGTTAAATGGAATTACAGGATCACATATCGGTGATGATTGCTACTATGGTCATGGAAAGGCAAACACGACAGCAAAGTAACCATGTTGATATGAATAAATCGAGAAACGAATAAACACGGTTAGCCTGTAAGGCGAGATTACTACTGCGGTCACGATGACTAACAGTAGTAAAGTAACCATTTCGCAAATCGGCGACAACATTCATAAGGCAAGGTCCCGGGGACCTAGAGAATTTGGTTAGCTTGTAAAGCGAGATTACTACTGTGGTCACAGAGAAGGTAAACAACAATAGTATAATAACCATAGCTCGACCCACTGAGCGAGTAACTCTAAGCCAACGGCGTTACACTGGTAATGTAACAAAGTTAAGTAAGTCGAATGTTAAGTCAAATATATCGATGATGCATAGTTCACGTACAGTCTCATTATAATTCATTCATCCGTCATAACTAGTCACCTTGTACTTTCGGATACGTATTTTATATTAGAAGTGTTCGGTTAGGATGCTCACTTAGCTTTTATTAAAGCTAACGGCATACTACGCCCTAGGCAATTCCACGTCTAGACTTAACAGGATACGACTACCCGGGTAAGGACTATCAAGAGGAAGCCTATGAAGAGGAAGCCTTTGAAGGGGAGGCCTACAATGATGAAGGCTACGACTACGCCAGTTAGAGGCGCGGCTTCAAGAGAGAAGACTTAGTTGTTCTTTATAGATTTTTGTCCATTCATACTAAGTTGTAAATTGGCATCACACGCCTTACTTCAACGATCTTACACCTTCTTTTGTCCTTACATGTAAAGATGTAAACGGCGTCCAACGCCTTAATCTCTTGTGTTCTTGTATCTTTTGAAACTACAAACTCTGATGTAATAGCTAGTAATCTTTTTATGTATATATCCAGTTTATGCACCACTTAAGTTATTATTTTATTATCTAGTGTGTTATGGACAATCAGTTAATGTAACTAGTCATGGCTTACTGACCCAGGAAGGAAAATTTTATTTCATCCTAATTTCTGCTACTCTGGGGCATGACAGTTTGTATTCCTCATGAGACAATACCTAATTTAATTAATAAACTAGAAATATGTACTTTATCACTCTATTTCGAGACAATACCTATTTTAATTTTCAAAAATTAAGAATTTGATGAGAAAATTTCCACTTCTGTTCAAGTACATACACACATAGAGACTATTTATGAGAAATTTTTCACTTTTCATTTACAAAGTGAGAAATTCTCACTAAATAACCACAAATTTTATGAGAAATTTCTCACTTCTGTTCAAAAAATAATAATCTAATAAGACGAATTGATGAGAATTTTATGAGAAATTTGTCACTTTTGATAATTTTTTGTGAAATTTGATGAGAATTAGCCGAGAAATTTCATGAAATCTAGTACTGAGGGTTTGTGAATTACAGAAGTAAAACCAATTGTTGCTACCATGGCATGTGTTCATTTGCATAGTTTGAATTGTGAAATTCACTAATATATAGTCCCGTTGGCACGACCTCTAGTTTGAATTGTGAAATTGCAAAGCATTGGTTTTAGGTAATATAAAGAAGACATTTAAAAGTTGTACAATATTAATCAAAGCAACATATTAATATCTTTATTAAAATTAAATCAAATCCAATACATTTGCCTCAATTGTGTCCGCACCAGCGGCAGTTTCAGAATTGAATATATTAAGACAAAGTGATGAGAAATTTCTCACTTTTGAGAATTTTTTGAGAAATTTGATGATAATTAGATGATATATTTCTCACTTCTATTCAAATAAAAGGGAGAAATTTGTGAATAATTAAAAGGTAGAAATTTCTCATTATTATGTAAGAAATAATGAGAAATTTCTCACTTAATATATAAGAATTCTCATTCAAATAGAGTATGTATGTAACAATTCAAATAGTTTTGTATTTATACTGGATTAAACCTATTGTTGTTGCCATGTCATGTGTTCATTCGCACAGTTTGAATTATGAAATTCACCAATTTATAGTCGTGTTAGCATGACCTCCAGTTTGAATTATGAAATTCAATATATTTATTACAATTAAATCAAAGCCAAGAATTTCTCACTTCTCATTAACAAAGTGAGAAATTATCACTATATATATAGTTGTATGGGTTTTAAATTTCAAACCCTGTGTTATGGGTTACAGTGGTGCAATTAGTCTTCAAGTAGGATATTGATACGAATGGTAAAGCCTAATCCCAAGAGCTCGGGAATAGTTTCGGTGGAGCTTCTATTTGCAAAGGAGGAAGAAAGCTGGGCAAAGCATTACCGCTCAAGCGGGTGCCGTCCCAGCACTTGCGAAGTGTCGCGCCGGCACTCACTGAGTGCCGTCCCAGCATTCAATGAGTGTCGCACCGATACTCGCTGACTGCTGCGGACAGATCATTGAGTGTCGTCTGCTGTAATACTCTATTTTTTTAGTTACGTATTGATTCCATCACACATGGGTTTTTACCCTGAATTTAGCAAAATACCCCTTAAGAATGGTCTATATAAGGCGATGTTTATCTCCATTACAAGGGGGTGAACTCTTGAGAGGGCAAAAGCTAGTGAATCACTTAAGTTTTGAAGAGATTGAAGAAGAACCTTGAAGAAGAGCTTGAAGACTTTGAACATCTTCATAAAAACAAGAGACAAATCTGAGAATTTTGGAGGTAATTCTCTAATTTTAGTTTGCACTTAATCTATATTCAATCACAATTCATAGAATTCATTAGGAACTTTCACACAATTTTCAAAAAATCTATTCTAACATCATTTCATCACACACCACTTGAATTGTGATTGAGTTCCTTCTTATATTTGTTGATTTGGATCTAAATAGCTTTGGGTTTAAAGTAAAACAAGTTTTTAAAAGTGAAATTCCATTTGGATCATTATTTGGGTTTGAATTTCATCTCTCTTTGTTCATGCTCTTCTCTTGGAAATCAATGGGATCTTCAATATCCCATTTGAATTCCTTGAGTTTGATCTCTTAATTTTTTTGTAAATTTTATGTTTATAAGAGAATTAGAGTTGATCTATGATCACTTCTATGAATAATTGATGGATCTATGCCTATGTTCATGGCTTTGGTTCATCCATTTGGTGTTCATGGAACTTCTTATGTTTTATTGAATTCTATGGATCTAAGTCTTTAATCCTCAAGGATCATGTATTTGGGAGAGGGATTAGATGTAGATCTAGTTGTTCTCTTGGTTTGATTATTCAATTCAAGTGTTCTTGTTCCCCCAGGGGATTGAGTAATTCCTTAGAACCCATGTCTAAGCTCTCTTGAGAGTTCTAGGTTAGGGTTCTTTAAGGCTAAATCCATGGTAATTCTACACTATGATGATGTTTCATTCATAAACTAAACCAAACTAGATCCATGATTCTTCAGCTAATCCGCCCGAGCGATTGCCACTCGAGCGGGATTGGGGATCTGCTGTAGATTCTCTATTTTTCTATTTGGTTTAGGAACTTAGTTCGTACAAAAACTCTGCATATGCTATATATTTCTCTTTCCTAAGGCTATAAACGTTGATTGCAACTCTCTTTATAACCCTAATAATACAACTTTGCAATGGTGTGGACGTAGGCATAATTGGTCGAACCATGTAGAAATTTGGTGTTCGTGTGTGATTGTTCTTTATTTTATTTTGTTCTTGCATTGATTTCTTACAGATCCTGTGGGGAGATTAGACATAGTTTTCCCAACATCCACCAACCTTAATTATTCATTCAATTTTATACATAAGCACGTAAGGGTCTGTCAACCGTGGCCACCACCTTCGCGACCCAATGGTGCGGTGGTGATGTGTTGGTAGTGGTGGTGAGTGCCATGGCGCTATGGTGTCTAAGAGTGCTGGTTAGTGTAATGGCGATGGTGGTTAAGATTGGTGGTGGATGCGATGGTAATGATGGAGGTTAATAGTGGTTGTGGGTGCTAGGATACAATGGTATTACCCCCCCCCCCCCCCCTCTCTCTCTCTCTCTCTATCTCTCTTTCTCCCCATTCCCATTTTTTAGAACATGTGAGATTCATAAATCATATTGTGACTCTTTCTTCTATTTTTTTTTTCCAGAACATAATGTAAAATTCACAAATCATGTTATGACTCTCTATCTCTTTCATTTTCATTTTCCAGAACATGTTGTGAAATTCACAAATCATGTTTTGCCTCTCTATTTCATTCACGTTTTTCCATAACATGTGAAATTCACAAATCATGTTCTGCCTTTCTCTTACAATCTTGTTTTTCCATAACATGTGAAATTCACAAATCATATTGTGAAATTCAGAGAACATTTTGTGAAATTCACAAAAATTACTGTGAAATTCATACATAAGTGCATCTATTGTGGTGTGGTGGTGGCTGGCAGGGTGATGAAGAGGATTGTGGTTGAAAATGGCTATCATTATGAGTGAAGATGACTTTCAAATTTTGATTCCCTTAATTTTTGGGGAGAAATTTTGGAAAAAAACATTAATGGAGCGGGGTTACCACTTTAAAGATTACCAAACTTGATGAGAGAGGGGTATTTTACTCCCAAAAAAATTTCAGGGACTTAATTATAAACATGTTTTAACTCAAGAATTCAAATGATATAATTGTTCTATCTAGGAATTTGTCACTTGTTAACCCAAAAAAATTTGTCGACACTTGAGTTTTGCTCACCCTAATGAAAATATGTCGATAACTTGCACAAGTTCAACAGATGTGAAAAGCTTGTCAATACAAGGTCCCTGAACTTTTGAAGTTTCATGAATCTACGATTTGCAAAATGTAATACACTGTATTTTTAGTATGTATTAATACAACGAGATTCTGTATGATTTCCTTACCATACTTGTGATTTCCATTTCAATCGATTGAAGATGTTTCAATCGATTGACTTTGTGCTTTCTCAATCGATCGAGCTCATTTCAAGTGATTGAAACTCTGCTGACATCAATGCAATAATTGCATCCCAGGTCCTTCGATCGAACCCCTTCCAATTGATTGAAAGTGTGCCACATGTCCTCAATCGATCGAAGTCATTGGAATCGATCGAAAGTGTCTGGAAATCTTATCCCAATTTCTGTGTTGGACTACCACCCTGTACTTTCCTTTCCCTATATATACAAGCATCTCGTGTGTGTGTGTGTGTGTCGGATTACTGAACTTAGAGAGTAAGAGAGAAAGTTTGTGTTACATATATATACACATATACATACATATACATACACCTTATATATATGTATTTCTATCCGAGAGAGAGAGAGAGAGAGAAGATGAGAAGACAAAAGATAGAGAAGAAGAGAATAAGAAGAATGGAAGAGACAGAGGGAAGAAAAGGAGACACAGAGAGGAAGAAGAGAGAGGGAGAAGCCATTGGAGGCCACCATGCTCCACAAGCTTGCCAAACACCCCCTTGTTCATTTCAGTGAGTTCTAAACTCACTCGGTAGCTTAGGTGCATGTTTTTATAAGTGTTAGATGTAAACAATGAACCCCAAAGCACCCTAAAAATTCTAGGCGTTCACTACCCAGTCTTCTGGAGAAGAAGACTTTCGATCATTGAACATGGTTCAATCGATTGAAATCGTTTCACTTCAATCGCTTGAAAACATTTCAATCGATTGAGACCACCTTTACTTCAATCGATTGAGAATGACTTCAATCTATTGAACATCACAGAATATGGTTGTTTCCTTTTGGCTATACTATATACTGTTGAGTTGTTCTTATATCCATGCATGTTTTCTATATGCAATACGGTGGAATCTGGAGATAATGGAATATGTTAGTGAGATAGCATTGTGAGTAATGTATTTAGGTTCAGACTGTGAGTTAAGTGTCGATCCTAAACGAGTTTGATAATACATTTGTTTTAATTAGAGTAGCCAGGCCACATAGGAATGTCATATATTAGTGATAGTATAACATTAAGTAGGTTTGATACGTTCTGGGAAAGTTACGGGACAAGCGTTGGTCGATCATATGTCTTTAAAAGCGGTGGACTGTTCATGTCCTTAAAAGCAGTGGACCAAACCAATATCCCTAAGATAGCCAGAGGATCTAATCATATGTCCTTAAAAATAGTGGACTGAGCATATGTCCTTAAAAGCGGTGGACCGTGATCACTAGTAGACGTCACTAAATCGTGGCAATATAACTGATGTGTCTTTGCTCAAATCATTATATCCTTGACATGCAGTGGACTGTGCATATTTTCTTAAAAACGGGGGATGGACTGACGTGGTATCTATAACTTGCGATGGACTATGAATATGTATTCTCAAAATGCGGTAGACAGCCGTAGGTGTCTATGACTTGCGGTGAATTGTGAATACATATTCTCATACGCGGTAGACAGAGCATTGGTGCATCCAGGAGTTGTACAATCTAGTATGTTCATTGGCGATTCAAATTGTTGTAATCCTCGTATACAAGACGTGAGTAATCGTTTAGTGTAGAGAGTTGATAAAAGAGAAAGATACTACTAGTTGAACTATACTCTATGACCTTCCTAAACTGATAACTACATTATACCTATGATACTGCATTAATTTGTATTCACTCAGCTTTCAGTAAGTTGACAGAGTTTATGGCTGGACATTCCCCGTCCAGACTATCCTGTTAATTATAATGCAGGTAGCAAACCTTATGACGACGGCTACTACCCAGAAAGGGGTTACTCCGAGGGTAGATCTGTTGAGGATGGAGTTACTGGGCAAGGCTACGATACTGACGACTACGTCTATGCCAGCTGAAGATCCAGTTTCTATTGCTATTAGAGACCTTTATATTATGTTTTGTATTCTACCATATGTTGCCCTAACATTTTAGTATTTCCCGCTTTGAGAACTCTGATGTAATAATTAGTACAGTTGTAATATACTCAGTTTGTTTATATTACTGTTCTCTTTACTTACTATTGGTTGGACTGCATGATGTGGACAATTAGTGACTTCATCATTCATTCCCTACGGACCCAAAAAGGAAATTTTATTTTTCTCTATTTTTGCTGTTCTGAGGCGTGACAGAAAGAGGGACAAATGTCCTTTATATCATTCTGAAAGTCAGAGCATACATTTTTCATGCCAGAATTGAAGTACACGCTAAAGCCGACAATTCCTTGAAATTTCACCACAATCCAACATTGAATCTGAAAAAGTCACTTTATTAGGTATAGGATTTATACTCAAAAAATCCGTTTCATCACAAGACAACATCTGGAGGCTCAGAACTGACGTCAAAAATTCACATTTGTCAAGATGAAGGGCTGTCAGAAATTTCATCGCCATCTCACAACGAATGTAGAAAATTGTGCTAAGGACACTCATTATTGTGTTAATTTACATTGTTAAATGATCGAAAAGCTCAATTATTTAATTTTGGAGCATCTATACTACATTCAGTCCTGACCATAACACTTTTTACATCGAGACATCCTTGTAGTTTTGTCTCATTCTGATTTCGGAAAAAGCACGTTATCAGGTATTTTCAGCACAGACTGATACCGAATGCGTGACAGACAATGTTTTATAAATGCTATTTTTGCATTAAAATTCCACATTCGTCAAGAAGGCCTCTCAGTCCAAACCCCAGTCCCGCGGCATATGCACAAAATATCTAGATATTTTGATTATTTTATTATTATTATTTACATTATTATTAGTTTATCATTATAATTTTATTTTTATTAATGTACATTATTTATTGATAGATATACTTCCCCCAAAAATAATTATAAAAAAAACATTTACTTACTTTATTAATTATTTCTTGTAAAAAAAAGGAAAACATTTTTTTTTATTATTAGTTATGTTTACTAGCACATAGAAGAAAAAAAAAAGAGGGAAAAAGAAAAAGAAGCATTTTATTTTATCGTCATTACTTGCAAAAAAAAATTTTATTTATTCATATCTTATTTGCTTGCAACAAAAAAAGAAAAAAGAAACAAATGAGTAAAGAAAAAAAATCAAAGAAAGGAAATACGGAAGCTCCTCATAGTCTCATATACATACGGTTAGGTTCTAGAGTGAACAGGGTAGAGTGAACATACCCAATGAACATTTTTTTTTTTGCCTGAAAAAACCCGCGGGCTGCCCCGCTGATCAGCGCACGCCTCACTGACCCGCGAATTTTTTCAGGCAAAAAAAAAAAATTTCACTGGGTATGTTCACTCTAGAGGTTGGCCGCATATACATATACATGTTAATGTATATATATATATGGTTAGGTTCTCCAGTGCACTAAATAAGTGCACTGGGCGAGTAAGGTTCTCCAGTGCACTAGATAAGTGCACTAGGCTTTTAAGCTTAAAAAATCGGCAGGCCGCCTCACTTACCCGCAGATATTTTAGGCTTAAAAGCCCAGTGCACTGCAAAGCCTTTCCCTATATATATCTAGGGAAAATGAGAGTCAGTCTCTGCAGAAAAAAGAAGAAAAAAAAAAGAAGAAAACAAAAAAAAAAAAACAAGTGAAAGAGAGGAAGTCAAGGAAGAGATCTGGTGAAATAAAGAGATATGAAGATAAGGGGAGAAAATCAAGGAAGAAAAATCCAACAAGAATATATATATATATACACTCACATCTCACTATTAACAAGGGCTCTGGCACGCTGATGGCACAATCGTGGCACGCTATATATATATATATATGACGCCCGAAAGAAAGAAAGAAAAGGAAAGAAAAGAAAAGAATATTAAAAGAGCACATGAACGGGCTGCTGCACGGCAGCACATGCTGCGTGCACAGACAGCGCACATAGCAGCACATGTTGCACACATGGTTGGTAGCGCACATGGCAGCATAGGCAAAGTTTAACGGGCAGCGCGCATTGAAGCACATGCTACGTGCATAGGCTAAAATATACTGCATTCAGTGATTATTTTCAGTAGAAAATTTTCAATTAAAATTTTAGTGGTTTTTTTTTTGCTGCTTTTTCAATTAAGTGGTACATTATCAAACACACTGAAAAGAAATAAGTGCTGAAACTTTCATTTTCAGCACTTAATTGGGTTATGAGACACAACCTTAGTATTTAGTCCAATATGGACACACTTATTAGAAATAGATCCATTTATGAGTTAACTTAGAGATTAGTCTCTCAACTGTTTTAAGGATCAAAATACCTCCATATAATTATTTGTAGAAATACCTATATATGCACATAATATATACTCCCCACAATCGTCGTTTGAAATTCAAAACACAAATAAGTATATATGAGTAATATTTGGGGCACTAACATTCACACCCACACTTTATCTCTCCTAGTGGAACTATGGGGTCCGCAGTGGAACCAAAGTGCCACTAGGAGAGGGTGTGATTTTTAGTAAAATTTGTTAGTGCCCCTAGCATTGTTGAACTATATCTATAGTGAGAACTTCTCACTTTGTTAAGTATAAGGTAATGAATATTGCTAAAATCAAGGAGCTTTAATTTGCTCAACTTCTAAATTCATTTGTATTCCTCGTGTGACAATACCTAATTTAATTAGTAAACTAGAAATATGTACTTTATCACTCTATTTCGAGACAATACCTAATTTAATTTTCAAAAATTAAGAATTTGATGAGAAAACTTTCACTTCTGTTCAAATACAACACACATAGAGACAACATTTGTGAGAAATTTTTCACTTTCATTTACAAAATGACAAATTCTCACTAAATAACCACAAATTTTATGAGAAATTTCTCACTTCTATTAAAAAAAAAATCTAATAAGACAAATTTGATGAGAAATTTATCACTTTTGAGAAATTTTTGTAAAATTTGATGAGAATTAGATGAGAAATTTTGTGAAATCTAGTATTGAGAATTTGTGTCACACCCCAACCCGCCCCGACGAGCTAGGACATGTGTGACAAAGCCAACAAGGACCAAACAATCATTTTTAACGTTCCAAAAATGAACAATTTGACTGAAATACCAGGGGTAAAATATCATTTTATCAAACAAAATAATAAAAACAAAACAAAATTTTGAATCCGTCGAATGGTACTTTGGCAAAGTTTCCCCTTTTACAGCACCATTCACTAAGTTTTCATAAACTAAAATATTTTAACCTCTGCTGCATTTTCTTTAAATATTCCAAAACACACAAAACTCAACTAAAATATACAAACTCATTCTAACATTAATTTCTAAACATATATGAAAACATAAACTTTAAGCTTATTTCAATGTTATTCAAATCCTCACATATAAACAAGCTAGACCCAGCCCCGTAGTCTCAATCATTTCCTTTCCTCTTCTCGATTCGCACCTGAGGTGGTTATTCAATAACCGCAACAGAAAATGAAATCTGTTTAAGCATTTGCTTAGTGAACATTCTAATCATGCTATCGGAGTGTGAAATACAGCATATGTAATATTTAAGCATTCACAACAATAAAATTAGTCGCCAGCATGTCAAGTAACTAATCACCATCGTTTTGGACCCCTGATTCCGGGCCTTCTAGTCGTCGCTTTTAAAGCGATATTACACACTCTCACGTGACCGAAGTAAATTCGCTGTGGTCATCACCACCATCCCCTTTCTTTGAGAAATGACATCCCTTAAATATGGGCTAAATAATGGTGATTATCACTTGACACCCTTTGACCCAAATAAATACATAAGCATCCCAACATTGCAACTTCAGCATTCTTGATATATTAAGCAATAATTAACCACATGCTTTTCTACATATTCATGATTTAAGCATGCTAATACCACAAACTATCATATCAGCAACATTAAACACCCAATTTTGGGATTAGAGTACTTACCTCACGAATAAGTCCAAATAAGTCTAGAAACTCCAATTTTTTCCAAAATTCAATCCAAATATGAAACTGTAGTTAATCCTACACAATTTTGGTAAACGAAATATTACCAATGTATTTGGGTCACGAAAAATCTATCGATTAAACCCAAATTAAATTATACCATAAGGTTAAACTTACTCCCACGAGTCCAAATATAACTTTCTATCGCGATTTAGGCAACATATAAAAAAACTATGGCATCGGAAAGGTGGAACCTCACTTTCCTCTCTCTTTCTGGCGACACTATTCTCTCTGTTTTCCTTTTCTTTTTTTCTTTCCTACCGTTTGTTTTATTAATTTAAGTAATATAAATGTATATATATACATACAACATACACCGTTATCGCCGCTACACTTACACTCACGTTTTTCCTTCCCTTTTTTTTTTTTTTTTTTTGATGACAATGAGTCATCTTAAGGGATATACATAGATATTTTAATCAATTTAGTCATAATTCTGTTTACATCCCCAAATGTTTTAAAGTTCTATTATGAAAATTCAAACAACTTTATATTAATTACCCAATATCTAAATGAGTTTAGTCTGTCACGTATGGGCCCCAAACGTGGTCTCAAATATCATATGAAGACACTAATTAGCCTACTAATTATGCTACGTGTCCAATTATGCCCTCATAAGAGTACCCAAATTGGTCTCATTTATAAACATGAACAATAATAGAACATTAAATCACTTAATATTTTATCAATTAAATAATCATTTTGGCATCAACATGTATTATAATGTACACATTTACATTTGCATGTCTACCATTTAATCACATAAATGTAACTAAATGCAATTTATCCAATCTGGACCTTGTAGACACCCCATTTTGTCGGCTATCAGATTTAGGAGACCCATAGCTTGGTGGTTCACAATGATCGTAAAAAAGACTCAAAAGGATTCTCGAAAGTCAGTTCTATCTCTCAGAATGCTCAAAATGACCAAAATGCCCAAAAACTCCCAGATTTGGTCCCAAAGTTCTGAAAACATGCTATGTCGTAAGAAAAGCAATAAAGTGAGTTTTTGAGATAAATCGGGTGAAATTGTCAGCTCCCAGAGACCCCCGAAAGTCCCGGAAGCTCCCGGAAAGTCCTCGTTGACCGGTTTGACCAAGATTTGACTAGGTTTGACCAAGGTTTGACCAAGTTTGATCGAAATTGTCCGAATTCACCAGAATCATTTTAAATCATGAAAAAAGTGTTAAAAGAAGTTCCAAAAGAAAATCGAGCGAAAACATCAGCTCCCGGGAACTCCCGGAGGTTTCCAGAACTTCCCGGGAATCCCAGGTTTGACCAGTTTGACCAAAATTTGACTTTGGAACCGGGGCGCCGAAACAATTTTCAAATATTTTTCATGGATACTAGAGGTCAATAGCTTTCCAACGGTATATTGCACATAATTTCTGGATTTAAAACGAATTTATTATGAATTTCCAAAGGCGAAAAGACGATCAAATCGGCTTTTATCGCAAATACCGCAAAACTTTTCAAAGTGACCTATCACCGAACTTTTTTTATGTAAAGTAGACTCCATTACCTTTCCAACGGTATATCACAACCTCAATTTGGAGTTCGTACGCATTTTCTGTGAATTTCGGACGAAATAGGGCCTTTTCGCAAATACCGGAACTTCAGGGGGCCTAAATAGCATTATCTAGACGGGGGAGGAGCAGTGCCGCCGCGGCACTGGCCCACTGCCGCCGCTGCACTGGCCCAGTGCCGCCGCGGCACTCCCCTCCAGAGCAGTATATTTTTGTAAATAGTTTTGTGGTCCCATTTTGATTAATCAAAAGCCAAAACGACATAGTTTTATGATTTCAGATATTTGGAGCCAATGGGAATACTTTCTAAATCCCAAAACCACCCCAAGTTGGCCTATATAAACACCCCATTACTCTTCATTTTGGGGGAGACATGGAAGCTTAGAGAGAGCTTAGGAAGAAACTCTAGAGAAATATAGAGAAGAAGTAGTCTTCTTCTTCCATTTTTTCCAATCGAAGTTAGTTCTAATCTTGTTTTCCTCCACCATTCTTCTATATACTTCATCATCAACATACCCAATCACCATTTCTCTAAGCATTTTTGAGTTAGGAAGTTACTTCCATGTCCAAATGTCTATATCTATGAGTGAAACACCAAGCTACAAGTTCAATACATCATGAATATCATCTATTGATCATTATTTACTTGCTTGTTTATACAATGTTCATCTCTTCTTACCTCATTTCTTTTTTACTTTTCTTTATTTACTTACTAGTTCATCATCATCTAAATGATGACATGAAGTTTGAGGTGAGTGAATCCTTATGGATAGTAGCTCTTGACCTCAAAAACATGTTTGATAGATGATGATCATAACTTCAATACCTTCAAGGTATTCTTGAAGTTATGTTCAAAATAAAAATGAATCTCTCCAATAATATTGGGAGTTCTTTGATGATTCAAGGTTGGATGAGGTTCTAAGTGGTCACATGGTCATCTCAAGAGTTTAAGTTCATGCTTTGAACATCTATTTCGAAACCCCCAATCAAGAACTCAAACTCTATTTCAAAACCCAAATCCATTTTCTTCAAGAATGATCCAAAACAGTGAGTTGTTCAGATTCAAAGATTTGTTTTGAATTAAATACTTGAGTTATGATGATGAAACCACTTGAAAAATCTTCCTAAAACATCATAGTTTGTCTCCAATTTTTCCCATCAATTATAGAGATGTAAAAGTATTTGTTTTGGATGTGAGAAGTTCATATTCATAATCTGCCTCTGTTCTCACAGAATGTTTACCTGACTTCTTACACTTATTCTGGATTTTTTCATCACTGTACGTATATCTTTTCTATTTTTTTTATGAAACTTGGGTGTCTTAGGAAACTTTTGGTATATAATGGGTCATCATAAACCATTTCTTTGATTTATGAAAAATCATACAAAATCAGTCAACAGTGCAGCTTTTATTTCTGAGTCATGTGTACATTATGATTTATTTCTTTTAATCTGTGATAGCTATTGATGTTTGTCTTTTTGGGTTATTTTCTAGACACAATAAGGATAATCTCTGATTTGTCCCACATTTTTCTAGGCACGTTTGACCTCCCATTATAATGTTATAAAGTGATGCATACAGTCTGTCCACTATTCACAGCATTTCACTTTTTGACTTTCACACTTTGATGCAACACTCTCTTGTATCTAGATGAACCCATATCCCATGCACATGTTCTTTACCACTTTTAGCATGATATATCATATCATGTATCATCTATCCTCTCATGTATCATACTCCCATAGATTCTTGAGTTTGGTTTCCAAATAAAACCATGCTTTGCAAATACTTGGGAAGTTCTTGAAATAAGTGGTTAGAATATTCATCCAAGTTCTGGAAGTATACTTTCAAAACCCCCATTTCCAAAACCCCCCTCTTAAACCCCTCATTTTGATTTCAAGAAATAAACCTTGTTTTTCTCAAAACCCTCAAAATAGTGAGTCATTTAACTTCAAGGAATTATTTTGAGTTCAATACTCAATGTATGAATGCAAGACCACTTGGAAAGTCTTTCTAACTCATTATAGAACATCCATGATTTTTGGCTTGACTTGGAAGCACTTGAAAATGGTCCATTTGGACCCAAACATTCTCTCCATATATTCTGTTTTTGATGTCACAACAGCTTGGTCTACTTTCAACTTGTTTTACAGAAACCTTTTCCAAAAAGAGTGGTCCTAACTTATTTTTCCCTTGAACTTCAATGTCTTAGAGAACTTTCTGTATAAAATGAGCCTCTAGATCTTTTGTTTTCATTTTCTAAGATTTTCTAACATTTCAGTCGACAGTACGGACTTTGTTTCTGAGTGACCTCTATTGTTTATATGATTTCTCTCAATCTGTGATAGTTATTAAAGATTGGATTTTTGGGTTGTGTTCTAGACACAATATGGAACATCTCCATAAAAAATCATGCATTGAAAACATTCCTAACCCCTCTTTTCAATTTCCCAAAGATCTAGTTACTGTTCTGTCCACTATTCACAGCAAGCACACATTAACTTTCATTCTTTGATTTGATGCTTACATGAACTCCAAATTAGCTCATGTTTTAGGAAGTAGTTCATACTACATTTGTACATATCCCATGATGATTTCATTCATTCATTCATACACATTATAGACTTCTAAGTCATTCTAGAAATCCATGTACACAAAACACACTACAACCTTTGCACATTTTAGGATCATACATTGCATCCATGCAAGATTTGGGGTGACTCCTAATCTAAGAAGATTATAAGGAACGATCATGATCACACGTTCATGCTTCCCCTCGATCTAATCATCATTTCTCATCCTGTCCCGGGGATTGAGAGATCTTCTTTTCTCAAAGATTAACATGCATCATACTAGCTTGCTAAGCATATTTTGATTTCTTTGTTTATTTGTTTCAATAACAATTCATGTCCCCCTTTAGATTAGGAAGTCTTGATTATTTGATACATGATTAGACGATTTTTCCTAGGTTTATTTGTGTGATCTTTCACTTTGCATTGTGTGATATTTGGCTTAGATCTTATGAATGATATCTTATCTTTAGATCTTCCATTTCAAATTTTCTTATGTGATGTAATATACTATCATAGTATTATTTGTCGAACCAAACATAGTATAAGATGATTATTTGGATGCTAATTGAGGCCCGTCGAAAGACGGGGCGAGTTGAGGGTGTTTTAGTCGCGACAAAGGCTCCTTCCTTTCTCGTACCAAAACGCCGAGCCAAGTTCTTTGGTTATGAAGGGCCGGTGCCCTTTATCCGTTTGGGTGAGTCAAAATTAGGTTTCTTGGTTCCTTAAAGACCAAGTGGCGACTCTGTATCTGTTTTCAACAGACCATTTTCTTTCTTTGATAAAAAATCAAACGAGTTTCAAAACATAACAAAGCGGTGGAATCCCGGTATCCACAGACCTCCTGTAGGTCCCGTTTCATATTTGTCCAACTGTGTCCTTTATGAAGCACTTATCACATCGGGGTAACTGGAACTTACCTAAATCATCACATGCAAAATAAATATTTACACCATTTTCTAAGTACGGGTATTACATCTCTCCCTCCCTTTTAGGAAGTTTGTCCCCAAACTTTTCTCACCTTACGAATGAAATAGATGTAAGTATTTCTCCTCGAACCTCTACTGGTTCATATGCAACAACACGATTATAGAATACATTATACTCACTGGTGTGACACAATCGTAACTGACTAGTCCTCATTCTTTTCAATATTTCCAATTTGCGTACTAGAATTTCAATCTCACTTATTTTGTCAAACTATACCATTTTTCTGAAGATAACTTCTATAAAATGTTCTCTTTCCACAATAGTCATATCCCCCCAATCATTTTGGAACAAATCTCACTTGCCTTTATTATATTTTCCCACTAGATATCAACGTATAATAAAACATCTTGTAAAAGTTCAATTCCATTTCCATTGCATCTAGCAAGATTCCAGAACTTTTTCATAATCGACTACTTCATTCTAGGATGACAAGTGCTAGTACCCACATAATTTCGTAATTCTTTTCACATATAAATCGTTTAATCCCAGCAATCTGCAATTTCAATCAATACCACAATCTGATTGGGTTAACTTGTCCACAAATCATATATATGACAACGGCTAATTCTTGTTGACTTTGGCAACCTCTGTCATGAAATTTACTACGATAAATATTCAATTTCAGATTGTTAATAATATCAATCACAATAAACCCATGAGCTTTCATTGTTTCTGCCCTTATACCACATATCGCAAAGAATGTTTTACATTTCCCATCTGAAGGTAGCTTCTCGATATCTCAATCTTCAAGAAGACTTGTGCCTCTGTTACTAATTACTAAGTCATCATATGCAATAACATGCAATTAGTAAGGTCACATACCCAATTACAAATGTATTATATACTCAAATCTCATTATATACTTCAATATTTCTTCTGAACTCATTCCCTTGAGCTATCTTCACGTAAAGTACATACTTGGCCTTGAGATTCTGATACATTTTACTACACAGTAGAGCTCAATCACTTTCCTTTTAATACTTTATCACAAATTTCTTAAACATAAACCCAAACTGATCTTAAAATCAACTTCTGTTCATCTATTATAGTAATGTTGATTGACCTCACTTTATTACAATCATTCGTTGCCCAATTTTTGGAACAAATTTTAGTTTCTAATAAATTATGAATCTTGACTCAAATCATTTCTGAGTAGTCAACGCGCATACCAAACCCTCATTAATCTCTGATTCGAGCACCAACAACCATTTTATCTTCACCTGATTAATATAAAATTTCAAACTGTAGCCATCATGAGTTCCAATTATCCTTCGTACCATGAATTCAATTTTTGTTGTATAACTAAATAGTCCAAGTCAATGCAACTAATATAAACTTCCAGCTCGTAAGAATATTACTATCAAATTCTCAATATAAAAGGAATACCATGGATTCTAAATCTTGTACCAGATAATTCATTTTATGAAATTTTAACCATATGTAGCATAAAATAATGTTGCATCAACATATAACCCAATCCCAACACAAACCTTTGCAATAATAATATCAGTATTATCATAGATCGATTTTCTTTGATTATTGAGAACTTCACTATAACTAATATAAATTTCAGGCGCGTCCTTGTACAGAAAGAAATCTTCAATATATTTTTGTAATAATACACAGTCAATTCCGTAACTTCAAATGTCACCTTCATAAGTCCCGATTGATTAATTTCCAATGACACCCATGAAATCTCTATCCTTTTAAATCACAAATTCTAGAAATACAACTCATCAATCAGATGTTCAACATAAGGCAAAGCTTCACAATTCTCAAACTATTCAGATTGTAGAAATTATTTGTCTTTCGGTTTATGCTATCTAAACCCCAATATATAGAAATCGATATACACATTTGTCCCCTCCTTGTAGCACTTACAATCAATAAGCAACTGATTTTGTCATGTTAAAACTCAAATATGATCCAACACTCCTCAATCTCAATTTTTCTCCAATTTACCCAAATATGCAGTGCCATTTTAAAGGTGTCAATTGTATGTAAACAAAATCACTCATTGATCTACGACTGTAATCCTAAGCAACAAGCGATAAACTACCATTTTTATCCAATGTTAGAATTCTAAAGAATCATAGGTTCGAGGAATACAATACTCACCCGTTATTGTAACTCAATACCTACCTAAAGATATCCAGAACATGTCTTCAAAATGAAGTGCTTCATTACCCTGTCATAATCACCTTGTAACCAAGAATATCCCAACTCAATTCCCAAGAAATAAATTGATGATCTTATAACCCATCAACCCAATCATGTACCCGCAACAAACAGTATTCAAAATAATACATAGAATATCACAAGTTACTTCTAGCCTTTTCTTATCAAGGTCATTTGGAATTCATTTAAAAGTTTAATATTCCAATTTAAAATCTAAGTAAAGGTAGTGTACTCATCTGAGCTTCCTAACTGGCCCAATAGTATTCATTTAAAATCTCTTTCCTTAGAATAAAAATGTTTACACAACTATCATATAATCAAAATATTTTTCATTAATAACTCCTTTAAACAATAATTGAAATACCTACATTTGATTAAAACTCTTTTCACTAGTTTTCCCCTTCTACCCAATTGGGGTCAAATCCAATCACTTATTTTTATCTAATATTTTTAAACACTTCCTGATTCACAACAAATCAATTTTTTTGTCTCCACAAAGGATGATTTCAAAACATTTTCTACTCATTTAAACATATATAAACTCACTTAATGTCATTCAAATATCCCAGAATTTTCTAATACATTATTAGTATCTAAATTCAAAGTCTGAAAGTTTTCAGTGATATACTAGGATACCTAACAATTACTACAGTGCGGTACAATGGTCAAATCTCGATTACTTATGTATAAAGTAAAAATAAATAATAAAGAACACTATTACCTGATGCACATGGTGGTTGAACGGATCTTGGAGTGGTTTTTATATCAAAGAGATTCTACTTATTAAACTGGTAAACTCATTTTCAAATTCAGATCTCTGATAGAAAATTCCGATACCCCGTATAGCCAATCAACCCAATAAGTTATTCGTACAACACAGCTACTTAGTCTTGATCACAATCAACCATATCCTTAACCAGAAAAGAATAATTTATAACCGTAGTGATACCCAATCATTAGGAACACAATAGGAAAATCTGTTACTCTGAGTTACCCCCAAATCTAGTATTCAGACTGACACGTTGGAGAACCAATCATTATTCGATAATAAGAGAGGCATCCCAAGATATAGAAATAAATAAATTTATGTTGAGAGATTCCTCAACAAGCCAATATAACCCAATTAGAGTTGAGAGATTCCTCAACAACCCAAGATAACTCAAGCGATTAGATAAATCCCTAAATATCTTATCACCTCGACAAACTCAATGCTTCACCCTCAATCCCAAGAGAATATAAATGGAGCTTGATAAATACTCCCAAAGATCATTACCGAATAAGTGGATAAATAAGAGATAACAATAATACCATATCTGCGCATGATGCCCATATAAATCATAAGAAATCCAGATATCCAATTTCCTGGCAGAAAATAAGAAATAATCTTCACTAAAAATAATACCCGATAATATTCAGAAAGAAACCATACACACAATCATAAGCCAACACTCAATAGCCCTTCATCATGTCAATATCCTTAATAAAATAATACCAGTCAAATCATTTCAGGATTACCAACTCAACTCTTGATTTCACATTCTGGATGCTTAATAGAAACCCATCACTGAAGTTCTCAAACTCGGAGTTTTCTTACCAAATTATCACTTCCCCTTTCCAACTCAATTAATTCATCATATGGGAAAACAATTCCCCTTTATACTCCATTTTTTCACAATGAAACTTTCAACTATCTCTCCACATATTATAATATATAGAATGCATGCAACATGATATGCATGCTCAACAACATTTAAAAACATGCTAATATGAACGCGTATGCATGTTCATGCAACTACGCGTCATTTCATTCACTTTACACGTCGTATTCGTCACTCGTCCCCAAGGCTCTAACCTATTGCTCTGATACCAAAATTTGTCACACCCTAACCCGCCCCGACAGGCTAGGACACGTGTAGCAAAGCCAACAAGGACCAAACAATCATTTTTAACGTTCTAAAAATGAACACTTTGACTAAAATACCAACGGTAAAATATCCTTTTATCAAACAAATAATAAAAAAACAAAGTTTTGAAACCGTTGAATGGTACTTGGGCAGAGTTTCCCTTTTACAGCACCATTCACCATGTTTTCATAAACTAAGATTTTTAACCCCTTCTGCATTTTCTTTAAATATTCCAAAACACACAAAACTCAACTAAAATATATAAACTCATTCTAGCATTTATTTCTAAACATATCTGAAAACATAAACTTTAAGCTTATTACAACCTTATTCAAATCCTCACTATAAACAAGTTAGATCCAGCCTCGTAGTCTCGATCATTTCCTCTCCTCTTCTCGATTCGCACCTAAGGTGGTTATTCAATAACTACAACAGAAATAAAATTTGTTTAAGCTTTTACTTAGTGAAAATTCTAATCATACTACCGGAGTGTGAAGCAGCATATGTAATATTTAATCATTCACAACAATAAAATTATTCGTTGGCAGGCCAAGTAACTAATCATCATCGTTTTGGACCCCTAACTCTGGGCCTTCTCACTTGTCGTCGCTTTTAAAGCGATATCACACACTCTCACGTGACTGAAGTAAATTAGTTGTTGTAGTCACCACCTTCTGCTTTTTCTAAGGAATTCATCCCTTTTTCTCAGAGTAATGACGTCCCTTAAATATGGGCTAAATAATGGTAATTATCACTTGACACCCTTTGACCCAAATAAACACATAAGCATCTCAACATGGCAACATGGCAACTGTAGCATTCTTGACATATTAAGTAATAATTAACCACATGCTTTTGTACATATTCATGATTTAAGCATGCTAATACCACAAACTATCACATAAGCAACATTAAACACCCAATTTTGGGATTAGTGCACTCACCTCACGATTAAGTCCAAATAAGTCTAGAAACTCCAAATGTTTCCTAAATCCAGCCCAAATATGAAATTATAATTAATCCTACACAATTTTGGTACACTAAATGTTACCAACCCATTTGGGTCACGAAAAATCTATCAATTAAACACAAATTAAATTATACCATAAGGTTAAACTTACCCCCACGAGTCCAAATATAACTTCGTGTTGCGATTTGGGCAATATACGGCAAAGCTATGGCATCAGGAAGGTAGAACCTCACTTTCCTCTCTCTTTCTCGCGACAATGTTCTCTCTATTTTCTTTTTTTCTTTTTATTTCCTATCGGTTGTTTTATTAATTTAACTAATATAAATGTATATATATACATACAACATACACTGTTGTCGCCGCTACACTTACACACACTCACGTTTTTCCTTTCTTATCTTTTTTTTTCTTTTTCTTTTATTTTTGATGAGAATGAGTCATCTTAAGAGATATACATAGGATATTTTAATCAACTTAGTCATAATTCTGTTTACATCCCCTAATGTTTTAAAGTTCTATTATGAAAATCCAAGCAACTTTATATTAACTACCCAATATCTAAATGAGTTTAGTCTATGTCACGTATGAGCCCCAAACGTGGTCCCAAATGTCATATTGTCACAACCCATCCCGCTTACGCACAAAAATAGGACACATGGCACGCCACCAAGGTTTATCTAGTCCGTAAATAACTATACGCAGTGGAAAAAGACTTTAAAACAACCTTGAGTGCAAAAACATTAGGAAAGCATTATACTTTGAGGTGTATTCTGTCACAGTCATCTCTCCTTGTCGCAGATTATCAAATTCTCTCTTCTTTGCATTGAGAGCAGCCCTTGGAAAGAATCGGCGATTAAACTCTGCTTTATATCCCTCCCAAGTTATCGGTGCTCCCTATTTAGGACATTCACCACCTTTAAATATATCACTAGCGTTCTCAATCTTCTCTCCATCAGTCATCGGGATAGATCGAAAAATCCTTTCCATGTCCATAACCCAATGCTCTGCCAGTATCGTGTCAAAAGTCCCATGAAACTCTGTCGTTTCTTTATGGAAAATTGTTCAGATATTGACCTGTACCCCTATTTTCAGGTGCAGGCACTACGGTTATCGGTAATGGCTCGAATGGAGGCAATCACTCCGCTATATTCCGTATCATATCTCCCATGGTTTCATCATTTCTGCCATTCCATTACATCGCATATGCTGTGATAATTCTCGGTCACCCATGATAGCTCAACCTGTTAATCTCGATGCATAAACACTATGGATGTATGACAAGAACAATATCATGTATAGTAAAACAACATACATATGCATTAAACATCTCTACAATGTGTGGATGCATTCTAGAACATGTGACAATTCACTCAACACTCCACTCGTCGTCCAACGTTCCCAAAGTTTTGTTACCTCTAGCTTTGATACCAATAAATGTCACGACCCATCCCGCTTACGCGCGGAAATAGGACACGTGGCACGCCACCAAGGCTTTCCAGTCTGTAAATAACTATACGCAGTGGAAAAAGACTTTCAAACAACCTTAAGTGCAAAAAATTTAGGAAACGATACCTTCCGAGTTGTAAAAATCCGTATAAAATTAAAAACTCAATTATATTTCAAAACGAATCATTTTATGCTAAAAGTGGTCCCAAATGTACCCTAAGAACCAATCAAAACCTTTTAAAAATTTTTGAAAAATATAGAAAAAAAATTCTGGCAGGGGGCATCTCGACCGGTCGAACGACCCCCTTCGACCGGTCGAATGACCCTTTAGCAGAATTCTGCACACTGTTGCAGAATTTTGCTAAGGTATCAAACAACCATCATATCCAACATCACTCCAAACATGTATACAATTCTTAAGCTTCACAAGCTACAACATGTTACCAAAACCAAAGTTTAGACTTACTAATCCACGAATAGAAACAATAGCGATACAAGCTAGGGCTTGTTTGGCTCAATCCACAAAACTTTATCCATTTTCCCTTAAGCTTCAAAATTGGTAGTTCAAGCATTCAAAACATTAATCCATGAGTTCAGATCCATTTCAACATAACTAACAAGAGTTCTAGTACCTATTACAACATCATAAAACTATACTACCACTTCCAAGTCAATTACATAGTTCTAGCTATGCGAAATGCTCACTATTATAAGACTTTGGAAAGAAAGTAAAAATGTATACAATAGGATCCCCGGCATTCTTCGGCCTCACTCCTCACGCTTCTTTTTCCCTTTAATCTTGTCACCAGCAATGGAGTAAATCTCTACTGCTCAGCTATATGCTGAATGCACAATTTCTAACATATGCATATATGAAAAAATAGGCTTTAACTTCATAAATCACATCAATAGTCGCTAGGGAGAAAAATACGCCTTTATCTGGTAGAGGCAAGTCCAAGTCTTAAACCGCGACATCAATGGCTAGTCCAAGCCAACAACCATTATATCCCCAAGCACCCTGGCAAGTCCAAGCCTTAAACCATGCACAGTAGCCGTCGCTACTAGAATTCTCAAACATCGAGAAGCTTACTACGGCATGAATTTGTATAAGACCCCCCTTTAACCCACATAGGCAACTCAATGTGCTCACGTAAATTTAGACATGTTTTTCATAATTAAGCGTGTGCATAATTAACGAGCCTAAGATTAACACATGAATTTCACCTGAATCACGATTTCGTCGTTGAAATATAAAACATGTATTTCACCTATATAACATAGGCTAGAAATTCATACCTCAAGCTATATTCGTATAACTTTGAGGGAACGACTAGAAGCCCGACTAAACGCCAAATCTTCGATTCTATGCAAAACCTACAAGTTTACACGTGGTTTTCTCAAATTTCTAGATTTAGAATTTTCGTAAAACTTAGCCAAACGTAGCCTAAAGACTATCAAAACGTAGCCCTTACCTCGGGGAGTTCGAATACGACATTTGGTGAAACTCAGATGAACGAAAAGTCGCCGTTTGTCGTCGCAAAGCCCGTTGTATCAATTCCCTTTTTCTCTCTCCTTTCCCAAGATATTATACAAGGTTTTGCAAGAATAACAAATTCATCCACTCCCATTTATAGGAAAACTTTTTAGCAATCACGTTTATCTCCCCGCGAGTTTCGAAAACTTCTAATTAACTCTTGAAACGTCGCACACATCCATTTTATAACTTTACAAGTGAAAACTATAATTTACAAAAGTTTTTGACTAAGTCTCGTTTGGGTCCAAAATTACGTCCAAAAACTAAATTCTGTGGAATCTCTACACAACCTATCTTTTCATATAACGTGACACTCACGTTCTCACCATAGTTCTCAAAATAATATTAGCAATACTAAAATTACCAGAAATTATACTACACAGGTATAATTCACTATTCACGAAATACCAGATAAGTCAAATAACATTTAAATCACATAAATGTCATTTACTCATGCTAATGAAATCTTGATTATTGAATTCCCGTGTCCTTACTGACACCTTACCGTTGACTTACAGTCAACCTCAAACCAATTATCAAATAATAGTGATAATTCACAAAACCAAATATGCATGATAACTATGGAAATTTTGGAACGGGCGTGACAACTCTCCCCTCCAAAAAGGAAGTTTGTCCCCAAATTTATATCTCATACATCGAACAGGTGCGGATACTCATTCTTTATTTCTTCCTCACTTTTCCATGTAGCCTCTTCAACCGTGTGACTACGCCATAACACTTTCACCATCGGAATTGTCGTATTTTTCAAGACTTTCTCCTTCCGATCTAGTATATCTACTGGATACTCTATATAACTCAAGTCCTCTTAAATTTATAATGGTTCTGGTACCATGATCTTGCTCGTATCTGACATACACCGTCTCAACATCGACACGTGAAATACGTTGTGCACATGTTCCAACGCTGATGACAACGCCAACCGGTAAGCCATTGGACATATCCTCTCTAGGATATCAAAAGGTCCTACGAATCTCATATTGAGTTTTCCCCTCTTTCTGAATTAAACAATGCCTTTCGAAGGCGATACTCACAAATATAAAAAGTCACCTACTTCAAACGTCATCGGTCGTCGCTTCGAGTATGCATAACTCTTATAATGACTCTGAGCTACCTTGAGTCGCTCCTGAATCAATTTCATCTTCTCAATCGTCACCTGTATTAATTCAGGTCCTAGCAACTTCCTTTCTCCAATCTCTGTCCAACAAACTGGTGATCGACACTTATGTCCATACAAAACTTCATACGGTGCCATTCTAATACTCGATTAAAATTCGTTATTGTAGGCAAATTCAATCAAAGGTAGATGTTTCTCCCAATCATTCCCAAAATCTAATTCACACAATCGAAGCATATCTTCCAACATCAGAATCATGCGCTCTGACTACCCGTCAGTCTGAGGATGAAATACGATACTGAAACTCAACTTCGTACCCATAGCTTTTTGTAAACTGATCTTGTCAAAATCAAGATATAAAAGTATACTTTACTTTTCTAAAGATTTGCAGTGTGGAAGTAAAGGTCGAACCCACAGAGATTGAAATACTACAGTGCTTTAATTTTAAAACCTAAATCTAATTAATTAAGAAAAACATATTTTGATTTGATTTTAATTAAACTAAGAACAATAAAAGTAAATCTAAATTATGAAAGCAATTAAAGTTGTCTTAAAGATATTTGAAGGGAATCTAGGATTGCAAATCCACCAGTAGCTTCATAATGGGAATATTTATGAATTACTTTAGCCTATAAGTTGGATGATAATGGGGAATTGTAGCTACAAGCCCAATTCCTCCGTCAAGAAAATAACTATGGTTCAAGCACCAACATAATCCATCTTCGGTTAGCACGAATTATCCCACACTAAACTAGGATTGTGGTATAATCCGTCTAATCTAGGCATGGACTATTCGGATACTTGATAGCACAATTCAATTAAGCACCATTACATGTAAATAATCTAAACAAGCACAGCAAGCATAGATCATTGAGCACATCACAGTCAAAATAGATCTAAGACAAGAAGAGATTTTGAAAGCAATGATTTAATTCATAGAAGCACGATTTATTTATAAAAAACCTCTAAACATGTAACTGTCATCCATACATAATGAAACTAAAATAAAAACATAAATAAAACCCTATTACTTGGCTAGGGTTTCATTGAAACACTAGATCTAGGTTTAAGCGGCCATAGAATTGAAGATTGGCAAGAGGTTGATGGAAGAGGCCATGGGAATCCTTGGTCTTCTTCTTCTTCTCCTTGCTTTCCTCCCTTCAATGGCTGAAAGTGTGGTTGTATATTGTGTTTCTAACAATTACCAACCCTTAAATTGAAGTAAAATAGGGTATATATAGATTTTACAAGAAATTTTGGAAGCTTTCCTAACCCAAAACGTACTAAAACTGCTTTATTTTGCAATCTGGACGTAAATAGGCAGTTTTTTTCACGTAGGAATCATCAGTAGAGTGAAATACACAAGTTCCATTTTTGCATAGGTCGCGCGCGCGGGCCGCACGAGCGCGATATTGGGACCTCGAGCGAGCGGATCGCGCGAGCGATTTCGGGATCTTCGCGCGAGCGGGTCGTGCGCTCGATGTGGATTTTCTTGCTTCTTTTGCTATGCTTTTTCACCCCATTTAACTTTGTTTACTTGATTTCTTCCAAAACCTGTCAGAAAATAGAAAACGAAGTAAAAATATACAAGAACAGGATAAAAAGGTACTAACAAACGTAAGTTAAGATATATAATTAGGATCTGTTCTCTCCCGATCACACCCCCAAACCTACATTTTGCTAGTCCTCGAGCAAAACTAAAATTAAAATTAAAATTCTAATAACATACTACCCCATTTTCGCATAGATCACGATTGCATTTAGTATATGCAACAAGCCTTTTAAACCTCTAGGTGTCCCTAGTCGGACGAGTGAAGTCTCGTGAGGGTTCTCATCAACAAGTCACCCACAACCATCTTTATTAACTTGTAAATTTAAAAAGTTTTATTTAAACGAAAAACAAAACAATCAATACTCCTTATCATAGAACGACGATTTGAAATAGAATAACAAGCATAAAAAAACATAATGAAACATCCACCTAAGTCATGAAAACCAATCCCAAGCACATGCATCGTATAAATCAATAGAATTTCTCATAAAATTGCACGTGTGTGATATGGTAGTCAAATGAACACGCGCATGTCATGAACTTGGAATATAACTCGGATAACCATCAAACTATGCTTCGACTACGAATGTCACAATGAATGATACTCTCAAATGAAACACTCAGAAATAGGTGTAATTTTTCTAAAATATGTGAGTATAGGAAATATGTTTCCAAAACGAGAAATGCTCACATATGACTCGAAAAGGACGCATGACACGAAAGAACAGTAGTCTCATGGATAGGATGCCAACAATCAAAAAACAAATAATCATTACCATGTTTTAATCCCCTTCCCATCGTTTTCATATCCAAACCATGTTTCCTAGGATCAAATAGGACTTTTCAAAGGTTGTAATGTGGCTCAGGAAATGAAAAAGGATAGAAAGGATTCATCAAGTAGATAATCTCATAATGGCATTATAAGGCATGTTCGATTTCTTTCATTCTCTCTTCTACCAACTTTCATCTTCTCATTCTCCTCCTTTTCATATTTCTTTCAATTTTTTAATTCCTTTCTTTTTTTTTCTTCTTTTTATTAACCTAATTATTTTTTTCTTCATTGCTCTTTTTTTCCTTTATTCTTTTCCTCCTCGTTGCTTTTGAAATGAATATTCAATAAATAACAAGGCAACCACCCCAAACATCATCTTATTTTCTTCTTCTTCTCAATCACACATCACCTTAACACCACTAAAAGTTGATCAATCTTTCAGGGGTGAACTCCAAGTTTGCCAAATTGGAGCAAAAATAGGATAATGGTAATTAAAGAAAAATGGCATTTTAATGGCTTAAAGGGCGAACTAAGGAAAATTATCATTTATCGGTTGGCAGAAAACAAAGAGGGCCGTGTGCTCACCCTTAATGTCTAGCCAGCCGATTGCACAGAACTATGACCTTGGAGGCTCGGGGCAACCCGGTCGGTCAAGCAATCATGGGGCCGTGTGCTCACCCTTGATCTTGTATCATGTTTTGGTATATGAAGCATCCTATCGGGTGTATGTCAAGGGTCCCTTATTTGACCAAAACCCGGCCTTTGCATGATAGCTTCTATAGAACCTTTCAATCTTAGGAAATCGATTCTTGATTAGGATTATGTGCTAGGGAGTTTGGTATGCCTGAAAGGGATTAATTGAGATGATGACGATGCTTGCTTGGTGAAAGATGTGTAACCTCTTAATCATTTTTAAGCAATTTTCTTCATGTCCTACGACATTTGGGAACATGCCGAATCTTGATTATAAGGTTACACTTCTTATATCTTGTTAGCTAAGCATCATTGACCTTGTATGCATCCGAATCCATGAAAAGTGCGATAATTATCCGATCATGTGATCCTCCTATCCAAAGAATCTTAAATCCATCTTTAAAAGCAAACAGATTTTGCCATTTTTATTCCAAAAGTATTTAATCTCTCTTTCAAAATCTTTGGAGTTCATTTTTGAGTAAAATCCCAAGTCAACCCTTGTTGAGGTATATTTGCACATCTTTATCTTTGAAGAAAGGATCCAATTTTTTTTTTTTTTTTTTTTTGGGAATTGTTTGTGGAAGAAATGCTTTTTCAAAGTGAAGTTTCAACCCAATCATCTTTTGTTGAGAAATGTTGTTACTTTCAAAGGAAAGCATCTTAAGGATTTGAAAGATCCCATCATCTAGGGAAGTACTTGACACATGAATTTCAAAAAAAAAAATTTAATTAATTAAAAAAATTCAAACTTTAAAGGGGTAATAAGGATCACAATGAAAGGAAAAGTCCGCGCACTTTACATGGGTGAGGATTTTATGTGCTTATGTGTTTATGTGCTAGGATTAAAATTTCCTTTCTTTGACATATAGAGTAGGCACACACGCACACATGCATTTGCATCCCCATGACATATGAGCCATTTATGAAAATTTCTTTAAAAAAAAAAGCATTTGCAAGCAAAATAACAAAATAAAGAAAATTTCTTTGATTTTGAAAATTTGAACAAATAAATAAAAAAGAATAAAACATATTTGTAGGTAAAAGATAGAATCAGCTACAAACACAGTTTGGTACAGAGACTCTAACGCAAGATTAGCAAGAAGAGAGATGGCACAAGAAGCAAACGCAATGGAGATAGCAGAATTGAGGGCCATAGTGGAACAGCAAGCAGGTCAGATGACAAGGATAATGACCATGATGGAAACACTAGCACGACAGCCGCCAGTTGTTGATCCTCCTCCACCTGTTAGGGAGGATGATTGGTTCGATGATCCAGAAGAGCTAAAATGCCGAGGGCAAAAAAGAAAAAGATAGAGAAAGAAAAGGCTGAGAGAAAGAAGCTGATGACCGAGAAAGTAGAGAAACTGGAGAGGGTAGTCCGAAAGACCCAAGGAGTAGACACCTACTTGCTGGAACTAGAGGGATTATATGAAGGGGTTTGTGAAGTATTACCTGCAGGATTCAAAATGTCTGTGTTTGATAAATTTGATGGGGCAGGAAACCCCCGTAGCCATATCAGGATGTGTATAGGGGCTTTTCAGCCAAGCGACTTGAGTACGACTATGATGGCTGTTCTGTTTCAACAGACATTAACCGGAGCTGCCTTATCTTGGTACCTTACATTAGAGCTTGGTAAGACCAGAACTTGGGAGGAGGTTGTCAAGTCATTCGTAGCCCAGTACGAGTATAATCAGGATTTTGATGTTACCGTCAGAGATCTAGAGACTACCTGGCAGGGAAATAAGGAATCTTTTGCTGAATATCTGAGCCGTTGGAGGGGAAAAGCAACCAAAATGGTACAGAGGCCAACCGAGAAAGAACAAATCTGGATTCTAATGAAAAATCTCCAGCCCGTCTATCAAGAGAAGATGAGGTTTCAACCCATCAACACCTTTGCTGAAGTGTTCGATGTGGGAACTAGGATTGAGGATGCGATACAAGAATGATTGATCAAGAGAGAAGAACCGGTGAACAGGTATAGGCGACTGTAGACACCCCATTTTGTCGGCTATCAGATTTAGGAGACCCATAGCTTGGTGGTTCGCAATGATTGTAAAAGACTCAAAAGGACTCTCGGAAGTCAGTTCTATCTCTCAGAATGCTCAGAATGACCAAAATGCCCCTGAAAGCCCGAAAACTCCCAGATTTGGTCCCAAAGTTCTGAAAACATGCTACGTCGTAAGAAAAGTGAGTTTTTAAATAAAACCGGAAGAAATCGTCAGCTCCCAGAGACCCCCGGAAGTCCCGGAAGTTCCCCGAAAGTCCCCATTGACCGGTTTGACCAAGGTTTGACCAGGTTTGACCGAAGTTTGACCAAGTTTGACCGAGATTGTCCAAATTCACCAGAATCATTAGAAAAGTATTAAAATAAGTTTTAAAAGAGAATCGAGCGAAAACGTCGGCTCCTGGGAGCTCCCAGAGGTTCCCAGAACTTCCCGGGAATCCCAGGTTTGACCAGTTTGACCAAGATTTGACTTTGGAATCGGGGCACCGAAACAATTTTCAAATATTTTTCATGGATACTAGAGGTCAATAGCTTTCCAACGGTATATCGCACATAATTTCTGGATTTAAAACGAATTTATTATGAATTTCTAAAGGCGAAAAAGGCGATCAAATCGGCTTTTATCGCGAATACCGCAAAACTTTTCAAAGTGACCTATCCCCGAACTTTTTTTTATGTAAAGTAGACACCATTACCTTTCCAACGGTATATCACAACCTCGATTTGGAGTTCATATGCATTTTTTGTGAATTTCGGACAAAATAGGGCCTTTTCGCGAATACCGGAACTTCGGGGGGCCTAAACAGCATTATCCAGACGAAGGGAGGAGCACTGCCACCGCGGCACTGGCCCACTGCCGCCGCGGCACTGGCCCAGTGCCGCCGCGGCACTCCCCTCCAGAACAGTCCATTTTTGTAATTAAGTTTGTGGTCCCATTTTGATTAATTAAAAGCCAAAACGACGTAGTTTTATGATTTCAGATGTTTGGAGCCAATGGGAGTACTTTCTAAATCCCAAAAACACCCCAAGTTGGCCTATATAAACACCCCATTACTCCTCATTTTGGGGGGAGTCAAAGGCAAGTTTAGAGAAAGTTTGGGAGAGAAAGTGTAGAGATAAGGTTAGAGTGGAGAGAAAAAAAGCTTTCTTCTTTGATTTTTCAAAACAAAAGTGAGTTCCAACTTTGTTTTTACTTCATTACTTCCATTTGCTTCAACATTCAATACTCCCAACCACCATTTTAGTGAGCATTCAAGAGTGTGGAAGCTTCTTCCATGTCTAGTGTCATTACATATGAGTGATACACCAATCTACAAGTCTCATGCTTCATGAATATCATCTATTGATTATCATCTACTTGCTTGTTTATTTATTGTTCATCTCTTCTCATCCCATTTCTTTTTATTTTCTTTATTTACTTACTAGTTCATCATCATCTAAGTGATGACATGAAGTTTGGGGTGAGTGAATCCTCATGGATAGTAGCTCTTGACCTCAAAAACATGTTTGATAGATGATGACCATAACCTCAATACTTCCAAGGTATTCTTGGAATGTATTGAAGTTATGTCCAAAAACAAAATAAATCTCTCCAACAATCTTGGAGGTTCTTAAATGATGAGTTTGATGTAGGTATTCTAAGTGGCTATGATCCTCATTGAATGTTGAAAACATGTTTTCAAAACATCTATTTCAAAACCCCTCTCAATCCCTCTCATTTGGTTTCAAGAAACAAAACTTTGTTTTCTCCAAAATCTTCAAAACAATGAGTCAAAACAGTGAGTGAGTTGAGTTCAAAGATTTTTCTAGAACACAATACTCAACATATGGATACAAGGCCACTTGGAAAGTCTTCCTAACTCATTGGAGAACACCCATGATTTTTGGTTTGACTTGGAAGTACTTGGAAATGGTCCATTTGGGTCCCAACATTCCTTCCAAACATTCTGTTTTTGCTGTCACAGCAGCTAGGTCAACTTACGACCTCTTTTCCAGAAACCTTTTCCAAAAGGGGTGGTCCTAACTTATTTTTCCCTTGAACTTCAATGTCTTAGGGAACTGTCTGTATAAAATGGGCCTCTAGATCTTTTGTTTTCATTTTCTAAGATTTTTCAACATTTCAGTCGACAGTACGAACTCTGTTTCTGAGTAACCTCTATTGTTTATATGATTTCTCTCAATCTGTAATTGTTATTAAAGATTGACTTTTTTGGGTTGTGTTCTAGACACAATAAGGAAGATCTCCATAAAAAATCATGCATTATAAACATTCCTAACCCCTCTTTTCAAATTCCAAAAGATCATGCTACTGTTCTGTCCACTATTCACAGCAAGTACATTTCAACTTTCATTCTTTGATTTGATGCTCATATGCATTCCAAATTAGTTCATATCTTAGGAAGTAGTCTATAATAAATTTGTACACATCCCATGTTAATTTCATTCATTCATTCTTGCACATTTTAGACTTCTAAGTCATTCTAGAAATCCATGTACACAAAACACACTACAACCTTTGCACATTTTTAGATACATACATTGCATTCATGCAAGATTTGGGGTTTTTGTAACTCTTAATCTAAGGAGATTATAAGGAATGAACTCGATCACCCGTTCATGCTTCCCCTTGATCTAATCATCCTTTCTCATCCGCCCCGGGGATTGAGAGGTCTTCTTTTATCAAAGAATAACATGCATCATACTAGTTCGCTAAGCATATTTTGATTTCTTTGTTTATTTGTTTCAAGAACAATTCATGTCCCCCTTTAGATTAGGAAAACTTGATTAATTGATATATGATTAGACGATTTTTCCTAGGTTTATTTGTGTGATCTTTCACTTTGCATTGCATGATATTTGGTTTAGATCTTATGAATGATATTTTATCTTTATATCTTCCATTTTCAAGTTTCTTATGTAATGTAATATACTATCATAGTATTAATTGCCGAAGCATACGTAGTATAAGATGATTATTTGGATGCTAATTGAGGCCCGTCGAAAGATGGGGCGAGTTGAGGGTGTTTTAGTCGCGACAAAGGCTCCTTCCTCTCTCGTACCAAAACCCCGAACCAAGTTCTTTGGTTATGAAGGGCCGGTGCCCTTTATCCATTTGGGTGAGTCGAAATTAGGTTTCTTGGTTCCTTAAAGACCAAGTGGCGATTGTGTATCTGTTTTCAACAGACCTATTTTCTTTCTTTGATTCAAATCAATTTCAAAACAATCTCAAACAAGAGAAGTGGTCCGAAGCCCGGTATCCACAATCTGGCGACTCCACTGGGGAATTTTATTTTAAAAAAAAAAAAAAAAACAAAATAATACAGAGGTTTGACTCATAAGAAGCATCCTTAAAATCATCTTTTTACTGTGTTTGGTTCACCGCATTGCACTCTTGCATTTCCCCCCCCCCCCCCCCTCCGACTGTGTCTGAAACGCGGCGCTGACATTGTTCAGGTCTTGCTGTGCCAGGGCACAAGTCACCGTTGATACTGTACCTTCTAAGGTATATCAAAAAGAGTAAAAACCTCCGTACTGTCTCCCCGACGGTATATTGGAACTCTCGTCAACGGACCCTCTTTGACTAAACCCAGCCTTTGCATATAGATTCCTATAGAACCTTTCATAGGACTGTTCATTTATCTTTTCAGATAGGACAATGTGATATAACTGTTGTATGCCCTGACGGGATTACCTGCACGGTGTAGACGCTTATGTGGCATAGAACAGAACCTCTTTCTTATGATTCCCAAGGCAATCACTCACATGTAGTCACATTGAGTTGACCTGCCTAAGCATCATGACAAGGATGTCTGCTCCATGCTCGCAAAGATATACACCGCAAACCTTGTTTGTCGGTCTTGAGACATAGGAGTATGAAAACCTGCTAGAAAGTATGATCACTGTAACCGTACTTACCAGCTTCCCAGAAACTCTGTCCAAATATCCCAGATATAACCACATTAACCAGAAACTCTGTCCAGATATCCCAGATATAACCACATTAACCAGAAACTCTGTCCAGATATCCCAGATATAACCACATTAACCAGTTTCTCCCAGAAACTCTGCCCAAATATCCTAGATATGACCATATTGACCAGTTTCTCCCAGAAACTCTGTCCAAAATTCCCGAAATATCTTGGAAATCCATGTTATCACTTGGTGATCATACTAGAAAGTAAGGTTAGCACACTCTGTATGGCTAGGGCCTTACTTGTTTAGCTGCTATCTGTTAGAAATAGGAGCATCATATAGATTAGGGCTTACATCCGCATGTTTGTCCCATTTGCATGCACTATTCCCCATCAATCTGCACGCGCTGTTTCGAGTCGGTCCACATCACTATCTTTGTCTGCCTAAAGTCGCCACTGTCAAAGATCTAATCTAGTCCTTTCGAAACCTGTCAGGTCAGTATAGATTACCAAGGGCAGCAGTCAGGGTCTTATTCGTGGGTCAGGAGTTCGGATAATCGGTTAATCAGAATCAGTCCGACAGCTTACGTCAGCATGAATAGGGAAGAGTTGGAAAACAAGGTTACTGAATTGGGAGCGACCATAAGCCAGCAGTCCGACAGCCTGGCCCAGGTTTTGAAGTTCATGGAAGAACTAAAGCAGCGGCGACCGCAACCTCCGCCCGGGTTTCCACCACCGGAGTTTGAACTACCCCCACCTGAGAATAATGGGGAAGAAGACTGGTTTCAGGGGGTCCCACCGTCCGCATACGAGAAGAAGCTCCAAGAAAATATGGACAAGGTTGACAAACTGGAAAGCGTACTCAGGAAAAGCAAGGGTATCGACGATTACATGTTAGATCTGGAAGGCCTCTTCGAGCTTGTCAAGCTGAAACTGCCAGAGAATTTCAAAATGCCTGCCATCGATCGCTTTGATGGAACGGGAAACCCGAAAAGCCACGTGAAGCTATGTATGAGTATCTTCCAGTCCATGGGTTGCACCCACGAGCACATTGCGATGCTATTCCCGCAAACTCTGGCAAAATCTGCACTATCGTGGTTCCTAACCTTGGAAGCCTCCAAAACCCGGGCCTGGGAGGACATTGTTCGAGTCTTCGTCGATCATTACTCTTACAATCAAGAGCTGGATGTCACCGTCAGAGATTTGGAAACAACCCGGCAAAGCAACAATGAATCCTTCGCTGCATTTCTGAGCAGATGGAGGAACAAGGTAGCCCAAATGACCCACCGGCCAATCGAGAAAGAACAGGTAAGGATGCTCATCCGGAATCTGCAGCCGCTCTATCATGAGAAATTATTCTACCAGTCCATCTCCACCTTTGAGGAGTTGTTTGAAGTCGGAACCCGAATCGAAGATGCTATCAGGGAGGGGAAGATCAAAAAGGAAGACCCTCCGAGTCAGCCAAGAAGGCCCAACTACTCCCGGAATCCCCCGGATGTCAATGCCCTTAGCGGCCAACCCATGGCATATCCTCCAAGGCCATACCAACCCTCCAACCAGGCAAATTCCTCTAACCGCCCTTTCCAGAAAAAGCCCCCTCGCAATTTTGCCAAGCTAGAAATCTCTCTCTCCTCAGCCCTAGATCGCCTCCTCAAAAAGGGCCATCTCCAATTACTCCAGCCTCGAAATACCTCGCTCCCGCCTAACTGCGATATGTCCAAGCGATGTACTTACCACCAAGCCCCCGGCCATAACACTGATGATTGCATGCGCCTCCGCCATGACATCCAAGACCTCATCGACCAGAATATCATCGAGCCACCACCAAAGCAGCCTCATATCACCCAAAATCCCATACCAAACCACCAAAATGTCAACCTCATTGAGTCCAATCCCGTACCCTTCAACCCTGCTACTTATATCACCCCCCTAGGACAACCCTTGCTTTGCATTGACATCCCTGATTCTGAGGGAATTCATCTGATCGGAGGGGAGAATGACGAGTGGCAGCAACAGCTTGACGATGAGCAGGACTTGTTCTTCCTGGAAGAGCATGACCTAGGGGCGGTAGACCTCAAATGGTATGATCCTAACAACGAGAGTGATGCTTCCATCTGGAGCGAGCCAGAAAAGCCATTTGTGGGAACGGATTGTGATTGGTTTAAGAAGGATGGGACTGTAGAAGGGCCTACTCCTGCCGAGATTGATCACCTAACCAGGTCAGGCCGTCATTATCAGCCTCCACAGCCTGCCACCGAAGCCATCGAAAAAGGTCCAGTTAAAGACAAGGGGAATGGCAAGATGGATGAGGTCATCGAAGAAGACAATGAGCTGATCAAGCAGCTAAAGAAAACCCAAGCACATCTCTCGATGTGGGACATCATGGTAACATCCTATAAGCACAGGCAAGCCGTGTTGAATGCCTTGGCTGGGATTGAAGTCCCCATCGACGCCGCGCTGGAGGACATGGTAGCCTTCTTGGGTGCGCTTACCCCCGACCCGATCATTACATTCTCCGATGAGGACCTGCCACCAGAGGGATCCGCGCACAACAAGGCGTTATACATTACTGTGGGATGTAAGGAACAACAGGTGCCGTTTTGTCTAGTCGATACAGGCTCGGCCTTAAATGTCTGTGCCCTGAGAACTGCCACTGCTTGGGGGGTCAATATCCTTGACATTACGCCATCTGTGCAATCCGTGAGAGCCTATGACAACACTAGAAGAAATGTGATGGGAACTGTTTTTCTCCAAATCCGGGTAGGATCTTCGGTGAGCACTGAGATTTTTCAAGTCATGGACATACCTGCCTCGTTCAATCTGCTAATTGGAAGACCCTGGCTTCACGCCAACAAAGCTGTATTATCCATTGTGCATCAAATGATCAAGTACATTCATGAGAGGGAGGTAAAGATCATCCTCGGTAATAGTTGGGGTAATGAGGCTTTCCCAAATTACGCTCCCATTTTTGAAGTCCAAATACCTGAGCTGGAAGAAGGGGAAATCGGAGGATTCTTCATGGAAGAAGTTCATATGATCGAAGATGAAGACCGATTCCCTGAGGTCCACTCCGCAGTCGTCAACATTGTCCGCAAGATGAACTACTTCCCCGGAATGGGGTTGGGTCGACGCCAGCAAGGAATTCGGGAATTCCCGCAGATCAAAGGGCAACAAGGCACTTTCGGGTTGGGGTACAAGCCCACTGATGAAGACGCCGAGCTACAGAGGCCATGGAAGAAGAGGGTGAAGGGTCTCCCGCCATACCGCAAGACTTTGAATGGACAATTCGTCAAAGAAGGGGATGATTTCCCTTACTTCGGGTTCCCCGAACCCTGGGTCCATCAAACCACTGGGAGAAGGCACCCCGGGCTTGAAATCTTCGCTGACTGCGAGAGGCCCCCATATCAAGACCCGCTCTATCCCAAAGAAGTTGAAAAGACCCCAGAGGAAGACTGGTTGAAATACCTTGACACTGAGGCAATCAAGAAGATGTGGGAGGAATCCGCTGAGGAGGAGGAAGAAAAAAGGGCCAAGAGCCAAGATGATCAGATCAAGCCAACTGAGGAGGGTCTGAGCAACCAGGCTGTAGAGTCATCTGTCTGTGTCTCCCAATCCCCTATTCCCCCAAAGTCTGTACTACCGGTTATCGAGTCTGTACTGGAGTCGGCTGCTGTAAGCCCACCACTATCTAATGTAATCACTTCACCTATCATGAATGAAATGAAAGACGATTCTGCTTACTCCTCTGTGTCTGACACTTGTGAATGCACAGATCCCTCCGAGGATCTCCCAATCGAACTAAAGCAACTAATTGAAAAACCACCTGCTTATGAAATAATCGAAGATACTTTATCAGTTAACTTAGGTGAAATAGATAATCCACAGATTGTGCAAATTGGCTCAACCCTTAATAAAGAAGAAAAAGAAAAATTAACCCTCTTGCTAAAAGAGTTCAAAGATGTTTTTGCTTGGTCTTACGAAGACATGCCTGGGGTCGATCCCGACATCGTCCAACATCATATTCCTCTCCTCCCTAATTCTAAACCTGTCAAGCAGAAACTGAGGCGCATGAGACCGGAATGGGCACTCAAGGTTAAAGAAGAGGTGGAGAAGCAGTTCAAGGCAGGGTTCATCATTGTCACCGAATACCCGGAATGGGTTGCCAATATCGTGCCAGTCCCGAAGAAGGATGGAAAAGTTCGTGTGTGCGTCGACTTTCGTGATCTGAACAAGGCCAGTCCTAAGGATGACTTCCCGCTTCCCCACATTGACGTCTTGGTAGATAACACCGCGGGACATGAGCTACTGTCTTTCATGGATGGCTTCTCAGGGTACAATCAGATTCTAATGGCGCCAGAAGATCGGGAAAAGACGACATTCACCACCCCTTGGGGAACCTACTGTTATAGAGTAATGCCCTTTGGACTCAAGAACGCGGGGGCGACTTACCAAAGAGCTGCCACCACTCTGCTGCATGATATGATTCACAAAGAGGTAGAAGTATACGTAGACGACATGATTGTAAAATCCAAGGATAGAGAAGGGCACCTGGTAGCGCTGGAAAAGTTCTTCGAAAGGTTGCGCAAATACAAGATGAGGCTGAATCCAAAGAAATGCACTTTCGGCGTAACCTCCGGTAAACTCCTGGATTTTCTCATCACACAAAGGGGAATAGAGGTGGACCCCTCTAAGATCAAGGCAATCCTCAAAATGATGCCACCACGGAATGAAAAAGAAGTAAGGGGGTTCCTCGGAAGAATCCAGTTCATCAGCCGCTTCATTTCTAAGCTCACAGCTACATGCGATCCTCTGTTCCGATTGTTGAGAAAAGGGGAGAAGTTCCAATGGGATGACCAGTGCCAAGCCGCTTTCGACAAAATAAAAGCTTACCTTCAAAATCCGCCTGTCCTTTCACCACCAATGCCTCATAAGCCCTTATTCCTTTACCTATCCGTCTCTGAAAATGCCATGGGTTGCATGCTAGCCCAAGAAGGAGAAGAAAGCCACTCCGAAAAAGCCATATATTACCTCAGCAAGAGGATGACTGGGTATGAGCTCAACTATTCTACCCTCGAAAAAACATATTAGGCCTTGGTTTGGTGCACTCGCCGACTAAGGCACTACATGCTGGCCTTTCCGGTTGTGCTCATATCCCGCATGGATCCTCTGAAATACCTTCTCGAAAAACCCGCCCTGACCGGTCGTATATCCCGTTGGTTACTTCTATTATCCGAATTCGATATCAAGTATGTTACGAGCAAGTCGGTAAAAGGGAGAACCGTAGCTGAGCATCTCGCAGAACATGCCGTTGACTCCGAAGAAAGTGGGGATTTTCCGTTTCCAGACGAGAGCATCATGGAATTCAAGGAAGAACAGTGGAAGTTGTACTTCGATGGAGCAGCCAACATGAAGGGATACGGAGTAGGGATGATCCTAGTATCGCCGAGTGGGGACCACACTCCGTTAGCAGTCAAGCTCAATTATAACTCCACCAACAACACTGCTGAGTATGAAGCATGCATTCTGGGAATGGAAGCAGCCTTAGAGCTGAAAGTTCGGAGGTTGGATGTCTTCGGAGATTCAAACCTCATCATATCACAAGCCAGAGGAGAATGGAAAGTAAAAGAAGAAAGGTTGAAGCCCTATCATGATCGTCTCGACCAACTCGAGAGGCAGTTCGAAAGTATCACATTCCTCTACTTGCCCAGGGAAGAGAACCAGCTGGCAGATTCCTTGGCCACTCTAGCTTCGATGATCAAAATTCCTGTGGGAGTCAGGATGATGCCCTTGGTAATTGAGCAGAGGTACGAGCCTTCATTCAACATAATCGCCACAGTCGAAGAAGAAGAGAATGAAGCGCCATGGTATCAGGATGTCTGGGATTTCATAGAAAAGGGGACGTTCCCCCAAGAATCCACCGAGAGAGACAAAAGGGCAATTCGAAGATTCGCAGCGCAATTCATCATTTGCGGCGGGAAACTGCTGAAGAAGGGATACAACGGTCACAACCTGACCTGCTTGTTTGGGAAGAGCTCCAGAAGAATGATGGAAGAAATACACGAAGGGGTATGCGGCCCACACATAAACGGCCACATGCTGGCCAAGAAAATCGTGAGACAAGGGTACTACTGGACAACATTGGAAAAAGATTGTTGCGAATACGTGAGAAAGTGTCACAAGTGCCAGATTCATGCAAATATGATGCATGTACCACCATCCCTTCTGTACAACATGACTTCACCTTGGCCATTCTCAACCTGGGGAATCGACATCATTGGAGAAATCATTCCGAAAGCCTCAAATGGAAATCGGCACATCCTGGTAGCCATAGATTACTTCACAAAATGGGTAGAAGCTGCATCTTACACCAAGTTGGGGGCCAAGGAAGTGGCCAAATTCATCAAGAGAAATCTCATCTGCCGTTATGGAGTTCCCCATGAGATTATTTCGGACAACGGAAGTCATTTCAAGGCAGAAGTTAGGGATCTGTTCGAGGAATACAAAATCACCTATCACAAGTCGTCGCCATACCGACCACAGACCAATGGGGCAGTCGAAGCTGCAAATAAGAATGTCAAGGCCATATTGCAAAAATCAACTGATACCTACAAAGACTGGCATGAAAAGCTACCATTTGCACTTTGGGGATACAGAACATCGATAAGGACGTCCACAGGAGCGACTCCTTACTCACTAGTGTACGGGATGGAAGCGGTACTTCCGGTGGAGATAGAATTACCATCCCTACGCGTGATGGCAGAGTGTGAAATTTCGGAATCAGATTGGTTGAGAGAAAGGTATGAAGAATTAACCCTCATAGATGAAAAGCGTCTAGCGGCGGTCGACCATGTCCGAATCTATCAGAAGAGAATAGCCCGTGCTTTCAACAAAAGGGTTCGTCCAAGAAAGATTGTCAAGGGCGACCTTGTCCTTAAGGAGTTGCGAGCTCCGATCTTTGATCCCCGTGGGAAGTTTAAGCCAAAATGGGTCGGCCCTTATATCGTCAAGACTGTTCTTTCCGGAGGAGCAACTTATCTCATAGACCTCGATGGTGTCGAATTCAAAGAACCGATCAACATGGATTGCCTCAAAAAGTACTATGCTTGACTGTCCAATAACCATTCCTTTCAAGCCTTGCCTTGAACTACGCTCGACCTGATTCCCGCTCGGGGATACGTAGGCAACCACATCGGTTCGGTCGCTCCACCAACAAAAATAACCTTTCCTTTCAAAACCTTGGCCCGAACTACGTTGGACCTGATTCCCGCTCGGGGATACGTAGGCAACCACATCGGTTCGGTCGCTCCACCAACAAAAATAACCTTTCCTTTCAAAACCTTGGCCCGAACTACGTTGGACCTGATCCCCGCTCGGGGGTACGTAGGCAGACTTTCAAAAAAAAAAAAAAAAAAGAAGGATGGCTCGCTAGGTCGAAAATCCGAAAGGACGCCTAGGCAAAAATTAGAGCTAAATCCAAAGTGAGCAATAACAAAAGAGAGAAAGTAGCTCGCTAGGTCACTTCCTTGGTGCCTAGGTAAAAATTATGAGCACGTGAGGAAAATAAAGTCGCGGTCCTTACCATAACCCAAAAACCACCCTCCACACTAGGGGCAAACTTCGGCCACTCGCCTCGTTTGCCTGAACCTCTTTTAAACTAGGGACAAACGTCGGTCATCTACCTCGTTTGCCTCACAACCATATATATCCCAAACTAGGGGCAAACTTCGGCTACCCGCCTCGTTTGCCTCTAACAACCCCAGCATGCTCAAGCAAGTACCAAAAGCAACAACTAATTGAAATCTCAAGTTACAACACGTTTTCAGAAAGCTAAAATGCATAAAATGAGATTCCCAAAGTAACCAAGGTTCACCGATAAACAAACTTTGAATATTACATAGGCAGGAATAATCAAGGAAATAAAAGTCTTTCAAAAAGCAATCACATGTTCAAAGACACTTGGAGGAATGAGCAGAATCAGTCAGGTCTAGTCTTGTCTTAGTGTCTTTTATTTCTTCAAAGGTCTTTAGAAGTAGGCCTTTACTCGGTCAGTCCAACCATCAATAAAAGCAGCAATAGAGGTGGCCCTGATCCGGGAAGCAAAGACCCTCTCAGTAAACCCCCGGGGAACCTCCTGAACCTGTCCATACTGTCTGGCCAAACGGCGAGGATGATAGAAAGAAGTCTCTCTCAGACCCATCAACCACACTCTTTGGTAACCCCTGAGGCTCGTAGTGATAGCATAAAGGCCCCAACGCCTCACAATCCAGCAAATGTCAGTCTCAGATAAGGCACCCATCATGCCCATCCAATCGGCAAAGGTATAGTGAGAATGAAGCACGGCTCGACGAAAGTAAACTGGTGGTATACGGCCCGTCCACAGCTGAAGGCGCTCGTAAAGCCAAGCCTGTAACACCAAAGGCACCCTAGAAAGAAGAGGAGTCCCTTGGTTGAAGGCATTATCCAAACCATTCAGAGTTTCAACTAGAACCATGGCCGTGGGATTCCTGCTAAGTTTCAGCCCGAGGCACACGTGCACCAAGTCAATGGAAGTGCTCGAGAACAGGAAGTGCGAAGTCATGCACAATACTAAAACGGCCCCACGGGAAGCATCATACACGCTGGGATTCCCAGGACTGGCGTACCGGGCAATAATAGAAGCAATGTTGAGAACCTCACCTTGAATCAGCCGGCGGGAAATAGTGACAGAGCAATTCAGGTATTCAGCCAAGGCTCGCATAGGGCTGAGGGTATCAGCAGAAGGGAGAATCAAGTCAGAGTCAGAATCATAGCCGAGAATAGCGCAGAACTCCTCAAACACAGGGCATATCTCCAGGCCATTGAAGTTGAAGACATGATTCACCAGGTCCCAGTGACCAATGGCAGCACGCAAGAATTCAGTGTTCAGGGTCATCTGGCGAAGAGAGAATAGCTCGGTCAAGCCGTAGCTAAAAAGGTTGATCCGCTCCACGCCATCCGTAATGTTCAGCCAAGCTGTGAGGTGGGCGGGATCATACAAAGCCATATTTTCTGTCGCGGCTCTAGCAAAATTCAAAATTTCGGCAGCACCTCCCCGTTTCACGGACTATCCCACCTGCAAGGCAAAAGCACTCACTATCACAAAACTGCCCATCGCAGTAACATCCAGCAACCACAATGCACATATATCAACAAGCACACAACTGCGCCTCTAAATCGGAAGATATCCGGCCTAGGAGGCAAAACATCATAATACTCTGTCAAAAGGTCACAAATTGTGCTACACATCGTCCTATACTGTCCAAATAATCATATCCTCAGTACAACCCGATTGAAAACAGAAAAAGAAAATAAAAATAACAATTCTCGCTTGGGAAGCCTCAATCCTCCTCTTCTTCGTCCTCCGTCGGACCGCCCGGCGTGTATGTCGGCGACGGCCTCCTCCTGCCACCTCTGCATCTTGGACCTGTCCTCGATGAGCCAGCCCCGCCTCCACGGTACTGCACACACAAATAAAAATGTGGGCAATCAGTAAGGGAACAACAAAAAAAAGTACAAAAACAGAGTCGAGTCAGAGACTTACCAAGGACGCCATCTGATTGGCGGCAAATTGCCGCATACCATCCATCTGTCAAAATAAAAAATCCAGGGTTAGAACCTTATAACCTTAAGAAAGTACAAAATTAGAGACATACCCGGTGGTCTCGTGTAAGAACCAAGGACCGTAGGCTAGCCGCCAAGGCGTGACCCTCCTCAGCGTAACTCCAAGGAACATTGAGGACGCCCGCTGGCTGAGTAGGGTACCCACATGTGACTCGTGGCACCTCCATCATTTGGGGAGTGCCATCAGCGCCTAGAACATTGACGGTCCAATCCCAAGGGGGGATAGGGTCGGGAGCCTGAGGAGCTTGCCTCCTGTACATCTCGCGAAGCTAAAGGCACAGAATAAGTTAGGAAAAGATAAATCAAAAACATGGACAATGAATATAAACAAAAAAATACAAAAAGAACTCACCTCTAGGAGTGGGAAGTTAGGCATCAAGAAGCGGCCGCGGTAAGCCTCGTAACCGGTCTCAGAGAGAAAATGGTCCCAGACATCAGTGCCAGCCAAGGCCGCCAGCAGAGCATCACCAGAGAGGTCACTAGCATCCATCACGGGAAGATTATGAGGAACGCGATACCGAGAACCACCAACCACCTGCCGAGAAACCCGCTCCCCAAGGAACCACTGCCTACACTCGGTACTCTCCAGCAGAAGGCGGCAAGAGGTAAGAGATTTAACCGCTTGTATCTCCTCTGGGGCGGCATAAGCGACGCCCTCCCAAGGCGTCCAATCAACACTAGAGGCCGTCAGCTCATTTAAGAAGTTTCTGAGCAAAACAATCCGGTGGGCCCCGCTCTTCACCCCAACAACGTCCCTCCGCCATCTCAAACCTCGTGGAATAAAGACACAGGAGCCATGCCATCCTCATCCTCGCCTGATTCATCCGCCGGGGAAGGAGCCAACATCTTCAAGTATTCAAAACTCCAAAGCTGCGCAGACAAAGGAGAAATCAGAACAAATATGGAAATCAAAAAGATGGCAAAATAAAAGGAGAAACAGTGCGTACCTCCCAAGCTCGCCAGAATCCCCCAGTAGATTTAACATCGCCCCGAGAGACCTCCCCCATATGCTTGTAGAGATGGGCCAGGGCAGCACCGCCCCAATTGTAGGAGGGGATCTCATCAATGGTCGCCAGGCAAGAAAGGAGCCTCAAGCTCACCCGGTCGTTCCTTGTCGCAAAGATGGAGCACCCGAGTACATATAGAAGATAAACCCTCAAAAGCTGGGAATTGTTCAGATTGTGATTCCCTCTGCCATAAGCCCGGTAAAGCCAGCCGCAGGGAAACCAGTGCCTCTCCAGGTTAGGGGGAACAGCCCCAATCAGCATCTCCACCGCCTCCGGGTCGATCTCATAAAAGTAATCCAGAACCAGGCGCTTCCCGCCGACCCTCAAGCCCGTGATCATGGAGAAATCAAAAGGCGTCATAGTCATCTCTCCGAACGGCAGGTGGAAAGTGTTGGTAGTATCCCACCACCTCTCGGCCAGTGCATAGAAGTGAGCCTGATCATTGCTACTTTTCGAAACCAAGCGGACGAAGCCTCCGAACCCGGCATCATCAACCATCCTCTTAACGGTGGGCGAAAGCTGGGTATACCATAAGAAGGCATGGGCAAGGCTACCATGGCCTTTCAATGCCACTTCCGGCACCTGCACACAACAAAGGCGACAAAAGATGCACAAAATCACTATTCACGACCCGAGAGCCGAATTCACAAAATCCACATTTGAGCACAAGTCGAGCTTCTAACGGTCTCTAAGTGCACGCTATGGCTTACAAAACTAGCATAGTACATGAAAGTGGTCCTAAAATGTCGAAAGTTTCACATACCAAGCTCGCTAGAGCCGCGGCCGAAAGATGGCGTTGAGGGTCCTGTAAAATCAAGTCCGGAGCTTGCACCTCGGCCTTCATCCGTCCTTTGGCCTTCTTAGACGGTCTCCTTGAGCTCGAAGCCATGGATCTACAAGAAAAATGGAAGTCACATTTAAACTTTCTTCTTGAAAATTTGGGCGAACCAAAACACCAATCAAAAATCCAACTACGGGGAAAGATTACTCACCTGAGCGCGCACAAGCTGCGTTTTGATGAATTTTGGCTCCAAAAACGCCCCAAAATGGCCAAGAATGAGCTTCAAAAGCTCAAAAACCCGAGATATACAAAGTTAAAGTCCGGCCAACTGCCGCCGCGGCAGTGGCCCAGTGCCGCCGCGGCACTGCTCCCCGTGGGCCCCGCTTCGCTCCGTTTTGCCCCGTTCTGGCCTGTTTTGGCCTTTTTCAGCCCGTTTTTGGCCCCGATCAGCCCCGATGGCCCATTCCAATCGAGATTTATGAGGTTTTACCCCAAGCAGACTAAAAGTTGTCAGAACTACCTCCAGCAGGCAAAAACTGGGAAAAATCGGCTCCCGAAGACCCGAATCGGTCGTTTCAGGATAATCGTCGCGAATTTCGATCAAACACGAGAATTCTGGTAACGGATCCTGGTTTTTAGTTAATGCACCGAATAAAGAAAAGAGATTCCCCGAGAACCCTGCATCATCCCCCGAGGATAAAAGCAGACAGATACTAGCTCCCAGAGGCCCTGACAGGCTCTCTTGGATTGAGCACCAAAAGAGATTCCCCGAGAACCCTGCATCATCCCCCGAGGACAAAAGCAGACAGATACCAGCTCCCGGAGACCCCGACAGGCTCTCTTGGATTGAGCACCGAAAGAGATTCCCCGAGAACCCTGCATCATCCTCCGAGGACAAAAGTAGGCAGATACCAGCTCCCGGAGACCCCGACAGGCTCTCTTGGATTGAGCACCGAAAGAGATTCCCCGAGAACCCTGCGTCATCCTCCGAGGACAAAAGCAGACAGATACCAGCTCCCAGAGGCCCTGGCAGGCTCTCTTGGATTGAGCACCAAAAGAGATTCCCCGAGAACCCTGCATCATCCCCCGAGGACAAAAGCAGACAGATACCAGTTCCCGGAGACCCTGACAGGCCCGTAAGATTCAATCAAAAGGAGCAGTTGAAGAGAGATCCTAGAAAGTATCGCTTCATCCCCAGCAGATTCAGATTAATCCTCAGCGGATTTGTACACCATCAGTTCAAATCACAGTAGTCCATTGTCGACTCGTCATCTCGATGCAAACATCGTCGGTTCATCGCTCTCATCACACCATTGGGGCTTCCATGTTCATCATATGACGTCCCAGGATTTCACGTTCGTCCCGTGACTTCTATGTCAGTCTCTTAATTTCCAGGGCCCCTGTGTCCGTCGGTTATTTGCCAAAAGACATCTTCGATCATAGTCCTCTGAGACCCCACACCCAATTACGTTTGTTTACGAAGCACACTTCCAGAAGTTTGCCCCTAAACCCGGAGTCTTCTAGACTTCAATGCCCTTATCTGAGTCACCCACCACGTCACAATCGCAAACACTAGCACAACACCAGCCCACTCGGAGTGGCACACCACATGGCACCTGCTCATTCTAGGATTAGAAAACTAGGCATGATAGGACTCATGTATGAGATCATATCACATCCACGCATTGCATATCATCCTCATACAGCATAGCATCCGCCTGATTGTTGTGTATGTGCATATGTGATTTATCCCTTTGTGTCCTGAACTACGTCCTGGTCTGATTCCCCTTGGGATACGTAGGCAGCTCACGCGGAGCACGACCAGCATCATCCTTCCATCTTTTGCAACGCTGTTTGTCCTAAATCTATAGCCTCCAAAAAGTCCTGTCTCTTCAAAACTTTGGCACTCGCTTGCGACATGCGTTGCCTCGCAAGTTCATGCCAAAGAGGGGCAAACTGTAGACACCCCATTTTGTCGGCTATCAGATTTAGGAGACCCATAGCTTGGTGGTTCTCAATGATCGTAAAAGACTCAAAAGGACTCTCGGAAGTCAGTTCTATCTCTCAGAATGCTCAGAATGACCAAAATGCCCCTGAAAGCCCGAAAAATCCCAGATTTGGTCCCAAAGTTCTGAAAACATGCTACGTCGTAAGAAAAGTGAGTTTTTAAATAAAACCGAAAGAAATCGTCAGCTCCCAAAGACCCCCGGAAGTCCCGGAAGTTCCCCGAAAGTCCCCGTTGACCGGTTTGACCAAGGTTTGACCAGGTTTGACCGAAGTTTGACCAAGTTTGACCAAGTTTGACCGAGATTGTCCAAATTTACCAGAATCATTAGAAAAGTATTAAAATAAGTTTTAAAAGAGAATCAAGCGAAAACGTCGGCTCCTGGGAGCTCCCAGAGGTTCCCAGAACTTCCCGGGAATCCCAGGTTTGACCAGTTTGACCAAGATTTGACTTTGGAATCGGGGCACCGAAACAATTTTCAAATATTTTTCATGGATACTAGAGGTTAATAGCTTTCCAACGGTATATCGCACATAATTTCTGGAATTAAAACGAATTTATTATGAATTTCCAAAGGCGAAAAAGGCGATCAAATCGGCTTTTATCGCGAATACCGCAAAACTTTTCAAAGTGACCTATCCCCGAACTTTTTTTTTATGTAAAGTAGACTCCATTACCTTTCCAACGGTATATCACAACCTCGATTTGGAGTTCATATGCATTTTCTGTGAATTTCGGACAAAATAAGGCCTTTCGCGAATACCGGAACTTCGGGGGGCCTAAACAGCATTATCCAGACGAAGGGAGGAGCACTGCCGCAGCGGCACTGGCCCACTGCCGCCGCGGCACTGGCCCAGTGCCGCCGCGGATCTCCCCTCCAGAACAGTCCATTTTTGTAATTAAGTTTGTGGTCCCATTTTGATTAATTAAAAGCCAAAACGACGTAGTTTTATGATTTCAGATGTTTGGAGCCAATGGGAGTACTTTCTAAATCCCAAAAACACCCCAAGTTGGCCTATATAAACACCCCATTACTCCTCATTTTGGGGGGAGTCAAAGGCAAGTTTAGAGAAAGTTTGGGAGAGAAAGTGTAGAGATAAGGTTAGAGTGGAGAGAAAAGAAGCTTTCTTCTTTGATTTTTCAAAACAAAAGTGAGTTCTAACTTTGTTTTTACTTCATTACTTCCATTTACTTCAACATTCAATACTCCCAACCACCATTTTAGTGAGCATTCAAGAGTGTGGAAGCTTCTTCCATGTCTAGTGTCATTACATATGAGTGATACACCAATCTACAAGTCTCATGCTTCATGAATATCATCTATTGATTATCATCTACTTGCTTGTTTATTTATTGTTCATCTCTTCTCATCCCATTTCTTTTTATTTTCTTTATTTACTTACTAGTTCATCATCATCTAAGTGATGACATGAAGTTTGGGGTGAGTGAATCCTCATGGATAGTAGCTCTTGACCTCAAAAACATGTTTGATAGATGATGACCATAACCTCAATACTTCCAAGGTATTCTTGGAATGTATTGAAGTTATGTCCAAAAACAAAATAAATCTCTCCAACAATCTTGGAGGTTCTTAAATGATGAGTTTGATGTAGGTATTCTAAGTGGCTATGATCCTCATTGAATGTTGAAAACATGTTTTCAAAACATCTATTTCAAAACCCCTCTCAATCCCTCTCATTTGGTTTCAAGAAACAAAACTTTGTTTTCTCCAAAATCTTCAAAACAATGAGTCAAAACAGTGAGTGAGTTGAGTTCAAAGATTTTTCTAGAACACAATACTCAACATATGGATACAAGGCCACTTGGAAAGTCTTCCTAACTCATTGGAGAACACCCATGATTTTTGGTTTGACTTGGAAGTACTTGGAAATGGTCCATTTGGGTCCCAACATTCCTTCCAAACATTCTGTTTTTGCTGTCACAGCAGCTAGGTCAACTTACGACCTCTTTTCCAGAAAACTTTTTCAAAAGGGGTGGTCCTAACTTATTTTTCCCTTAAAATTCAATGTCTTAGGAAACCTTCTGTATAAAATGGGCCTCTAGATCATGCTTTTTTCATTTTCTAAGATTTTTCAACATTTCAGTCGACAGTACGAACTCTGTTTCTGAGTAACCTCTATTGTTTATATGATTTCTCTCAATCTGTAATTGTTATTAAAGATTGACTTTTTTGGGTTGTGTTCTAGACATAATAAGGAAGATCTCCATAAAAAATCATGCATTATAAACATTCCTAACCCCTCTTTTCAAATTCCAAAAGATCATGCTACTGTTCTGTCCACTATTCACAGCAAGTACATTTCAACTTTCATTCTTTGATTTGATGCTCATATGCATTCCAAATTAGTTCATATCTTAGGAAGTAGTCTATAATAAATTTGTACACATCCCATGTTAATTTCATTCATTCATTCTTGCACATTTTAGACTTCTAAGTCATTCTAGAAATCCATGTACACAAAACACACTACAACCTTTGCACATTTTTAGATACATACATTGCATTCATGCAAGATTTGGGGTTTTTGTAACTCTTAATCTAAGGAGATTATAAGGAATGAACTCGATCACCCGTTCATGCTTCCCCTTGATCTAATCATCCTTTCTCATCCGCCCCGGGGATTGAGAGGTCTTCTTTTATCAAAGAATAACATGCATCATACTAGTTCGCTAAGCATATTTTGATTTCTTTGTTTATTTGTTTCAAGAACAATTCATGTCCCCCTTTAGATTAGGAAAACTTGATTAATTGATATATGATTAGACGATTTTTCCTAGGTTTATTTGTGTGATCTTTCACTTTGCATTGCATGATATTTGGTTTAGATCTTATGAATGATATTTTATCTTTAGATCTTCCATTTTCAAGTTTCTTATGTAATGTAATATACTATCATAGTATTAATTGCCGAACCATACGTAGTATAAGATGATTATTTGGATGCTAATTGAGGCCCGTCGAAAGATGGGGCGAGTTGAGGGTGTTTTAGTCGCGACAAAGGCTCCTTCCTCTCTCGTACCAAAACCCCGAACCAAGTTCTTTGGTTATGAAGGGCCGGTGCCCTTTATCCATTTGGGTGAGTCAAAATTAGGTTTCTTGGTTCCTTAAAGACCAAGTGGCGACTCTGTATCTGTTTTCAACAGACCTATTTTCTTTCTTTGATTCAAATCAATTTCAAAACAATCTCAAACAAGAGAAGTGGTCCGAAGCCCGGTATCCACAGCGACCAAATTACGAGACAGGAGAAGGGCATTCAGGAAATCATTCAAGTTCTACAGATGTGAATGCGCTAAGCGAACCAGAGAAGAAGTTCGATACAGTCAGGAGTTACCCGAAGAGAGGAGGAGATAAGCCTTTGAGGAGGTTCTCAGACATGGGAGTGTCATTGTCCATCGTTCTGGATAGGCTACTAGCAAAGGGGCACCTTCACCTATTGGAGCCACGATTGAGACCAAATCCACCACCCCCAAATTTTAAAGTTGATCTATACTACAAATTCCATCAAGAGCAGGGACACTCAACTGATCGATGCTTAAGGTTGAGACATGAAATCCAGGATCTGATAGATAAGAAGGTAATATCTGAACCACCCACCAACCCGCCGAACATCACCAAGAATCCATTACCAAATCATCATGCAGTGCCGCCACCTGGAGTTTACTATTTGGAAAGTGAAGGAAGTTCTTTTGACCAATCAACATTGATCATTAAGTTGGGGTGTCCGAAGAAGATTTACCAGATGTTGGGAGATTTGAACATCTGCACTTTGGATAGACTAGCAGATAGAAACAAGGGGAAAGTGATAGAAAAGGCTCCCGTTGTGGATTGGTGGGCCCCTGAAGATGACAGCTCTATTTGGTATAAAGGGGATGACAGTCAGGACATCAATAAAGTTAAGGAGGATCTTTGGTATGAAAGTGATAAAGAAGAAAAAAATCCAGAAGTCACTAAAGCACAGGATGATCTTTGGTTTAAAGAAAAGGTCGGTAATTTAACCCGATCAGGAAGGCATTTCAAACCACACGAACTTGAGGAAGATCACTCAGGCCAGGAATTAGATAAGGGGAAAGGGAAAATAAATGAGGAAGAAGAGGAAGATAGGGTCTTGAGACAAATGAAGAAGACACAAGCGAATATCACTATTTGGGGATTATTAATTGCTTCCAAGTGTCATAGACAAGCGGTCCTCAATGCTCTTAATCAATCTGATGTCTCTATCAACATCACCCTTGAAGATCTCGTCAGCATGATCAACAAGAGCTCGACTCTCGCTATCTCGTTTACTGAAGCTGACTTACCTCCTAGAGGACCCGCTCACAATAAGTCATTGCACATTACCGTCGAGTGTCTAGGAAATTCTTTGCCCGCTTGTCTCGTTGACAACAGGTCTGCATTGAATGTATGCCCATTCCGAACAGCCAAAAGGATGGGGCTTGATGAATCCACGTTTATACCATCCGAGCAAAAGGTAAGGGCCTATGACAATACTCAGTGAGCGGTTATGGTGATCATTTTTCTAAATCTCTCTATTGGGACCGGGGAAAAGGAGGCAGAGTTCCAGATTATCGATATTCCTGCATCTTTCAATCTACTTCTAGAAGGCCATGGCTGGATTATTTGGGTGCCATCCTATCAACCATCCATTAGAAAGTCAAGTACATTTGGAAGGGTAAAGTTTGTGATGTTCTAGGGGATAGTTGGATACATGCGTCTAGAGCTTCATCTAGTGCCCCAATTTTAGAAGTACAAATGCAAGAGGAAGAGACAAGCTTGGGCGGGTTCGAATTCATCAATGTGATAGAAGATAGCAAGCCAAAAGAGCTTTTACCGCTTTACTTTGATCAGTATGCAAGTCCGTTGGTAGCCAAAATTATGAGAAAGATGGAGTTCTTCCCGAGGATGGGTCTGGGTAAGAAGCACCAAGGATTGCCCGAGTTTCCAAACATTGTCACGCAAATGCATACCCATGGGTTGGGATATCAGCCGACAAGGGAAGAAATGAAGAAAAAGAAAAAATCAGTCGATGCACCAACAAAACCGTACTCAAAGACTCTCAATGGATACTTTGTCAAAGAAGGGGAGGATTTTCCATTTTGCGGTTTCCCAGAGCCATGGTTGGATAAAGTGAAAAAATGTGTGAAGCCGGGATTTGAGATTTTCTTTGCACATTACTTTTCTGACTATAAGGACCCTTACCTGCAAGTACCCACAAAATCCACCACTATTCAGGATTGGGTGCGCACTTTGGATGGCTTGGCGATGAAGGACCTACTAGAAGAGGAACACAGAGGAATCGAAAAGGGTAGTACCGAGGAAAGTGTGAATAAAGATGGGAAAAACAGAGGTGAAAAAGGAAGCAAGGAAAAGGCAGAAAGGGAGAAATCAGAACTTGGAAAAGAACTAGAGGAAGAAGAAATGGGGGAAATTACTCAGACAGGGGACCTGGAAGAATGCTTCATCACTGATCTTGGAGGAGAAATGAAGAAGGAATGGGTTTTTGAGTCTAGTGATAGGTATCCCCCTCACCCAGAGTCTGTATTGGCCCAAATGAGGCATCTTTCAATTTCTATGTCTGTTGTAATTGCTTCCAAGAAAGTTAATGAGAATATGACTAATTCTGCTTACTCGACTGCACATAATATTGTGATGCATGTGATGAATGTAGTGAAATACCAGATGAATTACAAAAATTAATTGAAAAGGAAAATGAATCTGTATGTAAAACCATTGAAGGCACTTTAACGATTAATTCGGGAAATGAAGATAATCCACAAAATGTTTCTATTGGCTCCACACTTAGTAATGAGGAAAGCAAAGAGTTAATCAATTTATTAAATGAATTCAAAGATGTCTTTGCATGGTCCTATGATGATATGCCAGGGATTGATCCAGAAATAGTCCAACATCATATTCCCCTCTTCCCAAACTCAAAACCCGTAAAACAAAAATTGAGGAGAATGAGGCCTAAATAGGCGCTAAAAGTGAAAGAGAAAGTTGAAAAGCAGTTAGTTGAAAACCAGTTAGGAGCTGGATTCTTGATTGTCATCGAGTATCCAGAATGGGTCGCTAATATTGTACTAGTCCCAAAAAAAAGATGGTCGCGTTAGGGTTTGTGTGGATTTCCGAGATTTAAATAGAGCCAGACCTAAGGACAATTATCCTTTACCCTACACTGATGTGTTAGTAGACAATACAGCAGGACATGAACTCTTATCTTTCATGGATGGGTTCTCAGGGTACAACCAGATATTAATGGCACCTAAGGATAGGGAAAAGACTACCTTTATCACACCCTGGGGGATTTATTGTTATAGAGTTATGCCATTTGGGCTTAAGAACGCGGGGGCAACTTATCAAAGCGTCGCCACCACCCTATTACATGACATGATCCATAAAGAAGTAGAGGTGTATGTAGATGACATAATAGTAAAATCCAAAGAGAGGGAAGGGCACTTAAGGGCTTTAAGGAAATTCTTTGAGAGGTTAAGAAAATTCAGAATGAGATTAAACTCGCAGAAATGTACTTTTGGAGTTACCATAGGAAAATTGTTGGGGTTTCTGATTACATAGAGGGGGATTGAGGTAGATCCTACCAAACTTCAAGCCATAACTGAAATGTCGTCACCCCAAAATGAGAAGGAGTTGAGGGGATTCTTAAGAAAAATACAGTTTATCAGCCATTTCATATCCAAACTCGCCATGACATGTGACCCACTATTCAAGTTGTTAAGGAAAGGGGAAAAGTTTGAATGGGATGACCAATGCCAGAAAGCCTTCGAAAATATGAAAACTTACCTTCAAAACCCACCTAATCTATCACCTCCCAAACCTGGGAAGCCTTTATTGCTATATCTATCCGTTATCGAGAATTCCATGGGGTGCATGCTGGCCCAAGAAGAGGAAGAAGGGCGTGTGGAGAAAGTCATATATTACTTAAGCAAGAGAATGACCGGGTATGAGTTGAACTATTCGCCGTTGGAGAAAGCATATTGGGCTTTGGTGTGGTGTACATGTCGCCTTAGGCATTACATGTTAGCGTTCCCTGTCACCCTAATATCACGAATGGACCCACTCAAATACCTCTTTGAAAAACCTTCCTTAACTAGTAGGATCTCACGCTGGACCATGATGCTGGCTAAATTCGATATTAGATATGTTACTTCTAAATCTGTCAAAGGTAGAGCCGTCGCCGAATACTTAGTTGATCTTGCCATAGAAGCCGAAGAAAGAGGAGAATTTAAGTTTCCTGATGAAGGGGTGATGGAAGTAAAGGAAGACCTGTGGAGAATGTATTTTGATGGAGCATCCAATCAGGTAGGATACGGGGTTGGGATCATCCTCATATCACCTAATGGGGCCCCCACCCCATTGGCCGTTAAACTTAAGTACAACTCAACCAACAACACGGAAGAATACGAAGCATGCATAATTGGGATGGAAGCAGCCTTGGCCTTAAAAATTGAAAAGATTGATGTTTTTGCGGACTCGAATCTGATAATATCACAAGTGAGGGGAGATTGGAGAATAAAGGATGAGAAATTGAGACCTTATCATGAATACCTGGAGAGCCTGAAAGTGCAGTTTAGAAAAATCTCGTTCTATTACCTTCCTCGTGAGGAAAACCAATTAGCTGATTCTTTAGCAACCTTGGCCTCGATGATCCAAATCCCTATAAGAGTTACCATGATTCCCCTGTCCATAGAAGAGAGAACTCGACCCTTATTCGAGAGAATCGCAGCCATTGAAGGAGGAGAAGAGACAGAAATACTGTGGTATACGGATGTTTGGAGTTTCATTGAGAGAGGAAAGTACCCTGAAGGGGCATCAGAAAAGGATAAGAAGGCGATCCGGAGGTTTTCAGCTCAGTTTGTGATTTATGCGGGAAAGTTATGGAAAAATTCCTATACTAGTTATAACCTAGAATGTCTATATGGAAGGGAAACAAGAAAAATGATGGAAGAAGTTCATGAAGGAGTCTGCGAGCCCCACATGAATGGACACATGTTGGCCAAAAAGATAATTCGACAGGGATACTATTGGACAACTCTGGATAAGGATTGTTGTGAGTATGTTAGAAAATGTCATAAATGTCAGATCCATGCAAATCTTATGCATACCCCACCTTCCCAACTTCACAACATGACAACCACCTGGCCGTTCTCTATGTGGGGTATTGATATCATCAGGGAAGTAGTTCCGAAAGCTTCAAATGGACACCGGTACATAATCATGGCAATAGATTATTTTACCAAATGGGTGGAGACGGCATCATATGCAACTCTGAAAGCCAAGAATGTGGCAAATTTTATCGAGAAGAACATAGTCTGCAGATACGGGGTGCCAAATGAGCGTATTTCTGACCATGGGAGCCACTTTCAGGGAGAAGTTATCCTACTCTTAGAGAAGTATAGGATTACCCACCACCAATCCCCACCATACAGACCCTAGACGAATGGAGCAGTAGAAGCCGCAAACAAGAATGTAAAGGCAATCCTGGGGATGATGACAGATACATATATGGATTGGCATGAGAAGTTACCATTTGCTTTATGGGGATACCGAACTTCCGTAAGGACTTCAACAGGGGCTACGCCGTATTCATTAGTCTATGGGATGGAAGTTGTCCTCCCAGTTGAGGTCGAAATACCATCTTTGAGAGTCTTGGCGGAGTACGAGGTAACCAAACTTGAGTGGCTGTGGGGGAGATATGAGGAATTGATGCTATTAGATGAGAAGAGACTGGCTGCTATAAATCACACTCGGGGATATCAGAAAAGGATAGCTCGTGCTTTCAACAAAAAGGTTCGCCCAAGGAAGCTTGCTGAGGGTGACCTGGTCCTCAAAGAACTTAAAGCGCCCGTTTATGACCCCCGAGGAAAATTCAAACCCAACTAGGTCAGACCATATATCATTAAGACACTCCTCTTCGGAGGAGCTGCCTATCTCATGGATCTAGACGGAGTTGAGTTTAAACATCCAATCAACCTCGATCGCCTCAAGAAATATTTTGCTTAAGACCTTGTCATTTCAAAACCTCCAGCGTTGATGGACTACGCTTGACCTGATTCCCGCTAGGGGATACATAGGCAACCTGCTCGGTTCGGTCACATAAATAAACTTTCCTAAAAGGCACTTCCCTTCTGACCTTAGCTGAACTACTACGGACCTGATACCCATTCGGGGATAAGTAGGCGCGCCCACAAGGCCCTCGGTCCAAATAAAACCCAACTCTCGGTGTAACCCAATGTCCTGAGTTTCCCTATGCCGAACTAGGGGCAAACTTGCATTTGCCTAGAACTAGAATCAAAGCCCCTATACTAGGAGCAAACTTCGTTTGCTAAACCAAAGAACCCAGAAAATACCTATACCCATTTCTGGATTTACTGGCTGACAAAATAGGTATTGTGTAGAAGCAAATGAGGATTCATAGTATAGAATGATTAAAACTCTAAAGCAAAACTCAAAGCAAAGTAATAAAAGCTAAGAGAGACATTAAAAGGAAAATTTCATAATCTGAAGAGATAGGATAAGTGCAAACTATGATTTGACATGATTAGAACATTTTCCTAATACAAAGAAAAATCTGTTTGAAAATTAAAAAATACATCACAAAATAAAAGGGCAGTAAGAGCCAAGTAGGATTTGTCAGAAGTTTTAGAATCTTGTCCGATAACGTAAAGGATTTGCATTGCCCCCATGATGACCCGCTGGTGGTGATGCTCTCCATAGTGAACTATGTGGTCAAAAGGGTGTTAGTGGACAAGGGCAGCTCCTCTGATATTTTGTTCATCTCAGCTTTCGATTAGCTCGGGGCATCGAGGGACCGGTGTGGACACGCGGGATTCCACCACTTTGTTTTGTTTTTGAAATTTGATTTCAAAAAGAGAGAGAAAAGGTCTGTTGAAAACAGATACAGAGTCGCCACTTGGTCTTTAAGGAACCAAGAAACCTAATTTTGACTCACCCAAACGGATAAAGGGCACCGACCCTTCATAACCAAAGAACTTGGCTCGGGGTTTTGGTACGAGAGAGGAAGGAGCCTTTGTCGTGACTAAAACACCCTCAACTCGCCCCGTCTTTCAACGGGCCTCAATTAGCATCCAAATAATCATCTTACACTATATATGGTTCGACAATTAATACTATGATAGTATATTACATCACATAAAAAATTTTGAAATGGAAGATCTAAAGATAAGATATCATTCATAAGATCTAAGTCAAATATCATACAATGTAAAGTGAAAGATCACACAAATAAACCTAGGAAAAATTGTCTAATCATGTATCAAGTAATTAAGACTTCCTAATCTAAAGGGGGACATGAATTGTTCTTGAAACAAATAATCAAAGAAATCAAAATATGCTTAGCAAGCTAGTATGATGCATGTTATTCTTTGAGAAAAGAAGATCTCTCAATCCCCGGGACAGATGAGAAAGGAGGATTAGATCGAGGGAAAGCATGAATGTGTGATCAAACCCATTTCTTATGATCTTCTTAGATTAAGAGTCACATAGACCCCAATTCTTGCATGAATGCAATGTATGATCCTAAAATGTGCAAAGGTTGTAGTGTGTTTGTGTACATGGACTTTCTAAAGTGACTTAAAGTCTAGAGAATGAATGAATGAAATCATCATAGGATATTTACAAATGTAGTATGAACTACTTCCTAAGAGATGAGCTAATTTGGAATGCATACAAGCATCAAATCAAAGAATGAAAGTTAAAATGTGCTTGTTGTGAATAGTGGACAGAACAGTAGCATGATCTTTTGGAAATTGAAAAGAGGGGTTAGGAATGTTTATAATGCATGATTTTTTATGGAGATCTTCCTTATTGTGTCTAGAACACAACCCAAAAAAGTCAATCTTTAATAACAATTACAGATTGAGAGAAATCATATAAACAATAGAGGTTACTCAGAAACAGAGTTCGTACTGTCGACTGAAATGTTGAAAAATCTTAGAAAATGAAAACAAAAGATCTAGAGGTCCATTTTATACAGACAGTTCCCTAAGACATTGAAGTTCAAGGGAAAAATAAGTTGAGACCACACGTTTTGGAAAAGTTTTCTGTAAAACAAGTTGAAAGTAGACCAAGCTGCTGTGACAGTAAAAATAGAATATCTGGAGGGAATGTTTGGGTCCAAATGGACCATTTTCAAGTATTTTCAAGTCAAACCAAAAATCATGGGTGTTCTCTAATGAGTTAGGAATACTTTCCAAGTGGTCTTGCATCCATACATTGAGTATTGAGTTCTAGAGAAATCTTTGAACTCAGATCACTCACTGTTTTGACTCACTGTTTTGAAGATTTTGGGGAAAACTAGAGTTTTCTTTCTTGGGATCAAAATGAAGGGTTTTAAGAGTGGTTTTGAAATAGAGGTTTTGAAAGTATATTTTCAACATCAAATAGAGATTATAAACCTCTTGGAATATCAACATCAAACTCATCATCAAGAACCCCCAATATTATTGGAGAGATTCATTTTTATTTGAACATAACTTCAAGGATACCTTGGAGGTATTGAAGTTATAATCATCATCTATCAAACATGTTTTTGAGGTCAAGAGCTACCATCCATAAGGATTCACTCACCTCAAACTTCATGTCATCATCTAGATGATGATGAACTAGTAAGTAAATAAAGAAAATAAAAAAGAAATGAGGTAAGAAGAGATGAACATGATATGAACAAGTAAGTAAATAACAATCAATAGATGATAATCAATGTGATATTGGACTTGTAGCTTGGTGTTTCACTCATAGATATAGACATTTGGACATGGAAGTAGCTTCCTAGCTCAAAAATGCTTAGGGAAATGGTGATTGGGTGTATTGATGATGAAGTATATTGAAGAATGGTGGAGGAAAACAAGATTGGAACTCACTTTCTATAGAAAAATAGTAGGAGGAAGCTCCTTTCTCACTTCTAAATCTATCTCTATCTCTCTTTCTCTCTACAACTTTGTCAAGCTTTGCACTTGGCCCCCCCAAAATGAAGAGCAATGGGGGGTTTGTATAGGCTAATTTGGGGTGGTTTTGGGATTTAGAAAGTGCTCCCATTGGTCCAAAACATCTGTGAACATCAAACTACATCGTTTTGGTTTTTACTTAATCAAAATGGACCCCCAAAAATAATTGCAAAAACATACTGTTCTGGAGAAGAGTGCCGCGGCGGCACTAGGCCTGTGCCGCAGCGGAAGTGGGCCAGTGCCGCGGCGGCACTGCTCCTCCTTCGTCCAGATAATTGTATTTAGGCCCCCAGAGGTTCCGGTATTCGCGAAAAGGCCATATTTCGTCCGAAATTCACAGAAAATGCATACGAACTCCAAATTGAGGTTGTGATATACCGTTGGAAAGGTAATGGAGTCTATTTTACATAAAAAAAAATAATTCAGGGATAGGTCACTTTGAAAAGTTTTACGGTGTTTGCGATAAAAGCCGATTTGATCGCCTTTTTCGCCTTCAAAAATTCACAATAAACTCGTTTTAAATTCAAAAATTATGTGCGATATATCGATGGAAAGCTATTGACCTCTAGTATCCATGAAAAATATTTGAAAATTGTTATGGCGCTCCTGTTCTAAAGTCAAATTTTGGTCAAACTGGTCAAACTTGGGATTTCCGAGAAGTTCTGGAAACCTCTGGGAGCTCCCAGGAGCCGACGTTTTCGCTCGATTTTCTTTTAAAACTCATTTTAATACTTTTCACATGATCTAGAATGATTCCGACGAATTTGGACGTTTTCGGTCAAACTTGGTCAAACTTGGTCAAACCTTGGTCAAACCTGGTCAAACCGGTCAACGGGGACTTTTCATAAACTTCCGGGACTTCCGTGCTGGGAGCTGACAATTTCATCTGATTTTACTTAAAAACTCATTTTTTTTACTTTTCTTACAACATAGCATGTTTTCAGAACTTTTGGACCAAATCTGGGAGTTTTCGGGCTTTCAGGGGCATTTTGGTCATTCTGAGCATTTTGAGAAATATAGCTAACTTCCAGGAGTCCTTTTGAGACTTTTTCGATCATTATGAACCACCAAGCTATGGGTCTCCTAAATCTGATAGCCGACAAAATGGGGTGTCTACAATCGGCTCCGGCCAGTAGCCACTCCCTTGGTAGGATTCAATGGATCTAACATGAAACCGCTCGGTGCGACAGGACTTCCAATTCTCATGGAGACCTACCCCCAGCAAGTCTTCGTACTTGCAAACCTTGTGGTGGTAGAAGCTCCGTCCGCCTACAATATCATCCTGGGGAGGCCAACGCTCAATAGGGCCAAGGCGGTCGGGTCAACGTACAGCCTAGTGATTAAGTTCCCAACCCCCCAGAAGCCCGGGAGCTTACGTGGAGACCAAGCAACCGCTCGGAGCTGTTATGTCAGTTCCTTGTGTAGAGAAGCAGTTACAGAAATGTTGAACGTTCAGGAGATGGACCCGAGGAACATAAGGGATGGAGTAGGCCCGGTAGAAGATCTCAACCAAGTAATTCTGGACCCCAATTCCCTGACCGGTCTATCAGCATCGGCTCTCTCTTGCAACCAGGCCTCAAGGAAAAAGCTTGTCAAGTTCCTGCGATAGAATCAGGACGTCTTCGCCTAGTGTCAAGAGGAAATGCCTGGGATAGACCCCTAGATCATGTCCCACTGTCTCAACACCAACCCAGACTCTCGGTCGGTTAAGCAGAAGAGGAAGGATATGGCCGTTGAAAGGCAAGAAGCGATGCGCGAAGAAGTTGAAACGTTTTTGAAGGCAAAATATGCCCGAGAAGTCCACTATCCCGACTGGTTGGCAAATGTGGTATTAGTCAAGAAAAGTAACAGGAAGTGGAGAATGTGCGTGGATTTCACTGACCTGAACAAAGCTTGCCCCAATGATTGCTATCAGTTACCTAGGATAGACCTCCTTGTGAATTCCACGGCTGGTCACTCGCTTCTCTCATTCATAGATGCCTACTCGGGGTACAACCAGATCAGCATGTACCCCAGGGACAAAGAAAATATGTCCTTCATCACTGACCAAGGGATGTACTGCTACAAGGTGATGCCTTTCGGTCTTAAAAATGTGACTTATCGCCGCCTGGTCAACCACATGTTCAAGGATTTGATTAGGAAATTAATGGAGGTAAACGTCGATGATCTGTTGGTCAAGAGCCGGGAAGAGTCCGACCATCTCGAGCACTTGGCAGGGGCCTTCAGCATCTTAAGAAAATTCCTAATGAGGTTGAACCCAACCAAGTGCACCTTTGGAGTCTCGTCCGGGAAGTTCTTAGGGCCTATGGTCAGCAGGCGGGGGATTGAAGCGAACCCTGAAAAAATTCAGGCTATTATTAACTTACGGTCACCCAGTTCAACCATAGAAGTTCAAAGCTTGGCCGGAAGGGTGGCGGCGCTGAATCGATTTGTCTCCTGAGCTACCGACCTGTATCTGTCGTTCTTCAAAATCCTCTATAAAGCATTTCAATGGTTAGAAGAGTGTGAGGAGGCATTTCAGGACCTTAAAAAATACCTGACATCACCCCCTCTGCTCTCCATACCTATACCGAAGGAGGAGTTGTTCTTATACTTGGCGGTATCACCTTCAGCAGTCAGCTCGACACTCATACGAGAAGAGCACGAGATAAATTCACGGTCTATTATACAAGCTGGGAACTTCAAGGCACAGAAAGCCGGTATTCCCACATTGAGAAACTGACCTTCACCCTCATAACTTCTGGCCGGAGACTCTACCCATACTTTCAAGCCCACGTTATCGTGGTCCCCACAGATCAGCCTCTTCGCTAGGTGTTAGGCAGGCCTGAGACATCCGAAAGACTTGTCAAGTGAGTGTTGGAGTTAGAAGAATTTTACGTAGTCTACAGGCCCAGGACAGCGATCAAGGGGCAAGCATTGGCGGATTTCCTCATTGAGTTCACATATCCAGAATATCTAGTTGAGGAGCTCGACCCACCGGTTCTACCACCCAGCTTACAGCCTGACACCCCGACCTGGGTACTCTATGTGGACGAATCCTCCAACAATTAGGGTAGTGGTACGGGGATCATCCTGACCACACCTGACGAGATCCAACTGGAGTACGCACTAAGGTTCGGGTTCCAAGCCTCTGACAATGAGGCCGAGTACGAAACCATGTTGGTCGAGCTGCAGCTGGCCACCTTTATGGGTGCGCAGCTGGTCCAAGGGTATAGCGACTCCCAGCTCGTGGTCAATCAAGTCAATCAGGAGTACGAAGCTCGAGAAGATAACATGATAGCTTATTTAGCCCTTGTCCGAACAGTTTCAAAGAAACTTAAGGGGTTCTCCGTTACACAGATCCCGAGGAAAGAGAACGCGAGGGCCGATCAATTAGCCCGGCTTGCCTCGACCTCTGAGTCAGACCTGCTCGGAATAAGTATAGAATACCTACCCAAGCCCAGCGTGGTTAACATAGAGGGCATGGAGATCGAACCGGTCGCCCCGGGGCCCAGCGGGATCGATCCGATTGTGATGTTTCTAACAATTGGTACTTTACCAGGTGATAAGGAAGAAGTCCAATGGGTAAAATACCGGGCGACCAGATACCACCTTATTGATGGCATTCTTTACAAAAGAGGATTTTCTATCACGTATCTTCGATGCATCCACCTAATACAAATCCAGGGAATATTGCATGAAATTCACGAGGGAGTATGTAGAAATCATGTTGGAGGTCGAGTTCTTTCCTGAAAGGCCCTGCTGCAGGGCTATTACTGGCCAACGATGGTCCGGGATTCCCAAGAAAATGTTAAGCGATGTGACAAGTGTCAAAGATATTCGCCCATGATAAACCGTTCGGGAGAGCTCCAGAAACCAATCCTCAGCCCCTGGCCGTTCGCATAGTGGGGCATTGATATTGTCAGTCCCCTCCCAACGGGAAAAGGACAGGTCAGGTTTGTGGTCATCGCCGTTGATTATTTCACCAAGTGGGCAGAAGCCGAGCCCTTGTTGAAAATCACCAAGAAGAAGATGGAAAGTTTCATTGAGAAAAATATTCTCAGCAGACTCGGTATCCTACGGGTCCTAGTCAGCGACAATGGAAGGCAGTTCGACACTCCGGTCTTCAGGCAATTCTGCTCGGGATATGGAATGTCAAATCACCACTCCTCTCCTGAGCATCCACAAGCCAATGGCCAAGCCAAGGTGACCAACCGAATGATCTTGCAGTCCATTAAAACCAGGCTCAAATAGGCCAAAGGACTTTGGGCTGAAGAACTACCAACTCTTCTGTAGTCATACCGTACCACCCCCTGAGCAGCAACGGGTAAAACATCGTTCTCTCTTACCTATGGCTTCGAGGCAGTGGTACTGACAGAACTTGGACTATTGTCACACCGGGTGGCGAATTACAACAACCGAGGCAACGAAGAAGCCCTCCGAGCGGAGCTAGACCTAGTAGATGAAACAAGGGATCGGGCATATTTAAAGGTAGCAGCCTATAATCAATGGGTCTCCCGGTATTACAATAGCAAGGTTAAACATCATAGCTTCCAAGTGGGAGACCTAGTACTGAAGACAGTAAACCAGCCCACTAAGGCCCAAGCCATGGAAAATTGGGGCTAAATTGGGAAGGGCCCTACAGGGTTACTCGGGTCAACCATCCGGGCACATACTGGTTACAAACCTTGGATGGGCAAGACCTATCTCATCCACGGGATGTGCAGCACCGCCACAAGTACTTTCAATGAAGTACAAATTAGTATTGGTTAGGAAATTTGTAGATGTTACCGAGCAGTTATTTTAAACTTTCAATAAGAAATAAAAAATTTTGTTCTCAGCAAAAATGTTCCCTACCAGTATTTTGCGCACTAAAGACCTCAGGATTACACCCGGGGCACAAAAAGACCTCGAGAACACACCCGAGGCACAAAAGACCTCAGAGTCATGCCCAAGGCAAAAGACCTCGGTGTCACACCCGAGGCACCGGCTTCGATTAGGTCCATAACTGACAAGGGGGGTAAAACCCCCCAGGTGGCTAATGATGAAAAGCCCAAAAAGACCCTACAACTACCCATGTTCTAGGTCAATTCCCTACGGTTGCCCCTCTACCAACACCCGCCTTAGAAAAAGCTTGGGGGGTAGGGGATGTTGAACTAAAACAGGAAATCACACCAGGCACTAATAGGACTTGGAATTCCAAAACATTCCTAAGTGACTACAGTGCCCAAAAAAACTGACTAGTATAGTAACAGGACCTAATTCCCACACTGTACCCGGCATGACCTTCAAAATAGAGCTCGAAGAAGACCAAGTGTTCCTTACCGGTCACGGTCCTAAACTTTTGCTAAGGAGTTATGCAGTAATAAACAGTTGATGAAAAAGGACGGCCTCGGTGGACCTTTCATTAATTAGAAACATGTACAGAGCGTGGGGGCAGTTGTAGTAGCCTTCCTAAAAAATTAAAAAAAAAATGACACAAATAAAATAAAACAAAAAAGAGAGGAGTCGTCCACAACGACCACATCCTCCGTTTTCTCAGCCTTTCCTTCCAGGGTGGCGCCGTCTCCCAGGGCAGCATCTTCAGCTGGCCCAACCTCAGCAGCAAAACCCTCAGCAGCAGCGGGACCCATGTCCCAATAGTCTGAGTCAATCCCTTCGTAGGACGAGATGTCCTACTCGGGATAGTCTCGGGCCAGCCTCCTATTCAGGTCCTCATAGCCTTGGAAGAATCCATCGTCGAAGGCTTCCTCTGTGGACCTCGCCACTGTCGCCTCAGCCAGGGCCTTCGCCTTAGCCTCCCCCGCCATCGTGATGGCTCAGGCAGCCTATAGATCAGCCAAGGCGGTCGCCAACTCCGTCTGTGCCGTGCCAAGGCTTAGGGCAAAGCCCTTAACCTTGTCCTTCTCTATAGCCAGGGCAGTTTCCCTGGCCTCCGAAGTTACCCGCTCTTGTGACAGGGTAGCTTCAGCAGCAGTGGCCCTCCCGACTAGAGAAGGCAGGAAGGACTCAGCACCGACAACCATGCAGCCAACCTGCAAGAAATGCAAACCGGTCGATTACTAAGCAAACAAGGAACAAAAATAAGAAATGACGAAAAGTGATGAATGGATGAACAAAGGCAGAAGTGCTTACAAAATGGGAGAGGTTGTATAGCCACTCTTGGAAGGCCTAGGAAGACATGTTTGCACACATCTCCACCTGGCTGGGGAGAAGGCCGGGCCTAACCCTCTCCCTAATCTCCGCCAACTCTCCCAGCAGAGTCCCCGATGATATCTCTGCCAGGGGAGCGGCCTCCTCAACAACCACCACATAGGGAGCCGACGTATCCCCGGGCGCCTAAAGAGCTCGTGGCCCATGCCTTATCCGTCGGAGCGAACGGTCACTGCCCGAGGTCTCAGCAGCAGGCCTCTTTCCTCTATCATCCACCCAGGCGGCGGCGGTAGCCTGTCTGGCCCTCGGCTGCTCGATATCTCTCTGGGAACCCATTTCTGCAAAGGAACAAGAGAGCCATGTAGTCAGTAATCTGGAAAGAGTAAAAAAATAAAAATAAAAATAAACAAAAAAGGGTATGCAGGTAATTCGTTCTAACAGTCTTTAAATAGAATCCCCTGCTGTGGCCAAAATTAAACAGCTCACCCGGATACTCACACGGGATGATTGGGGGAAAAACAGGGGCTTCAATGGCTCATTCGGACTGTAGGTAGCAATAAAGTCCCCCGTTCGGGACAGCACATTTCAGACATTGGTGGGCAGGTCAGCCAAACGTCTAATCCTGACTTGACACTCCTCGGCAATGCTCGGCGGGTCAGAAGATCCCACTGCAAAACAAAGCATGAAACGGTTAGCCACCAAGTAGCAATCAAAAGTAAAGAAAAAATAAAGGGGGAATGATGGACGAGCTTACTCATCAGCTCTCCTACCCAGGAATGCCTTAGCTGAATCCCTGGGGCTCACTCGCAAAGCCCGGGGGTGGATACTTGGAAGAACTTGTTCTTCTGCCCCTTGCTGTTGGACAGTTGACAATAATTTTTCTCCCTTGCCAAGCCCCTAGAGAGAAGAACCTGATCTCCCCATGCACAGGGAACGGTCGGTGGGCCCAAAAGAACTCTTGAATGGTGAGCTCATACCCAAAAGACTTGGGGGCCAGAGAGAAATGGACACCATCAGGAACCTCCACCCATTCGGGGCTAACTGCCCGGGGGCAATCCCGAGGTAGATTAGGACATCACAGGCGACCATGTGAGGGAGTCCTTGTACAAAGTGACGAAGCACAGGTGATAGAGTTGGGCCCCGCCGGCTTGCACGGTCAGAGAGCAACCGTCGGGAATAGCGTACTTATCCCTAATTCGGCTGAGGTCTTGGGCACACAAAATGGAAGGAGTAAACTCACAGGCAAACACTACCTCGGGGTCAGGACCCTCAGGTACCTCATCACCAGAACCCCGTGATCCGAAGGCCACCGGGTCCTCCCGGTCAGACTCGTCTTCCGAAACCTGAATTGGGATCCTACCCTTGCTATGGTGGTCCGATGGAGTAGCAAAGGGTGGATCTAGGCTCGTGTTCGAGGTCTCAGACCACGATCATTCGTCCTCCGACTGGGAAGAGGAATCAAAATCAGAATGTTCCATCTCTTGGTTTCCTGGGACTGGACGGGGAAGTAACTGGCGGTCTAGGTAGGGGTTAGCAACTCACAACCTATGGTACAAGGGGGGCAGATCTAATAACCTATGGGGTAAGGTAAAAACACTCAGTCAATACTGTAACAGGACAGCCCGACCAGTTTAACCACTCTATAACAGAGGGTGGGTTACTTGACCTAAGAACGAAGATAAACCTAAGGAAAAAAGAAGAGCCACTCCCACGCAAGCTCTAATGGGATCGTGCTCTCCAATGTCACTCGGGAAAGGAAAGACAAAAGGAGAAAGAAGAGAGCAGTGAATTGAAACTAGGAAAGTTAGGACTTACAAGAGTTAGAGCAGGAAAATAGCTCGGGAAGCTTGACCGGGGACTTTTTCTCTCAAAAACCGATCGGTGATCTTTGTCTCAGGGCAGCAAGAATGAAGGAAAAGAACAAGGACCCCTTATATATGAAGCATGAACAGTCCAGATTAAATCAGATTCGACGGCCAGGAAATCTTCTCGCCTAAACCACTTACAAGCTATCTCCTCGGGCATGTGAAGCATCACGTCAAAAGACGTGCGTAGTAAATGCATGATGTGACGGTCCGGTTACCATGTGACTGATCGGTTGCATTAGCACGAGCCTCGTTGGATCCTAACCGAACCAATCACACCCTGACACATGGCGGCCACCAGCCCCGAGTTCCCAACAGTGCCGCTCGGTCTAATAACCCCGGGTGGTCAAGGGGGCGGGCCTATTTCCTGGTCGGTACATTGAGTACGGATTTTCAAACCTCATCTGATATAGCATCACCTCTGCTTTGAAAATGGGGGACAGCTGATAGGTCAGAAAATATCCGATCAAAGTCATATCGCCACGTCAGCATAGAGACGTTGGGACTACCGGGGAAGGAATCTGGAATTCAGGGAACACGAGCCCATCATTCCCGAACTGCTCGGTCTGAACCCGCAGTTCGGGATCACAAGGCAGACTCGTACACCGGTAAATACGACCCAGGCCTACCTCATGATTCGCTCTACAAGACTGTTGGTAGTTTCCTAACTTAGTCAGAAGAGTAATTCGAGCAGTTTCCTAAACCACTAAGGAAACCTCCATGATTTGTGCTGATCACATGTAATCAAATTTGGTTTCTTAATTTGATTAGTTACCTTGTACGAGTGGTCTCTTGCAACTATAAAAGAGACCCCTCACCCTCATTGAAGGAGATAGCATCCTGAACACATAGGACTGCACTATAGGTTATTCACACGCATATACCCGGTCGGTCCCTGGTAGTACCGCCCTCTTTGTTGGTTCACCTGAGGCCACCGTTGATTTGTTAGTACAAGCGCTTCGATGCACCCGTGAACGTAGGTCATCTCATTAACGGGGCCGAACCACATACAAACCTCTCTGGTCTCTCTCCTTAAACTGCTCTAAATCAACTAACCAAATTTTGGCATCATCAGCAAATATATCCAAATAGAAAATACAGTATAAAAAATAATTATTGAAATCAATATAAACAAGAACATATGTAAAATATTTGAGAAATAGATGAAGGGATTCACTTGTGCGAACGAAGGCAAGAGTCAACATACAGATAGATTGAAGCAACATTAATAGGGGCTCTGATAGGGTTTCTATATTCTTCTGATTTGGAAGAGGAAGAGGCGCCAATTGATTGATTGGGAGAGGAGGAGATGGTGAGTTTGAGAGAGAGAGGAACAGAGTTTGAGAGAGAGTAGTACAACAGTCTTTGAGAGAGAGAGAGAAACAGAGTTTGAGAGAGACATAATTTACGGGTTGAATTTTGATGGTGCCACGTAGGAAAAATGCTTGTATTAGAGCTTGCTGATGTGGCAAGTCATGGAAAAAGTGTGCTTCTGTATTTATATATATATATATAATAGATATGTATTGGAGCAATGTTTGGGCCACAAAGCATCCACACTCTGAGGTGGACCAATGAGAAGAGAGATAGAGACTTATCACTCTTTGGGCTGTTCTTTTGGCTTTATTGACCCAATTTCAAGGATCTTAGTCCAATTTTCCCTTAATTTTTTTTGGTTGGTCAGGAACCTTGCAACCTAACTTAGCTAAATTTTGAAGGACAACAAAGATTGTTTAGGAAAGAACAATTTTTTCATTAAAAAGAGTATAATTCTTTCGTGTAGCCCAACAATTCTCATTCTTAAGTAATTTCAGCACCACTGTAAAAATCTCTTTCAGAAGATCACCTCTCTTTATCGGCTTCACAATCTATACTCAACCTTGTTATCCTGAATTTCCAACAAGTGATAACTGCCGAATGTATTCTTATCAATTGTGGCTTCACAATCTATACTCAACCTTGTTATCCTGAATTTCAAAACAAGTGATAACTGCCGAATGTATTCTTATCAATTGTAACTGTAAAATTATTGTCATTAGCAACTTATTTTAAAGATGTATTATAATACAAATTTTATTTTTTCACTAAAGCAAGTATTGCTCCTCAACTTCTATAGCAAATTAATTTCACTCTATAGTGTTTCTATCTCCACCTATACTCCATCTTTCTTGTTTTTTTTTTTAATCTCTATATACATAAAATATATCAATATTGGTAAATTTACTTTGAGAAAAAGTCGCTTTCATACCAATAGGAGGATATCAATTACAAGAAGCTTTGATCCAGTCTGTACTACATAAGAACAAAAATGAAAAGAATAAGGAGGAGGTGGTTTTATCTGCTATAAGATACATCAATAAGAGGACCCAGTTCAAATCTGAAGGCTATATAGGCTATAACACAACTTTCAACTAAACACAAATCAGAAAATTGAAAATGGGACATATTTCTATTACAGTAATGGACATAGAAAATGGCTGTCAGTGGTTTTGGTCAATGAGTTGGGTCGAAACCATTTACAGACATCCCACCATCAACACAAATGATCTGGCCAGTGATGTAAGATGATGCAGGCATGCAAAGGAAAGCCACCATGGATGAGACCTCCGTTGGATCTCCAAGACGTCGAAGAGGAGTTCGAGAATATACCTCTTCCAAATACTCTTCATTGCCGAGAACCTGGAAACAGAGATGAAATCAATGATCACCAAAACAAAATATTTCTTCGTATCACTTATTAGAAACTGTCAAACAGCATTACTTTTGGCATCTCTACAGCGGCAAAAAGAAGTTTTGGGTACTCTTCAATGTCTTCATATTATACTCGTATACATGAATCGTGTCTTTCCATTCAGTTCTATAGAACACTGTATTCGAACTCAACTTGCACACTACCATATCATTCCTTACGATATTAGATTAATAGTGCTCGTGCACGTGCACGTTTTTCCATTTTGTTCTGTGTAAGACCAAAGTCTCACTCAAATTGCACACCTGACACCACCAAATCATTCCTTATGACCTCTATCCAAATTTTGATCGACTCCTTCCCCTAGCATTACCCTCAATATATCACTCTTTCCAGTCTTCCTATTTGGTGCACTCTTCTTCTTCTTTGTACAATGTCCAAATCATCTTAATCGTTCTTCTCTTTTCTTTTCTTTTTTTAACTCAATTAGATGCTAATTCCATAACCTTGCAAATGAATTCATTTCTATCATTTCTTTGACCAGTTCGATATTGATTTACACGGGATGAAATTTTGCAGAATGATCAAACGAGAAGAGAAAAGTATGCATTCCAAATTCACCATCAATTCCCAATATGCACAAATTGGCAAAAATATAATTTGCTCATGCAGTCGCTAATTGAAAGCCCTGTATAGCCCCATGTTAGTGGTTCAGAAATCTCTCTGCTTCTTTATACAAACACACAGGGGAGGTACAAAACACTGGGCGAACAACGTCATCATTTTGTGAGGAAAAAAAGAGTCAACACTTTGTATTTAAGTGGCCTATCTGGTAATATTTACGAGAGGTTGTTTAGAAAATTACTTGTTCCACCATTGATGTCCTGATATACCAAGGTGCAACAGCATTAATTCTGATATTGTCATTTGCCCATTCACATGCCAAATTCTTTGTAAGTTGATTGATAGCTCCTGTAAATGACCAAAAATTAAGATAACAACATTTTCTTCATCAACTGCACAAGCATGCTGCAATAAAAAAAAATTTTAATAAATAACAGAAAATATGTAAAGCACCTTTAGTTGCTCCTTGGACAGACATAGACTTCAGTGACACAAAACCGGAGACAGAGGATGTGAATACAACACTTCCCGATCCCGATGCTTTCAGAAGGGGATATGCAAGTTGGCAAATGTGGAAAACTGATTCAAAATTGGTTGCCAGAAGTGTAGACACTTCTTCAGCTGTAAACTCTATCATTGGTTTACGTATATTTGTTCCAACATTATTTATCTATAGATCAAAGACATCGAAGTCAATCCCTTCGTTAGCTCACTAGTCAAGAAAGGCACAAACAAAGTGATGGACCTAACATAGAAATGCTAAAAACCAAGAACATATAATTGCAGAATTCGGTGCAGTCAAGTTCAACTCTTCATGTTAGATAAGAGTCTGCTTACTGCACCAAAAAAAAACCTGCTTACAGATTCCTAGGAAACGATAGTATACATAACCAACAAAAAAAAGAAAAGCGAATGTCACACCATGTTCGCAAACTTGGTAATATGAACAGCTAAAATATGTCCAGCAGGAAAATCATTTATGGTTTTTATTTTTCTTTGAGAAGGAATTAGTATGATCACAATTCACAAAGAAATATGTTAGAAGCATGTATTGCAACTTGATTGCCAGCATGGGCAAGAGAATGCAGAAACTTAAGAGTGGTACAAACTAAAATTTGGCACTTGCGATAACTTTTGACGGTTGGAGGAACAAAATTTTAACATGGGAGTTTCAGTAAGTATAAGCCTTGAGATTTTACATCAACATTGGAGAAGAACAGCCCAAAACATGTGAGAAGAAACACAAAATCCTACATAGCTGCAGTCATGGGTACAAAAATTACTTTAATCGTTACATCTTGGAACTATTTTCAAGTTTTCTCTCTCTTTTTTTGCCAATTTGATGATTGTTGTGTAATAAAATATTTTAATTCCATTCTTTTCTTAATTGCAGCCACGATAGAACAATATGATTTTAGCGGGCCAGAGGCAGAGAATCGGAAGAATAACAATTCTAAATTATGCCAAGTCCGAATAGCCTTTCACTTTACATAGAAATCCAGAATTCCTGCAACTTCTTTGACAATTTATAAACTTAACTTGTCGAGAGGAAAGAGAAAAACCCAATACCCAACTTTACTCGTAAAATGCATATACATGTTTATATCCTGTTTTCAGTGTTTTGTAGTGAACATAAGAACTTCAAATTATTTGGGCAATACAGTAGGTCATAAGTTCCAATAAAGCTACTTTCTACAATGACATAGTATTTTCTCTGAGTAGAACTAAAATTCAGCCCATGCACTGCCCGGAAGACTGGTAGTTCTAACTTCTAAAGTACACTGTACTCACTATCTCCCTCTTTAAGTTTGGCTCAGAGTTCTAAAATCAACACCATTCCAAAATTTAACGGCTAAAAAACACCTTGGTACCCTTTACTTATAGCAAAGTGTCACTTTGGGCCCGACATTTTCGATTGCAACACTCTGGACCTTCAATCAAGGACAATCATTGCCTTGAAAAAGTAGAATAGAATGGACCACATGCAGGTCCCATCATGAATTTTCTTCTCTTTTTATTTTGATTTTTTTTTAAATTATAGGTAGTAAAGTGTTTTTAAACCTTAATTATTTTGACCACGCGGTCCATTCCGTCATTTTTTTAATGACACCGTTAACAATTGTCCTCAATTAAAACGACTAAATGAGCTTGTAATTCGAGGGTTCCAAGTGTTCAATCGAAATTGTAGGGCCCAAAGTGAAACTTTCATATAAGTATATGGTTCCAAAGTGTTTTTTAGCCAAATGAAAAACTAAATCCATCTTAGCCACAAAATCCTACACCAATACCACAAAATGCTTCTTCCAATTCTTACCAATGAGGGTACAACATAATAGAAAATTAAAAAGGGTTAAATACACTTACACCACTGTGGTTTCGCCGGTTTTCACTTACTCATGCTTAAATTTTGGCAGTAATACTCCTGTGATTCGGACTAAAGTGTAATCATGAGTTTTTCTATCCAATTTCACGGTTCTATACTTAGAAGCTCTAATTTGAAGGATAAAATGTCTATTTTGCCCCTAAAAGTCACATTAAAAGGAAATAAGTCATAAGCCAAATCTTTGGATCAAACACACGACCTCTACCAAGAAAACCCTAAAAAAAAAAATCAAAGGTTCTTACTCACCAAATTCGAAACCATAGGTTTCTCCCTAAACAAATTGAAGTAAACAGCTTATGTTCTAAAGATTGTCACGAAGATTTGGGGGTACTTTGGTCATTTTAGCTTGCTCCGTTGGCAAAATTTAAGGGTTACACTTTTGTCTAAAGTAAACCACAAGGTATTAGTACCAAAATTTAAAGCGTAGGGAGGTAAGTGAAAATCGGTAAAACCAAGTGTAAGTGTATTTAACCCAATTAAAAATGCATAAAGCAAAAAACAGAACAGGTGACCATGGACACAAAACTTACAAGAATGTTGAGTTTCGCATCAAACAGAGACGAGACTCTGCGTATTAGCTTCTCACACTGGGCTCGAGAAGACACATCACAGACCGACCCAGTGACTCCAAAACCCTCATCCTCCCAATCATGCAAGCATTTCTCGAGTTCACCTTCATTTCGAGCACATGTATGCACTGTCGCCCCTAGTCCCGCCAATTCCTCCACAATTGCTCGCCTAAAATGTAGCAAAAAAAAAAACCCAATTTCAAATTAGGGTTTTAAACATAATAATCAGAAACATATGTGTGTATGTATGTATATATACCCGATTCCTCTGGTGCCACCGGTGACGAGGGCTGACATTCCTTGTAGGGACCATCTATGGGCTCTGTAACTACTACTACTAGAAGTTGAATTTGTAAATCGAATTGAGCTGCTAATTGACAATTTATGGGTGGATTCTGGGAATCGTGGTTTCAGAGATGCAGTTACAGAGTGCGAGTAAGCGGGTCGGACGATTGACTGAGACATGGGTGACTTAACCAAAAAAAAAAAGAGACAATGGTGACTCTTTGTTGGTTGGTACTTTGTACAAAGTGGTCAAGGGTAATGTTATTGTGAGAGCAGTAATGGTTAAATACATTTTTTTATTATGATATTAACTATTGTTGCTCTCGGCAATAGAGCTAGTCAATGGTAAATAGTTTATTACTAGGGATGGCAATTTATCATGCCCCGTTGGACTTCCGCCCCGCCCCGCTTTTAATGGAACGGTTTTGGAGGAGTTATAATAGGAGTAGTAGTAGATTTGCTATGGAAATATAAAAACCCTATAGGAGTCGGGACGGAGTTGGTATCCATGAAATAATACCATTTAAAACCTGTCCCGCCCCGATTAATTCATTAAGTTACTAAATTACTCTCATACTTATAATTATTTACAACAAATTAGGGCATATATGTACATCTCTTTCTCTTCAGTATTAAAATTTTAATTTCTGAATTGTGATTAACAAATTTATAATCATTTGCGTGATTGATTTTTAAGAAATCAAGTTAAAATTAAGTGGGTTTTGAATTAGAAAAGAACATTTAATTTTGGAATTGTGATTAACAAATGGAGTAGGAGTGTAATACGAGTACCCGATAGTAAACGGAGTAGGAGTGGAGTAGGAGTTGGTATTTTACTTAAACGGGACGGGGTAGAGTCGGAGTAGGAAGAAAATAAACGGAGTAGGAGTAGGAGTTGGTATAGGGAAACTCCGTACCAACTCCGACCCGTTGTCATCCCTATTTATTACTTCATAGTAGGTTTTAAAAAGGGGAACTGTAATACACCCACAATTTTCTCTCTACATTCACATCCTGCCTTGAGGACTAATGCATGAATCATCCTCTCTATTGTACATGTGAGTGCATATTGGGAAAAAAAAATTTGTGGAGTGCATTTAGAAACACTCGTGTTAAAACAGGAAAAATTCAAAACAATATATAACTATTCTCTGCATAATGCAATGAGGAGTTGTACTTGAAGCAGTCATTGTTGTGCATGTGAGTGCAGAGAAGGATTGTTGGTAGCACATTGGGTGTTACATACTCGGCAGCACCAATGAGCGGCTAACAGCACCAACCATATATTTATAACTAGTGGTGAAAGTCGATCGATTCGAACACTTTACGTCATTTTTTTCAAATTTCAAAACCGACCAAATGATGTCAACTTTAGTCGGTGCAATCAGCTTCCTTGCACCCCTATCTATAGCTACTTTGGAAAAATCAAAGAGAATGTCACTCATTAGTGCTGTTGAGTAACAAGACATATCCCAATGGCTCGCTAAAAAAACAAGACATATCCCAACAAGACATATCAGTTTTGAGTGCATTTACAATGGCTCGCTAAAAAAAACAAGACATATCCCAACATCAGAAGTTTAAACTTCTGGCGCTTGCTTTTCACAAAATTAAATGTTAAATTATGCTTCAAGCAAAAGGGTAGTAAGAAGTTTCTCATATGAGAAAGCTCTTTATAACACTTGGATAAAAAAAAGTAGTCATAAATACAATCTTGAGATCCTCAGTAATTTTATGGCTGCTTTCTCATCTAAGGTGATTTTTCATATGAGAAGCTTCTTACAATAATCCTACAGCAGCCATAAATGCAACTCGAGGTACTCAGTAACCCTATGGTTGCTTTTCTCATCCAAGTATTATAAGGTGCTTTCTCATATGAGAAGCTTCTTACAATTGCATTACCCAATGCAAAAAATATTTAACTAGAGACTAGCATAATATGAAAAGAAATCATTGACTTAACTTTATTACTAACTTTTGTCAATTTTTTTTTTTTTATATACTTATCTGGATTATGGATGAACACACACACATCCCAACTCAACCCGACCCAACCCCCAAAGTCCCATAATAGCCCCCAACAAAACCCAACAAGGGTCACTCATTCCTACTGAAGAACAAACAGGGGGAAAGCAAAGAAATCCCCTAAGGGGATTCGAACCCTCTCCTCTCCACCAAAGGATAAGAGGTCACACCAATTGAGCTAGCTAGGCCGCTTAGAGCATCTTCATTGGTACAGTCAAATCTATTATCAAAGCTAAAATTTGATAAAGTTGCACAAAATGTGTGCTCCAATGCAAAGCCATTTGTGTTGTCAAAATTTGAGAAAGTCATTTACTTTCTCAAATATAGCAGAGGATTCGCCTTTTCCCAAATTTTGACCATTGTACTTTTTTCTTGTTTTTCATTCCTAGTGCACAATAACAATCCAATATACAACATTAATTACTTTTGTATAAAAAAAATATCATTTTTTATTAGTTGTGGCAAAACTACTGTACAAAACACACTGCCCAATGTACAATATTAATAACTTTTGTGCCAAAATATGACATTTTGAATGACTTTTTACATTAGAGCATAATTGTCAAATTATGAATTTTTGACACTGTAACATTACTAAAATATAAATTTGAAAGACGCAAAATAGCTTTTTGCATTGAAAATGCTCTTTGTTGTCAAATTACATTACTGAGTGATTCACCATCTTGACCTATTTATTATCTGCTATAATTGTAATTTTACCCCCCACCATATCTGAAAGTTTGAATAAATTACACCGAGGTAAGAAAACAATCTTGATCACTTCTCTGAATTTTTTAAAATGACCAAATAAGAAATTTTAAATTTTTTTGCAAATGAATTAACATAAAATAATAGATTTTTGTGAAAAATTAAATAAAATAAAAGCAGCGTGACTGACTAGAACTCCCCCATCATATAAAAAATAATTCACCACGTACGCATGATACCAATTGGGAGACAATGGCAAACTAATCCATTTTAATGTTCTTTGATAGATAATCCACACATGATGTGACCACATGATGTGTTTTTATTTTCTTAATCCTGTTCTAATACATAAAGGTGAAACATGTCTTAGAAGTTTTTAAAAAATAGAAAAGTGTCGAGAGGGTTGTAGCTCAATTGGCATAGCCTCTTTGTTTCTAGTGGAGAGGGAGTTCAGTCAAAATGAGTGGCCTTTGTTGGGGATTGTTGTGAGCCATTGTGGCGCTTTGGTATTGGGTTGGGATGAGTGTGTGTCGAGCCATAATCCAAGTAAGTATCCAAAAATAAAAATGTAATTTGACATAAGTTAGAAATAAAATTAAGTCAATAATTTCTTTCCATATTATGTTAGTTTTTAGATAAACATTTTTGCATTGGATAATGTCTTTGTAAAAATGCGGGTATTAAGTGTTTATCCAACCCAAATCCATGTAAGTATAAAAATAGAAATAACAAATAAAAATAAAAATTGGAAAAGTTACAACTCATGGATGTGTCAAAATCATCCAATACATAAACACAGAATTCAAAGGGGTCAACCAAAACTTTAAGCACAAAATCATGTACTTAAATAACAACTAACTTAGAGACGTTGTACATGGCAAACCAACTGGAAACCAAAACTCAGACATTGTAACCTCCATTTTTTATTTATTTATGATTACTCCCTCTGTCTCATATTAAGAGTCTTTTTTGGGAATTTCAATTTATTAAGGGGACAACTTTGATTTTTGTGAGATTTTCAACTTTTCAATATTGCCATTTTTGAAATTCAAAATTATAGTATCACATAAAAAAATAAAAAATAAATAAATAAATAAATAAAAGAGGGAAGAGTTGGATGGAGTATAATAAAGGACAAATTTGGAAAGTGTATTAAATTACTTTGACTTTTCAAAGAGGACTCTTAAAATGGGACATCAAAAATGGACTCTTAATATGGGACAGAAGGAGTATTATTATTATTTTTTTTAACATGTACCCTTAAGGTTACAAAAGCATAAATAAATAAGGAAGATAAACACATAATCTCACACCGAATACTAAAATTCACACTGTACCCCTTATTTATTTCCACTTTTAGAACATTTTATATTGCAAAACCCTTTTTTTTTAATAACATTAAACACGTTGATGAATCAATCCAAATCTCAAAGACCATTGCATGGAGAAGTTATTCAGTGAGCCCGTTACGCCATGTCATCATATTAACATGATGTGATCTTTCAATCTATACCATCCATGTGCACCCCACAATTATGGGATCATGACAACTAATTTGGCAGTTTCAAAATTCAAAAATTTATACATTACTTGTCAAGATGGATGTATGGTTTAGATGTGAAGGTCATACCACATCAGTGTGATGACGTGGCGTGACGGGCTCACAGCTCACTGAATAATTTCTCCATTGCATGAGGACGACAAGAAAAATACACGCGTGTTGTGTTCTATGTAAGAGAACCCCATGCAACGTCACACAATTGACTGAAAGCTTCCATGCGGAAAAAACTTAAAATAAAACTATATAAATATTGGGGAATAATCTCGTACGTAAGGCTATGTTTGGCTCTTGAATTTAATGAGGAATAGAAAAGAAAACCATTTTTTGGGGGGGTAATCTGAAAATAGTGAGAAAAGTAGAAAGTAAAAAAAAATATGTTGAGTTATAAATTGACAACTTTGAATTTTGTAGGTCATTTTCACCATTTTACAGATACATTTTGAAAAATGCTAAATTTTAATATTATTTCAGTACATAGGAAAGATAAGAAAAAACACAAGAGAACTAATTTTGATTTCCTTAGCATAAGTAACTTTCGACAATTCCGAGACAAATGGTGCAACACCGTGTACATGGCTTATTCGAGTAGAATATGGGTGATCGTCACGCCACAACTAAACTAACGGTCCTAACCGGATACAATGCGATCATCAAATTAGTTTACAACTGACTCTAATTTTGAGTAAACATGACAACCAACATATGGCCCATTTGATAAAACTTAAAATTAAGTAATAAAAATTAATGAGTGAATTTTAAGTACTAAAAATTTTAAGTGATTGAATTCTCAATACCAAAAATATAGTGTTCTGAGCAATGAAATAGATTGTATTCAATGATTATTTTTAGTAGATTTTTGTCACTTAATGTCTTCAGTGAATTTTTGGTTACTTTTCAATTTAGTGGTACATTATCAAACATACTGAAAATAAATAAATACCTGCTAAAATTTTTCATTTTCCAGTTCATCAAACTCACCCATAGTTTCTAATCTAATTCAAACTAAAATAAAGTAAGTATTGAAACATTGGATGCTACCTCTAATTGAGACATCAAATCAGTGACGACCACACTAGATAATTTAATCAAGTAACAAGAACAACCAATTAAGGATGGATGCAAGGGAGCAAGTGAGGGTGACCGTCCCCATTAGATTTGTGAAAACAATATTTATTTGTACTAGTATTATTCATAAATATTGTCACACCTCAACCCGCCTTGGCGGATTAGAACACGTGTAACAAAGCTCACATACCAAATCACCCTTAAGTTACTAAGAAAACACAAATTAGACCTCATTAAACATAGTGACACAAAACAACCCCAAGGGCAAAATTGCTATTAAATAAGTACATTCAAAATTTACACCAAAAGATAGGTCTTTGAGTCCCGGTTCCAACACAAAAAACGGCATGCGAATCCAAGTTTTGTAGATGGAGATATGCTAGTTTCCGTAAAAGCTAACGGCTGCCAAAAACAGGGGCAGATTGATCCCCCCTTTAAGGCTGGATCGATCCGTAATGGCATTTTCAGGCGGAAAGTCCCCCAGAAAGGGGGTTGAAAATGCCATTACGGATCGATCCGGCCTTAAAGGGGCGGATCGATCCGCCCCTGTTTTTGGCAGTAGTTAGCTTTTACGGAAACTAGCATATCTCCTTCTACAAAACTCGGATTCGCACGCCGTTTTTTGCGTTAGAATTGGGACTCAAAGACCTATCTTTTGGTGTAAAATTTGAATATACTTATTTAATGACAATTTTGCCCTTGGGGCTATTTTGTGTCACTAAAGCTGTTTAATGAGGTCTAATTTGTGTTTTCTTAGTAACTTAAGGGTGATTTGGTATGTGGGCTTTGTTACACGTGTCCTAATCTGCCTGAGGTGAGTTAGGGTGTGATAATTTTTGGTATCAGAGCAATAGGTTAGAGCTTTTGGGGATGAGTGACGATTACGACGCGTAATAACCATAAATGATTAATGAATGTATAAATTATACATACACGTTTACTTAGCATGTTGAATGATGTTGAGCATGCATTGGAAAGTATAAACATAACATGTGTGTGGAAATGTATTGTGAATACCAGAGAGAAAATTTCTGGTTAGACACCGCCTACGAAAATGGAAAGAATGGAAAGAGTGGTAGCTGAATTGGTGCAAGTAGTTGAAACTCATGCGATAGAAGGGAGACGTGATCAACCGAATCCTAATCCTAGGGAGGAGGTGACCACTATTTCATAATTTTACAAGCAGAAACTGACACTATTTAGGGGAGAGACGGATCTAATGAGAGCCGATTTTTGGTTGTCCGATATGGAGAGGATATTCAGAGTTCTTCCGTGTTCCGAGGCTCAATAGGTTCTATTTGCCGCCGATACTTTAAAAGAAGAAGCACAGTACTGGTGGCGTACAAAGTTAGGACACGGTAGACCGAACACTTGGGGGGAGTTTGTAGTACTTTTCAAGAAGCAATATTTTCCGAAATCGTTTGAAGATTTGAAAGCTCAAAAGTTTATGGAACTTAAACAAGGGGGAATGACAGTTCGGGAGTACTCTGCCAAATTCATAAGTTTGGCACAATTTGTTGAATACATAGTACCGAATGAAGGAGACCGAACTAGAAAATTTGTGACGGGGCATAGGGATGAGATCCGACGCCAAGTATCAGTACAATGATTGGATAAAGTTGCGGAGGCATTGGATGTGGCTTCAATCGCTGAGAGAGACATGGGGTATCAACAAAGTTCACAACCACCGTTAACCCAACAACACAAGAGGCCGGGGTCAAGTCAATACAGCAGTCAAGGGAGTTCAAAAAGGCAAAGTTTTGGGAGTTCTTCGAGAGATAGAGGTAATAAGCTGCAGTGTAACACGTGTGGAAAGTTTCATTAGGGTGTGTGTAACCTACCGACAACGGTATATAACAATTGTCGTCAAATGGGATACGTGGCAAAGAACTGTCCGAGAATAAGGCCAAGTACAAATGCTCCGATGAGGCCCACTGATGATAGTGGGATGGTCTGTCATAACTAAGGGGAGATTGGACATCGAATGCGCAAGTGTCCTAAGCCAAGGCAAGGAAGTTTTAGTATAACTGCGAGTAGCGCACCAACACCGCGACCACCTCAACAATAACCACAAGGAAGGGAACAACGTCAGGGCCGTTATTTTCAACTTAACCTGGGGGAGACCACCATTGTTAATACGGTTGTGTCAGGTAAAATTCTTATATGTTCAACACCTGCTCATGTGTTAATGGATTCCGGTTCTACACATTCCTTTATGTCGCACCAATTTGCTAGAAATATGAATGTACCCTTAGAACTTCTAGAATATGATTTGTCTGTTGAGGTTCTGTTGGGAAGATCATTTATAGAGCTGGGCAAGCAATCGGTTTGATGAAGTGTTAACTGCCAATTTAGTACCACTAGTAATTCAACATTTCGATATCATCTTAAGGATGGATTGGTTATCAGTAAATCATGCAGTCATTGATTGTGAGAATAAAAGGGTAGAATTTCAGGCACCGACTCATAAAATCTTTTCTTTTCAAGGGGTAGGTGTTGTGTCACCACTTTATCTTGTGTCCATCATCAAGGCTCGTCATTATTGAGGAATGGATGTAAAGGTTTCCTTTGTATCATATTGGATACTAGAAGTACGAAACTGAAGTTGGAAGATATACCAATGATTAGGGAATTTTCCGATGTATTCCCAAAAGATTTGCCGAGTGTGTTAATTGAGAGAGAGGTTTAATTTGGTATAGATGTGATACCGGGAACACAACCCATTTCACGGGCACCATATAGAATTGCTCCAGTAGAATTGAAAGAGTTGAAGACTCAATTACAGGAGTTGTTGGATAAGGGATTCATTCGGCCAAGTGTATCACCCTGGGGTGCACCGGTCCTTTTTGTGAAAAAGAAAGATTGGATGATAAGAGTGTGTATCAATTATCGTGAGATTAACAAAGTAACTATCAAGAACAAATATCATTTATTGCGGATTGATGATTTATTTGATCAACTACAAAAAGCTCAAGTGTTTTCAAAGATCGACTTGAGATCGGGGTATCATCAGTTAAAGGTAAAAGTTGAGGATGTTGAAAAGACAACCCGTAGAACTCGGTACGATCATTATGTATTTCTTGTAATGCCATTTGGGGTAACCAATGTACCGGCTGTATTTATGGACTTAATGAATAGGGTTTTTAAAATGTAACTTGATGAATTTGTTATTGTTTTTATAGATGATATCCTTATTTACTCAAAGAATCCGGAATAGCATGATAAGCACTTGAGATTGGTGTTACAACGGCTACGGGAAAAACAATTATTCAAAAAATTGAAGAAAAATGAGTTTTGGTTAACAAGTGTTACCTTCCTTGGCCATGTGATTTCTAGAGATGGTGTATCAGTTGATCCGCAAAAGATAGAAGCTGTTATGAACTGGGCGAGACCAACCAATGTATCAGAGATTCGTAGTTTTATAGGATTAGCAGGGTACTATAGAAGGTGTGTTCGAGATTTTTCAAGGATTGCAACCCCGATGACTACGTTAATGAGAAAAGATTTTCTGTTCGAATGGAATAAGAAATGTGAAGAATGTTTCCAAACGTTGAAGAGTAAGTTAACTTCTACTCCGATCCTTGCGATTCTGATAAGTATCGGAGGATTTAGTATTTACAGTGATGCTTCTCATCAAGGCTTAGGATGTGTCTTTATGCAAGGGGACAAGGTGATAGCATATGCTTCGAGGCAATTGAGAACTCATGTGAAGAATTATCCGACTCACAATTTAGAACTTGTGGCGATAATTTTTGCTTTAAAGATTTGGCGGCACTACTTATACCGATAAACTTGTGAAGTTTTTACTAATCACAAAAGCTTAAAGTACTTGTTTACTTAGAGGGATCTAAATATGCGACAACGAAGATGATTGGAGTCAATGAAGGCCTACGACCTGAAAATTCAATATCTTCCGGTTAAGGCGAATGTGGTCGCCGATGCTTTGAGTCGGAAATCATCAAAAAGTTTGACATATGTTTTAACGGCACAAGAAGGGTTAGTTAAAGAGTTTGAACGATTGGAGTTAGAAGTGATTCTTAGAGTTGAAGGTGGATTGATAGCAGCGATTATAGCACAACCTAATTTGATTGGAGAGATTAAAGTGAATCAACTCTTGGATCCAAACTTGAAGAAAGTTGTAGATGAATTACCTGAAGGTAAAAGGCCAAAATTTAGTTTGCATGATGGGGTGTTATGGTACATTAATCATTTATGTGTGCCTAATGTTGGTAACCTTAAATAAAGAATTTTGGAAGAAGCTCATAGTACTCGGTATTCCATGCATCCGGGTAGTACGAAAATGTATAGAGATTTGAGGGAAGTCTATTGGTGGAGTGGTATGAAACGTGATGTTGCTGAGTATGTAGCCAAATGTATGACATGTCAATTGGTAAAGCTTGAGCATCAACGACCCGCTGGGGAGATACAACCATTGGAAATACCGGAATGGAAATGGGAGCACATTATAATGGATTTTGTGTCTGCATTACCGAGGTCTCCTAGATCTAATGATAGCATTTGGGTGATTGTTGACAGGTTGACTAAGTCAGCCCATTTCTTACCGATTAAGACCACTAACCCGATGAAGTTAGCGGAACTCTATGTTAAAGAGATTGTAAGATTACACGGAGCACCGGTATCTATTGTCTCGAATCGTGATACACATTTTGTGTCCAGATTTTAGGAAGGGCTACAAAGAATAATGGGGACAACTTTACATTTTAGCACGGCATTTCACCCACAAAATGACGGATAGTCGAAATGAGTTATTCAAATTCTAGAGGATATGCTTAGAGTCTGTGTTATGGATTTCAAGGTTGATTGGGAAACTCATTTGCCGCTAATTGAGTTTTTATATAACAATAGTTTCTATACAAGCATTAGAATGGCGCCTTTTGAGGCATTGTATGGTCGAAAATGCAGATCACCCGTAAGTTGGACTGAGGTTGGAGAAAATCAACTGCTAGGGCCGAAAATTGTTCAAATCACTACCGATAAGGTTAAATTGATTAAGCAACGGTAACAAGTCACACAGAGTCGTTCTAAAAGTTATGCTGATACGGGTAGGAGACCGTTGGAGTTTAAAGTTGGTGATTATGTATTCTTAAAAGTTTCGCCTTCAAACAGCATTACTCAATTTAGCAAGAAGGGTAAGTTAAGTCCACGGTATGTTGGACCTTTTCCAATTCTGAATAAGGTGGGACTGGTAGCCTACAGATTGGATTTGCCACACGAGTTATCACATGTTCATAATGTGTTCCATGTATCTATGCTTAGACGTTATATGTCGGATTCGAGTCATATTCTTGAACCAGAACTGTTGGAAGTCCGAGAAGATATGACGTATGTTAAACATCCGGTGCGGATTCTGGACAGACAAGAATAAGTGTTGAGAACCAAGACAATTCCGTTGGTCATGGTTCTTTGGCGTATAATCATAGCGTTGAAGAGGCAACTTGGGAACGAGAAGATGCGATCAGGGAGAAGTACCCGCACTTGTTCGACTGATGAGGTAAGAAAAAGTTTGGGAACAAACTTCTTAAAAGGGAGGGAGAAATGTAACACCCATTCCCAAAAAAGAAGATTAATGTGATAGTAATACGTGTTAATAAAAGATAATTAATGCATGAGATGATTTAAGGTGAGGTTATGAACCCACATGTGAGAAGGTGCTCAAATGTGGATACAGATGAAGGTTCTGTAAAAGGCAGGACTGGTACAAATGTGGGGCCCAACGAGGGTCTAATTAAAATAATTTGCATTTTTATGTTATTACATGTTTATCTGAGTGCTTGTTTAAATGCTTATTGATATTATTATGTCTTATGATTAGTAAGGGGACAAATTTGAGTACCCATGTGAGGGCGTATTTGAAAATAATTCATAATTGGTAGGTTAAATAGCAACCTCATAATTTATGTGGGACCACGTTTGGGACCACGCGGGACTTAGATTAAATCCTTTTAGAAAAGATGGGTAGTTAACGTAATTAACATTGGGGGTTTCATAATAAAACTTAAAGAAAGTTGGGGGAGGTAAATGAGAATAGGATAAAGTGGTGCCAACACACATATGCATATAGCATATGTGTCTTAAGCACAAAATTCAGTTGGAATCTCTAGAAATTCAAGAGAACCAAGAGCTCTGAGTCGGCGACGGAAATTCTCAAGACGTTTCTTGCCGTTCCTTTGCCGTCCGACGCTGGATTTACGATTCGAGACCATATTTGGACTCGTGGAGGTAAGTGGATCACATGCACGTTATTTATTTTTATTTTTGGCAACGTTTTTTTTTACGGCCGTTCTTGATAGACGATGTTTTTGGTACCAAACTTATGTAGGATTGATCCTAGAGCAAGAGTTGGGTTGAATCTAGCTTAAAATTGAATTTTAGGAGCTTAATTGCGTATAAATTGAGGAGGTGAGTGTTCTAATTCTTCAATCGGATGTTTAGTTATGTACATGTGATAATTGTTACTCAATTCATGCTTATGTTCATATATGATGAGGAATTTGAGAGTAAAACATGTCAATTATGTGTATCTTGCCATGGTATATACTTGAATTGCTAATGTGGTTATATGGATCAAAGGAAAGTTGAGTAGTGGTCACCATTTATAGGTCCCATATGTAAGGGATAGTAAGCCCTCAATGAGCGGGGCGTGGTAACGACCACAATGATGAAATAGTGATGCCTTCAGGATCACAAGAGTGTGTGATACACTATATGCGTTAAAAGAGTGAGAATTTCTGGGGTGAGAAGGACCCGGGGGTGGTGGCTTGAGTTACTCGACTTTTTGGAGATCAATTTTTTATTGTTTATAATGATTGTTGCATTTGCATATTGAACATTCCAATAGCATGATTAGTTTCCTCACTAACCAAAGCTTAAACGAAAATATATTTTCTGTTGTGGTTATTAAATAACCATCGCAGGTACGGCACGAGAAGAGGAGAGAAAATGATCCGCACGACGGGTTGGGTGTGGGATTGTGAGATGTGTTTCATGTTCATATATATAGATGTTTTGGTTTGGTTGTAATCCTTACACTTCAAGTGTTGTAATTAACTTCTGTTTTGAGAATATTAGTGTCAACTTGTGTTTTGAAAGTTCTTGTAATATGTTAATTCAAGTTGAGTAGTAAGGGGGTCTTTAGGTATAAATTGCACTTGCAAGTCACATATTATGTATATTGGAAAGGAAACTTGGAGTAGTAAGTTACTTTGTTTGTCAATTGAACTTAGTTTTCTTTGGTTGAGAAACTATCCAAGCATTGTGTATAAATGTGGATTTTGATGTAGAATTATGATCCCTGAGAAAAATTTGTGTGTTTGATTGTCAATCTATGCTTAGGGGATGTTGTGTCAATATTTAGGAACATTTGGAAATGCTTTGAGAATGATTTCTAATGCTTTCACAAAGTTTGGGAAAGTTTGGAAGTGTTTTGAACTTGAAAATTGAAGTTTTAAGCAGTAGGGAACCATTCTGCAGAAGCCGGATCGATTCGGCCTTCCCGCGGATCGATCTGCCCCTTTCTGGGGGACTTTCTGCCTGAAAATGCCATTATGGATCAATCCGGCCTTAAAGGGCGGATCGATCCGCCCTTGTTTTTGGCAACCGTCAGCTTTTACGAAAACTAGCATATCTCCTTCTAAAAAACTCGGATTCGCGCGCCATTTTTTGCGTTGGAATCGGGACTCAAAGACCTATCTTTTGGTGTAAAATTTGAATATACTTATTTAATGACAATTTTTCCCTTGGGGCTATTTTGTGTTAATAAAGCTGTTTAATGAGGTCTAATTTGTGTTTTCTTAGTAACTTAAGGGTGATTTGGTATATGGGCTTTGTTACACGTGTCCTAATCTGCCCGAGACGGATTGGGTTGTGACAAATATGCTTTAAGTAAATAACTTTGTCACGCCTCAGAACCACCCATATGATCCCAAGACATGTGACACGCCACCAAGGCTCCCCACAAGTCATTAAAGTTCCAAAAACAAAGTTAAAATTAAGCTTAAATCGGAGAAGCTCAACAAATAATGAACATTTTTAAAAGTTCCTTTTTAAGGATTCAAAAGAGTCTCAAGAGACCCTCTTTAAGTAAAAAGTTTGAATTATAAACATTGGGAACACATAGAGAATGAATCTGGCAGGGGGTTTTTTGATTGGTCGAATGATTCCCTTAGACCAGTCGAATGCCCCTCTGTAAACCCAATAGCCAAACGTCCTATTTTTGCAAGTTTTAAATTCATATATAACAATACAAAATCTCAATTTAAATTAACACCAAAACTCCAAACCATTTTAGAATCAAACCAAAGTCATAAACATGAGCTTCTATAATTTAAGCAAGAGTTAAAAGCACTTTGAGAAAAACATTTCTTAAAGCCATAACCAACCAATCTCAAAGAGTAAAACTTCGAGGTTAACGTCCCAAACCAACTCAACCTCGATACATAAATATTTAACCACCAAACCTATATATTACAAACACCAAAGCTACTAAATTCTTGTTAAACAATCTAAGGATTCATCTGCAACACGAAGTTAAACTAAGAATATTACATGGGTCTTGCTAACTAAATTACAACAAACACCATTCCCGGATTTAAAACTGTTGGCCCAAATATGGAAATCTTAGAGGGGGGTGAATAAGGTTTTAGCATAAATTTAACCTTTTTAAAAACTAATACAAATTAAACTCAATCACAAACAATTATGTAAAGATAGAAGGGAAGAGAAACTTGCAAACCGAGTTTTCAAGTGGTTCGGCAATCTGCACACCGCGGCCTACGTCCACCCCTCAAGAACACCTCTTGAGGATTCCTTTAATCCGACCTACTTCATGGGTATAGATCAAACCGTTACAAGAGTCTTCAACTCTCCCAAAGAAGAACACCTCTTCTTTGCATACAAGGGTTACTAACCCTCACTCTTTACAAATAATGATTTGGGTACAAATTGAGCTCTCTCTCTCTCTCTCTCTAGAGTAGATAATACAATTAAAGCTCACACAACAACTCCTTAGTGAGTGGATAATACAAATGAAAGCTCACTACAATTTACTCTCTCAAGAATTACAATTAAAATCTAGAGCAAATTGATTTTTCACTCAAACTATGGCTCAATTGTGAATGATGATTAAACAAGTTATTTGAATGATTTTGTTAATGTTCCTACTTGTTTATGACCCTTAAAAACATCCCTATATATAGCTTTTGAAATATTATAGCCGTTGGGAATGGTTGGGGGGGAGTAAAAATAATTTTTGGAGAGTTTAAAAACTAGCCATTAGTGTGTTTCAGCGCGATCCAGTCGACTGAAAAAATGCCCCAGTCGACTGAAAAATAGCAGTGTCTACCTTTCAAAAACTGAAAACAGTCAACTTTTTTACAATCCAGTCGACTGGAACAGTACCTCTAGTCGACTGGATATGACCTCTGGTCGACTGGACCCTTCAAAAATCAGTCGACTGGTTTTCTGCTGGTTTTTGGCAAACTGACACCTCTTCACTAAAATGGCCATAACTCCCTCTACAAAATGAATTTTTGTGATCCGTTTGAAGATTCAGAAACTAGATTCAAATACCTTTCCAACCATCTAAAACTCAACATCTAGTTCCTTACCAATTAGATTAGGTTTGGGTTTAAAGTTGACCCATCTACAAAGGGTTCTTCATTTTGACTTAGCCACTTGAAAACTTTTGTGAAATGAAAATAATTGAGTGGTCTAAGTATGTTTAGGTCCTTGAGAGTATTTTAAAGTGTAAGATCAAGGATCCTAAAGTCTAATTAAAAATTACTTGAGCCCCAATGAGTGATTGATCAAAATGCTTACAAGCAAATCCTAGTCTTCAACCAAGGATGAAAAAATCTTCAAGTCTTCAAGCTTGTTCCTTGTTGAGCTCAAACACTCTTGGGCTTCACCATATGCTATCTCACGATCTCAAACAAAGTTAGAATATTTAAGTACATGAATCAAGGGATTAGCATAACGAAAATGACATGATAATTGATTGAAATAGAACCAATGAAAGTATGCAATTATCACTAGATTTGTCATCATCAAAACAAAACAAAAATAATGCCTTAAATAAATTCAAGGCTAACAAAAACCATTTACAAGTTTAGGACTAAAAAGCAAGTAACTATTAACAAGCCTACAACTACCCCCAAAACCCATGAGCTAGCCATATCAACTCTCAGTTCCCTTTTTCGATTCTTCGCCACGTTCACCTACGATGGTTATTCAAAAACCATTACAATATATAAGCTACATGCATAGTGAATAATGCTAATCATGATAATGGATAATGAACATGCTCAATTTAACATATTACAAAGAACTATATTCTCCAGCAATTACTAGTTCACTCCCACCACTACCGGCTAGCCCACGGCTCCACCCTCGAAGCCCACGTGACTAGTCATGACCCACACCCTCACACATGCAATCCCATTGGCCTCTAACAGCCGTGGTCGTCACCACATCGATTACCTCATGGTGGCATAAAACTAGCAATTTTCAATGACCCAAATAGGTAACTCAACATACTCATTTAAACATCACACCGTATAATTACACAACTATGTCTTACTAATAAAATGGGCATAATTCTACACCATAGATTTGCAACTACTATTAAGCATACAAAAAATTAAGGTAATTAGGCACACTTTGGCATCAAAATTGAACCCAGCATGAAAATCATCCAAATGTCAAAATTAACATCACTCACCTCTTGGAGTTCGCTCCTAATTACAAAATTAGAGTCCTATTATACTCCGGGTATAAATCTTATACATAAACTACAAGGATGAACTAAAACCCCAAAATGGGTCGCAGAAAAACTGTCACAGAACTCAGCAAAATTGGTACTAATGTGTTAGACCCACCTCCAGAAGTCCGAATATATATTCTGTTTTAAAAAGCGACGTCATTTAACGCTTCAATCAGCGTCGAGAACATCGTCATCGTTCCGTTGTAATTCTCGTATCTCTCTCTATATGTATCAATTATGAAGAAGATGGAGATGTTGAGTCATCTCCCTAGGTGTCTCCTTAACATAAGTTTCCATTTTTATTATGAAACCCCCACTAATTTGCTAGTTTGTGATTATACCCTTGCTTATTATTAAACTGTATTAAAACTATCCCAAACCTAAATGAGTATTTGTCTATGTCTCGCATGGGTCCCATAAGTGGTCCCATATAATTATGTGAAGTTACTAATTAGCCTACTAATTATATAGCATGTTCAATTCACGCTTGCAAAGGGACCCCTAACTGACCCCAAAAATGGTCACCACCTAATAACATAATATTGTTAACAATAAAATAATAAATCATTCAAGTCTTAATAATCATTTAGACACATAGGGTATTCCACATATAACTATCTCATCTCAACTGAGACCCACCAACACATGTCCCAACTTGAGACTGCCATAGTAGTCACAATTAAGTTCCCAACTAGACACCCAAAAAATAACTTAGTGGGTTAAACCCACCTCCAACAAGTCAAATATCCAGTATTTTTGTTATACTTTTATAATACTTTTATATTAATAAGATTCAGTATGCTTGTATTTTCATTCCCTGTAATTTCGATTTTGATCGAACTAACTTTAATCGATCGAGAGTTTCATTCTTCAATCGATCGAGCCAATTTCAACCGATCAAAGCTCTGCCGACCTAATTGATGACGTGTTTCGTTTCTCAAGCGATTGAACCCATCTCAATCGATCGAACCTTAATCGACCTGTTCTCAATCGATCGAACTCACTTCGATCGATCGAATGTGGTATTATCAGTATACGTGTTTTGCCACATGCCCTCCCTCTTTGCCTATATATATGTTATGTTTGTGTGTATGTTTGGGTTGCTAAAATCCTTTAGAGAGTTTAGAGAGGGAGAGAATATATATATACACACACCTATATATATACACACACCCGGTTATATGTCTATATATACACACAACTCATAGACACTCACACACTCTCAAGGAGAGAAGAGAAGAAGAAGACAGAGAAGTAGAGGAGGAAAAAGAGGAGAGAGAGACACCTCGAGACCACCCGTGGCCACCCCGAGCTCGCCGGCATCGTCGAACTTCGCGATAAGTGTCTATACTCACTTAGTAGTATAGATATGTATGTTTATATGTGTTTCGACAAGAAAGAACGGATCCTGAACGTGTGTGAATGGTCCAGTTCAAATTTTGGAATAATGCTGCGTTCAATCGATCGACAACTTTCGAGCTATCGAACACAGACCGATCTCGATCGATCGAACATTTTTTCAATCGATCAAACTTCAATATTCCTCAATCGATCGAACTTGACAAAATGTTAAATGTTTAGTTGTTTATACCTGTTGGACTGTTAACCTGTTATTATCATACGCTGATTGTTGGAAAACGGTATTAGAATAATACCCACGTGAAGTAATAGACTTAATGCATTGTATAGTAGAACTAATTATATAACGATGATATAATATTATTAAGCAAATTGAGAAGCCGACATGCATAGTAGTGGGTCTATCGACTGTAGAGGTTGATACTATTTATAGTTGTGCGTATGAATGCGATCGTTAAAATCGTAAGATGTCAGGTGTAGGATCCCAAGGTGTTGGGATAGGATCGGGACTGTGTGTTGGGCTTAAGAGATTATATGATATGGGACTTCATGTCAAGTTGGTTAAGTTAGGGGCGTGTTGGCCGTAACATATTGAGCGTATTGGCTGGGCATGGCCGCATGTTGGCTGTAACATATTGAGGGTATTGGCTAGGCGTGTTGGCCATAACATAATCGGGCATGTTGGCCGTAATGTATTAGGCGTGTTGGATGTAATGTATCGGGCGCTTTGGCCATACTGAATCGGGCATGTTGGCCGTAATGTATTGGGCATCATGGCCATAAGGTATTGAGTGTGTTGGATAGGCGTGTTGATCGTAGGGTATCGAGTGTGTCGGTTGTGACGTGTCGGGCGTGTTGGCCAAGGTATATCGGGGCATTTGGCTAGAGTATATGGGACTACGTGTCTGATTAATGTAGACCCAAGAGTCTATATTATGTATAGGGACTGGTTTGGGACGATGTCCGTTATGATATAATTAAGTTGGTGCATACATGCATGCGAATGATGAGATGATCCTTTTATTGTTATTGTTGTTTTATATGCTACAAATCTATAGATACTCTATTAGTATTTGCATTCACTCGGCTTTTGTAGCTGACGACATTTATGCCGCTGGATAATTTACATCCAGCTGGCCAGGGTTATGAGTATGCACAAAGTGCATACATGGACAGGGGCTATGAGGATGGAGCCTACGATGACGGAGCCTACGATGACGGGGGATATGCTAGTGCTGACTACTTTGTAAGCTAAAAACTGGAAGTTGTGCCGTAGTTAGTTTATGTTTATGTTTAAGAGACTGTTGTAATAGTTAAGTTTTTAATTGGTATATGTTGTCATAGTACTGTATTTATGTTTCTACAAATGCTTGGGATTCTGTAATAGTTTAGTAGTAAATTCTGATTTTATCTATCGAGCTTAGAACTGCCCAATGCGTGGTTTAATCCATTGCTCTGATGGTTTGACTTTTGTTATGGACAATGCGGTGACATTCAACTGTCATTGCTTACGGGGTCCAAAAAGGAATTTATTTTCTCTATTTTTGCTACTGCGGGGCGTGACAGGATTTTTTGGTATCAGAGCCTAAGTTTAGTAGTCGTGCTCACCAATTGTCCAATATTTCTTGAGTTTTGAACCTTAAGATTCCTTGAGATAGGGTTTGACTCTCTGAGTAATGTTTTGAAGTGATTTGTATATTGGATCTTTTTCGTTGCTATTAATGTGATAATAGCTATAACTATTACTTTTGATTTCTGAATTACTTTCTATAACTATTTTTGGGGTTGGCGACTAACCGAGAGATGTCTGTATAGGTACCCAACCTTACTACATCGATGGTAGGAATGCCTACTTGGAATCGTCCCGCTCAAATTGAAGATGCCCCCAAGCACCCCAAGCTGCTGATCTAACTGGAATGTTTGAAGCCTTTGTACGTAGAATGGAACGGATCAACAACCCCAACGGGAACAACGGAACTAATCATGGACCACCTCCGAGGCTAGTTGAGGACAAGATAGTGGAGCGCTTTCGTCATTTTCGTCCAGAAAAGTTTGATGGAAACACTGAGCCTGGCAAGCGGAACAGTGACTCTGAGAAATGGAAGCGATCTTTGATACCCTGGGATGTAACGAGATCGAGAAGTGTCGACTAGTGACATTCTAGTTAACCTATGCAGCAGCCGATTGGTGGGAATCGGAGAAGGAGACCGTAGGAGAAGACGTAGCTGGAAGGATGCCTTAGCTCATATTCAAAGGGCTATTTTTGGAAAATTACTTTCCTCAGACAGAGAGGAATAGGAAGGAGAGAGAATTCATCGAGCTAAGACAAGGGAATCAGACCGTAAGAGAATATACGGTGCAGTTTGAACGGCTATTTTGTTTTTCCCTGCATATGATTGATACTCCAGAGAAGAAGAATAGGCAGTATCACCAGGGCCTCTCACTGCCACTACAACAAATGACGTTGAATCATCAGGGTCAAACCTTCAAAGCTATGGTAGGTATGGCAAGGACGCTTTGGGAATCAACTACCACCCAGGGGTAACCAAAGATCGAGACCTCCGATGCGGTTCCAAGGGAACAGCGCAATTGGACTGGAGTGAGGAAGCCACAACCTGCGTTTCCCCATAATCGCTATGCTGTAACCCAAGCTCCTCCCCCGCAAGGACCACCTACTGCTACTGGAGGCAATACCGGTGAATGCTTTAATTGCGAAAAGCCAGGTCATTTGGCTAAGGACTGCCAAGCTTCCAAGAACTACAACAGGGCGAGCATTCTCTGTTACAACTGCAACAAGCATAGCATATCAGCAGGGATTACAGAGCACCCCGTAGGGCATACAATGGACCAGCTGCTTAGAGCCAAGTTGGACAGGCTCATATGAATGCAATCCTCCTTGAGAACGCGGGATTTGATGAAACTAAATAGTAGAACATGGAAGGTATGCTTACGTTATTCAACACTCGAGTTAAAGTTCTATTTGATACTGGTACTTCAAATTTGTTTATTACTATCGGGGTTGTTAAACTTTTGGATTTAGTACCCTAGGCGCTTGATGTAGCCCAGAATGTGGTATCACCTTTAGGAGTAACCGTAAGATTAGGTAAAGTGTGCAACAAATGTGCCTTAACCCTGGAGGATAGGATGTTTCCCGCAGATCTAATCATTTTGTCAATGATGGAATTTGATATCATTTTAGGATTCGATTGGCTCACAAAGTATCGTGCTAAGTTGGATTATGCCAATAAGATGATTACCTTTTTGGTACTAGAAAATCAGCCTTTTTAATTTCAGTGCAACCCCTCTGGTGATGCTTTTCTCACTAGCCGTCTAGCAGCTATTGAGAGCTCGACTTCGAAACTCACTATTGCACAGATTCTTGTAGTCCGAGACTTTAAGGATGTGTTTCAGAATATTCTTGGATTGCCACCTAAGCACGAGATTGATTTTTGCATCGAGTTAGTGCCTGGTACTTTACCACAATCGAAGGCTCCTTATCGGATGGCACCAACGGAGATGCAGAAACTGAAGAAGCAAGTATAGGAGTTAGAAGATCTTAAGTTTGTTCGACCTAGCACATCGCCTTGGGGAGCACCAGTGCTATTTGTTAAGATGAAGGACGGAACTCAGCGACTTAATATCGATTATAAGTACCCACTCCCTAGAATGGATGATCTGTTTGATCAACTGCAAGGAGCGACGACATTCTCAAAGATTGATCTATGATCCGGATATCACCAATTGTTGGTTCGACCTGAGGATATTTCAAAGATCGCTTTCAGGATGAGGTACGGGCATTATGAATTCTTGGTTATGTCTTTTGGATTAACCAATGCCCCAGCAGTATTTATGGATCTAATGAACAGAGTGTTTAGACCCTGCCTGGACCAGTTCATTATCGTGTTCATAGATGATATTCTAATATAATGAAAGACTGAGGAGGAACATGATAAACATGTAAGGATCGTACTACAGACCCTCTGAGATAAACAACTATATGCAAAGTTCAGTAAGTACGAGTTATGGCTGAAAGAGGTCAAGTTCCTAGGACATATTGTCTCGCAGGATAGAATAGCTGTAGACTCGTCAAAGACAGATGCAGTTCTAGATTGGAATATACCAACCACTGTAACAGAAGTCAAAATTTTTCTTGGTCTAGCTGGATACTTTCGAAGATTCGTAGAAGGATTCTCCAAGATCACTGCTCCTATTACTGGACTAACGAAGAAGGATTTGAAGTTTGAATGGGGTAATAAGCATGAACGCGCATTCCAGGAATTGAAGGAAAGATTGACCACAGCGCCAGTGCTTGCGATACCCAAGAGCGGTGAGCAGTTCACCATCTATAGCGAGGCATCACACCAAGGGCTTAGATGTGTTCTGATGCAAGATAGGAAGGTAATCGCATATTGATCACGATAGTTGAAGTCGCATGAGTTAAATTATCCGACGCATGACCTCGAGCTAACTGCGATTGTTTTTGCTCTCAAGATTTGGAGACATTACATCACACCAAGGGCTTAGATGTGTTCTGATGCAAGATGGGAAGGTAATCGCATATTGATCACGACATTTGAAGTCGCATGAGTTGAATTATCCGACGCATGACCTCGAGCTAACCGCGATTGTTTTTGCTCTCAAGATTTGGAGACATTACCTCTACGGCAAGAATTTTGATCTGTTTTTAGATCACAAGAGTCTGAGATACTTGTTCTCTCAAAGGGAGTTGAATATGAGGCAACGACGATGGATGAAATTGTTAAAGGACTACGATTTCACATTTCAGTATCACCCTGGGAAAGCAAAAGTGGTAGCCGATGCGTTGAGTCAAAAACCCAGGAGGATAGTAGTAGTTTCTCTTACGGTTAAAGAGTGGTAAGCATTGGAAACCTTGGTTGAATCTGGCATTTAGGCCTTCGTTCCAAGTGAAGGACGACACTTTGGATGTCTCATGGTGCAACCGACCCTCATCAGTTATATTTTGGAGGCACAGAAGAAGGATAAAGGAATTCAGGAGTGGTTCACAAGTAACGCAGTAAAAGAACCCGAGAATTGGAATATTGGTGTAGATGGAGCACTCAGATGCAGGGGCAGACTGTGTGTGCCGGATGAATGTGATCTTAGAAAGGATATACTGGACGAAGCTCACAAGTCGCGAATGACTATTCACCCAGGAGGTACAAAGATGTACAAGGATTTGAAGAGAAACTTCTGGTGGGAATGAATGACGCGAGAAGTTGCTAAGCACGTATCTCAATGTCTTACATGTAAGTAAGTGAAGGCGGAACATCAGAAGCCTCCAGGACTTCTACAATCATTACCAGTTCCTGGATGGAAGTGGGAACATATAACTATGGACTTCGTGGTAGGTTTTCCAAGATCGCAGCAAAACCACGACGCTATTTAGGTAGTTGTGGATCGACTTACCAAATCAGCGCATTTCATAGCATATAGTATGTCATACCCAGTCGAACGTTTGAGCCATATGTATATACAATAAGTCATAAGACTACGCAGTGTACCAGTTTCTATCGTATCTGACCGTGATTCAAGATTCACTACGGAGTTCTGGAAGAGTCTACAGACAGCTTTTGGAACTTCGCTAAGCTTGAGCGCTGCCTTCCACCCGCAGATGGATGGACAGACTGAACGAGTTAACCAGGTGATGGAGGACATGCTACGAGCGGTGTTATTGATTTTGAGAGCTCATGGGAGACTCACCTACCGCTGATAGAATTTGCGTACAACAACAGTTACCATTTGAGTATAGGGATGGCACCATTCGAGGCATTATATGAAAGACCGTGCCGATCACCATTGTGTTGGGCAGAGGTTGGAGACAATCAACTGCTTAGACCTAAATTAGTTTGGAAAACTAATGAGAAGATCCAGATCATGAAAGAAAGGATGCGAACGGCGTAGAGTAGACACAAGAGTTACGCTGATAAACGTCGCAGAAGCTTAGAATTCAGTGTGGGAGATCATATGCTACTTAAAGTATCTCCGGTCCAAGGAATTGTCAGATTTGGACAAAAGAGGGAAAAGCTAGCACTGCGTTTCATTGGACCGTTTGAAATCCTCGAACAAGTAGAAAAGGTTGCCTACAGACTCGCGTTGCCACCTAAGATGTCAGAAGTGCACAACGTCTTTCATATTAGTATGTTGAGGAAGTGTACTCACAATCCGAGTCATGAGATCAACTTTGAGGACATCGAGGTAAATGACAATGTATCGTTCCATGAAGGACCAGTACGAATTCTAGATCGAGGAGTTAAGAAGCTGAGGAATAAAGAGATTTCATTGGTGAAGATTCAGTGGAAAATTCACTACGAAGGAGAAGCTTCTTGGGAATTAGAGTCAGAGATGCGAGCGAAGTATCCAGAGTTATTCGACGACGCTTAGCTCGAATTTTGAGGACAAAATCGTTATTCAGAGGGGGATGATGTAATACCCTGTATTTTTGTTGTACTTTTATAATACTTTTATATGAATGAGATTCAGTATGCTTATATTTTCATTCCCTGTAATTTCGATTTCGCTCGATCGAACCAACTTCAATCGTGTAATACCCCGTATTTTTAGGTATAGATCCCTAGTACCTTTCTTAGCCTTTGGTGAGGTTGTGTGTCCAATCGATTGACCTTATCTCAATCGATTGATATGTCAATCGATTGGATGTTTTACCAATCGATTGGCATCCTGCCGACCTAACTCCAATCGATTGCCACCTGGTATCAATCGATTGGAAGTAGCTGGGCCACCTCGTTGGTTTTGTGTGGTTGTGATTGTTTTCCCCTCCCTATATATACCCCTCCCCTTATACATATATATGTTTGCTTGTGTGTGTGTTTGGGAGAGAGAGAGATATATACATACTCTTATATATACACACATACATATATATATATACACACACACATACTCTCGGGTTAGAGAGGAAGAGAGAAGGGAAGGAGAGGAAGAATAAGAAGAAGAAGAGGAGAACAGAGAGAGAACAGAGACAGACAGAGAAAGAGAGAGCAGAGAAGAAAGGAGAGGAGAGAGATCAACCACCATAGCCGCCGCCGCGGAGCTCGGGACGCCGTCAACGGACCGCCGGGAGAGGTGAGTTTATTAACTCATTCAAGAGGTTGTTTTTGTGATGTTTATGTGTGTATAATAACGTGCATGAGGAGGAAAGAGGACCCCAACGTTTTTATAAATAAAACCAGCAGTTTTGAGGAAGAAGACAGAGTTCAATCGATTGCCATTTGGATCCAATCGATTGGATGATTTCCCAATCGATTGCCATGGGTTCCAATCGATTGATATGTCAATCGATTGGTATTCTGTCCAATCAATTGATATTGTTTCCAATCGATTGACATGTTTGTTCAATCGATTGGATATGAGCAGAATGTTATTTGTATGTTGTCTTATATTTGTGATATATCAGACTTGTTAATAGTTGTACCATATGGGTTATTGCGCTGTGTAGATAAGATTTATAAATACTATGTCAGGACTAGACTTATATGCAATTATCATTGATATTACGAGATGAATTATCCTATGTTAACTGTCGATATGAGATGAATTGTTTAACTGTCATATGTTATTGTCAAACTGAATAGTAGAACGGAATACAACTGCATGTTAATAATCAATAATCAGTAGATATGATTAATACAGAGCATGTGGTATTTCCAGTACTTAGTATATGAGCATTTCACAACATGTGTCAGCATGCATGGGATAGTGATGTGAAGAGGCAAGAGAAGCTGATGAGAAATGGGACATGTGACTTATGTGGAATATGAGATATGTGTACTTTGGATCTATGGGATCAACGGCTGACGAGTCGGGTGGACGTGGGACGGTTAGAGTTCCTAGTACGCCTCTTGCTGTTGAAGACGTCCAGTAATGCGTATGCACTGTTGAAGACGTCCAGTGTACCGTTGACGATTACGTCCGGCTAGTGCCCTAATGTATTTTCACCGTGTAGTCGACCAGTGAGAATATACACAGCGTAGAAGACGTCCGTTGTGCCGCTTCCATCGTTTACAGATAGGTGGTACCGTGTAGACGACCGGTAACCCTATCAAGGGATTGTAGGACCTACTGCCTAGTCGGGTGATTCCGATTGGTATTATGGTATCTATGTATGGATACGGATTTGGATTATGGTATCAACGTACGGATACAGAGATGGATATGGATATGAATATGAATATGAGAATGGCTAGTAAGAAGATGGTTCAGTCGTGGATCCAGCGTCCCGACGTAAAGGTATATGCATGGGATGGATGCATGGGTTACATGCATGGATTTGATGAATATGTGATAAGATATTATACCATGATCCTTGTCTTTGTCATTACTATGCTTCCTATTATTCCTGTTACCTTTGATTAATGTACAGTTTAATGAGACCTTTGCTATGTCCGTGAGTGACGTCATTGTTAAGAGATTAACCTCATTTTAAGATGCTGAACAATAACGGTGAGGAGTGTTGTTTAATGTACTCACTCAGCTTTGTATCCAAAGCTGATGGCGTTTGTGCCCTGAACATTCCAATGTCTAGAGCTTCGCAGGACTTGAGGACGAGAGACTGATGTTCTGCCGGTCTTGGAGCTGAAGGCTTGGAGAAGAAGACGTGCTGCTTGTAATAGTTAGTTTATATTTGTTGTTGTTATTGTTATAGGCCTGAGACTATAGCCAGCTGTTGTAATAGATTTAGTAGACTTTTATAATTGGTACTTGGGCATCCGTTGCTTCCAAACCTTTTATAGTTTCCGCTGTAGCCTCTGATTAATGTTAATAAGATATGTTCTATGAATAGCATCCTCCCTATCGTGGTGTTTATTGGTTTGAGTAGATGACAACGCGGTTATTCACCCGTCATTCCCTATGGACCCATAAAGGAAATTTATTTTTCTCTATTTATGCTGCTCCGGGGCGTGACAAATCGATCGAGAGTTTCATTCTTCAATCGATCGAGCCAATTCAAGCGATCGAAGCTCTGCCAACCTAAATTGATGACGTGTTTCTTTTCTCAAGCGATTGAACCCATCTCAATCGATCGAACCTTAACCGACCTATACTCAATCGATCGAACTCACTTCGATCGATCGAACGTGGTATTATCATTATACGTGTTTTGCCACCTGCCCTCCCTCTTTGCCTATATATATGTTATGTTTGTGTGTGTATTTGGGTTGCTGAAATCCTTGAGAGAGTTTAGAGAGGGAGAGAATATATATATATACACACACTTATATATACACACACACACACCTGGTTATATATATACACACAACTCATAAACACTTGCACACTCTCAAGGAGAGAAGAGAAGTGAAGAGAAGAGAAGAAGAAGACAGAGGAGCAGAGGAGGAAAAAGAGGAGAGAGAGAGAGACACCCCGAGACCACCCGCGGCCACCCAGAGCTCGCCGGCATCACCGAACTTCACAGTGAGTGTCTATACTCACTTAGTAGTGTAGATATGTATGTTTATATGTGTTTTGGTAAGAAAGAACGGACCCTGAATGTTCGTGAATGGTCCAGTTCAAATTCTGGAATAATATTACGTTCAATCAATCGAACAACTTTCGAGCGATCGAACACAGACCGATCTCGATTAATCGAACATTTTTTTCGATCGAACTTCAATTTTCCTCAATCGATCGAACGTAGTTCAATCGATCGAACTTGACAGAATGTAAAATGTTTAGTTGTTTATACATGTTTGACTATTAACCTATTATTATCATACATTGATTGTTGGAAAACGGTATTGGAATAATACCCACGTGGAGTAACGGACTTAATGCATTGAATAGTGGAACTAATTGTATAACGATGATATAATATTGTTAAGCAAATTGAGAAGCCGACGTGCATAGTAGTGGGTCTGTCAATTGTAGAGGTCGATACTATTTATAGTTGTGCGTATGAATGCGGTCGCTAAAAATGTATGATGTCAGGTGTGGGATCCCAAGGTGCTGGGATAGGATCGGGATTGTGTGTCAGACTTAAGAGATAATATGATATGGGACTTCATGTCAAGTTGGTTAAGTTAGGGGCGTGTTGGCCGTAACATATTGAGCGTATTGGCTGGGCGTGTTGGCCGTAACATATTGAGCGTATTGGCTGGGCGTGTTGGCCATAACATATTGAGCGTATGGCTGGCCGTGTTGGTCGTAACATAATCGGGCATGTTGGCCGTAATGTATTGGGCGTGTTGGCTGTAACGTATCGGGCGCGTTGGCAGTAATGAATCGGGCATGTTGGTCGTAATGTATTGGGCGTCATGGCCATAAGGTATTGAGTGTGTTGGTTGGGCGTGTTGGCCGTAGGGTATCGAGCGTATCGGCTGTAACGTGTCAGGCGTGTTGGCCAAGGTATATCGAGGTGTTTGGCTAGAATATATAGGACTACGTATCTAATTAATGTGGACCCAAGAGTCTATATTATGTATTAGGACTGGTTTGGGACGATGTCCGTTGTGATATAATTGAGTTGGTGCATACATGCATGGGAACGATGACATGATCCTTTTATTGATGTTGTTGTTTATATGCTGCAAATCTATAGATACTCTGTTAGTATTTGCATTCACTCGACTTTCGTAGCTGACGGCGTTTATGCCGCTGGATATTCTATGTCCAGCAGGCCAGGATTATGAGTATGCAGGAAGTGCATACATAGACAGGGTCTCCGAGGATGGAGCCTACAATGACGGGGGCTATGCTGGTGCTGACTCCGATACAAGCTGAAGACTGGAAGCTGTGTCGTAGTTAGTTTATGTTTATGTTTAAGAGATTGTTGTAATAGTTAAGTTTTTAATCGGCATATGTTGTCGCAGTACTGTATTTATGTTTCTGCAAACGCTTGGGATTCTGTAATAGTTTAGTAGTAAACTCTGATTTTATATATCGAGCTTAGAACTGCCCAATGCGTGGTTTAATCCATTACTCTGATGGTTTGACTTTGGTTATGGACAATGTAGTGACTTTCAACTGTCATGGCCTACGGGTCCAAAAAAGAATTTTTTTTCTCTATGTTTTCTACTGCGGGGCGTGACATTAATTAATATTAAGTACTAGTGCATGCTAAAGCAATAATAAATATAACCGCGGGAGCGGGTGCTACAAACTCACTCACAATCACTGACTCACTACCTCGTACACACACACCCCGACGCTGCCTCTAATTTCTTGAAATTATTGAAGTCACCCCTCTAAGCTACATTCATGATGATCAACTGGGTGATCAAAATGACTCGCCCACCCGACTCACCCGACCTACCCGACCCCACCCGATCATTTTAGATGGTTTTTGAAGAGCTTGGGTAGAGTCACGGGTTTTAGAGTCTTAAAACCATCGGGTTCGGTTTGGATGTCCGTTCTTCTGATGCCACACCCGAATTCACCCGACCCGACCCGACTCGACTCGTAAGCTTATAAAAAAGTTGTTTTAATATATATATACATATATACATATGGAATACATCTATATATTAAACCAAAAAACATCCCTAAGCCACTTATTCTTCACCCACCTCTCACTCCCCTCACTATTGCCACTACCACCTCTCTCCTCTTGCACATCTCACTACCGCCACCACCCAGCACTCTCCTCTCACGGTCTCACCAGTGGCCATCGAAGGTAGTGGATCTTCTTCTTCATTTCTTCTTCGATCCTCTATTCTCCCTCAAGATTCTGATTAACCTTGAAAGTTTGTGATTCAGTGGTTTGAAGGAGTTGCACATGGTTGGAGGTTTGGAGCTTTAGACAGAGGTATGTACAACAAAGGTATGTGATTTCTTTCCTCTCATACTCATTTCCTTCCACATTTGATGCCCTAATCCCCTTGATTTCAATCTCAACTGCAATCTGCATCCAAAAATTGTATGCAGCTAGCCCTTTATTTTGTGATTTTTTACCCTAATATGGTTCATCCATACACTAATGTATGTTTGTCGGTTTTCACCCGAGCCCAAACCGACTCGGCCCAAAACCGACAAGTCGATTTCACCCGATGTTACGGATGAATGACAGGTGTTGGAGCTTCAACCCGATGTTGTTCGGGTGGATGAGCAGGTGGGGGGCAAAACCCGACTCACCCGACCCATGATCACCCCTAAACCCAATGGCGGGTGTAGGGAAAGGGGGACCATGGCCCCTTCCCAACTTTTTCAAATTGAAAAAAAAAAAGTATAAATAATTCATATATATTTCATAGGCCTCCCAAAAATTATGTGAATCCTACATTAATTGTCCCCCTAACATAAATTGATTTGCCTCAAAATACAAATTTTTCATGCAGTAGTTGATCTAATCCACCAAAGAAGTTAAATAAAAACCATTTTATATAATACTTTGATTTAATTGTAATTTAGAACATCCTAAATATAAGGTACAACCATATTTTCTTTTCATTTATTAGTTTATCCCTACCCAATTATTTCACTATCATTTCAAGCTTTGTGAATTTTAATTTGTAATAATTAAGTTCTTATTATCAAAAATAGTGATAGTCTTCATACAAGGGCACTACAAAATAGACCAAAAAAATTCACCTTGAAAACACAACCCCCGAACTTCCAATCATTCTTAACCCCCTTGTGCACAACCTAACCCCTTAGCGATAAATCATGAATCTACCACCATTCAAAACCGAATGAGTATATAATTAATTTAGAGGAGACATGTTCCACGTGGATTGGTTATCCATAAACTTGCAGGTGGCATAAATTATATTATTTTATTTTGCATATAGCATGGCATGTTGGTAGCTAACAAGGTGTGACACTTTTTTTTCCAATTCCCATGCTTCCACTTGGGGGCCGTTATTGACCGTGACTGTGAGCGCTGGCACAAAGTGGAAGCTGAACCTCGATAAGTTATTCAGTGAGTCCGTCACGCTACATTAGTATGATGATGTGATGTGATCTCTCTAATAAAAATGAGTCATGTGTCCACTAACATTAGGATGTTATGACATGTGGTGGATAGTTTTTTTTTCAAAAAAATTGATAACCATATGGTATGATCCCCTAGAAATATGGGATATATGTGCAATTGAGATTGAAAGGTCACACCCCGTCATCATGCTGACATGGCGTGACGGACTCACTGAATAATTTCTCACCTTAATTTCTCCTGAACCTTGCCAGCTTTGTAATTTGCTCTTCTATTACTCAATTGACCAAAACCCCCTTTGAATTGAAAGTTTCTAAATGAGGCTCAGAGGCTGTCAAAACAATCTCATATTGCTTTTGGATTTATTAGTATTGTCTGTGGATGGAATGCAAATGAGCCAAACTAGGCTGCAAGAGCGGAGGCAGCTAGAAAAGTCAAACGGCATGACTGTAATTTCAATAAAAATACATTAGGCCATGAGTTAAGAACTTGTCTTCACTAAGACACTCTCTAATAGCCAAATGTCGCCAATTGAGAGCTTAAAATTATGCATCACTATAAGACCTAAAGAATTGGTAAACCTTGATGAGACGAAAATGCCCCCGGATTAAATCTTAGTCTAAAAGTTAACTTAAGGGCCAACAAAAAGAAAATTAAAGGAAATTAATTGTAACTATAGATTGGAGACTTGGAGTACTTATTATATACTGATGACTTGAATTTGAGTACAACTATTGCCTACAATTGAAAATGACACCTATTTGACAATAATATCAATATATTGAAGTATCTAAAACAAGTGTTCCTATGATCGTATGGTGACAACCTCGAAATACTAACCCTTTTAACTGACAATTACGATCTTATAATTAATCGCCTCCCAATTAAGAAAGAGACTTCAACTAAAATATTTTTTGTTCTCCCTAAAATGACTTCACTTGTGTCTCTATGATTATTTGAGTAAATTTTTTAATATATTCAATCTATTTACACAACATAAAGTCAATATATGCAATCTGATTATCCTACTAATTAAGATGAAAATTAATTCATGAGACCATGTGAAGTTCACTACAGTTGATCATTTTGTGAGTCCTACATTGGATCGAGAGGTGTGAAGAAATCCCTGGACTGTCACAAGGGGTGTCAAAGTGGCCAGCTCGACCTGGCCAGCGACATTGATCGGGTTTGGACTTCGGTGTACATGTTATGTCTCTCTTCAAATTGGTTTTAAGAGTTCACAATTCAAGCCCTACCCTTGGCCGTATATATGATAGCACGAGCAACAAAGTGGGCATTTTAAAGTTTTCCAAGAAGCATATATACAGTAATATACGTAGTTATTTGCAAACAAGTACAGCAATAATTTAATTAAAGATACAAGAGACTAGTATCTTTGAAGAGCAATTAGAAATAAAAATGATTCCAATTAACATAAAATTCATCCGTCCTCATTTTAATTAAATGTAGTACCATTGTTATAAAGCATTTGGAATTTAAATTTAGAAACCATGGAGCATTAGTACTTGTATATATAATTGTAGTGTAATAATATTTCATGGACTAAAAATAACTTCAAATATAGCAACTAATTACAATCTTGAACACTTATTCTTGAAAATGCTAAAAAATTTGATTATTGAAAGCTTCTAGTCAGACTTCTATATGGGCCTTAAGCATAAACGGGCGTAAAAGAGACAGACTTAGGCTATATCGGAGATACTAGGGTACAACTAGGGCTGAGTTGGCACTATTTTAAACTTAAGGCCCATTTTTTCAGGCTAGATTACGAGCCGTCCATTAGCCGAGTTTTTTTTAACAGTTCGGTATTGTCAGTACCCCATATCCATTAGTGAGTATCACTTGAGATAAATTCACCATATTAGTAACAGCCCACCTACGTCTTCAAAAATGCGTATGCAGGGCGGCTATAATATATCAAATGGTGGCTAATGTGTAGTTACCCTAAGGGTATTTTCGTCATTTGGCAGCATGTAATACCTTAATACTTCATATGCTTAAGTTGCAGGCCATCTAACATCATTCCCTACAATAAAAACACCATCTCCTTCCACCAGCCAGTTGACCCACACCTCTCTCTCTCTCTCTCTCTCTCTCTCTCTCTCTCTCTCTCTCTAGGATGGAGACTGACCCCCCTTCCCCAGAAAATCCTGACAAGCCAGTGAGCAACACCTCAGAAGGTTCTAGCCAACCCAAGACATATGAGTGCACTTTTTGCAAGAGAGGCTTCTCTAATGCACAAGCACTAGGAGGTCACATGAACATCCATAGAAAAGACAAGGCCAAGCTCAGACAAGCCTCAAATGAGGTCCAACAATTTCAAGATCACGTGATTCACATCCCAAACAACACCACTAGTCCTTTGTACTACTCTCCAATCTCTACAAACAAATCACAAAATTTGGATTTCATGTCTGGTAGTCAAGAAAAAGCAACCACTAAGTGGCCTTGGATGTTCTCATCAGAAGATGAAGCCACTTCAAGAGAGGAAACCCATGTGGGAGAGCCTAAAAAGCTTCCACTTTTTTATGAAATAACATCAAATACAACCGAAAACCAAAGTCCGAGTGGTTCTGTGATACATCCTAGTGGTTTTGGATCGTCAGAACCAGAGTTGGACCTTGAGCTTAGGTTGGGGCATGAACCCCGAGACACGTCGGGTACAAAGGGTACCAAGAAGTTTCTATGAATTCAGGTTTTTGGATTAATATTATTGTTCTCATATATGAATTCTTTTTTTGCTTTGCATTTCCATCGTCAAAAAATTAAGTAGAATTTTAAATTCTTCTAGTCAATATTTTCTACTGTTCTTCATGATCCAGTACAAGAATTTTAATATCTGGTCATGCATGTTATTTGTTGTTGAAAGCCTTATCGAATTTATTTATTTATTGAAGAGAATCAGTCTGTCTTAGAATCATTAAATCTGAATACCTAGCCATGATGACATACTAGCAAATTCATGGGTGGATTCTAAACAAACACCTTGTGACTTATTTGCATTGTTTCATAAGTTTTATAAACAAATTAAATGCAGGTGATTAGGGAACAAATATAAGGCCTGCCTATGGTGAGTAAAGTCCGGTTTTATTTGGGATAACAAATTAAGAGATGTTAAGTAAGCCTTATACAAGGCTGAGAAATCATTTCATGACTGTCACACGGTTTGAATAGGCCACTCTGATCTCTTCATTACTATAGTTTGACGGTCAAACGAGATCATTAATTTCTCTACATGCACAGCCTCCTTACATATGCTGTATATAGTTTTTTGCTGGGAGTTGTTTGGGGGCTGTTTGTTGTGGGATATTTTTTTTTTTTTTTGGTAATCAGGGGTGTCCGGGCCAGCTTGCGCGCACCTCGACTAATCCCCCGAAGCCTGGAGGCGCCGGGTGAATACTCCAGTGGCCACGCTCCCCATGACTCGAACACTAAACATCTTGGGTAGTACACCCAAGAAGCTTACCACTCGGCCACAAGGAACTTAGTTTTGTTGTGGAATATTGGTTGTAATGTTCATCCCTATTTGGGCTCTCCATTAATAATGCATCTAATTTCTCCATTCAAATAAAAATAAAAAATAAAAATAAAAAACATGGGTTGTATAAATTAGATTAATATGCGATGAACGCAATGACAGTTCACACAAACCCTAACTGCATATGGCAAAACAAAATACTCCGTATAGGTTTTCTTTGACAAGATCGAGCGGTGCTAATTGAAGCAAGCTCATTTCACAAAAAATGTTCTTCATGCAATTAATCAACCTACTATCTCATCTTTCATGCAACCTCTAAGCTTGATTGTTGCAACATTAAGGCCTGCTTTTTAGCAGACCAAGACAGTAAATTGGTCCCAAGGTAAACACAATGACCAGATGTGGACTTCCTATCAGTTTGATCACCAGCCCAGTCTGAGTCTGCATAAGCAACTAAGTCTAGAGGGCTAGATTGAAAAACTAATCCCTGGTTGATGGTGCCCTTAATATACTTCAGAATTCTTTTGACAGCAACAAAGTGATGATTCAGGGGAGCTTGCATGAACTGACATACCCAGTTGACTGCATAAGAGAGGTCTGGCCTTGTGACAGTAAGATACTGCAGTGAACCTACTATGCTTCTGTACAATGAGGGATCAGAGTAAGGAGTTGTGTCCAGATTTGTGGGTTGTTTGGAGGCAGTAGGAGATGAACCAGGTTTACAATCCTGCATAGCAGCTTTAATGAGGAGTTCTGTAGCATATTTGGACTGAGAAAGAAGTAATCCTTGAGGGGTAAATTTGGCTTCAATGCCTAAGAAGTAATGAAGGGTGCCAAGTTCTTTCATTGCAAAGGGAACTTTCATTGCTGCTATGAGAGTAGTGACATCAGTAGTGTGACTTCCAGTTATAAGTATATCATCCACATAGACTAGAACAATGAGAATATGCCCAGAGTTATGAGACACAAACAAGGAATTATCAGCAGCACTATTTGCAAATCCATACTGAATTAGAAAGTTAGAAAGAGTAGCAAACCAAGCTCTTGGTGCCTGTTTGAGACCATATAGAGCCTTGTTGAGTTTGCAAACATGATGAGGTAAATTGGAATCTGTGAAACCTGGAGGTTGTACCATATACACCTCTTCTTCAAGAACTCCATGAAGAAAAGCATTAGACACATCAAGCTGCTGAATATTCCAATCAAAATGAAGAGCTAGGGAGAGAACAACTCTGATTGTGGGTTGCTTTACAACTGGACTGAAGGTTTCAAAGTAGTCAAGGCCCTCAACTTGATGAAAGCCTTTAGCTACTAACCTAGCTTTGTATCTAGCCACTGTTCCATCAGCATGATGTTTTATTTTGAACACCCATTTGCAGCCAATCACAGACTTTTTAGGAGGTAAGGGAACAAGATCCCAAGTATGTTGAGAGAGGAGTGCATTGTATTCATCTGACATAGCAAGTCTCCAAACAGGAGAAGTATGGGCTTGAGAGAAAACTGAAGGTTCTTGAAGAAGATAAGGATCAGAAGACTGTATTGTTGAAAGATGAGCTGAATATTGAAAAGGGTGCTTAGGCTTGTAAATTCCTGCTTTGGACCTTGTGACCATTGGATGAGAGACAGTGGATGAAGGGATAAGTGAGGAAGGGGAAGGATCTATGTGAATAGAAGATGAGGGTATGACAAAATGCTCATCAGTAGGAGTGACTGAAGATTCTGAAGAGGAAATGATAGGTGAATCAGTAGAGGAGGAAGGCATAGAATGTGAGGAGGGAGGTAAAGAAGATTCTGAAAGAAAGTCATAGAATGAAAAGGAGGAAGGGAGAGGAAGGGAATTGGAAGAAGAAGAAAGAGGAGAAAGATACTGAGTGAAGGAGGGAGAAAAGGGAAACTGATCCTCAACAAACCGAACATGTCTAGAGATAAAAACATTGCCAGTTTGAGAATCTAAGCATTTGTAGCCCTTAGTATCAGTAGCATATCCCAGGAAAACACAGTGTTTGGACTTAGGATCCAATTTGGAAGTTCTATATGGTTGAAGCCAAGGATAACAGCAACATCCAAACACTTTCATAACAGAATAATCTGGTGGAATATGGAATAACAATTCAAAAGGAGTTTTGAAATTTAGTGTAGCAGATGGTAGACGATTGATCAAGTATGTAGCAGTGAGAATTGTATCAGGCCAATATTTCTGAGGAAGAGATGAATGGTTCATAAGAGCAAGTGTCATTTCAACTAGATGCCTATGCTTTCGTTCACTCACACCATTTTGTTCAGGTGTGTGTGGACAGGTTCTTTGATGATTAATGCCATGTTGGGAGAGAAAATTAGTGAATAGAGTACTAAGAAACTCACCCCCATTATCAGTTCTAAACATTTTGATGGGAATTTTGAATTGAGTATCCACCATTTGTTTAAACTGAACAAATTTTGAAAATACTTCTGATTTATGAACAAGAGGGTATAACCAAGTAAATTTTGTAAAGTCATCAATAAAAATCACATAAAATCGAAACCCAGATATTGAGGAGGTGGTAGTGGGACCCCAGACATCACTGTGAATCAGTTCAAATGGTTGCTTTGAAGAAGAAACAGAGGCTTTAAAAGGTAACTTATGACTCTTAGAAATATGACAATAGTGACAATCAGGAATGGGAATGAGAGATGGTATTGATTTGGGATTATTTTTGCTGACTGCAGAGAGAATATGCGAAGAAGGATGGCCCAAACGATAATGCCAGAAATGAGAAGAGGTAGAAATAGAGACAAAAGCATTGGAAGATGAAGATTTGGTGAAAGAAGGTATAGAATAGAGACCTTGTTGACAGGGCCCTTCAAAGAGAATTTGGTTTGTGACCTTATCTTGAATGAAGAAAGTGTCAGAATCAAAAATAACTCTACAGTTATTATCTCTTGCAAGTTGATGAACTGAGAGTAAATTGTGTTTAATCTGAGGGACATGAAGAACATTCGAAAGAACAAATGACCTTGAAGGTGTAGGAAGAATTCCATCTCCTGTATGAAGAATTGGGACTTTGTCACCATTGCCAACAATCACAGAATCTGATCCATGATAGAACTTGAAAGATTGGATTTGATTGATATTATTAGTTAAGTGACTTGTAGCACCAGTATCAAACAACCATTTTGAATCTAAGGATGAAGTGGAAGCACTTAAAGCAGAAGTGTGAGTAACAAATGCATGAGGAATTGTGGGATCCGAAGAAGATGATGAAAGATTATTCTGGACAAAGGATGAATCTGAAGTTGAAGATGCATCACTGTACCAGGTTGGTGGAGGAGAGGAGTTAGGGCATGAAACAGAAGGAAAATTGAAACTGGGTGGAAGTGGAGTATTAGAATTCAGTGATGACTGTGAAGAGACAGAGTAAGCATGAGGAATTGGATTCATTGGTGGTGTAGAGAGAGATTGATACTGAAAAGGATGATTTTGGGGCTGAAAGACAGGCTGATTAGCAGCAGATTGAGCAAAATATGCATGAGAAGATTGGTGTTGTGGGTGAGAGTGAAAATTGGAATTAGATGAATATTCATGTGATTGATTCTGAGTGGGAATTTGAACCTGAAATGTTGGATTAAACCGATGATAGCACTCCGAAGCACTGTGATTGTTCTTTCCACATATCTGACATTGAACTCTTGTAAGGTTGTTTCTTCCAAAACCTCGTCCTCTGGAATTCTTGTTTCGTCCTCCTCCTCTGTGATAGGCATTGGAATGGAAATTCTGATTATGATTCTGAAATGAGTTGAAATTTTGATTATGATTCTGAAGTTGCTGTATATGAGGATTGAAGCCTTGTGCATGCTGATGTTGAGCTCCCAAGAATTGGGGCTTTTCAGTCAAATTTTGATTCGACATTGCAGCTAAAGCTGTTGTGATTTCTGTACCATTTGTCATTTTTGTTTCTCTAACAATATGTATTTCTTCTGATCGTAGTAGAGTTTGAAGATCAGAGAAAGAAATTAGTTGCGAAGTGGCTCTTAGAGTAGTCTTCAGAGATGAATATTCTTGGGATAGACCATTAACAGTATAAAGAACCAGATCTTCTTCACTCACTGTAACTCCTGAAGCAGCAAGTTTATCAACACTATCTTTTAGACCATCAAGGTACTCATCCATGGAGCTTTGCCCTTTTGTTGCATTTAGAAGTTTCAACTTCAATTCATGAACATGTGATCTTGATGAAGAAACATATCTTTTGGCCAGATGTTGCCAAATTTCTGATGCATGATCAAATCCAACGATTTGTGGTAAGATTGAAGGGGATATGATCGCATTTAGACAACTCACAAGTTGTCTATCAATGTTTGTCCAAGTATTGAACTCTGGATTTATGACAGAGTTGCCATTTTCATCAATAATTTCTTTTTCTGGTGGAGATGAAGATCCATCCACATATGCAAGCAGATGATTTGCACGAAGGGCATTGCGAACTTGTAGTTGCCAAACCATGTAATTGGTTTGATCTAAACGAATTGTAACAAGAGAATTCAAGTTGGATACAAAGAAAATGACATTAGAAGGAATATCTAAACGATTTGAACTCAACGCCATTGAATTGACAGTTTGTGTTCTTCAGAGAATGAACAGAAAAGAAGAGAGAGATAGAGAGAGAGAGATAGAGAGAGAGAGGTCCTTATTGATCGGACTGCTCTGATACCATGAAGAAATCTCAGAAATGAAAGTATTTTTTTCTCATTAAACTTGAAATCAATACAAACCTTCTCTATATAGACTTGTATGAGAAGATGAGAGAGTTACAAAAACAGTTACACTAACAGACTTAACCTCACTCAACAGACTAACAGAAAAGATTCCTTTAACTACCAATAGAGACATTATCTAATGTAATACAATGTATAGTAAGATCAGTGGACTCTCATCATTGGACACTCATTATAATCATGATGATCTAACATTCCCCCTCAAGTTGATGACCTTGACAACTTAGTATCAGTCTTGAATAGAGCTTGTGAGGGCATCAGCTTGTCTTTGAGATACTGAAACCTGGAGACTGAGAGTACTTTGGTGAAGATATCAGCAATCTGGTCTGTAGAAGATATATGAGCAACCCTGAGTTGTTTGGAGACAACCTTTTCACGAATGAAGTGAAAATCAACTTCAACATGTTTAGTTCTGGCATGGAAAACTGGATTAGCTGCTAAAGACAGTGCTCCTATATTGTCACACCAGATGGTGGGTGTAGAAACCAGAGGAACATGAAGATCTGTTAGCAATTGATGAAGCCAAATAACCTCAGCAGCAGAATTTGCTAATGCTTTATACTCAGCTTCTGTACTAGAGCGAGCTACAGTGGCCTGCTTTTTAGCAGACCAAGACAGTAAATTGGTCCCAAGGTAAACACAATGACCAGATGTGGACTTCCTATCAGTTTGATCACCAGCCCAGTCTGAGTCTGCATAAGCAACTAAGTCTAGAGGGCTAGATTGAAAAACTAATCCCTGGTTGATGGTGCCCTTAATATACTTCAGAATTCTTTTGACAGCAACAAAGTGATGATTCAGGGGAGCTTGCATGAACTGACATACCCAGTTGACTGCATAAGAGAGGTCTGGCCTTGTGACAGTAAGATACTGCAGTGAACCTACTATGCTTCTGTACAATGAGGGATCAGAGTAAGGAGTTGTGTCCAGATTTGTGGGTTGTTTGGAGGCAGTAGGAGATGAACCAGGTTTACAATCCTGCATAGCAGCTTTAATGAGGAGTTCTGTAGCATATTTGGACTGAGAAAGAAGTAATCCTTGAGGGGTAAATTTGGCTTCAATGCCTAAGAAGTAATGAAGGGTGCCAAGTTCTTTCATTGCAAAGGGAACTTTCATTGCTGCTATGAGAGTAGTGACATCAGTAGTGTGACTTCCAGTTATAAGTATATCATCCACATAGACTAGAACAATGAGAATATGCCCAGAGTTATGAGACACAAACAAGGAATTATCAGCAGCACTATTTGCAAATCCATACTGAATTAGAAAGTTAGAAAGAGTAGCAAACCAAGCTCTTGGTGCCTGTTTGAGACCATATAGAGCCTTGTTGAGTTTGCAAACATGATGAGGTAAATTGGAATCTGTGAAACCTGGAGGTTGTACCATATACACCTCTTCTTCAAGAACTCCATGAAGAAAAGCATTAGACACATCAAGCTGCTGAATATTCCAATCAAAATGAAGAGCTAGGGAGAGAACAACTCTGATTGTGGGTTGCTTTACAACTGGACTGAAGGTTTCAAAGTAGTCAAGGCCCTCAACTTGATGAAAGCCTTTAGCTACTAACCTAGCTTTGTATCTAGCCACTGTTCCATCAGCATGATGTTTTATTTTGAACACCCATTTGCAGCCAATCACAGACTTTTTAGGAGGTAAGGGAACAAGATCCCAAGTATGTTGAGAGAGGAGTGCATTGTATTCATCTGACATAGCAAGTCTCCAAACAGGAGAAGTATGGGCTTGAGAGAAAACTGAAGGTTCTTGAAGAAGATAAGGATCAGAAGACTGTATTGTTGAAAGATGAGCTGAATATTGAAAAGGGTGCTTAGGCTTGTAAATTCCTGCTTTGGACCTTGTGACCATTGGATGAGAGACAGTGGATGAAGGGATAAGTGAGGAAGGGGAAGGATCTATGTGAATAGAAGATGAGGGTATGACAAAATGCTCATCAGTAGGAGTGACTGAAGATTCTGAAGAGGAAATGATAGGTGAATCAGTAGAGGAGGAAGGCATAGAATGTGAGGAGGGAGGTAAAGAAGATTCTGAAAGAAAGTCATAGAATGAAAAGGAGGAAGGGAGAGGAAGGGAATTGGAAGAAGAAGAAAGAGGAGAAAGATACTGAGTGAAGGAGGGAGAAAAGGGAAACTGATCCTCAACAAACCGAACATGTCTAGAGATAAAAACATTGCCAGTTTGAGAATCTAAGCATTTGTAGCCCTTAGTATCAGTAGCATATCCCAGGAAAACACAGTGTTTGGACTTAGGATCCAATTTGGAAGTTCTATATGGTTGAAGCCAAGGATAACAGCAACATCCAAACACTTTCATAACAGAATAATCTGGTGGAATATGGAATAACAATTCAAAAGGAGTTTTGAAATTTAGTGTAGCAGATGGTAGACGATTGATCAAGTATGTAGCAGTGAGAATTGTATCAGGCCAATATTTCTGAGGAAGAGATGAATGGTTCATAAGAGCAAGTGTCATTTCAACTAGATGCCTATGCTTTCGTTCACTCACACCATTTTGTTCAGGTGTGTGTGGACAGGTTCTTTGATGATTAATGCCATGTTGGGAGAGAAAATTAGTGAATAGAGTACTAAGAAACTCACCCCCATTATCAGTTCTAAACATTTTGATGGGAATTTTGAATTGAGTATCCACCATTTGTTTAAACTGAACAAATTTTGAAAATACTTCTGATTTATGAACAAGAGGGTATAACCAAGTAAATTTTGTAAAGTCATCAATAAAAATCACATAAAATCGAAACCCAGATATTGAGGAGGTGGTAGTGGGACCCCAGACATCACTGTGAATCAGTTCAAATGGTTGCTTTGAAGAAGAAACAGAGGCTTTAAAAGGTAACTTATGACTCTTAGAAATATGACAATAGTGACAATCAGGAATGGGAATGAGAGATGGTATTGATTTGGGATTATTTTTGCTGACTGCAGAGAGAATATGCGAAGAAGGATGGCCCAAACGATAATGCCAGAAATGAGAAGAGGTAGAAATAGAGACAAAAGCATTGGAAGATGAAGATTTGGTGAAAGAAGGTATAGAATAGAGACCTTGTTGACAGGGCCCTTCAAAGAGAATTTGGTTTGTGACCTTATCTTGAATGAAGAAAGTGTCAGAATCAAAAATAACTCTACAGTTATTATCTCTTGCAAGTTGATGAACTGAGAGTAAATTGTGTTTAATCTGAGGGACATGAAGAACATTCGAAAGAACAAATGACCTTGAAGGTGTAGGAAGAATTCCATCTCCTGTATGAAGAATTGGGACTTTGTCACCATTGCCAACAATCACAGAATCTGATCCATGATAGAACTTGAAAGATTGGATTTGATTGATATTATTAGTTAAGTGACTTGTAGCACCAGTATCAAACAACCATTTTGAATCTAAGGATGAAGTGGAAGCACTTAAAGCAGAAGTGTGAGTAACAAATGCATGAGGAATTGTGGGATCCGAAGAAGATGATGAAAGATTATTCTGGACAAAGGATGAATCTGAAGTTGAAGATGCATCTCTGAAGACTACTCTAAGAGCCACTTCGCAACTAATTTCTTTCTCTGATCTTCAAACTCTACTACGATCAGAAGAAATACATATTGTTAGAGAAACAAAAATGACAAATGGTACAGAAATCACAACAGCTTTAGCTGCAATGTCGAATCAAAATTTGACTGAAAAGCCCCAATTCTTGGGAGCTCAACATCAGCATGCACAAGGCTTCAATCCTCATATACAGCAACTTCAGAATCATAATCAAAATTTCAACTCATTTCAGAATCATAATCAGAATTTCCATTCCAATGCCTATCACAGAGGAGGAGGACGAAACAAGAATTCCAGAGGACGAGGTTTTGGAAGAAACAACCTTACAAGAGTTCAATGTCAGATATGTGGAAAGAACAATCACAGTGCTTCGGAGTGCTATCATCGGTTTAATCCAACATTTCAGGTTCAAATTCCCACTCAGAATCAATCACATGAATATTCATCTAATTCCAATTTTCACTCTCACCCACAACACCAATCTTCTCATGCATATTTTGCTCAATCTGCTGCTAATCAGCCTGTCTTTCAGCCCCAAAATCATCCTTTTCAGTATCAATCTCTCTCTACACCACCAATGAATCCAATTCCTCATGCTTACTCTGTCTCTTCACAGTCATCACTGAATTCTAATACTCCACTTCCACCCAGTTTCAATTTTCCTTCTGTTTCATGCCCTAACTCCTCTCCTCCACCAACCTGGTACAGTGATGCATCTTCAACTTCAGATTCATCCTTTGTCCAGAATAATCTTTCATCATCTTCTTCGGATCCCACAATTCCTCATGCATTTGTTACTCACACTTCTGCTTTAAGTGCTTCCACTTCATCCTTAGATTCAAAATGGTTGTTTGATACTGGTGCTACAAGTCACTTAACTAATAATATCAATCAAATCCAATCTTTCAAGTTCTATCATGGATCAGATTCTGTGATTGTTGGCAATGGTGACAAAGTCCCAATTCTTCATACAGGAGATGGAATTCTTCCTACACCTTCAAGGTCATTTGTTCTTTCGAATGTTCTTCATGTCCCTCAGATTAAACACAATTTACTCTCAGTTCATCAACTTGCAAGAGATAATAACTGTAGAGTTATTTTTTATTCTGACACTTTCTTCATTCAAGATAAGGTCACAAACCAAATTCTCTTTGAAGGGCCCTGTCAACAAGGTCTCTATTCTATACCTTCTTTCACCAAATCTTCATCTTCCAATGCTTTTGTCTCTATTTCTACCTCTTCTCATTTCTGGCATTATCGTTTGGGCCATCCTTCTTCGCATATTCTCTCTGCAGTCAGCAAAAATAATCCCAAATCAATACCATCTCTCATTCCCATTCCTGATTGTCACTATTGTCATATTTCTAAGAGTCATAAGTTACCTTTTAAAGCCTCTGTTTCTTCTTCAAAGCAACCATTTGAACTGATTCACAGTGATGTCTGGGGTCCCACTACCACCTCCTCAATATCTGGGTTTCGATTTTATGTGATTTTTATTGATGACTTTACAAAATTTACTTGGTTATACCCTCTTGTTCATAAATCAGAAGTATTTTCAAAATTTGTTCAGTTTAAACAAATGGTGGATACTCAATTCAAAATTCCCATCAAAATGTTTAGAACTGATAATGGGGGTGAGTTTCTTAGTACTCTATTCACTAATTTTCTCTCCCAACATGGCATTAATCATCAAAGAACCTGTCCACACACACCTGAACAAAATGGTGTGAGTGAACGAAAGCATAGGCATCTAGTTGAAATGACACTTGCTCTTATGAACCATTCATCTCTTCCTCAGAAATATTGGCCTGATACAATTCTCACTGCTACATACTTGATCAATCGTCTACCATCTGCTACACTAAATTTCAAAACTCCTTTTGAATTGTTATTCCATATTCCACCAGATTATTCTGTTATGAAAGTGTTTGGATGTTGCTGTTATCCTTGGCTTCAACCATATAGAACTTCCAAATTGGATCCTAAGTCCAAACACTGTGTTTTCCTGGGATATGCTACTGATACTAAGGGCTACAAATGCTTAGATTCTCAAACTGGCAATGTTTTTATCTCTAGACATGTTCGGTTTGTTGAGGATCAGTTTCCCTTTTCTCCCTCCTTCACTCAGTATCTTTCTCCTCTTTCTTCTTCTTCCAATTCCCTTCCTCTCCCTTCCTCCTTTTCATTCTATGACTTTCTTTCAGAATCTTCTTTACCTCCCTCCTCACATTCTATGCCTTCCTCCTCTACTGATTCACCTATCATTTCCTCTTCAGAATCTTCAGTCACTCCTACTGATGAGCATTTTGTCATACCCTCATCTTCTATTCACATAGATCCTTCCCCTTCCTCACTTATCCCTTCATCCACTGTCTCTCATCCAATGGTCACAAGGTCCAAAGCAGGAATTTACAAGCCTAAGCACCCTTTTCAATATTCAGCTCATCTTTCAACAATACAGTCTTCTGATCCTTATCTTCTTCAAGAACCTTCAGTTTTCTCTCAAGCCCATACTTCTCCTGTTTGGAGACTTGCTATGTCAGATGAATACAATGCACTCCTCTCTCAACATACTTGGGATCTTGTTCCCTTACCTCCTAAAAAGTCTGTGATTGGCTGCAAATGGGTGTTCAAAATAAAACATCATGCTGATGGAACAGTGGCTAGATACAAAGCTAGGTTAGTAGCTAAAGGCTTTCATCAAGTTGAGGGCCTTGACTACTTTGAAACCTTCAGTCCAGTTGTAAAGCAACCCACAATCAGAGTTGTTCTCTCCCTAGCTCTTCATTTTGATTGGAATATTCAGCAGCTTGATGTGTCTAATGCTTTTCTTCATGGAGTTCTTGAAGAAGAGGTGTATATGGTACAACCTCCAGGTTTCACAGATTCCAATTTACCTCATCATGTTTGCAAACTCAACAAGGCTCTATATGGTCTCAAACAGGCACCAAGAGCTTGGTTTGCTACTCTTTCTAAGTTTCTAATTCAGTATGGATTTGCAAATAGTGCTGCTGATAATTCCTTGTTTGTGTCTCATAACTCTGGGCATATTCTCATTGTTCTAGTCTATGTGGATGATATACTTATAACTGGAAGTCACACTACTGATGTCACTACTCTCATAGCAGCAATGAAAGTTCCCTTTGCAATGAAAGAACTTGGCACCTTTCATTACTTCTTAGGCATTGAAGCCAAATTTACCCCTCAAGGATTACTTCTTTCTCAGTCCAAATATGCTACAGAACTCCTCATTAAAGCTGCTATGCAGGATTGTAAACCTGGTTCATCTCCTACTGCCTCCAAACAACCCACAAATCTGGACACAACTCCTTACTCTGATCCCTCATTGTACAGAAGCATAGTAGGTTCACTGCAGTATCTTACTGTCACAAGGCCAGACCTCTCTTATGCAGTCAACTGGGTATGTCAGTTCATGCAAGCTCCCCTGAATCATCACTTTGTTGCTGTCAAAAGAATTCTGAAGTATATTAAGGGCACCATCAACCAGGGATTAGTTTTTCAATCTAGCCCTCTAGACTTAGTTGCTTATGCAGACTCAGACTGGGCTGGTGATCAAACTGATAGGAAGTCCACATCTGGTCATTGTGTTTACCTTGGGACCAATTTACTGTCTTGGTCTGCTAAAAAGCAGGCCACTGTAGCTCGCTCTAGTACAGAAGCTGAGTATAAAGCATTAGCAAATTCTGCTGCTGAGGTTATTTGGCTTCATCAATTGCTAACAGATCTTCATGTTCCTCTGGTTTCTACACCCACCATCTGGTGTGACAATATAGGAGCACTGTCTTTAGCAGCTAATCCAGTTTTCCATGCCAGAACTAAACATGTTGAAGTTGATTTTCACTTCATTCGTGAAAAGGTTGTCTCCAAACAACTCAGGGTTGCTCATATATCTTCTACAGACCAGATTGCTGATATCTTCACCAAAGTACTCTCAGTCTCCAGGTTTCAGTATCTCAAAGACAAGCTGATGCCCTCACAAGCTCTATTCAAGACTGATACTAAGTTGTCAAGGTCATCAACTTGAGGGGGAATGTTAGATCATCATGATTATAATGAGTGTCCAATGATGAGAGTCCACTGATCTTACTATACATTGTATTACATTAGATAATGTCTCTATTGGTAGTTAAAGGAATCTTTTCTGTTAGTCTGCTGAGTGAGGTTAAGTCTGTTAGTGTAACTGTTTTTGTAACTCTCTCATCTTCTCATACAAGTCTATATAGAGAAGGTTTGTATTGATTTCAAGTTTAATGAGAAAATACTTTCATTTCTGAGATTTCTTCATCAGCCACACCTACAATGTCATAGCACTCTCTTCTATTTCCTGCCTGAGAAAAATAAGCAAAGTACACATTTAACAATGACGTACACTAAGGATTTTTTTTTTTTTTTTTTTTTTTTTGGACAGATGTTTATGGATTGATCAGTGATAAAAAGGAAAAGAACATACTGAAGAAAACACTTTTATGTTTGAATTTACTGAGTCGCTTTCTTTCCTCTTTTCTTGGGTTTCTATTATATTCTGATTATTTTTATTTCAAATATTACTTAAACATGGAAGAAATATTAGGATGTATTAGTTTTTCTTATCCTTTTTATTTCCTTTTTCTAAATCTGCAAACCAAATAGGATTTACAAATTAAGAAGCAAAAAATTGAATATAAAATAATGATTTCAATCTATGTACTCACCCCATTACTTCTCATCGTTGGCGATAGAACCAATATTTTGGAGATATGATCAGCAGAATGATTACCACTCAACAAACACATTTGTAATCCGCGTGGCGATCTTCGATCATAGCTTGCTAAAATGAGTTCTCTTTTATTTTTCTCAATGGAATCGAAGGAAAAAATATGAGCTTCACATGGATTTTTAGATGGAAACCTTGTGTTGAAAATATAGGGTGGTCTAGCAAATTTGCTCCATGGCACAAATGTCTCAAGTGGTCTATTTAGGACACTTGAGGGATAAATTTGCTCATATATATGGATTGAATAGCCCCATGATATGGAGAAAGTCCAATTCTTTTGCTTGTTATAGCAAATGGTTTGTTGGAGTAGCCTAGATTGGTCTGCTTTGGCAGCTTTCATCAGGTGGTTCACTTATTCAGAGCGGTTCATGGAGGGGAAGATGGGGTCTACAACATCAAGGTGGTGTAGAGAGATAAAAGGAGATTGTGGATGAGCTGAGAGAAGACCTGATATGTCCCCATAAAGATCAATCTACAAAATCAAACATATGGGTCAGAGAAAAATCTCCAAAATTGAAATTTTGTACTCCTTTCATCCCATTTTATCCTATTTTATGTGTCTATCTTTCTATTTTTGACTGTTCCAAAACTATTGTCCATTTTTAAGATAATTTTCAAAACTATCTCTATCAGTTAACACACCAAACTACTATTTTAAGCAAAACAAGGGCTATTTGGGAAAAATCTCTTATATTTAAGCCATGTGTGTTGTAATCATTATGTTCCCATAAAAAGTTGAACTCCCCAAAAAGAGACATATAAAATGAGACACATGAAGTATTAATTATTGTTAAATTACATTGCTATGCTGAATAAAGTTTTATATTATAAATAGAAATTAACTAATTTGGCTATGAAAGAAAGAATCGAGAAATTACAAACTTGTGGTCCGAGGTCAGAAGTGCCAAGATCCATAAAGGGAGGTAAGGTTCAAAAAGTAGTAACAGTAGTATAAGCGTGGCATGAAGACTTTTTTAGTAACTAGGCTCATAGTATTTATGCAAATTTTAGTTGGTCTAATTTTACATGCTGAGAATTGAAAAACAAAACACAAAATAGATGGAATTCCTATGTGTAAAGTTATTAAGAGCAATTGCTATGGTGTTTATTTGTAGGGTAAATTAGGGAACTTATCATACGGAGGCTTTCCAATGGTACTATAGACTAAATGAGAACCTAGCATAGCGTACAGTAAGCAAACTTAAGTTTACTATTTTGATAATTTTTCTTACCATACAGTCAAACGGCAAGGGAATGTCGTTTATAAGACCAAACGGCGAAGTGATTGACGTCCCACCCAAAACAGCAGAGTGATACTTGCCTTCTCACTCTCAAAGACAGGATGAGTGACTGTCGTCCCACACCACACGACAGTTTGGGTGGAACTGGCAACTCTTTGTCGTTTCTTTGTCAGCAGGTAGAGCCGGCAAACCCTCAGCCGTTTGGGTGGTAGCCAACACTTCCACTGCTATTTACTTAACTACACCACTGTGAGCCTTCCTATATTTGGACATAAGCTTAGTTTAAATTTACCCTATATTCTTTAACACCACTGCAGATGCTCTTTCAGGAAACAAATGAATACATTTTTACTCATCTCAAACAGCTTAATTAAAAGATGAATACATTTTTGCTTACCCTAAAATTGCTCATCATTTGCTCACCCTTCTCTCCCATTGGTTAATGCGATGGGGCCTAATAATAAGAGAGGAGGGTGAGCAATTTTGAGGATAAGCAAAACTGCACTCTTAAAAAATATAAGCATTTTTACCAATTTCAATACATATTGGTGAGTAAATAAGTTACTTGTTGCCAAATGAATTGAGAATGTATATATATATATATATATATATGAACACTCTAAATAGATAACTATAATTACCTGATGGAATCCTTTTTCTTGAGTTAGAGCCTAAATCAGCAATACATGACTGTAAGATATGGTCAGTACTACCATACAAATATGGATACCTCTTTATACACAAATCCAAATTCTTTGCCACTGCCTCAGCAAGAGGGTAACTTAAAGCATACCCACCTCCACCAAATGCCATTCCAAATGAGTGAAAAAAATTAGAAGCAACACACTCAGAACTAGCCCCAATATAGTAGTACTTCCTATGATCATACTTAGCCAAAACTTCAACCAAATTATCAACAAAAACCACTGTATCATCATCAACCATGACAAACCATCTCACTCCTCTATTTTCCTCCTTAAAAGTCTCCTCAATCACGCGAACCATCTGGATTGCAAAGGGCATACGATGCTTATCGTATTCTCTATATCTAGAGGTGTCTTCGGAGATTCGAAATGGGGGAGAAGTGGGAGGCCATGGGAGGTGCTCATTGGGGGGTCTATCAAGAAAGAGAGAGCCTTTGGTTAAGTTTTTTCGCCACCATGATTCAATGTAGAATTTCTTGTTCCTCCATGTGTTTGATGAGCCAGCTATTCCAAAAACAAGGTGGCTTATATTAGTAGGAGAGTTTTTAGTGTATGAATAGTGATCAACCCATTTGTGTCTTGATTTAGTGAAGAACATAGATGAGTAACAACAAGGGTGGTTGGCCAAGAAAATAGATTATGTATAGGACTAATCCCATAATGGCTAGAGATTTGAATAATCTTTTGATGATCTTTTGGTCAGATAAAAATGTGATCTTTTCTTGGATTATGGTGAACTTGGTTGGAGTGAGAGATGACATTTTGAAGAATTGAAGTGCTTGAGCTAGTCTAGTAGGAAACTTTGAAAGAGAGTGAATTTAAGGATGAATCACTTTTTCTCTCCAAACTCAGAATGATTAAAGGGTTTTTTGTGGTTAGGTGTTTTAACGAGTTGTAGGTTCATGTAATGTGTATGTGCTTTTTCTTACTCACTTGCTGTACATACTGGAAAAGAAGATTGCGTTTTTACATGCCATGTTGAAGAGACTTTTTCAAGAGCATTATGCCAAATTTTCTTTAAGGATCCCGTGTGGTTTTTTTTTTTTTTTTTTTTTTATTATTTTTGTGAGAAGATGGTAAAACATCCGCAGGCGCCACACACACACTTCAAACAGTCACGGGGGGCGCCACGGACCCACTTCAAATGGACTTCCTCTCATAAACGACTAAAGGGGATAAATCCCCCAAACAATTCCCCACGAGGAGAATCGAACCCCACCCTTTAAGGATCTCGTGTGGTGTCGATTTGGTTTAAATTACTTTATAAATATTAGGGGCAAGTCTCTTGGAAAAAAATGATTATCCTCTTTTAGGAACTATTTTGAAATACCTAGCTAAAATATGATTAGATTGAGCATCTTTCTCACGTTTAACTGATTTTTACATATGAAAATCAGGTATAAGTTGGATTTGCAAAATAACTAACTTTAAAGGTGTTTTCAAGCCTGGCACAGACTCATATGTATCTAAAATGTAGCTACATGCACAAACACCAAACTATCTAAAACTATTCTTTTTTGTACATATAGGAACTGTTCTCATATTTTCCCAATAGCCTCACTTTGTCATTAGAAAAAAAATTTATGCCTCCATTTACTTTTAAGACCCAGTGAAAGCCTAGCTAGGTGAATAATGGTGAACCAAAAAATAGTGAGCAAAAATGCTAGCTCTCTATAGACATTATCATCAGATGGCCAAACATAAAATGCTCAAGTTTTTCTCCTTCTAACATACTACTAAGGGATGGCTCAGTGGTAAAAAATTACATCTCACCTACAAGTGGTTGTGGCTATGGGTGGGAGTCACATGAGGTGGGGGTTGATGGGTTGAGTAGTGCTATATGGCCTCGTTTGTTTCGCAGGACTAAGGGTCGGATAGGGGAGGATAGGACTATTAGTCCATTTTAATTCAATAGTCCGGCGTTTGGTTCGGCCACCTTGCACCGGACTATTAGTCCTTTTTAACTAAATAGTCTCCCAAATGGGCCACTATTTTATCCCATGGGGGGCCTGGTATTAATATTCCCTCAAATAGTGAAGGGGAGAAGTAATCCCCCCTAATCCTGTCCAGCGAAACAAACGTGGCCTATATGCTTCCCAAATCCAAATCCAAATTTTGATGTGGAAGTAGGTGGGATCAATGTGTAGTGCACTACCTCCCCTTATGTATTGCATAAAAATAAAAAAATAAATAAAAATAATAAATAAATAAAAGAGAAGTTAAAATAAATAAATAAATAATAGTGTTTAAATAACCTTTGACTAAAAGGTTTTTAGCAGCAGCAAAAATCTTGAAAAGAGGAAATAAACGGTAGATTGACTTCATGGGGTAATTTTAACAGAAGGGTGCCACTGAAAAGTGGAAATATATATGACGTGTTAATACATAGTTACATATTATTCTCCGGAAATATTTTCCTATGACAAATTTACAAAATTAATGTTATGTATATTAATATAATATACATATAATAGTGTATTAGGACAAAATAAGATTTGAAAAATATTCATTTAAACTAAAAAGAAAAAAACAGTTTCTTTTTAACCCACGTTTTGTTTTTGGTAAAACATGCATGTGGGAGATTTAATTCCAACAGTCATGTTCCATTCATAACTCCCAACGGGCTTCTAGTAATTAATCTCTCAACGGCCTTTTTAGGCCCAACGGTCTAATTTTGATGCCTATATAAGGCTACACCTTAATTGGTACTAAACAAATATATAGCAATCACATAACAGTGAATAATACTACTCTCCAGCAAAACGTCTCTATCAGCAAGTTTTTTTTAAATAAAATATTGAGGGAGCTTAGTTTGTGTGTTCTTATTTCCTTTGAGTAATTGACATCATCTTCACTTCCTGTTTTCGAGCTATAAATCCGAAAAGGTGTTTGGTTTTCCAATTTATTTTCGTGCAAAAATAAATTGAGACAGAGGTGATTTCTAGGCTGTTTTATCCTGGGGACGGCGTGGCAACTTGACGAACTGCTTGCACAATTTGGACAGAGCCGCGAAACGTCTTAAAGAGAGCGAGACCCGCGACTCAACCCAAAGAAGTGTTACGAATTCTACTTCCCGATACCATTGTTCTATACTCCCAACTTTTGATTCAACAATTTTAAGACGTTTTTTTTAGCCATGGATTTGTTGGTTTACTCAAAGAGGAAAAAGAGATAATTCAATCACAAACTTTAGTCTTTTTCCTTACATCAAAATGGATACATAACTGAGTACTTATAGGATTACATAGAAGAATCTAGCACATACTTAGAAAACTTAAACACACTTATAACAGTCCCTAGATATAAGAAAACTCAAAAGACTTCACAAAAAAACATTGCAACTAAACTCATGACTTTTCAGCTTCATTTATTAAAGACAGAAATTTGGTTTAGACTTCCAACAGGATTCGGGTTCATCTTCCTCCAAGTCCCCTGACCTTAACAAGCCCTTTAAGTTTGAAGGCTTACATTTTAAAAGATGGAGACAAAAAATGCTTTTCTTTTTAACAACGAAAAAAGTCGCTTCTTTTACTACTTCTGAAAAAACCCGTTGAACCTGAGAACCCCACTTTGGTTCAAATTTGAGCCGCTGAAACTTGGGTTGAAAATGACTTTCTTTGTAAAAATTATATTTTAAAAGGGTTGTCCGATGCTCTCTATAATTACTACTCTAGTAGTAAAACCGCCAAAGATCTTTGGGACGCCCTACAAAAGAAATATGACATGGAGGAAGCCGGGGCCAAGAAGTTTGCTATTAGTCGTTATTTAAAATTCCAAATGACGAATGACAAATCCGTTGAAGCACAATCGCACGAGCTTCAACAAATTGCTCATGATATTGTCTCCGATGGTATGAAATTAGATGATCAATTTCAAGTGGCCGTTATTATTGACAAGCTGCCCCCTAGTTGGAAGGATTTTAAAAAAACACTTCGTCACAAGACTAAAGAATTTGCTTTAGAGAGTTTAATTACTCGCCTTCGAATTGAGGAAGAAGCAAGGAAAAATGATTTGAAAGAGGAGGTTCTAGTTGTTAACAACGACAAGAACACTCCAAATTTTAACAAAAATAAAACTTCTGTTGTTTTGAAACCAAATTGCAAAATTATGAAATTTCAAAACTGGAACCACAACCGAGCTCAGAATCGCAACAACAATGTTCAAAATCAAATTCCTCAGCAATATCAGAATAAGAATTTACCCCCCTCAAGATATGACAGTTTCAGACGGATGATTTGCTTTGACTGTGGAAAACCTGGTCATTTATCCCGGAACTGTCCGAATAGGCGTCATCCTGCTCCTCAGGCAAACCTAGCCGAAGAGAAATTACTTGCTATGATCTCTAAGATCAACATGATTGGTGGATCCGAGGGGTGGTGGGTAGACACTGGTGCTTCTCGCCATGTCTGCTATGATCGTTCTGTGTTCAAGACTTATTCTGAGGCTGAGGATAAGAGAGTGTTGCTGGGTGACTCCTACTCCACAGTTGTTGCTGGTACTGGTGAGGTAGAGCTGAAGTTTACCTCTGGAAAAACTGTCGTCCTTAGGGATGTGCTGCAAACTCCAGAGATGAGAAAGAATTTGGTTTCTGGCTATCTCCTTAATAAGGCTGGGTTTACCCAAACTATAGGGGCAGATTTGTTTACCCTTACTAAAAATGGTATTTTTGTAGACAAGGGTTATGCCACTGATGGAATGTTTAAGCTTAATGTTGAGATGAATAAAGTTTCTACTTCTGCTTATATGGTTTCTTCTTTTAATGTTTGGCATGATCGTTTTTGTCATATTAACAAATACTTGATTAAAAATATGAGTAGTTTAGGTTTTATTTCTGAATTATCTATGAGTGATTTTGATAAATGTGAATATTGTAATCAAGCAAAAATTATTAAAACTCCTCATAAGTCTGTCATTAGGGAGTCAGAACCTCTAGATTTAATTCATTCCGATGTATGTGAATTTAAGGGTACTTTAACTAGAAATGGTGAAAGATATTTTATCACTCTTATTGATGATTGTTCAAATTATTCTTTTGTTTATCTTATGAAAAATAAAAGTGAAGCAATTGATTTTTTCAAAGTTTTTTTAACCGAAGTTGAAAATCAATTTAATCAGAAGATTAAGAGGTTCCGTAGTGACAGAGGTAGTGAATATGACACTACTGAGTTTATAGCATTATATGCCTCACATGGCATTATTCATGAGAAAGCAGCACCTTATTCTCCCGAAATGAATGGAAAAGCTGAAAGAAAAAAAATAGGACTTACACCGAACTTATAATAGTTGTACTACTTAGTTCGGGTGCGTCGTCGTACTAGTGGGGGGAAATTCTTTTAACTGATTGTTATGTTTTAAATAGAGTTCCTAACTCTAAGACTAAAATTTCCCCTTATGAACTTTGGAAGAATAAGAAACCAAATGTGTCTTATTTTCGAACTTGGGGGTGTTTAGCCTATGTGCGTATTCCAGACCCTAAAAGGTCTAAGTTGGCTAGTAGGGCCTACGAGTGTGTGTTTATTGGATATGCTATTAATAATAAAGCCTACAGATTTTATGACTTGAAAATCATGTTATAATAGAGTCAATTGATGTTGATTTTTTCGAGAATAAATGTCCTTTTAAATCGAGAAATAGTAGGGGTACGACATCTAGTAATGTGCCTAAACCAGCAGACTCTAATGAGCATGATATAGAGCCTAGAAAGACTAAAGGGCCGAATAGCAAAGGACTTTGGGCCTAATTTTTATACTTATAATGTTGAGGAGGATCCGAGCAACCTCCAAGAGGCTTTATCGTCTATAGATGCCGACTTGTGGCAAGAGGCCATAAATGATGAGATAGAGTCCCTTGAGTCTAATAGTACATGGCGCTTAGTTGACTTACCACCTGGTTGTAAGCCAATTGGGTGTAAGTGGATTCTTAAAAAGAAGTTAAAACCCGACAGTTCTATTGATAAATATAAAGCACATCTTGTGGCCAAGGGTTATAGGCAACGAGAGAATATAAATTTCTTTGATACTTATTCGTTTGTCACGAGAATAACTTCCATTAGAGTACTAGTTGCTTTAGCTTCTGTGCATAATTTAGTAGTACACCAAATGGATGTTAAAAATGATTTCTTGAATCGTGATTTAGATGAAGAAATTTACATGGATCAACCCGAAAGGGTTTATAGTCCCGGGTCAAGAGAATAAAGTTTGCAAGTTAGATAAGTCTCTTTATGGACTTACAAGCTCCTAAACAATGGCACGAAAAATTTGACGACTTAGTCATTTCTAACGGGTTTAGGATTAATGAAAGTGACAAGTGTGTTTATTATAAAACTAATAATAATCTTTGCACTATCATATGCCTCTATGTTGATGACTTGCTTATTTTTGGCTCAAATATTCATGTTGTAAATGATGTTAAAACGTTTTTATGTGCAAACTTTGACATGAAAGATTTGGGTGAAGATTATTATCAGTTTTATAATAAACACACTTGTCACTTTCATTAATCCTAAACCCGTTAGAAATGACTAACTAGATCTGAAAAGGGACTTTCTTTGGATCAATCTCACTATATTGAGAAGATACTTAAGAAATATGATTACTTTGATTGTAAACCTGCTTGTACTCCATATGATCCTAACATAAAGTTGTTCAAGAACACTGGTGACAGTGTTAGACAAACAGAGTATGCGAGCATTATTGGTAGCCTTCGATATACTACTGATTGCACTAGACTAGACATAGCTTATGTTGTGGGAGTACTATGTAGGTTTACTAGCAGACCTGGGATTAAGCATTGGCATGCTGTTGAAAGAGCCATGCGTTATCTAAAAAAAACCATGGACTATGGATTACATTATGAGAGGTTTCCCGCTGTCCTTGAAGGATATAGCGATGCTGATTGGAATTCCCTTTCAGATGATTCCAAGGCCACCAGTGGATACGTTTTTAGTATTGCTAGGGGCGCAATTTCGTAGAAGTCTAAGAAACATACTATATTGGCTCAGTCCACTATGGAATCAGAGATGATAGCGCTAGTTACTACTAGTGAGGAGGCAGGTTGGCTAAGAAGCCTTCTGTCAGATACCCCTTTATTTTTTTTTTTCTGTCAGACACCCCTTTATGGGAGAGACCGATACTAGCTGTTTTGATCCACTGCGATAGTACCACGGCTATTGCAAAAGTAAAGAACCGATTTTATAATGGTAAGAGGTGACAAATACGTCGTAAGCACAGCACGGTTAGAGAATTTCTCTCTACCGGGGCTATAAGAGTGGATCATATACGGTCTAAGGATAATATAGCTGATCCTTTGACGAAAGGGTTAGCTCGTGAGAAGGTTTGGAAAACCTCAAAAGGGATGGGGCCAAAGCCCATTGGTAGTTGAGTCACTTGTGATGGTAACCCAACCTATAGACTGGAGATCCCAAGAAATAGGTTCAAAGGGTAATAACAAGTCACAAAGTGATATGAGTTGAATCATGCTATTGTATATATACAGGGTTCACTCTCCGAGTCCATCCCTTAAGAAGCATGATATCCTGAAGCGATACACGGATGAGTTATTTGTAACTCTTAATGAGATCTAAACTCTATATTGAGTGGGATATCTAGCTGCAAGATTATCCTTGTTAGACTCACCTATGCGAATGTGAAAGTGGGGCCGCTTCCTATGGAATTTGGGCAAATTCTCTAGAGCATTCGCAATACTAGGACATAAGCACATACATGGCCATAAAAGTGCTGGCTTTAAACTACACCTTGGTAGGGTTGTGTGTGTGGTGTTATCTGAGATAGAGTTCAAAACTACGGTTACTCTAGTATAATCGAAAGCACTATCACTACATAAAGGTTCAAGTTGAAAAACACATGTACTTATGCACAATCATATGATCGATTGCTCGATGAAATTTAAATTTTTTTTTTTCAAATACAAGTGGGGGATTGTTATGTATATTAATATAATATACATATAATAGTGTATTAGGAAAAATAAGATTTGAGAAATATTCATTTAAACCAAAAAGAAAAAAAAACTTTTTCCTTTTAACCCACATTTTTTTTTTGGCAAAACATGCATGTGGGAGATTTAAATTTCCAATAGTCATGTTCCATTCATAACTCCCAACGGGCTTCTAGTAATTAATCTCCCAACGGGCTTTTTAGGCCCAATGTTCTAATTTTGATACACCTTATTTGGAACTAAAAAAAAATCTATATATATATATATATGGCAATCACATAACAGTGAATAATACTACTCTCCAACAAAAGGTCTATATCAGCAAGTTTTTTTTAAATAAATTATTGAGGGAACTTAGTTTGTGTGTTCTGATTTCCTTTGAGTAATCGACATCATCTTTATTTCTTGTTTCCGAGCTATCAATCCGAAAAGGTGTTTGGTTTTCCAATTTATTTTCGTGCAAAAATAAATTGAGACAGAGGTGATTTCTAGGTTGTTTTATCCCTGGGGATGGTGTGGCAACTTGACGAACTGCTTGCACAATTTGGGCAGAGCCGCAAAACGTCTTAAAGAGAGTGAGACCCACGACTTAACCCAAAGAAGTGTTACGAATTCTACTTCCTGGTAATATTGTTCTATACTCCCAACTTTTGATTCAACAATTTTCAACAATTAATGCAGATTGGAATGTGAGAGATATCTTGAAATCATACCAACTGTTACATTTCTCTCTCTCTCTCTCTCTCTCTCTCTCTCTCTCTCTCTCTCTCTCTCTCTCTCTCTCTCTCCATATGTATTGATAGATAGATATAGAATGTGTATTTGCGCTTTTGTTCCACAGAGGTGCAGAACAATGTGATCATACTATCAAATTATCAATTTAGACGGAGGAACCAGGAATTGAGTTTAGGGGCGAGCTTAACAAATGCTAAACTAATTAGGTGTCAGAGTTGGTCAAATCACATGCCAAATATAGTTGATTGATTATATCATTGCCAAATAGAGATAATTGACTGTATCATAGGATTGATTGCAATCACCTTGTAATCAGCCATTAATTGTAATTACTCAATTTTAGGGATATGCTAGCTGTATATTCTCTGTAATTAGTATAAGAAGGATGTCATCCTACAGAAAAGAATATAGTTTTTTTCCAGAAAATATATCTATCTTCTTTGTTTTGTCATGGTATCAGAGCCAGGACTGATTCACAGGATGTTATAGGCATCCTTCGTTTGAATAAATCATACCAAAAGTGTGGTGTCTTGTTTACTAGAATTCCAGCATCTTGGTTTGTGTGCAGCAAAAGTTGTTGACTATCATCTCAGGTATTCATTTCTTTGTTTGAGTTTCTTTTGAGGATTTAGAAATGGGTGAGAAATCAGAAATCTTGGCCATCAAATTGAATGGAAAAAATTACCTTTCTTGGGAATTTCAAATTCGTATGTTTGTAAAACGAAAACAACTTTGGGGTCACATAGATGGATCTATTCCAAAACCAAAAGAAGGGACTGAAGTTACTAAAATAACTCAATGGGAAACTAATGATGCCAAAATAATTAGCTGGATTTTGAGCTCAGTAGATTCCCATATAGTCCTCAATTTGAGGTCTTATGCATGTGCCAAAGATATGTGGGAATATTTGAAGAAGATTTACAATCAAGAAAATTCTGCTAGGCGTTTTCAACTTAAAATGGACATATCTGAATATTCTCAAGGGAATATGTCTATTCAAGACTATTATTCTGGATTCATGAATCTTTGGGCTGAATATAAGGAACTAGTTTATGCTACTGTCTCAAGTGAGGGGCTGTCAACTCTTCAACAAGTACATGAAGTCACTCAAAGAGATCAGTTTTTCATGAAATTGAGAAAGGATTTTGAATCTGTCCGCTCAAATCTGATGAGTAGACATCCATCTCCATCATTGGATATTTGCTTTAGTGAACTTCTTCGAGAAGAGCAACGATGTTTGACTCAAGCTGCAATTGAACTTAAGGCTGCTGGTTCTAACCCACTAGATGTAGCCTATGCTACTCAAATTAAAGGTAGGGATATGAGCAAGATACAGAGTTACAGCTGTAAGGAATTTGGGCATATAGCTAGTCAGTGCAAACAAAAATTCTACAACTACTGCAAGAAAGGAGGACATGTAATTGCTGATTGTCACAGACGACCTCAAAATTGGACGTCCCAAGTTTTTCATGCTACAACTACGTCAGACTCTTCCTATGCTTCAATGCCTACGCAGCCATGTCAAGCCTCTCCTGCGCCTAATACTTTGACTCCAGAGGTGGTTCAACAAATGATTCAATCTGCATTTTCTGCTCTTGGCATCACAGGTAAAAATACCTCCACATCTGTTTGGTATATTGATTCAGGAGTTTCTAATCACATGACCTCATCTTCAACACATCTCACTAATGTAAAACCATATGTGGGAAATTTGCAAATTCACACAGCTAACGGAGAACACCTTGGAATCACATCAATTGGTGATGTTCCTCATACTTTGCCATTAACTAATGTTTTCCATTCTCCATCTTTGACTTCCAACCTGATATCAGTTGGCCAATTGGTTGATAATAATTGCCAAGTCTCATTTTCCAAATCTAGATGTATTGTGCAGGATCAGGACTCGGGGAAAGTGATTGGGAAGGGACCTAAATGTGGAAGGTTGTTTCCTCTATGCTTGTCTAGCTATCCCAAGACTAAATACTTGTATTCCTTGTTTTCTCCCATTTCCAATAATTCCTATCAAATGTGGCATAAGCGATTGGGTCATCCTAACGGCCGAAAATTACAGTTTTTGTTAAAATCTGATCTCCTTTTGAATAAAGATGATGTTTCTTATGATGATGTCTCATTTCATTGTGAAAATTGCAAATTGGGTAAAAGCAAAACCCTTCCATTTCCAAGTCATGATGAAATTTCCACAAAGTGCTTTGATTTGATTCATACTGATGTTTGGGGTATTGCTCCTGTTCATTCTCATTCTCGTCACAAATATTTTGTCACCTTTATAGATGATTATAGTTGCTACACATGGATTTATTTCTTGCGTTCCAAATCTGAAGTTTTTGATGCCTTTAAGCGTTTCTTGGCTTACGTAAAAAATCAATTTTCCACATCTCTTAAAATTTTGCGATCTGATTCTGGAGGGGAATATACCTTACATGAATTTTAAAATTATCTTCAACACGAAGGTATCATTTCCCAGCGAACTTGTCCATCTACTCCTCAACAAAATGGAGTAGTAGAGAGAAAAAATCGACATCTTCTCGATGCCTCAGTACCTTCTCATTTTTGGGTAGAAGCTCTTTCAACAACTGTGCATCTTATTAATCGACTTCCTTATCCTAACCTTCAACATCAATCTCCATTATTTCGCCTTTATAAAACTCATCCAGAATATTCACAACTACGTACTTTTGGTTGTCTTTGTTATGTTCATTTGCCCCCAATTGATCGACACAAATTAGCTGCCCAATCTGTCCGATGTGCATTTCTTGGCTATGCATCTAATCAAAAAGGATATCTCTGCTATGATCCATCTACTCGTCGCATTCGTGTCTCTCGCAATGTTGCCTTTGTAGAAAACCAATACTTCTTTCCAAGTACTTATGCCTCTTCTCCTCCACCCTCATACTCATATCTTCATGATTTCAACAATGACTCTTCTACCATCACAAGGTTTAAGCCTGGATTAGTTTATGAGCGACGAGGACGAATAGTAATTCGTGCAGAAGACTGTCCTATCCGTGAACCTTCTCCAAGCCCTGAACCTCATCCTCTAAGGAGATCAACTCGCCAATCCAAATCTCCTGATCGCTTGACCCCTATGACCACTTTATCATCCATAGCTATCCCTAGCTCATATTCTCAGGCCAATCAACATTCGTGTTGGCAAAAGGCTATGCAAGAGGAATTGGATGCCTTGGAAAGAAACCACACTTGGGATATTGTCCCTTGTTCTATTGGTCATAAACCAATAGGCTGTAAATGGGTTTACTCTGTTAAACTCAAACCTGATGGCTCCTTGGATCGTTATAAAGCTCGTTTGGTTGCCCTGGGAAATTAGCAAGAGTATGGTATTAACTATGAGGAAACATTTGCTCATGTTGCCAAAATGACAATCGTTCGCACAGCGCTTGCTATTGCAGCCTCTCAACCTTGGCCACTTCTTCAGATGGATGTCAAAAACGCATTTTTACACAGTGATCTTAAAGAAGAAGTTTACATGAAAATTCCTCTTGGAGTCACAAGTACTTCCAAATCAGATGTATGTTGTCTACGACGCTCTCTTTATGGCCTTAAACAAGCTCCGCGAGCTTGGTTTGAAAAGTTCGGCAAGACTCTCCATCAATTTGGTTTTATCCAAAGTAAAAATGATCCTTCTATGTTTCTTCGCCGTTGTGAAAATGGTATCACAATTCTACTTGTGTATGTAGATGACATCATTATCACCGGAATAGATACTTTCGGCATATCCGAACTCCAAGCATCTTTGAACGCTTCCTTCCACATGAAAGATTTGGGACCTCTCACATATTTTCTAGGACTTGAAGTACATAGGTCAGCTTAGGGAATTTTCATTAATCAACACAAGTACACTCAAGATCTGATTGCTTTGGCCGGATTAGAGAACTCGACTCCAGTGGATACTCCTCTTGAAATTAATGCCAAATATACCAAAGATGGTGGGCAGCTACTATCTAATCCTACAACATATCGTCAGCGGGAGCTTGGTATACTTGACAATCACTAGACCGGATATCTCTTATGCAGTTAACTTGATGAGTCAGTTTATGCATCATCCTAGACATCTCCATCTAGCAGCTGTGAAACGGATCATTCGCTATTTACTCGGTACACCAAAGCGTGGGTTATTTTACAAAGTTGGTTCTTCCCTGCAACTTGCAGCTTATAGTGACGCCGACTGGGCAAAGTGTCCAGATTCTCGTCGATCCACAACTGGCTGGTGTATGTACCTTGATGATGCCCTTGTATCATGGAAATGCAAGAAACAAGAAAGAGTCTCAAAATCTTCCACTGAAGCTGAATATCGAACCATGTCTTCTGCTTGCTCTGAAATCATTTGGCTTCGTCGTCTTCTATTTGAACTAGGCTTCCCTGTGCAAACTCCTACTCCTCTACATGCTGATAACACAAGTGCCATACGGATTACAGCAAATCCAATCCTTCATGAACGGACTAAACACATCGAGGTGGACTGCCACTACATTCGAGAAGCCTATGCAGATCATGCCCTTACCTTGCCTCATATATCCACAGAATTTCAAACTGCAAATATTTTCACAAAAGCCTTGACCAAGAATCGTCATCAGCTCTTGGTTGACAAATTGATGCTTGTTGATTCACCAGCATCAATTTAAGGAAAGGAGGGGAGGGGAGGGGAGGGGAGGGGAGGAGAGGGGAGGGAGGGGGGGGGGGGGGGGGTCAGAGTTGGTCAAATCACATGCCAAATATAGTTGATTGATTGTATCATTGCCAAATAGAGATAATTGACTGTATCATAGGATTGATTGTAATCACCTTGTAATCAGCCATTAATTGTAATTACTCAATCTTAGGGATATGCTAGCTGTATATTCTCTGTAATTAGTATAAGAAGGATGTCATCCTACAGAAAAGAATATAGTTTTTTCCAGAAAATATAACTATCTTCTTTGTTTTGTCATTAGGGTGGGTCGAGCTTATACTTCAAGCGTACTTATGAAAGTGAACATGAGTATCTCTTGGTTTAAGGACCGAGCTTATATAGATGTTTTTGCTCAAATCTAGGATGTGGTCGCCCCTTTTTGATTGACCAACTCTGGACGGATCCATCCATGATTTAATATAGAAGTAAGCATGAGTACCCCTTAGTTTACTGCCCGAGGTTCTATCTAAATTGGCTAATATCAACTTTTCAAACGCCTTTGGTGCAGGTTTGAATACCCTCCCCATTGTATTTATAAAGAAATAAATAAATAAACAAGAAGAGAATTAGCATAGTTTTAAGATAAAAATTGTCATTGCTTTGCCATCATTTTGTTTTCGCATTAGAATTCCTGTGTCTACAAGTTAATAAATAGAATTAAGTTTATCCAATCAATATATATATATATATATATAGAATTAACTTTAGCACTTCATACATAGTGATATGAAATTGTCAATACCATTAATTAAATTCATCAACAAAAAAAAATACCATTAATTAAAGAACAAGCGGTTCCAAGAAAGTGCCAGTATCTAATCATTTATTGAGAACGGAGCCAACTTGAATGGGTTTGGTTTCCAATTAATTTTAGGGATAATTACATTAACACTCCTTCAACTATGACTCGATTTTAACTCACTCCCCTAAAGTATTTTACCCGATGGATACACCCCCTTAACTATTAACCTGTGGCATGTAACACCCCTCCATTAAATAACAGTTAGCATTTTAAACGGAAAAGTGCATCAGACAATTTAAGGCCTTTTCAAAATAATTTTATAGACAATTTTGCCCTTCACTTGTTCAAATTGAATTTGAGACGCCTCCAGGCTTCGGGGGATTAGTCGAGGTGCGCGCAAGCTGGCCCGGACCCCCCCGATTACCAAAAAAAAAAATTTTGAATTTGAGACAAAACATAGGCCCTTCTCTCTCATGTTCTTCATAGTTTCCACGTCTGTAATTTCTCCATTCTTACTGTAGTCTGTGAAGAATTCCTAAAACCTTGCTTTGCTAGTTTCTTTTCATATAGTTTCCAGCCAAAAAAACAGGGAAAAAAAAAAAGAAGAAGTCATCACCAAATCGCCTTTGCAACCACACCACCATAAAATCACCCAAATTCAAATCAATCCTTCCCCAAACAGTAGCATCCAGGCCTTTACTTTTGCATTCCAATGTTACATATGTATCTCAATATAAATCAAATGTGTTAACATGATTGTATCATTTAGATGCATATACATATATATTATATATATATATATATACCCACACAGGAAAACCACTTTACCTTGTGAGGATTTTGTTCCATGGATTCTGTGGATAATTGATTTAAAAAATTGTTGCAGTATTGATAACGATGTATGCGCACACACAGATTTATATAAATATACACACACATACACAAACGTTTACACATTCAGGCCCCGTTTGATAACCATTTCATTTTTTTATTTTCATTTTTTAGTTTTTGTGTTAGAAATTTTTGTGTTCATTTTAAAAAAAAAAAAAGAAAATAAAAAATGCGGTTGGTAACTTTGTTTTGTTTTTTAAAAAGAGAGAACAAAAACAAAAAAATGTGTTTGGTAAACTATATTTTTGTGTTAAAATTTTATAACTACTTAATAAAATGACTATTTTGCCCTTAAAACTTCAAAATGACATGACTTGGTAAAAAAAAATTAGAATTTAATATCGTCAAAGTCTATAAGCTCATATTATTATAAAAACCATTTTAGAACCTAAAAATAAAAATACGTTGTAAAATGACCAAATTGCCCTTGGGGCTTACATATAAGAAGTTAACATTTTTAAAATCTTCAAATAATACGGATTGACCTACCCCAATGTTTTTCGACGTTCTAGATCCAATGGTATGGTCCATTTGACCTGAATATATTTGTAAAATGACTATTTTGCCCTTCAAATTTTAAAATGCCATAACTTGTTAAGAGTAAACTAGAATTGAACGTCGTCAGAGCCTGTGAGCTCATATTTAAGATAAGAACATTTGGGACCTAAAAAGTACATATATGGTAAAATGACCAAATTGCCCTTGGGGTTTAAATATACGAAGTTAACATTATTAAAGTCTTCAAATAATACAGAGTGACCTACCCTGAGGTTTTTTGGCGTTCTAGATTCAATGGTAGGGTCCACTTGACCTGAATATATTTGTAAAATGACTATTTTGCCCTTAAAACTTTAAAATGTCATAACTTGTTAAAATAAAATCAGAATTTAACGTCGTCAAAACCTATGAACTCATATTATTATGAAGAACATTTTGGAACATAAAAAGTACATATATGGTAAAATGACCAAATTGCCCTTGTGGCTTACATATAAGAAGTTAACATTGTTAAATTCGTCAAATAATACGGAGTGACCTAACCTTAGGTTTTTTTAGGTTCTGGATCCAATAGTAGGGTCCATTTGGCCTGAATATATTTGTAAAATTACTATTTTGCCCTTCAAACTTCAAAATACCATAACGTATTAAGACTAAACTAGAATTGAACGTCGTCAGAGCTTGTGAGCTCATATTAAGATGAACATTTGGGAACGTACAAGCACGTATATATATATATATGGTAAAATGACCAAATTACCCTTGGAGTTTACTTGTAATAAGTTAACAATGTTAAAGTATTAAAATAATGTGGGGTGACTTACACAGTTACACTAAGGTTATTCGACATTCTAAATCCAATGGAGGGGTCTATTTTGCCTGAATATATAAGGGCAAAATGATTATTTTACTCTTAAAAAATGCCATAACTTGTTAAGATTAAATCAAAATGCCTAAAAAGTATATAGATTCAGAATGTAGAAAAAATCTTAACAAGTTGTGGATTTTTAAATTTATAAGGGCAAAATAGTCATTTTACAAATATACCCCGCTAATAGATTCAGAACGTAGAAAAATATCGAGCTAGGTCACTCTGTATTATTTGAAGACTTTATCAATATTAATTTCTTAGATTTAAGCCCCAAGGGTAATTTGGTCATTTTACAATCTATATATTTTTTAGGTCACAAATGTTCTTCATCTTAAATATGAGCTCACAAGCTCTGACGGTGTTTAATTATAGTTTAGTCTTAACAAATTATGGCATTTTAAAGTTTAAAGGGCAAAATAGTCATTTTACAAATATATTCAGACCAAATGGACCTTACCATTGGATCCAGAATGTCGAAAAACCTTAGGGTAGGCCATTCTGTATTATTTGACGACTTTAACAATGTTAACTTCTTATATGTAAGCCCCAAGGGTAATTTGGTCATTTTACGATCTATATACTTTTTAGGTTTCAAAATGTTCTTCATAATAATATGAGTTCACAGGCTTTGACGACGTTAAATTCTGATTTTATTTTATCAAGTTATGGCATTTTAAATTTTAAGGGCAAAATAGTCATTTTACAAATATATTCAGGCCAAATGGACCGTACCATTGGATTCAGAACGTCGAAAAACTTCGGGATAGGCCACTCTGTATTATTTGAAGACTTTAACAATGTTAACTTCGTATATGTAAATCCCAAGGGCAATTTGGTCATTTTACCATATATGTACTTTTTAGGTTCCAAATATTCTTTATCCTAAATATGAGCTCACAGGCTTTGACGGCGTTCAATTCTAGTTTAGTCTTAACAAGTTATGGCATTTTGAAATTTGAAGGGCAAAATCGTCATTTTACAAATATATTCAGGTCAAATGGACCCTACCATTGGATCCAGAACGGCGAAAAACTTAGGGGTAGGTCATTCCGTATTAATTGAAGATTTTAACAATGTTTAACTTCTTATATGTAAGCTCCAAGGGTAATTTGGTCATTTTACAATATATATGCTTTTTAGCTCTCCAAATGGTCTTAATATTAGAATGAGTTCATAGGCTCTGACGATGTTCAATTCTAGTTTAGTCTTAACTAGTTATGGTATTTTGAAGTATAAAGGGCAAAATAGTCATTTTACAATTAGATTCAGACCAAATGGACTCCGCCATTAAATCCAAAGCCTCGAATAACTTTTAAGTATGTCACCTTGTGTTATTTGAAGACTTGATTTTTTTAATTTATTAAATGTAATATTTAAGGGCAATTTGGTCATTTTGCGATTATATACTTTTTTGGTCCCAAAAAAAAAAATGTATGAGTCTAACGACGTTTAATTTTGGTTTAATGTTAAATAGTTATGGCTTTTAAAATTGGTAAGGGCAAAATAGTAATCTTGGATACCAAAATCAATTTTGCTTTTTTTGGAAGCTACTAATTTTTGTTTTCATTTTTGGTCCCTTTTTTGAAATTGATTTTGAAAAAAAAAAAAACAAAATTAAGTTTACCAAACGCTTTTTTTATTGCCATTTTCAAAAAAATGAAAACAAAAACAAAAAAAACCAAAACGAAATGGTTATCAAACAGACCCTCAGTTTGAGTGTTAGAGGAGCACTGTTGCCGTGAACCATGAGAACCATATCTAATTCTTAGTAAGGGCTCAAGTACAGAGACCTCAAATTGGCAAAAAAATTTAACTTCTAGCTCTATTAAACCCTAGACAGCCACAAATTTGGATGGCAAAACACCCTGTACCTACCTTCCCAATTTTCAGAGAGAAAGAAGATTTGAATGGAGTTTTGGGGCTGGAGGTTTCCGGGGTCAGCGGTGGGGTGAATATCATGGAGCGTATACATGATTTGGGGGGTTGATGCATCTAGAATCTAGATAGAGAGGGAATGGAAGATGAATTTTAATACTTTGTTAAGAGGGTAAAAATGTAATTTTATCTTCTCTGTTAACGGCAGGATGAGTTTCCTCGGAGGGGGAGGGGGTACTCGTCGTGTTTTCTAGATCAGGGGTGTTATGTGTTTTTGGGTAATAGTTAAGGGGGTATAGGTGTAATTATCCCTTAATTTTAATATCCTCCTTTTTTCTAATCTTCTCTGCACGTCCCCAATTTTTATATAAATAAATAAATAAATATAAAAACGAAAAGCCACAAACAGACACGATGCTCAAAACAACAATTTAGCACCTCGAATTTTGCACTCATTCAATCACGTAGACAGAGAGGCAATCAAGTGATCCACAAAGCAATGTCATGAAACTTTAGGCTTCCATAATCCAGCTAAATCAGTTAATCACTCATCTTAGATTCTTATGCCGCATAAAGCAAAAATAGATTATCACCTTTCTAGCAGCGACCTTAATCTGATAAATAATAACACAAGTAGATGTTTACAACACCACAAACCTATATCTACTCTATATAATAAGAAGACAGCCACATTTAACAAGCACGTCAAAAAATATGAACTTCCTCTTTTGCCCTTCATTATATCATAATTACTCATGTATCTATTTATACATCGTAAGGATATATTGATTTGTGTGAGGGTATATCTGTCATTTTGGACAAATAATTACATTCAAGTCAGCTTTTGAAATTTTATTTAATATAATAATGAGATTTTAATCAACAATCTTGTGTCTAATTACATTTGGGTCAACAATTTTTGAGAGATTCATTATTGACTTCAAAAAAAGTCAACAAAAGTGGCTATTTTGGTGGCTATTTAGAAATTGGTCACTAATATTTATAATTTGGTCAACTTCTTCTCTCAAATGAGGTTTCAATCAACAATTTGTGTCTAATTAAATTTGGATCAATAATTTTTGGGATATTTATTATTCACTTCATAAAAAGTCAAAAAAAAATGGTTATTTAGGAATTGGTCACTAATATTTCCAATTTGCTCAACTTCTTCTCTCAAATTTAGGATTCATATATTGTAATATGTGTAATTGCATTTAGGTCAGCAAGTTTTGGGATATTTATTATTCACTTTAAAAAAATTTAAAAAGTGGCTATTTTAGTGACTATTTAGGAATTGGTCTCTAATTTCACATTTTGGTCAAATTCTTCTCTAAAAATTAAGTTTGGTATATCTAAAATGTCAAATAAAGTGGTTATTTTAGTAGCTATTATGAATTGATCATTAATATTTACATTTTGGTCAACTTCTTCCCTCAAATTCAGGATTTATAGATTGTATTCGAATATCAATTAAAGCCTACAAACACGTTCATGCCATTTTTTAGAGGAAATACCCTACTTGTGTCATATATTTTTAGTGGCGCTTTATTAGTTATCTTTACTACTCATGTATAAGATAGTCATAATTATCAACTTCTTCCGTCAGAAGAGTTTTAGATTAAATAGTTACATTTACAATTTCCTATTTAACTGTTTTAACATCTTATTACCTCTAATGTCAAGATTAATACACAATATATCTAGGAATACAACTATCTGACGGGCACGTGCCTTGCACGTGCACCCACACTAGTATATATATATATATGCACACAGTCACACACACACACACTAGGGCAAATGGGATATAAGGAAATGGAAACTAAAACATTCTGAGTACCGTTAACTACAGAGTCTAAACCAAGAAACTGGGAAAATTAATTGGCTAACCGTATGGAGCAACACTTGCCAAAAAACCACACACACTACAAAGTAGAAATTAGTCTAGGCTAACTACTTACTCTTGCTAACTAAACAAGTCAATAACCTTAAGAATCTTGGTATATGAATCAAATTTAATTTCTCTTGTGAAAAGGGTGAATCACATTAAAGACCACTCATTGGTTGATGCAAATGCCGCCCGAATAAATGTAGGAAAATCTAGGATAAGAACTCATGACCACATAAAGAAAATTTATATACTAGTATATCAGACATTAGGAAGAGTAATTCTAAGGCGACGGAGTAAAACAAATCAGAAAAGCAGAACCCAACAGTTGTCATCGGCAAAAATGTTGGTGATACACATGAACACAGAGAAAATCACAATACTTTTTTGGCATGTAGAAATCATAATTCACCATCCAAAACACAGTATGTAATTTCCTAGATAATCCCGCATGATTTATTATCCCAGGAGAATCTATATATTGTTCCAAGTTCCAACTTCCAATCATAAGTCTCCCCCTCCCTGAAAAATCTGGTTTTGAATATACACAATTACCATTGTCACAAACAACTGTCCACACTATCACCATTGGCACCAGAAAGTAAAGTCTGGACAAAAGCATTACCACACATTTTCTTACTTGTTACCAGCATACTGATCTGCTAGTCAGCAATGTCATCTTATATGCCGAACGAGAGTACTGGGAGAGTGTAATTTCGTGCCTCGGCAAGTGTTCACATTACTTAATGTATTCAAGAATCAGCCAAGAATCTTGAGCTGATACAATAAATTCCTTCGCATCCAAGGTGGTCTTCAACTTCATACAACAAAGTTTGACCCTAAATGGAAGACCAGAATCCAAAAGCACCTATTCTAGAGTCAACTCTGCACTCAGAACCAATACAAATGATGGACGATTCGCCCACTTTCTACAGACTTGGGGAGCTGAACGAAATGTTATTCAAATCGAAGATACAGATTAAGAAATCAAATCCCAATTATTCGTGGAAACACTCAACTGGTAGAACCACTGGTAGTCTCCTGGCGACTAAGCCTGAAAGCTAGATAAATTAATCTAACATGCATTTGTGTGTGTGTGTGCGCGCGTTTGTAAAGAACAAATACAAAAGAAGTTTTAACTTACACGAATAGAGAATCTGTGTACTACTCAAAACTCAACTAAGTCTGTCTCAAAATACTTGGGGCAGCTACCATGATTTTAGAGGAACTCTGAAGTTAAAAGATTAAATGTTTACAACAAATTTTATCCAGGTTTAGTTGACTGATTTGACATATGGTGGATTGAAACAAACTATTGTCCCACCCTTTTTAGCTTCATATAGTAGCAAGAAAACATAGTAAAATACATAGGTTGTGTGCAAGCCAGTAAGAAGTAGAGAGAGTAAGGGGAATTCGGAAGCAAAAAGGATGAGCTACACTAAAAATTTAAGGTCTTCGTGCTCAAAGGAAACGGGAGGGAAATAGAATGAATATTTCTCACAACTTGGAAAAAGACCAAAGGAGATCCAATTACGTTGGGAAGATTATGATTGTTGTTAGATTATTACAGAAATTACGTCGAGTGAAGGGGTGGTATAAAGAAATTACGTCAAGTAAAGGGTGGTATATGCTTGAAGCATAGGAGATTAAGCTATACAGAATTGGAGGATAATGAGCTGTTGCACCTCCCTATATAGCTACTCTATAGACTTACAGAATAGTACGAACAAATTTAAAACAAGTGTTCAACTTCTTTATCAACAAGAAACTATCTTGAGACTATATGGCGAAGTGTAGGCTGTTAAACGTTAACAAACATTAGGCACACATTGGAGTAGTTATGCTCTCTTTAATTGCTTGAACTTGGAGACGGCCAAGGTACAAATGGAATGATAATGGCGTTAATCCAGCATAGTTGGCATGTGATTGCAAAGGAAGTCATGACTGCAATGCATAGCTTTCACGAGGTAAGAAAACTTTAGAAGAGTTTCAAATGCCTCATTTTGTTATGCTGACTTTGAAGAAAGGAGGGGTGTTGGACATCAAAGACAATAAAAGTTTGTTGAATTGTGTTCGTTATTAACTTATTGTTTAAAACTTAGCATAAAGGTTAAGCAGTGTCATTGAGAAGGAATTAGGCCTGGGCCGCCTGGCAATCACAGGCCCGAAAGGGCCAAAATACAAGCAAGCCCAGAACAGCCCAAAACAAATCGTATTTGGGCTGAGAAGATTTTAATAACGACCGTAAATGGGCTAGCCGTTTGAAGCTATTTTAATAACTGGCTTCGTGCAGGTCCAGCGTGGCCCATTTATAACCCGTAACAACCCACAAGGCAAATCTAATTCTAAGCAACTCTCGTTATCCCTCTCTTCGGCGCCGCAAACAGTAAGAACCAGCAATTCCAGCTACATGAAGATAAACCTTCTGCACTTTTTCCTTTTATCCCATTCTCTTTCTACAATCCCCTCTCTCTCTTCCTCTATTTCTGTACACTTTTTCTTTTGACACTCTCTCTCTAAGAATCCCTCTCCCTCTCCCCCTCTTTTGTATTGCAATCAACTCCCCCTCTTTTGTATTGCAATCAACTAAGGAATTGAAGATATGATAGATGGGTTCTTATCTGTTCCAATCCGATTACTGGTTTGCAAGATAAAACATTGTTCTTTTGTATTGCAACCCAAGACCCACCAGATTATTTGAGGTAACTGGTAATCGGAGGAATGAGATCACACTGTCATACCTTGGAATGTTGCCACCTTTTTCTTTCTCTAATTTCTCTTGCAGATAATGGACAGATAGGTTTTTGGTTTCAAATCTACTGTTTTCATCTTTCTTATTTAATACATAAATATATATATATATATCGGGTTAATGGGTAATACCCGACCCGATTCAGCCCGGGCCAGCCCATTGCCAACCAGACCTAAACGGGCTCTATACGGGCTGAGACCTTTAGGCCCGAACCGACCATTTGCCAGGTCTAGAAGATATACACAATTCTTGATAGATATTAAAATAAATCCATGTGGTTCTTTGTGGTACGAACAATCTAGTTATCAACGAATAGGGTCAAGAAGCTTGAGCTATTGTAAGCTCAAATTGAAAGGCAAAGAACCATGTTAGTTACGACGTATTGACAAGAATTTCAGCCATAGCATTTGAGGTATGCTGAGAGGCTTTTCAGCCACTGACAAGGAGAGAGAAGCTGTTACCACATTCCTACCTTTTGTATGCAGGCGAAATATAATTCCATGGGGTTTAGGAGGTTCAATTGCAATACCATCTTAAACATACAGATGGACACAGTCAAAGTCACGGTACCAGACACTGTCTCGGGAGGCTTCGAGACGACTCGGTCAAAGTGTCGCGCAGCGGAATCGGCCGATAATCAAAAAGACAATGATGAAATTCAATGAATTCTCCAACCATGTTATCCTTATAACAGGGACAGTGAACAGTATTTGTACTAGAGTCACCTCATGGTGATTCGCTCAGTAACTCAGTGGCTTGGGGTCTTTATTATGAATTTATGACGTTCCCATCTTATTTGGAATCAATTAATGTTACGTCTGGATGGGCAATTGAACTACTAGATATGTTGGTGAGATAATAACTAAAAGCTGAGGTCGTATGTGGACAGTGGACACTGACCCTTACTACAGAATAGGTGAATGCCTAAGGGAGAAACTTACCAACCACAAGTTCAAATGGCAATTTTGTTTTTGTACCTACTCCCTTTTAGGGAGGGAAATTTTTTTTTTTCTATATATTTACTTTAATTTGGACTATGAGATCTTTATATAGGAATATGGTTTGCTATCTTTGATAGACCTTCCAGCCTTACTTGGAGTTAATAAGGTCATGTCAAGAAGAGCAATTAAACTACTGGAGTCTGAGGACCATGGGCTAGACTTTACGAGAGGACCTATGTGGACACTCTGATCATTTAGAATAGACAACCATCTAAAGGGAAGAAACTTACCAAGCATAAGCTGAAACAGGCAACATTTAGTCTTATATACCTGTGGCTTTAGGGAGGAGTTCATCTCCTTTATTTTTTACTTTATTTCTGGGCTATGAGCTTCATACTGTCTCCTCAGAACTCAGCACGTACTAGTCCTTGCACTTTTAGCACTCTTCCATAGTACTTTTGCTCATCTTTATGCTAAATTTTTTGAACACATATCGAACTTGGCGTAGGCATATTATGTGACTAGAAGAAAATACCAGCAAAATTGAAAGGAAAATTTTATAGGACAACTATTAGGCCAGCTATGCTCTACGGCATAGAGTGTTGGGTAACTAAGAAACAACACATTAGCAAAAATGAGCGTAGCTGGGACGAGGATGCTAAGATGGATGTGTGGTAAGACTAGGAAAGATACAATTAGAAATGGATACATTCGAGAGACTACAGGAGTGTCACAAATTGAGGATAAGTTGAGGTAGAATAGACTTTAAATAATTCAGCCATGTGCAACGAAGACTTGTAGACACACATGTGCGAAAGAGTGATAGGATCGTAGTGCATGGAATGGTTAGAGACATGGTTGTGAAAACCAGACCGGCCGGTCGAACCGGTTGGACCGTCGACCGGACTAAAAAACGAACCGATCTTAACCGCTTAACCGGATAGGAGTAAAAACCGCACTGAACCGTGAGAACCGGAGGTTCAATCGTCAAACCGGAAAACCGGGGTGGCGGTTAAAAAGAACTAACCGGCTCTTTTGCAGTACAAACGCCTACCAGATTAGATCTCGCCGTCGTTCAGATTTGAGGCCTTACCGTTGTTGCCGTCGCCTTCACTCACCAGCAGTGGCATCTTGATAACCTTGATGGCTGACTAGCAGTGACCTTCACCTTGACCTTGACCTTGACCTTGCTTGGCGATCTGATGAAGCTCCACTGGCCGCTGCAATGGTGTGGGCTGGTGCTTTTTTCTTCTCTTTCTCCTGTATATAGATATAGATTATAGACTAAAGCGGTTGAGCCAAAGTTAGGGTTTAACTTTAAACTTTTGGAAGTAATGGGTCCCACCCACGTGACTCTCGACTCTTGGATAGTTGTGCACACTACATTGGAAATTTAAGTATTTATGCCATATCTCCAAATTCTATCTACATATGATATGACCTCCGATTATATTTATAAATTAAATATATATATATCATATATGTATACATATGCATATGATTTACTGTATTTTGTATCAAAAATGGGTATTGCATTTTGTAATTATTGTATAAAAGTGTGTGAATAAAATTTAGATTTTTAATATTTTTTAAATTGTTACACTTTTGTAGTTATGTATTATTATTAATATATTTAAGAATAAATATATTTATTACATAATTATGACGTCACGGTTTAATTCCGGTTCACCCACCGGTTGAACCGTTAACCCATGACCCGGTCATTTTTCCGGTTCGATGAACGGTTCGGTTTTCAAAACATTGGTTAGAGGGAGGGGGCAGACCTAGACTGACCTGGGAATATGCCGTGCAACAAGATATGAATATATATAATTTGATTGAGCATATAGCTCTTGATCGTGTAGAATGGAGAAAAATGATTCATACAGCCGACCCCATGATTGGGACACAAGGTTATCAAACTTGGTGTAGCAAGCATGTAATAGCAACAAAATACTCTCTAAGGGACTAAATACAAACTATGCAGTAAGAAATGCATAATATCCACTTCAAATGTACGAAATAAAAGACACAAACACGTAGCAACAAAGTACTTTCAGGGGGACTAAAACTAACTATGCAGCCACACACACGTAAACCCACTTCAAATGTACGAAATAAATGTGAAAAACCTAAACAAACAAACAAACAAACAGGAAAACTAAACTAAAATCTAAGCCTTGCTTCTTCTGGTATAACAAATACTTAAAAAAAAAAAAAAAAAAAAAATCAAGCTTTACTGCCTTGATTAGCAGAAAATGCTGGCACAAGCCATGGAAAACACAACATAAATGATACAAGAGAAGTCTAATGGTCAACAACTTCCAAAACCGAAGTAAAATAGCTAAACATTATTGTACAATCTAACCAGGTATTATACATACATGATGATGTCACCGGAATTGATTAACAGCGGATATCAACATCGGGACAAGATGAACAGGAGCCTAAAGCACCATGGAGAGAAAATTACAAACAAAGTCCATGAACTCTCACGCTGCCAACCATACAGAGGTTAAACCAAAACTCAGTGAGATAACATTAACTGTTTACATACAAAGAGGTTTTAGCCTGGAAACATTGGAGTCTTTCCTAGGAGAACCCAAAAAAGAATGAAAATTTCACCTGATTGGATGTTCAAAAGGTGGAGCCGCACAAGATCTGCTCAACCAAGTCATCTAGTTGACAATATTCTCATCTACCAATTAATCAAAAAGCAAACTTAGTATCAAACCTTATATCAGATAGAAACTGCCAAGACCTTCAGGTTTAATTTAACTATCTGGGTGAATTAAAAACTATATCAGTGAGCGTAAACACCTGATAATTTAATCCACCTGCAATCTTAAGGAACTCAAATTTCATACACAAGCGAATTATATACAAAAACTAATCTGGTGCAACAGTTAGAAGCAAGTAACGATCACAAGAATCAGCCAGGCAAACAAAATGGTTTCATATCCACATAAAAACAATGAAATCAAGCTCCCAAAAAGGGAAGACAATTATTACCAGCAAATTTAGCAGCAATGTCTGCATGCAAAGTGCACTCAAGAGACTAGCTCAGGAAATCCTCATTTATCCATTTCAGCTGCCAGCAGCAAACACAGACATTAAACAACTATAAATAGTACACTCTCTTTTAAAGTATAAAGTTTCTAGTGAACTCAAAAGATACTGATAACAGGATTAAAATGTAAAATAACAGCTAAAAGTTCAGAAGCAGCAGCAAATTAATGGCCAACGCCCTTCTTTGCTCTAAGTGATTCAAGAGCTTTTTCCCGTAACTCTATCTCAAGCTTTTTCTGCTCAGACTCTGCCATTTCAGTGTCACTGGCACGAGAATCCTTCCTTGTAAAGTGTTCACCATCAGAAGCATAACCATCACGACTTTTTTCAAGATCTGAAGGTGGAGCAACAGTATCAATTGACTTCATTTTCAGCTTCTCTGCTCGCCGATGTTCCCTTCTACGGCGGCGCTCTTCACGTCGTCGACGCCTCTCCTCTTTTTTCAATCTCTTCTCCTCCTTCCTTCTTCTCTTGGATTCCTTCCTGTCCTCTATTGGAGAATCAGAACTGTAATCATCATCTGATGCCACTTGTTTCTTATCTGACCTTTTATGCTTCCTCTTTTCACCAACTTCAGGTATTTGCTTATCACTTTCCTCGGAGATGGAATCCAAGGAACCACTTCGGTCATTTTTATCAACTTTTCTCGTCAACTTCAATAAAGTTTCTGATTTCGTATTCCGGCGTGTGTCCTTGACATTATCTGAATGAGAACGGTTCTTTCCATCAGCTTCATTAATTATTGGCAACTGTGGTTGATCAGAAACTTCAGGATGAAGCATCTTTCCAGAAGTTCTCTCACTGCCAATAAATTAAAACCCATAAGTTAAAACCCACATAAAATCACATGTACATATGAAATCAAGGAATTATAAAGAAGCAGGAAAACTACTTGAGAGAAATGAAAACAGTAAACCTTTTCATCTCCTGGTCATTCTTTCTTCGTTCCAAGCTATCGGTGCGGCTTTGGGTTTCCCTAGATCGATGACTGGGTAACTTCTCCGGAGAATACGCATCCTTGTAATGAGCCATCATTACCACATCTTTACGCTCATCAGCAGTTGATGAAAGCAAAAATCGTTTTTCCACAGGTTTGTGTTTTTGACCCCCATGCTCCCTAAAAGAAATTAAACAGACCACTCATCAAATACTAGCGCAGGAACACTGATTAAAGTAGCAGGGTATAATACAAACTGTGCCAAGGCTGGGACTGCAATCAAGGTTATTTAAGGCGCACCGAGGCGCAAAGGTCTCCTGGAGCCTAGGCACGAGGCACACTCTGAGGCGCAAAAATACATATTTTTTTATATGATATAGCAGCCTGGCTGCTATATCACATCTTTACGCTCATCAGCGGTTGATGAAAGCAAAAATAGTTTTTCCACAGGTTTGTGTTTTTGACCCCCATGCTCCCTAAAAGAAATTAAACAGACCACTATTCAAATACTATCGCAGGAACACTGATTAAAGTAGCAGGGTATAATACAAACTGTGCCAAGGCTGGGACTGCAATCAAGGTTATTTAAGGCGCACCGAGGCGCAAAGGTCTCCTGGAGCCTAGGCACGAGGCGCACTCTGAGGCGCAAAAATACATATTTTTTTATATGATATAGCAGCCTGGCTGCCCTTTTTTAACATATACTAGTATTTTCTATATGATTTTTTTAATTTTCTAATATTTTAAGCCCAGTGCTCCACTCAAAGATTAAGACATTAAGAAATTTTCTAGTATTTTATCTAAATGTAAAAAAGACATTATCAATTGAAAATCCATATATTCCAATCATTCCATAGTCCATAGACTCCATACACAATAAGAAAACAATTGAGGTATCAAATTTAAGGGTTTTAAGCTAAATTAACAATTACTATTCAATTGATATTACAGTACTATAGTACCATACAAACAAACAAAAAAAGAACAAAACAACAAAAAATAAAGAAAGAAAGAAAGAACAGAAACACATATGTAAATATGTAATTGATAGTTTCTAATTCCCAGATAATGGAAAAAAAAAACCAACATATATAAAATATAAGGCTATAAGAGTATGAGACCGGGGGGGGGGGGGGGGGGGGGGGGGGCATCATATAAAATAATAAGGGTTTAAGACGGGAAACCCAAAAAATAAAAAATAAAATAAAAAACCCAGACTTATCTGAATCTCTGTCCAACAAAGAAAGGGGGGGGGGGGGGGGGGGGGGGGGGAAAGGAAGTAGAAGAAGCCAGAGAAGAAGAAGACGAAGGAGGAAGTAGAAGAAAAAAACAGACATCTCACTGGACAGTCTGACAGAGAAGAGGGGGGAAAGAAGGAAGAAGAAGAAAAAGAAGAAGAAGAAGAAGAAGAGGATGATGAAAGAAGCCACAAGCAGAAGACGAAGGGGGAAGAAGAAGAAGAAGAAGAAAGAAAAAAAACGACTGATTAGGGCTGCAAAGAAGAAAGATGAAGAGGAGGAAGAAGAAAGAAGACGAAGAAAAAACATACCTGGGGGCTGGGCTGCGACTGGTTAGGGCTCTCGTTTCTTCTTCTTTCTTTGCTTTGCTCTTTTTTTTTTTTTTTTTTTTTGGGCTAAACTGTTGGGAATCTTGAGATATAGCCTTGTGCACCTCACCTGAACTGGGCGATAGCCTCGTGCCGCAAAAAAGCCCTAAAAGGTGCGCCTCGCATGCGCCTGATTGAAGGGGCAGCGCTGCACCTAGCCTTAGGCGAGGCCCAAGTCTTGCGACCTCCTGCGCCTCGCGCCTTTCACAACAGAGACTGCAATTAGTATACCACTAGTCTGTTGTGAAAAGCACGCCTCAAGCATGAGGCGCAGGTGGGCGAAGCACTTCAGCCTCGCCTTAGTCTAGGCGCAGCCTCTTCGAGTAGGCGCACTGTAGGCGCGCTTTTTAGGGCTTTTTTGAGAGGCACAGAGCGCACGAGGCACACGCCCCGTTCAATCAAGGCCCAAACACATCTTTTAACTTGGTTATATGGAACAAATCCGAAAACTACCGACAAAAAGAAAGGAGCAAATCACGATTACAAGCCCTAAAGATTTCGCACCAGTCGTTTGACTTCCAGGTATGTTCTTCTTCTTCTTCTTTCCCAGTCGAAGGACTCGAACCAGCCCTAGAACCAGTCGGTTTTCTTTTTCTCGTCCTCTTCTTCTTCTTCTTCTTCTTCTTCTTCTCTTCTCGTGCGCCATATAACTCTTCGAAACAGTCTCTTTTTTTTTCAGTTTTTTTTTTTTCTCTCCTCTTATTTCGAATTGTACTGTAATTTCTTAATTTTTTTCCCACACAAAAACACATAAAAATAGATTTTAGAAGTTAGACATAGCTTAGCTATAATGAAATTGAAACAGATTAAATAAATTAATAACCGATTATCTGCAAATTCTGTTTATAACAAATTAAAGCATGTCTTCGCAGATAATAAATAATGTCAAAACCAACCTGGCATAAACAGTATCTTCCTCCTCCACACTAGATGCTCCTAGGCCGTCCCTAAGAGGTTTAAGTTCTTTTGGTTTCCGTGAAGGACTCTGAATTGTGTGCTTCAAAGGACTCTCATATGTACTGCATGATATAACGGAGCAAAAAGATCACATCAAATTTCAGAAGCAACAGTCATACTACTTATAGTATAGATCACAGCTATAGTATGTACCTCTTATCCTCTCTGGTACTTCTTTTCCTTGCCCCAAGGGGAGTTTCCGATCGAGGAGGAGATCTGTATGGCGAAGGAGATGAAGATGGCACATTTTCACGCGAATTGTTTCGCACACTTGGCTCTCTCTGGGGTGACATTAAAGAAACAGGAGGCCGACGAGACACAGAGTCCATTCCTTTGCGACTATCAACAGGGTCTTTAACGTTGTCTCTCAAAGGAGCATGACGAACAGGAGAGAATTTCCCATGCTGCCTGAAAATTGTTTCACGATTCAGTCAAAATTGCATTGATTAAAGCAAATCCATGAAGATAAAAAAGTTGGAACATCACATGTCAATGGGGACCTATTGGAAAAGCATGGGAAGCTACCTACATGAGGCATATTGATCACAGGACTTATGATTCCAGGTTCCACTGTACTATCACTAAATATCACACATCTATTGGGAGCTCACGACAAGAATGCTAAAAATTAACGACATGAAATTCTTAAAGGAAATAAATTATCAAGATTGCCGAATACCTCATTCTTTCTCTTTCTATAGGAGACTGCACGGTTGACCTCCTCTGGAGTTGTGGTGACTTCCTCCTGACTGGTGAAGGGGAGGTACGTCGAACTGGAGACTGAGAGCTCCATTCCCGAGGTGAAGGAGACCTATGTCGGGATGGAGTTGGTGATCTCCTGCGGCCTCGGAAAGGGGACCTTCGTCGAATTGGGGACACAAACCTACGAGGTGGAGTTGATGGAGATCTTCGGTATCTTCGTCGGACGGGAGATGGGGATCTACGTTGCACAGGAGAAGGTGATCTGCGCCGAATGGGAGACAATATCCTGCGCCGCACTGGAGATGGCGACCTACGCCTTACTGGAGATGGAGACCTACGCCTCATAGGTGATGGTGATCTACGCCTGATGGGTGATGGCGATCTACGCCTTATGGGTGATGGTGATCTACGACGAGTTGGTGACCTTGATCTACGCATGAAGGGTGGTCGGGATCTTCGCCGTATGGGGGACCTTGATCTGCGACGCAAAGGAGATCGTAATCTACGTCGTACAGGAGAAGGTGATCTGCGAGTACGTGATGTGGATCTCCGCCTAGAGTGAGATGATCTACGCCTTAAAGGAGAGGGAGATCGCTGAGGTGAAAGCCTCTTATGGGGAGAAACAGACTGCCTTGGTGGAGAGTGAGACACCCTTTCAGAAGAAATGGAGCGCCTTCTTGGCTGTGGAGATCTAGTTATACTTCTTGACTTGTTCCTTTCACTGCAACGTGGTTACATTTGGTAAGTCGATATATTATAGCACACGAAGAAAAGTAATACGAAACATCAAAAGGGTACAAAGCCATTTACGTCTAATTCATCACATGGTGGAATCACAAAGCATGAGAAAAACTGTAAGGGATACAATAAAATTAAAATAAGACGGACTGCATAAGACAAAATGCTAGGGGCTGTGCAAGCCAACTATTTCTGCAGGTAGAGAAATAAGACATACTCTGAATAACTTCTGGAATTGGAAAATGACTTGCTAACTGACCTAGAAGGCACACGTCTGCACAACAAAAAATCCAAAAGCCAAAATTAAATGTTTCTCCAGATGCAACCATAGCTAAAAAAACAAAACAAAACAAAACAAACAAAAATAAAAAATAATGATCAGGACAAATACCGAAGAGGTGAAGGAGAACGATCAGCTGTATGTGGAGATCTAGACACCCTGTAAAGGTCAAGTGAATACCATTAATCTCTGTCAGCTAGGCAGCATCTTAAATTGCTTTCACCAAAAAAATATTACACTGACAACCCACAACCCTTGCTTATCATGACAAAGTGCACAGAGCTTTTAGTTTATCTAAATGTAGGTAATGTTAACATAAAATTTATAATGCGAAATAAAAACACCACCCCTTTCCTCCCTTCAAAAATAAAGTTGTTAAAAGAAAGATGTTAATGCCCAAGCATATAAAGTGAGACAAAAGTAAACAACAAATGCATCGTCAAACAAGTACCAATATTAGCAAATAACACATTTCTCATCCCTACCTGCCCCTTCCTCTTGAGCCATTCCTCTCGCTGGACTCATTCTCATTCGTGGGATGGGCACTGGACGCCCTTGGTTGATGCTTCAAAATTGTATCGAAACCAGCATCATTTGCTTTTGAGGTATCATTTTCGCCGTCCTACAGTAGTTTGAGGTAAAGGACATGAACCCAAATAATTGCAGAAGCAAGCTGAATCCCATGAGAAACACAAGCGCAAGTTAAAAACCAAAAACCCAGCTCCAATTAACCTAACTGACATGGAAAAATAAATTGGTTACCATTTTCCTTAACTTCTCCAGCTCCAATTCCCTACCCTCCTTCTCTTTCTTCTTCTGAATTTCATTTGTTATTCTGTCTGTCTCCGCCTGTATTACCCCATGATGCAACAATGTTAAGAAAGCCAATGCTGACTACAGAATGAGATCGTGCGTAAAAGAACAAAAAATTACCTTCTTCTTCCTAGTTTCCTCTTCTTTTGCATCAAGTAACTGTTGAGGTACACCACTAGCATTATTCTGTGCACTAAGAAGAAGCGCCCAAAGTTCTTTCATAAACTTTCCAGTATTTTTCTCCATGAACCCAGTGAGCTGAATTTGAACCTCCTTTCCATTAACTCCCTGCAACCATGCATTGTAAACATCCTTAGACATGGCCAAAAAAATGAGAGAAATGTGCACTTCTTGAACTTGCAGTCTTAATATAATAAACCACAAACACAAGTATCAATAAGTATGAAGAATAAGGTCCTCGTACAAAAATTGACCTAAAGGACAATCAAAAAAGAACAAACAAACAAACAAACAATTTGGCAGGAAAAAGGGATTTAGAAATTTAGAAGTTACGTTTGTTGTATAATACATGAAAAACAACAACTATTCGTGAACTGAAGTACTTTTTAAACTTCTTCGGGACTTGGATGACAAAAAAAAAATAGTGAACTAAACTCAACTTAATCACCAAGATTAAGTTTTTCTTCTTTCTTTTTTATGGTACTGATAAAATAGGATTGAAATTACATAAACATCAACTCAAAACAATATTTTTTACTGCTAATGAAGGAAGTTCAAGTTGCGAATTACGCGAAACAGAAATGAAAAGAGGCTGAAATTACCTTCCCATCTAGAAGGCCGAAAATGAAGTTGATGAGAACTTCGTCTTCGAAACCCAGAAGTTCAGTTACCCGATTAGTAATCCACGGTCTCATGACATCCATCTTCACTTTCGATATGTCCACCTAAACAAGTCATTCATGCAAATGAAAAAACACTAGCAAATCCAATCAATTTCCCCAAACTCCACCTATATATATACACACAAACACGCATATCTGTATATATATATATATATATATAGAGAGAGAGAGAGAGAGCGAGGAAACGAACCAGATGATCCAATTCTGAAGCGAATTTCTGCGATTTCAACAACTTGGCTTGTTTGTTCGAGAAGCGAGTGTCTTGATCAGCTGAGGTGCCCTGTAAACAGAATTTATCCAGTAATTGATTACTCTAATACGAAGATCTAGATTGCATGTATACGTCAATAACTTGGATCTAACAATAAATTAACTCAAATTTATCAATAATTATAGAAGATTTACCCGGAAAAACCCGCCCGACATTTTCTAGGGTTTCTGATCGATGCTGCGAAGTGTTTGCTTCAGATGATGAAGCGGACAATCGAGTGTGTGTGTGAGAGAGAGACTGGTCACAGTTCTTCGACTTCAATGCATGATTTGGGGGGCACTTGAGCTACGAAGATGAGAGAGGGACTGAACTCTGAAGCCAAATACCTATCTGTCGAATTCGAGTGTGGTGTGAAAGCTGAGTCCTGACCGACTCCTGAGTAGAGAGCAAAGCTAAACCCTAATTTCAACTTTGTATGTTTACGAATGTGCCCACTGGTACTTTGTATACAAAAGTAGTTTAAAATACATGAGGTTTGCTCTAATCACATTTAGATTCTCTCACGTTTCAGTAATATTATCTACACCTCTAAAATTTGAAGCACGTATCACTTATATCTCCGTTAATTCACCGTTAAAAAAGTGACGAATGACTACACCTGAAAGTTTGGCCATTGTGTCAGTTTAGTCTTTCTAGTTCTAATTTGGTCAATTTGATCCTTACAATTTTAAATTGAAGCAATTTGATCCAAATGCCCCGTTATGTGAAGAAAAAAAAATTGACGGAATTTATTCACTATTATGCACAATTACGCTAATAAGTGGGTTGGGAGATTGGTGGTGTTCCATTTTTGCCCTTAAAATATGTGACAATGCACAGTATGTGAGTAAATTCTGTCAATTTTTCTTATATAATTGAACATTTAGATCAAATTACTTAAATTTAAAACTTCAAGGCTCAAATTAACCCAATTGAAACTATAGGAACTAAAATGACACAAGTACCAAACTTTCAAGAGTATTTTTTATATTTTTTTATGTCAATCCGTCATTTTTTTTACTGTGAATTGACGAAAGGGGTCTAATGGATACGCACTTCAAACTTTAGGGGTGTAGGTAATATTACTAAAATATGAGGGGGTCTAAGTATGATTAGAGAAAATCTCAAGGAATCCAGGTGATATGTATCCAATATTTTTTTTAGGATAAATTATATAGACACCCCTTCATGTATTGCTCTTTTTCATTAACACTCCCTAAATTAAAATTTTAACAAATTGACCCTCTAAACTAGAGACCACTACCGCTCACCCAAATTTGGTTCAACATTGCTCACTCATGCCTTTACTACCTATATGTGTCTCAAACAAGGGCAAAATGGGAATATAAGGGAACACATTTCAGACAATAAAGGCATGGGTGAGCAATGGTGAACTAAATTTAAGTGAGCAAATGTGCTCTCTCTAAACTACTCACATTTGCTCACAAATAATTGAGGGGTCAATTTATTGAGTTTTTTTGTTTATGGAATGTTAGTAAAAAAAAAAATAGCAATACATGAGAGATTGACTATATAATTTTGGGCAATGCTATGGACACACCCAAAACACACTCTGGTGACCCTCACACTAACAGTAGACCCCACAGTCTCTTTCTCTCTTCCTATTGATCTACCTTAGAGTGTATCTAAGGTTGTGTGGGTTTTGAGTTTGTCCCAAATATTACCCATATAATTTACCCTATTTTTTATTCGTATAACCCTGCTCTATTTACACAAGTCTATAAATAGGGAACATAAATAGCAATTCTATTCATGTGTGATATTCTATCAAAAACCTTAGGCATTGCAAAGATTTTCTTTTTCTCTTCTTCTTCTTCAATTCAGAGAAACCACATGTAAGATATCTTCTCTTTTTCAATTCAATTTTCTCTATTTTGATTGAATATCGATATGTATATTAGAACCTAAAGTTCTACATGAAATAAATAATCCAGAGTTAAAAATCTATGATATGTATGTATGTATATACCTGAAATTCTAAATTAATTAAATAACTCAAGCCTAAAGATCTGCAATATATCTATATTATATTGTAGCTTGGTTCGTCACTAAAAAGACTTATGACTAGGACAAGAAGTTTATGACTAAGACGAAGAGGTTTGCTCTGGTTGGTTGAAACACTTCCTCAAGATTTCCTTTGCATTTTTTTTTACTATGGTGAGAAATGGCAAGAGCGATGTCAGATGGTTTACATGATACAAACATTCTTGGTGAACACAATTAGCGATCCATCCGCAATTGGGATGCCACATGCTTTTGACAATTGTTAATTCCTAGCCACTATGGCGCTGTGACTCTTATTAGTAGGAGTATTATACAACAATGCATATTTCGTTATGTGTGTGGTTTCATCTTCCCTTCCCCAATTCCTACCCTACTTTTGAATTGTTTGTTGTACATAATCTAAATTGAATTCAACGATGGAAAAGTTAGAATCAGTTTTGATGAACAACGTGTTAGGACATATTTAAAAATTAAGGATTTTGATTCTAAGTTTTCTAGATCAAGTACATCTTGTATTCCTGATAGGACTACAACAGTTAAAAAAGATAAAGATCTCCTCAGTGAAATTGATACTAAGTTAAAAGGTATTAAAACCACAGCCCAAGTTAGTAATCCTTGTTACAAAATACCAAGTGAAGATAGTTTTCCAAATTCTCCTACTCAAATAGATTTTGAAAGTCTTAGTAAAGATTTATTTACTATGAGTAAAGATTTTGAAATTGATATGGAAATGTTAACCAAAGAGTTTAATTCACCCATTTATGAAATTACAGAACCAATTATCGAGCCATTTATGATGTAGATGAGAGAAAATCAATTGTAAAAGCTTGAAAAAAATACATGAAGTTAGTTAAAAGAAATATATATCTCTTTGAATATTTGGAACATTACCATGATACTATAGATTTTACTGTTAAGAAAAGAAGAATCAAAAAATAAAACAGTAAGACTAGGAAGCCAAAAGATGACAAAGAAAATAGTAGGTCTAAGTCTATTAAAGATAGTGACCCATCTCAAAGTGAATCCCAAAAATCATCTTGTAGTAAACTTCACAATTCTAAAGAAACAAAAGATAATAGTAAGAAACACAATCATCATGACAAGAAAAGTAAAAAAAGCATCTACCAAAAAATCAACCCCTAAAATTATAGAACAATCTAGCCTAGGATTACCCCATGAAAATAAACCTATAGAACTAGCTCATAAGGATACGGTTGATATAAATCTACAGTTAGATGATAATTACCCATCCTTTAATGAAAATATTAGTGAACAATCTAATGGAATAATTAATGTTTTGACTAAGAAAAGTGAACAAGGAAACTTATTATTAGATTTAATCAGTAAAATAGATGATGAAGATTTAAAATCAACATATTTAAATAAGTTTAGAATATTATTAGCCAAACAGGAAGAAGCTAGTAAAACCAATCACTCCACTATTAGTCTTGATAAAACGCTTGAGAGATTTAATAAACCCAAAAAGGAAGTTACAGTCCAAGATTTGCAAATTGAAATCAAACAAGTTAAAGTTGATATAAAAAATCTACAAGATCAAGTTGCCAAGTTTGACCAAAACCACAATAGTGAAGATACGTCACCGAGTGAATATTCTAGTAGTGAAGATACTTCCCCCAGTCACCAGAATTCTCCTAGAAAAATAGAACAACCCAGTTTGCTTCAAGTTATGAATAAAATTCATTTACAAAAATGGCTTTGCAATGTTAAAATAATAGTAAATAAAGAATTAGAAATAGAGACTATAGCATTGATAGATTCAGGAGCTGATCTTAATTGCATTCAAGAAGGATTAATTCCAACCAAATATTATGTAAAAACCAGTGAACGTCTTAGTTCTACTAATGGTAGTCAAATGCAAATTGAATATAAGTTACCTAGTGCACATGTTTGTCAAAACAATGTTTGTTTTAAAACACCATTTGTTCTGATTAAAAACATGACTGATAACATTATTTTAGGAATGCCATTTCTATGCCTACTTTACCCATTTACTACTAATAATGATGGATTAACCACTCATGCATATGGACAAAAAGTTCAGTTTAAGTTCCTCACTAAACCATTACTTAGAGATTTAAAACAGTTAAAAGACCAATCAATTTTTAAAAAATAGAAAAATTCTTTACTGTAAAACTTTACATCTAAGGTCTTTACAAGAAGAATTTAGATATATAAAAATTGAGAATCAGTTAACCAATAAATCACTTCAAATCAAGATAGAAGAATTTAAGTCTAGAATCATTAGTAATTTATGTGTAGACTTACCTAATGCCTTTTGGTATAGAAAAAAACATATAGTTACCCTTCCCTATGTCAAAGACTTTAATGAGTCCAATATCCCTACCAAAGCTAGACATATTCAAATGAGTCAAGAAGACGTGGAATTATGTAAACAAGAAATTAATGAATTGTTAAATAAAAAAATAATTCGTAAAAGTAAGTCACCCTGGTCTTGCCCTGCTTTTTATGTTAGAAAAAATGCGAGTTAGAAAGAGAAACACCAAGGCTAGTTATCAATTACAAACCTCTCAACAAGGTCTTAGAATTGATTAGGTACCCAATCCCCAATAAGAGAGATTTAGTCAATCGATTAAGCCAAGCTGTTATTTTTAGTAAATTTGATATGAAGAGTGGATTTTGGCAAATCCAAATTCATGAGAGTGATAGATATAAGACTGCCTTTACTACCCCATTTGGACATTATGAATGGAATGTAATGCCCTTTGGTCTTAAGAATGCCCCTAGTGAATTTCAAAATATTATGAATGAAATATTTAACCCATTCAGTCATTTTTTAATTGTCTACATTGATGATGTTCTTATTTTCTCAAAGTCAATTGATGAACATTGGAAACATTTAAATACGTTTTTCAATACCATCAAAGCTAATGGTCTAGTTGTCTCAGCCTCAAAAATGTTGGAGAATTTTAAAATAAAGGGCAAAAGAGGAATTGAGATTGAAAACTTGTTTTGTAGCCAAACGATCGAGATCATAAAGAGATGAGTTATTTATTCACTATGTGCGAGAAACACCATATAATTCCCTTAGATTGCTTGTGCCTTTCTGAAAAGGTTCAATACATGTACGGTTATATATCATATATATATATATACACATATAAACAGTTATATACCTTACCAATTTGAAATGGTGCTGAAGCACCTATTAGTCTTTCACGAAAGGGTTTATGTCCATTTGTGGTCTAATACTCAGATAGATATATAGTTATGTACATATACAATGATTAAAATAAGTCACCTTTTGAATCAATTAGATGCCAAAGAATCAGATGTGTACCATAGTGTCGGATCGATTCGGTGCTTGGGCATCTCTTTGTGTATATATAAGGAACTTGTAGAAGACGGATAAAAAAAAATATGTAATCAGTTGCTATCTCTTTCTCTATCTGCAAAACAAGTATATCAATTTCAATTTCTCTCTGCCCTTCACAGTTTTTAAAAAGTGTATTCTACTGTGTTCTATTAACTGCAGTAATAGAAAACAGTATTGGTTGAAAAATATCAATGATAATTCTAGGGCTGTCTTCAATAGTGCATTTTGCAGGCAGTGTTTGCTTCATTGTATCTTGAATACAAACTCGCCGAATACCCAATTGCACACCGATTACAATATCTGGTGTGGGCGAATATTGTATTTAGGAAAGTGCCTAGTACACGGTTTGAAGATCTTTTTGGTGACCTTTTGAAGAATTTCCGCCAGCCGGAGGACGCATTTTTTTTTTTTCAACAAAAAATCAGTCTATTTCAGTCCAAAGTCAGATTTCTTGGTCACAATATTCATCGTGGGAAAATCACTCCTATTGATAGAGCTATTCAATTTGCTGATAAATTCCCAGATGAAATTCTGGACAAAACCCAGTTACAAAGATTTTTAGGTTCTTTAAATTATATATTTGATTTTTATCCCAGTCTTCGTTCAAAATGTAAACCCCTATTTGATAGATTGAAATCCAATCCCCCTCCTTGGTCACTTGTTCATACTTCCATTGTTCAAGAAGTCAAAAAATATGTCAAATCTCTGCATGTCTTGGCATTCCTTCAGTTGATTCCTTTAAAATTATTCAAACAGATGCTTCCGAGCATGGTTATGGAGGAATTCTCCTTCAAAAAGTCAATGGTTCATCCAATGAACATATTGTGAGATACCATTCTGGAATTTGGAACAAAGCACAAAACAATTACAGTACCATAAAGAAAGAAATTCTTTCTTTAGTATTATGTATAAGTAAATTTCAAGATGATATTTTAAATCAAAAATTTCTAGTCAGGGTTGATTGCAAAAGTGCTAAATTTATTTTCGAAAAAGATGTAAAAATTTTGGCTTCAAAACAGATATTTGCCAGATGGCAATCTATTTTATCTATATTCGATTTTGATATAGAATATATCAAAGGCAGTAACAATTCAGTCCCTGATTTTCTTCTCGTGAATTTTTACAGTGTAAAAATGGAGGACAAGAAGAAGGAGAAGGATAACAAATTAGCGGTTATCCCTCCAATTGGATTAGTTAACAGGTACCAAGTGCTAGGATCAATATCTAGGCCCAGTTATCAGTCAGCCTTAGCCAGGCCAACCAGCAGTCAATACATGGTCAATGACCCATTTGCTACCAAGCACATTCAAACAATAGTTAACAGGCCCATCCAAGCCCCCAAAACAGACTATGTAGTAAAACCCAACCCAGTTCACCTATTCTGGATTGAGCCATATCAGAGTCACTACAAAAACCCAGTTGATTTAGTTAAACTCACCTTCCCCACAGGATGACATTTCATTCCCAAAAGTCCAGAAAAATCCCTTAGGTATTACAGAGATATTTTATACTCTACTGAGTCAATTTATGTCAAACACATTACTGAAAATGATGATTCAATTCCTGAGTCAGAAAGGAAAATTTTGTTTCACCAGTTGTATATTAAAAAGATTATTTCTAGTAAAGATTGGGGTTCCCACCCATGCATCCTCAAGTCACTGCCCAACCATACTCAGTATAATTATTTTGATTATATTGATGCCTGGTTCTATATCTTTCTCCACCAGACTGAAACATTTTCCCATTCATGGTATGTCAATTTTGACACAAAGTTCAAAAGTCAGCTCCCTACCTGGTTCCTCCATTGGTGGTTCCGTCATGGCCCCATGCCAGACTTTCTCCCAAATGATCTCCAAGATATGGTCAAATACTTTTCCACTAAGTATACAATGAGTGAACACAATACCCAGTTTCCCATTCTACTCATATTCACAAGTAAATATAAAGTGCCATGGATTTTGAAATGGCAGTATCAAATTCAGAGTAACATTGTCCAGAGACAGTATTCAGTCAAATGGTGGGATAAATTTGGTCACCACCGAATTATTAAACAAGTAAATCTTGAATTCCCACCAGTAAGCAGTCCCCCTGCTCCAATCACAGGCCCCATGGCCAAGTGCACAATTACAGGTCCCAAAGATAAGTCAAGCTCCAAATCCAAGTCAAGTTCCAAGCCTTTCAAATGCACAGTTAATGGCTATGGCCCAACAGATACTAGCTCAAGTCAGTCAAAATGATCAAGATAACAACAGTCACAGTTCAGAAGGATCATGCTCTGTTGCACAGCCTTATGATCCCTATTTCAGTTCAGCATTCCAAGATGCTCAAAACCCCTATGAAGAGAATCAGGAATAATTGAACATCCAATGTTTTTTGGGTAAAAATGACAGTATTAACCATGGTTAATGCAAAAGTTTCTCGGTGAAACTCCCATTAATACTGGTTAAAACTACAGTAAAAAGGACAAGTCCAATCAACCTTTCGGCCACAGTAACCGACAGGCTTTTTCAGATTCTGCGTGATTAAACAGTAACAGACAAAACACTGTTTATCCACAGTAACTCCATGTGAAGAGCCAGCTTTCCAAAAGTACTTTACAGCTCATGATCCATTCACGAGAGGCACAGGACATTTGGAAGGCTATAAGTAATCCCCTCAGCATCCAGTTACAGGCAGACTTTTTCTTCAGACTTTTTCTTAACAAAGTTCAAGTGAGAGTTTCTTAGAGTTTTCAGAGAGCTTTTGGAGAGAACTTTTTGAGTGTACGCGAGATTCTCTTTGAGAATAATTCATCTACTTCTCTCATAAAGATTTCTGTAATTAATCAGTTCATAGATTGCAATACTTGATGTATATACTGAGCACTTCAGTGATCCATTCTCAGTAATCCAATCTGTAAGTTTCAATTATTTGTCTTCTTTATTTATCTGTGTCTTTCTTCTTCAGTCTTTGCTACTCTGATATTTATTTAATGTATGCTTCCCCCACTGGTATCAAAGCATTTGTTTCTAATAAAGACTTAGAAATGACTCGTGGGTTTGAACTAAATAAATAATAAGTATAACACATAATTTATTAAACAGTAATTTCATAATATAATAATATTATTTTTCAGAACATTAAAGATTTTTATATCATAACTTTTTAAAATTACTTTTAAAACATTTAACAACTATAGCACCATTTTATTTTAATTAAACTAACATTTATTATTTATTTAAGACTAAATAAATAATAAGTATATAATGTAAAAATATATATAATTTCAGAATATAGGAAATATTTCAGAATTTATCAAAACTTAGTAATAACTTTTAAACCATTTTAAACCACTCATTAAAACTAATTAACGAATCATTTACTAGACGTACCGTACAAATATCCTACATAAATGTACTACAGAAAATCTCTTGAGACTACTTGTTCTTCTTCCCACGAAAGTTATAGATCGTGTATATATATATATATATATGTATATACCGTATATACACATATTTATGCTTAAACACATTTATACCCCTAACTTTCTCATTTCTCAACGAAAATGGGCAAGTCCTATATGAAAATTAATCGTCTCGACGAGCTAGATCTAACTACACAAGTATGAGGTCTTGAATCTAAGTGATATGTAGGAATTTTGAGATAAACCCGAAAGTGGGTCTAAGGGAAAAAATCACAAATTTGTGACTACAGAAAATGGCTCTCCCAAAACTGTTCTTGGGGGAGTCTATTGGAACCTTATGGGTCAATTTAGTGTAAGTCTAATAATGTTTGGTGGACTTTGGTTTTCAAGCTTCCATGGGAGCTCTAAGAAAGGTCAGTCATGGTGGGGCTTAAGGCTCTATTTGGTTGGGCTCTTTGTGTGTGTGGAATTATAAAAACACAGAGGAGGTGGAGAGACTATACCTCTTCTGAAAACATGGAGGAGAGGGTGATATGATATCAATCAAAGATTAAATAGCAAAAGACCGTTTGCTTCGCTCACTTATCCCTCCCTCTCTTAAATCTCTCGCTCCCTTTGGTCGGGATAGATTACAGAGTTCCCTCCGTAGGGAGCTCGGCCTTACGGCCTCATCCTCCGATCATACTTGCCTTTCAGATTTCGTTATAGCCTCCGGCTCTCGAGTTCTCGCTACGCTCTAACTCCCGCTCCTCCTTGTTTTCTTCTTCTTCTCCTCTTCACATGCGTGTATGTGTGAGGCAGAAAATAACAGAGGATGAGGGTGAGTGTTTTTCCTTTTTCTTTTCTTCTTTTCTTCTCTCTCTCTCTCTCTCCTTCTCTCTCTCTCTCTCAATGAACTCTCACTCTTGGGTCTCTCTCCCTCTTTCTTAATCTGTCTGTGTATGTATACATATATAATAAACACACATAATTTAATTATAATATATACTCACACTACATACATACACATATAATTCATATTCCATAATAAAGATGCCAATTGAATGTGTGTGTGTGCATACGATGGCAGTGGTGGGTTAATCGGATGGGTGGGTTTTTAGGGAGTAGTATGGGGGAAAAATCCAAGAGGCAATAGAGAGGCTTGAGGGGGAATATCCAATGGGTGGAGGGGGAGTTTGATTTGAAGGGTTGGGGGAAATATTCAGTGGGTATAGAGTGTATTTGGGTAGAAAGTTTACCCAATAGATAATAGGTAGTTATGGTAGTACAATGGCTATTTAGGGTAAGATTCTTCTTTCCATAAATGTATAAGTTAGACGTCGTCAAGAACCATGTGTTGTGCAGTCTAATATGATACAGCTTTTACAGGTTCGCGTGAACTTCAGTCCGGGTGTAAGGATTACAGTCCGGGTCTAATTTAACAACTGGTGTTGAAATAAAATACGTTTATAACAAAATAATAATAAAAATATAAATAATGATCCAGCGTCGACATAATATTATAATTTACATTTACATTTACAGTAAACAATGCAATATCGGGTCTGATATAATATAACTTATAATTATAAATCAAGAGACATCAACTATACGAAATATTCTATAGTTATAAAACTTAGCGGCTATGAATATCAAAATAATCTATATTTATTATTATCCAACGACTACAAAATATATTATAACCTATAGTTATAAATCTAGTGACTATGAAATATATTACAACCTCTAGTTATAACATAACGATAACCAATATTAAAATATTAATATACAGGGTCAGACTTAGCAATTAAAATCACATTAATAAAGCGATACATATACTATGAATACTACAATATTGAATACCGTCAAATATATAACACGTATATTAGTATAGGCTACGTAATTAATTGCCGAAAATAAACTCATCAATACAGACATAAATCCGGGGTCCATTCTATATATATAGAAAATTTACGGGTATTACATAAGGTGCGCATAAAAATTCCAATTTACTCTTGGTTTTATTTGGTCATCATAATACCATAATTAAACAACCCACTCTTGCGAGTAATGGCGGTCGTGTGTCAATAGAACAAAACAGTCCCTTCCATGTACTACAACACTAATAAGTTGTTCAATATGGTCTATAAGTGAGAAGTGTCAATAAAGGTCCAACAATAATGTCTTTGCCAAAGACTATTCATGTATCGTTCATTCAATAAATTATACATATATATACATAATAGAAAATAGGAAATTTCATAAACACCTTAAGTGATATCTTAAAGTGTCATACAACAGAACAAATTATTAAACAAATCCACATAATTAAATATAATGCAACAACATTATGGGCTATATTTAAGACCCATTGTACTAATGTTTTGCTTATATTTCTTTAATGGTAACCCTTTCGTTAATTGATTTACAATCATAATCTCGGTGCATATATGTTCAATAGACACTCTATGTTTCTGACTTTCTTCCTTAATGGCAATGTATTTTAACTCCATGCGTTTAGCACCATTAGAAAATTTATTATTCTTGGAGAAAAATACCGCTACGGTTATCACAAAAATTCTCAGCGGCTTGGCATTAGAGTCAACAATTCCAAGTCCTGAAATAAAATTCCGCAGCCATAATTCATGATTAGTGGCCTCAAAGCATGCCACAAATTCTCATTTCATTTTTTAATGTTCCCAGTCATTCTTTGAGAAGTGCACAAGGCTGAACTTATGCCCTTTCTATATAGGGATATCAATAACTGAACATTTGCCTAATCAAATCTCTCTATAACTCTTTCTATATATGTTTTTCGAGACAACCTTAACAATATACATGGTCCATTCCAGAATGTTTCAATTCCTATCATGTAAGGTGCCTCATCCATATATATATTTCACTTCAAAGTTCTTTAAGAGAAATTTCTTGATTTCGTCCAAGAAACCAAGATCATTACTTACAAGCAATATACCATTAACATATAAAATCCTCAATATAAACTTGCTCCCACTAACCTTTAGATATATTCAATAATTAATAGTGTTTTTCCTTAAAATTTAAAGGAATTAACAGTATCGTTAAACATGAGATATCTTTGGTGGGGAGCTTATTTACGTCGATATGTTGGCTTCTTAAATTTGCAAGCCAACAATTTCATTCTCTTCGGTGTGAACCCTTTAGATTTATCCATATTTACATCTTTTATCTAAACTCTCATTCAAAAATAAGGTGTGTTCTAGAACACTCTCCATCATTAGAACCTAAGCACATGGTGTAATCTTTAGCCATCCATTTTCAGGAGGGATGCTAAGAAGTAGAGAGTTCTATGAACTATCGGATATAACTCTAAATCATAATGAGCTACTAACACCATAATGATTTTTTCCATGTAAAAAGCTTTCTTTATGATCAACGACTTCTTTTTGAGAGAAATCATTAGTTACAAGTCTAACTTTACGTCGTTTAATATTGCCCTCTAAGTCGCGCTATTTTTCTTAAAAGACTCATTTACAGCCGAATTTCCTATGATCTTTGGGCAATTCAACAAGGTCTCAAACATCATTCTATTCCATTGATGTCAACTCATCTTTCATGGCATCAATCCATGTAGTAGAATCATACTTTCATGGCACATGAAAGTACAAGCGGAACTCTACTTGTCTTTTGGTCAAATTCAGATTTTGTAGATATACCACGTAACCGTTCAGAATAGCATATTTTCTTTCCCTTTGGGGTCTTCTTAATGTTATTCTTTGTGGTATAGCTACCATTGGTTCATCGGTGATAAACTTATTATGGAGTGGTTGATCATTCATTTGTTGTTGAACATTGTTAGATCATTCAACAATTGTACGAACAACAAATTCCTTCAAAGTTATGGGTAATTGGACTTGTATCCTAACTTCTTAAGTAACCACATTTCATAGTTCACCACTCCCACTAATGCCACCATCCTTAATGAATTTAACATTACCACTTTTTATAATTTTCGTACTATGGATAGGTTAGTGAAACTATATCTATTTATTTTTTAGGGTAACCTAAAAAAATGACTAGCAACTGTGCTAAAATCTATTTTGTTTTTCTTTTAAATTTTAAACCTTTAATTTTAATTTTTTGGGGGGGAACAAACTCAAACATACAAGCGTCACATACTCGATTTCCTTCCCATTCATAATTTAAAAAAAAAAAAACAATTAGTCTTTGAACAACCTTACTACGAAACCAATCAATAAATTATCGTAGTCTAAAAACTTACATTCACAATAACATGGAAAGTATGAAATTATTTAGCATACTCCTGACCATATCCACTATTGTACGAATATACCTTTCAGCTGCACCATTCTACTAAAATGTATGCAGTATAATGCATTTACTATATGTCATGCCTTTCATGGAGTTTAGCAAATGAGTCAGAGTATTGACCTGATTCATTATTCTTACCATAAAATTCACCACATTTATCCTTCTCACGATTTTTACCTTTCTATCTAACTTTCCTTTAACCTCATTAATGAAAACTTTAAGGCCATTCACTAACTGAGGTTTATCATATAATAAGTAAATACAACCATAATGTGAAAATTCATCGCTGAAGGTGATTAAATAATTTTTTTCCACCCAAAATGGGGTGTCAAATGGTTCACAAATATCAGCATGGAAACCTTCAAGGATACTTGAACTTATTGTGGCATCTTTCTTGGCGTGTTTGGTTTGTTTTTCACTTAATACAATCCACATACACACCCATATCAGTAAAATCTAGGTTCAAGAGAACACATCCCTTACTAATCTCTTTAATCTTTCTCTGGATAGGTGACCCAACCTTTTATGCCACAAGTTATGGGACCTTCCATTAATCAGGCTACATTAGTTTCACCATCACGACATGAGAAAATAAGAAATCGAATAAAAATATTTTCAAACTTTAGTCTGTCAACCATCATAAAGAATATTATCACCAACAAAAGAAATACTTTTATGTAAATTGAAAATGTTCTCCTTAAATTTAAAGAGTAGTAATTGGGATCAAGTATAGACAAGAAATTTTAAATTACTAAAACTTAGGGAACATGAATTGTCTGAAACAAACCTAAGTGGTGACCAGTATATAAAAAACAAATAAAATGTCACAATGATTTCAACTTGATCTTTAACTGACACGAATAGAAATGTGCTCACCTAAGAGTACGTCCAAGCGTAGACGGTCGTGTCGAGTATTAACCGGTAAGACCGAGTCGTATTCCCAAGAGACGGAAATGGGGGAAAGAAACCTAGATTCAATCCTAAAGAAAATAAAAGATGATTACTTAAAGAGTGGAGGTTCTAGCAGTCCTATTGAATTCAAGATTAAAAAAATTAAAGAATTAAAGTAAAACGACAACTTAACTAAATAGAACGAAGCAAAAAGATTTAAAATTATAAATGAAAAAGTGTTGGGAACATGTGAGTCCACATAGTACCAGCTACTACCATGGTTTAACAATAATGAACAGTCGGGGTTTTATCCTTATAGTATTCCATATTTCAACAATGATTAAGTTAAGCATCCTAGACACTTAAGTATGTGAGTTTCACATACTTAGTGGTTCAACTACCTCAGTTATTTATGAAGGACTAAAAAAATACTAATTAAATCTATGAACAATGATAAACAAATCGAATATAGAATATTCGACATGTTCGTTAAAAACTTCATTGAAATAATTAGTGTAAAGAGCTTTTATTTCAAAATTAATTTGCAATGCGAACTTAAAAGATCAATTTAGACTTAGTTTCTGAAATAGAAGTCACTGGAATACAAAAAGGATTCAACCCAAGTCATATACATATCAATCGATTGATATTATTGTCAATCGATTGGCATGAAATGACTTCCAATCGATTGACAAAAGTGCCAATCGATTGGCTTGGAATCCATAATAATCGATTGGATTCTGTTTCCAATCGATTGCCATTGATTCTCAAACAGAATCATGGAAGTGGCTGGGAACAATGTTTCTTCACATTATTCCTAACCAGAACTCTAAGCTAGCATATTTAAACAAACAGAAACTAGACTAACTGAGACATGTTGTATATATTAGATCTAAACATGGATTTACACATAGGATTTGAGATTGATATGGAAATTCTCACACAACACTATAACTAGATAGATTACAGAATAGCAAAACTAAAACAAACAAAACCTGAATGAGTATAGAAATTAGCAAATGCTGAACTTTCGAACTTGAATTCGTCTATTCCCAAAACTAGAATGAAAGAATTCCTACAAAACAAAGAATAATGAGCCAACCCTCGACCCCTCTCACTCTCCTCTTTTTATACCATAACATCACGAGCTGAAGGCATCCAGATTCATAGTGTAGCGGCTGTTCGTCGTCTTGATTCTTGAGATCTTGCGCCATTAAAGAAATTTGACTCCCAGCTTTCATCAATCGATTGGTGAAATACCAATCGATTGGTAAAATACAATCGATTGGTTCTGAATGTAATCCAATCTATTGATATGATGCCAATCGATTAGTACCCAAACTTCATCTTCTTGTCTCTTGATTCATCCCTTTCAACTTGTTATTCGTTCCAACTTCAGAACCTGCATTTAAATGACAAAACACAACAACATACCAAGAGAACACATCATTGTGTAATAAGATAAGTTAAGACACAATTGCAGGTAATACTAGAGATGTGAGGCTAAGTTCATACAGTTTTTCCTTTTTATCGGGCCAATATTCTACAAATATCAGCCCTCATCATTAACCCAATTCCTTAAATACAAAACTTCCATTTGGATAGTATGAAATCCATTTTTCTTTTGAATGTGAAATGCTCATAATAGTACTATAGTCAATCCACCAATAATTGGAAGGAACTTCAGTAAAGTTTGATTCAAAACATACATAAGCTAAATGCTTACCTTTTCTTTCAAACCATCGTTTCGGGTAAAAAAAATTTTAATTTTTTTTTAGAGAAGTCATACTTATCATTCGGTTCCTTCTTATAAGCTTGAGTAACCTGAGTAGGCCCATAAACCTTGAGTGGTCCTAACTTTATGCCTTTTTCGGGCTTCCTCTATTTTTTTTCTTTCAGCTCCTTGACTTACGGGATTAAGTGGATGCTGTTCTTATTACTTTAGTCTTGCCTCTTCTTGAACAAGCATAATGTCCAATTCATTTACATTCACTTATGCATAATAGTGTTTGCAATGAATTTGAAAGGATCAATACCAAGGAGGTAAGGAGTTTAAAATATATTGCTCAAGAAAGAAATCATCCACATTCATGCCTAAAACCTTTAATTAAGGTAATATTTGTAATTTCAGGAACAAATTCAAGCATCCCTAGTTTACCATCAAATTGCTTGGTGGTACGATCAATCATTAATTAGTGTCCCTTAGTGTCCCAACAAGGGACTAATTAATCATCAGTTCATAAAAATTGACTTCATGTTAAATTTTATTATCATTCGCATAAGCATATTACTTAGTTTGTTCAACTTTACCATGCATGTTGTAAAAGTCTTTCCTTTTACACTGCTTAAATTGGTAAGAGTAGGCGGTTTCTTAGTTAGGAGTGACAAATCTAGATCCAAAACACGTAAGGGGAACTGAATTTGTTCTCACAAGTCTAAAAAATTCAATTCATTATGAAGTTGGACAAACAAAGTGTGTGAATGCAGTGAAACGGGAACTAATCACTATAGTTAATTTAATGCTCACAACATTAGGCTTCGAGTTATTAATACAATAATATGTCAAAATAAAATACATATTTTAACAAAATTAGTAACATCGTGATTCACCTTTGGGTTAATATAATAGTGTATTAATCAAGCTATTATGGTGATTCCCTTTCACCTGATTGGACTAATTGGTTATGTGTTAATAATTAGGTAGATCTGCTACCTTTGGGTATCCAGTACTAGCCTAATAAAAATACCAACCAATTATCATGTCCCAATTTATTTATCACTTGAAAGTGGTGCACCTTTGGACCTACCTAATATTCTTGTGATAAAAGAATTGCTATTTGCAATGTCATTATAACTTAACCCTTGGATAGGCATTAAGTTTTTCATGTGACTAATAATTTATGAAACATTCTTGTTGGGCCACTTTGGCAGTTACTAAACTATATCATAATATAAATTAGAAATCACTAATGACATTGCATAAACATTATATTGAAAATATATATACTTATTTATTTATTTATTTCAAATCGTCAAAAACACTAACATTTGATGTTAAAATAATAAATAATAAAACCAGGAATCAAATCCCTCATACAGAGACACTTTGCTTTCTTTCTCTCTCCTCTTGATCATAAAGCAAATGTAATCCACTTACACATATGCATAAAAATACAAGCGCATACATACTGAATCACAACCGTATGGCACAATGACATACTAAGAAGAGGTTAAAAAAAAAAGTATGATTCACTTACAAGTGTAACTTAACAACAACAATAGTCCATATCCACAAACATTTTTAAGTGTCTCATGAACTAGATAAAAAACATGATGTAACTTATCATGTATAATACATACACACGAATCATAATATATATGTACAATCGGATGGAATTTTATTATTATTATTTTAATATCATTAATGGAAAATTGTGATGATTCTTAACACAAGCTCTGATACCACATGCAAAATAAAAATATTAAGCATTTGTCACACCCGTTCCAGAAATTTATAGTTTAATCATGCATGATATGAAATTTTATGAATTATCATTGATATATGATAATTGAGGATAAGTGGTTGACTGTGGTCAACGGTAAGGTGTCAGTGAGGACACAGGAACATGGCAGTTCATATTGCATAATCATGAGTAAATGACATTTATATGATTTAAATGTTATTTGACTTTATCTAGTATTTTCTGTGAATAGTAATTATACTTGTGTAGTATAATTCTGGTAATCTTTGATATTGATTATATCATTTCGAGAACTGTGGTGAGAACGTGAGTGACACGTTAATTAAAAAGGTAGGTTGTGTAGAGATTCCACAGAATTTAGTTTTCAGACGTTATTTTTGGACCCAAACGAAACTTAGTCGGAAACTTTTGAAATTTATAGTTTTCACTCGTAAAGGCATAAAATGGACGCGTGCGAAGCTTCGAGAGATAATTAGAAGTTTGAGAAACTTGCGGGGAGGTAAGCGTAATTTTCATAACTTTTGCCTATATATAGATGAGGATGAGAATTCATTCTCATCCAAATCCAAATAAATATCTAGAGAGAGGGGAGAGAAAGGAGATTTGGTTGCTCCGGACTTTGCGACGCCGATCGACGACCGTTCGTCCGTCAGATTTTCTCCAGATTTCAGATTTGAACTCGTGGAGGTAAGATCTACGTTTTGATACCACTTAGGTCATGTTTGGCCAAGTTTTGTTAAAATCTTAATTTTGGACTTTTGGGAAAAATCAGGTAAAACTTATAGGAATTGTACCAAATTCGAAATCCGACGATTATTTATTCCCCTAGACGATCCTTCAAAGTTTGAAGAGATTCGCACGAGGTATGAACTCTAGATCTATGAAATATATGGATTTTCATGTTTTGAAAATCACTTTTGATATTCTTGGATCCGGGCGAAATTCATGTGTTAGATAGGCCCGTTAATTATGCACGTGGAAATTATGATAAAAGCACGTATAACTGTTTATGTGAGCATGTTATGTGTCTACTTGGGTCAAAGGGGAGTTTGGTGCAAATTCATGCCGGAGTAAGCTTCTCGATGTTTGAGAATTTTGGTAGCGACGGCTACTGTGCATGGTTGTAGGCTTGGACTTGCCATGGCACTTGTGGGATGTAATGGTTGTAGGCTTGGACTTGCCACTGACATCGCGGTTTAAGGCTTGGACTTGCCGCTACCGGATGAATGCGTACCACTCACCCTAGAGACTATTTTTATGTGTTTTAGATGCTTAAAACATGAACTGTCATATAAGCATACATTTAGAATTGTACGCTCAGCATATAGCTGAGCAGTGGAGATGTACTCCATTGCAGGTAAGAAGAAAGACAAGAAGAAGTGTGTGGAGTGAGGCCGATGAACGCCGGGGGATCACCTTTGTAAATGCTTTTGTGTTTTAAATCCTAAACTTGTGTAAGGATTTGAATATTGTAGTATGTTGTAATAGAAACATGGATTTGCTTTTCAGTATTGTAATCTTGTAATTGAACGTCTGTAATTATGTTTTGAATGCGTTAAAATCAGTTGTGGTTGTGATTGTTATTGGTATGGAGTAGTAGGACTTGTAAATTTCCAACTCAGGGCTGCTAGCCGAGGAGCAGTCGACTGAACCCCCTGATCAGTCGACTGGATCTCGTGTATTTGAGAAAACTGTAAGGAAATATTAGAGAAGCAGTCGACTGGACCCCTTGGGCAGTCGACTGAACACTGTTTAGTGGAGCCACTGCCTCCTTCGATTGAAAAGCAGTCGACTGGTTTCAGAAAGCAGTCGACTGGGCAGTCGACTGGACCTCTGATGAGATTTAGGGTTTTGGTTCTGCTTGGCACAGTCGACGGAGCAGTCGACTGGACCCTAGTGCAGTCGACTGAGCAGTCGACTGAACCTCTGTTTTCAAAACTATTTTCTTTGAATGTGTTTTCAATGACCAAAACTTTTTATGACTCTAATTTCAACGTGTTTTACAAACACAGAAGGGAGCGTTTCCTAAGTTTTAAACTACCAGGGTTGTTTTATAGAAGTTCTTTCCGCTGCGTATTATTAGATGATGTTTGGATGAGCCTTGGTGGCGTGCCACGTGTCCTATTTCCACGCGTGGTGGGATGGGTCGTGACATTTATTGGTATCAGAGCTAGAGGTAACAAAACTTTGGGAACGTTCGACGACGAGTGGAGTGTTGAGTGAATTGCCACATGTTTTCAATTGCATTCATGCATCTTAGAGATGTTTGATGCATATGGATGTTGTTTTACATACATACTATTGTTATTGTTGTACATGCATAGTGTTTATGCATTGAGAACTACAGGATTGAAATCATGAGTGACGAAGAGCGAGAACTATCGCCACATACTCGCCGAATGAATGAAATGGCTGAAATGATGGGGAACATGGGAGAGCTGATACGAAATATAGCAGACAGATTACCTCCAACACCTCCATTGGAGCCAGAACCGATAGTTGTAGTACATGCGCCTGAAAATAGGGGTATGAGGTCAATATCAGAACAGTTTGCTCGCAAGAAACCGATGGAATTTCATGGGACACCCGACCCAACGCTCGCAGAACATTGGATCATGGATATGGAGAGAATTTTCCGATCGATTCCGATGACCGATAAGGAGAAAATTGAGAATGCCAGTGATGTGCTGAAGGGTGAAACCCAGAATTGGTGGGTAAATGTACTAGATCAAGGGGCACCGATTACTTGGGAGGGGTTCAAGGCGGAATTCAATCGCCGATTCTTTCCGCGAGCCGCCTACAATGCAAAGAAGAGAGAATTTGATAACTTGAAGCAGGGAGATATGACTGTAACCGAATATACTTCCAAGTATAATGCGTTGTTGAGGTTTGGTAAAGGTTCTGTACCAGGAGAGGAAGAAAGGGCAAGGAAATTTGAAGAAGGCTTTAGGGAAAATATCCGTTTGAGGGTAGAAACCTACGAGCATTCGACCGTGGCAGCAGTACAACAAACGGCGCTTGTAGCCGAAAGTGGAATAGAGAGATCGAGACAAAATCACCAAGGAAAGCGAAGTCATGAGGGTGGTGACCGAAGTCAGGGTGGATCTTTCAAGAGGCCGTTTCAAAGAGGCTCTGGTTCTAGTTTCAGTGAATTCAGGAGAACGCCAAGTAGCATACCGTTGTGTTCACTTTGCAACAGACCACACTCAGGCCGATGTTTCATGACCAAACCCCAGAACAGGAACCAAGGCGGGGGTAGTACTAATTCGACACCCGACATGAGAGGCAAGTGTTATAATTGTGGAGTGTTTGGGCACCAAGCCAAGGATTGCCCGAGGAGGTATTCTCAACAAGGAGCTAGTTCTATGGCTTCTAGTGGTTCGAAGCCTAAACAGTCTAATGACGGAGGACAAAGGACAGAGCAACGTCAGGGAAGATCATTCCAGATGAACCCTGGAGACGTGGCTGCTACTGATACAGTGGTCTCAGGTATGGTGCTTGTATGTTCGCACTTAGCACGCATACTCGTTGATTCGGGATCTACGCATTCGTTTGTATCTTATAACTTTGTGGAACATTTAACTGTTAAGTCCGCGCCACTAGGATATGAATTGTCTATTGCCGTGCCACTTAGTAAAGCGATAATGACATCTACTGTATATAAGAACTGTGAGATCAAATTAGGTGAGAAGTTGATGACCGTAGACCTTATACCGATTGGAGTAAATCATTTTGATGTAATACTGGGAATGGATTGGTTAGCCCTTAACCAAGCTACGATAGATTGTGAACGGAAAGAGGTTAATTTTCGATCACCGATTTATGGGAACTTTTGTTTTCAAGGAAGTGGGGTTACGCCGCCGCCGTACTTGATTTCAGCTATCCGAGCAGGAAAATTATTGAAAAAGGGATGTCAAGGATTCCTATGTTCAGTGACTGATGTCTCAGCGACCGAATTAAAAGTAGAAGACATTCCGATAGTACGAGAATATCCGGATGTATTTCCTGATGAGTTACCAGATGTCCTTATTGAGAGAGAGGTCGAGTTCACTATTGAGGTTATACCAGACTCAAGGCAAGTATCCAAAGCACCGTATAGAATGGCACCAGTAGAATTGAAGGAACTGAAGGTTCAACTACAAGAGTTACTTGATAAAGGTTTCATTCGACCAAGTGTATCGCCGTGGGGAGCTCCAGTATTGTTTGTGAAGAAGAAAGATGGCTCCATGCGTATGTGTGTGGATTATCGGGAACTGAACAAGTTGACGATTAAGAACAAGTACCCATTACCCAGAATTGATGACTTATTTGATCAACTTCGTGGGGCACAAATATTCTCCAAGATAGACCTAAGATCGGGTTATCATCAGTTGAAAGTGAAGGCCGAAGATGTTGAGAAAACAGCTTTTAGAACGCGTTATGGACACTACGAGTTCTTAGTTATGCCATTTGGGGTTACCAATGCACCAGCTGCGTTCATGGACCTTATGAATCGAGTATTCAAAGATTATTTAGACGACTTTGTGATTATATTCATTGACGATATCCTTATCTATTCGCCAAGTGAGATAGAACATGAGAATCATTTGAGATTGATACTTCAGAGATTACGAGAGAAACAACTGTTTGGGAAATTCAAGAAATGTGAATTTTGGTTACCTAGCATTACTTTTCTTGGTCATGTGATTGATAAGAATGGAGTATCAATTGATCCTCACAAAGTAGAAGCTGTATCAAATTGGACAAGACCGACTTCTGTATTCAAAATTCGAAGTTTCTTGGGATTAGCGGGATATTACCGCCGTTTTATTGAACATTTCTCGAAGATTTCATTGCCTATGACAAAGTTAATGAGGAAGGGAGTTACATTTGAATGGAGTCAGGAATGTGAAGACAGTTTCCAGGAATTGAAAGCACGACTAACGAGAGCACCTATTCTGACAATATGCTCTGGAACCGAGGGATTTGTGATCTATAGTGATGCTTCACACAAAGGGTTGGGATGCGTGTTGATGCAAGGGGGTAAAGTGATCGCTTATGCTTCTAGACAGTTGATGACACATGAGATTAATTATCCGACTCATGATCTGGAATTAGCTGCAGTAATTCATGCCTTGAAGATTTGGAGACACTACTTATACGGGGAAAAGTGTGAGATATTCACGGACCACAAGAGTTTGAAATATATTTTCACCCAACGGGACTTGAACATGAGACAGCGAAGATGGTTGGAATTGATGAAGGATTACGATCTTTCGATTGAGTATCATCCGGGAAAGGCGAATGTAGTAGCCGATGCATTAAGCCGGAAGACGCCGAGGAAACTAGCCGACGAGCTAACACAACAAAAAGAATTGGTAAAAGAAATGGAACGTTTGGACTTGGATGTGATACTAAAGGTTAGTGGTGGCTTAATGATGGCAATCATGGCACACCCAGATATTATTGATGAGATTCAGAAGGAACAGTTTCATGATGTTTACTTGTGTAAAATGAGAGACGAGATACCTTTGGGAAAGCGATCTGGTTTGGTTTTTGAACAAGGGATTCTAAAGTTTGGAAATCGGTTATGTGTACCGAATGTGAAAGACATAAAGGAACGACTTTTAGAAGAAGCTCATAGTACGAGATATTCAGTACACCCGGGAAGTAACAAGATGTACCGAAACTTGAGAGAAAACTTTTGGTGGAAGGTTATGAAGCGTGAAGTTGCCAAGTTTGTATCCGAATGTTCGGCATGTCAACAAGTCAAGGCAGAGAGACAAGTACCCGCGGGGTTACTACAACCTTTGCCAGTGTCGGAATGGAAATGGGACGAGATTACGATGGACTTTGTTTCTGGATTTCCACGATCAATCAATAAGAATGATAAGATTTGGGTTATAGTTGACCGGTTAACAAAGTCAGCTCATTTTCTACCGATCAAGACGACTAAACCGTCCAAGTTAGCGGAATTGTATGTGAAAGAGATTGTAAGACTACATGGAGTCCCAGCTGTGATTGTGTCAGATCGTGATAGTAGTTTTACGTCAAGGTTTTGGGGAAGTTTGCAAGAAGCTATGGGTACGAAATTAAGTTTCAGTACTGCGTTTCATCCTCAGACCGATGGACAGTTAGAACGTATGATTCAGACGCTAGAGGATATGTTGAGACTTTGTGTATTAGATTTTGGGAACGATTGGGAGCACCACTTGCCGTTGATTGAATTTGCTTATAATAACGGATTTCAGTCAAGTATCGGGATGGCACCATATGAAGCTTTATATGGCCGTAAGTGTCGATCACCGGTTTGTTGGACCGAGGTTGGGGAAAGGAAGCTATTAGGACCTGAGTTAATACAGGTGACTACTGAGAAGGTGAAGTTGATTCAAGAGCGACTTAAGGTAGCTCAGAGCCGATATAAGAGTTATGCGGACTCTAAACGACGACCGATGAATTTTGAAGTAGGAGATTTCGTATACTTGCGGGTATCGCCTTCGAAAGGCATTGTACGATTTGGGAAGAGGGGAAAGCTCAATCCGAGATTCATAGGACCTTTTGAAATCCTAGAGAGGGTTGGTCCAGTAGCTTATCGTTTGGCCTTGTCATCAGAGTTGGAACATGTGCACAATGTGTTTCACGTGTCTATGTTGAGACGTTGTATGACTGACACGAGTAAGATCATTGTACCTGAACCGTTGCAGATTCAGGAAGACTTGACTTATGTGGAACAACCATTGGAGATTCTAGATCGAAAAGAGCAAGTTTTAAGAACTAAGACTATCCCAATGGTGAAAGTACTATGGCGTAGTCACACTGTTGAAGAGGCTACGTGGGAAAACGAGGAGGACATGCGGAATGAGTATCCGTACCTGTTCGACGTATGAGGTATAAGTTTGGGGACAAACTTCCTTTTTGGAGGGGAGAGTTGTCACACCCGTTCCAGAAATTTATAGTTTAATCATGCATGATATGAAATTTTATGAATTATCATTGATATATGATAATTGAAATGATAATTGAGGATAAGTGGTTGACTGTGGTCAACGGTAAGGTGTCAGTGAGGACACAGGAACATGGCAGTTCATATTGCATAATCATGAGTAAATGACATTTATATGATTTAAATGTTATTTGACTTTATCTGGTATTTTCTGTGAATAGTAATTATACTTGTGTAGTATAATTCTGGTAATCTTTGATATTGATTATATCATTTCGAGAACTGTGGTGAGAACGTGAGTGACACGTTAATTAAAAAGGTAGGTTGTGTAGAGATTCCACAGAATTTAGTTTTCAGACGTTATTTTTGGACCCAAACGAAACTTAGTCGGAAACTTTTGAAATTTATAGTTTTCACTCGTAAAGGCATAAAATGGACGCGTGCGAAGCTTCGAGAGATAATTAGAAGTTTGAGAAACTTGCGGGGAGGTAAGCGTAATTTCCATAACTTTTGCCTATATATAGATGAGGATGAGAATTCATTCTCATCCAAATCCAAATAAATATCTAGAGAGAGGGGAGAGAAAGGAGATTTGGTTGCTCCGGACTTTGCGACGCCGATCGACGACCGTTCGTCCGTCAGATTTTCTCCAGATTTCAGATTTGAACTCGTGGAGGTAAGATCTACGTTTTGATACCACTTAGGTCATGTTTGGCCAAGTTTTGTTAAAATCTTAATTTTGGACTTTTGGGAAAAATCAGGTAAAACTTATAGGAATTGTACCAAATTCGAAATCCGACGATTATTTATTCCCCTAGACGATCCTTCAAAGTTTGAAGAGATTCGCACGAGGTATGAACTCTAGATCTATGAAATATATGGATTTTCATGTTTTGAAAATCACTTTTGATATTCTTGGATCCGGGCGAAATTCATGTGTTAGATAGGCCCGTTAATTATGCACGTGGAAATTATGATAAAAGCACGTATAACTGTTTATGTGAGCATGTTATGTGTCTACTTGGGTCAAAGGGGAGTTTGGTGCAAATTCATGCCGGAGTAAGCTTCTCGATGTTTGAGAATTTTGGTAGCGACGGCTACTGTGCATGGTTGTAGGCTTGGACTTGCCATGGCACTTGTGGGATGTAATGGTTGTAGGCTTGGACTTGCCACTGACATCGCGGTTTAAGGCTTGGACTTGCCGCTACCGGATGAATGTGTACCACTCACCCTAGAGACTATTTTTATGTGTTTTAGATGCTTAAAACATGAACTGTCATATAAGCATACATTTAGAATTGTACGCTCAGCATATAGCTGAGCAGTGGAGATGTACTCCATTGCAGGTAAGAAGAAAGACAAGAAGAAGTGTGTGGAGTGAGGCCGATGAACGCCGGGGGATCACCTTTGTAAATGCTTTTGTGTTTTAAATCCTAAACTTGTGTAAGGATTTGAATATTGTAGTATGTTGTAATAGAAACATGGATTTGCTTTTCAGTATTGTAATCTTGTAATTGAACGTCTGTAATTATGTTTTGAATGCGTTAAAATCAGTTGTGGTTGTGATTGTTATTGGTATGGAGTAGTAGGACTTGTAAATTTCCAACTCAGGGCTGCCAGCCGAGGAGCAGTCGACTGAACCCCCTGATCAGTCGACTGGATCTCGTGTATTTGAGAAAACTGTAAGGAAATATTAGAGAAGCAGTCGACTGGACCCCTTGGGCAGTCGACTGAACACTGTTTAGTGGAGCCACTGCCTCCTTCGATTGAAAAGCAGTCGAATGGTTTCAGAAAGCAGTCGACTGGGCAGTCGACTGGACCTCTGATGAGATTTAGGGTTTTGGTTCTGCTTGGCACAGTCGACGGAGCAGTCGACTGGACCCTAGTGCAGTCGACTGAGCAGTCGACTGAACCTCTGTTTTCAAAACTATTTTCTTTGAATGTGTTTTCAATGACCAAAACTTTTTATGACTCTAATTTCAACGTGTTTTACAAACACAGAAGGGAGCGTTTCCTAAGTTTTAAACTACCAGGGTTGTTTTATAGAAGTTCTTTCCGCTGCGTATTATTAGATGATGTTTGGATGAGCCTTGGTGGCGTGCCACGTGTCCTATTTCCACGCGTGGTGGGATGGGTCGTGACAACATTAAACATAAAAGCTTAATCATTAGCCCAAAAACTAGAACTATCATGATTTTACCCATAAACATTATGCGGAAATAAATTGTATATATATTGCGTACCTGAATCCATGATACATCATTCAAAGAGATCAAACTTTGATGTTGAATTCTTCAACCCCTGCGGTGGGAAACGGTTTCTCTCCTCTTGGCCTCTTTACTTTCATTTAGGGTTTCAATTAGAGACACTATCAGTTGATGGGAAATCAACCCTAAGCTTATCTTTTAAAGGCAGAAAGAGGACCAGTTTCCTTATACTGCTATATTTCCACTTATCCATCATAGTAGAACTGTTTTAGGAAATCAATTCTCGTTTGACCAATAAGATAATAGTTTTTAAATTGGAAACATAATATTATTAAACTCAATATATATGGGATATATTATGTGGGACATAAAAAATATCTTACATAATATTCAAGTATGAAGGACTTTTCCCGAATTAGAATTTGTAAATGTTTTTAGGGTTAATTAGTCTTTGATACTAAATTAGATACTTTTTAAATGAAAGATCCAACCCGTAATTTAGTTTATTGGAAGCTCCTAAAAAATTTGTTGGACAAAAGTAGCCTTGGAATTCCAACACGCGCGAGAGATGCACGTCCACATTTGCCTCCGCTTCCTCATTGAAAACTATGGCACGTCTCTTCCTTATTCAAAACTATGACACATGTACATGTGTCTTCCTCATTCCAAACTGTGCCCCTAGATGCCACGTCACGTGAACATACTTTTAACTAATTTAGTAGTAAAAGTTTGCCAAACTTTTGAAAAGTAATAACTTGTAATACACATACCTTATAACACATACTTTCCCTCACATTTTAGGAATCTCACTTACCTCCCTTTTTTTTAAATTTTAGTATCAGTTTCCTCCCTCCCTTTAACAAATTGTTATAAAATTTAAGGGAATCTAACACTAAAATTCAGAAATAAGAGAGGTAAGTGAGATTCTTGAAAAGTTATGTGAAATTTCATACAACCTTTTTATGTGAAATTTCACACAACTATTTATGTAAACTTTCACACAACTGTTTTATGTGAAATTTCACACGACCATTTTATGTGAAATTTCACACAACTTTTTTATGTCTAGAAAAAAATTATGTGAAATTTCAAACAACTTTTTTATGTGAAATTTCACACGATTATTTATGTGAAATTTCGCGTAACTTTTTTATGTCTAGAAAAAAGTTATGTGAAATTTTAAACATGTTTTTTATGTGAAATTTCACACAACTATTTATGTGAAATTTCAAACATTTTTTTATGTGAAATTTCACACAACTATTTATGTGAAATTTCGCACAACTATTTTACGTGAAATTTGTGAAAGGAAAAAAGTTATGTGAAATTTCACATAACTGGCTATGAGAAATTTCACACAGTTAGCTATGTGAAATTTGTGAAAAAAAAGGTCATGTGAAATTTCGCACAACTATTTTCAGTGTGAAATTTCATTCCAGAAAGATAAGAGAATATTATAAGATGGAGATAGTGATCTCACTGTTTGTCTAGAAGAAGTTATGTGAAATTTCACAGTCTTTTTCACGTTAAAAAAGACTGAAATTTAACATAAGTAGTTATGTGAAATTTGTGAAAAGAAAAAAGTCGTGAAAAAAAATTGTGAGAAATTTCACATAAACTATGAAAAAGAGTTATAAAAATTCACATCAAGAAATAAAAAGTCAGTGAGAATTTCACATAAAGTTAGTTAAAAAATTTCACATCAAGCATCTAAAAATTCATATACTGAAATTTCACATGTGTAAAATTTTTATGAAATATTACAAAAATAGTTGTGTAAAATTTTACACCAAAAAAACATTGCTAAGGAGGGACCAAAATGCCCACAAATCAACCAACTTATAGCCATTTCAACATCTTCTATATCACACATCTTCAAATTCAAGTCATGCATTAGACACGGCCACATTTACAAAGTAACAACATTGATCCAAGTGCATTTTCTTCATAACATCACTCAGATTTTTAAATGCTAACCCTAAATAATAATAAATAAATAAAACTCGAATGAAACCAAATCTGGACGGCAAAAGTCAAATCTGATGAGAATTACTTTAAAATTCTAGCAAATTGAAAAGAAATTGAAGAACATATATATATATAGAATTAGCTGATAGGTAGTATTGAATTTGTCGTACATGAAGCGAGTGATGATGTTGGTTTTGCCGACCGATTGATCGCCCAAGTAACACCAGCTTGTATTTGGCCAGAGGTGACACAACCGCCGCCATCAATTGATTTCTTCTCAGATCTCTCATCGTTGAGACGTATAGATCTGAATCTATGTTTGTTCATCAAATGCAGAGAGAGAGTTAGAGAGAGAGAGAGAGTGGCTGTAAGAGAATATGATTGGGGTGGGAATGTTTGAGGGTATTTTGGTCTTAGTATAATGGGTCAAATGAGTTGAAAAGGTAAGTTCCACTAATAATGGAGTCTTTAGCAAAATAAAAAACGGGATGGAGTATTAAGTTGTATAATTTAAAATGAGGTATTTTTCACTAATATTCTAATGTTTTTACGCTAATACTAAGATATAAGATGGTAGAAAATGTCCTTATCAATAAATCGCCCACTATCTTTCTCTGTAAGTGATGAAGTAAGATTACTCAGTGGTACCTGTACCTAACTAAGTAATTTACTTGCCCGAATTTTTTCTGCTAATTCCTTGAATGCCCATAGAGTATATTGTCAGTCTTTGTCGAAAACTTTGGTAGAGAACTTTTGGATAAGTTCATCAAAGGAAAAGGCAATCAGCAACAAATCAACAAAGATTATTTTTTTTAGATATTAGTATCCTTAAATAACATGGATTTCCTTTCCTTGAATTGTTATTAAAATTTTGATATAGGTATCCTAAAACAAATCATTAGAGATCGGGTAAAAAGTATTTGAAGTATGAGCAATATTAATTGGAACCTTTAAGTAAAACGATTCTACTCAAGATTTTAAGTTTAGTACCTCAATTAGTAGCTTAAATTTGTTAGTATTTACTTTTTAGACATATCAAACGTGGCCTAAGGTATTATAGAATAATAGTGGATTATGTTTCTTTTATCCTTGTTGTTAACATACACTGTAGCACATGCAATTTCCTAGAAATTTCATGGAGGATTTTCTTTTATTAGTCTTGATTATCTCAGTTATAGTAGTCACAACAGAATAGTCGTAGATAGAATTTGTACTATAGATCATTTGGTTGTCGTCCCGACAATGACTACGTCGTTATATAACTTAGTAATATTAGTAATAATGCCTCGACCTTTAGTTCCAGATAAGGATTCATAGACGACTTACACTAAGCCCGTACATAGCCTCATACATAGGCACAATTGTATTTCTGCACGTACATCAAGATTAGTACACGCAAATCTATAGAGGCACAAGAACCAAAGTGCATGGCTGGCCATATGGCAGCCTATGCAACTGAAGAAAAAAATAATACTCTAATCAAATATGAGGGAGTAATTTTCCTTTTTATTTAAAAATTACTCCAAGAACTATCCACGTGATTTACATGAATCCATGACAAGGAACTTACCTTACAAAATTTTAAGTGCAAGTCCTTTCGAAATTTCCAAAGCTTGTTCTTCTTTTTATCTCCAAAACAAACTCACTAGATTTCACAAATGCAAAATCCTCCTAAGTCTCAAATGTTTATGCTTCTTTTTCTTCCACTAGCCACCAAGAGAAGAATATAGAAAATAAGTTTTAAGTGATTGATTTGCAACACTTGCTTGTACTTAGTTATAGGACTTAAAGCCCTCTGGGATTCTAATTTCTAGCTTCACTGGGCTAGGGAGGAAGCATGGTGCATTTGATCCATTAGGGATTCTCATTCATTGGTAAGTTAAGATGTACTTAGTGTTTAGGAAATATAAATTCACCTAGTCAAACTAAGTTCCTTTGTATGTTCGTTGCATACTATTCTCTATTAAGTACATATATGGAACTTATTCCATTGTAAATCCATTGAACATACATGATACATGGTATTTGGAATCTAATTCCACCATCTTTTCAAATTAAAAATGCATCCCTCTTGACTTGATAATTGCAATCATATCCATAAGACAAATTGCAACTTTTATCCAAAGACAGGGCCGGCCCAATGGGGGGGCCAATGGGGCAAGTGCCCTAGGCCACAAGAAAAAGTTAAATTTTGAGGGGCCCCGGCCCAAATATTTACCTACATATACATATATATATATATATATATATATCTATTTCTACTACTAGTCTTAGTAGTCTACTAGATAAGTAGCATAGATACATAAGCTCATTCAGCCGGCCCACATAATATGTATACAAAATAGTATTTAAACAAACGAAGGTTTGGCAGTCTGGCTGCTTTGGGAATTTGAGGCCCCTGAGCCGCTGATCAGCTGATGCTTCTCGTCGTCCCTTCCTCAAGTTGACAAGTTTGAGGTATCAGCATCATATATGATATATATATGTATATAATATTAATATATTATAATAGTATAAAGAATATAAAGATTGTATTTGGTATTTTTAAGATTCCAAATCTTCAACATCTTTTTATGTAGGATTTTGTTAACATGTGTCCTTAGGGTTTTGTTAAGGTATGACTTTTGATCAATCTAATTATATATATATGCCCAAATTTTTTTGTTCTATTGTGAATTTAATATTTTTATTTGTTTCAGATAATCAATTTTTAAAGTTGGAGCTTGATATTTGAAAACTAGAAAGAATAAAGTCTTGGATGCAGCACTTATTAGTAATTAAAAAAAATTTAATTTTATCTTAAATAGTTGTCAAAAATAAACTTCAACGTGTTTAAAAAAAAATTATAGGTAAATGTATAGGGGCCTCCCTTTTGGTAGTTCGTCCCGGGCCTCCAAATACTTAGGACCGGCCCTGTCCAAAGAATAAAGAATTAATATGTCAGTATACCCTCGTAACCATTTTTCATATTAGTCCCTCCACCAACTAATATTCTATGTCAACCTAGGATTGGACCACCAAAGATACTGTTGGCCCAAGTATGGAAACCTTAGAGGGGGGTGACTAAGGTTTTAGTGGAAATTAAAACTTTTAGAATTTAATAACAAATTAAACAAAAACTCAAACGCAAATGTAAAGAGATAAGGGAAGAGATACAAGCAAACCAATTTTTCAAGTGGTTCGACAATCGCACCCCGCGGCCTACTTCCACCCCTCAAGTACACCTCTTGAGGATTTCACTATCTCAATCTTCTTTTGGTGAAGATCAAACTCTTACAATCTCTCCACTTGAAGAACAACCTCTTCACTTGGACAAGGGTTACATCAACCCTCAATACAAACTTCTTTTGAATGGAATTTGTTACAAGAAAAGAAACTCTCTCAATAGAGTAGATAGATACAGATTTTGGCTCACAATGAATGCTCTCAAGATATACAATTGAAGACTAGAGCAATGGTATTTATGATCTCACCAAACTAGGGCTCAATAAATGAAGATGTTAAAAATTCAGTTCAATTAGATTGATCCAGAGGTATTAATGAAGTTCAAATACATGTATTTATAGCTTCCCTAAGAAATTCAACCGTTGGAAGTGTCACGACCCATCCCACTACGCGTGGAAATAGGACATGTGGCACGCCACCAAGGCTTATCCAAACATCAGTATTACTATACGCAGCGAAAAGAACTTTAAAACAACCCTAGGTAATTAAAACTTAGGGAACATTACCCTCTGAGTTTGTAAAATCCATTGAAATCAGAGTTATAAAAAGTTTTGGCCAATGAAAAACACATTCAAAAGAATCAGTTTTGAAAACAGGGGTTCAGTCGACTGCTCCTAGGGTCCAGTCGACTGAACTGAGCAGAAACCAAAACCTAAAATTCTCAACAGAGGTCCAGTCGACTGATCAGGGAACCCAGTCGACTGCTCAGTCGACTGATCCAGGTCCCCAGTCGACTGTGTTAAGCAGAACCAAAATGCAACATTTCAAAAGGGGTCCAGTCGACTGATCTAGAAACCCAGTCGACTGGTTTTACCATTAATCAAAGCAGTGGCCAAATTCAACAGTGGTTCAGTCGACTGATCAAGGGTCCAGTCGACTGCTTCTCTTACTATTCACTTTCAGTATCTCCATCCTACGAGATCCAGTCGACTGATCCTGGGTTCAGTCGACTGCTCCCCTGCTGGGCAGCCCTGTGTTGATAATTAACAACTCATGCTTGTCCACACCAATCACAATCACAACCATAACTGATTTTCAACATTCAAAACATAACTACAGACGTTCAAATACAAAATACAGTACTACTGACTAATTCCAAGGTTTAATTACAACTATTACAATATCCCAAATCCTTATTTACAAGTTAGGAAAAAGGAACAAAAGTATTAACAAGGTGTGCTTCCCCCGGCATTCTTCGTCCTCACTCCTCACGTCTCTTCTTATATTTCTTCTTACCTGCAATGGAGTAAATCTCCACTGCTCAGCTATATGCTGAGTGCACAATTCTAAATGTATGATATATGACAATATTCATGGTTTAAGCATCTAAAACACATAGAAAATAGTCTCTAGGGTGAGTGGTACGCATTCATCCGATCGATGCCGTAGGAGGCCCACCTCTCCCACGCATCTCGTACACTGGTTGGGCCTTCCTCCATACCAGGTACCGTGTCCTGGTTGGGCCCACCTCCAATCCAGACACAACCACAATCACAAATTTCCATCTCAATCAAATCCTCAAGGTTCGAGGAACTTACCCCGGATGAATTTGCACCAAACTCCCCTTTGACCCACGTAGACACATAGCATGCTCACATAAACAGTTTTATATATGCTTTTCTAATAATTTTGCGTGCATACTTAACGGGCCTAATTAACACATGAATTTCGCCCGGATCCAACATCGCAAGATCGACATTCAAAACATGAAAATTTCATAAAATCATAGATCTAGAATTCATACCTCGTGCGATTTCTCCGAAACTTCGAAGGATCGACTAGAGGCCCGAATAAACGTCGGATTTCAAATTATACGCGATTTCTACGAGTTTTACCTGGTTTTCCCCAAATTCTAGAAATTAGAGTTTTTAGAAAAATTAGCCAAACATGGCCTAAGTAGTATCAAAACGTAGGCCTTACCTCCACGAGTTCAAATCTCGAATCTGGAGGAAATCTGACGGACGAACGGTCGCCATTTGTCGTCGCAAAGCCCATTGGCTCCAATCTTCTTTCTCTCTCCTCTCTCTAGATATTTTTGGCAAGTTTGGAAAATGAATTCTTATCCTTTACTATTTATAGAAAAACTTTCAAGAAATTGCGTTTACCACCCCTCGAGTTCTCAAAACTTCTAATCGAGTCTCAAAACGTCGCATACGTCCATTTTATAACTTTACGAGTGAAAATTATAAATTTCAAAAGTTTTCGACTAGGTTTCGTTTGGGTCCAAAATAACGTCCGAAAACTATATTCTGCGGAATTTCTACACAACCTACCTTTTTAATTAACGTATCACTCACGTTCTCACCACAGTTCTCAAAATGATATAACAATATTAAAAATTACCAGAGTTCCCACAGCACAGATAAAATTATTATTCATCAAATACCAGATAAAGTCAAATAACATTTAAATCATATAAATGTCATTTAGTCATGCCCATGCAATATGAACTGCTATGTTCTCGTGTCCTCACTGACACCTCACCGTTGACTCACAGTCAACCTCAACTCAAATTATTAATAACATTAATAATTTCAAAAATCTCAAATGATGCATTTTTTTAAAAATCACAAATTTCTGGAACGGGTGTGACACGAAGTGGTTGGGAGCACTAAATGCTTCATTAATGAAGTTAACTAACCGTTACTATGTTCTTCGCAGTCGCTCAGTCGACTGGATTACACAGGACAGTCGACTGAGGTTCAAAACTAATTAGAATTACAATTGGCTCAGTCCACTGCATCGGGAGGGCAGTCGACTGGTTTGCAGTTTGATAACATGTCTGTTCAACCTCATCGACTGATCAGTCGACTAATGCCTCAGTCGACTGAATCGAAAGGGCAGTCGACTGCTTTTAGGCAATTTCAAAAGGTTTGTTGGGTTTAAAAGGTTAGTTCCTTTTTGAAATTAATTAAGCCCTCAAGAGTGATGTTCACATAGATACATTGCTTTACATGGAGTCCTAGATAATGATTGGAAACAAGATCTTCAACTTATAATTCTTCATTAAGCTTGAATCCTTTGTTTATAATCAAGTGGACATTCAGGAACTATGATTTTCTTTCTGCATACTTAAGCAATTTAAGATCATTAGAAAATGCGACTTGACAGTTTGTTAATCATCAAAATCATGGAATAAGACCTTGGGGCTAACAGATACTGTCACCCAATTAGTTTACATGTATGTCTCTTCACAAATATTGAATACATCATAACAATTTAGAAAACCAATTTTCAAAATTGCACTGGCCTGTTTAATTCAATATGTAAGAAACATAATCTTGAATATTTTCTCTAACACTAAGAGTGATGGATCCCTTATTGGAAAACTATAAATCTTCATACATTATTAATATAGCTTAACAAGTTTGTATATAGTGTCTAATTCGACATCACCGGTTGATAATATTAAAGCTATATATACTAACAAATATATAAGACTTAGTAATATCCTCGGGTTAATAAGGACTTTCTCCAATTGTTAGAAGAACAACTCTTCTAATAACAGTGACTGGTCAAAGAGTGTTCTTCAAATGATCCCGTTTAATAAGGACTTTCTCGCAATGCCTTGCTTCTAGTGTGTATTTATTTAGTTAGTTACATTTTCTTCATTGTGCATCATAATTTAGGTCTTTAATATTCTTAGAACATTTCATGATCAATTACTTTTTTACTACGCAAAAGGATAGTGTGAGATTGCATGATGTCCAGGTGTTCCTGTTGCAGAGGGTAGTCATGAGCCTTTAAAGGTAATTGCTTCTGGCATTTGTGCAATCTTGTGGCTTAATTCATTAATTTATCCTTAACCATATATGGATTAACATGCTTGATCCTACCTGTATATATACCAACCATATATTATACACAGTTTGCAATTATGTAGAAGTTCATGAGGGAGAGGGAGTTTAATTTAAAAACCTAAATCGCGCAAAAGTAAAGAGTCTCATGACTACCCCTAATTATGTATCTGTGAAGCTCATGAGAGAGAGAGAGAGAGAGAGAGAGAGAGAGAGAGAGAGAACCTGTTGGAATCTCCCCCAATCACACAGCAATGGTGGTCGCCCAAATCCCAAAATCATAGCAATGGTGGTCACCCAAATCCCCAACTCGCAGCCCTAATCAACAAAGCTTCCAATGAGTGAGGATTTTAAGAGAGAGAGAGAGAGAGATAGAGATGAGTTTCGAACCTTTGTTTCGCCCAAATCGCAGCAGCCTTCTCTTCTTCTTCGAGTTAGATTTGGTTGAGAGGAGGATTTTACCACTGCTGAATGGGTCTTTAATTTCAAATGGGGCGGGTTAAAAAAAAAAAAAGACCCGCCCAAATAAGGGAGTGGGTGTAAAAGAGTGGGCCCCCAATTATTTCGGTGGAATACTCTCGATATAAGTCGGTTGCCATAGCATTATTGCACACTTAAAGACAATTTTTGTGTTGTGTTCCAAAAATTATCTTTAATTGTGCGTGAATCTTTACTTATTTACATTTCCCAAAATGTCCCCGTACTTGCAATCTACTCACAAGTAATTTCCCAAGGGGGGGCAAGATTGGGACTTGCAGATATTTGACACGTGGATCGACGAGTATAAACGGATGCAAACCTATTTATATTCCAATCTTTAATCCTTTTTTCTGGTCCGCCCCCCCTCCCCCCTCCCTTCTCTACGCTTCTCTCTCTTCCTTTCCGCCGTTCTCTCTCTCTCTCTCTCTCTCTCTCTCTAGTTTTCGCTTCAGAACCCCCTACCGCCAATCGCACTCATTCGTCACTCCATGTATCTACTTTTCTCTGAATATCTGTATCACTATTGAGAAGATCTAGGGTTGTTTTGATTCGGTTATTATTTCGGTAATCGGACAATTGGAAGGTAGCTAAGCTAGAGCTACTGAGAATCGGAAAACAATCCAAATGGGGAGTTCGACGACTAGCTCTGTCTACATACAGGTAATCGAAGATGTCATCAACAAGGTCCGTGAGGAGTTCGTCAACAACGGTGATCCTGGCGAGGGTGTTCTCAGCGAGCTTCAAGGGGTAATCCCTTTTTCAAATTTTTATACTTATTAATTTATTTTTCTTGTTGGGGTTTATCGTTACTGATTTGTTTATTTCAACTATTTGAATTGTTTTTTAAGATTTGATATCACTGTCTTTTAACTATTTGGATTGTTTTCTTTTTTTTTTTTTAAATTTTTTTTTAAAGATTTGATCTTCAGTGAGTTGACTACAGTTTTGATTCCAATAGCTCTAGGGCTTGGTGATTGCTTGTGTCGTAGATCTGTTGGAGCCGGACAGACTCCAATTGTTTATTTTGTGCTTTTTTTAAGGCGAGCTCAAGGATTACATCCTTAAGTATTTATTTTAATTGTTCCTCTCCTTTTTCAAAATTTTCTTTTTATCAATTTAGGGCTCACATGTTAACATTGTTGTTTTTTGGTTTTTGGTTTTTGTTTTCATTTTTTGTATTGATGTCTATCTCTAATTCAATACAAAAGCTGGAAACAAAACTGAAAAACAAAAACCACAACGTTACCATGCTAGCCCTTAATTTTTTTGTTAGGGTTTATCTTTGCTGAAATGTTTATTTTAAGTATTTTGATTGTTTTTTAAGATTTGATATAATCAGTGGGTTGATTGCAGTTTTGATCCCAATAACTCATGTCGTAGATCTGCCGGAGTTGGACTGCGGTTGTTTATTTTGTGCTTTTTTAACTGTTTGTTTTCATGGGTATGTTAGATTTGGGAAATGAAAATGATGCAAGCTGGTGCTATATTGGGTCCAATAGAGAGCTCTTCAGCACTGAAGGCGACTCCAGGGGTTACTCCTGTACATGATCTTAATGTACCGTATGAAGGGACTGAAGAGTATGAAACTCCCACAGCTGAGATACTCTTTCCTCCAGTGAGTTTTAACTTCTGTTTTCTTGTTGTACCAAATTGAAGCAATTTATTGGTTTAATGGTTTTGTTTTGTCTGACATGGATTATGAATGCAGACTCCATTGCAAACTCCTATGCAAACGCCTTTACCAGGATCTGCCCAAACGCCGTTACCTGGAACTGTCCAGACACCTTTACAAGGAACAATAGACAGCTCGCCATATAACATTCCCACCGGTGGCACTCCGTTCACTCCTAATGACTATCCTGCTGTTAATAATAATGGTGGCATCACTGAGATGAAAGCTGGAAGACCTAGCCCATACATGGTAGAAACTCTCCGATTTTCACCCATTGTTTGACAAGTGCTGTTGCGGAAATTTCTTCTTCACTAAGGGTCTGTTTGCGCATCCATCAAGTTGAATGGAGCCATTCATAATTTGGAAAACATTTTAATACAGAAACCCATGATTTTGAATCTGTTCATTGAGAAAAATGGAAAACTCAATCATGTTTCTTCGCATATGGTCATTCCTAGGTTCTCTTAAGATGATATAATCTACAATTACTTTTTCAAATGATCTCATTCAAGATGATGGATATCTATATTGGAATGCAAATCGTGAATGAGCCTATTTAAATTCATGGGACGCACAAACAGTCCATTACTTTCTCACTCCAGAGACATGTACATTTTGTTTATGTCTGAAATGGCATTATGTATTTTGCAAATGGTAGTCCTGTAATCTATTTTGTGGTTAAAGTTTGTAGGATAAAATTTTTTTTATTGGCCTGAAGTAACAGAAGTGACGTCCGATTTTTCTGTATTTCTACAGCAACCACCTTCTGCTTTGATGAATCAAAGGCCCCCTCTTAGCGTCGATGTTAATGTTGGTAGGTATTGTAGTCAATGTTTGTACATATTAACAGAACAAGTGTTTTGCACTGATTATGATGGTTTTGTTGTAGCTTATGTGGAAGGGCGGGAAGAGGTTGACAGGGGAATGGCGCATCCACACTTGACACAGGTGATTATATTCTGAAATTGTCTGGGAATTGTGGAACCATGTTTGTTTTTATCTGGGTGCTTAATTTTGTATTTCTTCTTTTCAGGGGTATGTTATTGAAATTTGGTCTCCTATTTTTGCTGGTTCTCATTTATTTAGAACACGTAACTTGAAACATGTATTTGTTATGTTTATGATTTCTCCTTTTTTTTGTTGAATAATTTTCGTTTTCTCCTTATTTTCTGAACACAGCAAAGATGTTAGACAGATTTTTCTTGGGAGAAAAGATACTTAAAAAACAACATAGCAGAACATGAGTTACATTCAAAGATTGAAAAAAAGAAAAGAATACATAATGAAGTCTGATATATTGCATTAGATTTTTAAATAAGAAGTTTAAAAAATACCTTATAACTTCAATGAGCTACCATAATTAAGTGATTCCCCATTGTCCAGAATAAAACAAAGAACAGTAGTCACCATACATAGGAATTCTACAATTATAGGCTCTTCCAAAAATAACAAAGTGCAAATACTAAAACGTAAAAATATTAGAGTTGAAAAAGGAGTTAAGTGGGAGAGTATAGAATATAGATCCATTCGCACTTCTTTGTCCAAGCTGCACTTCTTTGTCTGGATCAAGGGAACTGTGATTCTTGACATTGGTTCCAGGAGCATGGGATGAAAAAAAAGAATGGGGAGAGCACATACAAAATAGTGCACAGTTCTCGTAGCCAAGTTTCTAGTCAAGCACCAATTAAAGAAAATGAAAGAGAGTGATCAACAATCCACACACGAAATGTAGCCTGCCGAAGATAGATGACTTCACCTGTTTTATACTTCTTTATCACTCATCCGTCTCCGGGTGTAGTATAGATTGTGACTGAGTTGAGACAGACAGTGGCTGAGATCACTGCTATAGAAGTAATATTATGGAAGTGGTTTCAGGGTACGAGTAGTGTACAAAGATAAGTTGCTGCACCTCCTTTATTTTCCTCGCTTCGTGCGTGATGGAAGTAGGCACAGGTTACTCCATTCTCTTTATTTCAAAAATTTTTGGTAATATTAGAACTTTAAGTAGCGATGGTTTCTGTACCTCAACTGAACCAAGCCTTATCCCAATTTTTTTTTTTTTTTTTTGTTGGGGGGGGGGGGGGGGGGGGTTGACTACGTGAAACTTTTCTCTCTACGGTATTTCTTGGTCTTGTTTTGCTCTTGGTGAAACCAGGAACATAAAAAGTCTAACATAAGGACCTATAAGAAAATGTTGTAAGACGATGAAGGATCATTGCCCACTTCCTTTTCTTATTCAGCACCAGAATGATTATGCAGTAATATTATTGGAGTTCATTTGGTCCTAATGTTGGCAAATCAGGAGTTCTTCGTGCCTTCTGGGAAACGGAAACGTGAGGATTTTGCTTCACAATATCGTACAGGTGGATATATACCACAGCAAGATGGAGCTGGAGATGCCATATTAGATGACATTGAGGTGAAGCGTCCTCTTTACTCCCACATATTTATATTTAGCTTTGGAGGTTCTCATTTTTTTGACGATTGCTTAATGTCTTGGTATAAAAAAAATGAAAAATAGTAGAGCCTCTCCACAAGCTTGAGGATGTCTTCTGCTAGTAACTGCCTAACTGCTCACCTTTAACCCCCCTCACAAGCCCAAAAATAATCAGTACCTTTTTTCTAGGTTGCATTGTGTAACATAGTCTTTAGCCGCATGGGGGAAAGGTACTAATTTTGTATTTAATATTTATTGGTGGCTGGGTTTGTGGGATGACACAGAACACGATTTTAGCAAGAATATAGGAGGCATAATTTACACGAATTACATATTAGTTAAAAACTTGTCATCTTTTCTACATTTTTTTACCTTTTCAAAATTTATGTCAGCAATATCTCTAGTTCCAAACTAACCACACATAAGATGGCTTAGGTGTGCTTGCCTGCTCTGAGGCTCATCTTCATCACTGACTGTTTTTGGTTGCAATTAAATTTTTTAGTTTGATCTTCTTGTCTGCTGTTTCCACCCTCGCCTATTCCGCAATTCTAGTTGCTGAATTTTCCTGACATTTCAGTCTTGAATTTCTTAACCGCTTTCTTGTTGAAATAGAATGCCTCAATGCCTACTACTTTGATTTTCCCGTGGGGGTGGGGACCGTGGGGTATATATAGGCATTGTTGACTACATAATATCTGCACGATTAGTGGTATTTGGAGCTTTGTTATATTGCATGTGATCAATATGATATGCCATGCTGGCAGTAAATAGTTAGAATTAGATATCTATACTCTAAATTATGACCTTCAGCTGGCCAGATGTCTACTTTATATATATAAAAAAAACTCTCCACGTTTGTATCCAACACATCTTCGGTTAATCCTATAACAGTTAGTCCAAACAGCATGTTATCTACTACATTTATGTTTTCAAGGAACTGCCAAGTTGTGATTCCTTAGTTCCAAGCAAATGCATACACTTTTCCCACTGTAGTGCTCTACATCCAACTTCCTTAATTATTTTTCGCCACGGATCTGAGATTCTGAGTACATTTATTCACAGGCGTTGGTAACTGCCGTCATGTTTATTTAGTATTTTTTTTTCTTCTGAATCTTGAGACTACATCTTCATACAGCCGACCCCAATTGATTGGGACACAAGGCTTGGTTTGGTTTGGTTTGGTTATCTTGAGACTACATCTATCAGCCTGATATGGGAGGGGGGAAAAGGGTGGATACTGTAATTTTTTTTATCACCTCCTTGGGGAATCCAATGATAAACATCGTGAGGAAATGTGTCCTAAAATGTGCGCGCGCGCTCATGTGTGTGTGTGTGATGTGTGTGTGTGTGTGTGTGTGTGTGTGTGAGAGAGAGAGAGAGAGAGAGAGAGAGAGAGAGAGAGAGAGAGAGAGAGAGAGTTTTACTGGATCAGGATACATTTATTAACAGGATCTGGTAACTGCTGTCATGTTTCTCCTCTGTAATGTAGTTGATTTTGATGTAGAGAGAGGTCCTAAATGATTTTCCACTCAATTTTACTGGATCAGGATACATTTATTAACAGGATCTGGTAACTGCTGTCTTGTTTCTCCTCTGTAATGTAGTTGATTTTGATGCATCTAGATTGTATATCATACATTGTTTTGTGGATTGCGCACAAATTTTCTTGTGGTCAATTTTCAGGCAAGTCAAGGGAGCAATATGCGGAAAAGTGATATAATCACCTCTGCAAAGCTAGAGATGTTAGCACCTGAGACGAGGTTGTCTTCTAGGATTCCTCAACTGGATGGGCCAATCCCTGATCCGTACGATGATGCGCTTTCTACACCCAATGTAAGCTGATGCTCTTATTGCAAATTTTTACGAACTTATGCCGCAAAAGGGGTTAGATTATTCTATAGTATTCTACTTTTGTGAATGAGGGTTTCGTACTTCAACTGCATGATCATTTGTGGATCTGATGTATAGTTATTGGCAATCCCCATCTATTTTGACGAGTGAGTTTTGATAGATCATAATCGTGGAAGATTTTCTCATTTTGGGGAGAGGTCAAAGAGCAGTGGAAAGAGTGCTTTGAAATGCTAGGATTAGTCATATGCAGGCTCCCTAATTCTTCTTGAATTTATGATATTAACACAAATATCAAACCCCAGCCCCCAAAAAAAACAGACCAAAAAAAAAAAAAAAATTACAGACGAAGAACAAAATTTGTGTTACTGTATATGTGTGTGCGTGATGTGTGTATGAATATGAACCGAAAGCGATATGAATTCACTTGTGTAAGCTAATTGCGTTGCTTTCTTCTCGCCTTGAAGATATACAATTATCAAGGAGTCGTCAATGAAGACTACAATATAGTGAACACTCCAGCTCCTCATGGTAAACCCTATGGTCGATTTGAACTAGATTAATTGATCTGTTTCAAGCTGTTAAAGTTCTCTCTCTCTCTCTCTCTGTCTCTCTCTGATGTTGGCGCCACCGATCATTTGCATTTTTTCCATATAGATGTACAAGCAGCTACTCCGGCTGTTGTCACTCAGAATGATGCTGGAGATGATGATGATGATGAGCCCTTGAATGAGAATGACGATGATGATTTGGATGATGTGGACCAAGGAGAGGAGCTAAACACACATCATTTAGTGTTGGCTCAGTTTGACAAGGTATTGGACCTGTGCCTCTGCAAGCATATAATTTTCATATGTACTTATATCTATGGTCTAATAAGGGCCTCAATAACACCACATGATGCGTATGGGTGGGCAGGTGACACGCACCAAGAGCAGGTGGAAGTGCACTCTAAAAGACGGCGTTATGCATATAAACAACAAAGACATTCTCTTCAATAAGGTGTGAAACGGAATTGTTTTGCTCTTCTTGTTGTACATTTTCCTTATTTTTTTTTATCGCAATTCCTCATCAGAATGATGTTCATCTACTTCAGGCAACAGGAGAGTTTGAGTTCTGATTTTGCTAGAAGGGATCTTATTGGCCAATGAAGAGAGCAAACATGGAGACGTCAAAGGGTGATTTAGAACCTCAATTATTATTGATTTAAGTGAGAGGCTTCAGGGAATATGAGATGGTTGATACTTTGAGAGAGAGTGGGTGGATGGTCTGTCAGTTGTATATAAGGGGAGAACCTTTTTGGCCCTTAAATGAATGGCTCTTGAGGCTTTTGAAGCGTAATGTTTCTGACATTCTGTGATGGAATGTGTATTTCGATTAGTGTATACTTGAAACATTTTTGTTTTAGTTCACAATGAATTGCATTGCTTGCTTTCATTTCTTCAGGTTTTTATGGGGGTGTTGAAGTCTGGTGGTTAATGTCTCTCTATTTGTAATGAAACTGCTCGAACATTTTTACAGGGGAAGATCAGAAGCATTTTTGGTTGACATGTCATGGCTGGTTTATCAATCAGTATTGTTGTCTCTGTTTGAGTCAATTGTAAGTCTAGACGTTTTGCTGGTGCATTAGAATCGTATGCTTTACGTGTCAATATTGTCAAGCTGATCTTTAACAACTAGTTGCATTCTAAGTTGTTGGAGTAGGTTACTGTTCATCACTACTAGGATGTTTTGAGAGGCTATTTAGGCGCAGTTACAAAAAAAAAAAAAAAAAAAAAAAAAAAAAGAATTTGAGTAATGTTAGATGCTATCTCAAATGCACAACTCTACTTAAAAATGTTGGACTTCGTGTTGAAAAGCTTGCACACCCTGTACATTCCCTTTTTTGTGTACAGACTTTTCAGCATGAGTTCTAACATTTTAAAACAAAGTTGTGCATTTGGTTGTGCATTTGGGAGTGCATCTAGCATTGCTCAAAAAAGAAGTCAACAGAAGTACATATAATAGTGAGAGCTATGTTACAAGACTTAAAAGATGATCTCTTACGGAAATGGAACACACTTAGGGTGCGTTTGATAAAACTGAAAATTAAGTGCTGAAAATTAAGTGTTGGATTTTAAGTACTGAAAATTTTAAGTGATTGAATTTGTAATACTGAAAACAGTGCTTCAACTACTGAAATAGAAAGCATTCAGCGATTATTTTCAGTAGAAATTTTTCACTTAAAGTTTTCAGTGGTTTTTTGGCTGTTTTTTTCAATTAAGTGGTGCGTTATCAAACGCACTGAAAAAGAATAAGTGCTGAAACTCTTTATTTTCAGCACTTAATTGGGTTATCAAACATACCCTTATATAGACTTTAGGACTTCATGTCCTAATCACAGTAGTTGGCTATTATTATGACTCATCACAATAGATTTAAATAAAATTATGTCCAAGCTAGATTGACTCATTACATATCCCTAATGAAGTGTCATAATTTTTTTTACATCTGTTCGGAGAGAGATTCCCCAGGCATGGTTATTAAAATCCCAATCCGGATCTTATTATCCTACGAATCGATCCGGATCTCACCTAAAATCCCAAGAGTATATAGAATTCTAATGGGATCGCCCGATTTAACTGCTGATCCTACCATTTAGCCTTGTATGTAAGTTTTTAGGCTTTTATTTTTTTTGTGGTGTCCCTTTTATTTTGATTCATTCTCTCTTTTATTTATCAAACTCCACATTCCCATTGTTCAGAATAAAGTTAGAGATGTTATTTTGTGCTATTGAACTTGTTTTGGAGCTTTAAAACATTAAATCTGCGGTTGTATGCACTATTTAACATCTTTGTGGGATTTTACTATCCACGTTCTCGATCATGTGAACCCAAAACGATCCTATGTAGAGATTTTATAAACCTTGGGTTACAGAGAATTACCTGTTCTACTTTATTTATTTATTTATTATTTTTTTATACTTGCTGCTAACTGGCTTATAAATGTTAATATTGATAACCAAATAAAAATGAGATTTAGCTATTCTCAAAGGGACCCAAGTATGAGTAATAACCGAATAGAAAATGAGAAGAAATCTGAACCTAATCCTATGTTGGGTCTTACCAAACATGCCCCAATTGTCAAATCAATATGGAGAACCTGCCAAACAACAACCCACACACAAACCAAAAAACCAAAAACATGAAAAACATGAACATTGTCATAGTAGTATACTTCGTTGTGTGTGTGTGTGTGTGAGAGAGAGAGAGAGAGAGAGAGAGAGAGAGAGAGAGTAGAAAAGGGAATATGATAGAGAGGGACGCAGGGATACAAATGATGTGCATATGATCCCCTAGTTACAATAACAATTAACAATTACTAACAAACCAAAAAAATAAAAATATAAAAAAAGTTTATGAAGAGAATGAAGCAAATACAGGGCTTCCGATATTCAAAGCTCTCTGTTTCGCAGCTTTCACAACACACATTGCGATTGAAAGAAACTAAACATCGACGAAGCGTCATTAAACGTGCCCATCGCCGGATGTTGCCACCCGCTGGAAGTCACCGCCTCCGGCAAGCCTTTATTCTCATCGCCACGGCCACCAACGCAGCCGCATTGTTCGTCGTTTCCGGCAATTCCCTTTTCTTGTGTTTCGGACATTAATGGCGGAGGAGACACAATTAGAGGCGATAACAAAGGAATGGCACAACAAGGATTCGAATTGACATTGTTAGTCGATATCTGATCGAGCTGAAGCGCCGCTGGTGCTCGTTTTTGAAGCCTGCTCGGAGGCTTCGGGAGTTTAGGGTTTGATATGGCTTCTCTGTTCATGTTCTGCTCCATACTGTAAGTTTCTCCCTCTCTCTCTCTCTCTCTCTATATATATATATATATATCTTCTATGTATGAGAATGAGATGGCCAATTTGAGAGAAGAATTTAAAGGTGTTAAGAGAGAGATAGAGAGAGAGAGAGAGAAGAGATCAGGGGGGGACTTTTTCTTGGCTGGAACGGAAAGTAAGGGGTCGGTTATGAAGATGGGAGGTCAGAAAATGACGAAAGGAGGAAGGAAGGTTCGTTTTCGTTTTCTTTTTTGAATTTCAGTTACGAACATTTTTTGTATGAACCGTACATGTGTTTTTTTCCCGGGAAAGTGAGAGAGAAGAGAAAAAAATGACATTGCTTTGGACACCTTTTCACAATTATCTTCAATGGGTGTCATAATTATCTTCAACGATTTTTATGCTTTTAAAATGTTTGTATTATAGTCTCATTGCTAAGTATATAATCGATATAGCTAGCTACAAATTTATCCCCTCTCATATGATTATTTATTATTATTATTAATTTTTTTTTTTGTGAAATAAAATGTTTTTGCTGAATTAAAGAAAGATTATTCTGAAAATAAGAGAGTGAGATGTATTCATAAAGAGTTTTTATTGACTTAAAATACAACATCACAATATATAACCAGTACATTTAAGTTTTCTTCCTCATTATTTTTTATTTTAAATGCATTTTTCTCAACATATCTAAACAAATTGTAACAAAAAAAAAATAAGAGGAAATCAACTCCATACAATTTCTTGGGTCTTTTTGGTGTCGTTCTCTCTTACATAAGTGAGTCTCAAAAAATAAAAAAAAATACTATAATTTTTAAGATTTTAAATACTGGGATCCACTTCTGTGAGAGGGAACATCACTAAAAGGACTCAAGGGAATATATAGAAGTGTTGTCCAAAATAAAAATACAAATGTAACCCAAAAAGATTTGATTGAACGAATAATGCTTCCGAAATTCTCTCTCTTAAATGTGGTACTGACACATGTACAGTGGGACTAACTTTTCTACAATAGTTTATAACATTCTCCAATGAAAATCAAATGGACTTATTACCGTACATGGAATGCAAATTAAGGAAATATAAAAATTACTCTTGATTGAACATGTGAATCAATGATTAGCATGGAGTAATGCTACATTTCCGATTTGTTGAACATATTATAACTTGAAAAATACATTTCTAGTATTTATATTTTACTTTTTGGCTAATGAGGAACCCTTGAATGATACGCCAAAAGACCTGACTCTGTAGTATAATCCCATATATCAATCAGGCAACCACCCACAAAGTCACCAATATCAATTAAGCCAATGTGCGCCCAAGAGAGGATTGAACCCAAGACGTCCGAGTTTATGATTCATCCCAAACCTTGACTTGTTCACAAGGCTTGATAATTACTTTGCTTTTAAAAACCAAAGTAGTTGTCAAAGTTACATTTAACACCAAATTAGAATGTATAATACATCTTAAGTCACTTAAATGCTTTTAAATGATTAGGGGGAAAGGTAAACAAGTAATGTACCAACTATATCCATTTTCGTAGTATATTTTTAGCATGATCTAATACTATGTTTTCCAAAATTTGTATCTCACTTACTTTCTAAATACATGTGAGAGTGTGACAACCTTCAATTATTATGGAACCACTTTAATTGAATCCAATCTAAATCAAGTGGGTCCATAAGCCATTGTCTGTAGCACCCTGAATTTCTTTAGACATTCCACGTAGGATATTGGAAATTAATGATGATGTCACCATGGAGACAGTTACAGAAGGTCCATTAGGATAATCCAATTTAGGAACCATACATATGAACCCTTTAGTTAAAGTCTTAACAACATCATTATTTAGTTAGTACTAGTAATATTAGTTGTGCCTTCGACTTATTTGTTTAATTAGAATTTATGAGAAGACCCATTTGCTTGTTGTCCCAACAACAACGTCATTATATACATTTTAGTATTATGGTACTAATCGTCGTAGCCTCGACTTTTAGTTTCTAGTTTATAAGTCATAGACGAATTATACTTATACTCGTACACAACCTCGTACGTAGACACAATTGCATTTCTGCATGTACTTAGGGACTTAGACACGCACTTTTAGACATTCTACCCGAGATGTGAGACCCACATCACCACCCTATGTGGACCCCACTCAATCTACCCTTGGACATACACAAGCACACATATACCCGTACACTTTGTGTAAATTATATAGGATAACCTCCCTCATCCTCCCCTCTATAAATAGGCACCATACCCCCTTATTACACTTTGATATCCACCCCCACAAATCTGTTTATATAGATTATAGAGAGAGATTCGAGAGTGAGGGAGAGAGAGCAAGCTTAGGGAAAAAATAAAACACCACACCACACACCCCTTCTCTGCCCTCTCTGTACAACCACCACACACACACACACACATTCGGTCCAGTTTAGAAGAAGAAAACTGGGGGAGAAAAGAGAAGAACGCAGAAGGAGAAAGAGAGAGAGAGAAAAGTTGATCGGAGAAAGAAGAGAGAGACTGAGACTTCCCTGAGGTAAACCATACCCCACATTGCACCTTTGGACATCTGCATGTCACGTATGAACCCTCGGGACCTACATACAAGGCCCCAATCAGAGCCTAAGGCTCACGACCACTCTGGATCACCATTAGAGCTCCACGTCGGAGCTCGATTTTCAAAACACCACCACAAGTCCTAAAAGTTATACCAAACTGACCCTCATGACTCCCATATACCCCCCTTTGAACAGCTTTCCATTTGATGAATGTTTGGAAGACCATGCAGGAGATTATTCTTATTTTTGGCCGAAAGAATAATGTAATACCCTGTATTTTTATAATATATTATATAACTAGACCTTGTATGTTTCTTTTAATACTTGTATGAGCTTGGCCTTACCCTTGGTATAATTTGGATACCAATCGATTGACAAGTTTTCCAATCGATTGACTTGCTTTGGATACCAATCGATTGAACTTTATCTCAATCGATTGATTGTATCAATCGATTGACACTTATGTCAATCGATTGGAGGCAGTTGGGCAGTTTCTTTTGCTCTGGCTGGGGAGAGGCCACGTGAACACTCCCTCTCTATATATACCAGCCCATTTTGGGCGTATTTCTGTTTACAGAAATTAGAGAGAGTGAGAGGGAGGGTTTTGTGTGTGTTTATATATATACACTCATATATATATACTCACATATATACATATACTTATACACACACATAGAGATGGAGTGAGAGAAGAAGAGAAGAAGATCAGAGAAGAAAGGAGAAGAAGAAAGAAGAGAAGAAGAAAGAAGAAGACAGAGCAGAGGAGAGAGAGAGGAGCCACCATTGAAGCTCCAAGCTTCATTTCACATTCCCAAACACGCCCTTAACGTCTAAGGTGAGTTCTAAACTCACTTGGTAGCCTTACATTGATGTTATGACATGTTTGAATGAAGAAATGGAAGAGAAACCATGTATTCCCGTTTATATGTTGCTGGGCAGTCTTCTCTGTGAAGAAGACGAAGTGTCAATCGATTGACACTTTACCAATCGATTGACATCTTTCATGTTCCAATCGATTGACACTTTATGCAATCGATTGACATGGATTGTGATCCAATCGATTGAATCTTTGATCAATCGATTGACACTACTTTTATACCAATCGATTGAACCTTCTTCCAATCGATTGACACTACTTTTATACCAATTGATTGACATTTATACCAATCGATTGACATTTATACCAATCGATTGGCAGTTACAGTTTACTGTTTTACTTGTTTAGATAATGTAATAACTGTTTAGTTGTTTATTTACTGTTTAGTATTTCCCAGCATGCCTTATTATTGTGATACAGACATGATAACGAGTTAATGCAGCGTAGGATCGTAGTAATAACAAGACTATCGAATAATGTTTATAATGTTAGATAACGGAATAGTTGTGAATCCTTTGGAGTTAACGTTCGTTTCATTCAGAGTAGTCGGGCCACATTGGGATTGTCATGTATTGGTAATAGAGTTGAACTTAAGTAGGTTTGCTAAGATTCGGGAACCTTGCGTGGGCGGGCTTTGGTCGATCATATGTTCTTAAAAACGGTAGACAGACGAAGGTGTCTATGACTTGCGGTGAACCGGACCATTTGCCCTAAGATAGCCAGATGATCTAATCATATGTTCTTAAAAGCGGTAGACAGACGAAGGTGTCTATGACATGCGGTGGACCGTGATCACTGGTAGACGTCGCTAAGTCGTGGCATATAATGATGTACTGTTGTTTAAAGCGTTATATCCCTGACATGCGGTGAACTGTGCATATGTTCTTAAAAGCGGGGGATGGACTAACGTGGTATCCATGACATGCGGTGAACTGTGCATATGTTCTTAAAAGCGGTGGATGAGCAATGGTGTGTTATAGAGTTGAACTACTGTCGAGTCTGTTCCCCTATCTAGACGTATTATCGGTCTTAAATGAGGAAGACGTTAGTAATCAGATGATCGGTTTGATGTAAAGAAGTTACCCTTACAGAATTCTAATTTGGTTACGGCTTATAACTTGTAATAACTTCAATAGTTGATACCCTGTTAGTATCTAACTCACTCGGCTTTCATTAAGCTGACGGCGTTTATGCCGCTGGACATTTCTACGTTCCAGCGCACCCTGGTTATGACTATACAGGTGAAGGGCCTGTAGGAGAGGACCACTATGCCGGTGACGGAGTCCCTGTGGAGGATTTCCCCGACGGAGGTCAGGCCGAAGAAGACTACTACGCCGAGGACTACCTTTATGCCAACTGAAGACTAGACTAGAATTGTAGCTAATTGTCATTACCCTTTTTGAACTTTTGTAGTCAGGCATATGTTGCTTTGGCATTTGTACTTCCGCTGCCTTATATTTGATTCGAGACTCTGATATGTAATAGTTAGTAACTTCTGTTGACTTTATGTTACGTTGTGATCAGAACCTAGACTTCATTGTTGTTACACTATTACTTCTTATTGCTTAGTATTGCGTGGTGTGGACAATCATGTGACTTCACCCGTCGCTGCCTTTGGACCCAAAAAGGAAATTTATTTTTCTCTATTTTTGCCGTTCCGGGGCGTGACAAATAATCACCTGGTAGGACCCTTAAATGAATGAACCCAACCTCCAGCCTCTAGTATGTTTAAGAGCAAGAGATTCCGGTCATTTTCCCGTTGGTTTCGTGAATTTCTATGGAGAAACGCGTGAGATACGCCCCTTGGAAGTTTTCCGGTGAGGTTGCGGTTTTCCGGCGGCGTTACTTCGCCGGAGAAGAAAATATCTTTAGGTTATAACACCCGGGTTTGGGCCGGGTCGGTTTTAGGGTTAGGGTGGGTCAGTGTGTGAGTAAGAATGGGTAAGAATCCGGGTAGGGTCAGGTTTTAATAAACCCTTGGGTCCTTTTAAGTAGGACGACGTCGTTTGACGTCGGGTTTGGGATCGGGTCACGGGGCGGGTCAGGCTGTAAGTGTTAGTGGTTAGGGTTGTGGGCTCGGGTTGGGTCAAATAGGACTCATGGACCTTTTAAGTCCAACGACGTTGTTTTGACGCCGGGTTGGAGATCGGGTGTTTGGGCGGGTCGTGTTGTGTCTGGGAATGGGTTAGGGTATGGTTCAGTTCGGGTCAGGGTTTGGGTTATCGGGTAGGGTTAGTTTGTTAGTGTAAAAGGGTCGGTTGGGGTTCGGTTTGGATTGACGAGTTGGGTTTAGTAGTGAGTCTATATGAGTAGTCCGAGTAGGTTCGGGCCGAGTCAGGGTTTGACCGATGGATCTTTAGGTTGGTTTCTTTTGTTAGTATATATGGGTGATCCGTTTAGGTTCGGGTTGACCCGACCGGTCTGAGATTCTTTTTAATAGTATTATTATTATTATTATTAGTTTTAATTAGTTTTAAATGATTTTATTATTATAAAATGGTTAATAAATGTATTATTATTGTTTTAAATTATAGAATAATCTTATATAGTATTCTTAACATACTAAGTATAATTAAATTATTATAATAATAATATAATTATTATTATTATGTACAAATAAATAGTTTTAAGGGTATTTAAATGGATATTAAATACCTATATGTATTTGTAAATTTCAGAAAATTAGGGATATGTCCCTAGTGATGTTTATACAAAATTATCAATTAATATTTCATATACTCTGTATATTATGGTTATATAATAGCATATGGTTATTATCTTTATGTATTATATAAATATTACATTTCTATGGTATTTAAATAGTAATTAAATACCTATACATGTTTATAAATTATGGAAAATTAGGGGAATGTCCCCAATACTATTTTATGATATCCCAAGAACTATAAAGCTATAATACTATATATTAGTATTTTTAATAATCAATAAGGAGCTATTTTATTAGTATATTAATTATTATCAATACTAAACGAGCTCCGAAAATTATGAGATAAATACTGGTAGTGTATTTTAATGTCTAGTATTTAATAAAAATACTTCTAAGTATTGATTTCTCAGTATAATTATCATTACATATTTAAATCCCTTTTTGGGTATTTTCTGATTTATATTATCTTCAATAATTCATAATAAATTATCTAGGACTCCGAAAATTACGCGGTCAGTTCTCAGAGTCGTAGAATAATGTCTAGAACGTTCTCCTTAAGTTTGGTGACCTATTGTTAAGGTAAAAAATACAGCTTGTCTTTTAGGACCCACATTAGTGCATTATGCCCTACATACTACCCGTAAAATGTGACGGACTCCGATTTGAGTCTAGTCAATGTCGTTGAACTTAGAATGACACGTGGATCACTACCTTGAGGTCTATATCCTCATTTGGTAAAATTACCAGTATGCCCCTGTAGTTAGTACTCATACTTTATTCTGTTTCTTCTGGTTATTGTTGTAGAACTTGCTAGTTAACTTCTACTAAGGTTTTGAGCTTGCTACATACTTGAGGTGAGTTTCCTAACCTCACTATAATCAGTATTAAAATCTATCCAAGATATCTACAAGCTACTTGTTTGATGTATTGTATATATATATGGTGTCGATTAATGTTGCTACATACCTTAATATCTGTATCGCTATGAATATTTGTGCTCTGGTAAGTGCTATCGCATAGATGAGCACGTCAAGAGTTTTATCTATATAATTGTCGGTATCAAATCCATGTTTAAAGATTTATGAGCTATATGCTATACTTATGCTATTATGAATATAATGTGATTTGACCATTTAGAAGTTCATACCTAAGCTATAAGTATGTTGTATGGCACGATTATTGCATTGATAGTAATTGGGTAAGTTTCCATCGTACGTATGTTATGATATGAAACAGAGTGACGAATGTATAACGTAACTTCGAAAGTATAATGAATGTTATTATTGAACTAAACTACGAAACGTATGAACACGTAAGATAATGGCAAACCCTTCAATAACGGATTTATGCGAATAAGGGGCGTTGAGCTTTGTTTCTCGTCGTGTGAATTCCGGTCAAAGTTGATTTGTGAACTTTCGTGTTGAGTTCGGATACTTTTTGCGAAGTCAGTCTTTCGGTAATTCCATGGAGTCAATTGGGGAGTTGTGAAATGTTTTGTATTCTTGATCTGAGGATCGACATGACGTGTTCGGTCAAGTGCGGATGACCTGAGGATCGTCATGACGTGTTCGATCAAATGGTTATTAATTTTCCGCACCCTTGGTCTGAGGATCGGCATGACGTGTTAGGCTAAGTACGGGTGACCTGAGGATCGTCATGTCATATTCGATCAAGTGATTGTTAACATCCCGTACCCTTGGTCTGAGGATCGGCATGACGTGTTCAGTTAAGTGCGGGTGACCTGAGGATCGTCATGACGTGTTCGACTAAGTGATTGTTTATATCTCGCATTCTTGATATGAGGATCGTCATGACGTGTTCGGTATTACGAGTGACCTGAGGATCGTCAGTGACGTGTTCGATCAAGTGATTCATTGTCAAGTGTTGTCCTTTCTTGACCCGTAAATGCGCTTGGAGTTGAGTCTTCTTTCAGTCAATGTTGTTAGTCAGTTTAGTTCTGGGCTAAGCTTCGAAGGGTATGGTTGGATTTGAACTAGACATGGTTCTGAGAATAAGAAATGATGAATAACTTACCTTAATGGTGGTAACCTTAAGGGTACCATCGCTTAACTTAATCACTGACGGCATTAACAAAAGGAGAATGTATTCTATGAAAGGAGTATTGAGATATGTGTACCGCCTAAATGTTTTGATTGAGACCTTTGCCATACCCATGAAAGAATGCGTCTTTTGATAAGAGAGTTATCGTATCTCAAGATAATAAAACTATGATGCAAATAAAGAAACGTTTTGTTTTATTAATTATTGCGTGGTTATGTTACTCACTCAACATTTTACGCTTTGGACATTCTCATGTCCAGAGTGTTGCAGGTTTTACTTAGGACAGAAAGGTGAGCTTAGAATGCAGTACTGAGGAGCTAAAGAAGGATAGAGCCGAACTGGAAATCAAAAGATAGTTATTTCAGTGTTTAGGCGTATGTATAAGTTTAGTATGACCTCATGTAATAAGTTTGCAGTTATTGTAATCATTATATTTCCGTTGTTGTAATTATGTTTCAGTTTAGATTAATTGATGTTTATGCTATAGTATTTCCCTTATGAAGGCATGTGTGTGGTTAGAAGGGACAGAACGACTAATCAACCAGTCACGTGTCTATGAACCCATAAAGGAAATTTATTTTTCACTATTTTTGGTACTTCGGGGCGTGACATTGTCACACGTGTTTGATAGCCATTTGAGATACAAAATTTCGGAAGCATAACATTATTCTTTTAGCATAAACACAAAGTAAAAAGACTTAAAGTGCATTACTTTGGTCATTTCCATCCCGTTTTGGATGACTGGTCTACATACACAAATGATTGGTCTACATACAAGTGTGTATGTGACACCTATGTGGCACATAGATAGACCCATTTAAAGAGCTAGCAAAAATTAGTTACGGTAATGTAACAAAGTGTTGTCCAATACAAATAGCCCATCTGTCTCAGGGATTTTGGAGGTCAAACGCAATTCGCAAGGGTTTGGTTGCCAAAAGTGCAATAAACAAATGTGTTTTGCAGGAAAACATGTGTTCTTGTTAAGCAGGCGGAGGAGGGGATACTTTTCACTATTCTCTCTACCAATCTCGATTAAGATTGCACAAGTATAAGCACATGATTCAAAATACATGTTTTTTTCTTACTCATAAATTTCTTTACTCAATCATGCACTGTACTCCTTAACATGGTATTGGATCACTAATTTATTGCATCAGGTGTCACAAAAGCTAGTAACCAGTTTAATCAAGTGACAAGCACAAATTAGAATCCTTTCTCATATGAGTAATGCTAGATCCACACCCAAATTTCACACCCATTCATCTACACCCTGATGTGGACCAATGGGGAGAGGAGAGAGACTGTGGAATCTTTGGTGGTCCACACCACTTTACAATCTCTCTCCTCTCCTCATTGGTCCACATCAGGGTGTAGATGAATGGGTGTGAGATTTAGGTGTGAGTGTAGCATTACCCTTCTCATATTGTATCAGTAATAATTCATTGACACGTCAAAAGATTAAAACCAAGTCTATTACAAGAATTTTTTTATATAAGAAAATAGATCCTAACTGTTGGATGAGAATTTAATATGATTTTAAAAAATTTAAAAATATATTATTACTAAATTCTCATCTAATTATTAAAACCCAATTTCTTATATAAGAAACTAATCAATATAGGCATGCCCAAATCAAAATTCAACCACAAAAATCTTCAGTATCCGATAAGAAGGTATATATGAAATGAAGCACACGCTAATACGCTATCAACCATAAATCGTCCGGCTCTCTGTCTCTCTCTCTAATAATAGCAAATGTCTTGCTCTGCGTTCACTAGACCTCTGTACAGCCTCAAGCTCTCACAGTCACACCCCAAGAAATCGCGACCCCTCTTCTCTGTCTCTTACATTAACAACCAAAACCCATTTTCGAAGCGCTTGTCTTACTATAACTGTCGATTCAGATGTCCCGGATTTACCGGAATGTCCCTGCTCTCCGGTGGCAAGCTCGGATCCAAGGTGAGATACACAAATTGACCCTTTTTTAAAATTTTTTTTTTTTTTTGTTGGGTACTAGGCTCGAACCCTCACCCTCAACATAGGGGGACAACACAAATTGACCTGTTATGCTTAAATTCTGTCCTTTTGTAGTTTTTTGAATACTTATGAATAATTTTGGTAAAAATCGATTCTTTTTATTTTGTTTTTTAGATTCGAGCCATTGCAGCAGGGGATGAAGCAGAGTCGCTTGTACCAGACGCAACATATCAGGAAGCCTTCTCTTGGTCTTCTGTTATATTACCGTATGTATATGTTCTTTGTGAATTTGCTTTTCTATGTTTTTTTTTTGGGTTAAATACAAATTTTTTTTGGGGGGTTAGATTCATTTTCACTTTACCTTGTGTTTAAAAGGTGGACACTAACTCTTGTGTTTTCAGGCTAAAGTGAAACTGCTAAAGATTTCTCTCCAAAATGCTGAAAATTCTAAAATTGGCGAAAATTATTAACACTTAATACCTTTTATGAGATTAATTTTGTGATTAATCCCCTATGTGGGGATAATGCTGCTATTTAACCCACCTACGGGGCTAATTTTTAATACTTAATCCCTTGGGGGGGGGGGGGGGGGGGGGGGGGTGTTGCTGCTGATTTTGGGATTAATTGCTTATGTGGGGTTAATTTGGACACTTCAACTCTCCTATGTGGGATTAATTTTAACACTTAATCCCCATTTGAGGCTATTTTGAGAGAAATCTTGGTACTTTCACTTTAGTCCAAAAAATGAGCATTTGAAATCGGTATTCACATCAAGCTTTTGGTGGAAAGTTCGATTTTATGTGGTGGGTTGATCACAATTTTGTAAGGTTTTCTTGTTTTTGATATGGCATTGGTAGATGAAAGCAATTTTCAGCTTGATTATCATTTGGAAATACTTTTCTTGCTTTAATAAGCATGGGTTGCTTTTATATCTGCTCTCAAAAGTAAGGTTCAGTTCCAAATTGTTAACCACGAGATGCCCAATTGATGATGCAAATCTAATTATTGCTAACCGCGGAATCTAGGACAGAATTGGGACCAATATATCAATAAGGGATGTCCTACTGAATTTTGGATTTATATGGGTGCTGTATATATAGGGAGTCAAATAATTGCCTCAGGCAACTTGTTTAAAAAAATTTTCAGGTTTTTCTTCCCAGCCTTAGGAGGTTTGTTATTTGGGTATGACATTGGTGCAACCTCTGGTGCTGCCATCTCGTTGCAGGTGTAGTTTTAGTAAATGGGCTATATCTAACAGTTTTGGTGATTACCAGTCAAATACACTATCTTTTACCAATCACTTAAGAACCCAACATTGTTGAAAACAATTCTACTATCTTGCAGTCACCGGAGCTTAGTGGCATAACATGGTTCAACCTATCAGCTGTTCAGCTTGGTCTTGTGGTATTGTTAGACTCGCTTTTTGATACCTGCATTTCTAATGGAATTGCACATCCTTGTGCTTGTATTATCTCCAATCTTCCATTTTTCTTACTTGGTATAAAATACAGGTGAGCGGTTCCCTTTATGGAGCTCTTCTTGGTTCCATTCTGGTGTACCCAATTGCAGATTTCCTCGGCAAGTCTTTTGCTTAGTATATATTCTGAGCAACATTAGATATTCACAACAATTATTTTTCAGCTGATTTCTTAGATGAATTTATGAAGGGAGGAGGCGGGAACTTATCATAGCAGCTTTACTATATGCGTTTGGTGGTTTGATTACTGCCTGTGCTCCGGGCCTTGGGGTTCTGTTGATAGGTCGGCTTCTCTATGGCCTTGGCATTGGTTTGGTGAGCTTCTTTGAAAACTATGCTTGCTTTTTTTTTTTCCTTGGCTAGTACACTGTCACTGTGTTTTTATATATATATATAGTTAAGAGAATTCTTTTGCAAAATAATGCGGTTTGACAGGCCATGCACGGGGCTCCTCTCTATATTGCAGAGACCTGCCCATCTCAGATTCGTGGGACTCTAATATCCTTGAAAGAACTCTTCATAGTTCTGGGCATTCTGGTATGCCTCTAAATGATTTTGATAATTTGTGTGTCTTAATGAATTTTTTTTTTCTTTTTTAAAATGTTCGTTCCACAGATTTTACTTTTCACTTGATTATGGGATGGGCTAAGACTAAGACGTTTTTGGAATAGCATCTTCAGAATGTATTCTCACAAATTGAATTAGTATTATTCTCTTCATTTTCAACTATTCTAAAGAAGCATTCTAATATAATTTTTACTCTGTCAAGAAAGATAGTTTACATGCTTCTGGTCTATGAAGTACGGACATGTATACACCGACACAACACGACACGACATGGACACACCGACACAACAAAATTTTAAAAAAATTGCACGTCGACACTCCAAGAAAGTGTCCGTGAAGTGTCATGTCAGTGTGTCGGACACGATATGACACGTGACACGTTACCTTCTTAGAAGTGTCGGTGCTTCCTAGCTTCTGGTTTTAAGCTGGAGAGGGCATTTTGTATACGAGGACAAATAGCACTCACTCTATTATGTTTCTCTCTCCATCTCTACCCCTCTTTTTTTTATTTTTATTTATCACTTTCTCTGTAACTAAGTATATCAATATTGATACATGAACTATGGAAAAAAAAAAGTTACTTCCATTCCAAACGCAGCACAAATAATGGGCACTTTTGCAGTTAGGTTATTTTGCAGGAAGCTTTCAGATTGATGCAATTGGAGGGTGGCGATACATGTATGGGCTTAGCGCTCCAATCGCTTTATTAATGGGATTAGGTATGTGGAGTCTCCCGCCATCTCCTCGTTGGTTACTTCTCCAAGCAGTTCAAGGCAAAGGGTCTTTCCAAGATATCAAAGAAAAGGCCATTTTTGCCCTTAGCAAGCTGAGAGGTCGACCCGTGGGTGACAAGGTTTCTGAGAAGCAAATAGATGACACCCTTGTCACCTTGAAGTCTGCCTATGCAGATGAAGAATCCGAAGGAAGCTTGTTGGAAGTTGTCCAGGGACCAAGTCTGAAAGCATTCATAATCGCTGGCGGTTTGGTCCTTTTCCAGCAGGTATTGTTGTGGTACCACTATCAACTGTTTGGAAAAGATAAGGAAACACTAAGCTTTGTTTGGTTATTGGAATTCGTGAGGGAAAATAAAGGAAAACCCCAAGGAAAATGTTTTCCTTAGTTTGGTTACTAAGGCGCTGTTTGGTTCTTGAATTTCATGAGGGAAAAGAGAAGGGAAAAGAAAACTGGTTCCCTCGTGTTTTCCTTCATGCTTAAATAACATTAAAAATAAATAAATTTCTAAAATAAAATTTTAATATATGAAAAAAGGAAGGGGAATGACTTACAACATTCAAAATATTTAATTTATTTCTCAACTTTTGTCTTTTCTTTCTTATTTTCCTCATCGTTTTCCTTAATAACCAAACAAAGGAAAATGTTTTCCTCTATGTTTTTTTTTCTTTTCCCTCACTAAATCCAAGAACCAAACTAAAAGCCCAAGGAAAATGGTGAGGAAAAAAATTAATGAGAAATAAATAATTTTTTTTTTGAGTTTTGTGAGTTACTTTCCTCCCTTTATTTATAATTTACAATTATATTTTGAAATTTTTTAACCTTTCATGTTATTTAAGCATGCAGAAAAACACAAGGGAACTGATTTTCCTTCTTATTTTGCTTTCCCTCGTCTTTTCCTTCAATGAATCCGCAAACCAAATAGAGCCTAAGGAAATCACTTTTCTCTGTCCGTAATAAGGAAGATAGTGAGGAAAATAGGAAGGAAAGGTAATAGGAGGACAATATTTAAGATTTTGCGAGTCATTTTCCTTCCTATTTTCTTGAGTGCCTATTGTATTTTGATTTTTTTTTATTTAATTTATAATGTTATTTAAGCATGGAAAGCATTATGGATAATAGTTTTTCTTCTTATTTTCCTTTTCTTCCATGAACTAAACATAGCCTTAGTTTTATCTTTGTTCGTGCATTATAACAATACATTTTATGGGGAATTTCATTTTGATAGGCTGAAATATTACTTGATTGTGACAGATAACTGGTCAGCCTAGTGTTCTATATTATGCAGGTCCAATTCTTCAGGTATTCGATACAAAAAAACCAAACCTTTGTTTCGCGATTCTGTGAATTTGGCTTACTAGTATGTAATTTATTTATTTATTTATATATCAAGAGTGCTGGATTCTCTGCTGCTGCTGATGCTACTAGAGTTTCAGTGGTAATTGGAGTGTTTAAGGTATGTTCAATGATCTTCTTAACATAAACTTTTCTCTTCAAATTTTCCTGTTTGGTGGATATGAAAATTTTCCCTTCCCTACTGTTTAAGACGGTAATATTCTCCTTCTCGTGCAGTTGTTGATGACGGGCGTAGCTGTTCTAAAAGTTGATGATCTTGGGCGGAAACCATTGCTGATTGGTGGTGTCAGCGGACTTGTATATTCCTGTTACTCCAAATACATTTCAACTTATTGGTGTAGATAATTGATATCTTTCTTATTTTGTGATGTGATATTCCTAGGTTTTGGTCTGTTAATTGATAATAAATAAATAAAAATTTTAATTTTTGGTTATTGTTGTTTTTTTTTTTTTTTTTTTTGTGCTACAGGCTCTATCATTATTTCTCCTTTCATGTTATTACAAATTTCTTGGAGGATTTCCTCTTGTTGCTGTAGCTGCTCTACTACTCTATGTTGGATGCTATCAGGTATATTTAATCTGTAAAATAATTCTCTTAGGCTCTGTTTGGTTCATGGATTTCGTCAGGGAAACAAAAAGGGAAAGGAAAACAAGAAGGAAAACTAATTCCCTCGAGTTTTCCCTTGTGTTTTCCTTCATACTTAAATGACATTAAAAATAAAATTTTCAAAAATATAATTGGATTATATGAATAAAGAAAGGGAAATGACTCACAACACTCAATTTTTTCTCTTTTCTTTACTGTTTTCTTCTTCGTTTTCCTTACTAACCAAACAAAGGAAAATGTTTTCCTCTATGTTTTTCTTTTCCCTCCCTAAATCCAAGAACCAGACAAAGCCTTTTTGTTATGTATAGTTCTTGTTTTTTTTTTTAACTCTTAAAGGATCTATGTCAAAAGAAAGAATTATTTGGAATGGTCCTTAACAAAATTTTACGCATTTTTGTTTATGTGTGGAAGTGTACTATTGCTACTAGTTATTAGTAGGATTTCTTGGCCCTTAAATTTTAAAAAATATGACATATTCATACTCTCTTATTTTTAAACTCTTATTTTCAAATGGAAATTTCAGATATCCTTTGGACCTATCAGTTGGCTTATGGTATCGGAGATATTTCCACTTCGCACAAGAGGAAAAGGGATCAGTCTTGCAGTTCTTACAAACTTCGGTTCAAATGCCATCGTAACCTTTGCATTCGCACCGTTAAAGGTATATTCTGATTATTAAAGCTGCTATATCTATTCCTAGCAAAACTAAATTATACATACAGATAACAGACAACTGATATTATCGTTTACCCAATTCTCAGGAGTTGCTGGGAGCAGAAAACCTCTTCCTTGTTTTCGGGGCAATTGCTTTGTTATCACTTCTGTTTGTAGTACTTATTGTCCCCGAAACCAAAGGACTGAGCTTGGAAGAAATTGAATCCAAAATTTTGAAGTGAAAACAAAGACTCATCTGTCTGACATGTTAAATCTCTGATGGCGTTGAAGATGGTCTTTGATGCTTATATCCCCATGAAAACACTGTTGTATCAGTATTCAACTTGTTATCATAAATTGAAAAAGCTAATTGAATTGGCTTTGTTGGTTTTCAGTTGAAGTCAGTGTATGTTTAAAGCGTGTTAAAAATCTTGCTGGTGGAAATTTCCAATGCTTCAGATGGCTGTGTTTATACATGTACAACTCAGGTGGGCCAGGCTTGAGTTTAGGTCTGTCCAGTCTTAAGACTTGAGGTTATAGGGTGGGTTTGCACAACTTGTCGAAGCTCGACTAATCCAGCACAAGCCAGACGATATAGCTAAATTTATTATGCACATGCATACAGTATATAATTAAATAGATAGTTTATGTACGGCTAGTTTTTTTTTATGCCCTTGGGCAAGAATATTTTTTTAGATACTCTTAGGGTACCACGTGACATTCTGACGTGATACTCTGCGGTCAATGAGTGAGTTATTTGGGTGCGCATCGGAATCCACAAATAATAGTACCCTATGTTTAGAGGCGTGGGTTCCACTCAATTCACTCCTATCGGCTACATGATATCACGTTAACATGCTACATGATAATTTGCAGTACATAAAATTTTGGGTAAATTACACAGACCTCCCCTGAGGTTAGGTCAAATTACAGGGACCTCCCTCGTGGTATGCAAAATTACACTGACCTCCCTTGAGGTTTGTAGTTGGGTAACACTGACCCCCCTTGCGTTACACTAACCTCCCTTGTGGTATGCAAAATTACACTGACCTCCCCTGAGGTTTGACAAAATTACATGGACCACCCCTCTAGTTTGAATAATTGAACTCCGAATTGGGTTTTGGATTTTTATTGTCTGTTGTAATTAGTGGGCTATTTGATTCTTGCAGTTCGGAGATTTTATAGAATAAACATTTGGAGTGCAGTTTTGCTAACCCCAAAATTGCTTATCCAATTCTCCTATTGGTTAATAAAAAGTCATAGATCCCACTACCTTAACCAAAGGAAGAATTGGATGAGCATTAGGTGAACAATTTTGGGGTGAGCAAAAATGTTTTGATCAACCAAATTCATTAATTAACAAAAACAATTTTGTAGTTGGGTGGATTTTGCACAATTTTGAAAATTGTCCCCTTGGTTTTTTTGTAGTTGGGTGGATTTTGCACAATTTTCAAACTATAGAGTGTACATTGCCAAAATTGAGACCACAAGGACCAAATTGTCACAACCCTCAAACTATATGGGTGTAATTTGCAATTTATCATTTTTTTAAAGATGTTTTCTCGATGTCCATATTGGTTTATTTCTTGAAGATTTGTTTTTTTCTCAACAGTTGTTTTTGTTAATTAATGAATTTGGTTGATCAAAACTTTTTTGTTCACCCCAAAATTGTTCACTCATTGCTCATCCAATTATTTCTTTGGTTAATGTAGTGGGACCTATGACTTTTTATTAACCAATGGGAGAGTTGTATAAGCAATTTTGGGGTGAGCAAAACTGCACTCCAAATGTTTATTCTATAAAATCTCCAAACTGCAAGAATTAAATAGCCCACTAATTATAACAGACAACGAAAACCCAAAACCCAATTCAGAGTTCAATTATTCAAATTAGAGGGGAGGTCCTTGTAATTTTGTTAAACCTCAGGGGAGGTCAGTGTAATTTTGTATACCACAAGGGAGGTCAGTGTAACGGAAGGGGGGTCAGTGTTACCCAACTACAAACCTCAAGGGAGGTCAGTGTAATTTTGCATATCACGAGGGAGGTCCCTGTAATTTGACCTAACCTCAGGGAAGGTCCGTGTAATTTACCCTAAAATTTTCTCCTTTGCTCCTTTGCCAAGCCCAAGTTCATTACTACTCCCTCCGTCCCATTTTATGTGTCCCTTTTTGGGAATCCAACTATTTAAGGGGACAAAAAGAATCTACACCTACTTTCCACAATTGCCCATAATCATTGTACTTTCGTTTTTGTTTTTGTTTTGGTATTGGTTGTAAGGAAGAGTAATTTGGGAAATTAAATAAAATTTACATACTAATTTAAGAAAGTGGACAACAATTTTGGGACAAACCAAAATAGAAAGGGGGACACATAAAATGAGACGGAGGGAGTATATTTTATAGCCCAAGTCAGTCCCGAAATTTACAAAAGTCCAAATTGGCAATGCGGTTGAAAGTAATGCACTTAATCTCATTTACTTATAAGTTTCTAAAATATATTAGGAGTATTATAGTCAGTGGTAGACCCAGGATTTTGTGTTAGGGGGGTTAAGTTTCATGCTAGCTGCCCCCAAGAAAATTTATTTTGGGTCATTTATAATTATACGTATTTTTTATTTTTAAGTGAGACAGATAGTCGAACGAGTAGTTGTGGCAAATTAGATTTAGGCATTGTTCATCTACTGAGCTGAATAAGGGGATCTTACTCTTCCCCTTCAATATTAATAGGGACTTCAAATGTCACACGGTCACACTAGTGGATATTGTTATTAATCCTGTAATGTTATTCTTCTAAAATTTTTTTTTGTCCCTAAATGTGATTCCTAACACATTACCATTTCAACATAATGAAAGTCAAGTGGATACTATGTGTTAAGAGCCTCCACATGTAAAGCCACAAATTTGGGGGGGCCACTATGTAAAATGTTTTCAAATCTTCAAAATTCTATATAGATCCCCAAAATTTTCAAATATTTTGCAGGGACCGTGGCCCCCCCCGGTCGCTCTATGGATCCGCCCCTGATTATAGTAATGGAAATTGCTATTCGCACTCCATAGTCTCCATGAAATATATGGACTGCATGATACTGCATGGTATGTCAATAGTACCATGTAGTACATTAGTTCAATATTTCAATTTTAGAGTGGGAATAGCATTTCCAATCAGTACTAGTGGGTGAATTGCAACACAAATACAAAAAGTCAAGAAAGTCACCGATATTTACTCTTTATATTTTACTGGTTGGTAAAATATATATACATATATATATATATATATCTTTCCAACAGTCAGGCTATAAAGAGGGCTCTCTTTCTTTATTAAAGAGAGGACCTCTGTTTTGCCCGTCGGATCGTATTTTCATTAATGACAGTTTTGTCAGTTCACAGTTTTTAAACACAATTTAACGGCCAAAACAGAGGTCCTCTCTTTAATAAAGAGAAGTGGTCCTCTTTAGAGAATCTTTGATCTTTCCAAAACTAACTCTTTTAGGTGTTTCAAGTCATTTCTACATTTTTCCACTTCCATTCCATTTGAACCTTTAAAGATAACATTAAACTACTCTCATTTACCCTTTCTAATCTCTGCTTGCTTATTAACACCTAATAGTTAAGACTAATGTTACACTCACACTAAATTCTACACCCAATAATCTTGACCCTTAATTCCAGTGGGTCACATGTGAATCCCATATGAATTCTAAACGGGATTCACAGGAATTAAGGTTCAGAATGTGTTGGGTGTAAAATTTAGTGTGGATGTAATATTTCCGAATAGTTAAAACACTTGCTTTAGTGATGCAGAAAGAATCTTTTGTCCACTCCGGGAAAATATAAAATATAACTTCAGAACAGAAGTCACCAATTTGATTGACTATATATCCAGTTTTGTACATAACTAAATAATAATGGTCGTCTTAAAAGTGTGCCACGTGTCCCTCAGCCAATCCCCAATTTTGTGGCCGTTAGAACTTCATAAAGATAAGCCACATGAATTATATAGCACTCTACAAACATATCCAAAACTCACTACTAAATGAAATAAAACGACCACTTTGTTATCCTCCAAGAGAATTATTTGATCTGATCACCAGAGACCTCCAGGACTGTCCATCCCATGGCTTCAACCGTCTCAACCGTTGCAGCCGTTAACAGAACACCGGTAATTCTAGCTCTCTCCCTCCATTTTTCAACCCACTAATCATTTCTATATATATTTATATTATGGATAATAGTTTCAATACATTTTTAAGTTTCATTTGATTTCTGAATCTAAACTGGTTAAGAAATAGCCATATCTTCCATTCTGTGATTAGATAGAATAATTTCTGAAATTAAGGTGTTGCTTGGGAAGCTAGGAGACTGTTTGACACGAACGGTTTTATTGTTCAGGAAAGAACCGTTTCTAGATAGTTCAGTATTTGTTTAGCTGCCTATTGGTTGAGTAGGCCTGTTTGACTTAAAAAAATACCCCAATAACTTAACTGGTTCTTTATTAAATCAACCCAATAGTGATTTCCATAACAACCCAGATAAAAGTGAGATTGAGCCTGCCTGAACATTATGCTATTTTAAGTTTTCCCAAACCGGCCTTAGGTGTTGTTTGGGAAAACTAAGAACCAATTTTGTGTTTCATTAGTAGCTTTTTTTTTTTTTGTTTTTTGCTAAAGTGGTTCATTTTACTGCATAGAATCTGAATCTGTGCTCTATCTAAAATCACTCTTAAAAACATGTTTTTTGTCAAACCAACGTTGACCTGGTTTTCACAAAATGAGACACTAAACTTGATCATGTTTTATGCATTTGCAAACAGGCCTTTTGAGCATCTTAATTGAACCACTTCCTAGCCTGAGTTCTAATCTGAAAAAGCAATTTAATTACACAACTTTTGATTTTTTTGATGGGTATTTATTTAAACTTTAAGATTGTTTTGTTTATTGATGTGCAGTTGAGCTTGAACAGCTCTAATACTTCTGGAGGTTCGATCCCAAGCTCAGCCTTTCTGGGCAGCAGTTTGAAGAAGTTGAACTCAAGATTCACCCAACCAAAGATTGAATCAAAAAGCTTTAAGGTTGTTGCTGAAGTTGAAGAGGATAAGCAGACAGACAAGGACAGATGGAAAGGCCTTGCCTTAGACATTTCCGATGATCAACAAGACATCACCAGAGGAAAAGGAATGGTTGATTCTCTCTTCCAAGCCCCAACTGGCACTGGAACTCACTATGCTGTTATGAGTTCTTACGAATACATGAGCACTGGTCTTCGCCAGTAAGAAAAAAAGATGCTTCCTTCACTGATAAATTTCTTGAATATTATATACAAATATAGATATACACACACACACACACTATATATATATATGGGGTACTTACTATCGTATGAAGTTAGTAGGATACATGATAGCATTGTCTTCAGTTTTAAATGGACAAGAAAGCTCATTGCCACGCTTGTAAGGCCCATCCCATTCAACTATTTAAAACCCAGGTGTTAAGGAGAGGGGAACTAAAGCCTTATAAAATGTACATAGGGGCATAATGGGCGATGTGGAACAACATTACAACACATTGTAACGAGTGCTGCTAAGTAATTTTACGATAAAGAGTAGAAAAGTAATTTACTTTGAAGTCATTTGTAAGTTTACGGTAGCGTTCTTATTCTGATGAGTTGACGGAGACTTTTTTGTTCATCTAAAATGTGATACTTTCAAAATTTTTTGTACAACGTGAATCTGAAAGGTGAACTCATGGCTACCACCTGAATTCATGTAAGATGAGGCGCACACGAGGAGTCAAACTCAGGGTGTCTGGATTTAAAGTTCCTCTAAAGCAAGCCTCATTCCAATGGGTTACTCTGGCGTGTTACTTTTGATATATTTGTGTGTTTGATTTTACATTTGACTATATAGGATGTTCAATTTTGTTACAGATACAACTTGGATAACACTATGGATGGGTTCTACATAGCTCCAGCTTTTATGGACAAGCTTGTTGTTCATATCACCAAAAACTTCATGACCCTGCCTAACATCAAGGTGAACAAGCTAGGATTTGTCAAAATCCATAGATTTTTGTTGCTTTAGATGAAAAAATTGAACAATTTTTTGTCAATTTCTTACAGGTTCCACTAATTCTTGGTGTTTGGGGAGGCAAAGGTCAGGGCAAATCTTTCCAGTGCGAGCTTGTCTTCGCAAAGTTGGGAATCACGTGAGTTTAACTATCCTACTATTCCAAAGTTGTAGGAAACCAATAGAGAAACATGAAAACAAATGGAGCCTCTTGGGTTCACCTGCTAAATTCAAATAATTCCATGCACTTATAAGTAATATTTAAGTATCGAAATTCATCATTTTATATCGAGTCATTTGGATTAACGAGCTGATTTCAAATCTGATATTTGTAATCTAGGATTTGTATAGAAAGAAATTTGATTTCCTTTTCTTGTTTCCCTATTTTGTGTGTTCCTGTGGTGATATTATCTCATGTGACCATTACATCTGTCTTGCGGCCACTATGATTTGAGTATTCTATCGGTCTCACACGTAATGAGCATAGCATGTGGCAATCATGGTGGCCGTCACACAGTGTGATGGTCACATGGATAATTTCTTGTTTTTATGACAAGTCTATTATTTTCCTGAATTAGTGCCATTATATTCCTAAAATGCGACACGTTTATTCAAACGGATATGAAATGCCCATTTCTTTTATTTTACTTTTTGTTTTCTAGGGAAATAAAACTTCTTAAACTTCAAATCCCATCACTACAAGTCTACAAGAGTGTAATATTGCAGGAATCCAAATTCCTGTTTTTTTTTTTTTTTTTTCTTTAGAAACAACCTTGATCTTTCTTATTCATATTTTGTTACTTTTTGAATCTTCAGCCCCATCATGATGAGTGCTGGAGAACTAGAAAGTGGAAATGCAGGAGAGCCAGCAAAGCTAATCAGACAAAGGTACCGTGAAGCTGCCGATATAATCAGGAAAGGCAAAATGTGTTGCCTCTTCATCAATGATCTTGATGCCGGAGCCGGTAGAATGGGTGGAACGACTCAGTACACGGTCAACAACCAGATGGTCAATGCCACTCTTATGAACATTGCCGATAATCCCACTAATGTTCAGCTCCCCGGTATGTACAACAAGGAAGAAAATCCTCGTGTTCCGGTCATTGTCACCGGTAATGACTTTTCTACATTGTATGCACCTCTCATTCGTGATGGTCGTATGGAGAAATTTTATTGGGCTCCGACTAGAGAGGATCGGATTGGTGTTTGTATTGGAATTTTCAGGAGCGATAAAATTGCTGAAGAGGATGTTGTCAAGCTTGTTGATACCTTCCCTGGCCAATCTATTGGTAAGCATTGTGAAAAACCTCCAAATCCATCATGTTGCTATTCAGTCTTTAAAAATAGACGTGGGGACCTGTTTGGGTCTCCCATGAATTTGAATGAGGCCATTCATAACTTGTGCAGCATTTCAGTATAGGAATCCATCCTCTTGAATTAGCTAATTCGGAAAAATGGGATAGTTCACCATGCTTCCCCATATGTGGTCAATCCTAAGTTTTCTTCAGATGATATAGCTGATAATTTCAAGCATAACTTTCTACGTGACTACCATTTTTCAAAACAACCTACAAATACTTATATGAACTGTGAATTGCCACATTCAGATTCATAGATGCGCAAACACACTATTAACATTCCAAATTTTTTGGGGTAAGTCTCTTAATATGTGGATAATTATGGACTAATTCTTCGTGAAGATGAAAGTGACAGTGAGTAAAGTCATTATTTGAACATTAGAAATCATGGGTTTTGCAAATTGTTTTTTTTTTTTTTTTAATATGCCCTTGTTTATTAAAGAGATGCAAATATCTGAATTATATAATACCCTTTGCCATTCTGCAGATTTCTTTGGTGCCCTCAGAGCTCGAGTCTACGACGATGAAGTGAGGAAGTGGATATCGGGTGTTGGAGTTGCGGATATCGGGAAGAAGCTTGTTAACTCAAAAGAAGGACCTCCAACATTTGAACAACCCAAAATGACAATCGAGAAGCTCCTTGAGTATGGTAATATGCTTGTCCAGGAACAAGATAACGTGAAGAGAGTCCAACTGGCCGACAAGTACTTGAGTCAGGCAGCTCTTGGTGATGCAAATGAGGATTCTATTAATAGAGGAACTTTCTATGGTTAGTACCCTTTATTCTATAAGCGTTCAATTCGATGCTTTAGACTCCGTTTGGCTTGCAGGTTTAAAGAAACAAATAGAAAAATTAAGGAAAACTGAAAGGAAAACTATTGCCATTTTGTCTTCCCTATTATTTTCCTCCAAGCTTAAATAACACTAGAAATTAAAAACTTTCAAAATTTTAGTAGAAACTAGGAAAAGAAAAGGAAAAGAGGATGGAGCTGACTCACTTCTTTTCCTTCCTATTTCCTCACCGTTTTCATTATTAACCAAACAAAGAAAAGTGTTTTCTTCTCGTTTCACTCGCTAAATCTATGAACCAAACAGAACCTTAGGATCAAAACAGTTTTTCATAGGTTTGCAATTGTTCCTGTCCAGGAAAGGCGGCCCAGCAAGTTAATGTTCCTGTCCCTGAAGGTTGCACAGACCCATCTGCAAAAAACTTTGATCCAACAGCTAGGAGTGACAACGGAAGCTGCGAGTACTCACTCTAGGCCTCCTCTATCTTTGCAGTTATTGAAGAAGAAAATATTTCTCATAAAGCAGGGGCACTGCTACCTTTGTTTTTGATTACTACTGTGTTGTAAATTTTGTGCTTATGCAAACAAGGTTTAGGCTTGATAAGCCATTTCTGTCGTTTTGACTTTTGTGTGAGTAAATTTTTCCCTTGAAGAAGGTAATGAGCAGTCTTGATTGCTTAATTAAACTAAAGAGAAAAATTGAGTAACTAACTGCTAACACACACACACACAAAGAAAAAGAAATTGTGATTGCTGCAGAAAATTGCCCATATGACATAAAGTCATTAATAGAAAGCAGTCTTCACATCAGTCACAAATTACTACAATTTTTCCCTTTCCAAACCCAATTACTACAAGTAGAGAATGCAAAAGATTTGAGTTTTTCGTCGTTAAATGGAAGAAAACAATTCAACCCAGATGGGGATATTGTTAAAGTTTGACGTACGTTATTGAGCCTTTTCTCTAATCTTTTAAACCTTTTGGAGTAAATGGTGACTTAACGTAGTGCACTTTAGCGTTATAGAGTTCGTTTCAGAGCTTCAGCATCTTTTAGTTGCTTTGAAGTGTGTTAAGTTACGAATTGCTCAAGCTTCATACACCCTCCCTCACGTGCGACTGCATTTCGCACGTGGAGAGGCAAGTAACTAAACTCTATCATAATAGAGAAAAACAACAAACTGCAACATATGCAAACCACAAGGACAGAAGCTGGGCCTGAGACCTCCCAAGAAGGCTCTGATCCCATGTTAAGTTACCAATTGTTCCAAAAGCATAAGCTATAAGAGAATGGGCCCAACAATGCATGTCAAGTTTCAACAAAGTGTTGGTTAGCTGCAAATGGCTACTTGGGTGGATTTCTTCGATTCCATCAAGAGGATTGGCTACATCATGAGCTAAGGTCAATAGTTTAATAGGCTGATAAACAATTACCACAAAATGAAGCAATCTGACGGTTATATTGAACTCATTGAGAAAAATAGGAAAAAAGATCCTTCTTTGGCAAAGACACACGGAGTAGGTTTTTTTTTTTTTTTTTGGGGGTTGGGCGGCATTTGGTAACGTTTCAGTTTTTGTTTTTCTAAAAAACTGAAAACGTATTTGATAATCGTTTTTACTTATTGGTATTTCAAAACGAAAACCAAAAACGTATTGGTAATTGTTTCTGTTTTGCTTTTTTTTTTTTTGCGTGGGAACGACGGCATTGAGCCACAAAATGAAACAAAAAAAAGTGGAAAACGAGAAAAAAGTAGGTTCTGTTCTCAGAATTAGAAAACTGAAAACGTTACCACACGGGCCATTGGCTGTCAGAAATTCTGATGAGTTTTCATGCTTTGCAGGTCTTCCATCCTTCGGTCATGGCAGTCTTGTAATCCACCTAAAAAACAGCTGGTCAACCTTGAAGACAGTTTAAGTGTTTAGCTCAAAAAATCCATACCACCCAAAGGCAGCCTATAAAACTATTGTCTAAAAAAAATAAAGATCCTTCAAGTGTACCCATATGATTCCATGCAATGGCATCATATGAACACATTTCATTGATTCAATTATTTCTCTCAATATCCTTTGAAAATTTGTTGATATACATAAAAACACAGAATCAAACGCATATTCAGTCGGGATTTGATTAACAATCATTGACAGCAAAGTTGTGTATAAAAATTTTGGGAATAATCACTTTTGTTAAATACTTATGGGTTAGCTCAATTAAGACTTTGAAACAGTGGTCTATTCCTTCTACCGAAATTCTTCGATAAACCATCACACTACGAAAAATGAGATTTTGATTTAATATTTTCACTCGCTTTTGCTATCTTTGTGTCCATATCTTCAAAATCACGTGCTTTTACAAAATGCTGTCAATGTGACAAGATCTGATAGAGGAATGTTCAACTTTTCTGAATTTTAAAGAAAGAATAACAATTGCAATGTGGTGCTGACATTAGCTTGATTCCAACAAGTGTAGACGATACTTCACACGGGTTTCTCAATTTTTATCATTAAGGGTAAGGACTTTTCATACTTCTTGTATTCACAGGTCATCACTTTTCTTAAGCAATAAATATTCCACAGTACCGTGAGAAGTAGGGGTGTAACAAAACCGACCGGGCAGACCGAACCGATCTGTTTTCAAAAAGTTCATGCAATGTAAAAACCAAATCGAACCAATCAGTTTGACTAAAAATCGCACCGAGCCGAACCGTTTTCACCCCTAGGTATTTGTATATTTATACACAAAATTGGTCATATGGCCCAAAATCATTGATACATGTAAATGCTAATTAGAAGATTTTGGTAAATCCATTCTCTTCATGCTAATGAAATGGAAATATTTATAATGTGATCTACAATGTGAGAGGCAGAAATCGAGATTAGTGTAATATGAATAAGGGTCTATACTTCTTTATAAAAAATAAAAATAAAAGACACATAATTCATCTCCCTGTGCAGAGGACCGACACAGTCCCTATGGATGCAGGAAATGACATTACAAAATTAGAATCTTCTTTATCACCCACAGAAACCATTCCAACACTAGCACATTCAAGAAGAGTCTCTGGCAACAAGGCATCCCCATCCAAGTATTGCGTTACTTGCCTCATGCTAGGCCTAAGGGCTGGATTAGACTGTGAGCAAAGCAGACCAAGCTTCAACACTAACTCCATCTCCTCCACCACATAGTTACCTTCCAATTTAGGATCAACCATCTCAAGAATGACTCCTTTTTTCCATCTGTCAAAAACCGTTTCCACCAAAATGATCTCCCCAGACAATCCATGAAATTGTATAGGCCTCCTTCCACAAGCCACTTCTAGCATAAATGCCCCAAATCCAAACACATCACTACATGTAGTGGCCTTTCCTGTTCTGGTGACCTCTGGTGCAAGATACCCAATTGTGCCCACCACATGGGTTGTGTGAGGGTTAACTCCATGATCATACAATCTTGCCAGCCCAAAATCTCCTAGCCGTCCGTTCATATCGCCATCCAAAAGCACATTACTAGCCTTCACATCTCTATGTAGAACAACTTGTTCCCACTCTTCATGAAGATATAGAAGTCCAGAGGCTACCCCTCTGAGGATTCGATATCGTTGAGCCCATCTAAGGTTTGGTTTTTCATTGGTGAATAAGAACTTGTCAAGGCTTCCATTGGGCATACAGTCATAGACTAATAAAAGCTCTCCTTTTCTTCTACAATACCCGAGAAGTTGCACCAAATTTCTGTGACTCAACCTTCCCATACTAGCAATTTCAGCTACAAATTCCTTGATACCTTGTTTGGAATTATGTGAAACTTTCTTTACCGCAACTTCTCTGTTGGAAGAATAAAGTACTCCGCTATAAACCTCTCCAAAACCTCCAGCTCCGAGCAAATGTTCGCTTTTGAAACCTTTCGTGGCCCTATAAAGATCCCCATACGAGAATCTTTGAGGCCCATATTCGCGTTCCCAATCTTCGTATAGTTCTGCAAACTTTTTCCTCCACATAATGTAAAAAATTGCAATGATCATGAGCAAAACAATCACTGCTGTCACTACTGAGACCAAAATTACGAATCGAACCCTGTCCCTTGATTGTCTCTGATGTGGAAGTGGAGGAAGCTTTGATAGTTCTAAGGCTTGTGCTTGGCCATTTCTGTTGAAGCTCCAACCGAGAATATAGTGGCTGCTCGCCTTTGGTCCGGAAGCTGACGAGAAACCAACATACATGGTCTCCAAGAAAATTGGAGAAAGATCAATGTTTGCTGAGAAGAGAGGCCTACTTGGTATTAGGACTTCAATAGGAGCTATAGATACATTTAGTACCTTTTCAATTCCATTGTAATCAATCCAAACTTGTATTGGATTCCCACTTATGAGTTGCAAGCTCTTGTTTACCCCTTCTTTAGCAGAAAAATATGTAACATTAGCTGATAAATTGGAATTGATGCTGTTTAAATCAAGTCCAACATGGTTGTCACTAATATCTCCAATTTCAGGATTCATAATAGTATCAAGTTCAATTGCTAACAAATGATTTGAAGAAAGTCCATTGTTGGAAGAATTGAAGAGTCCCAAATACTGGCTTCCCATTGCTTGTGAAAAGTCCATAGATGATGAGATAGTGAAGGCCAGGCCATCAGCACCAAAGTTTGGATATTCAGGAACAATTGCAAAGACAAAGTGGGTGGAAAATGAAAGAGACTGACTCGACCCGGATGGTGATGGGTTGAGCCTGACTGGAAATGGGTAGAAAGCATGGCAGGTTTGTTCTTTGGAAGTGTTGGTGAGCTGCAAGAGACCATTGTCATGGATTTCCGCGGTTCCATCGAGTTTGAGATTGGCTCCATTGAAGCCATAATGGATGAAGTGGTTTGGATCTTGAGCTAAGGCCAAGAATTCAATGGAGATATAGAGATGTATCAGAAGATAAAGTGATCTGAGAATTGTAGTCATTGAGAGAATTAAGAAGGAAATAAAAGGTTTTTGTTTGCAAAGACACATTGATGAACTTGAATAGAATAGATTCAGATTTTCGTTAGTCAAGAAAAGGGGGGTGAATTATTGTTCCTACAGGCATGGCCACATTGACAAAGTCTTGAGAGGGGTGACGGGATATGTATCACGGACACTTCATTTGGGGTGCCGTTTGCGTTTCCGACACTCCGCGGACACGGACATGGTTGGGACACGCACGGTACATGGCTATGGAAGTGTCTGGATTAATTTAAATTAAATCATATTGTCGGACACTTCTGGGACACGGCAAGACATGACAGGACACTTCTGGGACACTTTCGACCTGATGGTCCTTTTTTTTTTTTTTTTTTTTTTTTGTTTTTTGTTTTTTGTTTTTTTTGGGTTTTTGAGGAATGATGATTTTTTGAAAATAAGTGTTTCTTGGACACTCCTAGGACACTTTTGGCCCAATGGTTCTATTTTATTATTATTATTTTTTTGGGTTTAAGGAATGATGATCTTTTTAAAAAAATTCCCTCCGTCCCATTTTGTGAGTTCTGTTTTCCATTTTGGGATGTCTCAAAATTAGTGTCTATTTTCCTAATTTGGTATATAAAATTTTTTCTTACTTTCCAAAACTACCCTTCATTGAAATCTACACCAAGACAAAACTAAAAAAGTAATTATAATTGATTAGGAGCAATTGTAGAAAGTAGGTGTAGATTCTTCTTGTCCCCTTAATAAATTGAGTTCCCAAAGATGGACTCTCAAAATGGGACAGAGGGAGTAAGTGTTTCTTGGGTGGGTACAAACAAAATAAAATGATATATATAAGCACGTATATCATAAGATCATATAAGCACTAGCCTCTTAGACTCTTTCTTTTTAAATTTTGTTTCGTCTTTAATCTTGCTTTATTAGTTATTACATGAGTCAAAAAGGGTTTTGAGTTTAGGGTTTTTTTTTTTGGGATGGATATGTAATATAATGTTGATGTTTAATCTTCCCTTCTAAATTTTTTTTTTTACTTAAAATTAAATTATATTAAAAAAAAAATATTTTTTTATTCGAAGTATCCTAGCCGTCTCCGTATCCTATATTTTTGGGTTTTGTCATTTCGCCGTCTCCGTGTCATATCGTGTCCGTGTCACGTGTCTGTATCCGTGCTACATAGGTGACGGGTCCACAAAGCAACCTTAGAATTAATTTCATATCGCAATGAAAACAATACTTCTTCTATTCATGTCTCCAGTTTTGTTAAGTAATATATATTAGGAGTTTTTTTTTTTTATAACATATATATTAGGAGTGAAGCGAGAAGTAATATTCACAAAATAGGACATATGAAAAAAAGGTCAATAGATAAAAACAATGTAAATCCCTTCTTCATGTTAGGGAAATGGAAGGATTTCTAATGTGAGCTACAAAATGAGAGCCAGAAATCTAGATTAATGAAATAAGGGTCTACATTACATATAATTCTTCATAAAACTTAATAAAATGACATAATTCATCGACCGGTGCAGAGGACCGACTCAGCCCCCAAGGATGCGGGAAATGACATATCACTCACTGAAACCATGCCAACACTAGCACCATCAAGAACTGTCTCTGGCAAAAAAGCATCACCATCCAAGTATTGCGTTACTTGCCTCATGCTAGGCCTAAGAGCTGGATTAGACTGTGAGCAAAGCAGACCAAGCTTCAACACTAACTCCATCTCCTCCACCACATAGTTACCTTCCAATTTAGGATCACCCATCTCAAGAATGACTCCATTTTTCCATCTGTCAAAAACCGCTTCCACCAAAATGATTTCCCCAGATAATTGATGAACTTGTATTGGCCTCCTTCCACAAGCCACTTCTAGCATAAATGCCCCAAATCCAAACACATCACTACATGTAGTGGCCTTTCCTGTTCTGGTGACCTCTGGTGCAAGATACCCAATTGTTCCCACCACATGGGTTGTGTGAGGATTAACTCCATGATCATACAATCTAGCCAGCCCGAAATCTCCTAGCCGTCCGTTCATATCGCCATCCAAAAGTACATTACTAGACTTCACATCTCTATGAAGAACAATTTGTTCCCACTCTTCATGAAGATATAGAAGCCCAGAGGCTACCCCTTTGAGGATTCGATATCGTTGAGCCCAATTAAGATTTGGTTTTTCATCAGTGAATAAGAACTTGTCAAGACTTCCATTGGGCATATAATCATAGACTAAAAGAAGCTCTCCTCTTCTTCTACAATACCCAAGAAGTTGCACCAAATTTCTGTGCCTCAACCTTCCCATGCTAGCAATTTCAGCTACAAATTCCTTCATGCCTTGTTTTGAATCATGTGAAACTTTCTTAACTGCAACTTCTTTCTTGGGAGAAGAAAGTACTCCTCTATAAACCTCTCCAAAACCTCCAGTTCCAAGCAACTCTTTGCTTTTGAACCCTCTTGTTGCTTTATATAAATCGCGATACGAAAATCTTTGAGGCCCGTATTCGCGTTCCCAGTCTTCATGAATTTCCTGAAATCTTTTCTTTCTCACAAAATAAAAAGCCCCACCAATTGTGATCAGCAAGATTGATACTGTAATCGCCGATACTCGAATTGCTGTTTCTATTTTCTCCCTCGATTTTTTCTCTTTGGGAAGTGGAGGAAGCTTTGAGAGGTCTAAGCTTTGTGCTTGTCCACTTCTATTGAAGCTCCAACCAAGAATATAATGCCTGCTTTCCATTGACCCAGTTGATGATGAGAAACCAACATACATAGTCTCCAAGAAAATTGGAGAAAGATCGATGTTTGCTGACAAGAGAGGCCTATTTGGTTTTTGGACTTTGATCGGTGCTATAGTTACATTTAGTATCTTCTCAACTCCATTATAATCAATCCAAACTTCTATTTTACTCCCACTTATGAGTGTGAAGTTCTTGTATGCCCCTTCTGTATTCGAAAAATATGCCGCGGCAGTCGATATGTTGGAATGGAGGCTGTTTACATCAATTCCAACATGGTTGCTATTTATATCTTCCAATTCGGGATTCATAATTGTATCTAGTTCAACCGCAAAGATATGGTTTGCAGAGTTACCATTAGAGGAAGAATTGAAGAGACCCAAGAATTGGCTTGCAATGGCTTGTGAAAAGTCCATAGATTTTGAGATTGTGAAGGCGAAGCCATTGCCACCAAGATTTGGGAATTCGGGTCTTATAGCACACACAAAGTAGGTGGAAAATGAGAGAGGAAAGGTGTTGAACTTTATGGGAATTGGGTAAAATGCATGACCCTTTTGGCGCTTTGAGGTGTTTGTTAGCTGCAAAAGGCCATTGGAATGGATCTCTGCAGCTCCATCAAGATTCAGATTGGATCCATGGAAGCCATTGTAGATGAACTGGTTTGGATCTTGAGCTTGAACCAAGATTTCAATTGAGAGAGAAAGAAAAATCAGAAATTGAAGTGATCTGAGAGATTTAATCATCTTGGGAAGTAGGAAAAAATATTGGGTTATTTTGTTTTGCTTTTTTTTTTTTTCTTTTCTTTTCTTTTCTTTCTTTTCTTGTTTGGATATCTGAATTTTGAGAAGATGGGTTTTGTTCTTTGTTAGATCCAAATTTCATGTCAAAAGTTTCAAATTTTAAGAGTCTTTGTTGCTGTTGCTATCAATTGGCCCACATAAATTTATCAAAAACAAATTAGTCAACAATGACTTCAGATTATTGTGTGCCTTGAACATAGCATGTTCTCAAGTCCATGTAAAATTGTCACACAACTGTTGATTTATTATTTTTTTTGGATGGGCATTCTTTGAACTTTAAGATTGTTTTGTTTATTGATGCAGTTGAGCTTGAACAGCTCCAATACTTCTGGAGGTTCAACCCCAAGCTCAGCCTTTCTGGGCAGCAGTTTGAAAGAGGTTGAACTCAAGATTCACCCAACCAAAGATTAAATGGTTGATTCTCTCTTCCAAGCCTCAAGTGGCTCTGGAACTCACTATGCTGTTATGAGTTCTTACGACTACATGAGCACTGGTCTTACGAGACAAATTAACTTTCATCCAACGGCTAGGAGTGACAACGGAAGCTGCCAGTACTCACCCTAGGCCTCCTCTATCTTTGCAGTTATTAAAGTATTTTTCATAAATTAGTGGCACTGCTACCTTTGCTGTTGATTACTACAGTGGTGTAAATTTTGTAGTTATGCAGACAAGATTTGGGCTTAATAAGCCGTTTCTGTCGTTTTCAGTCAGTACATTTTTCCCTTGAAGAAAGTAATGAGCAGTCTTGATTGCTTAATTAAATTGAAGTGTGAAAATTTGAGAAATTAACTGTTACAACAGCAGCCCCCCCACCCGCCCGCACGCGCGCACACATACACACACACAAAAGCACGCGCAAAAAGAAAAAGAAATTGTGATTGCTGCCCAAAAGTGGCCATATGACATGAAATCATCAGTAGAAAGAGTCTTCACATCCGTCACAAATTACTACAATTTTCCCTACCCGAACCCAAGTACTACAAGTAGAGAACGCAAAGGAGTTTTTCGTGGTGAAATGGAAGAAAATGATTCAACCCAGATGGGGATATTGTTAAAGTTTGACATACGTTGTTGAGCATTTTCTCTAATAATTTAATCCTTTGGAGTAACCGGTGACCTAACGTAATGCACTTCATCAATATAGAGTTCGTTTCAGAGCTTCAGCGACAAACAACAAACTGTAACGTACCCTCCCTAACATAACTGGTGACCTAACGTAATGCACCCTCCCTCACGTGTTTTGCATGTGGAGAGGCAAGAAACTAAACTCCATCATAATGAACACAAACAAGAACTGTATTATATGCAAACCACAACAGAGACAGAACCTTGAACTTGAGCCCTCCCACAAACATGGCTCTGATACCATGTTAAGTTACCAATTGCCCAAAAGCTTAAGCTATTAGAGAATGGGCCGAACAATGCATGTCAAGCTTCTGCAAATGTTGGTTAGCTGCTAAAGGCTATTGGGGTGGATTTCTTTGATTCCATCTACAAGATTGGCTCCATACAAGCCATTGCAGATCAACTGGTTTACATCTTGAGGTAAGGTCAAGAGTTTAATAGGCAATAGAGAATTACCAAAAAATGGACAAATCTGAGGGTTGTATTGAACTCATTGAGAAAAATAGATAAAAGTATCTTCTTTGCAAAGATATTGATTTTTCTTGTTTAGGGCCCATTTGGAAACATTATGGTTTTCAGTTTACAAGTTTTTTTTTCTTTCTAAAACAAACTGAAAATGTATTTGGTAATCGTTTTTATTTATTTATATTTGAAACGAAAACCAAAAAACATATTGGGTAATTGTTTCCATTTTTAAAATTTTTTTTTTGGGTTTGTGGAAACGACGGCATTGAGCCACAAAATGAAACAAAAAAAAAAAGCGGAAAATAAAAAAAGTAGTTTCTGGTTTCAGAATTAGAAAACTGAAAACATTACCACACGAAAGTCATGTAATCCACCTCAAAAACAGCTGGTACACCAAGATTTCAGAGCTGTGACCTTGAAGACAGTTTAAGTGTTTAGCATAAAAAATTCATGCCACCCAATGGCAGCCTATAAAACTATTGTCTCACAAAAATAAAGATCCTTCAAGTGTTCCTATAAGGTTTCATGCAATGGTAAGAACACATTTCATTGATTCAATTACTTGGAACTATATCCTTTCAAAATTTGTTGACGTACATAAAACACACAATCAAGCACATATATTAAGTCGGGATTTCATTAATAATCATTAACAGCAGAGTTGTGAATAAGACTTTTGGGAATTATCACTTTTGAGAAAGACTTATGGGTTCGCTCAATTAAGACTTTGAAAAATGAGATTTTGATGTAATATTTTCACTTGCTGTTGCTATCTAAATCATGATCTTGTTATGTTCTGAATTCAAAGGAAAAAAAATATCCACCCACTTGTGCTTTTACAAAATTACTTTCAAGTGACATTTTGACAAGAACTGATAGAGCAATGTCCAACTTTTCTGAATTTTAAAGAAGACAAACAATTGCAATGTGGTACTGACATTAGCTTGATTCCAAGAAGTGTAGGCGATACTTGCACGGTTTTCTCAATTTTTATCTTTAAGGGTAAGGACTTTTCACACTTCTTGTATTCATAGGTCATAGCTTTTTTTAATTAATAAATATTCAAGAGTAAAGTGAGAAGTAGTATGGATAGTTATATGCAAAATTGGTCATATGGTCCAAAATCATTGATACAAACTATGTAAATGCTAATCAGAAGATTTGGTAAATCCATTCTCTTCATGCTAATGAAATGGAAACATTTCTAATGTGATCTACAATGTGAGAGCCAGAAATCTAGATTAGTGTAATACGAGTAAGGGTCTGTACTTCTTCATAAAACATAAAATAAAAGACACATAATTCATCTACCGTTGCAAAGGACCGACACAGTCCCTAAGGATGCAGGAAATGACATTACAAATTTAGAATAGTCTTTATGGTCACCCAATGAAACCATTCCAACACTAGCACATTCAAGAAGAGTCTCTGGCAACAAGGCATCCCCATCCAAGTATTGCGTTACTTGCCTCATACTAGGCCTAAGGGCTGGATTAGACTGTGAGCAAAGCAGACCAAGCTTCAACACTAACTCCATCTCCTCCACCACATAGTTACCTTCCAATTTAGGATCACCCATCTCAAGAATGACTCCTTTTTTCCATCTGTCAAAAACTGTTTCCGCCAAAATGATCTCCCCAGACAATCCATGAAATTGTATTGGCCTCCTTCCACAAGCCACTTCTAGCATAAATGCCCCAAATCCAAACACATCACTACAAGTGGTGGCCTTTCCTTTACCGGTGACCTCCGGTGCCAGATACCCAATTGTGCCCACCACATGGGTTGTGTGAGGATTAGCCCCATGATCATACAATCTAGCCAACCCGAAATCTCCTAGCCGTGCGTTCATATCGCCATCCAAAAGCACATTACTAGCCTTGATATCTCTATGCAGAACAACTTGTTCCCACTCCTCGTGAAGATATAGAAGTCCAGAGGCTACCCCTCTGAGGATTCGATATCGTTGAGCCCATCTAAGGTTTGGTTTTTCATTGGTGAATAAGAACTTGTCAAGGCTTCCATTGGGCATACAGTCATAGACTAATAAAAGCTCTCTTCTTCTTCTGCAATACCCGAGAAGTTGCACCAAATTTCTGTGCCTCAACCTTCCCATACTAGCAATTTCAGCTACAAATTCCTTGATACCTTGTTTGGAATTATGTGAAACTTTCTTTACCGCAACTTCTCTGTTGGAAGAAGAAAGTACTCCTCTATAAACCTCTCCAAAACCTCCAGCTCCTAGCAGATTTTTGCGTTTGAAACCTTTTGTGGCCTTGTAAAGATCCCCATATGAGAATCTTTGAGGCCCATATTCGCGTTCCCAATCTTCGTGTATTTCTGCAAACTTTTTCCTCCACATAATGTAAGAAGTTGCAATGATCATGATCAACACAATCACTGCTGTCACAACTGAGACCGCAATTACGAATTGTACCCTGTCCCATGATTGTCTCGGACGTGGAAGTGGAGGAAGCTTTGAGAGTTCTAAGGCTTGTGCTTGGCCATTTCTGTTGAAGCTCCAACCGAGAACATAGTGGCTGCTTGCCAACGGTCCGGTAGTTGATGAGAAACCAACATACATGGTCTCCAAGATAACCGGAGAAAGATCGATGTTTGTCGACAGGAGAGGCCTACTTGGTTTTAGGACTTCAATAGGAGCTATAGATACATTTAGTAGCTTTTGGATTCCATTGTAATCAATCCAAACCTGTATTGGATCCCCACTTATGAGCCTCAAGTCCTTGTTTACCCCTTCTTTAGCAGAAAAATATGTAACATTAGCTGATACATTGGACTTTAGGCTGTTTAAATCAAGTCCAACATGGTTGTCACTAATATCTCCAAAATCAGGATTGGCAATAGTGTCAAGTTCAATAGCTAATACATGGTTTGAGGAAATGCCCATTTTTGAAGAATTCAAGAGTCCCAAGTACTGGCCTCCCGTGGCTTGTGAAAAGTCCATAGATTGTGAGATAGTGAAGGCCAGGCCATGAGTACCATAGTTTGGACTCTGAGGAACAATTGCAAACACAAAGTGGGTGGAAAAAGAAAGAGAATCATGAGCCGACCCGGATGAAGATGAGTTGAAATTGACTGGTAATGGGGAGAAAGCATGGCTTGACCGATCGTCTGAAGTGTTGGTTAGCTGCAAGAGACCATTGGCATGAATTTCCGCAATTCCATCAAGTTTGAGATTGGCTCCATTGAATCCATTGTGGGTGAACTGGTTTGGATCCTGAGCTAAGGCTAAGAATTCTATGGAGAAATAGAGATATATCAGAACATGGAGTGATATCAGAATCGTAGCCATGGATATAATTATTAGAAGGAAAAAAAAAATTTGATTCTTCTTTGCAAAGACAGATTGATGATAATTACTAGAAGAATTTTTTTTTTTTCTTCATTGCAAAGACAGATTGATGATAATTTTATTTATTTATTTATTATTTTTTTTTTAGTAGCTCTTGATTAGATTAGACTCAAATTTCTTGGTCCAAAATTGGTGTTTCCATTGGTATGACACTATGGCCTACGTCAACAAAGACGACTTGATGGCTGTGACTAGTCCACACTCCACAACCATAATTTATATATTAATTTATTTTTATTCTAAAATTTGTTAAAATGTTCAAAACATTGCCTAATTTTATTATTTTTGATGCATTCTCAAATAATTTTGGGAATATGAGTATTCTTAATCTATTAGTGAAATAAAAAAAAAAATTTAGGGAAGTGAAAATATATATGATACCTCATTGTTTTGCTTGTTTTTATGCATTATCTTACAAATATTTGTAAAAGATGAGTGTTGTTACTTAAATTTTTTTTTTATTAGTGTAGTGAAAATAAATGTGTTACCCCATTGTGTATTTTTTATGCATTCTTTATTAGTGAAATTTAATTTTAAAAAAGAAAAGAAAAGAAAGGATTTTAGCGAATCTCTTGATCCTTTATTCAAATGTTTTTGGATGCATTCTAAAAAAATTGAGGGAATATGAGTGTTCTTACTCTATTAGTGAAATAAAAAGAAGATATTAGTGAAGTGAAAATAAATGTGATACCCATTGTGTACTTTTTTATGCATTCATTATTAATGAAAAGGATTTTAGTGAATATCTTACTCCTTTATTGAAACATTTGTAAAAATGTTTGAAACATTGTGTATTTTTTTTGGATGCATTCTAAAACATTTGAGGTGTAACAAATTGTGGTCGGGCCAAATGGACACCCACATGTTATTGGACTGAGTCCAAAGAGGCTTGGCTTGGACACCAAGTAATGGGCTTTGGAGTCCTAAGCCCTGTAGGTTTTTATGTGCCTATATATACACATATATACTACATGGAAAACCTAATGAAAATAATAATTTTCAGCAGCCTCTCATTCTCTCTCACGTTAGTTTCTCTCTCTCTCTAGATACATAATTTATCTCTCTAGCTAATCACCAAAGGGCTAGGGATCTAGAACGTGGCATCATCGGGGATCGCTCAAGAAGCATCTCTGCGACTATACGAGACATAAGGGAGTACACGGAGGCAACATGGAGCAATAGTTCGTGGGTGAAGACGCTGGGCTCGTAACAATACCGTTCGGCGATCCGTTGGGTTATTCCGCTAGGTAAGTGACCTAAACCCGACTCGTATGCTTGCGTGCATATTTTTCTACATTGGTATCAGAGCCTATAGGTGTTTGATTCGCCCGTAGATCACCCGAATTGAATCTGCTATTAAAGCTTAACCAAGCTTTTATCAAACCTTTGAAATTTTGATTTTGAAGTGGGTCTAATACAAAACTCCAATAGGGGTCCAAATATTTGATATGGTTGTGTCCCATATGATCCCTAGAGTCCCCCCTAATAGTCCCATGGCTTGATTATCTCAAACGGAGAAGAAAATTGAAAACCTATTTTCTGGGTTTTTCAAAAACGTGATTTTTTCTAAACTTTCAGCCTTTTTTCTGGACAATCTACATGTCCAATAAGGCTGTTTGTTGGCTTGATCTTCATCTACTCCGCGAGAGCTTTCCAACCATATATAATACGCAATTTTTGAATCAATATTGAAGGAGATATAAGCCCGCAAACATAGCCCCCCGCAGCCCTTGTTCTGCGTTTTTTAGAGTTGTTTTTGGGGAAGAAGGAGACCCAGCAGCCTCGTCCACTCGCGGCGGGGAGAGTGGGTTCCACTCGCCGGCTTGTGGTGGTCCGGCGACCCTGATTCCGGCGAGTGTGGGTCCCCCTCGGGGTCCCGGTCCTTAATATATTTTTAAATATATTTTTTCAGAACAATTTTTAATTATTTTATAATTAAAACAGTTTCTGGTTATTAAAATAAATAGTTTTAATGTTTTAATCTGTTTTAATAGCTTTAAAATTCTGAAAAAATGTGAAAAATTAATTTTTTATTTTTCCTATCTTATGGACATTGTGTGGGACCAGAAATAATTTTGTGGTAAATTGTTTCATTGATTTTGATATTTTAGAGCATAAAATATGTGTTTTATATATGTTTTTAATTGCTTAAAATATCCAAAATTACATGTTAATTTTTGAAATTAATATATAGTGTCTAGTACACTGTAAGGGACTCTAAGATAATTTTTTGTGTAAATTATCATGTATTTATGGCATTTTAGAGTATATAATTAATGTTTATGGACGTTTATTTAATTGCTAAAAATAGCCATAATACATTATTAATTTTTGTAATTAATATGGGACATAAGGGACACTGTTTTAAGACCATGTAAAATTTTTTTGGACCTTTAGATAATTTTTGGGTAAATTATCTCAATCATATTAATATTTTAGAGCATATAATTGTGTGTTTTTGTACGTATATTAAATTGCTTAAAATATTTTTATTGATTATTAGTTCAAAGAATTAACACAATGTGTTTAGAACACTAGTGGAAGCTTGAAAAAATTATTTTAGTGTATTTTCTCGCTCTTTGGGACATATTTTACAGCATATTTATTGTGTTGAGTATGCAATATTAATTGCTTAAAATATAACCAATTAAAGTTGTTAATTCTTGAATTTGAAGTCTAGTGTTCTTGTACACTAATTGGAGACTTGAGAAAATTTTATGAATTATCTCATTTTTGTTTTGGTATTTTAGAGCATAAAATTTATGCATATGGGCATTTATTTAATTGCTGAAAATAGCCAAAATAGATTATTAATTTTTTGAAATTAATATGGGGTGTTTGGAATACCATATTAGACCACTAAAAATCTTTGGAGCACAAATTCTTAAAATTTTTTGTATTTTTGGGAATTTAGTTGCTTGTAGTTAATTTTGTTTAACTAAATCAATTTATTTCGTTAAATTGATTCAAAATGTTTTTTGGGCCTTGGTGAAATTCCGGAAATTTTTATTTATAATGAAATTTTTGTTTTTCAATTAATTAAACTTTCCATAAGGTTTTAAATTAATTGTTAATTTAAAGGGCCCTTAATAAATTGGTTTTAAATTATGTTTTAAGACCTAAAATTGGGTTAAAATTAATGAAAAATTCAGGATTTTTTTTTCCATTGATTTTACTTAGCTTACGGGAGCTATCCGGGCTGTGCAATAATCATTTTATTGCACATTTTAGAGGCTCATTGCATTGTTGGTCACGTTTAATTACTGTTGTTTGTGATTGGTTGACCCTATGACCTCTAATTCCTCCTCCTTAAGTGGAGTGACGGATGAGTCCATTCATTTTATAATAAGACCGCATGAGTGCTTGGAGTATGTGATTAATATAAATTTTAATTTGGCTTAAATGAATGGACAATTAATTGACAATTTATGCAGCTTGTGTCCTCACGATGTATGTTTAAGGTTGTTTCTGTGTATGTATATGAACAAAGCATCCCTATTTTTTATGGGCTATAAATGTAATGTGAGGACGAGTGTTTACATTTCTTGTATTGGAAAAGCCTACTTGTAAAGGGATGGTTTTCTTTGTTCATGAATCATACACTTGAATTACCTTAACAAGAGCTCTAAGTTGTCAATTCGGACCCACGTGGGGGTCCATGCGCACTCTTGTTGTATGGCGCATTTTATATCTTGTGGATGATCTTAGATAGGTAATTGTACCATCTAATTGATGTTTGTTTAGAAAAATCAATTATAAAAGGTTTTTCTTGATTTACAAAATTAAGATTTGATTAATGAGCAATAGCGAATTTTTTGGTCTTAAATTGTAGAAAGGGGAAAACTCATTTGTAATTGGATTTTAAAACAAACCTTATGAATTGTGCAAATAATAATGTCAATCCCTTGCGCATGTTCTCAAATATTATTCTTCAAATTTTTTTTTGGATTTACAAAAACAAATGTTTTCCAAACCACACTTTGTCGAACTTTGTAAAAGGAACAAGTTTAAAAGGGACTAATTTTTGTAATATGGCACTGCAAAGTAACACACCGATAGAATGAGTAAGAGCTTATGGGCTTTAGGCTTATTCTATAGTCCAACCCATTAAACCGAATAATGGGCCTCCGGCCCAATATCATTATAACCTTAACAGCCTATAATACTTGGCTTGAGAAGGATCATAGCACGCGCTTTATGATAAGCAGCATGTACCATGATCTTGTTGGGAAGTATATGTACAACCCAATAGCCAAGGTATTATGAGATCAACTCAAATTTGTTTTCGATGGCATACTCACTACTAGATTAAGCATCTAGTTATGAAGTTCGGGAAAGTAAAGGAAACGTTCCAAGTACACGATGACTGGACATCTAAGGTCGATGACAGGTATGATTCTTGATTTCAGAATACTCGAAACATCTTTACTGGCGAATTGCAGTTTCAGGCTATGATTAGTTATTTGTCTGATTCGCGGGTCCATAGAAAACAAATCATGATCCACAACGGAAATGTTAAATTTTTGGCTTTTGACATTTTCTGACATGTTGAGCTAAATACGGAGCGCCAAAAAGGTGAGGCGAACTGTATAGCTACACTCTTGACCACTACTTCCATAAGTGGAAATAAGCGCAAGGCCAGTGGGCCTAAACGCAATGGTAAGGGTAAACCCGCCTAGAGGCAGGGTGGGACCAGCAAGTTTGCTCCCAAGGCTAATAAGGTGGAAGAGCGCAATCGAGGGCGTTTTTCAGTTCGGTGGTAATAGGATGGACATTTTTGGGTGGTAGTGTTACTAGGATATGGTTATCTAAGGATAACTGCTTAAGAATTGTTTTCATAAATTCTAGTTTTCTCTGTTAATTCATTTATTCTGAGACATAGCATGCTAGACTTGAACGCATAGGATGTGATAGGATGACTTGATTAGCTCGAGAAGCCCTTTTGGGCCCACTCGCTAAGGTTGACCTACCTATGTGTGAGTCTTGCTTAGTTGGCAAAGCATGCTGGAAGCCTTTTAGAGAGGCTATTAAAGCTACTCAAGCATTAGAACTAGTTCACTCAGATATCTGTGGACCTATGATTGTAAAGGCACGTCATGGCGTCTCTTATTTTCTCACTTTTATAGATGATTTCGCGCGATGTGAGGATCGCGAGTGCTTATCTAATCAGTTCTGGGAACTATGTGAGGAAAAAGGGGAAACGCAAACAACTTTCTATTCCGGAAACTCCGCAACAATATGGTGTTGCAGAAAGAAGGAATATGACATTCCTAGATATGGCTAGGACTATGATGGCGCAAGTCAACCTCCCAAAGTTGTTTTGGGGGGATGTATTATTGATTGCTGCCTACATACTAAAGTGCCTCTTCTCAATCAATTCCCTTTACCCCTTATGAGCTATGGAAAGGCGAAAAGCTCATCTTGGAGCATTTGCGCCCGTGGAGCTCAGGAGGTCATGTTCACTATACCTCGTATAAGTGCGAAAAACTATGCTCAAGAGCTGGAAAGTATACCTTTATAAGGTATTCTAATAGCTCGACAGCCTATGTCCTGTATAATGAACAAACAGGTATAGGAATGACAAATGGTGCCACATGATATTGAGAATGACTTTCCCATATTTGTATTACTAAGAGATATCTTGACCTCTATGAGTTGGAGGATGTTGAAGACAACATACCATCTTAAAGCGAGGGTGGGGAGATTGAGAATTCACATCCAATAATCGCTGTAAAATGGTACTAGTCTCCAGCCGAGTGGGTGTACACCGCTAGACGCTAGTGGGAGTGTACCAGATAGTGGGAGTGCACCACTAGGCACTCAAGATTCTCAGGTAGTACACTGTATGGTGATGAGGAAAAAGGTCTCTATCGCTATTTTGAAATTGAGGAAGACATTTTCATATGTGTGCACAAATGGATGAGGATGAGTCTGCTTCTTTTGTTGAAGCATTTTTCTTCGTCTGTTGAAGCTGAGTGGATAGTTTCTGTGCTAGATGAGATGAGTTCTATGGACGCGAATAAGGTCTGGGAGTTAGTTGACAATCCGCCTGTGCGTAAGACGATTGGAGACAAGTGTGTATTCAAAATTTAGCACAAGGCAGATGGTTCAATTGACAAGTATTAGGCGCGCCTTGTGGCGATAGTTTGTACCCAGAGAGGGTATAGACCATGGAAACATGTTCTCCCAAAGGGTGAGATCTGACTCCATTCGCCTTATCCTAGCAATTGTCGCATATTTAGTTTTTGAACCTTTTTAGTTGGATGTTTAAACTGTTCTTTTCTCAATGGAGAACAAGACGACGAGATAAATATAGATCATCCCATTGGTGTTGTGACCAAAGGGAATGAGCGCAAAAGTGTGCTGTCTCAAACGATCTATTTATTATCTCAAATCGTCTAGGCAGTGGTACAATGTATGTACATTAAATGGTCCAAGGAAAGTGTTTTAATTCTTTATATGTTGATGACGTCCTTTTAACTGGAAATGAGATGAGTTCCATTGTCGCCACTTGAGAGTGGTTGTCCTCTCAGTTTGAGATTGAGGACATGGGTGATTCCAACTATGTGTTGGAAGTTTAGACTGTGAGATATTATTCTCAGAAGCTCCTCTGTTTGTCTCGAGGGACTTACAAGATGTAGGTTCTTGAACGTTTTCACATGAAAAACTGAAAACCCATAGACATCCCATTTTTGGGGGACTCACCTTGACCTTAGATCAATGTTTTAAGAATAATGAGAAGAGGAAACAAATGTCCAGTTTGCCATATCCGTCCGCAATAGGGAATCTGAAGTATGCTAATGTGTGTACTCGGTCAGATGTCTGCTATGCGGTCGGTTTAATTAGTCGTTGCCGTAGCAACCATGGTCCTGTCACTAGAGAGTAGTGAAGAGTATCTTGCGATATGTTTGCAGGAGGACTGTAGACCTTGCCTTATGCTGTCCGCGATGGAAGCATAATGTGTGGTGTGCTTTGCAGCTGTTAAAGAAGCTGTTTTGGTTGAAGAGTTTTTTGCAGTGGCTAGGCTCTTTATCTCATAGTGATGAGGTTGTGCTCATCGAAGGTGATAGCACGTAAGCCTGAGCATATGCAAAAGATTTCAAAAACCATTCTAGCACGTGTCACATTTGAGATGTGGTTTGCGCAAAGGGAAGTTGTCTTAAGGCACATCTCCATTGGGGGATTTGATGTGCTTAGACATTTTATTGTGGTTTTGACATTATTATTCAAGTTTTTATAAACTAGTTGTTTTCCATATATATATATTTGTTATAAGTGGAACGGATGCACATTTCTTATATGTCACCGGGCTTGAATCGACCTGCTCACACGGGTGATTCACCTTGGCGCCGAGATAGCGAACTAGGACATGCGTGTCCATGGCGCTTAGATGGCGAGCAAGATGAGACATTTGTGTTCATGGCGCTTAGATAGCTAGCTAGGACATGTGTGTCCATAGCGCTTAGAAAGCGAACTTGAACACTTATATCTACGCAGTATAAGAACAGTGAGCTAGATATAAACCCTATTATTTCTATATGTTGCCTTAGATGGATCTAAGATGAGACCTTATACTTGGTCGAACATAGAGATATCCCACGACTCTATGTAGCCTGTTTACAGCCGAATGTGAGTTTTTAGACAGGCGCTAAGAGGAACGACTGTGCTGGGAGACTCAGGTTAGACGTTTTGTGTAACGTCTAGACTAAGATTCGTATGGCGTTACTTGTTTTTCCAAACACAGAGTGACATGCCCATTTTGATGGAAGAACGCTATAGCATACATATCGTACTGTATGTGCTTTCGCGATCGACTGTGGAGCAGTGAATGGATTCCTCTTCATTGCTGTGTGAGCCATGTAGCATATCCAAGACATTGGTTATCCTACAAACTGGTTGCCTTCACGACTTGAGACTATGTCATGAAGAGGACGCTTGATGACAGTTACTTTAGCATGCTATCCTAGGACGATGAGATTATTCCGTTCTATGGGGTGTGTCTGGGCAAGCGATCAAGTTAGTCGGATTGACATGTGGGCTCAGGGAAGACCATTCAATAACACACCATGTTTTTGTGACTCATTAGCAGGCCTGCGACAATCGTAATTTGTTACTGATATGTCATGAGTACATTACATTGAGGTGGTGCAGTAATTCTTTTCACCGAGGGATTGAGAATGCTGTGTCCGGTGTGGTTGAATCGTCTAAGGCATACACGAGAAGCTTCCGAGTGATGTGTCTTGCTGGTTATGGTGATGATTTGGCATTACACTCCTGTCGCTGTACTTTCTTTTCGTAAGGTCGCGGGTTCTATTTCCCTGTATGAAGAGTTGAGAAGTTCCGTTGTGTTGAGAGATTGATTTTAATACTAATCCTATGTGGGTGAGTGGGAGATGTAACAAATTGTGGTCGGGCCAAACGGGCACCCACATGTTATTGGACTGGGTCCAAAGAGGCTTGGCTTGGACACCAAGTAATGGGCTTTGGAGTCCTAAGCCCTGTAGGTTTTTATGTGCCTATATATACACATATATACTACATGGAAAACTTAATGAAAATAATAATTTTCAGCAGCCTCTCATTCTCTCTCACGTTAGTTTCTCTCTCTCTCTAGATACATAATTTCTCTCTCTAGCTAATCACCAAAGGGCTAGGGATCTAGAACGTGGCATCATCGGGGATCGCTCAAGAAGCATCTCTGCAACTATACGAGACATAAGGGAGTACACGGAGGCAACATGAAGCAATAGTTCGTGGGTGAAGACGCTGGGCTCGTAACAACACCGTTCGGCGATCCGTTGGGTTATTCCGCTAGGTAAGTGACCTAAACCCGACTCGTATGCTTGCGTGCATATTTTTCTACATGAGGGAATATGAGTGTTCTTACCATATTAGTGAAATAAAAAGAATATACTAGTGAAGTGAAAACAAATATGATACCCCATTGTGTAGGTTTTTTTTTTTTTACTTTTTATTTTTTTATTTTTTAATGCATTCTTTATTAGTGAAATAAAAAAGGATTTTAGTGAATACCTTGTTCCTTTATTGTAACATTTGTAAAAATGTTTGAAATCTTGTGTATTTTTTTTTTGTTGGATTGAGGGGATATGAGTGTTCTTACTCTATTACGGAAATAAAAAGAAGACATTAGTGAAGTAAAAATTAATGTGATACCCCATTGTGTTTTTTTTTTTTTTTTTTTTCCTTTAAATTTTGTTACAAATATTTGTAAAAGATATAAGTCTAGTGAAAATAAAATTTCTTAATCATTGAACAATAAGGGTACATAATTTCTTAATGATGGAACAATAGGGTACAATATTTCTTAATCATGAAATAATAAGGGCACATAATTTCTTAATCATGAAACAATAATGTTACATAATTTCTTAATCATGGAACAATAAGGGTACAATATTTCTAAGTCATGAAATAATAAGGGTACATAGTTTCTTAATTATGGAACAACAATGTTACACAATTTCTTAATCATGGAATAATAAGGGAACAATATTTCATAATCATAATTTATTAATCATGAAATAACAAGGTATATAATTTCTTAATTATGGAACAAATAGAATTTCTTAATCATGGAACAATAATGGTACAATATTATTAAGGTTGGCGATAAAGGCACCTTCATTTTTTTAATTAGGGCACCTAAATTTAAGTTAAAAAAATTAATTTTTTACCTTTAACTTTAATTAGTAAGGGCACCTCACTTGTTTTACTATACAATATCTCTTTGTGTCTCTCTCCTTATTTATTTTCAAATCCTTGGTTACTTCTGATTTCTTTATCTATTAACTCTTAATTTGTATTCAGCGTCTTCTTCAATTTGACTTCTACTCTTGCACGTTTTTTTGTTTTCACTAATTGTGATTCTTCTCTCTTCTCGATAGGTGTCACCTAATCCTCCTAAGCATAATTTATATAATAATATGAATTTGCCCATATCAGGTTTCGAGATTGATTCTTTGCATTATCAATTTATTACACTTTATAGCTGATGATGCCAAAATTTGGTTAAAGTAAATTAAGGCAGATTAAGGAGAGAGAGAGAGAGAGAGAGAGAGAGAGAGAGAGAGAGAGAGAAAGACAAATTTTTTGCATGTGGTTCGGCCCTGTTAATGAAGGAACCTACGTCCATGTGTGTGTCTGAGCAAGTTCACTATACTGTAAAAAGCGGGGGACCTGTGGTGAACCAACAATATTTTGGAGCTACTAGAGCTACAGTAGGTCGGCCGGGCGTGTTGGTGACTGCTATAGAGGTGCTGTAGAGACTGAAAAGTTGGTCCCTTTCTACGGGGATGAAGGGTCTCTTTTATAGATACAAGAGACCCACTACTATATGGATAAGGAAATATAATCCAATTAGGATTAATTGGCCTTAATTGTGGGGGTTGCCTAATTGGATTAGGAAACAAAGTGCTCTTTCCATTAGTCTTCTAACTTGATTAAGAAACAGCCTGAAATATTCTGGAGCGTACCTCACGGCCTGGCTTGACTGCGCCTGTATGGACCGTGCTTGCGCTGTCTTCCCGACCTGTTGGTCGGGTCGTAGATGAACCGCTTGAGAGGCCTTGGGTAGACCAAACCGCTCGGGCTGATGCTTATCCGAGGAACTGTGCATGATTTGACCGGGACAAGGACCGGCTGTTGAGTTTAACCGCTCGGCCAAAAGATAGGGCCAATTTTGGGCGTGTCAGCTTCCCCCATTTCCAAGGTTGGCCGGATGCCATATTAGGGCAAGTTTGGAAATCTATTCGATGCCGCTTGCCACTGTCTGAGTGCTCGGGGAAGCTGCCTCGGAGCTTCTGAGTCTTGTGAATTCTCGGGAGCTAGTTAAGAGTTGAGACGAAGCCTAGCTCGAAATTTTGAAGTGCTCAGGAATTGGCCAAGAGTTTAGACTTAGCTGAATTCGGAGTCTTTTGCTTGAGTTAGCTCCCAGGATGGTTATCTTCTACCTGTAAATCTTCGTCAAGGTTGTAGGCAAAAGAATTTGACCATGTTGGAAAAGCCGACCTAAAGCGTATTGCTTTAGGGTCCTTTTATGTTAACTCCCCAGGATGGTTATCTTCCGCCCAGCCAGCCTTCGTCGAGACTGTTGGGAGAAGAGTTTGACCATATTGGTGGAGCTGACCTAAAGCATGTTGCTTTAGGGTCTTTTTTGCTCCTCTATCGTGGGCCAACCTAAGAGGAGTTCCTCTATCGTTGGTTTGGACCTAAGTGGAGTTATTGCCTCTGAGTACTGTAGGCACCCGGGTTGTCTAAGAGTTAACTTAGTTAACCCCAAGGCCTGTAAATACCCGGTGTGATTGCCTGTTTAGTTCATTGTGCCCTCTTACCCCCCAAGCTTTTGCTAAGACGGGGGTCTGTAGAGGCTAGGACTGTAGGTAACCGACCTAGAACGTGGGTGGTTGCATGGTCTTTTGAAGCTTGCCATCATCAGCCACATAGGGGGATTTGCCCCCATCGTAGGTTAGGGACCTAAGCGAAGCCGGTGCCTCGGATGTGACCCCGAGGTCTTTTGTGCCTTGGGTGTCATCCCGAGGTCTTTTGTGCCTCGGGTGTGGCCCCTGTTAGGTAAAAAATCGATGAACACACACAACACAAGATACACGAAAACAAAGAAACAACACAAAGATATTACGTGGTTCACACAATCAGGATGATCGTGCTACTCCACGGTAGAAAGAGAGAGAGGTATTTATTAATCTGCTGCTGCCAGGGTTTACAAGGGACGGAGAGAAGGTATTTATACAAGTAATCATTGACCTAAATCTGCCAAACGGGCCAGGCCCAGAACTGCTCTGAAAACACCCCAAACGGCTCCGATAGGCCTGAAACTGATAAAGAAATAGCCCACGAAAACACCCCAAACGGCTCCAACTTGGAGGCTTGATCAACATTCAGCTGCCATCCAATAACCTGCACCTTCTGTAAACACAAACTCTCTCTCTCTCTCTCTCCGCGCCTCCTCTTCAAGTTTCTGGAAGCCCAGTTGAAGCCATACATAGCTTCAACTTCTCTTTTGTCACCGCCTTGGTAAACATATCTGCTGGATTCTTCGTACCAAGGATCTTCTTCAAATTCAGAGTACCATCAGTGATCAACTCTCGAATGAAATGATATCGCATCTGAATGTGTTTCGTCCTGCTGTGAAACACCAGATTCTTTTCAAGGTGAACTGCACTCTGGTTGTCACAATATAGGACACAATCTTCCTGTTTCATGCCCAACTCTGAAAGGAAATTCTTCAACCAGATCAGCTCCTTGGCCGCTTTAGCAATGGCCATATACTCTGCTTCTGTGGTTGAAAGAGCAACACTCTTCTGTAATCTGGACATCCAACTGATTGCTGTACCTCCAATAGTGAACACGTAACCTGTAGTGCTTTTACCCGAATCAGCACATCCTCCCAAATCAGCATCAGCGAAACCTTCTAAAACCACCTTCTTCCTCCTGAAACACAAGGCAACCTCAGAAGTGCCTTTCAAATAGCGTAGCAGCCACTTGACTCCTTCCCAATGCTCCTTCCCCAGATTTGACATGAATCTGCTAACAGCCCCGAGGTCTTTTACCAACTGCGTAACAGTGGTCTTTAGTTTCCTCGGGATTGAGCCCGAGGTTTTTTTGTGTGCCTCTAGTGTAGTCCCGAGGTCTTTGCAAGAGCTCTCTGATAGTCTGTGGAGCCTCACGCGATGATCGGGCGAGTACCACTGTAGTTGGGCTTATCTAGACTAATGAAGACAGGAGGTCGGGTGAGGATCACCGGGCTACTGATTATTTTGAGCTGGAGGCAAGGTTGGGATCATTGGATCCTGACTGTTGCAAACTGGAGGTCGGGTCGGGTCGGGTCGGGGCTGCCAGACTCAGACCGCTGTAAACTGGAGGTCGGGTTGGGGCTGCCAGACTCATACCACTATGAATTGGAGGAACTGCTAGAACTATTGGGCTTCTCCACATTATTCTTCCTGGGCTTTTCACGCTTCCACTTACTTCCAGAAGGCTCGTAACTTTCTTGCCCGGGGTCTTTGGTCTTTAGAAACTCTTCAGTGTCAATGTATTTTCCAACCCTCTCTGCGAGTTCAACCAAGGTTACCGGGTAGTTTCTGTGAAACGACGTGACGCTCTTGGTGTGCTGAACTCCTGAGCAGAAGGCTATAATAGCGACGGTTTCATCAAGATCATAGATTCCGAGCTTCTCTTGATTAAACCGGTCGGTGAATTCCTTAAGGATCTCATTATCCCTTTGTCTGACTGTCAGTAGCTGCATGTCAAGCTTTGGCCATTCATGCATACCGGTGAACTAGTAGATGAACTGCTTACTAAGTTACTTGAAACTGCGGACTGTTCGGGGCTTCAAGGAGTAGAACCATTGGGCGGCTGGGCCTTTCAAAGTGCTGGGGAAAGCCAGGCAGTTCAGTTCGTCGGCTTTGGTGGCCAGGGCCATCTGAGCCTTGTAGGCCCGGACATGGTCGACCGGGTTTCCTGAGCCATTATAAGAATCTAGGCGGGGCTGTTTAAATTTGCGCGGGATGGTGAGCCTCGTGTCTCGGTATTGGCGTGATTCTGAGTAGGGTTTTGACCCAGCTTTTTGGCCACTTTGTCAATCTGTTTCTGCAAGTCCTTGATACGGGCCACCACTCCTTCCTGACTGATATCCGGGGGGTTGGTCAGGTTGGTGGAATAGGCTTCTTCTTCATAGCTGTATGCTGTCCTCTGGGATCGGGCTCGGCTATGACTCTGGCTGATCGTGTGCCCAAGGCCGCTTGGGTTCTTGACCGAGTGACCCTGGACTAATTCACGGGCCATATGCTCCTACCTCTCCTCTCGGGCAGCACGCCTACTGCTGATGTCTGTGGCACCCTCAACGCGGGACCGGTTCGCTCGGGCACGTTGTCTGGTCAAGATCGGTTCCCGACCGTACGCAATGTTCCCGGGCGATTTCCTGGCCATTGGAGGGTTTTTGTTGGGCCAGTAGGGCTTCAATCTGCTGCTGGGTTTGACGCTGGATCTTCAGGAGCTGCGTGATGGTTGCGGTGATATGCTCCGGTGTCAGGAACGCCGGGGCCGGTGGGATAGCCCGACCAGCCCGTTGCGCAGTCTTCTTACCCTTCTTTGGAGGCATGACATGTCAACTGAGAGATTTGTAATTTGAGAAATCTATCATTTCTCACAGACGACGCCAAGCTGATGATGCCAAAATTTGGTTTAAGTAAATTAGGGCAGAGAGAGAGAGAGAGAGAGAGAGAGAGAGAGAGAGAGAGAGAGAGAGAGAGAGAAATTATTTTGTATGTGGTTCAACCCTGTTAATAAAGGAACCTACGTCCACGTGTGTGTCTGAGCACGTTCACTATACTGTAAAAAGCCGGGACCTGTGGTGAACCAACAATATTTTGGAGCTACCGTAGGTCGGTCGGGCGTGTTGGTGACTGCTATAGAGGTGCTGTAGAGACTGAAAAGTTGGTCCCTTTCTATGGGGGTGAGGGGTCTCTTTTATAGATGCAAGAGACCCACTACTACATGGATCGCGGCCTGGCTTGACTGCGCTTGTATGGACCGTGCTTGTGCGGTCTTCCCGACCTATTGGTCGGGTCGTGAATGAACTGCTCGGGAGGCCTTGGGTAGACCAAACCGCTCGGGTTGATGCTTATCCGAGGAACTGTGTATGATTTGACCGAGACAAGGACTGACTGTTGAGTTGAACCGCTCGGCCATAAGATAGGGAAAATTTTGGGCGGGTCAATAGTGAAATTACGTTTGCGTGTGTGTGACATGGGTCATATTTATTCTAGATTTATATTTGTCGCAATTTAGCAGCTACATCATTTTTCCTTTTGTATAATCTAATGGTCTTATGATATCCAGATATTAAGTGACGAAACCATAGAAACTGCAAAGCGTCTTGCACTGAAAGAAGAATTACTAGTAAATTTAGCTGTTATAAAACTCTATAATTGCAAGTAACACTGTTGCAAGTATCAATTTTATTATTATTATTCTTTGAATATCTTTTAATTTTATAATATTTATGAAAATATATAATTCCTAATTTTGTGTGTTGTGCTTGTCCCTGTAGTTTGGTCCCCGTAATTTAGAAAGTGTCACTTTAGTCCCTATAAGTTCATAAGTGTGTCAAATAAGTCCAATAAGTCCTTTAGTGATGAATAATTTTATCACTGAAAGTGAAAAATTTGTCACAAAAAGTGTTTGAGGGACTAAAATGACACACTTATGAAACTATAGGGACTAGAATGACACTTTCTAAACTATAGGGACAAAATTGACATAAAGGGCAAACTAAGAGGGTGTAAAATATAGTTAAGCTTATAATATAAGGTGATGCTAATGCCAAAGCACAATGTGCTAATGCCAAAGCACAAAGTGTCAATAAAAGCTTTAGTGATCAAAGCACAAAGTCTCACTAAAAGCTTTAGTGATCACTAAAGCTTTTAGTGACACTTTGTGCTTTGGCATTAGCACATTGTGCTTTGGCATTAGCACTAGCCATAATATATAGTAAAATAAGTGAGGTGCCTTACTAATTAAAGTAAAAGGTAAAAAATAGATTTTTTAACTTAAATTTAGATGCCCTAATTAAAAAATGAAGGTGCCTTTATCGCCAGCCTTTATTAATCATGGAACAAGAAGGGTATAGAACAAGAAGGGTACAAAATTTCTTAATTATGGAATAGCAAGGGTACATAATTTCTTAATCAAAAAGGCTCCCTAAAGCAGATAGATCGCCATCGCATTCATAATAGCAGAAATGCTGTCCATCATCTTTGATTAGACAAGACACCTTGAAAGAAACGTTGAAGATAAGTTAAGGGAGCCCAAGGCCCTTCCTAGAGTTGGATACAGTGCATGAGAAGGTTGGGTCATTCAAAACGTGTGAACCTCTACTGCGATTAATTTTTATTATATTTAGCATGTATTATTAATTATTTAATAATATAGGAAATATAGAGATGTATCAGATGATTATGGATGAACTGGTTTGGATCTTGAGCTAAGGCCAAGAATTCAATGGAGATATAGAGATGTATCAGAAGATAAAGTGTTCTGAGAATCGTAGTCATGGAGAGAATTAAGAAGGAAGTAAAAGGTTTTTTGTTTGCAAAGACAGATTAATGAACTGGGTTTTTCTTTTAGGTAGCTCTTGATTAGAATAGATTTCAGATTTTTGTTGGTCAAAAGAAAAGAGGGGTGACTTTTTGTTCCAATAGGCATGGCCACATCATCAACAAAGACTTGAACGGGGTGACGGGTCCACAAAACAACCTTTTAGAATTAATTTCATATCGTAATGAAAACAATACTTCTTGTATTCATATGTCTCCAGTTTTCTTAAGTAATGTATATTAAGAGTTAAGTGAGAAGTAATATTCACAAAATAGGACATGGAAAAAAAGTCAATCAATAAAAACTATGTAAATCCCTTCCTCATGTTAAAGAAATGGAAGGATTTCTAATGTGATCTACAATATGAGAGCCAGAAATCTAGATTATTGAAACACCAATAAGGGTCTACATATAATTCTTCATAAAACATAATAAAATGACATAATTCATCGACCAGTGCAGAGGACCGACTCAGTCCACAAGGATGCAGGAAACGAAACACATCACTACATGTAGTGGCCTTTCACATGTAGCGGCCATTACTGTTCTGATGACCTTTGGTGCAAGATACCCAATTGTGCCCACCACATGGGTTGTGTGCGGATTAACTCCATGTTCATACAATCTAGCCAGCCTGAAAAATCAGAAATTGAAGTGATCTGAGATTGTATCCATGGAAGCCATTGTAGATGAACTGGTTTGGATCTTGAGCTTGAACCAAGATTTCAACTGAGAGAGAGAGAGAGAGAGAGAGAGAGAGAGAGAGAGAAATCAGAAATTGAAGTGATCTGAGAGATTTAATCATCTTGGGAAGTAGGAAAAAAGATTGTTCTTTTCTTGTTTGGATATATGAATTTTGAGAAGATGGGTTTTGTTCTTTGTTAGATCCAAATTTCTTGGTTGAAAGTTTGAAATTTTTTAGAGTCTTTGTTGCTGTTGCTATCAATTGGCTCACATAAAATTATAAAAAACAAGCTAGTCAACAATGACTTCAGATTATTATGTGCCTTGAACCTAGCATGTTCTTAAGTCTACATAAAATTATCACACAACTTTTGATTTTTTTTTTGGATGGGTATTCATTTGAACTTAAAGATTGTTTTGTTTATTGATGCAGTTGATCAAGCTTGAACAGCTCCAATACTTCTAGAGGTTTAATCCCAAGCTCAACCTTTTTGGGGCAGCAGGTTAAAACTGCTATGTTATATGGATTCTTCTAAATAGGAGAAGTACCCGCGTCGACACGACTCATTGCGAACATGGGTCTGGTGTAGTTTATTGTAATTTTCAAACAAGAAAGGATATGCAATCCATACCTGTGTCCTCCGGACACTTTGAAGAGTCCGTTGGGTAAGCTGTTTGTGATAAACCCTCTTTGTGATATGGGTACAATTTTGGAGGAGTAATGCTATGCTTCCCAAATTTTATATCCTAATGTGGTTCCAACAAATGTGGAAATGGGACAACCTTCAATAATAATGAGACCCTATCAACATACTCTAATGAAAATGAAATGGCCTACTATCATATGTGTTGAGTAATATATTTGATAGACAAATTTAAGAATCACTTAATAACTCGTTTTTGAAGCCTGATATCCAATGAAAATCAATATGTACGTACCGTTCCATTGCCAATGGTGTTACTGATGGTCAAAGCCTTGTTTGGCTGCTATCTATATCTAGAGAGAAAGAGAGAGAGAGAGAGGGGATGCAAATAGGCAATATTTAATGATGACACATGTCAACACTGTATTATTCCCCTCTCTCACCTTCAGCTTTTAAGTATACTAATAAATAGATAGATAGATTAGATATATATATATATATATATATAGTCAGGCTATAAAGAGGGCGCCCTTTCTTTATTAAAGAGAGGACCTCTGTTTTGGCCGTCGGATCGTGTTTTCATTAATGGCAGTTTTGTCATTTCACAGTTTTTAAACACAATCCAACGGCCAAAACAGAGGCCCTCTCTTTAATAAAGAGAGGTGGTCCTCTTTAGAGAATCTTTGTATATATATATATATTAGATTAGTTATATATATTTGTAATATGTTAGATATGTTTCGAAAATTTATATCGCAAATGTGGTTTCCAATATATGTGGCAGTGATCTCACTGTCACATGTATTGGAATCACATTTAGGATACAAAATTTTAGAAGCATAGTTTCATTATTTTTTACATGTCAATCAAATTTTTTTTAACTCGGAAGAATAAAAATGACTCATTTTGTTTTTTCAATCCTTTTTTAGTAGGTGCAAATTACAAAGCGTGATGTAGATTTTTTTATGCTAAAATGATGCTCAATATAAGGCTCTAGAGTGAAACCAAAGGAGCACTCCCAATCATCAGCAAAATGAAGCTAATTTTTTTTAAATATATCAAAATAATACTAGCTAAAACATAGCTACATAAACACCAAAGACACATATTATTATAAAAATTATACATACATAATTTATCATACCCTTCCATGAATACCTACATAATTTAAATTCAACCTTATAAATCAAAGACACTTATTATTCATATATCTAATAAGTGAAAATCGTGATTGGTGGAGAGAGAATAGGACAATTAATTAGTTAAGATTAGATTTAATTAGCATTAATTTCTATTTATTCAATTTCAAATATTGAATGAAATAAAAAACAAATATTTTATAGAAAAATTACATGTGACACTGAGGTTGTACAGCCACATCAAGAACATTAAAGTGACTGATGGTATGGCCACATCAAGAACATTAAAGTGAACAAAGAAAAAAAAAAGAAGCTAAGTCAATAAAGACTTGAGAGGTATGATTGGCCCACAAAGCAACCTTAGCATTATTTTCTTATGATACTAAAAATAATAATATTTTTTTTCATTTCACGTGTTTGAATCTAGTAAGTTAACTAGGTCCACACACTCTAAAAAATACCCTTCTTTATATATCTTAATAAAAGATAGGAATAATTACACAAATCTCTCGTAAAATATTACTTAATTACACGGACCTCCTTCAATCTTGTTGACTCCTAAGAAACCTACTTCTTAGTCCCACATTAGCCAATCATTTATGCAACATGCATACGACTGGCTGGTTTAATTCATGGATTTGGACTCTCTTCTTTTACGTTCTTGCAGTTTCTTATATGTAGGCCTGGCCTTCTTAAAAATGATTTTCTTGTAGTTTACAAGAAGCTATAGCTGGCCCACCAACAAGCTGTAGCTAAGTTGGATGTATAGGACATTATGGTGGACAAAAAGATTGGAATTTCCAAGCTTCATCTAAATTTGTAGTAACATTATATTGTAATTCATCTGATGTTCCATTTATTCAGGTTGAACAACTTTTGTCCAATCCCACAACTATTGAAATGTTCAGCAGTTGGTGCTCGATCCTTCAATTTTTCAGCATACGTTTCCAACAATCACGCAAGAGGAGATCATGAACATTGTCGATTACATTCTCGACAAGAGTCAGCCTCTAAAGTATGTTATAAGTGACCATTCTAAACAATAGACATTAATGTTCACTTCACTATTTGTTCTTTTATAAAAATGCAAGGATACCATTGTAAGATACGAGTTGGAGCAGATAGACTATCAGATGCAATTGTATCAAGGGGTGGGAGAGTGGGTAAGGATTCAAGAAAATCCATTAAAATTTGTAATACCCCACCAATGCCCAAACGTTAGCATTTCACCAAATAAGAATATTTACATGCTACCAATTGTGTCGGTAATCAACCTTGCGGTTGTGAAGCTAACATATGAAGAGGGGAGACGACATGATGATGGGAAATTGTAACGCCCCAAAATCCACGACACGTGGGTGGGTCAAGGAGTCAAAGAAAGAGATTAAGAAGAAGGAGAGGTCCTACCCGGACTAACCAAATAGTGTGGAAAACCACAAAGGAATTCTACGTGGATTCCAAAGAAAAATCGAAAGTCAGGAATTGACCCATGAGGACCAAACGGGTCAAATAGGATCAATTAACATTACTCGATTTTCAAAGAAGTTTTAAAAATGACAGAAATAAGAAGTATCGAGAGTGGGAGAAAAGAAGACGAGGTTTGATTGAAAGTTTATATGAAATCAAGGTTTGAGAATTTACAACCAAACGGTCCCTTAGAAATCAAAATTAGTATTTTTTTTTCCATAGACTATCCACAGGCTAAGTATAACCAAATTACATTTCAAAAGTTTAGAAGTTATTAGAAATTTTCCAAGTATAGAACCTGTGTAGCCATACCATAAACTTACCAAAACGACTCAAAGGAACAACGGAACATCCGAATCAATATGAACACGATTTAAAAAGGATCTAAGTTAAAGGACTAACAAGTGTCCGAATCAACATGAATAAATATTTAATGTCAACATGCACCCATAGGCGACTCAAAGTCCCAATTACAAGTCCGATTACATTAAGTCAGAAATTCTAATATGCTCTAAGTAAAGGGCTAAACATGTGCCCGAATCAAGTGTTAATAGGAGATTCAAATCTATTACAATTTCTTTTCAAACTAAAATAGAAGTTTAAAACATTTTCAAAACTAATATTCTTCTTGAAAGAAATCTTCAAAGTGCGACTTCATGCGTCGAGTAACTCTTGGGCCTTACCCCGACTTGATAAAACCTGAAAAATGGTTTGTCGTTTTTTATGAGAATGACGGCTCGTAGAAAATATTGTAGAGATTCAATATGGATCCCATAAATAATATGCAAAATGTGGTGCCATGAATGCCACTTGGGCAATGCAATTAACAAGCCCTCGGGCTATGCACATATGATCACTCGCCTCATTACCGGACTGTGAGCCACCCCCCACTGGGAATGTAGCATACCAACTTTCCGATAGCTAGTCGAATATAAGTTGGAGTTTGGCACGTTCTTAGGTACGTCCACCCTGTCTCACCACACAACCTACATCCGGATTTTCTTATCCACTTTTATCCCCCTTTATTGGGGTCGGATTTAAATTTATCCCCTCTTAGGGATTACTCAAATGTCACCCATGCTAATGCTATGTGGTGTGCCCACTTGGCAACAATGCACGTGAACTCTATGATTCCAATGCAAATGTTCTCAATTCACAAAAATATTAATGTACATTATTGTCGAAATTTAGCAAGTCTCATTACTTCAACATTAATCTTGATGATAAATGATTTCACATTTCATGGGAGTAACAACATTTAAGCATATAAATTCCCATTAGCAAGAATTCAACTTCTAGGCACAATGACTACTTTAAACAATTAACAAGTAGTTCATTTAGACAATTAAGCAATTAACCCCCACTTAGGCAAATAATTTAGCAACTAAGTATAAAATCACATTTAAGTTACTAACAATAATTAATTAGCAACTAAGCATATAATCACATTTAAGTTACTAACATTAATTAATTAGCAACTAAGCATATAATTACATTTAGGTTACTAACATTAAATGTAATTAGCAACTAAATAAGTTAATCACATAGCAAGTGTTATGAACAACTAAGATCAATTCCTCATTTCAACCCTAGTATTTCCTAACACAAATCATACATTAGAGATAAGACACATAGTGAATCAAGACAATATAATCTACCTTTGATCTTGAGAAGAAAATGCACAAAGAAATAGAGAATCCAAGAGAGAAATAATAGGAGACCCAAGTTGTAGGAGCTTCAATGAACAAGAAATTTAGGAAACCCACTTCTTCTTCTAGACCATAACTTGAGCTAGAGAACACCAAATTCAAAAATGGGAACACCAATAGGAAGCCCTAGTTGAGAGGATCACATTTGCTTCTAATAGACTTGTCTCAAAAATGCATATTAGAAGCCCAAATGAAAGCTTAAAATATTAGTAACAATGGGGTTTTTTTTTTGTTCTTGCAAAAGAGGGAGATAAAGAGAGGTATAGAGAGAGGGAAACAAAAAAAAAAAAAAAAAGAAACAAAGAAAGGGAGAGAGAGAGAGTATCCGGATGTGAGGGAGGGGAGGAGAGAGAAATGGGAAGCTTCTCTTGGAAGCTTAAGGTTTGGTGTGGGGTGGGTCCCACACTTGTCCCTTACACACACAAACACCAATATGTAACATATATATACACACACAAGTGTTAATTCAATTACCAAAGTGGTACCCCAAGACCAAGAGTTAGGCATTAAAAAAATGTACAAGTCCAAATTGGGTCCACTCATTGACCACCAAATTACTATAATACCCTTTATTAAAATTTCAAAACATTACAATCTACCCCCTTAAAAGAATTCCGTCCCGGAATTCAGAACAAGAACGAAAGGAACTCGATCAAGGAACGGTCCACGACCATACCAAACGTCATAGTGTTACAAAACAACGTGAACACTAGCACAAAGTGAGAAAACGAAACATCTCACACATCGATTCCAGGAAGGAAAGGAAAGCTCAAGAAAACAGTCAGTAAGCACAACCTGATGTCTCAAATTCACCAAATTAAAACAAACGTGAACCTTTAAAAAGGAACACGTGATCATAAGAACGCAACGGGCTGTTGTATACCCAAAATTTGTCTCAAAAATGAATAAGTAACAAGTATACAAAGGATATGATCTAATCATCAACCAAAAACTTAATCAAAGCATAGAGGGTAACCCGTCGAATGGAAAAAACATTCTATAACCATCACTCATGGTGAAAATATTCACAAGACCCAAGGAATAAATGGGATAAAACTAACTCAAATAGTCAATACTTACAAGGAGTTTCCACGTCTCTCCAAGACGAAACAACAATGGAATTAAAGGAATCGAGCACCAATCAAAGGTCTATACTTATAAACTCAAAACTCAAAATCGTTGAGTGCCAGAACAACAAGGATTACTGAATGGAACCAACACATAAACACATCCGATCACTATGTAAAAAGCATAGGATCACCAGAACTATGAAGGGTTCAACGAGAAGCTCCAAGGGGTAGAACATCTAATGCACATAGTTGAGTACCCTGCCGGTAAGCACCTACATAAACAAGGGTGCCAAACTAGATAGATTCAAAGAAATATCAAACTCGGTTCCAAGGACCCTCACTAAACTTCAATCGATATATAAAATAATCGGAGGAAGATATTACACAAGCGTAAATATCACACAGAAACCAAATTACAATTAAACACAAGATTCTTAAAGCGGATCAATGACAGGCTATCAAAGAATTGTCATACGAAGCAAAAGTATGATGTTTCAAAACACGAGTTCCATAACGAACCAAATAACTGGGTCAACTCCCAAGGAATGATCCAAACACTTAAGAATGAAACCGAGGAAAACTTCACAAAGCAAATGATATACTCGGTACTAAAGACCGTAATGACTCAAAGTTACGTCTTTACCACATAGGAGGTACGAGTTATAGAGATTTACTCATAATTCATCATTCCTCAGAAGAAGACAATGATCAATGTAAACACAAAAGTCTGCAACAATGGCAACGGGAAGTCGATAGAAGAAATGATTATCACATCCCAAAGTATAAACATCGCTATAGTCAAATATAATGATTTCACTAATAGGTGGATCTATTGAGAGATCCCATCTCAAAACGATACGGCCAAAGAAATGCCACTGCCAAAAGTCAAAGGGTCTCACAAGGAAAGGAGTCTAAGAAGACACAATAATGCCATCAACAAGACAACAATAAATTAAACAGGTGAACGAATAGATATAAACCAACAAGTTCATCGACATTCGTTGTCGCACGCGACAAAAAAAAAAAAAAAAATCAAATGCCTTGATCAAAACAAGAAAACATATGGTCATAATGATATTAAGCTCCCAAACTTTCAACTATTGAAAGCCCGATTCACATCAAACTAAACTAGAAGTTCCCGAACTGGGTGATCTTGAAATGTTACACGAAAGATGGAAGCAAACTAGGCGACACGCTTAAAATAAGAGTTATAACAAACTCATGTCACAATGGACCACAAATAACGAAAGTGTTCAAGGAAACACGATCGAGGTTTCTCAACAGAATGAAGACAACTCTATAGAAGTTGAAATTGAAAGTAAGGAATCCTCCTCTGCTCAAAGCAAGGATAAAATTGAAAGATTGCAAACAAACCACAATTACAATAATCTCGCGACAGGGTGAGGAAAAAAAAAACTCATTGATCGCAATAAACAAGGAATGCACGAAGTGCATGAATCAAACTTGTCAACAATGACATCAACAATATATCAAGATGATATGAAAGTAAAAACTAGGGGTCCGTTCAGCTATTGGAAGCCCGTAACCCAAACGTAATCGACCCAGGAGGTCTAAAATCACAAGCATAGAATCTCACATGATCCACTTCTAAACCCAAAGTAATCAAAACTATTAACAAGAGGGCATGCCCTAGGCATACTCTGAACACCAGTACGGAAATAAGATGGATGGCGTCAAACAGATACTCTCATTTAGATAATCGAGTGAGATAAATCAACGAAATCAAAGATATAAGAATCCGATTATACAATCTATTCCCCTTAACTGACAAGAAATGAAACAATGGGATCAAATGATAGGATCCAATAAAATGTGGTGAACAACACACGATAACCGATCATATAATTTCAAGGGATTAATAATAGAATCCGGTGAAAATAATAGACTTTAACTTGTCTACTAATCCAAGCAATGGAAAAACTCTCAAGTCATGAAATGAAAACAAATTATCTCATAACCTCAATAACACAATCGACACCTTATTGACCAAGGTATAAGGTTAACGCAAAGGAACATCTCTAGAAGATGGGGAGCAACACTGACTATCAAAAAGTACGCATATTCGAGTTCAACACAATAACTAAATCAAAGAAGTAAACTAAATTGACTTGTCAAAAAGAAAAAAAAATAGTGTAAGGAACAACATGGATAAGTAAGTCCGAACAATAGGGTTCTCAAGTTATGAAATAAAATGAACCATTTCATAACCTCAATAACTCAACCGATTTCTAACTGGCCAAAGAGTAAGGTTAACACAAAGTGACATCTCAAGAAAGATAGGGAACAACACAAATTAGCAAAGGTATGTACGCTCGAGTTCAACATGATAATAAGGTCGAAGAACCAAACTAAACAAACTTGTCGAATAAGATCAACCCAAGGAATGACATGGGATATATATTAATCCGAACAATGTAGGACCTTAAGTTATGAAACAAGAATTAATTATTTCATAAATTCAACAATTCGATTGTCACCTCATCTTCTAGGGAGTAAGGCTACCATGGAGGTAATTCATAAAAGAATAAAAAACAACACTTACTTGTGGAGAGCATGACACTTTTGAGTTTGATACGATGTATAAAAAAAAATCGAAGAATTCATCTAAATAAATGTATGCAGTTGAAATCATTTCAAGCATAACAAGTCCAAAAGAACGACATCACGATGCCAAAGATGGTAAATGGGAACACCCAAATAAAATGTAAGAGTGAGGTAAATTATAATCAAGAAGACATAAGTTCTTCATCAAGAAAATTTATAAGGATATGATATGGGTCCCCCTTCCAAGAAGGCTAAAAACAATGAGGCAAAAATAAACCTTTTCGAGAAACGAAGATTACAAAGATCAATCAATAGATCTGATTCAAGTATTACAAAGTGAGGAACTGTGTTCGTTCACAAGAAAGAAACACGGAAACATATAGTGTTTATCAAAATGAAGTCGAGTGCTAATCAAACAATGTCAACAGTGAATTTCTAGTAGGAACCGATAATCAATTCAAGGAAATGGTCCTACTAACTCAACAATAACGTACCCATCAAAACGGTCTAGGCATTTCAACATAGAATAGTGAAAGAAGATTCACGAAACAATGGGACATATATTCCTCATGAAAAGTGACTATCACTTGAATCTACAGAAATTTACTAGCGCAAGAAAGAAGGAAAATTATCATTAAGCAAAGCAATTGATAGACTCGAATAATCTATATCAAGACAAGAAGGTTGGATCATTAATCAACGAATCATACGATAAAAATGATCGTAATCAACTCAAAGGAATTTTATAATTCTTTTAATGAGCAAGAGATTAAAGAAAACTTCAAGAACTGTCAATACGATAAAGAATAAGGGAAGAAATACCTCATAACATCAAATAACTTACGATTAGTCAATGTGAATACATAGATTACAAGTAACTACACAAGGCTAACAATGTTATGTCGCATATCGCTTTAACTACGATTAGTCATCCATGTAAGCATCGCACAAGGAGTGAATCAAATATCATGTTGCATTAATGTAAACATATAGAATATACGCACGTAAGCATGTAAACACATAATCCCGGAGGCATGTAACATCTAAACATGCTCGACTAAGAACTTTCAATTTAAAGTAAGTGATGGCATAATTCATCCTATACACTTGTAAAGTTATTCAATGTACACATATAACCACGAGATCACATAAGTATAAGGTATTTAGACATGTGATCAGTTAAGCATATAAACATGCTGGCACGAAATCCCGTAGGCAAGTAAACATGCTCACTTAAACAATATAATTTCAAATTTACTCGATCACTTATGATTGCAACTTAAACAACTAGTTAAAGCCATGCATAGGCCCACTTAACTCCCAGAGTTCCAAAGTATTCAAACCCGGTTAGCTCTGATACCATTCTGTAACGCCCCAAAATCCATGACACGTGGGTGGGTCAAGGAGTCAAAGAAAGAGATTAAGACGAAGGAGAGGTCCTACCCGGACCAACCAAATAGTGCGGAAAATCACAAAGGAATTCTACGTGGATTCCAAAGAAAAATCGAAAGTCAGGAATTGACCCATGAGGACCAAACGGGTCAAATAGGATCAATTAACATTACTCGATTTTCAAAGAAGTTTTAGAAATGACAGAAATAAGAAGTATCGAGAGTGGGAGAAAAGAAGACGAGGTTTGATTGAAAGTTTATATGAAATCAAGGTTTAAGAATTTACAACCAAACGGTCCCTTAGAAATCAAAATTAGTATTTTTTTCCATAGACTATCCACAGGCTAAGTATAACCAAATTACATTTCGAAAGTTTAGAAGTTATTAGAAATTTTCCAAGTATAGAACCTGTGTAGCCATACCATAAACTTACCAAAACGACTCAAAGGAACAACGGAACATCCGAATCAATATGAACACGATTTAAAAAGGATCTAAGTTAAAGGACTAACAAGTGTTCGAACCAACATGAATAAATATTTAATGTTAACATGCACCCATAGGCGACTCAAAGTCCCAATTACAAGTCCGATTACATTAAGTCAGAAATTCTAATATGCTCTAAGTAAAGGGCTAAACATGTGCCCGAATCAAGTGTTAATAGGAGATTCAAATCTATTACAATTTCTTTTCAAACTAAAATAGAAGTTTAAAACATTTTCAAAACTAATAATCTTCTTGAAAGAAATCTTCAAAGTGCGACTTCATGCGTCGAGTAACTCTTGGGCCTTACCCCGACTTGATAAAACCTGAAAAATGGTTTGTCGTTTTTTATGAGAACGACGGCTCGTAGAAAATATTGTAGAGATTCAATATGGATCCCATAAATAATATGCAAAATGTGGTGCCATGAATGCCACTTGGGCAATGCAATTAATGAGCGCTCGGGCTATGCACATATGATCACTCGCCTCATTACCGGACTGTGAGCGGTGCCCCACTGGGAATGTAGCATACCAACTTTCCGATAGCTAGTCGAATATAAGTTGGAGTTTGGCACGTTCTTAGGTACGTCCACCCTGTCTCACCACACAACCTACATCCGGATTTTCTTATCCACTTTTATCCCCCTTTATTGGGGTCAGATTTACATTTATCCCCTCTTAGGGATTACTCAAATGTCACCCATGCTAATGCTATGTGGTGTGCCCACTTGGCAACAATGCACGTGAACTCTATGATTCCAATGCAAATGTTCTCAATTCACAAAAATATTAATGTACATTGTTGTCGAAATTTAGCAAGTCTCATTACTTCAACATTAATCTTGATGATAAATGATTTCACGTTTCATGGGAGTAACAACATTTAAGCATATAAATTCCCATTAGCAAGAATTCAACTTCTAGGTACAATGACTACTTTAAACAATTAACAAGTAGTTCATTTAGACAATTAAGCAATTAACCCCCACTTAGGCAAATAATTTAGCAACTAAGTATAAAATCACATTTAAGTTACTAACATTAATTAATTAGCAACTAAGCATATAATTACATTTAGGTTACTAACATTAAATGTAATTATCAACTAAATAAGTTAATCACATAGCAAGTGTTATGAACAACTAAGATCAATTCCTCATTTCAACCCTAGTATTTCCTAACACATATCACACATTAGAGATAAGACACATAGTGAATCAAGACAATATAATCTACCTTTGATCTTGAGAAGAAAATGCACAAAGAAATAGAGAATCCAAGAGAGAAATAATAGGAGACCCAAGTTGTAGGAGCTTCAATGAACAAGAAATTTAGGAAACCCACTTCTTCTTCTAGACCATAACTTGAGCTAGAGAACACCAAATTCAAAAATGGGAACACCAATAGGAAGCCCTAGTTGAGAGGATCACATTTGCTTCTAATAGACTTGTCTCAAAAATGCATATTAGAAGCCCAAATGAAAGCTTAAAATATTAGCAACAATGGGGTTTTTTTTTGTTCTTGCAAAAGAGGGAGATAAAGAGCGGTATAGAGAGAGGGAAACAAAAAAAAAAAAAAAGAAACAAAGAAAGGGAGAGAGAGAGAGTATCCGGATGTGAGGGAGGGGAGGAGAGAGAAATGGGAAGCTTCTCTTGGAAGCTTAAGGTTTGGTGTGGGGTGGGTCCCACACTTGTCCCTTACACACACAAACACCAATATTAACATATATATACACACACACACAAGTGTTAATTCAATTACCAAAGTGGTACCCCAAGACCAAGAGTTAGGCATTAAAAAAATGTACAAGTCCAAATTGGGTCCACTCATTGACCACCAAATTACTATAATACCCTTTATTAAAATTTCAAAACATTACAGAAATGCAGTCGATGGTATTTGTCGACATACTTTTCGGCATGTCCCTATTACACTAGTTTCATTTATTATACATTCCATGTCATCAACTATTAAAATTATTAAATACGAATTGAAATAGAAAACTTATTAAATTTAGGGAGGCTTGATCTAAGGTCCCTAAGATTGGCCATTCTTGGTTTTAAGGATAGCCCATTAACAATAAATCCCACAAGGACAAAAGCCCAAGACCATTTTTGTCACGCCCCGGAGTAGCCAAAAATAGGAAAAATTTAAAATTTCCTTTTTGGACCCATAGGGAATGACGAGTTACAAAGACGTCCTGTCCTCTAACACTATAAACAACATAAAATTTAAAAGGGAGAGCTAATTATAACTTAAACTTCAATCTGAACAATTTAAACAATTACAAATCACAGGTCCCAGTACTAATACAACAGACTATTACAAACACACAATGCTGGCGGCTATCTTTGGTCTTCAGTCTAGCTCTACACTTCCAGTGTTCCTTAGCATCTTACTCTCAAGACTGATTTGTTCTTTGACCAACCTGCAAGGAAATCTGGACATGGGATTGTCCAGGCGTAACATGCCGTCAGCTTTGCAACAAAGCTGAGTGGGCGTTCATAACCATATTCACCACTAATATACATACACTAACTACTCATCTCACGTTATTACTTTGCATCTTATGATGCGGTTAGTCCATTATCGATTGACGTCGCTCCCACGGACATAGCAAATGTATCAATTAACATATGATGCAATTAATAAACATCTACCATTAACCAAATAACAGTATCAATATAATTCATAACATGCTTATCTGGTTCTCGAAATCATAACAATATATTCGTACTAATCAATTCCTCATTTCCATTATGCTCGTGCATGTAAATGCGTACTCAATGAACTCGAACCCAAACTCTGGAATATAAAGTCCCATAACCAATGCAACTCAATAACATCGGGTTATACAACCCACATCGACAACTTATTCTGAACTTACTTTCACAATACAAACCACGCTTTCACTGCGCACTCTGATACTCATTTTATCCTTAACATCGTCGCCTTACGGCCTCATAGTAACATCGTCGCCTTACGGCCTCATAGTAATGTCGTCGCCTTACGGCTTCATAGTAACATCGTCTCCTTACGGCCTCATAGTAACATCGTCGCCTTACGGCCTCATAATCCAAATAGCACGATGGCGGAATTGGCTCAATCGTCTATACCCTCGCTGGGGAATCACCACCTAACGAGTTGCACGTCAGAATACTAATTGCGAAACGGCAAGCATGGCGGCAACCCACACACCATGTGTACTATCACGGTAATCCCACCGCCGAGGACGGTACATTAGTAACTGACTAGCGCATGATATACAGCACGACGGCAACCCATACAACGTGTGTACTATCTCCGGGAACCCACTCGGACGACTAGTACATTAGAGCACTAACTGCTAAGCAGTACGACGGTAAACCCAGACGCATGTACCATCTCCGGCATTTACACGAACAACTGGCACAATAGCAGCTCTAACTGTTCTCTTACTATTACAATCACAATCACAATCACAATCACAATATTCTGTATCTCAATCATACTGTCCCATTATCACGTATCTTTATCAACTCGTAAGGTTTCCAAATCATAACAACTCTTGACTCACGATACAAGAATCTCAATCATATCAACTCACACTTCCCAAGACTCCCAATTACTTCAACTCATAACCTCACTTGGCCGGAGTCACTGACACTGACACTGACATTGACACTGACTATTGCATGCACTGACACCGTGATGTGATTATTCAATTACATGATTCTCGATGACACAATTACATTAGGCAAGTCTTATAGATAAAACTTCTTTTAACATGCTTTTTATTCTCATTTGCACATTTAGGCATGGTTATCAAATCAATATTAACAACGTGCTCATATAATCACCATTGATATATAAAACATACAAATTAACGTTCCATAACCGATTATTCATCACGATTATCACATATAGTTCGTTTCTTTTACTTCTTATCAATATATCATAATAATATCTAACATGCTTGTCTCATAGCAATCAATTCTATAACAGATATATACCATAACATCTAAGCACATCAAATAACCATCATAAGTATAGTACATACATACAAATACTCTAGTAGTCATTATATGTATTGAGAGTGAGGTTAGAAACACTCACTTGGATGTCTTCTCAACCTTATGACTCTCCGAATAGCGGATAAGTCACAATCTTAGCACTGAAACAGTGTGTGCTTGTGTTTGTGAATTTGGGGCTCCAAGCTTAAATGACAGCTCTAGTCTCCTCTTCTCTGCGTGAGTCTGTGGGAGTGGGTCTGTGTTGAGGGTGAGGGGCAGAGAGGGGGTGGAGAGTGTTAGGATGTTTGGGATTTTATTTTTCTTTTCTTCTCTCTCTACGTTCGGGTCTCTCTAATATGTCTATATATATATATATATAAGTAACACACAAGCACACACATATTTTTATAATATGATATACACACAGTACATACATATATTAATATAATACACCACACATACCTCACGCACACACACTGCACATGCACTGTACACACCCACACTCACACGTTACCCACACATGCACTGTACACACCCACACTCACACGTTACCCACACATGCACTGTACACACCCACACTCACACTGCACATGCACGTTCACTACCACTGCTACACGTCACTCACACACAGCACACTCACTCACTCACTCTCTCAGCTCACACATGCATACCCTCACATGCGTACTACATTACACACTTTAGTGTAGAAGGTGGTAGGTTGGAGGTTGGGTTAATGAGAAGGGGTTGTGTTGTGTCTAGTGGGTAAAAGAGAGGGGATGAATCTTGGGGAAATGGGGTTGAGTGTGTAAGTAGTGAAAGTGATATGAGGTGATGGGAGAATATTTAGGGAATCAAATATGGTGAATTTGACATTCCTCGAGTCACGTGCCATTCAGTCCCGGAACTACCAGATTTTACGGATCTACGTGTAATTATCAGTCCGGGTCTAATACGACTAGGTCTAAAATGAAAACGTCAATAGTCCAAATATTAACTTAATGTTGGAGGTTGAAATAAAAATGTTGATACTATATATTATAATTATAGTCGGGAAACTATCACGATATCGGGTCCGAATATTATAGTATGTAATCTATAGTTTAAGAGTTAGGCAACAATAAATATTAAGATATAATCTATATAGTCATATATTCGAAATGACAAATAACATTAAATCATAACATGTTAATATACGGGGTTGGGTTTATTTAATCTAAGACTTAAGTGACAACAAAAATATATATATATTTCAATCTATAATTATAAAATTAAATGACTATAAATATTGAAATACGAAATATTAACATACGAGGTCAAGTTTATAAAATCTACAGTTAAGTGACAACGAAACTATATAGTAATCTATAATTATAAAATTTAGGGCAATGAACTATTTTTATATAAATCATAACACGCAGTTATAATATTACGCGACAATCAAATAGATTAAGAATTAATATTAACATATAAGGTCGGGCTTAGGAAATTAAGAAATTCCACAAATTAAAGTATTACAGATTTTACGGGTACTACAATCTACCCAACTTACAAGAGATTTCGTCCCCGAAATCTAGAAGCGGCTAGTCCTACCCAATTTACAAAAGTCTGACCTTATATCAGATTCTAAGGTTGCGAAGCCTCTATAGGTACGGCTAGTTAAATCTATTATTCTTAGTACTACTGCAAACGGTCACCTTCCTTGTGAGGAAACAGCAGCGTCGGGATCACACGGTTGAGATGCTGAAGTGTTGTATTTTCTGTCCTTGGTGTCGTTCTGCTTAATTCGTCTTGGTTGTTGGTTTTCTTGCTCGGCGGTTTCATTTTGACTGCTTCTGAGTGATGTTGCTCATTTCTTGTCTCGGACAATTCTTACGAATGTGGTCCGTTCCACCGCAATTGTAACATTGTGATCCGTATCCTCCGATTTGTTTCGGTGCTGGGCATTCGTTGAAGTGATGTCCACGATTTCTGCAGTTAAAACAACGTTGGCGTGTTTTGCGTTGAACTGATGCCATTACTGTGTCAGTCTTCCTTTCACCATCTTTATGTCCTTTGTACTTACGGTGATTATTCTTCGACCCCTTTCTTGGATTTGTTTGGAGAAATTGGTCGCTCCTGGAAAATTCTTGATCAGGGGTTTGCTTCTGTCCTTGGTTGAGTCTCAGCGTGGGTGATCGGTTCTCGAATTGTCCTTGTTCTCGGTTAATGATTTCTTCAAAACCGTTTGCCATTCCCACCAGGGCTTTGAATGGTTGGTTCAGATGACCAAGGGTCGATCGTTGAAGTTGTAGGGAAAGGCCTAGGTGGTACTTTCGGTTTTTCTTCTCTGGCGTGTCGATCATGTGATATGCGAATCGGGATAGTCGTTCGAATTGTATAGTGTACTCTCTTACAGTTTGGTTTCCTTGAACCAGATCAATGAATTCTTTCTCCTTTCTATTCCTATCAGTCTGGGGAAAGTAGTTCTCGAGGAATAGTTCTTTGAATTCCGTCCAAGTCATTCTTCGGATGGCTTCTTCTCCGAGGGTTGCCTTCTCTGATTTCCACCAGTCGGCTGCTGCAAATGTCAGCTGGAAAACGGCTAAGCGTCTTTTCTCGTCGTCACTGCAATTGATCGTTTCGAATATCAAATCCATCTGGCGAATCCATTGTTCGGCTTGCCATGCTCCCTCTAATCCGTTAAAGGTTTCTGGTTGGAGAGAACGAAATCCTTTTAGCAATTTGATTCCTATCTGGCGTACCGGTGCTCCATTGCCATTGTTATGATTATTCTCGTTGTTGTTGTTGTAGTTGTTGCTGATGTGCTCTAACCTTCGAAGAAATGCTCCAAATACACCAGTTGGGTCCATTTCGAGAGGTATTGGGTCAGTAGATCCACTTGCTTCGTATTGGACTGCTCGAGTTGATCTGACCATGGTGTACCGTAAGGGGTGTTCAAGGTTTCCTACACATAAATCGGTGTCTAATTGGTTAAATCACATCCTATCTCATTCTTAACAAATGCATAGCACATAGCGAATGCAAGGTAATCATATTAATATCATGCAATCTCAGCATACAAGTGGTTGTTCTATAAATAAGGTCCACTAATCCATATCGAATTCTAAGACTAAGGTTACAAGACGTCACGTCTATTACGCAACTCAAAGGATAAGGGGTCATATTCTTGATCTCCTCTAGGGGGGTCCATGACATCCTTGTTCGTTATCCTTACCTATTGGCAACTCAGGATCATACAAGTACAACGTCCCATTCTCTATCAGATCCTTCTCAGCTAGATCTATCTCTCCATCATCCAACTTTCTATTGGGCTGGCGGGGATCACAAAAAGTACTATCTCAGTGTGTGATTCTCCTTGATCAACTGTCGTAAGGTTTTGAAAAGTGCGAGGAATCTCGTCCACCTCTATTGACATCGTACACGGTACTACGACTCTAAGATATCCAATCTTAGGAACATGTCTCTCATGGGAGAAATATTGCATCAATCTTCCTATCTTCTTACGGGCACTATGCCTGATGGTGGTACTATTGTGGGTTGGACCTCGAAAAATGACCTTCCTGTCCATGGTGGTCCTATGCTCTCTATCTTCAACGTCAGGTTCACTTTGGTTCCCCAAACTACTTGTTCGAGTGAAAACTATCTTAGCATTGGTTACTATCTCCAGAATATCTTACGGTTCTTAACTTAAGAGTGTCGGACAGACGGTGAACTCCTAAACCTAGGCTCTGATACCAAAAATCCTGTCACGCCCCGGAGTAGCCAAAAATAGGGAAAATTTAAAATTTCCTTTTTGGACCCATAGGGAATGACGAGTTACAAAGCCGTCCTGTCCTCTAACACTATAAACAACATAAAATTTAAAAGGGAGAGCTAATTGTAACTTAAATTTCAATCTGAACAATTTAAACAATTACAAATCACAGGTCCCAGTACTAATACAACAGACTATTACAAACACACAATGCTGGCGGCTATCTTTGGTCTTCAGTCTAGCTCTACACTTCCAGTGTTCCTTAGCATCTTACTCTCAAGACTGATTTGTTCTTTGACCAACCTGCAAGGAAATCTGGACATGGGATTGTCCAGGCGTAACATGGCGTCAGCTTTGCAACAAAGCTGAGTGGGCGTTCATAACCATATTCACCACCAATATACATACACTAACTACTCATCTCACGTTATTACTTTGCATCTTATGATGCGGTTAGTCCATTATCGATTGACGTCGCTCCCACGGACATAGCAAATGTATCAATTAACATATGATGCAATTAATAAACATCTACCATTAACCAAATAACAGTATCAATATAATTCATAACATGCTTATCTGGTTCTCGAAATCATAACAATATATTCGTACTAATCAATTCCTCATTTTCATTATGCTCGTGCATGTAAATGCGTACTCAATGAACTCGAACCCAAACTCTGGAATATAAAGTCCCATAACCAATGCAACTCAATAACATCGGGTTATACAACCCACATCGACAACTTATTCTGAACTTACTTTCACAATACAAACAACGCTTTCACTGCGCACTCTGATACTCATTTTATCCTTAACATCGTCGCCTTACGGCCTCATAGTAACATCGTCGCCTTACGGCCTCATAGTAACGTCGTTGCCTTACGGCTTCATAGTAACATCGTCGCCTTACGGCCTCATAGTAACATCGTCGCCTTATGGCCTCATAATCCAAATAGCACGATGGCGGAATTGGCTCAATCGTCTATACCCTCGCTTGGGAATCACCACCTAACGAGTTGCACGTCAGAATACTAACTGCGAAACGGCAAGCATGGCGGCAACCCACACACCATGTGTACTATCACGGTAATCCCACCGCCGAGGACGGTACATTAGTAACTGACTAGCGCATGATATACAGCACGACGGCAACCCATACAACGTGTGTACTATCTCCGGGAACCCACTCGGACGACTAGTATATTAGAGCACTAACTGCTAAGCAGTACGACGGTAAACCCAGACGCATGTACCATCTCCGGCATTTACACGGACAACTGGCACAATAGCAGCTCTAACTGTTCTCTTACTATTACAATCACAATCACAATCACAATATTCTGTATCTCAATCATACTGTCCCATTATCACGTATCTTTATCAACTCGTAAGGTTTCTAAATCATAACAACTCCTGACTCACGATACAAGAATCTCAATCATATCAACTCACACTTCCCAAGACTCCCAATTACTTCAACTCACAACCTCACTTGGCCGGAGTCACTGACACTGACATTGACATTGACACTGACTACTGCATGCACTGACACCGTGATGTGATTATTCAATTACATGATTCTCGATGACACAATTACATTAGGCAAGTCTTATAGATAAAACTTCTTTTAACATGCTTTTTATTCTCATTTGCACATTTAGGCATGGTTATCAAATCAATATTAACAACGTGCTCATATAATCACCATTAATATATAAAACATACAAATTAACGTTCCATAACCGATTATTCATCACGATTATCACATATAGTTCGTTTCTGTTACTTCTTATCAATATATCATAATAATATCTAACATGCTTGTCTCATAGCAATCAATTCTATAACAGATATATACCATAACATCTAAGCACATCAAATAACCATCATAAGTATAGTACATACATACAAATACTCTAGTAGTCATTATATGTATTGAGAGTGAGGTTAGAAACACTCACTTGGATGTCTTCTCAACCTTATGACTCTCCGAATAGCGGATAAGTCACAATCTTAGCACTGAAACAGTGTGTGCTTGTGTTTGTGAATTTGGGGCTCCAAGCTTAAATGACAGCTCTAGTCTCCTCTTCTCTGCATGAGTCTGTGGTAGTGGGTCTGTGTTGAGGGTGAGGGGCAGAGAGGGGGTGGAGAGTGTTAGGATGTTTGGGGTTTTATTTTTCTTTTCTTCTCTCTCTACGTTCGGGTCTCTCTAATATGTCTATATATATATATATATAAGTAACACACAAGCACACACATATTTTTATAATATGATATACACACAGTACATACATATATTAATATAATACACCACACATACCTCACGCACACACACTGCACATGCACTGTACACACCCACACTCACACGTTACCCACACATGCACTGTACACACCCACACTCACACGTTACCCACACATGCACTGTACACACCCACACTCACACTGCACATGCACGTTCACTACCACTGCTACACGCCACTCACACACAGCACACTCACTCACTCACTCTCTCAGCTCACACATGCATACCCTCACATGCGTACTACATTACACACTTTAGTGTAGAAGGTGGTAGGTTGGAGGTTGGGTTAATGAGAAGGGGTTGTGTTGTGTCTAGTGGGTAAAAGAGAGGGGATGAATCTTGGGGAAATGGGGTTGAGTGTGTAAGTAGTGAAAGTGATATGAGGTGATGGGAGAATATTTAGGGAATCAAATATGGTGAATTTGACATTCCTCGAGTCACGTGCCATTCAGTCCCGAAACTACCAGATTTTACGGATCTACGTGTAATTATCAGTCCGGGTCTAATACGACTAGGTCTAAAATGAAAACGTCAATAGTCCAAATATTAACTTAATGTTGGAGGTTGAAATAAAAATGTTGATACTATATATTATAATTATAGTCGGGAAACTATCACGATATCGGGTCCGAATATTATAGTATGTAATCTATAGTTTAAGAGTTAGGCAACAATAAATATTAAGATATAATCTATATAGTCATATATTCGAAATGACAAATAACATTAAATCATAACATGTTAATATACGGGGTCGGGTTTATTTAATCTAAGACTTAAGTGACAACAAAAATATATATATTTCAATCTATAATTATAAAATTAAATGACTATAAATATTGAAATACGAAATATTAACATACGAGGTCAAGTTTATAAAATCTACAGTTAAGTGACAACGAAACTATATAGTAATCTATAATTATAAAATCTAGGGCAATGAACTATCTATATTATAATTTAGGACTTATATGACTAGGACAAATGACTAGGACAAGATTTTGACTAGGACAAATGACTAGGACAAGATTTTTGATGAGTAGATTAGTTTGATGATTAAGATTGATTGGATTGGCTAAAAAAGGCCAACTAAGATTAATTGATTGGATTGAGACCAAATTTGTATTTTGTTTGGAGATGTGGTGCTTCAAAAAGGATGGTTCCAATTTAATTCCATGTGCCTAACGTGTATGGTAGGGGACATGGGTCAACTATTAGTCATTATTCATTTGCTTTATTTACTTATTGAACCAATGTGCCTAATATAGATATATACAGTCATAATATAGATATCTAATATAGTATAGACTTCATAATAGAGATTGGCCACCACGCCTAATCTCTCTCCCGCAATTACATATTTTTTCCCTTCTAATCTCTTAAATTAAGCACTCCCTGTAAAAAAAAATATTAAGGAGAAAAAAAAGCCGCTCCACTAATCTCTCCCATCATTAAGAAGAAAAAAAAAGGGTAATACTTGGGACACAACCTTCATACAACTTTCATACAACCTTCCCAAAAGATGTGTCTATCTCTTTCCTGGGTCACTGTGGGGTCCAGTGACATCACAGGAGAGAGATAGACACATCTTTTAGGGAGGTTGTATGAAAGTTGTATGAAGGTTGTGTCCCAAATATTACTAAAAAAAAAAGTCTTACCTTTTGAGTCTTAGAAAGAATCTCAAATCTAAAACGGGCTTGATAAACCTCTCCCTCACGCCTCTCTTCTCTCAACCATCACTGCCTACTTCAAGGTAACCCTCTCTCTGTGTGTGTGTGTGTGTGTGTGTGTGTGTGTGTGTGTGTGTGTGCGCGCGCTACATGGGTGGTCACGTGTGCTTGCATGTGTGTGGGTGTGTGTGTGTCTGTGTGTGTTTACGTGTATACATGTGTGTGTGTGTGGGTGGGTGTTTATGTGTGTGTGCGCGTGTGTGTGTTTTAGTCTATGTATGTGAGTGATTGAGTGTGTGTATGTGTGGTTCTTTCAATCTTAGAGACTGTAATATAGGTTTTTGTAAGTTTTCTTTCAATCTCAAATTCTTCTCTGTGTGTGCTTGCATGTGTGTGGGTGTGTGTGTCTGTGTGTGGTTACGTGTGTGAGTGTTTGCAGGCCCGGCCCTGAGCACATGCAGTATATGCTTGGGCTTGGGGCCCATCATACAAAAGGGCCACCAAACCTTTGATTTCTCAAAAATATATGCAAATAGACCAAAAAAAATTAGCAAAGGGAGGGTTTCCTCCAAACCCTAATTGTGTAAAGGGCCCCCGATCTACTAATCTCACATGGGGTTCCCAATATCTCAGAACCGGCCCTGCGTGTGTGTGTGTGTTTACTGGTGTGCGTGTGTGTGTGTCTGTGTTTATGTCTGTGTATGTGAGTGACTAAGTGTGTGTTTACTGGTGTGTGTGTATGTGTGTGTGTGTCTGTGTTTATGTCTGTGTATGTGAGTGACTAAGTTTTCTTAACACATGGTATGTATCACATGTATTTTTGTCCTCTTTTTTGTCGTTTTGGGTTTGGGAGCTTCAATTTTCCTGTTTTCATTCTTTTGTAAATATGATTGTGTTGAAGTCGGTGTTTCAAGCATATACATTGCTCCATTTGTGATCTCGGCACAAAAATACAGTGTTTTTAAGTCCTATCCTATCCCTTCTACATGCATTGTACTGTTACATTACATCCATGGTCTTCTAGATGTTAGATACTGATACATGTAAAATCTGTAGTGTTAGTAATTCAATTATTAAATTTATTTTTATAGGCTATGTAATCATTATTTTCTATTTGTACCGATTATTTATAATGGAGATTAAATTGATAGAGGTGATTAGTTTAAACATTAAAAAAATGTCCATTTGTGTCAATATGATTATGGTATTATTTTTATTATTATTTTTTTTTTTATTGTTAATGTATTGAAGATTCTGAACCCAAAAAAATATAATATATATTGTATAGAAGATGATGGAAACGTTAAGAGAGAAACAATTTCAAATCCAAAAGATTCTGAAACCTAGGAACTTAACACATGTTCTCCTCTATCACAATTTGGAGATTATCTCCATGCCTAATTTCTTTGTTGAATACATAATTAGCTTGCTGTGTACATTCCTCACATAGGAAGGTGTATTGTATTGGATACAACTTCATTCTGTAGGATGATGAAGAAAATGTATGGTTTGACGGTCGAAGATCGTAAAGGATCATCCAAAAAATGAAAAACATAATTTTAGCATGCAAGACTTTTCTATTTGTAATATTTTAGAATTTTAATGATGGATTATATTATATTTCTTTGTTGCTAAAACATTAAGTTACAACAATAAAAATTATGTTTGATTTTTGTTATATAAAGATAGGTATGAAATTTTGCATCTAATATAAGAATATCTATATTGGATGAATGATGTATTAAGTGACAGTGAAATTTGAATAGCTAACAGCCAAACACATGTATTAAAATCAATGAAAATGCCTTTAGGCATGGGCAATATATTATTGATGATGACAGTTGTACCATCTATTGTGACAACCATTGTAAGCCTATGATGCATTTCTATTGAATTTCCCAGTTATATTACCGGATAAGTGTATCGTATCCTTTTTTTCTTTGTTATTAAAATACACGTGGAATTATATTAAGTGTCGATGGCACATGGAGTTAAATGCTGAGTGAATGCACATGTGCTATAACTTTTAGGTAATGCATTTTCACAGGATCTAATATCGAATTAACAAAGTTGACTTTGTCGAATTTTTATGATTATTTTTTTTAAAGCTATATAATTTTAGAGTTAAAAAAAAAAAGATTAGGTTCCTCATTTTATAAATCCTTTATATTTTTTTTTCCGGTAATTAGGGTGTAACAAAACCGATCGGTTCGGTCGATTTTAAAAAAATTTCATGCAGTGAAAAAATTGAACCGAGCCGAACCTTCACACTAAATCGAACTGAACCGAGCTGAACCAAAACCAATCGATTTGACTAAAATTCACTCCGAATCGAACCAAAGCAAACCTAACCAAACCATTTTCAACCCTACCAGTAGTGCCCTCGGGCACGGGCAATAGCTAGTATATATATAAATCATAACACGCAGTTATAATATTACGCGACAATCAAATAGATTAAGAATTAATATTAACATATAAGGTCGGGCTTAGGAAATTAAGAAATTCCACGAATTAAAGTATTACAGATTTTACGGGTACTACAATTTTTTCACTCCAGTCCACACCACTAACAATTCATTGCCAAAGTCCTATTAGAGACAAAAATGCCCCTATCATCATCATGTTACTCTCTGTCTCCCACTCAGTTTGAGATCTTCCATATCTCTCTATACAATCTTCCCTCTCTCTAAGATCTCTCTCTCTCTCTCTCTCTCTCTCTCTCTCTCACCACCACCATCACCACCAGTCCACCTCTGCCTCCAACTCTACCTCCATCTCCGACGAACACCGACACCGCCGCTACCACCATCATAACCATCGATCTCTACCGCCACCACCACCACCACCACTGATCTCTAACCGCTACCATCGACTACTGCCATCGTCCTCTGCCATAGCCACCAAACATCCCGCTGCCATAGCCACCACTACCAGTGCCTTCATCGTCATCACCACCAAGCACCGCCATCGTCACCGTCGCGGGCATCGATTTAGGTCAAGATCTAGATCTAGATCTCCTTCACTAGTCAAGATCTAGATCGAGATTCGAATGTTGCCACCACGGCCAATGAACTCTGGTGACCACCATGTAAGCCAACAATTTTCAACTATGAGGTAGGTTAATTGCAGATTTTGCATATCTTAAGTGAAATTTCACTTTAAGATTTTTAAAGTTGATTTTTCATTTCAGTTGTTTTGTTAAACGTAAAGGTAGTCCTTACTGAAATTACAAACTTAAGGGAACAATCGTAAGTTTCATTAAGATAAGTGAAATTTCACTTAAGATGGTGATGTGTGAACGTTTTTGGTTTATGTAGGTAAAGGTGCTTGTTGTTATGCCACAGTGGTTTTTTGTTGTCGATTGTGATCTCTTAAATGCTGCCTCAGTTGTGGATGCATTGATTGCATTGGTGTGTGAGCTGCATATTTTACAAATCATTCTTAAGTCAAATTTCACTTAAACTAAATCTTAAGTCAAATTTCACTTTACTTAAGGTTTATTTAAAGTGAAATTTCACTTAAGAAAAAAAGTAAAAACAATTACTGCAGTAAAAGGTGGATGTGGTGCTGCTGGTGGTCGCATGAGGTGGCAAGGATAGTGGTGTCGTGAACATTGGTTGCCGAAGATGGCGAGGGTGAACGACACCGTTCATCGTGAACAGTGGTTACCGGAGGTGGTCGTCAGTGGTCACCAGAGGTGGTAGGGGTGGTGGTTGGAGGTGGTGTGGAATAGTGGTAATGCTGTCTAGGTTTGGTTAGGTTTGAGGTTGAAGATGAGGGTATTTTGGTCTATGGACATTGAAAAGACTTATCCCAAATATGTATTTTAAATTCTCCTTTATTCCAATAAAACTCCTCTTAATGACCTTTTCACCAATTTTTCCTTAAAATTATTCTTGATAATGATAGCTTTATGTATAATTGAACATGGCATAGAAGACCAATGATTTCCAACAAAATCATAAATTGAAAATTTAGATTTCCAATGAACTTTTCTGGATTTTCATGACTTGTCTTTCAGATTATAGTTAAGCATAAACCTGTGACATACCATTTTAATGTCGTTTCGCCCTTTGTGTTAATGTTGTTAAATTGAACTATACACTCCAGGTCAACTATCTTGTAATGTTACTCCCTCTATCCCAATTTATATGACTATCTTCGTATACCCAACTTTTTAAGCAGACATCATTTAATGCATTGTCTGGCATTAAAGTTTCTGTATTCTTCCAAATCCGTCCCTTTACAAATTTGTTTCTTTTTACTAACTACTCTAGGTTTCAAATTTAAGAAGGGCATTATTGGAAAGTGATTGAAAAATATTCTATTAATAGTCAAAGTGATCACCTATTTTGGGACGGCTAAAAAAGGAAAAATAGTCATATAAAGTGGGACAGAGGGAGTACTTTACAGATATCTTGACATGTTTCATTTATAGACACAAATTATGGCTCCCATCGTGCCCTCTGTTAGTGTTATGTCATGGTGTTACTTTGGCTCTGGTTGTTATACAACCGCTTTAGGAGTGTTGAGAGGGTATGCTCTTATCTAAGTTATCTTGTTACGAAGATTATTTGCTTATATTTGGTAGCATATTGCTGTTAAATGATATTGCTTGTAATGCAGATTTTTATACCCGTGAATGATGACAATGAGCATTGGTTTCTATGCGTCATTGACTTGCCCTTAAAAGGGTCTTCATTTTAGACCCAATGCCTAGTTCGACCAAACTCAGCTCGCATGACAAGACGGTGTAAGGATTGTAAGCGTTTTGGATATGATGTTGACCCAACAGGGCCAGCACTATGGGATGGAATATAGTAGGCTGATAATCTTATTTTAACACCAGAGGTTGGGCTAGATCCCTCAATAGAATAATGGGTATTACTGTGGGATATTTGTAATAATGTATGTGCAACTCCTTGACCTTAACCCTGGAACGAAGTTCACGATAAATATTCATCCTAATAAACTCAAGGGTAATACTTGGGGCACAACCTTCATACAACTTTCATATAACCTCCTCAAAAGATGTGTCTATCTCTTTCCTGTGTCACTATGGGGTCCAGTGACATCACAGGAGAGAGATAGACACATCTTTTGGGGAGGTTGTATGAAAGTTGTATGAATGTTGTGTCCCAAATATTACTCTAAACTGAATAGGAACTTAATAAACTGCATTCATCCTAATAAACTGCATTCATCATAATAAACTTAATTAACATACTAATGCACTACGTTAATACCAACTTTGTAATTTGGATCCGAAGAAGCTCGACAAAGGATTCTTGTGAATCTAGTGACAAGTGACCACAACAAAATTAAGGAAGAGATACTATAGAAAGTTGCAACCTACACATCCAAGTCGCAAGGATATAGGTAATTTTTTCCCTCACTCATATCCCCATGTGTGATTCATGTTCGACTGCAAAGGTGCAGACAGGAAGTTAAAAATGGAATGTGTAGTAAGAACAATCTTATTCCTAGGCATCCTTGTAAGAAAATACATTAAAAAAATACTAATAAAGTAAGACATGGTTTAAATAACGTTATAAGAATGACGTTATTACAAAAAAACGCCATTACTAATTAATGATTTTACCCCCAAATTTATGTATTTTATTTATTTATTATTATTTTTTTTTACGGAAAAATGTTTTTTTTTTAGAAAAATACGAATGGCGTGGTTTGTAAGGAGCCCATTGAATGGCGTGATTTGTAAGGGTACCATTAATCTGATTTTTAATTTTAATTCATTCTAATTCTTTACGTTACATTCTTTTCAATCCTAGTAGAACTTGGTCATTTTCATTTTTATTTTGAAGTTGATTTTGATGGTTGATTTTGATGTTGATATCGGTCTTGATATAGGTATATACATATACTGAAAGACTATACATTGTTTTAGGTAACTTCATAATTTCAAATTCTTTGAGCAAAATTTTTTTTGACAATCCTTGTGATGATCATTTGATGAAGTTAAAAATTGCTAAAGGAAAGCATCTTAAAAATAGTAACACTACCTTAACAGTTAAATAAAGGAAATTGATTGTCCTGAGTGTATGATAGAATTATAAAGGTCAATGAGTGAGATTGTTTCCAAAATTCACAGCCATAACACCAATGATGGAACTACAACAATGAAGAACGGCAATTTATAATGCAGAAATGTGATTAGCTTGGGATATGATTTTACGAATAGAAAGACTATTACAACAAAGCTTAGTCTCGATGACGACTAATTTTTCACACTAGACATTAAAAATGCAGTTAAGACTTCGAGGTTAACTATAGTGAGACAATCTAAGAAGCACATATATGGGACACGAATACAATACGACAGTGACACTCGTACATGCAAACGAATACGTTTGGCGATAATCATCTTCTTCATTTTTACTAAACTGTTCCTAAAAATGCTTCTTAACAAAACCTCTACGAATAGATCATTGAGATATGACACTAAGTTATATGTATGAAATTTCTCAAAAACAGGTGTTTGGCCCACATGAGCGTGTCATCAATATTACAGTTAAAACAAATATATTTTTTCATTGGAGTGGTGCTTGTCATCGTACCATATACCTCTTGGATTTATGGTTATTTTCTAAGTACAAGATTTGAATGGAAATGGCCAAGTTCTACTAGGATTAATGAAAAGAATGTAATGTAAAGAATTAGAATAAAAAAAATTTAAAAATCAAATTAATGGCGTCATTACGAATTACGTCATTCAATGGCGTCCTTACAAACCACACCATTCGTATTTTTCTAAAAAAATCATTTTCCGTAAAATAAAAAAAAAAAATAAATAAACACACATAAATTTGGGGGTAAACTCATTAATTAGTAATGGCGTTTTTCGTAATAACGTTATTCTTATAGCGTTATTTGGAACCACGACATTTGTTTAAGTAGCGTTATTTGAAACCACGTCAATTGAATGACCTTTTTGCTAAAAAAAAACGTTTTACCCCTGTTATGTCTTTAAGTTGAAATTCACCCCATTTTAATAATTAAATTATTAATTGGCAATATTTGTGGAAACAGCTCAAGAGTTGATGTGTCTAATTTTCTCGAATCATAAAAATGAATTGGTCTTTGTAACCATAAAGTCTAATATGATGTATTTTTTGCCAAAATTTTAAAAAGCCCCCTATTTTATGAGTTTATATGTTAATTTTTGTAGCACTATCTTATATATATTGGCAAAAATTGTAATACCAAGCCCACCCAGCTTTGAAAAATGTGTATTGATTTGTATTGCAGTAAACATATTGTAACAATAATTGTAATCTATTCCATTCTATACCATGAGCCAAGTCAAAAATTTCATATAAAGAGCAAATGAATGAATATTAACACCATGGAATCCAACCTATTCTAAGTATTGGGTCCAACAAAATTACTTTTCCCTTATTAACGTAACCTTACTCAAGTTGATTTCGTATCATTTCAAATTTTACAGAAAATTTATATATACATCGACCCAATTTTTTTTTTTTAAACCTTGAGGGCACTGCCCCCGAACCCGTATGAACCCAGACCATCGGGTGCAACTTCCTGCTTTCGCTTCTATCAAGCCCACCCTACTTCATAATCCAGTATCCACCCCTGAATGGACATAGCTGAGGGTTGTATTGAACTCGTTGAGAAAAATAGATAAAAGGTTTCTTCTTTGCAAAGACATCGATTTTTCTTGTTTAGGGCCCATTTGGAAACGTTATGGTTTTCAGTTTACAGTTTTTTTTTTCTTAAACAAACTGAAAATGTATTTGGTAATCGTTTTTATTTATTTATATTTGAAAACGAAAACCAAAAAACGCATTTGGTAATTGTTTCCGTTGTACTTTTTTTTTTGGTACGTGAAAACGACGGCATTGAGCCAAAAAATGAAACAAAAAAAGCGGAAAACAAAAAAGTAGTTTCTGTTTTCAGAATTAGAAAACTGAAAAACGTTACCACACGGGCCATGGGCTGTCAAATGAATTTTCATGCTTTGCAGATCTTCCATCCTTCAGCCATGGCAGTCATGTAATCCACTTCAAAAACAGCTGGTCAACCTTGAAGACAGTTTTAAGTGTTTAGCTCAAAAATTTTATACCACCCAATGGCAGCCTATAAAACTATTCTCAAAAAAATAAAGATCCTTCAAAGTGTTCCTATAAGGTTACATGCAATGGCACGGTATGAACACATTTCATTGATTCGATTACTTGGAACTATATCCTTTCAAAATTTGTTGACATACATAAAACACTCGATCAAGTGCACATATTCAGTCAGGATTTCATTAGCAATCGTTGACAGCAGAGTTGTAAATAAAACTTCTGGGAATAATCACTTTTGTGAAAGACTTTTGGGTTCGCTCAATTATATAAGACTTTGAAAAATGAGATTTTGATGTAATATTTTCACTTCTTTTCGCTGTCTATGTGTCCAGAGCTTCAAAATCATGGAAGGTTTGATCTTTTGAAATGTTGGTTAGCACTGTTAGCTGCAAGAGACCATTGGCATGGATTTCCGCGGTTCGGTCGAGTTTGAGATTGGCTCCATTGAAGTCATTGTGAATGAACTGGTTTGGATCTTGTGCTAAGGCTTCAATGTAGGGATAGAGTAGTATCAGAACATGGAGTGAGATGTAAATTGTAGTCCTGGAGATTATAAGAAGAAAAAAAAATTTTTGTTTCTTCTTTGCAAAGACAGATTGATGATGGGCTTTTCTTTTTAGTAGCTCTTCATTAGAATGGGTTTAGATTTCTTTGGTCAAGAATAGGTGGCTTAGTGTTTGTTCCTATGGGCATGGCCACATCAAGAACAGCTAAGTCTACAAAGTCTTGAGAGCTGTGACTAGTCCACAGCCATTGCATTAGTGTGAGAACAAAAAAGTCCCAACTTCAATACTAATCCCACTCCCTCAACCACATAGTCACCTTCCAATCTAGGATCACCCATTTCCAGGTCTCAAGAACCATTTCCACCAAAAATCATCTCTTCTGAGGCCTCTTCCCACAAGCCACTTCTAACATAAAAATAACCCAAAAGCAAATATGTCAGCACAAGTAGTGCACTTTCCTGTTCGCCCTTCAGTTGCTTTGAAGTGTATAAGTTACCAATTGTTCCAAAAGCTCCAAAAACTTAAGCTATTAGAGATAGGTCCAACAATGCATATCAAGCTTCAACACCCTCCTTCAATTGCGACCCCGTTTCGCATGTGGAAAGGCAAGCAACTAAACTCCATTATATAATGGAGACAAGCCACAAACTGTGATATGCAAACCTCAATGGAGACAAAGACTGGACCATGAGACCTCCCACAAACTAGGCGTTGATACCATGTTAAGCTACAATTGCTCCAAAGCTTCAGCTATCTAAGAACGGGCCCAACAATGCATATCAAGCTTCAACATAGTGCTGGTTAGCTGCAAAAGGCTGTTGGGGTGGATTTCTTTGATTCAACATCGAGAGGATTGGCTCCATAGAAGCCATTATATATCAACTGGTTTCCATCTCGAACTAAGGCCAAGTGTTTAATGGAGAGAGAGAGAGAGAGAGAGAGAGAGAGAGAGAGAGAGAGAGAGAGAGAGAGAGAGAGAGAATGATCCCCAATTTCAGAAACCAACGTAATCGGTTAGAAACTGAGATCTTTGTCAGTAGCACATAAATGGTGCCAGTCGGCCAGCAACTCTCCAACAAGCGTTTCGATTTTTTTTTTCTTCTTCTTTAAAACTAAAATCGACAATGTGTTTGGTAATAGTTCTCGTATTTTTAATCCGATGACAACGAAATTGAGCAAGAAAATGAAAACAAAAACACAATAGTGGTTTTCAGTTTTCATTTATACAAAAAAAGAAATAATAATAAATAATAAATAAATAAATAAAGACAAAAACTAATTTCCGTTTCGAGAATTTACAGAACTGAGAACTGGAAAACTCACCATACAGGACTTTAGCTGCCAGAATTTTTAGAAATGAGTTTTCATGCTTTGCTGGTCTTCCATCCTTTGGCAATGGGCAGTCAGATAATCCACCTCAAACCTTACAAACTATATATAGTATCAGAAAAATAAAGATCCTTCAACTCTTCAAGTGCTCCTATAAGGTGTCATGTAACGGCATCAGATGAAGTATGAACACATTCAATCAATTCAGTCATTTGGAACAACATCCTTTTGAAAATTTGATGATACAATTTAAAATTTTTAAAAAACTATCAAACATATACTCAGTTGTGATTTAACTAATAATCATTGACAGCAGAGTAGTGAATAAAACTTTTGGGAATAATCACTTTTGTGAAAAGGATTAATGCGTTAGCTCAATTAAGACTTGGAAAAGTGATCTACTCCTACCGAAATTTCTTCTGTAAATCATTACAAGGAAAATGAGATTTTGATGTAATATTTTCACTTGCTTTTGATGTCCTTGTGTCCAAATCTTCAGAATCATATTCTTAAGTGATATGCTTTGGATTCAAAAGGAAAGAAATTTCCACCCACTTAATTTTGCTTTTACAAAATTCTTTCAAGGTGACATTTTGACGAGAACTAATAAAGGAATCTTATACTTCGCTTAACAATTAAAATGTGGTACTAACTCTTATAAGGCCTAGCCCATTCAACTACTTAAAACCCAGGTGTTAAGGAGAGGGGAACTAAGGCCTTATAAACCGCACAGGCAACAACACATCAAAGCGATGTGGAACGACAACACTAACATTAGGTTGAACCAACAACCAAGCATAGACGCAACTCTACGCTACACGGTTATCCCATTTTTATCATCAAAGGTTGGGACTCTTGTTACTTGTGTATACATAGGTCATACATTCAAGAGTACAGTGCAAAGTAGTCTGTATTTATTCACAAAATTGGTCATACGGCTGAAAAACGGTACAAAATATGTAAATACTAATCAGAAATTTAGGTAAATCCAATCTTTCATGGTAAAGAAATGGAAAAATTTCAAATGTGATATACAATGCAAGAGCCAGAATTCTAGATTAAGGAAACACCTATAAGGGTCTATAGATATATATATATATCCAGTCCGGATCTTAAGCGAACCCCAAACAACGGGTTGGGGACGGACTCACTTTTAGCGACGAAATTTATCGTCGCTAAAAATCATTGATTAGCAACGAAAATTTCGTCGCTAAAAGTGAGTCCGTCCCAAACCCGTTCGTTTGGTTCTGCTTAAGATCCTCACCATATATATATATATATATATCTTCATACAACATCAAAAAAGAAAAGAAGTAAAAAAAATATAATTCATCGACCAGTGCAAAGGACCGACTCAGCCACCAAGGATGCAGGAAATGACATAACAAATTGAGAATATGCAGTATCACCCACTGAAACCAAACCAAAACTAGCACCATCAAGAAGTGTCTCTGGTAACAAAGCATCACCATCCAAGTATTGCATTACTTGCCTCATGCTAGGCCTAAGAGCTGGATTGGAGTGTGAGCAAAGCAGACCAAGTTTCAATACTAACTCCATCTCCTCCACCACATAGTCACCTTCCAATTTAGGATCACCCATCTCAAGAATGACTCCTTTTTTCCATCTGTCAAAAACCAATTCCACCAAAATGATCTCCCCAGACAATCCCTGTAATTGTATTGGCCTCCTTCCGCAAGCCACTTCTAGCATAAATGCCCCAAATCCAAACACATCACTACATGTAGTGGCCTTTCCTGCTCTGGTGACCTCTGGTGCAAGATACCCGATTGTGCCCACCACATGGGTTGTGTGAGGATTAACTCCATGATCATACAATCTAGCCAACCCAAAATCTCCTAGCCGTGCGTTCATATCGCCATCCAAAAGTACATTACCAGCCTTTATATCTCTATGTAGAACAACTTGTTCCCATTCCTCATGAAGGTATAGAAGTGCAGACGCTACCCCTCTTAGGATTCGATAACGTTGAGTCCATCCAAGATTTGGTTTTTCGTTGGTGTATAAGAACCTATCAAGGCTTCCATGGGGCATATAGTCATAGACTAATAAAAGCTCTCCTCTTCTTCTGCAATACCCGAGAAGTTGTACCAAATTTCTGTGCCTCAGCCTTCCCATACTAGCAATTTCAGCCACAAATTCCTTCATTCCTTGTTTGGAATTATGTGAAACTTTCTTTACTGCAACTTCTCTGTTGGAAGAAGAAAGTACTCCTCTGTAAACCCCTCCAAAACCTCCAGCTCCGAGCAGATTTTCGCTTTGGAAACCTTTTGTGGCCTTAGATAGATCCCCATATGAGAATCTTTGAGGCCCATATTCACGTTCCCAATCTTCGTGTATTTCTGCATACTTTTTGCTCCTAATAATGTAAAAAGTTCCAATGATCATGATCAACACAATCACTGCTGTGACTACTGAGACTGCAACAATGAATCGAATCCTGTCCATTGATTGTCTCTGATGTGGAAGTAGAGGAAGCTTTGAGAGTTCTAAGGCTTGTGCTTGGCCATTTCTGTTGAAGCTCCAACCGAGAACGTAGTGGCTGCTTGCCCTTGGTCCGCTAGCTGAGGAGAAACCAACATACATGGTCTCCAAGAAAATTGGAGAAAGATCGATGTTTGCTGACAAGAGAGGCCTATTTGGTTTTAGGACTTCAATAGGAGCTATAGATACATTTAGTACCTTTTCAATTCCATTGTAATCAATCCAAACTTGTATTGGATTCCCACTTATGAGTTGCAAGCTCTTGTTTACCCCTTCTTTAGCAGAAAAATATGTAACATCAGCTGATACATTGGAACTTAGGCTGTTTAAATCAAGTCCAACATGGTTGTCATTAATATCTCCCATTTCAAGATTCAGAATAGTATCAAGTTCAATTGCTAATACATGATTTGAAGAAAGCCCATTGTTGGAAGAATTGAAGAGTCCCAAATACTGGGTTCCCAATGCTTGTGAAAAGTCCATAGATGGTGAGATAGTGAAGGCCATGCCATCAGCACCAAAGTTTGGATATTCAGGAACAATTGCAAAGACAAAGTGGGTGGAAAATGAAGGAGACTGACCTGATCCTGATGAAGATGGGTTGAACTTGAGTGGAAATGGGTAGAAAGCATGGCAGGGTTTATCTTTTGAAGTGTTGGTTAGTTCCGTTAGCTGCAAGAGACCGTTGGCATGGATTTTCGCAGTTCCATCAAGTTTGAGATTGGCTCCATTGAAGTCGTTGTGGATGAACTGGTTTGGATCTTGTGCTAAGGCCAAGAATTCAATGGAGGGATAGAGTAGCACCAGAACATGGAGTGATATGTAAATTGAAGTCATGGAGATAATACGAAGAACAAAAATGTTTCTTCTTTGCAAAGGCAGATTGCTGGTGGGTTTTTTTTTTTTTTTTTTTTTTTTTTTTTGTTAGCTCTAGATTAGAATGGATTTAGATTTCTTGGCCAAGAATAGGTGGCTTAGTTTTTGTTCCTATGGGCATGGCCACGTCAAGAATAGCTAAGTCAACAAAGACTAAAGAGCTGTGACTAGTCCACGAAGTAACCTTAACGTTAATTTCGTATCACAATGAAGACAATATTAGGCCTAGCCATTGGATTAGTGTGTGAACAAAAATGATCATATAGTCACCTTCCAATCTAGGATCACCCATTTCAGTTGTATCTCCTTTTTTCCAGGTGTCAAGAACCATTTCCACCAAAAATCATCTCTTCAGAAAATATATCTGTAGTTGAATTGGCCTCTTCCCACAAGCCACTTCTAACATAGATACCCCAAAGGCAAACACATCAGTACAAGTAGCAGCTTTTCCTGTTATTGCTAGCTCTGGTGCAAGATATCCAGTTGTTCCAACCACATGGGCTGTTTCAGGGTTAGCCCCAACATACATTCTAGCTAGCCTCAAATCTCCTAGCAGTTCGTTCGTATCACCATCCAAAAGTGTTTAACTCAAAAAGTTAAACCACCAAAAGGCAGCATACAAACTATATATAGTCCCAAAAACATAATTAAAGATCCTTCAAGTGTTCCTATAAGGTGTCATATAATGGCATTATATGAACACATTTCATCAATACAGTCCTTTGGAACCTAATCATTAGAAAATTTGTTGCTATACGATAAAAAAAAGAAAGAAAAAAAGATCAAAGAAACAGAGAGAGACTATCAAATGCATACTCCGTCGTGATTTAACTGATAATCATGGACAGCAGAGTAGTGAATAAAACTTTTGGGAATAATCACTTTTGTGAAGAGACTAATGGGTTATCTCAATTAAGACTTGTTACACTCAGGAAAAATGAGATTTTTTATTTAATAATTTCCCTTGCCTTTGCTCTCCCAGTGTCCAAATCTTGAATCATGATCTTGATATGTTCGGGAATCAAAGGAAATAAATTTCCACCCACTTGCACTTTTACAAAATTCTTTCTAGGTGACATTTTGACAAGAACGTAATAAGATTTTAAAGAAAGAAGAGCAACAAAAATGTGGTACTAACATTACCTTGATCCCAACAAACCAAGCGTAGACGCAACGGTTATCCTAATTTTTTCATCAAAGGTTAGGACTCTTGTTACCCCTAGGTCATACATTGAAGTTTACAGTGAGAAGTAGTCTATGTATTTATTCACAAAATTGGTCATGCGGCCTTAAATCATCGATAAAAAATATGTAAATACTAATCAGAAATTTAGGTAAATCCATTCTTTCATGTTAAGGAAATGGAAAGATTTCAAATGTGATATACAAATACAATGCAAGAGCCAGAAATTTAGATTAATGAAACACCAATAAGGGTCTCTCTCTCTCTCTCTATATATATATATATATATATCTTCATAGAACATAAAAAAAAAAAAAAAGAAAGTAAAAAAACATAATTCATCGACCGGTGAAGAGGACCGACTCAGGCCCCAAGGATGCAGGAAATGACATAACAAATTGAGAATATGCACTATCACTCACTGATACCATACCAATACTAGCACCATTAAGAAGTGTCTCTGGAAACAAAGCATCACCATCCAAGTATTGCATTACTTGCCTCATGCTAGGCCTAAGGGATGGATTAGAGTGCGAGCAAAGCAGACCAAGCTTCAACACTAACTCCATCTCCTCCACCACATAATCACCTTCCAATTTAGGATCACCCATCTCAAGAATGACTCCTTTTTTCCATCTATCAAAAACCATTTCCACCAAAATGATCTCCCCAGACAATCCCTGTAATTGTATCGGCCTCCGTCCACAGGCCACTTCTAGCATAAATGCCCCAAAACCAAACACATCACTGCGTGTAGTGGCCTTTCCTGTTCTGGTGACCTCTGGTGCAAGAAACCCGATTGTGCCCACCACATGGGTTGTGTGAGGATTAACTCCATGATCATACAATCTAGCCAGCCCGAAATCTCCTAGCCGTCCGTTCATATTGCCATCCAAAAGCACATTACTAGCCTTCACATCTCTATGTAGAACAACTTGTTCCCACTCCTCATGAAGATATAGAAGTCCAGAAGCTACTCCTCTGAGGATTCGATAACGTTGAGCCCATCCAAGATTTGGTTTTTCATCGGTAAATAAGAACTTGTCAAGGCTTCCGTTGGACATATAGTCATAGACTAATAACAACTCTCCTCTTCTTCTGCAATACCCAAGAAGTTGTGCCAAATTTCTGTGCCTCAGCCTTCCCATACTAGCAATTTCAGCTACAAACTCTTTCATACCTTGTTTGGAATTATGTGAAACTTTCTTTACCGCAACTTCTTTGTTGGAAAAAGAAAGCACTCCTCTATAAACCTTACCGAAACCTCCAGCCCCAAGAAGATTTTCACTCTTGAATCCTTTTGTTGCCTTGTAAAGATCCCAATATGAGAATCTTTGAGGCCCATATTCGTGTTCCCAATCTTCGTGTATTTCTGCAAACTTTTTCCTCCAGATAATGTAAAAAGTTGCAATGATCATGATCAACACAATCACTGCTGTGACTACTGAGACTGCAATTACGAATCGAACCCTGTCCCTTGATTGTCTCTGATGTGGAAGTGGAGGAAGCTTTGATAGTTCTAAGCCTTGTGCTTGACCATTTCTGTTGAAGCTCCAACCGAGAACATAGTGGCTGCTCGCCACCGGTCCGGTAGCTGACGAGAAACCAACATACATGGTCTCCAAGAAAATTGGAGAAAGATCGATGTTTGCTGACAAGAGAAGCCTACTTGGTTTTGGGACTTGAATAGGAGCTATAGATACCTTTAGTACCTTTTCAATTCCGTTGTAATCAATCCAAACTTGTAATGGATTCCCACTTGTGAGTTGCAAGCTCTTGTTTACCCCTTCTTTAGCAGAAAAATATGTAACATCAGCAGATACATTGGAAATTAGGCTGTTTAAATCAAGTCCAACATGGTTGTCACTAATATCTCCAAATTCAGGATTCGCAATAGTGTCAAGTTCAATTGCTAATACATGGTTTGAGGAAAGGCCCATTTTGGAAGAATTCAAGAGTCCCATGTACTGGCTTCCCGTGGCTTGTGAAAAGTCCATAGATGGTGAGATAGTGAAGGCCATGCCATGAGCACCATAGTTTGGACGTTCAGGAACAATTGCAAAGACAAAGTGGGTGGAAAACGAAAGAGAAGGACCCGACCCGGATGAAGATAAGTTGAAATTGACTGGAAATGGGGAGAAAGCATGGCCTACTTGATCGTCTGAAGTGTTGGTTAGCTGCAAGAGACCATTGGCATGAATTTCCGCAATTCCGTCGAGTTTGAGATTGGCTCCATTGAAGCCATTGTGGGTGAACTGGTTTGGATCCTGAGCTAAGGCCAAGAATTCAATGGAGAAATAGAGAAGTATCAGAAAATGGAGCGATATGAGAATCGAAGTCATGGATATACTTATTAGAAAAAAAAAAGATTCTTCTTTGCAAAGACAGATTGATGATAGTTTTTTTTTTCTTTCTTTTAGTAGCTCTTGATTAGATTAGACTCAGATTTCTTGGTCCAGAATTGGTGGGTTAGTTTTTGTTCCCATAGGTATGGCCTAAGTCAACAAAGAATTGATGGTGGTGACTGGTCCACAGAGTAACCGTAACGTTTATGGAGACAAACAGTGATATGCAAACCGCAATGGGGACAAATAACTCGACCAAGAGACCTCCCACAAACAACACGTTGATACCATGTTAAGCTACAATTTCTCTAAAAGCTTATCTATCTAAGATTGGGCCCAACAATGCATATCAAGCTTCAACATAGTTTTGGTTAGCTGCAAAAGGCTATTGGGGTGAATTTCTTCGATTCCATCGTGAGGATTGGCTCCATAGAATCCACTACATATCAACTCCAATCCATCTCAAGCTAAGGCCAATAGTTTACTGAGAGAGAGAGAGAGAGAGAGAGAGAGAGAGAGAGAGAGAGAGAGAGAAATGGTGCCAGTCGACCGGCCACTCTCCGACAGTATTTTCTATTTATTTATTTTCCATTTAAACCTAAAACCGAAAACGTGTTTGGTAATAGTTTTGTATTTTATTCCGAAATGAAATTGAGCCAGAAAATAACAAAAACAGAAAAGTGGTTTGTGCCTTTTCATTTATACTAAAAAGGAAAAGTGGTTTGTGCCTTTTCCGTTTCCAGAATTTAGAAAAAGGAAAACGTCTAACATATAGGATATTAGCAGTCAGAAATTTGAGAAATGAGTTTTCATGCTTTGCTGATCTTCCGTCCTTCGGCCATGGCAGAGTCATGTAATCCACCTCGAAAACAGCTGGTCAAGCAAGAAGACATCAGAGCTGTTAACAGCCAGTCAACCTTGATGACAGGTGTTTAGCTCAAAAAGTTAAACCACCAAAAGGCAGCAAACAAACTATATGTAGTCCCAAAAACATATTCAAAGATCCTTCAAGTGTTCCTATAAGGTGTCATATAATGGCATTATATGAACACATTCCATCAATTCAGTTATTTGGAACCTAATCATTAGAAAATTTGTTGCTATACGATAAAAAAGAAAAACAAAGATCAAAGAAACAGAGAGAGACTATCAAACACATACTCAGTCTTGATTTAACAAATAATCATTGACAGCTGAGTAGTGAATAAAACTTTTGGGAATAATCACTTTTGTGAAGAGACTAATGGTTTTCTCAATTAAGACTTGTTCCACTAAGGAAAATGAGATTTTTGATGTAATATTTTTACTTGCCTTTTCTCTCCCAGTGTCGAAGGAAAGAAATTTCTACCCACTTCTGCTTTTACAAAATTCTTCCAAGCTGACATTTTGACAAGAACTGATATGATTTTAAAAAAAGAAAAACATCTAAAATGTGGTACTAACATTAGCTTGATCCCAAGTCCCAACAAACAAACCGTAGACGGTGCACTACGCTACACGGTTATCCCAATTTTTATCATCAAAGGTTAGGACTCTTGTTACCCCTAGGTCATACATTGAAGAGTACAGTGAGAAGAAGTCTATGTATTTATTCACAAAATTGGTCATACATCTAAAATCATCAATACAAAATATGTAAATATTAATCAGAAATTTAGGTAAATCCATTCTTTCATGTTAAAGAAATGGAAAGATTTCAAATGTGATATACAATGCAAGAGCCAGAAATCTAGATTAAGAAGACACCGATAAGGTCTCTCTCTCTCTCTCTATATATATATATATATATATATATATCTCTTCATAGAACATAAAAAAAAAAAAAAAAGAGTTAAAAAAACATAATTCATCGACCGGTGCAGAGGACCGACTCAGGCCCCAAGGATGCAGGAAAAGACATTGCAAATTTGGAATATGCTTTATCACTCACTGAAACCATACCAACACTAGCACCATCAAGAACTGTCTCTGGCAAAAAAGCATCACCATCCAAGTATTGCATTACTTGCCTCATGCTAGGCCTAAGGGCTGGATTAGACTGTGAGCAAAGCAGACCAAGCTTCAATATTAACTCCATCTCCTCCGCCACATAGTCACCTTCCAATTTTGGATCACCCATCTCAAGAATGATTCCTTTTGTCCATCTGTCAAAAACCGTTTCCACCAAAATGATCTCCCCAGACAATCCATGAAATTGTATTGGCCTCCTTCCAGAAGCCACTTCTAGCATAAATGCCCCAAATCCAAACACATCACTACGAGTAGTGGCCTTTCCTTTACTGGTGACCTCAGGTGCTAGATACCCAATTGTGCCCACCACATGGGTTGTGTGCGGATTAACCCCGTGATCGTACAATCTAGCCAGCCCGAAATCTCCTAGCCGTCCATTCCAATCCGCATCCAAAAGTACATTACTAGCCTTCACATCTCTATGTAGAACAACTTGTTCCCATTCCTCATGAAGATATAGAAGTGCAGAAGCTACCCCTCTTAGGATTCGATAACGTTGAGCCCATCCAAGATTTGGTTTTTCAGTGGTGTATAAGAACTTGTCAAGGCTTCCATTGGGCATATAGTCATAGACTAATAAAAGCTCTCCTCTTCTTCTGCAATACCCGAGAAGTTGCACCAAATTTCTGTGTCTCAACCTTCCCATACTAGCAATTTCAGCTACAAACTCCTTCATACCTTGTTTGGAATCATGTGAAACTTTCTTCACTGCAACTTCTCTATTAGAAGAAAGTACTCCTCTATAAACCTCTCCAAAACCTCCGGCTCCGAGCAAATTTTCGCTCTTGAAACCTTTGGTTGCCTTGTAAAGATCCCCATATGAGAATCTTTGAGGCCCGTATTCGCGTTCCCAGTCTTCATGTATTTCTGCATACTTTTTTATCCTCATAATGTATAAAGTTGCAATGATCATGACCAACACAATCACTGCCGTCACAACTGAGATCGCGATTATGAATTGAATCCTGCCCCTCGATTGTCTCGGACGTGGAAGCGGAGGGAGCTTTGAGAGATCCAAATCTTGTGCTTGGCCATTTCGGGTGAAGCTCCAACCAAGAATATAGTGGTTGCTCGCCATCGGTCCAGTAGATGACGAAAAACCAACATACATGGTCTGCATGAATATTGGAGAAAGATCGATGTTTGGTGACAAAAGAGGCCTATTTGGTTTTGGGACATCAAAAGGAGCTACATATACATTTAGGACCTTTACAATATCATTGTAATCAATCCAAACTTGTATTGGATTCCCACTTATGAGCCTCAAGTCCTTGTTTACCCCTTCTTTATCAGAAAAATATGTTACATTAGTTGATACATTTGATTTTAGGCTGTTTAAATCAATTCCAACATGGTTATCACTAATATCTGTAAATTCAGGATTCATAACAGTATCAAGTTCAACTGCCAAGACATGGTTTGAGGGAAGGCCCATGTTTGAAGAATTCAAGAGTCCCAAGTACTGGGCTCCTGTGACTTGTGTGAAGTCTAGAGAAGGTGAGATTGTGAAGGCAATTCCATGAGCACCAAAGTTTGGATATTCGGGAACAATTGCAAATACAAAGTGGGTGGAGAAAGAAAGCGACTGACCCGACCCGGATGAAGATGGGTTGAAAGTGACTGGAAGTGGGTAGAAAGCATGGCAGGTTTGTTCCTTTGAAGTGTTGGTTAGCTGCAAGATACCATTGGTGTGGATTTCTGCAATTCCATTGAGTTTAAGACTGACTCCATTGAACCCATTGTGGATGAACTGGGTCGGGTCTTGAGCTAAGGCCAAGAAATCAAAGGAGAGACAGAGAAGTATAAGAAGATGAAGTGATCTGAGAATTGTAGTCATGGATTGGAGATAATTAAGTGGGGGAAAAAATGGTTTCTTGTTTGCAAAGACAGACTGATGATGGGTTTTTCTTTTTAGTAGCTCTTGATTAGAATAGATTAAGATTTGTTGATCTAGAAGAGGTGGGTGGGTGAGTCTTTGTACCTAGAAGCATGGCCACTTCAGGAACAGCTAAGTCAACAATGACCAAAAAAAAAAAGCTACGTCAACAAAGACTTGAGATGTATTATTGGTCCACAAAGCAGCCTTAGCATTATTTCATATGATACTGAAAATAATAGGGGTTTTTCGTTTCACGTGTTTGGAATTTGGATCTAGTAGTAGAGTATGTTAACTTGGTCCACACACTGTCAATCAGTCACCGAAGCTTATTTTTATTGATTTTTAGTTTTTTTTTAGGGTGTGTTTGTAAATCCTATTAAGTGGTGAAAATGGAAATTTTTATCGCTTATTTATTTTTAGTGCATTTGATAACATACCACTTAATTGAAAAACTAACCAAAAACATGCTGAAAATTTTATTCAACTGAAAATAATCACTGACTGTATTCCATTTCAGTACTTAAAATACTATTTTCAGTATTGTAAATACAATTACGTAAAACTTTCAGTACTTAATTTTCAATTTTATCAAACAGATCCTTATTCTTTTTGGTAAATCGTTGAACGACTCTATGTGTATCATAAATTTGGAGTCTCCAGTCCCATATAACATTTATGTGATGAGTTTTACATTTTTTAACTGGGTGGGTGGATTTTGAAAATGAGGGTTGCCGTAAAACTCCAACTACTTAATTTTTTTAATCTTCGAAATATGGTAAATCCCTTAAATTTAACGCGAGGGTTGCTTGTAAATATAGTTTCAAATTTAAGAACTTAAAAATAATAGGCATGTCAATGGCAGCCTAAACATTAGTCAAGATGAACGAGGATGGGAATTTCCTATAGAGCATTAGTTTATTAGAGAATATTACATTTGTTTATGTACGTTCACATTGATTAACGGATAAACAATTTTAGAAGTCCAGACTCACACATATTCTTCGGATGGACTTAAACTTTTACAGGGTGGCTTAGAGCAATTTCAATGGGGCTAGCCAAAAGTGCTAGGTAAAGGTGAAATTTGGCTCATCAAATAGTGCAATGACTTGTCCACTAAATTAATCTTCTCCCACCACACTTGCCATATCCACTAGCCATTTATTTAATTTGTATTTTCTATTTTCATTCAAATAAGAATCTCTCATTATACATGAATTAAAAAATTAAAGATAGTGGTTGAAAGAGATGGCTCTCCATTTGGCTCTTAAGTTCTCACTCTCCATTTTGGCTCTTAAATTTGTCACTCTCCATTTTGCCTAGCCATTTGGCTCCTCCATTGAACCATCAAATTTTCAATTTCACTAGGCAAAATGGTGGTTGGAAGGTATGGCTCTCCATTTACCTCTCCCATTGGAGATGCTGTTATAAAGCTACATAGAATGTGATTTATTCAACCTCGGCCCTCTCTCAAGAGATATTGCTTGCTATAACAGCTAAAAATACTACTTCTGTATTTTAGCTAGTCAAATATTTACAATCAACTTCCACACGGTTCTATATTTTTGCTAGCAAGTTTACTTTACTAGTTTTATGGTTGGGATTTGTGTCAATTAACATTTGAATATTTTTGGCAGTTAACATTTAGAGAGCCAATTTGACTCCTGAAATCTAGGTAGTCATTTGGAGAATTTACAAGTGAAGTATCTAGTTCATTGGAGTTCAAGATTAAGATTTTGCCGTATTATTCTGACTAGCTAACCATTCTATTGTGAATGTCGGATATGCTTTTAGTTTGAAACGACACCCGTTTCAAAGAAAATAATGTTATATTTCTCAAATTTTGATAATGTAATCATACTGCCACATGCATGTGCGTGAATCAAATTAGGGATAAAAGGTTTGGTAACATGCATGACCATTACTCTTCTACAATCGGTTGGTTCACAAAAAATCCTATAAAAACTCACTTGATCCACAAATATGGATAAGATATTTGGGTGTAAACAAGGAATATGCATTTCTTACTTGCCGGGCCGACTAGGAAATCAAATTTATGGAAGACTAACAAGTCAGCTCAAATAAGACTGAAAAAAATAATATGGTCGGCTGGCTAGTCCTCTAATGAATATCCTCCATAAATAAGTAACAAAATATGAGGTGTGCATTTTGTTTTTAAGTAACATTATCACTTTCATTGTGCCCAAAATTTCAAAATGGTGATGTTTGATTCATTGGACTCAAAATGAAAATTTTCCACAAGTTTCGCTTTGCCTTGGCAACGTGGAAAATGACATTAGATTATGACATTGCAGCACTTTCCTACCACTAATTATTAATTTCTTGACAATTAAGAAAACAAATTTATGTGGTTCGGCAATAAAACTTAGGCCCACGGGCAATTCGAAAACGAAGCAAGTCACTAATAAATGAAAAAGTGTTCCAACTTAATTGTATATATGAACGAAAAATTAAACCGACTCCAACCAAGAAAAATGATACTTCTAGAAACTCAAGATCCCCCACGAAATTTCCTTCACTAAGTCCATAAACCAAATGGAGCCTAAGGGTTTCTTTTCTTCTAATAATGAAATCATGTTGCCATTGTTAGAATTCAGTTTCTCTAATATTTCAAACCACAGAACAAGAAGATAGAATGTAAGAATATTATGCTTAGATTTCAAGATTGTTGAGGCAAGTTAAATTACAAACATTAATTCCCTAAATGTCTATAATTCCTCATATAGAAACATATACAAAACCATGATCTATCGTATACAAGGAATGAAATTATAGCCAATTCATCGACCGCTACTAAGATGAGTCTCAGAGAGAACTGTCTCGGCAGTACTTATGGTTGAAGGAAAAGACATAGCAAACTCAGAAAACGGCTCACCCATCGAAACCATACCAAAACTCTCGCCATCAAAATGAGCCTCCGGCAAAATCGCATCCCCATCCAAGTATTGCATTACTTGCCTCATAGTAGGCCTAGCCATTGGATTAGAATGTGAACAAACAAGACCCAACTTCAATACCAATTCCATTTCCCTTACCACATAGTCACCACCCAATCTAGGATCACCCATCTCAACTATATTTCCTCTTTTCCAACTCTCAAAAACCATTTCCACCAAAATCATTTCTTCAGAATATCTTTGTAGTTGAATTGGCCTCTTCCCACAAGCCACTTCTAACATGAATACCCCAAAAGCAAACACATCAGTACAAGTAGTGGCCCTTCCTGTTCTTGCTAGCTCAGGTGCAAGATAGCCAATGGTTCCAACAACATGGGTTGTTTCGGGGTTAGCCCCGTGATCATACAATCTAGCTAGCCCGAAATCTCCTAGCCGTCCGTTCATATCGCCATCCAAAAGTACATTACTAGCCTTCACATCTCTATGAAGAACAATTTGTTCCCACTCTTCATGAAGATATAGAAGCCCAGAGGCTACCCCTTTGAGGATTCGATATCGTTGAGCCCAATTGAGGTTCGGGTTTTCATTGGTGAATAAGAACTTGTCAAGACTTCCATTGGGCATATAATCATAGACTAAAAGAAGCTCTCCTCTTCTTCTACAATACCCAAGAAGTTGCACCAAATTTCTGTGCCTCAACCTTCCCATGCTAGCAATTTCAGCTACAAATTCCTTCATGCCTTGTTTTGAATCATGTGAAACTTTCTTGACTGCAACTTCTTTCTTGGGAGAAGAAAGTACTCCTCTATAAACCTCTCCAAAACCTCCAGTTCCAAGCAATTCTTTGCTTTTGAACCCTCTTGTTGCTTTGTATAAATCGCGATACGAAAATCTTTGAGGCCCGTATTCGCGTTCCCAATCTTCGTGAATTTCCTCAAATCTTTTCTTTCTCACAAAATAAAAAGCCCCACCAATCGTGATCAGCAAGATTGATACTGTAATTGCTGATACTCGAATTTCTGTTTCCATTTTCTCCCTCGATTTTTTCTCTTTGGGAAGTGGAGGAAGGTTTGATAGGTCTAAGCTTTGTGCTTGGCCACTTCTATTGAAGCTCCATCCAAGAATATAATGTCTGCTCTCCATTGACCCAGTTGATGATGAGAAACCAACATACATAGTCTCCAAGAAAATTGGAGAAAGATCGATGTTTTCTGACAAGAGAGGCTTATTTGGTCTTGGGACATTAATTGGAGCTATAGTTACATTTAGTATCTTCTCAACTCCATTGTAATCAATCCAAACTTCTATTTTACTCCCACTTATGAGTGTGAAGTTCTTGTATACCCCTTCTGTATTCGAAAAATATGCCGCGGTAGTCGAATTGTAGGAACGGAGGCTGTTTATATCAATTCCAACATGGTTGCTATTTATATCATCGAATTCGGGGTTCATAATTGTATCTAGTTCAACAGCAAATACATGGTTTGAAGGGTTACCATTAGAGGAAGAATTGAAGAGACCCAAGAATTGGCTTGGAGTGGCTTGTGAAAAGTCCATAGATTTTGAGATTGTGAACGCGAAGCCATTCCCACCAAGATTTGGGAATTCGGGTCTTATAGCACACACAAAGTAGGTGGAAAATGAGAGAGGAAAGGTGTCGAACTTTATGGGAATTGGGTAAAAAGCATGACCCTTTTGGCGCTTTGAAGTGTTTGTTAGCTGCAAAAGGCCATTGGAATGGATCTCTGCAGCTCCATCAAGACTCAGATTGGATCCATGCAAGCCATTGTATATGAACTGGTTTGGGTCTTGTGCTTGGACCAAGATTTTGATGGAGAGAGAGAGAAAAATCAGAAATTGAAGTGATCTGAGAGATTTAATCATCTTGGGAAGTAGGAAAAAAGATTGGGTTTTTTTTTTTCTTTTTTCTTTTCGTGTTTGGATATCTGAATTTTGAGAAGATGGGTTTTGTTCATTGTTGATCCAAATTTCTTGGTTCAAAGTTTCAAACTTTTAAAGAGTCTTTGTTGCTGTTGCTATCAATTGACCCACTTTAAATTATTATCAAAAACAGCTAGTCAACAATGACTTCAGATCTGAGACTACTGATTAGTTTTATTATGCGCCTTGAACCTAGCAAGTTCCTAAGTCCGCACTTCCAAATGGTCCCTGATCACACTTGTCCTTTGTTTTATTGTCAAGTGTAAAATTATTTTTATGCTAGCAAGGACCCACGTTTTGTGAAAACAAGGAATTGATTGGATTAACCTTTAAGACTTTGAAAAAGTTGTTTAGCCTTTATTCATCATTCTCATAAATTCATTCTAGATAAAAGTCTTACATAAATGATTAAAGTAAGGAAAATGAGATTTGAATGTTCTGATTTTGGTTTTTATATTTTCACTTGCTTTTGTTATTCTGAGTCCAAATTTTCAAAATCTTGATTTTCGATGTTCTGGATTCAGAGGAAGAATTTACACCCGGTTTTGCTTTTTTGCTTTTAGAAAATACTTTCAATGTGACATTTGACATGAACTAATAGGGGAATGTTTTTTTTTTTTTTTTTTTTTTCTTTTTTTCTTTTTTTTTTGAATTCTTAATCCATTAACCAGCAAGAAAGAAAGAAAAAACTGATTGGTTTATTGTTGAATATTTTAGGGAATTACAGAGGAAAATTGATGCATTACAATGAGGTTTTCAATTATTACTTCTCTTCACCTTGAGGAAAAGAGTGGTTTCTAAAATTGCCTAATATTACACTTCATAAATCTAATATTCCAAACACTTCATAAATCCATAAACTAATTCATACAACGTACTAGAACCATGATCTAAATATTCAAGGTATGAAACTTGTCCAATTTAACGACCCGTGCTGAGGACTGACTCGCTGCCTGCGGACGAAAAGAAGGACATAGCAAATTGAGAAGATCCTTCATTACTCGTCGACAATATATGAAAACTTGCAGCATCAAGAACAATCTCTGGCAAAATGGCATCCCCATCCAAGAATTGCATTACTTGCCTCATGCTAGGCCTAGCTGACGGATTGAAGTGTGAACAAACAAGGCCTAACTTCAATACCAATTCCATTTCCTCTACTGCATATTCACCTTCCAATTTAGGATCACCCATCTCAAGAACATTTCCCTTTTTCCAACTCTCATAAACCTTTTCCACCAAAATCATCTCTTCAGACAATCCTTGAACTTGTATCGGCCTCCTTCCGCAAGCCACTTCTAGCATAAACGCACCAAATCCAAACACATCACTACAAGTAGTGGCCTTTCCTGTTCTAGTGAGCTCAGGTGCAAGATACCCAACTGTTCCAACCACTTGGGTGGTTTCGGGGTTCGCTCCATGATCATACAATCGAGCAAGCCCGAAATCTCCTAGCCGTCCGTTCAAATTCGCATCCAAAAGTACATTACTAGCCTTGACATCTCTATGTAGAACAACTTGTTCCCATTCCTCATGAAGATATAGAAGTCCAGAAGCTACCCCTCTTAGGATTCGATACCGTTGAGCCCATCTAAGGTTTGGTTTTTCATTACTAAACAAGAACTTGTCAAGGCATCCATTGGGCATATAGTCATAGACTAATAAAAGCTCTCCTCTTCTTCTGCAATACCCGAGAAGTTGCACCAAATTTCTGTGCCTCAGCCTTCCCATACTAGTAATTTCAGCTACAAATTCCTTCATACCTTGTCTGGAATCATGTGAAACTTTCTTCACTGCAACTTCTCGTTTAGAAGAAGAAAGTACTCCTCTATAAACCTCTCCAAAACCTCCAGATCCGAGAAAGTTTTCGCTCTTGAAACCTTTTGTAGCTTTATAAAGATCCCTATAGGAAAATCTTTGAGGCCCATATTGTCTTTCCCATTCTTCATATATTTCTTCATATTTTCTCTTCCTCACAATATAAACAGCCCCACTAATTGAGATCACCACAACAGACACTGTAATTACTGAGACCGTAATTTGCATTTCCATTTTCCACCTTGATTTTCTCTGTTTGGGAAGTGAAGGAAGCTTTGAGATATCTAAGGCTTGTGCTTGGCCTTTTCTGCTAAAGCTCCAACCAAGAATGTAATGGCTGCTCGCGGCTCCGGGTCCCCCAGTGGTTGCTGAGAAACCAACATACATAGTTTCCAAGAAAATTGGAGAAAGATCAATGCTTTTTGACAAGAGAGGCCTATTTGGTTTTGGGACTTTAATAGGAGCTAGTGTTACATTTAGTACCTTTTCGACTTCATTAAAATCAATCCAAACTTGTATTGGATTCCCATTTGTGAGACTCAAGCTTTTGTTGATCCCTTCTTTGTTGGAAAAATATGTAACATTAGCTGAGACAGTGGAATTTAGGCTGTTTAAATCAAGTCCAGCACGGTTGTCATTAATATCTCCAAATTCAGGATTCAAACGAGCATCAAACTCAATTGCCAACACATGGTTTGAAGAAAGTCCATTGTTTGAAGAATTGAAGAGTCCTAAATATTGGCTTCCCGTGGCTTGTGAAAAGTCCATAGATGGTGAGATAAAGAAGGCCATGCCATGGCCACCAAGGGTTGGAAATTCAGGAACCATGGCAAAGACAAAGTTGGTTGAGAACGAGAGAGACTGACCCGACCCGGATGGTAATTTGTTGAAACTTACTGGATTTGGATAGAAAGCACGCCCGAGCCGTTGCTTTGAAGTGTTGGTTAGCTGCAACAGATCATTGCTGTGGATATTTGAGTCACCATTAAGATTCAGATTGGCTCTATGGAATCCATTGTAGATGAACTGGTTTTCATGGTCTTGAGCTAAGGTGAAGAGTAGTTTTGTGGAGAGAGACAGAAATATTATAAGATGAAGTGATTTGAGAGATGGATTCTTCATGGGATTAGGAAAAAGATTCAAACTTTTTTCTGGGTTTGTTGTGCAAAAATTTGAGAAGTGATTTTTTAATTCTTGGTAGGGAGTCATATATTTATTGGATTTGAATTCTTAAGTGGTGACAATACATAAGTGTTTCTGTGGTTCAAGTTCAGCAAAGACTTGGGAACCCAATTAATGCACGAAAACTATATGCTGTGACCTTAATTTAATACCCCGTTGGAGTGGTGTTATTTGGTGCTACGTTATAATTTGGCACTCCATTAGGGACTATTTTTTTTTTTTTAGTGATTGTTGTTTTTTTTTTTTTATAACTCTGGGTGTCCGGGCTAGCTTGCGCGCACCTCGACTATTCCTAGGGGATCACTAAACACCCTACAAGCCTAGCAAGCCAGGTAAATCACAAATGTGGTAGGTGACCACTTCCTTGAGATTCGAACACAAGACCTCTGTATATAACACCCGCAATGGTTTAGAGATTGTTGTTGTTCATTACAAATTATGCAATATAGAAAACTTTTAGAAAATGAAAATCTGTAGGGGTCAATTGTTAAAAAATACCTCTGACAAACTTTATTAATGAGTATTTGACTTAATAATTATATGTTAATCATTTTTTTCCAAAAAATTTGTAGTTTGTAATCCCAAGCCACCTTGCATTGAATTTCTAGATCTGTCCCTAATAGTAACGGATGTGCAATTGAGCAGTAACATGTTCTCCGTAATATACATGAAAACCATCATTTAATATAGTAGAATGTCCTACTTTATGTAGAGATTTAATATTTTCACCACAAGTGAAAAAAAAAAAATTATAATTATATTTGTTAGCCTTAACTCTTGACCTTAAAATTTAACTTAACACTCAAAAGTACTTAATTTATCAAGAAACTATGTTAATTTTTATAAAATTTGGCAACCACAATGATTCTCGGATTTTAGAAATCCAAAGTGTGTGGCAATGGATCGAATCCCCTCTAACGATAATGAGACTAGGTCTGTAAATGAATCGGATCCACTGGGTCCGAATCTGGATCCACCAAGCTATACAAGATCCAGATCTGGTCCAAATATCTAACGGATCTACTATAGGCCAATCTATATCCGAATTTGGTCGGATCCTGTGATCTGATCCTTATATCCGATCCGGTCCGAAATAATGAATAAATGTATATACATACTGTTTTTGTTTATATACAATACATATATGTATGTACACAATTTAAGCATTTTATATATAAAAACGCGCGCGCACACACACACACACACATACACTAGTCATACAACACGTTCGTTGCACTTGGTTGGTGCACATTTATAAATATCTTTAACCTTGAGAATAATTTGTGATGGGAACGTCACGACCTAACAAATTTACAATGTTAGTTGTCATTACTCATAAATATTGTACAATAAAAGATTTCAAAAACAAACATTGAGAAGCATATTATTACTCTATTAATATTCTTAGTGCATAAAATCATAAAAAAAAATTTGCAAAATAAAATAAACATTCATTAAAATGGAAAATGTCAAATGAGATAGTAAGATGTCTTCACTATTATGTGATGGCCAAATGCTTTACAAGTTGTAGAATATGTTATTGTAGTGTTTGATGATACCACATATTATTTCATGTAGTATAATTGACAAAGTATTTTAAAAGTTAAATTTAAAACTCAAATTTGATAAGTAAAGCATTATTATAAAGAAAGATTAAAAAAAATCTGTCAATCCCATATTAAGGGTTCATATTTTGCCACTCGTATAGTATGGTAGCTTTATACAATTTCTTCTTTGTTTTTAATTTATTGTTTCAAATAAAGTATTAATTGATCATGAATTTTATTAATATTGCATTTTAAAACATAAAGTAAGTCTAACTACATATTTGGCTTGTTTTTTTTTTTTTTTTCAGCAGATACATTAAGAGATTAATGTTATGGTCCTCTTCTCAGTCTCTAAAAGTCTCAGTTTTTTATCTATGTAATAAACTGTGTTTTGTTTTTATGATTCGAGCCATAATTCAATACAATGATTGATGATAGTAGGTTGTGACATCAATATTCTTAGTGTTGTTATTGAATAACAAATCATGCTCATTGATTACTCATACCATTAACTAAGATTTTCTTAGAAAATGTGATGCATGTTGGTTAATATATATTTTCATAATTTTGTGAGCTAGAGTTAGGATTAGGTTATAAAAAGATTAGACTAAAAAGTTAAAATTTAAATTCCAGCAAAATTAAGAGACTAAGGTTGTGTTTGATAATAACTAAGTGGCAAAAATGAAAACTTTTCGCACGATTGATAATGTACCACTTAATTGAAAAGACAGCAAAAAATACACTGAAAACTTTAAGTGAATTGTATTAAAACTAATCATTGAATGCAATCTTTTTCAATACTTGAAACATTGTTTTCAATATTACAAATTCAAATGCTTCAAAATTTTTAGTACTTAAAATTCAACACTTAATTTTCAATGCTTATTTTTCAGTTTTCTTAGACAGACCATAAAAGTATACGAACAAAAAAAAATTATTTGGAAAGCACAGAGATGGCCACCTGTGTCATTTCTTTAAAGTTATTGCTTACACTGTTTACTTTGACATCTATATTCACTTAAACAAATTATAATTGTCTCTAGCTCAAGTTGAATTAATGTTTAGTTAAACTTACTTATTAAATTTATTAAGTAAATCAATACTTGATTAAAGGTAGGTATGGCTATGATAACAACAAAAATAGCATTAACAATAACCATATCATTAGTATTAATGTATAATTTTTCAATATAAATACTACTTATTCAATACTTTCTTTTTTAATGAACTAATTTATTTTTATTTACAATTAAAAATATGTATTAACAAAAAAACAATATAACCTTACATTCAATACATAAGGCTATACGACACAATAGCATAATCATCTTCTGGACTTAAAATCACTATGTAACCAGCCATATATTTACATAATCTTATTCTATCACTATAACCACTTTTATAAAACATTATCAAAACATCATAACTACCAAAATCTATTCTAATTATACTCTATTGTGATAAAAGTAATCACAAAGCAATGGTAATCACAAAGCATGCACAAACTACCCCGATCATACCCTATATTGATCTTCTTGATGTTTGGCTTTGTAAAAGCAAATTCTACTAGATTATTAGACATTATTGTATGAGTTACCATGGATCCTAGGTAGAGGAAAGGATAATCCTACGCTGTTTGTTGTCTAGGTTTAGACATTCACACTTCATTGGGTAATGTTATAATTCTTAAATGTAATTTTTAAATACTCTAACAGTTATAGCACATGCTATGACTAATGACTAATGAAGATCTTAAATAAATAAAGACTCTCTTTGGATAGATAAAATGGTTAACTATATTTTACACTTCGTGGTTAGACCCAATTTCAGTTTACTCCTTGTGCTTCAAAAGTAGACACTTAACCCATGTGTTTTCGAACGAAAGTGAAACTGTTAAAATTTGACTCAAAACTGATGAAAAATCATAATTTTTTAAAAAAATTAGCCCTAGATGAATTTAATGAAGGCAAGCCTAAGTGAAAATATCACGATGTTTGAAAGGCGAGCCTAGGTGACAATGTCACGCTATTGAATTTCCAACATATATTGGTCTATCACTTAATTGATTGTCTCGACAACAGAAAATACTAGACAAACTTTACAATTTTTAACAAACTTTAAATTTTTACACCAATAGGACATTTTTTTTTTATTTTTTTTTGAATCTCAATATGACATCTCTTATATTAGGCTATCTCAATTATTAATATCACCCTGATTTTTGGGCTAATTACAAATACACCGCATGTGGTTAACATGATTTTTAGTTTGCCCACGTAGTCTCTCTCTCTCTCTCTCTCTCTCTCTCTCTCTCTCTCTCTCTCTCTCTCTCTCTCTCTCTCTCTCTCTCTCTCTTCTTTTCTTTTTTCTTTTTTTTTTTTTTTTCCTTTTTTGTGAACTACATCCCCGTAGTTTCAAATGTATTACTAATACCCAATATGATTTAGACTAATGTGCAACCATTAGAAAATCCGTTAATTTAATGGGGACAAAACCTGCATGGGGGTGTATCTGAAAAATGATCTAACCATAAGAGATACATAAGTAATTAATTAAAGAATAAAACAACTATGTAAACTTTTATCCTCATTGTTAGTATATATACATATATCATATCCACATGTGTTAAGTTAGTTAGGAGATAAATATATTTTGAATTAAATTTAATTCAAATTATATATATATATATATATATCCATGAGAAGCCAAGTCTAGCTAAGTGGGACTCCAAGACTTATTTATATGAGACAAGTCTATAGAAAATATGCAGGAAAAAATATAGAAACAAAAAACATACGTTAGTTTTTCTGTATTAGCTTCTCCTCTACATCACTCTCTTTTCCTCCTTCTCTAGGGTTTCCATCAAGAACTCTGGGTCTTGTGGTGTGGATACAAGATATAGACTCTAGTAGTCTATTTCATGCGACAAGAAGTTGTCCGTGATCGATTAATCATGTGTTCGTGCGATTGCTTGTAGAGCGGGTCTCAGTTCGTTGATCTAGATTTATTCCGCTGCGTATTCATAGAGATATGAATTATGTGTTTATTTAATTGCCTTTATGAACCCTAATTTTTCCAACATTGGTATCAGAGACTTGGGCTTACTCTAGCAATATTGATTAATCTGTCCGCAATATATATATATATATATATATAATTTTTGTTGGTGTAGTGAGAGAAAAACCTAGTTCAATTTTTTTTTGGGAATGGTGATCCGATTCGGCAGAAAAAAATTTCTGTGCGATTTTCTTCTGTCAGTCTGAATTGTGTTCAGTTTTGGGAAGTCCCAGTTGGTAAATTGAATCATTATTTCTAATGGATTGAAATCTTCATTTTTTAAGTCCATCCATGACTCACCTCCGGAATCCACCATTTGAAAAGATAGCTTTGTTTTAGAGTAACTATCTCATTCCATAAGGTTGAATATTTTAATGTTTTGTCTACAAAATGACCTTTTTCATGGGTTTGTGAGTGTTTGTGCCAAAAAAAAAAAAAAAGAAATTGATTCCTGAGGTGATTAACGTTATGAATACTACGGAGATTCATGCCATTTTTTCTTCCAGTTCCAGCCAAAGTGTGCGGATCTATTGGAATTTTTTACTTCACCAAAACGATAGAGAATTGTTTTTTTTAGTTTAAAGAAAAAAAAAAAACCGTTTCTTTTTAAAAAAAGCAATTCCACAGACGGATGTCTCCCATTTGTTTTTTGAGTAAATTTTGGACTAGCTTTTGTGATGTTTTTTCTCACCATTTGGATTGATACAAATTATGATTTATATCCTATTGCCACCAAATTTATTATGGACAGATTAGTAACTCTATGAATTTAATTAATATTGCATTAATTATTTAATGTATAAGCATTGCGTACATGACGCATTGGCCTAATTTCTAGGGTGTTTTGACTAATTCCCATCTTCCGAGTGGAAGAGTGAGGTGGATCCATCCATGCATAGACCACTGATGTGTTATTGCATGTTAGTGTGGATGGGCCCTTATTAAGGAATTGATTTTTTTATATGCTTTTGAAGATGTGCTCTCATTAATGATAGAGACCGAAGACAAACTTATTATACGAAAAATAAGTGCAGCACCCTTATTTTTGGATTTGTATGTATTCTTGAAAAGCCTTGTGAGGGGGGTGTATTTTGTACTTATATTCACTATAATGGGTCGTGCCTCCCATATACTAGTAAATATCATCAATAGGGGTTATACTGGTATACCCCATCCTATTTTGATTAGATGATTGACTTAAGAGAAAACTTTGTCTAAAAATCAATAAAAAATAATGCTTTATCCCATGTAATGGAGTGATGATTACGAGCTTAGCAGATTTTTGATCTCTATATGTGGATAAAAGAATTAATTTTAATTGAATTTTGGGACAAAATTTAATGTGTAATGTGCTAATATCCCTCGCGCAAATGAATGTAGTGAAATGGCCGCCAAGAACATTGTCGCTGACCTCGTTAAGGGAGAAAAATTAGATGGAACAAATTATGATATTTGGAACAAGAAAATATGGTATCTCCTAAATGAACAAGAAGTGCTTGAAACATTGACTAATGAACCCCCCCCCCCCCCCCCCCGGAGGAAGAGAACACTGCCTAACACCGGCGAAACATGGAAACCTATGAAAAATGGGTTAAAAAGGACTGTTGTGCGCGCTTTACCATGTTAAGCAGCATGCACAATGACTTTATTGGCGAGTTTGAAAACTGTGCCACTGCCCAAGAAATGTAGAACCAGCTGAAAACTGTCTTCAATGGCACAATGACAACTAGGTTGCGCGCGTTAACTTTGAAGTTTGACAGCTATAAAAAGGACCCCAAACATACCATGGTAGAACATTTGAGGGTCATGTCGGCTATGATCCACAACCTTAGGGCGGCCGATAATGTCCTGATTGATGATCAGCAGCAAGTCTTAACTGTCCTTAGGTCTCTACGTGATTCATGGGAACAATTTAAGCTCACTATGACACACAATGAAAATGTGAAAACTTTTAACGATTTATCGCGTCATCTTGAGCTTGAAGTTGAGCGCCAAGATGCTAGGCGGGGCGACGATGCTTTCATGGCTCAACTTAGTTAGCGCAAGACAACTGGGTCTAAGCACAAAAGACAAGGTGGTGGGGCAAACATGGACAGACTGGAGATAATGCACCAAATGGATATGCCAAGTGCTATAGAGGCAAGAAAGGAGGCAAAAAGGATAAGTCCAAGGTGATTTGCTACAACTGTCAGGAGATTGGACACTTCGCTCGTGATTGCACGAAGTCGAAGAAGGAGCAACAAAACATATAGCACGAGATCATGGGGGATTTTTTGAGTATCGCCGAATTGCTATTGGCAGCCAAAGTATGTTCATGGGGAACAGTTCAGCAGAGGATGTGCTAGGAGTTGGCACTTATTAGTTGAAGATGCGGTCTGGTTGCACACTGATTCTCTCTGACGTTCTTTACGCACCTGGTGTTCGACGTAACTTGATATCAGTTGTAGCTTTAGTTCAGCTAGGATTTTCTTTTGATTTCAGCATCGACAAAATTTCAATATTTCTAGATAGGTCCTTATTTGGACATGGTTTTATTCAGATGGATTTTATGTTGTGGATGTGAATGGTTCAAAATTTTCTTATATGGCTTTTCATGATGATAGTGACATTTCTAATTCTGTGAAGTGGCATGCCAGGTTAGGTCATATTGGTAAAGATAGGATGGCTAGGTTAGCTAGAAAAGGCCTCTTAGGCTCACTCGCTAAAGTCAACCTACCAATATGTGAGTCTTGCATGGCAGGAAAAGCAATAAGAAAACAATTTGGTAAAGCAGTGAGAGCTATTAACCCTCTAGAGGTAGTATACTCTGACATTTGTGGACCCATGAATGTAAGGGCACGCCATGGGGCTACCTATTTCATCACATTTATAGATGATTATTCACGATTTGGGTATGTCTATTTGATCTCTCACAAATCAGAAGCATTAGATTGCTTCATCCGATTTGTTAAAGAAGTTGAGAATCAAAAGGAAAGAACTTTAAAAGTCCTTAGGACAGACCATGGACGCGAATACTTATCTGAGCAATTCAAAGAGCTCTGTGAGGATAAAGGTATCCAACGATAGATAACAATACCTGGCACTCTGTAACAAAATGCTCTTGCAGAGAGAAGGAATCGTACACTGTTGGAGATGGTTAGATCTATGATGGTGCATACTAATCTTCTCATTAGTTTTTGGGGAGATGCATTATTGACTGCTGCCTACATCCTTAATCGCATGCCAAGTAAGTCAGTTTCTTCCACACCATATGAATTATGGATAGGCAGAAGGCCAATCCTAGATCATTTTAGACCTTGGGGGTTGGCAGGTTATGTACGCATTCCTTCCCAACAGCTTGGGAAACTAGATCCTAGAGGCAAGAAGGGTATCTTTATAAGGTTCCCTAAAAACTCAACGGGTTATGTTATGTTTTGCGAAATACCTGATGGGGGATTGACTGAAATTGAGTCACAAAATGTGGATTTCACTGAGCATGATTTCCCAAGCAGAGGTGATGTGAGGAAGGATCTTGAGCTTTATGAGTAAACTAAATCACAGGAAATTATTACCCCTATTCTCAGCGAAGGAAGGGATTTATAACCTTTTCCTATGGTCGCTAAGGATAGTAGGAGTAACTTTCCACCTAGTAGGAGTTCCTTACTAGAGGATGATGATTCAGAAGATCCTGCACTACGTAGAAGCCATCGTGTAAGTCTACCTCGTCATTACTTTGAGATAGAGGGGGAAACTTTCATGTGTGGTCTACGAGAAGAAGATGAGCCTGGTTCGTATGATGAGGCACTATCTTCACCTACTTGTAAAGAATGGCTAGCTGCTACGGAGGATGAAATTAGCTCTATGGGAAAAAAATCAAGTATGGGAGTTGGTTTGTCTTCCGCCTGGGTGCATGACCGTTGGAAACAAATGGGTCTTAAAAATTAAGCGCAAGGCAGATGGATCAATTGACAAGTATAAGGCCCGTCTCGTGGCGAGGGGTTATACCCAAAGAGAGGGTATAGACTATGATAAGACATTCTCCCGAGTGGTGTGAATTGCATCAGTTTGCCTCATTCTAGCTATTGTCGTACATTTAGATTTAGAACTTTTCCAAATGGACGTTAAAACAGCATTTCTCAATGGAGAACTAGATGAGGAGATCTATATAGATCAACTTGTTGGCTTTAAGTTCAAGGTACATGAGCGCAAATTCTGCAAGCTTAAGCGTTCTATTTATGGCCTTAAGCAATCATCTAGGAAATGATATCTGAGATTCCATCAAGCCATTATTTCCAATGGCTTTACGATGATCGAGGAAGACCATTGTGTGTATGTCAAACGGTTCAAGAAAAGATTCCTTATCCTTTCCTTATATGTTGACAACATTCTTCTAGCTGGAGATGATTGTCGCCATTAAAGAGTGGTTGTCCTTAAATTTTGAGATAAAGGACATGGGAGAGGAAAATTTTGTGCTCAGGATTAAGATCTTAAGGGATCGCTCAAGAAGGTTTCTTGGGTTAAGCCAAGAGACCTATGTTAAAAAAGTTCTTGAGCATTTTTTAATGCAGAATTCCAAACCCATTGACATTCCAATCGAGAAGGGACATACTTTGAGCCTTGATTAATGCCTTAAGACTACTCAGGAAAAGGAAATAATGGCTCGGGTTCCCTATGCGAGTACAGTCAGGAGTCTGATGTATGCCATATTTTGTACTCGACCTGACATTTGCTTCGCAGTAGGCTTAGTAAGTCAATTTCAGAGTAACCCTGGACTTGATCATTGGAAAGCTGTGACGAGGATACTTTGATACCTGCGAGGTACCGTTGATTACATGCTTTGCTATCACGGTGGAGACCTGCGCATTCGAGGGTATAGTGATACAGATTGGGGTAGTGATTTGGATGAGCACAAATCCACTTTGGGATATGAATTCTTGCTTGCTGGAGGGGCTATTTCCTGGTGTAGTAAGAAATGGACCTACATTGCACTATCCACAATGGAGTCGGAGTATATAGCATGTTCTTCGGCAGTCTAAGAGGCTGTTTGGTTGCGGAGATTCTTGCGGCATTTTCATATAGAGGATTAATTGAGTGAGCCTGTTACTTTGTATTGTGATAGTACTGCTGCTCTCGCTTATGCCAAGGAACCCAAGTACCATGGCAAATCCAAACACATTGATATTCATTTCACTACATTCGAGATATGGTTGCGCATGGAGAGGTGGTCTTGAAACATATATCCACGACTAGCATGGTGGTTGATCCCTTGACTATGGCTATAGCTAGGGATGCTTTCCCGACTCATGTTAGGGGTCGTGGGCTTCGTAGGATTTGATTTTTTACGTTTCTTTGTGGACATCTTTGGGATAATTGATTATTGTCTCATGCACTGGTTTATATATTGGATTATTGCTTGTTACCAAGTGGCGTGATTGATGGTTTTGCACATACACATTTATATTTATGTATCACAAGGCATATGGGTTGGCTATCTCACACAGCAACCCGCCTCGACACTATTTGGCGAGCGAGATAAGACAAGTAAGTATATTGGTAATTAGAGATTACTTTGAGGTACTTATTCTTATATGAATGTCACCTCACATAACATTTTATACTTTTATGTGTAGCCTTTATTGGAGCCAGATGTGAGGACTGAATTAGGCGCAAGTACATACGACAAATTTGAAAGTCTCAGGTTAGGTGCTTGTATAGCGACTAAACTTATATCTGTACGGTGTTTTCTTTTGGAGTGATACGATCTTTATAGATAACTTCACCATAACATGTGAATCATACCACGTGTGCGAATGACGACCATGTTTAGAGAAGTGATAGAGTGGATCCCTGTCCTATCACTGTGTGAGCTCTAGAGATCATTGATTTGATCACTCACTGCCCTTACTGGACTTGATACCATGTCATGAAGCAGAGGCCATGTGTTGCTACTCTAGCTTGACTACCTAAGATCACGAAATGCCAGGATCCCATGGAGCATGTCTGGGAAAGTAGCAAGGTCAAAGTAGATTGGCACGAGGGCTCAGGAAAGACTTATTTGGCACCACATTCTTTAGATCATGAAGTTGATGTTGCTCAGTGCTGGCACATATGATTTTTATCTATATATAATATAATTTTTTACAAAATATTTTAAATTGAAAGCACATCAATGCAAATGGGTTGAGCATGGCTCTAAGTTAGGACTCGTGAGGGATTAGAGTTGCTCAAATCCAATGTGGCCAAATGAGTCTAGGGAAATAACGAGATTCGTGGAGTGATGCACTATGTTAGTTTGATGGAATCTTAATATGGTGCTCCGAACTTGATTTATCTTCTCGTCGGTCGTACACCCCATTTCCTGTGTGAAGAGAAGGTTGTGAAGATTGATGTGAGATGAGGAGTTTGTAGCCCGGTGTGAATGAGTGAGAGACGTTAGTATATATATATATATAACATCCACATGGGTTAAGTTGGTTAGGAGATAAATATAGTTTGAATTAAATTAAATTAAATTTATATTTATCTCTATCCATGAGAAGCCTAGTCTAAGTGGGACTCCAAGACTTATTTATATGAGATAAGTCCATAGAAAATATACAGGAAAAAATACAAAAACAAAAAACATACATTAGTTTTTCTGTATTGGCTTCTCCTCTACATCTCTCTCTCTCTCTCTCTCTCTCTCTCTCTGTCTCTCTCTTTTCCTTCTTTTCTAGGGTTTCCATCAAGAACCCTGGGTCTTGTGGTGCGGATACAAGATATAGGCTCTAGTAGTCTATTTCGTGCGACGAGAAGTTGTCCGTGATCGGTTGTTCGTGTGTTCGTGCGATTGCTTGTAGAGCGGGTGTCACGACCCAAGTCTCGCTCAGTAAGATATTGTCCGCTTTGGGCCCAAGCCCGCACGGATTTGTTCTTGGGTCACTACCCAAAAGGCCTCTTACTAGGGAGACTTAGAACTACACATATATAGCACATTACTTTTCCACACCCAGGCGATGTGGGACGAACTTCCCATAGTGTGTAGCCTGCCAGCACTTACTGCAGCCACAAAGGCACCTACAGCAGCCCGCCCACAGCACCAGGGTCGTTACATTCCACCCCCCTTAGGGCCCAACGTCCACGTTGGCACACTTCCGGCTGGGTCTAGCTCTGATACCATTCTGTCACGACCCAAGTCTCGCTCAGTAAGATATTGTCCGCTTTGGGCCCAAGCCCGCACGGATTTGTTCTTGGGTCACTACCCAAAAGGCCTCTTACTAGGGAGACTTAGAACTACACATATATAGCACATTACTTTTCCACACCCAGGCGATGTGGGACGAACTTCCCATAGTGTGTAGCCTGCCAGCACTTACTGCAGCCACAAAGGCACCTACAGCAGCCCGCCCACAGCACCAGGGTCGTTACAGCGGGTCTCGATTTGTCGGACTAGATTTATTCCGTTGCGTACTCATAGAGGTATGAATTATGTGTTTATTTAATTGCCTTTATGAACCCTAGTTTTTCCAACACTGATAAATTTAACGGATTTTTAATGATGACACAATCATTAGTCCAAACTGTATAGAGTATTAGTGACACTTTTAAAGCTACATGGGGCAATTTGAAAATGTGCTAACCACATTGCATATGAAATTAACCTTAAATTTTAACTAAAAATGATATAGCTAAACATCGTCACATCAATTTATGAAAAAACCTTGTTAGTTTGCACAAAGTAGTCCATAAATAGGCAGTAGCCAATGGCCAAAAGATCATTAAAGAAGTAATTGATTCCTAAAATGGCCACAAAGGAAAAAAGAAAAAAAAAAAAAAAAAAAGATAAAACAGAGAGAAGACAATCAAATTGTGGCAGGAATGATGATGGGACATTCCAATTTTTTTCAAGTTATAAAGATTGAACTAAGTATAATTTATGTTAATAAAACACAGCGAAAATGCTTGATGTGAGTTATACTTCTTCGCTTTTAAAGTTTCTAGGTTACTCTTAATTTTTTCCATGTGAATTGTTGATTACAGATTGTAATCTGTGAAGTATGGAATTACAGTTCAACAATTTGGCAACGGTTCAAGTGGTAAGTGAGAAGAAAGAGAATTGGTCTAAATATTTTGAAAGAGGAATATTGGTCAAATAGTTACCCAAAACTTATTTTCTCTTATATTACTAAATCTTTATTTTTTTCTTTGCGGAATTATCCAATTGAGTAATGATTGGTGCACATAAAGATTTGGGCTATTCATTTCAGTGGGTCCCATGTATGCAGGCATAGGCCGCACCAAAATTAATGACCCAAATCATTATGTGCATACTTTATGTGCACATTTTATGTGCACGTAGTATTACCCGTCAGAATGCTGTAGCTGAAGGTACAAGTTAGAGAGAAATGACTTAACCTAGTGTCCCTTTGTATAGTCACAATGAGTACTATTCCAATTAAAGAAACTTTAAAGTTGTACACTAACAAACAAGTCATTGATATTGGTTGAGAAAATTTCCTTTCGGAGTGAACGGGTTTGCCTCGTTTTGGGGTAATTATCTTGAAAGCTATTTGACTGAGAAGGCCAAGAAAACTATAAATTCCAGAGTCTTCTTGATCTGTATGTTTAGTTAATGAGATGGGGACATAGTGGGTACATGTCATGATCATTAGGGGTGTTCAAGGGTGGTTTTGGTCTATTTTTCATGGTTTTAAAACCAATGTTTTGATTTTGGTAAGTTAGTTTAGGCAGTATTGGTCGGTTTTTGATCAATTTAGGCATGGGTATTCCTTTAATAAATCGACCAATTGGTATTTGGTCGGTTTTTAATTTTCGGCTTTTCTTAAATACCGCTCCTGCTTGTAACAATTTGTGTTACTTTTGGCAATTACATGCTTCTTTTGCAAGCTGAACTGAAATGGTATAAATATCCTTGTCAGTAGTATCTCAATTTGATAAATTTGTCTTCGAGTTATTTTTTGTGTTATCTACATTTCAGGTGAATTTAACCAAAATTGTATATATATTTTTCAACTTAAAATGATTATTTACATAAGAAGGAAAAATAACAAATAATTAACACATTTCAGGGGCACACTCAAGGAAGTGTAGTAGAATTTTCTCTCAGGCGATATGATGTGAGTGTTAAGTAACATTTCAGTTTATATCCCCAAGACATTTCTTAACCATCAAAAATCAAAGGCTAAATAACATATTCAGTATCTTTTAATTTTATTGAAATTTCACTTTGGTTCCTTGAATTTCCAAGTGCATCATTTTCGGTCCTTCAAGGTACAAAAAGTTTCACTTTGGGTCTTGTATTTTCAACGTTTTTGGTATCAAATTAGCATGATTTTGACAATTAAAGTACCAAAATGTTGCATTTGAAAATGTAGGGCTCAAAGTGAAATTTTGCTAAAACTACAATTAATGAAATGTTGTTTTGCCAAAACCAAACGAAGAACAACTGTATCACATGATTCATATCCATGGCTTCCATCGCCATTACTGCCTCAATACAAAGATCATATAGTTCTCACCATTTAATCATGAACAAAGAACACCCACGGACGAGACTTTCGGGTCAACCCATGTAGTCCTTGTAGATACTGGCATTTGGGCCCACTCAGTTTTACTTCTTCAAAAAAATATGAGTCGCCACTTAATTTGAAGAAAATAAATTAAGAAACCATTCCAAAACCTACTTTTCTACGAAATCAAAGATTTCTAGGTTCGGGGGTTATGGAATGAGAGGGGAAGGAGCCTAACGGGACTAAAGCACCCCCTCTCATCCTATCATAGATAGGCCTCTAGTCACCATCATTTTGTTCAATTGAAAAGTTTATGTGTGTCCCAATCAATACATCGATATAGATATACATAGTACAAGCAAGTCAAAAGGGGTGTAAGATTGCTGTTAGAACTGTAAATAGAATAGGAACAAAGTTACCGGAACAGTAGCCTCTTTAACAAATTGTGGGCCGAGTCGCGGATCTCGCTCTCTTTAAGACGTTTCGCGGCTCTGCCCAAAATGTGCAAGCAGTTCGTACATGCCACGCCGTCCCCAGGATAAAACAGCCCAGAATCTCCTCTGTCTCAGATTTTTCTTTGCACCAAGAAAAAATTGGTATACTAAACACCCTTTCTGATATGGTTGCTCGGTAACAACAAAATGAAAATCTTTGTTTTTTTTTTTTTAGGGGAAATAGAAACTCTCTGTTTTTGATAGATATTTTCTTTTCTAAGTGTAGTTTTTAGCAACCATTGTAGAAGTATGTCTCATCCACCGTTTTCGTAGCTGTATGTACGATATATATACTTTATTTGTGAACCAATTTATGAAATCATTCAAGGACATTAGCTCCTTTATTTAACCAACCAAAAGAAACCGAAAGGTATGTAATATTATGAATGATAGCTAGTAACTGAAGGAATTATAATGTAATACCCCGTATTTATTTTCGCGTTTTGATTTTAAAAAAAATATACCAGTTTTGAATTTTGAACAGTATAATTTTACCTGTGTGTGTGTATCATAGCGTGAGCTCAACACACATGATGATTCCTTATGTGAAATTGGACCCAAAAGCATTTTAGTGCGGGTGTATGTGTATGTGTAATATGCATTATGTTATGCTTAGTGCCCCAAACACTATATATGCATTATGTTATGCTTAGTGCCCCAAGCACTTTACAATTATATATACACACCCATTAATTCTCTCAACAACTCCTCTCATCAGACTCTCTATCCCTCAACTCTCTGATTGTCTCAACAATCTCTCAGAATCTATTTTCTCTCGGGTACACACAACTCACCCACAAACTATTACATACACACCCACACATATATTGATTTACAAATTCCCACACACATATTGATCAATACACACAGTCATATAGTTATTCAAGGAGTCTAATCCAAGTTTTGGACTTTGATTTTGGGTAAGCTTTTACTCAAATTTCTTATTTTAATTTCAATTTATTTAAACTGTTAACTGTATGTATATATATATATATATAAATAATCAGATTCATGTATACAATTTCAAGGTGATTGAAATTCAAGTTTTAAATTCAAGCTTTAGATTTTGTTAAGCTTTTGTTTTGATTTCAGTTCACTATAAACTGTGAATATATATATATTTCATATGTATATTGTTAAGGGTCAAAAAAAAAAAAATAGCGAGCAGAAAAACAGTCGCAGAAACGTGATTTCTTTATATCAAATGAAAAGGTCTCGATCCCACGAGGCTCCATTTCAAATTTCAAAAGCTAATTCGCAATGGTTGCGACGAACGGTCAAATTAAAGTTTTGTCACCATTCGATTTTTCGATAAAATCAAGAGCTGTGTTTTAATTCTTGAAAAACTGATTTCATATTTGAAATCTACGCGGAAAAAGGAAGAGATTCATATATTGGAAGTCTAATTTTGATTCAGTTTTCAAAATGGGTAAAAACCAACCTTTGATTTCAAAAAAAAAAATAATAATAATCATAATAATAATAATAATAATAAAATAAATAAATAAAAAAAAGAGACGACATTGTGACATCTCGCGCGCGCGACCAGATTTTTTCTGAAAAACTATTTTAAATTGAAACTGTGACCCTTCTGTACAAACTCACTCGAGCGACCCGCGCGAGCGAGGTCCCGCGCGAGTGGCCCGCGCGCGCGACCTCAGGCAGTTTAATAAAAACTTCTGCTTTGTTGTACTTAAATCTGTTTTGAGCCAAGAGGCCTTGTACCCTATGCTTTAAGAGTTGTACCTCACTTTAATAGTAGTTGTACTTATGCTTAGAGGTGTTGTACCTCACTAATATACGCGTATTATTGTATATTGAGATTTGTAACAGATTGAGCAGTTCTAGTTTCTATTCTGATTTATTATTCAGTCTATCCTCGGTGAACGGTAGTTCCGTATGACCCTCAATAAAGTTGTATAACATGTTAATAGTGTACTTACATGTTTACTTGAACTGTTATGCCTTAATTGGTTACTTGAGTTGCTATGCCTTATGTGTTTACCTGAATAATTTCAGCATGTTTATTGTGTTGCTTTGAATTGATAACATGCCTTAATAATCTGTCTTATGAATTATTGAATATGTCTAGATGCTTAGAGCATATGTCATATCATTTCATAAGCATGAGCATGAACACGAAAATCACGAAAATGATTTTGGGATGAAAGACCTTAGAGGCTTTCAATTTTTGAAAAAGGAAGATCTTATAGACTTCCAGATTTTAAAAAGGGAAGACCTTAGAGGCTTCCATGCATAAAACCCTCTAAGAGGGATTTTGTTTTGAAAAGTTAGAAATCCCGGATTTGTGGGTAGGCGTGTGAGATGGGTACCACTAGGAACTCGAATTTGCGGGATGTGCTGCAAGAAACCCCCGTAACGTTGAAGGCTAGGCCTCCGTGTAATTCGTAAGGCCCAAAGTCCCGCACGTTTGAGGCTAGGCCTACGTGGACGGGAAGCCCATGGTCCGGGTAATGATATTGACGATTGAGGGTGAGTGTTTAAAAAGGCATGAAAATGGTTTTTCATGCATTGACATTGGCATTCATTACACTCATGCATGATATATAACAGATGTTATTGTGCGGTTATATGACTATACGAGCCTTTGGCTTATGAACTATTAAACCTTCTTTTCAGGTGATATAGATAAGGGCAAGGCCCCGAAATTTGACAATGCTTCCGCTATAGTTTGAAGACCCCGTGTGTGGGGATTATCTTTTAATTAATGTAATAAAATTATGTTTCAAAGGATATGTTATGTTTATTTGGACAAAGGATTGTCCACCCGCTTTTAAATAAAAGGTTAGCTAAACTCTGATTTTCCGCTGCTTATATTGAAAACGTTTCGTTTCAAGAAAAGAATGTTTTATATGAAAACCAGATTTAAAAATGTTTGCCAAATGAATAATTTATATTATTCAGGTAACCCTCGGAGTCTAGGACTCGGGGAGTTCCCGTCTAGTCTCAAAGCCTCCTATTATTACTGTTATTGTTGTACTTCCGCCGGTTGACACCCCGTCGCCGGGAACCGTGGCGGGGCAGGGCGTCACATATAACATTTCAGCAAAGGTTTCATTGATCCGTTTGGCTTCTATAAAACATTTGAACTGTTACAAAAAAAAAGATGTTTAAAAACATTAACTTCACACACTAACTAATTATTTATTTTATTATAAGATACAAATTCAAAGAAAGCTTTTCCTCCTTTTTCAAAATCCCCCACTTGGAATTGAAAAAAGATTTTATATTCATCGAGCAACTGATCATAAGATCGTGCATAAGTAAAGGTGTTTTTCAACTTGAACCTTTACATAGTGATAGTGCTTCCGATTATACTAGAGTAACCGTAGTTTTGAACTCTATCTCAGACAACACCACACACACAACCTTACTAAGGTGTAGTTCAAAAGTCAGCACTTTATGGCCATGTGCTTCTATCCCAGTATAGCGAAAGCTCTAGAAAATTTGCCCAAATTCCATAGGAAGCGGCCCCACTTCCACATTCGCATAGGTGAGTCTAACAAGGATACTCCTGTAGCTAGATATCCCACTCAATATAGAGTTTAGATCTCATTAAGAGTTACAAATAACTCATCCGTGTATCGCTTCAGGATGTCATGCTTCATAGAGATGGATTAGGAGAATTAACCCCATCATAATAATAGCATGATTCCACACATATCACTTCATGACTTGTTATTACCCTTTGAACCTATTTCTTGGGATCTCCAGTCTATAGGTTGGGTTACCATCACAAGTGACTCAACTCTCTATGGGCTTTAGTCTCATCCCTTTCTAGGTTCTCAAACCTTCTAACGAGCTAGTCCTTTCGTCAAAGGATCAGCTATAATAACCTCAGACTGTACATTAATTATCCACTCTTACAACGATAGTAGAGACAAGCTCTTTAACAGTTGTTCTTGCGACGTATCTGTCGCCTAACTGTTATAACAGTTTTGTACTTTTCGTAATAGCCGCGGTACTATCACAGTGGATAAACAGCTGGTATCAATCTCTCCCATGAAGGGGTATCTCATAGCAGGTTTATCAGCCAACTTCTTCCTCACTAGCAATAGCTAATGGTATCATCTCTGACTCCATCGTGGATTTAGCCAAAATAGTCTATTTCTTAGACTTCCTCAAAATTGTGCTCCCCGTAATACCAAAAATTGTATCCACTGTTAGCCTTGGAGTTGTCTCAAAAGCTGTTCCAATCAGCATCGCTGTATCCTCCAAGGATAGCGGAAAACCCAATATAATCAGAAGTTCATGGTCCTTTTTAGGTAACACACGACTTTGTCAACAGTTCTCTAGTACTAAAATATAACTACTTGTGGCTCTAGAGTCTTCTATTATGGAATAGCAATTGGCATCACTGTAACATTCAAGTACAGCGGGAAGCTTTTTAGAGACAATGCCTAAATTAATAGGTTTCTTTAAAACGTTAGAATTTTTCCAATTGCGATCCTAATTTCGAAATTGCATACTTATTTCCCCCAAAATCAATTTGGTTAAAAACCAGCCTTGAAAAACCAAAATATTAATTTCTTTCAAAATTTGAAGTATGCAATACAAATTTTAAAAAATATCTCTTCTTATCTCCGGGGTATACAACGCATTACCAAAAATTATTTCTTCCCGGAGCTAAAAATCAATTTCACTTTGCCAGTATCAGAACCTTGGTATCAAGTAAACCACTAAGTAAAATGTTTTCTTTATCCGTTGGAAGAATCTCTAGTAACAATTGTGAATGTTACTCATATGTCTAGAGGCACTCATATGAAAATAATAGTAATTTCTCAAAATCTTTTTCAGCGTGACATCACACACTCTTGTAATTTTAATCTCTAAAATTACACTCGTTTCATCCAAATCCTTTCATATTAGATTAAGTGTCAATAAATATTTTTGTCTCTTTTGCCATCCCTAAAATAGAAACAAAAATTAATAAATCATAAATGCCATAACACAGACTCCATCATTGTGTTTATGATAAATAAATTTGTCACTTTCATTGATTTTTAAACTATTTAAAAATAATAGTTTGATAAAAAAATTTCATGCTACTAGTTGGGTGCCAGTTTTAAACCATATAAAGGGTATATAATAATACATACTTTATTCTCATCTATAAACCCTCCGGTTTATCCAAATAAAATATCATCTTCTAATTCTCCATAAACAGAAAACGGTTTTGACATCCATTTCACAAGTATGTAAACCACAGATAGTATGAATTATGGATAATCCTCTAAGGCTTAGTTTGGCCCCCATGTGGCTTTTTAAAAGGAGCTTATGAAATTTATTACTAAGTTGTTTGAAAATTTTGTACAAGTGACACACTACTCTTCAAAAAGACATCATGAAAGTAAAAAAGCAACCTTGAGCTTTTAAAAGCTCCATTCTAGAGCTTTTAAAAGCTCCCCCCAAAAAAGCCATAAGTTCAATTTTTGTAAAGCTCATAAACTAGTTATCAAATGAATTAACATGAAATTGAGCTTTAAAAAAGGAGAAGCACCACGTGAGGGCCAAACTAAGCCTAAGTCCCCAGATCTCACAAGTCTTTTTAAACTTGATGGTCTTCACTTTAAGAGGTGGAGACAGAAAATATTGTTTTTCCTTAATTATAAAGAAATTGATTTTCTTGTGTATTTTGGAAAAGCTTTTGAACCCAACAATTTTTAGTGTGGGTTAAATTAAAGCCACTAAAATTTGGGTAGATATTTTATTGTTTGTATGGAAAAATTATTCATTTTCCGGAGGATTTGATTTTGGCCTCATGAGATACACAAGAAGACTCGGCAACAAGGTCAGAAAATTTTGTTGTTCTTTTGCTACTTCGAACTAAGAAGGATTCTCACTTTTCAGAGAGCTTGTTCAAACTCTTTTGCTAATAGGAAATACATTGACAATGGCCACAGCCATATGTTTAGATGAAACTTAAAATCTTTGGGGCTAAAAGAGAACCAATACATGTTATAGCAATGCTTTTCCACTATTATCTTTTGGACCCACATGCTTGTATCTTGGCCAAATGTGTGTTTTTTGTTTAAGCAAGTTTAAGATCATGTTTGGAGTAACTGTCCAAATACAGATTGGGATCCAAATTGTGTTTGGAATCAGAAACACAAAGGTATTAATATGTTATTAAGTTGTTTAACTGTTTTTTTTTTTCAGGTTATTAGTTTTGAATTTCTGATATAAATATTTTGTTAGCATTCATTTGTCAACAGTTATACGTCTTAAAATTGTTAGAACTGTAAATAGAATAGGAACAAAGTTACCGGATCAGTAGCCTCTTTAACAAATTGTGGGCCGAGTCGCGGATCTCGCTCTCTTTAAGACGTTTCGCGGCTCTGCCCAAAATGTGCAAGCAGTTCGTACATGCCACGCCGTCCCCAGGATAAAACAGCCCAGAATCTCCTCTGTCTCAGATTTTTCTTTGCACCAAGAAAAAACTGGTATACTAAACACCCTTTCTGATATGGTTGCTCGGTAACAACAAAATGAAAATCTTTGTTTTTTTTTTTTTTTAGGGGAAATAGAAACTCTCTGTTTTTGATAGATATTTTCTTTTCTAAGTGTAGTTTTTAGCAACCATTGTAGAAGTATGTCTCATCCACCGTTTTCGTAGCTGTATGTACGATATATATATATATATATATATACTTTATTTGTGAACCAATTTATGAAATCATTCAAGGACATTAGCTCCTTTATTTAACCAACCAAAAGAAACCGAAAGGTATGTAATATTATGAATGATAGCTAGTAACTGAAGGAATTATAACATTTCAGCAAAGGTTTCATTGATCCGTTTGGCTTCTATAAAACATTTGAACTGTTACAAAAAAAAGATGTTTAAAAACATTAACTTCACACACTAACTAATTATTTATTTTATTATAAGATACAAATTCAAAGAAAGCTTTTCCTCCTTTTTTAAATTACACTCACGGCTTCAACAATTGCTAATGATAAAAGGCATCCATAACCAAGTAAGTTCAAATAGCACACAATATGCGATACAGAAAGAAACAAGAAAGCTCACCGGTATCCAGCTATGATTAGGGATGGCAACGGGGCGAGTATGGTATTGGGTGGCCATTTCCCGCCCCTGCCCCTCCTAACATAAGTTTTCCCTCATCCCCGCCCCATCCAAAGCATTCACCATCCCACCCCGACCCCGAGAACTAAATTCCAACCCGTCCCCGACCTTGTAAGCAAAACAAATAATCAGAAGACAGTTAGAGGTTCTAACTAAATGTATGCAAAATGGTTTTTAAATTATCACATCTCACCAGTAAGTACAAGAAGTCACACTTTTTAGCTTTCCAATTTTTTTTACTGATTGAGCACTACTGTTAATGCAGTTTTCATTCATAAAGCAGGCAAGGCATCATGATGCTAGCACGTGATTTCATGCATTTTAAGTCTTACCTCTTTGTCATATAGACTTTGCTTTTTATTAGAGAGTGTTCTCGTCACCTAGACAGTGTATTTTCGATGTGGGAAGCTATTAGTGTAAAGAAAAAGTGTGTAAAATAGTCTATGGTCGGGTTTAGCCGGGTTTTCTCCCCTCATACCGTACCTGCCCCAAACCCGTCGATACTATGTGATCCTCGTGTCTCTGTGTGATTTATGAGCCTTATGCCCGATTTCATTATTTGACGTCATGACATAATGATTGACCTTCTGTATATTCAAGTTGGTTGATTCGCTGACCAAATTGGTACTAAAGTGGACGTTGGTATTATGTCAGGGTACACATGGGATGTATGTGTAGGTTGAACCGTGGTTAGGTAGTCGGGGTGGTGAACCTAAGGAATAATGGATTAAGTTATAAATTTAAATGGTTTTGAATCCAAATTTTAATCGTTAATTTATTTAAGTTACTTTCCGACACGTGTAAATTATGAAACTTGACAAACTTATCGTAAATGTAATTTCGGACGATATTTATGTTTAGACTGAATGTTAGAAATGCCATCTACTGTGATGAAATTACAAAATTTATACTCTTAAGTTTTTTAGGCGTGAAAAGATATCATTCATGCACAACTCAATCTTTTTTTTTTATTATCATATTTAGAATGTATTAGCTATGTATTTACAAGATAGTGGGCCTACTAACATTTTTACAGAGCTAGCTCACTATGTCATCGGATGATAAGAATTTATTATAGGTTATCCGGGTTTGGAACGTTTTCCACCATATTGAGAGAAATACCTTTTTGTCCTGATATGTGAGGGGAACTACTGTTTGAACCAATGGATTTTTTTGTACGGTTATGTTATATGTTTGGAGTTTGTGGGACCTAGTGGATCCTTAATACTGCTTTTATGTTTTTGGTTAACCCATACCAGTATTTATATACTGACTCGGGTGCATAATGCATTTGAGGCGTTTCTATATGAAATGTTATCGAATATATGTGCAGGTTTAGTAATGTGAGATTTTCTGTGGAGCTTCTGTCTGTGTGAAGAGATTGCTGCTGTGCTGTTTTTTTGTTAAAGTTTTAATTTTTTTCTTGTTGTACTTGATTTATTCTATAGTATGGGCCATGTTTGTATAATTGCAATAAGGTTTATATATTAGGTATTGGGAACGGTGTAGTGGCTCTTGACCAAAGGATGTCTAGAATTTATTCTATTTTCGCTAAACTCTGTACGGAAATTTATTTAATGAATATGGTTTTTTCTGTAAATCGAAATGATATAATGGAACTTTATTTATTTTATAATGAAATGGATGTTTGAGAATTTAAATTTAATAATTAAGAATTTTATTTAAAAACAAGATCGCATGTCCTTATTTAATGAGTATTAAATACTATTTTCAACAAATTATCTATTAGCCTATATGAGGGTGTCACTCTTGGGGTTTTGACAATTAAATATTAGTCCGGATATATACTCTGGATTGAATATTTGGTTGTCCAAGAAAATCGGGGTGTGACACTATGGTTGTTGTCGTCAATAGTATCTATCGGTCAACAGATAATAGTCTATTTTGATAGAGAAAATCGAAAAATGAGGTTCCAAATTTATATTTTTGTACAAATTTTAAGTCCAATACGTAGATCACGACCAAATACATCAAATTCAAAAATAAAAAATAAAAAATTTACCCAAAAAGGCAAAAATAAAAATGAGTAAGTTATGGTGATTTAAAGTTGACAGATAATATTGTGTTTGCCATTTTTTTGCTAAAAAACAAGGGACTTTTCGTTGAATTGCAAAATTAACGAGGGACTTATTAAACACTACAAGAAAAAACCCTTTTTATGACTTTTTTTATTTTGGGCTAATGACTATTTTAAAAAAAGAGTCATAACAAATACTTTTTTCTAACATATATGACTCTTTTTGCAAATATAGTCATAAGATTGGTAAGTGGTGTTTTATTTACGACCATTTTTTTTATTAGTCATAAATAATAAGATTGTTTATGACAGTTTTTTTTAAATGGTCATAAATAATAAGATTTTTTATGACAGTTGTTTTGAAAATGGTCATAAATAATAAGATGGTCATAAATAATAAGAGTTTTTATGACAATTTTTTGAAAATGGTCATAAATAATAAGAGTTTTTATGACAGTTTTTTGAAAATGGTCATAAATAATAAGACTTTTATGACTTCATTTTTTTGTAGTCATAAATATTCTTTATTTTTATGACTCTTTTTCTTTGAATTCTAGAATCAAACGTAAGTACTGTTTTGGAAAAAATAGTGAAAAAAAGACAATATGTTAAGATTTTTAAAGTTAAGATTCTTGATTAGGGAAAGGTCCTCTGTACAAAAATATTTTGTGAAATTTTACTTGGCATACACGAATATTATGTGAAATTTCACTAAATCTTTACATGAATATTAAGTGAAATTTCACTTAAATCGACCTTTGAGAGACTAGTTTTTAAGAAATTACTTTTTGAAATTTGACTATTAACACTTGATAGTTACTTTTAGTGTCAAAAATTTAGATTTTATTAAGAATCATATTAGATTTTTTATGACAGTTTTTTGAAAATTATCATAAAAAATAAGATTTTTTATGACATGTTTGTGAAAAGTGTCATATATAATAAGTATTTAGAAAAGTGTCATAAATAACAAGACTTTTATGACTTCATTTTTGGGTAGTCATAAATATTCTTTATTTTTATGACTCTTTTTCTTTGAATTCTAGAATCAAAGTACTGTTTTTTGGGAAAATAGTGAAAAAGACAATATGTTAAGATTTTTAAAGTTAAGATTCTTGATTAGGGAAATGTGCGCTGTATAAAAATTTTAAATAAAATTTCACTTGGTATACATGTAACACCCCGTATTTTCTTTATGTAAATATTCATTTAAAAAAACAAAATAATGAGACAACCTAAATTGGTTATTTATTTATATGTGTGTATTTATTTTATTCATTAATTATTGTGTGAAATTTTATAGAGCTAAGTGGTGGAGTTAAGTTGTAAAAACTTAAGCTGAACAAGTCATTGAAGAATTGATGTGTTTATTTTTTTTGTAGTGATTACAGGCCCGTGAATGTGTTAATTTGTGTTTTTAACATTTAAATTAAGTACCCGGGTTATGTACACCCATTGGGTCACTCATTTTAGAACTTTAGAATGTATTTCGGGCCCATAAAAAGCCTTTTTGTGAGGCCCCTAGACAAAAAACGGGATTTTTAGCCTTTTGTGTGTTTGTGTTATAATATATGTAGGTGTATCATATATACATATATACATAATATATATACATACATAATATTGGGTTTTGATAACAAAACAAAAGAAAAGAGAGACATGAGAAAAATAGAGCAGTCAAGAGAGAGAGAGAGAGAAGAAGAAGAAGAAGAAGAAGAAGAAGAAGAAGATAATAAGAGAAGAAAAGAGGAACCCCAAATATTGTTTTACGAATCTTCATCAACATTGAAGTCCTAAATCGGTGAGTTAACTTGTTATTTTCTTCAATCTCGTTTGATTGAAATTTAAATGGATAGATTATTAAATTAGTATGGGTATGAGTTATGAGATTTAGGTTTTTATTTACAATGATTGAAGTTATGATTTGAGATTTATAGATGAGCCTTGGATATACATTTGAGCAATTATTCAATTTTCGGATTTGGGATTTTCATGGATCAGATTTTAGTAGAAAATTCCTAATAAATCATACGTTACAGTTTTCGTGATTCTGTCCGCGTTAGCCTGTAGGAAACACAATTCTGGACAACTTTCGTCTAATGGTAATTTTCCCAATTCCGCACCGTTTGGGCAGAAAATTCATATTACAGTAGCAGTTTTATGAATGTTAAAATAAGCGTATTTGCTATATCATATTTTTGTGTGATTTCGTGTTCGTTAATATAAATTAATTTATTTGTACATAGAAAGATATGAGTTCTCATGTATAATTGAGCTTTGTGAAATTATGACTGTGTGATTTTGTGTGGGTTATGAATCTGTGTGAACATGTAGCTGTTAATATAATTTTAACGGAAATTTGAGTTGAGATATATGAATCTCTTATGAAGTAGAGTTTTGTGAAAAACGTGGATATATGAATCTCTTTGTGGTGTTTTATTCTTGCATTTAGAAGTTGAATTATAATTAATTACCTCGTATTGTGGTTGCATCGTAGAAAGTTGTGGACGCTTAGTCATCGAATTTTCTAATAATTTTTCGTGTTGTAATCGTTGTGTGTGAGAATATTGTCTTGAAGTGACGTTTTATTATCTAATTTTAACTTTTAATATTGTCTTGAAGTGGACTCAAGGCTTTAAATTTCAAAGGAAAAAGAAGGCCAAAACCAATTTGGCAATTCGTAAAGGTAATTAAATCTGAATAAAAACATGGTAGATATAATGGTAGTTGTTTAAATTATACTTAGTATGTTATGGTTAATGTATTGATATAATGTATGTTGCGGTTATTCAATTGTTGCTGGGTATGTTTTCATTGTTTGAAATTTTTGGGAGGTTCTATTTATAGAGGAGACTCTGTCGAAAGTTTTAGAAATTCTAGGTCAACATTCATTCCAAGATAAGTTAGTTTTACCACGACTTGTGATTGCAGTAATTTATTGTTTGTCTAATATTTGTTATACATTTATTCATAGGGACCAAAGCAACCAGAAAATTATGAATGTGGATACCATATGTTACTTTTCATGAAAGTGATAATGGAGAATCCATCCAAATCTATCAAGATAAAGGTATTATCATAGTTTTCTTTGTAAATGTGTCGCCAAATTTTCTCTTCTTCTTGTTTTACTTTGATTCATAAATTATGGAATTTTTTTTTTCATATGTGTTGGAGGTGGTGGTGGTGGTGTTGTGGGGAGGGAATACATCCTTAACATCTCATTCTTTCCTGAACTTTTTCAGATGAAAAAGTTGTCTCAAAAAGTGAAATATGAAAGCCACGAGCTAAATGTACTTCAACTTGAGTTCATTGAGTTCATTCAAGAATACATTTAAGTATTGAAAATTTCAACATTTTTTCCTTTTTCCAGGTAATCTATATTTTTACAATTTAAGAAAATTATATACTCGTTATATAGAATCTAATACATTGATTTCATTTTTGTTTCAGTGTTACACAGTTAGACTACATGGAACAAATATTGCAAATAAATTGATGTACTAGCGGAGATTGAAGAGTTTAAATAGACACTGATCTTGTTTTTATTTATTTATTTATTTATTTTTATTTTTTTTAACAATGTTACATATACATTATTGGTTTGTCGGTTTAATACATACTTAGTGGTTACTATTACATTTTCTTGTACATAACTAATTATTAGATTGATTATTGAAAAATTTTGGTTGGAAGGAAGATAATATCTGAATATGGTTCTTGAGTTGATTTGTAACATGCATGTTTTGATGATGTATTTGAATTGTGTAATCTTGATTGTTGGATTATCAATAAAATATTTTTTTTTTCTTTAAATGTGTTTTATATTATATATGACTGTTTCATAAAAAACAATCATAAATTAGCAATAGTTCTACTAAATTTATAAATAGTGTCATTATTTATGACTTTTAAAATGTTATTTATGACTGTTTTGAAGATTATTTATGACTATAAAAGATTATTTATGACTTTTTGAAGGTTATTTATGACTATTTTAAATATTATTTATGACTATTTAAAGGTTATTTATGACTTTTTTGAAGATTGTTTATGACTTTTTAAATGGTTATTTATGACTAATTTGAAGATTATTTACGACTTGTTAAAGGGTTATTTATTACTTTTTGAAGATTATTTATGACTTTTTTAAAAGGCTATTTATGACTTTTTTAAAGATTATTTATGACTTTTTTAAAAGGCTATTTATGACTTTTTTGAAGATTATTTATGACTGTATCAATTAAAAAACTAGTCATAAACAATTTGAAAGCACTCATTTTTTACGACTATTTTTTTAGAACTGTTGTAAAAGTAATAATTATTTATGACTTTTTTAACAAACTCGAACTTATTTATGACTGCAATGTTATGACTTATTTTAAAAGCTTAAAAAAGAGTCATAAATATACATTTATGACTCTTTTTTAAAGTCATAATAAGGGTTTTTTGTTGTAGTGAAAAAATAGCTAAATCATATGAGTTTTTGGCTAATACACCTAATATTGAGAGATCTATCTCCTAATAACACTTTTCAAATCCAATTATATTATTTCTAAAAATAGAAATAATATAATTCAAATATTTTATTTTATCAAAAAATTTGACAGAATTTACCTATTACTATAAAAAAAATTACGTTGATGCTTCGCTTTTTTACCGAAAGTTGTGCTTTGAATTGAAGGAAATTTTTCCACATGCTTTTCCTTCCATTAACACTTTCTTTTTTTTTTTTTTGGTGAGAAGGAAAATCACAAAAACAACCTAGTCTCCTCTGGGATAGGCAACCCCAGAGTTATCAGCAAAAAGCAAAGACTCCAACCCCACAGGCGGGGTTAAGAAAATGGAAGAGTTTCCACTACTATCAGCTCCTAAATTAGCAAGGAAATCAGCGCATTTGTTTCCTTCCCTAAGAGTGTGGGAAAGCATGCCACCGCATCTTTCAATCATGACATAACAGTCCTCGATGATTGCACGAAGAGGATGATGCTGGTCACGCTCCTTGATTAGGTGCATAGCCACCATCGCATCAGTTTCAACAACAATGTTACGAAAGTTTTTATCAAGAACCAACTCCAGCCCCCTCCGAATACTTAGGAGCTCGGCTTCCAGACTTGAACAGGTTCCATTAACACTTTCAACGCACCTGACACATGCAAATGCTAATGTACAAATGTTCAACCTATTTGAATTTTCAAGCCATTATTACCTAGTAAGGAAGCAAATAATTGTTGTAAGGGTAACTTTAAGTATACAGTCTTAATATATATAGACACCTAACTAGAAATTGAACATTTTTTAAAATGAAGCTAGAAATAAGTCTCTAATTTATTTTAAGGACCAAAATACCCCTATATAATTATATGCAGAAATACATATATACACATATATAGTATTCACTTCCCACAATCAGGATTTTGAAATTCACTAGAGAGAGAGAGAGAGAGAGAGAGAGAGAGAAAAGTTGATGGAGAGAAAGAAAGAAGATCATCGACACTACCTCTGCAACACCACGCCCACCACCTTCCTTCATAGTTGATTCATAAAGATCGTCGACACAGAAGCTCGATTCACTATCGACTACGTAATCTAAGAATTTTGGTACAAATTTCTCACAATTTTGGAGCAAATCTCACGTAGCTTCGATTCAAACATTGGAGTTTTTCTGAGAAAAATGGTGATTGTTTTTATTAGGACTTGGCTTCACACTAAAGGTTTTCGATTCGACAACGACGACTAGAAGACTGCTTGACAGCAATGGCTAGAACAATAACTCGAGTCTTTCGTTTAATCTCCATAATCTTTTCATTTTTTCTACATTATATTTGTTTTGTTTGTAGTTTTTTTGGTGATGTGAAAAATTTCATGATCGCTAAAAGAATAATAGTGTGAAATTTGTATGTGTGTATACATATTTGAATAAAAGTTTCGCAAAGAATTCATCTTATTAGAATTTTTGTTTTTGAACAGAAGTAAGAAATTTCTCATCAAATTTGTGGTTATTTGGGGAGAACTTCTCACTTTGTTAATGAGAAGTGATAAATTTTTGATAAATATTGTATGCATGTGTATATATATTTGAACATAAGTGAGAAATTTTCACTAAATAACCACAAATTTCTCACCTTAAATTAAAAACTCAAAAAAAACCTTTGCTAATACCATTACGCATATACATAACACAACTATGATTATTTTCAAAAGAAAGACATACAAACATACTGAAAAGTTTTTCACTTTAATAATGAGAAAATATTCTTACACATCAAGTGAGAAATTCTCACGAAATAATAAGAAAATGATTCATTGATTTTAGGGATATTAATCTCATTATCCATAATCTCCTAAAAATGTGATTCCCATAATTGTATATAACACGAATTTGGAAGTATTTTTAACATACACAGCTGTACATACAAAAAAAATTAAAAAAAAAAAAAAGAAAAAAAAAAGAAAAAAAAAGGTGAGAAATTCTCACATTACTCTGTTAAACCGAAATCCCTTGATTTTAGGGATATTAATCCCCTTATCCATGATTTCCTAAAATTTATTTCCCATAATTGCATATACCACAATTTTGGAAGCATTTTGAATATACACAGCTCTCTCTCTCTCTCTCTCTCTCTCTCTCTCTCTCTCTCTCTATATATATATATATATATATATGACTTTTGCACTATATTAAGATACTTTTTCACCTATTTGTCAATAACCTTCAATCTTCCACACAAAATTATCTCTTATTTCTGTTATTCAAATCAATATAAAACATACACATCATTTTCTACTATAAACGTATTACATACAGATCATTTTACCTAAGTGAGGAAACTCCTTGATTTTAGCAAGCAAATTTGAAAGTTGAGTAAAATAAGAAAACTCCTTGATTTTAGTAATATTTATTCTCTTATCCATGATCTCCATGGATTACACTTGTCATACTCGTCATTCACACACCTTATTTGTGCTGGTGGTACATATATACATATGTACATTTAATCATATGGCCAATTTCGAATGATCTAATAACAAATTTCTCACTTAGTAATACAAATTTCTCACTTTTTGAAAGGATATAATACTAAATTTCTCACAGCTAAGTCACTTCTTCCAACAAGCTTATCACCAAATTCTCAAATTATGAATTTCAGCATGATTTCGCACTATATTGTGAGAATTTCTCACCTTTTTATTAGTAACCTTCAATCTTCCACACAAAATTATCTATTATTTCTATGATTCGAATCAATAAAACATACAAATCATTTTCTACTATAAACATATTACATACAGATTTAAAAAATGCATTGTTTTGAATAATAAATCAGCATGATTTTTGGGATAAAAATCCTCATCCATGATCTCCTAACAATCTGCTCCATTTATTAACTACCTTATATAACTTTATTTGAATTTCACATGTTTCATATATATGTGTATACATATACAGTCCGGATTTATACTAATTATTTAGGAATAGGGACTAATTATTGATTTTTATTGCAAATTAAGGATTAATTTTTATACACCAAATTAAGTCAGGATCAATTCCTATTAATTGTCATAATTAGGGACCAAATCGTATATTTCTATTGTTGTAATTAGATACTAATGCCATTAGCTAGCAAATTAAGGGGTGATATTGTTGACATTGTTGTGATTCCCGAGTTTTTGTTTCATTTGGGTCAAAAATCAAAACGCTTCAGCACTCTATATTTATTCAAAATTTTAGCTTTGGACTATGTATTTTCAATTGTAATAATTGAAATCTTGGTTTTAAAATGATATCAATTGAGGACAATCGATAACAGTTGTAACAAAATCTTTGACCATATTTTATAAAGAGTAAATCTTTGGGCATAAACAAATCTCACAAAAGCAATCCAAAATGCCATAATGTGTTTATCTCCCTAACGGTGGGGTCCACGGAGAAAAGAGATAAACACATTGAGGTATTTAGAGTATTGCAGTGGGCGTCTTTGTACAACAAACTTAGCCAAAATTAGCCATGTACATCTACAGTGGTGTAGGCTGAACATTAAACTTATGGGCAAAACTTAGGGTGTGTTTAATAACCCAATTAAATGGTGAAAATGAAAACTTTCCGCACTTATTTTTTCAGTGTGTTTGATAACGTACCACTTAATTGAAAAAGAAGCCAAAAAACTACTGGAAATTTCAAGTGAAAAATTTCTATTGAAAATAATCACCGAATACACTCTATTTTAGTACTTAAAAAACTATTTTCAGTACTGCAAATTCAATCGCTTAAAATTTTCAGTCTTAAAATTCAGCACTTAATTTTCAGTACTTAATATTCAGTTTTATCAAACACACCCTTAGTAAACTTAAGTTTATTGTTCGCTTAAGTTTCACTATTGTACACTGCAAACGGCACACACAAAGTTGTTTCACTCCCAAGCGGCACACACAAAGCCGCCCAATCTTTCACACGTCACACACTGTGCCGCCCACTCCCTAAAGGCACAGTGTGAACCGTTTGGGGCAATTCTTGTGTGTGTACACGTGTGTGTGTAAATGTTTGCATTGCACATGAAACGTTGTCATTTCGTCTCAAACGGCTTTGGTAGTGCAATTGGGAGCTACGCCATTGCAAGCGCACTCAGCTTGTACAACAAACTTAAGTTAAGTTTTGATTAATTTAGTTGTACCCACTGCAGATGCTCTTATTTGTGGATTGTGTTTGTGCCCAAAACTTACTCATATACAATTCAGTACCTAAGGGCGGAGTCATTAGTGGGCCCCGTCGGTCTATAGCCCCACCTAATTTCTGAGAATTTTTTTTTCCTACAAGTAATATTTTAGCTGAATTATAGTTTAGTCCACCCTAGTATTTGACAAAATGTTTTATCCTTCACACTTCTCTTTTTAACCCAACCCATTATTGTTCAATATAAACAAAACACATTATATTAGTTCAAGGGTAATCTAGCCTACCCCAAATATTTGACCCAACTCATTTTCTTAATTCAACGTACCCCTCTCAATTATTTTCAAAAAAACATGTATATTATATTGGCCCATTTATAAATCAATCCACCTAAAATATATATCCTATTAACATTCCTTAGTACTTCTCAATTTATGCTAATCGAAATTGTATTACCGTCACTCAAACTTTACAAATTACAAGAAGCAATCAACCTTTATTATGGGATTTTTTTTTAAAGATGATATTAAAAAAATTCAACCTAAAAATAAGGATAAATAGACCCAAAACCTCCTTATATGTTCGTCATTGTATACAAATTTTCCATAATTTTTTCCAACTAGATCTGTCTATATATTTTCCGTTAAACCCCCCTCCCCCCCCCCCCCCCCCCCCTCACACACACACACACACACACACACAATGGCTCCGCCCTTGTTAATACCCTACAATTATTTTCAAATTATCACTTTGGATCTTGTAATTTCAATTACAGTTAAGACTCTCGATTTCCAAATAATACAAAAATGAGAGACAGTCATTAATAGTGGTATTAGAGTACTTGCCGATGGTTAATCTGGCTTAACCATTTTAAGTAACAAAAGCAGTTTATTATCAACATACATCTTTGTACAAGCATTTATTTAATTTACACAAAAATTACCATTCCCATAATTTATTAACAACTATAATTGACTTGTTCTGAATCCAAAAACCCATATCTTCATCTGCAGTTGAACAGGGTTGCTTCTGTTCAGTTGGCTTGGAGTATCCTTCCCAGATTTTCTTCCTCAACAACTGTAAAATGTAACACAAATTATGCTTATGCCAATTGTAGCTTTTCAAGAGCTCCTAAATGATGGAGTAATGCTAGAGACACACGAGAAAGGTTACGAGAAAAGGTCTCTTGATGACATGGATATCTAATTTATTTTTTAATTACTCATTCCATCTCAATTTAAGAGCCGCTTGTTTTATTTTCCGATGTCCCAAGTCAATCTACTCTAACTAGACACTTTCCAAATTTATCATTTGTAGTATTAAAGTCTCTCACTTTTCATTTCATTTTAAATAACACTGCAAATCTAAACTTAAAAGAAGGGCAATAATAGAAAGTTAAAAATTTTCAGCACAATAAAATAAGCTTCCTTAAGTCGTTTTGTTCTTGGATTTAGTGAGGGAAAATGAAAAGAAAATATAGAGGAAAACAATTTCATTTGTTCGGTTAATAAGGAAAACACTTGAAAATATAGGAAAGAAAATAAATAAGTTGAAATATAAAGTAAACATTTGAGTCTTGTGAGCCATTTCGCTTCCCTTATTTGTATATTACAATAATATTTTAGAATATTTAAATTGTAATGTTATTTCAGCATAAGAGTGTTTTCCTTCTTGTTTCCCTTTTCCTGTTTTTTCTCTAACCAGTAAACCAAACAGAGTCTAAATAGTTGGAATTCCTTAAAGATTCGTTTTATAGGGTACATATATAGGGAGTATAAAACAAAAGGGAACATAGTTTTACATACAAATTTCAAAATTGCTATTGAGATCTGATAAATAAAATTAAGTAACTAAATCCGGTTTAAAGCGATACTAACATCTACTGAAAATCCAATGCGCGCACGAGACTTCCACCGCAACAGGTTATGAGAAGAGTTACATATAGACTGTACTGTTTTCGTAATTCTAACTCGTAACGCACATGTCGCAGTTGAGCAGCCTTGCTTTTACTTTAAGACCCACCCTCAATAATAAAAATCTATGTTGTGATTGGAGGATTAACTTAATTACCTTCATTGGTAAAATGAGGAATGGTTGATGATGATCTTGTATTAGTAGCCTTGATTGTTGTTGTTTTTGATTGGGAAGAGGACTCAGCATCACCACGAAGCAATGAAGTTACAGCCTCTCTCACCTTGTCCACCATGCCCATAGTCCTTGGAGTACTCTTCTTTGGACTAATTGCCTCAGTTATGACCTGAGAGAGAGCTCTCTCATCTTCACCAGGCTCCAGCTTCTGCATAAAATACTCCTTCACTGAAACACCTTTGTCCCATGTTTGATTGCCTCCGATGGCCGCTCGATCTCTATTTTCTGAAACTGTGCCAAGTGTTGCTTTTGGTACTGAACTGACTTTTTCTTTTCATGTTGCATGTATCAATATTGATATACTTTAGACGTAGATCAAAGAAATACGAAAAATATGACAAAGTGAGAGTTATTTGTAAAAAGAAGTTACGAAGCTCTGAATTCTGTCAATTCTCAACTCATGTACTCGTACACAAATTACCATCTCAGACTAAAAAATAGAAGCATGTAATGCTTGCTTTTTCTACAACTAAAAACTCTATTAGAATGCATATTTAAAATGAGCTTTATTCTGAAGATGTTATTCCAAACATGCCTTGAAGTCCATTACCGGTGAGAAAATGGCAAAAACTCATTTAAAATGCATCTTTAAAATGAGATGAAAATTCAATTAGAATTGGTGAGAATTTATTCTATAGATGTCAATCCAAACACATCTTGAGTTCCAGTACCAGTATGCAACATGTAAAAATTCTATTAAAACGCATCTCTAAAATGAGCTGAAAATGTATCTAAAATTTATGAGAACTCATTATGAAGATATCATTCCAAACATGTCTCAAATTCTAGTACCAGAGTGTTCAACAATGTCTGGTGATGCCGAAGTTGTTACGGTGAGGTTGGCGAGCTTTGAGGCAATTGTTTGAGTTGCATCCGTTACAGCAGCATATGCCGGAGCCAGTTTTTCAGACACAGACTCAGTGATTGTCTTATAACTGTTAGGACAAATAGGCTTCTGATGATCTCCTTCATCATTTTTGGGAGTGGTGGGCAGGACATGCTTCTCTGAAACCACCGGAACTGCTCTTGGATACTGCCTTGTCGTCTCTCTATACCTCTCTGGTGCCATCTCCGATTCGTACACTGAAGATTGAAATAGATTCCGAAAATTAAGGGCCTGCTTGGTAACGTTGAGGATTTCAGCTTTCTGCATTTGCTTTCAATTATTAATAATATCAGTTTTTTTTTCTGAAAACATGTTTGGTAATCATTTCTATATATTTTTTGAAAACCAAATATTAAAAACATGTTTGATAATCGCCTCCAATTGTAACGTGTTTTTGAAAATAACAAAAAAATTGGGTTTTCTTGCTTTTTTGCTCAATCTCAATTTGAACTCAAGTTGGTCTTGTGCATGATTTCTAGCCCAACTACGACCCGAATCTATTAGAAGTTCTCCAAGCACACTCTAAATTTGAGTTGGGCTTGAACTACCTTTGTACGCCCAATATGTAACAACGAAAGTGACGAACTCTAAATGCTAAGCATTTTTCCCCAAACTATATGGACTAGTGTTGTTTCATGTATCTTTGCTTGCTATTAACAAAAAATAATTTGCATATAACAATTTATAAAAGCTGTAATGATATAATTACTTGGGGCGCCAAGATATTCAGGATCTTCATCATCGTTTCCATCATCGTCATCATCGTCATCCAAGCTAACACCCCATGAAGGCGTGATATTATCATCATGCTCCTCGTGCTTCTTCTTGCTGAGCGAGAATCGCAGTTTTTTAGCCCTTTCCTTCACTTTAGTGAGAACTGATTTCTTGTTATTGTTATGGTGGTGGACGTAATCTTCTTCTTCAGAATGCTCCCTCCCAAGTGTAGGGGAGGTAGCTAATATCCACTTCGGAGAGTCCACTGCCATACAAACATAATATCTTAATTAGTACTCATGAAGCGGCAGTACAAAGATTACTAGATTTTTTCACCTGAATTACACCAGAATTAAGAGTGGGTTTCAACATATTTACCAAATCCAGATTTTTGGAAGAAAACGAAAAAGACGCTTTCAACTAGAATTTCAGTTTGCCTGAAAGTGTGCTTTGAAAAAAAGCTTTCAATTCCTATAGTACCAAATAGTTCTTGTTCGAAGAAGGGCATAAAATGGACGAATAAACGTACGCCCACATTGAAGGTGTCTTTTGAAAAGATCAGAGGGATGCCACTTACTTTATGAGTGCAAGTAGGTGGATAGTTGAGAGAAGTGTTTTTTTTTTTTTAAGGACATTTTAACTAATTACTGGTGTTAGGAAATATCTTTTGGTAACTCCTACCTTTCGTTTTATATTGTAGTCTAAAAGAAACCTTTTCAAAACACATGCACTTCAGGCAAAACAAAATTTTTGTCGCCCTCCAAAAGACACTTCCTTCCAAAATTGAAGCCACTGAGGCAAATAAATTGAAGCCACTGAGGCAGTAAATTTCTAAATACAATTCTCAGTTGAAAATTTCCATCAATCCAAAAAAATCAAACAAAGCCATAGAGAGAATACTCCCTCCATCCCAAATTGCTGGACACTCTTTCTATTTTTGGGTTGTCCCAAAATGTTAGTCCATGTTAAAAAGTCAACACAGCAAATTTTGAATTATTGTTTTGCCTTTCTTTTTTCACACCCCCAACTAATATAATTTCATTCATGAAGGTCAAATTTGGAAAATTGGAGCATAAAAAGTTTGAAAAAAATGCAATTATTGTTTTCCTTTAAAAAATTGAATTCCCTAATGGCTTGTTTGGTTGATCCTTCAAATTGAAGTTTCATTCAAATTTTGTATAGAAGTTAAAGGCAAAATTTATCACCATAAATGAATCCATTTACAAATATGGGAGATTTCACCGTATTTCTTCTTATGAGGCAATTTGTTCATTTTTCTAGAATGCCAAAATTTATGATTGCAAGCATAATTTTTTAGACGAGCATCCGTTTTTTAAATGAAACCATTCATGCTTTTCATCTTTTTATATAAAATTGTCTACGAAAACATAAATGGAATTATTTTATTCAAGGACAACCAAACATGCCCTAAAAGTGTCAAGCAATTTGGGCAATTTGGTACGGAGGGAGTATTAGATTTACCTTGAAGAAGTTGTTCGAATGTTGGAGAGGTGCGACACCCTTTTGAAGTTTTAGGGGAAGCACCAGAATATCTGTGTGGGCCATCCATTTGTGATTAATAATTTAAACTTGCTGCCAAACAACTAGAAAATGTATCCAATTCCTTCCAATTGTTTATCTCTGTCCTTGTATTCTTCTCTCTCTTTCTCTGTGTGTGGGTGTGTGTGTGTTTTTAATCACATAAGAAGAGATTGAAATTTAAGAACAATCAATGGTGGGTCAAGCATTAGTTTGCGGGTTCTTTGAACGGACAGTGTGAAGGAGAGACATTGGACCAGTGGATGTAAAAACCATTTTGTTCAATATTGAAGGTATGACAAAATGGGATAATTGGTTGCACTCGCAACCCACCAATGGTTTTTTTGTACCTTCTAAAAACAGCAGTTTTGACTAGGCCTTCGTTCGAGTAACTGTTTTCCTCTTTATTAGCCTCAGAGAAAATATTTGTTATTACGGTGATTTTGGTGACATGTTGCCACCAACCAATAGTATATTCACAAATTCAGCTAGACATTGTGCTTACATGAATACAAAATTTCTCTAGAAATAGAAACTAGTAAGTTGCAACAATTGATCACGTAATATCTCATTGTATTGAATATTTACTCCTCAAATATTAAGGGAAATGAATTTTCTAGTAGTGATCACATTGGTTTAGGATTTATCTCATGCGATGTTGCTGTAATTTTTCTGCTCATGTGGGATTCACAGAATTTTCAAAATCACTCATTTCCTTTTTATTTACAATTCTCTAATATCGCAATTTTTTTACCATAACCCTAGATTGTGTATGGTATGATTGGTATCTTTATATGTTTATGTTTCCCAACTTAATCATCTTGAGAAGTTATTCCATGAGACTATCACACCACTTCATTATGTTGACGTTGTGTAATCTTTTATTTCATACTATACGTGTGCCTCATACTTTAGGGGGAATCATGACAAATAGTTTAACAATTTTAAATTTGAGATTGTCATGATGTGACAGTCACATGAAATAAATTCTCGAATTTTAACGTTATTGATAAAAGTGAGTCGAACTTTTAGGGCATGTTTCAAACGTAAACACTGGCGGACCTACGTGTAGTTCAGGGGTGGTACTCTTAAATTTTCACACAGCCCCTCCCTCTGAACTTCTGAAAATTCTAGACTTACATGTAATATTTTACAAGTTTAAGACACATGCTCCTTGTACTTTTGAAAATTCTATACTTACATGTAATATGTTACATGTTTTAGATATAGGCCCTCTAAAATTACATGATTTATCCCAAAATTATGGGTGTTAAACCAATTCCATATACGATTCTGTCATTTCACACATAATTATGTATAGGTAGACTCAAAAAAATTCACTTTGAGGGCATTATCCCTGAGCCCCCGTATAAGCTAGGCCTCCCTTGACCAAAAATCCTGTATCCACCCATGTTCGTAAAATATGAATAAATTCAATCGTAGTCATATTTCTACATGTTCCTTACGAAGATTAATATTATATTATTATTACTAGATAGTACCTTAAAAAATCTAAAGAAATTTAGCCATAAATCCCTCCCTACCCAGGATTTTTGAATTTGGCCCACTTAAAAAAGATGTCAACAATAGGTCCAAAAATAGTGAAATCTCCAAATTGAGGTAAGTAATTTTACTTTTCTACCCACAAGTGTTATGTACATAATTATATACAGATATATATATATATAGATATATTCGTATATATGTAGTATATAATTAAGGATTATATGAGTATTTTCAGTTACAAACAAACCCACTGAATGTGGAGATAATTATGGAAACTAATCTTAATATCTGATATTAAAAATCTCAGTCTCTTAGTTTGAATTTTTGTATATAAATCCATATACATATCAAGGTCACAATCACACAATGACTTGCCAATATGGTTTTCATATACATATTCATATACATATAATTATACATCTATATATAGTATGCACGTTATTATGGAAATCATTAAATTCAAACTTCAACTATTCAATAATTCTCATATACCGAATTTGGGTATTAAATCCCATAATTATAGGGATTTAAATCACATTAATCTATATTGACTACCTTGTAAAAATATCTATATTGATTACATGATTTCCATATCTTTAATGATTTTCATATCTTTTACTGTTACGTTAAATGGTGTTAGATTAATACACTGCCAATTTTTACACTGAAATTCAATGAAAGCACAAAAAAAAAAAAAAAACATGATCAAAACAAAACCATCATCATTAATCAAAACAAAACCCAACAATAGTCAATTTGTACACTAAAAATCAGTGAACATGTGCAAACAACACATTTCTTCACTGAAAATCAACACAATTTTACACTGAAATTCAGTGAAAGCACCAAAAAAAAAAACATGATCAAAACAACGCCATCATCATTAATCAAAAACAAAACCCAACAAGAGTCAATTTTTACACTGAAAATCAGTGAACAAGTGTAAACTCAACACATTCTACACTGAATATCAACACAATTTTTACACTGAAAATGAGTGAACAAATCGGTGAAAATGAAAAGTTTAACACTACACATCACAAAAGCAAGAAACCAAAACTGAAGCTAAAACTCAAAAAGAATTTGAAATCAAAAACCAAAATTGAACCAAGCAAGAATTTAAGAGGAGCTGATCGGAGACATCGGCGGAGTTATTGGCTCAAGCGAGATCGTAGCCGTTGAAGAAGAACTTGTGCGCAGTGATGATGAGGGCGGAGGAAGTGGAGGATTCAGATTGGAGGTGGTGGAGGGCTGCGGCAATGGAGTCGAGGAAGAGACTACCGACCGTCTCTCTCTCTCTCTCTGACTCTCTTTTGGGTATATATATAGATATCTTTGACTTTCTTTTGGGTATATATATAGATATACATATTGAATATGATTTTTAATTTTAAATTTTTTTTTTTTTTTAGCAATGATTGTGCATATCTGGATATAGAAGGGTAGTGTGGTCCAAAATAAAATTTGTGGACCTATTACCAATTTTTTTTTGGAGTAGACCTATTATAATAAAGTTACACTAAAATGAATTTAATACTAGTTAACCCAAAAATCTATTACCTATTGGCATTAAAATTACAAGAAATTACACCTTATTGCAATTACATTACGAAAATTAATATATGGTACATCACTATACAGTCTATACGCCCTTTTTTTTTTTTTTTTTTTTTCCGTGGACAATAGTGCCTTATAGTGGTTTCACTGGTTTCCATGCATTCAGGATTTACCATGCACATAAAGATGAATAACCTTGGAGCTTTTCTCGTTAGATTGTAAAAAAAAAAAATTGGCCAATGTTTTAAGTAATAGAATTTTGATTAATAAAATTTCTCGTATTGAATTAATTGAGTTTAAAGGATTATTTATTTTTTATTTTGGTCAAAATTTTCAAATTAAATCCTTCCGCTACAAAATTACGCATCACTAGTTATTTGAAAATTTCAAATTTCACGTAACTTTGTTATGTTAAGTGACTTTTTATTATATATTAAAATAAATAATAATAAAACGGGTTAAAACTAAGGGGCAATAAAAATCTCTCCATAGATTTTTTGTTTGTCAGTCAAGCTACAGAGAGAGTCTCTGTTTTGGCCGTCAGATCGTGTTTTTGTTAAGAGCAATTTTGTCATTTCACAGTTTTTAAACACAATTCGATGGTCAAAAACAGAGGCCCTCTCTGGAGCCTGACAGACATACGAAAAATCTCCCGACTCTCTGGAGATTTTTCCTATGTATATATAAATAAATAAATATATATATATATGGGGGCTGCTAACTTACAACACAATGGTTGTAGGTTAGCAGCATACAACAGCCTCTTTAGCGATGAAAAGTAGGCTTTTAGCGACAAAAATTTCGTCACTGAAAGTCCATTTTTCGTCGCTAAAAGCCTCATGTGCTGTATGCTAGCAAATCCCTATATATATCTATATAATAAGATAGAGCGGTGTGGGCTCCTTTTAAGTTATCAACTTTTAATCTTGACCATTGAGACAAGTTTAGATATTTCAGACCGTCGAATTGATTGTCCACCAAATATAGTTAATCTCATTCAATATTGCATTGTATCCTCTTAAAACTCTAAATTAAAAAGGAATTCCCTAAATTAATTTGAATTTGAATAAATACATGTAAATATTCAAATTGTCAACTTCAGTAAATACAAAACACAAATCTTGGGTAGAACTAAATCATTAGACCTTTTTTTTTTTTTTTTTTTTTTATAGCGAAAAAGGAATTCCTTAAATTAATTTGAATTTGAATATATACATATTTAATAGTAAATACAAAACACAAATCTTGGGAGATAAACTAAATCAGTGGACTGATTTTTTCAAAATAGAAATATTGGAATATAAATTTCCCATATCATACATATATTCATAGAGTTTTTTTTTTTTTTATAGGATTTCTTTTTTCCTTTCTATGACTCTGATCAAATGACTTTCATAAAACTAATCAAATTGATATAATATGAGTGAAAAATCACATAAAGTTGAAGTTTAGGAAGTGGGTTTTAACAATGGATTTCATAATTTAAGTCTCAAGAAATGTATTCTCACTTGCACTTTTTTTAAAATCTAGGAAGCGTATTTGTTATATTCTATTGTCTATCTAGAAAATGGGTTTTTCCAACACTATGGTTGTAAATTTTGCTACCAGTTTGATTAGTTCCATCCTTTTTATAGGTCATTTGATTAGTTCTATCAGTTTGACATAGTCTATAGGGCTAATTAGTTAAATGAGTAATGCTGCTTCTCAAATATAGGCTAATTATAAATAACCACAAAAAGTTTTGCTTTCCTTTTATATTTCTTTCCAAAAGCTTAGAAAAAGCCTTTGTTTTTTTGTTTGTTTTTTTTTTGTTTTTTTTTGTTTTGCACTTTGTGCCCTCGGGCACAGGGGAAGTCTCTACGAATAAACATTAATTATACTTAAAATATTCATCCAATGTTGGACTAAATATATTTAACTAAATTGAGTTAATGATATATTTAATATTGGAACCAATGTCTTCTACACTTAAAATTCCAACCATATCTTAGATCTTTTAAAGTATTGAATTTTTTTTCCCGCTTCGTGCCCACGGGCACGGGTTAGTACTAAATAGCATGTGGGTTTGAATGACCTGTACAATTTTACACAAAAGATTTGAAAATTTTAAAGTATTGAATTTTTTTTCCCTTTCTTCTTCTTCTTCTTTTTTGCTTTGTGCCTACGGGCACGGGTTATTACTAGTATATATATATATATTAGAGATTTTTAACTAAAATTTTCTTTATTTGAAATCCCATTGTAGATCTCGCCCAAATTAGTCATTAGACACACTCCACAGTTCACAGTGGACTGAACCCAAGGGCTGACAAGCCCACGAATTGTTCCAGCCCCGTGGGTGTGTGGGGGGCGCTCAGAAAACATTTCTCTCTCTCTCTCTCTCTCTCTCTCTCTCTTCGGACATCGCCCCCTTATCCCCCAAATGGCGTCGATCGCCGCACTGGGGCACCCTCTCTCTCTCAACCTCACTCCCTCCGTTCGCTCCCGGCGCACGTTATCCCGACCGTCCGCCACCGCTCGTCCCTCCTCCACTATTACAGCCGCTCGCCTCCCCCGGCCACCCACAATCAGAGGCGAACTCTTTTCCTCCCCACAAAACCCTATTATTAATAAACTCATTCAATCCTCCTCACCTCAAAACCCCTTTCTCTCTCTACTCAAAACCCTAGCCATCTCCGCCGCCGCCGGCCTCATCTTTCACCTAATCTCCTCAATTCCCTCCCTCAACCGCGGCGGTGGAGGCGGTGGCGCTGGTGGTGGAGGTGGTGGCGGCGGAGGTGATGGTGGTTTTTGGTCGAAACTATTCTCTCCGGCTGCGATTGCTAAGGACGACGATTCGCAATCTGAAGAATGGGACTCACATGGACTACCGGCGAACATTGTGGTACAACTCAACAAGCTTAGTGGATTCAAAAAGTACAAGGTTTCCGAGATTTTGTTCTTCGATCGCCGGCGGTGGACCACTGTCGGCACCGAGGACTCGTTCTTCGAGATGGTCTCGCTCCGTCCTGGAGGCGTCTACACCAAATCCCAGCTCCAGAAAGAGCTCGAAACCCTAGCCACTTGTGGAATGTTCGAGAAGGTCGTGTAAGCTTTATAGTAGTATTCCCAATAATAATAATAAATAAATAATAATATGAACGTCAATGACTTTCACTAACACAAAATATATCTTGCTCCATTAGAATACTTGGCATTTGAATTCTCTCTTAACATGTCTGCTAGATACACAAATTGATGGAAATTGTGCATAGTTATATTAGAGAAAGGACCAACTTCCAATAACCGTAATACCCCCAACTTACCCATCAAAGTGAAATGATTGGAGTAACTTCTCCTACCCACAAACGACTAAATATTGGGTATAACGATTAACGGGGATGCCCGTCATATCTGTAACTTTACTAATAAATTTGAAAATTTTGGCTGATGTGGGAAGGGATTCTCTGGAAATATTGGTTTGGGATACCTTTTCATCCCAATAACCGGGATGATGAATATTTCCCCCCCATGGTGGTTTCTTTATAACTTCCCAAACCCACTAACACACATACATAATACATATGGGTCACATATATGGGTCTTACAGGTTGATCTCGAAGGGAAGACCAATCCGGACGGAACAATGGGGATAACCATATCATTCACGGAGAGTACTTGGCAATCTGCAGACAAGTTCAGGTGCATCAATGTGGGTCTAATGCCCCAATCAAAGCCCATTGAAATGGACCCAGACATGACCGAGAAGGAGAAATTGGAGTATTTCAGAAGTCAAGAGAAGGATTATAGAAGAAGAATTGACAGGTCAAGGCCGTGTTTGTTGCCTACTCCAATTTACAGAGAGGTTATGCTGATGTTGAGAGAGCAAGGGAAGGTGAGTGCAAGGTTGTTGCAGAAGATTCGGGACCGGGTTCAGAAATGGTACCAAGATGAAGGGTATGCCTGTGCACAGGTGGTGAATTTTGGGAATTTGAATACTAAGGAGGTTGTTTGTGAGGTGGTGGAAGGAGATATTACACAGTTGGTGATACAGTTTCAGGATAAGTTGGGGAATGTGGTTGAGGGCAACACCCAACTCGCGGTTGTTCGGCGAGAATTACCCAAACAGGTAATGCAATGTTTGTTATCGATTTTTCAATGTTAATTGTTGGTTTGGTGGATTGTGTTCTTTAGAAAATTACTTTGGTATCATTGCGTTCGATTTGTGTTAACTCTCTCTCTTTATTTGTTGAGTTAAAAATTTCGTCTTTATTTACTTTATATGGCGATGTCAAATATTTTCATTGGGTGTACCGGGTGGTTGTTAATTTCGTTGCTGAATCTGTTAATTTTATTCACAGCTTTCGAAAGGCTCACTTCTAAAGATCTTTGAAGGAAAATGTGGGGGTTTGTTTTCAGTGTTAATTGTCTATCGAGGTTTAGTGGAATTTTGCTTCGCTAGTAGTGTAATTTGATATAATGCACTTTTCTTTCTGTTATCCTTTCTTTATTTGAGTCAATTTAAGGAGTCTGTACTGTATTTTCCGTAAGAAAGAAATTATTTTTATTTGGGGTGTTTTACTACAATATGTAGTCATAGTGGGTTGTATGCCTTTTGCTTTCTTAATTTTCTCTTTAGGTTTTGTGGGTTTGGTTGTATCAATTTCTTATCGGGTCTCCTGGGTGGTTCTTTAATTTCATTGCAGCTTCGACAAGGGCATGTTTTCAACATAGAAGCCGGGAAACAAGCTCTGAGGAATATAAACTCTCTAGCTTTATTTTCAAATATTGAAGTTAATCCACGACCGGATGAGAAAAATGAGGGTGGGATCATTGTTGAGATTAAGCTTAAAGAACTAGAACAAAAGTCGGCTGAAGTCAGTACAGAATGGAGTATAGTCCCGGGTCGTCAAGGACGTCCTACACTGGTATAGGTTCAGTTGTTTATGTCAACTTTTCAGCGAAGCAGCATGGGTTTTGGGCTCTCGATGTTCTCTTTCTGATTGATTGCTGTTTTTGTTTATTTACTGTGTTTAGGCTTCAATCCAGCCTGGTGGAACTGTTTCCTTTGAGCATAGAAACATTAACGGGCTAAATAGGTCCATTCTTGGTTCAGTGACTACCTCCAACTTCCTCAATCCTCAGGTGATTTATGGTGCTATTAATTCTACATACTTCATTATAGACTTGATGGAGTGTTTGTAACACAAGTCTTGTCAAATTGTGAATTGGTTTGGCAAAATTCGAATCATGAATCTTAGGATACACTTTTTTTTTTCCAGGAGAGTACGTAATATTTAGGCACACTATTCATATGTAAAATCACATGTACAATGCTTAAAATGAACAGAAAAACAATTTTACACAACTTTTCAACATCAAGCCTCAATACGTTGAAAGTTTTTTACTTAAAGCTTCAAAGATTGAAACTATGAATTGCAAATAGTATCCGGTTGTATGAAACTTGAATGAACTCCCATGAATTGACTCGTGGGTTGATTAATTCTAACAACCATGATTATAAGTAACAATGTTGGTGTAATTCTGTCCGCAGGATGATCTTGCTTTCAAGCTTGAGTACGTTCATCCATATTTAGATGGTGTATATAATCCTCGCAACCGTACTTTCCGTGCTAACTGCTTTAACAGCAGGAAATTGAGTCCAGTCTTCACAGGTGGACCGGGAGTGGATGAAGTTCCCCCTATATGGGTTGATCGAGCTGGTTTCAAAGCTAATATTACAGAGGTAAACTTAAGTACCTCTCTTATTGTAACGCTTTTAGACTGCTTAGGTTCTTCAATTTTGTGCTTGAATATTGATGTGGTAAAGCTTGTTAGCGTATTCTCTAACACCCCAAGCAAGCCAAACATTGGTGAATGGTAACTTATTAAATGCTGTTTCAAAACTTTGAAAGTCTTTTAGCTGGCTTTTTTTTATTGGAGGTCTACAAAGTTTTGATAACAGAATTTGTTAACTCATTTTAGCAAACCGTTTAGGCTCTTTTTGGTTTGCATTTGAAATTAAAAAATTTCAAGATACGACATAATTCAAGTAAAAAGGAAGATAAGTGACTCACAAAATTTAGTATTCTAATTTATTTTTCACCCCTAGTTTCTTTTCCTTCCCATTTTCCTTATTAACCAAACTAAGAAAAGTGTTTTCCTCTGTTTCTTATCTTTTCCCACACTAAATCCATTAACCAAGCAAAGTCTTTGAGTAATTCCTATTTCTATATTGTTATTTCTGACTGATATATCTTTGCAGAATTTCACTCGTCAGAGCAAATTCACTTATGGACTTGTGATGGAAGAAATTACGACCCGTGATGAAAGCAGTCATATCTCTCCGAATGGTCAGAGGGTATTACCAAGTGGCGGAATTAGTGCGGATGGACCTCCGACAACACTCAGTGGCACTGGAATAGATCGAATGGCATTTGCACAGGCAAATATTACGCGTGATAATACCAAGTTTATAAATGGAGCTATAGTTGGTGAGAGGAATGTGTTCCAGGTGAGTCAGATAAAAGCTTTATGTTGTATTGTCGCCATGGTTCGAGGTCGCGGTATCGGCGACCAGTGTGACGACGCGGGCGCCGCGTCGCGGCCTGGTATCGGGCGATACGCAACGATACACTAGATTTAAGGCTCAAAAAAATATGAAAAAATAACCAAAAATTTTAAAATCATCAGAATAGCAAAATTGGCCTGATAGATTATCACAATACACAATGTACCAATCATATAATCACAAATTATTCAATTGACACGCTGCCGATCTAGTGTTTGATAGCTTTACACACATAAATGGATAAAAGTTGTTCAATAGTACTACATAATACACACATTATAATAACATGAAAATAAAAATACAACTTTGTAACATACAATAGAAAAATTAGTGCCAGAAGGAGTGTCGTGGGGGCTCGAAATCCTCATCATTATTCCCTTGATTGTTGAAGGCATTATATGGATATGGAAACTGAAGGCCTCCAAATAAAATTGAACCATACTCTGAAGGTGCAGGTTGAGACGACTGGCTTGATGATCCATAATCTGGGTTTTGGGGTTGAGAAGGATTGACAGGATTTGTACCTTGATAAAATCCAAATCCTCGATACTCAACGCTACTACTGGATGATCCATCATAATTACGACCCAAATCATAGCCACTATATCCTCCTCCATCACCTGTGGCAGTGCTAGCTGATGTATCCCGATACCTCCTAGGAGCACGATCATAATACCCACCACTGCTAGTACTAGTAGATCTCTCAAGTTGTCGTACTGGTGGTAGGTGTCCCCTACTCCCCGTGCTACTGGTTGAATATCCAGGATCGCCATGAGGACCATATCCATGTCCTATCGTATGATACGGCTGACCATATCCCCCATGTCCTCCATATCCTCCATAATCCTGATATCCTATCCCCATAGTACGCAACTGATCATCAATACCTAAACCACCAGCACTGTACCCACTAGAATAATCATCACCACTAGAAATCTCAGTCAACCTAGCCAAATGTTGACGCTGTGCATCTATTCCTGGCCTATATCCATGGTCTGTGTCTTGTGTGGCATAATATTGACTATTTCCCTCTGCCCATGACATGCCATGGGGTAAGCTAGAATGGCCACCACCACCACCACTGTCGCCGCCATAATCACCACCACCTCTTCTTTCGATGTCATTATCATCATTACCACCACCATCGTTGTTGTCATCGTCGTCATCATCATCATCACCATCATCATCAGCATCATCATCACTACTAGAACTAGAACTAGGAAAAATTGATTGACTTCTCTGTGCAATGCCCTTCCCTTTTTTGTTGAGTGTAGATTGCTTCGACCTTGAAGGAATAGGAGTATTATCTTCCTCCTCTTCTTCAGCTCCTCCTCTTTGACCTTCATCACTATTTTGATTTCCTTCATTCAACCAGGACAAATCATCCCCAAGAACAGGTGCCTCTTTCTCCCTAATCCAATCACCTAAAATATCATCATCTTCAAAAATATTATTCAGATCAATTGGATTATAATAATCTTCATCCTGTTTCGTGTACATGATGTTTCTAACTCGCAACCGCAAATTATAGTGCACAAAAACTAGTTTATGCAATTTATTCATTGCCAAGCGATTGCGGAGTTTGGTGTGAATTAGTGACCAGGTGCTCCAATTTCTTTCACACCCTGATGAAGAGCATGTTTGGCTGAGGACTTTAATTGCAATTCGCCTAAGATGTGGAGCTTCCTCACCATAGTGATACCACCATTCAGCTGCAATAATGAAATTAAAAAATAAATAGATCATTCAATTTAATCATCAAGTTAATGCTAGAAATTATAACAATAACCTGGGAGAGATGTTGTTATAGCCTTCTTTGTCAGTGGTTGGCCAAACTCTCCTCTTGCATCCGCGTAGTTTTTGATCTACAAATTAAATTTTATTAGTTGGACTTATCATTTATATTTAACAAGCAATCAATCAATTTCTAATTTCATACCTCACTAATCGCCTTCGCTTGGTTTTCAACGTCTGGCTCTAATCTCTTAATTACTTCCTTTAAGCCAAGTCGTACCTCCGGGTGATTAGAAAAATTATGGGAATACTGAAATGCAGGGTTTAGAAAATATGCTGCTGCATGAAGGTGTCTATGTAATTGACTCTCCCACCGATAGTCAATGACATCCCAATACTTTTGATAATCTTTTTTGACTGATGCCTTTATTGCGAATTTAGCTCTATCCATTGCCTCGTAGATGATAGACATTGTCGGCTTCTTGTCTTGGTCAACGATTTTTAGAACCCTAACAAGCGGCTCCATAATGGATGTTACTAATATTGCATTCTTCCAAAATCGATCAGTCAAAATGAGATCAGACACTGCTGCAGAAATACTTCTTCTACTCTTTTCACGATTAAATTCACCCCATTCACTGGATGTGCACATCCTTTTCAATTCAGATTGATAACGTATAAGGCTCTCTATCGCGATGAATTGGGTGGCAAATCTAGTTATTCCCGGCCTCAACAAATCTCTGCCTTGTGTATATGTTCTCATAAGATTCACCACTTTTTGGCTATTATAAATAAAACTTGTTATTTTCTTTGCTTTGTCAATAGTAGCCTTCACAATCTTTATGTTACCAATGTCTTCTAGCATGAGGTCGATACAATGCGCTGCACAAGGAGTCCAAAAAAGATGGTGCCTCTTCTCCATCAATAATCTCCCTGCCGCTTTAAAATTTGGTTCATTATCCGTCACTACTTGCACGACATTCGACTCACCAACCTCTTCCACAACTTTATCCATTAGTGAGAAAATGTATGCGGCAGTTTTTGATTGGTTTGTAGTATCGACCGATGTATGGTATATCATATTCCTATCACAATAGATCATAAAGTTAATTATAGGTATATTGGTTTTAGAGCTCCACCCATCACACATTATTGTGCAACCATAATCTGGCCACTTTTGTTTCAATTGGCCAATGTACATCTCTAGCTCTTTCACCTCTTCATCCAAATATGAATTACTGATCTGGTAACCAGAGGGTCCCTTAATTCCAGGTCCAGCATCTGCAATAGTATCTATCATCGTCTGGTAGTATGGGCCACTGTCAGCTGCATTAAATGCGATTCCACTGAAAAGGAAAAACTTAGAAATAGCTTTCCCTACTTTCTTCGCATTTTGTTTGTTGAACATGTCCTTCACTTTTTTTTGAAATCCTGTCTTCGGCCTAAACATAAAAGGGTCTCCACCTGAGGCAGGCATCTCAACATTCTCCCTCACGCTGAAACTCCTTTGAGATGGTGTTGGACGTTTGGAGCCAGAAGCAACATGTGATCCACTCTCATACTGGGGCACGTTAGCGAAACGTCCTCTTTCGGAAACAGACCGTCTACGTCTATCCTCGTCCATAGTTGCCATATGCCTACTCTCTTTCATTGCATTTTTTAATTGTCTTCGTTCAAGCCGCGACATTCCTTCAGTGTCATCGTCGTCGTACTCATCCACATCCTCAATATTATCCCCTCCTTCATACAAGCTATCATCTCGAAGACTTTCTATGAGTTGTGCCTTTTTTCTCTTCTCCAAATCCCTAGCGTTTGCTGATTCATTAAGATGCTGTCTCACGAATTTTGATATTTCTTCTGAAACTTTAGGACATTTGTCAACTTGTCCCGATATTCTAGCAACATGCTGCTTCAATCTCGTTATACCGCCATGCACAATCTTGCCACAATAATTGCACATGACGATCCTTTTATTACCCCCAACAGGTGTTGCATGATCCCAACCAATGTCTTTCTTTGGAGGCATTCTAGAAAATACAAACAAATAAATAAACAGGGTGAAGGACACATACACATTAATGCACATACAACTAAATAAACGTTTTTTTTTTAAATAAATTAAAATTAATACACACTTTTTGACCAAATATAAACATTTTTTTATGAATAAAAACAAAAATTAATACACATACAACTAAATAAACATTTATTTATAAATATGTATAAATAAAAAAAATTGTTACATATACAAATACAAGATACAACTACTTAAACAATTTTTTTTATAAATATATATAAATGAACAAAAATTAATACACTAGATTCTATAATTAATACATGGTTAGGGTCAACAATAACATTTTTTTTTATAAATATATATAAATAAACAAAAATTAATACACTAGATTCTATAATTAATACATGGTTAGGGTCAACAATAACATTTTCTTTTATAAATATATATAAATAAACAAAAATTAATACACTAGATTCTATAATTAATACATGGTTAGGGTCAACAATAACATTTTCTTTTATAAATATATATAAATAAACAAATATTAATACACTAGATTCTAATACATGGTTAGGGTCAACAATAACATTTTCTTTTATAAATATATATAAATAAACAAATATTAATACACTAGATTCTAATACATGGTTAGGGTCAACAATAACATTTTTTTTATAAATATATATAAATAAACAAAATTAATAGTGACTAAAATAACCCACCCTTTACTGTTAACCCTACCAAGTAATTGATGAAATTCTAAAAAATTGCACTAACACACAAAAATCATATAACAAAAATTAATACACTAGGGTTAACAAAAATTGTGACTAGACTAACCCACCCTTTACTGTTAACCCTACCATGTAATTAATGAAATTCTAAAAAATTACACTAACACACAAAAATCAGATAACATAAATTAATACACTAGGGTTAACAAAAATTGTGACTAGAATAACCCACCCTTTACTGTTAACCCACCATGTAATCGCTGAAATTCTAAAAAATTAGACTAACACACAAAAATCAAATGGTCAAACCCATAACACACAAACACATGCCACACACAATAGATTCCCAACTTTAACACTACAAAAACCCCTTCCCCTTCACAGATCAATACATCTCGCGACCCACACGATTCACAACCCAAAAATAAAATCGAAGAAGCCTTACCTGCGATGGAGATGGCGGCGCAGATTTGGCGAGATCAAAGAAGCCGCAGCCTTGGACAGTGTGAGATCGAAGACGCAACCTTGGAGAGAGATCAAGATCGAGATGAAGACGCAGTGGAGGTGAGATCGCAGCTTTGAGATGAAGATTCAAGAGAGTTTTGAGTCTTTTGACCCAAAAAACGAGTAGATCTGAGAGGAGGTTCAAGAGAGAGAGCTAAACCGACATACGCATGTGAGATCTGGTACGTTTCCAGTAGCTTTTTGAACTTTTCTTCCCTTTTTATTTTGTCGTCTCTCACGTATCGGGTGTATCGCGAAACATCTCGCGAAACGGTTGCCGAGATGTACGAAACTCGGTCGTTTCGGTCGTTTCGGCCGATACGTATCACGAGTCAAGATTTTTTTTTAACTCTGTATGATTCGGCGCATATCTCGTAACGGCCCCTCTCGATACCGAGTTAACTCGGCCGATACGTCTCGGTATCGGCCGTTACTTCGAACCGTGATTGTCGCTTTAAAGTTTTTCTGAACTCTCTGCTCGAGAAAAATCAACCAGATTTCCTTGAAAACATTATTGACAATTTAATGCTTTTATGTCTACAAGTGTTCTCAGTTTCTACTTCCTAATTATATATATGTCCATCCAAGTAATTTTTTCCATCGAAAAAAGAAAAATTTACAGACATCTGAACATGTCCATCTATGTGTCTACTAATTAAGGTTTTTTTTTTTTTCTTTATATTTCCTTTTCAGGGAAAAAAACCCCTGGTCTGTGGGCCTTTTGAAATCATATTTTCTTGTTTTCAAAGATTTTAAAGCTCTGATGAGTTTAGACAACAATTATCTATACTTGATGGATAATGTACATCTTAATATCTAGGAACTGTATAATCTCTGTTATAAGAAGGTCCCAGTTTTTGGTCCATTTGTAACTTGGAACTGTGTAATCTCTGCTAACGTGTATTTTTGACATTTGATTTGCAGCTTGATCAAGGTCTTGGCATTGGCAGTAATTTTCCATTTTTCAACCGCCACCAACTAACAGTGACCCGATTCGTTCAGTTAAAGCAAGTGGAAGAAGGTGCTGATAAACCACCACCACCTGTACTTGTTGTTCACGGCCATTATGGTGGTTGTGTGGGTGACCTTCCAAGTTACGATGCTTTTACACTTGGGGGACCCTATTCAGTGCGGGGTTACAACATGGGAGAGCTAGGTGCAGCCAGAAATATCCTCGAGGTAGGAATCACCGTAGATAATTGTTTTCTCCGGCCATTTATGATTTCTAACTCATCTTTCCTCTTTTGATAAGAATAGTTGCTAACCCATCTGTGGTTGTGCTCCTAACTTGGGCTGTCTTTGATATGTGGAATGAGAGAATTAAAAGAAAGGAAAAGGAAAACGAGAAGGAAAACTATTTCCCTAGTGTTTTTACACGGTGTTCTCCTTTCCTTCCTATTTTCCTCGCTGTTTACCTTGTTGACTGAAAAAAGGATAGTGCTTTCCTGCTGCTTTCTTTTCTTTTCCCTTTTAAAACCATGAACCAAACATAGCCTTAGTAGGGGAAAATAATGTTATGCTTTTGAGTTCTTAATATCCTTTTCATGGTTCTGATTCTCTGTGCAGCTTGCTGCTGAGCTGAGGATACCTGTGAAGAACACACATATGTATATGTTTGCAGAACATGGTAATGATCTAGGAAGTTCCAAGGACGTCAAGGGAAACCCAACCGAGGTCTACAGACGAATGGGTCATGGTTCATCGTATGGTCTTGGAATTAAGTTAGGTTTGGTACGAGCTGAGTATGCCGTTGACCACAACTCCGGGACTGGTGCCGTGTTCTTCAGATTTGGAGAGAGATTTTGAGAATTTTTGGCAAGATACATAGTTTTGCTGAGCAAGTTAATGACACTTTGCGAGGAGAGATTCTTGGTGCCATTCTAGATATAGGAGAAAATGAGTTTAGGATTATAGAGGTGTTTTACTCCCGAAATTCGGACTTTCTGTTGTTCAGTTTGGTCCTGTCAGTCAATTGAAAGTGAGTTTTGAGGAACTCTAGGAAATGCTGGTTGGTGATCCAAGTGTGATATGAGTGACATATGACCTCCCCCTCGCCCTCTCCCTCTTCTTGGTTGAAATAGACTCAACGAGTCATTTTGGTTTCTGTAATGGCCTTTTTTGTGTAATGGCCTTTTTTTATATATATAATTAATATGGATAAGTTTATAAAAATATAGTACAACTATTGTCAAATAGAAGAAAGAGTCTCAGAGTTTGATGTTCTACCAGCATACCTGGATTTGTTTGACATCTCTCAGACACTTTTTCGCTTGTTTATCCATCATCTATCTTCATATATTTGTTCAATTTATTACCGACTTCCCACATGCATCACCAGTGGGCATTGCTAAAGAATAGGTAGTACATAGGTTGCAATACTTCAATGCTCCGAGTATGCAACAAAAACAACGATAAACCAAATATGTAAGTAATTCACTTGCTAGTTCTTTTATGGTACAGAATTCATGGATTTTAAAACAATCCTACTGTCAAATCAAGGAGAAATACAGACTTCAGTATTACAGCTGCTACACCTCAACGCATTGCATAACATCCAAAGAATAACCAACTTTCTATTTTTAGTTTGCCAAAAAAGACTTGAACAAAATGTAAGAGAAAAAAAGGACTCTTTAAGACAAAAATCTGCAACGCCTGTTAGCCTTCCTGCATAAATAGCAACACTCCTATAATGAATATTAATGAGGACTTTACTGAGCTTTTCACCTTTATTCTCTTCAACAAAAAGAATTAAGCAAAGCAGCATTTTCCTTCACAAACCCAATTCCTTTTTCAATTGAGCAAGGGTGGACTCAATATCATCGATGTCTTCTTCGATTCTGCTTGCTTTGCTAGCTTCATCTTGACCACCACTCCCTGTTCTCTTAGTTTCATAACTTCTAAATTCACTAGTTTCATTGTTCTCTTCATCATCAACCCCGGCATCAGTGATGTTCAGCTCTTTTTCTAAAAATTCGACAAATTCTTCACCAATTTCCTGCCAACAACAGAATTGCACCGTGAGTTAGTAAATTTTTTTTTTTTTTTTTTTGGTGGGGGGGAGGGGGGGGGGGGGGGGGGGGTGGCGTTCTTCTAGTCTCTGTAACACAAGGCTGTGTCTAGTTCATAAATGAGGAGGGGAAAAAAAAAAAGAGGAAAGAGGAAAGAAAACGAGTAGAACAGTTTTCTTCCTTTGGTTAACAAGGAAAACAATTGAGGAAAAAAAGGAAACAAAAAAAATTCGGAGGAAAAATTTTGAAAATGTTGAATTTTGTGAGTCACTTCCCTACCTCTTTTCACGAGTTCTTATTATGCTTTGAACTTCTTCAATTTTTAAGCTATTTAAACATTAGGAAAAACACTAGAGAAATAGTTTTCCTTTCCCTTCCATTTTGCTTCTCTAAATCTACAAACCAAACGGAGCCCAAAATTCCTCAACTTCATTTTTCCATTTGCTGAACTAAAATTTTATACTTGGCCAACCCAAAAAATAAACAGACAATGATTTATGCAGATATTTTGTCCATGAAATTATTTTCAGTTAGAAGCTATATGTATTACTATATCTCACCGCCAATTCTTCCCACAAGCTCTTTGGCTTTCCTTGTGAAGCGGCACTTGCCTCCCAGTTCCGGAACTCTTCTTGAATATCCTTAAAGAAATCCTCTGCAACACCAAATCCAGACTTCAGCAGGCACAACAAGAAGGGTTTTACTGGGAAGATAAAAATAGAAAAAAGCTCGGAAACGTTGGGAAACGATGCAAAACAACTTTTTTTGGCCCTCATGGTGTCTCATGGAAAGGGTAAAATCTACCTATTGTTATTTGAACATCCCTCAAAAAGTTACCTGCAGCATTGAAGTGGACAAACTTCTTCACACGTGAACACACGATGCAACAAAAATTTCAAAAAAGAAGAAGAAGAAGAAGAAGAAGAAGAAGAAGAAGAAAATATAAGGGAAAAATGTGTTCTTTACCGAATCCATAAAAATCCTCTTCATCTTGAGTAGTAGTACTTTGGTTTCTTCCGGCAGTGGAATAGGAATACGTAGATGAATCATATTTCCTTCTAGACTCCAAGTTCAGCAATGTATTGTATGCATGTTTTATCCTCATAAATTTCTCCTGAGCATTTACCTGCAAGCAAAGTAATTTGAGTGCCTACGTAGTATATCTAACCATGGTTGCTAGAATTGTACGATTCACGATTCGATTCGATTCTCATACCGAACGATTCGAATCGTGCCTATGAATCAGAAATCGCATTGAATCGGTTCGAATCGTCCGATTCATGGCGATTCACGATTCGATTCATACAATTCATCCAATTCATAAAATTTTGAGTTTCGCTAAATAAATAAATAAAAAGGTGGTCTTAACTTTCGCTCGTGTTACATGTACTATTCTTCACTTATTATTAGTTTACAAGTTGTTAGTTTGTGATACAATTTCTACATATAAAGCTTCTGCTTGTGTGAAAATAAAAAGGTGACTAGTCAGATAATGCCAAGCTTTTTATTAGCAAATCAGCAGTATGAGAGTTGTCCTTATGTTTGTTCCTTTTTTCTATTCACATTCATGCATGTATGTGAAGTGTTGGGCTTCACATCCTTTAAAAAAAAAAAGCACACATTGTTATAGGTATATACATACAACTATGTATATACATATATTTTCATATGTTTATACAAATATATTATTATTTATTTTTAAAAGAGTGAATCTTACGATTCACGATTCGATTCACGATTCATAATTATGTCAAACCGATTCACGATTCGATTCACAATTTGACAACATTGTATCTGACACCAAGGTCAAATAGGTATAACATTACAAAGCCATATTTTCTTTCTTTACTTGTTTTTGAGGGCACAAAGTTAGAAATGAAGGACAATGAAAGACCAAATACAATGCTTGAAACGACTTGAAAAATTTATGACTTATCACTCGACATAAACTATGATTGCGGGTAGAGAACAATGGTACGACCAGTTTCTCTAGCAAACCTCAGGCGATCACTACAAAAGCTTTCTTTGTCTTAAGTTCAGTACCTCAAAGTTGGATTTTCGATGGGGTTTCTGAAGAAAACCACCAATCAGTATAAGACTTCAAGTTAAGTTTAGTGCCAAAAAGGCAGCTTTACATTTGACATGAACGCTTCAGTTTTTTACTTCGGAGAAATTAACACAAATTTGCACAAAGGACTATATGAACTCTAATTTGCTCAATCGTTTCAACTTTTTACATAGAAGTATATCATTCAAAACCCATCACCAAACCAAAAAAGTGGGGTACAAGGGAGCGAGATTTTTGAGAATTTCACCAAGTAATGTGAAACCTTGAACTCCACAATTATATGATACTTACAAGCTGTTGTCTGCCCCTACCCGTTTAAGGATAAAACCCAATAAACAATTGGAAACCCCAGCCCCCCCCCCAATCTATACCTTCAAAAGGGTCGCCACAAGTGAATAAAGAATAACACAAATTCAAATAGAGTTGTATTAGCAAACACAAAATCTATGCAATTTCCTATTTTTCAATGAATCAAATGTTAAAGCTCCTAAAAATTCTGCAAAACGCTATTGACAACTAGAATAAACTACATCAAATTTGCACAAGGAACAAGATGTCAAGAACTATATGAACTCAAATTTGGTCAATCCTTCAACTTTTACGTAAAAGTAAATCATTCAAAACCCATCACCAAAGCACAAAAGTGGGGTGCCAAGGAGAGATTTTTAATAATTCCACCAAGTAATGTGAAACCTTAAACTCCACAATAACATGATATTGATAAGCTTTTCTCTGGCCATATAGGTTCAAGGATTATTGGCACACCCATCAATACCTTCAAAAGGGTTGGCACAAGTGGATGAAGAATAACATAAATGAAAATAGAGTTTGTATAAGCAAACACACAATATATGCAACTTTCCATTTTCAAAGAATCACATGTAAAAGCAACAAATAGTCTCAAAATTCTGCAAAAAGCTATCGATAACTAGAAAAAACTACATCTAACGGAATTGAATTGCCTACTTTGAAATTTCAACCCCCAATTTGGCAAAAATGTTAATTCAAAATGAATTTCCCATTTTCCTCAGAATTCAATAAGAAACATGAATAATAGTGATAACTGATAACTAGTGAAAACCCAAGTCTTGCAATTTAGGTATACCCACAAAGTGTTCAGATCGATTTCTCTTCAATTGAGCTACCAAAAGCAAACAAAGAGACAGTAGATACAGATATTTTATCAAAATGAGTTATTAGATACAGCTTAATAGCATATATATATATACACCTCTTTATTGACATCAGGATGGTACTTGAGGGCAAGTTTCCGATAAGCCCTCTTGATTTCATCCGGAGTTGCAGAAGCAGAAACCCCCAAAACTTCATATGGCGACTCTCTGCGACTCGCTTTCACGATTATACAATCACTTATTCTCTTCTTTGTCCGATTTCTGTAATTTTCTGAGAAGGGTCGCGAAGAACATCCGAGAATGTTGGAATTGCTTCCATGGCCAGTTCTGCAAATGGGTATTGTAGATTTTGTTGGGTTTTGTGGGTAAAGAACAGAACGATAAGCTGTTGATGTTGAAGATAGGTTAGGGAGAGAGAAGAGTCGGATTGGTGTTAGAGACACAGCAAATTCAAGCATGTTCATGAAAGTAAAAATCTGTTTCTCTCACTAAGATTCCATCAAGACATCACGGTGTGGTCGTGAGTGTATCTATCCAATCTATCTAAAGTAACGAGCTTGGTATTAATACACGTACCTTTACTGTGCTTTGATCTTAATACACATTTTTTTTTTCCGTTTAATAAATCTCACTTATTTTCTTTATTTTTAAATTTTAGTATGAGATCCCCTTTAGTAAACCGAAATTTGATATAAACTTAAAAAAATAAGGTAGGTAAATGAAATTTATGAAATGTGATAAGAGGTATGTATATTAAGGCCAAATTTCAAGAAAGATGAATGACGTCTATCCTAGAAGTGAAATAACCACTTTTTTTTCGTTAAAGTTAATGAAAAATAGTAAAAGTACAAAATTATCCCTATTACATGTTAATGTATACACCCTTTTATATTTAAATGTTTATTTAGACATATATGGTATATTATTATATTATTTTAATATTATAATTATTGCTAGAGACCATTCTGTGGTCATTTAAGGTATTTTTGCAAGAGCAAATTTGACATACCAACACACACAAAATTTTGGTGATAGTTTTTTTTATTTATTTTATACTCAATTACACTGGATTTCACTGTGTGTGGCCAAGAGTAGTTAAAAAAAAAAAGAAGCTAATATGTCACAAAGATTGTGTGTGTGTTCAAGGGTAGATAAATCAAATAAAATAATATAATACATCATCAAGATTGTGTGTGCTTTGTGTGTGTGTGTGTGTGTCTAAGGGTAGATCAAAAATAAAAATAAAAATAAAAAATTAAATAAATTCGCTCTGACGAAGATACCTCTAAGTGACCACAGAATGGTCTCTAACAACAAATATAATAATGTACCACATATGCCTAAATAAATATTTAAGCATATAAGGGTGTTCTAATTAGCATGTAATAGGGGTAATTTCGTACTTTTACCCGTTTTCTCTTAACTTTAACAGAAAAAGTGAATGTTTCACTTTAGTCCAGACTACATGGGGTCTTAGTGATACAATTTAAAGTATAAGGGGTAACTGATAAAAAGCCTAATCAAAGGGGTGTTTTTGTAATTAACCCAAAAAATTTCATGGTTTTATTAATATTTATATAAAAAAAAAAATAATTATAAAAAAAAAAAAAGGGTAATGCTAGGTACACGTAAACGGGATACCTAAACCATCGACCTGCTGATGTTATGGCATTTTAAAAAATAATTCAATTTTTTTTTGGCAACTGATGAATGATTTTGGAAGTCCACATCAGCAGAAGGATAGTTTAAGTGTGTACCTAACATTACTAAAAAAAAAAAAAAAAATAAGGTGATCAGCATATGATCCTATTTGTTCATTCGAAACATGCCCTTACGCTTGGCTTCTTTGAGACCCATTATACATGCAAACGGCGATCAGCATATGATTCTATTTGTTCATTCCAAAAGTGCCCTTACACTTGGCTTCTTCATTCTTGAGACCCATTATATGCAAACGGTATTACGTAAAACAAAAATGCATGAGGGGTAACTTGTGGACTCTCCAATTGAAAATGTAGACAGCTTTATTTCCTGCGAGTTCATAATGCAGTCTCTTGTCAACCGAAGAACTACATACATGTCCCACCACAGAATCCTCATCAATCACCGTTCCTTTCATCAACATCTGAGTCATACACAAAGCTCATTGAAACATAGGATCGTGATCAATCCTTGGAATCGGGCAGAGCACTACACGCTTGCTTGATCACCAATGGGTTGGCTCATTTGACGCATTTCGCCTCCAAGCTTATAACTTTCTACACATGATGCAAAAAATTATCAGATGCTCGGAAAACAGTTGGACCAAATTCCCCAAAGATATGTCCGCCGTTCGTTCTGATCAGGGCATGCACTCGTCATGGATTCCATCAGGAGGCTATGAACGTCTTCTGTGAAATATTGCAAAGAGAAGGTGTAACACTAACACACAACAAGTTTGACCTTCCTAGTGTACTCAAATCCTGTGGCCACCTCTTCGATGAACAGACCGGAGAGAAGATGCATACTGTGATTTTAAAATACGATTTTGATTTAGATGCTTTTGTCAATAGTGCATTGATAGATATGTATGCAAAATGTGGAAAAATTGAAAAGGCGAGACGGTTTTTTAATGGGTTTGTTGATAAAGACTTGGTGGCACTGATTTCCATGGTTTCGGGCTATGTTGAATGGTTTTGTCAAAGAAACATTGGGTTTGGTTGAGAAAATGCAAGAAATGGGAATGAAGTTAAATATGATTACATGGAACACTTTAATTGCTGGTTTCTCGCAAGTGGGTGATGAATTTAAGGTCTCTAAGCTTTTTAAATTGATGAGATCTGATGGTGTTGAGCCTGATGTGTGGTTTTTTGGACTTCAGTTATCTCTGGCTCTGTACAAAATTTTCGCAATGATAAAGCTTTTGATACATTCAAACAAATGTTGGAACTTGGGTTGTGTCCCAGTTCGGCTACAATAAGTAGTCTTTTGCCTGCTTGCTCAAGCATGGCAGATTTGAGGCGTGGGAAGGAGATTCATGAGTACGCGATGGTGATTGGACTTTTGAAAGACATATATGTAAAGAGTGCACTTATAGACATGTATGCAAAATGTGGTTTTATATATGAAGCAAGGACATTGTTTGACACGATGTGTAGAAGGAACACAGTTACTTGGAATTCGATGATTTTTGGATATATGAATCACTGGTATTAAAATGAAGCAATTGAGCTTTTCAATAAGATGGTACAAGAGGAGGAAAAGAAATTAGATCGCCTTACTTTCACCGCGGCTCTCACTGCTTGTAGTCATGCTGGAATGTTTGAACTTGACAAATTAATTCTATTCCAGTTGATGCAAGAAAAATATATGATAAAGCCAAGATTTGAACATTATGCATCAATGGTGGATCTTCTTGGTAGAGCAGGAAAGCTTGTGGAGGCTTACGACTTGATCCAAACAATTCCTATTAAGCCTGATTTATTTGTGTGAGGTGCATTGTTAGGAGCATGCAGACAACATGGTAATATAGATCTTGCAGAAGTGGCGGCTAAGCATCTGCGTGAGCTTGAACCTGATAGTGCAGGAAGTAGTTTGTTGCTGTCAAATCTATATGCTGATGAGGGTAGTTGGGGAAATTGTAGAAACCCAAAATTTTAAAAAAGGTATTTTGGTAATTTTGGACCAAAGTGGGTCTTGGTTTGGAACAATGTGTTTTGTTTTGGCACATGTGTGTATATATGTATGTTACATATTTGTGTGTGGGTGTGTGTGTATGGGGGAGACAAGGACGAGACCCACATGTCACCTCCCAACCACTCTCAACCACTCTCAACCATTAAAGCTTCCCTAGGAAACTTCCCCCTCTCTGTCCCCCTATATAACCAACCTGTATCTCACTCTCACTGTGAAGCCCTGCAAAAATAAAGTGTATTTCCATTGAAAAATTAAATGAATTACACTTTGATTCTTTAAAATAAAAGTACAATATTTCTTTAAAACACCCAACAGTTCTATATTCTCCACAGATCTCCTATATCATCCTTAGCTTTATCTCCTTTCCAGGCTTCGATTACCGGCACTACCTCCATCTAAAAACCACATCGGGGAAGTATATAATATGACAGGAATAATAAAGGCTCAAAAGGATAAAGACAATCAAATAAATAAAACAACATCAAATCAATTGACCAGTCTCACAACCCAACTGCTCACACTACCCAAACACCCATACCAATAGCATCATACCAGGTTCTTCTTGGGCACATAGCAAGAGACACCTCACCTTACCTCACTCGTCTCCAGTACGTCAGTCCCTAAGGCCTGTTGGACTGTTGGTAGGTGCTCATTGCTCATGACCCTTTAGCCCCATCACTACAACAAATCTGACCTTTAGTGACGAAACTTTTACCCGCAAAATTATTTTCGTCACTAATAGTATACTATTAGTGACGAAATCAACGTTCGTCAGCAAAAGTCATTATCTTTCTTGACGAAACCAATTTTCGCGGGTAAAAGTCGAACAATTACTGACGACAATTCATTTCGTCACTAAAGTTCGTCGCTAATAGTTGGCGGAAAATTTCCCCTGCCAAAAATTTGGTGGGAAAAGTTTAGGCGACGAAACGTTATCAATTGGTGACGAAATTTTTTCGTCGTTAATTGCTTTACTTTTAGTGACGAAATATTTCGTCGGGAATTGTTTACCCTTTCGTGACAAAATATTTTCATCGGTAATTGTAACAATTAATGACGAAATACTTTCGTCGGTAATTGTTTTACTTTTAGTGACAAAATATTTCGTCGGGAATTATATAACCTTTTGTGACAAAAAACATTCGTTGGGAATTGTTACAATTGGTGACGAAATTATTTTGTCGGTAAATGTTTATCTTTTAGTGACGAAATATATGACGAAAAACTTTCGTCAGGAATTGTTACAATTTGTGACGAAATTGTTTCGTCGGTGATTGTTTTACTTTTAGTGACGAAATATTTCATCGAGAATTATTTAAGGTTTCGTGACGAAAAATTTTCGTCGGGAATTGTTACAATTTGTGATAAAATGCAAACCGTCGATCCGGTAACCACGAAACTTGACTCGTACCTCCCACATGTCCATAGAAAGTTGCAGGAAGAAACGGAATAGGAACCGGACTCCCGGTTATCAAGATACACTACCAAACAACTTTTTTAACTCGTAAACTCTTAAAAACTAAGTTTTTGGGGTTTGGGGAGTCAAAATGCAAACCGTCGATCCGGTAACCACGAAACTTGACTCGCACCTCCCACATGTCCATAGAAAGTTGCAGAAAAAAACAGAATAGGAACCGGACTCCTGGTTATCAAGATACACTACAAAACAACTTTTAACTCGTAAACTCTTAAAAACTAAGTTTTTGGGTTTGGGGGGTCAAAATGCAAACCGTCGATCCGGTAACCACGAAACTTAACTCGCACCTCCCACACATCCATAGAAAGTTGCAGGAAGAAACGAAATAGGAACCGGACTCACTGTTATAAAGATACAATACAAAATAACTTTTTTACCTCGTAAATTCTTAAAAACTAAGTTTTTGGGGTTTGGGGGGTCAAAATGCAAACCGTCGATCCGGTAACCACGAAACTTGACTAGCACCTCCCACATGTCCATAGAAAGTTGCAGGAACAAACGGAATAGGAATCGAGCTACCGGTTATCAAGATATAATACAAAACAACTTTTTTAACTCGTAAACCCTTAAAAAGTAAGTTTTTGGGGTTTGGGGGGTCAAAATGCAAACGGTCAATCCGATAACCACGAAACTTAACTCGCACCTCCCACATGTCCATAGAAAGTTGCAGGAAGAAACGAAACAGGAACCGGACTCACGGTTATCAAGATACAATACAAAACAACTTTTTTAACTCGTAGACTCTTAAAAACTAAGTTTTTGGGGTTTGGGGGGTCAAAATGCAAACCGTCGATCCGGCATGAGAATAAACATAACTCGCACCTCCCACATATCCATAGAAAGTTGTAGGAAGAAACGGAATAGGAACCGGACTCCCGGTTATCAAGTTACACTACAAAATAACTTTTTTACCTCGTAAACTGTTAAAAACTAAGTTTTTGAGGTTTGGGGGGTCAAAATGCAAACCGTCGATCCGGTAGCCACGAAACTTGACTCGCACCTCCCACATGTCCATAGAAAGTTGCAGGAAGAAACGAAATAGGAAACGGACTCCCGGTTATCAAGATACAATACAAAACAACTTTTTTAACTCGTAAACTCTTAAAAACTAAGTTTTTGGGGTTTGGGGGGTCAAAATGCAAAGTGTTAATCCGGTAACCACGAAACCTGACTCACACCTCCCACATGTCCATAGAAAGTTGTAGGAAGAAACGGAATAGGAACCGGACTCCCGGTTATCAAGATACACTACAAAACAACTTTTTTAACTCGTAAACTCTTAAAAATTAAGTTTTTGGGGTTTGGGGGGTCAAAATGCAAACGGTCGATCCGGTAACCACGAAACATAACTCGCACCTCCCACATGTCCATAGAAAGTTGTAGGAAAAAACAGAACAGGAACCGGACTCACGGTTATCAAGATACAATACAAAATAACTTTTTTAACTCGTAAACTCTTAAAAACTATGTTTTTGGGGTTTGGGGGGTCAAAATGCAAACGGTACATCCGGTAACCACAAAATTTGACTCGCACCTCCCACATGTCCATAGAAAGTTGCAGGAAGAAACAGAACAGGAACCGGACTCACGGTTATCAAGATACAATACAAAATAACTTTTTTACCTCGTAAACTCTTAAAAACTAAGTTTTTGGGGTTTGGGGGGTCAAAATGCAAACGGTCGATCCGGTAACCACAAAACATGACTCGCACCTCCCACATGTCCACAGAAAGTTGCAGGAAGAAACGAAACAGGAACCGGACTCACGGTTATCAAGATACAATACAAAACAAACTTTTTTACCTCGAAAATTCTTAAAAACTAAGTTTTTGGGGTTTGGGGGGTCAAAATGCAAACCGTCGATCCGGTAACCACAAAACTTGACTCGCACCTCACTTACTTCAAATTATTTACTCTCGAAGAAACGGTCTGAGACAAATAAGAAGAACAGAGCTAGGCAGACTGTCACTCATTGTATGGGATCACGATCATTTGTGGCAGCCAAAGCAAAAGAGGTAAATATTGTTTATACAAGTCTTCAAATTAATAATATTTTTTTGCTATTCTAAAAGTCATTTTTGTTCAATTGTAGGAAAAGACCCGTGGGAGGCCTCTTAGCCGTTGTGAATGGTGGAAATGCTCACGTCACACGGAAGCCAATGGTTGGCGTTGTGACCAGGCTAAGGTGATACATGTAAGTTACTAGTTATATCTTATTAAAGTTGATCAAAAGTAGTAATGACTACTCACAATGAGTGCTTATAAGTTTCCACATGCTTTGTAGGAGGAAATGGAGGAGAGGTTGAACCAGCCTGTATCTGAGGGAGGGACCCGCCCGACACAGGATGAGGTTGCTGATTGTGTGTTGGGAAAGAAGCCAGGTTATGTTAAAGGTCTTGGTCATGGGCCTAGGCCAACGTCGTGCTCATCTCAGACGGTATGTAGCGAACCTGATCCAGAGGTTATTTCCTTGCGTGGTATTGTTGAGAGCCAGCAAGATATGATAAGTCAGATGGCACAAGAACAATCACAAATGAAACAATTGCTAGACCAACTGATGAGGCAGAATCCGCAACCATCTCCCGCTTCTACATGGTTCGTTAATTTTAAGTTTAAAAAGTTACTCTAAACTCTTTTGAAACCTTAACTCTTTCATTAAAGGACATAAAAAATAATGTTTCAAACTTAGGTTTTTTTTTTTGACATTGATGTTTAAATTTTTGTATTGCAGATTTACGGGCATCTCGAGGACTGAATTCAACGCCGTGTTTTGATCTTTTTGGACTGAAGTTATATTTGTATTACGGGATTGACGTTTGATTTTTCGTTTTGAATTTGTATTTTGGATTTTCAATATACTATTTTGTTATGTTGGATTGAGTAGATGATTTTAGTAATTAATGAACATTTGATTATTTAATATGAATGTTGTGGATGTTATGAATATTTTTAGATTATTCAATTAGCAGGTGAACAAAAAAAAACTAGACTGAAAATGCAATATAATTCCCAAAAAGATAGTACTTTTTTAGTGATGAAATTTTCGTCACTAATTGTTCATATTTCGTCACTAATGGTTCACATATTATTTTTTTCTAACATTTAGTGACGAAAATTTTCGTTACTAATAGTGAACTTTTACCTGCGAAATGATTTCGTCGGTAATAGTATACTAATTGGTGACGAATTGTTATTTCGTCGATAATAATATACTATTAGTGACGAAATATTTCGTCGGGAAATAGTACTATTAATGACGAATTAGTTCGTCGCTAAAGGTATACTATTAGTGACGAAATAATTCGTCGGTAATAGTTATTCTTTATCGACGAATGTATTTCGTCACTAATAGTATACCTTTAGCGACGAACTAATTCGTCATTAATAGTACTATTTCCCGACGAAAGTTCGTTACTAAAAGTAGGTGACCTTTCTTGACGAAATATATTTCGTCGGAAAATATTCTTTTTGTTGACAAAATATTTCGTCACTAAATGGAATTTTTAGTGACGAAAGTTCGTCGCTAAAAGTAAGTGATCTTTATTGACGAAACACAGTTTCGTCACTAAAGGGTACTTTTAGCGACGAAATATTTCGTCACTAAAGGTTACTTTTAGCGACGAAATTAGGTTTCGTCACTAAAACCTTTCCCGTCGAGGAATTAGTGACGAACGTGTGACGAATTTTTTTTCGTCGGTAAAGACCTTTAGTGACGAAAATTGGACTTTTAGTGACGAAATATTTCGTCACTAAAAGTCATTTTTCTTGTAGTGCATAGCACTTAGCAATAAACAAATACACATTGATTCCAAATGAAAGTACAACATAACTTCAAAAAGAGTACAAGTAGAGATAACAAAGAAATACTTCGGAGAATTTAGAAAGCATATTGTACACAACCTGGTACCTATAAATGATGTTGAACAATTCCCAAACACTTCTCTTCTTCTCCTTCCTTTAACTTTCTCTTAGAAATTCTCTTTGACCTCTATGAAATTTGGTGTAAAAGTAATAAAGCATAGTATCCATATTTATAGACTATGCTTCTTGGTGGCCAAAATGAGTTGGATGGCCATAATTGGTTAGCTTAGGTTAGGTAGTCTATTTAGTGGTCAGGATCACTTAGGTTAGGTAGTATATTTGATGGTCAAGATCATTTAGATTAGGTAGTAACTATATATTTTGCTTGCTTCCCAAGTCGGTTGGATTTGAACTAGGTTAGTTAGAATTCAACTAAATGTGAAAAGTACTGAAACCGATATATCTTCTAAACGGAGATCGAAAAATCTTAACTTCTAACACGATTACCAAATCATTTAATCTCACGCAACTTTTCCCAAAAATTTAAATTTTCAGTTCATAACTTATAAAATTAGAAAAATAACCAAAATACCCCTGTGACCAATTTTCGCTAAAATCGGACACGAAATCTAAATCGTCAATTTAAACATGAAAATATGGGTTACTACAATCTACCTTCCTTAACAGAGATTTTATCCCGAAATCTAAAGATAAAAGCATTTTCTAAATAATTTCATAAATTTCTTAACACAAGTTTAAAATAAATATAATATATATTTTGTTTTGTAAAACAAATATTTTTTTCTACCTTCTCTGACTCCTTCCAAGCTATGTAGACTATCCAATCTCGACTTAGTCCTACACTTCCGGCTGTGGACAGGCTCTGATACCAGTTGTGACGCCCCGCAAAAATAAAGCGTATTTCCATTGAAAAATAAATGAATTACACTTTGATTCTTTAAAATAAAAGTACAATATTTCTTTAAAACTCCCAACAGGTCTATATTCTCCACGGATCTCCTATATCATCCTTAGCCTTATTTCCCTTCCAGGCTTCGATTATCGACACTACCTGCATCTAAAAACCACACCGGAAAGTATACAATATGACAGGAATAATAAAGGCTCAAAAGGATAATGACAATCAAAAAAATAAAACGACATCAAATCAATTGACTAGTCTCACAACCAAACTGCTCACACTACCCAAACGTCCATACCAATAGCATCATACCAGGTTTTTCTTGGTCACATAGCAAGAAACACCTCACCTCACCTCACCCATCTCCAATATGTCGGTCCCTGAGGCCTGTTGGACTGTTAGTAGGTGCTCCTTGCTCATGACCCTTTAATCCCATAGCACTTAGCAATAAACAAATACACATTGATTCCAAATGAAAGCACAACATAACTTCAAAAAGAGTACAAGTAGAGATAACAAATAAATACTCCGAAGAATTTAGAAAGCATGTTGTACACAACCCGGTACCTATAAATGATGTTGAACAACTCCCAAACACTTCTTTTCTTCTCCTTCCTCTAACTTTCTCTTAGCAATTCTCTTTGACCTCTATGAAATTTGGTGTAAAAGTAATGAAGCATAGTATCCATATTTATAGGCTAAAGCTTCTTGGTGGCCAAAATGAGTTGGATGACCATGATTGGTTAGCTTAGGTTAGGTAGTCTATTTGGTGGTCAAGATCACTTAGGTTAGGTAGTTTATTTAATGGTCAAGATCATTTAGGTTAGGTAGTTTATTTGATGGTCAAGATCATTTAGGTTAGGTAGCAACTAAATATTTTGCTTGTTCCCTAAATCGGTTGGATTTGAACTAGGTAAGTTAGGATTGTCACAGCCCGGTCCCACAATAGCGGAACCGGAGCCCGTGGCATGCCACCGAGGCTAAACCAATTCATTAACGTTCCCAAAAGATTTGTTTGAAGAACACACGCAGCGGAAAACAAAACACATTTTTGAACCCAGAGGTTCAGTCGACTGGGTCGGGACCCTCAGTCGACTGAAGAAGGCAGAGAGTTTTCAAAAGGGTTTAATAGCAATTCCAGTCGACTGAGACTAGGGTCAGTCGACTGGGGCCTCCAGCTTTCAGTCGACTGAATCAAGCAGAAACAAAATAAACATATTAACCTACAGAGGTCTAGTCGACTGAGGTAGGGCCCAGTCGACTGCTTTTGCCATAATAAAAAGCAGTAGCTGGCAGGCACAGAGGTTCAGTTGACTGAACACTGGACCAGTCGACTGCTCTCCTAGCAGCAGCCCATTCTACAGAATTTCAAGTTTTAAAAACTTTCTAACTTCAACCAAAGATCAAACACGCATTTCCAAAAGCACTCCAAAGTAATCTTAACTGTATTAAAGCATTACCAAACATAATTACAACATGTTATAGTCTATTGCAACGTTCTAGATCCATTCTAACATACCAAGTTAAACATGGGTTAAAATAACCAAATTCTTATTACAACATTCCTTTTATCCAAAAACTACAGGATTAACATTCCAGTTGCCTTCTAAGCGAATTCTAACCCCACGTGCTCACTTCTCCGATTCCTCGCCAGCATTAACACCTGAAATGGTTATTTGAATAACCACACATATTTCGATTTGTTTAAGCTAATGCTTAGTGAATAAACCAACATATGCACATGAATGATAAACATGTCCGCATTCACATCTCTACATTTCATACTAGTCGCCGGAGACTCACGTGCCCGTTCATACTCCCAATCCACGACTCCTCGCCAATAAGTCCACGCGAAAGGGTAAGACCCACGATTCTTCTCTTCAATCGTGCGATCTTAATGCCTATATCGACTCCACAAAATGGCACGGTGACCACGTGCTCCTTCTGACCTAATTAAGCAACTTAACATGCTCAAATACATATCACCATGCTTGCGATAATCAAAACATTTCATCGTGCTATTGGGCCTACTTATCAATATAAATGCCCAATATGAACTACACAAGATATCTCTATGAATTAATACATGCTATTCACACAAAACATGAATACATGTCAAGAAATCATTCCAAAACATAGTTGAATCACTCACCTCCGATTTACGCGCTTAAAATACGATCCAAAGAAAACCCGTGCACAAAGAACGTGCAGAAGTCCGTCTAGTACAATTCCTATAGATCAAAGTTCCATTTATCAACTTTTATGAAAAATTCTGGAAAACAACTTTTCGAAAAACTTAGCCAAACAGGCCCTAATAGGTATCAAAATGAAGCTCTTACCTCGAGGAGCTCGAATATGAAATATGGAAGAAAGCAGACTGACGGAAGGTCGTCGTTTGGCGTCGCAAAGCTTGAAGCAACTAAATCTCCCTTTAACCCCCTTTTGGCCTCCTTCTTGAGCTTTAGGTTAAGACTTATAAAAAATATCTCAACCATCTCTATCTATATATAGGCAAAACTCTCGGGAATTACGTTTACCTCTCCACGAGTTTTCCAAACTCCTAATCAGTCTCTGAAACTTTCTATACAGCTTATTCATAGCTTTATAAGTGAAATCTCAAAATTATAAAAGTTTTCGACTAAGTTTCGTTTGGTCGCTAAAACGCGAATTTCTACATGACGTTTCCGAAGTTGCTAATTAGCCTACCAAATTAATAGCGTGTTCATTTGTCCTCACCAGGATACTAAAACTAACAACAGAAATAAATTCTAAAACAGAAAATAATACAGATATTGAAATACACAGGTAAACATTTATTTCCAGATAAACATTTAACATGTTCCACAGTGACCGTCTCATACTTGGAGAGACTTCACAACAACAAATCCTCAATCACCACAGTTTCAAAGGGTTCTCTAATACAGACACCCAAATCAACTCTTGAGTCAAAACTCACTCAACCATGTGTCATAAGACACGCCACATCACATTATCATGCATGACAATGCAATGGAATGCAATAACACAAATACAGGTGTTATAAGGATTCAACTAAATGTGAAAAGTACTGAAACCGATACATCTTCTAAACGGAGATCGAAAAATCTTAACTTCCAATACGAATACCAAATCATTTAATCTCACGCAACTTTTTCCAAAAAATTATATTTTTAGTTCATGACTTATAAAATTGGAAAAATGACCAAAATACCCCTGTGACCAATTTTTGCTAAAATCGCACACGAAGTCTAAATCATCAATTTAAATATGAAATTATGGGTTACTACAATCTACCCTCCTTAACAGAGATTTCATCCCGAAATCTAGAAATAAAAGTATTTTGTAAATAATTTCAAAAATTTCTTAAAACAAGTTTAAAATAAATATAATATATTTTATTTTGTAAAACAAATATTTTTTTCTACCTTCTCTGACTCCTCCCAGGTGATGCAGACTATCCAACCTCGACTTAGTCCTACACTTCCGACTGGGGACAGGCTTTGATACCATTTGTGACGCCCTGCAAAAATAAAGCGTATTTCTATTGAAAAATTAAATGAATTACACTTTGATTCTTTAAAATAAAAGTACAATATTTCTTTAAAACTCCCAACAGATCCATATTCTCCACGGAACTCCTATATCATCCTTAGCCTTATCTCCGTTTCAGGCTTCGGTTACCGGCACTACCTGAATCTAAAAACCACATCGGGAAGTATACAATATGACTGGAATAATAAAGGCTCAAAAGGATAAAGACAATCAAATAAATAGACCGACATCAAATCAATTGACCAGTCTCACAACCTAACTGCTCACACTACCCCAAATGCGCATACCAATAGCAGCTTATACCAGGCTCTTCTTGGTCACATAGCAAGAGACACCTCACCTCACCTCACCTCACCCGTCTCCCGTACGACAGTCCCTAAGGCCTATTGGACTGTTGGTAGGTGTTCATTGATCATGACCCTTTAGTCCTATAGCACTTAGCAATAAAAAAATACACATTGATTCCAAATGAAAGTACAACATAACTTCAAAAAGAGTATAAGTAGAGATAACAAATAAATACTCCGGAGAATTTAGAAAGCTTATTGTACACAACCCGGTATCTATAAATGATGTTGAACAACTCCCAAACACTTCTCTTCTTCTCCTTCCTCTAACTTTCTCTTAGAATTCTCTTTGACCTCTATGAAATTTGGTATAAAAGTAATGAAGCATAGTATCCATATTTATAGGCTAAAGCTTCTTGGTGGCTAAAATGAGTTGGATGGCCACGATTGGTTAGCTTAGGTTAGGTAGTCTATTTGGTGGTCAAGTTCACTTAGGTTAGGTAGTTTATTTGATGGTCAAGATCATTTAGGTTAGGTAGTCTATTTGATGGTCAAGATCATTTAGGTTAGGTAGCAACTAAATATTTTGCTTGCTCCCCAAGTCGGTTGGTGTAACACCCGTACCTGGAAAAGAAGATTAATTTAGTGTTAATGTGTGTTAATTAAAGATAATTAATGCATGAGATGAATTAAGGTGGGGTTATGAACCCACATGTGAAAAGGTGTTCAAATGCGGACACAGATGAAAGTCCTCTGAAAGGCCGGACTGGTATAAAAGTGGGGCCCAACGAGGGTCTAATTAAAATAATTTGCATTTTTATGTCATTATGTGCTTATATGATTACTTGTTTAAATGCTTATTGATAATAGTATGTCTTATGATAGGAAAGAGGACCAATTTGGGTACCCATGTGAGGGCGTATTTGAATAAAATTGATAACTGGTAGGTTTTATAGCAACCTCATAATTTATGTGGGACCACGTTTGGGACCCACGCGGGACTTAGATTAAATCCATTTAGAAAATGTGGGTAGATATTGTAATTGACTTGGGGGTTTCATAATAAAGCTTAAGAAAGATTGGGGGGTGTAAATGTAATATAGGGAGAGTTGATGACAACACATATGCATGAAGCATATGTGTCTCATTCACAAGATTTACAGCAATTTGTAGAGAACGAGAGCTCCAAGTCGGCGACGGAAATTCTCAACGACGTTTCTTGCCGTTACTTTGCCGTCCGGCGTCGGATTCACGACCCGAGACCACTTTTGGACTCGTGGAGGTAAGAGGATCACATGCACGTAATTTGTTTTCATTTTCGGCAACGTTTTTACGTCAACTGTTCTTAATAGACGATGTTCTTGATACCAAACTTATGTAGGAATTACACCGGTGAAATTTGTGTTGGAAATTAGCAAGAGATTGGGAAAATCTAGGCTTAATCGCTAGTAAATCGAGGAGGTGAGTGTCCTAATCTCTCAATTGGATGTTTAGTTATGTTAGTGTGATAATTGTTGCTCATAGTTGCTAAACTCATGCTCATGTATATATATGTTGCTGAATTTGGATAAAAGCATGTCAAATTTATGAAATTGCTATGCTTATGTGTTGAAATTGCCTATGTGCTTATATGGATCCAAGGGAAGTCAAGTAGTGGTCACCATTTATAGGTCCCATATGTAAGGGATAGGAAGTCCTCAATGAGTAGGACGTGGTGACGACCACAATGAAATGCCAGTGACGCCTTCGGGGTCACAAGAGAGTGTGTGTTGCGCTATATGCGCCAAAAGTGAGAAAGATCCGGGGTGAGAAGGACCCGAGGGTGGTGGCTGGAATGGCTTGACTTTTCGGGAGATCAATTTGTTGTCATTTATAATGATTGTTGCATTTACATACTTTGCATTTCAATGGCATGATTAGTTCCCTCACTAAGCAAAAGCTTAAACGAAAATATATTTTCTGTTATGGTTATTGAATAACCATCGCATGTACCAAACGAGACGAGAAGAGGAAATGATCCGCACGACGGGTTGGACGTGGGAGTTGTCCTTGTGCATATGTTCATATGTCTAGATAGTTATGTTTAACATGTATCTCTGGTGACTATGTATAACACATTGTGTTTTAGAGTCTCTGTAACATGTTTAGTTGGGTATGGTTGGGAGAGACTTGAGCAAGTTGGGTAACTTTTGTTTGAAAAGTAACTTGGTTTCTCCTTATGGATCAATGTTTATGTATATGTTTCAAGAATATGAACTTGAATGTAAATTAAGGTTCCTAGTTTGAATTCCATGGATTATGTATGGTTCAACTACTTTCCAAATGTTTGGTAATGGTTGGGAAAACTCTTATGATGTTTGGGTAAAGTTTTGGGACACTTGGGTATATTTCCTAAATGGTTTTGGATGTGGCTATGAGGATTTGGTATGGATTAATCAAGTTTTGACAGCATTTTACTCTTGTTTTGAGGAAGTTGTAATATGTCAAGTTGGGGGTTTATGTTTGGTTGTATAGGAAACCATGTGTCATGGTTGCTAGTTACTAGTCATGTGTATTGGGAGTAATATGATGCAAGTTGAGGTTAAAGTGAAAGGGTCAATGAATTTGAATGTTGAAAGAACTTGGTTTCATGTTTAAAGTGGTTTCTATATGTTCCATGAAATTTACTTGACAAGAACATTTCATTTCCCTTATTAGCTTTGTAAGTTTGAGGTTTCCTTTGGTTAGTTCCTCATTTGAATGCACATGGAAGATGGTTTGAATGTTTTGGAAAGATTTAAGCATGTTGTGGATATGTTTGTGAGTGTTTGGAAAGTGTTCCCAAAAGTTTTTATAATGTTGGAACCAATTTTGGAACTTGAGGAATTTTTGAACTGTTTTAGCAGGGTTTTAGCAGCAGAAAAACCCATCTGCAGGAACCGGATCGATCCGGATCTGGGGCGGATCGATCCGCTAGTCTGGGTTCGGCCTCGACGGCTTTTACGGAAACAAGCATAACTCTCTCTAGAAAACTTGAATTCGCGCACCATTTTTTGCGTTGGAACCGGGACTCAAATAGCTATCTTTTCATATAAAAGTTTCTATACTTTATTAATGACCATTTTGCCCTTGGGTCTGTTTTGTGTCATTGAGCTATTTTAGTAGGTCTAATTCATTTGTTTCTTAATGAATTAAGGGTGTTTTGAATGTGTGAGCTTGTTACACGTGTCCCAACTTGAACGATATGGGTTGGGGTGACAATTTTTGGTATCAGAGCAATAGGTTCGAGCCTTGGGGACGAGTGACGATTACGACGCGTAATAAGCATAAATGATTAATGAATGCGTAAATCATACATACACGTTTACTTAACATGTTGAATGATGTTGAGCATGCATTAAAAAGTATAAACATAACGTGTGTGTGAAAATGTATTGTGAATGCCAGAGAGAAAATGTCTGGTTCGACACCGCCTACGCAAATGGAAAGAATGGAAAGAGTTGTAGCCGGTTTAGTACAAGTAGTTGAAACTCATGCAATAGAGGGAAGATGTGAACAACCGAATCCTAATCCGAGTGAGGAGGTGACCACTATTTCACAATTCTACAAGCAAAAAACGACATTATTCAGAGGGGAGACCGATCCAATGAGAGTCGATTTTTGGTTTTCTGATATGGAGAGGATATTCAGGGTTCTTCCGTGTTCCGAAGCTCAGCAGGTTTTATTTGACGCCGATATTTTAAAAGAAGAAGCACAGTACTGGTGGCGTACAAAATTGGGACCCGATAGGTCGAACACTTGGGGGGAGTTCGTAGTACTCTTCAAGAAGCAATACTTTCCGAAATCGTTTGAAGATTTAAAAGCTCAAAAGTTTATGGAATTGAAACAAGGAGGGATGACAGTTCGGGAGTATTCCGCTAAATTCACAAGTTTGGCTCAGTTCGCTGAGAACATAGTACCAAATGAAGGGGATCGAACTAGAAAGTTTGTAACGGGGCTTAGAGACGAGATTCGACGTCAGGTATCAGTGCAACGGTTGGATAAAGTTGCAGAGGCATTGGATGTGGCTTCAATTGCTGAAAGAGATATGGGGTATCAACAAAGTTCGCAAGCACCAACAACTCAACAATACAAAAGGCCGAGCTCAAGCCAATATAGCGGACAAGGGAGTTCGAAGAGACAAAGTCTTGGGGTTTCTTCGGGTAGTGGAGGTAATAAGTCGCGGTGCAACACGTATGGTAAGTTTCATTGGGGTGTGTGCAATCTACCGACAACACTGTGCAACAATTGTCGACAAATGGGGCATGTAGCAAAGAATTGTCCGGGAGTGAGGCCAAATACTTACACCCCGATGAGGCATACCCTGTGAGCAGCTTGGACACCGAATGCGCAATTGTCCTAAGCCGAGGCAAGGAGGCTCTAGTGCAACCGTGAGTAGTGCACCAACACCGCGACCACCTCAACAACAACAATCACAAGGAAGAGAACAACGTCAGGGTCGTTATTTCCAGCTTAACCCAGGGGAGACCACCGTTGCTAACACGGTTGTGTCAGGTAAAGTTTCTATCTGTTCAACACCTGCTAATGTATTAATGGATTCCGATTCTACACACTTGTTTGTATCACATCAATTCGCTAGGAACATAAATGTACCCGTAGAACTTCTTGAATATGATTTATCTGTTGATGTTCCGTTGGGAAGATCTTTGGTGAGTTCAGGAGTTTATAGGAATTGTGAAGTTAAAATTAATGATGAAGTGTTAACAGCGAATCTAGTACCATTAGTAATCCAACATTTTGATGTCATATTGGGGATGGATTGGTTGTCAGTTAATCACGCGGTTATTGATTGTGAAAACAAAAGGGTAGAATTCCAAGCACCGACTCATAGGGCCTTTTCTTTTCAAGGGACAGGTGTCATGTCACCACCTTATCTTGTATCCGCCATCAAGGCTTGTCGTTTATTGAGAAAGGGGTGTAAAGGTTTCCTTTGCAGTATATTGGATACTAGAAGCACTGAACAAAAATTAGAAGATGTACCAGTTGTTAGGGAATTTCCTGATGTATTCCCAGAAGATTTGTCGAGTGTGTTAATTGAAAGGGAGGTTGAATTTGGTATAGATGTAATACCAGGAACACAACCCATTTCGCGGGCACCATATAGAATGGCTCTGATAGAGTTGAAAGAGTTGAAGACTCAGTTACAGGAGTTGTTGGACAAGGGATTTATTCGACCTAGTGTTTCACCTTGGGGTGCACCAGTCCTTTTTGTGAAAAAGAAAGATGGGACGATGCGGATGTGTATAGATTATCGTGAGATCAATAAGGTAACCATTAAAAATAAGTACCCATTGCTGCGGATTGATGACTTATTTGACCAGTTACAAGGGGCTCAAGTGTTTTCGAAAATTGATTTGAGATCGGGATATCATCAATTAAAGGTAAAAGCCGAGGATGTTGAGAAGACAACCTTTAGAACTCGATACGGCCACTACGAGTTTCTTGTAATGCCATTTGGGGTAACCAATGCACCGGCTGCGTTCATGGACTTAATGAATAGGGTCTTTAAAACGTATTTAGATGAATTTGTTATCGTTTTTATTGATGATATACATATTTACTCAAAGAGTCCGAAAGAACATGAAAGACATTTGAGATTGGTGTTGCAACGTCTTCTAGAAAAGCAATTGTTTGGAAAATTGAAGAAAAGTGAGTTTTGGTTGTCAAGTGTTACCTTTCTTGGCCATGTGATTTCTAAAGAAGGTGTGTCAGTCGATCCACAAAAAATAGAAGCCGTTATGAATTGGGCAAGACCAACCAATGTGTCAGAAATTCATAGCTTTCTGGTATTGGCTGGGTATTATAGAAGGTTTGTTCGGGATTTTTCAAAGATTGCGGCTCCGATGACAACACTTATGCGAAAGGATGTTCCGTTTGAATGGGGGAAAGAATGTGAAGAATGTTTCCAGACATTGAAGAGTAAGTTGACTTCTACTCCGATCCTTGTAATTCCGACAGGCACCGAAGGATTTAGTATTTATAGCGATGCTTCTCATCAAGGTTTGGGGTGTGTCTTTATGTAAGGGGACAAGGTGATAGCGTATGCTTCGAGGCAATTGAGAACTCATGAGAAGAATTATCCAACTCACGATTTGGAACTTGCCGCGGTAATCTTTGCTTTAAAAATTTGGCGACATTATTTGTACGGGGAAACTTGTGAAATTTTCACTGACCATAAAAGCTTAAAGTACTTATTTACCCAGAGGGACTTAAACATGTGCCAACGAAGATGGTTGGAGTTAATGAAGGACTACGATCTAAAAATTCAATATCATCCGGGTAAGGCGAATGTGGTCGCCGATGCTTTAAGTTGGAAATCATTGGAAAGTTTGACATGTGTATTGACGGCGCAGGAAGAATTAGTGAAAGAGTTTGAACGACTAGAATTGGAAGTTATTCCTAGAATTGAAGGAGGGTTAATGGCTGTAATCATAGCACAACCTGATTTGATTGGAGAAATTAAAATGAATCAACTTTTGGATCCAAACTTGAAAAAGGTTGTGGATGAACTACCTGAGGGTAAGCGACCAGAGTTCAGTTTGCACAATGGGGTATTATGGTACATCAATCGGTTATGCGTTCCTAATGTTGGTAATTTAAAAGAAAGAATTTTGGAAGAAGCTCATGGTACTCGGTATTCCGTGCATCCGAGTAGTACAAAAATGTATAGAGATTTAAGGGAAGTTTATTGGTGGAGTGGTATGAAACGTGAAGTTGCTGAATATGTAGCTAAATGCATGACATGTCAATTAGTAAAGATTGAACATCAACGACCCGCGGGGGAGATACAACTATTGGAAATACCGGAATGGAAATGGGAGCACATTACAATGGATTTTGTGTCCGGATTGCCGAAGTCTCCTAGATCTAATGATAGCATTTGGGTAATCATTGACAGGTTGACTAAGTCAGCCCACTTCTTGCCGATTAATACCACAGAACCGACAAAGTTAGCGGAACTTTATGTTAAAGAGATTGTAAGATTGCATGGGGCACCGGTATCTATAGTATCAGATCGTGATGCACGTTTTGTATCCAGGTTTTGGGAAGGACTACAAAGAGCAATGGGGACAGCTTTACATTTTAGCACAGCTTTTCACCCGCAAACTGACGGGCAGTCAGAACGGGTTATTCAGATTCTCGAGGATATGCTTAGAGTTTGTGTTATGGATTTCAAGGCTGACTGGGAAACTCACTTGCCATTAATTGAGTTTTCTTATAATAATAGTTTCCAAACAAGCATTGGAATGGCGCCTTTTGAGGCATTATATGGTCGAAAATGTAGATCGCATGTATGTTGGACAGAGGTTGGGGAGAAGCAACTTCTGGGGCCAGAAATTGTACAAATCACCACTGATAAAGTCAAATTGATTAAGCAACGGTTACAAGTGGCACAAAGTCGCTACAAAAGTTATGCTGATACAGGTAGAAGACCGTTGGAGTTCGAGGTTGGTGATTATGTGTTCTTGAAAGTTTCACCTTCGAAAGGTATTACACGATTTGGTGAGAAGGGTAAGTTAAGTCCAAGATATGTTGGACCTTTTCTGATTTTGAGTAAGGTGGGACCGATAGCTTACAGATTGGAGTTGTCACAAGAATTAGCACATGTTCATAACGTGTTCCACGTATCTATGATCAGACATTATGTGTCAGATCCGAGTCATATCCTTGAACCAGAGCAGTTGGAAGTCTGAGAAGATATGACATATGTTGAACATTCAGTACGGATTCTGGATAGGAAAGATCAACTGTTAAGAATGAAGACAATTCCGTTGGTCATGGTCCTTTGGCGTAATCATAGCATTGAAGAGGCAACTTGGGAACGAGAAGATGAGATCAGAGAAAGATATCCACACTTGTTCGACTGATGAGGTAAGAATAAGTTTGGTGACAAACTTCTTAAAAGGGAGGGAGAAATGTAACACCCGTACTCAGAAAAGAAGATTAATTTAGTGTTAATGTGTGTTAATTAAAGATAATTAATGCATGAGATGAATTAAGGTGGGGTTATGAACCCACATGTGAAAAGGTGTTCAAAGACGCACACAGATGAAAGTCCTATGAAAGGCGGGACTGGTATAAAAGTGGGGCCCAACGAGGGTCTAATTAAAATAATTTGCATTTTTATGTCATTATGTGCTTATATGATTACTTGTTTAAATGCTTATTGATAATAGTATGTCTTATGATAAGAAAGGGGACTAATTTGGGTACCCATGTGAGGGCGTATTTGAATAAAATTGATAACTGGTAGGTTTTATAGCAACCTCATAATTTATGTGGGACCACGTTTAGGACCCACTCGGGACTTAGATTAAATCCATTTAGAAAATGTGGGTAGATATTGTAATTGACTTGGGGGTTTCATAATAAAGCTTAAAAAAGATTGGTGGGTATAAATGTAATATAGGGAGAGTTGATGACAACACATATGCATGAAGCATATGTGTCTCATTCACATGATTTACAGCAATTTTGAGAGAACGAGAGCTCCAAGTCGGCGACGGAAATTCTCGACGACGTTTCTTACCGTTCCTTTGCCGTCCGGCATCGGATTCACGATCCGAGACCACTTTTGGACTCATGGAGGTAAGAGGATCAAATGCACGTAAGTTATTTTTATTTTTGGTAATGTTTTTACGGCAACCGTTCTTAATAGACGATGTTCTTGATACCAAACTTATGTAGGAATTACACCAGTGAAATTTGGGTTGGAAATTAGCAAGAGATTGGGAAAATCTAGGCTTAATCGCTAGTAAATCGAGGAGGTGAGTGTCCTAATCTCTCAATTGGATGTTTAGTTATGTTAGTGTGATAATTGTTGCTCATAGTTGCTAAACTCATGCTCATGTATATATATGTTGTTGAATTTGGATAAAAGCATGTCAAATTTATGAAATTGCTATGCTTATGTGTTGAAATTGCCTATGTGCTTATATGGATCCAAGGGAAGTCAAGTAGTGGTCACCATTTATAGGTCCCATATGTAAGGGATAGGAAGTCCTCAATGAGTAGGACGTGGTGACGACCACAATGAAATGCCGGTGACGCCTTCGGGGTTACAAGAGAGTGTGTGTTGCGCTATATGCGCCAAAAGTGAGAAAGATCCGGGGTGAGAAGGACCTGGGGGTGGTGGCTGGAATGACTTGAATTTCTGGGAGATCAATTTGTTGTCATTTATAATGATTGTTGCATTTACATACTTTGCATTCCAATGGCATGATTAGTTCCCTCACTAAGCGAAAGCTTAAACAAAAATATATTTTCTGTTATGGTTATTGAATAACCATCGCAGGTACCAAACGAGACGAGGAGAGGAAATGATCCGCACGACAGGTTGGGCGTGGGAGTTGTCCTTGTGTATATGTTCATATGTCTAGCTAGTTATGTTTAACATGTATCTCTGGTGACTATGTATAACACCTTGTGTTTTAGAGTCTTTGTAACATGTTTAGTTGGGTATGGTTGGGAGAGACTTGAGCAAGTTGGGTAACTTTTGTTTGAAAAGTAACTTGGTTTCTCCTTATGGATCAATGTTTATGTATATGTTTCAAGAATATGAACTTGAATATAAATTAAGGTTCCTAGTTTGAATTCCATGGATTATGAATGGTTCAACTACTTTCCAAATGTTTGGTAATGGTTGGGAAAACTCTTATGATGTTTGGGTAAAGTTTTGGGACACTTGGGTATATTTCCTAAATGGTTTTGGATGTGGCTATGAGGATTTGGTATGGATTAATCAAGTTTTGACAGCATTTTACTCTTGTTTTGAGGAAGTTGTAATATGTCAAGTTGGGGGTTTATGTTTGGTTGTATAGTAAACCATGTGTCATGGTTGCTAGTTACTAGTCATGTGTATTGGGAGTAATATGATGCAAGTTGAGGTTAAAGTGAAAGGGTTAATGAATTTGAATGTTGAAAGAACTTGGTTTCATGTTTAAAGTGGTTTCTATATGTTCCATGAAATTTACTTGACAAGAACATTTCATTTCCCTTATTAGCTTTGTAAGTTTGAGGTTTCCTTTGGTTAGTTCCTCATTTGAATGCACATGGAAGATGGTTTGAATGATTTGGAAAGATTTAAGCATGTTGTGGATATGTTTGTGAGTGTTTGGAAAGTGTTCCCAAAAGTTTTTATAATGTTGGAACCAATTTTGGAACTTGAGGAATGTTTTGAACTGTTTTAGCAGGGTTTCAGCAGCAGAAAAATCCATCTGCAGGAACCGGATCGATCCGGGTCATGTGCGGATCGATCCGGGGCATCAAGAACTGCAGAAAAACTCAATCTGCTAAATCCGGATCGATCCGGATCTGGGGCGGATCGATCCGCTAGTCTGGGTTCAACCTCGACGGCTTTTACGGAAACAAGCATAACTCTCTCTAGAAAACTCGGATTCGCGCACCGTTTTTTGCGTTGGAACCGGGACTCAAAGAGATATGTTTTCATATAAAATTTGCTATACTTTATTAATGACCATTTTGCCCTTGGGTCTGTTTTGTGTCAACGGAGCTGTTTTAGTAGGTCTAATTCATGTGTTTTTTAATGAATTAAGGGTGTTTTGAACGTGTGGGCTTGTTACACGTGTTCCAACTTGCCCGAGACGGGTTGAGGTGTGATAGTTGGATTTGAACTAGGTTAGTTAGGATTCAACTAAATATGAAAAGTACTGAAACCGATATATCTTCTAAACGGAGATCAAAAAATCTTAACTTCCAACACGAATACCAAATCATTTAATCTCAAGCAACTTTTCCCTAAAAATTATATTTTCAGTTCATGACTTATAAAATTAGAAAAATGACCAAAATATCCCTGTGACCAATTTTCGCTAAAATCGCACACGAAGTCTAAATCGTCAATTTAAACATGAAAATATGGGTTACTACACTCATTCTCCTCATTTTTTTCTTTTTCTTTTCTCTATCTATATCTCTCATTTCTCTCCCTTGTTTTCGAGACTAAAACCTCCATAGCCACTTAGAGCTTCAAGCTCATTTTTGAAGACCTTTAAGGAATATTTGGAGCTTGGCTATTAAATACAAAATCAATCATCTCAACACGGCGTATCCACTATTGTTCTCGGATCGTCTGTAAGGTTTGCGGTTTGGTTTTTCTTGCCCAAGGGCTCAAGAGGTGATTTATGTTATTTTTGTTACACCTTAGTTTCCATTCCTAAATGTGATTTTATTTAACTAGGTGTTGATAGCTTATGGGTTTTGCTAGTGGTGATGATTTCCCCTTTGGATTTCTTTGGTGAGAGTATTTGCTCAAATACTCAAGAGGTGGATTCATTATTTAAGTGCACTATTATTTCTAACTTCATGATCTGTCATGTGTAAGTTAGTGTTAATAGACATTAATCTTGTTTTGGAAATCTTCATATGTGATTAATTGAATGATTACTTGCCCTTATATGCTTACTTGAATCCATGTCTAAACCTAAATGCCATTTGAGTTTCTATGGTTTCAAATACTAATTGATGTTAAAAATCTCTTATTTGCTTAATGTGATGATTACATTTTATATGAACTACCATTTTTACTTCTTGTCATTGTATTCTTAGAAATGACATTGTTAAAGCATAACCACATCTAGTAGCATATCATAGTCGCCAAGTCGGCATAGCATTCATGGCATTGGCTTGGGGCATATGAAATTATTAAAATTCCCACGATTGGGGAATGTCTTTGGAATCCCTGTTTGGGGTTGTAATTTGATGAAATTCCGAAAGTGGGTGTGAAGTGAGGAATGTTGTTTGTGATCCTTAAAACATTTGAAAATACAAGATCATATTCGGCTAGCTACCGAAGATCTTGTATGCTACACTCATGTTTGAGTGGCTCGCTATCCGGTGTGAGAGTGTGTGATTGGGAAATTAAGTTGGGAATGTCTCATGGTTTGGCCATCTGGCTAGTTGTATCGCCACAGCGGCAAAGCATTGCACCGCATGTCATAGCATGATTTTAGAAGTAGTAGTACATTTCTACAATATTTTCTACTGAGCCGTCGTGTTTAATGAATCTATAAAACCCTTTTTTTTTCAAGAATTATTAATTAGGGCAAGGCCCAAACGTATTCGACTCGTTGCATCCCATTGGAAGATTCCTTACGAGGAAGTCTTATGTTTTGAAAGAAAATATTTCTTTGACACGACTCATGGTAGGAGCATTGCTCAAGTTGTAATTCATTTCTCTTAATTATAGTTTTGAATTGCAAGGATTTATCATGATAATTTTTCATAGAAGTTGTAATTGGGCACATGTTTAGGCCTTGCTTTTAAAATCGTTCTTTTGAAATTAGTTGATCTCGTATTATATTGGGGATCTTAGTCATCCCCCCTCTTAATCTTAATCTGAATAGTTGGATCCTCTAGGATCCTTGTTAAAGTATGTTTTTAATACTAGTTAACATTTCTTAGCCCATGGTTACCCTATTATGGAAAAATTGCCACTTTAAATTTCCTAAGGACCGTTTGGTCATAAATTTCCAGAAGCTTATATTATTGTAAACTTTCAAAGTGAAACTCAAACCTTTGTTTCCTTTCTCAATGTTGCTTCGCCCAACTTTCTTTTAAACTCATTTCGAAACCAAACATATGTTGATTGACCTTGTTTGACCCGTTTGGTTCTCGTGGGTCAATCCTTGACTTTTGACTTTTCTTTAAAATCCACGTAGGATTCCCCTTTGCTTCAGCCATATGGATTGGTCCACGTTGGTCTATTCCGTGTTTTATGATGTATTGTTTGACTCGTTGACCTTGTCCACGTGGCTTGGTTTTCGGGGCATTACAGAATAGTATCAGAGCTAACCGGGTTCAAATACCTTGGTACTATGGGAGTTAATTTGGTCCATGTGTGATCATTGTACCTCTTTTGATTTCAATTATTCATAGTTAAATGATTTGTTCCGTTTTATTTAAATGATGAGTTGATTATGATATCATGATTGCTTGCCTATGGGACTGCGTGTTAACATGCTTAGGTGCTTACATGTTTATGTGATCACATGCATATATATCTTGACTATGTTATTCATGGACTTGAGGTGGTCTTTTCTTTTTGATTCACCTTAAACGTTATATTCATTAGAACTATCTTTTGTATTACATCTTGGTGTAACCTTCGGTTAATGTTTAACCATTGATCGTGCAAGGTTAAAAGGTATATACATGAGGGTTTCCTTGTTTGGATTATTCGCTCAACGTATTACACCTTGTAAGATTGGTGGTTAGGTATTGATAAGTGCTTTGCATCGAGTTGCATGCTTAAAAATCTCTTTTAAATTTGATTTACATTGTGCATTGTTTTACATTTCAGTTGTTGAGGAAACATGCTTGCGTATTGCATGTCAATATGATGAAATCGTCATCGGTTTTCTTTAAGTTAGAAGATGTTAAGCGAGCATGCTTAGGTGCTACATGCCTTTGAAATTATGTGTCTATATGTTTTCATGCATATATTTATATGTTTACAGTACTATTGTAACATAATGTTTTGGTTAGCACAGTATGCGATAGATTTTCATGTTATAAATGAAAAGGATGAAAAGAATGCTTACTTGCCTTCGGGATTATGTGATAACATTCTAATGTGCTTTCGTACTTTTGTGAATACTTTTTTTCAATATCATTGAATTGTTAAGCATGATAATGATAACATGTTGATATAATAATTCATGTTTTACGTGTTTAGAGTAGCTCATACGTGTACTCATAGATACTTTGATCGGTGTTTCATAATGAGATTTCTTGAGTAAAAAAAAAAATCTGGAAGATAAGTTTTGAACTTGTGAAAACCTATTTCTATATGTGCTTTTGAATTACTTAAAAGATATTTTCTAATCCGACGAATAACTTATTGGTTCTAATAACATGGCGTTACATACTATTAGACGGCTTATATAGGTTGTGTCTTCGGACTTGGGTATTCCTATGTTTTCGTGTACATTCTTGAGATGCTTACCTTCAGGTGGCATGTGTTTTATTTCGCACGTGATACAAAACCTCTCTAACGGCTATGTTGATCTTTGTGAGAGCATTCTATCTTGTAGCTCTCGATTGTGGCTGGTAGTCCATGTATATTTTATGTGGATACGAATACTTGTTTATCATTGGAATAGTTCTTCCTTCTTATTGAATTTTTGTACTATTTGTCTTGTGAGAATTTCATTGTTCGAATGTCAATTTGACATTGTAATTACTCTTCTGAGTAGATTACGAGTTTTCTATCTTGTGGTTGGTCAGTTGACCCAAATTTCTGGTGATTGCTTAAATCTTCATAATTAAATTGTCATTCATATGATCGAATCCTTTCGTATGAATCATTGTAAGGATTCTAGCTTTTATGAGGAATTGATTGGTGTTGTTCTTAGTCTATTAGTTCCTTTATTCGATGATTTTCACATATGAGTGAATTCCACGACTCTGAGGATCGTCTATCCTTTTGAGACTGCGTATCATGTTGGTTGGTGAAATCTTTCTATGAGTTGTTTATCGATTTTCGTTATGATTTTCATTAAGGATTCGCTGTTAACATTGTATGGTTAATGATATGATGTTGGTCTTAGAAACATGCGCTTTATGGTGTTTTTTTCCCTTGTGAGTAAGTATGGATTCTCGTTTTTGTGGTACTCTTTGGAAGTAGGGTTATTCTTGATCCCTATGATCTTTGAGCTCTTGCTAGAGCGTTGTGGTTCCATTGTTCCCAGTCTTTTCTTGAAAGCACATTTGTGCCTTGTTGATTCGATTCTTGTGATTGAGGGTTGTTGATTTCAAACTAGTTCACCCTTAAGTTTTGAACTTGGGTATATTGTACTGTAGTGCTATGATGACCTTTTTCTTTGGACCCGTTGATTTTTTTTTAATCAATCTTTCTATGACAGTTTTGCCATATTAAATTCTTGAAATTTATTTCATTGAATTCGAACTTGAGTTGTTGAACACTCGGATCTTTTCCCACTTCTTGAGGCATAGATATTGTTAGATGATTTATTTTTTAGATCCTCGATTCCATTGTCTCCGTGAATTTGAGATCATACCGGTTTTTGGTAGTATGATCTCTTACATGTTGTGGATCTTTGTTATTGGCAGCCTTAATATATTGTTCGCTAAGGCTTCAGTGCGATTGCGTTTTATTGTATACCTTGAGCGCTTGTTGTTTTACAATCGTGTGACCTTTTATATCTTGAATACTATGGTCATTCGCACAGTACCTTATTGCTGGATTGTGCAAGATTTTCGTGTAAATCTGCTTTAGATGTCTCTTTTGCTGTAACTATAAGAATTGTTTTCCTTATTGTTGATTTTTTTTCTTTTTTTCTTCTTTTTCTTGGGCATCAGTGGTTTTGACCATGGACCCGTTTGGACTTAGTAGTCGTTTGGAGTTCTCCGATTTTGTTTCATGTTGAACTTGAGCTTACCTTGTCCTTGCTAACAGACGTTGTTGTAATATCTATGTTATTTTGGGCTTTCCGGCAATTGCTTATTGATATTGCCTAATTTGTGGCCTATTGAGATGGCCTATCGATGTGAACTGTTATTGTTTCTTTGACCTTATGATTGATCCGTAGGGGGGGATATTGTTAATTCTATGAATTATCCATTAGATTGTATTTAGTTTCATCATTTGATTTCGTTGATTTATCTTTCACTCTGTTATTCGAATGAGAGTACCTGTTTAACCCCATCCACCTTATTTCTGTATTGGTGATAGGAGCATGCCTAGGTCATGTTCTCTTGTTAGTAATTTCGATTACTCTGTGTTTGAAAGTGGATCATGTGTGATTCTGTGCTAGTAATTTTAGATTTTATTTGGGTTACTGGCTTTCAATAGCTAGACGAACCCCTAGATTTTACTTCCATATTATCTTGGTATATTGCTATTCATGTCATCATTGACGAGTTTAATTCGTGCACTTAGTGCATTACTTGTTTATTGTGATCGGTGAGTCTTTTTTTTTTCCTCACCCTGTCATAAGATTGTGATTAAGTGATTTGTTCAAGATCATTACGATCTTTTGATTTCATCATTGCTTCTAGAAGATGAGGATTCTTAGTGTTCATTTGTTTTAAGATCACGTTCGGTTTGTGTGGCAACTTCTGTGGAGTTGTCTTCATTCTGTTGAGAAACTTCGACTATGTTTTCCTGAACACTTTCGTTATTTGTGGTCCGTCTATGACGTGAGTTTGTTATGACTCTTGTTTTAGGTGTGTCACCTAGTTTACTTCCATCCTTCGTGTGACACTTCAAGGTCACCCATTTCGGGAAATTCTAGTTTGTTTTGATGGGTTTCGGGCTTTCAATAGTTGAAAGTTCGGGAGTTTGGTATCGTTATGACCATATAGTTTTTTTATTTTGGTCAAGGCGTAATTCTTTGAAATATTATTTTTGGTTATCGCATGTGACAACGAAGGTGGGTGAACTTGTTTATTTATATCCATTCGTTCACCTGTTTGATTTATTGTTGTCTTGTTGATGGCATCATTGGTCTTCTTGAACACCTTCTCTTGTAAGGCCCTTTGACTTTTGGCAATGGCCTTTCATTTGCTGTATTATTTTGAGATAGGATCTCTCAATAGACCCATCTTTTAGTGAAATCGTTATAATTGATTATAACGATGTTTATATTTTGGGATATGATAATCATTTCTTCTATCGACTTCCTGTTGCCATTGTTATAAACATTTGTGTATATATTGATCATTGTCTTCTTGTGAGGAGCGATGTACTACGAGTAAGTCTTTGTGACTCGTACTTCCTATGTGGTTAAGACGTAGCTTTGAGTCGTTACAATCTTTAGTACGAGTATATCATTTGCTTTGTGAAGTTTTCTTTGGTTTCATTCTTGAGTGTTTGGACCATCCTTGGGAATTGACCCAGTTATTTGGTTAATTTTGGAACTCGTGTCTTAAAACATCATAATTTTGCTTCGTATGACGATTCTTTGATACTATGTTCAATTGTAATTCGATCTTTGTGTGATATTCACGCTTGTGTGACATCTTTCTTCGATTCTTTTATATATCGATAGAAGCTTATCCCATTTATTCCTAGCGTCTTGCGAATGTTTTCACCATGAATGATAGAATGTTATTTCCATTATATGGGTTACCCTCTGTTCTTTGGATTGTGTGTTCCGGTTAATGATTAGATTATATCTTTTGTTTGTATACATATCTTTTGTATACTTGTTGCTTATTCGTTTTTGAGACGAACTCTGGGTATAAAACAACCCGTTGTGTTCTTTGTGATCACGTGTTCCTGTTGAAGGGATCGCTTTTATTTTGATTTGATGAATTTGAGATATCTACTTGTACTTTGTTTTCATTCAAGTACATTTTTGATTGATCCAATGGTTTGGAGGTTCATGTCGCTTACTATTGTCGATCTTTGGAGTTGACTTCGTCTTTTAATGTTGAACCTCGTATGTCCCTAGCGGTTGCCCCTCAGCAGTCATGGTGTGCTTACTGACTATTTTATTGAGCTTCTCTTTTCCTTTCTGGAATCGATGTGCGAGATGTTTCATTTTATCACATTGTGCTAGTGTTCACAATGTTTTGTGACACTACGACATTTTGTGGTGGTCGTGGACCATTCTTTGATTGAGTACCTTTCGTTCTTGTTCGAATTCCGGGACGGAATTTTTTTAAAGGGGGTAAATTGTAGAAACCCAAAATTTTAAAAAGGGCATTTTGGTAATTTTGGACCAATGTGGGTCTTGGTTTGGGATAGTGTGTTTTGTTTTGGCACATGTGTGTATATGTATGTTACATATTTGTGTGTGGGTGAGTGTGTGTGTGTGGGAGACAAGGACGAGACCCACAAGTCACCTCCCAACCACTCTCAACCACTCTCAACCACCCCAACCACTAAAGCTTCCCTAGGAAGCTTCCCCCTCTCATTCCCCCTATATAACCAACCTATATCTCACTCTCACTCTCCTTCTCCTTCTCATTTTTATTCTTTTTCTTTTCTCTATCTATATCTCTCATTTCTCTCCCTTATTTTGGAGACTAAAACCTCCAGAGCCACTTAGAGCTTCAAGCTCATTTTTGAAGACCTTTCAGGAATATTTGGAGCTTGGCTATTAGAGACAAAATCAATCATCGCAACAAGGCTTATCCACTATTGTTCTCGGATCGTCCGTAAGGTTTGCGGTTTGGTATTTATTGCCTAAGGACTCAAGAGGTGATTTATGTTATTTTTGTTACACCGTAGTTTCTATTCTTAAATGTGATTTTCTTTAACTAGGAGTTGATAGCTTATGGGTTTTTCTAGTGGTGATGATTTTCCCTTTGGATTTCTTTGGTGAGAGTATTTACTCAAATACTGAAGAGGTGGATTTCATTGTTTAAGTGCACTTTATTTCTAACTTCATGGTTTGTCATGTGTAAGTTAGTGTTAATAGATATTAATCTTGTTTTGGAAATCTTCCTATGTGATTAATTGAATGATTACTTGTCCTTATATGCTTACTTGAATCCATGTCTAAACCTAAATGATATTTGAGTTTCTATGGTTTCAAATACTAATTGATGTTAAAAATCTCTTATTTGCCTAATGTGATGATTACATTTTATATGAACTACCATGTTTACTTCTTGTCATTGTATTCTTAGAAATGACATTGTTAAAGCATAACCGCATCTAGTAGCATATTATAGTCGCCAAGTCGGCATAGCATTCATGACATTGGCTTGGGGCATACATATGAAATTGTTAAAATTCCCACAATTGGGGAATGCATTTGGAATCCCCGTTTGGGGTTGTAATTTGATGAAATTCCGGAAGCGGGTGTGAAGTGAGGAATGTTGTTTGTGATCCTTAAAACATTCGAAAACGCAAGATCATATTCGGCTAGCTACCGGAGATCTTGTATGCTACACTCACGTTTGAGTGGCTCGCTATCTGGTATGAGAGTGTGTGATTGGGATATTAAGTTGGGAATGTCTCACAGTTTGGCCATCCGGCTAGTTGCATCGCCACGGTGGCAAAGCATTGCATCGCATGTCATAGCATGATTTTAGAAGTAGTAGTACATTTCTACAATGTTTTCTACTGAGCCGTCGTTCTTAATGAATCTATAAAACCCTTTTTTTTCAGGAATTATTAATTAGGGCAAGGCCCAAAAGTATTCAACGCATGGCGTCCCATTGGAAGATTCCTTACGAGGAAGTCTTATGTTTTGAAAGAAAATATTTCTTTGACACGACTCATGGTAGGAGAATTGTTAGCATCCCAAATCAGCGGACCCCTGCTTCCTTTATGAGGTTAGGCTCAAGTTATAATTCATTTCTCTTAATTATAGTTTTGAATTGCAAGGATTTATCATGATTATTTTTCATAGAAGTTGTAATTGGGCACATGTTTAGGCCTTGCTTTTAAAATCGCTCTTTTGAACTTAGTTGATCTCGTATTATATTGGGGATCTTAGTCATCCCCCCTCTTAATCTTAATCTGAATAGTTGGATCCTCTAGGATTCTTGTTAAAGTATGTTTTTAATGTTAGTTAACATTTCTTAGCCCATGGTTGCCCTATTATGGAAAAATTACCACTTTAAATTTTCTAAGGACCGTTTGGTCATAAATTTCCAGAAGTTTATATTATTGTAAACTTTCAAAGTGAAGCTCAAACCATTGTTTACTTTCTCAATGGGGCTTCACCTAACTTTCTTTTAAACTCATTTCGAAACCAAACATATGTTGATTGACCTTATTTGACTCGTTTGGTCTTCGTGAGTCAATCCTTGACTTTTGACTTTTCTTTGAAATCCACGTAGGATTCTCCTTTGCTTCCGCCGTATGGATTGGTCCACGTTGGACTATTCCATGTTTTATGATGTATTGTTTGACTCGTTGACCTTGTCCACATGGCTTGGTTTTCGGGGCGTTACAAAAATTCAGCGAGGGTGAAGAGGCTGATGAGAAAAAGAAATTAACAAAATTCCAAGTTGCAGTTGGATTGAGTCCACCTGATAAGGAATCTAAGAAAAAAATATTCAGTGTAACGGTGATATCACTGTTCATGAACTTAGGATAGACATGCGTGTAAAGAGCAAGACTTGGTTGGCTTGTGCTACCCACGAATATTTTCTCGGAATCAAGGCTTCATAAGAAGAGCTTTCCGTGTGGGTGATCTAGCTCACTTATATGCTTAGGTTTCTGATCCTCCCCGATGCCCTCTATTTAGTTCTTTCTTCATCGGCTACTTGAGATTTCCTGAAAGACTATCTGGAAGTTATAGCAAAGAAACCTTGTGAGCAGGACCTCATGCAAGTGTTTAATCCGTATTTCTAGTACTTAGGGCTCGCATGGTAACGTTATGATTTTTGGTTTTCAATTTTCTTTTTCAATTTTTGTATTGAATTAGAGACATGCATCAATACAAAGAGAAATGCTAGGCAGACTCGGTTTTTCACACCGAATCTCACACGAGGGACTTAGTAGTAAATTTCACAAAAATATTTGAGACCCACAAACTCAAAACTCAGCACTCTCCCCACTAACCATAGTTTCTCTCTCTCCTCCCCTATCAATCTGGGTCTCCTCCCTTTCCCTCACTTCTCTCTCTCACTACCTTCCTCACACAGACCCTCCAGCTGCCGCCTCCGACAGCCGGCATCTCTTTCGGCAGCCGCTGCCCCTTCTCTCATCTCCTCTCCGATCTGGATCTCTGTAGCCTGTAGGTATTCTCTCTTCTCATACTCTCCTTTCACTCTTGTTTAGGGCCAATAAAAAAATTCAATTTTTATTCTGAAATAGTTTATTAATTTGTCAATTTTCATGCAATATACTTCTTGCTTCACAAACTAATGACCAAACCGAGCCTCATCCATCTCGCAATTAGTTAAACCAGCCACCACTATTGTAGAATCAGATTCAACTATAGTGGTATCGTGAAAGTGTTTTTTCTTGCTTTCTAAAACAAGAAAAAAGTACTCCGTAATTTTTTTCCCCCTTTGAAGATGTAGTGATGCATCTTCAACTCTGTTTTTTGAATTACTGTTTTTGCTTTCAAAAACAACAAATTACTAATATTTGTGAGGCTGAGAGTTGTTTTTGGAACATGGTTTTGTGTTATATGATCTATTTCTCTCTCTCTCTCTCTCTCTCTCTCTCTCTCTCTCTCTCCCCTTGGGAGCTAAAATTTGGGAGACCTGTATGAATTGGTGAATTAATTTGATTAGTTTGTGATACTTTGTCACTAAAATAATAACTACGATAACGAATATTTTCTCCTATATGTTGTGCTATCGCTTATCGAAATCTAAAACTGATACATGATGTACGTATTTTTTTTTTCAGGCATTGGATCGATGATGTCGAAGCGAAAGTAGGGGAGAATGGCTTGTTTTGGATTCGTCATCCTAAGACTCTAACTCTATCAGTGCGTTTGGAGTCTGGCAAGAATCTCATAAAGGGGCTTATCAAGATGTTTATGAAAAAAAAACCTTACATTAAAGTGTTTGAAGAGACGATGAAGTTTACTTTCTTAAGACTTACAAAATTTATGTCAAAGGATTGTTATAATTTTAGATTTCAATCTTGTCCATCTTAAAGTGAGTTCATTGTTTAGTTTTGATGTCTTTTGCTGTAACCGGAATAAATTTATGATTAGAAATGATTTTTGTAGTCCAATTGGTGTTCACTTGATTGCTTTACAAAAAAAATAAATAAATAAATAAATAAAATAAATAGATTTGCCAACAATAGTTTTACAGTGCTCAACTCAAGAACACTTCCTAAAAAAAACATGGAATAAATGTGCCAACAATAGTTTCAAGAACACTTCCTGAAAAAAAAATGGAGTAAATGTACAAACAATGGTTTCAAGAACACTTCCTGGAAAAATATGGATAAATATTATCATTACATTAAAATTAAACCATTACAGACTTTACAGTACTATCCATATTACATTAGAAACACCAACACCTATTATATTACCATTAAAATTAAACCATTACAGTCCTATCTGCGGTTACATTACAAACACCAACACATACTGAGGATCTGAAATATTGATCCACCAGCGCAGAAAATTAAAGTCCACTTGTTCCTGAGGGAAAAAAAAATATCAATATAAACTCAAGGTTAAAATTTTAGAATTGAAATTTACAACAAAAAAGGAGATCTAAAACAAGAGTGAAAGGAGAGTAAGAGAAGAGAAAATACCTGCAGAGACCGGGATCGGAGAGGATATGAGAGAAGGGGCAGCGGCTTCCGGAGGAGATGCAGGCTGTCAGAGGCGGCAGTGGGAGGGTCTGTGTGAGGGAGGTAGTGAGAGAGAGAAGTGAGGGAAAGGGAGGAGACCCAGATTGACAGGGGAGGAGAGAGAGAAACTATAGTTAGTGCGGAGAGTGCTGAGTTTTGAGTTTGTGGGTCTCAAATATTTTTGTAAAATTTGCTACTAAGTCCCTCGTGTGAGATTCGGTGTGAAAAACCGAGTCTGCCTAGCATTTCTGCAATACAAAAATGAAAATAAAAATTGAAAATAAAAAATCACAACGTTACTATACGAGTCCTAAGTGTTTAGTTGTTTAGTGGTCTTCACAAATGAGAAATATCCAGGGACCTTGATAAGCGCCGAGGAAAAGGTTCAATGTCAAGACTGCCAGATACAGTCCTGCAGTTTGCTTCCTAAAGCTTTGTTTGGTTCATGGAAAAGAGCTTTTAAACAAGGAAAGAACACTTTTCTTTGTTTTGGTAACAAGGAAAATCATGAAGAAAATATGTAGAACAAAAGCAAAAAAGTTATAAAAAAAAAAAAAGAAATTTAAATCTTTTCACTCACTCTTCTCCCTCATTTCTTGAGCTCACAATACAGTTCGAAATTTTTTTTTATTACTTTTGTAACGTTCTTTAAAGTATGGAGTAAATCATTGGCTAAATATTTTTCCTTTTTCTTCTCTTGGTTTCGAATTGCATAACAAAAAGGAAAAAGAAAGGAATACGATCATCAAAAATGATATATATATATATATATAAATATAAACTAGGGTTAATTATACACACCCTGAACCTAGTCTATTTTTTTACTTTGCTCCCTGTGCTTCAAATTGTCACTAATACTCAATGTATTTTGGACTAAAGTGAAAAAGTTAACAATTCCGTTAAAGTTAACGAAAGAGAAGCTTGTTTAGTAGAGTATTTGCTACTTTGACCTCCTATGGTAAGCGCATTTTTTAATTTGCCCCCTTTTAGTTCCAAACAGATCACTAACACCCTCTTGTGGTCCGTTTGGTAGCTTCTTTTTCTTATACAATAATAAATAAATAAAAAATTGCGATTGGTATAAGTTGTCCAAAGTAACTTTTGATCCTTGACAATTACATAGACTATTTCACTAAATAATTTATTTTAAATTTTGGAGTTCAATTACTAATTGTTTCACTTTAATCCAAAGCATAAGGAGTATTAGTGACACAATTTCAAGTATAAAGTGCAAAGTAAAAAAAATGGACTAAGTACATAAAATGTATCTATAATTAACCCAACCAAAACTATTTTCCCTTGTATTTTCACGTTCAGAAATCTATGAACGGAGCCAAAATCGCAAACCACTAGAAGTAAATTGGCGGTTAATATCAGTAGTTACTTTAGGCGCTAAAACTTTTCAACTACTGGATGGGCAAAGGACTCGAAAAGTACTTATTGGTGTGGGCCTTTCACGGATGCTTCTAAATTCTTATAAAGCAGAAGCCCAGTATAGTACATGAGTAATACTTGGGGCACAACCAAACACACAATTTTTGGGATATAATCTAATTAATGTGTTTATTTCTCTCCTGTGTCATTGTGGGGTCCAGTGACATCACAGGAGAGAGATAGACACATTAATTGGGTTGTGTCCCAAAAATTGTGTATTTAGTTATGTCCCAAGTTTTACTCATAGTACATCCTCCGTCTCTTTTTACGTGTCTTTCTTGAGAATCTAATTATTTAAGAGAAAAAAAAAATTATACTCCCTCCGTCCCATAATAAGTGTCCACTTCCATTTTGCACATTGTTTAAGAAAGTTGTATTATATTAATTTTTTTGGTTCATTAAATGGCCACTTTCCAATTTTACCCTTAGATGTGATGGGTGTTTGACTTTTTGCTTGTTTTTATACCACAAATAAATGCTACTTTGTCTTTATTATAAGGGTAGTTTTGGAAAGTAAATAAAAGATATATGCCAATTTAGGAAGTGGACACTTATTGTGGGACATCCAAAAAAGGAAATGTGGACACTTATTATGGGACGGAGGGAGTATATATTTTTTACAATTGTATATAATTATTGCACTTGTTTTTTTTGTTTTGTTTTAGTGTTAACCCCAAGGAGTGATAGTTTGAGAAATTATATAAAAAATTTACATACTAATTTTAAAAAGTGAACAATAATTTTTAGACATAAAAAAAAAATGGACAGATAAAATGAGACGCGGGGGAAATATCTTTGAGCTCTCATTGTGGAGTACCAAGTCCAGCCCGTGTAGCTGAAAGCCAGTACAGCACCTTATCAGAGCCCCACTGTGTTGTAGCAAGGGAGAGAAAAGAGAAGTGGCAGCAGATGAAACATGGGTATATCATCTATATCTATATCTATATCTCTATCTCTACTACCACTCTCCTCCAATCTCAACCCCAAAACTCGGTCTTCACTTAAAACCCACAACTCATCTCTGTTAATTAGGTCACCCTTACCCTTCTCAACCCCTCTCTCCAAGAAAAGCACCCATTTTAACAACCCCCCACCTCAAGAAATTTCTCTAAAACCCAGCCAAAGAAATTGGAGAATTTGTTCTGTTTCTGGAGATGAAATATTAGCTTCAGAAGCAAACCCAGTTGAAACTTCCCAGCAGATAGTTTCCACAGGCGATGGGGGTGGTTACACCACCATCTCAGTTCTTCTGTTCATTGCCTTCCTTGGCCTGTCCATTCTCACTATAGGGGTAATTGGAAATTTTTTATGTTAATTTTTTACATGGGTGATTGAGATTTGTGATTTTGGTATGTGGGTTGTTGCTAATTTGCAGTGGTTTGGATTCCTCAGGTTATCTACATAGCAGTGACAGATTTCTTGCAGAAGAGGGAGAGAGAGAAATTTGAGAAAGAAGAGGCAGCAAAGAAAAAGAAGAAAAGTGGTAAGAAAGGGATCAGGATGAGAGCTAGAGCTGGGCCCAGAGGGTTTGGACAAATGATTGAGGAAGAAGAAGACGGTGATGATGATAAATGATTAGAATGTATACCAAACTGTAAGCTTCCGCATTTTCTTTGTGATTCTTTTAACTTTGAAATGTTGAAGAAATGGTCTTTTTATTTTTTTTGGAGTGACTGTAGAATGTCTTCTGTTGATGTTCATTGGGATAAGTAATGAACTTCCATTACAATTTGGGTTCACATGAGTATGCCTTGACAAACCCTTTATGTTTGAAGAGATAATAGCTAAAGAGTAGATTGTAATATTACTAATGCAAGTCTCCCAATTGGATTCAGAAGGGAAAGAAGGGTCAAGTCTTTCAAATTTCTCTGATATTGTGTAATAACTACCCAAGAACTTAAAAAGGAAATAAATGCCAATCATGTCACGCGTTTGCATCGGTATTGGCAAGGAGGAGTTTTGCCCTAGCCTTGGGGCAGAATTGATCAGGCCTTAGAAGGGGTCTTCGGTTGATGGTTGACCTGAGCATTCCAAACCCCTTTTGCGAGTCGGATTCGGAAGTTGCGATCAACTCGATCAAAGGTTATCAAGAAGAAACCCACCCCTTCAAAGTTCTTATTGAAGATTGCAAGTTTTTGTTAGAAAGATGTAATGGTAGTATTGGCCTCACCTATAGAGAGGGAAATGCGTGTGAGTACACTCTTGCTAACTTAGGGGTAGGGCAATCAGTCTCCTTTGTTGTTTTCAACTGCCCTCCCACCAACTCACTAGCTTTATGCTAGCAGACTTTTCGGGTAATGCCTTCGTTAGAGGCCATTAGCTTTGTTTTGTTTCCTTCGAACCAAAAAAAGAAAGTAGAAATTTATGCATTTTCATTTCCTGATTCCACTTTGAATGGAAGTCTCTCCAGAGAAAATGCAGTGTTTTTTTTTTTTTTTTTCCCTTTTGGTTGGTATATGAGGATTTAACAACGTAAACGAACAAATGACTTATCGTACAAAGGATATCCATAGAAAATAGAAAGTAACAGAATACTCCAAGTTGATCTACTAAAGAAGAAAATATTTTAGTCGTCAACTTAAAAAACGGCTGTTGATTTTATACACCTTGGTCTGCTTGGGTTGTGAGATCTTTTTTATGTGAAAAAAACATAACCCTTAATGATGTTTTACCTTCCCTCAGTCTTTCCTAAAGCTGGACAGAATTTTTAGAATGATTCTGGTGGCCTACTTGAGACTCATTTTTTAGGAGAGATGAGAGATGAAAACTAATGCTTGTTGAGTTTTAACTTGCAACCATCCAAGAGCAACTTGTCTTTAGCAAATCCACTCAATTTATTCCTTCTGATTTCTGCACGTAAGGAAGTTGAAAGTGTTGCAGTGAACCAGTTAAGCCATCATAGCTAACTGTTACTCTTGTGGGTTCGTGTAAATAATTATTGTTTGAAACTTGATATACGCTGTTAGACCTATTCTCAATCAGCTCAAGATTTTCGAGCAACTGGTGACTTAATACAGTATGGTATAAGAGCCTTGTTTACGAGAAGTCCCAAGTTTGAGTTTATCCACTCTGTGGTGTGCTTGCTTGCACTTTGTAATTTGTCTTGACGATGATGGAATTTAGTTTGTTGCCTCTCTACGTGCAAGTCGAGATTGCATGACCGGGACAATGAGGAAGAGGATGATGCAGACCACAATAAAGTGGAAGAAGATAAATTAGACAGTTGGTTTGGAGGGTGTTAAAGCTTAGTATATATTGTCGGATCCATTCTCTAATAACTTAAGCTTTTGGAGCAACCGGTAACTTTAATAGATATGTTAGGCAGGCTTTGTATGAAATATAAACCAAGGCCCTCAAAGCTGTACAAAGAAAGTGATGTTTCACGTAGACAGATAAAGAGACCTATATACAGAGTACTCGACCATGTATTAAAATTTTGATACCATACACGAAAATTCAGTGGCACCTCTAAACAAGGACAACATTCCACATGGTAACATTTGTACAGTCACATTAAAACATAAAACTACCTCACTATTGTTTCATTTTTTACATCCTTAAGAAACTTGTATTCTCATCTTATCTCCTCTGCAGGACTTGGATTCCATGTATAAACCTTTAAAACTACACAATGTACAGCTTTCTACTACAACCAAACAACTTTATTTGCCAATAAAAGCTCATCCTATCTTTTTTAGAGATAACAGGCCGAGCCACAGCCCTAAATAAGGGGGAGAAAAGGAGAAAAACAAGAGGCAGCTCAAACTAGCCTCAGCTGTACAACTTCTTCTTTCCTACGACAACTAAGCAGGGTATTGAGACTGAGCAGCAACTCTCCTCTCTGCAAACAAATGCAATCAATTGTTAGAGAGTGAGTCATATGTTAAGGCTACGTTTGGTTTGCGGGTTTAGATAAGGAAAAAAAACGGAAAGGAAAACGAGGAGTACAACTATGTTTCTCCATGCTTAAATAGCATTAGGAATAAAAGAAGTTCCAGGATATAAGGCTACGTTTGGTTTGCAAGTTTAGATAAGGAAAAGAAAACGGGAAGGAAAAGGTGAAGTGCAACTATTTTTCTCCATGCTTAAATAACATTAGGACTAAAAGAAGTTTCAGGATATAATAATAAATCGAGAGAAGAGAAAGGGGTAACTCACAAAATTCAAAGTTTTAATATTTGTTTACACTTTATTTTATTTTCCTTCCATTTTCCCTCTATATTCTTATTTGGTTTTACTCGGTGTTTTCTTTTGGTGTACCCCGCTAAACCCACGAATCAAATTGAGCCTGAAAGAATCACACTATTGTGAAAAGTTACCCAAATAATAGGCTACAAATTTTCAGCCACAAGCGGTACATGAATGAAATACAAAAGGAAATAGTACCTCCGGCAGCAACAAGTTTCTCTACACGAGCAACAATATGCTTTCCGTAAGTGTATTTCTTCAGTGTGGTCAGATGAACCTTAATTCGAGAGAGGATCAGCTCAGGTTGCTGATCATCACAAGTTTCCAGTACTTTTTGCACGACATAGTTTGCAAACTGGTCCATCATTGCCCGGATAAAAAAAAACGACCGACAATAATAAGATAGTTGGTAATAACTTACCTATTTTCCTGCTCCATCTGAAAGTTACATCCCAATGGACTTAAGTACCAACAACTTCAATCACATTTATCTTATGAGAAAATAAATCAATAGGTGGAGAGAGAGAGAAAGAGAGAGAGAGAGAGAGGGGATACTTGTTTTCAATATATGTTGGCACAAAGAAAATGTGATTCGTAAAATTAGTACATCACTAATTATTTTAAGGTCCGACTCTGATATCGGCAAAGGTTGTAATTGTAGGTGAAAATTGGGTGCTTAAGTGTAGTAATATGCGTGACCTGTGTGTCCAATTAATCGACATAAAGCATATGCATTTGATGATACAGTTCTGCTCAAATATATTTCTCACAGAAGGCAAATAGAGAGATGACAAACCTGAAGAGGCTCATTTTCATCGGTGGAGCCAAGCATTTCATTCACCAGCAGTAGGACCATCAAAGGTCAAACACTTCTCCACAACATTTGAGGCAAACTTTTGCTGGCTCATCTTCCCAGCTAACTCCTTAATTATGGTGGAGCGCTCGTGTGGTTTTCCATGCTCCAGCACATGCTGTTGTAAATATTACAAAAAAAATCAACATTCAACAATACAGTCACCGAGATCATGTCTATATGTCTATCCGAGGCAGAGCAAAAACTAACAAAACGGGCATGAAAAAGATGAACCATGACAACAAAAGATTATACATGCAGAAATTTGACCTACTGGTGGCCTAGCTTTGTCATAAACCAATCCTAAAGAGCATGTTCGGGAATGCTTAAAATAGGATTTGGTCAAGTCCTAGTCTCAATTTTCTTTATGTGATTTTAATAATCAAGGTTAGGTTGGTTTGACAAAGAGCCATTTTTAAGAGAGATATTAGACTGAGCACTCACTCACATGCAAGAAATGGACATTCACCCAAAAATTGAATTAGTAGAACCGGTTCACTTATGAACCACAGAACTGGTTCTTTGCCTTCCCAAACAGCCACAACAAATACAAGCAGTTCATATGATCCCTACTCAGAATCTCCGAAAAAATGTTACAAACCTGAACAACATAATTTCCATACTCGTCTTGTGCCAACATGTTAACCCACCCTAAAACTTCATCCATCACTTCAATCTGGTTTATATTTCATACAAAGCCTGCCTAACATATCTATTAAAGTTACCATTTGCTCCAAAAGCTCAAGCTATATTAGAGAATGGATCCAACAATATATACTAAGCTTCAACACCCTCCAAACCAACTGGCTAATTTCTCTTCTTCCACTTTATTGCGCTCTGCATCATCCTCTTCCTCATTGTCCACGTGATGATTGCACATGAATTCCATTATCGTCGAGACAAATTACAAAGTGCAAGTATGCACACCACAGAGGGGACAGATTCAAACTCGGGACTTCCCGCAAACAAGGCTCTTACACCATACAATGTTAAGTCACTAGTTGCTCGAAAATCTTAAGCTTCAATAACGTATATCAAGCTTCAAACAATAGAGTGAATTTGCAGGAACCCACAAGAGCAGCAGTTAGCTATGATAGCTGAACTGGTTTACTGCAACACTTTCAACTTCCCTATGTGCAGAAATCACAAGGAATAAATAGAGTGAATTTGCCAAAGACAAGTAGCTCTTGGCTGGGTTTTAGAGAAATTTCTTGAGGTCCGGGGTTGTCAAAATGGGTGCTTTTCTTGGTGAGAGTGGTTGAGAAGGGTAAGGATGACCTAATTAACAGAGATGAATGTGGGTTTCAAGGAAAGAACGAGTTTTGGGCGGTGGTAGATTAACATGGATTTGTGCTTTAAAAAAAGAGAAAGAATAAAATGGGAGCCAAACATGGGCGGATGGATGTAAGGGCAAGGGGGGGCTCAAGCCTGTTAGGTATTCCATGTATTTTGGTATTCCATATACATGAGATGTTAATGGACTTGCTTTAAATAAGCTAAGTGGGCCATTCTTTGGTCTTGAAGTTTTGTAAGTACTTAGTGGGCCTTGGGCCCAAACCTTGTGACCCATCCTAATTGTTTTAGGATTTAATACTAGCATAGACTTGTATTCTCGGGATCAAAAGTTCAGCACAGCATATACACAAAATATATATAGAGGTTCCTTTTGTGTGCAAAAGGGCGGCGGCGACTCCAAGGAGAAGCTGAGATACAGAATGTGATTTTCAAGGATTCATTGTGTGTGCCAAGATCATTGTGTATTTTGAAGAAGTATTGTCTACTTGATTTCCTTTGGGTATTGTGAACCCTAAGAGGTAACCCTTTGTACTCACTCTCATCTTTGAATACCTCAAGTTTAGGGCAAAAACTTGAGAGAACATTTTGTATTCCTTATTTTCATATAGTGGAATCTTTCGGAGTTGCCCTGTGGTTTTTCCCCTCCCCATTGGAGGGTTTTCCACATAAATCTTGGTGTCATTTATTTCTTGCTTAGGTGCCTTATTTATATATATTGCTTGTGGTTGATTGGTGAAAGGAATTTATTCATTGTGGCTTGGATATTATTTGTGCCTATTTAATTTACACTAGACAAGGTTAGGAAGTGTTGCTCCTAATATTGGGGATTTCCGCATTTTTCCCCAACAAAGTGGTATCAAAGCCAGGTTCATTATTATTTATTGTCTTGTGTAATTAAATGGAGGAATCATCAAATTCAATGATTAAGCTCACGGCTTCAAATTATGCAATTTGGGAACCGCGAATGGAGGATATCCTTTATTGTAAGGATTTGTATGATCCGATTGAGGGTGATACGGCCAAGCCTACAACTATGTCCGATGCGGATTGGGTAAAATCAAATCGGAAGACAGTGGGTCAAATTAGACAGTGGGTTGATCACACCGTGTTTCACCACGTTGCCCAAGAAGTTAATGCACAAAGTTTATGGAATAAATTAGAGTCTATGTATGAGAGGAAGACCGCGCAAAACAAAGCTTTCTTGATTCGAAGGCTTGTGAACTTGAAATTCAAAGATGGGAATTCCATTGCCGAGCACTTGAGTGACTTTCAGAGTATAGTTAATCAGTTGGCTACGATGAAGATGAATTTAGATGATGAATTTCAAGCTTTGCTTTTATTGAGTTCTTTGCCTGATAGTTGGGAGACGTTGGTTGTGTCTCTTAGTAATTCAGCTCCCAATGGTAAGCTGACTTTGGAGATTGTTAAAGATAGCATGTTTAACGAGGAAGCCAGGCGAAAGGGTATGAGTACAGATCAGACACAGGCTCTTGTCACGGAGAACAGAGGTAGGAATCCGAACAGAGGGTCTTGGAAAGGATCTAAAGATCGTAGTAAGTCCAAGAACAGTCGAGGCAAGTCACAAACACGAGGAGGTTTTGTATGCTACTATTGTAACAAGGAAGGCCACACGAGCAAAAATTGTAGAATTCGTAAGAGAGACCAGAAACAGGGTAACACTGAGAAGAAGTCAGAAGACAAGAATACTACGGCTACAGTTTCTGAGGATGTGGTGGTACTCTCATTTGGAGATGAGGAGTGCCTACATGTTACAGATAGTGATGTTGAGTGGGTTGTTGATACAGCCGCTTCCTACCATGCTACTCCTAGGAGAGAGTTCTTCACTTCGTATAAAGCCGGTGACTTTGGTACTGTGAAGATGGGTAATACTAGCTATTCCAAGATTGAGGGGATAGGTGACGTGTGTATTCAGACTAGCCTGGGTTGCACTTTGACATTGAAGGATGTTCGGCATGTTCCTGATTTACGGTTGAATTTGATTTCTGGTGTTGCACTAGATATGATGGGTTATGATAACCATTTTGGGAGCGGAAAGTGGAAACTCACCAAAGGGTCCCTAGTTGTTGCAAAAGGGGAACTTTGTTGTACTTTGTACAAGACTCATGTGAAGGTGTGTTCAAGCGGGCTCAATGCAATTGAGGATGAGTCTTCACCAAATTTGTGGCACAGGAGGTTGGCACACATGAGTGAGAAAGGGTTGCAGATTCTGGCAAAGAAGTCCCTCATTCCCTTTGCCAAAGGTACAGTTCTTAACCCTTGTGATTATTGCTTATTTGGTAAGCACCATAGAGTGTCCTTTCATGGTTCTAGTAAAAGAAAAACCAAGTTGCTTGATATGGTTTATTCTGATGTTTGTGGTCCCATTGAAGTGGAGTCTTTGGGCGGAAATAAGTATTTTCTTATTTTTATTGATGATGCTTCACGTAAAGTGTGGGTGTATTTTTTGAAAACAAAAGACCAGGTCTTTCAGCATTTTCAGAGGTTCCATGCCATGGTGGAAAGAGAGATAGGAAAACCTTTTAAATGCCTTCGTACTGATAACGGGGGAGAGTACACTTCAAAAGAGTTTGAAGCATATTGTGCTGATCACGGTATACGGCATGAGAGGACAGTTCCACGTACCCCACAGCACAATGGTGTGGCCGAGAGGATGAATCGCACTATTGTAGAGAGAGTCAGATGCATGTTACGAATGGCTAAGCTGCCTAAGTCATTCTGGGGTGAAGCAGTTCGCACAGCTTGTTACTTGATTAATAGGTCTCCTTCAGCTCCATTAGATTTTGAGATTCCAGAAAAAGTATGGACCGCTGGTGATATTTCATACTCTTATCTGAGGGTGTTTGGGTGCAAGGCATTTGCACATGTTGCTAAGGAGCAAAGATCTAAGCTTGATGACAAAGCTACTCCATGTATCTTTGTTGGTTATGGAGATGCAGAGTTTGGGTACAGGTTGTGGGATCCAGAAAATAAAAAGATGATTAGAAGCAGAGATGTGATTTTTCACGAGCATCAGACTTTGGCAGATTTTGAGAAACCTGCACAGCCTAGAGCGAGCAGTGCTCCAGACCTCACATCAATTCCTTCCACATCACAGGGTGCCATAGATGGGGGAGAAGTACAGTATGAGCCAGTTATAGATGTTCCAGAATTTGGGGATGATGATGATGTGCCAGATACAGAGGGTGTTGAGCAGGGGGAGCAGCCCCCTCAACCAGAGATTACCATACCTCCAGTCAGGAGATCGACTAGAGAACACAGGCCATCAGTCAGGTATTCCAGTTCTGAGTATATTTTGCTTACAGATGAAGGGGAGCCAGAGAGTTTTCAGGAAGTTCAGTCTCACAGAGACAAAGGCAGTTGGGTACAAGCTATGCAAGATGAGATGAATTCATTGCATAAGAACAACACTTATGAGTTGGTTGATCTTCCTAAGGGCAGAAAAGCGTTGAGAAACAAATGGGTGTTCAAGTTGAAGAAGGATGGTGACAAGTTACTAAAGTACAAGGCTCGTTTAGTTGTCAAGGGCTTCGGGCAGAAGCATGGCATTGATTTTGATGAGATTTTCTCACCGGTGGTGAAGATGAGTTCTATTCGAGTTACTTTGGGTTTGGTAGCTAGTATGGATCTTGAGCTTGAGCAGTTAGATGTGAAGACTGCCTTCCTTCATGGTGATTTGGAGGAAGAGATTTACATGGTACAACCAGAGGGTTTTGAAGTTAAGGGGAAAGAGCACTTGGTTTGCAAGTTGAAGAAGAGTCTCTACGGCCTTAAACAAGCTCCGAGACAGTGGTACAGAAAATTCGATTCATTTATGGTGGGTCATGGGTTCAAGAGAACCGCTGCAGATCAATGTGTTTATGTCCAGAAATTCCCAGATGGTAACTTTATTATGCTTTTACTTTATGTTGATGATATGCTTGTTATTGGACAAGATGTCAATATGATTCGCAGGCTTAAAGGAGAGTTGTTCAAGTCCTTTGATATGAAGGACTTAGGCCCGGCCCGACAGATTTTAGGTATGAAGATTGTTCGTGACAAGAAAGCCAAGAAGATATGGTTGTCACAAGAGAAATACGTTGAACGGGTGCTTGAAAAGTTCAACATGAGAGATGCTAAGCCAGTTAGCACTCCTCTTGCAAGTCACTTTAAGCTAAGTAAAAGCTTGTGTCCCTCTACCCGCGAAGGAAGAGAAGAAATGGCAGTTGTTCCTTACTCATCGGCAGTAGGGAGTCTTATGTATGCGATGGTTTGTACACGGCCAGACATTGCTCATGCAGTTGGTGTAGTGAGTAGATTTCTTTCCAATCCTGGAAGAGAGCATTGGGAAGGAGTCAAGTGGATTCTTCGATACTTGAAGGGCACTTCAAGTTTATGTTTATATTTTGGGGGTTCAAAACCAATCTTGGAAGGGTTTACAGATTCAGATATGGCAGGGGACATCGATGACCGAAAGTCTATTTCGGGTTTCTTGTTTACTTTTGCAGGGGGAGCTGTCTCGTGGCAGTCCAAGTTGCAAAAATGTGTTGCCTTGTCTACCACTGAAGCTGAGTATATTGCTGCTACAGAAGCAGGTAAAGAGATGTTATGGATGAAACGGTTTCTCCAAGAGTTGGATTTGAAGCAAGGTGAGTACGTGGTTCATTGTGATAGTCAGAGTGCTATGGACTTGAGCAAGAACGCCACATATCATTCCCGTACGAAACATATTGATGTTCGCTACCATTGGATTCGTGAGGTGATAGAAAAGCAAGAAATGAAATTGAAGAAAATTCTTACAGATAAGAATCCGTCTGACATGATGACAAAGGGCGTGACAAGAGAGAAGCTTGAGCTCTGTAAAGAGCTAGCCGGAATGGACTCCAAGTGAGGGTCAAGAGTTGGGTGTTCCCTCCTCTCATGTGTATGGAGGGGGAGATTTGTTAGGTATTCCATGTATTTTGGTATTCCGTATACATGAGATGTTAATGGACTTGCTTTAAATAAGCTAAGTGGGCCATTCTTTGGTCTTGAAGTTTTGTAAGTACTTAGTGGGCCTTGGGCCCAAACCTTGTGACCCATCCTAATTGTTTTAGGATTTAATACTAGCATAGACTTGTATTCTCGGGATCAAAAGTTCAGCACAGCATATACACAAAATATATACAGAGGTTCCTTTTGTGTGCAAAAGGGCGGCGGCGACTCCAAGGAGAAGCTGAGATACAGAGTGTGATTTTCAAGGATTCATTTTGTGTGCCAAGATCATTGTGTATTTTGAAGAAGTATTGTCTACTTGATTTCCTTTGGGTATTGTGAACCCTAAGAGGTAACCCTTTGTACTCACTCTCATCTTTGAATACCTCAAGTTTAGGGCAAAAACTTGAGAGAACATTTTGTATTCCTTATTTTCATATAGTGGAATCTTTCGGAGTTGCCCTGTGGTTTTTCCCCTCCCCATTGGAGGGTTTTCCACATAAATCTTGGTGTCATTTATTTCTTGCTTGGGTGCCTTATTTATATATATTGCTTGTGGTTGATTGGTGAAAGGAATTTATTCATTGTGGCTTGGATATTATTTGTGCCTATTTAATTTACATTAGACAAGGTTAGGAAGTGTTGCTCCTAATATTGGGGATTTCCGCATTTTTCCCCAACAAAGCACCCCCCCCCCCCCCCACCCAGATTTTCAAAAATTACAAATGTTACGTTATGAGCAAAAGTATTTTACATTCAAGCCCCCCTGAAATTCCATTCAAGCCCCCCTAAACCAAACCAAACCAAACCAAGTCTTGTGTCCCAATCAATTGGGGTCGGCTGTATGAATCTTTTTTCTCCATTCTGCACGATCAAGAGCTATATGCTCATTTAAATTATATATATTCATATCTTGTTGCACTACATATTCCCAAGTCAGTCTAGGTCTACCTCTCCCTCTAACCATTTCAGGCACTACGATCTTATCACTCTTTCGCACAGGTGCATCTACAGGTCTTCGTTGCACATGGCCGAACCATCTAAGTCTATTCTCCCTCAACTTATCCTCAATATGTGTCACTCCTACAGTCTCTCGGATGTACTCATTTCTAATTCTATCTTTCCTAATCTTACCACACATCTATCTTAGCATCCTCATCTCCGCTACACTCACTTTACTAATGTGTTGTTTCTTAGTTGCCCAACACTCTGTCCCGTAGAGCATAGCTGGCCTAATAGCTGTCTTATAACATTTTCCTTTCAATTTTGCTGGTATTCTCCGATCACATAATACTCCAGAAGCACTCCTCCACTTAAGCCAGCCCACTTTAATTCTATGAGGCACGTCATCACCAATCTCTCCGTCTCTACTGATCATTGAACCTAGATAGCGAAAGTGTTCCCTCTTTGGGATCTCATAATCTTCGATCTTCACTGCTTCGTTGTCTCTACTTCCACTGTTGCTAAAAGTACATTCCATGTATTCTGTTTTCGTCCTACTTATCTTTAGCCCCTTAGTCTCCAATGCTTCTCTCCAAGCTTCTAGTTTAATGTTGAGTCCGCTTTTAGTCTCATCAACCAAAACAATATTATTTGCGAACAACATACACCATGGGACCTCATCTTGAATGTGTCTAGTCAATTCATCCATAATTAGGGCGAACAAATAAGGGCTCAAGGCCGACCCTTGGTGCAGGCCTACGGTAATTGGGAATTCGCTTGTTTCTCTGGCTGGTGATCTAATTGTAGTAACCGCTTCATCATACATATCCTTCACCACGTCAATATAACCCTTGGTCACTCCTTTCTTCTCTAGCACCCACCAAATTAAATCTCTAGGCACTCTATCATAAGCTTTCTCTAAATCAATAAAAACCATATGTAGATCTTTTTTCTTCTCTCTATACTTTTCCATTAGTCTTCTAAGTAAATAAATTGCTTCCATAGTTGATCTCCCAGGCATAAATCCAAACTGATTTTCTGACACTGATGTTGTGCCTCTTAAGCGATGCTCCATCACTCTCTCCCATAGCTTCATAGTATGCCTCATCAACTTAATACCTCTATAGTTGTTGCATTGCTGTACATCTCTTTTACTCTTATATATAGGCACTAGGATGCTCTTCCTCCACTCATCAGGCATTTTTCTAGTCATTAAAATCCTATTAAAAGCTTTTGTAAGCCAAGATGCCCCCACATCTCCCAAGCATTTCCAAACCTCAATGGGGATCCCATCTGGTCCTAAGGCCTTGTTGGGTTTCATCTTCTTCAAAGCAAAATCCACCTCAAACTTCCTTATTCTCCGATAGAATCTGTATTCTCTAGTTTCTAGTTATGAAAATTACCTACTAAGCAGGGGCGGAGCTTCAAAGGGACTGGCAGGGGCCATGGTCCCCCCAAAGCTATAGAAATTCTAATGTGAAGCTGTGTTAAAATTTTTTTTTAGAAAACTTGTAGTTGATTGGCCCCCCCAGCTTTGTACCATACACCCTACCTTACCTAAGTAATTTCCTAATAAAAAAGTAACAAAGCAGACGTGAGACTTGAGAGTTGGGACACTATACAACACACCTCTTTCCAGACTTTACCCAAATTCCAATCCAAAACAAAACCTAATATTCCTTTCAACTGAGAGTTTGAGATCGTCCCCTCCCCTGACTCCCCTCTACTGGCCGTCGCCCTTCTGCCCTTCACGGCGTCAACTCCGGCTATGGCGACATCTCCGGCAACGGCGTCATCTCCGACTTCTCCTTCTTCCATTCACAGTAATGCACTTTTCTTTTCTTCTCTCTCTCAATTCTTTCTTGCACCTCTCTTTTTCTTCTCTTCCAAAATTCAATTTCTCTTCTCTTTACTTCCAATAATCCAATTTGTTTTCATCTATTGTCTAGTGGTGTGTTCTTTAATCAAGAACCCTATTTATTTTTGTAGTCCTTGAAGACTTGGTGAGAAACTGAGAATGTCAATGCACATTGACATTGGCTTGGAAAGATTGCTCCAATACCTTTACATTGATCTTTTTTTTTTCCAGAAGCATTACCTTTGAAACTTGAAAGGTATGTTTAGGTACTAAGTTTATTTTATTTTGGAAGAATTTAGTGGTATTGAAATATAATTCCTTTAGATTGGAAGATTGGGCCCATTGGGGTATGATTTTGATTGCTTGATATTATTCCTAATATCCTTTAGATTGAAATATAATTGATTTATCATTTGTTAACTATTTGTTTGAATTGGGAATTTAGCCCGTTTAGGATTAAAACTTAGTGCTTACAATAGATTATTTTTCTAAGATTAGTTAATTAACTTTAGTTTTACTTGGATAATGTTAGATTCTAGGTTGCAATGTCAGAGAAACGTCAACAAAAGCGTGCAAAAACTACTATTGATACCTTCTTTAAGAGAGAAAGCAAAGCACCCCCAGCATCGAATGTTGATACCTCAACTCCCGTTGAACAACATTCAAGTAAAACTCCAAGAGTCGAACCTAATGAAGTCGAGTTCTCTTCTTTAGAATGTGATCCAGGAAAACGCCCTCAAATGTGGGAATATCATGTTAACCAACGTGATGAAATTCGACGTGCTTATATCAAAGCGGGGCCTTACCAATTTCATCTTTCGGAGTATCCATTTTCATCAGAAAAGCATCATCGTCGATTTCAATATTCTTGGTTCGCACAATTTCCTTCTTGGTTAGAGTATTCACCTACCAAGGATGCCGCTTTTTGTTTGGCATGCTTTCTTTTCGCTAGTAAGCCAGACCGGCGGTTTGGAGCAAATGCATTTACTGTCGCAGGATTTAAAGGTTGGAAGAAAGTCAACGACGGAAAGAGATGCGCTTTCTTGGCTCATATTGGAGATTCTTGTTCACCACATAGTATTGCTGTGAGATCTTGTGACGATCTAATGAACCAATCTCGACATATTGACAAAGTGATGCATGCACAAAGTGAAGACACAAAATTGAAGAATCGTTTGAGGATTAAAACCACAATTGAGTCCATTCGGTGGCTTGCCTTTCAAGCTTGTGCTTTTCGAGGTCATGATGAAACACCTAATTCGAGAAATCGTGGTAATTTCCTTGAACTAATAAAGTATGCGGCGGATTACAATGAGAAAGTTGCAGAAACTGTTTTAGAGAATGCTCCTAAAAATGCGAAGTATACTTCGCCAATGATTCAAAAGGAGCTTCTACACATTTTCTCTAACAAAGTGAGGAACAAGATTCGTGAAGATATTGGGGATTCCAAATTTTGCATTCTTGTTGATGAAGCACGAGACGAATCTAAACGGGAGCAAATGGCTCTTGTCTTAAGATTTGTTGACAAAGATGGTGGCCTACAAGAGAGGTTTTTTGATGTTGTGGGTGTTAAAGACACAACCGCATTGACTCTGAAAAATGTGTTATCAAATCTTTTTTCCCGTCATAATATCAATGTCAACAATCTACGTGGGCAAGGATATGATGGTGCAAGCAATATGCGTGGTGAATGGAATGGATTACAAGCACTCTTTTTGAAAGATTGCCCCTTTGCATATTATGTGCATTGCTTTGCTCACCGACTCCAACTAGCCTTAGTTGTGGCATCTAGAGAAGTAATTCCTATCCACCAATTCTTCTCTATGTTGGCTTTTATTGTCAATGTTGTTGGTGCTTCTTCAAAGCGCAATAGCGAGTTACAATCAGCTCAAGAAGCTGAAATTGCACGTTTGATAGCTATTGATGAACTTGAGACGGGTAGAGGGGCTAATCAGATTAGTACTTTGCAACGAGCAGGAGATACTCGTTGGAGTTCTCACTTTTCTTCAGTTTCTAGCCTATTAAGATTGTTTAGTGCAACATGTTCAGTTCTTCAAAATATCATTAGTGATGGAGCTAATTATTCTCAACGTGGTGATGCTGATGCAGCTTATACTAATATTACATCTTTCGAATTTGTATTTATCTTACATGTAGTGAAAGAGATCTTGGGAATCACTGATATCCTCTGTCAAGCTTTGCAACAAAAGTCTCAAGACATCTTAAATGCTATGAATCTAGTCTTGACTACAAAAGAACTCCTTCAAAATTTGAGACGTGATGGTTGGGATGCTTTTCTAGAAGTTGTGAAATCATTTTGTGGAAAACACAACATTGATATCCCTGATATGAGTGCTCGTTATATAATGGGTCGAGGTAGGTCTTGTCGTCAACGAGACCACATTACAATTGAGCATCGTTTTAGGTTTGATATCTTCATAGCTACTATAGATACTCAGTTGTAAGAGTTAGATAGCAGATTTAGCGATCAAACAACGGGACTTCTCACTCTTAGCTCGGCTTTGGAGCCTAAAGATGCATACAAATCATTTAATATTGATAGTATTTGCAGTCTTGCGGAGAAGTTTTATCCTGAAGATTTCACAAACCAAGAGAGACTTCTCTTGAAGTTTCAGTTGCAGCATTATGAGCTTGATGTGCCTAATCATCCAGATTTGTGTAATTTGTCCACAATTTCTGCACTATGTCGAGGATTAGTGGAAACTGGAAAATCAAAGGTTTATTATTTGATTGATAGGTTGCTTCGTCTTGTATTGACTCTTCCGGTTTCAACTGCAACGACAGAGAGGGCATTTTCAGCTATGAAACTTGTCAAAACTAGACTCCGGAATAAGATGGAGGATGAGTTTCTTGCAGATAGCTTGGTTCTTTACATTGAAAGAGAGATCGCTGAGACTTTCAGTACAAATTCGATAATAGATGATTTCTATTCTTTGAAAGATCGTCGAGCGCAACTTTAATAGTATATAGTTCATAGTTATTGTATTTTGTACTTAGCTAAGTCATACATGACTAGATAGATTTTGAAAGTTAGCTGATCCTTTAAGATAGTTGATCCTTTAAGATTAAGTCTGAAAGCTAACTTTATACTTTTGTACGTACTTACACTCTTAGTAAGTTCCAATATATACATATTTTTGATTTGATTTGCTAATTGGTTGTTTCATGAGAAAAATGCTTGAGCATGAGTGCATGACTTTTATGTTTTATATAACATGTTATTTAAAAATTTGGGTGGCCCCTGCAATGGGGAAATCCTGGCTCCGCCCCTGCTACTAAGCCCTCCCGACATTATAAAATTATCATATTAAGCCTCATTTCTCTTAAGTTTTATAAAATATGTATAGAAAGGTCCAAAATATACACAAAAAAAATGTATAAATATGTCTAAATATGCGTAAAAAAGTCCAAAATATATATAAATAGATCCAACAAAAAATTTCACCCGTATATCAAGCCCCCCTTGAATTGCTTTTCTAAATCTATCCCTGGGCCAAACTAAGCCTAAGTGCTCTTCTTCCTTAGTGGTAGAAAATATTTTTAGCGCCCATGACCATCCCCAATCACGTTACTTAATTCCCTCCTCCCCCCCCCCCCCCCCCCCCCCCCCCCTTCTCTCTCTCTCTCTCTCTCTCTCTCTCTCTCTCTCTCTCTCCTAGAGAACCCATTGGAGCTCCTAAAGAAGTATGCTTTTTTTTTTTTTTTTTCCTTTTTTTTTTTGAGGAAATCCTAAAGAAGTATGTTGGTTCTCCAAAATAGCTAAAAGGCTATTATAGAGAACATGGTTGGATATGCTCTTACTACTGATAATGCACTGGGATACCAATTTCGACTTTGACTGGTTTAAGGATTTAGCTCTGCTCTTGCTCAGTCAGGGGCGGAGCCAGGATTTCCCCATTGCAGGGGCCACCCAAATTTTTAAATAACATGTTATATAAAACATAAAAGTCATGCACTCATGCTCAAGCATTTTTCTCATGAAACAACCAATTAGCAAATCAAATCAAAAATATGTATATATTGGAACTTACTAAGAGTGTAAGTACGTACAAAAGTATAAAGTTAGCTTTCAGACTTAATCTTAAAGGATCAACTATCTTAAAGGATCAACTAACTTTCAAAATCTATCTAGTCATGTATGACTTAGCTAAGTACAAAATACAATAACTATGAACTATATACTATTAAAGTTGGGCTCGACGATCTTTCAAAGAATAGAAATCATCTATTATCGAATTTGTACTGAAAGTCTCAGCGATCTCTCTTTCAATGTAAAGAACCAAGCTATCTGCAAGAAACTCATCCTCCATCTTATTCCGGAGTCTAGTTTTGACAAGTTTCATAGCTGAAAATGCCCTCTCTGTCGTTGCAGTTGAAACCGGAAGAGTCAATACAAGACGAAGCAACCTATCAATCAAATAATAAACCTTTGATTTTCCAGTTTCCACTAATCCTCGACATAGTGCAGAAATTGTGGACAAATTACACAAATCTGGATGATTAGGCACATCAAGCTCATAATGCTGCAACTGAAACTTCAAGAGAAGTCTCTCTTGGTTTGTGAAATCTTCGGGATAAAACTTCTCCGCAAGACTGCAAATACTATCAATATTAAATGATTTGTATGCATCTTTAGGCTCCAAAGCCGAGCTAAGAGTGAGAAGTCCCGTTGTTTGATCGCTAAATCTGCTATCTAACTCTTGCAACTGAGTATCTATAGTAGCTATGAAGATATCAAACCTATAACGATGCTCAATTGTAATGTGGTCTCGTTGACGACAAGAACTACCTCGACCCATTATATAACGAGCACTCATATCAGGGATATCAATGTTGTGTTTTCCACAAAATGATTTCACAACTTCTAGAAAAGCATCCCAACCATCACGTCTCAAATTTTGAAGGAGTTCTTTTGTAGTCAAGACTAGATTCATAGCATTTAAGATGTCTTGAGACTTTTGTTGCAAAGCTTGACAGAGGATATCAGTGATTCCCAAGATCTCTTTCACTACATGTAAGATAAATACAAATTCGAAAGATGTAATATTAGTATAAGCTGCATCAGCATCACCACGTTGAGAATAATTAGCTCCATCACTAATGATATTTTGAAGAACTGAACATGTTGCACTAAACAATCTTAATAGGCTAGAAACTGAAGAAAAGTGAGAACTCCAACGAGTATCTCCTGCTCGTTGCAAAGTACTAATCTGATTAGCCCCTCTACCCGTCTCAAGTTCATCAATAGCTATCAAACGTGCAATTTCAGCTTCTTGAGCTGATTGTAACTCGCTATTGCGCTTTGAAGAAGCACCAACAACATTGACAATAAAAGCCAACATAGAGAAGAATTGGTGGATAGGAATTACTTCTCTAGATGCCACAACTAAGGCTAGTTGGAGTCGGTGAGCAAAGCAATGCACATAATATGCAAAGGGGCAATCTTTCAAAAAGATTGCTTGTAATCCATTCCATTCACCACGCATATTGCTTGCACCATCATATCCTTGCCCACGTAGATTGTTGACATTGATATTATGGCGGGAAAAAAGATTTGATAACACATTTTTCAGAGTCAATGCGGTTGTGTCTTTAACACCCACAACATCAAAAAACCTCTCTTGTAGGCCACCATCTTTGTCAACAAATCTTAAGACAAGAGCCATTTGCTCCCGTTTAGATTCGTCTCGTGCTTCATCAACAAGAATGCAAAATTTGGAATCCCCAATATCTTCACGAATCTTGTTCCTCACTTTGTTAGAGAAAATGTGTAGAAGCTCCTTTTGAATCGTTGGCGAAGTATACTTCGCATTTTTAGGAGCATTCTCTAAAACAGTTTCTGCAACTTTCTCATTGTAATCCGCCGCATACTTTATTAGTTCAAGGAAATTACCACGATTTCTCGAATTAGGTGTTTCATCATGACCTCGAAAAGCACAAGCTTGAAAGGCAAGCCACCGAATGGACTCAATTGTGGTTTTAATCCTCAAATGATTCTTCAATTTTGTGTCTTCACTTTGTGCATGCATCACTTTGTCAATATGTCGAGATTGGTTCATTAGATCGTCACAAGATCTCACAGCAATACTATGTGGTGAACAAGAATCTCCAATATGAGCCAAGAAAGCGCATCTCTTTCCGTCGTTGACTTTCTTCCAACCTTTAAATCCTGCGACAGTAAATGCATTTGCTCCAAACCGCCCGTCTGGCTTACTAGCGAAAAGAAAGCATGCCAAACAAAAAGCGGCATCCTTGGTAGGTGAATACTCTAACCAAGAAGGAAATTGTGCGAACCAAGAATATTGAAATCGACGATGATGCTTTTCTGATGAAAATGGATACCCCGAAAGATGAAATTGGTAAGGCCCCGCTTTGATATAAGCACGTCGAATTTCATCACGTTGGTTAACATGATATTCCCACATTTGAGGGCGTTTTCCTGGATCACGTTCTAAAGAAGAGAACTCGACTTCTTTAGGTTCGACTCTTGGAGTTTTACTTGAATGTTGTTCAACGGGAGTTGAGGTATCAACATTCGATGCTGGGGGTGCTTTGCTTTCTCTCTTAAAGAAGGTATCAATAGTAGTTTTTGCACGCTTTTGTTGACGTTTCTCTGACATTGCAACCTAGAATCTAACATTATCCAAGTAATACTAAAGTTAATTAACTAATCTTAGAAAAATAATCTATTGTAAGCACTAAGTTTTAATCCTAAACGGGCTAAATTCCTAATTCAAACAAATAGTTAACAAATGATAAATCAATTATATTTCAATCTAAAGGATATTAGGAATAATATCAAGCAATCAAAATCATACCCCAATGGGCCCAATCTTCCAATCTAAAGGAATTATATTTCAATACCACTAAATTCTTCCAAAATAAAATAAAATTAGTACCTAAACATACCTTTCAAGTTTCAAAGGTAATGCTTCTGGAAAAAAAATAGATCAATGTAAAGGTATTGGAGCAATCTTTCCAAGCCAATGTCAATGTGCATTGACATTCTCAGTTTCTCACCAAGTCTTCAAGGACTACAAAAATAAATAGGGTTCTTGATTAAAGAACACACCACTAGACAATAGATGAAAACAAATTGGATTATTGGAAGTAAAGAGAAGAGAAATTGAATTTTGGAAGAGAAGAAAAAGAGAGGTGCAAGAAAGAATTGAGAGAGAGAAGAAAAGAAAAGTGCCTTACTGTGAATGGAAGAAGGAGAAGTCGGAGATGACGCCGTTGCCGGAGATGTCGCCATAGCCGGAGTTGACGCCGTGAAGGGCAGAAGGGCGACGGCCAGTAGAGGGGAGTCAGGGGAGGGGACGATCTCAGACTCTCAGTTGAAAGGATTATTAGGTTTTGTTTTGGATTGGAATTTGGGTAAAGTCTGGAAAGAGGTGTGTTGTATAGTGTCCCAACTCTCAAGTCTCACGTCTGCTTTGTTACTTTTTTATTAGGAAATTACTTAGGTAAGGTAGGGTGTATGGTACAAAGCTGGGGGGGCCAATCAACTACAAGTTTTCTAAAAAAAAATTTTAACACAGCTTCACATTAGAATTTCTATAGCTTTGGGGGGACCATGGCCCCTGCCAGTCCCTTTGAAGCTCCGCCCCTGTGCTCAGTCATAGATTTCTAAAAGAGAATCGAAATGTTAAGGATAGCAATCCTTTTTAGAAATTGAATGGATTTGGTCTTATACGTAAGCGGGGATTCGGGGAAAGTACACACGAGGGAAATAGTTTTCTTTTTTTCTTATCATATTCCTTTCTTTTCCCTTTTCCTTATGTTAATTTGCACACCAAACAGAGCCCCTCTAAAGGCTGATCAATTCCGCCCCAAGGCTTGTGCAAAACTCCACCTTGCCAATACAAATGCAAACGCGCACACAGGACATGATTGGGATTTATTTCGTTTTTAAGTTCTTGGGTAGTTATTACACAATATTAGAGAATAATCCATAATATCAGAGAATTTGGAAAGACTTGACACTTCTTTCCCTTCTGAATCAAATTGGGAGACTTGCATTAGTAATATTACAAATCTACTCTTTAGCTATTATCTCTTCAAACATAAAGGGTTTGTCAAGGCTTACTCATGTCAGCCCAAATTGTAATGGAAGTTTATTACTTATCCCAATGAACATCAACAGAAGACATTCTACAGTCGCAAAAAAGACCATTTCTTCAACATTTCAAAGTTAAAACAGTCACAAAGAAAATGCAGAGGCTTACAGTTTGGTATACATTCTAATCATTCATCATCATCACCGTCTTCTTCTTCCTCAATCTTTTGTCCAAACCCTCTGGGCCCAGCTCTAGCTCTCATCCTGATCCCTTTCTTACCACTTTTCTTCTTTTCCTTAGCTGCCTCTTCTTTCTCAAATTTCTCTCTCTCCCTCTTCTGCAAGAAATCTGTCACTGCTATGTAGATAACCTGAGGAATCCAAACCACTGCAAATTAGCAACAACCCACATACCAAAATCACAAATCTCAATCACCCATGTAACAAATTAACATGAAAAATTTCCAAGTACCCCTATAGTGAGAATGGACAGGCCAAGGAAGGCAATGAACAGAAGAACTGAGATGGTGGTGTAACCACCCCCATCGCCTGTGGAAACTATCTGCCGGGAAGTTTCAACTGGGTTTGCTTCTGAAGCTAATATTTCAACTCCAGAAACAGAACAAATTCTCCAATTTCTTTGGCTGGGTTTTAGAGAAATTTCTTGAGGTGGGGGGTTGTAAAAATGGGTGCTTTTCTTGGTGAGAGTGGTTGAAAAGGGTAAGGCTGACCTAATTAACAGAGATGAATAAGGAAAAAAGTGAATTTTGGGAGGTGGTAGAGAAATAGATATAGATGATATACCCATGTTTCATCTGCTACCACTTCTCTTCTTCTCTCCCCTGCTAAACAGGGGAACTCTGATAACAGAGAATTGTTATTAAAATTGGGAATTCTAATGCTCTCTCTCTCTCTCTCTCTCTTGGAGAACCCATTGGAGCTCCTAAAGAAGTATGCATTTTTTTTTTTTTTTTTTTTGAGGAAATCCTAAAGAAGTATGTTAGTTCTCCAAAATAGCTAAAAGACTATTACAGAGAACAAGGTTGGATATGCTCTCAGGGGCGGACGCTTAGAAGGGCCAGTGGGGGCACGTGCCCCCACTCACTTTTTGGTAATTAAAATTTTACCCTATATGTGTTATAGATTTTACATTTAGGCCCCCCTCAACTTATGTTTAGGCCCCCCCTCAACTTATGTTTAAGTTTCTCCAAGGGGTCTAAGCTAGGCCCAATTTAATGTCATCAACTATATGTATATTGATATACAGGTATATACAACTCAAAGGAAATGCACCTAAAATTTTTAAAAATTACACTTTTAGTGTGATAATTTTATGCATTTTGGAAATAGACCCCCTTAAAACTTTGAAAGACACTACACAATATTTACGTGTCACCGAATAGACTTATATTATAAGCATATCCCCAAAAAATCACAATTATAGACAAGTAGACCCTAAAAAAATTATCAATTATGTATAAATAGACCCCAAAAAAAAATTTTCGGGGGCAGCCCCGCATAGCCTAGGCCCCCCCTGGCCAAAATTCCTAGCTCCGCCCCTGTATGCTCTTACTACTGATAATGCATTGGGATACCAATTTTCGGCTTCGACTGGTTTAAGGATTTAGCTCTGCTCTTGCTCAGTCATAGATTTCTAAAAGAGAATCGAAAAGTTTAAGGATAGCAATCCTTTTTAGAAATTGAATGGATTTGGTCTTATACGTAAGCGGGGATTCGGGGAAAGTACACACGAGGGAAATAGTTTTCTTTTTTTCTTATCATATTCCTTTCTTTTCCCTTTTCCTTATGTAAATTTGCAAACCAAACAGAGCCTTAGAGAAGTAAAGAAAAATGAAAAGGAAAGGAAAATTATTTAGCTAACAATTTACTCCATATTTAAAGAATGTTACAAAATTGATAAATTTTCAAAATGTAGTGTGAGCTTAAGAAAATAGGACGTGAAGTGACTCGAAATTTGTTTTGATTATTTTCTTCATTGTTTTCCTTATTCCTAAAACAAAGAGAAGTGTTCTATTCATTATTTTCTTTTTCTTTTCCATGAACCAAACAAAGCCTTAGGAAGCAAACTGCATGAATGTATTTGGCAGTCTTGACATTGACCCTTTTCCTCCTTGGCTTATTAAAGTCCCTGGATATTTCTCATTTGTGAAGACTAGTGAACACTCGAGAAGTAGACATAGGGATTAAACACCTGCATGAATTACTGCTCCACAATCTTTGCTACAATTTCCAGATAGTCTTTCAGGAAATCTCAAGCAGCAAATGAAGAAAGATCTAAATAGAGTGCACCGGGGGGATCAGGAACCTAACCACAATGAGCAAGATCACCTACTTGGAATGCTCTTCTTACGACGTCTTGATTCCGAGAAAATATTCGTTGTATCAGTTTTTCTGAAGACTTGGTATTACAAGCCAACCAAATATTACCATTCGCATGCATCTCTGTCCTAATGTCACGAATCGTGATATCACCATTGCATTAAATATTCTCTCTTTGATACCTTATCAGATGGACTCAATCCAACTGCAACCTGGGAATTTTGCTAACTTTCTTTTCCTCATCATCCTTTTCACCCTCGCAGAATCTCCCCAACTACCCACATCAGCATATAGATTTGACAGCAACAAACTACTACCTGCACTATCAGGCTCAAGCTCACGCAAATGCTTAGCCGCCACTTCAGCAAGATCTATATTACCATGTTGTCTGCATGCCCCTAACAATGCACCCCACACGAATAAATCAGGCTTAATAGGCATTGTTTGGATCAAGTCGTAAGCCTCCACAAGCTTTCCTGCTCTGCCAAGAAGATCCACCATTGATGCATAATGCTCAAATCTTGGCTTTATCATATATTTTTCTTGCATCAACTGGAATAGATTTTGTCCAAGTTCAATCATTCCAGCATGACTACAGGCAGTGAGAGCTGCGGTAAAAGTAAGGTGATCTAATTTCTTTTCTTCCTCTCGTACCATCTTATAGAAAAGCTCAATTGATTCATTGCAATATCCGTGATTCGCATATCCAAAAATCATAGAATTCCAAGTTACTGTGTTCCTTCTACACACCATGTCAAACAATGTTCTTGCTTCATATATAAAACCACATTTTGCATACATGTCTATAAGTGCACTCTTTACATATACGTCTTTCAAAAGTCCAATCACCACCGCGTACCCATGAATCTCCTTCCCATGCCTCAAATCCGCCAAGCTTGAGCAAGCAGGTAAAAGACTACTTATTGTAGCCGAACTGGGACACAACCCATGTTCCAACATTTGTTTGAATGTATCAAAAGCCTTATCATTACGAAAATTTTGTACAAAGCCAGAGATAACTGAAGTCCAAGAAACCACGTCAGGCTCAACACCATCAGATTTCATCAATTTGAAAAGCTCAGAGACCTTAAATTCATCACCCGCTTGTGAGAAACCAGCAATTAAAGTGTTCCATGTAACTATATTTAGCTTCATTCCCATTTCTTGCATTTTCTCAACCAAACCCAATGCTTCTTTGACAAAACCATATTGAACATAACCCGAAACCATGGAATTCAGTGCCACCAAGTCATTATCAACAAACCCATCAAAAATCCGTCTCGCCTTTTCAATTTTTCCACATTTTGCATACATATCTATCAATGCACTATTGACAAAAGCATCTAAATTAAAATCATATTTTAAAATCACAGTATGTATCTTCTCCCCGGTTTGTCCATCGGAGAGGTGGCCACAGGATTTGAGTACACTAGGAAGGACAAACTTGTTGGGTGTTATACCTTCTCTTTGCATTTCACAGAAGACATTCATAGCCTCCTGATGGAATCCATGGCGAGCGTATGCCCCGATCAGAACGATCCAACGGCGGACATTTCTTTGGGGAATTTTGTCGAACAGATTCCGAGCATCTGATAATTTTCTGCATTCTGTGTAGAAAGCTATGAGCTTGGAGGCGAAATGGGTCAAACGAGCCAATCCATTGATGATCAGGCAAGCGTGTAGTGCTCTGCCCGATTCCAAGGATTGAACACGACCGTACGTTTCAATGAGCTTTGTGTATGCCTCAGATGAAGATTGAAAGGAACGGTGATTGATGAGGATTCTGTGCCTGTGGTGGGACCCATATATAGTTCTTCGGTTGAGAAGAGTCTGCATTACAAAAACGCGGGAAATAAAGTTATCTACATTTTCTTTCTTTACTTGTTTTTTAGTTAGGGCACATAGTTAGAAATCAAGGACAATGAAAGACCAAATAGGATGCTTGAAACGACTTGAAAACATTTATGACTTATCACTCGACATAAAATATGATTGTGGGTAGAGAACAATGGTGTGACGAGTTTCTCTAGCAAACCTCAGGCGATCACTACAATGCTTTCTTTGACTTAAGTTCAGTACCTCAAAGTTGGATTTTTTGATGGGGTTTCTGAAGAAACCAAGAACCAAGTTTAGTACCAAAAAGGCAGCTTTATATTTGACAAGAACATTTCAGTTTTTTACTTCATTTTTAGAGAAAGAAATACCGGAGAATTTAACACAAATTTGCACAAAGGACTATATGAACTCTAATTTGCTCAATCGTTTCAACTTTTTACATAGAAGTATATCATTCAAAACCCATCACCAAAGCACAAAAGTGGGGTACAAGTAGGGGTGCAACTCGGGCGGGCCAACCCACGGTCAACCCGAGTCCGGCCCGAAAATTACCGTGCTTGGGCCCGCGGTACTTTCACCATGGGCGGGCTTGGGCGGAAAAATTCAAGCCTGAATTCAATTCGGGCCGGGCTTGGGCAAAATTTTGCTAACCCGTGGAACCCGAGCCCGAGCCCGAATTCTATTTATGTATTATTTTTTATATTATATTTATATATTATAGTGTTTTTTAGTGATAATAATACATTATTAGATGTTATTTTAGCACTAAATTAATAAATAAATGTTTTTTCTCAAATATTAACAAAAAAAAATTGATTTGAAACTCTACATATTGTTGTTTACATACTAAAAATCAGTTTGCACCAAAAAAAAAAATTGCAATTCGGGCTCGGGCTCGGGTTGTAGTACTAATTCACAAACCGGGCTCGGGTTGACATGTACGGGTTTATGTCGGGCTCGGGCTTGGGCAGACTTCTTGAATTCGGGCTCGGGCTTGAGCAGAGCCAAAACCCTCTGAGTCCCGCCCGAGTTGCACCCCTAGGTACAAGGGAGTTAGATTTTTGAGAATTTCATCAAGAAATGTGATACCTTGAACTCCACAATCATATGATATGCTTACAAGCTTTTGTCTGCCCCTACATGTTTTAAGGATAACACCCAATAAACAATTGGAACCCCCCATCTATACCTTCAAATGGGTCGCCACAAGTGAATAAAGAATAACACCAAATTCAAAATATGAGTTGTATTAGCAAACACAAAATCTATGCAATTTCCTATTTTTCAACGAATCACATGTTAGAGCTCCTAATAGTTTCAAAATTTGGCAAAAAGCTATCGACAACTAGAATAATACATCAAATTTGCACAAGGAATTAACATGAATTTGCACAAGGAACAAGAACTATATGAACTCAAATTTGGTCAATCCTTCAACTTTTACCTAAAAGTAAATCATTCAAAACCCATCACCAAAGCGCAAAAGTGGGGTGCCAAGGAGAGATTTTTAATAATTCCACCAAGTAATGTGAAACCTTAAACTCCACAATTACATGATATTCATAAGCTTTTCTCTGCCCATATAGGTTTAAGGATTATTGGAACTCCCATCAATACCTTCAAAAGGGTTGGCACAAGTAGACGAATAATAACATAAATGTGAGGGTAAGTTGCAAATTACACCCCTGTAGGGTTGTGACAGTTTGGTCCTTATAGTTTTAATTTTGGCATTTTACACTTTATAGTTTGAAATTGTGCAAAATCCACCCAATTACAAAATAAGTAATGGCACAATGGGAATATCACATTATTTCCGGCCCAAAATGACCCCATGTGATGGGACTGACCCAGAAGTGTAGTTCAGTGGGAGCAAAACCTTATACAGGGAATCGGGGGCAACGCCCTGGCCCGAGATATTTATTTTTTAGGGGTAGAAATAGTATAATTTTGTAGGTTTTTTTTTTTTTTTTTTTTTTTTTTTTTTTTTGCGCGCGCGTGTGTGTACAAACTAATCAATCCCATAAGGATGATCGTACTTAGAAGCCGACATACATAGTTTGGTATATTTTAGTTGCGGAGACTAATTGTCTATTCATGTGGTATGAGTTAAGCAATCAAGGAGATTGCGAGTTATGTTGGGTTGAGTCTTCTTGTGTAGATCATGATCTGTTGTGGCAAGTGATAGCCATGACTGTGGAAAAACAAAGGATGATTGAGATGTGTAATGGTCGGTATAATGATACCAAGGCACGTTGTTTATGTGTAACGACCGGTTGATGATACTAAGGCATGTTGTGAATATGTAACGGCCGGCACTCCGTACCAGGAAACGTCGTAGAGAATGGGATAGCTGATGTTTCGTACCAGGTTGAACATTATGTTACAAGAGTGGGATAGCTGAGGTTTCGTACCAGGCTGACCATTACTATGAAGATGAATCAAGATCTTGGGAAGGGAGTTTCTGTCCAAGCAATAGATAATTGGACATGCATGGGAGAATGAGTCATAAATATGGACATATAGTCCATAACATAGTAGAGTCAAGTCTTTGAGTCGCATATAGCATATCAGAACATGTTAGAATGAGAACGTCGAGAGAATTATTTATTAATGCAAATGCTATTAAAAACTTCTTGTTTTGATACTTTGATAGTTTATTACTCACTCAGTTTTCCCAAGCTGACGGCGTTTATGCTGCTAGATATACCCATGTCCAGCTTTCCAAACCTATGGCTATACATGTGAGATGCCCTTTTATAAGAACTACTATCAGGAGTACCCGGAGGAAGGCTATGGCTGGGATGGTCAGACCAAAGAAGGAATCGAAGGGGAATACCACTAAGCTGATGACAACATCTACGCCACTTGAAGTCTGGAGCTAGATTAGCTGTTCTTTACATTATGTTTTAACTATGTACTTTTGATTGGCAAGTATGCCTTGAGACGTGAATTTCAATTTACTACTATGGTTGGTTTTGTAATAAGCTCTCTTACGTTTAAGTTATTATATTTAGCTTTCCAGTTATTGCAATATTATCTCTGATGTTTTAGAATTTTGTGTGGACAATCGAGTGATATTCACCAGTCACGGCCTACAGGTCCAAAAATGGAAATTTATTTTTCCTATTTTTGCTACGTCGAGGCATGACAAAATCACACAAACTTGACAATCTCACCATGAAATTCATCACGACACATGCCCTTTTTCATTGATCATCAATATCATTTGCAATAACCCCGTGAACCCTTGGTATCTTTGCCTTATTTGCTCATTATACCACACATCATATAAAGTTCTTTACAATAGCATCAAAGACAATCGTCACAGTATTCCAGCTTTATAATAGTACTCGGATTCCAAATCAATCTTCAAGAAAACTTATACCCCTTGCAGCTGATTATCAGGTAATCACATATAGTAAAATGCAATCAATACCATTCCATACTCAATCATTAAAAACTTATTCTCCACAATTTCATTTACGACTTCAATATTTCTTTTGAATCTCCTTTCTTGGGCTATTTTCATTCGGAATATATATACATTTAACTTCTAGATTCAATACATCTTACCCGTAACGCAGAATTTAATCATTCTTCTTCAACAACTTGCTATATCCCCTTTATGGAGCAAACAAACAACACGGATTCTTAGGCCAACTTCTTATAATCTGAGACAATACTGTCAATACGACCATCTCTTCCTTTCACAATTTCTAGAGTAATTTCATCTTCTAGCAATCTAAATCTCCACCAATTCACTTCAAGCAATCAATTCACACACCATATTTCCCTCATCAATCACTAACTGGTAGCTTCAATAACCACTTGACTTTACTTGTCTAGTGTTGAGTTTTCATATCGTTGCTTACCATGAATTCCAACTGTTTCTATTATCACGTACTTGATTTCCGTTACATAAGTCATAATTCAAATCCCAACAACTTATAAAATTTTATGCTTATAGAAATATCACTACATATTTCAGACCTTGTATCACGTAATTTACTCATGCAATTTCAATCTTCCGTGAAGCATAAATAATTGTTACATCACCGTATAGTTCAATCTCTGACATGGTATTTCGTTATAACTAGCAAATTAATTTCTCAATGCTAATCAATCTAGTTAAGGTCATTGCCCTCATAAATCAATTCTTTAACTCCCACAACATTCATACGTACCCCAAATCAATAACTAACCTGTTCTACAATTATAAATATTCAACCTCTCATCTTTTATCATTTCATTTCATTTCCACAAAGGTTTAACCGTTACAAGCATCAAAAATCTCGTTATCACACTTTATCATAATATAACCCAGTCTTTATCATAAGCTTTCACCTCTAACAAAATCCCCCAGTTTCATTAAAATAGCTGATATATAATTCCATCACAAGTTCATTTTAATGCAGTCCAAATATTCAATTTATAGCATCAATAGTCACGAAGGTACTCGAGTTACCTTAAATATCATTACAATCATCATATGCTCTGGTTTTTCACCAAAATGCTCACAATATTCATTTCTTTACTCTTCCATTAACCCTCCCGGACCTTGGTCAAAAAGTACTGACACCTCTAAAAATATTCAACAATTTATTCATTCGATATTTAACGCTATTCTCTACTGTAGCTTCATTCAATCTTGATTCCCTATACCCAATCTAATTATTCTGTTTGTCTTTCCATAATAACACCAATAACGCCTTTCAATATGCTACCCCAAGTGTTAATTATAGTTCTAGTCTTCTGTAGTTCAATTATCCTCTACTAAGCAAATTATTCAATAAGTCTTCTCATAATGCATTCGAGATTTCATTCACCATCAAATATTTCTGAATTCAATACAACATCTACTCATATTTGGATAGATACAATCTTCTAGCATTTCTTCCTCATATTTAATGATGGCACAATACGAAATATTCACATTACATCAATTTCTCATAAAGTAGACGTTTTTTCGATCTAACATTTATCTATTACTCATTATACTATACTTAGCTATTTGGCAATCATGTCATACCCAATGCTTCCTCAACGTTGAGTAGTTATCAACACCATCCCACAGTTAACACTATTATATTACCCTTACATCACATTTTCTTGATGCATATGATTCACTTGCAAAAACTTCTAACAACTTCCTCTCAGTTAACCGACAAACTCTAACAGTCTCACAATACTGAATGACCTCATCCTATTGACTATCTCGAAAATAAACCTCATTTGACTCAGTACCCAATCATTAAACAACCAACTCTCTACAATTCTTGAGTTGTGACCCATTCATACCCAGCTGTGCATTCAAGAAAAACACTATAATCACTGATAACGGTCTCATATCACCCTCGCATCATTTACCATCGGTATGCCTGAATCAATCATGAATATCTCGAATTAAAAAAATCACCAACTAAACTAACCTCTCAAGATCCCCAATAGTATACTTCTTTCGAAATCAGAAATACTTGCATTGATTATAGACAAATAAATAAATAACCTTATAAATTACCTGATATTCATGGTGACTCAAACATAAGTTAAAAGCTTCTATCTTCTTGTAGTTCTCTTTCCATAGACAGTTGAGCGATTTCCGAGCTAGTCTTAAATGTCGAAAAACCTGGACCTTCTTGTCGTTTATTAAAACAGTCCTATACCCAGTGGCCCCGTTGTCCACATCCATAATAATTACCCCTGAACCCTATACTCTTATTTGGATAATTCTTCACAATGTGGCCAAGTTGCCTACGGCCGAAAGCATAGCAGATCATGTAACATATACCCTAATGTCGCTTTTTACACATTATACAACACGGATTGTTTACCTTTGGAACACTACTTACCAATGAACTTCTCACATTTGTTTGCTTACGCTTATCTCAACTTCCACATTGACTTTTTCCCGATCTTTTGCCCTCATGTCATTGTTGGAACTCTTTTAGAAAACATTCTATGACTGGTGGTTCTGTTCTTACCTCTGAATTCAGAGTTTTCTGTTCTTTTTCCATTGCCCTTACTATTATCTACACAACTATTTTCACCCGTTTCATTATTGATTGTGATATCTATCTTTTCCCGAATCCGTTACTACCAGACAATTAAGCTGAACATTCTCATAATCATTTACATGCATGTTAACATAAATAACATGATATGCATGCTAAACAACTTTTATGCATGCTAAGTAAACGTGTATGCATGATCTTTATAGCTACGCATCCTTTTTGCTTTTTACATGTCGTATTCGTCACTCGTCCCCAAGGCTCTAGCCTCTTACTCTGATACCAAAAATTGTCATACCCCAACCCACCTCGGGCGGATTAGGACACGTGTAACAATGCCACCAAGGCACGTCCCCAATGGATATAGCATAAAACAAGTTTAAACTCCCTCTTTAAACTCTTAATAAAACTCATTTACATTTAACTAACCCCAAGGGTAAAATGGTTATTTTAAAATTTTTGTCGAGTTTCCATCTCAAAATGTAGCTTTTCAAATAAGGAACTCAACACTAGAAACGGCGTGTGAATATGAACTTCCTAGACCAAGTTATGTTCATTTTTATCTTGAATTTGACTATACTGAAGTACAAGAAGATTCTGCCAAGAGTTGGATCAATCTAACTTGCTTTGTGCTTGATCCTCCTCCAGAATCAATTCTGCCAAGAGTTGGATCAATCCAACTTTCTGTAGAATATAGTTTGCTCAATCCAACTTTCTGCAGAAAGTATTTTGCTGCTGCTAAAACAACTTGCTGCTAAAAATTGCATATTTACAAGTTCAAAACCACTCCAAACTTAACCAAACTTTGTGGAAACATCAACAAATTCTCTCAAATCATTTTCAAGTGTTTCTAAACATTAATGCAAGATAACCAAGTATAAAATGACAATCAAAACACTCAAATTCTTCTCATGGATCATGAATTGACATTAAAAGTCTATCATCTCCCAATAAGCTCAACCATTCAACATAAGAAGAAGTTAAGTTAAACTTGTTAGCCTTAAGGTTTATTAAGGCATATTTAATTATGTTTTGACGATGTCAAATATGCTATGATAATTACATGATTCATATTAATTCATTCTTTGTTATTATCATAGTCATTTTCATGCTCATATATAATCTCATGTATTAATTTTGTATCAATGTTTTAACATCTTGTGTGCATGAGATTCAATTGATGTAGATCAAGATTACAAGGAGCTCAACAAGGATCAAGCTTGAAGACTTGAAGATATTTCATCCTTGATTGAAGTCTAGGACCATCATTGTAAGGCATCTTGATCTCACACTCATAAGGGCTCAAACAAATGCTAAAAGTTAAAGTTTTGGAAATAAATTTTAAGTGGATCATCTTTAAAGCAATGCCCCAACCAATTGGAAAATAATTAAATGTCGAATCTTATATGGTTGGAAAGGTATTTGAATCTAGTTTCCAAAACATCAAACGGATCGAAAATTCGAGTTTTGTAGAAGGAGTTATGGCCATTTTAGTGGAGATGTGTCAGGCTGCCAAACAGGGAGGGGCAGTCGACTAAGGGCCCGATGCAGTCGACCGAAGTGAGCAGAATGCAAACAGAACCCTCTGTAAACACATCTCAGTTGACTGCTTCAAGGACCAGTCGACTGCTTCAAGGTCCAGTCGACTGAATCGACCTGAAAAGGCATAACGGCTAGTTTTTAAAGGGGCTTTTAATTACCAAACTTGCCACCAACGGCTATAATCTTTCTTGGCCTATAAATACATGTTTTCCCACACCATTTTATGTTGATCAATCAATTGGAAAACATCTATTTCAATCACACAACTTGTTAATTCTTAATCATTCACAATTGAGCCCTAGTTGTGTGAGTTTATCAATTTGCTCTAGCCTTCAATTGTAATCTTTGAGAGAGTGAATTGTAGTGAGCTTCAATTGTATTATCCACTCTATAAAGAGAGTTCAATTTGTATCAAATCAATTGTAAAGGTTGAGGGTTAGTAACCCTTGTGTGCAAAGAAGAGGAGCTCTTCTTTGGGAGAGATCATAGGCTCTTGTAACGGTTTGGTGCACACCCGTAAGTGCTCCGGGAAACGGTTTGGTCTACACCCGTAAGTAGATCGGATTAAGGAATCCTCAAGAGGTGTTCTTGAGGGGTGGACGTAGGCTGCGGGGTGCGATTGCCGAACCACTTGAAAAATCGGTTTGCAAATTTCTCTTCCCTTCTCTCTTTTACATAATTGCTTGTGATTGTATTAATTTGATATTAAGTTTTAAAAAGGTTAAAATTCCGCTAAAACCTTATTCACCCCCCCTCTAAGGTTTCCACTTTTGGGCCAACAATTGGTATCAGAGCTTCGGCTCTTCTATTTTCAAACATTTTGAAAAATTTGAGTTCAGATCCAATGGAAACCGACTCTTCTTACATTTATTATTGTAAGGGTCAATCAACATTAAGACCACCATGTTTTAATGGCTCAAACTATGCCTATTGGAAAAATAGAATGAGAATCTATATGATTTCTCAAGATTTTGATTTATGGCAAATTGTGGTTAAAGGGCCTCATCTACCTACAAAAATTGAAAATGGTTTTTCTATTCAAAAGACGGTAGATGAATATAATGATGCCGATAAGAAACTCATAAAAATAAATGCTATGGCAATGAATTTATTATATTGTGGTTTAGATCCAAATGAATACAATAGAATTTCATCTTGCGAATCCGCAAAAGAAATTTGGGATAAACTTGAAAATGCTCATGAGGGAACAAGCCAAGTTAAAAAGTCTAAAATCAATTTGCTTGTTCAAACTTATGAAATGTTTAAAATGTTGCCATATGAATCTATTGGAGATATGTTTTCTCGTTTTACTATTCTTATTAATAACTTGAAAAACCTTGGTAAGGTTTATACTAATGAAGAAATGATTGAGAAAGTGCTTAGGTCTTTACCAAAGGATTGGCAACCAAAGGTCACGGCGGTTCGTGAAGCAAAGGAGCTTTCAACACTCTCCTTAGAACAACTCATGGGTTCTCTCATAACTCATCAAATGGAATTGGCCGTCTTCGAAAGTGAAGACAAGACATTGGAAGTGAAAGAGGCCAAAAGGGGAGACATGGCTTTAAAATCCTCAAGCTCAAAGAAAAAGAAGAAAGATGTTGAGAGTGATGAGGATGAGGAAATGACAAAGCTCACCCGAAAACTTGCAAAGTTTCTAAAGAAAGAAAAATCGGGAAAGAAGTCACCCAAGGAGGAAAAACACAAAAAGAAGACAATCAAGGCCACCAATAGTAGTTCCGAGAGCGAATCATCGGACGACGACTCAAATGGTAAAGAGATTGTCAATCTTTGCCTCATGACGTTGGAAAGGGCCTCTCCGACCACCTCGGCAAATGGAGCATCCAAGAATGCTTGAACAAAGGTTAAGTATTGATTTGGTAATGGTAGGTTAGTAGGTAATTTTGTTTTGATTTGTTTTCATCATCTTACTTAATTTTGTTTTAATTGATTTCATATCATACTCTTATTTGTTTCAAATCATCATGCTCTTGATATTGCTTATTTGAAAAATGATGATATGTTTTTGTTCGATTAGACAAAGTTTTTAGAATGATTAAACAAAATGATGTTTTGTGAATCATTCAAATTTTTGCTGCTGAACTATCATTTTTATGAACTGCTGATCAAAGCAGTCGACTGGTACCCCGACACAGTCGACTGATTTAGCTGTGAGGCTTTGAATGTTTTTTTTTTCTGCATTGTTAAGTCGACTGAGGCGTCAACTATTTTTGCACAACTTAATCCCTGCCCACTCCCGTCGACTGTGGCGTCGACTGATCCGTCTGAATTTTTTGTTTTTGAGTTCTCCAACTTTATTATTGGTTTCTTTTGGGAGAATATGCTCTGTTTTCACATCATTTTGGCCTTTTGATTTGTATGCCTATTGTGAGGGGGAGCTTCGTATTTTATCTCCAAATCTTTTTGATAATGTCAAAGGGGGAGAAATATGAGAAGTATTAGGGAAAAGTGTTTGGGAATGATAATATGAAAATGACCAAATGTGCTTATATTGGTATATCCTTCATTGGTTGTTTGCCATCATCAAAAAGGGGGAGATTGTTAGCCTTAAGGTTTATTAAGGCATATTTAATTATGTTTTGATGATGTCAAATATGCTATGATAATTACATGATTCATATTAATTCATTCTTTGTTATTATCATAGTCATTTTCATGCTCATATATAATCTCCTGTATTAATTTTGTATCAATGTTTTAACATCTTGTGTGCATGAGATTCAATTGATGTAGATCAAGATTACAAGGAGCTCAACAAGGATCAAGCTTGAAGACTTGAAGATATTTCATCCTTGATTGAAGTCTAGGACCATCATTGTAAGGCATCTTGATCTCACACTCATAAGGGCTCAAACAAATGCTAAAAGTTAAAGTTTTGGAAATAAATTTTAAGTGGATCATCTTTAAAGCAATGCCCTAACCAATTGGAAAATAATTAAATGTCGAATCTTATATGGTTGGAAAGGTATTTGAATCTAGTTTCCAAAACATCAAACGGATCGAAAATCCGAGTTTTGTAGAAGAAGTTATGGCCATTTTAGTGGAGATGTGTCAGGCTGCCAAACAGGGAGGGGCAGTCGACTACGATGCAGTCGACCGAAGTGAGCAGAATGCAAACAGAACCCTCTGTAAACACATCTCAGTCGACTGCTTCAAGGACCAGTCGACTGCTTCAAGGTCCAGTCGACTGAATCGACCTGAAAAGGCATAACAGCTAGTTTTTAAAGGGGCTTTTAATTACCAAACTTGCCACCAACGGCTATAATCTTTCTTGGCCTATAAATACATGTTTTCCCACACCATGCATTTTATGTTGATCAATCAATTGGAAAACATCTATTTCAATCACACAACTTGTTAATTCTTAATCATTCACAATTGAGCCCTAGTTGTGTGAGTTTATCAATTTGCTCTAGCTTTCAATTGTAATCTTTGAGAGAGTGAATTGTAGTGAGCTTCAATTGCATTATCCACTCTATAAAGAGAGTTCAATTTGTATCAAATCAATTGTAAAGGTTGAGGGTTAGTAACCCTTGTGTGCAAAGAAGAGGAGCTCTTCTTTGGGAGAGATCATAGGCTCTTGTAACGGTTTGGTGCACACCCGTAAGTGCTCCGGGAAACGGTTTGATCTACACCCGTAAGTAGATCGGATTAAGAAATCCTCAAGAGGTGTTCTTGAGGGGTGGACGTAGGCCGCGGGGTGCGATTGCCGAACCACTTGAAAAATCGGTTTGCAAATTTCTCTTCCCTTCTCTCTTTTACATAATTGCTTGTGATTGTGTTAATTTGATATTAAGTTTTAAAAAGGTTAAAATTCCGCTAAAACCTTATTCACCCCCCCTCTAAGGTTTCCACTTTTGGGCCAACAAAACTCACAACCCAAAAAGAACCCCAACTTGCCAGGTTTCTTTCCCAACTTTATATAACTTATGCCTTATAAACAAACAGCTCATAACATAAGACATAACCAACATCAAAACCCAACTAAACATATTATAAGTTTTTCTCAAAACATGAGTTGTCTAAAACACTTGGAGTTCAAGGATTACAACCTGAGATTTAAACTCCTAAATTTATGAATATATTCACATATACACAACTCCCACGCCTAACTTGTCGTGCCAATCATTTCCTCTTATTCTCCTGTTTGGTACCTGTGATGATTATTCAATAACCATAAAAGAAAATGTATTTTCGTTTAAGCTTTCGCTTAGTAAGGGAACTAATTGGAATGTTCAATATGCAAATGCAACAATCATTATAAACATCAACAAAATGATCTCCGGAAAGTCAAGTGACTCCAGGCACCACCCCAAGTCTTTCTCTCCCCGGATCTTTCTCACTTTTGGGCGCATATAGCGCATCACACTCTCTCTTGTGACCCCGAAGGCGTCACCGACATTTCATTGTGGTTGTCACCACGACCCATTCTTGAGGGCATTTTTATCCCGTATATATGGGACCTACAAATGGTGACCACTACTTGACTTCCCTTTTATCCACATAAGCATTTAAGCAACTTAACATATAAGTATAGCAATTTCATATTATTGACATGCTTTTACTCAAATTCATCATAATCAAAGCTACATACACATGAGTTAAGCATTTTAAACTAACAATTATCACTTTAACACATCTAAACACCAAATTTTGTGATTAGAACACTCACCTCTTCAATTTACTAGTAATTTTCTCCTAGAATCCAATTCCAAGCTAGAATCTTGCCCAATTCTTGATCTAGAGTTAATCGTACATGATTTTGATACGTCAATTTCTAACAACAAAGAACGGTGGTCAAAAAAACATTATCGAAATTGAAAATAAAAGACGTTCATGTGATCCTCTTACCTCCACGAGTCCAAATCCGGTCTCGGTTCGCAAATTCAACTTCGAACGGCGAAAGAACGACGTCAAACGTTTGGCGGAAACCCCCGTCGTCTTCATTCTTTCTTCTTCCTCTCTCTACGTGTCTCTCCCTCTTAAATGCTATAAATGACTCTTAATGAGTCATTGTAAGCCTTTACAAGAGATAAACATCTCTTTCCTCATATTTTCATTTACTCCCCTGAATTTACTACGTGTTTATGATGAAACCCCCAAATTAATTCCATTCATTACCCACATTTTCTAGATGAATTTAATCTAAGTCTCGCGTGGGTCCCAAATGTGGTCCCACGTATAATATGAGATTGCTATAAAACCTACCAATTATGAATCATTTTCAAATACGCCCTTATCTGGATACCCAAACCGGTCCCCTTTACCTATCATAAAACATAAGAATATCTTTAAGTATTTAATCAAGTACTCATATAAGCATATAATGACATCAAAATGCAAATTATTTTAACTAGACCCGCATTGGGCCCCACTTTTATACCAGTCCTACTTATCTCAGGACTTTCATCTGTGTCCACATTTGAACACCTTTTTACGTGTGGGTTCATATCCCTACCTTAAACCATCTTATATGTTAATTATCTTTAATGAATACATATTATTACTACATTAGTCTTCTTTTTTGGGTACAGGTGTTACACTGTTCGACAAATTTCCCCAAAGAAATGTCTGTCATTTGATCGTTCTAATGGGGGCATACGCTCGCATGGATTCCATCAGGAGGCTATGAATGTCTTCTGTGAAATGCAAAGAGAAGATATAACACCCAACAAATTTGTCCTTCCTAGTGTACTCAAATCATGTGGCCACCTCTCCGATCGACAGACCGGAGAAAAGATACATACTGTGATTTTAAAATATAATTTTGATTTAGATGCCTTTGTCAATAGTGCATGTTAGGAAATTATGTTTCCTAATATTAGTGGGCAACATATTAATATCAATTATATTATAAGGGCTATTAATTAAACGAGCTTATATTATGTGGTCTAATTGTAGTAAGCCCATGGACTTCTATTGGGTATAGGTTTAATGAGTGGATACTAAATACTGACCATGTTAGGAATAGTGGGAACCCTAACGCTATGATTGGGAGTTTAAAAAATGAGAGAAAAGAAGAGAAAGCGAGAGAAAGTGTACCTCACTTTCTCTCGCTTTCTCTAGATTGCGAGTTTTAATGAGGAGAGAAAAGGAGAGAAAACTAGCCCCACTTTCTTTCAATTTCTTTCTCTCCAAATTGGGAAGAAAAGGAGAGAAAAGAAAGTAGGGATTAATTAATATTTCTTAATACCCACTATACCCTTCTAGTTTAATCTTACCTAATTGTAATTTCATCTAAGTGGGGATAGAATGGTAACTTTAATTTCTTTTCTTTTCTTTTCTTCTCAACTTGCAATCAAGGGGAAAGAAAGTTACTTTCTCTTCTCTCCTCAACTCCAAATCAACTCCCAATCAAGATGAAAGAAAACACCATCCTTTCTCTTCTCTTCTTTTCTCTCCTTACTTATGACTTTCTCTTCTTTTCTTTTCTCCCCTAAACTCCCAATCATAGCGTAATAGAGCAGTATATAAAGACATATAGTTATGGTCCCCAATATGTCAAATCATTATATTACCTCATTTTCCATCCCATCTAGAGAAAGAACTCATTACAGAACTAAGGAGATTTGACTCCGATCATCATCGTTCTCCTAAGATTTGCTAATTGCTACAATGGATACAGGTATGTAGTCTAATATATATTGTACCCTTACATGATATGATCCTAGAGCTGTGTTTCTACTGCTTTAGGGTTCTACAGCTTGGATTCAAAATTCTAACAGTGCATTGATAGATATGTATGCAAAATATGGAAAAATTGAATAGGCGAGACGGGTTTTTGATGGGTTTGTTGATAAAGACTTTGTGGCACTGAATTCCATGGTTTCGGGCTCTGTTCAACATGGCTTTGTCAAAGAAGCATTGGGTTTGGTTGAGAAAATGCATGAAATGGGAATGAAGCTAAATATAGTTATATGGAACACTTTAATTGCTGGTTTCTTGTAAGCGGGTGATGAATTTAAGGTCTCTGAGCTTTTCAAATTGATGAGATCCGATGGTGTTGAGCCTGACGTGGTTTCTTGGACTTCAGTTGTCTCTGGCTCTGTATAAAATTTTCATAATGATAAGGATTTTGAAACATTCAAACAAATGTTGGAACTTGGGTTGTGTCCCAGTTCGACTACAATAAGTAGTCTTTTTCCTGCTTGCTCAAGCTTGGTGGACTTGAGGTGTGGCAAGGAGATTTATGGGTACGCGGTGGTGATTGGACTTTTGAAAGGCATATCTGTAAAGAGTGCACTTATAGGCATGTATGCAAAATGTGGTTTTATATATGAAGCAAGAACATTGTTTGACACGGTGTGTAGAAGGAACACAGTTACTTGGAATTCCATGATTTTTGGATATGCAAATCACAGATATTGCAATGAAGCAATTGAGCTTTTCTATAAGATGGTACAAGAGGAGGAAAATAAATTAGATCACCTTACTTTCATCGCAGCTCTCACTACCTGTAGTCATGCCGGAATGATTGAACTTGGACAAAATGTATTCCAGTTGATGCAATAAAAATATATCATAAAGCCAAGATTTGAGCATTATGCATCAATGGAGGATCTTCTTGGCAGAGCAAGAAAGCTTGTGGAGACATATGACTAGATCCAAACAATATTGGCCTATCAAGCCTGATTTATTTGTGTGGGGTGCGTTGTTAGGGGCATGCAGACAACATGGTAATATAGATCTTGATGAAGTGGCAGGTAAGCATCTGCATGAGCTTGAACCTGATAGTGCGGGAAGTAGTTTGTTGCTGTCAAATCTATATGCTGATGTGGGTAGTTGGGGAGATTCTGTGAGGGTGAAAAGGATGATGAGAAAAAGAAAGTTAACAAAATTCCATGGTTGCAGTTGGATTGAGTCCATCTGATAAGGTATCAAAGAAAATATTTAATACAATGGTGATATCACGTTTCGTGACATTAGGATAGTGCATGCAAATAGTAATATTTGGTTGGCTTGTAGTACCAAGTCATCATAAAAATTGATACAACGAATATTTTCTCAGAATCAAGACTTCATGAGAAGTGCATTCCATGTGGGTGATCTTGCTCATTATGTGCGTAGGTTTCTGATACCCCCTGGTGCCCTCTACTTAGATCTTTCTTCATCAGCTGCTTGAGATTTCCTGAAAGACTATCTGGAAATTGCAGCAAAGATTGTGGTGCAGCAATTCATGTAGGTGTTTAATCGCCCATTTCCAGAACTTTAGTGTTCTCTAGTCTTCACAAATGGGAAATATCCAGGGACTTTAATAAGCCAAGGAGGAAAAGGTTCAATGTCAAGACTTCCAAATGCATTCATGCAGTTTGCTTCCTAAGGCTTTGTTTGGTTCATGGATGAGGAAAAGAAAACAATGAAGAAAATAATCAGAACAAATTTCGAGTCACTTTACATTCTATTTTCTTAAGCTCACACTACATTTTGAAAATTTTATCAATTTTGTAGTAACATTCTTTAAATATGGAGTAAATTGTTGGCAAAATAATTTTCCTTTCCTTTCCATTTTTCTTTTGCTTCTCTAAGGCTCCATTTGGTTTGCAAATTTACAGAAGGAAAGGGAAAAGAAAAGATTATGATAAGAAAAAAAGAAAACTATTTTCCTCGTGTGTAGCTTCCTCGCTTATGTACAAGACCGAATTCGTTCAATTTCTAAAAAGGATTGCTAATCCTCAACTTTTCGTTTCTCTTTCAGAAATCTATGACTAGAGCCACAGCAGAGCCTAAATCCGTAAACCAGTCGAAACCAAAATTGGTATACCAATGCAATATCAGTAGTAAGAGCATATCCAACCATGTTCTCTGTAATAACCTTGGCTATTTTGGGGAATCAACATACTTCTTTAGGATTTCCCTCAAAAAAAAAAAAAAAAAAGCATACTTCTTTAGAAGCTCCAATTGGTTTTCCCGGGGGGAGAGAGAGTACATTAGAATTCCCAATTTTCGTCTAAAATTAATTTTAAAAACAATATCTCGGTTACAAGGGAACGTGATTGGAGTAAGCATACTTGAGACTCATTTTTTAGGAGAGATCAGAGATGAAAACTAGAGGTTGTTGAGTTTTAACTTGCAACCATCCCTGAGTTACTTGTCTCTAGGAAATTCACTCTATTTATTCCTTGTGATTTCTACACGTAGGGAAGTTGGAAGTGTTGCAGTAAACCAGTTCAGCTATCATAGCTAACTGTTGCTCTTGTGGGTTTGTGTAAATAGTTGTTTGAAGCTTGTAGGGAAGTTGGAAGTGTTGCAGTAAACCAGTTCAGCTATCATAGCTAACTGTTGCTCTTGTGGGTTTGTGTAAATAGTTGTTTGAAGCTTGATGTACGCTGTTAGACTCATTCTCAATCAGCTTAAGATTTTCGAATGTACGTTGTTAAGACTCATTCTCAATCAGCTTAAAATTTTCGAACGGTGACTTCACACGGTATAGTATCAGGGCCTTGTTTGCAAGAAGTCCAAAGTTTGAGTCTATCCCCTCTTGGTATGCGTACTTGCACTTTGTATTGTCTCCACGATGATAGAATTTAATTTGTTGCCTTTCCACGTGCAAATCGAGATTGCACGTGATGACCGGGTTAATGAGGAAGAGGATGATACAAAGCGCAATAAAGTGGAAGAAGAGCAATTAGACAATTGGTTTGGAGGGCGTTGAAGCGTAGTATATATTCTTGGATCAATTCTCTAATAGCTTAAACTTTTTGGAGCAACTGGTAACTTTAACAGATATTTTAGGCAGGCTGTCTGAAATATAAACCAAAGGCCCTCAAAGCTGTACAAAGATAGTGATATTTCTGAAATAACATAGATAAAGAGACCTATATACATACTACTCGGCCATGTATGAAAATTTTGATACCATACACGAAAATTCAGTGGGGCCTCCCACCTAAACAAGGACAACATTCCACATGGTAACATTTGTACAGTCACATTAAAACATAAAACTACCTCACTATTGTTTCATTTTTTACATCCTTAAGAAACTTGTATTCTCATCTTATCTCCTCTGCAGGTCTTGGATTCCATGTATAAACCTTTAAAACTACACAATGTACAGCTTTCTAGTACAAGCAAACAACTTTATTTGCAATAAAAGCTCATCCTGTCTTTTTTAGAGATAACAGGCCGAGCCACAGCCCTAAATAAGGGGGAGAAAAGGAGAAAAACAAGAGGTAGCTCAAACTAGCCTCAGTTAGCTGTACAACTTCTTCCTTCCTACGACAACTAAGCCGGGTATTGAGACTGAGCAGCAACTCTCCTCTCTGCAAACAAATGCAATCAATTGTTAGAGAGCGAGCCGTAAGTTAAGGCTACGTTTGGTTTGCGGGTTTAGATAAGGAAAAGAAAGCGGAAAGGAAAACGAGAGTACAACTATTTTTCTCCATGCTTAAATAACATTAGGACTAAAGAAGGTCCAGGATATAATAATAAATCGAGAGGAGAAAGAGGGTAACTCACAAAATTCAACATTTTAATATTTGTTTACACTTTATTTTATTTTCCTTCCCATTTTCCCTCAATATTCTTATTTGGTTTTACTCGGTGTTTTATTTTGGTGTCCCCGCTAAACACATGAATCAAATTGAGCCTGAAAGAATCACATTATTGTGAAAAGTTACCCAAATAATAGGCCACAGATTTTCAGCCACAAGCAGTACATGAGTGAAATACAAAAGGAAATAGTACCTCCGGCAGCAACAAGTTTCTCTACACGAGCAACAATATGCTTTCCGTAAGTGTATTTCTTCAGTGCGGTCAGATGAACCTTAATTCGAGAGAGGATCAGCTCACGTTGCTGATCATCACAAGTTTCCAGTACTTTTTGCACAACATAATTTGCAAACTGGTCCTTCATCATTGCCTGGATAAAAAAATCTATTGGATTAAAGGGACTTACAAATATCCTATTGGAGATAATATCCTATTGGACTTAAAAAAAAAATCAGCAACGTGATCTGGATAAGACAGTTGGTGATAACATACCTATTTTCCTGCTCCATGTGAAAGTTATATCTCAATGAACCTAATTACTAACATATTTTGAACTTCAATCACATTTATCTTATGAAAAAATAAAGCAATAGGTGGAGAGAGAGAGAGCGAGAGAGAGAGAGAGAAATTTGTTTTCAATATATGTTGGCACAATGAAAAATGTCATTCGTAATTCCATCTTCAACATTCTTCCTACCTAATTGGATAGGAAGATCTCAATCTACACCTTACGCATCGCAATTACTAAGTAACAAAGTGACAACCACATTAAGACGTTAAAAGAACTATAGAATGATACTAAAAATAGTACATCACTAGTTGTTTTTAACGTCCAACATTGATATCAACAAAGGTTGTAATAGTTGGTGAAAATTGGGTGCTTAAGTGTAGGAATATGCGTGACCTGTGATGATAAAGTTCCGCTCAAATATATTTCTCACAGAAGGCAAATAGAGAGATGACATACCTGAAGAGGCTCATTTTCATCGGTGGAGCCAAGCATTTCATTCACCAGGAGCTGACGTTCAGTAGGACCACCAAAGGTCAAACACTTCTCCACAACATTTGAGGCAAACTTTTGCTGGCTCATTTGAACTATCTTCCCAGCTAACTCCTTAATTATGGTGGAGCGCTCGTGTGGTTTTCCATGCTCCAGCACATGCTGTTATAAATATTGCAAAAAAATCAGCATTCAACAATACAGACACCGAGATGTCTCGTCTATCCGAGGCAGAACAAAAACTTGAGAAATTCATAATTGAAAGCAACAAAAAGGGCTTGAAAAAGATGAACCATGACAACAAAAGATTATACATGCAGAAATTTGACCTACTGGTGGCTTAGCTTGTCATAAACCAATCATAAGGGCATGTTCGGGAATGCTTAAAATAGGATTTGGCCAAGTCCTAGTCTCAATTTTCTTTATCTGGTTTTTAATAATCAAGGTTAGGTTGGTTTGACATAGAGCCAGTTTTAAGACAGATACTAGACTGAGCACGCAGCCACGCACTCATATGCAAGAAATGGACATTCACCCAAAAATTGAATTACTAGAACCAGTTCACTTATGAACCACAGAACTGATTCTTCGCCTTCCCAAACAGCGACAACAAATACAAGTAGCTCATATGATCCCTACTCAGAATCTCCAAAAAAATGTTACAAACCTGAACAACATAATTTCCATACTGATCTTGTGCCAACATGCTAACACATCCTAAAACTTCATCCATCACTTTACTCTGGGTTATCGGGTCGCCACAGTGCTCCAGTACTCTCTGTTCACAGAAAACACAGTTACAGAAAATACACTTCTTAGAGCCCATTGAGTTAACTATTAAAATGACCATTTTTTTTGGAATAAGAGATTTTTAAAAAGCTCTAATTTAGAGCTTTTAACTAAAATAAAAAATAAAAAAACAAAAAAGCTGTTTTTTAGCTTTAAAAAGAAAATAGGTTTTTAAAAAGATGCGAAAAAGCTAATCCAACCGGCCACAGTAAAAAAAGCTATCCCAACCGAGCTCTTACTTCCCACAAAAATCTCACTCTCTAGAACATAAATAATTCATCAAACAATGTTCAACCTGTATCACACGGCACCCATATGGATGGGTGGAAAGGGTCACAACTTGGCCAAAAAAAGTCGAGACGATGAATTGAATATGTTCTTCAGGAACACATTCGATACACTTCTGGATGACATGGTTCCCATTCTGATCTCGCACACACCGCATGATATTACTATCGAGCTCTTCAACCATTTTAATTTTCTGGTCCAGCTCAACAACTTCTATTGCCTGAATAGTTATACAAGTATATTATTACAAGAACCTTCAAACTGGAACCCGTGGTAACAACCATAAGAGTCTCAATTAGCAGTGGGAAATATAAAAAAAAAATTAGATAAATAAACGATAAAGAGACTTGACATCCAGGGACCAGGGTTAAAAAATTAGCCTCCATTGGTATTATACCAAGAGTAAGTGAACGATGAATACAGAGCAAGCAGTCTACAACTGAATCAAGAACTTTCGCAGTTGCAGAGATAACAAAAGAATGTTCAATATACATGGAGTAACTATAGCTGTACACTTCTTTCCATGGAAGAAAACTCAAAAATCCTAATTCTGACTGATCAACAATTTAATAATTACTACTTACTAGATTGCTTTGGAGAATCAAAGTCACTGAAGTGGTTCAAAAGTTTCAAGTCATCGTATAATACAACATATAAAAGAACTTAAATTCCATACCAACGCCAAATTTAGAGAAGGTTCAACATCTAAAGATAGTAAAAGAAAAGGCTTGCTGATACAATTGCATATCAGGGAAAAAAATATAAAAAAATATGGCTTCACAGGATGCTTGGAAACAAATTGAGAACTGATGTTACCTTCTGGATCACTCTACAGCCATACATTTGAAGGCTAAGTGTTAATACATTCCCAAAAAGCTTGCTAGCCAATTCTCTTATCTGGGATGCAAAACCATGCTCAAAGAACTGAAAACAAACACATTGCATCACTCATGTAAAACCCACAAGAGTAAAGAAACAATCCCATGTGCTTGTGCAAATACGTATATAAAAACCCATAAGCTGAAAGAATGCGACTTTGGGTACCTTTTGTATCACATAATTGCCAAAAACATCAGTCACCAAAGTTAGAGCTTGGGGGATGATTTCCTCGAAAACCATGTTTTTCTCCTCTGTCGTGGCTGTTTCAAGCTTCTGCTGAATGAATCGACTCCCATACTGATCCGCGCTGCTCATACAAGAAGTCATATCAGAGGCTAAAATTTTGCAACTTGAATCCAAAAAGAATTATGAACAGCATATACCTGAACTCAACGACATGACCTGCAATTTCTGAAAGTTCAAAACACTTTGTTTTACTGCTCTTGAACTCTTCTAGCAAAGAGGATGAGAAGCCATCATCATCCAAGTGCCAAGGACCCATGACACCCCCAGCTAAGTTTCTCATCCCAGGAGGGTATCGCATGTTGAGCTCGCCATGTCTCATAGGACTACCAGGTCCAACAGGAGAGTTTGGAATAACAGGACTCATTAAGGGACTACCAGGATATGACAAACCAACACCATATGCGGGTGTTCCATAGTAGCCATGGTGATTAGAACCACTAGATTTACCACCTAAAGGAAGGCCGTACAGGGATTTTTGAGGTGATACTAAAGATCCAAGATAAGCCTTTTGAAGCAAGTCCACGTATGAATTCCCCAAGTAATTCATTTCTAGTGACGGATCATTAGGATACTCCGCTGTCCTCAAGTATGGAAGATACATTGGATCCACGTAAGGTGCTTGAAGACCACTTGCTACCATGTGGGTCCCGAGCATACTGAGATTTTGTGATTCTGACGGTAATCCTCCCCCAAACATTTTTGAGTCTATTCTATGGGCAGCCATAGCTGAAGCTGTAGCAACATTCTCATATAGTGGTGGCAGATTAGAATTGCCAAGATTTGCTGTATTTATGGAGTACCCACCGAGACCATAATTTGAAAATGACGAATTTGCCCCACCCATCTGCTGATAGTGAGAAGGTACGCCCCCTGCATTGTTAAGACTGTGGTCTGGCCCCGCCCCATTACTCTTGTTCAAATCAGTGTACGGTACTTTTGCTGACCTGGAAGCAAGAGGCATATTTAAATTCCCAGACTCGGATTTTTTCATGAACGAACGTTGCTTAATACCATTCTCTTCATCATTCCCACCATTTGAGATGTTCATGCCGGACAAAGCAGATACCAAATCTGCAGAGTCACTCATGGTGGATGAGTTTTGAGTATTAACACTTCTCTTTCCTGGAGTACCCACTCTCCCTCCACCGATAGGACCGAGGCTAGGACTAGGAGCCCTAGCAATGAGTTGGGGATCGGGGGTAGTGCTCCGAGACAAGGATCCGCCGCCCAAAGCAGCCGCATAAGAATACGACCCAAGTTGGCTAACATTTTGGTCAGCGGGTAAGCTTTGAACTTTAGCACCAGCTCGTATATTTTCAGTTGATACTAATTGTCTATGCATATGAGCCAACTCAGCTTCAGCAGAACCTAACATCTCATTATTCTCATCAAAAGCATTACGGCTTGAGGGGCGAGATGGATGCCCAGAGGCAGGAGTCGAATGTCCCACATCATCCTGCACAAATATCATGTTCCACCTTCAATCATAAACCATGAGAGAGAGAGAGAGAGAGAGAGAGAGAGAGAGAGAGAGCGCTTTAGATAAGAGGCATCAGCCATAGGCGAACATCAAATCTTCAGCCCAATTTCTTTTTCCATCTCTGGTTGAGATTGTTTTGATCCAGATAAGCCATATGCTTTTGATTTAAAAGATGACAATGTATAGAGAAATGACCTTGAGTAGTACAAACAACTTTCGACTTCTTAGGCACTAGATTTCAAAAGAGCAAGAAAATTTGAACTATAGTTTTCTTCCTCTTCCTCTAAGAAACATTGATTCTCAATTTAACAGAGGAAAATCCAAAAATTTCAAGCATATACCTTTTAGTTTGAATCAAGGATGGAACTACATTTCATGCTTTTCCATTGTAGTATGTAGCATAACAATAAGGATACATTATCTTAAAGAATGTACATATAATCATGAAAAGCGCAGGTCAGTAATGGGATGCTCAGCCTCAAGTGAAGGCCATTTTAATTCAAATTACTCCCATCCCAACGAAGGTTACCTAGATCGCGGATCGATTCAGTGCGAGGAACGGGATCGGGAACGCAGATCGTCACGTGCTATAAAATGTGGTTCGGAGGGAGTATACTTCTTCCGATCTTAAGAAGGAAAGTAGTATGATAGAATAAAACGAGAAACGATGTTTTAATCATTTTATTATCAAGTAAAGTTCTAAATGAGAAAATATAATCGTTGTGAATGTTGTTGTGTTATAAGTTCACTAGATTTTGGTGGTGTAGGTGATTTAAAGTAGAAACGCCCAAATTGGCGTTCCAATTACGTTTCGGAACGATTTTACCAAACGAGGATCGCTAGGGTCTGATAGTTTTTTGGTAACACTGATCCCAACCTTAGAAGGATATTTATTCCTCCAAACCCACCCAATGATGGAAGTTAGTCGAAAACCAAAAACAGCAAAGTCAGAACATACAAAACTGCACACCGATAAAGCCCACTTAACATCTATATAGAAACCCCCAATGGGATCAAAAGCCCATAAATATTGCCCATAAGTACTACAGCATGAGATTTTCAGAATATCAGTTTATCAGTCATTATCCATCGCATTTGATCTTTTAACTCGTGAAATAAACCAAATAATCCACCCCATGAAACAAGAATAGCAAAAAAGTAAATTTGACATCGAAATACATATCAGCGCTAAACGACATAAGACATAACAAACATTAGCATCAACCAAAAGGAAAACCATTATTAACTTCTATATACGACACACATAAATTCTGCACCTCCAATTAGATAGCTTAACACACTCAAAAGGATAAAATACAGTACCATACGTGTCAGATATCATTGGAAAAGATGAATCTTCATAGATCCTCCACACTCAAAATATTATCAACAAACCCAAATGCCAAAAGAGGTAATGAAACATATGAATTCCTCTATACGATGGCTAGACGCAATTAAAGGATATCATAAAACGCGTGTCAAAGATCAAAGGAACGACAAATATCCACTGGACACCAAAAAGGATTCTAAATCATCCAAACTCAAACTACTATCAAGCATCAACACCACGTCAAAAATAAAGAATCCAAACATTAAAAAGACTTACAAAAATGCAAGTATATAAGAAAGTTACGTAAATGAAAAACTAGTTGGTCAGAAAGTTTCACCTGAAATATATCAGCAAAACTCTTCTGTTTCCCACCTAGTCCTAACCCGGGCAATCCAATCAGTCCATCAACACCCCACTCAGCTGAGCTCCGAACGTTCTCCGACTCACTCTCTCTGTCCTCTTTCTTCGAAGTAAACCCCGGAGGCATTGAAAACAATGACCTCCCGCCACCACCATTATCGTTCCTATTAACTTTCCTTCTATCTCCAATTCCGCCCAACCCCGAATTTCCTCCCTGCAATTTCTGTGCAAACCGCCAGTCCTCCTTTGAAATAAGTGGAGGCGGTAACCTAGGGTTTAGATTCGCATTCGAATAATAATACGACAAATAAGCAGGATCAGACCTAAGCTCTTCCTCAGAGCTAAACCCACCCCCACTGCTATTGAACAACCCACCAACTGCACTCAGTGAACCCTCCACAGTAGGTGGAGCTGAGCCACTTCTATACAAGTTTAGCTCCTTTTCGCGATCATCGGCCTCTTGTCGTCGCTGTTCGCGACGCAAAAGCCCTAATTCCTTCTCATATTCATCTCCATATGATCCTTCGTTACCACCTAACATCGGTCTCCTACCCAATTCAGATACCATCTTCACAAACTATAATCAATTTTTCATTCCACAAAAACCCAATTACAAGCCCTAAAAACCCAAAAGGAACTTCTAAAAATCAAAACTTTATACTATCAAACACCTAAACACGCATACATATATATACACACAACCCCCTCAAAAAACCCACTTCAAACTCGTAAAAAAACCAAACCTTTGATCATCAAACTTCGAGAAAGTTTCAATCTTGAAGTATGAAACAATCAAAACTCGATGTTCGAACACAAAACAACAATCAAAGCTTGATTTAAAACAATTTCCAGCAACAATTCCACATGAGAAACTATTGTTAGAGAACAGAGAGAACAAGTGAGCTGAAGAGAAGTGAAGATTGAGGGGGTGTAAGAAGCTGACAGGTGAGATCAATCCGGCGGCGAATTGTTCTAACAAAGAAACCCTTTTTAGGGTTTTGGTTTCCGAACTACTACAACAATATAAGGATTATATATATAAAAATACAGTAAACTGGGTCTACTTTTATTTTTTGTTTTTTGCTTCAAAATACTTTTTTTGTGATGTATTTTTTGTTTTCTCAAAGTGCCAAACTTTGTGAAAAGAAAAGAAGTAATTTGCCTGAATTATAGGAAGCTATTAATTGACCAAGTGAAATACTGTTAACCGACTGATGGAGTTTGTAGAGAGAGAAAGTGTGTTAGAGAGAGAGAGAACGAGTATATTTCTTTTGCCTCTTTGTTCGAAAAGAAGGGCACCTGGGTGCCACGTAAACACCATAGATTCAGCTGTTAGGAGAGAACTGGCCCCTTACTTACCGAAAAAACACAGAAAATTTAAGACAAAGTAAATGGGTAGTAAATGGCAACATACTAAACATGTTAATATTATCTATTACTATATCTTAAGGCTTTTATAGTTTTATGTCATTTATGTTCTATGAATGTATGTATATAATACATGTTATTGGTTTCACAATTTACCATACCAAAGCACAATCTACAACTTTTTGATCCTTGCTATTTTTTTTTTCTTGGTGGACTAGTAATGATAGAAATTTAAAGGACAACTTGTATTTGTCTTTTGTAATAGGTATGGATGAATTAACTTAGCCTAAACGAGTTTGGCTAGAGTGTGTAGTCTAGTTTATGAAAATTAAGGATTCGCAATCACTAGAGGTCATTTAAATGTCATTTATTCTCTATAATTGTAGGGAGAATTCAATGATTAGATCTAATGGTTTGGTCGTATCTACCACCAACTTATGTGGCTGAGGAGTAAAACTACTAAAGTTACAAAATTTTGTTCTTAGATCACAAACATCATACTCATAGTTATTTTGTTTAGGTCTAAAAAAAATGTACTCAAATATAAAAACATTGTATCTATAATGATTTTGTTCAGTTCTCAAAACATTGTACACATATTTAAGTCGTATCTTACAACCAAATCACTAGGCGTATCATAAATTACCAAACCACTAGGTGTATCATAGATTCTCCATAAATGTATATACATTATTCCTTTCACAATTACTATAGCAAAGTATAGAACTTTTTTTTTGATCCTTTCAAATTTTTCTGTTTCATTAGATTGGTAGTAATAAATTTCCGAGGGAAAAAAGAAAAGAAAAGAGAGAGACTGCTGACAATAATACAAATGGTATGCAATCCTAGACTCTCTTTCATTCTTGCAACAAATTTAACAAATATGGAATATCTTTACCCACAACAAATTTGAAATAGTAAATCAACCTTTTTTTTGCATTGACAATTTCACAATTGTTATCCATGAATTGAATTGAGAAGGTAAGAATTTATTGTACTTAAATACTCCATTTCTTCAACTATATATCATGTATTATAAGATACTGGTTAGCAATGTAGGTAATTGGGAACAACATTAGAACTTCTTACCACATAAATTGTATAGCAATCATGGTTTCACCAAATTGTTACTCACAAGAGAATATCATACACATTATCCATAATTACACCTACACCCCCCCGTTTTGATGAAAAAGGTAGAGAGAATAAAAGAGAAACTCATTAAAAAAAATAATAATAATAAAATAGATAGTACAGTTCTCCCCACTCTATTTGAATGGGAAGCGAGAAGAGAGTAAATAAAAGTTTCTCTTGTTTAGTTAGCTAGTTTTACAAGAAAAAAGAAAAGAAAGTTTTAGAAATCAATTTTCTGGTTTATCATCTATTAGATGATAGCATTTACAAATAAAATGTTTCAGAACACATTAGTTCTTTCATAAATATATAGAGATATGTATTACGAGTGCCTTCTCTTCTCTCCTAAATTTTCCCGGATTTTGAAAAAAAAAAAAAAAATTTAAATGGGTTCTTTTCTCCTCACATTTTCTCAATTTTCTCTGCATTGACCTTCCCTTCTCTCCCAATTAACTTATCAAGCAAGAGAATTCGAGAGAAAATGGCATCATTTCTATTCTTATCTCTCAATCCAAATGGGTTGTTACATGGAGATGTATGTAACAATCAATTTTGAGAAAATGTAACCATGAAATGGTCACAGCCAACCTAAGTAAACGCCAAGAAGACTTTTCATGCCAGCCTAAGTAAAGGCCAAGAAAACCTGTCTGGGTCCTAAAAGTTTGGTAAATATTAAGGCCCAAAAATACCGTCGTTGCTTAGTAAGTTAGTATCCTGGCCTGTTCAAAACAGATTCCAACTTAAGAGTTTAATATGTTGAATTAAAGGGCTTAATTTTTGGAGTTTGCTTCAGACCCAAAAAAAAAAAACAAACCCCCTCAAAACTGCCCTTGGAAATGGTGTCCATTCATGACTGTGTTTGTGTGCACCTTGGGAGTGTTTCAATAACTTTTTGGTTCCATTGGCTGATTAGGAGGCATTCTATGACATCACAATCACGGCTGTAAAAAATATATATATATATATATATATATATTCGACAGACAGAGTCATCAATTTGGTCGATTTTTTTAAAAATAATACAAAGCTTAAAAATTGAAAGAAAATAACAATAAAAACCGACCAAGTTCTTCGGTCTTCAAATATGCAAAAAAAAAAAAAAAAAAAAAAAACCCCAAAAATTAAACCAACCAAACCAAATCATGTACACCCATAATCAGTACGGCATGTTGATTTATGGAGGAAAAAAAATAACCTTAACAATAGTTATCTTTATTGTCGTTAACAGAGGGTTTGCCCCTACCCAATCCTTCAAAAAAAGTGTGTTCGTTCTGAACCACCAATTGTTCTGAAAAGTTAATTGCCTCGATTCATGTTTAATCACAAATGATCAAGCTTCAGGCAATAATTAATAAAACTCTTTTATAGTAGAGGCAATATCAAAGTGCAAATATGCACTCTAAAGCGGGAAAAAAATATACCAAGTCAAGACCTCCCACAAATGAAACTCTAATATCACGTTAAGTAACCAATTGCTCCAAAAATTTAAGCCACTGAAGAACTAGTTCATCAAAGTTCAACTGTGTGTGCTTGTCTTTGGCATATGTCAAACCCAATTTTTGTTTGGCAATCCTAAATAAAGTAGGTTAGTTGGAACTATTGTGATAGTCGAGATCATCGAACAATGAATCACTAATTGCCCGTTTGGGTTAGTTGAAGTATTAAGTAATTAAAATTTTAAGTGATGAAATATTAAGTGATTATTTTTTAAGTGATAAAATATTAACTTTTTTTTGGTATTTGGGTTAGCTGAAATAATAAGTGATTGTTCTGAACAAGAGTGTTTGGCAAACAAGTTGAGGAAAAAAAATAAAAGGTGATTATTCGTATAAAATGAAAAAAAAAAATGACAAGATGTAAATATTTTTCAACATTGTTACAATTTTAGGGCATGGAAGGCATTTTTGTCTTTTAATAAATTAAAATTGAAATAAGTGACTGTTTGAAAAAATAAACTATTTTTTTTTTTCAAATTAATGTTTTAGCTGATTTTCAACTTAATTTTTCAACTGATTTGTTTAAGAGCCCGTTTGGGTTAGCTAAAATATTAAGTGATAAAATATTAAGTTAAGTGATTATTTTTTAAGCGATGCAATATTAAGTTTGCTATTTGAATTAGCTGAAATATTAAGTGATTGTTCTAAATAAGAGTGTGTGGCAAACAAGTTGAAAAAAGTGATTGTTTGTATAAAATGAAAATAAAAATAGAACAAGATGTAAATATTTTTCATTTAATAGAGGGCTTTTTTATCTTTTAACAACTTAAAAGTGAAATAAAATATGCCTATTTTCATCTTAATTTTTTAATTAACTTGTTTAAGTGCTGAAATTTTAATCTACTCCAAAGACTTCTATAATTTCATTTCACAAAACTATTGGATACTCACTCGGTTGACTATTGTTGGAATCTATTGGATAAAAATAACCATTTAGGTCATCAAAACACTGGGACAGCACCACATGTATGTGTTGCCTTACCCCATCAAAACACTCTTCATTGTCCCAAGTAACCAAAATAATATTGATTATTCAACTTGATTATCTTTTTGTTGGAGTTGCTGTGATATTGTGCAATTCCACATCTGCTTTTATATTGACACACTTTTTAATCAACACGTGGTCATGTTGTTATATACTAACGAATAATTTTGATATAACTAAATCATTATTCATTGTTAATACTGTAGCACCCTGCATTTTAATTTCATTTAATAAATGAATATTTGATTTATTTCTTTTGATAAATACTTATTTAGGGTTAAATTGTAATTTTCATAAATATAAAAAATACATTCAATGAATTTGAAAACTGTAACTATACTTTTTATATAACTAGGAATTTATTTCCTGCACTAATATTATTTTTCTGTATTTTTATTTCAACTATATATATACCAATTTATATTTTAAACTGTGACTATATCGTGACTTGGGTGTGGGAGCACGTGAGCTCACCACACGGGATGATCTCCTATTGCTTGGAGCTTAAAACTAACCGTTTATAGATATATTTGCAATCCCTCACAGTCTCTCATATCTCTATCTCTACGAACTCACTCTCTCCCTCAATTCAACTCTCAATTCTCTCAACTATCTCTTGATTTCTCTCAAGATCACACACACACATAGATTGTATACATATGTATACACACACACACAATTATATATACATAGATATATATATATATATATATATCAAGAGAACAAGGAGGAATTCTTAGATGACAGAAATTGCAGCGAAATTCTCGATCTCTAATTCTCTGTACTAGAACCTCTGTGAGTAGTATAAATTCACTCCCAATGTTTATATATGTATATTTCAGTATATAAATGTGTATATACATATATATATATATGTGTGTGTGTTCACCATTGAAGCTTTGAAAATTGAAGTTTTATGAAACTCAAGCAAAATCAATTATGAAAGTTGGAAATGAAAGATCTTAGTCATAATAAGTTATGGCTCGAATACTACGTAGTAATTCATCCGTATCGCGACGTATTGTTAATTTAAAGTTTTGTCACTCTTGCTTTAATCGTAAATTTTGAGAGATACAATCCGTATCAGCTTAATCCGATCACGTATTCTTAATCTATGCGGAAAACTGAAGAAATCCTTATATTACATGACTTGTTTGCATCAAAATGCAAAAATGGGTAAAATTTCAATTTTGAAATTGAAATAAGGGAAAAACAAAGAAGAAAACAACTCTGTTTCATCTCGCGCGCGTGACCTGCTCGCGCGGCACGTGCGGCAGAAAAGAATTTTTTTAATGGATTTAATGCAAACAGCCTTATCGCTCGCACAGTCCACTTGCACAGCCCGCTCGCGCGACAGGGTATTTTGGGCAGTGTGTTTTTTTTTCAACAAGGGACTATTTGGGAAATGTTTTGTAAGTTTTTAAAGAACTGTTTGAAAGATATACTGTTTTAAAGACTAATGTTCAAGAACCAGATTTATAAAAATGATAAAGACTGGTTTTCACGTTCGCTCGGATACTCGGAATTGTGAATTATAGATGATGTTACGATTCATGGACATTGACATGCATGATAGGGTCGAGGTTGAGTCCACATATATGGTGTGTGAGAAAGCGTGAAAAGAGTAAAAAGCAGCGATATTTCGTGCGACCCAGATATCGATCGGATATTATTCCTGGTATCTGAGGCGACCGTGTAGTGTGCCGCTTAGATATCGATCGGATATTATTCGTGGTATCCAAGGCAACGATGTGTTGTGAGACCTAGATATCGATTGGATATTATTCCTGGTATCTGAGGCGACTGGGATATCATTCGGATATTATTCCTAGTATCTAAGGCGATGATGTATTGTGCGACCCAGATATCGATCAGATATTATTCATAGTATCTGAGGCGACTATATTGTGTGCGACCCGAATGCTGATCGGATATTATTCCTGGTATCTGAGATAATGGTATGTTCGAATCGAGTTTGACGAGGGAAAAGAGTAGGAAAGATGAGATGTTACTTTGTTCATGCAAGATTACATATTTACTGCTTACTACATCCCCATATGACTTATGTTGAAGTTGGAACCTTGAATTATTGCTTTTAAAGTTTAAATTGTATTGTTGTTTATATGCTTATATATGCATGGCGAGCATATGCATATTTTGCTTACCAGCTTGCATAAGCTGACGACGTTGATGCGTCCTGGACTCTATGTCTAGATTTTCTAGGTCAGGAGCAACCAAAGTATTTTGACTAAGCTAGTTAGAGGTAGGAGACTTCCCAGGAGAACTGAATTATATTTGTTATGTCTTTTATTTTTGGAGATGTAATAAACTCGTTATTAGAATTTGAATAAAGGCAGTTTGTCCCTAAGACTATGACTGATGTAATAGAATAGTAAGTTTTATATTTGGAGCTTTATGTTTACTAGTAACCTTTTCTTTAGACATGCTATTTAAGTTATTTGTTGCAGGGACAATTGTCACTCTCACTTGTCACGACCTACGAGTCAATAAAGGAAATTAAATGCTTTCCTAATTCATGCTACGTTGGGGCATGACAGGGTTTTTGGTATCAGAGCCAGGTTATGGCTTGACCAAGTGTCCAAGACACATAGGGTCTTCCGTTAAGATAGTATTAAGATAAGATAGTTCGAATTCATTCTATTTTTCGTCGCTTTTGATTGTTGAGAACTGTCTTTTATATATGGAGATTGACCGAATTCTGTTGATCGATGAATAGGTACCTTTCTCTTAAACATATTGTTGATAGAAGAAACCTCAGGCCTTGTCCTGCTGCTATTAAAGTTGCACTGTCGGCAGCAAATCCAACCGGGATGTTTGAGGCTTTTGTAAGACAGTTGGAGAGGGTCATCGATCAAAACACAAGGAACAATAACCGGAATGAGAATCATAACGAGAATGAGAGGTGAGCCCACCAGACTGGGGACAAGCTTCTCAAAGAATTTCGCGCTCTGCGACCTGACTATTTTGCTTGGACCGATGAACCCTGGCAAGCGGAACATTGGCTACGCTAGATGGAGCGTATCTTTGAGACCATAGAGTGTACTAATCTGGAAAAGAAGCATCTGGCTATCTTTTAGTTGTCAAATGCAGCGGCTGATTGGTGGGATGCCGAAAAGGCAACTATTGGGGAAGAAAAGATTTCAAGAAAAGATTTCTCAAGAAGTATTTCCCTGAAGACGAAAAGAACAAGAGAGAGAAAGAATTCATGGAATTGGCACAAAGAAATTTGACAGTCTGAGAGTACACTACTCTGTTTAAACGGTTGTCCTGCTTTGTTCCACATATGGTGGACACCCAAGAAGAAAATCAAGAAATATCACCGGGGTTTCAACTTGTCTCCCCGACATCTGATTATGGGGCACCTGAACCAATCATTTAAAGCTCTGGTGAGATTGGCTACAAGATTGGAGAATGATGGTTATAAGAATTCGAAACCATTTGGAAATTGACCTCCGTAGAAAGGCTATCTCGGGTAAAAACCTGTGTACCCTCAGGGACAGAAAGGAACTTGGGATGGAGGAAAGAAAACTCAACAGACACAGGCAGTACAGCAGAATCCACCTCGAGCAATAGAAGGGAACAACAACAATAATTGCTTCAATTGTGGTATTTCCGGTCACCGAGCTAAAGATTGCAGAGTACCTAGGCGTGTTGATCGTCCAGGAGTTGTGTGCTATAATTGCGGTATAGTGGCACTACAACAAAAATGGCCTATAGAGACATTTATTTTGAGACAAAAAATAAAGGTGTCTTTAGAAGTTACTTGTAACGATACATAATTTTCCGTCTCTACAAAAGAAAATAATTGTCTTTAAAAGTTACTTGTAAGGACACATAATTTTTGGTCTCTACAAAAGAAAATAATTGTCTTTAGAAATTACTTGTAAGGACATATGATTTTTGGTTTATAAAAAAGAAAATAAGTGTCTTTAGAAGTTACTTGTAAGGATACATAATTGTTCGTCTCTAAAAAAACACGACTTTAGAAGTTATTTGAAAAACACATAATTTTTTGTATCTACAAAAGAAAATAAGTGTAAAACAATGACACCTGTTAATTTTTTTCTTTATAAAGAGAAAATTGTTTCAATAAAAAAAATAACATAACAAGAAAAACGGCATGTCCCAACATTTAAAAATATACCTTTAATTACCAGCATTTAAAATAAAAAAACAAGTGTTGTTAATTACCAAGATTTTGAAGAGCGTTCGCAAATACCAGCACTTGGTAGTTAAATGCCGATACTAAACATCGTTTTCATACAAAATGCCAATAATTAACAGCATTTGTAACCAATGTCATTAATTAACGGTGTTTGAAATTTAAACGTTTGCCCTCTGTCCTACTTTAATAAAACGACATCGTAAATTCTGTCTAATTTTTTTTAAATATTTAATGTTATTTAAGCATGAAGGAAAATACAAGGGAAAATAAACAGCTCAATTTAGGGTAACTTCCGCTTTGTGATTGCTGTAGCTTTGAAAATACTTTTGTCAGAATAGATTATAGTAGTTGTGGTGCTTGGGTAATGAATTGTAAAAGTGGTTACGTTGAACGAATATATTATATAGGTGTTTGGTGACATAAGTATAAGGTGATTTATATGTTCAAAAAACAATTATACTCTTGGATGTACTGATATTCTATTAGTATTGGATACATAATTATTTTGTTAGTGCTCCATATTATTAAATTCAATCAAAATTAATTACTTAAATAATAATTAAATAAATGTATTCGATAATAATAACTATTGTAATATATAATATAAAAATAAGTAAATATATTAGTAATATAAAAAATATTACTAATGGTGTTTAAATACTTTAAATATATGTTAATAGTACATGATTTTATTATATACAAAGAAATAATTTTCGTACTTGTAGTTGAAAGTTGACTATTTGGTCAAGCGGGTTCAAGACGGCTACACATTCAAGGAGGTCTTAAGTTCAAATCTTGGTAGACTGTTAGAAAAAAAACATTAGTGCAATTTCTAGTGACACTCATAGTGACACAAAAATATATGTGTTAGTAAAAGTAGCTTTTAGTGACAGTTCTAATGACACTTTTGTTTTGTCATTACTCTAAAATATCTGTCACTTCAAAAGTAACATTTAGTGACACTTTAATGACACTTTTTCTTTGTCGTTGCAAAGTAACCTTTACTGACAGTTTTACCAACATTTGGTAAGTGTCTCAACAAGGCTTAGTGACAACACCTATTATGACACTTAAGTAAGTGTTGGTAAAACAACTAGTGACACATTTTGTGACCTATTACAACACATTTTTCTGTCTTTAAAGACCAATTTTGTTGTAGTGTGGGTCACATAAGTAAGGACTGCAAGGCTCCTAGAAGAGGTAATTATGGTCAGCAAGGACAGGCATGCCTGAATGCTGTTATACTCGAGATTGCTAGTCATGAAGAAACAGGGTATGAAGAAGGTACTTATGAGGAGGGACCGCCGAGCAACAAATAGTGGAAGGTACTTTAACCTTGTTTAACTCGCATGTTAAAGCTTTATTTGACACAGGTGCTACACACTCCTTTTATATATGTTAAGATTGTTTAGAAATTGGGTTGAGTACTGCAACGTTTAGATGAAGCTTTAAGTGTTATCTCACCACTCGGGACCATAGTCAAGTTAGTACATGTATGTAAGGATTGTCCTCTACGGTTAGGAGGCCATGAACTTTTGGCAAGATTGGTGGTTCTGTCAATGAAGGAATTTGATATAATCCTGGGAATAGATTGGCTCGATAGGAATCATGCGAGGTTGGATTGTGCAAGGAAGAGGATTACATTTACAGGCAATCGACCCTTTGATTTCCAATGTAACCCTTCGGGTGATATGTTCCTCACTAGATGCCTAGCAAACATCGAAGTTGTCAGTACAGAAGTAACGGTGTCATCAATACCAGTGATCAAGGAATTTAATAAAGTATTCCGAGATAATGTTGGATTACCGCCTAAGAGAGACATAGAATTCTGTGTGGAACTGGTGCCAGGCACTCGACCTATAACCAAAGTTCCTTATATGATGGCTCCTACCGAGCTATTGGAGCTGAAGGAACAAGTTCAAGAATTTGAGGAGTTGGACTTTGTTCTCCCAAGTACATCACCGTGACCGGTATTATTTGTAAAGAAGGACGGAACCATGCGATTATGTATTGATTACCCGGAACTGAATAAGGTTACTATCAAGAATAAGTATCCTTTACCTCGGATAGACGATCTATTTGATCAATTGCAAGGAGCCACGACCTTTTCCAAAATTAATTGACGATCGGGGGTATTGTAGACACCCCATTTTGTCAGCTAACAGATTTAGGAGTTCACTAGCATGGTAGTCCTCGATGATTGAAAAGACGCACAAAAAGACTCTTGGAAATCACCTCCATCTCTCGAAATGCTCAAGAATCGGTGAAAATGACCAAAATGCCCCTGAGAGCCCAAACACTCCCAAATTCAGACCAAAAGTTCTGGAAACACGCTACGCCATAAGAAAAGTAATAAAATGAGTTTTGAAGCAATATCAGATGAAATCGTCAGCTCCCAGAGATCCCCGAAAGTCCCGAAAGTTCCTAGAAAGTCCCCATTAACCGGTTTGACACAGGTTTGACCAGGTTTTGACCGAAATCATCCAAATTCGTCCAAAAGTTTTGAGATCATTCTAGATCATGTGAAAGTACTAAAACGAGTTTCAAAAGAAAAACGGATGAAAACATCAGCTCCTGGAAGCTCCCAGATGTTCCTAGAACTTTCTGGAGGTCCCAATTTTGACCGATTTGACCTAAAAGTTGACTTTGAACCTGAGCACCGTATCATTTTTCATGGATACTAGAGATCAATAGCTTTCCAACGATATGTCGCGCATAATTTCTGGATTTAAAACGGATTTATTACGAATTTCCGAAGGTGAAAAATACGATCAAATTAGATTTTATCGCAAATATCGAAAAACTTTTCAAAGTGACCTATCTCTAAACTATTGTTTTTATGAAAATTAGACTCCATAACCTTTCCAACGGTATATCATAACCTCGGTTTGGAGTTAGTATGCATTTTCTGTGAATTTCGGACGAAATAGGGCCTTTATACGAATACAGAAACCTCTGAGGGCCTAAACTGAATTATCTGGACGTCTGAGGAGCAGTGCTGCTGCGGCACTCTATCCCAGAACAATCCATTTTATAATTTTATTTGGGGGTCCAAATTGATTAATTAGAAATCAAAACGACGTAGTTTTGGTTCCCAGCTTATTTTGGACCAATGGGAGACCATTTTAAACTTTTCAAAACTCCATTTACCACCCCTCCTTTGCCTATAAAAGAAGCCATTTACTTCCATTTAGGGGGAGACCAAGAAGCTTAGTGAGAGCTTAGGAAGAAACTCTAGAAGAATATATATATATATATATATAGAGAGAGAGAGAGAGAGAAGGGGAAGAAGTAGTCTTCTTCTTCCATTTTTCAATCAAAGTGAGTTTTTACTTGAGTTTTCTATCAAAACTTCAATCATCCAAACATTTCTTTCACCATCTTCTTGAGCATTAGAGAGGTAGTAGGTGAGCTCCATGTCTATATACACACATATATGAGAGGAATACTTTGCTAGAGTTCCATCCTTGTTCTTGAAAGCTATTGTTATTATCATCATCATTCTTCTCCTTAACCTCATTTCTATTTTACATTTTCTTTGATTACATCTTGCTATATCTCCTTAACCCTATTTCTATTTTACATTTTCTTTGATTACATCTTGCTATCTCTTCTCAATCCCTATTTCTATTTTACACTTTCTTTGATTACATTTATGTTATCTTTTCTTAACCGCATCTCTTGATTTCTTTTGTTCTTTGATGATTCAAGGTTGGATGAGGTTTTAAGTGGTTACATGGTCATCTCAAGTATTTAAGTTCATACTTTGAACATCTATTTCAAAACCCCAATCAAGAACTCAAACTCTATTCCAAAACCCAAATCCATTTTCTTCAAGAATGATCTGAAACAGTGAGCTGTTCAGGTTCAAAGATTTGTTTTGAATTAAATACTTGAGGTATGATGATGAAACCACTTGAAAATTCTTCCTAATACATCACAGTTTGTCCCCAATTTTTCCCATTAATTATAGAGATGTGAAAGTACCATTTTCGGATTGTGAAAGTTCATGTAAATAATATGTATTTTCTCTCACAGATTATAGTCTGACTTCTTGCACTTATTTTGGACATTTTCGTCACAGTACATACATCTTTTCTATTTTTTTTTTTATACCTTGGGTGTATAATAGGCCATTAGAAACTCCTTCTTTGATTTATGAAAAATCATACAAAATCAGTCAACAGTGCAGCTTTTGTTTGTGAGTCATTTGTACATTCTGATTTGTTTAATCTATGATATCTATTGAAGTTTGGTCTTTTTCTGTGTATTCTAGACACTCTAGGGAGACTTTATGATTTTTCCCACATTTTCCTAGGCATGCTTGACCTTCCATTATGATTTTATATAGTGATGCACATAGTCTGAACACTATTCACAGCAGATCACTTTTTGACTTTCACATTTTGATGCAACACTCTCTTGTATCTAGATGAACCCACATTCCATGAACATATTATTTACCACTCTTAGCATATGGTATCATATCATGTATCATCTATCTTCTCATGTATCATATTTCCATGGATTCTTGAGCTTGGTTGCCAAATAAAACCATGTTTTGGAAATACTTAGGAAGTTCTTGAAATGAGTTAGGAATTGATATTCCAAGTGGTTAGAATATTCATCCAAGTTCTAGAAGTGTACTTTCAAAATCTTTTTCAAAACCCCTCTTAAACCCCTAATTTTGATTTAAATAAATAAAACACTTTTTTCCCCAAATCTTCAAAACAATGAGTTGTTTAACTTTAAAATGTCATTCTGAGTTCAATACTCAATGGGTGATTACAAGGCCACTTGGAAAGTCTTCCTAACTCATTAAAGAACACCCATGATTTTTGGTTTGACTTGAAAACTCTTGAAAGGGTTCCATTTTGGCCCAAACATTCCTTCCAGATATTCTGTTTTTACTGTCACAATAGCTAGGTTGACTTTCAACTTATTTTTCAGGAAACTTTTCCAAAACGAGTGGTCCTAACTCATTTTTCCCTTGAACTTTAGTGGCTTAGGGAACTTTCTGCATAATATGGGCCCTCGTGAATATCAGAAAAAACAAGGCAAAACCCCAAACTGGCAACAACTTTATGCTTCTACTGAGAATTGGGTCAGAAAGACCTGCCCTTTTCCACCCTTGGCCGAATTTGGCATTACAGAACCTGTAGCTCAGACTGATGTGCCTGTAGGAGTTACTGTAACAGGTTATTAGTTTGAACACTCTACACCCACTACCTTTGGTGGCATTCCTACAACCAGTCCTCAGGCTGCTTAGGCATTTTTCAGATTTTCCAGTCAGTCTGTCCCCTTGGTCTCCGAAATTTCTGTAATAGCTTGATACCAAGAGATGAGGTTTTTATTTTGTTTCGATGTTATTTTCCTCATTGCTCCTTTTCTTTTGGTCAGGTTTTCCAAGCCCTACTGCTGTCGTGTCATCTAAGAAGAAGGTTGTTTCCCCGAAAACCCCCGTCTCCATTCCAATCCGTCGTAGTTTCAAGGACACTAAGTGCCCAGATTACACAGAGATGGTGAAGAAAACCTCCTTAGAGTAGACTACCTTTGATCATCCTATTCACTTGGAAGAGAAGGAGGTTGAGCCTGTCCTAAAATAGGATACCTCTAAAATAACCAAAAAGGCATGACTTAAAGCCTGAGCTTAGAAGAAATTGCACGATAAACCGGCATTGAGCAGCTCTTAACCCTCTTTGACTCCATCCAAACATCAAAGATTGCAAAGACTGCAGAGCTTTCCCCATCCTCTTTAAAAAGTCCTCCCCTTGCCAAGGCTTCCCCTATCACTGGCCAAAGTGACACCGCAGTTTCAAAAGACCTTGTTGATGAACCAGACGTTCTCCCCAAAATCTCTGAATGTTCAAAAGCTTTTTTTCATCAAACTCCTTCATCAATAGTGGGACTTGGCTCCTCTACTTCTATGAGCCACACTTTTTTAGATCCTCAGTTACCTCCCAACATTAAGGATCTCCGGCTTCGAGCTCAGAATCTTAGGCTAGCCCTTTCCCAAAGGCTTGGTTCAGCCTCCTTGTCTTCGAAGCCTAGCCCAGGAAAATCCACCCCAGCTTGTACAGAGGCTGAACTTCAAGCCAAGAGCCTTTTGGCTTCTTTACCCTCTTCGACTTTTAGAAATGCTATGGGACAACAAAAAGCCATTGAGAATGCCATATCCTTGCTCTCTAATGATTTTGCCAGTTCTTCTTCCTCCTCATCGTCAGTTTCTTTTTTGCAACAATTTAAGAAAATTGCTAGCACTATGGCTGAAGCAACTAAAAAACTAGCTGATGTGAAAGAGTTCTTTGAAAAAAGGAAAAAGGCAACCAACCAATGTATCCAGATGGCTGATAACGCAGAGGTTGGGATGAAAAGTTCTGCCTTACTCTTGGAGGAGATCAGGAAAATGCGAGCTGTTCTTGAAAATATGGAGGCTGATTATGTTTCCCAGCAAGCTGACTTAGAGAAGGTTCCAGAGTAAATTAATTAACTGACTGATGAGATTTCAGCCTTGGATGCACAAGAAGAATCATGGTTAGTTGTTCAAAAAGCCGCGACCACTGCCTTATCCCAGATTGCTGAACAATGGGCTCAGGTCCTGGTCCTTCTAGCTCCATTTTTTTCATGATTTCTTCTCCTTTCTCTTTTAGGACTTTATAGTTTTTTTGTAACTCGACATTCTATTAAGTGGTCACGTTGCCCAAACTACCTATTTTTTGTTTATGTAGCCATATTTGGCTATGGCATGCTCATATTCGTATATCAATTTTGTTTACTAACATGCCATGTTTTAACAGATTTCCTGGTCTCTATCCAACTTTATCAGTCTAAGTTTGGATATTCTCGTGATCCAAATTTTTAGACTGATTAGGAATACCACGAACATCTTGGGCATTCTCAACTTCTTGCTCTAACTGGCGTAGATATGCTTCCCACATACAGGGTTTATATTTCTTTAAATATTTTCTATTTATAAGCATGTTGTGTACTTGCCCATCTAAATTTCTCAAGTGGTAGGCTCCTCCTTTTAGCACTTCATGAATTTTAAATGGTCCCTCCCAGTTAGGAGACCATTTACCCAACCTATGGTCTTGGAGTCCTAATGGCAGAATAGCCTTCATAACTAGTTCACTAACGGAAAAAGATTTGGCTTTTACTCTATTTAAATATTTTCTATTTATAAGCATGTTGTGTACTTGCCCATCTAAATTTCTCAAGTGGTAGGCTCCTCCTTTTAGCACTTCATGAATTTTAAATGGTCCCTCCCAGTTAGGAGACCATTTACCCAACCTATGGTCTTGGAGTCCTAATGGCAGAATAGCCTTCATAACTAGTTCACTAACGGAAAAAGATTTGGCTTTTACTCTTCTATTATAAGCCTTTTCAGCTCTACGTTTTTGCAGCCTAAGATGGTCTAAAGTCAAAAGTCTTACTTCATCCAGGTCTTCAAGTTCTGCTAACATGGCTTGGTTGTATTCATCCATGCTCATATCATTCTACCTAACAACTCTTAGAGACTTAACTGTTAGTTCTATGGTAACACGGCATCAAGACCATAAGTGAGTGCGAATGGTATAGTGCCTGTGTTTGACCTTTTTGAAGTTCTGTAAGCCCTTAAGACTTCAGAGAGCAACTCATGCCAAACTCTAGGATTATTGTCAACCCTTTTTTGAACATTTAGTTTAAGAATTTTGTTGGTTGATTCCGTTGGTCCATTGGCTTGAGCATAATATGGGGTCGAGTTGAGAATAGTAAAACCATACTCAAAGGCGAATACCAACGTATCATCCCCAGTAAAGGGGTACCTTGGTCCGCAGTAATGGTTTGTGGTAATCCAAATCTTTGAATGATATTTTCTTTAATGCACTTAATCACTTCGTTCTGGTTGACTAATTTAAGTGGAATAGCCTCTACCCACTTAGTAAAATAATCAGTAGCTACCAGAATGTATGTGTGGTTTTTTTTATGAGGGTGGACTAATCTTACCAATCACGTCCATTTCCCATCCTTGAAATGGCCATGGTTTGATAATGGATTGGAGATTAACGGCAGACACATGTTGAATCGGCCCATGCCTTTGGCAAGCCTGACAACCGTTAGCAAAATTAATACAATCTTTTAAGATGGTAGGCCAATAACAATTATCTTCTTATCAACCATCTCATCTTTGTCCCAGCCTGATGAGCCCCACACAGCCCACTATGTACTTGCTTCATCAGTTTCAATGCTTTTATCTTACTGGGACACTACAACACTGATTCATTTGCCAATTTTTTAAACAACTCACCATCAACCAATAAATAATGCATTGCCTTTCTTCTGATCTTAATATCATCGTGCATATTCGAATTTTCCAGTAACTTAATAATTGGCTTCCTCTAATCATCTTCATCATCCTGAAGGGACATAGCACATGCAATATCTTCTTCTTCTATAATTAATGAGTTAGATATTTTTTCAACCATGATCATCTTTTTGAGAACGTTTGTTGGGATCTTAAGTCCTGAAGCAATTTGAGCCAATTCATTAGCCTCTTCATTTTCTTCTCTTGGTACATATTGCACTACTGACTTAGAAAAACTATCTATCAACCTTACCTCAATTGCATGATACTTTCTAAAATAGTATTATGCACTTTATATTTTTCTCTTACTGGTTAATTACTAACTGAGAATCCCCAACCAATTTCACAGTCATGGCCTTTATTTCGTGCAAAATTTTGAGGCCAATGATCATAGCTTCATATTCAGCCTGATTGTTGGAACATTTAAAATCAAACTAAAATGAGAACTATGTCTTTTTTCCAAATGGGGATGTAAGGATGATCCCTGCCCTGCTGATTCCTTAGTGTTAGATCCATCAAACCATAATACCTACGGGGTAACAGATGTGTATCCAATTTCAATTCCTTTTAGGATTTCAAGACTTATATCAAGGCAAGGATGGTCAGCCAGGAAATCAGCCAGGACTTGTCCTTTGATAGCTTTCTGGGAGACGTATTGCAAGTGAAATTTTAATAAAGTTAAGGACCATTTTGCCACTTTGCCAGTGATAATTGTTCTTGACAACATATATTTAATAACATCAGTCTTACACATAACTTCCACTGTCACAGGTAATATATAATACCTTAACTTAATGCAAGAAAAGAACAAAGCCAAACATAACTTTTCAATTGATGTATATCTCTGTTCCACATCAGTCAGTACGCGACTCAATAATAAACTGCTTGTTCTATGCCTCCATTGTTAATTTGAACCAACAAACTTCTAATTGAATCATTAGATGCTGAAACATATAATCTTAAAGGATTATTTGGCTTAGGAGAAACTAAGACTGGTGGCTTGGCAAGATATTCCTTAATCTGCTCAAAAGCCAGCTGGTGTTCTTGTTTCCACACGAATTCTTCTTCAGCCTTCAGTTTTAACAGTGGACAAAAAACTTTAGTCTTGCCTGCACAATTAGAGATAAAGCGGTGCAAAAAGTTAATTTGGCCAAGCAATCTCTATAGTTACTTCATGTTGGCTGGTGGTTTGGCCTCTATGATGACTCTGGCTTTATTTTTATCAACTTCAATTCCCCTTTGGTGTACCAAAAACCTTAAAAAAAAATTCCCTGCTGAGACACCAATTGCACATTTTAAAGGGTTCATTTTTAATTGATGGCATCTTATTCTTTCAAAACTTTTTGTCAAAACTTTGTGTGGTCACCAAAAGTTGATTTCACTACCACGCCATCTATATAGACTTCCATCCATTTCCCAATCATGTCATGGAATATGGCATTCATTGCACGTTGGTATGTTGTCCCAGCATTTTTAAAATCGAACGATGTCACCACCCATTTAAATGTTCCAATTGCTCCTTGTGGATACCGGGCTTCCACCGCTTTGTTGGATTTTGAGGATTGTTTGAAATTGATCAAAGAAAGAAAATGGTCTGTTGAAAACAGATACAGAGTCGCCACTTGGTCTTTAAGGAACCAAGAAACCTAATTTTGACTCACCCAAGCGGATAAGGGCACCGGCCCTTCATCACCAAAGAACTTGGTTCGGGGTTTTGGTACGAGAGAGGAAGGAGCCTTTGTCGCGACTAAAACACCCTCAACTCGCCCCATCTTTCGACGGGCCTCAATTAGCATCCAAATAATCATCTTATACTATGTTTGGTTCGACAAATAATACTATGATAGTATATTACATCACATAAGAAAATTTGAAATTGGAAGATCTAAAGATAAGATATCATTCATAAGATCTAAGCCAAATATCATACAATGTAAAGTGAAAGATCACACAAATAAACCTAGGAAAAATCGTCTAATCATATATCAAATAATCAAGACTTCCTAATCTAAAGGGGGACATGAATTGTTCTTGAAACAAATAACCAAAGAAATCTAAATATGCTTAGCAAGCTAGTATGATGCATGTTAATCTTTGAGAAAAGAAGATCCCTCAATCCCCGGGACGGATGAGAAAGGATGATTAGATCAAGGGGAAGCATGAACGTGTGATCGTGATCATTCCTTATAATCTTCTTAGATTAAGAGTTACAAAAACCCCAAATCTTGCATGAATGCAATGTATGTATCTAAAATGTGCAAAGGTTGTAGTGTGTTTTGGGTACATGGATTTCTAGAGTGACTTAGAAGTCTAAAATGTGTATGAATGAATGAATGAAATTAACTTGGGATGTGTACAAATGTAGTATGAACTACTTCCTAAGATATGAACTAATTTGGAATGCATATGAGCATCAAATCAAAGAATGAAAGTTGAAATGTACTTGCTGTGAATAGTGGACAGAACAGTAGCATGATCTTTTGGAATTTGAAAAGAGGGGTTAGGAATGTTTTCAATGCATGATTTTTTATGGAGATGTTCCTTATTGTGTCTAGAACACAACCCAAAAGGCCAATGTTGAATAGCTATCACAGATTGAGAGAAATGATATAAACAATAGAGGTCACTCAGAAACAGAGTTCGTACTGTCGACTGAAATGTTAAAAACTCTTAGAAAATGAAAAAGAATGATCTAGAGGCCCATTTTATACAGAAAGTTCCCTAAGACATTGAATTTTAAGGGAAAAATAAGTTAGGATCACCCCTTTTGGAAAAGTTTTCTGGAAAAGAGGTCGTAAGTTGACCTAGCTGCTGTGACAGCAAAAACAGAATGTTTGGAAGGAATGTTGGGACCCAAATTGACCATTTCCAAGTACTTCCAAGTCAAACCAAAAATCATGGGTGTTCTCCAATGAGTTAGGAAGACTTTCTAAGTGGCCTTGTATCCATATGTTGAGTATTAAGTTCTAGAAAAATCTTTGAACTCAACTCACTCACTGTTTTGACTCATTGTTTTGAAGATTTTGGAGAAAACAAAGTTTTGTTTCTTGAAACCAAATGAGTGGCATTGAGAGGGGTTTTGAAATAGATGTTTTGAAAACATATTTTCAACACTCAATAAGGATCATAGCCACTTATAATACCTACATCAAACTTATCATTTAAGAACCTCCAAGATTGTTGGAGAGATTTATTTATATTTTGAACATAACTTCAATACATCCCAAGAATACCTTGGAAGTATTGAGGTTATGATCATTATCTATCAAACATGTTTTTGAGGTCAAGAGCTACTATCCATAAGGATTCACTCACCCCAAACTTCATGTCATCATTAAGATGATGATGAACTAGTAAGTAAATAAAGAAAATAAAAAAGAAATGAGATAAGAAGAGATGAACAATAAATAAACAAGCAAGTAAATAGCAATCAATAGATGATGATCAATGTGATATTCATGAAGCATGAGACTTGTAGATTGGTGTATCACTCATATGTAATGACACTAGACATGGAAGAAGCTTCCACTCTCTTGAATTCTCACTAAAATGGTGGTTGGGAGTATTGAATGTTGAAGTAAATGGAAGCAATGAAGTAAAAACAAAGTTAGAACTCACTTTTGTTTTTGAAAATCAAAGAAGAAAGCTTCTTTTCTCTCTACTCTAGCCTTATCTCTATAACTTTCTCTCCCAAACTTTTCCAAAACTCACATTTGACTCCCCTAAAATGAGGAGTAATGGGGTGTTTATATAGGCCAACTTGGGGTGTTTTGGGGATTTAGAAAGTACTCCCATTGGCTCCAAACATCTGAAATCATAAAACTACGTCGTTTTGGCTTTTAATTAATCAAAATGGGACCACAAAACATATTACAAAAATGGACTGTTCTGGAGGGGAGTGCCGCGGCGACAGTGGGCCAGTGCCGCGGCGGCAGTGCTCCTCCCTTCGTCTGGATAATGCTGTTTAGGCCACCCTAAGTTCCGGTATTCGCAAAAAGGCCCTATTTTGTCCGAAATTCACAGAAAATGCATACGAACTCCAAATCGAGGTTGTGATATACCGTTGGAAAGGTAATGGAGTCTAATTTACATAAAAAATAGTTCGGGGATAGGTCACTTTGAAAAGTTTTGCGGTATTTGCGATAAAAGCCGACTTGATCGCCTTTTTTGCCTTTGGAAATTCATAATAATTCGTTTTAAATCCAGAAATTATGTGCGATATACCGTTGGAAAGCTACTGACCTCTAGTATCCATGAAAAATATTTGAAAATTGTTTTGGTGCCCCGGTTCCAAAGTCAAATTCTGGTCAAACTGGTCAAACCTGGGATTCCCGGGAAGTTCTAGAAACCTCCGAGAGTTCCCAGGAGCTGACGTTCTCGCTTGATTTTCTTTTGGAACTTGTTTTAACACTTGTCTCATGATTTAAAATGATTCTGGTGAATTCGGACGATTTTGGTCAAACTTGGTCAAACCTTAGTCAAACCTAGTCAAACCTTGGTCAAACCGGTCAACGGGGACTTTCGGGGAACTTCCGGGACTTCCGGGGGTCTCTGGGAGCTGACGATTTCATCCGATTTTTCTTAAAAACTCATTTTATCACTTTTCTTATGACGTAGCATGTTTTCAGAACTTTGGGACCAAATCTGGGAGTTTTCGGGCTTTCAGGGGCATTTTGGTCATTCTGAGCATTCTGAGAGATAGAGCTGACTTCCGAGAGTCCTTTTGAGTCTTTTACGATCATTGTGAACCACCAAGCTATGGGTCTCCTAAATCTGATAGTCGACAAAATGGTGTGTCTACAGTTTGCCCCTCTTTGGCATGAACTTGCGAGGCAACGCATGTCGCAAGCGAGTGCCAAAGCTCTGAAGAGACAGGACTTTTTGGAGGCTATAGATTTAGGATAAAAAGCGTTGCAAAAAGATGCAAGGATGATGAGGTTAGTGCTGGTCGTGCTCTGCGTGAGCTGCCTATGTATCCCCAAGAGGAATCAGACCGGGGCGTAGTTCGGGGCTCAAAGGAATAAATCACACATGTACATACACAACAATCAGGCGGATGCTATGCAATAAGAGTGATATGCAATGCATGGATGTGATATTATGTGACCCTAGTATGAGCAAGTGCTGTGGGGTGTGCCACTCCGAGTGGGCTGGTGTCGTGCTAGCGTTCGCGACTGTGACGTGGTGGGTGACTCGGATAAGGACATCGAAGTTTAGAAGACTCTGGGTCTGGGGGCAAACTTCTGGAATAAGTGAGACAGATCAGATGCGCTTTGTTCAGAAGACGATAGCCAAAGGTGACCGAGGGATCTTATGGTAAAGCTGTGAGAAAATTCTTGATAATCAGGAGATCTGGATGTAGGCAATGCTCTGATTGTTCCTGACGGCCGACTTTCGGGAATCAGTTCTGGCTAGTGGTGGTATCTTTTACCCTTGGGGATGAGGTAGGTGTTCTCGGAGAATCTCTTTTCTTGATCGGGAACCAGGATCCATCTCCGAATCTCTTACGGTTGATCAAAAACTTTGGCGCTCAATCCGAGAAAGCCGGTCAGGGCCTCCGGGAGCTGGTATCTGTCTGCTTTTGTCCTCGGGGGATAATGCAGGGTTCTCGGGGAATCTCTTTTCTTGATCGGGAACCAGGATCCATCTCTGAACCTCTCACGGTTGATCAAATCTTTCGGCGCTCAATCCGAGAAAGCCGGTCAGGGCCTCCGGGAGCTGGTATCTGTCTGCTTTTGTCCTCGGGGGATAATGCAGGGTTCTCGGGGAATCTCTTTTCTTGATCGGGAACCAGGATCCATCTCTGAACCTCTCACGGTTGATCAAAATTTGCGACGGTTGTCCTGAAACGGCCGATTCGGGTCTTCGGGAGCCGATTTTTTTTCAGTTTCTGCCTACCGAAGGTAATTCTGGCAACTTTTAATCTGCTTGGGGTAAAACCTCATAAACCTCGACTAGAATGGGCCACCGGGCTGATCGGGGCCAAAAACGGGCTGAAAAAGGCCAAAACGGGCCAGAACGGGGCGAAACGGAGCAAAACGGAGCGAAGCGGGGCCTACGGGGGGCAGTGCCGCGGCGACACTGGGCCACTGTCGCGGCGGCAGTTGGCCAGTGCTGCGGCGGCACTGGGTGGCCGGACTTCATCTTCCTATATCTCGGGTTTTTGAGCTTTTGAAGCTCATTCTTGGCCATTTTGGGGTGTTTTTGGAGCCAAAATTCATCAAAACGCAGCTTGTGCGCGCTCAGGTGAGTAATCTTTCCCCGTAGTTGGATTTTTGATTGGTGTTTTGGTTTGCCCAAATTTTCAAGAAGAAAGTTTAAATGTGACTTCCATTTTTCTTGTAGATCCATGGCTTCGAGCTCAAGGAGACCGTCTAAGAAGGCCAAGGGACGGATGAAGGCCGAGGTGCAAGCTCCGGACTTGATTTTACAGGACCCTCAACGCCATCTTTCGGCCACGGCTCTAGCGAGCTTGGTATGTGAAACTTTCGACATTTTAGGACTGCTCTCATGTATTATGCTAGTTTCGTGAGCCGTAGTGTGCACCTAGAGATCGTTAGAAGTCCGATTTGTGCTTAAATGTTGATTTTGTGAATTCGGCTCTCGGGTCGTGAATAGTAATTTTGTGCATCTTTTGTCGTCTTTGTTGTGTGCAGGTGCCGGAAGTGGCATTGAAAGGCCATGGTAGCCTTGCCCATGCTTTCTTATGGTATACCCAGCTTTCGCCCACCGTTAAGAGGATGGTTGATGATGCCGGGTTCGGAGGCTTCGTCCGCTTGGTCTCGAAAAGTAGCAATGATTTGGCTCACTTCTATGCACTGGCTGAGAGGTGGTGGGACACTACCAACACTTTCCACCTGCCGTTCGGAGAGATGACTATGACGCCCTTCGACTTTTCCATGATTACGGGCTTGAGGGTCGGTGGGAAGCGCTTGATTCTGGATTACTTTTATGAGATCGACCCGGAGGCGATGGAGATGTTGATCGGGGCTGTTCCCCCTAACTTGGAGAGGCATTGGTTTCCTTGCGGCTGGCTTTACCGGGCCTATGGCAGAGGTAATCACAATCTGAACAATTCCCAACTTTTGAGGGTTTATCTTCTGTATGTCCTCGGGTGCTCAATCTTTGCGACAAGGAATGACCGGGTGAGCTTGAGGCTCCGTTCTTGCCTGGCGACCATTGATGAGATCCCCTCCTATAACTGGGGCGGTGCTGCCCTGGCCCATCTCTACAAGCATATGGGGGAGGTCTCTCGGGGCGATGTTAAGTCTACTGGGGGATTCTGGCGAGCTTGGGAGGTACGCACTGTTTCTTCTTTTATTTTCCATCTTTCTGATTTTCACACTCGTTCTGATTTCTCCTTTGTCTGTGCAGCTTTGGAGTTTTGAATACTTAGAGATGTTAGCTCCCTCTCCAGCAGACGAGTCGGGCGAGGATGAGGATGGTATGGCTCCTGTGCCTCTATTCCCACGAGGCTTGAGATGGCGGAGGGACGTTGTTGGGGTGAAGAGTGGGGCCCACCGGATTGTTTTGCTTCGGAACTTCTTAACTGGGCTGACAGCCTCTAGTGTTGATTGGACGCCTTGGGAGGGCATCGCCTATGCCGCCCCAGAGGAGATTCAAGCGGTCAAATCTCTTACCTCTTGCCGCCTTCTGATGGAGAGTACCGAGTGCCGGCAGTGGTTCCTTGGTGAGTGGGTGTCTCGGCAAGTGGTTGGTGGTTCCCGGTATCGTGTCCCTCATGATCCTCCTACGATGGATGCTAGTGACCTTTCTGGAGATGCTCTGCTGGCGGCTTTAGCCGGCACCGATGTTTGGGACCATTTTCTTTCTGAGACCGGTTACGAGGCTTACCGCGGCCGTTTCCTGATGCCTAACTTCCCACTCCTGGAGGTGAGTTCTTTTTTGTATTTTTGTTTATATTCATTGCCCATGTTTTTTATTTATCTTTTCCTAACTTATTCTGTGCTCGCAGCTTCGCGAGATGTACAAGAGGCAGGCTCCTCAGGCTCCCGACCCTATCCCTCCTTGGGATTGGACCGTCGATGTTCTAGGCGCTGATGGCACTCCCCAAGTGATGGAGGTGCCACGAGTCACATGCGGGTACCCTACTCGGCCAACGGGCGTCCTCAACGTTCCTTGGAGTTACGCTGAGGAGGGTCACGCCTTGGCGGCTAGCTTACGGTCCTTGGTCCTCACACGAGACCACCGGGTATGTCTCTAATTTTGCACTTCCTTAAAGTTATGAGGTTCTAACCCTAAATTTTACTCTTGACAGATGGACGGTATGCGGCAATTTGCTGCCAACCAGATGGCGTCTTTGGTAAGTCTCTAACTTGACTATATTTTGTATTATTCTTTTTTTTTTTTTTTTTTTTTTTTTTTTTTTTTTGTGGTTTCCCTACTGATTGCCTCTGTTTTTATTTGTGTGTGCAGTACCATGGAGGCGGGGCTGGCTCATCGAGGACTGGTCCAAGATGTAGAGGTGGTAGGAGGAGGCCGTCGCCGACGTACACTCCGGGCGGTCCAACCGAGGACGAAGAAGAGGAGGACTGAAGCTTCCCAAGCGGGAATTATTATTTTATTTTCTTTTTCTGTTTTCGATTGGGCTGTACCAGTGACATGACTATTCGGACAGTGTAGGACGATGTGTAGAACAATTTGTGACCTTTTGACAGAGTATTATGATGTTTTGCCTCCTAGGTCGGATATCTTCCGGTTTAGAGGCGCAGTTGTCTGCTTGTTGATATATGTGCATTGTGATTGCTGGATGTTACTGCGATGGGCAGTTTTATGATAGTGAGTGCTTTTGCCTTGCAGGTGGGATAGTTCGTGAAACGGGGAGGTGCTGCCGAAATTTTGAATTTTGCTAGAGCCGCGACAGAAAAAATGGCTTCGTATGATCCCGCTCAACTCACAGCTTGGCTGAACATTACGGATGGCGTGGAGCGGATCAACCTCTTTAGCTACGGCTTGACCGAGCTGTTTTCTCTTTGCCAGGTGACCTTGAACACTGAGTTCTTGCATGCTGCCATTGGTCACTGGGACCCGGTGAATCATGTCTTCAACTTCAATGGCCTGGAGATATGCCCTGTGTTTGAGGAGTTCTGCGCTATTCTCGGCTATGATTCTGACTCTGACTTGATTCTCCCTTCTGCTGATACCCTCAGCCCTACGCGAGCCTTGGCTGAATACCTGAGTTGCTCTGTCACTATTTCCCGCCGGCTGATTCAAGGTGAGGTTCTCAACATTGCTTCTATTATTGCCCGGTACGCCAGTCCTGGGAATCCCAGCGTGTATGATGCTTCCCGTGGGGCCGCTTTGATATTGTGCATGACTTCGCACTTCTTATTCTCGAGTACTTCTATTGACTTGGTGCATGTGTGCCTCGGGCTGAAACTTAGCAGGAATCCCATGGCCATGGTTCTAGCTGAAACTTTGAATGGTTTGGATAATGCCTTCAACCAAGGGACTCCTCTTCTTTCTGGGGCGCCTTTGGTATTATAGGCTTGGCTTTACGAGCGCCTTCAGCTGTGGATGGGCCGTATACCACCAGTTTACTTTCGTCGAGCCGTGCTTCATTCTCACTATACCTTTGCCGATTGGGTGGGCATGATGAATGCCTTATCTGAGGCTGACATTTGCTGGATCGTGAGGCGTTGGGGCCTCTATGCTATCACCACGAGCCTCAGGGGTCACCAGAGAGTGTGGTTGATGGGTCTGAGAGAGACTTCTTTCTATCATCCTCGCCGTTTGGCCAGACAGTATGGACAGGTTCAGGAGGTTCCCCGGGGGTTCACTGAGAGGGTCTTTGCTTCCAGGATCAGAGCTACCACTATTGCTGCTTTTATTGATGGTTGGACTGACCGAGTAAAAGCCTACTTCTAAAGACCTTTGAAGAAATAAAAGACACTAAGACAAAACTAGTCCTGACTGATTCTGCTCATTCCTCCAAGTGTCTTTGAACATGTGGTTGCTTTTTGAAAGACTTTTATTTCTTTGATTATTCTTGCCTATGTAATATTCAAAGTTTGTTTATCGGCGAGCCTTGGTTACTTTGGGAATCTCATTTTATGCATTTTAGCTTTCTAAAAACATTTTGTAACTTGAGATTTCAATGAGTTGTTGCTTTTGGTACTCGCTTGAGCATGCTGGGGTTATTAGAGGCAAACGAGGCGGGTAGCTGAAGTTTGCCCCTAGTTTGGGATATATATGGTTGTGAGGCAAACGAGGTAGATGACCGACGTTTGCCCCTAGTTTAGAAGAGGTTCAGGCAAACGAGGCGAGTGGCCGAAGTTTGCCCCTAGTGTGGAGGGTGGTTTTTGGGTTATGGTAAGGACCGCGACTTTATTTTTCTCACGTGCTCATAATTTTTGCCTAGGCACCAAGGAGGTGACCTAGCGAGCTATTTTCTCTCTTTGTTATTGCTCACTTTGGATTTAGCTCTAATTTTTGCCTAGGCGTCCTTTCGGATTTTCGACCTAGCGAGCCATCCTTTTTTTTTTTTTTTTTTTTTTCTTCTTTTTTTTTTTGAAAGTCTGCCTACGTACCCCCAAGTGGGGATCAGGTCCAACGTAGTTCGGGCCAAGGTTTTGAAAGGAAAGGTTATTTTTGTTGGTGGAGCGACCGAACTGATGTGGTTGCCTACGTATCCCCGAGCGGGAATCAGGTCGAGCGTAGTTCAAGGCAAGGCTTGAAAGGAAAGGTTATTTTTGTTGGTGGAGCGACCGAGCCGATGTGGTTGCCTACGTATCCCCGAGCGGGAATCAGGTCGAGCGTAGTTCAAGGCAAGGCTTGAAAGAAAAGGTTGTTGGATAGTCAAGCATAGTACTTTTTGAGACGATCCATGTTGATTGGTTCTTTGAATTCGACACCATCGAGGTCCATGAGATAAGTTGCTCCTCCGGAAAGAATAGTCTTGACGATATAAGGGCCGACCCATTTAGGTTTAAACTTCCCACGGGGATCAAAGATCGGAGCTCGCAACTCCTTGAGGACAAGGTCGCCCTTGACAATCGTCCTTGGGCGAACTCTTTTGTTGAAAGCACGGGCTATCCTCTTTTGATAGATTCGAACATGGTCGACTGCCGCTAGGCGCTTTTCATCTATGAGGGCCAATTCTTCATATCTTTCCCTTAACCAATCTGATTCCAAAATTTCACATTCTGCCATCACACGTAGGGATGGTAGTTCTATCTCGACCGGAAGTACTGCTTCCATCCCATACACTAATGAGTAAGGCGTTGCTCCTGTAGACGTCCTTATCGATGTTCTGTATCCCCAAAGTGCAAATGGTAGCTTTTCATGCCAGTCTTTGTAGGTATCAGCTGATTTTTGCAGTATGGCCTTGACATTCTTATTCGCAGCTTCGACTGCCCCATTGGTCTGTGGTCTGTATGGCGACGACTTGTGATAGGTGATTTTGTATTCTTCGAACAGATCCCTGACTTCTGCCTTGAAATGACTTTCGTTGTCCGAAATAATCTCATGGGGAACTCCGTAACGGCAGATGAGATTTCTCTTGATGAATTTGGCCACTTCCTTGGCCCCCAACTTGGTGTAGGATGCAGCTTCTACCCATTTTGTGAAGTAATCTATGGCCACCAGGATGTACCGATTTCCATTTGAGGCCTTTGGAATGATTTCACCAATAATATCGATTCCCCAGGTGGAGAATGGCCAAGGCGAGGTCATGCTGTATAGAAGAGATGGTGGCACATGCATCATGTTTGCATGGATCTGGCACTTGTGACACCTTCTCACGTACTCACAACAATCTTTCTCCAATGTTGTCCAGTAGTACCCTTGTCTTACGATTTTCTTGGCCAGCATGTGACCGTTCATGTGCGGGCCACAGACCCCTTCGTGTATTTCCTCCATCATTCTTTTGGAGCTCTTTCCGAACAGGCAAGTCAGGTTGTGACCGTTGTATCCTTTCTTCAGCAGTTTTCCGCCGCAAATGATGAATTGCGCTGCGAATCTTCGAATTGCCCTTTTGTCTTTCTCCATAGATTCTTGGGGGTATGTCCCCTTTTCTATGAAATCCCAGACATCCTGATACCATGGTGCTTCATTCTCTTTTTCTTCGACTGTGGCGATTATGTTGAATGAAGGCTCGTACCTCTTCTCAATTACCAAGGGCATCATCCTGACTCCCACAGGAATTTTGATCATCGAAGCTAGAGTGGCCAAGGAATCTGCCAGCTGGTTCTCTTCCCTGGGCAAGTAGAGGAATGTGATATTTTCGAACTGCCTCTTGAGTTGGTCGAGACGATCATGATAGGGCTTCAACCTTTCTTCTTTTACTTTCCATTCTCCTCTGGCTTGTGATATGATGAGGTTTGAATCCCCGAAGACATCCAACCTCTGAACTTTCAGCTCTAAGGCTGCTTCCATTCCCAGAATGCATGCTTCATACTCAGCAGTGTTGTTGGTGGAGTTATAATTGAGCTTGACTGCTAATGGAGTATGGTCCCCACTCGGCGATACTAGGATCATCCCTACTCCGTACCCCTTCATGTTGGCTGCTCCATCGAAGTACAACTTCCACTGTCCTTCTTTGATTTCCATGATGCTCTTGTCCGGAAACGGAAAGTCCCCACTTTCTTCGGAGTCAATGGCATGTTCTGCGAGATGCTCAGCTACGGTTCTCCCTTTTACTGACTTGCTCGTAACATACTTGATATCGAATTCGGATAATAGAAGTAACCAACGGGATATACGACCGGTCAGGGCGGGTTTTTTGAGAAGGTATTTTAGAGGATCCATGCGGGATATGAGCACAACCGGGAAGGCTAGCATGTAGTGCCTCAGTCGGCGGGTGCACCAAACCAAGGCCCAACACGTTTTTTCGAGGGCAGAGTAGTTGAGCTCATACCCAGTCATCCTCTTGCTGAGGTAGTACATGGCTTTTTCGGAGTGGCTTTCTTCTCCTTCTTGGGCTAGCATGCAGCCCATGGCATTTTCAGAGACGGATAGGTAAAGGAATAAGGGCTTATGAGGTATTGGTGGTGAAAGGACAGGCGGATTTTGAAGGTAGGCTTTTATTTTGTCGAAAGCGGCTTGGCATTGGTCATCCCATTGGAACTTCTCCCCTTTTCTCAACAATCGGAACAGAGGATCGCATATAGCTGTGAGCTTGGAAATGAAGCGGCTGATGAATTGGATTCTTCCGAGGAAACCCCTTACTTCTTTTTCATTCCGTGGTGGCGCCATTTCGAGGATTGCCTTGATCTTAGAGGGATCCACCTCTATTCCCCTTTGTCTGATGAGAAAACCCAGGAGTTTACCGGAGGTTACGCCGAAAGTGCATTTCTTTGGATTCAGCCTCATCTTGTATTTGCGCAACCTTTCGAAGAACTTTTCCAGCGCTACCAGGTGCCCTTCTCTATCCTTGGATTTTACAATCATGTCATCTACGTATACTTCTACCTCCTTGTGAATCATATCATGTAGCAGAGTGGTGGCAGCTCTTTGGTAAGTCGCCCCCGCATTCTTGAGTCCAAGGGGCATTACTCTATAACAGTAGGTTCCCCAAAGGGTGGTGAATGTCGTCTTTTCCCGATCTTTTGGCGCCATTAGAATCTGATTGTACCTTGAGAAACCATCCATGAAAGACAGTAGCTCATGTCCTGCGGTGTTATCTACCAAGACGTCAATGTGGGGAAGCGGGAAGTCATCCTTGGGACTGGCCTTGTTCAGATCACGAAAGTCGACGCACACACGAACTTTTCCATCCTTCTTCGGGACTGGCACGATATTGGCAACCCATTCCGGGTATTCGGTGACAATGATGAACCCTGCCTTGAACTGCTTCTCCACCTCTTCTTTAACCTTGAGTGCCCATTCCGGTCTCATGCGCCTCAGTTTCTGCTTGACAGGTTTAGAATTAGGGAGGAGAGGAATATGCTGTTGGACGATGTCGGGATCGACCCCAGGCATGTCTTCGTAAGACCAAGCAAAAACATCTTTGAATTCTTTTAGCAAGAGGGTTAATTTTTCTTTTTCTTCTTTATTAAGGGTTGAGCCAATTTGCACAATCTGTGGATTATCTATTTCACCTAGGTTAACTGATAAAGTATCTTCGATTATTTCATAAGCAGGTGGTTTTTCAATTAGTTGCTTTAGTTCGATTGGGAGATCCTCAGAGGGATCTGTGCATTCACAAGTGTCAGACACAGAGGAGTAAGCAGAATCGTCTTTCATTTCATTCATGACAGGTGAAGTGATTACATTGGATAGTGGTGGGCTTACAGCAGCCGACTCCAGTACAGACTTGATAATTGGTAATACAGACTCCGGGGGAATAGGGGATTGGGAGACACAGACAGATGACTCTACAGCCTGGTTGCTCAGACCCTCCTCAGTTGGCTTGATCTGATCATCTTGGCTCTTGGCCCTCTTTTCTTCCTCCTTCTCAGCGGATTCCTCCCACATTTTCTCGATTGCTTCGGTGTCCAGGTATTTCAACCAATCTTCCTCTGGGGTCTTCTCAACTTTTTCGGGATAGAACGGGTCTTGATATGGGGGCCTCTCGCAGTCAGCGAAGATTTCAAGCCCGGGGTGCCTTCTCCCAGTGGTTCGATGGATCTAGGGTTCAGGGAACCCGAAGTAAGGGAAATCATCCCCTTCTTTGACGAATTATCCATTCAAAGTCTTGCGATATGGTGGGAGACCCTTCACCCTTTTCTTCCATGGCCTCTGTAGCTCGGCGTCTTCATCAGTGGGCTTGTATCCCAACCCGAAAGTGCCTTGTTGCCCTTTGATCTGCGAGAATTCCTGAATTCCTTGCTGACGTCGACCCAACCCCATTCCGGGGAAGTAGTTCATCTTGCGGACAATGTTGACGACTGCGGAGTGGACCTCAGGGAATCGGTCTTCATCCTTGATCATATGAACTTCTTCCATGAAGAATCCTCCGATTTCTCCTTCTTCTAGCTCAGGTATTTGGACTTCGAAAATGGGAGCGTAATTTGGGAAAGCTTCATTACCCCAACTATTACCGAGGATGATCTTTACCTCCTTCTCATGAATGTACTTGATCATTTGATGCACAGTGGATGATACAGCTTTGTTGGCATGAAGCCAGGGCCTTCCAATCAGCAGATTGAACGAGGCAGGTATGTCCATGACTTGAAAGATCTCAGTGCTCACCAAAGATCCTACCCGGATTTGGAGAGAAACGGTTCCCATCACATTTCTTCTAGTGTTGTCATAGGCTCTCACAGATTGCACAGATGGCGTGATGTCAAGGATATTGACCCCCAAGGCGGTGGCAGTCCTCAGGGCACAGACATTTAAGGCCGAGCCTGTGTCGACTAGACAAAATGGCACCTGTTGTTCCTTACATCCCACGGTAAATGTATAATGCCTTATTATGCGCGGATCCCTCTGGCGGCAGGTCCTCATCGGAGAATATAATGATGGGGTCGGGGGTAAGCGTACCCAAGAAAGCTACCATGTCCTCCGGCGCGGCGTCGATAGGGACTTCAATCCCAGCCAAGGCATTTAACACGGCTTGCCTGTGCTTAAAAGATGTTACCATGATGTCCCACATCGAGAGATGTGCTTAGGTTTTCTTTAGCTGCTTGATCAGCTCATTGTCTTCTTCGATGACCTCATCCATCTTACCCTTCCCTTTGTCTTTAACTGGACCTTTCTCGATGGCTTCGGTGGCAGGCTGTGGAGGCTGATAATGACGGCCTGACCTGGTTAGATGAACAATCTCGGCAGGAGTAGGTCCTTCTACAGTCCCATCCTTCTTAAACCAATCACAATCCGTTCCCACAAATGGCTTTTTCGGCTCGTTCCAGATGGAAGCATCACTCTCGTTGTTAGGATCATACCATTTGAGGTCTACCGCCCCTAGGTCATGCTCTTCCAGGAAGAACAAGTCTTGCTCGTCGTCAAGCTGCTGCTGCCACTCGTCATTCTCCCCTCCGATCAGATGAATTCCCTCAGAATCCGGGATGTCAATGCAAGGCAAGGGTTGTCCTAGGGGGGTGATATAAGTAGCAGGGTTGAAGGGTACGGGGCTAGACTCAATGAGGTTGACATTTTGGTGGTTTGGTAGGGGATTTTGGGTGATATGAGGCTGCTTTGGTGGTGGCTCGATGATATTCTGGTCGATGAGGTCTTGGATGTCATGGCGGAGGCGCATGCAATCATCAGTGTTATGGCCGGGGGCTTGGTGGTAGGCGCATCTCTTAGACATATCACAGTTAGGCAGGGGTGGGGTATTTCGAGGCTGAAGTAATTGGAGATGGCCCTTTTTGAGGAGGCGATCTAGGGCTGAGGAGAGAGAGATTTCTAGCTTAGAAAAATTGCGAGGGGGCTTTTTCTGGAAAGGGCGGTTGGAGGAATTTGCCTGGTTGGGGGGTTGGTATGGTCTTGGAGGGTATGCCATGGGTTGGCCGCTAAGGGCATTGACATCCGGGGGATTCCGGGAGTAGTTGGGCCTTCTTGGCTAACTCGGAGGGTCTTCCTTTTTGATCTTCCCCTCCCTGATAGCATCTTCGATTCGGGTTCCGACTTCAAACAACTCCTCAAAGGTGGAGATGGACTGGTAGAATAATTTCTCATGATAAAGCGGCTGCAGATTCCGGATAAGCATCCTTACCTGTTCTTTCTCGATTGGCTGGTGGGTCATTTGAGCTACCTTGTTCCTCCATCTGCTCAGAAATGCAGCGAAGGATTCATTGTTGCTTTGCCGGGTTGTTTCCAAATCCCTGATGGTGACATCCAGCTCTTGATTGTAGGAGTAATGATCGACGAAGACCCGAACAATGTCCTCCCAGGCCCGGGTTTTGGAGGCTTCCAAGGTTAGGAACCACGATAGTGCAGACTTTGCAAGGGTTTGCAGGAACAACATCGCAATGTGTTCGTGGGCACAACCCATGGATTGGAAGATGCTCATACATAACTTCACGTGACTTTTTGGGTTTCCAGTTCCGTCAAAACGGTCGATGGCAGGCATTTTGAAGTTCTCCGGCAGTTTCAATTTGACAGGCTCAAAAAGGCCTTCCAGGTCTAGCATGTAATCATCGATTCCCTTGCTCTTTCTCAGTACGCTCTCTAGTTTGTCGACCTTGTCCAATTTCTCTTGGAGCTTCTTTTCATACGCAAGCGGTGGAACCCCTTGAAACCAATTTTCCTCCCCATTATTCTCATGTAGAGGAGGTTCGAACCCTGGTGGCGGAAACCCGGGCGGAGGTTGCGGCTGCTGCTGCTTTAGTTCTTCCATGAACTTCAGGACTTGGGCTAGACTGTCGGACTGTTGGCTTATAGTTGCTCCCAACTCGGTAACCTTGTTTTCCAATTCTTCTCTATTCATGCTGAAGTAGGCTGTCGGACTGATTCTGACCAAACGATTATCTGAACTCCTGGTCCAAGACGAGGATTCCGGCTGCTGACCTTGGGAATCTATACTGACCTGACAGATTTTGAGAGAAAGGGGTATATCAGATCCTGACAGTGACGACTTTTAGACAGACAAAGACAGTGACGTGGACTGACTCGAGACAGTGCGTGCAGAGAGATGAGAATGGTGTATGCATGGGAGACAAGCATGCGGATGTAGGCCCTAATCTGTATGATGTTCCTATTTCTAACAGATAGAGGTTAAGCAATTAAGGTCCTAACCATATGGAGTGTGCCAATCTTACTTTCCAGTACGATCACCAAGGGATAACAGGGGTTTTCAGATATTTCTGATTGACTGGGACAGAGTTTCTGGGAGAAACTGGTAAGTACGGTTATATCTGGGATATCTGGACAGAGTTTCTGGGAGAAACTGGTAAGTACGGTTATATCTGGGATATCTGGACAGAGTTTCTGGGAGAAACTGGTAAGTACGGTTATATCTGGGATATCTGGACAGAGTTTCTGGGAGAAACTGGTAAGTACGGTTATATCTGGGACATCTGGACAGAGTTTCTGGGGGAAACTGGCCAATGTGGTCATATCCGGGATATTTGGACAGAGTTTTTGGGAGAAACTGCTCAATATGGTCAGAGTTTTTAGGAGAAACTGCTCAATATGGTCATATCTGGGACATCTGGACAGAGTTTCTGGGGGAAACTGGCCAATGTGGTTATATCCGGGATATTTAGACAGAGTTTTTGGGAGAAACTGCTCAATATGGTCATATCTGGGATATTTGGACAGAGTTTTTAGGAGAAACTGCTCAATATGGTCATATCTGGGACATCTGGACAGAGTTTCTGGGGGAAACTGGCCAATGTGGTCATATCCGGGATATTTGGACAGAGTTTTTGGGAGAAACTGGTAAGTATGGTTATAGTGATCATACTTTCTAGCAGGTTTTCATACTCCTATGTCTCAAGACCGATAAACAAAGTTTGCGGTGTATATCTTTGCGAGCATGGAGCAGACATCCTTGTCATGATGCTTAGGCAGGTCAACTCAATGTGACCACATGTGAGTGATTGCCTTGGGAATCATAAGAAAGAGGTTCTGTTCTATGCCACATAAGCGTCTACACAGGGCAGGTAATCCCGTCAGGGCATACAGCAGTTATATCACATTGTCCTATCTGAAAAGATAAACGAACAGTCCTATGAAAAGGTTCTACAGGAATCTATATGCAAAGGCTGGGTTCAGTCAAAGAGGGTCCGTTGACGAGAGTTCCAATATACCGTCAGGGAGACAGTACGGAGGTTTTTACTCTTTTTGATATACCTTGGAAGATACAGTATCAACGGTGACTTGTGCCCTGGCACAGCAAGACCTGAACAATATCAGCACCGCGTTTCAGACACAGTCGAGAGGGTAAAATGCAGAGTGCAATGCGGTGAACCATAGACAGTAAAAAGATGATTTTAAGGATGCTTCTTATGAGTCAAACCTCTGTATTATTTTGTTTTAAAATAAAAATCCCCAGCAGAGTCGCCAGATTGTGGATACCGGGCTTCCACCGCTTTGTTGGATTTTGAGGATTGTTTGAAATTGATCAAAGAAAGAAAATGGTCTGTTGAAAACAGATACAGAGTCGCCACTTGGTCTTTAAGGAACCAAGAAACCTAATTTTGACTCACCCAAGCGGATAAGGGCACCGGCCCTTCATCACCAAAGAACTTGGTTCGGGGTTTTGGTACGAGAGAGGAAGGAGCCTTTGTCGCGACTAAAACACCCTCAACTCGCCCCATCTTTCGACGGGCCTCAATTAGCATCCAAATAATCATCTTATACTATGTTTGGTTCGACAAATAATACTATGATAGTATATTACATCACATAAGAAAATTTGAAATTGGAAGATCTAAAGATAAGATATCATTCATAAGATCTAAGCCAAATATCATACAATGTAAAGTGAAAGATCACACAAATAAACCTAGGAAAAATCGTCTAATCATATATCAAATAATCAAGACTTCCTAATCTAAAGGGGGACATGAATTGTTCTTGAAACAAATAACCAAAGAAATCTAAATATGCTTAGCAAGCTAGTATGATGCATGTTAATCTTTGAGAAAAGAAGATCCCTCAATCCCCGGGACGGATGAGAAAGGATGATTAGATCAAGGGGAAGCATGAACGTGTGATCGTGATCATTCCTTATAATCTTCTTAGATTAAGAGTTACAAAAACCCCAAATCTTGCATGAATGCAATGTATGTATCTAAAATGTGCAAAGGTTGTAGTGTGTTTTGGGTACATGGATTTCTAGAGTGACTTAGAAGTCTAAAATGTGTATGAATGAATGAATGAAATTAACTTGGGATGTGTACAAATGTAGTATGAACTACTTCCTAAGATATGAACTAATTTGGAATGCATATGAGCATCAAATCAAAGAATGAAAGTTGAAATGTACTTGCTGTGAATAGTGGACAGAACAGTAGCATGATCTTTTGGAATTTGAAAAGAGGGGTTAGGAATGTTTTCAATGCATGATTTTTTATGGAGATGTTCCTTATTGTGTCTAGAACACAACCCAAAAGGCCAATGTTGAATAGCTATCACAGATTGAGAGAAATGATATAAACAATAGAGGTCACTCAGAAACAGAGTTCGTACTGTCGACTGAAATGTTAGAAACTCTTAGAAAATGAAAAAGAATGATCTAGAGGCCCATTTTATACAGAAAGTTCCCTAAGACATTGAATTTTAAGGGAAAAATAAGTTAGGATCACCCCTTTTGGAAAAGTTTTCTGGAAAAGAGGTCGTAAGTTGACCTAGCTGCTGTGACAGCAAAAACAGAATGTTTGGAAGGAATGTTGGGACCCAAATTGACCATTTCCAAGTACTTCCAAGTCAAACCAAAAATCATGGGTGTTCTCCAATGAGTTAGGAAGACTTTCTAAGTGGCCTTGTATCCATATGTTGAGTATTAAGTTCTAGAAAAATCTTTGAACTCAACTCACTCACTGTTTTGACTCATTGTTTTGAAGATTTTGGAGAAAACAAAGTTTTGTTTCTTGAAACCAAATGAGTGGCATTGAGAGGGGTTTTGAAATAGATGTTTTGAAAACATATTTTCAACACTCAATAAGGATCATAGCCACTTATAATACCTACATCAAACTTATCATTTAAGAACCTCCAAGATTGTTGGAGAGATTTATTTATATTTTGAACATAACTTCAATACATCCCAAGAATACCTTGGAAGTATTGAGGTTATGATCATCATCTATCAAACATGTTTTTGAGGTCAAGAGCTACTATCCATAAGGATTCACTCACCCCAAACTTCATGTCATCATTAAGATGATGATGAACTAGTAAGTAAATAAAGAAAATAAAAAAGAAATGAGATAAGAAGAGATGAACAATAAATAAACAAGCAAGTAAATAGCAATCAATAGATGATGATCAATGTGATATTCATGAAGCATGAGACTTGTAGATTGGTGTATCACTCATATGTAATGACACTAGACATGGAAGAAGCTTCCACTCTCTTGAATGCTCACTAAAATGGTGGTTGGGAGTATTGAATGTTGAAGTAAATGGAAGCAATGAAGTAAAAACAAAGTTAGAACTCACTTTTGTTTTTGAAAATCAAAGAAGAAAGCTTCTTTTCTCTCTACTCTAGCCTTATCTCTATAACTTTCTCTCCCAAACTTTTCCAAAACTCACATTTGACTCCCCTAAAATGAGGAGTAATGGGGTGTTTATATAGGCCAACTTGGGGTGTTTTGGGGATTTAGAAAGTACTCCCATTGGCTCCAAACATCTGAAATCATAAAACTACGTCGTTTTGGCTTTTAATTAATCAAAATGGGACCACAAAACATATTACAAAAATGGACTGTTCTGGAGGGGAGTGCCGCGGCGACAGTGGGCCAGTGCCGCGGCGGCAGTGCTCCTCCCTTCGTCTGGATAATGCTGTTTAGGCCACCCTAAGTTCCGGTATTCGCAAAAAGGCCCTATTTTGTCCGAAATTCACAGAAAATGCATACGAACTCCAAATCGAGGTTGTGATATACCGTTGGAAAGGTAATGGAGTCTACTTTACATAAAAAATAGTTTGGGGATAGGTCACTTTGAAAAGTTTTGCGGTATTTGCGATAAAAGCCGACTTGATCACCTTTTTCGCCTTTGGAAATTCATAATAAATTCGTTTTAAATCCAGAAATTATGTGCGATATACCGTTGGAAAGCTACTGACCTCTAGTATCCATGAAAAATATTTGAAAATTGTTTTGGTGCCCCGGTTCCAAAGTCAAATTCTGGTCAAACTGGTCAAACCTGGGATTCCCAGGAAGTTCTGGAAACCTCCGGGAGTTTCCAAGAGCTGACGTTCTCGCTTGATTTTCTTTTGGAACTTGTTTTAACACTTGTCTCATGATTTAAAATGATTCTGGTGAATTCGGACGATTTCGGTCAAACTTGGTCAAACCTGGTCAAACCTTGGTCAAACCTAGACAAACCTTGGTCAAACCGGTCAACGGGGACTTTCGGGGAACTTCCGGGACTTCCGGGGGTCTCTAGGAGCTGACGATTTCATCCGATTTTTCTTAAAAACTCATTTTATCACTTTTCTTACGACGTAGCATGTTTTCAGAACTTTGGGACCAAATCTGGGAGTTTTCGGGCTTTCAGGGGCATTTTGGTCATTCTGAGCATTCTGAGAGATAGAGCTGACTTCCGAGAGTCCTTTTGAGTCTTTTACGATCATTGTGAACCACCAAGCTATGGGTCTCCTAAATCTGATAGCCGACAAAATGGGGTGTCTACACTCCTAAACATCAAAATGCTGTTTTTCCAATATCATCTCTGGCTATAAAAATTTGGTTGTAGCCAGAGTGTCCATCCATAAAGCTGAGGATCTCATGCCCAGATGCAGAATCAACCAACATGTCAGCAATGGGCATAGGATACTCATCTTTCGGAGTGGCCTTATTAAGATCTCTAAAATCTATGCATGTTCATAATTTTCCATTATTTTTTTATGACGGGAACAATATTTGAAAGCCATTCAGCATACTTGGTTTTCCGGATAAATCTTGCCTTCAACAATCGTTCAACCTCTTCCTTGACTTTCAGAATGATCTCATTTGCCATTCTTCTTAGAGACTGCTTGTAAGGCTTATATCCTGGCTTTATTGGAAGTTGGTGTTCTACCAAACTTCTATCCAAATCGGCCATTTTGTGGTAATCCCATGCAAAACAGTCTTGGCATTGAAACAACAAATCGAGTAATTTGTGCTTAAAATCCGTTGGAAATTGGCTTATGAATGTTATTCTCCTGGGACCATTTGCCCCCCCTAAGTTAACTTCTTCTAACGGATCTTGAACCTCAGCCTTTTCATCATCAAACTTGGGTGGTGCCTGTAGTATTTTGGATTCTTGGATCTGTATGGCAGAAATTATGTAAATGCTAAAGTGCAGGCATGCCAGACAAATGTCCTCTTTGAAATGAACGATTTGACAAATCAGACGAGTTAGAGAAATAGAGGAACGAGATTTCTCCAAAATTGGTTCAAATTGCCTTAACCAAAGATTAAGGACTTGGGATGTGAAGAAAGTGAGGTTAGCTTGAAGGAAAACTGAGTATGAATTCCATTAAACTATTCATCGAACAAAGTACAATTAGAACTGAAGATTTCATCTTCTAACTGCAATCTAATTACAAGGCTACTCCTAGATAAACTGGTAATTAAAGATAAAGGAAATGCATGACAAAAAGTAAAGAAAATGCTAAGTGTTCTTGATCTCTGGGATCCCTTCTTTTCCTTTCTTCGTTCCTTTAAATAGATAATAGTAGTGATAACCACTGCCCCTGTGCTGAGAAACTGCCCACTATCACCATGATCTCGGAATAATGAGCTTCATCCATACTCACGCTTGTTACCGCTTTGTGTCACACGTGTCATTCATTTAACTCAACATAATTGTCAATAACTGTCCTGCCACTGACGTGACTTGATTCCTTGATTATGGTATCGTTGTGTTGCATCAGCCTCCTTTCTCATCAGCCTGCCTTCGTACACACTTCACGCATTGCACTTTCTCAGATTTGGTGGGATCCACTTTTAATATTATTTTATGGTGCAAACAGGATCTGATCTAGCTCATTTTGATCAGTCTCTTCCTTCACACAATCTGCTAAACAATGGACAAAAAACTGGTGTTCTTGTTTCCATACGATCACACAATCTGATCTAGCTGGTGTTCTTGTTTCCACACGAATTCTTCTTCAGCCTTCAGTTTTAACAGTGGACAAAAAACTTTAGTCTTGCTTGTACAATTAGAGATAAAGCGGCGCAAAAATTTAATTTGGCCAAGCAATCTCTATAGTTACTTCATGTTGGCTGGTGGTTTGGCCTCTATGATGACTCTGGCTTTATTTTTATCAACTTCGATTCCCCTTTGGTGTACCAAAAAACCTTAAAAAATTCCCTGCTGAGACACCAATTGCACATTTTAAAGGGTTCATTTTTAATTGATGGCTTCTCATTCTTTCAAAACTTTTTGTCAAAAACTTTATGTGGATACCTAAAATAGTAAGTCTATGTTGAGATGTTAAACTCTCTCCTGGGATGACCTTACAGTCTTTACATGCTAAGCGGTCTGCCTTTCTCACAAGGAACAAATCGATCTGGCTTCTATTAGATCCACTCTTAAAGGTTATCAAGTGTTCTTCCCTCTTTTTGAAAAAGGTATTTGCTACTACAAGATCATATGCTACGGCAAAATCTAAAATACTCACCCCTGCCTCATTCTGATCTCCAAAACCATACCCCCCATGCACCTTCTCATATCCAGTTTTATCTTTGCCTACATGGCCATTAAAATCTCCACCTACAATTATCTTCTCTCCTTCCGGTATTTCTTGCATTAAAGTGTCCAACTCATCCCAGAATTGTCTTTTAGTGTGATCATCCAATCCTACTTGGGGCATGTATGCACTAATCACATAAATTATATCCACTCCAACTACCAGTTTGATAAGCAATATTCTGTCTCCTTTCCTCGTGACTGTCACAACTTTATCCTTAAGGTTCTTGTCAACCACGATTCTGACACCATTTCTATGCCTATCTTTCCCTGTATAGAATATCTTATACCCAGTCTTTTCTACCTCCTTAGCTTTCTCTCCAACTCACTTTGTTTCTTGTAAACATACTACATTAACCCTCCTTCTAATCATAGTGTCTACTAGTTCTATAGTTTTACATGTTAAGGTTCCTAAATTCCAAGTTGCTAACCTAAGCCTATAGTTCTGGACTAGCTTCTTTACCCGCGGTGGCCCAGATGAGCGCAGGAATCCTTGCTTATTTAACACCGCACCTGGGCGTCGATGCGGCGCCCCTTGCATATTTTTCGAAACACCCAAAGGCAGGCGCAACGCGTCGCTTAAAGGGAACACCCTAGCATTTACACAAGTATTCATATTTGGATTTATATCATAAGGATCCGACGTTTTTTTTATGTGTTGGCTGTCGAGCTACCTAACGCACTAACCCTCATCTTTTATCCAGGCTTGGGACCGGCAATGTTGAAATAACCCAGGCAGAGTTCTGGGACATATCAATATGTTCCATATTTACGTTTCCTGACTGACCTGAACTTGGCAAGTCTACTGATTGTTTAGCATCAGTCTGGATCGGATCACTTATAGGAACTTCCTCATTCTGAACCAATACCCCAAACTCGTACTGAGTGAGGTTATCTTCACCTTCTGACTGGTTTGAACTTAACAGGTTTACCGATGGCTTGGCTTCAGTCTGAATCTGTCCACTTAAAGGATCTTCATCATCCCGAATCAAACTTCCAAACTCAGACTGATCGATACTATCGTCGTCTGAAGGTCGGCAGTCCATTCTTTTCATTTTTGCCTGGCCAGTATACTCATCAAATTCAGATAAATCATCTCCCATTTCTTTAATGGTGTCGTTTTTCTTGTCATCACCCTGATTTCCCAAGCTTGCATCAATTTTACGATCCCATTGGTTAGATTTGCATTCAAATCTCCAGATAAACAGTTGTTTTTTATTTTGGGCAACCTGTTTATGTAACATACGCCTTTTTTGGGTACGAGTTAAAAATGGTGGGTCATGGTACTGAGGGAATTTAGGATGCTAGACATATATCCACTGCCCATCTTGTGGTACAGTTGGCAACACCATTCTTGGCTTGGTATTAGGATACACTATTGGCTCTAAACCTCTTTTTTGACCTTGACTGACTGAACCTTTGGCTTGAGTCTGTGGATGATGATTCCTCTCTCTTTCTGACTTCCACTGCTAGCTTGTTTGGGGTATCATCACCTCTTTACCCTTATCAGGCCTATCCTTTTTCATCGTTATTCGAAAATCTCCTGGATGTTAGATCACCTTACTCTGATTACTTCATCTTCTGAGGCTTCTTTTATCAGCTTCAAACACATCATCATGCTTCCAGAGCGGTATTGCCAATCTCTCTGTGCAACTGATACAGAGAACTGACTGTTCGCTAGTTTCTGCTAATTTATGTAAAGACCTTCTTGTCATAATGTATGACTCATAAGGATTAGAAGCATGATAATACACTCCCTTTCATGATTCGAATGGTGGTGCTTCTAGATTGAGGCTTCTAGACTGAACTCTAGGCCTTGAGATCACATTTTTCATCTTCTCTGTTTTAGAAACATTCTTAACCTGCCATTGCAGTTTGACTGGCTTTGTCATGTTGGTAAAATCAGTTGATACCATATTGACATGCACTTTAGCCACGAATGGGTTTTTGTCAACCTGTTGCACAGGTTTAACGTTAGGAATTTTATGGTTCCATTCTTTATCCACTTTTGTATAGACTCATGAAACGTTGTACAATTATTAGTACTATGAGTCCATTTATTATGCCATTTGTAAAAAGTTTTCCCTTTTAGTTCATCGGTCGATGGAAAATTATGTGTCAGTTTTATTTTCTTTTCTTTTACTAACCAATCGAAGATCATGTCAGCCCTAGTAATATCAAAATTGTATTTTTTTTATTAGGGTTATCAGTCTGACTGGTGGTACTCTTTTCTTAGGCTTGGGTTGGTTTATGCAGGACATTATATACGAATGGCTTTTGAGTAGTCATTTCAGCTGCAGCACATTCATATGTGTTTTCATCTTCTTGGTCAGCCTGATCTTCATCCTCAACTTCCACTAACTGCGCAAACTGATGATGTCCTTTGTAATACACACCCCTTGCACTATTTTTCTTCTGATTTTCCTCATCCATCACTTTTTAGTACCGTGCCACGACATCATCAACATGGCACAAGTCGGTCAACTGTTGGCCCATAAACTGCATTCTAAGTGTAGATTTCAAATTATCAATGGCTAATCGCACATACTCTTCTTCTGGCAATCTAGCTTTACACCTATTTCGTGCAGATTTAAATCTAGTGATAAATGTCTCTACATTCTCTCCTGTATTTTGTTTTAATCTATCCAAATCGATAATGGTCACATCTGGGCCAGTTTGATAAAACTGGCTATGAAAGATTCATTCCGTATCTTGCCAAGTTTGAACAGAGCCTGTAGGGAGGTTCACGTACCAAGTAAAGGCAGGTCCAGTAAGTGAATTGGCAAACAACCTCAATTTTAACATATCATTATAGGAAACCTCACCACATTGTGCCGTGAAACGAGCAATATGCTCCAAGGTGGTCTGTCCATCCCCACCAGAGAATAGAGTGAATTCAGGAATTCTAAAGTATCTTGGGAATTCAAACATTTTATCAATGAAGTCTGGGTATGGTTTTTGATATTGTAGACGTATAGTGGCCTGAAATACTGCCCCAAACTGTGCTCTCAACTGATCATTGACCTGTTCCCTAACTTGTATATGTACCTGTTTTCTAATAACATCTACCATTTTGTCCCTATTTATCCCTAAAGGAATATGGCCATGAATATCAGGATGATAGGGATTACATACCTCGTTTCCAACAGGCTGATGAATTGGAAAATCAGGTCCTCCATTGTGTCCTATGGGTTGCTGATATTGGACTCTTGCTAGTGCCATCGGCTACTGATGCCCCGCAGTGTGTCCCAACAGCGGCCTAGGTTGTCTCCCCTTTTGATCTGCTGGTCGATAAGAACCTCTAGCCTGTCAACCTGACTAATGAAAGTGTTCCCCATTCTGATAAGCCAATGCTTGAGATGTACTTGCCATTTGAGCCCCTGATTGGATAGGTGAACCTACGTTCGGCCATGGGGGCTGGACTAATGACCCTCCCATTGAAAGACCAACAGTTTATGGATGGGAACCATCATGGTAACCAGATTAATGGACTGGTACCATCATTTGTTCGACTTGGAATCCGTTGTGAGTGCTTACATTAAGACCATTCGATGTCCGTTGAACACCTGCAGGCCCCACACTCTGTCCCATCTGGTTCGGTCCCAGTTGATTACTAGAACTTGATGCGTGATCAAACATACCAGATCCAGGATGAGTTGAAAAACTAGGCATTGTAGGCCGGGCTAGAACTTGTACATTCCCATAACTCAGTTGTGGAGCTTGATTTATAGGAATTGGTATAGGCTCCTTCTGAGCGTCGTTTTTCAAAAAGGACGCTGCACCAAATTTTTCCATCATGTACGACATATGTCAGTCAATACTCTTGGTAATCTAATCTCCCATCTTCTGGATCATATCTGTGAACGATTTCATAATTGTAGAAGTTTGTTGTGAAATGGCTTGAAGCCAATCATGCAGTGCACAGTCCAAATTGAAATGCATTGCTAATGCATATTATTTCAGAGCCTGTTGTTCTAGCCCACTTGTATTGGTCTCAACATTTCCAGGCTATTGTTGGAGTGATTCATGACTATCAATGTGAGACTGATCACTAGTATTACCATGAACCTCCCTTTCAGCGTTTTCTTCTGTTGTCGCCGCATCCATTTCTGGTAGCGCTACGACCCCTTTATCTTTGGTCAAATTCTTACAAATGTCCCACCGGGCGTGCCAAAAATTGTATGGCAAAAAATATGTAAATGTTAAAGTGCTGGCGTGCCAGACAAATATCTTCAATTTAATGAATCAGACGAGTAGAGAAACAGAGGAACAAGATTCCTCTAGATAGGTTTAGAATGCCTTAACCAAAGATCAAGGACTTGGGATGTGAAGAAAACAGAGACTAGTTAAAGGAAGACAAAGCGTGAATTCCATTGAACAAAACAAAGTACAATCAGAAGTGGTAATCCCATCTTCTAATGGTGGCCTAAATACAAAGCTACTCCTAGTAAACTATCAATTAAAGATAAAGGAAAGACATAATGCAAAGAATGAAAATGTTCTAAGTATTCTTGATCTCGGGGCTCCCTTCTCCTTGTTTCTTTGTCACTTTAAATAGGTAACAGTAGTGACAACCGCTCTCCCATGTACTAAGAAACTGCCCACGATCTGGGAATAATGGGCTTCATCCACGACCATGCTCGTTATTGCTTTGCATCACACGTGTCATTCATTTAATTCATCATAACCGCCAATAACTGTCCTGTCCCTGATGTGGCTTGCATATTTGATTATGGCATTGTTATGTTGAATCAGCCTGCTTTCCCCATCACTCTATCTTCGTACACATTCCACGTGTTATTCTTTCTCAGATTTGGTGGACCCATTTTTAATATTATTTTATGGTACAAACACACACACACACACACATATACATATATGCACATAAACTATATATATATACGTTCTATCCAAGACAGAGAGAAGATTGAAGACAGAATGAAGAGGAAGAAAGAGAGAACCAAAAAGAGAAGAAAAGATAGAGGCAGAGCAAGGAGACGAGGAGAGAGAGAAAGAGAAGCCATTGGAGCTCAAGCATTGCCAAACACACCCTTAACAATTTTGGTGAGTTCTAAACTCACTCGGTAACATTGGTATGTGGTTTTACAAGTTTTGAACGTAAAAGAATGAACCCAAGCACACCCCAGAACTTCTGGACGTTCACTGTTCAGTTCTTCTGAAGAAGAAGACTTTCAATCGATCGAACTTGGTTCAATCGATCGAAAAACATAAATCTTAATCAATCGAAATGACTTCAATCGATCAAGACCACTTTCACTTCAATCGCTTGAAGAGGATTCAATCGATCGAAACTTACCTTTCCCCAATCAATTGAAATGGTTTCGATCAACATTTCAGAACATGATTTTTTTTCTTGTTAGTTATAATACATACTGTTTAACTATTTCCATATTGATACATGCTTCCTATATGCGATACCGTTGAATTAAGGGATAATGGGATGCGATAATAAGATAGTATGGTGAGGGGCTCAGAATGTGAGTATGGGTTGCGCTCAGTCGAGTTGATAATCCACTCATGTTAAATCAAATAGTGGGTAACAGGGATTAGTCAGGATTGTGTTTGTGAGATCTATATATGTACCGTACTCGCAAGTATTTCTAAAAGCGGTGAACAGTGAGTTCTTAAAAGCGGTGAATAAGAGTAATGGTACATCCATAGACTAGTCATTATATTGGAACGATGTATAGTGTTCGCAAGAGTTCTTAAAAGAGGTGAATAGTAAGAGTTCTTAAAAGCGGTGAATAAGAGAACTAGTTTGTCGCGATGATATAATTGGTTTATAGTAGTCAGTCGAGGTCGGTACAGTCAATCTTAGGGTTTAAAGGCAATAGGAATCGGGTAATGAGTTCGGAATAAAAGAGAAAGATATTATTAGTATCACTACTATATATCGTTCATAACTGGTAATTACTTTAAACTTATGAGACTGTGTTAGTTACTTCTCACTTAGCTTTTAGTAAGCTGACGACCTTTCTCATAAGATTTGTTTAAATTTGGTGAATCATTTAATGTATTGGATTTTTAGATATAACTAGTTAAGCCCAAGGGCGAATACAAGATTATGAAGTAGAGTGGCTTGATAGAAGCGAAAGCAGGAAGTTGTACCCAATGGACTGAGTTCATACGGGTTTGGGAGTAGCGCTCCCGAGGTGAAAAAAATGAAAAATAAAAAAATTGGGTCTATTTATATATAAATTTTCTGTAAAATTTGAAATGGTACGAAATCAACTTGAGTAAGGTTACGTTAATAAGGGAAAAGAAAATTGGTTGGACTCAATGCTTAGAATATGTTGGTTTCTATGGTTCAATATTCATTCAGTTACTCTTTATATGAAATCTTTGACTTGACCCATGGTATAAGATTGAATAGATTACAATTATTGTTACAATATGTTTACTGCAATACAAATCAATACACATTTTTCAAAGTCGAGTGGGCTTGGTATTACATTTTTTTCCCAATATATATAAGGTAGTGCTACAAATATTAACATATAAACTCACAAAATAGGGGGCTTTTTACAATTTTAAGGGGATTAAAGAGTATATTTAAAAAAAATTCCTAGGGTTTGTTAAAAATTTTCAAAGCTTTGTGGGGGGCTCGACCTCACTTAGATCCGCCCCTGGTGAAGCCCTTGTGATGTAGTGGTATTTTTGGTTTCTTCAAGGGTGTTCCAAATCTCCTTAGGCAGGCATACAATGTACCATTATTGTTTTCCCCTACTTCTGACTTGTAATTCTTGTTAAAAAAAACCTCGGATTTTCGTTTGGTTTGTGGATTTAGAGAGGGAAAGGAAAGGAAACCCTTTTCCTTATGTGGTTAATAACGAAAGTAGTGAGGGAAATATAATGAGTAATGAACTAAACTTTTCCTTCTCTGGCTGAGCCTAAGTGTGTTTGAATGTGCAAGAAGGAAAAACGTTTCTTATTTTTTGCATTTTCCCCTTTTGATGTTTATTTTTTTGAATAAGGCATATTTGTGAATATTTTCAAGAAACAACTTGGCCTGACCTGAAACCTCCACCTTCTACTTGGACTTGGAGACTATTGATACATGTCCTCTCTCTCTCTTTCTCTCTCTTTGTACGTCGATCGAAACTGAATCAGAAACCAACAATGCTAGACCCACACAAAATTCTACACAAAATTCCACACAAAACCATCCTAGCCTTTGATTCCAGTATGCCCCATGCGGAGATCAGATAGGTCCCACACGGGACCCACTAGAATCAATGGTTAGGATTGTTGTGTGGATTTTTGTGTGAAATTTTGCGTGGGTCTAGCATTACTCATCAGTAATCTGTATGTATTGTTTTGGAAGCCTGAACTAATATTTAGTTTTGAAAATAGGGCAAATTAGCCGAATTGATGATCATTTGTAGTACCTAGCTGTGTCAACAACGATATCTCTAATTCTATATGAGCCTATTTTGGATCTCTATTTTTTACCAAGGAATTAGAGATTTTTTAGTTTGTTTGAATAAGCTTCAATTTACTGCTTTTAATGTGATACACCATTTCGTGATAGAATATATAATTAAGAATTACCATTAAATTACTAGCATAATGTAATTTGTAAAATTAAGTGATCTGATTACTCCGAAAGTTTGTATTATATGTTACTTTGTCACTCATTGTTAGGTTTCTCTTTACTGGTGATATTTATGAAATCATCATTGAGACTAATTAGTTTTGTAATTTCAAAATCACTCACTAACTGCAAAAGGCTAGTAACATTAAAGATTCAACATTTTCAAATATTATTCAAATATGTTTTATTCAAATATGATTGACAAACATTGAATATTGCACATTTATATGCCAATGTAATAAACATAATGCTCATTTAATTTCCCAAATTCTTAGTTTTTACATGCATATTTGAATTAATATAATTTAATAGTTATGTCACTCAAATGCGTGTAAAAATATATTTTTACATATTTTATATGTTTAGGTAAAAATGAAGTGAAATAAAGGAAAAGAAAGAAGTAGCAACAACACCATAATACATTCATTTGTTAGTCAAAGATGAATAGTAGTGAATAGCAACTAAACAGTAACAATTACTGTTTGGTAGACAAACAAAAAAAAAATGAAAAGGACGGAAAATGACATCCAAGCTTAGCTTGGATGTCAGTTTGATTTTTTTTAAAAAAAAGTTTTTGTTTCTTCTTCTCTTATGTGCAGGATTTCAAAACAATGTCAGAGAAGGCGAAGACAATTGAGGCGCAAAGAAAAAAATACGCGAAGTGACGGAATCGTCACAAAAATTCATCTATAAATTGAGAGAAGCAGAACACAACTAAAGAAAAGACAAGCAGCACAACTTCACAACACACACTGTTAGGGAGAGAATAGTTTAGGAGAGATTATCATGTGAGCACTTCATATTGTCCCTAGAAATAGGAAACTTTAATTTTTCTTTGCCTTTTCTAGTTCTAGTAGTTGTAAAAATTTACTTTTATGTAATTGATGATTTCATGTTCAAAAATATGTAACAAAACTTTGTGTACTGTATTTCTTAAAATAAAATATTTGTTTTCGTGTGCAACCTTTGTCACTTTTTAGTAGTAAAAATAGTCCTATTTAAAATTAGATTTAATAATTTTAGTCTGGTAGTACTTGTAGTTGTCCCCTAAAATAGTTTGAAATCCCAAATTTTCAGTTTTCATAGAAATATTTCCATTCACTAGAAGACAAATTTTGATAGTAAATGCCAGATTTTTAGCCACGTAATAGTTATAATCACCTGCTAAAGTCCAAAAGTACATCATACCCATATCTCACTCCAAAAATAGATTAGGATTTGGTTTGACCTTATTTGTCTTCTTAGAGTTCAACCACTGTGACCCCACAAAAATCCAAAGTTAAAGGCTTAGTATTTTATTATTAATTCATTATTTCCATTTATGTAAATTTTATTAGCCTAGTTGTACTAAACTTTGTTGTTTTGCAGATTCCACAAATTCAACCCCGACTCATGTTAAGTGGAGAAAATAAGATAATAATATTAGCTTATACCCTTACCTTGGATTTACAACTTTAATTTTAATTGGACGGTGATTGCATTATCTATTTAATTTATCTTTAAATTTTATTTGGAAGACAGTTTCAATTCCAAAATGGTAGGCTAAAACATTAATTGGGGATATGCAATAAAAACTTAGAAACCATAGCTTCTGTGCACTAATCTTAAATGGGCAAATTTATTTAGATGGGTTGTTTTTTTCATTTATGGTAAAAAAAAAAATATCTATGTATCTATAGTTGATGATCATTTAACATGTTTATATATTATGGGTATATTGGGCTCAAAAGATTACATATTTGAAATAAGAATCTAATTATGTGGATTGTAAAACTATGCATTTTGTCATAAAAACACCTTAGCATACTCAAATAACTCATATGACAAAATTTATATTTCAAATATGTGTTATATATATTTTTATCCACTAATGGACAGGTAATTGTGTAGTGGCAGAGTGGTGGGAACTGGACGTCGAATAACCCACGTCCGCGGCGGGGCACGGTTCGAACCTGGCTACTGCCCAATTGCCTTTTTATTTTTCTTTAAACCAAATGACGTCGTTTCATATCAAATCTGACACACTTGATATGAACCTAACCAGTGAAAGTTTATTTTTAAATAAAGAATGACTCTATGGTCTTAAATGCCAAATCCTTTTCAAATGCACAAAAGTTGTGGGATCTAGTGTTGGTTTGCATATTCTCAATTTCTTTAAATCATTTCTTCCAACTTAATTAATATTTCCTGTTTTTAATAACTTTGCTTAAATATCTGTATTATTTCTATTTTTCGCTATTATTAAATCCAAAAAGTTTATCTCACAAAAATTTAGCTTTTATTTATTTTTCTTCCTTTTCTTACTAGTACTTAGTTAATTTATTTTGCACTGTTAAAATCTTTACCGTAAACTACTTTAAAAAATAGCTTTTAATTAGTTTATTGCAAAAATATAAAAATAAGTAGTTTAGTAAAACTCCACAAAAAATTTATCATCTTATATTTTCTTTTTAGTGACATAATAGTTATTGCCTATCTTTCTTTTTCATTCTTCTGGGTTCGACCTGGACTTCCAGAACTTTATTACTTGTACGATCACCTACACTTGGGTGTGATAAGAAAACGCGTCAATAGGATGTCATCAAGTTTTTGGCGCCGTTGCCGGGGAACGGTTAAAAAAAAATATATGTAAATAATTAAAGTTTGGTTTAAAACTATTTGTCCCATTATATCTATATCTACATATATATTTATTCTACCTTATAAATAATCTAGTTTTCCTTTTAAGGAAAAAAATGATAATATAAAAAAATATATAATAAAAAAAATTATATATAATTTTTCCTTGAAATATATATAAATATAAATTTATAAGTATGCTCATAGCTATCTTCTAAAAAAAACATTTATATACATATATAAGCCTATCTTCTGAAAAAAAAAACATATTATTATAAAATAATAAAAAAGAGTTTTATTTTTTTACTTAGCTATAATAATAATATATTTATTACTTAGTTTTTCTTTTACTTCATATGTCCTTAAATACTACTGATGCTTTATATCAAGTATCACATAATTCTAATATTTCTACTGATTCATCTAATATACAATTTTCTAGAATAATGGCAGAAATTGTAGGATCAGAAGGAATCGCTAATGATGCTCATAGTGAGCAGGGGGAAAATATACCACAATTTATTTTACCAGAACGTGAACAATGTCCTTTACGTGATTTATTTATCCCAGAAAGAAACATCACTCCTTCTTGCATCACTCTACCTAGACACACAGGAAATTTTCACTTTAGACATGACATGATTCCACTCGTAGCAACTTTTCATGGAATGGGGTCAGAACGTGCTTATCTTCATATTCGTGAATTTGAAGAAGTTTGTAGTACGTTCTCTGATCAAAGTTGTCCTATTGAAATAATCCGTCTTAAACTTTTTCCTTTTTCTTTAAAATATAAAGCTAAAGCTTGGCTTTTATCTCTCCGTCCTAGATCTATAACTACATGGCATGATATGAATGAAGCATTTCTAAAGAAATTCTATCCAAAAAATTTAACTAATAGCATGATGCGTCAAATTAAACTTTTTACTCAAAAAGAAAAAGGAATCATTCCCTAAAGTTTAGGAACGTTTTAAAGATTTCCTACTAGCTTGTCCACATCATGGATTTCAAAAATGGCATCTAATTAATTTCTTTTATGAAGTACTAGAACCAAAATCAAAAAAATTGGTTGAAACTACGTGTCAAGGAGAATTTTTGAGTAAAACTGCCGATGAAGCTAAATCATATTTTGATTGGCTTAGCGAAAATGCTTCCCAGTGGGTAAAAGAAGAAATTGGTAAGACAGAAAAAGCTAAAAGTTTATACCAATTGCAGTCAGAAGATGAATTAACATTGAAATATGAAAAATTAACACGTAAAGTATAAGCTATAATAATATAAAAAATAATCCGCCTAATAAGAAAAAAGAACTTTGTGACAGCTGTCATACTTTAGGACACTCTGCGAATGAATGTCCTAATAGTTTAAACTGCCAGGAAACAGCTCCAGCAGAGATAAACGCTGTGAATAATTATAGGGGTCCCCAAAACGCCTATGGTAATTCATACCAATCTAACTGGAGAAATCCTCCAAATCATATGTATACAAAAGAGGGTATTCTACAATTTCAAACTCAACACCAACCTCCTTAAAATAATCAATATTTACCTCCTCCGCCTCAATTTCAACAAACACAAAATACATATCCTAATACACAGCAAAATTCTAATGTTTATGTGCTTTCTCACAAAAAAAGTACAAGAGGAGCCTTTACAGTCTATGATGCAACAATTAATACAAATCATGGGAAAACTACAAACATCTGTGGATATGATTAATAATCAACATGATTCTAAAGGAAAAGGCATTTTTCCTGCCCAACCACAACCGAATCCAAGGGAACATTATCACTCAACTTCTGGTAATAGTCACCATGAACAAGTAAAAGCTATAACTATACTAAGAAGTGTAGGGCTGTTGGAGAACAAATTTCACCTTCTTTAGAAGAAATTGAGCATACAAATAAGGAAGATAATATGATAGAAATTGAGGAAGAAACAGATGAAGATAAAATTGCTAATGAAGTTGAAGTTGAAACACTTGAAAAATAACAAATTTCTCAAAAAAAATGAAACATCTAATTTAACAGTGGAAAAAGAAACAGAGGAAACTCCTGAATACTCTCCTCAAATTCCTTATCCACAACGTTTAAGAAAACACCAAAATGATAAGAATCAGGAATATTTAGAATTATTTAAACAAGTGCATATTAATATTCCTCTCTTAGATACAATTAATCAAGTACCTGTTTATGCAAAATTCTTAAAGGATTTATGTACTGTCAAACGTAAGCAAAATGTACGAAAGGATGCGTATTCTGCTAACTTCGTTGAAGAAATTAATTCCATCGTAAAACATAATTTATCAACAAAATTTAAAGACCCAGGTTGTCACGCACCGGAGCAGCATAAATAGAGAAAAATAAATTTCCTTTATGGGTCCATAAGGAATGACAGGTGAAAGTCACTAATAATCCACACCACGCAGTACTAGTCCAAAAGAACAGCAACTGTAAACAACTGAGAATAACACACAGTACTAACTATTACAAAATATCAGAGTGTGGTCCACAGGATCACAACAGGTCTGAAGACAACAAATGCCCAAGTACCCGTTAACTAAAGATTTAACAGAACAACCGAAATTTAATCTAACTATAACATCTTCAGTCTTCAACTGGCATAAGGATAATCCTTACTGGCGTAACCGTCATCGGTGGGGGCTTCCTCTGGATAATAGTCATCAGTGTACTGGTCATTACCTGCAGAAAAAGGGGCAGGATATTCTGGACGGGAAAAGTCCAGGCAATAAAAGGCCGTCAGCTTACTAAGAGCTGAGTGAGCAAAAACTAACGAAGTACCAGTTATCTGAAGTAAACACAAGCTTATGAAAACACGGTTTAACATCTTATTATAACCATATCTTGTTCCTCTATTCATTCTTGTATACCGACCCTTATCGTCTTGTTACTCAAATGTCGAACTCAACATATTCAGATGTCATGAACAGACTCAATCGTTTAACTCTAGGGATACACCCTTATTCTGTCCATCGCTTTTAAGAGCAATGGTCCTGCTCACCGCATGTCATGGACTCCACGTCAGTCTGTCCCCAGCTTTTAAGAACAATGGTCCTGTTCACCGCATTTCAGGGATATAACGTTTCGAACAAGGTATATCAATCTATTGCCACGACTCATGTCATCTACTAGTGATCCCAGCTCACCGCTTTTAAGAACAATGGTCCTGTTCACCGCTTTTAAGAGCATATCACAGATCATCCAGTCTATCTTAGGACTATTTGGTCCAGCTCACTGCTTTTAAGAACCATGTATCCGGTTCACCGCTTTTAAGAGCATATCATGACCAATCGTCCATCCACGTACCATTCCCAGAACTTACCAAACCTACTTACGTTCCATTCTACATCGACACATGACAATTCCCAATGTGGCCTGACTACTCGGATTAAAAGAAAACGGATATCAAACTCATACAAGAATTGCATAGTATCTTACGTCGTCAGTTTTATACATTTGTCATTAATCATACTTATCTGTGTTGTCACATTATCCCTGATATCCCCCAAATCGTATAATGTATGTCCGCATCAGAAACTGAACAACCAAACCTCTTATATAATAAACAGACAAAGGAAACCATGTTCTGATCATGCCAATCGATTGGAACAGAGGTTCAATCGATTGGGACAAAAAGTTATATCAATCGATTGAGAAACATGTCAATCGATTGGATGATGTCAATCGATTGAAATCCTATTCAATCGATTGGGAAGTCAATCGATTGAAATCCTATTCAATCGATTGGGATGCGACTGATGTCAATCGATTGGGATTATGTCAATCGATTGGTACTACGTCTTCTCCAGCAGATTGTAAAAATAGCATATATAAACGTAAACTACAAGCATTTAACCCATCTAAACATCGTAATAACTTATATAAACTTCATATAGAGGGACCAAGTGAGTTAGGACTCACTTAGGGTGCGTTTGGATGTGTTTAAAGCTTGAATTCTCCAAGCTCTCTCTCTTCCTTCTCTTTCTCTCTTCTCTGTCTCTGTCTTCCCTCTCTGTCTCCTTCTTCTTTCTTTCTTCTTCTTTCTTCTCTTCTATCCCCGCTGCCAAAGTAGTGTATGTGTGTATATGTATATAGATATAGAGATATAGATAGATATATGTATGTATCTCTCAAGAGGTATGTATCTCTCTCTCCCAAGGCTGCCAAAATGACCCAAGGTCACAAATGAACAAGTATATATAGGGGTATGGAAGTGCCACACGTTCAAAGCTAAAGGAAAGAAGAAAACTTGTCTCAGGTTATGTCAATCGATTGGGACACCAGTCAATCGATTGGAAACAGATATTTGTAGTCAATCGATTGGAATAATGTCAATCGATTGGAATGAATGGCAATCGATTGGGATTTTGACACGTAATCAATTTTAGTCGGTAAAATGGCAATCGATTGGGAACATGTCAATCGATTGGTATATGAAAAGTGTCAATCGATTGGGATAAATGGCAATCGATTGGTATCCAAATTACACCAAAAGGAAGAGGAAGTTTATACGAATATAGAAATAAAATACCAGGTCTTATTAATATACCAAATTACAGGGTATTACACAGGTACACCAACAATATCATGTATTATTGGAAATCACAAAATTAATCACGCATTCCTTGACTTAGGAGGTAGTATGAACTTGCTTCCTTATTCTATTTATCAAGAACTTGGAATAGGTGAGCTAAATCCTACTCGCATGGTATTACAACTTGCTGATAGATCTACAAAATACCCGCGAGGAATTTTGGAAGATGTTCTTGTCAAAGTTGACAAATTTATTTTTCCAGTAGATTTTGTCATCCTTGATACAGAACCAGTATTAGATGCTAATGTGCAAATACCAGTCATTTTTGGAAGGCCCTTCTTGGCTACCATTGATGCCACTATTCGAATCCGCAGTGGTATGATGACTGTAGTATTTGGAAATATGATTTTGTCACACCCGTTCCAAAATTTCGTAGTTTTATCATACATAATTGGAAAGTTGTGAGTTTATCAATGTTATTTGATAATTGGATTGAGATGAGGTTGACTGTAGGTCAACGGTAAGGTGTCAGTAAGGACACGGGAATATGATAGTCCATTTTGCATTGGCACGGTTAAATGGCATTTATGTGATTTAAATGTTATTTACCTTTTCTGGTATTTTATGAATAGTGAATTATACCTGTGTAGTATAATTTCTGATTTTTTTTATATTGATATATATTATTTTGAGAACTATGGTGAGAACGTGAGTGACATGTTAATTAAAAAGGTAGGTTGCGTAGAAATTCCACAGAATATAGTTTCGGACGCTATTTTTGGACCCCAACGAAACCTAGTCGAAAACTTTTGGAATTTATAGTTTTCACTCGTAAAGTTATAAAATGGACGTGTGCGAAGTTTCGAAAGCTAATTAGAAGCTTTGAGAACTCGTGGGGAGGTAAACGCAATTTCTGAAAAATTTGCCTATAAATAGTGGTGGATGAGATTCATTCTCATCCAAACATTTTAAAATATCTAGAGAGAGAGAGGAGAGAGAAAGGGAGATTGTTGCCACGGGCTTTGCGCCGCCGATCGACGACCGTTCGTCTGTCAGATTTTCTCCAGATTTCATATTCGAACTCGTGGAGGTAATACCTACGTTTTGATACTACTTAGGCCGTGTTTGGCCAATTTTTGTAAAATATTAATTCTAGACTTTTGGAAAAAATCAGGTAAAACTTGTAGGAATTGTCCCAAATTTGAAATCCGACGATTAATTAGCTCCCTAGACGATCCTTCAAAGTTTGAAGAGATTTGCACGAGGTATGAATTCTAGATCTATGAAATATATGGATTTTCATGTTTTGGACATCATTTTTGATATTCTTTGATCCGGGCGAAATTCATGTGTTAGTTAGGCCCGTTAATTATGCACGTGAAATTATGATAAAAGCACGTATAACTGTTTATGTGAGCATGTTATGTGTCTACTCGGGTCAAATGGGAGTTTGGTGCAAATTCATCCGGGGTAAGCTCCTCGAACCTTGAGGATTGTGATTTGATTGTGATTGAAATGGAATTGGAATTGTGGTTGTGTTTGGATTGGAGGTGGGCCCAACCAGTACACGGTACCTGGTATGGAGGAAGGCCCAACCAGTGTACGAGATGCGTGGGAGAGGTGGGCCTCCTACGGCATCGACCGGATGAATGCGTACCACTCACCCTAGAGACTATTTCTATGTGTTTTAGATGCTTAAATCATGAATTGTCATATAAGCATACATTTAGAATTGTACGCTCAGCATATAGCTGAGCAGTGGAGATGTACTCCATTGCAGGTAAGAAGAAAGACAAGAAGAATCGGGAGGAGTGAGGCCGAGGAACGTCGGGGAACCACATTTGTATATGTTTTTGTTTTAAATGCTAAAACCTTGTGTAAGGATTTGAATTTGTAATATGTTGTAACAGATCTATGGATTAGTTTCGCAGTATGGAAATCTTGTAATTGAATGTCTGTAATTGTGTTTTAATATGGTGAAATCAGTTGTGGTTGTGTTTGTTGTTAGTTTTGAGAAGCATGTGTTGTTAATTTTCATCACAGGGCTGCCAGCAGAGGAGCAGTCGACTGGACCCAGGACCAGTCGACTGGATCCCGTGTGTTTGAGACACTGAAAGTGAATAGTAAGAGAAGCAGTCGACTGGATCCCTGATCAGTCGACTGAACCACTGTTGGATTTGCCTACTGCTTCTAATAATTGAAAAGCAGTCGACTGTGTCCTCAGATCAGTCGACTGGACCTCTATTGAAGATTTAGGGTTTTAGTTTCTGCCAGGCACAGTCGACTGGACCCTAGTACAGTCGACTGGGCAGTCGACTGAACCTCTGTATTTTGGAATGGATTCTTGTGAACACTTTTGATTGAACAAAACTTTTTGTAACTCCGATTTTCAATGGATTTTACAACTCATAGGGGAATGTTCCTAAGTTTTAAATACCCAAGGTTGTTTTAAAGTTCTTTCCGCTGCGTATCATTATATTGTTGATTGGTTGAGCCTTGGTGGCATGCCACGTGTCCTAATTCCACGTGTTGTGGGATAGGTCGTGACATTTATTGGTATCAGAGCAATAGGTAACAAACCTTTGGGAACGTTCTACGTCGAGTGGAGTGTTGAGTGAATTATCACATGTTCTAGAATGCATCCATACATTGTAGAGATGTTTGATGCATATGGTATGTTGTTATACATACATGATTATGTCATTGTCATACATGCATAGCATTTATGCATTTGTGAATCGGTGGAATCATACGGACGTAGAGCTGTGTGACGAGATGAGGCTTACCGTGCGTTATCATAGACCTTGTGAAGGGAGACGAGGGAGAGATGATATCTTAGTAGTAAAAGACAGTTGGATTTCTAAACAAAACTAAATGCTTTTGATCGAATCGGTTAATGTTCTTAATGTTAGAGGCGAGTGTCCTTTGGGAGATCTTACCGAGAACGAAGTCGAGTAGTAAACATCAGAGAAGATTTTCGTATCGTTCACCTAGAGAATGAAAGTGAGTGTTGTGGTTGAGTTTTGAGACTAGAAGTACATGATAAAAGTTATATTTTAGACATGGGATACACGTCATGATGTGAGAGAAAATGGATGACCAGTTGGGGGTTTATGACAGAAAAATAGTTCAGCAGTATGTATTGCTCGTGTATGGGACCGGTGAGGAATCTCTCACCTTATCTTACGGTGGTAACCTACGGCACGATCATTCGAGATTATCTTATGGGGTATTTTTCGACCTATACAGTGTATGGTTTATCTTACGGTATGTACGGTGTGTATTGGGTAGTTGAAGAATCTTTCAACTTATTGTATGGTATTGAGACGATTGGATGGTTGAGGAATCTCTCAACCTATCTTACGGTATGTATTGGACGATTGAGGAATTCTCAACCTATCTTGTGGAATGTATTGGGGATTGGGCAATATCTCTACGGGTTATCAGTATTGTGGTTGTTGAGGAATCTCTCAACTGAACCTGGTTTCAAATAGTCGTAGCACTATAACAGATGCAGATGCAGTGTAGGGATTTGTAGCAAATGCTATCGAGTTAATAGTATAAAGGAAATTGTTGGGATTTGAAGGTTGACCTAAGATGAGAATTATGAATGGAAATGATAGAGTATGAGTGAACAGTTTGAACCTATAGATAGTCAAAGGTTAACTGATGAGATGATGAGACTTCTAGAGTGGTTTCCTAGACTCGTTGCAACAATGAGGATGATGACTGATGTTGAAGGACGACATAGGTCGGAAGAGAAATTGTAGAGGTCTTGGTTAGAAACAAATGAATGGACATGCACAGTAATGAAATTTCGTTGGTGTTTTGAGATGGTTCCCCAAAGGAAATGGAATAAAGGAAGTAAGAAGACGAGACCAGAAATAATAGGTGAAGGAAATTGATCAAAAGGGACAGAAGTCCAGAGGAATCAAATTGATAATTCGATAACATAAGGATAAGAGCATCTTGATAGAAAAAGTCTATGGAATGGTTGATGGAGAGTAAATGGACAAAAATGCAGAGTAATCAGATTCCCTGATGTTTTGCCGGGGGTTGTCGGAAGAGATGGAATAAAGGGAGTAAGATTAGGAGACTGGGAATAAAAGATAAGTGTGAATTATGGAACGTGATAAGAAACTCAAAGAAATCGAGTGGATATTTGGTTATCATGGGAATGAGAATACTTGATAAGAAGCTTGTCGTGAAGGTGATTATCATAAAGGGGTGAAGTACAGGCGATTTCAAACCTGGATTTTTAACGTATTTTCAAAATAAAACTAAAAATCTTCCTTTGAATGCTTTTAAAATATCGTTGAATATTTAACACAAGATACTATCAGCAGGACGCTAGAGTACAACGGGTATTACGATAATGAACAAGAGCGGTTGTGGGAACGATAGACGGGTAGAGAGACTTTGGGTAAGTCAATGTAGAGAAGTGAAAATATAAATCGAGGAAATGAAGCTTTAATGAGTAAATGAACGGGGACAGTTGAGTGGAATGAAGACTTGGTAGTACGTTGAGTACGTTAACAGATATGATAGCGGGAATGTAAGGCTGATAGAGTATAGTAGTGGATACAATGGGAAGTTATCACAGTTGTCTTGAATTCCAACAAGGTTGGAGGATTTTGAGAATGTCGAATTTCACCCTAAGAAAATTTTAAAGCGTTTAAAATGTTTTAAAATTAAACTTTCGTTGAGTAAAAAAAAATTATTTTAATACTTGTGATTAGGTATCAAGTAGACCTTGGAAGACGGGTATCGTGGAAGGATATGGTATGCTTTGTGCTTGGGACATAACGGTGGTTATCAAACGAATGAGTTCTATGTGGGCAGATCGTGAACTTAGGAATTCTAAAGGAGTTGGTGAAATGTCGTGTACCTGAATTTGGCTAATTGGAAGTTATGACCTTAAAGGAGTAGTCGTGAGTATTGTTTCAAAGGGAGCTCGACTTTGATTGAAGTATTGGAGTAACCTGAGGTAATGAATGATTTGAGGCTTGATCAATCAAGAACTTGATGAGATCCATAAAGTGTGAAGAACGTGAAAAATGACAGTTAGGAATCAGTTGGCATTGATGACCGGAGTGAGAATTTACCTTGGGGTATTGTCGTGAAAGGTATGTGAATTGGAAATCAATATAGAATTTATTGAACACAGTGATGCTATAGTACTTTGTGAGAAGATTTAATTACCGGTTTATCCTCAGATTGTGTTTGGGGATTGTATTAATGCTGTTAGCAATAGGTTATTCAGGAATAATGGATTGGAGACCCGGATAGCATAAATAAAGGACTAGAAAGTTTAAATTGGAAATTGAGTCAGATTCGACTAGGGTTATGAAACATTTAATGTCAGAATAAGGTATGGTGCTTGAGACGTTATACGAAGAATATACGTTTAGTGTGAATGGTTGTCAGGAACTCGGTGAGAGTTGAGATACAGAAGTGTGATCGATATCGACTTGTGCAAAGGTGAAAGTGAAACACTAGAGACGTATAGAGTTGTAAACTACATAAACGCTAGTGGATCTACCTGGACTGATATGAGAATGGACTACATTGCAGTTGAGTTTTTCGAAAGAAAAGTGATTGGCTCTGAGTGTGAGTACACTAGGTAAACATGATGGATTGTGAATGATCAACGAATTGTGACAGAAACAGGGTATGTTCTGAACAAGAGGATATGTTTGATAAACTATGTGGTACGTGTATGATTGGCTAAGTCAAATTTTGATTAACAATGCTATTCGTTACGATGGATATTGGGGTGGTGGTGTTGAGAAAGAGATGAGGTATTATGTGAGATTTCAAAATAGTTGTTTTAAAACCCGAATGAGAAATGTATTGGACTTTGTTAAACATTTTAAAGTGAATGTTAGGGGTAACCTTCTATGTTAATTGAAGATAGTTCGAGTACAAACTTGGGAGCGATGAACGACGAATGTGTTTGACCTCACTGTAAGTGATTTGGGACATGTGTAGACTCGAACGAGTGAAATGGTGTGAAATTTTTAATAGAGAATTTGATTGATACCTTACGAGACACAAATGATGGGAGTATAGTACGAGGATGGTAAAACCGGAATGGAATGATAAGAATTAGTAGAGACAGAGAGAGAGTACTAGTGTAATGCACTACCGATTATGTGATAGCCATTTCAACTGCAGTTGCCATGATATGGATTTATGAGGAAAGAAGGATTGGAAATGGATAAGAACTTGAGAGTCGTTTGAAATGCGTTATAGCGCTGCAAGTGGTTTGGTGATTAGCAGAGTAAGAGATTGAATCTATAGTGTGTGGAACAATTGATTGAAGCATTGACTTATCGACGGGGTATATATGTGTGATAGTACTCAGTTGTGGTTCACCTCGGGATGAAGAATTGTGTATGATTGTGCACCAGCTAAAACGTGTTGTCAACGACTTTTAGTCGAAAAGCAAGATAGGTGAATGAGAGATGAATTATTTCCTTGGGTTGAGTATTGTGATGAAACTTTTGAATTCCGGAAAGGAAATGTGACACGTACGATGAGATGATACATGAGTTGACGTTGTGATGACGTGAGGTGAGTTAATGTCAGGTATGACTATTGAGTAAGTTTCACTCAGGTATTGATATTCTTATCTATCGAGATGCTTCGGAGTATTGCTAGGATTCTGTTTGAATCTCCTATCAGATTGAGACGGAGGCTCTGAGGATTTATTTTCCTTAAGAACCTGAGGATTTATTTTCCTCGTGAGACTGTGACTTCTCAGTAACGTGATTGGTTTGTGTATGAGGCAAACGTTTGAAGTACTTGTGTGAAGTCTTGGTGACTTGAAAAGATGGTATAAGTTTGGGGACAAACTTCCTTTTTGGAGGGGAGAGTTGTCACACCCGTTCCAAAATTTCATAGTTTTATCATACATAATTGGAAAGTTGTGAGTTTATCAATGTTATTTGATAATTGGATTGAGATGAGGTTGACTGTAGGTCAACGGTAAGGTGTCAGTAAGGACACGGGAATATGATAGTCCATTTTGCATTGGCACGGTTAAATGGCATTTATGTGATTTAAATGTTATTTACCTTTTCTGGTATTTTATGAATAGTGAATTATACCTGTGTAGTGTAATTTCTGATTTTTTTCGATATTGATATATATCATTTTGAGAACTATGGTGAGAACGTGAGTGACACGTTAATTAAAAAGGAAGGTTGCGTAGAAATTCCACAGAATATAGTTTCGGACGCTATTTTTGGACCCCAACGAAACCTAGTCGAAAACTTTTGAAATTTATAGTTTTCACTCGTAAAGTTATAAAATGGACGTGTGCGAAGTTTCGAAAGCTAATTAGAAGCTTTGAGAACTCGTGGGGAGGTAAACGCAAATTCCGAAAAATTTGTCTATAAATAGTGGTGGATGAGATTCATTCTCATCCAAACATTTTAAAATATCTAGAGAGAGAGAGAGGAGAGAGAAAGGGAGATTGTTGCCACGGGCTTTGCGCCGCCGATCGACGACCGTTCGTCTGTCAGATTTTCTCCAGATTTCATATTCGAACTCGTGGAGGTAATACCTACGTTTTGATACTACTTAGGCCGTGTTTGGCCAATTTTTGTAAAATATTAATTCTAGACTTTTGGGAAAAATCAGGTAAAACTTGTAGGAATTGTCCCAAATTTGAAATCCGACGATTAATTAGCTCCCTAGACGATCCTTCAAAGTTTGAAGAGATTTGCACGAGGTATGAATTCTAGATCTATGAAATATATGGATTTTCATGTTTTGGACATCACTTTTGATATTCTTGGATCCGGGCAAAATTCATGTGTTAGTTAGGCCCGTTAATTATGCACGTGAAATTATGATAAAAGCACGTATAACTGTTTATGTGAGCATGTTATGTGTCTACTTGGGTCAAATGGGAGTTTGGTGCAAATTCATCCGGGGTAAGCTCCTCGAACCTTGAGGATTGTGATTTGATTGTGATTGAAATGGAATTGGAATTGTGGTTGTGTCTGGATTGGAAGTGGCCCAACTAGTACACGGTACCTGGTATGGAGGAAGGCCCAACCAGTGTACGAGATGCGTGGGAGAGGTGGGCCTCCTACGACATCGACCGGATGAATGCGTACCACTCACCCTAGAGACTATTTCTATGTGTTTTAGATGCTTACACCATGAATTGTCATATAAGCATACATTTAGAATTGTACGCTCAACATATAGCTGAGCAGTGGAGATGTACTCCATTGCAGGTAAGAAGAAAGACAAGAAGAATCGTGAGGAGTGAGGTCGAGGATCGCCGGGGAACCACATTTGTATATATTTTTGTTTTAAATGCTAAAACCTTGTGGAAGGATTTGAATTTGTAATTTGTTGTAACAGATCTATGGATTAGTTTCGCAGTATGGAAATCTTGTAATTGAATGTCTGTAATTGTGTTTTAATATGGTGAAATCAGTTGTGGTTGTGTTTGTTGTTAGTTTTGAGAAGCATGTGTTGTTAATTTTCATCACAGGGCTGTCAGCAGGGGAGTAGTCGACTGGACCCAGGACCAGTCGACTGGATCCCGTATGTTTGAGACACTGAAAGTGAATAGTAAGAGAAGCAGTCGACTGGATCCCTGATCAGTCGACTGAACCACTGTTGGATTTGGCTACTGCTTCTAATAATTGAAAAGCAGTCGACTGTGTCCTCAGATCAGTCGACTGGACCTCTATTGAAGATTTAGGGTTTTAGTTTCTGCCAGGCACAGTCGACTGGACCCTAGTACAGTCGACTGGGCAGTCGACTGAACCTCTGTATTTTGGAATGAATTCTTGTGAACACTTTTGATTGAACAAAACTTTTTGTAACTCCGATTTTCAATGGATTTTACAACTCAGAGGGGAATGTTCCTAAGTTTTAAATACCCAAGGTTGTTTTAAAGTTCTTTCCGCTGCGTATCATTATATTGTTGATTGGTTGAGCCTTGGTGGCATGCCACGTGTCCTAATTCCACGCGTTGTGGGATGGGTTGTGACAGACTTTAAATATTAAATTTTTTTCTAATCTACAACATCAAGAAGAAGATGAGAATATTGAAGAAGTTCATTCTATTGAATCTCTATCACGAGAATATTTTAACTTGACTTGTTACAATGATCCAGTAGAATCTGTTATTAATAACTCTATTCAGAAGCTAGACAGTAATAATCTACAAGAACATCTTATGAGTCAAGTATGTTTTAATGAAAATTCCACAGAAGAAATAATTCAAGAAGCAATGTGGACCACATATTTTGAACCTTTACCACCAAAGACTACATTAACACTTCTATCTAATTTACAAACTCCACAATTGGAATTAAAAGAACTCCCTAAAGAGCTTAAATATGCTTTCCTTAATAATAATAATACTTATCCCGTAATAATATCATCTCTTCTAGACTCTAGTCAAGAAAATAAACTCATTAGTATGCTTCAGAAGCATAAAAGTGTCATTGGTTGGAGTATAGCAGATTTAAAAGGAATAAGCCCTTCAATATGCACTCACAATATATATCTTGAAGATAATGCTAAAATCTCAAGAGAAATGCAAAGAAGACTTAATCCTATTATGTAGGAAGTAGTTAAGAAGGAAGTTCTCAAGCTACTCGACATGTGCATTATATATTCAATATCCGATAGTAAATGGGTAAGTCCAACACAAGTTGTGGCAAAGAAAGCAGGAATTACAGTTGTTCCGAATTCAAAGGGAGAATTAATTCTCACTCGTGTCACTACAGGATGACGTGTATGCATAGACTACATAAAACTCAATGTTGTAACTCGTAAGGATCACTTTCCTTTACCTTTTATGGATCAAATGTTAGAAAGAATAGCGGCTCATAAGTATTACTATTTTCTAGATGGTTATAGTGGTTACAATCAAATAGAGATTGCACCAGAAGATCAGGAAAAAACTACTTTCACATGTCCATTTGGAACTTTCACCTATTGCTGAATGCCCTTTGATCTTTGCAACGCACCTGCGACCTTTCAAAGATGTATGCTAAATATTTTCAGTGATATGGTAGAAAAGAATTTAGAAGTTTTTATGGATGATTTTTCAATTTTTGGAAAATCCTATGATTATTGCATTAGCAATCTTCAGAAAGTTCTCCAAAGATGTGAAGAAAAAAGCTTAGTTTTAAATGGGGAAAAATGTCATTTTATGGTCACTAAAGGAGTTGTCTTAGGACATATTATTTCTGAAAATGGGATACAGATAGACAAAGTCAAAATAGATCTTATAGCTAATTTACCTATTCCCAAGACTGTAAAAGACATCCGCTCATTCTTAGGACATGCAGGTTTTTATCACCGAGTCATAAAAAATTTCAGTACTATTTCTAGACCTTTATGTCAATTATTGGCCAAAGACACCTTTTGAATGGACTAAAGAACGTCAAAACTCCTTTGAGCAATTAAAAGAGCATCTCACTACTGCACCTATTGTGCAATCTCCTGTTTGAAGTTTACCATTTGAATTAACGTGTGATGCTAGCGACTTTGCCATTGGAGTTGTCCTAGGGCAGAGAAAGGATAAAAAGGCATCAGTTATATACTACGCGCAGTAGAACTCTGGATAGTGCTCAAATGAACTACTCAACTACTGAAAAAGAATTACTAGCCATGGTATTCGCCCTTAATAAATTTAGGCAATACTTGATCGGTTCCCCTATTGTCTATTTTACTGACCATTCAGCTCTAAAATATCTTCTTTCAAAGAAAGACAGTAACTCTAGGCTTATTAGGTGGATACTGCTACTACAGGAATTTAATTTAATAATTAAAGACAAAAAAAAGGAGTAGAAGTTGTGGTAGTTAATCACTTATCCCGCCTCACTTTTGAAGACAATACTAGTGAACCCTTACCTATTTAAGACTCTTTTCCTGATGAACAGTTATTTTCTGTGACTTCCCTGCCATGGTACGCTGGTCTTGTTAATTATTTAGTAACTGGAAAAATACCAAGCAATTGGTCATCATCAGATAAAAAGAGATTTCTAGCTATTGCTAGGCATTTCTACTTTGAAGACCCATATCTGTTTAAATATTGTGTTGATCAAGTAATTAGGAAATGCGTCCCAAATGAGGAAATCAAAAATGTACTTTTCATCTGTCATTCGTCCTTTTGTGGATGACATTTTTCATCTCGAGTAACTGCCATGAAAATTTTACAAAGCGGTTTATATTGGCCCACTCTATTTAAAGATTCATATTTATATTGTAAGTCTTGTAACCGCTGCCAAATGTTGGGCAGTATTACGAAAAGAAATCAAATGCCAATGACCCCTATAATTGCAATTAAAATATTTGATTGTTGGGGCATTGACTTTATGGGGCCTTTTCCTCCATCTTGCCAATATGAATATATTTTATTAGCAGTCGAATATGTTTCAAAATGGTTAAAAGCTACAAGAAAGAATGATCACCGTACAGTTATTGCATTTTTAAAAGATAATATACTTTTTCGATTTGGAACTACAAATGCAATAATAAGTGATCAAGGAACTCATTTTTCGTAACAAGCCATTTGAAAAATTAATAAAAAGATATGAAGTGACCCATAAGGTGTCAACTGTATACTATCCACAAACAAATGGACAAGTTGAATTAGCTAATAGGCAAATTAAGCATATTCTCGAAAAAACTGTGGATTATAATCGTAAAGACTGGTCTTCAAAATTAACAGATGCTTTGTGGGCATATAGAACTGCTTATAAGACCCATTTAGGGATGTTTCCATACAGCCTTGTCTATGGAAAAACTTGTCACCTACCAGTAGAATTAGAACATAAAGCATATTGGGCTACTAGAACTTTAAATTGTAATATTGAAGAGGGAGGAATTTTAAGAAAATTACAATTAAGTGAGCTTGAAGAAATTTGTAAAGACGCATATGATAATGCTCGAATTCATCAAGCAAGAACTAAAATGTATCATAATAAGAATCTTTTGCGCAAAATATTTACCCCCGCGCAAAAAGTTCTATTATATGACTCAAGACTACATCTTTTTAGAGGAAAGATGAAATCTCGATGGACAGGTCCATATATTGTAAAAAAATGTTTATCCTTATGGAACTGTCGAGATTGAGGACCCTAAATATGGAAATACATTTAAAGTTAATGGACATAGATTAAAGCCATTTTTAGAAGGCTTTGAACCTGAGTTGGAGTTCATTCCTTTGGAGGACCCCAACTATAATGTTCCTTAATATCTTAAAACATAATTGGTATAGGACATAGTGTATCAGAGTATTTATATTTTCATAAGTCCTATACTCTTAATTAGATAACTTTTTATATATAAGTTAATTTGGTCATTATTATTCTATCATTTCTTTTTGTATTTCTTTTTATTACAGGTGTTATCCTTAGCTACTTTTTCTCATCTCACTCATTGAGGATAATGTCAGACTCAGTTGGGGGGGATGGTTTCACGATTAACACTGTTTGTTTATTTTATCTTTATTTCATAAAAAAAAAAAAAAATTAGCTTCTCTAGAGAGAGACACACTAAAAAAGAAAAAAATAGCTTTATATAGGGTTTTGAACCCTAAAAACTTTCTCATATCTCTTTTTTCTCGTTTTCCTTTCTTTTTCTTCTTCCTCTTTGCTGCGATCTCTCTCTCGACCCGATCTCCCTCTCTCATTTTCTTTCCATTTTTTTATTTTCTATGATCTAAAATCAAGATCCACTCTAGCGATCATTAAAGGTAAGATCTATAATCCAGAGAAAAACTTGATTTTGGTTTTATTCTCTATTTTTCCGATTCGACTTTAGTTTTTATTTTTGATTTTTATTTTCTTTCTTTTCCATTATTTAACAAAAATATACTCCATCCGTCCCATAATAAGTGTCCACATTTCCTTTTTTGGATGTCCCACAATAAGTGTCCACTTTCCTAAAGTGGTATGTAGCTTTTACATACTTTCCAAAACTACCCTTATAATAAAGACAAAGTAGCATTTATTTGTGGTCTCAAAACAAGCAAAAAGTCAAACATCCATCACATCTAAGGGTAAAATTGGAAAGTGATACTTTAAAGAACCAAAAAAACTAATATAATACAACTTTCTTAACCAATGTGCAAAATAGAAGTGGACACTTATTATGGGACGGAGGGAGTAATACATAAGTTGTAGGTACCCACTCACCAAAGAAGCTTGGAAATACCATTCGATCTACGGCCCTACCAGGTTATCATATTTTCAAGAGCCAGGTGATATTTTTCCTTTTCTTATAAATAAATAAAAAACAAAAAAAAAATGGACGACGCGCTAGCTATTGGTCTTATGGATTTTGAACTTTATCTTGTTATTATGCTAGTTCTTGCTATGTTAGTGTTGCGGTGCCCTTTTAAAAAAAAGAAAAAAAAAAAAAAAGAGAGAATTATAACTGTCTTTTCCTAGTTTTCTGTTAAAAAAATGAATGACGAACACGTCACCGCTATTTTGATTTTTGAAGTTTATACCATAATTTTTCTTATTATCATTATTGTACTAATACGTTGTCTTGGACTTTTCTTAAAAAAAAAAAAAAAAGGGAGAGAGAGAGAGAAAAATGTAATTTTTTTTGTGTGTGTTCTAGCTTTTTTTTTTTTTTTTTTTTTTTTTTTTTTTTTTGTTATAAGAAAAAAATCTAGTTCTTCTTTCTAAGTTTTTCTGTTCTAAAAAAAAAAGAAATTTTTTTTTTCTGAATGTATATATATATTTTTTAATATAAATATTTTTAGTTTTTAAATAAAATTCCCACCCACCCCCTCTAAGCTCTCTTTAATTAGATTTTAGTTGATAGTTGGAAAGAGTGGTGAGTTCAGTCTAGCCTCTCTTGTTGGCTGAGAGTATAAAAAATGGATTCAGTAGTCGATGACCAGACGTTAATGGGTCGCTCACTTGTTTCTAAGCAGAAAAAATCATTTGCTAGCACTAGCTTTTATGCCATCAAAAGGAAAGCTAAAAGGTTAGGATGATGTTTGAATTGTTATAGAGGAGAATGTCCTAGTTTAGTTGCTCATAATGGTACATCTTTTAAAGCTTACTACGGCTATAAAAGACAATACAAATTAAAACAAAAGAAAATTTTGGTTGAGAAAGAGGACTGGATCCTTTGATACCCAAATAAATTTTGTTTTCCCATCCCTCATTTCTTTTTATTTTTATTGTTTTTGTTTTAAATTTTTTTTTCAGTACATTCAATAATTTTCAATCAGGTCATTCTTTAAAATGATCCTACATGTACATCTGACTTTCATTAGCTGGTTCGATAGGAGTAGTTTGCATGATCTCAACATCACCAGATATGTCTAGTGCGGTGAATGACTCTAGAGGTAGCGAAAAACTAGGTAAAGCCAGAGTTATCTCCTAGCCTCTTATTGATGTTTTTAGCTTACTAGTGATTCTAGACCCATCTCTTGTACTAGAGGTGGATGGACTATCATGACAACTTGGACGCTCCGGATTGCATTGCCTCTCTTGTATAGGTGCAAAGGATACTAGTCACACCATATATGTATCCAACTTAGTGGATGAGCTTTGGAATTTTTAGAAGTTTTTCTTTTACTCTATATAAGTTAAATTTGATACATTAATGTTATTTTGGGTATATTAATAGCATACAACACATTGTCACATGTTTTACTAATTTTCAAATGCTAGAAACTCTTTAAACTTTAAACACTTTTGAAACAGTGTGAAAATATTTACTGAATCTAAATGGATGAGTAAGCATATACTATGCAGTTTAAAGACAAGTAGTGGAAACTAATTAACCCATGCGAGATTTTGTGCCAATCTTTCTTTATGAGGGTTACTATTTTTTTTCAGTCTCATTTTATTCTCTTTATCATATCACTCGTTGAAGCCTCATTATTTTCTTTTTCTTTGACTGATCATTAGAAGAGAACGTTCAGGATTTACCATTAGAACTTCTTAATTGAACAAAGTCAATCTATTTTAAAAAATGATTTAGGCCATTTTTTCTTTCAAATGAACCCCCCTTCACCTTATATTGTCTTATTCTCAATTCTCTCCAAATCATGTCTTGCTCCACATGGGAGTACAAACATCACTTCTATATCCAGGTATGTGATTGGAGTGTAATGATATTGCAAGAAGTGGTAAAGAAAGAAAGAAGTTGATTTCAAAAAAAAAAATATTTGAGAGAAAAAAAAAAGACGGTACAAATGATAAAAAGGAGAAGAAAAGAAGATGTTGGAATGAATTGCGCAAACACTCCAATCACATGCTCAGAACAAATACACCTAAAATCTCCTACTCATCTTAATTTCTAACCTACCAGTCAGAGTCCTAATGATTTAAAAGAAATTGATTTTTAAATTTAAGTGATAAGGATGTTTACCACTGTAGATCACTCTTTTAATGCTAAGTATTCTTTCATGAGACTTATTGTACTCCAAATGCATATATATTGAGTCATCAAAAAAATGGAAGCAATTTCTCTATCTTTGCTTCCCTACCAAGTGAGATATTTTCTACACCGGTTTCTGAGAGTATCTCCTTAAAAGAGTGAATCCTAGTGAGATTTGAGTTAAAACTACAAATTTTATAACTGTTAATAGTCATGTAAACTTTAAAGTTAAGATAAGTTGCTTGAGTTTTCAAGTACACACTGTAAGTTTAAAGAGTATAAAAATGCTGTAATTGACAAAACTGTGAGTATATGTGTTGCATTACTATTACATACTTTAAAATTCCATTTTATTGTCAAATTTAATCTTATATGTTGTAAAAGGAGAAAATGTACATTTTTTTAATTTTATTTTACTTTTACATTTTTTTTTTATTTTTTATTTTTTGAATTTTGTGGGTATATTCACTATAAACCCTCACGAGATAACACTCGTCCACTAGGGGCAACCTAGGGGTTTAACGGCTTGTTGCATACACTAAACGCAATCGTGATTCCTGTGATAGTAAGTTAGGTTTTATTTTCCTTGGTCTACTCCTACTTTTTAATAAAACTGTCACGCCCCGGATCCATACATATGAATCTAGGTTACGTGGCACGCCATCAAGGCTTACCAACGAAGATTAAAGTTCCCAAAATAACCTTAATAAAAGTTTTTGCTTCAAAACAACCAACTTCCAATTAGATTTTCAAAGGTTATATTAAACATGTGTCCAAACACGCCTTAACGAGTTTCGTTTTCAAAAGTAACAGTTTCATAGGTCAAAGGGTCCCCAAAGGGTACCCCCATGCCTAGTTAGAAGTTGTTTCGAACATTGGAAGAATGGGTTTAAAAATTCTGGCAGAGGGTATTTCGACCGGTCGAACGACCCCCTTCGACCGGTCGAATGACCCTTTAGCAGAATCCTACCCAAAGCTGCAGAATTTGCTTAAGGCATCAAACAACCCCACTCCTTTGTAACCCTTCAAACATATTTCAAATCTTATCAAACCTTACCAATGTTATAAGGACAAGTATAACAACTTGCCTAAGTTTGGAAAACGTTAACTAATTAAGTTGAGGGTTCGTTTAGATCATAGTCTCATAAGTGCTTCAACAATTTATAAAACATGAAATTCAACTTGTTAAACATCAAGACGCGAACTCAAGATTCTGAGTCGATTCCAACCAACTTAAAAAGGCTTTCAAAAGAATATTACATCAATCCAAAAATAATACAGAGCTTCTATAATTCGGTTACAAAAATGTTCTATGCACCAATTCCTCCGATTGATCCCCAACGGCCTCATTCCTCGCATCCCATCTTTCCTTTCTTCATACCTGCAATGGAGTAAATCTCCATTGCTCAGCTATATGCTGAGTGCACAATTTCTAACATATGCATATATGACAAATCATGCTTTAATCTCATCATAACACATAACTAATGGTCTCTAGGGAATAAGTGCACCTTCACCGATCCAAAGTCTTTCGACTCAACCATGACCCATGCCCCTTCGACATGTCACGTAATGCCTTTATCGGCAAGTGACCGTCGTCACTGCTAATCCTCCCCCTTCGAGAGGACGCCTCACGGTGAATTAGCACAAATCCCCTTTTAACCCACATAGGCACATAAACATACTCATTTAACACATATACGTGCTCGCGTAAAATTTAACATGCTTTTCACATTTAAGCGCGTGCATAATTAACGGGCCTAAGGTTAACACATGGATTTTGTCCGGATCACAATTTCGTCATCGAAATATAAAACATGTATTTCACCTATATAACATAGGCTAGAAATTCATACCCCGAGCTATCGTCGTATAACTTTGAGGGAACGACTAGAAGCCCGATTAAACACCAAATCTCCGATCCTACGCAAAACCTACAAGTTTACACGTGTTTTTCCCAAATTCCTAGATTTAGAAATTTATAAAAACTTAGCCAAACATGGTCTAAAGACTATCAAAATGTAGCCCTTACCTTGGGGAGTTCAAATATGAAGTTTGGTGAAATTCAGTCGGACGAAAGGTCGCCGATCGTCGTCGCAAAGCTCGGAGAACTAAATCTCCCTTTTCTCTCTCCTCTCCCAAGATATTATATGAGTTTGCAACTAATGCAAACTCACCCCCAACTATATATAGACAATCTTTTCAAAAAATGTGTTTACCACCCCGCGAGTTCTCAAAACTCCTCATTATTCCTCGAAACGTCTTACACGTCCATTTTATGCCTTTACGAGTGAAAATTATAAATCCCAAAAGTTTTCGATTAAGTCCCGTTTGGATCCAAAATTTATGTCCGAAAACCAAATTCTGTGGAATCTCTACACATCCTACCTTTTTATACAACGGTCGCTCACGTTCTCACCACAGTTCTCAAACGATCTAAAACTAGATCAAAACTATCAGAAATTATACTACACAGGTATAATTACTATTCATGAAAATACCAAATAAGTCAATAACATTTAAATCACATAAATGTCATTTAGCTATGCCAATGCAACATGCCTTTCCATGTTCCCGTGTCCTCTCTTGACACCTTCTGAACTGCCTTTAAGGCCAATACTGGGTTCTCAAAAGACAACTTCCAACAACTAGTGAGTCATCACTCACTTTACACACGTTAATTAACACAACCGTAAACATGCTAAAATGATATAAATAAATACCGCAGGAGCGGGTATGACATCCTTTTAGAACAACTTCTCTTTCGCTTCATTGCTAGGGACTAGCAAAAATCTAGTTGAGGAGTGTGACAAACATTGAATATCACACATTCATGTGCCAATATGATAGACATAATGCTCATTTAATCCCCCACATCCCTAGTTTTTACATTCATATTTGAATTAATATAATTTAATGGTGATGTCACTCAAATGCGTGTAAAAATGTGTTTTTACATATTTTATATGTTTATGTAAAAATGAAGTGAAATAAAGAAAAAGAAAGAAGTAACCACACCATAATACATTCATTTGTTAGTCAAATATAAATAGTAGTAAATAGTAACCAAACAGTAACAATTACTGTCTGGTAGGCAAACAAAAAAAAAAAGAAAAGGACGGAAAATGCTTGGATGTCAGTTTGTTTTAAAAAAAAAAAAAAAAGTTTTTGTTTCTTCTTCTCTTATGTGCAGGATTTCAAAACAATGTCAGAGAAGGCGAAGACAATTGAGGCGCAAAGAAAAAAATGCGCGAAGTGATGATCGCAGTGACAGAATCGTCACAGAAATTCATCTATAAATTGAGAGAAGCAGATACAACTAAAAAAAAAGACAAGCAGTACAACTTCACAACACACTGTTAGAAAGAGAATAGTTTAGGGAGGTTATCATGTGAGCACTTTATATTGTCCCTAGAAATAGGAAACTTTAATTTTTCTTTGCTTTAGTTGTAAAAATTTACTTTTATGTAATTGATGATTTCATGTTCAAAAAAATGTAGCAAAACTTTGTGTACTGTATTTCTTAAAATAAAATATTTGCTTTCGTGTACAACCTTTGTCACTTTTTAGTAGTAAAAATAGTCCTATTCAAAATTAGATTTAATATTTTTAGTCTAGTAGTACTTGTAGTTGTCCCCTAAAATAGTTTGAAACCCCAAATTTTTCAGTTTTTATAGAAATATTTTTATTCACTAGAAGACAAATTTTGCAAGTAAATGCCAAATTTCTTAACCACGTAGTTGTTATAATCACCTACTAAAGTCCAAAAGTACATCATACCCATATCTCACTCCAAAAGCAGATTAGGATTTGGTTTGACCTTATTTGTATTCTTGGAGTTCAACCACTGTGACCCCACAAGAATCCAAAGTCAAAGGTTTAGTATTTTATTATTAATTCAGTATTTCCATTTATGTATATTTTATTAATCTAGTTGTACTAAACTTTGTTATTTTACAAATTCCACAAATTCAACCCCAACTCATGTTAAGAGGAAAAAATAATATAATAATATTAGTTTATACCCTTACATTGGATTTACAACTTTAATTTTAATCGGACTGTGATTGCGTGCATCTATTTAATTTATCTTTAAATTTTATTTGGAAGACAGTTTCAATTCCAAAATGGTAGGCTAAAACATTAATTGGGGATATGCAATAAAAACTTAGAAACCACAGCTTCTGTGCTCTAATCTTAAATGGGCAAATTTATCTAGATGGGTTGTTTTTTCCATTTATGGCCAAAAATATCTATGTATTTATAGTTTATGATCATTTAACATGTTTATATATTATGGGTATATTGGGCTCAAAAGATTACATATTTGAAATAAGAATCTAATTATGTGGATTGTCAAACTATGCCTTTTGTCATAAAAAAACACATAGCATACTCAAACAACTCATATGACAAAATTTATATTTCAAATATATGTTTATATATATTTTTATCCACTAATGGACAGACAATTGTGTAGTGGCAAAGTGGTGGGGACTGGACGCCGTATAACACACGTCCGCGGTGGGGCACGGTTTGAACCTGGCAACTACTCAATTGCCTTTTTATTTTTATTTAAACCAAATGACGTCGTTTCGTATCAAACCTGACACACTTGATATGACCCTAACTAGTGAAAGTTTATTTTAAAATAAAGAATGACTCTGTGGTCTTAAATGCCAAATCCTTTTCAAATGCACAAAAGTTGTGGAATCTAGTGTTGGTTTGCATATTCTCAATTTCTTTAAATCATTTCTTCCAACTTAATTAATATTTCCTGTTTTTAATAACTTTGCTTAAATATCTGTATTATTTCTATTTTTCACTATTATTAAATCCAAAAAGTTTATCTCACAAAAATTTAGCTTTTATTTATTTTTCTTCCTTTTCTTACTAGTACTTAGTTAATTTATTTTGCACTGTTAAAATCTTTAACGTAAACTACTTAAAAAAAAGGTTTTAATTAATTTATTGCAAAAATATAAAAATTAGTATTTTAGTAAAACTCCACAAAAAATCTAGCATCTTTTATTTTCTTTTTAGTGACATAATAGTTATTGCCTATCTTTCTTTTCCGTTCCCTGTGGGTTCGACTTGGACTTCCAGAACTTTATTACTTGTACAATCACCTACACTTGAGTGTGGTAAGAAAACGCGTCAATAGGATGTCGTCAATTATTCACTTATGTTTTATTATAATACTTTTGTTGCTTTCTGGTAGGTTCAAGAGTTATAGTAGATGATGTCAAAGAATAAGAGCTAACTTCGGTTATGAGGATAATTTAATTGTTGAAAATTGTGGATTATTTTACTAGTTTTGTTTTGAATTGCATACTCTGAATGTATTTGATACTAAAAAGTGGAAAGTTTGAATGTTTGTGGAAATTATTTTATGATTATTGTCTATTATCTTTTGATATTAAATAGTTTGTATTTGATTGGTACATCGAGTTATTGTATGCGGTTAACAGAATTGCTGTGAAAATGAGTGAAATTTTATGCATATGAATATATTTTCACAGGTTTATTGCGAAGAATTGTATTTTAATTTATGAGAAAAATATAAATAAAAAAATTAAAACGTTTTCGGTGTTTTTGAAAAGGTGTCAGAAAAGTTATATGGTACAATAGTAGCATTCAATCAAAGCATAAAAGTTAGAACAAAAAAATGTATTATAAATGCCAACATTTAGCGGCATTAAACAAATGCCAATAAATCCTCCAATTTATTATGGCATTAGACAAACGCTGGAATAAACATTGGCTATACCTATAACTGTATTTTTGTCAAGTGTCAGTAATATACATCATTCGGTCGGCACTATTATACATATGCCGACACTTTTTCTAACTATAGTGGCACTTTGAAAACGCCGGTATATATTAATTTTCTTGTAATTTGGTCTTTATATCGCCATGTCACATCTTCTTATCACGCCCCCACCCCCCGTTTTCCCCTCACTTTTTTTTTTCTTTTTTTTTTTTGGTTGTCTTGGGCTTTAATTATAGAGTGGTACTAGTCGATAACCCATACAAATACAAAGGAGTTTGTAAAAAAAAAATTGCATGTCAAATTAAATATCTAAAACGGTAAAATGTTACGTATCCCAATATATATATATATAAGACACTGTTAGCCAGCTGTTCTTGTATTCATATTTAAAAACGAAATGTCATACCATGAAAGAATTAGCATTTCTGGAATCATAGAATGTCGGTAATATTCTTGAACCTCTTCTTAGTCTTCTCAGCCTGCATTGATTTAGAAACTTTTTGTTTCAGAAACTTTTGGAGAAATGATAATTGTGTATAAACATATAAAATAATGCTTTAAATCAAGACTGCAGTACAACATGTCATCATAGTGGTGTTCCTAAATGATAGTATAAAGAATACGATTACTGTATTTTAATAAGTAAATAGAAGGATATAAAAGAGGGGAAAAAGGGAAATAAAAAAGGGAAAAAGAAGAAGAAGAAGAAGAGAGACAAATTACTTGAATTACTTCTTCAAAGAAGAAAATATCAGGAGAAGCAATACCATGACTTTATATATTGGAAAGTGGCCACTAACATACTAAGATGCAATTAATTCCATGTCTTGGTGGTAGTCCACTAATATACTAATGTCCACCTAAGTAAGCTTCCAATAGTCCTATATATGCCCCATGTGGATCCATTGACTCACTGGATGGAGAAAGTGAATAAAAGACTTAGCACTAGGAGAACAGTTACAACAATTACTAGGAGTAAAAGAGAACGCAAAAGGAAGAGGACATGGATGGACTTACGGTGACCTCTATTCCTTCCTATACTTCCTCTTATGCAGTGAATGGCAAATGAATCAAATTTCTTGTCTTGAGGTATTTAAAAAAAATAATAATAATTTGAATAGTTCAGATAACATACAAGGGATATCAAAAGTCTATCTTTGTGGATATACCAAAAGTCTTATTTTGGGCCACTCAAAAGAAGTTTAAAGGGATTGAATGATTAAAAAGAAAATTAAAAAAAAAAAATCTAAGGAGGTGCCATAAAGCTAGATTGAAGCTTCTATAAGGAGAAGACTAAGAGGCCACCTAGGCTCCCTTAGCTAAAAGGGAAAAATTTCACATAAACGTCATGTGACATAGGAGGGAGGTTTCGTTTTAGTTCACTCTTTAGATATAGTTAATTGATATATAAATAAAGCACATACTCCAATTTGTTGGGAATTGTTCCAACCACTAAGAGCAACTCCAATATGCCATGTTAAAAATGATGTGACAGCTCCAACGTTAACATTTGACATCATGGAGTACTCCAACCATTGTGCCAATAGTGATGTGGCAATTGGCATGGAGTCTCCTCTGTCAAAAAAGGCCGAGCAAGCTTGCTGTCAAATGAGTTTTTTGTTGTCTTACAATATTGTGTGTTGATAAGAAACGTGGCAGTGGCTGATCAACATAGTGGTTGTTCTCTTTATTTTATTTTACTTTATTGTTTCAATGTAATTGTGGTTGTTCAAAATTCAACGATAATATTACTGTTTGTATTTTATTTTGCTTTTTTTATTTTTAAATAAATTAGTTTTTATTTTATTATTTGTATTTTTAGTTTTTATTGTTTCAATAAATTGCGGCTGTTCAAAATTCAACAGTAATATGGCGTTTTCAAGGGGAGTAGTAGAGAATCCAATTTAATGTAATATTATGTATTTTGTTTTCCCTTTTGTTGTATTTTAAAAGTGGTGTGTATCTGATTTCCCAAATAAAAGTTTACCATATTTGCATTTAATAAATATTTATTAAATTTGTTATCAAAAAATATATTTATTAAATATTATCCAAAATTAATATTTTTTTAATAATTAAAATGGGCCCAAATATATTAAAATAGAATTGCAATGTACTTATTTATTAAATGAATACAAAAAACAAAAAACTCATAAAATATTTAATTTAACATATCGCGTGGAGCTTTAGATGTAGCTATGTCAAATTCTGATATGCCAATTTGCCACATAAACCCTCAAATATATTTGGCATATCCGTTGGCGATGCTCTAAGTCCTACCATTAAAATAGAGAGAGCTAAAACAAAGCTTCTAAGCTATACCATGTAACCAAATCCCCTGTAGTCCAGTGGTAGGTGCCCCTTTTGTCGTGGATTCGAAACTTCACATGGGTAGATACAAGAGATTTAGCCAGGACCTTTGGCCTTCCTAAGGGAGTGTTTCCAAATCCCCTGTAGTCCAGTGGTAGGTACCCCTTTGTCTTGGGTTCTAGACTTCACATGGGTAGATACAAGAGATTTTGGCCAGAGCTTTTGGTCTGCCTAAGGGAGGTCAGGGGTTCAAAACCCCCGCAGGGTTCGTGTAAGCTAGTTAGAGAGATGGATCTTGTCACACCCAATCCACCCCTGGTGGATTAGGACACGTGTAACAAGACTATATGCACCCAAAATTACACTAATAAGCACGAAACCATTCTACTTATTAAGAAAAAAACATGATTTGAACCAACATAAAAGGGCTTGCTGTGAAAAATAGCCCCAAGGGCAAAATGGTCATTTAAAAAAGATAGTAAAATTTTACACCAAATGATAGATCTTTGAGTAGTAACAAGACTATATGCACCCAAAATTACACTAATAAGCAAGAAACCATGCTAGTTATGTAGGAAAAACATGATTTGAACCAACATAAAAGTGCTTGCTGTGACAAATAGCCCCAAGGGCAAAATGGTCATTTAGAAAAGATAGTAAAATTTTACACCAAAAGATAGATCTTTGAGTAGCAAAAAACGGCGCACGAAGCTGAGTTTTCTAGAAAGAGATATGCACATTTCCCTAAAAGTGGACGGCGGAAAAATTTGTGAGCGGATCGATCTGCCCTTTAGCCCGGATCGATCCATTTCGTTATTTTTCTCGCATAATGTTCCCCAGAACTTCCCGATCGATCCGCCCTTTAACCCGGATCAATCCGAGTTCTGCAGAATGCAATTCTGCTGCTAAAAGCCCTATTATAACATATCCAAAACATACCTAAACTAAACCAAACTTCAAGAAACTTTGAGAAAACATTCCAAACACACTCTCAAACATTTTTAAACCTTAACCAATCATGCAGAACACAAACACAACCACAATTGGATCAAAACAACCCATGAACACCTCCTTCTTAAATTAAAACAAGTTTTGGCATTCAACACTGGACGAAACCGTACATCTCATGAAATCTTGTTAGACATGAACTCAAACCTATAACCAATACCATAAATACAAAAGGAACTTGTTGAAGACACTAATGTCACGATCCGGACTTGCTGGATCGGGTCAATACAACAACTTGCACCTAACCAACCAAAACATGGAAATTTACACAAGTTCTCCAAGTTTAACCTCAAAACTACCAAATTACAAGTTAAAGGACTCGAGTTACATGGGTACAACAAAAGTATCAACATTATCATTATAAGAACTGCATTTGACAACATACTACAAGTTTAAAGAAAGATAACATAACCAGGTCCCAAATCTCTCCCATCTCCCCAACGCATGTCATTTCCTCTCCGAGTATCCAAACCTGTGGTGGTTGTTATTTACCACAACAGAAAAGGAAAACGATTTTCTTAAGCATTACGTTTAGTGAGCAATCTAAACATGGTTGAATTCTTAAAATTGTAATGCTACAAATAAACACATAAATCATATCCGTAACTGCCGAACCATCGGTTTAATGATTCATTCAGACCCGAAAACTTTTCCTTGGTCCCGTGGTCACTTCTATTCCTTGGACTTCCGTATTTATCGGATTCTTCCTCTTTTCTTCCCTTATTACTCCCAACAATGAATCATTTTCCAGGTGCTCATTGATTACCGCTTAAACACATAAGCACATAAACATAGCAAATTCACATATTGACATAAAAAATCTAAAAATTAACATTTCATAGCTCCTAAACATGGTTTATTATCTTTAAGCATCATTGAAGTATTAAACACATTTAGGCACAATCAAATTTTAATTAGAAAACTCACCTTACTCAGATTATACCCAAATTAAGCTAGAAAATGCAGAATTTCACCAAATCTAAACCCAAATCTTAGCTTTATTCTTTCTCCAGAGTAAAACCTACAAGAATTTGGCAACCGCGTGTCACCGATTAGAGTGAGCTACCAAAATTATGATGATTAAACATAAATTAAAGGTATAGAAACGATCATTTGACCTCCATGAGTCCGAAGATGGCTTCGGTTCGCGAATTGGACGAACAACGGCGACGGAACGACGAATCTACGACTTCGGTGACGGTTTCTCCTTTCTCTCTCTCGGTGTCTCTCTCTTTCCTTGCTAATTTTTGTAAATTTTTTGAGACAAAGCTCATGACCAAAACACCTAGCAAACACATGCAATGTGTTGGCAAAATTTTAGCCTTTTTCTATTTACACCCTCAAAATTTCTTAAGTTCTCATTATGAAATCCCCAATCAGTCCATTAACTACCTAATTATCTAAGTGGGTGTTTGTCTAAGTCTCGTATGGGTCCCAACGTGGGTCCTAAATATTTTGTGAAGTTGCTAACGTACCTACTAATTATGAGTCATTTTCATTTATGCCCTTATTAACAACCACCAAACTAGCATTTTAAATATTAACATATCAATCAATGAAATATGAAAGCTATTAAACATATCTCCAATTAATTATATAAAATACATCTATTCATTTAAATGCAAGTTATATTGTCCGAGTCCTTCACTGGGTCCCACGTCATTACCTGTCCCACCTCACTGGGGACTTTTCCAACTATGTCCTTCTTTGAACACTTTTCAAGGGTGAGTCCAAAGCCTCTCCTTAATTCATTTTAATACACTAATTATGACAATTAATGCATTCTAAATGAATATTAAATCCTTTTTTTCTGGTACGGGTGTTACAAATCTCAATATGGACAATGTCCAAGTTGGTATGAATGTAGATCTTACTGCTAGCTTGTCTCCCTACTTTACCCGGTTAGTGTATTATGTGATTGGTGCATGTGCTAGGGGTTTGCCCCTATTCTACTCTGATAAAAAACAACAATAGATACTGCTCCCAAAGTTGCGGGGGACAGACTGAGGGATTTATCTATAACACCCGTATGTATGTTGTTACTTTTCATTACATTGTCATGCATGATAATGTGAAGTGGAGTGTCTTATGACACATATGTGAGAAATTTTTGACTCACGAGTCAATTTGGGTATCTGTGTAAGAGAACCCTCTAAGACTGTATGAATGAGTGTTTTGATGTTGTGACGTCTCTCCGAGATTGAGACGGTCATTGTGGAATACCCTAAATGTTTATCTGAAAATAAATATTTACCTGTGTATGTCACCAGCTATATTGTTTTCTGGTTTAGAATATATTTCTGTTGTTAATTTTAGTATCCTGGTAATGACGAATTAACACGCTACATAATTAGTAGGCTAATTAGCAATTTTGTAAAATCATGTAAAATCGCATTTTAGCAACCAAACGGATCTTAGGCGAAAACTTTTATAATTTTTAGTTTTCACTTGTAAAGCTATAAATTAGGCGTATAAGAAGTTTCGGGGAATAATTAAAAGTTTTGAGAACTCGTGGGGAGGTAAACGTAATTCCAGAGAGTTGTGCAGAAAGTGGCAAGATATTTTCATTACAAAACTTTTCTAACCTATGTAACAACCTGCATTTTCATTTTAATTATTTGTATTTGCATTGTCATAATTAAATTCATTTGGTATTGTCTGCATTTATTTAATTACAGTTCTCATGTTTGGAATCTTAATTTCTTATTTTATTTCATACTAAAATTATTATAGGGGTTAAACTACAATTTCTGTAAATTTAGTAACGCTTGTGTTGGATTCCAAATCTGTATTTCAAAACGGTGAAAATAATTTCTTTTGACTCAAACTGTATTTTTATAAAACCAGATAATCAGTTCTTACGCAAAAATGAATTTTCTGTATTTTTGGGGTGACCACTGCGCCACGAAAATACCAGTTTATGTTTAAAACTAGCTGCGCTGCGTTAAACTTCCACAGATTTTGGATTCGATGTAAAGCAAGATGTGACTTATGCTTTATTTCCATTTAAGGCAAGTAATCATTTGATTATGCCTTGTTTGGCTATGCTTTACTTGTATGTGTTAAGTTATGCGGCTTATGCCTACAAGCCATTTTTCCCAAACATCTATATAGATTCCCAGCCAACTGGTTTATGGCATATTTGGGAATGTTTAGTTTGTGTGTGTGTTTGTTTGATCATAAGCTAGATTACCCAAACATTCTTTGGTTGACCCCTACTTAGCTAAAACACCCTTTCAAAGCTTGATAGAGTATATACGTATTGTATATCTGTGTATATGCTGAGAGTTATGTTAGCCTTAAGGTATATTAAGGCATATTTAATTATATTTTGATAATGTCAAATATGATGTGATAATTACATGATTCATATTGATTCATTCTTTGTTATTATCATAGTCATTTTTATGCTCATATATAATCTCATGTATTAATTTTGTATCAATGTTTTTAACATCTTTGTGTGCATGAGATTTAATTGATGTAGATCAAGATTACAAGGAGCTCAACAAGGATCAAGCTTGATGACTTGAAGATATTTCATCCTTGGTTGAAGTCTAGGACCATCATTGTAAGGCATCTTGATCTCACACTCTCTAAAAGTTAAAGTTTTAGAAATAAATTTTAAGAAGGTCATCTTTAAAGCAATGCTCCAACCAATTGGAAAATAATTAAATGTTTAATATTATATGGTTGGAAAGGTATTTGAATCTAGTTTCCAAAACATCAAACGGATCGCAAATCCAATTTTTGTAGAGGGAGTTATGGCCATTTTAGTGGAGATGTGTATGGCTGTCAAACAGGGAGGGAAAGTCGACTGAGGGCCCGATGCAGTCGACTAAAGTGAGTAGAATGCTAATAGAACCCTCTATAAACACATCTCAGTCGACTGCTTCAAGGCCCAGTCGACTGCTTCAAGGTCCAGTCGACTGAATCGACCTGAAAGGCAATAATGGCTAGTTTTTAGAGGGGTTTTTAATTACCAAACTTGCCACCAACGGCTAGAATCTTCCAAGGCCTATAAATACATGTTTTCCCAAGCTATTTGGGGTTGATATTTTGATTGGAAAACATAGTATTGATCACACATCTCTTTGATCTTTAAACATTATCATTTGAGCCCTAGTTGTGTGAGTTTATCAATTTGCTCAAATCTTTCATTTGTATTTCTTGAGAGAGCAAAATTGTAGTGAGCTTTGTTTGTATTATCCACTCTATATAGAGAGTTTCAATTTGTATTCAAATCAATTGTAAAGAGTGAGGGTTAGTTACCCTTGTGTGCAAAGAAGAGGTGTTCTTCTTTGGGAGAGATTGAAGGCTCTTGTAACGGTTTGGTGCACACCCGTAAGTGCTCCGGGAACGGTTTGGTCTATACCTATGAAGTAGATCGGATTAAAGGAATCCTCAAGAGGTGTTCTTGAGGGGTGGACGTAGGCCGCGGGGTGCGATTGCCGAACCACTTGAAAAATTGGTTTGCAAGTATCTCTTCCCTTATCTCTTTAGATAATTGTTTGTGATTGTGTTTAATTTGCAATTTTGTTTTTAAAAGGTTAATTTCCGCTAAAATCTTATTCACCCCCCCTCTAAGGTTTCCACATTTGAGCCAATAATTGGTATTAGAGCCTCGGCTCTTCTTTTTCAAAAGATTTTTGAAAATCTAGAGATAAGATCAAATGGAAATCGACTCTTCTTGCATTTATTATTGTGAGGGTCAATCAACATTAAGACCACCATGTTTTAATGGCTCAAACTATGCCTATTGGAAAAATAGAATGAGAATCTATATGATTTCTCAAGATTTTGATTTATGGTAAATCGTGGTCAAAGGGCCTCATCTACCAACAAAAATTGAAAATGGTTTTTCTATTCCAAAGACGATAGATGAATATAATAATGCCGATAAGAAACTCATAAAAATAAATGCTATGGCAATGAATTTATTATATTGTGGTTTAGACTCAAATGAATACAATAGAATTTCATCTTGCGAATCCGCAAAAGAAATTTGGGATAAACTTGAAAATGCTCATGAGGGAACAAGCCAAGTTAAAAAGTCTAAAATCAATTTGCTTGTTCAAACATATGAAATGTTTAAAATGTTGCCATATGAATCTATTGGAGATATGTTTTCTCGTTTTACCATTCTTATTAATAACTTAAAAAACCTTGGTAAAGTTTATACTAATGAAGAAATGATTGAGAAAGTGCTTAGGTCTTTACCAAAGGATTGGCAACCAAAGGTCACGGCGGTTCGTGAAGCAAATGAGCTTTCAACACTCTCCTTGGAACAACTCACGGGTTCTCTTATAACTCATGAAATGGAATTGGCCGTCTTCGAAAGTGTAGACAAGAAATTGGAAGTGAAAGAGGCCAAAAGGGGAGACATGGCTTTAAAATCTTCAAGCTCAAAGAAAAAGAGGAAAGATGTTGAGAGTGATGAGGATGAGGAAATGACAAAGATCATTCAAAAATTTGCAAAGTTTCTAAAGAAAGAAAAATCGGGAAAGAAGTCACCCAAGGAGGAAAAACACAAAAAGAAGACAATCAAGGCCACTAATAGTAGTTCCGAGAGTGAATCATCGGACGACGACTCAAATGGTGAAGAGATTGTCAATATTTGCCTCATGACATTGGAAAGGGCCTCTCCTACCACCTCAGCAAATGGAGCATCCAAAAAATGCTTGGACAAAGGTTAAGTATTGATTTGGTAATGGTAGGTTAGTAGGTAATTTTGTTTTGATTTGTTTTCATCATCCTACTTAAATTTTTTTTTATTTCATATCATACTCTTATTTGTTTCAAATCACTTTGTTTTTGTTTAGATATGCATACTTGATTTTTTTATGCATAATCTTGTTTCATCCACTTGCGATTTGGATATGTCTTTACATAAATCATCACGCTCTTGATATTGCTTATTTGAAAAATGATGATATGTTTTTGTTTGATTAGACAAAGTGTTTAGAATGATTAGACAAAATGATGTTTTGTGAATCATTCAAATTTTTGCTGCTGAACTGTCATTTTTATGGACTGCTGAACAAAGCAGTCGACTGGTACCCCAACTCAGTCGACTGATTCAGGTGTGAGGCCTTGAAATTTTTGATTCTGCATTGTTAAGTCGACTGAGGAGTCGACTGATCGAATGCACAGTCGACTGATGTTTTTTGTGTTTTCGTCGACTGAGGTTTATTTAAATTTTATTTCAAAAATTCTCTCTAGTTCAGTTGACTGACAAGTCGACCCAGTCGACTATTTTGATATTTTTTAACTCTCTGCCTAGGGACGTCAACTATAGGAGTTCTCCAGTCGACTGATCCGATTGAATTTTTGTTTATCTTATATTTTGAGTTCTCCAACTTTATTATTGGTATCTTTTGGGAGAATATGCTCTCTATTCATATCTTTTGGTATCCTTTATCATTGCACATGCTTAGGGGGAGCACTTTCATGTATTCATTTTCTCACATGTGGTTATATTTGTTTATTTTTTGTATCTTTTTGGCCTTTTGATTTGTATGCCTATTGTAAGGGAGAGCTTTGTGTTTTATCCCCAAATCTTTTTGATAATGTCAAAGGGGGAGAAATATAAGAATTATTGGGGAGAAGTATTTGGGTAGTTATCATTCATGCTCTTTAACATATGATATCCATTATGAATGATAATATGAAAATGAACAAATGAGCTTATATTGGCATATCCTTCATTGGTTGTTTGCCATCATCAAAAAAGGGGAGATTGTTAGCCTTAAGGTATATTAAGGCATATTTAATTATGTTTTGATGATGTCAAATATGCTATGATAATTACATGATTCATATTGATTCATTCTTTGTTTTTATCATAGTCATTTTTATGCTCATATATAATCTCATGTATTAATTTTGTATCAATGTTTCTAACATCTTTGTGTGCATGAGATTTAATTGATATAGATCAAGATTATAAGGAGCTCAACAAGGATCAAGCATGAAGACTTGAAGATATTTCATCCTTGGTTGAAGTCTAGGACCATCATTGTAAGGCATCTTGATCTCACACTCATAGGGGCTCAAACAAACTCTAAAAGTTAAAGTTTTGGAAATAAATTTTAAGAAGGTCATCTTTAAAGTAATGCCCCAACCAATTGTAAAATAATTAAATTTTGAATCTTATATGGTTGGAAAGGTATTTGAATCTAGTTTCCAAAACATCAAACGGATCGCAAATCCGATTTTTGTAGAGGGAGTTATGGCCATTTTAGTGGAGATGTGTTTGGCTGTCAAACAGGGAGGGGCAGTCGACTGAGGGCCCTATGCAGTCGACTGAAGTGAGCAGAATGCTAATAGAACCCTCTGTAAACACATCTCAGTCGACTGCTTCAAGGCCCAGTCAACTGCTTCAAGGTCCAGTCGACTGAATCGACTGAAGTGAGGGTTAGTTACCCTTGTGTGCAAAGAAGAGGTGTTCTTCTTTAGGAGAGATTGAAGGCTCTTGTAACGGTTTCGTGCACACCCGTAAGTGCTCCGGGAACGGTTTGGTCTACACCCGTGAAGTAGATCAGATTAAAGGAATCCTTAAGAGGTGTTCTTGAGGGGTGGACGTAGGCCGCGGGGTGCGATTGTCGAACCACTTGAAAAATTGGTTTGCAAGTATCTCTTCCCTTATCTCTTTAGATAATTGTTTGTGATTGTGTTTAATTTGCAATTTTGTTTTTAAAAGGTTAATTTCCGCTAAAATCTTATTCACCCCCCTCTAAGGTACATTTGGGCCAACAAGTTATACATTTAGTATATGGGATTTTGTTGAGTAAACAACACAAGACTTGGCCTCCAAGTCCATCAATTTCATCTTCTTTATATACTCCACTCTCACACACAATATGGGGATTACAAACTGATATCCAGAGTGAAAAGAGAGAATTTGAGAGTTCTTTATTACTAAAATTCTAGTTAGAGAAAGCACTCCACCATAGCCAAAGCTTGAGAATTGGGTTTCTTGTATTTCTTGAATCTTTCTCAACAAATACACAATTTCTTCAATCTTTAGCATTGTGAGTATTACTAACTCACTTGAAATGTAATTTCATACTTAATTACAGTTTATATTGCTTGAATTAGTATGTATTTATATGAAATTCGTTTAAGCTTATTCATGGTGTAAAAATGGTGATTTTTCAAACTTAACCAAAATCGTTTTTGATAGATAAAAATGAAAGATTACAGTCCCAAGAGGTTGTATTTAAAGTATTGGAGCTTAATTCATTCGTATATGAAAGTATATTAGAATTGAAGTTTTGTCACCCCTCGGTTTTTCGTAAAATTCGAGAGCTACGATTGAAATTGGTTAAAACCGATCGCGTATTCATAATCCTTGCGGAAAAATAGAGAAAACCATATATTACAAGTCATGTTTTCATTCGGATTTGAAAATGGGTCAAAAATCAGCCTTAAATTCGTAACAGGGGAGAAACTGCTGATGCCAATCGATTGACATGTTTACCAATCGATTGGAATCACTACCAATCGATTGGCATGTATACCAATTGATTGGCATTTTTCAGCACTGGCGATTTTTAGTAAAACGGCCATAACTTCCTCTAGAAAACTCGAAAACGCGCACGGTTTGAAGCATTGAAAACTAGACTCAAAGACCTTTCTTTTGATATGTAATTCATGTACACAAATTACAACTCATTTTTGAGGGCATTACTTCAAAGTAGACCCACTTGTGTTCTAATAGCGATAAAAGCATATTAAAGCATTCTTTGATGAATTCATTGGTTGTTTCATATAAGATTTGATTTCTTCTCGTATATCCATGGTTATCATTCCTAGTACTTTATATTTCTGTATTAAGTCACATATTATTCATGTGTAGTCAGTTGTACATGCATGGTGAGTGGTGGTCAGTGTGGAAAAGAGTATGTGGTTGAGATAGTGTTGTGGACACTCCCTGATAATTGTGTACCAAAGTGTGTTGTGGTTGAGATTGCGGCTAGAGTGTCTTTGAAATGCGACGGTGGCAAAAATGGACACTCCCTGACGCCCATGGTAGCGTTAAAGTGTGTGACTCCGACTTAGACATTCCCTGGCACCCATGGTAGTGCTAAAGTGTGGCCTACGGACACTCCCTGGTACCCGAGTCTGGATACTGTGTAATGTATTTGCGAGGTAGATTAGGTACTAAAGTGTGAGGCATTGGACATTCCCTGGCACCCCATGCTAAGGTGTGAGGCAAATTGGACATTCCCTAGTACCCCTGTACTAGAGTGTGGCTATCTTAGCATTTCAAAGACACTGGTGTGTGAGAGTTGGGTGTTGTGTTTGTCGAGAGAAAAGGGTCAGCAAGATGAGTTTGGTGCATTGTTTTCATACATGCTCACATATATGTGAATTATAACTTTCAAATGATATTGTTGTTGTTTTCTAAAATGAACTCTTTACTCTAATGTAAACTCAATGAATTAAATGGGAATTTTAAAAATGGTAAATGAGTATGTTTTACATTCAAAGTTATATTTTTAATACTCACCAGCTTCTTGAAGCTGACAGCGTTGATGCGCCCTAGACATTTGTGTTCAGGCTTTTCAGGTTTTGATCAAGAGGAACATTATGATTATGCAAACTGAGAATGACTGCTTTGGATGATAGAACTGTTATCAATATCCTATGCTTTAATTTATGAACTGTTTTGTATTAAGGATGACTGTAATAGACGTTAAGTTATTGTTTTGTTTCAAGGCGGTCTGTGCCTTTAGATGACCCGTACTGTAATATGTAATAAGTTAGAAAATTTTATAAGCCTTAATTCCTCCGCTCTGATTATTATGTTTTTTTTGTTGTTGACATTTGGGACGGAATCGATCCTTCAAACTGTCACGACCTACGGGTCCATAAAGGAAATTAAATGCTTTCCATATTTATGCTACGTCGGGGCGTGACAGGATTTAGTGGTATCAGAGCCAGATTATTATTTATCTCAAGATAGTTTAGCTAGGTTAGGGTTTACCAGTTTAGACCCGATTCCACGATCTGTTAGCTTAAGCTTTGCACCCCGATGATACGACAGGGAGGATAAACTCAGTTACCCAAATGCCTAAGATTGTCTCTGTCCTGATTTAAGTTAGTACCTTTTTCAGGTATGGATCCAACTCAGCCCCTTTTTGTACCTGATGCTTTTGGAGGGCATTGGGTTACTGTGGGAGCGATAGTACCGGATTTAGTGACACTGTATTTCACCACTGTTGGGCAACGTGCAGCTACTACCGTTGAGTTAGATCTCTAGCACTAGATCCACGTATTAGGGCTGGTTAATTTACCTCGTGCTCGCCTCAAGATTTTGTGCTTTATCGAGATTCAGCGCTTAGTGCTTGTAGAGATGGTTCGTTTGGTTAACAATGACGCTTTCTATTTACCCCTTGAGGTTCAGGTTGTGCAAGTTCACCTTGCATAGATGGATATGCCTCCACCAGTTGTCCCCGCTGATAAGGACAATGCTGAGATGGTTCATTTGGCTCCTATAGGTGGGAAGGGTGTCAATGAGGAGGATGGCATAGGTTGGGACGACTTCGCAGTTGACCTTGAGGAGGCACTGGCACTTGAGCTAGCTTTACCAGAGGCAGATGCCCCTGCACCTGCTTCGTTGTTGACCTCACATAGCTGTCATTTTGGAGCAGGCCTCTCTCATGTTCAACGACTTTATTAGGCTGACTCACTTGACCTTTTGATGGCTACCTACGGCGATGACTGATCGTTTAGATGTCGCCTTGTATATATTGACTATTTTTGACTAGTATCTCTACCTCTTTTTGCAAACTGTAATTACATGCATTAGAGTATAGGGCAATAACCCCATTTTTGGCATTAACTCTTGCATGGGCGATGTACGTCATAACCCACACAGATAGGGTAGACACAGATCTGATCATACACGCTTTTTGTATCAACTTGACAAGAAGATTAATATAGAAATACTCTTTAAATGTTGTTGTCATTTAAACTGCTTTATACTTCTATTGCATACATTTTCCTCATTCTACTATCACTATCATGCATAGAATGGCTGGGAGACCGAGAAGAAATCGGAATTTGATTGAGGGAGCACCTGAGGTTGCCGATCCCACAGGAATGTTTGAAGCTTTCGTCAGACGTCTCGAAAGGGTTAGTAATCAGAATGACAACCGACGAGACCACCAAACTGGAGATAAGCTGCTAGAGAGATTCCGTACGCTAAGGCCCGAGCAATTTGCGGGTACCGCGGAACCATGGAAAGTGGAACAGTGGTTAAGACAGATGGACCGCATGTTCGAAGTTATGCAATGCAACGAGATGGACAAGAGGAGGTTAGCTACCTTTCAGTTAACCGATGCCGTCGCAGATTGGTGGGATTCGGTCATAGCTACTATCGGGAATGGAGCTGCAATGGGAATGACGTGGATTGAGTTCAAGGGGAGATTTCTGGAGAAGTATTTCTCGGCTACGGAGAGGCACAGAAGAGAGAAGGAATTCATGGACTTGACTCAGGGGACCAAGTCGGTGCAAGAGTATACCACTCAGTTCGAGAGACTGTCCTGGTTTGCCCCTCATATGGTTGATACTGAGGAAAAGAGGATCCGTAAGTACAATCAAGGGTTGGCACCGCAGATTCGCCGCCTGACTCTCGGTTACCTAGATAAGTCGTTTGAGGGATTGGTTGGCCTGACTACCGATCTAGAAGAAGACGCTCGAGTGAACCGTAAGCAATTCGAATTCCGACCACCTCAAAGGGGTAATTTTGGGAATAGACCACCAATGAATCGTACCCAAGGGTAGAAGAGGGATTTTGATGGGAGCAAGAGAACCCAAGCTATCACCTATCCGACTCAACCTCGAGTAGGAAAAGGTAGTAATACTAGAAAATGCTTCAACTGTGGCAACCCCGGTCATCTGGCTCGAGATTATAAGGCACCAAGGCGTGCTGCTCAGCAAGGCATAGTCTACTACAACTGTGGTAAACCAGGTCACATCAGCAAGTTCTGTACTGCCCCTAAGCAAGTGACTTATGGTCAGCAAGGTCAGACTCGCGTGAATGATGTTATTCCTGATGCTACTGGTTATGACGAGACTGTGTACGAATAAAGAGGTCATGAAGAAGCTCAACCTAATCAACAAGCAGTGGAAGGTACATTAACTCTGTTTAACTCCCATGTTAAAGTGTTATTTGATGCGGGTGCTGTTCTTTCATTCATATCTGTTAGTACGATTCGAAGATTGGGTATCTTACCTCATCGTTTAGATAAAGCTTTGAGGGCTACTTCACCATTAAGAGCTGTCGTCAGATTAGGACACGTGTGCAAGGATTGTCCTTTATAGCTAGGAGAGCGTGAAATCCCTGCAAGGTTGATCGTCCTATCGATGAAGGAGTTTCACATAATCCTAGGAATGGATTGGCTCTCTCAGAATCAAGTGAAGTTGGATTGTGCGAGGAAGAGAATCACATTCCCTGACAATAAGGATCGACCCTTTGATTTTCAATGTAACCCTTCGGGAGATACGTTCCTCACCAGATGTTTAGCAAACATCAAAGTCGTCAGTACAGAGATGACAGCATCATCTATACTTGTAGTCAAGGACTTTGAAGAAGTATTTCAAGACATTTCTGGTTTACCGCCCGAGAGAAGTATAGAGTTTTGTATTGAGCTTATACCAGGTACTGTTCCAATCACCAAGGTCCCCTACAGAATGGCCCCCACCGAACTGTTAGAATTGAAGGAACAAGTTCAAGAGCTCGAGAACCTAGGTTTTGTATGTCCAAGTACATCGCCTTGGGGAGCACTGGTATTATTCGTAAAGAAGAAGGATGGAACGCTCAGGCTGTATATTGACTATCGAGAACTGAACCGCGTGACTATCAAGAATAAGTATCCCTTACCTCGGATCGACGACTTGTTTGATCAACTACAAGGAGCTACGACATTTTCCAAGATAGACCTACGGTCGAGATATCACCAGTTGAGGGTACGAAAAGAAGATATACCTAAGACTGCATTTAGAACCCGATATGGTCATTATGAATTTTTGGTAATGCCGTTTGGAATGACGAACGCTCCGGCAGTGTTTATGGATCTGATGAACAGGGTGTTCAAGCCTTATTTGGATCAGTTTGTCATTGTCTTTATAGATAATATTTTGATCTATTCTAAATCAGTAGAAGAACACGAACAACATCTACGGATTGCGATGCAGACGCTTAAGGACCACCACTTGTATGCCAAGTTTAGTAAGTGTGAGTTCTGGTTGCAAGAAGTTAAATTTTTGGGACACAAGGTGTCATCTTAAGGAATTTCAATGGATTCGTCCAAGACCGATGCTGTGTCAAACTGGGTTAGGCCGACCAACCCTACAGAGGTTCGGAGTTTCCTTGGACTTACAGGCTATTACAGAAGATTTGTTGAGGGATTCTCTAAAATAGCTGCACCATTGACTGGGTTGACGAAGAAGAATTTGAAATTTGAATGGGCTGAGAAGCATGAGCGGGCCTTTCTAGAGTTAAAAGAGAGACTCACTATCGCACCGGTACTAGCTATACCCAAGCCTGATGAGAGGTTCACTATCTTTAGTGATGCGTCATATCAAGGGCTAGGGTGTGTACTTATGCAAGATGGTAGAGTAATCGCCTATGGATCCAGGCAGTTGAAGCCGAATGAGTTGAACTATCCCATTCATGATTTGGAGTTGGCGACAGTAGTTTTTGCACTCAAGATTTGGAGACACTATCTCTACGGTGAGAAGTTTGATTTATTCTCTGATCACGAGAGTCTGAAATACTTGTTCACACAGAAAGAGTTGAACATGAGACAACGCAGATGGATAGAGCTGATCAAAGATTAGACTTCACGTTAGAGTAACACCCTGGTAAAGCTAATGTGGTTGCTGATACTTTGAGTCGGCAGACTCGTGAGACGATCGCCTCCTTAATGGTTAGAGAATGGCGAGCATTGGAGACGTTGGCGGAGTTCGATGTACAGAGTGCTGAAGAAGAAGAAGGATAACTTTTCGGATGTCTTATCCTATAGCCTGTTCTTATCGACCGCATTATTGGAGCTCAGAAAGAAGATGAGAAGTTTCAAGCATGGTTTACGAAGATGTCAAAGAAAGATCCGACAGAATGGAAGGTAGGAATTGATGGAGGATATCGGTGCAGAGATAGATTATGTGTGCTAGGTGATGGAGAGCTAAGAAAGGATATCCTGGAAGAAGCACATAAGTCAAGATATACAGTCACCCAGGAGGAACGAAAATGTACAAAGATTTGAAGAGAAATTTCTGGTGGGAAGGTATGAAGAAGGATTTGGCCGAATTTGTATCCAAGTGTTTGACGTGTCAACAAGTCAAAGCCAAACACTAGAAACCCCTGGGATTGTTACAACCCTTACCTGTTCCAGGTTGGAAGTGAGAGCACATTACCATGGATTTTGTAGTGGGATTGCCTCGATCACAGTAGAATCATGACGCTATTTGGGTAATTGTTGATCGATTGACCAAGTCGCCTCATTTCATTGCTTATAGTATGACATACCCGGTAGAAAAGATGAGCCGGATGTACATACAACAAGTTGTGAAACTTTACGGTGCACCTGTGTCAATTGTGTCAGACCGTGATGCACGTTTCACTTCTGGATTCTGGGAAAGTCTGCAAGAAGCTATGGGAACCTCGCTCAAGATGAGTACTGCCTTTCACCCTCAGACAGATGGGCAGACCGAGCGTGTTAATCAGATCATGGAGGATATGCTTAGGGCTTGTGTTATCGATTTTGAAGAATCTTGGGAGACACACTTGCCATTGGTTGAATTTGCCTATAACAACAGCTATCACACGAGTATCGGGATGGCTCCATTCGAAGCATTGTATGGGCGACCATGTCGTTCTCCATTGTGTTGGGCAGAGGTCGGGGACACAGAGTTGCTAGGACCAGATTTGGTTAGAGAAACCAACGAGAAGATTTCTTTGGTCAAGGAAAGGATGAGAACCGCTCAGACCAGGTACAAGAGTTATGCCGATTGACACCGAAAAGATTTGGAGTTCAGTGTTGGAGATCATGTACTTCTTAAGGTTTTACCGATCCGAGGAGTGGTACGTTTTGGTCTCAAGAGAGAAAAGTTAGCCCCGTGTTTCATTGGACTATTTGAGATTTTGGAACGTGACGGGAAAGTAGCTTATCGACTCGCACTGCCACCAAAGATGTCTGGGGTTCACAATGTATTCCATGTGAGTATGTTAAGAAAGTACATACGAGACCCCTCGCATGTGGTTAGTTATAACGATATTGAGACAAGTCATAATGTTTCTTATAAGGAGAGACCCGTGAAGATTATGGACCAGAGTATCAAGAAGCTGAGAAATAAGGATATCCCGTTGGTGAAGGTTCAGTGGAATCACCATGACGAAAATGAAGCCTCGTGGGAAGTTGAAGCTGATATGAGGAAGAAGTACCCGGAGTTGTTTCATGACTAGTTAGTCTTGATTTCGGGGATGAAATCCTGTTTAAGGGAGGAAGGATGTAACAACCTGCATTTTCATTTTAATTATTTGTATTTGCATTGTCATAATTAAATTCATTTGGTATTGTCTGCATTTATTTAATTACAGTTCTCATGTTTGGAATCTTAATTTCTTGTTTTATTTCATACTAAAATTATTATAGGGGTGATCGGGAGAGAACAAATCCTATTTATACGCCTTAACGAGCATTTGTTAGTATTTTTTTATCCTGTTTTTGTACATTTTTATTTCGTTTTCGAGTTTCTGACAGGATTTGGAACAAATCAAGTAAACCAGGCTAAACAGGATGAAAAAACACAAAGAAAGAAGCTGAAAAAGCCACCTCGCGCGAGAATCCAGAATTCGCTCACGTGACTCGCGCGCGCGACCTGCCAAATGACGTGCTCGCGCGGCCCGCGCGCGCGATCCGTACAAAAAGCAAAGATACGTATTTCAGTATACTAAAGACTCCTGTGCAAACGAAACTGCTGAATGACGTCCAGACTGTAAAATATATCAGTTTCAGTTCGTTTCGGGTTAGGAAAGCTTCCAAAGCTTGTTGTAAACTCTATATATACTCTATTTTACTTCAATTGAAGGGTTACACACCCATACATACATACACATACAGCCATATCTTGAAGAGGAAAAAGCAAGGAGAAGAAGAAGAAGACCAAGGATCCCCATGGCCTCCTCCATCAACTACTTGCCGATCTCCACTTCCATGGCAGCTTAGACCTAGATCTAGGGTTTCAATGAAGCCCTAGTCGAGTAATAGGGTTTTATTTATGTTTTTAGTCAGTTTTATTATGTATGGATGACAGTTACATGTTTCGAGGATTATTATAAATTAATCGTGCTCTTATTGATTAAATCATTACTTTCAGAATTTATTCTTATCTTAGATCTATTTTGACTGTGATGTGTTCAACGATATATGCTCGCTGTGCTTGTTTAGATTGTTTACATGTAATGGTGCTTAAATTGAATTGTGCTATCAAGTATCCGAATAGTCCATGCCTAGATTAGATGGATTATACCACAACCTTAGTTTAGTGTGGGATAATTCGTGCTAACCGAAAATGGATTATGTTGGTGCTTGAACCATAGTTATTTTCTTGACGGAGAAATTGGGCTTGTAGCTACAATTCCCCATTATCATCCAACTTAATAATCTAATTGAATTCATAAATATTCCCTATTATGAAGATAGTGGTGGAGTTGCAATCCTAGGTTCCCTTTACATATTTACAAAAACACTTTTAATTGCTTTCATAGTTTAGATTTATTTTTATTGTTATTAGTTTAATTAAAATCAAATCAAAATCCATTTTCTTAATTAACTAAAGTTAGGTTTTAAAATTAAGTCGTTGTAGTTAACCAATCCCTGTGGGTTCGACCTTTGCTTTCACCCTACAAATCTTTTGAAAAGTAAAGAACACTTTTTATGTCTTGATATTGACACGATCAAGGGGTAAAACTACAATTTCTGTAAATTTAGTAACGCTTGTGTTGGATTCCAAATCTGTATTTCAAAACGGTGAAAATAATTTCTCTTGACTCAAACTGTATTTTTATAAAACCAGATAATCAGTTCTTACGCAAAAATGAATTTTTTGTATTTTTGGGGTGACCACCGCGCCATGAAAATACCAGTTTATGTTTAAAACTATCTGCGCTGCGTTAAACTTCCACAGATTTTGGATTGGATGTAAAGCAAGATGTGACTTATGCTTTATTTCCATTTAAGGCAAGTAATCATTTGGTTAGGCCTTGTTTGGCTATGCTTTACTTGTATGTGTTAAGTTATGCGGCTTATGCCTACAAGCCATTTTTCCCAAACATCTATATAGATTCCCAGCCAACTTGTTTATGGCATATTTGGGAATGTTTAGTTTGTATGTGTGTTTGTTTGATCATAAGCTAGATTACCCAAACATTCTTTGGTTGACCCCTATTTAGCTAAAACACCCTTTCAAAGCTTGATAGAGTATATACGTATTGTATATCTGTGCATATGCTCAGAGTTATACATGTAGTATATGGGATTTTGTTGAGTAAACAACACAAGACTTGGCCTCCAAGTTCATCAATTTCATCTTCTTTATATACTCCACTCTCACACACAATCTGGGGATTACAAACTGATATCCAGAGTGAAAAGAGAGAATTTGAGAGTTCCTTGTTACTAAAATTCTAGTGTGAGAAAGCACTCCACCATAGCCAAAGCTTGAGAATTGGGTCTCTTGTATTTCTTGAATCTTTCTCAACAAATACACAATTTCTTCAATCTTTAGCACATTGAGTATTACTAACTCATTTGAAATGTAATTTCATGCTTAATTACAGTTTATATTGCTTGAATTAGTATGTATTTATATGAAATTCGTTTAAGCTTATTCATGGTGTAAAAATGGTGATTTTTCAAACTTAACCAAAATCGTTTTTGATAGATAAAAATGAAAGATTACAGTCCCAAGAGGTTGTATTTAAAGTATTGGAGCTTAATTCATTCGTATATGAAAGTATATTAGAATTGAAGTTTTGTCACCCCTCGGTTTTTCGTAAAATTCGAGAGCTACGATTGAAATTGGTTAAAACCGATCGCGTATTCATAATCCTTGTGGAAAAACGGAGAGAACCATATATTACAAGTCATGTTTTCATTCGGATTTGAAAAATGGTCAAAAATCAGCCTTAAATTCGTAACAGGGGAGAAACTGCTGATGCTAATCGATTGGCATGTTTACCAATCGATTGGAATCACAACCAATCGATTGGCATGTTTACCAATCGATTGGCACTTTTACCAATCGATTGGTATTTTTCAGCACTGACGACTTTTAGTAAAACAGCCATAACTTCCTCTAGGAAACTCGAAAACGCGCACGGTTTGAAGCGTTGGAAACTAGACTCAAAGACCGTTCTTTTGATATGTAATTCATGTACACAAATTACAACTCATTTTTGAGGGCATTACTTCAAAGTAGACCAACTTGTGTTCTAATAGCGATAAAAGCATATTAAAGCATTCTTTGATGAATTCATTGGTTGTTTCATATAAGATTTGATTTCTTCTCATATATCCATGGTTATCATTCCCAGTACTTTATATTTCTGTATTAAGTCACATATTATTCATGTGTAGTCAGTTGTACATGCATGGTGAGTGGTGGTCAGTGTGGAAAAGAGTATGTGGTTGAGATAGTGTTGTGGACACTCCCTGGTAATTGTGTACCAAAGTGTGTTGTGGTTGAGATTGTGGCTAGAGTGTCTTTGAAATGCGACGGTGGCAAAAATGGACACTCCCTGACGCCCATAGTAGCGTTAAAGTGTGTAACGCTGACTTGGACATTCCCTAGCACCCATGGTAGTGCTAAAGTGTGGCCTACAGACACTCCCTGGTACCTGAGTCTGGATACTATGTGATGTATTTGCGAGGCAGATTAGGTACTAAAGTGTGAGGTATTGGACATTCCCTGGCACCCCGTGCTAAAGTATGAGGCAAACTGGACATTCCCTGGTACCCCTGTAATAAAGTGTGGCTATCTTAGCGTTTCAAAAACACTGGTGTGAGAGAGTTGGGTGTTGTGTTTGTCGAGAGAAAAGGGTCAGCAAGATGAGTTTGGTGCATTGTTTTCATACACGCTCACATATATGTGAATTATAGCTTTCAAATTATATTGTTGTTGTTTTCTAAAATGAACTCTTTACTCTAATGTAAACTCATTGAATTAAATGGGAATTTGAAAATGGTAAATGAGTATGTTTTACATTCAAAGTTATGTTTTTAATACTCACTAGCTTCTTGAAGCTGACGGCGTTGATGCGCCCAGGACATTCGTGTTCAGGCTTTTCAGGTTTTGATCAAGCGGAGCATTATGATTATGCAAACTGAGAACGACTGTTTTGGATGATAGAACTGTTATCAATATCCTATGCTTTAATTTATGAACTGTTTTGTATTAAGGATGACTGTAATAGACGTTAAGTTATTGTTTTGTTTCAAGGCGGTCTGTGCCTTTAGATGACCCGTACTGTAATATGTAATAAGTTAGAAAAATTTTATAAGCCTTAATTCCTCTGCTCTGATTATTATGTTTTTTTTGTTGTTGACGTTTGGGATGGAATCGATCCTTCAAACTGTCACGACCTACGGGTCCATAAAGGAAATTAAATGCTTTCCATATTTATGCTATGTTAGGGTGTGACAACCTAAATCAAGAAAGAGGCCAAAGGGGGATTTTGAAGCTTCAGACTTCTTGACGCCAAACGACGACCGTTCAGCCGTTTGTTTTCTTCTAAATTTCATATTCGAACTCCTCATGGTAAGCCTGTCGTTTTGATATTCGTTAGGGCTTGTTTAGCTAAGTTTTCCAAAAAAATTCGTTTTCTAGAATTTTCCTAAAAAGTTGATAATAGGACTTTTAATTGATAGGAATTGTACTAGATGGACTTGTGCACGATATTTGTGCTTGGGTATTCCTTGGATTGAATTTTAAGAGTATTAATCAGAGGTGAGTGATTCAACTATGTATTTTGGGATGATTTTTTTGACATATATTCATGTTTTGTATGAAAAAGCATGTGTTAGTTCATAGATATATATTGTGTAGGTCATATTGGGCATCTATATTGATAAGTAGGCCTGATTGTACAGTGAAATTGTCACACCCTAATCCGCCTCGTGCGGATTAGGACACGTGTAACAATACTACAAGAGTCTACGTACAGTAATTTGCGAAAAAAACATTCGAATTACTAAGAATCGCATGTGTTTAGCAACATCAAACAACTTTATTGTTACAAAACAGCCCCCAAGGGTAAAATGGTAATTAATAAGATATATCATATTTTATATCAAAAGATAGGTCTTTGAGTCCCGGTTCCAACGCAAAAAATGGCGCGCAAATCCGAGTTTTCTAGAGTGAGTTATGCTCGTTTCCGTAAAAACCGACAGTGCTGAATCTGGACCTGCGGATCGATCCGCCCAAAACCGGATCGATCCGGATCCAGCAGATTGTCATCTCTGGCTCCTCCAGAAGCTCCGAATCGATCCGCTCATGGCCCGGATCGATCCGGTTCCTGCAGAAGTCATTTTTGACAGCAAAATTCCTGTTTAAACAACCCAAACTCACCCAAATCATCATCAAACCTCATGAACACATCCAAAACCATTTTCAAACCTCAAGAAACTTTTCAAATACATTCCTAAACATGGTGTAACATACACATACTCATAATTGAAATACATCCCTCATGAACACAACTTCGTTTTGGTTCAAAACAAGTTTTGAAGATCAATTCTTAGCAAAAAGCCAATGTCTCATGAAACCATGTTGGAAATGAATCCAAGTTATAACCAACAACATAAAAACATTAAGAAACCATATCAAACCATCTCCAAGCAACCATTTACATAAACTTTCTAACAAGAGGATCAAACCTCACAAAACATTTATTTACAAAAGAAACTTGACCAAAATCTACCACCCGTGTATCCGGACTTGCCGGAATGATCCAAACATACAACCTACAACTTTCACATAGAAATTACATAAGTTCCTTCAATTCTATATTAACACGTGAGTCGTAGGATTCCAAAACTAACTCCATGGATACACCCACGAGTCAAGTCTTTAATCCACAAGTCAAGGATACTAACCCACAAGTTACATTATATTACAAGTTATGAGTATATTTACAAGACCCAAATCTCTCCCCCACTCCCGAGCACGCTATTTCTTCTCCAGATATTGCTCCGTACCTGCGGTGGTTGTTATTTACCACAACAGAAACAGAAAACGGTTTTCTTAAGCATTACGCTTAGTGAGAAATCTAAACATGGCTGAATGTTTAAAAATGTGCAATGCAACAATAAACACATAAGTCGTATCTTTGTATTCGTCGAGTCACCGGTTCAATGATTCATTCAGACCCGGGACTGGTCCCGTGGCCACTTCTATTCCTTGGACTTCCGTATTTCTCGGATTCTTCCTCTTCACCACCCTTATTACTCCCAACTAATGAATCATTTTTCCGATGCTCATTGAATACCACATAAACATATAAGCACATAAACATGTAGGCACATAAATTCTTCATAAAGCTAACATGCAATTCACAATTTAGTAACTACATGCTTTCTAAACATGAATAATCAACACAATGAGATCATTCTCTACATCTCTACGTCATTGATGCCTTGAACATAGTTAAACACAACCATTCTTTAGGCTAGAAAACTCACGTTAGCAAGATTCACCCAAATTCAACCAAGTAGATGCTGAATTTCACCAAATTAAAGCTCTATTTCTACCCCAAAGTGAATCCTACATAGTTTTGGGTCAACAAATAGCGTCTATCAAGAACGGTTTCCGAAAAAATGTTGCCGAAAATGAAAACAACCTATGTGTATGTGATCCTCTTACCTCCACGAGTCCAAAAGTGGTCTCGGATCGTAAATCCGGCAAACGGCGGTGACGGAACGGCGAAAAACGTCGTCGGTGACGATTACGTCTTCTCTCTCAGTGAACTCTCTTCTTCCTTTGCTTTAATTTCAGTATAATGAGAGTACTCCTCTCATCAAGACGCCTACACATGCTAAGGCATGAGGTGTCTTGACCTCATTTCCTTATTTTCACTTACACCCCTTGAATTTCTTAAGTTCTCATTATGAAACCCCCCAAACATTCCATTAACTACCCAATTATCTAATGAGTATTTGTCTAAGTTTCGTATGGGTCCCAACATGGGTCCTATATATTTTACAAAGTTGCTATTGCACCTACTTATTATCAATCTTTTTCAATTATACCCTTATTTGGGTGTCCAAACTAATACCAAATGATAAACATATATCATCATATAATATGAAAGCATTTAAATAAATAATCATGTTATCATGTAAATGCATTTAATCACATAAAATGCACATATTTTTATTCGGGCCCTTCACTGGGTCCCACTCCCAAACCTGTCCCTCCTCACTGGGGACTTTTCCAATTGGTGTCCTTTTTTGAACACCTTTTCCACGGGCGAGTCCAAGCCTCCCCTTAATCCATTTTATACACTAATTATATTAATTAATGCATATAACATGATAATTAACCCGTTTTCCGGGTACGGGTGTTACAGAAATATTTTGATTATGTCTATAGCATGGTGGAATGTATTTGAACATGTTTAGTTGCTATTTAGGTCGAAGGAGTACGTGTATCCAGCCACTGTGGTGGAGCCGTTATAGGCATAAGGTCGCACGTTTGAATAAAAGAAACGTGGGTCTTACCTTTTCGCGTGGACTTATTGGCGAGGAGTCGTGGATTAGGAGTATGAAACGTATATGCGAGACTCCGAAGACTAGTATGAAATGCAGAGACGTGAATTGGAGCATGTTTGTCATTCATGTACATTGTTGTTTTATTCACTAAGCGTTAGCTTAAACAAATCGATTATGTGTGGTTATTCAAATATCCATTTCAGGTGTTAATGTTAGCGAGGAATCGGGAAAGTGATCACGAGATGTTGAGAGTGCTATTAGAAGACGAATGAGCATGTGTACCTCATAGTTTTGGTAATAGAAATGTTGTAATAAGAATTTTATGACTTTAATCTATGTTTAACTTAGTATGTTATAACGGATTCATAATGTTGTAATAGTTAGCAAATATTTTGTAATTACACTTTAGAAATGTTATAATCCAGTTAGGATCGTTTTGGAATGAGTTTGGAGTGTGTATTTAAACTCTAGTTAAATTCATAAAGCTTTCAATCTTGGAAAAGTTTGCAGATTGCACTACTGTTATAAAACAGTCGACTGGCTTATGAAAACAGTCGACTGGGTCTTTTGTTGAGCAATCCACTACATTAGTTTTGTGAAAAACAGTCGACTGGGTCCCCCGACATAGTTGACTGGGTGGTGCTTTACAATCAGATATTTTCTACTTGGACTAGAGTTCAGTCGACCAGTCCATTTAGTCGACTGATAGTTTTCCACCTCGATTGACTGGACTGTTAGGGATATATACTAAAAGCCATGCTTTATGTAGTTGATTTATTATTCATTTAATAAAATCAGTTAATCCATTTTTTATGAGAATCTGTGTGGGCAATGTTTGTATTATATTATTTATTTAATGTGTGTCTCTCATTCTATATAGTAGGTGGTTTGGTGTGTAGAGTTCGGCTTACACACGGAAGATCAGGCCATCAGATATTATAGAATGTAAGATTTTGGTTTACAGTCTTAGATGGGATTGGACACACCATCGGTAGGACTGCAGCATGGTGTTGTAGTAGGTTTGTCTTGACTGCGGGAAACGGTATAGTTTCAACTCACCATGCTGGTACATTTTGTGTATTAAACAGGACCGACTTGGGGTAATTTTCTTTATACTGATTTATAAGATAATTAATACCTCATGGCTATTATGAGTGCTTATGCTCTAAATCCTAATTTAATTTATAGACACGTACATTTGATATTTATACTTTGATCCCTAAAAGGGTGAGATCCTTAAATGGGTCAATATCTCATTGGATTGGGTGGCAATATTAATTGTGTGGTGGATATTAATTAATGATGGAATCCATGTCTCAATTTTGGGATTGATGATATCCCCTTGAGAAAGCTTATAAGTTTTGATTATGTCAAACCCTGCAGGTGGATTTTGTATCCGACATATCAGATAAGTTAAGCAGAGGATCTCAAGGAATTTTAAGAAATTAATTAAATATGATTGTCAGTAATTATATTTAATTAATGGATATCTGTAATCTTAACATGGGGAGATAATAAGCATTTAATAACATGGAGCTCGAAATATATTTTTGAGATAAGGGTAGGAGTGCAATTATAATTCTTTAGTGGTATGAATTATAATTTATGGAAATAGGAATCTGATTCAGTTCGAATTAGGGTTTCCTAATTCCATAAGGAAGCCAATTCCTTATTGACTTCTTATGGTCCCTATCGTAGTCTATATATATGCTGCCTTGGCTCTTCTCTCAGGTTGCATGATTTCATATTCTAAGCTTCCCTTGACCTCCTAGCTTTCTTCTAGAAGGGTTTCCACCAAACCCTAGTCTCTGTGAGCATTCAAGAGACATAGGAATGTAGATCGCTAGCGTCGGACAACGCTCACTAAAAGAGCTTCGGACTGCTCGATACTGATCGAAAGTTGCTGAATTTTTTACACAACGTTCCTGACGTCGAGACGGAGCTACTGTTAAAAATTCAAGTAAATCGGAGATCGTTTGATCCTCCTGACGAACACATCTTTGTCGGATCAATGTGATCAGGATTGAATCGTCACAGCAATCAAAGAGCGTGTTATAACTGGGAATAGAAAATAGAACGTAAAGAGGGAAGAACAGAAAACTAAAAGGATTTCGAAAGAGCCCACACTCAGTTCGATATTCTGGCAGCAAAGGAATACGGTAGAAGATCGTGAGCTGTTATCGAGCCCGTGTTCTCGATTCGTCTACTATAGCAATCCAATTTTGCAGTTCAAGGTAACCCTAGTTCCGCCCTTGTAGGGTTATTATAGATTTCATGAAATTTTTTTGCAGTACCAACTTATACCCACTGTCAACGGATTCTGGGAACGCAGTTTCCTAACATGGATTTGGGGAGCAGTCGACTGGATGGGTTGCAAAGTTTTTGGGCTCTCTGTATCTTGTATTTTCAGTCAAGCGAACCTTGGATCAGTCGACTGGATTGCTGTTTTCGAAAGGAGTGTTTCTTAAAGTGTTTTCAAATGGGCAAAACTTTTATGGTTTGAAAACGTGGTCTTCTACTGTTGTTTATTCCGCTGCGTATTCTTAAACTAAGTCTTTTGGGAATGTTAATGAATTGATGTAGCCTCGGTGACGTGCCACGGGCTTTGGTTTTGCTATTGTGGGACCGGGCTGTGACATTATCCTCCTCTAAAAAAAAAAGCTATGCCATGTGTAATTTTGTAATTTTTTCCCATGAATATTGAGAAATGCAAAGCTTGGCCATTGCAACTTCTAAAGCTCTTTAATTTGATTGACCAACTATGGATTCAGAGCTAGAGTGACTTTGTATTTATATATTTATCAGACTTGAGCACTGTTTATGAGTTGTTCTACTTTGAAACGTTTGGCCTTTCAGCATAGAATCACGAGGAGGTAGCTGTTTCCATTTTCCTTTTTCTTGATAACTATTTGATTTGATTTGATATGCCCAAATGTTTGTTTCTTACTAATTGCAGCCATTGTGCTTGCCATATTTGACAGTAACAATAATGATGTGGAATTACAGTCGCAATTAGTGTATTTTTTTCGTAGTTACGAAAGTGCATATGAACACTGCGAACAACAATAGTGTTGGCACTGTCATGCCAACATTATTATTGTTCGCACTATACCATCATGTTCACATTTTGTTTGCTTTTCCAACAAAAGCATAACGTGGGTCCTCAATTGCATATAAATTAGCTTTTGTTTAAGGGTAATATGTCGGACACACTCATTCATATAATTTTTGGGACATAATTTAAAAAAATGTGTCTATCTCTCTCCTGTGTCACTGTGGAGTCCACTGACGTCACAGTAGAGAGATAAGCACATCTTTTGAGTTGTGTCCCAAAAATTGTATGAATGAGGGTGTCCCAAACTTTACCCTTTGTTTAAATGATTTTTATTTTTATTTTTTACTTTTTACTATTTAGAATTTTTTATTTGGTGACAAAGTCACGGATTTTTTAGCCTAATTTCCCTTATATAGTACTCCATTCGTCCCAAAATAAGTGTTTATATTTCCTTCTTTAGATGTCCCAAAATAAGTGTTCAATTTTGAAATTTTAACTACAAAATTTTATAAACTTTCTATGCTACCCTTACAATAAAGATAAAATAACATTTATGCATGATCTTAAAATAAGTAAGAAAACCAAACACCCATCACATCCAACGAGTAAAATAGAAAAGTGACTATGTAATGGACCAAAAAATTAATATAATACATATTTCTTAAACAATAAAGCGCAAGTCGTTGGCAGCTAATTGGATGCTGCTGGATGGGCAACATCCATGTGACTGGCATGACCACATATATATATATACACACACATCAATACTAGAGTGACAAGCACTTTTTACAAACACTTACAAACACACTCTATCTCTATCCTAGGTGGTACTATGGGGTCTACTGAAATTATTAGGACCCCACAGTGCCACCTAAGAGAGAGATAGAGTGTGTTTGTAAGTGTTTGTAAAAAGTATTTATCACCCAAATATTACTCATTTATATATATACTAGTTGGAGCCCTGTGCGTTGCACAAGAAATTTAATTGTGTCGTTTCGTGTGGTTAAGTGGTTGTTAAAAGTGTATAATAAGATGTTAAAACAGTTAAATAGGAAATTATAAATGTACCTATTTAATCTAAAACTCTTCTTACGGAAGAAGTTGATAATTCTGACTATCTTATAAATGAGTAGTACAGGTACCTAATAAAGTGCCACAAAAAATATATGACACAAGTAGGGTATTTCCTCTAAAAAAAGGGCATGAATGTGTTTGTAGGTCTTAATTGATATTCGAATACAATCTATAAATCCCGAATTTGAGGGACGAAGTTGACCAAAATGTAAATACTAGTGACCAATTCATAATAGCTACTAAAATAGCCACTTTATTTAACATTTTAAATATACCAGAACTTAAATTTTAGAGAAGAAGTTGACCAAAATGTGAAATTAGTGACTAATTCATAAATAGCCACTTTTTAAAAAAAATTTAAAGTGAATAATAAATATCCCAAAACTTGCTGACCTAAATGCAATTACACATATTACAATATATGAATCCTAATTTTGAGAGAAGAAGTTGAGCAAATTGTAAATATTAGTGACCAATTCCTAAATAACCACTAAAATAGCCACTTTTTTGACTTTTTATGAAGTCAATAATAAATATCCCAAAAATTATTCACCCAAATGTAATTAGACACAAATTGTTGATTGAAACCTCATTTGAGAGAAGAAGTTGACCACATTGTAAATATTAATGACCAATTCCTAAATAGCCACCAAAATAGCCACTTTTGTTGACTTTTTTTAAGTCAATATTAAATATCCCAAAAATTGTTGACCCAAATGTAATTAGACACAAGATTGTTGATTAAAATTTCATTATTATATTAAATAAAATTTCAAAAGCTGACTTGAATGTAATAATTTGTCCAAAATGACAAATTTACCCTCACACAAATCAATATATCCTTACGATATATAGATAGATATATGAGTAATTATGATGTAGTGAAGGGCAAAAGAGAAAGTTAATATTTTTTGACGTGCTTGCTTATTCTTTTTATAGTATAGTAGATATATATATATATATATATATTTGCCTTTTAAAAAAAATACAAGAAAAAAATAATTTTGTGGTTGTGTTAGTGCCACGTGAGCGCTGCTCACCCAGCAGCCACCAACGATGCGGCCGAGGATCCTTAACTTAAAACAATATGCAAAATTTGAAGTGTACACTTAGGGCTCGTTTGGTAACGTTGTCGTTTTCTGTTTTCTGTTTTCTGTTTTTGTTTTCGTTTTTTAGAAAACAAAAATTGAAAACACCGTTTGGTAACATTTTTGTTTTTTTTGTTACAAAAACGTTTTTGAAATTGGGCAAAAATCGAAAACAGAAAAAAGCTGTTTTCTAATTTTTAAAAACGAAAACGATCGAGTTTTCTACCACAACCACGATCGTGCCCTAAACTCAAATGGCCTCTCACGATCGTGTTCTCAGCCACTCGCTCTGGTAAGGTAAAGTTCTTCGATTCTTCGTCTTCTATCTGCGATCTTCATCTTTTTCTTCTTCGATCATCATCTTCGATTATCTTGTTCTTCGATCTTCTTCTTCTTCTACCATTCTGGGTATTAATTTTTTCTCTGTTTTTCTCTTTTATCAGATCAAAGAACTCTGAGGATTTTGGACAAGAAGAAGAGGAATTCTTTGATCTATTTTTCCAGGTGAAATATATATATATATATTCTCTCTCTCTCTCTCTCTCTCTCTCTCTCTCTCTCCCACATTATGGTGATTATTACAGTGATAATATGGTTATGGTTCGAAAATTATGGTTTATCAGATTTTATATTGTTTTATTCGAAATTGGGTTCTCAAATTATGAGTTTTGGGTTCTAAAAATTGAAATCAGTTACTGAGTTCCATTCTCATCATTTTCAATCCTTTGCTTAGTTGTGATTAAAATTCATGTGTTAATTGACTCACTTTGCATGTCCTCATTTGTGCTCCATTTGGTCTGCGAGTAATTCATGTGTTAATTGACTCACTTTGTATCCACACACTGCTAAAACTACACCATTTACTGAATGCCCAAACAACAGCCCCAACCCATCTCTAGACCATACCCTCTGAGCCCACATAAAACAGACCCTATGACTATGTATGTGTTGGATAAAAATTAATTTTTGCCATGTTTGATGTCAAATAAATGTGGGACCCATTTAGAGTTTGAATATGGATTTGTGATCTCCTCTATGAGTAGATGAACTTTGGATATTTACATGTCCAAAATTATTGGGGAGTGAATGAGAAATTAATCCATTGAATACATTTAGATAATGTATATATATGAATGCATGGGAAATGTATATAATTTATTATAATGTACATGCAAGGGAAATGTATATACATGAATGCATTTATTCTCATTCATGGATAATGCATATTCATAGATGAATCATGTATATACATGGATGAATCTATAGATTCATAATGTATATACATGGATGAATCCACAAATACATAATGTACATCCAGTGAATCCTCTCTCCCCTTAGTCCTGTATACTCTGAGCTTTTTCCTCAGAAATTTTAGAGTCAGAAAAAACAAGAGCTATTTCCTTCCTTCCAATAGTCCTTCCTGAGAGAGACACAGAACATAGTTGGTTCGCCGGAGCAGCCGAACACCGTGCTTGTCTACTGCTGGTTATTGCCGCTGTATCCTGGGAGACAGACGCCGGAGATATCCTTAAGCACTTCTGGTGAGGCGGCGAATTTGTTTTAAGGAAACTGTGAACTATCACAGACCTTGGTTTGATCTTATTTCAGTTATTCCTATTTTGATTTTGTGTACATATCGTAATTATGATTTCTATCGAATTGTTAATTTATCTTGTTTCCAATAGTTGTAATCCAGAATATGTTTATGCTTAATATAATTTTTCCAACAATCTTAAAATAGATTTATTTTTTATAAACAAAACAGATTCGGATTTGGAAAAACAGAATTACTTTTGAAAACAGGAAAACAGTTTGGTTTTTGGAACACAAAAAACTGCTACTGTAATTCTCGTTTTCTGCCCAAACGGTGCAGAATCAGGGAAAATAGCATTAGACAAAAAGTGTGCAGAATCGCGTTTTTCTTGGGATAGCGCAGACATAATCTTAAAATTCCCTTGTTTTCTAATGATTATTTGGAAAAAGAAATTCCGCTACTGTTAAAATGAAAAGAAAAAAAAGGAAAATATTGATTGTTTCTGTTTTGAACATATATCGTTCAAATATAAAATTATTTGGGTTAGCAATCTGAACTTGCTCTTCGTGTGAATTATCTTTTCTAAATCAATTCGGCACTTCGCATGATAATCTGTCTCTGATTATTTCTTGAATCATATGACTGGTCTGTCTTCATGTAGACACAAAATCTAATATTTGCAATATTTCACGTTTAGTGAATTAGTCAGCATTTTGTTTATAATTGTGAAAAGGTCTACTCATTTGTATTGTAGTATGTGTTTGATATTGAATAGCCATAACATTTAGAGAACATGGAAAATATAGAATGAATGTTCTCAAATAATGAAGTGACTTTTGAAATATTATAGAATGATATACCTTTTGGTTCTATTGCTATTTTAGTGCACTTTCTTTAAATACGTTATTACTCTGTTACATATGGAAAACCAAGAGTCTAGTACTTTCAACTTATTTGGTTTTATTTTAAATCATTAAAGTTTCAGTACATAATTGCAATAAAATATACATTGCAATTTAATATTGTAAAAGGGTTCTAAACTATTAGTGCAAATTTCGTATTTCCAATATTCACTGTTTTGGCCCTTTTGAAAAGGTTAGTGTACATTATTCATTAACCCGTCATGATTAATTGGTATATATATATTTATAAAAGGGTGCAAGTTTGAGAACATGTTTGAGAAAAAGGAAAAAAAAAACAGTGCTATTTTTGTAATCCATTTTGTAGCAATTATTATGAAAGTTTTAAAAGTGTTACACATAATTAAAATATCATGGAGGCTCATGAAGATGAGAATTGGTTCATGAATTTAAAATTTTTATGGTTAAAATTTATCGAGGCATGAACATGAGGGTTGGTCATGATAAAGTAAAGCATGTGATCTTGGAATTTTATCACGATGGGACAATGCTAAATTCTCGTATCAACTTGAAATTGTCCTATACTAGCAAATGTGGGGGTGGACATATGATGGAGAATACATCATATTGAGTATATTATTTTGGGATATGTGATAGCCTTGGGAGAACCAAGAAGATTGTGGCAATAGCCTTGGGAGAACCAAGAAGATTGTGGCAATAAGTATTTATTACTTATTTCGATGATAGCACTAATTACTGCTATGTGGATTTGCCAAAAAGTAAGGATGAAGCTTTGAATAAGTTCATTCTGTACAAGACTGAGGTTGAAAATTAACTAAGGAAAAAGATTAAGGTGTTAAGAAGTGCCAGGGGTGGTGAATATGTAGCACTGTATGGTGACTATTGTGCACAAAATAGAATTATTCACCAAACCACTGCACCTTATTCGCCTCCATTAAATGGAGTTGCTGAAAGGAAAAATCGTACCTTAAAAGAAATGATGAATTCTATGTTAATAGGTTCTGGATTGCCACAGAACTTGTGGGGGGAGGCAATTCTCTCTGCAAATTACATTTTGAATAAGGTGCCTCGAAAGAAAGTTGATCAAACCCCGTATGAACAATGGAATGGTCGAAAACCTTCTTATAAGTTCTTACGAATATGGGGGTGTCTTGCTAAGGTTCTTGTACCTACTCCTAAGAAAGAAAGGATAGGTCCAAAAATTGTTGATTGTTTATTTATTAGCTATGCACATAATAGTAGTGCGTATCGGTTTCTTGTACATAAATCTGAAAATCCAGTTATACATAAGAACGCGATCATGGAGTCTAGAAATGCGTCTTTCTTTGAGAATATATTTCCTTGTAAAGAGGAATATAGTTCTAAAAAAAAATGCACATTTGAGACTATTGGGGAAACTAGTAAAACCCAAGAAGAGAATGTTGATGTTGAGCCTAGACGTGGGAAACGAGCTAGATCCTCAAAATTGTTTGGTCCAGACTTTCTAACTTATGTTATAGAAAGTGAGCCTCAAAGCTATAATGAATCTATTATATCACCAGATGGTCCAGTGTGGAAAGAAGCAATCAATAGTGAAATTGATTCTATCCTACAAAACCATACTTGGAAACTGGTAGATCTTCCTCCTGGTTGTAAGCCATTGGGCTACAAATGGATTTTTAAAAAGAAAATGAAGACGGATGGTACTATTGATAAATATAAGGCGAGGCTTGTCATAAAAGGGTATAGACAAAAGGAGGGTCTAGACTACTTTGATACGTATTCTCCTGTTACGAGAATAACATCCATTCACATGATTATTGCGATTGCAGCTTTACGAGATCTCGAAATACAACAAATGGATGTTAAGACTACCTTTCTTAATGGAGATTTGAATGAAGAAATCTACATGAAACAACCTGAAGGATTTTCTGCTCCAGGGTAAGAAAATAAAGTTTGTAAGCTTGTCAAATCATTGTATGGCTTAAAGCAAGCTCCAAAACAATGGCATGGAAAATTTGACAAAGCTATACTCTCTAGTGGAATTAAAATCAATGAGTATGATAAATGTGTTTATGTAAGACACGAATGAAGGCTATGTCATCCTATGTCTATATGTTGATGACATGCTCATAGTGGGTAGTTATGATAAGATCATTAAATCTACTAAGAAAATGTTGAATTCTAGATTTGACATGAAAGATATGAGATATGCTGATATTATATTGGGCATCAGGATCTCTAGAAATACTAATGGACTTGTTCTGTCATAGTCACATTATGTAGACAAGATTTTAAAGAAGTTCAACAAGTCTGATACTAGTGTAGCCAGGACACCTGTGGACTTAAGTCTACACATATCTAAGAATACTAGTGAGAGTGTTTCTCAACTAGAATATTCTCGAGTGATAGGAAGTTTGATGTACCTAATGAGTTGTACAAGGCCTGACATTGCTTATTCTGTTAGTAGACTGAGTAGATACACTAGTAATCCTAGTGCTGAACACTGGAAAGGGATAGTAAGGGTACTGCGGTACTTACGATATACACGTGACCAGGAATTGCACTACATGAGATATCCAGCTGTATTGGAAGGATACAGAGATGCAAACTGGATATCCGATATGAAAGATTCAAAATCTACAAGTGGATATATTTTCACACTTGGTGGTGCAGTTGTGTCATGGAAATCTTCAAAACAAACTTGTGTTGCTAGATCGACAATGGAATCTGAATTCATTGCGCTAGACAAGGCAGTTGAAGAGGCTGAATGGCTTTGCCATTTTGTAGAAGATATTCCTAGATGGTCAAAATCTGTGCCAGCTATTTGCATTCACTGTGATAGCCAATCTGCTATTGGAAGGGCACAAAGTAATATGTAGAATGGTAAGTCTAGACATATTCGTCGTAGACACAATACCATTAAACAACTACTCTTAAGTGGGATTGTCACAATTGACTATGTAAAGTCAAAGGACAATATTGCGGATCCGCTAACCAAAGGGTTAAATCGAGAGTTAGTTGATAAATCATCTAGAGGAATGGGACTAAAGCCTATGACGTTACAAGAGACTGGAATGGAAACCCAACCTAGTTGACTAGAGATCCCAAGATCTAGGTTCAAAGGGACAACCTAATTTCATAAGAGAATCACTGAGGAGAAATACTCTCCTGCCCATTTCTATGATATAACAATGATACATGTATGGGTTGAGGATAAGCTTAGCTTTTAATGACTATGCGCATCGGTTTAACCAAGCAGAGTATAGCAAGATACTCTAAATAAGTCACCTATGTGAATGTGAAGTGGGGCCACTTCTAAAAGAATTTGAGAAATGCGAAATTCTTCTTTGATAAACATTCACTGAACCAGGTGAGTATTCAAGGCCAAAATGAACACAAGTGTAAGAACTAAACTATGTTTGGAAAGCTCCTGTGTGAGGTCTATCGGTTGTTTACACTAACGGCAATCAGTTCAAGACTACACGTTCACTGGTCAGCCAGTAAATCTGATAGACTTTCACAAGGGAAGGTTCAAAGCCAAAAGCTACCTATCTCTTTGCAGGAGTGATCTGTTGTGCTCTCTCTTGTCGAGTCGTCTCACATCATTTCGATTAATTTCATTTATGTGGGGGATTGTTGGATAAAAATTAATTTTGGCCATGTTTGAGGTCAAATAAATGTGGGACCCATTTAGAGTTTGAATGTGGATTTGTGATCTCCTCCATGAGGAGATGAACTTTGGATATTTACATATCCAAAATTATTGTGGAGTGAATGAGAAATTAATCCATTGAATACATTTAGATAATGTACATACATGAATGCATGAGAAATGTATATAATTTATTATAATGTACATGCATGGGAAATGTATATACATGAATGCATTTATTCTCATTCATGGATAATGTACATTCATAGATGCATCATGTATATACATGGATGAATCTATAGATTCATAATATATATACATGGATGAATCCACAAATATATAATGTACATCCAATGAATCCTCTCTCCCCTTAGTCCTATATATTCTGAGCTTTCTCCTCAGAAATTTCAGAGTCAGAAAAAACAAGAGCTATTTCCTTCCAATATTCCTTCCTGAGAGAGACACAGAACATAATTGGTTCGCCGGAGCAGTTGAATACCGTGCTTGTCTACTGCTGGTTATTGCTGCTGTATCCTGGGAGACAGACGCCGGAGATATCCTTAAGCACTTCTGGTGAGGCGGCGAATCTGTTTTAAGGAAATTGTGAACTATCACAAGCCTCTTTTTGATCTTATTTCAGTTATTCCTATTTTGATTTTGTGTACATATCGTAATTCTGATTTCTATCGAATTGTTAATTTTTCATGTTTCTAATAGTTGTAATCCAGAATCTGTTTATGTTTAATATAATTTTTCCAACAGTATGTGATATAATATAATACTAATAGTAAGATGATGTACTACTACTCAACCTTATTTTAATAGTTGTACCTTCAAATTGCAAGTGAAACACAACTATGACTATGTATGTGAAATAATATAATACTAATAGTTCTTGTTATTTTAACTGTCTCGTAGTACAGATGTGAATTAATGTCTCCTTGTCCAGTGACCATGGATGGTGTGCATAATTTTTGAGCCATTTCAATGAATTCAGTCCCATACTTGAAGGGTATGGTTGAGATAATCCCCAAGATGCTTAAGGGCCTGTTTGAAAAAGCAAGAAATAACTCAATACAATTATTAATTCAGTTCCAAATGCATGTTGCACAGTTCACAACTTTATACGAATGCATGCAACTGTTGATCGATTGTTTGAGGAATTTACAGCTGATCAAGTTATTTTTTATGACAATGGTGGAGATGGTGCAGGAAGTAGTGCAAATGTCCCTGTTGAGATTGATGTGATTCAAAGTCAGTTGCGTCGAATGGCTCATGTAAGGGATCAAATTGCTAATCAGCTTTGGGCGAGTTTTCAACGTAATTAACTTGTTTGTGGATATTTATTTTGCTTATATCTAGATAAAATTTGTTTGTAAAACTATTTTTAAGGGTTATGTTACTTGTTTAATTGTAGGAACTATGTTTATTTGAATGCAATGGCTTGGATATTATTCATTTGTATGGAAAAAGTAATGGTTTAATTCATCACATGTTTGTTAACAAATAATATTATTTGTTTACAAAGATAAAAATATAAAACGAGACTCCTCCAAAAAAAAAAAAACCTTGGGAAGGTTAGTGTAATTATGAAAATCACATGGGAGATCTGTGTAATTAGGCCTAAACTGGGGAGAGGTCACAGTAGTCATCTTAAATGTATTTTGGGAGGCATTTTTTGAAAAGGGAAATTATAATGCCAGAGCAATTTCCTTTATTGCCAGAGTAGATTCTAACACTTTTTTATTTGCAACGGAAAAATCCGTTAGTAATGTCAAAAATCTGTTAGAAAAATGGTGTACTGCTCTGGTAATAAAAGAAATTGCTCTGGCATTATGGGTAGTTTTTTGAAAAAGAGATTTGACATTGATACCGTTACCGAACGTATTTTCTGTCTTTGTTTTCTTTTTATTTATTTTTTTTTTTAAAAAAAAATCACCAATGTTACCAAATAAGTTTCTGTTTTCTTTAAACTTGTTTTCGTTTTTTTTAAAAAATTAAAAATAAAAAACAAAAAACGTTGACATGCGAATTATTTTCCAAGGGAGTACTACATTTTGTGTAAAGACGTGGCAGCTTGAGATGAAAAGGGCGTTTGAACACCCAATACATGACAAACAAATCCCCAATACAGTTCAGACAAAATTAGAGCGTTTGGATTTAGGAACTGAGTTAACGTTATAACACCGACACCGACACGGACACCCATCTCTCTCTCTCTCTCTCTCTCTCTCTCTCTCTGTCTATCTCTCTCTCTCTCAGCGTTCTCTGTATTCAAGATACGTGCTTTTGGTATCTGCATCTGTAAGTAATCCCTTTCTCCTCTCTCGATTCCTTCATTTTTTTTTTTTTTGTTTTTTATTTTTGTTTAGGGTTTTGCTTGTTCTCGATCACTCGACTCGGTTCAATGTAGATTGTTTGGCGTTTCAATTTCGTTGTTGGTAGATGTTTTTTTGATTGATTGTTTCTATTCATGCATGGTCTTGTTTGGGGTTTATAAGGAGTCAATGACCATTTATTGTATTTACTGAAGGATTTCTGAAGTAAAGTGGGCAAATTTTGGGCCCTTGTTTGCTAAATTTCATGCTTCGTTTGTTACATTTTTGCTTGATCTTAAATTCAAAGCCACAATTTTCTATAATGTGATGTATACAGTATACCCATTGGTGGTTTGATATGCTCATTATAATTCTGACCTTTTTTTTTTTGCCTCAAAGGCATGTAATTTTTTATTTTATTTTTGTTGTTGATAGGTTTCAATAAGTTATTTACTAGGCTGTGCACCTCAATTACTCTGAAACTTCCAGGATTTTGTATGGTCATTTGGTATTTTTTATTCTGAAGCAGTCGATTTCATACCTCTGTTGTTATTTGGGTGTAATCTGGTATTACTCTTTGGTGGGATGTTCTGGAATTGCCTTTTTTAGTAATGCTTTGTTTGTATCGTGTAAGGTGAATTTGATTCCTTGATTAAGTTCATTACATGATTTTGGAGGTTGGGTTCTATATTAATTTCTTAAAAGAAAAGAGGGTGCAATGACGGAGCCTCGTGCACTGGGCTGCCCTTTATACATGACATGATTTAAAAGTTTGTTGTCTTTTAATAATTTCTTTTGGATGAATGAAAAAGATATATATATATATATATATTTATATCTATATATTTTATAAAAGGTAATGGATGGATATTGTAGCCTTTACTATCTATACATGATATATTGATTGAGATGCTCAGATACAAGCACAGTTTTTTTTTACTATGACTTGTCATCTCCAACAGTGATTGTGTTTTTGGCTAGCTACTTTAGTTAAAAACTGTTTTAGCTTTCCCGCTTTTTTATTTTTATTTATTTATTTATTTATTTTTTACCTTCAATTCCAGCAGCGCTCTTAATTTTTAGCTAGCCATCTCATTTTATTATATTTTTTGTGGTTGAGATTTGTGCGTAATGATATCGGAATAAGTTCCAACAGTTGAGATTTGGAGAGAGAATATAGAGAGGCGTTACTGGCTAGCCTTTTGGAGAATAGCTAAAATGGCTGGCCAGTTGACTAGCGTGCTGGAGCTCAAATGGCTAGTCTGCTATTAACTGCTAATAGTTTAGAAAGTTTTGGTTTTCATACTTTTCATTGGTAACATAAGGTTTCAATTTTTAAAATTGAATTATTTGTTAGACATACAATGTACAAACACCACGACTCTCTTTGCTGTGGAAAATTGGAAATTGTTCATGCCATGACCAGAGCTGTTATCCCAGTTTGCATCTCGAATGTATGCATTCTGCTTTATTGAAATGTTTGACACAGTATGTACGAAATAATGAGGTTGCTATGAAATTCTTATTTGGTAGACTAACTCTATTGGAAATTGGTGATGCCAAACTTTTGTTACAAGCAAGAACATCAAATCTGAAACAGGAGTTTTATTTTTGGTAAATAAGCTGAAACATGAGTTGAATTGATTGATAATGGATTCCTAGTAAGTAGCATGATGTGAGCCAGTTGTAGATGATGATTTTTCTTGATATACTTCTGTGACTTTTTATAAGAGTGTTTGGAGTTGTTCAATTCCTATGTAGCACTTTAACTGATGCAGGTCAGCACATCTTGCTATTCAATGTCTTAAAGAACATGTCACACATTGTTTTTGCCTGTTGCTATTATTTCTGCATGTGATTAAAGATGAATTTGACTATCAAAGCTCATCCTGAGTATGCCTTAGTTTGTGTTATTTATTTCATTTTAGGTCATATTAGAGTTTGCGTGTTGCTAAAAAGGTTCTTTTCCGATTTTGTAGGCCTTGGAAGATTTAGAGCTGTTACACACTTATATATATATATATATATGTATACACTGCTACTTTTAGAAAAAAGGGATTTCTTGAAACTCCTGCAACCATGAGTTTTGTATTTCGTGGGGCTAGATCTGATATTGAAGCTGGGTTTGCAGGATTTATTCCTGAACGACGTGCAGTGGTATGTCACTTTTGGCATATATCTATTTTCTGTACTTTGGAATTCATAACAATATCGTGATATTCTTGAATTGAAGTAGTAATAGATAGTCTATTACAAGACTGAGTCTTCTTCCTGTCCCTTTCAGCGTGTACATGCAGCCCGGCCAATTAATACCAACTCACTTGCGTTCCTTGTCACTGGTAATGATTCTGCAGCAGCATTTCTGCTATATTGTTTTTCTTCTATTTCAATTATTTGCAATGCTATAGACTGCATATCTATACATGAATTGCTTGTTTGCAGTTCTGTTGCTGTTCACGATTTTAAATTCCCACCAGATGTCACCAAACTTCATGGTAAATCTTTGCTCCTTGTGTAATCCCTGTTTAGACTATTTTCTTGTTGGTATTTCTAAAGCATATTTTCCTACATTAAGACTCCATCTAGTTTGCAGATGTGGAGAGAGGGGAAAAAAAAAAACGAGAGGGAAAACTTTTCCCTAGTGATTTCCTGTTACTTAGCATTTAAAATAAAAGTTTTACAAAATGTAGTAGAAATCCAAGAAAAGAGGATGGGAAAAGACTCACAAAATTCAATTTTTTTTTTCTTTAATTTAATTTTTGCCATATTTCTTTTCCTTCCTATTTTCCTCACTGTTTTATTTATTAACCAAACAAAGAAAAGTGTTTCCTTGGTGTTTCCTGTTCCTTTCCCTCACCAAATCCATGAACCAAGCTGAGCCTAAACGTTAAGTGGTATTCCCGGATACCTCTTAGTTAGCAAAAATGTGAAGTCATATACTTTTTATTTTATGCGTGTAGATCTGGCTATTTCTTGGTATTTTTTTCGCGGCCACAAGCCTTAGGATGTATGCGACTTGTCAACAACTCCAAGCTCAGGCGCAAGCTGCCAGTAACTTGCTTGGTCACACCGAGTTCCGTTTACACATGCCACCATCAATAGCACTTGCAACAAGAGGGAGACTTCAAGGATTGAGACTCCAACTAGCACTTCTTGACCGTGAATTTGATGATCTAGGTATGGTTTCTTTTACTGAATTTGATTTGGATATTTATGGTGCAGATGTCACCTCTTAAGAATTATAAACATAGCATTCACATATGCAGATATAGGGCTTAGGATGTAAGTGGATCTTACTTGGTGGATTTTTGCAGGTTCACTTTTAGTGAATGTGAATTGTTTTGTTCATGTTGCTGCAGATTATGAAACTTTGAGAGCACTAGATTCTGATAATGCATCCACAACTGCGTCAATGAGTGAAGAAGAGATCAACGCCTTACCTGTTCACAAATATAAAATTTCGGGCCCACAAAAGTAAGTTGGAGGATTTCTTTTGGGGTGTATTTCTAACATTGTGTTTTATTTTGTATTTGGCCAGCATAAAGATGGAGTCCTCTTTTTGTCCTTATGTACATAAGTACATATGTATATATATATATATGTAGCACTACACTGCATGTTTTTCCTTGTTACATGAACATGTCCTATTTAGATTAACACGCTCGCAGCTTGCTCAAACCCATTTAAATGACATATTTAACAAATTAACGCAAGACATAAGGTATTACCGTATTAGTACATTATAAATAAACTGTCTAAATGCTTTTACAAGTTAAATCATCTCTAAAATAGAGTTTTCTTGAAATTTTATCGTGCTTTTAGAAATTGGAAATAGTCTGACATGATTCAGTTTGGTTAACAGCGAGGGCTCGTTGGTGCAACAGGCCTCATCTTCTTCAGTCCCTCTGGAGGTATTTGTTTTCCATTTTAGTCTTGTTTCTTACTTGATTGTGATACCTCTTGATGTTCTAATGTAGTTTTACAGGTGTTTCTGTATAGTTTTCTGTCATCCTTATTTTATTTTATTTTTTTAAGTTTTTTTTTTTTCCTCCCTAAATCTATGTTGCCCCAGTAATTCTTAGGCAACGCGAGCACTGTTCAGTGCTCTTTTCGGGTAGACCTAATATGGATGCAGATTACATCCTTGCTTAACCACCCATCCGTTAAGTTAATTTTTCGGTCGCCTTTTATACTTTTTAGAAAAGACCATCTAAGCCAGCATTTTGCTTTCTTTGCTTGGATGATTTAATTTTTTCTTCTTTCTTAATTTTGAATTTTGGACCAGACCAAGCACGACAACAAAAAGGTGGACGCAAATACGAAGGCTTCAGAGTACGAGTTAACATGCAGCATATGCTTGGAGCAAGTTGACAGGGGAGAGCTTGTTCGAAGCTTGCCATGTTTGCATCAGGTTCGTCTTATGACTTTGACAAAAGCACTTTTTCCTGGTTTACTATTCCTTTTTCGGTCCTCTATATTTTTTTCCTTCCCCAAAACATGATTAACCTACTCTAGAGCATTATAAAATCATCTCATACTCAGTCCCTGAATCTTCCTATATTGTTAGTGTTGCTTTTATTTTGACTAATTTCCAACTATGAACCTCAAAGTCGTTTCAAAAAAAATTGTTGAATGTCAAATTAAAGATCTAAAATGCCTAATAACTTCTCTAATCTTCGTGACTTCATATGTCAATTCAGCATTTCATTGTTTTTATCTTTATATATACGGTGAGGCTCTTAAGTGAATAGGGTTGAGTGAACATACCCAGTGAACATGTTTTTTTGCCTCAAAGAACCCCGCAGATTCTTTTAGGCTAAAAAAACATGTTCACTGGGTATGTTCACTCAACTCTGTTCACTTAAGAGCTTCACCGTATATTCATATATCAGTTGGTTTTTGTCGTTACCCAAATGGTTATTTTCGCCAAATGTACTCCAACACAAATGAGTAACCATTTTAATAATTTTTAAATATGTTGGTGAAATTACAACCATAAATACTTTTTAGTATGACAATCCAATGGTTACAATCTTCCCTCCAAAATTGGTTACCCTCTTTCTCTCTTCTCCCATAGTTTGTAAAATGCAAACTCTTTACACCAGTAACCATTTCGCGTACTTGTCTAATGACCTGTTGTAGAGTGAATTTCAGGTGTAGAGTAATCAAATTTTGTAATTATTGGTAGTTATTGAGTTTGCATACCCATTTGATTAACCCCATTGGAGTTGCTCTAACTCCCCAAATTTGTCAAAAACATTTACTCCCTTCGTCCCATTTTATGTGTCCATCTTAGGGATGGCAACGGGGCGGGTATGGGACGGGGCCCCCGTACCCCGCCCCCGCCCCGCTTTAGTAAACCCTCCCCCCGCCCCCGCCCCGCCCCGCATAGTGCCTCTCCCCGCCCCCGCCCCGTCCCCGGGGTCCCCGATCCCGCCCCGCCCCGATTATGATTTTTGTTTTTTGATACACAAATTGAAAAAACAATTTTTTAATGCATTTTTTTCCCTAATAGTGCAGTTTTTTTTTTAACTTACCCAATTAGTTCTCCAATAGTGCACTTTTTTTTTTTTTAATGGTTATACACAACTATTGAGGGGTAAAAATATAAATACAAGTATTTTCGGGGTGGGTTCGGTTTTTTTGACCCGACCCCGACCCGAATCCGACCCGGGTTTTGAAAACCTCCCCCATACCCGCCCCTAACCCTGTTAAGCCCCCCCATACCCTACCTATTAGGGGCGGGGCGGGGCGGGGAACCCGGAAAACCCGCCCCATTGCCATCCCTAGTCCATCTTTCCTTTTTTGGCCGTCCCAAAATTATTGTCCATAGAATATGTCATGATAGATTTTTATCTACTTTCCAAATTTACCTTTATTGATTTTGAAATTACCCAATAAAAAGTAAAAAGGAAAGAAAAAACAAAGTAAGGGTATTTTTGTACTTTTGCACCATCCATGCCGTGTGAATGACAATCATTATGTCCCTTTAAAATGTTGAAACTCCCAAAGTTGGACACATAAAATGGGTAGAGGAGAGTATATCTTATTTCTGTATCTTGAAGTTTAATAACTATAGGTGTCTGTGCATGTCAAGTATTAGCATGCAATTTTGAATACTCTGAGCTGCCATTGTCTTTTTGCAGTTCCATGCTAATTGCATAGATCCATGGCTGAGACAGCAAGGTACATGTCCTGTGTGTAAGCTTATGGTGGGTTCAGGGTGGCAGGAAAGCAGGGCCAGTAGTGAGTCAGATGGTGATGAAATGGTTTGAGTACTTGCACTCTAAAATCTATTTGTACATGTAAGAATAAAGTGCATCCATCACACTTGCACAGGAATATATTGTATGCCTCTTTATTTAGTCTAATGTATATCAAACTTGTACTGGGATGAATGTGCTGTGTCTGTCTCCCACATGATATTTAGCTAAGAAATTTTACCAACTCTCTCTCTCTCTCTCTCTCTCTCTGAAGTTGCATCCATTCATTAGCTATAGGTGGGTGGGTAGATGTAGTCCTTTACAAAGGTTTGTTGGGGGCCAAGTTGAGCCCATTTCGCAACTGAGTTTGTGGATGCATCCTCAGATGTGTAGTCTTTTACAATCCTTTCATGACTTTGTTGGGACGGGGCACAAATTCCTTTATAAAGATGCTCAAATGATATAATTTCTGAGTGGAATACATTAAACAATACATGCATGAATACTGTATTTTAAGTTTTGTATTGGTGAGGATTGATATAGTTCTCAAGTTTTGGATGTTCTAAATGCTTTATACTGATAGTAGTAGGTACTATTCATAGCAATTGAGATATTCCAAATTTGAAAATCGCAGCATTATTCTTAGTCATACGAGGTTAGTAAAGGTGAAATGGAGCCACTTATAAACGTTTCCATAGACATAGAATGTCAATAAAACCATTTAGTTAAAAGACGGTTTTAAAAGACGGTATTGGCATCGACAACACTTGTAAATTTTTTAAGTAAGACGGTATTGGCATCGACAACACTTCAGTAAATTTTTAAAGTACTTTTCATTATGTTTAAAATATTATTGATCTACCTATGTGCTAATAAGTTATGTGGATCAGCCGTACTTCAAAATAGAAAAATACTGTGTTATGTGGTGGTCAAATTTTTAAGTGTGTTGACTATTATGGTATAGTTAGAGGATGTATTTGATATGTGGACAGCAACAAAACGAAAGATTAGTTAAATCCTATTTGATAATTAATATCAAAGTTTACTCTTGCCATCATATTCTCTACTGATGTCACCCTTATTTATTTATTAATTTATTTATTTATTATATATATATAAATATATATATTTTTTATGGATCCACATTCCCTCTGTTTCTGAGGGGTGTGCCTTCCCAATGACACCCATTTACCAATCACATGTTCCAGCGGATGAACGGTATCTCTCTCTCTCTCTCTCTCTCTCTCTCTCTCTCTCTCTCTCACACACACACACACACACAGGCACAAATATCAACCTATTCGATATGTTGTATTGTATGTTCCCTCAATGTGTAACACTCTTCCCAAGGGCATGTTGTCCGAGTGGTATCACCACTCTCTCTCTCTCTCTAATGGAGATTGAGTGGGTTTGTCTCCCTTTGTGGAAAGTCCTTGCAGGGTGGGCAATTACTGTCCGTGTTGGGTTTAACCACAGTTCTTTCTCAGTGTGGGGTGGTCCCCAATCTCCCATGAAAGAGGGACTGTGGGTTTGGGTGTGTGAGTGTCCCTGTGTCCAAAAAAAAAAATTAAAAATGTGTAACACTCTTTAAGCACATCTCTCAGTATTCAAGAAAATAACATCTGAAAATTTTGATTTGAACACTTAATACATAGTACTAAATTACAATTAACAAAACTTTAATTACAAATACTTCTCAATGGGATGGCACAAAACAGATCCATCTCGCATTTAGAAGTAAGATAGTGGGATGGAAATTAAGCCAAGACTTTTCTTCACTCAATCTTAGGACGTACCGTTTGGTTTGCAAGACTTCAATAGAATGAAAAAAAAAGGCAAAGAAAGTGAGGATTTTTTTAATCTCATAAAATTCATGAACTAAACAGAGCCTTAAGAATCGCCATGCTTGTGCCAACAAACAAGCATTGTAACGCAACGCTTGACGATGTAAAACTTGGCCCTTTGTTCCTTTGCTAGGCTACTACACTTTCGCGAAAAATTAGCGCACTTTTGTGAAGAACTCCTAGAGAGAGGTGACTTGGAATTAGTGCTCCTTTGTGAAGAACTCCTAGAGAGGGGGGACTTGAGAGAAGAGCTCTTGTGTGATAAAGTCCTCAGAAGGGGAGATTTTGAGGTAGAGCTCTTTTGTGAAAAACTCCTTGTGAAGATTGACTTTGAAGATGGGCTACTCAAAATATCATCCTTTGGTAGTTTCCGTTTCCCATCCATGTAGTACTCCATGATAAGAGAGAGAGAGAGAGAGAGAGAGAGAGAGAGAGAGAGAGAGAGAGAGGTGTTATTGATGAAAGTAGCTAGACCAAGTTGTGGTAGGGGCGTCGGTATGTATATATAGTGATTTAGGTACAAGGGGGGTGTTGGGGCTTGCAATTAATGGATGTTGACTAGTGTTTATTTAGTGTTGGGAGCACATGTCCATGGCTGCATGCGACCAACTGTATGGGCTCTAGTGGTTGTGTGTCCTATTTACTTTTGCTCTTTGGAAAAATATAATGCATGCACCATTTTATGCACCACCACCATGCACACAAGTGATAATACACAACTCCTCAATACAACATGTGGGTATAGAGAAAAAAAAAAATTGGGAAGTGCATATAAAATTTCGCGCTGCTCTTTTCTTTCTCTTACAAAGAAAAAAGACAATTGCCTATGCCGTGCACTATTTCCGTAATTCTTTCGTAAAGAGCTTTCATGTCACACAATGTGCCGACCATCCTTCTCACGACTTTGTGAGTGTTGTGCACTTTGACACGGTTCAGTGTGTGTTGTCTCCCCCTACTACATCATAACTACGTGCGACACCGAACCTATACCACAACTTAACTAAGTTTAAGCTAAGTTTTACAAACACCACAGTGGATGCTCTAATGTAAATAATTAATGTGGTAAAAGGAGAATTTTTTGGTACACCCAAACCACTTTTTGGTACACCCAAGTGATTTGGGTGTACCTACAACATAGTGATTTTGATCAGAAATTATTATTCCCATAAAGAATATTTTTTTTATGATAAGAAACATTTATTCCCATCAAAACCATCCAAGACAAATATTTCTAATCGCGAAACAAATATATATATATATATATATATTTTTATAAACAATCATTTTCCACCAAAAAAAACTACTATACTGTGAGTACACCCAAACCACTTGGGTGTATCTAAGAGTTTTCCGTGGTAAAAAAGTTTGCTTCAGTGATTTAGCTGCTATATAGCATCTTCTTGTATATATGTACCTTTTTTCTGCTGTCGGGGCACAATGGCATTGGGTACTTCCATGTTTATTTTCTTCTCTTCCTACTTAGTTCTTACCATACCACTACTTGTTCTTGAACCTCCTCATGGAGATTCGGCCATGTATGGTACTCCATACGGCAGTTTTTATTTTAATTTAATATTTTAATATATTTTTTCCTAATTGGGCAGTACACAGTACACACACATGCATGTATATATATGTTTTTGACTATATGAGCAATAGATCTATTGAGGGTTCATTGGAAGCGTAACTGCAATTTGAATACTCTATAAATTGTTGAAATATTAACACTTCAACCGTTTGACAATAGTTTATGTTTATGTAATTCAATTGTAAAAACTTTTCTTCAAAAGGTGTCTAATGTATCGTCTGGGGCTAATTAATGACAATATTTTGTGGTGGACTCATTTTTTTATTTTTGTGCAATTTAATCACATAAATTGCGTCCTCAAACAATTTTTTTTTTTTTAAACTTTAGAGTATCATAATACTAACTTATTGGAGTACAAAGCTATTGCCAAACGAGATCTTGGGACAGGTCGGTGGTCATTAAACAACAGCATTGAGGACACATGATGGTTGTGCCCATCATTCAATTCTATGGGGTAGAGATTTTAATTAGGGTGTGTTTGCAATGATAATTTCAGTTTATATTTTTTTAATTGTAGTTACATTGTATTTTTCATATAAACTTATTTGATGTAATTTATAAGTGTATGTTCTCCCCTTTTTTTTTCCCTAAAAAAAATTAACTTTTTTTCCTTACTTATGCTTTTGAGTTGGAAGTCATATATAGGAACAAAATAGCTCTCACTCTATCCATGGATTTACTTCTCACATGACAAAGTTAATTAATCAAGAAAATACTTTTCTCAATTTTAAGGATAATAATGACTTCTCGTCTAAATAATTAGAATATCAGCTCGATACATGCATTTTGTTAGGAACACACAATGCTGCTCCATTACATTATTGGTCCACATAGATTATACTTCTACATAGAGACAAATTATATTTCTTAGGAGTACCATATACACACAAGGAATTTTAAATAGCTAAAGTAATTATCGCTTCAATTAAAGCTATTTTTAGCCTTGTTAGAGCCCATGGAATCATCTTAATTATTTTATTATCCACATGCATAGTGAGTACAATCCATTTAATGTTAGTGTCGAATCCTTCGTAAGTAGGCTACCCATTTTGGATATATGATTTGGAAGTTTGAGAAACAACTTCATACGATTCTTTTTTCTTTTTCTGTTTTTTCCCCCTATATTAAATGTAGAAAATTTTGAATTGTGGTTAGTGATGGACCCATGATTTATGTTGGAGGATCAAATAACGAACTATTGAATTAAAAAATGATTATTAGTTTGGTGTTTTTTTTTTTTTAGATTAGTACTGTAAAACAAATTGTGACCTCTTGGGACTTTTGATCTTTAAATTGACATTTTTGGATGGTTTATGCTGTAAATGACAAAAATTTGAGAGGACTTATTTTTAAATTAATTTTTAAATATTTAAATTACAAATATATCACATAAATTTTCAAAAAATTTGGGATAGCCATGACCGCTCGGCGTCCACATAGGACCGCCCCTGATTGTGATTTGGTTGAGTAGATTAATAAAAACTATATAACTATTAAATTTAATCTTCGCATTATATTGTCTACTATTATTTGACTGGTCGTCGCATTTTTGTTTTATAAACATATATCTATACATATAATATATATATATATATATACACACACACATTCACATTAAAAAGTCCATCTCCATGTGACATTGTCAAAAGATTTAGAATAAACGGGAGCGTTAAATAAAATAACCATGGTCGTTAGATGAGACATGTTTTGGGTCCCTATGAGAAAAGAGACATGTAGGAGTGCACGTGCTTGGCACGCTACATCAAGCACATAAATGGTTTGTTCGTTCGTTCGTTGATTTTAATTCTGCCCAATTTATTTATTTATTTATTTTTAATTATAAACTAATGATTAGGACTGATATTTCCCACAGGTCTCTCTTGCTCAATGTAAGATCTTGACTGTTAGATATCCATCAAGCAATTAGTGATTATCGTCAAAGGAGTAATGCTAGACCTATATTGAAATTTTATATTCATTCATTCACATCTTGACATAGACCAATTGGAAAAGGAGATAGACTGTGGAGTCCACTGTTGTCGACACCAGTTTACAATCTCTCTCTTCTCCCCATTAGTCCACATCAGGGTATAGATGAGTGTGTGTGAGATTTGAGTGTCGGTGTAACATTAACCATTGCGAAAGCAACCTGACAATCGTCATTATTACTTTGGCAATAGTAATAGCCTAACTTAATACCGGCATTAATAAATTGATGCATATATAAATAAATATATATACTTATGGGTGTATCAAATAGTGATCTAAATTTATTACTCTTTCGGATGTTAAAGAACAATTTGGTACCAATGGTGCAAGTTTGTGCTCTTCTTCAAGATTGAGAAACCTTTAGGTGACTTGAAGTTATTACATGGTTGTTCTATGTTGTATCCCACCACAGATGGCAACGAGTGACTCTTTTAGATGAGGCCAACAAATAGTGGAATTCATTATGTACAAATAGATTTACTTTTCAAAAGATTTACTTTTGTTAAGAGTCTTAAGACCACATAGGACTTTGCGCTTAAATTACCCAAAAAAAAATTTAAAATTTTTATTTAGGCTTTGTTTTATACATGAATTAGGTGAGGGAAAAGAGAGGTAAAAATATTTTTTTCCCTGATGAAATTTAAATCTATGTACCAAACAAAGGGCTAGCCACAGATTTGATGGGTCAAAACAAAGAGTTGAGAAGGGTTTGAACCCTGGGCCTGTTTGGCAAAGTCTAAAATAGGACTTAGTTCAGTCCAAGTCTAATTTTTATTTGGTTTTTGTGAGAACTTGGTTTAATGAGTGTCTATTTCTTACATAAAAATCCTTGCCTGGTCTAATAACAAGTTCTCTATCAAACCAATCTACACTTGATTCTCACAAGAAAAACATAAAATAAAATAAAATAAAATAAAAAGGACTTGACTTGACTTGAAACAGATACTATTTTGAATATTCCCAAACAACCCCTAACTTTTGTTATTATTCTCACATGGTGGGCGTACAATGCAACTCCAATTTAAAAACCCTTAAATAAAACAGGGGTTTATTAATGGACGTTGGTGATGCTCTCATCATGTGGTTTGAGAATATAAGCATTTGAAGGCCCACATGCTAACATGTGAACGCCAAGAGGCATCAAAAACTGTGAACTTTATAGTACCATACACAATTGTTAACAGGTCAAACCTTTCATATAATTTGAACGGCTGTCTGCTGCTATTAGACTTGTATACACAAATATACACATAAATATATACAAGTGTGTATATTGGCAAATGTATACTCTTTTAATTTGCTGGAATTATTTTAGAATTCCAACTATTTGGAAAAGGGGAATTTTTTTTTATAAGACTTTTTTTTGGTCTTAGATTGAACCCTTTTTTTTTTAATTTTTTTTTTTTTTTTTAAATTGCACTAAAAGGCCTCTTAACATAAAATTCAGCATAACTAATCGCAACATAAATGATTTGATTTAATTAGTTTTTACTGGTATATATTTTGACCAAACTGAAAAACCGATTGTCCTTTAACTCAAAATGTCTACTCAAAGTGCTTTTAACTTTTCAATTATATTAAGATATCCAAAAATTAATTAAAGGGCTGTATATGTATGTGTATGCCTATATATAGAGAGATGTTTTTGACAATTTCACATTGTTAGTCCGATAAGAGTTAAATTAAAGTCAAGTTATATATATATCTATATCTATATCTATATCTATATCTATAATATATATATAAATGTACCAATGTGCATAAGTATTTTACACTTTTATCAATCGGTGCACTTTTACTTAACTATTTTCCTTAGAATTTAGAGTTTTAAAAGTTTAGTATATCACTTTTTTATTTGTAGTGTGTCCATGCCATAAGAGTCCTACAACTTAATAACAACATCTATGTGTTTGGTTGATTTTTTCTTTTTGGACTCTAGAATAAACTAAATCTATTGGTTTTTTTTTTTTTTTTTTTTAAAACCTCTTTTTGTATATATATATATATATATTATATACGTATGCATATTTGTATGTTATGTGTATGTTTATGTGCCTCATAGATCAACTTTCTTTTTGTTGGCCTCTAGAATAAACTAAATCCATTGGTTTTTTTTTTCCTTTTTCTTGGACTTTTTTTTTTTTTTGATAACCTCTTTTTGTATATATTATATGCATATGTATATTTGTTTGTTATGTGTATGTTTATGTGCAGAGATAGATCAACAAATATTACAAATCTAGATCGTAGTGGTTATTTTGATAAATTCATTTGTGGGATGGTTTTAGTATTTTAGATATAAAGCAACTGATAATTACCGATGCCCATAAGTGGTTTACACTTTTATCAATCGGTGCACTTTCACTTAAGTAATTTTCTTCGAGTTTTAACAATTTTAGTATACCATTTTTTTTTTACTTTGGATATATCATATTATATACAATCCCTACAATTTTACAACTCCTTAATATTAATGGTATTCGACATTAATCCTATTGTGTATTACAACTCCTTCCAAACAACTCAAGTTCCCATCGGAATTTACAAATAAAAAATAAAAATAAAAAAAGAAAAGAAAAAAGTCAATCACACTTTAGTTCAAATATGACTCTTTTTTAAATACGCCCCTAAACTATAAAACTTGACAAACTAACTCCCCTCAACTATTGCATTTTTCTCTAAAACCCCTTCCATTAGAATTATGTCCCAAAAAAGACGCTTTTTTTTTTCTTCTTTTTTTTTTTTAAATTTATATTTTATTTTTTTATTATCATGTGAGCAACATATGATACAAACTATTAGTAACATGATATCTATTTGTCCCTCCTTAGAGCCATTGGAAATTTTATGACAAAAATATCTTTTGTTGCATAATAATTGCCCTGTGTTGTACCCCAAATTTTAGGCAATTTTGTTCTTAAAATTTCAACGACTCAAAGAAGAGAGAAAAATGTTACTCCCTCCGTCCCATTTTATGTGTCCCCCTTTCTATTTTGGTATGTCCCAAAATTGTTGTCCACTTTCCTAAATTAGTATTTAAATTTTACTTAGTTTCCCAAATTGCCCTTCCTTACAACCAATACCAAAACAAAACAAAAAAGAAAGTGCAATGATTATGGGTAATTGTGGAAAGTAGGTGTAGATTCCTTTTGTCCCCTTAAATAGTTGGATTCCCAAAAAGGGACACATAAAATGGGACGGAGGGAGTATGTTGTTAACACTTTTATATTGGTAACACGATACAAAAGTAATCAATTTTTTAACTACAACCTAACAGAAGGGATGTTAGTGAAAAGTTAAAATAGTTGATAGGGTCAATTTGTTGAGTTTTATAGTTAAGGGCAATTGAAAATTGTCATAGTTCAAGGGGTTTTAGTGTAATAACCCCTCTTTTCTTTTCTTATTTTTGGACTCCACGGTGGGTTACGTGAATAATGGATTAGTAACATATATATATCTCTTAAAGAGTTATAATATATGTCTATGAAGAATTTTAGGACTCTTAACTAAATTCCTATTACCAATTTCTTAGTAGCATATGATTCTTTTTACACTCGCGATATTTAAAAATTTTACCTTCCAATTATAAATCTTGCATTCAGCCTCTAATTAATACAAATATTTGAGAGCTAATCTATCTAAAAGCTCACATTTAATCAATAACTAATTAATAGAAGAATTTTAGTAATAGAATACATTTGGGCAAAGTTCCTTAGCTGTACATGGTTTGTTAGATTCCTCTCACAATTGTGAGACCCTAATTAACTAGAAAATAAATAAATAAAATAATTTTAAACATTATTTTTTTTAATCCCTAGACCCACTGTTGTGAGAGGGAACCTAACAAACCACACCTAACGAACTTTACCCAAGTATGTTCCTTGAGTAATTGTGTAACAATTTTTTGCTTCTTTGATTAAAGTGGACCAGAATGGATTAATTGAGTATTGGATCATTGGATGAAACAAAGTCCAATCTAAATTAGGATAAATAAGGAAATCAAGTATTAGGAATAAATAAAGGAGTTGTGTACTAGAAATTAATCGTGTAGAAGAATAACATGAATTCACAAGCCTCTCAGTCCCAGGTTTACTTTTGGCCCTATTTGTTAAGACATTATTTTAGTTCTCTCTCTCTCTCCTTTCTTTTTTTTTTCTTTTTTTCTTTTTTGGACTAGAAGACTAATGATAGTATTAAAGAACCTACTGGTATTATCTAATTTCTATTATACGTCTCCACTTCCCAAGTTCTCCATAGTCTTGGACATTTTTTTACAATTTAATTAAGATTCACAAAACAGTCTATTCTTCGTGTTCTCTTAATAATGTGCTATGATGAACTAAACACGATTGATCTGTACACAAGTGTGCACTTTCAACCTTTGCATTGAAGGTAATTATTATTCCTTACTCTTCTATTCATTCATTCAACTTACTTATAAATTTCATTCTCATTACTATTAATGTAATATTTTCAATACCTTAATGGTCAAAATGAAAACAAAAAAACTATTAGTTATAGTAACATCAGTCCCCTTCTCATGACGGGACTTCTATTTACAGTTATTGGATTCAGTTTTCATTAAGGGTACTGAAGTAATTTCACAGACATAAAACTATACTCATCAACTCCTGATATCAATTCTTAGTATTACATAACTCTTTTTAAAGAATCTTGATTTGTTTTATTCTTCTTCTTATTTTCTTTTTTCTTGTTTGGAGCTCTATGATGAGTCACTCACGATTTTGTTTATTCTATACCAACAATAATATAGGTAACTTCTATCGAACCTATTCTAGGTAAGATATACATTCAAAAAAATTTAGAATTCAATTTCAACTACTTTAATATTTGGTTACCCATTTAACATAGAGTGCATTTTTCTCACTCTTGATTATCCACCACTACCATGCTGACATGTGTCCTATTCCATTCCCATTTTACCCATGCGTTTAGCAACACAATTATTGAATGTAAAACTTAATTGAGTATTTTTCTTTATGAAAAGTTATTATTGTTATCTTTATTAGCAATAATTCGTAGAATTTTTATCATTGTTTAAGTTCCACAAGAAAGATAAGAAGTTAGCTAGACAAATTTAGCTTGTGATTATAACCAATTAAGTGGTAAAATAAAATTTTAAGCACATTTGTTGTACAAATACATTTGATAATGTACCACTTAATTGAAAGAGTCACCACACTTAATTCTGCCATATGGGATACCATATCCTTTTGTAAGCATCTCTTTATGACTCTAGCATTACTCTAATTGAAAATGCAGCCAAAAATTAATTGAATATCTTAATTGAAAAAATTTGACTAGAAATAATCACTAATTGCAGTCTATTTCAATACTTGAAATACTCATGTGTTATGTACGGCAAATTCAACTGCTTAAAATTCAACACTTAATTTTCAATTTTATCAAATTAATGGACACCCTTAGGCCCTTTTTAGCTCATGAACAAACGAAAATATTTTCCTTAGTGTTTTCGTTTCTTTCCTATCCCTCAATATGTGCACCAAATAGAGCCTAAAAGTCTCTTTCGATATAGATTATCAATACATTTTCAGAATTTTAGAACTTTAAATTAAATTAAAACTACCATCCTATTGATTTTTTCTATTTTGGTCTTAGCGGATTCCATTTTTTTTCCCTTCTTCTGTCATGTTTCAATATCTTTTCTCTTTCTTTAGGTGAACTCCATGGATAAGCAATTACTTTCTAATATCAATTCCCGTTATAAATTTTTTTTCTTATGTGATTCTTTCAATTATATTGGCAATTTGGCAATAGAGACTTTATGAAAAATTTTGGTTGAAGATTTTAAGAATTTTCAAGCCACACAGCACAGAAAGTTTGGCCATCTTGAACGTAGAGGGCTCCCTAAATCCTTTTTGTAGGAATCAAATTTTAATGTATATAAAAAAACATTTAAGAAAGCTAGATCATGATTGATTTGTAACTTATTCTAATTAGAACATATGAAATAATTTTATAGTTTAATAAATTACTAAACAAACATGGTAAATTAATGAAATACTAACATATGTGGTCATACAATAAATAAATAAATATATAGTCATTATTAAGTAATGAGCAAAGAAAATAGTAAATCAAAATATTAAAGATGTAAGAAAGAATTCTAGCTAGGACATGTGATAACAATTAAATAGCAACATAAAAAAATTATTATTGAACAAATAAACAAATAGTCTAAGAAGAATAATTCAACAACTTTTATTATTTTTACCCTATGAATTGATTGTTGTATGTGCTTTGTGTATCTTTTTTATTGTGGAAGTTGCATTAATTCTTCTTCTTCTTCTTCTTCTTTTTATTTTTTTATTTTTTTATACCTAATTTAAGTGTTTTTTTTTTTATCTTTTTTTATTATCTTTTATTATTATTATTATTATTTTGGCTTACTATTCCTAATTAGTTTTTAGATAGATACCGTTCACGTGCAACACACGTGCGTTTAAACTAGTATGTATATATGTATGCATAGATGACGAAAATTTATTAGTGTTTCTAAATATTTTGGTTCCTTGGGACACCGTTTAAACGAGGCTTATAGTTCTCAGTAGAAAAAGAGAACTAGTGAAGCGTCTACCTACACATGGTTATTGGTCTTACATGGATCGGTTCTTTGAGTTTTGTTTTGACCATTGTTTGAAGTAATCAATTTTTGACCTACACGGATCAATAGAAGGATGGGTTCCTCTATTAATTTCTTATTTAGGTCTTTTATTTGTTGGTAATGTCCCTCATACACTCCTATTTTCAAATATGATTGATTCAAATATACAATTTTCATATATGATTGATTCAAATATACAAAGTGTTGCTTATGCAGAGCACAAATATATATCAAAAGAAAACTAATAGTGTGTTATTCATTATTTGTGAATTAAGTGCTGTGATTGCATGTCTTTCAATGTATAAAATTATGCGAATGTCAAGTAGTAGTAGGTGAAAGAAGAAACTTTAACATCTCCAACATTTATACTCCCTCTAGTTTAAGAATGGTTTATTCCATTTAGACATGTGTTTTAACTAGACACTGTTTAAGTTTATCTTTTCGTCTCTAAATCTGCATTACTTTTTACTGTATTACTTGTTCGTCCTTAAAGTTGTATTTATTTAAATTAATTAAAAACTCTCTTATATAGGTGACACTTTCAAAGATCCTTAGTTAATGAGTAATGTTTGGAAACACAAATCACTGTCACAATCGATCATCTCACAACTATCTCTATCTCTCTCTTGGATTGTGCGTGTGGTCCACTGAAATTAGACGGATTCCACAATGTCACCCATGATAGAGATAGAGCTAGTTGTGAGAGTGATTGTGAGAGTGGCTAGTTGTGCCCCCTAGCATTATTGTTAGTTTGTTTTGTTCTTTTTATTTATTTTTATTATTTTTTTTATACTTACTTGGATTATGGCTATACACACACACACACACACACACACACACACATACACATGCACACTCTTAACCCAACCCAATCCCAAAGCCTCACAACAAAGTCCAACAAGTGCCACTCATTCCAACAGAAGAACAAACAAAGGGCAAACAAAGATTCCCCCTATGGAGAAAGAGATCACACCAGTTAATTTATAAGTTTGTGATAGAACGAATAAGTTTTAATTTGTACTTGTCCAACGCAGGGTTTTATTTTCGGTTAAATATATTTTATCTCCCGTGGTTCATGAGTTGACACTCAATCCCCCTACTGAAGTAAAGCAGCTAAGTTATTTTGTCAAAACTAATGGATTAAATGTAATACCCGTAAAAATTTCTGACCTTAATAAATGAGTCCCCGTATTTTGTATTTAGATTTTGAAATTTCAGGAACCTGACTATATACATGTGCGTATTTATTCAATTTCTTCGACTGTAAGTTACGGACCCGGACTGACTATTGCACGTAAACCTAGGGGTGTAAATCGGTCGGTCGGTCGGTTTTTTTCGGTTTTTTTGATGTATAAAAACCGACCAATAGGGGTGTAAATCGGCCGGTCGGTCGGTTTTGCGGTCGGTTTTAGCTTGTACATGTATTTAGAAAACCGACCAATCGGTTTTCGGTTTGGTCGGTTTACGGTCGGTTTGCGGTCCGCGGTTTTTTCTTACACCCCTACGTAAACCCGTAGAATCTGTATCCAAATTAGACCGTATTGCACGTAATTCTTAGCGTCGACAATTCACATATTTAAGGAAACTTTGGTACACATAGAATCTTCCCTAAACTAGCTTAAACCTATGGTGTAAAGACATGAACCAAACACCACTTTCCTCTACCCAAACCTCCCCCCATGAACCGTCGGACTAAACCCTACACACCCCCACCGCTGGCCACATTTTCCTTCCCCAATGCACCATCTAAATCAAATGTCTCCTCCATCTTTTCCATTTTACATCACACAGATTCTATAAACTGTGTATATATCTATGTGTGTGCATGAAAATTGAGAGGCAGAGAGGGAGAGAGAGAGCTCACCCGAGAGAGAGAGAGAGAGAGAGAGAGAGAGAGAGAGAGAGAGAGAGTCGCCGGAGATAGAGGAAGAGAAAAGAGGACCCAAGGCCCTCCACAGGTAAAATCCCCACCCCTTGCTTGATTTTGTACACTCATACACACTCACACACCCTCCCTGGACCTTCACAACCAAACCAAACAGAGCTTTAGGCTCTGAAAATGGCATAATAGCCATTGAAACTCCCTCGCCGGAGCTTGATCTCCCAAAATCAATTAGGACCCCTAAACATTATACCAAACGGACCCTATAAGTCCCAAATAGACCCCCTAATCATAGCTTTTGAAAAGAACCACGTTTGGACCTCCATGCATAGCATTATCCTTTAAAAACCGAAAAAGAATAATGCCTTAGTAGGAACCCAAAACGAATAAACCTTGAAACCAGCTCCTAGTATGTAATTAAGGGTCCCATTCCGGTCACTTTGGCGTTGGAATCACGCATTTCCATGGAGAAATGCGTGAGTTATGAGCCTGGGAAGATTTTTCGGCCAAATCGAGCTTCGCCGGCGGCGGCTTAACTCGCCGGAGAAGAAACAAAACCCTAGCGCTTAATCTGGTTGTACCCCGAGCTTAGTTAGGAGTACAAACCCGTTTGAAATTAGAGTTATATCATTTTAATATAATCGGGGTTGGGTCTATTTAAAATAACCCGAAACGACTTAACGGAACGGCGTCGTTTGGTTTTGGACCCAACCAGATTTGGTTGGGTCTGGTTTGGGTTAACGGGCCGGGTTAGGATGAGAGTGAAAGTGGGTCTGGATTTTGAGTATACGGGTTAGTCTATTTATTAAATAAATAGGGGATCCGATTAGGTTCGGGTTTGACCCGTGAATTTCGTCAATGGACTCTGATGAGTCTGTAATTGGGTAGCTCAATGGAAACGGGTCGGATCTGGGTTGATCCGTGGGGCTATTTTATGATTATTATTATTATTATTAAGATTTTGTTTTATAGGATTTATTATCTGTTTTTATATTATTAATTATTCTGTTAATCCTAATTAGTGTTCTATTAATCTGTTTTAGTAATAATTAGTATATATTAACTGAGATTAGTATATAATTATTCTGTAATTTGTTTTAATTAGTTTTAAAAATCTAAAAATAGTTTCAATAATACTATAGATTATATTTTAATAATTTGTAGTATTATTTTTGATAATATACTTATATTATGAAATTATGATTTATTTTTATATGGTACACCTATTATGTATTAGTTTAAATAAATAATAAGTCAGTAGTTGAATTAAAATAATTAGGTAATAAATACCTAATGACCATTTTAAAATGTAGGAAAATTGTATCAAAGTTTCTTAAGGCCTAATGCCTTTATATTATAGATTATTAATTATAAAACCCATACTTTAATAAATCTAATAATTATTAATTATTATTATAAGCCCCGTTTGGTTGTATTTAATTATTTAAAATATCAACTGAGTCCTGAAAATTATGAGAAAAATACTACTAGCCTAATTTAAGGTCTATTATTTAATAAAAATATTTATAAGAGTAATATGTTTCTCCAAACTATATTTTATAATTATGGGACCCCCGCAGTCTATTATTAGAAGATTTAAACTTCGAAAATTCATAATAAATAAACCGTAGCTCAGAAAAATGCGCGGTCAGTTCCCAGAGTCTTAGAATAATGTCTAGAATGTCCCCTTACAGTTTGGTGACCTTTTGACACGGTAAAAAATACAGCTTATTTTTAGGGCCCAAACTAGTATAGAAAACCCAGCCTTTTATGCGACGGACTCCAATTTGAGTCTAGTCAATGGCGTTGGACTCAGAATGATGTTTAGATCATCATGTTGAGGTTTAGGAACCTACCCGGCACAATTACCATTATGCCTCTGATTTTAGTAAGCTTATTAATCTATGTTCTATGTAATTTTATACTTTGTAGGAACCGCTACGCTTACTGTTACGCACCCGCATCGAGGTGAGTCGTCCTAACTCACTTGGTATATTATAGAATTATTCATTGATCATATATGCATGCCCAGTACGTCCTGTGTGGACGATACTGATAAGTATTAGTTATGTGAACGTAAGATTGTTTCTTATATAATGAATGCATGTTAGCTAACTATACTCCATGCTTAGTTAATATTCAGTGATATTCTTGCTTATCATGATTTCTGTTTCTATAGTCACATGAACATTCATATGAACATGGTCGAGTCTTGATGTCAACATTGACGTCTGCATGATTAGTCACGGGGACTAACCCAATCATATCAATATATACATTGAATGGACCGCGGTGGTCCGAGTGGTACAGTCAAGTAAATGGGAACAATAATGAAACTGCTATAGGGCCCTGCTAGGCGACGATAGCCAGAGTTTCCATTAAAATCATTGAAGTTATACATGAATTGATGGTTGATACGCTATAGGGCCCTGCTAGGCGACGATAGCAATGCATCTATCAGAATACAATAGTTACCTTTCAGATGCTATAGGGCCCTGCTAGGCGACGATAGCGCTGTAACTATTCTATTCTCCCGGCAAGGTCACGAGGACCTAAGAGTCCAATGATTACACTCTTTAAAAAAAAAAAAAAACCAAAATTGCTATAGGGCACTGCTAGGCGACGATAGCAACGCAATCATTCTACTCTAAGCCAACGGCGTTACAATGGTAATGTAACAAGTCACATGAGTCGGTCGTGGCGTCCATGGTTAAGTTAAAGTCGAATATATCGATAATGCATTGTGTCGTCATACTACCATGTCATATGCTTATTTAATGTTGGTTCAAGATATTGTTATACATGTATATCTTTAAATGTATTAGGAGTGATCGGTTAAGACGATTTCACTTAGCTTCAAAAGCTAACGGCTCCTTCCCTGCCCTGGACATTTTACGTCTAGGTTATAATGAGGAGAACTATCAAGGTAACAATGAAGATATATATCACTATCCTCAGGATGGGAACTATCTGGAAGGTGGTCCTGAGGCAGACTATCAGGAAAAGTTCGATAACGAAGGTTACGGGTTTGCTAGTTAGAAGAAGGACCCTGGCCTACTTCCGCATTAAGACTTCTTTTATGTTTTAACTGTCTTTTGGTTGATGTAATAATTTAAGTGGCATAAATTGCCCAAACTTATCTTTTGTTGTTTTCATTTGGAACTTCTGTAATAGCTTAAGTAGCAAACACTATAAGTTCCCCCATGAATACCATTAGACGCTTTTGTAATTCCTTACTCTGATATATATCTATGTTAGACTGTTGCTTGGACAGGTCAGTTTTATGTAACTCGTCACTCCCTACGGGTCCAGAAAGGAAATTTTAAAATTTCCCTATTTTTGGTTGCTCCGGGGCGTGACAGGATTTTTTGTATCCGAGCACTAGGTTTAGTTGTGCTCGCTGACTGTCCGATACCCTTAAGTTAAGAACCTTAAGGTACTTAGGAATGACAACCAATACTAAAATAGTCTTTTTGTCAAACAAGTAGTATGGAGAATTACAAAGGAGCCTTTCCCCAAGGGTTAGTTTGCTTTAGTGCTGCTTTCCGCCATCAGACTTGCAAAAGGATAGAAAAGTTGATGAGATGCCTCTTCCTTATGAAAAGGGTTCCCCCGACCGTACGTCATATTGTTGCAGCACCCATCTTAGTGCCAATAGAGGTGGATGAAACCTATGACGCTCCTAACAACCCCGTGACAATCAGTTTAGAAGAAGCACAGGCAGAAATCACTCTCCTAGAGACTCCTGTCAGCCCAATAGGCAGCTCTAAAGATGAAGAAGTAGGAATTTACCTGGTTGATGAAGATCTCATTGAGAAGGGAACATTGTACACGTACAACCCTGACTGGCCGATAGGGTGGGACAATGAGAGATGGATGTCATTCACCCCTCCTGAAGAGATGGACATCTCGGAGGAATTCACACAACTAGAGGATTAGCACGCCCTAGTTAGCCTATGTCATATTAATGCTGTATTGGGATTATAATCCCACATTTTGTCAGATATATATGTAAAAGTTGTACTTCAAGATTTCCTCTTATGTAAATATTCTTCTATTAATGAAAATCTACTTATTAATTTTCTGATTTCCCGTGTTGTATTATTCTCTTTTATGATTTAATAAGTTAAATTCTAAGTGATAAACCTTAAGACAATTCGCATCAGTGCCCTAAATAGATAGTTCTTCTGATGAAACAGGTAATATGGAACCCCACTATGTTTCGGATCCTTTTGGAGGACGTCTGATTTTCCCTGATCGCGTAGTGCCAGCAAACCCAGATATATACCATCGCCAAATCCAGGAACTAGCTAGAGACGGAGGAAAAAGAAACTTATGGGTCGAAATGAATAAGAACAACGTGTATAACTATGATACCCTGCGCTTGGAAGCAATCTATGAAGCTGAAATTGTCAAGAAAGTCCAGGACGAAATGGTTGCGCTACTTAAGAACCCTGAAGACTATGAAAGGATGTACAATAGTGTCTACCAAATGCCCCCACCGCCTCCTGTACTCCTCCAACAACCCCCGCCATTCCAAGGAGTGCCTATGCACAAAACGCAGTCCCGAGAACCCGGTCACTATGTCAATGACGACTTTGGAGGTCATATGATTTACCCAGATGGCATCGAACCAGTCGACCCAGAAGGATTCCTGGAAAATGTGCAACTAAAATCCCGCCAACGTCTCCGAGGAGGACTAAGAGTCCAGCGGCATGTATACAATATCTCCGACCCTCACCAGCTTCAAGCTGAAGCCATCCATACTATATACACCCAAGAGTTAATGCATGGAGAGATAAGGAGACTAGAAATGAATGATTCAGTTTTCTAGCCACTAGTAAACCAGATACTACAAGAACCTTCCATTCACCCAGAAGACCACCTGGGTTGGCCGCCTAACGAGAATGCCCCTGTAGGTGTAGCACCCCCAGTAATAGCACCTGCTGTTAACCCTATTGATGCAGAGGTGTCTGAAGAGGAACCAGATGCATATCCAAAAGAAGAGGATGACGTAGAGGATGATCCAGAAGAAGAAAACCCTGAGGAAGAACCCGAACAGGAAGCACCCCATCAACCTATGGAGGTTCACCCTATGATAGAAGAGCCGATGGACAATGATGGTAATGAAGAGGATGAAGGCAATATTGAAATTGAAGATTGGGATTTGGGTGAACCCATTGTGGACGAAGATGGGCCTAACGACTCTGATATGGGAGAGATCACATCCGAGTCGGATATGGATGATTAGCTTGGGATAATCTATTCTTAAATGCTAGTAGTTTAGTTGTATCTAAGTATCTTGGGCTGATGACCCATCTTATTGAATGAATGCATGCGATAGGGTAATACCCCCCATTTTGTAACCATGTATTCTCGGCTAGTTCAATCTTGTAATCACCGTTTCTATTATTAAATGAAAATGGATGTTTTGGCACTTACACTTACACCTATGCTTGCCTTGATTGTTTGATTGATTTATGAGTATGTTAGTAGATATCTACATGTACCCTGCATTCGAGTCTTAAGTAGAATACTTTTGTAGGTGAACCGGATACGCGATGGCAGATCGACCAAGGAAAAATCGACGCTTAGGACTTCCAAACCCAGCTGAAGGAGCACCGGAGCCCATTCCTGTTGGAATGGATCCCACTAGAATCTTTGGAGCATTCGTGCAACGCTTGGAGTACATCGGAAATAATCACGGCTCAAACAACAATGCTAACGCCAATCCCATAGTTCCACCCAGACCACAAGAGGATCGTACGGTGGAACGATTCCGGGCAATGCGGCCAGACAAGTTTAATGGGATAACTGAGCCATGGGAAGCAAAACAGTGGCTTCTTGGATTGGATATCATCTTTGACACACTGGGATGTTCTGAAATCGAGAAACACCGACTGGCTACATATCAATTGACGTATGCTACAGTAAACTGGTGGGAATCTGAGAAAGCAACACTAGGAGGAGCTGCACAAAGGATGTCATGGACGACATTCAAAGAACTGTTCCTAGAAAATTATTTCCCCCAGACAGAAAGGAACAAAAAGGAAAAGGTATTTATTGACTTGGTACAAGGTAACCGAACTGTACTGGAGTACACAGTACAATTTAAGCGTCTTTCTCGATTTGCGCACCACATGATCGACACCCCAGAAAAGAAGAACCGAAAGTATCATCAGGGACTCTCCCTACCTCTACAGAAGCTGACCTATGGCCACCTAAATCAGACTTTCAAAGCTTTAGTAGGAATGACCCATGGTTTCGAGGAGATCACTAGTTGTGAACAAAGGCATTTCGTAAACCGACCACCCCCTCCGAGATTTAATCAGAGACCGAGACAAGCCCCGGCTCGCAATCAAGGATTCAAGAGAAGCTGGAATGGTGAGAAGAAACCGCAGACAGCCACGTTCCGCAACAAACCAGCTGTGCCATTTAAGCTGATTCTGCCCCAAGGACAATCAGGGTCCACAAGTAATAACCCTAGAGTCTGTTTCAACTGTGGATTTCCCGGGCACATGTCTAAAGATTATCGTGCCCCGAGGAGGAACAGTTGCTCAGATGTGGTCTGTTTCAACTGCAACAAGAAGGGACACCTGTCCAAGGATTGCAGAGCACCCCGAGGAGGTTACTAAGGAGCGTCGACTCAAGGACAGGCTCGCCTCAATGCTATTATTCCAAAGGAAGCAGGATTTAACGAGGAAGAGCAGGAGAATCTGGAAGGTACTCTAACCCTCTTTAACAGTCACGTGAAAGCTTTGTTCGATACTGGCGCATCCAATTCTTTTATTGCAATTAGAATCGTGCAACGCTTAGGCTTAGTGCCCCAAACAATGGATATAGCTTTGAATGCTACGTCACCTCTAGGAAAGAGCATTAAGTTGGAAAAAGTATGCAAGGACTGCCCTCTAAACTTAAAAGATCAGAACCTCCCCGCTGATTTGATAGTTCTGTCGATGAAGGAATTCGACGTGATCCTAGGAATCGATTGGCTTGCGAAATACCATGCCAAGTTAGATTGTGCTAGCAAATCCATACTCTTTTCAGTACCTGATGGTGACCCATTTGATTTCAAGTGCAATCCCTCATGTGACGTTTTCCTCACCAATTGCCTAGCTACCCTTGGAACCACGAGTGATGAGATTCCTGTTAACCAAATTCTAGTAGTTCGAGATTTCAAAGATGTTTTCCAAGAAGATAAAGGATTACCGCCCAAAAGAGACATTGATTTCTGTATTGAGTTAATGCCTGGAACCTCACCGATATCGAAGACGCCTTACCGAATGGCCCCAATGGAGATGCAAGAACTAAAGACACAGGTGCAAGAACTCCAGGACCTCGAATTCGTTCGTCCAAGCACTTCACCATGGGGAGCACCGGTATTATTCGTCAAGAAGAAGGATGGAACACTTCGACTCTGTATCGACTATTAAGAATTGAACAAGGTCACCATCAAGAATCGGTACCCACTACCGAGGATTGACGATCTATTCGATCAACTACAAGGAGCTACCACATTTTCAAAGATAGATCTGTGATCTGGATACCACCAATTGCTCGTTTGATATGAGGATGTACCCAAGATGGCTTTCAGAACCAGATACGGACATTATGAATTCCTGGTTATGCCGTTCGGATTGACCAATGCTCCAGCCGTATTCATAGACTTAATGAACAAGTCTTCAGACCTTATCTGGATCAGTTCATCATTGTGTTCATAAATGATATCCTCATCTGCTCTAAAACAGAGGCAGAACATGAAGGACATGTGAAGATAACGTTTCAGACTCTCCGAGATAATCACTTGTATGCAAAGTACAGCAAGTGCGAGTTCTACCTAAAGGAAGTCAAATTTTTAAGGACATGTTGTCTCACAAGAAGGAATAGCAGTGGATTCATCAAAGTTCGACGCTATTTTGGATTGGAATCGACCGACCACAGTAACGGAAGTCCGAAGTTTTCTTGGTCTAGCTGGATACTACTGGAGATTCGTGGAAGGATTCTCCAAGATCGCAGCCCCTCTTACTGGACTGACCAAAAAGGACTTGAAATACTAATGGAACGACAAGCATGAATGCGCCTTTCAAGAATTAAAGAAAAGACTAACCACGGCGCCAGTGCTTGCAATACCGAAGAGCGGTGAACAATTCACCATTTACAGCGATGCATCGCATCAAGGACTTGGATGTGTGCTTATGCAGGATAGAAGAGTAATAGCGTATGGAACACGACAGTTGAAACCTCATGAGCTTAACTATCCTACGCACGATCTGGAACTAGCTGCAATCGTCTTTGCACTAAAAATTTGGAGGCACTATCTCTACGGAGAGAAGTTTGATCTATTCTCAGATCACAAGAGCTTGAGATACTTGTTCTCTCAGAAGGAGTTGAACATGAGGCAGCGACGTTGGATGGAATTACTAAAGGATTACGATTTCACGCTGCAGTACCACCCCGACAAAGCGAACGTTGTGGCTGACGCACTAAGTCGGAAACCCCGCAAACTCATCGTATCTTCTCTCATGGTCAGGTAATGGAAAGCATTGGAGATATTAACGGAGTTTGATTTTTGGATTACCGAGTCAAGTGAAGAACGACTCTTTGGATGTCTTGTAGTACAACCAACGCTCATAAGTCGTATTCTCGAAGCTCAAGGAAGGAACGGAGGATTTCGTCAATGGTTTGAAAAAGCATCGGCAAAAGACCCCGCTGAGTGAAATATAGGAACAGATGGAGGATTTAGGTGTCGTAACCAACTCTGTGTGCCCAATGAGGACAACTTGAGGAAAGATATATTAGAAGAAGCACACAAGTTAAGGATGACAGTTCATCCCAGAGGAACAAAAATGTACAAGGATCTAAAAAGGAACTTCTGGTGGGACGGAATGAAGAGAGAAGTAGCGGATTATGTATCCAAATGCATGACATGTAAGCAAGTCAAGGCAGAACATCAGAAACCAGGAGGATTGTTATAACCACTACCCGTTCCCGGATGGAAATGGGAGCACATAACAATGGATTTTGTTGTCGGAATGCCAAGGTCGCGGCAGAATCATGACGCTATTTGGGTGATTGTAGATCGACTCACCAAATTGGCTCACTTTATCGCTTATAGTATGACTTACCCAGTTGAGAAATTGAGCAGAATGTATATACAATAAGTTGTTCGACTACATGGAGCACCCGTGTTAATTGTATCAGATCGTGATTCACATTTCACGTCAGGATTTTAGGAAAGCTTACAAACAGCACTTGGAACTTCATTGAAGTTAAGTTCAGCATTTCACCCCCAAACCGACGTACATATGGAGAGAGTCAATCAAGTCACGGAGGACATGCTTCGAGGATGTGCAATAGATTTTGAAAGTTCATGGGAAGAAAACCTACCGTTGATAGAGTTCGCATATAACAACAACTATCATATGAGTATAGGAATGGCACCATTTGAAGCTCTTTATGGAAAACCGTACAGATCACCCTTATGTTTTTTTTTTTTGGTAATCAGGGGTGTCCGGGCCAGCTTGCGCACACCTCGACTAATCCCCCGAGGCCTGGAGGCGCCGGGTGAATACTCCAGTGGCCACGCCTCCCATGACTCGAATACTAAACCTCTTGGGTAGTACACCCAAGAAGCTTACCACTCAGTCACAAAGGACTTGGTTGAGATCACCCTTATGTTGGGCAGAAGTTGGAGATGACAAGCTTCTAGGACCAGAGATGGTTCGAGAAACGAACGAAAAGATCAACATTGTCAGAGAGAAGATGAAAGCAGCTCAGAGCCGACAGAAAAGCTATGCGGATAAACATCGAAAGGACTTGGAATTCAGTGTTGGAGATCACGTGTTCCTAAAAGTATCATCCGTATGAGGAATTGTCAGATTTGGATAAAAGAGAAGAAAGCTTTCGCCACGATACATTGGACCGTTTGAAATTCTGGAACGAGTGGGAAAAGTTACTTACAAACTTGCACTACCACCCAAGATGTCAGGAGTACATAACGTTTTTCACATTAGTATGCTAAGGAAAGTCGTACACGATCCGTCTCACGAGATTAACTTCATGGATATCGAAGTGAACGACAATGTGACCTTCAATGAAGGACCGGTGAAGATCATGGAACGAGGAACTAAGAAGCTGAGGACTAAAGAGATCCCGCTGGTGAAAGCTCAGTGGAAACATCATGGCGAGCGTGAAGCTTCTTGGGAGTTAGAATTAGAGATGCGTGAGAAATTTCCTTACCTCTTTAATGTATAGCTAGCTTTGATTCCGGGGACGGAATCTTTAATAGCAGGTGGATGATGTAATACCCGTAAAAATTTATGACCTTAATAAATGAGTCCCCGTATTTTGTATTTAGATTTTGAAATTTCAGGAACTTGACTATATACATGTGCGTATTTATTTAATTTCTTCGACTGTAAGTTACGGACTCGGACTGACTATTGCACGTAAACCTGTAGAATCTGTATCCAAATTAGACCGTATTGCACGTAATTCTTAGCGACGACAATTCACACATTTAAAGAAACTTTTATACACATAGAATCTTCCCTAAACTAGCTTAAACCTATGGTGTAAAGACATGAACCAAACACCACTTTCCTCTACCCAAACCTCCCCCCATGAACCGCCGGACTAAACCCTACACACCCCCACCGCCGGCCACATTTTCCTTCCCCAATGCACCATCTAAATCAAATGCCTCCTCCATCTCTTCCATTTTACATCACACAGATTCTATAAACTATGTATATATCTATGTGTGTGCATGAAAATTGAGAGGCAGAGAGGGAGAGAGAGAGCTCACCCGAGAGAGAGAGAGAGAGAGGGAGAGAGAGAGCTCACCCGAGAGAGAGAGAGAGAGTCGCCGGAGATAGAGGAAGAGAAAAGAGGACCCGAGGCCCTCCATAGGTAAATCCCCACCCCCTGCTTGATTTTGTACACTCATACACACTCACACACCCTCCCTGGACCTTCACAACCAAACCAAACAGAGCTTTAGGCTTTGAAAATGGCATAATAGCCATTGAAACTCCCTCGCCGGAGCTTGATCTCCCAAAATCAATTAGGACCCCTAAAAATTATACCAAACGGACCTTATAAGTCCCAGATAGACCCCCTAATCACAGCTTTTGAACAGAACCACGTTTGGACCTCCATGCATAGCATTATCCTTTAAAAACCGAAAAAGAATAATGCCTTAGTAGGAACCCAAAACGAATAAACCTTGAAACCAGCTCCTAGAATGTAATTAAGGGTCCCATTCCGGTCACTTTGGCGTTGGAATCACGCATTTCCATGGAGAAATGCGTGAGTTATGAGCCTGGGATGATTTTTCGGCCCAATCGAGCTTCGCCGGCGGTGGCTAAACTCGCCGGAGAAGAAACAAAACCCTAGTGCTTAATCTGGTTGTACCCCGAGCTTAGTTAGGTGTACAAACCCGTTTGAAATTAGGGTTATATCGTTTTAATATAATCGGGTCGGGTCTATTTAAAATAACCCGAAACGACTTAACGGAACGGCATCGTTTGGTTTCGGACCCAACCAGATTTGGTTGGGTCTGGTTCGGGTTAACAGGCCGGGTTAGGATGAGAGTGAAAGTGGGTTTGGGTTTTGAGTATACGGGTTAGTCTATTTATTACTCCCTCTGTCCCATATTAAGAGTCTTTGATGCCATTTTTTGATGTCCCATTTTAAGAGTCCTCTTTGAAAAGTCGAAGTACTTTAATACACACTTTCCAAATTTGCCCTTTATTATATCCAACTCTTCCCTCTCTCTTTTTTGATGTGATACTATAATTTTGAATTTCAAAAAGGGCAATATTGAAAAGTTGAAAATCTCACCAAAATCAAGATTGTCCCTTTAATAAGTTGGAATTCCCAAAAGAGACTCTTAATATGGGACGGAGGGAGTAAATAAATAGGGGATCCGATTAGGTTCGGGTTTGACCGGCGAATTTCGTCAATGGACTCTGATGTGTCTGTAATTGGGTAGCTTAATGGGAACAGGTCGGATCTGGGTTGATCCGTGGGGCTATTTTATGATTATTATTATTATTATTAAGATTTTGTTTTATAGGTTTTATTATCTGTTTTTATATTATTAATTATTCTTTTAATCCTAATTAGTGTTCTATTAATCTGTTTTAGTAATAATTAGTATATATTAACTGAGATTAGTATATAAATATATTATTTCTGATATATTGAATATTAATAAATAATTAAAAATAAATTATTAGTAGTTTTGAAAAAAAAAATTGTTTTAATTAGTTTTAAAAATCTAAAAATAGTTTCAATAATACTATAGATTATATTTTAATAATTTGTAGTATTATTTTTGATAATATACTTATATTATGAAATTATGATTTATTTTTATATAGTACACCTATTATGTATTAGTTTAAATAAATAATAAGTAAGTAGTTTGAATTAAAATAATTATGTAATAAATACCTAATGACCATTTTAAAATGTAGGAAAATTATATCAAAATTTCTTAAGGCCTAATGCCTTTATATTATAGATTATTAATTATAAAACCCATACTTTAATAATTCTAATAATTATTAATTATTATTATAAGCCCCGTTTGATTGTATTTAATTATTTAAAATACCAAACGAGTCCTGAAAATTATGAGAAAAATACTACTAGCCTAATTTAAGGTCTAGTATTTAATAAAAATATTTATAAGAGTAATATGTTTCTCCAAACTATATTTTATAAATATGGGACCCCGCAGTCTATTATTAGACGATTTAAACTTCGGAAATTCATAATAAATAAACCGTAACTCAGAAAAATGCGCGGATAGTTCCCAAAGTCTTAGAATAATGTCTAGAATGTCCCCTTAAATTTTGGTGACCTTTTGACACGGTAAAAAATACAGCTTATTTTTAGGGCCCAAACTGGTATAGAAAACCCAGCCTTTTATGCGACGGACTCCGATTTGAGTCTAGTCAATGGCATTGGACTCAGAATGATGTCTAGATTATCATGTTGCAGTTTAGGAACCTACCCGGCACAATTACCATTATGCCCCTGATTTTAGTAAGCTTATTAATTAATGTTCTATGTAATTTTATACTTTGTAGGAACCGCTACGCTTACTATTACACACCCGCATCGAGGTGAGTCGTCCTAACTCACTTGGTATATTATGGAATTATTCCTTGATCATATATGCATGCCTAGTACGTCCTGTGTGGACGATATTGATAAGTATTAGTTATGTGAACGTAAGATTGTTTCTTATATTATGAATGCATGTTAGCTAACTATACTCCATGCTTAGTTAATATTCGCTGATATTCTTGCTTATCATGATTTCTGTTTCTATAGTCACATGAACATTCATATGAACATGGTCGAGTCTTGATGTCAACATTGACGTCTGCATGATTAGTCACGGGGACTAACCCAATCATATCAATATATACATTGAATGGACCGCGGTGGTCCGAGTGGTACAGTCAAGTAAATGGGAACAACAATAAAACTGCTATAGGGCCCTGCTAGGCGACGATAGCCAGAGTTTCCATTGAAATCATTGAAGTTATACATGAATTGATGGTTAATACGCTAGAGGGCCCTGCTAGGCGACGATAGCAATGTATCCATCAGAATACAATAGTTACCTTTCAGATGCTATAGGGCCCTGCTAGGCGACGTTAGCGCTGTAACTATTCTATTCTCCCGGCAAGGTCACGAGGACTAAGAGTCCAATGATTACACTCTTTTAAAAAAAAAAAAAAAAAAAAAACCAAAATTGCTATAGGGCCCTGCTAGGCGACGATAGCAACGTAATCATTCTACTCTAAGCCAAAGGCGTTACACTGGTAATGTAACAAGTCACATGAGTCGGTCGTGGCGTCCATGGTTGAGTTAAAGTCGAATATATCGATAATGCATTGTGTCGTCATACTACCATGTCATATGCTTATTTAATGTTGGTTCAAGATATTGTTATACTCCCTCTGTCCCATATTAAGAGTCCTTGATGCCATTTTTTGATGTCCCATTTTAAGAGTCCTCTTTGAAAAGTCAAAGTATTTTAATACACACTTTCCAAATTTGTCCTTTATTATATCCAAATCTTCCCTCTTTTTTTGATGTGAAACTATAATTTTGAATTTCAAAAAGGGCAATATTGGAAAGTTAAAAATCTCACCAAAATTAAGGTTGCCCCCTTAATAAGTTGGAATTCCCAAAAGAGACTCTAAATATGGGATGGAGGAAGTACTTGTATATCTTTAAATGTATTAGGAGTGATCGGTTAAGACGATTTCACTTAGCTTCAAAAGCTAACGGCTCCTTCCCTGCCCTGGACATTTTACGTCTAGGTTATAATGAGGAGAACTATCAGGTAACAATAAAGATGCATATCACTATCCTTAGGATGGGTACTATCAGGAAGGTGGTCCTGAGGCAGACTATCAGGAAAAGTTCGATAACGAAGGTCACGGGTTTTCTAGTTAGAAGAAGGACCCTGGCCTACTTCCGCATTAAGACTTCTTTTATGTTTTAACTATCTTTTGGTTGATGTAATAATTTAAGTGGCATAAATCGCCCAAACTTATCTTTTCTGGTTTTCATTTGGAGCTTCTGTAATAGCCTAAGTAGCAAACACTATAAGTTCCCCCATGAATACCATTAGACGCTTTTGTAATTCCTTGCTCTGATATATATCTATGTTAGAATGTTGCTTGGACAGGTCAGTTTTATGTAACTCGTCACTCCCTACGGGTCCAGAAAGGAAATTTTAAATTTTCCCTATTTTTGGCTACTCTGGGGCGTGACATTAAATACATTATGCCCCCCTTTGGTTAGGTTTTTGTTTTCACTATACCCCTATGATTCAAAAGTTGACACGTACTTAAACCCCTTTGATGTATTCGTCATTTCAAGTTGACAATTAACCCTACAGTTTTTAGAATTTGAACTTAACACACAACACGAGAGTATATTCGTCATTTCAAGTTGACACTTAATCCTTAGAGTAGTAACCCATAAATTTTGGATTTATTTATTATACATGATAGTTCATAATATTTGTTGGGGGTGGGACCTACCCTGTCAATCCTAGCCGGATTTATTGAATTTCTTCTTATTAAACTTCTCCCCGTTGGCTTGTCGTTGATATTGTTCTAGTTAGAAGTTCCTTTTGAATATTGTACAGAGTTCGCTCAATCGAATTCTTTGTGCTTTATCCAACTTTGTAGAGTGAACTCTCTGTCCAGAGTTCGCTCAATCGAACTTTTCTTTGCTTAATCCAACTTCTGCAGAGTGAATTCTCTGCCCAGAGTTCGCTCAATCGAACTTTCTGTGCTTGATCCAACTCTCATCAGAATGCATAGATTAAAAGCATAAGACCCCTATGAGTACTCCTCCATATATTTTAAGACCTTGTTTTCAAAGTAATTATTTTCCAAAAAAAAATTTCCGTGGAATAAATACATGTAGGTAAATTTAAGAGAGTTTAATTTGACCAAATTGGGTTCATTTAGGGTAATGGTTGGATACATATATGTGTATATATGGGTGGTTTGTGTGTATTCACACATAAACACACCCTAGAGAATTGAGTAGGGGTGGGACCCAAACCATCACCAAACACCCCCCCCCCCTTTTTATCCCTCACGTCTCTCTCTTTCTCTCTCTCTCTCTCTCTCTCTCTCATTTTTTGATTTTCTTCTTCTTCTCTCTCTATGGTCTTGAAGAACAAATATTCTCCATGGAAGCCAAGCTTTGAAGCTTCATTTTTAGGACCTTCAAGCCATTTTCGGAGCAAACCCTTAAGAGCGAAAATGATCACCTTCCATTTATTTTGGCATCCATGACCATCTCGGGATTTCTCTTCTCTCTCCATAGGGCTTGTTTGGATGCTTCTTTTTCAAGGACACCAAGGGAAGCTTATGGATCTCGGTGAGGGCTTTCTAATGGCGTTCTTGGAGTTTTATTTGGAGTTATTTTGGGTAGTGTGATTTCGTCAAATCCACTAAGGTGGGGTTTACTTCCTTTCTAGTACCCTTAGCTTGGATTATTGTCTAAATTTATGCCTTATAGAGTTTCTATCAAATCAAGAATGTGATATACTTGTTGAAACTGTTAATTTCCTTTTTGTGATTTAGCAAAATGAAAAATAAATATACTTGTATTTATGAGGTTGGTTATGGCATGCCATGAGTGGTTATTTTGTGATATGATCTAAGTGTGATTTTTGGAGGATTTGACTATTTAAGATCATTTGGATCTTAATTTGGTTGGTTTGGGATTAGGAATTTTTATGTAGTATTTCTACAGAGGATCGTTTGGTAGTGTAATTTGAGTGTAAATTTACATTACTTGGTAGTTTAGTATCTTTGCTTGGTTGGTTGCTCAGATGATGATATAAGTTGCTCGAGTATAGTTGTGCCACTTTTCTGATTCTTGTGCGTATGTGTACGTGCATGTGTGTGTGTATATATATATGTGTGTCTATATATATATATATATATCTTTTTACATAGTGTTGAATAGCCTTGGAGCTATGGATTTGAGTTAAGAGTTTAGTTGGGCAAAAACCCCTATGTGGAATAAAAGATTAATTTATAAATCGTGTGGATCCCCTAGGGTAGGTATTGAACCGTTAGAGCGAGTTTTAAAATTTGAAGGGGGTTATATGGTGCGGCGATACTAGGTGGCCCGGAAAATTTAATTAACAAAGATATTGATTAAACATTATTATTAGTGGATATTTCTATGCATTGTTATTTAGGCTTTGGTCTAACTTCCAGGTAATTTTCACCCCAGATACTACCCGTTTGAGATTATGGTCCGAACTTCAATATTTTAGCTCTTTGAGTTATCTTACTATAGCCGCAAACGATGCATGGTTTGAAGTTTCGAGTGTAGAGAAAAGTCTATTTTATTAAGACAATATCTGTCTGAAAACTGTTATAAATCTGTGTTGATGGTCAGACTTGAGGAACAGTTATGACTTGGAATAACTGGTTCTCTTTAAATAGTTCGAACTAGAAAGTTATAGCCCTTTAGTTCTTCTTCCTGTATCCGGAAACGATGTATCATTTGGATGTATGAGACAAGATTTATGATCAATATACTGAAGAGTGTGAAAGGTATATTGATTAAGCGTTCTTTTAATGGTTAAACTATGCGTTGTTGTTGGCTTTGGTCCGATTTTTGGGTTAGTATTTATGTTTACATTTTCTCGTTTAATGTGAATAGTAAGTGATTTTTATTACGGTTTGTGATGCTACACTTTGGTTAATAACTATAAATTATATTGTGGTGTTTAAGGTGTACTGACAGGTCTGAGTGGGATCCTAGATTGGTAGTAGTGAGCACTTGTAGAATATATGTATATAGAGATCTATATATATGTATTAGCTCGCCCCTACACAATCTTTGCAGGTTCCGTTACCGGATTATGGAGCCTAAAGAACGTGATCATGAGGTGGTCTACTTCGAAAGCTAGAATTTACATTTGTTCTTTCTTTAAATCAATTGTAATCATTTATATTTCCTTCTTTTGATAGATTGCAACGATAAAATGTTTTATTTGACAAATTAGTCTTTCGGGCATTTGTTTAGCCCTTTCATAAATTACGTGTAATAGACTTGGGGTCTTTTTTTTGAAAAATTGTTATATTGCGGCCTCGAGTTGCCATTTTTGTAAAGAGACATTCTTAATGTAAATGGATATAACTTGGTTTTGATTTGAACACTTTGAAAATCATACTTGTGTTCTTTTAAAACTACTTGTCGTGCTCGAGCGAGCACTGCTCATTTTGGAGACTTGGTTTGATTTTTTTTTTAACCCCTTTGGTCCATTGACCACTTTTATCCTATTCAAAATCCACGTAGGATTCCTTGTGCTTCCGCTCTATTTGATTGGTCCACGTGAGACCTTTACCTTGCATTTGACTCATGGACCTTGCCCTCGTGGCTTTAATATTCGGGGTGTTACACTTAGTGTTTAGGATTACTATTTAACACACAACACGAGAGTAGGGATGGCAATGGGGTGGATTTTTCGAGTTCCCCGCCCCGCCCCGCCCCGCCCCACCCCACCCCACCCCACCCCACCCCAACCCAACCCAACCCAACCCTAATAGGTAGGGTATGGAGTAGTTCTAATTGGGGTAGGAGTGGGTATGCCGACTATAAGAGTATAACCCGGATCGGAGTTGGGGTAAATGTGAAATCCCCCGAACCAGCCTCGATTATACTTTTATATATGTGTGTATATATATTTATTTACATGTGTATTTACATATGTAATCTATGCTGCTGATGATGATGAAGAGTGAATGTGGTCAGTGGTGTGTGTTCAGTGCGTGTGGCGTGTGTTCGTGTGTGTGTGTGTGTGTGTGTGTGTGTGTGTGTGTGTGTGTGTCACAGTATCCCAATTTTTGTGTTTTGGATCTAATATAGTTTGATAATGGCTTGTACAAGATTTCAGTAAATACTTGCTGAGCTTTATTTGTTTGTTTTCTTGTTTTTTTTTTTTTTGGTTGGTTTGTTTTTTTTTTCAGGGCGGGGTTATGGGGTGGGGTCGAGATACACATCCCCCGGGACAGGACAGGGTCGGGGTGTGGGTTCATTCAATCAAGGTGGGGTTAGGGTACGGATCCCGTCCCATATCCGCTCCGTTGCCATCCCTACATGAGAGAATTAAGTGTCAGCTTTTGAACCATAGGGAGAGAGTCATAACTGTCCAAAATGGGGGTCAAAGTCGTCCAATTCTAGGCGAGCCTGAACTAAAACAATAGGAATATACGTTTTGGTCACTCAAAATTTAGTCAACATACAGTTAGTCACTTTGACTTTTTAAACCCTTAAATTCATCCTTAATCAATAAGATATACTAGAAAATAGTCATTTTCCCCAAATATCAAATTTTTTATGGACAAAATTACCCTTCGTTAGATATATACATATCTGTGTATATACTATCATCTTAAAATCAAGGATTGCAATTTGAAACCCAAACAAATCAAGATCCGTTTTCTCTCTCTCTCTCTCTCTCTCTCTCTCTCTCTTTATCTCACTTTCTCTCTCATGATCTCTCTCTATCTTTCTAACTTTCTCTCTCTAAATAAGTGCTTTATGATTGTCAAGGGTCTCTCTCTCAACAAGTGCTTGTTTATTAGGTCTCTCTCTGATTAACCCAGTTTGAAGATGACAAATTGAAGTCAATCGGATCAAATCTATGGATAGAAGAGCCAGAGTGTCTCCAATGGCTTGACACAAAAGAACCAACCTCTGTAGTTTATGTGAATTTCGGGAGCATTACAGTGATGACACCCAACCAATTGACATGAATTCTCTTGGGGGCTTGCTAATAGTAATCAAACATTTTTGTGGGTTATTCGGCTTGACCTCATCGCCAGAAAATCGACCATTTTGCCGCCGAAATTTGTTGCATCTCATTATCAAAAGCAGATTGTATTATTAGTTTATATTCATATATATATATATATATATATCTTAGACTGCTTTCTTTTAAAGAAAACTGGTGTATTATTAGTTTTTTGTAAAACTATTGAGAGTTTGCATTATTAAATTTTCTCTTCAAATCCATTCAAAACTGTGAGAAAGTTATATTATTAAACTTCCATCAAAATTTTAAAATTGAGAATGTCTCACCAAATCCACGTGTATTTTTGCTGCATTTTAGTGTTTTGATAGTTTGTATGTGAATTTTCGATAGTGTGAGAAATTTGTCACAAAGTGTGGAGTTTTACTTTTGAGTTTTGAAGGTGAGAAATTTGTTTTTATTTGGTGAGGAAAAAATGTGAGAAATTACTCACTATAATAGATAAAATGTTTCACATGTGATCGATATTTTGACAGTTTGTTTTTTTTTTTTTGGTGAGAAATTTCTCATCAGATACGTTGAAAAATGTGAGAAATTTCTCACTAATAGATAAAATTTCTTTGTTAATTCTCTCTCTCTCTCTCTCTCTCTCTCTCTCTCTCTCTGTATATATATATACAAAGATTCTCTAAAGAGAGCCACCTCTCTTTATTAAATAGAGGGCCTCTGTTTTGGCCGTTGGATTGTGTTTAAAAACTGTGAAATGACAAAACTGCCATTAATGAAAACACGATCCGATGGTTAAAACAGAGGTCCTCTCTTTAATAAAGAGAGGGCGCCCTCTTTAGAGCCTGACTGTATATATATATATATATATAAAACAAATTAGGATTTTGAATTTAAAAACCCTGATTTATGGGAGTTGGGATAATTATTAAATTTTCTCTTTTCATTCTCTATCTTTCTATATGTATATATACTAGTAATGACCCCGTGGGCACGAAGCGAAAAAAAAAAAAAAGAAAAAGAAAAAAGAAATTCAATACTTCAAAAGATCAAATCTTTTGCATAAAATTGTCCATGTCATTGCAGTTGAGTGATATCTCTTTTATGTTTATAAAATTGAGTATGAATGTTCTAGATATATGATACTCTTTTAATACTTCTAAAGACTGTAAGGCTCTATGTAATAAATTAAGATCAGAACTACTTAATTTAAGAATAAAGAAAAAAGTAAAATTTTGTAGAGAGTAGCCAAGTTTAGCTACCATTACTTCAAACATGGATAAAAAAATTAAAAATAAAATTAAAATTAAAAAAAAGGATGTTATTTATTTTTTTCATGTTGTTTTTCCTTTTTTTCCTTTTAAAGCCTGGAAAAAGGCCAATATGACTGTTTCTTTTATATGTTTTATTTTTATTTAAGACGTAAGGCTTTGTTTGGCAATCCAATTTCCTAACACATAAAAGTCTACTCATAAACTGATTTTCCAAATAGGCCTTAACCCAACCTATCTTCTTCCTTGTGTGAACACACAGTGAGTACATATATAGAAGCGCGGGTGGGAAAAAAAATGCGGAGTATAGTGACTGTAAATATGGACTATAAATTTGTTAGGAAAAAAAAACATAATTTCATATGCGTACCTCTTTCATTTCAGGTCATAACCTATTTAGCTTATTGAGTTTGCAGTAATCTACATGTCAATATTAGTTATTTCAAATTTAGTTATGCTATGCTTCTCAAATTTAGTTATTCTAATAATTTAGTTATTTCTAAAACATGTTGTAGAGACCTTCAATATTATTGGATTACTTCAACACTTTCCAATGAAAAATCAAGTGGTCCCATTACCATACAAATCTGAAAAGCATAATATTACTCAGTAGTTTCAGATAGTTGTGTTGTGGCCCACACATCTCTTGAACTACTTAACCAATCTATACTTAGCCTTTGTATTCCCCCCACCCTTCTTCTTCTAGAAACTTTTGAAAAACTATACTTTTCATGTATTGAGAAGGAAAAAAAAAAAAAGAAAGAAAAAGAAAGAACAAAGGCGTTTTCTAAGATTTTGAAAAGACAAGGGGAAAAAAAAAACAGAAAAGAAAAAAAGCAAAATTAACCAATCTATACTTAGCCTTTGTTGGCCTTTTTTTTAAAGTTTCTGGAAAGGGAAAAAAAATAAGGCTTAAGAGACATGGTCACATGAGTGATATATAGGTCTTTCCATTTGGAGTTGAGATTGTGTGTGTGTGTGTGTGTGTGTGTGTGTGTGTGTGTGTGTGAGAGAGAGAGAGAGAGAGAGAGAGAGAGAGAGAGAGCCAAATTAGAAGGTATAAGAGTAAATTGAAAACTGATTTGGTGTGTGTGCATGTTACCATTTTTGGTGGACTAATGATCGGACGGTTTAAAATATCTAAACTTGTCTGAATGGCTCAGATTAAAAGTTACTAATTTGGAAGGAACGCACACCGCTCTAACTTATTATATAGATATATGGGTAATACTTGGGGCACACCGAAAGACACAACTTTTGGGACACAACCCAAGAGATGTGTCTATCTCTCTCTTGTATCATTGTGGGGTCCAGTGACTGTTAGGAAATTATATTTCCTAATAAGAGTGGGCAACATATTAATAGCAATTATATTATAAGGGCTATTATTTAAAGGGGCTTATATTATGTGGTCTAATTGTAGGAAGCCAATAGACTCCTACTAGGTATGGGTTTAATGAGTGGATACCAAATACTAATCATATTAGGAATAATGGGAACCCTAACATATCAGTATATAAAGACATATAGGTTATGGTCCCCAATATGTCAAATCATTATACTACTTCCTCCTCCATCCCATCAAGAGAAGGAACCCATTACAGATCTAAGGAGATTTGACTGAGGAAGACATAACCGGTCATCATCGTTCTTGTAAGGTTTACTAATTGCTTCCATGGATACATGTATGTATTCTAATATATTGTACCCTTAATAATCTAACATGATATGATCCTAGGGCTGTGGTTTTACTACTCTAGGGTTCTACAGTTTTATAGATTAAAGTTTCTAACAAGTGGTATCAGAGCAAATTATCATGTTGATTATTAGAGATTTTATACATAATTTTAATTCGGCTTCATGTTACAATTATCAGTGTTGCTGATTCACGATTAACATCACAGTCGAGTACATACAATTGTAACCATGAAAGATTTTGGTGTTTGTCTTCAAACACAAGCGGTCCCACGTAAAACACTGTTTGTTGATCGAATTGGTAAAATATTACTTAGGTTTTCTTGAATCAGTACGAAGGAGACTCCAAGATTAGGTGATTGGAATAAAATAATATAGTTAATTCTTATGCCTCATGTTCAGGACACAGACTAGTGTCAATCATCAACAATCACAAGTATGCATAGAATGTTTTAAATATTATGGTTCTTAAAAGCATCGGAATTATTATACTGATGATTTCCTTCCTATGCAACGGAGAAATTATCTAGTGAGAGTTTGTGACTGTTACACCACCACTTATGTGTCTTTTTCGGTGTGATTTAAGTATTCCAAAGTCCACGTGGGTCCTGAGTAATAAAGAGATAACTATTACACAGAGTAACAATTAGATGGAATAATATCTAATGCGAATTGCAAGTATATTGGGTTAATATCATATTAATTTTAATTTATAATATGATATTGGGTTTTCTATAGCACTTCAGAATTTTTTTTTTTTTTTTTGGATTTATTTGTGATGTGAAATCTTGGTTATTCACAACATGAATTAAGGTATTTTATTTTTATTTTTATTTTTATTGTGCTTTAGAACATTGAGTAATTCACAACATGAATTAAATTCTATGGTACCTTAAGATTATGTTCCCCTTTCCTAAATTGGGTTATATTAGTGAATTAAGTTATTAGTGAATTAAGTTATTTTTATTGTGATTCACAATATTAGGAAATTTATAACATAAATTGAGGTATTTTTATTGGATAAAGAATATTGGGTAATTCATCACATGAATTATGTTCCATGGTAGCTTAAGATTTTGGGGTCTATTTTAGGCCCCAATACAATAAGTCTGATATTTTAAATAAATAAATTGAAATAATATGTTGCCAAAGTAACCTCTGTTGTGTAAATTTATTTATTTTAAAATATTAAGATGGTATATCTGTTATTCATGCGATTAACAATCGGCCCAAAGGAAGATTTTTAATTGGTCGAATGATGGATGTACATGTGGTGGTAAATATGTGACAATTATCAAGATATAATTATCCATGTGGGCAATGAGTCGGCCCAAAGGAAGGCCATTGTTTGACAGGACTTATTGTCAGTATTTGATCACTACACGGGGAGTGCCACTTACAGTTGATATTTCTGTCCAAAGACTAAATGTCAATATTGTTCTAGGTATCCTGTGATGGGCCCACCATTAAGTAAATTATTTAATGTGTCATGCATGCATATATATATATATATAAAGTATTTATGATATGTTTATGTTATAACATGTTATTAATTGTGAGTATGTTATTCTATTTTATTTTGTTCTCTATTCAGTTTCTGCTACTGCTACAAATGTTTCTGCTCAAATTAGTGCTATCCCAATGCTGAATGGGGGAAACTTTAAGGTCTGGAAAGAGAACGTAGAAATCGTTCTCGGATGTATGGATTTGGACCTTGCACTAAGGACCGAACGACCCACTTCGACTACGGAAAACCCGAATGAGGGTAAAATTGAGAAGTGGGATCGCTCGAATCGCATGAGTCTAATGATTATGAAACGTTCCATTCCGGAAGCGTTTCGGGGCTCAATCACTGAGAGCACAAATGCTAAGAAGTTCCTCTCTGAATTACAACAATATTTTGCTAAAAATGAAAAATCGGAAACGAGTACCGTTTTGGCTACTCTAATTTCCATGAGGTATAAAGGAAAAGGGAACATAAGGGAGTACATTATGGAAATGTCTCATCTCTGTGGGAAACTCAAGGCACTAAAGTTAGAGCTGTCTGAGGACTTACTCGTGCATTTGGTTCTCATATCTCTTCCTGCACAATTCAGTCAATTTAAAGTGAGTTATAACACTCAAAAGGACAAATGGACTCTTAATGAGCTCATATCTCACTGTGTGCAAGAAGAGGAAAAAATTCAGCGAGACAAGATAGAAAGTGCTCACTTAGCATCAACCTCTCAGAATAATAAAAGGAAGAGAGCTAAGGATGCTGCAGATGTGACACCTCAGCAGAAGAATCTAAAGAAGCAAAATGAGGAATTCCTTTGCTACTTCTGCAAGAAGAGAGGCCACATGAAGAAAGACTGTCCCAAATATGCCGCTTGGCGTGCAAAGAAGGGTAAGCTTCTCGTTTTGGTTTGTTCTGAAGTTAATTTAGCTTCTGTACCTAAAGATACGTGGTGGGTAGATTTTGGTGCTACTACTCACATAAGTATGTCTATGCAGGGTTGCCTGTGGAGCCGGCCGCCAACTGATGCTGAAAGATTCATCTTTGTGGGTAATGGCAAGAAAGTTATAGTGGAAGCTTCAGGAAATTTTAGATTATTATTAAAGACTGGTGTTTATTTGGATTTGATTAAGACTTTTGTTACACCGTCTTTTAGACGGAATTTAGTTTCTATTTCTAATTTGGACAAATCTGGTTGTGCTTGTTCTTTTGGAAATAATAAAGTTAGTCTATTTCAAGATTCAAAACTTATTGGTACCGGTTCTTTGATTGATAATCTTTATATGCTGAACACTATTACTTCCTATAATGAAATTCTGCATACTTATTCACGAGGTACAAAGCGAAATTAAGTAAGAATTCCGCCACCTTATGGCACAAGTGATTAGGTCACATCTCTAAACAGAGAATTAAGAGACTTGTGCGTGACGGGATTCTTGGCCCCTTAGATTTGGCAGACTTTCAAGTCTGCATTGAGTGCATTAAGGGGAAACAGACAAACATAAAGAAATTAGGTGCCAACAGGTGTACAGACGTCTTAGAACTCATTCACACTGATATATGTGGTCCATTCCCTACAGCCTCTTGGAAATGGACAACAATATTTCATTACGGTCATAGACGACTACTAAAGATATGGGTACCTATATTTAATACATGAGAAGTCACAGTCCCTGGGTGTTTTCAAGTCATTTAAATTCGAAGTTGAACTTCAGCTTGGCAAGAAAATTAAGGCTGTCAAATCTGACCGTGGTGGTGAATACTACGGCAGATATGACGGGTCAGGTGAACAACGTCCAGGACTATTTGCTAAACTCCTAGAGGAATGCGGTATCGTCCCTCAATACACAGTGCTAGGCAAACCTAGCATGAATGGTGTAGTTGAGAGATGAAACAGAATGCTTAAGGACATGGTAAGAAGTATGATTAGTCATTTTTCTTTACCAGAATCACTCTGGGGAGAAGCTCTAAAGACTGCAGCATATATACTCAACAGGGTTCCAAGTAAAGTAGTAACCAAAACCCCTTATGAATTATGGACTGGAAAGAAGCCTAGCATTAGGCATTTACACATTTGGGGTTGTCCAGCTGAGATACGGCCTTATAGGCCACATGAAAAGAAATTGGACTCTAGAACAGTCAGTTGCTACTTTGTTGGATACGCGGAACGCTCTCGGGGCTTTAAGTTTTATGATCACACTGCTAGGACATTTTTTTGAGACGGGAAATGCGAGATTTCTTGAGGAAGTTGAGTTTGTGGAGGGAGATAAGGTTAGAGACATTGTCTTTGAAGAGGAATTTATTCCTAATCATATTGCTATTGACAATATTCAGATTCCTATTCCTGACATTGTTCAAGATGCAAATCCGGATATACGAGACAATGTACAAGAGCTCCCTGTGCAAAATGAAGAAATTATACCTAAAGTGCAAACTCAAGAACCTCAAGAGGAGATGCCATTAAGAAGATCCACTAGGGAAAGGAGAAATACAATTTCGGATGATTATATTGTTTTCTTCCAAGAACATGAGTTTGACATAGGGATAGTGGAAGATGATCCAATCAACTTTCACCAAGTCAAACAAAGTTCCATTAATGGTCTCAAGCAGTCTTCCCATCAATGGTATCACAAGTTTCATCAAGTAATCACCTCGTATGGTTTTGAGGCGAATGTGGTTGGTGACTGTGTATATCACAAGTTCAGTGGGAGTATTGGGCAGATATTTTAGTAACCCACAAATGGATCATTGGAAAACAGTCAAACGGGTTATGCGGTATTTACAGAGAACAAAGGTCTACATGCTCACGTATCGGAGATCAGATCTTTTGGAGATCATCGGGTATTCTGATTCCGATTTTGTTGGATGCCAAGACAGTAAGCGATCCATGTCAGGCTATGTTTATATGCTGGCTGGAGGAGCTATATCTTGGAAGAGTGCTAAGCAGACACTCATAGCCTCTTCAACCATGGCTGCGGAGTTCATAGCCTGTTATGAGGCATCCAATCATGGGATATGGTTGCGAAACTTTGTCACTGGACTGCGTGTGGTAGATGGCATTGAAAGGCCTTAAAGATATACTGTGACAATAAAAGTTTCAAGTTGTTAAGGAAAGAATTCAGAGTGGTCAAATTTTGATAAAACATATATGGACAAATTCCATGATTACGAATCCGTTGACCAAAGGATTACCTCTTGAGGTCTTTCACGAGCACACTGCTCATATGGGTGTTAGGCTGTCTAACGATACTTTGGTTTAGTGGGAGTTAACTTTGGATGTTCTAGTTTTGACATTTATGGTTTTATTTTCTGCAGAATAAAGTTGATGGTTTAAAGTTTATCTCTGAATCTAACTATTTTCTATATGCGATTTTGCAATATTGTTTCGGATTGATCTCAATAAAGACTAAATTAGGACCAGTTGGAAATAGGCATGTTTGAGATCACATTGCATGTAATTTCCATGCTACTCATCCATGCTTGATCTATGTCATTGAATGTGTTGGTATAGTGACCATTGAAGGTCTAGTTACGATTATGTGTAACGAAAGCCGCCTTGATCCCATATTAATATAGGAAATGGACCAGATTGAAACTAAAGTGAAGTCCAAAGATAAATAGCACAGGTGCGCATCTAAGGAATATGTAATATAATTATTTCAGGAATCATATGTAGCCCAAGTGGGAGATTGTTAGGAAATTATATTTCCTAATAAGAGTGGGCAACATATTAATAGCAATTATATTATAAGGGCTATTATTTAAAGGGGCTTATATTATGTGGTCTAATTGTAGGAAGCCAATAGACTCCTACTAGGTATGGGTTTAATGAGTGGATACCAAATACTAATCATATTAGGAATAATGGGAACCCTAACATATCAGTATATAAAGACATATAGGTTATGGTCCCCAATATGTCAAATCATTATACTACTTCCTCCTCCATCCCATCAAGAGAAGGAACCCATTACAGATCTAAGGAGATTTGACTGAGGAAGACATAACCGGTCATCATCGTTCTTGTAAGGTTTACTAATTGCTTCCATGGATACAGGTATGTATTCTAATATATTGTACCCTTAATAATCTAACATGATATGATCCTAGGGCTGTGGTTTTACTACTCTAGGGTTCTACAGTTTTATAGATTAAAGTTTCTAACAGTGACATCATAGGAGAGATATAGACACATCTTTTGGGTTGTGTTCCCAAAGTTGTGTATTTGGGTGTGTCCTAATCTTTACTCAAGATATGTATATATATATATATATATAAAACAAACCTGGGTTTGAATTTCAAAAGAGTAGGGGTATTTTGGGCCTTAAAATAGGTGATTGACTAATTTCTAAGTTGACTTATAGAATGAGTCAATTTCTAAAAAAGACTACAATAAATGACTGAAATCTAAAGGACCCTGAAACAAACCTCATATTAATGAAACTCGGCCCACATTCCTCATACGGGCTACGGGTGTTAGGATCTTTAATCTATAAAACTGTAGAACCCTAGAGTAGTAAAACCACAGCCCTAGGATCATATCATGTTAGATTATCAAGGGTACAATATATTAGAATACATACCTGTATCCATGGAAGCAATTAGTAAACCTTACAAGAACGATGATGACCGATTATGTCTTCCTCAGTCAAATCTCCTTAGTTCTTTAATGGGTTCCTTCTCTAGATGGGATGGAGGAGGAAGTAGTATAATGATCTGACATATTGAGGACCATAACCTATATGTCTTTATATACTGATATGTTAGGGTTCCCATTATTCCTAACAGGATCAGTATTTGGTATCCACTCATTAAACCCATACCCAGTAGAAGTCCATGGGTTTTCTACAATTAGACCACATAATATAAGCCCATTTAATTAATAGCCTTATAATATAATTGATATTAATATGTTACCCACTCTTATTAAGAAATATAATTTTCTAACAACGAGTACTTCAGACTGGCCCAATTAAGGTTTATAACATAATTTTTATGCTGGAAATGTTATAAGCTAAATCCAAATGTTTTTACGAATATTCTCTCTCTCTCTCTCTTTGCCATTTATGAGTAAATCAGATATTTCTTACATATGACTATATACTGAAGAATTATGTGTTCATACTCTGATCTATCAATCCAAACAATAAGAAACACAAATCTGGCATTCCTAATTTTTTTTTGGAATTGAGATGTGGTCCGAGTTAATAAAGAAAAATATTGAAAAAAAAAAAAAATCTTATTGAGAATTGTGGGTATTGAGCGTTGAACTGATGAACACTTCTGTAGAGATAAAATTAAGTTACCAATTAAACTAATTTTAATTGAATCTATGTTGTACAAGACGGACTATTTTCACACCTTACAGAGTTTTATTATGCTCTAGGATTACAAGTCGGACTCTAAACTTGTGCTCACTTATGATCTATTGCATACAATAAAATAAAAATAAAAAATAAAAAAATAAAAAAATAAAAAGAAAAACCAAAACAAGTCTATACACATTTCCTAAGCCAACACAATTTCCTAAACAAAACAAAAATCTGCGCTCCTCAGCTCAAGCGAGACCTCGCTCGCTTGAGCGAGCGACTTTATAGTTCATTTGCTCTTTTTGACGATCTTCTCATTACCGTCTGACACTGTACAGGCAGCTCGGGCGAGCGAGTTACCAGTTTTTTTTTTCTTTGTCCGTTGCTTGAAAACACTCCAAAAACATCCCGGATGAAATTAAGCTCCACAATCCCAACAATAAAAAAAAGAAAAAAAAAAAAAAAAAAAAGAAAAGAAGCAAGTTAATCATATAATCCCGAAAGTTGAAAGTTGTTACTATAATGTAAACCAATGACATATATATATATATATATATACACACATCTATACTAATATAGAAAGAGAAAGGGAGGGGTACCAAAAAGTTCATAGCCCACTTCAATAATTAATTGCAATAAAACCTACTAAATTTCTTAATTAAAATACTTTCACAATGGTACTAAAATGTCATTTCAAAAAATTTAAATAAAATAAATTCTCCTAACTACCCACTTCACTTTGTTTTTAATACTTACACTCACATAGTGAGTGTGGCACTCTTCTAATATAAATAATGTAGAATTTCATAATTACGTATAGACTCCAAAAGCAGATGGCAAACAGAACCTAAGAGAAGCATCTGTTTTGTAACCGACTTTATCTTTCTTAGGTCATATTATTGCAAAAAGTTGCATGGGAAATGAGGATTTGCTTATGAAGCAGCCATCTCAGTGCTATGACAAAAGCTAGCTTAATTCTCATGCATGATGACTTCAGAGTTTGATCATATAACTACAAAAGAATGCAAAAATACTGAAATCACATCCCATTCTAATTAGGATGGGCCCAATCTCATTTATCCATGAACTTCAAACGTTAGTTAAAACAATATAATACAGTAGTAAAGAGGTAAAGATGGGACACAACTAAAGACACAATTTTTGAGACACAATTCAAAAAATGCGTCTATATCTCTCCTGTAATGTCACTAGACCCCACAATGACACAGGAGAGAGATAGACACACATCTCTTGGGTTGTGTCCCAGCAATTATGCATTTATTTGTGTTCCAAGTATTACCTAATAGTAAAAATTCTTTTTGGATTGAGGAATGTACGTAGGTTACAAGTCGAGAAGACGGGAAATTCTTCAACGGTTTACCTGAGAACTAGTTAATTTACAAAAGAATGAGAGGAACAAGGCTTCTACACACTTGTTGATTCACAGAATGCCGAGAAGAAGGAAAAAAGAGAAGACTTTCGTTTTTTAATCAGTTAGAGCAGTTCACTACTTATTAATTTATAGGCCCCAAACTATGGCCGGTCCTGAGATGACAAAAATTGTTCGAGGCTTCAAGGAAACTTTTAAATTGACCTAAAAAAATGAGACCTCTATACTAAGTTTTATAGAAATTAGGTAAAAATTAGAAAAAAAAAAAAGGCCTAAAAATGATAAGTTTTATAGAAATTAGGAAGAAATTAGACCTAAAAATGATAAATTTAATAGAAATTAAGAAAAAAACCTAGAAGAAATAAGCCTAAAAATAATAAAATTTGAGGCCTAAACCAGCCGCTTGACTCGCTTGTACTAAGGGCCGGCCCTACTCCAAACCCTAATACACCCATATAGGAAAAAAGAATCCACAAATTACCACACTAAAAATAATAAATTGAAGAAGAGAACTTAGAAAAGTCACATAATCATAATCTCCTAAAAAAAAATCCTAATTTGCAGAATCCATGTCGGATCATTATTGAATGAGAAAATGCCAAATGATACATTACCCAAAAAAAATATATATATATACATGTAAAAGTTGCCCGATCGAAAAGGAGTTCAATGGCCTTTCTTTGGGCCTAGAAAATGCTCTTAACCGCATGACAATTGTAGTAACGTGGAGCTCAGAGACACAATCGTTTTGACAAGTACTTCGCAAAAAGCTGACGACCGACAACAAAGTTATGTTATCAGTGAATTAACCTGGGTCAAAATTAATCCCATACTTACGGTCCTACTTCGCAAAAAGCTTTGAGTAATGTTAAATGCACTCTCAAATGTACAACTAAATACACAACCCTGCTTAAAAATATTAGACTTCGTGTTAAAAAGCTTGCACACCATGCACATCCCCTTTTTTGTGTACAAAATTTTCAGCACGATGTCCAATATTTTTAAGCAGAGTTGTGCATTTAGTTGTGCATTTGAGAGTGCATCTAACATTACTCAATTGCTCATTAGCTTTTAAGGTAATCACTTTTCGGAACAATATACAGTTTTTCTTTTATTATAATATATAAAGTTACAAGTTTGAGCTTTTTAAATACAAAAATGATAGGGATACACACCAAATGACACACTAAATGACACACCAGCTTTAAATACATATACCATGTGCTGTGTAAGTGATGCACAAAAAAGTGTGAAAAATTCAAACAGCACAAGGTACATGCATTTAAAGCACAGTGTGTCATTTGGTATGTATCCCTATCATTGTTGTTTTAAATATAGTTGTTTTTAGAAATCATAATATATATATATATATATATATAGGGAATTGCTATGTACACCCATGTATTTGTTATGTACACCCAAATTCTTATATTCTAGTAATATTTTTTCTTCTAAAAATTTTCACTTTTTAAAAAATGAACGGTGTACATAGCAAAATTAGCAGTGTACATAGCAATTCCATATATATATATATATATATACATGTTAATTTTTAATCTTAAAAAATCACAAACTTTCAAAACGTATAACAAATGGCTCATAAGAATCACTAAAAAGAAATCCGAAATAACATTCAAAACTTTATAATCAATCACTTAAAAGAAATTTTTTTTTTTTTTTTTTTTGAACGGCAAATCATCATTTCATTAATAAATTGGAAGTTACACATAAATTTTAAAAATACCCCCAAGCAGCACAATATTTCCTTTGACCAAACTCCCATTTTCTTTGATAAAACAAATAGACAGTCACCCCAAAATTAATCCGCCCCATTAACAGAACCCCAAACACAAGACACAAACAAGCCTAGCTTAACACCTCCATATACCACTGAACCCTTAGACCATTAAAAATAAGAACACAACACCAATCCCAAGAAAAAGGTATCAGCCCCATCACAATCCTAAATTGATATCACCCTGAGCAAACTAACTGAAACGCCACACCACCCAGGAGCTTGAAGTGATTTCCTTGTCAAGAAGACTAAACCAAAGCATTACAACACCATTTACATAGCAGCAGCAAATAATATCAACAGCATCACCACTTTGACAGCATCGTGGCTTCGAAAAAAGCATTAGGACTCCACTAAAATGCTTAATCAACAGCATCACCACTTTGACAGCTTCGTAGCATCAATGCATAGATACTTTCAATGCCCATAAGCTTAATCAGACCAATCATGAGAGCCAAGCTCAAAATAGGTTCAGCACCATATGAATGGCATCAGTAGCAGATTTTGACAGAACAAAACAATTTGGATAGCAAAGATAAATGGCCACCAAAAACAGCAATAAGGCCCCATTCCCAACTGATCAACCCAATTAATGTAGTAAAATGCAGCACATCTTTCAGCAGAGGCAACTTCTCTACCCAATGAAACCACCGATCAAACGCTTCGACAGTATAACGACCAAAAAACCAGTTCCATGACATAAGACAGATCATAGTTCACAACCCCAATGCTTTGAAATTGATGGATCAGAATTCTTTTTTTTTTTTTTTTTTTTTTTTTTGGCGAGACGACTTTTATTGATTGAGCCAAAAAAGCCAAGATAGATACAAACAACCCAATCGGTATCAGCAGCAAGAAACCAAAACCCAGTCTAGTTCTCTGTGAACCCAGTCTAATCACTTAAAAGAAATTAATGGTCCCAAAAATGCTATCCCAAACAAATTTCTAAGACCGTGAAGTACTAGAAGCAACTTGCCTTTTAGATGAAAGTTGACTCAAGATAACAACAGTTAGAGTAAACATCATTGAATTAACTCTTTGACATTGGTAAGTTTTTCAATCCAAAAATTTGCATCCTATCTTACTAAAAGATGGTTGTAAGAGAACCATTTGTATTGCAAATGTATTCAAGGGTCGATCTTCTAATTCATTGGTATTTCTTTGAGCCATTGTTTTGGTTTTTCATTTGAACCTTTTCAGTCTTCTCCTTTGGCCTTTATCTGTACAATCATTTCAAGTAGTATTTATTTATATATATATACACACACATAGACATTCATGTGGAGTACAATTTTACATAATTATAGCAATATTAACGTATTGCTACTCCCATAGAATAGTGTTATATTATTTTATCAAATGTGCTTTTGATTGTGGTATAATTTATTTAACAAGGTATTTAATTACTTTAAAGGGGAAAATACCTTTTACCTCCCTGTGGTTATACCAATTTTCTCATAACTCCCCTGTGGTTCATTTTGTAACACTTAACCCCCCTGTACTACGGACTAAAGTGAGACTGTTAACTTTTCTAACGGAAAATAAGGAAATGACGTTAATACCCCCAAGCCCCTATACATACTCTTTAGGGAAAAATACCTTTTACCCCCCCTATGGTTGCACCCATGTTCTCATAACCCCCATGTGGTTCATTTTTGTAACACTTAACCCCCTTGTACTAATGACTGAAGTGGGACTACCGTTAGAAAAGTTAACAGTCTCACTTCAGTCCGTAGTACAGGGGGGTTAAGTGTTACAAAATGAACCACAGGAGATTTATGAGAAAATGAATATAACCACAAGAGGGTAAAATGTATTTTCCCCTACTTTAAATTTGTAAAGATCCATATATTTTTTATTAAGTCTCTTTTACTTCTACACTCTACAATTTCTAACTAACCTAGTGGTGAGGTCCGCTTGACTCTCCAAGTTTACAAACTTATATCAATATATATAAGTTGTGAAAGGAATTTTTTTTTTTAATATTTATCTTATAATAGGAGTCAAGTTGTGCATGGACTTGGTCAATATTTTAGTCCTTGTTTTTCTCCTCCTCCAAAACGTGGCCAACTTTTTCTCCTACGTTATCATAACGTCTATTTTGGATGTATATTATAAACAGTGTATTAGTTTGAGGAAATATACATCTTCAAATATTTTTTTTGATCAGCCAAAAAGGTTATATACAGAGTTTCACTTTCTTTTTCTTCTTCCTCTTCAGTTTGATATATACGAAAAGGCTGTGAAAAAGAAACTTGCATTTTCATTTGGTTTCTCTATCTTCAAAGTTATACGGGGTAATACAGAATAATCCTTGAGCATTCGGTGTAGTTTACTTTTTGTCAATTTTAGTGCATAAAAATTGTACAGAAATTTGCTATAGTTGGGCTGTTGTATCATGGGGGTTGACACACAGTCCTATGCACCGGTGAGAAGACCGAGGAGGTGCGAAATCAACCTTAAAGAGAGCGACCTGGTCCGCGCCTCGGCCCGTTACTGATTCGGTTTCTAATTTTCAAAGCTATTTCGGTACAGATTCTCAACAAATAGCCTTGACACCCAAAATTATCTCTCTTTCAAATAAATCTTGAATGATTAATACAATATTACGTCTTATCGTATTCTCACACCCAATGATGGATCATGAATCAAGCCTGGGGGAGCTTAATAATTTTCAAAAAAACGGGGGAGTTTAATAATTTGAAAAAAAAAATAGAGGGATAAATATGTATATCTAAAGCATATTTATGTATAATACTACTATAAATAGAAACTTCTATTTTTCCTTTCAAATACAAAGGGAGCGGCCGCCCCTGCTTGCTCCCCTTTGGATCCATCCTTACTCACACGCAATAACTGGATACAAGTTAAGCAACACCATTGCAACTTCTCGGATTTCTTGCCAAGGAATGTATCAACAAAAATTAAATTACGCTATATGCATGCATGAGCTACAAATTTTTTGTACCGTATCTCTTTGTGCGTGGTTATTAATTGGAAAGGTCGACCTTTGCTTTGTGGGTCAGAAGACAGATCGAATTCAAATATCAGTTTCCAGAGACTAGTTTAATTACAAAACCAAAATCAATTTAAATATCAATTGAGCTTGTTCTACCTATCCTAAAATAGAGTAATATTTGGGGCACACCCTTATACACCCAAAAGGCATCTACACCCTGAGATGAACCAATGAGAAGAGTGATAGAGACTGCGGGGTCCACTGTCAGTCTCTTTTCATTAGTCCACCTCAAGTTGTGGATACTTTTTGAGTGTGTAAGGGTGTACCCATAGCATTGTTGACTAAAATAATACAAAAAAATGGACAATGTAAAGACAAGAGATTAATGTTAGTCCACATATGGAGGAATATGTTAACAAGAAGTAATATGATATCATATATATATACCAAGAATCCGATAGTTTTCATGTCCATAGATTCACCCAAACAACAAACTAAGATGTAAAAGAATAGAAAAATATCTAGTTAGCTAGTTAACTATGAAATTCATAACTCATAAGGGTTCAGAGGAGAAAGGTTAGAAGGTTGTTTGGATTGTTCAATTCCATATAATTAGCGAGCAAATTAAAGATTGAACCAAGCAACATAGTCCAGCTTTACCATCAAATGCAGAAATGCAAAAGATGATCACACTTCATCAATCTTTGAAATATTAATTCAAAGCCCCCGCCCCAAAAAATTTAAAAAAAAAAAAAAAAAGAAAAAAAAGAAAAAAGAAATGAAAAAAAAAAGGACAAAAATAATTAAAGAATTTGTACCTTCGCATATAGTTCATGGCTTTATCGTCTTCCTCTTCGATCAACGGGAATGAATATTTTTCGTCTCCATGATCATCAAAAGGAAATTAAGAAAGGAAAGAGAAATAGAGAGTCAAATATTTGGTGATGCAGCATCATCAAGATTCCCATATGAAAAAGGGAGACTTTTGAGAAAAGAAAATTAAGGGACCTCGATCTCCTATAATTACTTTGTGAATCTTAATGATGCTGCATCCCCAAACATTGACTAGTGAATGAACTTGAGATCTTCCCATGCAAGTGTGCAAGAAAATTGACATAGAAAATAAGCCATATATATATATATATATGAAGTGAGCAATTGCAATAGCTAGAAAGCAAATATAGCACGTAAAGTTAAACACATCATTGAGTAACTATGCAAGAGAGACCCACTTGAGTTTTCTTTATATATAAACATATAAAATATTAGTTTTGTGAGGACTACTTAGTACTTACGCATAAAATAAAATAAATATATATATATATATATATACAGAATCCTTCTTATGAGGGATTCCTCACTTTAATAAAGTGAGGGCTTCTTTTTATAGCCGTTGGATTCAGTTTTTAGTCTGTAAAATTACTTCAATATCCTTAATGAAAACTGGATCCAACGATTGTAAAAGAAAGTCCTCACTTTAACAAAGTGAGAGATCCCTCATAAGAAGGGTTCTGATATATATACAAGGACTAGGAAATGCATATAGATATGTTGTGACTCTGTGAGGATATATAAATTAAAGAGTGAAAGGGTGTACATTTATATAGGGTATTTACAGATGAAAGCATGGTAGATTCCTAATAATTAGGATTAGATGATTGGTTAATTAGTATTCTGATATATACCGTAACCACTTCCATGCCACTGGGTGATGAGTAAGACATGGTCCACTAAATTAAGTAACACAGTCGAACTCAGATCGTCTGAGTTTAAATGATCATAACTCGAATTTTGATTGTTTAAACTTAGTGAGGTTTTTATAATGATCAACAATTTAGATGTTCATGAAAGATTTAAATTAAGAGATATTAAATAATGTTATGAACTTTTCCGAAGAAGAAATTGAAATAGAAATAGAAAATGAACAAAAAAGAGAGAAATATAAAGTAGGCTACTTGGAAAGAGCTAGAACCTCTGTTGGTTCAATTGATCAAGAAGAACCCAAACTCCAAAGATAACAAAACTGTTGATGGGCAAAAATATTCAGATCTATTTCATTCATCCGTAAACTACATGTTTTACGGCACGTGACACATACAGAAGTTTTTGGAAAAAAATTTGGGAGGAGTTGAATTAACTTTGAGTAGGTTTTAACTTGAAGAAATTATACAGTGAATCTATTACACCACATCATGATCACTCAATCTTAACCATTTAGGTACCCCTATTTTTAAGAGGTAATGACAATTGATTGGTGATTTACTAGTAAATACTATCAACTACATGAGTAATGATACACCCACACTCTCATCCACACCACAAATCACATTCAGCACATCCTGACTATTGATTGTCCTTAATTCTGGTGGATTCCACATGAGTTCCACATTGGACCAACTAAAATTAAGGGACAAGATGTAGTGAATGTGGTTAGAGGTGTGGTTGAGGGAGTGACTATATCATTATTGCAACTATATGAGTAATGATACACCCACACTCTCATCCACACCACAAATCACATTCAGCACATCCTGACTATTGATTGTCCTTAATTCTGGTGGATTCCACATGAGTTCCACATTGGACCAACTAAAATTAAGGGACAAGATGTAGTGAATGTGGTTAGAGGTGTGGTTGAGGGAGTGACTATATCATTATTGCAACTATATGAGTAATGATACACCCACACTCTCATCCACACCCCCAACCACATTCAGCACGTCCTGACTCTTAATTGTCCTGAATTTTGGTGGATTCCACATGAGTTCCACATAGGACCCACTAAAATTAAGGGATAAGATGTAGTGAATGTGGTTAGGGGTATGATTGAGGGAGTGAGTATATCCTTGAAAAGAGGAACATATGAGGTTAAGATTGAGGGACATAAGTTAAACACAATGAGTTAGTACAACTACTCCCAAAAAATTCTCCAAAAACTTCCGATGTGGCAGTTACATATTGGATGCCATAAAACATGGTACTTTACCGATGAATCATATGAAATTTAATCTCATTCTTTTTATATAGGAGTTTACAATATTAGATAACAAAGTTTAACTACCCACTCTCTTACATTACCTCTAGTAACCACCACTAACCTACCCCACTAAGTCACTAATTTTAACCCTCTAGTACATATCTTTTTTCTTTTTATTTTTTATTATTTTTTATCAAGAACCTCTAGTACATATCTATTACTCCTACTATATATTATCTTATTTATTTGTTTATTTATTTATTTTAATACAATGAAAAATAATAGGTACATAACAAACATGTGACACAATATATGCCATCAACTATTAAATACAGATGACAAGAGATACTAAAATAATGTGGAATAAAGCCTGTAATTATTGGTGGCAATTGGGTATGGGAAAGAAACCAAATTGTCTTAGAAAATTGATAGCATCCACTAGAAGCATTACATGTGGGTTGCATACGATAAAGGCTATGTTAATGGGGATTCTAGCTTAATTAGCTATAATTTTTATACCCTAAAATTTTGATTCTCATTTGGTGTGAGCTACACAATAGAAGAAGGTAAGGATTAATAGTGAATGATTCAGAGAGAAATTAATTAAGATCCCTTTCGGGATAACTTTTTGATCACTTAAAATGTTATAACTGTATGGATTAGTATTCACAGTTTTGTAAAACATCTGATTCATTTCTAAAGCTTAAGGAATTTCACATTTTAACTTACTTTTTTTTTTTTTTTTTTAACTTTCTAAAAAAATTATTTCTGCAAAAAGTAATTACTTTAGAAGCAAACCCACATGGGAGGGCTCCAAGTCCCATATGCCAAAAAAAAAAAAAAAAAAAAAAAAAAAAAAAACTTTGAAGAAAGGAACTAGAGGAAAGAAATTCATACTACCCAAAGAAATCTCACTACATGAAAGAAAAGATAAATGGCATGAGATAAAGTGCATATGCATGTTGCATGTCGGGAATCAGTGTACGTTATATATGCATTATTGCATATAATGATCATATATAACTAGATTAATATTTGGGGCACAAATAAATTTCACTAATACTCACATCCATACTCTATCTCTCTCCTTGAGGCACATCCACACCCTATCTCTCTCCTTGTGGCAAACCACAAAGAGAGAGATAGAGTGTGGTTGTGAGTGTTAGTAGAATTTGTTAGTGTCCCTAGTATTGTTGATCCAACTATATATATATATATATATATAATGGTTTTGGTATAGTACAGGGAATGCAAAAAAAAAAATGAAGTATGTACCCTCAAATTGAATATGCGCCAATGTTGTCAACTAAAACAAACAAAAGCGAATTAACGTCTATATATGTTTGAGATGTAAAGGCCCCCACCCTTTAAAAAAAAAAAAAACCAAAAAAAAAAAAAACAAACGAACATCTTTTGAGTCCTTTCCTAAATTGAAGCCCCACCCGTAGGAGCCTGCATTAGAAATTTGATTAGAAAGAGGACTGTATCACAATTTTTTTTTTTTTTAATATGAACTCAATCGAGCTGTTTTACTATGTGTATAAATATACTAATTCTTAATTAGGACCGCATAATCAAATATAGGTTAGTTACATTTTGCACCCCTGAAGTTTGGGTGATTTTGCACTTTGCACCCTAAAGTTTGAAAATTGGCACTTTGGTCCCTAAAGTTTGGGAATTTGGATGAGTTGCACTCTAGTCTCTTCAAGATTTTTTGCGACAAAATTTTCACTTTTAGTGACGAAATCATTCGTAACTAAAGAGCTATTTGGACTTATTTGCCACATTTGTAACACTTTAGGGACAAAAGTGCCAACTTTGAAACTTTAGAATGCAAAATGCAAAATAGTCCAAACTTCAGGGGTGCAAAGTGCAATTAATCCCTAATTCAATTTATATTTGATTATGCGGTCCTAATTAGGGATATAGTGTGTGTGTATATATATATATATATATATATATATAGACACCACATTCAAAAGGAGAAACCCATGTAGTTTAAAGAATTTGCTCATGCAATGAATGCTATAGGTGATATTTCGGTGCTTTTCTATGGGGTTCATGAGGTGTTACACAATATGATTGGTCCATATATATGTACTCCACGTAGCATCGACAATTGCACGCATGTTTGAATCAATCAAGTTCTAGAATAGTACCATGTATACTGAAAAGAAAATCACAGAAGTCTTGTGTTTTTATAATCTGCTTTAGCATGTTTGTTACCTCTGATTATGTTGCTTTTTAAAAAGAGTAAAGATTTAAACACTAAAAAAATACACCAAAATTATGCGCTCATACGTTGTTGTTTTAAAAGTGGATCAAGTATTTTTAGAATTTGCTACAATACATAATCTTGTTGCCCATTTACACATGAACTTTTGAAATTTACAATGACTATGTACCGTATAAGAAAAATATGAAGCAAGTACATTTCCTTAATTTGATATATTTTTTATTAACGCAAGTAGTTGGTCACCTGTACAAAAAGTGTCTACACGACAAATATGTACCAATAGTCTTTTAATACAGAATAAAAAGTATTGAAGTGTTTTTCATGTATATAGTTGGTGTGCTGCTTTTACACTTCGTTTGGTATGATTCCAAAATAGAATAGAGTTGAATTGGAGATAATAGAAAAGAAAAGAAATGAATAAAATTGATTTGCAATTCTAATTCTCATGTTTGGTTTGAAAGAGAAATGAAAAGAAATGAATCACGGTCATTTACTACATTGCCCATATAAAGAGAGGAGGTGTGAAATATATAGGGGTAAGTTTGATATATCACATTATTTCACTTAAAGTGAAATCATTTCTCACCAAATCCTACCAAAAGTGATAGGATTTGTTTTTGGCCTAAAACAAGAATTGGTGAGAATTGGCTAGAATTGAAAATCAATTCTTTTGTCAAACCAAACACAAGAATTGCTACAAACAAGAATTGCAAATCAATTCTTTTCTAGTTTGTGGCATACCAAACGGACTGTTAGGGGTGGCAATTTTTGACCTGATCCGACAACTCGACACAAAAATAAACGGGTTTGGGTGACCCGTATACAAGCACTGATCATAAACGAGTCGACTTGTTTGACATGATGAATAAACAAGTTTAAGCGGATCAGCCTGTTTGACCCGATTAAGTATTTAAATGCAGTTGAAGTATTTTTTTAGTTCTAAAAATAATTTTTAATAATTTGAAAATCTAAAATACAAATAATATAAATAAGATTTAAAATTTTTTATTTTTTTTAAAAATATAAACTAAAATTGTTTTATTTTTGCTCAAAAAAAAAAAAAAAAAAAGAAAAAAAGAGATTAATTACCAACTTACCAAACAAGTAAATCTATATATAATAATTAATAACTAATAAGTTTATAATAGTTGGATATTGTTATATTTGTAATATATATTTTGGTATTTAAGATGATATATAATTCGTGTTAATAATTGACATATTTGATGGGAAGCCTTGTTTGTGTTTTTAGTAAGGTTGTAAGCTTTTTTTGAATAATCAAACCGAGCTAACCGGATAGCTTTCTTAAAATTACCTATAATTAAAAAACCAATCCGACTGCCCAAATTGGCAAAATCGACCAAAAGTCGAAAAAATCGACCGAACCGACCATTTCGATTGGTTTTTAAAACATGAAAAAAAAAATCAAAAATGAAAATAATAAAAATTCGAACCGAACCAAACCAAACCGATGACACCCTATACGGGTTAAACGGGTGACCCGTGTATGACCTGACACGATTATGACCCGACACAATAACAACCCGACACGATTATGACCCGACATGACCCAACTAACACCCTACTTTTCATCATAATCAAATCTGATCACCTATCAGTCAAGTTTATTAGGAAATTGTTTATTTTTAACTTCTTAACTACATTTCTTAATTGTTTGTTTGAAATAGCTCTTAAAAGGACATACAATGTCATAAAACTAGTTAATCTAAAACAAGTGTCCCCCTTTTGAACGTGTTATATGTATATATATATATATATATATCTCCTCGATCGGTATCTAGAAAATTCCAATGCAACCTATAAATCAGCAAAGCTTCAATCAAACATCAAGAAAAAGAAGGCTCATTTATACATATATGTGGGCAAGTGGCATTAGGATAAGCTTAATCAGTGTGATTCTCCATCCATTATGCTAATCATGATTATTACGTTTATTTAAGTATTTGTAAGCAGGTTGTGCTCTGCGTGTAAAGTTAGGACACATCAGAAAGTGACACCCTTTGTTAACCATCAATTTTACTATAATCAACAATTTGATTGGCATAATGTGCAGGTATAAATCTAGCAAAGTGTATATCTCTCTCTCTTTCTATATACAAACATTTTTTAAAGAGGGCGTCCTCTCTTTATTATAGAGAGGGCCTCTGTTTTGATCGTCGGATCGTGTTTAAAAACTGTGAAATGACAAAACTGTCATTAATGAAAACACGATCTGACGGTCAAAACAAAGGTCTCTCTTTAAGAAAACTTTAGAGCCTGACTGTTCTATGTATATGTATATACATATATCAACAATGACAGGGATACACACAAAACGACACATGAAACGACATATTGTGCTTTAAATACATGTCCCTGTGCTGTTTGAATTTTTCACACTTTTTTGTTCATCACTTACATAGCACAAGGTACATACATTTAAAGCTTGTGTATCATTTAGTGTGTCATTTGGTGTGTATCCCTATCATTTTTGTATATATATATATATGTATATATATATCTCTAGCTAGGTAATATAGTTATGATAATTGGGATTGGACGTGAATAATTAAAGGTGTAAATGAATCTACAGAGTGCATCTCGTGACCCACTTCTTAGTTTTGGATTAGCAGAAATCTTCTTATATAATAATAATAATTAGAACACGACATGAATTAAGTGGGAAATGATCAAATGTGTTAGCGAAGTCTTTTGTACCAGTTAGACACAAATGCAAAGAGTACTTGGGTATAAGCTCTTGGACAATCCTCACCTTGCAAACCGGTTTTCAGGGTTGAGTTAAGACACATATATGGTTCTAACATGGTATTATAGCTGGGTCCCAAAAGGCATGTCTCCGGACCATTTCCTCTAAACCCTCCGTCCTCCTCACATTTGCATTTACGTTCCATTCTTCGCATGAGAGAGGGTGTTAGCAAGGCCAGCCCTGACAAATTGGGGGCCTTAGGCGAACATTAAGACAGGGCCTTTTGAACAGCAGGGGGGGGGCTGGGGCACCGCCCCGAAGCAAAAATTTTTGGGTCTATTTAAATGTTTGTGGGCATAATTAAATATATATTATAGTGTTGATTTGCGAGTTTTCTTCCATTATTTTTGAGAATTTGGAGGTTCTGTAATTGTAATCCTTATTGCATGTATTGAATTCGTAGGTTTCCAATATTTTCTTGGACTCCATTATAAATTGTTCAACATATTATAACTAATATATATATATATATATATATATATATATATTTTGGACCCTACTTATTGAAGAGCAAAAAATAAACAAAATTTGGAGACCTTAACCGACCACCTACCCTGCCAATAGGTGTTAGCGAAGTCTTCTGTCCCACATCACCTGGACACAAAAGCAAAGAACTGAGTATAATAAGCTCTTGGATAACCATCACCTTACAAGCCGGTTTTCATGATCACTGAGTTATCACTTACCGCTCCCCCAATTGGACCACAAATTAACCATTCAAAATCTAGCATATATATAACATTGCTCACATATCCCTTCTTTTTGCCATTAAACGTTTTGCAAGCCTTAATTATGCACTGGACCATCCATGTACGACGTGTGAATAAACAATGCTAGTTTGATCTGTTTCGAGTGATCTTTGTAAAATATTTCATAGAAGACTATCATCAGCAGTAATCGCAGAAATGCTAATCAATAGCTTGGATTTTGTAGATAAAAGTACAAAAATGATCTACTCATATAATGTTCCAAATTGAACATGTGCACTTCAATGCAACGGATATGTAGCTGCATTTTTAGCACTCAATTACTGCATTACCATCCCCATCGTGTCATGCCGATATCTATAATATATATACACACATATTGTTTATACCCTAAAATATAAAAATTACATTTTTTATATTTGATCGGTTTTATTTTATACAAGTGGCAATTAACCACACACTAGTGGGGAGTTTTGCTAGTAGTAGTGGTTAGTGGATGTGGGAGTTACCAACTTAGTGGGACACCAACTAAGTGGAGAAGTTGCTTAGTGGGGAGTTTGTTAGGATTGTGCCTAAAATTCCATTAATGGAATGATTTCCTAATTATGATTGGATTCCTTATTTGGTGGTTTCCTTATCAAATAAGGATTCCTTTGATGGTGGAAGTTCCTAGTTTATATAGGAATGTGTGTAAGAGAATTCCTTGTTGTTTAAGACTAACCATAGGGGTAAATCCTACTACAACTAGGATTAGGACTATACAATCTCTATAAATATAGGGCTTACTCAAGGGATTGATAAGATTGGTTGGAAATCTTCTACATACACAAGAGAGGGCTGCAAACTAGTGAGGGAGAGATTAGTTTCTAGCAATTGTGTGTGTCATATAACTTGGTTGGAGAGTTATACACTTGAGGTCTTGAGGTCTTGAGTGCTTGTAATCTTCATATTAATCGTAGTGATCGCCTTTGCACGTGGACGTAGGCATTGTTGGGCCGAACCACATTTAAATCTTGTTGTGTTGGTTTGCTTGATTTTCTTTCGTGGTTGTGTCGTTCTTGTTCTAGTTATCTCCATCTTTGTGGGTGTGGTTTTTCTTGTTGTGATTGTGGGCCCATTCCCAACAAGTGGTATCAGAGCTCGGTTGAGAATCCATGGCAGCTGGAGATAGTTCGCTTGGGGATATGCGAATGGCAATAGAAAAGTTCGATGGCAAGAAGAATTTCAGCATGTGGCAAGTGCGTATGAAGGACGCCTTGGTGTAACAAGGTATAGAGGATGCATTGTGCGGTGAAGATAACAAGCCAGAAGGGATGACCGACAAGATGTGGAAGAGGATTAACTCTAAAGTCGTTAGCACCATGCGGCTTAGTTTGGTGGACGATGTGGTGTACGACGTCATAGGGGAGACCTCCGCAAAAGCTTTGTGGGAAAAGCTTGAGGATCTCTATTTGGGGAAAAACTTCACCAACCGTCTTATGTTGAAGCAAGAGTTGTACTCCTTTAGGCGGAAAGAAGGAGTTGATCTTCAAGCCCATATAGGTGAGTTTAACAAGTTATTGTGCGAGTTATCCAACGTTGGCTTCAAACTAGATGACGAGGACAAAGCTATCATTCTCCTTACGTCGGTAAAATCTATCCATAATCAATTATTCAATACATTGTTGTATGGAAGAGATACCATAACGGTGGAACAGGTGAAGAAAGCTCTATTCTCTAGCGAGAAGATGGATAACAAAGAGGAAAAGTTGGAAGATGCACAAGCACTTGTTACACAAGGGAGGCCAAGGCAAGGGAAGAAGAACTCTAGTGGAGGCGATAGTGGAAGAGCACGACATAGAACTCCTATGAAGGATAATGAGTGTTACTATTGTGGAGAGAAGGGTCACTTTATGCGAGATTGCCCAGCAGAGAAAGATAATAGTGGTACCGCTACAAACGTGTTGGAACATTCGGATGAAGATATTGTAGAAGTCATGACAATTACAGAGGAGGAGAAGAAAACCACGGATTGGGTTCTTGATTCAGCTTGTTTTGCTCACTTGTGTTCGCATGTAGATTGGTTCTCGTCCTACAAACCGATGGAGGGAAAAGTCTATATGGCGAACAACACAGTTGGAGAAATCAAGGGTGTTGGAACAGTTCGAATCAAGACTTCAAATGGGTTGACAAGGCTTTTGACAGATGTGCTTCATGTTCCGAGTTTGAAGAGAAACATAATTTCCTTGGGAATGTTGGATTCCAAAGGATGCTCGTTTGTCGCGAAGAGAGACTTCATGAAGGTGAAGCGGGATTCTCGTATAATTTTCTTGGGAAAGAAGGTTGGAAATTTGTATGTTTTGTTGGGAAGTACAGATTTTGGAGATATCATGAAGAATAAAAGGGTATGGAAGCCGGTGGGGAAATCTATTGAGGGAATAGATAATGAGGCTCCAACAACTTCGATGATGACAACTTCTACTCAAGGTGAAGACGACCACAATAGCAAAGTGGAGCTCGTGCATTTCGTATTTGACGACGTTGGCGATCTCAAGTTCATGGGGGATGTGAACTTGAGTAATGGTGTAGCTGAATAGCTTGGGGGATGGCAAAGGTGATGCACTATCGATGTGGAAGTTGAAGATTACAAGATGAAGACTCTGAGGACTGATGGGAAGGAATTTGAGGCAAGGTGAAGATTGTTAGGATTGTGCCTAAAATTCCATTAATGGAATGATTTCCTAATTATGATTGGATTCCTTATTTGGTGGTTTCCTTATTAAATAAGGATTCCTTTGATGGTGGAAGTTCCTAGTTTATATAGGAATGTGTGTCAGAGTATTCCTTGTTGTATAAGACTTACCATAGGGGTAAATCCTACTACAACTAGGATTAGGACTATACAATCTCTATAAATATAGGGCTTACTCAAGGGATTGATAAGATTGGTTGGAAATCTTCTACATACACAAGAGAGGGCTGCAAACTAGTGAGGGAGAGATTAGTTTTTAGCAATTGTGTGTGTCATATAACTTGGTTGGAGAGTTATACACGTGAGGTCTTGAGTGCTTGTAATCTTCATATTAATCGTAGTGATCGCCTTTGCATGTGGACGTAGGCATTGTTGGGCCGAACCACATTTAAATCTTGTTGTGTTGGTTTGCTTGATTTTCTTTCGTGGTTGTGTCGTTCTTGTTCTAGTTATCTCCATCTTTGTAGGTGTGATTTTTCTTGTTGTGATTGTGGGCCCATTCCCAATAGAGTTATATTCAGCCGCCTATATAAACACAATGCCAATCAACATTCAAGGAGGCTTACACAACATCCACAAGCCCCTGTGGCTAAAGCAGTCCCAATACTGTGTTAATTTGTTGCCTTGTTCATCATTTTTTCCTTTTCAAACTGGCCGTGTGTACTGCGTAGTGCCTTCTTTGTTTTCTTGTCAATTTCTTTCTTTGTTTTATTTCCATTTCTTTTCTCCAATTCATGTACTTAAAAGTCCAAAGTAAGCCTGACACTTTATGTTTCAGTGTATTACTTTTCGTGTAATGGTTATAATGTATTATTGGCAATCTATTGTGAGATCAATTTCCATTTCAGTTGAATTTCATTCCTCATTTTCATCACTCACCCAAATCACTCGCATCAGAGTGATTGGACCTCAAGGGAAGGGTCATCCCTACTTCCCAACATCGCCCGAACCATCTCAAACAACTCTTAGGGATAGTTTTGGTTACATGTTTGGGTCTTCGTACAAAGCCCCTGACACGCTCGGTCAAATTAATTTTTAGCCAAAACAATTTGGCACGCCCGGTGGGACCGCCGAGTGATGATGGAAAAACACTTATCAAATGATTCGTGTGACTTTTTCGACGTTTTTCTTCCCAAGTTCGAAGAATTAATCCGTGTTCAGAAAGAGTATGCTCTCTATCTCGAAGAGACACGGACAACCATGATCACGGCCATGAAAACAACTTTTGAAGAGGCCGCGAAAAAATTTAAACGGCCAAAAGTGGCCGATGTCGCTTCCACAAATCAAGAGATAGATCTTGGTTCTACGCCGTCTAACCCACTCGGAGGGCAAGACGGCGAAGAAATAATTATTAGTGATAAGCCGATAATATCTATTTCGGCTAATGCTCCTCACGCTAGTATTGGTGACACCGAGAAGGCGGTTGGGGGGCAAGTTCCGCATAGGCCGAGTAATTTTAATTCGGCCCCCAAATTTATTAAATATGAACAACCCCCGTTGAGAAAAATGATGGCTGAGGAATTGTTCAATTTTTTTTGCATTAGTGCCAAAAATAACTTACACAAGGAGCCAATTAATTATTTGGTTTTGGTAGATTTAAAGCCCCATTGGCTTTGCGGAGCACATCAAAAATGGGATTTCGTGTGGTGGATTTTTCTACAAGATTATTATTACAAAAAAAAAAAGTTTTATTATTGACCAAAGTTAATACTAATTTTGGTCTTGTAAAAATCGGACTGCAAAAGGCCGATTTGTAAGTTGGACTGAGATCAATTCAAAGCTTACAAGTGCTTAGCCCGATTGATCTAAGATCTCAGTCCCATATTTTGCATGGATTCCAATTCCATGACTGACAGGGGTAAAACAGTTGAGAGACAGAATTGGCCCATGCATGTGAATGAGTCTTTCAAGCTCTTGTACCATACTTCTTTTCGCCATCGGTCTTATAGGTGGCCACGACACATGCACATTTTGTGCTTTGAAAGGGAATTATGGTCTCAAACTTATCGGCCACATAGGCTGGTGAAAAAAAAAGAAAAAAAAAGGTGAAGTGAAGAAGGCTGACTACCATTTTGATTGGGTTTTGATAGTAGAAATCAATTTTCGTTACTATCCATAGGGCCCATGAAATTTACCACATTGGGTTTGGACCTAGGTCTGAGGATATTGGTCTACTAGTATCACCAAACTGTGATCACAAGCAAAGAGGTGTCCTATTAAGACTGATGTGGAAGTGAAAAATTGGTCTGGGAGGCTAACAACATCAGTCTATGATCGGTCTTAACAAATATCGGTCTTCTACACTTTTTGGAAAATTGCGGCCTGACATGAGGCCTAATATAGTACAAGACCAAAATTTTAAAATTCACAATACTACATGTTGGTCCATCGGTCTGCTCAAGGCCGATGACATCGGTCTCTCACTTTGCACTGTTGATGGCCCACATTCCAATCGATGGGGGTACACATGCGACAACAGAAATCGGTCTATGAGGCCGATAATGACCACAAAAAATCGGTCTAGTTGTATACATGGTTCTTCAAAAATTGCATTACATTTCATTTTCAATGAACCAGGGGGGCAATGTTTACACCCTAAAATATAAAAATTACATTTTTATATTTGACCGGTTTTATTTTATACAAGTGGCAATTAACCACACACTAGTGGGGAGTTTTGCTAGTGGTAGTGGTTAGTGGATGTGGGAGTTACCAACTTAGTGGGACACCAACTAAGTGGAGAAGTTGCTTAGTGGGGAGTTATATTCAGCAGCCTATATAAATACAATGCCAATCAACATTCAAGGAGGCTTACACAACAGCCACAAGCCCCTGTGGCTAAAGCAGTCCCAATACTGTGTTAATTTGTTGCCTTGTTCATTATTTTTTCCTTTTTCAAACTGGCCGTGTGTACTGTGTAGTGCCTTCTTTGTTTTCTTGTCAATTTCTTTCTTTGTTTTATTTCCATTTCTTTTCTCCAATTCATGTACTTAAAAGTCCAAAGTAAGCCTGACACTTTATGTTTCAGTGTATTACTTTTCGTGTAATGGTTATAATGTATTGTTGGCAATCTATTGTGAGATCAATTTCCATTTCAGTTGAATTTCATTCCTCATTTTCATCACTCACCCAAATAACTCGCATCAGAGTGATTGGACTTCAAGGGAAGGGTCATCCCTACTTCCCAACATCGCCCGAACCATCTCAAACAACTCTTAGGGATAATTTTGGTTACACGTTTGGGTCTTCGTACCAAGCCCCTGGCACACCCGATCAAATTAATTTTTAGCCAAAACACATATGTATAGCAACAATATTTAGAAGGCTTATTAGCCTCGGCTTTTGCGTTTAGACACAGTATATGCAGGGGCAGAGCCCGGATTCGATCTTAATGGGGGGATAAATTGACATGGGGTTCGATGACAGTGCCCCGGTCAGATATGTTTGCGTTGAAGTACTGTAACTTTGGGGTTTTTAGGATTTTCGAATTATGTTGTTATTCCGTAGATTTAACATATCTAAGATAAGTTGAGGGTTAAAACATAATTATTCAGACAAACTTATAATCTCTCCATAACTCTTTAAAAAAAAATGTGTTCGCATACTCAATGACCGAATTTTTTATTTTTATTTTAATTTTTTTTACTTGTTTCATTTATAAACAAAGAATTTTTACATCTTTAAAAGCAATATCTAATAGGCCACAAATACTTGAGACTAATTCAGTAAATAAATATTTATTTGAGTGAAAATTAAAATAATAAAAAAATGTAAGAATCAAAGTGGGACCTTTTAAGTTTAAAAGAGTAAATTAAAAACTTTAAGAGGTGCACAAATGTATACTATATAAAATGCATAAAAAAAAATAATATAAATATGAAAAATTAAATGGGAGAAGGTACCCCCACTACTCCATACATGCTTCCGCCTCTGAGCATAAGTCATTATCTCAAGGGCATTATAAAAATAGAAAAAAAAAAATCATTAAAAACCGAAGATACTTCCTACATAACATAACGTTTGGGTTAAAGTACCAATGGATATGTTTGTGCTTCTTAAAGTTTTATCAAAACTAACTACGTACCATATACGTTTTTGTCCCAGAAGCATGTTTGGGTCAAAACATATGTATAAGACGTGATAGCAAACAGGGTCGAAGGTTATTGAAGGTTTAGGAATTGTTTGGAAATGGTGAAAATGATACTATATTTAGACCAAGTTTTAGTTTTAGTGTAATGCTGGTTTGATAAAGAACCAGTTTTGTGTCATTTTTAAGTCAGACACAGACATACTCCTATGACTTTATATAGCAGCTACACAAGTCTATTGAAACTGTTGTTCTCTGAACAGCAGAACCAGCTCTTGTGTTACACAAACAGTCTAAAAATAATGAGTAATGCTATGCTTCCCAAATGCTATGCTTCCCAAATTTCCATCCCAAAAGTGCTTTCCAAATGACGTGGCAGTGGGCCTAGATCTAATTCAGTGGGACTAGTTGAGTTTTGATTGGAAGTGATTTACTTGGATTCACTGCCACATCATTTGAAAAATATTTGTGGGATATAAATTTGGGAAACATACCATTACTCAAAAATAATTGGTGGTGATAGGATTTTTGAACCTAAAAAAGTTGGAGGAAAAAACCAATTCGGCTTACAACAATGATACACCCACATCTCCAAAACCACACCTTCAACCACATCTTATGTTTTAAATGCATGTACCCTATGCTGTGTGATTTTTTCACATTTTTTTGTGCACCACTTACACAGTATATGGTACATATATTTAAAACAAGGATGTAATTGAAAGTGTGATTGGAAATGTGAGTGTATCATTATTGATCGGCTCAATGGGCAGGGCCCAGTCAGCCACTAATGCACACAGCACATTCTCTCCTTGGCTCTCCCTCTTCCGGGCTTCTAAAAAGAGAATCCCGTTACTGGGCCATTGTACGGTTCCTAGAGACCAATAGAGCCCATTTTAGTTTGGTAAGTCCATGTTGGTTGAACCAGCAAATTCAAAGCGTTGTTCATGTCTTAAACAATTTTGGAATTCATAATTTCCTCAAGGCTCAAATGTGCAATTAAAAGAAAAAGAACACTGTTTTGTGGCTTTTGGGAATAACCTGTTCAAAATAGTTATGCCAATCTTCCATCTTTAACCTATTTTGATCTCAACTCACTCAATCTAGCTTTGCCTCATATTATTTAGAGTCAAGAACATAAACTATTTTAGAAATTTGGTATTAAATCTCAAATTAAGAGTATTATTTGGTTATAGAACACAAGGAAAATCCTTTTGGGAATAAGTGCACGATTAGTGGACATTAATAAACATAAGTCATTTGAACCATTAAATGATATATTTTATGACCAATACACCCCTTTCTAGATTAATACACACAAACCCAAAGTATTGAGAGAGAGAGAGAGATGATCGCAGCTCTGGCCACCTTCATCGCACTTCGAACACCTTCATCGCTCCTCCGACCACTCGCGCCTCCATCTAGCACCATCGTATCTCCGACCATTATTATTATTATTATTATTTATTTAAATTTTTTTTTTTTTTGCAAACTCGACCATCTCTGGCTTGGATCTACCTCTTCTAGATCTACCACCACTGCGACCACCTCTGTCTCTCTCATTTTCGTTGGACTTCACCACCACAACCACGAATCAGATCGACGATCGCCTAATCTGATCTGGTAAGATCTATCTCCTCCAACCACCAGCAATTCCAGATCCACCACCATCACCATGAGCAGATCGACAACCACAAGTCAATGCCAAGAGCATTTTCACGAGCAGATCCGTCCACTAGCGCATCGATCCACCACAGATCTGGCATAGATTCTTCGCTGAAATGGTGTGGTGTTTTTTTGTTTTAAATTTTTATTTTTTAAATTTAACACATTTTTTTTGTAAAATTTATCCAAAAAAAAAAGAGTCTATGAACTTACTCAACATTTGTTTCCAGATTTTGATATCAACTATGGTACTTGTTTGATAGATCTTGTTGAGTAGGCTATAAAAATATAGGCAAAAAAAAGTTGGAGATCGATATGAATGCTCAAATTTGTAAAAAGTTTTTGCAATGTTTGTTAGAACAAATTTTTTTTTTTTTTTGGGTGAAATTTCATAACTTTTTTTTTTTGGGAAAACTCCACAACTTTTTCGGTACTAGTATGAGAAATTAAACTTCAGAAACTTATTTTGTGATCATTTCATATTAATGTGGTGGTTTGGTTGTGAAGAGATCGGTGAAGTGAGGTCATGGTGGTGATCGACAGAGGTCTGGTGTGGCAATGGTGATTTCGTGAAATTTCACAGTTACAACTTTTTGTTGATAAATTTCACAACTTTTTTTTTAAAAAAATTTCACAAGTTTTTTCGGTGGTATGAGAATTAACTTTCGGAAACTTGTTTTATGATCATTTTCATGTTTTTATGTCATGGTTTGGTTGTGAAGAGATTGACATATGTCTGGTGTGACTTGGTGGTGAACGACAGAGGTCTGGTGTGGTGGTGGTGCTCGTCGAAGGTCTGACGAGGTCGCTGGAGCTCAGGAGAGGTCATGGTGGTGGTCCCCGAAGCTCAGGCGAGGTCGCCAGATGTGCAGGAAATTTGAAACTCTTTGTTAGAGCAATGTGGGGGTAGTTTTTTCAAAAGACCAAGGAGTGGACCTAATTTTAAAAACTTTTCCTACTTACTTAAACCGCCATATTTTCTGCAATTTGTATTTATCACTAGTTGCCCCTTTTATTTTTCCCTATCCTAGTCTATCTGAAATTAGAATATCACTTAACCAATAAGCTATCTTTTTCTATCACGTCTTCCCATGAATATTTTTGTCTTCCTCTAATCTTGACATTTTGGGGATACTATCAAATTATCAATCAATCTCTATACTTGTTACATTTATTGATCATCTCTGTACATGTTCAGATCATCTTAGTCATTTCTTGCATTTTTCTTGATTTAGTTTTTACAACTCTTATTTGTAAACCTTATCCGTATTAAAGCTTTTAATAAAAAGGAGAGAAAGGAAAGAACAGAAGTTAACTATTTGTCTAATAAGTGGTGCGACTGTTTTGCCCGAATGCAAATAAGTTGTTACAAATAAGTCATTAAACTAACCTGCGTTAGTGAAAGTCGATTAGAAATAGAATTTTTTTTTTTTCATAAATATTGTACTATTATGACTTACAAAACCCATATTAAAAGGGAATGGAACGAAATTTGCGGACCAATCTCGCGAATTATGGGCCAATCATTTGAACCCCTTGTTTTGTTAAACACTCCCATAAGGAAGCTAGTTGAACCATGTAGCAAACACTTCTGACGTTTGTTTCCCCTTGCAAGCTAGTTCACTTGTTAATTTTCATCTTTACCCACAAAAACAAAAAATTGGATGTCTAGGTGATGTGACCATTGATCAATTTAGAACAATTCTTCGTTAAATTCAAGTGCTCCACTGTAAATTGAGTTGACCTCACTGTCACCTCAGTTGGATTTCAAGATTAGGACATAAATTTGAAAATCATACCACTAACTTTTTTCAAGGCTACCACTATTATTAGGGGTGACACGCAAATAGAAGTTAACCGAAAATTCAAACAAAATCAAACCGAATCAAACCAAATTTTAAATTTCAGTTAAAAAATTAAGTTTTGTTTTCGGTAGCCTATAGGCAAACTAAATTGAACCGAAAAATTAATTTTTTTTTCTATATTATTAATATACTTTATATATACTTATATATATTAAAAATATAAGTATTTTACAATTGAAAACAAAGAAAGGTGTATTTTCTCTGCAATATGAAAGAAAAATGAAAAAAAGAACATGTAAAATAAGGTTGTAAAAAATGAAGAAAAAAAATTTGGTTTTTACAATCCGATTAACCGAATTATCAAATCGAACAAAACGTAAATTTCGGTTAACTGAACTGAAATAACCGAATTAAAATTTGATCGGTTTTCATTCGTTAGTTCTCAAATCGAACTAAACAAAATCGAATCGAATCGACCGAATGCCCACCCCTAACCACTATTGCCAAAGCAAACTGGCTATGTATATAAGTCTTAATTTGCTTTTTCAAAAGAAAAGTTGAGCTTGCCAAAAACCATGGCAATAAAACTTCTCAGATTTTCCTAGCAACAATCTATAAGGGGAATTCTATCCACACCTACCTAATTTAGTCTCTACACCCTCTTACTCTGTACCCCCACTACTCTAATTAAAATTAAAATAATTACTCTCTACACACACATTTCATCCCCAAAGTAACCTTAACCCTAAAAACTCCCATTATTTTTTATTACTTTCCACACCCACCATCATCTTTCAATCTCAATCGCATATAAGTCCAACCACAAAAGGCTACGTTAAGATGGAGCACAATCATGTGAATCCTGATGAGGGGATGCTTTAAAAAAGTTGAAACCAACAACTATGAAGCACAGTCAAACCAGCGGCTTCTTTTAATAATACTAGAAATATTTCTTGCAAAAATAAAGCACGAACACACCTTTTGAAAAACATCTAATGCTACCATTTTTTTTAACAAAGGAAATACATCAATTCCTACATGAGACAACGAAGTCATCTCAACTAGGGTCCTGCTTGTTATAAACATATGCGTATATTCATATACATATACATTCCACGGATATACAAGTTATTAATAAATTTACACACACACACACACATATATATATATATATATACTAGTAATACAACACATGCGTTGCACGTGGTAGGTGCTCATATTATTAAAATAGTTATCAAAGACTTTTTTTTTTTGGAATTGCAACTATTATAAGTAAAAATAAAAAGTATCTTCATAACTCATAAGTAAGTTGACTGAAATAGTGTTATGCACCAAAAATTAAGACAATTGGAATACTAAGAAGAAGAAAGAAAAAGTAAATCGATAAAAGTATAGAACCATGAGAATGATTTGTGGTGAGATCATCACAATGTGCGAAATTTAATATCTTAGTTCTCATAACTCATAATTATAGTTGATTGATGAATAATTGAGTGTAATCCTCACAGAAGAAAGCAATATAAAATACTTATTTATTGTAACTTAAACTTAGAAATATAGTCGAGTAAAGAAACTCTAAAGACTATAGCAAAATATATATATATATATATATTCCAAACTTGGTAACATTACCTTTTGTAAAGATGAACTTAGAAAGGTCAATACATACTTCTATTGCATCATTCATTTTGGGTTTGAATGTCAATAATTCTGATTTTTAAGTTTTTTTTTTTGAAGATTTTAACCTGAATTTTTGTTGTAAAATAAAATGTTAAGGCATACACATAAAGATTGAACTTAGAAATGTAACAAATTTCGTATAATCAAATATGCATATATATTACACACAAACTTGTCAATCTTGTGACCTAACATTTGTAATGAGGACATGAATTGCCCGTAAAATAGTTCAATTCTCTACTAATAACCAATACTCACTAAGATGAATGATTAGAGTTATAGTACATTACCGTTTGTTTAGTTCGTCAACTTCTTTTCTGGTTGGATGCAATTGTATACTCGATTGGAATGAAGTTAAAATTTGGAATTCACCTGCAGTAGTACATCACTTTAGATTTATTCTACCATATATGTATGAGCATAAATACAATTTATGTACACAGTACTTATACCTATATGTAATTATCCTAAATTTACCTTTGTATTCTGTTCGTTTTATTTTTGAAACTGCTATAGTTGGCTGTTGAGCAGCTAACTCCTCGAGCATTTGTCCCTCGTTAGTTTCCAAGCCACTCCATAGATTTAGTGATACTGATTGTAGGCTACAACATAAGTTATGTACAAGGTTTAAATATGTATTAAGACATACTCTTTTAATTATAATTTTGATACTTACTCATTTTGTAGAATAAGTTCTCTTGTTTGAGTTACTTTACCACTTATTTTTGTGATCACATGAGTTGGTTCGACCTTGCTGATGATCTCTAAGATATCTGCATTTATAATGTGTTAAGTTGTCAATTTATGTAAACCATATGCTCATAGACAATATTATGACGGTAAACTAAAATTTAACATACCTATTGTAGTTTGTTTATTGAAGGTGTTGTGAATTTCGTTAAATGGTACAAAATCATAAGCAATGTTCTTCAATTTTAAACTTAATTCAACATCCCTAACTTCAATATTGTACTATAAAGTTAGTTCAAACTCCGGATGAATGTGCTCAGAATTTGGATTGACTTTCTTGACTTCTATTAGATATATACGTCTTATTGTATAAAAGGAGTCCTTCAAAATTTTCAATTAGCGCACCAAAAATTATGACTTGTACTTTAGTCCCCTACATTCATTAAGTGAATAAAAAATATGAGTTATTTGTTCAAAACACTTTAACAATCTAAAACTAATTGTATTGTTACTTATTGCATCGTCAACCACAATTACATTTCAAAATTTTCCTTCACCATTTTTTTATTTCTCAACACTTCCTTGTCGAATGACCATCACCTTGATGGTCCATATTTTTTTGAAATATTTTGAGTGAATTCCTTGTCGAATGACCATCACCTTGATGGTCCATATTTTTTGAAATATTTTGAGTGAATTAATGAGTATCGTCATTTTGGCTGCATTGGAAATGTTCAAATTCTAAGCTCTTTAACATAAAGGTAGCAACGGTAAAATTTGTTGAATCATTATGTGAAATGGAGAAAATAAATTTTTTTTTAGAATATTACATTATACTGTTAAGAAAACAACTCCAATAGGAATAGTTAACAATTATTAACGGAAAACACTTCAACATTGAATATGTATAATGTTTTTCAATATTCGTGTATGTATATCATCTCATAATGTTTAATTTAAAGTCCTATTGTTCCTAAAGGAGGGATAAAAGTATTGAAGTAATAAAGAGTCCTAATAAAGTAAGAGAAAACTCTTATACTTAAATACCAAGCGGGCATAGCCCAATTGGTATGACCTCTCTCTCCTCAGTGGGGAGATTGAGGGTTCAAGTCCGCTTAGAGGGATTCCTTTGGTTGCCCCCTTGTTGTTCGTCCGTAAGAATGAATGTCCATTGTTGAGCTTGGTTGTGGGTCATTGTGGGACTTTGCAGTGGGGTGGGGTGGGGTAGGGTGGTGTGGGGTGGTGTGGGATGGAGTGGGGTTGGGATAGGATGGGTCGGTGGGCGCGCGCGCGCGCGCGTGTGTGTGTGTGTGTGTGTGTGTGTGTGTGTGTGTGTGTCCTGCTATGGTAAGTGTAAAAAATAAAAATAAAAACTCTTATACTTCAATAGAATTTATTAAATCCTATTGTTAATATAACACCTTTATTTGGATGGATTTAAGTTAAAATTAGGAAACAATTAGATAATTGTAACCATGCTTAACAAAATAAAAAATAATAATTGTATCCACAAAAGTACTTGATTGAGTCGGATTCCTGGATGATTATACTGAAACAGCTAGATGTAGTATATAGTGATCATGACTAATAAGACTTCAATGGATCATATAAAAAAAAGTAACACTTAGGTAGAATGTTTTTTCTAGAAAAAAAAAATGGTAGACAATAGAATAGTGAGCCAAGGAAACCATACAATCAATAGTAGGTACATTGAATGGACATCCCCCTATCATTTGTTTGATAATTATTTCCATCTTGTGCTATTGAATTGTTAGCAGCTACCCTTCTCTTCTTTCTTGAATCTCTAGCATTTTTATATAAAGTTCTCTTTCCTCATCACTAAACAACACGCACCAGTTTCTTCTATTTCTTTGTGATGCCATTTTCTCCCAAAAGTTTGTGTATAATTTACTGAATCATAATAATAAATTTCAATTATGGATAGTACTACATGCAGACATATGCTCATTCATAGTTTATACAAACCAATTGTGTAAATATGACAACCACTTCAGTGATAAAAATGTTCTTTTTACTATATTTTTGTAAAACTAATTAGTAATTGTTAGACTTAATGGATTAAAGTAATGAATTGAAGGAAAAAAATATGAAACTTATATACGATGTAATTCTTCATACAATATTTTTTTGCAAGCACGTAATATACAATCATATCATCATAATCATAAGAATGCAAATATGAAAACTTTGTATGATTGTAAAGTTAGATCAGGAATGTTGAATTAAACCCGTGTTTTGGTTGCGTGTACATACACAAATAAGTGGTTCATATTCGCCACTCGTATAGTATAGTGGTTTTATATAGTTTCTTCTTTGTTTTAAATTTATTGTGTCAAATAAAGTATTGATCATGAATTTTATTAGTATTGCATTTAAAATATACAATAAGTCTAACTTCATATTTTGCTTTTTTCCAAAAGATATACATTAAGGAGATTAATTTTATGGTCGTCTTCCTAGTCTATCAAAGTCTTAGGGTGCGTTTGATAAAACTGAAAATTAAGTACTGAAAATTAAGTGCTGAATTTTAAGTGCTGAAAATTTTAAGCACTTGAAGTTTTATTCCTTAAAACAATGTTTCAACTATTGAAGTAGAATGTATTCAGTGATTATTTTCAGTAGAAAATTTTCACTTAAAGTTTTCAGTGGTTTTGGAGCTACTTTTTCAATTAAGTGGATGTTATCAAACTCACTGAAAAAGAATAAGTACTGAATCTTTTCATTTTCAGCACTTAATGCGGTTATCAAACACACCCTTAGTTTCTTATCTATGTAATATGTAATAAATTCTGTTTTGTTTTTATGATTCCATAATTCAATAAAATGATAGATGATAGTAGTAGGTTGTAATATCAATATTCTTAGTGTTGTTTATGGAATAAGATATCACTCTCATTGATTACTCACATCATTAATTGAAATTTTCAAAGAACAAAAACCATAGCAATTACCAACATCCCAAAATAAACAAAAGTCACCTCCAAAAATAAAAAGAAATTAGATTAGCAAGTAATGCTTAGTATAAATCACTTCCACATATAAGAGCAAAATAAGAAGAAAAAAAATTAAGAACTAATGAAACAAATTAAGACATGCATCCAAGCAAAAAATTTATAAAAAAAAAAAAATTAAGACACACGTAACATACCACTTTATATCAGACAAGAACTATGTTGCTTATAGCTCCTTAGAGTATTGGGGATTACCATGCTATTTTGCTCTTTTTTATTTGGGTATATGGGATATGATCTCAATTGAGGGGATATCAATAATGGATGATTGAGTGCCAATCTTTTACGTGTTCTATAACTATCGATGTCAATAAATACAATTTCTTTGTCGTTTAAAAATAACTTTAAAGAAAGTTATAGCGAGAATACTCAGAAAAATTACTTATGGTATAGCATTTTTATTTTAGTTCAGTCTAGTTAATTAGAGTCACATAATTATAGGAACTGATATTAGTTGAAGAGCTCTAATTATAATTATCAATAACTTTGATACTACTATTTTTGGTGTAAATTGCAAGTTGTAATTATTTGAATGTTCCTTTGCCTTTTTATTTTGTAACTTGAAAAGTATCGGAGCGGCAAGTGCATATATATATATATATATACATGCAATTTTTATCCTATGAGGACTCCCTCATTTTATAAAATGCACACCCCTCACTTCTAGGGGTGTACGTGGTCGGTTTCGGTCGGTTTTTAGTGTATTTTAAAACCGACCAATATTGGTCGGTTTTGCGATTTCGGTCGGTTTTTCAGTCGGTTTTAGCTTGTACATGCATTTTATAAACCGACCAATCGGTTTTTTGGTCGGTCGGTTTCGGTCGATTTTCGGTTTTTCGATTTTTTTGTTCACCCCTACTCACTTCTCTGTCAATAAAGAGTTTGTATGAATCCATTTAACCCCCTAAGCAATTCTTTTCACAACTCTCACAAGGTAAAACATTCCCATATCCTACTGTATTAAACCTTCCCATTATTACGCCAATGTTTACATACATTCCTAATACTTTAGGACTCCTTAGTTATAGACTTCTTTTTTTTGTGTTTTACTGTGGCTGAAGTTTTTGTATTATTTTTATTCTTTGATTGTCACTATTTACATTGTGTATTGTATATTTATAAATTTGAATTTTTTTAGGCTTTAAATCACTTAAGATTCTCTCCCTCTCTCTCTCTCTCTCTATATATATATATATATATGCATTTGTGTGTTGATTTGTTATCTCTTGATGACTGATATTTGTGTTCATTAATAGAACTCAAATAGAAAAATTAAGTGCTTCCTCTTTCAAATCTAATATTAGAAAGTTAAAATAAAATAAAATAAAAAACATAGTACTATGCTAAGTATGCTAACCACTCCCATTTGAAAAGGAGCCATATATATATATGTACGTGTATGTATATATATACACTACTAAATTATATTATGCCATAATTGTTGTTAGCTGTATATATAACCATATTGTTTAAGTTAATAAAATCGACATATTATTGTGAAATAGAAAATTGATGGCGTCTTTTAGACCATGAGGGTGGTGCCACCCAATACCATCACAATTTTAGATAATTTAGACAAATTGTTGTGTAGTGACCCGGAATTTTAAAACATATATTAAAATTTAATTTTTATTTTCGTTAGAGAAAATACCAGTTTTGAAATTTTGGCAGTATTAATTTACCTGTGTGAGCGTGGGAACATGAGCTTAACCACATGGGATAATCTCCCATGTGTTACTTGGAGCCCAAATTAAAAGTTGTGCAGTGTGTGCGTGTGTTTTTGTTTGTGCAGTGTGTGTAGGAGTGTGTTGTGTGTGAGAGGCTTAGGCTTGAAGCCTCTTGGAGGCCAAGCAAAACAATATTATATATACACACTACTCTCATCCCATTTCTCCCCAACACAAACCAGCAACTCTCTCTTGTCCCTCTACTGTTATCTCTCTCTCTCACTTTATGTATACATTCGTATACACACATTTATATAGATGGATACATACATGTATATTGAGAAGAGAAGTTAATTCAAAGCTTGGATTACCTCTCTGTAATTCAAATTGGGTAAGGTTCTTACACCATTCTTTTAGTTGGATTTCAGTTCATTTATTCACACACACATAGATATATATACACATATATATTCAGTGAGTAATTGAAATCAAGTTTGATTTCTTAGTTGGGGAATTCTCTGCAATTCTCAGTAAAATCAAATTGGGTAAACTTTCAATTATGATTTATGGTCTCAGTTTGGTTGGAGCACTGTGATATAGATAATATATATATATAGAAATTCATATATATATATCGTTAAGGATCCGAAAATAGCGAGCAGAAAAACAGTCACAGAAATTTGATTTCTTTATATCAATTGAAAGGTCTCGATCCCACGAGGCCCCATTTCGAATTTTAGAAGCTAATTCACAACGGTTGCGACGAACGGTCGATTTAAAGTTTTGTCACCATTCGGTTTTTCAATAAAATCGAGAGATACGTTTAAAATCTTGAAAAATTGATTTCGTATTTGAAATCTACGCGGAAAAAGGAAGAGATTCATATGTTGGAAGTCCTGTTTTGGTTACATTTTAAAAATGGGTAAAAACCAATCCTTAATTTCAAAACAGGGGAAAAAGAAAGAAGAAGACGACACTGTGACATCTCGCGCGCGCGACCCGCGCGAGCGAGGGGTCGCGCGAGCGGCCCGCGCGCGCGACCAGGCATAATTTTGAAAATTGTTTTTATATAACCCCGTGACCCTTCTGAAAACTTTCCGCGCGAGCGACCCGCGCGAGCGAGGCCTCGCCCGAGCGGTCCGAGCTAGCGAGGTCCCGCGCGCGCGACCCCGGGCAGTTTGTTGAAAGCTCCTGTTTTCTTATACTTGAGCTAGTTTTGAGTTAAGGGACCTTGTACCCTATGCTTTAAGAGTTGTACCTTACTGTAATAGTAGTTGTACTTGTGCTTAGAGGTGTTGTACCTCACTGATATACGTGCATTATTGTATATCGAGATTTGTAACAGATTGAGCAGTTTCGGTTTCTATTCTGATTAATTATTCAGGCTATCCTCGGTGAACGGTAGTTCCATATAACCCTCAATAAAGTTGTATAACATGTTTAATAGTGTACTTAGATGTTTACTTGGTCTGTGATGCTTTAAGTGTTTACTTGAGCTGCTATGCCTTAAGTGGTTACTTGAGTTGCTATGTGTTTACCTGAACGATTTCAGCATGTCTATTGTGTTGCTTTAAATTAAAAGCATGGATTAATAATCTGCCTTATGAAATATTGAATATGTCTAGATGCTTAGAGCTCACATATGTCATAACATTTCATAAGCATGCATGATCACGAAAATCACGAAAATGATTTTGGGATGAAAGACCTTAAAGGCTTTTGATTTTGAAAAAAAAAAAGGGAAGGTCTTAGAGACTTCCAGGTTTTGAAAAGGGAAGACCTTAGAGGCTTCCATGCATAAAACCCTCTAGGAGGGATTTTGTTTTGAAAAGATAGAAATCCCGGATTTGTGGGTAGGCATGTGAGATGGGTACCACTAGGAACTCGAATTGCGGGATGTGCTGCAAGAAACCCCCGTAACGGTAAAGGCTAGGCCTCCGTGTAATTCGTAAGGCCCAAAGTCCCACACGTTTGAGGCTAGGCCTACGTGGACGGGAAGCCCATGGTCCGGGTAATGATATTGACGATCGAGAGTGAGTGTTTGAAAATGCACGAAAAGTGATTTTCATACATGACATTGACATTCATTGCACTCACGCATGTTATATAACAGATGTTATTGTGCGGTTATATGACTATACGAGCCTTTTTGGCTTATGGACTATCAAACCTTTCCTTTTCAGGTGATATAGATAAGGGTAAGGCTCTCGAGATTTGATGCACTTCCGCTTTGTTTGAAGGTCGAGTTTATGGGAATTTAATTTAAATGATGGTTCAAAGAGCATGTTATGATTTAATTGGACAAGTGTTAGTCCACCTGCTTTTAAATAGCATGATAGCTTAACTCTGATTTTTCGTTGCTTATCTTGAAAATGATTTGTTTCAAGAAAGGATAGTTTTCAAATGAAAACCAGATTTCTGTTTTACGAATGCTTTCCAAATCGGAGTAGAGTTACTCGTGAAGATCCCGTTTAGGGAAGAAATTGTGAGATCATGATACTTTGTATTAATAAAAACCTTGGGTTTTTATTTTAAGATTTTATGAAGTTTGAGAAAAAGACTGTAAGTCATCGTATTACTTTTTGATATGTGAAACTAAGTTTGAGTTTCTATGTCAAAGTTGTTTTATAAAGCTGGTGAAGTAGTCTGATAAATGTTCATCAAATCTATATATTTTCCGTTGCACTGTTGTTCATTTGATGAACCGATAAAGATTTTCTGTTAATGTCTTTTGAATTGACAAGCAAAGCTTTTCAAAAGACTAGTTTAATGCTTCCGTGATTGTTTTAATCAGATCCGTGAGTCTTTAAAGATTTCGATTTTTTCATCAAAGATTTCCAAAGACTATTCTATGCTTCTGCAGTAACCCTCGGAGTCTAGGACTCGGGGCGTTGTAAAATGGTATCAAAGTTTTGAGATTTCAAAAATTTAAATGTTTCAGAGCTTCGGACTTTAAATGATTTTAAAGTTTAAACGTTTGTTTTCTAAAGAGAAAGTTTTCAAGTAATCTTCGGGTCTAGGACTCGGAGCATTACAATTATGTTCAGTCCTTCCGCTTCTTGGTTATTGTATTATTATTTTATTTTTATTAGCACCCCCTCGCCTGCGGGACAGCGGGGCGGGGCGCTACAGATGGTATCAGAGCATAACCGGGTCGAATACTTTGGACGCTGGGTTATGTGCTTGCTTGTATAAGTTTTATTGACATGTTAGACATGTTAGTTGATAAACGACATATGATTTGATATGTGTTAACCTGTTATGTGATAACTTGTGATGTGCTGTTTAAAGTTTGAACTGCACGTATATTTGAGAAGATGAATTGAGCATGTTTGCTTGCCTGCGGGACTATGTGATATAACATGCTACGTTGTTTAAGATGCTTATATGCCTACATGTTTAGTTAAGCGACAAGCATGTTAGAAATATGCTTTTCTACGAATATGTTTATGCCGTTATGCATACCAATGAGACGTGTACACGACTGTGTTATGTCCATGAGTGCGGCCTAAATTAGGATTCTTGTGTGAAATGGGTAGTGAGACACTTGGTGTAGTTCCTATGCCCCCCTGTTTTGAGAGTTCGGGTATAGGTAAATTCTTGAATTTTTGGAGTAGTCTCTCCTTTGGGTCAGACCTCGGTAATCCTTATTCCTTGGGAATTCTTTTGAACAATTGAGTTAACTCCTTTATGAGTTGGGTATGTTTACCTTTACGGATCCTTGCTGTCTGATATTGATGACTGGTTATGTCAGTGGAGCTTCTTGGTGTGACTATCTTTCTGTGCAAGTCCACATGTTTTCTGGGAAGAACGTATCTCTCTGTGATCATATTATTTTGTGATCGTGTCCTTCTATGGAATCTTTGAGGTTATTATGTTGACCCTAGAATATTTGAAACGTCACCAGAAGAAATGTATAGAGAACATTATAATATGCAGTTATATGTGCTGTAAGCACAGGAATTTGATACAGTACGTGAGGTGGAGCATAAAGTGCATTTGTTACTTTGCCTGGACTTGTTCCTGGTAAGTATTTTATGGTCCACAAAAGTGGAACATTAACCTCTGCTTCGAACTTGGGTTATGTGTTGTGACGTGAGTACATGGGGATATGAGTTGAGTATATCGGGAACCGACGATAGCGTCGTTGGAGATATTAATCATTGAGATCATATATTTCTATGGATATTGGACGGTTGAGGAATCTCTCAACCTATCTTACGGTATTATCGTAAGACGTGATATTAAAGTATTCCTTTGCAATTTCGTTTACAGTTTATAGTATATAGATGAGAAATCTCTCATCTTGTATTACGGTGTATTCTAATACGGTACTATGCTGACATATTCTAATACGGTGTATATAAATGGTTGAGGAATCTCTCAACCTATTTGACAATATTATCTCAAGATGTATTCTATTTACGGTGTATATGGGATGGTTGAGGAATCTCTCAACCTATTTATAGTGTTATCATGTTAGGGCATATATGGAGCGGTTAAGGAATCTCTCAACTTGTAATACGGTAAATGTTGGACTCTGAGAATTGAATCTCGTTTCGAATTTTGAGGAATGCTATTTGAGGATAAGATACTAGGCTTCTGTGAAAATTACTTCAAGGGAGATGAAGTATTATGACCTACTTTGAATAAGGTTCTTGCAATCCGACATTTCAGAAAGCTCGTGAATGAATATCCGTGTTATAAAAAGTAATGTGAAACATTCCTTGGATTGCGTTGCGATTACTCGGTTATCAGATTGACCTTACTTGAATTTCGCGGATGAAATTCTTTTAAGGGGGGTAGAGTGTAGTGACCCGAAATTTTAAAACATATATTAAAATTTAATTTTTATTTTCGTTAGAGAAAATACCAGTTTTGAAATTTTGGCAGTATTAATTTACCTGTGTGAGCATGGGAACATGAGCTTAACCACATGGGATAATCTCCCATGTGTTACTTGGAGCCCAAATTGAAAGTTGTGCAGTGTGTGCGTGTGTTTTTGTTTGTGCAGTGTGTGTAGGAGTGTGTTGTGTGTGAGAGGCTTAGGCTTGAAGCCTCTTGGAGGCCAAGCAAAACAATATTATATATACACACTACTCTTATCCCATTTCTCCCCAACACAAACCAACAACTCTCTCTTGTCCCTCTACTGTTATCTCTCTCTCTCACTTTATGTATACATTCGTATACACACATTTATATAGATGGATACATACATGTATATTGAGAAGAGAAGTTAATTCAAAGCTTGGATTACCTCTCTGTAATTCAAATTGGGTAAGGTTCTTACACCATTCTTTTAGTTGGATTTCAGTTCATTTATTCACACACACATAGATATATATACACATACATATTCAGTGAGTAATTGAAATCAAGTTTGATTTCTTAGTTGGGGAATTCTCTGCAATTCTCAGTAAAATCAAATTGGGTAAACTTTCAATTATGATTTATGGTCTCAGTTTGGTTGGAGCACTGTGATATAGATAATATATATATATAGAAATTCATATATATATATATCGTTAAGGGTCCGAAAATAGCGAGCAGAAAAACAGTCACAGAAATTTGATTTCTTTATATCAATTGAAAGGTCTCGATCCCACGAGGCTCCATTTCGAATTTTAGAAGCTAATTCGCAACGGTTGCGACGAACGGTCGATTTAAAGTTTTGTCACCATTCGATTTTTCAATAAAATCGAGAGATACGTTTAAATTCTTGAAAAATTGATTTCGTATTTGAAATCTACGCGGAAAAAGGAAGAGATTCATATGTTGGAAGTCCTGTTTTGGTTACATTTTAAAAATGGGTAAAAACCAATCCTTAATTTCAAAACAGGGGAAAAAGAAAGAAGAAGACGACACTGTGACATCTCGCGCGCGCGACCCACGCGAGCGAGTGGTCGCGCGAGCGGCCCGCGCGCGCGACCAGGCATAATTTTGAAAATTGTTTTTATATAACCCCGTGACCCTTCTGAACACTTTCCGCGCGAGCGACCCGCGCGAGCGGCCCGCGCGCGCGACCTCGGGCAATTTGTTGAAAGCTCCTGTTTTCTTATACTTGAGCTAGTTTTGAGTTAAGGGACCTTGTACCCTATGCTTTAAGAGTTGTACCTTACTGTAATAGTAGTTGTACTAGTGCTTAGAGGTGTTGCACCTCACTGATATACGTGCATTATTGTATATCGAGATTTGTAACAGATTGAGCAGTTCCGGTTTCTATTCTGATTAATTATTCAGGCTATCCTCGGTGAACGGTAGTTCCATATAACCCTCAATAAAGTTGTATAACATGTTTAATAGTGTACTTAGATGTTTACTTGGTCTGTGATGCTTTAAGTGTTTACTTGAGCTGCTATGCCTTAAGTGGTTACTTGAGTTGCTATGTGTTTACCTGAACGATTTCAGCATGTCTATTGTGTTGCTTTAAATTAAAAGCATGGATTAATAATCTGCCTTATGAAATATGGAATATGTCTGGATGCTTAGAGCTCACATATGTCATAACATTTCATAAGCATGCATGATCACGAAAATCACGAAAATGATTTTGGGATGAAAGACCTTAAAGGCTTTCGATTTTGAAAAAAAAAAGGGAAGGTCTTAGAGACTTCCAGGTTTTGAAAAGGGAAGACCTTAGAGGCTTCCATGCATAAAACCCTCTAGGAGGGATTTTGTTTTGAAAAGATAGAAATCCCGGATTTGTGGGTAGGCATGTGAGATGGGTACCACTAGGAACTCGAATTGCGGGATGTGCTGCAAGAAACCCCCGTAACGGTAAAGGCTAGGCCTCCGTGTAATTCGTAAGGCCCAAAGTCCCGCACGTTTGAGGCTAGGCCTACGTGGACGGGAAGCCCATGGTCCGGGTAATGATATTGACGATCGAGGGTGAGTGTTTAAAAATGCACGAAAAGTGATTTTCATACATGACATTGACATTCATTGCACTCACGCATGTTATATAATAGATGTTATTGTGCGGTTATATGACTATACGAGCCTTTTGGCTTATGGACTATCAAACCTTTCCTTTTCAGGTGATATAGATAAGGGTAAGGCTCTCGAGATTTGATGAACTTCCGCTTTGTTTGAAGGTCGAGTTTATGGGAATTTAATTTAAATGATGGTTCAAAGAGCATGTTATGATTTAATTGGACAAGTGTTAGTCCACCTGCTTTTAAATAGCATGATAGCTTAACTCTGATTTTTCGTTGCTTATCTTGAAAATGATTTGTTTCAAGAAAGGATAGTTTTCAAATGAAAACCAGATTTCTGTTTTACGAATGCTTTCCAAATCGGAGTAGAGTTACTCATGAAGATCCCGTTTAGGGAAGAAATTGTGAGATCATGATACTTTGTATTAATAAAAACATTGGGTTTTTATTTTAAGATTTTATGAAGTTTGAGAAAAAGACAGTAAGTCATCGTATTACTTTTTGATATGTGAAACTAAGTTTGAGTTTCTATTTCAAAGTTGTTTTATAAAGCTGGTGAAGTAGTCTGATAAATGTTCATCAAATCTATATATTTTCCGCTGCACTGTTGTTCATTTGATGAACCGATAAAGATTTTCTGTTAATGTATTTTGAATTGACAAGCAAAGCTTTTCAAAAGACTAGTTTAATGCTTCCGCGATTGTTTTAATCAGATCTGTGAGTCTTTAAAGATTTCGATTTTTTCATCAAAGATTTCCAAAGACTATTCTATGCTTCCGCAGTAACCCTCGGAGTCTAGGACTCGGGGCGTTGTAAAATGGTATCAAAGTTTTGAGATTTCAAAAATTTAAATGTTTCAGAGCTTCGGACTTTAAATGATTTTAAAGTTTAAACGTTTGTTTTCTAAAGAGAAAGTTTTCAAGTAATCTTCGGGTCTAGGACTCGGAGCATTACGATTATGTTCAGTCCTTCCGCTTCTTGGTTATTGTATTATTATTTTATTTTTATTAGCACCCCCTCGCCTGCGGAACGGCGGGGCGGGGCGCTACAGATGGTATCAGAGCATAACCGGGTCGAATACTTTGGACGCTGGGTTATGTGCTTGCTTGTATAAGTTTTATTAACATGTTAGACATGTTAGTTGATAAACGACATATGATTTGATATGTGTTAACCTGTTATGTGATAACTTGTGATGTGCTGTTTAAAGATTGAACTGCACGTATATTTGAGAAGATGAATTGAGCATGTTTGCTTGCCTGCGGGACTATGTGATATAACATGCTACGTTGTTTAAGATGCTTATATGCCTACATGTTTAGTTAAGCGACAAGCATGTTAGAAATATGCTTTTCTACGAATATGTTTTTGCCGTTATGCATACCAATGAGACGTGTACACGACTGTGTTATATCCATGAGTGCGGCCTAAATTAGGATTCTTGTGTGAAATGGGTAGTGAGACACTTGGTGTAGTTCCTATGCCCCCCTATTTTGAGAGTTCGGGTATAGGTAAATTCTTGAATTTTTAGAGTAATCTCTCCTTTGGGTCAGACCTCGGTAATCCTTATTCCTTGGGAATTCTTTTGAACAATTGAGTTAACTCCTTTATGAGTTGGGTATGTTTACCTTTACGGATCCTTGCTGTCTGATATTGATGATTGGTTATGTCAGTGGAGCTTCTTGGTGTGACTATCTTTCTGTGCAAGTCCATATGTTTTCTGGGAAGAACGTATCTCTCTATGATCATATTATTTTGTGATCGTGTCCTTCTATGGAATCTTTGAGGTTATTATGTTGACCCTGGAATATTTGAAACGTCACCAGAAGAAATGTATAGAGAACATTGTAATATGCAGTTATATTTGCTGTAAGCACAGGAATTTGATACAGTACGTGAGGTGGAGCATAAAGTGCATTTGTTACTTTGCCTGGACTTGTTCCTGGTAAGTATTTTATGGTCCACAAAAGTGGAACATTAACCTCTGCTTCGAACTTGGGTTATGTGTTGTGACGTGAGTACATGGGGATATGAGTTGAGTATATCGGGAACCGACGATAGCGTCATTGGAGATATTAATCATTGAGATCATATATTTCTGTGGATATTGGACGGTTGAGGAATCTCTCAACCTATCTTACGGTATTATCGTAAGACGTGATATTAAAGTATTCCTTTGCAATTTCGTTTACAGTTTATAGTATATAGATGAGGAATCTCTCATCTTGTATTACGGTGTATTCTAATACGGTACTATGCTGACATATTCTAATACGGTGTATATAAATGGTTGAGGAATCTCTCAACCTATTTGACAATATTATCTCAAGATGTATTCTATTTACGGTGTATATGGGATGGTTGAGGAATCTCTCAACCTATTTATAGTGTTATCATGTTAGGGAATATATGGAGCGGTTAAGGAATCTCTCAACTTGTAATACGGTAGATGTTGGACTCTGAGAATTGAATCTCGTTTCGAATTTTGAGGAATGCTATTTGAGGATAAGATACTAGGCTTCTGTGAAAATTACTTCAAGGGAGATGAAGTATTATGACCTACTTTGAATAAGGTTCTTGCAATCCGACATTTCAGAAAGCTCGTGAATGAATATCCGTGTTATAAAAAGTAATGTGAAACATTCCTTGGATTGCGTTGCGATTACTCGGTTATCAGATTGACCTTACTTGAATTTCGCGGATGAAATTCTTTTAAGAGGGGTAGAGTGTAGTGACCCGGAATTTTAAAACATATATTAAAATTTAATTTTTATTTTCGTTAGAGAAAATACCAGTTTTGAAATTTTGGCAGTATTAATTTACCTGTGTGAGCATGGGAACATGAGCTTAACCACATGGGATAATCTCCCATGTGTTACTTGGAGCCCAAATTAAAAGTTGTGCAGTGTGTGCGTGTGTTTTTGTTTGTGCAGTGTGTGTAGGAGTGTGTTGTGTGTGAGAGGCTTAGGCTTGAAGCCTCTTGCAGACCAAGCAAAACAATATTATATATACACACTACTCTCATCCCATTTCTCCCCAACACAAACCAGCAACTCTCTCTTGTCCCTCTACTGTTATCTCTCTCTCTCACTTTATGTATACATTCGTATACACACATTTATATAGATGGATACATACATGTATATTGAGAAGAGAAGTTAATTCAAAGCTTGGATTACCTCTCTGTAATTCAAATTGGGTAAGGTTCTTACACCATTCTTTTAGTTGGATTTCAGTTCATTTATTCACACACACATAGATATATATACACATATATATTTAGTGAGTAATTGAAATCAAGTTTGATTTCTTAGTTGGGGAATTCTCTGCAATTCTCAGTAAAATCAAATTGGGTAAACTTTCAATTATGATTTATGGTCTCAGTTTGGTTGGAGCACTGTGATATAGATAATATATATATATATATATAGAAATTCATTTATATATATATATCGTTAAGGGTCCGAAAATAGCGAGCAGAAAAACAGTCATAGAAATTTGATTTCTTTATATCAATTGAAAGGTCTCGATCCCACGAGGCTCCATTTCGAATTTTAGAAGCTAATTCGCAACGGTTGCGACGAACGGTCGATTTAAAGTTTTGTCACCATTCGGTTTTTCGATAAAATCGAGAGATACGTTTAAATTCTTTAAAAATTGATTTCGTATTTGAAATCTACGGGAAAAAGGAAGAGATTCATATGTTGGAAGTCCTGTTTTGGTTACATTTTAAAAATGGGTAAAAACCAATCCTTAATTTCAAAACAGGGGAAAAAGAAAGAAGAAGACGACACTGTGACATCTCGCGCGCGCGACCAGGCATAATTTTGAAAATTGTTTTTATATAACCCCGTGACCCTTTTGAACACTTTCCGCGCGAGCGACCCGCGCGAGCGAGGTCCCGCGCGAGCAGCCCGAGGCGCGACCTCGGGCAGTTTGTTGAAAGCTCCTGTTTTCTTATACTTGAGCCAGTTTTGAGTTAAGGGACCTTGTACCCTATGCTTTAAGAGTTGTACCTTACTATAATAGTAGTTGTACTTGTGCTTAGAGGTGTTGTACCTCACTGATATACGTGCATTATTGTATATCGAGATTTGTAACAGATTGAGCAGTTCCGGTTTCTATTCTGATTAATTATTCAGGCTATCCTCGGTGAACGGTAGTTCCATATAACCCTCAATAAAGTTGTGTAACATGTTTAATAGTGTACTTAGATGTTTACTTGGTCTGTGATGCTTTAAGTGTTTACTTGAGCTGCTATGCCTTAAGTGGTTACTTGAGTTGCTATGTGTTTACCTGAACGATTTCAGCATGTCTATTGTGTTGCTTTAAATTAAAAGCATGGATTAATAATCTGCCTTATGAAATATTGAATATGTCTGGATGCTTAGAGCTCACATATGTCATAACATTTCATAAGCATGCATGATCACGAAAATCCCGAAAATGATTTTGGGATGAAAGACCTTAAAGGCTTTCGATTTTGAAAAAAAAAAGGGAAGGTCTTAGAGACTTCCAGGTTTTGAAAAGGGAAGACCTTAGAGGCTTCCATGCATAAAACCCTCTAGGAGGGATTTTGTTTTGAAAAGATAGAAATCCCGGATTTGTGGGTAGGCATGTGAGATGGGTACCACTAGGAACTCGAATTGCGGGATGTGCTGCAAGAAACCCCCGTAACGGTAAAGGCTAGGCCTCCGTGTAATTCGTAAGGCCCAAAGTCCCGCACGTTTGAGGCTAGGCCTACGTGGACGGGAAGCCCATGGTCCGGGTAATGATATTGACGATCGAGGGTGAGTGTTTGAAAATGCACGAAAAGTGATTTTCATACATGACATTGACATTCATTGCACTCACGCATGTTATATAACAGATGTTATTGTGCGGTTATATGACTATACGAGCCTTTTTGGCTTATGGACTATCAAACCTTTCCTTTTCAGGTGATATAGATAAGGGTAAGGCTCTCGAGATTTGATGAACTTCCGCTTTGTTTGAAGGTCGAGTTTATGGGAATTTAATTTAAATGATGGTTCAAAGAGCATGTTATGATTTAATTGGACAAGTGTTAGTCCACCTGCTTTTAAATAGCATGATAGCTTAACTCTGATTTTTCGTTACTTATCTTGTAAATGATTTGTTTCAAGAAAGGATAGTTTTCAAATGAAAACCAGATTTCTGTTTTACGAATGCTTTCCAAATCGGAGTAGAGTTACTCGTGAAGATCCCGTTTAGGGAAGAAATTGTGAGATCATGATACTTTGTATTAATAAAAACCTTGGGTTTTTATTTTAAGATTTTATGAAGTTTGAGAAAAAGACAGTAAGTCATCGTATTACTTTTTGATATGTGAAACTAAGTTTGAGTTTCTATTTCAAAGTTGTTTTATAAAGCTGGTGAAGTAGTCTGATAAATGTTCATCAAATCTATATATTTTCCGCTGCACTGTTGTTCATTTGATGAACCGATAAAGATTTTCTGTTAATGTCTTTTGAATTGACAAGCAAAGCTTTTCAAAAGACTAGTTTAATGCTTCCGCAATTGTTTTAATCAGATCTGTGAGTCTTTAAAGATTTTGATTTTTTCATCAAAGATTTCCAAAGACTATTCTATGCTTTCGCAGTAACCCTCGTAGTCTAGGACTCAGGGCGTTGTAAAATGGTATCAAAGTTTTGAGATTTCAAAAATTTAAATGTTTCAGAGCTTCGGACTTTAAATGATTTTAAAGTTTAAACGTTTGTTTTCTAAAGAGAAAGTTTTCAAGTAATCTTCGGGTCTAGGACTCGGAGCATTACGATTATGTTCAGTCCTTCCGCTTGTTGGTTATTGTATTATTATTTTATTTTTATTAGCACCCCCTCGCCTGCGGGACGGCGGGGCGGGGCGCTACATGTTGAATCTATATGATTTCAATAATGAATAATCACCCAACTATGATTAAAAATAAATTATGTGTATTTTAGTCCACTGTACAAAATACTTTTCTTTGTAATTAATAACCTTATAGCTCAAAAATTAATTAAAAAAAATGAGAAAAACATACCTGAAACTTTTATACAGTAAAGAGGAATGATTGTTGTTGGGAATGCTTTGGAGAAAAGTATAGTGAGAAGATAAGAAACATGTAAAAGAGAAGTCAAATAGCGTGAGAAATTTTGAGTTTAGATGTTACTGTTAGGCATATAATAAGAATAATATTACATAGTTAATACTTTAGTTTTAGTCAACTTGGAGTCCTATTATACCTAATTGATATCTATCTAAAAATACCAACTGATCAGTGATCCAAGTTATACCAAAATCCTAATCTCTTATAGACTCAATTACATCCAATTAGAAAGCACCCCCCCAGAAAGATGTACTCATGATCCAAACCATAACCCACATGAAGTTAAAAAAAAAAACTAGAAAGATCGACGTAATCATGATCCAAACCATAACCCACATGAAGTTTTACTTCTAGTAACAGCATGACTCGTAATTGGACACATTATGTCCAAAAAAAATAGGAATTGTTACCCACCCTTAAGTAGCAATTGCGAAGAACAAAAAAAGTAGTAAGTATGGTTATTAGGTTGTAGGACTCTCAGGGAAGGACCAAGACAAAAAAAAGGTAGCATACCAAATTTATCAAATTCTATGAAAAATCACCTCAAAAAACTGCACCGATTGATAAAAGTGTAAAACACTTATGGACATCCATGCACTAATATAACACTGTCAGAATATATCTACATCATTTGATCAAGTGAAGCATGAACAGATAGGAGTCTTAAGCCAAGAAGTATAGAAACTACTCAAATCATGTGAAGAAGAATCTATATGACTATAAACATGTGAAGATACCCAAAGTATATACTGCAATTGATTCACACATAGGAAAAAAAGTCACTGAAAATATGTCTTTTACCACTTGTTTATTTGTTAAATTTTTTTTTTCATATTTTAACAACAAATGTGTCCACATATCCTATTAATTCTTTATTAAATCTGTAGTGTTTTAATATACCATTTGTTTTACTTATTACTTAATAATGCATATATGTTTCTTCTATGACTATGTGATGCCATTTATCATAAAATTTGTGCAGTAATTTATTGAACTGCAAAACTGTTTCAAAACGTCATGATCTAGCTTTTTAATACATTTCAAGTTTACTTTTGTATTTTTAAGTCAACATCTATTAAAAAATAGATACCTAACCTATTTAAAAATTTTACCATAAGCTATACGATGGAAGAAATATTGTAATAAAATAAAATGATATAATTAAAATATTAAAATTTAAAATTGTAGTCCGGCATTTGTGTTTAGAACCTCATAGTTATTAAATTAAAATTTTTAAGGTAAATGATATAGACATCCCCTCATGTATTGCCCTTTTTCACAAATACCCTTGAAACTAAAAAAAAAAACTCAACAAATTGACCCTCTCAACTAAATGTTGGGGGGGGGGGGGGGGGGGGGGGGGGGGGGGGGGTGTATTTGAAAGGGTCAATTTGAAAAGAAAAATGATAGTTGAGAAGGTCAATTTGTTGAGTTTTTAGGTTAGAGGGTCTTCGTGAAAAATAGCAATACATGAGTGGATATCTATATAACTTATCCAATATTTATGGGTAATCCTATTCACACTACACGGATGACCTTCTACACTTCAAAATTTGTCTTTTAGCATGCTTTGGAAAATGTGTCCCTGGCTCAAGTTTATTCCTATTGTATGGTCTGAGAAGAGGAAAACAAGCACTCCCAAAGACTCTCAAGGAAGAGTACTCAGGAATTTGGTGGAACAAAAGCTCAAAGGGAGATTCATTAGAAGTATTGGAGCTAGGCATCCTATTGATAAGAAATGTGGCAGTAGAAAAGCATGATACCAGAATTGAGGATCTAAGGAGGCAGTAGACAAAAGTGCAAGTCCTGTTTCTACAATATGTCTATGTTTCCTCTCAGCAACCCCATTTTATGGAGAGGTATGAGGACATGACTTTTGGTGTTGGATGCCACTAGATGTCAAAAGATTTTGAAAGGACTGTTTTTTATATTCTTTACCTCCATCTGTCCTAAGAACTTTGATTTTAGTAGTGAATTTATTTTCAACTAGAGCCTTAAATTGAGAGAATGAAGAAAAAGTATCAGACTTATATACAAATGGATATATCCAAGTAAACTTGGTAAAGTCATCAATAAAGGACACAAAACAATGAAAGCCATGGTAAGAATCATAAGGAGCAGGGCCCCAAAGATCACTATGAACGATTTCCAATGGTGAATTGGTTCTACTAGTAGATAATGGAAAAGGTAATTTGCACATTTTTCCATAGAGGCAATGTTCACACAAAGAACAATCTGCAATTGAAGAGTGATGTACATCAATAGATGTGTGAGCTAACATTTTATTGAGAACCTTATTGGTGGGGTGGCCTAATCTATTGTGCCATAAAATGTTGGACACTCTTTGGCCAAAGTAAGCTGAGTGAGGAGAACCTTGAGATGAAACAACAGGTATGAACTGAGGAGTTGAACTGAATGACTGAGAAACTGGAGTGAGACGAGGTTGAACTTGAATAGGATAAACTCCATTATTGCATAAGCTTTGGTACAAGATCTTCCCGGAGGTTAGATCCTATATTTGAAGCATTTTAGAGTAAAAAATACAGCGATAATTGTTATCAAGACAAAGCTTATGAATAGATAACAAATTAGAGGATACAGAAGGAACACATAGCAAGTTATAAAGATAAAACTGATGAGTATTAGTTTGGATAGAACCTGAACTAGTGCGAGAAATAGCTAAAGTCTGGCCATTAGCCACATAAATGTTGTCCCCAACTTGATACTCACTATAGATGGAAAGATTGGACAAATCATTGGTAAGATGTGTAGATGCACCAGAATCTGTATACCACGTATTGAAATCAGTAGAATTAGAGTCATAAGCAATAGCCATGGCCATGAACTGATTTGGCGGTTTCATGCCTTGATAAGCATAATCCATCCTGTGATAACAATCAGCTGCTGAATGATTGTTCTTGTTGCAGATTTGACACACAAATCGTGGAGGACAGAAATTAGGCCTTTGATTTTGGGAGAACTGAGCACTTGAAGGCCTGCCAGTTGAAGAATTGAACTAAGAATTGAACTAAGAAGAGTAATTTTGATTGTTACATTTGCCGTTTCCAGATTGCTGAAACCTTCATCCTCGGTTATTAAACCTTCCTTTGCCTCGTCCTCGACCCCTACCAAAATTATTGAAGGAAGGAGGTCGAGACTGAGCCATCATCGCATCTTAAACATGTTGATTGGATCCTTGTTTATTCATGTGTTCCATAGTCATTTCTTCCGCTTTGAGAAGAACATGTAGTTCTTCGAGTGTTAAGGATTGTGATCTGGTTCCGATTGAAGTGCGAAAGCACTGAACACTGGAGGAAGACCATTTAGAGTATAAATCAGTAGATCATCATCATCTACAGATACAAAGACAGAGATCAATTTGTCTCTTGCTTCCTTGATCTTCTGGATGAAGATATCAACCGAATCAATTGCTTTTGTATTGGTCTGTAGATTAGTTTTCAATTGTAGTATATTTGATCGAGTTGTAGAGGAAAACCTTCTTTCAAGAGCATTTCAGACTTCTTTAGAAGTGGCATAGCCCACTATATGCGACAGTGCTGTGGGAGATAATGTAGCATTGATCAAAGTCATCAAAGCTTGATCATGTGTAATCCATTTCTGGTATTCGGAACTAATCTAGTTCGTTAGTAAACCATTTTTATCTCTTCGAAATTTCTCTGGACAATCATTTGTTCCATCAACGAAACCAAATAACGAGAGTGCTTTGAGTATGACTGAAAAATGAATTTTCCAGTGCAATTAATTTGTTGAATCGAGTCTCACTGTGATAAGATTGCAAATATTTGATAAAAGAAAAATAGGAGAATAAGATGAAGTCAGATTGGACGAACTAGTTGAATCAGAAGCCATAGATGCGAGACAGTGGTCTCTCTAATGCTTTGATACCATGAAAGAACAAAAAAAATTGTAGAGATAATTGCTCAAGGAAGAAGACGAACTCAATATTCAATTGTATTTCATTTTCACAGTATATCACAATTCTCCTATATCACTAGTATATATACACAAGAGGGCTTTTAATAGAAACTAATTACAACTCTTCTAACCGACTGAGCCTAGTGGATTACAACTGTTATCTACTCTTGGATTATAGCTATTATCAACAATTGGTTAAGAGGTTGACTGGGCTGGCTTTTGATACAATGGTGCTAGAGTTGTATAAGACAATAAAGGGTCACTAACAATTTTTATTTTCACAAAATAAGGACAAAATTTGGAGTGCAAGAGGTCATCCATGGAGTGCAAATAGCATTTTCCATTTTTAATTAGCAACTTAAATGATTAGTGTCACACTCCGACATAGCATAAATATGGAAAGCGTTTAATTTCCTTTATGGACCCGTAGGTCATGACAGTTTGAAGGCTCGATTCCGTCCCAAACGTCAACAACAAAAACATAATAATCAGAGCAGAGCAATCAAGGCTTATAATATTTTTCTAACTTAATAGTTATTACAGCACGGGGTCTCTAAAGGCACAAACCGCCTTAAATCAAAACAATAACTTAACATCTATTACAGTCATCCTTATTACAAAACAGTTCATAAGCTAAAAGCATAGGATATTGATAACAGTTTTATCTTTCAAAAGCAGCCGTTCTCAGTTTGCATAATCATAGGGCCGAGCATAGTCATAACCTGAAAAGCCTGAACATGAATGTCCAGGGCGCATCGACGCCGTCAGCTTCAAGAAGCTGGTGAGTATTAAAAACATAACTTTGAATGTAACAAATGCTCATTTACCATTTTCAAATTCCCGTTTAATTCAACAAGTTTACACTAGAGTAAGGAGTTTATTTTAGAAAACAACCACAATATCATTTGAAAGCTATAATTCACATATATGTGACCGTGTATAAAAACAATGCACCATCTCATCTTACCGACTCTTTTCTCTCGACAAACACAACAACCCACCATCTCACACCAGTATCTTTGAAATACTCCGATAGCCACACTTTAGCACAGGGGTGCTAGGGAATGTCCAGTTTGCCTCACACTTTAGCACGGGGTGCCAGGGAATGTCCAATGCCTCACACTTTAGTACCTAATCCGCCTCGCAAATACATCACACAGTATCCAGACTGGGATGCCAGGGAGTGTCCGTAGGCCACACTTTAGCACTACCATGGTGCCAGGGAATGTCCAAGTTCGGCGTCACACACTTTGACGCTACCATGGTCGTCAGGGAGTGTCCAGTTTTGCCACCGTCGTATTTCAAAGGCACTCTAGCCGCAATCTCAACCACAACACACTTTGGTACTCACTTACCAGGGAGTGTCCATAACACAATCTCAATCTTACACTCTATACCACACTAACCATTACTCTTTTCTACACTGACCAACACTCACACTCACACTCACCATGCATGTACAATTGACACCATATGAATGTCGTGCAACATAACATATGAAATGTCGGGATCGATAACCATGTGTATTTGAAAAGAATCAAAATCATAATCGTCCTTTAACAACCAAAGCGAAATTTGTTTTAACATAACTTCCAAATAGAGCCTTAAAAACCCATAAAATGTCATCTATACAGTCTCTTAGCAGAAAACAGACAGAAACCAGAAACTGTCAGAAGTCGCGTGCGCGGGCCGCTAGCGCGATATGCCCCTTTTTCTTTTTTTTTATAAAAATTTTCTATCTGCCAGAAAACACGAAGCTCGCGCGCGCAGATCGCTTGGGCGGGCCATTCGCGCGATTTGCCCATTTTTCATTTTTCTTTTTAAAACCTTTTCTATCTGCCTGAAACCAGCCACCTCGCGCGCGTGGGTCGCTTGCGCGATCGCGCACGCGAGTTTTAGCAGTGCCTTCGTCTTCTTCGTGGAGAATGCCCTGTTTCAGAATTTAAGGGTCTTTTTGACCCATTTTGCAATCTGTGACTATATATATCATACAATATATGAATCTCTTCGTTTTTTGACGAGGATTAAGAATCTACAACCAATTTTACATGAATCAATCTATAACTTTAGAATTTTATGAAAGATTACAAGACGACAAAACTTAATTTCTTATATACTTTTACATATGGATAATTAGGCTTAAATACTTTAACCATAGTCTATATATACTATAATCTTTCAAAATCATCTTTCAAAACGAATTTTGGTTAGGTTTAGGAAAACTCATGTTTTTCAAATTCAAGCTCCCATGGAGGAATTAGAAATGGAGTTTTATCAATACATATACACAATCAGTAACTAAGCATGAAATTACATTTGGAGTGAGTTTCGAATACTCACTAAGATTAAGAGCAGAGAGATTGTTGAGAAAGAATAGTAAGCTAAGAAATTCAAACCCAAGCTTTGGCTATGGGGATTAGGAGCTTCTTTCACTAAATTTTCTGTAGGAGTTCTCTGTAGTCTCTCTAAATTCTCTTAATTTTCAGTTATGAAAATAGTGTGCAGAAAGTGAAGTGTATATGATGCATATATAGAAGGATGGAGTTGTTCAACTTGGAGCCCAAGTAGATCCTCATACACTCAACAAATTGGATTTGTTTAACAATTAACTAAATACAACAATTACATATACGTATATGGACTATACACAGATTATAAGAGCTCCATAGTTGCCCAAGAGCCAAACATAGATGTATAGGGGGCAAGAGCTAGAAAGTGTTTGGGAAAATTAGCTTTTGGTCACTAATTAACACATACTACAAAAGCACTCCCAAACAAGGCACAATATAATCATTGGGTGAATTTAATGAGTTTAAAGCAAACATTTCCACCGTTTTGAAATACAGTTTTAAAATTCAACACAGGTATTGCTAAATTTGATAAAATCGCAGTTTGACTCCATCAAGAATTTTAAATATGAAATAAAGCAAGTCAGAAGATTTTAACACATGAGAATTGCAAATTTGAGATAACATCAGGAATATTAATTAAATATGAAATGCAAATTTAAAATTAAATAAAATGCAGGTTGTTACATCCTTCCTCCCTTAAAAAGGATTTCGTCCCCGAAATCAAGACTAACTAGTTCTGAAACAACTCCGGGTATTTCTTCCTCATATCAGCCTCCACTTCCCACGAGGCTTCATCCTCGTCATGGTGATTCCACTGAACCTTCACCAACGGAATGTCCTTGTTCCTCAACTTCTTGATACTCTGATCCACAATCTTTTCAGGTCTCTCCTTGTAAGAAACATTATGACTCGTCTCAATATTGTCATAACTAATCACGTGCGAGGGGTCTCATATGTCCTTTCTCAATATACTCATATGAAATACATTGTGAACCCTAGACATCTTTGGTGGTAGTGCCAGTCGATATGCCACTTTCCCGACACGTTCCAAAATCTTGAACGGTCTGATGAAACGTAGAGCCAATTTCCCTCTCTTGAGACTAAAGCGTACTACTCCTCGAGTCGGCGAAATCTTAATCCGACGCTAAACTCCAAATCTTTCCAGCGTCGATCGACATAACTCTTATACCGGTTTTGAAAGGTTCTCATTCTTTCCTTGACCAAAGAAATCTTTTCGTTGGTTTCTCTAACCAAATCTGGTCCCAATAATTCTGTATCCCCAACTTCTGCCCAACACAACGGGGAACGACATGGTCTTCCGTACAATGCTTCAAACGGAACCATCCTGATACTCGTGTGATAACTATTGTTGTAGGCGAATTCAACCAAAGGCAAGTGTGTCTCCCAAGATTCTTGAAAATCAATAACACAAGCCCTAAGCATATCCTCCATGATCTAATTGACACGCTCAGTCTGCCCATCTGTCTGAGGGTGAAAAGCAGTACTCATCTTGAGCGAGGTTCCCATAGCTTCTTGCAAACTTTCCTAAAATCCAGAAGTAAAACGCGCGTCACGGTCTGACACAATCAATACAGGTGCGCCGTGAAGTCGCACAACTTATTGTATGTACATCCGGCTCATCTTTTCTACCGGGTATGTCATACTGTAAGTGATGAAATATGCCGACTTAGTCAATCGATTCACGATTACCCAAATTGCGTCATGATTCTATTGTGATCGAGGCAATCCCACTATAAAATCCATCATGATGTGCTCCCACTTCCAACCAAGAATAGGTAGTGGTTGCAACAATCCCGAGGGTCTCTAATGTTCAGCCTTGACTTATTGACACGTTAAACACTTGGATATAAATTCGGCACATCCTTCTTCATAGCTTCCCACCAGAAATTTCTTTTCAAATCCTTGTACATTTTCGTTCCTCCTGGGTGAACTGTATATTTTGACTTATGTGCTTCTTCTAGCATATCCTTTCTCAAATCCCCACAGTCTGGTACACATAACCTGTCTCTGCATCGATACCCTCTGTCACTTCCTACCTTCCAATCGGTCGGGTCTTTTTCTGACATTTTCACGAACCATGTTTGAAACTTCTTATCTTCTTTCTGAGCTCCAATAATGCGGTCGATAAGAACAGGCTGTAGGATATGACATTCGAAAAGTTGTCCTTCTCCTTCTTTAGTACTCTGTACATCGAACTCCGCCAACATCTCCCATGCTCGCCATTCTCTAACCATTAAGGAGGCGATCATCTCACGAGTCTGCAGACTCAAAGCATCAGATAGCTTTACCAGGGTGGTACTCTAATGTGAAGTCGTAATCTTTGATCAGCTCCATCCATCTGTGCTGTCTCATGTTCAACTCTTTCTGTGCAAACAAATACTTCAGACTCTTGTGATCAGAGAATAAATCAAACTTCTCACCATAGAGATAGTGTCTCCAAATCTTGAGTGCAAATACCATTACAGCCAATTCCAAATCATGAATGGGGTAGTTCAACTCATTCGGCTTCAGCTGTCGGGACCCATAAGCGATAACTCTGCCATCTTGCATAAGTACACACCCTAGTCCTTGACATGATGCCTCACTAAAGATAGTGAACTTCTCATCAGGCTTGGGTATAGCTAGTACCGGTGCGGTACTGAGTCTCTCTTTCAACTCTAGAAAGGCGCGCTCATACTTCTCTGTCTAGTCGAACTTCAAATTCTTCTTCGTTAATCCGGTTAATGGTGCAACTATTTTAGAAAACCCTTCAACAAATCTCTGGTAATAGCCTACGAGTCCAAGGAAACTCTTAACCTCTGTAGGGTTGCTCAGCCTATTCCAGTTTGACACAACATTTGTATTGGACGAATCCACAGAAATTCATTGAGATGACACCTTGTGTCCCAAAAATTTCACTTCTTGCAACTAGAACTCACACTTAATAAACTTGGCATACAAGTGGTGGTCCTTAAGCGTCTGCATTGCAATCTGTAGATTTTGCTCGTGTTCTTCCTCTCACTTAGAATAGATCAAAATATCATCAATGAAGACGATGATAAACTGATCCAAATAAGGCTTGAACACTCTATTCATCAGATCCATAAACACTGCCGGGGCATTCGTCATTCCAAACGGCATCACCAAAAATTCATAATGACTATATCGGGTTTTAAACGCAGTCTTAGGTATATCTTCCTTCCGTACCTTCAAGTGGTGATACCTCGATCGTAGGTCTATCTTGGAAAATGTCGTAGCTCCTTGTAGTTGATCAAACAAATCGTACATCCAAGGCAAGGGATACTTGTTCTTGATAGTAATGCGGTTCAATTCTCGGTAGTCGATACACAGCCGAAGTGTTCCATCCTTTTTCTTCACGAATAATACTGGTGCTCCCCAAGATGATGTACTTGGATGTACAAAACCCAGATTCTCGAGCTCTTGGACTTGTTCCTTTAACTCTGATAGTTCGGTGGGGGCCATTCTGTAGGGAACCTTGGTGATCGGTACGGTACCCGGTATAAGCTCAATACAAAACTCTATACTCCTCTCGGGCGGCAAACCAGAAATGTCTTGAAATACTTCTTCGAAGTCCTTGACTATAGGTATAGACGACGCTGTCATCTCTGTACTGACGATTTCGATGTTTGCTAAGCATCTTGTGAGGAACATATCTCCCAAATGGTTACATTGAAAATCAAAGGGTTGATTCTCATTATCGGGAAATGTAATTCTCTTCCTCACACAATCCAACTTCGCTTGATTATGAGAGAGCTAATCCATTCCTAGGATTATGTCAAACTCCTTCATCGATAGAACAATCAGCCTTGTAGGGATTTCACGGTTTTCTAGCCGTAAGGGACAATCCTTGCACACGTGTCCTAATCTGACTGTGGCTCCTAATGGTGATGTAGCTCTCAAAGCTTTCTCTAAGCAGTGAGGTAAGATACCCAATCTCCGAATAGTGTTAATAGATATGAATGAAAGGGCAGCACCCGTATCAAATAACACTTTAACTTGGGAGTTAAACAGAGTTAATGTACCTTCCACTGTTTGTTGATCAGGTTGAGCTTCTTCATAATCTCGTTCTTTGTACACAGTCCCATCATATCCAGCGACATCGGGACTAACAGCATTAACGTGAGTTTGACCTTACTGACCATAAGTCACTTGCTTAGGGGCAGTACAGAACTTGCTGATGTGGCTTGGTTCACCACAGTTGTAGCAAACTATGCCTTGCTGAGTAGCACACCTTGGTGCCTTGCAATCTCGAGCCAGATGGCCGGGGTTACCACAATTGAAATATTTCCCAGCACTACTTCCTTCTCTTACTCGGGGTTAAGTCGGATAGGTGATAGCTTGGGTTTTCTTGCTCCCATCGAAATTCCTCTTCTGTCTTTGGGTACGATACATTGGTGGCTTATTTCCAAAGTTACCCCTTTGAGGCGGTCGGAATTCGAATTGCTTTCGGTTCACTCGAGCATCCTCTTCTAGATCAGTAGCCAAGCCAACTAGTCCCTCGAAAGACTTATCTAGGTGACCGAGGGTCATGCGGTGAATCTACAGTGTAAGCCCTTGGTTATACTTACGGATCTTCTTCTCCTCAGTATCAACTATATGAGGGGCGAACCGAGACAGTCTCTCGAACTGAGTGGTATACTCTTGCACGTACTTGGTTCCTTGTGTTAGATCCATGAACTCCTTCTCTCTTCTGTGCCTCTCCGTACCCAGAAAATACTTCTCCAAAAATCTCCCTTTGAACGCAGTCCACGTCATTCCCATCGCAGCTCCATTCCCGATAGTAGCTACGACCGAATCCCACCAATCTGCGGCGGCATTGGTTAATTGAAAGGTAGCTAACCTCCTCTTGTCCATCTCATTACACTGGACAGCCTCGAACATGCGGTCCATCTATCTTAACCACTGTTCCACCTTACATGGTTCTGCGGTACCCGCAAACTGCTCGGGCCTTAGCACACGAAATCTCTCCAGCAGCTTATCTCCAGTTTGGCGGTCTCGTCGATTTTTATTCTGATTATTAACCCTTTTGAGACGTCTGACGAAAGCTTCAAACATTCCGGTGGGGTCGGCAGCTAAAGGTGCATCTTTGATTAAATTTCGATTCCTCCTTAGTCCTCTAGCCATTCTATGCATGATAGTGATAGAAGAATGAGGAAAATGCATGCAACAGTAGTATAAAGCAGTTTAAATGACAGCAACATCAAAATAGTATTTCTATATATAACTTCTTATCAAGTTGATACAAAAAGCGTGTATGATCAGAGTTATGCCTACCCTATCTGTGTGGGTTAGGACGTACATCGTGCATGCAAGAGTTAGAGTTACAAAAATGGGGTCATTGCCCTATACTCGAATGCATGTAGATATAGTTTGCAAAAAGAGAATAGAGCTACTAGTCAAAAATAGTCAATATATACAAGGCGATATCTAAACAGTCAGTCATCGTCGTAGGCAGCCATCGAAAGGTCAAGCAAGTCAGCCTGATGAAGTTGCTGAACATGAGAGGGGCCTATCCCAAAATTACAGCTATATGAGGTCAACAATGAAGCAGCTGCTGGGGTATCTGCCTCTGGCAAAGCTAGCTCGAGTACTAGTGCCTCCTCAAGATCAACTGCGAAGTCGTCCCAACCTATGTCATCCTCCTCATCAACACCCTCCCCACCTATAAGAGCCAAATGAACCACCTCATCATCGTCCTCATCAGCGGGGACAATTGGTACTGGAGGCACCTCCAGCTGTGCAAGGTGAGCCTGCACAACCTGAACCTCAAGAGGTAAATAGAAGGCATCACTGTTAACCAAGTGAACCATCTCTACGAGTAATAAGCACTGAATCTCGACAAAGTACAGGATCTCGAGGCAAGTATGGGATAAGTCAACCAGCCCTAACACGTGGATCTGGTGCCAGAGATCTAACTCGACGGTCACTGCTGCCCGCTGCTCGATAGAGGTGAAATAAAGTATCGTCGAAGCTGGTACTATCGCTCCCAAGGTAACCCAGTGCCCTCCAAAAGCATCGGGTACAAAAAGGGGCTGAGCTGGATCTATACCTGAAAAAGGTACTAACTTAAATTAGGACAGAGATAATCTTAGGCGTTTGGGTAATTGAGTCTATCCTCCCTGTCATATCATCTTGGTGTAAAATCTTAAGCTAACAGAAATGTGGAATCGGGTCTATACTGGTAAACCCTAACCTGGCTAAACTATTCTGAGATAACCTGGCTCTGATACCACTAAATCCTGTCACGCCCCAACGTAGCATAAATATGGAAAGCGTTTAATTTCCTTTACGGACCCGTAGGTGGTGACAGTTTAAAGGATCGATTCCGCCCCAAACGTCAACAACCAAAACATAATAATCAGAGCAGAGCAATCAAGGCTTACAATATTTTTCTAACTTAATAGTTATTACAGCACGGGGTCTCTAAATGCACAAACCGCCTTAAATCAAAATAATAACTTAACATCTATTACATTCATCCTTATTACAAAATAGTTCATAAACTAAAGCATAGGATATTGATAACAGTTTTATCTTCCAAAAGCAGCCGTTCTCAGTTTGCATAATCATAGGGCCGAGCATAGTCATAACCTGAAAAGCCTGAACACGAATGTCCAGGGCGCATCGACGCCGTCAGCTTCAAGAAGCTGGTGAGTATTAAAAAACATAACTTTGAATGTAACACATACTCATTTACCATTTTCAAATTCCCGTTTAATTCAACAAGTTTACATTAGAGTTAAGGAGTTTATTTTAGAAAACAACCACAATATCATTTGAAAGCTATAATTCACATATATGTGACCGTGTATGAAAACAATGCACCATCTCATCTTACCACCTCTTTTCTCTCGACAAACACAACAACCCACCATCTCACACCATTATCTTTGAAATACTCCGATAGCCACACTTTAGCACAGGGGTGCCAGGGAATGTCCAGTTTGCCTCACACTTTAGCACGGGGTGTCAGGGAATGTCCAATGCCTCACACTTTAGTACCTAATCCGCCTCGCAAATACATCACACAGTATCCAGACTCGGGTGCCAGGGAGTGTCCGTAGACCACACTTTAGCACTACCATGGGTGCCAGGGAATGTCCAAGTTCGGCGTCACACACTTTGACGCTACCATGGTCGTTAGGGAGTGTCCAATTTTGCCACCGTCGCATTTCAAAGACACTCTAGCCGCAATCTCAACCACAACACACTTTGGTACTCACTTACCAGGGAGTGTCCATAACACAATCTCAACCACACATTCTATACCACACTAACCATTACTCTTTTCTACACTGACAACACTCACACTCACCATGCATGTACAACTGACACCATATGAATGTCGTGCAACAAAACATATGAATTTGAAAAGAATCGAAATCATAATCGTCCTTTAACAACCAAAACAAAATATGTTTTAACATAACTTACAAACAGAGCCTTAAAAACCCATAAAATGTCATCTATACAGTCTCTTAGTAGAAAACAGACAGAAACCAGAAACTGTCAGAAGTCGCGCGCCCGGGCCGCTCACGCGACGGGTCGCTCGCGTGGGCCGCTCGCGCGATGTGCCTCTTTTTCCTTTTTATTATAAAAATTTTCTATCTGCCAAAAAACACGAAGCTCGCGCGCACGGGCCGCTCACGCGATTTGTCCAATTTTCGTTTTTCTTTTTAAAACCTTTTCTGTCTGCTTGAAACCAGCCACCTCGCGTGCGCAGGTTGCTCGCGCGATCGCGCGCGCGAGTTTCAGCAGTGCTTTCGTCTTCTTCGTGGAGAATGCCCTATTTCAGAATTTAAGGGTGTTTTTGACTCATTTTGCAATCTGTGACTGTATATATCAAACAATATATGAATCCCTTTGTTTTTCGACGAGGATTAAGAATATACAACCAATTTTACATGAATCAATCTATAACTTTAGAATTTTATGAAAGATTACAAGATGACAAAACTTAATTTCTTATATACTTTCACATATGGATGAATTTGGCTTAAATACTTTAACCATAGTCTATATATACTATAATCTTTCAAAATCATCTTTCAAAACAAATTTTGGTTAGGTTTAGGAAAACTCATGTTTTTCAAATTCAAGCTCCCATGGAGGAATTAGCAATGGTGTTTTATCAATACATATACACAATCAGTAACTAAGCATGGAATTACATTTGGAGTGAGTTTAGAATACTCACTGAGATTAAGAGCAGAGAGATTGTTGAGAAAGAATAGTAAGCTAAGAAATTCAAACCCAAGCTTTGGCTATGGGGATTAGGAGCTTCTTTCACTAAATTTTCTGTAGGAGTTCTCTGTGGTCTCTCTAAACTCTCTCAATTTTCAGTTATGAAAATAGTGTGCAGAAAGTGAAGTGTATATGATGCATATATAGAAGGATGGATTTGCTCAACTTGGAGCCCAAGTAGATCCTCATACACTTAACAAATTGGATTTGTTTAACAATTAACTAAATACAACAATTACATATACGTATATGCACTATACACAGATTATAAGAGCTCCATAGTTGCCCAAGAGCCAAACATAGATGTATAGGGGGCAAGAGCTAGAAGTGTTTGGGAAAATTAGCTTTTGGTCACTAATTAACACATACTACAAAAGCACTCCCAAACAAGGCACAGTATAATCATTGGGTGAATTTAATGAGTTTAAAGCAAACATTTCCACCGTTTTGAAATACAGTTCTAAAATCCAACACAGGTATTGCTAAATTTTATAAAATCGCAGTTTGACTCCATCAAGAATTTTAAATATGAATAAAGCAAGTTACAAGATTTATCACATGAGAATTGCAAATTTGAGATAACATCAGGAATATGAATTAAATATGAAATGCAAATTTAAAATTAAATGAAATGCAAGTTGTTACAATTAGGTATTATTATTTTCAAATTACATATAAGCAAAGCAGAGAACTTGGGTAAAATAAGAGATTTTTATTCCGAACTTATTAAAACACTAAGAGAAATCATTTAAGTGAAAGTACAACAATTGATTTTATAATAGTAACATTTAAGTTTGGTATGTTACCTTTTTTTTTTTTTTCCTTTTGCATACCTAACTTAATTATTACTATTATAGAATCAACACCAAAATATTGTTTAAAAAAAAAAACACAAATGGAAAAACTAAAGTGACCTGAGAAAAAAAAACACAGAAAGAAAACGAAAAGTGTAAACCAATCCAATTGGATTGTAAGAGTCCCATGCCAAAAAAAATTTGAAACCAATGAAGTTGGTTTAGGAGTCCACTATAAAATGTGTGTATATGTATATATATATATATATATATATAAAGAAGTCTGGTTTAGGAGTCCTAGAGGTAGATTAAGTCTAGAAACGTGGATTCTTAACGTGAAGCTACATCCAAATATATATATATATAACAGATACATAAATATACATATATATATAATAAATGTATTTATTTAGAAAACACTTAATGGGGCGGACCAAAAAAAAGTGGCATATCAAACTTATTAAAAGTCTAATAAAAATAACTTAAGCAAAAGTGTACCGATTGATAAAAGTTCTAAACACTTAAGGGGATCGGTGCACTTATATATATTATAGATAGATTATATATATATATATTCATATTTGTTATTATGTATAAGTATCAGGAATAATTTTTAATTCCATGCGATCCATGGAGTTTGGATTATTGAAATGAAGAGTTATATATGTGTACATATGTGTGTATATCTAATGCGTTGGGTGTAGAGAGTAATTTTTCTAGAATATTATTTTTTTACCCGTCCTTAAATGTCATTTTACATAAAGATATAATGGTGTGGATAAAATTTCCCAATCTATAATGCAAGAAGAATGCACTTTTGCTCATCCATTATTAACCCACCAACAATTTTAACACGTGTCTCATTCATATCTTATTCAGTAATTGTGTTAATAGAATAGAGACAAAATAAGAATGAAATAGGATCAATCTTTCATTCATTGTTAACCCATCAAAATTTCAATATGATCAATATTTTGCTAAATTTCTCATTAAACTACTGAGAAATTCACTCTTTTGTGAAATTTTTTATCCGAAAAAAGTGAAAAATCTCTAATTATAAGTATTTACCAATTTCTCAGTTTATTGAACAACGATGATCAATGATGACAAGTTTCTCAGTTAAGTGAAATACAATGGACAAGTTCTCACTTCAGAATAAGAGACTTACCCACTTGTTTTCAAACAAAACAATACAATAAAAAAATACTTGATGACAAATTTGTCATTCGAGATCTTAACGATTTAACAAAACCAAAAAATGTAGAGAAAGTGGAAGTAATGGAGTTTAAATGAGTAAGCGAGTTGGTTCTGTTACCAATAGGAGAAAGTTGGTACGATCTTAAAGATTTCTATCGTCGAGACCCTGATTTGAAAAAAGTTGCTTTTTTTTCTCAGAAACCCTAACCTTACTGTTCGGATTTCGTGTTCTCTGTTGAAGGTCTTCTCGATCAACTCTGATCGCTGCCGATCGCTATGAAATTGGGTGTCGCAAATGAACTGGTGTGAGGAATTCCGAGTTGCATTGGCAATGTAACTGGTATGTAACCAGATTAATGGGATTTTGATCACAAATTTTGAAAAATGCTATAATGTAAGGATGTGGACTGTAGGCACGCGAAAAAATGAATGGGGGTATTTATGTCTTTAGCAAGACTAAGGGACTGATTTCTAGATTCAGATATAGAAGGAATCTATTTCTAAAAAAAGCTAGGATTTGAGACTAAATTCTACTTTACCCAAGACCAAATAGTAAGATTCAATATGGCGTGTTTATGCCTGTATGAAAAAGAGATAAATGGGATAGTTTCTAAAAAAAAAGAGGAACTTTTCTCAAAGTCTCAGATTAATTAATTTTCATGGCCCAAGTTGATATTTTTTCAAGGATGAAAAAGGTACTTCTCAAAGTCTCAGACCGAGTAATGTGCATGGATTAAGTTGAAGCAATTCACCCAACTCTCATACAATGATCTTCCAGCCCAACCATGGATTGGATTTGGGTACCATCCCCACTGAAAGAGAGGGCTAGCTGCAATCACATTGTGCCAACAAGCACTTGGGTTCTCAATAGCAATCACTCTTTGGCCAGGAGACACCTTGTCCAACATGCTTTCATCCTCTTAGTTCAAGTGTTTGCTTGATGCCCTTTTGTGCACATCAAAATACGTACTCGTTAAAATTATTCATAAAAACGAATTCCTTATCAAACCAGCATGATGTCATTTTTGGTAAGAACAAGATTTAATAGGCGTGGCCTTGATTTTATTTTGTGTATACCTAAACAGACACTTAGACACACTTCATACTGTCCCAATTTGCGGTTAGTCCATGTGCGCAACTTTGACTGGAATACACATTTGACTAATCACAAATCAGAACAGTATTGAATTCTTTTCCCTTTCTTTACTACCCAACATACACACAAGGGGGGAAAAAAATATGATAAAGGCATTATTTTAGGACATTGGATCTTGTCCACACCACTAAAGATTACTTACCCTGTTTCATATCAGAAGGTGAACCAGAATAATGATTCAGTTCCAGAAACTGTTTATGCTACATCCTCCAACAAAACTTCAATATGAAGCCCATGCCCCAGGTTTTCACCATTTACAAACTTGGCCTTTCTGACCAAAGAGACCAAGGACAGCTACATAGAACAAGCAACATTACATGAAGAACTAGTACTGCAGTTCCCTATGTAAACAAGTACAGTTATGTGAGATATAGACCCGGGTCTTCAGCAAAATTTTTCAATAATCACCAGGTGATACAGCAAGTGAAGTGTTTATCCTGTTCTAAAAGCCCAATAATTGGAAACCCTCTGATCCCTTTGCTAGAACAGCTTCACGTTCTTGACGACGGTGTTCTCTCTGAAATAATTAAAACAAAAAATAAAAAAAAAATCAACAAATAAACATCAAGAAATAGAAGTAATTACCTAGCACTTCCATAGATCAATAGATGCAAAGGATATACATGGATTTCAAATGACATGAAGTCTAGGTCCACCAGGACCAGAATTTTAAAGCATGTTGAAAGTATTTATCTAGCCATGCTTTTGAATTTTGTTCCATATTAGCCTGAAAAGTATTCACAATTTGCTTTGAACCCTCAATAAACAAGGGACTTTAAACCACCACAATAAAAAACATCCCCCCTAACTGTTTGACCCAAACAGTCTATGTAATCTTGGTCAGACTTGCATCATTTCTTGTGATACAAAAGTGTAAAATTAGAAAGGTTTAAGATAACACTAACGTATATCATGAAACTAATGAAAATTATTGACAAAAATGGATTGAGAATAATACTTCTACTGTTCTACAGCGAGTACATTCCTATGATTATTGATTTCCAAATTTGAGCTTTGTTGTTCAACATCCATGAAGGTTTCATGATATAATCTCATAATTTGCCTCAACAATAGTTAATTGGCAAGGACCTAGGAAGCATGGGTGCGGCGGTCCGACACCGAGTGCAGGTGAGTCTGCCTTTCCGAAGTGTCCGTACTTCCTAGGCAAGCGCACATATACGGGACTGAAAGAAAGGAACCTAGACCTGAAAGTTGTCTGCATAGAAGGCTGCTGAATTTATGGAGCTTTTTATAAATAATAATAAAAAAAAAAAGTCATAGGATGAAAGCATGGAAGAAATTCTTCTTTTTGCAGGTAAAAGTCTCATCAGATCTACCTTTCATCTACTAGCCAACTTTCCTCTTATTCAAGAAATATTATGTTAACAAAAGAAAAGAAAAATATTTCTTTCTTTTCTTTTAATTTTTATTTTTTTCCCTTTAAGAAAATCAGGAGGAGAAAGGAAGACAAAGAAGGAAATTTACTCGAAGCATTTATAAATAAATAAAAACACAAATAGCAGGACCCCCTCCCCATGCAAGAATATCTCAGAATTCTCTGCTTATTCATCCCATAGTCTATTGGGATATTAAATTTTGCATAAATGACGGTAATGACTTTAGAAGTGATTTTAAAAGCATCTCCACGGACTACAATGATCTTCCAATTCATATAATGCTGTAGGAGCCTGTGGGCCCCAAGGTTCGGGTCCTAAGCAAACCAAAACTTCTTCCATTTTCATGAATCATAATATCATTGCTTCTAGTAGTACTCATCCTGTCTTTAACATTCAATGATGTAGTATTTGGGTTCATAAATGGTTTAACGTCAGGATTGAGGTACTGAGTACTGATTGAGCCATAATTACAATTGGAAAAGATTAGGCTGAAGTTATTACAACAGCAGTTGATTATTACTTGTGGGAAGTAAATATAACCTTAAAGCAAGGGTAATGATGGAATGAAAGAAAAATTTAGCCAACTCTGTTGGAATATGCTAGAATAAAATATGTTATCTAGTATCTAAGAAATTGATGTATATGATTACATTATCTAATACATTAATATAAGATATATTACTATATGATATGGTGTATTGATGTGTTGGATTTCCTATTGCTTATATAAAGGCCCCTCATGTAATATTGTAGTAATGACTAGGGATGGCAATTTGCCCGAATAAGATGGGGCCCTCCCCTCCCCTCCCCTCCCCTCCCCTCCCCTTTCCTAATGGGAAGGGTTTGGGAAAGAAATAAAAGGGTTAGGGGCGGGTATGGGGGGTAGGGGTGAGAAGTTGCAAAACCCACCCGCCCCGATTATATACGTACAAGTTATGTATTTATTGTTCTTTCCTTGCTTTAGAGGTTAAATATAATCCTAGCCGTTGCTCTTTATGGGAAATAGGCACAGATCCCTAAATCCAAGGCCTAGTAGTGAATTGTAGAACTTTCTTTGCAATAGAACATTCATTTCGTCCAGCAAAAATCTCTCATCTTCCCAACCTCTCTCTCTTTCCTTCCTTGTGCTATCTCAATCCACAAATTGTAGCCAAATTACTTACTAGTTTCCTTTCTTTAGTTATCTATTTTCCTTCTCAGTCCACATATGGACTCTCTCTTTCTCTCTCTTGTTATATAGATATATACACATATATATACACATCCGTATGTGTATCTCTTGCTGTTCTTTGATCCATGGCATTGTCAGTGTCACTGATCAAGCATGATAGTCTTCTTCTCCGATCCATGCCATCATCAGACGACGATAGTCATCTCACAGCCTTCTCGTCGGTCACAAATCATGTAAGTGCATGGTACAGTCTCTCTCTCTCTCCCTTCCATGTATAGACGCTAAAAATGTAGATGATTATGCTTGATTTTGTTGCTATGCGGGGTGGGCAGGTTGGCGTCTAGGCGGGTTGGGGTCGGTTCGGGATGTGGTGGTCTTCCAGACGGGGCGGGGAAGTGGAGCTAGTGAGCGGGGCGGGATCGGGGAGGGGGTACCTCGTCCCATACCCGCTCCGTTGCTATCCCTAGTAATGACTTCCAATACAAGAGTTTCTTTTATTTTATAACATGGTATCAGAGCAGGTAATCTCTTTCAGTCTTCCGCTTCGCCGGCGGCCGGTGACCTTGCCGCTCCGCCGGACATCACTCTTCAATCTTATCTGTTTTATTTCTTTTTCTCCGTTTTATTAAATGAATGGATTATTGAAATAATATATCAATCCTTTTGTTTTCCCTAGTTCACGTGGGTTGCTTTGGAATCCAAAGTAGACCATAATCTAGTCTGGCAGTCCTCACTCACTCTAAGTCTTGCCCCCAAACTTTCTAAAATTTCAATTTCAGCACCCAAATTTTGAAATTTACAAATCAGCCCCCACAGTTTTTTTGGAATTTACAAAATCACCCCCACAATATTCAGACATGACAAAAATTTTTTACTATGTTTTGTGCAGCCCATGGACTACCCTTGTTTTGCTTCTGGTGATTCTCTTTGATTAAATAAGACCTTGTTTGGTCCTTGTTTAGTTGTGGTCGAGTGATTTGGGCTACTATTTAGTTCGGTTTGGTTAAATTTCAACTCGATAGTCTTGGATGACGCATTACAACATTTATTTTCACTGTTCTTGGGCTGAAATGGGTGATTTTGTTGTGGGTTTTAGTCCCACGCTTTGCTTCGTTGTTGGTGAATTGTTTTCATCTTGGCCGATATTGTGGATATTATTGTTCCACAATTACTCGTTGTTGTTGTTGTTGGATGTTGTCTTTACCTTGGCCAATCTTGAGGATTTTTATATCCCACTCATTGTTGACATCACCATTTTCACACTTATTATAGTTTGGTTTCGGTTGTAATTTTTTTCATTCCAAACTACGATTGTAATTTTCATTACCACCTTCAGTTTGAGGGGAGATTTGAACACGATGATGTGTAAGGGAAAATTGTGCCCTAAATTTACATTGAAGGGGGGTGGAGGGGAGGGGTATTGAAGATATCCTCGAAAAGCTGAGCCGGTCAACTGGTGATCATCATTTTACTCTCAAATGCAAGTTGGACACTTCAAAAAAATGTGTGCCAACTTGAGGGGGAGTGTTGGAATATGTTATCTAGTGTCTATGAAATGGATGTACATGATATTATATTATCTAATACATTAATATAAGATATATTATATGATATGGTGTATTGATGTGTTAGATTTTCTATTGCCTATATAAAGTCCCCTCATGTAATATTGTAGTAATGACTTCCAATACAAGAGTTTTTTTTTTAATTTATAACAAACTCAAAGTGCCTTCCTTTTGTATGCAAACATGGATATAGAATATAGGAGCATACCAACAAACATCAAATGTCAAAAAAAAAAAAAAAAATATCAGTATCAAGCAATGAATTACACACAATCCAGCAATATTACTCATCTAGGAACATAATTCTTCCATTAAAAAACTTTAGTTTTTGGAGGCTGATAGGAGGAACAAAAAGACGGGAAAATTATAATATGGTCATTTAGGTTGAAAAGAAGGTGCCGTTTGTTGCAAAAGAGTGAAGATAAGAAACATACCCTTCTTTCCCAGTATGGAAGGAAGCAAACAAAGTCATAAACCGGAGTAATGGTTGATACCAAACCAACATTGAGCCCCGTAAACAACAACAGTGCTGTCATTGGCCGAGTTCTATGTGGCATCCTTCTATATGATTAAACTTCGAGTTCTGCAAACCATTCCATAATAGAGATATAGCCATGACATGAGAATAAGACTAGCACATAAAAGCATGTAAAGTTTACCTTATAAAGTGAATAACAGAGTAGAAACTAACACAAAAATAAAACAGCACAATGATCAACAATCTCACTAAATGAACTAAGCCCAAGCAAAGAGCACTAGGTTCAATTTACCCAAAAGGGCCAAAACAAAAAGTACCACTTCAAAAAGCTAACTTAGATTTTGACAAAACAACTAATCCTAGGCCTATAAGTTACTTAGGGAGCTGCTACACTCATAAATGTCTTTTACTGCCCATGTTTACATACCTCCACCCCTTGATAAATATTCAACTTTAAGAATCACACAAGTAATCTAAATGTTGCAAGCTAGAATCCTTTCCCCTTGACTTTCTCCTTATATAATATAACCAAAGACGCACCCCATTCCAAAACCAAAAGTGAGGACACCCAAACATCTCCTTAGACCTCTCTCTCTCTCTCTCTCTCTCTCTCTCTCTCTCTCTCTCTCTCTCTCTCAAAAAGATGGTATACACTCATGAAAAAGCCGTACTGCCTCCCAATGTCAAAGCATGGCGTTGGCAAGCTCACCTAAAAAATTCAAGTCTAGAGGCATGTTCTGTTTAAATAGCATCAAATGACCATAAGAAGATCCTCAACTAACAATCCTTGCTTATAACCAATCCTAGAAAACAACCCAACAAGTCTTTTGGTTAGCTTCGAACTCCGTGAGCCCTTTTTGTATCAGCTTCGTTACTTTGGTCACCTTTCCTACGTAAGCCAACTATAAGATTTCAGGTCACCAATCTAAAACCAAGACATTTTAATGAAAGCTAAATGTCCACCCCAAGCAGCATTAGAGTAAGCTTACTTATTGTCACACACGAACACTAAATTGGTGTAGTTCACCACCATTCTGCCACACAAAGTACATGTTAAGAACTCTGGCCTTTACCACTGAGGAAACAAACATCACTCCATGTCCTGGAGCAAAATGTGCGATGCAACCGGAAGTTGTGCAAATACTTTTAGTGGCAATTAGGACGTTAATTGACTTGGATATGGACAAATAAAGTTTTAAGGATGGACAAATGATTTACTAACTGCGCACACTGAATCTACTTTTCCTGAGACATCCATTCTTCCATAGGATTGAGAGGTTATATATCTTTGCTAGGGTTTTTGACACTACAATAATATCCCAGGCAGCAATAAGGTGAGGTGTTGATATGTTAAGGAAGCAACCGAGGCCAAATTGTCTGCGAATCAGGGATGTCATAAGTGTTACTCCCTCCGGGTTTTTTTTTCATGATAATTTTTTGATTACCCTTAATGATTTTGAGATTACCTAACAAAAAGTAAAAGTTAAGGAAAAAAAACAGGTAAGGGTATTTCTGAACAATTGCATTAAATTCATACCATGTGAATGACATTCCTGTACACAGAAACGACAAATTCTAAAAATATAGGATACGGTTAAGATATTTCAAATAAAAAAATATAATTTAATTTTAATTAAAAAAAAAGAAAAAGAAAAAGAAATGAAGAAAGGAGGATTAAACATTACCATTACATTACATACAATGTTCTTAAAATAGCTAAAGTAGGTAGGTAGGTAGCCAGGTGGTGGAGGGGGCTATCGCCTAGACGAGAAATTAATTTTCAAATCAAAATTAATACTAATATAGATAGAGACAAATTGTCATCATATAAACAACAAAACTCACAATTATCAACAAACTAAATTTCTACTAATTCATTCTTCTCCGTGTCATCAAACCGACCGAAACTTTTCGGTATCGTAGTTGACCGAAACGAAAACCCACAACCAGGAATCACGAAATGAAGTTTCGTTTTTCAGTGGTGTGTTTCGTCCAATGTTTCCAATGAAACGAGAGTAATCAATCATGTTCAGAGATATATATATATATATATATAGAGAGAGAGAGAGAGAGAGAGAGAGAGAGAGAGACCCATCCCATGTGAAAACAACTGAAAAGTAAGTGGGTTTCAAATTTCAATCAATTTGGAATCAATCAAAAAGTGATGGGTAATGAATAAATGCAAAATTGGGGAAAACCAGAGAGAGAGAGAGAGAGAGAGAGAGAGAGAGAGAGAGAGAGATTCTCTGAAATTGATTTTGAGGGATGTTGGTTATAAATCACTTACCTGGTTTAGGAGTCTCTACTCCAACACTCTTCGTACGATCTAGACTAGGGTTTCCCTTGCAGTCATTCACTCTTCTTCTTGGCCTTCGCTGGAGGCTCCTGCCTTTGCTGGTTTGGTCTCTCCACTCTCCTCTCTCTCTTTTCCCTGTCTCGAGTTGTTACTTTAATGGTGCAATTACACTAATTAAGGTATGCCTTAATTATACTGACCTCCTCTCTATTTTGAAATATTACACTAACATCTCTTGATGTTTGTAATTGAGTTACACTCAATCACCTCCCTCCCGTTAGTCAATAGCTAGTTAACCAATCCAAATTGTTAAATTTGTGTTAAAAAGAGTGTTTCTAAATGCACCCCACTTTTTTCTCTCCACACCCACTTGTAAAACAGACGATGATGCATGTACTGCTCCTCAATGCAGAAAGTGGGTGTAGAGAGAAAAACTTGTGGGTGCATTTAGAGTTTTCCTGTTAAAAATTTTAAAATGACTAGTTTACCCTTTTGGTCAAGACCATTAAAATTAACCAAAAACAAATTGCTCTCTATCTCTCACTCTCTCTATATATACATATATATATATATATATACACACACACACACTAGCCATAACTCGTGCCTGTGGGAACGAAGTCGGGAAAAAATAGAGAAAAAAAGAAAGAAAGAAAGAAAGAAACAATTCAATACTTTAAAAGATCGATCGAATTCAGAAAAGATAAAATTCAAAAAAATTAAATGCAGCTATGATGTTATTAAATTTTTCTTTAGCTTGCTATCTTTGCAATGTATCATCATAAATGCATATACCACACAACCAATGTATTTTCAGTACATCTGCTTCGTTTAATTAATTACTTTATTTTTAAAAACACCAAGAGATTTCACGGGCATGACTAACAAAATCCGAATAACTAACCCCATAAATAACTCGTGCCCCATATTGATGCTTTGATGTGATTCAGTTGTCTTTTCCTTTCTGGGTTTTCAATTTTGGTATATGTTAAATACGATTTCAGTATTTCCTTTTATGTGTTTGGATGATTCCTTGTTTCCTTTCATTGTTTGCTTAGATGATACCAAATTCCAATTGAGCTTCCTAATACACGAAGTTTAGATATATGTAATTTTTTAGGGCATGATATGTGTTTAGGTATATATACCGAAGTGTTTGTGTGTGCATATAATTTTCCAAAATATCTACTCCAAAATTTGCATGGGATATGGATGAGTTTAAAATATGATGGATTATTTAAATTCAAAATGGTAATTCTGGATTTCACCAAATCAAGAATCAGTGTGAGATAATCATATGGATTAGGTTTAATACAATTTTTTTGGGACAAACCATCCAATGGATTAAAATATCTACTCTTATCTCAACAGTTGAGATTAAAAATTAGATTAAAAAGGAAGGGACCCACGTCCCTAACGTATTATATAGATGATGAGAGACAGAACAAAGCTTTTAAAATTTGGTAATGCAAATGTGTAATCTTTACTCTCCATTTACATGAACTCCCTTTCATGGAAAGAGTATATTTTTCGGCCAAAAAATTCCATGCAATCCTATCCAAATGTTAATTCTGACTTTTGAATCAATAACATTAATGTATAATTATTTTAGTTACAATAAAAACCCAACTCATAGTTATATATATACCGTCAGGCTCTAAGGAGGGCGTCCACTCTTTATTAAAGAGAGGACTTCTATTTTGGCCGTCGGATTGTATTTAAAAACTGTGAAATGACAGCATTGCCATTAATGAAAACACAATCTGACGGCCAAAATAGAGGCCCGCTCTTTAATAAGAGAGGGCGCCCTCTTTAGAGAATTTTCGTATATATATATATATATATAATAAAACTAAAAATAAACAAACCCAACTCATATATTTTCTGGGAGTTTTTTTAACTAATATTATATGTGGACAAACACTCCACCAAAAATAAAAAATAAAAAATACACAACTATATTGCAATGGCAGTCTCTTAGTTATTTTAGGATCCAAAAGGGGAATCAAAGAATAATGTGTTCTTGAATCATGGTTCATGCCGAAAAACATTGGGTACATAAGCATTGGGTAAGGATGAGTAATGCTAATGTGATATCACTTCCTGTTAATAGATGGAGGATTTAATTTTCCTACTTAAATTGCTTTCATTTGGCAACAATGTCTTGTGTCATTTTGGCAACAATGCTAACGTGATATCACTTCTGTGTATGCACTTTTGATCCGATGATTTAAAATATTAGAATTTTAGTCAAAAATTCCTCAATTTGGATTCAATGAGTTTAAACTCATTCCCGTTTTTTTATTTTGGTCTGTACTCCATCATAAGTGAAACTTTGCCAAATCATCTCTCTTGACCAATTTAATTGAATAAAATCAAGATAGAAATACCCTTTGGGTATATCTACCGACTTAACGACATTCCACACACACACACACATAGAGAGAGAGAGATATATATATATAGAGAGAGAGAGAGAAAGAAAGAGGTGACCACTTGCAACATTCGCCACCATCGCGGTCATCATCGATGACGGCGACCACCACTATCTTTGACCAATGGTGCGTGTCTGAAATCAACGAATCGTCTTCTTCGGCCAATATATCCCTTGAATCTGAAGCTCTGGCAACAAACTCCATCGCCATAACCAATGGTGCGTGTCCAACATTAGTGAAGTCGTCTTCTCCGGCCAACATCTCCCATAAATTCGAAACTCTTGCAACACATTCCAGTGCTTTGTACTTTGTCTAGGGCTCGGTTTGTAGTCAAGCCATCTTCCAATAACCTCCATTTTCCAGATCTGAATTTGGGATCTATTCCATTGTGATTGGGTTGTTCACATGGTAAGGCTAACATGCACCCTTGTTGTTTGCTTAAATGCTTTAGAGAGAGACAGATGAGGCATTTTTAAAAAAAATAAATAAAGTTATCATTTGATTGGGAAGGCTTGTTTGGAACATTAACGTTGGATATTTTGCAAAGCTCTTCAGAATTGGGCATATGATGTGAAGCATGATTCAAACTCCCTCTAACTTGGTTCCATTTGTTGCTTTTTCCAGGGATTTGTTTTGTTTTTCTAAGATCTATTCCTCTTAATCAATGGTTATGTGAAAATTTCACATACCTTCAATCAAATTTCACATAACTAGTTATGTGATATTTGAACTTTTCAGAAACATTTTTATTAATGTGAATTTCGCATAACTTGCTAATTCAAATTGATTTAGCCCTTGTTTTGTAAAGGGTAAGCTTTTTAAAAAAAATTTGTGCCTATAGCAGTAAAGTGGGTTTGTTTTAGGCATTATTTTTTCAAGGTTTTTGTGTTTAGTTTGTTGTGTGAAATTTCACATGACTATAGCAGTATGTTTGAAGAGTTTTTCTGTTGACAAATTATGTATAATTTCACACAATTTTTTCTTTTCATAGATTTCACATAGCTATAACTAGTTATGTGAAGTTTCATGTGAGCTTTTCTTTTCACAAATTTCACATAGATAGTTGTGTAAAATTTCACATAACTTTTTTGAGATGCTTGAGTCTCTTTTTCGCTCTTTCTGGAATAAAATTTCACACTCAAAAGAGTTGTGTGAAATTTAACACTAAAAAAAGTTATGCAAAACAAAAAGTTTTGTGAAATGTTCACCTAATTAATTCTAGAGAAATGCTGAGACTACAACCTCTCTCTCTCTCTCTCTCTCTCTCTCTCTCTCTCTGGAACAAAATTTCACACAAAAACAAGTTATGTGAAATTTCACATAACTTTTCAGTGTGAAATTTCACATAATTTTTTTTTCCTGAATTTCATAACGACAATGGTACTTGTTTGATAGATCTCATCAAGTAGGTTCCGAAAATATTAATTTTACAAAAAAAAAGATTTCTAGATCAAAAGTTTTGAATTTTTGAAGCTTGGAATTTTTTTTTGAAAAGTTTGTTAGGAAGGTGACGTTGTCAGTTTGCTCAAAATGAAGGAGCATGCGTGAGTTTCACGAATTGGGCAATTTTGTCCACAAAATTTATATAGAGTTTTTCATTAAACTGATTTGTTGACTGGATCAAACACCAAAAAAGTTCCTAAACATGGCGTTTCGACTAAAGCTCTCTTAAAATATCTCAATGGTTGAGATTGAAAATTGTTAGCTTGGGGGGGACCCACACTGCCCTTCCTTATTATATACATATATATATATATATATATATATGGATACTTGTGCTTATAACTGTATCACCACTGTCAACATGAAAGACCACCATCACAGAGAGAAAGTGATGAAAATGGTATCTGTAACGGATGCCTTGAGGATTTTGTGACTATTTATATCTATATAAATGATGTGAGGGGCGTATATTTCTCTGTATTTCTAAATACAAACATACAAGTTTATTGTATATCTGGATGTGTTGTTGAGGATGATGAAGACGCCACTTTATTAGTTTGATTTTGAACCCATAACCAGAGAGAGATCAGTCACCACAGTAGACCCAATTTGACCCCCCAAATTACTATTTATCTCTCTACAACTCCCAAATTTCTTACCAATTCAAACTCAATTCCACTATTTCCACAAGGCGATCAAGTTTGAAAGGGCTAGGGTTCAATCAAGTGACCAACTGCCAAAATAGAAGAGAGTGAGAAAGCAATGGTGACAGGTCGTGTGTGTTAGTGAGACAGAATTAGTGCAGGTGGGTTTCGATTGTGGGAGTAATGGTGCACTGGTGGGGTGAGGCAGTCGGTGGATCGATGGGTGAGGGATGGGGTTAGGCGGTAGTGTGACTGTGGAGATGAGATAATACATATACACATAAAATATACAGAGAGATTAGGGAAGAAGATCTTTGAAGGGTATTATTGACTTTTTATTTTTTTTGTTAGGTCTGTTTTGCAACAAACAGTGACAAGGGATATAGAGTTTTATTAATAGAAATCTAGCCAAAAATTTCTCATAGCCAAACTTTTTTGGATTAGGTCCATTCCAAAAAAGATTGTATTAATAGATCCTCTAATCCTGAAGTTTGTTGAAATTAGCCCAAAATTTCAAATTTATGATATTTGTTTGACTATTTTACCCCGTATTTATATAGCAACTAATATATAATGGTATATAGTATACAATATATATAATTATGTATATATATCTAATAGTCAATACATAGCATTAAACATGATATATTAATAGATTTAGATTATTCAATCCCAAAATTTTAGGTAACCATTTTTTTTATTATTAAATTTCATAATCCCATAGAGAGCATTTTTGCTCACCCATTTTTGGTCCACCATTGCTCACCCAGGCTTTACTGGGTGACACGGGTCCTATTTCATTCCCATTTTGCCTATGTATTATTAACATAATTATTGGAATGAGACACGAGTCACCCAATGAACAAATATGGGTGAGCAATGGTGGACCAAATAGGGGTGAGAAAAAATGCTCCGTAATCCCATAATCATAGTTGTGAAATTTAATACTGGTACAATTTTGAGTAGTGTTATTATTGATGCATTTTATTCTATGAATAGTGTTGGGGTTTGTGTATCACATTCACGGCTCGTTTGGTTCACGGATTATTTTTGGTGGATTCTGATTACTAGGAATCATTATACTAGGAATTACATTACGAGGAATCTGAATCCTTGATTCACCCATGAATTTCTAGCTGGATTTAGAATCCAGTGTTTGTGTCACGCCCCAGAGAGCAAAAGTAGAGAAAACAAGTTCCTTTTTGTCCCGTAGGTTCGTGACTGGTGAATAATCACATTGTCATCTACTCAAACCAATAAACACAACGATAGGGAAGATGCTATTCATAGAACATATCTTATTAACATAATCAGAGGCTACAACGAAAATATAAAAGGTTTGGAAGTAACATATGCCCAAGTACCAATTATAAAAGTCTACTAAATCTATTACAACAGTTGACTTAGAGTCTGAAGCCTACAACAAATATTAACGGAAGTCCAACAGATATACAAACTAACTATTACAAAGCAGCACGTCTTCGTCTTCAAACCTTCAACTCCAAGTCCGGCAGAACATCAGCCTCCCGTCCTCAAGACCTACAAAGCTCTAGACATAGAAATGTCCAAGGCATAAACACCATCAGCTTTGAATACAAAGCTGAGTGAGTACATCAAACACACTCCTTACCCGTTACTGTTCAGCATCTTAAAATGCGGTTAATCTCTTATCAATGACCTCTCTCACGGACATAGCAAAGGTCTCATTAAACTATACATGAATTCAATGATAATAGGAAACATGTTAAGTAACGACAAAGATAAAGATCATGTTATAACATTTCATCATGCTACTCAATGTCCAACATTACTAAATCCATGCATGTAACCCATGCAACTACCCCATGCATCTACCTTCATGCCGGGATGCTGAATCCCTGACTGAACAATCATCTTACTAACCATTCTCATATTCATATCCATTCTCGTATTCGTTCATCGATACAATAATACCAATCTGTATCCATACGTTGATACAATAATATAATTCTGATATCCATACATCGATACATAATACAAATCCGATACCACATAACTGAGCCAATATGCCATACTGGTCACTTACCGGGTGGTGTCCTACTTCACATGTTCCCTTGACAGGTTATCAGTCGTCTACATGGTATATCCTATTTGTATACAATGGAAGCAGCACATCGGACGTCTTCAACGATGTGTGTATCCTCACTGGTCGTCTGCACAGGTGAGAATATATTAGAGCATTAGTCAGACGTCTTCAACAATACACTGGACATCTTCAACAGTGCATACGCATCACTGGACATCTTCAACAATGAGAGGTGCATTAGGAACCCTAACTGTCCCACGTCCACCTGGCTCGTCATCCGTTGATCCCACGGATCCAAAGTATACATATCTCATATTCTACATTGAGGCACACTTCTCGATTCTCATCATATTCTCTTATCTCTTCATAACACTATCCCATGCATGCTGACCACATGTTGTGCAACGCTCATGCTATAGATAACCAGACTACCACATGCTCTATGTTTAACATAACTACTCATTACTGATCATTAACATGCAGTTTTGTTCCATTCCACTACTCTGTTTAACAATATCAACATGTAACAATTAAACAGTTCATCTTGTTACAGTGTTGCACTATCTCTTAAATTAACAATATCGCATATTGAAAGCATAAATCAATATTTAAACAGCTAAATAGTATGTATTATAAACAACAAGAATTAATCATGTTCTGTGAGGTTCAATCGATTAAACTCTTTTCAATCGATTGAGGAAAAGTAGTTTTCATCGATCGATCGAAGGGACTTCGATCGATTGAGAAAATAGCAAGTTCAATCGATCGAGAATAGTTCGATCGATTGAGATTTATCTTCCACCCAAAAACTGGGCAGAGATGAACTGGTGTCTCGTGGTCATGTTATACACATTCTAATCATATCTACAACATCCTAGAAAACATCCCTTGAGTGAGTTAATGAACACCTCACTCCAGCGGTTTGGTGACGGCGTTCCCGAGCTTGACGGCGGCGGCTGCTATAGCTATGGTGAGCTCCTTCTCTCTCTCCTTCTTCTCTGTCCCTCTTCTCCTCTATGTCTTTTGCTTTATCTTCTTCTTCTCCTCTGCCTCAGAGTATATATATACCACACATATACACACACGGTTATATATATATATATAGCACACACATACAAACTCTCTCTTTCTAAAACTCTCTAAACTACCAAATACCCCACACACACACGAACTAACATATATATATATATAGTTATAAGGAGGAAAAGGGCAGGTGACAAACACATAAGATAGGAATAATAACACTTTCGATCGATTAAAGTGAGTTAGATCGATCGAGAAACAGGTCAGTCAAGGTTCGATCTATTGAAAGGAGTTCAATCGCTTAAGAAAGGGTACAACATCACAGAATCAGGTCGACAGACTTTTGATCGATTGAAACGAGTTCGATCGCTTGCAAAAACAAAATTTCAAGCGATCGAGAAGACTTCAATCGATTGAGAACGGTTCTGTACCAAGGGCTCACACAAGCATACAGGGTCTTATTTATATAACCATGTATCCAAAAATACAGGGTATTACATTATCCACCACTTATCAAAAGATTTCATCCTCGAAATTTGAAGCAATAGTCCTAAAACAAAAAGAATTTCCATCTCAGAATACATACTCTAAAATGCTCAAGTTCTCGTTTTACATAAATGATTGCATCAACGACCAATGGGTTAAGTTCTAAACATGCGATATAAAGATATTGACAATCTATGAGTACTAGGGTGATAGCTACCAATCCTTAAGATTTAGCTATATGAAATTCATATGTCGAACTTCGAGAAAAGGTTCTAGGTAGCAAAATCTAACCATCTTATAGATCTGAAACGGCTAGTCCCAAAACATAGAAGGTTCATCCCTCAGGTCAAACTCTACGGTGTGAGGGTTCTATTGATCAAGCGTTCTAATCTCATCTAAGTTGTAGTGAAGCATTGTCGACTATTCCCGTCTCCAAAAATGCTTTGTACTATGCTGACGATGTCTCCACTTCCTCATGTGTCTCCAAATTCTTACGTACTATTGATATAATCATCTCTTCAAGGTTGTACTATCCGTTGAATACTCATTTTGCTTCCTCGTACTAAGCAAATAGGTTAGGCAGGGCTACATATTGATATCGTGAATTGATCTACTGTATAACCTCTTGTCTGGATGAAAGCAATAAACAATCGGTGTTGAAAAACATTCTTCTGCAGTACCCATTGGAATTTTGGCATTGTCTCTGCATCACTAGTATCCTCTCTTGTATACTCGTAACCTTCTAGTTCGTTCTTTCTTATCAAGGCTGTGTCTCAAGAAAATTGAGATTCCTCGTCTGACATCTCTGTCCAACTTACCAATGGTTGGCGTAGTCTTTTGTGTAGGGAGGCATATGGTATCATATAGGGATGCAATTTATGTCTTATGGGGATGCAAAAAAAGTCCTATGGGAATGCAATTGATGTTATGTCTATACTTAGATAACTATTGTCGTAGATGACTACTGATCTGTGCCAAATGAATTGTTTGGGTATCTAAAATTTATGGTGTAGGCAAATTCTCTTATAATCAATCAAAAGAATGCCAACTTTCTGACATATCAAGATCATATGTAATACATAATGTAGATGCTAAGTATTGTACCTTCTGTTTATCGTCCTTATCTAAGTTGAGACCAATTATTTGTTCGACGAGTCTACCCTCGTGGTACTTGTTGCGATGGAGCATTGTGTTGCGTCTCTAGTTCTGGACAAAACTTACGGATATGACCAACTTTACTGTAGTTAAAACACTGTACTCCTCGTTGTAGACACCCCATTTTGTCGGCTATCAGATTTAGGAGACCCATAGTTTGGTGGTTCACAATGATCGTAAAAGACTCAAAAGGACTCCTGGAAGTCAGCTCTATCTCTCAGAATGCTCAAATTGACCAAAATGCCCCTGAAAGCCCAAAAAACTCCCAGATTTGGTCCCGAAGTTCTGAAAACATGCTATGTGGTAAGAAAAATGATAAAATGAGTTTTTAAGTAAAATCGGAAGAAATCGTCAGCTCCCAGAGACCCCCGGAAGTCCCGGAAGTTCCCCGAAAGTCCCTGTTGACCGGTTTGACCAAAGTTTGACCAGGTTTGACCAGAGTTTGACCAAGTTTGACCCAAATCATCCGAGTTCACCAGAATCATTAGAAAAGTATTAAAATGAGTTCTAAAAGAGAATCGAGCGAAAACGTCGGCTCCTGGGAGTTCCCGGAGGTTCCCAGAACTTCCCGGGAATCCCAGGTTTGACCAGTTTGACCAAGATTTGACTTTGGAATCGGGGCACTGAAACGATTTTCAAATATTTTTCATGGATACTAGAGGTCAATAGCTTTCCAACGGTATATCGCACATAATTCCTGGATTTAAAACGAATTTATTATGAATTTCCAAAGCCGAAAAAAAGCGATCAAATCGGCTTTTATCGTGAATACCGTAAAACTTTTCAAAGTGACCTATCCCCGAACTATTTTTTATGTAAAGTAGACTCCATTACCTTCCCAACGGTATATCACAACCTCAATTTGGAGTTCGTACGCATTTTCTGTGAATTTCGGACGAAATAGGGCCTTTTCGCGAATACCGGAACTTCAGGGGGCCTAAACAGCATTATCTGGACGAAGGGAGGAGCAGTGCCGCCGCGGCACTCCCCTCCAGAATAGTGAGTTTTTGTAATTTATTTTGGGGGTCCAATTTGATATATTAGAAATCAAAACGACGTAGTTTTGGTTCCCAGCTTATTTTGGACCAATGGGAGACCATTTTAAACTTTTTAAAACTCCATTTACCACCCCTCCTTTGCCTATAAAAGAAGCCATTTACTTCCATTTTGAGGAGAGACATAGAAGCTTAGAGAGAGCTTAGGAAGAAACTCTGGAGAAATATAGAGAGAGAAAGAGAAGAAGTAGTCTTCTTCTTCTATTTTCTCCATCAAAGTGAGTTTTCTTTGAGTTTGCTATCAAAACTTCCATCATCCAAATATTTCTTTCACCACCATTCTTGAGTATTCATGAGATAGGAAGCTACTTCCATGTCCAAATGTCACCACATATGAGTGAAACACCAAGCTACAAGTCCAATATCTCAATGATTATCAACTATTGATTGCTATTTGAATGCTTGTTTACTTTGATGTTCATCTCTCTCTTAACCTCATTTCTTTTTTACTTTTCTTTGATTATTTAGTTGTTCATCATCATCTAGATGACATGTTGTTTGAGGAGAGTGAATCCTTATGGATAGTAGCTCTTGACCTCAAAAACATGTTTGATGGATGATGATTTTACCTTCAATACATTCATATGTATTCTTGAAGCCATATTCTCAAACAAAACTATGTTTGTGCAAATAATATTGGGAGTTCTTTGATGATTCAAGATTGGATGAGATTCTAAGTGGTCACATGGTCATCTCAAGAGTTTAAGTTCATGCTTTGAACATCTATTTCAAAACCCCCAATCAAGAACTCAAACTCTATTTCAAAACTCAAATCCATTTTCTTCAAGAATGATCCAAAACAGTGATCTGTTTAGATCCAAAGATTTGTTTTGAATTAAATACTTGAGTTATGATGATGAAACCACTTGGAAAATCTTCCTAAGACATCATAGTTTGTCCCCAATTCTTTCCATCAATTATAGAGATGTGAAAGTATTTGTTTTGGATGAGAGAGTTCATATTCATAATCTGCCTCTGTTCTCACAGAATGTTCACCCAACTTCTTGCACTTATTCTGGATATTTTCGTCACTGTACATATATCTTTTCTATTTGTTTTATAAAACTTGGGTGTCTTAGGAAACCTTTGGTATATAATGGGTCATCATAAACCTTTTCTTTGATTTATGAAAAATCATACAAAATCAGTCAACAGTGCAGCTTTTGTTTCTGAGTCATGTGTACATTCTGATTTATTTCTTTTAATCTGTGATAGCTATTGATGTTTGGCTTTTTGGGTTATTTTCTAGACACAATAAGGATGATCTCTAATTTTTCTCACATTTTCCTAGGCACGTTTGACCTCCCATTATAATGTTACAAAGTAATGCATACAGTGTGTCCACTATTCACAGCATTTCACTTTTTGGCTTTCACACTTTGATGCAACACTCTCTTGTATCTAGATGAACCCATATTCCATGCACTTGTTCTTTACCACTTTTAGCATGCTATATCATATCATGTATCATCTATCCTCTCATGTATCATACTCCCATAGAATCTTGAGTTTGGTTTCCAAATAAAACCATGTTTTGCAAATACTTGGGAAGTTCTTGAAATAAGTTAGGAATTGATATTCCAAGTGGTTAGAATATTCATTCAAGTTCTGGAAGTATACTTTCAAAACCCCCATTTCAAACCCCCCCCCCCCCCCCCCCTCCTTAAACCCCTCATTTTGATTCCAAGAAATAAACCTTGTTTTTCTCAAAACCCTCAAAACAGTGAGTCCTTTAACTTCAAGGAATTATTTTGAGTTCAATAATCAATGTATGAATGTAAGACCACTTGGAAAGTCTTCCTAACTCATTAGAGAACACCCATGATTTTCGGTTTGACTTGGAAATACTTGAAAATGGTCCATTTGGATCCAAACATTTTCTCTAGACATTCTGTTTTTGATGTCACAGCAGCTAGGTCCACCTTCAACTTGTTTTCCAGAAACACTTTTCCAAAAGGGGTAGTCCTAACTTATTTTTCCCTTAAACTTCAATGTTTTAGGGAACTTTCTGTATAAAATGGACCTCTAGATCATTAGTTTTCATTTTCTAAGATTTTTCAACATTTCAGTCGACGGTACGGACTCTGTTCCTGAGTGACCTTCATTGTTTATATGATTTCTCCCAATCTGTGATAGCTATTCAAGATTTGCCTTTTGGGTTGTGTTCTAGACACAATAAGGAAGATCTCCATAAAAAATCATGCATTGAAAACATTCCTAACCCCTATTTTCAATTTCCAAAAGATGATGCTACTGTTCTGTCCACTATTCACAGCAAGCACATTTTAACTTTCATTCTTTGATTTGATGCTTATATGCATTCCAAATTAGTTCATATCTTAGGAAGTAGTTCATACTACATTTTTACATATCCCACATTGATTTCATCCATCCATTCATACACATTTTAGACTTCTATGTCATTCTAGGAATCCATGAACACAAAACACACTACAACCTTGGCACACTCTAAATACAAACATTGCATCCATGCAAAGATTTGGGGTTTTTGTAGCTCCTAATCTAAGAAGATTATAAGGAATGATCATGATCACACGTTCATGCTCCCCTCGATCTAATCATCCTTTCTCATCCGTCCCGTGGATTGAGGGATCTTCTTTTCTCAAAGATTAACATGCATCATACTAGCTTGCTAAGCATATTTTAATTTCTTTGTTTATTTATTTCAAGAACAATTCATGTCCCCCTTTAGATTAGGAAGTCTTGATTATTTGATATATGAATAGACGATTTTTCCTAGGTTTATTTATGTGATCTTTCACTTTGCATTGTGTGATATTTGGCTTAGATCTTATGAATGATATCTTATCTTTAGATCTTCCATTTCAAATTTTCTTATGTGATGTAATATACTATCATAGTATTATTTGTCGAACCAAGCATAGTATAAGATGATTATTTGGATGCTAATTGAGGCCCGTCGAAAGACGGGGCGAGTTGAGGGTGTTTTAGTCGCGACAAAGGCTCCTTCCTCTCTCGTACCAAAACCCCGAGCCAAGTTCTTTGGTTATGAAGGGCCGGTGCCCTTTATCCGTTTGGGTGAGTCAAAATTGGGTTTCTTGGTTCCCTAAAGACCAAGTGGCGACTCTGTATCTGTTTTCAACAGACCTTTTCTCTTTCCTTGATTCAAAATCAAACAAGTTTCAAAACCCAACAAAGAGGCGGAAGCTCGGTATCCACAATCTGGCGACTCTGCTGGGGATTTTTATTTTAAAACAAAATAATACAGAGGTTTGACTCATAAGAAGCATCTTTAAAATCATCTTTTTACTGTGTTTGGTTCACCGCATTGCACTCTTGCATTTTCTCCCTCCGACTGTGTCTGAAACGCGGCGCTGACATTGTTCAGGTCTTGCTGTGCCAGGGCACAAGTCACCGTTGATACTGTACCTTCTAAGGTATATCAAAAAGAGTAAACACTTCCGTACTGTCTCTCTGACGGTATATTGGAACTCTCGTCAACGGACCCTCTTTGACTAAACCCAGCCTTTGCATATAGATTCCTGTAGAACCTTTCATAGGACTGTTCATTTATCTTTTCAGATAGGACAATGTGATATAACTGTTGTATGCCCTGATGGGATTACCTGAGCGGTGTAGACGCTTATGTGGTATAGAACAGAACCTCCCAAGGCAATTACTCACATGTGATCACATTGAGTTGACCTGCCTAGGCACCATGACAAGGATGTCTGCTCCATGCTCACAAAGATATACACCGCAAACCTTGTTTGTTGGTCCTAAGACATAGGAGTATGAAAACTCGCTAGACAGTATGATCACCATCATCACCTATTCCCGTCGTATATCCCTGTTTCTCCTAGAAACTCTGTCCGAATCACCCAGATTTCCTAGAAATCCCTATTTCTCCCCAGATTACCCAGAAATCTCAATTTCTTCCAGAAACTCCGATATACTTATGTCCCCCCAGATATTCTTGCTTCCCCCAGAATACCCAGAAACCTCAATTTTTCTTAGAAATTCCGATATACTTGTTTCTCCCAGAAACTCTATCTGACTTACCCAGTTATACCCGTTTTCCAGAAGCTCTGTCCAAATCTCTCAGATTACCCAGAAATCTCAATTTCTCCCAAAAATTCCAGTATACTTGTTTTTTCTAGAAACTCTGTCCAACTTACCCGAGTTTTCATGTTTTCCCATAAGCTCTATCCAAATCTCCAAGATTTCCCAAAAATTCCAACAACTCCATCCAAACTTCCCAAAAATGCCTAGATGTACCAATTTCTCCCAGAAATTCTGATTTCCCAATTTCTCCTAGAAGCTCAGTCCAAATAAACCAGAAACCCCTATTTCTCCTAGAAACTCAAATGACTTCTAGAAATATCTTCGAATATTCCAAATCCCTATTTCTCCCAGAAACTATGTCCAAAATTCCCGAAGTATCCCGGAAATCCCTATTGTCCCTTGGTGATCATACTGGAAAGTAAGGTTAGCACACTCTGTATGGTTAGGACCTTACTTACTGAACTGTTGTATGTTAGAAGTAGGGGCATGATATAGATTAGGGCCTGCATCCGCATGCTTGTCTCATGTACATACACAATTCACGTTAGTTCGCTTGCACGCACATCTTGTCAGTCTCACATGTGTCAGTCTCTACACATCAAATGCATACGTATCATCATCCCCACCCATCTCAATTATTTTACAGAAGTCGTATACTTACTGTAACCCTCCTCTATTTGCATCGTTAAATCCTTCAAAACTTTGATCATCTCTTCCTGATAGGAGTCCATAAGAAGTGTTTCGCGCCTCTGCTAATTTGGACTTTTTTTTTTTTTTTTTTGCAGAAAATCGTAGCCCCGGGTAAGGATACTGTTGTACCTCCCCAAATTCATTATCTTGATCACGGGCTAGCACATACCATCATCGATCCACCAATGGCCTACAAAGCTCTGGAAGAGAAAGTGAACAAGCTACAAACCACAGTTGAGCAGTTGAGTTTAAGGGTGAGTCGATTTGAGAAGATGGCACGGAGCATTAGCAAAGAACTGCTTGAAATGGGGACCAGAATGGAGGATGCCATCATAGAAGAAAAGTTCAAGAATGATGAACTCCAACACCAGTCCAAGAGGCCTAAATACTCCCGACACTCCCCGGATGTCAACGCCCTGCGCAGCCAACCCATGGCATACCCTCATCGGCCATACCAATCCTCCAACCAAACCACTAGTTGCCCTTACCAGAAAAAGCAACCACGTACCTTTGCCAAACTAGATATTTCCCCCTCCATAGCCTTAGGCCGTCTGCTAAAAAAGGGACACCTCCAACTCCTTCAGCCTCGTGCCGATCCCCCACCACCTAACTGTGACCTGTCCAAACGATGTGCCTACCACCAAGGCCCAGGCCATGACACTGACCAATGCATACGTCTCCGCCATGATATCCAAGACCTCATCGACCAAAACATCATTGAGCCACCACCCATTCAACCCCGTGTCACCTAAGCCCCTGGCTTACCTATTCGAATGATCCTCTTCGCTGAGGCCCATGAACGTTGAACATGTACCGGTGAAGTGATGGTGTTTGGGACTCTTCCTAGAAAACCAAATGAAGATGCTCTCTAAAAAAATAAAAAGAAAGAAAGAAATAAAAAGAATAAGTGAGTCACTGCGACATTCCATTTGAGACCAGGTCGAGTCTAGTCAAGTCTGTTGTATGTTTATTCTTGTGGTCGAGTCTGTCTGTCATCGAGTTGTTAATGAGTCTGTAATCCTCCTCTACTGATGGAATGAAGTCTCATTTTGCCTAATTTAATGTGCCTAGTCATAGATGCATGAATCACTAGACTGAAGTGTCACTTTTCAAATTACCATGGATATTACTCTGGTAATAATTTTTCTACGACAAAACAAAAAGAATCCTGAAAGGTTAAAATCGATTTCACGCTGACACTGATGAAGAGCTGGAATTGAATAGTCTTACTTTAAGAATTTAAAGATTCTCTTGCCTCAATCTTGAAAAGACATGCTTGGAACTGACTTGGGGCTTGCCCAACACCCTTTCCACCATTTCTACCATTTCAAAGCCTTGGGCCCAACCCAATTGATAGCCATGCGAACCTGTGCAGACTTGGTCCTTGATGGTAGCCAAACATTTCAATGAGTTTCATCTCCACTTTCAAAAAAAAAAAAAAAAAGAAGAAAAGAAAAGCTCGCTAGGTTGAAAACCCGAAAGGGTACCCAGGCAAAAGTTAGAGCTGAAAAAGGTGTTGATTTCCAAAAATCTGACCCTAGCCAGTCAAAATGTTGGAGAAAATTTTGATGAAACAAATAAGAGAATCACATACTTCAAGATACATCTTAAGAACGTGCCAAGATCACATTTCAAAAGGCACAGAATGACCACAAATAAATTCCGAGAGCTGACATGCACATTCTGGAATTCTGAGATTGCGATTGAAGGATCTTGCAAGAATCAACTACATGAAAAGCAAAAATTGACTGGCTAGGCAAAAGTGAAAAGGATCAATCCTCAAAGCAAAAGAAAAAGAAAAAGAAAAAGAAAAAGAAAAGAAAGGGAGATTGAAACTGAATCTTTTTTATTCAAAGCTACCACAAGTGGCTCAAGTTTGAACTTCTTTGACGATTGGTTTGAAAAACCCTCATACCTCAAACCCCTTATTTCAAGCCTTACCTTGAACTACGCTCGACCTGATTCCCACTCGGGGATACGTAGGCAACCACATCGATTCAGTCAACACCATCATAATCAAACCAATTTCCTTCAAGCCTTGCCTTGAACTACGCTCGACCTGATTCCCACTCGGGGATACGTAGGCAACCACATCGGTTCGGTCAACACCATCATAATCAAACCAATTTCCTTCAAGCCTTGCCTTGAACTACGCTCGACCTGATTCCCACTCGGGGATATGTAGACAACCGCATCGGTTCGGTCACCCCACCTACCCAAAAATCAACCCGCTTCTTCCCAACCATGCCTGAACTACGTTGGACCTGATCCCCACTTGGGGGTACGTAGGCAGATTTTCAAAAAAGAAAAAAAGAAGGATGGCTCGCTAGGTCGAAAATCCGAAAGGATGCCTAGGCAAAAATTAGAGTTAAATCCAAGGTGAGCAATAACAAAAGAGAGAAAAGAGCTTGCTAGGTCACCTCACTGGTGCCTAGGCAAAAGTTATGAGCATTTGGGAGATTAAAGTCACGGTCCATGCCTCAAGCCAGAAAATCACCTTCCACACTAGGGGCAAACTTCGGCTAACCGCCTCGTTTGCCTGACTTTTACTATCTACCCTTCATACAAGGGGCAAACTTCGGTCACCTACCTCGTTTGCCCAAAACCTCCAATGAACCTTCCTCCAAACTAGGGGCAAACTTCGGTCATTTGCCTCGTTTGCCTACCGATCCCACTTCATGCCCTTCAAACTAGGGGCAAACTTCGTTTGCCACCTGATCCCTATACACCAATGGTAAGCCTTCAAGAACATTGTCTTGAACAGATGGAAATGGAGCGTCTTTCATTCCATAAGCTAAGGCACTAATTGAAAACACATCTTGAGAGAAGCAAAGAAATTGATTAGATCAGCAGGGAGGAATTTTCAAAAATAAGATTCACCATCAAAGTGATGCCACGTTAAGGAGAGAAGTAAGCACAAAAGAGAAATGGTACATCATTTATGACAAAAGCACATTAAGTTTTGGCAAGTCAACCTTGTTTTATTTTGGTGTCAAATGTGTCGTCCTCGTGCGTCAATGTCTGTCAAGTTTTTGAGTCTGTTGTAGTCTCAAATGTGTAAGTCAATAGTGACTAATAAAATTTTCAAATCAAGTTATAAAGAGCATGCCAATACAAGCAGGAGTACCAAACACCATTACTACACCGGTCAAGGCGTCAGCAGGAGAAGCGTCCAAACTTAGGGCAAATGCGAATTTCATCCCTTTCCAAACCATCAAAAGTTGATCTTTCTTCATGCAACATAAGTCCATGAGTGGCTGTTGATGATCTTCCTTTGTTCATGCAACATAAGTCCATGAGTGGCTGTTGATGATCTTTCTTTCTCCTAGCAACATAAGTCCATGAGTGGCTGTTGATGATCTTCTTTCATCTGTCCAACATAAGTCCATGAGTGGCCGTTGATGATCTTCCTTTCTCCTAGCAACATAAGTCCATGAGTGGCTGTTGATCTTTCATCTTTCTTCATGCAACATAAGTCCATGAGTGGCTGTTGATGATCTTCTTTCATCTGTCCAACATAAGTCCATGAGTGGCTGTTGATCTTTCATCTTTCTTCATGCAACATAAGTCCATGAGTGGCTGTTGATGATCTTCTTTCATCTGTCCAACATAAGTCCATGAGTGGCTGTTGATGATCTTCCTTTTAGCAACATAAGTCCATGAGTGGCTGCTGCTCATCTTCATTCATGCAACATAAGTCCATGAGTGGCTGTTGATGATCTTCCTTTCTCCTAGCAACATAAGTCCATGAGTGGCTGTTGCTCATCTTCGTTCATGCAACATAAGTCCATGAATGGCTGTTGATGATCTTCCTTTCTCCTAGCAACATAAGTCCATGAGTGGCTGTTGATCTACCATCTTTCTTCATGCAACATAAGTCCATGAGTGGCTGTTGATGATCTTTCTTCCTTCCTGCAACATAAGTCCATGAGTGGCTGTTGATCTTTCATCTTTCTTCATGCAACATAAGTCCATGAGTGGCTGTTGATGATCTTTCTTCCTTCCCGCAACATAAGTCCATGAGTGGCTGTTGATCTTTCATCTTTCTTCATGCAACATAAGTCCATGAGTGGCTGTTGATGATCTTTCTTCCTTCCTGCAACATAAGTCCATGAGTGGCTGTTGATCTTTCATCTTTCTTCATGCAACATAAGTCCATGAGTGGCTGTTGATAATCTTTCTTCCTTCCTGCAACATAAGTCCATGAGTGGCTGTTGATCTTTCACCTTTCTTCATGCAACATAAGTCCATGAGTGGCTGTTGATGATCTTTCTTCCTTCCTGCAACATAAGTCCATGAGTGGCTGTTGATCTTTCTTTCTTCATGCAACATATGTTCATAAGTTGCTATTGATTATCACCCTCCATTAGTGTCAAACCACCACAAATCATCTCTGTCATAAACAAAATACCTCGACTCCCATTTAATGGACGTATTTCCTTCTTCCTAACAGAGTACATTATCCTTCAGCTCCCGGAGGCCCTGACCGGCCCCCTTGGATTGAGCGCAAAAAGAGATTCTCCGAGAACCCTACATCATCCCCCGAGGATAGAAACCGATAGATACCAGCTCCCGGAGGCCCTGACTGGCCCCCTTGGATTGAGCGCTAAAAGAGATTCTCCGAGAACCCTACATCATCCTCCGAGGATAGAAACCGATAGATACCAGCTCCCGGAGGCCCTGACCGGCCCCCTTGGATTGAGCGCCAAAAGAGATTCTCCGAGAACCCTACATCATCCCCCGAGGACAGAAACCGATAGATACCAGCTCCCGGAGGCCCTGACCGGCCCTCTTGGATTGAGCGCCAAAAGAGATTCTCCGAGAACCCTACATCATCCCCCGAGGAAAGAAACCGATAGATACCAGCTCCCGGAGGCCCTGACCGGCCCCCTTGGATTGAGCGCCAAAAGAGATTCTCCGAGAACCCTACATCATCCCCCGAGGACAGAAACCGATAGATATCAGCTCCCGGAGGCCCTGACCGGCCCCCTTGGATTGAGCACCAAAAGAGATTCTCCGAGAACCCTACATCATCCCCCGAGGACAGAAACCGATAGATACCAGCTCCCGGAGGCCCTGACCGGCCTCCTTGGATTGAGCGCCAAAAGAGATTCTCCACGAACCCTACATCATCCCCCGAGGACAGAAACCGATAGATACCAGCTCCCGGAGGCCCTGACCGGCCCTCTTGGATTGAGCGCCAAAAGAGATTCTCCGAGAACCCTACATCATCCCCCGAGGATAGAAACCGATAGACCCTAACCGGCTCTTTTGGATTGAGCATTACAAAATCTGACCAACTACGAGAGATTCAGAGATGGATCCTGGTTTTAGGTCAAGAATTGAAGAGAGATTCTCAGAGAGTCCCCTACCATCCCAGCGGAAGATAGCAGAAGTCCGAACCGATTCTCCGGACTTGTCATCATAAGGATCGGCCAAAATATCACCCGCAGTCAAATCACCCTGATTCCCATGGCAAGCACTGTCTATTCACAATCCGTGTCCACTAATTATCATGAGCTTTCTCACCCGTCAGTCATTATGAGTTTCCTCACTTATCGTGTGCTTCTTCACTCCGGTTATCTCACCTATCAATCATCGTGAGCTACCCCACTTATCATGAGCCTCCTCACTTTGGTTATTATAAAACTATCGATTATCATGAACTCCCTCGCCTATGGGTTGTCCTTAGTTGTCATCCTCAAAGACCCCATATCCGATCCCATTCGCTTGTAAAAACAACACTTCCCAAATTCCAGAAGTTTGCCCCTAGACCCAGAGTCTTCTAAACCTTGGTGCCCTTATCCAAGTCATCCACCACATCACAGTCACAAACACTAACACAATACCAGCCCACTCACATACTAGGATCATAACATTAGACATGATAGGACTCATGACACAATTCATATCACATCCATGCATGGCATATCACTCATATAGCATAGCATCCGCCTGATTGTTGTGTACATACATATGTGATTTATTCCTCTGTGCCCTGAACTACGCCCTGGTCTTATTCCCCTTGGGATACGTAGGCAGCTCACGCAGAGCACGACCAGCACTGACCTCAGCATCATTGCATCTTTTTGCAACGCTTTTTATCCTAAATCTATAGCCTCCAAAAAGACCTGTCTCTTCAAAACTTTGGCACTCGCTTGCGACATGCGTTGCCTCGCAAGTTCTTGCCAAAGAGGGGCAAACTGTAGACACCCCATTTTTTCGGCTATCATATTTAGGAGACCCATAGCTTGGTGGTTCACAATGATCGTAAAAGACTCAAAAGAACTCCTGGAAGTCAGCTCTATCTCTCAGAATGCTCAGATTGACCAAAATGCCCCTGAAAGCCCAAAAAACTCCCAAATTTGGTCCCGAAGTTCTGAAAACATGCTATGTGGTAAGAAAAATGATAAAATGAGTTTTTAAGTAAAATCGGAAGAAATCGTCAGCTGCCAGAGACCCCCGGAAGTCCCGGAAGTTCCCCGAAAGTCCCCGTTGACCGGTTTGACCAAAGTTTGACCAGGTTTGACCAGAGTTTGACCAAGTTTGACCAAAATCATCCGAGTTCACCAGAATCATTAGAAAAGTATTAAAATGAGTTCTAAAAGAGAATCGAGCGAAAACGTCGGTTCCTGGGAGTTCCCGGAGGTTCCTAGAACTTCCCGGGAATCCCAGGTTTGACCAGTTTGACCAAGATTTGACTTTGGAATCGGGGCACCGAAACGATTTTCAAATATTTTTCATGGATACTAGAGGTCAATAGCTTTCCAACGGTATATCGCACATAATTCCTGGATTTAAAACGAATTTATTATGAATTTCCAAAGCCGAAAAAAAGCGATCAAATCGGCTTTTATCGTGAATACCGTAAAACTTTTCAAAGTGACCTATCCCCGAACTATTTTTTATGTAAAGTAGACTCCATTACCTTCCCAACGGTATATCACAACCTCAATTTGGAGTTCGTACGCATTTTCTGTGAATTTCGGACGAAATAGGGCCTTTTCGCGAATACCGGAACTTCAGGGGGCCTAAACAGCATTATCTGGACGAAGGGAGGAGCAGTGCCGCCGCGGCACTCCCCTCCAGAATAGTGAGTTTTTGTAATTTATTTTGGGGGTCCAATTTGATATATTAGAAATCAAAACGACGTAGTTTTGGTTCCCAGCTTATTTTGGACCAATGGGAGACCATTTTAAACTTTTTAAAACTCCATTTACCACCCCTCCTTTGCCTATAAAAGAAGCCATTTACTTCCATTTTGAGGAGAGACATAGAAGCTTAGAGAGAGCTTAGGAAGAAACTCTGGAGAAATATAGAGAGAGAAAGAGAAGAAGTAGTCTTCTTCTTCTATTTTCTCCATCAAAGTGAGTTTTCTTTGAGTTTGCTATCAAAACTTCCATCATCCAAATATTTCTTTCACCACCATTCTTGAGTATTCATGAGATAGGAAGCTACTTCCATGTCCAAATGTCACCACATATGAGTGAAACACCAAGCTACAAGTCCAATATCTCAATGATTATCAACTATTGATTGCTATTTGAATGCTTGTTTACTTTGATGTTCATCTCTCTCTTAACCTCATTTCTTTTTTACTTTTCTTTGATTATTTAGTTGTTCATCATCATCTAGATGACATGTTGTTTGAGGAGAGTGAATCCTTATGGATAGTAGCTCTTGACCTCAAAAACATGTTTGATGGATGATGATTTTACCTTCAATACATTCATATGTATTCTTGAAGCCATATTCTCAAACAAAACTATGTTTGTGCAAATAATATTGGGAGTTCTTTGATGATTCAAGATTGGATGAGATTCTAAGTGGTCACATGGTCATCTCAAGAGTTTAAGTTCATGCTTTGAACATCTATTTCAAAACCCCCAATCAAGAACTCAAACTCTATTTCAAAACTCAAATCCATTTTCTTCAAGAATGATCCAAAACAGTGATCTGTTTAGATCCAAAGATTTGTTTTGAATTAAATACTTGAGTTATGATGATGAAACCACTTGGAAAATCTTCCTAAGACATCATAGTTTGTCCACAATTTTTTCCATCAATTATAGAGATGTGAAAGTATTTGTTTTGGATGTGAGAAGTTCATATTCATAATCTGCCTCTGTTCTCACAGAATGTTCACCCAAATTCTTGCACTTATTCTGGATATTTTCGTCACTGTACATATATCTTTTCTATTTGTTTTATAAAACGTGGGTGTCTTAGGAAACTTTTGGTATATAATGGGTCATCATAAACCTTTTCTTTGATTTATGAAAAATCATACAAAATCAGTCAACAGTGCAGCTTTTGTTTCTGAGTCATGTGTACATTCTGATTTATTTCTTTTAATATGTGATAGCTATTGATGTTTGGCTTTTTGGATTATTTTCTAGACACAATAAGGATGATCTCTAATTTTTCTCACATTTTCCTAGGCACGTTTGACCTCCCATTATAATGTTACAAAGTAATGCATACAGTCTGTCCACTATTCACAGCATTTCACTTTTTGGCTTTCACACTTTGACGCAACACTCTCTTGTATCTAGATGAACCCATATTCCATGCACTTGTTCTTTACCACTTTTAGCATGCTATATCATATCATGTATCATCTATCCTCTCATGTATCATACTCCCATAGACTCTTGAGTTTGGTTTCCAAATAAAACCATGTTTTGCAAATACTTGGGAAGTTCTTGAAATAAGTTAGGAATTGATATTCCAAGTGGTTAGAATATTCATTCAAGTTCTGGAAGTATACTTTCAAAACCCCCATTTCAAACCCCCCCCCCCCTCCTTAAACCCCTCATTTTGATTCCAAGAAATAAACCTTGTTTTTCTCAAAACCCTCAAAACAGTGAGTCCTTTAACTTCAAGGAATTATTTTGAGTTCAATAATCAATGTATGAATGTAAGACCACTTGGAAAGTCTTCCTAACTCATTAGAGAACACCCATGATTTTTGGTTTGACTTGGAAATACTTGAAAATGGTCCATTTGGATCCAAACATTTTCTCTAGACATTCTGTTTTTGATGTCACAGCAGCTAGGACCACCTTCAACTTGTTTTCCAGAACAACTTTTCCAAAAGGGGTGGTCCTAACTTATTTTTCCCTTAAACTTCAATGTTTTAGGTAACTTTCTGTATAAAATGGGCCTCTAGATCATTAGTTTTCATTTTCTAAGATTTTTCAACATTTCAGTCGACGGTACGGACTCTGTTCCTGAGTGACCTTCATTGTTTATATGATTTCTCCCAATCTGTGATAGCTATTCAAGATTTGCCTTTTGGGTTGTGTTCTAGACACAATAAGGAAGATCTCCATAAAAAATGATGCATTGAAAACATTCCTAACCCCTCTTTTCAATTTCCAAAAGATGATGCTACTGTTCTGTCCACTATTCACAGCAAGCACATTTTAACTTTCATTCTTTGATTTGATGCTTATATGCATTCCAAATTAGTTCATATCTTAGGAAGTAGTTCATACTACATTTGTACATATCCCACATTGATTTCATCCATCCATTCATACACACTTTAGACTTCTATGTCATTCTAGGAATCCATGAACACAAAACACACTACAACCTTGGCACACTCTAAATACAAACATTGCATCCATGCAAAGATTTGGGGTTTTTGTAGCTCCTAATCTAAGAAGATTATAAGGAATGATCATGATCACACGTTCATGCTCTCCTCGATCTAATCATCCTTTCTCATCCGTCCCGGGGATTGAGGGATCTTCTTTTCTCAAAGATTAACATGCATCATACTAGCTTGCTAAGCATATTTTGATTTCTTTGTTTATTTATTTCAAGAACAATTCATGTCCCCCTTTAGATTAGGAAGTCTTGATTATTTGATATATGAATAGACGATTTTTCCTAGGTTTATTTGTGTGATCTTTCACTTTGCATTGTGTGATATTTGGCTTAGATCTTATGAATGATATCTTATCTTTAGATCTTCCATTTCAAATTTTCTTATGTGATGTAATATACTATCATAGTATTATTTGTCGAACCAAGCATAGTATAAGATGATTATTTGGATGCTGATTGAGGCCCGTCGAAAGACGGGGAGAGTTGAGGGTGTTTTAGTCGCGACAAAGGCTCCTTCCTCTCTCGTACCAAAACCCCGAGCCAAGTTTTTTGGTTATGAAGGGCCGGTGCCCTTTATCCGTTTGGGTGAGTCAAAATTGGATTTCTTGGTTCCCTAAAGACCAAGTGGCGACTCTGTATCTGTTTTCAACAGACCTTTTCTCTTTCCTTGATTCAAAATCAAACAAGTTTCAAAACCCAACGAAGAGGCGGAAGCCCGGTATCCACACTCGTCTATTAGATTTCCTTAACGCTCTGTATTCTTGGGAATGGTGCCCTAGTACTCCACAATTATAGCAGATATCTCGTTCTCCATGCTGTATTGGAGTCTCCACTAGTTTGGATTCTTTCTTGTCATTTCCCAATCTGTTACGCTTCTGGCGGTTGCCCATATAACTTCTCTGTGTGTTTCCTTGTTGAACTTGGTTAGTTGCCAACACAACCTGACTGTCCTTTCTTCTCTGATCCATTAGGAAAAACTGGTTGCTTTTTGGAAATGTTTGATCAAAGTATGGTCCTTCGCTACTCTGAGTATCGTCTTCTAGTTTCGTTGCCATTTTTACCAGGGCTTCGAAAGATTAGTTTAAATGTCCTATAGTCATATGAAAAATATACAGAACTAATCCCTGATGATATCTTTTGTTCTTCCTTCTTGGTGTATCGATCATATGCAGTGTAAATCGTGATAGCCTCTCGAATTGAGTTATATATTCTGGCACTATCATACTACCTTGGACTAATTGTATGAACTCCATTCTCTTTTGTTTTTCTTAGATTCTGGAAAGTACTTTTGTAGAAATCGGGTCTTGAATGATTCCCAAGTCATCCTTCCTACAGCTTCTTCACCTATCGTAGCTTTCACTGCATCCCACAAATCTGTTGCTGAGAACGTCAGTTGAAATACGGCCAAATGTCTTTTCTCAATGTCAGTACATTCAAGTGTCTCAAATATTAATTCTATCTGGCGAATCCACTGCTCAGCTTGCCATGCTCCCATTAATCCAGTAAAGGTTCCTGGTTAAAGAGCACGAAATTTCTTTAGCGGCTTGACTCTCGTTTGACGTACTGGTGCTTCATTGCCGATGACACGATCAGCACAATTGATAACTTGTTCCATGTAACGGATGAAAGCTCTGACCATTCCTGTTGGATCTATCTCGTGAGGTACTACTTCAGGTACTCTATTCAGCTGGCCCGGGTTCCCTCAAGTCATTCTAACCATAATGAGTGCTGGTAGTGTTCAGTGTCGCTACCTACAAATGAAAAACTATTCGGTCAGATGCATTCTATCTTACAGCTTAAGCAAGAACATGCGGTAACAAATATATAATAGCACTATATAATATGATCACATCAAGCAATACGAATATAATAATATAACCATAGAGGTCAGTCTACCTACCAGGTATTCATAAATGTATCTATGCTCAAGGCAAAGGTTATGAAACTACTGGTTCTAAGCGTAACATCAAATGTTAAACATTCAATTTCTATTCTTAGGTTCTAAACTACGAATACTGCTCAACTAACATACAAGACCACTCAACTAACATGTGGCTCAAGTTAACAAAAATCTAATCCTTAACTTCTTTCTATTTCTATGTCGTAATGACTGTTCCAAGATTGCTCACGAATTTGTCAGTGTCCAACTCCAACGGTTCTATATTTGGGATCTCCACAACCACAACTAACTCTAAATGTCTTGTTCTCCATGAACTCAGCTATTAATAGTTCTAAAGATTTCTTATTGGCTCCAGCAGTTACAACCCTCCAAAGAATCATCCTAAGGCGAACTTTGTTAACTTCTTGTCAACATGACAATATAACAGTTCTGTCTCATCTCTACTAAATCTTATGCTATCGATATTAACTTATAACTCAGGTTCTAATCACAAAAGACAAGCGATTAACAACTAAACCTAGACACTGATACCAAAATTCCTGTCACGCCCTGGAGAAGCAAAAATAGAGAAAACAAGTTCCTTTTTGGTTGTAGGTTCGTGCTGGTGAATAACTGCATTGTCATCTACTCAAACCAATGAACACAATGATAGGGGGATGCTATTCATAGAACATATCTTATTAGCATAATCAGAGGCTACAACGAAAATATTTGGAAGCAACATATGCCTAAGTACCAATTATAAAAGTCTGCTAAATCTATTACAATAGTTGAATTAGAGTCTGAAACCTACAACAAATATTAACGGAAGTACAACAGATATACAAACTAACTATTACAAAGCAGCACGTCTTCGTCTTCAAGCCTTCAACTCCAAGTCCGGCGGAACATCAGCCTCCCGTCCTCAAGACCTACAAAGCTCTAGACATAGGAATGTCCAGGGCAGAAACGCCATCAGCTTTGAATACAAAACTGAGTGAGTACATCAAACACACTCCTTACCCGTTACTGTTCAGCATCTTAAAATGCGGTTAATCTCTTAGCAATAACGTCTCTCACAGACATAGCAGAGGTCTTATTAAACTACACATATTCAATGATAATAGGAAATATGTTAAGTAACGACAAAGATAAAGATCATGTTATAACATCTCATCATGCTACTCAATGTCCAGCATTACTAAATCCATGCATGTAACCCATGCAACCACCCCGTGCATCTACCTTCATACCGGGATGCTCAATCCTTGACTGAACAATCATCTTACTAACCATTCTCATATTCATATCCTTTTCCGTATCCATTCGTCGATACAATAATACCAATCTGTATCCATACATCAGTATAATAATACAATTCTGATGTCCATACGTCGATTTTCTAATACAAATCGGATACCATATAACTGAGCCAGATCCGGTCACTTACCCAGTGGTGTCCTACTTCATACAATCCCTTGACAGGTTGTCGGTCGTCTACATGGTACATCTTATCTGTAAACAATAGAAGCGGCACATCGGACATCTTCAACGATGTGTATATCCTCACTGGTCATCTACACAGCTGAGAATACATTAGAGCACTAGCCGGACGTCTTCAACGGTACATTGGATGTCTTCAACAGTGCATACGTATCACTGGATGTCTTCAATAGTGAGAGGCGCACTAGGAACCCTAACCGTCCCACGTCCACTCAGCTCGTCAACCGTTGATCCCACGGATCCAAAGTACATGTATCTCATATTCCACATGAGGCATAGTTCTCGATTTTCATCATATTCTCTTATCTCTTCATAACACTATCCCATGCATGTTGACCACATATTGTATAATGCTTATGCTCTAGATAACCAGACTACCACATGCTCTGTGTTTAACACAACTACTCATTACTAATTATTAACATACAATTGTGTTCCATTCTACTATCCAGTTTAACAATATCAACATGTAACAATTAAATAGTTCATCTTGTTACAGCGTTGCACTATCTCTTAAATTAACAATATCGCATATTGAAAGCATGAATCAATATTTAACAGCTAAATAGTATGTATTATAAACAACAAGAATTAATCATGTTCTGTGAGGTTCGATCGATTGAACTCTTTTCAATTGATTGAGGAAAAGTAGTTTCGATCGATTGAGGAAATAGCAAGTTCGATCGATCGAGAATAGTTCGATTGATTGAGATTCATCTTCTACCTAGAAACTAGGCAGAGACGAACTGGTGTCTCGTGGTCATATTATACACATTCTAAACATATCTACAACATCCTAGAAAACATCCCTCGAGTGAGTTAATGAACTCACCTCACTCTGGTGGTCTGGTGACGGCATTCCCGAGCTTGACGGTGGTGGCGGCTATTACTATGGTGAGCTCCTTCTCTCTCTCTCTCTCCTTCTTCTCTATCCCTCTTCTCTTCTCTGTCTTTCTCTTTCTCTTTCTCTTCTTCTTCTCCTCTTCTTATTCTCCTCTACTCGAGAGTATATATATACCACACATATACACACATGGCTATATATATAGAACACACACACATACACAAACTCTCTCTCACTCTCTAAATTGCCAAACACCCCCCCTCCCCCCATATACACATACAAACTAACATATATATATATATAGGGTGGGAAAGGGTAGGTGGCAAACACGTAAGATAGGAATAATAACACTTTCGATCGATTGAAGTGAGTTCGATCCATCGAGAATAGGTTGGTCAAGGTTCGATCGATTGAAAGGAGCTCAATCGCTTAAGAAAGGGTACACATCACAAAATCATGTCGGTAGACTTTCGATCGACGAGTTCGACCGCTTACGAAAACAAAAGTTCAAGCGATCAAGAAGACTTCGATCGATTAAGAACGATTCTTTACCAAGGGCTCACATAAGCATACAGGGTCTTATTTATATAAACATGTTTCCGAAAATACAGGGTATTACAGTTTGGTTGGTACAAAGAAAATGATATAGGAATTTTGTTAAGTACCTAGTATACTCTTGGAATCTAAAACAAATGAACATAAGTCAAAACTATTGTATGCACATAAATTTTCTTCAATAATAACAAAAGATCAATTCATAAACGTAAAACATGTATAACTCTAGCATCCAAATAAAATAAAAAAACTTTTCAAATATATAGTTGGTGTAATGTCATGTAGATTTTTTAATCATTAAAACCTAGTATAAACCTTCTACAAATATTAGGGTTAGTTTGGGTATTATGAAATTATAAAATCAACCCCAGTAATCTTTGAGAATACCACCTCCAAGCTAGGATTTAGAATCCACTCTATTTTCTACCTTTGGGTGGATTCTAAATCTAGTGGGACGCACAATCCAATAAATAATTCATGAACTAAACAAGGAGAAATTTTAAGATTACTAGTAATCTTTGGGTGGATTCAAAATCAACCCTTAGAATCCATGAATCAAACGGGCCGTCAATGTTAACACATGCTTCTGTTAGATAACCCATTGTTTTTCCTTTTATTTTTTTAAATCTTTTTTTAAGCTTCATTGTAATTTTTGTCTCCATTACAAGTTTTTTTTTTGCAGCAGTGAGTTGCCATAGTATCATTGTAGAATTTTACTACACTTCAGAAGCCTGCTCACAATCATAACTTACGGAGAAAGCAAAGTTTATGCATAGTTTCCACTACACCAACCAGATCTATTTCACAACTTTCAAAATGTTTAATTACACAAAAACATTCTTCCAAACCAAGACTTAGAAAGAAGCATACATTTTGCACTGCCTGAAAAGTGTACATTTTTTCACTGCATTTATTTTAGTGTAAAATTTTCTCTGCATTTTTCAAAATCGTGTTTACAATTACAGCACAAGCACCAAAAATAGAACATGTTCAGATATACTAAGAAAACTAGTCTTTACAACAACTAGAACTTGCTCAGTTATCCAATATCAATTGTAATCTACATGCAGTGTAATTTTTTACAGTGACTAGAAAGTGAATAATTTTACACTGCAGTTATTTTAGTGACAAAGACAATGATGCAATCAGTGTGAAATTCCACACCCTCTTTCTGGTTCATGTGTAAACCAAGATAGTTAGAAATTTGTTATCTCCAAAAAAAAAAAAAAGACAGCGACAAACACTAATTTTTTTGGTTTCTGGGTTTTGCAAGGAATAGACATGTATATAAATAGCACCCATTCACACACTTAACTGGTTGCACAATCTAAAATGCCTCCACAGCCGGAAACAAGTTGAAAAACATAAAAGAAAGAAAAAAGAGAAAAACAAAAACCACATTTTTATGAAGACAATGAAAATCAAAGAGTTAAAAAGTTTTGACCTTTTTCCCACATTGTCTCAGCCACCAAACACACCATGATAGGTAAAGAAATGTCCTAGTTAACAAAGAGGATTCTTAGAACCAAAACCAAACTTAATTATAATAAAAATAAAATAAAAACCCAGACAACTCACCTCTCTTTTTTCAAAATTCCAATGTTTCTCCATGACACCCAAATGCGAAAATTAAAAACTTCTAATTTCCCGACTTTCTGAAATTTTCTCAGCAACCAAATAGGAAAATCAAAATTTAAAAAGCAAACAAAAAAAGCCATAGAAAATCCACCTCTCCCTACCTTCAAAATCCAACACATTATATCCAAAAAGAAGCTTCAGCACCTAAATTGATCTTATCGTTGTTTTCTTAAATTCCTTCCTCTTTCGCGTCCTCTGTCACTTTCATTGCCAAATGACCCTCCTCTTTGGCCAAACAATTCTTACCCAACCCAGAATTAACAGATCCAACTCTCAATCTCGAACTCTCTCTCAAATTAGGGTTTGAGTTTGGGTTAGAGATTCGTTTCGAAGAGTGTCTTTGTCTCTTCGAATCACTATAAGCAACATTGATTGGAGGTACGAGCCACCGGAGATTGCCACCACCAATTTCTAGAGCTTCTGCAAAGCGAGTTCGGACACCGAGTGATTATGAGACCTCTGGCCACGAGCATGATCTCCCCTGTAGCTTTACCCATCTATGAGCTTGCTCCTGCATTATTATTAGCAGCCATCCTAGAAAGAGAAAGAAAAAGACAGATGGAAAGTGGAGGAACAAGGGAAGGAAGAGGGAGAGAGAGAGAGAGAGAGAGAGAGAGAGAGAGAGAGAGAGAGAGGGGTTTAATTTGGAAGCCCATAATCAACGCCAATCTGCAATTTAAATTCAAAAACACAAGATGATAGGGATGGATTTTGCTGAATACTCATGTGTGGAAGTTATGTTTGAAGTAGGGGCATTTTTGTCTTATAAATATTTATGGACCTAACACAAAAAACATTATTGGGTTGGACATATTACAAAAAAAGAATACATATGGATTTAATTCTAGTTAACCCTTTTTATTTTTTATTTATTTATATTAAAATGTTTTAGCTTATAAGAGTAGCTTGAACGGTGCTGCAGTAGAAGAGAAATTCTGCCCACATACCATTCGACCGGTCGAAGGTACCCCACCACCGTAGATATAATCCCATGTGGTAGTACACATATCCAAGTCAATAACATTCTTTTCTTTTCTTTTCCCTCATAAAATCCAAGAACTAAACAAAGGCTAAATTGAACATTTCTCCATTCACTCAAGTGAAAGACTTGATTTTAGGTAGTAGCACTAAAACAAGTATTGCCTCACTAGTTAATTCCAATTTAATTTTATATTTTTCATTCCAAAAAGGGAGAATTCGCGTTAAGTCCCTAGTTTTGAACTTAAGAGTCTAAAGGTGTAACACCCGCTCCCGCGGGTTATATTTAATTGCATTTAGCATGCATATTAGCATTTTATTGATGGTGTGATTATATGTGTTAAGTGAGTTTGACTCACTAAGATGTTTAGGGGTGTCCAGTTTGGAACTTAGAGATAGGCCAAGTGGCAATCCCAGTTTGGGACAGTTATGAGAGGCCCCCGTGTGATGGGACAGATATGAGAAATGAAACTTATGTGATTAATTGTTATTAATGCATATGTGATTATTATATTATGATGTTTTATTAACATGTTAATTGTTAGAGACCACTTCTGTGGTCCGTTAGGGATATCTTTGTGAGAGGGAATTGGCCGGACACGTTGCATAATGAGTAAGTTAATTAGCAACTTTATAATATCATGTAGGACCACTTATTGGACCCATACGTGGCATAGACACGTTGCATAGGATTATTTTTAATAACTAGCGGGGTATAATTGCAAAAGTAGGGAAACCTTGGGGGGTCATAATAGAACATAAAGTTTAGGATTCACATATGAAGGACACATGTCCTTATGACTCACTAGGAGTCATCTCCTTCATTACACTTAGATGGTATATTTACAGAGAAAGAGAGAAAACGAGAGAAAATCGGCGGAAAGCTCGGCGACACTCGCATCGACAAACGACGTGCCGTTTGACAAGTGTCACATCAAGGATTTGATTTATTATATAAATTTGAGGGGTAAAAGATAATCAGAAAAAGATCTACACGACATAATTGATTGCCTCCAGTGATTCGTCAGTCAACAATTGCACACAATAGAAGCAATTTCCAGATGTTCACAAAATTATCCAAAAACAAGATCCAACCACAACTTCACCAAACTTAAATTCACAGGCTTTGTCTGCATATTCACTAACTCATAACAAAATCCTAAAAGTAATTATCTAAAAAAGAATGGCTATCATAAACAATCATACTTTGGAAGCCAAGCAGAAAAAGAATGTTATCGTCAAGTGTTTTCTAATTTTTAAGTGCATGCGACTTCGATCTTGTAGGCTGTAGCTTATATGCAGGTCATTCTGTTCTTCCATGACGATGTCAAACATGTTCAATATCATCTCATAACTCATATCATTTTAATATTGTTTACAATAAGAAGAAAAAACCCGTTAAAACATCATTTTTTCAAGGTCGACTAATTACCGAACTAAAAAGTATCTATGTGTGTGTGTGTGTACACATGTTCTGCATTATCATATAATGCACACCATTTTTTCCTCTCTCTCTCTCTCTCTCTCACTCTCTCTCACTAAAGCTTCATCCCCTCTCTCTCTTGCAAAAAATATTTGTGGTGAAGACTGAAGCTCCTCATTCCCGTAACTCTGTGCGGAGTACTGTTGCGAAGAAAATCCATATTTTTAATTTACAAGCTAGAATCCCAAGCTAGTTAGAAGCCTAAGATATAGAATAAAAAAAAAAACCAGGCCAACATAAGCCATCCAAATCACATGTAACTTTGATTTTTCTGGGTCAAAATCCCATGTAACTACAACCGTGAGAGAGAGAGAGAGAGAGAGAGAGAGAGAGAGAGAGAGAGAGAGAGAGAGTCTTTAGCCATGCTTGCTCCAAAGTCACACACACACACACATACACACACACACACATAGAGTCTACAACCATGCTTGCTCCATAGTCTATAACATATATAGATGAGATCATTTCCTTGATTCAGATCTGACTTAACCTTGAGGATCTATATGCTTCAAATCTAGTCAGATAACACTTCATTCATCCTTACTCCTTAAATTCCAACAATGCTTTAAGATCTAATTAATCTTACACACCTCCGATTCTCAATTGCAAGAACTCTCTCCCGATCAAAACACTCCTCCATTCAACCATGGTCGGCTCAAGAACATGCAATATGTTTAAATCCCAACTTTGATTATATCACCCTCATCTCCTCATATTTACGTTGTGTCCCAAACAACCCTGTCTAGATTCCTTTTTCTTTTTCGATATAAACCCCTCTCTGTAGATCCTTTGTTGAAATTATATACATTTTTTTTTAATTTTCGACATAACCCTTTTGTTCATTTTTTTTGGGGTCAGAAGCCTCTCTATATTCAAGCCTGTACTCTACACCTGAAAAATGAATAGTTTAATGTGTTTTTTTCTTTTTAATGTAAACATCGTCAAAATTGGTGCAAGTTATGAGATGATGTTGTACACATGCCACATCGTCAATGAAGAACAGGATGACCTGCACGTAACTTACGGGACTGAAGTCGTGTCCTTTTCAAGTGAACAGTTTTTCAATCTATTTACTCTTCAGATAAGCAAAACTCATCTAAGGTAGAGAACCTTAAGGGTGTCTAGAGAGAGGAGAGATTGAAAAACAAATGTGAGATAGAAATAGAGGAAGAAACCCAACGATTGGATGAGTAGATCTGAACCCTAATCTTGTTGATCGTCGATGTTCGGTGACAATGAGAGTGGAGTGTGAGATAGGTTATCGAGGCTTCAAATGGAGGCACAATAAGACCTTCCATTTTAAACCATACTTTTTAGAACACGGGGGTTTGGGAGACGAAAATAAAAGGCAGAGAGAACGGGAGAAAAGTAAAAATGAAATAAAAGCACATAATTCTCTTTCTTTGATGGGTCCTCCCAAGAGGGGTGAGTTGATTTAAAACAATACATTGGATGAAATTTCATTGTCCTCTCTTGAGGTCTATAAATGTTTATAGTTATTTGCTTTATACCAAAATTGTCATCTCAACAACAATAAAAGTATGAAAAAACAAATACGCCTCGAACAAAATTAGGAGAATGCCTAATTTTGAATTTTTTTAATACAATAATATAAGAACTTTTGGTTTTGGTTTTTTTTTTTTTTTTTTTTAAAAAAAAAAAATGCAAGAACATGGCCTAGATCTATTGCCATACTATTGAGTGTAATCTTTTCAAACTAAATTAATGTAGCATGAAGTAGATAATGGAGGCCTCTGTTTTGCAGGTGTGATCATATCTGATAAGGTTTATTAGACAATATAAAAGGGAAAAAGCCTATAAGATAAAAGGAAAATGCATCCTGTACTTGAAAGTTATAAAATTAGAAATACACGTGTTAAAGGTTTTTCAACTACAACCTCTTTGTCCTATACTCAAATCTCAAAGTCCTTCATTTATGAGCTCTCAATAAGTCCTTGCCACTCTTCTATAGAATAACAATTCGCTCAAAACCAGTTTGGAGGAATCTCTTCCTACTTGATGAAGCGTCCTCACAACATCTACTTTCAAACACAATGCCGTGGTTCAAACTTCAATGTATCACCGACTCCATGATGAGACGGCCGAGTCGTCAAGGTATCACTGGGATCCAAGACGAGAACATTGTCCGAACCAAAAATTTAGCAGAACAACATTTTGTCATTTGGTATCACGAAATGGCTTGCTCGTCTCGCTCGAGACAAGTTGTTGGATATACAGAATATATATAGATATATATATATATACATACGTACGTGTATGTGTTATATATATATATAAAGTAATAGTATATTTCAAAGCCAAATTTTCTTATGTGTGGATCCACTTGTTTGACCCATTAAAAACCAATTCTTTCATTTTGGGCAACTATGCAACGTTAGCAAACTTATCCCAACACAACACTTTTTTATTTCCTATGAATACTCCCACAATCAATTACATTAATTTCAAAGAGTTTCCTATATATTAAGGATTCCTCTTCCAAATGTATATAGAATAAAAACATTACATAATATATATTTCCTCTCTATTCCTTCTTTTCCAATTACTGTTCTTCTTCCGCAACTATTAAGCAAGGCTGTTGACTGATCCTTTCACTATACGAGTGCATGTTAATGGAGACAAAGCTGTTTAATCTTAGAGGCACTATAACAATTTTTTTTTTTTTTTATTTTTTTATTTTTTTATTTATGACACTTTTTGTACCCACAAACACGTCACAAAAGATCGTTATTTGTGACGCGTATTTAGCATTTGTGACACACTTATAGATGTCACAAAAAAATTTGGTTGACCAATTATAGGTCCTTATTTGTGACGCATACTATTTGTGACGCATATGGTGTGTCACAAATAAAATCCCTACTATTTGTGGCGCATAAAGTGCACCACAAATAAAATATCTACTATTTCTGACGCATTTAATACACCACAAATAAAATCCCTACTATTTGTGATGTATATTGTGCGCCACAAATAAAATCACTACTATTTCTAATGCCTCTGGTGTGCCACAAATAACAATTAAAAACTTGGGCTCTCAAAATTCACTACAACAAATTAGTGTTAATTATATTTTACCCCCTTGTGTTTAGGCCCATTTTCACTTTACCCCATGTAGTTCAAAAGTGGACACTTAACCCCCTTGTGGTTTTGGATTAAAGTGAAACTACTAAAATTTGTGTCAAAATATATAGTCCTACATGGGGATTAAATGTCAAAATTAGCACCACATAGGAGAGTGTAGTGTAAAATTAACCTCACATAGGTAGTTAACTCCATAATTAGACCCCCAAAGGGGCTCAATGTTAAATATTAGACCCCAGATAGGTGGATTAAATGGCAGTATTATCTCTACATAGGGGATTAAACGCACAATTAACCTCATAAGGGGCAATTTTAGATTTTTCATCAACTTTGAAGGAAATCTTGGCAATTTCACTTTAGTATGAAACCACAAAGGGGTTAAGTGTCCACTTTTGAATCACAAGGGGGAAAAGTGAAATTGGGCCTAACCACAGGGGGTAAAAATGTGTTTTACCCAACAAATTATGAATTCCAAAGGGTAATGCCATGCTTCCCAAATTTTTAATTGAAATTTTATAATTTGGTTCTCAAATTTTTTATCAGTTGTTCAACACTTCCACATGTAGTGACATGTTGTATCTCCTATAACTATCACAACAGGTGGTACCAGTGTTAAGCCATTTGGGATTAAATATTTGGAAAACATGGCATTACTCGATTTCCAAAAGTGTCGTCAGTTGTACTATATATTCTGATGGTGATAGTGCATGGTACCTTATGGTATAATTGTCAAAGCATTTGGGAACTAATTTGGTATTCAAAATTTGGAAAACATGCAATTACTTAATTTTAAAATGCTTTGTCAGTCGTACTATGTATTGTGATAGTGATTCAATTTGGAATTCAAAATTTTAAAAATATACAATTATTCGAAGTTAAAATGCTTTGTCAGTTATACCACAAATTGTGATAGTGATCAATGATACTACATGGTAAAACTAAGAAATCATATATTTGGGAAGTCAATTATGGATTCAAATTTTTAAAAAGAGCCTTCACCTATCAATTTATTTTTTCAAGATATATTTGCCACTAAAACGATAGTATGATCCAATGGCTAAAAAAAAGGGATAGCTATAGTTTATCCCCTGTGGTTAGGCCCATTTTCACTTTACCCCTTTAAGGTTCAAAAGTAGACACTAAACCATTTGTAGTTTTGGACTAAAGTGAAACTACTAAGACTTATCTCAAAACAGCCCCATATGAGCATTAAGTGCTAAAATTAACCTCACATAAGAGAGTTTAACTGTCAAAATTAACCTACATAGGTAGTTAACATCAAAATTAGCCCCTTATAGGGGTTAAGTATTAAAACTTATCCCCACATATGTGGGTTAAATGACAGCATTATCTCAACGTAGGTGATTAACCCAAAAATTAACCTTACAAAGGGGGTTAAGTGTTAATATTTTTGGCCAATTTCATAATATTCACCAATTTTGAAGAAAATCTTAATAGTTTCATTTTGCCAAAGCTCAACCCAAATTCAATTCGTGCTTGAACTTTTTAGTCCCAATTTTGGTGCTCGCCTAAGTAAAAATTGAAAAGTTGAAAAAAAAAGATGAAAATTTTGGTGAGCACCTAAGTAAAAATTATACTATTTCAGAGAGGGAGAGAGAGAGAAGAAGAAGAAGAAGAAGAAGAAGAAGAAGAAAGAACAAAAGAAGAAGAAGAAAGAAAAAGAACAATGAACCAAAAAAGAAGAAGAACGAAGAACCGAAGAAATAAGGAAGAAGAAGACGAAGAAGAAGAAGAAGCAGAAGAAGAATTAGAAGAACGGGGACAGATCCGAACCCCACTGCCCAGGTTAGTTATGTTTTCTTCTTTGTTTTCTGAAGTAATGACAGTCTCTGAAATAGTTGATTTAAGGGCAAAATTGGATACTTCTGATAGATTTGTTTTGGCTCATTTTTTCAATGCACACTTGGTTTTTGTTTTTTTTACTATGAACAACCATGTATAGATAATCATTTTTTTTTAGTGTTATTCACTGCTACTCTTGTGAGTTTCTCTATCATCTAAGCCGTTGGAATGTTATAACATTGCTGTTTCCCTTAAAGAAGTTTTCAAGAGAAAAATAGTGCTTAACTTCTTGTTCTAGTTCTTATTGGCATATATTTATTTAAAATTAGGAACTACATGCATTTATCGTATAATTGGAACCCATGTGAGTGAGACATGGTGCGATAACCCTAGAGGACAAATTAAAGCTTTCGTGCTACTACAATAGTAGCAGTTAACTAAACTAAGAATACTAAACTTAATGTTGAATTATTGAAGATGTGAATCTGGTCAAAACACTCGTTCTTCAAAAATTGTCAATGAGTGGTTTATAAGACGTCACCTCCAAAGATTTTCCAAGAAGAATATTTTCATCTTTTATGATATATTCTTGTTTATTTATAATATATGTTATATGATCATCAACTCCTTCTAGTATAAATGATAAAACCCAACCATAAATAAAAAACTTGAAAAATAAAATCAAAATCGTAAAATATTTGTGTTCACATTTGCAACTTTTTACTTAGGCTTGAAAAAACTAAGTTTTGGGGGTTTTTGGTGGTGAAACGGTAAATCACTGATCCGAATGACATGATACCTAACTCATACCTCAAACACGTCTAAATAGAGTTGTAGGAACTAACGGAATGCAAAACGGACTCCCGGTTATCAAGTAACGTGTAAAAAACAACTTTTACTTACTTAGGCTTGAAAAAACTAAGTTTTGAGGGGTTGGAGGGTAAAATGGTAAACTGTTGATTCTAACTACATGAAACATAACTCGCGCCTCAAACACGCCTAATTAAAGTTGTTGGAGCCAATAGACTTCCGGTTCACAAGTAATGCAAAAAAAAAAAAAAGTAAATAAGTTTTCACTTACTTTGGCTTGAAAAAACTAAGTTTTGGGGTTTTGGGGGGTGAAACGATAAACCACCGATCCGAACCACATGAAACCTAACTCGCACCTCAAACATGCATAAAGAAAGTTGTAGGAATAAAAGGAATGCAAAACGGACTCCCGGTTCACAAGTAACGGAGAAAAACAACTTTTTACTTACTTAGGCCTGAAAAAATTAAGTCTTGGGGGTGAAACGGTAAACCGCCAATCCGAATGACATGATACCTAACTCATACATCAAACACGCCTAAATAAAGTTATCGAAACCAACGGATGCCCGATTATCAAATTACACATTAGAAGTTTTTTTTTTCATTACCTAGTTAGACTTCAAAATAAATAAGCCTTTTAAGTTTTGCATTTTATGATCCTTCATAGATTGGCTAAAACATCATTTTTTTTTTCACATTTTAGGTTTGGAGTTACATTGGATGGCTGCCAATGCTGGATGTGCTTTATGATTACATATGTTGGATGCGTTTTATAAGTAGAGACAGCGACATGAATTTAGTTGCATATTGGAACAAATTTAAACTCTTTGTTTGTATGAATTAATATTTTGATGTTGGATGTGAACCTTATATTGTATGTAGATGTTTATTCTGTGTGCACGCAATTCATAGTTGTATTTTTTGTAAGATTGATATTATCGCAAGTATATAGTATGTACAAGTTACAAAAATAAATAAATAAATAATCATTTCTAGGTACTATTTGTGGCGTACTTTAACATGTCACAAATACTACGCATAATTCAGATAGAGTATCTGTGATGCATACACATGCGTTACAAATACTAGTATTTGTGGTGTACTTTAACATGTCACAAATATTACACATAATTCCAATAGAGTAACTGTGACGCATATACAGGCGTCACAAATACTAGTATTTCTGACACATTTCATGCGCCACAAATAACATTCGAAGTATGGTGAATTTTTTTTTTGACGGTTAATATGCATCACAAAAGGTCACTATTTTTTACGCGTATACTGCGTCACAAATACTACTCTCATTTGTGGCGCGTATTTTTGGCATCCATGCTTGTTTATTTGTGACGCTATTAACTATTATTTGTGATGCACATATGTGTCCCAAAAGATGGCTTTATTTGTGACACGTTGACTGCATCATAAAAGATTATTTGAGACGCAGGAATTTGTGATGCATTTATCGCATCACAAAAAAGTATTTGTGACGCATTTTGGATTATTTGTGAAGCGTTTGCGCGTCACAAAAAGTCAAAACTGTTGTAGTGAAGGTAGACCGCTTGAACCTTCTACATCAAGATTCCATCACAAAGGGGTGGAAACTATTCTTAAGGACAATGTCCTATACACGCCACATCAATCCGATATATTTCTATTTTTTACATAGTTGCATTCTATATACTTGATTATTTCCCAACAATCTTAAGAATAGTTCAAATGGATGCTTCTATGTTAACTGCTACCAAGGCTATGCCCGATTTTACTAAAATAGAGTCTTTCAATGGGTCAAACTTTAAGCATTGGCAGACTAAGTTACTGTTGGTTCTTGATATTGCTAAGGTAGAATTCGTTTTGATCCAACCAAGACCAACAGAAGGGTCTGAGAGTTTTGAAACCAAATTGGAAGAATGGGAAACCGCAAATAAAATTTGCAAAAGCATAATTCTAAATGCACTTTCAAATGAGCTTTTTTATCGTTTACTGCTCTCTTAAGAATGCTCATGAAATTTGGGATGCAATGGTGCAAATATATCATTGAGGATGCTGGTATTAAAAGTATGCCATTGGCAATTTTTTGAATTTTAAAATGACTGACGATAAAGATGTATCTTCTCAAATTCATGAATTTCACATTGTTGTTTCTAAACTCACCAATGAAGGCATAAAATTACCTGAACAATTTATAACTGGGGCCTTGGGTGAAAAACTTCCAGAATCTTGGAAGAGTTATAAAAATATGATGAAGTATAAGAGGAAAGTGATGACCCTAGAGGAACAATAGTTCACATCCGAATTGAGGAGAAAATTAAATTGCTTGACAAAGCTGAAAAGGTGAAAGCTATGATTTCCAAAGCTAACCTTGTAGAAGAAAAGCCAAATAAATCCTATGGAAATAATAGGAGATATAATAATCGGTCTGATTACAACAAGCAGCTTAAACCCCAAAATCAAAACAATTTTAAAAGAAGAAAGGTTTTTGGCCAATATGCTCCTCAATGTAGACATATGAAGAGGAACTACCAACCTGCCCCTATCGCTAATTTGACTGAGGCGAATGTTATTGTAGCGGTCATTTTTTAGACTAATATTGTTGCAGGGGAGAAGGACTGGGTGGTAGATTCTGGGCCTACCCGACGTATATGTGGTAACAAAAGTGCTTTTACATCCTACACCCTTGTAGGGGAGGAGAGGAACAAGTATTCATGGGGGACTCTAGGCCCTCCTCTGTGATTTGCAAAGGGAAGATGAATCTCAAGTTGACTTCTGGAAAAGTCCTCTCACTCTCTGTTGTGCTTCATGTGCCTGACATTCGTTGAAATCTTGTGTCTATTTCTTTGCTTGGGAAAGTGGGATAAAATTTATTTTCAATCGAACTTAGTTCAATCGATCGAAGTCTCAATCGCTTGAACTCTCTTCAAGGGTTTGAATTTCTCTGATTTTGACAACTCTATGCACCGATAGGAGAATAGCCATATCTTTTCACTCGGATCTCGGATTGACCTCCCGTTTGTGGCCACACGACCGTAACTCAAAGATCTACATTTTATATTTCTAGGAAAAGTTTCCAAATATGAAGTCTTCTATGTCAAAAATGGCATTTTCTCATATGCTTCTGTTGTTCCCTGCACCATAATCACTTTTCTTTAGCTCCACTTCATTGAATTACATTCTAATACATATAAAACAATGCATAAACATAAGTTTTAGCATTATAAAAATAAAACGAACATTTTTATTCGAATGCACCTAAATCTAGGAACTTGGGGATAAAAGTATGCATAAAAGACCATGTAATACGCTATAAATATATACTTTTCACCTCTAATCACACCCCCCAACTAGCTCATTGCTAGTCCCTAGCGAGGAAGCGAACTGCAACAAGGTTTATTCAAACTCTAAAAATTGAAAACAAAACAAAGTAAAAATCCTAACTCACTTTCGCAGGAAACGCGATTGCATTTAGCGTATACAACAAGCCTTTAAACCCCTAGGTTCCCCCTAGTGGACGAGGGTTGTCTCGGGAGGGTTTGCAATGAATCTACCCACAAAATTCATGTTTATGGTAATGGTTCTAGTTTAAATGTTTTTAACATATTTTTCCCCTCATTTAGCAATTTATTTAAGCTCAATTGCTATGCAACACATGCATTACAGTTAATCTACTATCAAAGTCATTAGAATGTTCCATACCTATTAATCTTCAAGTGTGTGTGTGAATGGACAACCAAAATACAAAACTTTAATTTCAAAGCTCACATAACCTAAGACACTATCAAGACGTTCATTTTGACTCAATTCTCACCGGGATTACACTCTCAAGATGAAATCACTCCGAATTAGGTGTAATAGCTATCACTCATGATATAGAAGCTATAAAGAGTAAATTTAAATGGAAACTAATGCTTCTCATATCTAAATTGAAAAACGGACATTTAAGTGCACAAAGTCTCATGAAAGGATACTTTTCACTAGAAGAGCGAGATACCGTGGAGAACTCTATCATTACCTTAACTTAATATCCAATTTACTTAAAATCATCAGAACTTTGAAAAAGAGGTGTTCGATTGAAAGAAGAAAGAGGTTCGTGATATTTAACTGGGTCAAAGGATGTGAATGGAATATCTACTACAACTTTTCAAACTTCCCCACATCTCCAATCTCTTTCTACTTCGTATTCTTTTTTTTTTTGTTTTTTTTCTTTTCTTTCCCACACTCTTCTTTTATTATTATTATTATTTTATTTTATTTTTTATAACAACCATTGGCATTTTTTTTTCTTTTTTCTTTTTTCGTGTTTTTTTTCTTTTCTTTTTGTTTGCCAACTTTCCCTTATACTAACAAGCTTCTTGTCAACACAACAAATCCCAATCACACCGAAATAAAGAACTGAGGCTTGAACTTCTAATTTGGAGTTAGGCATAGACTTTAGGATTATGAAGACAAGGCGGTTATGATAAGCTCAAGAGATGAAGTAAAGTAATACATAGAGGTAGGCCAATGTTGTAGTTTGCGTGTATGGTCAAAAGATGACCTAAATCATCTTCTAAGTTCATAGGATTACTCGTTTCAGTAAATTCAAGAGCTTTAGAGTTTGGTAAATCCTGAACATTCTCTTCTAGTGATCAATCAAAATGAAGAAAATTGAGACTTTCAACGAATTAAAACGCTTTTCAAAAAGTAAGAGTAATTTTATAAAACTCCCAAGAAAAAAATGGCTCAAAAGCTCACTTATTAGGCTCTATTAGTCTCCATTATAGTCTCTCAAAACACCTAAGCTATACTTACTAATCCATTTGAGCTAAGTACAAGGTTGTCAAAACGTGCTCAAAGTTGTTTGAAGATTAAATAGCATAAAAATATACTATAATTAAGATAGTAAACAAACTACCATTGTATGTATCACATACTAATAGCATATAGAAAATAACACTAATGCATCACAACTAACTACATTACTATGAGAGAAATATAAGAACCATTTTATTATATCAAATAATTAAAAATTTTAAAATTTTTGCAAATTTCACTTTACTAAGTCATGTTGCTAAGCAGGTATATTGACATTAAAGCATAAAAAGAAAGAAACAAGGTATGCAATGACTCACTCCCCCAACTAAAACTAAATAATGTCCTCAATGTTCTAAACTAAGCACATGGACATATAAAGTAATTCGAGAGAAGGAAGGATGTTACCTCGAGACGTTAATATCCATATTTTTTTTATTATTTTATTATTATTTTATAATTTTTCAAGTTACCTCCAAAATCATTAGTAGCAACAAGGAAAAATAGAGAATATGATACAACTACTCAGTAAATAAATTTGGTAAATTAATATTTTTATCATAGAGTAATAAGCGAAATTTTTGAAGATCTTTCCAGGGAAACAATTTAACAGTGAGAAGAACGTTCGGATCCTCATAAAAATGCAACTCCCCCCAACTAATGTCAGGCTCAAGGTCAGAGGAGATGATACAAAACCTATGGCCTCCAATTTTTTTTATGGACAGTTATAAGAGGTATACCACACTTTTTAGGAATTTTACGCAAAAAAAAAGGATCTATAGTGTTGGTATTTCCTATAACGGCCTCTATTTTAATCCTAGTGGGTGGCCATGGTTCAATAAAAGGGGCAGGGTCTAAGTGATCATCTAATTTAGCTTCATTACCCTCCTCTTGTCCTAGAACAAAATCTATGGAAATATAATCATAGGAATTAGATTTCTGTTCTATGTACATTGTTTTGGACGGGACTTGGATAAAGCTATCTATTTGGGCCTCAATGTCATTATTACTCAAGAAGGTCAAGCAGTCTAGAAGATTACTAGCTTCTTGTTGAAGTTTAAGATCATCTAATATAAGCCTAAAAGTTTCTAAGCCCACTCTCAAAGAATTTTGAAAAATAAAATTTTGTGAAGTACATGTGCTAGCATCTTTACCATTCTCTTCCACAACACATTCTTTTTGTTCAATAGTGGGGTACACATAACTTTCAAGCTCGGGATGAGAGCTTTGATTGATAGCGAGAATAGGTGATGGGCAACTTGGTGACACCACCTCTTTGGTCGAAAGAGATGAGGGTTCATGAATATCACATGAATCTAAATTAGATTTAGATTTTTCAATCACGTCCTCCCTAGGGTCACTATCAAAGGTAGGGATAGAGTCAACAGGGGACTCCTCCTTTCCTAATTGTGAATCACCTAAACTCTCATTATCTTTTAAAACCTCATTCTCATCCTTATAACTCTCCTCACTATATATGTCATCTATTGAGACATTCTGTACAAAGAGATTGTACAACTTTAACCAGGCAGTGAGTGAGTTAATGTCTGGGGATGTATATTGAGGAGAAGATGGTTCTACAACTTCAAGCTCAATGGTTTGGTTTTGAAGTTCTTGATGGGTTATGTATCGCCCCAAAATCCACGACATGTGGACGGGCCAAAGAGTCAAAGAAAGAGGTTAAGGAGAAGAAGAGGTCCTACGTGAACCAACCAAATAGTGCGGAAGCTACAAAAGAATCCTAATGGATTCCAAAGAAAAGTCAAAGGTCAACCCGCTGAGACCAAACGAGTCAAGTAGGGTCGACCCACAGTACTCTGGTTTTTAAAAAAGTTTTTATAAGAATAGAAATAAGAAGTGTCAAGAGTGGAAGAAAAGAAGAAGTTTAATTGGAGGTTTTAATGAAATCAAGGTTTGAGAATTTACGACTGAACGGTCCCTTAGAAATTAAAAGTAATATATTCCCCACAACGTACAAGCCATAGGCTTAGTATAAACCAAATCAGAGTTTAAAAGTTTTTGAGTTAGGTCCAAATTTATAAGTCAGGCAGCAAGTCTTTCGACATGTCAAAATGGTTCAAAAGCATAAATAGATCATAGGGGATTTGAAGATCCCGGATACATAACAACGAATATTAACAATGAGAATATTACAAGTTGTGAAAGAGTTCCAATACAAGGACTCCACTATCATTACCAAATGCATAAAGGGGCTAACATGTGCCCAAGCTAGGTCATAGCTTACAAATTAGCATAGATGGAATGATTTAAACCCAAGTACTTGTAAGTTCCATAATTCGATTCTAACATGAATGATATCGAATTACAACTATTACAAGTTTAATAAAAGAACTATGCTATGTAAGTCCAAAAGAATATAATTTCTCGTGGGGAGCTTTCAAAAACATGAGGCTAGGGTATCCAGCTACTCGTGGGCCTTACCCCTATCAAGACCACCTGAAAAAGAGTTTTTATAGATTCATTAAGCACGACGGCTTAGTAGAAAACATTATAGATATACAAGATGGATCCCATAACTACCAATGAGATGTGGTGCATGTATGATGCCTAAACCTTTCAACTAATGAGCCCTCGGCTATGCATATGTGTTCACTCGCCTTGTTACCGGACTGTGAGCCACCCCCCCTGGGAATGTAGCATACCAACTTTCCGATAGCTAGTCGAATATAAGTTGGAGTTTGGTACGTTCTTAGGTACGTCCACCCTGTCCTCACACACAACTCACATCCGAATTTTTCACATCTTTTTATCCCCATTTTGGGACTTCTCATATGCAAATCATGCTATGCTATGAGGTGTACCATATTGAGGATTAATAATAACACACAAGCATGCTTTCAACTTAGCAACAAGACTTAATTTATATGAACATTTTAGTTATTAATTAGCAACTAAGTAAATAAACACATAATCTCATTTAAGCATCTATGCAACTAATTAACAACTAGACATGCAAGTCACATAAACTAGACATGCAAGTCACATGAACATGTACATTTGGAAAGAATTATAATTTACTCCACAAAACCTCTATTTCTAGAAATTAATCACATGTCAAAGCTAGATATAGAATACCATTTGTATATAAATAATGTAATCTACCTTCTCCTTGAGAATACAAGTATAAGCAAAGAGAATCCAAGAGAGATTGAGAAAGCCCAAGTAGTAGATCTTCAAGAACAAGAAAATAGAAAGTTCATCCTCTCTCCTTAGGCCATAACTTGAGCTAGAGAACACAAATGGAGAAAATAAGAACACCAATGGGAAGTTCTAGTAGAGAGGGTCACTTTTGATACTAATAGTTTGCTCCCAACAATGAGTTATGGAGGCTCAAAATTAGGGTTTAAGGTTGAAGTAAATATGGGGGTTTACTCTTCCAAACATGAGGGTGATAGAGATAGAGATAGGAGAAGAATAATGAAAAGAAAATGAGGGGGAGAGATATATAAGGGAGGGAGAAAGAGAGGGGGAAGCTTCCTAGGAAGCTTTCTAGGGGACTTTAGTTGTTGGGGGTGGTTTGGGGATGTGACTTGTGGGCCCCCTCTTGTCTCCCTTACACACACACATATACAAATATGTAACATAAATATATACACACCCATGTGCCAAAACAATTACCAAAGTGGTACCACAAGACCAAAGGTTAGGCATTAAAATGTATAAGTCCACAATTGGTCCATAAATTGACCACTAAAATTACCACAATACCCTTAAAAAAAATTCAAAACATTACAGGTTATCACTTTCTTGAGTGAGTTGTTAACCTCATTCAGTATAAACCCGTCATTGTCCTCCAATTCTATTCCATTGTTAGTGTCTTGAAATTCAGGTTGTAGTGTTGAAGGATTGGGGTAGTCTTCTATAGGCTGGCTAGCATATGCTTGTTGAAATCTAGTTTCTAATTTATAAACTATCTAGCCTTTTCATTTCACTAAGCAGCAATTTTAACATACCATTATCCTCAACTTGGTTATTATCCTCATTATAACTATACGAAGTTTCGCCCCATTATGGTTGGTAGTAATTCTCATCCCATTGTGTTTGTGTGTAAGACTCACCAGAAGGAAAGTTTTGGTGCATTTGGTAATCGTGAGAACTACTACTATATCTTACTCTACTATTTTGGTTATATCCCCATTGCGATTGATAGAACTCTTCATGTGGAGGTTCTTGATACGTTTGATAATATGGGGGACTACCACTATTATTTCCCCATTGTGGTGGTTGGTAGCACTCGGGTTGATAATGTGCGTCATAAGTGGGTGCTTGTCAACTTGGGGGACAATTTTCATTACCTAATGTGTACTCATTCGTGGCGTTTGTGTTTTATGGAGGGTAATATGGATAAGACATGTTTACCCAAAATTTTTAAACAATCGAATTTTTATTTTTTTATTTTTTATCTTGTGAGAGAAAAAGTCCAAATTTTTTGTCTTTTTGTTTTGTTTTGTTTTGGTGTTTTTTTTTTTTTGGAAAAGTATGAAAAATTGGAAATAACTTAGTAAAATTCTAACCTACTTGCCTTCCCCAGCAACGGCGCCAAAAACTTGACACGACTAAAAAGTTGTGTACTCTTGTGCAACACCCAAGTGTAGGTGATCGTGTAAGTAATACTGGATAAGTCTAGGTCGATCCTATAGGGAAGGAAAATGAAGAATATATACTAAGTTACAACCTAAAGAAATAAAAATATGAATATAGAAGTTGAGGTTCTATTGAATCTTAATTAATTAAATTAAACTAAATAATAAACTAAAGTATAAAGAAACATAACTAATGAGACAAATAAATTAATAGTGTTGGAAATACGAGAATCCACATTGATTTTAACCATCCACCATGTATATTCATTAACGTTCTATGGAGTTCATTCATTTTCACCATTCCGTATTTTTCTAAAGATATAGAACCAATAGCCCTTACATGACCGGGACTACATTATCACAGTTCATTTAAAATACTTGGAAGACAGTTTAAAACAATGGTTAATACTTGCACTTAAAATGGTGTTAGCATTCAAAGTGGTTTTCAAAAGTCATTGAAGAAAATAGCCTTAAGGCTTAAGTTCTAAAAACTGTTGTGACAAACCGAGCATATAGGGACAATTTGATGACAGATTTCTAAAACAAAAAGACTTGGAACACTTAAAAGAATTGTCTCAGGAATTAACAGGTTCAATTTTTAAGCTCGGGATGAGAGCTTTGATTGATAGCTAGGATAGGTGATGGCCAACTTGGTGACACCACCTCTTTGGCCGAAAGAGGTGAGGGTTAATGAATATCACATAAATCTAAATCGGACTTAGATTTTTCAATTACGTCCTCCCTAGGGTCACTATCAAAGGTAGGGATAGAGTCAACAGAGGACTCCTTCTTTCCTAATTGTGAATCACCTAAACTCCCATTATCTTTTAAAACCTCATTCTCATCCTTATAACTCTCCTCACTATATATGTCATCTATTGAGATGTTCTGGACAAAGAGATTGCAACTTTATCCAGGCAGTGAGTGAGTTAATGCTGGGGTTGTATACTGAGGAAAAGATGGTTCTACAACTTCAAACTCGATGGTTTGGTTTTGAAGTTCTTGAAGGGTTATCACTTTCTTGAGTGAGTTGTTTACCTCATTCGGTATAAACCCGTCATTGTCCTCCAATTCTATTCCATTGTTAGTGTCTTGAAATTCAGGTTGTAGTGTTGAAGGATTGGGGTAGTCTTCTATAGGCTGGCTAGCATATGCTTGTTGATATCCAGTTTCTAATTTATCAATTGCACTATCTAGCTTTTTTTATTTCACTAAGCAGCAATTTTAACATACCATTATCCTCAACTTGGTTATTATCCTCATTATAACTATACGAAGTTTCGCCCCATTGTGGTTGGTAGTAATTCCCATCCCATTGTGTTTGTGTGTCCAGGTTTTCTAAATCATACATGGCAGAGGCTAGGAATCAATGTTTCATCACATATTCCCAACTACTATACTACGGAAACATGATAAAATTAATGCAGAAATAGTAAAACATAACAATCATAACTACTAGATTAATAAAACATAACAATCATAACAATCATAACTACTAAAACATAACACAATCGCTTGAACTCTCTTCAAGGGCTTGAACTTCTCTGATTTTGACAACTCTACGCATCGATGGAAGAATGGCCATATCTTTTCACTCGGACCTCAGATTGACCTCCCGTTTGCATCCATGCGACCGTAACTCAAAGATCTACATTTTTTATAAGGGAAATCTTCCAAGTTTGAAGTCTTCTATGTCAAAAATGGAGTTTTCTTAGCTGCTTCTATTGTTCTCTTCACCAGAATCACTTTTCTTTAGCTCCACTTCATTGAATTACATTCTAATACTTATAAAATAATGCATGAACATAAGTTTTATCATTAAAATAATAAAAAGAACATTTGTATTAGAATGCACCTAAATCTAGGGACTTAGGGATAAAAAGTATGTATAAAAGATCTGTAATATGCTATAAATATGCACTTTTCACCTCTTATCAATGATGTAGCAACCTGTATTTTTACTTCCCTAATAAATAAATAAAATGTCAATTTTATTTTACTATTGTGTGTTATTTCTAGCAATGATATTTTGTTAAATAAACAATACTTGCGTTGTTAATTATTAATACAATGCCTTTAATTTGTGACCCTTAGTAATTTTAAATATATTAATAATGCTTAAGACTACGCCCCATAGTTACCCTACGATTTGGGTTAAAAACCATTAATAAAATATAATATCACGTTGCTTACACTTTTGTCCCGAATAATTATGTTTGGGATATTTTCTTAGACTACCCGGACCAACTTAACTAACCTAACTGACTAAACTAGACTGAACTGAACTAACTGATTAAACGAACCAGCTGTATTATTGGTGAACTGATGGCTATCAATCACAAGCTGTATTATTAAGAATACAACCATCACGTTCAATCATTCACAGTACAAGTAGCAAACTGATGCTTTTTTATTTCAGTTCACACTTGCAAACACAAACATTACACAGACTTTCCTTATATACATTTTGCAAAACATACAACACAAGCACACATACGCACTGTACATTTTTCAAACTTTCAAAGCCAAAGCTCCCTCCATTACTTGCTCTCTCAACCTCTCTCAAACACATGCCCATACACACATTTCTGGAAATTATAAAAAGAGAAGGAATTACAAAAATATAAGTGACAGCGTGTAACACCTTGTAATTTCTTTTTCATTGATAAAGAATTATTGCATTTCATTTCAATGAATATTCGATTTTGATTTCTATTTATAATATTTATCTGGGGTCAAACCGTAATTTTCTTAAATATAGAAAATGCTTTCTATGGTTTTAAAAACAATATCTATATTTTTGTATAAACCGGAATTTATTTCCTACGTTAATATAACTTTCTGCATTTTTATTTCAACTGAAAAATGCCAGTTTTGATTTCAAACTGCGCCTTATACCGCGTCTTGGGTGAGGGACCACGTGAGCTCAACCTCACCGGGAGAAATCTTCCCCTTTCTTGGAGCCCAAAACACATACAGTATATTTATGTGTATCAGTCTCTCAAATTCTCTCACAGACTCTCATCTCTCTTATTCTCTCCCTCACAAACTCTCTGTCACTCTCTCAATTCTCTCTACTCTCTCAAGAACAACACACACACATACAGATTATATATATATATTTATATTCAGTCACATACATAGTTACATATATATATATATATACATCTCAAGATCAAAGAGAACGGAGGAGTAAATTTCTTAGACGACGGTTTATTGTGGCGGAATTCTCAGTCTCAAAATTTTCTGTATAATCACCTCTGTGAGTATTATAAACTCACTCTCAATATATATATATATGTATATTCCAGTGTATATAAGTGTGTATATGTGTATATATATAGATACACCATTGAAGGCTTTGAATTGGAGTTTTACAAAACTCAACCAAAATCAATTCCGTGAATTGATTATGGAAGATCTTAGTCCCAATAAGCTATGGTTTCAATCCTACAGCTCAATTTATCCATATGGCGACGTATTGATGATTTGAAGTTTTGACACTCTTACTTTAATCGCGAAAATTAAGAGATACAATCAGTAATTGTTTAAATTGATCGCGTATTCTTAATCTACGCGAAAAACTGAAGAGATCCATACATTACATGCACTGTTTAGAACAGAAAACATAAATGGGTATAATTTCAGTTTGAAAATCAAAAATAGGAGAAAAATGAAGAAGATGATGAAACTGTGACAACTCGCGCACGCGAGGGTCGCTCGCTCGGCCCGCTCGCGCGACACCCGCTGCCCATTCACGCGCACGACCCGTTCTTCCCCTTCGTTCGCGCAACCCGCTCGCGCGACCTATCCCCTTTCGCGCGCGCGACCTGGGCAGTTTGAACAGTTTTTTGTATTTTCATATAAGGGACTGTTTGGAAAAGGTTTTGAAAATGTTTTAAAGAACTGTTTGACAGATATACTATTTTAAAGGCTCACTGATTAGGTATTGGACTTATAAGAACGTTTAAGACCGAGATTTATGTTGAGCGAATATCCAGCTTTGAGATTAATAACTATTACTACAAATTGTGAACATTGACATACATATTAGGGTCGAGGTTGTGTCAACATGTATGTGTGTGAGAAAGCCTGAAAAGAGTAAAGAGTGGCGGTCTGGTGTGTGACCTCAATATCGATCGGATATTATTCCTGGTATTGGAGGCGACAGTGTTGTGTACGGCTTAGATATCGATCAGATATTATTCCTGGCATCTAAGGCGCTCGTTTCGGATATCGATCGGATATTATTCCTGGTATCCGAAGCGATGGTATTGAGTTACGGCTTAGATATCGATCGGATATTATTCCTGGTATCTAAGGCGCTCGTTTCGGATATCGATCAGATATTATTCCTGGTATCCAAAGCGATGGTATTGAGTTACGGCTTAGATATCGATCGGATATTATTCCTAGTATCTAAGGCGCTCGTTTCGGATATCGATCGTATATTATTCCTGGTATCCGAAGCGATGGTATTGAGTTACGGCTTAGATATCGATCGGATATTATTCCTGGTATCTAAGGCGCTCGTTTCAAATGTCGATCGAATATTATTCCTGGTATCTGAAGCGATGGTTGGTCGTGATCGGCTCAGATATCAATCGGATATTATTCCTGGTATCTGAGGAGATAGCGTGGTGTGCGATTTGGATATCGATCGGATATTATTCCTGGTATCTGAGGTAATGGTTTGGTTGATGCAGGTTTTGTTGAGAGAAAAGTGTCAGAAAGATGAGATGTTACATTGTTCATGCACAGTCGCATATTTATTGCTTATTTTATTCCCCCGTGACCTATGTTGGAAATTGGAACCTTGAATTTATTGCTTTTAAAGTTAAATTGCGTCGTTGTTTATTTGCTTATATATACATTGCGAGCACTTGTTTATTTTGCTCACCAGCTTGCATAAGCTGACAGCATTGATGCGTCCTGGACTGTATGTCCAGATTTTCAGGGTCAGGAGCAGCCAGGGTACTTCGACTATGCTAGTTAAAGACAGGGGACTTTCTAGGAGGCTGTTTTATATTTCTTATGCCTTTTATTTTGGAGTTGTAATAGACTTTATATTAGTTTTGACTAAGGGTGTTTGTGCCTAAAACCTGGACTTATGTAATAGTTTAGTAAGTTTTTATTTTGGAGCTTATGTTTTATTAGTAACCTTTCTTTAGAAATGCTGTTTAAGTTATTTGTTGCAAGGACAATTGGTCATACTCACTTGTCACGACCTACGAGTCCATAAAGGAAATTAAATGCTTTCCTGTACTATGCTACGTCGGGGCGTGACAGGCTTTTTGGTATCAGAGCCAGGTTTTGGCTCGACCAATTATCCAGAACACATAGGATCTCCCATTAAGATAGAATTAAGATAAGATAGTTCGACTTCATTCCGTTTTTATTCGCTTTCTATCGTTGAGAATTTTCTTTCTTCTCGAGAGATTGACCGAATTCTGTTGATTGATGGATAGGTATCGTTCTCTCGATTATATGGCTGGAAGAAATCTCAGGAATCGTCCCGCTATTGAAGCTGCACCCCCGGTGGTAGATCCAACCGGAATGTTTGAGGCTTTTGTAAGATGATTGGAGAGGGTTAGTGATCAGAATGCAAGGAACAATAATCAGAATGGAAATCATAACAGGAATGGAAGGCAAGCCCACCAGACTGGAGACAAGCTTCTTAAGGAGTTTTACGCTCTGCGACCTGAGTATTTTGTTGAGACTGATGAACCCTGGCAAGCGGAACAGTGGCTACACCAGATGAAGCGTATCTTTGAGACCATAGAGTGCACTGATCTGGAGAAGAAGCGTCTGGCTATCTTTCAGCTGTCATATGCAGCGGCTGATTGTTGGGATGCTGAAAAGGCGACCATAGGGGAATAAGCTGCAAGGAGAATGCCGTGGGTGGTGTTCAAGGAAAGATTTCTCGAGAAGTATTTTCCTGAAGAAGAGACAAGAGAAAGAAAGAGTTTATGGAATTGACTCAAGGGAATCTGACTGTCCGTGAGTACACTACTTGGTTTGAACGGTTGTCTCGCTTTGCTCCACATATGGTGGACACACCCCAGAGGAAAATCAAGAAGTATCACCGGGGTGTCAACTTGTCTCTCCGACATCTGACTATGGGGCATCTGGGCCAGTCATTTGAAGCTCTGGTGAGATTGACCACGGGGTTAGAGAATGATGGTTGTCAGAATTCGAAGCCATTTGGAAATCGACCTCTACAAAAGGGTTATTTCGGACAGAAACTAGGGTACCCTCGGGGACAGAAGAGGACCTGGGATGGAGTGAAGAAACCTCAACAGACACAAGCAGTACATCAGTATCTGCCTCGAGCAACAGGAGGGAACAACAACAATAATTGCTTCAATTGTGGTAATCTCGGTCACCGAGCTAATGATTGTAGAGTAACTAGGCATGCTGATCGTCCAGGAGTTGTGTGCTATAATTGTGGCATGCCAGGTCACATAAGTCCGGAATGCAAGGCTCCTAGGAGAGGCAATTATGGTCAGCAAGGATAGGCTCGCCTGAATGCTGTTATTCCCGAGGCTATTGGTTATGAAGAAACAGGTTATGAAGAAGGTGCTTATGAGGAGGAACCGCCTGAGCAACGAGCAGTAGAAGGTACTCTAACCTTGTTTAACTCTCATGCTAAAGTTTTATTTGATACGGGTGCTACACATCCCTTTATATCTATTAAGATGGTTTAAAAGTTGGGAATAGTACCGCAACGTTTAGAGGAATCTCTGAGTGCTATCTCACCCTTAGGGACCACCGTCAAGTTATTACATGTATGTAAGGATTGTCCTTTACGGATAGGAGACCGTGAACTTTTGGCAAGATTGGTGGTTTTGTGAATGAAGGAGTTCGATATAATCCTGGGAATGGATTGGCTTGAGAAGAATGATGCAAAGTTGGATTGTGCAAGGAAGAGGATCACATTTGCAGACAATGGGAATCGACTCTTCGATTTCTAATGTAACCCTTCGGGTAATATGTTCCTCACCAGATGCCTAGTAAACATTGAGGTTGTCAGTGCAGAGGTGACGGTGTCATCAATACCGGTGATCAAGGAATTTGAGGAAGTATTCTGAGATATTTCTGGATTACCACCTGAGAGGGACATAGAATTCTGTGTGGAACTGGTACCAGGCACTCGACCTATAACCAAGGTTCCTTACAGGATGGCCCCTACTGAGTTATTAGAGCTGAAGGAACAAGTTCAAGAACTTGAGAAGTTGGATTTTGTTCGTCCAAGTACTTCACCCTGGGGAGCACCAGTGTTATTTATGAAGAAGAAGGATGGGACAATGCGGTTGTGTATTGACTACTGGGAATTAAATAAGGTTACTATCAAGAATAAGTATCCTTTACCTCGGATAGATGACTTGTTTGATCAGTTGCAAGGAGCCATGACCTTTTCTAAGATTGATCTACGGTCAGGATATCACTAGTTGAGGGTGCGGAAGGAAGACATACCTAAAACTGCTTTCAGGATAAGGTACGGACACTATGAGTTCTTAGTGGTGCCGTTTGGGATGACGAATACTCCGGCTGTGTTTATGGACTTGATGAACAGAGTATTCAAGCCATACTTAGATCAGTTCGTTATTGTCTTCATCGACGATATTTTGATCTATTCCAAGTCAGAGGAGGAGCATGAGCAGCATCTACGGATTGCGATGCAGACTCTCAAAGATCACCGCCTGTATGCTAAATTCACCAAGTGCGAATTTTGGCTTCAGGAAGTTAAGTTTCTCGGGCATGTGATCTCACAACAAGGAATCACAGTTGACTCATCAAAGACCGATGCAGTGGCGAATTGGACTCGGCCAACCAATGCTACGAAAGTCAGAAGTCTTCTGGGACTCGCTGGTTACTATCGGAGATTTGTGGAGGGTTTCTCAAAGATAGCAGCCCCGTTAACTGGTTTGACTAAGAAAGATTTGAAGTTTGAATGGACTGATAAGCATGAATGCGCTTTTCTGGAATTGAAAAAGAGATTGACAACAGCGCCAGTGCTTGCGATACCAAAGGATGGTGAGAAGTTCACTATTTTTAGTGACGCCTCTTATCAAGGATTGGGATGTGTCCTTATGCAAGACGATAAGGTTATCGCCTATGGTTCACGACAGTTGAAGCCGAATGAATTGAATTACCCAACTCATGATTTGGAGCTAACAGTAGTCGTATTCGCACTTAAGATCTTGAGACACTACCTCTACGGGGAGAAGTTTGATTTATTCTCAGACCACAAGAGCCTCAAGTATTTGTTTACTCAGAAAGAGCTGAATATGAGGCAACGCCGGTGGATGGAGCTGATCAAGGACTACGACTTTACATTAGAGTACCACCTTGGTAAGGCCAGTGTAGTTGCTAACGCCCTATGTCAGAAACCTCAAGGAATGATTGTTTCATTGATGTTGAGGGAATGGAAAGCCTTGGAGACAATCGCAGAATTTGATATGCAGATTTCTGAGGGAAGTGTCGGGCAACACTTTGGATGCCTCATGGTACAACCAACACTTGTGAGTCGAATCATCGAGGCCCAAAAGAAAGACGAGAAGTTTCAAGTATGGTTCGCCAAGATGTCGGAAAAGGACCCTACAGAATGGAAGGTTGGGACCGATCGAGGATACCGATGTCGAGACAGATTGTGTGTGCCAGATTCTGGAGATTTGAGAAAAGATATTCTCGAAGAAGCACGTAAATCGAGACTGATAGTACACCCAGGAGGAACAAAGATGTATAAAGATTTGAAGAGAAACTTCTGGTGGGAAGGGATGAAACGAGAAGTAGCCGAGTTTGTGTCTAAATGTTTGACTTGTCAACAAGTGAAGGCCGAACATCAGAGGCCCTCGGGATTGTTGCAACCCTAACCTGTTCCAGGATGGAAGTGGGAACACATAACTATGGATTTCGTAGTTGGACTACCCCGGTCACAACAGAATCATGACGCAATTTGGGTAATTGTGGATCGTCTGACGAAGTCCGCACATTTCATCGCGTACAATATGACTTACCCAGTAGAAAGGATGAGTCGAATGTACCTACAACAAGTGGTGCGATTGCACGGTGCCCCTGTGTCGATTGTATCAGACCGCGATGCACGTTTTACCTCAGGATTTTAGGAAAGTTTGCAGAAGGCTATGGGAACTTTGCTCAAGATGAGTATTGCTTTCCATCCTCAGACTGATGGACAGACCGAGCGTGTTAATCAGATTATGGAAGATATGCTGAGAGCTTGTGCAATCAATTTTGAAGGGTCTTAGGAGAAGCACTTGTCGTTGGTCAAATTTGCGTATAACAACAGTTATCACTCGAGTATTGGGATGGAACCATTCGAAGCCTTGTACGGACTACCATGTCGATCTCTGTTGTGTTGGGCTGAAGTGGGAGACACAGAATTGTTGGGACCAGAGTTGGTGAGAGAGACCAATGAGAAGATTTCACTGGTCAGGGAAAGAATGAAAACTGCACAGAGTAGACACAAGAGTTATGCGGATCGACATCGAAAGGATTTGGAGTTCAGTATCGGTGATCACGTCCTCCTTAAGGTTTCACCCGTTCGGGGAGTGGTACGTTTTGGTCAGAAAAGAGGGAAGTTGGCACCCCGTTTCATCGGACCGTTTGAGATATTGGAGTGAGTTGGAAAAGTGGCTTATCGACTCGCGTTGCCACCAAAGATGTCTGGTGTTCATAACGTGTTCCATGTTAGTATGTTAAGGAAATACATATGGGATCCTTCGCATGTAGTAAATTTTGATGATATTGAGACGAGTCAGAATGTTATCTACAAGGATAGACCTGTGAGGATTCTCGACCAGAGTATCAAGAGGCTGAGAAAAAGAGACGTTCCTTTGGTTAAGGTTCAGTGGAGGCATCATGACGAGGGAGAAGCATCGTGGGAGTTAGAGTCTGACATGAGGAATAGATACCCCGAGTTGTTTCAGGATTAGTTAGCTCAGATTTCGGGGCGAAATCTCTGTTAAGGTGGGTAGAGTGTAACACCCTGTAATTTCTTTTTCATTGATAAATAATTATTGCATTTCATTTCAATGAATATTCAATTTTGATTTCTATTTATAATATTTATCTGGGGTCAAACCGTAATTTTCTTAAATATAAAAAATGCTTTTTATGGTTTTAAAAACAATATCTATATTTTTGTATAAACCGGAATTTATTTCCTACGTTAATATAACTTTCTGCATTTTTATTTCAACCGAAAAATACCAGTTTTGATTTCAAACTGCGCCTTATACCGCGTCTTGGGTGAGGGACCACATGAGCTCAACCTCACCGGGAGAAATCTTCCCCTTTCTTGGAGCCCAAAACACATACAGTATATGTATGTGTATCAGTCTCTCAAATTCTCTCACAGACTCTCATCTCTCTCATTCTCTCCCTCACAAACTCTCTGTCACTCTCTCAATTCTCTCTACTCTCTCAAGAACAACATACACACATACAGATTATATATATATATATATATTCAGTCACATACATAGTTACATATATATATACATCTCAAGATCAAAGAGAACGTAGGAGTAAATTTCTTAGACGACGGTTTATTGCGGCGGAATTCTCGGTCTCAAAATTTTATGTATAATCACCTCTGTGAGTATTATAAACTCACTCTCAACGTATATATATGTATATTCCAGTGTATATAAGTGTGTATATGTGTATATATATAGATACACCATTGAAGGCTTTGAATTGGAGTTTTACAAAACTCAACCAAAATCAATTCCGTGAATTGATTATGGAAGATCTTAGTCCCAATAAGCTATGGTTTCAATCCTACGGCTCAATTTATCTGTATGGCGACGTATTGATGATTTGAAGTTTTGACACACTTACTTTAATCGCAAAAATTAAGAGATTCAATCAGTAATTGTATAAATTGATCGCGTATTCTTAATCTACGCGAAAAACTGAAGAGATCCATGTATTACATGCACTGTTTAGAACAGAAAACAGAAATGGGTATAATTTCAGTTTGAAAATCAAAAACAGGGGAAAAACGAAGAAGATGATGAAACTGTGACAACTCGCGCGCGCGAGGCTCGCTCACACGACACCCGCTGCCCATTCGCGCTCGTGGCCAGCTCGCGCGACACCCGCTGCCCATTCCCGCCCGCGACCCGTTCTCCCCCTTCGTTTGCGCGACCCATCCCCTTTCGCACGCGCGACCCGCTCGCGCGGCCTGGGCAATTTGAGCAGTTTTTTGTATTTTCATATAACGGACTGTTTGGAAAAGGTTTCGAAAGTGTTTTAAAGAACTGTTTGACAGATATACTGTTTTAAAGGCTCACTGATTAGGTATTGGACTTATAAGAACGTTTAAGACCGAGATTTATGTTGAACGAATTTCCAGCTTTGAGATTAATAACTATTACTACAAATTGTGAACATTGACATACATATTAGGGTCGAGGTTGTGTCAACATGCATGTGTGTGAGAAAGCGTGAAAAGAGTAAAGAGTGGCGGTCTGGTGTGTGACCTCAATATCGATCGGATATTATTCCTGGTATTGGAGGCGACAGTGTTGTGTACAGCTTAGATATCGATCGGATATTATTCCTGGTATCTAAGGCGCTCGTTTCGGATATCGATCGGATATTATTCCTGGTATCCGAAGCGATGGTATTGAGTTACGGCTTAGATATCGATCGGATATTATTCCTGGTATCTAAGGCGCTCGTTTCGGATATCGATCGGATATTATTCCTGGTATCCGAAGCGATGGTATTGAGTTACGGCTTAGATATCGATCGGATATTATTCCTGGTATCTAAGGCGCTCGTTTCAGATATCGATCGGATATTATTCCTAGTATCCGAAGCGATGGTATTGAGTTACGGCTTAGATATCGATCGGATATTATTCCTGGTATCTAAGGCGCTCGTTTTGGATATCGATCGGATATTATTCCTGGTATCCGAAGCGATGGTTGGTCGTGATCGGCTCAGATATCGATCAGATATTATTCTTGGTATCTGAGGAGATAGCGTGGTGTGTGATTTGGATATCGATCGGATATTATTCCTGGTATCTGAGGTAATGGTTGGTTGAGTCGAGTCTTGTTGAGAGAAAAGAGTTAGAAAGATGAGATGTTACATTATTCATGCACGGTCGCATATTTATTGATTACTTTATTCCCCCGTGACTTATGTTGGAATTGGAACCTTGAATCTATTGCTTTTAAAGTTAAATTGTACCTCTGTTTATTTGCTTATATATACATTGCGAGCACTTGTTTATTTTGCTCACCAGCTTGCATAAGCTGACGGCGTTGATGCGTCCTGGACTGTATGTCCAGATTTTCAGGGTCAGGAGCAGCCAGGGTACTTCGACTATGCTAGTTAAAGGCAGGGGACTTTCTAGGAGGCTATTTTATATTTCTTATGCCTTTTATTTTGGAGTTGTAATAGACTTTATATTAGTTTTGACTAAGGGCGTTTGTGCCTAAAACCTGGCCTTATATAATAGTTTAGTAAGTTTTTATTTTGGAGCTTATGTTTTATTAGTAACCTTTCTTTAGAAATGCTGTTTAAGTTATTTGTTGCAGGGACAATTGGTCATACTCACTTGTCATGACCTACGAGTCCATAAAGGAAATTAAATGCTTTCCTGTATTATGCTACGTCGGGGCGTGACACGGTGAGCTCCCAAGACCAAGCCATAGCCATTAAAGCTTGAAGCTTTTATATTCCAGAATTCTCGTCTTTCTTCGGCATCCCAAGCCGCCAAAACTTAATTAAAAGGCTACTTTTTTAGTAGTTTATGGTAAAGATTTTAACACAGCACATTAAAAATAGACTAGCTAAGATGCTAGTAAGAAAAGGAAGAAAAAAGAGATAATAGCTAGATTCACATGAAATGAACTTTTTGGATTTTATTATAACGAAAGATGGAAATAATATAAATTTTCAATCTAAGTTATCTAAAAACAGGAAATATTAATTAACTTGGAAGAAATGATTTAAAGGAATTGGAAATATGTAAATCAACACTAGATCACACAACTTTTATGCTTTTGTAAGGGTTTGGGATTTTTAAACAGAGTGATTCTTTATTTGAAAATAAACTTATACCAGTTGAAGTCATATCAAGTGTGTCAAGTTTGATATAAAACGACATCGTTTTGTTTAAAGAAAAATAAAGAGGCAATCGGGTAGTAGCCAGGTTCGAACTCAAGCCCGCGGACGTGGGTTATTCGGCGCTCAGTCCCCTCCACTCTGCCACTACACGATTCCCTGTCCATTAATGAATAGAAATATATGTATATATACACATGCTTGAAATTTAAACTGTATTAAATTAATTGTTTTGTATGATAGGTGTTTTTGTTAATGACAAAATGCATAGTTTGACAATTCACATAATGAAATTTTTATTTCAAATACGTAATCCTTTGAAGTCCAATATAGTTATAGTCTATGAATATGTTAAATAGTCATAAACTACATATAATTTTGTCAAGAAATGTAAAAATAACCCATCTAGATAAATCTGCCCATTTAAGATTAGTGCACAGAATCTGTGATTTCTAATCTTTTATTACATATTCCCAATTAAAGTTTTAGTCTACCATTTTTGGAATTGAAACTGTCTTTTAAATAAATTTTAAAAAAGATTAAATAAAAGTACACAATCACCGTCTAATTAAGATTAAGGTTATAACACCAAGGTAAGAGTAAAAACTAATATTAATACACTTTTTCTTCACTTAACAATAGTTGGGATTGAACTCTTGGAATCTACAAAATAACAAAGTTCAGTACAACTAAGCTAATAAAACATAAATAAATTGAAATACTGATCAACCAAAAACAAGATACTAAACCTTTGACTTTGAATTCTTGTTGTGTCACAGTGGCTGAACTCCAAGAACACGAGCAAGGTCAAACCAAATCCTAATCTAATTTGGGAATTGAATATGGGTAGGGTAAGCTTGGGGTTTAATATGTGATTATAACAACGGCGTAGCAAAGAAATCTAGAATTTAATTGGAAATTGTGTCGTACATTGAATGGAATTTTTGTTACAAAAACTAGAAATTTGGAATTTCAAAACTATTTTAGAGAAGATCTACAACTACCAACTATACTAAAAACATTAATAACACTAAAATCTAAAAACAAAATTTTCATACAGTAGATGAAAATAATTATAGATTTTTGAACTTGAAATCATCAATTATAAAAAAGAAAATCTTTACAACTTTTAGAATAAAATTAAACAAAGAAAAGCTTAAATTTCTACATGGTAACTTTGGCTATGGAATTCTTCCTATGGTTTTCTCTTTGGCTGTGTGGCTCTATGTGCTCTCTGTGTGGCTGTGGCTTCTGTGTCTCCTCCTCTCTTTCTGTGGCTGTCCATTTATAGACGAAGATCGTCTGTCTTGCTTTAGTGAAGGATGACAAGATTCATCATCCTACTCATCATTGAACAGGGATGAAAGTGAGAGTTTGCTCATTTTTTCAATCCTCGCCCATTTTTTTTCTTCTAACACCATTTTGAATCAATCTGCAGAGAGAGAGAGAGAGAGAGAGAGAGAGAGAGAGAGAGATTCCCAAATTTCCTACGTTACATACATATGTAGAAATGTCCCTTTCAAGGCAGTAAATGCCTAACTTGCTTAGAGAGAGAAAGAGAGAGAGAGAGATTCCCAAATTTCCTACGTTACATACATATGTAGAAATGTCCCTTTCAAGGCAGTAAATGCCTAACTTGCTTATTTTTCTTCCTGGTTAGTTTGTTTCTTTCTTTGTCTTTTTTTTTTCGGATTTTTCCTTTGGTCTTAAGACTGGTAGTTAGGAATTTTACAACGTAAATAAGCACAAATGAGCATGGGAGATAATCCTATGTGTTCACTGCTTTTTTTCCCTTTCCTTTTATTGCATTATTTCAAATTCATTTTCACCTAAGCATATAAAATATGTAAAAGCACATAATAACATACATTTGGGATGATATTATCATTAAATCATATTAATTCCAAAATGTATGTAAAACTAGGGATTTGGGAATTAATTGAGCACTATATCTATTATATTAACACGTGAATATGCAATATTCATTGTTTGTCACTAGGACGTGATAGCATCAACTCCTATTGGCTTGTCTGAGAACTTTAGAATGCCCTTCTCTACATTGCTCTGTATAACACTACGGAAAACAACACAATTGTTAGTTGCATGGCGCCATGAATTGTGCCATTTGAAAAATTCTTTGCCTTTTAAATCTTCGGCCTTAGGATTTTTATGGCCGTCACTAAGCCGAATCAATATTTCAGCCAACCATATCAAAAATATGATCTACTTTAGTTATATCAAATGAATAGTTCTTGCCAACATCAAAAGCCTGTTTCTTTGCCCCCAAAATTTTATTGCCATCGGTTGGCTTTTGTAGGGTTTGCATACAACGGGTCGTTTACATACCAGTTCGGCCTTATCCATATCTCCGATATCTAAATCGCAGTCTGTCACATGCACTTCGAAGTTGGGGTCTTTATATTAAGTCCCCTTTCAAGAATCCTTGATCTCCTGTTCATCCAGGAGAATTCTTTTGTATCTAGTGGCTCTTGTAGCTAACTCAAATATATCTCTAAATTACATTCCCTCAAACTTTTTACGAAGTTCAAAATTCAGACCGATGGTAGCCATTTTGACAAATTCTTCATCGGGACTAATAACTTTGCAACGGAACTTCAATTTCCTGAAGTGCCTAGTAAAGTCCTCAGCCGATTCTCAACTCAATTGATGCAGTCTGGAGAGGTAGGCCATAGATACTTCAGGTTCGGTCCTACAGAGCTGACAGTGAAAAGCTCTTCTATCTGCTGCCAATTTTGGACCAAAACCTGTGGTAGATTGACATACCATGTGAATGCCACTGTAACACCCCGTAATTTTCAAGATATAAATATTTATTTTTATATGTTAATGTGGCCACCCGAATTTTTATATGTGATAAATTAGCTATGGGTATTTATGTTTATGGTTATATATCTATGTGTATTAATTTTTTTTTAGTACAAATTACGATGTGAATATTTTTATAAACTTAAGTGATGGGATAAATTTGTGTAAGTTTAAATTTTAAAGAATTGATGTGTTTATAATTTAGTAGTGTTTACAAGGCCCGTAAATATTCTAAACAATGTATTTAACATAAGAATTAAGTACCTGGGTCATGGGTACCCAATGGGTAACTCATTTTAGTACTTTGCAATGCATTTTGGGGTCATATGATGTATTTTTATGAAGGGGTAAAAATAAAAAACGGGATTATGTCTTGTTAACCCTATATTAGTTCTCCCAATAATACATTCACCCCTACTATCTCAACCCTAGTCACCAAGGAAAGATAAGAAGAAGAGAAAGAGGGAGAGAAAAGAGAATAAAGAAATAGAGAGGAAGAGAAAGAGAGAGGAAGCAGACGAAGAGGAAGAATGAGAATGATCGTTGAATCATATGTGGTGCATTCGTCGTGGTTAAAGTCGATTCATATCTTTGTGGGATTCGGCACAATTGGTGAGTTATATATATATATATATATATATTTGGGTATATATATACACACGTGGGTATATATGTATACGCAATTGAATCAATCATTGCAAGTTAAATGTTTGGATTGATATATAAATTTTAGTATCGTATGTGATTTGTTGATTTGGATCCTAGTATTACCCAAATAGATATGGTTATACGTTGATAAACTAATGTTCAGATTCATGAGATTAACCTAGGGAGAAAGAAAAATAAATTAATTAAATAAGTAGGAAAATTTGTTTTTATTGGTTTTTCTATGATCGCTGAATTTTCAAAATATTGTACAGAATCTTTTGTTTGGAATTTTAGCTTTCTGTCCGTGTAGTCCCATGTAAAACGCAATTCTGCACAACTTTTGTCTAATAGCATTTTTCCCAATTCTGCACGGTTTGGGCAGAAAATTTATATTACAGTAGCAGTGAATGTTAACTCCGAATTTCGAATTTATGTTTATGAATATTGTTAGAGATGTTTCTTTGTGCGGAATTAGTATGAGGAATAATTTTAGTCCATGTTGGTTTTTGGGACTGTTTAATGTAAGGGTATGTTTGGGACTGTCTTAAATAGTATTGTTGAGTGTTGATTTTATATGCTATGTGTTAAGAAACCCCAACTTATTCTATGTGTGGTATTAAATAATTATTATGAAAATACTATGCTAGAGACTTGAAAAGAATTTTGGTAACAAAAAAAAAAAGGGCCTTATCGTGAATAATTGGATAATGATATTCCATGGAATAAATGATAAATTGCCGAAGTAGTTAATGACGTGATTAAACCCTCATGAATGGGTACTTATGAGAATTAACGTAGATGGTAAGAAACTGGGAAAAGACCTTAGTGTTTACTACTCCCTGTTGTTGTGTTATTGTTTTTGGTAGCTCGCACTCTTTTGCCAGTGGCTTCGTGATCAAGCTGGCTTAAGACTTGTGGAGTAAACTTTTTGCCAGTGACTTCGTGATCAAGCTGGCCTAAGCCTTATGCTCGGCTTATATTGTATAGACGTCTTGACATACTGACCAGCCGTCCGTTGTGTATACCTGGTTTGGTTGATATCTCAACCAAACTGGCACCGGAGTGGGTATTGGTAGTATGTCCGGGCACACATGGGATATATGTGTGGGCTGTACCATGGAGGGTGGCCAAGTGGTGAACCTAGGGAACACAAAGATAATTAAAGGCTAATAAATAATGACAATAGAGTATTTCATAAGACTGATAAGTTTGGAATAATGAATGCGACGTTTATGTTAGAATGTGGAAATGTTGTTTACTGACTTATTTGCTTGGTTTGTGATAACTATATATTACAGGATGGTGGGTCCACTAACTTTTATGCAGGGCTGACTCACCATAGATATCCGACCGGTAAGTATTCAGTTGTGTTTATTCTGGGTTGGAGCCACTGCCACCACATTGAAGGAAACTACCGCTTGTCCTGAAGTGTGAGTGGAACTACTCTCTTGCCCGATAAATTTCTTATTTTGCGGTGTGGTATTCTAAGGGACTGTGTGTTATCCCTAAGACTTCGTTATTATGTTATTTATTTAACTCACACCAATACCATGTGTACTGACCCGTGTGATTTTATCACCGGGTGCGTTCTTCGTGGAGCGTAGCCGGGTTCTTATTTTCAGGAATAGTTCGTGTTAGCGGTTGGAGTAAATTTTGTGATTCAGAGATCTACGAGTGGATTTTAATTGTTATTTATTTTGCTTCGTGATCTTGATTTATTTATTTCTTGGCATTGTGGGCCATGTTGTATTTATTATTTTGGGGTTATGGGACGATTGTGGTAGCTCTGATTCAAGTTTTGTAAAAATGTGGATTTCTTATTTTGTCATGGCAACAGAATTCTCTTTATTATTGTAAATTGTAGTTAAAAATTTTATCATGGAGATCTCAATGAAAATGATTTTTTTTTTGTTACTTAAAGTTTGTGAATTATTTTAAAGAGGAACATTTTTCAGCAAAGTTTACTATTTCAAATGTGTGACAAGTTGATTGTTTTTCACTCTCAGATTTTTGGGCAATTAAATACTGGTTGGGATATTATTGAATGGGTATTTGGTTGTCTAAAAATCGGGGTGTGACAGCCACCCCAATCATGGAGTTTGGAAAAAGTCTCATCCTAAAGTCATCTTTGCCTCCGAGCACACTAAACAATAAAACGACTAATGTGTTCTATCGTCGATTACTCTCTATCTTCAATGAAAAGAATATAGTTATGGACCTTATAACCTTGTAGGATCTCCACTTGGTCGATTCGGTTGGGGTATGGGTGTTTATAAGTTGGCCTTCCCACTCTCCTTAGATTGGACCATACTCTTCATGGATGGCTTCCATCAGTTGCTCCTGATTTATTGGCGCATACTGAATCTTTGGCGCCGCCTGTGGTGGTGGCTACTGTCCAATTGCATTTTGGTGTGGCCAAAAGGGTTTCTCTTGGGTCTACTGAGTTGATTATGGAGCAAACATAGGATTAGAATGTTGACTAAAGTTCTGTTGAGGGTTAATCAATCGGACGTCATGGCTGAATCCAGTAGTTTGTGGCCTTGATGTTGATGGGTCAATTTGACTACCGTTACTCTGATTAGAATTTAGTCTTGCCCCCAAGACTTGTGGGGATCCATAAATATCCTTTTCTTTGCTGGGTAAAGGACCGATTTCATTATTACTTCTTGGGGGAATAACAAACTTTTAGGCTTTGATGTATCTGAACCGACTTGTATAGAAGCCTCTTCCCACATTGAGGGTAAAGGAGTAGCTCATGCATTCATAGCACTAATCTTTTTGGATAGATCCATGATAGCCTTAGTCAAAAGTTCTTGACTATGATGGTTGGTTTTCAAGAGCTCGTTGTTATTCTTAGTCAAGAAGTAGGAGTGTTCTTCTCTCTCTATGTCCCATTTGCCCTGCTCTATTAAAGGGGCTAATTGATGTGATAGTTCGTCTGAAGAAAACTTCAGGTTGTCTTGACCTTCTTGGTCAACTAAATCATCTTCAGACCCTTCAAAGTGGGGGTCTTCCTCTTGGTTAACAGACTCAGAGGTCTGGTTCTTCTTGCATACCATGATTCAGCACTCTTGTGTTCCACCGGGCGTGCCAAAAATATTTATAGCTAGTTTTAATTATGTGCTAGGGTATGCCAGAATCCACCAAGATTTAGTGTATGATTGTGAACAAGTAATTCTTGAAATCGTGAATAAAATTAACTTTAAATCAAGTGATTGTGTACAGTAAGCAAGAATTAAACTTACTAAAAATTCTCAAACAGTGTTGAGGCATACAAGTTTGATAAATGCTAAGATCATGTTAGAAGTACCTCAGAAATTGCGTTAAACTTCATTTTCATTGATGTAGCAGAAATACAAATGCTTGGGGAATTAAAAGATACAAAACTAAGATATAGGAATTGAAATCTACACTACTGGATGCTAATATGAATGCTAGATTCGAGTTTGAGTTATGCGAGAGAGTTTTTGAGGTCCAGACACCTGTATTTATGGTCTTTTCCCTGAACCAGCTGCTCAGGACGTGCCTCCAAAAATTCCAGCCTCAATGCCCACATTTCTAACATTTAACTGTCATCTATCGGTCAGACTTATCCGATGAAAATCATCTTTGATCGGACAAATAGGTGGTCCTTTGTCTGCGTGAGTACTTGCCCATGCTATCTTTATCTTAGATAACCCTTCTCTCAGAGCAACTGATCGGACACATCCTCCCTGATTTGGTCTGGTCTAACTGGGTGCCATCACGTTGGTCCGATGATCACTAGATTGATTCCATTCTCTAACTTAACAATTATTGATATCGGTCTAGCCCCCAAAACTTGGCTAATCTTGAGCCTCGTTGACCTTAGCCCAAACCCTCTTAGTTTAGGGCCAACCCCTCCAAACCTTAGCCTAACAACTTGACCCCGATGGCCCAATAGGCCGAGTAGATTTTGAATGTAAACAGTATCCTTAGAATGATTATAGTAATTTGACCTATATTTATGTGTAGGTGTATGTATGTATGGATCATCAAGGACCTCCCAATCAAATTCAAAATAGTATTACCCATAGAATAAATGTTGATGATGCCAAAAATTGGTACTGGTCGGATTTAGTGTTTAAGAGCATGTTAAAAGCATTGAAGAAAGGGAGAAAGAAACATAGACATCATGTTTGTATATGGTTCGGTCCTGTTAATGAAGGAACCTATGTCCACGTGTGTGTCTGAGCATGCTCACTATACTGAAAAAAGCCGGGGACCTGTGGTGAACCAACAATAGTTTGGAGCTACTGTAGGTTGGCCGGGCGTGATGATGACCACTATAAAGGTGCTGTATAGACTGAAAAGTTGAATCATTTCTATGAGGGTGAGTGGTCTCTTTTATAGATGCAAGAGACCTACTCGTACAAGGAAATTATACCGATTAGGTAATACAATCTGATTTAGGATTGATTGGCATCAATCATGGTGGGGTTTCCTAAATGAATTAGAAAACAATTTGCACTTTACATTAGTCTTCTAGTTGAGATAGGAAACTGTTGGAGTCCGAGCAGTTTGGGACGTGCCTCTGAGTTAGCTGACTTGGACCTGAACTATATTGTAATTGGAATGCGTATTCCGACCTATAGGTCAGGGTCGGTTGGTCGGGTCGGAACCGGTCGGGGTCGGAGCACTAGAGGTCGGGAGGTTGGGTGCTCGGACCAAGAGGTCGGCAGGTTAGACCCGAAGGTCAGGAGGTCAGACCTGGAGGTCAGGAGCTCGGACCTAGAGGTCGGGAGATCGGACCCGGAGGTCGGACCTAGAGGTCGGGAGGTCAGACCTGAAGGGAACCGCACGGTCATATAGTAGAGCCAATTTTGGGTGTATCAAATGTAATTAATCTGAGATGAAGTAAATTTAAAAATATATATATATATATATATCATTTTCACTACAAATTGGATGATGAACAAATCAAACTTGGCAAATGTACATTGGAATTGTTGTTTACTTAAATTACTCATCGTATCGGTCAAATTAAATGAAAATCTAATCTATTCGAATTCCTACTTATACTTTTGTGTTGTTGACTTTCTTCAATATGTACACTTTTATTTTACAAAGATCTTAAATATAGGTACAACTCTACACATGATTGTCTTGAAAGACACTACAATTTTGAGTACCAAACCAAACCAAGTTTTGTGTCCCAATTAATTGGGGACGGCTGTATTGAATCATTTTTTTCCATTCTGCACGATCAAGAGCTATATGCTTATTTAAATTATATATATTCATATCTTGTTACACTATATACTCCCAGGTCAATCTAGGTCTGCCTCTCCCTCTAACCATTCCAGGCACTACGATCTTATCACTCTTTCGCACAGGTGCATCTACCGGTCTTTGTTGCACATGGTCGAACCATCTAAGTTTATTCTCCCTCAACTTATCCTCAATCTGTGCCACTCCTACAGTCTCTCGAATGTACTCATTTCTAATTCTATCTTTCCTAGGCTTATCACACATCCATCTCAACATACCTATCTCAGCTACGCTCACTTTGCTAATGTGTTGTTTCTTAGTTGCCCAATACTCTGTCCCATAGAGCATAGTTGGCCTAATAGCTGTCCTATAAAAATTTTCTTTCAATTTTGCTGGTATTCTCCAGTCACATAATACTCCGGAAGCACTCCTCTACTTAAGTTAGCCTACTTAAATTCTATGTATCATGTCATCGCCAATCTTTCCATCTCTACTGATCATTGATCCAAATAGCGAAAGTGTTCCCTCTCTGGGACTCCTGATCATCGATCTTCACTGCTTCGTCGTCTCTACTTCCCCTATTGCTAAAATTGCATTCCATGTATTCCGTTTCCGTCCTACTTATCTTTAGCCCCCTTAGTCTCCAGTGCTTCTCTCCAAACTTCCAATTTAGTGTTGAATCTCCCTTTAATCTAATCTACGATTTTGAATGAACATCTACAATTGGCAACTTGTGAGGTTGTAATTGATCACACTATCCATTTTTAGTTTGGCACCAAATTCAATCATAGATTTTAATCATTTGGTGCCCCCAACTTGACACTTGTTCCTTAGATTTTTTGTCTTAAAATAAAAGCAAGCTCCAAAGTGTATACTTTACTACATCATTATTATCTCATTAACAACAATAATATCTTAGTGGACCAATCGAGTGTGTATACATATAGTTTTATAAAGGAATGATAGGAGTGCAACTCATTTGTAATTATTTTTCTCTCTCTCTTAAATGATATTGTGGGATTCGGTTAAATTTCAATAGATCCCAATACCACTCAAAAGAGAAATAGAGATGATTATAAATAAATTGTATGAATAAGTTATATCTCTATCATTACTCATATATATATACTAGCATTGACCCGTGCTATGCACGGGATTATTAGTTTTTTTTTTCTGACCTTTTATCAATTGCTTTAGTATATATAGATATATAGATTTGGATGGTGTCATACATTACTATATATATGTATATATATAGGGTTTTGCTAACTTACAGCATATGAGACTTTTAACGACGAAAAACAAGGTTTTAGTGATGAAATTTTTCGTCGCTAAAAGTTGGAATCTTTAGCGATAAAAATTTCGTCGCTAAAAACCTATTTTTCGTCGCTAAAAGGGATGTTGTATGCTGCTAACTTACAACCATCATGTTGTAAGTTAGCAGCCCCCATATATATATATGTCAATCTTCTTTATCTAACTCTAAATGCTAAAGACTGCTTCTTAAAATAAATAATAATAAATAAATATTTTCAGATTTATTTTGGGATTTCCTTTTTGGATGCAAAAGTTTTTTTAAAAAAGAAGAAGAAGAGGGCATTGGTGGAGTTTAAGAGGACGATTGAGTGGGAGAGTGTAAGGAGTCCAAGTCAATTTTAAGTCCTTGTATTATCATGTTTTACATGTTCAGAATAATGTATATTGAGAATTTGAGGATATAATTACAATTTGTGTTTCCAAGATTGCAATTGTACATTTATAAGTACATTGTAAAGCAAAAAAGAGTTGGTTGCTAGGATATTAGAAATACAGAAACGTAAAGCTAGCACAGAGACAATAATGATGTACATCAATTGCGAATATTTTGTTACACTATTACTAGGATATTAGAAATACAGAAACGTAAATTTCGTTTGAGGCACATCAATTGCGAATATTTTGTTACACTATTGCAAGTCAAAAAAACAAACATTCAATCTCAAAAGTAAGGACCAGATATAAGATGTAAATAAAATAAAATTTCTAATTCATATAAGTAAATTGATCCATAAATGTCAAAATATGCTCTGTTTATCATGCTTTGTGAGGCATGCAATATCGGAATTAAGGAGCAAGGTGTACAAATTCTTGGAAATAAACCATAGTATTCCGTTGTGCAACAACTAATACTGAACACATGAACTTTAAAATATAAACTTATCTTGGTAAGTTGCTCATAGGCACTGCAAAATTTTGCCTTGCTACTGATACTAGTGGAACATGCTCTGGTATTGACAATGGATCTACAATCCATCTTCAAAACACCTCTCTCTCTCTCTCTCTCTCTCTCTCTCTCTCTCTCTCTGATCCTCATATGCCTTTTGATCTAGAGTTAATTAGTATAATATCCATTTTACTCTAAGTTTCTTGCTATAGGTCTAGTCCATATAACATTTTAATGAAAGGTCCACAAAAAATAAATAGGCCCAAACTACCCCCGTCTTACCAAATTTATCTATATTGATTAAGGAAATACCACATAATCTATATATACATAAATACACACACACACACACACACACATATATATATATATATAGAAACCTAGAATACACAAACCCTGTTAAAATAAATGAAGCAGAAGCAAAAATAGCGGCAGCCAAACTTCTCATCATTCGAAAGTAGTCTCATCGTCTTCTCCGGGCAGTGTGAAAAGCCCCATCCTTCTTCTCCGGGCAGTGTCTCTCTTTGTAAATCAAGCGGTCTCTATCGAACTTCAACGATCTCACGACGTCCTCGCACCACGTGTATTCGCTGTACTTCAAATAGCAAGGTGGGTACATTGTGACGGTGTCCTCCGGCATGGTGCCGCTGCCTCCGTCCGTCGCCGAGTGGTGGGTAGCAAAATCAAGGGATTTGGAGGTTGTTTTCTGCATGGTTTCGGTGGTGACTGTGCTCGATGTCTTGGTGGGTTCGCATGGGGTGGTTTTGCCCACGGTGGAGATGGCGACAGAGGCTTTCAAAGTGTGAATTTTTTTAAGTTTTGTGATTTCATTGTTAATGCTTTTGGTTCTTTTGATTTTGGGTTTCCAAAATCATAACTGGGTTCCTTTGTATTGTGATTTTCTATTTCTATTGTTTCATATGTATGAATGTAGCTTAAATATATATATATATATATATATTGTTTATACTAATTACATTTGTTGTTTAAGTTGTATCAATTGCTCGGAACCCATCCAAATTCCAAGTTTAAAAGTGTTTGAAGATGGACACTGTTACATTTTACACTGTTGAAATTTAACACTAATGTTCTTGGTTCAAAAAGATGTGCGAAATTGTTTACTATGTTGTGGTTTAAAGGCTGTTGTTCAAAAGGTAGTAGTGTGAAATTTAACACTCATATTCTTGGTTCAAAAGCTGTGTTGTGAAATTGTATACTATGTGAAGTAAAATTGTGATATCAATTAATTATTACAGTCAAATATAAAATGAATGTGCAAATGAATTTGTGATAAGACAGTGTTAATTTATTCCTAGTATTGTAGTATGAAATTGTACACTGTTAAATTTCATAGAATGTCGAGTTTGATCACTTTGTGATGAATTGAGAGATGGATGAACACAGATTGGTTAATATATATTCAATTTTGAAACTTACGTTGACGTGGATGCAACTAAGGCTAATGAAATAGTTGTATAATTCACATTGTAAATCACACAATATGAAATAGTTGAGTAGGAAATTTGCGGATTGTTATTTCATTCGAATGGATTATAAACTGTTATAGAATGGAGTGTATTAGTAGTGTTCAATATAAATGAAACAGATTTGTAAAGTGAAATGCTAAAATATTGGGATATTATTTCTATATATATTATATGCAATATTAATGTGGATTGGGTAAGATTTGGTAAGATTTGAAAACGGATTCCATATTTAATTATATATTAAATATATGTACATATATATACATATGGATCTATATATAGATATTAGGGGTAGAAAAGTCATCCAATTATTCCATAATGGGAGATTTTGGACTAATCCTTAAATACAATCACAATTATAGGGCCTATTGTTATGAAATTCCAATTGGTAGCCGGACCTATTCCAAAAAAACATTGGTAGAATGAGACTTTTCACCAAATTTTTCTTTGATCTATATTAATCTAATTTTTTGAAGTATATTATGCTTTAATTTTAAAAGAATGCGCGAGAGAGAATAGTTATCCACTGTAACTGTTTTATCGAGAGGGAGTGGGGCATGGTGGTTTTCTAAATTAGAACTTTTTTTTCCCCTTCATATCATTTCATTGATGCACTATAAGAGAGAAAGGACCGTTAGAGATAGTTTAAGGGTGCGAGAAAGTAGGCTAGATTTAGGGGTAGAGAGTTCAATCCTCATTTGAATTACGGAGTAAATATATATTTTTTTTGAAACTATATATGAATTTAATTATTTGCTATAATTGGGAAGAGTAAATCGCGGGATGAAAGGGGAGGAAAAAAAAATGGGTGAAGGAAATGAATAATTGTTATAAATTACAATTTTTTTTTCCCATTTAAAATGCGAATAATTTTAAGAGTGAAATAAATATGGATATTAGAGAGATGGATAGCAACTGTTATTGTGGCAAAACATGTTGATACTACCCAAAGTCGTCGATCCAAACCTCCGCTTGGAAGAAACAATCTTGGCCACAGGAAGGAGGGAACTCTTCAGCGACCACCTGCAAAAAGGCAAAAGAAAGGCCACAAAGGGGGGTGTGGATCCCTGAGCCTCCTCCGATGGTGAAGTCAGTTACCTTTCCCTTTAGTGTACGGAATTATTCAGTAAAAGAAATAATGGCTTACCTCTTTCCATCCTCCTCCTCAGTTATATCTCTTCTCTCCACTTTGTCCACGTTAACCCCCATACCCTTTTCCACGTATGCCACTCCCCGTGTCGTGGCTTATTGGGCTTTGGTTGGTTGTCAGTTAATAACTTCCATGATCTGGGGGCTTCTTCTTTACCTACTATACTATCTCGCGCGGCCCAATTAGTGTGCAGCCACCATACTTTATCAGAGTTAATGGGCCCGGGCTGAACCCTTGGGCCTAACTCTTAGTTGCTTCATTATGACTTATTCGGCTGGTATTTAATTGGGTGTACCAGCTGCTTCCCCCAAAAATCCTCTATCCTAAGCCGTTGGATAGAGGCTATTTAAGGACGTGATTTCACCGATATTTGAATCTGACGCCTTTTCTCCCAAAGGACGTCTCGAAATTTGGGGACCTGCTACTGGAACGTCATATCCTTCCATCATTGCGATCATTCTCTTTGATCATACATACACAGATTGGTGTGATTTTTGTTTGCTCTCTTTACTTTTCTTTATCCACCGGGGCGACTAAAAAGGGCTTTTCAACCTTCCTCATCTTCTAGGTCAGTAATTCCTCTCTCCCTTACCATCTTCTTCTTAGTTTTATGTCATCATCTCGCACCGAAAGTGCTGATATCCGCTACCCTTTGGGGACTGTGACCGTGGAAGGTTGCGAGATGGAAGCTCAATCTTCCCAGCGTCGTCCCATCGAAACCTCAGGACCTTCTGACTCATCTAACATAACATCTCAGGCGCTGCAGCGACTTAAGGAGAGATACTCAGTCCCTCCTGACCTAGAGTGTAGGGCCCCTAACCCTGGGGAGGTAGTCTACAAACCGCAAGAGGGGGAAATTGCTTTTTACGCTTACATTTTCCGTTTAGGGGTTAGGATTCCTCTTCACCCATTCTTCTGTGACTTCTTGAGGTTTCACCATCTATGCCCCTCTCAGCTAGCTCCTAACGGGTGGCAAATGTTAGTTGGTTCTTTGGTTTTAGCCGATCGTAATGGGGTGGATCTAGACTTAGGGACCCTTAGGACAGTAATGCAGATTAAGTCTAAAAAGGGTAGTGGATTCTACGTTACTGGTGAGAAGAAATTTCAGGCAATACAGGATCTTCCCACCTCTCACAAAGGCTGGAAAAACACTTTCTTCTTTATCAGGGGTGATATTGGGAATGTTCCCAGGAGAGTGGGCAGTCCCCGTAAGATTATTATAATTATTTTTCATATATCCTGTCTATATCGCGATCTCTTTTGTCCGATCTTTAACTGTCATCATTATCTCTGCAGCTCCAGAGACTAGAGCTCGGGCTCTCATTACCGAGGCTCGCCGTGAAAAACTTAAAGCGTGGTTGGTACCAGAGGTCAGACTTATAGATCAGATAATTACACAAGAAGCACTTCTTTCAGCCGGCCTGATATCGATGGACGAAGTCAGTGCGAGAGTGGCCGAAGCTCAATTAATTCGCCGGAAAAGGAAACCGGTCAACCCACCCAGCTCTGAGGCTCAAACTCATGCCGCTCGTAGACTGAGGCTGGTGGACGAACCTGATGATGGCGACGTTCAGATTCTTCTTCCTTCGTCTTCAGTTCCGGACTCAGAATCACCCGACCTCCCTCAACATGTGATCATCACACCTCCTTCCATTCGGCAATCGCCTCGGTTGCACCCTCAGGACACCTCTACCAGACTAGACATCGGTCATGTGATGAGCAGTGGAAAAACAGCTGATGCTTCCAAGCTACCTTGGGGCCCCGGGAGCCTGAATCACTATATCCAGGGTTACCTGAAACAAGCCGCTGACAGGTTCCCGGCCCAGATCGAGGCCAGGAAAGCTCCTAAGATGACCCTTAAAATTACTGAATACCTGACCAAGGTGTGTTCGTTCACTTCTCGGGTCTTGTCTCTTGTTGTTATTCTTTCCTATTATACATATTTAAACAAATGGTGTACTTGTTTTTGATACTCATCTTTAACTTACTTCTCGATTTCCAGGCGCTATATCTTCAATCTGCTCTGGGGAGATTGAACTGCGAGGGTGCTGACCTCGAGAATCAATTGGAAGAGCAAGTGGTGAAAAATTCGGAGCTGTTGTCTCAAATCGAAAAACTGCAAAAGAGTTTGGAAGAAGCCAACATGGAGAAGGCAACCTCTGATTCTCTGCTGAACGAAGCCCGAGGTGATGCCCAGAAGATGAGTGCGGATCTTCTGGCAGAGAGAGAAGGGAGACAAAAAGATCATGCTGCCTTCTTGGCCAAACTTGAAGTTGATAAGAAGAAAGCTGCTGAAGCTTATTTCAAGGAGAAATTGGATGAGCTAGTTCCCAAAGGTACTGACTTTGCTCAGGATGGGTTTGACAAGGGTTGGGAAGAGTGCAAGGCAAAAGTCATGGAGCGCTTAGGGCATCTCAAGGCTCGTTTCCCTGATCTCGATCCGTCTCTGCTGGATCCTGATGTGGAGGTAACGACAGGATTTATCACCAACCTTAGGGGGGGAACTAGCTCTGGAGCTGCTCCACCAGAACCCGATCCTTCAACCAGGCCTGCTTCCTTAGCTGGCGCACAAGACGGTGCTGATACCCATTCATCCTCCCCTCTTGACGCTAATGTAGCGGTTCCTCAAGCTTGACCCTATCCTATCTGCTGCCTCTCTTTCCTTGTCTGTACAATCTCTATATGTTTTTTGCTTGAACAATGTGGTGTGGTGGTGATTTGACAAGACTTACATTTTTGGTTGGCATGTTAATGACTGACATGAATGACATACTTCATTGCACTTAGCATTGTATATTGTATATGACATACTTTATTGCTTAGATCTGACGTGAGATACTTGTGGATGCTTTGTGCCATACAGTCTCCATGCCCGTACTCACTCAAAAGTCAACGATACATTATGGGGTCTTTTAGTTTCATTTCATCGAGCTTATCGTACTAGTAGTTTGAGTGGGGCTGACATCCGAACATTTAGTGAACTTATGACATTCAAGTTTGATCTGAAATCTTACGTTCACTTCCGAATTCGCGATCTCTTAATTTTTTCGGTGAACTCCTTACACTCAGGTTTGACCTGAGATCTTATGTTCACTTCGGGATTCATGATCCCTTAATTTCGGTGAACTCCTTACACTCAGGTTTGACCTGAGATCTTATGTTCACTTCGGGATTCATGATCCCTTAATTTCGGTGAACTCCTTACACTCAGGTTTGACCTGAGATCTTATGTTCACTTCGGGATTCATGATCCCTTAATTTTGGTGAACTCCTTACACTCAGGTTTGACCTGAGATCTTATGTTCACTTCGGGATTCATGATCCCTTAATTTTGGTGAACTCCTTACACTCAGGTTTGACCTGAGATCTTATGTTCACTTCGGGATTCATGATCCCTTAATTTTGGTGAACTCCTTACACTCAGGTTTGACCTGAGATCTTATGTTCACTTCGGGATTCATGATCCCTTAATTTTGGTGAACTCTTTACACTCAGGTTTGACCTGAGATCTTATGTTCACTTCGGGATTCATGATCCCTTAATTTTGGTGAACTCCTTACACTCAGGTTTGACCTGAGATCTTATGTTCACTCATTGCGCCATACCAAATTGAATGGAATCTTGCACATAAAGATTTGCCTCGGACATTTGCAGAAAAAGATGAGTTGCGTATTTACATGAGATGGAAACTTGCATATTTACAATAATTGTGGGAAAATGAACACTAATTAATGGAAATACTTTCTGAGGTGTTCTGCATTCCACGGCCTTGGAACTTGCTTCGCACTCATATCCTCCAACCAATAAGTACCTGGCCTGTTGATCTTAATTATCTTATAAGGTCCTTCCCAGTTGGGGTTCAGCTTTCCTGATCCTGGCTCTTTTGTATTAGGAAAGATCCTCCTCAGCACTAGATCTCCCAACTGAAAGTGTTTCGGCTTGACCCCTTGGTCATACCGTCTCCTAATCCTTTGTTGATATGCTGCGATTTTTACCAGGGCTTGGTCTCTAACTTCTTCCAACAGATCTAGATTTTCCCGTATAGCCTGCTCATTATGTTCTGAACTACGAAATGTTGTTCTCGACGAAGGCATACCGATTTCAACGGGGAGTACCGCCTCAGTACCATATGCCAAAGTGAATGGTGATTCCCCTGTCGAAGTCCTCTGGGTAGTTCTATATGCCCATAATATCCCGGGTAGCTCAGACAACCAATTCCCCTTGGCTCGGTCCAGCTTTTTCTTCATAGCATCTATAATTGAACGATTAGTCACTTCGGCTTGCCCATTCCCTTGAGGGTGTCCAGGGGATGAAAAGTGATGATCTATGTTCAGCCCCTTGCAGAAATCCTGGAACATTCCCCCTTCAAATTGTGTGCCGTTATCTGTGATTATGATTTGTGGGATCCCAAACCTGCACACAATGTTTTTCCATACGAAATTCCTCATCTCTTTTTGGCCGATCTTAAGCAGAGCTTCAGCTTCAGCCCATTTTGTGAAATAATCTACTGCAACCACAACGAACTTTTTCCCTCCTTCTGCTCTGGGGAGTGGTCCCACCAAGTCAATCCCCCACTGCATGAACGGCCAGGGGCTGGTAACTGGGGTCATTGGCTGACCTGGGCTGTGTGTATAATTAGCAAACCTTTGGCACTTCTCACATTTCAGAACTAGTTGCCGAGCGTCCTCCTTCATATGGGGCCAGAAATAACCCAGAGTAAGCGCTCGTTGGGCGACTGACCTTGACCCCATATGGTTGCCACATATGCCTTCGTGGATCTCTCTGAGCACATATTCGCTTTGATATGGTGTCAGACAGCGGAGCAGAGGTTGTGTGAACGATTTCCTATACACAACCCCTTCATACGTAATATACCGGGCTGATTTTATCCTTAACTTCCGAGCTGATACTTTGTCCTCTGGGAGTATCCCTTCTGTTAGATAAAGAAAAATGGGCATGATCCACGTATCCTTGTATTCTTCTGAATTCAACACACACACTCTGGGTAGTTGACAGATGCTGGGCAGCTCTTGAATCCCGACCTTTATTTCGCCTTCGCACGCAACTTCCCACGCTGCTGCTAACTTCGAGAGGGCGTCAGCTCGGCCATTGTCCTCCCCGGCTACTTTAACTATTGCAAAATTGTTGAACTGATCAGCCAATCTCTGTACTATCTGGTTGTACGACCGCATTCTTTTATCCTTGAGATCAAAACCACCTTTCATTTGCTCAACAACTAATTGAGAATCACAGTGAACCATTAAATTATCAGCTCCACACAGCTTTGCCATTTGCAATCCTATGATCAAAGCTTCGTACTCAGCTTCGTTATTGGAAGCTTTGAAACAGAAAGCCACTGCCCTTTCCATTTGGATCTGTTCAGGGGTAATCAATACGACGCCAGCTCCACTTCCTTTCCGGCTTGAGGCTCCATCAGTGTACAGTTGCCAACTTTCCTGACCTTGTGAAGTTTCAGGTTGTATCTCAACCCCTGGTCTTGATTGGAACTCTGCAATGAAATCTGCTAGAGCTTGCGCTTTAATTGCTGACCTTGGGACAAATTTGATATCAAATTCACCCAGTTCTATTGCCCACTTCATAAGGCGTCCAGAGGTGTCAGGCCTATGCAACACAGACCTAAGCGGATGTGCAGTAGGCACCACTATTGTGTGTGCTTGGAAATAAGGTCGTAATTTACGAGCGGAAATTAACAAAGCGAAAGCCAGTTTTTCAAGTTCAGGATACCTTTGTTCGTTCTCTAAGAGGGTCTTACTTGTGTAGTAGATCGGCATCTGAACTCCAGCATCTATCCTTACGAGGGCCGAGCTAACGGCATGATCTGAGGACCCTAAATACAGGTAGAGCTCCTCTCCTTGCACCGGGGTGCTTAGCATCATATGGCTTCCCAGATAGCTCTTCAAGCTCTGGAAAGCTACTTCGCAGTGTTCTGTCCACTCAAAATTCTTGTTCCCCTTAAGTATTCTAAAAAATGGCAAACATTTATCAGAGGCTTTGGAGATAAACCTGTTGAGAGCTGCTAACCTTCCATTGAGGGCTTGCACTTCTTTCTTATTTCGAGGTGACACCATTTCCAGGAGTGCTCTGATTTGATCTGGATCTGCCTCTATGCCTCTTTCAGACACCATGAATCCTAGAAACTTTCCTGACGAGATCCCAAAGGCACACTTGGTTGGGTTCAGCTTTAAATTGTATTTACCCAGAACTGAGAAAGCTTCCCTTAAGTGCCTGACATGATCTGACTTATCTCTGCTCTTGACTAGCATGTCATCTATGTAAATCTCCATCGTTCTTCCCAATTGTTGATGGAATATCCCATTTACACGCCTCTGATAAGTAGCTCCTGCGTTTTTCAATCTGAACGGCATGACCCTATAACAGTAAAGACCTCTCTCCGTGATGAAAGAGGTTTTCTCCTCGTCTCCTGGGTGCATCCTTATCTGGTTATACCCCGAATACGCATCCATGAAGGAGAGCATTTCATTTCCAGCGGTCATGTCAACCAACTGATCTATCTTCGGGATCAGGAAACTGTCTTTGGGGCAAGCTCGGTTGAGGTCCGTATAATCTACGCAAACTCTCCACTTCCCCCCTTTCTTAGGGACCACAACTGTGTTAGCTAACCACTCGGGGTAAAAAACCTCTTTTATATGTCCGGCCTCCAACAACTTTTCTACTTCGGCGTTAATGACTTGATGTCTTTCTGCAGCGAACTTCCTTCTCTTCTGTCGGACTGGTGGATGCTCTGGGTCCACCGCCAACCGATGTGATATTATTCCAGGATCAATTCCAATCAGGTCTCCAGTCGACCATGCGAAGACATGCTGATGCTCTGCTAAAAACTGAATCAACTCCTCCTTGAGTGCGCCCGTGAGACGGGCTCCAATTTTAACTTTCTTTTCTTGATCCCTTTTGTTGAGCACGATTTCCTCTACTTCTTCCCCAGGTTTGAGAAACTCAGGTCGGTCATCTCGAACTCCAGGCGGCACCAGGCCGGCGTCGTCATTCCGGCTTCCTCGTCTTTCCTGGTACACCGGGCGCTGTAATTGCTATTTCTCCCTAGCATACTTGAATGAGGTTGCGTGGCATTCTCTGGAGACCTTCTGATCGCCTCTGATAGATACCACTTCACCTCTGAGAACTAACTTCATGCACTGGTGGTAGGATGATGGTATGATTTTCACATCGTGAAGCCACTGACGTCCCATGATGGCGTTGTAAGGAGAGGGTGCATTAATCACTGAGAATTCATCCACCCCCGATATGTAATTGGTAGCCTTTCCAATGGTGATGGGTAATCTAACTTCACCCATGGGCTCCACAACTTCGCCACTAAATCCGGTGATCTTCCCGGTTGATCCCCTCATCTGCCCGAGATCGATGTCCATTTTCTCCAAAGCATGCAAGAAAATGACATTGATGTTGCTGCCGTTGTCAATAAGGACCCTTCTTACATCATAATGCGCAATAGATAATGTTATCACTAGAGCGTCTGCATGAGGTACATGCACCCCAATCAAATCCTCATCCCCAAAAGTTACAATTGGGGTCGGGGTTTTTAACCTTTGCTCCATGCTGAGGACTCGCGCTGGTCCCCACTTGACTTCACGAGAGAACCGCTTCCTTGCTCGATTCGAGTATCCAGAATCTCTGGTGCTGCCATGGATGGTGTAAATAACATTAGGTTGGGGAGGTTGATCCGCTTGGCGTTGATCTGACTTGTCTTTCGCCTGATCTTTGTGCGTTTGATCTTTCGCCGGGCCAACTCTATCATTTCTTCCTACATATTCCCTGAGGCGCCCTCTTCGGATCAACTCCTCAATCTCCCTCTTCAGAATCCGGCACTCATCCGTTGTATGACCGTGATCCTTATGAAAATCACAATATCTATTTCGATCTCGATTTCCCGGTTCGCCTTTCAACTTTCCCGGCCAGTTAAAATGCTCCCTGCCTTTGACCTGTCTCAGGATCTGAGAGAGTGATGCGTTGAGAGGCGTATAACGAACAGATCTAGGGGATCTCTCTCTGTCACGAGTCGTTCTTCTGTCTGACTGGTCCGGGGATCTCCTCTTCTTCCAGTCTTCCTTTCTTCCTCTAGAACTCCCTTTTGGTTCCGCCAACAGTTTACTATCCCTTCGGGCTATGTCCATGTCCTCTAGGGTTATGTATTTCTGGGCTCGGACTAGGAGATCTGAATTATCCAGAGGTGGTTTCTTAGTGATAGACTTCCAAAACAGGCCGGGTTGAAGGCCTGCCCTCAGCGCTGCGATAGCAAATCCTCCTTCACATCCATCAACATTAACGAGTTCGGCATTAAACCGTGTTATGTAATCTCTCAATGATTCCCCCTTTTGTTGCTTTATGTTGAGGAGATGGTCGGGCCCTTTCTTAAGCTTCCGGCTCGTGATAAAACGGTTAACAAACTTTGTTGCCAACATGGCAAATGAAGATACTGACTTTGGGGGTAATCTCCTGAACCACGACAGGGTTGCTCCCGTAAGGGTGTTGGAGAACACTCTGCATAAGAGGGCCTCACTGTAGTCGTAGAGAGCCATGGCATGTTGATAATGACACAAATGCTCGGTGGGGTCTGCCTTTCCATCATATGACTCCACTTTAGGCAGGGTGATCTTCCTTGGTAACCGCTCCATCATGATGTGGTCAGCAAATGGGGGCTCTGTCAATCCTAAGACCATTCTCCATTCCTGGTCTATCTCCTGGGTGGCCTCGCTCCTCAGGTTTATTTTGGTAGGATTACTTGACTCTGTCCCTTCTTCTGTCTGATCCTGATCCTTCATCTCTGGTCCCGTTCATTTCGGTACTTGGTTGGCTTGTTGTTTAGCCAAAATCTCTACAGTCTCCATAAGAGACTTGATCCGCTGCATCATTGCTTCTATCAGGTCAGGGACGGCGTGGTTTTCACTGGTATGATCAGTTATCTGGTCGTCCTGATCCTCTGAGTTCCTATGTTCCCTCTGTTCTTCCACAACATGTTGTGAACCTGCTTCCTCCATGAGTGAAACAATTTTTATACGAGAACTTTACAACGTCGTTCCCACAGACGGCGCCAACTGATACTACCCAAAGTCGTCGATCCAAACCTCCGCTTGGAAGAAACAATCTTGGCCACAGGAAGGAGGGAACTCTTCAGCGACCACCTGCAAAAAGGCAAAAGAAAGGCCACAAAGGGGGGTGTGGATCCCTGAGCCTCCTCCGATGGTGAAGTCAGTTACCTTTCCCTTTAGTGTACGGAATTATTCAGTAAAAGAAATAATGGCTTACCTCTTTCCATCCTCCTCCTCAGTTATATCTCTTCTCTCCACTTTGTCCACGTTAACCCCCATACCCTTTTCCACGTATGCCACTCCCCGTGTCGTGGCTTATTGGGCTTTGGTTGGTTGTCAGTTAATAACTTCCATGATCTGGGGGCTTCTTCTTTACCTACTATACTATCTCGCGCGGCCCAATTAGTGTGCAGCCACCATACTTTATCAGAGCTAATGGGCCCGGGCTGAACCCTTGGGCCTAACTCTTAGTTGCTTCATTATGACTTATTCGGCTGGTATTTAATTGGGTGTACCACATGTATACTGAGTAAGAGATGGCGAATAATTTCTGGGCATTGCTTTTATCTTTTAATCATATTTTAATTAGAGCTTTAACTACAAATGTATATGTATACTATTATTATGTTTAAAAGTCTTAAACAACGCAATATGGCGTCTTCAATCAATTGGTATACCATGTGTCATATTACACACATTCGTATTTATATATTTATAGATACGTGTATATATTTGCAATACAATGCCGCACGTCATCATAGAATATTGTATATTAGCATTCAATTTCTTGTGTTATAAAGTCCCTCCGTAGACTTTCTAATCCCAGCGATGATAACGAAGATACCCCCCGTATCATTTCTATGGTTAAGGAGATAAGCCTGTGCGCCCCACACATCAATGTCATGGTTAAAAGTTGCCACGTGTTCGTTGACAACTATGATAAAAATCAAAGGCAAAAAAATCTCATTCTTTTATCTTGACAAGTTGGTCAAATCGAACTGATTGGTCCACGTAAACCCCTACCTAAGAAGCAAATGATGCAGCGATCTCGAGGAATGTGATTGACGTGGGTGAATCAGAACAGTACGCGTGTCTAGTCTAACTCTTTGGAAAGTCCAACTCGGAGTTATGACGTGTTTGAGATTTTATTTGCTGTACTACCACCGCTCTAATAAATATTCCCACCGAATATAACACAGCTTTTACAAAGATTTGAATGCCACGTGCGTCGTGTGTGTGGTTTTGACAGCTGTGATACGGGCGGCATGTGCGAGTTGTGGTGGACTTGAATTTGTAGGAAAATTTTGACCCGTGACTGGTCGAGCACCTGTGCGAGAAGTTATTCAGTGAGCCTGTTACGCCACATCAGCATGTTGATGTGGTATGATAAATTAATTCTAACCATCTACTTCTCCCTTTCTTTTAGGGAGATCATAACAAGTGGTTAGAGAATTTTCAAAATTTAAATTTGATAACCACTTGTCATGTCCCCTCCTTCTAGGGGGATCATGACAAGTGATTGGTTGAGATTAATTAGTCACACCACATCAGCATGCTGATGTGACGTGACGGACTCACTAAATAATTTCTCCACGTGTGCTTTGTCCCCATGGCTCCAAAGATCTCTCTTTTTGTTCATTTAGGCATTTACAATCTGTTTGGATGGAAAGAACTGGAGAGAAGAGAAGAGAAGTTCACTGAGAGAAGTGAAGAGAAGAGAAAGCATGGCTTTGCCTAGCTTGTTTGGATAGAGAGAAGAGAAGAGAAGAGAAGAGAAAAATAACATTCTCCTGTTTGTTTAATTCTCATAAGAGAGAAGAAAAGAAAAAGGATTTAGAATCAATTTACCCGTTTTATCCTCCCATATAAATTCAACTAAACTGTTATGTTTGACATATGAAAAAATATTCACGGATATAATGGTCTTTGTAAAAATATTTTATTATCAATCTCTTCTCTTCTCTTCTCTCCTCAATCTCTCCAATTTGGAGAGAACCAAATTTGGGCTCTTTTCTCCTCCCTTTCTCTTCGGTTCTCTCCAGTAACGATCTCTTCTCTCATGACTTAACTATCCAAACGAGAGAATTTGAGAGAAACTGGTTCTCTTTCTCTTCTCTCCTCTACAGTTCTCTCAATCCAAACATAATGTTATTGAATATTCTATTCTTATTTTATCTTTGTACATTCAATATAATTATTAGAATTTTCACCTAAAAAATAATAATAATTATTATTAGAATAAAACATATGTAATTCAATGGAGTCTTAGGTGAATAATGAGTAAACAAAAATGTTCTCAAAATTCTCTCACTTGGACTATATTTGGAGCGGAGAAAAGGGAACATATAGGGATCAAGAGTAATGGTGAGAAGGATTCATCACAAAAATGGAGAACTTTTAAAATTTATTTTAATTTCCTTTGACGCTATTTGGTTAATATAAGGATTGGCTCTGTTTATAGAAAAATCAATTCTATAGTATTCTGTTATTCATAGATGGTCTTTATAAAAATAACACAATATTGATTGTCCCAAGAGTAATGATATGCTTCTTAAATTCAAATTCTAAAAATTTATCCCAAATGATGTGATAGTGGGACCACTGAGACTCACTTAAATATCGTCAATCAACATTTAGTAGTCCTATTGCCACATCATTTGAGATGATAATGTAGAAATCATAGCATTACTCTTTTCATAAAAACTAACAAAAGTGAGACAATTTTTACCATTTTCATACAAACATTTAGCTCCTCCAATGGGAGAGGGAAAACATACAAGAGAAAACAAGATACGATATTAATGCTTTTCAAATTTTGTATCACAAATGACTATTAAATACATATGATAATGAACTCATTTAATTTTAATTATAAAATATTGAAGTGTTCTCACCATTATTATTAATAATCTCACTGTCACATCATGTATTTGAGATTCATTTCATGAGATAACAAAAGGAACAGGATAACAAAAGGAACTTCCTCCTCTATTGTATAGTAAAGAAAATGTAATACTAGAGAAATTGTGACTGGATACATGCACATTGATGTATTTTTTAAGGGAAAAATAATATATACTTGTACGTTTGTAGATTTATATTGTGTATTGAATTCGATGCACAAATCGGACAAACAACTTCTAATAAAAGAGATTTTGCCCAAATTAGTAACAATATTTGGGTAAAATAGATTTTGCCTAAAATAGTAAATATAACATTGAGAGAGACAGAGGCTTCAGAAAACAAGGTTACTGCAGTGACAAGTTGCGAGGGTGGCCCGGAGTTTGAGCGAGAGAGAGAGAGAGAGTCACAGCCGCACGTACACACAAAGGATTTTTACACACGTGTGAGGTGGTCCATGTGTAGCTGGTGCACAGGACAGGAGTTCGCAGATTACCAAACACACACACACATAAACACAGTCACGAGTTGTGATTTGTGGGGATAAGATTGGTGGCCAACGGCCCTATCTGTGGTGTTTTGGGCCGGCCTGGACTGTCTGCTGCCCACATTGGTAGAATCACAAGCTTTCCTCTTTAAGAAATAAACCAGAAAAATACTTAAAAAACAAAAAGGGTAAATTTCAGAAACAACCCCTGAACTATGGCCCGTTTTTACTAATACCCTTTGAACTATTTTACCCAATAAATTGACCCTCTCAGATATGTGTACTTGACATTAAACACCCCTCCGTTTGTTGGCCATTCAAAATCTAACAGAACTTGAACACGTGCTGATCATGTGACACGATTTAGATGAGATGTGGACTCTTTTGCTCTCAATTGAGAAATGGGTCTGATCTCTCTCTCTCTCTCTCTCTCTCTCTCTCTCTCTCTCTCTCTCTCTCTCTTCTTCTTCTTCTTCATCATCCCTTCACGAAATTTGCATTTCTCTCTCTTACTCTTGTTTCTTCACTCATTCACGAAAAATCTGTAATCTCTCTCTCTCTCTCTCTCTCTCTCTCTTGCTTCTTTTGCTTCTCTCTCTTTTCTACATTCTTAAAAAACTATACTAATTCCTCAGTTGAAGCTATGAGGAGAAATGTACTGACTCTCTCTCTCTCAATCTGTGTATGTGTGTATATATGTGTAGATATATATTTACTGTGTGTATATTATGTGTAGATACATATATAGATTTACTGTCCTCAAGACAAAATCCCCTCCCTGCTCACAAACAAGAGATAGAGCCTACAAACTTCCCTGCTTCAAACGAGAAGACAGCCAATGCTCACAATAATAATCAATTTCTCATTCCAGAACAGGTGAATTACATGTATTACTATAAAGTCTCTATAAATTAAAGAGAAATGGGTACAACTAGATCCCATTCCTCTTCAAGTTGGGCCATGACAATATGTATTGATATATACGGTCGAGCTCTAGAGTGAACAGGGTAGAGTGAACATACCCAGTGAACATATTTTTTTGCCTGAAAAAACCCGCGGGTCAGTGGGGTGCGTGCGGGTCAGCAGGTTAGTGGGCAGCCCACGGGTTTTTTCAGGCAAAAGAAAATGTTCACTGGGTATGTTCACTCTACCCTGTTCACTCTAGAGCCTGGCCATTGATATATATATATATATATATATCCACCTATACTTACTTTAATCAAACCAAAGAAGGTGTCCACCACCAATACTTCCAAACAAATGAAGAAAGAAGCCAAATCCTAATCTCTAACCAATGATTTTACCTGAAACCCTTTTTTTTGGTCTCAAATCAAACGCAAATTCTAATAAGCAGCTCTATTGAATCAAACGAATGATTAAAACCCTAGGTTTCTTCATAGTCATAAGAGAGAGAGAGAGAGAGAGAGAGAGAGAGAGAGAAAAAGAGAGTGTGTGTGTGTGTGTGTGTGTGTGTGTGTGTGCGTGTGTGTTGGGTATGAAATTAGGGGTGAATTTTACCCAAAAAAAAAGAAGAAAGAAATCAGGGGTGAAGAACATATTAGGCATAGGTAATATAATAGGGGTGTTTAAGTCACTTTGTGTTTTCTGTTAACAGAGTTAGGGTTTAAACCCTTATGATAGATGAGGGGGTCACAATGTTCACTTTTTAGTTCAGGGGGTATTAGTAAAAACGGGTCATACTTCAGGGGGTGTTTCTGAAATTTACCCGAAGAAAAAATATGAATGCACGCAAAATAAATATGTATTACTCATAGTTGATTATGATGTCACTGTTGGAATCAACCTCGGTTCACTCGACGATTGAACTGATAACTTGGTCATTTTTCTGGATTGATGGTCTGTTTTTCACAACATTATAAACAACACAAATATACATCAATGGTAAGAACATAATTTTAGGAAATATTGATCAAGTAAAGGAGAATAATTAGGCTTCGTGTCACACCCCCAACCAGCCTCGGGCGAGTTGGGACACGTGTAACAAGCCCACACGTCAAAACACCCTTAATTCACTAAGAAAAACATGGATTAAACCTCATTAAATAGCTCCGTTGACACAAAACAGCCCCAAGGGCAAAATGGTCATTAATAAAGTATAGAAAATTTTATACCAAAATATAGGTCTTTGAGTCCCGGTTCCAATGCAAAAAACGGTGCACGAATCTGAATTTTCTAGAGAGAGTTATGCTTGTTTCTGTAAAAGCCGTCGAGCTGAACCCAAACTAGCGGATCGATCTGCCTCAAAACCGGATCTATCCGATTTTGGAAGATTGGGTGTTTCTGCACCTCCAGAAGCTCCGGATCGATCCGCACCAAACTCGGATCGATCCCGTTCCTGCAAATGAGTTTCCCTATTGCTAAAACTCTGCTACAAATAGTTCAAAACATTCCCAAGCTCCATAATTGGTTCCAATCATCATCAAAACTCTTGGATACACCTCCCAAACACCCATAAACATATCCACAACATACTTAAGTCTTTCTAAAACATTTAAAATGAAATCTATGTTTATTTAAATGAGGAACTAACCATAAAAACTTCAATTTCACAAACTAGTAAGAAAAAAGGAATGGTGTTTGTCAAGATAAGCTCAAAACAACATGACCATGAAGAATTTATCGGAAAACATTTCCAAAACCATGTCAAACCATTTGGGAAGTTGTTTTAACACCCAACACATTAATCCAAGTATGAGTTGACAATCAAACACATAAATTTTTGCTCATGGATCAATTTTGGCATTAAAACTCAACTTGTTCTCAACATTTGCTAGTCAATACAACAAGGAGTATCCAAGTCCAAATTTACAACCAAAACTATCTAGTTCCATTCAAATCCACTCCCAATGTACATAACTTGTAACTTGTAAAACAACTCATGGTTTGGTGCATAGACAACCAACAACACCCAATTTAGTATATTACAAGTTTTCCAAAAATCCAAGATACATTTACATTGCCAACAAAAGATATATTCTAAGCATAAACTAGCTAGGGATATGAACATATACACATGGACACAACTCCCACACCCAACCCGTCATGCGAATCATTTTCTCTCCTTTTCCTGTGCCGTATCTGCGATGGTTATTCAATAACCACAACACAAAATATATTTCGTTTAAACTTTCGCTTAGTGAGAGAACTAATCATGCTATTGGAATGCAGGGTATGTATATGCAACAATCATTATAAACGACAATAAATTGATCTCCGGAATGTCAAGTCATTCCAGCCACCACCCCTGGGTCCTTCTCACCCCCGGATCTTTCTCACTTTTTGGCGCATATAGCGCATCATACACTCTCTTCTGACCACCTCGAAGGCGTCACCGACATTTCATTGTGGTTGTCACCACGTCCTACTCATTGAGGACTTCCTATCCCTTACATATGGGATCTATAAATGGTGACCACTACTTGACTTTTCTTGATCCATATAAGCACATAAACAAATTTAACACATAAGCATAGCAATTTCATAATTTTGACATACTTTTATCCAAATTCATCAACACATATATACATGAGCATGAGTTAAGCAACTATAAATAACAATTATCACACTAACATAACTAAACACCCAATTTTGGGATTAGAACACTCACCTTCTCAAATTGTTAGCAAATTAAGCCTAGAAACCCCAATTCCTTTCAAGCTTTTAGCTCAATTCTTAACCGGTGATAATCCTACATAAATTTGGTATAAAAAATATCATCTATCAAGAACGGTTGTCGGAAAAACGTTGCCAAAAATAAAAACAAATTACGTGCATATGATCCTCTTACCTCCACGAGTCCAAATATGGTCTCGGATCGTAAATCCGACGCCAGACGGCGAAGGAACGGCAAGAAACGTCGTCGGAGAAACCGTCGCCGACTCGGAGCTCTTGGTTCTCTTGAATTTCTGGAGATTCCAACTGAATTTTGTGCTTAAGACACATATGCTACATGCATATGTGTGTTGGCACAACTTTTTCCTATTCTCATTTACCTCCCCCAACTTTCTTTAAGCTTTATTATGAAACCCCCTTGTTAATTACATTAACTATCCACCTTTTCTAATTGGTTTTAATCTAAGTCCCGTGTGGGTCCCAAATGTGGTCCCACATAATTTATGAGATTCCTATTAAACCTACCAATTATCAATTATTTTCAAATACGCCCTCACATGGGTACCCAAACTGGTCCCCTTACCTATCATAAGACATAATAATATCTCTAAGCATTTAAAAAAATATTCATATATGCATATAATAACATTAAAATACAAATTATTTTAATTAGACCCTTGTTGGGGCCCACATTTATACCAGTTCTGCCTTTTACAGAACTTTCATCTGTGTCCGCATTTGAACACATTTTTACATGTGGGTTCATAACCCCACCTTAAATCATCTTATGCATTGATTATCTTTAATTAACACATATTAATACCAAATTAATCTTCCTTTCCGGGTACGGGTGTTACACTTCGTTTGTTTCAATAATGATCTAAATGTTATTTTTCAAAAAATATTTTACGTTGAAACAAAAGAAGCATTGGTTTACATTTCCTTTAGTGTTTTTCTACTATTTTTAAGTGTAATTGGTTCACATGTACAAATATGTCTATATAGCGTACAAATAAACCAATAATTTTTTAGATCAACAGAACCAAAAATAACTAAGAAAGTGTTTTGAAGTATTGTCTTAAGTAAAACCATCTTCTATTACACAGAATTCTCTTTTAGGGTATATATTCACAAAGAACCAAAGACATGAGACATGTTACAAAAATGATCACTTGTACGCACTTCTTCAAGTCATTGGTCTAAACAACTAGTGTTGTATATCCGATCGGTGACCTATCAATAATCTAAAGTGATGAAAAAGTATCCCATGATGTGTGATGGATTCATGGGAATCGTTAGATCATGGTAGAGCCTACTATGTGTTAATACCCTAATTTGGGGTTCTTAGAACCACGTGAAGGTCACATCGTCTGATGATGTCACCAGGAGTACAATGGCTAAATGACTAAGGATAAAGCCTAAAATAGAGTGTAGACCGATTCCAGTGCGTACAAAGAAACAATTTCATGCAATGTACTTATAGGTTTCAGGATGGAAGACATCGTGACACTGGTCAACCCAACACCTCGGGTTCACCTCATGTGACCGAGGGACTAAAGCAGACAACACGATGTTGGTTTTCATCAATGCTAACCTCGAGTTTATCCGATTAATCAGGAAACACGTGCAAGGATAGTAAAGACATCGGTCACAAAGACTAATGGACACTCATGGAATATCTATAAAGATTAAGAATGAGATATGCCAGTCAACGAGCACCAAGCAGCTCAGAGCAAGACAAAATCGGTCAATGAGGGCGATATTTACAGGATGTACTGGGCAGTTGAGCATGGCTAAAAACGTGCACGTGGGTTTTGCTGGAGTAAAGGTGGTTACGTCCCCGCTAAAATTGCAACGTGGCAGAAGTAGAGATCATGGGATAATGAGTGGGGCAGCCACTCATTCATGCTTAGAAGTTAGGAGCCACAACCCCACTATCGTGGGTGGTTATCTATTTTGTCTATAAATAGGGAAAGTTGTATAACATTTAGAGAGGCTAACACATATGCCACCTATGCCCAGACAGATCTATTTATATTTCCTCAAGTAGTACTACTTTTATTCTTGAATGATTGTGAGTTCTCATTATTTCTTGAGTGATTTTAACTAACATTCAATTTTATCAATGAAGATGTTGTCTGTGGAGGTATTTTAAGTTCAGTGTTCATTTGTTCTTTTCATTTTTCTGTTTGTAATTACTTACTTGCATCAGAGTAGAGTAAGACCCATTGTTGTTATTAATTGATTTTAATAATAACTGTTTGAGTCAGAAGTTAGATTAGGTTTTCACATCACAATCTCTTTAAGTCCAAGTGGACTCTGGCACGCCCAAACACACCACCACAGAATTTTATAATGAACAATTTTTGGCACGCCCAATGAGACTGTGTCAAATGGTTGGAAAAGGAACAAAATCTAGGGAGTCTTCCCAAGAGGTAGGTTCATACGAGCCGACCAGAGATGTAGAATCCTCAGACAATTTAGTAGCCAATTAGGCGGACTTGTCTAACATGGCATACTTGAACACTTTAACCAACGCTTTGTTGATATGTCCATTAGGCAGGATTAGACTTTTACCCAAGTGAGTGAGATGTTCCGTGAAATGAAGGAATGGAAGGAACACCAAGGGAATGGTCTTTCATAACCAACGATACTACCAACCTTATTGCCGCAGGTTGGGTTGGGGGCAAGCCATAACGCCCCTTCTTCCTCCCAGACTGAAAAAAGACATTGCCCCTTCGAAGATGAATGGTAAAGAAGTTTTAGGAGAGACCATGAACTTACCACAGGTTTCGGTCCGAGCGGGCATCACCATCAAGCAGCCAGTGCTCAGCCAAACGGGCGAGTTTTGGACCAACAGTGGGGAAAAATTAACTTATTATTCAGAAATATTGAAGTAACTAATGATGAACCCTCGAGGAATGAAAGACTGATCCCAGGGCATGAGGTCGGTCTGAGAGGAGGTGTCCCTGCTCAAACAGTGAGGGTTGATTGGGAGCAAATCGCCGAAGTCATCCACTACGACTTCGGTGGCTTACTTAGTAGGACACAATGGCCCGTGTACAGGAGGTCGCATAATGATGCAATTAAGAGAACTCTTCTTCAGAGGGGATATAAGGTGCCCAACTTCACTACACTTTCTAGTAAAACTGACCAATCGATCGTGGAGCATATCGGTCACTTTCTACTCCAAAGTGGGGAAGTAAGCCACCGAGAGGACATGTTACTAAAATTGTTCCCCAATTCTCTGACCGGGGTAGATTTTAGTTGGTATATATATCTTCTCCTAAATTCATTCCATACTTGGAATCATATGGAAGAAGCTTTCCATACCCAATTCTATTGGACCGATCTTGAAGTATCTATGGCCGATTTGACCAGGCTATATCAGCTTCCAAGTGATTTAGTCGAAGCATATATCTCTAGATTTAAATGGGCTAAGCACTGCTATAAGATCATGTTACCCGAATAAAAATTTGTCAACATCACAGTAGGAGGACTTACCTTTGAGCTAAGAAAGAAGTTTGAAGGAATAGGCAATCTATTCAAGCTGGCAACTCGAGCAGCCCAATATGAACGTATGCTAGAAGAGGAATAGGAGAGAAACAATTCCTCAAAGGGAACTTCTTATAGGGATCTCAATTATGATATACATCCGACTGAGTGCGAAATTAACATCGAAGAGGACGCGGCCGAGATTATATCAAAACAGCCATATATGTGCCAGCCACTGCCAAAACCAATCGAGGCACAACTATCGTCGGTTAAGAAATAGCCTTTCAAAAATGGAAAACAATGCTCTTTTAATATCACAATGGCTGATCAAATCTTCGACTTCATGATGGCCGATAGGAAAATTTGACTGCCACATAACGTCAAGTTACCTTCGTCTAATGAGATGAAAGGGAACGATTATTGCAAATAGCATAACTCTTGGTGCCACAACACTAACAATTATCTTGTATTCTAGAATGTTTTGCAGGATATGATCGACAAAGGAAACTTGAAGTTCGTAGAAAAAGATAAAGAGGTCATGGGGGTTGACAGAAATCTATTTCCTATAGTGATAGATGCAAACATGGTAGCACCTGACTTTACAACCCTACATGGGCCAAGGAAAAAGATCGACCTTGGGGTTGCTAAAATGAGCTTGAGAGAGAACAGACAGGAGTCAAAGGCAAAACTGGCCTCTAAAGTTATATCGAACAAGGCCGAGATAGATACCTGTAGGATTCCAATGCTACACTTGATGATTGAGTTAATTGAGTAACGGTTATGCCCTAAGTATAAGACCAAAATAAACACTCAACCTATACCAAAGAAAGAAAATGCTTATCGGTTTCTAAGCCCAAAGAAGCTAATTCAAAGCCATCTCACTTATCCCAATCAGGAGTCATACAAGAAGCCCAAGCTCCAGAGAAGTGAGTATCATTACAAAGAGCCAAGGTAGGAGAGAAGAGACATAAGGAGGGAGAAGTACCAACATTACGATCGGTCTCCAAGAATGGTTGTTCCTCCTCAGGTAAAAGCAAACCGTTGGAGAAAGTTAGAATGCCCCAAGTTTCCAGAGCAAGCCTAGTTCACTAAGATACAAAAAAAGAGAATGCAAAGGTTAAGGCAATCTGCTATAGATTGGGAAGCTAAATACCGTTTGGAGAAAAAATAGGCAGATCGAAGGAATGAAAAAGGTGAAGACATCGTACCAAGGGTGATTCTAAGTTGAAAGGAAAAATAGAAGATCGAGATTGAAAGCGTGGGCAATGAACTAAGAAAGTTGGAAACGCCATCAGTTCTTGAAGCAAATGAATTAGACGTGGAGGTGGCCGATCTCGATTCAGATTATGGTGAGCCACTAGAGAAATACATCCAGTTTGGAAGCATTCTAAAAGACTTCTCGGTGAACATGGTCTATACACTGCCAATATCCTTCGAGGCAAGGCCTGACCAAGAATGTCAAATGGCTAGTGATGTGCACGAGGATCAGAATTATCCATCTATGCCAGTATTTATCAAGGATGAGGTAAAAGCAGAAAGACTGAGGGTCTCAGTAATCAAGCCCAAGTTTGAAGACAAAGCAGGAAAAATGCATGCTAAAGTCATCTTCGAGAAACCCGCAGAAGAAATCTCACAACACTTGAAACCGTTATACATCAACGCGGCCATTAATGGAGTTCTATACTCAAGGGTGTTGATCAATAATGAAGTTGTAGTGAATATCTTACTATTGATCATATTGATTAAACTATAGCGTGATGAGAGCGAGCTGATCCTACCGAACTCACGGTGTATATATTTACAGGAGCGCCAGCAAAGACAAAAGGAATCCTCCCTGTGGGAAAAAAGACAACCATAAAGGCCTTTTTCATGGTGGACTCTGGAGCATTATATAATGCTTGGCTCAGCCAGGATTAGATCCATACCAGATGGTGTATCCCATCAACCTTGCACCAGTTCTTGATCTTTTGGATTGGTTATGAGGTAGATGTAGTTTAGGCTAATCACAAGCCCTTCATCGTAAGAGTTCATTGCTGTGAGGCCGTATTGTATGAGGACGATATTGGACCTATCAAATTTATTAGAACATATAAGAATGGTAGGCCTAAATCAGCCACCATGGTGAAGGAATAGGAGAATCAGTTGATTCAAATGTATAGGCAACTCGATCGGCCATGAATCGTGATTATGCCGATCGACGATGATGAAAAAATTGGTATTCCCAATGGACCAGAACCCATCATTAGTAAAGCTTAGAAGGGCGCTAACCGTGAAGGCCAGTGTAGCCAGAATGCTAGCTTTTTTGGAAAATAAAAGAGTACTGATGTCATCGGCCAACTTGACCGATGTCATGAAAGACGATCAAGAAATTGGCGACGGCTCCTTTCAAGATGGATGACCTTAAAGCTAACGTGTAGGATCCTCTCCTTGAGGTTAATTTGGGGGCAAGTAGGGAGCAAAGACCCATTTTTGTAAACAAGTTTCTTGAGCCTGACTTCCAGGCATCATTGATTTCCCTCCTAAAAAATTTCAAGGATTGCTTTACCTGGGATTACCATAAAATGCCTGGACTGGCAAGGGATCTTATGGAACACTGGCTATCAATCAAGGAAGGATTCAAGCCATTCAAGCAGTTACCCAGAAGAATGTCCCCAGAGGTCGTTCTAAAAGTTAAGGAGGAAATCGAACGACTGCTGGAGGCCGGCTTTATAAGAACAGCCAGGTACGTCAATTGGATCTCCAACATCATGCCAGTAGTAAAGAAGAACGGCAAGTTAAAGGTCTGTATAGATTTCAAAAATCTAAATATGGTAACCCCAAAGGATGAGTATCCAATGCCAATGGACGATCAGCTGATTGATGTTGCGTCCAAACACCAAAATTTATCCTTTATGGATGGGCACTCGGGCTATAACCAGATTTATATAGCCAAAGACAATGTCCCTAAAATTATGTTTAGATGCCCGGGAGCCATTGGAACTTTTGAATGGGTGGTAATGCCATTCAGGCTTTAAAATGCTAGAGCTACGTATCAGCGAGCCATGAATGCTTTTTTCCATGACATGATAGGGAAGATCATGGAGGTTTACATAGATGACATAGTAGTAAAATCGGCCACACACAAGAAGCATTTGGTCATTTTAAGGAAGTCATTCGAAAGAATGAGAGCCCATGGATTGAAGATGAACACCTTGAAGTGTGCTTTTGAGGTATCAATAGGGAATTTCCTTGGATTCTTGGTACGTCAAAGGGGCATTGAGATAGACAAAAGTAAAGTCCGATCGATCCAATCAGTCCAAACCCCAAAAAGCAAAAAGGAACTTCAAAGATTTCTCGGGCAAATCAACTTCCTACGGAGATTCATCTCTAACTATGCTGGATGAACACATATTCGGTCTTCATTGCTCAAACTCAAGGCCGAGGAAGAACTCAGATGGGAGACTCAGCAACAAAAAGCTTTCGAGGCTATCAAGAAGTATGTATCATCACCACCCGTGATCATGCCCCTGAGAAAAGAAAGGTCATTGAAACTGTATCTAAAGGCCTCCGAAGAATTTGTAGCATGTGCGTTAGCATAGGATAATGAGTGGGAAAAGGAGTAAGCAGTGTATTACCTAAGTAGAGTGTTAACTCCTATCGAGTATAGATAAATGCCGATAGGGAAATTGTGCCTAGCTTTGTACTTTTCTCCATAGAAATTAAGAGTATACATGCTTCTTGAGTTGGTTTATTTAATTTGTCAAACTAACATGATTAAATACATGTTGTCAAGGCCGATAATGCATGGATGTATTGAACTCTATCAATGATAGATTCACATTTCAATTCATCTCGCAGAGATCGGTAAAAGGGTAAGCCCTAGCTGATTTCTTGGTCGATCATCCATGTCTAGATATCAGCTCCAAAATATCGGATACAATTGATGCTACCCTACTGTCGTTCATGTCTCTGACTCCTTGGACATTAATTTTTGACGGGTCGAGAAATGCCGATGGGATAGGAACGGGGATACTTATTATATCCCCAATTAAGAGGAAGACTATACTTTCTTTTAAGCTAAAATTCAAATGCTCTAGTAATCGGGCAGGGTATGAAGCCTTGATTATCGGTCTTGAAGTTATGGCCAAAATGAATGTTTCTTCTGCCCACATTATCGATGTTTCAAATCTAGTTATAGGTTAACTTAGTGGTGAGTTTCAATGCAAAAGCTAGGAATTGCTGTCATTCAATTCAATAGCTTTGGAATTACTACGAAAATTTGTGATGTTCGAGTCCAACACATCGCTCGGGCATATAACTCTAATGTCGATAATTTAGCATAAATCATATCTGGTACCAAGTTAGAAATTACCGACAATGAGAAGCTAATAAAGGTCTAGAGAAGAGCACTTCCATCTGTGCAGAAATGAGAGATTGCCACCGAAGCTTTATCAGTGATCTTTGACGACCAAGATTGAATGACGGTGATAATTAGATGCCTCATCTGCCCAAGCAAACAAGCCAAGAGAAAGACAAAACTATTGTCAGTAAATTATGTGTTACTAGATGGAGAATTATTCAAGAAGAGCTTGAAAGATGAAGCCTTGCTTAGGTGCATTGATATACTCGAGGTTATGAAAGTAACGACCAAACTACATGAAGGCATATGTAGGGGCACACCAGACAGGTACTAAAATGAAATGGCTCCTCAGAAGATACAGTTACTATTGGCCAAGCATGTTGAAAGACTATAGCGACTACGCTAAAGGGTGTCAGGTGTGTCAAAAACATGGGCCAGTACAACGAGTACCGGACATCGATATGCAGCCGATTGTGAGACCATGGCCGTTCCGGGGTTGGGTCATGGATTTCATAGGCAAAATATTCCCACCATCATCGATCCAACACTGTTTTATCACGGTGGCCACCGATTATTTCACTAAATGGGTGGAAGCTGTGCCTGCGAAATCGGTCAATCAAGCCTACGTGATCAAGTTCATTAACGAGCTTATAATTCACCAGTTTGGGCTTCCATAAACAATCACAGCAGATCAAGGATCAATCTTTATAGGGGATGAGTTCAAGGCATTTGCTAAAAGATGAGGTATCAAAATCCTTAATTTTACTCCGTATTTTGCTCAAGGAAATGGACAGGCCAAGTCTTCGAATAAGACAATTAAAGGAATTGTAGAAAAGATGATAGAAGATAATCCTAGGGTATGGCACGATCTGTTATCTGAAGCATTTTGGGCATATCGGGCTTCGAAGAAATCGACCATTAATATAACCCCGTTCATGTTAACATATAGACACGATGCCATACTACCTATGGAAGTTACGGTCCGGTCGACGAGATGAGCATTCCAACTCAATCTCGAGTCTGCAGAGTACATCGAGACAATTTTGGCCAAGTTAGAAGAGCTGGATGATGTCCGTCTCAAAGCTAGAGACTATATTAAGGCCCAAAAGAACATAGTGGCTCAGGCATAAAACAAAGGGTTAAGCACAAATGTTTTGGTGAAGGGGTAGTTTGGAAAGCAGTGCTTCCTCTAGGTGAAAAAGATAGTCAATATAGGAAATGGTCAACTAAATGGGAAGAACCATTCTAAGTAATTTTAATCATTACGGGGGAAGCCTATCGGTTAATGGAATTGGATGGGAAATGCATGCAAGACTGATAAATAGGAAATATTTAAAATTGTATGTGTACTCTTTGTGGAAAATTGCAGGAATGGAAAAAAGTGTTGTACAAAATAATGTTTATTGACTGATGAAAATGTACGAGGCCATACTTTGAGAGTCGGCAGATTTACAAAAAAATAATAATAAAATAACTAAATAAATACATCAAATTGTTGATTGACTTCTTAGCAAATTTCAACCTCAGCTCCTCCCATGCCTGGTATAAATACTCAAGCTCCTTTTTAGTGTTTAGTTTTTTGGCCACCTACTTGCTCGCAGCAATTGTCATCTCAGCCAAGGCCTCCAGCTGTTCCTTAGCTTCCCGACCAACTTTGAGGATGGCCTTTTCTGAAAGTGTAAGGCTAACATCGATATTCTGCAACTCAGCTTGGATCTTGGATAGTTCGGCTTCAAGCCTTGTCTTCTCCTGAAGAAGGCGCTCCTTCATAACTTTGAAAGATTCAAACTGCTTCTTGCAAGTCCCCAGACTATCAACTTAGGCTTTGCGTACCCTTAATTTTTCTTTGATTTTGGATACAAGCTTGGTGGCAGCCCGGTGTTGGTTCAGATAGTCTGGCAACCTCACTTGGAGTTCCTTGAGGTGAGCCTTCATTTCTTCAGATATGTCCAAGTAAGAAAGCAAGAGACCCATGGCTGAATGGAACTCCTGTAAATCTAGAAGTTGAGAGAGCTTACATTGGATTATGGTCCTGAACCATTCCTCAGCCCATTGATATTCAGCTTGAGAAGGAGCCACATCGGCCTGTGCCACCATTGGTTCGGTCTGAAGAAGTTGTTCATGGTTTAGAAGGGCGAAGAAGGCCTCGATGGATGATACCGAACTGAAGTCAAGTATTGAAAGAGAGCTAGAAACCTGTAAGTAAAAGTTAGTCCGCATGAAGACTATGGTAAAAATATCTAGTTGTCAACAATGGAAAAGGCCAAATTACCTAAACAATGGGAGAATTGGTGGAAGAGACTATCGTCGATTGTGATAGAACATGATGTTCCAGCATTTGTGTCGGAGGGAAGGCCAACGTCTCCATGTGAGAGCAACCGGCAGAAGAAGGTTGATTGGTAACTTCCTTCTCGGTCAGAATTTCTACGTTATGGGGAGTCCTAGGATCGCTAAGGTCGATGGGATCATTGTGGTCAGATTCCAGTGGACTTTTTTCTCTAGTAGTCTTTGAGGTATCACCAAAAATTGTGTTGTCGATGTTGGAAGTCACAATATCAACTGTACCCTTCAACACAGCTTGTTGAGCCTCGTCGAGTTCCCTTAACCTTTGCAGTTCAGCCACCAGTTGATCATAGGTCATTGGCAGAGTGGCCTCGGTAGGAGTTGTTTGCAATGTGGCTTGGGCAGGAGGCCGAAGAGGTGATTTAGTTGGAGGTGGCATCTTAGCCATGTTAGGGGTATATACTAAAAGCCATGCTTTATGTAGTTGATTTATTATTCATTCAATAAAATTAGTTATTCCATTTTTATAAAAATCTGTGTGGGCAATGTATATATTATATTATTTATTTAATATTATGAATGTGTGTCTCTCATTCTACATAGTAGGTGATTTGGTGTGTAGAGTTCGGCTTACACACGAAAGATCATACCATCAGATTTTGTAGAATGTAAGATTTTGGTTTACAGTCTTTGATGGGATTGGACACACTATCGGTAGGACTACAGCATGGTGTTGTAGTAGGTTTGTCTTGACTGCGGAAAACGGTACAGTTTTAACTCACTATGCTGGTACACTTTGTGTATTAAACAAGACCGACTTGGAGTAATTATCTTTATACTGACTTATAAGATAATTAATACCTCATGGATATTATGAGTGCTTATGCTCTAAATCCTAAGTTAATTTATAAATACTTACATTTGATATTTATACTTTGATCCCTAAAAGGGTGAGATCCTTAAATGGGTCAATATCTCATTGGATTGGGTGACAATATTGATTGTGTGGTGGATATAAATTAATGATAGAATCCATGTCTCAATTTTGGGATTGATGATATCCCCTTGAGAAAGCTTATAAGTTTTGATTATGTCAAATCCTGCAGGTGGATTTTGTATCCGACATATCTAATAAGTTAAGTAGGATCTCAAGGAATTTTAAGAGATTAATTAAATATGATTGTTAGTAATTATATTTAATTAATGGATATCTGTAACCTTAACGTGGGGAGATAATAAGTATTTAATAACATGGAGCTCAAAATATATTTTTGAGATAAGGGTAGGAGTGCAATTATAATTCTTTATTGGTATGAATTATAATTTATAAAAATAGGAATCTGATTCAGTTCGAATTGGGGTATCCTAATTCCATAAGGAAGCTTATTCCTTGTTGATTTCTTATGGTCCCTATTGTAGCCTATATATATGCTGCTTGGGCTCTCCTCTCGGTTGGCGTTTTTCCATCAAGAGTATTATAATTCAGAATATAAAAGAGAGCATAAAAAGAGGGAGAGTAGAAAATAGAAAGGAATTCGATAGAGCCCACACTCAGTTCAATATTCTGGCAGCGGAGGAATACTGTAGATGATCGTGAGCTGTTATTGAGCCCGTGTTCTCGATTTGTCTACTACAGTAATCCGTTTTCTAGTTCAAGGTAACCCTAGTTCTGCCCTTAAAGGGTGGTTGTAGCTTCCACGTAAATTTTTACAGTACCAACTTATACGCGTTGTCAACGGATTCTGGGAACGCAGTTTTCCTAACAAGCCCAAGAGGCTGGGGGCTTCATCGAAGCTTGTCGTCTTCTTGGAGGCAAGGCCACTAGTCTATCAAGTAAAACACAGGTCTATCTCACTCATCGATAAAAAGAAACAGAAATGTAGGTGAAGATTTATACCTTGACGGACTTGACGGTGGCCATGGTTAGGTTTTGGCATTGGCGAGTGGATAGAGGAACATCTTCATCCGATTCCACATTGGTCATGCCGAGAGGGCTTTCTCCTCCCTCCTTCCCTTGGAAGAGCCTCTGAACAAGAATGAAAGGTAAAATCAGACAAAGGACTGGAATGTATAAGGAAATGTGAAAGGAAAATACCTAAAACTGGTTCTCCAGTTTTTATAACCCAGATTGCCGATGAGTGGTCGACCATTCCCAAGTCATGTAGCCCGGCATAAGTGGCTCTCTCCCAAGGCTCCGCCGTCGAGGACACTTGCTTGTTTACCATCGAGATGGCAATGGCAAAATCAGCCTCGGGAAATGGAGGAGCACAAAATTCAAAAAACTTAAAGAGCAGCTCATAAGGGATTACGGCCGAGTAGTCAGCAGTTCGCAAGTACTTTTTGTATGCCCTCAATGCCTTCTCCTTATGTTCTTATGCAAGTACTTTTATATGCCATCTCATATTGGACTGCATGACCTTGGGCACTCTGGGGTCAAATTTGAATTAAAAAAATTTCTTAAATCCAATGACTTCATGATAAGCAGAATTACCTTTGGGCATTGGGGCCTTCCTTTTTTGACCTACAGCCTAAGCCACAGAAGGGTTAGTGGAACGAGAAGATTTTTTAGAGATGGGAGGATAAACGCAATTAAGTACAAAAAAATGGTCTCAGTTCGTAAGCCTGAAATGATTTTGGATCACCAAGTATCAAACTCGATAGATGTTGAAGGAAGCTCTTGAAACGGAGAAAACTCCAGGCCTGCCTGAGCAGCCCCCTTATTAGACTCACATTTCCCAATCTTGGCCAGATCGAAAAAGAGAGATCGTTTGGCCATGGCTCTTTTAAAGGTCTTGAAAGGAAGAATGGGGATTAATTGCCTAAGCTTGAATTATCGGGCTAAGGCTTGAGCATTGTAATATTCCACCCCGCATTTATTGTTGTGTTGGTGGATGATGGGGCTGACCAGAGATCTCAGACAACTAAGAAGCTGGCCCAAATGGCTTCATGTTCATCCCTCTCGGTCTTAGGAGCCAAACTAGGACTATGAAGGAGCCAGCTTAGACATCAAAGTCGAGGTTGAAAAGAGAGAAATTGTTAGGGAAGTCGGGTACCCATGTGTTCGTAGAAGAAAGAAAATAAATGATCAAACAAAAGACCCTTCAGGCCGAAACCAGCAATATAAAAGGCAAAAGCTGAAGAATGCTCTCGGAGAGTGTTGGGATCAAAATTATCGACTATGCTCTTCTCAGGGAAGTATGATTGGAACCAGCATTGGAGGAGCCAGAGGGCTCCTCCTGATGTTTTGAAATTAGAAAAGGTAAGTTCAAGGGTGCCACGATAGAGATGGGAGAGAACAAGAGGAGCAAGAACAAGTTTTCGGCCCATGGCCAAGGCAAGGGTGATACGTTGTTACTCTTTAGTAACACCATAGGAGGCTGAGCAAAAAATAAAGTGGTTAAGCCAATAGATCAGCAAAAGCTAAATATTCCTAGTCCGTGACCTCGCCTTGTCCCATGCAGACTGGGATAAATTGGCCGAAGGCGGTGATATATCTAGACCCCTTACCTTTGTCGGTCTTAGGGTGCTTAAATTCAAAAGAGGAAGAGAGATTAGAAGTGATTTCTTCACCATGGGTACGAAAACCAGTGAGAAAGCAGACATCTTGAATGGTCGGGCTCATGGGGCCGTAGTGAAAGAAGAAAGCATTGGCCGAGGTTAACCAGAAAAAGAGAGAAGAAAAGACAAGGGGCTTATCTAGAAAGAATTTCTCCCGGCTAAGCATAATGGCATCATAGATATCAAGGGCCCTCTACAGGTCTTTTTTTACCTCAACCACTCGATCTACCCAAGAAATCTAATCGGCAGAGGAATGGGACAATTCCTTAAAGGATTTGCAGGGGCATACTGTTGACCTGATTCGTGTCCAATATTGTATTCTTAACTTCATGATTTTTCTCTTCTTGGACGTAAATTATCATCTATACTGGGAGATTTAATGGACAAATTGCACTTTTTTTTATTTTGCTGTTTACTTTTTGTTAATAAAAAGTCTCTTTGTTGTAGGTTTTGACAACTTTTTCAAAGTGAGAACCAACCCCGTTTGGCTCATATCTTGTAAAAAGGGAAAGAAATTCATCCAAACAAAGGCGGATCGATCTGGTCTTACAACGCGGATCGATTCGTGTCCTTTGAGGAAGCCACTGCGCAAATTATTAAAATCAGATCGATCCGACATCAAAGGGTGGATCGATCCGTGATCCTGAATGAAGATTCTACTGGCCTTAAAGATTTTTCGGATCAATCCGGCCCTAAGTTGCGGAGTGATCAACCCCTGCTGTTGACTTCCCCTCTTTTATTTACAAGTTTGACATTTGTGTGGGTTATATAAATAGATAGAGATGGAGTTTTGTAGGGCATCAATTCTTTTGTTTCTTTTTCTTTTTTTCCCAAGCTTTTTCCTCTTCTTCTTCTATTATTTGGGTTCTCTGCCATTTGCTTTCCATTGTTGTAAAATTGAAGATTCTATTGAAGATTTAATGGCTTGGTATGTTTTCTATCTCTTCTCCTTTTATGATATTGCTATGCTTTCCATTATTAGTTAGATTTACTTAGGTTGTGGATCATGAAATCTTGGATTTAATGTTATAACATTATTATGGTTCAATTCTGTAAGATTCAAAACTAGGGGCTTCATCTTATTTGTCTTGCATCTTTGATTGTCAAAACTTTGACTTTGAATCCTACCTTATGTATTTCATATGGAATATTATATAACCTTGTGTTTTGCACTCCAAGTATTTGACAAATGTTATGTATGGGATTTAAAACTTGGAGTCTTCAACTTTGATGTCATGCATCTTTAATTGTTCAAACTTTTGGGTTTTAAATACTATCTTTTGAAGGCTTTATAAGTAATTTGTCCTCCATAGTAGATTAGTTAGTGATACGTCCAAAAATATTATGTTAAAGCCAAACTGCCAAGTCAGCAGTGAAGGACCCAGACTATCCAGAATGGGCGCTTGTGGCCCACCAATCCCGAGGTCTTTTGACTGTTACCGCTCGGGGTACTCACACAGCCCGGGCATGCAGCGCAGCAGCTATCCACGAGGTGCAGTATGACAACCAAGCCACTCAGCAGTTTCCTTATCTAGTCAGAACTCGATTAAGGAAAAGTACACAGTTTCCTAAACCACTTACGAAACTCTCCTAAATTTATGAAGATTAATTGCAATCAGATTAAGATTCCAAATCTAATTGTTACCATGTACTGACGGACTCTTATACCCATAAAAGGGACCGCCTACCCTTTTTTACGGGGGATCACATTCTTAACTTAGAGAATAGCTGTTTATACTGATTTCATACGCATACACCCGACCGATTTTACTGGTAGTGCCGCCCAACTGTTGGCTCACCAAGCCCGCCGGTGATCTGCTAGTGAAGCGCACTGATGCACCCGTGGACGTAGGTCACCTCATTAACAGGGTCGAACCACATACAATTAATTGTGTCATAATATCTCTCTCTGAATCTCTCTTACCAATTTTTAGCATCATCAGTTTGGCGTCGTTTGTGGGAAATGATAAGTTTTTTACCAACAAATTCCTTGACTGATCAACATGCCACCGAACACGGGTAAGAAAAATACCGCTCCGGTAGGTCAGGAGAACTTACAGCTCGAGCAACAGGCCACCTCCATGACCTCCGAGCAAGTGACAGCGGCACTCGCGCAACTTCTGGAAGGCCAACGGCAAACCCAGTAGCAAATCGAAGCGTTGTTTGCCTTGTAGGAGAAGCGCCCTCAATCAGAGAACCAAACCAGGAAGAGTGCCCCTGACCAGGAGCCCGCAAGAGTCCAGAACCATACCCACTATGTGCCGGTATCCCTGTCGGGTTGGGAACATTCCCAGGATGGTGACCGTAGCAGAGCGCCTAGGCGCACCAGGCGGTAAGCTCGAACCATTCGTCGTCGGGTGGAAGATGCCAAAGACATCATCAACAGGCGACATGCCACCAGGAGGGACGGGCCAGGGCCAAAGCCCCGGGAATTAGCCAAAGACCCTCCGGCCCGGAGCTAGGGAGATCTTAGGCATACGATTACCATGAGCCAGAGCCGGGTCCTATCCCCAAGATCAACACACTTCAAAGAAGAGGCCTCGTCATCTGATCCGACTTACCGCTCGAACATTAAAAGGAAGCCCGAGTGGGAAGACGTGAATACTCAAATCCAGGGCTTGTAGAAACAGATCAAGCAACTAAGCCTCAAGCAGCGTCACGACCATACCAACATGGAGACCGAGTCGCCTTATACTGCTTGGATCACCGGATTCCCCATCCCGCGGAAGTTTAAGCCACCGCATCTCAGTTCTTATGACGGGATAGGGAGCCCAGTGGATCATGTTCTCACCTACAGGGCCCAGATGGCGCTGGTCACCACTGTCGACGAATTACTGTGTCTGGCTTTCCCCAGCACTCTCAAAGGGCCAGCCGTGGAGTGGTTCCATGCCCTTAAATCTCAAACGGTGGAAGCCTTCAAGACGCTGAGCAAGCTTTTCATTAGTCAGTTTGTAGGGATGCTCGACCGTTCGCTACCGGACACTCAGCTATTGACTATCAAGCAACGTAAGGGCGAATCCCTAAGGGAGTATGTGGACCGCTTCAATCAGCAAAGGCTCCAAATCCACAATTTGAACGAAACACCAGCCATCATAGCATTCTGCTCAGGAGTTCAACACACCAAGGTTGCTACATCGTTCCATCGAAACCAACCGGCAACCCTAGTGGAGCTCTCGGAGAGGGTCGGAAAGTATATAGACACGGAAGAATTTCTGAAGTCTAAACTCACCAGCTTCGCAGGAGACGAGTCCCCGAAAGTCAAGCGGAGGCGTGAGGGCTCTGAGAAGGGCCCGGTAAAAAAACCCAGGCAAGACCAACAGAGAGGAGACCGGGATCAGCCCCAGATCGCTTTCACCCCTCTGTCTCGACCAATCCACGAAGTCATGGCCACTGTCGAGGCGCAGAGGTTACTTCAACAACTGGCAAAACTAAAAGCCTCGCCCGGAAAGGGGAACAGGATAAGTTTTGCCGCTTCCATAGAGACCACGATCACGACATAGAGGATTGCTTCAAGTTAAAGATAGCCATAGAAAAACTGATCGAGCAGGGTCATCTTGCAGAATATGTCACGACAGATGGACGGCCTACGCAGGGAGCCCGAGCTCCCGGTCAAATACAACTTCTTGGTCAAATCAACGTGATCTCTGGAGGAACGTCGGGCAGCGGGGACTCACAGTCGGTAAGGAAGAGGCATGCTTGGGCATCCTGGGTAAATGTCTGGCAAGTCCAATTCACCAGCTCCCCACCAGCTGACGTATTGACATTTACCTTCGACGATGCGCAAGGCATCCACTGCCCCCATGATGACCTGTTAGTTGTGATGCTCTCTATAGCCAATTATGTGGTCAAAAGGGTGTTGGTGGACACAGGCAGCTCGACCGATATCATGTTCGTGACAGCGTTCTATCAGCTCGGGATGTCCAAGGATCGGCTCCGTCCAGTAGCTACTCCCCTGGTGGGTTTTAACGGATCCAACACCCAGCCGCTCGGTACCATGGAGCTCCCTGTTCTTATGGGAGCTTATCCTCAGTAGATCTCCCTGCTGGCAAACTTTGTAATCGTGGAGGCCCCATCTGCCTACAATGTCATTCTTGGAAGGCCTATACTCAACAAAGCCAGGGTCGTCGTCTCTACTCATAGCCTGATAGTTAAGTTCCCGACCCTTCATGGACCCGGAAGCCTACGTGGAGATCAGGCGACTGCCCGGAGTTGCTATGTCAATTCCCTTCGCTGGGAAGTCATCACTGAAACATTGAACGTCCAGAAGATGGACCCAAGGGATCAGAATGATAGAGTGGGCCCGATCGAAGAACTGGAACTAGTGGCGTTGAATCCACAACTCCCAGATCGAACGGTCAGCATCGGCATCCTACTGGAGCCCCGCCTTAGGGAGAAGATGATTCAATTACTACAACAGAATCAGGATGTGTTTGCCTGGTGACATGAAGACATGCCCGGGATTGATCCCGAGTAATGTCTCATCGACTCAACGTCAACATAGACTCCCAGTCGGTGAAGCAGAAAAGACGGGGCATGGCCCCCAAGAGGCAAAAGGCAATGTATAAGGAGGTCGAGAAGCTCCTTAAAGCCCAATCTATCCAAGAGGTCCACTATTCCGACTGGTTAGCAAATGTAGTACTTGTCAAGAAAAGCAACGGGAAGTGGAGGATGTGCGTGGACTTCACCGACCTGAACAAAGCCTGCCCTAAGGACTGCTATCCACTGCCCAAGATAGATCTTCTTGTGGACTCCACAACTGGCCACTCGCTCCTCTCGTTCATGGATGCCTACTCCGAGTACAATCAGATCAGCATGTACCTCGGGGACGAAGAAAAGACCTTATTCATCGTGGATCAGGGGACCTACTGCTACAAAGTCATGCCCTTCAACCTCAAAAATGTCGGGGCAACTTATCAATGCCTGGTCAATCACATATTCAAAGACTTGATCGAGAAATCAATGGAGGTATACGTTGACGATCTGCTGGTCAAAAGCTGGGACGAGTTTGACCATCTGGAACATTTGGCCGGAGCCTTCAGCATTTTGAAGAAGTTCCCGATGAGGTTGAACCCGGCCAAGTGCACATTTGGCGACTCATCCGGAAAGTTCTTAGGGCACCTGGTTAGCAGGCGGGGAATCGAAGCAAACCCCGAGAAAATCCAAGCCATCGTCAACATGCGGTCGCCCAGGTCAACCAAAGAAGTATAGAGTCTGGTCAACCAAAGAAGTATAGAGTCTGGCTGGATGGGTTGTCGCGTTGAACAGGTTTGTGTCCCGAGCAACCAATCGGTGCTTACCACTTTTTAAGATCCTCCGCAAGGCCTTTCAGTGGTCGGAAGAGTGCGAGGAGGCGTTCCGGGAGCTCAAGAAATATTTGGCTTCACCCCCTCTACTCTCAACGCCCGTGCCAGGTAAGGAGCTGTTCTTATACTTGGCGGTGTCACCCTCAGCAGTCAGCTCGGCACTCATTCGAGAAGAGCACGGGATACAATTCACGGTCTACTATACAAGCCGAGCGCTTTAAGGTGCGGAAAGTAGATACTCCCGCATTGAAAAGCTCGCCTTCGCCCTCATCACTTCAGCTCGGAGACTGTGCCCGTATTTCCAGGCCCACGTTATCATGGTCCTTACGGACCAGCCCCTCCATAAGATCTTGCGCAGGCCCAAAACGTCCGAAAGGCTCGTCAAGTGGGCCTTGGAGTTAGAAGAATTTGAAGTGGTCTACAGATCCCGCTCAACAATCAAGGGACAGGCAGTAGAGGATTTCCTTGTTGAATTTACATACCAAGAAGACCCAGTTGAAAAGCTCGACCCACCGGTTCTACGACCCGATTTACAATTAGACATCCCAACTTGGGTACTCTATGTAGACAGATCATCCAACAAACAGGGAAGTGGAGTAGGGATCATCCTAACCACGCCCGATGGGATCCATCTTGAGTATGCGCTTAGGTTCGGATTCAAAGCCTCCAATAACAAGGCCGTGTATGAAGCCCTCTTAGCTGGATTACAGCTGGCCGCTTCGATGGGTGCATCGCAGGTCTAGGGGTACAGTGACTCTCAGCTCATAGTAAATCAAGTCAACCAAGAGTACGAGGCTCGGGAAGATAACATAATAGCTTATCTAGCCCTTGTCCAAGCAGTTTCAAAGCAGCTTCAGGGGTTCTCCGTCACACAAATAACGAGAGAGAAGAACACTAGAGCCGACCAGTTAGCCCGCCTCACCTCATCCTCTGAGTCAGACTTGCCCGGGATAAGGATAGAGTAACTACGCGAGCCAAGTATGATCAACTCAGAGTGCATGGAGGTAGAACCGGCCGCCCCAGGACTTAGCTGGATGGACCCGATCATCACATTTCTGGTAACAGGCGTGTTACCAGAAGGTAAGGATGAAGCCCGTTGGGTTAAATACCAAGCGGCAAGATACCATATTATTGATGGAATCCTCTATAAAAGAGGATTCTCCATACCGTATCTCTGATGTGTTCATCCTGTACAGGTCCAAGGGGTGTTGCACGAAATCCATGAAGGGGTGTGCGGGAACACATCGGAGGCCGGGCACTCTCGCGCAAAGCCCTGCTGCAAGGATACTATTGGCCGACCATGGCCAAAGTCTCTCAAGAATATATCAAGAGGTGTGATACGTGCCAAAGGTTTTCTCCCATAATCAACCATCTGGGAGAACTTCAGACATCAATCTTTAGCCCCTGGTCGTTCGCTCAGTGAGGCATTGACATTGTCATTCCCCTACCAATGGGAAAGGGACAAGTCAAGTTCGCTGTCATTGCCGTGAATTACTTCACCAAATAGGTGAAAGTCGAGCCCTTGGCAACAATCACCGAGAGGAAGATGGAAAACTTCGTGGAGAGGAACATCCTCAATAGGTTCGGCGTCCCCCGGGTCCTGGTTAGTGATAACGGTAGGCAATTTGACACCCCGGTGTTCAAGCAGTTCTGCTCGGACTATGGGATAATCAATCACTATTCATCCCCCGAGCACCCCCAGGCCAATGGCCAAGCCAAAGTGACAAACCAGACTATTCTTCAGTCAATCAAGACAAGGCTCAAAGGCGCTAAAGGGCTATGGGCAGAAGAGCTACCTACCCTCTTGTGGGCCTACCGCACTACACCCCGAGCTGCAATAGGTGAGATGCCGTTCTCCCTAACCTACGGCTTTGAGGCGATAGTCCCCACAGAGCTTGGGTTACCTACCTACCGGGTAGTAAATTATAGCGAGCCAGACAATAAAAATGCCCTTAGGGCGGAGCTCGACCTGGTAGACTAGAAAAGAGACCAGGCGTATCTAAAAGTTGCACCCTACAAGTAGAGAGTGTCCCGATACTATAATGGCAGGGTGAAGCATCGCAGTTTCCAGGTGGGGGATCTGGTCCTTAAGGCCGTCAATCAGTCTACAAAAGTCCCGAGCCATGGCATGTTGGGGCCAAACTAGGAAGGCCCATATCTAGTTACTCAGATAAACTGCCCGGGAACCTATTGGTTACAAACTCTGGACAGGCGTGATCTATCTCACCCTTTGAATGTGCAACACCTTCACAAGTACCATCAGTAACAGTTAGTCTTGGGTGGATTAACACTAGTTAGGATACTTGTAGCTCCATTCGAGCAGTCGTTATGATTTTTCAAAAAGCAATAAAACTGTTCCTACTTTGCATCAAAAAACAACCCTTGTCAGTATTCTGTGCATAAAGACCTCGGGCTAAGACCCGAGGCAAAAGACCTTGGCTCAAAACCAAGGCACAAAACAAAAAAGACCTCGGGCCTACACCCGAGGCAGAAGACCTTGGCTCAAAACCAAGTTACAAAGACCTCGGGAATATACCCGTGGCATAAAAGACCTCGGGCCTAACCCCGAGGCACCGGCTTCACTTAGGCCCAACCAGCGATGGGGGCAAACCCCTGAGGTGGCTGATGATGGCAAGCCTCAAAAGACCCTATAACCACCTATGTTCTAGGTCAGTTTCCTATGGTCCCTACCTCCTAGACACCTGTCTTAGCAAAATGCTTGGGGGGCAAGGGGATACACCAAACTCAAAAAAGGAAATCACACTGGTTACTAACAGGGCTTGGAATCCTAACATTCCTAAGTACCTACAGAGGCCAGAGAAAAACCGTCCGATCAGTAGAACAGGATAAATTTCTATAATACACCGAACGGGACCTTCAAACAGGTCAAGAAGACCAGTTGTTCTATCGGTTATGATCCAAAACCATTTGCTAAGGCAAGGAGTTAAAGAATGGTCAACTAAAAATAAAAATCGGTTGGGGATTGGCAAACTCAAGCACACAAAGTACAGAAATAGTAAATAATTGATGGAAAAATGGCCTCCAAGGGCCTTTTCATTAAATACAAAAACTATATAGTGCTGGGCCGCAGTTGTAGTAGCCTCCTCCCCCCCTCCCCCAAAAAAAAAAAAAAAAAAAAAAAATTATTACAGGACGGGGACTAAGAGTCGTCCACCAGGACCACATCCTCCGTTTTCCCAACCTCTTCCTCTGGGTCAGCTCCTCCTCTCGGGACAGAGCCCCTGCCAGGGGCAGCCTCATCAGCAAGGCCAGCATTAGCGACGGGGCCCTCGCCCTTAGTAGGACCTACATCCCAGTAGTCCAAATCAATCCCCTCATAGGAGAAGATGTCCCACTCGGGGTGATCCCGGGATAGCCTGCACTTCAGATCTTCGTAGCCCTGGAAGAAGTCATCGTCCAAAGCTTCCTCCCGGGACCCCGCCGCTTTCGCCTCTGCCAGCACTTTCTCCCATGCCTCCGCTGCCACTGTGCTAGCTTGAGCGGCCTCTAGGTTGTCCAGGCTGTAGCCAGCTTGGCCTGAGCAGCAGCAAGGCTTAAGGCTAAACCTTTCACCTTGTTCTTTTCCACGGCCAGAGCGGTCTACCTGGCCTCTGAGGTCGCTCGCTCCTCAGATAGAGTGGCTTCAATAGCAGCGGCCCTCCCGGCCAAAGAAGGTAGGAAGGACTCAGCCTCAGCGGCCATGCATCCGACCTGCGAGAAGTGAAAACCGACCGATCAATAAACAGGCATAGTTGACAAAATAAGTAAAGAAAAAGAAATAGAAGCCAGAGAACTCACCATGTGAGAGAGGCTGTACAGCTAGCTCTGGAAGACCTCTGGATACATGTTTGCACATGCCTCCACTTAACTGGAGAGCAGACCGGGTTTCACCCGCTCCCTGATCTCGGTTGAGGTAGCCATCGGTGCCACGGCCGGCACCCCTGCCCGGGGGGCGATCTCTTCAACCACTACCACATAGGACGTTGAGGTCCCTACGGGCTCCAGACAGTTTGCTACTTTTTTTCAAAGCCGCCTTAGCAGGCGCTCACTACTCGGGGCCTCGGTGGCGGGCCTTTTCCCTTGTGCCACAGCCATCCAGGCGGCAGCAACAGCCTGTCTCTCCCTCAATTGCTTCATGTTTCTCTTCGGAGCCATCTCTGCAAAAGAAGAAAGTTGAACAGATAACAACCAATAAAGGAGACAGGGAAGGATGACCATGGGAGACGGTAGAATCCGAGCACTTACCAAGGAGAATTGGGGGGAATACGGGAGCTTCGGTGGGCTGAGCCAGGTCGTCGGAAGCTTGGAAGTCGCCAGTCAGAGTCAGCACGTTCCAGATGTTTGTTGGTCGGTCTGCCAAGCTCCTGATCCTGACCTGGCACTCGTCGGGAATATTCGGTGGGCTGGTTGATCCAGCTATAAAGCAAAGTACAAAGCGATTAGTCTAAAAAATTGGAGCAAAACAAAGAAGAAAGCAAAAAGAAGGATCGAACTGGCTTGCCCCTCAACTCTCCAGCCCAAGAAGTCCTCATCTGGATCCCAGGGGCTGGCTTGCAGAGCCCAAGGGTGGACACTTGGAAGAACCTATTCTTCCACCCTTTGTTGTTGCTCGGGCAGTTAACTAAGATCTTCCTCCCCTGACAAGCCCCGAGAAAAAAGAACCCGGTCTCCCCATGTACGGGAAACGGTCGGTGTGTCCAGAGAAACTCCGAGACAGAAAGCTCATACCCAAAAACTTGGGGCCAAAGTGAGATAGACCCCATGAGGAATCTCCAATCGTTCGGGGCCAACTGGCCCGGGGCGATCCCCAAGTATATAAGGACGTCCCGAGCGACCGGATGAAGGGGGATACAGAACCCAGCCATAAGGATGTCCTCATATAAGGTAGTAAAACCCCGCTGGTAGATTTGGGCTCCACCGACATTCATGGCCAAGGAACAGTGGTCGGGAAGGCCATACCTATCCCTAATGTGCCTGAGATCTTCAGTACGCAGGGTGGATGGGATGAACTCGTTGGAGAAGGCAACCTCGGGGTCGGGTTTCCCTGGTGTTTCGTCACCTGAACCCCGGGAAATGGAAGCAACGGGGGCTTCTTGGTCCGACTCCTCATCGGAAAGACGGATTGGGATTCTGCCTTTGCTATAGTGATCGGAGGGGGACGCAGACGGCGGAATTAGACTTGTGTCCGACGCCTCTAACCCGACAACTCATTCTCTGACTGGGAGGACGAGTCAAAACCAGAGTGGCACATCCTTGGGGTTTCGGTGACTTGGCCGGGAAGAAAAGGACGACCAAGGTATGGGTCAGAAACTCTGAGTCTGAGATACAAAGGAGGCAGAGTTATCAACCTAAAGGGCAGAAAATATACAATTTTGAATACAAGGTAACACACGGTCAGAACTACCTGGGGACAGCCTGCTCGGTTCAACCTATCCAACGAACCTCCTGATTGGAAGAAAGAACAGAACCTAAGAAAGAAAAAATTCCACTCCCGTTCTAACCTAAGATGGTTCGCTCTCTCCAGCCTCGCTCAAAAAAAAAAAGAAAGAAAAGAGTGATGAATTGAAGCTGGAAAGGAAAGACTTACAAAGTTTAGCGCAGAAAAGGGATCGGGAATCTTGCTCGGGATCTTATTCGCTCTCAAACCGCTTGGTAATCTATATCTTTGCAGCAAAGAGTTGAAGAAATGGACAAGTATCCTTTATATAGGAACCATGGACTGTTCAGATCAAAATAGATCCAACGGCTCATACGCTTTCCCGCCCAAAGTGGCTGACAGTTGTTACCTCGGGCATGCGAAGCGTCGCCTCAAAAGGCGCACGCATTAAATGTATGACGAGACAGTTTGGTTACCACGTAAATGGCCCGGTTACTTCCACGCTGGCATCGTTTGATCCTGACCAGGCCAGTAACAAGCTGACACGTGGCAGAGGTAAGACTCGGGCCTACAGGGCCACCGCTCGGTCTATACCCCGGCTGACCACTACGACCAGTCCCACCCCGGGTAGAGTCCTGACCTCTTACCAGACGGTTCCTCAGAAGCGGTCTTAATTTTCAAACTTCATCTAATGGGACATCACATCAACTTCAAAAATGGGGGGGCAGCTGATACGTCCAGAAATATTCTGCTAAAGCCAAGTTGCCACGTCAGCAGTGAAGGACCCAGACTATCCAGAATGGGCGCTTGTAGCCCACCAATCCTGAGGTCTTTTGACTGTTACCGCTCGGAGTACTCTCATAGCCCGGGCATGTAGCACAACAGCTCTCCACGAGGTACAGTATGACAACCAAGCCACTCAGCAGTTTCCCTATCTGGTCAGAACTCGATTAAGGAAAATTCCACAATTTCCTGAACCACTTAGGAAACTCTCCTAAATTTATGAAGATTAATTGCAATCAGATTAAGATTCCAAATCTGATTGTTACCATGTACATGCAGACTCTTATACCTATAAACGAGACCGCCTACCCTCTTTACGGGGGTCACATTCTTAACTTAGAGAATAGCTGTTTATACTGATTTCATACGCATACACCCGGCCAGTCTTACTAGTAGTGTTGCCCAACTGTTGGCTCACTAGGCCTATCGGTGATCTGCTAGTGAAGCGCACTAACGCACCCGCACACGTAGGTCACCTCATTAACGGGGCCGAACCACATACAATTGATTGTGTCATAATATCTCTCTCTGAATCTCTCTTACCAATTTTCGGCATCATCAGTTAGTGTATGGTGGACAAATCATTTGGATTAGAAGCCAAGGAGGTTTCATCTTGTATGTCATACATCCTTGATAGTCAAACGTTAGCTTCAAATCTGTTTCTATAGAACTCTCAAAGCTCCTTTCATCTAGCACATAGAAGCACCCCTTATGTTTGATAAAATGCTACAATGAGATGTTACCTTAGAGTGTGCTTGAAACATTAGTCCATTTCATCTTGTTGTGACTCAAGTTGGGGGAAATGATCCCAATCTATTACTTTTTAGATTAGTTTTCATATACCTTTTATCCTCTAAAAAGCAAACAAACACACCAAAAGACGCAAAGTCATTTTTTTCCACTTTTATCATCTTTTCTTATTTCTTTCTTTTAACCATTATAATTAGTCTCTAAACTTCCCAAACTTTGTTCTTGTATCAATCCATGTGGACTTGACACTCTACTTTCCAATGCTACATTTTTAATAGGGTTAATAAAAATACTTAATTTTGACATAATCAAAATGGCGCCGTTGTCGGGTATTGGCAACAACGATAAGTTGTTTAGCTTCTAATTATATGCACTTTTGCATTTGATCTTTTTGTTGTCTTTGTTTTGAAGGATTAGCTACTCTTGAAGAGCTGAACCTCCATTTAGGATGCTGATGACACATTGGTCTCGCATGGGAAAGGTCATAGTATCTCCTTTGGTTGTTGTTCTTTAAAATTTTGGCATTTGTAATTGATTTTCGTGTTTTGTTACATAGTTGTACTTAATGGAAGTGGTGTATTATTGAACATAAGTCATTCTAAGAGAAGTTGATTTGTCTACCATGTAGCGTAGTTAATGTAGGGTGGATGTGTCATTCTAATCAAAGGTGTTTCATAGTATAGTAATTCACCACATTTTGTTATTATGATAATTATGCTTTGGATTAAGATGATTAACTCATATCAAGAGAATGTGATGTGTTCCACCATGTAGTTTAGTTAACTTAGTTTAGTTAATGTAATTAGTTGTAGGGTGGGCAAATCATGTTAATCAAAGTAGAGCCATAGTGGAGTAATGCAAAGCTTGATTGTTTTGCCAAACTTTCTAGAACACCTCTTTTAAAGGAATATTATTTCTCTTTTACATATTTGGCTAGTGGTAGATTTAACATTCTAACATTCAAATTCATCCGCATCATTTCCTAATCATTCCATCTTTATTTCTTTTGTGTTTTAGTGTTTCTTTTTATTTTCTTCGTTTATTTGCTTGATATGCTTGGTAGTGATTCATGTGCAGGAACATCATCTTTGTGCTTATCGGGAATCGCTCCTTTTGTTGGTGATATCACTCTATCTCTACTCATTTTTGTCCTTGTTTCGAACCATGTTTATAAGGACAATGAAATGGTTGGGGGTGTAGGATATTCATCCATCATGTTGATGTTCCATTTTCTTCTTGCCATTAATTCTCTAAGCATGAATTTTAATAAAAGAAAAGATGATTCAAACAAAAAAAAATTTTAAAAAAAAAGTTTTCAATGATTGTTGTATAGTTTTCCATATTCAAGTGTCGAGTGAGGACCCTTGTCTTGTGATGTCTTGTGATTTTAACATGTGACACGCATTGAATCTCAATAGTTCTAGAACTATCTTGATTATAGTGAACCTCATGAATTTCAAATCTTGGATTATCGAGCACGTTACATGACTACTTGTGTTAAGATGATGTTTCATGCAATTGTTACCCGGAAATCATTTAAAACATTTGTGGAGGCTTTACCCTTGTGGGCTTTAGATCCTTTTCTTCATTGTTGAATGTTACATACTTCAAGCCTCTCTTTTTGAAAAACATATAAAAGTCATAAATAATCTCATCTTCTTACTTTGATTGTTCATTAGAGGAATCCTATCGTGGAATGCAAAACTCTTGCTTTCTTGTCATTGTAATGGAGAACAAAGAATCACATTGTCTGAGAAAATGATTTTAGGTCCTTCTTTTCACCATTTCTAGCCTCAACTACACATACCCTTCCTTAACTTAGACATATACCTTCCATATCCGCGTTTGAATTACATTTTTTGGGATGTCTTTGCATGAGATTATGCTCATAAGGTTGTAAAAGAGATTGAATCGTCTTGTTGTAAGAGTACAAAGAAAAAGAATAGAAAAGAATTTCTAAAAAAAAATAATAATAAACAAAAAAAATGAATAAAAATAAATAAAAATAAAAAAATAAAAAGAAAGAAAAAGAGCTTCATAGTCAATTGTACTTCTCTTTGTGAGCTTCAAAGAAATATTTATGGATGATTCATCTCTTGTGGTCAATTGTATCCATGCAATCTAATGATTCCCAAGTTTGTACCCAAACACTTCACTTCATTTTCCCTTGTCCTTCACCTCATAACCCTTTTACACTTTAAAAACCCCCTCAAGGTCCTAATTGATCCTCAAGTTTTGTGATTCGGAGCTTGATGCGATCATGACAAGTAGTTTGAGGTATTTCATACCCACTAGTGAATGGTATCTTTCATGAGATTAATTTTTACTCGTTTTTCACACGTACATTTTTCATCATTGACATATGCGTGGCTTTGGTATCCATTTCCTTTACTCTCTATGCCTACATGTCACAAGTGTATTACCCGATTCAGAGTGCTCATTTTTAGAGTGTAATAACGGTAAGAATTGAGTTGAAGTGCGTTTTGAACGAAATTCGGCTTATGAAAGCATTGCCATCTTCATGATAGTTTGTAGTTATGCACTCACACCACACACGCATCCAAGATTGAGCTTAATGAAATTTATCTAATAACCTTGATAGTTGAGAACTTTTTGGATATTTTGTGTCACATTGCGAAAATCCATTGAAAATCCTTGTCTATGTTGAGCGTAGTGCACTTGAATAGTGAGTAGCTATTGTGAGGAAACAAAATATTTGTGGGCATCATTATGAGAACCCTTTGGAGAAAAAACTCAACCTCTACAGGTAACCTAGAGGTTTAACGGCTTGTTGCATACGCTCAATGCAATCGTGTTCTCCACGAAAATAGTTTATCTTTCAATTTACATAAAGTGTTTTTGCAAAGTTATTCTTGAATCTCTTGGTCTTCCGCTTTGTTGCTAAGAGACTAGCAACATGCTAGTTGGGGGGTGTGATTCGTGTCCAATATTCCATTCTTAACTTCATGATTTTACTCTTATTGGACACGAATTATCATCTACACCGAGAGATTTAATGGATAAATTGCACTTTTGTTTATTTTGTTGTTGTTCACTTTTTGTTAATAAAAAGTCTCTTTCTTGTAGGTTTTGGCGACTTGTTTAAAGTGAGAACCAACCCCGTTTGGTTCTTATCTTGTAAAATAGGAAAGGAGTCCATCCCAGCAAAGGCGGATCAATCCGGCCTTTCAATGCGGATCGATCCTGATCCTTTAAGGAAGTCACTACGCAAATTATTAAAATTGGATCAATCTGACATCTAAGGGCAGATCGATCCGCGATCCTGAACGAAGATTCTGCTGGCCTTAAAGATTATCGGATCTATCTGGCCCTAAGCCGCGGATCGATCTGCCCCTACTATTGACTCCCTTCTTTTATTTACAAGTTTTCCATTTGTGTGGGTTGTCTAAATAGATAGAGATGGAGTTTTTTAGGGCAACAATTATTGTTTTTCTTTTTTTTTTTCCTCCCAACCTTTTTCTTCTTCTTCTCTCATTTTTGGGAAGCCCCTTTGGGTTCCCTTCCATTTGCTTTCCATTGTTGTGCACTTGAAGATTCTATTGAAGATTTAATAGCTTGGTATATTTTCTATCTCTTCTCCTTTGATGATATTGCTATGCTTTCCATTATTAGTTAGATTTACTTAGGTTGTGGATCCTGAACTCTTGGATTTAATGTTGTAGCATTTATATGGTTCATTTGTGTAGGATCAAAACTAGAGGCTTCATCTTATTTGTATTGCATCTTAGACTTTGAATCCTACCTTATGCATTTCATATGGAATATTATGTAACCTTGTGTTTTGCACTCCATGTGTTTGATAAATGTTGTGTGTGGGATTTAAAACTTGGAGTCTTCATCTTTTATTTCAAGCATCTTTGATTGTTCAACTCTTGGGTTTTAAATAATATCTTTTGAAGGCTTCATATGTGATTTGTCCACCAAGTAGATTAGTTAGTGTAGGGTGGACAAATCATTCAGATTAGAAGCCAAGGAGGCTTCATCTTGTATGTCATGCTTCCTTGATAGTCAAACGTTAGCTTCAAATCCGCTTCTATGGAAATCTCAAAACTCCTTTCGTCTAACACATAGATGCACTCCTTGTGTTTGCTAATATGCCACAATGAGGTGTTACCTTAGAGTGTGCTTATAACATTAGTCCATTTCATCATGTTGTGACCCAAGATGGGGGGAATGATCCCAACCTATTGCTTTTTATTAGTTTTCATTTACCTTTTATCCTCCAAAAACCAAATAAACAGACCAAACGACATAAGTCATTTTTCCCCCTTTATCACCTTTTTTTTTATTTCTTTCTTTTAGCCATTGTAATTAGTCTCTAAACTTCCCAAACGTTGTTCTTGTATCAATTCCTATGGACTCGACACCCTACTTTCCAATGCTACATTTTTAATAGGGTTAATAAAAATACTTGATTTTGACATAATCATGACCCCATTTGAAGGAGGGCAATTGGTAAAGTAATTTGTTTTCCTCTTTGATTAAAGGAAAATAAGGATCTAGAGAAGAAGGGGGCAAAGATTTTAAAAACAGGACCAAGTCTTGTTGAGTGCATAGGAATCAATACCTGAGTGTTTATTAGCCTAGGAGTGGGCTTCAAGGGCCTGTTTAACGGCCGTGGCATTGGTGATTTTGCTGGCCAGTGCAGTGGTAGTGGTAGCCGGAGGAAAAGAAGTGGCACCGGTAGCTTGTGAAGCACAGGGTGCAGAAGAAGAAGCCATGGAAACTTGCTGGTGGAAGACGAAGAGGATTGTCCAGGAAAGTTGAAGGCAAAAGAAAAATGAAAAATGACAAGTTATGGTGCCTTATATAGGCAAAAGAAGGGGGCCATCATTACTTTGGAAGGGGTTCCCAAGAAGCACGCCTCGGTCCTTGAAACGAGACGGGGTGAACCATCAGTGTCGTGACACGTGGAACGGTACTCCGTCATTTGCAGTGGCAACAATAAATTTGAAATTCAAGCGTCTCATCAAACTGCTGAACGACATTTGATTAAGACATTTGGGGGGGCCATTGTTTATACCCTAATTTAGGGTTCTCAGAACCACGTGAAGGTCACATGGTCTGATGATACCACCAGGAGTACAGCTGGCTAAATGAGCAAGGATAAAACCTAAAACAGAGTATAGACCGATTCCAATGTGTATAAAGAGACAATATCAAGCAATGTACTTATCGGTTTCAAGATGGAAGACATCGTGATACTGGTCAACCCAACAAGACATCGGGCTCAACTCATATAACCGAGGGACTAAAAAAGAAAACACGGTGTTGATAAATTTTTTTTATGTTTTTAAATAATTATTGATATTAATAAATAAAAAGAGTAATGCTACGCTTCCTAAATCTCTTTCCCAAAAGTGTTTCCCAACACATGTGGCAGTGGACTCGGTTGATTTTGATTAGTTGTGATATTAAAGTGGTTCAACTGTGGTCCCACTTCAACATCATTTGGGATGAAAATTTGGAAAATATAGTATTACTCTAAATAAATGTTCTAATATCTTTCACCTACTATTTGGAAAAAAAAAAAAGGTTAAATGGCTTAAATTAAAATACTAAATCTGTAAACTATTGTAGGTTAGGCTAAAGTCTAAAGATTATAAAACCCTAAATTTGAAATTTTTATAAATTTTTATTTTCAAGTTGCAAATTTTTATATAGTTAGGGATATATGGTAAATCTAAATCTGTAAAATTTGTTAATGTATATATAATTTAATCTAATGTGTACGCACACACACATTCACACTCACACACACACATGTATACATACATATATATATATATACATATAATGAGATAAGGGGTAAATTGGTAATTTTACGCTTAAATAGTAGGTATAGGGGAGGTGAGTGTTATTTTTCAAACTAGAGGAGAGGACCCTGTAATTATCATATATCTAAAGGGAGGTCAGTGTAATTTGATCAAAAAAGTTTAAGCAAAAAAATAAATAAATAAATAAAATACCACCTCAAATAAAGTTTTGAAAAATGTGTCAGAGAGAATTAGAACTGTGGGTAATGTAAAGGTTAAATTTTTTGGCAAATTACACTGACCTCCCCTGAGGAATTTGACAAATACAGAGACCTCCCTTATGTTTTAAAAAATTACACTCACCTTCCTTTATTTTAAAAATGACTATTATACCCTTAGACAAATCATCAAAAATATTATCCACTATCTTTTAAAAATGGAAAAAAAAATATATGTATTAACAATTATGAAAAAAATTAAAAAATCATCGACAAAATTTTAGTATATACCAAATCAAGCTTTTAACAAATTTTTTTTAAAAAAATATCAACAGTATATTTTAAAAACATAAAAATCATCAACAAAATTATCTACTACCACTTTAAAATGAAAAGAATAATAACAACATAAAAAAAAAGACATTAAGAATTTTTTTTATAAAAAAAATGAATAGTTATATTGTATTTTTGTCTACTTTATATTTTTTAAAATTGTGAGCTGCTCCAATGAAACTTAATTATTACCGACCTTGCACGGGCATTGCCCTAGTGTGTGTGTGTGTGTGTGTGTGTGTGTGTGTGTGTGTGTGTGTGTGTGTGTCACAGTCAGGTCCCATAATAGTAGTACCGAATCTCGTGGAACGCCATCGAGGCTACTCCAATTCATTAACGTAAAATACCACCAGAATAAACAAGAGTACAAATCCATAAATTCAAGTTACAAAAAGAATTCTCCGTTTGAAACACTTGAAGAAAACTAACCATTTTGAAAACAGCAGTCCAGTCGACTGATCAGGGGTCCGGTCCACTAGAAATGCAAGATACAGAGAGTTCCAAGTTCCAGCAGCCAGTCCAGTTGACTGACTCCCATATCCAGTTGACTGGGGTGTTAAACTTCCAGTCGACTGGTACTGTTCGGTCGACTGCACTCCAGACTGAGCAAAAAGATATAATTTCCAAAATATCGTCGAGTTGACTGTGTCGGGGGATCCAGTCGACTGTTTTTCCAATAATTGATGCAGTGTCTAAATGACAAAGAGTTCCAGTCGACTGGACCTGGTCCGGTTGACTGGTTTCACTGCAACAGAACATTCTGCAGAAATTCCAAGTTTAAAACCTTTTTTGAAATTATACGGGGACAAAACACACACACACACTACAAACTCATACCAAAGCGATCCCAACTGGCTTATAACATTACAAAAACATAATTACAAGAGTTTCCTAACTATTACAACGTCATGAATTTGTTCTGTGATCTCAAATAAAACATAGAGTAAAAGTCATAAATCTTCATTACAATATTTCTATTACCAAAACTACGAGGTGTACATGATGAGTCGCCTCCTAAGTGAACTCCAATACCCACGTGCTTACTTCTACGATTCCTCTCCGGCATTAACATTGAAATGGTTATTTGAATAACCACACATATTCGATTTGTTTATGCTAACGCTTAGTGAATAAAACAACCATGCACATGAATGATAAACATGCTCGCATTCACATCTCTACATTTCAAACTAGTCTCCGGAGATCCCACGTGTGCGTTCCACACTCCTAATCTGCGACTCCTCGCCAATAAGTCCATGTGAAAAGGTAAAATCCACATTTCTTCTCTTCAAACGTGAGACCTTATGCCTATAACAGCTCCGCAACGATGGCTTGATACATGCACGCCTTTGACCCAAATACCACTCAACATACTCAAATACATTTCACCGTGCTATCGACATAATCAAAATATTCCACCATACAATTGGACCTACTTATCTATATAGACGCCCAATATGAACTACACAATATATAGCTATGAACTAACGCATGCTTTTCATACAAAATATGAATACATTTCAAGAAATCATTCCAAAACACATAGTTGAATCACTCACCTCTGAATAACGTTCTTAGAATTCGATCTAAGGAACACCCGAGTATAAAGATCGTGCAGAAGTCCGTCTACTACGATTCCTATCGATCAAAAATCCAATCATCAAATTTTATGAAAAATTCTAGAAAATGAGTTTTCGAAAAACTTAGCTAAACATGGCCTAATGTGTATCAAAACGAAGCTCTTACCTCTAGGAGTTGGAATATAAAATTTGGCGAAAAATTACCGAACAGAAGTTCGTCGTTTGGTGTCGTGAAGATCGAAGAACTAAAATCTCCCTTGTGGCCTCTTCTTGATTTTTAGATTGAAACTTAAAAAATATGCAAGTCGTCTCTATCTATATGTAGGCAACACTTTCAAAAATTGTGTTTACCTCCTCACAAGTTTTCAAAACTCCTAATCAGTCTCTGAAACTCTCTACACAGCTAATTCATAGCTTCAAGGGTGAAAGCTAAAAATTATAAAAGTTTTCATCTAAGTTCCGTTTGGGTGCTAAAACGCAAATTTTTACTTGATTTTATGAAATTGCTAATTAGCCTACCAAATTCTGAAGCATGTTAATTTGTTCTCACTAGGATGCTAAAATTAACAATAGAATAAATTCTATACCAAAAAATTATACAGATAGTGAAATACACTAGTAAAAAATTATTTGCAGATAAACATTTAGGGTATTTCACAATGAACGTCTCATACTCGGAGAGACTTCATAACAACAAAACACTCATTCAACACAGTCTCAAAGGATTCTATTACACAGACACCCAAATCGACATCGTGAGTCAAAACTCACTCACACATGTGCCATGTAATACCCTGTATTTTTGTAATATATTATATAACTAGACCTTGTATGTTTCTTTCAATACTTGTATGAGCTTGGCCTTACCCTTGGTATAATTTGGATACCAATCGATTGGCAAGTATACCAATCGATTGACTTGCTTTGGATACCAATCGATTGAACTTTATCTCAATCGATTGATTGTATCAATCGATTGACACTTATGTCAATCGATTGGAGGCAGCTGGGCAGATTCTTTTGCTCTGGCTGGGGAGAAGCCACGTGAACACTCTCTCCTTATATATACCAGCCCATTTTGGGCGTATTTCTGTTTACAGAAATTAGAGAGAGTGAGAGGGAGGGTTTTGTGTGTGTGTTATATATATATACACTCATATATATATATATATACGCACATATATGCATATATTTACTCACCCACACTCAGAGATGGACTGAGAAGAAGAAGAAGAAGAAGATCAGCAAGAAGAAGAAAAGAAGGAGAAAGAGAAGAGAGAAGGCAGAGAGCAGAGGAAAGAGAGAAGAGGGAGACCACCATTGAAGCTCAAGCTCAAACACACAACCAAACACGCCCTTAACGTCTAAAGGTGAGTTTTAAACTCACTTGGTAGCCTTACATTGATGTTAGAACATGTTTTGAATGAAGAAATGAAAGAGAAACCATGTTTCCCGTTTATATGTTGCTGGGCAGTCTTCTCTGTGAAGAAGACGAAGTGTCAATCGATTGACACTTTATCAATCGATTGACATTTTTCATGACTCAATCGATTGACATTTTATGCAATCGATTGACATGGATTGTGATCCAATCGATTGAACTTTCTTCCAATCGATTGACACTACTTTTATACCAATCGATTGAACTTTCTTCCAATCGATTGACACTACTTTTATACCAATCGATTGACATCCATACCAATCGATTGGCAGTTACAGTTTACTGTTTTACTTGTTTAGATAATGTAATAATTGTTTAGTTGTTTATTTACTATTCAGTATTTCCCAGCATGCTTTATTATTGTAATACAGACATGATAACGAGTTAATGCAGTGTAGGATCGTAGTAATAACAAGACTATCGAATAATGTTTAAAATGTTAGATAACGGAATAGTTGTGAATCCTTTGGAGTTAACGTTCATTTCATTCCGAGTAGTCGGGCCACATTGGGATTGTCATGTATCGGTGATAGAGTCGAACTTAAGTAGGTTTGCTAAGATTCGGGAAATTTGCGTGGGCGGGCTTTGGTCGATCATATGTTCTTAAAAGCGGTAGACAGACGAAGGTGTCTATGACTTGCGGTGAACCGGACCATTTGCCCTAAGATAGCCAGATGATCTAATCATATGTTCTTAAAAGCGGTAGACAGACGAAGGTGTCTATGACATGCGGTGGACCGTGATCACTGGTAGACGTCGCTAAGTCGTGGCATAGAATGATGTACTATTGTTTAAAGCGTTATATCCCTGACATGCGGTGGACTGTGCATATGTTCTTAAAAGCGGGGGATGGACTAACGTGGTATCCATGACATGCGGTGGACTGTGCATATGTTCTTAAAAGCGGTGGACGAGCAATGGTGTGTTATAGAGTTGAACTACTGTCGAGTCTGTTTCCCCCTATCTAGACGTGTTATCGGTTTTATAATAAGTAAAACATTAGTAATCGGATCATCAATTTGATTAAAGGAGTTACCCTTACAGAATTCTAATTTGGTTACGGTTTATAACTTGTAATAACTTCAATAGTTGATACCCTGTTAGTATCTAACTCACTCGGCTTTCATTAAGCTGACGGCGTTTATGCCGCTGGACATTTCTACATTCCAGCGCACCCTGGTTATGACTATACAGGTGAAGGGCCTGCAGGAGAGGACTACTATGCCGGTGACGGAGTCCCTGTGGAGGATTTCCCCAACGGAGGTCAGACTGAAGAAGACTACTACGCCGAGGACTACCTTTATGCCAACTGAGGACTAGACTAGAATTGTAGCTAATTGTCTCTACCGTTTTAGAACCCTTTTTGTAGTCAGGCATATGTTGCCTTGACATTTGTACTTCCGCTGCCTTATATTTGATTCGAGACTCTGATATGTAATAGTTAGTAACTTCTGTTGACCTTATGTTATGTTGTGAATCAGAACCTAGACTTCATTGTTGTTACACTATTACTTTTGTTGCTTAGTACTGCGTGGTGTGGACAATCATGTGACTTCACCCGTCATTCCCTATGGACCCATAAAGGAAATTTATTTTTCTCTATTTATGCTGCTCCGGGGCGTGACAGGATTTTTGGTATCAGAGTCTAGGTTGTATACCTTTTCGCTCACAGATTGTCCCACACCATCTGGTCCTAGAACCTTGAGATTCTATAGATGAGTATTAAGATTAGTTCTGACTTAAGGTAGTCCCTTTTCAGGTAGCATGGCACCACCGCTGTTCGTTCCAGACGAGTTCGGAGGACACTATGTGTATGAGGGTAGTATTGCGCCAGCAGATCCAGAGTACTATGCCTGGAAGGTTAGGCAGAGAGCTATTGCAGAGACAGAGCGAGACATGCAGATCGAGCAGCAGAGATTTGGGACCCAGGACCCAGAAGTGATACGTCAGGAGATGATCTATCGTAAGGAGACCTTCAAACGCATCGAGGAGGATTCTCTACTGATGTTACGAGACCGCTCTTCGTACTAGGTTCTACTTGCACAGGTTAGAGCAGCACCTCCACCCCCACCAGAAGAGGACATGGCTGATGCACCCCCAGCAGATGAGGATCCTGAGGGTGATGATGAGAGCGATGACGACGATGAGCCAGAGGATGCAGATGAGGAGATGGAGGATGAAGAGGACGAGGACACCGATGACGAGGAGCCGGAGTATGATCTAGAGGAGGAGGACCCCGTGGACCCAGCCGGTATGGACGTGCCAGTTGGCGTAGATATTGTGGTTGCAGAGGGTTATCCGATAGAGGAAGAGGAGGTAGCCGCAGATGATGATGCAGTAGTACCAGTCTTACCAGGAGGCGTTATTGCACAGCTAGCAGCTGAGTGGGCCGCAGAGATGGCTGCACATCCCCATGGATTCGAGATCGGAGCACCGGAGTTGGCACAGGCTATGGTACAGGCTGAGGCACTTGCAGCCGCATTTGATGCAGCCCAGGCTGACATGGCCGCTGATGCAGGGGATTTGGGAGCTGTTGTGGAGCATGATGGACCCGAGCTGATCGAGGATGTTGTGATAGAGGATGAGGACATGATGGATGACGATGACATGGATGAGGATGATGTTTTGTCTGAGGTTGCCCCAGAGGACGAGGCTTCCATCTATAGATCCGATGTGGACAACTTTTGAGTCCAGTACCTTTAGGACTTAGACTTTTACGTTTGACTTTAGGACATGTTGTCCGCTTACTTTTGACGCTTACATAGACAGCTATTAACCGTAGCCTTTTTGTATAGGTAGCCACCAGTAGTGGTTTTGTGTATATCTTTCTTTTGTTTAGATCTTGTATAGGATCATGTACTACGCGGTACACAGATGATCTATTGTGTACTCCGCTGTACATCTTTTGGGTATATATATATGGCAGATCGTTTCTCTTGGATATTTCTGTTATCACCTCATTATTATGTTATGGTTGTGATTTTGATTCATGTTACGCTTTCTGTTATTTAAGTATGATCATTTCCCCGAGGAGATTGTCGGCTAATCGTTAGATCCTTCATAGGTACACCTCACACGGATCACAATGGTGGGACCCACAAGGAACCAAGCACGACTGGGAGCACCCATTCCCGAGGGTATGGACCCAACTGGAGTCTTCGAAGCTTTCATACAACGGATGGAGCACATCGGCGATACCTACAATCATGCCACCAACGACAATGGTAACAACCACTTTGTCCCTCCAAGGCAGACAGGTGATAAACTGTTGGAACGATTTCGTGGCCTGTGACCCGAAAAGTTCGACGGCATGGAAGAGTCCTGGAAAGCAGAGCAATGGATACGGGAGTTGGAGCTAATCTTTGAAGCCCTGGAGTGCAGTGAGCTTGACAAGAGACGTCTAGCCGCATTTCAACTAACTTACTCCGCCGCGGACTGGTGGGAGGCCGAGAGAGCCACGATTGGGATTGACGCTGCAAGGAGAATGCCTTGGGAAGCATTCAAGACTCGATTTCTCGAGAAGTATTTCCCTGAGGACGAAAGAGACCAACAAAAGAGGAATTTCCTGAGTCTAACCCAAGGAAACTGGACAGTCAGAGAGTATACTACACAATTTGAGCGACTTTCCCGTTTCGTTCCGCATATGATAGACACCTCCGTCAAGAAGGTCAAGCGATTCCACCAAGGACTCAACCCACACCTCCGACACATGATGATAGGCCATCTGGGCCAGTCGTTTGAAGGGATTGTCCGTCTTGCTTCAAGTTTGGAAAAGGATGCTTACTCTGTGCAAGGACCACAAGCGAATCGACCTCCACCCAGGACCTTCCAACCAAGGAACTTCTCCGCGCAATCATCAAGGAACAGTCAGGGATGGAAACCCCAGACCAACAACTATCAGGGAACCAAGCGCACATGGGATGGGACAAGGAAGCCCCAAGCTAATTTTCCTCGACAACAGAATCGACAGCAAGGACCACCTCAGGCACAGCCCGTCGCTCAGCGACAGAATATTGATGGATGTTTCAATTGTGGAGTGCCCGGACATATTGCAAGGTATTGCACAGCCCCCAAGACCAACCGCCGCAATGACCTCGTCTGTCGCAACTGTAACAAGCCTGGTCACATAAGCAAGGATTGTCGAGCACCACGTGGAGGCTACTATGGGGCGCCTGCTCAAGGACAGCAAGGACAGGTTAGGGTGAATGCCATCATCCCTGACAATGCAGGGTATAATGCTGAGGAACAGCAGAACTTGGAAGGTACACTCATTTTATTTCACTATCAAGTTAGAGCTTTGTTTGATACCGGTGCCTCCCGTTCTTTCATAGCTATTAAGATGGTACGTGATTTGGGATTGTTACCCCTAGCACTTGAGCCGACCCTTAATGCCGTTTCGCCCTTGGGAGTATCCGTTAAGTTAGGTAAGGTGTGCAAGGATTGTCCCTTGACACTAGAGGATAGGAATTTTCCGGCAGACTTGATAGTCTTGTCAATGTCTGAGTTCGACGTGATCCTAGGAATGGATTGGCTTACTAAGTATGGCGCTAACCTAGATTGTGTTAGTCGGACCATTGTCTTTTCGACGCCTGGTTGCCCGCAGATCAGATTTCAGTGCCAACCGTTGAGCGACATGTTTATCACGAGCTGCCTAGCCACGATTAAGACTTCAAGCACGGAGCTTACTATCAACCAGATCCCCGTTATTCAAGACTTTGAAGATGTGTTCCGAAGTATCTCAGGACTTCCGCCGAAGAGAGAGATAGACTTCTGCATTGATTTAGCACCCGGAACGTTTCCGATTTCCAAGACCCCGTATCGGATGGCGCCAACAGAAATGTTGGAATTGAAGAAGCAAGTTCAGGAACTTGAAGATTTAGGTTTTGTTCGCCCGAGTACATCGCCTTGGGGAGCACCAGTTTTATTTGTGAAGAAGAAGGACGGAGAGCTACGACTCTGTATCCACTACAGGGAGCTGAATAAGGTCACGATCAAGAATAGATACCCACTTCCCCGGATAGACGACCTGTTCGATCAACTACAAGGATCAAGGATATTCTCAAAAATTGACTTGCGTTCAGGATACCATCAATTACTAGTTCGGCCGAAAGATATACCGAAAACTGCCTTCAGGACGAGATATGGACACTATGAGTTTCTAGTGATGTCTTTTGGATTGACTAATGCCCCGGCAGTATTCATGGACCTAATGAATAGAGTATTCAGACCCTATCTGGATCAATTCATTATAGTATTCATTGACGACATTCTAATTTATTCAAGGACGGAAGAAGAACATAAGAAGCATCTCCAAATTGCTCTACAGACTCTCAGAGACAATAGTCTGTATGCGAAATTCAGCAAATGTGAATTCTGGCTTCAGGAAGTTAAATTCCTGGGACATGTGATATCACAGGATGGGATTTCCGTAGACTCATCCAAGATCGATGCAGTCTTGAGCTGGAACAGGCCAACCAACGCAACCGAAGTTAGGAGTTTCCTAGGATTGGCTGGGTATTACCGGAGATTTGTGGAAGGATTCTCTAGAATCGCAGGACCGTTGACAAGCCTGACTAGGAAGGAGACGAAGTACGAATGGACCGATAAACATGAGGATGCATTTCGGGAATTGAAAGAGAGACTAACCTCAGCACCCGTGCTTGCGATACCTAAGAGTGGTGAACAATTCATAATCTATAGTGATGCATCACACCAAGGACTTGGTTGTGTGCTAATGCAAGAGGGAAATGTCATCGTATACGGATCAAGACAATTGAAGCCACATGAGAAGAACTATCCGACGCACGACTTAGAACTAGCCGCAATCGTGTTCGCCATGAAGATTTGGAGACACTATTTGTATGGAGAAAAGTTTGACTTATTCTCAGATCACAAGAGTTTAAGATACCTGTTCTCTCAGAAGGAGTTGAACATGCGACAACGGAGATGGATGGAACTACTCAAGGACTACGACTTCTCTTTGCAATACCACCCGGGTAAAGCAAATGTTGTAGCCGACGCTCTGAGCCGGAGGCCACGCCTTTTGGTTGCTTCGATTTTGATTAGAGAATGGCGAGCAATGGAGACGTTAGCCGAATTCGACCTTCGACCAGTGGAATCAGGAGAAGGATAACACCTTGGATGTCTTGTTGTACAACCGACTCTCATCAGCCGCATCTGGGAAGCTCAACAGTCGAACGAGGATTTCAAGTTATGGTTTGCCAAGATGTCCGCAAAGGAACCAGAGATATGGAGTATTAGTACGGACGGAGCACTGAGATGCAAAGGTAGACTCTGTGTGCCAAATGACGATGGTCTCAGGAAGAACATTATGGACGAAGCACACAAGTCAAGGATGACTATCCACCCAGGAGGAAATAAGATGTATAAGGACTTGAAGAGAAACTTCTGGTGGGAAGGAATGAAGCGAGAAGTGGCCGAGTATGTATCGCAATGTCTTATTTGCAAACAAGTGAAGGCGGAGCATCAGAAACTACCTGGACTCCTACAACCGCTACCGATTCCCCAATGGAAATGGGAGCACATCACCATGGATTTTGTGGTTGGATTGCCGAAGTCTCAACAAAACCACGACGCTATTTGGGTAATAGTGGATCGACTCACCAAGTCAGCACATTTTATCGCCTACAGCATGACGCACCCTGTCGAAAGATTGAGCCGGATGTATCTACAGCAAGTAGTGCGACTGCACGGTGTACCTGTCTCAATAGTTTCAGATCGAGATTCACGCTTCACCGCAGAATTTTGGAAGAGCCTTCAGACAGCAATGGGAACTTCATTGAATTTGAGTTCAGCCTTTCATCCACAGACAGACGGTCAGACAGAACGAGTCAATCAAGTGATGGAAGATATGTTGCGAGCCTGTGTCATTGAATTCGAGAGTTCATGGGAGACGCATCTACCTTTGATCGAGTTTGCCTACAACAACAGTTACCACACGAGCATAGGAATGGCGCCGTTTGAAGCCTTGTATGGAAGACCTTGCCGATCACCGCTATGTTGGACCGAAGTCGGAGATACTCAACTACTTGGACCCGAGATGATTCGAGAAACCAGCGAAAAGATCCAGATTGTACGAGAAAAGATGAAGACAGCGCAATCCAGACACAAGAGCTATGCCGACAAGCGACGGAAAGATCTAGAGTTTGCAGTTGGAGATCATGTACTACTCAAAGTCTCGCCAGTTCGAGGTATCGTCAGATTCGGACAGAAGAAAGGAAAGCTATCGCCGCGATTCATCGGACCGTTCGAGATCCTAGAACGTGTTGGGAAGGTTGCTTATCGACTTGCGTTGCTGCCAAAGATGTCAGGAGTGCACAACGTTTTCCACATCAGCATGTTGAGGAAATGTGCCCACAACCCAACGCACGAGATCAGTTTTGAAGATATCGAGGTGAACGAGAACGTGACATACAATGAAGGACCAGTGCGCATTCTAGACCGAGGAGTGAAGAAGCTCAGAAACAAGGATATTCCGCTAGTGAAGGTTCAGTGGAAGCACCACGACGAAGGAGAAGCTTCATGGGAATTGGAGTCGGAGATGCGAGAGAAGTTTCCATTTTTGTTTTAACCCAGTTTATTTCAGATTTCGGGGACGAAATCTTTTATGAGTGGTGGATGATGTAATACCCTGTATTTTTGTAATATATTATATAACTAGACCTTGTATGTTTCTTTCAATACTTGTATGAGCTTGGCCTTACCCTTGGTATAATTTGGATACCAATCGATTGGCAAGTATACCAATCGATTGACTTGCTTTGGATACCAATCGATTGAACTTTATCTCAATCGATTGATTGTATCAATCGATTGACACTTATGTCAATCGATTGGAGGCAGCTGGGCAGATTCTTTTGCTCTGGCTGGGGAGAAGCCACGTGAACACTCTCTCCTTATATATACCAGCCCATTTTGGGCGTATTTCTGTTTACAGAAATTAGAGAGAGTGAGAGGGAGGGTTTTGTGTGTGTGTTATATATATATACACTCATATATATATATATACGCACATATATGCATATATTTACTCACCCACACTCAGAGATGGACTGAGAAGAAGAAGAAGAAGATCAGCAAGAAGAAGAAAAGAAGGAGAAAGAGAAGAGAGAAGGCAGAGAGCAGAGGAAAGAGAGAAGAGGGAGACCACCATTGAAGCTCAAGCTCAAACACACAACCAAACACGCCCTTAACGTCTAAAGGTGAGTTTTAAACTCACTTGGTAGCCTTACATTGATGTTAGAACATGTTTTGAATGAAGAAATGAAAGAGAAACCATGTTTCCCGTTTATATGTTGCTGGGCAGTCTTCTCTGTGAAGAAGACGAAGTGTCAATCGATTGACACTTTATCAATCGATTGACATTTTTCATGACTCAATCGATTGACATTTTATGCAATCGATTGACATGGATTGTGATCCAATCGATTGAAATTTCTTCCAATCGATTGACACTACTTTTATACCAATCGATTGAACTTTCTTCCAATCGATTGACACTACTTTTATACCAATCGATTGACATCCATACCAATCGATTGGCAGTTACAGTTTACTGTTTTACTTGTTTAGATAATGTAATAATTGTTTAGTTGTTTATTTACTATTCAGTATTTCCCAGCATGCTTTATTATTGTAATACAGACATGATAACGAGTTAATGCAGTGTAGGATCGTAGTAATAACAAGACTATCGAATAATGTTTAAAATGTTAGATAACGGAATAGTTGTGAATCCTTTGGAGTTAACGTTCATTTCATTCCGAGTAGTCGGGCCACATTGGGATTGTCATGTATCGGTGATAGAGTCGAACTTAAGTAGGTTTGCTAAGATTCGGGAAATTTGCGTGGGCGGGCTTTGGTCGATCATATGTTCTTAAAAGCGGTAGACAGACGAAGGTGTCTATGACTTGCGGTGAACCGGACCATTTGCCCTAAGATAGCCAGATGATCTAATCATATGTTCTTAAAAGCGGTAGACAGACGAAGGTGTCTATGACATGCGGTGGACCGTGATCACTGGTAGACGTTGCTAAGTCGTGGCATAGAATGATGTACTATTGTTTAAAGCGTTATATCCCTGACATGCGGTGGACTGTGCATATGTTCTTAAAAGCGGGGGATGGACTAACGTGGTATCCATGACATGCGGTGGACTGTGTATATGTTCTTAAAAGCGGTGGACGAGCAATGGTGTGTTATAGAGTTGAACTACTGTCGAGTCTGTTTCCCCCTATCTAGACGTGTTATCGGTTTTATAATAAGTAAAACATTAGTAATCGGATCATCAATTTGATTAAAGGAGTTACCCTTACAGAATTCTAATTTGGTTACGGTTTATAACTTGTAATAACTTCAATAGTTGATACCCTGTTAGTATCTAACTCACTCGGCTTTCATTAAGCTGACGGCGTTTATGCCGCTGGACATTTCTACATTCCAGCGCACCCTGGTTATGACTATACAGGTGAAGGGCCTGCAGGAGAGGACTACTATGCCGGTGACGGAGTCCCTGTGGAGGATTTCCCCGACGGAGGTCAGACTGAAGAAGACTACTACGCCGAGGACTACCTTTATGCCAACTGAGGACTAGACTAGAATTGTAGCTAATTGTCTCTACCGTTTTAGAACCCTTTTTGTAGTCAGGCATATGTTGCCTTGACATTTGTACTTCCGCTGCCTTATATTTGATTCGAGACTCTGATATGTAATAGTTAGTAACTTCTGTTGACCTTATGTTATGTTGTGAATCAGAACCTAGACTTCATTGTTGTTACACTATTACTTTTGTTGCTTAGTACTGCGTGGTGTGGACAATCATGTGACTTCACCCGTCATTCCCTATGGACCCATAAAGGAAATTTATTTTTCTCTATTTATGCTGCTCCGGGGCGTGACAGGATTTTTGGTATCAGAGTCTAGGTTGTATACCTTTTCGCTCACAGATTGTCCCACACCATCTGGTCCTAGAACCTTGAGATTCTATAGATGAGTATTAAGATTAGTTCTGACTTAAGGTAGTCCCTTTTCAGGTAGCATGGCACCACCGCTGTTCGTTCCAGACGAGTTCGGAGGACACTATGTGTATGAGGGTAGTATTGCGCCAGCAGATCCAGAGTACTATGCCTGGAAGGTTAGGCAGAGAGCTATTGCAGAGACAGAGCGAGACATGCAGATCGAGCAGCAGAGATTTGGGACCCAGGACCCAGAAGTGATACGTCAGGAGATGATCTATCGTAAGGAGACCTTCAAACGCATCGAGGAGGATTCTCTACTGATGTTACGAGACCGTTCTTCGTACTAGGTTCTACTTGCACAGGTTAGAGCAGCACCTCCACCCCCACCAGAAGAGGACATGGCTGATGCACCCCCAGCAGATGAGGATCCTGAGGGTGATGATGAGAGCGATGACGACGATGAGCCAGAGGATGCAGATGAGGAGATGGAGGATGAAGAGGACGAGGACACCGATGACGAGGAGCCGGAGTATGATCTAGAGGAGGAGGACCCCGTGGACCCAGCCGGTATGGACGTGCCAGTTGGCGTAGATATTGTGGTTGCAGAGGGTTATCCGATAGAGGAAGAGGAGGTAGCCGCAGACGATGATGCAGTAGTACCAGTCTTACCAGGAGGCGTTATTGCACAGCTAGCAGCTGAGTGGGCCGCAGAGATGGCTGCACATCCCCATGGATTCGAGATCGGAGCACCGGAGTTGGCACAGGCTATGGTACAGGCTGAGGCACTTGCAGCCGCATTTGATGCAGCCCAGGCTGACCTGGCCGCTGATGCAGGGGATTTGGGAGCTGTTGTGGAGCATGATGGACCCGAGCTGATCGAGGATGTTGTGATAGAGGATGAGGACATGATGGATGACGATGACATGGATGAGGATGATGTTTTGTCTGAGGTTGCCCCAGAGGACGAGGCTTCCATCTATAGATCCGATGTGGACAACTTTTGAGTCCAGTACCTTTAGGACTTAGACTTTTACGTTTGACTTTAGGACATGTTGTCCGCTTACTTTTGACGCTTACATAGACAGCTATTAACCGTAGCCTTTTTGTATAGGTAGCCACCAGTAGTGGTTTTGTGTATATCTTTCTTTTGTTTAGATCTTGTATAGGATCATGTACTACGCGGTACACAGATGATCTATTGTGTACTCCGCTGTACATCTTTTGGGTATATATATATGGCAGATCGTTTCTCTTGGATATTTCTGTTATCACCTCATTATTATGTTATGGTTGTGATTTTGATTCATGTTACGCTTTCTGTTATTTAAGTATGATCATTTCCCCGAGGAGATTGTCGGCTAATCGTTAGATCCTTCATAGGTACACCTCACACGGATCACAATGGTGGGACCCACAAGGAACCAAGCACGACTGGGAGCACCCATTCCCGAGGGTATGGACCCAACTGGAGTCTTCGAAGCTTTCATACAACGGATGGAGCACATCGGCGATACCTACAATCATGCCACCAACGACAATGGTAACAACCACTTTGTCCCTCCAAGGCAGACAGGTGATAAACTGTTGGAACGATTTCGTGGCCTGCGACCCGAAAAGTTCGACGGCATGGAAGAGTCCTGGAAAGCAGAGCAATGGATACGGGAGTTGGAGCTAATCTTTGAAGCCCTGGAGTGCAGTGAGCTTGACAAGAGACGTCTAGCCGCATTTCAACTAACTTACTCCGCCGCGGACTGGTGGGAGGCCGAGAGAGCCACGATTGGGATTGACGCTGCAAGGAGAATGCCTTGGGAAGCATTCAAGACTCGATTTCTCGAGAAGTATTTCCCTGAGGACGAAAGAGACCAACAAAAGAGGAATTTCCTGAGTCTAACCCAAGGAAACTGGACAGTCAGAGAGTATACTACACAATTTGAGCGACTTTCCCGTTTCGTTCCGCATATGATAGACACCTCCGTCAAGAAGGTCAAGCGATTCCACCAAGGACTCAACCCACACCTCCGGCACATGATGATAGGCCATCTGGGCCAGTCGTTTGAAGGGATTGTCCGTCTTGCTTCAAGTTTGGAAAATGATGCTTACTCTGTGCAAGGACCACAAGCGAATCGACCTCCACCCAGGACCTTCCAACCAAGGAACTTCTCCGCGCAATCATCAAGGAACAGTCAGGGATGGAAACCCCAGACCAACAACTATCAGGGAACCAAGCGCACATGGGATGGGACAAGGAAGCCCCAAGCTAATTTTCCTCGACAACAGAATCGACAGCAAGGACCACCTCAGGCACAGCCCGTCGCTCAGCGACAGAATATTGATGGATGTTTCAATTGTGGAGTGCCCGGACATATTGCAAGGTATTGCACAGCCCCCAAGACCAACCGCCGCAATGACCTCGTCTGTCGCAACTGTAACAAGCCTGGTCACATAAGCAAGGATTGTCGAGCACCACGTGGAGGCTACTATGGGGCGCCTGCTCAAGGACAGCAAGGACAGGTTAGGGTGAATGCCATCATCCCTGACAATGCAGGGTATAATGCTGAGGAACAGCAGAACTTGGAAGGTACACTCATTTTATTTCACTATCAAGTTAGAGCTTTGTTTGATACCGGTGCCTCCCGTTCTTTCATAGCTATTAAGATGGTACGTGATTTGGGATTGTTACCCCTAGCACTTGAGCCGACCCTTAATGCCGTTTCGCCCTTGGGAGTATCCGTTAAGTTAGGTAAGGTGTGCAAGGATTGTCCCTTGACACTAGAGGATAGGAATTTTCCGGCAGACTTGATAGTCTTGTCAATGTCTGAGTTCGACGTGATCCTAGGAATGGATTGGCTTACTAAGTATGGCGCTAACCTAGATTGTGTTAGTCGGACCATTGTCTTTTCGACGCCTGGTTGCCCGCAGATCAGATTTCAGTGCCAACCGTTGAGCGACATGTTTATCACGAGCTGCCTAGCCACGATTAAGACTTCAAGCACGGAGCTTACTATCAACCAGATCCCCGTTATTCAAGACTTTGAAGATGTGTTCCGAAGTATCTCAGGACTTCCGCCGAAGAGAGAGATAGACTTCTGCATTGATTTAGCACCCGGAACGTTGCCGATTTCCAAGACCCCGTATCGGATGGCGCCAACAGAAATGTTGGAATTGAAGAAGCAAGTTCAGGAACTTGAAGATTTAGGTTTTGTTCGCCCGAGTACATCGCCTTGGGGAGCACCAGTTTTATTTGTGAAGAAGAAGGACGGAGAGCTACGACTCTGTATCCACTACAGGGAGCTGAATAAGGTCACGATCAAGAATAGATACCCACTTCCCCGGATAGACGACCTGTTCGATCAACTACAAGGATCAAGGATATTCTCAAAAATTGACTTGCGTTCAGGATACCATCAATTACTAGTTCGGCCGAAAGATATACCGAAAACTGCCTTCAGGACGAGATATGGACACTATGAGTTTCTAGTGATGTCTTTTGGATTGACTAATGCCCCGGCAGTATTCATGGACCTAATGAATAGAGTATTCAGACCCTATCTGGATCAATTCATTATAGTATTCATTGACGACATTCTAATTTATTCAAGGACGGAAGAAGAACATAAGAAGCATCTCCAAATTGCTCTACAGACTCTCAGAGACAATAGTCTGTATGCGAAATTCAGCAAATGTGAATTCTGGCTTCAGGAAGTTAAATTCCTGGGACATGTGATATCACAGGATGGGATTTCCGTAGACTCATCCAAGATCGATGCAGTCTTGAGCTGGAACAGGCCAACCAACGCAACCGAAGTTAGGAGTTTCCTAGGATTGGCTGGGTATTACCGGAGATTTGTGGAAGGATTCTCTAGAATCGCAGGACCGTTGACAAGCCTGACTAGGAAGGAGACGAAGTACGAATGGACCGATAAACATGAGGATGCATTTCGGGAATTGAAAGAGAGACTAACCTCAGCACCCGTGCTTGCGATACCTAAGAGTGGTGAACAATTCATAATCTATAGTGATGCATCACACCAAGGACTTGGTTGTGTGCTAATGCAAGAGGGAAATGTCATCGTATACGGATCAAGACAATTGAAGCCACATGAGAAGAACTATCCGACGCACGACTTAGAACTAGCCGCAATCGTGTTCGCCATGAAGATTTGGAGACACTATTTGTATGGAGAAAAGTTTGACTTATTCTCAGATCACAAGAGTTTAAGATACCTGTTCTCTCAGAAGGAGTTGAACATGCGACAACGGAGATGGATGGAACTACTCAAGGACTACGACTTCTCTTTGCAATACCACCCGGGTAAAGCAAATGTTGTAGCCGACGCTCTGAGCCGGAGGCCACGCCTTTTGGTTGCTTCGATTTTGATTAGAGAATGGCGAGCAATGGAGACGTTAGCCGAATTCGACCTTCGACCAGTGGAATCAGGAGAAGGATAACACCTTGGATGTCTTGTTGTACAACCGACTCTCATCAGCCGCATCTGGGAAGCTCAACAGTCGAACGAGGATTTCAAGTTATGGTTTGCCAAGATGTCCGCAAAGGAACCAGAGATATGGAGTATTAGTACGGACGGAGCACTGAGATGCAAAGGTAGACTCTGTGTGCCAAATGACGATGGTCTCAGGAAGAACATTATGGACGAAGCACACAAGTCAAGGATGACTATCCACCCAGGAGGAAATAAGATGTATAAGGACTTGAAGAGAAACTTCTGGTGGGAAGGAATGAAGCGAGAAGTGGCCGAGTATGTATCGCAATGTCTTATTTGCAAACAAGTGAAGGCGGAGCATCAGAAACTACCTGGACTCCTACAACCGCTACCGATTCCCCAATGGAAATGGGAGCACATCACCATGGATTTTGTGGTTGGATTGCCGAAGTCTCAACAAAACCACGACGCTATTTGGGTAATAGTGGATCGACTCACCAAGTCAGCACATTTTATCGCCTACAGCATGACGCACCCTGTCGAAAGATTGAGCCGGATGTATCTACAGCAAGTAGTGCGACTGCACGGTGTACCTGTCTCAATAGTTTCAGATCGAGATTCACGCTTCACCGCAGAATTTTGGAAGAGCCTTCAGACAGCAATGGGAACTTCATTGAATTTGAGTTCAGCCTTTCATCCACAGACAGACGGTCAGACAGAACGAGTCAATCAAGTGATGGAAGATATGTTGCGAGCCTGTGTCATTGAATTCGAGAGTTCATGGGAGACGCATCTACCTTTGATCGAGTTTGCCTACAACAACAGTTACCACACGAGCATAGGAATGGCGCCGTTTGAAGCCTTGTATGGAAGACCTTGCCGATCACCGCTATGTTGGACCGAAGTCGGAGATACTCAACTACTTGGACCCGAGATGATTCGAGAAACCAGCGAAAAGATCCAGATTGTACGAGAAAAGATGAAGACAGCGCAATCCAGACACAAGAGCTATGCCGACAAGCGACGGAAAGATCTAGAGTTTGCAGTTGGAGATCATGTACTACTCAAAGTCTCGCCAGTTCGAGGTATCGTCAGATTCGGACAGAAGAAAGGAAAGCTATCGCCGCGATTCATCGGACCGTTCGAGATCCTAGAACGTGTTGGGAAGGTTGCTTATCGACTTGCGTTGCTGCCAAAGATGTCAGGAGTGCACAACGTTTTCCACATCAGCATGTTGAGGAAATGTGCCCACAACCCAACGCACGAGATCAGTTTTGAAGATATCGAGGTGAACGAGAACGTGACATACAATGAAGGACCAGTGCGCATTCTAGACCGAGGAGTGAAGAAGCTCAGAAACAAGGATATTCCGCTAGTGAAGGTTCAGTGGAAGCACCACGACGAAGGAGAAGCTTCATGGGAATTGGAGTCGGAGATGCGAGAGAAGTTTCCATTTTTGTTTTAACCCAGTTTATTTCGGATTTCGGGGACGAAATCTTTTATGAGTGGTGGATGATGTAATACCCTGTATTTTTGTAATATATTATATAACTAGACCTTGTATGTTTCTTTCAATACTTGTATGAGCTTGGCCTTACCCTTGGTATAATTTGGATACCAATCGATTGGCAAGTATACCAATCGATTGACTTGCTTTGGATACCAATCGATTGAACTTTATCTCAATCGATTGATTGTATCAATCGATTGACACTTATGTCAATCGATTGGAGGCAGCTGGGCAGATTCTTTTGCTCTGGCTGGGGAGAAGCCACGTGAACACTCTCTCCTTATATATACCAGCCCATTTTGGGCGTATTTCTGTTTACAGAAATTAGAGAGAGTGAGAGGGAGGGTTTTGTGTGTGTGTTATATATATATACACTCATATATATATATATACGCACATATATGCATATATTTACTCACCCACACTCAGAGATGGACTGAGAAGAAGAAGAAGAAGATCAGCAAGAAGAAGAAAAGAAGGAGAAAGAGAAGAGAGAAGGCAGAGAGCAGAGGAAAGAGAGAAGAGGGAGACCACCATTGAAGCTCAAGCTCAAACACACAACCAAACACGCCCTTAACGTCTAAAGGTGAGTTTTAAACTCACTTGGTAGCCTTACATTGATGTTAGAACATGTTTTGAATGAAGAAATGAAAGAGAAACCATGTTTCCCGTTTATATGTTGCTGGGCAGTCTTCTCTGTGAAGAAGACGAAGTGTCAATCGATTGACACTTTATCAATCGATTGACATTTTTCATGACTCAATCGATTGACATTTTATGCAATCGATTGACATAGATTGTGATCCAATCGATTGAACTTTCTTCCAATCGATTGACACTACTTTTATACCAATCGATTGAACTTTCTTCCAATCGATTGACACTACTTTTATACCAATCGATTGACATCCATACCAATCGATTGGCAGTTACAGTTTACTGTTTTACTTGTTTAGATAATGTAATAATTGTTTAGTTGTTTATTTACTATTCAGTATTTCCCAGCATGCTTTATTATTGTAATACAGACATGATAACGAGTTAATGCAGTGTAGGATCGTAGTAATAACAAGACTATCGAATAATGTTTAAAATGTTAGATAACGGAATAGTTGTGAATCCTTTGGAGTTAACGTTCATTTCATTCCGAGTAGTCGGGCCACATTGGGATTGTCATGTATCGGTGATAGAGTCGAACTTAAGTAGGTTTGCTAAGATTCGGGAAATTTGCGTGGGCGGGCTTTGGTCGATCATATGTTCTTAAAAGCGGTAGACAGACGAAGGTGTCTATGACTTGCGGTGAACCGGACCATTTGCCCTAAGATAGCCAGATGATCTAATCATATGTTCTTAAAAGTGGTAGACAGACGAAGGTGTCTATGACATGCGGTGGACCGTGATCACTGGTAGACGTCGCTAAGTCGTGGCATAGAATGATGTACTGTTGTTTAAAGCGTTATATCCCTGACATGCGCTGGACTGTGCATATGTTCTTAAAAGCGGGGGATGGACTAACGTGGTATCCATGACATGCGGTGAACTGTGTATATGTTCTTAAAAGCGGTGGATGAGCAATGGTGTGTTATAGAGTTGAACTACTGTCGAGTCTGTTTCCCCCTATTTAGACGTGTTATCGGTTTTATAATAAGTAAAACATTAGTAATCGGATCATCAATTTGATTAAAGGAGTTACCCTTACAGAATTCTAATTTGGTTACGGTTTATAACTTGTAATAACTTCAATAGTTGATACCCTATTAGTATCTAACTCACTCGGCTTTCATTAAGCTGACGGCGTTTATGCCGCTGGACATTTCTACGTTCCAGCGCACCCTGGTTATGACTATACAGGTGAAGGGCCTGCAGGAGAGGACTACTATGCCGGTGACGGAGTCCCTGTGGAGGATTTCCCCGACGGAGGTCAGACTGAAGAAGACTACTACGCCGAGGACTACCTTTATGCCAACTGAGGACTAGACTAGAATTGTAGCTAATTGTCTCTACCGTTTTAGAACCCTTTTTGTAGTCAGGCATATGTTGCCTTGACATTTGTACTTCCGCTGCCTTATGTTTGATTCGAGACTCTGATATGTAATAGTTAGTAACTTCTGTTGACCTTATGTTGTATTGCGAATCAGAACCTAGACTTCATTGTTGTTACACTATTACTTTTGTTGCTTAGTACTGCGTGGTGTGGACAATCATGTGACTTCACCCGTCATTCCCTATGGACCCATAAAGGAAATTTATTTTTCTCTATTTATGCTGCTCCGGGGCGTGACATGCCAACATGCACAACACATCACATTATCATGCATGACAATGTAATGAAATGCAATAACACAAATACGGGTGTTATAATATATATTAGACTCCACTGAGCATGTTTTTTTTTTATAAATAAAGCAGACAAAAATGCAATATAACTATTCATTTTTTTAAAAAAACATTGATGTTTTTTTTTCATTATTGTTATTTCTCTTTTCATTTTAAAGTGGTAGTAGATAATTTTTTATATATTTAAATTATTATTGATATTTATAAATAAAAGAGTAATGCTACGCTTCCCATGTCATCTCTTCCGTCGTTTGGCAATACCATAACACTTTCATCTTTCATATCACTTTATTTCGTAAACTTGATCCTTCCGATCCAAGATCTTTACCGGATACGTCACATACGTCAATTCACTCTAAATCTCATTCGGCGTCGGAGTCATCACTTGTTCCCTATCCTCCACTAAGTGTTTACGTAACAATGATACATGAAACACGTTATGAACTTGACCATACTCTCTTGGCAAGTCAAATCGATATGCTATGTGTCCAACTCTCCCAATGATTTCGAAAGGTCCTACATACCTTATATTGAGTTTCTCGTATCTCCCAAACCTAGTAATCCCCTTTGAAGGTGACACTTTCAAATACACCAAAACGCCCACGACAAATTTCAACGGTTTCTTACGTTTGTCGGCATAACTCTTATACCTACTCTGGGCTATGAGTAACCATTGTCGAATTACTTTTATCTTATCCGTCGTCTCCTGCATAATATTTGGCCCTTTAATCATTCTTTCTCTGACTTCTGTCCAACTAATCGGTGAACGACATACACGACCATACAAAATTTATTAAGGAGGCATCCCAATACTCGATTAAAAACTATTGTTATACACGAACTCAATTAGCAGTAAATGATCTTCCCAATCACCCTGAAAATCGAGTACACATAAACGAAGCATATCTTCCAAAATCTGGATTACTCTTTCCGATTGACCATCGGTCTGAGGATGAAAAGAGGTACAAAAGTATAATTTGTTACCCATTGCTTCTTGTAAGGCCCTCTAAAACTTCGATGTAAAACTACTATCTCTATCTGAAACAATAGAAACTGGTATACCATGTAGTTTCACAATCTCGCTGATATACAAATTAGCTAAAGTGTTCGGCTTAGTTTTCGAAGCGGTAGAAAGTGAGATGACTTCGTCAAACGGTTGATGATCACCCAAATGATAGTATTCAATTCGAAAACCCACTAACAAAGTCTATTGTAATGTGTTCCCATTTCCATTCGGCTATCGGTAATGGTTGTAACAATCCTGAAAGTATTTGGCATTCGTCGGCCTTTACCTATTGACAACTCGTACATCGTGAAACGTAGTGCGCTATTTCTCTCTTCATTCATGTCCACCAATAAACATGTCTCAAGTCTTTATACATCTTAGTGCTTTTCGGATGAACGGTGTACTTCGTACTGTGTGCTTCCTCTAGGATGTTCCATTCTAATTCTTTCTCGTTAGGTACACAAATTCTACCCCTCAATCTCAAAACATTATTCTCAAAAATAAATCCCGGTTGTTTTCCCAATGTCTCATCACAAATCTTCTTTAAGGTCACATCTTTAAGTTGTTTCTCCATGATCTCGTGAATCAAGAGTAGTTGTGCCACAATCGTCGACATCAAGCCACTTTCAATCCTCAGAATCACTTCAAGTTCCAAATTCTCCATATCTCAAATCAATTCTTGTTGAGAAGTCAAACCTGCTGTCATATTGATTGGTGCCTTACGACTAAGAGCATCGATGACTACATTTCCCATGCCCGGATGATACTGAATAGATAAATCATAGTCCTTCATCAACTCTAACCATCTCCTTTGCCTCATATTAAAAACTCATTGTGTGAACAAGTACTTCAAACTCTTATAATCTGTATATATCTCACATTTCTCCCCGTACAGATAATGACGCCAAATCTTCAATGCAAAAATCACGGCAGCCAATTCTAGATCCTGTGTTGGATAATTCTTCTCGTGCGGTCTAAGTTATCTTGACACATATGCAATGACCTTGTCACCTTACATAAGAATGCAACCTAAACCTCTATATGAAGCATCACTGTAGATGACAAATCCTTCAGTCCCCATCAGAACAGCTAACATTGGTGCCTTCACTAGTCGACCCTTCAATTCTTGAAAACTTTTCTCGCATTCTGAACTCCATACAAAAGCAACATCTTTCCTCATCAACTGTGTCATTGGCATCACAAAACGGAAAAGTCTTTTACAAATCTCCGATAATAACCAACTAATCCTAGGAAACTTCGAATCTATGTCACATTTGTCGGTCTCACCCAATTGGTAACTGCTTCTATCTTCTAAGGATCTACAAAAATTCCCTTTGCCGACACTATATGTCCAAGAAAAGCAATATCTGTCAACCAAAATTCACACTTCTTTAATTTTTCAAACAATCTCTTCTCATGTAGTCATTGTAAGGCTAATTGCAAATGGTGCTCGTGATCTTCAGTACTCTTGGAATAGATTAGGATGTCATCTATAAACACAATAACAAACTCATCTAAATAGTCTTTGAAAACATGATTCATCAAGTCCATGAAAGCGGCTGGTGTGTTTATTACTCCAAATAACATAACCAAAAATTCAAGTGCCTCTGTGTTGCAAGGTACATATTGGGCACAACGGTCTAGAGTCTATGAACATACTCCCTCCTTGGTTACCCATATACGATCCCGAACTTTGCGTGAGTAGTTTCTTCGCATTCCCTTGACCCTTGCTCTTATTGTCATTGGCTCTCTTCCCTTGTTGGCCTTATCGATATGGATCGACACTCTTCTCATTTATGAGGGCGGCTTCCTCTACTTGAGCAACAGTCGAGTATTACAACAGGTCCACACGACTACGGATATTCTCCCTCAGCCCTTCCTCAAACTTACGAGCTTTATCCTCATCAATTGGAACGATAGTTTTCCCAAAAATGTAACAAAGCATTATACCAAGAAACGTACTCACTCACAATCATGTCTCCCTGAACCAAACTAGCAAACTCGTGACGTTTCTGAGTATATTGCAGAAAGAATCACTTGTTGAAATCATCCTTAAATACTTCCCACGTAATTGGCTTTCCTTGTTCGAGTACATTATTCCACCAATCCAATGCTTCTCCCATCAATGTATCAGATGCGCAAGGAATCTTCTCCTTGTCAGTTCATATCACGGTATAGAAATGTCTTTCTATGTCCATCATCTAATGATCGGCCAAGTCTATGTCAACTTGTCCATGTTACAAGGTTGGGTTCCGTTTATGGAATTGTTCCACGATTGTGTGTTGAGGTCTTGGTACCGGTGGTGCATTAATGTAGCGAACTTTAACTGGTGGAGCCTAAACTTTCATCTGATCTTGTTCATTTGTAACTTGCACAAAATTCCCCACCATATTCACTATCTGATCCATTCGCGAATGCGGTGACAGTTCTCTTATCGGCTTAGTCATGACCTTATCACGTATTCACCCTGTTGAGTACAATGCATAATGACTATGCATGCCATGCCACAATATATATATATATATGCATAGTTCATCATTGCAAACAATTGATGCAAAAATATGAAGCATCCTACAATGATAACAATATTATCGTCATAAACATACACTCCACTCGACGTCACTCAGAATATAATGTCACTTGTTCCCAAGGCTCTAAACCTATTGCTCTGATACCATTTAATGTCACAGCCTGGTTCCACAATAGCGGAACTGAAGCCCATGGCACGCCACCGAGGCTACTCCAATTCATTAACGTAAAATAGCAACGGAATAAACAAGAGTACAAATCCATAAATTCAAGTTATAAAAAGAATCCTCCGTTTGAAACACTTAAAGAAAACAAATCATTTTGAAAATAGCAGTCCAGTCGACTGATCAGGGATCCGATTGACTGGAAATGCAAGATACGGAGAGTTCCAAGTTCCAGCAACTAGTCCAGTCGACCGACTCCCATATCCACTCAACTCGGGTGTTAAACTTCTGGTCGACTGAACTCCAGCCTGAGCAAAAATATATGATTTCCAAAATACCATCCAGTCGACTATGTCAGGGGGTCCAGTCGACTGTGTCAGGTGATCCAGTCGACTGTTTTTCCAATAATTGATATAATGTCTAAATGACAAAGAGTTCCAGTCGACTAGACCTGGTCCGGTCGACTAGTTTCCCTGCAGCAGAACATTTTCCAGAAATTCCAAGTTTAAAAGCTTTTCTGAAATTATCCGGGGACAAAACACACACTACAAACTCATACCAAAGCAATCCCAACTGGGTTATAACATTACGAAAACATAATTACAAGAGTTTCCTAACTATTACAACGTCACGAATTCATTCTGCGATCCCTTAAACGTACAGTAAAAGTTATGAATCGTCATTACAACATTTCTATTACCAAAACTACGAGGTGTACATGATGAGTCGCCTCCTAAGTGAACTCCGAAACCCACGTGCTCACTTCTGCGATTCTTTGGCGGCATTAACACCTGAAATGGTTATTTAAATAAGCACACATACTCGATTTGTTTAAGCTAACGCTTAGTGAATAAAATAACCATGCAATTGAATGATAAACATACTCGCATTCACATCTCTAAATGTCATAAAAGTCTCCGGAGATCCCACGTGTACGTTCCACACTCCCAATCTGCGACTCCTCGCCAATAAGTCCACACGAAAAGGTAAGACCTTCTCTTCAAACTTGCGACCTTATGCCTATAACGGCTCCACAACGATGGCTTGATACACGCACTCCTTTGACCCAAGTAGCAACTTTACATGCTCATATACATTTCACCATGTATCGACATAATCAAAACATTCCACCGTACAATTGGACCTACTTATCAATATAGACGCCCAATATGAACTACACAATATATAGCTATGAACTAACACATGCTTTTCATACAAACTATGAATACATGTCAAGAAATCATTCCAAAACACATAGTTGAATCACTCACCTCTGAATAATGTTCTTAGAATTCGATCCAAGGAAAACCCGAGCATAAAGATTGTGCAGAAGTCCATCTACTACGATTCCTATCGATCAAAATCCAATCATCAACTTTTATGAAAAATTCTACAAAATGAGTTTTCGGAAAACTTAGCCAAATATGGCTTAATGGGTATCAAAACGTAGCTCTTACCTCTAGGAGTTCGAATATGAAATTTGGTGAAAAATTGACAGACAGAAGTTCGTCGTTTGGCGTCATGAAGATCGAAGAACTAAAATCTCCTTTTTGGCATTTTCTTGATTTTTAGGTTGAAACTTAAAAAAAATATCCAAGTTATCTCTATCTATATATAGACAACACTTTTAGAAATTGTGTTTACCTCCCCACGAGTTTTTAAAACTCCTAATTAGTCTCCAAAACTTTCTACACAGCTAATTCATAGCTTCATGAGTGAAAACTAAAAATTATAAAAGTTTTCGTCTAAGTTCCGTTTGGGTGCTAAAACGCAAATTTCTACATGATTTTACGAAATTGCTAATTAGCTTACCAAATTCTGAAGCGTGTCAATTCGTCCTCACTAGGATGCTAAAATTAACAATAGAATTCTAAACCAGAAAATAATACAAATAGTGAAATACACAGGTAAACATTTATTTGTAGATAAACATTTAGGGTATTCCACAACGTCTCATACTCGGAGAGATTTCACAACAACAAAACACTCAATCCACACAGTCTTAAAGGGTTCTATTATACAGACACCCAAATCGACATCGTGAGTCAAAACTCTTTTACACATGTGCCAACATGCACAACACATCACATTATCATACATGACAATGTAATGAAATGCAATAACACAAATACCGGTGTTATAATATACATTAGACTCCACTGAGCATGTTTTTTTTTTAAAAAAAATAAAGCAGACAAAAATGCAATATAACTAAATTTATTAAAAAAAGTATTGATGTTTTCTTTTCTTTTCTTTTTTTTTCATTATTGTTATTATTCTTTTCATTTTAAAGTGGTAGTCGATAATTTTTTATATTTTAAAATTATTATTGATATTTATAAATAAAAGAGTAATGCTATACTTCCCAAAAGTGTTTTCCGACACATGTGACAATGGACCCGGTTGATTTTGATTGGTTGTGATGTTAAAGTGGTTTAACTATGGTCCCACTTCAATATCATTTGGGCAGAAAATTTGGAAAGCATAGTATTACTCTGAATAAATGTTCTAATATCTTTCACCTACAACTTGGATAAAAAAATTAAATGGCTTAAAGTAAAAAAACTAAATTTGTAAACTATTGTAAGTTAGGCTATATATTCATTTCTCTTCTCTCTCTCCAACTTTCTCTCATCCTCCCTCCATAGCCACCACCATCACAATCACCACCACCGGAGCCATCCTCGTCGTCGCCGGAGTCGTCGGCACTACCACCAACTCTCTTCTCTTTCTAACTTCTCTCCTCCCCCTCCATAACCACCACCACTACCATCTCTCTTTCCTCCCCCTCCATTGCCACCACCACCGGCTGCCACCACCAACACAAATCTCCACGGCCAACTGATCTTAAGAGAAATTTCTCTTAAAATTGTTAGAATTGTTGAGTGAAGGTGGGATGATAGGTGATGGTCGCCGAAGGTGCTAGTGGCGGTCGTATGAGGTCGCCAAAGATGGAAGTGGTGGCGGCCGGAGGATAGGCATGGGTGGTGACAATGGTGGCAATGGTGGATGGTCGTCGGAGGTGCTAGTGGCGGTCACCGAAGGTCGTCGGGGATGGTAGTGGTGGTCGCCGGAGGTAGAAGTGGTGGTGACCGGAGGCTAGGCATAGGTAGTGGCAATGGTGGGTAGGGTTTGATAGTAAGGTTGGATGATGAAGATGAAGATATTTTGGTCCAAAAAAATTAGGAGTAAAAACCGAGTTGTTTTCTTAAGTGTCTATTCCAATTTCACTTGTCTTGCCCTTGTCACCAATTTTCCTTTTCTAAAACTCATAAAAATTATTAAACTAAAAGTGTAAGTTTTAAAATTTTAGGAGAACCTATTTCTAAAACTCATAAAATTCCTAAGTTAAAAATAAAATTTTTAAAAATTCAAGGAGTCTTGGCCCACCCTCGTCCCTTGTTGGCTCGCCTCTAGTCACACCAACTCATACTTATTTAGTAGAGCTCTCGTCACTTCGAGACCCATAAATCTAGAAGTGTTTATGGTTAATTTTGGTCAGCTTTTAGTGATTTTAAAGATAAACTCTTTTTTGTTTTTAATTGTATATTCATTTTGGTAGGTCAGTTTAGACAAGATCAATTTATTTAGACTTATATATTCTTTTAATAAATTGATCACTTGGTATTTAGTCGATTTTCAATTTTCGCATAAACATTAAACACCTCTACTTAAACCTCCAAAAGTAACACCACTCTCATTTACGATAGAGTACACACCGCAAAGTAACAGTACCACGTGGTAGTCTCATAAATTACCGAAAAACTTCTAAAGTTAAGGAGGTTAAAATTAAGGGTAGGGAAAGTGCCCTACGAAAGGGCCATTTTTAATTGTGAGGTGTTCCCAGAGTCTGGGTGACGCCTGTCCCAAACTTCCACCCACCCACCTCTATCTCTTCGTCTATATATACAGTATACACCTCCATATGCCGTCAAACACAGTTCATCACTATCTCTTCAACCTATTCATATATATATATATATATATACATTATATATGTCCAGATATAACATCTGGCACCTCCCCCCTTATTCTCTGCCACCACCACCACCACCACCACCACCATCACCATGCAGTCAGCTCTTCTCACACCATCTATCCCTACCACTATTTCTCATCAGTACCATGGTCATCACCATCATCTTCTTCTTCTTGTAGTACCCACCTTGTTCTTGTCCTTCTTGTTACTGATCTTTCTTCAATGGAATCATCCCAAACACAAGCGTTTACCACCTGGTTCAATGGGTTGGCCTTATATAGGAGAGACACTCAAGCTCTACACTGAAAACCCAAATTCTTTCTTTTCCAACAGGCAAAAAAGGTACACACACATACACACAACAGTAAAAGTCAAGCAAATTGAATTCCCAAAATCGATTTTTTAAATTCTTTATAAGGGTGTTTGGCAACAATTAGTTTTGCAGTTCATAAGTGATTATGGAACTCCAAAAATTAAAATGAAATTGTTTGACACACTAGATTCTGCAATTCAATTGCATAAAACTGTGAGTCAATCGCAGAAATTAGCCATTGGCCAAAAGCTACCTGGATTAAAAAAGAAAAAACCAGTTTATGGCGATTGAGGTAGAAGTTGTGTGACACACACTCATAATCTTGTCAGTTATTATTTCAAAATAGGAATGAGTTTTGCAGGTTTAGTGTGTGTGCGTGCGTGTGTGTGTGTGTGTGTTGTACGTGCAGCATTTCTACCTCATTTACTTATTTTATGAAGTTGATTTTATGGTAGATATGGGGATATATTTAAGACCCACATATTGGGATGTCCTTGTGTGATGATTTCAAGCCCAGAAGCAGCAAAATTTGTTCTTGTGAGTCAAGCACATCTCTTTAAGCCAACATATCCTCCCAGCAAAGAGAAGATGATAGGTCCAGAGGCTCTATTCTTTCACCAAGGTGCATATCATTCAAGGCTCAAGAAGCTAGTCCAAGCCTCTTTCCTACCCTCTGCAATTAGAGGATCAGTCTCAGAGATTGAAAAAATTGTTCTCAAATTCCTTCCAACTTGGGAAACTAGCACCATCAACACTTTACAAGAGATGAAGAGGGTATATACACAAATATAGACATATATATATATATATATAGAAATACACTACCTTGTTCTTGACTCATACGAACTTAATTATGGCCCATTAATTTGGGATCTTCAGAATAAAGGTTTTAAAAAATAAAATAAAATTTCTTCTAAAAGAGATTTTTAAAAAGCTGTGTAGTATTTGGTATTACTATGGTAATTAGAGTTTTTTTTTTTTTTTTAGCTTTCTTATAAACGCTTCAATTTGTTGTTTTAAAAATATTTGAACTTTTGAAATGTCCAATTTTTTTTTTTTTTTTTTTTTTTTTTTTTTAAAGTTTGTTGACAACCGGACTAATTAACTCTTTAAATAATCTAAAAAAATGGCTATCAAAAAAGGCACTTCGAATTCCCTACTAAGCCAAAAAAAAAAAAGGGGTTTTCTAAAGGAGTTGTTTTGTGTTTGTTGTGTCTTAGTATGCATTTGATGTGGCAATGATTTCGGCTTTTGGAGACAAAAGGGACTCAGAGGTGGAAGGAATTAAACATCTCTATCATTGCTTGGAAAAGGGTTACAATTCCATGCCTTTGGATCTCCCAGGAACACCATTTAACAAAGCAATGAAGGTATAAAAATCTTACCTTCAAGAAAATATCACCAGCCTTTTGTCCTCAAGTACACACATAGTACAATGATAATTTGTATATGCTAGCTTGTGAAAGAAAACTATATAATATATCTTCACCTTTTGGAATAATTTTTTAATTTTTTTTTTATTTTTTGTGGGTTTTTTATTTGAACAGGCAAGAAAGCTTCTGAATGAGAGTTTGAGGAAATTGATAGAGAAGAGAAGGGAAAGTGGGAAAGAAGGTGGGGGCTTGTTGGGAATTTTATTGGGAGCTAGAGATCAGAAGCTGAATAGTCTAAGTGATTCTCAAATTGCTGATAATATAATTGGAGTGATATTCGCAGCTCACGATACAACTGCAAGTGTTCTCACATGGGTTCTTAAGTACTTGCATGATAATCAAGATCTCTTAGAAGCTGTTGTGGTAAATTATTTCATTTCCCTCGCATTTCATAGTTTCTAACTTTTTGTATCCTGAATTCAAAGAATTACAAGTATTCACACATATATATATATATATATATACACACACACAAACGTGTGTTATGGAAATCTAGGATTTAGAACTAGAAGAGTAAGAGGCTTTTTTAATAACGCAAGAATCAATTTTGTGGTTCAGGGAAGAGCAATTTCAAATAATTCTGCGATTGTGTAGTTTTTAGCGGATAAAGTTTTGTGACTTAAAAATGACTCAAGCAGTGGTTATTTGTCTAATTAATACAACATTGATTTTTCATGAGAGTGAGTCTAAGGCTTAGTTTGGCCCCCATTTTAGTGCTTCTCATTTTTTAAAGTATAAATTTATATTAATTTATTTAGTAACTAGTTTATGAGCTTTACAAAAATTGAACTTAAGGTTTTTTTAGAGGAGCTTTTAAAAGCTCTAGATGGAGCTTTTAAAAGCTCACAGTTGTTTTTTAGTTTCATGATTTCTTTTTAAAGAGTAGTGTGTCACTTGCATAAAATTATCAAACAACTTAGTAATAAATTTCATAAATTCCTTTTAAAAAGCCACGTGAGAGCCAAACTAAACCTTAGTCCGAACATAATTTTGTTGTCATCATTCCAAAACTAGAGTTACCTTTCATTATTATGAATCGATCCACCATAAAATTTGTCATATAATATATGTAAACGGTGTCAATTAATGTGAAACTTCAAAGAGTGTTTATCTATATTTAATGAATCGTTAATTAATAGGAAAAAGATTCAGATATATTTTTCATGGAATGTTATTGGTCCCAGTACAATTTTATAGTGTGCTCATATGTAGACCATTAATATGTACTACTATAACATTATGTACTGTATGTATTGAAGTTTTATTATGTAAATAGAAAGTAAAGTGGCATTTGTTTTTCCAAGTGAAATCAAAACTAGCAAAATAGAAACTTTCTAATTTATATCATAATATTATACTCATTTTTTTTTTTTTTTTTTGGGTAATCGGGGGTGTCCGGGCCAGCTTGCGCGCACCTCGACTAATCCCCCGAGGCCTGGAGGCGCCGGGTGAATACTCCAGTGGCCACGCCCCCATGACTCGAACACTAAACCTCTTGGGTAGTACACCCAAGAAGCTTACCACTCGGCCACAAGGGACTTGGTTAATATTATACTCATTTGTCAACCAATTATTGCAGAGTGAACAACAAGAAATACGGCGCCGAATAATTGAAACCAAACGTGGCCTTACTTGGGATGATACGCGACGCATGCCATTGACTAGCCGGGTACATTAATTATGATCATAACAACATACTCTATACTTTATTTTCCTCAAATGTGTTCACTTAATTATTCTCTAGGAAAAAGGTGTTTTTTTTTTTTTTTTTTACAAAATTATATATTCCAGCAGTGGAACTACCCGTTTCGCGTATGAGGTGTAGTCCTCCTGTTCGTTTTCACAATGGAAAAGACTTGGTTATTTTGCGTTAATTTTTTTTTTTTTTAAATTGTTTGAAATTTAATTGGTCCACGAGTACAAGTATATTTATGAGACGTATATATATAATATACATGTGGATCAATAATGTCTTAGAACGTGATAAAAATAGCACTCTCTCCGTCTCTTTTTTTGAGTCCTATATTCTATTTTGTGATGTCCCAAAATTAGTGTCCACTTTCCTAAATTGGTATACAATTTTTACTTACTTTCCAAAACTACACTTTCTTAAACTCTACACCAAGACAAAACTAAAAAAGTTATTGTAATGTTAGGGGCAATTGTGAAAAGTAGCTGTAGATTTTTTTTATCCCCTTAAAAAGTTGAATTCCAAATAATGAACTCAAAAAAAAGGACGGAAAGAGTACATAAGAAAAAGAAACTGAAGTATTGTCCTTTTTGTTAAATATTATATTCAATATTTTCCACTCTTTATTTTATCTTCTATACATTCATTTGTTGTAATTGTAAAGTGAGCAACATATATACCTAATTTTAGGTAATTCAAGAAACACTAAGAACAGCAAGTATACTATCATTCACATTCAGAGAAGCAGTACAAGATGTGGAATTTGAAGGTTATTTCATCCCTAAAGGTTGGAAAGTTCTTCCTCTCTTCAGGACCATTCATCACTGTGAAGACTTTTTCCCTCAGCCCGAAAAGTTCGATCCTTCTAGATTCGAGGTGAGACTAACTACCACTAAATTACTATAATCAATATACATATAGCTATATATATATATATAGAGCCCTTCTTATGAGGGATCCCTCATTTTATTAAAATGGGGGCTTCTAATCCTGACCGTTAGAGATCATTTAATCAATGCAGTAAAGGTGAAATTTACTGTGCAGTAAATGATCTCCAACGGCCAGGATTAGAAATCCTCATTTTAATAAAATGAGGGATCTCTCATAAGAAGCTTTCCCTATATATATAATATGTTGTTATATATATATATATATATATAGAGAGAGAGAGAGAGAGAGAGTGTGTGTGTTGATATTCCGTATTGTTTTGAGATGCTATTTGATTCGAGAAGTGGTAGGCACACATCCCAAACTATATCCCAAACCACACCTTATGCTTTAAATGCATGTATTCTGTGCTGTTTAAATTTTTCACACTTTTTAGTGCACCACTTATACAGCACATGGTACATGCATTTAAAACAAAAATGTGATTTAGAGTGTGATTTGGAGTGTGCCTAGCATTATTGATTTGATTCATATATACATTCTTTATTGTCAAAAATACAGACATGCAACGTGGACCAATCTTAAAAGGAAAATTCTATGAAAATTCCTTGTGATTTTTATTTTTTTTAATACCTACTTGAATTATGGTTGGACACACACACGACACACTCCTTAACCCAACCTAACTCACCCTTAACCTAATCCAACCCCAATGTCCCACACAGCTCCCATAGCAAAAGTCTAACAAGCGTCACTTATTCCGACTAAAGAACAAACAGTCCCCTGCATCATAAACAACAAGTGATTTTAGTAAAAAAAAAATGTTGTAATTTTTGAATTACATTGCTTTTAAAAATCACAATTGGTTTCAAAGTAAAACAATTTTAAGACTTACTTACAAGTTACAACACTTTGGAATGTGTGTGTATATATATGTATATATATAAATTATGTATCCTAAACCAGTAGAATGTATCATAAAAGATCTTATCTTAAGAATCTATAAAGTTACATAAAAAAAAGATATAACTAGGTGTATTCCATCATCCGTGAATGTATATATAGATACAGAATTGTGTATATATATATATATATAATGTATAGAGAGAAAGAACACACAATTTCTGCGTCAGTACACTCTTGAGCAAAGATTCATGTGGTGGGTCTATGTACTGTTTTATTCTATCCTGTATGGAAGAGAAATATAAGGTTACTAATAATTAGATTGTCTTGGTACAGTCCTTTTCAATTTTATGTGAATTTTCCTTTGTATAGAAAATCTTTCAAGTTTCAGATCACGTGAGTTGGTTTTGTAGGATAGTAGCAGTGCACTGATTACTGTTAGTTTGTTTGAACTATCAATACAGCTTGTTTGGATTGGTTGGGGCTTCTGTGTTTAAGCTGAAGCAGAAACTTTAATCAAAAGAGCGCTGTGGAAATTAAGAAAAATTCATTAAAATCCAAATCTATTCCGTGCATCTGGTATGGTCTAAATCACCTCTTGATCTATTTCGTTTAAAAAGTTTTTTTAAGACCCCTTAAACTCCTGCACCTCAAGATTTAATATATACATTCTGGTTCCAGAGCACGGTTAGGTCTAAACGTGCATTTAAGAGGTGATTCTAAAGAAGACCATAGTATATTCACCAGCATGTGCGTTTCTTAATTTTAAAAGAGAAAATGACTATTAATTGCTCATATGGAAACAACTTCTGCTTCTTCAAGTAATAGAAAAATTTTCTTTTGGCCAAAAAACGTACAACATGTGTAGCTTCGACCAATCTCAAATTTTTGTATTTGACACACATTTTTTGCGATTGCATTACAATAGATATATAATGTGCAAAACAATTTCATTTTAGCGTTTAGAGCTCCTTAATTAGTTACGGACTCTCAAATTAAACTGTTTCCATAAGTCGCATTATGAGTACTGTTTGTGTGATGGTGTAGGTGCCACCGAGACCAAACACGTACATGCCATTTGGGAATGGAGTGCACTCCTGTCCAGGCAGTGAGTTGGCTAAGCTCGAAATGCTCCTCCTCCTCCACCACCTCACCACTACTTACAGGTTCTTCCCTCTCTCTCTCTCTCTCTCTCTCTCTATATATATATATATATATATATGTGCGCGCGCGTGCGTGACAGGTCGGTCCAGAGGTAAGTCACACTTGCACGGACTTTGTTCCTGGGTTCAATATAACCCCACTCCCATATGTATTTGCCTATTAGTCATATTTATCATGAATTGTACCAGACGGTGTGACTAGTTGATCCGTGTACCACTAAGTCATTCGTATTGATTTTAGAATTGAACTGCTTGTGTATTTGAATCAGTAAAAATCGGCCTAAACCAATTAAAACATGACAACTTTTGACTAAATTATCAAGTACCGATTAATCTATATATATATATATATAACTTTTCAAGAATTTATGCTAAATGTTATCTTAAAAAGACAATCGAACCTGTCTATTGTTTTAATATCAGCTATAACTTATATATCCATCACTAAATTACCAACACTTTGCTGATTCAATTAAATCTTACTATTACAAAAGATATTTAAATACAAAATGTCCTATACCCATTCTTTTTAATAAAAAAAAATAGTAAATTGTGGTAGGAAATCTTTAAACACTGAGACCAGTTCGTCCGTTAATTGATCCGATAAGTAGCAAACCAGTCGCATTATTGTGTCACTGTCGGACACAATTCTGGTAACGACATTGTTAGGTTTATTTATATGTAAAGTCCATGTGATAATGATCGATTAAGGATGGATTCGGGGGCTATAAGGCCACCGACGCCCCACCTAAATTTGGAAAAAAATTATATTTGTTTTAACTATAGTCTTACAAGCTTCCAAGTTCCACCCCCACAACAACTAAAAGACCCAATTTGTTTTATTAGTTTATTTAGTAATTTTCTTTTGCAAATAATTTTTGTGTTAATACTTTGAAATGAATATTTTTTTAAAACTTCTAGATGCCCAATTTAAAGTCCTCAAAACTCTGTCCCAAATATTTTTTTTGCTCAGCAATCACACTTTTATTAAACATGGCAGCAAAAGCCATCAAAAACAGTCTGGCCAAATCCGAGAAAAGGGGCATGAGAGAAGAAATAAATGCCGCCCACAGAAATTTACAGGAAACTTTCCCAAATAGAAACAAACTATATACCACCTAAATCAAGCCACCACCACAACACAGATAGTACCACGACAACTCAGTCCCACATTTGACTTTTGTATATATATATATATATATATAAGGGGTGCAATTCGGACAGGATTCAAAAAGTTTTGGTTCTGTTTAAGCCCAAACCCGAATTCAAGCAGTCTGCTCTAGCCCCAGCCTGAATTCAAGCAGTATGCCCGAGTCCGAGCTCGACATAAACTTGAACTTTTCAACCCGAGCTCGGTTTGTGAATTAGTACTACAATCCAAGCCCGAGCTGAGCCCAAATTGCAATTTTTTTTTGGTGCAACCCGATTTTTAGTATGTAAACAACAATATGTAGAGTATCAATTTATTTATTTATTTTTTTAGATTTGAAAAAATACATTCATCTATTAATTGAGTGCTAGAATAATATCTAACAGTGTATTATTACTACTAAAAAATAGTTTAATATAATGTCAAAAATAATGCATAAATATAGTTCGAACTTGGGCTCGGGTTCTACGTGTTAGCAAAATTCTGCCCAACCCCGGCCAGAATTGAATTCAGACTTGCATTTTTCTGCCGAAGCCCACCCATGGTGAAAGTACTGCGGGCCTAAGCCCGATAATTTTGGGGCCAGGCCCAGGATGACCACGGGTTAGCCCACCCGAGTTGCAGCCCTAATATATATAGGGAAAGGATCTCAAGTGCACTGGGGCAGTGTACTCTACCCAGTACACTGACTTTAAGATTAAAAAAACCCGCGAGTCGGCAGGGCGCAGGATGGGGCGCGACTCAGTGGAGCAGCCGACAGATTCTTTTAGGTTTAATATCCAGTGCACTGGGGTGCACTAATTAAGATCCTCTCCCTATATAAATATAAGAGTAATGCTATGCTTCCCAAATTTTAATCCCAAATTTTCATCATAAATGATGTGACAGTGGGCCCTCTGACAATAATGATGGGGACCGCTTCAACATCATCCAATCACAATTCAGTGGGCTCACTGCCACATCATCTAGGATGGAGATTTAGAATTAAAATTTGAAAAATAGTTTATATTCAAATTAAAATGCATATAGATGTGTAAACTATCTATAGACTAGTACATGCCCGTGTCCGTGGGGCACGAAGGAAAAGGATCGAACATGAACAACGTAGATCGAAGAGAAATCTAAATATGACAAAAAAAAAAGATCTAAAAAATTCCGCTTTTACAATATCAAACGTTATAAGTCAACTACTATATGTATTCCGGACTCTCATTTCAAGTATCAAAATAAACCAAATACTTTAGGTGTCTCAATTAATAGTCTAAAAAGAAAATACAAATTGAATCGAGTTAAACTAAATAGAGTGCTGTGTCCTTTCTTATTCCTATAATGATAAACGGATTGTTGTGAATGCCATTAAGATTTTTGGAGCAACCAAAGAGTGTCCTTTCTAAGAACAAAGAGAGAGTTTCCGTTGTAGATATGAGAGGAAGAAGAACAAACAAGTAGTAGAAGAAAGTAAGACTTCCCAGACTGTGAGTTCCAAATAGCAAGTGCAATAAAATATTGAACAACATTGCACCATAAAAGTAACAAAAAAAACCCAAGAAAATTGACAACAAAGCAAAGGAAATAACTCATAAAATCATTACATGCAAGTTCTTCAGCTCATATTCCCTTTTTTCTGCAGCTTGTGATCTGGAAAAAAAAAATGCATACCTTACATGTTTGAACAGCAATCATCACAACCGATTCACAAATAAGTACATGAAATTATGCTACTTTTATAGTAAATCAAGGTAAAAAAGAGAAAAGGTCAAGTCACATACTGAGATACTCTTGGCTTACAATGTAAGTGAACGTAAAAAACATGAGGTTGCACAATAAATATATAAATAAATAAATAAAGAGAGCTCAAAAATCAATGATTCAAAAAAAATTTACTCTTTAAATAAATAATAATGTATAGACCTATTCTTTAAATTATCCATAGATTGGCTAATTGGGCTTAATCCTTACTAACACAAAATATTAGTTATTTAAAAAAAAAAAACATATACACACATTCAAATATGCACATTGAATGTGTAAATTATTTATGGATTGGTCTTGGTCCTTCTGTAGGTGCCCTATCAGTGACACGCACAATATATTGAAAGTTTGAAACATCGCACCACATTATAAATAGAAAAAATTAAGTACATTAGTTTGGGATACCTAAATTATTTATTTATTTATGTGTTATAAGTTGCCTTTTTGAAGTAAAATTTAATTTTAAGTTATTTTATTTTATAATTAAAAAATAGTTTAATAATTCATCAAAAATAATAGGGATACACACCAAATGACACACTAAACGACACACTAACTTTAAATGCATGTACTCTGTGCTGTATAAGTGATGCACATAAAAGTGTGAAAAAATCAAACAGCACAAGGTACATGCATTTAAAGCACAATATATCGTTTAGTGTGTCATTTAGTGTGTATCTCTATCATTATTGATAATTCACATCATTAAGTATCTTATTTAGGTGTATGTAGCGCGCATTACTTTTATTAATATGGTGTCACGGTTTCAATGAATTTGTGCCAAGTAAGCAAAAGAAATTCGAAGTAATTGTCACTGATAAGACCTCCACGACAGAAAACGACAAAATTAAGCTCTAAACACATACGTGCCATGCATGCACCATATCATAATCTTTTTTTTTTGGTAAAAAAAAAAAAAATGCTTGTTTAACTGTTAATTTTGAAGCCATCATGACGTGGGACAGCCCACAAAAATCAATCTCATCTTCACCAATTCAATTCTTAGGTGTTATAAAAAAATGATTATTATTATCAGTTTGTATTTGAGAGTGTATGAATATAAGGTAGTATTTTATTACCTCCGTTTCATTTTATTTGTTTATATTGGGGAATCTAATTATTTAAGGGGATAAAAATAATTTATATCTATTTTCCACAATTACTCATAATCATTGTACTTCTTTTTTTTATTTTGTTTTGGTGTTGATTGCAAGAAAGGATAGTTTGGGAAACTAAATTAAATTTTCATACTAATTTAGGAAAGTGGACAACAATTTTGGGAAACTAAGTCAAATTTTCAAAATTTTTAAATAAGTAATATACTTTCAGTCTTAAAAATTACATAATTGTTACATATGATTCACGTGTAATTGATTAAGTGTTAAAGTGAGATTTTTGAGTTTAAAAGAGGTAAATTTAGACAAATTCACAGATCAAATTCATATATCAAAGTGAAATCCGAGTAAAATTAGACAAATTCAAGAACAAAATAAGATTTTTGAGTTTTTAAATTTAAAAGAGATAAATTTAAAAATTCAAAAGGGACAAAAATATATATAATCTCAAACATATAAAATAAAAGGATAGATTTCAAAAATTCAGTAGGTCGCGTGCCCCTACTAACCCCCACATCCCTCAACCAGTGAATATGACCTAAGCAATTGTACTGCAAAGACCCAAAATCATAGTCTTAACCTTTTCCAATTTCGACATGTGTTTCATTCTTTCTTAAAATAGCTAGCTGTATATAATTGGGGTTAGGTAAATATCATCTACTTCTTTTGAGGTTTGGCCTTAAAATACATTCATTTTCTCACATTTTAGCAATTTCATTTATCTTCCTTATTTCTAAATTTTAGTATCAATTCCCTGCCTCCCCTTAAACAAATCGTTGAAAATTTTAAGAGAATCTAACACTAAAAATTCAAAAATAAGGGAGGTAAGTGAGTCTTAAAACGTGAGGAGAGATATATGTATTAAGGACAAACCTCAAAAGAGACAGGTGATATTTACCCATTCGTTAATTATATACATACATATTATAGCATTTTTTATACCCAAAAAAATTACAGCAATCTCCTTCAGCAGGAATTGTTGTTTATTTCAGAATTTTGACCACTGGGGAATAGATATACAACAATGTTAGGGGCACTAATAAATCTCATTAACACTCACACCTACACTCTATCTCTCTCCAAGTGCTGGGTGTACTTGGAGAGAGATAGAGTGTGGGTGTGAGTGTTAGTGGTGCCACTTGGAGAGAGATAGAGTGTGGGTGTGAGTGTGTATTAGTAAGATTTGTTAGTGCTCCAAGTATTACTCATAGATATATGGGTGGGAACTTGCACTCCTTATATGCAGAGGTTTCAGTACTATTTATAGGTCCACAGGTATGGGTTAAGTTATTTGGAGAGAGATAGAGTGTGAGTGTGAGTGTTAATGGTGCCAGTTGGAGAGAGATAGAGTGTGGATGTGAGTGTGTACGTATTAGTAAGATTTGTTAGTGCTCTAATTATTACTCATAGATACATGGGTGGGAACTTGCACTCCTTATATGCAGAGGTTTCAGTACTATTTATAGGTCCATAGGTACGGGTCCCACTTAATAGACACATTTTCATTTATCATGTTGCGTGGTACCTACACAAAAATTTCTTTCTTATATATATATATATATATGATTATAAATAATATGTGAAGAATCTATTTCTTCTTCAACAATGCTGATAATAATTCATATCTTTTATTCATGTGTGACAAGTATTTTTTTTTTCTGTAAATGTGAATTTATAAAGAGTAAAATTGGCGATTGAAATCAGATAATTTGTTTCCAAGAGGGCCCAATAACTATACAATGCCCATGGGGCCTAATCAATCAGTATTAGCCCAATACTAGAAGGTAGGTTTGGGTTCAAAAAAACACACGGCAACCCAAGTCTGCAAATTAAAGGTTGTGTTAATTACCTCCAAATTAAATCACTGAGTCTCCAATATTAATTGATTAGACACGAGTTAATTGGATTTCTGATGTTTGGTTACAGGTGGGAAGTTATTCGAAACGAGGAAGGGATACAATACGGTCCTTTCCCGGTACCCATACGGGGCTTGCCTATCAAGGTGTTTCCAAGAAACAGGAAATGATCCAATCAGAGAAGAACTATTTCAAACGCACAACAGGAACTAAAGTGGTTTTTTTATTTTTATTTTTTAAGTGGGGGAGGCTTAAAAAAAAACATTAAACCCATAGAGTAAATCTTGTTTTGTTTTTTCATTGCCAGATTAATTTCTAGGTTTTTGGAGATGTTTGTTGTAATTTGCTAATGTAGCTACTAGCTAGAGCAATGTGTCCAGCTCTTTGAGTGCTAGAGAACACTCACGTGTACATGTTTATGTATGTCATTCAATGCATTCAAGGTATGTACCTTTTTCTTTTTTTCTTTTTTCTTTTTTTTTTTTTTTTTTTTTGTGCAAATTAATAAAGAAAACATAAGTACCACATGCAAAAAATGCCATTAATTCTACGGATGATTTTGGAAAGAGGGTTATGTTTGTTTTTTAGGATCACACGTGTATGATTTGAAATGTGGATGAATTTTGACCCCAAAAAAAAATGTGGATGAACTATCTTCTTTTTTAAATATCTCATGGATGATTCATTGTCTTTAGACTTTTAGAGTGCTTGGTTCATGACCTTTTAAAAGGAAATCTCTGCGTTAGCGTTGCGGACGTTATTACCCCTGACTGTAGTTGGGATTGTAATTCTTTAGAGAATTTTATTAGTCCAGCTAATTTGGATGCTATTTTGAATACCCCATCCCCCAATTTACTATTTTTGCTGACTACCCTTTTTGGGGCCCTCTCTAGTTCTGGGCAATTCTCTACTAGGGGAGCTTATAAGTTGTTTGCTGTAAATTGTGCGGGCGTATCAGAATCAATCTGTGGTTCGATGTGTGTGTGTACGTGCAAACTAATTTTCTATCCGCTTGTGTGAGTGATACACAAGGCTTTAGATCTGACTTCTAACAGTGTGATTGTGTGTAGTGAGTAGAAAAGTACCCTCATTGAAAGTCCTTTAGCAGTACTGAAGCGCACAAACTAAAAAGTGTCCAGTTTAAACAGGTAAACAAAATCACAAACGGTTTAATAAAAATAGATTTTTATTAAATGCTTGGAAAAACTAAACAGATCTCAAGAACACACCAGAAAAGGCTGGATATTCAAAAGAACAAAAGAAGAAAAAAATAACAAAAGGGCAGACCTAATTGCTACTAAAGCTGAGAAAAACAAAGACTTGAAGAAAGTGCTCTGAATGCTTCGAATGTGCTGAATGCTGTGTATGCTGTTTTCGAAAGAGACGCGGAGTCCTCATCTTGGAGGGCCTGCCTCAATATTTATAGCAGCCAAGGTTGATTTCCACTTGGACTATGATTCCTTATCTTACGCCCCAAGCTGTTAATTGATTGGTTAATTGAAGAAGACCTTTTATATCAATGATTCCTACCTTATCAAGAACTTGATTGCATCAATCCCTTTAATATAGGGATCAGACGCCTCAATCCAACTGGCCGTGCTCATATTCTGTCCTAAACGGATTCTTGTTTCTACAACACTTGAAGGTGATGTCATCCTGCCAGCTGTGAACAACACCGCCCTCTTTTCATCAATCGGCCTCATCATTGCTCCTCCTGGATGAATCGGGCTCAATCAGCTTCCATGCCCGATCATCTTTCTTCAACCGCCCATATCTAATCGGACTTAGGTTCTGACTTTACCTCCCATCTTCATTACGTAGTGTCCGATTGGGCTTCCTGCTACTGCTTTCCACCATCGGGCTTTCAACATGCCAGGTCATACTAACCGGCCTTAACCCAATCATTAGTCTTACGTCTGTACTTAAGCCCGATAAGTCATTCACTCCTTAGCCCGGCCTCTCCTCTAACATGAATTAGACTCAAAACCCATTGACGGTTTTTTGGGTGCAAACAATTGCCCCCCAAAAGGTCATATCAAACATCCCGCCTTGATTGATGTGACGTTTTGAATTTTAAACTGGCCACGCGTCAAGCATGCAGCAACTTGTCAGATTATGGAGAATCCCACCAGTCACTCCACATTTAATGCGCCATGATTATGGCGTCGTGATATTTAAACATCACCCAACTTTCGAAACTCCCTACAACCTATTGGCATTATCACTCTCTTTCTACACTTCAGGCAGAACACAGAGCTTCTCTCTCTAGAACCTCCATCTTTTCCGGCGACCCATTTCTGTCTACAGATGGCTCCTAAGACTGCTCCGGCCACCACAAAAAGCAAGAAATCCTTCGCAGACGCTCCACCACCACAAAATCGATGCAAAGAGGTTAGGGCTCTGGCCAAAGCTCACGCCGCTGGCATCTCCACAGAGCACCTTACCCCCTACAGCTCCTCCGATGGTTCTCCCGCTGCACCAGGCTTGGGCGCGGCGTTTCTTGGCCACCCTCCGGCGGCTTTTCTTCCTTTCTTCTCTCCCGTAGAAAACGAAGAATTCCTACAAGTCCCTGCTCACTGGCACAAGGTCCAGACTACTAACCAGCCAATTCGAGGATGGCCGACCCCTGCCGCTGACTGGGACAAATGGGTTACCAGAGTTTCGGCCTCCAAGGCCGGTGTCTAGAAACAAACGGGCATCTACGATGCAATAATGCTCAGCCGGTCTCGAATAGAGATAGACCGACCTCTTCTTCTGTCTGCTTTACTATTCTGGTCCTCGTCTTGCAACGGCTTTCTTTTCCGTTGAGGACCAATGTCTCCCACTGTCAAAGACATCAGCTACCTGCTCAGCTTTCATCCCCACGGCCCAGAGATCATTCCCGGGCTTGACGTTGGGACAGCCAGCTTTGCCTATCCACAACAGGAAATTGTCAGGGACGGGGCCGTTTCTCATAGGCTGATCACAGCCTTTGGAGGCTTCCTCGCTGCCTGCATCGGGGCAGATGATACGGAGGTGTCCGATGCAGAACACACTGCCTTCCTCATCTATTGGCTCAACAAATATCTCTTCTGTTCGGCCTCCTAAGCCATTACCAAAGAATATACAACCTTAGCCTTGGCTCTTGCATCGGGAAAACCATTAGCCATGGCTACGCTGGTTTGGGCACACTTGGTCAGAGGCATAACAGATTTTGTTCACTCGAGCTTCGGAGCTGGTGGGAGCCCGATGTGGGTGCTCCAATTGTGGCTTCATTCCTACTTTCCCGAATTCCAACCCACCATCAGCCAATTGGCCGATGTTCCTTTCTCCGCCGTTCAGTTTATGGACGTAGCTCCTTCTTCACACTCCTTCGAAGAGTGTTTCACTTTCTTTTACCAAGGTTGCTCCCCTCAGGCTGTCAATCTCTATACCCCATTCTTTTCTCTTCAATTTTCCTCATTCCTTCAGCTCTCCAATAATCCTTCCAACTGGGGTTCGGGCACCCAGTCTACTTACAACGAAATCTTCTCTAGCTACTTAGTGGCTAGAGATATTATTTTTAGCCCGAGCATCCCATCAGCCAACAATAAATGCGGGGCCGAATACTACTTTGCTCCTCTATATGCCCGCCAATTCGGGCTTTCACAACTCGTGCCCGTTCCCCCTGGCATTACCGTCAATGTTGACTGGGTTGAACGCGGCCTCATTGTTAATGACGGGCAGGCGAAAAAAATAAAAGAGAGATCGGACCGGCTCAAAGCCGCGTTCAACTTTACACCTTTCTCTGCCTGGCCAATAGTATCAGAGGAATTCACCTAGTGGTGGGGTGAACGGGCTCGAAACATATTTTCACGCACCGCTGCTGAGGCTCTTGTGCCTTTTACTGCTTCATCAGCCATCGAGGCCGATGTCCCTGTACCAGCAGCAGCTCCAATTCGGCATAAGCAAATTGCCAAGAGACCAACTCGCAAACCAGTTCCGGGCAAGGGTCCTTCTCAAAAGAAACAAAAAACAACACCGGCCTCTGTTCAGATTTGCTCTCCCCCTTCGTTTAGTGATTGAGCCCGAATTCCTTTCATTCAGTATTAATCATTTTGTTCTATCTTTGCAGCTTGCTAACGAAGACTCAGGAGAGGATCCACGTCCAAATCTCGCTCAGACTCTTCCTCCAACTCTCCCTACATCACCGGCCTCTGCAGCGGCCTATTTAGAGCGAGTGGCCGTACGGGTGATGCCACTTCACATTGTGCCTCTTCTAACTCCTTCAAGCGGAGACGAGGACCTTGCTGCCTCCATCCAAGCTCCGGAGCAAGTCGTCCTCTCTTCCAGTACTGAGGACTTGGCCGATGCTGGAGTTACCGTCGAAGCTGCTGGGGACGAGGTAGACCAAACCGTCCCATCTGAAATTGAAACCGGGCAAGGGGAGCCCACCGCGGCCATGGCTCCTCCTGTTCACACAATAGTAGGATCAGTAGTGGTCGAGGTCAGTCCTCCTGAAGCATCTGCCACAGAGGCCGGTGATGATAATTCGGGCTCCGTCCCAGGAACTGAAGCCCTGCAGACAACGGTGGCTTCGACGAGTCCAGAGATGGAGACCGGCCACCTTTCTTCTTCACAACCAACACCTTCTCAACCAAGTGAGGTCGATATTCGTGAAGCGATCTCGGCCTCCCTTAGTCCTCACACCCAGGTATTGTAGTGTTGCTTTATGTTAATTTGTATAATTCTCTAGAAATCCTGCCTGACTGCATTCTTTTGAACAGGCCGATTCCTCAGGTCCAGTGCCAATTATTCCCTTCAACGACTTCTTCTCGGGCCTGGACCTGAGAGCTTTTGACCTCGGCCCCTTGGAGCCCGAAGCGGTTTCTCCTTCCCTGCTGCAACAAGCCAAGGACCTACTCCTCGGACTGGCTAACCAGGAATTTTCCAATCTTCCTGCTGCCACTGATATTGACACAGCCTTGAACACTCTCATGTCCGATCCCTCTCTCTCAGACGGGTAGCTATCATTACTCCTGGAGATAAAAGAGAGACTCCCAAGTGCCCGTCTTATGGATAGATCGGCCTTGAAAGTTCAAGCTGATGCGGAACTTCACTTGGGCTCCCGGCAGAAGGCATTAGATTTCTTGGAAGGGGCCAAAGCCAAATTTGAAGCTGGGAAGGCCTCTCGGGCTCAGGTTCTAGCAAGGGACTCCTGGCTGCGGAACCGTATTGCCGCACTAAAGGCTCAGCTTGCCCAATGTGAGGCCGATGTCATTACTAACAGCGCCGCCCTTGGAAAAATTGATGAGGCCCTTTCTTCACTAGGCGGTGATGCCCAGAAGTGCAGCGATCAACTGCAAGCCAGCGTCCCCATATCCCGGGCTTGGGCCCAAAAGCTAGAAAAGGCCAAGAGGGACCAGTCTGGAGCCGTCAAAACCTGGGAGGACTTGAAGGCTAAGCTTAGGAATTTTGGGTCGGCCTAGAGGCCGACTCTCTTTGTAAAGAATTTTTTTTTTTATCATTTTGTAAGTAAGCTGTGCTCAGCTTATCAATACAAAAACACTGTTTATCTACATCATTCGGGCTCAGGCTCATAATTTATCAACTGATCATACTCCAACCCTGGATTAGGTTTATGATCCAGATCAATGGTCTCCCATAACGTTGGATAATAAGACTTTAAATACTGACCATTGATTAATCGGACATGAACAGTTCCATCTAAATCACGCAGCCTATAAGCACCACCTCTTTTGACTTGATGGACGATAAACAGGCCCTCCCAATTGACCGACCATTTACCATATCGATTATCTTTATCTCCAATAGGCAACACGGCCTTCTATACCAAATCATCCGTGCAAAAAGATTTCTCATTCACCCTCTTATTGTAAGCTCGGGCGGCCCGCTGCTTTTGCACTTTTAATGAATCCAAGGCCGTTAGCCTCATTTCATCAAGCCCTTCCAACTCAGCTATCATAGCCTCCGTATACTCGGCTGGCTCAAGCTGATTCTGTAAAGCTCTTCTAGCCGACCGGACTGTTACTTCCATAGGTAACATCGCGTCATGCCCGTAGGTCAGAATGAACGGTATAACCCCAGTACTTGATCTTTTAGACGTCCGATAGGCCCATAATGCTTCAGACAAGAGTTTGTCCCATTCCCTAGGATTCTCCACTATCATCTTTTCAATGATCCCCTTAAGGATCTGGTTAGTAGACTCGGCCTGACCATTAGCCTGTGCATAATAGGGCGTAGAATTAAGAATTTTGATTCCCCTACTTTCGGCAAAGGCCGATGTCTCCGTCCCCGTAAACACAGATCCTTGATCGGTCGTAATTGTTTCCGGAAGGCCGAACCTATGGATAATATGTTCTTCAATGAATTTTATGACGGTGGCTTGTGTCACCGTTCTACAAGGTATGGCCTCAGCCCACTTGGTGAAGTAGTCCGTTGCCACTATTATGAAACAATGCTGGCCTGATGATGGCGGAAGGACCTTTCCAATTAAATCCATCGCCCATCCCCTAAACGGCCATGGTTTGATTATGGGTTACAACTGTTTAGCCGGCACATGCTGGATCAGACCATGCTTCTGACAAGGTTGACAACCCTTGGCATAACTGATACAATCTTTCAACATGCCAGGCCAGTAATAGTTATACCTCCTCAGTAACCATTTCATCTTGGTGCCGGCCTGATGTGCTCCACATATCCCTTCGTGCACCTCGGCCATAACCTGCATGGCCTGCTTCTTCCCCAGACATCTCAGGACAACGTCGTCTTTGATCGGTTTCTTGAATAATTCTCCATCAAGTACCACGAATCGGACAGCAAACAACCTAACTTTTCGGTCTACCCTTACATTTGGGTGATTCAGGTATTCAATGATGGGGATTCTCCAATCGTCATCCTCCATTAAGATCGAATTGGTAGTAGCATACCAACCTCTTTTTGCAACGGACGGGAGTGATCGGACATGAACAGTGATTAGTTGGTCTTCTGCGCTCTTCTGAGAATGTGAGGCTGATCCTGTTTTTGCCAACTTATCGGCCTCAGTATTCGTTGTTCTTGGAATATAGCTCACACTAATGTCCTCAAATGACTCCATGAGTTGAGTAACAACTGTGTGGAACGGGCATAGCTCCCAACTTCTTATCTGAAACTCTCCGGCTATTTGTCCGATCACCAACCCTGAATCCCCCTTGATGTGCACGGATGATGCCCCCATTTCAAGGAGTATCTCCAGTCCGATTATCAGTGCTTCGTACTCAGCCTGATTGTTGGTGCATTTGAAATTGAGCCAAAAAGACATTTTTGTCTTCTTGTGCTTAGGTGATACAATCACCTCACCTGCCCCAGTACCCTCTGCATTTTTGGAACCGTCAAAGATCAACGTCCATGGGATCTAGGACATGCTCAGCACTTTGGGTGTTGAAGGCAGTTCCCCCAAATCAGTAGGATCTGGGTGATCGGCCAAGAAATTGGCTATGGCCTGGCCTTTTACCGATTGTTGCGATCGGTATTAGATGGAAAATTCCATCAAGGCCAGGGTCCATTTCCCAATTCGGCCTCGCATAATTGGTCTTGACAACATATATTTTATCACATCAGTTTGACATATTATGTAAGTTGAAACAGGAAGCATATATGTTCTTAACTTTTGTGAAGAAAAATAAAATGCCAAGCACAACTTCTCAATCGGCGCATAGCGCTACTCGATTGGAGTCAGAATTCTACTTCAATAATAAACGGCCTGCTCGTTGCCTTGCTCATTATCTTGAGCTAGCATACTTCCTATAGAGCAGTCAGAGGCCGATATATACAACTTTAAATACCTACCCTTTTTAGGTGGTTTAACACTGGAGGTGTTGACAGATATTGCTTGATTCCTTCAAAGGCTTGTTGATGGCTGTCTTCCCATTTGAAGTCTTCATCGGTCTTGATCTTCAATAGTGGGGTCCATACTTGGGTCTTCCCTGCACACTTTGATATGAATCTTCTTAAGAAATTAATCTGCCCGAACAATCTCTGAAGCTCTTTCTTATTAGCAGGTGGCTTTGCTGCCTGGATAGCCCGAGCCTTATTCTTATCAATCTCTATCCCCCTTTGATGTACTAGGAAACCTAGGAAGTTCTCTACTGTAACACCGAATGCACATTTAAGAGGGTTCATCTTTAGTCTGTGAGCCCGCATTCTTTCAAATGCCTTTTTCCAAATCCCTCAAATGATCGGCGTCACCTCCTGATTTTACCACCACATCATCTATGTAAACTTCCATGAACTGTCCGATCTTGTCATGGAAGATTGAATTCATTGCCCGTTGATAGGTGGCTCCAGCGTTCTTCAGCCCGAAAGGCATGACAACCCACTCAAAGGTTCCAATTGCCCCCGGGCACCGAAAAGCAGTCTTCGGGACATCCTCTTCGGCGATGTAGATCTGGTTATACCCCAAATGCCCGTCCATGAATGACAGAATTTTATGTTTAGCGGCCAAATCAATTAACTGATCGGCCACAGGCATGGGATACTCATCTTTTGGGGTAGCTAAGTTCAAGTTCCTGAAGTCTATGCAGACCCTCAGCTTCCTATTCTTCTTTACCACTGGGACAACATTCGAGACCCATTCAACATATCGGGCTGTCCGAATGAAGCTGGCGTTCAGTAGTCTCTCGATCTCTTCTTTCACCTTCAATGTCACCTCTGGTGACATGCGCCGAGGTAGCTGTTTGAACGGCCTAAACCCCGATTTAATTGGTAATCGGTGTTCAACCAATTCCCTAGATAAACCAGGCATCTCGTCATATTCCCAGGCAAAACAATCCTTGTACTTGTGAAGGAGTGCAATCAACTCGGTCTGATACTGAGGATCCAGCATCTGACTTATATAGGTAGGTTTGTGCTCTCCTTCCCTGCCTAGGTTGATTTCCAAGAGAGGATCTTGGACATCGGCCTTGAGACCATCCAACTTCGCCGTGGCCGTTTCCAACTCATCCATCTGAATCTCTTCTTCTCTCTGCGCTTCCTCTTCGTAGATACAATCAGCCAAATTAACCATTCCATCCGTTGGGCCGATTTCCAATCTTCTATCGGCCAAGAATGAACACCATCTGGCCATGCTGGCCCTCAAGGCCTGCAGCTTCCTTTCTTCAGTTATCGGAGTCCCCATGGACATCTTCTTGTTCAACGATCTCAATCGGCCTGGACTCTTCTGTCCGACTGAGATTATGGAAATATGCTTTGATGTCCGACGAACTTCCTTTAAGGAAGGTCGCTGAATTTGGTCTTCCCATTTTGTTGCACCCTAGCAACTTAACTGGTTCGATGTCATCTTCATACAAAACTACATCGGCCATCTGCACCCGGGCTACAAATGGCTTGGTGTCTGCCCCTACTACTTCTACCTCATCACCCCTCCAGAAAATCAACAACTGATGGAGTGTGGAGGGAACGCAATAATTGGGGTGTATCCAGTCTCGGCCTAATAATGCATTATAAGCTGCCGAAGTTTCCACAATGAAGAAAGCAGTCATGACCGTTTTACTGCCAACGGTCAGCTCAAGTGGTAGGATACCCTTGGTTCTCAAAGGTGCCCCCGTGAAGCTCTGGACATTCATTTCGGTCGGAATTAACTCCGACTCAGACTTTTACAGGATCCTTAACATAATTTGGGGCATGATGTGAATGGTAGACCCCCCATCAACAAGAATCCTATTTATTGGGACGCCTTCGATATGCCCTTTCACATACAAAGGCTTCAGATGTTGGGACATCTGGTGTGTTGACTTTTCAAACACCACTTTAACCGGTCTAGTCTTCAGCCCATCCTCAGTCTGATGTCCTTTCGGCCTCAAGATAGTAATCTTAGGCCGATCGGTCTGGTTGTTGGTGGCGTCTACATTTTTACTCGTGGCTTCCACCACTTTCGGCTTAACGGTCTCTCCCCCATTCCAAAAGACTTCTTCTATCACGGCCGAGTCCTTAGCTAGGCCTTCTACTACATCCCCTTCCATGGCTGATGGTTGGTCCGGCTTGGCCATGAAGGACATAGGTAGGGTGAATACCATGTTGGATGACAGGCCTAATGGGATCGTCCTGAATTGTATCGGCGAAAAACTTGAGTCCGACACATCTCCATCAGACTCAATCATCTTGTCCGATGTACCTCTACCTTTCTCCTGTGATCTTTCTTGTCGGACTCTCTCCTTTGGGTGCTCGGTGGCAGCGTGCATTGCCCTCGTGGTGAGTCCTTGGTTATCGGACACCTTCAGCTCTGTGTGAGCAGGAGGGTTTTCAGCCTGATTCTTTAGAAACTGACGTTCTCGCTCAGCCTGTCTCATTCTCTGATACCTCTTTTTCTAGGACTTGCTATATTGTGGCCGTACTGGAAATTTGGAGTGTTCAGCTCTGTGCCACTTTGATCTTCTACCCGAGGCGGTAGAACCATCCTCGGGCCCCTGCTTGAGGTTGATGCTTGTATCTGAGGCCTTGGGATGGTCTGGGAACTTCCTGCCCCCAGTCGGCCGGATTCGCCTTAGCCGACTCGCTGCACCAACTGATGTTTTGCCCGCCACTCGGGCTTGGCCTGACCTTGCCATGGTATTGACAATCTCTCATGTACAGACCGTCTCGGGCTTAATTCCTGGTGTTCATGGCTTCTCGGCCTCTTGCTCGGGCTCGAGACTTTCTTCTTGACGTCAACTTTACACCTCGGGCATAAACCTTGTTTGATGATTTCCAACTGTCTACGTAGATCTGCTATCAAATTGTCTGTATTGGATTTGGCCGTTTCTTCCTCGGCCTTTCGGGCTTCTGCCTTGCGTTCTTGATAGTTCTTTTGGAGGTCACGAATTGTCACCTTCGGCCCATCAGCAGCCGAAACAACAATTTGCTTACCCTCTCTTTGTTTTGGCACCTCTTCGTCAGACAAGTCTATCTTCGGTCTCGGCCTTGAAAGCTTGGTTAAATCGGGCATCACCATGTTAGTGCCCGTAATCTGAGGAAAAGGATTTGAATCGATCCCCATAGCTTTGTCCGAGAATTTGAAGACTCCCTTCTCTACGTTTTCCTGTATGAAATTGCGAAAAACAACACAATTGTTAGTAGAATGCTTCCAAGAATTGTGCCATTTATAATATTCTTTATTTTTCATGTCATCGGCCTTAGGGATCCGATGACCCTCACTTAGCTTGATCACTTTATCGGCCAACAAGGCATCGAATATTTGATCCGCCATAGTTATATCAAAAGTGTAGTTTTTCCCTGCCTCGAACGCCATTTTCTTTGCAGTGGCGTTGTTGTTTACTGGCTTATTCAAGGCATTACATAAGACAGGCCGTTTGCAAATTAACTCGGCCATATTGCTTTCTACTTCAAGGTCACATTCTGCCAAATGGATCTCGTAATTGGGGTCTTTATAATATGTTCCCTTGGAGGAGTTCTTCTTCTCCTGTTCGTCCAAAAGTATGCGCTCGTAGCGACCGACCCATGTGGCAAGCTCGAATAGGTCACGGAAGTCAGTTCCCTCAAACCTCTTGCGAAGTTCGAAAGACATGCCCCCCATGGCCATCTTTGCATACTCTTCCTCAGGCAAGACTGTCTTACACCGATATTTTGCCTTTCGGAAATGGGCTATGTAGTTTTCCACGGTCTCCCCTACTAGTTGCATCGTTCTTGACAAATCTGCCAATGACGTCTCGGGCTCAGTCCTATGGAACTGGCCGTGAAATAATTCTTCCATTCCTTGCCAAGTTAACACCGAATTGGCTGGGAGGTTTACGTACCACAAAAACGCCATGCTTGTTAACGAGTTTGGGAATAGTCTTAACTTTAATGGGTCACTGTGACCCACATGGCCGCATTGAACGATAAAACGGCCAATGTGCTCAACTGAGGATTGTTCACTCTCTCCTGAAAACAGAGTGAAATTTGGTACTTTGTACCCCTGAGGAAATATGACTTGGTCAATTTCAGGGGGGTACGGCCGTTTGTACGTCGGCCTTTCTAGTCTTCGCATAAACGGGCCATACTCCTCGTGTATGGCCGCTACCAGTTCTTCCCTATTTATGGGTTGGGCTACGGGCTGAACATTCCTTATCGGGGTTACCAACGGTGGCGGTCCGTGCTGTTGGTTATGGGCCTGATGAGTCCAAAACCCACCGTTGTTCCTTTGCCCCCCATGGCCGTGGCCTAAGGGTAGTGAGTGGCCGACTGAACTGTCAGTGTGGCCTATAGATTTACCAAAAACCAGAGTTGCCAATCCGTTGGGATCGGTAACTGCTGAACCGCTTGCCATACCGGCCTGTGACTCCGACTGCCTGCCTGAGCCATTACCCTCTCTTAGGTTCGGACAGACATACGGCGGGTCTTTCGGCTTATCGGACTCAAGCAACGTGCCCGAGCCTGATCCGTTGACCTATTCTTTATTGCTTCCGGCCTTATAGGCTTCAGCCAGCCTTCCGATTGCTTCCGTCAGGCGGTCTAACTTTATATGGGTGGTCCTGGTTTCTAGTACCAATTCAGCCTGACTCTTATGAACATCGGCCGTTTGGTTCATGACCGATTTAAGATTGTCCATAGAGCCTATAAGTGCGTTGTACTCTTGCCACATGGGCTCTACGTTAGCTCTCATGGCCTCTGATATTGCCTCGAGAGTAACGCTGCCATCTTGGGGAGAATGGCTGGTGCTCTCCTCCACAGGTGGGTCTGTGGGCTGATCGTCCTGGCCGTTCTTCATCGTCTTATCTCTCTTTGGTGGCATGATTTGACACTGTTGGTCCCACCGGGCGTGCCAAAAATGTTTGCTGTAATTTGCGCGGGTGTGCCAGAACCAATCTGTGGTTCAATGTGTGTGTGTACGTGCAAACTAATTTCCTATCCGCTTGTGTGAGTGATACACAAGGCTTTAGATCTGACTTCTAACAGTGTGATTATGTGTAGTGAATAGGAAAGTACCCTCACTGAAAGTCCTTTAGCAGTACTAAAGCGCACAAGCTAAAAAGTGTCAAGTTTAAATAGGTAAACAAAATCACAAACGGTTTAATAAAAATAGATTTTTATTAAATGCTTGGAAAAACTAAACAGATCTCAAGAACACACCAGAAAAGGCTGGATATTCAAAAGAACAAAAGAAGAAAAAAATAACAAAAGGGCAGACCTAATTGCTACTAAAGCTGAGAAAAACAAAGACTTGAAGAAAGTGCTCTGAATGCTTCGAATGTGCTGAATGCTGTGTATGCTGTTTTCGAAAGAGACGCGGAGTCCTCATCTTGGAGGGCCTGCCTCAATATTTATAGCGGCCAAGGCTGATTTCCACTTGGACTATGATTCCTTATCTTACGCCCCAAGCTGTTAATTGATTGGTTAATTGAAGAAGTCCTTTTATATCAATGATTCCTACCTTATCAAGAACTTGATTGCATCAATCCCTTTAATTTAGGGATCAGAAGCCTCAATCCAGCTGGCCGTGCTCATATTCTGTCCTAAACGGATTCTTGTTTCTACAACTCTTGAAGGTGATGTCATCCTGCCAGCTGTGAACAGCACCGCCCTCTTTTCATCAATCGGCCTCATCATTGCTCCTCCTGGATGAATCGGGCTCAATCAGCTTCCATGCCCGATCATCTTTCTTCAGCCGCCCATATCCAATCGGACTTAGGTTCTGACTTTACCTCCCATCTTCATTACGCAGTGTCCGATTGGGCTTCCTGCTACTGCTTTCCACCATCGGGCTTTCAACATGCCAGGTCATACCAACCGGCCTTAACCCAATCATTAGTCTTACGTCTGTACTTGAGCCCGATAAGTCATTCACTCCTTAACCCGGCCTCTCCTCTAACATGAATCAGACTCAAAACCCATTGACGGTTTTTTGGGTGCAAACATAAGTTTATTGCTAACTTGGACTCTAACAACCCTGGAGGTTATTGGAAATGGATTTGGTCTCCGAAAATTCCTCATAAAATCAAGATTTTTGTTTGGCTTGTGAACCATGATCGGATTCCCTCCAATCAACTCAGGGCCGTCCGTCACATAACTAAATATTCAAGCTATAAACGATGCAACTTTTGGGATGAAAACTCTTATCCACATTCTACGTGACTGTCAAAAGGCCAAAGAGATTTGGACTAAATTTCCTATTCCTTTTCCAAGCTTCTTTACTGATCAGATTCATGACTGGATTCACTTGAATTCTATTAATTCTCTTGTGATGTTTCAGGAGTCTATTGAGTGGGGTACCTTATTCACCTCAGCCCTATGTTTTATATGGAAAGAAAGGAATAATTTTGTGTTTAATAACAGGGACACTCCCATTTCTACCCTCGTCCATAATATCTTTAGCTTCTCTAAGGACATCACTCAGGCAAATCATAAAGTTGTGAGCACCCATCCTAAATTACCCAGACGTATTAAATGGGCTTTTCCCCCCTGCAGGAAAATGGAAGATCAATACAGATGGCTGTGCAAAGGGAAACCCGGGCAGAGGTGGGATCGGTGGTCTGGACAGAAATGATCAAGGAACATGGATGATTGGCTACATGGGGTCTATCAACTTCTATGACAGTCTTGAAGCTGAGGTGAGAAGCATCTGGCATGGTCTAAAAATTATGCGTGATAATGATTGGACCAACTTCGTTCTTGAAATTGACTCCGAGGTTGCTGTTAAGCTCATTAAATCAACGACTCTAAGCGATCATACTTTGTCGGCCCTCATTGAGGATTGCAAAACTCTGTTGGAATGGGGAAAAGGAGAGATAACTCACTCGTACCGTGAGGGGAATATGTGTGCTGACTTTTTGGCTAACTAAGGGGTTGCCCAGAACAATAGTCTTGTTATTTTGCAGTCCCCTCCCACAACCATTGTCCAATTTATGCTCGTGGACAACTATGGAACTAGCTTTTTACGTTAGTGTTTTGTTTTGTTTCTGTCCCTTGTACCAAAAAAAAAAAAAGAAAGAGAGGAAGAAAAAGTAAAAGAATAACCATTTTTCTTTTTGTTCTTTTCTCTAACTTACTAAAATAGAAACAAAATCTATTTACAATCAAGAAAAAAAATCATGAAAAACAAAGAAGAAATAACATGTATATAGAAAGTTCTTTTTGGGAATTATTAATCACACTCCATAGATAAACCAATGCACTCTATAGAATGCATTGATTGCATAGTGCTGCATGGTGTGTCAGTAGTACTATTGAGTGCATTAGTTCAATTTTAGAGTGGGAATATCAATTTTCTTTCTTTCTTTTTGTCCTTTTTTTTCCCTTTCCGATTACTTTTTCTTTATTCATCTAAGCGGCATACTAAGGCTTAGTTTGGCCCTCACGTGGTTTTTTTAAAAGTAGCTTATGAAATTTATGATTAAGCTGTTTGATAATTTTTATAAGTGACGCATTACTCTTCAAAAATATATCATAAAACCAAAAACAACTTTGAGATTTTAAAAGCTTCATTCTAGAGTTTTTAAAAGCTCTTTATAAAAAAGCCATAAGTTGAATTTTTACAAAACTCCTAAACTAGTTACCATAAAATTGTACTTTAAAAAAAGAAAAGCACAAACTAAACCTAAATAGAGAATGAAAAAAAAAAAACTAGCCTATTGGCTCATACGTGGTATGAAACCGACAAAAGTGCCTCCAGTGATAATTCCAAGCTTAGCCAACTTCAGTGTTTATAAGGTAAAGGCGTCACATCACTTTCATTTAATTTGCTAACATGGTGTTAGGTGCGAATCAGATGCATTAACGTAGAAACTAATTTCCAATTGAACAACTTCCATACTAGCTCTTGACCACATCTTAGCTTGTTAACAACATCCCATTGTTCTAAAAGGCATAATGGCAATATTAAGTCAAGAAGGGTGTGTACCATATAAATTCAATCCAGTAAAATATTGACATGTGGCATATGTGGGGTCAATCACATTACATGATTGAGTAAAGAATAGGAAAAAACATGTGGAAGAAAATTAAACAAAGTGTCTATAAACGAGCAGTTAATCAACTCAATTTGAAAGATAACTGTCAGGTCACGCGTCAAGGAAAGGATGAGCAGTTTTGAAGTAATAGTTGGAGCACATGACAACTATAGAGAGCAGTTACTTCGAAAGCGTATAAATAGTTGAAGAGTTGGAAGGAGAGGACACGCAAAAACGTCAATAGAAACCTGCCAAATACATTTTTTTTAATCTTTTCGTAGAACGTAGAATTTCACTTCGAAACCTTCTTCGCAGTTAGGATTTGTACTTTACTTTTGTTTTACATAAAGCAATTTTTTTCCTTTAAAATTCCTTTACTGTTTTTAATTCTAACCTAGTTGTGAAGCACTATAGATAGTTTTATTTCTTTTGCAATTGTTTGTCATTATGCATGATAAAAGTCCTTTTAATTAAGGCATCGAACGGTCATAATTGGCCTAGTGAGGCGCATTTGGCTTACATAATTATACAATCACATCAGCAACTTGCTTGCCTGGCACGCTCGCATACACAAAATTACACAATTATCCTTTGAAGGATAAATAGCCAAAACATTTTTGACACGCCCGGTGTGTCATAAGTGTCAAAATGACAAACAAAGTGCATAGAAGCAATAGATCCGTTGAGAACACCAACAATAGTGTTAACATCACTAATGGTGAAAATGTGGAGATTGGTAGTACTTCACACCAAGAATTTCCCAATGAGAATATTACTGACCCAATGGTTGATGGGATAGTTAATGAAATCAGGGTCAACAAGAGTCAATACTAATTATTGGTACAGAATACAAAATCAATTGGTGAATCAATTGACACCAATTTTTTATCATTTGGGAAACATAATTCAAAATGTTAATGTTTTGGTCACTTCGTTTACCAAAAACATACTGACGTTAGTGCCAAATGTAAACTCCTCTTCACTTCGAAGGGAATATGTATCTGGTAATAATTCTGTTAGTCCTGCTAATGGTGTCCACGGCCCTAACTTAAGGCCAAATGCACAAGAAAGTTTTTATATGCCTGTTCAGAGTAATATGGGATCAATCTTCGAAGGTACTCAAACATATCAGGCTAGAGTCTTCCAAGATCCAACTCTTAGACCAGTTCATGTGGAAGACGAAAGACAAAGAGACCCCAATATTGGTCAAAATAGAAGAGTAAACAACAACCCTATGTTTGAACCAGAATTTGGGTATGGTAGGAGAATTGTCAATTAACCTTATAGGAGGGCAGAAAACATTCAGCCACTTCCTGAGTTTCTAGTGGCTGCTCCACCTTTAGGACAGCAAGTTCGACATCAACCAAATTTGGTTGAAAGGAACGACATAATTAATCTTATACATGAAATATGTGGACCTATTGCTAGAGGAGTGCAGACCCCTGTGTATAGAAAACCTTATCTTACTTGGATAGATAGGATTGAACTTCCTCGAAACTTTAAGTTTCCAACTTTCACTTTGTTTTCTAGTGATGGAAGTCAGTCTACGGTAGAACACATTGCAAAATTCACTAGTCAATGTGCTGGTGCTGCTTCGAACGAGTTCATGGAAAATAGATTGTTTGCCAACTCATTAATTGATACAACATTTACTTGGTTTATCAATTTAGCATCAAATTCTATCCAAAATTGGGCCCAAATGGAAGATCTATTCCATGCTCAATTTTTCCAAATAGAGCCAGAAGTTTCGATGGCTGATTTGGCTAGATTAAGTCAGAAGCCTGATGACAATGCTACTCAGTTCATAAACAGGTTCAAAAGAGCAAGAACAAAATGTAAAATTGTCTTGCCAGAGCCAGAGCTTGTGAAATTAGCATAGAATGGCCTTGAATTTAGACTTAGAAAGAAATTCGACGCCATAGAATTTAGAGACTTAGTATAATTAACTGCGTGAGTTTCTCGATATGAAGCCTTATTGGAAGAAGAAACTGAAAGGAATGCTTCTTCACTTAAAACATATTACGAAGATCCTAATTATAAAATAGATGCTGCTCAAATAATAGGGAATGAGCCTTTTATTTGCAAAAGTCTGGTAAAAAAAAATGTGTCTGCTGAATCTTATAAAGCAAAGAGATCCTTTAAGAGATATTCTTTTGATATTTATAAGGCAGATGAAATTTTTGATCACCTTTTAGAAGGAAAAGTCATAAAATTGCCAGATGATATTAAATTACCTTCTTTCGAGGAAATGAAGGATAAGAAATATTGTAAGTGGCATAATATAATACTTGAACACATCCAACTAATAAATGTTCTGTGTTTAGAGATAGGATCCAAGAGTTAATCAAGAAAGGGAAGTTAAAGTTCCCTCAGCAAGACAAACAGACCATGGGAATTGATGAAGACCCATTTCTAGCAGTGCATGAAGTATCCATCAACATGGTTCAAGCTTCACCATCAGATACAACTAAGTTCCTGATTTCGAAGATTGAACAAAGGGAAAAGATGAATGAAGCAAAGCACGCTAAAAAATTTGAGAAATTGGTTAAGCAAGAATCTGTGGAACCAACACCTGATTCAAAAATTCTCACACACTTATGTATTAGGTGTGGAAATGAGTACGCTAATATGTGCAAGGAAAGAAATATCGAGAAGAATAAGTTAAAGGAACAAGTCTCGAATATGCAGCCCACGCCATCAGTTGGCTGTGTATCTCAACCAATGATGTATGTAAAAAAAAAAAAAAGGTCAGCAAGGGACCAATTTATCAAGCTTCGATGGCTACTGGTCCAATGCTTGCTGGGTATTCCAGGTTTTTCCCTAATTATAAAGGGTATTACCAAAAGAATGCAATAGCAAGTTTGATTTATGGACCAATAAGTAATATGCAGTATATTAGGCCTAGATCAGGGCCTGAACCCAAAAGACAACAAGTAGCTAAAAGTATCATATGATGGCACCTGCAGTTATGCCACCAAAAATGGTAGAGGTAACAAAGAAACCACCAGTTGTTTCCGCCAAAAAGATAAAAGACCCTCTTGAACCAAATGTATCTTCTTTGGTACCTGGAGTACCTAATTGGTTTGTTTTACAAGATGCAAGGGTGAAACATATGTTTGAGGAGAAGGCAGAATCCGAGCCTAAACTCAAAATGATCAAACCTCCTTTGGTTGATTCAAATCATTGGTATATCCTTCAAAATCCAAAGAATAAGCACCAAGATTTGGTTCCCACTATTAATCGAACTCAGCAAAGAAGAATCCAAAGGAAATTCACCTTTTGGAAAGAATTCTCCCAGATGAATGATAAGAAAATGAGTAATAAAAAAATCTCCATCAGATTCGAGGTCAAATCCCAGGTTCAATAAAGAAAATGATACCGATGGTATAACCACTTCAGAAGAAAGTGCTATCAAACTCAAAGTCAAAGAATTAGAGAAAGCTATGAGTGTTGATGATAAAGATATCACAATGGGAGAATCCCATAGTTTGGGAAATGAATCAGTTTGCCAGGATATTCAAGGAAAATTACAGGAAAAGTTGGAAAAACAAGAAGAGAGAGACCTCGTATATACAATTTGGGTCATTCACGATGCTCATGGAGGTTAATACTACCTTTACTCTTCTAATAACCTTCAAAGCAAAAGAAGACCAATAGATGGTTGAAGATGATGAAGAAAGCAAGGCATCGAAGGCTGATGACCCAGAGGTAAAGCTATCCAAGTTTATTATTTGCAATGAATGTGATTTCGCTTATGCTTTCGAAGAGCCATCGAAAGAAATGACAAGGCTCATCAAACCATTGTATATTAAGGCTTGCCTAAATGGTGTTGTCCTTAAAAAAGTTTTGGTTGATAATGGTGCTTCAGTCAACATAATCCCATTTGTAAATCTAAAAAATAAATAAACATGGATATAAATTGACTCAGAATCATATTGTTATATCTGGATTTACAGGTGATAAAAAATACAGAAGGAGTCTTATCTATTGAAACAATAGTAGGTTTGAAGAAGTCAAAACTGCTTTCTTTGTTGTAGATGCTAGTCCAAGTTATAATGCCTTACTAGGTAGAGATTGGATTCATGCAAATAAATGTATCCCTTCTTCTATGCATCAAAAATTGTTACTCTTGAAAGAAGATGGCAATGTGGAAACAGTTGAGGCTGATACTCAGCCTTTTCACTCAAGTTCAAATTGTGTAGAGGCACAATATTGTCAAGGAGATATGGGTCCTTTAGACATAAAGGAAACATTTGATGATATCCCAGTAGAAGATTGGGAAGATTGTGACTTTGGTCTATTTGGACCATCTGAAGAAAATAATATTTGAATGGATCGATCCTTTTGTGATATAAAAGAGGTGGATTAGACCATCAAATAAAATAAAGAAAGTTGATATCGAATTAAAGGTTAATAGAGGTATGACCATTAATTGGGCACTTTACATCAGATAATGATGAAAAAATGGATGTCAATCCAAATGAAATCTCAAGATTACCAGCAAATTCCAGAGAATTGGAAGTGGAATCTCAAGATCAATTAGAAGAAGTTAATTTGGGTAGTAATCAAGACAAGAGAGTAACTTATATAAGTACTCGATTACCTAAATATGCTCAAGACAGATTGATCGAATTACTGAAAGAGGGATACAAACCAGTTAAACAATTACCTCGAAGGATGACCCCTGAAGTTACTTCAAAATCAAGGAAGAAATAGAAAGACTTCTTAAAGCTGGTTTTATCAGAACAGCCAAGTATGTGGAATGGGTATCTGATGTTGTACCAGTAATTAAGAAGAATGGTAAATTGAAAGTCTGTATTGATTATAGAAATCTCAATTCAGCTACTCTAAAGGATGAATATCCTATGCCTATTATAAATTTATTAGTTGATAGATCAGCAGGGCATTCAATAATGTCAATGATGGATGGACATTCAGGATACAATCAAATTTGCATTACTGAAGAAGACATCCATAAGACAACACTTAGATGTCCAGGTAGTATAGGAACCTTCAAATGGGTTCAAATGCCTTTTGGACTCAAAAATACTAGAGCAACTTATCAAAGAGCAATGAATGCTATATTCCATGATATGATTGGGCCATTCTTGGAATGTTATATCGATGATATTATGGTTAAATCTAAATCATTCGATGATCATTATGATCATTTGAAGAAAACTTTCGAAAGAATGAGGAATTTTAAACTCAAATTAAACCCTTTAAAATGTGTTTTCGGAGTCTTAGTTGGAAATTTTCTAGGATACCTAGTGCATAAGAAAGGTATTCAAGTTGATAAGAATAAAACTCTAGTTATGATTCAAAGTCAACCACCTTTGAATAAAAAGAAACTACAAAGGTTTTTTGGGCAAGTTAAATTCATTCGAAGATTCATTTCTAATACTGCTGGAAAAACAAAAGTTTTTTCTCCTTTCTTAAAGCTGAAAGATCATGATTGACTAGTATGTGTAGACACTCATTTTTGCCCAACAAAAAATGTTAATATTATTTACCCAATTTTTACCCAACCTAAAAAAAAAAAGAGGATTTTTTTTAACTTCTTTTCTTTTCACCAAGTTAGGTAGTTTTTTTAAAAAAAAAAGAAAAAAGAAATAGATGTTGGGATCCCTTCATGTAGTAATAAAAAAAAAAAAAAAACAAAAACCGTAATACGCCCTGAGGAATTCCTACCAGTAGACTTCCCTGTACTCAAAGTGAATTGTCTAAGTGAAACTAGTAATCTAATCAGTCATCTAATCTTAGGCTTCGCTACCTGACTTATCATCCAGCAAGTTAACTACGTACCTTAATCCCCTGAAGTAAGGATTTGGAAGCTCAGGAGCAAGAGTCACTGTTGGGATCCCTTCTTTTAGCAAAAAAACAAGAAAAAAAAAAGATGGTGGAGTTTTCTTTTCAATAAACAAAACTTTCTTTTCTATAAACAAAACTTGGTAGAGTTTTCTTTTCAATAAACAAAACTTGGTGAAGTTTACTTTTCAATAAACAAAACTTGGTGGATTTTCGCTATTCATAGAAAAATGCAAGTCGTTTGGTTCTTTACTTAAAAAACAAAATGTGTGGGTCTTTTAATTTTTAGTGACGAGTTTTAAAATAATGATAATAAAAAAAAAAGAAATAAAACTCTTGCTTGGCCTATAAATAGAGCCAATGCAAACCAAAAAAAAGAAAGAGGAGGAGAAGAAAAAAAGAAAAGGAAAAAAAAAAAGCTTTCTCTACATATATCTCCCTCACCTTACTCTCCATCTCCCTCACCTACCCCCCCCTTCATCTCCTTCACTTAATCATCAAAAACAAAAAAAAACAAAAAAAAAAAAACCACCAAAAAAAAAAAAAGAGTTTGCATTTTTTCACTACTATACCACCTCTTCCAACCACCACCATCAAGGCCACTACTACAATCATCAATTTCCGTTTAGCTACCATATCACCACAAATATCATCAACATACCTTACGGTCACCTTACCACTATTGTCATCCGTTGCCACCCAACCATCCTCATATCGACTCAAACAATCAACCGCATCCCCGTCACTTACCATAAATATTCTAGCAGATTTCTCGAGTTCCTTTAATAACTCAGGTTTTTTTATTTTTATTTTTTTTGTACATATCATTTTTATTCCCGCTTGATAATAAAAAAAATAATAATAACATCCACGTCATACTCGGAATTACTTGGTTTCCAATATAAAAGTCACATCTGACTCTGGATTACATGGTTCACAATACAGGAATCCTACGTGGTTTCTAATAAGGAGAACCATGTTCTACTGGGGATGACGCGACTGCTAATACGGGGACCAATGTTCTACTGGGGACTACATTTTTTTTTTATATATGGAAATTCATGTCTAAATAATGAAGATCCCTTAATTCGCATAAATAAAGGAATAAAAAGAAAGAAACGATTAATCGGACCCAACAGTCCCCTTTGCACTAGGAGATCTTCACAGGTAAGTATTTTTATCCTACACACACTTTACATTTGTTCTTTCTTTCTTTTGGGCACCGACCCTTACTTCAGGCATAAAAATAAAATACAAAAAAAAATCTTTTTTCTTTCTTTTGGGCACCGACCCTTACTTCCGGCATAAAAATAAAAATACAAAAAAAGTCTCTTTTCTTTCTTTTGGGCACCGACCCTTACTTCCGGCATAAAAATAAAATACGAAAAAAAATATCTTTTCTTTCTTTTGAGCACCAGCATAAAAATAAAATACAAAAAAAAATCTTTTTTCTTTCTTTTAGGCACCGACCCTTACTTCCGGCATAAAAAAAAAATACAAAAAAAAAGTTTAGTTTATTTTCTTTTCTTTCTTTTTGGGCACCGACCCTTACTTCCAGCATAAACTAAAATACCAAAAAAACACTTTTCAATCATTTGGGCACCGACCCTTACTTCCGGTATATGAATAAAAGAACAGAAAAAAATTATAAATACAAAAATATATTTTCTTAAATTTGGGCACCGACCCTTACTTCCGGTACACTTTTCAGTCATTTGGGCATAGATCCTCACTTTTAGTATTGGAATAAAAGGACTGAAAAAAAAAATAATAAAAAAAATAGAAAATAGAAAAGTACAAAAAAATGCATCATTCTCAATCACTTGTATAGTCTCATTTTAATCTCAATCACTTTCCAAAGGTTAAAATCTAAGACTATACCACGTCAGTTAAAGTTCCTAGTTACACCGACTCTTTCTCAAATAATTATATCACACGTGCACGGTCAAATGTGACCACTTTTCTTTCTCTAAAAAAAATCATGCATACACTCACACACAGGTCAGAACTACGTTTGGACTGATTCCCGTGTTGGGATACGTAAGCAACTCTCAAAGAGTGCGGCCATACTTATCACATTCTTTTGTCCTATTCCCTTTCTACAAAATTTTTTTTTTTTTTCTTTTTCAAAAGAAATGCCCCATTTTAATAAAAATCACTAAAATTGGCAATCAAGCTTTGCATGGATGTTCGAGGGTGCCTAACACCTTCCCTCGACATAATCGAGTCCCCGAATCCATATTTTAAAAGATCTCTGGTTTTCGCATGGCTATTTAGAGTCACACTTTTAAAGGGCCAACTTTTCTCAAAAACTGTTTTTCAAAAATCAAAGATGAATTCAATTGTCTTTGCAGGGGTCCTAACACTCCAAATGTTAGGTGGTGACTCTGAACATTTAAACAGGCCCTACCGTACTTTTTTTCACCACTCCTAATAAAATCAAGTTGCAATTCACCCACTCTCAGGAAGCCGGGCCCACACCGACCACCTCGGCGCTCCGAAAGCGCGGGCGCGACAGCTGGCGACTCTGCTGGGGACACTTAAGAAGACTCAGGCCATCACTTTAGTGATTTTTGTTACAATGGGGCATTTCGTTTGTACTAACATTTTTTTTATTTTACCTTTTCTTTGTGAATTCATATTCTTTTGTACAGGTGTTTGCGACTCAAGCTGAAATAAATTGCAAGGCCAATGCCAACATTGCAAGGCCAATGCCAAAATTGCAAAGGCCAATGCCAAGATCTTTCACTATCATGCACACTACACACTGGCATGCAAGCATAACATAACCCTTCCTTAAAAGGAAACCTTTAAGATTAGATAGGAGGATTAGTAAGTGGCATGGCCGTTGCGGTAGTACCGCCGGTACCAGCACCGCAACTTCCTCCACTCGAGCCACCAACCTGAGAAAGTGCTTCGGCGCTAGAGGTTTAAAGGTTTGGGGACCATGCCTGATTTAAGTTTCCATTAGACATCAGCCTCTCCACATGCTCTCACTCTCTACACATGCATCAATGTTGATACATCACTTTCTCCACATGCTCTCACTCTCTATGTGTACTTCAATATCGAGTGATGTCACTCTCTGTACGTGCTCCCACTCTCTCCACGTGCTCTCTCTCTCTCTCTCTGTCAGTCTCACTGACCCCCTCTCTCTCTCCCTCCCTCTCTCCCTCCCTCTTTCTTTTTTTTCTTTCCCACCTGGTCCTTCTCTCCGTCACTCTTATGGACCCCCTCTCTCTCTCTCTTCTTACTTTCTCACCTGCCCTCTCTCTTTCTGTCACTCTTTATCTCTCTCTCTCTCTCTCTCTCTCTCTCTCTCTCTCTCTCTCTCTCTTCTTTTAAAGACCCTCCATGTCCCCTTCTCTCTCTGTCCTTCTCATCTATTCTCTCTCTTTGGTAAACCTCTCTCTATCTCACTCTCCCCCTCTCTTTCTTTTTCTCTTACTCTTCCTTCCACCTCTTGACAGAAAATCATCTCTCTTCTTGAAATAAAAAAAAAAAAAAAACTCACCCAACTCAGATCTGAATAAGAGGAAGCTAAAACAAGCCCTGTACAGGAGCTTCCCATAGAGATGCGGGAAGAGGAACATAGAATCATATCAAAAATGGTTTTTAAGAGGGTTGTTAGTCGTTGTGGTGCATGCGAGTGCAACAGAAGACGGTGCAGAAGTGACTGTTCCTTGACTCCTTACTTTCAGTATGCAGGGAGTATGAAGGATTATGAGGCGATTCACAGTTTTTTCGGATATAGGAATTTTCTACGCCTTTTTGAAAGGGTATCTGAGGTAGATCATGTACAAACTATCAAATCCCTTGTGTTTGAAGCCACAGCTAGGCTTCAGGATCCCATTTTGGGTTGTGTTTCTTACATCTTTTTTCTTAAACAACAAGTTCTAAAACTGAAAGAACATGTCTCACAACTTCAAGCTCAATCAAAAGAAGAGTCACCCAAACAATCCAAAGAGCTTGATCTAGATCCTTAGCTCAAGTATGCCATGGAGAATCTAGATTGCAACATAGAAATTCTTCAAAAATACTCCAATCTCATTTCTCCCAACACAACTGCTCCAATCTCTTCTGAAATCCCTAGCCCTACCCATATTCCTCCTATCACTCACATCTGTACAACATCTTCTCATTCTCATTGGTCTAATCTAGTCCAACACTCACAATCTAGCAACAACCACCAAAAGTCTCCAGGTCCGTTGGATCTCTCTACTTCAACACGAACTCTCCAGTCTCTAGTCCTACCCACACCCCCTCTGCTACTCCAAATTGCTCCCACTGGTCTGATATAGTCCAATACTTGCAATCTGGCAAGTCCCAAATTCCCTTGAATCAAACAGAAAAATCAGGGGTCCCAAAATATCCAAATCCCCCTCTAAATCTTCAAGCGAGTTTATCAAAAGCACCTACTCCATCCACTGATCCTTACTCTTTCTTCACTGTCAATAACTTAGATCAAAGCTCCTTCTTGGATTTAATTAACAAAATGGAGAATCAACATGCCTTCAAAGAAAAAAGAAGAAAATTCACGAGGTGGTATGAGCCTTAGAACTAAGGCTCTTTTTGTTTTTTTTGTTTTTTTTTTTTTAAATTTAAAAAAAAAAAAAGAAAAAAGAAAAATTGGAATGAACATCATGGTCTGTATTCGAGGTAGTCTCTGTACGTCGAGTGTGCATGGGATTGAGCCCACATGTCTTACTACGCGTGTCCCTCCACCAGCTTAATGTAGTTTGGACCTTTGGGTACTGTTTTATAGGGCAACTGGGAGGGTGAGCATCCCAGGACGGTATTGTTCTCAGAAGTAAGTCCTGAAGAACATTCACCCAGGGTTCTGTGGAACGGACTATAAGATCTATATGGTTGCTGAAAGCGCGTAGGATGTCGTTAGCATTCGACCTCTGGAAGGAAGCCTCACGTTCGCAGAACTCTGCTCCCACTCAGCAAAATCCAAGTGTACATTTGTATCATTGTAACGTTTCCTTTTTTTTTTTATTTTCTGAAGAAAAAAAAAATACTCGTTAGCACTATTTTCGCTTCTTATGCAATGTACCCTTACATTAGGCAACCAGTTCAAGAATCAGCCGTGGAAATACTATCTCTTGTTAATAACATAAGTGCACTTTCTAAAATGAGGGTTCTAATCCCCATCACTTTCACAATCTACTTGTGTTTGCTATCATTAATTTGAATCAGCTTAAAGGCTGACATGTGTCCCAAGTTAGAAAAGACACTTGATCATTTCTAATCCTTCATTCAGGCTTAATCCGAATACAATAGTAGCAAATGCAAGTCAGTACTGCGAACACTGGCATTATCAATTCCAAGTAGTACTAGTGCATTCGCAACTGTCCAAAATCGTCTCATTGCCAAATCAATAGGTTGCTCTACTCTCTCAAATACACTCTTACTCTCTTTCAAATCAAAAAGTGAAAAGAAAAAAAAACAGGAAAAGGAAAAAGTCAAAAAAGCAAAAGAGGAGAGAGAGAGGTTGTGGGTCACGAGAAGAGAGAAAAAAAGAAAAGAAAAGAAAAAGAAAAGAAAAAGGAACGAAGAAGAGACGGGGAGAGAGAGAAAATGTCAGAGAGAGAGAGAGATCAAAAAGAAAAAGAAAAAGAAAAGAAAAAGAAAAAGAGAAAAGATAGAGAGAGAAAGCGTCGGTGGAGAGAGAGGAGTGTCAGTAGAGAGAGAAGAAAAAAAAAGCATAAAAACATGCATCTACCCTCACTCCTCTCCCTCATTCCTCTTTCTTCTTCTTCAAACTGACCTCTGCATCTCTCTCTCTTCTCCCTTCTCGGCCTAACATATTTCTCTCACTTCTCTCTCCTTACCACACTCATAGTCATTGTCTTCCACCTTTGTGACCAAGACTAGAAGTTTGATCTTGTTTTAGGCGTGGGGGTGCTCTTTTAAAAAATAATTTTGAGAACAACATGGATTTGGGCGAGATAATTATACTTTACGAAGTGTGCATTCTTCTTTGGATGGCTATGGCGGCTGCAGCTTACTTCTGGTTCAAACCGCCTGATAATGAAGAAGCCCATAAAGACTATAAAAGCATATTCTTGAAAACTCAGACCACCCCTGTGATTCAAATCATTTGTTGGATGGGGTGGCTTTACCAATGAACAATGGGTTGATGAAATGTAAGGGTTTTCTTGTTGTTCTCTTTTGCTCTTATATGTATCAAAAAATATCATCAATAAAAAGAGAATGTCGAGGATTGTGTAAATACATGGGCAGCCAATCATATGTGTTGTTTCCATCCATCCAGTCCATGCACTGTTTCTATACCCTTTTCCAACAGTTTGATTCTCCACCGATACACCCACGAGCCTTTGGTCACTCTCGCAAAAGGCCATTACTTCATCCACTACCCAGAATGTCACTCCTTACAATGCATCAAAATATCACACAGGGGTTGTTTCTCCACTACTAAATATATGCATTATCTGCTTTGTATAAGTACATATATTTCTTTAAAAAAAAAAAAAGAAACAAGCTAAAAAGAAAAAGGAAAAAGCTTTTTTTCATCATCTTGCTTTAAAATCTCATAATTCATTGGATATGACTGTCTTGTAACTTGTTGAAGCCAAGTTGGACATTGCATTGGACTTTTGGACACAACACACGAGAGAATATGCCAAAAAGGCTTCAAGTCCATAATCAATCATCACAGTATTTGACACTGCTCATTATCATAAGTGCATGTTGCTCTACCACTGCTGTAGCATATGGACAATACACTCTCAGGGGCAGAAATACCTCAACTCAAGTTATGCCACACATCATCAAATACTAAGTGAAGCGGCCCATTGTTTCCCATGACATTGCACAAATTTCAATGTTGCACATACATGATTTCTAAAATCCATCTATGTTTGTGTCAAAAAGATGAGAGGCAATCATTTCAGCTATCCATACATTTTTATTCACTTGCTAGCCCATTTGAGCCATACAATGAAAATATCTTTCCAAATTCAAAACCCCCTGAGGATTACCCCCCACACTGGAGCAAAAAAAAAAAAAAAAGAGGCTCGACACAAAAAAAAAAGAGAAAAGAAAAAGAAACAGAGAGTTCAGTACAAAAGCTGGAAACCAATCCACAAAATACTATCTGACTTGGATATTCACTTCGAACTAGGGAAATTCTTCCCCAAGTCACATTTCACTCAGCACTGCTCACCCTATACTAGACTGGGGTAGGCAAAGCAAAAACAAAAAAAAAACAAAAAACAAAAAAAAAAAGGCAAAATCTGGAAAAAGCCACAGAATGCTATCCAACTTGGATACTCACTTCAAACTGGGGCAGTTCTCCCCAAGTCGTGTTTCACTCAGTAATACTCACCCCATACTAGATTGGGAAGGCAAAAAGAAAAAAAAAACAGAGCATAAGGTGATCTCAGGCATTGACCTTTCAAAAAAAAAACTTTGAGCCTTCATGCGATTCTTCATTTCTTAACCAATGATCCTGGCCTACAATACAACCCACTAAAAGTCCACTCTGATTGACACAAGTCTTGTTGGATTTATTAAATCATACTTTTGCATCATTTTCAAAGACATAGGCCATCACATACTGTCAAATTTAAGATAGTCTGACGGGCGTAGTGAAAACCTCAAAAGAGCGCTACAAGTAAAAATCAAGACTATGGCAAAACTGTTGACACCACAAATACAGACATGGACTGGACATTCACCGAACACTGAGGCACTGAGCCCATAAAGTCAAAATGAGTTGTCTTCTAGTGTTCCAACAAACAACAAGACATACAATATCCACTAACTTATGAACATTATTTCGCAGGTGATAAACTCATGCATCAAACACTTTTGTAAATACTCTGTACATAGCATAACATCACATTAAAAAACAAAAAAAAATCATTCATACTTTACAATATAGCAGAAAATGCATATCTTTTGTAACAGGGGCAGCTGGTCTCGATACTCCCATGATCCTTGTAAGGAGAACACTCACCTCCAGCCCAATATACTTTCCAACAGCCAACCACTGGCCCAACATACTCCCAAAAGCCTCACCTCTGGCCCAACATACTTCCAAAGCCCAACCACTGGCCCAACACTTTCGAAAACCTCACCACTGGCCCAATATACTTTTCAAAGCCCAACCACTGGCCCAATACACTTCCCAAAAGCCTCACCTCTGGCCCAATATACTTTCTAAAGCCCAACCACTAGCCCAACACTTCCAAAAGCCTAACCACTAGCCCAACATACTTCTAAAGCCCAACCACTGGCCCAACACTTCCGAAAACCTCACCACTGGCCCAACATACTTCCAAAGCCCAACTACTGGGCCAACATACTTCTAAAAGCCTAACCACTGGCCCAACATACTTCCAAGATCTCCCATTTCATGCAGCCTTTACTCAGGCTCGTCAACTCTACAACAACCCCTCTGCTCAGATCCACATGTCAAATCAACTTCTCCTCTACGGATCATCAAGAAGTATGTCACATACTCGGGATCACCAAGTTCATCTCATCCGGTCTCTGTCAAGGGACATCCTATTCATATCATCAAACTTCAGGTGTGATTCCGTCAAGTGGCGTCCTGTTCATCTCATCCAGTCACAAGATTGAGTCCGTCAAGGGGCATCCTGTTCAAAATCTCACTATTGGGAATGAGTCTGTCAAGTGGCATCCCGTTTACATCTTCAGCACAGGAGTGAGTCCGTCAAGGGGCATCTTATTCACAATCTCACTATTGGAAATGAGTCCGTCTACATGGGAGTGAATTTGTCAAGGGGCATCCTGTTCACAATATCACTATTGGGAATGAGTCTGTCAAGCGGCATCCCGTTTACATCTTCAGCACTGGAGTGAGTCCATCAAGAGGCATCCTATTTCACAATCTCATTATCGGGATGTCCGTCAAGAGGTATCCTGTTCACAATATCACCCTTGGGAGTAAGTCCGTCAAGTGGCATCTCGTTATCATCAACATCAACCTTAGTTTAGTATTACGCAGCTTCACACTTCATGGCTACATCCCTCTTTCCCCAGCATACATGAACTACGCTCGGTCTGATTCTCCCGATGGGAGATATGTAGGCAGCTCTAAGAGCTCGACCATACCCTTACTTTTACATTCTCGGTTAAAGTTTAAGATTATGCGACTTCGCACTTCTCGACTACACTGTCTCTCACCATCTATCAGCTACCCAAGTTTGTACGAACTATGCTCGGTCTGATTCTCCTGACAGGAGATACGTAGGCAGCTTTAAGAGATCGACCATACCCTCACTTTACTACATTTTCGGTTAGAGTTTGAGATTACGCGGTTATGTACTTCTCGACTACACCATCCCTCTTCTACTCGATTCTCACATGAATCCCCAACAGAGTCGTTCACCCTTTCTGGTAATGCTCTCAATTCCCAGCAGAACTATTAGCCTACTCTGGTGGTACCCACAATCCCCACTTGCCTACATTGGCACCTCGTACTCACTTGCCTACGATGGCATTTCACAATCACTTGCCTACGTTGGCATCTCATACTCACTTGCCTACATTGGCATCTCATACTCACTTGCCTACGATGACATTTCACATTCATTTGCCTACATTGGCACCTCATACTCACTTGCCTACGATGGGATTTCACACTCACTTGCCTATGATGGCACCTCATACTCACTTGCTACAATGGCATTTCACATTCACTTGCCTACGTTGGCACCTCATACTCACTTGCCTACGATGGCATTTCACATTCGTTCGCTTACGTTGGCACCTCTAACACTTGCCTACGATGGCATTTCACATTCACTTGCCTACAATGGCATCTCACACTCACTTGCCTATGATGGCATCTCATATTCACTTGCCTACGATGGCATCTCACACTCACTTGCCTATGATGGCATCTCATATTCACTTGCCTACATTGGTACTTCATACCCACTTGCCTACGATGACATTTCACATTCACTTGCCTACGATGGCATCTCATATTCACTTGCCTACATTGGCACTTCACACTCACTTGCCCACGATGGCATCTCATATTCACTTGCCTACATTGGCATTTCATACCCACTTGCCTACGATGGCATTTCACATTCACTTGCCTACGATGACATCTCACACTCATTTGGCATCTCACGCCCACTTCCCTATATTGGCACCTCATACCCACTTGCCTACGATGGCATTTCACATTCACTCGCCCACGTTGGCACCTCATACTCACTTGCCTACTTTGGCACGTCTTTTACTTATTCTCATCACTTAAAAGAAAAGGGACAAAAATGGGTCGTCTAGTTTCTTTGTCACGATTTGCTTCGCAAAACATGACAAAGAGGGGCAGCTGTAGACACCCATTTTTGCCCAACAAAAAATGTTAATACTATTTACCCCATTTTTACCTAACCTAAAAAAAAAAAGAGGATTTTTTTTACTTCTTTTCTTTTCACCAAGCTAGGTAGTTTTTTTAAAAAAAGAAAAAAAAAAGATGTTGGGATCCCTTCTTGTAGTAATAAAAAAAAAAGAACAAAACACAAAGATGTTGGGATCCCTCCTTTTAGCAAAAAAAGAAGGAAAAAAAAAGATGGTGGAGTTTTCTTTTCAATAAACAAAACTTGGTGGAGTTTTCTTTTCTATAAACAAAACTTGGTGGAGTTTACTTTTCAATAAACAAAACTTGGTGGATTTTTGTTATACATAGAAAAATGCAAGTGGTTTGGTTCTTTACTTAAAAACAAAATGTGTGGGTCTTTTAATTTTTAGTGGAGAGTTTTAAAATAAAAAAATAAAAAATAATAAAACTCTTGCTTGGCCTATAAATAGAGCCAATGCAAACCAACAAAAATAAAGAGGAGGAGAAGAAAAAAAGAAAAGGAAAAAAAAATAGCTTTCTCTACATATATCTCCCTCACCTTACTCTCCATCTCCCTCACCTTCCCCCCCTTCATCTCCTTCACTTAATCATCAAAAACAAAAAAAAAACCACCAAAAAAAAAAAGAGTTTGCATTTTTTCACTACTACACCACCTCTTCCAACCACCACCATCAAGGCCACTACTACAATCATCAATTTCTGTTTAGCTACCATATCACCACAAATCTCATCAACATACCTTACGGTCACCTTACCACTATTGCCATCCGTTGCCACCCAACCATCCTCATATCGACTCAAATCATCAACCGAATCCCCGTCACTTACCATTAATATTCTAGTAGATTTCTCGAGTTCCTCTAATAACTCAAGTTTTTTTATTATTTTTTTTGTACATATCATTTTTATTCCCGCTTGATAATAATAAAAATAATAATAATATCCACGTCATACTCGGAATTACTTGGTTTCCAATATAAAAGTCACGTCCGACTCTGGATTACATGGTTCACAATACAGGAATCCTACGTGGATTCTAATAAGGAGAGCCATGTTCTACTGGGGATGACGCGACTGCTAATACGGGGACCAATGTTCTACTACGGGGACCAATGTTCTACGTGGATTCTAATAAGGAGAGCCACAATTTTTTTATATATGGAAATTCATGTCTAAATAATGAAGATCGCTTAATTCGCATAAATAAAGGATTAAAAAGAAAGAAACGATTAATCGGACCCAACAGTCCCCTTTGCACTAGGAGATCTTCACAGGTAAATATTTTTATCCTACACACACTTTACATTTGTTCTTTCTTTCTTTTGGGCACCGACCCTTACTTCCGGCATAAAAATAAAATACAAAAAAATAATCTTTTTTCTTTCTTTTGGGCACCGACCCTTACTTCCGGCATAAAAATAAAAATACAAAAAAAGTCTCTTTTCTTTCTTTTGGGCACCGGCCCTTACTTCCGGCATAAAAATAAAATACAAAAAAAATCTCTTTTCTTTCTTTTGGGCACCAGCATAAAAATAAAATACAAAAAAAAAAATCTTTTTTCTATCTTTTGGGCACCGACCCTTACTTCTGGCATAAAAATAAAAATACAAAAAAAAAAGTTTATTTTCTTTTCTTTCTTTTGGGCACCGACCCTTACTTCCAGCATAAACTAAAATACCAAAAAATCACTTTTCAGTCATTTGGGCACCGACCCTTACTTCCGGCATAGGAATAAAAGAACAGAAAAAATTTATAAATACAAAAATATATTTTCTTAAATTTGGGCACCGACCCTTACTTCCGGTACACTTTTCAGTCACTTGGGCACAGATTCTCACTTTCAGTATTGGAATAAAAGGACTGAAAAAAAAATTATAAAAAAAAATAGAAAATAGAAAAGTACAAAAAAATGCATCATTCTCAATCTCTTGTATAGTCTCATTTCAATCTCAATCACTTTCCAAAGGTTAAAATCTAGGACTATACCAAGTGGGTTAAAGTTCCTAGTTACACCATCTCTTTCTCAAATCATTATATCACACGTGCACAGTCAAACGTGACCACTTTTCTTTCTCTAAATAAAATCATGCATACACTCACACACAGGTCAGAACTACGTTTGGCCTGATTCCCGTGTTGGGATACGTAAGCAACTCTCAAAGAGTGCGGCCATACTTATCACATTATTTTGTCCTATTCACTTTCTACAAAAAAAAAAAAAAAAATTTTCTTTTTCAAAAGAAATGCCCCATTTTAATAAAAATCACTAAAATTGGCAACCATGCTTTGCAAAGATGTTCGAGGGTGCCTAACACCTTCCCTCGACATAATCGAGTCCCCAAACCCATATTTTAAAAGATCTCTGGTTTTCGCATGGCTATTCAGAGTCACACTTTTAAAGGGCCAACTTTTCTCAAAAACTGTTTTTCAAAAGTCAAAGATGAATTACTTTAATTGTCTTTGCAGGGGTCCTAACACTCCAAATGTTAGGTGGCGACTTTGAACATTTAAACAAGCCCTACCGTACTTTTTTTTACCACTCCTAATAAAAATCAAGTCGCAATTCACCCACTCTCAGGAAGCCGGGCCCACACCGACGGCCTCGGCGCTCAGAAAGCGTGGGCGCGACAGTATGGAAATAAGAGCATGAACAAGCCTTCTAGACTCTGAAGGACTATTTGGTTAAGCCACCAATGTTGATGCCTCCAAAAGATGACAGACCTATGATGTTATATATTTCAGCTGCTGAATCCTCGATAGGAGTCCTTTAGCACTAGAAAATGATGAGAAAAAAGAACAAGCAGTGTATTACCTCAGTAGATTTTAAATGAAGTCGAATGTCAATACTCCTTTATGGAGAAACTATGTTTAACTTTGTATTTTACAGCTATGAAATTAAGATATTACCTTCTCCCCAGAGAAGTTTATGTTATTACAGAATTTGATTTAGTTAAATACATGTTAACTAGACCTCTTTTGCTCAATCGAATTGGGAAATGGATTCTTGTTTTATTAGAATTTTGTTTGATTTATGTCCCACAAAAGTCAGTTAAAGGCCAGGCTTTAGCTGACTTTTTAGCAGATCATCCTAATGATAAAGAATCGCAAGGGCAATGCGAAATATGTTTTATATCTATTAACCCATGGAAATTATGGTTCGATGGGTCAAAAATTGAGTTGAATGTAGGGATTGTATTTATCATTAAATCCCCTGAAAAAATTAAAAGCAAACATGGTTTCAGGATGAATTTGATGCAATGTACTAATAATCAAATGGAGTATGAGGCCAAAATTATGGGTTTAGAAACATTGTTGAATATGACCACATCCTCTATTGAAGTGTATGGAGATTCTCAATTGGTCATTAACCAATTAAAAGGAGAATTTAAATGTATAAGTCCATTGTTAAAATTTTACTATGATTCAGCAATGAGCTTGTTGGCTAAATTCGAAGATGTTACTTTAGTCCATATTCCAAGATTTTTTTATTGAAGAAGCCAATGATATAGCTTAAAGAACTTCTGGCGTCCGAAGTGCGTATAATGATCTCGAAGTTATAAGTCAAGTAACTGCTAGAAAATTGTTGCCTTTATTGGAAGATAGGTTACCATTGGCAAATATTTTTAGTATCGAGATCCATGATGATTGGAGAAAACCAATTATTGATTATTTGTCTAGTTTGTTAAATAAACTTGATAGAATTGTGAGATTGAAATCAATAAATTACATTATGTATGTTGAAATTTTGTTCAAAAAAGAGCTGATGTGATGTTGTTAGAGTGCTTAAGTAAGTCAGGCGATCTAGAAGCTAAAGCACAAGTTCATGAAGGACTTTGTGGTGCACATCGATCAATCTGGGATAAAGATGAGATGGTTACTTCAAAGATATAATTTTTATTGGCCAACCATCCTTAAAGATTGCATCGAAGATACTAAAGTTTGTCAAGAATGTCAGAAACATGGCCCTTTGAAACATTTACCTGTTGTTGATTTACAGTATGTGATAAAGCCATGGCCATTCAGAGGATGGGCTGTTGATGTAATTGGGAAGATAAATCCCTTGTCTTCGAAGGGACATGGTTTTATTATTTTAGCTATTGATTATTTTACCAAGTGGGTCGAAGCAGAGCCAGTGCAATCTGTCAATCAACATTCAATTATTAGATTCCTGGAAGCATAGTCTATAGGTTTGGAATACCTCAAACTATCATTTTAGACAATGCAACTATTTTCGAAGGAGAAGTTGTGGCTTTCACTTCGAAGTTAGGAATTACAATGTCTAAATCAATGCTATATTATGCCCAATCTAACGGGCAGGCAGAGGCTACAAACAAAGTAATAAAGGAAAATATGGCAAAGAATATCAAGAATAACCCTAAGATATGGCATGAAATTTTGCCAGAAGTTCTATGGGCATATAGAACCTCGAAAAGGACAAGTACAGAGGTAGCTCCACATGCTTTAACTTATGGACATGAAGCTGTATTGCCTATAGAAATCAAAATCAATTCTTTAAGAGTTTTTAAACAAAATCAACTAACTATGGATGCCTATCAGATAGCTATGGCAATGGAATTGGAAAATGTAGATGAAGAAAGAGCTAAAGCTCTCAATAGCATTCTAGTTTAGAAGATGGTGACAGCAAGTAGTTACAATAAAAAGGTTCGAAATAGATCCTTTGATGAAGGAGATTTAGTTTGGAAGACCATTTTGCCAATTGGAATTAAAGACTCACAATTTGAAAAGTGGTCACCCAAATGGGAAGGTTTTTTTTTTTTTTTTTCAGATTTACAAAGTATTCGAGGGTGGATTTTATCATCTTAAAAGTTTAAGTGGTTATGTCCATCTAAGGAAAATCAATGGAAAATTCTTAAAGTTGTATCACCCAACTATTTGGAAAGCAAGAGAAAAATAAGGATTAAATAGTAATCTAATATTATAAAATTGAAAGTACAGGGAAACAAGTTACATGATAAAATCCAAGTTTTGAGCTTTTAACCTGAACTTATCCCAAAATTTATTATACATTTTGGCTGATATATTGTTGTTCTCCTATTGTTTGTTGTTGCTTCAAGTTCGAAGATGTTATCTCAGTCTATGCAGTTTGAAGAACTCTTTGGGTTTTCTCTTGTCTTGATTTTGCAACAGATAGCTGGTATTTTGCTTCTTGCAATGACCTTTTGAGGTTGGCACCTTTTCCTTCGAGGGTGTTTGTCACACCCGTTCCAGAAATTTATGGTTTCGAACATGCATTATTTGATATTTTGAGATATTAATGTTTATTAATATTGAGTTGAGGTTGACTGTGGGTCAACGGTGAAGTATCAGTAAGGACACAAGAAAATTGGTAATTGAGATTTTCATCGACGCGAGTAAATGACAATTATATGATTTAAATGTTATTTGACTTATCTGGTATTCTATGAATAGTGAATTATACCTGTGTAGTGTAATTTCTGATAGTTTTGATATTGTTATATATCATTTTGAGAATTGTGGTGAGAACGTGAGTGACACGTTAATTAAAAAGGTAGGTTGCGTAGAGATTCCACAGAATATAGTTTTCGGACGTTATTTTCGGACCCAAACGAAACTTAGTCGAAAACTTTTGAAATTTATAGTTTTCACTCGTAAAGGCATAAAATGGACGTGTGCGAAGTTTTATGGGTTAATTAGAGGTTTGAGAAACTTGCGGGGAGGTAAACGTAATTCCCCAAAAGTTTGCCTATATATAGATTGGGATGAGATTTCAATCTCATCTAAACATACACAAATATCTAGAGAGAGGAGAGAGAAGGGAGATTTGGAGCCAACGGGCTTTGCGACGCCGATCGACGACCGTTCGTCCGTCAGATTTTCTCCAGATTTCAGATTTGAACTCGTGGAGGTAAGATCTACGTTTTGATACCACTTAGGATATGTTTGGCAAATTTTTGTAAAAATTTAATTCTAGACTTTTGGGAAAAATCAGGTAAAACTTGTAGGAATCGCGTATAAATTGAAATCCGACGATTATTTAGCCCCCTAGACGATCCTTCAAAGTTTGAAGAGATTCGCACGAGGTATGAATTCTAGATCTATGAAATATATGGGTTTTCATGTTTTGGACATCACTTTTGATATTCTTGGATCCGGGCGATATTCATGTATTAGTTAGGCTCGTTAATTATGCACGTGAAATTATGATAAAAGCACGTATAACTGTTTATGTGAGCATGTTATGTGTCTACTTGGGTCAAAGGGGAGTTTGGTGCAAATTCATCCGGAGTAAGCTCCTCGAACCTTGAGGATTGTGATTTGATTGTGATCTTGATGGAATTGGAATTGTGGTTGTGTCTGGATTGGAGGTGGGCCCAACCAGTACACGGTACCTGGTATGGAGGAAGGCCCAACCAGTGTACGAGATGCGTGGGAGAGGTGGGCCTCCTACGGCATCGACCGGATGAATGCGTACCACTCACCCTAGAGACTATTTCTATGTGTTTTAGATGCTTAAACCATGAATTTTCATATAAGCATACATTTAGAATTGTACGCTCAGCATATAGCTGAGCAGTGGAGATGTACTCCATTGCAGGTAAGAAGAAAGATAAGAAGAAGCGTGATGAGTGAGGCCGATGAACGCCGGGGGAATCAACTTGTATATGTTTTTGTTTTAAGTCCTAAACCTTGTGTAAGGATTTGAATATTGTAATATGATGTAACGTAAACATGGATTAGTTTCGCAGTATTGTAATCTTGTAATTGAACGCCTATGGTTATGTTTAATATGTTAGAAATCAATTATGGTTGTGATTATTGTTGGTATTGAGAAGCATGAGTTGTTAGTTTTCAACACAGGGCTGCCAGCAGGGGAGCAGTCGACTGGACCCAGGGTCAGTCGACTGGATCTCGTGTGTTTGAGACACTGAAAGTAAATAATAAAAAAGCAGTCGACTGAACCCCTTCATCAGTCGACTGAACCACTGTTGATTTTGGCTACTGCTTCTAATAATAGAAAAGCAGTCGACTGGTTTTCTCTAAGCAGTCGACTGGGCAGTCGACTGGACCTCTGTTGAGGATTTAGGGTTTAGTTTCTGCCAGGCACAGTCGACTGGACCCTAGTACAGTCGACTGGACAGTCGACTGAACCTCTGTATTTTTGAAATGGATTCTTGTGAACACTTTTGATTGAATAAAACTTTTTATAACTCTGATTTCAATGGATTTTATATGCTCAGAGGGGAATGTTTCCTAAGTTTTAAAATACCCAGGGTTGTTTTAAAGTTCTTTCCGCTGCGTATAATTATATTGTTGTTGGATGAGCCTTGGTGGCGTGCCACGTGTCCTAATTCCACGCGTAGTGGGATGGGTCGTGTCAGTGTTTATTAATTCCCTATCAGTGTCAAATTGCTTTATCATATCAAAAACTGTAGCTCTTTGTGTCATCATCTCTTCTATATCCTTTGCCAATTGATCTCTTAATGAAATTCCAATGAGCCCAGAACATCCTTAATTGAATTCTTGTCTTCAACATTTACTTTGTCTTTAGTAAGGAGAGTGGTGCATAGGAGCTTGAATGCAGTCTTCACTTCTTGATCTACGAAGATCTCAAACGGGGCTCGATTGAAAGGGCGAAGGAAGGAAATAACACTGATGGTGTCAAGATTAAGAGGCTGAAGTTCGAATGGACTTTGGATAAGTTTCTTAACTCTGTCTGCTACAGTCCCAGCGGTTGAATTTTTTGTAGAACCATGCATATTCATTACACTCTTCAATGTTTTCTTGAAATCTTCTTATTCTTCTGCGGACACTCGAGGGGGAAGTTCCTTTGCAATTATCAAAGGCAAGGTACTTGAAGGTTGAAAAGAAGATGGAGTAGCTCTGGGGTAAAGTTCTGAGTGTTCTTTGAAGTTATTTTTGCTGGGGATTCAATAGATGCAGGATCTTCAATATGAAATCAAAATTCTAAATAAACCAACTATACAGATAGAATAGTTGTAGTGTGTACAATTTTTAGAATTCTCATATACCTGAGGGCTTCCCCTAGGAATTGATGTTGTTGATTCCTTTGCCTTAGTAGAAACTTCTGAAGGAAAAACTTCAGTTATGTCTGGCAGCTTCATTGAAGGAAATGGAATCGCCTCGATCAGAGGGTTTTTTTGAGTCACCTTCTTCTTCTTTTGTAGGTGAATGTAGGTGAATCATCACCTTGGTCGGTGTCATCTATGAAATCAGGTTTTGGAGAGGATGGTTGACTTTTTGAAGGTTGTTTTTGTGCTTCAGGTTGAATGGATTTCCTTTTAGGTTTGGGAGTCTTGGGTTTTCCTTTGGTCACTTCGGGAGACTTTGATATAGTCTTTTTTGGATTCGAGGGAGGCAGTGCTGAGACCTCAATTACGGTAGAAGATGCAGGTGCTTTTAAAAAGCCAGGAACACCAATGGCTGGAGAACCTGCATGTGACATGGATAATTTTTAGATATTGGAGGATTCGAGGGAATCTGAGGTTTTAAAAAAAGGGAAAAAGAGAAATAAAGTACCTTTTTTTCTCATAAGCCAAAGCATATAGTAAATGGCTCTTTTCCATTAATTCAGCCATTCTGTATGGCCACCAGATCTCGAAGGCACTAGTTTTGAGGGTTCGAACCTTGTCTTGATAAGAAGCAAGAGATGCACTGATGATAGTCTCAAAAACTTTCAAAGTTTTTATAAACATAAGGGGATTTGCTAAACTCTTAAAAGGACAGGGGATTGATTGAGCAAGCCTAAATTGTCTTGAGAATTGAGAAGGGAGATAAATTTGACTAGAAAAGACTTGAAAGAGGCTTTGGTTCCAACAAACAAGTCTCGAGATATTAAAAAACTTCCTCAGGCTTGTTTCAAGTTATTGGGGTGGGCTTTTCGAGAAAGAATTCGACAGAGCCAATTGGGAAAAAGTGGAAATTTATCTTTGACACAGTATAGAAGAGAAAAAGGCTGAAAGAGATCAGGGGATATATCTTCTGGAAGATTAAAGAAGAAAGAAGCAAGATCCACAAACTTTTTTAGAGTAGGAGGAAGAGCAGAGAGGAATATTCCATACCTAATGATTGTATTTGGTGGAACTTCAGGGTTTAGTTCAGGAAAATAAGCTCGAAGCCACAATTGAAGTACCCATATGGGGCGACCTTGAGAAGGGTTGAAAGGAACAAGCTGAAGGTCAGCACAAGCATGGTAAAGGTGGCCTAAAAGAAAAGGTACTAGTGCTAACCTACGTTTGTTCACAAGAGCTTTAGCTAAGAAGGCAAATTCGGTGACAACCCTCTGGGATCTAGTGAAAAAATGTGTCTTGAGAGCCAGAAAAGATAGAAACAATAGAGTTCAAAGTCTGTCACAACACCCTCTATTATTATGTGAGTCTATAAAAAGGTACTATAACTTAGGGATTTTGGGTCTGTTTTGACAGGAAAGTTGATTTCAAATTTGACCATAAAAGGGTGTACATCTTCTCCATGGGGTAACAAACTAAAAAGGTGACAAATATCAAGCACTGTTGGTCCTATAGGGCCAGATTAGAGTTGGAAGTAGTTATAGATAGTGTTCCAGAAGTTTATAGCACTTGGAATTAAAAAGGGGTCAAATTAAATGTTGAATTTGCGGAGCATAAGCCCCTGAAAAATCCCTATCTCTTCTAAGTCACTCCCTTTCGGTTCTACAATCCTGTTTACCCATTTCGCCCACTGGTCATTGATAGGTTTGGGCCAATGACGATATTTGAAATCTTTTATGGGGATTTGAAGAGGTTTTTGGTATCCTAGTTGTTGATCCCCAAATCTAGGGTAGTAAACAGAGAGTTTGAGAAAAGGGGATGAGAAAGCAGGGCCGATTGTTATGGAAGGATTCGAATCAGACAAGGTAACACGAAACAAGGTTTCCACAATCAAAAAGGATCCATAGCTTGAAGTAGAGTATTGGGCATGTTCCTTTGATATGGCTTTCCCAAAGTTTTCACTTATGGTTTCTGATCGGTGACAAATAGTTCCCATTTATATTCCTAAAGTTACGCTTTGTTAGCCCATTTCATGTAGTTATTAGTTGTTTTTTAATAAATATTCTATATTTTGTAGGTTTTGGAGCTTTAACTTAAAAATGCACTAAAATTCGATGATTAGTGGCTTTGGAAGACATTCTGCGCTCAAAAGGTGATTCTGGTGAAAGCTGGAGACAGTAGCAGCCTCGGTAAATTGCATTCTTGACAAGGAATACTTTGGATTTGAGAAATTTCTCCAGAGATATAAAATGTAGATATTCGAGTTATGGGCGCGAGGCCACAAACGGTGAGTCAATCCGAGGTCTGAGCAAAGAGTTATCGCAATTCTACGATCGGTGCGCAATGAAGTGAAAACTACCTTGCGCGAGCAAGCCGCGCGAGCGACCTGTGAAAAAAACAAAAACGCGTATTTTGTCAAATTAGAGCGCCCAGTGAAGGTGGTTTGTGCATATGACATCCAGAAACGTAAATATAGCAGTTTTAGTGCGATTTGGCTTAGGAAAGCTTCCTAATCCTTCCAAAATCTATATAAATCATATTCTAAATCAAATTTAGGGTTACACATTGTTACACAACATTAGTTACATCCATATACAACTAAAACTTCAGTCATTAAAGAAGGAGAAGCAAGGAGAAGAAGAAGAAGACTAAGGATTTCTATGGCCCTCTCCATCAACCTCTTACCAATCCTTGATTCCATGGCTGCTTAAACCGATATCTAGGGTTTCAATAAAACCATAGCCAAGTAATTATAAGGTGTATTTGTCATAACTTGAAATTTTAATTAAGGGTAAAATTATATTTTGATTACTAATGTGCGAACCATTAATTAAATTAGTGTAGTATTTAATTTTACCTTAACTTGTGTCACTATATTTATTTATTTATTTAATTATTTTTCTTTCTTATTTGATTTGATTTTATTTTATTATAATATGTTTTTTTATTATTATATTTATTATCTTGATATTAAAGTGGGTACATGTTTTAAATTGGGGTGTAGAAGTAGACCACACACACATACACATGCATTACACCTATACACATTGTGTCACGCCCCGGAACGGCATAAATAGAGAAAAATAAATTTCCTTTATGGGTCCATAAGGAATGACAGGTGAAAGTCACTGATAATCCACACCACGCAGTACTAGTCCAAAAGAAAAGCAACAGTAATCAACTGAAAATAGCACACAGTGCTAACTATTACAAAATATCAGAGTATGGTCCACAGGATCACAACAGGTCTGAAGACAACAAATGCCCAAGTACCCGTTAACAAAAGATTAACAGAACAACTGAAATTAAATCTAATTATAACATCTTCAGTCTTCAACTGGCATAAGGATAATCCTTCCTGGTGTAATCGTCATCGGTGGGGCCTTCCTCTGGATAACACTCATCAGTGTACTGGTCATCACCTGTAAAACAAGGGGCATGATATTCTGGACGGGGAATGTCCAGGCAATAAAAAGGCCGTCAGCTTACTGAGAGCTGAGTGAGCACAAACTAACGAGGTACCAGTTATCTGAAGTAAACACAAGCTTATGAAAACACGAGTTAACATCCTATTATAACCATATCTTGTTTCTCTATTCATTCTTGTAAACCGACCCTTAACGTCTTGTTACTCGAATACTGAACTCAACATATTCTGATCTTTCCTGAACAGACTCAATCGTTTAACTCTAGGGATACACCCTTATTCTGTCCATCGCTTTTAAGAGCATATGAACAGCTCACCGCATGTCATGGACTCCACGTCAGTCTGTCCCCAGCTTTTAAGAACAATGGTCCTGTTCACCGCATTTCAGGGATATAACGTTTCGAACAAGGCATATCAATCTTATTGCCACGACTCAACGTCATCTACTAGTGATCCCAGCTCACCGCTTTTAAGAACCATGGTCCGGTTCACCGCTTTTAAGAGCATATCATAGATCATCCAGTCTATCTTAAGACTTCTTGGTCCAGCTCACCGCTTTTAAGAGCATATGCACAGCTCACCGCTTTTAAGAGCATATCATGACCAATCATCCATCCACGTACCATTCCCAGAACTTACCAAACCTACTTACGTTCCATTCTACATCGACACATGACAATTCCCAATGTGGCCTGACTACTCGGATTAAAAGAAAGCGGACATCGAACTCATATCAGGAACAACACGTCAACCCACGTCTTCATATTACTTTTTATTCATTATCCATAAATCTTTGGTGTCACATTACTCCTGTCTACCCCATAGTCGCATAATGAAATTCCAATTCAGGAATCGAACAACTAAACCTCTTATATAATAAACAGGCAAAGGAAACCATGTACTGATCATGTCAATCGATTGGAACAAAAGTTCAATCGATTGGAACAAAAGTTATGTCAATCGATTGATAAATATGTCAATCGATTGAAATCCTATTCAATCGATTGGGATGCAACTGATGTCAATCGATTGAGATTTATGTCAATCGATTGGAACTACGTCTTCTCCAGCAGATTGTAAAAACAGCATATATAAACGTGCACTACATGCATTTAACTCATCTAAACATCGTAATAACTTGCATAAACATCACATAAAGAGACCAAGTGAGTTAGAACTCACTTAGGGTGCGTTTGGGTGTGTTCCAACTTTGAAACCTTCAAACTCTCTCTCTCTTTCTCCTCTTCTCTGGCCTTCTTTCTCTCTGTCTCCTTCTTTCTTCTTTCTTCTTCTTTCTTCTTCTTTCTTCTTTCAGTTGCCAAGGTAGTGTGTGTGTATATAGATATAGAGATATAGATAGATATATGTATATATCTCACAAGAGTATGTCTCTCCCTCTCTCAAGGTCTGAAAAACAGCCCCAAGGCCATGAAATGAAACATATATATAGTGGTAAGGGAGTGCCACGCGTTTAAAGCTGAAGGAAAGAAGAAAACATTTCTCAGGTTATGTCAATCGATTGAGACACCAGTCAATCGATTGGCAACAGATATTTGTAGTCAATCGATTGGAAACAATGTCAATCGATTGGGATCATGTCAATCGATTGGAAATGTTGACACATCATCACTTTTAGTCGGTTGAATGTAAATCGATTGGGATAACTTATCAATCGATTGGTATCAGAAAAGTGTCAATCGATTGGGAATATGTCAATCGATTGGTATTCAAAATCACCAGAAGGAAGAGAAAGTTTATACGAGTATAGAAATGAAATACCGGGTCTTATTAAAATACCAAAATACAGGTTATTACATCATCCACCACTCAACAAAAGATTTCGTCCTCGAAATCCAAAAGTAACAAGGTCTAAAACAAAAACGAAAACTTCTCGCGCATCTCTGACTCTAGTTCCCACGAAGCTTCTCCTTCATCATGATGTTTCCACTGAATCTTGACTAACGGAATCTCTTTGTTCCTGAGTTTCTTGATTCCTCGATCTAGAATACGAACAGGTCCTTCATTGAACGTAACGTCGCTGTTGACTTCGATATCCTCAAAGTTGATCTCGTGCGCTGGGTTGTGAACACACTTCCTCAGCATACTGATGTGAAAAACGTTGTGCACTCCTGACATCTTTGGTGGCAACGCAAGGCGATAAGCAACTTTTCCAACACGCTCCAGAATCTCGAATGGTCCGATGAAACGTGGCGATAACTTGCCCCTCTTCTGACCAAATCTGACGATTCCTCGAACAGGTGAAACCTTGAGTAATACGTGATCTCCAATGGCAAACTCCAAGTCTTTGCGTCGCTTGTCAGCATAACTCTTGTATCTGGTCTGGGCTGTCTTCATCTTCTCACGTACGACTTGAATCTTCTCACTGGTTTCCCGTACCATCTCTGGCCCAAGAAGTTGACTATCTCCGACTTCGGTCCAACATAGCGGCGATCGGCAAGGTCTTCCGTACAAAGCTTCAAATGGCGCCATATCTATACTCGAATGATAACTATTATTATAGGCGAACTCAATCAAAGGTAAGTGTATCTCCCAAGTACTTTCAAAATCAATGACACAAGCTCGTAACATATCTTCCATCACTTGATTAACTCGTTCCGTCTGTCCATCTGTCTGCGGATGAAAAGCTGAACTCAAGTTCAATGTCGTTCCCATCGCTGTCTGGAGACTCTTCCAGAATTCTGCAGTAAAGCGCGAATCTCGGTCTGACACAATAGATACAGGCACTCCATGTAATCGTACAACGTGTTGTAGATACATTTGGCTCAAACGTTCTACTGAGTATGTCATGCTATAGGCAATAAAATGTGCCGTCTTAGTAAGTCGATCCACGATTACCCATATAGCATCGTGATTCTGCTGTGACTTCGGCAATCCTACCACAAAATCCATGGTTATGTGTTCCCATTTCCATTGAGGAATAGGTAACGGCTGTAGAAGTCCAGGTGGTTTCTGATGTTCTGCCTTTACTTGTTTACAAGTAAGACACTGAGAAACATACTCTGCCACATCTCTCTTCATTCCTTCCCACCAAAAATTTCTCTTCAGATCCTTGTACATCTTCGTACTTCCGGGATGAATAGTCATTCGTGACTTATGTGCTTCATCCAATATTTCCTTCCGGAGATTTCCTTCGTTAGGTACACAGAGTCTACCTTTACATCGTAAGGCTCCGTCGGTACTAATACTCCAGACTTCTGGTTCCTTGGCTGACATCTGGGTAAACCATAACTTCAAATCTTCTGTTGTCTGTTGAGCCTCTATGATACGACTGATTAAGGTCGGTTGTACCATAAGACATCCAAAATGTTGTCCTTTCATTGGTTCCACTGGCTGAAGATCAAATTCAGCAATTTCTTCCAATGCTCTCCATTCTCTAATTAGTAATGCAGCGATCACTAATCGAGGTTTACGGCTCAAAGCATCTGCTACTACGTTTGCTTTGTCGGGATGGTATTGCAAAGAAAAATCATAGTCTTTGAGTAACTCCATCCATCTCCGCTGTCGCATATTCAACTCCTTTTGAGAGAACAAAAACTTCAGACTCTTATGATCGGAAAATAAGTCAAACTTTTCTCCATAGAGATAGTGTCTCCAAATTTTCAATGCAAACACTATTGCTGCTAATTCCAGATCATGCGTCGGATAATTCTTCTCGTGTACCTTCAATTGTCTTGATCCATATGCGATAACATTTCCATCTTGCATAAGCACACATCCAAGTCCTTGGTACGATGCGTCACTGTAGATCACATACTTTTCTCCACTCTTAGGTAATGCAAGTACTGGTGCAGAAGTCAATCTTTCTTTTAACTCCTGAAATGCACCCTCATGCTTGTCTGTCCATTCATACTTCGTCTCCTTCCTTGTTAAATTCGTCAAGGGTCCTGCTATCTTGGAAAATCCTTCTACGAATCTTCTGTAATATCCTGCTAAACCCAGAAAACTTCTGACTTCGGTCGCATTCGTCGGTCTGTTCCAGCTTAAGACTGCATCAATCTTAGATGAGTCTACCGAAATACCGTCCTGAGATATAACGTGTCCCAAGAATTTGACTTCCTGTAGCCAAAACTCACACTTGCTGAACTTTGCATACAACTTGCTATCTCGAAGTGTCTGCAAGGCAACCTGTAAATGCTCCTTGTGATCCTCTTCTGTCTTTGAGTAGATCAGTATATCATCAATGAACACAATAATGAACTTATCCAGATATAGTCTGAATACTCTATTCATCAAGTCCATAAATACTGCTGGCGCATTCGTCAATCCAAAAGGCATAACTAAAAACTCGTAATGCCCGTATCTTGTCCTGAATGCAGTCTTCAATACATCCTCTGGTCGAACTAACAATTGGTGATATCCAGAACGCAGATCGATTTTAGAAAAGATCCTTGATCCTTGTAACTGGTCGAATAGATCATCTATCCGAGGTAACGGATATCTATTCTTAATCGTAACCTTGTTCAACTCCCTGTAGTCTATACAGAGTCGAAGTGTTCCGTCCTTCTTCTTTACAAACAGAACTGGTGCTCCCCAAGGCGACGTACTCGGTCGAACAAATCCTAGATCTTCGAGTTCTTGAACTTGCTTCTTCAATTCCAACATCTCGGTTGGTGCCATCCTATATGGAGTCTTAGAAATAGGCAATGTACCAGGTACTAATTCCATACAGAAGTCTATTTCTCTTTTCGGTGGAAGTCCTTTAATATCCTGAAATACATCCTGAAAGTCTCGTGCAATAGGAATTTGATCCATCGTAAGCTCCGTACTTGTACTAATGATCGTAGCCAAACTACTCGTAAGAAACAGGTCGCTTGTCGGTTGACAATGAAATCTGATCGTCGGCTTTCCTTGTATTGGAAATACAATCGTCCTAGTAGGGCAATCCAAATTGGCACTGTACTTAGTTAACCAATCCATCCCTAGGATAACATCAAATTCTGACATCGACAGAACGACTAAGTCTGCTGGCAGATTCCTATCTCCCAAAGTCAAAGGGCAATCTTTACACACTTTACTCAACTTAACTGTCACTCCTAATGGTGACACAGCATTCAGTGTTGACTCAAGTGTCTGGGGTTCTAAACCCAACTGACGCACAATCTTAACAGCAATAAAAGAACGTGCGGCTCCAGTATCAAATAAAGCTTTAACTGGACTATGAAAAAGTACAAGTGTACCTTCCAAATGTTGCTGCTCATCAGCATTAAAGCCTGCTCCTTCCGGAATAATAGCATTCATCCTTGTCTGATCAGGAGGTCCTTGAATTCCTTGCACTGGTGCTCCGTAGTATCCTCCTTGTGGCGCACGACAATCCTTGCTCAAGTGTCCTGGTTTGTTGCAGTTGCGGCAGACAATATCCGGCCTGCGATTAGATCTATGGGTAGTGCAGTTCCTTGCAATATGTCCTGGCTTTCCACAGTTAAAACATCCTCCACTATTGCTGGGTGGGGCTGTTAGTAATGCCTGTGGCTGTGACCCCTGCTGGCGATATTGTTGAGGTCGATTATAACTCTGCTGTGGTTTCCTGGTTCCTTCCCAGATTCTCTTGTTTCCTTGAAAATTTTCCTGAGGTCTCCATCCTTGGGTATTTCTTGGTGGTCGATTATGGAAATTCCTCTGTTGAAACCCTCGTGATGACTGAGGTCGATTTGTCTGTGATTGCTGTACTGAATTAGCATCCTTTTCTAATCCTGTAGCAAATCTAACAATTTCCTCATACGATTGGTTCAAATGACCAACCATCATATGTCTGAGGTGGGGGTTCAGTCCTTGGTGAAATCTCTTAACCTTCTTCTGCGGCGTGTCTATCATATGCTGAGCAAATCTGGATAGACGCTCGAACTGTGTTGTATATTCCCGTACATTCCATCCTCCTTGGATTAAATTGAGAAAGTTCCTTTCCTGTTGATCTCTCTCATCTTCTGGAAAATACTTCTCCAAAAATCTGCCTTTGAATGTCTCCCACGACATAGCTCTAGCGGCATCGATCCCAACAGTGGCTTGTTCAGCTTCCCACCAATCTGCGGCGGCATAGGTGAGCTGAAACGTAGCAAGGCGACGCTTCTCTTGTTCGCTGCATTCCAATGCTCCAAATATTAACTCCATTTCTCTTATCCATTGTTCCGCTTTCCATGGTTCTGTTAGTCCATCGAACTTCTCTGGACGTAACCCACGAAAATTTGCTAACAGCTTATCTCCAGTCTGTCTTGGTGGCGGGGGTACAAAAGGTCTCTGGTGGGTGGAGTGATTATATGTATCCCCCACATGCTCCATCCTCTGCATAAATGCTTCAAAAATTCCCGTTGGATCCATCCCTTCCGGTATAGGTGCTCCATTACGTGCTTGGTGATTTCTCAAGGGTCCTACCATGATGATAACGAGTATTGCCTACAAACGACATATTGATCAGCTGAAAGTCTTCTCGTAGAAACGAACTCAAGATAGAACAAGAAACAGCAAAACTAACCATTCTACTAAACAACACAGCACAACGCAATAACCAAAAATATAACAAAAGTACTGCTCGTATATATATATATATCAAAAGATGTACCGTATAGTACACACTAATCAAACTGTGTACCATATGGGACAAGAGTTACAACAACTAAAGTCAGCTAATACTATACAAAGCTATGGTCAATAGTTATCTCTCAAGCTCCCAAAAATCTAGTGGACAACATGTCCTAATATAAACTAACAAAACTAAGCCCTGCAGGTCCTGACTCAAAAGTCGTCAGCATCTGATCCTGCTGGTGGTGCCTCGTCCTCTGGGTCCATATCCATCTCCTCGAGTGGATCATCCTCAACTGGTGCGACAAGATCTCCAACTACTACCCCTATATCCCAATCCTCTATCATCTCTGCATCATCGTCCTCCATCACGTCTGCTATCGCCTGGTTAGCGACATCAACAGCTACTGCAGCAAAACCGTCAGCTATGTCAAGAGCTCCTGCTATAGCTATCTCTCCCATAACAAAATCTGCTGGCTGTGCTACCATCTGAGCTATCCATCCTACTGCCATATCGGCCATGGCTGCCATATGCATAATGGGTCCAGCTGGTATCTGAAGCACAACGGGTACCTCTGGCACAACTATCTCCTCGGGGTCATCCTCCTCATCTACTACTACGTCTGCCTCAATAGCCTCTGGGTCTGGTACTGGATCTTCTGGCTCAAACTCTGGCTCCTCGGGGTCATCCTCAGGCTCATCATCATCTGCATCGTCTGCATGCTCATCCTCTACTGGGTCCTCGTCATCTATCGGCTCCTCCTCTCCATCTCCGTCCATGTCCTCATCGGGATGCTCATCCTCAGGCTCTAGCTCTGGCTCTGGGACGGGTACTGGTGATGGTGGGGCTGCTGGAGCTGCTGCTGGTGCAACTACGGGCTCTGGTGGACCGGCTACAATAGCTCTCAACTCAATCTCATCCATCTCTGGCTTACTCAAAACTAGTCGTAACATCTCCTGGCAAATGTCTCTGCCAACTCTCGCTAAGTGGTAAGCATCCATGCGCATCTGGGTCGGGTGAGTACTCCTGGTCACATAAAGCGCTTTCCACATGTCCTCCTCTAAATGTCGACTAGCTATCTGGCACACACGCTCACGATAAAACTCTGGGTCAGCTGGCTCCACGGTATCTCCATGGATAATATGTCCTCCATAAGCATCAGTCACAAACTGGTGAAACTCCGGATCCATGCTATCCTGCAAAGGAAACTATCTATCGTCAGGAAGACGAACTTATCTTATACTCATATCTCATCTCAAAGAATCTTAATACACTAGGACCAGATGGTGTGGAATGATCGGTGAACGACAGTATCCCCCCCCTAGAGTACCAAACTCAGGCTTTGATACCAAAAACCCTGTCACGCCCCGGAACGGCATAAATAGAGAAAAATAAATTTCCTTTATGGGTCCATAAGGAATGACAGGTGAAAGTCACTGATAATCCACACCACACAGTACTAGTCCAAAAGAAAAGCAACAGTAATCAACTGAAAATAGCACACAGTGCTAACTATTACAAAATATCAGAGTATGGTCCATAGGATCACAACAGGTCTGAAGACAACAAATGCCCAAGTACCCGTTAACAAAAGATTAACAGAACAACTGAAATTAAATCTAATTATAACATCTTCAGTCTTCAACTGGCATAAGGATAATCCTTCCTGGTGTAATCGTCATCGGTGGGGCCTTCCTCTGGATAACACTCATCAGTGTACTGGTCATCACCTGTAAAACAAGGGGCATGATATTCTGGACGGGGAATGTCCAGGCAATAAAAAGGCCGTCAGCTTACTGAGAGCTGAGTGAGCACAAACTAACGAGGTACCAGTTATCTGAAGTAAACACAAGCTTATGAAAACACGAGTTAACATCCTATTATAACCATATCTTGTTTCTCTATTCATTCTTGTAAACCGACCCTTAACGTCTTGTTACTCGAATACTGAACTCAACATATTCTGATCTTTCCTGAACAGACTCAATCGTTTAACTCTAGGGATACACCCTTATTCTGTCCATCGCTTTTAAGAGCATATGAACAGCTCACCGCATGTCATGGACTCCACGTCAGTCTGTCCCCAGCTTTTAAGAACAATGGTCCTGTTCACCGCATTTCAGGGATATAACGTTTCGAACAAGGCATATCAATCTTATTGCCACGACTCAACGTCATCTACTAGTGATCCCAGCTCACCGCTTTTAAGAACCATGGTCCGGTTCACCGCTTTTAAGAGCATATCATAGATCATCCAGTCTATCTTAAGACTTCTTGGTCCAGCTCACCGCTTTTAAGAGCATATGCACAGCTCACCGCTTTTAAGAGCATATCATGACCAATCATCCATCCACGTACCATTCCCAGAACTTACCAAACCTACTTACGTTCCATTCTACATCGACACATGACAATTCCCAATGTGGCCTGACTACTCGGATTAAAAGAAAGCGGACATCGAACTCATATCAGGAACAACACGTCAACCCACGTCTTCATATTACTTTTTATTCATTATCCATAAATCTTTGGTGTCACATTACTCCTGTCTACCCCATAGTCGCATAATGAAATTCCAATTCAGGAATCGAACAACTAAACCTCTTATATAATAAACAGGCAAAGGAAACCATGTACTGATCATGTCAATCGATTGGAACAAAAGTTCAATCGATTGGAACAAAAGTTATGTCAATCGATTGATAAATATGTCAATCGATTGAAATCCTATTCAATCGATTGGGATGCAACTGATGTCAATCGATTGAGATTTATGTCAATCGATTGGAACTACGTCTTCTCCAGCAGATTGTAAAAACAGCATATATAAACGTGCACTACATGCATTTAACTCATCTAAACATCGTAATAACTTGCATAAACATCACATAAAGAGACCAAGTGAGTTAGAACTCACTTAGGGTGCGTTTGGGTGTGTTCCAACTTTGAAACCTTCAAACTCTCTCTCTCTTTCTCCTCTTCTCTGGCCTTCTTTCTCTCTGTCTCCTTCTTTCTTCTTTCTTCTTCTTTCTTCTTCTTTCTTCTTTCAGTTGCCAAGGTAGTGTGTGTGTATATAGATATAGAGATATAGATAGATATATGTATATATCTCACAAGAGTATGTCTCTCCCTCTCTCAAGGTCTGAAAAACAGCCCCAAGGCCATGAAATGAAACATATATATAGTGGTAAGGGAGTGCCACGCGTTTAAAGCTGAAGGAAAGAAGAAAACATTTCTCAGGTTATGTCAATCGATTGAGACACCAGTCAATCGATTGGCAACAGATATTTGTAGTCAATCGATTGGAAACAATGTCAATCGATTGGGATCATGTCAATCGATTGGAAATGTTGACACATCATCACTTTTAGTCGGTTGAATGTAAATCGATTGGGATAACTTATCAATCGATTGGTATCAGAAAAGTGTCAATCGATTGGGAATATGTCAATCGATTGGTATTCAAAATCACCAGAAGGAAGAGAAAGTTTATACGAGTATAGAAATGAAATACCGGGTCTTATTAAAATACCAAAATACAGGTTATTACACATTGAATACAATATAAAAGTCTAAACAAAAAAATGTGGGCCCCACCCCCCCTCCCATTAAAGGGCCGGCCAACTCCCCTCTCCCTCCTCATTATTTTATTTTATTTTCTTTCCTTCCTCTCTCTCTTCTTCCCCATCTTCTTCTATATCTATTTGGGTAACCAAACCTCCATAACCCCTTTACTTTAAGCTTCCAATAGGTCATTAAAGAGGGATTTTGTGAGTTTTGCTATTTCACAAAAATGTCTTAGAATTTAATGAGCTTTCTAGTGATACCCACGAAATTCGTTTTGGTAGCCATTTCCATAGTTTTTTCCAAATTACATAGAGCCTCCAAACTTCTCACCTTCATCCATGGAGGTCTATTGATAGAGTACTACATGCAGTGAGTTCTTGAGCTCTCAAGGACATCTCTTTTCATCTTCTTGGAGCCATTTGGAGTCCCTTGGTTCATTCTCAAATTTTGGGCTCTTCCATTTATTTTGGAAGAAATCTTCATTAAGGTAGGCTTACATTGTGCAATTTTATATGTTATACATGTCTAAGATATCTTGAGTTCACTTTTAGACTAGGAGAGAACTTAGACATATGTAATAGGATTTTCTCCTAAGTTGTAATGTTAGGGTTAATTTGCATAAATATGAATTATATGCATTGATTGTGTAAGTTGTAAATTTGGGGCGCTAAATGTAATTAGAATGATGATAGGAGAACAAATTAAATACATGCACTAAGTTTCCCCCAAAGTTGTAATGTTGGAATTATTTAGCTTAAGCATGATTTATATGCCTTAGTTGTGCAAGTTGTGAATTTGGGGTGCTAAATGTAATTAGAGGGATGTTAGGATAATAAATTGGACCCATGCATTAGTTTTTCTCTAAAGTTGTAAATTTAGAATTGTATGCCAAATCGTAAATTACATGTTTAGATTTTTCTAAACTTGATTATGTGGTGCTAGATATGCTTAGGATGCTCCCTTTATGTGTAAACACATGTTAGGACGTTAGTTTAGAAATTCTCGTTAGGAATGTTAAATTATGAAATTTAATTACATTCTCTGAAGTTCTTGATATCATGTCTAATGGACTAGAATTATTGCTTAATATATTGTAGTGGATCATTATCACCATCATATGCATTGAGGCATAATCGGCAAGCATTACATGAACACGACATGAATGTTTTGATTTGAAAAGAGAAAAACCCCATGCGAGGAAATTTTATTTAAGAAATCCAGACGTGGGTTGTGATGTGAGACATGGAGAATGACCCTTAGAAACATTCAAACTCCAGCTATATTTGGTTGGCTCCCGAAAGTTGGTATGCTACACTCCATGCGTGGGTGGCTCATGGTCCGGTAATGACAGAGGTGTGCACATATCACGCATAGCCTTGCGGCTTTAATCATTTCATTGTAGCCGTGGTGGCGACCCATTGCATCTCATTTCATTTTAATCATGGATATCATATAGATTTGTTACAATATTTTCTACGAGCCGTCGTTCTCATAAAAATGACAAAACATTTTTCAGGTGAGCTTGATAAAGGCAAATGGCATATGTGACCCGACGCGTAGACGTTGACATCTTTTGTTCTATTTTGAAGACTCGTACTTGGTTATGTATATGGATAGTTCTTTTGTAAATTTTAACTAGTTGGGGAAGTTTGTAATAGATTAGTGCTCTAAAATGAAAATGGTTGTATTAGTTTTATTACAAAACTTCTTGAATTTGGACTTCCATATTTTTGTCATTTGGGAAGCCTTGATGTAATTTTGATGGACAAATGTTAGTCCTTGTTTTTCCTACTTGTTAAACTTAATTATGTTATGTAAAATATGTTTCCGAGATCGTAGAATCTCTTTTAAAGTTTTATGTATGTGTGTTGATTTGAATCCTTGCCGGATTCGTTTATGTTTGGTTTTGTCCTTGCCAGACTCATTATATTTGTCTTAAATCTTTGCCGGATTTGCCCATTTTGCTTATAAAGGAAATGTTTTAAAATCACTCTCCCCCAATCTCTCCCTCTCCCATTCTTCCTCTCTTCATCTTTTTCACTCCACATTTTTAATAAATTTCGAGTACATGAAGTTCCGTTTGGTCTAGACACGTGTCGTATGTTGTTTAGGGCTTGTTTAGTCTTGTACCAAGGTTTAAACTTAAGGATTGGTATAATTGGGAACATGTTGAAATGCTGCCAAATTTGCTGTCAAAGAAAAACTGCTGCTATTTTTTTTATTTTCTGCCCAAATGGTGCAGAATTGGAAAAAATGTCATTAGACAAAGGTTGTGCAGAATTAAATTTTACATGGACCAACGCGAACAGAATGTGAAAGTTTTAAAGATATAACTACATACAGGTGTTTTAAAATTCAGAAACTATCAAAAATGCCATTTTTGAAAGTTATTGTATTTCTCCTTCTCTCCTTGAAACTAGTACTTGTCCGGATAGTCTCTTAATTAAATTTTCAAGTGCTTCCATCTTTGTTGGAATCGTTAACATGTAAATCTATTTTGGATTTACGTATTAGTGAGTCATCCTTGTAGGAATCCCCGTGGGTTTCCAAAGTCGCTTCCGTATTTTGTGTAAGGATTTTAATTCTCTTCTCCCTATTTCTCTATCTTTTCTCTTTCCTCGCGCTTCGGTTTCCGAGGCGTGACAGTTTTTATGTTTTTCTTTTAGATTTATTATGTATGGATGATGATTACATGTTTAGAAGATTTTAAATAATAAAATCGAACTTCTATTGATTAAATTGTTACTTTCAAAGTTTATTGTTGTCTTAGATCTATTTGAATGTGATGTGCTCAATGATCTATATTTGTTGTGCTTGTATGGATTATTTACATGTAATGGTGCTTAATTGAATTGTTATATCAAGTAGTCGAATAGTTCATGCCTATGGAAGACGGAGTGTGCCGTAGCCCTAGTTTAGTGTGAGACAATCCGTGCTAACTGAAGATAAATTATGTTGATACTTAAATCGTAGTTATTTTCTTGATAGAGGAATTGGGTTTGTAGCTACAATTCTCCATTATCATCTAATGTAATAAGCTAATTGAATGCATAAATACCCTTATTATGAAGCTAGTGGTGGATTTGCAATCCTAGGTTCAATTCCAATATTTATCAAAACAACTTTTAATTGTATTCATAGTTTAGATTTATTTTCACTGTTCTTAGTTTAATTAAAATCAAAATCAAAGTTCTATTTTCTTAATTAACTAGACTTAGGGTTTTTTTTAAGTTAAAGTGCTTTAGTAATTCAATCTCTGTGGGTTCAACCTTTACTTCCACACTACAAATTCTTAGAAAGTAAAGCATACTTTTTTATACACCCAAAATTGGCTCTATCCTATAACCGAGCGGTTCAAATCAGCAGCCAGTCCATGTCCCGGTCAAATCATGCACAACTCCTCGGACAAGCATCAGCCCGAGCAGTCTAGTCACCCTGAAACTCATCATCCTGAGCGGTTCATCAACGACCCGCCCAACAGGGTGGGAAAACTGCACGGGCACATCCCACCGCAGGAACAGATCATCCAGGCCCACAGGCATGATCCCGAGCGTTACGAGCAGTTTCCTACTCAAGCTAGGAGACTAATGGAAAGTGCAAAATATTTCCTAATCCAATTAGAAAACCCCCACAATTAATGTCAATCTATATTAATTGGATTATATTTCCTTATCCATGTAGGAGTAGGTCTCTTGCATCTATAAAAGAGACCTCTCACCCCCCATTGAAGGGGCCGACATTTCAGTCTACACAGCACCTCTATAGCATTCATCAACATGCCTGGCCGCCCTATGGTAGCTCCAGACTTGTTGGTTCACCACAGGCCCCCGGCTCTTTTACAGTATAGTGAATGTGCTCAGACACACACGTGGATGTAGGTACCTTCATTAACAGGGCCGAACCATATACAAAAAACTAGTCGCTCACTCTCTCTCTCCTTAATCTGCTCTACTTTACTCTTACCAATTTTTGGCATCATCAGTTTGGCGCCGTTTGTGGGAAACGACAAGTCTTCTCATCAACAAATCTCTTGACTGATTGTCATGCCACCGAAGAAGGGTAAGAAGGCTGATCAGCAGTCCGACCGGGATGTTCCTCTGGCCCCGGCACCGGCTGCGGTAGTCATGACATCTGAGTAGACCACCGCAATCCTCACACAACTCTTGGAGGGCCAGTAACAGATCAAAGCCCTGCTAGCCCAGCAAAGCAATCCTCCAAGGGCCAGGAAACGACCCGGGAACGTTGCGTACGGTCGGAAACCGATTTGGACCAGACAACTTGCCCGAGCCAACCCGTCCCGTGTTGAGGATGCCAAAGATATCAACAGTGGGCGTGCTACTCGAGAGGAAAGACGGGAGCATATGACTCGAAAATCAGTCCAGGGTCACTCGGTCAAGAGCCGAGTCGTCCCTGGGCGCACGGTTACCCGGAGTCATAGCCGAGCCCGATCCCAGAGGACAGCACCCCGCCATGAAGAAGAAGCCTCTTTCGCCGACCCGACTAACCCCTCGGATACCGGTCGGGGAGGAGTGGAAGCCCGAATCAAGGACTTGTAGAAGCAAATTGACGGAGTGGCCAAAAGCTTGGTCACAACCGTGCTCAAAATCAAGCCAATACCGAGACAGAGTCACCGTTCTCCAGCCAGATCACGAGATTCTCCATCCCGCGCAAATTCAAGCAGCCTCGCCTGGATTCATACAACGGCTCGGGAAGCCCGGTCGACCACGTCCGAACCTACAAGGCTCAAATGGCCCTAGCCACTAACTCCGATGAACTACATTGCCTAGCCTTCTCCAGCACTTTGAAAGGCCCGGCCATGCAGTGGTTCTATTCCTTGGAGCTCTAATCGGTCTGTAGTTTCAAACAACTCAGCAAGCAGTTCATTCCCCAGTTCACCGGCATGGATGAATGGCCAAAGCCAGACATGCAGCTACTGACGGTCAGACAACGGAATAATGAGTCCCTCAAGGAGTTCACCGATCGGTTCAACCAACAGAAGCTTCAAATCCACAATCTGAACGAGACAATCACCATCATAGCCTTCTGCTCGGGAGTTCAACACACCAAGTGCGCCTCGTCGTTCCACAGAAATCGACCGGAAACTTTGGTTGAGCTCTCTGAGAGGGTTAGAAAATACATTGACACTAAAGAGTTTCTGAAGACCAAATACACCGGGCAAGAAAGCAACGAGCCTTCCAGAGGTAAGCGAAAGCGAGATCAGCCCAGGAGTTATGATAGTTCTTCCAGTTCACAGCAAGTTCACAGCGGTCTGAATCCGGCAGCCTTGACCTGACCTCTAGTTCACAGCGGTCTGAGTCCGGCAGCACCTACACGACCTCCAGTTCACAGCGGTCTTAGTCCGGCAGCCCTGACCTGACCTTCAGTTCACATCGGTCAGGATCAAGCAGTTCCAACTTTGTCTCCAGCACAGAGAAATCTGGAGCTCGACGATCCTGATCCGACCTCCTGTCTCCATCGGTCTAGATGAGCCCGACTACAGTGGTACTTGTCTGATCACCATATGAGGCTCCACCGATTATCAGAGAGCTCTTCAAAAGACCTCGGGCCAAACCCCGAGGCATTCAAAGACCTCAGGCCTAACCTCGAGGCATCCAAAGACCTCGGGCCTAACCCCGAGGCGCACGAAGACCTCGGGCCTAACCCCGAGGCACTAAAAAGACCTTGGGCTCCGAACCCAGGCATCCAAAGACCTCAGGCCTAACCCCGAGGTATACAAAGACCTCGGGCCTAACCCCGAGGCACAAGCTTCGCGTAGGTCCAACCGACGATGGGGGCAAACCCCCTAGGTGGCTGATGATGGCAAGCTTCAAAAGACCCTGCAACCACCATGTTCCAGGTCGGTTACCTACAGTCATAGCCTCTGTAAGACCCTTATCTTAGCAAAAGCTTGGGGGGCAAGACGGCGCAGTGAACTAAACAGGCAATCACACCGGGTATCTACAGGCCTCGCGAATAACCAAGTCAAAATATTAGACAACCCGAGCACCTACAATACTCAGAGGCATTAACTCCACTTAGGTCCAAACTGATGATAGAGGTGACTAAATTCTCTTAGGTTGGCCCACGATAGAGGAGCAAAAAAGGACCCAACTGTGACACGCTCTAGGTCGGCTCCACCAACATGGTCAAGCTCTTCTCCCAACAGTCTTGACGAAGGCTGGCTGGGCAGAAGACAACCATCCTGGGGAGTTAACATAAAAGCACCCTAAAGCAATACGCATTAGGTCAGCTTTTCCAACATGGTTAAATTCTTCTACCCGAAACCTTAACAAAGGTTCATGGGCAAAAGATAACCATCCTGGAGGCTAACTCAAGCAAAAAGACTCCGAAGTAGGCCGAGTCTCAACTCTCGGTCACTTCCCGAGCATTCAAAGACTCCGAATTAGGCCGGGTCTCAACTCTCGGTCAGTTCTCGAGCACCTAAAGGTCCCGAGCTAGGCTGGGTCTCAACTCTCAGCCAGTTCCTGAGGACTCACCAGGCTCAGAAGCCCCGAGGCAGCTTCTCCAAGCACTCAGACAGTGGCAAGTAACATCAAACTGATTTCCAAACTTGCCCCGATATAGCATCTAGCCAACCTTGGAAATGGGGGGCAACTGATACACCCAAAATTGGCTCTATCCTATGGCTGAGCGGTTCAAATCAGCAGCCAGTCCATGTCCCAATCAAATCATGAACAACTCCTCGGACAAGCATCAGCCTGAGTGGTCTAGTCTACCCGAAACTCATCATCCCGAGTGGTTCATACATGACCCAGCCAATAGGGCGGGAATTCTGCACGGGCACATCCCACCGCGGGAACAGATCATCCGGGCCCACAGGCATGACCCCGAGCGTTACGAGCAGTTTTCTACTCAAGCTAGGAGACTAATGGAAAGTGCAAACTATTTCCTAATCAAATTAGGAAACCCCCATAATTAATGCCAATCCATATCAATTGGATTATATTTCCTTATCCATGTAGGAGTAGGTCTCTTGCATCCATAAAAGAGACCTCTCACCCCCCATTGAAGGGGCCGACTTTTCAGTCTACACAGCACCTCTATAGCATTCATCAACATGCCCGACCGGCCTACAGTAGCTCCAGACTTGTTGGTTCACCACAGGCCCCCGGCTCTTTTATAGTATAGTGAACGTGCTCAGACACACACGTGGATGTAGGTACCTTCATTAACAGGGCCGAACCACATACAAAAAACCAGTCTCTCACTCTCTCTCTCCTTAATCTGCTCTACTTTACTCTTACCAATATTCGGCATCATCACTTTTATATCTTGATTTTGACAAGATCAATTTTTGGTACCGTTCTCGGGGATTGCAAATTACTACCTTTTGTTTTAGAATCTTAGTTTAGTTAATTTGTAAATATTAGATTAAATTTTCTTTTTATTATTTTCTGTTTTTGTTTTGAGTCACTAATGTTTCCTCTCGAGTCATCAAATTCTAGCGTTTTGGAGAGGAATAGCTTAGCACATCCAAGGAGCTTACGCGAATAAAAAAAAGTAATATTCAAGTAAATTGCTTCCTTTAAAATGTGCTTCAAACCACTGTAAGTCAGGGCCTTGAGACGCACTATTTTGCATTAGGTTAGGGGTGAATTGCACGTGCATTAGCTAGGAAACTCGGGGCGCTGGGCTTTGACATGAATCACTGCATTACGAGATAACTTTCATGCATCATAGTAGTTGTGTGCTTGTTGTCTTATTTGCGTGATTATTATTGATATTTGTTTGAGTCAATCTTTGTTATAGTGTCATTTTTTTTAGTTTATGCTTGGTACACGTTCAAGTAAACCTGAATTACATTCTTTCGATCCTGAACTCGAACGTACCCTAAGAGTCCTTAAGTCATCAACCCAAGCTTCTAGAGCTCAGTTGATGCTAGACGACAAATCGACACCGAAATCGTCGTCGTTGTTTGAGTCCGAAATACGATGTACCCTTAAAAGACTAAAGAAACCAAGCATGAATATCATTGGCCCTATTCCAATGGTTGACCTTGGAAACAATGGGAATGAGCAAAACAATGGGAATAACCTTAATATACCCCCATCTCCTCCACTAAAAGACTACTTTACTCCCACTACATACACTTCACCTTCTTGTATCGAGTTACCAAAGGTGACAAGTCCTCCACAATCTCACTTTTACCTTCCTATCATGGTCGCATACAAGAAGATCCATATCACCATTTAAACGAATTTCAAGATATTTGTACAACCCTTAAGTTTCAGAACTTCACAGATGAAGAACTAAAACTCAGATTATTCCCTTTTTCTTTAAAAGATAAAGCTAAACATTGGCTTCAATCACTTGAACCCAATTTAATAAAATCTTGGGATACGTTGCACATAGCCTTTTTACAAAAATTCTTCCCAATTACAAAAACTAATCAAATTAGAAGGTCTATCATGAATTTCCTAATGAAGGATGGTGACACACTTTATGACACTTGGGAACACATCAAAGAAATATTGCGCATATGTCCTCATCATCAAATTCCAAAATGGAAACTAGTCCAAATCTTTTATAAGGGACTTACCCACCAAGTTAGAAACATTGTTGATGCTATTTGTGCAGGCACTTTCCTCCATAAGAGTGCTGACGAGGCATGAACCATGTTTGAAATGTTAAGTGAGAACTTGATGCACTAAGCGGTGTCTAAATGGCCAGATGGAATTCATCCTAGTCCTTCTAAGTGGGGAGGAAAGTTAGAGTCAGGTCATTTAGTGGATATGTCTAATAAGGTTGATGAGTTATCTAGGAAGTTAGACCAATTAATTTCAATGGGTCAGGTGTCGAATCCACCTCCTTTCGAAGCATGCCCATTGTGTTATGAACCTTCTCATAATATCTTCTCATGTCCTTCTGCTTCTCAATTCTCAGAGTTTGTCAAGTAACACATTAACTCTATTCAATAATTCCCACAAAATGCTCACAATGCTTCGAAAAATAATTACAATGTGCCATGGAGAAGCACCCAAATGTTGGGTGGCGATCTCAAAATAATGAGGGTTCATATTCCTCTTAAAGACCTCAAATTGAAACAAACTTTCCCAATACATGGCAACTTCAGTCTCAACAATATTATTATACACAACCCAACCCCCATCTTCATCCACATGCACGTAATAATGCATTTGAGAAGAAAGTGTTGGCCTCACTTGAAAGTTCTGGTTCGGTGATCCAGTTAGTACACTCTCACACACGGTCCATTGCAAAGTTGGAGTCCCAAGTGGGACAAATAGCTAATTCGCTAAACCGTTTGATCGAAAGTAAGTTGCCAAGTGACAATACGAGGTAGGTGGTACGAGTGAGCAAGTGAATGTTGTTTTAACTAAGATGACTACTCGAGAGGAAGAAGTTGTTGAGATTCTGAGGGAGAATAGGAGAGATGCAAATATTAATTCAAATCAAGAGGAGGGTGAGGATACGAGTTGAATTAGGAAAGAAAATTATCCAGTCCTGACAGATTATGTTCGAAAATTGCCTTTCCACCGAACATTGAGGAACCATCACATTTTTCAAAGAAAGGGTCAAAAACTAAAGATATACTCGAGGTATGTAAACCAGTGAAAATAAATATTCCATTCCTCGATGCTATTAAACAAATTCCCGCTTATGCTAAATGTCTTAAAGACCTATGCACTCAAAAGCGTAAGTTGTGCAGTCATATTCTGAAAAAGTTCTTCCTCACCGAAAAAGCAAGTTCACTTTTTCAGCATGCTCCTCCGAAGTATAAAGATCCCGGAACACCAATGATATCTTGTGTCATAGGTGACACTTTAATCCTTCGGGCTCTCCTCGACTTAGGAGCAAGTATTAATCTCTTACCTTACACCGTCTACAAACAATTAGGCCTAGGTGAACTTAAACCCATGGTTGCTACTATACAATTAGCATATCGTTCTGTTAAAATCCCTAGAGGAATCGTCAAAGATGTCTTAGTAAAAGTTGATAAATGTTACTATCCCATCGATTTCATGGTTCTTGACACTGAACCGGTGCTAGATGCTAAGAAACACACTCATGTCATTCTTGGTCGCCCATTCTTAGCCACGGCCAATGCTAGTGTCAACTGTCGAACAGGGGTAATGAAAGTGTCATTTGGGAACATGAACCTTAAATTAAATGTTTTTAACCCTATTGATCAACCTCTCAATGACGATGATTATCTTTATGTGGCAGATAGTGAGGTTAAACAAACTATTGAACTTAATAAAGAAATGAATGTGAGTAAGGAAAACAATACAATGAGTAGTAAGCGAACGAATTTGAATAACCCGGACCCTATTGGTGAATTTACTCAGAAGGTGAGAAATCGATTTGAACATGATCAAGGAGAACCGTTGAACGAATTAAAAAATAATCACATTATTTCTGTCTTCCACCGGAGTCTCCTGGATGCTTTCAAGGGTACAAAGTCCGAGTTTCGGGCTCCATGAGTCTTGAGCTAGAATGGTCTAGCTGAAGACGTGAAAGACAGTGCTTCTTGGGATGCAACCCAAGCTTATTTCGTCTGTTTATCTTATTTTTTATTGTTTCTGGGTCCTTTCGGTCAGTTTTTGAGTTCTCTGGACAGGTTTGGGAGTTGGAGTAAATTTATTTTGAACTTATTCACATAAAGAGTCATGTCACGCGCGGCTCGCTTGCGCGACAAGTCGCTTGCAAGGCTCGCTCGCGTGAGAATTTACCTTAAGAAAAAAAAATTCAAACTTTTTATATATACCCTCAGCATCAGATCGCACCTCAAGTCGCGTGCGCGAGGGTTATTTACTCGAGCTGCCCGCTCACGCAATTTATTAACTAAGAAATTTTTTTCAGTTTTTATAAAGCAATCTCAGATTTACCTCGCGGAGGGACTCGCGCGCGCGCGCGAAGGTCATTTGCACGGGGGGTTTTTTTTTGTGTTTTTCTCTGTTCTCTTACCTTCTTTCTCCCAAACCTGGTCAGTTGTTTTTTATCTTTTCTGTTTGCTCTTTTAGGTCCGTTTTAGATCGAGTCTTTCTTTGTTTTGTTAGTTTAGTTTTTGCTTGTTCTTTCTGACTTTCGTTAAGTCTTTCGATTTTAGGTTAGTTTCTTAACAAGCACGTTCTAGTCTACATTACATATATCGTTGTTATTTTATTTATTTCCCTTTGTCAAGTGTTGATAGGTGAATTAGTAGATCCATTTGGAGTAGTTGAACTTTTTTGCCATATTTATACATTTACCTGGTATATGATTGCCAAGATCGAGGTAATGTCGTTCCTTTCTTATGTACTCTCCTTTCTTTCATTTTATTATTCATTGGGGACAATGAAAGGTTTAGGTTTGGGGGTATGCACTCACATGCACATTATATATGCACCAATTTTTTAAATAGATTTCACTACTTGTACTTAAATAAATGAGATTATCGATGTTTTTGCAATCTCGAGTCGATACTTCTTGTTATGCAACTTGGATTGTTATAGAATGGTAAACATGAGAAGATGTGGTTAAACATTTGCTGAAGTCATGATGCGACGTTTTAGGTTATGCATCGTTTGAATATTAGTTTTATATCATAGATTTGTACACAAACCTATGCACTGCACGTAGTCGCTTGAATACATGTTTGATGTGAATTGTAATATGATTTGGATTTCTAGATAACACAAGGTGGAGAGGAGACTAGACCCAGTGAGCTTTTGAGCCTATCTTTTCTTTTTAGAATATTTGGGGTAGTTGCCTCGGTATTCAATGAATATTCGTTTCAAACGTAATGAAAAGAAAGAAAAAAAAGTTGAAAGAAGAAAATAAAAAGAAAAAGAGGAAAGAAATTAAAAAAAATGAAAGAAGAGAATGAAAAAATGACAGTTTATAGAAGAATGAATGAAAGAAATCGAATATGCCTTACATCGCCACTCTAAGACTACCTAACGAATCCTTTCTATCCTTTTTCATTTACTAAGTCACATTACAACCTTTGAAAAGTCCTAATTGATCCTAGAAAACAGGGTTTGGATATGTAAACGATGGAAGGGGGATTAAAATATGGTAACGATTAATTTTTCTTGAATCTTGGCGTCCTATCCATGAGACTACTGTTCTTTCGTGTCATGCGTCTTTTACGAGTCACATGTGAGCATTTCTCGTTTTGAAAATATATTTCCTTTGCTCCCATATATTAAAGAGATTACAGCTATTTCTGAGTGTTTCATTTGATAGTGTAATTAACATTGTGAGATTTGTAGTCGAAGCATAGTTGGATGGTTATCCGAGTTATATTCCAAGTTCATGATATGCGCGTGTTCATTTGACTACCACATCACATACGTGTAATTTTATGAGAAACTCTATTGATTTATACAATACATGTGCTTGAGATTATTTTTCATGACGTAGGTGGACGTTTGATTCTGTTTTTTTTTTCATTATTCTATTTCAAATCATTATTTTATAATAAGGAGTATTGCCAGTTATGTTTTTTTCTTTAAAAAAAACTTTTTAAATATACAATGAAATAAGGATGGTTGTGGGTGACTTATTGACGAGAACCCTCATGAGACTTCACTCGTCCGACTAGGGACACCTAGAGGTTTAAAAGGCTTGTCGCATATGCTAAATGCAATTGCGATGCCAGCGACAGTGAGTTAGGATATTTTAATTGTATTTCAGTTTTATTTTTATGTTTTTCTTTGCTCGAGGACTAGCAAAGTGTAGGTTTGGGGGTGTGATTGCTGACGAATAATTCTGATTTATCGTCCTAAAGTTACGCTTTGTTAGCCCATTTCATGTAGTTATTAGTTATTTTTTAATAAGTATTCTATATTTTGTAGGTTTTGGAGCTTTAACTTGAAAATGTACTAAAATTTGATTATTAGTGGCTTTGGAAGACATTCTGCGCTGAAAAAGTGATTCCGGTGAAAACTTGAGACAATAGCAGCCTTGGTAAATTGCATTTTTGACAAGAAATACTTTGGATTTGAGAAATTTCTCCAAAGATATAAAATTAGATCGTTGAGTTACGGACGCGTGGCCCCAAACGGCGAGTCAATCCGAGGTCTGAGAAAAAAGTCATCGCAATTCTACGATCGGTACGCAGTGCAGTGAAAACTACCACGCGCGAGCGACCTGTGAAAAAACCAAAAATGCGTATTTTGTCAAATTAGAACCCCCCAGCGAAGGTGGTTTGTGCATATGACGTCCATAAACCTAAATATAGCAGTTTTAGTGCGATTTGGCTTAGGAAAGCTTCTTAGTCCTTCTAAAACTTATATAAATCCTATTCTAAATGAAATTTAGGGTTGCACATTATTGCAAAATATTAGATACATCCATATACAACTAAAACTTCAGCCATTGAAGAAGGAGAAGCAAGGAGAAGAAGAAGAAGACCAAGGATTTCTATGGCCTCCTCCATCAACCTCTTGCTAATCCTTGATTCCATGGCCACTTAAACTGATATCTAGGATTTCAATGAAACCCTAGCCAAGTAATAGAGTGTATTTATATTTTTCTTTTAGATTTATTATGTATGGACGATGATTACATGTTTAAAGGATTTTAAATAATAAAATTGAACTTTTATTGATTAAATCGTTACTTTCAAAGTTTATTTTTGTCTTAGATCTATTTTGAATGTGATGTGCTCAATGATCGATATTTGCTGTGCTTGTATGGATTATTTACATGTAATGGTGCTTATTTGAATTGTGATATCAAGTAGTCAAATAGTTCATGCCTAGGGAAGACGGAGTGTGCCGCAACCCTAGTTTAGTATGAGACAATCATTGCTAACTGAAAATGAATTATGTTGATGCTTGAATCATAGTTATTTTCTTGACAGATGAATTGGGCTTGTAGTTACAATTCCCCCATTATCATCCAATGTAATAAGCTAATTGAATGCGTAAATACCCTTATTATAAAGCTAGTGGTGGATTTGCAATCCTAGGTTCAATTCCGATATTTATCAAAACAACTTTTAATTGCATTCATAGTTTAAATTTATTTTCACTGTTCTTAGGTTAATTAAAATCAAAATCAAAGTTATGTTTTCTTAATTAACTAGACTTAGGGTTTTTAAAGTTAAAGTGCTTTAGTAATTCAATCTCTGTGGGTTCGAGCTTTACTTCCACATTACAAATCCTTAGAAAGTAAAGCATACTTTTTATCTTGTTTTTGACAAGTTCAATTTTTGGCGCCGTTACCGGGCCGGGATTGCAAATTACTACCTTTGGTTTTAGAATCTTAGTTTAGTTAATTTGTAAATAATAGATTAAGTTTTCTTTTTATTATTTTCTGTTTTTGTTTTGAGTCACTAACGTTTCCTTTTGTTTTATAGTTTCTTAAGTTATCAAATTCTAGTGTTTTGGACAGGAATAGCTTAGCACATCCAAGGAGCTTACGCGAATAAAAAAAAAAGTAATATTCAAGTAAATTGCTTTCTTTAAAATGCGCCTCAAACCACTGTAATTCAGGGTGCTCAGATGCACTATTTGTATTAGTATAGGGGTGAATTGTACGTTCATTAGCTAGGAAACCCGGGGCACTGGGTTTTGACGTGAATCACTGCATTATAGGATAACTTTCATGTATCATAGTAGTTGTGTGCTTGTTGTCTTATTTGCGTGGTTGTTATTGATATTTGTTTGAGTCAGTCTTTATTTTAGTGTCATTTTTTTAAGTTTATGTTTGGTACACGCTCAAGTAAACCTAAATTACATTATTTCGATCCTGAACTCTAACGTACCCTAAGAGTCCTTAAGTCATCAACCCAAGCTTCTAGAGCTCGGTTGATGGTAGACAATGAATCGACACCGAAACCGTCGTCATTGTTTGAGTCTGAAATACGAAGTACCCTAAAAAGACTAAAGAAACCTAGTGTGAATATGCTGTCACTGTATTCAGCTTTCATCGGAACCACCTTTTGAGCCCCGAATGACTTCGAAAGCCACTAATCATTGGATTTTTGTGCATTTTCAAGTTAAAGCTCCAAAACCTAGAAATATAGAATACTTATTAAAAAAACTAATAACTAAATGAAATAGACTAACAAAGCGTATCTTCAAGATTATAAACGGGAACTATTCGTCGCCAATCACACCCCCAAACCTACACTTTGCTAGTCCTCGAGCAAAGAAAAACATAAAAATAAAACTGAAATACAATTAAAATATCCTAACTCACTGTCTTAGGCATCGTGATTGCATTTAGCATATGCAACAAGCCTTTTAAACCTCTAGGTGACCCTAGTCAGATGAATGAAGTCTCGTGAGGGTTCTCGTCAACAAGACACCCACAACCATCTTTATTTCATTATAAATTTAAAACTTTTATTAAAAACAAAAAACATAATATTCAATACTCCTTATCATAAAACAATGATTTGAAATAGAATAACGAACAAAAAGAAATGGAATCAAACGTCCACCTACGTCATGAAAAACAATCCCAAGCACATGCATCGTATAAATTAATAGAGTTTCTCATAAAATTGCACGTGTGTGATGTGGTAGTTAAATGAACACGCGCATGTCATGAACTTGAAATATAACTCGAATAACCATCCAACAATGCTTTGACTTCAAATCTCATGTCGTTAATTACACTCTCAAATGAAACACTCAGAAATAGATGTAATTTCTTAGGTATATGTGAATATGTTTTCAAAATGAGAAATACTCACATATGACTCGAAAAAGACGCATGACATGAAAGAACAGTAGTCTTATGGATAGGACGCCAACAGTCAAGAAAAATTAATCGTTACCATGTTTTAATCCCCTTCCCATCGTTTACATATCCAAACCATATTTTCTAGGATCAAATAGGACTTTTCAAAGGTTGTAACGTGGCTCAGGCAAAGAAAAATGATAGAAAGGATTCATTAAGTAGTTTTAGAGTGGTGTTGTAAGGCATATTCAATTTTTTTCATCATCTCTTTTACCAACTTTCATCTTTTTATTCTCTTCTTTCATTTCTTTTTATTTATTTCCTCTTCTTTTTTTTTTCTTTTTTCTTTTCTTCTTTCAACCTTTTTTTCTCTTTTACTTTTTGTTGCTTTTTGAAATGAATATTCATTGAATACCAAGGCAACTACCCCAAACATCATCTTGTTTTCTTCTTCTTCTCAATCGACACACCACCTTATCAACGCTAAAAGTTGACGAATCTCTTAGTGGTGAACTCCAAGTTGGTCAAATTGGAGTGAAAAAAAGGATAATGGCGATTAAAGAAAAAGGACATTTTAATAGCTCAAGGGATGAACAAAGGAATTTTTATCGTTTTTCGGTCGGTGGTAAACAAGGAGAGCCTACCATCATTTCCTATGGTCATATGGTTCTTCAATGTTTATGACGGAAGATTATTTAGCATTGTAACAAATATTTTAACTTGACTATCAACAAAAACAAGAATAATGAGACTAAACAATGAGTTAATGCGCTATTTCAATGAAATTCGACAAGCACGAGATGTATTTATAACCCTCTATACAGAAAAGATAGGCTCAAAAGCTCACTTGGTCTAGTCTCCATACTATGCATTATCTAGAAATCTGAATTATATTACAATTCACATTAAACATGTATTCAAGAAACTACATGCAATGCATAGGTTTGTGAGCAAATCTATGATATAAAACTCTGATTCTAATGATACATAACCTAAAACATCGCATCATGACTTCAGCAAATGTTTAACCACATCTTCTCATGTTTACAATTCTATAACAATCCAGGTTACATAACAAGAAGTATCAACTCAAGATTGCAAAAGCATCAATAATCTCATTTATTTAAGCACAGGTATCGAAATTTTTTAACAAAATCGGTGCATATATAATGTGCATGTGAGTACATACCCCCAAACCTAAACCTTTCATTGTCCTCAATGAAACAAGAAAATGAAAGAAAGGAGAGTACGCAAGGAAGGAACAACATTACCTCGATCTCGACAATCACAAACCAGGTGAATGTATATGAATATGACGATAAAGTTCAATTACTTCAAATGGAGACACTAATTCACCCGACAAAACTCGACGGAAGAAAATAAAAGAAACAAAAGAAAAACAATAGCCAATAAAATATATATATATATATATATGCAATGCAGACCCTAGCATACTTATGGAGAAACTAAACTAAAATCGAAAGACTCAACGAAAATATAAAAGAAAATCAAACAAACAGGGCTCAATAAAATCAAAAAGAAAAACAAACAAAACCATCAAAACAAAGAAGGACTCGGTCTAAAAGGGCTTAAGAGAGCAAATAGAAAAGAACAAACACAACTGACTAGGGTATTATATATATATATTAACTTTAAAAACAACTCAAGACTTATGGAGGCCGTAACTCGGACTTTGTACCCTTAAATGCATTAGGGAGACTCCGGTGGAAAACATAAATAATGTAATTATTTTTTAACTCAATCAACGGTTCTCCCTGATCATGTTTAAATCGATTTCTCACCTTCTGAGTAAATTCTTCATTAAGATCTACATAATTTGAATTGTGATATCAAGTAGTCGAATAGTTCATGCCTAGGGAAGACGGAGTGTGCCGCAACCCTAGTTTAGAGTGAGACAATCCGTGCTAACCAAAAATGAATTATGTTGATGCTTGAATTGTAGTTATGTTAAAACTCCAAAACCTACAAAATATAGAATACTTATTAAAAAATAACTAATGACTACATAAAATAGGCTAACAAAGCGTAACTTTAAGACTATAAATGGGAACTATTCGTCGCCGATCAGTTTCGATTGATTCATTGGAAATCGCCATGAATGGTTTGAGAATTGAGAAGTGAGATTTTTGAATGAAAAACTAGAAGAAATAAGGTTTGGAAAAGGAACAAGTTTGAAGGAAGGTTCCTTGAACCTGGTGTTTTTATAGGAATGGGTTGGCCCACTTGAATAGTCGTGACTATTTAATTCAATAGCCGTTATGATGAATAACGAAAAGAGCCATTTTTAGTAATTGGGTTAACAAATCAGTTCTAATTAAAAAGATGCATTACATTTTCATAACATGATATGTACAAAATTGAAGTATTTACAAGGAATCCAAAAGTTTTCCTATTTTACAAGCTAATTTGATAAGCATGAGGAAAACCAAATGTTACAAGGTTATGGAAAAGATCCCAATAGCACATGAAGTAGTCTCTCTCTGTTTCGAGAGCTGATTTCAAGTTTTGAATCTCAAGGGCCTGGTGGTCTTCATTTTCGATGGGCAATGTAAAGTTCCTGGCTCTCTTTCGAAATGCCTTCATTTTATCTTTAATTTCCTATCAAAGTGTAGAGAAGAGGTTCATTTGTTAGACTTTAATTGATAAAACTATCATGTGAAAATAATTTTATATGCCAAGATCTTGAATATAATACACCTTAAGAATTCAAATATAAATTTCACATACCGTTATTCGCCATTGATATTGGTAGAGACAGAATTGGAACCCCTTAGATTGCACTTTATTCTAGGTTTCATCTTCTTCTCTCTGTCTCACAATTATGCACATCCTTATTTTTGTAATTGATTGAGGTTAACTTTTAAAGGGTAGGGTGTACCTTTTATAGAGGAGAGATGAGGGCCTATTAATGAGTGTCATAAAGATGGTCTTAGAATACGTAATGACTTTCATAATTACTGAATATGAAAAGTCCCTTATTTAATAACTGTTGAAAGATGAACCATTCAATCATTGATTCTCTCAACAATTAATAACGTATATCTTATATATATACATATATATTAATTGGGACAATCTTCTATTGGCTAAATAGTTAGTGGAGCCCAACTAACATAGAAGGCTAGTGGGCCACATTTAATAGGACTTCTAAAAGTCACATAGGAATTTACATCCTCCCACTTGGTCCACTAGACCAATTATGATACATGACTTAGTTGGATTCCACATATAAAACTTTACTACGTGATCACAATTTCCAAAATTAGCCAATACGCCCAAACTTTTACTTACTGTCATACTGAGATTAACATAGGCTATTAATGTGAGTCATAGCAGTTGTACAACATCTGTGTCATATTCCCTTCCATGCACCACGCCATTAATAACCTGTACTAACCTTAGTCTATTATTCTGTAATGCTCATGTAATGTGTCTTGTTAAGACATTTCCTGTTTATCAAACAATAAAACATACATTGTGCATACATAATTGAAAACAGAAAATAAACAGAAACAAACTTTTATGGCGCATAAGTGTCAATTACACTACAACTGAAATATCCAACATTTACATCATTGATTACTCAAAAGACCCATCCTTACAACATGTTCCTTATATGTCTTTGGAAGTAATCCCTTAGTCAATGGATCAGCAATCATAAGAGTAGTGCTCAAATTTTCAATTGACACTTGCTGTTTTTGGACTCTTTCTCTAACAACCAAGTACTTAAGTTCCATGTGCTTAGAACCACTAGAATACTTTTCATTCTTAGAGAAGAAAACTGCTGCGGTATTGTCACAATAAATTTTCAACGGCTTGGCAATAGAGTCAACAACACCAAGTCCTGAAATAAAATTTCGTAACCATAAAGCATGACTCGTAGCCTCAAAACATGCCAAAACTCGACCTCCATCGTGGATGAAGCAATAATGGACTACTTCATACTTTTCCACGAGATTGCTCCACCAGCTAGCAGAAACACAAAGCCATATGTGGACTTTCTGCTATCTAAGCAACCACCAAAATCTGAGTCTGAGTACCCGATCACTTCTAACTGATCTAATCTCCTATATGTGAGCATATAATCCTTCATCCCTTGAAGATATCACATCACTTTCTTTGCTACTTTTCAGTATTCCATTCCTAGATTACTTTGATATCTACCTAACATTCCAACTGCAAAACTAATATCCGGTCTGGTACAAGTCTGAGCATACATTAAGCTCCCCACAGCTGATGCATGTGGAACTTTCTTCATTTGTTCCTTTTCTAAGTCATTCCTAGGGCATTGACTTTCATTTAACTTGTCACCTTTCATGATTGGTTCATCACTGACTGAACAGAACTGCATATTAAATCTTTTCAAGACTCAATTGATATAACCTTTCTAAGACAGTCCTAGCAATCCTAGAGATCGATCCCTAAAGATCTCTATGCCAATGACATAGGATGCCTCACCCATATCAACCATCTTAAAGCACTTGGCAAGATACTCCTTGGTTTCGTGTAACAAACCAAGATCACTACTGGCTAACAAAATATCATCCACATAAAAGACCAAAAAGATAAACTTGCTCCCACTGATCTTTAGATAAATACACTGATCAACAGTGTTTTCCTTAAATCCAATATCAGTAATGGTATCATTAAACTTTATATATCATTGCCTCGAAGCTTGTTTAAGACCGTAAATGGATTTCTTTAATTTGCAAGCCAAATGTTCTTTTCCTTTCTTTATGAACCCTTCAGGTTGTTCCATGTAGATATCCTCATCTAAATTTTCATTTAAAAATGCAGTTTTCACATCCATCTGATGTAACTCTAGATCATAATGTGACAACCAAGAGCCAATACTCCTGAGCCAGGAAGGCCAAGATGGATGAGGTGGGGTCAGGTGTGGGGGTTTGTCTCACATCACCTGGGGTGAAGTTTCTGGACTAGTTTATAAGGATTAATTGCCCCTCTATATACAATAAGGCCTTTTTAAAACTGTGAGGGAGCTAAACACGAAAGAACTTCACAGTTAAGCGTGCTGCTGCCAGAGCAGTACCAGGGATGGGTGACCCCCTGGGAAGTTCTTTGTGTTTAGACCCAAAGCGGACAATATTGTTGCTAGATGGGGAGGTGGGTCCTTAAAGTGGTATCAAAACCAAGGTTGTATATTTTTTTTTTAGATAAAAGTTAGGGTTATTTTAGATTATAAGTTAATTCGCAGTATTATTTTCTTTAAATTTTTTTTTTATAATCTTGTTATCTTCTCGTATATATATAGATGCCAGGAATTGAAGACTACGATGAATGGGGAGGTTTCTACTTGTCACCGGGAGGAACAATCACACCCACTAACCCCACAATTCATGAGGAAACAATAAACAATACTGTGTATGGATTGTTAATAGAAGAAGGGCGGGCCGCGGGGTATGACCGACCAGTACCTGTTTATACAGGAGAGCAACAAAGACAAGTAGTGACGTATGTGGGCCAAAACCAAAGGGCCACTTGGCAGCGTTTCTTAGACCTGGCGGCTGATCGAGAATCTTATAGGCAGGTTAGGGACTATGTCGAACAAGAGAACATGACCTGGAATCCACTCCCAGAACGTCAAGTCGGAGCCACTACCGAACTTCAACTATTTCCAGAGTTACCCGCACTGGACAAAGAGGTCCCAATTCTAAACCCGGGGCCAATAACAACACGGAAGGGGCCTTTGATCTAGCACCCGAACTTCACCTTAGGGAATCCGAGGGCTCAACACACGGTTCCCCAGCGAGGGAACCATAGTTTTTTTTATTTAAAATGGAAAATGAGTGGTGGTGGAGGGGGATGGTCTTTAAATGTAAATAAATAATGTAAGATAAATATATAGGTATATATATAAGTAGTGAGTACCCAAATTTTGATTGTATAAAGGGTACTAACGGATATTAGGCATGTAATATATTTTTCTGTTATCGAATAAATATGTGTGAAATATTCTAGTTATTCTTGTTTTATCATTTAAATTCTATGACTGTTTATTCATGGTAACGGGTATTTGTTCTTGATTGTTACTTTGTTGAGTTCTCTATAGTCAATACACAGCCGAAATGTTCCGTCTTTCTTTTTCACGAATAACACTGGTGCTCCCCAGCGTGATGAGCTTGGTCTTATGAACCCTCGCTATTCCAATTCTTGAATCTGCTTTTTCAATTCCTGCATTTCTACTGGAGCCATTCGATAAGGAGTTTTAGAGATAGGAATTGTGCCTGGAGCTAAATCAATGCAAAAATCAACTTCTCTAGTTGGAGGTAACCTTGGGATATCCTGAAATACTTCTCTGAATTCACATACCACCGAAATTGTTGGAATTGATGATTCTTCATTTGCTACATCCACGTGTGCTAAAAGTCTAGAGATAAAAACATCAATTGTCTGATCACAATAAAATGTGAATTGTTCTTGCCCTGGAATTGAGAAAGTGATGGTTTTCTTGAAACAATTGAGACTAGCATGAAAATTTGTGAGCCAATCTATTCCCAAAATAAGATCGAATTGACTCATCGTCAACACAATTAACTGGGCAGACATGATTCTATTTTTCAAACTCACCATGCAGTTCTTACATGTATAATGAAGGTTTAAGGTAACTCCTGATGGTGTAGCTACTGCTAGAGGGATACTTAATCTATTCGGTATTATCCCTAATTCTTTTACTCTTTTAGTTGAAATAAAGGAATGTGTTGCACCAGTATCGAATAAAACTTTAGCAAAACTATTAAAAAGAGTTACAGTACCTTCCAGTCCAACCTGTTCTAGCACCATTGCATAAATTTTTGCCAGATTGTTCTGCTTCTGAGATAGTGGCGGCTTATTATTCTGTGAGCAATTCCAATCATTTTTCCTTGGTTTTGGGCAATCTCTGCTGTAATGTCCTTTTTTCTCCACAGTTATAGCAGGTCACGTTTGATGCTCGTGGTTTATTACATTTACTTGCCCGATGATTCGCCTCTCCACAGTTAAAATAGGTACTTCTAGGCTGATTCATGTTGGCTCCAACGGAAAAAGGAAGAGAGTGCTGAACATTTCTTGCATTAGTTTTACGTCTTTTGTTCATCTGTTCATTCTTCCAATTTGAGTTTCTTGACTATCCCACCCTACCTTAATTTCGTGCTTCTATTTCCTTCTTATATTCTTGATTATCCTCTTCTAAGGCTAAAGCTTCCTCTACCACCTCCTGATAGGTTTTATGCTTTTCTGCAATCACAATCCGTCGAATTGAAGAAGTCAGCCCTTTAGCAAATTTTTGGGCATGCCTTTCAAGGGTATCAATCAGGTGAAGACCAAATCGAGATAGTTCTTCAAACTTATTCTCGTATTTCGTGACAGTCATTTTTCCTTGAGTCAAATCCATAAATTCCTTTTCTCATTTTTTCCTCTCCGTATCTGGAAAATATTTTTCAAAAAAATTTGTTTTAAAAGTTGTCCATGTCATTACTTGAGCAATTTCTTCCCCAACAGTGCCTTTGACTGAACTCCACCAATTCTTGGCTCCCATGGTTAATTGAAAAACTGCCAATTTTCTTTTTTCTACTTCATTACATTCAAGTACTTCAAAGATATCTTCTAAATGTCGGATCCATTGTTCTGCTATTCCTAGTTCAGCATTTCCAACAAACTTTTCAAGTTTCAGTGCTCTGAATCTACTGAGTAGGTGATCATTTGTTTCTGTGGATTTCTTTGCATTCATCTGTTACATTTGTTTCATATATGCACCTAATAGCCTAGTGGGATCAATTCCTGGTGATGCTTCATTCTGACTGCTAGAGTATTCTGCCATTTTTTTTTCCTTTTTATCAAAAGAGAGTAGCAATTTGTTTATACAAAGGAAAGAAGTTTTCTTTCACAAGAAAAAGGGTATGGAATATATTCTCCAAAGTTTTATTTCCAGTTAGTAGTAATTTCTATGTATTGGTTAGTAGGCTGTGAAAAAAAAAATAATTAGTTTAGTATCTATTGAGGTTAAAGTATATAGACATATACTAAGAAAATAGGAAATCTCTGTAACAGTTTCTCGTTCTTTCCGGTGACTGTCACCGGAATGGTCACCGGCCACAAGGTACCAAGTGGGTTGGGATTCCCTATACAGTATGTATGTAAATATATTTGTGCAGAAACTACACAACTTCATATGACCGAATGGTTTTTTTTTTTATTTTTTTGATGTGGGTCGTGTTAGCTGTTGCCAACAACTTTATTCTTATTTTAGTTAAAGTAACTGCAATGAATGAGATATGAATATATTTTAGGCAAGTCCATTACTAAGGGTTGTGATTGACAGAGTGGCCAGTGTTCTTCATCTGGATTCTTTAGGTTGTGGGTTCGACCCGTGTTACGTGAAAACTCTTTCATTTTTTTTCTTTAAAAGAAAATCTTTTAGGATAAAAAAAATAAATCTATGAAACTCTTCGTAGGACTTGAAGTCTAAGAAGGTAAGAATTTATTTTCAAAATTTGTCTCATATCTTTCAGATTAGTATATGACTAATCAACTTTTAAGTGAATGGAATCTGTTCTCTTCTCAGACTGACTAATATAAATTTTATTTTAATATTCAGACTTTGAAATTTAAAGTCTATATGGGCTTAAAACTTAAAATAGAATGTCAAGTTAAATTAAAATAGTTCAAATGATACCTAACATTTGTTCTCTGAATTCCACTCTAATCTAACGGTACTTTTTGTTTTAAAATATCCAAGTATTAGTTCATGCAAGAGTTCTTGGTTACAGTCATGGCTGAGGTCTTTTGTTAATGTCAGACTGAGATAGTCAAAATGGCTAGGGACTGAGATAGTCCTATAGTTAGTGCACTAATATACTATCTGTTTCGAGCTGGGCTGGTAGGTGGTATACACCTTTCGAGCTAGGCTGGGGGTGCTGTAGCCTTGATGTAATAAACATTATGTGTTTGGTTGATATAATCTTTAAATTTGCTTTATTTTGACAGGGTTGTAAGGCTCAGGTATAATTAGTATATGCAACTGGTAAATGCATTATTAATTCTGCAATTTATATAACTTGTGTTGATTCAGTTATATATAAATATGCACTAATTCTAACACTAGAATTTCTTTTCAAAAACAAAATTATATCCTTACTGGGCCCACAGCTCATTATTTTTATAAATAAAAATTACAGGGACAGAGGCAGGAGGTGAGAACTAAGGGAAATGGCTGCTTAAAGATCAAGATCCTCCATTTTATTTTACTTCCTTTCTGTTTGGAATAAAAAGCAATGTAATAAGAAATTTCTCTTTAGAAAGTTGTAATATGAAATATAAATGTTTTATTTTTATGAATGGGTGATTTAAAACGCCCCAATTTAATTATTGAAACCAATATGGTTATGGTAAATAGTGAAATTAATGAAGCTATGACGGTATTAATTTTTTTTTTATCAAAAGCCTGATAATAAAATGTTTATAATTCATATTACAACCTCCTAAAGAGAAATCTTTTATTACATTGCTTATTACTTCAAACAGAAAGAAAGTAAAATAAAACGAACAATCTTGATCCTTAAGCAACCATTTTCCTTAGTTCTCACCTTCTGTTCCTGTCCCTGTAATTTTTATTTATAAAAATAATGAGTTGTGGGCCCAATAAGGATATATTTTTATTTTTGAAAAGAAATCATTGTGTCAAGATTAATACATATATTTATACCTTAAATCAATACAAGTTAAATAAATTACAGAATTAATAATGCATTTACCAGTTGCATATATTAATTATACCTGGGACTTACAATCCTGCCAAAATAAAACAAATTTTGAAGATTATATCACCCAAGCACATAATGTTTATCTCATCAAGGCTACAGCACCCCAGCCCAGCTCGAAAGGTGTATACCACCTACCAGCCCAGCTCGAAATAGATAGTATATTAGTGCACTAACTGTAGGACTATCTCAGTCCCTAGCCATTTTGACTACCTCAGTCCCACATTATCAAAAAGGCTTCAGCCATGATTGTAACCAAGAATTCTTGCATAAACTAATACTTAAGTATTTTAAAATATGATATTCATAATGAACAAAAAGTAACGTCAGATTAAAGTGGAATTCATAGGACATTTGTTAGGTATCATTTGAACCATTTTAGTTTAACTAGACATGCTATTTTAAGTTTTAACCCCCTACAGACGTTAAATTCCAAAGTCTGAATATTAAAATAGAATTTCCATTAGTCAGTCGTTCATTTAAGAGTTGATTAGTCATATACTAATCTGAAAAAATATGAAACAAATTTTGAAAAGAAATTCTTACCTACTTAGACTTCAAGTCCTACGAAGAGCATATCATAGTCTTATTACTATTATTATTATTATTATTTTCCCTCATCCTAAAGATTTTCTTTTTAAAAAAATAGTAATAATTAAAATTAAAATTAAAATAAAAACATAAACAGAACCATTAGCAAGATTCGAACCTAGGCCATAAATACGGGTAACACATGCTGATCAATTCGGCTACTTGAACATTATGGTACTCATTTACCAAAATAATTACAAATACATAATACTTGAGCTAATACATTGTTACTGAGATTTTGTGATTTTTACTCATTTTTAATGAATTTTTTATGTCGCTTTCTTCAAAATGACCACATAGATCTTAGGAGCACATCTAGACGCCTAAAACTTCAACAAAAACCAAATTTATTTTACCTACCCACTTGACCCAAATCCTGATTTCACCACTTTTACCAGCTCAAGAACTTATTAAAACCAAATATAGAATCAAATATGGATTTGAAAAAAAAAAATCTTACCCCTATTACTGGAGATAATCTGTTATAGCAGGAGTTAGATGTATATATATTTCTTGCTTCCTCCTTGCTTCCACTTTCTCTCTTTCTGTGATTTATAATGTTGATACTGTGTACTTATATATAGGCCTATCAAATGGCTTCTCTCTCTAACTTACGTATTACTATACTTAGTTTTATCTAAAGGAATCTCAAATATGTGGTTTATATTTTTAACAAACTCTCTCCCTAGTGATCACAGATTCTTGCCTACTCAGCTCATGCCAATCCAAAGTTACCCAAAATCAGCCACCTCCTGCTTGGTGTACGGTTGGAAGCTTCTTCTGTTTTTTTTTTTAACTTCCTAGGTAACTTGGTGTACGGTCTTTTCAAAAATTGATCTAAGGTCAGGATATCATTAGTTACTGGTAAGAAAGGAGGATATTTCTAAAATAGCTTTCAGAACTCGTTATGGACATTATGAATTCCTTGTAATGCCCTTTGGATTAACTAATGCCCCAGGTGTTTTTATGGATCTAATGAACAGAGTTTTTCGACCACATTTGGACCAGTTCATTGTCGTCTTTATTGATGATATTTTGATTTACTCAAAAACAAGGGAAGAACATGAACAACATCTATGGATTACACTCCAAACACTCAAGGAGTGCCAGTTATATGCCAAGCTTAGTAAATGTGAATTTTGGTTGGAACGAGTTAAATTCCTTGGTCATGTGATTTCTATGGCAGGAATATCTGTGGATCCATCTAAAATTGAAGCGGTGATGAACTAGAATCAACCTGTAACACCCACTAAAATTAGAAGTTTCCTTGGATTAGCTGGGTACTATAGAAGGTTTGTTGAGGGGTTTTCACGAATTGCAATTCCACTCACTCGATTGACTCGAAAGGATGTAAAATTTTTGTGGAATGAAAAAAGTGAGCAAGCATTTCAAGATCTAAAAACAAGATTGACAATAACACCTGTCCTTACAATTCCAAAGAATGGTGGTCACTTTGTCATTTATAGTGACGCTTCATACCAAGGACTTGGATGTGTTCTGATGTAAGATGACAAAGTAGTTGCTTATGGATCTCGACAATTAAAACCCCACGAGCTCAATTATCCAACCCATGATTTGGAATTTGCAGCGGTCATATTTGCCTTAAAAATCTGGTGACACTATTTGTATGAAGAAAGATTTGATCTCTTCTCAGATCACAAAAGTTTGAAATATCTATTTTCACAGAAGGATCTCAACATGAGACAGAGAAGGTGGATGGAATTTCTCAAAGATTATGACTTCATTATTCAATATCATCCAGGTAAAGCTAATGTGGTAGCCGATGCTTTAAGTCGCAAACCTTGAGGAACAGTTGCATTTTTAATGGCCAAAGTGTGGCGGATGTTGGAAACATTAACAGAATATAAGGTACAACTATCATTCCAAGAAGGAGCACCGTGTCTTTATAACTTAACAACTCAGCCTACATTGATAGGGAAAATTTTGGAGGAACAGGTTAAGGATGAAAAGCTGCAGATAAAATTTAAAAAGATGACAGAGAAGCACATGGACTATAGGAAATGATGGAGGGCTTCGATTTGGGGGAAGACTTTGCATACCTCACCAACATAGCTTGAAACAAGAAATTCTAGAAGAAGCACATCGATCACGATTAACCATACACCCAGGTAGTACAAAAATGTACAAGGATCTCAAAAGAAGTTATTGGTGGGAGGTATGAAACGGGATATAGCGGAATTTGTGTCAAAATGTTTTACCTGTCAACAAATCAAAGCTGAACACCAGAAACCCTCTGGACTATTAGAACCTCTACCAGTACCAAAATGGAAATGGGAACATATAACAATGGATTTTGTCACAAGGCTACCAAAGACTAAACAAGGTTATGATGCGATATGGGTAATCGTGGATCGCTTAATGAAGTCTGCACATTTTCTTACCTATCGCCTAACGAACTCAGTGGATAAAATGAGTAGGTTGTACCTTCAGCAAATAATCCGATTAAATGGGATCCCCGTATCTATCATTTCGGATCGTGATACAAGGTTTACTTCAAAATTTTGGTCAAGTCTCCGAAAGGCCCTTGGAACTATAGTAAGTCTAAGTACTGCATTTCACCCGCAAACTGATGGGTAAACTGAACGAGTCAATCAAGTTATGGAAGACATGTTGCGAGCGTGTGTTGTAGAATTTGAAAACACATGGGAAACTCATTTACCATTGATCGAATTTGCCTACAACAACAACTATCACTCTAGCATTGTTATGGCCGCATTCGAAGCTTTATATGGAAGACCGTGTCGATCACCTATCTGTCGGACCGAAGTAGGTAAAAGTGAACTCCTTGGACCAGACATGGTTTGGGAAACCACTGAAAAGATTGCAATAATTAAAGATCGGATAAAAACAGCACAAAGCCAACAGAAAAGCTATGCAGATAATCGGAGAAAAGATCTAGAATTTAAAATTGGGGAATACGTTCTGGTAAAAGTATCTCCGATTCGAGGAGTTATGAGATTTGGCAAGAAAAGAGGAAAACTATCTCCACGATTTATTAGACCCTTTCTATATTTAGATATGCTCATTATAAAGAGAAATGAAGGGGTACCATAAGAAAATTTTCTACTATCAATATTTACATAAATACCATTAATTTTTATTTTTGATGTCACAACCATTTCACACAGAGACTACTTTTAACTTTCCCTAAAATCTCTCCACCCACAAAGTGAGTACTAGTCTTATTTTAGACCCATAGTTTATGAAAAGTAAGAGTTGTAGGGGGATAATTGTTGAATTATTTGTACACATAATATATATATTTACGTATAAGTAAAATGGATATATATCAATTTACCTATAAAGCACCTATGAAGCTAATAAAAGAAGCTATCAGCCTTTTGGCAACTCCTAGATTAGATAGATATGATATATACGTACATACATATAAATTCTAGAAGATGAATTCTCAGCCACAAACCCATAAGCAGGAGGTGTTAACTTTTGGATTAGGATAGTTGATAAGGAGGTGAGTAAGCTAAAATGATTGGAAAGAGAAATTGGGAAAAATTCTCACCACATTTTTCGTTCAAGAAGGAGGTGGCAATATTCTTTCAGATAAAATTTGTTGTGAGTAATGATGAGAGAAGGAAGCTAGCAGCTGAGATTTGTATATAAATACAAAACTGCACTACACTACAATCAGAAAAAATATAGAGAGAAGAAGAAACAAGACAGTAGACCAAGAGAAGACAAAGGAAAGAAGTTTTCTTTCACAAGAAAAAGGGTATGGAATATATTCTCCAAAGTTTTATTTCCAGTTAGTAGTATATAGACATATACTAAGAAAATAGGAAATCTCTGTAACAGTTTCTCGTTCTTTCCGGTGACTGTCACCGGAATAGTCGCATGCAGGCCGCAAGGTACCAAGTGGGTTGGGATTACCAATACAGTATGTATGTAAATATATTTGTGCAGAAACTACACAACTACTTCATATGATCGAATGGTTTTTTTTTTTTTTTTTTTTTATGTGGGTCGTGTTAGCTGTTGCCAACAACTTTATTCTTATTTTAGTTACAGTAACTGCAATGAATGAGATATGAATATATTTTAGGCAAGTCCATTACTAAGGGTTGTGAGTGACAGAGTGGCCAGTGTTCTTCATCTGGATTCTTTAGGTTGTGGGTTCGACCCATGTTACGTGAAAACTCTTTCATTATTTTTTTCTTTAAAAGAAAATCTTTTAGGATAAAAAAATAAATAAATAAAAATAAAAATAAATCTATGATACTCTTCGTAGGACTTGAAGTCTAAGTAGGTAAGAATTTCTTTTCAAAATTTGTTTCATATTTTTTCAGATTAGTATATGACTAATCAACTCTTAAATGAACGACTGACTAATGTAAATTTTATTTTAATATTCAGACTTTGGAATTTAAGGTCTGTAGGGGGTTAAAACTTAAAATAGAATGTCTAGTTAAACTAAAATGGTTCAAATGATACCTAACAAATGTCCTATGAATTCCACTTTAATCTGACGTTATTTTTGTTCATTATGAATATCATATTTTAAAATACTTAAGTATTAGTTTATGCAAGAATTCTTGGTCACAATCATGGCTGAAGCCTTTTTGATAATGTGGGACTGAGATAGTCAAAATGGCTAGGGACTGAGATAGTCCTACAGTTAGTGCACTAATATACTATCTATTTCGAGCTGGGTTGGTAGGTGATATACACCTTTCGAGCTGGGCTGGGGTGCTATAGCCTTGATGAGATAAACATTATGTGCTTGGTTGATATAATCTTCAAAATTTGTTTTATTTTGGCAGGATTGTAAGTCCCAGGTATAATTAATATATGCAACTGGTAAATGCATTATTAATTCTGTAATTTATTTAACTTGTATTGATTTAAGGTATAAATATATGTATTAATCTTGACACAATGATTTCTTTTCAAAAATAAAAATATATCCTTACTGGGCCCACAACTCATTATTTTTATAAATAAAATTACAGGGACAGGAACAGAAGGTGAGAACTGAGAAAAATGGCTACTTAAGGATCAAGATCGTTCGTTTTATTTTACTTTCTTTCTGTTTGAAGTAATAAGCAATGTAATAAAAGATTTCTCTTTAGGAGGTTGTAATATGAATTATAAATGTTTTATTATCAGGCTTTTGATAAAAAAGATTAATACTGTCATAGCTTCATTAATTTCACTATTTACCATAACCATATTGGTTTCAGTAATTAAATTGGGGCGTGACAGTTAAAGTGGTATCAGAGTGGAAACCCAGCCGGAAGTGTGGGGCGAGTTCCACACGAGGACGTGTGGCCCTTAAGGAGGGTGGATTGTGACGACCAAGAGCCAATACTCCTGATGCAGGAAGGCCAAGATGGATGAGGTGAGGTCAGGTGTGGGGGTTTGTCTCACATCGCCTGGAGTGAAGTTCCTGGACTAGTTTATAAGGATTAATCGCCCCTCTATATGCAACAAGGCCTTTTAAAACCGTGAGGGAGCTAAACACGAAAGAACTTCACAGTTAAGCATGCTGTTGCCAGAGCAGTACCAGGGATGGGTGACCCCTTGGGAAGTTCTTTGTGTTTATACCCAAAGCGGACAATATTGTTGCTAGACGGGGAGGTGGGTCATTGCACATAATGAGCTACAAGTGCCATGATAATTCTAAATGAGTCCTTCTTAGATACCAGAGAGAAGGTCTCTCTATAATCAATGCCCTCTTTCTAAGTGAAACCTTTAGCCGCAAGTCTGGCCTTTTACCTCTCGATATTGCCTTTAGCGTCGCGCTTGGTCTTAAAGACCCATTTATAGTCGACTTTCTTATAATTATTAGGCAATTCAACAAGATCCCAGACACCATTCTGGTCCATCAATTTCAACTCTTCATTCATAGCATCGATCCATTTACTAGAATTATCACTTTCCATGGCTTGTGAAAATGAAACTGGATCCTTATTAATCCCAATATCAAAATCAGACTCTTGTAGATACACCACATAATCATCTGAAATGGCAGGTTTCCTTTCCCTCTGAGATTTCCTCAGAACTGCCGGTTCTGATGGTACTAGATTATTTTTTCAATGGCAACATCCTCATGAAGTGTTGAATCATTTCTATTATGTTGTTCATTTCCCTGAACTGGTTGAATAGCTTGAGGAACAACAATTTCTCGAGGAGGAAAGGGTAGTGGGATATCCACTCTCAGTTCCTCAAGATTAACTTTTCTTGATTCATCACTCCCACTAAAATCACCATTCTCTAAGAATCTGGCATTACCGATTTCCACAATCCTCGTATTATGGTTAGGACAATAAAATTTGTACCCTTTGGACTTATCTGGATAACCAATGAAATATCTAGATATGGTCCTTGAATCTAACTTTTTCTCATGTGGGTTAAAGATCCTTGCTTCTACTGGACAACCCTAAACATGTAAATGTCTCAAACTAGGCTTCCTACCAGTCCACAACTTGAAAGGAGTTGTTGGGACAGCCTTACTAGGAACCCTATTCAAGATATACATTGCAGTCTTTAATGCTTCACCCCACAATGAATCAGGTACAGTTGAAAAACTCATCATACTCCTAACCATATCCAAAAGAGTACGATTACGCCTTTCAGCAACTCTATTCTGCTGTGGCATACCTGGCATTGTGTATTGAGCACAAATGCCATGCTTTTCAAGAAATTTGGAAAATGGGCCAGGATTTTGACCTGTCTCATCATATCTACCATAGAACTCACCATCTTGATCAGATCTCACTATTTTAACCTTTCTATCTAACTACCTCTCGACCTCAGTAATGAACACCTCAAGGATATCAACAGCCTGAGACTTGTCATGTATTAGATATACATAACCATAGCGAGGAAAATCATCTATAAAGGTGATAAAGTACTTCTCTCCAGCAAAACATGGAATGGAGAGTGGTCCATAAATATCTGTATGAATTATCTCAAGAAGCTTAGTACTTCTTGTGTCACCTTTTGTAGTGTGTTTGGTTTGCTTTCTATTCCGTTATTACGTGGAAATATATAGTGTGATTAGTAAAGTTTACAAAAAAAATAATCAAATAGATTTTCCTTCCTAGGCGTAAAGCTCATGGTATTTATACCAAAAACATTTCAGGGCCCAAGAATGGATAGCGGGTATGTAGAAGCTAGCTTGTGAATCATGGAAAAGAAAAAAAAAAGCTATAATATATGGTTATGTAAAATAAATAAAAGTTTAGAAGCTGTGTTGTAAGATAAGCGGTTGAGCGTAAAATAGCTAGTTTGAGCTGATGTAATATTCAACTTTGGAATGATAAAGTAACGAATGATCTGATACGTGTAATTTCCTTATCAGTCACCGCTCCATTTTCTCTCACAATGGATTATTATCTATTAATTAGGGGCATGACATATTTGATATTTTATATATGGATATCACTCATACATTTTATTGTGTATGTTTCATGAGATGAATATTTGTAATCCTTAAGTATCATAGTAGGTAATTCATGTATGTATGAGATGCATACAAGTGAGATACGAATTATTGTTCTTTGATACTTAGAACTTGTCACATTGGATGATGAGACTGGATATCTCATGAGGTATACGTACATTGTAGCATTATTAACTACCATTGGATGGAGTGATAAATCTCAATCACTAGAGTGTGACTCTTAGTTAATATGCTAGTAATTATAGTGCATTGACAGACCATGAGATTCCTATTGACATTTAAAACTGTCAACAATTGATAGGAACTCATAACTTGTATAAGGTACGTGTTCTTAATCTTGAGATGATTATGGACACAGACTGTGGATGTGACTGCTTTGACTTACCAATCTGTGAGGCCTTGAAAGATCAACACGTGTGTATCTTGGATACGTCATATCAATAGGGTTGTGAACATATATTATCAAGATAAATCTACCCTCTGATAAAGAGTAAGCATTCCCTTGAGAATGTCACCAAGTTAATTACTTAGAACTATAGTCTTGTTGATAAGTAGTTATAAACATATTTGGTAATCATGAGAGTTGAATGGGACTCAAGGAATGAAAGATGTAATTATCATTCAGGTTGATAGTAATAGTTATCCAACTACCTGAATATGATTATGAATGCCGACGGTAGAGGACATTAGTACACCATACAAGTCTAGTTATTACTTCGGATTTGTTCTTTTGCGTTAGAGTGAAGTTATCGTTTTATAGTGGAGTTAATGTTAACTGATTAGTTGGTTAATTTGCTGATCAAAGAGTTTGATCATGAACTGGCCTAAGTCAAGAATAAAGAACTTAGGAGGTCACACTCTTAGCTTCGCTAGAATGCTTGGAAAGGCGTAAGGGGATTAAACCAATTGATTGGAAGAGTTTTAATCAATTGATGTTTCAATCGATCGAACTTAGTTCGATCTATTGAAGGAGGTTCAGTTCGATCGATCGAGAGTTCAGCCAATCAAAAGTGTTTCGATCGATTGAACTCTAAAGTCAGTATGGAAATCTATAAATAGGGCAGCTGCGTACAGAAAAAGTTTGAACGTTATTTTAATTCCAGTAAGCTGCAGAACTTGTTTAGGGCTCTCAAACCTTCTTTTTCCCTCTATTAGGGATCCCACCAACCGTAACATCTCCGAGAAGTGTTCAGGGAGACATAAGGGTGAAGATCACTTAGAGGAAGCTGTTGGACATTAAACAAAAAGGCAGTCAGAATTGGGTTCAAGACACTAAGGTACTGCATACTAACTTTCTTTTTACGCATCTATAGAATTGATAAGTAGTAGATCCAGGCATACCAATAAGTTTTTTGTAACTTGCTTTCTACTGCGCATGAGATTTAAATTTTTAAAACCTAAATCCATCAGTCCCAATCCACGCATATAAATCTAGGTCATGTGGCACGCCACCGAGGCTCTTCGTACTCATTTAAAAGTTGTAGCAGCAGAAAAGAAACTTAAAAAAATAACATCAAGCTATGAATTGAAACATGCTTTTCATACAAAACATGAATACATGTCAAGAAATCATCCCAAAACAAATAGTTGAATCACTCACCTCAGAATAATGCTCCTAAATCCTTTTTCAAGGAAAACTTGAGCACAAGGAATGTGTAGAAGTCCGTCTAATACAATTCCTATAGATCAAAAGCTCGATTATCATTTTTTTATGAAAGTTCTAGAAAACAAGTTTTCGGAAAACTTATCCAAATAAGCTCTAATGGATATCAAAATGACGGCCTTACCTCGAGGAGTCCAAATATCCGATAAAATATAGTCCATGAATGGATCACCGTATACATGCGTCGTAAACTCAAAAGTTTGAAATCTCCCTTTTCTTTCTCCTCTCTCCTCCTTTAGCAAGTCAAATTAGGTTTTGCTTGTAAACAAATAATCCCACACTTATGTATTTATAGCCTTTAGTTTTCCAAATACTATTTAGCTCCCCTTAAGGTCTTAAACCTTCGATTTAGCACCCCTAGTAGTAAATATCCAACTTTACAAGTTTTTCATTAAGTTCCGTTTAGTTGCTAAAACGCGATCCCACATGATTTTACAAAATTACTAATTAGCTTACCAATTATGTAGCGTGTTAATTCGTCCTCACAAAGATACTAAAATTAACGTCAGAAAATAAGTTATAAACCAAACAATTATACAGATAGTGAAATACACAAGTAAATATTTATTTTCAGATAAACATTTAGGGTATTCCACTATGACTGCCTCAATCTCGGAGAGACTTCGCAACATCAAAACATCCATTCTACACTGTCTCAGAGGGTTCTCTTACATAGACACCCAAATCAACTCATGAGTTACAACTCACTCACACATGTGCCACAATACACATCACATCACATTATCATGCATGACAAAATGAAATGAATTACGTTAAACCCATACACGGGTGTTGTAATTCTCTCCTCCTTAAACGAAGTTTGTCCCCAAACTTGTACCTCAAGTATCAAAAAGTTGCGGACAATGAGTACGCATCTCATCCTTTATTTCCTATATCATCTCCTCCGTCGTTTGGCTATGCCATAATATTTTCACCATATTTTCACCTTCGATATCACCTTATTTTGTAAGTTTTGATCCTTCTGATCCAAGATCTATACTGAACATGTAACATATGCCAAATCACCTTGAATTTCATTCGGCGTTGGATTCATCAATTGCTCTCTATCCTCCGCTAAATGGTTACGTAACAATGATACATGGAACACATTATGAACTTGAGCATACTCATTTGGCAAATCCAATCGATATGCTATAGGTCTGACTCTCCCAATGATTACAAAAGGTCCCATATACCTCGGATTGAGTTTCCCATATCTCCCAAATCTAATAATCCCCTTTGAAGGTGACACTTTCAAGTAGACCAAGTCTGCCACATCAAATTCCAACGGTCACCTACGCTTGTCGGCATAACTCTTATACCTACTATGTGCTGTTAGTAACTGTTGTCGAATTACCTTTGTCTTGTCCATCGTCTCTTGCATAATTTTTGGCCCTTCAATCATTCTTTCCTTGAATTCCATCCAACAAATTGGTGAACAACACACACGACCATGCAAGGCTTCATAAGGAGCCATTCCAATACTCGATTGAAAACTATTGTTATACGCAAACTCAATTAATAGCAAATGGTCTTCCTAATCACCCTGAAAATCGAGTACACATAGACAAAGAATGTCTTCCAAAATTTGGATCACTCTTTCTGATTGACCATCAGTCTGGGGATGAAAAGCAATACTACAATGCAATTTGGTACCCATTGATTCTTGCAAGGCCCTCCAAAACATTGATGTAAAACTACTATCTCTATCTGAAACATTAGAAACTGGAATACCATGTAGTCTCACAATCTCGCGAATATACAACTTAGCTAAAATCTTTGACTTAGTTGTTTGAAGTGGTAGAAAGTGTGACGATTTTGTCAAACGGTCAACGATCACCTAAATAATAGTATTTGATCTTTTGGATCTCGAAAACTCACTAACAAAGTCCATTGCAATGTGTTCCCATTTCCACTCGACTATTGGTAAGGTTGTAACAATCCCGAAGGTACATGGCATTCGACCTTCACTTGTTGACAACTCATACATCATAAAACGTAACATGCTATCTCTCTCTTCATTCCCAGCCACCAATCACTATAACAAACATGACTTTTTGTGGCACACAGTATATGTGGTGCAACTAATGCGCCATAAAAGGTCATTATCTGCTACGCACAATAGATTTTGTGACTCTATCACAATGCCATAAATAAAATAGCAAAAATAGTCAAAGTTCATTTTTTGTGGCGCACTTGTGAGCCGAAAATAGTTACACAGTCATTTGTGGCACACACATTGCGCCAAAAACAATTGAATGTTTATTATGGTGCACTACTTGCGCCGATAATAGTTATGTTGTTATTTATGGCGTGCAAAGTGCGCTGAAATAAACAATTAAATACTTAAAAAAAACAATTAATACTTACACCAGCGTTTTGGCTCTAAAAATTTTCCCCAATTTTAAAAGTTTCCCCCACTTCTAAAAAAATCTCTCTCTCTAACGTTTGGCCTCACCAATCACACTGCCATCGCCCTTCACCACCATCGCCCTTCCTGCGCCGAAAATTGGTTGCCGCCGTCGTCGTCGCCGTTTGGCCTCACCAGTCTCTGATGTTAATAATGGCCTAGTTCTATTCTCTGTTTAGTATTTGCATTGGTTTTCTTGCTAATGAGTAATGAATCCCCTGACTTTTTTTTAAAGAATCTTTGGGAAATTATCCATTTCTGGCATTGATAGTCTTTGTTTTCAAGTGCATGTGGTTTGATCAATTAAGGTGGATGAAAATTTCAAATGACATTAATTGTAGGACATTAGTCCATGTTCATCGAACTTTCACAATGAGGTAGCTAACAATACTTCTTCTATGGCTGAAATGGGTTCCACATATAGCTAGGCTTGAAAGCAATTTAACAATGGAATTGGGACTATGATTCCCAAATTTGGCTTCCACAATTCATTAGAGTAGGGAACGTTGATCATTCATTGGAAGTTGTTTAGGGTATTTGGGAACCAAATGAGAAAAGGAAAAAGGAAAAACATTGTTATCTAGATTTTTATATATTTATATATATGTGCTTAATTATGAAATGTCTCTTTCATTTAGGATAGCTTACTTTTGTTTGGTTGTCCTTCGATTACTTTTCTAACCAGAATGATTGTCTGGTGGCTTACCTTAGATATGGGCCTGCACTTTAGAATCCCACCTTTAACTTTGAGAAACCATCTTGAGAGTAGATTACTTTATCCATTTCTATGTCATCTTTGATTACACATCTGTTTTGTGGTTTTTCAGCCTAGTCTACTTTACGAATACAGTTTTTCAAAGAACGTTAATGCAATTGACATTATAGTCTTTACCTATTATAAGCTATGAGAAGTTGTTGGACTTCAGAGAAGCAATGTTAAATATGAAGGGAGTACACTAATAAGAAAAGAACTAACCTGTTGATACATGAAGAAACAACTTGATCTGAACACATTTCTTACCTACGTGAAACTCATAAGGTAGCATCAATGAATTTAATATGATTATTTTTAAATGAGCTTAATTAAAGAGACTTTAAGTCAATGCAATCGTATATGTGTAGTAGGTAATTATATATGTAAACAGAGAGGTCAATGTATTGCACTAAATTCTACTGATAAACAAAAATTACGATCCTAGACATTGGTCTAATCTTTTAACAAATTAAAGTTTTGCAACAACAAAAAATTCCTAAAATGTATTTTTATTAATCATTGAAGGTTAAATGAATCAAAGGACACAACATGCAATGGAATGATATGATTGATATCTAGTGGATAGAGAAATCTTGAGGTGCTTGCCTTTTTAAAAGTGTATTGATATCAAATTGATACTCAAGAAACTAATAAACAAGTAGCTTAGCTTTGGTAAGGCACTATATGTGAATTATGACTATGAAATTTAAGTTTCAAGTTTCAAGGTTTTATTGGACCCCATATTTGGTAATGATCCCATATCTTTGAAGGCCAACTCACTAATACTTTTTTTTGTTTGCTTACCAAGGCTTTAGTTGTTTCATAGGTTTAATGAGGGAAAAGAATGAGTATTACAGTTTGGATAGCTTTTTCAGAATCTCTTTTCTTTTTTCTTTTTCTTTTTCTTTTTCTTTTTTTTCTTTTTTACTTTTTATTTTTTTATTTTTCGCACTGCGCCCACGGGCACGGGGAATTACTAGTATATACACATATATCAACATATATACACACACATATGTGTACACATATATACATTGTTTCTCTTTCTCTTTCTTTATCTCTTCTCTCCTTTTTTTTGGTCCCTCTATATTTTATCATTGTTTTTCCCTTCCTATTCTTCTCACTATTTTTTCCCTATGAACTAAACATAGAAAAGTATTTATATCAGTGTGAATTCATTCATTATATCTATGAACTAAGATTTTGAATGTGGTAATTTTTTTGGGCAATTGAGGGAACCCAGTTGAAGGAGGAATTTTCAAAGGAGAAGAAGTCTTAAAAAAGGTTGACTATGCTTTGCCCTTTCCTATTCTTTGTGAGCTTCTATGAGATGAAAAAGAATGCTCTACCTTTTTCCTTTCCTTGTACCATGTGCTCAATGTCATGACTTTGATTTTTACTAATTTGGAATGTAAAATGGATTTTCAAACCAAAACTAAGCATGATTATAACTCTAGCTAGGTTAAAGTTAACAAGGGAAAGAAGTTGGGCATTTCCAACACCGCATTTGATACTTTTAACGTAGGAATGAAATTGAAAATAATGAGAGAATGAATAGGATTATAATGTCTCTACTTCTTGTTTTATTGGCCTCATGATTATTAGTTAATCTCAAATTTGTTAAGTTCCCTCTCTCCAACTTATCAAAACATTTCAAAATTTTTAACTTCTAATGTTATGCAGACATGAAATAAAAGTTAAAACACAAGGGAACTCGTTTTTCTTTTCATTTTCTTTTCATTTTGTGAATCCGCAAACTAATTAAAGCTTATGGATAGCGAGAAAGTTTTAGACTACATTGTTAAGACTTTACAAAAAAAAATTAAATTGTTAATGTAGACATATATGGATAAGAGTTGGATGCAGCTTCGGGGTAGATATTTGCCCGAGTATGTGAAAGGGGTTGAAGAATTCATTGAGTTTGCATGTGTATCTATGGATAAATTGGATAGTATATGATGCTCGTGTACTATGTGCCTTAATACGAAATATATGCACATAGATGATGTCAGAGGGCATCTTTTAGACCTAAAGAAAGGAATATCTAGAAATTACACTCATTGGAGATATTATGGGGAGGGGGATAAGGATTATGAAGTGTTGAGTGAGGATGAGGATGATGATGAACTAATTTTTCCCGAGGGCATGAAAGAGGCATTAGAAGACTTGTATGGAGGTGCGACAATGAGTAACATCATTCCTTAAGAGGATGCCTCAAGTAGTACTGATCCTAGAGAGTCGGGGCCATTTGGATGTCTATTCAAGGATGCAAAGTTGCAACTTTATCCGAGTTGTACGAAGTTCACGAAGTTGGATTTTCTGGTTAAGTTGCTCCATCTGAAGACCATTAACCTTTGGAGTAACAAGTCATTTAGCATGATTCTTGAATTGATAAAAAAAACACTTCCCAATGGTGAGACCCTTCCGAATTCATAGTATGAGGCAAAGAAGTATATGCTCGGCCTTGGCTATGTCCATATCCATGCATGCAAAAATGATTCTATGCTTTTTTTGGAAAGAGACTGAGAAAGAGCAGAAGTGTCTAAAGTGCAATGAGCCTAGGAATAAAATCAATGAAGGAAAATGTAAGAAAATTCCGCATAAAGTATTGAGATACTTTCCATTGACACCAAGGTTGCAAAGGTTGTATGCATCACGAAAAATAGCTGAAGATATGTGGTGGCATGAAGAGAAATGTCCAAAGGAGGAAAATGTGTATAGGCATCCGGTCGATGCTCAAGCTTGGAAGGACTTTGATGCAAAACACAGATGGTTTGTCGATGAGCAGCATAATGTACGACTTGGCCTTGCTAGTGACGAGTTCAACCCATTCGGTGACATGAGCAATGCTTACAGCATGTGGCTTGTCATGGTTGTTCCATATAATTTACCATCGTGGGAGTGTATGAAACAACCATTTTTTTCATGTCATTGATTATTCCAAGACCGAAGGCACCCAAAAATGAAATTGATGTTTACTTGCGCCCTTTGATAGATAAATTGAAGGAATGATGGGAAGTTGGTGTGGAAACGTATGAGGTAGCTAAGAAAGAGACATTTCGAATGCATGCTTTGCTATTATGGACTATAAATGATTTTTCTGCATATGAAAACTTGTCCAGGTGGAGCACTAAGGGGTATATGGCATGTCCGATTTCCAACAAGGACACGTGTTCGCAAAGATTAAAAAATGGGAAAAAATATACTACATGTGTCATCGTCGTTTCCTAACATGATCACATGTGTCGGCGCAAGAACGATTTGTTTGATGGCACATTGGTGCATAGATTGGTCCCTAAGTTCTTATCTAGGGATGATGTGCTAGCATAATTAGCACTCATCGAACCCGTGAAGTTTGGGAAGGAAGGTAAGAAGAAGAAGCGTTCAAGCATTGAGTTGAATTGGACAAAGCGTAGCATTTTTTTTCGAATTAGCATACTAGAAGTCATTGAATTTGTGAGACAATTTGGACATCATGCACATCGAGAAGAGCATTTGTGACTATATGATTAGAACATTAATGAATATAGAAGGGAAAACAAAAGACAATGCTAAAGCCCGGCTGGACCTGCAAGAGCTTGGTATTATAAAGGAATTGCACTTAATTCAAAGACATGATAAATTTATCGTACCACCCTGTATGCTATAGTTTGTTAACTAATGAGAGAAATAGTTGGTGCGAGTGGCTTGAATCGGTAAAATTCCCAAATAGATATGCATCGAATATATCTCGGTGTATTAAAGTAAAAGAAGGCAAAATAACTTGTTTGAAGAGCCATGAAATAGTGAAAAGCTAACCGAAAAGGAATAGAACTTCACCGACACATCATACACACCTAAAGAAAGTTGTGGGAACAAAGGGGACCTTTATCGGATGCCTGGTTTGAGAGTTAGACGAAAAAATAGAATTTCACACATCTAAGCTTCCTAAAACTTAGTTTTGGGGTTTGGGCGGGTTAAACGGTGAACCGCCAACTGTAAAGGAATGGAACTTCACTGACACCTCACACATGCCTAAAGAAAGTTGTAGGAACAAATGGAACCTTTATCAGATGCCCGGTTGGAGAGTTAGGCAAAAAAATAGAATTTCACACACCTAAGCTTCCTAAAACTTAGTTTCGGGATTTGGGCGGGTAAAATGGTGAATCACCGACCAGAAAGGAACGAACCTTTATCGACACCTCACACATGCCTACACAATGCTGTGGGAACAAATGGGTTCCTTATTGGATGCCCAGTTTGAGAGTTATACAAAAAAATAGAATTTCACACATCTAAACTTCCTAAAACATAGTTTCAGGGCTTGGGCAGGTGAAACGGTGAATCTCTGACCAAAAATGAACAACCGACACCTCACACACACCTAAAGAAAGTTGTGGGAACAAACGGGACCCTTATCAAATGCCCGGTTTGAGAGTTAGGCAAAAAATTAGAATTTCACACACCTAAGCTTCCTAAAACTTAGTTTCGGGGTTTGGGTGGGTGAAACGGTGAACCGCCGACCGGAAAGGAATGGAACTTCACCGACATCTTACACACGCCTAAAAAAAGTTATGTGAACAAACGAGACCTTTATCGGATGCCCAGTTTGAGAGTTAGACGAAAAAATAGAATTTCAAATACTTAGGAATAATAAGTTTTTTGTTTTTGGTTTTTATATTCTCGTATTACTCGTAGATTGTAAATACTAAATTACTTTTTTTTATTTTCATGTTTCGGGTATGGAGTTTTATTGGAAGATTGCCAACTTTGGAATAATTTTGTTTTTTTGGAATTCGGAGACACTTAAACTTTAGTGACTTATTTTGGACTGAATTGAGCATGATGAACATGATCTTTGATTAATTAAGTGACTTGATTTATATATTTTGTATGAATTGTTAGATCTTTTTCTTGACTTGTATGGGAATGATTATTTTGTGAGCATAAAATTTATGTTTATGATTGCAAATATATTGATATAGCAGGTATACAATATAGGGGGAAAAATACAAATTTTTAATTTTTGATGTAGTATTTGTAGCGCACTTTTTGCGTCACAAATACTACTATGTATAATTTGGTTATAGTATTTGTGGCGCAAAGATCGTGTCACAAATACTGCTGTGACTAATTTGCTTATAGTGTTTATGGCACAAAATGTGCGTCACAAATACAATTACACTAAATTCCTGATAACCATTTGTGGCGCAGTCAACGAGCCACATATAGTAATTATTTGCGACACTGAATTCACGTGTCGCAAATAATTATATTATTTGTGGCGCATTGAATGCCCAATAATAGATATCCATTTCTGACATAAACAGCTTTTATTTATGGCACATTTAGCGCGCCACAAATAATATAGTATTTTAACTATGCCACAAATAACTATCAGAGACGCAGGAATAGCTGACGCACGGGCGATGCGTTGAACGCGTCAAAAAAGACTTTTTTGAGGCGCGAACAAAAGTATTTGTGGCATGAAAGTGCACCACAAAAAGTCTATTTTGTTGTAGTGAATAAACATGTCTCAAGTCTCTATACATCTTGGTACTCTCCAGATGAACGGTGTACTTCATATTATGCGCTTCCTCTAGGATGTTCCATTTCAATTCTTTCTCTTTAGGCACGCAAATTCTACCCCTCAATCTCAAAATACTATTTTCAAAAGTGTATCCCGGTTGTTTATCCATCGGAATCTCATCACAAATCTTCTTCAAAGCCACGTCTTGAAGTTGTTTCCCTATTATCGTAAATCAAAAGTGGTTATGCCACGATCGTCGACATCAAGCCACCTTCGATTCTTGGAATTACCTCAAGTTCCATATTCTCAATATCTTGAATCAATCTCTCTGAGAAGTCAAATCTGATGCTATGTTAGTTGGTTCTTTACGACTAAGAGCATCGGCGACTACATTCACCTTGACCGGGTGATAGTGAATCGACATATCATAGTCTATCATCAACTCTAACCACCTCCTTTAACTCATGTTCAAGTCTGGTTGCGTGAACAAGTACTTCAAACTTTTATGATCCATATATATCTCACATTTCTCCCCATTTAGGTAACGACACCAAATCGTCAATGCGCACGGCGGCCAATTCTAGATCATGTGTCGGATAGTTCTACTCGTGCGGTCTAAGTTGTCGTGGCGCATATGCAATGACCTTGTCACATTGCATAAGAACGCAACCTAAACCTCCATATGAAGCATCACTGTAAATAATAAACCCTTCAGTCCACCTCGAAATAGCTAAGATCGGTGCCTTTACTAGTCGACTCTTCAGCTCTTGAAAGCTTTTCACACATTCTGGACTCCATACAAAAGCAACATCTTTCCTCATCAACTGTATCATCGGCATTGTAATACGCAAAAAGTCTCTCACAAACCTCCGATAATAACCAGCTAATCCTAGAAAACTTTGGATTTCCGTCACATTCGTCGGTCACAACCAATTAGTAGCTACGTCTATCTTCTGAGGATCTACAAAAATTCCTTTCGCTTATACTATATGTCCGAGGAAGGCAATCTCTGTCAACCAAAACTCACACTTTTTTAATTTTTCACACAAACTCTTCTCGCATAATCGGTGTAAAGCTAATCGCAAATGATGTTCATGATCTTCAACACTCTTGGAATAGAGTAGGATATCTTCTATGAACGCAATAACAAACTCATCTAAATAGTCCTTGAAAGCACGATTCATTAAGTCCATGAAAGTTGTTGGCGCGTTAGTTACTCCGAACGGCATAACCAAAAATTCAAAGTGACCATATCGAGTCCTGATAGCTATCTTTTCAATATCTTCCTCCTTGACCTTCAACTGGTCATAATCAAATCTCAAGTCAATCTTCAAAAATACCTGGGCCCCTTGCAACTGATCAAACAAGTCATTTATTTACAACAATGGATATTTGTTCTTGACTGTTAACTTATTCAACTCTCGATAGTCGATGCACATACGTATTGTCCAATCCTTCTGTTAGGAAACTGTGTTCCCAGAATCCATTGACAGCGCGTATAAGTTGGTACTGCAAAAAAAATTACGTGAAAACTACAATAACCCTACAAGGGCGGAACTAGGGTTACCTTAAACTGCTAAAACAGATTGCTGTAGTAGACGAATCGAGAACACGGGCTCGATAACAGCTCACGATCTTCTACCGTATTCCTTTGCTGCCAGAATATCGAACTGAGTATGGGCTCTTTTGAAATCCTTTCTATTTTCTGCTCTCCCTCTTTTACGCTCTCTTTTCTATTCCGAGTTATAATTCTCTATATAGAAAAACGCTAGCTGAGGAGAGAGCCAAAGCAGCATATATATAGGCTACGATATGGACCATAAGAAGTCAATAAGGAATAGGCTTCCTTATGGAATTAGGAAACCCTAATTCGAACTGAATCAGATTCCTATTTCCATAAATTATAATTCATACCACTAAAGAATTATAATTGCACTCCTACCCTTATGTCAAAAATATATTTCGAGCTCCATGTTATTAAATGCTTATTATCTCCCCCATGTTAAGATTACAGATATCCATTAATTAAATATAATTACTGACAATCATATTTAATTAATTGCTTAAAATTCCTTGAGATTCTCTGCTTAACTTATCTGATATGTCGGATACAAAATCCACCTGCAGGGTTTGACATAATCAAAACTTATAAGCTTTCTCAAGGGGATATCATCAATCCCAAAATTGAGACATGGATTCCATCATTAATTAATATCCACCATACAATTAATATTGCCACCCAATCCAATGAGATATTGACCCATTTAAGGATCTCACCCTTTTAGGGATCACAGTGTAAATATCAAATGTACATGTCTACAAATTAACTTAGGATTTAGAGCATAAGCACTCATAATAGCCATGAGGTATTAATTATCTTATAAGTCAGTATAAAGATAATTACCCCAAGTCAGTTCCGTTTAATACACAAAGTGTACCAGCATAGTGAGTTGAAACTATACCATTTTCCGTAGTCAAGACAAACCTACTACAACACCATGATGCAGTCCTACTGATGGTGTGTCCAATCCCATCTAAGACTGTAAACCAAAATCTTACGTTCTATAATATCTGATGGCCTGATCTTCCGTATATAAGCCGAACTCTACACACCAAACCACCTACTATATAGAATGAGAGACACACATGCATAATATTAAATATATAATATAATACAAACATTGCCCACACAGATTCTCATAAAAAAATGGATTAACTGATTTTATTAAATGAATAATAAATCAACTACATAAAGCATGGCTTTTAGTATATATCCCTAACACCTTCTTCTTCACAAATAAGACTGGAGCTCCCTAAGGCAAAACACTAGGTCGGATAAAACCCTTCTCAAGTAGCTCTTGTAACTGAACCTTCAATTCTTTCAATTCTATCAGTGCCATTCGATATGGTGCTTTAGATACCGGTTGTGACCCTAGTACTACTTTTATTATAAACTCAAGCTCCCTTTCAATCAATACATCGGATAACTCATCGGGAAAAACATCTGGAAATTCTCAAACTATTAGAATGTCTTCTACCAGTGGTCCAAGAACTCGTGTATCATAAATTGAATATAAGACCCGAACAACCTTTCTTCAATATCTTACTTGCTTCAATTGTCGATATCAAGTATAGTGGGATGGTTATACCACTACCCTGAAAAGTAAACTCTTCTCAACCTGACGGATGAAAACTAACCCAATTTTGCTCATAATCAATTTTAGCTTGATTGATTGACAACCAATCCATTCCCAAGATAACATCAAAGTAATTTATTGTCAATGGAATCAAATAGACGCTCAAGACCTTATCACCTATCTTAATCTCACATGACTTGAATACTGAAGAAGTTACCAAAGGTTCATTAATGGGCAATGATACGTATAAGTCATATCCTAACGGTTCTAAATGCTTAATAAAATCATGTGACATAAATGAATGCATTGAACTAGGATCCATGAGTATACGTGCGGGGTATGAACAAATAGGAAGAATACCTGATACGATCGTATCATCCGTATTCCCCGGCTTGATATGAAAATATTGTCCTTATTGTTACTCGACTCCCTTCCTTTTATTCACTCGTTGCCCTGCTTTGATTCGCTCGGGCATACTCGATGCCACGGTCCTCATCCCCGATTGTCTCTTACTTGGGAAATATTTTGCTATGTGCCCCTGTTGGCCACACTCAAAATATTTTCCTTTCATCTCTGGATTGTAGCTCGTGGTGTTCGAGGTTGTGTTTGGTGTAGTCATATTCGTATTCAGAGGACAAATTCAGAATATGTGCCCTGGTTGCTTGCAAAGGTAATATGTGCTCAATAGATGGCAAGACCCTTTGTGTCCTGAATTACATGTTCAGCACAACGGCCTCGAGTCTCTGGTGAACGTACTCCCTTTTTGGCTACCCACGTATGATCCCAAACCTTGCATAAACGATTTCTTGGCATTCATTTGCCCTTTGCTTCTATTGTCGTTGGCTCTCTTTCCTTGTTGTCCATGTCAATATCGCTCGGCACTTTTCTTGGCAATACGGGAGGCTTCCTCAACTAGAGAGACATTCGGGCATTGCAAAGTGTCAACACATTTATGGATATTTTTCCTAAGCCCTTCTACAAATTTACGAGCCTTATCTTCACCAGTCGGAACTGTAGATTTTCCAAAGCGTAGCAAAGCATTATAACGAGGGACATACTCACCTACTATCATATTTCCCTGAACTAAACTTGCAAACTCTTGAAGTTTCTGAGTTTGAGCTGATCATAGAAAGAAATGCTTGTTGAATTCCTCTTTAAATGCCTCCCACATAGTTGGTTTCCCTTGTTCAACCACATTGTTCGACCAATCTAATTCTTCTCCCATTAATGTATCGGATGCGCAAAGAATTTTTTCTCATTGGTGCATATCATTGTAAGGAAATGTCTCTCCATATCCATCATCCAATGGTCGGCCAAGTACAAAGTCGGCCTCTTTTTGTGAAACAATTATGTGATTGTGTGTTGAGGTTGAGGTACTGGTGGTGCATTAATATATCGAATCTCAACTGGTGGAGCCTGAACGTTCATATGGTCTCATTCATGTACGGCCTAAACAAAATTCCCTACCATATCTACTATATAATCCATACGCGAATGCACAGACAACTGTCTTATCGGATCAGTCATGACGTATCGCTCATTCGCCCTGATGAGAAGAATGCATAAAGACTATACATGCCATGCCATAATATATATGTATGTGCACAGATCATCATCACAGTCAACAGATGCAAACATGTAAACCATTTCTACAATGATGACAATGTTATCACCTTAATCATACACTCCACTCACGTCACTCAGCATATGTCATCATTCGTTCCCAAGGTTCTAAACCTATTGCTCCATTACCACCATATATTATGCCCCAAATCAACGCATATGAATCTAGGTCACGTGGTACGCCACCGAGGCTCTTCCTACTCATTTAAAAGTTGTAGCAACAGAAAAGAAACTTAAAAAAACAACATCAAGCTATGAATTGAAACATGCTTTTCATACAAAACATGAATACATGTCAAGAAATCATTCCAAACACATAGTTGAATCACTCACATCCGAGTAATGCTCCTAAATCCCTTTCCAAGAAAAATCCGAGCATAAGGAACGTGTAGAAGTTTGTCTAATATAATTCCTATGGATGAAAAGTTTGATTATCATCTTTTTATGAAAATTCTAGAAAATGAGTTTTCGAAAAACTTATCCAAACAAGCTCCAATGGATATCAAAACTACAGCCTTACCTCGAGGAGTCCGAATATCTGATAAAATATTTTAGTCCACGAACTGATCGCCGTATATATGCGTCATAAACTCGAAGGTTTGAAATCTCCCTTTTTTCTCTCTCCTCTCTCCTCCTTTAGCAAGTCAAATTAAGTTTTGCTTGTAAATAAAATATCTCACACTTATGTATTTAAAATTGTAATACCTGTACCTGGAAAAAAGTAGTACTATTGATTTTGCATGCATTAATTGGTATAATTAATTGCATGTGATAATATGGGTAAGTTCTAGTGATAAGTATTCAGTAAGGACACCGTTGAAAGTTCCACAAGAGGTGGGACAACTATGAAAGTGGGACCCATGGGAGGCTCAAATTAAATAATTTGCATTTAGTTGCATTTATCTGATTTAATGAATATTTGTTAAAGTGTTTTTAATATTTTGTTGTTAGTTGTGACTTTTTATGGTACCAGTTTGGGTACCCGTGTGAGAGCGAATTGGAATATGATTCATAATTAGTAGGCTAATTAACAACTTCATAAAATATTTGGGACCACTTTTGAGACCCATGCATGACATAGACACATACCCACTTAGATATTTGGGTAGTTAACGTAAATGTTAGGTGGTTTCATAATAAGAGTTTAAAAATAGTGGGGGTGTAAACGCAAATAAGAAAATTAGAAAATGAGATATACATATCAAAGTCCTTGTCATCTTCCTTAGTATATCAAAAAAAAAAAAAAGATACTGCGGAGTTAGTCTCGGCAAGAAAGAAAAAAGAAAAGAAAAAAGAAAAAAAAAAAAAAAAAGGCTTCTGTCGTCATTTTGTCGCTGTAGCGTCACCATCGGTACACCGTTTCGCGAACCGAAGTCATATTCGAACTCGTAGAGGCGAGATGATTATTTCTATATTTTTCTTTTTCAATTTTGGTAACATTTTTCAGTGACCCATTTTGAGGGGTGATACATATATGTGATATATATGTAGGGATATGATTGGGAGTAACTAGAGCTAGTTTTGCGAAGGAATTTGTGAATTTTAAGCTTTATTTGGACTTATTCGTGAGTTGAGTGTCCTAATCCCAAAATTGGATGTTTAATGTGATTTATTGCTATTAAATGCTTTAAAATGCTTAATATGATTAAGTAGAAAAGCATGTGATTAATTATCATTTAACATGTCTAGTATATTGAAATTACCATGTTGACATGTTGAGCTGCTTATGTGCTTACTTGGGTCAAAGGGTCTCAAGTGATAATCACCATTATTTAGCTCATATTTAAGGGATCCCATCCTCAGAGAAAAGGAGATTAATTCCTTAGAGAAAAGGGGATGGTGGTGACGACCACAATGAATTGACTTCGGTCACGAGAGAATGAGTGATTTCTCTATATGCGACGTAAAAAGTGAGACTAGCCCGGAATCAGGGGTCCAAAATGATGGTGATTGATTACTTGACACGCCTGCGACCATTTATTATTGTGAATTCATAATTGGTGTTATGATTTATTAAATACTCTAATTGCATGATTAGTACCACGTACTCATTGAGTGAAAGCTTAGTTGATTTTGTGGTTAATGACCACGCAGGTTCAAATGAGCATCACAGTGAGAAGCATTGAACCATGGGATTTTGGACAACTTGGGAATATGTTTCTTTTATTGTATATGTTAATATGTTATTTGTGGGCATACTCAGTTGGGTTGGGAGTTGGTTGTAAAATTTGTAATTAGAAACTCGTATTGTATGTTTTGCAATTGAGACTAGTTAGTGTAAGGATTTTGTAATAAACTAGTTTAATCTCTTCTTAGTTTCAAGGTGTCATGGACATGTTAATGGTTCAGTTGGTAATGAATGAGAATGAGTTTGTATGTGTAATTTGGGTTTGGTTATGTTTTTAACTCTTAAAATAGGGACATTGGTGTAGAAATTTGATCTGCGGAATCAGCAGGTCTATTTTTAGCATGTCAATTTTACGGAAACGGACATAACTTTTTCTAGAAAATTCGAATTCACAAGCCTTTTTTTGCATTGGAAACGAAACTCGAAGGGCTATCTTTTGTTATAAAATTTAACTATATTTTCTTAATGACTATTTTACCCTTGGGCTGGTTTAATCCAATGAAGTCATTTTCCTATGTTAAACTCTTGTTTTACGATTACTAAAGTATTTTATTTTGGTAATTCTTTGTTACGCGGCCCTAATTCGTGCATGGCGGGTTGGGGTGTGATAGTAGCCTTTACTTTTCCAAATACCATTTAGCTCCCCTCAAGGTCTTAAACCTTCGATTTAGCACCCCTAGTAGTAAATATCTAACTTTACTAGTTTTTTACTATGTTTTGTTTGGTTGCTAAAATGCGGTCCCACATGGTTTTACAAAATTATTAATTACCTTACCAATTATGTAGCGTGTTAATTTGTCCTCACAAGGATACTAAAATTAATGTCAGAAAATAAATTCTAAACCACACAATTATACAGATAGTGAAATACACAGTTAAATATTTATTTTCAGATAAACATTTAGGGTATTCCACAATGACTGCCTCAATCTCGGAGAGACTTCGCAATATCAAAGCATCCATTCTACCGTATACGAGTGTTATACCTTAAGTCAATTATGCCCCCACATTGGTGCTCACGGATTTGCAGCATTTGTCTCCCAAATGATCTCCCCCTTGTGTTTGGAGATGATGATTGGGAAGCCTTTAACAGACTAAGTATTGGCAACTATAGTTGAAGTGAAGAGTTTTTGTTATGTAAATTGGGATTCTATGTATTTGTTAAAAAGTTTGAGAGAAAAAACTACAATTTTTTGGAGCAGCCGAATATAGAAATTGTTTCCATGGTTGTTGGAGGTTTTGTGATTGTATATGAAAGTAATTTGAACCAAAAATTGTATTCCATAAAGAAACCATGAAGAGAGAGATGGTAGAGGAATGGTTTGATGTCTGAACCAAGGCAACTCACTTGCTTTCTTCAAAACTTTTTAGCTACTATCAACCCTACTTGGTATTAGGGCTGTGGGTCAACTTGTAATTTATTCGGGCTTGAACAATTCTTTTAGATATTTTAGGTAGGCCTTAGGGTAGAAAGTTCAAGCCCAAATTATGTTTGGCTTAGGTTTAGGTAGAGAAATTCTCAACCAGAGCAACTCAAGCTCGTACTTATACATATATATATATATGTTTGTAAATTATAAATTTGTTATCTATGTAATATTTTTACCCATAGGATTATAGTGCTTTTTAGACACAAAAATGCAATTAGATATTATTAAAAAACTAAATTGATGAATGGACCGTTTTTTCACAAATTTAAACCAAAAAAAATTAAATATTTATCTACTGCGATTCGGACTCGCGCTTGGGTTTCAGTACTAAAAAACAAGTGGAGTCAAACTTGGGCAGACTCTACCAAAACTCGAGCTGAGCACAAACAGTCCTAAAATAAAGTTCAGCCCGCCCGAGTTGCAACCCTTCTTGGTATGGGTTCAAATATAAGCCCTACTTATAGATGTCCATTAAATTGTAATTTTCAAGTATCTTATATTCTTGTTATTTTGGATGGGTTCTATTCTTGTAAAACTTGAATGCAATTACAATTAGAGGGAAAAAAAATATGCGGAAGAAATAGAATGAAAATAAAATGAAAGAAATAAAAGGTTAACATGAGAAAAATGACATTTCAAATTTATAATCTGGTCTAGATTTTTCAAATTTAATGATTTCACTATGAGAACCACCCCACAAATTTTAAGAGTCAACTTTCAAACATACCATGAAGTAAAAATAAATCTAACTAGTCGGAAGTAAAATCTATTAAACAATTTCCTTTTCTTTGGCCGCAACTATATTTTCCCACGCCTTAGGCACAAGCTCGAACTCCCTCCACTAGGGGTGCAATTCTGCCAGAATGGAACGGAATAGAAGGTTTCAGAAAAAAATTCTGAATTTTTCAGAACACAAAATCATATTCCGATCCCAATTCCGAAAATTCAGAATCTCAAAATTGCATTCCGATTTTGATTTTTCAGAAAAATCAAAATTTTTGAAAATTTTCAGAATTGGTGACTTAATCAAAAGATAATAAAAACCTAGTCCTAAACATAGATCATCACTACTTCACTAGATCAAAAGATATCAAAATCCTAATTTTTAACATAAATCACTAGATCCTAGATTCCCAATACATAAACCTAAAAGAAGCAATTTTCAAATTTAGATTTCATAAAAAATTCCAACACACACACACACACACACACACACACACACACAGAGTGTATGTGTGTGTGTGTAACAATATGTATTTTCATTAATTGTTAAATGTAATTTCAAAACTATATTTTTATTACTTGTCTTCTTTTTGATTTGGTAGAAATATTTTGTGTGGTGTCAAATCGTAATTTTTATAACTAAGGAATACATGTGATGTGATTTCAAAAATTGTATTTTTCATAGCGGTGAAAATAATTACTTTTGATTCAAACTGCATTTTTATACAACCGGAAAATTATTTCCTTCATTAATATAATTTTTCTGTATTATCGTGGTAATCACCGCGCCGCAAAAATACCAGATTATGAACGAAAACTATCCACACCGTGATTGGACTCCCACAGATTTGGGATTCTCCGTCAAATCATATATTGACATATGCTTTTTGTTCATTTAATTCAACTAGTGATTGTTTTGGGCTTGTTTGGGTATTGCAAAGTGTGTGAGTTAACTTTGTGCCATAAGTTATTTTTCCCAAACACCTTTCAGATTCCTAGACAACTTGCTTATGCCTTGTTTGGCAATGCTATTAGTGTGCGTGTTAATTTGTGCCTAAAAGCCACTTTGCCAAATAACCTAATATGACACCTAGACTCTCTAAACAATGCCTACAATCTGTGATTGTGTACATACATATGTCTATATCTACACATATGTATAATATGTACAATTGGGATTTAAAGACAAATTGATTTGTTGAGTATAGAAGATTGTTCTTGGGCTCCAAGTTCTTGAATTTGAATTTCTATACATACCGCACATAACTCACACAATCTGCACATTTGGTTACAACAAGAAAATATAGAGAGAAAAGGGAGTTATTCAGAGAGTATTTATAGAATTATTCTCGAGAGAGAAAGCTTCACTATTCCATAACTAAAGCTTCATTTGTGTTTCCTTATTTTGGATTTCTTTCTCAACAATTTCTGCAATCTCTAATCTCAGTGAATATTCTAAACGCACTTGAAATGTGTTTCATGCCTTGATTTCTATTTATATAGCTTGTATTAAAGATCACCATTGATGAGTTACTTAGAGCTTGAAAAAGTTGATTTTTTTAAACTTAACAAAAATTCATTTTGATAGATAATAATGAAGATCTTAGTCCCTAGAAGCTATGTTTGAAATATTATAGCTTAATTCGTTCGTCTTAGAAAGTATATTAGAAATGAAATTTCGTCACCTCTCGGTTTTATGTGAAATCTGAGAGTTACAATTCGAATTAGTTTAATCCAATCACGTATTCAAAATCCTTGCGAAAAAATAAAGAGAATGGTACATTACACTTAAGTATTGCTTAAGTTTGTAAAACTCATATTATACTCTGCACCTATACAGTCCTGAGGTTGAAGACGACCAGAACTGGTTGCGCTATTTGACCAGGTCCGGTCGCGACCATGACCAGTCCCAAAACATGACCATGAACGATCCCGCTAAAAGACCATGACCGGTCATGCCCTTCTGTGACAGAATGATTTGTCTCTTTAAAACAGTGACTGTAGGAGAATTTTGTTTGCTGCTTAAAGTTGTACCTGCTCCTAAAGCTATTGTACCTTATTGTTTTATTAGAGAATCAGTTTCTAGTGGATTTATTTATATTGATCGGTATAAATCGTTCTGATACTGTAAAGAGGGAATATAAGCGAGACAAGTTATAAAATCGCTCTAATGTTATATTCTGGGATATCATGAAATATAATAAATAACTCTAATACCATATAAGAATATGTAAAAGGGAAGTAAGAATCGCTCTGGTGCCATTATAAGAAAGATTTAAGCCACATCACTCTGATATCTTTATAAGAAAATATGTAAAGAAAGAGCAAGTCATATGCCGTTCTGATACCTTTATATAAATGAGAAAGAGAATAAGTTGCACATTTGCATAGTCGAGTGACATGTTTGAAAAGGGTTGAGTTGACATGCATGGTATGTGTTGGTGAGTTGACGAGAGTCGAGAGAATGTGTTATGAGAGCTGCGACCTTAATTATCCCAGGCCAACTCGGATATTGCAGGTTAACTAGGATGGATTGAGCCCAGGCTGACTTGGATACGGTAGGCCAATCAGCGTTATGTTATAGCCTTAATTATCCCAGGTCAACTCGGATACGGCAGGCCAGTCCGATCTTGTCCAGGACGACTCGGATACGGTAGACCGATCATGTTATTTAACCTTGAATGTCTAGGTACGCCCAGGTTGTGTCACGCCCCGACGTAGCATGATATAGGAAAGCATTTAATTTCCTTTATGGACTCGTAGGTCATGACAAGTGAGTATGACCAATTGTCCCTGCAACAAATAACTTAAACAGCATTTCTAAAGAAAGGTTACTAATAAAACATAAGCTCCAAAATAAAAACTTACTAAACTATTACATAAGTCCAGGTTTTAGGCACAAACGCCCTTATTCAAAACTAACATAAATTCTATTACAGCCCGAAATTAAAAAGACATAGGAAATATAAAGCAGCCTCCTGGAAAGTCCCCTGCCTCTAACTAGCATAGTCGAAAAACCCTGGCTGCTCCTGACCCTGAAAATCTGGACATACAGTCCAGGACGTATCAACGCCGTCAGCTTATGCAAGCTGGTAAGCAAAATAAACAAGTGCTCTCAATGTATATATAAGCAAATAAACAGCGGTGCAATTTAACTTTAAAAACAATAGATTCAAGGTTCCAATTCTAACATAAGTCATGGGGGAATAAAGTAAGCAATAAATATGCGACCGTGTATGAATAATGTAACATCTCATCTTTCTGACTCTTTTCTCTCAACAAGACTCGACTCAACCAAACCATTACCTCAGATACCAGGAATAATATCCGATCGATATCTAAGTCGTACACCACACTATCGCCTCCAATACCAGGAATAATATCCGATCGATATTGAGGTCGCACACCACGCTATCTCCTCAGATACCAGGAATAATATCCGATCGATATCTGAGCCGATCACGACCAACCATCGCTTCGGATACCAGGAATAATATCCGATCGATATCCGAAACGAGCACCTTAGATACCAGGAATAATATCCGATCGATATCTAAGCCGTACTCAATACCATCGTTTCGGATACCAAGAATAATATCCGATCGATATGCGAAACGAGCGCCTTAGATACCAGGAATAATATCCGATCGATATCTAAGCCGTAGCTCAATACCATCGCTTCGGATACCAGGAATAATATCCGATCGATATCTGAAACGAGCGCCTTAGATACCAGGAATAATATCCGATCGATATCTAAGCCGTACTCAATACCATCGTTTCGGATACCAGGAATAATATCCGATCGATATTCGAAACGAGCGCCTTAGATACCAGGAATAATATCCGATCGATATCTAAGCCGTAACTCAATACCATCGCTTCGGATACCAGGAATAATATCCGATCGATATCCGAAACGAGCACCTTAGATACCAGGAATAATATCCGATCGATATCTAAGCCGTAACTCAATACCATCGCTTTGGGATACCAGGAATAATATCCGATCGATATCCGAAACAAGCACCTTAGATACCAGGAATAATATCCGATCAATATCTAAGCCGTAACTCAACACTGTCGCCTCCAATACCAGGAATAATATCCGATCGATATTGAGGTCACACACCAGACCGCCACTCTTTACTCTTTTCACGCTTTCTCACACACATGTATGTTGACACAAGCTCGACCCTAATATGTATGTCAATGTTCACAATTTGTAATAGCAGTTATTAATCTCAAAACTAGATATTCGTTCAACATAAATCTTGGTCTTAGACGTTCTTATAAGTTCAATTCCTAAAAGTGAGCCTTTAAAACAGTATATTTGTCAAACAGTTCTTTAAAAACTTTCAAAACCTTTTCCAAGCAGTCCCTTAAACAAAAATACAAAAACTGCTTAAAATGCCCAGGTCGCGCCAGCGTATCGCACGCGCGAAAATGGATTGGTCGCTCGAGCGGGCGGCGCGAGCGAAGTGGGAGAACGGGTCGCTCGAGCGGGTCGCGAGTGCGAATGGGGCAATGGGTGTCGCGCGAGCGGGCTGCGCGCGCGAATGGGGATGGGTGTCGCGCGAGTGAGCCTCGCGCGAGCGGGTCTCGCGCGCGAGTTGTCACAGTTTCATCATCTTCTTCGTTTTTCTCCTGTTTTTGATTTTCAAACTGAAATTATACCCATTTCCAGATTCTGTTCTAAACAGTGCATGTAATATATGGATCTCTTCAGTTTTTCGCGTATATTAAGAATACGCGATCAATTTAAACAAATACTGATTGTATCTCTTAATTTTCGCGATTAAAGTAAGAGTGTCAAAACTTTAAATCAACGGTACGTCGCGATACGGATGAATTACTCCGTAGGATTCGAACCGTAGCTTATTGGGACTAAGATCTTTCATTCCCAATTCACGGATTTCATTTTGGTTAACTTTTGTAAAACTCTAATTTTCAAAGCTTTAATGGTGTATCTATATATATACTCATATACACACATATATACACTGAAATATACATATATATACGTTGAGAGTGAGTTTATAATACTCACAAAGGTTAATTATACAGAGAATTTTGAGACCGAGAATTCCGCCGTCGATTCCGTCGTTAGAAATTTACTCCTTCGTTCTCTTTGATCTTGAGATGTATATATATGTAACTATGTATCCATGTATATGTATGTGACTGAATATATATATATATATAATCTGTATGTGTATGTATATAATATATAATCTGTATATGTGTGTGTGTGTGTGTGTGTTGTTCTTGAGAGAGTAAGAGAGTGATTGAGAGAATTGAGAGAGAATTATAGACTGTGAGAGTGAATTGAGAGATAACACTCACATATATACACTGATAGTTTTGGGCTCCAAGAAATCAATAGATTTCGCCCGGTGTGGTTGAGCTCACGTGCTCCCACACCCAAGACGCGATATAAACGCAGATTTAAATCAAAACTGGTATTAATTAGTTGAAATAAAAAAATACAGAAATCATATTAGTGTAGGAATTAAATTCCCGGTTTATAACAAAAATATAGATATTGTTTTTAAAACCACAGAAAGCATTTTCTATATTTATGAAAATTTACGGTTTGACCCCTAAATAAATATTTCGAATAGAAATTAAATTGAAATAAACATTTATTAATGGAAAAGAAATACAGGGTGTTACACTCTACCCACCTTAACAGAGATTTCGCCCCGAAATCTGAGCTAACTAATCTAGAAACAACTCGGGGTATCTAGTCCTCATGTCCGACTCTAACTCCCACGACGCTTCTCCCTCGTCATGATGCCTCCACTGAACCTTAACCAAAGGCACGTCTCTTCTTCTCAGCCTCTTGATACTCTGATCAAAAATCCTCACAGGTCTATCCTTGTAGACAACATTTTGACTTGTCTCAATATCATCAAAATTAACAACATGTGAAGGGTCCCGTATGTATTTCCTTAACATACTGACATGGAATACATTATGAACACCAGACATGTCACGCCCTGACGTAGCATAAATAAGGAAAGCGTTTAATTTCCTTTATGGACCCGTAGGTCGCGACAGTTTGAAGGATCGATTCTGTCCCAAACGTCGAACAACAATAAACAATATTAATCAGAGCAGAGCAATCAAGGCTTACAAAAGTTTTACTAACTTATTACATTTTACGATACGGGGTCAACTAAGGCACAAACCGCCTTAACACAAAACAATAACTTATCATCTATTACAGTCATCCTTATAAACATACAGTTTAAAACTTAAAACATATAACTTAAAATATGCAGTGATGATAACAGTTTCTCTCCTAAAAGCAGCCGTTCTCAATTAGCATAGTCATAAGACTCCTCCTGATTATAACCTATAAAGCCTGAACACGAATGTCCAGGATGCATCAACGTCGTCAGCTTCAAGAAGTTGGTGAGTATTAAAAACATAACTTTAAATGTAACACATACCCACTTACCTTTTTCTATTTTTCAGTTTGTTAAAACAACAGTTTAACCATAGGAAGATTTCAATTATAAAAGTAATAGGGAATATATTTAAAAGTCGTTCATTCATTTAAAACAAATGATCGTGTATGAGACAATGTACCACACTCATCTTACCGACTCTTTTCTCTCGACAAAACACAACAACCCACTATCTCACTCCAGTATCTTTGAAACACTAAGGTAGCCACACTTTAGCAACGGGGTGCCAGGGAATGTCCAGTTTGCCTCATACTTTGGTCCGGGGTACCAGGGAGTGTCCAATGCCTCACACTTTGAATACCTAAACCGCCATGCAAATACCGGAGGAACCCTCACGCAGAATCCAGACTCGGGTATCAGGGAGTGTCCGTAGGCCACACTTTAGCACTACCATGGGTGCCAGGGAATGTCCGAGTTCGGCATCACACACTTTAACGCTACCATGGGCGCCAGGGAGTGTCCAATTTTGCCACCGTCGTATTACAAAGATACTCTTACCGCAATCTCAACACGTCACACTTTGGTACACCATAACCAGGGAGTGTCCACCACACAATCTCAATCTCATACTCATACTCTTCCCACACTGACCATTACTCTTTTCCACACTGACGAACACCCACATGCATGTACCACTGACTCCACATGTATTGCATGAATTTAAACATAAAGGAATTTGCCGAATTAAAGGAACAACGTACGCAGGGGGATCGATAAGTCATAATACATTGTCTTAATCTTTCCAACATAACCAATTGTATTCTGTTTTAATAAAATTCCCAAACAGAACCTTAACAGTGCTTTAAAATTAATCCAAACAGTCCCTTAGCAGAAAACAAAAAAAAACCAGAAACTGGCAGGTCGCGCGCGCGGGCCGCTCGAGCGAGGGGTCGCTCGCGCGGGCCGCTCGCGCGGGCCGCTCGCGCGATATGCCCATTTTTCATTTTATTATAAAAACTTTTTCTATCTGCCGAAATTCACACAGCTCGCGCGCGCGGACCGCTCGCGCGAGGGGTCGCTCGCGCGGATCGCGCGCGCGAGTTTCAGCAGAACCTCGTCTTCTTCCCAGAACTGCTCTGTTTTCAGTTTAAGGGTCCAAATTGACCCATTTTCAATTCGGTAAGTTTTCCTACCTTATTATATATGAATCTCTTTGTTTTTCAATGAGGATTAAGAATCCAAAGTCAATTTTACATGATTCAATCTATAACTCTTGAATTTTATGAAAAACTTAAGGTTAACAAAACTAAATTTCTAATATACTTTCTCCTATGAACAAATTAGGCCTCAATACTTTAAACATAGTCTATATATACCATAATCTTTCATAATTATCTAAGAAAACGATTTTTGGTTAGTTTGAAAAATCTTGATTTCAAGCTATGAAATTTCAAACGTATGATCATCAATGGAGTTTCCAAATTAGACAAGCATAAAGAAATTAAAGCATGAATTACATTCTGAGTGAGTTCTAAATACTCACTGGTAATAAGAGATTGAAGGAATTGTTGAGAAAGAAAGCTAAATAAGAATCCAATTACAAGCTTGAAAGCTATGGTGATGTGCTTCTCTCTCTATAATATTCTGTATTAACTCTCTGTGTTCTCTCTTTTCTCTCAGTGTGATTTGTGAGAATGTGCAGATGTGTTCACAAAGTGTCGGTAGTGTATATACATATATAGAGAGTAAATTGATATGGACTTGGAGGCCAAGTAAAGCCTTCATCACTCTACAATATTAGTTTGGTTAGAGTCAAACCAATACTCAGCACCTAATCAATGTGTATACATAGATACATTACAATTAACTTCACAGATCCTTCAAGAGTCAAGTAGACTAGTAGGGGGCAAATTGCTAGTTGTTTGGGAAAAGTAGATTATGGCCTTAACACTACACACACCAAGTAAACATAGTCAAACAAGGTACTAACTAATCATGAGTTTCCATAAATGGAAAGTAAGGCACAAGTCACTTCCATCTTTACGTCCAATCCAAAGTCTGTGCAACTTTAACGCGGCGCAGACAGTTTTAAACATAAACTGGTATTTTCGTGGCGCGGTGTCCGTCACAAAAATACAGAAAATTCATTTTAATGTAGGAAATGATTTTCCGGTTTTATAAAAAAATACTGATTGAGTCCAAAGTAAATATTTTCACCGTTTTGAAATACAGTTTTGGAATCCAACACAAGCATTCCCAAATGTTACAGAAATTGCAGTTTGCCCCCAAAGAGTTTTAATTATGACTTTAGATAAGAAATAAAATTCCAAATATGATAATCGAAATTAATAACAACAGACAATACATATTGATTTAAATATGAAAATGCAAATACAGATTAATCATGGAAATTCAAATTGGAATTAATTAATGAAATGCAGGTTGTTACATCCTTCCTCCCTTAAACAGGATTTCGTCCCCGAAATCAAGACTAACTAGTCATGAAATAACTCTGGGTACTTCTTCCTCATATCAGCTTCGACTTCCCACGAGGCTTCATTCTCGTCATAGTGATTCCACTGAACCTTCACCAATGGGATATCCTTATTTCTCAACTTCTTGATACTCTGATCCAGAATCTTCACAGGTCTCTCCTTATAAGAAATGTTATGACTCGTCTCAATATCGTCATAACTAACCACATGCGAGGGGTCTCGTATACACTTTCATAGCATACTCACATGAAATACGTTGTGAACCCCAGACATCTTCGGTGGTAGCGCCAGTCGATAGGCCACTTTTCCGACACGTTCCAAAATCTCAAATGGTCCGATGAAACGAGGAGCTAACTTCCCTCTCTTGAGACCGAAGCGTACTACTCCTCGGGTTGGTGAAACCTTAAGAAGTACGTGATCTCCAACTCTAAATTCCAAATCTTTTCGGCGTCGATCAGCATAACTCTTATACCGGCTCTGAGCGGTCCTCATTCTTTCCTTGACCAAAGAAATCTTCTCGTTGGTTTCTCTAACCAAATCTGGTCCCAACAACTCCGTGTCACCAACCTCTGCCCAACACAAAGGAGAACGGTATGGTAGTCCGTACAATGCTTCGAACGGAGCCATCCCGATACTCGTGTGACAACTGTTGTTATAGGCAAATTCAACCAACGACAAGTGTGTCTCCCAAGATTCTTCAAAATTGATCACACAGGCCCTGAGCATATCCTCCATGATCTGATTAACACGCTCAGTATGTCCGTCTGTCTGAGGGTAAAAAGCCGTGCTCATCTTGAACGAGGTTTCCATAGCTTCTTGCAGACTTTCCCAAAATCCAGAGGTAAAACGCGCGTCACGGTCTGACACAATCGACACAGGTGCACTGTGAAGTTGTACAACTTGTTGTATGTACATCCGGCTCATCTTTTCCACCGGATATGTCATACTGTAAGCGATAAAATGAGCAGACTTTGTCAATTGATCCACAATTACCCAAATAGCGTCATGATTCTGTTGTGATCGAGGCAATCCCACCATGAAATCCATGGTTATATGCTCCCACTTCCAACCAGGAATAGGTAGCGGTTGCAACAATCCTAACGGTCTCTGATGTTCGGCCTTGACTTGCTGACACGTCAAACACTTGGATACAAATTCAGCCACATCCTTCTTCATACCTTCCCACCATAAATTTCTCTTCAAATCTTTATACATCTTCGTCCCTCCCGGGTGAACTGTATATCTTGACTTATGTGCTTCTTCTAGGATGTCCTTTCTAAGCTCTCCAACATTCGGCACACATAATCTATTCCTGCAACGATACCCTCCATCGATTCCCACCTTCCATTATGTCGGGTCTTTCTCTGACATCTTCGCAAACCATGTTTGAAACTTCTCATCTTCTTCCTGAGCTCCAATAATGCGGTCAATGAGAACAGGCTGTAGGATAAGACATCTGAACAATTGTCCTCCTCCTTCTTCAGCACTCTGTACATCGAACTCCGCCAAGGTCTCCAATGCTCGCCATTCTCTAACCATTAAGGAGGCGATCGTCTCACGAGTCTGTCGACTCAAAGCATCAGCGACCACATTAGCTTTACCAGGGTGGTATTCTAACGTGAAGTCGTAATCTTTGATCAGCTCCATCCATCTGCGCTGCCTCATGTTCAACTCTTTCTGTGTGAACAAATATTTTAGGCTCTTGTGATCGGAGAATAAATCAAACTTCTCACCGTAGAGATAGTGTCTCCAAATCTTGAGTGCAAATACTACTGCCGCCAACTCCAAATCATGAATAGGATAGTTCAACTCATTCGGCTTCAGCTGTCTGGATCCGTAAGCGATAACTCTACCATCTTGCATAAGTACACACCCTAACCCTTGATATGACGCATCACTAAAGATAGTGAACTTCTCATCAGGCTTGGGTATAGCCAGTACTGGTGCGGTAGTGAGTCTCTCTTTCAACTCTAGAAAGGCTCGTTCATGCTTCTCTGTCCACCCGAACTTCAAATTCTTCTTCGTCAACCCAGTCAAAGGTGTTGCGATCTTGGAGAATCCTTCAACAAATCTCCGATAATAGCCTGCGAGTGTGGATATCGCAGGTTTTCAAATTTTACCCACTTTTAAAACATTTTTTCAAATTCAAAGAGTCGCCACTTAATTTTTAAAAGAAAAATTAAGAAACCATTTAAAAGGAAACTGATCTTTTGCGAAACCAAAGATAAACTGGGTCCGGGGATTATGGAATGAAAGGGGAAGGAGCCCGGCGGACTAAAACACCCCCTTTCATCCTATCTCACGATAGGCCTCTACTCAACATCCTTTTTAATCAAGTTATTAATCTAAGCATGCCCTCAATTAATACATATATAGGTATACATAACACAAGCATGTTGAAAGGGTGCAAAATTGCTAACGGTAAAATATCATTCATAAGTCACATAATTCAACTAGCAAACATCATGATATGCAATAGAGAACTAGAAAACATACCCGGGATCCGGCCGCGAATATCAAACGTGCAATGCATGCAAAAATAAACCTAAGAAAGGTCTCTAACACATATATACATATAAGGCAAAACCTAAGCTAAGGTGTCGCACATGGGGTCAAAAAATCAATTAAAATCAATAAAATAGATTAAACTAGAGAAGGGTTGAGAAATTGTACCTCAAAGCGCTACAAAACAAAGGTTAGTACACATGCCTTAGACAAGATATAATATCAAAAGGTAATTAATCATAGGTCATGTTCAATTAAATTCAACTAAGTCCAACTTCATCCAAGAACTAGTTCTAACTATAAGCATCAATGTACATGAATGAATGAATGATTATGAACAAGGATGAGACATGAATTTATTCACTAATTTGGATCCCTAAGCCTCTGGGTTTAATCTAAATTATCATTATTCAAAACATGGTTTGAGTCCCAAGACATTAAGAGACCATTTGAGTTGAAATAAATAAGATTAGACAAAAACAGTAGCAGTTTTTTGTGATTTACAGAGAGCAGACCCGACGTTCAAAAATGGAAATAAAATACTTTCAACGGTTGGATCTTACTGATTTTTGGTTATGTTATGCCTCTGTGAGTCTAGTTTCTAACCCAAAAAGAAAATTGAGGTTTCAACGGTTAGATCTCCGGGAATACTGAAAATACTAGACCTCACTCAGGATTCTACAACTCTCTGTCCAGAGATCTTGTATGATTTTCTAAAAATAGTAAAAAAATGTGAAACACTTAGATCTTTTTAGGGTACCTTCCTAACACATTAAGGTACTTATAAAAAATTATTTGAGACCCCAAAAACTTAATTAAGGTTCTAATTTATTAATTTCAAAACGGACTTATTATTCTGAAAGTATTCTAGAACTCTGGACAGATTATGATTAGCTCACAAAAACCATGATCAAACCCTTCTAATCACAAGATCTTGCTAAAACAAAAATCACAGTGGTAAAACAATGTGTTATGAACATTTTTCCGTTGGTTTCATTCGATTCCAACGGTCGGATTTCAAACTAAAAATCATTGATCAAAAACAGTTTATGAACCCACTGTTTCATTTTGCTAGTTCAAGTTTATTGATTGGCCTCAACTATTAGAACATGAAGTTGGGGCTCAAACCAAACTACTTCTTCTACCATTTGATGGTCATTGAAGACTATGAGGCATATTACACTTATGGATCTTGATGAAGTATTGAAATGAACTTCACAAAATCCTCAAATAAAGAACTCAAACCTATGGACCCAAGTTTGAATTCAACTTATCACTCCTACCATTTGATGGTCATTGGAGTTAGAGACATACATGCTCATAGGTTCTAGATGAAGTATGAAAGACTTCTTAAAACCTAAGAGAAGGATTAGTCCAAGCCATGGGAGTAAACTTGAATTAACACATTTTCCCCTACCATTTGATGGTCATTGGAGACTAAATGAAGTTAAAATCTACTTAAACCTCATTGGAATATAGTAAGGATTCCATAAGATTTCTCAATGAAGAGGTTCAAGTCATGGATTAGGACTTGCATCTCACTAATTATATGTAGATTAAGACTATGATTCATTCTAATTTCCATATAGATCATAAGATCATAGGAAATTAAATAATCAAACTCAAAGAGGTTTAATAAGATCTGGAAGATCTCATGCACCTTTTTAATGAAATAGAAATAAGGAAAATCAAGGATTACTTAGAAGACTAAAGATACAAACTCTTTAAAGTCAAATTTATCTTAAACCCAAAGCTAATTACATCCAAATTGATGAAATGTCATGAGATTCAATCACAAGTTCTTGGTGGTGTGTGATGAAATGGGATAAGAAGAGAGGTTTTGAAAATGTGAAAATGTTCCTAGAACTATGAACTTGTGATTGAATAGTCTTAATTCTATCAAGGATTAAGAGGTTACCTCTAGGACCTCAAGTATTTCTTCAACTTCTTGTGAAAACCTTCCAAGATTTCCCAAAATTCTTCAAATTCTTCAAGTTCTTCAAGAAATTCTTCTTCTCTCTCTCTCAAAATATATATGATTCTTGTATATATCTATCTCTTGATTTTCAAGTTCAAGTCCCCCAAAATGGAAGAGAAGGTTTGTTTATATAGGCCATTATTCCAGGGATAGATGGGTAAATTCGGGTGGAAACCCATGTGCAAGGTTTTCTTCTAGAACATGTGAGAAGATGCAGTCTGTTACAGCCAGCGGCACTCGCTGGGTGCCGGCGGCACTCACTGAGTGCCGGGCGGCAAACAGTGAGTGCCGGCGCGGCACTCAGTGACTGCCGCCGCGTTTTCCGCGTGCTGGGGCTAATTGAATTTTGTCCCTCTTTTTGATTTTTCAAAAATATGTTGGTGTAAACAAAAATTTTTATTTTATGTATGTATATATTTGCATTAAGACCCCCCATGTGCATGGTATATTTTTGAATATACTATTTCTTCTTTTTCAAAAATCTTTTTATTTATTTTGTTCTTCCTTTTTTTTCAAGAAAAAAACTCCCTCTTTCTTTAAAATAAAATGGATTTCCAGACTGGGTTTCTCACACGTTCTTCATCGTTCGGGTTTCCCTCCCGAATGCCTGAATCCTCTCCCTTTATCATTTTTATTATTTTCTAATTTTTTTTCTCGAAGATTTTGAATTTCTTGGGAAAATCCTCGAATGTCACGGATATCATCATCATCGGTCTTTGAGAGGTAACCAATCCCTGGATTTGACGTTTGGTCAAAATTGGGGTGTCTACAGCGAGTCCAAGAAAACTCCGAACTTCTGTAGGGTTTCTTGGCCTAACCCAGTTGGACACAGCATCGGTCTTGGACGAATCCACAAAAATTCCTTGAGATGACACCTTGTGTCCCAAAAATTTCACTTCTTGCAACCAGAACTCACACTTACTGAATTTGGCATACAACTGGTGGTCCTTAAGCGTCTGCATCGCAATACGTAGATGTTGCTCGTGTTCTTCTCCTGACTTAGAATAGATCAAAATATCATCAATAAAGATGATGACAAACTGATCTAAATAAGGCTTGAACACTCTGTTCATCAGATCCATAAACACTGCCGGGGCGTTCGTCATTCCAAACGGCATCACCAGAAATTCATAATGACCATATCGGGTTCTGAAAGCAGTCTTAGGTATGTCTTCCTTCCGTACCCTCAACTGATGATATCCCGACCTAAGGTCTATCTTGGAAAATGTCGTAGCTCCTTGTAGTTGATCAAACAAATCATCGATCCGAGGCAAGGGATACTTGTTCTTGATAGTCATGCGGTTTAATTCTCTGTAGTTGATACACAACCTGAGCGTCCCGTCCTTCTTCTTCACGAATAACACTGGTGCTCCCCAAGGCGATGTACTTGGACGTACAAAACCTAGGTTCTCGAGCTCTTGAACTTGTTCCTTCAATTCTGATAGTTCAGCGGGGGCCATTCTGTAGAAAACCTTGGTGATCGGTACGATACCCGGTATAAGCTCAATACATAACTCTATACTTCTCTCGGGCGCCAAACCAGAGATGTCTTGAAATACTTCTTTGAAGTCCTTGACTACAGGTATAGACGACACTGTCACTTCTGTACTGACGACTTTGATGTTTGCCAAACATCTGGTGAGGAACATATCTCCCGAAGGGTTACATTGAAAATCAAAGGGTTGATTCTTGTTGTCGGGGAATGTAATTCTCGTCCTCGCACAATCCAACTTCACTTGATTCTGGGAGAGCCAATCCATTCCTAGGATTATGTCGAACTCCTTCATCGATAGGACGATCAATCTAGACAGGATCTCACGGTCTCCTATCCGTAGAGGACAATCCTTGCACACGTGTCCTAATCTGACTGCAGCTCCTAATGGTGATGTAGCCTTCAAAGCTATCTCTAAACGATGAGATAAGATACCCAATCTCCGAATTGTATTAACAGATATGAATGATAGAGCAGCACCCGTATCAAATAACACTTTAACATAGGAGTTAAACAGAGTTAATGTACCTTCCACTGCTTGCTGATCAGGTTGAGCTTCTCCATAATCTCCTTCTTCATACACAGTTCCATCATATCCAGCGGCATCAGGGATAACAGCATTCAAGCGAGTCTGACCCTGTTGACCATAAGTCACCTGCTTAGGAGCAGTGCAGAACCTGCTGATGTGACCTGGTTCACCACAGTTGAAGCAGACTATTCCTTGCTGAGCAGCACGCCTTGGTGCCTTGTAATCTCGAGCCAGATGACCAGGTTTGCCACAGTTGAAACATTTTCCACCACTACTTCCTTCTCCTACTCGGGGTTGAGTCGAATAGGTAATAGCCTGGGTCTTCTTGCTTCCGTCAAGATTTCTCTTCTGCCCTTGGGTACGATTCATTGATGGTCTATTCCCAAAATTACCCCTCTGAGGCGGTCGGAAATCAAATTGCTTTCGGTTCATTCGAGCATCCTCTTCCAGATCGGTAGCAAAACCAACAAGTCCTTCAAAAGATTTATCTAGGTGGCCGAGAGTCAGGCGACAATCTGCGGTGTCAGCCCTTGGTTATATTTTCGTATCTTCTTGTCTTCAGTATTAACCAGGTGTGGAGCGAATCGAGACAGTCTTTCAAACTGTGTGGTGTACTCTTGCACCGGCTTGGTTTCTTGCGTCAGATCCATGAATTCCTTTTCTCTTCTGTGCCTCTTCGTAGCCGGGAAGTACTTTTCCAGGAATCTTCCTTTGAATGCAGTCCACGTCATTCCTATAGCGGCTCCATTTTCGATAGTAGCTATGACCGTATCCCACCAATCTGCGGCTGCATCGGTCAATTGAAATGTAGCCAACCTCCTCTTGTCCATCTCGTTGCACTCGACAGCTTCGAACATGCGGTCCATCTGTCTTAACCATTGTTCCGCTTTACAGAGTTCCGCGGTACCCGCAAACTGCTCGGGTCTGAGCGCACGGAATCTCTCTACCAGTTTGTCTCCAGTTTGGCGGTCTTGTCGGTTGTCATTTGAATTACTGATTCTCTCCAAACGTCTAACAAATGCTTCGAACATTCCCATAGGATCGGCAGCCTCGGGTGCCCCCTCAATCAAATTCATGTTCCTCCTTAGTCCTCCAGCCATTCTATGCATGATAGTGATAGTAGAATGAGAAACATGTATGCAACAGTGCTATGAAGTAATTTAAATTACGACAATATTCAAAAGAGTATATCTTATATATAACTTCTTGTCAAGTTGATACAAAAAGCATGTATGATCAGGTCAATGCCTACCCTATCTATATGGGTTAGGACGCATGCAAGAGTTAATGTTACAAAAAAAATGGGTCATTGCCCTACACTCCAAGGCATGTAATTACCGTTTGCAAAAAGAGATAGAGCTAATAGTCAAAAGTAGTCAATATATACAAGGCGACATCTAAACGGTCAGTCATCGCCGTAGGTAGCCATCAACAGGTCAAGCGAGTCGGCCTGATGAAGTCGTTGAACATGAGAGGGGCCTGCCCCAAAATTACAGCTATAAGAGGTCAACAATGAAGCAGATCCAGGGGCATCTGCCTCAGGCAAGGCTGGCTCGAGTACAAGTGCCTCCTCAAGGTCGACTGCGAAGTCGTCCCAACCCAAGCCATCCTCCTCAGCGTCCTCGATAATAGGAGCAAGCACCACGTCATCGTCACCATCACCCTCAGCAGCGGGGATGACTGGTGGAGGCATCTCCAACTGTGCAAGGTGAGCCTGCACAACCTGAACCTCAAGGGGTATATAGAAGGCATCGCTGTTAACCAAGCGAACCATCTCTGCAAGCACTAAGCGCTGGATCTCGATAAAGTACAGGATCTCAAGGCGAGCACGGGACAAGTCGACCAGCCATAACACATGAATCAGATGCCAGAGATCTAACTCGACGGTAGTAGCTGCACGCTGCCCAATGGTGGTGAAATAAAGTATCGCAGAAGCTGGCACTATCGCTCCTACCGTAACCCAATGCCCTCCAAAAGCATCAGGTACAAAAAGGGGCTGAGCTGGATCCATACCTAAAAAAAGGTACTAACTTAAATCAGGAAAGAGATAATCTTAGGCGTTTGGGTTCCGAGTCTATCCTCCCTGTCGTAACATCGGGTGTGTAATACTTAATGGAATGTGGAATCGGGTCTATACTGGTAAACCCTAACCTGGCTAAACTATCTTGAGATAAATAATAACCTGGCTCTGATACCACTAAATCCTGTCACGCCCCGACGTAGCATAAATAAGGAAAGCGTTTAATTTCCTTTATGGACCCGTAGGTCACGACAGTTTGAAGGATCGATTCCGTCCCAAACGTCGAACAACAATAAACAATATTAATCAGAGCAGAGCAATCAAGGCTTACAAAAGTTTTACTAACTTATTACATCTTACGATACGGGGTCAACTAAGGCACAGACCGCCTTAACACAAAACAATAACTTATCATCTATTACAGTCATCCTTATAAACATACAGTTTAAAACTTAAAATATGCAGTGATGATAACAGTTTCTCTCCCAAAAGCAGCCGTTCTCAATTAGCATAGTCATAAGACTCCTCCTGATTATAACCTGTAAAGCCTGAACACGAATGTCCAGGACGCATCAACGTCGTCAGCTTCAAGAAGCTGGTGAGTATTAAAAACATAACTTTAAATGTAACACATACCCACTTACCTTTTTCCATTTTTCAGTTTGTTAAAACAACAGTTTAACCATAGGAAGATTTCAATTATAAAAGTAATAGGGAATATATTTAAAAGTCGTTCATTCATTTAAAACAAATGATCGTGTATGAGACAATGTACCACACTCATCTTACCAACTCTTTTCTCTCGACAAAACACAACAACCCATTATCTCACTCCAGTATCTTTGAAACACTAAGGTAGTCACGCTTTAGCAACGGGGTGCCAGGGAATGTCCAGTTTGCCTCATACTTTGGTCCGGGGTACCAGGGAGTGTCCAATGCCTCACACTTTGAATACCTAAACCGCCATGCAAATACCGGAGGAACCCTCACGCAGTATCCAGACTCGGGTATCAGGGAGTGTCCGTAGGCCACACTTTAGCACTACCATGGGTGTCAGGGAATGTCCGAGTTCGGCGTCACACACTTTAACGCTACCATGGGCGCCAGGGAGTGTCCAATTTTGCCACCGTCGTATTACAAAGATACTCTCACCGCAATCTCAACACGTCACACTTCGGTACACTATAACCAGGGAGTGTCCACCACACAATCTCAATCTCAATCTCATACTCATACTCTTCCCACATTGACCATTACTCTTTTCCACACTGACTAACACCCACATACATGTACCACTGACTCCACATGTATTGCATGAATTTAAACATAAAGGAATTCGCCGAATTAAAGGAACAACGTACGCAGGAGGATCGATAAGTCATAATACATTGTCTTAATCTTTCCAAAATAACCAATGGTATTCTGTTTTAATAAAATTCCCAAACAGAACCTTAACAGTGCTTTAAAATTAATCCAAACAGTCCCTTAGCAGAAAACAAACAAAAACCAGAAACTGGCAGGTCGCGCGCGCGGGCCGCTCGCGCGATATGCCAAATTTTCGTTTTATTATAAAAACTTTTTCTATCTGCCGAAATTCACACAGCTCGCGCGCGCGGACCGCTTGCGCGAGGGGTCGCTCGCGCCACCCTCGCTCGCGCGGATCGCGCCCGCGAGTTTCAGCAGAACCTCGTCTTCTTCCCAGAACTGCTCTGTTTTCAGTTTAAGGGTCCAAATTGACCCATTTTCAATTCGGTAAGTTTCCCTACCTTATTATATATGAATCTCTTTGTTTTTCAATGAGGATTAAGAATCCAAAGTCAATTTTATATGATTCAATCTATAACTCTTGAATTTTATGAAAAACTAAAGGTTAACAAAACTAAATTTCTAATATACTTTCTCCTATGAACAAATTAGGCCTCAATACTTTAAACATAGTCTATATATACCATAATCTTTCATAATTATCTAAGAAAATGAATTTCGGTAAAGTTTGAAAAATCTTGATTTCAAGCTATGAAATTTCAAACGTATGATCATCAATTGAGATTTCAAAATTAGACCAGCATAAAGAAATTAAAGCATGAATTACATTCTGAGTGAGTTCTAAATACTCACTGGTAATAAGAGATTGAAGGAATTGTTGCGAAAGAAAGCTAAATAAGAATCCAATTGCAAGCTTGAAAGCTATGGTGATGTGCTTCTCTCTCTATAATATTCTGTATTAACTCTCTGTGTTCTCTCTTTTCTCTTAGTGTGATTTGTGAGAATGTGCAGATGTGTTCACAAAGTGTGGGTAGTGTATATACATATATAGAGAGTAAATTGATATGGACTTGGAGGCCAAGTAAAGCCTTCATCACTCTACAATATTAGTTTGGTTAGAATCAAACCAATACTCAGCACCTAATCAATGTGTATATATAGATACATTACAATTAACTTCACAGATCCTTCAAGAGTCAAGTAGACTAGTAGGGGGCAAATTGCTAGTTGTTTGGGAAAAGTAGATTATGGCCTTAACACTACACACACCAAGTAAGCATAGTCAAACAAGGCACTAACTAATCATGAGTTTCCATAAATGGGAAGTAAGGCACAAGTCACTTCCATCTTTACGTCCAATCCAAAGTCTGTGCAAGTTTAACGCGGCGCAGACAGTTTTAAACATAAACTGGTATTTTCGTGGCGCGGTGTCCGTCACAAAAATACAGAAAATTCATTTTAATGTAAGAAATGATTTTCCGGTTTTATAAAAAAATACTGATTGAGTCCAAAGTAAATATTTTCACCGTTTTGAAATACAGTTTTGGAATCCAACACAAGCATCACCAAATGTTACAGACATTGCAGTTTGCCCCCAAAGAGTTTTAATTATGACTTTAGGTAAGAAATAAAATTCCAAATATGATAATCGAAATTAATAACAACAGACAATACATATTGATTTAAATATGAAAATGCAAATACAGATTAATCATGGAAATTCAAATTGGAATTAACTAATGAAATGCAGGTTGTTACAAGACATCTTTAGTGGCAACGCGAGCCGATAAGCCACTTTTCCAACTCGCTCCAATATTTCAAATGGTCCGATAAAACGAGGTGCCAACTTTCCTCTTTTCTGACCAAAACGTACTACTCCCCGAACGGGTGAAACCTTAAGGAGGACGTGATCATCGATACTGAACTCCAAATCCTTTCGACGTCAATCCGCATAACTCTTTTGTCTACTCTGTGCAGTTTTCATTCTTTCCCTGACCAGTGAAATCTTCTCATTGGTCTCTCTCACCAACTCTGGTCCCAACAATTCTGTGTCTCCCACTTTAGCCCAACACAACGGAGATCGACATGGCCGTCCGTATAGAGCTTCGAACGGTACCATCCCAATACTCGAGTGATAACTGTTGTTATACGCAAATTCGACCAACGATAAGTGCGTCTCCCAAGATCCTTCAAAATTGATTGCACAAGCTCTTAGCATATCTTCCATAATCTGATTAATACGCTCGGTCTGTCCATCAGTCTGAGGATGGAAAGTAGTACGCATCTTGAGCGAAGTTCCCATAGCCTTCTACAAACTTTCCCAAAATCCCGAGGTAAAATGTACATCGCGGTCTGATACAATCGACACAGGGGCACCGTGCAATCGCACTACTTGTTGTAGGTACATTCGACTCATCCTTTCTACTAGGTAAGTCATATTGTACGCGATGAAATGTGCGGACTTCGTCAGACGATCCACAATTACCCAAATTACGTCATGATTCTGTTGTGACCAGGGTAGTCCAACTACGAAATCATAGTTATGTCTTCCCACTTCCATCTTGGAACAGGTAAGGGTTGCAACAATCCCGAGGCCCTCTGATGTTCGGCCTTCACTTGTTGACAAGTCAAACATTTAGACACAAACTTGACTACTTCTCGTTTCATCCCTTCCCACCAGAAGTTTCTCTTCAAATCTTTATACATCTTTGTTCCTCCTAGGTGTACTGTCAGTCTCGATTTATGTGCTTTTTCGAGAATATCTTTTCTCAAATCTCCGAAATCTGGCACACACAATCTGTCTCGACATCGGTATCCTCCATCGGTCCCAACCTTCCATTCTGTAGGGTCCTTTTCTGACATCCTGGCGAACCATACTTGAAACTTCTCGTCCTTCTTTTGGGCCTCGATAATTTGATTCACAAGTGTTGGTTGTACCATGAGGCATCCAAAGTGATGTCCGACACTTCCCTCATAAATCTGCATATCAAATTCTGCGATTGTCTCCAAGGCTTTCCATTCCCTCAACATCAATGAAATAATCATTCCTTGAGGTTTCCGACTTAGGGCGTCAGAAACTACATTAGCCTTACCAGGGGTGGTACTCTAATATAAAGTCGTAGTCCTTGATCAGCTCCATCCACCGGCGTTGCCTCATATTCAGCTCTTTCTGAGTAAACAAATACTTGAGGCTCTTGTGGTCTGAGAATAAATCAAACTTCTCCCCGTAGAGGTAGTGTCTCCAGATCTTAAGTGCGAATACGACTGCTGCTAGCTCCAAATCATGAGTTGGGTAATTCAATTCATTCGGCAGAAACTGTCATGAACCATAGGCGATAACCTTACCGCCTTTCATAAGGACACATCCTAATCCTTGATAAGAGGCGTCACTAAAAATAGTGAATTTCTCACCATGCTTTGGTATCGCAAGCACTGGCGCTGTTGTCAATCTCTCATTCAATTCCAGAAAAGCGCGTTCATGCTTATCAGTCCATTCAAACTTCAAATCTTTCTTAGTCAAACCAGTTAACGGGACTGCTATCTTTGAGAAACCCTCTACAAATCTCCGATAGTAACCGGCAAGTCCCAGAAAACGTATAACTTCTGTAGCATTGGTTGGCCGAGTCCAATTCACCACCGCATCGGTCTTTGATGAGTCAACCGCGATTCCTTGTTGAGAGATCACATGCCCGAGAAACTTAACTTCCTGAAGCCAAAATTCACACTTGCTAAATTTAGCATACAGGCGGTGATCCTTGAGAGTTTGCAACGCGATCCGTAGATGCTCCTCATGCTCTTCCTCTGACTTGGAATAGATCAAAATATCATCAATAAAGACAATAACGAATTGATCTAAGTATGGCTTGAATACTCTGTTCATCAAGTCCATAAACACAGTCGGAGCATTCTTCATCCCAAACGGCATCACTAAGAACTCATAGTGTTCGTACCTTGTCCTGAAAGCAGTTTTAGGTATGTCTTCCTTCCGCACCCTCAACTGGTGATATCCTGACCGTAGATCAATCTTAAAAAAGGTCGTGGCTCCTTGCAACTGATCAAACAAGTCGTCTATCCGAGGTAAAGGATACTTATTCTTGATAGTAACCTTATTCAATTCCTGGTAGTCAATACACAACCACATGGTCCCATCCTTCTTCTTCACAAACAACACTGGTGCTCCCCAGGGTGAAGTACTTGGTCGAACAAAACCCAACTTCTCAAGTTCTTGAACTTGTTCCTTCAGCTCCAATAACTCTAGTAGGGGCCATCCTGTAGGGAACTTTGGTTATAGGTCGAGTACCTGGCACCAATTCCACACAGAATTCTATGTCCCTTTTCGGCGGTAATCCTGAAATATCTCGAAATACTTCCTCAAATTCCTTGATCACCGGTATTGATGACACTGTCACCTCTGCACTGACAATCTCAATGTTTGCTAGGCATCTGGTGAGGAACATATCACCCGAAGGGTTACATTGGAAATCGAAGAGTCGATTCCCATTGTCTGCAAATGTGATCCTCTTCTTTGCACAATCCAACTTCGCATGATTCTTCTCGAGCCAATCCATTCCCACGATTATATCGAACTCCTTCATTGACAGAACCACCAATCTTGCCAAAAGTTCACGGTCTTCTAACCGTAGAGGACAATCCTTACATACATGTAATAACTTGACGGTGGTCCCTAAGGGTGAGACAGCACTCAGAGCTTCTTCTAAACGTTGCGGTACTATTCCCAACTTCTGAACCATCTTAACAGATATAAAGGAATGTGTAGCACCTGTATCAAATAAAACTTTAACATGAGAATTAAACAAGGTTAGAGTACCTTCCACTGCTCGTTGCTCAAGCGGTTCCTCCTCATAAGCACCATCTTCATAACCAGCAGCCTTGGGAATAACAGCATTCAGGCGGGCCTGTCCTTGCTGACCGTAATTGCCTTTCCTAGAAGCCTTGCATTCTGGACTTATGTGACCTGGCATGCCACAATTATAGCACACAACTCCCGGACGATCAGCACGCCTAGTTACTCTACAATCTTTAGCTCGGTGACCAGGATTACCATAATTGAAGCAGTTATTATTATTGTTCCCTCCTGTTGCTCGAGGCGGATACTGATGTACTGCTTGTGTCTGTTGAGGTTTCTTCCCTCCATCCCAGGTCCTCTTTTGTCCCTGAGGGTACCCTGGTTTCTGTCCGGAATAACCCTTCTATGGAGGTCGATTTCCAAATGGCTTCGAATTCTGACAACCATCATTCTCCAACCCCGTAGCCAATCTCACCAGAGCTTCAAATGACTGGCCCAGATGCTCCATAGTCAGATGTCGGAGAGACAAGTTGAGACCTCAATGATACTTCTTGATTTTCCTTTGGGGTTTGTCCACCATATGTGGAGCAAAGCGAGACAATCGTTCAAACCGAGTAGTGTACTCACGGACAGTCAAATTCCCTTGAGTCAATTCTATAAACTCTTTCTCTCTCTTGTCCTTCTCTTCTTCAGAAAAATACTTCTCGAGAAATCTTTCCTTGAACACCACCCACGGCATTCTCCTTGCAGCTTCTTCCCCTATGGTCGCCTTTTTAGCATCCCACCAATCAGCCGCTGCATATGACAGCTGAAAGATAGCCAGAAGCTTCTTCTGCAGATCAGTGCACTCTATGGTCTCAAAGATACACTCCATCTGGCGTAGCCACTGTTCCGCTTACCAGGGTTCATCAGTCCCAGCAAAATACTCAGGTCGCAGAGCGCAAAACTCCTTGAGAAGCTTGTCTCCAGTCTGGCGGGCTTGCCTTCCATTCCCGTTATGATTCCCATTCTGATTATTGTTCCTTGTATTCTGATCACTAACCCTCTCCAATCTTCTTACAAAAGCCTCAAACATTTCGGTTGGATCTACCACCAGGGGTGCAGCTTCAATAGCGGGATGATTCCTGAGATTTCTTCCAGTCATATAATCGAGAGAACGGTACCTATCCATTGATCAACAAGAAATCGGTCAATCTCTCGAGAAGAAAGAAAATTCTCAACGATAGAAAGCGACTAAACATGGAATAAAGTCGAACTATCTTATCTTAATTCTATCTTAATGGGAGATCCTATGTGTCTTGGACAATTGGTCGTGCCATAACTTGGCTCGGATACCAAAAAGCCTGTTACACCCCGACGTAGCATAATACAGGAAAGCATTTAATTTTCTTTATGGACTCGTAAGTCGTGACAAGTGAGTATGACCAATTGTCCCTGCAACAAATAACTTAAATAGCATTTCTAAAGAAAGGTTACTAATAAAACATAAACTCTAGCACAAACGCCCTTATTCAAAACTAACATAAGTTCTATTACAACCCGAAATTAAAAAGACATAGGAAATATAAAACAGCCTCCTGGAAAGTCCCCTGCCTCTAACTAGCATAGTCAAAAAACCCTGGCTGCTCCTGACCCTGAAAATTTGGACATACAGTCCAGGACGTATCAACGCCGTCAGCTTATGCAAGCTGGTGAGCAAAATAAACAAGTGCTCGCAATGTATATATAAGCAAATAAACAGCGGTGCAATTTAACTTTAAAAGCAATAGATTCAAGGTTACAATTCCAACATAAGTCATGGGGGAATAAAGTAAGCAAGAATTATGCGACCGTGCATGAACAATGTAACATCTCATCTTTCTGACTCTTTTCTCTCAACAAGACTCGACTCAACCAAACCATTACCTCAGATACCAGGAATAATATCCGATCGATATCTAAGTCGTACACCACACTATCGCCTCCAATACCAGGAATAATATCCGATCGATATTGAGGTTGCACACCACGCTATCTCCTCAGATACCAGGAATAATATCCGATCGATATCTGAGCCAATCACGACCAACCATCGCTTCGGATACCAGGAATAATATCCGATCGATATCCGAAACGAGCGCCTTTGATACCAGGAATAATATCCGATCGATATCTAAGCCGTACTCAATACCATCGTTTCGGATACCAGGAATAATATCCGATCGATATCTGAAACGAGCGCCTTAGATACCAGGAATAATATCCGATCGATATCTAAGCCGTAACTCAATACCATCGCTTCGGATACCAGGAATAATATCCGATCGATAACCAAAACGAGCGCCTTAGATACCAGGAATAATATCCGATCGATATTTAAGCCGTAACTCAACACTGTCGCCTCCAATACCAGGAATAATATCCGATCGATATTGAGGTCACACACCAGACCGCCACTCTTTATTCTTTTCACGCTTTCTCACACACATGCATGTTGACACAACCTCGACCCTAATATGTATGTCAATGTTCATAATTTGTAGTAGCAGTTATTAATCTCAAAGCTGGATATTCGTTCAACATAAATCTCGTTCTTAAACGTTCTTATAAGTTCAATTCCTAACAGTGAGCCTTTAAAACAGTATATTTGTCAAACAGTTCTTTAAAAACTTTCAAAACCTTTTCCAAACAGTCCCTTATATGAAAATACAAAAACTGCTTAAAATGCCCAGGTCGTGCCAGCGGATCGCGTGCGCGGAAATGGATTGGTCGCGTGAGCGGGCCGCGCGAGCGAAGGGGGAGAACGGGTCGCGAGAGCGGGTCGCGCGCGCGAATAGGGCAATGGGTGTCGCGCGAGCAGGCTGCGCGCGCAAATGGGGATGGGTGTCGCGCGAGCGGGCTGCGGGCACGAATGGGGATGGGTGTCGCGCGAGTGAGCCTCGCGCGAGCGGGTCTCGCGCGCGAGTTGTCACAGTTTCATCATCTTCTTCGTTTTTCCCCTGTTTTTGATTTTCAAACTGAAATTATACCCATTTCTAGATTCTATTCTAAACAGTGCATGTAATATATGGATCTTTTCAGTTTTTCGCGTATATTAAGAATACGCGATCAATTTAAACAAATACTGATTGTATCTCTTAATTTTCGCGATTAAAGTAAGAGTGTCAAAACTTTAAATCAACGTTACGTCGCGATACGGATGAATTACTCCGTAGGATTCGAACCGTAGCTTATTGGGACTAAGATCTTTTATTCCCAATTCACAGATTTCATTTTGGTTAACTTTTGTAAAACTCCAATTTTCAAAGCTTTAATGGTGTATCTATATATATCGTAACACCCGCTCCCGCGATTAATTGTTAATCATGATTTAGTATGCATTAGCATAATTAATTGGTGTTTATTAACACATGTTTAAGTGAGTTTTAACTCACTAGTTGATTGTGGGTGTCCAAATTGGGAACCCAATGTTGGCCAATGTGGCAGTCCCAAATTGGGACATGAGCTGAAAAAGTTCCATTGTGATGGGACAAAGTTGTGGAATCACCCTTATGTGCTTAAATGTTTATTAAGGCATATGTGAAATATTTATATGTTGTTTAGAATTTATTGTTTATTGTTAGAGACCATTTATATGGTCATTTAGCATACTTTGGTGAGGACGAAATGGACACGTTATATAATTAGTAGGCTAATTAGAAACTTCATAAAATTATGTGGGACCACTTATGGGATCCACGCGAGACATAGACAAACACCTATCTAAGTTTGGGATAATTTTAAAGAGTTATAACTAGCGGGGGTATAATTGCAAAACTTATAAAATATAGGGGATGCTATAATAGAAACCCAAAGCTTGGGTCACATGCCATGGGACATCTGTCCCATGACTCACCCAAGGTAGTCATCATCTCCAACAAGACAATGAATTGCCTCTACAGAGAATTGACGGAAAATTCTCGACGACGCTCTCGATGACGATTGACGGCGCGTTCGACATCCAATTTCGATTTCGAGACCGGATTTGGACTCGTAGAGGTGAGTACTACGTTATGGTACTGATTTTATTGAGTATAATCGTCGTATTTCTCACGACCAATTCAGAGCGGTAATCCGTAATTTGCCGAATTCATGTAGGATTTGAACCCGGAGTAGATTTGGGCTTTAATTTCTTAACTAGGAGCGAATTGCAAAGAGGTGAGTGGTTTCAATCTTGCCTATGGATGAGATTCATGGTTATGTTCATATGATGTTGATTTTATGTTTATGTAGCTTAATCTCTCATGTTTAGCTATGATTTTGTGAAAAGCATGATGATATGTTTATGTGAGCATGTTTAGTTGTTTATGTGGGTCAAAGGAAAGCTTGTATGAATCCACCATGAGATTGTTCCGTGGTGACGACCACTTGTTGCCGACAACGGCATTAGACTGCACGTGTGTGGCGTGGGTCATTGGCTTGTGCCGTGGACTATCGGGGGAGTCGCGGACTTGCGGGTAGTGGTGGATGAAATACTTGCTTATCCGGAGATCATTATTTTGTTGAGTTGAATATAAACATTGATATGTCATCCGTGTGCTTGATTGATATTTCTCACTAAGCATATAGCTTATATATTGTAGTGGTTATTGAATAACCATTGTAGGTGAGCACGGTGGCGAGAATCCGGGGAGATGAACGTGGGGTTCGTCATGGCAATGGAGCTTTTGTATATTGTAGTTCTATGTGTTATAGTTGTTTTTGTTCAAAACATGTAGTTTCGGGATAATCCGGGTATGAACGGATTAAGTTGGGAGCATGTTAAACTTAGTTGGTTATGTTGGGTTCTTGTTTTGTTGCTCCAAGACATATGTAAATCTTGTAACCTGAGCTTAAGATGTTGTTGGTGTCTTTCATACTTTGCTAATGTAGTTTGGAGCATGTTTGAATGGAAGTTTGGCTTAAGAAACATGTTTTGGTTGATCTTGGGGGAATTGGGAGTATTTGGGAGAGATTTGGGAGATATTTGGGAGAGATTTGGGAGAGTATTTGGGGGAGATTTGGGAGAGATTGCATTGTACATCTTGTTCATGGTTTTAAATCATGTTAGTAACTTTCAAACTCTTGTTTTTGTGATTTGGATATGTTAGTTGTGAGTTTGGATCAAAACTCATATGTTTTGGTTGTCTTTGTGAGAATTGGAAGTGTTTGAGTATGGTAGCATTGGTGGATCTTGATTAATGTTTTAAAACTATGTTAACATATCTTGGAAATGGTTTGAAATGATTTGGGATTGGTTTTGAAATGGTTTTGCAAAGTTTCATGAAGTTTAGATGGGATTTGGAGGTGTTTTGGATCTGCAGAATAGGGGAAAATGCTGTCAAAACGTGTGCTGCAGAATCCGGATCGATCCGGGTCTTGAGCGGATCGATCCGGCACTTCTGGAGGGCCAAAAATGAGGTTCTGTCAAAACAAGATCAATCCGGTTTTGGGGCGGATCGATCCGCAGGTCATTTTGCTGCACTGTCATCTTTTACGGAAACGGACATAACTCTCTCTAGAAAACTCGAATTCGCGCACCGTTTGTTGCGTTAGAACCGGGACTCAAAAACCTATCTTTTGGTATAAAATTTTCTATACCTTATTAATTACCATTTTGCCCTTGGGCTTAATTTATCTAACATAATGGTGTAAACATGCTTGTTTTCCCTCCTTTTCATTTGTAAATTATTGTTTGAAGGCCTTGGTGGCGTGCCACGTGTCTTGGGTTCACATATGTGGATCCGGGGCGTGACATTTAGTGGTATCAGAGCAATAGGCTTAGAAACTTTAGGACGAGAGACGACGACTTGAGAGTAACGCGTAGATATTGAGCATGTGGTTGCATCACATGTATGCATATGATTATTGATGCTATGTTATGATAGTTGAATCATTTATATCATATGATATATGGCATAGTATGCATAGTATTCATGCATATGTAACTGGCAGGCAAGAATTTGGTGAAAAATGGACCAAAACCGAGACCTTGATGCAAGAATGGATCGTTTGGTGGACTTGGTAACTAATTTCGTTGGTGCCATTGGTGATCGAGTACCACCAGTAAATGAAAGGTATGCAAATCCAAATCCTGAACCAAGGGTGGACCGTATTATGATTGAGAAATTTTATAAGAGAAAATCGACTACGTTTGATGGGGGACCGGATCCGATGACAGCTATTCATTGGGTATCGGATATGGAACGAATATTCCGTGCTATAGAATGTACCGAAGAGCAAAAGATTACGTTTTCCACTGATACTCTGAAGGAAGGTGCTCAGAATTGGTGGGTGGGTTTACTTGATCAAGGTAGACCGACCACTTGGGATAAGTTTGTAGAAGAGTTTTACAAACGATATTTTCCTCGAGCGGCTAAAGCACAGAAGCGTCGGGAATTCATGAATCTCCAACAAGAAGATATGACGGTGAACGAATACATCTCCAAGTACAGTGAATTGCTTCGATTTGCGAAGGATACAGTGATAACCGAGGAAGATAAAGCTCAAAAGTTTGAAGAGGGGTTGAGGGATAACATCCAATGTAGGGTGGATACTCATGAATTTGGAACCATTGCTCAAGTCCAGAATGCAGCTCTCATAGCCGAACGAGATATTAACAAGTATAAGCAGGGACAACAAGGAAAGCGACAAGGAGAAGATAAAGGGAAGGGGCAAGGCTTCTTCAAGAAACCATTTTCACGAGGACCTGGGTCAGGTTCAAGTAGTCAAGGTGGAAGTTCATTTACTGAGGGAGTTCGACCGTTGTGTCCTACATGTAATCGCCGACACGGGGGAGTTTGTTATTTGCTAAGCACGTGTAACATTTGTAAGCAAGTGGGGCACATATCCAAGAATTGTCCGCAATCCAGAACACGACCGCCTAGTTCTGTGAGCTCAATTTCGGATATGAGGGGCAAATGCTTTGATTGTGGGCAGCCAGGACACTTTTCTAAGGATTGTCCAAAGAAGCGACAACAAGGGGCAAGTTCTATGGCGTCCAGCGGAGCAAGGTCGGGACCGCCCACTGATAAAGGAAAAGGCATGGAACAGAGGCAAGGGAAGTCTTTTCAAATCGCACCGGGGAACATGTTAGCTACAGACTCCGTGGTGTCAGGTATACTTCATATCTGTTCACATCCCGCACGAATTTTGATAGATTCAGGATCAACACATTCGTTTGTCTCACATGAATTTGTCAAACATTTGAATAGCATGTCAGAACCCTTAGGGTATGATCTATCCGTATCATTACCTCTAAGTAAACCATTAGTAACCTCATCTGTGTTCAAAGCATGTGAAATCAGAGTAGGTGATAAGATATTGTCTGTTGATTTGATTCCGTTAACCGTCAACTACTTTGACGTAATCTTGGGCATGGATTGGTTGTCTACAAATCAGGTTACAATAAATTGTGAACAGAAAAGGGTTAATTTTCAATTACCAGGGCAAAAAGAGTTTACCTTCCAAGGGGTTGGTGTAGCAGTGCCACCATATATGATATCAGTAATTCAGGCTGGAAAGTTGTTGAAAAAGGGTTGTCAAGGATTCCTATGTAGTGTAATTGATACACGAGTCACGGGGACTCGAGTAGAAGACATTTCGATAGTACGGGAGTTTTCGGATGTATTTCCTGAGGATCTACCAAACATACTAATTGAGCGGGAGATTGAGTTTACTATTGAGGTAGCACCTGGATCACAACCAGTATCAAAGACACCATATAGAATGGCACCCGTGGAACTGAAAGAGCTAAAGAATCAGTTATAAGAGTTGCTTGACAAGGGATTTATTCGACCTAGTGTTTCTCCGTGGGGAGCACCGGTTTTATTTGTCAAGAAGAAAGACGGAACCATGCGAATGTGTATTGATTATCGGGAGCTGAACAAGTTGACTATTAAAAATAAGTACCCATTACCGAGGATTGATGATTTGTTCGATCAGCTTCAAGGAGCACAAGTTTTCTCAAAGATCGATTTGAGATCGGGCTACCATCAACTGAAAGTTAAAGAGGAGGATGTAGAGAAGACAGCATTCAGGACTCGATATGGACATTATGAGTTTATGGTTATGCCATTCGGAGTTACCAACGCGCCCACAGCTTTTATGGATTTGATGAACCGGGTATTCAAGGAATACTTAGATGAATTTGTAATTATCTTTATTGATGATATTTTGGTCTACTCTAAAAGTGTTGAAGATCACGAGAAGCATTTACGATTGGTGTTGCAACGACTTCGCGAGAAGAAATTATTTGGTAAATTGAAGAAATGTGAGTTTTGGCTTACGGAGATAGCATTTTTGGGACATGTGATTTCTAAAGCAGGTGTTTCAGTGGATCCACAGAAAATTAAAGCAGTAACCAATTGGAATCCACTGAAAAATGTGTCAGAAGTTCGAAGTTTCTTGGGTTTGGCCGGGTATTACCGAAGGTTTGTAGAAAACTTCTCAAGAATTACGATGCCTATGACTCAGCTAATGAGAAAAGATGTTCCTTTTGTTTGGAGTGCTGAATGTGAGGAAAGTTTCAAGGAATTGAAGACTAGACTTATAACAGCACCGATATTGACTATTCCGTCGGGGACTGAGGGGTTTGTTGTATTCAGCGATGCTTCATATCAAGGTTTGGGATGTGTTCTAATGCAGAATGGAAAAGTAATTGCATATGCTTCACGACAACTGAGACCACATGAAACCAACTATCCAACACACGACTTGGAATTGGCAGCGGTGATCTTTGCCTTGAAGATTTGGAGGCATTATCTATACGGGGAACGGTATGAAATTTACACAGATCACAAAAGCTTAAAGTATATATTCACTCAGAGAGACTTGAATATGAGACAGAGACGGTGGTTGGAGTTGATGAAAGATTACGATTTATCGATTCAATATCACCCGGGAAAGGCCAATGTGGTGGCCGATGCATTGAGCCGAAAGTCAACCGGTAACTTAGCTTATGTTGTAACTTCTCAAGAGAAGCTGATTCGTGAAATGGAGCAATTGAAACTTGAAGTAATTCCAAGAACTGAGGGAGCTTTGATGGCAGCTATTATAGCACAACCAATACTTGTGGATGAGATTAGAATGAAACAGCTTCAAGACCCAAACTTGAGAAAAATTTGTGATGGAATACCTGAGGGAAAGCAACCGGATTTCACTTATGTGGATGGTGTATTGAAATATAGAAATCGAATTTGTATACCCGATGTTAATGCAATTAAAGAGACGATTCTAGAGGAGGCGCACAATACCAAATATTCCATTCATCCGGGAAGTACTAAAATGTATCGTGATCTACGAGAGAACTATTAGTGGTTTGGAATGAAGCGAAAAATAGCCGAATACGTGGCAAAGTGTTTGGTGTGTCAACAGGTAAAAGCAGAACATCAAAGATCAGCGGGATTATTACAACCATTGCCAGTACCGGAATGGAAATGAGAGAACATCATGATGGATTTTGTAGCAGGTTTACCGAAATCTAGAAGATCAAATGATAGTATTTGGGTAATTGTTGATCGATTAACCAAGTCTGCACATTTCCTAGCAATTAAGACGAATGATCCGATGAAGTTGGCGGAGTTATATGTTCAGGAAATTGTAAGGCTTCATGGAGTTCCAGTGTCTATTATCTCTGATAGAGATAGTAGATTTACATCAAGATTTTGGAGGGGTTTACAAGAGGCTATGGGCACAAAGTTGAATTTTAGCACAGCTTTTCATCCGCAGACTGACGGACAATCAGAACGGGTAATTCAGATATTGGAAGATATGCTTAGATTATGTGTTCTTGATTTCAAAGGTGATTGGGAACAACACTTGTCATTGGCTGAATTTACTTACAATAATAGCTTTCAATCCAGTATTGGGATGGCACCTTTTGAGGCTTTATATGGGCGTAGATGTCGTTCGCCGATTTGTTGGGCTGAGGTAGGAAAACGGAAACTATTGGGACCTGAAATAGTTCAGCAGACCACAGAGAAAGTTAAGGTGATACAGCAACGATTGCAAGCAGCTCAAAGTCGTTACAAAAGCTACGCGGATTTAAAAAGGAGACAAATAGAATTTGAAGTTGGTGATTATGTGTTTCTGAAGGTGTCACCGACCAAAGGGATTGTGAGGTTTGGAAAACGTGGAAAACTGAATCCGAGGTACGTTGGACCGTTTGAAATCATTGGTAGTGTTGGACCAGTAGCATACCGGTTAGAGCTACCACAGTAAATGGAGAACGTTCATAATGTGTTTCACGTATCAATGTTGCGACGTTGTGTGTCAGATTCACGTCATATCATTACGCCAGAACCGTTGGAAATTCGAGAAGACTTGACTTACATAGAACATCCAGTGAGAATTCTTGATGCAAAAGTTCAAGTTCTAAGAACCAAGTCTATCCCATTGGTTATGGTTTTGTGGCGGAATCACTCCGTTGAAGAGGCTACGTGGGAACGGGAAGATGAGATACGTGAGAAGTATCCATTCCTATTCGAAACTTGAGGTATTTTAAGTTTGGGAACAAACTTCTTTTAAGGAGGGGAGAGATGTAACACCCGCTCCCGCGATTAATTGTTAATCATGATTTAGTATGCATTAGCATAATTAATTGGTGTTTATTAACACATGTTTAAGTGAGTTTTAACTCACTAGTTGATTGTGGGTGTCCAAATTGGGAACCCAATGTTGGCCAATGTGACAGTCCCAAATTGGGACATGAGCTGAAAAAGTTCCATTGTGATGGGACAAAGTTGTGGAATCACCCTTATGTGCTTAAATGTTTATTAAGGCATATGTGAAATATTTATATGTTGTTTAGAATTTATTGTTTATTGTTAGAGACCATTTATATGGTCATTTAGCATACTTTGGTGAGGACGAAATGGACACGTTATATAATTAGTAGGCTAATTAGAAACTTCATAAAATTATGTGGGACCACGTATGGGATCCACGCGAGACATAGACAAACACCTATCTAAGTTTGGGATAATTTTAAAGAGTTATAACTAGCGGGGGTATAATTGCAAAACTTATAAAACATGGGGGATGCTATAATAGAAACCCAAAGCTTGGGTTACATGCCATGGGACATGTGTCCTATGACTCACCCAAGGTAGTCATCATCTCCAACAAGACAATGAATTGCCTCTACAGAGAATTGACGGAAAATTCTCGACGACGGAATTCGACGACGCTCTCGACGACGATTGACGGCGCGTTCGACATCCAATTTCGATTCCGAGACCGGATTTGGACTCGTAGAGGTGAGTACTACGTTATGGTACTGATTTTATTGAGTATAATCATCGTATTTCTCACGGCCAATTCAGAGCGGTAATCCGTAATTTGCCGAATTCATGTAGGATTTGAACCCGGAGTAGATTTGGGCTTTAATTTCTTAACTAGGAGCGAATTGCAAAGAGGTGAGTGGTTTCAATCTTGCCTATGGATGAGATTCATGGTTATGTTCATATGATGTTGATTTTATGTTTATGTAGCTTAATCTCTTATGTTTAGCTATGATTTTGTGAAAGCATGATGATATGTTTATGTGAGCATGTTTAGTTGTTTATGTGGGTCAAAGGAAAGCTTGTATGAATCCACCATGAGATTGTTCCGTGGTGACGACCACTTGTTGCCGACAACGGCATTAGACCGCACGTGTGTGGCGTAGGTCATTGGCTTGTGCCGTGGACTATCGGGGGAGTCGCGGACTTGCGGGTAGTGGTGGATGAAATACTTGCTTATCCGGAGATCATTATTTTGTTGAGTTGAATATAAACATTGATATGTCATCCGTGTGCTTGATTGATATTTCTCACTAAGCATATAGCTTATATATTGTAGTGGTTATTGAATAACCATTGTAGGTGAGCACGGTGGCGAGAATCCGGGGAGATGAACGTGGGGTTCGTCGTGGCAATGGAGCTTTTGTATATTGTAGTTCTATGTGTTATAGTTGTTTTTGTTCAAACTTGTAGTTTCGGGATAATCCGGGTATGAACGGATTAAGTTGGGAGCATGTTAAACTTAGTTGGTTATGTTGGGTTCTTGTTTTGTTGCTCCAAGACATATGTAAATCTTGTAACCTGAGCTTAAGATGTTGTTGGTGTCTTTCATACTTTGCTAATGTAGTTTGGAGCATGTTTGAATGGAAGTTTGGCTTAAGAAACATGTTTTGGTTGATCTTGGGGGAATTGGGAGTATTTGGGAGAGATTTGGGAGATATTTGGGAGAGATTTGGGAGAGTATTTGGGGGAGATTTGGGAGAGATTGCATTGTACATCTTGTTCATGGTTTTAAATCATGTTGGTAACTTTCAAATTCTTGTTTTTGTGATTTGGATATGTTAGTTGTGAGTTTGGATCAAAACTCATATGTTTTGGTTGTCTTTGTGAAAATTGGAAGTGTTTGAGTATGGTAGCATTGGTGGATCTTGATTAATGTTTTAAAACTATGTTAACATATCTTGGAAATGGTTTGAAATGATTTGGGATTGGTTTTGAAATGGTTTTGCAAAGTTTCATGAAGTTTGGATGGGATTTGGAGGTGTTTTGGATCTGCAGAACAGGGGAAAATGCTGTCAAAACGTGTGCTGCAGAATCCGGATCGATCCGGGTCTTGAGCGGATCGATCCGGCACTTCTGGAGGGCCAAAAATGAGGTTCTGTCAAAACTGGATCGATCCGGTTTTGGGGCGGATCGATCCGCAGGTCATTTTGCTGCATTGTCGGCTTTTACGGAAACGGACATAACTCTCTCTAGAAAACTCGGATTCGCGTACCGTTTGTTGCGTTGGAACCGGGACTCAAAAACCTATCTTTTGGTATAAAATTTGCTATACCTTATTAATTACCATTTTGCCCTTGGGCTTAATTTATCTAACATAATGGTGTAAACATGCTTGTTTTCCCTCCTTTTCATTTGTAAATTATTGTTTGAAGGCCTTGGTGGCGTGCCACGTGTCTTGGGTTCACATGTGTGGATCCGGTGCGTGACATATATACACATATACACTGAAATATACATATATATACGTTGAGAGTGAGTTTATAATACTCACAGAGGTTAATTATACAGAGAATTTTGAGACCAAGAATTCCGCCGTCGATTCTGTCGTTAGAAATTTACTCCTCCGTTCTCTTTGATCTTGAGATGTATATATATATATAACTATGTATCCATGTATATGTATGTGATTGAATATATATATACATATAATTTGTATGTGTATTTATATAATACATAATCTGTATATGTGTGTGTGTGTGTGTGTGTGTGTTGTTCTTGAGAGAGCAAGAGAGTGATTGAGAGAATTGAGAGAGAATTAGAGACTGTGAGAGTGAATTGAGAGATAACACTCGTATATATACACTGATAGTTTTGGGCTCCAAGAAATCAATAGATTTTGCCCGGTGTGGTTGAGCTCACGTGCTCCCACACCCAAGACGCGATATAAACGCAGATTTAAATCAAAACTGGTATTAACTAGTTGAAATAAAAAAAAAATACAGAAATCATATTAGTGTAGGAATTAAATTCTCGGTTTATAACAAAAATATAGATATTATTTTTAAAACCACAGAAAGCATTTTCTATATTTATGAAAATTTACGGTTTGACCCCCAAATAAATATTTCGAATAGAAATTAAATTGAAATAAACATTTATTAATGGAAAAGAAATACAGGGTGTTACAGGTTGACTCAAATATGGTAGATATATCGACAAACATTCTAAACCTAACGGCCATGGGCCGGTGGTTCAGGGGAACTGTTTGTGTTGGATCTTGTAGTCAAGGTAAAAGAGTCAGCGAGATGAGTTAGTTGCATTGTTTCATGCACGGTCACATGTGGTATTGATTTAATATTATTAAGTTGTCCTTTTATTTCTTTTTAAATACGAATTCACTAATGTATTTCTAACATGTTTAATAACAAACATGTGAAACGGAATGGTAAGAAAGTATGTTTTATATTACAAGCATATGTTTTTGACACTCACTATCTTCTTGAAGTTGACGGTGTTGATGCGCCCTGGATATTTATATCTAGGCTTTTCAGGTTATGATCAAGATGGACAATACGATTATGCGAATTGAGAACAACATCTCATGGAGATAAATGATTTAATTTTGCTTGTAATTTTAAATTGAACTTGTAATAAGGATTGATGTAATAGATATTAATATTTTTGTAAGGCGGGTTGTGCCTTAAGATACTCACGTGATGTAATAAGTATTATCTTTGAAAAAATTTATAAGTCTTGATTGCTTTTATTCTGATATAAGTTATTATACTGTTTGATACGGAATCGATCCTTCAAATTGTCGCGACCTACGAATCCATAAAGAAAATTAAATACTTTCCCTATTTATGCAACGTTGGGCGCGTGATATATATATATATATATATATAAAGGAAGGAATACTTGGAAGGCGTTGTCAAAAATGTCCAAACGGCGTCGGCATTGTCTTTTCTAGGAACCTTCAGCTTTGTTAAAGATTAGGCAAATCACAAGTGGTCTTAGTGATTTGGAGGAATTTTGATACTGTGGGGATGGAAACTGGATCTGATTTGGGAAGTTTGATTGAAAATGATGGTAGAAGCAATATCTTCCTTGTGAGTTTCCCTTTCGACCTCTAAATCAACCTCCTATACCACCATGAGGATGTCTTCTTCTTCTTTTTCTTCTTCTTCTTCTTCTTCTTCTCTCTCTCTCTTTTGGGTCTAATGTGTGTATAATGTATATACAATTACTAAACGTCTAAACCTAATGTGTGTGTGTCACAGTGTATGCAAATATTTTGGTAATATTTAATTGTAAGTACAAAACTTTTGACAAATTATGCTAAAGACCCCTAAGTCTATGTAACTCAGTTTATTTGTATGTATGTGTATATAGTATATATATATATATAAATCAAAATTAATTTGGAATAATTTCTGAATTTTCATAATGGAATCTCGAAATTTTTCGTAACAGAATTTCGGAATTCTAAATATAGTTCCGATTTCGTTCCGAAATTTTCGGAATTTTCGAAATCGGAAATTTCGGAATTCAAATATTATTTTTAGTAGCCAAAATCAGAATTTTTCGATTCAGAATCGAAATTTCTGTTCCAAATTACACCCCTACCCTTCACCATTATAATTAACAAAAATGGTGTCCCTACCTTTTTGACATTTTTCTCTAAATTATTTCATTCCAAAACAATCCCCTAAATTTTTTTCTTTTTTCTTCATACAAAATGACATAAAATCAGCATCAGTTAAGTTGTCAATTTTGATAATCTCTCAAAATCTTAACTCCATTTGATCAAAACCAATACCCTACCTAATTTTGATGCCCATGGTTACACATGGACATATCTTCTTTCCCAAGTTCTATTTTATAACATTATTCAAACATTGCTATGAAAAAAAATTAATAAAAAATAAAATAAAATAAAATTCAAACATTAAACTTTATTAATCATTCCAAAACTCATCCTTACTTTGACCTTCTCCACATCAGATTTATTTGTATATCCCAAACAATAAATTGAAAAAAGAGAAAAGTAACAAAATATCTTCTTCTTTTTTTTCTTTCTTTCTTTCTTTCTTTTTTTTTTTTTTTTTTAATCTTCACAAAATATCTAACCCCCCAAAACAATCATTCTTTTGGGTTTGTTGAGTCCGCCCCAGTCCACAGCATATCAAGCTTCAACAGCACTTGAAATTCCTATTATTTGCACCAAATTATATTAGAATATATATAGATATATATATAATGTATTATCTCTTACAAAATAGATTATTTGATCATATGCTCATTCCGTAGTCGCTCAAGCAATCAGGTGAAGTTCATAGTCGCTGATTTTGGGTTTCAGAAAAATGATATTTTCAAGGATTGGGCGTTCCTTGTCTCGATCGTCTCGTGCTAGAGTAACATCTCTCTCTCTCTCTCTCTCTCTCTCTCTCTCTGGTTATGTAGATGTGTATATATATATATATATATGATTTTGTAGTTGTTGAACTTCTCTGTGTTTTTGGTTGCAGAATGTGTTAACTGGGGGTAGTGGTGTAAGATCGCAGTTTTTAAAAGAAGAAAGCTTTCGAGCTGAGTTTGTAAATTCGTATCTCAATCAATTTGATGGAAAATTAGGGCTTTGGAGAGGTTATTTAGCTTCCATAGGAGCTACCAAAGAGTTCGTCTCGAAGAAGACCTTTTTATCTGATTTGAATTACGTTCTTGCAAACCCTAAAGTTCGTAGATTTTTCTCAACCGAAGCTCCAAAGAAGAAAAGTAAGGGTTCGTTACTTTTGCAATTCATTTAGCTTTTGAATTATGTTTTGAACTCTCCACCTTTGTAAATCTCTTTTTTTTTTCTCTCTCTCTTCACAGATTATGAAAACTTTCATCCAAAGAATAAGAAGGAAATCCCTAAAGGGAATGGGCAGAAATCTGAATCGAAAGGTGAGTTAGTCCCTTTAAAGAATCTAAAGTTTCAATTTTTATTTGCAGATTAGATTAGATTAGATTTCGTGTTTTTTCATTATATCCGAGTCATATTGCTTTTGATTCTCTTCATCAGGAATAGTTTTGCATCTGTGAAATTTTCTCGAGAAGAGTCGGCTACTTAGAACAATTTTTTACATATGAGTGTAAACCCGCAAAATGGTGAATTGAGTTCACCAATTTTCCTTTATGCACAGGCAAGCATTATTTATCGCCAGAGAACTAGATAGTAACAGACATAGCTGAGAGCATACCTTCTATACTTGTTACCAGGGGTTTAACTCTCCAGTTTAAGTTCAATCATAAGTTCCAGAGTCCTTAATCCTAAATCCCATTTGGTCTAAAAATCTGATGCATTGTTGTTTATTGGTAGCATTGGATCAATAGGCGACCACTACGATCTATTTATATTCTAGACTAACAAATCGAACCCAAAAAAAAAAAATTGGATTTTTTTTTAATGACCTTCCTTAATATGTGCCAATGTAAGACTATTCACTTTTATATACATTCCTGAGAGTTTACTAATGGTCCTTAATATGTATTGATCTTTTCGTGTTGTTTCTTGTTATTGCATTCTTCAATCAATTGAACATAAGCTCTTTATCAGCTTATGCCTGTTTGAGTTGTGGAGCTGACCCCAAGAAGCCATGATTTGGGGGACATGGGCTCCCAATGTCTGACCACATGTTGACATATGTCAGCACACGATGACAAATATGGCTTATCATTGTATGATTTGTATCTAATTTCAAGCCCTAGCAGCATTTTGATATGTTGAATGTATAAAGCACTTAATACTTCTCTATAATTCTCAATCGACCCTGTCTTGCTTATTCAAGTAACCTCCCTGTTACTCATTAACTTACACAGATACCCACTTTGTTTATATTGTTTTGGATTCCGTCTTCCCTTAAACTACATCGTCACAAATATGACAAGTATTGCAGCTGCTAAAAATCAGATGAACCTATGAAATAAGCCCTTACAAATAGTATTGTGTTACTGTTGCAACCGAACATACTGAGATCGTTACAGTTTGCCCTTCCTGTTTTGCAGTCGTAACCGATCTTTCTAACTATAAACTGATGTTCTATGAAATTCTAGACATTTTCAAATAGAGTAAAGGTAAAAACAAGCGGCATGTTAAATGTAGATATACTTGTGTATATGCATGGTCCAGGTTATGCACATATAATGACCGTTTCCCCTCACTTGTTATGCTGTTGTGTTGGACACTGCATGTCCTTGTGTACAGATCATATTCAAGAAGGCAATTCTGAGGGTTGAAGTGTCCAGAAGGGGCATCTAAAATTGTTTTCTGAGAAGCTATTTACGAAGCAAGGGTCTTCAAACCCTTCATTCCGAGGGATGAAGCCAGAAATTTTGTTAGTCAGTGCCAGACAAATTTTAAAGTTTTGAACCCCATGAAATTACAAGATCAATTTTAAAGTTTTGAAACCCATGAAATTACAAGATCAATTATAATAAATATGTTAAATGAAAATGAATTTGACTTGTAAAAGTTCCAAACCTTGCATAAGCTTGTAGTTGGCTATACTACTCTATCTTGATTGTGGAAAAGAATGCCAGAGGTGTTATGGTGATACTGATTCTGTAACGCAACTAATATTTTCTGAGTGCATGTAACTTTCCGTTGTATAAACTATAAACTGTATCTCACATGTCCAATATTATCTTTTGCGATTTTCAGAAGATGCAAACACAGATGACCACGGCAATTTTCAAGAAACTTTCATGAAGCAGTTCCAAAATTATCTCACCCCCATATTGGTGATTGGGCTGTTTCTGTCATCTTTCTCTTTTGGTCCTAGGGAGCAGCAACAGGTAAGCATATTATTTTAGAAGGCTTGGTTATGTTTCTTATGCATATATACATAGTTCTTTTCCAAAGTGTTTTCTCTTTACACTCCCCCTCTCCGAGCATGCCACACTGTTGATCTTATGTTCTAGTTTGAATTGATTCATTTTCTTGGGAATGAGTTGCAATATCAACCTTTGTTCTAGGAACATGAAGAGATAGATAAAATAATGTATTTCATGGTTGCAAGTTATCACCTTTTCTCATCTTATCATTGTTGGCTTGTTGCATGTAATTTCACATAATTAATTATCAACAATCACATAAGAAAAAGCATAAGCGACCCAAAACGGGTCCATAATTTGTTTTCTGGTATCTCAATATGGGGCATTTCATTTTTTTCATTTGACAATTTACATAGTTAATAAAGTATTCACTTCTTCTTTTTCTTTCTTTTTCTGCCTGTAAACAAAGCTTTATCATTATTTCGGCCTCACGTGCTTCAGAATCTGACCTTTTGCAGATTAGTTTCCAAGAATTCAAAAACAAACTTTTGGAACCAGGTTTGGTAGACCATATAGTTGTTTGTAATAAATTAGTTGCAAAAGTATATGTACGAAGCTCACCACGTCATCAGACAAGTGATGATATCATTGACGGATCAGTGGCCCAAGGACCACTTGATGGTACCCCTGCAAGAGGGAGGGCAGGCCATTACAAATGCTCTTTCAATATTGGGAGTGTTGAATCTTTCGAGGAGAAGCTGGAGGAAGCCCAGGAAGCACTAGGGATAGACCCTCATGATTATGTTCCTGTTACATATGTTTCTGAAATGGTCTGGTACCAAGAACTGATGAGATTTGCACCAACACTCTTGATTTTGGGATCGCTTTTATACATGGGAAGGAGAATGCAAGGTGGAATAGGCATTGGAGGCAGTGGTGGAAAGGGTGGCCGTGGAATTTTCAGCATAGGGAAAGCCCATGTTACAAAAGTGGATAAGAATACGAAAAACAAGGTTAGTGACCCGTCTTATTAAGAAATTTTGGCCCCTTATTTGTCCCTGTGAAAAATATTGAAGACATTTTTCTCTCACATCTTTGTTTCAAAGAATATTACATTCCATGGACTAATTCTTAATAGGTTGAAGTACCCGTGTCGGACACTATACACTCGGATGAGGATGAGGGATATGTGTCCAAACACTTCTAGTTGGATACACACCAAGAAACACATTAGCTATTTTTGTGATACTATGTTAAAGTCTCAACTATATTCCTTTTTCTACAAAGTTCTTCAAAATGGATGAAATGATCATGTTGAAGTCTTATTATTATTACGTAAAAGCATAATTTTCTCGTAGGAATATAAGAAACATAAATTTGTTGCATCTTCCCATGTCCTTACTTGGAAACGTACCCGCACCTGACACCGATACCCAAGTCCATATAACATAACAAATCATTCCTTTTTTCTCAGAATTTTGTAATTCATACAGGTTCATTTCAAAGATGTTGCTGGCTGTGATGAAGCAAAGCAGGAAATCATGGAGTTTGTGCACTTCCTTAAGAACCCCAAAAAATATGAGCAGTTGGGAGCGAAAATTCCAAAAGGTGCTCTTTTGGTAGGTCCTCCAGGGACAGGTAAAACTCTTCTGGCAAAAGCAACTGCAGGGGAATCTGGTGTGCCTTTCCTTTCCATATCTGGTTCAGACTTCATGGAGATGTTTGTTGGAGTTGGACCGTCCAGGGTGAGAAATTTATTCCAAGAAGCAAGGCAGTGTGCACCTAGTATAATATTCATTGATGAGATCGATGCAATTGGTCGAGCACGGGGACGTGGGGGCTTCTCTGGTTCCAATGATGAGCGCGAAAGTACTCTTAATCAGTTGCTTGTAGAAATGGATGGATTTGGAACCACTTCTGGTGTAGTTGTTCTTGCTGGAACTAATAGGCCTGATATTTTAGACAAAGCTCTGTTAAGGCCTGGTCGGTTCGATCGACAAATTTCCATTGACAAACCTGATATCAAAGGCCGTGATCAGATATTTCAGGTGTATTTGAAAAAGATCAAACTGGATAATGAACCAGCTTTTTACTCTCAGCGCCTTGCAGCCCTCACTCCTGGATTTGCTGGAGCAGATATTGCAAATGTTTGTAACGAAGCTGCTTTAATTGCTGCAAGGAGAGATGGGACACAGGTTATGATGGAACATTTTGAGGCGGCTATAGATAGAATCATCGGTGGTCTCGAGAAGAAGAACAAGGTAACTTCTTCATGAATGATAAGTGTATTACCTCGTTCCGCTCTTTTTCCACTCCAATATGCTTTACTTTTCATCATATTTTCTGTATCTCCCTTTTCCTCTTATACTTCCTTTTTCTTTCTTTTTTCCCCCCATATCTTTGAGAAACATATTTTCCCCGTCTTGTTGTCATAATGATGGTATGGAGAACCTTGTGGATGGTGGGGAGCACTGGGGTTGCCAGCATGTGGAGTCATGGCATTGGGGGTTTTCACTCTTGTTAGGAGCTCAGTAGAGAGATGCTGGTGGTGCTAGAGGAGGAGATGCTCAAATGGAGTTCTTTTGCCAAGACTAGGAACCCAAAATCAGAGGGAGATCGTAGATAGCCTGTGAAGGGAAAGACTTCTGGATAATCCTTTTTGACTTGGAAGGACATGGTTGTCCTTGAAAGATAGAGCTTTTATGTGACATGGATACATCAAAAACTATCTGTCAATATCTCGGGGATATATCTGTGTGTATACATAATTTTTGTGTGTTTTGGCCAATGGGGGTGGAAGAGGGTAGGGGGTTTGAAATACTAGAAGTCATTTGTTCACCATAGCACCTCTCTGTCTCTGTTCCTCCCCTATTCCGTATTAGTCTTTAATGAAAAAAGATGGCCTTATTGGTTGGCATTTGGGTAAAGATTCCATGGTATGCTTGTCTAAATTATGGTTGGCAGAGAATACATACAAACATTTGTGATCGATATTGGGAGCTTGCTCAACATGCCAATACGTACATATATTCGTATCATCATATATTCACGTATGTGGATAACAAAAGAAACATTTTATTTTTAGTTTCTGAAAATTGGGGCTACAAAATGTGCACTTCTATCACTTCTCGTAGGCCTTTGGTTTGCTTCTTCTCTTTTTAGTTTATCATAGAAACTTCATAATACTCTTGTTTTCTGAGCAGGTAATCAGCAAACTTGAACGCCGAACTGTGGCGTACCATGAATCAGGTCATGCTGTTACCGGGTGGTTTTTGGAACATGCTGAACCGTTATTGAAAGTGACCATTGTTCCTCGTGGTACAGCGGCGCTTGGCTTTGCTCAATATGTCCCTAATGAGAACCTTCTCATGACCAAGGAGCAGCTTTTCGACATGACATGTATGACTTTAGGTGGTCGAGCAGCTGAACAGGTAACTATAGTTTTTCTCCACTCTCTCATTTCATTAGGATGGAGTGGTAACTGGTAAGAATGTAGTTTGATGGGTTGTGTCATGTGGAGCCTTATAGTACTGTACACTTGGTCACACTCATGGATCCTACTTGTCCAAGGGGTATTTTGGTAATTTTCAGACTTAATAGTTTAATAGCCCTAATTTTATGTTATTCAAGGGTGGCTCTCTGGGTCCGACGTCCGTAACCTTGTCTTTCTTCCTTTTGAGCAAAGCGAAAATCTTAGAAGCTCTATGTACGTAGCCCTAGTTTTGAGGTGAACGAAAAAAAATCTGGTTTTCTTGTGTTCTTTTGTTTGCCTTTTGTCAACTCGACTCTTTTCTGACTTTCAGCCTTGCGAAAAATTTGTTTGAAGTTTGCTTTCTTATTTGTGAACACTTTTCACGATATCACCCACTCATCTAAGCAACCATTAGTTTCAGTCATTTGCTTACCTTGGAATCGGGGATTTCTTTTCTTTGTAGGTCTTGTTGGGAAAAATTTCAACGGGTGCCCAAAATGACTTGGAGAAAGTAACAAAGATGACATATGCCCAAGTCGCAGTCTATGGCTTTAGTGAGAAGGTGGGTCTCCTCTCTTTCCCACAAAGGGAAGATTCATTTGAGATGTCAAAGCCCTACAGTAGCAAGACTGGTGCAATTATTGACAGTGAGGTGCGGGAATGGGTAGCAAAGGCATACAAACACACCGTCGAACTGCTAGAAAAACACAAGGAGCAAGTGGCTCAGATTGCTGAGCTATTGCTAGAAAAGGAAGTCCTTCACCAAGAAGACTTGGTTCGGGTTCTGGGTGAGCGGCCATTCAAATCAAGTGAAATGACAAACTATGACAGGTTTAAGCTAGGGTTCCAAGATGAAGACGAGAAGAGTGGCGAGATCATAGATGGTGGAACTGCTGCAATTGATGGATCAACCCCACTGGAACCCGAGGTGGTCCCCACTTAATAGCCACTAGCCAGGGACATGTATATACTTTTCTTCGTGAAATCCCTTTTGGAGAAGGTAATCTTGTGTTAACCGTTTATTCCGGGGTTAGTCCTCTCATTAACATCTGATATCATTATACCATGGCTGGCTATTGTAATGTATCAGAAGTGTGGCCAATGTACTATTAATACTGAATTTCAACAAGGCCGTGGGGGACATCATAAGCTGCGTTGTTGAAGTGTTCGTCGGGGTGAGAATAATTTGAAGGAAATGAAGAAAAGAGCTATGCATATTGATTTTCTTGGAACTTTTGAAGGCTTTGTTGATAAGATAGATGTATATTGATTGTGACATAAGTTTAATTTGCTTGAATTTTAAAGGCATTAAGATTGCTTCTTTGGCCGAAAATTTTGAAGGATTTTGATTTTACGGCATTGTTTTTATTTTTTTATTATTTTTTGTTTATTTATTATATAATATGTTACAGTTTGGTTTTCAACTTGGTAGAATGGTAGTGAAGGGGAGACAGTAGATATAGAGTTTTGAAATTTTCTTTTCTTTTCCCCTTTGTTGCAAAGGATTTGATACTAATTCATGTTAGTAGTAGCATTTTGCATAAACATTAGTTAAATAAGAGAATTTATTTGTATGTTTATGCATGCAATCTAGGATATACAAGCATAAATGTAGGGCTTAGATGTCTTTGGGTAGGTTAATGAAACAAAGTTTATTGATTTAGCATGGTAAAGGAAAAGAGAAAGTTGTACATTTGATTTGTTTGTTAAATATTACTATTCAAGGAAGGCAAGTGAAGGTTTAGACTTTGTTTGATTTGCAGATTTAGAGAAGATACACCATATCCTTGTGTTTTCCTCCATCTTTAAGTAAACTTTAATTAAATATTTAAAGTTTACAAAATTAATTGGAAGATAAAAGGATGTTAAAAGGATTCATAAACTCAAATCATCAAATACCTCAAGGAGTTTATGGTCCAGAAGAAAATAGCGAGAATAAAGAAAAAAGAGATCCATTTGATCCCTCTTATTCTCATGATATTTCCTCTGTTCATGTTTAATGGATTTTAGTCCAAATTCATTTTTAAGACAAGTTATAAGTAGAGATTTTATGTTGGAAAAAAACCTTGAGTTTCGACAAGAATATTTTAAAATATTTAATAAAACAGATCTAAATCTTATAAAGAAATTTTATTACCAAGATCTAGAACAAAAACAAACTATAATCTGGTTTGTTAACTGGTTTAATAAATGGTTTCCTACCCAAAAAGTGTTGAATACCATTAATTCAACCAGATGGAGATTACATGGGAACAAAAGTTTCATTGAAAGCTTGCATCCTCCTCTTTTACATAAGAACTTCAAGTCAAATGATATTATGATAGAGATCTTGGAGATAAAAGTTTAATTAAATATTCAAAGTTTGCAAAATTATTTGGAAGATAAAAGAATGAAAGGGAGTGATGCGAAACACAATTTTGAATTTTTTGTTTTTATTTCTTACAACATTTTTTTTCCTTTCTATTTTTATCATTATTTTCTTTCGATAACCAAACCAAGAATAAGTGTTCCCCCCCACCCAATTTTTACTGCCTTTGAGAAGATTTTAGTTACTAACTTCATTCTTTCAAGAGAGAAAATTCTCGTTTGTGATTTAACAAACTATACAGAAACTTCAACGCAAGGATGTAGTCAATTTTTCAGAAAATCATGTTCTGGATGATGATGACCATAGTTTTGTTAGAAACCAGTTCTAATCCCGTTAAAACTTGGTGGCTTGAATTTATTTGATTAGATTAGTCTGGGAAAAAAAAAAGTTAATTTCAATTAATTTTGGTTCTATAAAGGCGCTGCTTTTTCATGAATTTAGCAAGAGAAAGTTCAGAATAACACTTTCTTTGTATATGATTAATAAGAAGACAATGAGAAAAATAAGAAGGAAAATAAATTATAGTGAACCCGTACAATTAATTTGAATTTTTGAGCCACTCCCCTTCATATTTTTTTTAATGTAATTTAAAAAAAAAAAAAAAGAAAATTTGTTTTTCTTTTCTTTTCGTCCCCTTTCCTTTTCCTTTTCCTTTTCCTTTTCACGCATTCTCTAAATTCGAAATAAGACCCTGTCAAACACTTACGGCCCGTTTGGTTTATGGATTCTTAGGGTCAATTTTGATTCCACCATAAGATTACTAGTAATCTTAAAATTTATCATTATTTAGTTCATGGATTATTCATTGAAATATGGGTCCTATTGGATTTAGAATCCACCCAAAGGTAAAAAATAGGATAGATTCTAAATCCTAGCTTGGAGGTGGTATTCTCAAAGATTACTGGAGTTTTGGTTTTAAAATTTTATGTCACCTAAATTAACCCTTATATTTGTGGAATGTATAATTTAACATCATTCATATTATGGATAGCCTTCAAAGATGGCTTAAATATTTAACATTATTTCTATTTCATTTTCCTTGACCCAACCAAACACTAGATTCTAAATCCATTCAGGATTCTGCTCGTGAATCAAACACTTTACAGGAATTCAGATTCCTAGAAAGGCTTAGTTTGGCCCCCCTTTTGATGCTTCTCCTTTTTTAAAGCATGATTTCATGTTAATTCATTTGATAACTAGTTTATGAGCTTTGCAAAAATTGAACTTAGAGTTTTTTTTGGGGGAGCTTTTAAAAGCTCTAGAACGGAGCTTTTAAAAGCTCAAGGTTGCTTTTTGGTTTCATGATTTTTAAAGAGTAGTGTGTCACTTGTATAAAATTATCAAACAACTTAGTAATAAATTTCATAAGCTCCTTTTAAAAAGCCACGTGGGGGCCAAATTAAGCCTAAATTGACTACTAGTATTGCGATTTTTGGTAATCAAAATCCACCTAAAATAATCCATAAACCAAATGGGCCGTTAGTGAGAAAGGAAAAGAAAATACCAAAAAAAATGTAGTTTTCTTTTGCTTTTTTATTTTCTCTCTCTTAACTGTCCAAATCAAACAAATAATGATGCCTAAAGGTCCTTAATTAGGAATCTTTCAAGAATAGTTCAACAATTCTTTATCAGATGTTAGTTAAGGCATGTTTTCTCAAGTCTTATACACTTAATTGACCATCAGGAACAAAACCATTTTCTATCAATAGAAAATCCCCAACTTTTCTTTACCATCTCCGTCCGATTAATATATTTTTTTTAAGTTCTTTCTATTTTCCTTTTCTTTTTCGTTTGATTATAAAAGGTGGTCAATATTCAATTTGAACGGCAAGAAAAGTAAGAGAAAGTTGTGAACATATATGGAGTATATAGGAAGGCATTTCTTGTTATAGTAAATTAGTAAAGGGGCAAGATTGACTAGGCGATCAATATTTACTTTAACGGTCAACAATTTAAATAATAAATCATAAGGGTCCTATATGAAGAAAAATTAAGTATTTAATTTTTCAGTAAAATTTTTGGGAAGAATAAAAACACATAATTTACCAAGTAACTGTAATTTTGCTATATTTGTGCCCCCAACACAAGTAAGAGTTATGCCAATCAAGTTAGTGCAACACCTGAAATAAGTATTTATAGCCATCTGCATCGGAAAAAGAAAGCATTTATAGCCATAAATTTATAATAAAATGAAATAAAAAACTTACGAATTAAAAATAAGGAAACACCTAAAATAATATTTATAGTCATAAACTGATTAAAAAAAAGAAAAAAAAAACTTAAGAAAGAAATTTTAATTTTTTATTAATCTTATATATTGGTAAGAAAATATTTATCTGAACTAAAAGCAAAATATTAGCACCCCACTTGACCTCTACTTCCTACGAAATAATACTACTAATTAACTACGATGATGCCTAAAATAAAATTAAAATAAGGAAAATTAATTAGGAGTTTCTCATTTAGAGCAATTTTGATCAACAATCCAACCTGTCTCTTTTTAGCAAAATAAGGACACAAAGATTTAAAAACAATTGTGATAAGTCCATTTTTAAATCTTTAAGAAACATAATGACAAAATATCCTCCCTCGTGAAATAGGGGTTGTACCCAATTCCCCTTCTCCCTCTTCCGTCTCTTCTGTCTCTCTAATACATCAACCGCCTCCATCTCCTCCAACCTCTCCAACCACCATAGCTGACACATTTTCTCCGATTCTCCACCGTCTGCGACCTCCATTCCGATAGCAACAGCCACCTTCTCTCTCTCTCTCTCTCTCTCCTTTTGATTTCGCTGTCAATGCCATATGCCATCGTCGTCTCCGTCATCGGTAGAGAGACCAGCCGTCGCCAACATTAATTGTTTTAATTTTGAAGCTCACGAGATCATTACACCTCCAAGAGACAAACAGTTCTGTGTTGACAAGTTTTGGTCAAAGATTTCCTCTCCTTTTGTTTTTTTTTTTGTTTGTTTGTCTGTTTTTTTTTGTTTTGTTTTTTTTTTTTTGATGAACATATCTTTCTCTTTGGTTCCATGCTTATTGTGGATCCTCTAGAGTAATGTCACTGTCTTTGCGACAGTGACATGTTACTATCCTTGAATTTTTTTTTTATTTGATGAATGTTACTGTCTTTACCTTTGGCAATATTATAAAGATAGTAATATCTTTAAATTGACCATAATTTTGTAATTTTTTGTGACAATGAGATGTTACTGTCCTTGCAAAAACGTTTTTCATTTGATCATATGTTACTGTCTTAAAGACAGTAATATCTATAAATTTGCCATAATTTTGTGATTATTTGGTCAATTTGAAGCATGTCATTGTCTTCATAATTTCGCAATTTTTTGGGACAGTGACATGTTAACTGTCCTTGCAAAAACTTTTTTATTTAATGATATATTACTCTCTTTAGCTTGTAAATTACGGCAGTAATATTGTGTGATTATTTGGTAAATTTGAAGCATGTCAATGTCTTTACTTGGGCAACACTACAAAGTCTGTCATTGTCTTTATTCGAAATTTTGTTTTGAAGAGATTGATGGTCAATTTACATCTTGTTTTGTAGATTTTATTTTCTAGATTGCAAATATATAAATTCTATTGAAAATTGATTTATAGTTTGAAAGTTATAACATTTTACAGATAGAAAAACTTAAAAAAAAAAAAAAAAGAAAGACTGTTTTGAAAAGTTGCTGAAAGTAAGGGGAGAGACACGTTAATAGCATTTTAGGGTCATTTTGGTCCAAAAAAAAACTCAAAAACTTTTAGCATGAAAAACAAGGCATGTAGACCTATTGTATATTTTGGTCCATATTAGATATCTATTGCCACTCGCCCCATAAAAATAATCACCACAATAACCACAAACCATATTCCACGTTCACTTTGTAAACTATCTTTTGGTAAGATCTTTATTAAGATCTTTAAAAAACCCCCAAAAAATATAAAAGAAATAATACATGTAATCGTTAGGGACAGATTCAGGAATCTAGTTTAGGGGGCGAAATGATACAAGGGTCCCTCGAATATTTTTTATTTATTTATTTTGACGTTTACTTACATATTTTTGATAATAAGATAATTATATAAGGAGAGAAAAATACAAACTATTTAAATTAACAAAATATGAAGTAATTTTGTAAACTAAATTTAGAATTTATATTTATAAATACTAATATAATTAAGTGTTTTTTCCTAAATCTAGGAGGACGGCCGACGAGAAACACAACCCCCGTTAATCCATCAATCCAGGGGGACGGTAGGAGAAGCCCCCCTATATCACCTTGTTGTTTTTTTATTTTATTTTATTTTTTTTTGCTGATCAAAGAACTTTAAAGTAGATCACCTTGTGAATCGTTGTGAAAGAAAATAATTCTTCTAGTATAATAATGAAGTCAATTCAAATATTTAAAGGTAATAAACATTGAAACATTTAACACTTACCTACCCGGCCACCCCAAATAAATGCAAAGAAATACTTACATGTGAATCACAATGAAAAAATAATATATTTTTTTCACTTTAAAATTGTTCATTTTTATTCATTTTCTTTTTTTATTGGCTAATATAATTACATTTAAAATTAAATGAGAATTAATTAATAGTATAAAGTATTGAGCCCACTATTTTAGTCTTTCCAAAATTTATATTATGGGCTGTTTGACAACAACTCCCATTTTTGCAATTCAATTACAAAGAATTTGATTTAATTTTTGACCAATTCTATGTTTTTTTTTTTTGGGTAATAGATACATAATTGTTAGAGATTGAATCACAAAAGAAGTTGATTTACTAAACATTTTCATTTTATTTTTGAAATTTCATAATCATTAATGAGCTAAAAGCACATATCATGTCAAATGAGGTCCAGATAGAGAGAGAGGAAGGCAATCTTTTGTGAAATTCATTTAGATAGGAGAGGTAAGAAATATGTGTTCTACCAGAAATTATTGTACGGTCTTTGACCATATGCCATGTTGAGATCCCGACACTTAGAGGGTTGCCGTGTGGACAATGGTCTAAATTTTGGAAGATAACAAAAAGGGTAAATTACAGTAACACCCTCTAAGACCATTTTTTACTAATATTCTTTGAACTTTAAAATTGAACAGACTAACCCTTAAACTATTCAAAAATAAACAAACTCACCCCTGAAGAAGGGGTTTCAGTGTCAACAAATGATAGTTTAAGGTGTGAGTTTGTTCAATTATAAACTTTAGAAGGTGTTGGTGGAAAACGGTCATAGTCCAGGGGGTGTTATTGTAATTTATCCAAAATAAATTTGTACTTGATCACATGGCATCATCCTATTGGTTGGAATCACAATGTGGCTATAGACCCGGGCCATAGAATAATTTCTCATGGGGAGTTGCTGTTCACACTCCAAAATTAAAATAATGCGCTCACTTTATGGTATTACTGACACGCCATGCAGTCTCATGTAACACCATGCAATCAATGTATTTTATGGAGTCCATTGGTTCATCAATGGAGTGCAAATATCAATTCCCTTTCTCGTGATGTAAACATCTATTTTGTAACCACATCTCTTGTAGTCGAGTTGTAAGCTTCTTAGGTGTACTGTCCAAAATGTTTAGTGTTCAAATCCTAAAGAGCGTGGCCAATTCACCCAATGACTCCGAAATATTGGTGAATTTAGTCGAGATGTGAGCAAACTAACTCGAATATTCCGGATTAACACCCCAAAAAAAAAAAAAAAAACCATTTTGTGGGGTCACCTAGCCGACGAGATTTTCTTGAAGGCAATTTGTGAAAATGAAATGGTAAAAGGATATGAGCGCATGTGATGACCACATTTAACTAGACGTGAGTCTGGGAATACGCGGAAGAAAGAATGCTACGTGTCAATATTCTATACGTCCTTATAAAAAATCAACAAAAAGATTTGTGGTTCAACTTCTAGACTTGCCACCCAATGCGAACCAAAACGTGCACTTTTTTCTTGTGGTAAATTACACTTTACTCCTTACAAATTTAATTTAGGTTCATTATACTCCATTCGTTAAATTTTCATACAATTTTCAACGGATTTAAATTCAATATGCGAGTGTAAGATATTTTCATGATCGAAATACATTAAATTTAAATCAATAATAATACACACACAAAATTTTACACACTTTTTAACACTACATAATCTTGGTGATTGATTTCAGTGGACTCTGTGTGCTTTCACATGAGACCCATGTAACCATGTAAGATTTACATGGGATCCACAAAAATCAATGACCAGGACTATGTGGTATGAAAAAATGTGTATAGCATTACTCTATCTAAATTAAAATGGAAAATGTCAAATTTGAAATAACGTGGACCAAAGTGACATTCACCCAAACTACAGGTGTGTAAAGTGTAATTTACTATTTTTCTTGCTTTCTCTATTTAAACCCGCTCACGCACCCTTCAACGATCCTCTGCTTTCTGACATCTCTCTCTCTCTCTCTCTCTCTCTCTCTCTCTCTTATCTTCCCTCAAGAATTGGCCTTTTGGATCTGGTTAACTGGTAATGATCTGTTCTACTATTTGTTAATTGAATTGCATACAGAGAGATCATAGAACTATTGTGGTTTAATTAATAGCAATGTCGTCGGTTGAGTAATTGTAATGTTGGTTCAATACTGTTGGCTTTTATTGAATTTTTTATACATACTATACATTTTGGTATATGGGTTTGAACGTTTCAGTGTTTAATGCTTCAATTTTTGTGATTTTAGTGTTGAATATTAGAATATAAGGAGTATATATATATATATATATATTAAAGGGCTTCAAAAGTGACTTCTTAATTCATACAACAATACAGACACTCACATGTATGTTCCAGATTCATTCATAAGTTTCTAGGGTTCTCTTGCTTTTTCAGTGCCTAAATTCATTCACCTATTTAGGTTGAAGTTCTTTTGATTATTTATTGGTTTCTGTGAAATCCCAAGTGTCAAATTGAGATTCCAGAGATCTTTATACACTAGTTTATACTTTATAGTAGTTTATACTTTATAGTATAGTACTCCAATTAATTATTGGTTACTCTTCCTTTAATGAGCCTTTTTATTTATTTTTATTTTTTAAATCCTTGTTTTTCCCTGCATTTATCAGTCATTAATATTTAATATTTTCTGGGCACCTATGGGTGTTGTTCACAGTGCCAGTTTCTTCATTCTTGTGCCTTTCTTCGTTTCCATGACATATATGATAAGATTTGGTCAACAAATGGTAAATATTCAATAGTGCTGTCATTGTTTCATGGCTCCATTACCTTCCGTGACATTTATAATAAGATTTGGTCAACAGATGGTAAATATTCAATAGTGCTGTCATTGTTCCATGGGCTCTATTAACTTCCTAGTTTTTTTTTTTTTTTTTTTTTTTTCCCGGGGTGAGTTCTTTTTGTATCAAAAAGATGCATTGAAGTTATTTATTAACTTTAAATTTTAGTTCATGATTTGGAGTTGCGGTCTCGCTTTACTTATCGCATTCTTGCGTAATTTAAGCGTTTGAGTTGAGTACATTCAAATCTTGTCCCCCAATATAAAGTTTTTGTGAATCCACTAAGAAAATAATTTGAGAAACTTTTGTGAGTTCATGCTTATATTTTATACTCATTCCCTTTTGTCGGTTTTTTTTTTCTTCTTCCCCTTATAGATATTAAAGGTTCCTGTATCAAAATGGAGTACGAAAACCAGTACCAGGAGGTTTCAGAGCCGAAATATGAATGCCTGCTCTTTGGTAAGCCTTTCTGCTACTATCAATATTTTGTGAATTAAGGACTACAATTGAGGAATCGAAGTAATGACGAATATTTGAATGTCAGATGTAGATGATACCCTTTATCCCTTGAGCTCGGGTATATCGGCACAAGTCACCGCGAATATTACTGGTAACGCATAACTGATTGGTACTTCCTGATTTTTATGACAATTGTTCCTTTTAAATTCTTGGCATTCATTGACTCCTCTGTTGATCCAAATTTTTAGAATATATGATCCAAAAGCTTGGTATAGAGGAAAGCAAAGTCCCTGAATTGTGTCATCAGTTATACGTCGATTACGGGACAACAATGGCTGGTCTGAGGGTATGTTTTTAAGTTATTTTCTGGATAAATTTTTGTCACAAGGGCCTGTTTGGGAATGCTTAAATATGATTCGATTCAGTCCCAGTCTCACCTTATATCCATATTTGAGTAATGCTATTAACACTTTTACAACAAAATTCACAAACGATCTCTCTCTTGGGTGGCACTGCGGAGTCCACTGAAAATAAAGTGCCAACAGGAGAGAGAGAGAGAGAGAGAGAGAGAGAGAGAGAGAGAGAGAGCATTTTGTTTGTGAAAGTGTTAGTGACCATAGTATTACTCTCCAGATTTTATGCGAACCAATGTTATATTGGTTTAGTTTTAAGACAAATATTAGACTGGGCACAGACTCTTGTGCAAGGAATGGACATTCATCAAACAATTGAATCTATAGATCCAATTCACTTATAAACTACAAACCGGTTCTTTGCCTACCCAAACAACCCTAATTAGCAAAACAAGATCATGCTAAAATTATGTCCATTTGTTGTTCTTTCTTCTATCCAGGCCATTGGCTATAGCTTTGATTATGATGACTACCATAGGTACTAGATTTCCTTCTCTTTTTTCCTGTATGTATAGTTTGTATCTTGTATTGCCCTGTTTCTGATATCACATTTTTTTCTTTTTTCTTTTTCTTTTTATTTTTCCTTTTTATTATTATTTTTTTTTTTGTCTTTTGCAGTTTTGTTCATGGTAGATTGCCCTATGAGATTCTAAAACCCGACCCTGTTTTGAGGAATCTTTTACATGGCCTGCCTATTAGGAAAGTGGTAAGTTTTCTTCCCTCAATTGATAGCCCATTTGGATCAGCTTATTTGGGATTATTGAGAGATTTGACCATTTGGCAAAATTTTTTTGACAAACTTATATAAATCTGTTCCGCTCTAAAGCTGAAAAACAGCTTAAAAAATGTGCTGCTTTTCGAAAAATCAGCAAAATACCACGTGGGCTCTGAAAGACATCCAAATGGTAAACTTCTATGAAGCTTTCTTAGTGGGTGTTTGGAAACCTTTGAGAATGGACTTCTGGAAGAAGTTCATTTATAGAAGTGAAATCCATTCGGTGAGGTTTGGGAATAGACTTCTTAACAAGAAGTGCATCTCCAGAATGCCCCTCAAAAATCCTAACTTCTCAAAACTGTGATTTTTGCACTTCCTCGTAAGTTAGGAGCTTTGTATACACAATTACACTTTTATTCCTTGTTTTATAATTAATTCCATCTTATCCAAATCTCATACTTGAATTTCATAACCTTGCTGAATCCCTATTATTTGGTGAGGTTAAGGGTAATATTGTAAGTAGATATATTTTATATGTTGCCACCAAATGTAATTGCACATTTAGATGCACTTTTTATTTAAAGAACACTCATTTACCAAACAAAACTCTTCTTTAAAAAAGTCCATTTTGAAAAGTCCGTCTTAGAAAGTCCATTCCAGGGATGGACTTCTGTATGAGAAGTTACGCCAAACACCGCCTTAATTTCCAACGTTGTCGTACACACAGATCTTCTCAAATGCAGATGAAGCCCATGTGGGTAAAATTCTTCGCAAGCTTGGATTAGAGGACTGCTTTGAGGGTGTTATTTGTTTCGAGACACTGAATCCCACCAGCAAAAGCAATAGTTTTGATGATCACAACGAAGTTGAGTCCAGAGGGTTGAGCCCAAGTACCACTGCCAGTGCTGAAACTTTCGACATTGTAGACCATTCTTATGAACCCGATGGAGTTTCTGTGCTTCCTAAGACTACGGTTGTTTGCAAACCATTTGAAGATGCATTTGAAAAAGCTTTCAAGATAGCCAAAATCAACCCCCAGAAAACAGTAAGTTAAACATGCTTTTTTTTCATGGACAATTGCTAGATTTGAAGATCGTTCCAAGCTTCTTGTTAGATAGTAACATTTGTATATGATTCATCAAATTAGGTCTTATTTACATTATCAACCTATATGTACTACAATCATCATATTTCATGGGATTCTCTCTGTGTTGTCTTTTAACAAAGTAACCTTTTGTTTTGTTTGATTTTTTTTATTCAGCTGTTCTTTGATGATAGCATCCGTAATATACAGACTGGGAAGCAGATCGGCCTCCACACCGTGATGGTACGTTAATAATATAGTCCACGGAAGAACAAAAAAAAATTAGTTGCGGGAAATTATTGTATAAACTGAGTGTGTATGTGTGTGTTTTCGTACTTTAATGAAATGCATTGCTCTAATTATAGTCACCATTCTTATGTGAATAAGGTGGGTTCTTCCCACCGAACAAAAGGTGTGGACTTTGCGTTGGAGAGCATTCACAACATCAGGGAGGCATTGCCGGAGCTCTGGGAAGCTGTTGAGAAGTCAGAAAGTATCCGGTACTCAGAGAAGGCTGCGATTGAGACATATGTGAGAGCTTAGGGTTATAATTCTTGAGCTAAAAAACAAATACTAATGTTTAACGGATGTGGTTCGATCAGTTATTTTAATAATATGTCATGCAATGATACTTTTAATTCAACTCTCTCTACTTTCTCTACGTTAAATGTGTGGAAGATGGATTCAGTCAGATTTGTGGATCCTTTTTTTGGAGGGTTTTGATGTTCATGTGGTATAATGGAGTTTAATTCAAGCCATCTATTTGGATCTCTTGTGGACATTGAGTGGAACCATTGCACACTTGAGTTGCAAAATGAGAGGAATCACGAAGGCTCTGTTTGGATTGAGAGAAATGGAGAGAGAAGACGAGGAAACTCATTAAAAGTAAAGAAGAGAGCAAAAATTATTTCTTGTTTGGTTAGCTTTCATAAGAGAAGAAAATAAAATTTTCAGAATCATGCTTACTCTTTACCCTCTAAATAATCATCAAATCATACTTCATAAGTGTGACATACAGGTTTAGAATGTTTTACTTCCAGTGTTCACTTCTCTCCGGATATCTCAAAATTTGAGGGAAATAAAAATGGGCTTTTCTCCCTCTTATTTCTCTCCACATCTCTCCATCAACCTCCTATCCCCTCCCCAACTTAACTAGCCAAACAAGAGAAGTGGGAAGAAAGCGGTTTCATTTCTCTTCTCTTGTCTTCTCTCATCAATCTCAATTCAAACATGGCGTAAATCTATTTTCAGAGTCAAAGAACAAATATATATATCCTTGCACATAACTTTTCTTTTTCTTTTTTCTTTTATGGATACCCTTGTGTTCATAAATTACTATTAACACACCCATGCCAATGAGGGTATAGTTTGAGCTACATGTTTTTTTTTTTAAAGAAGCCTAAGTTAACAAGATTGATTGAAACAACAGTACCTCCCTGTTTTGCCAATATAGCTAATAAGATAAAGAGCCCCCCATTTTTATTTTTTTTTAATTTGTTAGTCCAAATATCTTGCTATTTGGATGCTTCAGAAGGTTATGCAGATTCATTTTAAGAATCAAGATATTCGTTTCTACATATATATATATATATATATATGTTTGAGTGTGTGTGTGTGTGTGTCTGTGTAGATTCCTATCTTCTCTAAAACTGGTTTCTAATTAACTGCAGTACTTCCTGGAACCCATCATTTTATTTTTCAATAAATATCCCAATTTCAAGTTTGATAAATACATTCGAAATTATGCTCGTCCTTCTTGGCTACACAACCATCATCACCCCTTTTCTATCCCAAAAGGAATGTGAGACTGGTTAATAATAATAATAATCCAAAATCAACCTTTCAGTGAATACTTCTTCCCAGTGAATGCTTGGAACTTCGGTTCTTCTACCTTCTGAGGTGGTTCTTGATTGCTGTCCTTTCGAGTAGTAGTAACCTACAAATGCAAAAGAATATCCAACCATCAGTTAAATCTCAATTCTCAAGTCCTAATGATTTATTAACTAATGTTTCATACTCCGAGAAATTCGACAAAAATCCACGTTGGACATACTTTTGGTGGTGTTACATTTGGAACTTGGTCCCCATTTGAGCCAAAAACAAGCTTCCCAGGACGCTTACTTAAAGTGGGACCATGAGTCCCATTGGTAGCCTCCGCTTGGTGCGGTCTGATAATGGGAGAGCAATCCGGTCCATCTGATTGTATTAGAGGCTTCCCATCCAACCGGTTTGCTGAGCCTGTGAATGGGCTGAACTTCGGTATTTCTTTGGCTGGCTCTTCAAGAATTCAAAGATTCGTAAAACACGCATTCATTTGTTAGAAAGAATCAAATTTCCCATTCCATTACAGAAAATAAAGATCAAAACTCCCACAAACAAACCGAATTTAGAAAACAAAAAATAAAAACACCTTCTGGTAGTGTCTTGTTTGGCGGATTCGACCGCACTGGTCTTTCCAGTTCTTTATAATCAAGAGGAGGCGCAAAATCAACTTCACAGTCTGTGTCAATTATACTTATTGCAGAGGAGGGCTTTGTGTCTACTATATCTATATAGAATTTCTTGTTGTTAAAAGCAATCATGATAGTATCCCCCTTCGTCAAACACGAATAGCTCCTCAACGTTGTCTCCAGACTGCAAGTTAAAACATATACAAAGTATACTAATTAAATCAATATATAAAAAAAGACTTGAGATTTAGCCAAGAATCGAAAAAGGAAATGGCAAAAAATTGTCCAACTAACATTGCTCTTAGGTTGGATAAATCTATGAAGGCCGTGGTGTGTGGCTGCAACTTCACATATGTTCCCTTTGATAAGCTGGCATTCCTAATATTCACAATGTCCCCTTCTTGTAGGACCATGTTTTCCATCATCTGGAAGCACAAAAACAACAACAAAATATATACATATATATATATATATATGTATTAATGTATACATGTATGTATGAAGCCATGACAAAGAAGAGAGAAGCCTACCCATTGTGGTAAATATATCATCCCCTCATCTGCGACGAATTCTAGCACTCCACAATGTGAAACTTTCCCAGCAGGACTACTGAGTTGAAATAACATCGGGTAGTCGATTTGTAAATAGTCTGCAAAGCAACAATATCTTAACTTAAAGCACTTGATATTTAAATCTCTCGTGGTGTTAACTTATACTCGAAGACAAAACTACTAAAAGAAGGAATTGGGCATAAAAAAAATCAACTTACCAAGGTGATAAAGAGCCGAGGGAGGCATTATGACTGGAAGTAAGAAATCAGTTACATCAGTCGAATTGTTAGTCAATTATTCGTTAATAAGATAAAATGGAATAGAATTGCAAAAAAAAAAAAAAGTATTATGTAGTAGTTGATCAAGAAAACAAACGTACTTTTGTCACCCTTTTCCAGATGAGGCTGCAAAGTTTCATAAATGTTTTTGTTCAGTAATATCACTCGGATATAGTTATTGAGAAATAACCAATTAATAAGGTTAACTAAAGAATATGAAATATACTAGCTAGTAAACAGAAAGAAATAAGTACAAACTACTTGAAACCTTTTTAATAGCAGAGACCGGGTAACATCGGTAAGTCTGTTCAAAAGTTGAGCTGGAGTCGGAGTCCGAGTCCGAGTCCGAGCCAGAGTTGGAGTTGGAGTTGGAGTCGGAGTAGGAGTCCGAGTTCGAGTCGGAGCCGGAGCCGGAGCCGGAGCCGGAGCCGTCACTGTCACAATCTTGGTCACACTGCACACATTAATAAACACAGTAAGCTGATGAGTTAATTTCAAGTCAAAGTTCATGTTTTAACCTTCATTTAAACAGTGGAGGAACAAACATATATAGCTGCCTAGCTGGTATGTTAAAATCACTTTGATTTCAAAATCACAACACTTTGGAAACCAAATCACAACATGTTGGAACCAGATAATAACTTGTTGGGACCAAAAAATTGGGTTGTATGATGCAGCCCAAACCACTAGGCTACATCAAGTCCCTTCCTTCCAATCTCATAATGCATTAAAAGTTAAATAAATAAATAATAAATTTGAAATATAATTGTTACTTGAGAGAAAAACGAATGGAGGAAAGTCTCACAAAATTCAAAGTTTTAATTTATTTCTCAATCTATTTTCTTTTCTTTCTTATTCTTACTATTTTCCTTACTATCGAAACAAAGAAAAAACTATTTCTTTAGTGTTTTCCTTTCTTTTCCCTTACAAAATATATGAACAAACAAAGCCTAAATCTCCAACCCCACAAAGTTCAACGCAAGATAACTTCCACAGCCTAATACATAGAGCAATATATCTGATTGAATTATGCAGAAACGTAATTAAATTGCTAATGTCATCAAGTTCCCAAAAGTTCAACATCACAGTTCAACTAACCACACCAAACACATACACATATAAACAAAACAAAACAAAACAAAACAAAAAATCTGGGTGAGTAACATTGGTACATACCATGATCACAGGCTAGGAAAATTATCCACTAAGTAAGTTGAAGATCACAAAAAATCTGCAAAAACATCCAACAATTACAAAACAATGACCGTGATCAGTATATAATAAAAAGCCCAATTTACAGTATAATTATATTTTTAAAAAAGAAAAGAAAATGGGAGTAAAAGAGTAGTAGTGAACCAAAAGGGTTTAGACTATATGTTTAGAACTGCACTATTTATGAACAACACTAACCATCATCCATCCAAAAATATTAAAATAGTATATATATATATATATATATGTATTTAGCAACCAAAAACCCAGAAAAAACAACAGAGACTAGAAACAGGAAATATAAGAGTACAGTACACTAAAAGGTTTTGTATAGAATCTATAGATACATACATGTATTTGTGTATGTATAATTCTCTTGATGTATAACTTAGGATTGGGAAGGGGATGAAAAGAAAAAGAAAAAGTTTGACTATAACTTTTATGAAGAAACTCTTTGCAAAGAATTTGCCAATTGCAGAGTGCAGGGGGATTAAGAAACCCTCTGAGAGAGTGAATGGGCCGCCGTGGACAATTTGTAGAGTCAAGGAACAATACTGTGTATGCACTCACACCATCATCTTGAGTCCTAATACCGGTAGATATTGACACGTGGAAAATTACTTCATTAGGATTCTAGGGAAACTTGATACCCAAGAATCCCAAGATAAACATGAAAAAACGGATTTCCTTGAAAGACCGAAGATACATAATTTCTTTTCTTTTTTCTAGGCAAATCTTATTTGGTTTTGGATTTTTTTTTTTTTTTTTTTTTTTTTTGCTGAGATTGGTTTTGGATTCTTGGCTGCGAAGAAGTCGGGCAACATCCTAATGTGGGGTAACTGGTGTTTGCATGATATATAATTTTTTTATACAAAAATTAGAAGGAAAAAAAAGGCTAGTGCTAATGCCAAAGCACAATGTGCTAATGCCAAAGCACAATGTGTCTCTAAAAGCTTTAGTGACACTTAGATATGTGTCACTAAAGCTTTTAGAGACACATTGTGCTTTGGCATTAGCACATTGTGCTTTGGCATTAGCATCACCCAAAAAAAATTATGTGATGCTGTTGAGTTACTCTCTGTGGAGAGGATCCCAACACATCTTATTTTGTGCCTAATGACTGATCATCTACTTGAATTTTTTTTTAAGCTTTATGTTCCAATAATTGATAAACTTATTAGGGCCTGTTTGGTTGTCCCTTCAAATTGAATGGTTTCATTCAAATTTTGTATAGAAGTTAAATGCAAAATTCATCACCATAAATGAATCCATTTACAAATATGAGAGATTACACCATATTTCTTCTTATGAGGCAATTTGTTCATTTTTTTAGAATGCCAAAATTCATGATTGCAAGCATCATTTTTGAGACGAGCATCCGCTTTCTAAATGAAACCATTCAAGCTCTTTATCTTTTTATATAAAATTGTGTATGGAAACATGAATAGAATTATTTCATTTAAAGACAACCAAACAAGTCCTAAATTGCCCATATTTCCTTTTTCTACTATTTGAAAGCGCCTAAACTTGAACATTTGGGGTCACGTTTGTTGTGCGCAATTAAAGGAGAACTAGAAGATTGAGTAATAGTTCATTTTTAGGGATGACAACGGGTCGGAGTTGGTACGGAGCTCCCCTGTACCAATTCCTACTCCGTTTATTTTCCTCCTACTCCGACTCCGTCCCGTCCCGTTTAAGTAAAATACCAACTCCTACTCCACTCCTACTCCGTTTACTATCGGGTACTCCTATTACACTCCTACTCCGTTTGTTAATCACCATTCCAAAATTAAATGTTCTTTTATAATTCAAAACCCACTTAATTTTAGCTTGATTTCTTAAAAATCATTCACGCAAATGATTCTAAATTTGTTAATCACAATTCAGAAATTAAATATTAATATTGAAGAGAAAGAGATGTACATATATGTCCTAATTTGTTGTAAATAACTGTCAGTATGAGAGTAATTTAGTAACTTAAATTAATTAATCGGGGCGGGGCGGGGCGGGTTTTAAATGGTAGTATTTCATGGATACCAACTCCGCCCCGACTCCTATAGGGTTTTCATATTTTCATACCAAATCCACTCCTACTCCTATTATAACTCCTCCAAACCCGTTTCATTAGGAGCGGGGCGGGGCGGAGGTCCAGCGGGGCGGGGTAAATTGCCATCCCTATTCATTTTAAGGCATATGAGACGCCAATTTATTGCTGGACTATTAATTCATTTTAAAATAGTATGTGTCAATGACTATCCTAAATTGAGGCAAGGCTTATCAAACTGGATATAGTATAATTAAAATAGAGTATTTTTCCAATCTAGCCAAAGGAATCCAAACATGCCTAAAAGCATATACAATACAATCTCCTAACACACACAAGCATGTAAAGCATTGAGAGCACCGCTTGGTAAAAAATACTAAGTCTAAATTTGTGTCCTAATTTATTTATTTTTATTATTTTTAATTCAACAGGGAGGGGGTTTTGAACCTGCACCTAAGGCGTTGGGGGAGTTACTGTCGGGCGTCGGCTAACTCAGATAGGATCTTGACTCATTTGGTACTTGTGCATATATCTTGATATCCTAAACATCACTACAAATCTCTTTCTCCTCTCTCTCTCTCTCAATTTTTTTATCCTCGTCAGTGTGTATGATTTATTGGAGTACCTATCTGAGCTGCTCATTTATAAATTTTCAATTTGTTCATTCGTTAAAAGTTTTCTGAATTATCATTTCAATGGTTTCTCCGAGATGCAGCATAGTCATTGACTGTATGTCATTTCAAAGTTTTAATCCTTCTATTGATGTAAGTAACAAGGCTTGAGTGACCTGAATTTTTTTTATTTTTTTTATTTCCGTCTACGACTCTATACCTTTCTGAGTTCTTGTGGCTTTTCAAAAACCTTTGTCTTGGTAGAAATTGAATGAAGAAAAAGCAAACCTTCATCAACCAGATGCCTATGCCACTTGATCTGGCAATCAAAGTGGAAGTACTCTTGATGGCAGGGCCGATCCTGAGATTTTGAGGGCCCTACTCAAACTTTTAAATAGAGGCCCTCTGTATATTAGCATAAATATTACAAATATTACTTATTGATTACTTAAATAATAAATTCGGGTTAGTATTTTTTAGAGTGGACCCTGCTTAAAGGGGGCCCTACGCGACCGCGTGTGCCGCTTACCCTCAGGGCCGGCCCTGCTTGATGGGTAGGTATTTGCCAGCACTTCCGCGCGCGCGCACACACACACATAAATATATATATATATATATATGTATACATGGCGTGCTCACTCACATGCAGATTCGCAGACTTATTCTAGCTTCTGATCGATGACACATTGTTCTCTCTTTTCATTCTAAAAGAGAAAATATCCCAACAAAGGATGTGTCGGCAAGCTCAAGGTTCGATAGTTTAAAAAATTATGCCAATGGAGACCTTTAATTTTTAAAGGAAACAAGCTGAAGTCATCTCTAAAATGCAACAATATCCAAATAAATCACAGAAAAAGGGTCAAGATGATGAGCAGTCATTGCAAAAAAAAAACGGAAAAGTGCTCACAAGCAATCAAAATGTCAAAAGCTGGACTAGAATGTTCTAAGATCTCCAAAGAGTCCAAGCAAACGAGGTCGAGCACTATCAGGTGATCACTTCTATGTGAATTTATTTCTATATGCTCGAAATTTTGGGTCAATATCACCTACCACCCCTGAGTTTTGACTAGGGAACAAACACTTCCCCTACTATGGTAAAATTACAATCTAGCCCTCAAAATTAATTTAAAAAATAATTGAAAGTATTTACAAAATATATAAAGAGCCATCTGCTAGGTATTTACATATTTTACAATTTTCACACTTTTAAAAAAAATATTTCTGAAATCGTTTGAACAAATTTCATAATTCTTTTAAATTTTCTAAAATTTTCACGATTTTTCAGGAATCTGAAATCTATTTTCAATATTTTGCCGATCCTTTGAAACACATCAATAATTTTTTTCTTCTTCATATCTTCTCGTATAAATTGTTTTAAAATTTATGTAATTTTCATTTTGAAGAGGAAGATATGGATCTATATGCCAACCCCAAAGTCGTTTCTATCTTTTAAAAATTAGAAATTTAGTAAAAAGTCCCTCAAATCCGTATATTTTAAAAATTCAGTGATATTTCACATAACTAGTTCAATTTTTTTTTTACAAAGTTATCTGAAATTTCACATAACTTTTATAACATGTGGGCCTTTTTCACTAAAATAAAAAACCGGGTTGGACTTAATATTACTACAAAAGTTTATTTTAAAGTACTTTTAACTTAATTACATTCTAATTAAAAATAGGGTAAGGGTAGTTTAGGTATATTTTAATAAACCAAACACAGTTCAATAAAGAGAAGGGGGGATTTGTTATGACTAATAAAAGCTCAGGGGGAAGTGTTGTTCTTCAAACCTGAGGGGGTAAGTGTTCTCAGGTCAAACCTTAGGGGTGGTAGATGATATTAAACCGGAAATTTTTGAACAATGGGTGTAATTGGAACTTTCTGCAAGCGTATCATTAGCAGTTGATTGATTTTCCTTGAGAGTTTTGTTTAATTTATTTGAAGAGGTAAATTAGTTTTTTTTTTTTTTAAATTTGCACCCTTTATGCGCATCTTGACAATATCTAAAAGGAAAGGTCAGCATAGCATTCAGTATAAACCAGCTCTCAATCTTAATATGTTGTGCAAGAACATCCAATATCAGTACAAAACATTTACTATTCTACACTAACATATATATGAACAAAATAAATGACTAAGATCAGGGAGAGACTCAATTGAACTAGCAATTAGTGCCTCTGCTTAGATTCGCAAAATCTTGGTAGCATGCATATATAGCACCCTTTTATTGACTCAGAGACATCTCGAGTATCAACATGATAGCATATCGATAACGTATCTATAACTCCTGGACGGGCTTCCAACAGGAGAGAGCATAGATGATCCGACCCTTCCATCCCTGCAGCATCCACTGGCTGTCCTCGTCCACAACGAAATCTCTATGGTACTCTAATTTCACCTTCGTCCTCACATCCTCCAAGAGTTCCCGGTTCAGTGCCACCTGCTTGAACCCCGCCCTCACATTCCGCATTTGCCACTGCTTGTATGTCTCCGGCCTCTCAACCCTCTCAGTGCCCTCACAAGCTACGACGCTCATAATATCCGTTCCAAACACCTCTTTCTCGAACAACAACCTCTGCTCATCTTCATGAGGCACATTTGCATCAAACATGTCAAAAAGTGAAGAGAAGTGGAAGAGCGCTTCTCTGAATCGTGTGACAAAAAATGGGGCATTGAATGTTCCGTTCAGAGCTCCGTGGATGAACATACTCGGGTTAATCCTCTTGATCAAGTTCAAAACCGCGTCTCTCGGGCTCTTCATTGAGACAGTATCATCAGGTATGTTCTTGAGCCGATACAGACAATTCACTACAACCACTTCATCTTTATCAATTTCCAGATCTTCAAGTTGAATTGTATGCCATTTCTTTGCTATGGCTTTGTACTCAAACGGGACGTTGAATCTCTTGCAATAACTGGTTAACCGGCGCCCTGTATCTTCAACCCTCTCTGCAGGGCGGAACCCAGGTTGGGGAAAGTCTATTCCTGTGATCCGAAGCTTGGGAGGTCCATCGGGTCTTATGGAGAGACGCTGAATAAGGCATGGCCATTGGAACCCGTATAGAATTCCGAAATCAATTATGTGTAGCTTTGTTGAAGAATTTTTTGCCAGCTTTCCAATCGATCTGTTTGCATAGGAATAGGACATTATTTTGAAAGGACAGGCGGAGATATAAACCTGATAAGCTTTCAAGATTTCTGCAGCTGATATTCTGTTAGAAGCCGTGTACAATGACATTCCTGTCCCCGCCAGTCGCGCCTCGAGGGCATTGGCAAAGTAATAAGCCAACCTCTCGGTGCCATCCCTCCCGCGTGGAGAAGCGTGTTTCCTGATTCGATTCAGCAGATCGTTCGCGGTTCGGGTATCGCTGCTCGAGACAGCTTGTGCACATTGCGTGAGGAGAGTCCTCAAATCCACAACTTCTTTCTTGTTGCCTTGCTGCTTTTTCCCCCGGGGCCTTCCAGCAGGTGAGCTTTTCGACTGCTTGTTCTGCTTTAACCTCTCGGGCTCAGGATCACCATGCAAATGAGGGTTCAGTTCAGCACAGAGTAACACTTTATCGAACATTTGTGAATCCTCGGACTCTTGAGCATCATAATAAGTGCTACTTGCCAATTGCTTGTTACTCCGCCCCCCTACTTCTTCTACATAATCACCACCATTCTCCTCTCGATAATGATTTTTCTTCCCTCTTGATCCGTTCGGCGAATTGTCCCTCCTCCCATCCTCCTCAGTCTCAATCACTCCCCTCGAATTCGCATAATTTACGGAGGAGAGTGACGAGTTTGAAAGCTGAAATGGGCTAACAAGAGCGGAGGCCACCATTGACCCACCATCACCATGGAATAAGCCATTGGAAGAGCTAAATGACTGCTGCAAATTGTACTGCAAAATAGGCGAATCGAATTCACCTTGATCACGAATCCAATTGGAAGTTCTTGTAAAATCATCATCATCATCATCATCTGGGCTCTCCTGATTGTGATCAACTTCAAGAAGAAGAAGCGGATTTGTTGTAGGAGGTGGGGGATCCTTATTTTTAGTACTATTATTGTGAAGAAGATCAGAAAGTGATTTCTCAGCAGCTTGGAGAGCCAAAATGTCCTGGAACATGCACGGCTTGTACTCCAAGTCCTCCTCTTCATCAAGCATCTGGCTCACGAACTTGAGACACGCACTAAAAAAGTGACCGTCCGATGAATTATCGGATTGCGGGCTGCTCGTTCCTGCACTAGGAGATGCCTCGCTAGGATCGGTGGAGTTATTATGTTGGTTGAGATTGTAATTATGGTCCAAAATTGGAGGAATTGAGTGGTGATGATGGTAATCGAATCCATTTGTGGGATTAGAATATCCTTGAACAAGGGTATCCATGTAGAGTTGGAATTGGAATTAATCCTTAATTTCAAGAATGAACAACACCACAAAATCTATCAAATACCCGAATTGGGTGTTTGTCTTTACGATGGAATTGCACAAAAGTAGAACACAAATTTTGAAAAAAGTTTCTGAGTGTTGATTCAAAAGAAATCTAGATTACTAGATGAACTGGAAAGAATAGAAGTGATTGAAGAATATGAATACAGAGTACCCGGTTGACTGATTGTTAGAGAGAGAGAGAGAGATGTATGAAAAGCTGGTCGGAGTAGATAAGATATGTACGTCTTTAATAGGTAAAATTTGTAATCTTCAATTCATAGTTTTTAATTAGTATCGAAGCTTCCTGGAAATGAATCTGCTGACAGAAAAAAAAAAAAGACCCATCTGAAGCATGAACCGGGTACGGTTATGCCCGGTCAGTTTCAGCCAGTTGAGCCGGTAATCGGTTTTCTCATCTGAATCTTCTCTCCGATTACGCACGTCAGCAAATGTATATATATATATATGTATATATAGATACGCAATATATATTTATGGATATGAATATTGTATGTTGAGGGTACGTAAAACCTTACGTAGCACTGTAGCAGTGTTGTCGGAATCAACGGCAATTAAATCAATAATGCTAGGCATATACTCCAAACCACACCTCAAAAGTCAAACCACACTCTCATATATCCTGTGTTATGTAAGTAGTGCATAAAAAAATATAAAAAAATTCAAACAGCAAAGCAGAGTACATGCATTTAAAGCATATATTGTAGTTTGAGGTGTGATTTGGAATGTGTGCCTAACACTTCTCCAATTAAATCCCCAATTTCCCAGGTGATCAACAGTATGCAAACAAGACACCAAACATCGTATAACTCGAAAAGATTTGCCAAGTGATTTCTTCTGTTTTTTGGTTGTTTTTCACTGGCCGTAAAATTTTTGATGCTGTTTTTATTTGGATTGCAAGTGGGGCCGCAGGGAGAGGTGAGGGTGTATTTGTAACCCAATTAAGATTTGAAAATAAAAATTTTAGCATTTATTTGGATTGACAATAAAGGTATCTTTATTTTTTAACTAGGGCACTTAAATTTAAGTTAGAAAATCAATTTTTTTACCTTTTACTTTAATTAGTAAGGGCATCTCACTTGTTTTATTATATATTATAGGCTTAACCAGGGGCGGATCCAGGATTTTTGGTCGGGGGGCCTAAATTATATGGGGATTCGGGGGCAGCGCCCCTGAGACAAAGTTTTTTAAGTCTACTTATACAAAATTATGTGTAAAACTGTAAAAATTGGTTTAACACCCCTAGTTTCGGGTAAATCATGTAATTTTAGGGGGCATATTTCTAAAACCTGTAATATATTACACATAAATCTAGAATTTTCAAAAGTCCAGGGAGGCCTGTGTCTAAAACCTATAAAATATTGTATGTAAATCTATAATTTTTAAAAGTTCAGGAGGGGCCTGTGTGAATTTTAGGAGGGCTTATTTGTAAAATTTATAAAATATTACATGTAATTATGTAATTTTCAAAAGTTCAAGAGAGACCTGTGCCACCCTTGACATACACTTCGGTCCGCCCCTGTGCTTAACTATATTTTACACCCTCTTAGTTTGCCCTTTATGTCAATTTGGTCACTGTAGTTAGAAAGTGTCATTCTAGTCCTTATAGTTTCATAAGTGTGTCATTTTAGTGCTTCAAACATTTTTTTTGACAAATTTGTACTTTCAGTGACAAAATTATTCATCACTACAGGACTTATTGGACTTATTTGACACACTTATGAATCTACAGGGACTAAAATGACACTTTCCAAATTACAGAGACTAACCTACAAGGACAAGCACAACACACATAATTAGGTATTATACATTTTCATAAATATTATTATAAAATTAAAAGATATTCAAAGAATAATAATAATAAATTTGGTACTTGAAACAGTGTTACGTGCAATTATAGAGTTTTATAACAGCTGAACTTACTAGTAATCCTTCTTTCAGTGCAAGACGCTTTGCAGTTTCTATGACTTCGTCACTTAATATATGTATATCATAAGATCATTAGATTATACAAAAGGAAAAACAATGTGACTGTTAAATTACGACAAGCATAAATCTGGAATAAATACGATCCATGCCACACACGCAAACGCAATTTATCCATAAAGTGTAATAAATTGATGATGCAAAGAATCAATCTCGAAACATAATATAAGCAAATTCATATTATTATATAAATTATGCTTAGGAAAATTATGTGGCACCTATCGAGAAGAGAGAAGAATCACAATTAGTGAAAATAAAAAAACTTATAAGAGAAGAAGTCAAATCGAAGAAGACGTTGAATACAGATTAAGATTTAATAGAGAAGAAATCAGAAGTAACCAAGGATTTGGAAATAAATAAGGAGAGTGACACAAAGAGATAATATATAGTAAAATAAGTGAGGTGCCCTTACTAATTAAAGTTAAAGGTAAAAAAATTAATGTTTTAACTTAAATTTAGGTGCCCTAATTAGAAAAATGAAGGTGCCTTTATCGCCAATCTTTATTTTATTTTCAATGCGTTTGTTTTCAGTGCCTTTTCGCTTGAGGGTTGTTTGGCTTAATGACTTTAGGGTTTTCCTGATTTGAAATTGTTTTGATTATCTGGAAATGGCAAAGGCAGACAAAGTTATCAAGTGCCGAAGGCATGTAAAGTTAGTTATTGGTCAAAAACACATATTAGATTTGTTCGATAATTCCTTTAGACCAGGAGGATACCACTTAAAACGTCTCTTAAAAAGGTTGGTTTTCAAAAGTCACCTTTATGTGGGTTGAAGGAACCCCAAGAGTTCCCTTTCATGTAAAAAGTTTGAGTTTTTAACCATTGAAAGACTTAGATACAAAAATCTACCAGAGGGGTTTTTGACCGGTCGAACGGTCCCACTGGACCGGTCAAAAGTTCCTCTGCAACACTTGAGCTCCAACTGGGTACATTCAACTGGCCGAAGGGTCCCTTTGGACCAGTCGAAAGACCACCTACGAGCCTTTCCAACCAATTTGTCCTGTTTTACAACATTAAAAACACATATACAAACTTGCCAAAGCTAAACTTCAAAAGCCACTTCTCATACTATTTGGATTTTAAACATAAACTTCCAAGAGCTATTGTCGATGTGTTGTAATGACTTGAGGCGAGCTTTGGTGGCTTGTCACGTGTCCTAGGTTCATATATGTGGATTCGGGGCGTGACATTTAGTAGTATCTGTAAAAATTGTGTGGATGTTCCATTAGTTTCGTGCGTATAGTGGGTTGAAGAATAAAACTCAATTATTTATTGACAAATTCATATTTTTGTAACTCTTTTAAAATGGATTTTCTTTTCTTTTCTTATTTATTTATTTTTTGTTTATTTTTATATTATATGTAGTTTCACTTACAAAACAAAGAATCTTTAATATGTTCAAATGGAATATGACATGTACAAAAATATCCAGTCAAAGTCAACTGCCACCACCTCAGTAAGGAGTGCTGAGTCATCCAGTAATTGCGTTCATCACGCAACCATCTCGGATTGTTCATCCTATACCGCCCGGGTTGGACCCACGGGTCGGGCGCGGGATGCGGGCTCACCCCACTATAGGTGCGGCCCGAGTACACCCCGTAACTTGCTCCGTAAGGTCCCAGACAACTTCCTATCCCAGTTAGAAGACTTATGGAAACAATAGATGGTTTCCTAATCTTGTTAGGAAATTCCCATAATTTGTGTTAATCAATTATAATCAGATTGTGCTTCCTAATCAGCTCACTTATCTTGTACGAGTGGTCTCTTGAACCTACAAAAGGGACCACTCACCCCCATTGAAGGGGATCGCATTCTTGCTATACAGAATAGCGGCTATACAACACTCATACGCATATACCTTGCCGGTCACTAGTAGTACTGCCCTTATTGTTGGTTCACCAAAGGCCGCCGGTGATTTGTTAGTACAAGTGCTCCGACACATACGTGAACGTAGCTCTCCTAGTTAACAGGGCCGAACCACACCCAAATCCCTCTCGTTTAATTCTCCTTACCTCTTACCAAATTTTGGCATCATCAGTTTGGCACCGTCTGTGGGAACCCGACAAGTTTCTCATCAACAAATCTATTAACTAATCATCATGCCACAAAGAAGCGTAAGAAGACGACTGCCCTAGTAGGTCAGGCGGACTCACAAGCTGGGCAACCGGCTGCCTGCATGACCTCCGAGCAAATCACCGCAGCTCTTGCGCAACTCCTGGAGGGCCAGCGGCAAACTCAGCAGCAAATCGAAGCACTGTTGGCGCGACAGGACAAACCCCCTCAAGCCGAGGATCAGCTCGGGAACTATGCATCCGATCGCGTGCCGGTGCGGATTCGACGGCGTGCCTATACTGCACAAGTATCCCCCCCGGCTTTGGAGCGGTCGGGGAAAAGTGAGCATAGCCGTGGCTCCGAGTAGACCCGGCAACGTGCCCAGGTCAACCCACACTGGGCGGGAGACGCCAGAGAGATCATCAACAACAGGTGCCCTGCCAGAAGGGATGGGCAAGAGCAAACGGCCTGGGAATTAGCCCAAGTACGCCCGGCCAGGAGCTGTGGAGATCTTAGGTATACGATTACCTGGAGTCGAAGCCCGCCCCATCCCTGAGGGCAACACACTTCAAAGAAGAAGCTTCATCGTCCGACCCGACCTACCGCATAGATACGGAACGGAGGACCGATCGGGAGGATGTTAAGGCCCGTATCGGCAACCTGCAAAAACAGATTAAGCAGCTGAGTCACGGACCGGGTCGCGACTACACCAATACTGAAACTGAGTCACCCTTCACTGTCTGGATCACGGGATTCCCCATTCCTCGCAAGTTCAAGCAACCACATCTTGATTCTTACGACGGTTCGGGGAGTCCGGTCGATCATGTTCGGACTTACAAGGCTCAGATGGCGTTAGTTACCAACGCCGACGAACTACTCTGCTTGGCCTTTTCCAGCACCCTCAAAGGGCCAGCCGCACAATGGTTCCATGAATTCAAGCCCCAAACGGTCGACGATTTCAAGGCACTCAATAAGCTCTTTGTCAGCCAGTTCGTGGGAATGCTCGACCGATCACAGCCCGATACCCAATTGCTGGCTGTCAAGCAGCGCAAGGGAGAATCCCTGAAGGATTATGTTGACTGTTTTAATCAGCAACAGCTTCAGATCCACAACCTGAATGAAACGGTCGCAATCACAGCCTTCTGCTTGGGGGTTCAGCACACCAAGGTAGCCACGTCATTCCACCATGACTGGCCGGCCACTTTGGTAGAACTCTCTGAGAGGGTGGGAAAGTACATTAATACCGAGGAGTTTCTAAAATCTAAATGCACAAGCCAAGCAGAGGACAGTTCCCCGAGGCCAAAGCTAAACGCGAAGGCTCCGAGAAAGGCTCAGGAAAGAAGTCGAAGCAGGATCAGCCCCGAGGAGGTAGGGATCAGAATCCTATTGCTTTCACACCACTGTCCCGGCCTATCCAGGAGGTTATGGTTGCGGCCGAGGCTCAGCACCTACTTAAGAAGCCAACAAAGCTAAAGAGCCCGCCCGAGAAGAGGAATAGGGATAAGTTTTGTCGGTACCACAGAAATCATGGCCACGATATCGAGGATTGCTTCAAACTCAAGATTGCCATCGAAAAGTTCATCGAGCAGGGTCATCTCGCCGAGTTTGTCGCTGCAGACAAACGACCACAGCCAGATACCCGAGCTCCCGAATAACCACAGCCCCTTGGTATCGTCAACGTAATATCCGGAGGAACATCGGGCGGAGGGGACTCACAGTTAGCAAGGAAGAGACATGCTCGGGCATCACGAGTGGATGTCCTACAGGTCCAATCTGTCGACTCCCCCCCAACTGATGTGCTAACATTCTCGTCCGATGATATAAAGGACCTACATTGCCCTCACGACGACCCGCTGGTGGTGACGCTCTCCATAGCAAATTACGTAGTAAAGAGGGTGTTAGTGGACACGGGCAGCTCCTTGGATATTCTATTTGCTTCAGCCTTTGATCAGTTTGGGATTTCAAGGGACCGGTTCCGATCGGTGGCAACCCCCTTAGTCGGGTTCAACGGTTTAAGCACAAAACCAATCGGGATGATCAAGCTGCCGGTCTTAATGGGGACCTACCCACAGCAAGTCTTAGTGATGGCAAACTTAGTGGTAGTGGAGGCTCCGTCTGCATACAACGTTATCCTCGGGAGGCCAACGATCAATAAAGCCAAGGGGGTTGTGTCGACCTACATCCTAGTTGTCAAGTTCCCAACCCCCCAGGGGCTGGGAAGTCTAAGAGGGGATTAAGCAACCACCCGGAGCTGTTACGTTAGCTCCTTGCGCAGAGAGGCCATTGCGAAAACACTGAATGTTCAGGAGAAGGATCTAAGGGAAGCCAAGGACGGGGTCGGCCTGGTTGAAGAACTCGATCCGGTGGTGCTGGGTCCCCAGTTCCCCGACCGGTCAATTAGTATTGACACCCTTCTGGAACCAAGCATCAGGGAAAAGTTAATACAGTTCCTGAGAGAGAGAGCCAAGACATCTTCGCCTGGAGCTATGAGGACATGCCCGGAATTGATCCCTGTGTCATATCCCTTCGACTCAACACCGATCCAAGTTGTCGCCCGGTCAAGCATAAGAGGAGGGGCGTGGCCCCGGAGAGGTAGGAAGCAGTGTGTGAGGAGATCGAAAAACTCCTCAAAGCGAAATTTGTCCGGGAAGTGCAATATCCCGATTGGCTAGCCAATGTGGTGCTGGTCAAGAAGAGCAATGGAAAGTGGAGTATGTGCATGGATTTCACCGACCTGAACAAAGCTTGTCCCAATGACTACTATCCGCTACCCAGGATAGACCTCCTTATAGATGTGTACTCCCTGGCCGGTCACTCACTCCTCTTCTTCATGGATGCGTACTTAGGATACAATCAGATCAGTATGTATCCCAAGGACGAAGAGAAGACTTCATTCATCACCGACCAGGGGACGTATTGCTACAAGGTGATGCCCTTCGGCCTCAAGAATGCTGGGGCAACTTACCAACGCCTGGTCAACCACAAAGACCTGATTGGGAAAACAATGGAGGTATATGTAGATGACCTCCTAGTCAAAAGCCGAGACGAGTTCGACCATCTCGATCGCTTGGCAGGGGCCTTCAGTATCTTAAGGAAGTTCAGGATGAGGTTGAACCCAACCAAGTGCACATTTGGAGTCTCGTCCGAGAAATTCCTGGGACACCTAGTCAGCAAGCGGGGAATTGAGGTGAACCCCAAGAAAATTCAAGCAATCATTAATATGTTGTCACCCAGTTCAACAAAGAAAGTCCAAAGTTTGGCCGGACAGGTGGTAGCACTGAACAGATTCATTTCCCGAGCTACCCACCGGTGCCTGCCATTTTTCAAAATCCTCCGCAAAGCTTTTCAGTGGTCAGAAGAGTACGAGGAGGCGTTTCAGGAACTCAAAAAATACCTGACATCGACCCTTCTGCTCTCAACGTATGTACCAAAGGAGGACCTGTTCTTATACTTGACGGTGTCACCTCAGCGGTAAGCTTGACACTTATTCAAGAGGAGCATGGGATTCAGTTCCCGGTTTATTATACTAGCCGAGCGCTCCAAGGCACGGAAAGCCGATACTCCCTCATCGAGAAGCTCGCCTTTGCCCTCATTACCTCTGCCCAGAACTCCGCCCGTACTTTCAAGCCCATGTCATCATGGTGCTCACAGATCAACCTCTCCGCCGGATCCTGAGCAGGCCTGAGACATTCAGGAGGCTCATCAAGTAGGTATTGGAGTTGGAAGAATTTGAAGTAGTCTACCAACCCTGGACGGCAATCAAGGGGCAGGCAGTGGCGCTGGACTTTCTTATAGAGTTCACATACCCAGAAGACCCCGTTGAAGAGCTCGAACCACCTGGGCTACCGCCCGGCCTACAGTCTGACATCCCGACCTGGGTACTTTATGTTGATGGGTCTTCAAATAAATAAGGCAGCAGGGCAGTGATCATCCTGACCACGTCTGACGAGATCCAGTTAGAGTACGCACTAAGGTTCGGGTTTCAGGCCTCTAACAACGAAGCTGAGTACAAGGCCCTGTTGGTCGGGTTGCAGTTGGCTACTTCAATGGGCGCACAACAAACCAAGGATACAGTGACTCCCAACTGGTCGTCAACCAAGTCAATCAGGGGTATGAAGCTCGGGAAGACAACATGGTGGCCTACCTGGCCCTGGTCAGGTCGGTCACCAAACAGCTCAAAGGTTTCTTAATCAGACATATCCTAAGAGAGGATAACACAAGGGCTGATTGATTAGCACGTCTAGCATCGTCTTCCGAGTCGGATCTGCTTGGGATAAGGGTAGAGTATCTGCCTGAGCCTAGTGTGTCCAACTCAGAAGGCATGGAAGTTGACCCAGTCGACGCAAGGCCTAGCTGGATGGATCCTATATTGAAGCTCCTCACCACCGGATGTCTGCCGAATGAGAAAGATGAAGCCCGCCGGGTCATATACCGGGCGGCTCAATACCACCTCATGGACGACATCCTCTACAAGAGGGGGTTCTCCATCCTATATCTACGGTGCATCCACCCAACTCAAGTCCAAGGAATACTATGAGAAATCCATGAAGGAGTGTGTGGGAGCCATGTTGGAGGCCAGTCACTCTCCCGTAAGGTCCTGCTGCAAGGTTACTATTGGCCGACGATGGCTCGGGATTCCCAAGAGTATGTTAAGCGGTGTGATAAGTGTCAGAGACATACACCCATGATCAACCACCCGGGAGAGCTCCAGACCCCAATCCTCAGCCCCTGGCCATTTTGCCTAGTGGGGCATCGACATAGTCGGACCCCTTCCCATGGCTAAAGGCCAGGTCAAATTTGCCGTCATCGCTGTGGACTATTTCACCATGTGGGAAGAAGCCGAGCCCTTGAAAACAATAACCGAGAAAAAGATGGTAAGTTTTATCAAAAGAAACATTCTCGGCAGGTTCGGCACACCCTAGGCACTGGTTAGCGATAACGGAAGATAGTTCGACACATCTGTGTTCAGGCAGTTCTGCTTGGGTTACGGAATATCGAATCACTACACCTCCCCCGAGTATCCCCAAGCCAATGGCCAGGATAAATTAACAAACCGAACGATCTTGCAATCCATTAAAACAAGGCTCGAAAACGGCAAGGACTTTGGGCGGAGGAACTGCCAACCCTTCTGTGGGCCTATCGTACCACTCCTCGAGCGGCAATAGGGGAGACCCCGTTCTCTCTCACCTATGGTTTTGAGGCAGTGGTCCCCATAGAAATTGGACTGCCGACATACCGAGTGGCGAATTTCAGTGAACAAGGCAATGAGGAAGCCCTCAGAGGAGAGCTCGACCTGGTGGAAGAGAAAAGGGACCGGGCGTATCTAAGAGTAGTAGCCTATAAGCAGCGAGTCTCACGGTATGTTAACAGCCAAGTCAAGCATCGCAGTTTTCAAGTGGGAGACCTAGTCCTCAAAGTAGTAAACCAGTCTACCAAAGTCCCGAGCCACAAAAAATTGGGGCCAAACTGGAAAGGACCGTACAGGGTTACCCAGGTCAACCGGTCGGGCACTTACTGGTTACGGACTGTGGACGAATTAGATCTGCCTCACCCTTGGAACGTGCAACATCTCCGCAAGTACTTTTAGTAGCGCACGAATACGCACGAATCAGTATTGGTTAGGAACTTATCCTTTAAACGCACTGTAGCTCACCCCGAGCAATTATCATAGTTCTCGAAAGAAATAAAGATTTTGTTTTTACTGCAAATCATGTTCCCTACCGGTATTCAGTAGAAAAAGACCTCGGGATCACACCCGAGGCGCAAAAGACATCGGGATCACACCCAAGGCACAATAAAACCTTGAGATCACGCTTGAGGCACGGTTTCACTTAAGTCCATAACCTACAATGGGGGCAAATCCCCCTAGGTGGCTGATCATAGCAAACCCCAAAAGACCTTGGAACTACCAACATTATAGGTTGGTTACGTACAGTCCTTTCCTTCGCATATGCCCCCGCCTTAGCAAAAGCTTGGGTGGCAGGAGGAACAGGGAACTGAAACAGGAAACCACACCGAGCACTAACAGGATGTGGAATCAACCCTTAAACATTCCTAAGTGCTTACAGGGCTCAGAGTTTACCGGGCAGTAACATGAATGGAACTCTTACACTATCCCGGACGGGACCCACAAGCCTGTAATCTCTGTCCAATGCTCGGGAATTCAAGGCGGTACCGGGCCCTACTAGACCTAGCGACCCCTACAGGTTACAGACTTAAACCTTTTGCTAAGGCAGGGTTTTGGCATGACTAACGATCGAGCGTGCATGGGCAATTATAAATGGGCACACAAATACAAGAACAGACCTCAGAGGGCCTTTTCATTACTTGTTCCAAAAAGGATACGTACAATATTTGGTGGGCAATTATAGCAGCCTCGACCTCCCCCCCCCCCCTTTCCAAAAATAATAATAATAGTAATAATAAATAAATAAAATAATAAATAAATAAAAATAAAGTAAACAAAGATACAGTCCGGGGATTAAGAGTCGTCCACCACGACTACTCCATCCCTAGCAGCAGTGTCCTTAGCCAGTATGTCTTCAGCGGCGGCCCCCTCAGTAGTCTGGTCCTCCTTCCAATAGTCAGACTCAGCCCAGGAGTAACCTGAGAGGTCCCAGTCTGGATGGTCGGAAGCCGCCCGCTGGGTCAGGTCGGCATAACCCGCGAGGAAGCCAGCTTCAAACTCCTCCTCGGCATCCTTCGTCCCCGCCTCCTGGGCGGCAATGACCTTAGAGAGAGCAAGCTTCTCGGATTCTGTGGCTTCCCTCCCGGCATCTGTCGTCGACTTCCCGGCCTCCGCAGTCGCCGCCCTAGCTTCTGCAACCTTTCGGGCTTCCCGCTAGGCCACAAGGTCCTCCCGGGTTTCCCCTAAGTCCAGGGCCAAGGCCCTCGCCATCTCTTCCTCCGCAGTTAAAGAAAAATCCAAGGCCTCCTGCGCCACCTTCTTAGCAGCAGGGTAGCCTCAGCGGTGGCCAGTCTTTCAGCCACTCCATGCAGGTAATCCTCGGCACTACCAAACAACCAACCTGCAGGGTAGAAACAGAAGCCATTAGATACCGTGGGCAAGAGTATAAGGAAAATGAATGAGGAGCTACTCACCATATGGCTAATCTGTATAGCCCCGAACAAGGCCTCGGGGCCCAACTCAGAGCACTTGTCCACCTGGCTTTGCAGCAGCCCGGTTCGGACCCTTACCCGGACCTCGTCCGCCGTCTCCACCGCCGGCATCCTGGCCAGAATGTCGTGCGGCCTGGAGGGCGTGACGACCTCGACACGAGGGGTTGAGGTCCCGATTGGTATGGTGTCAGAAGGGCACATGGAAGACACATCAATAGTCATACCGGGAGCTAATGTCCCAGTCGCTTCCTTCCTAGCTCGGGGCTCCCTGTGGATTCTTTTCAACTGTTGGCCCTCAGTGGGGCCCTGCCTCTTTCTCCTCTTGCCAGCCGGGTGGCCAAAGCAGCTTCCTTTTCCCTTAGAGCAGCCACGTCTCTAGGAGCCATTTCTGTGAAACAAAGGAAAGATACAGGTCAGTTGCACGCGAAATTGATCGAATAACGAGGTAATCAGAAAATAGCCAGAAAATGTACCAGCGTTGATCGGAGGGAACACGGGTGCCTCAAACTGCTAGTTGGGCTCGTAGAAGGTCCTTTGATCGCCCGTCCGGATCAACAGTTTGCTGACATCCGTGAGTCCTTGGCTAAGGACAAGATCCTGGTCTGGCACTCGTCGGGAATGCAGGGCGGGTCGGTTGATCCCACTGCAAAACAAAGGGCAGTTAGCTCCATGACAACAGCAAAGTAAAATAAAACAAAAGATAAGGCAGAAGCTTACTCCTTAACTTCCCCGCCTAGGAAGTCCTTAACTGTATTCTCGGAGCCTTCTCACAGAGCCCGAGGGTGGATACTTGGAAGAATTTCTTCTTCCACTCCCTGTTGTTACTCGGGTAGTTGACTATTATTCTCCTCCCCTGCCTAGCTCCTAGCGAAAAGAAGCCGACTTTCCCGTGAACCGGGAACAGTCGGTGTGTCCAGAAAAACTCTTGTATGGTAAGCTCTTGCCGGAGAATTTGGGGCCACAGGGATATAGCCCCCATCAAGAATCTCCACCCGTTCGGAGCGAGTTCCCCGGGAAAAATTCTGAGGTATATCAGCACGTCCCGAACAAGTGGGTGGAGAGGAAGGCTAAGGCCAGCTATGAGGGCGTCCTCATAAAGATTAACGAAACCCAACTGGTGGAACTGAGCCCCGCCGGCGTGTACGGCCAAGGAACAATGGTCGGGGATGTTGTACCTATCCCTGATCCGACCTAAGTCTGGGGTACGCAAGCTGCTAACGATCGACTCGCAAGAAAAGACTACGATGGGGCTATTTGGCACCGATGCCTCATTGTCCAACCCCCTAGACACTGAGGCAACTGGGAGATCCTGAACTGCCTCATTATCGAACACTCGAATGGGAATCCTGCCCTCACTGTACTGGTCAGATGGAGTCGCGGTAGGTGGATCATGACTCGTGTCTGGGGTCCCCGACCTAAATTGTTCTTCTTTCGATCAGGATGATGAATTGAAGCCAGAGTGACACATTTTTGAAACTCCTACGGTGGTATGAGACTGTAGCCGATGACCTAAGTATGGGTCAGTAACCCTAAGCCTAAGGTACAGGGGGGCAAGTCTAGAAGCCTATGAGGCAAGGCGTACAAGGCCCTTAGGGTTACGTAACACTCAGTCAACACTACCTCGGGACAACCCGGCCAGTTCATCCGCTCTACCAGGGAGGACGAGCTACCTGACCTAAAAAAGAAGGTGAACCTAAGAAAGAAGAATTCCCACTCCCTCACAAGCCCTAGTGGATTTGTGCCCTCCAGTCTTACTTGGGAAAGAAGAGGAAAGATGAGAAGGAAAAGTATAGTGAATTGAAACTAGAAGGTGAAGACTTACAGGAAAAAGACGTAGGAAAGAGCTCGGAGATCTTGACCGGATGCTTTTTCTCTCAACCCGCTTGGTAGACTTAGAGAATAGACAACAGGAGCAACAAAAATTCACAAGTGTCCCTTATATAGATGGCGTGGACGGCTCAGATCATCTCAGATCCAATGGCCCTGCACAACTCCTGCCAAAATGCCACCAGCTGTCACCTCGGGCAGCCCAAGCAATGCCTCAAAAGGCGCGCGCATTTAATGCACAACACGACGGCTCGGTTACGATGCGACTGCTCAGTTACGACCTAATTAGATTCGGACAGACTAACCACCTACTGACATGTGGCAGGCACCGACCCCAAGGCCCGGGTAGAACCGTTCGGTCCAGGCCCTGACTAACTGAGGCGGCTGGTCTGGTCCCGAGCAATGTTCCTCACCACGTCCTGGACTATTTTTCAGAGCCATACTAGTTTCCAACCCTCATCTGATAAGGCATCACATTAGCCTTGGAAATGGGGGGCAACTGATATGTACAAAAATATCCAGTCAAAGTTAACCGCCGCCACCTCAGTAAGGAGTGCTGAGTCATCCAGTAATTGCGTTCATCACGCAACCATCCCAGATTGCTCATCCCATACCGCTCGCGTTGGACCCACGGGTCGGGCGCGCGATGCGGGCTCACCCCACTGTAGGCGCGGCCCGGGTACACCCCGTAACTTGCTCCGTAAGGTCCCAGACAACTGATTATCCCAGTTAAAAGACTTATGGAAAGAATAGATGGTTTCCTAATCTTGTTAGGAAATTCCCATGATTTGTGTTAATTAATTGTAATCAGATTGCGCTTCCTAATCAGTTCACTTACCTTGTACGAGTGGTCTCTTGCACCTATAAAAGAGATCATTCACCCCCATTGAAGGGGATCGCATTCTTGCTATACAGAATAGCGATTATACAACACTCATAAGCATATACCCGGCCGGTCACTAGTAGTACCGTCCTCATTGTTGGTTCACCAAAGGCCGCCGGTGATTTGTTAGTACAAGTGCTCCGACACACACGTGGACGTAGGTCTCCTAGTTAACGGGGCCGAACCACACTCAAATCCCTCTTGTTTAATTCTCCTTACCTCTTACCAAATTTTTAGCATCATCAGAATATCTATAAAGTCATAAATATTTGAGTCTAGTTGAGTGAAAAGATGTTTATATGGGCGAACGTTAGATAAACCGTAAGGGCCAAAGTGAGAATTCTATGTATAAATGGGATAAATTAAAATTTTCAAGGGGCACAAATATTACATACAGTACAATACAAATTGTGTAAGGTAAAAAAAAAAATGAAGTCCAAAAATTGAGAGGCTCGTGCCTCTGGTCCTAGTGTGCCTCCGTCGTGCTAATAAGACAGTCCAAGTAACAAAGGTAAAGACTAAACGAATGCCGTATAAATCTGTATATAATAATTAAGGGTAAATATCACCTATCTCCTTTGTGGTTTGGTCTTAATACACTTACTTTCTCCTAACATTTTAGAAAACTCACTTACCTACTTTATTTTTAAATTTTAGTATCAGATTCTGTTAAATTTTCCAACAGTTTATTCAAGGAAAGGGGAATTTGATACTAAAATTAAAAAATAAAGGAGGTAAGTGGGATTCCTGAATCGTGAGAGAAAATATGTGTATTAAGGTCAAACCTCAAGTAAGAGAGGTGATATTTATCCATTAATTAATTAATTAGAACACGGAGCTACTAAATATAAGTCACACCCCCGAAAAATTGTGAGTGATGCGATTCTTTTTTTTTTTTTTTTTATGACTTACCTGGATGACTCACGCCACACACACACATGCACGCACGCACACACTCACACACACACACAATTCAAGTAGTAGAACCCAAGAGATAGACCCGACACGAGCACACCGGACGTTCTACAAAGAAAGAGGGGAAAAACCCCTCCCATTTTCCCATGGGAAGATTTGAACCCATCCTCTTCCAATTTAGAGAGAGGAGGTGATACCACTTGACCATACAAAAGTCTTGGCGTGAGTGATGCGATTCAAACCATGTGATTGATCACGTTTCAATTTTATACATATTGATGATGTCGATAGGGCCGGCCCTTGGGCCAGCGGCCCGGGCGGCCGCTTGGGGCCTCAAAAAATTAGGATTTGTTTGGTTTTAGAATAAGGCCTTGTTTGGCCAAAATTCATGTATTATATATAAAAATATGGCCAAAATAAGGCCTAAAAAAATAGGGCCTTAGATATACATGCATTATATATAAAAAGAGGACCAAAGATAAGGCATTGTTTGGCCAAAATACATATATTATATATAAAAATAGAGTAAAATAGGGCCTAAAAAAAAATAAGGCCTTATATATATACATGTATTATATATAAAAATAGGACCAAAAGAGAGCCTAAAATTTTTCGCTTAAGACCTCATGAGAATTTTACAATCTCAGAACCGGCCCTGAATGTCGATGATGTTGTTTACCCCCTTCCCCTTCAGTCATGACCCTTTTATTACTCAGTCATGAGTATTAGTATATTCTAATTAATCCAAACTAACCACCTCGCCGAGTCGCTGACGCCCACTGATGACGAGGATTTTAGAGTTACTTGAAGCCGCCGGTGGTTACCCCAATTAGTGTCAATTAGTGTGGGGAGATTTTTGCTTCCAAGGCTATAAATTACACTTTAGTATCCTGTAGTTGTGCGAAGTTTCACTTTGGTCCCTTTAGTTTTAATTGTAATACTTTGGTTCTTTGTAGTTTTGAATTGATTTTAATGTAGGCCCTGCCTCTAACTCCGTTACTGCTACTTGACAGCGCACTCATTTGCCTTGAAAACTTTAGGGCCCAAAGTGAAACTTCTCCGAAACTCTAGGGTCCAAAGTGAAACTTCGCATAAACTATAGGGTACCAAAATGTGAGTTTTTCGTCAAGTTGCACTAACGGAGTTAGAGAAAGGGCCTACATTGAAACCAATTCAAAACTACAGGGACCAAAGTATTACAACTGAAACAAGAGGACTCAAAGTAAAACTTCGCCCAAACTATAGGATACTAAAATATAATTTAGCCTTAGTTCCAAATTGTTCACGTAGATAATTACGGGTGATATGTGTATTATTTCAGTAATTATGTTAATAATACATATATAAAATGAAAATAAAATAAGACACATATCATCGGATGAATACCTAAACGAGCAACGAATAAACCAAAAAACGGTGAACAAAATTAGTGTGGTGTCCAAGCTCCTACATATATATATATATATATATGTGTGTGTGTGTTGGTCTATATAATATATATCCAAACAAAGAAAATATTACTACTAGTCTACTACACATGCTTGACCGCACGCTCGGAGTGGGCCCTCCTAATCCCGATAGGTCTCTATTCTTCCATGGATTCTTTTTGTGATATGTATTTGTTTGCTCTAATTTGCGCGGGCGTGCCAGAACCAATCAGTGGTTCGGTGTGTGTGTGTGTAAGCGTGCAAACTAATTTCCTATCTGCTTGTGTCAGTGATACACAAGGCTTTGGTAAATCTGACTTCTAAACTGGTGATTGTGTGTAGTGAGTAGGAAAGTACCCTCACTAAAAGTCCTTTAGCAGTACTGAAGCGCACAAGCTAAAAAGTATCAAGTTTAAACAGGTTAAACAAATCACAAACGGTTTAATAAAAGTAAATTTTATTAAATGCTTGGAAAACTGAAACAAATCTCAAGAACAACAGAATGGACTGATTATTCAAAAGAAACAAAGAATAAACATAACAAAAAAACAGACCTAATTGCTATTAAAGTTAGGAAACAAAGACTTAGAAAAAGTGCTCTGAATGCCTTGAATGTGCTGAATACTGAATGCTTTGAACGTGATGAATGCTGTGTATGCTTTTGTCGAAGAGACGCGGAGTCCTTTGCTCGAAGGCCTGCCTCTATATTTATAGCGGCCTGAACTGATTCCTATTTGAACTATAATTCCTTTTCCTACGCCCCAATCTACTGATTGATTGGCTAATTTGAAGGAATCCTTCTATATCACCATCTCCTTCCTTATCCAGAACTTACTTGAATCAATCCCTTTAATTTAGGGATTAAATACTCCAATCCAGCTGGCAACTAACAACTCCTTTCCCAGACGGACTCCTGTTTCCAAAAAACTCTCAGATATGACGTCATCATGCCAGCTACGAACAGCGACGCCCTGTCTTTCGTCAATCGACCTCCCCCTGTTGGATGAATCGGGCTCATGATTCTTTTCATGTCCGATCATATTTCTTCAACTTCTTATGATCAATCGGACAAACTCTTCCTTTTCATCATGTCCGATCAGTTATAACGTTGCTTAAACAATCCATCGGGCTCTCAACATGATGAGTTATGTTCTCATAGCCCGATGATGCTTACACTTGCCACATGCTTCCATCGGACTCTTCTCATCTCCCTACAGTTGTTTCCCCCATCGGGCTTACCTCTTGAGTCCGATGAGTCATCACTACTTGCCTCAGCATCTCCTTCACCCAACTTCAACTCCACTCGGGCTCAAAAATCAATGACGGTTTTTGGGTGCAAACAATTGCCCCCCAAAAGGTCATATCAAACGTCCCGCCTGGATTGATGTGACGTTTTGAATTTCAAATATGCCACGTGTCAAGCACACAGCTAACGTCAAGTTATGGAGAATCCCACCAGTCACCCTACATTTAATGCGCCATGATTACGGCGTCGTGATATTTAAATATCACCCAACATCCGAAAACTCATCACATGTTCATACTTTCCCCTCTCCAGAAATCAAGCAAAATACAAAGCTTCACTCTTATCTTCATCTTCTCCGGCGACATTTCTTCCCTTCATAGACATGGCTCCCAAAACCGCTCCGGCTACCTCTAAAGGCAAGAAAACCTTCGTTGATGCTCCTCCACCACAAAACCGATGCAAGGAGGTTAGGGCTTTGGCAAAAGCTCACGCCGCTGACATATCCACTGAATACCTCACCCCCTACAGCTCTTCCGATGGTTCTCCCACCGCACCAGGCTTAGGTGCGGCGTTTCTGGGCCACCCTCCGGCGCCTTTTCTTCCTTTCTTTCCTCCCGTAGGAAACGAAGAATTCCTGCAAATCCCTGCTCATTGGGCCAAGGTCCAGACTGCTAACCAGCCAATCCGAGGATGGCCGACACCCGCTGCTGACTGGGACAAGTGGGTAACTAGGGTTTCGGCCTCTAAGGCCGCCGTCTGGAAGCAAACGGGCATCTACGATGCAATCATGCTCAGTCGGTCTCGCATTGAAATAGACCGGCCTCTCCTCCTCTCTGCTCTACTCTTCTGGTCTTCGTCTTGCAACGGCTTTCTTTTCCGTTGCGGACCAATGGCTCCCACTGTCAAAGACATCAGCTACCTGCTCGGCCTCCATCCTCATGGCCCAGAGATCATTCCCGGGCTTAATGTTGGAACGGCCAGCTTTGCCTATCCACAACAAGATATTGTCAAGGACGGGGCCGTTTCTCATAGGCCGATCACGGCCTTTGGAGGTTTCCTTTCGGCCTGCATAGGAGCAGATGATACAGCGGTGTCCGATGCAGAGCACACTGCCTTCCTCATCTACTGGCTCAACAAGTATCTCTTCTGCTCAGCCAGCCAGGCTATCACTAAAGAATACACAACCGTAGCCCTTGCCCTTGCATCAGGGCAGCCACTGGCCATGGCTACGCTGGTTTGGGCACATTTGGTCCGAGGCATCACAGACTTTGTTCATTCGGGCTTCAGTGCTGGTGGGAGCCCGATGTGGATACTACAACTGTGGCTTCATTCTTACTTCCCTGAATTCCAGCCCACAATTACTCCCTTGGCCGACGTGCCTATCTCTGCCGTTCAATTCGTGAACGTATCTCCTTCTGTGCATTCCTTTGAAGAGTGTTTTTCCTTCTTTTACCAGGGTTGCTCCTCTCGGGACGTCAATCTCTTTACCCCATTCTTTTCTCTTCAATTTTCTTCTTTTCTCCAACTCTCCAATAACCCTTTAAACTGGGGTCCGGGCACCCAGTCAACCTATAATGAAATTTTTTCTAGCTACCTGGTAGCTAGAGACATTATTTTTAGCCCAAGCATCCCGTCGGCCAATAATAAATGCGGGGCCGAGTACTACTTTGCTCCTTTATATGCCCGCCAATTCGGGCTTACTCAACTAGTGCCCGTCCCTCCTGGTATCACTGTTAACGTTGATTGGGTTGAACGTGGCCTCATTGTTAACGACGGGCAGGTGAAGAGGATAACAGAAAGGTCAGCCCGGCTCAAAGCCGCGTTCAACTTTACACCTTTCTCTGCCCGTCCAGTAATATCAGAAGAGTTCACCCAATGGTGGGGCGAACGGGCTCGAAACATATTTCCACGCACCGCTGCTGAGGCCTTGGCTCCTTTCACTGCAACATCGGCCATTGTGGCCGATGTCCCTATACCAGCAACGGCTCCAACTCGGCGCAAACAAGTCGCCAAGAGACCGGCTCGTAAACAAACTCCGGGCAAGGGTCAGCCTCAAAAGAAGCAAAAAACACCGGCCTCTGTTCAGGTTTGCTCTTCCCCTTTTGATTTGAGCCCGAATTCCTGTTATTCCATATTAACCCTTTTGAAATCTTTGCAGCTTGCTGATGAAGATTCGGGAGAGGATCTACTTCCAAACCTTGCTCAGACTCTTCCCCCAACTCTCCCTACATCACCGGCTTCTGCAGCGGCTTATCTAGAGCGAGTGGCCGTTAGGGTGATGCCACTTCACATCGTGCCTCCTCTAACTCCTTCAAGCGGAGACGGAGACGAAAACCTTGCTCATGTCGGCCAAGTCCCTGAGCAGGTTGTTCTTTCTTCAAGTACTGAGGGTGAGGCCGGTGCTGAACCTGCCACCGAGGCTGCTGAGGAGGAAGTAAATCAAGCGATCCCTTCTGCACCCGAAACTCCAGCCGGTCAAGGGGCACCTACCACCGCCATCAGCTCTCCTGTCCACATCATACCAGGACCGGTGGTGACCGAGGTCACTCCTCCTGAAGTGTCTGCTGTGGAGGCCGGTGATGATAATTCGGGCTCTGTCCCTGAAGCAGAAGCCCAACAGACGACAATGGCCCCAACGAGTCCGGGCGCAGGAACCGGCCTCCCTTCTTCTTCCCAAACATCTTCTCAACCAAGCGAGGCCGATGTTCGCGAAACAATCTCGGCCTCGCTTCGTCCTCATACCCAGGTACTGCTGTGTTACTTTACGTTAATTCATACATTTCTAAAAACAATACCTGACTGTATTTTCTTGAATAGGCCGATCCTTCTGACCCAGCGCCCGTTATTCCTTTCGATGACTTTTTCTTGGGCCTGGACCTGGGAGCTTTTGACCTCGGCCCCCTTGAGCCCGAAGCGGTTTTACCTTCCGTCCTTCAACAAGCCAAGGACCTGCTCTTCGGGCTTGCTGACCAAGAACTTTCCAATCTTCCTGCTACGGCTGACGTTGACACCGCTTTGAACACCCTCATGGCCGATCCTTCTCTTTCAGACGGGCAGCTATCATTACTCGTGGAGATCAAAGAAAGACTTCCTAGCGTCCGTCTTATGGATAGAACGGCCTCGAAGATTCAAGCGGATGCAGAACTTCATTTAGGCTCCCGTCAGAAAGCATTGAGGTTCTTGGAAGGGGCCCGAACCAAGTTCGAAGCGGGAAAGGCCTCCCGTGCTCAAGTTCTAGCCAGGGGTACTTGGCTGCGGGACCGTATTGCTGTATTAAAAACTCAACTCGCCCAATGTGAGGCCGAGGTTGTTACCAACAACGCCTCCATTGAAAAAATTGACGAGGCATTATCTTCACTAGGCGGGGACGCTCAGAAGTGCAGTGATCAGTTACAAGCCAGCGTCCCCATATCCCGGGCTTGGGCCCAGAAGCTAGAAAGGGCCAAGAAGGACCGGTCTGGGGCCATCAAGACATGGGAAGACTTGAAGGCTAAACTTAGGAATTTCGGGTCGGCCTAGAGACCGACTCCTGTTTATATATACTTTGTAAAAATTTTTTTTTTTATATTATTATTTGTAAGTAAGCTGTGCTCAGCCTATCAATACAAATCCTATTCACCTAAATCATTCGGGCTCCGGCTCATAATTTATCAGTTGCTCATACTCCAACCTAGGATTAGGTTTATAATCTAGATCAATGGTCTCCCATAACGTTGGATAATAAGATTTTAAATACTGACCATTGATTAATCGGACATGTATCGTCCCATCTAAATCACGAAGCCTGTAAGCACCTCCTCTTTTAACATGGTGAACGATGAACGGGCCTTCCCAATTGACCGACCATTTACCGTATCGATTATCCTTGTCTCCAATAGGTAACACGGCCTTCCACACCAAATCATCGGTGCAAAAAGATTTCTCTCTCACCCTTTTATTGTAAGCTCGGGCAGCCCGTTGTTTTTGTACTTTTAATGCATCCAAGGCCATTAGCCTCATTTCATCAAGCCCTTCCAACTCAGCTACCATAGCCTCCGTATACTCAGCGGGCTCTAGTTGATTCTGTAAAGCCCTTCTGGCCGATCGGACTGTAACTTCCATAGGTAACATCGCGTCATGCCCGTAGGTCAGCATGAACGGTGTAACCCCAGTACTTGATCTTTTTGACGTCCGATAGGCCCATAATGCTTCGGACAGAAGCTTATCCCATTCCCTTGGATTCTCCACGATCATCTTTTCAATGATCCCTTTAAGGATCTTGTTAGTAGACTCGGCCTGCCCATTAGCCTGTGCATAGTAAGGTGTAGAATTAAGAATCTTGATTCCCCTACTTTCTGCAAAGGCGGATGTCTCCGACCCTGTAAACACAGATCCTTGATCGGCCGTGATTGTTTCTGGAAGGCCGAACCTATGGATAATGTGTTCTTCAATGAATTTTATGACGGTGGCTTGTGTCACCGTTCTACAAGGTATGGCCTCGGCCCACTTGGTAAAGTAGTCCGTAGCCACTATTATGAAACAATGTTGGCCGGATGATGGCGGTAAAACTTTGCCAATCAAATCCATCGCCCATCCCCTAAACGGCCATGGCTTGATTATGGGTTGCAATACTTTGGCCGGCACATGTTGAATCGGACCATGCTTTTGACAAGGTTGACAACCTTTGGCATAGCTGATGCAGTCTTTCAACATGCCAGGCCAATAATAATTATACCTCCTCAATAGCCACTTCATCTTGGTGCCGGCTTGATGTGCTCCACATATCCCTTCGTGTACTTCGGCCATAACCTGCATGGCCTGCTTCTTCCCCAAGCACCTCAGAATCACGTCATCCCCGATCGGTTTCTTGAATAATTCCCCATTTAGTACCACAAATCGGACTGCAAACAGCCTGACTCGCCGGTCCACTCTGACATTTGGGTGACTCAAGTATTCAATAATAGGAACTCGCCAATCGCTGTCCTCCATCAAGACCGAATTGGTAGTAGCGTACCAACCCCTCTTTGCCACGAACGGTAATGACCGGACATTGACCGTGATGAGTTGGTCTTCTGCATTCTTCTGGGAAGGTGAGGCTGATCCTGTCTTTGCCAACTTATCGGCCTCAGTATTGGTTGTTCTTGGGATATAGCTTACACTAATGTCATCAAATGCTTCCATGAGCTGAGTAGCAACTGCATGGAATGGGCATAACTCCCAACTCCTTATTTGAAACTCCCCAGCAATCTGTCCGATCACCAAACCCGAGTCGCCTTTTATATGCACAGAAGATGCCCCCATTTCAAGGAGTATTTCTAGTCCGATTATAAGTGCTTCGTACTCGGCCTGATTGTTAGTGCATTTGAAGTCAAGCCGAAAAGACATTTTTGTCTTTTTGTACTTGGGTGATACAATTACCACCCCTGCCCCAGCACCTTCTGCATTTTTGGACCCATCAAAGATTAAAGTCCATGGGACTAAGGATGTGCTCAATACTTTAGGTGTTGGAGGCAGTGTTCCCAAATCAGCAGGATCTGGGTGATCAGCCAAGAAATTGGCTATGGCCTGGCCTTTTACCGATTGCTGTGAACGGTATTGGATGGCAAACTCCATCAAGGCCAAGGTCCATTTCCCAATTCGGCCTCTCATGATTGGTCTTGATAGCATGTATTTTATCACATCCGTTTGACATATTATATAAGTGGAAACAGGAAGCATATATGTTCTCAACTTCTGTGAAGAAAAATACAAAGCCAAGCATAACTTCTCAATCGGCGCATAACGCTGCTCGATTGGAGTCAGAATTCTACTTAAATAGTAAACGGCCTGCTCATTACCTTGCTCATTATCTTGAGCTAGCATACTACCTATAGAGCAATCAGAAGCCGATATATACAATTTTAAATACCTACCCTTTTTTGGTGGCATTAACACTGGAGGCATTGACAGATACTGTTTGATTCCTTCAAAGGCTAGTTGATGGCTGTCTTCCCACTTGAAGTCTTCATCGGTCTTGATCTTCAATAGTGGGGTCCATATTTGGGTCTTCCCTGCACAGTTTGATATGAATCGTCTTAAGAAATTGATTTGCCCGAGCAATCTCTGGAGTTCCTTCTTATTAGCAGGCGGTTTTGCTGCTTGGATAGCCCGAGCCTTATTTGTATCAATCTCTATCCCCCTCTGATGTACCAGGAACCCTAAGAAATTTCCTGCTGTAACACCGAACGCGCATTTGAGAGGGTTCATTTTTAATCCGTGAGCCCGCATTCTTTCAAACGCCTTTTCCAAATCTCTCAAATGGTCGGTGTAATTTCCTGACTTTACCACTACATCATCTATGTAAACTTCCATGAACTGCCCGATCATGTCATGGAAGATTGAATTCATTGCCCGCTGATAAGTGGCTCCAGCGTTCTTGAGTCCGAAAGGCATGACAACCCACTCAAAGGTTCCAATTGCCCCCGGGCACCGAAAAGCAGTCTTCGGGACATCCTCTTCGGCGATGTAAATCTGGTTATACCCCGAATGCCCGTCCATAAATGACAGAATTTTGTGTTTAGCGGCCGAATCGATTAACTGATCGGCCATTGGCATGGGATACTCATCTTTTGGGGTCGCTAAGTTTAAATTTCTGAAGTCTATGCAAACCCTTAGCTTCCCATTCTTCTTCACTACTGGCACTACATTCGAGACCCATTCGACATATCGGGCTGTCCGAATGAAGCCAGCGTTTAGTAATCGTTCGATCTCTTCTTTCACCTTCAGTGTCACTTCTGGTGACATGCGCCGAGGCAACTGTTTGAACGGCCTGAACCCCGATTTAATTGGCAATCGGTGTTCCACCAGTTCTCTTGACAGACCCGGCATCTCATCATACTCCCAAGCAAAACAATCCTTATATTTATGCAGGAGTACAATCATATCGGCCTGACCCTGAGGATCCAACATCTGACTCACATAGGTAGGCTTGTGCTCCCCTTCTCCGCCTAAGTTGACTTCCAAGAGAGGGTCCTGGACATCGGCCTTAAGATCATCCAGCTTAGCCGTGGCCGTTTCCAACTCATGTACCTGAATCTCTTCTTCTCTTGGGGCCTCTTCTTCGTAAATGCAATCAGCCAGATTGATTGTTCCGTCAATAGGGCCGATTTCTAATCTTCGGTCGGCCAAGAATGCACACCATCTGGCCATGCTGGCTCTTAAGGCCAGCAGCTTCCGTTCTTCAATTGTCGTAATCCCCATGGACGTCTTCTTGTTCTACGATCTCGATCGGCCTTGATTCTTCTGTCCGATGGAGATTATGGAAATATGCCTTGATGTCCGACGAACTTCCTTTAAAGAAGGTCGCTGTATTTGGCCTTCCCAATTTGTTACACCCCAACAACTTCACTGGCCCGATGTCATCTTCATACAAGACTGCATCGGCCGTCTGCACCCGGGCTACAAAGGGCTTGGTGTCTGCCCCTACCACTTCCACCTCATCTCCTCTCCAGAAAATTAACAACTGATGAAGGGTGGAGGGAATACAATAGTTTGGGTGTATCCAATCCCGGCCTAATAAAGCATTGTAGGCCGCTGAAGTTTCCACGATGAAAAACGCTGTCATGACCGTTTTGCTGCCAACGGTCAGTTCCAAGGGTAGGATCCCCTTCGTCCTTGAAGGTGCCCCCGTGAAGCTTTGGACATTCATTTCTGTCGGAATCAGCTCCGACTCCGATTTCTGCAAGATCCTTAACATGATTTGGGGCATTATGTTGATAGTAGACCCCCCATCAATCAGAATCCTGTTTATCGGGACGCCCTCTATGTGCCTCTTTACATACAATGGCTTTAGATGTTGGGACATCTGGTGCGTTGGCTTCTCAAACACCACTTTAACTGGTCCGGTCTTCACTCCTTCCTCAGTCTGTTGTTCCTTCGGCCTTAAGATAGTAATCTTTGGCCGATCGGTCTGCCCATCGGTGGCGTCCACACTTTTGCTAGTGGCTTCCACCACTTTAGGCTTAACGACCTCTCCCCCGTTCCACAAGTTTTCTTCCCCCACGGCCGAGTCCTTAGCTGAGCCTTCAACCACATCCCCTTCCATGGCCGATGGTTGATCCGGCTTGGCCATGAAAGACAGGGGTAGCGTGAACACCATGTTAGAAGACAGGCCTACTGGAATTGTCCCGAATTGGATTGGCGAAAAACTAGAATCCGACCCATCTCCTTCGGATTCAATCATCTTGTCCACCGTATTTGTCCCCTTTTCCTGTGAACTTTCTGGTCGGACTCTCTCCTTCCGAGGTTCGGTGGGAGCATTCGGACCCCCTACCTGATTCTTCAACAACTGGCGTTCCCGCTCGGCCTGTCGCATTCTCTGATATCTTCTTTTCTGGGACTTGCTATATTGCGGCCGTGCTGGGAACTTGGAGTGTTCAGCTCTATGCCATCTTTGATCTTCTACCCTAGGTGGTAGCACCATCCTCGGGCTCCTTCCAGAAATTGTTGCTTGTATCCGAGGCCTTGGAATCACTTGGGAACTACTTTCCCCCAGTCGGCCGTATTCTCTCTGGCCAACTTGGTATTCCGACGGATGTTTTGCACGCCACTCGGGCTTGGCCTGGCCTTGCCACGGTAATGACAATCTTTCATGTACGGACCTTCTCGGGCTTGAGCCCCGATGTTCATAGCTTCTCGGCCTCTTACTCGGGCTCGAGACTTCCTTCTTGATGTCGGCCTTGCACCTCGGGCAAAGGCCTTGTTCGATGAATTCCAGCTGTCGCCGTAAATCGGCTATCAGGTTATCGGTGCTAGATTTAGCCGTCCCTTCGTCAGCTTTCTGTACTTCCGTTTTGCGTTCTTGATGACTCTTTCGGAGGTCATGTATTGTAACCTTTGGCCCATTGGTGGCCGAAGTAGCAATTTGTTTACCCTCCCTTTGTGTTGGCACAAGTTCTCCGTCAGATAAGTCAATCTTCAGCCTCGGCCTTGACAGCCTAGTCAGGTCGGGCATCACCATGTTTGTGCCCGTAATCTGAGGAAAAGGATTCGCATCGATCCCCATTGCTTTGTCCGAGAATTTGAAGACCCCCTTCTCGACGTTTTCCTGTATAAAATTGCGAAAAACAACACAATTGTTAGTAGCGTGCTTCCAAGAATTGTGCCATTTACAATATTCTTTGTTCTTTATGTCATCGGCCTTTGGGATCCGATGACCTTCACTTAGCTTGATCACTTTATCAGCCAACAGGGCATCGAATATTTGATCAGCCATTGTTATATCGAAAGTATAGTTTTTGCCCGCCTCGAACGCCATCTTCTTTGCAGCAGCGTTATTATTAACAGGCTTGTTCAAGGCGTTACATACGATTGGCCGTTTGCAAATTAGTTCGGCCATATCGCATTCTGTTTCAAGGTCACACTCTGCCAAGTGGACCTCGTAATTAGGATCTTTGTAATATGTTCCCTTGGAAGAGTTCTTCTTCTCCTGCTCATCCAAGAGAATGCGTTCATAGCGACCCGCCCGTGTGGCAAGCTCGAACAGATCACGGAAGTCATTGCCTTCAAACCTCTTGCGAAGCTCAAAGGACATGCCCCCCATGGCCATCTTTGCATACTCCTCCTCGGGCAACACAGTCTTGCAGCGGTATTTTGCCTTTCGGAAGCGGGCTATGTATGTTTCCACGGTCTCCCCCACCAGTTGCATCATACGCGACAAATCTGCTAATGATGTCTCGGGCTCAGTCCTATAGAACTGTCCGTGAAACAACTCCTCCATCCCTTGCCAAGTCAACACCGAATTGGCTGGGAGGTTGACGTACCACAAAAACGCCATGCCCGTTAGCGAATTTGGGAAAAGTCTCAACTTCAATGGGTCACTGTGACCCACATGGCCGCACTGAACAATAAAACGGCCAATGTGCTCAACTGAGGACTGTTCACTCTCTCCTGAGAATAGAGTGAAATTCGGTACCTTATACCCTTGAGGAAATATGACTCGGTCAATCTCCGGCGGGTACGGCCGTCTATAAGTCGGCCTTTCCAGTCTCCGCATAAACGGGCCATACTCCTCGTGTATGGCCGCTACCAGCTCCTCCCTATTGATGGGTTGGACTACGGGCTGAACATTCCTTATCGGGGGTATCAACGGCGGCGGTCCGTTCTGTTGATTATTCTGGACTTGATGGGTCCAAAACCCACCGTTGTTCCTCTGTCCCCCATTGCCACTCCCTTGGGGCTGTGTGTGGCCGACTGAACTTTCAGTCTGGCCAGCAGATCCTCCAAACCCTGGTGTCGCCGACCCGTTGGGATCGGTGACCACCATACTGCCAGCGTGGCCGGTCTGTGACTCAGATTGCTTTCCTGAGCCATTTCCGTCTCTTAGATTCGGACAGACATATGGTGGGCTCTTCGGCTTATCGGACTCCAGCAAGGTACCCGAGCCCGAACCGTTGACCTGTTCTCCTCTCCCTCCGGCCTTATAAGTTTCAATCAAATTTTCGATTGTTTCTGTCAGTCGGTCCAACTTCACGTGAGTGGTCCTGGTTTCATGGATCAAATCAGCCTGACTTTTATGGATATCGGTCGTTTGCTGCATGACCGATTTGAGGTTGCCCATAGAACCTATGAGCGCGTTGTACTCCTGCCACATGGGCTCTACGTTGGCCCTCATGGCTTCCGAGATGGCTTCTAATGTGATACTACCGTCCTGTGGAGAACGGCCGGTGCTCTCCTCCATGGGCGGATCCATAAGCTGATCGTCCTTTGTCGTCTTATCTTTCTTCGGAGGCATGATTTGACACTGTGGGTCCCACCGGGCGTGCCAAAAATGTTTGCTCTAATTTGCGCGGGCGTGCCAGAACCAATCAGTGGTTCGGTGTGTGTGTGTGTAAGCGTGCAAACTAATTTCCTATCTGCTTGTGTCAGTGATACACAAGGCTTTGGTAAATCTGACTTCTAAACTGGTGATTGTGTGTAGTGAGTAGGAAAGTACCCTCACTAAAAGTCCTTTAGCAGTACTGAAGCGCACAAGCTAAAAAGTATCAAGTTTAAACAGGTTAAACAAATCACAAACGGTTTAATAAAAGTAAATTTTATTAAATGCTTGGAAAACTGAAACAAATCTCAAGAACAACAGAATGGACTGATTATTCAAAAGAAACAAAGAATAAACATAACAAAAAAACAGACCTAATTGCTATTAAAGTTAGGAAACAAAGACTTAGAAAAAGTGCTCTGAATGCCTTGAATGTGCTGAATACTGAATGCTTTGAACGTGATGAATGCTGTGTATGCTTTTGTCGAAGAGACGCGGAGTCCTTTGCTCGAAGGCCTGCCTCTATATTTATAGCGGCCTGAACTGATTCCTATTTGAACTATAATTCCTTTTCCTACGCCCCAATCTACTGATTGATTGGCTAATTTGAAGGAATCCTTCTATATCACCATCTCCTTCCTTATCCAGAACTTACTTGAATCAATCCCTTTAATTTAGGGATTAAATACTCCAATCCAGCTGGCAACTAACAACTCCTTTCCCAGACGGACTCCTGTTTCCAAAAAACTCTCAGATATGACGTCATCATGCCAGCTACGAACAGCGACGCCCTGTCTTTCGTCAATCGACCTCCCCCTGTTGGATGAATCGGGCTCATGATTCTTTTCATGTCCGATCATATTTCTTCAACTTCTTATGATCAATCGGACAAACTCTTCCTTTTCATCATGTCCGATCAGTTATAACGTTGCTTAAACAATCCATCGGGCTCTCAACATGATGACTTATGTTCTCATAGCCCGATGATGCTTACACTTGCCACATGCTTCCATCGGACTCTTCTCATCTCCCTACAGTTGTTTCCCCCATCGGGCTTACCTCTTGAGTCCGATGAGTCATCACTACTTGCCTCAGCATCTCCTTCACCCAACTTCAACTCCACTCGGGCTCAAAAATCAATGACGGTTTTTGGGTGCAAACAGTATTGTCTCATACTTGGTACCCAAAACCTGCATTTCCATATCAAAAATTTATGATGACCCAAAAAAAAAAAAGATGGGGCCAAGTCGTTGGAAGTTTTTAAATAAAAATAGTATAGTTTAAATATCTCATTCTGTCAGAAGATTTGACGAAATTTTACCCATTGTTATGCGTGGAGAAATTGGTGGTGTTCCATTTTTTCATCTAAAAAGTGACGGAGCATAACGTGTGAGTAAATTCTATCAAATTTTCTCACATAATTGGACATTTGGACCACATTATTTCTATTTAAAAACTTCAAAGACCAAATTGGTGCAATTGAAACTATATATATATATGTATATATAAGGACTAATAAGACATAACTTCAAGAGTATATTTTGTAATTAAATCAAAATTTATGGACTAATAAGACATAACTTCAAGAGTATATTTTGTAATTAAATCAAAATTTATTGATATTAATTAGTGTTTGTATCATAAAATAAAAATTAAGATGGGTCCACTAAATCCAATTAGGAATTACATGTGGAGAGGGCATGAAAGTAGACTGATGGAAAAGGCAGACTGATGCGACATAACAGGTACCTTAACCTAGTGCTTATGCCACGTCAATGGCAAAGCGGTTACTGGCGATTATTTCAGAACATGCCAATGACACGTGTGACGCAAAGATCGTGAAAAGGATAGTTATGGACGAAGACCCATTATGCCCAAGTCATGGATATAGTGGATTGTGTTCTCAACTGTTGAACAACAATTACACACTGCGATCTATATAAGGGAAAGGAATGATAAAGAGAAGAGATCCCTGATCAACCAAATACTTGGCACTTTTCATATCTTTATGTTGTTCTCTTTCCTTATCGTGTAATCTCTAATTCCATTTACTTACCTATTTTAGGAGTAGATTAATAGTTAAATTCCAGTTAAAAGACGGATTACCACTCTTAATTGAACCATGTTCTGTAAGAGATTTAATAGAAATTCATTTTTGTTGTTTCTTTGATCATTCTCGGTGTTTCTCATATTTGAAGTCTTTAATCTTTGGTTAAAGCAAGTAAAACTTATTTGGAGAGCTTTTGTTCCTCTTTCTCTCTATTCATCTGATTCTGTCAAATTGTTCACATTTCAAGAAAACATTTGTCTGCCCACATTATTATATTTGCATATTTCTAGCCATACAATTAGCAATAAAGTATAACATGCAAACCCCATCACCTACTTTTATGTTAGAAAATAAATAAACTCTAAACAAGTGTATTCTCTCTCCTCGCTTTTTTATTTTTTATTTTTTCGATTCAATAAAATTACCGAGTTTTGCTATTTGACTTTTATGCAAAGTGGAGGTTGATGGTGATGGAATCAAAGTTTTAGTTATAGGTATACATGATTACATAATTTCGGGGCATGTTTGGTTATCCTAAAATGTAAAAATTACATTCTATCGTTTATATAGAATTTATAAAAAAAATATGGTGAGCTTGAATTGTTTCATTCAGAAAGAGGATGCTCGTCTCAGAAATGATGCTTGTAATCATTAATTTGGCATTCTAAAAAGAGGTAGAATGGACACATAAGAAGAAATATCGTAAAGTTTTTTATTTGTATAAATGGAGTAATTCATGGTGATGAATCTTGCTTCAAAATTTAACATAAAATTTGAATGAAATTATTCAAATTCAAGTGACAACCAAATAGGCCCTCAAAGAATTGTTGCTATGATTATGGTCCATATTCCATCTTTCAAAAATGAAATTTAAAGATCATATCATTATTCATTTTTAAAATTATACTAAATAACAAGAATGACACAAATAAGATTGATTAAATATAGGCAACACACTAAGAGAGAGCATGAAGAGGAAGAAGAGAGGAAGCTCAATGCCTTGGACCAACTTTTGACCAACTTTTGACCTAGGACAATCCACATTAGTGATTGAATTTTCAAATTATATTATATGCTTGTGTTGGTTTACAGTGTAGGTCTAAATAAATTAATATATTTATTTTTGTCTCTTTGATGCAATTATAAATTATTGGATGCTCTTTTAGGCAGTCAAAATAAGACGACCCCGCCCATTTGTCGGAAGCCATCTATCATGGACCAGGTTCATCCCCCTACGGTGGGCCGTGGCGCCTTTTGTTGGGATTTTTTATTTTTATTTATTTATTTAATTTTTTTGGGGTTAGTGTCTCAGAAATGAACCACTTTCGTGATATGAGTGATGTTAGTTGTTAATGTTATTAGTGTTAGTAACACACGCAAACCACGGGAGGGTCATATCCCACTTTAAAGAAATTGTCTTTATTACTTCTCCCTAAAGAAGTTCAAACCCACAATTACCCCATTGGGGGAGAGGCCTTGGCCATATTATCTAAATGAGATGGTTCCTTTTGTTGGGATTACCGCACTCAAAAGTGACCATGCAGTCGGTAGTAATTATGCGATTCCAAAAATTAAAATGAAATTATATGGTACGATTCAATCACATAAAAATGCAAGTCAATCACAAATTTTCCAATTGGACATAGTCACATAAGCTACGTTAGACAGCTTTTGACCAAAAAGTTGATTCTGCAATTGAACCACATAAGCACAAGCTCTTGCCAAACAGGCCCAAAAGCGCATTGGTAAGACAATTATGACTTATATAGTTCATAAGTGATCTAAATGTACTGTCAATTGATTGGATGATGTCTAAAAGAATAAATATGTATTCTTTAAATTTGAAGTTTAAATTTGGCTTTCAAATGTATTAATAGATGAACTATATCTTGTGGTAATGGTTGATGATACTACATACAAATGCATTTGGTGTAACAATTATAAGCATTGGGGAATCAAATTTTGGGATTCAAATTTAAGAAGCATAGCATTGCTCGATCTAAAATCACTCTTAAGGCTGTTTGGGAAATTCTAAGATATGACCAAGTTCAGTCTAAATCTCACTTCCTATCTAGTTCTTGTGAGAACTAAGATTATGTTGGTTTGACAATGAACCTGTTTTAAGAGAATTATTAGACTGGGCACGGACTTGTATCAGCAAACTAACACATTCATGCACCAAACACTTGAACCAGTAGAACCGGTTTACTTAAGAACCAAAATTCTTTGCTTTCCCAACAGTCCCTTAACTTTTGTTCTTTAATTTATTAAACTAATACGTTGATGACTTTTTTTTTTTTTAATTTAATTTAATTTTTTTTTCACAATATATTGCACTTTTCATCCCTGTAGTTTGAGAGTTGTAACACTTAGGTCCATATAGTTTTAATTTTGGCAATCTATATTTTCATTTTTGTGCGCAATCAGTCCTATTGTAAATGGGCGTGACACACATGTGACGGAGCAAAGGCAAGATAGATATTTACATTTCATTGTACTTTGTCTTTCTAATTTTTTGGGATTTTATGATTTAATGTAAAAATATTTTGCATAATCATGGTGAAAAATGACCATATTTGGTTCCTTTATTTAAGGTAAATATTATTTTGCATATTGAGTTAATTTAATCTCAATTTATTTGGACACATATTGATTTGGTTAGATATATTGGGTTAATTTAGTGAACCAATTGAGTTTGATGGTCAATCATTATAGGACTAAAATAATAAAAGAAAAATGCTATGCTTTCCAAATTTTCATTCCAAATCTCCATCTCAAATGATGTGGCATTGGGATCACTAGATTTTGATTGGAGAATATTGAAGTGACCCCACAGTGGACCCATTGCCATATCATTTAGGATGGACATTTGGTATGAAAATTTGGGAAGCATCACATTACTCATAACTAAATGGCTTTAGCTCGTATATAGTGGAGCACTACTGGGATAGTATGATATGACAATACTGACTGTTGGGGATTTATCTCAAAACACAAATATTCTTCAAATAAAATAATAATTAAATAACGCAAAAAATAGAGTTTCTTACCGAATCGCAAATCACATAATATTACCTTGAAATGATATGACATCGCTTGGAATGTCGTACCACAAAAAAATCACATAGTTGGGTTGAGTGCGGACTAAGTCGCTCTCTTTAAGACGATTCGGGCTTCTTACGGTAATCACCAGTGTAGGAGAATAACACGTCGGCTCCAGGATACTACAACCCAGTTTTAGGCTGTGATCATCCCCAATCTACACAATTTGGGGAAGACCGAAGCTTCTCCCAACACATTTTTTTGCCCAAAATATAAAATACAATATATAAAAAATAAAAATAGTATATTAGCATGAATGCCATCACATAGACTTATAGTCATATTGTATTGTTGTTTTGTTTTTTAGAATAGGCCCCAAGCCTTATATTTATATGCTCAAGAATATGACCGTTGGAAAACCCATACTAATTGAGGTTTAAGCCCAAATTAACTAACCCCAATAACCATATGTGTAACATATGGGCTAATAAGCCAATCCAATAACTTTTTGTGCATAATGGTGTATAACACCCACTAATAAGCCTCATTAGTTCATCAAATAATGATTAAACTAATATTACAAAACAATATAATAAAACACTTAATGATGAGTATAAAACTCCCAAAAGAATTTAGATAAAAATTATATTTTATTAAAATATTCCAATAATACCCCACTTATTTTAATAAAAATAAGAAACAATATATTAGGGCAAAGATAGAATATCATACATCATGAAAGTGGCACTGCCTTTAAGCCTTCACTTAGTGTTTCAGTGTTCCCGTATTAGAGTTGATCGGCGACGAATAGTTGCCGTTTATAGTCCTAAAAATACGCTTTGTTAGCCCATTTCATGTAATTATTAAGTGATTTTTAATAGGTATTATATATTTTGTAGATTTTGGAGTTTTAATATGAAAATGCACAAAAATCCAATGATTAGTGGCTTTGGAAGTCATTCTGGGCTCAAAAGATGGTTCCGGTGAAGGAAGAATGCAGTAACAGCCTCGGAAAATTGCATTTTTGACAAATAATACTTCAGATTTGAGAAATTTCTCCAGAGATATAAAATGTAGATCTTCGAGTTACGGACGCGTGGCCGCAAACGGTGAGTCAATCCGAGGTCCGAGTCAAACGTTATCGCAATTCTACGAAAGTGGTGCAGAGCAGCGAAAAATCTGAGAAAATTCTGGAAAAAGCCCAGGTCGCTGGAGCGACCCGCGCGCGCGACCCGCTCGCGCGACCCGCGCGAGCGACCCTTTGAAAAAGTCAAAGTTGTGTATTTTGAAGCCCTGAAGAGCCCTGTGCGATCCGAATTGGTTAAATACGTCCAGAAACGTAAAAACAGCAGTTTTAGCGCGATTTGACTTAAGAAAGCTTCCTAAATCCTTCCAAACTCTATACAAATCCTATTCTAAATCAACTTTAGATATAAAAATCATTACACACTATTATACACATCAATATACAGCCATATTATACATTATTTTCAGCCATTTTTGAAGGGAGAAAAGCAAGGAGAAGAAGAAGAAGACCAAGGATTCCTATGGCCTCCTCCATCAACCTCTTGCTATTCATCAATTCTATGGCCAACTAAACCTAGATCTAGGGTTTCAATGAAACCCTAGCCAAGTAATAGGGTTTTATTTATGTTTTTATTTTAGATTTATTATGTATGGATGATGATTACATGTTTAGAGGATTTTTTATAATAAAATCGTACTTCTATTGATTAAATTATTACTTTCAAAGTTTATTCTTATCTTAGATCTATTTTGACTGTGATGTGCTCAATGATCTATACTTGCTGTGCTTGTTTAGATTATTTACATGTAATGGTGCTTTATTGAATTGTGCTATCAAGTATCCGAATAGTCCATGCCTAGATTAGACGGATTATACCACAACCCTAGTTTAGCGTGAGATAATTCGTGCTAACCGAAGATGGATTATGTTGGTGCTTGAACCATAGTTATTTTCTTGACGGAGGAATTGGGCTTGTAGCTACAATTCTCCATTATCATCCAACTTAATAATCTAATTGAATGCATAAATATTCCTATTATGAAGCTAGTGGTGGATTTGCAATCCTAGGTTCCTTTAAACATATTTATAAAAACACTTTTAAACCGCTTTCATAGTTTAGATTTATTTTTATGTTCTTAGTTTAATTCAAATTAAAATCAAATCCGTTTTCTTAATTAACTAAATTTAGGTTTTAAAATTAAGTCGCTGTAGTAAATCAATCTCTGTGGGTTCGACCTTTACTTTCACACTACAAATCTTTAGAAAAGTAAAGCATAAATAAAAGCATACTTTTTATATCTTGATATTGACAACATCAATTTTTGGCGCCGTTGCCGGGGATTGCATTACTACCTTTAATTTTATAATCTTAGTTTAGTTAATTCGTAAATATCATATTAGTTTTTATTCTTCTTATTTTCCGTTTTTGTTTTAAATTACTAACTTGTTCTTTTATTTTATAGGTTTTCGAGTCATCAAATTCCAACGTCTCCGAGTGAAGTAGCTAATTACATCAAAGGAGCTTACGCAAATAAAATAAATAAAAATTAAGTAAATTGCTCGCTTTAACTTCGCATCAAATCACTGTAAGTCAGGGCGCTGAGACGCAATTACTTGCATTAGGTTAGTTGTGGAGTGAACACTGCATTAGCTAGGAAACCCGGGGCGCTGGGCTTGACGCGGTCATTGCATTACAGGATAATATTCATGCATCATAGTAGTACTGTGTGCTTGCTTGTCGTCTTATTTGCGTGATTGCTATTTATTTCTTTTGTTAAGTTAGTCTTTGTTTTTAGTTTTTTTTTTTTTCTTCTTTATTTTAGTTTATGTTAGGTACACGTTCAAATAAACCGGAATTAAAACCTTTTGACGCTGAACTTGAACGTACATTAAGACTTTACAAGTCTTCAAACTTAACTTCTGGAACAAGGTTTTTAATAGACGACGATTTGACACCGAAACCAACATCTTTATTTGAGTCCGAAATACGTAGTACCCTTACAAGATTAAAGAAACCACGCTTTCGTAATATAGAACCAATTAAAATGGCAGACATTGGAAATAATAACGATAACAACCAAAATAACAACGGAAATAATCTGAATAATCTTAATATACCGCCACCACCTCCGCTTAAAGATTATTTCATTCCTACGACTTACACGCCACAAACATGCATTGATTTACCGGAGGCGACGGCATCTCACTTTGAGATAAAGTCGTCTACGATCTCGTTACTTCCGTCTTTCCATGGCCGTTTAAATGAAGATCCTTACCAACATTTGGGAGATTTTCGAGATATCTGCTCTACTTTGAAAATTCAAAACTTAAATGATGATGAATTAAAATTGCGGCTCTTTCCATTCTCTTTAAAAGATAAAGCAAAGTATTGGCTCCAATCTCTTGAGCCAAACACAATTAAAACTTGGGAAGCCTTACACACCGCATTTTTACAAAAGTTTTTTCCTATCATGCGTACAAATCGAATAAGAAAATCTATAACTAATTTTGTGATGCAAGATGGGGAAACACTTTATGACACTTGGGAGAAATTTAAAGAACTATTACGCTCTTGCCCACATCATCAGGTTCCTAAGTGGCAGTTGGTACAGGTTTTCTACGAGGGACTTATTTCCTCTGTCCGTAACACCGTCGATGCTGTTTGTGCGGGTACCTTCCTACACAAAAGCGCCGACGAGGCATGGAAGATTTTTGAAACATTGAGCGAGAATTCGATGCATCAGGCTGTGTCGATACGTTCTGAGGGATATCTTCCGCCACCCAAACGTGAGGTAAGGTTAGAGTCAAGTCATTCAATTGAATTTCAAGAATTATCTAAAAAACTTGACCGACTGATGACAATGAACCAAACGATAGCCTCACCCGCTCATGAAGTGTGTGCATTATGTTCTGAACCTTCTCATAATATATTTGCATGTCCTTCCGCGTCTCAATTTCCAGAATTCGTAGAGCAACACCTAAACTCAATTCAACAATTTCCACGGAATAATTCTAATCCTATGCCGACTAATTTTCCTAATACGTACCGACCCCAATTTCAACAATATGGATATACACAAGCCAACTCTCTACCTCCTCCACCTCCACGCAATAATGCATTTGAGGAGAAGGTGTTGGCCTCCCTTGAAAATTTTGGGTCGGTGATTCAATTAGTACACTCTCACACACAGTCCATCGCAAAGCTGGAGTCCCAAGTAGGACAAATAGCTAATACACTAAATCGTTTGACCGAGAGTAAGTTGCCAAGTCAACCTATTCATCATCCAAAGGGACAATGTGAAAAGGGGGGGTCGAGTGAGAGCGTAAATGCCGTCTCGACTAGGATGACTATTCGAGATGAGGAGATTGTTGTAATTCCGAATGAGGGTGAGAAAAATAAAAATATAGATTTGAATAAAGAAATAGGTGAGGACGTGAGTAGGAAGAGAAAAGTAAATGAACCGGTCCCAACGAATTATATTCCGAGAATGCCATATCCACCAAGCGTTGAGGGACCGTCAAATTTTTCTAAGAAAAATTAAAAAACGGAGGATATACTCGAGGTATTTAAACAAGTAAAAATTAATATTCCTTTCCTCGATGCTATTAAACAAATTCCCGCGTACGCGAAATGTTTAAAAGACCTATGCACTCAAAAGCGTAAATTGCGTAGTCATACTCCTAAAAAGGTCTTCCTCACTGAAAAAGTAAGTTCTATTTTTCAAAATGCACCGCCGAAGTATAAGGATCCTGGTACGCCAACTATTTCATGTGTCATAGGTGACACTGTCATTCATAGGGCTCTCCTTGACTTAGGAGCTAGTGTTAATCTCATACCTTATCACGTCTATAAACAATTAGGTTTAGGTGAACTGAAACCTACGGCCGCTACAATACAATTAGCGGATCGTTCTATTAAAATACCTAGAGGAATCGTCGAGGACGTCTTGGTTAAGGTTGATAAATGCTATTTTCCTGTCGACTTCATGGTCCTTGACACTGAACCCGTGCTAGATGCTAGGAAACACACTCCTGTCATTCTAGGCCGTCCATTCTTAGCAACCGTTAACGCACGTGTTAACTGCCGGACGGGGGTAATGAAAGTGTCGTTTGGGAACATGAACTTAAAATTAAACGTTTTTAATGCTATGGATCAACCTCCTAAAGACGACGATTACCTATGTGAGGCGGAAGGTGAGGTAAGAGGGAATACTGAGCCTAACAAAGTAATAAATATGAGTGTGGAGAATAATATAGTAGAAAATGATTGGATGAATCCTAATACCTCGGCCCCTAATGAAGAATTTACTCGAAAGGTAAAGAATCGATGTAATAACGAGAAAGGTGAGCCGTCAAATGAATTAACACATATCGACATTGTTTCGACATTTCACCAGAATTTCCCTAATGCCCTAAAGGGTACAAAATTCAATTTACGGCCTCCTTGAGTCTTGAGCTAGAATGGTCTAGCTAAAGACGTAAAAGTTAGCGCTTCTTGGGAGGCAACCCAAGTTTAATTTCGTCCTTTTCTTTGATTTTTGATGTTTTTGGGTGGTTTTGGTCAGTTTTTGAGTTTTCTGGATAGGTTTGGGGGTTGGAGTAAAGTTATTTTTAATTTATATACATAAAATAAGTGAGCCAAGAGAAAATACCATTCTCGCTCGCGCGGCCCGCTCGCGCGAGACGTCGCTCGCGCGGCCCGCTAGCGCGAGAATGTGCCTTAGTGAATTTTTCTTACTTTTTTGTTTACAAGGCCTCAGGATCATGTCGCGCCTGGTTTCGCGGGCGCGAGGTATCTCGCTCGCGCGAGAGATTAAAAAAAAAAAAAAAAAAAAAATCAGAATTCGCGCGCGCGACGGCCGCTCGCGCGATTTCCCATTTTTCTGAAATTTTCTTTTGTTTTCCAATTCAGTCCCCCACACTTGTTCTGATAGTTTTTACTTTTCTGTTTTTTCTTTCCTACGTACTTTTGATCAAGTCCGTCATTGTTTTTGTAGTTCTAGTTATGTTTTAATTTCATTTATTGTTTATTTTCTTTTTGTTTTCATCTTTTTGTTACAACTTCGAGTTACTTTAGTTTAGTTTCTTTTAGTTATATTTCTTTTAGCTGTTTTTTTTACCATTTTCTTTGTTTAAGTTTCTTTTCTCTAGTATTAACAGGTACCATTGATCTTTATTTCTCTATTTCTATACATGCACCTGTTTGTGATTGTCAAGATTGAGGTACTATCGTTCTTTCCTTACGTACTCTCCATTCTTTCGTTTTATTGTTTCATTAGGGACAATGAAAGGTTTAGGTTTGGGGGTATGCACTCACACATGCACATCATTTTATGCAAAATTTTGAAATTTTTTCAATAAGTGTGTTTAAAAAAAAAACAATGTTACCGACGTTTTTGCAATCTTAATTTGATACTTCTTGTTATGTAACTATGATTGTTATAGAATGATAAATAAGAGAAGATGTGACTAAATATTTGCTGAAGTCATGATATAATGTTTTAAGTTATGTATCGTTCGAATCGTAGTTTTATATCATAGATTTGCACACAAACCTATGCACTGCACGTAGTCGCTTGAATACATGTTTGATGTGAACTATAATATGATTCGGATTTCTAGATAACACATGGTGGAGACTAAACCCAGTGAGCTTTTGAGACTATCTTTTCTTTTTAGAGGGTTATAAATACATCTTGTGTTTGTCGAATTTCATTGAAATAGCGCATCAACTTGTTGTTTAGTCTCATTATTTTTGCTTTGGTTGAGAGTCAAGTTAAAATATTTGCTACCATGCTAAATAATCTTCTGTCGTAAATATTGAAGAACCATATCACCTTAGGACATGATTTTAGGCCCTCTTTGTTTACTGCCGATCGATAAATGATAATTTTCCTTAGTTCGCCCTTTGAGCCATTAAAATGCCATCTTTTTCTTCAATTACCATTATCCTGTTTTTGCTCCAACTTGACCAACTTGGAGTTCACCACTGAAAGATTCGTCACCTTTTAGTGTTGATAAGGCGATGTGTTGTATAAGAAGAAGAAGAAAATAAGATGCTATTGGGATAGTTGCTTTGTATTTTGATGATTACTTATGCAAAAAGCAACGAAAGGAAAGGAAAAGATTGAAAAAAATAAAGAAGAAGAAGGTTGATAAAAAAAAAATGAAAAAAATGAAAAAAAAATGAAAGAAATATGAAAAAGAAGAGAATGAAAAGATAAAGTTGGTAGAAGAGATGAATGAAAGAAATCGAACATGCCTTACAATGCCATTCTAAAACTACCTAATGAATCCTTTCTATCCTTTTTCATTACCTGAGCCACATTACAACCGTTGAAAAGTCCTATTTGATCCTAGGAAACATGGTTTGGATATGAAAACGATGGGAGGGGGATTAAAACATGGTCATGATTAATTTTTCTTGATTGTTGGCATCTTATCCATGAGACTATTGTTCTTTCGTGTTATGCGTCTTTTTCGTGTCGTATGTGAGCGTTATTCGTCTTGAAAACATAATTCTTTTGCTCACGTATACTAGAGAAATTACACATGTTTCTGAGTGTTTCATTTTAGAGTGTAATTAACATTGTGAGATTCGTAGTCGAGACATAGTTAGATGGTCATCCGAGTTATATTCCAAGTTCATGACATGCGCGTGTTCATTTGACTACCATATCACACACGTGCAATTTTATGAGAAATTCTATTGATTTATACGATTCATGTACTTGGGATTGTTTTTCAGGACGTAGGTGAACGTTTGATTCCGTTTCTTCTTGTTCATTATTCTATTTCGAATCATTGTTTTATAATAAGGAGTATTGATTGTTTTATTTTTCGTTTGAATAAAACTTTTTAAATTTATAAGTTAATAAAGATGGTTGTGGGTGACTTGTTGACGAGAACCCTCACGAGACTTCACTCGTCCTATTAGGGACACCTAGGGGTTTAAAAGGCTTGTTGCATATGCTAAATGCGATCGTGATCCATACGAAAATGGAGTAGTATTTGTAGTAGTAGTTTTATTTTTTTGTTCTTTGCTCGAGGACTAGCAAAGAGTAGGTTTGGGGGTGTGATCGGCGACGAATAGTTGCCGTTTATAGTCCTAAAAATACGCTTTGTTAACCCATTTCATGTAATTATTAAGTGATTTTTAATAGGTATTATATATTTTGTAGATTTTGGAGCTTTAATATGAAAATGCACAAAAATCCAATGATTAGTGGCTTTGGAAGTCATTCTGGGCTCAAAAGATGGTTCCGGTGAAGGAAGAATGCAGTAACAGCCTCGGAAAATTACATTTTTGACAAATAATACTTCAGATTTGAGAAATTTCTCCAGAGATATAAAATGTAGATCTTCGAGTTACGGACGCGTGGCCGCAAACGGTGAGTCAATCCGAGGTCCGAGTCAAAAGTTATCGCAATTCTATGAAAGTGGTGCAGAGCAGCGAAAAATCTGAGAAAATTCTGGAAAAAGCCCAGGTCGCTGGAGCGACCCGCGCGCGCGACCCGCTCGCGCGACCCGCGCGAGCGACCCTTTGAAAAAGTCAAAGTTGTGTATTTTGAAGCCCTGAAGAGCCCTGTGCGATCCGAATTGGTTAAATACGTCCAGAAACGTAAAAACAGCAGTTTTAGCGCGATTTGACTTAAGAAAGCTTCCTAAATCCTTCCAAACTCTATACAAATCCTATTCTAAATCAACTTTAGATATAAAAATCATTACACACTATTATACACATCAATATACAGCCATATTATACATTATTTTCAGCCATTTTTGAAGGGAGAAAAGCAAGGAGAAGAAGAAGAAGACCAAGGATTCCTATGGCCTCCTCCATCAACCTCTTGCTATTCATCAATTCTATGGCCAACTAAACCTAGATCTAGGATTTCAATGAAACCCTAGCCAAGTAATAGGATTTTATTTATGTTTTTATTTTAGATTTATTATGTATGGATGATGATTACATGTTTAGAGGATTTTTTATAATAAAATCGTACTTCTATTGATTAAATTATTACTTTCAAAGTTTATTCTTGTCTTAGATCTATTTTGACTGTGATGTGCTCAATGATCTATACTTGCTGTGCTTGTTTAGATTATTTACATGTAATGGTGCTTTATTGAATTGTGCTATCAAGTATCCGAATAGTCCATGCCTAGATTAGACGGATTATACCACAACCCTAGTTTAGCGTGAGATAATTCGTGCTAACCGAAGATGGATTATGTTGGTGCTTGAACCATAGTTATTTTCTTGACGGAGGAATTGGGCTTGTAGCTACAATTCTCCATTATCATCCAACTTAATAATCTAATTGAATGCATAAATATTCCTATTATGAAGCTAGTGGTGGATTTGCAATCCTAGGTTCCTTTAAACATATTTATAAAAACACTTTTAAACCGCTTTCATAGTTTAGATTTATTTTTATGTTCTTAGTTTAATTCAAATTAAAATCAAATCCGTTTTCTTAATTAACTAAATTTAGGTTTTAAATTAAGTCGCTGTAGTAAATCAATCTCTGTGGGTTCGACCTTTACTTTCACACTACAAATCTTTAGAAAAGTAAAGCATAAATAAAAGCATACTTTTTATATCTTGATATTGACAACATCAAGAGTCAGAGTGGCTTAGCCTTTAAACAATGACTACTCGAGACTACGTAGAAGCACGTCACACACATGACACTCCAGGTGTTCTCTAAGCTTCATAAGCCAGCACATTATTCGGCCTTGTGCTTTATCCCAGTTTTCATGACTGCTCTAGTGATTAGCCCAATCTCATAGGAAGCGACCCCACTTCCACACTCATATAGGTGAATCTATCAAGAATACTCCTGTAACTGAGACATTCCACCCATAAGGGATATAGAACTCATTAAAAGATAAATCTCAACCTCCCATGAACGTTACAGGATTGTATGCACTTACACCATAGGGATGGACAATATGTCATTGAGACTTTAAGAGTGCATATCCACATTCAAACCACTCTATGATTCGTTTGTCCCCTTAAACCTAGTTCTTGGGATTACCAGTCCCTAGGCAGGGTATCCTCATAGGTAGTTTATTACAATTTTGGGCTTAAGTCTCATCCCCCTCGATGTACATCAAACATTTACCTCTTAGCTAGCCAGAGCTCTTCATAACTCAATTTATTTCACACATGTGTATAACACGTAACAAAGGATTGGATTTCAGCACTATGCCTCAATGGAGGGTGCTACCACATAGATAATTCATTTTCACCTGTAGGTACATTTAATCACCAACATGTTACATGTACATGTCATATGGTGGGTTTAGTAATTATTGTATAATTTCTCAAGACTCCACCATTCACAATAAAATTAAACCAATAATTTTGAGAATATAAATTATTTTCTCAATTATGTTTTACCCTCAAGGTAAACCAAAATATCACTTGAAGTGATTGAATCATTGAGTAACTTTTTTTGAATGAAATATAGAGTCACTTTTTTTCTTTCACTTCACCACCATAGTTGAAAAACTCACAATTAGGACCCATTAGATAGATATGGGTCATTGCCCAAAATATTTGGAAGCTAAAATAATGTTCAAGCCTCAACAATTCTCCAAAAGTCCTCACCACCCTTTCAAATAAAATTTCAAACCTCTCCCATATCACAAAAATAATTATCTCCATTTTAAATAAAATTTCAAGTTCCTCAAAAAATATATAACATGTGTGCTCATACATGTAATCTCCAAAAAATTATAGTTTTTCATAATCTCAAATTCTCAATATAGAAAATTATTGTGTCAAATAATTTCTCCAATAGTTTTGTATTATGGTAAGCTAGGTTGATGCTCATCTAATTAAGAGAAACAAACTTGTAATCTATTTTTCAAAATTCACAAGCTCTTCCTTCTCACGAAGACTCATATCTCCTTCAAAAAATTTCTATTAACTAGAAACTGCACATATACTCGTACATAGGTCTCCAAAATTCAGAGTCTCAAACTTTCTAATTAAAAAGCTTCTAAAACGCAATTTGCAAAAAAACTCAAAATCCCAATACTCAAGATTTTCCTTTTTTTTTTTTTTTAAAAAAACACCACAATTACCGCCTCCCCCCCAAAGATAATTGAGGATTAAATAGTAAAATCTCTAAAAAATGAGATTCTCAAAGTTCTGTACACAAAACTAAAATATCATCTCACAATAATTTTTCTTTAGTGGCCTTTTGCACAACAAATATCCATTGGATATTAAAATACTAGGATTTCTCAAAAGTATAATTTTGAGATCTATGTATCACTTCGAATGAGCACAGAATCTCATAAAAATAAATAAATAAATGTTGGCAAAATTCCTTCATTTCGCAAAACTTTTTTATCCCAATTTTTCTAAGAGAAAAGAAATACACAAGAGTTGGGCCACTAAATCAATTATTTCTAACGGAATATATAATATTCTAACGAGTAAATATTTAGTACCCAATATTCCGTGTACTAAAAAAAATTCAAATCAATCACAACATAAAATGAGGATTTCACCTCTAGCAACACCCAATAAAATTAATATGTTCCACAAGTCTAACTTTTTCATGAATAAACATAAACTAGAGAAACCCATGTATATATAGACAAGTGCATAGGTATAGTATGGCTAGGCCAATGGTGGCACAACAAAATACATGAAAACATGTATTCTTAGGAAATACTTTAAGAACTACATGAGTAATAATAATTCTCTCAAGCACACTTGTCCATATTTAAATAAAATCAACAAGTTATTCTTTTTCAAGAGAACAAAAAAAACCTTTTTATATATTAAACCCCCACCATTTTCTCCATATGTATTATGTATCTCTCTCGAAAGCAAAAATGCAAAAAAACATACCTCTAGGGTGGAGAGGGTTAACGCGAGAAGGAAATAAAATCTTTTACCATATACTTCTAATTTGTGAGATCTCCATCATCCATTTTAACTTATTCCAATAATTAAATTTGTCACTACACTCAAATTGTCGCTTCACATATTTCAACAAACGCATCAAATTCAATTGGTGACAATTGAAAAATAAAAGAGATGAACCGTCTTAAAATTGTTGGGGATTTATCTCAAAACACAAATATTCTTCAAATAAAATAACAATTAAATAACACAAAAAATAGAGTTTCTTACCGAATCGCAAATCGCATAATGCTACCTCGAAATGGTATGACATCGCTTGGAATATCGTACCACAAAAAAATCACATAGTTGGGTTGAGTGCAGACTAGGTTGCTCTCTTTAAGACGATTCGGGCTTCTCACGGTAATCACCGGTGTAGGAGAATAACACGTCGCCTCCAGGATACTACAACCCAGCTCTAGGCTGTGATCATCCCCAATCTACACAATTTGGGGAAGACTGAAGCTTCTCCCAACACCTTTTTTTGCCAAAATATAAAATACAATATATAAAAAATAAAAATAGTATATTAGCATGAATGCCATCACGTGGACTTATAGTCATATTGTATTGTTGTTTTGTTTTTTTAGAATATGCACCAAGCCTTATATTTATAGGCTCAAGAATATGGCCGTTGGAAAATCCATACTAATTGAGGTTTAAGCCCAAATTAACTAGCCCTAATAACCACATGTGTAACATATGGGCTAATAAACTAATCCAATAACTTTTTGTGCATAATGGTGTATAACACCCACTAATAAGCCTCATTAGTTCATCAAATAATGACTAAACTAATGTTACAAAACAATATAATAAAACACTTAATAATGAGTATAAAACTTCCAAAAGAGTTTGTCACGTCCCGACGTAGTATAATTCAGGAAAGCAATTAATTTCCTTTATGGACTCGTAGGTCGTGACAAGTGAGTATGACCAATTGTCCCTGCAACAAATAACTTAACAACATTTCTAAAGGAAAGGATACTAAAAAGCTTCGAAATTAAAACTTACTAAACTATTACATAAGTTCAGGTCTATAACACCCATATTTGTGTTATTGCTTTTGCATTACATTAATGTCATGCATGATAATGTGATGTGGCGTGGCGTGTCTTATGACACATGTTTGAGTGAGTTTTGACTCACGAGTCGATTTGGGTATCTGTATTAGAGAACCCTCTGAGACCGTGGATTGGATATCTTGTTGTTGTGACGTCTCTCCGAGTATGAGACGGTTACTGTGGAATACTTTAAATGTTTATCTAAAATAAAATATTTACCTGTGTATTTCAATATCTGTATTATTTTCTGTTTTAGAATTTATTTTTGTTATTAGATTTAGCATCCTGGTGAGAACGAATGAACACACTATTAATTTGGTAGGCTAATTAGCAACTTCGGAAACGTCATGTAGAAATTCGCGTTTTAGCGACCAAACGAAACTTAGTCGAAATTTTTTATAATTTTGAGGTTTCACTTGTAAAGCTATGAATAAGTTGTATAGAAAGTTTTAGAGACTGATGTAATACCCTGTATTTTGATATATTAATAAGACCTGGTATTTCATTTCTATACTTGTATAACCTTAACCTTTCCTTTGGTGAGATTTGGATACCAATCGATTGACATATTCCCAATCGATTGACATTTTTTTAATACCAATCGATTGACATGTTCCCAATCGATTGCCATCAGACCGACCTGAATTCATGACGTGGCAGTTTACCAATCGATTGCCACCTTCTTCAATCGATTGCCTTCATAATTCTGATACCAATCGATTGACTTGTGTCCCAATCGATTGACATAAGCTGAGAAATGTTTTCTTCTTTTCTTGAGGTTTAAACGTGTGGCACTCTTTTCCCTCTATATATATGACCATATTTATGGCCTTGGGTCACTTTGGCAGCTTGAGAGAGAGAGAGAGGCACACCTCTTGTGAGATATATACATACATATATCTATCTATATTTCTATATCTATACACATATATACACACACTACCTTGGCAGTTGGGAGAGGAAGAAGAGAAGGAGAGAAAGAAGAAGAAAGAAGAAAAGAGGAGACAGAGAGAGAAGACAGAGACAGAGAAGAGAGAAAGAAGAGAAAGAGAGAGGAAAAGCTTGAGTATTCAAGACACACACACCCAAACGCACCCTAAGTGAGTCCTAACTCACTTGGTCACTTTATTTGATGTATTTACAAGTTGTTATGATCATTAGATGTGATAAAAGTATGACTTCTACGTTTTAAATGCTGTTTTTGCAATCTGCTGGAGAAGACGTAGTACCAATCGATTGACATAATCTCAATCGATTGATATCAGTCGTATCCCAATCGATTGGATAGGATTCCAATCGATTGACATGTTCAATCGATTGCCATGTTTCTCAATCGATTGATATAAATTTTTGTCCCAATCGATTGGACCACTATCCCAATCGATTGGCATGCTCAGAACATGGATTCCTTTGCCTGTTTATTATATAAGAGGTTTAGTTGTTCGATTTCTAATTCGGACTTCCAGTATGCGACTGTGGGTAAGACAGGAGTAATGGGACACCAACGATTTATGGATAATGGATAAATAAAAAGTAATATGAAGACATGGGTGACGTGTTGATTCTGATGTGAGTTCGATATCCGTTTTCTTTTAATTCGAGTAGTCAGGCAACAATTGGGAGTTATCATGTGTCAATGTAGAATGGAACGTAAGTAGGTTTGGTAAGTTCTGGGAATGGTACGTGGATGGACGATTGGTCATGATATGCTCTTAAAAGCGGTGAACCGGATACATGGTTCTTAAAAGCGGTGAGCTGGACCAAGAAGTCTCAAGATAGACTGGATGATCATGATATGCTCTTAAAAGCGGTGAACAGGACCATTGTTCTTAAAAGCGGTGAGCTGGGATCACTAGTAGATGACGTTGAGTCGTGGCAATAGATTGATATGCCTTGTTCGAAACGTTATATCCCTGAAATGCGGTGAACAGGACCATTGTTCTTAAAAGTTGAGGACGGACTGACGTGGAGTCCATGACATGCGGTGAGCAGGATATATTGCTCTTAAAAGCGATGGACAGAATAAGGGTGTATACCTAGAGTTAAGCAATTGAGTCTGTTCATAAAATCAGAATATGTTGAGTTCGGTATTCGATTAACAAGACGTTAAGGGTCGGTTTACAAGTATGAATAAAAGAAACAAGATATGGATATAATAAGCTGTTAACTCTTGTTTTCATAAGCTCATGTTTACTTCAGATAACTGGTACCTTGTTAGTTGATTCTCACTCAGCTCTCAGTAAGCTGACGGCCTTTTATTGCCTGGACTTTCCCCGTCCAGAATATCATGCCCCTTATTCTGCAGATAATGACTAGTACACTGATGAGTGTTATCCAGAGGAGGGCCCCACCAATGACGTTTACGCCAGGGAGGATTACTACGCTGAGGACTATCCGTACGCTAGTTGAAGGCTGAAGGAGTTATGACTAGTTTTATATTTTCAGTTGTTCTGTTAAACCTTTTGTTAGCGGGTACTTGGGCATTTGTTGTCTTCAGACCTGTTGTGATCCTGTGGACCACACTCTGATGTTTTGTAATAGATAGTACAGTGATTTTTATCTCCAGTTGTTTACTGTTGCTGTTCTTTTGGACTAGTACTGCGTGGTGTGGATTATTAGTGACTTTCACCTGTCATTCCTTATGGACCCATAAAGGAAATTTATTTTTCTCTATTTATGCTGCTCCGGGGCGTGACAGGGTTTTTGGTATCAGAGCACAGGTTTTTGGTACACTAGGTTGTGATACTTTTGTTCGCTAAGTATTTCCACACCATCTGGTCCTAGTATGATAGAATTTCTTTGAGATGAGATATGAGTATAAGATAAGTTCGTCTTCCTGACGATAGATAGTTTCCTTTGCAGGATAGCATGGATCCGGAGTTTCACCAGTTTGTGACTAATGCTTATGGAGGACATATTATCCATGGAGATACCGTGGAGCCAGCTGACCCGGAGTTTTATCGTGAGCGTGTGTGCCAGATAGCTAGTCGACATTTAGAGGAAGACATGTGGAGAGCACTTTATGTGACCGGGAGTACTCACCCGACACAGATGCGCATGGATTCTTACCATACTGCAAGGGTCGGTAGAGATATTTGCCAGGAGATGTTACGATTAGTTTTGAGTAAGCCAAAAATGGATGAGATTGAGTTGAGAGATATTGTAGCTTGTCCACCAGAGCCCGTAGTTGCAGCAGCAGCCCCACCATCACCAGTACCGAACGTACCCGTCCCAGAGCCAGAGCCTGAGCCGATTGAGGATGAGGAGGATCTAGAGCCTGAGGATGAGCATCTCGATGAGGACATGGACGGAGATGGAGAGGAGGAGCCAATAGATGACGAGGACCCAGTAGAGGATGAGCATGCAGACGACGCAGATGATGATGAACCTGAGGATGACCCCGAGGAGCCAGAGTTTGAGCCAGAGGATCCAGTACCAGACCCAGAGGCTATGGAGGCAAACGTAGTAGTAGATGAGGAGGTACCCGACGAGGAGATAGTTGTGCCAGAGGTACCCGTTGTGTTTCAGATACCAGCTGGACCCATTATGCATATGGCAGCCATGGCCGATATGGCGGTAGGATGGATAGCTCAGATGGTAGCCCAGCCAGCAGATTTTGTTATGGGAGAGGTAGCTATAGCAGGAGCTCTTGACATAGCTGACGGTTTTGCTGCAGTAGCTGTTGATGTCGCTAACCAGGCGATAGCAGACGTGATGGAGGACGATGATGCAGAGATGATAGAGGATTGGGATATAGGGGTAGTAGTCGGAGATCTTGTAGCACCAGTTGAGGATGATCCACTCGAGGAGATGGATATAGACCCAAAGGATGAGGTACCACCAGCAGGATCAAATGCTGACGACTTTTGAGTCAGGATCTGCAGGGTATAGATTTGGTTAGTTTATATTAGGACATGTTGTCCACCAGATTTTTTTGGAGCTTGAGAGATAGCTATTGACCATAGCTTTGTATAGTATTAGCTGACTTCAGTTGTTGTAACTCTTGTCCCATATGGTACACAGTTTGACTAGTGTGTACTATACGGTACATCTTTTGATATATATATACGAGCAGTATTTTTGTTATCGTTTGGATGTTGCGTTGTGCTGTGTTATTTAGTAGAATTGTTAGTTTTGCTGTTTCTTGTTCTATCTTGAGTTCATTTCTACGAGAAGACTTTCAGCTGATCAATATGTCTCTTGTAGGCGATACTCGTCATCATCATGGTAGGACCCTTGAGAAATCACCAAGCACGTAATGGAGCACCTATTCCGGAAGGGATGGATCCGACGGGAATTTTCGAAGCATTTATGCAGAGGATGGAGCATGTGGGGGATACATATAATCACTCCACCCACCAGAGACCTCTTGCACCCCAGCCACCAAGACCGATTGGAGATAAGTTGTTGGCAAATTTTCATGGGTTACGTCCCAAAAAGTTCGATGGACTAACAGAACCATGGAAAGCAGAACAATGGATAAGAGAGATGGAGTTAATATTTGAAGCATTGGAATGCAACGAACAAGAGAAACGTCGCCTTGCTACGTTTCAGCTCACTTATGCCACCGCAGATTGGTGGGAAGCTGAGCAAGCCACTATTGGGATCGATGCCGCTAGAGCTATGTCGTGGGAGACATTCAAAGGCAGATTTTTGGATAAGTATTTTCCAGAGGATGAGAGAGATCAACAGGAAAGGAACTTTCTCAAATTGATCCAAGAAGGATGGAAGGTACGGGAATACACAACACAGTTCGAGCGTCTATCCAAATTTGCTCAGCATATGATAGACACCCCGCAGAAGAAGGTGAAGAGATTTCACCAAGGACTGAACCCCCACCTCAGACATATGATGGTTGGTCATCTGAACCAGTCGTATGAGGAAATTGTTAGATTTGCTACAGGATTAGAAAAGGATGCTAATCCAGTACAGCAATCACAGACGAATCGACCTCAGTCGTCACGAGGGTTTCAACAAAGGAATTTCCATAATCGACCACAGAGAAATACCCAAGGGTGGAGACCTCAGGAAAACTTTCAGAGTAACAAGAAAACCTGGGAAGGAACCAGGAAACCGCAGCAGAGTTATAACCGACCTTAACAATATCGCCAGCAGGGGTCACAGCCACAGGCATTACTGACAGCCCCGCCAAGCAACACTGGAGGTTGTTTTAACTGTGGAAAACTCGGACATATTGCAAGGAACTGCACTGCCCATAGACCTAATCGCAGGCCGGATATTGTCTGCCGCAACTGCAATAAGCCAGGGCACGTGAGCAGGGATTGTCGCGCACCACAAGGAGGACACTACGGAGTCCCAGTGCAAGGAATCCAAGGACCTCCTGATCAGACCAGAATGAATGCTATCATTCCAGGAGAAGTAGGCTTTAATGCTAATGAGCAGCAACATTTGGAAGGTACACTTGTACTCTTTCATAATCCAGTTAAAGCTTTATTTGATACTGGAGCCGCATGTTCTTTTATTACTGTTAAGATTGTGCGTCAGTTGGGTTTAGAACCCCAGACACTTGAGTCAACACTGAATGCGGTGTCACCTTTGGGAGTGACAGTTAAGTTGAGTAAAGTGTGTAGAGATTGCCCATTGACTTTGGGAGATAGGAATCTTCTGGAAGACTTGGTAGTTCTGTCAATGTCAGAATTCGATGTTATCCTAGGGATGGATTGGTTAACTAAGTACAGTGCCAATCTGGATTGCCCTACTAGAACGATTGTATTTCCAATACGAGGAAAGCCGATGATCAGATTTCAGTGTCAACCGACAAGCGACATGTTTCTTACGAGTGGTTTGGCTACGATCATTAGTACGAGTATGGAGCTTACGATGGATCAAATTCCTATTGTACGAGACTTTCAGGATGTATTTCAGGATATTAAAGGACTTCCACCAAAAAGAGAAATAGACTTCTGCGTGGAATTAGTACCTGGTACATTGCCTATTTCTAAGACTCCATACTGGATGGCACCAACTGAGATGTTAGAACTAAAGAAGCAAGTTCAAGAACTCGAAGATCTAGGATTTGTTCGTCCAAGTACGTCACCTTGGGGAGCACCAGTTATATTTGTAAAGAAGAAGGAAGGAACACTTCGACTCTGTATGGACTACAGGGAGTTGAATAAGGTTACGATTAAGAATAAATATCCACTACCACGGATAGATGATCTATTCGACCAGTTACAAGGATCTAGGATCTTTTTCAAGATCGATTTACGTTCAGGATACCACCAATTGTTAGTTCGACCAGAGGATGTATCGAAGACTGCATTCAGGGCAAGATACGGGCATTACGAGTTTATAGTTATGCCTTTTGGATTGACGAATGCACCAGCAATATTTATGGACTTGATGAACAGAGTATTCAGACTATATCTAGATAAATTCATTATTGTGTTCATTGATGATATACTGATCTACTCAAAGACAAAAGAGGATCACAAGGAGCATTTACAGGTTGCCTTGCAGACACTTCGAGATAGCAAGTTGTATGCAAAGTTCAGCAAGTGTGAGTTTTGGCTACATGAAGTCAAATTCTTGGGACATGTTATATCTCAGGAAGGTATTTCGGTAGACTCATCTAAGATTGATGCAGTCTTAAGTTGGAACAGACCGACAAATACGACCGAAGTCAGAAGTTTCCTCGGTTTAGCAGGATATTACAGAAGATTCGTAGAAGGATTTTCCAAACTAGCAGGACCTTTGACAAACTTAACCAGAAAGGAGACGAAGTATGAATGGACAGACAAGCATGAGGGTGCATTTCAGGAGTTAAAAGAGAGATTGACTTCTGCACCAGTACTCGCATTACCTAGGAGTGGAGAAAAGTATGTGATCTACAGTGATGCATCGTACCAAGGACTCGGGTGTGTGCTGATGCAAGATGGAAATGTTATCGCATATGGATCAAGACAATTGAAGGTATATGAGAAAAATTATCCTACGCATGATCTGGAATTAGCAGCAATAGTGTTTACATTGAAAATTTGGAGACACTATCTCTATGGAGAAAAGTTTGACTTGTTTTCCGATCATAAGAGCTTGAAGTATGTGTTCTCTCAAAAGGAGTTGAACATGCGACAACGAAGGTGGATGGAGTTACTCAAAGATTATGATTTTTCTTTGCAATACCATCCCGGTAAAGCAAATGTAGTAGCAGACGCTTTGAGCCGTAAATCTCGGCTAGTGGTCGCTGCAATTTTAATTAGAGAATGGAAAGCATTAGAAGAAATTGCTGAATTTGATCTTCAGCCAGTGGAACCAATGAAAGGACAACATTTTGGATGTCTTATGGTACAACCAACTTTGATCAGTCGTATCATAGAGGCTCAACAGACAGCAAAGGATTTGAAGTTATGGTTCGCTAAAATGACAGCCAAGGAACCAAAAGTCTGGAATATAAGTACAGACGGAGTTTTACGATGTAAAGATAGACTCTGTGTACCTAATGAAGAAAGTCTCCGAAAAGACATATTGGATGAAGCTCATAAGTCACGGATGACGATTCATCCCGAAAGTACGAAGATGTACAAGGACTTAAAGAGAAATTTCTGGTGGGAAGGAATGAAGCGAGAAGTGGCTGAGTATGTTTCTCAGTGTCTTACTTGTAAACAAGTAAAGGCAGAACATCAGAGACCACCTGGACTTCTACGGCCGTTACCAATTCCTCAATGGAAATGGGAACACATAACCATGGATTTCGTGGTAGGATTGCCGAAGTCACAACAGAATCACGATGCTATATTGGTAATCGTGGATCGACTTACTAAGACGGCACATTTTATTGCCTATAACATGACGTATTCAGTAGAACGTTTGAGCCGAATGTATCTACAACACGTTGTACGATTACATGGAGTGCTTGTATCTATTGTGTCAGACCGAGATTCGCACTTTACTGCAGAATTTTGGAAGAGTCTCCAGACAGCGATGGGAACGACATTGAACTTGAGTTCAGCTTTTCATCCGCAGACCGATGGATAGACTGAAAGAATTAATCAAGTGATGGAAGATATGTTACGCACTTGTGTCATTGATTTTGAGAGTTCTTGGGAGATACACTTACCTCTGATTGAGTTCGCCTATAATAATAGTTATCATTCGAGCATAGATATGGCGCCATTCGAAGCTTTGTACGGAAGACCTTACCGATCGCCGCTATGTTGGACCGAAGTCGGAGATAGTCAACTTCTTGGGCCAGAGATGGTACGAGAAACCAGTGAGAAGATTCAAGTCGTGCGTGAGAAGATGAAGACAGCCCAGACCAGATACAAGAATTATGCTGACAAGCGACGCAAAGACTTGGAGTTTGCCGTTGGAGATCACGTATTACTCAAGGTTTCACCTGTTCGAGGAATCGTCAGATTTGGTCAGAAAAGGGGCAAATTATCGCCACGTTTCATCGGACCATTTGAGATTCTAGAGTGTGTTGGGAAGGTCGCTTATAACCTTGCATTGCCACCAAATATGTCAGGAGCGCACAATGTTTTCCACATCAGTATGCTGAGGAAGTAGGTTCATAACCCAGCGCATGAGATCAGCTTTGAAGACATTGAAGTCCACGATAACGCTACATTCAATGAAGGACCTGTTCGTATTCTGGATCGAGGGATCAAGAAACTCAGGAACAAGGACATTCCGTTAGTCAAAATTCGGTGGAAGCATCATGATGAAGGAGAAGCTTCGTGGGAACTAGAGTCAGAGATGCGCGAGAAGTTTTCGTTTTTGTTTTAGATCTTGTTGCTTTTGATTTCGAGGACGAAATCTTTTGTTGAGTAGTGGATGATGTAATACCCTGTATTTTGATATATTAATAAGACCTGGTATTTCATTTCTATACTTGTATAACCTTAACCTTTCCTTTGGTGAGATTTGGATACCAATCGATTGACATATTCCCAATCGATTGACATTTTTTTAATACCAATCGATTGACATGTTCCCAATCGATTGCCATTAGACCGACCTGAATTCATGACGTGGCAGTTTACCAATCGATTGCCACCTTCTTCAATCGATTGCCTTCATAATTCTGATACCAATCGATTGACTTGTGTCCCAATCGATTGACATAAGCTGAGAAATGTTTTCTTCTTTTCTTGAGGTTTAAACGTGTGGCACTCTTTTCCCTCTATATATATGACCATATTTATGGCCTTGGGTCACTTTGGCAGCTTGAGAGAGAGAGAGAGAGGCACACCTCTTGTGAGATATATATATACATATATCTATCTATATTTCTATATCTATACACATATATACACACACTACCTTGGCAGCTGGGAGAAGAAGAAGAGAAGGAGAGAAAGAAGAAGAAAGAAGAAAGGAGGAGACAGAGAGAGAAGACAGAAACAGAGAAGAGAGAAAGAAGAGAAAGAGAGAGGAAAAGCTTGAGTATTCAAGACACACACACCCAAACGCACCCTAAGTGAGTCCTAACTCACTTGGTCACTTTATTTGATGTATTTACAAGTTGTTATGACCATTAGATGTGATAAAAGTATGACTTCTACGTTTTAAATGCTGTTTTTGCAATCTGCTGGAGAAGACGTAGTACCAATCGATTGACATAATCTCAATCGATTGATATCAGTCGTATCCCAATCGATTAGATAGGATTCCAATCGATTGACATGTTCAATCGATTGCCATGTTTCTCAATCGATTGATATAAATTTTTGTCCCAATCGATTGGACCACTATCCCAATCGATTGGCATGCTCAGAACATGGATTCCTTTGCCTGTTTATTATATAAGAGGTTTAGTTGTTCGATTTCTAATTCGGACTTCCAGTATGCGACTGTGGGTAAGACAGGAGTAATGGGACACCAAAGATTTATGGATAATGGATAAATAAAAAGTAATATGAAGACATGGGTGACGTGTTGATTCTGATGTGAGTTCGATATCCATTTTCTTTTAATTCGAGTAGTCATGCCACATTTGGGAGTTATCATGTGTCAATGTAGAATGGAACGTAAGTAGGTTTGGTACGTTCTGGGAATGGTACGTGGATGGACGATTGGTCATGATATGCTCTTAAAAGCGGTGAACAGGATACATGGTTCTTAAAAGCGGTGAGCTGGACCAAGAAGTCTCAAGATAGACTGGATGATCATGATATGCTCTTAAAAGCGGTGAACAGGACCATTTTTCTTAAAAGCGGTGAGCTGGGATCACTAGTAGATGACGTTAAGTCGTGGAAATAGATTGATATGCCTTATTCGAAACGTTATATCCCTAAAATGCGGTGAACAGGACCATTGTTCTTAAAAGCTAGGGACGGACTGACGTGGAGTCCATGACATGCGGTGAGCAGGATATATTGCTCTTAAAAGCGATGGACAGAATAAGGGTGTATACCTATAGTTAAGCGATTGAGTCTGTTCATGAAATCAGAATATGTTGAGTTCGGTATTCGATTAACAAGACGTTAAGGGTCGGTTTACAAGTATGAATAAAAGAAACAAGATATGGATATAATAAGCTGTTAACTCTTGTTTTCATAAGCTCGTATTTACTTCAGATAACTGGTACCTCGTTAGTTGATTCTCACTCAGCTCTCAGTAAGCTGACGGCCTTTTATTGCCTGGACTTTCCCCGTCCAGAATATCATGCCCCTTATTCTGCAGGTAATGACCAGTACACTGATGAGTGTTATCCAGAGGAGGGCCCCACCAATGACGTTTACGCTAGGGAGGATTACTACGCTGAGGACTATCCGTACGCTAGTTGAAGGCTGAAGGAGTTATGACTAGTTTTATATTTTCAGTTGTTCTGTTAAACCTTTTGTTAGCGGGTACTTGGGCATTTGTTGTCTTCAGACCTGTTGTGATCCTGTGGACCACACTCTGATGTTTTGTAATAGATAGTACAGTGATTTTTATCTCCAGTTGTTTACTGTTGCTGTTCTTTTGGACTAGTACTGCGTGGTGTGGATTATTAGTGACTTTCACCTGTCATTCCTTATGGACCCATAAAGGAAATTTATTTTTCTCTATTTATGCTGCTCCGGGGCGTGACAGACTGATTAGGAGTTTGGAAAACTCGTGGGGAGGTAAACGTAATTCCCGATAGTTTTGCCTATGTATAGGAAGTGATGACTTTGGATATTTTCACAAGTCTTAACCTAATTCCAAAAAAGGGGGCCATAGGGAGATTTTGGAGCTTAGAGCTTTGCGACGCCAAACGACGACCTTCCGTTAGTTTGTTTTCTCCCAGATTTCATATTCGAGCTCCTCGAGGTAAGAGCTTCGTTTTTATGTATGTTAGGGCTTGTTTGGCCAAGTTTTCCGAAAAGTCTTTTTCTAGAATTTTTCATAAAGTTAATAAATGGAATTTTGATCCATAGGAATTGTACTAGACGGACTTCTGCACGTTCTTTGTACACGGGTTTTCTTTGGATCGAAGTTTAAGAGCGTAAATCGGAGGTGAGTGATTCAACTATGTTTTTGGAATGGTTTCTTGACATGTATTCATGTTATGTTTGAATAGCATGTATTAATACTTAGAGATATCTTGTGTATTTCATATTGGACATTTATATTAATAAGTAGGCCCAATAGCACGATGAAATGTTTTGATTACCGCGAGCATGGTGATGTGTATTTGAGCATGTTAAGTTTCTTATGTGGGTCAGAAGGAGCACGTGGTCACCGTGCCATTTTGTGGAGCCGATATAGGCATTAAGGTCGCACGATTGAAGAGAAGAATCGTGGGTCATACCCTTTCGCGTGGACTTATTGGTGAGGAGTCGCGGATTGGGAGTATGGACGGGCACGTGAGTCTCCCGCGACTAGTATGAAATGTAGAGGTGTGAATGCGGACATGTTTATCATTCATGTACATATGTTGTTTTATTCACTAGGCGTTAGCTTAAACAAATCTAATATCTATGGTTATTCAAATAACCATTTTAGGTGTTAATGCTGGCGAGGAATCGGAGAAGTGAGCACGTGGGTTTAGAGTTCGCTTTGAAGGCAACCTAAATGTTGATCTTGTAGTTTTGGAACAATAGAAATGTTGTAATAAGGATTTGAATGGTTTTATCTTATGTTTAACTTAGTATGTTAGAACGGATCTAAAGCATGGTAATCGTTAGTAACATGTTGTAATTATAACTTGGTAATGTTTTAATACAGCTAGGATTACTTTGATGTGAGGTTGGAGTGTGTGGTTAACACTTGGTTGTTTTAAAAAGCTTTCGAAACTTGTTTTTCTGCAGAATTGGGCTGCTGTCAGGGGAGCAGTCGACTGGTCCAGTGTTCAGTCGACTGGACCCTTGTGCCTGCTAGCTACTGCTTTTTAATATGGCAAAAGCAATCGACTGGGCCCTGCCTCAGTCGACTGGACCTCTGAAGATTTATGCGTTCATTTGGTTCTACTTACTTCAATCGACCGAAGGGGGAATTCAGTCGACTGAAAGTTGGAGTCCCAGTCGACTGGACCCCAGTCTTAGTTGACTGGATGGTCTGTTAAACCTTTTTGAAAACTCTCTACTTTCTTCTGTCGACTGAGGTCCTGACCCAGTCGACTGGACCCCTAATTTTAAGATGTGTTTTGTTTTTCCGCTGCGTGTGTTCTTCAAACCTAATTTTGGGAACATTAATGAATTGGTTTAGCCTCGGTGGCGTGCCACGGGCTCCGGTTCCGCTATTATGGGACCGGACTGTGACAAGGTCTTAGGCACAAACGCCCTTATTCAAATCTAACATAAAGTCTATTACAACTCCAAAGTAAAAGACATAAGAAATATAAAGCAGCCTCCTGGAAAGTCCCCTGCCTCTAACTAGCATAGTCGAAAAACTCTGGCTGCTCCTGACCCTGAAAATCTGGACATAGAGTCCAGGACGCATCAACGCCGTCAGCTTATGAAAGCTGGTGAGAAAAATAAACAAGTGCTTGCAATGTATATATAAGCATGTATAACCACAGTGTAATATAAACTGATAGAACAACAGATTCAAGGTTCCAACTTCAACATAAGTCACGGGGGATAATAATGAGCAATCAATAGGTGACCGTGCATGAACAATGTAACATCTCATCTTTCTGACTCTTTTCCCTCAACAAACTCGACTCAACCAAACCACTACCTCAGATACCAGGAATAATATCTGATCGATATCCAAACCACACACCATACCATCGTTTTGGATACCAGGAATAACATCCGATCGATATCCAAAACGCGCGCCTTAGATACCAGGAATAATATCCAATCGATATCTAAGTCGTACACAACACTGTCGCCTCCAATACCAAGAATAATATCAGATCGATATTGAAGTCGTACACCACGCTATCGCCTCAGATACCAGGAATAATATCCGATCAATATCTGGGTCGATCACGACCAACCATCACTTCGGATACCAGGAATAATATCCGATCGATATCCGAAACGAGCGTCTTAAATACCAGGAATAATATCCGATCGATATCTAAGCCGTACTCAATACCATCGCTTCGGATACCAGGAATAATATCCGATCGATATCCGAAACGAGCGCCTTAGATACCAAGAATAATATCCGATCGATATCTAAGCCGTACTCAACACTATCGCCTCCAATACCAGGAATAATATCCGATCGATATTGAGGTCACACATCAGACCGCCACTCTTTACTCTTTTCATGCTTTCTCACACACATGCATGTTGACACAACCTCGACCCTAATATGTATGTCAATGTTCACAATTTGTAGTAACAGTCATTAATCTCAAAGCTGGATATTCTTTTCAACATAGATCTCGGCCCTAATCGTTCTTATAAGTCCAATTCCTAACAGTGAGCGTTTTAAAACAGTATATATGTCAAACAGTTCTTTAAAAACTTTCAAAACCTTTTCCAAACAGTCCCTTATACAAAAATACAAAAACTGCTAAAAATGCCGAGGTCGCGCGAGCGAGGAGGGGGGGGGGGGGGGTCGCGCGCGCGATTAGGCTATTTTCGTAAAATCTTTTAAAATTCCTTTCTGCCCAAAACAACGCAGGTCGCGCGAGCGAGCCTCGCACTAGCGGGTCGCACGTGCGATTAGGCCATTTTCCGAAAGATCTGTTAAAATTCCCTTTTCTACCTAGAAATACACACCTCGCGCGAGCGGGTCGCACGTGCGAGTTGTCACAGAATGTCATCTTCTTCGTTTTTCCCCTGTTTCTAATTTCAAACTGTATTTTTACCCATTTCTGTTTGCTGTTTCAATTATGTCATGCCATATATGGATTTCTTCGTCTTTCCGCGTAGATTAAGAATATGCGATCAATTTAAACAAATACGGATTATATCTCTAGATATTCGCAATTAAAGTAAGGGTGTCAAAATTTTAAATCAACGGTACGTCGCGATACAGATGTATTACTCTGTAGGATTCGAACAGTAGCTTATTGGGGCTAAGATCTTCCATAATCAATTCACGGAATTGATTTTGGTTGAGTTTTGTAAAACTCCAATTCAAAGCTTTCATGGTGTTCTTCACCTATATACATATATACACACCTATATATACTGAAATATACATATATAGACATGGCGAGTGAGTTTAAATTACTCACTGAGGGTGATTAGACTGAGAATTTGAGACCGATAATTTACGCCGTCGATTCCGTCGTTCGAATTCTCCTCCGTTCTTGAATTATATATATATGTATGTATTTGTATGTGTATCTATATATATAATTCTGAATATATGTGTGTGTGTGTGTGTGTGTTGTTCTTGAGAGATCAAGAGAGAATGAGATAGAGATTGAGAGAATAGGGAGAGAATGAGAGTCTGTGAGAGTTTTAGAGATACACACACATATATAAACTGTGCCCAAAATTTGGGCTCCAAGCAAGGGAAGGATTTTGCCCGGTGTGATTGAGCTCACGTGCTCCCATACCCAAACCGCGGTATAAACGCAGATTTAAAACATAAAACTGGTATTTTATGGTTGAAATAAAAATACTGAATATTATATTAATGTAGGAATTAAATCTCGATTTGTACAAAAGTATAGATATTGATTTTCAAAACCACAGAAAGTATTTCTATATTTATGGAAATTACGGTTTGACCCCAAACAAATATTTATAAATAGAATTAAAATGAAATATTTATTTATTAATGAAAATAAAAAAAATACAGGGTGTTACGGAATTTAGATAAAAAATATATTTTATTAAAAAATTCCAACACTGACTGCACACAATACTGATTTTGCAAAATTTTTTTTACATTAAAGTAGTAAAATCTCAAAATTTTTGAAAAAGACCAAGTACAATGGAATGTTCATCTTGCTATTGCTCTGTCACAAGTGTTTCACGGCAGTTTGCAAAAGGACTAATTGCACACAAAAATGAAATTGTAGGGTTAAAATTGCCAAAATTAAAACTACAGAGATCAAAGTATCACAACCCTCAAACTACATGAGTGAAAAGTATAATTTACCCTTTTTTTATTTATAGAAAGTTGTTAGGGAAGGGGGCTCCTTTCAAATTCATTTTCGAACAGACCCTAGAAGTTATGTCTAATCTACTAACATGATACTGGCATTCACAAAAATGAAGTCAAAAATTTAAAGTGGGACTGTATCTGATTTTTGTGCATCTCAAACAGATCTAAAGGCTTCAACAATCAAAGATTCAAGACTAACACTCTGTTTGGTATGCCACAAACAAGAAACAAATTGATTTGCAATTCTTGTTTGTGGCAAATCATGTGTTTGGTTTGACACAAAAACTAGAAATGAAATGATTTCCAATTCTTGCCAATTCTTAAGAATTGAAGTTTTAGGCTAAAGTGAAATATGATAAAAAAAAAAAATGATTGGATTTGGTGAGAATTCAGTCTCAAAATGTGTTCTTCCCAAAACACCCAAATCCAAAGAGCCCTAAATCTCTTCGTCTTCTTCTTCTTCTTCTTCTTCTTCTTCTTCGTAGTTCTTCGCAGCGTCTTCTTCTTCTTTGCAGCTTCTTCTTCTTCTTCTTCTTCTTCGTCTTCGTCTTTCTTTTATACAGCTTCTTCTTCTTCTTCGTCTGGTCTACTCTTCTGGTCTGGTCTAGTTGAAGGTCTGTTTGGGTATTTTAGAAAATAGCTATAATTCTTTTCAATTCTATTCTTTTCATTTCTATTTTAAACCAAATAGGAGAATTGGAATTGCAAATCAATTCTATTCTTTTCTTTTCTATTCTATTCTGTTCAATTCAATTCAATTCTATTTTACAATCATACCAAACGGGCAGTCAGAGAGCTAGACATGAAAAATCCAATCTTATTGCGATTGAGATAGTTTTTGTCAAAATAGATTTTGATAGTTGTGGTGTTTGGGTAATGTGTTATGAAAGTGATTATGATAGAAGAATAAATTATGCAAGTGATTGGTTACATACCAGCAAAAGTGGTTTTATATGTCCAAAAAACAATTATGCCCTTATGATATGAATATTGAAATACCTAAGTAGTTTATTTTATTAATATATATTATTAAATGTTAACAGAAATTAATTAGCTATATAACTAGTTAATTAAATATATTTCATATATCATCTAAAAAAAATTTACAGACTAATGTATCATTAAATTATTAATTGTACATATAATTATTTATATACTCATTAAACACATGTTGTACTAATTAAGAAAAAAATGTATAACATACCAATTAAATTGCTAGTTGCCTAGTTGGTCGACAAATCTTAGTACACGTGTCACTTACTCATAAATACAAGATTTAAAAATTCACACTGTTATACTATGGAACTTTATTTTGGTATTACCACATTAACTTTATTGAAACGCTAGCCGAGCTGGGAGGACTCATACTCCTCAATGGGGAGAGGTTGTGGGTTCGAGCCTTAGCCCTTGCAGGGTAGGTGATCAAGGGAGCCAATTACTTTAAAGTGGGGTATGATCCCCCCTTGCGTGTACATGTATTACTTACTTCTAGGCTATTAACCCCGTTCATGTCACAGAGACAGTTAGATGTCTGAGACACAGCCCCCAAAAAAAAGAAGTTAAAGTTTTTTTTATTTATTATTTTTTTATACTTACCTGGATCCGAACCGGATACACACACACTCCAGCCCCAACCCAACCCCAAAGCCCTATACTGGCCCACATCAAAGCTCAACAAATGCCACTCATTCCAACTGAAGAATAATTGGGGGACAAGCAACTAGAATCCCCTATGGGGATTCGAACCCTCTCCCTTCCCACTGGAAGAGAGAGGCTATGCCAATTGGACTACAACCCGCTCGGCAAAAAAAGAGAGTTAAAGTTAATTGCATGATGAAATTAATCCCACTACTTCTCCCACTCTCTTATTTAATTTGTCTTAACAACTTCCTCCTTTTTCTCACCTTGATCTTACTAACCCAGACTAGTATAAAGACAGCAATGCACGCTTCTTTTTTGTTTTGATCACCAAACACCAAACGATTTTATTCACAAACTAATCAAATGAGAAACATCAAAATCCACAAAACATTGGATGTGGGAGGGGACCTCCTCCATCCACACAAGAAAAGAACGATCAACAAAAGCAAACTTAGCAAGCTCATGGGCAACACAATTGCCTTCACGCCTAACATGCACACATGGAGGACATTCTAACATGTTGAGTAAAGCCTTTGCCACTGTCAAAATATGACCATGAGGGGCCAGAGAATCCCCATCACAGTTAAGGGTCTGTACCCGATTCTACAATAAAATTGGAAAAACCCGCCTCATGCGCCACCGATGCAGCTCTCCAAATCGCCATGCTTTCTGCCGTAAAAGCATCAAAGCCCCCCTGAATGAATTCAGAGAATGAGAATAAGACATGGCCGAGATGGTCCCTTAACACACCCACAACACCAATCGCACCAACATCTAAGCGAGTAGCACCATCAACGTTAAGTTTAAACACACCTTCATGTGGTGCTCTCTATCTCACATGTTGCCTGTGCTTCCCCCCACTCAACAAAAACCGTGAACCCTCATTATGATTTGCAGCGTCGAACTCATGAAGCAAAGCAAGGATTGATCTTACCGTGAAAGAAGGCTCCTGTCACACAACCTCCATAATAAATTTATTTCTATCGAACTAAATCATCCAGGCACCCAACAAAAAACGTTTCACAGCCACACGATCTCTGTCGAGTAGAACCAAAGCTAACCAATCTGAGAACAAAAGCTGCAAACCTTTGTGAACAAACTCTTCAGGAAAGAGGCCCAACCAAACATCCTTCGCCTTAGTACATCCCACTAGAGCATGTGTGACTGTCTCTTTATCAAATCCACACGAAATGCACCAGCCTTGGTCCACTATCCTCCTCTTCTCAAGTACCTCACAGCATGGTAGGAAGCCACAACAAGCATGCCACGCAAAATGACGAACCTTGTGTTGAATTATTTTAATAAAAATATATAATATTTTATTGCTTAGAGTTAATGTATTGTAAACATAACTTTCCAAATGCTATATGACCAAACGGCCTTAAGCAACCAACGGCTCTAGGAGTTTTTATATACTATTTGTCGCTATTAATGGTCTAACAACACCTAGCTTTGATGGAGTTTTTAAATCATGAATTTCAATGTTACCCATCAAACACTAGTAATAATGTAATATGTGTATATATGGTATTACGTGAATGGGATGGGATATAGATATACATTGTCATTTCTCCTAAGGTTGATATAACTTCTCCAGCAATTAGTAGTAGTAGAAAATATATTCCTTAATTGGGTCACTCTCTTGTATATTTTATGGGTAAAGATGGTACTAGTGAGCAAGTTTCTTGCCTTGGCACACGACAAGGGTGGCCGGGCTGTTGTATCCCAGAGACGGCGTACTATTTCCTACTGCACCGGGTCTTACCCGTAGAGGTCGCGTATCGTCTCAAGAGAGTGTTTCGAACCTCATCCCAGTCACCTTATTATTGGTTCAAAAGCAATGGTGGAATTGACTGTGATGTTTTTCTATTACAGTGGATTCTTTGAAGGCCATTTCTATATTATTCTCCAAAACACAATCAAAGGGAGATTTATTGTGTTTTGAGAAAAATAAAAAAAAAATAAAAAGAAAATAGCCTGAGAAATAATGATATTTTGCAATTTGGAAAATATTTCTACAATACAAAACTATTGGAGAAATTAGTTGAAACAATAATCTCCATATTGAAAATTAGAGATTGTGAAAAAAAAAATATAAATTTTGGAGATTACATGCAGGAGCACGCATGAAATTATGAGAGATTTGAATTTTTATTCAGAAGGGAGATAAATTTTTTTTTCTGGTATACGCGAGGCTTGAAATTTTATTTGAAAAGGTGGTGAGGAAATTTTTTGAAAAACCTGATAAGGCTTGAATATTATTTTGGCTTCCAAGTATGTTTGTTAATGAACCATATTTATATATATTATTGGTTCTAATTGTTACTTATGGATTTTTCCATAGTGGGGGTTCTAAAAAAAAATATTGAGTTGTTTTGGTATAATTTTGGCTTGAAAAAATTACTTGGAAGTAGATATCTAGTGTAAGAAGTTGGTAATCTAATTAAGTGGAGGAATTAAATTATACTTGCAAAGTACAATAAATATGTGTTTGCCTTGGGTAGAATCCAAGATGATTATGTGTGTCAACCTTGGATATAATAAAGTGTGATTGCCGTGGAGATTTTCCAAGATGTTTAATTTGTGAATGCCTCGGACATTCTCCAAGATGAATATTTAGGTTAGTCTTGGTTTTAATCCAAGATTATTAAAATTGATATTTTTGAATATTTTCCAAAATGGTGTGATACTTTGAACTGATTCAAGATGACATGAGAAAGAGAACTTTAGATTATGGTATTCCTTGGAATTAACCAAGACGAAGTTTATGATACCTTGGGATTTCCAAGATGATTATTGGTTGTTTGAATACCATTGCTTGTGTAATGAGATACATATAAAACGATTAATTATGGTTTATTTAACCAAAGATTTTCCATTATACTAGTAAAGTATAGTGATGAGTTTTTGAACGCCCTAAGAGGTGGTTGGTTGTACACCATTGGCTATGTGATTATATTGGGAGGGGGAGCTATTTATTGAAAGCCAATCAAGAAGAGGGTTAGTTCGTGATTTTCTTTATGGAACTTGAATATTGGAGAAAATCAATACCACTTGTGTTTTGATCCATTGTGGTTGTACTTTAATATTGGGAGAGTAGAAATAAATACTCCAATGAAAAAAAACCAGGTTTGGGGAGATATTATAAAAAAATTCTAGCTGGATTAAAAGTTTGGATTGCATCGAGGGGGATAGGCTTAGAGTCCAAAGAAATAAATCTCCTATGAGGATACCCTACCTAGGGACCAAAGATCCTGAGAACTAGGTTCAAAGGGAAGAACGAATCATAGAGTGCTTTGATGGACATGCACTAAAACTAAGCAATAGCTCATTGGCTATCCCTATGGTGTAAGTGTATGGATCTCATGACAAATATGAGGTTGAGTGGTTTTCAACTCTTAATGAGCTCTATAGCCATTATTGGTGGGGTGTCAGTGTCATGAGAGCATCGTTGATAGACTCACCTATTTGAGTGTGGAAGTGGGGTCGCTTCCTATGAGAATTGGGCTAAATCTCTAGAGCGCTCAAGAAGCCGGGATCTAGCACATGGCCGTTAACGTGCTAGCTTAGAAGCTTGGAATAGAGTGCTGAAAAATTATGTGTGTGACGCAATGTCTTGTTTCCCCAAAGCAGTCATAGTTCAAGACATTGTCACTACTGGCTCTGGAGCAAGATTTGTCGAACACTAAGTGGGGGTTCAAGCCATTGGCACCCTCATTATGCATAATTTTTTTTTTATCTTTACCCAATATGTGAGTATTTTTATTTTTATTAAAATAAGTGGGGGAATGTTGAATTATTTTAATAAAAAAATACAACACTTTATTGCTTAGAGTTAATGTATTGTAAACATAACTTTCCAAATGCTTTATGACCAAACGGCCTTAAGCAACCAACGACTCTAGGAGTTTTTATATGCTGTTTGTGGCTATTAATGGTCTAACAATAACTAGCTTTGATGGAGTTTTTAAATCATTAATTTCAATGCTACCCATCAAACACTAGTAATAATGTAATATGTGTATATATGGTATTACGTGAATGTGATGGGATATAGATATACATTGTCATTTCTCCTAAGGTTGATATAACTTCTCCAGCAACTAGTAGTAGTAGAAAATATATTCCTTAATTGGGTCACTCTCTTGTATATTTTATGGGTAAAGAAGGTACTAGTGAGCAAGTTTCTTGCCTTGTCAAGTTGTGCAGACTTGATAGGCACACGGCAAGGGTGGCCGGGCTGTTGTGTCCCGGAGATGGCGTGCTATTTCCTACTGCACCGGGTATTACCCGTAGAGGGAGCTTATCGTCTCAAGAGAGCGTTTCGCGCCTCATCCCAGTCACCTTATTATTGGTTCAAAAGCAGTGGTGGAATTGACTGTGATGTTTTTCTATTACAGTGGATTCTTTGAAGGCTATTTCTATATTACTCTCCAACACCTTGTTAGGGACCTCCGCTTTCCACAATAGAGACCACAGAAAGGAGTTTTGATCTGAAGAGGAAGTGCTAGAGGTCTCACCATTTTGACTACATCTTCTAGCAACATGATAAGCGGACCGAACCGAAAAGGAACCATTAGACGTCCAATGCCATACCAACTTATCATCGCACCTTGCACTTGCCAGAGGGATATTCGAGATGGCTTCGGCGTCCTCCTGCCAAACAACTCCCTCAAAACCTCCTCCTTCCACATGCATGTAGAAGTATCAATAAGATTTCACACATATGAATTCCGAGCTTGTTCATGAAGTGGTGTGAAAGGCTTGAAAGTGATAGGTCTAGGAAGCCACGAATCCAGACCAATTCTTACATTGTTTCCATTTCCAATTCGCCATCTCGCACAAAGACGAAACACTTTAAGAGAATTCCATATACTTCTCCACGAGTAAGATGGGTAACAACTCAACTTTGCCTCCAGAACATGTCCATTCGGGAAATACCTAGCCTTATAAACCCTGTAAAATAATGACGTAGTGTTGTGAGAAAGACGCCAAACCTGCTTGGCTAATAAGGCGAGATTAAAGTTTTCAAGGTCTCTGAATCCCACACCACCATCATTCTTAGCTGTACATAAGAAATCCCACCGAGCCCAATGAATTTTCCTTTTTTCACCCTGCTGACCACCAAAAACGAGCCAAAATTCTTTCGATGTCCAAATAAAAAGTCACCGGGAGCTTGAAACAAGACATTGCATGGGTGGGAATGGACTGTGCAACCGCTTTTATTAATACTTCTCTACCCCTCGAGATAAAAGTTTTTCCAACCCTTGATTTTGTTAACAATGCGGTCACGGATAGATTGAAAAATCTGCTTCTTATTACGTCCTACTAGGGAGGGAAGTCCCAGATACTTCTCATGTTGAACAAAATCATTGACCCCCAAGAGGAGCTGTATGTCCCGGATCTCATCTGCACTTGAATTTGGGCTAAAAAACACGCCTAATTTGTTCACATTAATTTTTTGGCCTGAGGTTGCTTCGTACCGTTGCAAGATCGATAAAAGAGTACGAAACTCGTCACTTGTTTCCCTACAGAATATAAGACTGTCATCTGCAAAGAATAAATGTGAAATTGATGGCCCATATCTACCCATGGATGCTCCCTTAACATGGTTGGAAGTATTGGCTAGCCATAGATAGTGCTTCAGCATAGAATAAATATATAAGGCGAAAGCGGGTCCCCCTACCGAATACCCCGTGAAGGGGTGATAATGGGAGTAGGCTGCTCGTAGACCAAGACCGAGTAAAAAACTATTTCAACACACTTCATCAACAAAGAAACTCATTTCGGGGCAAAGCCCAACCTATCAAGCATACTTCGAAGGAAATGCCACTCCATTCTATCATATGCCTTACTCATGTAAAGTTTAAATGCCATATAACTTTCTTTTCCTCTAGTTCTAGACTTAAGGTTATGCATCACTTCAAAAGCAACTAGAACGTTATTCGTGATCAGTCTCCCCGATACAAAGGCACTTTGGGATTCAGAGATGATATTCGGGAGAAAAATCTTCAACCTATTAGCCAAAACTTTAGAAATAATTTTGTAAAGTACTTTGCAAAGGCTAATTGGTCGATAATCCGAGACCTTCAATGGAATTTTACATTTTGGAATAAGAACCACATGAGCCATATTAAGGTTTGTGGACCAAGTTTCATTGTTGAAAAAATTCTTCACCATTTGCACAGCCTGCGGATCCACAACATCCCAAAAAGATTGAAAAAATAAAGGAGACATACCATCCGGGCCCGGTGCTTTGTTCGGGTGCATTTGGAAAATAGCAGTTTTGACCTCCTCTGGTGAAATGTCTCGAAGCAATTGACGGTTCATAGCTTCCATAACTCTCCTCCCGACTGGATTAATAAACTCTTCTGTCCCTTCCAGCACTTGAGCTGTGACGATGTCATTGAAGTAGTCCACCACTAGTTCTCCAATCTGTCTCTCATTTGTACACCACTGAGCCGTATCATCCTCGAGTCCCAAAATCTTATTTTTCTTGTGTCTTTGTGACGCCTTTCTATGAAAGAAGGCCGTATTCCTGTCTCCACATTTCAGCCAACACAGTCGTGAACGTTGACGCCACAGTATTTCTTCACTCTCAAGCAACTCATTGATCTTTGCTTTCAGGAGAGCAATGCACGCTTCTAGTTCTATGTAACAATTGATACCCAAGAAAAACAAATGTCAAACATAGTAGATAAACATGTAACAATGACTTTTCCTCCAAGAAAAAATAAAATAAATGAATATCAACCGCTTGATTCAAATCTTAAGGTCTAGGCTCTAGAGGGTTGAAAGAGCCAAGGTTGGACTCATCAAGGGATAAGGGGATCAAGCCCTACCTAGATTTTTAAAATATCATATTCACCTTAAAACAAAAAATGTTTTTATAGTTAAGCTCCTCCTGAATATTATAAAAGTACCCTTTTGATGTTATAAATTATCATATTAAGCTTCCTCTCCTTTATGTTTTTGTGGTAATTATATAAAAACCCCTTCCTCTTATGTTTTTGTGACGATTTTGATATCATTAGCTTATATCATTTATACAAAATATATACAAAATATGAATAAATAATAGGTCCATTTTTTTTTTTTTCCGTTTACTAGGAAGCCCCCTGGATTGATTTTCTAGATCCGCCATAAAAAGAGCTCACTTCAATCGTGCGACTAGCATTTTTAACCGGTTTATTAAGTATTACCATTTTTTTCTTAGTTAATGCCCGTTCGGCAATCGATTATTTAAATTTGAGAAATGCTATGGGCATCGATTTAAGCCACCGAAAACTCACACCGATTGACATGGCATGCTGCGTGTCATATAGTAGGTCTCACAGCAATTAATTGGAGATAATCTTCTATAAAAAATGCTAGGCACACAACATATTTCACAATATATTCCACAACAGGACTTTAAATGTGTTGTACCCTGTGCTGTTTGAAATTTTCACACTTTTTAATACACTACTTACACAGCATAGGGTACATGCATTTAAAACTCTGTTGCGAAATGTGTTGTGGAATGTGTTGTGTGCCTAGCATTTCTCATCTTCGATTTTTGATCTCTATCTACCATAAATCTCACTCACAAATTTTCAGTAATGCTAGGCACACAACACCAACCACAACACAAACCACAAACACATGCTTTAAATGCATGTTTCTTGTGCTGTGTGAATTTTTCACACATGGCCCACACTTTTTTGGCAAGCACAAGGTACATGTATTTAAAGCATAGTTTTGGTTTGTATTATGATTGGTGTTGTGTGCCTAGCATTATTCATAAATCTAAAACCCAAACTTTTGACGTAAGAAGACCCCAAATCAGAAACCAATCCTTCATGAATCTTAGAACTAGGGGTGTAAATCAGTCAGTTCGGTCGGTTTTTGTCCCTTTTTTGTGTTTTAAAAACCGATCGAAGTGGTCGGTTCGGTCGATTTTTTTCAGTTTTTGGTCGGTTTTGGGTGATCGGTTTGGTTTTTTAGCTTAGATTTTTTTTTTGAAAACCGATCGTTTGGTTCGGTTTTTCGGTTTTGGCTTACACCACTACTTAGAACGACACCAGTTTGGAAGATGGATATACTAGCACTATTATCAGGATTGAATAGAACATAGAATAAAAAAATAGAAAAATTATTGATGCTTGATTCTGTTGATCTCCTTAGTTGCTACGACTATGAGGGAGTTCAGATTTTTTTTGGAGATGGGGTTGGATTTAAGTTGTGTATGTCGAGAACTGTGTTGCACTGATTTTTGTCAGTTGGGGGTGGTTTAAGTTTATTTTACACTGATTTTTATCAATTGGGGTGATTTAAGTTTATTTGTAAAATATAATCGCCTCGTTTGTTGTAACTTAAAATAAGCTGAGAAGCTATAATCTCAAAAGCATTTAAAACTCTGTTTTTGATAAGTTAGCTTATTTTCCACTTTTAGGTTGTTTTTTTTTTACTTAAAATAAGTTGTAAGCTGAACCGTGTTTGGAGCAACTTAAACTTATAATAACATATAAACTTAAAAAGTCAACTTATAAGCTGTAACAAATACTCCAAATATGTAGTAAAATAAGTGAGATGCCCTTATTAATAAAAGTAAATGGTAAAAAATTAATTTTTAAACTTAAAATTAAGTGCTTTAATTAAAAAATGAATGAGCATTTACCAGCACTCCATCCAAAAGGATGAATTGAGTGTGACTTTTTAAATGGGTCTGGGATTCAATTGATGATGGTATGTAGGGGATACAATACAAAATACGTAGATTGAGTATGAGAAGACATTAAAACAGATTGAGGACGATGTTGTTCTCTTGAGAGAGAGTTTATTAAAAAGATTCAATTTTAAATTAGAGTAATGCTACACTCACACAACATTCTACGCAAAATTCTACACAAAACAATCCCGATCCTTGATTCCAGTGGCCCTATGTGAACCTACCAAAATTAAGGGCCATGATTATTTTGTGTTAAATTTTATGTGGAATGTTATGTGAGTCTAGCATTACTCTTTAAATTAATAAAGTGGGTCAAACTGTTGATGTGTCACTTATGACGTAAGCCAGTGGAAAGTTTCGGTGGATATTCCCAGTGTCTGTAGCAGCACTCGTTAAAATTAGTGAAAAATTAAGGCAATTTGGCAACCTACTTAAGTATAGATTTTTCAAAAACCCAAAAAAAAAAAAAAAAACCAACAATCTAAAAACAACAAATTGAAGCTTTAGAAAAAAATAAAGAAAATCTACAGTACTCCCATACTGTTTGCTGTAATTTGCACGGGCGTGCCAGAACCAACAGTGGTTCAGTGTGTATGTGTGTGTGTGCGTGCAAACTAATTTCTTATCCGCTTGTGTGAGTGATACACAAGGCTTGATGAATTTGACTTCTAAACAGGTGATTGTGTATAGTGAGTAGGAAAGTACCCTCACCGTAAGTTCTTTAGCAGTACTGAAGTGCACAAGCTAGATAGTGCCGAGTTTAACAGGTAAACAATCACAAACGGTTTAATAAAATGAAGATTTTATTAAGTGTTTGGAAAAACTAAACAGATCTAAAGAACAAACTAGAACAGGCTGATTATCCAAAAGAACAAAAAGAAATAACAAAAAGGGCAGACCTATTTGCTATGAAGGCTGAAAAACATAAAGATATAAAAGAGTGCTTTGAATGCTTCGAATGCAGTGTGTATGCTGTTTCGAGTTGACGCGGAGTCCTCTGCTTGGTTGGCCTGCTTGAATATTTATAGCGGCCTTAGATGATTCCTAATTGGACAAGAATTCCTTAGCTTGCGCCCCAAGCTGCTTGACTGATTGGCTGATGGTGGAGGAGACCTTCCTTATCTCTAATTCCTTACCTATCCGGATTCTGATTGAATCAATCCCTTTAATTTAGGGATCAAACGCCTAAATCCAGCTAGACACGATCAGATTCCTTTCCTGAACGGACTCTTGTTTCCAAAACTCTGAGATGACGTCATCCTGACAGCTGTGGATAGCACCGCCTTCTCCTCATGCCCATCGGCCTCGTCACTTATTCTCTTGGATAAATCAGGCTCTACCCACTGTCATGCTTCTCCTCATCAACCGGATTACCTTTCCTCAAACGCCCATGGCCAATCAGACTGTTACAACCATTTTTCATTACACAGTGTCCGATTGGGCCTCGTGTTGCTTCATTCCACCATCGGGCTATCAGCGCATTAGGTTATATTTTTCCATAGCCCGATAATCCTCACACATGTTCAATTTTCCCATCGGGCTCTCCTTACCACATCCAACAGCCTTGTTCCTATCATCGGTCTCACATCTACGCTTAAGTCTGACGAGTCATCCATTCCTTATCCCGGCTTCCCCTCTATTCAGTTCCATACAACTCGGGCTCAAAAACCATTGACGATTTTTGGGTGCAAACAATTGCCCCCCAGAAGGTCATATCAAACGTCCCGCCTTGATTGATGTGATGTTTTGAATTTTAAAATTGTCACACGTCAAGCATGCAGCGAATGTCAGATCATGGAGAATCCCACCAATCACTCCACTTTTAATGCATTATGATTACAGCACCGTGGTATTAAAGCAGCAAGATTTTCAAAAAGCCGTTCCCATACCCATTTGCACTCTTACTCTCTCTCTCTCTAAATAGTTCAAGCGAAACAGAGCCTCTCTCTCTAAAACCTCCATTTTTCCCGGCGAACTATTTTTCCCTGCAGACATGGCTCCTAAGACTGCTCCGGCCACTTCTAAAGGAAAGAAAACCTTTGTTGATGCTCCACCACCGTAAAACCAATGCAGGGAGGTTAGGACTCTAGCCAAAGCCCATGCCGCTGAGATCTCTATGGACTATTTGACCCCCTACAGCTCCTCTGACGGCTCTCCAGTAGCACCAGGCCTAGGAGCGGCGTTTCTTGGCCATCCTCCGGCGGCTTTTCTTCCTCTTTTTCCACCGGTTGAAAACGAAGGATTCCTGCAGGCCCCTACCCATTGGAACAAGGTTCATACTACTACCCAGCCTATTTGAGGCTGGCCGACCCCCGCTGCAGACTGGGATAAGTGGGTGACTAGAGTATCGGCCTCTAAGGCCAGTGTCTGGAGACAAATGGGCATTTATGATACCATAATGCTCAGTCGGTCTAGAGTAGAGATAGATCGACCTCTTCTTCTCTCTGCCTTATTATTTTGGTCCTCATCCTGCAACGGTTTTCTCTTTCGCTGCGGACCGATGGCTCCCACCATCAAGGACATCAGCTATTTGCTCGGTCTTCGCCCTCACGGGCAAGAAATTATCCCTGGGCTCGATGTCGGAATGGCCAACTTTGCCTATCCTCAGCAAGAAATTATCAGGGATGGGGCCATTTCACACAGACCGATCACAGCCTACGGAGGCTTTCTAACTGCCTGCATCGGTGCAGATGAGACGGAGGTGTCCGATGCTGAACATACCGCCTTCTTCATCTATTGGCTCAATAAGTACCTCTTCTGCTCGGTCAGCCAAGCCATCACCAAAGAATACACCACCTTGGCTTTGGCCCTTGCATCAGGGAAGCCCTTGGCCATGGCTGCCCTTGTCTGGGCGCACTTAGTCTGAGGCATAACAGATTTTGTCCATTCGGGCTTTGGAGCTGGTGGGAGCCCGATATGGGTACTTCAATTATGGCTGTACTCTTACTTCCCAGAGTTTCAACCAACCATCCGCCAAATGGCCGATGTTCCTATCTCTGCTGTCCAATTCATGGACGTAGCTCCTTCTTCACACTCCTTTGAGGAGTGTTTTACTTTTTTCTATCAAGGTTGCTCCCCACGGTATATAAACCTCTTCACCCCTTTCTTCTCACTTCAATTTTTTTCATTTCTTCAACTCTCCAACAACCCTTCTAATTGGGGCTCGGGCACCCAATCCACCTATAACAAAATCTTCTCTAGCTACTTAGTAGCTAGAGACATAATTTTTAGCCCAAGCATTCCATCGGCCAACAATAAGTGCGAGGCAGAATATTACTTTGCTCCCCTATACGCCCGCCAATTCGGGCTTACTCAACTCGTGCCCGTTCCTCCTGGCATCACTGTCAACGTGGACTGGGTTGAACGCGACCTTATCGTTAATGATGGGCAGGTAAAGAAAATAAAAGAACTGTCGGACAAGCTCAAGGCCGCATTCAACTTCACGCCCTTCTCTGCCCGGCCTGTGGTGTCAGAGAAATTCACCCAATGGTGGGGTGATCGAGCAAGCCAGCTATTCCAAGGTACTGCTGCAGAGGCCCTTGTACCTTTTACTCTACAATCGGCCTCAGAGGCCGATGCTTCTATCCCAGCAGCAGCTCCAACCCGGCGCAAACAGGTAGCCAAGAGACCAGCCCGCAAGCCAGCTCCGGGCAAGGGGCCTGCTCAAAAGAAACAAAAAACAACACTGGCCTCAACTCAGGTTAGATTTCCAACATTTTTTAGCGGTTAAGCCCGATTTTGCCTGTTCAGTACTAATCCTTTTATTCTGTTTTGCAGCTTGTTGATGAGGACTCCGGAGAGGACCCATCACTCCCAACTCCAACTCTAACTCAGACTCTTCCTCCAACTCTTCCTGCATCTCCTGCATCTACGGCGGCCTACTTGGAACGGGTCGCCGTGAGAGTAATGCCGCTTCACATCGTGCCCTCACTAACTCCTTCAAGTAGAGACGAAGACCTTGTTCCTTCCGGCCACGTTCCCGAGCAAGTCGTCCTCTCTTCCAGCAGTGAAGGCATGGCCGATGCTGGGGCTGATGCGGAAGCGACTGGGGAAGAAGTGGACCAGGCCATCCCTCCTGAAGTTGGAGCTCTCTCCGGGCAAGGGGAACCTACTGCAGCCACCAGATCTTCTGTTCCCCCAACAGTGGAACCGGTTGTGGCCGAGGTTAACCCTCCTGAGGATTCTGCAATTCTACGAGTCGAGGCCGGTACTGATGATTCGGGCTCAGTCCTAGAGGCTGAAGTTTTACAGGCGGCGGCGGCCTCAACCAGTCCAAGGGTAGAGACCGGCCACGCTTCTTCCTCTTCTGCGCTGGCTCAATCTTCTTCTCAACTTACAACTTCTCAACCCAGTGAGGCCGATGTTCATGAAGAGATCTCGGCCTCACTTGGTTCTCACGCCCAGGTATGTTTGTCTACTTTACTTCATTCATAAAATTTTAGAGACCACTTCTGACTGCTACTCTTGAACAGGCCGATCCCATGGGTCCAGAGCCACACATTCCCTTCAATGACTTCTTCTCTAGCCTGGACCTAGGAGCTTTTGACCTTGGCCCTCTAGAGCCCGAAGCCGTCTCACCTTCACGCCTCCAACAAGCCAAGGACCTACTCTTCAGGCTTACTGATCAGGACCTCTCTAGCCTTCCTACTGCTACTGACGTCGACGCAGCCTTGAACACAATCATAGCCGATCCTTCTCTTTCTGATGGGCAGCTGTCCTTACTTCACGAGATACAAGAAAGACTCCCCAGCTGCCGTCTTGTGGATCGATAGGCCTTGAAGATTCAGGCTGATGCAGAGCTTCACTTGGGCTCACGGCAGAAGGTATTGAAGTTTCTGGAAGGGGCCAAGGTTAAGTTTGAAGTGGAGAAGGCCTCTCGGGCTCAGGTGCTAGCAAGGGACTCCTGGCTGCAGAACCGTATTGTTGTACTAAAAGCTCAGCTCGCCTAATGTGAGGCTGAGGTTGTCACCAACAACGCTGCCCTTGGGAAAATTGATGAAGCACTATCCTCACTCGGTGGCAATGCCCAAAAGTGCAGTGATCAACTGCAAGCCAGTGTCCCGATATCCCGAGCATGGGCCCAAAAAATGGAAAAAGCAAAGCGGGATCGGTCTGGAGCTATCAAAACCTGGGAGGACTTGAAGGCTAAACTTAGGAATTTTGGGTCGGCCTAGAGGCCGACTCTTATTTTGTACTCTGTATAGAATTTTTTCTTTTTCCATCATTTTTGTAAGTAAGCTATGCTCAGCCTGTTAATACAAAATGATGTTTTCCTTAAATCATTCAGGCTCAGGTTCATAATTGATCAATTGATCATATTCCAACCCAGGATTTGGTTTATAGTACAGGTCAATGGTCTCCCATAACGTAGGATAATAGGACTTTAAATACTGACCATTGATTAATCGGACATGAACCGTTCCATCTAAATCACGTAGCCTGTAGGCACCACCTCTCTTGACTTGATGGACGATGAACGGGCCTTCCCAGTTGACCGACCATTTACCGTAACGGTTATCCTTATCTCCAATCGGTAGCACGGCCTTCTATACCAAATCCTCTGTGAAAAAAGACTTCTCCTTCACCCTTTTGTTATAAGCTCGGGCTGTCCGTTGCTTTTGCACTTTTAACGAATCTAAGGCTGTGAGCCTCATTTCATCGAGCCCTTCTAATTCAGCTATCATAGCCTCTGTGTACTCAACAGGCTCTAGCTGATTCTGTAAAGCTCTTCTGGCCGATCGGACTGTTACTTCCATAGGTAACATAGCGTCATGCCCATAAGTCAGCATGAACGGTATGACCCCAGTACTTGACCTTTTAGATGTCCGATATGCCCATAAAGCTTTGGACAAGAGCTTGTCCCATTCCCTAGGATTTTCAACAATCATCTTCTGAATAATCCCCTTGAGGATCTTGTTAGTGGACTCGGCCTGTCCGTTAGCCTGTGCATAATAGGGCGTAGAATTGAGAATTTTGATCCCCCTACTTTCTGCAAAGGCCGATGTTTCCGTCCTTGTGAACACCGATCCTTGGTCAGCCGTAATTGTTTTCGGAAGGCCGAACCTATGGATAATGTGTTCTTTAATGAATTTTATGACGGTGGCCTGTGTCACCGTTCTACAAGGTATGGCCTCAGCCCACTTAGTAAAGTAGTTTGTAGCCACTATGATGAAACAGTGCTGGCCCGATGATGGCGGTAGGACTTTGCCAATTAAATCCATCGCCCATCCTCTAAACGGCCATGGTTTGATTATGGGTTGCAGCTCTTTAGCTGGCACATGCTGGATCGGACCATGCTTCTGGCAAGCTTGACATCCCTTAGCATAACTGATACAATTTTTCAACATGCCGGGCCAGTAATAATTGTACCTTCTCAACAACCACTTCATCTTTGTGCCGGCCTGATGTGCCCCACAAATCCCTTCGTGTACCTCAGCCATAACCTGTATGGCCTGCTTCTTCCCTAGACACCTCAAGATCACATCGTCACTGATTGGTTTCTTGAATAATTCTCCATCGAGCACCACGAATCGGACAGCAAACAGTCTGACTCTTCGATCTACCCTGGCACTTGGGTGATTCAGGTACTCAGTAATGGGGATTCTCCAATCATCATCCTCCATCAAGATCGAATTGGTAGTAGCACACCAACCTCTCTTTGCAACGGACGGTAATGATCGGACATGAACAGTGATGAGTTGGTCTTCTACGTTCTTCTGAGAAGATGAGGCTGATTCTGTTTTTGCTAGCTTATCGGCCTCGGTATTGGTGGTTCTTGGAATATGACTCACGCTAATATCATCAAATGCCTCCATGAGTTGAGAGGCCACAGCGTGGAACGGGCAGAGCTCCCAACTTCATATCTGAAATTCGCCAGCTATCTGTCCGATCACCAGCCCTGAGTCTCCCTTTATGTGCACGGACGATGCCCCCATTTCAAGGAGTATCTCTAGTCCGATGATAAGTGCTTCGTATTCGGCCTGATTATTAGTGCATTTGAAATTGAGCCAAAATGACATTTTTGTCTTCTTGTACTTGGGTGATACAATCACCACCCCTGCCCCAGCACCCTCTGCATTTTTGGAACCGTAAAAAACTAACGTCCATGGGACTAAGGATGTGCTCAGGACTTTGGGTGTTGGAGGCAGTTCTCCCAAATCAGTAGGATCTGGGTGATCAGCCAAGAAATTGGCTATGGCCTGGCCTTTCATCGATTGCTGCGATCGGTATTGGATGGCAAATTCCATCAAGGCCAGGGTCCATTTTCCAATTCGGCCTCTCATGATTGGTCTTGACAACATGTATTTTATCACATCAGTTTGACATATTATGTAAGTGGAAACATGCAGCATATATGTTCTTAACTTTTGTAAGGAAAAATACAATGCCAAGCATAACTTCTCAATCGGCGCATAGCGCTGCTCGATTGGAGTTAAAATTCTACTTAAATAATAAACGTCTTGCTCGTTTCCTTGCTCATTATCTTGAGCTAACATACTTCCTATAGAGAAGTCAGAGGCGGATATATACAATTTCAGGTACCTACCCTTCTTGGGTGGCATTAATACTGGGGGGTTTGACAAATATTGTTTAACTCCCTCAAAGGCTTGTTGATGGCTGTCTTCCCATTTGAAGTCTTCATCGGCCTTGATCTTCAATAGTGGGGTCCATACTTGGGTCTTCCCCGCATAATTTGGTATAAATCTTCTTAGGAAATTGATATGTCCGAGCAACCTCTGAAGCTCTTTCTTATTAGCTGGTGGCTTTGCTACCTGGATAGCCCGAGCCTTATTTTTGTCGATCTCTATCCCCCTTTGATGTACTAGGAAACCTAGGAAATTCCCTACTGTTACGCCGAATGCACATTTAAGAGGGTTCATCTTTAGTCTGTGAACCTGCATTCTTTCAAATGCTTTTTCCAAATCCCTCAAATGATCGGCGTTACCTCCTGACTTCACCACCACATCATCTATGTAAACCTCCATGAATTGTCCGATCATATCATGGAAGATTGAATTCATTGCCTGTTGATAGGTAGCTCCAACGTTCTTCAGCCCGAAAAGGCATGACAACCAACTCAAATGTTCCAATTGCCCCCGGGCACCGAAAAGCAGTCTTCGGGACATCCTCTTCGGCGATGTAGATCTGGTTATATCCCGAGTGCCTGTCCATGAATGAAAAATTTTTATGTTTAGCGGCTGAATCGATTAACTGATCGGCCATAGGCATGGGATACTCATCTTTTGGGGTCGCTAAGTTTAAGTTTC